>OX371262.1:676023-10676023 GCA_947311025.1 Lypha dubia | reverse complement strand
GTCTTAGCTCCTTTATCAGGAGCAGTGGATGGTTCGCCCAATAGTAGGCTGACATCCTGCCTGTTATACTGCAGAATTCACCCTTTGCCTCGACTTTTTCCCACCTGTTCTTCTCCTGCTCTTCTCTGTCCCTCTCTTTGCCTATTCTTCTTCTGACCTCTAATCTCCCTTTACTACTCCCTCTATTACTCTCCTTCATTACAGGTAGCACAATGGGACCATGCAAGGACCCAAGTGAGCTGGAATCTAATCTTCACTTTACCAGCAACCTGCTAACCTAACCTAACCTAACCTTGGATTTTTCTTTATTTGTTCTAGTCAGCTGTTCTTTAGGGAAATTTGTGGGAAATTTTATATTTTACGCAGTGCTACCATATTTTCAACGTAATTAAATAAGAACTTTAATTACTCACTGAAAAAATGGAATCTTATTTAAATGCAACATAAATTTAAATGAAAATTAGCTGAATGAGTATTTAAATAGGAAGTCAATTATTGGCCCTTAGTGTTTTACAAACGCAACCATAAATGTGAAATTTCAAAGCTTTTGCTTAAAAAATTGATATTCCTATAACATTTACCGCCAATTGTCTCGAAACATCACATTGCGAACAGATCTTTCAAGGTCTGTATTAAAAAAAAGAAAAATGCGTGGTTTTGCTGTGATTTTGTTGGTGGCAATTGGTTGCTCCTTGGTTGCGTGTAGACCAAAAGAAGACGTGAATGGCACATTTGGTGAGTACAGATCATTATGGAATTTATATTTAAAAAATCTTTATTACTTCATAATATTATTCATTTAGAACTTAACTTGCCAGGATTCGGTATCGATCGTGGTAATAATAATTTAAATTTGAATGTTGATGTGAACGTAACTTTTGATGACTTTGGAATTGTACCTGATGCCAATCACGATGCTTCTTCAGTAACTGAGACAAATGTTGATAATTCTGTCGACAAGAGAAAAGGTGGTTTTGGAGGTTTCTTTTCAAACGGCTTGACTCATACAAAAAAATTTTTCACAAATAGTTACGATTACTTTAAATCAAAAGGTACCAGTCTTATAAATGGAGCTGTGGAAAAAACCAAATCTGTAGGTAATGGCATTAATAATGCATTCAAAAATGTTGTCGAAAAATCGAAGAGTGCTTTCAATGGCCTAAAGTCGAAAGGTAAAGACACTGTTGATGCAACTTCGATGAACTTCAGTGTAAATGCTGATAATAATTTGGGAAATGTTAAATCCGATTCTACTGCCGACGTTTCGCCAGTAACTGAGGCTGATGTTAATGGTCTAGAGGATGATTTTAAAAATGTAGTCGACACATCAAATACGAGTAGTGTTGTAAAAAGTGTTCCTGATAATGCTACTCCTGCTACTGACTATGAATCTGAAGAAGATGCTCATCACGATTTTACTGCTGACGTTTCGCCAGTAACTGAGGCTGATGTTAATGGTCTAGAGGATGATTCAAAAAATGTAGTCGACACATCGAACAATGTTGTAAACAGTGTTCCTGATACTGCGATTTCTGCTACTGACTATAAATCTGAAACCGATGCTCAGCACGATTCTACTGCTGACGTTTCGTTAGTAACTGAGGCTGTGACCCCTAACAGTGTTAACCATGCAAATGATATTTGGGATGAAACTAAATACTTAGATGATAATTTTGACAACCCATTTAAGTTTGATGTAGACAAAGAGTTGGAAGAAACTTTGTCTTCGATTAGTCCGGTTAAAAATACTTTTAAGTTCGCAAATTTCAATTTATTCGAAAGAGAGTATTAAATAATAAAATTAATTTTCTAAAAATGAATCACTTTCCAGCTGGTATTGATTTTGTTTGTGTGTAATTTTATTATTTCAGCAGTTGATTTTTTGTCGTCGTACTTCTCTCGCGTACAGCCTCGCACCCGAGTATGGCCTCTATAATTTAAAATGTTCAACTTCAATATTCAACTTCTCCAGTTAATTTAAAAATAATTTAATATAATTTAATAAATAATTTAATATAATAATTTTTTAATAATTTAAAATAAATTAATCAAGTATTTCATTGCATCAATCAATTATTTGTATCGATAAGTCAACTATGTAGATTTTTATGAATTCGCTAATTTCTAACATATCATTTGAAAAATTTGAAATTATAAATAATTGATTAAGATATTCAAGTACTTGATCGAATAAATCAAGCAATACACTGATTCAATCAATTATTTTCATCAATCAATTATTTTAATGAATCAGTTAACAAAATAATTAAATCATTCAACTTCTCCAGTGAATTTAAAAATTAATGTTTATTGATAGGTGTTACCTTCGGGCTAGTAATGGTCATTCCAAAATTTAAATAAAACAAAAACTAATTCATTTTATTTTCAGCACCCAACGTTTCGTTTGTTTGTTTCAAACTTCTTCAGGGGTATTTTTTATTAGCTTAATAAACTTTTGTTGTTTTAAATTTCGCTGTTGTTTTATTTATTCATACTTTAATATATCAAAACTGGACTTCACGACACATAATTTGTATAAATAAAATAAATAAATAAATAAAATAGAAACAATACAACACAAATTTATTTGTCAAACTTAACGCTAATATCACAGTACTTTTTTAAAAATAGTTGGTTAAATTAATCAAGTATTTGATTGAATCAATCAATTATTTGTATCGATAAGTCAACTAAGTGATTGAATCAAACAAATTAAAAAATAAGGTAATTTAGTCAATCACTTAATGCACTGAATCAATAAATTAAATCAAATAGTTGATTGAAATAATCAAGTAAATTATGGAAAAAATCAAGTAACGGCGCTCGCAATCTAATCTATCTACAATGGGCCACGTCATATCTTTATATGATGTACGAAATAAAAAATATTCTTAATAAAAATATTCACTAGATATTCACTGAGATATCATATAAATCATATTCATTTAAAAACAAAATAATCCATTAACGTAGAAACGTCTTTAAATTTCTTCTGATATAATAAATTAATTTAGACAAACAAAATTATCTAAAAAAAAAACAAAACTATAAACGTTAAACTTTTTAATTACCCTCCCTATATCACTTTTAGTTTTATGCTTCAGGATGATAACAATAGTTAAAAATATTATTTAGAAAACTTTTATTCAATGTCTTTTGGAATGAACTTATATTTGCATGTACACTGAAAATATTTAAAAAAAAGTTTGATATCTTAAACCCATTTACATATTTTATGCACTCAGATATTGTCGATAGAACAAAACTAAATAATTTATTTGTCCCTGGAAACTGTAAAATAATTACAATTTACATTGAACAAGAACACCAAAACAAAATAATCAGCTGTTGTAATAACGTCAGCTGGTTGTCTATTCGTCTCGGCTTGTCTATTCAGCCTGCCGACTGCAGATGATACTGATAACTACGGCTCTTTATATTTCATTCCAGCCATTATAAATTTAATTTAGTCAAAATCTTCCTTCGCTTTTCTTTTTTATTTCTTATTTTTTTAGTCTGTAGGTAACTTAAAAAAAACATACAAAAATTTTGTAAACTCATGTCATCTAAGCAATTTGAAGGCAGATAATTTTCGCTGTGTGAAATAGATATCACTAATACATACACTGCATACGCACTTTTTAATCTTTTTATTGGTTTTACTGTTTTTTTTTTTTTATTTTTTGTACAATTGCTGGTATTAAAAATATTATTTAATGGCATAAAAGAGTAGTATTTTCTTTATAAAAAAGCTAGTGCCACATCTTCTAAATTATTAGACTGTGAATAAAAAGATCATTCAAGGTTGTGTTATCGAAAAGAAAAGTAAAAATCATGCGTGGATATATTGTAATATTTTTAGTGGCAATTGGCTGCTCTGCGGTATTGAGCAGACCCAAGGACGATAATTATGTGAAAAGTGAATTAGGTAAGAACACAAAATCTAAGTTTGCAAGGATCATATAACAATAGTTAGAAATATTATTTGAAATGCTAAATTTGAAATATAAATCTTTTTTTTATTGATTTTTTTTTGGTTTAATTTGTTGTTCTCCGCACGCATGCAAAAAAAAATTCGGTTATTTTTAACATCATTATACAGATAAATATTTTCCAAAGAAAACAAGGACTTTTTCATTAAAATCGATTAGCAACTTTCGATTTTATTAACAATTAAAAATTTCAAACAAAAATTAGTGATTCACTCAAATTAAATTTAATATACGAATAGAATTATATCGAAAAAAACAGTTTTAAACTACACTTTAATTTGTAACAAACGTTTATGAATTTAAAAAAAACTTTAAGTTTTGTTTGAAAATCGCCCTATACGTTAATTGAGTTCTCTTGCAAAATTGTGAATAAAATCAAAAGTTATGGTTCGATTTTAATGAAATCGATAACGTTTTGTTCAGAACAATTTAATATAAGCACTAGCGAAGAAATGCTAAAATTCTCCTTTTATTTTATTTATAATAATTGTTTGAAAAACAAACATCTTTTCAAGGATAGTTTTCTACAAATTCCCCTATATCTCTGGAACACGAAGCAGTTTTTTCAGTCTTTAATAAAAAGATTAATATAGCAAATTCAGCATTTCAAAATACGTGAGAAACAAAAGATCTACAATAAATAAATATATATGTATCCCAATCCTTTTTTCATATGATATTCAAATTTAGATCTTCATCTACCAGGAGAATTGCCTTCAGTTGATGGTTTAAAAAACTCTGTACTTTCTGCTGAAGCAAGTTATTTTGCGTTGAAAAATCTTTTAGACAAAGACAAAGATAGAGAAAATGTTTTACAATCGCCTACTGAAAATGTGAGTGAAGTTCTCACAAATACCGACGATAAATCAACAACTACTGCGGAAGATTTGATATCGAATGTTGTCACTCATCCAACAGAAGTTCTCACAAATGCCGACGATAAATCAACAACTACTGCGGAAGATTTGATCTCGAATGTTGTCACTCATCCGACAAAAGTTCTCGCAAACACCGACGATAAATCAACAACTACTGCGGAAGATTTGATCTCGAATGTTGTCACTCATCCGACAGAAGTTCTCACAAATACCGACGATAAATCAACAACTACTGCGGAAGATTTGATCTCGAATGTTGTCACTCATCCGACAAAAGTTCTCGCAAACACCGACGATAAATCAACAACTACTGCGGAAGATTTGATATCGAATGTTGTCACTCATCCAACAGAAGTTCTCACAAATGCCGACGATAAATCAACGACTACTGTGGAAGATTTGATTTCGAATGTTGTCACTCATCCGACAGAAATTCACACAAATACCGACGATAAATCAACAACTACTGCGAAAGATTTGAACTCGAATGTTGTCACTCATCCGACAAAAGTTCTCGCAAACACCGACGATAAATCAACAACTACTGCGGAAGATTTGATCTCGAATGTTGTCACTCATCCGACAGAAGTTCTCACAAATACCGACGATAAATCAACAACTACTGCGGAAGATTTGATCTCGAATGTTGTCACTCATCCGACAAAAGTTCTCGCAAACACCGACGATAAATCAACAACTACTGCGGAAGATTTGATCTCGAATGTTGTCACTCATCCGACAGAAATTCGCACAAATACCGACGATAAATCAACAACTACTGCGGAAGATTTGATTTCGAATGTTGTCACTCATCTGACAGAAAATCGCACAAATACCGACAATAAATCAACAACTACTGCGGAAGATTTGATTTCGAATGTTGTCACTCATCCGACAGAAATTCGCACAAATACCGACGATAAATCAACAACTACTGCGGAAGATTTGATCTCGAATGTTGTCACTCATCCGACAAAAGTTCTCGCAAACACCGACGATAAATCAACAACTACTGCGGAAGATTTGATCTCGAATGTTGTCACTCATCCGACAGAAATTCGCACAAATACCGACGATAAATCAACAACTACTGCGGAAGATTTGATTTCGAATGTTGTCACTCATCTGACAGAAAATCGCACAAATACCGACGATAAATCAACAACTACTGCGGAAGATTTGATTTCGAATGTTGTCACTCATCCGACAGAAATTCGCACAAATACCGACGATAAATCAACAACTACTGCGGAAGATTTGATCTCGAATGTTGTCACTCATCCGACAAAAGTTCTCGCAAACACCGACGATAAATCAACAACTACTGCGGAAGATTTGATCTCGAATGTTGTCACTCATCCGACAGAAATTCGCACAAATACCGACGATAAATCAACAACTACTGCGGAAGATTTGATTTCGAATGTTGTCACTCATCCGACAAAAGTTCTCGCAAACACCGACGATAAATCAACAACTACTGCGGAAGATTTGATCTCGAATGTTGTCACTCATCCGACAAAAGTTCTCGCAAACACCGACGATAAATCAACAGCTACCTCGAATCTTCTCAGTCTTATAAATGAGAAGGCCAAAAGTGTAGCTGAAAATTTCAAAAATTTTAACGATAAATCAAAAAGTATTTTGGATAATTATAATTCTAATTTTAAAAAAAATTTAGATGATTATAACTCGAATCTTTTCATTCTTACAAAAGAGAAAGACAAACTTGCAATTGAAAATTTCAATAATTATAACACGAATTTAAAAAGTATTTTGGATAATTATCATTCTAATTTAAAAAAAAAAATAGATGCTTATGACTCGAATCTGTTCGGTCTTATAAATGAGAAGGCCAAAAGTGTAGCTGAAAATTTCAAAAATTTTAACGATAAATCAAAAAGTATTTTGGATAATTATAATTCTAATTTTAAAAAAAATTTAGATGATTATAACTCGAATCTTTTCATTCTTACAAAAGAGAAAGACAAACTTGCAATTGAAAATTTCAATAATTATAACACGAATTTAAAAAGTATTTTGGATAATTATCATTCTAATTTAAAAAAAAAAATAGATGCTTATGACTCGAATCTGTTCGGTCTTATAAATGAGAAGGCCAAAAGTGTAGCTGAAAATTTCAAAAATTTTAACGATAAATCAAAAAGTATTTTGGATAATTATAATTCTAATTTTAAAAAAAATTTAGATGATTATAACTCGAATCTTCTCAGTCTTACAAAACAGAAAGACAAACTTGCAGCTAAAAATCTCAATAATTATAACACGAATTTAAAAAGTATTTTGGATAATTATAACTCAAACTATGCCAAACTTGTAAATCGTGCTCTTAAAAAATAATAAACCTGCAACTATTGGTTATTATTTTATTTTAGTAAAGAAAATCTAGAAGCTCATAACAATTAAAAAGACAATGAAAAATTAGACGAAAGATTGAGCTAACTAATGCTTCGAAACTAACCGCTGTTGTCATCATCAGAGTTGATTACCGCTTAGACGTCACTGTCAATCACGACAGTGATTCAAAGCAATTAAATATCCTGTATCATTAATTAATTCTGCTGAGTCACCTTAAAGTTTTTAATCACAAAATTTATTCTTATAAACGGGTTGGAAATTCACTATTTTCTTGTCTTCATGTTCCATTGATCTTTATCTAGTGTTTCTAACAATAATTTAATTTTGAAAATAAATAAAAAAGTGATTGCTACACAGAAAAATATTATTGCAATTTTTTTTTTTATTAATTAAGTGATTGCTAAGAAAAAAAATTATATATTTGATTAATATTTTAATTAAACAAACGTTAATTTCAATTGAATCGGCAAAGCTATTAAAAAAACTGTTAACACACATACTTTTTAACTAAAAATTCTATAAAATCATAAATAATTTTTACATAGTAATTGTATGTGTAAAAATCGAGTAGTTTTAATTCAATAAATCCTATAATTGTTTCAATTAATCCCTTATATTGGTTTTAATTTTTTTTTTTGTCTTAGCGAAACAATCTCTCTATATTTTTTCACTACTAGGTAACGTATGTAGTTTAATTTTACATGTTTTGTGTCATTGGTACTTCCAAATCATAACGAGACATTAAGTGTTTACATTTGTTAAAATTACAGATATTTAGCAAAATTAATAATCAAAATTTTTAGGGAAATTTTTTCGATTTTTTCATTCCTTCTATTGGTTTTTGTATAAATGTATAAATGGAACGCTGTGAGGAGCTACATCTCAGCAAAAAATTATTATGTTTCTGGAAGCAGTAACAAAATTTCATGTTTTCGAGATGCGCAGTTTTGAAGCGCTTCCGAGGCTGCACAAAAAGAAGGCAGAGAGATCGCTGAGCTTATTTTTAAACACGTTGAAGTTGGTCGTCTGTTCACATTTAGTTGACACGAATAAAAAAGTAAACAACGAATGGAAGAAAAAATTTCATTTAGATGCTATCTGCCTCTCTCTCTCTCTCTCTTGTTTATTTAAACTCGTGTATTTGCCTACAGTAAAACGAAGGCATAATTCAGATAATTCAAACACGATTTTATTGCATTTTGGATGATTAGAAAAAAGTGCTAATTTTTGTAAAAAACAAGAACTCCAATGTGGAACATCGCAAACAAAAATCATGCAGGTTCGATGCGCTTTTCGCAGCAGGAGGCACAACAACACCAAGCATCCCTCCCTTACAAACCTGCTTCGGCCGAAGCAGTAGTTTTTTCTGGGATAGCATACATTCAGCGGAGAAAAAAGAGAGACTTAGATGATTCATAAGCAAGCGAATCCCCAACAACGGAGACGCCAGCAGCAGACGACATACGAAGACGTGGATGAAAAGCTACCAGTCCTTTTTTAGAAAGCTGATTCCCGTTGTAATGTAGATAACAGTCCCGTGAAGATATTCTCCCCAGATAAGGAGGAGGGATTGTTGCAGTAGACACCAATACTTGACTCCGCACACGACGGTCACTCTAATCCTGACAAAAGTATGATATTTTACTCATTTTAGCATTAAAAAAGTACACTTTATTGTAGTTTAAAATATATATATATTAAACAAAACTAAAAGTACCAAAAGTATTTGAATTACTCAAAGAGTACCAGTGTTTTTTTTTTTTTTTTTTTTAATTGACACCCCAGCAAGTACACTGTGTGTTAACGTAAGAAAAATTATGAAAAAATAGTACCAAATACACCAATTTGTCCTTTTGTTACCCCTTTAAAAGCCTTTTTTTTAGGACCACCCCTACTTCTACAATACATCCCTGAAAGTACACTGGGTCTTAGCGTAAGAAAAATTAGTAGAAAAAAAACAAATAGTACCAAATATACCAATTTGTCCCGTTGTTATCCCTTTAAAAGTATCCTATATTTTATCCAGATTATGTGCTATCCGCTGTTTTTTTCGGTGCAACACTCAGGGGATGACCCCTACTTATATAATACATCCCTGAAAGTACACTGGATCTTAGCGTGAGAAAAATTAGTAGAAAAAAAAAACAAATAGTACCAAATATACCAATTTGTCCCGTTGTTATCCCTTTAAAAGTATCCTATATTTTATCCAGATCATGTGCTATCCGCTGTTTTTTTCGGTGCAACACTCAGGGGATGACCCCTACTTATATAATACATCCCTGAAAGTACACTGGATCTTAGCGTGAGAAAAATTAGTAGAAAAAAAAACAAATAGTACCAAATACACCAATTTGTCCCGTTGTTATCCCTTTAAAAGTATCCTATTTCATTTGCTGTTTTTTTTAGGAGCAGCACTCAGGGGATGACCCATACTTATACAATATATCCCGGAAAGTAAACTGTGTGTGAACGTAAAAAAAATGTACCAAATGTACCAATTAGTTCGGTTGTTATCCCTTTAAAAGTATCCTATATTTTATCCACCTTTTTTTTAGGACAAACACTTAGGGTATGACCCCTACTTATGCAATGCATTGTGCAAGAAAGGGATAGGGCAGAAAAAATATATGTTGGAAATGTAGAAGAAAGCTAAGTTCTTTCTTGCATCTTATTTGTTTTTAAATATTTAAATTTTCATATATGTGATTTGTCTTTTGCCCCACAGTGGTTGTTTTTTTTTTTTTTCTTTTGTTAAATTTTCAGATATTTAACTGGTTTTGTACATTTCTTTAGCTTTTATAAGAAATATTTTGCAATTGCATGAAAATAACGAAACGACAAAAATTTTAAAACTAAGAAATTTGTTGCCACAGATTATGTTGCAAACACTGATTTAATTTTTATTTGCTTTTCAATAAAATATATTACTGTGTAGAAAATATTAAGTAGCTTGCAAGTGTAAAATATTTTTTTTTTTGGTGATAATATGTAAAAGTATTTCTTATCAGTTAAATATTTTTCTTGGCTTTTTCATGTAAAACTATTAACTTTACAGATGTTTGTGTGTGCTTGCTTGTTTGTTTGTTTGTTATGGCTACAAGTCTCCAACTAAAAAAAAACACTTTCATCTAAATATTTCGTCTTTTAAACATAAACTATAGTATTGTGCAAATTAAAAACTATTGTAATAGAATTATTATGCCAGTATGACAAGAGAATCGTAAAACTTCTACAACATCATTCAGATAGAAAAATAGTTTAGATAATTTTATTTATTGACAATCGGTGCTGCCAAATGTGGCGATTTGAAAGTTTCCATGGGAATGAAATACTCTGCAAGCAACTACATGTGTAGTATGAAATTGATGTTTTACTTATTCTAATTTTGTTTTGACGTGACATTATTTTATCATTGACTTAATAAAAAAAAGAATAAAATTAACATAACTCGCAAAGCAGAGTTGTAAGGGAATTAAGTCTTCATTAATATTTTCACCATATATCATCTCTATCCTGGTCCTTTCCCTAATCTCTAGTACAATGCATCGAAGTTTAGGTAAGGATCATAACATAAGTGCCGGTCCAAAAAAAAAAAAAAAAATTGTTTTCGCCAGACAAACAACACCGTTTTGCGGTTGTATTTTTATAATTGTGGTATTCACACTGTAGTCATAAGTCATATGACATAAAATAATAGCACAACAATATATGAACACCCCGTCATAATCTAGTGTGCTATGTCATAATTGTGCCAGCTAATAAACATTTAACAACACTCCATTCTTAGTCGGATTATTGTGCATACGTTTGCATTTTGCCTTAAATGTAAATGTTTTTTAATTTTTAATAAAGAAAACAATAAATTTCCTGTAAATTTTCTAAAATTTCCATTATCAATTAAAATTTTAAATTTTTTTTTTATCTATACAAACTTGCTGAAATAAATATAGTCAAAAGCAGCTGTTGCGGGATAGATGAGCTGAACTATTTTTTTGGACGGCGGCAAGTGGAAAAACGTTCACAAGCTGCCTGGCAGATCAGTTACACAACCACCAATTTTCATTCAAGTCGAATTAATTATAAGGTGGATGCATTGGCGAATTCACGCGAAATTATACATTACCTACACTGTCAAATTTGTTACTTATTTTCCGGCGCCATTTTAATGTAAATTTTTATGCATGGAGAATTTTGACAGCGTAGGTAATGAATTCACCGTTTACACAAACAAAATGCCTATTGTTTGCTTTGTTCTTGACTTATTGTAGTCGTGCTGAATTTGCCTTTTGCACGAAAATTACATTAAAATGGCGCGGGAAAATATGTAACAAATTTGACTGTGTAGGTAATGTATAAATTCACGGGAATTCGCTTCTGCATTCACCTTATAATTAATTCGCCTTGGTCGTACATATACCTGGTAATGAATTTGCCTTGTTTACATTCTTGTGTTATTTAAAAGTAGCGGCGGCCTGTAAATATTATCGCCGGCTCGAATAAGGAGTTGCAGCTGCTCGACTAACATTTCTACTATTATTTTATGACAAACCATAAACATACCTCAAAATGTCTTATTATTATATGACTTTTTTGCTTGAAGTACAACAACAATTTTTTTAAACTATTTTAAAATAATAAGACATTATGACAATATGACTGAGCACCCCAAATAATAATTTTCAAAAATTCTTGTCTTGAACTGCTGTATTTTTCAATTCATCCCACGTGCATTAGCAAACGCCCTGCCCTGGCTTCCTCAGCGATGACACACCACAACAGCACAAATTCGATATAATGGAACATATTCATTGGGAGTAATTAGTGCTGGGGTATTAGATGAGAAAGGACTATTGAAAGAAAGAGAGCGAGCGTGGGCACACCTAAAACTTCCGAATACTATTCGAAAAATATGATATATAACACAGTTGAGATTTACCACAAAAAAAAATTACCAGACATTTGTTATCAATTAAAGGTCACAAGATGATGTATGAAAACCGGACTTTATTCAAAAAGTCCAAAAGGATCTTTACAGCAGTTAAAACGGAATCGAAAATGGTAAGTTATCATTAAGGAATACCGGTGGATACTACTTGAAAATTTACATGATTCTTAAAGGATTCCTTTGCTACAACTACTACTAGTGATAGAAAATTCGTGTTTAATGCCCTAAAATTATATAAGAAATAATACGTACAGAGAACAGACACTGAAATCCGACGAGTCCTTTTATTGGTTGAAAATCTCACAGAATATTTCGTTACGTGTATTGGAATAGTACTGAAAAATATAACAATTTATCCGAGATATTCTCAAGAATTTTAATGATCAACTGGTGAGTTGGCATTAGCACTCAACACTGTGCAGCATATGGATTAGCTAACCGTCAGCAAATATGTAAATATAATTTTTAAATTATATTTTTTTTTTTTTTTGTTTTGCAAAACCAAACTGATCGCATATTTATTATATATTTTTTTTAATGTTTTTATTTCGAAAAGGGGTTTCTGGCAATTTAGATTTCATAATTTTATTTCGAAAACTGGGAAGGCAAATAAATTGTTCCCCTAAAATATTAAGTATCGACTAAAACTTCCATTTATGCAACGATTTTTGCAATTCTTTTTGTATTTGGAGGGTTTTGCAAGCAGTTTGGCCCCATAATTTTTTTTTTTTTATTAAGTTTAAAATATAATTAAGGGGAAATTTGTTCCCCTAAATATATTGGTTTTTCATTTTATTTTTACAACAGGGGCAAATTGTTATAAATAATCTGACAACTCTGTAGCGTAATGTTTGTATTCTCAGATATGAAAATTAATGTAACGATTTTTATAACTTTACAGTTGTTGTTTAGTAAATAATTTAGATTAATTTTAGAAATGATAAGGCTTGAAACACAACTGCAACCGCTAACGACAGAGTCTTAGTAAAATTCGATTAGTGCATACAAAATTTGTAGCATTTAACCAACAGTAACTTTATTAATTCTTTGTGAAACAAAATGAGTCATAATTTTATGTAAAATTTTTGGTGGTATGAACAAAATCCACCTGAAATAAATAAATTTAAATCTTCTAGTAAATGAAAAATAAAATTAAGCAACTGCTCGATTCTGTTCATGAATATTAATTATGAACAACGTAAAAATAGGGAGTTTATTTTATAAATTATCTTTTTTTTTTATAATGCATATGAGGTAAGATCTAAAGACTCTAATTACTCACTTGTAAACCCCTATAAAAAAGAAATTTATTTTTTAAACGTCTTAGTATATGGCTAACTAGTCTGTAGAGAAGTTCCGTTCATTAAAAAGAAAATCAAAATTTAAAATAAAATTAAATGCATTTTCTAAGTGTGATTGTGTTTGTGGCATTTGGATGTTCAGCGGTGCTGTGCCGACCCAGCACGAAAGGATGTATTCCACCTCCAAATTGTAAGTACGGAAAGATTTCGCAATTGCTGCTGAAATAGTGCATGATACTTTTAAACTTAAAAGGATTTGATCCTGTTATTTTTTAGTACAAACTAGATACACTGAACCAAGAGTCTCATCGGCTGTATTGAAGTTTTGTAAGATGTTTTGATAAACATGCTAAACGTGAAAATAAAATAAGGAAAATATTTCAATTTTAAAGGAAATACATATTCATACAAGTTCAAGGTCTGTAAATTATTTCTTTGAATATTGAGTATTTTTTATTGCTTGAATTACTTAAAAGCCAATAGTGCGTTGCTAAAAAATATTAAATAAATGTAATTAAATTAAATACGCAGTTCTGTCACAAAAAAGACTCAAAGAAAAAAGTAACAACATGATGTTAATGTAACAATTGATAGATTAAATAAAAAAATCAATTAAATTTTAATCGATCTCGCTATTCGTAGTATAAATAAAATCAAAGGATTGTGATTTATAATAACTCTTGATGCAAAACATATCCTTATATAAGTACATTTCTTGCATTGTTGGTAATAATACGAAAAACTTGTTTAGTTCAGACCATGGGAAATTACAAAATAAATTTAAAGTTCGAGTTCAAATTCTGATATCAGATATTTAAATTGTATATTTTTTTATATATACTATTTACTTTTGCTGTCTTCTTAAATTAGAATAATAACATATAATGTAAAATATTAATTCAGCTTGGGCACGAGCTGTGATGTGAACCGCGCTAATATTGAGAGAAAATAACAATACGTTATAATTGCCAAGTAAAATACTTTGAGTATTATAAAGGACTATTTGTGTTTATTGAATATTAGTAGTGCGTAATCAGATATGTGGAATTTCGTTCTAACCAATATGGTTTCAATATGTAAAAATGGAATAAAACGGAATTATAACAATTCTCGTATTCTATTTTTGTTGGCAACTTGGTTAAATAGTTGATATTCTTCCCAATTAGTATCCACTTTACATCAATTGTAAATATGCACAAACGAACGCTGATAAGAGGTTTAGTGGCCTTGAAATCGGTATACTGATACGTTCTGCTAGTCTGATTGCACATGTCAATGTTTTTCAAAAATAAAAAAAAAACTCATAGTAATTTGAATTTTCATTAATTCCATCAAACTGAACTTAAGCCTAATAATAATAATTTCTCATGAATAATAAAATATTTTCATTTATGTGTAAAGTAAATTTATATCCGCATAAAAACACAAATGTGAATATAAGGCCAAGTTCATATCGAAAAAATTTCGGCCGTAAAAAGTACTGAGATCAAAATAAGGAACAAGTTCTCGATAGGTACGGTAACAGCTCTCTAGCTATACTGGAAGTGCCCAATAATATTGATGAGTCAGTGAGTGAGTGAGTGAATATGTACTAAAATATGGACTTTTCACACCTTAATATCTCGGGAAGCTTTTACGTTTGAACTTTTAAATTTAACCTGTGAGGTCAACTCTGTGGGTAGACCTTATGTTTCCAGTTTCATTATATTATGATCAAGAGGAGCAAAGTTATGAGGGGGGTAAAAACAGCTTGAATGGTTTCCTGTAAATATACACACTGTGTGGTCGAAACTTGGCTGGATTTTACGTTGAGAAGAAACAGTGCTTAAAATTTTTTTTCAAAATAGATCCGTAATTGTAGAATAAAATCATCTTGGTGACCTGGCTAAAAAGTAAAAGATT
The DNA here is from genome assembly GCA_947311025.1 of Lypha dubia. Lineage (NCBI taxonomy): Eukaryota > Metazoa > Arthropoda > Insecta > Diptera > Tachinidae > Lypha > Lypha dubia. The sequence continues at coordinate 10,660,623 of OX371262.1, read as the reverse complement.
TTTTTTTAATTCTTATGCAATGAATATAAAATTTGTAGTTAAAGACGGATTCTTGTGAATATTCGTTTGTTATAAATTTAAAAATAGAAAAAATTTAGTCAAGCTTAATTTGTAAAAATTTTAAATCATTTCGATGCCTAGATTTGAACTTACGCCATACATTTTTCTATTCCTGTTATCATTACTGAGGCGAAAGTAACAACATAATGTAAATATATATTGCTCGTGTTCAAATACAGACATAAGAAATATTTTTTTTATTAGATTTCAACAATTCAAAAATATGTATAGGAATTAAAACGGCATTCAATTTAAAGTAAAAAAACACACTCATAGCCGTTGGCTGGATTTGAACTCGAGCCATGTATTTTTATAGATATTTACAATTTCAATATCTGAATTAGACTATGAATATAAAATTTTTATATGAAAAGTAATATTATCAGGCTCAAGTTCAGTTTTATTGAATTAATGAAAATTCAAAATTACTAAGTGTTTTTTTGTGTTGGAAAATATTATTATTTATATCCAATCAGTTTTTAGCAGAACGTATCAGTACTGATTTCAAGGCCGCTACACCTCTCATCAGCGTTCGATTGTCCATCTTTACAATTTTCGTAAAGTGGATACTAATTGAGAAGAATATCAACTATTAAACCAGTTTTCAACAGAAATAGAATATGAGAATTAATTTTTAATTCAATTTTTATTCTACAATGAAACAGTGCTGGTTAGTACGAAATTCCCTCATTACTGTTTGGAACTAATAATCAACACAAACTCATAGTCCGTTATCATCAAAGTATTCTACTTTGTATTTTAACGTTTTTTTTGTTTTTTTTACTCTATATTAGGGGAATTCACATATTACTGTGACCCCTGTTATTAGGGTATTTATAGCTCGTGCCCAAGCGGAATTAATATTTTTATATTATTATTATTACGAATAAACGTAATTATTATTTGAACTTATATTGATTTACATATGAAAAGTAATATTATCAGGCTCAAGTTCAGTTTTATTGAATTAATGAAAATTAAAAATTACTAAGAGTTTTTTGTGTTGGAAAATATTATTATTTATATCCAATCAGTTTTTAGCAGAACGTATCAGTACTGATTTCAAGGCCGCTACACCTCTCATCAGCGTTCAATTGTCCATCTTTACAATTTTCGTAAAGTAGATACTAATTGAGAAGAATATCAACTATTAAACCAGTTTTCAACAGAAATAGAATATGAGAATTAATTTTTAATTCAATTTTTATTCTACAATGAAACAGTGCTGGTTAGTACGAAATTCCCTCATTACTGTTTGGAACTAATAATCAACACAAACTCATAGTCCGTTATCATCAAAGTATTCTACTTTGTATTTTAACGTTTTTTTTGTTTTTTTTACTCTATATTAGGGGAATTCACATATTACTGTGACCCCTGTTATTAGGGTATTTATAGCTCGTGCCCAAGCGGAATTAATACTTTTATATTATTATTATTACGAATAAACGTAATTATTATTTGAACTTATATTGATTTACATATGAAAAGTAATATTATCAGGCTCAAGTTCAGTTTTATTGAAACTCTTAGTAATTTTGAATTTTCATTAATTCAATAAAACTGAACTTGAGCCTGATAATATTACTTTTCATATGTAAATCAATATAAGTTCAAATAATAATAACGTTTATTCGTAATAATAATAATATAAAAATAAAATTTTTAGTTAAAGACTTACACCTCGGGAATATTCGTTTTTTTTTTTCATTTAAAAATAAAGGAAGGTTAGTAAAACTTCATTTGTAAAAATTTTATATTAAAAAAAAATTTTATTCGGTGTCTGGATTTGAACTTAAGGCACATATTTTCTATTTCCTGTTATAATTTATGTGATAAAAGATTAAATTGAAATTAATGTATATGGCCCGTGTTCAAATACAGACATAAGAAATTATTTTTTTTTTAGATCTCGACATTTTAAAAATATTTATAGGAATTAATACAGCGTTCACTTTAAGTTAAAAAACAGGTAAGGGGCTGTGCACATATTATGTCACGCTCCAGGGTGGGGGGAGGGTTAAATATTTGTTACGGATTGGGAATTTTGCACTGAAAAATTAGTAAAAAGCGGTACGAAGAAGGGGGGTATAAAATTTCTGAAAACAGCGTTACGTAAAATGTGCACAGCCCCTAATACCTGCAGCTGGTATTGAACTTGAGCCATGTATTTTTGAACATATTTACAATTTAAATATCTGATTTAGAAAATTTCCTATATCTTTTTTCTATTGTAAACTTTGTCTATTTTTTTTTTGCCCTTAAATTTAGAAATATCTAAAAAAAATCCTAAAATCATAGTTGGTATTACCTTTCTTATGGTATATAATGCAAATACTCTTGCAATTGCAACAGGCTGAAAATAAAGAAAATAAACACACAATTCAGACAACTTTAGGTCAAAATTTTTTTGATTTTTGGCACCGGTTTATTATATGAATTTTTAATTTAATATTTTTCGTCCTTAGAAATTTTGCTTAAACAACTTAAAAAACACATATTGACAAGAGCTTTTGCAAATATAATTGTAGGCGAAAACAAAAATTAAAGATAATTAATCTAAGTAACTACTGAAATATAAGGAACAGTCGAATATAAATATTCATCGTTTCTAAGACGTCCGTTTGATTGTAAAACAAAATTCGTATGGCTTGAAAAAAAGTCACTGTAATTGAAGTTTTAAATTCGGGTTTTATGTCGCAAAAGTCACATATACCTCGTGGAAAATACTAACAAAAATTTTTACCGATAAATTTCGCTTAACTCTCATTCGATTACAACTGATCTCTTTTGTGTATGAAAAATTCTAGATATTTTTTTTAATTTTACATTTAAACAAAAGTATGTACATAGTTACGTATTTCCTCTAATCCAATATTATTTTATTTGTGCATCGTTCGTGTCCGTAGTCTTTTAGATTACACGACAACTGTTTTACTAACTCAGCTATTGACGACTTAATGTGACATGTGAAATGTTATATTATATTATAAATTTTACAATTATTTACCTACAATATACATAAAATTTGGTTCAGTGTGTTGAAACATAAAATTAAATTTAATTGTTCATATAAAAACTTCAGTAATTATTTCTACATATTTCTTTCCTGAATTGCAATATAGCTGTCCAAGACACTGTTATTATTTTTGGATGCAATAAAACTATTGAAGATAACCCAATCAGTGGTGCCAACCACATTTCGATACCAACTAAAGATATACTTAATGAAGTTAGTTCTGCTCTAAGAGAACTTGCTATTGATCTTGTCCAAGGTGATTACGATATAGTTACTTCCATAGCAAATGGTGCAGGTAATGTTGATATTGGCACTTTGAATCGAATCAAACCTGTTGTAAATGGTGTAGTCAATGGTGTGGCTGTCCACGGATGCCAAAACACTGTTAGTCATGTAGCAGATGGTACAGATGGTCTTGTTACTGGCGTAGTAAATGGTGTAGGTAGTGTTGATATTGACACTTGGAATCGAATTAAACCTTTGGTACATGGTGTAGTTAATGGTGTTGTTCAAAGCTTGAACGGAGATAAACCTGTAGCAGATGGTTTGGTTGATATTGATATTTCTACTGGCATAAGTGATCATGTAGTAGATGCTGCAGATAGACTTCTTAGTGGTATAGGACATGTTGCTGGTCACACTATTAATGGAGCGGGGACTGTGGTAGATAATGCAGTTAATATTGCTAACGGGGTGGAGGGCGCTCGAACTCTTACGGGCAGTGTTAACGGAGTCATGAATGTAGTTAAACCCGTAGTAGAAGGTGTTGGTATTGACAAATTGAATGAAATTAAACCTGTAGCAGATGCTGTGGTTGATATTGCTGCCAGCATAGTCCACGGAGGTGCAAACACCGTTAGTCATGTAGCAAATAGTACATATGGTCTTGTAACTGGCGCTTTTAATGTTGCCACAAATGTTGTAAACGGCTTAGGACATGTTGCTGGTCAAACTATTAATGCAGCTACGGCTGTTGCGGATAATGCAATTGGTACTGCTGTCGGTATGGCGAATGGCGCTGTTAATGGTGCCACAAATGTTGTAAACGGCTTAGGACATGTTGCTGGTCAAAAAATTAATGTAGCTGCAGCTGTTGCAGATAATGTAATTGGTACTGCCGTCGGTATGGCGGATGGCGCTGTTAATGGTGCCACAAATGTTGTAAACGGCTTAGGACATGTTGCTGGTCAAACTATTAATGCAGCTACGGCTGTTGCAGATAATGCAATTGGTACTGCTGTCGGTATGGCGGATGGCGCTGTTAATGTTGCCACAAATGTTGTAAACGGCTTAGGACATGTTGCTGGTCAAACTATTAATGCAGCTACGGCTGTTGCGGATAATGCAATTGGTACTGCTGTCGGTATGGCGAATGGTGCTGTTAATGGTGCCACAAATGTTGTAAACGGCTTAGGACATGTTGCTGGTCAAACTATTAATGCAGCTACGGCTGTTGCGGATAATGCAATTGGTACTGCTGTCGGTATGGTGGATGGCACTGTGAATGTTGCCACAAATGTTGTAAACGGCTTAGGACATGTTGCTGGTCAAACTATTAATGCAGCTGCAGCTGTTGCGGATAATGCAATTGGTACTGCTGTCGGTATGGCGGATCGCGCTGTTAATGTTGCCACAAATGTTGTAAACGGCTTAGGACATGTTGCTGGTCAAACTATTAATGCAGCTACGGCTGTTGCGGATAATGCAACTGGTACTGCTGTCGGTATGGCGGATGGCGCTGTTAATGTTGCCACAAATGTTGTAAACGGCTTAGGACATGTTGCTGGTCAAACTATTAATGCAGCTACGGCTGTTGCGGATAATGCAATTGGTACTGCTGTCGGTATGGCGGATGGCGCTGTTAATGTTGCCACAAATGTTGTAAACGGCTTAGGACATGTTGCTGGTCAAACTATTAATGCAGCTGCAGCTGTTGCGGATAATGCAATTGGTACTGCTGTCGGTATGGCGGATGGCGCTGTTAATGTTACCACAAATGTTGTAAACGGCTTAGGACATGTTGCTGGTCAAACTATTAATGCAGCTGCAGCTGTTGCGGATAATGCAATTGGTACTGCTGTCGGTATGGCGGATGGCGCTGTTAATGTTGCCACAAATGTTGTAAACGGCTTAGGACATGTTGCTGGTCAAACTATTAATGCAGCTACGGCTGTTGCGGATAATGCAATTGGTACTGCTGTCGGTATGGCGGATGGCGCTGTTAATGTTGCCACAAATGTTGTAAACGGCTTAGGACATGTTGCTGGTCAAACTATTAATGCAGCTACGGCTGTTGCGGATAATGCAATTGGTACTGCTGTCGGTATGGCGGATGGCGCTGTTAATGTTGCCACAAATGTTGTAAACGGCTTAGGACATGTTGCTGGTCAAACTATTAATGCAGCTACGGCTGTTGCGGATAATGCAATTGGTACTGCTGTCGGTATGGCGGATGGCGCTGTTAATGTTGCCACAAACGTTGTAAACGGCTTAGGACATGTTGCTGGTCAAAAAATTAATGTAGCTGCAGCTGTTGCAGATAATGTAATTGGTACTGCTGTCGGTATGGTGGATGGCGCTGTTAATGTTACCACAAATGTTGTAAACGGCTTAGGACATGTTGCTGGTCAAACTATTAATGCAGCTGCAGCTGTTGCGGATAATGCAATTGGTACTGCTGTCGGTATGGCGGATGGCGCTGTTAATGTTACCACAAATGTTGTAAACGGCTTAGGACATGTTGCTGGTCAAACTATTAATGCAGCTGCAGCTGTTGCGGATAATGCAATTGGTACTGCTGTCGGTATGGCGGATGGCGCTGTTAATGGTGCCACAAATGTTGTAAACGGCTTAGGACATGTTGCTGGTCAAAAAATTAATGTAGCTGCAGCTGTTGCAGATAATGTAATTGGTACTGCTGTCGGTATGGCGGATGGCGCTGTTAATGTTACCACAAATGTTGTAAACGGCTTAGGACATGTTGCTGGTCAAACTATTAATGTAGGTGCGGCTGTTGCGGATAATGCAATTGACACTGCTGTCGGTATGGCGGATGGCGCAGGTGCTCTTGTTAGTGGCACTATTAACGGAGTCACAAATACAGTTAAACCTGTAGTAAGTAGTGTTGGTGGTGTTGCTATTGACAAATTGAACGCAGTTAAACCTGTGGCAGATGGTGTGTTTGATACTGCTGGCGGAGTGGTGAATGGCGCCGGAAATATTTTTCGCAATGTCGTTAATGGAGCTGTGAATGTACCAAATAATGTAATAGATGTTGGCAGTAATACGGCGAAACGATTTGGAAATTTCCTGGGTTCTTGGTTCTAGAGTGTTTAGTTAATTATAATAACGTTTTAATATGCGCAAATTAGAAAACATAAGTAAGACACAAAATTTATTAAATAGAAAAATAAATATTTAATACAATTAAAAGTAAAATTTTTACAAAGATTATCAAAGCTGTTGTAAATTTTCAAAGAATCGATTGATTTTACTTTACTATGCACAAAGGCAAGATACAATTTACAGCAACGTACTTTTTGCATTTTAGAATTTTTTCCAATATTTAGCATTTTGCTCTCATTGACTTTTGTAATTTTTTTATTATAAAAATTTATTTATTGTTAGTTTGTGGCGTTAGTTTTAAGCTTTCCATTTTAATAAAGTCAACGAAAATATTCAAATATTTTATTTAATACTACAATAAATTTTCCAAATTGATTAAAATTGTGGCGTACAAAATAAAGTTACAAAATTCTAGCAACTGATTATGGACAAGAACAAAAGGATACACATGTATTGTCTTTCTAACATATAACGTGTTGCCTTTATTTAAGTAGGAATTCATTTTCTACTCGTATATTTAAACTTGATGATTCTGCTGTAACCAGTGTTGCCGAATCGCGGGTAATTAATCTTATCAGGTGTAATTTTTATGTGCATGTGTATCGTGTGGGTAATTGCTCTCAGGTGTAGTTCACGGGTAATTTGAAATTCTTTTGTTTAATAACACTATTTTTTTTTACATAATATTGTTCAAACTTAAGCTGAAATTACACGAATTTTACAAACATTCTATCCAAATTATATAAAGATAGACGTTTTAAACTATAGCAGCTTATGACAAGTTAACATTGCAGACAAAAATACTTTTTTAAATGTGAATGAAATTTATGTTGGTATTGCAGCACATGCATTTTTAGCATTGTGTTTCAATTTCGAAATTTTTCATACTTAAAAACTGTAGAAAATTTTATGTAGAAGTGATTACTTAAATAAAATCAAGATTTGATTTTAGTGATGAAGTTTATAGTATTATCGATATTGTGGATCCAAAAAATGTACAGTCCTTTCAACCAAAATCTCAATGTTTCTTCCAAAAACGGTTCCCATCTTCTAAAATAAACTTGCAAACACTTGATAATGAGTGGCGTTAATATGCGTTTTAAATTCGCTCTAGGAAAATATATTTCCCACATTAGAAAAATTAATAAACTTTATTTTTATTTTGCCATTTTCAAATGCTTCTGCGGAAAGGATATTTAGTAGTCTTAATAATTGTAAAACTGATCTAAGCAACAAATTATCGTCTGATACCGTGGCTTCAATTTTATTTCTTAAGAAGGTATACAGAAAAACGGCAATAATAATTTTGACCAAACTTCCTAAACAATGAAAAAAATTGAAGTTTCAATGACTTTATTAATTTAAGATTTTTATGCTGCTTTTTATTATATACTTTTTTGTTTATTTCTCTTTAATTACTGTATAGTACAACAAATATTGTTTATTTGCTGTTTGTAACAGACTTTTATGAAATAAAATATTTATCCAAAACGTATTGTTTGTTGTGTGTTCAGCTGGTATGTATATTTGCTGCATTTCATTGGAGATGATACCAAATCATAGGGAGACCTTAAACAAGATTTTTGAAGTGTGTACAATATTTATTTTAATATTGGGTGTAATTCCATTGAAATCGGGTAATTTTGGCTTCTACGAAGTTTAAATTTGAATATACATTTTGGTTACACTGGCTGTAACGCACTATGAATTTTTTTCTGTAGCTGTTTGATCCTCTCAAATTTCTCTATTTTGCTTTATCTGGATCTACAGTGTATTTTAATGTATTCGCCTGAATGAGATTTAAAATTTTTTTTCCTGCCAGCATAATTTTAATGAAATCTAATACGAGAATTATGTATTATTGTGGTATATTTTATTTATTATTGCAATAAAGTCAACTTTAAAACTGTTGATTTTTGAATAAGCGGAATTATAAATTGTAGTTAAAATAACCAAATAATACCGAATGTGTTAAGGTGTAGGAGTACAGTGGAAATTTTAATCTTAATTTATCAAATGGACTTCCGTATGAATGTTGAGACTTTTTCAAGCGAATATGCTGGTTATCAAATAAGTTTTAAAAACTTTTGTCCAATATATATTCTTTTAGAGTACCTAGACGAAAAACTTTACTCGCTAAGTGGATTGTACACTAGAATCCATTGTGTTTCTTTTCATATTCATCAATAGAAGACAACACCGTTTATTTTTCTTTTGTTGCCAATCGGTATTCTAGGTGGCAATATTGCCATTTATCGATAACTTTTACATATGTATGTTTGGTATTTTGTAAGCAAAATTGATGTTGATATTGTCTGTAATTGCCTTCGATTTTGTCGTCGGTATTTTTGGTGTTGTCTTGCGTTGCTTTCTATTGTGTTTTAAAACTTTGAAAAAATTAACGCTAAAGTTGTCTTGCATTCTTCGTTTTTGGTATTTTTATATATGAGCCGTTTATTTTGAAAGTGGCATAAGTCACTTCTCTTTTAACGCGAGATATTTAATGGTTTTCATTTCAAAATGTTTAAAAATATGGAGAAATACTGAGAAAAATATCAGTATCATGAGATAACAAATACAAGAAAATCTTCTCAAAAGTGAGCATACATACATATTTTTAAACGTGTTAAAACGCAAACCCTTAAATATCTCGATTTAAAAACAAAATGACTTATGCCACTTTCAAAATAAACGGCTCATATTTGTGTTGTGTTTTTGGTTTAAATAAACTAATGGAAAACATTTAAATAACGAATAAATGCCAATTCGAGAAGCATGTGCAAGAACTTGAAAAGTATCCGTAACTAGCCAGAGGATTTCGCAGAGGAATCGCTCCTACTAGTATACTCGTATGTTTAAAATATGGTCTATTGTACCGAAAATTACTTTCAAATCTTAAAAATGATAAAAAAATCCATTACTTTGGAAATTATTGCCTAAAATTTGTTACTTACTTCTCATCGGGCAAGCTAAAAATACAACACTTCTGTCTAAGCAGTCTTGGCTGACTTCCAAAACGTTCGTATACAAAGTTTGTATACTGTATTGATACTGTATTTAAATCACATACATTTGCAAAGTTCCGAAACAATGAATCAACTATAAAACCGATGCCTTGGTTGCTTTCTTACTGCGTCAAAAATACTTGGCGACGGCGTTTTGAAATGGTATACATTGTATAATTATTGTACTGCGGCGTTATGAAATGCAATTGACGTTTTGGAAGTCAGCCCTTCTTTCCACTGTCAATTTATTTATTTTCTTCGTCACTGTCATCTTCATTTTTATTTTAATGTATGCACAAAAATTAACTCTTTTACCGAAAACAGTCAAATAAATGTCAGCTGACTCGAATATTAGATATGTGTGTTGTATGTTTCGATAAACAGTCACAATACTGTTAGGGAATACAAAATTAGTATTGACGTTGTGTGCTATTTATGATGCCTTAAAATTGCAATCGTTGTTGCCGACTCCTAATAGAATAAGGGTGATTAGTTATTTTGGTTGGAAAATATTTTTTTTTTTTTTTTTTTGTAAGACCACCACTCAGAGGATGACCCCAACTTGTGCAATGCATTGTGCCAGAACGCGGGGGGAGGGATAGAGTTAAGAAGATAGATATTGAAAATGTAGAAAGCTTAACTCTTTTACAACTCCGCTTGGCGCTTTACTATTAAACTATTAGTTAGGGCCTGTGAACGATTCCTGGGCCCAAATCGTTACATCCATGAACGTACAACTCGTCACGTAATTACTATATAATTGGATGGAAAATTACGTGACGAGTTGTACGGTCACGGATGTAACGATTTGGGCCCAGGAATCGTTCACAGGCCCTAACTAATAGTTTGCTTAGTAGTTCATCGAGCTAATTACTGTATCCAACACCACCATATGCTTTAGAAGAAACAAAAGAGCTTATCATTTATTATAAAGCCCCTGATATTTTTAAATTTGCACTTGGAGATATCACTAATCTCCTCATGAAAACGTGTGATTGCACATATATACCGATTGCAAGGCAATTTTCGCCCAAGATAGTAGCTGGTGGCTCTTCTTTAATCCTGCACATCCTACAGAAAGCCGGAGCGTAATTTTTCACTGACCAGTCCATCCGGCTATTAAGACTCTTGCTATTCATTAACACCATTAGATTAGATTTAAACGAAACAAGTTTTGACAATATGGCCTCCATACATGTTGCACCCTATGCACTGTGAGATCGTCTCTACCTCGTACTTAAAGTGTATGTAACGTCTTTTAGATAATGAGAGTTTTGGAATGGCACCTTTCAACCGGGTGTGGTGGTAACCTTTTATATACTCGTGCCATTCCGACAGCGATTGATGCTGTTCCAAGCAAATCGCCCTCCTTCGTCGGTTAGCAGAAACATCAGCGAAGTAAAACAATTAATAAAATGCCTGCTAGTACAGCTTAACAAAGTTAATGCGTCTACTTAACACCGGAGGCGCGTCAACACTGCCTTAAAAATTAACATAACGCGCAAAGCAGAGTTGTGAAAGAGTTAAGTCTTCTAAATTTTCAATATCTATCTTCTTTAGCCCATCCCTCTCCCTGAATTCCGGCACAGTGCACTGCATACGTATGTATGTAGGTGTCATCCCCTAAGTGGTGGTCCTAATTAAAAAAAAAAAAAAAAAAAAAAAGATGTGGTTTCAGTTAATTGTGTTCTTCTGGTACCATAAACATAATTAAATTTAAAGAATCTATAGATAAAAATATACATAATAAAATTTTTAACATTTTAATCCTTTTTTGAATAATTTTGTCAAAAAAAGGGGCGAAAACAGCAAAAAGCAAAAATATATTATAATAATTTCAAACTCCTTTCTAACACAAAGTGTATCAAATGCAACTTGTTAACCCAACATAATTATAAAAACAAAACATGAACCCACTAAATTAACTCACACACAGACACACAGCAGGCGATATACAGTTACAGCAAACTTTTTATTCCAGAAAAAGAAGACAAAAATTAAATATTAGAACCACATACTTGTACGGTGGTTCCTGGGTACAGAAATGTGCGTTACAGAAATGTGTAAATTTTTGCACTTTTCCCTGTTGTTTGTTTTTAAGGTTGTTCTGCACATAAAATGTTCTATTAAGAATCCTTAGAATGAAGCACTCACACACACAGACACATTTCAAGTTTAACATATGCTGTTATATTATCCTGGCGACTATATCATCATTGTCATCATAGTACAGCACTCATCATTGTCAATGGTTTCATTTTGACCACATGCTGCATTAACGTCCTTTTCGGATACGTTTATTTTTTATTTTTGTTTCTGTTGTTGTGTATCCTTTATAGCCAAAAAGAGAGCACAATGTGTACTTCGTAGGAATTTCATTTATTTATTATAGAACTCAAGTCGGTACTAAAGATTTTTTTGCCTGTGGTGGAGATGTGATGTTGCTAAGAATTACTTACTTATACACACGTACGAGTATACGTAGAAACAGCCATACAGCCAAACCGACTTACACACCAACATCAAAACCGCACTTAATCTCAGACAAACGGTTATTTAAACACACACTAATACGTCCATACATACCTTCTTCTCAATAGTAAAAGATAATTCAGTTATTTTGAGGTAAAAAACTTGAAAAAAAAAAAACTTTTATATGCCTAAAGATAATTTTTGTAGAAAACTATTTAATATCGAAAAAAAACTATAAAATCTTTGATTGAAAATTGATTAAACGTATTTGAATATACCAGATTACGAATCATTCGATAAGTTGTCCGTTCGTCCCTCTGCGTACCTTTAATAATCAGTTATGAATAAAATGGTAAAATTAAATAAAAGTTAAAGGATGTTTAAAAGCGATTAAACAATAAAATCCTTAAATTACAAAAATCTCTAAAATAAAATAAAAGTCTCATAGATTAAAAATATCGCAAAAGACACTAACAAATAGCCGAATTTTAAAAACGCTAAAACGACAAAAAACGCTAGATCCAAAACAAGTGTCAACGAAAAAAAATCAGCAACACCAACTTGGCAAAAATCATCGATAAAACAGCAAAAAATATGCGTCATAATTAATAGAAAAATAACTAATATTAAAAAATTTTAAAACGAAAAAAAACGCAAGAAACAGAAAACCGAAAAAACATGAAAAATAATACAACCAGAACATAATTCAAAATACTTAAACAGAGCCCAAAATTTACAAAGTGCCAAAATAAAAACAAGATTAAACGAAAAAAATCGTCAAAACAAAAACACAAAATTCACAACGAAAAACGTTGAAAAAACACTTAAAAAAATGCCTAAAACTATTAAAACTACCAAATTTGAAAAAAAAGGGGGAAAAAATTCTAAAAAATTATTAAAAAAAAGTGAACCAATAAAAATTAGTCGAAATAAAAAAAACGTTAAAAGTGAAATACGCCAAGACGAATAAAATTACTAAAAAGAAAAGTACAAAATGGGTTACAACACAATAAAAAGCATAAATGTTGAAAAAAGTAACAATTAGAAAAATCGCCGAAATGAAAACAAAAAACGGTTAAACGAAAAAAAGCAAAAACCAGAAAACCGAGACAATTTAAGAAATAACGCAACTAGAATAAAATTAAAATTACTTAAAATAATAATAAACAAGGACCAAAGTTAAAAAAACGCCAAATTAAAATAACCTGCAACGAAAAAAATCACCAAATCAAATAAAGAACTTATAACGTAAAATATTGAAAAAGTAAATACTTAAAAAATTACCTAAAACTAAGGAAACTATCAAACTTGGAGAAAACCAACAAGAGAAAAAATTTAAAACGAAAAAAAAAAAATATCAAAAAAGTAAACCAATAAAAAAATCATCAAAATAAAAAAAAAAGTCACAATAATAAAAAAACGTCGAAGTAGAAAAACGCCAAGACGAATACAACTACTAAAAAGAAAAGTACAAAATGGGTTAAAAGACTTTTGAAAAACAAAGTCAAGAAGAGAAAAATCGCTAAAATGAAAAAATATACATACATATATATACAATATATATATATATATATATATATATAAATATACGAAAAGAATAAAATTCAAGAAGAAAAAATCTCTTTAATAAAAAAATCCTCAAACGAATAGAGTTAGCACAAAAAAAACGCTTAAACGAAAAAAACTCTAAAGCAAAGCAAAAGGCTGAAACAAAAACGAATACAAAATAAATTATATACTACCTGTTTCACGATATCGACAGAGTTCTTTCTTGGCATCGAGTCAATACCGTGCACAGACATGCAGTTAATTTGTAAGACAACTTCACACATTGCAAAATATTTTTAAACTTTATTCTGATTAAAGCAGTCAGCAAAAAAAAAAACGTTGATGAGGTGACTACATACTGTGTTTCTATATAAAAACAGAAAAAAAAACACAAATTTATTATGTCTGGCATATTTTTAAAACTTTCTGATGAGTTTTAACATTGTTCATATGTACGTCCGTCCGTCCGTCCCGACTATTATTAACTAACATTATCATAAGTGTTAATTATGTGCGAGATTTTGTTCAAAGGAATGCAGATGTTAATTAATCGTCTACCACATATAAAATATGGGCAACAAAGAGATGGTAAAAAAAAAACTATTGCTACAGCAGACCAAACTGAAACAATGGATTATGAGGATTTTCAGCAGAGTTAATGAAGAGAAAAACATGGATTTTTCTTTTAGGCGGCTTGCAAAACTTTTTGCATAAAAGGAAAAAGTTTTACTCTAAATGAAATTAATTTGAATTTCCTATTCAAATAAATTTTCTTATATATTTTTTTTGCCTGTATTTTCTCCAAACGGTCTTTGATAGTCTTTAAATCGTGTAATTTTAAATTTAAAAAAGTAATGTATTCCGCAAAGTGGCTTTTTTTCTAATCAATAGTGAAAACTGTGGATTTTTTTTATGTTTTAATTATTAATCAGCTACTGAATAGTACAGATTTCAAATATATCTTCTTTTAACTTTGACCATTTTCTTTCGCATTGACTTTTTGTTTATTTTTTGACGATTTTTTCCGTTCGGCTTATTTTTAATTGGAGATTTTTCCGTTTAGGTAATTTTCTTTTCTTTTTGGTGATTTTTGCGTTTAAGCGATTTTTTTCATCTAATGCGTTATATTGTCTAGACTGTTTGCTGATTTTTGACCATTTTTTCCGTTCGGCTTATTTTTAATTGGAGATTTTTCCGTTTAGGTAATTTTCTTTTCTTTTTGGTGATTTTTGCGTTTAAGCGATTTTTTTCATCTAATGCGTTTTTTTTTTGTCTAGACAAATTTTATTTGCGTTCTAGCAATTTTTTTTTTATTTGTTGTAATATTTTTGGTTTTTGAGTTTATTTACCGTTTGTTTTTTGCGATTTTTTTCGGTTTAATTTAAAATATTGTATTGTGTATAAGAATCCTAAATGAAAGAGTTTAAATTAAAAAAAAAATATATTATAAAAATTTAAATTATAGTCTGTGGTTTTAAAATTCTCGTCGCGATACCAAAATTGTATGAGAACAAACTTTTGCAATTATGAATTTGCACCCTCTTTTGTGGGCGTGGACAAATTTTTCGTTTGCAAAATTTCGTTTGATCTGCACTATATTCTCTATCAATAAGATTTGATTTTTTTGTTTGTTATAATTTTCTTTATTTCACATACTTGTATCCAGGTTTTTTTTTTTTACAAATACTTGTATCATTTTATATCCTTCCCACTTCCTGCCAATATCCTGTATTTATAATCAATTCATGCATAGGGGGGGATTCATTAAATTTACTCCTGTGTGCTCGTTTCAAAACTCCTCTTAACATGACCATTAAATAATTGATTACTTCTTATAAAAACAATATTAAGCCTATTGAAAACTAGAAACCGCACGTAGCAAGGATTTGTTTTTTATATGTATGTATATAGTTTTTTCTTTTTTTTTTTCATCAGAAAAGATTAAACAAAAAAATTTTATTCTATTAGAAAATAATAAAAAGAAAACACAAAGAAATAAGAAATCAAACTAGTCGGCTTTAATAAGAGAAAAATCAAGAGTGTATAAAGTTGACGGCAATAGCATGAGCCAGCCAGATACAGGGAATATAAAAAATTAAAAAAAATTATTAAAAAAAACAATTGTTAAAAGAAAAAGCAAAATTATTAAGCTGATGCGGAAGTAAATACTAATGGTTTTTAAGGAAGAATACCGCGTACATCTTACGATCCTTTCTATTCTTCTTTGAATTCCAATTTTGAAATTAAAAAAATAATACGTATCTTAAGCATTGATCGTCAAACTAGCCCCTAGGGGCCGAGCACCAATCGTCATTTTCACATACACAACACGAACCAAACAGAAGAGACAAACTAAAATACGAAACATACTCATTTGTATGATAGCAGTCAATGAATTAGGTTCCTTTTCGCTTTATTTTAGAATTTGCAACAACAAAACCCATGCAAAAGAGGGCAAGAAAATATTATTTTTTTTTTAGTCTCTTTATTTGTTATTCATAGTACACTGTGAATATTTTAATTTTTCAGGCTGCGGAATGTTGAGTGGGAAGAAGCTTTTTTGTATTTACATATATTTTTTAATGGAAATTTTTTTGAATTATGTAAATTCATTCATTCGTTCATTCTTTCATCCATAAACACGCTAAACCAATCCAGTGTGTATGCATACAAACTTTTAATATGATGTTAGGCTACAGTAAAAAAATACATGTAACAATCAATTTCTACAAGTGTAAAAACACCAATACATTGATATTTCCAACATGTTCTCTTTATGACAAAGGCTGATCTAAAGGCTCAAATACTGAGGACCTGTTCGTGCATGTTCTTCATGTAGCAGTTCTTTCTATCTATTCGCGGGTCTACGGCAAATCGATTTACAAACCGACAGATGGATTTACGGACGGATAAAACGACTGGCAGACGGGCAATTATTTGTAAAAATACCCAACTAGATGTAGTGAAATCAAGAATGCTATCAATAGTTTTGCTAGGTAGCTTTTCTAAAATCTTAAAATTAATCATATTTATTTTCCTGGACATCTTTCGTCCGGACTCCACCAGATGTTGCTGATGACCTATTGCGGCAGTTGAACAAGTGATCAGTATTGTGCGGGCTCTGGAGACAATCTGGACATCTGTCTGTAGTGGCGGGGATTATGCGCTCTTGGTAGCAGTTAAGGATACTGCTCCAGCCGGCTCTAAGTTGCGCCAAGATTGAGCGAGATTGTCTGGGGAGCTGCCGCTTGCTATCAGCGATCGCGGGTGGTCTTGGGTTAAGGATCTTGATGCATCTGTATCCGTTTGTTGTTTCTATGACCGCTTGTTGATGCAACGTCTTGAGGGCACTTGTGATGGACACCCGTGTAACGCCTGGTGGAATAGCGTTTCTGATGTCCTCACTATAGTGCCGGAAGTCCCTACGGATGCGTCTCGGGAGAGAATCCTGCAATACCAGATGGTGGTTTGGTTGTGTTGGCAGCTGACATGCCATCAGGAATTGCTTCGAAAGCATCACATTATGCTGCCTGACAGGTAGCATTAATGGCTCTTTATGAAGATGGTCAATGTTGGTAATTTTTACGCATCCTGTAGCGATTCTAAGAGCACTGTTCTGTGTTGTTTGCAATGCTCTCCACTGTGTGTCACTAAGGAACAAGGTCAATACTGGTGCAGCGTAGTTTAAGAGGGAACGACCGATGGCTTTATACGTCGTTACGAGTACCTCTTAGTCATGCCCCAGGAGGTGCCCGAAAGGGCTTTCAGGACTTTGTTCCGGGCTGTCAAGTTGTGGCTGATATATGTGGCGTGCAAAGCAAAGCGAAATAGGCGTCTTCCCTCGACAGAGATGTCTGATTCCATCCTTATTTCTTTGGTCCAAGAAGTGAAAAGTGACACTGACGACTTTGAAGGTGATAGCTTCAAGTTACGCTCTCTCAGGTAGTCTGTAATGGCGGCCAAGTAGTTGGTAATTTTGCCACTTATGTCGGGTATGCTGACACCTGGCTCCAAGATGGTGCAGTCATCAGCATATGACACCAGTGAGACTTCCTGTAGGGGGTTGGCAAGATAAATGTTGAACAGCAAGGGTAATAGTAATCCTCCTTGTGGCACGCGCATTTTTATCTTGCGGTAACTTAATTTTTGGCCTCTGAATTCTATGAACGCTTGTCGTCCATGGAGATAGTTGGCGATCCAACGCTTTATGTCGTTGGGAAGCCTGGTGGAGTTCAAGATGTCGTTAGTCAGCATCGTGAGATCGACCGTGCCAAAAGCCTTGAACAGGTCCAGTGCAGTTACAATTGTGCGTTAACACGGTCTGTGCTGATTTAGGCCATTAGCGATCTGGGTAGTTATCAGATTCAAAGCCGTCGTGGTGCTATGGGCTTCCCTGAAGCCATGTTGGTGAGTGGCGAGCGGGAAGTGCTCTTTCAGGGTTGATAACAGTAATGCTTACAAAACCTTTGCTATTAGTGATAGAAGGTAGATTGGGCGATATGAATCTCCTTGTGTAGCGGGTTTATCAGGTTTGGGGATCGGGATTATTTTAGCAACTTATCAGTTATCCGGAATCACCAGTTGGCGTATTGATAGATTTAGGATCTGTGCTAGGAAATCCAGTGCTACTGTTCTGAGTTTTTTCAACATCAGCATTGAGATGCCATCAGGTCGCTTCACTGGCATAACGACGACAAAGACATGTTCCTTGATTTGGCCTAATATTGAAGGATTATAAATGCAGGATGCTGCGGTCATCTGCAAAAGATTGGATAGGATTGAAAGTTTCACATAGAAGATTATTCAGAATAAAAAGAAAAAAGAGTTTGGGAAAAGAACGGTGCCTTTTACGGTACTGCTGAATTCATCTTTGACGACCTCATATAGGGTGATCTCTGTGAAAGCTCCTTACAAAACATGTGAAGCCACCAGCCACACTAAAAGCAAAACCTTTGATTTCGCCGAATTGGTGCCAACACTTTTCTAAAAGAAAGAGCAGTAATTCTCTCGTAGTGCGCCTCCTATGAAAGCCATACTGCCGGCGCTTCAGTAAGCTTTTGGAAATTTTGCATAACTTCCCATCAGCTTGGAAAGTGCAGAAGAAATTGTATCAGGGCTGTCAGCATCTCCTTTTTTGTTGGTTTTGGCGTTATATATTAAAAACCGGGCAACACTTGCCGAATGATCCGCTAGCGTCAACTAGTAGTGCTCCAAGACTACAACAGCTCGAATACCATCCATTCCAGGAGATTTCTACGACTCCATTTAAAATATACACCAAGTCTGAGATTTAATTATTCTGGATTTATTTGATGACAAAACATTACATCCTGTCGAAATCGTAGAAATTTTAAAATTCTTGAAAGAATTGTATTTCATTCATTCAGAGACACGTAACTATAATTTGTTTGTTACAATTTTAGAGAACATATTATTGTTATAACAATCAAGTCATTATGTCTGACCAAAAACATGTTTCATATCTAACAAGGATAAATAACGTAAATGTCGTACAGTTGTAAGACAAAAATAAAAAGTGATATATTTATGGGCGAAAGAAAGGGCATTACTCGCATGTTGTAATAGACATTAAGCATAACAGACAGGCAGACAGATAGACAAGCATGTACGAAAACTGTATGGTAAAAGGCTGTCTGGACTTTCTTTTAAACAAAATATACCGCGTCCGTGCACTCGTATATACAAGGCTTTTAAACTTTCATCACGTTCCAGAACCACTTACACAAATTTTTTATAATATTTTTTTTTTTGTTTTGTTTTTTTTTTTCTTTTTTGGTTACTTTTATTTTTACACAATTATTCAATTTATTAATAAAGAGTGTCAGTATCATATACTCACGCCTTTTGGCATCGTTCTTAAAAGAGTGCTTTTGATTACATGTTTTGTTGTAAAAATTTTGGCCAACCCTTATGTACATGCTTGTACTTGTTTTTTTTTTTTATTTTTTGTTAAGCATTTTTATAAATGTCCTTTCTGGTTGCCTTTAGTTGTAGCTGGAGCAGTAGTTTGTTTCATATTGTTTGTTTTTTCATTCTTTTGAATAAAAAAATTTCAATGTTGAAATTTTTTGTTGTTGCTGTTCTTACATTTATTTATCCGTAAAGGATGTTGTTATCCTTTTTATGTTGTACGGCTTGTTTTGCTCCTTTTCTTTAGTTTTTGGTATATTTAAGTAAACGAAGTGAGTTGGTTGGTGTGTGTGTGTGTGTGTGATTTTGTTTCTTTTCTCTATTTTTGTCATGTTGGTGTTTTTTTTTCTCCTTGTTGCTGTTGCTGTTATTCTTGTGATCCTGTGTTTTGTCAAGTTAAGTGTTGACATATAAAATAAGTTTTTATGCTTTTGTTATAAAATAATGACCCTCATCATTACCATGAAAGGTTTTAATATTGTAGTTGTTGCTTTAACTACTATTATTATTGTTATTGTTATTGTTATTGTATGTATGTCCTTCTTGTGTTCCTGTAATGTAGCAGACAAGTGTAATAAGGATTCCTTTTTTCTTTTGCCATTGTTTGTTCGTTTTTCTCTTCATTTTATCGGCCATTATAACATATTGTGCGGAATATTTATTAATTTTTTTTTTAAATGCGAAAAGAAGTTCATTCAACTTTTGTCTAGTGTTAGAAATTATTACAAGTCACGAAATGTGGCAAAAAAAAATCTTCAAAAGGATTGAATCAAGCACAAGGATGTTAAGATATTTAACTCTCCATAAGAACTGTTTGTTTATTCCGATGGCTGTTTATTCGGATGTTGAAAAAACAAATAAATATTGCAAAATGCAAGTTACGGGTGAGATTATAAACACAATGTTTGCGGTGCGGTGCGATTTCTCGTTGCGGGAGAGAAAAGTAAACATAATACAAAGGAAGACGGCGACGGCAATAAATCTACATTTTTATTAATTTATATGTGCAAGTTAAGAAATCACTTTCGTCTAAATGCATAAACAAATTCAAATAAATTCTTTTGGGATCACATTGCAACACACGCTTAAAACATTCCCACATTTTATGCTGACACTATGTCTGCAACTTTAATAATATTAAAATATTAAAATATAAAAACGTTCCCACATTTATGCTGACAAGATGAAAATAAAAAGTTATTAATGCTTCTGGAAGAATAAGTTAGTCAGTTCTAAGTTAGACCTAAGCTTAACAAGTTGAAAAATAAAAATATATTTTTTTAACTAAAAACCCAACTTGAACTTTAATTGGCGCCCAACGTGGGGCCCCGCAAATTTTACACAATATTCTGAAAAAACCAAGTAAGAAGTGCTATCGCGGGTGTCCTCGAACAAAATTTACAAATAAGTATCCTAAAAATATAGGAAAAAAAAAAAACGTGTAAAAAAGTATCCTTTAAATAACAGGAGAAACAAAAGAAGACAGTGAAAAATCGTAAAATATCCTTTAAAGAAAGAAGATAAGTAAAAACGTGGAAAAAATTATAATAAAGGAGAATAGTATTCGTATGAATTGAACATTTGTAAAGTGAATAACTGTTTGCATTAAAAATTGACGAATTCTTCAAGTGCGGTTAAATAAAAACTAAAGGCTTGTGAACAAAAAACTTAAAAAAATTTTTTGCAATAAAATTTTTGCTTGGAAAGCATTAATTTGCAGCCAAAAACGATAAAACAAAATTTTTTTTCCTTTGAATAAAAATTCCCTACAAACCATTGAATTTTTGTGCGCAAAACTAAAGAATAAAAGAATTTAAAAAAAAAAACTGAATCTTTAACTGCGTGAATTTATACAAAAACTGAAAAAGTGTCCGTTGTGGAAAACCTGAAGCTTTGAAATTCGTTCCAAAAAGGAGGCCAAACCAACCAAAGACAACTGCCAATTTCATAGCGAGGAATTTATTAAGTGACAACAACAGAAAGAAAGCCAAAGAGGGAAAATATCAGCAATCAACAATCAAGAGAAGGAAACAAGCAGCAAAGAATTTTACCAAAATGCTACTAAATATGATCATGATGATACTTTTCACTCATATGGTAGTCACAGAGATACAAATCCTAGATTACTCAAACGCAAATTTTATTCAAATTCATTTGGGCCTGACGAGGCTGAAAAACGGAAATTTTAAACTGATACATGTTCTTGAAATGAATAAATACGCAGAATTGGTAGACACTCTAAATTCCGAATTAATGAAATTACCAAAAGAAAATACTGCTTTTCCCTTTATATTAGAAGAAATTACACAGCTTAAAAGCCAAATAAAGAGAATGACCCCCAGAAAGAAAAGATCACTCGATATACTGGGAACCGCGTGGAAATGGTTGGCGGGATCACCGGACCATGAAGACCACAGAATCATTGAAGACCATATTAAAGGTCTATTAACCAATAATGAAAGGCAGAGAATTATAAATAAAGAAATTATCGAAAGAATTAACGGAATCACTAAAGTGACTAATAATATAATGAAATTCGTGAGTTCTTCAAAAGAAGTTCAAAAAACATTAGAGGATAATCTCACTAACAAAATACGAATATTAAAAGAAGAAATTACTAACATAGAATATGCCTTACAATGGGCCAAGGTAGGAGTTATAAACTCATTCATTTTGTCAGAAAAAGAAATTGAAGAAGCTAAAATATTTTTAGAGTCAGAATTATTCCCTTACAATAACTTGGAAGAAGCCTTAAGCTTTGCCTCAATAAAAATTGCATCTAATGAAAATGCCATAATATATATAGCAAACTTGCCGTCTATTGACAAGGTTATTTGTGAAAAGTCAATAATTAAGCCAATAAGAAAGAATAATACAATTATAAAAATGAACTATGAAAATATAATACAATGTAAAAATTTTACCTTTGCAATTAAAGATAAATGTATTGAGTTAAATAAATTATGTATTTGCGATAAGAAAAACTTAGTAGATTTAAGTGAAACAAAATGTATCCCAAATCTTTTAACCAGCCAGAAGCATGAGTGTACAATTGTCAATAATCAACATGTTCCGTCTGTCGAAGAATTATACGAAGGTACAATATTACTAAATAATTTTAAAGGATCTGTAAATGTTGAAGGATATGAGACTTACGCTTTATCTGGAACATATCTAATCCAATTTCATAACGAAACTTTAATTATAAAAAATAAAACTTATACTTCAAAAGAGAATGTTTTTGTAAAACCTCTTCCAGCCATTTTTCAGTATTCCTCTGGGAATCAGCCAGGCGAGGAAATATTGTCTTTGGAACTTATCAAGGAACTTAACGTAAATAATATTGAAGAATTAAAATCAATTGATACAAAAAGCAAGATCACAACCTCAATAAACTTTACTCTATCAATTCTAATGGTTGTGATAATATTATGTTGTTGCAAAAGATACAGGAATAGTTCCTCAGTGAATTTACCTTCTAATGTAAATACTACTTCACCAAGGGACAGTGATCCGAAAAACGAATCCTTGGAAATCCCACTTTATTAAGTAATTCAATTGGGGACAATTGATTTAAGGAAGAGGGGAGTTAAGAAATCACTTTCGTCTAAATGCATAAACAAATTCAAATAAATTCTTTTGGGATCACATTGCAACACACGCTTAAAACATTCCCACATTTTATGCTGACACTATGTCTGCAACTTTAATAATATTAAAATATTAAAATATAAAAACGTTCCCACATTTATGCTGACAAGATGAAAATAAAAAGTTATTAATGCTTCTGGAAGAATAAGTTAGTCAGTTCTAAGTTAGACCTAAGCTTAACAAGTTGAAAAATAAAAATATATTTTTTTAACTAAAAACCCAACTTGAACTTTAATTTGCATACATTCAAACTAGAGATGTGCAAGTGTCGTGAATTTTTCGTTTGACGCGTGAATCAAGTGATTCGTGATAAAATCACGCGTGCGTGCGTAATCGTGATTCAAAAATATAATACCGTGCGTGATCATGCGCGATTTATTTTTATCTCATTGGTGTTATAAAATGTATGTATGTACATATTAATAAAAGACTATCTTGAACCGTAGTATGTAGTATCTACAGACATACATACACCTTTGGAAATCTTACTTTAACCTAAACCTAACAACACTAGTACTCCTTTTGAATTCCTTTACATATAAGTAATAAATTTAAATAACCTGCCTTGGCAGACAGTGCTAGATTTTTTATATTGAGTTCATCCTTTGTATTGCTAATTTTGCGAGTTTTTCATTAATTTTTTAAAATTATTTACAAAATAAAATTTTTTAGCATATGCTAAATCTTTTATTGCAAAATTTTGTATTTCACCATGAGCGTGCGTGCAAAATTATTCCCGTCGTGATTGAAAGTACGTGATTAAACATATTCCGTTGGTGAGCGTGCGTGAAAAATATTTATATCTCGTGATCGTGAGCACAACTCTAATTCAACATACTTCAAAATCATGTTTTTTGTTTAGTTTATTCAAAAACTATGGCAACATCAGAAAGAGAAAGAGTATCAAAAATTGAGAGAATAAGAAAGTCCGCAATGAAAATAAAATAGATTATAATTTTATGCCGTTCCGCACTGCGGTTTTTTTTACTTCAAAATCGTATGAAAAACCGCACCGCAATAAAATATCGTTACATTGTGTTCAGACTCTGATAGAAATTTTTTTTAATAAAAACTAAAATTATAAAGAAAATTTTTACAAACAAAATAAAATCTTTTCTTTTGTGCAGCTACTGGCAATTTGTTAGTATTTCTGAGAAGTTTTTTTTTATCTTTTAACCTGCATAGCTGGCATAATTTAGGAACCGATTTTTTATATATGTATAAATTTTTTTTTTTTTTTTTTGAAAATCGGGGGCAGTTTCATCCCCTAAGATATTGATCATCGAATAAGTGCTTTATTTATGAAGTGATTTGCAAAATTATTATTTTGTTTACAAGTATATTGCAGTTAATTTGGTCCCATTAAACTTTTTGGAAAATAAGGGGCAAGTTGTCCCCCTTTCCCTCCCCCCACCATGCAGCTGTTATTTATCACATAGCACGGCTATTTATTGACCGATTTCAAAACATGTATACATATTTTTGTTCGAACTACTTCTCTAGAAACAAACTGCTCCTTTTCTCCCCCTCCACCAATTCCAATCACCAAAAAAAGAAATTGGTTAAATAGAAATTTAAGCAGGCCGCTAAAATATTGTTTAATAAATGAACCTGCTATTGATATGGATGGATTTTCAATTTTTACATTTTGTATTGAAGTCTTTAACTTAAGATCTTTAGCCACACATTTGCAAAATACTTTTTGATAACCCAATTGATCATACTTCAGCATTAAGTTTAGTGATGTTCACACTCCATCATTGCCAACTTACTACACTATTCCACCAAAAAAAAAAAAAAAAAATATTTTATTCCGCTTAGGAGGAGTACCTTTTATTTCATAGGTGACATAAAGCTATTCGACTTTTTATTTTTTTTACAAATTCTATAGTGAATGATTTATGGATATGTTGTAAATCTAAAATCCGCACAAAAGCACAAATGAGAAAACAAGGCCAAGTTCCTATCCAAAATATTTCGGCCGTAAAAAGTACTGAGATCAAAATAAGAACCAAGTTCTTGATAGTTTTTGATTCCATCTCATTTCTAGGCAACCTGTAAGCTTGGCAAAATTTTTCCAAGAATTCTTTCCCATATTATAAAGGCAAAATAATATTGATGAGTCAGTAAGTGAGTAAGTCAGTTAGTAAATATGTACTAAAATATGGACTTTTTACATCCCTAATATCTCGGGAAGCTCTTACGGTAGAACTTTCAAATTTAACCTGTGAGGTCACCTATGTTTCAAGAGTCATTATATTATGATTAAGAGGAGACAAAGTTATGAGGGTATGAGGGGGTAAAAACAGCTCGAATAGTTTCGTGTAAATATACGCACTGTGTGGCCGAACTTGGCCTGGTGCACTACCGTGCGCCTAGATTTTAAATATAAAATAAGTGTAGCATTTTAATGAAAAAAATTACATGCAAAAATTTTGTTGAACATTTTAACCCTGTAACTCTGCGCCGCAGGGGTCTTTTTTGACCCTATTTTAGATAAAAGTGAAAAAAAAACATATCTTGAATAGCAAACAGCCGCAGAAGAACGTGTGTCAACGTCGGAAAGAGCTTTCAAAGCCTTTGGACCTTACTCGTCAGTAAGTTTGCGTGTTTTTGCAATATATATTCGAAAAATTACCTAAAATTATTTCGATATTTCGAAACTTAATAATTTTGCCAATTTTCTAAATTTTTATTGTCCCGATATTTGGGCAAGTCACTCATTACGGACTGCAAGGTGTTCAATACTTGGATGTTTTATTGGTAAAGAAACATACAAGAAAGGCTCAAGAAAGGGCCCAATGCCTACTATGGATGCAGGAATTCCATTGGGAGGAACTGGGGTCTGCAACCGAAGGTGGTAAATTGGATTTATACATCCGTTATCAGGCCGGTGATTTCTTATGAATGTGTCGTATGGTGGCAGGCGTTGGGGAAAGAAAGCCTTAGGAAGCTGTTTGCTAAGGTCCAGAGGTGTGCTTCGGTGGGTATTACTGGGGCCCAGAGGAGCACCCCTCAGGCTGCCTTGGACGTCATCCTTCACCCGCTTCCCATTGAAGAATGTGTGTTGAGAACGGCGGAAAGGAGTTTGCTCAGGCTTATGAAAGCGGTCTTTGTAAGGCCAGGATTTACAGGTCATGCATCACTCCTGAAAAAGATTAGTTTTAGCAGACGGGAGACTATATCCCCTGGCTTTACGGACTCCAAGGTTGTTGAGACTAATTTTATTAGAACACCTTCACTAGTCATTCCGGATAGGGACCTTTGGGTCAAATCTGGCGTCTATTTTTTAGGAACAGACATTCGTAGGTCTTTTAGGCTACCGAACGAATGTAGCACGAACGAACGAATGTAGAACGAATGTAGAATCGAAGCTATGTTGGGTACCAGGAAATTGCAATATTGAGGGAAACGAAATCGCTGATGAGCTGGCAAGATTCGGGTCAGCATTAGTGACAGGTCGGTTAAACCTCCAATCGGTCACTACAATGGGGAAATCAGTAATTGGGTAATTAGCAGAACTAACCATTCCTTTAGGAATAGAGAAAATTGTAGAGTCTCGAGGTCCATATGGACAGAACTAGACTCAGGTAAATCTGATCTACTGCTGGGTATGAATAGAAAGGTGCCTTGACTGGCCATTGCTCGGTTATAGCGAGGACCAGCATATGGGAAAATGGCACTCCGGATTTCTCTAGGATGTGTGGGGATGAAGAGGAGACAGAAACTATTGAGCATATCATCTGTCATTGCCCAAGGCTGCAACGCCATAGGCAAAGATGGCTGAGCAGACGTTTCCATGAGGGCATTAGTGATATCGCGAAGTACAAACTTGAGGATATCAGGGGCTTTATCATGGGAATTAAAGCGCTGAATGGTGGATGATAACGGCTCTTTGTTTCTCCTTGGGCAGTATGTAGACTAATTAGTCAATAAATTATAAATGAATGGAATCACAATGGATCCAATTAGGTCTCCGAGTGGATGTGTATTTTACACTACCCTTCCTAACCTTACCTAACCTAAGGTATTCAATTCCTTAATTATGTTCCAATCGTTTTTGATTTTCAGTCTTGAGATTTCGTTTATTTTGTATTTAAATTTCAAAGTGTTATATATTTTTTATACTCATACGCGTTTGTTTAAATCTCTTTCTGACTTTTTGTTTTGCTAAAAATTTCTTAGAAATACTTTAAATTTTTTTACTAAAAATTTACTAAAACGTAATTTTTTTTTTCTTTTCTGCAGATTTTTCAACATGTGCCATGCAGTGGCACATCAGACATGAAAGGTCTTTAATTTCTATAGTACGTAGGTAAGTTATTACACCAATGTTTAATTAAATAGCACAACTTTCATGTAACTTAACTTAAAACAAATATTTGAAATGTGTAGTTTTTATTGTGAAATGTGTAGTGTTTAAATATTTCCCTACAGCCCTTGGTTATTTTTAGTAGCTGTCAGGGTTTCAGCTGATTTGCAAGGCGTTCAAAGGAACTGCCGAATTAATGGAGATTAAAACAAAATGCAAACAAGTGCCGAATTCAGTTGCTTGTAATAATCTTATTTTATTTACAATTTGTTCTAGCTTATATACTAAAATTTCTTAGGTCATTGAGTGATTTCTGAATCACTCAATATTTTACAAATTCATAAATAAAAGAAAATAGAAATTAAAGTTACAATTATCAAATATTATATTACATCTTAAATTTACATGTGCCAACAATAATGCAAGCAAACAATACTCTTTTGACCCACTTCAACATGTGTAACATTATCGCTTGTCGCGCTACACACTTAAAGTTGGTATTTACATACTGTGCAAGATGTATGGCGACATGGGTACACTACACCCTCACCGCTAAGAGAAAAATTAGGGGATTGATTTTTCTTGATATTCATAGTACTGACAATATTTGTAAAATAATTCTTAATTTCTATTTACATATGTTATAGTTTTACAAAGTAATTCTTAATATAGTTATAATAATTCTTAACGTATTTTATATTTTTATAATTTTTATAATAGTATTCTTATAATTTTTAGTGTTTATTGTGTACTTAATTATTGTTTCTAAAGCATATATATGGTTTTAATTGATTATTATGGAATTCTTTTTCAATTCCGTGGTAGTCTATTATAGTATTTACATTGTTTCTTTTTAAAATTGTATAGGGTCCTTTATATGGACTTTGATTTTTCTTTCTATTTTCTACTCTGATTAACACTAGGTCTCCTATTTTTAGATTTTGTATTGTTAATTCTTTTTTTTTTTTTTTTTTTAGCTCTTAATAGCATATTATTAGCTCTATTTAGAGAGTATTTTAGTTTGGTTATTTTTCTTACAATTGTCGCAGTATGATACAAACTTCTTAACCATTTTATTCATGTTTTTCCATATGTATCGCTGTTTAAGTTTAATAATTGTTTTTCTAATTCTTAAGTGGCCTGCGTTTGTGGTATTGTGGAATTCGTCAATTAGTTTATATTTTAGAATATCATCTGTTATTCTTTTTGGGGCATTGTATATTAATATTTTTAGTTGAGGACTTTTGTTATTTATTTTTATCTTTGCATATGCTTCTTTTAATTCTTCTTTCGTATATACTTTAAATATTTTATCGTTATTTGCTAGCGCTAATTCTTTTATATTTTCTTTACTCATTTTTGATATCAGTTTTCTCAGTATCGAATCTAGTTTCGCTGAGTTATCGCTGAATCTTGCATGCATATTATTATCATGTATATTTTTGGTATGTAACTTCTTCATAATCGAATCTTGTTTCGATGAATTATCGTTACATCCTATATTCATAGCATTCTTATTTTGGGTACACAATTTCTTCATGGTCGAAACTGGTTTCGATGAATTATCATTATGTCCAATATGCACAATATTATTTTCAATATATATGTCGACTTCTTTTATGTTTTCAATTCTATTAAATTGCAATTTCTTAATGTTTTTTATATCACTTATGGATGTGCATTCCCATATTTGAAGTTGATCAGGCTTCTGAGAATTACATTTTTCCATACTCTTTTCTTCTACACGTGTTTCACTAAAATTGTTATTTGCCTCATTATGTTCTTTATTATTTGCCTCATTATATTCTTTATTTGTCTCTTTATTTTCTTTATATGTATGTCATTATGTTTTAATTTCAAGTCATCCAAAAATTTGTTGAACCGTTCGTTGTCGTTTATATTGTTGAAATTTAATATGTCATAGTTTTTTTAGTGGATCAGTATGCAGTTTAATGCCCTGTAAAATTTGTGTATCATTTGTTGTGTTTAAAATTTTAATGTGTGTCATTCCGTTTTTTGGTGCTATTGAATTACTTAAAAAAATACCGCTTTTTAATTCATTATTAAGTATTACGCAATCTTCTGTAAGGTTTAATTTCAATGGTTGTATGATTTCTGTTCGTGGTGGTATAGTTATTTTTAATGTGTCGAATGCTTTTGGTTGCATTGGCAGAATTATGGTTTCATTATTGGTAAACAAAGAAATTGTGAATGTCTCGTAATCTATTTTGCATAAGTATTCTCTTAAGAAGTCTCTCCCTATTATTCCGTCTGTCTCTATTTAGATATAATTTTAATGCTTGTATGATTTCAATTAATAATATCTTGTAATATCTTAACTTGATTTATTTAATAAGAAGACTTGCTTTGTTGATGGTTAAGTAAAGAGTATGTGTACATGAATGTTGGAAGTTGTGTGTATTTGTGTGTAAGTTAAAAATGTTAAGAAATAAATAAAAATGTATATATGTATGTATAATTATTTTATATTTTAAACTACATATATATAATAATATTCAAGAGGTTTTCATTTAAATATTCATTCTTTAATTAAATTCCCATTTGTTTTTATATATTCAATTAATTAATTTGTAAGTAAAATTAACGTATGTATGTATTTATAATTCTATTTCTTTTGTATGTTTTTTTTTTTTTTTTTTTTTTTTTTTTTTGTTAATTTTTATATTATTTTAATGCTGTTTTAAGTTAAGTTTGTATGTATGTATAATTGTAAATTATTTAAGCAAAACTTAAAATATTGAAACTAGAGAACATCTTACATTTGCTATTTTTATAAACCAAACCCAAACGTGTTTACGTCGTTTTAGATTGTCAGTGCTTTGTTCAGCCAAATTTTTGGTGTTCTTTTGACAGGCTAAGTCACGTTGATTTCCACGAGTCATGATTGGTACTTTCTATTACTAGCAAATTTTTAATTTCTGGATTCTTTATTCTGGACAATTTATTTTTAATCAAACAATACTTTTAAACAATTTTACGACTGTGTCCGTTTTGGGTTTTCTTCTCTTCTACTTTTTGAATTGTAAATACGCATTGTAAATAAATCATCTTTATGTGGTGTCGGCAGGATCAGTTTTCAGGTTTTGTAGGCAGGATCGCCATGAAATGTGTAGTTTTTATTGTGAAATGTGTAGTGTTTAAATATTTCCCTACAGCCCTTGGTTATTTTTAGTAGCTGTCAGGGTTTCAGCTGATTTGCAAGGCGTTCAAAGGAACTGCCGAATTAATGGAGATTAAAACAAAATGCAAACAAGTGCCGAATTCAGTTGCTTGTAATAATCTTATTTTATTTACAATTTGTTCTAGCTTATATACTAAAATTTCTTAGGTCATTGAGTGATTTCTGAATCACTCAATATTTTACAAATTCATAAATAAAAGAAAATAGAAATTAAAGTTACAATTATCAAATATTATATTACATCTTAAATTTACATGTGCCAACAATAATGCAAGCAAACAATACTCTTTTGACCCACTTCAACATGTGTAACATTATCGCTTGTCGCGCTACACACTTAAAGTTGGTATTTACATACTGTGCAAGATGTATGGCGACATGGGTACACTACATATTTTTAGTTTATTGAATATTTTAGAAACGACGTTTATATGGAAATTTCTTTTTATAAATCCGTAATAACTATAAAATATTTATTATAAACAAGACTATATTAATTTTAATATGAAATTTTTAATTAGAAAATTTTTATATGTTTATGATTCAGTCATTATATATGACTGCATTTCGTTGGTGTTAATGCCAACTCATTAGTAGATTAAGAGTAGGAAATATTGTTTCTGCTGCCCCATAGTAGTTTCAACATAAATTTCAACATCAGTTGGGAAGAATAAAATGAATTATAGTAAAGTTTTCAATATAAAGGGTATTTTTTATAGAGGCATAAAACTTTAGTTTGGTTTAGCATTTCAAAATGAATAGACTGACGCCTGAACAACACTTCCAAATTATGAAAATTTACTAGTTTCTGTGGGGATAATTGAAGTTGCTAGTCTACACACCGATAAGCCCAAAGCGGTTGACCACTTGGAGGACAACATTCGTCGCATTATTGCCGATATATGGCCCAATTGTTGGAAAAAGTTATCGAAAATTTGACCTTCAGATTAGATTAGACTACAACTGAGCCAGATGTGGCGGACATATGCCAAAAAAGTCGTATTTAAATTATAATCCCAGAAGATTTTCTTTCGAATAAAGTAAATTTCATATCAATTAAAAAAAAAATCATCTATTTTTTTTATTAATGTTCGTTTTGAACATATAATTAGCACAGGCCCTTGCTTTATTTATATGTATATAAATTGTAATTTTTTAAATTAGTACGAACTGTTTATTATTAATATTTTGTTAATATTTGTACAGGCTAAAGTTCGTCAATGTTTATAATCAGAGAAATATTAGGTAGTCATTGTTAACATATTACGAGCAACAAAGGAAAAATTTAATATTTATACATCCCTTTTGTAAATTTTTCAACAGCACTGGGTGAATAGAACAAACGTTGTTTTCGGTAGAAACCACTACACCTCGTCAGTATTCGTGTACAAATGGCTTCACTACTTGTTAGGTAGCTTCGTTGAACATCATTACATATTAAAGGGCTGCGTGAACGTCATCAATGAACATATTCATATTCATTGACTAAAACTCTATTTCGAATAAAAATCAGAACACCAAACAAACTGTTGCTTTGTTCATAGTATGAGTCAGAACATTTTGTTTCACTTCGTTAACACAAAGAGTTTGTTCATTGAAACGATTTTTATTCGAAGTTCTCGCTCTCATCTCACAGTTTCTTATTAATACGCAATAGCAATGTTGCCAATTTGGTGAAATCATGTAATCTTTTGCATGCGCTGCCCATGTATATCCCTACAAAAAATGAGACTAGTCCATACATGCGTGTATGGACTACTCCACAATAGAGTAGGACTACTCCAAAACTAATCCAAATGTATGGGAAAAACATGGTCCAATTTACATTGCGATGTCCTAGGGCTGCACCACGTAACCCAAAAAATACTCCATGTTACTAATCCAAGGAGTACCCACAGGGACTAGTTTCGAAACTACTCTATTTTGCTATTCCATGGAGTACCCGGTAAATATGTATACATATATGTATGTATCTCTGTCACTAATATAATTGAATGATATTTTAAGGACATATGTATATACAGGGTGGCCCAGAAAGACCGAAGTGGTGTGAATTCCTTATAACTTTTTTATTATAATTTTTTTTTTCTTTTCTTTTCAGTATTTTGTAAAGAAGACTTGGATAATTTATAATGGAGCAATACACAATTGAACAACGTGCCCAAATTGTTGAAATTTACTTTTCAAATCAACGGTCCATTGTGTTGACTCAGCGTGCATACCGTCGTCAATTTAATGTGCGGGTTGCACCCTCTCAGTCAACAATAAACCGTCTGGTTGCAAATTTTCGAGAACAAGGAGCAGTAAGGAACCTTCCTGGTCCCGGCAGACACCGAACTGTCCACACGGCTGACAATATTCAAGTGGTACAGGAGAGTATTCGGGAGGATCCAGAAACATCAACCAGAAGACGTTCGTCACAACTGGGCCTCTCAAGAACGTCGCTGCAGCGAATTTTGCACACCATAGGATTGTTTCCATACAAAATTCAACTTGTCCAAGAATTGAAACCAACAGATTACCAGCAACGACTTGACTATGCAATTTATTTCCAGCAAAAAGCACAAGAGAATCCAAATTTTATTCATAACTTAATAATGAGTGACGAAGCCCATTTTCAATTAAATGGGTTCGTTAACAAGCAAAACTGTAGGATATGGGCTACGGAAAACCCGAGAGTACTTCATCAACGACAATTGCACCCAGTTAAGTGTACCGTTTGGTGCGGTGTTTCTTCAGAAAGGATCATTGGCCCATTTTTTTTTGAAAATGAACAAGGTGTCGCCATTTCCGTCAATGGTGATCGATATCGGGCCATGTTGCAAAATTTTGTAAGGCCAGCCGTGGAAAACCATCCGCAAATATGGTTCCAGCAGGATGGAGCCACAGCGCACACTGCGAGGGCCACAATGACTCTTTTACGCGACATCTTTGGTGAAAGAATAATTTCTCGTAACAGCAATTTTAATTGGCCTCCGCGTTCCCCGGATTTAACCGCTCCAGACTGTTTTCTTTGGGGCTATTTAAAAGGAAAAGTTTATGTTAATAAGCCTAGGACTATTGAGGAGTTAAAAACCAATATTCGAGAAGAAATTAACAACATACCACCGGAAGTTTTGCGAAAGGTCATGGAAAATGTGTTGGAAAGAGCACATTTGTGCGAAGCAGAATATGGCCACCACTTGCGGGATATCATTTTTAATAACTAATCCAAAAATATTCCCCATAAATTTAATGTATTTAAAAAAAAAAAAATTAAAAAAATATCTCTTAAATAAAAAGTTATAAGCAATTCACACCACTTCGGTCTTTCTGGGCCACCCTGTACAAATGTGTAAATTCAGCCCTTCCATTACATTTATATAAAAATACAAAATAAAATTCAGAAATTGAAAAAACACGAGTTAAATTGTGTTTCTTTCAGCTTCCATGAATTTGTTTTAATTTTAACAGGGGAGCTGCCACATTTTCAATAAAACTCCAAACATTTTTAGTGTTGCCAAATGGTATTTAACTACAAATGTGTGTACAAACGAAATGGTCCACGGCCGCATTACATAGGAGTAGTCCAAAAACTACTCCTTTTATATAAAATGGACCATGTACTCCAATAATTTTTGTAGGGATGTATTTCAAGTTTTAGCTTTTACGCACATGTACGTATGTATGTATTTACTATTCATATTACGAGCACTAGTAGTAAATCAAATTCAATATGTATTTTAGTTTGTTATTTACATTTCTAAATAACATAAACCTTCAATAAACGTTAATAAATAAAATAAATCATTAATGATTAAACTGTACATTTTTTTGAGTTTTTTGCCTTCTTTTTTTTTTGCGTTTTAGTCATTGTGTATGTTTAACGTATTTCTTAAATGATTTTCCTTTTTCCTACAACTGGCAACACTGATCTTTGAGAGCATACTGGTTTTGCATGAACATTATTGATATTTATTCAAGCCATGTTCGGTTTCACATTTGTAAATGTTCGTTCACTCTTGTATAAGTGAACACACAAACTTCATTACACTCGTCTCTTAACTATCGTGTGTTAATTGTTCTCTGTTCATAGTTATTCATCTGTATTGAATAGAAACGAATGAATCAAAGATAATGATGAAAGTTTCATGATCATCATTATTAAGTTTCATGCAGCCCTTTATTACATATTCTATTTATACACAATTACAAATACAAATAGAATACGCGACTTATCTCTACTAATGGATGCTATCTAGGGAATATTTGTTTTCTATTTATTCATTCAAAATTCATCTTTCTTTTGTTCTATTTTAAAGTTCTATACCTCTGTAAAAAAACACCCAAAATTTATATTTTACAGCGCTCCTGAAAGTATGCATTGTAATTTATTGTTTACTACAAATTAAGTCAGTAGAATTTTAAAAGTCGTTTGATTAAAATAAAATTTACTTTTTTCGTTTTCTAAAGACTCAACTCTCGAAACAGAAACTACTTTCGACTGAAATTGAGTTCAGTGACATGGCTGATTATCGGAAAAATATCAGATTTTTATTTTAGATTTTCTTTCAAGCACTAAACGAATAACTTTGTTTCGAAAACTCTTTGATTTTGCAAACATTCGCTTATGTTTACAATCTCAGGCTAAGTGGGTGTGCTGTGCGAGTACAAATAAGTCTGCAAATAAAATACGAAAATTATTTTTTCTTATTAATTTAAAATCTCACACGAAAAGTTTCTTTTCATTTTTATAAAACCAGGCGGTTGGTTAGTGTACAAAAAAAAATCGTGTGTGTAATTTGATATCTAGCCGAAAGTGAAAATTGCTTTAGAAAAAATATTTCCATACACTTACACACACTTATTCACAGGAACACATGCACACAGAATTGTAATTTTAGCTGCACTAAACTAGCCACTTTCTTTGTAGCATGTCCTTTTGTTTTCTAGTTTATTTGTATGTTTATTTGTTTGTTTCTCTTCATATTTGTATTGACATTTAGCTACGAAAAACCGTATCAAAAACCAAAATAATCATTATCCAGATACCAAAGAATACAAAACGTGCTCGTGTTGGGTATTGAATATCCTTAGAGAGAGGGAGGGGGTAAACAAACGAAAGAAAAAAAGAAAATGCAAAACATGGAATTAATTTCGTACAGAACCCAGAGGAAACATATCAATAACAATAAAATCTAAAATTACAAAAAGGAAATGCATAATGTGAGTCCTTGTTTGCTGCGATTCCCTACTGCTTAATGTTTTGGTTATTATCGCTCTAGTTTTTGTTATTTTTGCTCACCTTGTATCCTGCGGTTAAGTTAACGTACGATAGCTCTGTGTATGTATTACTTAAAGTTTAACCCATCAAACAAGTCGGCTTTAATTTAAAATCTTTCTTAAATGACAAATGTTTGAAAATATTGAGAAAAAAAACAACAGGGAAAATTAATTTACAAATTAAGAATTTTCGTCTTATTTAGAAAAAAAAATTAAGCCATAAAAATTTATTTAATGAAGTTTTTTGCTAAGAATTCATTAAATAATTCTTGAGTTGACAAATGAGTTAAACACTTGTCATAAAAAAACACTAGGCACGTGTTCAATACTCATCATATACCTTTTTAATTTATGTGAATTTTCAATAATTTATTTTATCGGTTTTAAAAAAATATCCACCATTTTATATAAAAAATAATTTATGTAATGAATTTTTGAAAAAATTTTAATAAAAATTAATTAACTAAACTTTGTTATCTAATATATAAAATTCTCCTGTCACGATGTTTGTTATCGAACTCCTTCGAAACGGCTCGACCGATTTTAATGAAATTTTTTATGCAAATTTTGTAGGTATGAGAATAGGTTTTAAAATATATTTTAAACCGTTAGGGGCACGAGGAGGGAAGGGAGGGGGCAATTTCTGTATTTCCGAATTTATTAACCCAACAGATGGCGCTATGTCCGCCTCATAATTATTTTTGTTGTTGAATGACAGATGGTGCTATGTCCGCCTCATGCATGAGAATCGTCGTCGGTCGTATTTCCAACAGAACAGAATTATTGTTTGGTATTTTTTTCATCGGCGGTCATCGTCACACTTTTACAATACATTCGTTTTTTTTTTTTATATAACACCCAAAATATGTACGAGAAAAATTTTGTATGGCAAAACAACGTTTGCCGGCTCATCTAGTTTGTATATAAAAAAAAGAAATATTTTTTGAAACAAAAAAAAAAAATATAAAATATTTAAAACTTAATAAAAATTAAAAGTCTCGGGTGAGCATTGAACACGTGCCAAATTTATTTTATGCCAAAAGTTTTACTCTTACTTTTTTAATGGCTGAAAATTTCTTTTTTTCCTAACTGGCACACAGACACTACTGCAGTGCCCACAAGAGATCAAATGTATTGTTTGTTTCACCTTTTTGTTTGCTGGGATATCAATTATGCTTTTACATTACATATTTGATATGTTGAAAATCCCTTTCGAATTTTGTTCAATTTTTAAAATTATAAACTCTCTTCTAACATTTGGTAGCCATTTTTTTTTTT
Source organism: Lypha dubia (assembly GCA_947311025.1). Lineage (NCBI taxonomy): Eukaryota > Metazoa > Arthropoda > Insecta > Diptera > Tachinidae > Lypha > Lypha dubia. Next base: position 10,623,538 of record OX371262.1, on the reverse strand, counting down.
TTTTTTTTTTTTTTTTTGTAAAATCGTATTAAGAAATTTCATATGAATAAAAGCTAAATAATTGAGTTGCTAAAAATTTACTTTAATATAACAAAGCTCCTAACTTATTATTTTTTCACATCGCGTATTTATAATATGTATTTCTTTAGGTTACTCTCTAAATTAACGATATTAGGAAAAAGCCACTCAATTTAAAAAACAAGAGCTATAGCCTTTATACATTAAGGTAACGATATGTATCTGTTTATGAGAAGAGAAAAAAAACTATTGACCAAATGCAATATTGAAATTGATTGACAGACACAAGAACACAATTTTACCATTAAATGTACACTTAAGGATGTAAAGCACAAACAAATTAATAATAAAACTTCTTTGCTGAACTTGAGAATTTTGGCCAAAACAAAACTAATATAAAATATATTCAAAAAGCAATTTGAGTAAAAGTATTAATTGTTAATTGATATCAATAAAAAATTTTTTTCTTTAAGTTAAAATTGTCTTAATTCGTCTGATATTCCTCTTAACAAATACGTCATGAGTTCAAATGTCATGTTAAATGGAAATTTCTTTTATCATATTTTTTTGCATTTTTTGTGCTGATTTTCAATACCACTTGATTTGTGACGAGTTCTAAAGTATCAGTCCAATAGTGAAGTTTATAAAATTAATGTAGACTATGGAAAATCAATTTCACCTATAGACAGACAGATATGTAAATGGTCAGACGGGCATTTTTAGTGTGACTTGCTTAGTATAATAGAAAACTTTTTAATAAAATTGTTTTATTTTACTAAAATAAATTAAAAATTATGTTCATTATCATTTCGAAGCACTTATTCGACCAAGAATCATCATTATTATAAAATCCACTTATCTTATAAAAGAAAAAAAAAAACAATTACGCATTTTGCTTAAATCCTTTGACTCTCTTAAAATTTTTAGCACCAAACAGATTACGGCCAATTTTAAGAAACAAAATTAAACAGCGTTTTTAATGAACTGCCATCACCATCGTATTTTGCAATATTGGCGCTGACAGTAAACCAAAACAACTGTAAACAAACAATAAACTAAATAAACACAATAAAACGGAATTGAAAACAGAACGAAAGTAGAAAAAATTTGTGGCAATTAAAAAGAAAAATACGAGAGAACTATCATAAAGAACGCTAACGGAAATAATAAACCACAAAACTACAGAATTTGTGAAAATACTAGTATTTATATGACCAAATAAAATGGGACATGCTTTAGCATGCAGCTACACTTTTATGAGATCCACATGCAATAGAGAATGAACATATGCAAAGTAACTTTTATCGCAGGGCTACCATGAAAATTATACAATTTATATTCTTAAAAAAATGGGCAGAACCGTGCCCATTAGAGATTTAAACAAATTTTATATTCATCCTTATCGTGTTTGGCGTTTTTTTTTTTTTTTAATGGTATCGTGGTTAGCAAAAAACGACAAATACACGACACTTTAGAAAAATCTATTACAAGAACGCCGTTACAATGGTATCGTATTTGGCGTTTTTGCCTGACAAAATTGCTAAAAACAGGCGTTTATAATTTTTATTACGACACAAACGTTACTAAAGTGTAGTTTTAATTAAAATGGAGGGAAATAAAGTCTCAAAAAAAAAACAAAAAACATTTTAGAATAAAGATCACAACTGCCGCACGATTCTCAAAGCTGTGGAATTAATGGAGGAAAAACCATATTTGGCAAAAGGGTTTCACAAAGGCTCTCAAAAAATTAACATTAAAGAAGATTGGAATACCATATCAGAATTCTTAAATTCCATTGGATCTCCCTTCCGTTCAGGTGAAGGATGGATGAAGGTGTGGGCAGACTTTAAATTTAAATAAACAAAAAAAAAAAAAAAACAACACAACAAAGCTGAGAGCCATGCAACAGGTGCGGGCACTTATAAGCAATTTATTTTATCACCAGTTGAGGAGGCAGCAGTTAATTTATTGGACATGCATTCGATTATAGAACATAAAAATGCTTTTGGAATAAAAACACCACGAGTCGTATCTCCTGATCCTGTGCCAAATAAAACCTCAAATGAAAGCCAGAAAGAAATTGACCAACCATGTACTTCGTATGCGTCCGTCCGTACATAAGAGAAAAAATGTGTCTCACATTTTTTCTTGCAATGTTCATTTCTTCTGTACTGCATTCATTCCCGTCTTCAAAGGATGAAAAAACCCACACTGAACATTTTAGTTAATAAAAAATCAAATGAATAAAAAATACTCCAGATTTTATTTGTTTAATTTGGCAGTTTTCATAACAGGCTGTATGATAATAATTTAAAAATGCTCAATCTTTTACATTTTGGTTCATTTAAAAACATATCTTAGGCGTAAATTTTACATTCGACTTCAAATACACCCGTAGTCAAAATACGCCTACGCCAAACACGAGATAAGGGTGATTCTTTTCACACTTTTTGCATACACTGTTTTTTTCGCTGACAATATAATCGTAAAAAAAAACCTTTACCACAATATTTAAGTGATTGAACAAGTGGGCGCTACCACGCCTCTACTAAGTAAATATCAACTTTCAAGACTTTTACTTTTGCGATTCTAGATTTCGATGGCAAATTTTTACGTAAAAAATAATACACACAAAATTCACTTTAGTTTTGTAATAAAAATCATTTTTTTAATCGCAAATAATACTACAATTTTTCTTTAAATATAATCAAAAACTTCCACCTCTCTCTATTTTTCTTTTTATCGTAATGTCTTCAAAAGATTTCATTAATATTTTAAATTTTATTTATTTGTTGCGGGTTAGTAATATCATTAATAATAAATTAACTAAAAGTCGTTTTAATAAAAGTTGGACTGGTTCTCTGCAAAAATTATAAAAAATCGATTTATCAGGTAGTGGCTTAACTTTTGTAACCTTGAAAAGATTTCAAGCACAAATGAAAATTTAATTAAACAAAACAAGAAGAGTGGCAAGGAAATAAAAACATGAGAAAGCGAAAAGTGAATTTTCAACAATAAAAAGTCATTAATCATTGCAGTCAGCGTTACCGTTCACCCGACTTAAGTCGCAATTTGACCCTTTTTCGGCGGTCTGTGACTTTTTGTGAGACTTTTTTTATCACTGACTTTTGCGACTTTTTTAATTTTGTTGCAACTTTTTACCCTTTTTTGTAGTTTCTCACAAAAAGTAAATTAAAAAATTTTTTTATTATTTTTGTAAAAAAAAATCGTCAAAATTTAAAAGCAATTCGCAGATTATTGTTCATTTGGCACACTTTTATTATCATCATGTACATATATGTATGTATAACAAAAAAGTGGATAATACTTGTCAAAAAATTATACCAAAAATAATGAGCTGCCGTTACGAGACCACCTGGTAAACTTATTTCACCATGCTTGTCATGTATACAATTTTGGCATAAAATTGGTAATTTAAAGAATTCTTTAGACTAACCAATGTTTCCTAATTTTTACAAACTGGCCGTACATGTATTAACTCTACCTCACAGCAGTGCTTCTGCAGAAAGAATTTTTTCGAAATGAGCTTTACTTAAAAATAAATAAACTAATAAATTAAAAGTAAAAACATGCAAAACTATGCTGTCAGCCTTAAATTTAATAGATAAAGATATAGAACGCTGAATTCCCTGTAATGAACTTATTTTTAAATATAGAAATGAAATTTAAAAAAAATAGTATTTATGTATGTATTCCTTAAGCTTAGATCCCACTATCGGCACAATGTACCGATTTTCGTCGGCTCAATTAAATCTGGAATAAGTCTATATGGCTTTATTACCTATGCAGTGTGGTGTAATGATGTACTTAAGTATATTTAAATTAGTTGACAAATAAGGCAAATTTAGCTTATTATTATAACTTTATTTCAATGAGCCGACGAAAATCGGTACATTGTGCCGATAGTGGGATCTAAGCTTTAGTTATATTATAGAATAAAAATTTGTTGAAGTACAATTATATTCACCTAAAAAAAAATAAGAAATAATGCACCATAATCAAACGAATGCAATTAAAGTAAAAAGCTCACTGCGCTTTACTTGGAGATTTTTAAATATTGTAAAAAATATCTTAACCTAATCTTTGGCAGCATACGACAGCCAAATTTATTAAAACTTAAGTAAATTTGTTCAGTATACGTGAAAATATGTATAGAAGCATACATATATAATGCATCTGCATACATATGTTAAAAAATATGATAAAAATGGATTCTGCAATAAACTTTTTGTTTTGTTTCAATTGTTTTTTTTTGTTATGCTTTTTATTAAGAAAAAAAACGTTAAAAAAAGATGTGCGACTTTATTTTTATAAAACGAGCTTTTGTGCTACTTTTAAAAAATTCCTAACGGTAACCCTGATTGCAGTGCAAATCCAAAATTCCATCCAGCTTGTCATCCTTGCATACATACATACATACTTATGTATATACATATCAATGTATGTGAGTATCTATGTATGTATGTATGTAGCTGGGAGAAGTATTAAAACATATATGATGAAAAATTCAATGAAATGCAATCAGAGAAAAAATGTTTTTATTGAAACGGAAAGTTTGGTATGACAGTAAGCAGAGGCGTACTTAAAGGAAAGGGAAAACAGTATTGAACGCCATAGAACTGATGAAAAAGCTACACAAAATAGAAATGTCTTGATAATTTCTACAAACATAAGTTTGAATTTGAAAACATAACTTCCTCCCTCCTCCCCAATCCTTTCAATGAAAAGTATTTGAAATTCATGACGCATCTGAGTGCAAGGCAACAATGATATTCCAGCAACTAGTATGTTGTTGGTTTTTCATACTCGTACAACATTTTTTCCTATTCTTCTGTTTTTTTTTTTTTTTTTTTTTTTTGTTGAATAGTCAAATATGACATACAATGAACACACACATTCGTCAGATTAAAAGTGACAAGAAATCTGCTTGAAAATATTTTAATAACAAAAAAAAAAAAAAAAAAATTGCGGAACTGATGAGCTTTTCAATCAAAAATAAAAAAAAAATGTTCTTATACAGGCAACAGGTCGTCTAGTAGATAAAATGTCAAAGAATTTTTTAATGCAGAGAAAGGAACATAATTAATGGCTGAAATTCCTATTCAACAGATTAATATTTTTTCAAGTCATGTTGTTTGTGATCCTCGGAACGTCCGTTTGTCTCTTTGTCTCACTGTGTGTCAGTATTCTCATTCGGTACACAAATTTTCAGAGAATATGGCTGACTTCCAAAACGTTCGTATACAATGTTTGTATACAGTATTGCTACTGTATTTAAATCACATACATATGCAAAGTTCGAAAACAATGCAACAACTATAAACCCGATGCCTAGTTTGCCCTCTTACTGCGTTAAAAATACTTTGCGGCGGCGTTTTGAAATGGTATACATTGTATAACTATTGTACTGCGGCGTTATGAAATATGATGCTTTGTTCAAACACAAAGCAATTGACGTTTTGGAAGTCAGCCTATTTCTTACTGTGGCCCTTTTGTTGCAAAACATATGAAAATTTTAGGGAAGGGTGTGGCAAAGCGAACAATGTAACAAGTGGAAATTATAAAACAATTAATATTAGATACTTTTTCACAGGTAGTTTATTAATATACAGACTAGCACATACTAAATGCTAAATTGTTTTAAAAAAACGGGTATACTATTAGTAAATGTAATTTCGGCAATGTCCTAAATTAAAGAACTTTTCACAGCTAATGCAGAACTCTAAAGGCAAGAAATCGGAGTACTAAAACCATTAGATGCCCTTCGTATAATTAAAGGGTATTCTATCAGTTAATGTAATATTAAATGCAATAACTTATGAACTGTATTAATTAGACACATGAAACATTTACACTTACTGTACATACTCTTATAGAAATTAACTCATAATACTAATGAAATAAAAATTTTAGAAGAAGATCCCCTCTGAAACGAAGGAAATCACTAAAATCCAAAAAAATTTTATAAACAAAAAAAAAAAAACGCTTAAACACACAATTCTTACATGAAAAACGCTAAAACTTCAATGAAAAACTAATCCAAAAAAATTTCCTAAAATAAAAAAAAAATAAACAAAAAAATCGCTAAAACGAAAAACAGTCCAAACCGATAACGTACAAAAACAAAATTACAAAAATCTCCCCATAAAACATGAAAGGAAAAATTCCACAGCAAACAAATCAATAAACCGGAAAATAAACTAAAGAAAAAATCGCATAATTGCTAAAAAAACAAAAAACTGCAAACTGAAAACGAAATTGTTAACAGAAAAACTCGCTAAACAAAAACCAATTTCATTAAAAAGAAACGCTGAAATGGGAACAAAAAACTAAACAAGACATCGAAAGCACAAAGCAATAAAGAATCGCTAAAGCAAAACGTAAAAACTGCATACAAGTTAAATCTATAACAAAATTTACTAAAATCCCCACAGTAAAACATTAAACGCCAAAAATTAACAACCCAAAAATATTTAAAAAGGTAGGAAGACAAGAAATCGCTTAATGGAAAAAATAAGAAAGTTGAAAAAAAAAAAAATTCAAAACAAAAACAAATTCAATAAAAAAAACACCGAAAAGAAATATAATTAAACAAGTCATTGAAAGCAAACTAAAAGCGCTAAAACGATACAGAATTTCATAAGCAAAAAATCGAAAAAAGTAAGAAATATCGTTGTCGCAAAAATACAAATAAAAAAAAATTACCATAAAAAATTGAAAACAAAACGTAATGCTAAAACGAAACCCTTCCAAAAAAACCAAAGCGAAAAAAGTTAAAACAACAAAGAAGGCTAAAGCAAAAGATAAGCAAAACTAAAAAAATTGTAAAACAAATAAAACAAGCAAACACTACTAAAATCCCTACCAAAAAAAATAATATGCTACAAAATCTCCTACAAAAATAAAAATTTATTAAACGAAAAAGAAAATCGCTAAAGGAAAAAAAATCTGCAAAATGAAAATAAAAATTGACAACACGAAAAAATTTCCAAAAAAAAATCAATTATCTACAAAAAAAAAACACTTAAAAAACTATATAAAAATTTCGTACTAACCAGAATTGTTTCAATATGTAGAATAAAAAATGAATTAAAAATTAATTCTCGTATTCTATTTCTGTTGAAAACTGGTCAAATAGTTGATATTCTTCTCAATTATTATCCACTTTACGAAAATTGTAAAGATGTACAATTGTACGCTGATGAGAGGTGTAGCGGCCTTGAAATCGGTTCTGCTAAAAACTGATTGGATATAAATGATAATATTTTTCAACATAAAAAAACTCTTAGTAATTTTGAATTTTCATTAATTCAATAAAACTTAACTTGAGAATAAATAATTTTACTTCTCACAGGTATGGCAATATAAGTTCGAATAATAATTACGTTTATTCGTAATAATATAAATAAAAAATAAATATAAAAATCTACAAAACGAAAAGAAATCGCTTAATTACAAAAAGGAACACTGAAACTAATAATTTCAAATTCTCGCTATTATTACAGAACTACTGAAACTACACTGAAAATATTATTACACATAATTGCGGTGAATGTCTCCAATACACTCGAAAACATTAATTTTTTGCAAAAATACGTAGATTTAATGTATTTATGCATTATTTCAATGTCAATTTCAATTGCAGTTCAATGCCTAAACCTGTTCATGGAAAGTGTAGTTATTCCTAAATAATATTTGTGAAATCAATTCATTGATTTAAAGTACCGCTAGATTATGTTCAAAGTAATAAACAATTCATCGAAACAGTGTTATATTATAAATTTTGTATTCTTTTAAGATGTTGCAAGGCATTTAAAAAAAAAAAGATTAGCTGCACCAGACATTTGGCTCATTTATTTGGATTAACATAAGTGTTGTTAAGACACGTTAACCGCACTTTCCTAATATTTTTGTCTAATTTTTTTTTTTTTTAAAAGTTCTATAAACTGAGATTTTTTGTTCACACTTCAAGCTTTCCCTGCAAATATATAATTTGCCATTTTGGGGGTTTCCGCAAAAAAGACACCATTTTATTGTATTGTTCATACAGGAACAAATTATTATTACTTTCTTTGCCAAAAAAAAAAAAAAGAATTATTTTAGCGCTTTTTTTTTTTTGACAATACAACATTTTTTAATTTAGTTTCTTTTAGTTTTATTTTTAATTTTTTTTTTCTAGTTTTGCGTTAATTAAATTTTCGTTTTTTTTTTTCATTTTGGCGATTTTTTTTTTCATTTTAGCGTTATTTTTTCTTCCGATTTTTTTTTTAGGATCTGCACTTAAGCTATGACATCTTCTTATGCCATGTATTTGCCAAAGCTTAGGGGAAAGTTTAGGGTAGAGAAAATAGATATTAAAACTGTAGAAGGGTTAATTCCTTTAAAACTCTGCTCTTGCGCGTTTTTTGTTATATTAGTGTTGCAGAGCCTTTAGTGTTAAATAGATTTATTAACATTATTAAGCTGTATGACAAGGCATTTTGTTGATTTTCTTTTCCAACGAATCTGATTTGGTGTTTATTAGCTGGGCACAGTATTAATCGTTATCGGAGCAGTTTTTAGTGACCAGTCTAACTAACGCACATTAGAGATATTCATGATGTTGATTGACCAGGTATCAAAACTAGATCTTAAGCAAACACCAACCTCATTAATTTTTTTTTTTTTTTATTAGAATCGTAATATGTTACGTTACACGATTTAATACACCCTTCCTTATTAGTTTAAATTTTATTAAATTTTGAAGATTTTTTTAATGTACCGTCCATAATTGAGCCGTTTATTTTGAAAGTGGCATAAGTAACTTTAAAAAAAAAAATCGATTTAATGGCAACACTAAAAAAAATTGAACGGTATCTTTTCATTTGTAAAACATTTGCAATCAACAAAAAAAAATGACTTATGCCACTTTCAAAATAAACGGCTCAATTGTAAAAATTTCTGGGTCTCTACCTTTTAGGGTTCTTGAACAAGAAAGCTGGCAAGGATTGACGGACATATAGAAATGGACAGCTTAAGCTACATTTTTACTATTATTGTATGTCACATTCCCAGCCCTTGTAACACCTCCTTGAGGGCTTAGCACTATTTCCCTAAATGTTGTTTGTCTCAGTGTAGTGTTGCTCTTTTTTTCTCACTATTTTTCCAAAGAACATTTAAATAAACAACAAAGCAAAACTTTTGCTAAAACTGTTAATTTAATTATAAAATGATGCCATACACTTAATACAATTACAATTATCCTATTATCCTCTTAAGGGTCTCTCTCTTTATCTCTCTTAAATTTACATTAACGTCGTTTCGTTTAGATAACAAACTGATATGAGATCATTTTTCTTTTATAGAAAATTTAAAGCAAAATCCAATAATGGTTTTTATTAAAAGCCACGCGTGTATACAATTTTGTTATTAATACATCCTTATCAAAAAAATAAAAAAAAAATAAAGAAGAAAATAATAAACTTGTTATAGTGCTGCCTGCCATCAAAAGACACCTCATCCCACTGTGTAGCATACCACACTACGCCACATATGCTGATAACAAAAGGCCATCCCTTACAAAGACGAAAACTAAGAAATTATATTTTACTCAAAAAGTCTTTTTTATTATAAACTTCCGGGACTTTTTAAATAATAATATCCTTTCTGCCTTACACTTAAGCCTCTAGAAAACAATAGATATTCGTTAAATTTTATATCACAACATATGGGGACTCTACGTGTCACTCGCTCAGCCACTCACTCACTTATTACACATGCTTTGTTAATTTTTTTTTTTTTTTATTTTCTTGTGTGTATTTGTAGACGATAATAACAATATTGATTAGTTCAATTTTATTTCAATGACAGCTGGAAGTATGAAAACCCCTAATGAATGAAACCCCCCAAAATGTCAACACATTTTATGTGGTATTTCTTCTTTTTTGTCGTTGTTGCACGTTAAAGGAATCCTTAGAATATGAATGACGAATAAAACAGCACAAAGCACATACAAATATTTTCATTATTGTGAGACATTTTAATGATTTGTATTGTTGAAAAATTGAAATAAATGTGTCAAAATATGTAACAGAGATAATGTGAAAATTAAACTTATGAAATGTTGTTCAGTTATAAATAAAATTGCCTAAAATGTAATTGATATTTTAATGAGCTCGATAGGAGGGTAGCTCAGCTCTACTGTCAGGATTATTGTCAAGTAGGTTTCAAATACAAATTGTATCTTTTTAGTTCTAAATAAATTTTTTTAACATTTAATTAGGATTTCACAAATTTTCACAAGAAAAAATGTAATTCGAAATGAAGTCTTATAGAAAAACTTGTGAAGATGATTAACTGAACTCAATTAAACTGAACTTGAGCCTGATAATATTACTTTCCATATGTAAATCAATATAAGTTCAAATAATAATTACGTTTATTCGTAATAATAATAATATAAAAATGATTAACATTCATTTAATTTTTAGTGATCGGCATTCAATATTTTTTTTATTTTATTTTCTTTTTTTAAGGATAATGCAGAGTCCGAACCCAACATAAAGAAATCTATTCCAAGTTGCAAAAGTTTAAAACTGAACATAATTAATTTTTATGCCCTACACCAAAAATTTTAAGGATCTTTATTGGTTTGTCATTCCGTGTGTAAGTTCCACAATATTTATATGAGATCTATAAAGTATATAGATTGTAGATTTTTACAGATAAGGAAGCTAAATGACTCATGTCCGTCTGTCAGACTGTAAGCCTGTCCGTCTGTCCATACTCGAAATCGATTTTCCGAACCACCAAAAGAGTTGTAGACTTGGTTTGTGAACAGAAACGTAAGGATTTGTCTTAAGTTGCTTCGTATTGAAAATCTATAAAAATATATCGGTTCTGGGGGGTTAGCGCGTATTTCGATTCGAAAGAAATAGTTTACGAGTTCGAACAATTGGTACTCTGTATTACGATTTTCGTACTTTTTGTTTCGAATGAACGGACGTTTTTCATACTTTATCGAAAACAATAAAATTCCCTTTCGAAAGTGCTACTGTGTAATCCGAAGACAAGCATCGGTTATACAGAAAACGTTAGGAAATCGTTCCAAAGGTATTTTGTTAGGGACAAATTCAAAGAAAAATAAAAAATGTACTTAAATGTTTTTCTAGATAAATAAAACTTTATCATAAATAAATTAAGCTTAATATTAGATTTGACAAAAATTAAGATTTTTTATTGTTTTAATATTTGTGGTCTTGAAATTTTCAAGGAATACTCCAAAAAAAAAGTACTTATACAAATAAAAAGCAATGTGAAGAAATGGTCCAGTTTATGTCAAAGCATCCAAACTTAGCAAAAGGCCATCTTAAAGCTCCAGATGCTAAAAATAAATCAAACAGTTTGTGCCAAAAATTTCCTTGTGGCTGCCAACTTTATTATGGGTTCAATGGCGGTAGACCTTCGTACAGTTTTTAATTCACCTTCTATGCTAGTAAGAACATACGTAAATGCATCCTTACTTAAGCTACGTTCACATTTATCAAATATTTGTCCAAAAAAACGTAACCACTAGTTTTGCTTACGGATAATGTCATTTAACTTGGTTTTTATGTTACAAAATAAAATTAATTATTCCACAAAAATGTATTTTTAAACAGTTTAAAAAAAATGCGAACCCATAATTAAAAAAATATTGGAATTAAAAGAAATAAATATTTAGTTTCTTTTTTGGTTACGTTTTTTTCGACAAATATTTGATAAATGTGAACGTAGCTTTAGTCTAAAATTTTTCACAAAAGTATGTAATTCATAAAATAATATTTTTATTTTCATACCTTTTATCATTGAGATTCATAATATTGGATGAGTCCCTCACTATTTTTCTTTGGACTCTTTCTGGGATGGTATCTTCGTCTACAAACTACAGGGAAACACAATCCATTATAATAAAAAAACACAATTTATAATATTTTTAACACGACGCACAGTAAGGATTTGTTCATACAAGTTTGGAAAAAACTATAAGGAGTGCTCGTAGAATGTTGAAATTTTTCTCTGAGCCTTTGGTTAGGTCAATTAAGAAAAATATTAAGATTCATCAAAATTGGGCACGCCCACCTCCCACCGCCCATAGAACCCAAAATTTATTTTTAGCCCAAACTTTTTGAAATTTGGCACAGAGCATTATATTACCTTAATTAAGAAAAATATAAAGTTTCATAAAAATTGGCCACTCCCACCTCCCACCGCCCCACAATGGGGATTTTTGTATTGAGGTGAGGAAAGCTAACAAAAAAAATTTCAATGATTTTTTAAATTGTTGTACTGTGTAATGCAACAAATTGAGAGGTGGCACCTGGTGGCACTTGAAATTGATTAAAAATGTAAAAACAGATATGAGGCAATGTATTAGAAGTGATTTTGAACTGTGGAAAAGTATGGCTAAAATTGCAGCTTCAAATGTTTGGAGAAAAAAGGGATTTTTGTTATATGTTCATAAAAATAAACAACAAAAAAAAACTTAAGTCTCTGCAGAGTTTATTTTTTCAATTTTAGTATACTGAAATATCCTACTTTAAATAAAAAATAAAAAGAAAAACGTTAGCTCACATAATAAAATAATATTCGTCTTGAAATTCTTAGGTTTAAATTAAGTTGTTTCGGTAAAACATACAAGTACTGAGTTTGTGACGGCTATAAAAAAAAAAATAGCAGTCAGATCGGAGTAATTCTTTTTGACTTGATTGTACTATTTAGTCTAAAATTTCAAAATATCACTGCATATTGCATGAAGAGTATGTTGACAATTTGATTTTTTTCCGCGAAATCCCCACTGTGCGACGTATAATATTTAACTTTTCAGTTTCCCTTCTTTTGTTTTGGGATATTTTCCTATATTTTGGTAATTTAGCAGCAGTGCTACCAACCTTTCATCAAATTTCCCATTTGTTTATAAATGCAACCCTGTCATCGTTTCGAACGAGTTACGCAGTACGGCTTAGCTTTCGATTCGGAAATTGCTTTCGAAAAATTTTAGTTTTCGAATCGAAATACGCAGTAACCCCCCTGATATTTCATTATATGTGTTTACATATCGGTACACATGGCAAAAGGATAGGTCGAAGTGTCAATCAATATTGTGTTCCGGCACTCTACCAGACCTAGACAGTCTGGCAAACATAGAACTAATAAACTTATCCGCCTTCCTTACACGATCGGGAGGGTTGAATCGGCTACAGCTCACCTACAGGATATTGAATAAATAATTGACTTTCTTCTTTTCTGCTCTAGGGTTTCACAAAACGACCGAATTAACGGACCTACGCTAACCCAATATTGAATTTGGAATTTGAAATTAGATTTCAACACACTATTCATCGTGTTACTGAGACTTTCTAATATTTTGTATGCATTGACGTGATCTTCTTTTCCATAGAAACGTCCTTTTTTGTTCAGGTATGACAGTGACCAGAAATGGAAAATGGCAAATTTTATTTGATATATAAAATAAAAAAAAATGGCTATCAATTCCGTGTAGTCCCAAAGGATACTAAAATATCAGTCTCTAAAATGTTGCATTTATTAGGGAGTGTAAAGAATTTTCGTCCGTCCATGCATAAATTTATATTTTATCTGTCTCTTAGACCCATGAAACCTCGTAAATTCTATAAGATTAAAAACAAAAGTGATTATCATTAACAAAATATAGAGGTGTCCTGTTAAAATCAATGTCAACGACTTTGAAATGCTCAAACCCAGTGGGGCTAGGAAGAGCACTGCGTCTGTAATTAAATACTAATGAAAATTTTCTTAATTTAATTCTAATGGTTTTCTCATAACTCTCAAAAGATATTCACTACATGAGAAAGATCCTGCTATTTAATAAACCAGTTTTTTTTTACAATCTGAAATAGAAACATTTTAATGTTATCTAAATTAATATGTTTGTTACGCTTTAAATAAAATTGTCTAAAAAAAATATATAACATGAAATTTTCACACAAACAAAAAAAAAACTATTAAAAGAAAGTGCAACAACTATTTTATATTGAATGAAAACAAGCATATAAAATGGAATAGTTCCTTTATTTTATTACCATTAAATAGTATTTTAATGACAACAGAAGTACACACACGTATGCATACCCTGACACAGAAATGCATCACACACTGCAACAAAAATAGCCAACTTGCATGCTTGATGTCACATTTTGCAAAGAGACAGAAAGAGAGCGAAAGAAAGACAATGGAAACAACAATGCCACAATAATATAAAACAGTCACGTTTCTATATGTTTCTGTCTGTCTGTCAATGGTTACGGCAAAGAAAAATATATTTATTAAATACTGTATTGTTTTTGCTTACTGCAATAAAAATTTTCTATAACAATTTTGGGTATTTTTCAATCACCCAAAAAAAAAAAAAAAAAATAGTAGAGCTCCCAGCATCGTTGGTTACTGCCAGTGTGACAGTCACACGCAGCACGAAAAATGTCCTGTTGTAACACACAACAATTTTTTATATGTGGTGTATATCGATGGCTTAATATAGAAAGGTCGTATCTCGTTTATTTTTTTCCAAATCGGTTTTTTTACTTGTTCTGGTAGACAAAACTCAAATATAAGGTTTTCCAATAGGGATGATATGATTTTGAAGTGACGTTTCGGCCATTTGTAATATGTCATGATCTGTCATTTGTTTTTCATTGTATTCACTAGTGTTTAGAATTTCATCATGGACCACCGTAAACGTCGTGAATTTGCTGATTTTGCCTTCGAACAACTTGAAAACGATAACGATTTAAAAAAAAAAATCATCTTCTCCGATGAGGCTCACTTTCATCTGAGTGGTGCGGTAAATAAACAAAACTGTCGATTTTGGTGCGAAGAAAATCCACTAATTATTCATGAAAAACCATTACATTCACCTAAATTGACAGTTTGGTGTGGTTTTTCGTCTGGTGGAATCATCGGTCCGTACTTCTTTCAAAATGAAGTTGGTAACACCGTTACTTCAATAAAGAGCGGTATAGATCGATGAAATTGGAAGAAGTTGATCTTGACAACATTTGGTTCCAAGAAGACAGAGCTACGTGACACACAGCAAATGCAACAATTAAATTATTTCGAGAAAAGTTTGGATATTCGATTATTTCAAGAAATTGTGATATTGAATGGCCTCTCCAAGAAGTTGTGATTTAACACCATTAGACTATTTCTTGTGGGGTTATTTGAGGTCAATGGTCTTTCGAAATAAACCAGACACACTTCAAGCTTTACAATTCAATATTGAACGTGCCATTCATGACATACGACTTGATTTAGTGGAAAAAGTGATCGAAAATTGGGTTCAGAAGAAGTCGTGGAGGCCATTTGAATGACGTTTTATTTAGAACTTAATTTTATCGATTGTACTTCACATTAAATAAAAAACTTTTGAATTTCCTTAACAAAAAGTGTGTGTTTTTTTTAAAGAAATCATATCACTCTTATTGGAAAACCTTATACACCTCCCTTAAAAATTCAGTTTCTTTTGTTGACGAATAACAGATTTACAGTAATTCAAAAAAGCCCACACTAACTAAAGATTTGATTTAGTTTTTTTCTTCTCCTGTAAAGTAGCTAAAAGTTAAGATACGACCTTTCTACATTAAGCCATCGATATAAAGTTTGTTGAAACAATTTCTTATATGATAACATATAGATTGCATGTATGTATATCTACATGTATGTGTGTATGTATAAGATTATCAATTTATTAACTGACACAAACACAACAATAAAAATAAAACACATTTATTGGAACACGAATATAAAAATATATTCAACACGAATTGGAATTTTTAAACAGCCAAACAATTGAAAATGTACTGCAGTATTCTTCTATGAATTTTCGAAATGTGCGTGCATGGGTGTGTGTGTGAGTGTCTGTGTGTTTGTGTGCTGTGAGTTTTTACACATCATCTGATGGGGCATGAAAGGAAATTACTGCCAGCCAGCAGGATAAACAAGACAACTAAAAGCTGCAACATTCCAAATGCAATTTCTGCCACAAGCAACCGTTTACATTAAATTTTATTTGTATCGTTAAAAAGCGCTGGAGCCCAATGTCATTACATGTAAGCCATTAAATAAGTACTACCCATTACGAAAATTCTTAAAATTCATACTTGACAAGATTCAAGAAAAACACAAATATGTAGTTGCCTTTCTGAGCAAGATTTTTGCCTAAATTTGAATCAAATGGAAAGCTTCAGAACTCTAAGCGCCTTATACTACTTGGCAACCAGTCGCGGCAGTTGCAATTGTAATTAGACTTGTAGAAACTGCAATTGCTGATATGTAAGTAAAAGGAAAATGTACAGCAACATGCAACTAAATGAAATTGTTAATAAAAACTATTTTTATTCACAACAGACATACTCATACATACACACACACACACACACACTTGTACGCAATGCGCATACAAACAACAAAACATTACACACACGCACACACAGAAATACCATGGAAATTAAAAGACTCGTAAAATTGTCCACATCCAACAAACACTTGTTATGCTGACTGCAGATTGCAATTTGTGTGAGGAACTAATGCACAAGTTTGGATGTGAAAAAAAGATTAAATGTGTGTGTGTGTGTATTTGCCTGCAAGTGTAAACGTGTGTAAGAATCAGATAAAAATTATCAAGTTAACAGACAAAAACAAACGATTGCTTAAGAAAACACTCGAAAAAATTTTTTATACGAAAGTTTATATAAACTTTTTTTTTAACAAAGCTTGTCTGGAGAAAACACCCAGGATTTCTGGCCGGAATCGAACCCACAACCTTCGGACTACAAGGCTACCTATCAGCCACGCGGCACTCTCATTCAGTTAAAAGTGATAATAATCGTTTGAAAGTACTAAAAAATGGTACTTAACTATGGATTAAGCAGTTAACTAGAGTTAAGCAATAGACCCTTTTAAGATTAATAGAAATTATTTTAATTTACAGTACTTAAATTCCAGCTAAAATTTTAACTAGACCGTAATTTATAGTTGTGATTCCCTTCATTTATAATTTATTGACTAATTAGTCTCCTTACTGCCCGAGGAGAAACAAAGAGCCGTCATCATCCATCATTCAGCCATTTAATTCCCATGATAAAGCCCCTGATATCCTCAAGTTTGCTCTTTTCGATATCACTAATGTCCTCATGGAAACTTCTGCTCAGCCATCTTTGCCTATGGCGTTGCAGCCTTGGGCAATGCTCTATAGTTTTTGGCTCCTCTTCATCCCCACACATCCTACAGAAATCCGGAGTGCCATTTTCCCATATGCTGGTCCTCGCTCTAACCGAGCAATGGCCAGTCAAGGCGCCTCCTAAGACTCTCAAAACCTTTCTATTCATACCCAGCAGTAGATCAGATTTACCTGAGTCTAGTTCTGTCCATATGGACCTCGAGACTCTACAATCTTCTCTATTCCTCCAAAAATAATTAGTTCTGCTAATTACCCAATTACTGAGTTCCCTATAGTGGTGACTAATTGGACGTTTAACCGACCTGTCATCTAACATATTAGAAAAAAAACAATTTAGTTAAGATCTACTTAACTTTTAACTTAATACTAGTTAATTTGTAATTAATTTCTCGTTAAATTCCAGCTAATTTATAGTTAAGTACTACTTTGCTTCTATTGAAGTTTAAGTTTAATTCTAGCTAGATGCCAATTAACTCCTAGTTGGGACCAAGATAAACTCTAAATAAATTTAAGTTAAGCTTTAGTTTAGTTCTAATTGAGTTTAAGTGCTATATACTTTTCTCTTATATGATCCATAGCAAAATAGGTCTTTGTTACGATATATTAAACTGCTAAATGACTGCTAGTTAAACTCTAGTTAAGTTTTAGCTAAGTCTTAGTTTATTTCTACTAAAATGTTAGCTAAATTTTAGCTTAATCCCAGTTAACGCCTAGACCGATCATAGATAAACTGTAAAAAAATTTTAGTTAAGCTCTAGTTAAATCCTAATTGAACTTAATTTCTATAAATTTTTTTCTTATTAAATCTATAGGAAAACCGTTAAGTAGTTAAGATATTCTTAACTTCTACTTGAATATTAGTTTAACTCTAGTTAAGTTTAGCTAAGTGCTAGTTTGTACCTAAATCCTAGCTAATGCCTAGATATATAGATCATATATTAACTCTAAGGGTAAAATTTGTAGTCTTTAACTATCTAATGATGGTGGTTTAACTTATAATCTTTATACGAAAAATCGTTAGTTAAATACGGACTATGAATTTGGCATTAATAAAGCTTTAGTTTAGCTCTAGTTAAGTCCTCATTGAGTTTAACTTGTGTAAACTTTTCTCTTATATGATGAATGGGGAAACAGGTCTTAGTTAAGAAAAATTTAACTGCTAAATGACTACTAGTTAAACTCAAGTTAATTGGTGTTAAGTTGTTTCTAAGTGCTAGTTGCTTTCCATTAAAATTTTAGCTTATTTATAGCTAAATCGCAGCTAACTGCTTGTTAGGTAGTAGATAAACTCAAACCAAGTTTAAGATAAGTTCTAGTTAAGTACCAATTGAGTTCAAATTCCAAAAGCATCGCTAACACATTTTAAACAAGAAAACAGTTTTTATTTACGATCTACTTAACTTATACTTGAATACCTTTTTAACTCTATTTAAGTTCAACTAAATTTGTAGTTAAGTTTTAGTTAAGTCCCAATTTAGTTTCTACTTAAATTTCAGTTAATTTGTAGCTTAATCCCAGCTAAATATTGCCCGTCTCTCTAATTATTCAGATTATCGATAGCTACAAATAGCAAATGTAAGGGTAGTTGTTGAGAAAAGTTTTCGTAGTGATCGTATAAGTTTTATTGATGGTTTTCGATAACAATCGATTGTGAACGATAACACTTTTCGATAGCTATTGATAACATTTACCGCTAGCTATCGATAATACTTATTAGCATCTATCGATTAATAGATAACTTTAACTTTTATCAATGATTATGCATATCATTTATTTATATCAAGTTTATCGATAATAATTATCGAAGGTTCTTTAATAGCTTCAGCGATAATACTTTCGACCGTTATCATTACAACTTGTAAGCAAAAACGCTTATCATTAGTTGGCGATAACTGTTATCGGCGGTTATCGTTAACACTTATCGATAATTATCGATAAAATTTATTAATAGTGCACTATAACGCATATCATTATTTTTTTATATTATATACATCTATATTGAAATCGATCATTGACCATAACATATTTTAATAACTGATTGTTAACGATAACTTTTGCTTAGTAATAATTAACTATAAAATGTTTCATTTTTATTATCTAGAGAAACCAATTTTTTATCGAAAATTTCAAAAGTTTTTTGATTATCTTTTACTCATATATTTTCTTTGAGTGTTTTATTATTTTGCTTTTGCTTTTATTGGCAAATCTCTTAACACAAAAAAAAACTGCAATCGATTTATAGTTGTTGTTAATCTTGGCATGTGGCTGTTCTATTCTAGTTGATATTTTTACTATTTTGTTACTTGAGTTATTGTTGTTGTCGTTGTTGTTCTAGTAAATATTATTGCTTGTTATTGTTATCTGCATCGATTTCTATTATTTTCTTTTTATTGTAGTTGCTTTTATTTATCCTAAATTGCAATTTTATACACTTTCCAATAAATCTTGTTTGCAATTGTGTTTTTATCGACTTGAAATTCTACCGTCACACGTCGATGTTTAATTGCTGCCTGCTTTGCAATTAGTTTTGTAGTTGTTGTTGTAGATTTCACATGCATGCTTGTTGTATTCGATTGTATTAATTTATAAATTTTGTGTTGATGTGTTTACATCGTTTAAATGAGCGTGTGAGCAGTTTTTGTGCAAAACTGCGTGTTTTTCTAGTCATAATTTATTGGTTGCCAAAGACAAGAATACCAGCCATCATTCGAATGAGCGTATTCATTTTGTTCCCCTCCCCCCTTTTTGTCATAATAATCCAGGCATTTCTAAAAAGCAAAATTATTAGTTTTTGGTTTTCATTTTGTTTTTGCCGGCTTGATTTTATTACATTTTTGTGTTTTTTAGAAATTTCGTTTTATCTTTCGACACTTGATGCTGCAGAACGAATTTTTTGTTGTTAGCGGGGGTAGAAGTATAGAGATTTCTTTTTTGCTGCCTGCAGTTTTTGGGTGAAATTAAGATTTAATTTTTAGTTTTTTTTACATTCTAAGAAAGTTTTTGTTTAAGGAAAAGTGCCTCTTTACAAGAGAGCAAATAGTTTTGCTCACGCAATATTCTCATTAAAGGAATCTTTTTCTAGAGGGGTCACACTGTTGCAAGGATGATTTGAGAGGTCATGCAGTGAATTTGGGCATCTGTCAATACATTGCCATTAATGAAATCAGAAATTTATTTCTAAAACTTTTTTGCAGTAATTTTTGAAAGTAATTAAATGATTTTACAATTTGGCGGCTACTGATGTTGGGTGTATAAGAAACCAAAGTTTTGAACTTTTAACATAATTCCCATTTAAAACAGTGTTTGTGGTGGAAATATATTAGATATTAAAGTTGTGCAACAAACTTAAATAAATAAAATATTTATTTGTCGAACTGTGCTAAACACATCACATCACCATTAAATATCTCTCGCATTTGTTTGCAAATATTGTTATATTTTTCCTTAATTTGGAAGGTGTTCAAATTAGCCACCACCACTAACACCACCCATATAAATGTTACACAACTTTTCGATTTCCGGTCAAATCGAATGAATGCGAAACCATAAAATTGCCATTAATTTAAACAAAATTTTCACTTTTCTCTCTATTCATTTATTTACACAATTTCATTTTAAAATGTCTAAAACAATGTGCTGTCAATTTAGGTTTTGCAAAATATTTATCAAAAAAAAAAATCATTAAATGAAATTGTTAAATTGTAACAACAACAAACCGGAGAGAAGAAAGCCAATAAATTAAAAAGGGCAGAACGCAAAACACCCTTGAATGAGGTCATAAACTATTTTAAGACAAACAACAAAAAAAAAAATAACGAAAATAAAGAAATCAACATTATTGAAATGTTAAATGAATAGTTTGAAATTTTTAATGAAATTTTTTTGAAATTTTAGACAATGAAAAGTTGTACAAGAAATCAAATGAAAATGGAAGATGGATTGCCAAACACTTTGAAATCATAAGAAAATTATTAATATTTTTACAAACTGAAAATAAATAAATAGCATGAGAGAATTTTCGTAAAACTATTTCTTTCAAAAATAAAAACACTTTTCCCATGCATGAATAATGAAAATGGGAGTTGTAAAACAAGGTTCCAGAGAACCGTAAACGCTGAAACTATAACGCATCTGGTAACTAACAGAGGCGAAAAGTTTCGTAGTCGAAGTTCGCAAAATCCGGGACAAGGAAATCTCTTTTGAACTTCCGGCTTTTCTTAATATCAGTTGTACTTCTGCGGTGTTTTGAAAAACAAGTTCAGTTAGTAAAGTAACATTGGGAAAACACGGCACAAAGAAGTTGTCAGCATGGTTTAAAACCAACCACATAGCCAAGAACTGCACCACTTCACTACACCACTACAATAGTTTGACCCCACAACACGAACTTTTTTTCTCTTTAATTGAAAAAAATCTTAATTAATTTTTACTAAATATTTTTATGTGATTATGAAAAATGTCCTATAAAAGACAAAATTGTAGGTCCTACCTACAAAAAAGGGGTATAAAAAATTTCATTTCCAAAATGGATTGACGCTATACCACAACCATTTTAAACTGAAATTAAGAAAAAAAATTTCAAAATTTTAGTAAGTTTTTTTTAGTGTTTCCACAAGTCATTTGGAAAATTTAAAAACGAGAATTATGATTTCAAGCTTTATTGTATTTTTCTTGACTTTAATGAAATTTTATCTAAAAACCATTTAATACGGGGTTCATTGAACCCTACGATTGACCCTTTATGATAATTATCTTATAACAACAATAACAACCACATCCAACGTCATTCATAATGAAAATTACCAGTTTAAATTTCATTTAGAAAATCCACTTAAATTAAATTTGAACAGATAAAAGAAGGCTAAACCGAAAGATTTAAAGACAAACAATTTAAATAAATATGCAGGCTTAATACAACTCAGAGAAAAAGAGAGAGAAATAAAGAAAATTAGAGAGAGAGGGAAAGAGGGAGAGAAAGAATACCAAAATTCATCCTTTTTTTAATTGAATTGAACTTTTATGATCTTGGGCTGGTGTGTCAAACAGGAATTTAGGCACAACATAATTATGACCGGTCGCACATACAGACAGTTTTCAAATTAACCCTGGCACAACAACATAATCACTAACATACAAAATACCTTCTTAGTTAATTTGTCTGCATGTGTGTGTATGTATGGGTGTATGTGTGTGTGTGTGTGTTTGTTAATAAACAGAATTGGAAAATTGTTTGGCTCCCTGCTGGGAATGTGGATTAAAAAATGTGTGGCAAACACGAGCCACCACTATAAGTAACACTGTAACAGGGTAATAAAGGTTTTTCATTTTTCATTGAACTTGCAGTGCATTCTGGAAACGCAAACTATAGTAAAAATTAAATTAGAGATAAGCGAATTGCCAGTTGAAACTTAAATAATATTATAATTTCCGGAAGGTCATAGTTTTTGTTGCCTTTAAATTTAATTAAAAAAATCTTGCAGCTGAGGATCATTAATTGATTTGCTTGCTAAATGCAAAAGAAAGTGTCATAAGTGGTCGAAAAACGAATATTCCCGAGGTGTAAGTCTTTAACTAAAAATTTTATATTCATAAAGTGTAATTCATAAACGTTTCATAAAGTTAAAGTTCAAATTTAAACCGGTTTTCCCATACAAAATTCGTACATTAACGCCACAATAACTTTAATAGTCGTTTATGAATTACACCTATAGTATATACGAAATTGTCTAATGCAGATATTGAAATTATAAATATCTACAAAAATACATGGCTCAAGTTCAAATCCAGCCAACGACTGTGAGTATTTTTTTTTTAACTTTAAATTGAATGCTGTTTTAATTCCTATAAATATTTTTGAAATGTTGAAATCTAATAAAAAAATTTCTTATGTCTGTATTTGAACACGAGCAATATATATTTACATTCTGTTTTTACTTTCGCCTCAGTAATGATAACAGGATATATAAAATATGTAACTTAAGTTCAAATCCAGGCATCGAAATTAATTTTTTTTTTAATTAAAATTTTTACAAATTAAGCTTTACTAAATATTCACGAGATATCCGTCTTTAACTAAAAATTTTATATTCATGACTGATGAATTTAAAAAAAAAAAAACTCTTTTACTGTTTCAGCAGCCAGGTCACCAAGATGATTTCATTCCACAATTACGGATCCATTTTTAAAGCAAGTTATTCGTACATACATACATTTTTAAGCACTGTTTCTTTTTAACGTAAGTTATAAATTTACCTTAGACATAAATGAAAATATTTTATTATTCCAATTTGAGAAGGCAGCAAAAGTAAATAATATATAAAAAAAATATAATTTAAATCTCTGATATCAGGATTTGAACTCGAACTTTAAATTTATTTTGTAATTTCCAATGGTCTGAACAAAACAAGTTTTGCGTATTATTACCAACAACACAAGTAATGTCCTTATATAAGGATATGTTTTGTATCAAGAATTATTATAAATCATAATCCGTTGATCTTATTTATACTACGAATACGAACACAATTGTTAAATTAACATCAATTTGTTACTTTTTTCTTTCACTCTTTTTTGTGACATAACTGCGTATTTAATTTAATTACATTTATTTACTATTTTTTAGCCACTCACTCACTCTACGCTTTTAATTGAAGCAAGCAATAAAAACACTTAATATTCAAATAAATAATTTACAGAACTTGAACTTGTATGAATATATATTTTCTTTAAAATTTAAATATTTCCTTATTTTATTTTTTTTCAAAACATCTTACAAAACTTCAATACACCCGATGCTACACTTGGTTCAGTGTATCTAGTTTGTAGTAAAATATAAAGGATCAAATCCTTTTAAGTTTAAAAGTATCATGCACTATTTCAGCAGCAATTGCGAAATCTTTCCGTACTTACAATGTGGAGGTGGAATACATCCTTTCGTGCTGGGTCGACACAGCACCACTGAGCATCCAAATGCCACAAACGCAATCACACTTAGAAGACGCATTTAATTTTATTTTAAATTTTGATTTTCTTTTTAATGAAAGGAACTTCTCTACAGACTAGTTAGCCATATACTAAGACTTTTAAAAAGTAAATTCCATTTTTTATAGGGGTTTACAAGTGCGTAGAGTCTTTAGATTTTACTTTATACGCATTATAAAAAAAAAAAGATAATTTATAAAATAAACTACTATTTTTACGTTGTTCATAATTAATATTCATGAACAGAATCGAGCAGTTGCTTAATTTTATTTTTCATTTACTAGAAATTTTAAATTTATTTATTTCAGAAGGATTTTGTTCATACCACCAAAAATTTTACATAAAATTATGACTCATTTTGTTTCACAAAGACTTAATAAAGTTACTGTTGATTAAATGCTACAAATTTTGTATGCACTAATCGAATTTTACTAAGACTCTGTCGTTAGCAGTTGCAGTTGTGTTTCAAGCCTTATCATTTCTAAACTTAATCTAAATTATTTACTAAACAACAACTGTAAAGTTATAAAAATCGTTACATTAATTTTCATATCTGAGAATACAAACATTACGCTACAGAGTTGTCAGATTATTTATAACAATTTGCCCCTGTTGTAAAAATAAAATGAAAAACCAATATATTTAGGGGAACAAATTTCCCCTTAATTATATTTTAAACTTAATAAAAATAAATTATGGGGCCAAACTGTTTGCAAAACCCTCCAAATACAAAAAGAATTGCAAAAATCGTTGCAGAAATGGAAGTTTTAATCGATAGGCAATATTTTGAGGGAACCATTTATTTGCCTTCCCATTTTTCGAAATAAAATTATGAAATCTAAATTGCCAGAAACCCCTTTTCGAAATAAAAACATTAAAAAAATATATATAATAAATATGCGATCAGTTTGGTTTTGCAAACCAAAAAAATTTAATTAAAACGACAAAATTTTTAATTAAAACGCCAAAATTTTGTTTCAAGCTCGAGGTCAAGTTTTGGTGATAATCATTTTTATTATTCACTTATGCCAATATTTCGCTACAAACTTCGAGTAGCATCATCAGACAAAAAAATATTATAATATAAAAATTCTATTTACATATTTGCTGACGGTTAGCTAATCCATACACAGAAAAAATATAAAATTTATTTAAATTAAAGAATTTGTGATATCAATTAAAAATTTAATTAAATTTGCACCAATAAACAAATTAATAGTATCAATTAAATGTTTATACATTTATTAACTAAAATTATTTATTACAATTAAAAATTTAATTAAATAAATTAAATATTTTTAATTAAAGGGTTAATTGAAAAAAAAAAATATTTATTTTTTTCTATGTAGCCACCGGTATTCCTTAATGATAACTTCGTATTTTTGCTTCCTTTGGGCTTTTTGACTAAAGTCCAGTTTTCATACATTATCTTGTGACATTTAATTGATAACAAATGTCTGGTAATTTTGTTTTGGGGTAAATCTCAACTCTGTTATGATTTCATATATTTCGAATAGCATTCGGAAGTCTTTCTCATCTACTACCCCAGCACTAATTACTCCCAATGAATATGTTCCATTATATCGAATTTGTGCTGTTGTGGTGTGTCATCGCTGAGGAAGTCATGGCAGGGCGTTTGCTAATGCTCGTGGGATGAATTGAAAAATACAGGAGTTCAAGACAAGAATTTTTGAAAATTATTATTTGGGGTGCTCAGTCATATTGTCATAATGTCTTTTTATTATTTTAAAATAGTTTAAAAAAATTGTTGTTGTGCTTCTAGCAAAAAAGTCATATAATAATAAGACATTTTGAGGTATGTTTATGGTTTGTCATAAAATAATAGTAGAAATGTTAGTCGAGCAGCTGCAACTCCTTATTCGAGCCGGCGACAATATTTACCAGCCGCCGCTACTTTTAAATAACACAAGAATGAAAACAAGGCAAATTCATTACCAGGTATATGCACGACCAAGGCGAATTAATTATAAGGTGGATGCAGTGGCGAATTCACGATAATTTATACATTACCTACACAGTCAAATTTGTTACATATTTTCCCGCGCCATTTTAATGTAATTTTCGTGCAAAAGGCAAATTCAGTACGACTACAATAATTCAACAACAAAGCAAACAACAAGCATTTTGTTTGCGTTAACGGCGAATTCATTACCTACGCTGTCAAAATTCTCCATGCATAAAAAATTACATTGTATTGTTTGATTTTTGTGAAGTTTATTATAATGGTAATCTACCTGCCCGAGTAGTTTGCCGGCGTATCAACGCCACTGGCAGGAATAGATATAGGCAGATTTATATGCCAAGTTTTTTTAGAAGCTGATGAATGCTTCTAAATAAGAAAATAAAATTGCCACAATCACCTCTTTTTATACAAAAATAGCGGGATCCTTAACTCTAAACTTATTCTAAATTGTTTTTGTAATATTATTTACATTTCCAAATATATTTCCAGTGGAGATATAAATTGTTGTTATAAACATACATATATACATATAAATAAAAACAATTACATAAAGAAATAAATTGTTGTTACACACAAGAATTCTAATTTAAAGTAAATGATATAATATGAGTGTGAGTGAAAATAATGGTGATAATATAAGTCGAAATGAAAATACCCTACAACATTAAAATGGCGCCGGAAATTTGTAACAAATTTGACAGTGTAGGTAATGTATAAATTCGCGTGAATTCGCCACTGCATCCACCTTATAATTAATTCGCCTTGGTAGTGCATATATGCACCTAGTCACGAATTTGCCTTGTTTTCATTCTTGTGTTATTTAAAAGTATCGGCGGCTTGTAAATATTATCGCCGGCTCGAATAAGGAGTTGCAGCTGCTCGACCAACATTTCTACTATTATTTTATGACAAACCATAAACATACCTCAAAATGTCTTATAATTATATGACTTTTTTGCTTGAAGCACAACAACAATTTTTTTAAACTATTGTAAAATAATAAGACATTATGACAATATGACTGATATGACAATAGTGTGAACACCCTAATAGTAATTGACTGATCATATTCTACAATGATATTTGAACAAACAGTTCTGTCGCTCAAATACAATTTTTCATCACAATACCCTGAATTCCAAGGAAAAATTAAAAGAGTTTGATCTTGTGGCTAACCGTGCAGGATAGAATTATAAGATGGATCTGATTTACAACGATTGTAAGCAAATAGGTAAAATGATTACCGACGATTATCATTCTATAGTTTTGGATAGATTAGATCAACTTGAAATCTCCTGGTATGATCAGTGATCAGTAGCAAATTGAAATCGCCGCAGTACACATGACGCACTGACAACCATGAAAAGAAACACGCATGCAGGAGAGAACTTCAGCCTTTAAACTTTAAAGGAAAGTGATAAATTGTCAGTTCGGTTCTTTAGTATAAATTTCTGAAAATCCCCGGCTGGTAACACTGCATTTGCTGTTTTGTATCAGCTGAGCAAACTAATCACTCATGCGCATCAGATGCAGCGCAGTGATGCATGCCCAAACAGGCCCTTTGTGATATATTGAAAGACATTGAGGAAGAAGGAACATATGAAATCAATATTCAAAGTAGACAAGTATGCCTCGGAGTGTGACATGTGTCGATGTGATTGATGGTTAGTTGTTTCATTCCAGTGGTCATTAAATCGATTGCCGCTATAGATTCTGGGTATTTTCTACATACAAGCTAAAGGACTCTGCGAACGTTAACCCTCTCTACTCAGAAACCACGAATTTAGGAGAGTGTGCTCCTCATAATACCAATAAATAAATACAGTATCAGACAGTATTGGATGCTATGCCACTTCACCATTGAAGGAAGTTAAATTAAAAGACAAAATGGTAGGAATAAGTTCAACGTTAGATGAGGTAGTTAGGAATGGATCGGTGAAATAGGCTGATATGTCAGTTTTAGAGAAAAATTTCGAATTAAATTTAAGGAGTGGGAAAACCAAGGCTCAAGGTGTTTTGTGTCTAAAATTTGACTTGAGAAAATCTTACCCGCTATAAGGTATGAGCTCGAAAAGGTTTCTAAGAGTCTTCAAAAGCATTTGGAAGGTCACTACTTGATTAGAAATAAAGGCAGAACTTGACAAATCGCCACTATTAGTTTTTGTAGGTGCTGTAAGAGGATGTAGAAGAGCGAACAGCTATTGAACATCATTGTTTGCTATTGTACGAGACTAAAGTGAATTTCTATTAGGGGATTTTAAGCTAAATCTAATTTTAAAAGAGGCTCACAATGAAGATCCAATGGATCGGCAAGTGATAAAAGACTTTCTTAACCTCAAATGGGGTTTTCCAATAAAACAATTATTTTGAATGAAAACTTATAAAGTGGGTGGTGTTGGCTGAAGTGCTTAACACGATGAGTAGTAAGAAAACTATGACTTAGAACCTGGGTTCGATCCCGAGGCAGGGCAAATTCAATCAACATCTTAAACTGCTTTAAAGCACATTAATGTCGCATTGTATTAATTATTATTATAATGTTTCAAGTGACGAAAGCCTAGTACTGGTCATTAAAAACTGTTCCGATATTATTTACTTAAATTTAGTACATGTGTTTTTGTTTTGAGTGTGTTAGCAGGCAGGTGTCAGATATTAAATAATACGAAATCAAAATTATTTTAAAAGGTTCTCGATGTACAAGGACACACACTGCTTTGCCTTCAACAAAAACTAATAATTATAATTTTAACTTATTTTATTCTTCACTGTTCAATAAAAAGTATAAAAATCAAACCAAAAAAGTTTATCTTAAGTAGAACAAAAAAATCAGGATATTGGGCATTGTAGGATTTAATTTATTGGCAACACTGTAATGTTTAATAAACATATGGTGAAAAGTCTCGTATTCTATTTGCATGTGTATAAATGGGATATGTAATCACGTTCAACAGAGGAGCTACTTAACAAGTAGTGAAAGCATTTACAAATGAGTACTGACGAGGTTTAGTGACGTTTGTTCTATTCAGCCGTGTAGTTGAAATCTAAAGTGATGTTTAGATATTAAATTTTTCCTTTGTTGCTTGAAATATGTTAACAATGCCCAACTAATATTTCTCTGATTATTAAATTTACGAACTTAAGCCTGTATAAATATAAACAAATATTAATACAATAGCTTCGTTCCCTGTGCTCATGCCAAATTAATTAATTCACAAAAATTTTAAGCGGGTTTAAAAATAAAATGTTCAATGTTAGCATAACTTTAATCATCTTAATTAAATTCTAAATCATTTTCATTATTACAAATCAATTTTAATTTAATATTTCAAAATGTTTTCCTTCTGCTTGTGGCATGCAGCACTTCCGAAGTATAAAATAAACGAACGAAGAGAGGGTGTGTATTGTATTACAAAATGTCTAAATAGAAAATGACTGGACACGATTTTAAACTGACTTTGCCCGTTACGCCTTGTCAATTTAAATTAGTAGAGTTTAAAATCACAACAAGAAGTGGCCAGTCAAGGCAACCAATAAAAAAAACATTGATTTGTTCTGGTTCTATGGTCAAAACGACAAATGAAATTAAACAAAAGTCATCTTAGAATTGGAAAAATAAAACAATAAGGGTTTGAGGAATTCTTTTTAAAAATCTAAATGTAACACGAATGAAACTGAAACTTGATAGTTTAATAAGAATTAAATTAAAAAAATGATATTAATCGATAATAATTGTACAACAGACTTATTTCAAGGCAATTTAATTTTATTTTTCCACTGAATTGTACATAATTTTCACTTTCAGTTAATAAATACTTTTTATTCTATAGTGTTTGCTTCAGTTGATTAAATTGCTTTGCCAAGAGTATAAAGAGAGCACAAAGTTTTTTTTTTTTGTTACTTTCCGCTAACAAACTTTGACAGTTTGACAGATAAATGATGTAGACGCAACAGGAAAAAAAGAAACTTATATAAGAGCAAAGAAAAAGTTCCGAATAAAAAATAACAATTGACATTCTAACAAACAGCTGCTAAATGGACAATGAACTTAATATTAAAACAGGAGATATAGTGATATAGAAAGAGAGAGAGACAGGCAATGAAAGTGGAAAATTCAAGATAAAAAAACTAATATTTTAAAGGTTGCTAGTTGTACGTCCTTTGCCTTAAACTGGTTTTCTTAATAAACTGAAAGTACAATTTTAGACGAGGGAATACTAAATTTCCTTTCCATAAATTAATTTAGAGTGCATTTGGTTGCTGGGTAATTATTTATCCTAAAAGTGCCACTTGGTGATAAAAAGATATGGAATTTTTTTATTCATCATTTTGGTAAAAAATATGTGGTTGATGCATATTTTTATTTTAAAAGTGCTGGCTCGAGAGTGGCAGGACACAGTTACTTTTAATCCTTAAACTGAATTGAGAAGTACAAATAGGGTCGTTTTAAGGGTCTTGAAGTTTAAGAAGATGATTCCGCTTGAATAATTCCAAATTTGGTGTTTTGTGTTAAAGTCATTCTTACGCACAATGGGGCATTTTGTGAAAAATAAATGTAAATAACAGTGCATTTTTTGGCTAGAACTTCTAAATCAGATGGAAAATAATGCAAACCATGCGAGAAATATAATAAATGAAAATCCCGCAAATACCTAAAGGAATTTCAAAAATCCCATTTATGGGATTTTCATTTTTTAATAATATATAAGAGTATATTAATCTTCAATTTAGAGTTATAAATCAGCTTTGCGATTCGAGAATATATGGTATAAATAAATAAATAAAAAGTTGCTAACACACTGGCCTTAAAATTAAAATTTTCAATAAAAACAGTTTACAAAAAAAATTTAAAAAAAAATTTGTACAAAAATGGATAAATTACTTTTGCAAAACTTTCTGTTTAAAATTTTCAAGTAATTAACGCAATTATTTGTATGCCTAAAATGCAGAAGAATTTTTAAATTGTTAAAGAATGTGTCTTATTAGGGCTGTTCTAACAAAATAGATAAAAATATTCAAAATTAATTGAAGCGCAGTAATTTTCCAGGTACAAAAAGTGGACTTCGAAAACGAATTTGTATGGGTTTTTAAAAAATACGAGTATTAATAAAAATGATTATTATTTTGTGCAGTTAAGTGTAACGTAGGAAGAAACAAAAGGCAGTTATGTAAAAACTACGTTATAGAAAAATTATTTTAGTGTTAAGGTGTACTTCGTTTTTAATATGTTATTAATAATCCCACTGTTTTTTTTTTTTTTTTTTTTTTTGATGCGTAAAGTCTGATTTTTTTTATGGTAGTGATGTATAGTGCTGATATGCAACGCTAGTTAGGGCATTTTGCGTTTTAGGTAACCATAAGCTTGTTAGACCTAGTTTAAGGTCTTTAATAATACGCTCCCACTGTATGAAATTTTATTGGAATAGGACTGGCCTTTTAGAAACTGCTTATATATATGTGTATGTATATCCATATGTTTCCAAAATCGTCCACTGTGCAACATCAATATCCATAGATGCAACAAAATGAGTTAAACATATAAGAAAAAAGCGTACGATCGATCGTCTCTAATAAATCCTCGTTAATTTGTTTCATAGTTGTGTTCGGTGGGATGCTAACAGATCATCAACATTGTTGAATACTGTTAAAACATAGCAATATGTTTCTAAAGAAAGAATATAAACTTTTATGTGCAATATTTTAGGCATCATTTCTCTTGTTGGCAAAAACAAAACATTTTTATTAAAAATATGAAGAAACGAATGATTATTTCCTCTCTCAATTATCCAACTGGAATTTCGAAAAACAAATTCTCATTCATGTTGCTTCAAAACGATGTCTACTCCAAAAGAAAATTATATACATGTTGTGTTTCTAAAATAATCAGACAATGAATGAAATTTTCATTATTAAATATTAAAACCTAAACAAGTGGGAAATTTCGAAATTCATAAAATTGTTGCTGTTTTAAGCACCTCAAAAGACACCTGTTGCTTGAAGAATTAAAAAAAAATATAAAAGAAAAATGTAATAAAGAAGACATTGAAAAATATAACAGATTAAAAGAAAGACAAGTCATTAATGATACTTTTATGTTCGAAGAAGAAATAATAATAGAAATATTTATCAGAGAACAAAATATATGCAACTATAGTTGTTTATTAATAAAAAAATCTGTTTGAATATATTTATGTGTACATATCCATTACGTTAATAAAGAAATTACCTAACTCGTTTTTTTTTCAAATTGCATATTAATCATATTTCGATACGCCACACTCTCAATTCTCGAAATAAGATAAAAATCGTTAATTAAAAATAATGAGTTGGGGCCTTTCTTTATTATGAAAATATGTATGTAATCTATTTGGCCTAACGCTTGTATAAAAAAGTATGTGAAGGTATCTGATAACAAATCAATTTGTCTATTAGATAAAGAAAATCAATTATGATTAATTACACAGTTCGACAAAACAAAAAACAGTAATGACATTTCGTAACCGGCAAATACGCAATTGCATATTTTTTTACAACTTTTTAAGAATTTTGGCATCAATTTGTTAGTGCATGTTTTTGAAAATTTTACTTTTCTTCAGCATAATTTTGCATATTTACGTATGCAAAGAATATTTTAGGGATCTTATTTAGGTTGACGGCATAACTATTTGCTAGTTTTTCTTTGCCGATTTTTAGTTATTTTTAAAATGTTAACATTCACTTTTACAAAGAAATAAAGAAACAAATCAGTTTTGCAATCAAGCAACATTTGGCAATTTTTTTTTTCGAAAAGCTTTAGTGATATATTATACTTACAAATCGATTAGTGCATATTTTTAACTGACTTCCAAAAAAGCTGGTTAGCATTTCAAAAGCAATTTTTTAATGTTTGAACCTCCGTAAATCCATCAGATATGAACTGATTTTTTTAAAATTTTTTAAAAAAAGGATGCTTGCTTATATTTTTTTTTTTAATCCTGGAAATGTTTATCATCGAGTAAGATTTCGATTTATGGATCGATTTTCATAATAATTTTTACATTTCGATATTATTTTTTTTTTTTTGTAAAATCGGCTGAAATTTTACCCTTTCCCTACAAAAAAAATATTTAAACTGATTTCCAAAATTCTAATCCTTTTTTTTTTTTTTGTTGTTTAAAGGGGTTTTCTTGCACTTTGTTCTCACAATTTTTGTTCGATCGGCGAGAAAGTTCCCTCCCCTCCCACTCCCTTTCCAAAATATATAGTTTCTCGTGTAACCCCGGTATTTATTGACCAATTACCAAAATTGTTTTGTCGTTTTTTTATCAGAATTCTTATAATATAATTCAAAACCTGCAACTGCACACTTGTGAAATACTTTTGATAACCCAACTGATCATACCTCAGCATGAAGTCTAAATAACACTGTTTTTACAAACAAAAATTTAATAGTATCTGCAATTCCGCTCAATTCCGCTTTAGAGGAGTGACTTTTTTTCAGAGGTGACATAAAACTATTCGTCTTTCTATTTTTACAAATTCTATAGCGAATGATTTAAGAACATCTTGTAAATCTAAAATTTAGAGTATGAAATAAGTGTAGCATTTTTATGCAAAAAATTACAAGCAAAAAATTTTTTCAATATGTTAACCCTGTAATTCTTCGCTGCAGGGGTCTTTTTTGACTCGCTGTTCGATTAAAGTGAAAAAAAAACTTCTATTGAAAAGCAGACACTTGGAGATGAACGTGTGTCGAAGTCGGGAAGAACTGTCAAAGCCTTTGGATTTCACACGTCGGTAAGTTTGCGTGTTTTCATATATGTATATTCGAAAAATTACCGAAAATTATTTCGATATTTTGAAATTTAACAATTTTGGCAATTTTCTAAATTTTTGTTAACCCGATATTTTGGCAACTCACACGCTACGAACTGCAAGGCTTTTAATTCCGTGATTGTACTTCGATCGTTTTTAGTTTTTAGTATTCAGATTTCATTTATTTTGTATTTCAATTTTACAGTAATACATATTTTTTATACCCATAGGCGTTTGCTTAAATCTCTTTCTGACTGCATCTGTTGCTAAAAAATTTCTTAAAAGTACTTTAAATTTTTTACTAATAATTTACTAAAACATCATTTTTTTTCCTTTTTGCAGATTTTTCAACATTTGCCATGCAGTGGCACATCAGACATGAAAGGTCTTTAATTTCTATAGCACGTACGTAAGTTATTACACCAATGTTTAATTAAATAGCACAACTTTCATGTAACTTAACTTAAAACAAATATTTTTAGTTTATTGAATATTTTAGAAACGAAGTTTATATGGAAATTTCTTTTTATAAATCCGTAATAACTATAAAATATTTATTATAAACAACACTGTATTAAATTTAATATGAAGTTTTTAATTAGAAAATTGTTATATGTTTATGATTCAGCCATTCTATATGACTGCATTTCGTTGGTGTTAATGACAACTCATTAGTAGATTAAGAGTAGGAATTATTGTTTATGCTGACCCTTAGTAGTGTGAACATAAATGTGAAAATCTATTAGAAAAATTTCTAATATTTATAAGAAATTAAAAAGTGTCTAGCAAAAAATTTTATGATTACAGATTTCCCACAAAAGAAAGGTTTTGACTTAAATAGAAAATTCCACTCATTAATTTTCTAAATATCGTTCGTATTCCTCTTAATTATTGCAACTTTATTTACAGATTTAAAATATTTTTAATCGTTTAGGGATATACAGGGTCCGCCATTTAAAGTTTTTTTTTTCAACTAGTGTTTATTTCGTGAATGGTAAGACTTAGCTCATGTCTGATTTTACAGATAATTAGTTTTATCCTTCCGCTGAACGAATATGGTTGTGTGTACGCTTGAACAACGCTGGGAAATATTGCGACATTACTTTGAAAATCATGGTAATGTTGCAGAATGTGTGCGAAAATTGCGTGCGGATTTTGGAAGAAGAGAAGCACCGTCAGCTCCCTATGTTCGTTATCTCGTGAAAAAAGTGAAAGAAACTGGCATCCTCATCGATAAACCAAAGCGTGAAAAGCCAAAAACAGTGCGTACATCCGAGAATATTGAAGCAGTGGCAGAAAGTGTGCGTGAAGCGCCATCAACATCAATTCACCGTCGTTCTCAACAATTGAACATTTCGGAGATATCATTGAGACGAATTTTGCATAAAGACCTTGGTATGACGCCATACAAAGTCCAATTGGTTCAGGAGTTGAAGCCAACTGACCATCCAAAGCGTTTTCGCTTCGCTAAGTGGGCCTGCGATCGACTTACAGAAAATGCCGATTTTGCCCAAAAAAAATCATCTTTTCAGGTGAAGCTCATTTTGATCTTGGCGGGTATGTAAACAAGCAAAATTGTCGCATTTGGGGCACAGAAAACCCTCACGCATACATTGAAAAGCCGACGCACCCAAAACGAGTCACTGTTTGGTGCGGATTTTGATCCAGAGGCATAATTGGGCCATTTTTCTTCGAAAATGAGCAAAGAGTGGCCGTTACAATCAATGGCGATCGTTATCGGGCCATGTTGAACGAATTTTTACTCACAAAACTTGAAGAGGAGGATATTGGCAACATTTGGTTTCAACAGGACGGCGGTACGTGCCACACAGCCGAAGCTACACTCGATGTTTTGCGCCCTGTTTTTGAAGATCGCATTATCAGCCGCAGAGCTGATGTCGTTTGGCCACCTCGGAGCTGCGATTTGACACTGTTTGATTATTATTTGTGAGGTGCCGTCAAAGATAAGTGTAACGCCAACAAGCCAGAGACAATTGACGCTTTAAATGACAATATTCGTGAAGCCATTGGTGAAATACAGCTGCACACAATTGCTAATGTGCTTAAAAATTTGACCGATCGTGTAGGCTACTGCATGGCCAGCCGAGGCAGCCATTTGAATGAAATTATTTTTCATTATTAAACGGAAGAATTGTACTTTCAAATAAAAAAAGAAATTTGAGAAAATATATAGTAGTTTTTTTTATAGCATTTTCACAAAAAAAAAAGTTATCTGGTGGACCCTTTATATATTTAAATTCAGTTTTTGTTAAATTAAATATTATATAATATTATATAATGCACTTAATCAATGGGCAAACTCCTATACAAATCTCAGGTCATTTATTTATTAGTTTCCAAAATAAATCAAAATTTTTATGTGGAAGATGCCCCGCCCACTTGTTTAATTTTTAATATTTTTTCCCTAAAAACAATATGAAATGGAAATAATGCTCGAAATTTTAAGTTTTTCTCACATTAGTTTTTATATAAATAATAAAATTAAATGTTACCTTCATCATGTGGAAAGTGCCACGCCTACTCAACGATCAATGAATTGAATTCTTCAAAATCTCATCTCATTTAGTTTCTATTAGTTCCCAAGATATATCAAAATTTTACTATGGGAGATGCCCCGCCCACTTGTATAATTTTTAATACTTTTTTCTTAAAACCATGCGCATAAAATTTTAATTTTTAAGCTGTATTAGTTCTATAAATATCGTCATGCAATAATAGTCTTATATATGGAAAGTGCCACGCCCACTTCCTTGATTTAATTGAATTGATGATGCCATTTGCCAAATAGATTTTAAAAATGATAGTGAAATAATACAAAAAAAAATGTATAGAAATATTCCAACGCCAGAAGATACGCGTAAAACTACCAAAATACCCAAAAAATTATGGAAAACAGATGTAATAATTGGGCTAAGAATACGGTATGCTTAGAGCAAGACATATAAATAGGTGCAGCAGGCTTGTAAAAGCACTACAAATAAACTCGGTCAGAAAAGCTCTTAAAGTCAGAGAATTTGAATGTAAAATTCACTTATAAGCAGACTCCACTGTAAACATTGAATATGTTGCCAGCAACATTTCTTCATATGTTTTTCTAGTGAAACCTAAACAAAAAACAATTACTCCGAAAACTATACAACATTTACTGAGAAATTACTGTAAAATTAAATGAGAGCGAAAAAACTGGAATTATCGATTGTGTATGAGCGTGTGCTTGCTTGATTTGCTTCTGTGTGCCTTTGTGCAATAAAGCAACATCGATTAAACATGAACAACTTGGCGTATTCAGTTGAATTTAGTTCTTATTTAAACACCAAAGCGTTAACAACACTAGTGAAAAGATAACGGTACTGGTTAAATAAAAGAAGATAAATGAGACAAAGTAATAAAACAAAAAGGCCAACAAGATATTAAAACGTTTTTGTGTGGTTTTTCTTATTGCACGTAAAAAAAAACAGCCGAATCAAAAAAAAAAAAAAAAAATCGAGCAACACACATACCCATGTATGTATAAGTTGTGTTATAGTGTGCATTTGTATCTATGATGTGCGTATTGCAGTTTATTGTGTTGGCGCGTTTTATTTGAAACAAAATTAAAACGTTAATCATACGTTTCAGAAGCGACGTTGACGTCGTCGGTTGACTTTTCGTATGTGTACTTGAGTGTTTATGTGTGTCTATCTATGTATGTATTAGTTTGAGTATTAACGTTCATACCAACAATCAGTTAGTTGTTTAACGATAACGAACGTGTCAAGAACGTTTGGATAAAGAAAAGCGGTAGAGAAGCAAAAAAAAAAAAACTAGTGTTTTAACGAAAAATAATAAAACAAAGAAA
Organism: Lypha dubia; assembly: GCA_947311025.1. NCBI lineage: Eukaryota > Metazoa > Arthropoda > Insecta > Diptera > Tachinidae > Lypha > Lypha dubia. The sequence continues at coordinate 10,585,654 of OX371262.1, read as the reverse complement.
ATTAGTAATAAAGATACAAAGTAAATAAAAGCTTGAGGGAAAAATTACCTAAAAATTTTATTCTTTGTTTTTTTTTAACAACAACATCTAACGAATTTATTTAAATAAAAAAAGTTATTTCATAATAAAGCGAAACTTAAAAAATTATATAGATTTTAGTATGATTTAGCAAAAAAAAAAAAAAGATTTTAAACTCTCTAATTAATTTTATAAATTTGTTTTTACAACAACCACTACTTAAATAAAATTATAATATTAATATTAGTAGGTACGGTGTGTCATTCGCTGACATCTAAAAAACTAATTTTTGTGTAATATTTTTTTTTGTGCTGCGCTGCTGGATTTTAAAGCAAACATATTTGGATTTCTTTATATAAAAAAGGTGCGTGTTATTAATATTTTAAAAATTTCAATGGGTGCCTAAACATTTAAGGTAATGAATTTAAGACTATGAGGCTGTGCACATATTACGTAACGCCCCCAGTGGCGGGGGGTGGGGGGGTGTTAAAGATTTGTTACGGATTGGAAATGTTGCAAAGTGGTACGGGGGGTGTAAGATCTCTGAAAACAGCGTTACGTAATATGTGCACAGTCCCTATATGCAGTTAGCTAACTGGTATTAACACTGGGTAACAATGTTTTTTTTTTTTTTTTTTTTTCTTATTGTAAATGTCCAAAACTTTTGTTGGACAGCTAAAGTGTGTTTTTTTAAATTATATACTACATTATAATCAAAATAAGATAACAAAATGGGTGTGATCCTTGTTAATATATAAACGACTTAACTGATTATTTTTTTAAATCGCGTATTATAAGTAACCCTCTAAGTTATCGATATAATCCAAAAAACGAGATTTGAAAAAAATGAATAAGGGCTTTTCTATATTAAGGTAACAATTATGTACATAAGAACCATAATCTAAACTTTTGGCCCTAGCACCCCGCCACACTGTCGTGCAAAAATTATAAGGAGTCGTCGTACGTATGTAGATCATGTAAAGAAGGACTTAGGACCTTGGTTCAAACCCTGTTCAGAGCAATTCAATCAACATCATCAATTTGTCTGATGTACTTTAGTGGGGCATTGTATTATTTGCTGTTGGACACTGTAAGTGATGAAGCCACAGTACTGATCACTAAAAACTGTTCTGGGAGCGGTTTATACAACTTCGAGCTAATGTACACCACATCGACCTCCTTCGTCAGTTAGCAGAATTGTCGACGGAGAAGTAAAACAATTAAAAAAATGACTGCTCACGGAGCCTGAGAAATTTGATGCGTCTACTTAAAAACACAGTTAACAATTAAGCCTCTTCTACTTTTGCACCACACAAATTCTCGACCCTATCCCCCTTTCCGCTGACCCTACAAAAAAATATTGATTAAATGAAGAAAAAATTAAATATCATCAAAATTATTAAAATCATATTTTCGCATAAAATTTTTACTAATCAAGCAAAATTCTAGCAATTTGGCAAATAGATTTTCTAAAACAAAATGAAAAAACGTGTGCTAAGTTTTAATTAAAAATCTTCCAAGACTAGCGCCAACCGGCCATGCAAAATGATAGAAAATTGTTTTCCCCTCCAAAAAATCAGCACTTTTACGCTCCAATTGTTAATAAATTGTTTATATATTCAATAAATATCCGGCCTAAAAGTATGCAACAGAAATTTAAAGTTATTATTCGGTTCCAAAACTTTCCGAAAACTATTTTTTTTAATCGACAGAACACACTTTTCAACCTCTAATTTTATTAAAACAACAGCTTGGAGGAAGGAACACACTTTTCAACCTCTAATTTTATTAAAACAACAGCTTGGAGGAAAGGAATTTAACTTATTTCTTTTTCTTTTTGGAAATTAAAATACAATTTTTCTAAAAAACTACAAATCCCCATCTAATTTTTAAATATTTCTCTACCAATATGCATCATTTGAATTTTGAAATTGAGTGGTCGAAAAATAGGGTTTCTGAAACCAAAGTCCTTCTGTGCGCCATAGTGGATGTTTTATTATATAGGAAATAAAATTTTCCGGGTTAATTTTCACCCACAAAAATGTGGTTTTTTTTAATTGTTTTCAATGGTCTATGCGACTGTGTTGGGGCCATATTGATATTTGCGAAAACTGCAAAAAATTTACGGCCGTAATATACATTATTTGTTCATACATAAATGTATGTAAGCTGGGATGGCTTGGATCAAGTTTAAGCTTTGGGGAGGAGAACTTTTACTTAAAGATTACCAGTTTCTGAATATTTAGTTTGTTTTGGGACTGGAAATATTCCTTTTACCGTCGGCTGGATTGCCGCCTTATGTTGGGAGTTTTTATAAAGCGACGGCTTTGTCCAAAATACCGTCAGGGAGAAAATCTTTGAACCACCCGTCGGACATGACTAAACTAAACTTTTCTAAATCAAAACTTTTTTACTTAAAGTCGAAAATATTATTGGCTTTATTAAGGGTTAAAAAAACCGATTTAGGAAAAATCTCGTGTCACGATATTTGTTATCGAGCTCCTCCGAAACGGCGCGACCGATTTTAATGAAATTTTTTTATGTATATTTGGTAGGTATGAGATTAGGTTTTAAAAGTATATTTGAAACCACTAGGGGCATGCGGAGGTTTGAATTCGTATTTCAAACAGAACAAAATTATATATGTTTTTGAAGGACAGATGGTACTACGTCCGCTTCATGTCGTCGTTCGATTTCAAATAGTCAAGCATAAAATTGGGGGTTGATGAGTGAGGAGAATGGTTCCCTCATATAAGAAAATAGCTTACGGGCGAAGCCGGCACAATCATCTAGTATTTTTATAAAGAAGGCCAAAACAAATTTAAAATTTTTTTTTTATTTTATTGTTTAAATAAAAATTTTTAATACGACAAATTTATGCATTAAGCATTCAGTGACTCATCTGGAAAATGTTTAGAGAAATTTGAGATAAAACCAAATTCGGGTAAACTCTATCGATGCGTTAATTATTTTATATTTTCAACACAAATATTTTAAGAGTTATTGATAAAATCTTGAAAACAGTTTTAAAACAATTATTATGAAGGGAAGTAATTATAAAATCAATTTAAAGTAACTTTGAAAACTTCACATACTTTAAGGAGTAATTTTCTATTTAAATTACACACAGGTAATGTGGGTAATATATTGTTTTGGATCGCTCCTTACAGTATGCTTAATAGTTTTTACAACTTTTCTTCAGCGTTTATTACTTTAAGTAGTTCTTACGAATACGAACTTCTGGAAATTTTTATCGAAAATTGAGACCAAAATAACAGCAATCGGAACATAATCGAAAAACTGATTTCTTTTCATACAAAATTACTACTCAAATTAATTGTAGTTATTGTCAAAACCACATAAAATTTAGGAAGAGCTATGAAATATTTATTCGTTATAATTAAATTTTTTATGTGTGAATCCTTCAAAGCAAAGAGAAAAAAATTTTAAATTTAATATTTAATATTGATATTTTAAAAACATGTAAAAGTAAAGGTAGACTTCTGTAAATATTTTCATCAAAAATTTTATTCAAAATCGTTGAAAAATTTTGATATTTTTATACCATGATTTTATTAATTAGCTGTTGTCCCAAAACTTTTTGTGATAGTTTTTCATTGTCCCAAATTGTCCTTATTTCTTAGACATCTATATTCACATATCCACCCACGATATTGTAACATATTTTTTTTTTCAATTTATTTCTGTTTCAATTGTCGCGTATTATTTTTATAGCTCGAAAAAAATTCATATGACATGTGCTTTAGTGGATTTTTAGATTTTTTTTTAATTGTTTTAAGTTACATTTGATTTGGGTAAAAATATTCCTTTTTTTTTTTGGTTGGTGTTAAGTAATTAAAAATAACTCAGCAATATAGAGATATAGTTTATTTGTTTGCTGTTTTATGTCCCAAAAATTTTGTGACAATTTTGTTTTAGAAAATTTTTAGAAAAAACAGTTTAAAATGAACAAATTATAACGAACTATTTAAAAAGCAAATATAAACACCAATTAGTGGTAGATATTTTGCTGAAACCGAAAACGTATTTAATTTTGTTTTTTTATATATAAAATTTTTGGAAATTTTTTTCACAATATTTTTATTGCTATTTTCTTTTTTTTTTTTTGTGTGCTTAAAAATGTTGTGTAAAGTGTTTTAAGATTCCAAGCATTTTGCGTAAATTTTCGGTGTCACAAAATTTCGTTATTTTTTTTTTTCTCATGCCTCTGAAAATTCCAAATTATTAGTGACAAGTAGCAACTTGTTGTCCCAAAAAAAATAACACAATTTCTGTAACAACTTTGACAATTACTTTATATGTACATACATACATACATATTTTCCTCTTTATTTCCTTTTCAGGTCTTTGGTCACTGAAAAGCAAACCAATTCGTTTTTAGTTCATTTACCGTTTGTTGTAGCAAATGTTTTATATTCATATTTTTTTTTTTAGTTTTATTGCTTTAAAGTTATTTTTAGTTTGGCTGTTTGGCAACATTCACAAGTACGTACATTCATATCAAGTATTTACAAAAAAAAAAACAAAAAAAAAATCGACTAAAACGAGTTGCAAAAGGCCAAGAGACTTTTAGACATAGAAAAAGTTTCATTTCTTTGTAGCACAAACAAAAAAATTTAACAAAAAAGTGCTCGAACAAGTGAATAAGAAGAGTCAATAGCCGTTGCAAGAACCCAAAATAAAAATTCAATTTTATATTATTAAAAAAAAGTTAAATAAATGTAAAAAAGCAATTTTCTTAATTTAGGAAAGCAAAAATGCTATGAATATGTAAAAGTAATTATACATATATTACACTGTACAACAAAATTTAATTTGAACATGTCTCACACGGTTTCCAATTAAAAAATTTATATCATACATAGGTATTTTTAATACAAGCTAGTCTCATAGAATGCTTGGGATATTTTACGACTAGTAGGAAATTAATCCTTTAGCACATGTACATGTACTTTTGAGACCGCAATATATCTGCGATTCCAGTATGCTTTTTATCTAGTGTCTGAATTTTCCTTATCATTTCTGTTGTATACATAAATTTATAAGTTCTTTTAATTCCAATGAAGAAAATTCATTAAACTCCAACCAACTTTCACGTCACAATAAATTACTGGTTTAATTCGTTAAAGTGATCTTAATGAAAATTTCATCAAATTTCTGAATTATTATCACGAATTCAGTGTTATTTTATATCGTTAAAATCATGCAAATATTTTATAGCTTTAACGCAACTATTTCATAGCTTTAATGTAATGAATTTTTTATATTAATAAATTCTATTCATTATATTAATGAATTTGTTCATTATTTTAATGAATATTTTCATTATTTTAATGAAACTTTTCATAAATTTAATGAACCTACAATTACAAAATTTTACATTTATTTGAGCATGTACTCAAGTATTTATGTTTTAAATTTTATTTATTTTTTGCGGGTTAGCAATATCTAAATATGTATTTCGTTGGTAGCCATACCAACTCATCAGTAGATGTTTTACCCTTTATGTTTAAAATTTTGATTAAATTATTTTATTATTTTAGTGAAATCATATCACTGTTTTATGATAACTAATTTATTATTTTATTGAGTTTTGTTTCAATGTTGTCATAAATTTAATAAAACAATACAAATTGATTGAATACGAAATTATTTCATTATTTTAACGAAATTATTTTATTATAATAATGAAACTATTCTCTACTTTTAGATAGATTATTTCATTATTTTAATAAAGTTTTAAAATTATATTAAAGAAATTTCACTATTGTAATGAAGAAACTATTTCATTAATTTAATGAAACTATATTAGGGACTGTTCACATATCACCTAACGTTCCAAGGAAGGTTAAAGATTTGTTATGGATTGGAAATTTTGTGTCAAAAATTGTGTAAATAGCGTAATGACGGGAGGGTGAGAGGAGATGCCAAAGTCGCAGTGTTTAGTTACACTAGTCAAAATATTTCATATGTAAATAAACATTATGTAAATAAATCATCGTCATAACATCACCAGCAACTGAGAATTTATGCCTTTGCAATATTTGTTTTTAGACGACTTAGCTTATGAATATCGATCAGTCATAAAACGATCAAGACAATTTCAAATTGTTTGCAGACACATCAATTTACATTCATACTCTTACATTTTACTTCCTACATAAATATTTTGTTATTTAATTACAGCTCGCCATTCGTCAGCTGTTTAATAATTTTAATTAAACGATAGAGATACTCAATTTAAAATTTTTCAATTTATTTTCTATACATTTCTATCATAGACACTTTTTTAATAAAATTTTTTATATTAATTATATGGAATCAACAAATTTACATGTGCTTCTGATATTCCCATACGCTTGTGGTTGCTATTGTGTTTGTGAGTCATTTTCATTTCAATGTTTGCAATTGCAAATATTGCAAAATTCTTGTGAATTTTTCCAACGCCCATATTTTTATGAACTGTTTATAGATTTCATTTCAGAAACAAATTTCATTCATAATTTTATTTGAGCTGTTTTTCCCATATAGTATGTAGGTATATACACACATACATACATACATACATATATACATATATACATACATATGTATTTCCTTTCCCGCAAAAAGCGATCAATGGAATGAAGGATGGTTTTTGTTCAAAACTCAATTAAAACAAGCTGAGAAGGCAGCAAATTCTTCTTTTTGTAAAAATACCAGTCAGTTGTACAAAATAATTTATGAAACCATAAAATTGAAATTCCTACAGGTACAGTTTTACCTAAAATTCTCTTATCAAAAGCTGTAATAAAATTATCTCTTAATATTTATTCTTTATGACACAATTATATGAAATCTAGCAAATACAGAAGATAAAAACTTAAATTTCATATAAATAATGAAGTTAAATAAAAACCAATGTGTCTTTTTTTGTTTTTTTTTTTTTTTTTGTTACAACTTGATTACTCGAACACGTTTAAAATGAAATGGATTTTCAAACAAAATAAACCAGTATTGAGTTGTATTTTCATTTAGCCAACATTTTGACTTTGTTGTTTTCTCTTGGAGAGGCATTTTATTTTTTTTTTTTTTGGCAGAGAGTAACACAAAAACTATTCTTGAATAAAAGATACTTTAAGAGTTTTTTCATCCAATGTTTCATCTATACCTGTTTGGTTGGAATTACAACAGGTAGCGAGTTGCTTTTAGCCTGAATTTCAATTGTGGTTTATTAGTCAACCGCATCTTTATTGTCTTTGTTTGAGGCTCTCATTGTTTTTTGTATACATTTTTCTGTTTTTTATAAAAATAACAAATAAAATAATCTAATAATAACACTAGGCTACAGATAATTTATAAAAACATATACAAAAATAAAAAGCGCAAAATAAATACATTCGAATTAAAAATTATCACTCAAGGAGTATAAAAAGTACTTTTATATGTCAGTCCTTTTATAACCAAATTTAAAAAAAGTACCATACAATGTGCTTCATACAAAAAGTACCAAATAAGTATTAAAATTTTATGTGGAAAATTTTTTTGATGTCGATTTAAATGAAAATTTTGCGAAAAATTAAAAGAATAAAATTTGTACTTTTTTCAAATTTTGTATAAAATTAACTTAGTCTTTGTTTACGTATACGTTATTCTTGCAACCAGTTTTTGATTTTAACTTTAATATTGAAAAGCATTAAAAAAATTGCATCTACAAAAAGTACCAAAAGTTGTAGCTATTAAAATTTGTCATTATTTTAATTTTAACAGTAAATTTGGTATGTACTTATGTCTTATAATAAAAAAAAGAGTACTAAAAAGAATGTAATCCCAAAAAGTACCAAAAGAACTACTGTTTTTGTTTTTTTTAAATAAAAATTATTAGTACATACATACGTTGATTCGGATCAAAATTTTTGAAAAATTGAAAAAAGTACATAAAAAGTATTTTTAAAAATTTGTCCAAGCCTAAAATCAAATGATTTCAAAAATACTTGTTACATGTTAATAAAAATTTTTAAAAAATTTTAAGACGTACATATATCCAAAATTTTGAAAAAAGTACCTAAAAAGAGTGTTAAGCACAAAAGGTACCAATAGAAGTACTGTACAAAATAAATCAGTGGTTTTTAATAAAAGAAAAAAATATATTATATTCACCATTTTGAAAACGAACCTGAAAAGTACTTTTAAATGTTTGGCTAACGTTTCATTAAGCCTCATAAAGTTGATTTTCGATTAAAATCAAATGATTTCCAAAATATTTGCTACATGTTAACATAAATTTGAAAAAATTTTAAGGCATATATCTGAAATTTTGAAATAAGTTCCTAACAAGAGTGAAAAGCACAAAAAGTACCAAATTTAGTAATTTTCAAAACTAAGCATTGTTTCTTTTTATTAAGCATTAGTACGTCGTTTGGAATAAAAATTTAGAAAAAAAATCGTATTTTATCCACCATTTTAAAAAAGGTACCCAAAAAGTACTTATAAAATATGTGTCTAAAGTTTTATAAAGGCGCAGAAAGTTTATTTTCGTTTAAAAGCAAATGATTTCTAAGCGATTTAGTACACATTTTTAATATAAATTTGTTATATAGTGGGGTCTTTCAGTGACAGTTCCTTTGTATATAAAACATTCAGAAAAACAAAAAATTTGTAATAGCAAAAAAGTACCAAAAAAAGGTTTTTACAAAAAAAAAAATTTTTTAGAAATATTTTTTTTCTTCTGTATTCAAATTACAATTTTGTAAGAAAAATTTTTTTTTAAAAAAGTACTTTTTTTACCATAAAAGTCAATTATTGTCAAGAAAAGTAAACTTGTATATTATCTCCCCCGTTTCCATATTAAATTAATGCTTTTTGACTTTATACTTAAATTGAAACAAAACATGCTAAAAAGTGTGTCATATGTAATAAAGAACCAAAAAGTACTTTTGCAAAATTATGATTTGTTAATAGACTTTGATCAATGCAAATGAAATCTTAACAATATGGTACCTTTTATTAAGTATGTATTTGTTATTTAGTCCCGCCTGTTATATTCAGTTGTTGTGAATATGCAATTCAAAGTACCAAAATGATTTTCAAAACTATAAAGTACCAAAGAAATGCTTTTTTCAATATACATACATAAAGGTTCTAATGAAATATTTTTGATTGCCAATATAATATAAAAATTTGTAAGAACTTTTTTTATCGAAAAGTACCAAAAAAGTACTTTTTCTCTAAACTATATTTTATTTGAATTACTTAAATTGTAGACGAACAGTTTAATTTTACAATAAAAATTTTAATATTTTTTCGATGCGTAATTTTTAAAATTGTAAGAAATTTATTCGACAAAAAGTACCCATTACATTTATTTTTTCACCATGTAATTTTATTAAAATTTTGATTGTGTTCAACTATTGAAATCGATATGTTTCTATAAGATCCCTTATTTTGTCATGCATATAAATTAAATTAAAGTACTATTTGAAATTTATTTTTTTTCGCGCTCGATTTTGTTTGGTTTTTGCTGAAATTTAAAAAAAAATATCTTTAAATTAATTATTCCTAAATGCCAATCGTTATCATAATAACAATTAATAACGATCATTTTGTGGCGTCTTTGTTCTGAACTTCTGGCTGTCTTACATGTGTATGTGTTTATGGTGTAAGTGTTGGCTTAATAAGAATTTAAAAATTCCTCAAGAATAATTTTCACACATTTTCAATGCGGCGGCACCATGCAACAACCTTACACTCAGTGGCATGCCAAAAACCTACTACCACCATTAATACAACAAAATCAACAACAACAACAACAACAACAATAACTAATACTTGAACAATTAAACACGCATACACTTGAAACACCTGCTAAGTATGAATATCCTTTTGTTTGCCACCATACACATACATACTCGTACATAATACATTTCTTTGTAGATGCAAACAATGCAGCAGTACTGTTAAAACATTCTAAAACATGCATACAACATTTTGTTGCATTAGTAGTGTAGTGCATTTATTTTGTACTCCTTCCCCGTTGTCATTGTCTTCTTGCGAGAAGTGAAGAGGAGGAGGGTTAGTTTTTTTCTTTTTTTTTAATGCAAAATTCGTCATTAACCATTCCATAAACGTGTTTTCTTTAGATAGTTCTTTTCTACCACCATATGATTTCCGTTAACGCCTTGAAGCCAACCAGCCAGCCATCACCTGTTTAATCAGTTATTTGAAGAGCAAAGAAAGAAAAAGAACAAGTACGAAACGCCATATGCTAGATTACGGAGGGAAAATAACATTAGAGGTGTGTCAGTTTAAGGCTTCAATATTCTGGCTTGATGTTTCAATAAACGATTGTTAAACAACACAAAAAAAAATCATAAGGAATTTAATTGAGACTGTTAAAAAAAAATATACTTTCAAGGAATTTTTAATTTTATTAGGAAAATTTAATTGTCTTCATTGGAAATGAATTATTAACACAAAAAAAATGGGTAAAATAAAATCTCTCTTCATCTGCCCTCAAAGAAAAAAAACATCAAGTGAAATGATTAAGGCTTAAATTAATGGCTCGATTATTGATTGCAACCGCACTTCAGTTGCGTTGGCAGCAGGCAACTGAAAATTTGTGGTTGCTAGAAAAGCACTAAATAGAAACTGAAACTAGCAGCTCTCAGTTGCTATAATAAAATTTTCAGCAACTGGCAACGCAACTGGAGTTCGGTTGCCATCCATAATCGACCTATAAGTGTTTATTGAATGAATATGTTTAGTTTAACGTTAGTTAAACTATTTAGTTTAACTAGTTTACTACACACTGCAAGATAATAAATCAGTAAAGTTTTAAACTCTGGATTAGTTAAACTAATCTGATATTTAGATGGCAGTTTAAACTGAACAGGAATTGAATTATTGAGCCGTTTAGTTCAATTTATACTAATGAATGTTTAAACTTGCAATTTTAGGCGTTTAAAAATAGTTTATATGTTTATTGATGCTTTAAAAGTATTCTAAACCAAAAAGATTGATTACCTTCCATTTGTTTTTTCTCTTTTTTTTTAGGACCAGCACTTCGGGGATATAACCCCTATTAATGCCATGAATTTTGCTAGAACTTAGTGAAAGGGATAGATAGCATAGATAGAGAAGATAGAGAAGATAGATGTAGAAAATGTAGAAGGCTTAATTTCTTAACACCTCTGCTATTGCGCGTTTTGTTAATTTTTAGAGCAGTGCTGGAGGGCCTCCGGTATTTAGTACACGCATTAAATTTCTTCTTAAGCTGTCTGAACAATAATTATTTTATTAATTAATTTAATTCGCTGACAGTTCTGCTAACCCACTAAGGAGGGCGCCATGGCGTAATCAATCGCTTTTCATTAACCCTAGAAGTTAAACAAAAGCACACACTTAAAATTACCAGCAACAGCTGATTTTTAAACTCAGTTTTTTTTACAAGGAAAGTTAAGAAACTATTTTTAATATAACGTCCTTAAAAACTGTTGTTGTTACTTCTTTAAAGCCGCCCGGACATTTTATCGCTTTATACTCAATTGGAATTATAAAAAAAAAACATTATAATGATACACCCGATTTACATGATGACTTTTGCGACATCGCTTTTTCGACGTCTCTTTTCGCTTCTTGGTGAGCGGTGTAGGGAAGAAAGGGGAAAAGTCTTGATTTGTGTTTTTCAAGACTTTTCTTCTATTTCTCTTTGTTACTTTTCATTATTTTTTTTACTTTTGTTATTTATCTTTGTTACTTACATTATTTCAAAACAAAAATGGGAAAAAAGACATGAAACTAGAAGACATCGTCTGAACACACAAAGATTTTGGTAGCAACTTCAAAAGGGAATTTAGTAAAAACGACGTCGCAAAAGTCATCATGTGAATTGGGTGATATTTATGAATACAGGTGCATAAGAGTTAAGGGTTTTGAGAGATTACCGCAACACTTTATTTTAAGAGGAGTCAAGTTCTCCCCAATATTCCTATAATCCTTACATTTTCACTATAAAGTGGATATGGAACTTTTATGTAAAATTCTATGAGGAAAATTTTTCTGAAACACCTTAACCCTTTTTACACTTTGCTGTATGGGTCTTTTTTGTACCCTATTGGAAAGAGTAGCATAAATAAATTCCTCTTAAACTGTGACATTACGTACTAAAATGTTTAATAAATTTATTTATCATTAAATTTCACTGTTACGTGTTCCATTTTAAAAATATTTAAGCTCGAAATTCGACTTGTAATTAAATGTTTGCAATGTGTTCTAGGGTTAATCTCATACTTATATAAGAATAAGTGCTGAAATATCCTACCATACTGGATTTTATCAGGTTAATTATAATTAAAATCTTTTTCGAAACTTTATATATATTTTAAAAATTACAAATTTTCTAAAAAAAAATATTTATTATTTTTATGCTTTTTCCTCTATTTTCAGCTTTCTGTGTTTAAATTTTCAAACGATCCTCAAAAAAAACCTTCGATAAATTATTTTGACATTTAAAATCAAAAAAAAAGTAAAAACTAAATATATCATTTCAATTAGATAAAGCGAACAAGTGTATACAAATTGTGTTTAAATTTACTATCAAAGAAACAAAAAAAAAGCAAACTTTAACATCAACTTCTGTTAAAAATAAAATAGAAAATCTAAATAAAAATTTAGTGTGTTTTTTTATTGGAAAACTAAAAAACTAAATAAAAAAACCAGAAAAAAAGTTAAATAAAATTATTAAACAGCAAACACACAGATAGCGTTTTGCAATAGAGCAGCAGCTAGCTACAAACAACAACAAAAATACAAGAAAAAAATGGGGCATATAGGCAAAATAAATGTTAAACCATTGGCGACCGCCATAGCAGCAGTAATCTTCTTAAATATTTTATTAATAGGTAAGTGGAAATTTGAAATACAAACAAAATACAAATCAAAACTTTCATAATCGTTAAGTTTATGTCCATAACATATGGATGTTGCCAAAAAATGCAACTCTGCTTAAATATAGAGATACCATATTTCAGATTTTAACCAAACACCTTTAAAATTACAAAATATCTAAGTATTTTCAATAAAACTCTTTCGAAATTTATTTTGCTGCTCAAAGTCAGCTGACAAAATTTTGTTAATATAAATTTTACAAAAAAAAAATTAAAGCTTTAATCTCTAAATAAACATTGATTAGGAGAAAAAAAAATTCCATTTCCATTATCTGAATTTATCTCTTAGCATTGAAATTATTTTGCGATTCAGCTAAAAAATAGTTAAATTTCGTTTTATCAACACACAACGATGCCGTATTTTATCAGTTGAATTTTTTTTTTTATCTTTTACTTGCGTAAGAAGAAACATAAAAGATTGTTTTTCTTGCCTTCAGACATAATAAGGCAATAAGGAAAACCAAAATCATATTCTAAATAAATCTACACTTAAAACAAATATTGACAGACATGTGTAAGCCATAAAATAGAACGTTTAAAGTAATTTTAGAATTGCCAAAATATATGGAAGACAATAAATTTGTTTCCAAAAAGTTGTATAATTTAAATTGAAATGAGGAAGAGCCTCGACACATAAGCATGCCCGGTGCTTAAGAAGTCAATAATTTGAGTCAGCTCAAAATCGACAATGCCATGAAATAGTATTCACTCAGAGATTAATTAATCGCACCATCTTGGTGTCGTAATTTACAAACAAGAAATTAAGTCACCTTGAAATCGATAACGCCGTTAACAAATATTCACTCTCATGTTAAGCAATTTCACACTAAATTGATAGAAAATTCAAGCCATCTAAAACTCAGATTTAAAAATCCTCGTTAGAATAACTCAGATATTAATTAATCGCACCATGTTGGTGTCGTAATTTACAAACAAGAAATTAAGTCACCTTGAAATCGATAACGCCGTTAACAAATATTCACTCTCATGTTAAGCAATTTCACACTAAATTGATAGAAAATTCAAGCCATCTAAAACTCAGATTTAAAAATCCTCGTTAGAATAACTCAGAGATTAATTAATCGCACCATGTTGGTGTCGTAATTTACAAACAAGAAATTAAGTCACCTTGAAATCGATAACGCCGTTAACAAATATTCACTCTCATGTTAAGCAATTTCACACTAAATTTATAAAAAATTCAAGTCATCTAAAACTCAGAATTAAAAATCCTCGTTAGAATAACTCAGAGATTAATTAATCGCACCATGTTGGTGTCGTAATTTACAAACAAGAAATTAAGCCACCTTAGAATCGATAACGCCATTACCAATTATTCACTCTCATGTTAAGCAATTTCACACTAAATTGATAGAAAATTCAAGTCATCTAAAACTCAGCTTTAAAAATCCTCGTTAAAATAACTCAGAGATTAATAAATCGCACCATCTTGGTGTCTAATTCATAAACAAGAAATTAAGTCACCTTAGAATCGATAACGCCATTACCAATTATTCACTCTCATGTTAAGCAATTTCACTCTAAATTGATAGAAAATTCAAGTCATCTAAAACTCAGCTTTAAAAATCCTCGTTAAAATAACTCAGAGATTAATAAATCGCACCATCTTGGTGGTTAATGGTGTTTTCTGCACACAAAATGGCACCTCGTTGAAAGGTACATGTACAAAATGTCTTACCAGCCTTGTAATAATGCAACTTTTTATTTCAATACAATAATAAAACACAACTTATGAAAAAGTGGAACGCCCTGTTTTTAACATCTAACAACTAAGTTTTACAGCGCGCTATCAACACTGTCGATTTTTACGGGCCTTAAAGTCAACAATGCCTTTCATCATTAGTGAGGGCCACTTTTTTAGAATCAAACACACCACCCTTTTACAGAGCAAAACATTTTTAAGAAACGAACGCCAAAGTACACTTTCTGCATGGAGATGTACCATTTTTTTTTTGTAGAAAAGAAATCACCATAAGTCAAAAATCAGATATGAAGTCACCTTAGAATCGATAATGCCAGCATTCTCGTTCACTGGCACCTGCTCAACCTTATATATGTTGGTGGTGATTGCATTTTATCATCCAAATTTTGAGGTATAGGTCGGGAAGGGGTTGATCCGTCTAATTATTAAAAGAAGAACTGTCAACAAACAAACAAAAAAAAAGTTACCCGTGGCCATTAACTTTAATCTTCAAGATAAATTGAATCTTGTACGGTTTGAGACTTAAGTACAGGTAGGGAATATGCCAATTAGAAGATCAAGCCCCCTTAGGTACGGCCAGGAGTATGGGAGGTTTTTCTGTATTTTTGATCTGATACTGGTTGCTCGACGTATGAATTTTTTCAAGAATCGATTATTGCGAATTTGACTGACGAAAGTGGCTGGCAAAGAGCTTGCAGTTGGATCCCACAAAAATTTTTTAAAAGTCGGGGTCAAGCTATTCCTCAAAAAATATTAATATCGGAAAAATACTTCCTTTTATTAAACTATTTTCAAAATTCTTGCTTTGTTTATAGTAGAGTCCCAATAAGTTTTGTTTTTTTTAACCGGTGGCAAGTATTCATCCTCTCCAAAAAAAATTATAGGGCACATCACTCTTAGTATTGTATTCATTGCAGATCTTGCAAGTCTAGCTTATTTTAATCAGTTTGCAGCAATGCAATAACAAAAATGTGCAAATAAGCTATACCTGCAAGATCTGCAACGTATGCAAGAGCAATTTTCAACCAAGAGTGATTACCCACTATATATCGTCTCCATTTAATATGTTTTTAAATCGGACTCTTATATTTATGGTCCGAATGGCAAAAGACTTGTTCTTTTGTCTAAAAAATTCAATTGCAGCGCGGTACTAGAACTTTTTTTTAAATCAAGGGCAAATCGCCACTGCCCCTCCAAAAAAAATAATTATCGCTTAATTTGTAAATTCATTTTTCATTTAATCGAATTCTGTGGCCTAAAAAACCATAAATTGACCGACTGACTTTTAACTAATTTTATTCTGTTTTATAGTAGTTTAGCATCATGTTGTTTGTGGAAAATCGGGGGTTTAAATGCTGGTCCACCGGAACAATATTGAATATTTTGTATCTCTTTAATTTAGTGATTGATTTAAATTTTTTTTTGTGATTCATAGCAGTGTGTTTTCATAAATCTGTTGGGGGGCAACTTGTCCTCCGCATAGTTGGTGCGATAAAATAATAAGGGCTTCCCTGAAATATTGATTAATAAATAAATCCGGTATAAATGATCCGAAATATAAAAACAACTCCTTTATTTATAATCCGATTTTCGGACGGACAGTCTTCGTTCCAGCCACACCCAATTACAGCAGTATAAATTTTTATAAGAAATTTTAACCATTTCGCTGCACTGTTGAATTGTTCAACTAGTCACTTTGGTTTTTTTTGCGAACCAGTGGCTAAAAATTAATAAACAAGTGCTTTGACAGAAGCCGGCGCATCATAAAGGCGTCTGATCGGTATAGTTGCACCTTAATTGGAAAATAATTTAGGCTTAACACTACAAGGCTTAAGCATTTAGTTTAACCATATTTGGTATTTTAAAATTGTCTTGATTGCATTTTGAACGCTTTTTAACTTTTAAATTTAATTTTTTTAATTGAAACCTCTGTTTTAATCACAAGATAATATTTAATGTTTTTCTATTAGTCAGATTTTATCTTTATGATTTTTCTTAGAGACTGAATTATGATCTTGTTTTTTTTTTTAAGTCATAATTTTTAAATTTAAAAGCACATAAAACTATTTATTTTTTAAATTCTGTAAAAATATTAGTTGTTGCTTTTTATGTCTAGATTATCGTTTTCATACTTTTATTTTTTTAGCCGCCTTTTCAAGGCATAAAAATGTTAAGCAATTAATTTTCGTGTTTAAACTGAAAATGAAACGACAAAAAAAAAAAGGTTACAAGTTAGTGTTGGCACTTAAATTACTTTTCTAGTTGCGATGTTTGTATGTATGTATGTATATTAAGTGCTGCCGACCGACCGAGCTCTTAAATAAATTTAAAAGAAAGGCTAATTTTCAGAAAAAGATGACTTTTGAAAGTGCATTTAAATTGAACTTCTACCTAAATGAAGAAAAAAAAGCAATTAGATTTAAAAAATAAACTAGACAACTAATGAAAAGGTTAATTTCAAATAGGCAACATTTCTTTTTAAGATTTCAAAAGTTGCCTTGTCTGTCTGCCCAGTTGGGATTTTAATTAATACAACAACTTGCAATTAAAGTGGATAATAAAGTTGTACTAAAATGTTTTATATTTCTTTTTTTTTTTTTTTCTTTCTTTCTGTCTATTTTTTCAAACTCATTGTGTTGTTAACTAAAACGGAAATACTGTAAATTCGTTACTTATTTTTTTCTCTAAAAAAAAGGGAAATGTAGTTTTTTTTCATTTTCTATCTGTCTTATTCACATGCCAGCAGGAAAAGTTGTTTGATACAATAACAAAACAATTTGTAAAAGAAAATTCAAGTAAATATTACCAGAGGCGTTTTTCTAACTCGTATGTATGTATGGTTTTTTTTTTAATAGTTCCCATGATTATCATTAAAAATAATAGAAAGATGATGACACAGAAACAACAGCGAGTAATAATTTTTTTGGCTTCTATAATAGCAAAAACATAAAGACAGTGCAAGTCCCAGACAGAGCTGCTATTAAGATCTTAGTCAGTATCAGCACCAGTGACCGGCATTTTTTTTTTGTTTTTTTTTTTTTTTCAATTACAAAATCAAATAGGAAATGCGTTACATGACTGGAAAGTAGGTTTTAAAGAATTTAAGGAAAAAAACTACAATTTTTCTTTGTGATTGAGCTGTTGCTTCAACAAAAAAAAAAAAGAAAAAGTTATTAAAAAAGGTTCGAAAACTGGCTAATGATAGCTAATGATTTTTTAATTACGGTTGGTCTCAGATGCATGGCTACAAATATAACAAATTATTATGCCATTAAAAACTTCTTTTAAACTTCATTAACTTCTTCCTTTCTGTAAAAATTACAGCCTTTTTGTGAATAAATGACTTTTTTTCTTCTATTTAACAGTATCTATATATTTGAAATTTCTTCTTTGAACAATTTTTTAATTAATTTCCTTAAACTGTTATATATATATATACATATATAAATGTGTTGATTAAAAACAAAAAAAAAAAAACTTAAAAATATTATGGAATCTGAAAACAATAACCGTGAAATTCTCAAATCCCTCATACTTAACTTAGATTCTCCCCCAAAAAAATATAATACCCAATTTGGGCATAAATTCCTAAAGTGGTAGCGCTGTGACCAACAAAAATAATTGCAATAAATAAATCGAACAAGTACTCATTGTTGTTACTGTTTTATGAACATTCATACATACATACATACATACACTCCAATTCACTCTATTCATACAATGTATGGGCTGAACATCATTGCTCTATTGACGTATGAGTGTTCATTTCTCTTGCTCTTTTATATCGAACCATTTTTTACAGTTTGGAATTCTTCGTTTTACTTACATACATACATATGTAGTTTCGTTTAATTACGGTATGGCTAACGTGAGTGAATAACTTGTTTTGAAAAATTTATAATTTTAATTGTTAAAAGTAAAAAGTGATCAAATTTACAGATTTATTTTGAAAAACGCTACTTTAGTTGTTGATAAATTTTTAATCGGTTTTGGATTTTTTTTAGAAAATTCGAACTTCTTCCATGCAAAATATACGCCTAAGTACATAAGTATAGTAAGTAGGTACATAAATATGTTTGTATGTATGTATGTACATACCTACTACATCTGTACATACATACGTAATCTTGTGAGTAGTACACTTTTATTTTTATTTTAATTTTATGTACATATATTTTCTAATATTAAATTAAATACATATGTACATACATACATATGCACTTACATACACACATTTGTATTAATTTATATACTTATGCATATATGGAAGTACATACATACGTATGCATTAAATGTGTAAAAATATACACAATTGATTTTATAAGTAAGCATGCAAATGCATACATATACATATGTATATGTACACATGTATGTAAGCATGTATGTAATATGACACAACTACAACAATATCAATGCTATTTGTTTGTTAATACTGTTAAGTGCATGTAATAATTGTATTCATGCAAACATATGCATCTCATGTCTTTGTTTACTTTTGTACAAAAAGTTGCCAGAATGAGAAATTTGACTGTTCGGAAATGCATCACTGTGCCACATGCAAAACAGCATATGCAGTGTTACCAGCCGTTGATTTTCAGAACGTACAACGCATCAGATGCGGCGAACAGGCCCAATATGATGATTTGGTTAATTTTAAATAAACACATACAATTACATTTTAATACATAAGTACCCTGAAGGAATCCTGGGGGCAAGTGTCTCCAAGTCACCACTTTTGTCTACAATATTGGTGACTATTAGGCGACATTGTCAATAAAGCGTCTACAAATTTAAATTTGGCTTTGATGACAAAAAAATTTGTGGTGGCGAAAGATGCCAGATAATGTGTCGGTTAAGGTGAAAAAATATGCATTTTCATTATCGACATCTGCTTTAGAAAAGCACCAAAAGCGTAGACTATAATTTCTTAATTGAACTAGTGAATCAATGGTTCCAATGTCTACAAAGAACTACCTAGTCAATAGTACCAATGTCAGTAGTGGATTTTCAATGACACGCAAATGTTAAATGTCTATAGTAAATAACATTGTCTGGGGTATGATAAGTCACTAGTACTGGTGACAATGTCAGTAGTGAATCAGTACAGTTTCACTATAGACATTTCCTGCAGGGTACATACATATATTTATATAGACATACATTTTATATTTCATATTATTATCAAATATGTTTAGGGCTCAGTACCCAACTATTTAATGAGATAGGACCTGTTTACACGTAATTCGTACTGATTTTAGACACTATCAGCCCCAAAATCACAAGCTAAGATAATTCGGTACGTTATCGTAGTATTTCTGTTCGTTAGCTTACAATCATTGTGCACCTTTTTTTGGTGTGTTCAAGCTCACAAACACAAAATAAAAGTTTTTGTTTGTGTGCCCAAAAAATAGACTACGTTAGTGTAGTGGTTTTTTTTTCGTACGCTGGTAGAAATTTGCTACACCAAGAAATAAAAAAACAAATATAGGAAGAAGTTTATTGTTTCAATGAATTCTTTAAACAGTTTTTATCTAATTTACCACTACAGTAAATCAATAATTTGATTTAATAATTTTTTTACAAAATAACAATAACGAATGCTTTCAATCAATTATTTTACAGTAAATTGCAATCCGTACAAAAACATAAATGTGAAAATAAGTCCAAGTTCCTATCCGAAAAATTTCGGCCGTAAAAAGTACTGAGATCAAAATAAGGACCAACTTCTCGATAGGTACGATACTTCTAGGCAGCCTGTAAGCTTGGAAATATATTTTTGCCTTTTTAATATGGGAAAGAATTCGTTAAAATATATTGCCAAGCTTATAGGTTGCGTAGAAATGAGATAGAGTTGTACCTATCAAGATGTTGGTCCTTATTTTGATCTCAGTACTTTTTACGGCCGAAATTTTTTTGATAGGAACTTGGCCTGATTTTCACATTTATGTTTTTGTGCGGATCTCACTTCTTTTTTCTAAGTTGTTTTTGTATAAATATTTATATGTATTGCTTATCAGGGACTACCTGTGTACGAAATTTAAGCTTTCTAGTAGTAATGGAAGTGCCCCATACAAAGAAAGGGCACCTTAGTCCCCCTCGGGTGGAAAGTGCCCGTTTTCAGATTTTTCTGGTTAATTTCTCACCACCTATGTATCGAGTTTCAGCTCTCTAACTATACTGGAAGTGCCCAATAATATTGATGAGTCAGTGCGTGAATATGTACTAAAATATGGACTTTTTACACCTTAATATTTCGGGAAGCTTTTTAACCTGTGAGGTCACCTCTGTTGGGAGACCTTATGTTTCAAGTTTCATTATATTATGATCAAGAGGAGCAAAGTTATGAGGAGGCTAAAAACAGCTCGAATAGTTTCGTGTAAATATACACACTGTGTGGCCGGAACTTGGCCTGGCGCACTACCGTGCGAAGAATAGTTTCATTAAAAGAATGTATTCGTACATTAGATCAACACATTTTTTGCACAAATTTTATGAATCCAGACAATTCATTGAATTTATGTTAAATAATTTCGCAGTGTTAAGTACTGAAAATTTTACGAAAGTTTGTACTTGCCCAATATTAGAAAAAAATTCGGAATAAGTACAAGTTTTTTTGTACCTACTTACACATGTATGTACCTGTGATGCATGATTTTTTTCAGTGTAGGAATCTCGTCTGCTATAGGCACTAAATTGAACACAAGTGAAATTTTCATAAAATAAGTATGTGAAATTATGGCCACTGAAACAGAAGATAATTAAAAAAAATTTGTGAATGACAAATATTAAAAGGGTGTGCTTAAGCGAGCAACGTAATATTTTAAAATTGTTCTGCTCACTGGGAAAAATTTTGTAAATTTGTACACTTTATATATTATAATACAGAATACTAGAATAAATTTTAAAATTTACTAAATAAAATTTAAAGGGTATTGTATTAAATAATGTGATATGAACAATAATGTCTATCATAGAGACTTGAGCATCTGATACATGTAACAATACTGTTGAAACTATGGGCCTGTTTCACACTGTCGACAAGTCGATGTCGTTCTCTTATTTATATTAAAAACAAAAACAAATTTAAATATTTTGTTTTTGTTTTCAATATAAATAAGAGAACGATATGGACTTGTCGACAGTGTGAAACAGGCCCTATGTATTCTTGTTTCAGTACTCAATAAGATGCACAATATTTTCAAATTAAATTCAAAGCTGATTCGTTCCCAATATTGAACAATGTTGCCATTTTTCTTGGTTGTTGATTAAAAATCTCGATGAGTGGATTTTTCTCAATATATTGTGCGAATATGCTATATGTCATATTGGAAAATTATTAAAGGGTGTTTTTTATAGAG
This sequence comes from Lypha dubia, assembly GCA_947311025.1. Taxonomy (NCBI): domain Eukaryota; kingdom Metazoa; phylum Arthropoda; class Insecta; order Diptera; family Tachinidae; genus Lypha; species Lypha dubia. The sequence continues at coordinate 10,563,611 of OX371262.1, read as the reverse complement.
TGACACAAGTTTAGATAATAATAAAACAAGGAAGTATATTTTTAATATCAATGAAACGGGCTTTATTAGAAGGAAAATTTTATGAAATTAATGTTTAAATATGATTTCTGCCATGTGGCCGCCATGGCTGGCGCGTAGAAGGCGCAATCCGGAACACCAATTTTCAACAACTTTTCGCAGCATTTGCGGCCGTATTTCGCCGATAACTCTTCGAATGTTGATTTTCAGGTGGTCAATTGTTTGTGGTTTATCGAAAGAAAATAATCTAAAGAGGTTAAATCACACGAAATTACGTGAAATTATTTTTTCATCAAAAGTTTCTTTGAATAACTCAATTGTAGCGCCTGCTGCACGATGAGTTTGACGAATAGAACAATTATTTTGATTAAAAATTTAGACAATTTCCCCGCGTTGCTCTGATGTAAGTCGATTCATAATGAAATTTCAGAGCAAACTAAACAAAAAGCAACAATCAGCTTTTAAATGGGTGCTCAAATAAAGTAGTGATGCCAACTCAAAGTTGTGACATTCTATAAAAAAAACACCCTTTATGAAGGACATCAATTATTCGACGAGAAAAATTACGAAATTCTTCGTGTGCGAGTCAAAGAAAAAACACTTTAACTGATTTTTGCTATACATAGAAGAAAAGTTTATAAACTGTGTTGTAAGGCGATCTTATTTAACATAAAGTGGTGCGCTCTGACCAACTATCATTGTATAGTAGTAATAGAGGCTTCAGGGAAGTGCATAAAATACCAGTCCTTGCGGCAGTGGCTACGAGTACTCTTTCAATAAGTTCTTCTTTAAAATTTTCAATTCATCCCTGTTTTTTTTTCTCTATCAATTACTTAACGTTCAATAAAACGTTTTCTTTATTTCTTCCATTAAATTTAATTTAATCTAGACAGCGGGCGCTTCGATATAGAAATGAAAACTATTTAATGTTTTAACATAAACCAAATATTTTATCAGCTCATATCCGTTTCCCTTAATGCCAACAACTTTGCAAATAAAGTGACAAATATTTATCTTATTTTTATTATGTATTTTTATTGTTTTAGTGAGAAAGAGGTGGAGTGAGAGAGAGAGAATGAAAAGGGATGAATTGTTTTTAAGGGCTTGCTTATAGTGCCGATAGAAATTGTCTTAATGTTTATAGTTCAAGAAAGACATAAATCAATTTATGGTTATTAAATTTATGGGGATTTTCCAAATCCAAAAAAAAAACACAAGAGTTGTTGGGGTTAGAAAATGTTTTTGATGCTTCATTTTAATAATGATGTCATCGTTGGTTTGACAAAATTCAAAAATTTTAAATTATTTGCTTTTAGATTTTTAATTTTTGACCTTAATGCAGCAATTCTGCAGAAGGAGCTGTTGGAAGTGATGTCATTGCTTCGATTTTAAAAGAGATATTTTTTTTTTGCCTTGTCTAAAGGATTTGAATTGTTGTTTATTGATTTGTTGTGGGACATATTTCATTTTCAAATTACTTTATTTATTTTTGTTTCAGCACTTTAGCAAATTGAAAAGTTTTCGGAAGTTACTTTTGCTTTTGATTTATGGCTTAAATATTTATTGCTGTTGTCATACACTAACTCTCTCTTTCTCTCTCTCTCTCTCTTGATCATGCTTGGCCAAAAATTTTTTTAAAAATCTTGTTTAAAGTGTCAAATAATAACAAGAAAAAATTTCTTTTAATTGAATTAAACATACAGCAGATTGGTCACTTCTGAAACCTTCATGGCAAATTTTTCAAGTCTAATTAGCCACCCTTCAAAATATTGCTTTGCCATATAAATCAAATTTTTAACGTGGTTTTCCTTACCCCCAATCCCCCTCTCTAGTCATTTGAAATAAATGTCAAGCTTTAATTGAATTTTTCTGTAAACATGCATTCAAAACATTTTAAAAACAAATTGAAATTACAATGGACGCGTATACAAATAGTCAGAAGGTCTGGTAAATAACACAGCTGTGTGTTAAGTTGCCAACACTCTCCCCCTTCTGTTCAAACTCAAATTATGTTTCTTTTTTTTTTTTAATCACAAATAATTCAAGAGATAATCTAAACATGAACATTTAAATAAAACTTTCAAGACAAAAAACCTAAAAAGAAGAAATGGAATTTTGTAAAAAATTTTTAAAAATACATCTAATCTTACTTACATCTCCCCCAGCTGAAGGTGAGCTATAATGTGGTTTTTGTGTTTTGCTTTTACATCATTAAAGAAATGCATAATAAATTGTTTATAAACGAAATATGTATGTATTAACAAACCAGAACAAATTGGGGAATTTTTCAATAATCAGGGTGGCCCTTTCATGTAATAAATATTTTATAAAATATAATTAACATAAATAAACTATTTATAATTAAATTCACCCAAAATACAAAAACTAAAAAAAACGATGAATTAAAACAGCCCATAGTGCGCAGAGTAGTAAACATCTATTAAGTAAAATTTGAAATAAGTTTAATATAAAAAAAGAAAATTTTGTACAAATTTCTTCCCGCAAGTAGGAATTAAAAATAAACTTGACGAAATTTGCCAAAAACCCTTTATTGAACGAGTTGTTTAGGAACAAATAAAAAAAAAAACTAAAATGCCAACCGAAATACTTTCACATAATTTATATACATACTAATTTACAATTTGCCGAAACATATTAACACCTTAACGAAACATATGTAAAACTTAACCAGACTTTTTTCTCAAAACTAATGACCCAAACATTGATTACAAATAATTTCAGAAGTTTTCAAAAATGTTTATAGTTAAAATTTTAGCTTAATTTTTTTTTGAAAAAACTTAACGAAAGTTCAAAAAGCAACTACTGCAACTATGTTTATATACATACATATATAAAGTGAGGTACCATTTTTATACTTACGTTCTTAATAAAACACATATTTACCGATACTTAACAATAAAAATAACTTAACGAAATTGTGTACATTTAACTTAACCAAAAATGGACTAGGGAAAAATTTTAAAACTATCTTTGGGCAAGATATCTACTTAAGTTTAAAAATAAACAACACATTTTTAATTTAAACATTTAACATTTTTTTTTATATTTAAACCAAATCTTTTTTAACTTAACGACATATGTATGTATATACATCTTATTTGATAGCAAAATGCTTGTAAAAATAACAAAACAATATCAAGCATAAACTGAAAGTTAACAAAACTCAGTACTCTCAGTCTAGATCAAGAAAAAAAAAGTCCCAGAACTAGTTCAGTAACTCCTCATAGTTTTTTTTAAAACATAGTAAACGTTAGCATTGACTTAACGAAACTTTTTAATATATAAAAATCTTTATTTTTAGCCTAGCATATAAGAAAAAGTCATCAGATGATTGGATATTTCTCGTATTTCTTTATATCAAGTGATAATTTTGAACTTAACGAAACCGTTTTTTTTTTCTTAATTTATAGTATAGGAATAATTGCAAGAATGGCTATACCAGTCAAGTCTTATTTAGCGCATATTGGGAGTCATTTGCTACCCAACGAAACGTTTTTAAGCCTAACGAAACTTAAATTTTGGACTTAAGAGCAAGCATGGCATGCCTGGCATGCTTAAGGAACATTTTAACATTTGTTTTATTCATTGCAATCTTCGATAGCACCCTTACGAACATTTTTCAAACTTAACGAAACATAAATTTGGGTCATAAAATCACTGGGATAACTTGAAAACTTATTTAACAATAATACATATTTGCTGAACACATATCATTTCCACTTAAAGAAACTTGTTTAAACTTAACGAAAGTCTTAAAAAACTTACGAAACATAATTATTTAATTAAATTATTTATTAATTTATTAGACGATACAGATTTATCACCATCATTTGCGTAGATGTTTTTTTCTTATTTTAAATATTTCGTTTAAATTTATTACAAGTGTGCTTTAAATAAACTGTTTAATTTGTGTTTCCCTCTTGGAAAAAAAAAAGCAAAATATTTGTTAATTTCTTGTTTAGTTTCACACGAAATAGACATTTCACATAAATTTATTTTAATGCCTCCCCGTAACCACTTGTTTTTCATGAACCGAAAAGTACATTTATTATGGTGGGTTGTTTTCTTTTTTTATTGTTTTGGCATCTGAACCCTTTTGCTTTGGCCCAAAATGCCATTATAGAAAAATTAAATGTATTGGAAATTTATTACAAGAGATAATGATTTGTTGTTGGTTGCATTCATTGCAAGTCTTTTTAGCATCATTAAGAGTGAGACAGAGATAGAGAGAAAATGCATTTAGTAAGAGAAGGGCTTTGAAATGACAGCATAAGTCATTAAAATATTTAATTTTTTATATTTGAATTTTTAATATTTTAACACTAAAATACTTTGTTCAGTTTCACAAGCAGTTCAGCGGAATGTCAAGAATGTCAAGAATGATTTGAATGTTTTTTTTTAAATTTCTTATATTTGATTTTAATTACACTAATACTATTACCTGCTTTGTACACTAATTTAATATTGATTACTCACCTTGTTCTTGTTGTATGAATGAACTTATTGGCTTATAAAATACTCTACCGCTCACATGAGTCATATGAGATAAATAATGAGAAAGTCTCCTTCTTTAAATAAAGAGGATTTTCATCGAAATCTTTGTTAATTAGAAACCAATTTTCGAGGTATTTTAAAGAACACAAAATTTCATAAATACTTTTCAAACGTTTTTCAAACAATTTGAGTCTTTCGAAATCTTCTGTAGGGTACAGAAATATTTAAAACAAAACAACTGCTAAAACTACTCGTACATTTTGGTTTAGACATTTATTGCTTAAGCTTTGTCTTATTCATTCATTCTTCTGTTTATATTTTTTGTGGTATTTTGAACAAGCCAAAGATTAATGATGCCACGGTTTTTACCCATTTTACTTGGCATCAGAGACACGAAAATGTATCACCTGCATTAGCAGCAGTAACTCAGCATCATCAGCAACTTATACAAAAATATATTTGTATGTATGCATGTGCATGCTTGGTTGGCATTTTTATATTCAGTTTTTTTTTTTTATTCTTCAGTTTGTTGGAATTCAAAAAGCTGAAAAAAACCTTTTGCCACACATTCCTTGTAATAATGATGATTGTTCTACCGCTGTGATGTGTTGTAAAGTTCAAACAGAAAAATCCATTAAATTTCATTTGAAATTGTATCTTCTTTTTTTTTTCTCCAAAGCTTAAGCTTTACTGCTGATGCTGGTCTGATGCATTCCTTTTAACGAATACGCCAGAAAAATACTGCATCTCTTTCCTTTATTGGTATTTCGAGATTAAAAAAAGGTCATTAACACACCGAGGTTCATAAATCTTTTTACAGTTTTTTTCGCTTAAAAAAATTTCATTATTTTAACTCTAAAAAATAAAATTAAAAAAGAAACAAAATCTTTTGTTTTTCATTATGAGTCATTGTGGCCATAAAGTTTTTAAGGCAAATTTGAACAGGACTAAACTACAAGTTGAATGAGATAAATTAACAAGGAAAAAAATTGATTCATAATTAAAGCCACTGCATTTTTAAATATTAGACGAAATAAAACAAATGAATCAAATTTCAACTTAACAAAATTTTCAACAAATTTAACAAATTATTATCTAAACAAATCCCCATAACAATATTTCTGTGGCGTACTGACGTAAAAATATATAAAAATTATGTATTTTTACTACAGAAAATTTTATGAATGACATTCTACCAATAAAAATATTTAAAGATAAATAATTTTAAACTTTCAAAGATATTTTAGCTAGTTTACGTAACTATATTTTTTCATTGCAGCCAGCTTAATAAGAACTAAGGAATATCAATATGAAAATTTGCCACTTAGTGAACGAAACTGTTTAAATTTTAACGAACGTTATCCTTACAATTAAGTGATTTTGAAACGCTTGATACAAAGTTTTCAAATAATTTTCATAAAATGAAGCTTAACGAAATTTTTCCAAACTTAACGAAACTTTTGAAAACTTAACGAAACTATATTTTCATAAAAAGCTTACATGAAAATATATATTAAGGTTATTTTCTGAAATAATTGTTTTTAAAATAGGTGAAAAAACATTTTTCAAACATGTTTTGATGATAATTTTCAACCCAACGAAATTCGCTTTCTACTTACAACTGATCTTAAGCAACCTTTGCAATATCGCAATTGATATGAACTCATAAAAGTATTACACTGCAAGTGAACATATGTTTTTAAAACTCAATGAAACGTTAGTATTTCAACAAGTTAATAACTTAGAAACAATTTAAAAAATGCTTAATACTGCCACAGCTTAATTATGAGTGGCAATTCATTTCATATATAAGACTTACCAAAAAATTTAACGAAACTTTATTTTCGTAACTAGTTGTCTTAGAGAAGCTTTAAAAACAACTTTACAATAGTTTAACTAAACTTAACTCATGCAGGTGTTTTATATCAGAATAACTAAAGATTTTAAAACTTAACGAAAATTGATTTTTGCAGCTATCTGTTGTAGATACACTTTAAAACCTAATATGCTGTATCCCAACTTAAAAATGTTCGTTAAGATTATGTGAGCTAGCATAACGCAAATTTTTAAACTTAACGAAACTTTTCTTTTTCAAAACAAAATGATTGAAAAATATACTTTTTCTTAGAGGTTTTTAAGTGCCACAGATAAAATAAACTACAAAAGGTATGCTAATTCAGCTTAATGAAATATTTTGGAATTTAATAAAATTTTGTTTTCACGAGTAGCTGACAACGAAGCACTTAAGAAACAGTGTTAAATAAAATGAAAGCAAACTACCTAAAGCTACATTGGAATGTGCTATGAGCTTGACAAAATTTAACAAAACTGTACCCTTATTAGTTAACACAGCTTTACTATTTCTGCTACGACCCATTAAATTGCTACAAAAAACTTGTGACAACTTAACGAAATTAAAAATATAAAAAAAATAAATATATTTGATTATACAACACTCAAATATAAATAATTGACTTTCATCTGGGCGAAAATATTTAGCTCATGCTTTGATGAACTTTTTTTTTAATGAAATTTAACATTTATAACGTCTCCAAAGGGAATTTTTCAAAATAAATTATTTCCTTTCTACTTAATTAAATCTTCTTAAACGACTCTCATTCTAACTGACAGTCTTCTTTCTTTGCAATAAATTATTTAGCAGAAGAAAAAGAAAAATTAATAAACAAATAACAACTTCCAATTGAGTGAATGGTGTTGTTATTTTTTTTTTTCACTAAAAACTCAAATCAAGTAGTCACGTCTTCACAACAACAATAAGAAGTAGAAAACACCAAACACAGACTATGAGACTTGAATGACGAATAGCATTATTGACATGAATGAATGAAGTCTATGCAATAAAAGGATTTAATTATTGAATGCAACAATATAACAATAGCGACAACTAGAGTTAAACGAAATAAACCAAAATAAATGTAGACACACACACAGCTGCATGCAAACAATGATCATACATTGCATGTGTGTATCTGTATGTGTGAAGTAGTGTTTCTAATAGAATTTTCAATTGGGAAAACGAAAGACAGGAAAACCATCCTATAGAGTCACATGAAAATTGTACGAAATAAATGAGACGTGAAAGGAAAATTGATTAGTTGTAATTGTCTTGGACAAACAAAAAAAGTAAATAAATTTATATTGTTAACAAGAATTTCCAACCATAAAAATTTAACAAATAGTAAATAAATACATAAAAAACATATTGTTTTTATGAAAAGGAAAGGGTTTTTTAGAACCTGATTTTTATTTTTATTAAAATTGCCACCCACATAGCAACACTATAAAAAATTTTTAAATATCTCTGCAGTTTCGAACGTTCATGGTCTGTCTTTTCCCCGCTTTTCTTACACAGTGTCTTAGACAATCGTCATAGGAAATTTTGTAATTCTTGCGATTTTGATATAAGGTGTGTTCGTAGCTTTTATGTACCTCCAATTTTTTTCGTTATATGGGTGTTTTTTTGTTTTATTTTCAATAAAAAAAAACTATCTACTTAAACAGTGATATTGTGTGGCCCTGCAATTATTATTTTCATGAAGGTCTACAATCACATCACAGTTTAAAGGTTAATTTCGTACGTATTAAAAATCAGTAATACAATATCCCGTCTCTTTAGATTTCACTATCAATCAATCACTGCAATTGTTTGGAATTGTTTTCAAATTGAACTTTGCATTTTAAAGGTTTTTTTTTTTGTATCATTCCTGATTAGATTATTTAAATTATGATGATGAGTCCAATCTTGGTCTCGAAACATTTTGATTTCTATCTATTGAACCTTCCGAAAGGTACATTATTTTTTTTATTTTCATTAAAATTATTGCAATTTTTTTTTTTTAATTTATTCACAATGCAAGACTGGTCACTCCGACAGGACTTTATCAGTTAGAACTACTCTGAGTGACAGAGATGGAAATAGTCGAATCGGAAATATACGAAATTACGCGTAAACAAGATTTTTGACGGAAATAGTTTACATGACTGCTTGTAACCACCTTAGCCAGGCGTACACTCAAAAAAAAAAAAAAAGACATGTGGCAGTCGGGGTCTGCCGCGGTAAAGCTATTGCATAGCATTTTTTATCAACTTATGCAATTATATTATTAGGTTTTGTTTAATAACTCCATTGTTTTTCTGGCAATACTGTATGTTAATGAAATCAAAATCAATAACATACATACATTAAGCGATTTAAATACTTAAAAAAACAAAAGACTTAAGAAACAAACTTAGTGTCAGGTTTTTTCGTTTCAAAAACAAAAGACTTAAGAAACAAACGTTTCAAAATTTCTTGATTCGGTCGCCTCAAAGCCCGCGATAGCAGTAGCTTAAAAATTTTACATATATCGTTTTTTACAAAAACTCAGTTTAATTTTTTTCCTTGATATGAGGAAATATAAATTTCGTCTTTATAGGGAAATATTTACTAAAAAACTAGTTCATTGCTTATCCAAAAATTAGTATAAATTTCGTCATGTACGCCATCTTCCATCTGTGAAGTGGGTTCATTTCCTTGCTATCTGGTTCTTGATCTTGCTGCACAGTTTTGATTTCCATGTTTTAGCTTCTTCTGAAATGTCAATCAGTTACAACGAAGCTTTTCATGTCTTCAGAGCGCTGGAACGTCCGGAATTGTTTATTTATAACAGGTAGCTTCTGTATTATATGGAATTAGAGGTGTGGGAAAGAAGAATTTTCACAGAGAAAAAAACTATAGTTAAAACGATTTTTTTTTGTTTTTTTTCATATTTCGTTAGACTAAGATTGGATTGTTACTTATATACAATGTAAAAATAGCTATAACAAAGCATAACGTTATATTGAAGTTTCACTGCATTTATATATACTTTTTTTACACTGGTTGTAACCGCCCAACCAAATGATGTTTTTATACCTGTTGTCCAGATTGTGTTAGACTACAGAAGTGTATGAGGTTCAATGATTGATTTTTCGGCTATTTGACTTATATCAAGTTTGTCTAAAAGCAAGAATATCTCTCCATCTCTGGCGAATGAGGACTATGGAGTATAAAAATATTGCCGGCTTAGGAAATTTGGGTGAAACTGAATTTATTTTTCTATAAGTATTCACATGTTTTAAAATCGCTGTGTTTTTAATCACAACAATTTTCATTTACACTTTTGCAAGACCATTTGCACCAGCGAACGCACCCATTAACTTGGCTAAACAAATCTAAAACTATTATGACTCTAAGGGGAAATAAAACCACTTCGTCATCCGTGCCTGTAATTCTTATATCGCCCTCGTAAACTCTTCTTTGTTTTTTTTTTTATTAGTTAATTTTACAAAGAATGAATAAAAAACAGCTTTAAAACTTTTATTACATTTTCTAAATCCATTTTTAAATTAAATGTTTCATAACCTTTTTCCTTGATGTTATTGCTGGTGTTTTTTTTTTTTTTTTTTTTTTTTTTGTTTTTTCATTATTCAATTCTTTTGTTAGTTCGCCTGACCAACACCTGGCTGGTAATTGGATTAAAAAAAGATTTAACTAAAAGTTGTATAAAAACAAATTGAAAAAAAAAAATAAAACCATTAATGTTTCAGTTAACTCTTTTGTACTTTTATGACCACAACTGGCTGCAATGTCACCTTGTTAAGCTCTCTACTAGACAAAAAATTTTGCAATTAGTTCATTTATAAGCAAAGGGAAACAAAAACAAATGAAAATTAACCCCATCTAATGAGAAGGTAGTAGCCGTCATCTATAGTAAATTGCATATATTTGGCCGATCAACCATTTACCTTTAACAGTACCACTCAGTCTATCAGCTACTTAATATGACATGCAAGTAAAGGTCAATGATACATGTTTAAACACACTTAACTGTTTAAAAAGATTATTAAGACTTCATTAAATCATCTATTTTTCCTTTTGTTGGCCATAGTAAATGCCAATACGAAATAAGAAAATGAAGTGAAAGTGTGAAAAAAAACCCAAAGGATATATAAATGATTAAACCTCTTCAAAAGAGGAGGATCTGAAATCCTGTATCAGTGAAAGTCCTTGAAACTTGCCCTCAAAACTGTTGAGGTACCAGTTAGATCTGAAAAGAGCTCTAGTAATTTGGTAAAGACTACTAGACTCCAAAAGTAAATGAACAAAGCGACAGTACGTCCAAAATAAAAAACTTTAAATAATAAGAACAATTTAAATTCTTATTTGCAAAGCTCAAGATCAACGTAGGTATATATTGGCCATTGATCTTGAGCTCTACAAATAAGAATTTAATTCATTTAAAAAGATTAGAAGAAAATAAAAATAAGACGCAATAATAATAAAAACAATCTAAAAGCAATGCAAAATATCTTAAAGGTAAGTTAGGAGTTATAAAGATAAGAAAAAGAAAAACAAATGAATTAAGAATCTCCTACTAACTGTTTTTGCAAAGCAGTCAAAAAGTGCAGTAAATCTATTACTATACATAGAAAAGCAAAATTTAATAAATATTATGTTAACCATACATATGTTTAATTTTAATAAAATAAAATTAGAATTGAATATTAATTGTAATTTTTTAAATTACTATGAACTGTTTATTATTAATATTTGTTAATATTTGTACAGGCTAAAGTTCATAAATGTTTATAATCAGAGAAATATTAGGTAGACATTGATAACATATTTCGAGCAACAAAGGAAAAATTTAATATTTATACATCCCTTTTGTAGATTTTTCAACAGCACTGGCTGAATAGAACTAACGTTATTTTCGGTAGAACCCACTAAACGTCGTCAGTATTCATGTGAAATTGCTTTTTCACTACTTGTTAGGTAGCTTCTAGACAACTTTCTAGACAACTTTCTAGACAACCTATTAGCTTGGATATATTTTTCCAAGAATTCTTTCCCATATTAGAAAGGCAAAAAATTTTTTGCCAAGCTTACAGGTTGCCTAAAAATGAGATGGAATTGTACCTATCAAGAACTTGGTCCTTATTTTGATCTCAGTACTTTTTACGGCCGAAATATTTTGGATAGGAACTTGGCCTTATTTTCACATTTGTGTTTTTGTACGGATCTCTGACTTTTTTCTAAGTTGTTTTTATATTGCTTATCTGGGCCTACCTGTGTACGCAATTTCAGCTTTCTAGCTATGTATACTGGAAGTGCCCCATACAAAGAAGGGGAACCCTAGTCCCCCAGGTAAAAAGTGCACGTTTAAAAATTAGTTTAGTTAATTTCTCATCTGTGTACGAAATTTCAGCCATCTAGCTATACTGGAAGTGCCCCATACAGAGAAGGGGCACCCAGGTGTCCCCTGGGAGGAAATTGCCCGTTTTTAGATTTTTCTGGTTAATTTTACACCAAGACCTACCTGTGTATCAAGTTTTAGCTCTCTAGCTTAACTGGAAGTGCCCAATAATATTGATGAGTGAGTCAGTGAGTCAGCGAGTGAGTGAGTGAGTATGTACTAAAATATGGACTTTTCACACCTTAATATCTCGGGAAGATTTTACGATAGAACTTTAAAATTTAACCTGTGAGGTCATCTCTGTGGGGAGACCTTATGGTGGGGGTAAAAACAGCTCGAATGGTTTCGTGTAAATATACACACTGTGTGGCCGAACATGGCCTGGAGCACTACCGTGCGCCTAGATGGTAAAATTCTTTAAAAGAAATTTATAATTTTCTTTTAACATACATACTTCATCCATCACAATCCTCGGAGCAGAACATATCACATGAAAATTTGGGTTTTTTAACTTTTAGAAAAAGTATTAAATCTGCTACTAATTTTTAAATTAGTACTTTTGCAAAAAAAGTTCCAAAGATAGAGATCTTGAATTTCTCCTGAATTAAAAGCCAGACGTAAAAAACCTCTTAAGCTTAGATCCCACTATCGGCACAATGTACCGATTTTCGTCGGCTCACTGAAATAAAGTTATAAGTAATAAGCTGAATTTGCATTATTTGTCACTGCATTGGTAATAAAGCCATATAGACTTATTCCAGAATTAATTGAGCCGACGAAAATCGGTACATTGTGCCGATAGTGGGATCTAAGCTTTTGAACCACTAAAATCTATACAATCAGTAAACAAAAGGATTGATTGTGAACACTTTTACTGCCAAATAAGGCAGCAGATTTTAACAGAAACTATTTTATTTTCTATTTTTTTACGTGTAGATATGCATTTTTAAGCGAACTTTTTTCCCAATCGATCTATGGTTGGATACATCAATACTAAAAATAAAATTAATTTAATTTTAATTTAGCATTTTAGTATAATTGAGGAAAAAAAAGTATAATCTCATGCCCAATCTTGAACAATTTGGAAAGCATCAGTTTTCATCCCTGGCGTGTAATTTTTTTTTATTTTCGTCTGGCAGCACAGTAAAGCCAAAGTGTTGCCATTATGTGCAGCCATTAAACTTGATCTTGTTGTTTTTTGTCAGAAAAAAAATATTTATTTGTTCAGGCATCTCCTCTTTCTTTCTCATGCCCTGATTTTTTTTTTTTTTTTGTTAAGAAGTACGTATCTTTTTGTAAACAATTTTCATCTATAATATCCGTTCGTTTTCCTTGTAATAGTTTCTTTTCCCCTCCTACCCTCAAAAATGCATGGCATTGAGCTGCCAAAGCAGCTCATTTGTAGTTAATTTATGTTAATGTTGCAAATGATAATTATAAAGAATTTGTTTTGTAATCATTTTTTAAAAGTTTTCATTTTGGAGGGAGAACTTATTCTGACTGCTTTGCATGTTTTATTTTTCTTGTGGAAAATGTAATGAAGTAGAAAAATATTTTAAGATAACTTGTTTTATTGTTGTTGTCGTTGCTGTTGTTGTAGTTAACACATAATTTTATGTTGTGTCGAAAATATTATATTTCTTTAGTCATTAAGTCTAATAAACAACAAAAAAAAAAAAACAAAACAAAAAAGAAAAGTATCACTAAATTGCAGTAGTTTTATATTTAAAGAATTTAGTTAATTTTAAATGAAACTTGAAGCAATAGTGAAAAAACTAAGCAAAAGAATTATGTACTTGTATATAAATAACATGAATGAAATTTTTGAAGCGGATAAATGAGATTAAACCTCTTGAATTAAATAAGTAATTTAGACAAGAATTCTGTTTCTCTAGAAGCAATTTGATATAGAAAATATGATAAAAATTTTCTGATATTAAATCAGGCTTGAGATCATTAATTTAAATTACTTGTAATAAGCTTGGTGGACGGCCGAAGCTTATTTATACTAAAAACATTAAAGCAGATTGTAATAATATAAGGAATTTAGAAACGTTTGCCTATTTTTACAACTTTCAATTACTTTTGAAACACCATAAAAATGTCAGTAAGTGATCTGAGTTGCGGATCCTTGCAGGATATTCATTAAAATAAAAATTATTGGACTATGAATTTTTCGCTTAAAAATTATTAAGCAAAAAATTTTCGAATTAAAATTATTCAAATAAAAATTATTCGAATAACAATTATTCGTATAAAAATTAATCGAATAAAAATTATTCGAATAAAAATTTCGAATATTGCTCAAACAAAATCCTTACAACAATTTCAAGCTAAGGATTATAGAAAACTACTTAGATCACAAAATTCAATGGAAATATTTTGCGTTTAAAAAAATCTTCTTAAATTTCAAGTAATTTGTCAAATTTTTGCGATTATATTTGTTGGTAAAAATTAGAAATTCGCACGGCATAGTTTAGCATTGTTGCTTTACACATATACATTTTAAATTAAATAATTTACGAATAAAGGCTAATCGAATAAAAATGATTTACGATTTATAAATTGTCTGAATAAAAATTAATCGAATAATATTTATTTGCAAACAAATTTAAAGTTTTAACTGACAAATCATCTCATAAAAGCATTTCGATTATTCGAATATATATTATACGATTAAAAGCTATACGAATGTATATTATTCGAATATAAATTGTATTAACTGAGAAATAATGAAGTAAAAAAATTTTAAAACAAATTGTCTAATTGAAAATAACTACAAAAACTTCGGCGCAAATTAGCAAAGGAATTATTTAAACAAATTTAAGCGATTAAAAATAGTTCGAAAAAAAATAATTTCCACATTATTTTGTGCAACTAAATTGATAACTGAGTTGTATTGGCAAATTTTCACAATGGAACTTAACTGAACTTTTAATCCGCATTTCATTTTGTCGTTGTATCGCGATTAAAAACCAAAATTGGTTGTAAATTTTTAGTTGTAAAATTGACAACTCGAATAAAAATTAATCGATTAAAATTGTGTGTGAATAAAAAGCACTCGAATAACCTTTTTGCTTAATGAACTCAATTTAGGGGTAGTCGCATCCTCCGAATTTAGAACTAAAAATTTTTCAATTTCAATGATTCGATTAAAATTTTATTGAAAACAGTAATTACATATTTGAAAACAAAATCAATAGAAAAAAATAACTGTGTTAATAAAATAAACAAACAATTTATACAAATAAAAGTGATTTGATCGCTAAAAAAAAAAAATAATCGGTTAATATAGGCGATTAAAATTTATGCGAATCATAAATAATCAAATACAACTTTTTTGCATTAAATTTATTAGAATATGTATAGTAAAAATCTTATGCATATAAATAAATGTTATTCGAACTAAAATTATTCGGATAATATTTAATTTGTAGAAAGCTCATCGAATCAAAAATATTCTAATGACAGCATTTCATATATAATTATTCAAATTCGCATATAAGTTAGAAACTAATTTTTGAAATGTCATTAAAATAAAAATTATTCGAATGCAAAATATTCGAATAAAATTAATCGGTGTATAAGAGCTTAACCCATAACTTATAACTACTTTTTTTAAATGGTTTTTTTTAAATCATAAGAAACAAATATATTTAAAGCAACAATAATTATGTGTATACATTATATTCGCATTAAATTATTCGAATAATGTTGCATGTAATTCATTTAAGATTCAATGATGACGAGTTCAGTTTTTCTTTCTTCGAAATATAACACATGGTTATGTTCTGTCGTGTATGTTGAAGTTAATTATGGTATCCGTCCGTATGCTTTAAAAATTTGTTTAAATTAAATTATTTTCTACAGAAAGTTTTAAAAAACTTTGTTTTTTAAATTGTTATTTAGTACATTACATATTTTATTGGCCTTTATGTCTTCAGTATTACTTACTTTCCTTCAATTTTTCCTGTTCTAATTCTTTGCTATTATAAGGGCTTTGAAATGCTTTTAAATTGAATTAATTAGCAGTTTGTGAGGGTTTAATTTTTAACGTTAGACATGTCTTTATTTTCATTAAAAGTTTTTTTAGCAGGAAACGAAAGCTAAAGTGTGTTTTAAATCCTGTTATATGGTTTGAATCATAAAAAAGATGATGAGCTAATGTACAGAAGGCTCCGACTGACCAGTTCTCTTTTAGTATGATATTGCAGACCAAATCCAGTACACTGTCGGGAAAAACTGAATAACGCCGATGTGATTGGACACATGTATTTACAAAGTCACTTATGTTAGAATTTTATTCACATGACGCTTGCAGAGTTGTGAAAGAGTTAAGTCTTCTAAATTTTCAACATCTATCTTCTCTACCCTATGCCTCACCCTGAGTTCCGGCACAGTGTACTGCACACCTAGGGGCCATCCCCTGAGTGCTGGTCCTAATTAAAAAAAAAAAATGCACTGAACAATTTTTTTAAATTAATTTAAAAAAAGTTGTGAATAAAAGAAATAAAATTAATTTTACATTTATAAATTACAAAAATTAAAATAAAATTGATTTTTTATTTTATTCTATACAAATTTTGTATGTTGATCATATACAAAAGGTAGCAAGAAGTTGACATCATGTCATAGACTTTAAGTCATGTCATAGATGACACTTAAAATGTCTATGCAGAATATAGACATTTGTCATCAGTTTCGTTATAAGTTTTCCCTTTATTACTATAATAATGTTTGCCATTAGATTACTGTCAATTTTCGCCTCATTAACGGCATATGTCATAGTATTCATGTCATACTGTGACTGGCCGTCATCAGTGCAAATATGATTTTTTCTATTAGAGTATTGGTGTGCCTTGTTTAATATGCATGCAATCAAAATTCCTTAAAACACTCTGGCACGGTTATACATGTCGAACATATATTTTTTTTTACATGTCAATACTTTTTGTCATCATCATTTTCTGGTATGGTTTCTTATTGCTACCAACTCTTTTTTACTAACATTTTTCTTTAAAATTCTTTTTTTTTTGGACTAGTAAGAAAAAGTTGTTACGAGAATAACCCACTTTAAAAGTACTTAAGCTTGCAGGTAAAAGAAAATGTGTAAATTCTATGGCTTCTTGTTATCCTGTATCCTGCAGAATTTGTCAGAGCCTTTGTTGGTTGTTTATGGCAAAACATCTATAATAGAGTGTGTAAAACCATACTTGTTATTATTGTAATTTATTAGAGCAACGCTATTTCTTTGCTTTCATATTCTCGGTTTTTTTCGGCTCTTCTTTTTATTCGAAGAGTTTAAGTGGAAAATAAATACTATAAAACAACTGCAAAATAATACAGTTAATAATTAAAAATGAATTAATAAATAAGAGAAAAGTCCTTAAGTCTTTTAATACAAAACAACTTAAAATTGAGGAAAGTTGTTCTTCTTTTTTTATTTTGTTTTATTTTTTTTTATAGAAATAATCCTTAGAAAGGGATATAAAACACCTTAAGGAGAAATATATATTAAAGTAATTAAAACGGAAGAAAATAATTAATGAAAGTAAATAAAATATTAGATTTATGGTTGGCAGATACGTACATTTTCACTAAAGAAAATTCTGTTTGATTTAAGCGAAGAAAATTTGATGGAAAAAAAATATCTTAAGTGGATTTAAGATGGTAGTGGCATTAAGTTATTTCACCCTATTTGGCCTGATTAAGGAGGAACACATAGAAAACACCGCCAGAGATGGAATTTGTATTTAATATATAATTTCTTTTGTTGTTGTCTATAATCTAATATCTCGTCATAATGTCACTTTAAATTTAATCTTAATTTTATATGTCTAGAGGACTAATTAATTAAGAAGCAATTAAATGTTATTAATCTCTTCCAAATCATTTATAATTGCATGAGGTAATCAAACACTCGCGCTTTTTTAAAAATATTTCTTTTTCTAATGTACTTTTTACTGAAATTGTATCTTAATTAACACTTTTCTTTTAATTAATTTATAAACTACATATTTGTAAAAAGTAATTTGTGCAGCTGTTTGAGAAAGAAAACTTAGTTAATTGAAATTAACAAGAAATGGCATCATCATCTAACAAAGAGGGCGCAATTAACTTCAAACAAAAAATTCGTGTGTTTAAAATGAAAACAAATGGATAAGATTAGTTAGGAGGGTGTTTAAGTGGATGCCAGTCTGCCTGGCGGTCCTATAACGCCTGAAGTACATAATTTAATACATCAGTTTTGAAAAGAATTTTTGTTAATTAAATTTTTTTTTGATTTTTTTTTTTGTTTTAGGTAAAGTTTTAATAATTTGAAAATCTAATAAATTTTTTTTAAGTGATGTTAAACTTTTACGCTGTACTTTAGTTATACCCTTCACCCAAAATGTTTAGGGTATTTATAGGTTTGTCATTTCCTGTGCAGTTTCCATAATATTCATAAGAAGCACATAAATTATATATATTCAGGATCTTCGTAGATAGAGTAATTGAACAAGCCATGTCCGTCTGTCCGTCAGTTATTCTGTGTCTGTCCGTCTGTCTTTACGTGAAATCGATTTTCCGAAACCACCAAAATAGTTAGAAACTTGCGTCTTTGACTGATGTATACGTATTTTTTTGAAGATGATTCGTATTAAAAACCAGCAAAAAAAATTTCGGCCAGGAATGGAAAATGGAAAATTTAGTTTGGGGAAAAAATATCAAACAGTACAATTGTATTAAAGTGTGTTTCCCCCCGGGGGTTAGGTAGTTTCATCATGTTGATTGTTAACAACAAGATGCTATGCCTTCCGGGGTATAGAGAAAATTGACTTTTATAGACATAACCTTTTGTCAATTACCCATAAAACTTATATGAACTGCGCAATCTGTGAATTAACAGAGCAACGGAATGTGTATATATTTATTACGAAGGAAGTGGCATGCCACTTAAGTCTATATAGAAGGTGTAAGGGTACCTAAGGTCTAGCCCAAGACCAAAACCGATAGAAAGCTAATCCTTCGGGGTTTACTTTTGAAACTCCACCAGTGGTTTACTGGTATCACGGGGACCGGCAAGCTCTCATGGGAGATTGTTTACCGGAGGATAGTTGTGATGACCTATGTTGGTCACACGATTGCGGTGTGAAGTACTAATTAGCCCCTGCATCTACCCCCCGGTTGCATGGCCGGTCGTTGGTTGAGGTCTCCTTCGGGAGACACGTGGTCATTGTGGTTGTTACCACAAGCTGGGAGAGGTGTTGGTTTAAGGACTGATGCTTGTACCGGTGCTTAGCGCTGGGCGGACTTCGTGTCTACCAACGTGAAGCCTCTACATGCTGTTGTGAATCAACAGATAATAGAGTTGAGGTAGCTCGAACACTTTAGCAATGTGTTTGGACATGTTGGCCCTTGGCCATGTCTGAGAATTTGCTACCTGATGTTGTCCCCAAGGGGATAACTTCAGGTTGTCTCCGAGAGGGCGGCTCGGGCGATGGTGGACGCATTGTTTTCACCCAGTGTTTAAGTACACCGTCAGATGAACCATATCGGTAGGAGCTGACGTAAACTTTATACATATTCTACTTTTTGTAAGAAATACAAATAACTTTTTAAAATAAAAAAGGGTCTGTTATCTATACTAATATTATAAAGAGGAAAGATTTGATTTTTTGTTTGTTTGTTTGAAATGAATAGGCTCCGAAACTACTGGACCGATTTTGATGAAATTTTCAGGGAATCTTCAGAATATTCAGGTGGGTGACATAGGCTATAAAAAGTTTTGATTGGACAAAGAGGCGTGACACCGCCCATTTAACCCAAAAATTTAAATCGCCATATTTTGGGCATTTTTTGTACTACGTCGATGATATTTGGTACATATGGTATTGGCATAATTTGGAACACGTACCAGGGTAAAAGTGGGTGGGACCACGCCCCTTTTTAGGAAAATGAAAAATCGTAATATAGTCTGAACTACTAGACCGATCGTCATTAAATTTTCACAATAGGAATTTTATTTTATAACGAGGAGGTAGCGAAGCGCACCGGGTATATCTAGTAACATAATGAAAATGATTTTAGTGGAAGGATATGTACTTCAAAAATTCTTCAGCGGGGAACCCCAAAATTTTTAAATAGGCTAACAAAATTAAATTTAAACGTTTGAAAAAAAGTTCACGTTTTAGAGCCTCTATTTAAACTTTGTTCACGTTTTAAAGTAGAAAATATAAAAAAAAAATTTCACGTTTTTGGGTAGCTCATGTCACATTTCTGCGAGTTCACTGTATATATAAAAAATCATATGCATACATACATTTAGCTTGGTGAAGGGTATGTTAGACTCGGATTTAAGAAAGCACACAAAAGTTTATTTCTGTTTCCTAAAATAATTTCTGTTTCAAAAACCAATTTAGTTTTTTTGTTAATTTTCTCGAAAACACATTGTCCTAAAAAACAAATCAATTTTATTTTAATGTCTACTTTTCATGTTAAATAAAAGGATGTATCATGTAATTGTTTATTATTAAAACAAAAACTCAACATGATGTCTATTAAATTTTTTGCTTTTTAAGTGTCAAAAACAATAATAGCACGAAGACAATTCAATTAATAAATCATAAAGTTAATGAAACGTTTGACTTTTTACACAAAAAAAAAATAATCTACATTAAAAAAATATATGTAAAGAACATAGATACCTATGACCTTTTGTTGTCAAATTGCAATATTAAATGCAACAAAAATTCAACCCTACAAAACATTAATAACACGAACAAAAAAAAAAAACTTACAAAAACAAAAAATTAGTAACACGTTTGCACACACTTTGACAATAACAATAAAACACGACTATTACCTTTTTAGAAAAACAATAAGAAATAAGAATTTCTAAAACAGTTCCCTTTCCAACAATGTTACTCATACATTTGGGGTAATAATAAGCAACAACAATGCAATTATGAAAATAATGCAACACAACACACATTTCTATAGACAATAATTAAGGACACGTGTTAGTGTTAGTTTTAGTATTAGTAATTGGTATTGATGCAGTTATATGGTGTTTTCATGCACTCTTTCTTCCATTTGGTTTTTTTTTTTTGGTGTCTGTTAAGATGATTACACCTCTGCGTATTACTTTTTTCATACGGTGGATACGGAACTCAAAAAAATGCTGTTAAAAAATATATGCGACACATGCAAAATTTGTATTAAAAAAACGTGTAAGTTGGAAAACTTCAAAAATGTTTACTGTGTAAAATGTACGAAACGGTGATAATTAAGGAGGTTTATTAAAAAAAATACTCATTGCAATTATGTAAATTGTCTTGTAAGACTTGTAGCATATGCAAAGTGCTATAATATACCTTTGCTCTACACCAACAAAATATTCAGCAATGCACTTACTATACTGTTTGGTTTTTATTTAGTTTTTTAAAAACCACTGACACTCAGTGAACCAATAGGACTTAATTTGGCTCAAAGGCTAAGCCGGCTTGGCCAGTCAAGGCGCCTAGCAAGACTCTCCGATCTTATAAAAAAGAAATAGTTTTGAATTAATTTATTTTTCAGATGAGCACAGTTTGTGTTTTATCAAAATTGGCCGTGTATTTTGGGGCATAAGGCCTTTTAAAAGCAGAGCTGGAAAATTATTTCGTAAATCTTTTGTTTTTCTTGTAATTTATTAAACCCGATACAAATTTCATAACAAAGCAATGTCGCAGAAGTATTATTGATTCCATTTGTAATAAAACAAAATCAACGTGTCAGAGCTGGAAAGTTTGCTACGAGGCTACACTTTCTGATAGTAAATTGCTGTTAGAAATTAACATGTTACTAAAATATCTTATACATATGTTGCATGACACAAAATGTTACTTAATCGGATTTTATTTCGAAAATTCCTACTTATCTAACAAATCAAACATCTGTTCTTAATGATCCTTAAATGTTCAATAAAAACTAAGTTTTTTGTAAAATTTTTCTACAAAAACAACGCCCCAAAGCCATAAAACTCTTTTATACCAAAAAAAAAAAAAAAAAAAAAACAAACATTTACTAATTGCCTTCGATAAACAATATTTTTCAACATTGTCATCATCATTAACATCAACATTTTTATCATTATCTTATGCCACAAACTACTTAATGTCGTCATTCTTGTGATTTCTAGATTAAGTCGTCTCTGTTCAACATGCAACATAATTTTGTGCATTATAACGTAACATTTAACCAATATAAAGTTTCAAACAAATTAAAAAAAAAAAAATGAAATCGGTAACATGATGAGTGGTATTAAAGTTAATCCTTAAAATGACAATATTGTGCATTTTTTTATCCAAGGAATAAAAATTGTATAAGGATTATGTTGCTAGGCAAACATGTGGTGGTGGCGGTAAGGCCAACCAACCAACAAACACACCCTTAAAAGTAAATTTCCTAGAAAACAACTTATAAACTCATGACATTTTTCTATATTTAACTATTACAATGCAAATTGGTATAAAGAAAAATTTATTATTATTACAATAATTATTATTGTTATTATAGAGCTTATAAAACAGCATAAGGCGATTAGTTTTTTGGGATATAATAAATTAATTTATGTAACAAACGAAAGAGGACAGACACCAAATGTTCTCTTTGAGTTTTTGTGTTTTAAAAAGAGAGCTGATTATTGTAATTTATTTGCATCATAAAAATTTACTAAAGGCCAATAAAGAAAGGAAAATGGATAAAGTTGGCAAATCTCGATAAATTTAAAAATCTAGTCCTTCAATGTGTACGTCTTCAAAAAAAAAAAAAAAAATAAAAAAAAACATGTCCCGCCCTCATTGCACTTTTTGCAAAAAAGAGCTTTTATACGAAGTAACTTTTGCAAGTACTCGTATGTAATATATTTAACTAGAACTAAAAGTTTTTACCAGGTTAGGTGCGGTTAGGAAGGCTAGTGTGAAATACACATTCACTCGGAGACCCAATTGGATCCATTGTGATTCCCTTCATTTTCTTTTAGTTTATTGACTAATTAGTCTCCTTACTGTCCAAGGAGAAACAAAGGGCCGTTAACATCCATCATTGAGCCATTTAATTCCCATGATAAAGCCCCTGATATCCTCAAGTTTGCACTTCTCGATATCACTAATGACCTCATGGAAACGTCTGCTCAGCCATCTTTGCCTATGGCGTTGCAGCCTTGGGCAATGACAGATGATATGCTCTATAGTTTCTGGCTCCTCTTCATCCCCACTCATCTTACAGAAATTCGGAGTGCCATTTTCCCATATGCTGGTCCTCGCTCTAACCGAGCAATGGCCAGTCAAGGCGCCTACTAAGACTCTCAAAACCTTTCTATTCATACCCAGCAGTAGATCAGATTTACTTGAGTCTAGTTCTGTCCATATGGACCTCGACAATCGACAATCTTCTCTATTAGTTTTTACCAAGATCAAAACAAAAAGTTCTGCAAAACCAGAAATATATATTTTAAAAAAGTACTTTTTTCACAAAGTACTATTTCTTGTAAAGTTTAACATAAATATTTTCATTACTCGTAGTTAAAATTAAAGTATTACAAGATTTTCCATGCCGCTAAACTACATTAATTTTTTATAGTAGTAGGGGAGTTTAACATCCCCTAAAAAAATGTTGCATATCGTATACATATTTCGGAGACACGCAATATCCGTCCAGGGAAATAACACCCAAAATTAAATGCGGAATAATTCCTCGATTATAATAATACGAGTATACCGATTATTGAGGATTTTTCTTTTTTTTTTTTTGGCGGGGGGTGGGGGAGGTGGATTATTTCGTGTGAAGTAATCGCAATATCCCAATAATCTTTATGGTGTCTATTCCAGAAAACGCGTCGAAGAAGTGAAAATTTACATGGCAAAAAAAAAAAAAAAAATTCAAGAATTGTTTTTGCTTTTGACACATGTCTAAAATTAAATAAACGTGAGAAATTTAACCCGTTCCTCTCTCTATTAAAAGCGGTAAAATTTATTTGATAAACAAAGGCAAATTTTTTAAATGTATTCAATTTTGTTTTTCATGTAAATTTTCACTTCTTCGACGGGTTTTCTGAAATAGACACTTATTTATTTATGTGTGTTTGGGGATTTATTTCATAGGAAATACGACCCTAATAATGGGATCTTATTGGGTGTTATTTAATTTTTGTGTAGTCTGATTATTAATTCAATTCTTTGCGGTCTTATTTCCCTTTGAAATTTGGGGATTTTATTGCATATGAAACAAAATCCCAATTTTTTGGGGGTCCTATTACCTACCGCCCATGTTAACATATGCTTGACAAAATTACCCTACGAAAAATTAAAGTTCTTGTTGGCAAAACAAATTACGGTGTGACAGAAACGCTAATAAATAATAATTACACAATGCAACAAAAACCTTTTTCAAAATTACACAATTCTAACAACTGCTTTGTAGATTAATTTTATCACGCGAATGTGTAACAAGTTTTAGTTAAGCGTTCAACTAAAGAAAACAAGTTGTTAAGAATTTGCTGTTAGTTTAGCACCTTTAATTAAACGATGACAAGGGAAATGTTAAACAAACCCACAATGCCAATTGTTTTATTAGACTATTAAAAAAATAGTAATTTTTTGTTAATTTTATCATGAATTCTTATTTATCCATTAATATTAATGATTTAATAATTTCCTGCATTATTGTCTGTGAAAAAAATACCATGTGTAATTAAGCCATTTTTGTGGTTCATTAAAACTTCCTTTTTATGAACGTTTTTTTTTTTCATTCCTTGCGAATTAAAAATCTTGCAAAAACTATCAAATTACTAATTTTAGTAGAGCAAAAAAAAAAAAAAAAAGAATGGTTACATAAAATGTGTGAGAACAAATACCAGTTTAATTTTTAACTTTTTCATTAAACTAAAGTTTTTTCATTTCAACAAAAATTATTATGAAATTTTATGCTTCTGTGATTTTGTGCTTTTTTTTTCGTATTTTTGTTAAATCGCATTACCAACAATTTTTATGTATTTTTAACAGTTTAAATATTTTTTTTAGCAGCAGGCTTGAGTAAACAAGCCACCTGTTTCTTTATTCAAAACACATTTTCAAATTTGTTCTCTTTTTTTCGGATTTGTTCCCCTTTTTTTTTTGTTATTAGTGTTCATAAATGAAAATTAATATTTTTTATTAATGCTCTACTAATGTTTGTAATTTGTGTTGTCGCAACAAGTTTTAGTTAAACATCCGGTCTTTAGCTGTCTAATTTTCTTTTAATATTTAATATATCAATAAAGCATCGTAATACTACATAATGAGCAAACATTTGGAATAGTTTTCATGACCATTAACTGCTTTTGTTACGGCTTTATTTTGGGCTATTCAGTGAAACTTTCACCTTCATTCAGTTTTTCGGACATAAAATATTTTGGATTAAATTGAATTTAATATTTTACATATCCGGTTGTAATTACAACTCTACAAAGCTTAGCTATTCAGATCATTAATTGTGATATTCAGCTAGCTGAAGTGCATTTACTGTCTCTTATCTCTATTTAACTGAACACAATGATCTTTAGCTTGCTGAATTTAGATTTAAAAATATTTTATTTTATACATATATTTAAAAAGTTTATAGTTATTCAGCTGGTTAGTCAGTTGTGATATTCAGCTAGCTGAATCACTATTTAACAGAATAAAATGATATTTATCTTGCTAAATTTGGGTTTAAAATTATTTTATTCTATATATTAAAAAAATTTATAGCTATTTAGCTCGTTACTCGTGCTATTCAGCTAGCTGTATCACAATTTAACTGAACATATTGATCTTTAGCTTGCTGAGTTGGGGTTTAAAATTATTTTATTCTATATATTAAAAAAATTTATAGCTATTCAGCTCGTTAATTGGGCTATTCAGCTAGCTGAATCACTATTTAACTGAACATATTGATCTTAAGCTTGCTTAATTTGGGTTTAAAATTATTTTATTTTATATATATAAAAAATGTATAGCTATTCAGCTCGTTACTCGTGCTATTGAATTAAAAATTATTGCGTTTCTCATTACGTGTGTCTACGACTGAAGTCAACAAAAAAATTTCAGCCAACTAAATTAAAATTTTAAACACTCCTTGATTTATAATTACTCAAGTAAACCCATTTTTAATTACGCTGAATTTAATTTGAAAAACGTTAATTGATTTTATGAATTAAGTAAGCACAACTGCAATTTCACTAGTTAAATTTTATTTATTGCTGTATCAATTCAGCTGGATAATTATGTTATATAGCAAGCTGAACCGTGTTTAATCGCTATTTTTTAACTTATTTAGCCTGCTGAATTGAATTAAAAAAGCTTTTAATTTTATATTTCTATCGATAAATAATGAATATAGAAAGTATTTTTTTTTTTATTTTAAACTTTTAAAGCGTTATTCAGCTAAATATACGTACATCAAAGGAATAAATTTACAGTACTTTTTACTGGAATTTGTTTTATATAAATATAGAAACTCTATTATTAGTATGTACTGTATGACTGTAAATTTTATCCTAAGTCAACTTATATTATTTCACATGAGGCAATACACATGGTTACATTACTATAGAAAGGCCCTAAATTCAAATTCTTCTTTAAGTAAATTATTATGTTGTCAGTCTAAGATTTTTTGCATTTAAAGCAAAAATTAATTTCATATTCAGCTAGCTGAATTCGTTTTTGGCAACCAAAAAGAAATTTTAAAGTTCACATTAATATTTTTGCTAATACATTTTTCTATTCAGCTTGCTGAATTATATGCAAAATGCATAATTATTATTTAACTAGGTAAATTTTAATATTAGCTGTATAAAAATTCTATTCAGCTTGCTGAATTATATGCTAAATGCGTAATTATTATTTAACAAGGTAAATTTTAATATCTAGCTATATAAAAATTCTATTCAGCTAGCTGAATAATAAATTCTAGTGTTTATAATAAATTTAAGCTATTTAAATAAATCTCAATCTTTTGAATTTTGCTATTCAGCTGCTTAAATTTTTTTCTATTTATAAAAGATTATATTTTTATTAACTTGGTTTTATTTTCTTTTTTTTTTTTACAGGTATGTACGTTCTTCTAATTTTAATTTGCATCTAAATAATACCCTGAGTAAGTGTAATAATAAATAAATATAAGAATATTTTATTGAAATCATAGTGCGGTTTAACACACGTCAAGTTTCCTTGATCAAGTTTAAATTCAGCTGGGAGAAAAACAAAGAAAACAATAAAAATTTCTGTGTCTTTCTCTCAGCTGAATTAAAACTTGATCAAGGATACTTGATGTGTGTAAATCAGCACATACATATGAATAATTTTATGTTTCAATAATTAATTTACTTCTTTAACACTTTGCTAACATGAACATATTCTTGACATAATTACATAATAAGATTCTTCAGAGTGATTTATGTGCGGTTTCCATAATACAAAAAATTGGCTTGAGTGGAAAATTTCTATGAAAACCACTCAGTTTTTTGAGAGATTTCCATATTGTCGGTATTGTGGAATTAATTAATTAAAGTGCAGTTTCTACATGACGTACAAATGATTAGAGTGTAAAATATGTTTCGAAAGCACTCAAATCATTCATTCGTCAATTGGAAATATCACCTAAGTAACATTTCCAACTGGGTTTGAAAAGTGCAATTCTCAAAAATTAATCAAAAAAATTGGCTGCTGTTTGGTTTGGACATCACTTAGTTTTTAGAGTGATTTCCATACAAATTTTACACTCAAATCAATAATTCGTCATGTGGAATTAGCATAAAATTGTTATTTTGGCGTGAAGAAACAACTTTTGATTTCAAAACATATATTTTAGTTATTCTCATTAAGTTTTTTTTTACAAATAACAATATTATTAGTGATTTATACGGTGTTTATAAAACAAATTTTCTAAAGAAATTTCTCTAATACATAATTTTTGTAATTGTCATGAAAAAGGCAAGGAATTTTTAATTTCGAAACAAAAAAAAAAAACCTTTAAAACTTAAATATATAAAATAGTAAACACATTTGTAATTTCCTTCCTTTTCATGTAAATTCTGATAGCGAGTTGCTTTCACTCCCCCACCCAACAAATAAAATTTAAGAAAATTATTTCACATAATGACTGAATTACATAAACGAACAAAATCTGTGTCTGCATGTGTGTCTTTTTTTAAAGTGACAATGACATTTAGTGAGCCCGGCAATTAACATGACATTTATGATGCCGAGAGAGAGAGAGAGAGAGAGATAGTCAAAAGTATTATTTGTAGCAATGTTTTTTGAAACAGTTGTTTACATGTTTCCTTTAATAATTAAAGACATTGAAAAGTCTTATAGTGCTGTTGGAAAATTTATGGCTCTTGGTGGCAAACTATTTGTTTCATCATTGAAAGTGTCATGAAGAGGAATTTTCCTATTAGACAAAAAAGAAAATAGAAAAACAAGATTTATGTTGAAATATCCCAATAATATTTAACACCACAAAATCAAATATTTTTATCCAGGGAATTAAAATAAATTCCATATAAACAAACACGTTCTTAGTTTGCCACAAATAGGATTTCAAAAATACTTTCACAAGCTAAAGAATGTTTTACTTTGTTTTTGTTATTTTTTTTTTTTTTTGGAATGTTGTTGGGAAGTACATATATAAAATAAAATGATTTGTTGTAAATTTCCTTTTATTTTATTTGGTTGGCTGAGTTTCTTTCCCATCAAACTTTTATTTCAATTTAATGAAGTTTTAAGGTGTACGTACCCTCTCTCTTAGTACCGCAAGCAGTTGTTGGCGTCATTTCGTGTCTAAATAATTGTAATTGTTACTCGATTCAATCTTTTATTCAGACAAGTCAGAAGAACACAATATACTTAGAAAGAAAGACATGTAAAAAATAAAAAAAAATAAAAAATTTCCTTCAAAATAATTTTGAAAAATTTCTAAATTTTTAATTTTCAATCAGAAAAAAATTCCCTAATGTAAGAAAAAAACATATTGTATCCTAAATACAAAAGGGTCACAACTCAAAATACTAAAATTTTCAGGAGAGACAAAAAACTGTTTTCGTGCAGAAGCAACACACTTAAAATAGACATAACTGTATTTTTCCAGTTAAAAACGATAGTGATGTGAAAGAAATTTTTGCAGTAGTTAGAGATGTGTACTCTGAATTAATTTATGGAAAAAAAGTCAGTTTTGGAAAATTTTGATTTGTGACCCTTTTGTAATTAGGGTGCGATATATGTAGTTTAGGTCTATGAGAATAGCTAGTTTCGTATGTGAACTCGCTGGTAAAAATGGCTAGAGTGTCTTTTTAATAAACCAAAGTACCTCGGTTCAATTTCCAATAGGTGCGTGTTTTATTAAAAACTGTTCAACTCCTCGCATTACGGACAACACCACTATATTGTAAAAAGCTGCTCCGGACGATCCAGCATTCTCCTGACATCGCAAACTTTATAGTACCCTATTAAGGAATCATTAAGCGCCATCTACAGGAGAAAAAACGGAAATGAGAATCGCTTAGTTAGATCAAAATCCACAAATAGCAAGGAAATGAACCACAATAGAATTATGTATATGAAAACTTTAGCCACGCAGATATCTGCTAATTTTTTTTTTTAAACACTGAACTAGTTTTTAATAAAGATTTTCTTATAATTCAGAAAAATTTCCTGTAACAGACTAATTTTGTATTTCCTAACAGAAAGAGTGAGGGGGTGCCTTACTGTTGGACTGTAAGACATCGAAAACTTTCCATTTCCAAAACATTTTCAGGGATCTTGCCCAAGATAGAGGATTTAGGGAGCCTTCTTATCTAGGTTAGACTTGAGCCAATTTGTACCAGGAGCCTCTTAAGAGTCTCAAAGAAACTCCTAAAAGACCTTGTGATCTCGGGACACTGCAAGTTTGGCAGTCATACAAAGTTAATTGGACTGACGTTCAAGAATTCTGTAGAAGTTGCCTAAATGAGGTGGAGAAGCAATCAATCTCTGTTTCTGTTTTATTCTGGAGAACCAACGAATGGCTAATAAGGGCCGTTCGTCCTTTGTCTGCATGTCTGAACTGGCGGAGTTCAAAATCGCCAAAAATTAACTCCTTCATCAGGATCACTGGATGGTTTCTTGACTAACCATCCACCCTCCGTGTGGAATGTGACCACAGCCATTCTTCTACTTTGTCTATAAACACTTTCCTTCTTCTTCTTCTTAATTCCTTCTTATTTTATATATTTTTTTTTTCACCTGTAGGTATCACAAAAGGAAAATTTTACATAAATTCTGTAAAGCAAAAACCAAAAACGAAATTGGCGCCAAGCGGCAACTAAATTAAATAAAATTTCCCATATTTTAGTTAACATTGTTTTTTTTTGCTGTAGGGTGTCGAAAAGCAAATGTTACTTTTGCTGAAATCGCTTAAGCATTTCGTGCATATAAGACCAGCTACCTTCTTATTTTAAAGTTGAGATAAAAACATTGTCATGAGAATGTGTGACTTGCACTGTAAATATTATTTTTTTTTTCAAAAGAAACTATTTTTTAATAAAATTTTAGTTTAAAAGTTTAAACTTATGTATAATAACCACTTTGTTTTAAAAATTTCTGTTTCTGCTATTAGTTTTGTGGTTTTTCTCGCATTTAATAAAAATGATTTTAAATTTCATTTCATCATAAATAAACATTTCCCTTTAATTGACAGCTGTCAAAAAACTTGACATTTCGTATATAAAAACGAGTATATAATTTCCTTTAGGTTTTAAATTAATTGTGTTTAATTGAACTCGTGCAAAACAATACAAAAAGTACGATTGGATTGCACAATTTTTTGACATTGCTCTAGATTCTTTGTAAACTTAAATAAAAACAATTGATGTTGTTTTTTTTTTTTGCGTTAAATTTTTTTTAATTGTCATCAATATCGTTAAACACATGTAAACTACGTAATTAATATTTGTAATATTGCTGTGAGAAGAGCGGAGGAAAACAACAATAATTTGACCCAATGATGTCTGCAAAAAAAAAAAACAGAAACAACAGAGAATAATAGTGTAAATTGAGGTACAAGGTTAGAAAAGAAAACAAAAAAGATGTAAAAGAAATTTTAAAACTGAATAGTTTGCCATGTAATAAATAAGACCAACTATAAAGTCAATAGCAATAATTTAGATTTTATATACCCAATTTTATTGTTGTGAAAAAATAGAATTTTTAAATTTTTTTATTAAAATTCGTAGCTTTTCCAGTTTTCCACTTAAATGTTTCATGTAAACAAGTTCTTTAAAGACTTGTACTTTCATACTCTCAGTAGAAATGATTTAAAAAAAAAATCGTGACCAAACACTGAACTTAACACTTGTGTTCGCTGCATTGAAAACAGTAATGCCAACTGTCTAATTTTGTTGATAACAATATTTTTGTTATTTAAGCTAATAAGGCCTAACGTAGTTAATGTTAATAATTTTCTACTGATAAATTTGAAAAATGGCTTATAAATTACAGTGATGAAACAATTAATTAATTTTAAATAATTATTAGTTAAATAATAATATTGCTTAAAGAACAGCAGAGAACAAAAAAACAATGCGATCATTTGGTCTTTATTTCAAGCGGAATTAAATTATCCGCAAATTTTTAAACTGTTGTAGTTTAAAGAGACAGGAAATTTTTATGTCTTTCAATTTAAAGTGAATGGTCTGCTTAGCACTTTAAAGTAAAATCCAGTCAGAAAATTAACTCTTCTATGGATGAGTCGTTTTGGCACTTTTCTTAAAGATAAAAAGTATCACAAAAATATATCAGGTAAAGTTTCGAATAAAATATCTTTGAAATAAAACCATCGTGCTCTAATTGTTGCTAAAATCTTTTTAATTCTTTGTATTGTACGGTGCAATCATAGTCCTAAATAAAGTATATTTTAAAGGTAACATTTCTTAAATGAATATTTTGTAACATATCGCATACTAAATACAAAAGGTCACAACTCAAAATACTAAAATCTTCAGGAGAGACAAAAAACTGTTTTCGTGCAGAAGCAACACACTTAACATAAAAATAGAAATAACTGTATTTTTCCAGTTAAAGAAGATAGCGATGTGAAAGAAATTTTTGCAGTAGTTAGAGATGTGTACTCTGAATTAATTTATGAAAAAAAAGTCAGTTTTGTTAAATTTTGAGTTGTGACCCTTTTGTATTTAGGGTACGATCGATTAACTAAACCAAATAAACATTTTTAAATAAATCAATTACTAGCTTTTATCCATGACTTCATTCATGCAACATGTTAATGAAGGCCTAAAATGTCTGGTTACCAAAATTATCGGAAAAAACAAAAAGTACCAAAAGTACTAAATTTTCCCTATATTATCCCCCAAATAATACGCTGCATGTTTGTGCAAAAAAAAATTGGTAAAACTGACAAAAAAGTACCAAAAGTAACAATTATGTCCCTTTTTTACAACTTAAAAAGAATCCCATATTTTAAATCCATTCAGCGATTAAATTGGTAAAACTAACAAAAAAGTACCAATTTGTCCCTTTTTTACAACTTAAAAAGAATCCCTTATTTTAAATCCATTCAGTGATTTTCGCGTTATAGTGAAACAAATAAATATTCAAACCTCTAAACAGGATTTGAAATACAGTTCGTACACAGAGTTTGATTTCGTTAGATCATGGAATTCTATTGTGATTCCTTAAAAAACGAAAAACGATAAGATTCTTCGAAATAAATCAATTTTTATTAATTGTAAAATTTAAAAATATGAATTCATTACGAAATATCTCTTCAAAATGTCTACTTCTACACTGTAAATTTGTTGTTTTACCGTTAGATTTCTTAATTGTGTCAAGTCTAGCATACGTGGCTTAGAGCAATAGTACCAAAGCGTATCCAACAGCTGACTAAGCTCGCTTTAAAGCATATTTTCATACAAACCGATATAGTTTGAAGAGAGTACATAAATAATGGTACTCATACGTAAGAAAATGCTTTAAATTTGTTTGTGTATTTTGATCTAAAGCGAGTACTTTACACTAACAAAATACATGTTGTTTTTTGGATTATTGTTGTTGTTGTCGAACTGCGCATACCTGTTAATTTTAATATGAATAGTACTTATCTTTTTGATAGTTTACATCAAGGATTCTTTATTTAGAGGAGAGTTTTTCCTCTTTTAAATACTATTGTAATGAATTGGCCTAAGACCTGTTGTAATCTTTACATTTTATATATAAGTGCTAAACACAGCTTTTGTGTAGAAAGCCATGAGGATCAGTTTAGTAATACATATTAAACCTCGAAGTCATCAATTTATAAGTCTATTTGAACCATTTCTAAGAAATTGGTACAAAATCTTCCTCAACGGCGATGTGGAGGAAGCTTCAAATACTTTACTAAATTAGTTATTAATAAACTGCACTAGAAGTCATTGAGAAGTCTCAAAAGATCTAAAGTCAAGTTGTGCACCACAAATCACTGAAAATCTGAAATGAGGGTGGTGTTGGCTGAAGTGGTTTGCGCGTTGACTACTAAGCAAATAATAACTTGGGGCCTGGGTTCAAACCCTGGCCAGAGCAAGTCAATCAATATCATTAATTTCTCTAATGTACATTAGTGAGACATTGTGTTAATTGTTGTCGGACTATTTAAGTGGTGAAGGCATAGCACTGGTCACTAAAAAACTGTTCCGACAGCCATTGATGCTGTTCCAAGCTAATGTATACAACATCGCCCTCCTTCCTCGGTTAGCAGAAACATCGGCGAAGTAAAACAATTAATAAAATGCCTGCTAATACAACTTAACAAAGTTAATGCGCCTACTTAACAGAGGAGGCGCGTAAAACACTGCCTTAAAAATAAACATAACGCGCAAAGCAGAGTTGTGAAGGAGTTAAGTCTTCTAAATTTTCAATATCTATCTTCTCTACCCTATCCTTCCTCCTTACCCAAAGTTCCGGCACAGTGCACTGCATACGTAGGGTCCATCCCCTGAGTGCTGGTCCTAATTAAAAAAAAAATGTGTTTAACGGTTTAATTGTATTTGGTTTTAGCTGCTCTCTGATTACAAAATCAGCTGATTAGATGCAAAATGCATTACAAATTTTAGGAAGATATTTCGTATATATGATATGTCCTGCGGTTAAAGGTGGTTGGAGCAATTTAAACAATTCCAAACATGCTTTAGTTTTAACTACAGCAACAAAATCGTTTTTGAATTATGAAAATTAAGGCGCAGAATATTTCAAAAGCAAACATGATTAGTTTTTGATTATAGCAATAAAATAAAATGATAAAACTAACTCATTCCTTCAATATTTATTTAATAATATTATTCTTTGTTCTTGTATCGCAATGAGTGTAATTAAAAACAAATTTATGTTTTTTTAAAGCAATAAAATTTTTCTTAATTATCTTGAAGAACCAAAAATAAATACATTTTTCTTTCTATTGACACCTCTACACACCAGAGATTCATTCACTCATTATCCAATAAACAGATTGTTTTGCAAATATCTCATTTTATTTTTGCTTCACTTTGAGAAATTAATTGTTTGTTTATTTGTTTAATTTATTAAAACAAAAGGAAAAAAAATTAAAATGAGAAAAAGCACTTTTCTAAAAGACTTTATTAGCATTTGCATGACAAAAACATGAAAACGTTGCAATAATTGTAAACAAATTCAGACATAATTGAAAAATATTTAAGCAGATAATAAATTTTAAAAATAAAAAAATGATTATTATTTTGAAATAAAATGGATCAGATACAAGTATCTAAAAATCATTTCGTTATTAAAGTTGTGTAAACAACTAAACAATTTAATTGAGTCAACGTCAAAGACAGAAACTTTTTGCATAGAAAAGTTTAAAATTAAAATAAATAAATAAATGGGAAAAATTAAAATTGGTTTTAAAGTTGCCTGACTAACAAAACTTTTTTAACGATATTTTTAAGTCAAAAATAACTGCTAAATTTCTATAAACAGAAATAGTTAAATATCAGCAAACACTTTTGTAATATTCGTGCAAAGTGATTTTTAAGCTTATATTGCGGGCTTTGAGGCGACCGAGTCAAGAAATTTTGAAAAGTTTGTTTCTTAAGTCTTTTGTTTATGAAACGAAAAAAACTCACACTAAGTTTTTTTCTTAAGTCTTTTGTTTTTTGAAGTGTAAACTCCTTTTTTGTATAGTCTATGGATAATGACTATACAGTGTTGCCGCTTTGGATTTTTTTTTAAATTTCCAGTGTTGCCACCCTCTCCTGGAAAATTTTCTGGGTTTTTGAGGGGATTTTTATATATGTATGTAAAAGAAAGTCGTGTTAGTTACACTATTTATAACGGCTGAACTGATTTGGCTGAAAATTGGTGGTCAGGTAGCTTAGAACCAGGAGAAGAACATAGGATACTAAGGTAAGGTACTTTTTACCTGGGGGGACTAGGGTGCCCCTTCTTTTTATGGAGCACTTCCAGTATATCTAGAAAGCTGAAATTGAAATTGAAATTGCATAAAAAAATGCTATGCAATAGCTTTACCGCAGCAGTCCCCGAGTGCCACACGTCTTTTTTTATCTCTAACTACATAAACTACTCGTTGGTAAAGTAGATAACATACCAGTAAATCAGTTAACGTGTAAAAGCTGGTTTAGTTAAGCTAAACTGACAATTAGATGTAGTTTAAGCTCAATTAAATCTCTTTGCAATATTTTTGCACTAATTTAAATAATGACAAATGCGAAAACATTTTAGGTTCATATATTCATAAAAAAAACTTACGGTCTTTAGTGTTTGCTTAAACATCCAGTATACATGCCGCCTATATATTTAATCAACTAATGGAACCGATATTATATTATTGCTCATTTTCAATACCAATCGTCTTAAGAATAGTCCTTACACATCAGCATAAGACCCAAGTGTCCAACTCTTCTGATGCCTTCGAAAAACAGATATCACATACAGGCAGACAACAAGTCAGACAGACGGACATGGCTTCTTGAATTTCTCTATTTCTAAGCATCCACAATACATACTCTATATATGGGTCTCATATAAATGTTAAGAAAATTAAACCCGGAATGACAGTCATATATATAATGACTCTACAAAGGCATTTTCAGTAGTTTCTTTAAGCAGGGCTGGTAAATGGTAATGTTTTAATTAATTTTTTTTTTTTTAACGAATAAATCAGAAATTATTTTGAGCATCTAGACAAAACGTC
Source organism: Lypha dubia (assembly GCA_947311025.1). Lineage (NCBI taxonomy): Eukaryota > Metazoa > Arthropoda > Insecta > Diptera > Tachinidae > Lypha > Lypha dubia. The sequence goes on along the minus strand of OX371262.1, from coordinate 10,527,603 downwards.
TAACATTATTTTTTGTTTTTATAAAATAAAACAATTCAAATCCTTTTGAAAACTCATTTAAACGCATTAAGATCAAATAAGATATTCCCCTTTTGCCTAATCTATTTGACTTTGTTTTGTTTTCCAACTATAAATATATTTTATTTAGACACCTAATTTTAGAAAACTGCTACACAATCTAAACAGTTTTGCTGTTCATCGTTTATGTTGTAAAATTTCTGCTTCATTAATTTGTTTGGTAACAAGTAACAAAACAAAGCATTTAGATATTTAAGGGGTAAGCGAGTGAGAGGGAGTGAGACAGGGAGTTTGTGTGTAAAACCCTGGTGCATACATGATTTGTTAAAAATAACCTCAAAATATTGTGGAGCCTAAGTATATTAGTTTGTTGCTGAAAATAATAGGGGAACTTTTTCTATATTATTTTTTTATAAAATTTTATGTTATTTATAAACTTTCAAAGGATACAAATCAGATTTTAGTACTTGTAAGGTTAATTTTACTTTTTCAATGCACACTGGATGGAGTGCGTGGTTTTTTCTTTTCTCAAAATTATTAACACTTGACAAATCATAAAAAAACAAAAAAAAGATGATGATAAAAAGTTTAACTGACCTTTAATACGAAACAAGATAAAAAGTTTTCAAATGCCCTGGTTTCCATAAAACATAGAAATTTGTTGTTGCGACGACCACATACATTTTTTACAGAGAGATACAGAAAAGTCATTAAACAAAAAAACTACATCATTGTGCTAATGACCTAAAATTCGTATGTCGTATGCTTGTTTGTGTACCTTATTATTATTTTATTTCTTAATGTTTTCTTTTTTTTTTGGTTTGTAAATAATCAAATTGTGAAAATGTATGTTTTTCTGGTTTTATTTTTAAAAATTTAGTTTATTAAACTTTCTTGGCTTTCTCTCTCTCTGTCGCATTCTCTCACTATTGCTGCTGATGATTTATCAAGCCACATGCATACACACAAGAAATTTTCCACAGATTTAATTTTCTATTTAAGATTTTGCGACAAACGCCAAAAAAATATTTCGTCATAGTTTGGGGGTAAATAAAACATTTTCTTAAAATAGAATTCTTATTATTTATTTTTGTTTTGCTCTAAGCAGGAAAATGAAAGTATTTTTAACAGCAAACATTTTAAGAATTTTCTTTTAAGAATATAAAAGATATAATAATAATTTAACACATAATTGCAGTGCTTATTTTACGCTTTAAATGAAAAAAATGAATAAATTCTTTTGCGGGTCATTCATCGTTATCGAAAAGAAAAAATAGTAAGAGCACTACAAAGACCAAAGTCCAGAGCTTTAGACTCTCTCGGCTGCATAATCTGGAACTGTCTCTATCGGACAATGCAGAATATCTAGAAGTCATCCTGGACACTAAACTATCAAGGAAACCAAATGTGCAACACAGGGTCAAAAAGGCCACAGTTGCCTATTACTCCTGTCGGCGGATATTTGGCACTGAGAGCTATGCTAAACCTGATTCCGATCGACCTTCATGTATTGGCTGCATCCTCACGCACTGCGGCAATACTAGCGGCATCTGGGAAGTGGAGATCAAGGACCTATGGCCATGCCAGAATCCTACATCAGTTACCATCGACACTGAGGAAACCCACCGATTACATGGTACCTCATCTGGACTTTGACATTACGTTCAAAGTCCTTATTCCATTCAGACGGGCCTGGAAGGGGGGTAACATAGAAAAAGATTTCAACTTCAGAATGTATACTGACGGATCAAGAATGATCTGCGGTGTGGGCTCTGGAGTATTCTCGACGGACCTTGGAATAAAGTTCTCATTCCGAATTCCTGATGAAGGCAGTGTATTTCTGGCGGAAATATTGGCCATAAGGGAGGCGTGTAGGATTGACAGGGGTGTCCAAGAAAGAGTCGGCATCTTTGTCGATAGCCAGGCGGCACTTCTGTCTCTAAGGTCATACTCTACTTTTTCTACTTTAGTTAGCCAGTGCAAAGACGCGTTATCCAGACTAGCTAGACAGACTGACGTTACCCCCATCTGTGTTCCCGCACATAGCAACTTCCAGGGCAACGAATAGGCGGATAAACTGGCCAGGGCTGGATCTGCCACGGACGTCTCCACTGCTGAATCGGTAGCCATGCCGTTTGGCAATATTAAAAATCACATTCTCAACTATTAGCGACAGAAAGCTAAAGATAGGTGGCGCAGGTTGAGCACGTGTAAGGTCGTTAAGAAAAAGTGGCCTTGCTACAGCCATAAGCGCACAGCACAACTAATTAACAGAAACCGCAGGGACATCCCGAGCCTCGTCGCAGTATTGACGGGGCACTGGATAATCGGGAGACACGCTAGCAGGATAGGCCTTTCCTACAATGCGTTCTGCCGTAGTTGCCGGGATCATAGCAAAGAGTGTTCCACTTTCTTTGTGAATGCCCGGCCTTGCACCTTTCGAGACACAAATTCTTAGGCAACAGCATATTAGACGATCTCTCGGAGGTATCAAGGATAGGTCTAGGCGATCTAATTAGATACCTTAATTCGACGTGATGGATCTAGTATCTTATCCGAATCTGGGGCCTGTATTCGGACCTAGATCAGGTTGACACTGACAATTGGAGTGGTCTGTCAAAACGGAATCTTATTGATTCCACTTGAATGCTTGTGCGGAGCAGGCAGCCACGTAAACCAACCAACCAAGAGCATGAAAGTGGTATTGAATTAGCATTGTAATATGCTTGTGCTTTTGCCTTGTAAAAGAGCACACAAAGTAGTATGTTTGTTAGCATAGCAGTACCTCAATGGTAGGTGCTCGTTCTACGAATACTACTGACGTATCCCGCAATAGCCGGTATAGGACACGTGACCTGCTCAGGGTTAGAAAGTGTTTTATTATAAGTCTTTTAGTGACAATGCTCCCAGGTTTGTAATCAATCCAGTTTTAATATTCCAAATCCAACTGACAATGAATGTTCCTATCAGTGAGCTGCAGCAAGTGCTTAATTTTCGAGTATACGTGTTTTTATGATCTACTCGTTTTCGTTCAAAAGCAAAAAATACTTGTTTACGCAACCGTTCGTTTCAAACATTCAGTTTTATTCACTTGTTGTTTTATGCTAACATGATTGTTCTGACTGTGTCGTTAAGAGCATGAAACTCATTTTGAATCGAAGCCAACGTGTTGTTAACGGAACAAGTGTTTTATTCAGTTGTTCAAGTAATTTTGTACTCGTATTTGAATAAATAATTGTAACAGTTTGAAATATGCACACATACATATTTATACTTTTGACTTCCGAAATCAAATTTTCTACCAACAAAATACATAGAGTGTGTGTGTTTTTTTTTTTTTTTTTTTGTATTTCTGCATATGCCTCATATTCATTGTATCACGCAATCAGATCTTGCACATTCGCATCAAATGATCTAAATGATTTACACTTGTTGATGAATTTTCTGCTTGTGCATAAAAAGCGAACGAGTATGAAATTGAATATTACTTGTTTGTGTTGTTCTTAAAATTCAACGTTAGGGAATAAGTAGGCTCGAATATACTTGTTGCAGCTCAGTGGTTCCTACTAATTTCGTTGGTAGTAAACGTAAAAATATCTGCATACTTTTGGGAGCGTCTGTAAAATATTTTACCATAAGCCTTGAATGTTAAAAAAAATCATAATAAAAGCTTTGGTAGTAAAAACAATTTAAACAAAATCCTATGGGTATAAAAAACTTTAACAATGTGAAATCGAAATACAAAATAAACAAAATCTGAAAAAAAAAACAGAATGCAAATACAAAACTGAATTATTATTCCAATCGAAATGTGTTACCTGCAACAGATGTGGTGCATGAGGGATATTGTTTTGGCAGTAGAAAAAAGAGGAAACCTGTCAAATATATTTGGTTAAAAGGAATAGTGAAAAGGTATAGAAAAATACCCTGAACTTGAGCCGATAAGTTAAGCTCTAAGTTAGCTCCAACCAGGGATGAAACTCCTGTAAAACCTGCGAAATCCCCATAGAAAAGGGGAAATGTGAATGTTTTATTTTCCCCAAATTAAAATTATTTTTATTCAATTCCACACTTTTATTTTTCTTTACTTAACTTCTATTTCATATGTTCCGAAATTTAAAAGCATATTTTCAGGCTTAAAACTCTAGACTTCAGCCACGTTGTACTAAAGAATGAAAATTTCGTAAGCAAACTAACGAAGCGTTTTATATAAGTTGTTAAACTAAAAAATTAATGCAAAAAAAAAACATGTAGGGAAAATACCAAAATCCTTGTTAAAAGTCAAAAAACTCTTATCCTTAAACACCAGGCCAGTTTTTTCATACTACATGAGTAAAGTTGCTCTTCAGTCATTTATTTATTTGTTTGTTTTTGTTTGTTTGTAGTAAAAAGAACTATCAAGTGAAAAAGTAAAAGTTAATAAAATTAAAAACAAGAGCAGACAGACATACGGACCGACAGACTCAGATACGGATAGACAGACAGGCAGCCAGGCAACGGAGTGAAGAAAGCCAACAAGAACAGCCACCAATAACAATGAAAATAACACATACTATTTTATAAACTGTTCATCATAAAATTTTCAAACTATTTTTGTTTGTTCTACTTAATAGCTGGGCTTAATGCAAACCAAAAACAAAAGAAAATGAAAAAAATGCAGAAAAATAATGCACTAAAACTGTCAAGTTGTTGGTAGGGAATGGTAGAAAGCTCGCCTGGTTTGTTTCATTGGTTGGCTGGATTTGGTGCATCTGAAAAGTTATGGTTTCCGACAACACAAATCATTAAAGGTTCTGGGAACATTTTCCTTTTTTTTTTCTTTTTGTTCGTTTTATGCTCTGGCTATACTAAAAAAAAGGACCTACTTGTAGCTATATGGGAAGTGATTACACTATAATAAAGTTTCGAGTATAAATGAAAAAAGAAACCTCTTTCCACCCACTCCATAAAATAGGCAACACTTATTGTTTGATAGACTATCCCAAACAATAGGCAATATTTTTTTTTTTTTTGCTTCATGTAAAGTTTATGTTGCTTGTTATATGCTTTTAATAAATGACTACAACTATAGAATATGTGGTTGGTTATTTTTGATATGCTTAAACAAACAACTACTAGGAAATATGTCAGAATTAATTTAAAATGGAAAAAAAAGAAAAAAAAAAAGTTATTCTTTTGTAAAGAAAAAATTACAATTTCTTGGTATTTAAATACACTTCCTAGTACATAAATCAAATGGAAAATGGATATGTAAGGATTTCTTTTTTTTTTTTTTGTTTTTGTTTCTATATTTAATACGTGTATGTGTGTGGATGATGTTGATGGTATGCTTTAGTATTAAAATATGTTATTTGCTTTTGTAGGTGACATATATTTTTTGGGCAAACAAAAAAAAAAACTCTTTAGCTTTTTCTTATTTACATAAATGACAATAAATTTGGGTTGTTATTGTTTGAAATTGTAACTATAATGAAAAGTCTTATGTGTCTTATCTTCGGGATAAGAAAGCTGAATTTCTATTTCTATTAAAATTTATTTATTGAAAGTGATGTGAATCTAGATAAAAACAACTTTAGATGTTTCTAGCTTTGAAATAGTCCATTAAAAATATTATTTTGATCCAAAGTATACTTCGGAACTATTAAAGTCTTCTTTAGGTCTATGACTATGATTAAGGGGTTGGTAAAAGTCTTAAACATTGTCGCTTTTTTCTGCTGATACTGACAAATTAGTCACTGGCTAAGAATAAAAATTATTTGGTCTGGAAATGAGTTTTCATCTTTTTATTTAAACATCACTTTCAAATTTTCAGCCATGTCACAGAACTCAATTCCGATCGAAATCCGCTTCAGTTCTGAAAGTTGAGTCTAAAGAAAATGAAAAACTAAATTTTTGTTTAAAGTCAAACCACTTTTAAAATTCAAAATGAAATTGGTAATCAATTTTGCTACTAACTTCATGTGTAGTAAACAATGCATACTTTTGGGAGCGTAAATAAAGTAAGCTTTGCAATGTTAATAAAAAAAGACGCATGGCACTCGGGGACTGCCGCGGTAAAGCTATTGCATAGCATTTTTTATCAAATTATACAATTTCAATTTCAGCTTTCTAGCTGTACTGGAAGTGGGGCACCCTAGTCCACCCAGGTAAAAAGTGCCTAACCTTAGTATCCTATGTCCTTCTCCTGGGTCTAAGCCACCCATTTTCAGCCAAATCAGTTCAGCCGTTCGTGAGTTATAAATAGTGTAACTAACACGACTTTCTTTTATATACATATGGGCATTTCCACAGGAAATTCTACTTTTTGTCACTTAACGTCACCAAGCCATTAAGCTTGTTTCTCGAAGAAAATTTTGTATATTATCTTCTTTTTTCGTATTTTAGCATACACTAGTAATTACGTCAACATTTAGTAAGAGTAGGGAAAATTCGAGCAGCATGGCTCTAAAATACAAGTTTAGTTGCATGGTGTCGTTACGTGACAAACAGTAGATATTTCTGTGGAAATGCCCATATATAGATATATCTGCTTATTCGACGACACTTGCTAGTTTGGAAACACTTAGCCAAGACAAACTTGTGTTTAGTTGAGACACAAAGTCTTAGCAAAGGCACAAACCTTAGTAAAGACACAAACTACCTTTGGAAATTCAAAAAAACTTGGACAAAAATCCCCTCAAAATCCCAGAAAAGTGGGAAAAGTGGCAACACTGGAAATTTAAAAAATTTCCAGTACGGCAACACTGTATAGTCATCATACATATCCTATACAAAAAAGAAATTTTCACTTCAAACAACAAAAGACTTAAGAATCAAACTTAGTGTCAGGATTTTTCGTTTCAAAAACAAAAGACTTGAGAAACAAATGTTACAAAATTTCTTGATTCGGTCGCCTCAAAGCCCGCGATAGAAGCTATGCAATAACTTAAAAATCCTTAATGTATGCTTTAAAAAAACAAATTTATGCAAACGCCTGGGATAAAAACTTTATCAGTGTAAAATCGAAATACTAAATAAAACTTTAATTCAAAAACGATCGAAATACAATTACGGAAGTGAAACCGATCGAAAAGTGTGACTTAGGGGCTGTGCACATATTACTAACGCTGATTTCAGAGATTTTATACCAACCCCCCCCCCCCCCCAACCGCCACCCTTCGTAACGCTTTTTACTAATTTTGCGGTGCAAAATTCCCAATCCGTAACAAATCTTTAACCCCCCCTCCCAAACCCTCTGGAGCGTTACATAATATGTGCACAGCCCTTATATTGTATATATAATTTGTAAATAAAAGATGGAGACTTAGAAATACGGGGGTAGGCGAGTTTCCTATGTAAGTCTTCCATTTTTAAACAATTTTTTTGTTTGAAAGAGTTTGCTTGCAGTTTGGTCTCATTGTTTTTTTCTAATCGGGTGGCAAGTTATTTTCTGCCGAAATATTGGTTATCGAATAACTCCTCTATTTGTAAACCGATTTTCAAAATTATTTTCCTTTAAGGGTTTCTTAAGGGTTTCCTTGCAGTTGGGTCATATATTTTTTAAGAATCGGGGGTAAGTTCTTTCCCCAAAAATATTGATTTTCGAATTTCTCCTATATTTCTTGACCGATTTTCAAAACCATTTTTTTATTGAATAGGTTTGATTGCATGAAGATTTTATGAATAGCTTTATTTCATTATTTATTTATTTTTGTTGGGAAAATAAATTCTCCCAACCTGACTGTTCCATTTATCAGCTTTTGATGTGCGATAATAATCTTTCTTCATTAAGAGAGTACTTGAATCTGTAGTGGAAGTAATTTATAAGTTTATCCATAGTTGCGTCGATTTTGGAATCTGTTCTATATTCTTTTAGTATTGAAGTAAGGTTTTTTTATGCTAAAATTATTAAAAGTTTCTATCTCTGCATCGTTATCGACAAAACAAAAAAATCGTTATACATCTTTATTTTTTATTTGTAAAAAACACAAATTAGACTTTACTTCGTCGCACACACTCTTTTCGTATCTTACTTACTTTCTCTTTAATGATAATTAATTAAAATTTTTCAAACATTCAGTTAAATTTACAAGAGCATTTTATTGTTCTAAGCATCACTATTGTTTCTATGTATTTGCTTAAATTACTGCATCAAGTTAATCAAATAAGTATGTATTATAGTAATTCATTTTTTTTTTCTTCAACAATGACCCTGTAAAATGAATGTCAAGCTAAGTTTAAATGGAAAAAAATCGTTTAAAGTTAATAAACATCTTATACTTGTGTGAAGGCTACTTAATTGTAGATTTTCTTGAGCGTATTCATATATTTTTGAGAGTCTTTTAAGAACTCGTAGGAATACATGACACATGCAGTGGGTATGTATGAACTTTCTGAATCATTTTATTATTAATCAGATATTAAAAAAAAAACAAAATAAAAGCTATTACAAAAAAATTGGTAATGAATTATAGAAAAATCACCCACAACATGAACATTTTAATAATAAAAATCCCTAAAAAATTCAATAAAATTTAAACAAGTTAAAACGGTAAAAACTAATCTAGGCGCACGGTACCATTCGAGCTGTTTTTACCCCCCTCATAACTTTGCTCCTCTTGATCATAATAAAATGAAACTTGAAACATAAAACCTTCCCGAGATATTAAGGTGTGAAAAGTCCATATTTCAGTACATATTCACCCACTGACTCATCAATATTATTGGGCACTTCCAGTATAGCTAGAGAACGGAAACTTGGTACAGAGACAGATCTTAGTGAGAAATTAACCAGAAAAAATTTGAAAACGGGCACTTTCCACCCGGGGGGACTAGGGTGCCCCTTCTTTGTATGGGGCACTTCCAGTAAAGCTGAAATTTGGTACACCGTAAATAGTACTGAGATCAAAATAAGGACCAAGTTCATGATAGGTACAATTCCATCTCATTTCTAGGCAACCTATAAGCTTGGCAATATTTTTCCAAGAATTCTTTCCCATATTAAAAAGGCAAAAAAATATTGCCAAGAAATGAGATGGTATTGTACCAATCAAGAGCTTGGAGGAACCCAGATGAGGGTAACGTCAGTCTGTCTACCTAGTCTGGATAACGCGTCTTTGCACTGGCTAACTAAAGTAGAGAATGCAGTGTAAAACCTTAGAGACAGAAGTTCCGCTTGGCTATCGACAAAGATGCTGACTCTTCCTGGGACACCCCTGTCAATCAAAACCCTACACGCCTCCCTTATGGCCAATACTTCCGCCTTATATACAATGGCTTCATCATGAAGCAGGAATGAGAGCTTTATTCCAAGGACCTTCGAGAATACTCCAGATCCCACACCGCAGATCATTCTTGATCCGTCAGTATACATTCTGAAGTTGTAGTCTTTTTCTATGTTACCCCCTTCCACTCCCGTCTGGATGGAATAAGGACTTTGAACGTACTGTCAAAGTCCAGATGAGGTACCATGTAATCGGTGGGTTTCCTCAGTGTCGGTGGTAACTGATCTAGGATTCTAGCATGGCCATAGGTCCTTGATCTCCACTTCCCAGATGCCGCTAGTCTTGGCGCTCTGCTTGAGGATGCCGCCAATACATAAAAATCGCCAAACATACAAAAAAAAAATACTTGAAACAACCAACTGACAAATATGATAAGTAAGAAAAAATCGCCTAAAAGGAACAAGTACTAAAAATAAGCAATAAAATTCATAAAAATCTATATAAAGCAAATTTTCATAAGCATAAAATTCAGCTAAAATTTTAAAATTTGCAAAACTGAAAAATCGCTTAAAAAATATACAAGGGAAAAGTTGCCAAAACGGTAAAATCACTGAAATGAAAAAAAAAACTATTACAATGGGAAAAGCTGCAAAACAGTGAAACAGTCACTGGTGGAACAGATATAAATCGCTTAAACTAAAAAAGAGTCATTGGAACCAAAAAATTTTTTAAAACGAAAAAATCGCTAGAATTAAAAAAAAACATTAGAACGAAAAAAAACTTGATCTAATGATAAAACAAACAGTAACAACTACATATAAATGGCAAAATATTTAAAAAAGCCATCAATAGAACGAGTTGCCAAACTGAAAAAATCGTTAAAATAAAAAAAAAAAAAAGTTAGAACGAAATAAAATTGACAAAATGGAAAACAATCAACGTAACAACTAAAAGTTGCAAAAACTTTAATCAAGCAATAAATCGGTGCCACCGTGGCTGATAGGTAGCAATGCTACTCTAGTAGTCCGGAGGTTGTCGGTTCGATTCCGGACAGAGATCCTGGATGTTTTCTGCAGACAAGCTAATCGCTTTGCGGGGTTGTGGTTGTTTAAAAAGAAAAAAAAAATACAACGAGAAGTAGTTGCTAAAATGAAAAACTCGCTAAAAATTAAAAATATTTCATTAAAATGCTAAAAATACTGTTAAAAGGCAAAACAGTCACGGTAACAAATACTCGTATAAATCACTAAAAGTAAATAAATAATAAAAAAAAACGTCAATGAAAAAAAGCGGTTAAATCGAAATAAAACTGCCGGCAACACATTAGGTAGCAACCATTATTTGTCTGAATGTAATTTCTCTTTAAAAAATTTTCATATTTTCAACATTTTTTAAAATATTTCGAAAACAAGTTGGTAACAAACAAGTCTTTAAAAAATACTTTGAGATGTTAATTAGGGTACATAGTTTCTTTTAAATGCTGTAGGAATTGCGTTTCCCGTTTGCATGTTTTTGGGTCGTCATAGCCGAATATATTAGCTTTCTTGCTTGCTGTTATTTAACTCTGAAAAATTTTTCTAATATAAAACTATGTAATATATTTTATATTAATATTTATTTATGCTGAAAATAGTTTTTTTTTTTTTTTTTGCCTTTAAAGTTCATTTTTCACTTTGTTTTCTTTGCATTAAATGTCAAAATGCAAATGACATTTACGTACTGTTCAGTATTATAGACTTACCCATTAAAATGTTGATCAAGATGATGATGATAATGATGCCTGCTGAAGATTTCCACAGCTGCATCTTCATTTTCGTTTTCTTTAACAAAATAAGTATTTTTAAATATAAAAGTGTTGATTTGTTAAGGGGGACAGGAAAAAAAATTATATTTTTTGTACTTCATACTCTCATGGCATAAAATGTCATAAAGTTAAATGTCAAAAATGTTGTCAACTTGATATTTGAATTCATAGTAGGAATTTATATAAATTTTGAAATATGTATGTGTAAATACATACATACATACTCGTATGGCTGTGTGCAGTAACAGATATACTTTATTAAAAAGAAGAAACTGTAACGAAACAAAGCGGAAGAATAAAGTATTGTAAGGGATATGAGAGTCTCAGTAGCAGTTGAAGTTATAAGTTTGTAAAATATTTAAAAAAAATTTTTTTTTTGCTAAAATACTATATGAAAAGGAAACGAAAACTAGTTTAAAATAAAATCCTAGAGACTGATACAAAAAAAACCTAAAAAAATCCTATTTAACATGAAGAGCAGTTATAAATAACAAGCAAAAAGTAATAAAGATCGCAAGACAAACGTAAAGAAAATACGAAAAAAAAAGAATATACAATTTTCAAGGCTTTTATTACAATTCCCAACAAAATAAAATATGCGAAATTAATAAAAAAAAAATCCACTAATTGTTTTCTGATAGAAGAGGCCAAAAAGAAAATACAGAAATTTCAAATTAAACGTCCGGTAGGTGATGCCGTCTTATTGCCTCCCTTTTCACAATTATTATATTAAATTAGCTTCGAAAATCAGGTATTACTTACAGTTTACCCCTCGGCACTATAATTCAAAATACAACAATAAACATTTTAATATGAATATTTTAATTGCATACCTTTAAGGCGTATGGGTCTTTTTTTGTGCCTTTCTTAAAAACACACACAAAAAATCTACTTAAATAGCGATCTAACAGGATCAAATTGTCCCATAAAATCTACTATAAATTTTAGAAAATGTCAAAAAAAATAAATTTTAAATAAAATGTGCTTAAGCTTTAATTTCCAACAGCAACAAAATCACAAGATTTTTTTAAAAAAGTTCTTTCCTACACATGAGTTTTAATTTTATTATTTTTTTTATATATTTCCAACTTTCTTTTCCTATAATCTTTTTTACTACTTTTTACTTTACTTGGCTTAAATTTGTATGCGCCACACACTAGTAAATCTCTTAATAATTCTCAAAGATGTTAAAGCATATAATTATATTAAAATTTTAAATTTATCTCTTTTTTCAGCTAAAGACTGTTGATAGTGCAACAACAGAAAAAAAAATAGAAAACAAAGTGAAACTTTTGTCATAAAATTCTATTAAAATGTTTTAGTACATGTTGTTTCTATTTTCGCAGAAAACTGTGCAAAGTTTTGCTATAAATTTTCACATTCAAAACTTTCCAAATGCTCTTGTACACAACTAAATAAACTTAATAAAATGTTTGTTAAAGTTAAAACTTTTGCAAAATAATAAAACGCTGCCAGCTCTGCACAGTAATAACAAAGAAATAATTGAAATAAATGTTAAAGATGTTTTTAAAGTTGGTTTTAGTAAAAAATTAAAAGAAATTTTGTGTAGAATTGGGGGTAAAATTTTTCGTTTTGGTGATGCTTTGGTGGTATTATTGAAAGACATACAATATGATTTATTTTGATTAAGAGGAATAGCAAATATTTTATAGCTAATCAATTTAGTGAAATAATTTTTGGAAAAAAAAAAAACGATTTCCAACCCTGCTCAGCTGAATGTCATTAGTATCGGGGATTTGTTTTGTCCTGGCTTAATTCTTTTTATACTAGTGAAGTGATAAAACCTGTGGCACTGGCCAGCATCACAACGATAACAGATTGGCCGTAATTTTTTCACAAAAAATTTTATTTGTTATTCCCTGTGCAATTTCCACAATATTCATATCAGGCACATAAATTATACATGTTTAGGATCTTAATAGATAAGAAAGTTTAATGTTGCATGTCCGTCTGTCTGTACGTGAAATCGGTTTTTCGAAACCACCAGCCAAGTGTTAATGGATCTTCGACTGCTGAGTCAAGATTTGTTGTAACACAATTCGTATTGAAAATCAGAAAAAACTAGCATATACTAATGTATGTAATATGCTTTATACATATGTATGTATGTACATACATCATACTTCATACTTAATATTATAAATGTGAATGTCCGTTTGTTTGTTGCGCTTTCACGCAAAAACTACTAAACCGATCATCATGAAACTTTGTACACATATTCTTAAAGGTATTTTAGAAGTAACATAGGATACTTTTTATTAAAAAAAAATGTTATTTCTTACGAAAGATAAAAAAATTGTTTGTCAATGTAATGAAGCTCCAACCCAGAGTGCTGTAATACCGTTGCACTGTACTACCGACAGTCACGTCAATAACCAATCCAAGTTACTATGGAATGCGAGCGAAGCCGCTGGTAAAAGCTAGTATACTTATATAAAATACTCATAGACGGTTTGGTGAAGGGTATACAAGATTCGCCCTAGCCGAATATAGAACTCTTAATTGTTTTCCGTTTTACACATAATTTTCCGTATTAGCGACTTATGCTTGATTTTTCATTATTTTAGCGATTTGTTCCAGTTGACGGTAGTGTGATTCTAATACTTTTTTCTTTTGCAGAATTTCTATTTTTTTATTATTTTACTTACTTTGATAATTTTCGGTATTGGCTACTTTTTGTGTTTCAATCGTTTTTATTGTTTTTCGTTCTAGTGACATTTCTCTGACTTCGCAATTATTTCCAGTTTTAGTGAAATTTTTCGTTTCGAAGGTTTTACTAATTTCACTGACTTTTTTTCCTTTAAATAATGTTTTTTCCTACTAGTAATGTTTAGGCAGTTTTATGCATTCCAGCGATTTTTCATAATTTTAGCGATTATTTTTTACTGTTCATATTTGGCGGTTTTGTGATTTTAGAATTCTTTTTCCAGTTTTTTTTTTCGTATTTTGTGTTTCTCTCCGTACTAGCAGTTACATACATCGGTTTTTTTATATTTAAGCCTGCTTGCGTTTTTTTTTCTTTCTTTTTAAGTGATTTTTTTCGCTCTAGCCATATTTTTGTAATTTACTTTCTTTTTTAATTTTACCGATTTTTTCTGTACTAAAAATTGTATGTGTTGTTCTATTTCTTTTTCCGCTGGCTATTTTTTTTTCGCTCTCAAGTTATATATTTTTTTCTTGCTGTAGCCTTCCTATCGTTGTTTTTAGCGATACGGGTTTGGCGATTTATTTCAAAAAAATGTTTCCATTTAGGCATTTTTTTCGATTTAATGGTTATTTGCTGTGTGAGCATTTGCTTTTGTTTCTCATCTCTTTGCCTTTTATTTTTCTCTTAAACCGTTTTAACAATTTTTACAAGTTTCGGTAAATTGCTTAAGCTTGTAGATTTGTTTTCCGTTTAGACGATTTTTTTAAGTTTTTGCGATTTTTTTTCAATATCTGTCATTTTATCTTTTTGCAGTAATTTTTCATATGAGCAGCTTATTAAAATGCTAAGAAACAAGAAGAATTTTATTTTTGAATATGATCATAATCCGATTTCGTTTAATTCAAACAATATTCTCCAAATGATTTTACACCGTAGATTTGTTATGTCCTTCATCATGGGAGGCAATTATATTCACAACACTTAACAGTTTAAGTCAAGTGAATAAAAACTTAAGTTTGGTACACAATCATGTCCTTTCATGTATTATTCTGTTTGCTATCAATTTTTCTTGTTTAATGATTAGTCCTGAAAATCTCCCAAGGACTGCTTAGTATAAGCATGTCCTCTTTGTTTACATAAAAGTCAACTTAACTTTTGAAAGTAACATGAAAGCAATTAAAATATTGAAATCATATTAGTTTAACTATTTCAATAAAGAATTTACTAAAATAAATACATTTTAACTCATTAACTTTCTACCACATAACAAAAAAAGGAAATAAATAAAAAATTGCTAAATGATTTTTAATTGACAACTTAAACATCCCAGCTGCATGTGTATAGTTTTTGTGTTTGTGTATGTTAGTACTTAATATATAATTGAACTCTTTTCGATTTCAAGTCAACAAAATTGCGTTAAAAAAAATAAATAACCGCCAAAAATTTTGGCAACGTTCATTATTAAACGAAGCAATTTCTATTTGCCAGAAAAAATATAAAAAAAAAATTAATAAAACAACATTTAAAATCAAATAGAAAAACCACAAGGAGTTTTTTTTTATGTTACAAAACCAACACATACATATGCACTACCATGCTGATATACTCGTACATGAACACTGACATGAATTAAAGCAATAACGAGCGGGAGATAGTGTTCATGTGTTGCTGTGTGCCAGGAAGAATTCGGTAGGAGGAAGTCCATGTTAAAAATTACAGGATATAAAACTGATAAAACATATTAAAACATATTTTTTTCAAACAATGACAACAAAACAAAAACTGCATGAATCTATAGAAATAAACACGACAACAACAACATAAATGATACAACACGTTGTCAATGTGCAGCTGATATTTAGTGTATTGATGTTTATTTGTTGTTGGCTATTGTTTGTCATACCGTGTGCTCTAAATTCCAAACGTGTAAACATTCTGATGATACAATAGTTTGACATTTTATAAATATGTACATTGTATGGAAATACCCAGCGACCATGTATTTGTTGTATTGCTACACATGTTTAAGGCAATGACAGAAAATAAGGAGCTTCAAACGCAAAGCAAAGAACATTGATGTAAAAAAATTTACTGGAAAATATAATGTGACGACATCTGAGGAAGATCAAAAATAAATCAGAGTTTACTGATTTACTGTCGTATTTTCGTAATTGAATTTCATTCTGACAATGTGCCGCATCACACTCTTAAGAAGATTCTCATTTGCCCAAATGCGGCATTTATGATTGCAAACGAATTCATTGAGGTGAAAGTGTGCCTCGTCGCTGAATATTATTATTTTTAAAAATTCACAATTCACTTCTATCTGTTCAACCAACTATTTGACGACGCTTGAAATGGTCAATTGAATCTTGTTAGCGTGGTTATTCAGATCTTTATTCAAAGCTCGCATCAGTGATGTTCGTGAGATGTTCAATTGTTGAACACGACGAAGAGTCGAGGTTGATGAAACTTCTGCCAAACTAGCGTGAACAACAGCAATGTTTTCCGTACAACGAACTGTGCGAGCATGCACTAGTGTTTTCAGATTTTTTACCGACCCGCTTTGCTGAAATTTGCTCACAATTCTCCCGATTGTGGACACATTTGGTTAATTATGCTGACCAAAAATAAAGCGAATTGCACGAAATGCATTTGCACTTTTCCGTGGTTGAATTGGTCAAACACAGAAACAAAGAAATGTGCAATTAAAGTGGGCAAAACAATTAAAGTTAAAGTGTGGCTCACAATTAACAACTTGCATTATGGTTGGGCCATCCTTTATAAAAAAAATGTTTGTTGTTTGATGAAATATTCTTAACTCTTAAGACGATGTACACCGAAAGAAATGCCAAATATTTTGCTAAAAATCTAACGATCTCCATTAAAGTCTATAGCAAACTAATAATAAGATTAAATTGGTTAGCAAAGTTATCAAATTTAATCCCAGTATACTAAGGCTTCTGAATAATGATCAAATTGAAATATTTTTGGAAATCTTAATATTTTTTTTATGATCATTTTAAAACAAACAAAAAAAAGTTTAATAACTCTCAAGCAGTTAAAAATAAAAAAAAGGTATTTTAATCCCAATTTTAATTGTGGGTGTTTGACTTTTCAAAATCGGAAAAAGCGTATTCAAATTATGAAGAAATATATTAGCGTAAACGCCTAAGCCATTATTCATAGTAGGCACGTTCATTAAAATAAATCTCATACGTGCTATGTAGATAAAAACTAAAAATGGATTTGAGTTAATCAATCACATTAAATATGTTAAATTTCATTGATTTTTAATTTCAAGAAAGTGAAAAATATTTTGTATAAATTTGCAAACATTTCATTATAAAATGTTCGCTGGGTAATCATATACATAACACAAATATCTTTTATATAAATTGATGGTTGTATTTCAGAATTCTGAGAAAAATGTTCTTACTCGACAGAAATTTAAATATATAAAATCTTAATGGAAAACTCCAGCTAACCAAATTTTCGGTTATTTTTTCAAAGCAACGTACTTTTTTTTACAACTTGGCATGTGACTCCACTCAAGTAAATAAATTAAATTTAGAAAAATATTAAAATAATCAATACAATTGTATTCCAGGATCAAAAAGGACATAAATTACCCCGATTACGAATTGCAATCAAGAATGCGTCAGGATTGATTTTAAGTAAAAGAAATGTGTACTCTGGGGGGTTACTCTCTATTGCGATGCGATAGCAAATGCGATGCGAAAGCAATCTTATTTACATTGTTGTCGCATTTGCCTTCGCATCGCAATAGAGAGTAACGCCCCAGCAGCTTTCAATTGGATGCATGATGATGAATTTCTCCTCAAATCGATTGATTCAAGAAAATCCGTAGCGTTTGGGCTAAAGTTAAGTACGTTTGGTACTATATTTTTGTTTACTGATGAGTAAATTCAGTGTACTTTTCTTGCATTATAACATTTTTGCGGAGTTATTTAAACATACTTGCAAGCTGTTTAGATTTTTATAGCGAAATTTTAATAAAAATTTCAATTATTTCGGAATTTCGAACATCATTGATTTTATGTTAGTTTTTGAATTCTTTATGGAAATTTTAGAGCATAAAGTACTTGAAATTTTTCGCAACTTTTCGTTTTATATATTGAAATTACAGTGAAACTTCGATATAACGAACTTCGGTAAAACGAAAAACTCAATACAACGTATGTTTTATTGAGTCCCTTGAGAAAACCTCTTTGTTGCAAAGTTTTTTATACAAAATTGCACTATAGCTATAACGAATAAATTATGACCAAAAGAGTCTCTATATACTCGTAGTGAAATATTATTCAAATGCCTCAATATAAAGAAATCAGAATAAATCCTAAATGGTAAAGTCGCATTATAAAAACAGCGAAGTCTAAATGAACTCGTACAAAAGCCTCTATACAACGAAGTAAGAATAAAATTTAAAGCAAAATGGTAAAGTGCCGTTATCAAAAGAACGAATTCTTAATGTGTGTGCAAATGTAATGCATTAGAAAGGTATGTAATCAGTATTGACTTGATTCTTGTCAAAATGAGTAAAGTAAAGCGTAAATCAATATCTATTCGAGAAAAAAATTCTATAATTGAGGCCGTAGATCGTGCTGACAAATCTAAGCTAGAAATTGCTAAACAATTTAGTATAGCGCCAAGTACTCTTTCTACAATTTAAAAAAATCGGGAGATGATTTGCAAAAGTAAAGATTTAAAGTGTAAAAGAGTGCGTTTTGCTGAATATGAAGACGTTGAGCAATGTTTGTTTAAATGGTTTACACAATTTCGGCTTAACAACATTCCCTTAGGAGGACAGATGATAAAAACTAAAGCTGAGCAGTTTGCAGCACATTTGGGATGCAAAGCTTTTAAAGCCAGTAATGGTTGGCTTGATAATTTTAAAAAGCGTCATGATAGTGGATTTCGGAAAGTGAGTGGGGAAAGCGACAGTGTAAGTGATCTAGTTTGTTCTGATTGGAAGACATTGTTACCAAGTTTGTTCGCAGAATATCAGCCGCTTAATATTTTTAATGCTGACGACACCGGATTATTTTTTAAGTGCGCTCCAGACCGAACAATGGCGCTTAAATCAGAGAAATGCTTCCGTGGAAAACATTGTAAAAAAAGATTATCTATTTTATTTACTGTTAACAGGCTCTAAAAAGTGGAAATTGCTCATTATCGGAAAGTCGACTTATCCAAGGTGTTTTAAAAACATAAAAAGTTTACCTGTAGACTACACCGCGAACAAAAAAGCTTGGATGACTAGCGATATATGGTTGGATTACTTACTACATACAACTTGACCCCGATATGACTAAAGCCAATCGTAAAGTTTTATTGTTTGTCGATAACTGCACGGCACATAAAAATGTTCCATCACTTAAATCCATCAAATTACAATTTTTGCCCCCAAACGCAACATCGAAACTACAACCTCTGGATATGGGAATAATCAAAAATTTCAAAAACTCTTACCGTAAAAAAGTAGTCAAAACTTTAATCAACGATCTGGATGAGGGGCGTAAGAGCTCTATAAACGTTCTACAAGGAATAAGGATGGCCCACAAAGCGTGGGAAATCAACAATTTTAAACTGTTTTGCGATTTGTGGTGCGACCATATATTTTGGTTACAGATAATGTTTGCCTTCAGGACAGCGAGGAATGGCTTATTCTAAAAAATCATTTAAATATTACAGAACAGTTTGATGATTTTGTTAACTTCGATGACAACGTTGCTTCTACTGGGTCGCTTAACGATGATGAAATTATTACTAGTGTAAAGAATCCACAAGACGATGATGCACGGGAGGAAGAGGAAGAAACTGAAGAAAACGAAAATGCTGTTACCGCTATCGCAACTAAAATAATTGTAGGAAAACTGCAAACATTTCTTGAACCGCAGGACTCTCAACGTCGCAAAATACGTTCGATTGCTTAGTTTTTGTCGAAACTGTATTTGGAACTTGCGAAAACAAACAAAATTAACACAATACTATAACGAAGTATTTTCGGATCCCCTTGGAATCCGTTATATCGAAGTTTCACGTATAAGTTTCGAGTGAATTAATTGCTCCTTAATGCATTTCTTTGTTTGATTTGTTTGTGCAAGTAATCGATTACCTAAAAAAAAATTATAAAACTCTGTTGAACTTTACTTTTAGTGCTTAAATTTAAATTAAATTTAAATTTTATCATGACCTTCAATTTTCCTAAAAAAAATTTATATATGTATGTTGAAATAAAATTAGAATTAATTCCTTTACATGTTATTTCTTTCAATGAATAACTAAATGCCAATGTTTGAACTTTTCTTTTTGTTCTAATTTATTGATGTTTTGTTGTATTTGTAGAACGTTACACATATTCTTTGTTGTTCATGTTTTTCTCTGTTTTTATTTTTTTCAAATAAATGACAATAAATTTTAGTACACATTTATATACATACAGGCATAATATATACATATGTATGTATGTAGGTACACATGTGCCCAGTAAACATTTTTCACTGGCATACATAACATTCATCTAGTGTCTGTAATCAGAAGCGAGAATTTGGAACCGTTTTCGAAACATTCTAATTTCCTGCAGAAAATTGTACAACCAACGGCCGGCACAATCGACCGTATTCCCGATCATAAAAAAAATATATATATATATATGTCCTTTATTTATTTAAATATGTACATATAATATATTATTTAATTTTACAATATAAAAATAAAATGTTCGCGTAGAATATATGGCGTTAACGAATTCTCTCCATCTGATTCTATCTCTGGCTAACGATTTCACTTCATTCCAAGACATAACAGCTGCTTCATGCTCTGCTCTGACACAGCGTAAGTACGTGTTTCGGGTCCGACCTTGTGTGGCGTTGACCTTGTGGGTTCCAATCAAGTGCTGCTCTGGCGATATCTGACAATGGTCGTCTAAGCACATGATCCATGTCCACTTTTTTTTACACATTTCAATCATTATTGGCTTATAATTTGCTTTTTGCCAAAGGTTTTCGTTAGAAATCCTATCTGGCCAATAAATTCTTAGTATCTCTCTAAGACATCGATTTATAAACGTTTGTATTTTGTTGCGAGTATATTTTGTGAGGCTCCATGTCATACATCCATAAAGTAATATCGACTTTACGCTTCAATTGAATATTCTTAATTTTGACTTGGACAAGATGCTATTTGATCGCCAGATTTTACTCAGGTTGAGGAAAGCTGTACCTGCTTTATTTATGCGTTCACTTAGGTCTACCGGCGATCAGCCATCTTTAGATATTTTACAACCCAGATAGTTGAATGATTATACATTCTCAATTGTTAATCCGCCTATTTTTAGCGGTGTTATATTTTCGGTTCCTATACGCATAAGTTTCGTCTTTTTGAAATTTATACTCAGTCCAACTTTCTTAGCATTTTCAGACAGCTTAATTAGTTTTTCTTCAATATCAGAAAATCGATATCCCATGAGACAAATATCATTAGCGTAGTCAATGTCATTCAAATATCCTGCCATGTTCCACCGGATTCCAGAAGGGGCTTCCCTGTTAGTATTTTCCATAACACCATCAAGAAGTAAAAGAAATAGTTTGGAGAAAGTACACATACTTGTCTTACACCCGCAGAGTTACTATAAGGATTGCTATCCTTACCGTTAAAGCGAACTTTATATTGTGCGTTGTTATATAGTTCTTGGATTAATATCACCATCTTTCCAGGTATACCCTTGTCTGGTATGGCCGACCATATATATTCGCGAATAACTGTATGAAATGCCCGTTCAAAGTCTACACTCTGCTCATGGCAACGCTGGTTTGATTTTAATAGGCATCCGCAGAAGACTGGGAGGTGAAAAATTCGCGCCACCACTCTAGGTGTTGATCACTTGTAGTCAAGTCTGCACCATCACAAGCTTCTAACACATTGGTTCCCCTAATATTGTTACCACTCAGTAGTGTGATAGAAGCGTAAACACCATAGAAAAAGCTCTTAAAAACAGTTATACAATAACCACAACTACAATTATTTCATGGTACATTTGCATGAATTCGTAAAATATTAAAAATGAAACAGAATAGTTAAATGCAAAAATCAAATACCTATCTATTTACTGAGCTCTCTTCTCTATTCTTTTAACACAATTCTGCCACAGCCAAACATAACAAAAAATTACTTATTGTTGTTATTCAAAAACAGTTGGAGAAAAACGCTTATAGTCCCCGAAATACTAAACCCACACATACCTAAAACTGCTCGTTCACATCTATAAGTAAATATTTTTAATTTGGTTTAAGATTTGTCAAAATTGCTTGAATAATGTGGCCCTAAAGTCCATCACAAAAAGTGGTCTTGCATATCAATCGCATCCTATTTAAAATACGATGTTCGTTAAGGTTTCTAACAGCTTCGAATTTAAAATGTTCTGATACAGAGACCGAAAATGTTTACTGGGTGGACTCACATACAGACACCAACTCTTAACAAATAATCATTAAGGCATTGGCTCATGTATCAATTGAGTTGCAATAAAGTGGCAAGGGGACTTAATGTTTTGAAATTAAATAAGAGAAACGTAAAATTATTGGGGGCTGCGGGAGGGAAGGCAAGCTCGCTTATAAAGTGGAAATTAAAGACGGCATTACATAGATACACATCCATATACATACAAACATACATACAGTATTTGTGTTTGTATTACCCCATACCTCTGGATGCTGTCAGCAACAATAATCATGATGCCACATAAACTTTTACTATCTTGGGTAATTGCAAAAACATTTTGTCGTTGCTGCTGCTCTAATGATTTAGCGGTAAAAAGAAAAGAAAATGCCACAAGACCTTTTATAGAAGCCGCTTAAAATAAAAAACACATACATACATACATATGTACATATGTATCGGATTCATTATTATATCAGCTTTTGTTGCGTGAGCTTATTTTTGCTTTCGTATTGATCATGATCAATGACATTTTCACAATTGTTTTTAACAATGTGAATTTGCGGAAAAATATGAAATAGTAGACAGGTCATGAGGAAGTAACTTTTTGAGTACACAGAGGAAACAGTGCCTAATAAATACCTAATAAAATAGAACAAAATTAATAAGATATCTCTACGAATTTTTTTCAAAAAGGAAGTCTTATTATTTTAATAAGGAAACCCTTATTGAAAAAATCAAAAAGGAATCTTATGGTTTTTATTAGGTATTCTTATTGTTTTTTTAAAAAAGGTTTTCCTTATTAAAATAATAAGACTTTCTTTTTGAAAAAAATTCATAGAGATATCTTATTAATTTTGTTCTATTTTATTAGGTATTTATTAGGCACTGTTTTCTCTGTTGTGATGTTAGGAAATACAAATTTGAGATCATCAGAACGTCATGGTACGTCCCGAATGCTTATTTACAACATGTATTTGTATTATCTGGATGGAGGGGTGATGAAAACATTTTTATAAAACTTACGTATTCTGGGATTTGAACCAAGGAACTTCGGTTTAGTAGATTGGCACTCTAACCACCTCACAACTACACCTTACTATAGTATACATATTAGCAGCCAGTTTAAGAAGATGATTTATTGTAGCACAAAAAAAATTATGAAAAAATTGTTCCTATATTGATTTATATGTATGAAATAACAAGCAAGCTAATGAAATCAAGAAGATATTCTTATTAAAAAAAATCAAGAAGATGATTTACACATGATCATACAGGAACCTAATAAAATCAAGAAGAAAACCTTATTAAAAAAAACAATAAGATGGCCTAATAAAGTCAAGAAGAAAACCTTTTGGAAAAAAACAATAAGATGGCCTAATAAAATCAAGAAGATATTCTTATTAAAAAAAAATTAAGAAGATGATTTACACATGATCATACAGGAACCTAATAAAATCAAGAAGAAAACCTTATTGAAAAAAACAATAAGATGGCCTAATAAAGTCAAGAAGAAAACCTTTTTGAAAAAAACAATAAGACGACCTAATGAAATCAATAAGAAATCCCTTTTATTTACAATTCATATAAAAACCTAATAGAATCAAGAAGTTTTTCTCTATGGATTGTTTTTTTGGTGCCAAAAAATATCGGAAATTGGGTAAAAAAAATTGTAAATAACAAGTTTTCTTCTTGATATTATGTGTTTTCCTTATTGAAAAAATTAATAAGATTTACCACATAAAAACAATAAGGAATCTCTTCAAAAAAATCTTCGCTTCTTTCTGCTGGGATACCCCTTAGCCTAAAAGCGTTTCATAGAAAGAATCTTCTTGATTCTATTAGGCAGTTTTGGCTCTGTGTAAACAATAGTTTTATGAGTGTATTTAATAAACAAACTCAGAAAACAAATTTTAGTACTAAATGATGTAAAAACGTAAGATAATGGAATTTCATCTACAATACCGATAAGACATTTTAAAAGTACTAAAAAACGATTTCTAAAAAAATTATAAAATTTCAATCTGTAACATAAGAGAATTATTCCTAATATGTCAGCCATTGTAAGCACAAAACTTTTTTAGTACTAAGAAAATGTATTTGGAAGTTTTTTGCAGCTACAAGTATTTAGACTAAAAATGCATTTGATAACTAAAGTCAAATATGTGCACTACTTTGAGCATTGAGTCAGCCTCTAAGTTATGCGACCACTATATAGCCAGTCGATTTGAGCAGAAAATTTTGCATATAAAGCCCTGTATGACAAAGAAAGTTGTACATAGCATACTTTATAGTATAACATTTGTTTATAGTGCATGTATACACTTCTTGATTAGCCACTAACAAATAGTTACTGACAGTTATTCTTTTTTTAGTACTAAAACGGTTTCTGCACTTAGCAAAATCTTTAAATAATAAACCTTAAAAGTAGTATTATTATCAACTAAATTAAACTTACTTTCGTAAGTTTAGTACATTTTTTATTTTTAGTTTTCTTTTAGCACATTTTAACATTATTCATAAATCTTCTTAGGTATATTAGCACTATGCTATTTTAGCACTATGCTATTTTTTAAACATATGAAAACTTCGTCATAATTTCATATAGTTTTAGTACTAAAAATTTCTTTACTTTAAAGCCAGCCCTTTCTCTGGATATAGTCATAAATATATATTCCTTTTAGCACTAAAATCCATTTCAATTGTTTTTTATAGAGTGACACAAGTTTAAATCATAATAAAACAAAAATATATATTTTTAATATCAATGAAACTGGCTTTATTAGAAAGAAAATTTTATGAAATTAATGTTTAAATATGATTTCTGCCATGTGGCCGCCATGGCTGGCGCGTAGAAGGCGCAATCTGGATCACCAATTTTCAATAAATTTTTGCAGCATTTGCAACTCTTCGAATGTTGATTTGCAGGTATTCAATTGTTTGTGGTATATCGACGTAGACAAGTAACTTAACATAACCACAAAGAAAATAATCTAATGGGGCTAAATCAAACGATCTTGGTGGCCAATTAATTGGGTCATTACGTGATATTATTTTTTCTTCAAAAGTTTCTTTGAGTAAATCAATTGTAGCGCCCACTGCGCGACGAGTTGGACGAATAAAACAATTGTTTTGATTAAAAATTTTTAACCATTTGTACGCGTTGCTCTGGCGTAAATCGATTCATAATGAAATTTTAAAGCAAACTAAACAAAAAGCAACTATCAGCTGTTAAATGGAGGTGTAAAGTTTAAAAGTTATTTAAACAAGTTTTCTGACTTAAAGTGTTGTTAGTACTAAACATATATTAGTAGATACTTTTAAATTAGCGTTTAGCTTATTTAAGTAGAGTTGAACACGAATCTATTTATATACAGTACTTTAAACGCATTACATATATTTATATACAGATACATAATTTGTTTTGATAACCGAATAGAAATATAAGTACACATAAGCATTCAAGAAAAATACTAAAAATGGCCAAAAATATTCATGTTGAAAAATGAGAGTTTATTCGTTGAAAAAATTTGTCTGTGAATTTCAAAATTACTCAATTATTGTTTGGATTAATTGATAACTTTTATTTGAACCCCATTTTAAATATTTTCAAAAATTTAATTTAAAACAATTTTATAGATTCCATAAACTGTCCCAACAAATTTAAATGTCCGGATTACTGGATAGTCCGAATTAGGGAGGCTGTACTTCATTATACAACTTATAGAAAGAACTATATTATATCAAAGTCCTTGTCCTTACAAATAGATAGGCTTCTACTGTCAGACTTGGGGTCATTATAATGCAAAAGAATACCGAGCTTGTTCACACTATCATTTATATTAATTTCTAAATTTTTTTTTTTCCTGTCAAACATATGGCGGATTATAAGTTGAATTGTAAAAGCCAGAATGGATTTAAATTTTTCTGAATAAATTTTTTTGTATAAAAAATTTTTAGTTCTAAATAAATTTTAGTACTAAATTTAGTACATGTTTTTAAGTTAACCCTACTCCAAATATTTTGTTTCTCTATGTATTTATTTAACACAAATATGTAATTTAGTACAAAAGATGCATAAGTAAAATATACATATAACTTCTACATCGAAGAAAATTGTTTCACTAATTAAGCATATAAGTACTAAATCGTATCTTAGTTATTTATAAACCTAAAGGAAAGAAGAACAATATTAAGACTTTCATACTACTTTTAAATATTTTAGTTCAGATTAGGTTTTGTGCTTAAATAAATTTTAGTAAATATATGTGAAATATCTACGAATATATAAATGGTTTAAGTATTAAATTGTCTTTTCATAAGTTTTTTATAGTGAAAATATTTTTATTACTAAAAAAGTATTTTAGTTCCAAAGCGGCGTATTTCAGTGTTATTTTCTTGTTGTTGATTTTAGTACACATGCATATAAGTATGTCATTAATAAATCCATTTATTTTAGGCATTTAACTCAATTTATGAGTTTGCTTTTATGTACTAACCATATTAAAATTTAGTACATATGTTCAATCATAACCTACCTTTACCACTAAGACAGTATGAAAGTATTAGATTCTTGTGAATATTGTGTTAGATTTTCTTTTTCATGTGAAAATATTCCCATTTCATTTGTCAACTTTAATACAAAAATAGTTTTTATATCTATTTCCGTTTTTAGCAAAACTTTCTGACGGTTGTCCTTTTTTCCACTTTATCTTTATACTTCCTCTTTTGTACGGACATTGCTTTGCCTTCGTTTAATCTTAAGCAACTACAACTTCAACGAATATTTAAAGGGTTTAAAAGCCGACATGCCTTTAGCAAAACAAAGCTTAGTAAATTGCTCTTTAATAGTTTTTTTTTATTTAATTACTTATTTGTCATTTCCTTGCTTCGCAATCAATAGTTTAATTGCCATTTTGTTAAAACACTGGCGTTACACTTAAGCAATATTTGCAAAAAAAAAAAAAAATAGAAATCTTATCGAGAACAGAAGGCAAAAAGTAGGAATAAAAAAAAAGATAAAGTAACTTGATAATAAAGCATCAAACACAGTTTTTCAGCATGCTAGTGTGCTAGTCAGTCAGTCAGTCAAGTTAGTTTTCTTTTTTTTTTTTTTTGTTTTGTTTTTCAATTCTATTTTATTTCAGGAAAATTTTTTCTTAGTACAAAATCTAGCAGTTAAAAGTTGTATGATGTTTAACTAACAGCGTTTTTTTCTATTACTTTTTCATATTTTTCCTAGAATACATTTTTTTTGAATACATTTTAAAAGTCTTTTCATTTTCGCTTTTACTGTTCATTTTCGTGTCTCATCAGGATTAAGGATTTTCATTAACATGTATTATATTTTTACAGTTTTAATGGATATTTTATGTCACACACAAAACAAAGCAGTGGAAAATTATACGAGTATGCATATTTTATTTCCGAAAATTTTTCACTTTATTTATAAAATAATTTTTTTGAAAAGAAAAATGAAACAGATTTTTAAAAAAAATTGCCCAACACAAAATCATGCTGTATTTTTTTTTAATTTTTATTGCTTCCTGCAAATTTGTTTTTGCTATTAATTACCTTAAAATTTATCATAGATTATCGAATGGTCCTTCGAATATCAGAATTAATAAATTATTAAAAAAGTATTCATTAACATTAGGATTTATTTTTCCCTCGAATTTGTTGTATTATCTACTTTCTCATGAACATCTTTCACCACAAAATCTTCAAGGTGAAAAATTATTTTAAATTGTTATACGCTCCTGCGAGACTCAGAACTTGTAACTCTTTACAAAATCGCCGACTGAAATACTTCTTATTTTCATTAAGATTAGCATCATTTTGATCATAAAAAAAAAAAATTATTAACAAGTTTGCTGGTAGCGAAATATTGGAATAAAAACTGCTTAAGAATTTTTCATAATCAAAGTGATTTTAATGATAGATTTCTGATGAACATTTTTAAAATTGAATTGTCCGGATTAGTGGATCGTCCGGACTACAGTTAAAATAAATTTTTAAACGCATATGATTTGTTTTTATTACCGAACAGAAATATAAGTATACATAAGAATTCATTTGCATTTAATTAATTTACAGAAAATATAAAAAAAAAATACTAAAAGTGACCAAAAATATTAATTTTGCAAAATAAGAATTTATTTGTTTCCAAAAATTAGTCTGTGAATTTCAAAATTTCTCCATGTTTTTATTAATTGATAAATTTTATTTGTATATTTTTTAAATAATTTCAAAAATATAATTTAAGGCAATTTTATAGATTCCATAAACTAACCGAAAAATTTAAATGTCCGGATTACTGGATAGTCCGTATTAGCGAGTTTGATTAGGGAGTTTGTACTGTAATTCATTCGATGGTATATTTGGCTTCAAAACGATTACATTTTTAATATACCGTTGACTAGAAAAGATATTATTCCGTGAACATATATGTATACGATTATGTTGTAAATCAACTGGTCCTTCGAGCCTAAAAATAAGTTCTCATCAAGCTCAAGGGGAGGAACAAGAATTATTTTACTAAAAACAAATGTTTTTTTATATATTTCCTTACAAAATTTATCGATTTCAGAATTATATAAATTAAACATTTTTATAATTTATAACTCTAAGGTCCTTAGAACATGATTTATTTTTCTTAAAAATTTATTTTGTTACAAATTATCTTACACAAGAGTCAGCAAAATGTTAAGTTATCTTAGTTTATTATATAGTCATACGAGCATTAATATTATTACATTCTACATAAAACGTTGATTTATCTTCTCTATGTTGTCCCTTTCTCTAAGTTCCGGCACAATGCACTGCATTCATTGGGGTCATCCTCTGAGTGCTACATAACAAGCAAAAAAACAATATTTTATACTTTATTCTTTGTAACGACTATAATAAAAATATAAAATTAATTAAATTCCGAATATGGTCCTTCGAGCCCCATACAAAACCATAAAGTTCTTAAGTAATACAATAATTGATTTTTTTTTTTGCTACATATCTTTTAATATTGTATTCTCTGCCATACTTCTTTTTTATAACAGTCTTGAAACTGAAAAGTAATTTAAGTTTATGATACGGTCCTTCGAGGCTTATAATTAATATGTTTGCAATAACCATATCATTAAAAAACATAAGATATAATATTCTTACTTCTTATTGTAACGATGCTTCAAATGGTCCTTTGAGCCTCAAATGCGTAAACTGTAGATTAAAAAACAATAGAAAGTTTTCTTTAAAAAAAAAGCGTGGAACTTTCTAATAAATAATTTTCTTAATTATGCTTATCACAATGGAAAACTATAATGCCTGTTGCAACGGCCCTTCGAACGTACATATATGGAATAACCATTATCCAATAACAATTGAAATTTAAAATACAGATACTAGTTGTTTCATATTAAGCATTTCAATTTATAAAATACAATGACTTGGCAGTTTATACAAAAAATTATGTAAAAAAAAAAATAAAAGAATATGGGTAAAACTATCTGTCTAATACTTGTTCATCTTCTTCCACCATCATAACCACTTCCTCAGCAGCAATTGTTAACTTGTCTATAGCTTAAAACGGCCACAATAACCAAAGACGTTTTTTTTTCTTTCATACAGCTCTCATATAAGGAAGTTGGGTTAAAGTAGGCAAATAGAAATATAAAAGAAATGAATCAAAAGACAATTTAACAACTTCCTAACTTCCTTATAATGCAATTTTTCTCTTGACTTTTTAAACTATAAAAATCTTTTCCACTTACTGTCGATTTATTTCTATAATTTCTTGTTTTGCTTATTCTGCTCTCCGTATGTCTCTCTATATATATATATATATATATATATATATATATATATATATATATATATATATTTTTTTTTTTCTGTCTATCACTAGTACTTTTTAAGGTTCTATTTACTTAAACAATCTAAACACATTTTTTCTTATTTATGCAAGTATATAGACAGATTTTTTTCGTACTCGATTTAGATTAAGAATTAGAAAAAAACTGTATGAAATAGATACTGAACTATAGATCAATAGTTGTTTGAAAATAGCAAATGTGTTTAAGGAAACTGTGAGAGGGAGTGAGAGAGAGAGAGAGAGAGTATTTACTTATATTTGATTAGATAGAAGAAATAAGTAGAAAGAAAGATATTTACATTGTAATGTCTACGGGGGGAAAATAAAAATTATCCGCACAAAAACACAAATGTGAAAATAAGGCCAAGTTCCTATCCAAAATATTTCGGCCGTAAAAAGTACTGAAATCAAAATAAGCACCAAGTTGTTGATAGGTACAATTCCATCTCATTTCTAGGCAACCTATAAGCTTGGCAATATTTTTCCAAGAATTCTTTATCATATTATAAAGGCAAAAAAATTTTGCCAAGCTAACAGGTTGCCTAGAAATGAGATGGAATTGTACCTATTAACAACTTGGTGCTTATTTTGATCTCAGTACTTTTTAACTTGGCCTTATTTTCACATTTGTGTTTTTGTGCGGATCTCACTTCTTTTTTCCAAGTTGTTTTTGTATAAATATCTATATGTATTGCTTATCTGGGCCTACCTGTGTACCAAATTTCAGCTTTCTAGCTATACTGGAAGTGCCCCATTCAAGGAAGGGGTATCATAGTCGCCCCAGATGAAAAGTGCCCGTTAAAAAATCATTTTCGGTAATTTCTCATCAGGACTTACCTGCGTACGAAATTTAAGCTTTCTAGCTCTACTGAAAGTGCCCCATAAAAAATAGGGGCACCCTAGTCCCCCTCGGGTGGAAAGTGCCCGTTTTTCAGATTTTTCTGGTTATTTTTTCACTAAGATCTACCTGTGTACCAAGTTTCAGCTCTCTAGCTTTACTGGAAGTACCCAATAATATTGATAAGTGAGTGAGTGAGTGAATATGTACTAAAATATGGACTTTTCACACGTTAATATCTCGGGAGGCTTTTACGGTAGAACTTTCAAATTTTAGCAGTGAGGTCAGCTCTGTAGGTTGACCTTATGTTTGTTTCAAGTTTCATTCTATTGTGATCAAGATGAGCAAAGTTATGAGGGGGGTAAAAACAGCTCGGATGGTTTCGTGTAAATATACACACTGTGAGGCCGAACTTGGCCTGGCGCAGTACCGTCCGCTTAGATTTGCCAATATATGTGATACAAGTGAAACTTGAAGATTATTTTTGTTAGTACATTTATTTTTTAATTATAAAATTCTTAAAAACCCAGTGTTAAACACAAACATTTTGTAAAAAGTAAATTTTATAATCTGCTCCACTACTCTTCGATGACATGACGCTTTTTAGTAAAAATCAGGTTATTAACTTTTCAGTTTTAATATGGAAATTTATATTTTCAAAAGTTAATTTATTTCTTATGGGTTAGTTAATCTACATTATGTATTTCATTGCTTGCTAAATACCATCTTATCAGTTGATCATTACCGTCATGCTTCAAAAGTGTTCAATAACATATACTTGTACACAATCTCTCAAGCAATAACCGAGAATTATTGAAGCAAAGTACAATAGTTTAAAAAAGAAAAATTTTATACAAACAATACAGCGATATGAATCGTTTTATTTTGGCTTACAACCTTTATACAATTATTCTTAGTAATTCTCGGTTATTGTTTAAGAGTTTGTGTACAAACAAAAGAGAGTGAACACTTTTGTAGCATGGTGTGGTAAAGATCTGCCAATGAGATGATATTTGCAATAAAATGTTAAATTTTTAATATAGAAATATTAAAATAAATTTACTATTTGAATTAGACGCCCACTTTTTTCCTTTAAAAAGTTTAAAAAGTAGGCGTGGTTTAAAAAAATTTCTGAATACGTGCTAATCTCAATTGTTTGAGCTCTAGTATTTCGGAAAATTTTATGAATATGGCTTTCAAAACAACTGAAATCAATATTTTCGGAGCTATGGCCCGATTTCTAAAAACCGAAAATCGGCTAAAAATTACCACAAAGTGCTAGTTTTTAAAAAGGAGGTTAACTCCTACATCTCGAGAACTAATTATCAATTTTTGATGAAATGTATTTTGTAAATGAAAGATTACAAGATTATGGGTGCATGAAACAGCAGGATTTGTCAGGATTGAACCATTAGATAAGCAAACATTTAGTGCTGAAATAGTTCTCGTAGTCAGAGAAAGTTGTATGTACCAAAGAATTGCGATAATGAATACTGAACAGAGCCACCATCTAGCACAGGGCGATGAGCGCCTCACGATAAGAAAGACGATTCGACGTTGTTCTGTTCTGCTGTTTATATTGAAATTTCCATTTTCCTTTATTGTTTGCTACATATGTATGTACTCGTATATCATGTTTTACATTTTTAATAAAAGAAATTTTTAATCAAAAACAAACTCGTTTTTCTTATTAAATTTTCTATGACAATAACATTTTTATAATCATCTAAAAGAGAGACAATTTAAGAACATACATACATATGTACATAAATACATACATAAATGAATAGAACGAAATATATATATATTTTATTTGCAATTTATTGCAATTGACTTGCTGGCTGGCTGGATACAGTAAAACGCTCTGAAATGTAAAAAAAAAAAACATTTAAATTCAACATATCACAACTTTTCCTTTTCCGTTTTATTAGCTTTCATTTTTTCGCTGTATTGCTGTGCAAAAAAAAAAAAAGGAAATGAAAATATTATTACTTTTTATAAAGAAATTTATTGCCGGTTTTTTCCTTTTACTGGAGCACAAAATAAAAAGAAATTTTTATCTTAATGCACAGCAAAAAAGAAAGAATTTGCCTTAGATATTTTTTTTGTGTTGTTGTCACATTTCTTTATACAAAAATATATGTATGTATGTATTTGCGTTGGCTGTAGTCGAAAATAAAAAAGTATGGAAAGTTTTTTTAAATACTCGTATATCGTAAGAAATGTTCGTGTCATTAGTGTTAATTTTTTTTTTTTTGAGAAAAACAACCTTAATTTGATTCATACGACAATGGTTTTTTTAACATACGCACTAGTTTCTATTTTGTATTTTTTCCATAGTTGCAGAAAAAAAAACATGTTCAAATAATATTTAAACATTTTTGTATAAGTTAACAATTTCATTTGTTAAAATTCTGTTTCTGTTGCTTTGGCCTTAATATGTATGCTTGTATGCTTGTATGTTTGATACAAGTAACTGCCGTTTTTAAGTAGAAATTTTTATGATACTTTTTTTATTTCGCTTATCAATTGCTCAAATACTACCTTTGTAATGTAGTCAATTAGATTGTCTGTTGGTATTTGCATGTGCTTAATATGAAGAAAATAATGTATAAAAGAAGTTTTAACAAAGAAGTTCTCTTTTAATTACTTTCATTCGGGAAAAATATACAAATCCTGTGAACCGTCATAATTAAACACTTGAAATTATCGCACTTAGGGCCAATATCACCACATAATGATGAAGTTCGTAATAATTAACATAAATATTAGCTATCGTGAGCATTAATTTTCCCTGTTCGATAAAAGAAGAGAATGTAATCTATATAATTTGGCAACATTGCAGCAGACACCGACTAATTTTGGTTGTTAAAAATGCGCAGTGGCAACAATTAACTTTTGTTTTTCTTTCCTTAACTGAAAGCAAAGGAATTTTTTTTAAGTTAACATATGTTCAGCAGAAAATATGGCAGCTTTAAATTCTTAATGTTCACTTGGTAGAGTTAGCAGGAGGATGAAAATGAAAATAGAAAAAATTTCACAATGAAAGAAAATTCAAAAGTAAAAACAACTTAACAAGTGGAAAAAAATAGTCAAAATAAAAAATATGGCTGACAATTACAGTTTTTCTCTCATGTATATACATATTTAATAAAATACACCTCATTATAACCTTCAACAAAAATGTTATAGGTATTTATAGGTTTGTGTAATTTCCACAAAATATTCATATGACATTCATAAAGTATGTATGTATATATATTCTGGATCCTTAAAGATTGGGAAGCTAAATTAACCAAGTCCGTCTGTCAGTCTGAAATGACTGTAATGTCTGTAATTCTTTCCGTCTGTCTGTATGTGAAATCGTTTTTCCGAAGCTACTAGAAAAGTTGAAGGGTTGGGTCTTGCACTGATTTGTAAGTATTTCTCCTAAAACGATTCGTTTTGAATATCAGCCAAAATAAAATATTTGTTCCGATATTTGATTAAATTTACACATACGAGTATATGTACACATATAGGTAAATATTCGCGAAATAAATTTGTTAATTTATGACGGAGTCCCAGTATTGAACCTGGAATCATCTAGAATTCAACGCACTGATAAACGGAAATATTTTTTTTTTTTTTATTGTTAAAAGTTACAGAATCACACTACTGATCACGAATATTAACAAACTTTTAATTTTAATTATCTCGGGTCATCCTACTCAAACTGTCTGTATTGTAAAACAGTATAAAAAAAAATATTGAAAAATATTCCAATGTGTACACTGAACGTAACTTTGATAAAATAGTTAGTTTAATTCAAAACTAATAATAAGTCCTTAATTTAACCGTCGTCTAGAAATGATATAGTTTTGGCTAAATTTCTTTGCATAACTAAATTCTTTTCAATCAATATTTTTCGATATCACAGCTATTAAAGTGGAAAATTATAATATTTCAGCGTGTGGTCCTACGAGCATTAAAATCAATAAGTCCTTTTTTATAAGCTTTAAGTGGACAACAGGCGATAGTTAGTTTTGTAGAGATTCTTTCTCATGATCATTTTTAATTTAAGAATTACTAAAAGGAATCAGTTTTTATATTTTTAATAGAATCAGGTTTTATGGTCCTTCGAGCGTCAAAATTAACAATAAAAGTTTTAGTAAAACGTTAAATGAAAAACATGATATATTTTTCTATTAAATAGTTTCTTGTTAAAAAATAAAAAAGAATGTACATATACATACATATATGTTATAAAACGTAATATAACGTTACCTTAGTATAGAAAGACCCTAATTTTTTTTTAAATCGTATTTTTTTCGTTACATAACATCGATAACTAAGAGGGTTACCTATTAAAATATGCTTAATAGAATATTTAAAAAAAATATGGTTTATGTCCTTTTTATATTAAGCTAACGATATGTGTTTATGTATATTAATTGTTTTTATTATGCTGGTTTTTAATACGATTTGTCCTAGGACAACTGCTGATACCTCAGTCTAAGACCCAAAGCTCCAACTATTCTGGTGGCTTCGTAAAACCGATTTCAATTTCAAGCAGCCAGACAGACGGATATGGATCATTCAACTTCCCTATCTTTAAGGATCGAGAATATAAATACTTTATGGATCTCATATGAGGAGATTACACTAGGAATGACGAAGCAATAAATACCCTTGCCATATATTATGAAAGGTATTAAAATTATCTTACTTCATCATATGGTCCTTCTAGCCTCAATATTATTAAGTCTTTAATAAAGCATAGATATATTTATTAAGTGAAATGTTTTTCTTTATTATTTTTTTTTTTTTTTGTTATATGACTTTTTAATAACCAGTTGCGACATCACAATTGTTAAAATTAAAGATTGCTACAGTTTATCATATGGTCCTTCTACCCTGAAAATTATTAAGTTTCAAATAAAAATTTAATTGAACAGCAAGAGATATTTTTTCATTATTTATTTTGTCTGTATAACTTTCTCTTGAACATTTTTGATTTTTCTCAATTTTTAAAAATGTATTTTTATCAAAATCATGCTTGCATTTTAACACAATTTGTTTTAAACATTATTTTTTTTCTTCTTTTTCTTTGCAGGTATGTTAACCTCAAATCGTTTTTGATGGACAACACTTTGGAGTCATATAGTAAGATTATGTTATATTGCAAGTAATTCTTATAAGTATAAAAGTGTTTGAAATATTTTAATTTATGAAATTGCATTATTGTTGCAACTAAAGATATTTTTTTAAATTAAAACCCTTAAGTTTACCAAAAAAAAAAAAAAACTCATTTAATATATTTGTTTAAAATTTCATTTCATAAATTTAAATTTTTATACACATTTTTTTTCACAAGCCAACAAATATTAATTTGCTAATGTTTAAGTGTTTTTTTTTTTATTTTTGTTTAAAAATTGTTTAATGTTTTGAGAATAATTGGTGGAAAACCATAAATAAAAACAGAAAAGCACAAAATTCAAATGAAGTCATTTGTTGTAATTCAATACTTTAAACAACATAAATTCTATAACAATACAATTTTCAAATAATGTATTGTTTCGTCTAGCTTTGGAATTTTTTTCTTTTTCGTTTATTCTGGTTTCCACTTACTTATTTTTAAATTAATACAATCCGTACCATCGAATTATATTTATGACCAACCGAATGAAAACACATGAAAATACACTTAGCAAAAATATTTTAGTTTTAAGCAAAAACTTTTTTCAACTAAGTTTTATTTTAAAGTATGACTCGTTATATCGCGCTTGGAGGGCGGGTAATTTGGTTAGCCAGCGACAACAATATGTGATTAAATTCCGCCATAATCGTCGGAATTAGGTTTATTTTTGATGGCCCCATCTGCATAGTCAGCAATAAAGTATACTTTAATCGTAGTAGTTTTAAAAAATAAAATAAGTAGATTTGAAATGTATTTTAGTACAAAATTTTAATAAAAATTTTTGTTAAAATAGATTTCAAAACCATTTAAAATTTTTATGAATAATGGAGTAAAAGTTTCAAACCAGTTTTTCCACAGAAAAGAAACAATGTAACGATTTTAAAGTGTACTTTATCTTTAGTCTGACTATAATAATGAAACATTTTATTTCTCTTGTCACACTAGACTCTACGGTTTTCTTTTTATTTAACTGGTGATGCATAAAAATTTAGTACTCCACACCAACTGAAATTAAAACATACAACAACAACAACATCAATAAAAATATACTAAATATGTATTTTAGTTTTATAGTCTAACTAAAGAACTATTGTTTAGTTTACAGCCAATTTATGCATTTTGCACTCTATTCATTCATTTTCACTGCATTTGTACTTGTTCACTAGTGCTACTGATGCTAATGCTGATGATGATTATCATTTACTCTTTTAAAGAATTGAAAAAATCCTCATTAAACAAAAAAAAAAAAAAATGTTTTAAATATTTTAAATGTTTTTCAGTCACGCGCAAAACCAATCTAATGATGATGTGCTAATATGGCCCAGACAAAAATTGCATTAAAATTTATTTGCAGAACAAAAACCTAAACATTGCTGCAACATAAATTGTTTTTATATCGGGGATATTTAAGACTGTTTGTTAATAAATACAATTTAACAAAACAATACCAAAATTATTTGGTGCGATTTTAAACAGGACCGTAAAAGAGTTCGTTGTTTAAAAAATTTTCGATTTTTTTTTTATTAATTTTTAAGCTATTGCAGGCTTTGAGGCGACCGAATCAAGAAATTTTGAAAAGTTTGTTTCTTAAGTCTTTTGTTTATGAAACGAAAAAACCTGACACTAATTTCGTTTCTTAAGTCTTTTGTTTTTTGAAGTGAAACATTTTTTTTTTTGTATAGTCTATGTACGATGACTATACTGTGTTGCCGCTTTGGAATTTTTTTTTAAATTTCCAGTGTTGCCATTTTTTCCGAGATTTCTGGGATTTTGAAGGGATGTTTGTCCAAGTTTTTGGGAATTCCCGTCCACTGTTGCCACCTTTCCCCGAGAAATTTTCCTGGATTTCCGGGCTTTTGAGGGGATTTTTTATATATATGTATGTATATAAAAGAAAGTCGTGTTAGTTACACTATTTATAACTCAAGCACGGCTGAACTGATTTGGCTGAAAATTGGTGGGCAGGTAGCTTAGAACCAGGAGAATGACATAGGATACTAAGGTAAGGCACTTTTTACGTGGGGGGACTAGGGTGCCCCTTCTTTGTATGGGGTAGAAAGCTGAAATTGAAATTGCATAAGTTGAGAAAAAAATGCTATGCAATAGCTTTACCGCGGCAGTCACCGTCTTTTTTTTTATTATTTTTATACGTTTGGGCTTGCAATGTAAAAAAATGGAAATTAGTACAGAAAATCTGAGCTACAAGAAGTCGTTCCAGTAATATATTTTTTAAACATTTTATCCCTCTAAGCGTTTGCTATATGTGTCATTTTACGTGTTATTCTTCTTCAAAACAAAAAATTGTTGTTGTAAAATTTGATTATTTTTTTTTACCACTAATTGTGAAAAGGTACGAAATTAACCCTTAAGCACATTTTATGTTTAGACTTATATCTGGCGATAAAGTAAAGATTTGCTGTATTTGAGACAATTTATTTGAATTTAATATCAAATATGTTTGTAGAATATTTTAGGCCGCTATATGGTTCGTTAAGGGAAATTTTTTTTCATATTTGCAGCAGAGTTGTATATATAAAGGATAGGCAAATTTGAGGTTAGCTATCAAAATGATGAAATGTCAAGAATTAAGCTGTCAAATACTGAACCGATTTGAATATTTTCTTGAGTTGGCTTATCTTCTACTAAATACCTTCGAAATGCTATACTTTATTTCCTATTCGTCTGCATAACGCGCTAGTTAATCACATAACAAAAAAGTGTTTTGGCCCTTCTTCTGCCCCAAATTTTTTTCAATGATATAATTAATTAATGTATTATAGAATTTTATCATTATTAAATGAAACTTCATACAACGAAATTAAAATAAATTAAAAAATTCAATAGTTACAGCAACTCTTTAAATCTACAATTTTATTGTGTGTCCTTTTTTTAGCTTACAAAAATTTTTTTTTTTATTTTCCACCCAGTTGCATTTCCTTGTTCGCATTTCTTTCACTTATTATTATTTCTTAGTTGAAAGTATATGATTTGTGGCTGTTGCAAAGTTTTTGTTATACATTTTATAAAAAAAAAAAAAAAAATCAGAAATCAGAAAAAATAAAAATCGAGTAAAAATTATAGCTTTAACAAAAAGTTTTTCTCTGCTATAGCATGAAAAACAGAGATTTGTATTTTTTTCTCAATTATATTTAAATATTTTTCAGTATTTTCACATCGAAATACTATAGTATTAATACCAAAAATTTATTCACGGTTCAATTGTTACATTTTGCTTACTGCTCATTGAATGACATACCGAGAAAACAAAAAAAAAAAAAAAAATCAGAACATTGTGCATATTGAAAATTTGTATTAAGTACTACATATGCATGTATGTATATATTTATGTATGTAGAGATTATATGTCGTTTTTTTTTTATTTTATTAAATTTACAACCATAATTACATGCATATGCATATAGTATGTACAAGTAAGTACCCAGTTTAACACATAGGAATAACAAAACACAAGGAAAAAAAAGTTCCCAGTTTGCCCGGATTGACTTGCTTGTAGCACATTGTAGTCGACGATTTGTGCATGATTTCCCGCTGTTGATTAGATTTTCATATCGACAATTTTTAAAGAAATCGTCCTGGTTTCGTCACAATTAGCATTACATTTTTGGTGTGAAGACAAGCAATAATGTCCTTCTTTAGTAAAAATATTTGAGGACATTATAAGCGATAATGTCTTACATTTTGTCCTCGCTTCAACTCTATTGAGTACCATTTTTTACGTTTATTTTTCTATACTAAAGTAGTGAAGTACAATATGAGCGACCATGTCCTACATTTTGTCCTCAATCCAAATTTAATGAAAACAAGCTAAGTGCAAACAATGTCCTACATATTGTCCTCAATCCAGCTCTGCTGAGAACCATTTCTTACGTTTATTTTTCTATAGTAAAGTAGTGAAGTACAATATAAGCGACAATGTCCTACATTTTGTCCGCAACCCAACTCCTTTGAGTACCATTTCTTACGTTTATTTTGGTTTAAAAAATTAGAGAAGTACAATATGAGTGACCATGTCCTACATTTTGTCCTCAATCCAAATTTATTGAAAACAAGCTAAGTGCAAACAATGTCCTACATATTGTCCTCAATCCAAATTTTCTAACAGGAAGGTAAGCGCTAAGAATGTTTTACGTTTAGTATTCAATAATATTTTAAATGTACCATGATCACTCGTATTGATCGAAATCCAGTCCAGTTTCAGTTCTCAAGTTCAATAATTTATATGAAACATAAAACAACTACAAAGTAAAAAAGTGAAAATAAAATTATTATAAACGACAATTAAGATGACATGGAGTGCTAAATATTAGAGCTGGCAAAGTATTTAGTAGTGTGAGTACCGAGTATTTGCTAGTTTTTTGTTTTGCAAATACTTAATACTCAAAAGTAGTTACTCTCAATACTTTTTGAGTTGTATTTTTTTTTTTTTTTATAACTAAAGCCAATGAAAATTTCAAGCAAATTTGAGCCTAAAAGCTCAACCTTTTAAAAGCATGAAGTAATATTGAGTACCCGAATCGAAATTAATGAGCAGTATTGAGTAAATGAAAGTAGCAGAAATTGCTAACACTACTAGATATGGACATTTCCGTAGAAGAAACATTACTTTTTTTAACGTAGTGCCAACATTCAATTAATTGATTATTTTTGATCCATGTTGCTAAAATTTTTCGGCTTCTTTATTAATTGTAGAGCTCATTGTGCGCACAGAAAATTTATTAATATTTAATTTTTTTTTAGAAGTAAAAAAGTAGAGTTTTCTGCTGAAATGCCCATATACATTTGCGGACAAAGTAGGCGACATAATACACTGGAATTGCGTAAAACACAACATAAGCAGTATTTTTACACGACATTTGTACGGTAATATCGTAGACGACTGGTTTCTTCTGTTATCCCTCAAGTGTTGTCAAGGACTTGATTTTGTCCAGTAGCCATCATTGATGATATCTTAAGGAAGTGGCCAACTGGGTACGTACGAGTACATATGTACATGTATTTATGTATTTAAATATGTACATATATGTATATGTGGTATGTGGTAAATATGGCCAGGCAAATAATATTTTCATTTTTATGTACAGTTTTATTGTAGTCAATAGGATTGCTGTGCTTTTTTTTTTCTCCCAGCCTCTTTATTAAATATTTTCATTTCAATAATATTTGTATGAATATTAAACGAGATTTTTTTTCATGAATAAATCATGAGTATTTATTTTTTTAAATTGCCAAAAATGTGTTTTTTTTTTTTTTTTGTTTCGATAAATAACTTTTTACGAGATTTCACGGTTTTTAAAGCTGCAATGCAATTACTTTGATCTACACAAGTAATAATGGCACAGGACAGCTGGGATTTTGTTGCAATGCATCTTTTTTTTCGTATAATTAGTACTCAGGGGATGACCCCTACTTATGCAGTGCATTGGGCTAGAGGTTGGGCAGAAAGGTATAGGATAGATGCAGAACATTTAGAAGGCTTTTTTGTTTTTTTTTTTTGGCGGGAAGGAGGTAAAAATGCATTACTGCATCCACGTCAGTCGTCACAAAAACGTGGTATGTCGGGCTCCCCTGATGGGTGTACCGACAAAAAACCCCCTTATGTCCTCTTCTGGAAATTGTTCCACCCCGGAACCGCTCTGATGCATTACTTCGGCGTGGTTTCCTGTTGGCTCTTTGTTACGGCCCTAATCTTTGTCTTGCCTGACTTCAGGTCTTCGCCTATCTACTGGCATTTCCGGCCTCCAGGACGGGGTTTCTTGCTTTTACGAATGGATTCGCAGTACTCTGTTACTGCTCGCCATCCTCTTTCATCTTGAATCATACGAGATATAATTGTTTCTGCGTTTATTTCACCTATTACGTTTTAAAACTCTCGTCTCTTTTCAAGCCATTTAGAACATCGAAAAAAGTTGTGCTCGGCGTCGTCAATTGTCGGCTCATTTTCATAAAGGCAATATGTCGTGGAGCACTTGCCTATGCTGTGCAAGTATATCCGAAAATACCCGTCACCAGACAACATCTGTGTTAGATAATAATTTACTTCGCCTTTTTAGCCACATATGTATGTTTGGGAGGAGTTTTCTTGTCCATCTAGCTGCTGTTTCTTCGTTCCATTTACCTTGTCACTTTTGGAGGGTATCTTGCCTTATTGTTTCCATATCGCTTTGCTGGAAGCTGTTGGCCTTTTTCCTTCTCCATATGTTTACTTTTTCTGCTATAAGTAGGTCTATTGGGATTGTTCCAGCTAAAACAAGAATAGCTGCGGTGTACACAGTGCGATAAGCAGAAGCTATTCGTCAGGCGTATGTTCTTTGCACACCAAGGAGTACGTTTATTCTATTTTTCCTTATTCCGCTGCCCCAGTCGGCTTAGCTGTGTTGTTACCTTGGCGGGCTTTGCTTTCTGCATACTGGATTTGGCTTGAAAACGTTAGTTTTTTGTCGAGTCTTATCCCAATGTAATTTACGTCACTTTTTGTTAATATTGACACATCTCCTATATTAATGTTTATTTCTATGGGTGCGTGTCTTCTCGATAAGAGGAGTAATTCAGTCTTTGGGTTGCTAGCTGCAGACCATGAGCGTCAAGCCATGCCTTCGTTCTGATCATAACTTGGTTCAGTTTTCTTTTGGCCTTTTCTGTGTCTCTATCATTTATTACGGCTGCTACGTCGTATGCGTAGACCACTAGGAAAGTGTCCTGTGGCATTTCAATCCTTAATATTTCATGGTAGGTGATATTCCATAAATCAGGTCAGATGGCTGACCCCTGCGCGGGCCTAAATGTCAGTGGAATTTTTCTTTGTCCCTCCTTGGTGTTGTACATGAGCTTCCTGTCTTTGAGGTAACTTCTTATTATATTCAAGATGTATGGCGGCATCCGAAAGCGCGACTCTAGGGCTCGAAAAACATCTGACCATCGAAGGCTGTTAAAAGCGTTCTTGATGTCTACCGTTGCCAAGGGAATGTATGGCCTACTAAAATTATTCTTCTGTTGAGCGGCATAAAATGCATCCACAACATCTTTTAGTGCTCCAATGGGGGATCTCTCAGGTCTGAAACCATGTTGCCTCTCAGTTATAGCGTTTTATAAGTCTTTCAAAAGGTTTACGTGCAGTGTCAAGCATGCAAAGTGGTCGATAAGATGACGTCGAGTTTGAGTCGCCCTTCCCTTTACTAATAAGCACTAGCTTCTGTACCTTCCGTGCCTTAGGGAAGAGATCTTCCATAAGGCATTTATTGTACATATCGAGCATCAGTTGTGGCCGATTTAGGGCTATGAACTTGATCACTTCCGCTGGTATTCCATCTGGGCCAGGTGACTTATTTGGCTTTAGTTTTTCGACAGCTCCTCTTATTTCCTGTATAGTAAACATAGGGATGTTTATCACTTCACTCGTGTCACTTCTATCAGTAGCAACCTCGTTCATTGGAAAAAGGGTAGTTATAATTTCTTCGTCCATCAATGGATCATTGAATGGGGTTGACCTTCTGTGTGATTAAATGTACACACATGTTACTAACAGTAGTGCTGAGTAAGCAAAGACTTTCACCGATAGCACTTGCATTGGAGACCAACATAAAATCTCTTATTAATAGAAAATAATTAGCATGAAAACGATTTGGAATAAAAATTTTTAAACAGTGTGTGATCTTTAACATGACCAATTGAACTCAGATTAGTGACTAAGAAAATATGTTGGTGATATAAATTAATAGGCAGGATCTTATTTTGTGATAAATTTTATGGCCACATTATTCAACCAATTTGACAAAACTTATAGCAAATTAAAAATGTGAACGAGATATTATGAGTAATTTTGGGTACAGAATTTTGAAAGCTTTATCTATATATGTAAGCATTTTAAATATCATTCCGTACAATTTAAGCGAAATTTTAAATAAAATTATAACAAAAAATTACACTACAATTTCATATGGCCAACCAATTAACTTAAAACGT
Source organism: Lypha dubia (assembly GCA_947311025.1). Taxonomy (NCBI): domain Eukaryota; kingdom Metazoa; phylum Arthropoda; class Insecta; order Diptera; family Tachinidae; genus Lypha; species Lypha dubia. Next base: position 10,483,586 of record OX371262.1, on the reverse strand, counting down.
GCATGGCCAATTGTAGCGTAAAAGAATTTCCGGTACGAAAAAAAAAAACACAAAACAAGAAATAAAAAATACTCCCGCTCTAATGGCATTTACATATTGTGTTGTGGTGGTATTTGTGGTAGAACAACATTGCTGGGCCAAAGTCAATGGAAAATTTTATTCGTTTTTGATAAGCCAACTTCGTTTTTTTTTTTTTTTTTTTTTTTTTTTCATTAAATTTTTGTTTTAAATATGAAACTATAAGCCTTCGCACATACATGCATGCATATATGTATGTAAACCAGTGCTGTTCAAATCGACATATTTGTGTCGAACATTATAGGGGTTCTTATATATAGATTCTCTTTTTGGCCGAGACTGACATAAACAGTAGACATATAGAAAGGCCCTAATTAAATTTTTTCAAATCGTGTTTTTTTTTTTTTTTTGCTTACATCGTTAATTTAGTGGGTTACCTGTCAAATTTTGATAAATATTCCCATTAAAAAAATAACCAGTTAAGGCCTTTTTATATTAAGGTAAAGATATATAACATATGCATGTACACACTAGTTCCTGTTAGACATTCTATATGGCCCTGTATTTTATTACAAGTTTTGCAATATTGATGCACATAGTCACATACTGTATATTTTGAATTTGATAAAAATTTAACTGTAAATGTGTTTAATAATTAAAATTCGGCTGCCTGATAGATAAAAAAATATAAAATTATTTAATAAAAATAACTGATAAGTTTTAAAGCAATAAAAAAAAAATTAAAAACGTAAATAATCTATGGTTAGGTTAGCAGGCTGCTGGTAAATGGAAGATTAGATTCCAGCTCACTTGGGTCCTGATATGGTCCCATTGTGCTACCTGTAGTGAAGACGAGTGATGGAGGAAAGGAGATTAGAAGAGTCGGAAGAAGAGTAGATGAGGGAAGACCATAGAAGAGCAAGAGAAGAGTAGAAAGCAGAAACAGGTGGGAAAAACCAAAGCAAGGAGTTGTCTTGCAGAACATCCAGGATGTCGAGCCCCCTATTGGGCGAACCATCCACTGCTCCTGATGAAGGAGCTAATACAACCGAGTTCCGTATTTGAGATCTCGGAGAGGGTACTGAAGGATCTGCTGCCTAGAAAGCGGAGGCGGTGATCCTCCATAGCTGGGCAGAGGCATAGAAGGTGTGCGATGCTTTCTTCTTCTTTCTCGTCATTGCAGCTGGAGCAATACTCATTGTATGGTAGACCCATGCGTCTGGCATGGGTTCCGAAGGGGCAGTGTCCCGTGACCGTGGCCACAAGATTGCGCAATTGCGGTTTTGGAAAGTTCAGCAGATTTTTGGTTCTGTTGATATCAATGCAAGGCCATAGGGTCCTTGCTGTGGTACAGGATGGTTCATTAAACCATCTTGTTTGTGCCTCTTGCATAAGGGCTTTCTCGAATCGCCTCCAGCAGGCCAAGAGCGGAAGACCACAGAAATTGTCAATTTCAGCGGCCTCTAACTCTGTACCTCTCCTGGCCAGATTGTCAGCGATGAGATTGCCTGTGTTTTCTCCGTGTCCCCGTACCCAAATAAGGGTAACACTAGAACAATTAGCCACTGTATTAAGTGATTTCCTGCAGTAAATAATCTATAGATGAATAACAAAATGAGAAAAATTATTAGCAAATTAAATAAAAATTAACTTTGAAATATTAAAGATGGTATTGAATTTTATCATCTACAAAAAATTTCATTAAAATCTGACGAACAACACCGGAGATATAAGAGGTACAACTTTACTAAAATCAAAGAATTTCGTGTAATTTTTTCCAATTTCAGTTTTAGAAATCGAGCCATAACTCCAAAAATAATAATAATAGAGTAATTAAACTTCCAACATCTACAGATATATTATACCACAACCATGTATTTTCTTGGGGTGCGTAAAAACTCTCAGTTTAACACAAGTTTAATAAATCGTCGAAATGTATGCCAAGAATCTTTCTGCCATAGTTAGCTTTTACTTTAGTTAGCTTCAAGTGTGATCCACTATAATCCGAAAATCACTCATGTGACGCAAGTTTAAAATATGGGGTACTTTTTAAATTATAAAAAACGGGCAACTTGATAGTTTTGGTACTTTTTATTTGCTTACTAATATTTTATATATAAACATATTTTCTCTTGTGATGATTATGCAGTTTATATAAATTTCACAAGTCAGATAGTTTAGAAGATGTAAGAGGTTTTAAAAGGAAATCGCGTTATTTAGTCATCAGGGGATGTGCCAGGCGTACCAAAGGTTTGCCATCTTGTAGCCTACTTTCCGATCTATGGTATAGTGAAACAATAATTCAAATATCTGAAGTGGTTAAGGAGTTTTAGCTGTTTTAAAAAATGCATTTTCCAAAAGTTGCTTGCTGCTGGATTTTGGGGGCCTGGCATTTGACAAAAAAAAAATTCATTTATTTCGCTGATTTTGCAAATTTTCCCGCGTTCAAAAAAAAAACGTTTTACATTTTGTTGAATATCTCTGGTGCTTTTAAAGATATTTTCATTAACATTGACATTGTAGAATTCTTAATTGAGACCTAGATGCTTTTAAAATTGTTTGCCACACCTACTTTTTTAAGAGCAAAAAAGGGCGTTTAATTGCTATTTTCGCAATATTTTTTTTTTTACTATTTTGCACTTGTAAAATCTGTCTATACTAAAGCTGAGATTGTAAACTTTTATCCACCAAAAGTTTCATGAAAATATGACGAGCGATTTCGATGATATAAGATATACAACTTTAATAAAAACAAAGAATTTTGTGACATTTTTGTTAGATTTCAATTCTATAAATTGAGCCATACTTCCCATAAAGTTTAATTTGGTTATGAGATTTACTCAATTAGATCCTAAAGAAAAGTTAACACGTAGCAGGCTTAAAAATTAATTTATTTACTTACTTAATTTCAACAAATTGGTTAAGATAAGGTTAAGGGACTCCTAACAGTTAGATACAGTATGAACTAAAAAAAAAAGAAAAATTGACGTTGAATAATTCTAGAGAACAGCGCTATATTCCGTAGTCCCGATATTTCCTCATCAGTATTCATGTGTATTTCATGTCTTTCGCCAAACTTCATTGAATTGGGTCGGTTGGATATGAATATAAACCTATTTTGTGCAAATCGTATCTAGAAATATGATACGAGAATTATATACATATTAAATTAAAATAAAAATTTTGTTATTATTTTATTAAAAATGCTTGTACATAATATTTCAAACTCATTTCGTAATAAAACATTAAGCACACGTCTATACTTTATACATTTAATTCTGTATTTATGATTTGTATAATTTATTAAAGTAAAATTTTTTTTATTATTAACTGACTATCTCACGATGTCGACAGAATTGTGTTCTTTCCTACAAAAAATTTTGAAATTTTGTTTTAAATGGAAAGAAATCTTTCTTAAATAAATGAACTTCTTGTTTGTTTTGTTTCGTTTTTAAAAATATTTTGTTTTTTTTTAATTTAATTGTATCACTGTTCCTATTCTTACTACACCTAATATTTTTATTTCAATAAAACACCTAACTTTTATCCAGAGTAATATTAATATTGTTGGCAAAATGACTACTAATGTGGGCACCTTTACTAATTTGAAAGTAAGTATGTGTTTTTTTTTATTACGGCAAAGTTTACATGTAAGTATTTGGTAGAATTTTTTAAAAGCTAAAGCTACAATCAAATCAATACACAAGAAACAACAACAATTTTATTAATATGAAATTCTATTGTTGCGTTTAGTTCAAAATATTAAGGTGTTACTTCAGGCGGTCCAAAATTAAACCTTCATAACTCCGAAAATATTAATCCTAGACCAATGAATTTTTACACATCTAGATAATAGACTCTTGTGACTATTATGCAATTTATAAAAATTGCATATGTCAAATACTTTAGACGATATAGAGGTTTTAAAAATTAAAAGCGATTTCTAGACATCAGGGGTGGGTTCCAGGCGGGCCAAAGGTTCACCATCTTGTAGCTAAACTTGCGGCCTATAATATGGTGAAACAATAATTCAAATATCTCAAGTGGTTAAGGAGTTATAGCTGTTTTAAAAAATGCATTTTCCAAAAGTTACTTGCTGCTGGATTCTGGGGGCCTGGTATTTGACAAAAAAAATTAATTTATTTTGCAGAATTTGCAAATTTTCCCGCGTAAAAACAAACATCGGGGCTGCTTTACATTTTGTTGAATATCTCTGGTGTTTTTGAAGATATTTTCATGAAATTTGGTGACAATGTAGAATTCTTAATGGAGAATAAGATGCTTTTAAAATATTTTTCCACACCCACTTTTTTAAGAACAAAAGTGGGCGTTTAATTTTAACTACTATTTTTGCAAGGCTTGGTTAATTTTTTGCACTTTCAAAGCCCCTCTATAGTAAAGCTGAAATCGTGAGCTTTCATCTACAAAAAATTTCATCAAAATCTGACCAACAACTCCGGAGATATAAGCGAAACAACTTCACCTAAAACAACGGAATTTTGTGTTATTCTTGTCCGATTCAAGTTCACAAATCGATCCATAACTCCGAAGATATTAATCCTAGAGTAATGAAACTTTACACATCTAGAGAATAGACTCTTGTGATGATTATGCAATTTATAAAAATTTCATATGTCAAATATTTCTGAAGATATGGAAGTTTTAAAAATTAAAAGCAATTTTTAACCATCAGGGGTGGGTACCAGGCGGGCCAAAGGTTCGCCATCTTGTAGCTAAACTTGCGGCCTATAATATGGTGAAACAATAATTCAAATATCTGAAGTGGTTAAGGAGTTATAGCTGTTTTAAAAAATGCATTTTCCAAAAGTTACTTGCTGCTGGATTCTGGGGGCCTGGTATTTGACAAAAAAAAATTAATTTATTTTGCAGAATTTGCAAATTTTCCCGCGTAAAAACAAACATCGGGGCTGCTTTACATTTTGTTGAATATCTCTGGTGTTTTTGAAGATATTTTCATGAAATTTGGTGACAATGTAGAATTCTTAATGGAGAATAAGATGCTTTTAAAATATTTTTCCACACCCACTTTTTTAAGAACAAAAGTGGGCGTTTAATTTTAACTACTATTTTTGCAAGGCTTGGTTAATTTTTTGCACTTTCAAAGCCCGTCTATAGTAAAGCTGAAATCGTGAGCTTTCATCTACAAAAAATTTCATCAAAATCTGACCAACAACTCCGGAGATATAAGCGAAACAACTTCACCTAAAACAACGGAATTTTGTGTTATTCTTGTCCGATTCAAGTTCACAAATCGATCCATAACTCCGAAGATATTAATCCTAGAGTAATGAAACTTTACACATCTAGAGAATAGACTCTTGTGATGATTATGCAATTTATAAAAATTTCATATGTCAAATATTTCTGAAGATATGGAAGTTTTAAAAATTAAAAGCAATTTTTAACCATCAGGGGTGGGTTCCAGGCGGGCCAAAGGTTCGCCATCTTGTAGCTAAACTTGCGGCCTATAATATGGTGAAACAATAATTCAAATATCTGAAGTGGTTAAGGAGTTATAGCTGTTTTAAAAAATGCATTTTCCAAAAGTTACTTGCTGCTGGATTCTGGGGGCCTGGTATTTGACAAAAAAAATTAATTTATTTTGCAGAATTTGCAAATTTTCCCGCGTAAAAACAAACATCGGGGCTGCTTTACATTTTGTTGAATATCTCTGGTGTTTTTGAAGATATTTTCATGAAATTTGGTGACAATGTAGAATTCTTAATGGAGAATAAGATGCTTTTAAAATATTTTTCCACACCCACTTTTTTAAGAACAAAAGTGGGCGTTTAATTTTAACTACTATTTTTGCAAGGCTTGGTTAATTTTTTGCACTTTCAAAGCCCCTCTATAGTAAAGCTGAAATCGTGAGCTTTCATCTACAAAAAATTTCATCAAAATCTGACCAACAACTCCGGAGATATAAGCGAAACAACTTCACCTAAAACAACGGAATTTTGTGTTATTCTTGTCCGATTCAAGTTCACAAATCGATCCATAACTCCGAAGATATTAATCCTAGAGTAATGAAACTTTACACATCTAGAGAATAGACTCTTGTGATGATTATGCAATTTATAAAAATTTCATATGTCAAATATTTCTGAAGATATGGAAGTTTTAAAAATTAAAAGCAATTTTTAACCATCAGGGGTGGGTTCCAGGCGGGCCAAAGGTTCGCCATCTTGTAGCTAAACTTGCGGCCTATAATATGGTGAAACAATAATTCAAATATCTGAAGTGGTTAAGGAGTTATAGCTGTTTTAAAAAATGCATTTTCCAAAAGTTACTTGCTGCTGGATTCTGGGGGCCTGGTATTTGACAAAAAAAATTAATTTATTTTGCAGAATTTGCAAATAAATTTTCCCGCGTAAAAACAAAAAACAGACTGTTACATTTTGTTGAATATCTCTGGTGTTTTTAAAGATATTTTCATGAAATTTAGTGACATAGTAGAATTCTTAATGGAGAATTAGATGGTTTAAAAATTTTTTGCCACACCCACTTTTTTCAGAACAAAAGTGGGCGTTTAATTTTAACTACAATTTTTGCAAGGCTTGGTTAATTTTTTGCTCTTTCAAAGCCCGTCTATAGTAAAGCTGAAATCGTGAGCTTTCATCTACAAAAAATTTCATCAAAATCTGACCAACAACTCCGGAGATATAAGCGAAACAACTTCACCTAAAACAACGGAATTTTGTGTTATTCTTGTCCGATTCAAGTTCACAAATCGATCCATAACTCCGAAGATATTAATCCTAGAGTAATGAAACTTTACACATCTAGAGAATAGACTCTTGTGATGATTATGCAATTTATAAAAATTTCATATGTCAAATATTTCTGAAGATATGGAAGTTTTAAAAATTAAAAGCAATTTTTAACCATCAGGGGTGGGTTCCAGGTGGGCCAAAGGTTCGCCATCTTGTAGCTAAACTTGCGGCCTATAATATGGTGAAACAATAATTCAAATATCTGAAGTGGTTAAGGAGTTATAGCTGTTTTAAAAAATGCATTTTCCAAAAGTTACTTGCTGCTGGATTCTGGGGGCCTGGTATTTGACAAAAAAAATTAATTTATTTTGCAGAATTTGCAAATTTTCCCGCGTAAAAACAAACATCGGGGCTGCTTTACGTTTTGTTGAATATCTCTAGTGATTTTAAAGATATTTTCATGAAATTTGGTGACATAGTAGAATTCTTAATGGAGAATTAGATGCTTTAAAAATTTTTTGCCACACCCACTTTTTTAAAAACAAAAGTGGGCGTTTAATTTTAACTACAATTTTTGCAAGGCTTGGTTAATTTTTTGCTCTTTCAAAGCCCGTCTATAGTAAAGCTGAAATCGTGAGCTTTCATCTACAAAAAATTTCATCAAAATCTGACCAACAACTCCGGAGATATAAGCGAAACAACTTCACCTAAAACAACGGAATTTTGTGTTATTCTTGTCCGATTCAAGTTCACAAATCGATCCATAACTCCGAAGATATTAATCCTAGAGTAATGAAACTTTACACATCTAGAGAATAGACTCTTGTGATGATTATGCAATTTATAAAAATTTCATATGTCAAATATTTCTGAAGATATGGAAGTTTTAAAAATTAAAAGCAATTTTTAACCATCAGGGGTGGGTACCAGGCGGGCCAAAGGTTCGCCATCTTGTAGCTAAACTTGCGGCCTATAATATGGTGAAACAATAATTCAAATATCTGAAGTGGTTAAGGAGTTATAGCTGTTTTAAAAAATGCATTTTCCAAAAGTTACTTGCTGCTGGATTCTGGGGGCCTGGTATTTGACAAAAAAAATTAATTTATTTTGCAGAATTTGCAAATTTTCCCGCGTAAAAACAAACATCGGGGCTGCTTTACATTTTGTTGAATATCTCTGGTGTTTTTGAAGATATTTTCATGAAATTTGGTGACAATGTAGAATTCTTAATGGAGAATAAGATGCTTTTAAAATATTTTTCCACACCCACTTTTTTAAGAACAAAAGTGGGCGTTTAATTTTAACTACTATTTTTGCAAGGCTTGGTTAATTTTTTGCACTTTCAAAGCCCCTCTATAGTAAAGCTGAAATCGTGAGCTTTCATCTACAAAAAATTTCATCAAAATCTGACAGTTGATTTTCAAGATGTACGCGATACAACTTGATTAATAGATTAAAAGTTGCCATAACGCTAATTTTATGTTTAAATCTTATTTAAATTAAAAAGAACTTTTACACTTTAAAACTTTTATTTTAATTTTATTTTTAATTCTTTTTTTTAATCAATGTTTAATTGAACTTTAATTAAGAAAACTATTTTTATATATGCACAGTCAGCTTTATTAAATTAGCTTAAAGGTTGTTTTTCATTTTGCTTCGTTTGATGGGGATTTTCAAGTCTTCAGTTGAGAAGTGTTAGTTATGATGATGCTGCCATTTACTTATATTTTAACTGACTATTTTTAAGGTGGTTGGATAAATTCATGTCTTCCTTGAAACAATATCGATATTGGATGACAAGTAATGGCGTTGGCGATTGTTCTCGAACAGATTGTGCTGAAAAATAAAAGAAAGCTTTATTAAAACATTCGAAAAGAAAAGAAATTTTAAAGTAAAGAAGCTTTATATAAACTCGTGTAAGATGAACGATTTTTCATAAGAAATAATTTTTTAAAATTATTATTGATATTGCAATTTTTTATTCATAAATTGTTTCATTTAAATGTATTTTTGATTCGAAAGTTCTAGAAATTATTCTACAGCTCCTTACTTTTTTAATCTAAAGTTAGCAAATAGTTTTGTGATTTACATACATACATACACATAATTAATTTAAATACTATACGACTTAGAATTGAGCCGTTTATTTTGAAAGTGGCTTAAGTCACTTTTCAAAAAAAATCCAGTTAATGGCAACACTAAATACAATTGAACGGTATCTTTTCATTTGTAAAAAAATTTCAATTAAAAAAAATGACTTATGCCACTTTCAAAATAAACGGCTCAATTAACCATATCGAGTATGGTGATGGATATATTTCAATAGACTTAACAGTTCTCGACTTAATTCAAACATACAACTTGCGATATTGTTGCTTTTCGAATTATTTTTAAATTTATTTTTTGCATTTCTCAGATTGTAATTTTTTATTTATAAAAAAAATATCATCAAAATATGACAACTAGAAGTCGAGAGAACTCTTTTCAAAACACACAATTTGCGGTAATTTTTGTTTGATTTTGGCAAAATTCTTTCAAGAAATCTTTCTGCTATTGATCTGGTCTTTTAAGAGCTGGTAAGTAAATTTGACTTAAATTAGTTAAGAAATGTTGTATACAAAAAGGGAATCCGGATAAAGTATAAAATTACGCAAAGTAATTTTTCAGTCATCGCTGTTGTTATTTATTTCCTGTTTAATATAAATATGCCGACTACTGGTACATACATGCAGACTTTAGGAGCGCTTAATATGTATGTATATCCATTTAACTAATTGATTTTAATTTAATTTTCACAAATCCTTAAAATTTGTTAAAGCTCACGTTTAAATTTATTATCAAGATAATAAACCATAGTTTTTTTATGTCTAATAACTCATCAATAAAACTTCAATCTTCAAAATGCCTCCTCTATCCAAGGCATTTTACAATTATGAAATAAATTTCATTTGTTTAGCATAAATAATCAACAAACAGACAAAAATCATCAATCATTGTCATCACTACCATCTTTATGTCACATCCCCATATACAACAATATATACCCTGTAGTTCAAGTGGCTGTATCCGAGCTGGTTATACTACTAGCCCTTTTATGACAGAACCAGTCCGAATGCTAGCCATATGACTGGCCACTTTAACAAGGGGATGTCCTACGATGGGGTAATTGTCACCAAGAGGCCACAAAAAGGCAGTTCATAAGCCGGTTCTTCTTGGCTTACCCTTAACTGTCTCCTTATACCTGCCAAACCACTCCCTTAAAAACCCCAAATCATTCCCTATTTTTTATGAAATAAAAGTCATTTTATAATTTATTTAACTAAAAAAAAAAATTATTTCGTCAAAAAAAAAAACAACAAATTCATTTATTAATTAAAAAGATAATAATAATTAATTAATATAATAATTAAATTTTGCTTTTAGCTATTTTTTTATTATTATTATTATTATTTTATTTATCTTCATCCTAGTCATCTTCATCCTGGTTATTCCCATACAATAATGTTCCTACAATAATGTTCCTACAGCCCACTTGTAACTTAGTAAGGATGCGTAACATTGCACTATTTTTGTAAATGTATTTTGACTGCATTGAGAATTGAACTAGCAACCTTCCGACTGCTAATCAACATCTCAACCCACTCAGCTACAATCACTGGTACTTGTTCATTGTACTACTTAAGCTATGTGTGCTTAATGATATACATTTTTTACTATCCACCATCTGCGACACAAAAAGACAGCTAAGTGCCTGCACAAAGTGACAGTAAAATTTTCCACGGTTTTAGAACCAGTCTTCCGAGTATAGGATCAATGTGGATAGTTTTATAACCAGTCTTCAGAGTATAGGGTCAATGTGGATAGTTTTATAACCAGTCCACATTGTATAGTACTGCCACTTTTGGGGTAAATTGTCACGAAAAAACTACAGGGTACTTAAATAGACACACACACACACATACACGTTCTGTCATTCAAGATCTCATAGTATATGAATTTGTGTCAACAGCGTCATAGAGCAACAATGATTACAAACAAATCAAATATCAGCGTGCTATATACAACATTAATGTTTTAAACTCATCAGCCATTCAGCATCTATCAAAGAGTTTTCAAATATCTCGGCTTAAGTTAAACCAGAATATGTTTGTTTGTATGGAGAAAATGGTCAGAATGCAACCGAACGAACGAACCCTGTGACTTCACATTGTATGTATGTATGTACATAAATACACTTAACCAATGATGAATGTATGTGAGAGTGTACGTGTTTATGTACTAATGTGGCCTTTAATGACATTTTAAAATCGCCATGTTGGGAAAAAGAAAATAAACAACAACGCCAAGAAATTATTGCGGAAATAATGATTACAATAATTCTTTTTTCTCCACTAAGCCAGCATTTTGTCGTTGGAACAACAAATAAACTTATTACAAATTACAAATAGCCCAGCAAACATTTTTTGATGGATTCAATGAGAATTTTGGTGGAAATATCGAAGTCGATTAGAATACGTACCGAAAATATGGCTGACAAAAAAGCAGTTATCGTTTTCTGATTTAAGTTTTGAAAATATTGCCGAAATTTAAGCAAACTCTAAAGGTACGATCACATCTGGCAAACATTTGCCCAAAAAAGCGTAACCACTAAATACGAATGAAAACACTTTTGATTTAGATACCTGTTTATTACGTTAAACAGTTTCCTACATAATTTATAGAAAATGTAATAGAATCTTATCTTATTAGATGATGTTTAACTTAATAAATAAGTGCATAAATCAAAAAGTTTTTCATTGGTATTAAGTGGTTACGCCTTTTTAGGCAAATGCTTGCCAGATGTGACCGTACCTTAATGGCTTTTTTGGACAAAATTTGCAGAAAAGTTTCCGAGTTTTCATCTAGTCTTTCGCTTCTGATGCGTATTGAAGAAAAATCTAATCTTAATTTAGAAATTCAGAAATGCAAAATAGAATTCGTGCAGAGAAACAAAAATGATGCAAGACTGGTTAGACTCAGCTGATGCCATTAATTTGTCTGTCAAGAAACAATTGAGAATTATTACGAAAAGCAAAATTAGACAAGGTGTCATAAAGATAATTTGTAGGACATAAAATGTGTAAAATCATATGCTAAATGCATTAAAGGAAATTAATTAATCTAGTGCGATTCACAACCCATCTACGTTTAGTTGTCAATGTTAGAAATTTCAATAGTGTTGGCTGAAGTGGTTAGCGCGTTGACTACCAAGCAAACTATGACACATTTTTCTATTGTGCATTATTGTGGCATTGTATTAATGTCTGTTAGAATGTTTCAAGTGATGAACTTGTTGCGCTGGTCACTAAAAACTGTTCCGGCAACTATTAATACACTGCCCAGGTAATGTACACCACAGTGCGCTCCTTCGTTGGTTAGCAGAAACGTCAGCGAAGTAAAACAATTAATAAAATTACTGGCTCTACTAGAGGCGCTGCAACACTGCTCTAAAAATTAACAAAAAAGACATGTGCCACTCGGGGACTGACGCGGTAAAGCTATTGCGCAGTATTTTTTATCAACGTATGCAATTATATTATTACGTTTTGTTTAATAACTCCGTTGTTTTTCTGGCAATACTGTATGTTAATGAAATCAAAATCAATAGCATACTTTAGGGGTTAACATAAATTGGGCGATTTAAATACTTAAAAAAACAAAAGACTTAAGAAACAAACTTAGTGTCAGGTTTTTTCGTTTCAAAAACAAAAGACTTAAGAAACAAACGTTTCAAAATTTCTTGATTCGGTCGCCTCAAAGCCCGCGATAGAAGCTATGCAATAGCTTAAAACCGAGCAATAACAATGTTTTAAAAGAATTAAGCCTTTTTTTACAATTTCACCATCAATCTTCTTCTCTATCCTAACCCTTTCTCGCTAGTTCTGGCACAATGCATTCCATAAAAAGGTAGTAAAAAAAAACTCAGAAATTTATCCTGGCAAGAAATGTTCACTGGGCTTTTTTATATGTAGACGCAGAGAAAAGACATGATTGCAAAATGTTCGTGTCAACTAAGTATATCTGCCACAACCAATTAATTATTTTTTTAAGCCAATATGGTTGCATCAAACATTCTTCCATTATTAAAATATTGGATGCTACAATAAAATAATCATTCTGGGTTTCGTCCCATAAAAATTGAATGTATCAAAAAAAAGTATTTTCGGTGCTACAAGAGTATCTTTTGCAAATGGGAATTATAAAAGTTTATTGTGACCATACATTGTTTGTGTTTTGAAAAAAAGAAGAAAGCTGCAAAATATAGTAGACTCAATCATTTATGGGTGTTTCCACAGAAAATGACCCCTTACAGCTCAAAAATTAAATTATAAATAAATAAATCTGAACATGAAATGATAGTTTGCGATTGTGATTACATCAACCATGTTTTTTCTTTGCGTGTACCTATCTATGAGTGTGTTTGTATATGTGTATATGTTTATGACGACATATTTGCTTACTGAGTTAAAAAAGACAGATGATAATGACAGTTAACAGTTAACATAAGTCTAACTGCATGTATTTGGTTAACAGGATAACATTTGTGGATGTAAGTATTTTTGTGTGTATGCATGTATGTGTACATGTTGTGTATTCACAATTGAGGGATACTAAAGGATGGCCTTAATATGAAGTGTCAAAAAATTATGATGGATTTGTGTAGGACAGTTGCAAATTTTCGCTCAAAGCGGGGAATTAAATCGAAGGCACTCGCTGCAATAATCGTTCTAATACATACAAATATTCGTAGCCATCAATCATTTGGGGATGAGTTTGACTTTTTATTCATTCTTTTTCTTTTTCTTTTTTTTTTTTTTTTTTGTTGGGTAAAGTTTATTTACGAACAAATATAACGAACAATAGATTCTGCAATATTTTTGTTTCGTTTGGAATGAAAATCATTGAGGAAAAAATGTTTAAAATATTTATTTTCAATACTTTTTATAAATTCTGCTGATCGATCACTTAATCACATGAGGGAATATTTTAGCATATTCTGTTCAGTTCAACATCCTGTTGTATAGACATGTTAATAATTTTCCATTCTGTAAAAGTCATTATACGTACAAACAAACATACATATCGTTTTTATGTTGAAAATAGAAAAAAAAAATAAAGTGACAAAATCTGTTGTTTTCATCTTACAGAACTTCATTTGCATGGAAATAATTAAATTTTCATGAGTTTATTTTAAAGGAATTTAAACCAAAAAAAAAAAACTTGGTAAATTTTTTATCAACAAATTGAACAAAATTTGTAATTCAAATTGTTAAGATGAAACGAATCAATACAATACAATGAGATGCAAATACACATATGTATGTATGTATTTACTCGAATGTACACAGAAAGAAATAGTAGGCTTAAGCCAAAGTTGGCTTAAAATTGTTATTCAAAGAAGAAATTATAAATAATCTAGGCGCACGGTATTTTTATCCCCCTCATAACTTTGCTCCTCTTGACCATTAAAGAATAAAACTTAAAACATAAGGTCTCCCCACAGAGGTGACCTCACAGGTTAAATTTGAAAATTCTAGCGTAAAAGCTTCCCGAGATATTAAGGTGTGAAAAGTCCATATTTTAGTACATATTCACTGACTCACTGGCTCATCAATATTATCGGGCACTTCCAGTAAAGCTAGAGAGTTGAAACTTGGTACACAGGTAGGTCTTGGTGAGAAATTAACCAAAAAAATCTGAAAAAGGGCACTTTCCACCCTGGTGACCCTTCTTTGTATGGGGCACTTCCAGTATAGCTAGAAACCTTAAATTTCGTACCTGATGAGAAATTAACAAAAATGAGTTTTAAACGGGCATTTTTCATCTGGGGGGACTTCTTTGTATGGGGCACTTCCAGTAAAGCTAGAAACTCTGAAATTTCGTACACAGGTAGGCGCTGATAAGCAATACATATAAATATTTATACAAAAACAACTTAGAAAAAAGAAGTGAGATCCGCACAAAAACACAAATGTGAAAATAAGGCCAAGTTGCTATCCAAAAAATTTGGGCCGTAAAAAGTACTGAGATCAAAATAAGGACCAAGTTCTTGAGAGGTATAACTCCATCTCATGTCTAGGCAACCTGTTCCGTCCAAATTTTTGCATGCATGCATAGTGGCTGGATATGTCAAATATGTTGTTGTAATATTTTGTGGCTTTTAAGTTATATTTTTAGCATTGATCGCTGACGTGTTATAATTAAGTCGAATGCATAGTAGTTGACCTCAATAGTCCTGCTGATTATAGTCTAATAGTCTATAGCCTAATTTCGCTGCTTGCTTTTTGATTTGATCTCCCTCTTTCTCTCTCTCTCTCTCTGGCATGTCATAAAAAAGAAGGTATTTTTTTTAAGGCGAACTGAGGATGAGTATGCCCGATATACAAGAAAATATATCTTAATTTGAGTCCTATTTTATTGCTCTATACAAAAACGTCAGTTTTCTTGGCCTTTAATGGTAATTTCGTAATTCAAAATGTCTAAATTTTAGTTTTCAACTCAATTGCTTATTTATTATTGTCATAAACATTTACGTATGTACACACATACTACCTACATCAGTATGTATTTATACCCAGCTAGCAATTGGGAGATCGTTTTTTTTTTTTCAAAAATCACCTTGATGACTCTTTTTGGCGTACTTTTGGTGATAAAAAACTGATTAATCACTTATACGCTTAAAAAACGAGTCGAAAATGATTAGCGCCTCTGATTTAAAAGTGTTTGATTTAAAATGCAATAACAAATTATGTAGCAATCGCAAACTAATCAACCAGGTGCTTAAAATGTGAGTAATTTATCCTTTTACTTATGATCATATTTCACGCATCTATAAGACTTAAAACTTCTTGATTACACTCATATCAAGCAGGCGTTTGAAAACTGTTTAATACTCTTTTCTTAATTCTAACGAGAAAATTTTTGTGTATTGTTTAAGGCCGTGCCGCACTATCCTACACAGTCGCACGATTTGCAAAATATGACATGTGGGCTAAAAATGTATGGTAGTGTGGACTAAAAATGCAACTGTGCGACAGATTTTTTGGCAAGTCTTGCGATTTGTAAAATTTTATGAAAATTTTCATAAAATGATAGTTTTCATGCGATCAGAGGAGTATTTATTGTCAACCAGATGTTTTGGCATCAGATTTGTATGATAGTGTGGCACCTACAACACCATTTTGAAACGATTTTTTAAAGTCAGTCAGATTTTTGCAAGATTTTCCTGTGAATGAATCGTATGATTGTGCCTTTAGTAAATGTCTAAAAGTTAAATTTTTGTTCATTTACAAACCTTACATCGTGGTGTTAATATCGTAAAATTATATTGTGTTTTAAAATTTATTTGAAGAGCGTTTTAAAAGTTTAATAAGAAATAAATATTATAAAATTTAAAAACTTGTGTAAGACAAAAATATTGTAACTAAATTTTAATAAAAAGTCAATGTCAGCTAGACAAATAAAACGATTGGCGAAAAAAGAAGCCAAAAACTTAATTTCGCCAAAAAATAAAAAAATTAATTCAGAAAAAAACCTATATGAGGCAACTGAAAAAAACATTGAAGAATATAATGAATCGACCCAAAATACTAGTTAAAATAGTTTTGATAGTGACAATTTTAACGATTCAGATAATAACAGTGAAAGTGGAGAAAATGATTTTAATTTGTGTGAAGGACTGGCTAAATGGGCTATTCAATTTCAAGTTAGCTTTGTTGCTCTTAATGCAATATAAAACTTCCAAAAGACTCTAGAACCCTTTTAAAAACTTTTAGTTCTGTTGTTAAGAGAGAGGTTGGTGAAGGCACATACATTCACTATGGTTTAAAATATGGATTAACCTATTTCTTGGTCAAAAATGATTGGAAATTATTTAATATAACTCTAGATTTCGGCATTGATGGCCTGCCGCTATTTAAAAGTAGCTCCAAACAAGTTTGGCCAATTTTAGCAAGTGTTGTAGAATCAAGCTATATTTTCCTTATTTTCCTTAGTGATATAAATGTACAAATTATTTATTGTAATCCTTTATTTTTTATTAAACATTTAATTAAATAAACAAGTATGTATTTTTTTGAATTTTATCATATATGAATTTAATGTTTTATTTTTATATATAGAAATTTTTGGAAGAACTAGTGAAAAAACAATGGAGAAAGAGTCGAAAATAATTAGCAATAGGACTAATAAATGACTCGAAAAACGATCACAAATGAATTCCTAATGAATAGATATACGATTGATAAATGACTCAAAAAATACTCGTAAGCGATTAGAAATATGACCAATAAATGAATTGAAAAAGACTCACAAATGAAGTTAAATAAGACTGATAAATGACTAGAAAAGGATTCGAATATGACTATAAATACCATTAGAAAAGGGTCGAAATGACTCTAAGCTAACAAAACAGGAATCATAGGGTAGGGTAGGGTACCATTTTCTCCCGACAAAAGTATCTTTATTGATCAGAAAATGAGCGCATATTCTGGCTCTTTAATCGCGTAGAAGTATCGAAAAACACTCGAATTTGATTAATAATTTCAAAAAATGATGGCTGGGTACTAAATGTATGTATGTATTTATTTCTTAATTTTGACCATTTGCCATATTTGTTTATTTTTAGGAAATAATTTTCATAAAGAAATAAAAGTGTATTTACAAAAAAAAAAAAAAAAAAATATACAAAGAAAAGTATTTGCTTGCAAGAGTTTTTGTTTTTATAACAAATATAAAATCTGGGGCAAACTTACCACATAAACTTTATTTATGAAATTTATGAGGCGCCAGACATAAACAGATATAACAAACAAAAAAACTCAGCTCAACTCTGTGTCTTGAAGTGTAGGTACTCAGGGTAAAAACAAAATCCAACAAAACACATATCAAGAACAAATTGCTTAATAACTCCCAGTTCAAACACTGAATTATACACATATACTCGAACTTTACGTATGTACGTATATATGTATGAGAGTAAGTGTGATATAATAATTTGAAAAAAGTGCCCCTCTTTAAATTAGAACAGTAAAATAGTTATAAAACTTACTGCTCTTTTACTACAACTGTGTACGCAAGCATGCAGGTGTGTAGGTGTTATATGTCAGGCGAAATGAAAAATAGAAAGAAAAAAAAACTCTGCAACCCGTTGAAAGGTGGCCAAATTGCCAACAACTTTTATGCTGCACTCACTGACTGACTGACTCGTATACAATTAAACGCCCACTTAACGTTATTTTTCAGCTTTAAAAGTGATATTCCACATATTTGTTAAAATATAATCACTGCTTTTATTGGTCTTGGTAGCCATTTTATCTGTTGAAGACATGAAGAACAGCTGTTGTGGTTGGTAAATAAATTGTGCACATAATTTTTAAATAAATTTTTGGATTTTTTTCTGTCTCTGCCCGGTATGTTTGTTAAAGAAAAATTGTATCTATATACTTATATAAAACCGAATGTGTGTTTGTTTATTTGTTTGTTTGTTTGTGTGTTTGTTTATTTCTTTGTTTGTTTGTGTGTTTGTTTGTTTGTTCCTTATAGGAGGCTAAACCCTTGGACCGATCTTCCTGAAATTTTCATAGTATTTAACTGGAACTGTCGGATGAATTATAGGCTACATGAAGTTTTAATTGGACAAAGAGGCGTGGCACCGCCCATATAATCCAAAAATTTAAATCGCCATATTTTGGGCATTTTTTGACCTACGTCGATGATATTTGGTACATATAGTATTGGCATAATTTGGAACACGTACCAGGGGAAAAGACAACGCCCCTTTTTAGGAAAATGAAAAATCGTAATATAGTCTTAACTACTGGACCGATCGTCATTAAATTTTCACAATAGGATATATA
Organism: Lypha dubia; assembly: GCA_947311025.1. NCBI lineage: Eukaryota > Metazoa > Arthropoda > Insecta > Diptera > Tachinidae > Lypha > Lypha dubia. The sequence goes on along the minus strand of OX371262.1, from coordinate 10,464,937 downwards.
AAAACTTGTAGCGTATGTTTGTGTTAAAAACTTTGCTTTATATTCCAAAATTATTTAATGCCCGCGAACTAATATGTATGTGCAATATTTGGTGAATTTATACCTTTAAAAACTGTACCGGAAGTTAATGTCTTCTCCGATAAACTATACATATTGTATATTATAGTCTTCTACCGTTGGATGATGATGCCTAAGGAGGATGATGATAAACTATTAGTTGTTAATATCGCCGAGAATTTTATGAAGCCATCTGTTTCATTGTGCACAAATAAATTGTATGGCCCTTATTTACCCATATACACTACGCACAGCACTGCAACACGTACAATTTTAAATAATTTAAAATATTATCGGAATATTCGTAATGCTTCTATAATAGACAATACTTTCAAACCAATTGGTGCTGTTGTGAATCTCTGTGATGATGACGAAGATGATGATATTGTTGTGGTAGGCACATCTCTAGATACAGACTTTGCCCAAATGTTTGCCTCAGCAGACTTAAGTGAACGCCATGACAAATGGTTAAATGAATTTAAAGAATTAGCAATGCGATATCGAGAATTGCGATTATTATCACAAAAGCAACAAAATATTCAGCTGATCTCAAGTGGTGAAAAAGGGACGATAATTTCTTTAGACAGTGATTCAAAAGAAGAGGAAGAGATCTCAGCTGTTGTAAGTAAAGAAATATTACCTGCAGCAGCAACGCCTAATGAAGAGTGTACTACTGAATACTTATTTGTTGACAATTATCCCCTTACAAACTTACCACTGCATTATGATTCTGATATGGAATCTTTTGAAGGATACGTATGTAGATGCCAATGATGTTACAAAAATATATCCCAAAAAAAAAAGTAACTTGCATGGAACAGAAATTAAAAATTTAAATAACTCTGGCGGCAATTCACAAAATAAATCGCAAGAGTCGGATAAACATTATAGAAGGGATAGTATACATACATCATCTTCTAAACCGCCGGAGGAAACGCAAAATGAAGATGATGAAGGCACGGATGTTCAGGTCGAACATGATGAGTTAATTGACGAAGAATAGGAAATCCAACCGTACGCATTTTTACCTTCAACTACCGAAAGCTCAGAAAAAGAAAAATTCCTCAAGCAGATACGACCGATGGGACCTTATCCCACCTATAATAGTATTCACAGTGACAAAGTTATCTTTTCACAGACTACAACGCGATATCCACTGCAACAGCAGCAATATAAAGCTAAACAATATTACTGCTCAGATAACTCGGTAAAAAAGTTTTCAAAAAAACAAAAGAAGAGAGTACAATTCAATACCAATCCAATAGTACCAACCGCTTCAAGTGCAACACAAATAACTTCCCTCAAATCGGCTAGACCGCGAAGAAAATATAAAGCGAAGCACACCGGGATAAGCTAGTTTAATATAAAAGTAATATATCATAAATGTTATTTTTTTTCTTTTGCCCACCTCTTATTCTTTTCACATATACATATTTATTGTCTGTGGCTTTTAAGTGTTTTTTACAACGAATTTCTTTATAGCCAGAATTTCAAAAGGAAGGGAAGGAGGGGAGGTATCGTAAGAAAAAAATATTTTACAAAATATATTTTTATCGAAAGAATATAAGTTTGAAAATTTTATTCGAGAAAACCATGTTTTTCTCAGTATTATATTAATATGTATTGTTTTTCTTGCTTGCCGTTAGTGCACCTTCCCATTTAAATATTTTAATGTTTTATTTCAAAGTTGAAAGTTTAATTGTTTAACAAATGTTACATACATATTTCATAATTTTTATATGATTTTTTTATACTCTTTTGTTTAGCAATATTTATTTATGAGACCATGCGTAAATGTGGGATATTATATTAGTAAAGTAGTTTTTAGTAGCACAAAACATACGTGTGCATACAGTGGGCCCACATAGAAAAAAATCTTGTGTTTATTTTATGAAATGGAAAAGAGCGGATATCATCCATTAAAGAAAACATAAATTAAATACCAAATCAAATGTAGAAGTGGAAATAAATTGCCAATGTAGGATTGTCGAAGCTCTGTGATAACGTCAACAAATATAAGCAAATAAATTTTTATCTATCCGTGACTTTGTTCATGCTACAAGTTAAAGAATGTATATAATAGCTATCGGTATACCAAATTTATCCACTAGTATCAGCCCACAGAAAGTACTGCACTAATAACAAACTTGTCAAGAAAAATATATATATAAAAAGTATCAATTTGTCCTGCTTTTGCCGCCTTAAAAAGAACCCTATATTTTAATCTGGGTAACATGTTATGCGCCAGCGAAATTTCATCTAAATCCATCATTAGGTACAACAAATACTTTGCAACCGCACAGAAAAAAATATTTAATTTTTTTTTCAATTAACCCTTTAATTAAAAATATAAAAAAATTTTATTAAATATTTAATTTATTTAATTCAATTTTTAATTGTAATAAATAATTTTAGTTAATAAATGTATAAAAACTTAATTGATACTATCAATTTGTTTACTGGTGCAAATTTAATTAAATTTTTAATTGATTTCACAAATTTTTTAATTGAAATCAATTTTTATTTTTTTTCTGTGCGGAAAATTTATAATGAATTATATGGCTCGATTTCAAATCCACACATCGAAAATTAAGTTTATTTTTTATAATTAACTTTTTCGTTCTTTTTTATAATCATGACAATCGGGCAAGACACTTAATCCAATCGGAATTGTTTCAATTTTGTAATCTGTTCCAATCGTTTTTGATTTACAGTCTTCAGATTCGATTTTACAGAGATAAAGTTTTTTACATACCCATAGGCGTTTGTTTAAATTGTTTTTTATTAGCAAAGCTCACATTAAGCTTTTTTTTTTGTTAACATGCAAAGTACATTTTTCTGAAACTCCTAAAAGTATGCAAGTTTGTTTTATTGTTTACTACAAATTAAATTAGTACTAAAATTCTTTGTAAATTCCAGTTTAAATTTTAAAAATGATTCGATTACAACAAAATATTAGTTTTTCGTTTTTTTAAAAACTCAACTTTAGAAACTTTCGATCGGAATTTAATCAATTCATGCAGTTTTAAAACTTTTATTCGACATCTTTAAAAATATTAAGTGCTGTTGTGTAAAAATTTTGTATGGCCATCACTCAAAAAACTGAATGTTTTTCATACAAAATTTCTACTCAAACTATTTATTATGGAAACCGCACATAAGATATTTTGGAAATAATAAAATGTCCAATCAGAGTAGAAGAACGTATTAGTACAGCGATTTTTTTAATAATGGACCACCAAATCTTATGGTGGCGGAGGATTTTTTTCTAATTTTGACTAACAATCTATTTGAAACAAGTACCGATTTGATATTAATTAAGTCTTTTATCGGGGGCTAAGCAAAATTGATTTCAGCCACAAACCGATGTGGTGTTGGCTGAACTGGTTAGCACGTTGACTACTAACCAAACAATGACTTGGGGCCTGGGTTCAAACCCTGGCCAGAGCAAGTCAATCAACATCATTAATTTCTCTAATGTACATTAGTGAGACATTGTATTAATTCTTGTCGGATTATTTAAGTGATGAAGGTATAGCACTGGTCACTGAAAAACTGTCCCGACAGCGATAGATGCTGTTCCAAGCTACTGTCCACAACATCGCCCTCCTTCGTCGGCTAGCAGAAACATCGACGAAGTAAAACAATTAATAATAAGTCTGCTGGGCCGGATGGTATTCCAGCACTGGTCTTGAAACAGAGCTTTTCGACGTTAGCACGTCCATTGGCACGCCTGTTCATCACTTTGTACCCACTATGTAACGCCGATCCCTAAAAAGGGGGAGGCCAACAACCCTGAAAATTAATGCCCAATTGCAATTTGTTCTGCGCTTTCCAAAGTAATGGAAAGTATGTTGAATTTCCATCTTGTGAAGTATTCGGAGCTCAACAGTTTACTTAGCGACCGGCAGTATGGCTTTCTTAGGGGCCGCTCTACGGTGGACCTGCTAGCTTTCCTTTCGGAGAAGTGGTGTAATGGCATACATCACTTTGGCGAAAGTAAAGTGGTGGCTCTAGATATTTCCAAGGCATTTGATAGAGTGTGGCATGGAGCACCTTTGTCAAAACTGATTGCTTTTGGTGTCGGTGATGGCTTTAATCGATTTGTATCGAGCTTTTTCAGAGATCGCACTATACGAGTTGTTGTAGATGGGGTCTCATCAAACGAGTTCAAGATAAATTCAGGGCTACCGCAAGGCTACGTTCTTTCTCCTACCCTTTTTCTTATTTTTCTTAATGACCTTCTACGTTAAACTTTCAACCCAATCTACTCTTTTGCAGATGACAGCAGCTTAGTTCATTCGTATTCATTCAGTAACAGGCCAAACCCGTCGGAGATCCGGGCAATGCCGCAAAATATGAATGATACCCTAAACCGCGATATCCTGTTAATTTCAAATTGGGGTCATGCTAATAGGGTAAATTTTAATGCACGAAATACCCAATGTGCTATGCTTACGCACAGACGTATGACCGCACATGTTGCTCTATCTGTAAACATGGATGGTACAGATATTGAGGAATCAGAAGCTCTTGATGTTCTTGGCATGAAAATTCATTGTGATGTTCGATGGAATGATCACATCTTTCATGTCTCAAAAGAAGCATTCAAGTGTCTCGGCTTTTTATGACGGTGTAGGACATACTTCACTCCATCTGATCATCTTAGTATTTATACCACCTTTATCCGACTAAAAATGGAATACAACTCTCATGTATGGGCCGGTGCTTCAAAATCTTTTTTGAAGTTACTCGACCGCGTACAGGATAGGGCGAAGAAGCTTATCGGTGACAGTAGGGTTGCCAACTCTATTGACTCACTGGAGCATCGACGCAATGTTGGGTGTGTTTCATTGTTCTATCGCAACTACAACGGAATGTGTTCTAATGAAATCAGGGAACTTGTTTACGAAACCCGTCACTTTTCACGTACAACACGCTCTTCATCAAAAGCACATCCCTTTCTGTCGATATGCCAGTGAACCGCCCCACGCATTACAGAGAGAATTCGTACTTTAGGCGTACTATTCGTATGTGGAATATACTCCCCGCAGAGGTCTTTCCTACCACTTTCAGTGTGTCAGGGGTCAAATCGAATGTCCACAAACACTACTCCCTTTATCCTCCCTCCCAAAACCTATTTTCCTATTTCCGGCTCAATGCTCTGCATACGTAGGGGTCATCCCCTGTGTGCTGGTCCGAATTCAAAAAAAAAGAAAAAAATGGCCGAACGGAAATTGTTAAAGGGTGACAAATAGCATAGGCACACTATATAGCAAAAATATGAATGGGCTCGATTAAAGATAATATTCTTTATATACATATTTTATCATAAAATCTATAGCTATATTTTTGTGTCCCACTGTAACTCTTTTATTGTTATATTCTTTGTTCTGTTTTGCAAATGTAAATAATATTTTAATGTGGGTTTCTTAACATCCAAACAAATAGACATTAGAATGTGGGATGAATGAAAGTGTTTTTTTGTTTTTTTATTTTATAAATTTCTCCTATTTCATGTGAAAAACAAATAAACAACAGGATAATGTTTTAATTGATAAAGCATTCGGGGGAAAAAATCTAGAAGTTATAAAAACTGGTTAGAAAATTTAAATTAAAGGAAAACAAAACTGTATTAAACTTTTGTTATTTTAAACGAAAACGAAATTAAAAATTTAATTGTGAAACAAAATCTGTGGGCAGAGCAGCTTGAGTGTAATTTTCAAAAATTTTAGTAAATAAAAAATATTATTAAAGCAAAAAAAAAAGAGTGAAATTTTATGTCAGCGAGTTAAAGAAAATTTAGATCTGTATGGAGCTTTGCTCCGTCTACTTTTATTACCAGTCCAGGGTTAATCTATTTAAAAAATGTATAATAAACTAAAACTCATTGATATTTACGTGATTCAAAAAAAGTCTTGTAAAGGTTTGTAAAATTCTTCGGGTGACTTAGCCCCTCCCTCATCTGGGTATGTAGGCCGGTGTGGATTATTCTGGCAATACATTTAAATCACAAAAACTGTTGGCAGTTGCGCCGATTGTTACATTGCAAAATTTTGCAAACAAATTGTGCTCCTCTTGAATCTGCCTTCAGTGAGGGGTCGTGACTTTAGCAGCAAAAGATTTAAATGAGAATTACTAAAAGTAAATATCTGAGTAAATATTTTTCTTTCCAAACAACTTTTACTTGTCCGATCCTTCTTCCGGGGGGTCTCATGGCGAAGGTATTTCACTGTTCCTTAAAACACTGTTCCGACAGCGATTAATACTGTTCCAAGCTAATGTACACAAGAACGCTCCCCTTCGTCGGTTAGCAGAATCGTCGGCGAAGTAAAACAATTAATAACATAACTGCTCGCACAGCCTAAGATATTCATTAAATCTAGTTAACACCAGAGGCGCTGCAACAATGCTCTAAAAATTAACAAAACCGCACAATAGCAGAGTTGTAAAAGAATTAAGTCTTCTTCTACATTTCCACCATCTAATCTCTCTTTACCCTATCCGTTTCGCTAGTAGATCGGGCTACATTGCATTGGAAGGGATCTCCCTACTAAAGAAAAAAAATTTGGTGTTAGACTTTTGACGGTAAGATTGATATTTTTACGGTGTATTCCGGCACAAATATTAACACGGCGGGTGCCACTATAGACTAGGCGTATTTCATTCAATAGAGGTACAATAAAGACAAGACAGGACAAAAGGCGTGGATGATATCTTCTAGTAGCGCGGTGTATTCCGAGTCAAGAGAAGTATCATTCAGAGGATAGGTATCCCTGGTGTGGTGGGAGCGAACTAGTAGTCGAGTGCCGCTATATCTTGGGGAGTACCAGTTGAAGGGTAGTACAGGAGCGGTGTATTCCGTTTCTCTGGAAGGTATAACCCAGAGATCCCTATTACAATTGGCGAATACTTGTAATAGTGGTGCCGTACACTCTCCCAAGTACTCCAGTCGTACAGCGGGGTAGTCTCTAGTGTCTTGACATATTTAAGTCCTCTACAGGCACCTCCTGGGGCTCCGGGCAGCTACTATTCAGGAGTATTCACTACATAAGCGGAGTACCGCATTATAAACACGAACGACTTTACCAGACCGTGTCATCGACTGCATTTACATCTTTACGAGTATGTAAGACACTGAACCCCGCTGAGTTATTCCGGCATCAGAGCGGAAAAACGTGTCGTTACCGTAAAACTGCGGTGCCCAAAAGTTCCTTATGGAAGAGCAAACACCAATACATTTAAAGAAAAACAAATTTTTATTCAAAATTTTTTGTTGTAAAAACAAATACATGCAAAGAAAACACAAAAAATATATTTCATATATTTATTTCATATCATACGTTAAACAAAAACAAAATGTACATTGATGATCGCTGTCGTCAATGTTTACCAGCAAAGCATACGAAAATGTTGTTGCTTTGCTCTTGCGTGTATACAGTGAAGAACGACAAAAAAAACTAATAAGACAAAGTTGTTTGTGTATTTCGTATTGCTAGTGCTGAGTGCTGTATGAGTATATTAAAACACACAGCCTATAGCTAAGAGTATTACAAAAACAAATGAGCATGAAGAGCATAGGGCCTGGGCACCGCTGCCGTAAAGCTCTAAAAAAATCGTAATAATTGAACAGACAAAAAAAAGGGAATTTCCAAACCAATTACATGAAAAAAATCTGCTTATAAAGTTTTCTATGACTCGGAAGAATTACTTAATGTCAAAAGGATATTTTTATCAATTTGGTCTAAGGTCTAAGCGGAAAACTATTCGGATGATGTGATCGTAATTGAGCCTAAATAATTGAAATTTCTTTGGATTAATTATCATTCCATTCGAATGAATTTAAAAATCGGCTGCTTGTTTTGAACTGAAAATACAGCGTGAGGTATTGCAAATTTTAGGAGGAAGTTACACATCGCAAATAATTTGTTTGTTGATCTATTTTAAGCTCTTTATGTCTATATTTTAGTAATTCTCATTTAATCTTTAAAGAATTTTTACACTAGAGTTGTTATAACATGATGATTGAAGAAACAATATTATTAATAGAAATACAAACTTTTTCAAGTTCTTTAATATATAAATTTTGTTTTTTTTAAGTGAAAATATAAATGTTTATCAAGATTTAAGAACAACAACAGCTTTTTACTTTAATTAATGAAAATATTTTTGTTAAGACATTTAAAACACATTTTTAGAAAACGTTTCTTCAACAATTATCAAGATTATCTTGATGATTATCTGTTAGATTTTTGTTCTTTTTTTTTAAATATTAATAACTATTTTATTGTTTTAACTTGTCATCATGGTGTTTTTTTTTTTTTTTTTTTAAAGAAAATAGCAAAAAAAGAAAGAAACTCTAAAGGAATTTTTTATATACGCATTTTATGTTGCTGTGCTAATCTACTTACAAACAAAATAATTTAAGGTTTAAAATTATTCAAAACTATTTTTTTTTTATGTTTATGTTTTTGGTATTTTGCTTATAAACAATTTTGTTTTTATTTAACAAACATTTGCTCAGTCTTAAGCAAATACCAAAAAAAAATAAAGTACTTTTAAGCGCTTTCTGTTGTTTTCCAAAAACCAGTTGAGATTTTTTTTCCATCATATTTTCTCAACGTTTTAGCAACAAAATTGAAGAAAAACAAATAAACTATCTGGAATCTTTCTTGGAAACTTCAAACGAAAACAAAGTGTATATTATACAAATCTCTTCATTTTAACACTGAGAAAATGTTTGTATTTCGGAAAGTACAAAAAAGTTATTCACAAACTTTGACTGTAATATTTTAGCAGCATAAAAACAATATGAAAAAAAAAACAAAACTTAAATGTTTCAATTTTAGCAAAACAGAAAAGTTTTAAGTTTGCTTTTCTGCTAAATAACCGAGAGCATATTTAAAGTTTGCAAAATAGAATTAATTTACAAGTTTATTTTCATTGAAATATAGGAAATCAAACGTGACGCTGTTAATTGTAAATTAGTTAAATTATCGGAATAGAAGAGAGAGTCCCATTGCAATGGGATAAAAAAAAATCAGTATTAAAAACATAACAAATTCTTTTAATTTGTTGCGGCCACCGAAAATTGCTCTGGAGTTATGTTCAATTCTAAAAAGCAAATTAGCGACTTGCATTTTTTGGAAGAAACATAAAACGACTTAACTTATGTTCGAATAAAATAAGCTGGCATGGCAATTCAAGGACTAATTGGTCTTATCACGGTTGTCGTAGTCCTAGTCGAAGTTTAAGGACTCCAATGTAAAACATATAGCGAACGTTGCCACATTTTCAAAATTTCGTTACGACTTGTACTAAAGCGGAATATAGGGCGGAATATAAGGTTTTTTGTGCTGGATTTCATGCTCACATGAGATGCAACCGAATTAAAAATATTTTTTTACAGAAGATATTGTAGGCTATTGTCGTTTCCGTATATTGGGAGCTATATACTTTTAAAGATATCGAAGAATTGTCGGATAATAGATTAGATAGCAAAATAAATTGTTTTGGCTCAATGGAAGGTATTTTGTTTTTCTAGTTTTGGTTATTATGTATGACTCTTTTAGAAAAGATTTTCTATGAATATTAGAAAATTTCAAAAATTACAATTAATATACATATACAAAATAATCAACGGCATGAGATAATTATGTGTTCAAACGAACATAAATTAATCAAAAAATATTCTTAAGTTTTAAAATCAAACCAAAAAAGTTTGTCTTAAGTAAAACAAAAAATCGGGAGATTGGGCATTGTAGGATGTAATTCGTTGATTGGGCATTGTAGGATGTAATTCGTTTTCAACACTGTAATGTTTAATATATGGTGAAAAATATAAAAAAGTCGTAAGACGTCTCGTATTCTATTTGCATTCGAAATGTGTATAAATGAGCTACCTTGCAAGTAGTGAAAGCATTTGCATATGAATACGAACGAGGTTTACCGAAAACAAGCTTTATTCTATTCAGCCGTGTAGTTCAAATCTAAAGGGATGTTTAGATATTAAATTTTTCCTTTGTTGCTTGAAATATGTTAACAATGTCTATCTAATATTTCTCTGATTATCAATAAATATTAATTAAAAAAAATATTTCCATCTACTCGTAGAATACGGTCAAATAAATAAAATAATGTATTCGAAATCTCTAAAGGGAAAGAAAAAAATTGTCTTAAATATTCTAAGGTTTTGAAATTATGAAACTGAAAAATTTCATGTAAAAATGTTTCCATCTCCGCACTTTTTTGTTTAACATCATAAAAAATTTGCGAAAATAAAAACTACACTGATTGCAAAATTCAAACAACAAATTCATTAATTCAGCGAATTGGTAATTAGTTTTCACTTAATGTAGTTGTACGTTAAATTAATGAAACGAATGCTTTCTGTAATCTGTTGTACATTGAGGTTCTTTAAATAATATATTAGTGCATTAAAACAATGTATTTTTTCATGTGAATTCTTGAATTTAAATAATGAATTAATGAAATTATTTTTCTATTTTTCAGTGTAATAAAAATACCATTTTATGAATAATTTTTTTTTCTTTTCTTATCTTTTCAGGTACGTTTTTGCAATAAACACGATGATAACAGGTGCTTTCTGAAAATTTTTTTTCACACTTATGTATTTAGGAAAAATATCCAATAAGAAAATTGTGTATATGAAAATGGTTAGTGGAGAACTTAAAATGCTGCTGGGCAGAATAATACTACGCAACAAAATATTGAAAATTTCTGCAGAATCCTTTTTATTATATGTGACCTGGTCTATGAAAAGGTGAAATTCGAGAAATTGGAAATAAATGACATTTTAACAACAACAATCATACACAATTTTTTTTTTTTCCTCAAAACTTCACTAGTTTATAACGGAAAAGAAACCAAGACAGAAACAGAACGAAGGAGAACAACCGAGAACCGAGAAACTGAGGAAATGCATTGTTTATCTCTAACAACTAATTTCTTGAAATTTTGTTTTTGAGTCATAAGCCACGTTTATATATATCGGGTCACATATAATTTTATTTTTGAAAAATTATCAATGTCAATAAAAATATATATTGCAATATTTCATATATGTGGTATTTGAATTTGAAATTTGCGCAATAGGTCCTGTGTTTCTAGTATAAATAAGCATGAAGTAAATAAAGTTATATGATTTAATTTTTTTGTAATACAAATTCGAATTTGGGAAATCATTCCTCACAGATTTTATCACATCATCAGAACTTTTGGTATAAACTGAAGATTAAATAATTTTAAATTATTGCAAAATTATTTGCTATCACCGCAACGGTTTTGATGATCTTATCAATATATTCCATTAACTTTTATGACATGCAAAACTGCGTCGAAAGCCATAGATCTTGCTCCCATAGAGAACAACCGATTAAATCAAAAATTTAGAATTTCAAAGGTGATTGCATACAGATAATAAGCTTTATATTTCATTAACATCGCTTAAGTATTTCGAAAGTTAAAAGCGTTTAAAGTTAAGACTACCGGAAAACACTGACTACCGGTCACCCATATCCTTGTCCGACAAAAATTTTGCTGTATCTTTATTGAGAACATCTTCCCTTCATCATGGGGATGAACCAGAGATATATACGGACAGATCTAAATGGGGCTTTGGATTTGGTGGAGGCATCTCATTTCTCGCTTCCAACAATCAATGCAGCATAATAGAGGCAAAAATATCAGCCATAAAAATAGCAGCAAACTGATACTACAGGTTATCTGATAAGAATATTTAAATCTGTACTGAAAGCAAGGCTGCGATCATGTCTCTTATAAAACTTCCAATTTGTTGTATGCATGTCGAATGTCTCTAAACGAAATTGCTTGACACTCAAACTTTAAATAAAACTTCCAATTTGTTGTATGAATGTCGAATGTCTCTAAACGAAATTGCTTGACACTCAAACTTTAAATTATTCTGGGTACAAGGGCATAACGATGTGGCCGAAAATTTTTTTGCATATTCTAGAAATATATCTAATGGTTAGCGTACCATTGCAAAGCTATAAAGCAAAGATAAAGCAGAATCTAGTTGGAATTGCGCAGATCAGATGGTCCAATGAGACTAATTGATCGATATTGAGGCAAATATAGCCCCAATATGATTGCAATAAATCTGCAATCCTTGAGGAGACACCTAGTGGGTAAATAAGCACTCGTATTGCGCGGACATTACAGGGTACCGGTTTAAAGGTACGCACGCAGGGAGATTAAATCTACATTATAACGATTTCTTAAAAGCAAAACGTAAACCATATCCAAGCCACCATCTCTATAACGATATGTGAGCGAGCAGCCCATATACGCACCTTAAATTGGAAACAAAATTCACAATTTTAGGAACATCCTTAAAATGTTTTGCATTTACCGGGTGACTTTTATAACCGCCCTAATTTTTCTTAAATTTCTCTCTATTATTTGTATTTTCTTTTTTTTCGAATATTTTTCTGATATTCAGATATTTTAACTATCAGGCGAATATATAGCAAGTGATCTGTACCTCTTTAAGGCCGTGCTTCACTATCCTACACAATCGTACGATTCATTCACAGGAAAATCTTACAAAAATCTGACCGACTTTAAAAAATCGTTTCAAAATGGTGTTGTAGGTGCCACACTTTCATACAAAACTAACGCCAAAACATCTGATTGACAATAAATACTCTAAATTCTCCTCTGATCGCATGAAAACTATCATTTTATGAAAATTTTCATAAAATTTTACAAATCGCACGACTTGCCAAAAAATCTGTCACACAGTTGCATTTTTAGTCCACACTACCATACATTTTTAGCACACATGTCATATTTGGCATATCGCACGACTGTGTAGGATAGTGCGGCACGGCCTTTAGTGATTATATTCGCCTGCGGTAATTCAATTTTTTTTAATCACTTTTTGAAAAGAAGAAATAGAAGACTTTTAAATGAAACGTATTTTATTAAAATCAAATGAACCACTCTAAAGTTATTAAGTTTTGAAATTTAAATAACTTTGGAGTGAAATTTCTAATTTTAATAAAAAAAATTATATCGTTTGAAAGATTTGGATGTAAAAAATTTGTTCAATCATGACTTTTGCCAGTGTTGTTCTAATGGGTGATCCAATTGGAGATACTTTTTCCAATAGCCTTTTCTTGACAGATCACGTGTTAGTCGTGTCATGCTGTCATGTTATTTTTGTTTAGTATTGTTTGACATTGCATAATGGAAAGACTTTCGCCTGAACAACGTTTACAAATCGTTCAACTTTATTACGAAAATTCACGTTCTGTGAGGAATGTGTTTCGAGGCAAATTTTGTTTAGCGATGAGGCCCATTTCTGGCTCAATGGGTATGTAAACAAACAGAATTGCCGCATTTGGGACGAAGAGCAACCTGAAGAGATTCAAGAACTGCCACTTCATTCAGAAAAAACAACGGTTTGGTGTTGTTTGTGGGCCCGTGGAATCATCGGTCCATATTTCTTTAAAAATGATGCCGGTGCGAACGTAACCGTCAATGGCGGCCGTGAAGCTCGTGATGTCGGCGACATCTGGTTTCAGCAAGACGGCGCCACTTCCCACACATCGTATCAATCAATGGATTTATTGAGAGAACATTTCGGTGAGCACATAATTTCACGTTTTGGGCCGGTCGATTGGCCACCAACATCGTGTGATATCACACCGTTAGACTTTTTCCTGTGGGGATATGTAAAGTCTAAAGTTTATGCGGACAAACCCGCTTCGATTCAGGCTTTGGAGGAAAACATCACGCGTGTCATTTGCCAGTTACCAGTCGAAATGCCCGAACGGGTCATCGAAAATTGGACTCAACGGCCAACATTTGATAGACATAATCTTCAAAAAGTAAATGCCAAAAAATGTTCTTTCAAATGATAATAAACATTCTCCATTCAATTTCAATTTTCTGTGTTTTTTTCTTTAAAAAGTAGGGAACCTCGAAATGGATCACTATGACGCGAAACCGCTCAATGGTTTTGGATGAAACTTGGTAGACGGAAAGCATTTGGTCCTTAAGACGATAAAGGGTCCTTTTTAAGGGGTTAAAAAAGGGAAAATTTTTTTTAGTTTTGGTAATTAAAAATTTTGTACTAATATTTTATAGTCTTATTATAAATTAACATACTTTTTGGGGTTCAGTACCCCAAAAAAATGATACTTTTTTACTTATGGGAATTTTTTAGTTTTGCAACTTTTTCCCGTAAAAAGATCCATTAATGGATTTGAATGAAATGTAGTAGACAGATAGCATGTAGTCCATATGAAAATAAAGGGTACTTTTAAGGGGGTTAAAAAGGAACAAATTGTTAGTTTTTGTTAATGTTTTATAATTTTTTTTGTAAATTAACATTCGTTCTGGTGGCTTAAATGTGAAAAAGCTGATACCTTTTTAATTTTGGTGCTTTTTTAGTGTTTTAGTACTTTATCTCTTGACAAAATCCCTTAATGGGTTGGAATGAAATTTTGTAGACGAATAGCGTGTGGCCCATATGAAAATATTGTGCAATTTCTAAGTACTAAAAATGGGATTAATTTGTCCCGTTGGTACTTTTTGTTCTTTTTACATTTTTTTTACCTGCAGTCCACTTTGTGGAGGGGAAAATTTTGTACATTTGGTATCTCTTTGTTTCTTATTCATCGACACGTATTGTTAACGATGCCACGGTTTAAAAAAAATAAAACTAGTCGTAAATCGCGCTTATTTCATAAAAAATACTGTTTGTAGGTGTTGAAAAACCTTAAATTTTTAAAGCCCATCCTAATAAAGTACGATATGTACGTTAATGTTTTGCTATGACCATGATGGGTTTTCTTTATTATTCTCTTCTTTCCTATCCATTCACATCATTCACGTTCAGAATGAATGTTTTTCATGTCACAGTGTTACTGGGTCAATGTATGCATTGGTTGTTAGTTTAACTAAATGAATGTAAAAACTGCATAATATGAACATTGATGTCTTCTCCTTCTTCTTTAAGTTTGTATGTAATATGTATTTAAGTGTTGTATACTTTTTATATTCTCATGCTGGCTGTTTGCTTGGGGTTTTCTTCCTAACCACTAGCCATTACGGGGTTTGCCAAAAATGCCAAAACATCTTTGGCATCAATATTTTTTCATTTAGGTTTTTTTTTTCTTTTTTTTATGTACTTTTCTAACATCTTTGTAATACTTGAGAAATTTTCATTTCGTTCTTGTTTTTTTTCTTTTCTTATTCCTTATCTTTCGAAAACTATTAGAAAGAAAAGTGTTGATGAAGAAAGAAAAAATCCATTCATTCATTCAAAGTTGCAGAAATGATAGTTCCAAAGAAGAAGAAAAGAAAAAAAAAACATTCAAGTGTTGAAAAATCGGTGTCAAATCATTTTTAATGATTTCGTCATATAATTTACCAATGTTTGTAAAATCGTTTTAATGTTTCCTTTCTAGTCTAACCAAGCGTTAATGTTTTAATTTCATTTAAGATCGTAAAAATAAATGCTTTTGAAAGTGGCAAGTGAAAGTATAATTTAGTGAAAATACTTTAAACGCTTTTTGAACACACATTTTAGGGTTTTTAATTGAGTTCTTAAAGTTTAATTAAGTGTAAAAGACTATAGTTTTTTTTTTGTATAAGAAAAGAAAAATCTATTCATTAAGTTAATACGTTATAGTGCGACTTAAACTCGCATAAAACGGTTCTGTAATTATATTTAATATCCAGGGCTGCCACTTTGGTCTGATCAGACCAAAATTGGTAGATTTTTTTTAGAATGTGAATTGGTAACTCTCGTGGTTTGCTGATTTTAGTTTCTTTTTGCCACCGCAAAAGTGAGTGATATTTTTCCTTTTGTAAAATTTTTTATATATAGGCAAATTCCAGTTCATATTTGCTGACTGGTAATTGGTGTTTATATTTAGAGTTTGGGAACTTTTTTGATCTGGCAATCTTTTCTCATCTGGGTGTTTTTTTTTTTTTTTTCGTTTGGCCGATTTTTTTTGCACTTATGAATTTGTAAGTTTTTTGGGTGAATTTTTTTTTAAGCTATTGCATAGCTTCTATCGCGGGTTTTGAGGCGACCGAATCAAGAAATTTTTAAAAGTTTGTTTCTTAAGTCTTTTGTTTATGAAACGAAAAACACCTGACACTAAGTTTCTTTCTTAAGTCTTTTGGTTTTTGAAGTGAAAACTTCTTTGTTGTATAGTCTATGTATGACAGTGATGGAAAATTCAGTACTTTTGTACTATTTTCAGTACTTTTTCACAACAAAAATACCACAGTACCGCCACGTCATATTTAGTACAAGTTTTTTGTTTTGCTTTTTTTCCCTGTTTAGAAATCTGCGTTATTTTTATAGTCATTGACAACATTGGCTTCAAAACAAGAACATAAAGCTATGTACAGACGATTGGCAGATCTTACAATATTGTAAGATATGGCAATGGTGCCATTGTCAGATTCATTAATTTCAACACTTCTGAGAATAAAAACAGCTTACAATGTCCGATATTTAGCTGACAATGACAAAGTAGAGTGTTCTCACGATTGTCAGATGTATGACAATATTATTAAAATGAACTGACAATGGGAAATTTTCGGGGATTTCTGGGATTTTAAGGGGATTTTGTCCAACTTTTTGGGAATTCCCGTACAGTGCTGCCACCTTTTTCCGGGTAATTTTCCGGGACTTTTGGGTTTTTGAGGGGATTTTCATATTTTTATATATAAGAAAGTCGTGTTAGTTACACTATTTATAACTCAAGAACGGCTGAACTGATTTGGCTGAAAATTGGTGGGCAGGTAGCTTAGAAGCAGAAGAAGGACATAGGATACTAAGGTAAGGCACTTTTTACCTGGGAGGACTAAGGTGCTCCTTCTTTGTATGGGGCACTTCCAGTGTAGCTAGAAAGCTGAAATTGAAATTGCATAAGTTGATAAAAAAATGCTATGCAACAGCTTTACCGCGGCAGTCCCCGAGTGCCACACGTCTTTTTTTAAGTTTTGGGGTTTGTTAAATGTTTCTAATTGGGCGTTTTTTTATTTTGACGATTGTTGTTTCTTATTGTGAAATGATTAACTTTGGGGTCTTTTTTAACGGGCTTGGGGAAAGTTTTTTCTTTATCCCACTTTTGTTTTGTAATTGTGAATTTATGCTTTTTAAGTTTTTTCGTATTTTTGAGGTTTGGGGATTTTATTTTGTTTCGGCAATACGTCTCATTTGGACGTTTTTCCCGCTTTAACGATTTGTTGCTTCTTTTCAACTCTTTATTTTGACGATTTTTCAGTGGATTCTTTTTAACATGGGCACTGTTTTTCAGTTAGTTGTTTTTGTTTTGTTTTGACGATATTTTTTTCCTTTCCACGAATTTTTTATTTTAGGTAAATATGTATGTTTTATTGTTTTTTTTTCCCTTGGCGTCTTTTTTAACTGGCGATATTTTTCCTTTTAATGATTTTTTTTTATTTTGACGTATTTTTAATTTCGGGTTTTTGGCGTTTTGGTTAGTGATAGAAAATAGTTAATTTTTTTTTTCATTCATCATTATAGTGTTAACAATTAAGAATGTTATTGTTATTATTTTTTCAAGTCTTTACTACAACGTTTTACTATAACAGACGGACAGAGAAATGAACGGATAGCTTATCGAAAACCATACCACCTAAAACGTTACGACATAAGGGGAAGGCGATTGTTAATTTGTTACGGTTTAAAAAAATATATACAAGGGCGGTCTAGTTCTTTGGGTACAAAATTCTTAAAAATAATGCTTAATAATATTGTACATCAATTTAATATTTGAAAATCTGGTCCTTGAAAATAACGATTTAAAAACTAAAATATCTTTTTGGTAACACTTTTTGCATAAAGCAAAACAAAATTATGAGATGCACGTGTTTGCCTGCACAACATTATTACATGCTCTTAACATTAGTAAAGAAATAATATTTTTATTGTTGTAGTTGTTGCATATTATTTGTGTATAACATACATACATATGTATGTATGTACATACATGCTTATCAAATTGTTTGTGTACACTTTTTACGTACATACATATATATGTACATAATAAGTTTATAATGGAAAATTTAGTTTTACCATGGTCTAATAATAATTTATTAGAAAATTTTAAATTTAAATAAAAAAGAAAATGTAAAAGTACTCACAAAAATACGCATGCATGTATGCCTCATATGAATGTATGTATGTAGGTATGTGTATATTTTATCCCAAATCCACCATGTCAGCCGACGGCCAAATACTTTATTTCACATTTTTTAACTTTATTTATTAACAATGAATTATAATTGTCCTTCAAAATTTATCAACGATTTAAATTAAACTTTTTTAATACTGATATGTATGTATGTATGTCCCGCATTCAGAAGCAACCAAGGCAAATTCATAACAGGTAAAGCTGAAAACACAGCTGATCTGCTTTTTTCTTACATAATGAAGGCTCGCATTTCAAAATTTGTACATGCAAGCATAGGGGCTCAGATGTCAAATCTTGCTGTAATGTTGTACTTGTTGTAGTATTAACTTTACCTGTTATGAATTTGCCTTCGAATTTGCCGTGGAAGCAACTGTTTAACCTTTAAACATGAAAAGGCTCTACACGTGTAGGAGAGCACGAGCGACATAAATAGAGCGAATTTGTTTTATTGGACACATCGCTACCAGTTTACAGATTTAGTACCAGCTTGGAATTTTTTTTGGGACAAAGGATGAAAATTTATTGTTATGGATTTGGGAAGTATATCGGGATTTGTTAGATTTCATTAGTGTTTAAAAAAAATATTATTGTATAATTACTCCATTTATGGTTCGATTTGTTTTAAATCTTTACTTGGTTGATTGTATTTGCTCTGAGTTTGGTATTTTTTTTTTTTTTTTCTTTTTGAAAATCGGGTGAAAGTAGTGATATCAACTTAGAAATATTGGCCCTATTTTCAATGCCTCAGGCGCCAAACTTTAGGCGTTAGTGCCAAACTAGGAAAAAGCACTAACTTGGTGCTTTTATGAAACTTGTAAATTTTTAAAAAACTTTCTAATAAAAACTTGGTTTGCTTATTTTCACTGTCTGGAAATACATTTTCTGATCCACCATCATTTAGTTCATTGAATGGTGGATACATAAAATATAAACATTAAATTTGACTGCATTTTTATGGCCCAATTTAAATGATGGAGATCCAAATGGCTTGAAAACTTTGTACATACATACATACATACATACATATATATATGCATCATACCATCAATGACTGTATTTATAAATTACAAACATAAAATGTTAAAAAGGATTTTCATGTTTTGGATTAACAAAAACCAATATTTTTGTGGCAATTAAACAAATAAAAATTATATACAGATAAATAGCGACAGGATTAATAGAATTTCATGTTAAATGTGATGTTTATCGTATTAATTAAAGATAATTTAATCAAAATATATACATAAATGAATTTAAAATGGTTTAATTAAGAAATTTAATGTCTATTTTATTTAACACTTTAAACACCACGTGCCCCACCGGTGGACATTTGTATTTTGACGATTTGGGACAATGTGACCACCCGTGGTCATTGGTGGATTTAATTTATGGGACATCGTGATCACCCGTGGTCAGACGTCGCGTGGCATTTCCCGACATTGTGATCACCAGTGGAAACGTTCTGGTGGCCACTGGGGCCCAAGATGTATTTTGACATTCTGGGACAACCGGTAAAAACAAGAAAAAACAACAAAAATAAGTACATTAGTACATAAGTACATCAATGAAACTAAGTTTGGTCCCAGCTTGTCAACTAAAAAATAACCACTCGTCAGCACGCGGTCCACCGGTGCAGAAAAAAAATGACAACGGGTGGGCACGTGGGGCTCAAAGTGTTAAAGTTAAATATTGACAAGGACATCGCTCACTAACTAAAATATCGTTTTATATAATTAAAAGAATATATTAATATAACAAAGCAAAACTTTTCTACATACGAGTACCCAAAATTATATTGATTGCTACATAAATCCATTCGGTTATGCAGGGCAATACACTGAATGTACATCAGGGATGGTAAATGGTCATTTAATTATACTGTTATATAGTGAAAATTCGATATAAAAAAGTTAAAGGTTATCGAAAAATATTCTATTATATTGTTTCGTTTTACAAATGTAACAGTCAAGCCTCGGTAGCACAATATATGTATGAAGAAACACAAGAAAAATAGTATAAACGTAGGTTTTTTAATCAAATTATATATTTTAATAAAAAATATAAGTATACTAATAGTATTAACTATTCCAGAGGTAAACAAAAAAGGAAACACTCTTACGTTTTTTTTAATAATTTATTCAGACTTCGTTATGTAGAGGCTTTTGATTAATTCTTCGATTTATGTATGTATAAATCATAATTTCTTCTTTATAACTAAAGTATATTTTTGTATGAAAAACTTTGCGACAGTAAGATTATTTCCTGGTAATCGGACAAAAATGGTTACATCGAATTTTCACTGTACAAAAGTTGTGAAAAAAAAAATTGGCATCAGCAAATTAAAATAACTCAAAAAGCGTTAAGGTCTATACAAAAGAGTTTTGGTATAAAAATAAAAAAATGTATTAAAACTGCACATTCATCAGTTGTACTGAAATGTAAAAATTTAAACATATTTGAACTTTAATGTTAAACAAGGAAGATTTAGACTTGTTCGATCTACCAGAAATTTTCACTCCTGTCAGTTTTAGTGGGTGATAAAAATTTATTTTTTTATATATTTTTTTCAACTAAAACAAAATGAGCAGCGGAAAGTATTTAGAATTTCAATAATGTGAAATACTTGGAGTTCAACAGTATATTAGCAGTATATCCAAGACATTTTATGAAGGACTTTTATCACAATGTATTGCTTTTCGTGTCGGTGATGGCTTCATTAGAGCCGTTGTGTGGTAGATGGGGTACCTGTCTCTATCTACTCTTTTGCAGATGACGCAAGCATCGTCCATTCATATTTCTTCAAAAAAAAAAGACCATGCCTGTAGGAGATCTTGGCAATGCTTTCCGCATAATACACTTAATAGCGATCTTCTAACAATTTCAAATTGGGGTTATAATAATAGGACATTCTTCCCCATCTATAATATTGGATTGAATAAATATTGGGGTATCAGACGTTCTTCATGTTTTTGGCATGAAAATTCACTGTGATGATCGATGGAATGTCTTAAAAGAAGTATTCAAGTTTCTCGGTTTCTTAACACGATGTAAGATAAACTTCACTCCATCTGACCTCAATATTTATACCACTTATATTCGAGCGAAATTAGAATACAACGCTCATGTATGGGCCGGTGCTTTAAAGTCTATATTGATGTTACTCGATAGCGTACAAGATAGTGCAAAGAAGCTTATCGGTGACAGTAGGGTAGCGAACTCTATTGACTTACTGGAGCAAGGTCTGAAAACAGGGAACTTATTCCCGAAACCCCCCACTTCATACGTACAACACGCTCTTAGGTAGGAGCACATACCTTTGTGGTCGATATGCCAGTGAACCGCATTATACAGAATATTCTTACTTTAGCCGACCTGTTCGTATGTACAATAAACTCCCCGCAGTGGTCTTTCCTGAAACCTTCAGTGTGTTAAAGTTCAAATCGAATGTCGACAAACACCACTCCCTTCATTCTTCTTCCCACGACAAATTTTCCTAATTCCAGAACAATGCCCTGCATACGTGGGGATCATCCCCTGAGTGCTTGGTCTAATAAAAAAATAAGTAACTATAAAACAATTTTAAGAATATAATTACATATTCATCATATGTATATACTTACACATACATATATGAGCCATTTATTTTGAAAGTGGCTTAAGTCACTTTTTCAAAAAAATCGAGTTAATGGCACCACTAAATAAAATTGAACGATATCTTTTCATTTGTAAAAAATTTGCAATCAACAAAAAAAAAGTGACTTATGCCACTTTCAAAATAAACGTCTCATATACTTATACTTATGTAGATAATTCTACTTTGAAACTTTGAAAAAAAGCACAAACCTACATAATTTTAAAATAAATAAAATTTAAATAATTCAAGTGTATTCACTTAACCGCTCATCCTTCCTACTTGCTTTTGCTGGTTACTTGCAAATTAAATAAACAAACTGCCGCCTACTGCTGAACAACTCAAGTGAAGTACTTAGTGCTGAGCTGCGTGTGCGGAGTGCTCACTCACATGGTCCTTTACAATTTTACTCTTTTCTTGCCGCTTACATACACACACATAAGGGTACAATTGCTCTGCTGTTAAGTAAACAATAAAGTGCCCAAAATAAAAGAACAAAAATAGGAATATTTTTTATTTCATTCAATATTATGAGAACCATTTAACGGAAAACATAATTAAACAATGCATAACAAAAAAAAAGATTAAACAAAAAAAAAGATTTAACAAAAAATACTGTGTGTGGTCCGTTTTCCTTTTTTTATATTTTGTTTAGAACACAATTTTTGACAAGACGATATCAAAAAAGCTTAAAACAAATAAAAATATACAATTATTAAATTATAAATGTGAATTCTTTCAGAGGTCCATTTACGTGTATACGCCAACATACTTGGGAATGAGTAAATAAATTAACAAAAAAAAAAAAAAAAAAACATGAAATTGTTGGACAAGCAAAACCCAAATAAATTAAATGGAATTTACAGACATTTGTTTCAATTTCACACGCAAACAAATCGTATTTTCTCTTATTAAAAAGGTCTTACAATTTGCACACATCTCTGAGATTTACTTAAGGTATTGTTTATTTACTGATTTAACGAAAAATCAAATAATAAAAAAATTATTCCAAGGAAGGTAAATTTCATTGCAGATCTAAAATAAAAACAAACAAAAAACAAAAAAAAAAAAAAACAAATATAACACAAAAACATTAACAAATCATGAGAAGAAAAGCAAAAATTGATCGGCGAAAAAAATCGCTAAAACAAAATAAATTAATGGCCAGTTTTTGACTTCATATTTAAGTACGTTATTAGTTAATTTTTATTTAAATTTATGTTGTGTTTAAATAAGATTCTATTTTTTCAGTGAGTAATTAAAGTTCTTATTTAATTACGATGAAAATATGGTAGCACTATGTAAAATAAAAAGTTTCCTACAAATTTCCCTAAAGAACAGCTGTCTGGAACAAATAAAGAAAAAACCAAAAAAATATATATTTTAATTTTAGCTAAAAATAAGAATAAATAAAAACTGCTGAAATATTTTAAAAGAATAAAAACAACTTTCAATATGATTGAAAGGTAAATAGCGACAAAACAAGACAAAATTTTATGCAGTTTACCAGCAGCCACAAATATTTTATTGGCTTTATTTTCTATAAGAAGAACAAGCAGTCAAAAACATATGGAAATTCGTAAATCTTAATTAATATTTAAATACACAAGGTTGTTCATTTAATTATTAATTGAGTATTTTTTTTAAATATGCAGTCAAAAACACAATTTGGTATTTAATTACAACTTAAAAATAATTATAACTTAAATATCACGTAAAAAATTGGCCCTAAAAATACCACAAAAAACGGTAAAAAGAAAAAATTCCTTAAAATAGTGCGGCAACTTTACGAGCGAAAAAATTTGGATAAAAATCCCTAACAAAAAAATGTTAGTCAAGAAATATTCAGGGAATTGAAAAAAAAGTTGCCACAACAGAAAAACTGGTATGTGGAAAAATGGAAAATGATTTCTGCAAAAAAACAAATACATACATACATATAAACAAAAAAAAACTGAAAATAGGCTAAAAAGGAAAAAACAGTGGGAAAAATACCTAGAGGGAAATACATGTCAAAACTGAAAAAACCACTCTCTCTCCATTATGGCGTTTTTTTTTAGTTTCAGAGACTAACTAATCCTTATTAGTAATTTTTTTACACCTTTTAATTATTTTTTTCGTTTTTTCAATTCAGAATTTCATTTATTTTCGTTCCTTTATAAATTCCTAAAACTAAATCTAACAAAACTTTGCCTAATGGACACTTGATTAAAGCAATAAATTTCAATTAAACAATCGTCTTGAATCAATGCAAGAAATCCTTATTACCAGAAATGTTCCTGTCAATACTAAAAAAAATTTAAACATTTTTCTATTAGCCACAAATAGGAAGAATACTTTGGAATCTAAGAAAAACTTAACTTAATTCATGTTATGAAAAGCATTGATATGAAATGAAGAGTCCTTTTGTAACGACAATACATACATACATCTAACACAAGAGCATTTTTAGACTTGACTTGTACTTCATAAATGTGTCTGCAGAAGTTGTCTGCTTAGTAAATGATATCGACTATCAATGCCACAAACTTAAACTATTCTATAGAAACGAAAAAGAAAAAAACTCCTTTAATGATTTTGTGCCACACAAGTGTTTTACACACATCAAATAAAAAGTCATAGTGTGTGCATGGATGAACCCAGCAAACACAAAGTCGTACGTTTATCACCATCATAAGATATGCTATATGGAGCTTAACAAGGCGTATTCATAAAAGGTGATATCGGTGGCGATCGTCAGCTGACTTTAACAATCTGTTAAAATGTATAAGCTAAAGCAATAAAATGTATAAGCCTGAATTCTCAAACTCCCAACAAAACAAAATTCAAGAAATGTTGCGACCTTCAACTCGGTTGATTGCTGGGATAGCTTGCCACAATGAAACCATTACGAAATATTGCTTCAGCATTTTCTAACACTTCGTGGAAAAGTGGTAACGTTAACTGTTTGTAGAATTTGAAGTGGTTTTATAAACTATCAACAAGCTATAATCTGCAATTGAAAATCAATTCAAGCATAAATTTCATAAAATGTTATTAATGGGCACTAGTGGTTCCTCAACCTCTCATAAAAATTACTTCGCCTTAGGAAGTAGTCAACTCCTTGAAGAAAAACTTTAATAGGCCAAGATATTTACACATTTGTAACATACATGCATATAAATAAATTTATTTATGAACGATTATGTGAAATAATATATATATATATATATATGTACATAGCTGCATAAATGTGCTAAATATGATTACTGCCATATGAATAATAAATATGGAAAGTCGTAGAATGTATTGTAAGTGCTGCTAATTGAAATGATTGATTTCATTTCAATTGCTAACTCCCAGCCATGGTCTCGAACATCACCCACATACCGTTAATTCGTTCATATTGAGTTTTCAAGTGTTTCTGTGTGATTGATGGAGCGAGAAAATGAGTGCACAGAGTTGCATTATTTACGCATGGAAATTATTACAAGTGTTAAGTGGCCAATAGAGGAAGAACGAAATCGATTTAATGGATTTTTGATGAAGACACACATGTTAATAAAATATTTTTTTTTTATTTTATAGAATATCAAAGACAAGTGCTAAAAAAACCGTAATAAAGATATTAAATTATCTACTGGCTGCTCCGGAAGTAGAGTTAAGCTCAATAGAAAAATTGACAGACAGGAGGATGTACGAGTACACAATAATACTATTATTAAATTAGCTTTAACTTTAGCCGGAAATAATTTCCATTTTCCACACACCGACAACAAGAAAAATACCATTCATAGTTGATGGGGGGAGGGGAAAACTTGCAATTGCACAAAATTTTGCAATCGAAAATGCATAAGATTGTGACTACAGCAAATATTTATATATGTATAATATTGTATGACGATGGTATGGGTAACTTGAGCAATTTAATTTTTATTGTTTTAATTACACTTGCTTTCTCCTCTACATTTTTCTTTTATTAATTTATTTAATTTGTTATAACATTCTTATATAGAAGTTTGTAAATTAATTGTCTTCAATTAGCCCTCTCTTTTAAATGCCACAAACGGGAAATAATAAAAGCAAATTTATACAAACTATATGTAATTCTATTTTACATTCCACAATATTTTATTACACACATTTATTTCACACTAACACATTTGCTTGTTTAATGAACTTTAATGAAAGATACATAAAGAAATTTTATTAAAACACAGAGAGTGAAATAAATTGAAAACACAAACAAAACTTGTCTATATATAATAAATATATTTATTAAGTGCAAAATAATTAAAACACATACACATGTGCGACAACTTCAAGTTAAACATGAAATTGTAACAATAAAAGTTACATAAAAATATTAAAATAAAGAACAAAAACAAATTGAAAGAAATGAAAAATAAATTTATAACAAAAATAATAAAGAAATTATTATAGAGAAATATCTTTAAGAAAAAAGAAAACCCCCGTTGTAACCAAATATTAATTTTTATTTGTTAATTGGCATCACTGTTCAGTATATAACCCAGGGATGATAAATCCAGTACAATTGAAAGTTTTTTCAATACAATTAAACAGGATTTGAAAAAATAACTACTATACAGTGAAACATCGAAATAACGAAGTTGAAATGGATCGAAAAATATTTCGTTACAGCTATTTTTCGTTGTACATATGTAACAGTCAAACCTTGATATAACAAAACATAAAGAAAATGGAAAAAATTATTGCAAATTTTACTAAAAATCAAACTTTGTGCCTTTAATAACGGTACTCTACCAATTTGCTTAAAATTTTGGTTTGCTTTATTCTAACCTCGTGAATAAATAATTCTTTATATAGAAGCTTGACATACATATGAATTTGTAACGCCCAGTTTTTGACTTGGGTAATTAAATGCTACTTAAGTTTTAGAAATTTCCATATATTTTTGACTGCATGTTCTTCTTATTTAAGACAAAGCCAATAACAAATTTGTGGCTGCTGGCACATTGCATTAAATTTTAGCTTGTTTTGTCGCTATTAATATTTTAAACATTTTGAAAGTTGCTTTTATTCTTTTAAAACATTTCAGCGAATCTTCATTATTCTTATTTATAGCTTAAATAAATATATAATCGTATATATTGCAATTGTTCTTTATTTGTACTAATCAGCTGTTCTTTTGTGAAATTTATGGGATTTTTTTTTATATTACATAGTGCTACCATATTTTTAACACAGTTAAAAAATAACAATTAATTACGGCTAAAAAATAAAAGTACTATTTAAATACAACTTAAATTTTAATAAAAATTAACTAATTACATATGTGACCTTCTCCGAGAAAAGGGATATAGTGTGTCAAAAAACGGGTTTGGACTTAAGAGTGGATTCTGGTACCTAAAAGCGTGTAGAATAAGATGAAATGCGTTTTTCTCAAAACTTCATTTTCACACCCTAGGTCCCTTTTCTCGGAGAAGGTCACATATGTATTTAAATGTGAAGTCAAAAACTGGCCATTAGACTTCGTTGTTTTGATACCGGGATTTTAAAATTTTGTTTTATTATGACTTCGCTATAAAGAAGTTTTTAAAGGAAAATTTCGTTATAGAGGTTTTATAGTTTCGAATTCCTTCGTTATAGCTAACGTGTATTTTCGTATTAAAAACTTTGCAATAACAAGTTTTTTTATGGGTTTTCGTTATGTCGCAGTTTTACTGTACATATAATAGAAAAACACGCACTAATTACAAAATTCATAACTTACGAGTATATTCAATCATAAAAGTTTTCCCTTTTCATTTAGCAAATCATAATGAGAGAAAAATATTTGTTTGCCTATTTTAAGCCACGCCTACTTTTTCGGACATCTAGAAAATAAATCATCAAAATATGACATATCTTTCTCGTGATGCACGAGAATCAAAACACACAATTTAAGGTAATTTTTCCTAAATTTTTTGGTTTTTAGAAAACGGGCCATAACTTCAAAGATATTGATAATGGAGTAATAAATTTCAATAAGTTTTCTTTCATGAAAATCACTAGTTTAGAATATTAAATAGCTCTTTTATTTTGGTTTCGATTTTAAATACTTTAACACTCGCATACAACCACAAATTAAATCAAAATAATGAAAAAAAAATGTATAAAGAAATTTAAACAAGCGCCAGTTTGCTTTTTCTTTTTGTTTTAATTCTTTTTGTTTTTTTTTTTTCAATTAGCTTCACATAAAGAACACTATTTACTGTACGACAAAAGGGGTTTCCAGCTCAATTATTAATTAAATGACATTTTAATGAGTTTTTTTTTTACCAAACAAGTGCATCTCAGTCATCAACAGCCAGAGCAAAAAAAAAAAAAAAAAGCTTCATGCAACGTTTAGTGAAAAATAAAAAAATGTGGCAAATGGTAGAGAGGGGCATATTAAAAGCCCTTTCTTTAACTACTGCAAGTGATATCATTTGTATTTTAAATGATTAAAATTTGAGTGCCATTCATTTTTATACAAATTACTATTTTGCTGTTCATAAAACCCAACTAGAAACAACGTCATCAACTTCATCATGATGATCATCATCATTGCCATGGTGAAGTTTTACTGATGTCAGAGTATGTGAAGTTTAGAGACAATCGTTTTGGGTGGAGGACATATATTATGTTTTCATGGATTACTGGTTGAATGCCTTTTGAATTGAACATACAATTGTGCTTAACAGTGGCTGTGTTGTGTATCTTTTTTTCTGCTTTTTTTTTTTCTTTTGTTAGTCGAGGGTACAACATTATTTAATGGCTTGTCATTTAAAAAACGCTAATTTATGCAATTGAATGAATGTCACTGCAACAGTCACAAATAAGAAAAAAACTTTTAACTGGACTTTGAAAGCTTAAACTCTGGCACATATGCTTAAATGGATGTAAAGGAGTCATCTTGATAAAACATCATTGCTGTGAGCCACTTCGCCTTGTAAAGTTTGCAGTTTGTAAATGGTTGCTGGTCAGTTTTTTAATTAAAATTATTTGAATATTTTCATTTTGATAAGTGTATGCGTTAAAAAGTGTATTTATAAAAATAGCAAATGGAATTTAAATTTAATTTTTAACTTTTTGCAATAATTTTTTTAGTTACTTGGATACAAGGCGAATTCGTACAAGGAAGTTTCGAGAGCACAGGTGTTATGTTCGCCTACTTTGGCCGCTTGTATTTTTGAACTCTCCGGGAATTATTGTACATAATTGGGGATGATTTCAATTTTTGTTTTTGGGCTTAGAGTTTTTTTCCTTAAACATGATCATTTACTGACCATTTGGCATTAGCATCAAAGATTGCTAAAACCACAACGAAAAATAAATAGTGGTTAAACCTAAATTGTTGAAAATATCTCAAATAATTTTAAGAAATATATTTAACTAAATATTTGTATAAATAATTTGAAAGATATGTATGTATTTATGACATACGTTGTGTACAAAATATTTAGTACAGCTTACGTGCTATTTAAAGTCACATTTTGCTAAATTTATTTCTAATTTGTGTAGAGCCAGCGACAAAAAATTTACTGGCAGCTCTGTATATTATAAGTAAATATGTATACTATATATATATATATGCCTAAATATATATATGAATGGAACGAGAACAATCAAGAAAAAAGCAAAGAGTGGCGCCAATTAAATGGCCAATTGAGATTGGAAAAATGTATGAAAAAAGAAATAATTCAGCAGAAACGCCAAACAATAGTGGTGGTATTCAGTGTTTGCTGCAAAAGGTTTTAAAATATGCTAGATTTTATTATACAATTTCAACAACAAAATACACAAATACGATATTTTACATTTGCACACCAAACATTGAATACCGCTTATGAAATTTCAATAGTTTGTGTTCAATTTTTTCAATCAAATACTACGAGTTATAATTGAAAAATTAAATAACAAAATTGAAAAAAAATAATTAAAAGAATATTTCAATCTATTTAAAACACCAGCAATCAGAAATAAATAAATTATGCATGTATACGGATACAAAGAGTGCTAAAGTTAATGGGGAAAACATTTTTAAATATTTCTATGGAAATTCGCAGTAAAAATAAAAGGAGCTGCTAAGAAGCCTGATGTAGAAAATATTCTTTTTGGCTGGGCTATTAAATATTTTAATTTATTTATGCTATTTTACTAACCACAGCTGTGTACTATCAACTACATACGTACATCTAATATATAAAATTCTCATGTCACGATGTCTGTTATCGAACTCCTCCTCCGAAACGGCTCAACCGATTTTAATGAAATTTTTTATGATTATTTGGTAGGTATGAGAATAGGTTCTAAAGTATATTTTAAATGGCTAGGAGCACGAGAAGGGGAGGGAGGGGGAAATTTCTGTATTTACTAAACTATTAACCCAACAGATGGCGCTATGTCCGCCTCATAATTATTTTTGTTGTTGAATGACAGATGGCGCTATGTCCGGAGAATCGTCGTCGTTCGTATTTCAAACAGAACAAAATTATTGGAGTTTATTCCAGAAAACGCGTCGAAGAAGTGAAAATTTACATGGAAACAAAAACAAAATTTCAAGAATTGTTTCTGCTTTTCATACATTCCTAAAATTAAATATACGTGAGAAATTTAACGCGTTTCTCTTTATGAAAATCGGTAAAATTTATTTGATAAACAAAAACAAATTTTCTTAATGTATTCAACTTTGTTTTTGTTTTCCATGTAAATTTTCTTTTCTTCGACGCGTTTTCTGGAATAAACACCATTGTTTGGTATTTTTTTCATCGGCGGTCATCGTCACACACTTACAATACATACGCTTTTTTATATAACAACCAAAATATGTACTAGAAATATCTTGTATGGCAAAACAACGTTTGCCGGCTCATCTAGTATTTTTATAAATATTTAGTTTTGTATTTTATTAGAATACTTGTATACACAATTTTTATCAAAATTTACATATTTTTATTATATGAAAATAGATATTAAATTACAAACCATGTCTATTCTGCTAGACATTTATGCGTTGAAAGTGATTTTATGAAAAGTACCAAAGCTAACCCAGCAAACAAGATAGACAAGCTCTAAATCATAAAACTACGGTATGAACAATTTTCCCTTCATCCTCTCTACGAATGAATAATTTTTAATTTAATTAGAATCCTGCGTAGTGGACGAAATTCGACCACTTGATCCGTAACCGTGTTTTCTTTGTAACCGGTTTTGCAAACCGGTTTTCAGGCAAGAAGCTATTCCATCGAATATACTTTCTAGAGAAAAATAAATGTAAATATTGGTGGACTATAACCAAGTGAAAAATGTACGACAAGAAATCGTGAGGTCTATTTAATCCACATCTAATTTTATCTTACTCCTGCGAGAGATTAATGTCTCATCTTAAATAAAATTGCGAATATCCATCCAAAAATGTATGGGACTAAACTACAAGCAACTCCGTCCAAACCAAAAGAAGAAATTTTAAAATCGGTCCATAAAAGAAGGAGCTAGGTGATAAATAATATATCGGGATAGTGGGGCAACTTTTTTCACGATTTTAAGAAAAAAAAATTACGGGACGCGTTGCAAGCAAACCCCTATAAACAAAATAAGAATGGAATAATTATGGGATAATAAATTTTTTGCTGGAAGAGCAACATAGCCCTCTAACAAAAAAATATTATTTTGTACTAAAATTGCATTTTAAAAACCCGGTTCACAAGTGATAAAGTTATACGAACACAACCGTAAAGAAAAACGTAAAAAACATACACACGAATTTCTAACTTTCTTATTTTTATATATATTTTTTTTAGATCGGTAAAAGACAAATTTTATTGGTTTATTGGAAAGTATTTTTCCACTTCCAACCAAATTTCCTTTGCTGTATTCTAGACAACGACTTAAAGTCGTAAACAACCGGCTATAAAAAACGTCTAGAGCATCTTGTTCTTATTTAGCTTTGAAACTGTTTAAAAGTCAAAACTTTCCACTTAGAGAAAAAAGGAAGTCTTTACCGCACAAAAGGATGCTGAATATCCTTCTTTGTTTAAGTTTAAGTATGAGTGATAAGAAACACACACAAAAAAAAACGGAAGGAAATACACCTTTTTTGTGGGATACAAAAGAAAGGACTTGAACTGAAAAATTATGCGACTATATATGTATGCATGTTCGTATGTATAGAGCCAGACAGGAAAGATCATGTCTGGAGTATCAAATAACAAGCAACAAAAACAAAGACACCACTCACCATTTAGCAAAAGATATTTTCACAAAAAATTAAGGACACAAAATACGATTGTTTAAAAAAAAATATATTAAATAAAAATGTTTTGTTGCTCCCAAAAAAAACAAGCGCACATGTGACAGTCACATCTAATGACTTTGCAGATACGATGATGCACAAAAAACAGCTTAACGAAAAGACGTGTGTGGCATACCAATATAAATTTTCCACAAAATACAACAGCCACATACAGGGAGTTGTCAAATATGCCAAAGCATTTCAAATATAGTATGTATAACCAAAAAACTAAATAAAACAAAAAGTAAACAAAAGTACCAAAGAAATAAGAATCTTCAATATACATACACATATATAATTTCTCAAGCCTAAAAATATGCTACCCAAAAAAAAATGTGTCAAATTGTTTGTAAGTTTTCTGTGGCAAAAAAAAACTAATAAAAAATACTTAAAAATGTCATGGAAATTAGAAAAAGTTGCTGGTTGCATAGAAAAAAAAACACATGCCTAAAATTATACCTTACAATATAAATAAACATGTTTTCGAAAAGTAAGCTTTACCGAATAGTAATTTAAATAAATTTACATAATAGATTCTTTTCCTATTTTTACTGTGTTTGCTTTGGAAAAATTTACTCAAATTTGAAACAAGCTGTCAGTGATGAGTTAAAACAACTGCGGGGCAAAATTTTGTACCTAAAACCTCTAGTTTTTTTTTCTTTTTGTCTTCATCAAATAATTTTATTTGTTAAACACTACCGGGTATTTGATTTACTTTATAACTTAGTATTTTATTCTCTTTGCCATTTATTTTTTACCTTTTTTTTACGTTACATACCCCACAAAGTAGGCTGCTAAAATAGTCATGGTATTGAAATACTATACAAAATGTTGTCTGGTAACGTTGAGTTTATGTGGCCTATTACATTTGATATTCTATTTTATCACTTCATATGCAGATTACTTTTTTGCTGGCTGCTTTCTTTGACGTCCTTTTAATGTTTTTATTTTATTTTTTTGTAATACAAATTCTTTTAAGCACCTATAAATATGCTATGAATGTCATTTACTTTGTAAACGCACAAGGATGGTCATAAAGCAAATAAAGCAAATAAAAGAATTTTTAGTTTTTTAAAAATAAAATAGAAATGGGGTAAATAAATAGTTCTCAAAAGAAAAACTATAGGGGCAGTTAAAGTGCAATTGAAATCAATCATACGCATTACAAAAAAAAAAATTATTTGAAAATATAATTGGCAGAAAATATCTTTAATTAAACTTTGAAAAGTTTATTGGGATATCAGGCAATATTTGCGGGAGTGAAATTTTAATAAACGATTTCAGAATCAAAGTTTCTTAAGGAAGCATATATTGGACTAACTCTTTACATAGCTCGCAGGAAATTAAAATTTAATGCCACACATGCCTTTCTTGATATATAATAGAAATTATGGGAGACTTGTTTCACAAAAGTTAATGAGTTATAAATTTTTGAGGCCTTACCCACTTTTTTTTTATTATTAAGTTATATTGTCGAGGGAATTCAATTTATGTGCAAAGTTTAGCATCCTGCAGCGGAGTAGAAAAAGTTGACAAAGAGTATATCGGACATGTCACCGAACTCAATTGCGATCTAAAGTTGGGGCTTTAGAAAACGACAAATGAAAATTTAGTTTGTAATCAACCCACTTTTAAAATGCAAAATGAAATTGACAATAACTTTAGTTATGAATTTTTTATTACCTTCATTTGTAGTAAACAAAAAAAAAAGAAGGCATACTTTTAGGAGTGTCAGTGAAATAAACTTTAAATGTTAATAACAAAAAAAAAAAGGATAATGTGACCTTTACTAGTAAAAAAAAATTCAAACAAACGCATATGGTTATAAAAAACTTTATAAACTGTAAAATCGAAATACAAAACAAATGGAATCTGAAGACTGTAAAACAGAAACGATGGGAATACAATACAAAATTAAATTGAAACCATTCCGATTGGAATGTGTTACAAAATTACGGCCTTATTTATAAAATAAATAATTTTTGAATTATTACCGACTTATAAAATGAATTTTCATAGAAAATTCGATTCATAAAAATTTAGTAAAAAAAAAACTAAATTTTTTTAAAAAATACGGCATACGCCAGTTAATTGTGTTTTCTTCTCTACACACAAAATGGCACCTTGTTGAAAGGTAAATTTATAAAATGTCTTGCCAACCCTGTAATAATGCAGCTTGTGATTTCACTAGAACAAAACACAACTTATGAAAAAGTGGAACGCCCTGTTTTTTACAGCCGACAGCTAAGTTTTACAAGGCACTATCAACACTGACGATTTTTACGGGGCAAAAAGTGCAATGCCTTTCACCATTAGTGAGGGCGACTTTTTTAGAATCCAACACACCACCGTTTTACAGAGCAAGACAGTTTTAAGAAACGAACACTAAAGTACACTTTCTGCATGGAGATGTACCATTTTTTTGTAGAAAAGAAAACACCATAAGTCACTTTATATTTGTGCTGTTTAATTTAACATTGGTGTACCAACTAATACTGGATAAATATTGAAAATTTTTAGAAATTCAGTTATGACTTACCCTACGTACTGTATAAATTAAAGACATCTTATGTCAGATGTGTCAATTCGTTCCCAATTGATGAAAAATCTGGAATATAGAAACAAAAATAGTTTTAGTAAGTATCTTGTAAGAAATTTCCTATTTAAACTAATTTAAACTAATAATAATTTTTTTAAAAATTATTAAAAATTTTTTATTACTTTTATAAAATTTTTGTTAGTTTCCATGATCCTACAAACAAATTTCTAGATTTTTTTACCAGTTATGCTAGTTATGTGAACACCGCTGTTTAACTTTGAACGAGTACTTGTACATACATATGTTCATTGGTATGTATGTGTAACATAAAAAAACCTGAATTAAAAAACTTTGAAATTTATTTTGTTTTGAACTCCAGCCTTTTATTGTACGGCAAGTGATCCTCATCGTTGTCGTAAATTATAAATTACAAAAATAGTCTATATAAAAGTAAATGTGTGTATGATTTTTTATGTGTATTGCAATTTGATGTTAAACAAATTCCCAGCAAACATATTGATAATGGCAAAGTAGTAGAAAAAACTTTTATAAACATTCAATTCTCTACTTCTATTTTGGCATATAAAGTTAGACGATCTGATTGCAGTTTTAAATACTGGGATTTAATGTTACAAAATGATAGACTTTCTTCATTATCGTGTGAATTGGGTGTAACATCAATTTAGTAGTGAAGTAATTCCCGTATTAAATTTTTATTAAGACGTTTTATATATATAACAATTGCATTCGCTTGGAAGAGAGCTACTTGACAAGTAATAAATGCGATACACCTAAAAACAGACATTGGCTGAGCAGACAACCTTGTTCTGTTCTGCCGTGTATGTTAAATTTAAAATTGATGTTGGTTAATTTTTTATTTTCCCTTGTAATATTAACCATGTCAAGTTCTTTCAGAATAAAACATTACAAGCTAAATATTTCATTAGACCTGCTTACAATTTAAATGTAAAGGTTATTGTATCATGGCAATTGCATAATGGTATTGTAATGGTATATGTTTCCAATAAAACAAATCCGCTGAATTACACTTGATGCAATTTTGCAAAAAAGCAACAATAAGATTAAGGTCAGTACCTGTCTTGTGGCCTAACCTGATGGTACTCTTAAAAACGAGTGAATTGGTGGTTTTCACCACCACTACTCTGGAGTTTCCTCGAAGGCTCCCCAGTGTGACTTGCAAAGAACATAACAAGTGGCAACTTTTTCAGTTCAGTTCAGTATTTGAACCATCTAATCTCAAGCTTCTGTTGTTAAGCACTAGAACTGATCGAGCATCAGTCATTTAAAAAATTGCCTCTCTTAGCAATTTTTGTGCACACGATTGTGAATCTAGTCGAAAACATAATTTTCTAAAATGCCATGCAGAAAGACCATTTGCTAAAGATTCTAAATAGAAAAAAATTTTTTTTTTAAACCTTGAATACACAAAATATATAAAAAATTTAATGACTCTGCTGAGTATTGAACTCGTGCTACGTTTTTTAAGTCAAGTGTTTTAATCGCTCTTCTACTGAACCGTTTTTTTATTGGTGGCTTGAAAGTTGTTTTCACTATCAAGGTCACATCCAGTTAATTTTTATTGGATCAAAAATTGGCGATTCAGGTATATATGTCGTTACCTTAATAGAGAAATACCCCAACTAATTTTTTTTTAATCGCTTATTTATCATATTTCGATAGGCAACCCAATTAGTTACCGATATAAGAAGGAAAGAAGTTGGGGACTTTCGATATTTAGGTAATGATGTATGTATGTATGCTTCCATACATATATATAACATGTACGTACATATGTGGAATCATACGTATATTCCCTGTTGTCGCATTCCAATAGAAAACTTTTTTAGCAGGGCGATTTAAAATAAAAAATAAATTTTCCATCGCCAAGTATTGAACTGCTGTCCATCCGTACCATAAGCACAGGCAAAACTACTCTGCCCACTAAGAGAATAAATATCTTATTTTTTAAGTATGTATTATATAATTCATTTGAACTAGTTGTCTTCAAGTAGTTCAGTCGGTATGTATGTTGTTTGTGTCTGAAAGTATTTTATTTGCTGAGTTTATTTTGAATTATTTTCCATATCTTTTATTTATGTTATTTTTAAACTTGTCAACACTGTTTACCAAATTGATGCAGTTGTCATTTAAATTAACTACTCTCACATTAATATTTTTATTTAATTCATCGACTTCAGCAGCAGCATTCATTGTAAATGTAAATATATGAAAAAATCTACTTAAATTTCAATTAATATTAATTATTTCATATTGTTCATGGAGAGCGAAAAAAACAAGACTAACGATATGAGATGTACATATGTATATATGTATGTCGATGGGGAATTTTTTTGTTTTCATTAAATGAAAAATATACCAATTTTTTTGCTGTTGTTGTCATAAAATTAATGATATGATATTTAATAAGCAAGCAACAAAAAAAAATTTTTTTGCTTAAACAGTGTTATATTTTCTTTAAATTGTAGCACAATTTTATATAAAACTAGCTTATCCCGGTGTGCTTCGCTACCCCCCTCGTTATAAAATAAAATTAAGAGTATTTATATATCCCATTGAGAAAATTTAATTACGATCGGTCCAGTAGTTAAGACTATATTACGATTTTTAATTTTCCTAAAAAGGGGCGTGGTCCCACCCCCTTTTCTCCTGGTACATATTCCTAATTATGCCAATACCATATGTACCAAATATCATCGACGTAGGACAAAAAATCCCCAAAATATGGTGATTTAAATTTTTGGGTTATATGGGCGTTGCCACGCCCCTTTGTCCAATCAAAACTTCATATAGCCTATTATTCCTTCCAGAGCCACATTCATTTTTATATAAATATATAGATAGATGAGAAAAGAAATTAGAAATTTAAATTTTTGTAATTTTCCTAAATTTCCTTTTGAAGTTGCAAACATGGTCATGATGATGAAAACTTTTGCTACATACGAGTACAATTCGCGCTGTTGTCATGGATTATGAAGAATCACAAAAGGCAAAAAAGAGTTGCAACCATAGGAGACATCAAACTCCCTTTTAATGTTGTAATATATTTCGCGCATAAAGATTGTATAGTGTGGACAGGGATTTAGAAATTTTGTCACTAAATATTTTTATATGATTTGGATTTAAATATATTTTGTATCTTTAAGGTTTTATATAAAATGTCCGAATACAATCGTCAGATCGATAAACAACTATTGTTTTCCTATTTTTAATATTGAACATTTAATTGTGTTCAGAAATAAAACTGATATTTTTTTTTAGAAAAAAAACATATGTCAAGACATATTTGCAATTATAATGTGACAAGAAGTAAATAACAAAGAAGTAACTGGCTGTGTCACGCGATCAAGTTTTGTTTTAATTTTTGTTTAAATTTTCAATACAATCACATTTTTAGAAATTGACAACCAACTTGATATCACTTTTGCTTATAAGTTTTGTATAAAATTTTATTTTATGTACAAAAAACAATATTGAAATCAAATCTTGATCGTGTGAGTGAAATGTAAGGAACATCAATAAATAACGAATGAACCGATAGCAGTCTTCTTCGAGACTTTAAAATGCATTGTTTGCGCTTCTATCTGGGGTTTTGTAAAGCCATCAAATTCTCATTTATGTGAGATTTCCGTAAATGAATCCCCGCTTAAATACCTCGAAATATGTGAAATATTACATGTGCACTTATTAAGGGACTACCGTAATAATGAATTATCAATTTTAAATGTCAATAGCGCAAAAAAATTATTTGTTTTTTTAATATTTTTAAAAACAACATTGCCACAAACTTGTATGAAACACTTGACTTTTACCGCATTGTTAATGCAACTTATTTAAGTGTTTACACACACACATTCGGTTATAAATATAAATATTTAATAAATATAAATATGTTCTGACAAATTTTAAATAATTTATTGGTTTCATATTTACTTTCGCATGGATTTTCTTTTTTGTATATGTATTGTGTACTTTGACAGTTGTGATTTATAATTTCGTAAACGCTTAAGTTTTGGTTTAGTTACACTCTACTAAATAATATATTAATGGCGCTTAAATTCAAGAATAATAAATCTCGGGCTCATATGTTATACCTACCGATATAATTTCTTTTTTGTTTAGATCGTATGCAATTTAATATGGTTTAACGTAGAATTAGTCTTGACCTTCTGTTCTGTTCCGGATCAGCTGTTCATTTTTTGTGTATGGAAAACATGTTTTTTTAATTAGTTGTTCTGTTCTGTTACGGACCATTCTGTTGAAAACAGAATTTTACTTACAGTTCTAAGTGACAGATGTGTCACAGATTAATGTGGATACCCGCCTTACGGCACAAACACACAGTGCACTTAACACCGGGTAGATATAATGCGTCAAAGCCACCACGTTACTCCCACAAAGGGGCCTCACCATTGTCAAGCTGAGACAAAACTCAGGGGCTCCTGACACCCGTGGTACCGATTTAAAGTCTCCGGTCAGACCTCGTAGCCGAAGATACTACCAGTTAAACCCCAAACAGTTCGGGACTGGTCACCCATAGCAACTAAACAAAACAGTAATCAAAATCAAAGTCCAAGCCAGAGTAGCAACCATCCCACCGAATCAGCTGCAACGCGCCAGAAAACATCGCTGCAGATAAACCTTATAAGTCCCAAAAGAACCTATAAGGGCTACCCACAGCGAGAGCAACGACCGCTTCACGGGTACGCACCAGGAACCTAAACCACTTTATATATACACCTGCAGAGCTTAAACATTCCTGAACCAACTGTGTATACTCCAGCACAACATTAATCTGATTTCCAGCATCAGCCTTCCAAGGGGTGCTGGCTAAACGAACACTCCGCCTGTGCACCTCAGGTGTGTACGCTGTGTACGCGCTGCACCGTCAATTTAGGTCCCAGTTTATCAGCCACGGTCACCTCCAAACCAACTTCCGCAAACTTGGTGTTAGAGACCACCTTCTGCCGCTCCGCAACAGAGGGAGTACGTATTACTGCACCGTCACGTGTTGCACGCACCTCATGCACCCGCACAGCCAACGTAGGTCCAACCTGAGCCACCACCTTGTCGACTACCTCTTTGGACGTAGTTGCAGCACCTTTGCCCTTAACGACAACCGACCATGTCTCCACTGGTTTCTTCACAACCACCGGCGCAGCAGGCTTCGAAGCCCGAGTCTCAACCGGGGCAGTAGTCGGTCGCATAACTGCAGAAGCACCACCAACCTCCAATCTGCCATAGAGTCGCTCATTCTCAGCAATGAGCTGCATCATCAAAACCTCGTAATAGCCTACTATGTTCGTGGCACGCCTTGCCACAGCACGATCAACGCCATCAACCAGCAGTACTTTCATTACGGACGACGTTATCTTCTTCAGCTTATAGATGGACTCCTGTGCATTAGCGAATGCATGGCCACTGGTCAGATTGGAACCCCTACGCCTTTTCCCAGGACGACTTCTAGCAGAACCTGCGACACTGCCAGTCGCCTCGGTGATATCTCCAGGATCAGTAATAAAGTTAGCAGCACCTGTATCCGAAGCAGTAACAGCAACATCGACCACAGCAGCAGAAATAACAGTAGCAGAAATAACAGTAGTTTTAGCAGCAGAAGAAACAGCAGTTTTAGCAGCATATTTAGCATTAGCAGCAGTTTAGCATTAGCAGCAGAAGTAGCAGCAGCAGAAGTAGCAGAAGTAACATCAGTTTTAGGAGCAGAAGTAACAGCAGTTTTAACAGCAGTAACAGCAGCCTTAGCAGCAAAAGTAGCAGCAGTTTTAGCATTAGTAGCAGAAGTAGCTGCAGTAGCAGCAACATTAGCAGAAACACGCCGGGCTTTCGGGGTGTTGGGCTTCACCCTCTTGCTCCTCCCAAATTCATCAATCTCACATTCGATACCGCTATGTCTTCTTACTTTCCCTTGGTTAGGAGGCGGCGGCATAGCATCAGAATCCGACGTATCTGATATATCATCACCAGCGTCACCCTTTGGCGACTTGCGCCTAAGCATCGGCGGCATGTTCTACTCTAACAGAAAATTAAACAAATAAGGTTATACTCACTGATAAAGGCAACAAGTCCTCAAAGTATGCGATGTAAAATACGTATATACGTTTGTATATACAACTATAAAAATTGTCTCTTTCAAGGTCTTAGCGAAGACACAACTTGAAACTTAGCAGCGACACAAAAAAATTAGCCAAGACACAAACCTTAACCAAGTCACAAACCTTCCGAATTCCCAAAAACTGGGACAAAACTCTCCCCGAAATCCCGGGAAAATCTCGGAAAAAGTGGCAACACTGAAAGTCTGCAAATTTGCAAAATATATTGAAAGCGGCAACGCAAAATACAAAATTCATTTAAAACGACTTTCCTGCCGGAATTTCACCTTGAAAACTGAGACAGGCAATTGTCCGTCCACAAAAGTCTCAAAAATATAAAAATCAATAAAATTATCAAATCAAAGATTCTTTGGGTCCAAAGTTCACTTAATATGTGCGTTGTAATACAACCACATACAAGATTGCTTAAAAAATTTCACTTACCACTTCACTTAAAAAATCTCGGAAAGGGGAACTCCGATCCTTAAAATTTTTATACCACTGTAATCACGAGAAACCGCACTTTCCAATAATGCCAATCTTAAATTTTTCCGATCACTTTTACCACTTAAAACTCGAAGATAAAAAATTTACTATAACGCGTATTAGAAAACACAACCGCACTGTCAACTCAAAGCGAGTGAGATCTAAGTGACAGCAAGAGACAGCTGCTTGTTTCAGTAAGCCAGGCCGATCGGAACAAAATTGCCGCGTAATCGCTGATAAATTTTTATTATGACCGCCGCCATCGACTTTAAGCACATTAAAAACAAACCGATTTTTAATAAAAAAAATATTATATTCATGAAAAGGTTATAGTGAGTAGAGTTTTTTTTAATTAAATAACGTTTTTAACTTATTTTCTTAAAAATTATTCAACCTGATAAATTAGACGAAACGCCGTTTTAAATTTGTGAACACCGCCGCCGATATGATATGTATATTCGGCGATGTTTTTGCTGCCAGAAACAGCTGGTACAGAACTTCTAACTACACAAAAATTCAACATCAGAACGGCACAGAACAGAACAGAAAGAAAAAGTCAAGACTAATGAGGCCTTTAAACATATTTTATAAATCCATACATATATTATCATATATGCAGCTGAATATGAACGTACATATATAAAGACATACATATATTTTCAGAATTCAGATCCATTGAGATAGATCTATACAAAACTTTTTTAATTGGATAATTTTTTTAGAAATAATAGTTTTTGAGCATACGATTAAAGTTAAAAGCAACTGCTGTAGAATAGAATACAAGAGTTAATGAGCAGAAATGTGTACACGTCACTTTTACGTTACGTAGGGAAACGTGCCCGCCTATACAAATTAACACCGAGACTATACCGCAACACACAGTAGTCAAATATCTAGGCTTCGTGGTCGTTTAATTGAAATCGCACATAGACGCAAATTTGATCCAAATGAAACTAAAAATAGCCCAAATGAATTGGCTTATTGGAAGAAACTCTATACTAAGCCTAGACTTTAAACTTCTATTATACAATGCGATCCTAAAACCACTATAGGCCTATGAAATCCAGTTATGGGGCACTGCCTCAGAATCGAATGTAGAAAAAATTCAAAGGCGACAAAACAAAATTCTACGTACAATAACAGCAGCCCCATGGTATATCCGAAATCATCGAATTCACAAAGACCTTGATGTTCCGTTGGTTAAGACAG
Source organism: Lypha dubia (assembly GCA_947311025.1). Taxonomy (NCBI): domain Eukaryota; kingdom Metazoa; phylum Arthropoda; class Insecta; order Diptera; family Tachinidae; genus Lypha; species Lypha dubia. The sequence goes on along the minus strand of OX371262.1, from coordinate 10,422,363 downwards.
TATTTTCTAAACACGCGAAAAAATACATTAAAAAACTCGAGTTGCACCCAAATCCACTTGCGCGTAATATTCTAGAGTATAGAGGCCACACCCGGAGGAGGGATACTCTTTATAGCAGCCGTACACGAGAGATATAAAACAACAAAAATCAACCGTTGAAACTAAATATTTTGTTTAGCATTGGCTAAACATATATTTATCATTGTTAGATTTAAGATTTGATCAACTTATTGATGTTTCAATTAATTGAAGATTCAATAAATAATAACACTTAAAAAAAAAAAAAAAATTGTATATTCTGGCAACATTTTTAGTTGGTGGCAACAACTTAATTTTTTTTTTTCTTCCTCTTAAACAAAAGCAGAGCTAATTTTTTTGATGTTATATTTTCAGCAGAAAATATGGCACCTTCAAATTCTTAATGTTCATTTAAAAACTACCTTGAGGATGAACCTGCTATTAACTTATCAGTCAGTTTTTATTTAAAAAAATAAGTTTTTGTAAGTTATAATAGTCCATTATTGCAGAAATTAATAACAAATAAGAAGAGTAGTTATTTCTGTGATATTCAATAAATTTAAAACTTTTTTAACTAATCAAATATTCAGCCTTATTACGTGATAAAATTTTACAAATGTCTCATTTCGTTTACGATTGCAACAACCGCAATCAGTATCATTAATATATTGGTAAACATTTTATTAGTCATAAGCTTCATAATCACCACAAAAATTTTCTAAATCAATTTTTTAAAAAAATTTAAGTGTTGCACAGGTCTCTAGCAATAATTTGGCTTTTACAGATTTAAAAAATATCAATTAGTCGACGAGTTATAGCCAAAAAACCATATAAACAATATGCTGAAAATCGGCATTTGACTGCAAAGTTCTAAGGTCGATTAAAAAAAATTCGAACTAAGATAAACAAACGCCGCGATACGGGTCTCCTAATTTAGCCTCTATTTTCACCTCTCACACTCAGAATCGACCTAACTTTTGCTAACCTGAATTTGTTCTACAGTGATATTTTATAATATATATTTCTATAAATTTGCATATAACAGTAATAAAACACAGCATTGTTAAATGCAAATCAAAATACATTCTAATGAGCAAAATCTATTTACTGATCTGTCTTCTCTTTTATTCCTTTAACATTCCTACAATTCTCCGGTACATCAAAATATAGAAAACATTTTCATTTTGTTGTCACTTTCTTTTCAATAGAAAGAGAATAGCACATGAAAGTTTTCTATTTGAACTCATGACACCGTAACGCTTTTTTGACACTTGTAGCATCTCTGTTTGTGCCAATGCATACTAAACAAATTACAAGTGTAGTAACGCCCGGACCTTTGACACTTGACAGATAACTACATACCAGACATGGTAAAACTAACAGGTTTGCGCAGTTCGACAACAAGTACAACAATCCAAAAACAACATGTATTTTGTTGGTATAAAGCACTCGCTTCATATCAAAATACACAAACAAATTCAAAACATTTTCTTACGTATGATGCATACCAAACTGTAACCATTATTTATGTCTACTTTTAAAGCTGCATCAGTTTGTATGATAATTTGCTATGAAGCGAGCTCAGTCAGCACTGCATCCATCTGGTAATGAATTCACTTTGATATTTACCTTGAACTTTTGTAGCATCTCTGTTTGTGCCAATGCATACCTAACTAATTACTGGTGTAGTAACGCCCAGACATTTGCTACTTGACAGATAACTACATACCAGCCGAACGCAAATTACATCGAAACTAAACTACAGAAACTACGTATTGAGTTAATTTAAAGTTTTCACTTCTGTCGGCACCCCCGGAGTGCTACCCGTAATTTTTTTTTTCACTTACATGCATAAGTAATACGTGTGCAACGCTGGTAGCTCTCAAAATACTGAACCCACAATAACCCACTATATCTCGTTAACTTCTATGAATAAATAATAACCATATAGTGGGTTAACTTCTATAAATAATTATTTTTAACTTGGTAAAAGTTTTGTAGTTTTGAAGAAATCGGGTAAATATTGTGGCTATAAAGTCCATCACAAATAATGAGCATGACTATCATTTATATAGTAGGATATATCTTTCTATATTAAATAACTCAAACATTAGTATTCCAGGGTTAATGTCAAGCAAAAACTACATTTTATTCAATAAAATAACAAAAATTATGTTCACAAATTTACAATTTAATTAAAAACATAAAATAACTTTTTAATATTGCAACAAAAATGCATATAAAAAATTGCGAAAAAAAAACTTCAACCACAATTGTTGTATTATTTATTTGTCAAGGCAAAGGATGACAGCACACATACAAAAACACACGCAAATAAAATTTAACCACAAAATTACCAATTTTTGTTCAGAATTGCCCACAAATAATAGTCATAAAATGCACACACACACAAAGGCATACTTATTTCGAACAACTTCACTGTGCAAAACTATTATGTATGTACATACTTAACGTACCACCCACTTACTCGCCGGTCCAAAACGGGGCTATAAGCGGCACAGCACGTAGGACCTTAGAACAATAACAAAATTTGGTGGATAAGACGAACTAAACAAAAAAAAAAGTTGAATAAATGACACAATAAAGAAAACAACAAATGAAATTAACGTCAACTTGTGGCATTTAAACTGGCTGCAAAAAAGCAACTTTACAGTTAAATGGCAAAATAAGAAGAAGAAGAAGAAAAATAAAATAACAAGAACAATCAATGTCCAGCAATAACCACAAGGAAAAGTAAAAGATAATAAATAGTAAATTGTTAATATTTAAAAGCATTTTTCTTCTTCTAGTTTGTTGTTGCTGTTGGATATTTCTTTGTTTTCTATTTACTTGTTGTTTCTATTTGAAGACAGCAGTTGTTTGTGCATAAAATACTGTTGACAGTTTTCAGAAAGTAATAGCAATTGCAATTCACAGAGTTGTATTTTCTATTCATAATTATAAATAATTGGCAAGTATGAGTGTTGAGGAATCTAATTGTATGCATGTACACATGCATAGGTTTACATATTATGTATGCATGTGTGCACTAATGTTCACTTACTGTATTTCTAAGAACTTGAATAAGAAATTTTTGTTATTAAATATCGTATGTAGGCGTCAATATTTTATTAATTTTAAACACAACATAAAATAGAGGTGTTCCGTGCAGTAAAATTTTGAAAAATATACTCCTAAATTTACAAAAAAAAAACACAGGCTGTTAAAGTTTTCATAAAATCGATATCTGACAATACCTGCGAAGTATAATCTTTGCCAATTATGGGCAAAGGAGTCGATTAAGCAATGCCAAGCTGTCAAGATCTATAAATAATACATCGCAAATATTTTTCATTTTGTTCCCCCATAAGTAAGCAAAATTAGGTAATTATTATCTTCTTGTATTTTGAATAATTTTTAAATCAGCAAAAAAACATTTTCTAAATAAAAATCTAAAATATATTAAAATTTTTTTAAGCTCTTAGCAAAAAATACCCCAAAACCTGCTTTTCTGTACGAAATAAGCCAAATTATGCATTAAAGAGTGAAATATGCCAAAATATGACTTCAAAAATTAATTGACGTAAAAATCTTTAAAACTGTGAACAAACTCGGAATTCCCGAAAAAAACTTTTCAGCGAAAACTTGGTGTCAGATATAAACGAAATATGCAGGAAAAAAGAAGTAAATATCCCACAAAAAGTGTAAAATATGACCTAAAAATGCGGTGTAGTCGGAAATATGCAGAATTGTAAAGAAGAAAATATGCAAAAATATGCACTAAAAAGTTCGTTAGAACACCGCTCTCACGATTTGTTTTGTGTCAGCACCTCCTAGATGCTGTACATTGAATTAGTATTAGTGAACTTGTCACTTCCTTTAAATTGTAATTAACAGGGCAACCGGAAATATGCACTTGCAATGATTTTTCTTGGGCAATGAATGTGGATCCAAATAAAATATTATAATAATTTTTGAAGCTCTTAGAAACTTTGGCATCTATTTTCAATTGAATATTTTTGAATATTCATATTTCCGCCTACAGCGAATGTATTTATTTTTTTATATAAAGGTTTTCCAATAAGAGTGATATGATTTCTTTAAAAAAACACAATTATTGTTAAGGAAATTCATAAGTTTTTTATTTAATGTGAAGTACAATCGATAAAATTAAGTTCTAAATAAAACGTCATTCAAATGTCCTTCACGACTTCTTCTGCAGGAACGAATTCGAGCACTTTTTCCACTAAATCAAGTCGTATGTCATGAATGGCATGTTCAATATTGACTTGTGAAGCTTGAAGAGAGTCTAGTTTATTTCGGAAGACCAATGATTTCAAATAAACCGACAAGAAATAATCTAATGGTGTTAAATCACAACTTCTTGAAGGCCATTCAATATCACAATTTCTTGAAATAGTCGAATCTCAAGGTGTTCCAAGGCAAAATCAGCAAATTCACGACGTTTACGGTGGTCCAATGGCTTCAGTTCTTGAGTGAGAACGATTTTATATGGATTCAAACCCAAATCCTTTCTTAAAATCAGCCAGGTTGTGGATTGAGACAGTCCCAAACGTCTTGGAATCGACAAATTGCGGTCTTCAGCAACACTTGCCTGACCGGCAGCAATATTTGCATTACTTCGAGCGGTTCTTTGTCTTATTGGCACTTGAACATTATGTAAAGAAAATGAAAGCTCAAAATTTTCAATAATTCGACGAATAGCGAGCACACTTGGACGATTATTACGACCATAAAATGGCAAAAGCACACGAAAAGTTGCAATTGGAGAACGATTATTTTGATAATAAAACTGAATAATTTGTAAATTATGAAATTGTAAAAACTACTGAATACAATGAAAGACAAATGACAGATCATGACATATTACAAACTGCCGAAACGTCTTTTCAAAATCATATCATCCCTATTGTAAAACCTTATATTTGCTTGTTTTTTCTGCATACTTCGACTTCCCAGCTAAAAAAAAAAGTTTTTTAAGGGTCGTATACCTTTGGATCACAAAATTGAGAGTAAATGCTCCAAATATTAGTCATACATATTTCATTTACGCATACATAATCTTCATATATTCAGTTATACATAAACATATATGATGAATTTTAATATTTACTTTTTCATAAAAGAACCAAACAAGTTAGATTTTCTATTAAAAAATATTCTATTGGAGTTTCTAAATATATTGAAAATTTTTTCTTAAAATTTTAAAAATTTTATTATAAGTGGCTGTTCGCCGATGTCGAAGAAGTTCTTTCTTTCGAACAAATACATACGAGTATAAAATATCTAACAACAAAATTTTAAAAATTGTTTTTGTTTTAAATGTTATTGTACGAAAGAAAGAACTCCTTCCACATCGGCAAACAGGCACTAAATATTTTTCATTAATTTTAGGAATCTAATTTGTTGTTCATATTTTTGCATATTTTATACTTTGCAGCATAATTTTTCTTTCTTTCGACTATAATTTATATTAAGGTGATTTTATTTTGCATATTTTTTTGTTTTTCCTGCTTATTCGGCCTTTTTTAAATCTAAATTTTTACTTTTTCAAAAAGTAATCAAACAAATCGAATTTTCTATCAAACAATATTCAATTTGAATTTTTCAACTTTTGAAAAATTTTTCTTTAATTTTAAAAAATTTTTTCTTGAAATTTAGAAAATTTTAATATGAACATTTGTATATGTTGTAGGAATTATTTGGCCAATGATGCAATTTTTAATTAAGTTTTAAAGTTTATTTATTTGTTGCGGGTTAGCAATATCATTTTTAATTAAACTAATTTTGCATGTTTTATTGTTTACAGCATAATTTTTCTTTTTTTTTTTTACTTTAAGGTACATACATATGTACATATATTTGGGTTATTTTATTTTGCATATTTGGTTATTTTTCCTGCTTGTTTTGACTTCTTTTAAATATTATTATTTAGTTTTTGGAAAGGAACCAAACAGATTGAGTTTTTCCAAATTTAGAACTTTTTTAATGCATATTTACGACAATTTTTATTTATATTTGCGAATATATAAATTGTATATAGACTCATTTATCATCGGAAAATATGCAAAGTATGTGAATGTATTATGTAGTAAAAATCGAAGTCCACAAATTATTTAAAGGATCTTAATGTCCAATATAGTTGGATAGATGCAAGAAAAGCCTAGACAGAATGTCGTGATGTCAGAAATAATTTTGATGAAAATTACAAATGACATGATTTGCATATTGTTTTTGTAATTTTGGAAACATATTTTGCAATTTTTTCTGCATATATAATGGATATAAAACGCATTTTTAAAGGAATATTTCCGGTTTGCCTGATGATTAATTTATAAACACAGGCGCACTAAACATAGTGCTTGATTTAAAGTGCGTACACGCACACTTTGTAAAAGCTCTTCTAGCTTATCAGTTGCGAATTAGTTTGATTAATATGGAACGTCCTAAATATGTTATGATAATAATACATTTCGTTATTTCAATTTACACTTAAAAATTTTAAATATTAAGCAATTTTGTACATACATTATTTTATATTTCAAATGAAATATTTAATCTAACATGTGTTCTATTAATTCAAGAGGGTGTGAATAACATTTTTATTAAGTTTAAAATTTTTGTTAAATTAATTAGTTAATTCAACAACAACAAAAAATTAATAAAGTAATCCGTCTTGTATGTATGTATGTGTATGAATTTCACATTTTACTTATTAAATATTTTTTTTATGGCACATGTAGTGCATACACACTTACATATACATACACTTCTACCAAATGTTATGCTAATTGACAGTTCTGACAGCTGCCTTTATACTGTCAAATATTTTAAAGCTAAACTTTCAACACAATAAGTAATTACACAACAACAAGAAGAACAAAAATGAAAATCAACTAAAAAAAAAAAAGCAAATGAACAAAAATAAATGACTGACATGCAAATGAACATTCATTCGACTTGTTGTTTAAGTGTTCATGTGTAAGATATTTGCAGTTATTACTCTTCATTCAATAATTCTTAAGTCAATAAAAAATAGAAGCAACAATTTCGTTTTCATTTAGATAATAAAATTTCTGGTTTTGTTTATCTAAAATAATTTTCTTATATTAACACATGATCATCATCCGAAAAATTATGAACATTTTGCAAGTGCTAAGATCAGTATATATTTGTGTTATGATTTGTTTTTTTTTTTTAAGAGTGAAAGAAACAATAATTAAATTTATACAAAACCAAGTGAATTAGGGTCGTTCACTGTTCTAAGAAAATAACTCACGGTTCACAAAATTAAAGTTTTCTTTCAAAAAGTCTTTGTTAAATGGGTAAGAGGGAAAGTATGAATGAATACACTCTTTCATGTTCTTTGCCATTATCTTTTGTTTTGTACTTCGTAACTGTCAATCTTCATTCCAAACTTTCTTGATTGATAAACTGTTTTTTTCTATTATTACCATCCCTCAATGAAATTCTGCAAAATTTAAATGTTATTTTGCATATCAGTCAATAGGACTAAACGGTGTTAACTTTTCTATTTATTATTCTAAAACCCAAATCTAAATCAAATGTGAGCATATTATCAAAGTAACGTTCAATACATCTATATATGAATCAAAACTTTTTTAAAATCTTTACCAAAAATCTCCTTAATTATACACAAAAATATATACAGTATCAATGTTTTCTCTTCTGCAACACAACTTGAACTACTTTACTTATACGATCTTGTGGTACCTTTGAGATCAAAAATTATAAATAGGCATAATAAACCCTGCTTCACTCAAGACATAAAACTAGCGATTTATCGCAGAGATTTTCTATATGCCAGATGGAAACATTTCAGAACCTCAGATTTGCATGATGAATATCGAATATCACGCAAGATAAACAACGGGTTAATTAGGAAAGCAAAATCGGAATACTATGCCGCAAAGTTCTCTATTGCCATATACTCGAAGAAAACTTGGAGAACGATTCGCGAAAATGGCATCGGCAAAACTGGTAGCCAAGAACGCTGTGCTATCGACGCTAACACCCTAAATAATCAATTTTTAAATAGTCCGAATGTGTCACCAGATACTGATTACTATAATTTCGCTAATGATATCTAACATAATAGTTTCAATTTTACCAACGTAAGGGAATTTGATGTCTTATCCAGTCTGCTATCAATAAAATCCAATGCAGTTGGTGTGGATGGAATAGATCCTACGTTTTTGAATATTCTAATTCCAAAACTTCTTTCCCTTATAACTTTTGTTTTTAACAAGATTTTTACCACCAACCAGTATCCAAAAATTTGAAAACTGGCTAAAGTTATTCCTATTCCTAAATCCAATTCTGATTATAGGCCCATAGCAATCTTGCCATTTTTATCCAAAGTCTTTGAAAGATCAATCCATAATCAAGTTTCACAAAATCTTGAAACCATTAATATGCTGACTGATCGGCATTCTGGCTTCCGTAAAAATCATAGTTGTATAACGGCTCTTTTCGATGTTAGTGAAGATATAATGACAGCAGGTAGAGTGCGGTAATGTTACATTTTTAGTTCTCTTGGATTACTCCCGAGCGTTCGAAAAGGTTGACCATAGTATTTTGTGTCTTAAACTGAAATATATGATTGGATTCGCATCAATTGCCACAGGTCTAATATATTCATACTTACTCGATAGATACCAATATGTTGAAACGCCTACCTCAGTTTCAACATTTTTGTCAATAACTCGAGGTGTTCCGCAAGGCTCCATCTTAGGTCCTCTCCTTTTTTCATTCTACGTAAATGATCTTCAGGGCAGGGCAGACAGAAACTTGGCCTTATTTTCACATTTGGTTTTTTGTGCGGATCTTAACTACCCTATCCCTTGAGTTCTGGAACAATTCATTGCATAAGTAGGGCTCATCCCCTATTACTGATCATAATTTTTAAAATATATTTTTACTACTATACAAATATTAGTACGCTGCTGAAATATAATTGTATGGATCATACATCATTGGATCCGAAAATGGAGAACATATGCTTTCACACATATTTCATATATACATATATATGTATACATATATATATGTATATATGCCATTATATGACGATGCTGATATGAAATATGTTTGGGTCAATTTAAAAAATGTAAATAATGAATATAGAGGTAAAATTTTTGGGCTTATTTCACTGAAGTGTCAATTTTTTCAATGAATTAATTGACAGGATAATTCCTTATTTTGAAGTGTATATTTTATTGGCCTTTGCATCTGCATAAATATTTCAAATATGTTTTCGTTTTAAAAACTCAAACATAAATTATGTTCATTTATATAATTTTTGGCATCTGCTATTTAATTTTAAGCCAACAAACAACATTAAGCCTTTTTAATTCACGTTTGTCTGTATACATAAATGTATGAATGTACGGAACCAGGATATTGAAAGCTTGGTTGATAGTGTGTGTGTGTGTGTGTTCTTAAACACAAATGCAAATTTATATAAATTTTTAATCAGGAAAGTTGTATGAAATACTTCATTGCTATAATATGTGCAATAAGTGCGTGTATATGTATGTATGTACATATGTATGCATTTGCAAGGATACACGCACGCAAGGATGTCCCATATCATGCATATGTCACGTCACTTGACCAAAGATAATTAAGAAGAGCAAATTCCTTTATATGTTTTTCTCTTTTGCTATAAAGAAAATAAATGTACGATGGAAAGTAAACAAAAATGTAAATATGTATTTATGAATGTATAAGAATGCAGATGTACGTATATGGGCATTTCCTCAGAAAATTCTACTTTTTGTCACGTCACACCAGCAATCAGTCAAAATTTAATGAATAAGTGCGAAAATTGCAGCAACATGGGTAGGAAATAGAAGCTTAATTGACTATTGGCCGTACGTTACAAAAAATAGAATTTGTTGTGGAAATGGCCATATAATGTAAATGCATGTTGTACCCAACAAACATTTTTTCTCAAACTCCGTTCGAATTCTACACAAAAGTTTGAACGCGTATTTAAAATTGTGGAGAAATTTTTTAAAAAATCATCTTAGTGGTTGTCTGCGAAAATTCCGAAAATATTGCCCAAATATCTGAGAGAATTCTATACGAATGCTATGCCTTTTTTTTATATTTTTATTTTTTTAACCAACACAACCCGTAAAGCTTGTCTAACCATAATACCCAGGGTCGTTGACCGGAATCGAACCGACAACCTCAGGGCTTATAGGGTAGTATTGTTAGCTACCACTATTGCTTCGCCCTACTAAATGATGTGGAATTTTTTCATATCGAAAAGTTTAGTATTATTATTCTGTAAAAAAAGACTGGATGAGTATGAAAACAAAACTAATATTTTCGTACTCTCTTGTTAAATTTGCAGGGTGGTTCATATAAAAATCTAGCTAATATTATATGAATCGTCCTACAAATAATAGAGGGATAAGTATAATTATAAATTTTTTTGAAAGTTAGAACTTCTAACAATTTACAGAAACGTGGTACTCAAAAGAGACATGTTTGGACATGTTTAAACAAGCTGGCCACTTTAGTAGGGTTGGAAAAAAATTGGTAGATAGTCTTTTTAATAAAATGGTTGATAGGGTTTTATTGTCTGAGTTTTTTGTAGAAAAACAGTTTTTTTTAATTTTAAAACTCGATTTCATTTGCTTTTATCTTTTTCATAGAAACTTTGTTTCGCTCTCTTTCAAGCTTCTTTTGTCCAAACAGATTTTATTAATAAGTTTTGGATATATTTCCAATATTATTGAGCTTGCTAATAGCTTAAGTAGTAAGCGCTTTGAGTACTAAGCAAAGTATGACTTATGGCACGACTTCAATCCTTAGTTAATTCGTCTACTTAACACTTGAGGTGCTGTAACACTGCGGTAATAGCAGAGTTATAAAGGATTTAAGCTTTCTACATTTTCTACATCTATATTCTCGGCCCTATCCTTTTACCTAAGTTCTGGCACAATGCCTTGTATAACTAGGGGTCATCCCCTGAGTGCTGGTCCTAAAAAAAATAACATACATAAACAATTTCTTTGGTCTGTCATTTGAGTTTTGATTCGTTTTGTAGTATCAAATTTCTTTTTATAATTAAAATGAATATGTTCATGGGATATGTATGCACATATGTATGTATGTATATGTATTTGAGAATGTGTGCAATGTATTAAAATAACTGAAGAAAAATTTTAAAGGAAATTAATTTTCGCCTATTTTGTTGTCCTTTTAACAAGTCGCAGGAGAGAAAAAAAAATATAACTATTAAATATTTTTAAAAATTTCATTATTAAAGTTGCAGGGCGTTCGTCCATTCACGTTCATAAATTGTTTTCTTACATTTTCAACATTCTTTTATTGTTGTGGTTTTTCTTTTAAATATTTATGTTCTTAAGTAAATTTGTATGTATGTTTGTGCAAATGCACATAAATATGCATGCAAATTAATCTGGCTATATCCTTCCTGCTTGCTGGTATCTCTCTCTCTTTCTCTCTCTCTTTCTCTCTCTACCAACCCGTTGATCCCTTGATTGAACCACATTTCATGTGGTCGTTTTATTTCCACCATTATTTGTTGTTATAATTAAAGGCAAAAAATTGGAAAAACGCAATGAAAACTTAATACTTTACACATTGACCACATTAAAATTGCATGCACAAGCAGGATAAGGCGTATTTTTTTTGTGGGGTGTTAAAAAAAATCAAAGATATAAAGAGCGTTCGTTGGCTTGGCAGCAGTGACAGTCACATTAACGCATTATTTACACATGATATTTTTTTAGTAAAGTGAATTCTTTTTTTATTATTCATTTATTTATTTTGTATATCTGCTAACATTAAAAAATATTATATGACCTGATAACTGTTTTTCTTTAAGCCAACAATACTTTTTTATTTTTGTTTTTGTTTTTTTTAAGCTTATTTGTATGGAGGAATTAAACCTTTTGCAAATTATCGGTCACTCTAGCCATATGTTATTTTTCTTTGCCAATAACAAAATTGTTAAAATATAATTTAGTTATTGTTGTTGGAAGCTTAACACTAAAGGAGATTATTAAAAATGTATTTTGTTTATTTAATAAACTGCAAATACTTATTACAAGGATATTAAAAAAGTTTTAAAGGCTTAGAGAAAGGATTAACGTCAAAAATTTAAATTAACAAATAAATAAATAAGTTAAATTACAAAAAAAAAACAAGTCATTTGTATGGGTGTGGCACTGCCCATTTTTTTAAACATGTTGTATTGTCACGCAATATCAAATTATGTGCAAAATTCCATAATCCATTAAAGAAAAGTATATCAGTTTATTATTATCTGTGAAAATCAATGTGAGCACAATGTGCAGTAAGATGCGATTTATCAAACTTTTATAAAAGTTCACTTCAGCTAAATAGTTCAAGAATAATATGTAGTTACCTTGCAGGGGCGTGGCATTGCCCACTTCTCTTAAAAAAAGAAATATTATTGTTAGTGTATGGGTGTAAAGCTGTATAAAATGAATTTAAACAGAACTAGTAAAGAGTATTTATTTAATTTGGGCGTAACCCTGCCCACTTTAGTTGAGAAAAACAATTTTGATGTTAGTAAAAATCAATGGGAGCTCAAAGTATCATCAGATTGGGCTAAGAAAAAGTAGTTAAAGACATATATTTCATTTTTATAGGCGTGACACCGCCCCACTTTGATTAGGAACTCACAATGTAAATGAAAGGCTAAACAAGTATCAGTTAACTAGAATCTGTTAATAATCGTGCCACTTGTAGTAAAAGTAGTGAAATAAGTTTATTTATTTTTAGTAGGCATGGTATTGCCCACATTTCTTAAAATAATTTCTTGTTTTACCGGAAGCTCTATATGTGTACATATTTAATTTGAAAAAATCGATTAATTAAAATGTTTACAAAAAAATTTCATGGGCGTGACACTGCCTACTTAACTTATTTATTACAATTATATCATCGATAAAACACAATGTGTGAGTGTCTAAGAAGTTTTTAAATTAACATTGAACTATAAACCTGTTAATGAAAATAATTAATTTCTGTGTGCATGATGGATCAGCCTACTTTTAGTATGTATCACAAGATATTATCGTCATAAGAACTGTACGTGAAGAAAATAACGTTCATAAGAATCTATTGAGTAAATGTAGTTATAGAAAAATATTTACTATATGTGGGAGTTGGACTGACCATTTTTCGGATTGTAATATCAAGTCACATCGGAAGCTTAATTGTTCGTATAAAATTATTTAAGAATCTTTTTAATACCAGTTTCAGAAAAGTTGGTTGGTGGTATGACTGCTTGTGATTGTGATTGTGTATTGTAGCCCCCAATTGAAAATGTGGACAAAGCTAAACAGTATGTTGACTTTATAATGGGCGTGGCAATGACCAAATTTCTATTAATCAGATATCGTAGAAAAATTTTTTCCACAGTTTCTAAAGACTCGCTTAAGAAAAATTATTTGTAGAAGAAAATCAGAATTGTATAGTGTTAGTTTGGGCACCCGCCCACTATTTTAAAAATTACCTTCTTGCTAGGAAACTACGTTCATAGAGTACTAAGTTTTAGAATTTTTGCTAATACGATTATATAGTAGACACAAACTAGATATTGGGCGCTGCGCCACGCCCATTTTTATTTTATTTTTTTTGTAAATTTTTTTGCGGATAATGGAATTTATCAAAAAATATCGATACGAATTTTATTGACTTTATCATATAACTTGTTATGTATGTAAATTATAACTATTGATATTAAATACGAAGTGTCACGCCCACTTTCAACATATTTCTATGTATGTTACTTAATCTATTTATATCCAAAATTTTTTTCTTTATCAATATTCCCTATTTCTTTGCTATTATTCCAGATATCACATTAGCCGCTAACGGTGCCAAATTGGAAATTTTTCCCATGCAAGAAGTACAAAGAAAACCAGTGGGCAAATCTTTAATATTAACCTGTCGACCCAATGTGCCTCAAGCTAGTCTAGTCACCGACTTACAATGGAAAGATAATTTCAATAATACAATATTGCCAAAGCCGTAAGTAATATTTTTTTTAACTGCAGATTTTTAGCCATAACATTGTAAATTATGTAAAAAGTTTTTTAATTTTAAATTCCTGTAAAAAGTCCCATCTAAAAAAAAAACATAAAATTTATGGAAAAAGTTGTAACTAAAAAGGTAATTTATAGTATTTAGGCTGAAATTTATATAAAAATCTTTTACTAATTAAAATGAGAAATATTTTCGAAAAATATTGTCAATATCCCTAGGTCGAACTAATTGCTGTAATAGAACGTACTTTTAATACATAAGTTTCATGAAAGGTTTGTGTCTAAACTATAGTTGTGTCCAACTCCTTCAACAGCTCGTTTTAGACAGAAACTAACGACCAAACACCATTTTAATTACATGGTTTCGAATATTAGTTTGCCACAAAGCCTTAAATAAATAGAAAGAAGTTTTTTTTTTTCGAAAAATTTTATACTCGTATATCGCCCAAATTTAAAAATTTAACCAAACAACGCATACCGTGATTTTCTCAGGATAATGTCCGACCGCATATATACGTTCGTTGAATTGCCTTCGTTGTAATTTATAATTTTATAAGACAAATAATTCTGGCAAAAAAAACAATAACCGACTTCCTTATAAACCAAAAATTAAATTAATTATATTTAAGGAACCAACCTGTAAAAAAAACCCGACCAAAGAAAAAAAATTCAAATCGATCAATAAAATAAGGAGTAATTCGAGAGTCATAATATTTTTTAAGGGGTATGGGAACAAGCTGAAGGCATACTAGTTCACACAAAAAAACAAGTTCGGTGCACAAATGAGGCGATTATTCGATAAATAATATTTTAGGAGAACACCTTACCCCCGATTTTCCAAAAAAAAAAAAATAAACAAAAAAAAAATTATCTGACCGTAAAGCAAGCAAATTATTTAAACAAACAAAAAATTCTTTTCAAAATCAATCACAAAAAATTGGGGAGCTATGAAATATTTTTTTTTTTTTATCGGAAAACAACTTATTTATCGCTACTTTCAAAACGCCAAAATGCAAATCAACATGTTCAAACCAAAAAAAAAAAAAAAAAAGAATTTTGATAATCTGTCCATAAATAGAGGAATTTTTGATCATTACGATATTTTAGGGGTAGAACGTGCCCCCAATTTCTATGGAAGCAAACTACAAGCAAATCATTTCAAACAAAACAATAATAATGATAAAAAATACACACGAAATGATAACCTCCTTCATTTTTTGAAAGTCGCTGGAAAGTATTGAAGTTCATTTCAACGGACAAAATTGTTTCCAAGAGCTTCAGCGACTGCCTTTTAGATTTCTTAGAGAAAATGAAAACCATTCACTGAAGTACTTCTACCAGGGCTGTAAGGTACTTTGCGCCACTGTCCCAAGGCATTCGTTATAGAAAAAAACTTTAGAAATATACAAATATTTTGGAATATACAAATTCAAATGCTGCATATCCTTACCCAGTGAATTTTTCTCTATTTTTACCATTGCTTTCTGTTTATATTTCACAATGAAGACGCTTTTATGGAAAATGTAAAATCTTCTTGTTGTGTGCCGCATAGGACAGGTTTTGCTCAAATATAGCTTTTTGTGCGTGCTGCATACGTGTATCAAAAATTTATTTTCTTGCATTCCAGCTAATGTTTCAATTACTTTGTTTGTTATTGGATATGAAGCAATACTTATTAACTCATTGAAAATTTCCTGAAGCAGGATTCGGATTCAGGTAGTCAAAAGTCAATATATTTTTTTATAAATGGTCGTTGCAGCAAATCATTATCGAACTGTTGATTTATCTATTTATTACTAATACCGGCAGTCCTCCTCCTTTTCTTTTCCAACAGAAGTGAAATTCAAACAATTAGTTGTTATTTGAATTTTTTTAGAGAGTCAAAGAAATAATTTTAATTATTAAAAAAGAGTAAATATAGCTTTATTGATGCAGCTGGTCTTAATTCTATAACACAATAAAAATCACATGACAGACTCTACGTACTCATGCCAAAAATTTGACATGATTAGCAGGAGCTTAGCTGATCTAATAATGCCACCTGTATAAATAAATATACCTTTGAAGGTGTATATGTATGTGTTATGTTTAAAATTTTTATTCAACTTTGTTTTAAAATTAAGCCATCAGTATTTTTAAATTAAAATTAAAGGGTTTATTATGTATTTTACTGCTTCTTTAATGCTTCTTTAAATTACTATTTAATCTTTTTTTCTACCAATTTTGATTCTTATTTGCTTTATATTAAATCTATTTAAAGTGTTTTTTCCAAATTTTTTAATTTTCTTTTCTTATATATATTTTTTTTATTTCAATACAAAAAAAAAACTAATTTCTTAGGCACAAAACTTATCAACCACTGTATGATTCCAAAGGACATAGACTAACTGATAAGTAAGTAAAGGGAAGTTAAAAAAAGGGAAATTCACTAGAAGAAAAAAAAAACAAAACAGAATTAGTGAAAATTTCTACGAAAAACTTCCCTTTAGTTTAGTAACAAAAATTTAAAAATTAAAACCAAAAATTTAACAAAAAAAAAAAATGCTAACCAAATGTTTGCTTTTGGATTGTCTTTAAATTAGAATATAATTTTCATAAAAATGATTGCAAACAAATAACACACAAAATTTTAACAAAATATATTAAATAAATTACAACCCATTTAAAAAAAAAAAGTTTTTGTTTTCACTCCTTTTAACAAAACAACAATTTGAAATAAATGTTCCCAGAAAAAACTTGCACGTTCTAGAGTTAAAACTGAGCCCCCAATAAAATAAAAAGAAAATAACACTTAACTAGTGGTAATCTAATTAAAGAAAATATTTACATTTATTTCAGTTTTAGGGCCTCATTTTATAAAATGGAAAATTTCAAAATGATTTAAAAAATTTGAATATTTAATCGAAAACTTTTTGTTTTCTCAAAAAGGAGGCCTTTAAACTTTATTGTTTGTTTTTGTTTATTTCACTTAAATTTTTAATATTAAAATATAGTTTTTATTTTAAGTTCTTTGTTGTAATTTTGTGTGTGTGCCATAATTATTTCTTAATACCATTTAGTCATTTATAACATTTTTCCAGTTAAATGCATTTGATTTTTAGTCCTCCAGTTGAACCATACATAACAGTGGTGTTGTAAGCAAACTAACACATACGTTCATATGTAATTCGTAGACATTTAAAGCATACCCTTAGGGTTACCTTAATAAAATATCTTATCGTTAATTGTCTAGCTGCCTCTTAAGGCTGAACTCACACCAACGAAAGACAAAAAGTTTTCGTCTTTCGTTTGTCTTAAAAGACGAAAACTTTTGTGTGTGTTTGATGCTAACCCATCCTTTGTTCGATGTGGGTTGAATCACTAGAATTCTGTGGTCTTATTTGTCAGAAATACTGTTTTGTATTACGTTGGTGTGGGTTCAGCCTAAGGGCGCATTAAACACGATTTAATCTTAAAAGGCCAGATTGCAATCTATTAAACAAACTAAAAAATCATAATTAAATTATATCTAATATTTCTAAAAATAAAAAAAAGTAAAATTTATAATTTTTATACCAAGCAACAAGAAAAATTATAATTAGAAACTTGGAAGTGTGTTGCACTTAGCAAATAACATAACCTTTCAACACAAACTACATACTGTTTCAACTACTTTACAACAAAGTAGTTAAAGCGGTTACTTAGAAGTAAAACAACTAGGGCAACCAAAATGTCTTCTGCAAGCCATCATGAAATAAATAATATCAAAAAGAAGACTTTAAATTGTTTATTTATTGGGTAGTGAAATACTTTGTTATACATTATGTTAACGAATCACTGATGAAACATAGTTTATAGTTTCATGCATAAGAAACGGTTCAATAAAGAAAACGCAAGGTAGTGCCCTTCAAAATACTCTTATAGCAAAATTTGTCTGGATTTTTCTGTTGAGCATATGACTGTCTAAGACTGAGAATAGGAGGAATAAAACCTAAATAAAAAAATCTCAAACGATTCAAACGATTCTCGATTTGTTTTGAAATCCTCATCTTAACTGATTTATGTAGTTCTGTTTCATTAAAAAAAATTAAAATTTATATATATATACTTTATTAGAATCTAAAGCATACTTTAGGGGTTTTCCATACCAAATGGTTTAGAAACGCCATTAAATTATTACTAAGATAAATTTTTAAATAAGACTTTGATGGGATTTTTAACATATTTTCTTTGATAATAAACAGCCTATTAAACAATTGGATTATATATTTAGCACAAATTTTAGTTTCGTTTTTATACTTTCTACATGATTTTGAAAAAATTTCTCTGCATGATACAACAATCAAATGGTAAGGCTTTTAAAGCTGAAATTATATTGGGAATTGACAAAAAAAAAAGTTTAAACATATTTCATTTAAGATTTACTACGCATTTAATTATTGTATTAAAATCGTTTAGATTTAAATGCCATGTTTTTACAACTAATTACGATTAAAGCATATAAATAAAAAAAATGTTCCCTGGAGATATAAACTATCAAATGATAAATTTACAACAAACACACACAGACAGACATAAAGCGCTATAATGTGTATTTAAAATTAAGTGTTTTAGTTTAATATGGATAATAATGATAATGGCATAAATTAAATTAAATCTAATATTTTCACATCAACAGAAATAAAATAAATATTTATATAATTATTTTTTGTAGCCTGCTTTTAAATGAAATTCAATTTTAAAAGTTTTATCGATATAATCGGATTTTTTTAATTTATTGAATTGTTAAACCCTTGAGTTAGGCAACAGATTTTTTATAACTTCGTGTTATTGTATTGTTTTCTTTTGCCGTTGTTATTTATTATAGTGTATATATAAAATTTCATGGATTTCTATTGTTAAAACTTTTTTTCCAACGTAAAAGTAAACAAATTTGTTGCAACTAGAGAACAATAGCAGCACTAACAATAAATCAGGATACATAAACTAATAAAATATTAAATACTTAAAATAATAGACTTATGTATCAAAATTTTTATGTATAAAAAGTTTTTAAACAAAATGCATATTGCCTAAAATTATGCAACAAAATTTCATAAAATTTTAATTATTTATATGTACATATATCAATATTTAATCAGTGATTCAATTATACTTATTCATTCACACAACTCTAGAATTTGGACTCTCCTAAAAGTATGCAATTTTTTTATATTTTACTAAAAGGCAGCTAATACAAAGTAAATTAATTTTTTATTTCTATTTTAAAAATTATTTAATTAATTTTTTTCTATTTATCGCTTTTTCAAGATGCAATTTGCAACATTAAAACAATATTTAATCAAAATGTAGCATTTTACCTACAAAGTACTTTGAAATTAATATTAAGACTTTAATAAAAATTTTAATTCTTAAATATGTAAATTATTTGAAATACTTTTCTCTTACTCAGTTTGATTATTGGGAAATGAATATCTTTTATGTGAGAATTTTTCTTAACAAAGAAAGCCACAGTCTATTTTATGTTTCGTGATTGCTTGCTGGTATTTTTGAATAAAATTTGAGCAATATCAGCCATTTTCTGCAATAATAATAAAACTGAAAAAGTAGTTTTTTAAACTGATGAAACAGAATAATGCATTCATATACATTTTTAAAAAACATTCATGCAAATATATCTTGTAAACTCAACTCTTAAATTCGTTTTATACAAAACAAGTTTTTTTGTTACTTATGACGCTGTTGCAGAAAATTGCCAATAAAATTTGTTGGCATATACATTCTTTCCAAGCAACTGTAAACTAAAGCTAAAGCATATTTTAGGGATACTTGATAAATTATATGAGTTTTCACTTAAACTTCTAAAAGTTTGCAATTCATCGTGCGCTAAACAAGAGGAAACTATTACCATTAAAGAAACCTCTATACACAATTTCGCATCATACTTTGGGGATAACTTTAGTTGTATTTATTTTAGTTATATTAATTTTCACATAATACGAAAACCAGCTAATTAGTGATGACACTTCTAAATAATTTTTAAAATATTGTATGAAAACTTGACTTGAGAATTTTTCTATTTTTAGTCAATTTATATTCATGTATTTTTTATATATAAATAAAGAGCGTAGCTCTAACCGATTGTCCTTAAATCCCCTCTTTTTATTATTATTGAATACTTTTAGGTTGGAACTTTATTAGTTTTTTTGAATGTTGATTCCAACATTCTCAGTTGCTTTTTATTTAACTGAATTTTCTTTTGCAAAGACTATCTTTTGAATTCATTTTTATATATTCCAGATTTAATTTACAACTTGCTCTACATCTACCTACATACAAATAACTCTTGCATTTAATTGAATTTATAATTCTATTACATAATAAAATTAGGTCATCTATTCTAATATAAAGTAGCAAAGAAAACCTGCACAAAACCCTGAAAAACAAACTGTGTAAATTAACTTTATTACCTTTTGTTAACACAACACTAAAGTATGCTTTAGAATACATTAAAAACAAACAAACAGATAGTGTAAACTAATGCGAAAAAGTGTGCTAGCAATTTGCGTGTTTTATATTCATACACTACTTACTCTCAATTAAGGAAATAATTAGAGAAATATTTAAACCAAAAAAAAAATATGGTGTGTATCTCACGTGTTTGGTGCATTAATCACGCTTTAAATACGTGTTTCGGAATTTTTTTAAAAATTTTGCATTCAGAATTACTTTAGGTCAAGATTTTGTTTTTTTTTTTTTTTTGTGCCGTAGGATAGTTAAAATCCTAGTTTTTCCTTTTAATCCTTTAAATGGAAAATTTCTTACGTATTCAGCCATGTCACAGAATACGATTCCGATTGAAATTGAAATTCAATTCTGTAATTTGTTTGTAATCCAAAAACTATTAAAATTTAAAATGGAATTGTTAAAGACTTTTCCTAATATGTATTTTCATTAGCCATAAATCCTAAAAAGCTTGCATACTTTAAGGAGCGCCAGTAACATTGTTTACGTAAAACATTGAATGTTAATAAAAAGCTTTGCTTTGTAAAAATAATTTCAACAAACGCCTAAAAGTATAACAACTTTATCACTTAATTTATTGCATAATTTTTCAAATAATTTTTTTAAATAACAATTTTTATATAGTAAGTACATGTGATTTATTTTATTAAAAACAAAATATACTGCAAGCTTTTGTCACTTACCCGTAACTGATTTAGGCTCCGTTCTGAAAATAGAGAAGAAAAGAGAAAATAATATTAGATTATATATACACATATATACATATGTACATTAGGTCATAGTGAATAGGTTAATCTCCTATACTGTTAATTAATGATCCTCAAGAAAAGCTCAATTTAAAGCACAACACACAAAAAAAATTTAAGATCATATTTCCGGTTTACTTTGATTATGATTTTGTGATATTTAATATTGATTTTTATCCTAATATCCCCGAAATGTTTTTCAATCAGCCCTAAGCGAGACTAAAGACTTTTACAGCTGATCTTGTTTAATACAGTAGAATCTCGAAAAAGTTAACCAAAATGATTCATGGGCTGTTAACTTTTTCGAACTATTAACTTTTTTAAGCGTTTTTTAAAATTGAAAGAGTAAGTAACTAAAACAATAAACATATTTTTTGTTTGATATAATGACTTATATATTTATTTATTGACTTAGTTTTCCTCACTAAAAAAAAAAAAAATTATGTTTAAATGTACTTTTTGGTTTAAAAGTTCACTTCACCCTTGATATTTTCGTGCGCCAAAGATATTAATTTTAATGGAGTGGCTTAAAGAAGCAGTCAATGCTTTTTATTTTTTTTCCTTTGTGTAATACGTCTTCTACCACTTGATTTGCATAATTATTGTTTTCAAACCATTTTATCACGGTATTGATGCTGTCAACTGCTTTCGAGAAAGTCACTTTAGATTGTTAAGCATGTAACTCGATAATTGGCCCGTCATTTTCACTATCGGACACTTCGAAATTATCACTATCTTCTGAAATTTGATCATTGTTCCAATTCTCAATTTCATCAGTGCTGATGTTAACATTATCTCCCACCTTTGGCATCAACAATTGAACTTCTCGAAGTGTATCGATATCATAATTCAACAAACAAATTTAAAGCTTAGCGTTGCCAACGAGAATATTTAAAAAGGGGCCAAATTGCCACAATTGTTTCTGAAAAAGCCGTTGTTTTAAAAATAAATTATACGCTCGGAAAAGTTAACTGAAAGGTTAGAGCGGCACGTTGATGCTAAAGCACTGTTAAGTTATCCGAGCGTTTAACTTTTTCGCGAGTTAACTTTTTCGAGATTCTACTGTACCAGCAATAAAAAATAATTAAAATAATAATATCTTTTCTTGGCTTTTTTGTTTTCGATTTTATTATTCTATTCCTTAGCCACGGTGTCTAAGGCGCTGTGCTACAAACATGTGATTCTATGTTCAATACCAACAATAGACGAAAATAAATTTGAAATTTAAATAATTAAACAAAATTTCACGGTTAATTAGAAACTGAGAGTAAACTTAATATGCGTAGTATTGAACAATTTTGAGACGTAATCTGAGTCTTACTGAGTATGCATGCCGGTGAGCAAGAAAAAAAAAGCAAAATGCATGACCTTGCAGGAATGTGCATGAGCAGCTTTCTTTTCTAAGTAAAAACTTACGATCCAAACTCTTAATCAACGGCAAGTAATAATAAGTAATAAAAAAAACAAACCATTTCATATAGAAATATACATACATATGTATATCTATATATTTGTTAACAGGTAAGACCATTTTTTTGTGATGAACTCTTTGGCCACATTATTTAAACGATTTTGACCAAACTAAAACGAAATTAAAAATATTTTTTCATAGAAGTGAACGAGCTAATGCGGATTGTTGTGGTTTCAATATTTTGGGAGCTATAAGAGTTTTAAATGGCTGCACACGCAATAAAAAACAAACAAACAAACTAAACATGCATGAGTTTTTCTCTTACTGGTTTTGCAAAAAAAAAAGTAACAACAATTAGACATTTTTTTCTATGTTTCTATTTACGAGAACTTAGGAATATTAATGACACAAAAGAGATTTAGATCATTGGAAGATATTATGTTTCTGCATTGAACTGTTCTGTTTAATTTTTAAATATGTATATGCGAATTCGTGGAAAAAAATTATTTACATCTACAAAACGGTCGATTGTGTCACCCTTCAGTTAAAAATTATTGAATGAAAGCTATGCTTAGCGTTAGTTAATAACATCACCTAAATGTATGCTACAAATATTTTAAAAAGCTGAATTTAAGCTGGAGGCTGTGATGGCTTTTCACTTAGTTTTAAAATTGATGACAAACTAAGAAGTTATTTTCCTCAAATAATTAAAATTTTCTTAAGCTTCTTTATTGCTTTTAATAAATACATTAAAATAATGTATCTTTCCATTATTTATTTGCAGACTTTCAAAGATTTTTAATATTAAAATAATCCTAAAGCTATTTGAAGGCATAAAATCAATAGTAAATTTGATACAATAAATAAATAAAATTAAACATAAACTAGTTTAATTGTATTCTAAAGTAAACTTAAAGTGAAATTTACTAAGTGAAGTATATTTTAAGGCAAAACATAAAATATGTTCAATACAAATAGGAATAAACTTTTACGTCTTATCTTCTTAATGATTAATGTTATTCTATATTGCTAGAAGACATTTATTTCTCTTGCTGTTAAACTATCTTCTTCAAACCTGTGCAGTGCACAATTTCCAACAAATAAACTGCCATAAGTAAGAATATCAATTTTAACACAATTGTCATTAATTTTGAATAATTAAATAAACATTAAATTGAAATGTAATTTAATCAAAAAGGTAATTATGTATGCTACTAATCTTAAGGCGATTATTCAGTCTCAATCTTTTGGTTTACAAAAGAAAAACACAAGAAAATTAGAAGAACAAGAAAATTATTTACGCCACTTATAGAAGCTAAATTTATTACTGGCAATTTGATTTATTTAATACAATTAAAACAAGATTTTAGGGAGGAGATTATACGATCAGTATATATAATCTTTATAATTAACAACAAGGTAAATTGTGTGTAATTAATGTTTGTTTTAAATTGCCTTAAAAAATGCCTTAAACATTTGTGTAAGATTAACGAATGATGAACAAAAGGCAAAAAACGACAGCAAATAAAAAATCTAATTTAAAAGAAAATTTTAATTATTATTAAAGAGATTCCTTGAAATCCGTAAAGGTCAAATAAATCTAAATATATTATGGCTGTTTGAAATGGGATATAAATGCTGCAATAATTTTTCCCCCTAAAATCTAAATACTGAAATTCTAACAGAGGACAGTGAATTTTATCTCTTTTTAGAGTGTAGGCGAAAAATTTCATATAAAAATAGCAAAATTATAAATAATAAAAATAAAAAAACTAAATAAAACTATTGTGTGAGTTTATCCATAAAAATTTGTTTTATCAAAACAGAAATAGAAAACCAAAAACTTAAAAACAAGATTTTGTTTTGCATGATTTTTCATTTCAAAACGACAAGAATGAAAAAAAAAAAATATATCGCCTAAAACTATGCAACAATACATATAAATATCCCAGCAATCAATTGTTAATGGGATACAATTCCCAAAAAAAACGTAATTTCATTTTCAAACTTGAAGCTCAAAATATTTAGAGAAAAATAGAGCAATTCAAGAAAATACTTTAACCCATTCTACAAAGTTCCAATAAATATGTGTTACTTTAGGGTTTCGAAATCATCTGACAAGTAACAAATTTAGAAGAAGTAACGAAAGAAAAAAAGATATGTGATTGGGCAGGTTGGTAAATTTATACTGAGAATTAAAATCGTATTTATTTAAATTCCAGTTATTTTTAAAAGGCAGGAGATTATTTAAACAATCTTATATAGGTGCTCCTAGAAGTATGCACATTGTAATATATTTGAGAGCATTACAATTAATTCTATTTGCACGATTCGATTCAAAGATTGCTATATGACCGTAATTAAGTATATCCAACATATTTTGCCTTACAGTTCAAAACTTACGACAGTATTAACCCTACTTCTGCTAGCATCTGCCAAAGAGTAACTAGGATTGAAAATTTAACGTAAAAACTCATGCAGAACAATTAGAAAACAGTTTATGAATAATTCCGGCCAAAAAAAGAATTCAATCGAAGAGATTAAAAAATAAACTGAACAGAAAGAATTAATTATTTTCTATAAAAAAAATTTTTAATCAGGACCAGCATTTAGGGGATGACCCCTACGTATGTTATTGTACCTATCAAGAACTTGGTCCTTATTTTGATCTCAGTACTTTTTACGGTCGAAATATTTTGAATAGGAACTTGGCCTTATTTTCACATTTGTGTTTTTGTGCGGATCTCACTTCTTTTTTCTAAGTTGTTTTTGTATAAATATTTATATGTATTGCTTATCTGGGCCTACCTGTGTACGAAATTCCAGCTTTCTACCTACACGGGAAGTGTCCCATACAAAGAAGGGGAACCCTAGTCCCCCCAGGTGAAAAGTGCCCGTTTAAAAATTATTTTTGTTAATTTCTTATCAGGACCTACCTGTGTATTAAATTTAAGATTTCTAGCTCTACTGGGAGTGCCCCATACAAAGAAGGGGCACCCTAGTACCCCGGGTGAAAGTGCCCGTTTTCAGATTTTTTTTGGTTAATTTCTCACCAAGACCTACCTGTGTACCGAGTTTCAGCTTTCTAGCTATACTGGAAGTGCCCAATAATATTGATGAGTCAGTGAGTGAGTCAGTGAGTGAATATGTACTAAAATATGGACTTTTCAACCTTAATATCTCGGGAAGCTTTTACGGTAGAACTTTAAAATTTAAGCTGTGAGGTCATCTCTGTGTGGAGAGACCTTATGTTTCAAGTTTCATTCTATTATGATCAAGAGGAGCAAAGTTATGATGGGGGTAAAAACAGATCGAATGGTTTCGTGTAAATATACATACTCTGTAGCCGAACTTTGCCTGGCGCACTACCGTGCGCCTAGATCGAGCATACTAATCTAGCTCCCGAAAGTATGCAACATTTTTTACTTTAAGTGTAACTAAACTATTTTCAAAAGTTTTTAAGAATTCTAATTTAATAAATGAAATTAATTTAAAGGAATTTTTTTTTATTGTCTGAAGAATCTAAATTGTGAACCATTTTGAAACAGTGCTGTAGTACTCAAGAATATTATTAGAAAAATCGACAAATTTGAAAATATTGGTAACAAATCTTTTACAAGTACATACATATATTTTTAAGTAAAACTTATTTCACAAAATACTTGGGGAATGTACAATCATGGATATACACAAACATATCGTCGACGTAAATCCTGCAACTGACAAAAAAAATGCATAGAATTTTTCTTTTAATTGATTAGATGTGATTAACAAAAATACATATGTACATACATATTTCCTTAAAAATTTTACCCGAAAGTGTTTGCAAAGATTTTCGTTGCTCTTGCAAAGAAACAATAAAAAGTACAGTTACAGCTCTCTTGGATTTTAGGTAACGATATGTGTTAATGTATGTTTGGAAATCAACAACATCCGACAAATCCACATTGTTAAAAAAAATTTGTTTTCAAACATATTTTCATGTTTCCAGCAAATTTGTAGCTGCCGCTACGGTCTTTCACTCACCGAATGAATATTCAAACCAAAATAAAAAACTAATTTTTTTCCCACATTTATTTATAGAATCCTAAAATATCCTTAAAAAAACTCTCCAACAACAAATCCTTATGAGAGGAAAAATGCAACCTGTCCTGTTTTACATGTGTTAGATATTTTTTGGTACAAAATTTTTAAGCTTTTAATCTTGTTATAAATCACTCGAAACTGTTGTTAATATTCTTTTTTTATTTTCTCTAAACATGAGTAGCAAATAGAACAGAAAAGTCAAGAGCTTGAAATTTGCAAAAAAAAAATATTAAATATACATTCATTTGCAAGTGGATAAAATTCTAAAATTTTATTTTGCCACCTTAAAATATGCTTTATAAATTTGCTACTACAATTCTTTTTTCCAATATTAAGGAAACAATTCAACAAAAATTGAAGAAGAAAATCATATTATTTGTTTGCATAATATAATTTGAAATATCTACTTTCTAAAGGATTTATTTTTCGTCTTTACTAAGACAAACAGCCTGTAAATATGTTGCATTTTATTAGGAAATATATCAATGAGTTAGTTATAGCACAGCACAGATATGTTTATTAAATATTTCTCTCTTTTGTGACAGTAATAAAAAAAGGTATAAATAGTTTTGGCCAATCTTTTTTTTCTTCTTAAAAGCATAAAAGTATGCTGCACTTTTGCAGTTATTTTAAAAATTTACATTTATGTTAGAGAAATTGTAAAGATTTATTTATGAAATATTGTAAAGGGTCAAAAAGACTGGTTGCCATTTAATTTAAGAAAAAAAAGCAAATGAGCCGAATATTTTCAATTATGAGGTTATTTTAACATTTTGATTTATTTTAAATAAAAGAAAACATTTTCTACGGTTCATTGAAATATGTTTTTATTTTTTTTATATGAAATAATCTAGATATATTTTAATTAACCTTAAACGAATGTTATACCTTTCATTATTTAAAAAAATTAAGTCTACAGATAAATTTTGCGCTATGAAAACATAATGCTTGTATTGAAATTATGAACATTTACATCTAGGACTCGTTTTACAGAGGCTAAAATTTTTCATGTAAAGTATTTCTTTTAAATAATTAAATTACAAACCATATTTAATTAAATGTCAATAAGACAGACATCAACCATCTAATTTTTCATAAAGCTTAAAACCATACAAAGTGATTCTATTAAAATTTCGCAATCAAAGTGAACTGGCAAAAAATTAAACTAAAAACTTTAATAATAATATTTTTTCTATGAAACATGTTAACAAAATCATTTAAGAATTCGCAGCTTTCATATTATATATTATCAAAGAACATTTTTCAGCATCGCATTAAATTTCTAGCTTGAAAAGTTATCATATTAAATTTTGTAAAATCCTAAAATTATGCTACACTTTTGTTCATTCATTTTAACAAAAAATCTCTTAGAAGCCATTGCCATTTAAATTATAGCTTTAACATCTATTGCATATGCATAACAATTATGTTAATAGCCAAACATGTATATGTGTGTGTGTATGTCTTTACAGTTATGCTCCCTAAAGTATACACTCAAGAAAATAATACTTGTGCACATTTAATTAAAGCATCAGCATACTTACAATTAGTTTAATTACAATTAATCTTTAGGTTTTTGTTTGTATTTCTTTTTTACCTTTTCATTGGTTTGAATTACTAACATTTACATTTTAAGTTAAAAAAAAAAATTAAAGTTTTCATTTAAAATATTAATTAAAAATTTCTGTTCTTTTCTTCTTGCTTTTTCTCACTTGGTATTTTGTGGCAACGAACAATTAATTGAAAATATATAGAAATGGTCGCAATCAGCCACCCATGTATACAGAAACTTTACCTGGCGAAAGTTTGGCGCTTATGATTACCTCTTTAAGTGTGGAAATGGAGGGCAGATATTATTGCACAGCATCCTATGCCAGTACAGAATTGCTCGAGACTAGTGTCATGATTAAAACTTATGGTAAGTTATAGAATATTTTAATGGCTTTTGAAGAAACATATATGAAATTATATACAACTACGAGTAAGAGTACATGCATATATATTTTTATGTGTATCAATGTTAAGCAAAGTGTTGGTTTAAAATAATTGTTATTTTAAAGCACACTTTTAGGCGCTAGCTAAAGGTTTTGGTTAAGGTTTTTTATTATATACAGGCATGTTCTGAAATCACGGTGATATCAAATCACGAACGTTTTTAAAATCACGGAAGTGATATTTAGGTGTTCTGAAAAGCACGAGATTTTTCATTTTTAGCGGTGATTTCATTGTTCTAAATCACGAACAAACAGCTGATTTTTTCTGTTTACAAACATTTTTTTTTTTGTATCTTTAAGAAATTTATCACAAAAATATAATAAATTTACGAATTAAAGTTAAAGTTTTTGTAAATATATTGTAAAAATGCCTGAAGAAAGTTCGTTAGCAATAATTGATCTAAAAGCAAAATTTAAAAAGAAACTGCAAAAAATACATGGTCCTAAATTTGTAAATTTTTTAGGTTCTTCTAAGTAAAATAATTAACTTTATTGCAAAAACAGATAAAGAACAAATCATTTTAAGTGTGCGTGATAATTTTTTGCAGATTTTAAAGAAAAATTATTAAAAAAAAACTTAAAGTGATTTGAAATCGTCATGCTGTTAGCTGACCGGTTTTAAATCACGAAATTTCCAACATTTGTGCGCCCAGAACACCTTTTCAGTGATTTGAAATCACTTTACGAAAAAGTGATTTTCAGAACATGCCTGATAATTCCTTGATTAAAATTGTGTATAAATATATTAAAAATACAGTTTTAATTTGCAAAATCTACACAATAGGCCGGCCAGACTGCTTTTTGTGATGGACCTTAGGGCCACATTAATCATTTTTTTGTAGGAATTTTGACAAATCGTAAACCATATTAAAACTACTTATTCTCAGAAGTGAAAGAGATATTTTGGGTTATTGTGGGTTCAGATTTTGGGAGCTATAAGGCGTTCAAAGTTACTACTAATAATGGGTGATCCAAGTAGATATACTTTTTTCAATAGCCTTTTTTTTTTTGACAGATCACGTGTGAGTCGTGTCATGCTGTCATGTTATTTTTATTTAGTATTGTTTGGCATTTGGCATAATGGAAAGACTTACGCCTGAACAATGTTTACAAATCGTTCAACTTTATTACGGAAATTCACGTTCTGTGAGGAATGTGTTTCGAGGCAAATTTTGTTTAGCGATAAGGCCCATTTCTGGCTCAATGGGTATGTAAACAAACAAAATTGCCGCATTTGGGACGAAGAGCAACCTGAAGAGATTCAAGAACTGCCACTTTATCCAGAAAAAGCAACGGTTTGGTGTGGTTTGTGGGCCAGTGGAATCATCGGTCCATATTTCTTTAAAAATAATGCCGGTGCGAACGTAACCGTCAATGGCGACCGTTATCGTGCCATGATAACCGACTATTTGATGCCTGAAATTGAAGCTCGTGATCTCGGCGACATTTGGTTTCAGCAAGACGGCGCCACTTCCCACACATCGCATCAATCAATGGATTTATTGAGAGAACATTTCGGTGAGCACATAATTTCACGTTTAGGGCTGGTCGATTGGCCACCAAGATCGTGTGATATCACACCGTTAGACTTTTTCCTGTGGGGATATGTAAAGTCTAAAGTTTATGCGGACAAACCCGCTTCGATTCAGGCCTTGGAGGAAAACATCACGCGTGTCATTACCAGTCGAAATGCTCGAACGAGTCTTCGAAAATTGGACTCAACGGATAGACCATCTGCGACGTAGCAACGGCCAACATTTGATAGACATAATCTTCAAAAAATAAATGCCAAAGAATGTTCTTTCAAATGATAATAAATATTATCGATTAAATTCGAATTTTCTGTGTTTTTTTCTTTAAAAAAGTAGGGAACCTCGAAATAGATCACCCCTTAGATGTAAGTTAAAACAATAATAGATTGAGCTCATTGCAAGTTATTTTGTTTTTGTCATTTAACTCTTCTGCTTTATTTTGATTATAAGCGAACTCATACAAATGTAGTTGTAGACATAAATAAAAAGCTGCATAAGTCAAGCAGGAAATTGTAACAATTTTAAGTAGTTGAAACATTATCTCTACTTGCAATTAATTAACTAAATATTTTTATCATCTCTAATTAGCTGTTAAGTTTTCTATGTTCCAAAGTTAACATCCTTAAAGTATGCTTAAAAATTTTATATAATAAAACTTATAACGTTAATAGTGTCATCTAGTTACGATTTGTTAGGTAGTTAGTTTTATTTATTTATAAATTGCTGCAAAAAGTTTATGAAAATTTGACATCCCAAAAATAGGCTAACTAGAAACTTTAGAAACGTTTTATATTAACAATTCATTATACTAGCATACTTCTGGGCGTTGTTTTATTTAGATATTGCTTTAAAGGAAATTAAAACAATTTAATTTTTATTTAATAGTCTCTCAACTTATGTATTGCATTTTTTAAGCAAAAAAAAAACGCCCCCAAACTATGCTCCATTTATAACAGTTATTATTTAATAATAAAACTATAATCTTTGCTTTGTCGTTATAGTGGAAAACTTATTTCATAGTAAACGTGAGACAACAACTGGTTTTACTTATTTAAAAAAAAAAGAAATGTACGAAAATAACGTGAAAAAAATCTTCATTCAAAAAATATCAGCCACAAACTACAGCAGAGTAGAATGTATATGTATATGTACAAACATACATATGTTTGTCTTTGTATATGTATGTTGTAAGCGCTAGACTTGTGAACATAATCCTTGGAATTTTTCTAACTACAAAATTGAAGGATAACATTTAGAAAAACAGTGAAAAACTATCGTGCGCTTTATTTAAAAAAGCATTAAATGAGCCAAAATCCGAAAGATATTAAAACTAAAACACTTGAAAATAGGCCTCCGTTTTTTTGTTTGTTTTATAATATAAAAAAAAAACACTTAAAAAAGTTCACTTTATATCAACAGAAAAGAAAAAACTTAAGTTTGTTTATTTTAATTTAAGTTTTTAAACAAAAAAAAAAACAAAGTTTGCAATATTGCAAAAGAAGAATTTAATTTCAAAACTCTTAAAAGTAGGCAGTGCTTTTGTTTATTAAGCACGCAAACAAAATGGAATTGTAAATTCGAAAAAAGAGAAACTTTTAATAGTTTTAAGGTAAAAAGCAAAATATAATTATGGCTGGTGACGTTTACCAGGTTTATTTCACCCAAATAATCTTTTGTTATCCCTTTACTTCCTTCGCTGCATCACCATGTCACTATAAAACCAAACACATATTCATCATTTCTGTATAACTGTAAGCTTTTTTGGTGTATTTATATGCATCACCTAAAAGTATGCTTTGATTTGACATTTGGCAAAGAGAACATTTGCTCTCTCTTATTAGAAGAAAATGATTTACTATTTTTTTTAATTTTTTTTCTTCAATCCTTTAAATATATTTAATTTTTTTAAACAATATTTTGAAAAATATATATAATTAGTAGGCAAGACGATTTTTAATGAAGGACTTAATGGCCACATTATTTAACCGATTTTGATTGAACTTATACTAAAATAAAAATATTTATTCACAAAAATGAATGAAATATTGTTGGTTAATGTGGCAAAGCAATTTTGAACCTACTTTTGAATTTACATATTAAAAGAAATAAATTACAATAAAAATTAATTTGAAATTGTTGGGTCTTAATGAATAAAGAATTAAATAACAAAATTAGCTGATTTTATTAAAACAAAAGAAAGCATATACACATAATTTCCCAAAAGTAGGCAACAAAATAAAAACAAAAGGATTCTGTTGTAAGACTTGAAATACCTTGAAGAGTGTGACAAAAATATAAAACGAAAAACTTAAGCTAATTTCATTGTATTGGAAGAATTTATAGCTGCCAAAAAGTATGCCATAATTTACGTTTGTCTACCAGTATCTGTAAATGTGTATCAAGTAGGCTATAGAAAAACATTTTTATCATATACATTTGGCGTCATTTAAACTTGAACTTTTGCCAAATCAAAAATATAAAAACAACACAATATATAAAATTCTTAATATTTCTGGTTATAAAATTAAATTTTAAAACTTAAAGACATTTTCTTTTTTGGCATGTGCAAATATATAATTTTTTTCATATTCTTAGCTTATCTTTTTTACATATAAAAATATTAAGGCCTTGTTATATAACTTTTAAATAATTATTTTAGTAAAAGTGTATAAAAGGAGTGAAGATAGGTTTAGGTTGTGAGGGTTGTTACAGCTTTGCCAACCTAGAGTACCTTAATTCCGATCAACTAATTAATTATTTATAGTTGGTATGTTGCTCTGACGAACCATACTGATAGTGTAAAGAAAGAGAATAAACTGACTATCCCGGCAGTGTGCCGTAAGCTGAATATAGTTGTAGATTAGAAAGAGAGAAGCAACTTTATTGAAATATTTCAAATAATTCAAGCAAAAAACGCTCCGTCAACAGAACTGGTGTTGCACTATCCACTTTGTGTAACGGGAAGAAAATATATTCTTTCAAGCCTCAAAGTATGCAACACGTCTGTAAAGTAAGCTATTTAAAAAAAACTGTTAAGTAATATAATATTTTCTTTGGAATTAGTTCTTGCTCTCTCCCTCTCTCTCTCTGTGTCTTAAACTCTGGCGAAAATAATTAATTTGCCTGAAAGTATGCTATAGTTACAAAAGCAAACAAAACTAATTAAATTAAGTTAGCACAAACAAGACGACGACATGATAAGAAAAACTTCATTGTTAGACAGTTATTTATATATTAATAATAAAAAAGTGAACAATGTCAATTTGTTAATAAGTGTTGCTGAAAACTTAAGCTCACTTTGAGGCTGTTTATGTAATTAAACTGTTGCAGTTAGAAAGTTTCAGATGGCGTTAAAGAATTAAAATTTAAATATTTTGTTACAAAATAGTTTAGTAAAATTAGGGTTGTCCATGAATGGTGGAATGAAAGGTGGTTCATAAAATGAAAAATGGCCCCAAAGTCGAAAATGAAAAATGGCCCTAAACTTTACATTTAACGAAAAATGAAAAATTATCACCAACTAAAAATGAAAAAAGGCCCCAAAGTTCGTGTTGTTGTTTTCAATACAAAAGTTTGGGGCGATTTTTCAGTCTCCCTCCCTCCGATACACTCAAGATTTTGACAGTGATGGCCTGGCCAACGTCGTTTTCAAAGAAATATGGACCGATGACGCCGCCAGCTCAAAATACAAACCAAACAGTGACTTTTTCGGGATGCATTGGATCCTCATGGATCTCATGTGGATTGGTATGGTCCCGAATTCCACAATTTATTATTTTTTCACGTACCCATTCATCCACAAAATGATCGCGGAAAATGATTTTTCGATAAAAAAAAATTAGGGTCAGTTGCCAACTGACATTTGGATAAAACAATTTTATTATCTGCACGTGATTTGGCAAAACAGACTGAATAAATTATATCTCATTTGATAGATGTAGCTTCAATAAAATGACCGCTAACAACTGTCACAGTCCAGAAGTCCCTGCTAGAAGAACCTTTACATTTATAATTATATGTATGATTGGCAGGCGTTTATATAAACTTGGTTGCATTACTGCACACTGTCGTAAGTAAAAAGTAGTTTGAGGAATTAAACGAAGAAAATTGTGGGAAGAGTTTATTTTCGGGATTTAAATTTGTATGCAATTAGGCGGATTAGATATTAAAGCATGGTTTAAGTGTTAGCTGTGGACTCGGCATCAATTCGGCGAAAACTAATTGGTTCTATTTACCAGGATGTACAAAATCGAAGACTTTGCACCCCCTAAATTAAACGGGACCACATTGAAGGTCTCGGACAGCGCTAAGTACTTGGGCGTAATCCTAGATAGTAAACTATCTTGGAACCTAAACACCCAGTATAGAGCGAATAAGGCCCTCGTGGCTATTTACACCTGTAAAAGAGCAATTGGTCGCAACTGGGGAATCAAACCCAGAGAAACCAACTGGATCTTTGAGACGGTAATTAAGCCCATAATGTTTTATGGGGTTATAGTCTGGTGGGAAGCGACAGAGAAAGACTCCCACCGACGAACTCTAGAGAAAATTTTTCGGTTAGCGCCGATCCTGATAACGGGAGCGCTAAGGTCAACTCCCACGAAAGCATTGTTAGCTATGCTGAACTGGCTTCCGGTGGACGTTCTGGTCAAACAGCTAGCTTTGTTGGCGGCCAACAGACCGAACGCTACCCGTTCATGAACGAGAACCGATCTTGGTCACTCCAAGATTCTCAGGCAGCATCAAGCGCTCCATGACTTCACCGACTACTGCCCACTAAAACCTTATTTTGGCGGACTATTTCAATCCATTGTTCACAACAGGGAACATCGCTTCCTACCCCTTCCACCGAAGGAGCCACCAGAGTGTTCACTGATGGCTCCAAAAGAGGCGTAAACACTGGGGGAGGTTTCTATGTGGAAAACTTTGATGTCAAGGTTCCATTTAGGCTTCGGGATGGCTATAGCGTCCTGCAAGCTGAAGTATCGGCCATCACAAGGGCGGCAAGATGGCTTAGGTATTTTAGGATATCGGAAGACATCCTTATTTTTACCGACAGCGGTCATTGCTGCTATACACTACATCGACGGTGGTAAACGAATGCCGGAAATCTTTTAACGAGATATGCAAGGGTAAGACTAGTCTGGATTCCAAAGCACTCAGAGTGAACTGGAAACGATATTGCGGACGAAATTGCCAAAATGGGCGCATCATTGAGCAACTCGATGATATGTCACTTCATTGGCATTCCTCTATCTCACTGCAAGCGATTGATCCAGCAGGAATCATACAACCTTCCTCAAAAAAGGTGGGTACAAGAACATACCTGTGAAGTCGCCAGGTCCACTTGGCCCCGCTACAACCTGCACAGAACTCGCGATCTGCTCATGCTTGGTAAATGTCGTATAAGACAATTGGTAACAGTGCTAACAGGGCAGTGGTGTTTCGGGACTCATGCCAGAGGGATGGGCCTAAGTTACAATGACTACAGGAAATCGAAGCTGCCATATTTTGTGCTGAAGATATGGTAACTTCTTCTGCTTTTAAGTTAAGAAGAAAGAAAAAAGTATGCCGTTGCCAGTACTTTTAACAGTATTTTTAACAACCAAAAGTAGTCGGTGTCGGATGCAATGTTGCTACAATATATAAATTACATTCTTTATTTTATCGGACAGTTGTAATAATGGAAAAATCTTAATGTTCACGTTATCGTTCGCGATCACGAAACTTATCTATCATTAGGTTATAATATTAGACCTCCATTTTAAATTTAGAATCTCAGTGGTTGTAGTTGTGCTGATGAGTGTAGCCAGTTGTGGGGATTTGACACCAAATTGAGAATTTTAGCTGTTGTGTGGACACTACTCTTTAAGTAGGGGTTATAAGGCAATATTTACCTGCCAACACTGGTGCTGACATAGGGAAACTAAAATCTGATGGTGTTTTCTTTCCTACAAAAAAAATGGTACATCTCCATGCAGAAAGTGTACTTTCGTGTTCAATTCTTAAAAATGTTTTGCTATTTAAAAGGGTGATGTGTTTGATTCTAAAAAAATCGCCCTCATTAATGGTGGAAGGCATTGCACTTTTTGCCCCGTAAAAATCGACGTTGATAGTGCCCTGTAAAACTTAGTTGTCAGCTGTTAAAAACAGGGCGTTCCAGTTTTTCATAAGTTGTGTTCTGTTGTAATGAAATAACAAGCTGCATTATTACAGGATTGGCAAGACATTTTATATATGTGCCTTATATGGGAGTGCCCTTTCCCCCTCATCGTGCAATATTTACAAAAAATTGTGTCTTTTTGAAAGCATCTCACATATTTTTATATATAATTTAATAAATCCTCTTCTTTTGTTTAATATAAACAAAAAATATTGCCATTAAAAAGTAAAATATTCTATTTATTTTTGCATAAACTTTCTTGTTAGAATAATTTTATTTAAAACAAATAAATTTAATTTAGTTTGTTTTTCTTGTTTTTTTTTTTGCCAATGCGCAAAAAGAAAAACATATTTGCACTTATATAAAGATAAAATAAACTTTTTCAATAACTTTACCAAAAAACTTTCATAAAATTTTTAAGAACAAAAAAAAAAAGAAAATAAAACTAAAGAATATGAAGAAAGTAAGACAAAAGACAAACTGATTTTTTAGAAGAAAAAAAAACACGAAAGAAAAGATATTTTTATACAATATTTTTTAATATCTAGCCCATAATTCTAATGTATATTCTAAGAAAAACAAGGCACGCACAATGTTGTTTAGAAGTGCAAGAAAAAAAGGACAACAAAAAGTTGAAAAGAAATTTAAGAGAAAAATGATATCTAAAGCAAAAGGATTAAAACAACAAGCAATAATTTTAGTCAGGTTGTTTGCAGAGTTCATTGAAATGTTTAAAAGTGAAAATATGTCAGTCATTTTCATAAAATATTTTATAATAAAATCTCAGAATGAAAACAAATAAATATATAGTATCGTTATTTGAAATCTTATACATATGGGCATTTCCATAGAAAAGTTATAGAAATTGATTGTGAGAACGTTACACATCGAATACATCTGTTGCTTACGTTCTTTTTAAAGAGACAACGTTGTTAGTCTCTAAAAAAAACACGGCAATTGTGGAAATGCCCATATGTATTTTGTTAAGTGTATTAACTGCCACAGGGCTGATAAATTCAATGATATTGCAAAAGTACTGCAATAATCCTAGAACATACTCAGTACCACTTTAAAAATTATTTATATTTTTTATTTATTTCACCCTTTTATCGACAATTTTATTATGGAAAGATGGCAACCATTTACACCGGCGCGTCTATTCCAATTTTTTTCTTTAGCAGAATATAATTAAAAATTAAGCTGAATAATCAAATAGACCATAAAGTCGTCTTTATACAAAATATTTCCAATAACTTTCAGAAAAGCCCATACAGTCCATTTGGTCTGTATTTTTATTTTGAAAGACTTAAATTAAAGTTTATACTCTGCTCTTATCTGAATATCGCATATTTTATTATGAAAAACTTTGAATTATTTTTTTAGCTTCTACGACGATTTTGTACTTCTTGTTTGTTAGAAATAAACAAAATATATCGTTTTGCTGTTAGCCATTTTGATTCCTTGTGACACAGTTTACACTGAAATTGTACATACGAATTTGGCAAAACTGTCTGAATTTCAAAGTTATTTATCTGCTGTAATGCACAATAAATAAATGCTCAAAATCGGTTTAGTATTTTGGAAGTTATATGCACTTAAAGTTTATACTAATACACGGCAAATATTCTTGCTCATGCTTGAATCTGCTTTTTTATAATTTGCCTGCTTATTAATTTTTCAACCAAGTTGTAGTTTTCCTCTAGAAAAGTAGATAATGCTTTTGAATAAATTTATCCTACTTTATAAAATGAAAGACGGCCCTAATATTATTTATTTAAAAATATTATATTCTTACCACCCTATTCATAAGCGATTATTATTAGAGTTACTGTTGATTTATTGTACGAATTTTCTATGGGAAAACTGGTTTTACTTCATAATCTTTTTTATTAAATTTATAAATTAAAATTATTATTCAGCCTGAATACGGGTGGCGTATTTCGACTACGTTAAGTACTAGATTAAAGAAAAGTTCAGGATTTTTATTTAATCTAGTACTTGGCGTAGTCGAAATACGCCACCCGTAATCAGGCTGATTAACTAGATTTTAACCGTGACTTAATCTGTCTGTATACCAAATTTAGTAAAAAAAAATGGGACCAAAAGCAAAAAGTACCAGTTTTTTTATTTAGTCCCCAAAAAGTTACTCTATGTTAATGTTAAAAAAATTATGTAGTAAAAGAAATAAAAAAATACCAATATGTACCGTTTTTTTACCCCGTAAAATAGTACCCTTTATATTAATCTGGATCATATGATATGCTTCCAGCCAATTTCATACAAATCCAGAACAACCATCCAAACATCTAAACATACAAACTTTCATATTTATATTATTAGTAGCATAAGTTAAGGGAAAATCTCTTAAATCTGTTCTTATTTTGTATAGAAAGTTACGTCTGAAAATTAGTGACATGATTTTTCTATATAAAATTCAATACATGAATTAATTACATAATTTCTCTATAGAAAGTTTTGTACATCAATTGATTTCATAATTTTCGGTATTAATCAATTAATGACATAAACTTCAAGTGAAAATTTTGTCTTATGAGTTTTTTGCATGATTATTCCTGCATACGAAATATTGTATTTGATTTAAAGACAAGATTTTTCCATAGAAAATTTTGTTAGTGAATTAAAAACATGATTTTCAATAAACTATTTTATCTGTAAAATTTAGCCACGAGTTTTTACAGAATATATTGCCCGGGTTTTACAATTATGATTTTATGTAGGAGCTTTTTGTCTGTGAATTTAAAGCATGATTTTCTATAAGAAATTTTTCGTTAAATAAAGTCATGATGATCAGTAAAATAAAGACTTGATTTTCTGAAGGAAAGTCTGCCTGTGAATTAGAATTTTCTTTCTATAAAAAATTTTGTCTGTGAAATTTAAATTAAAGTCGTCATTTTCTGAAGAAAATTTTTGCCATGATTTTATATAAATTTTTTTTTGTGAATTTAGGACATGATTTTCTATAGGATATTTTGTATTTTACCCGCAGACATGATCTTCTATAGAATCTGTTTTCAGTGATTTAAAAACATGATTTTCTATAAGAAATTTCTTCTGTGAAATTCAGACACAATTTTTTTAGAGGAATTTTTTTCTGTTAATTAAAAACATGATTTTCTATAGAAAATGTTTTCTGGGCCTTAAAAATACGTAGGAAATTTTTGTCTCTGATTTAAAAACGTGATTTTCTATAAGAAATTTCTTCTGCGAATTAAAGACTTGAGTTTCTGTAGGAAATTTTGTATGTGAATGGCAAACATGATTTTCTATTGGAATTTTTAAAGAGGACCTAGTCGTGAAGTCTTGGCACCTTCGAGGACAAAACTTTCTAAGTTGTCACTAACATACGGCCTTCATTGTGCAAATGTAAACAAAAATTTTTACTTAAAGAGTCGATCACATCTGCCAAAAATAACTGTGTTTTATTTTCAATTAAAGAATTACAATTTAAACAACTTTGCCATCCCTGAGCTGAACCCATGCCTCTCCCCAGCGGGAAAACTCAGAAGCGCTTCTAGCTTCAGGCCTTATTA
Source organism: Lypha dubia (assembly GCA_947311025.1). NCBI lineage: Eukaryota > Metazoa > Arthropoda > Insecta > Diptera > Tachinidae > Lypha > Lypha dubia. The sequence goes on along the minus strand of OX371262.1, from coordinate 10,382,259 downwards.
AACGCCTTCTTAGGAATATTTTTGAATCAATTTACTTTTTTTAACACATTTCAAATTAGCTTCTCTGAGAAGGGAGAAGAGAGAAAGAGAAAAAGAGAGATTTAAATTTTTTTGTGTTATACGCATTTCAAAGTAAAGGAAAGCCATTAATTATAAGGCCTTTCAGAATCACTCTCGAAATAAACGAATGCGGAAGGGCTTCTTCGCAATGACATCGTGTGTAAAAAATATATGAGTATGGAATGGAGCGAGAAGGTCTTGCGCATCCAAAAGAAGGGGTGCAGAGGCCTTCTATAAGGCCTTCGAAATCCTTCTTTTTCCCGCTGTGTTTCTGCTTAGTGGTGATTAGTTGTATTTATGTGTTTTCAGAGATTTAGTTGCTGCTTTAAAAAGCAAAAAAAGTTATTCTCGTTGTGTTTTTCAAGAAGAAGATGATGAAAATAAGTAAGAACAACTAAAAACTTATCAGTTGATGTTTTTACCTAATACTAAATACATATATTTAATACACAGAAACACGAGTATGAGTTGAGTATGTGTGTGTGAGAATTTGTTTTTGTTGAAATAAATATCTAACTTTTTTTCATTTTAGTATTTTACGTGACGGTGACAACACATGTTGTTACTTGTTTTCAATTTGATCTGTTGAGATTTTTGTTCATAAGATTTCTTAGCAAACAATCTCAAATGTGTTTCCTGGCTTTGCTCCTTTTATTTTTTTGGTAGCATATTTTCAGGAGTTTCGTTTCGTTAATATCGTACTAACACAAACACATAAATACCTACTTTGTATTGGAAGCTTTGCATGCCACTTCGTGAGTTATCTTCTGTTTTGTTTGCTGTGTGAAATTCAAAAGAATTTTCTGATTTTTTCCCGTTTTAAATAAAACAACAGGATATGTTGTGTTTTTAAGTTGTTTCATTTCATTTTTATTTTTTTTTGTGTAGTGCAGCAGTTAAAATAATTTTTCCTTGTTATTTATCTTCTATTTCTTGCTGTTTATGTTGCAATTGCTAATGCATTCGTTTGTTAGTTTTTGCTTCTTAACTGTTTTGTTTAGAATTTTATTTTTTTTTTGAACAAATAGTGAAAAAATAAAATCAGAAATAAAAAAAACAAAATTAAAGCAAATACTTCCAGTTTTGTTAAGATTTCCGGTTGGTTAGTTTAGAGAAATAAATTTTCAACAGAAGAGACAGTTTGGAAAGATCTTTTTTTGGTCCTTGTTTGGTTTAAAACACAACGAACAAAATAAATGTGTTGAAAAATGAGACATAAAGTAGGCTACAATATTAAAGTGGAATATATGAATTTAAACTTTATAAAGTATAGTTTTAGGGATCTTAGAATATGTTTTTTATGAATATAAAAATTTTGGATTACAATTTATATTCGTCTTACTTTGAATTGACTAGTTAAAAAGGACCGGAATGGTAGATTTCGCTAGCCATATGAGAACAAAGGGAACTGATATTTAAATAGTTTTAGGAAAAAAAACAAATTCAGCTAGCTGAATAGCAAATTTTACTAATAATTTAATAGTAAAGATTATATGTTTAGTTTTAAATATTAAAAGAAACTTTTTCTAGCTGAATAGCTATCATGCTTGGCGAAAGAATATTTGAAAGGCGAATTTGAAAACTCATATTTAAGGCTTGCACGTCAAATTCAGCCAGCTGAATTGAAAATTTTATTATTGAACAGCAAATTGCACTATCTGTATAGTAGTTTAGGACCAATTTTAACATTTTAATGTCAATAAGTTAAATTCAGCAAGCTGAATATGATATTTGAATAGCTAAAGATTATATGAACAGGAAATTCCACAAATAATCTAACAGTGAGGACCAAATGTTTAGTTTCGAATACCATAAGTCAAATTTTCCTAGCTGAATAGCCATTTCGTTTGGCGAAAGAGTATGTGTAAACATTAATATGTAATTTTATGGTTTAGACGTCAGATTCAGCCACCTGAATACAAAATTCTATATAAGCAAATGGTTTAACTGAATTACTTATTTAATTTCCCAATTCAGCAAGCTGAATATTAAATTTGACAGGCATCCGATTGCACTGTGCACTGTAATAAAGACAACCAAACCCCAAATTCAAAATATATATCGATGGCTTAATATAGAACGGTCGTATCTCAACTTTTAGCTACTTTACAGGAGAAGGAAAAAACTCAATAAAATGTGAAAAAATAATATTTTTCTTCTGAAGCAGATTTTATTATATTATATTTATTATTTTTTTTTTTTTTTTGAAATGAGTTATGGCTTTTTTTAATTACTGTAAATTTGTTATTCGTCAACATAGGAAACTGAATTTTTTAAGGAAGGTGTGTTTGAGTATTGTCTACTAGAACATGTAAAAAAACCGATTTTGAAAAAAAACGATAAGACCTTTCTATATTAAGCCATCGATATTTAATACAGAGAATGATCACTTGTAAGCCAGCCATTCTTTTCTAATTAACTTTCGCAAATCATGGCATAACTTTAGCGGTAAAATTTCCTTTTACTTTTTTTTAATTGCCACTTTAATAAAATTATCTGCTTTTCAAAACCTTTAACTTAATTCATGTTGCAACTTTGAAACTTTCTTTATAAATCTTTATCAGTAAATGTTGTTTAATTTTGTTTTAAACTCTCAAATAACTTTAGTTTGAGAAAAAATACAAAAAAAAAAACTAAATAAACAAATACAACAGCAAAATAAATACTTTTAAGCAAAATTGTACGCCAACTATTTAATGTAGAAAACAATATTTAACCGCTATAAGTTTCGTTTAGAGCAACAATTTCTTATAACCAAACTGAGCAGTGAAAGCAAACCTCAACATCCTTTTCAGTTTATTTAGGAGTATAAGTGTATTAGTATATGTGTATTCAAGACGCACACATGCTTATGAAAAATACTCACAGTATTATATAGTCACGTTTATCTTGTGACAACTTCTCTATAAATATTTCTGGAAATGTCAACAAATGCACTGCAGATCCTTTAAATCCTCCTCATGTATCCTTAAGCGTTAAAGTTAAAGCAAAAGTTGTTTGCCGTTCTGTTTTGTTCTCTTGTTATGAAAGTTATGGTCTCATTTTGTTTCATATATAAAGTAGTGTAACAAAATTGTTATTTTGTAACTGTCATATGATGGGAGCGAGCGCAACGCGTATGTGATACAAAGAAGAAACACACACACACTTTCACAAAATCTATTTAATTGAGCCGTTTATTTTGAAAGTGGCATAAGTCACTTTTTCCAAAAATATCGAGTTAATGGCCACACTAAATAAAATTGAACGGTATCTTTTCATTTGTAAAAAATTTGCAATCAACAAAAAAAAAAGTGACTTATGCCACTTTCAAAATAAACGGCTCAATTGACCTTTTGCTAAAAAAAAATTTAAGTCTATTTAATAAGGCCTATAAAGTATATGTATTTTGGAGACGAATGAGCCATGTCTGCCTGTTACAATGTCCGTCTGTCAGAATATCCGTCTGTCTGTCTGCAAGTGAAATCAATTTTCCGAAGCTACCAAAAGAGTTGGAGACATGGTTTTAGGACTGATATTTAAGGATTCATCTTTAGACGATTCGTATTGCAAATCAGCAAAAATAAAATATCGGTTTGATACATATATAAAAATTCCGGCAGTATTGAATCTTGAATCATCGGGATTAGCACGGCTTCTTTGTAACTTAAGTATATATAAGATTCAGTACAGCTCACGGAAAAATGCACTTTTACTTCTTTTATTAATTTTTCTTTTATTTATGTTTGTGTTGATCTATTTTACAGTTGCCATTACATGGACAAATGCTCCAGAGAATCAAAATCCAATTTTAGGCGAAGATTATGTTGTGAGATGTGAAGTTAAGGCAGATCCAAATCCAACAATTGATTGGCTGAGAAATGGTGATCAGGTAAGAATATACATATACACACAATTATTAAATGAGCCGTTTATTTTGAAAGTGGCATAAGTCACTTTTTCAAAAAAATCGAGTTAATGGCAACACTAATGGTGTTTTCTTTTCTACACACAAAATGGCACCTTGTTGAAAGGCACATGAATAAAATGTCTTGCCAACCCTGTTACAATGCAACTCGTTATTTCAATAGAATAAAACTCGATTTATGAAAAAGTGGAACGCACTGTTTTTAACAGCTGACAGCAAAGCTTTTTCTACACAATTAAAAAAAACTCAAAAAATCCTTTGACACGCGGATGAGGGCTACGACTTAATATCTAAATTTAACATATCTTCCTCATCACATGAGGAGGCTGAATCCAATAATTGACTGACAGTCATTTCTGCACATATAATAGATGCGGCAATATCCATATTTTTAATATTTTTGTTTAAAATTGCTGAATATGTTAAAAAATTCACCAATTTATTTTGATACAATACGTAAACATGAAAATACAGCTGCCAGATAGCTGATTTATCGATCTGAACTTTTAACGATTTTTTCATATGAAGATTTTGTTATGAGAGCAATTTTATAACACCGAATCCAGTAAGATTCTATATTACTGAAAATCTAGCATTAACAATGTAATGTTTTCTCATGGCTGGCCTATGAAACAATAGAAATTTTAGCTTTAAAACCTTAACTTTTTTACTTCCCAATTCCAGGCGATTTTTTTCAACTTCGTCTGGTAACACTATTTATAAACAAAAACCCCATGTTAAGGCGTATTAATACCAGGTGGCGTTATTAGTGGAGATTATCTGCAGCTTTCTAACCAAAGTGTCAAACTCTATATGAAAAACTAAACAACAACTTTTTGTATATGCATTTAACATTACAGTTTGGTGAATGCTAGATCTTGTTGTACTAATAAGGCCACTTGGTATTAATTCGCTTTGTCATCTGTTTTACAGGGCACTTACAACACTGCCGATTTTAACGGGGCAAAAAGTGCAATGCCTTCCACCATTATTGAGGGCAATTTTTTTAGAATCAAACACACTGCCCTTTTAGAGAGCAAAACATTTTTAAGAAACAAACACGAAAGTACACTTTCTGCATGGAGATGTAGCATTTTTTTGTAGAAAAGAAAACACCATAAATAAAATTGAACGGTATCTTTTCATTTGCAAAATACTTGCAATCAACAAAAAAGTGACTTATGCCACTTTTAAAATAAACGGCTCAAATTGATTTGCAGATTGAGTTCCTTTTAGTAGCTTCCAAGTGCAACCCCTTTCCTTTTTATTCTTTCTCAATTTTCTAGATACGCACTGGCGATAAATATGTGGTCCAAACACATGGTCTATTAATACGTAATGTCCAAGAATCCGATGATGGTATTTATACATGTCGTGCTGCTGTTATTGAAACTGGTGAACTATTGGAACGTACCATACGCGTCGAAGTCTATAGCCGCCCTTTGATCACCTTTTTACTCAATATACTGGAGGCGGTAGAGGGCGAACCGTTTTCGGCCAATTGCACAGCAACCGGCAAGCCAGTACCAGAAATTTCCTGGATTAAAGATGCTACCCAACAAAATGTGGCCAGTGCTGATCGTTTCCAAGTGAATCCCCTCACCGGTCTGTTGAACATTAATTCGGTTACAAAAGACGACTATGGCATGTATACCTGTATTGCTAAAAATGATGCTGGCGTTGTCGATAAAAAGACCAAAATGAATGTTTTGATAAGACCTTCGGTCTATGAGTTATACAATATTACCGGCATTAGCCAGAAAGAAGTTGCAATCACTTGTCGTGCCAAGGGTCGTCCAGCACCTGAGATTACCTTCAGACGTTGGGGTTCTGAGGATGAGTATGCACCGGGCGCACAGGTCGATGATGATCGCGTTGTTTTGGAACAACATTTTGATGAGGAAAAGGGTGAAAGTTCTGGTACTTTGCGTATTGTTCGTGCTATGCGTGCCGATGATGGTTTATATCAGTGTATAGCACGTAATAAGGGTGACACGGCTTATAAGACTGGTCATATAACTATTGAGTTTCCACCAGATTTTACTCACATGAAATCTCTACCGCCCATATACAGTTGGGAAGAGCGCAAAGCAAATCTTAGTTGTTTGGCTATGGGTATACCAAATGCCACCATTGAATGGAGATGGAATGGCAAACCGATTAAGGACTCTTTCGATAGGAACTTGGTTATTGAGGGTACCGGACCACGCAGTAGTTTAATTGTTCATCCCGTAGCACGCCAATATTATTCAGTATATAAGTGTATAGCTACCAATATTCATGGCAACGCTGAACACGATATGCAACTAAAGGAAGCCCGTGTACCCGATGCCGTTGAGGCTGCCATACCCAAACAGTTAACCGCTACAAGTATAACATTTGAAATAAGAGGTCCTCCTACGGAATTAGGACTTCCCATTACTGCTTTTACTACTCAGTACAAAGAATCATATAATCCCGATTGGTCAACAGCGCAAAATCGTAGTTGGTCTCCCGACTCTCCCTATATAGTGGAAGGCTTAAAGCCGCAGACAATGTATCATTTCCGTTTTGCCGCTCGCAATCAAGTCGGTCTCGGTATATGGGGTGTGAATATGCAACAATCAACTCCCAAACGTTCGGCGCCTGAAGAACCCAAGCCATTACACAATCCTGTACAAAATGATATTGAAGAGCCTGTCGTGGTGTCACCCTATTCCGATCACTTTGAGTTGAGATGGAGCGTGCCAGCTGATAATGGTGAACCAATTGACTTCTATCAAGTGAAATACTGTCCGGTAAGTCGTTTTTCTTCTACTTCTTTGAGTTATTTCAACAACAAAATAAATCTGGATATTAATACCAGTAGAAGACTTAATTAAATGTAGAATTTAATTAGCTGAATAACATATTTCCTAATCTAAAACTTTGTTTAAGCAAATAAACAATAATATTAAGGCTTGCAAGCTAAATTCAGCTAGCTGAATAGAATAATTATTGAGCTGAATAGAGAGTTTCCACAGTTTCAAGTAAAATGCCGTTAGTAGAATAAAACTTTGGAATAGTTAAAGCACAGCTGAATGGTAAGCTTTATCAGCTAGTTAGCAGTTTAAAATTTTATTAGCTAACAATCAGCTGAATGAGAAAGAGTCCTACGTTGTTTGGACACTAATAATAATTAATTGTGAGTGGTAAAAGTCTTATGCAGCCAAGTACATAGAAAATTCATTTTGCGCATGCAAAAGTTTACTATTTAACGAGTCGCTGAATTTCAGTATATAGTACATATCTCGTCAAATTCAGCTAGCTGAATAGGAAATTTGATTGGCTAAGGAATTATTAAGAAACTTGAATTTTTTTAAATTAATTGCAGAGTGACTTAGAGAATAAATATGCATACTAATAATACTAATTCTTCTACTCGATTGAATTTTTTTGCAGGGCGTTAAAATGGCCGGCACTTGGCATGAATTGGAAAATCAATGCCAATCAGCTGATGTTATCGGTAGCACATCCTATGAAATGACACGTTTAAGTGGCAACACCTACTATCGAGTTGAATTGCGTGCCCACAACATTATTGGCTTCTCATCGCCGGCTTCCATTATAATGAAAACAACACGAGGTGAGTCCGATTCTGCTAATAATAATTTGGGAACATTATTGTACACGGCCGGTCTTAATTCGGCTAGTGCTGCCCCATCAACACATAAAAACTTCATTACATTTTTAACACGAATCACAACAACAACAACTGCTGCTACTACTACCACAACAACAGTCATGGCTATTGCTACAACAACATGCATAATATTATCAAGCATTTTAGCCAAAATGTCAGCTTAAAAGCAAAACAATTCATGATACAATTTTCTTCTAATATTCTTCTAAATTTTAAAGAAAATTTTCATTACATTAGAAAAGAAAATTGGTAATAATTTCAAAAATAGTTTACATTTGCAGCTGATTTTGTTTCCTTTTAATAACAACAACCACATAATAAAATTTTTGTTCAGTGTATTTTGTTTTTTTTTTTTATCCATCTCTTGCTATTTTGATTTGATCTTTTTTTTTGCATTCTTGTCACTTTGTATAAATACAATATTTGCAATTGATTTATGTCGGCCAGATTTTTTTACTATGCATGCTTTGTAGCTCTATTTTTGTATTTTTCTTTAGTAAAACTTAAAAATAAACTTATTTTTCTTAATATTTTTAAAGTATTGGTTTCATATATGAAACGCTACACTAACCCGAAACAGACACCAAATTAAATTTAGTTAAAATTTATAATTCTTTTATTTAAGTGTTTTTTTTTTATGAAATAACCACAATACACGATTTTTATATTAACATGTTTTTGTGTCAACCTTCTAACGGTAAAGCTAGAGACATTCACTGAACATTGATAGCTTAATAAAACATATTATTGCCACATGAAGTTTGTGGAAGCTAATTGTAAACAAACACATTAAACATTTTTAATACGTTCGTAAATATTATTGTGTTATGCGACAGTTCTTGATTCTGCTACCCGTTGGTATTTACGTTTTATTTAGTTTCACTCCTATATCAGTTGGTGCATTTGGTGAGTGTGTCCAAACATTCGTCATAATTCCACATATGAACAGAATAAATGCTTGAGACATTTAATTCCATATCGCCAATATACTCCATAGCTAGGACTTTCCCAAGGTTTTATTTAAGAAGAGAGTTAACAATAATTAGCTAAAGCCAAGAAAAGATCACTCGACTTTTCGTGATATCACCCCAGTTAATGACGTTGACCTAAATATTAACATCCAGGAAAGCATGGCGCTTTTTATTGAAATATAATTGCTATCCATTTTTTGGATAGACGCACGTCTAACCGTGCTATCAGTATCTATTCCAACAGTATTTAATATATTTTTACTAAATCAAACAGTAGTACAACTAAAAATAGCACAAACAATCGTAGCGATTGTCAGAAAGTATACATAAAAGACCTCATCACGGTTATCGTAGTCGTAGTCCCACTATAACGACTCCAACGTAAAACATATAAGGAACGTTGCAACGTTTTACAGATTTCGTCACGACATCGACACACGTAATAAGGACGAAAAATTACTTTTGTAATTTTCATAGCGTTAAACAAAAACACTTAACGCATATTTGACATTAAAAAAGCGAACATTGTTTGAATATTACACCCAAATCCAATACTTATGGTGTTTTCTTTTCTACAAAAAAATGGTACATCTCCATGCAGAAAATGTACTTTGGTGTTCGTTTCTTAAAAATTTTTTGCTCTCTAAAAGGGAAGTGTGTATGATTCTAAAAAAAAATCGCCCTCTCTAATGGTGCAAGGCATTGCACTTTATGACCCGTAAAAATCGACAGTGTTGAAGGTGCCCTGTAAAACTTAGCTGTCAGCTGTTAAAATCAGGGCGTTCCACTTTTTCAAAAGTTGTATTTTCTTCCAGTGGCATAAGCTGCATTATTACAGGGTTGGAAAGACATTTTATAAATGTACCTTTCAACAAGGTGCCATTTTGTGTGTAGAAAAGAAACCACCATTAATAAACCAAAATAGCCTTAAACAGTGATGTCAGCTTACATCTTATTAGGAATGAGTGGCAGCCTTTAACAATAAAGCAACTCTGAAAGAATGCAAGACCCAAAAAACAAAACAAAATACACTGTAATTAATTAAACGAAATCTATACGAAATTAACGAAATTCATTAAACTCATTAAAAAAATCATTAAAAGGGTATATTTTGTCGTGAAAAACAATCACATTAAATCATCAAAACTTTTTACAACTACAAACTTAAACTCATTAAAACAAAGCTACAATATAAAAAATAAACACTTTATTTTAGTTATAAATCAAATTATAATTTGCTTCAAAGATTCATAAAATCATCAACAAAAACTGTGTCTTTTTTTTATTAAATCATACCATTAAATAATTTAAGTTTATTAAAAAAAATATCTGCATATAAATTAATTTACTTTTATGTGTTTTATAGAAAAAAATTTATAATAATGTTTGTGTTGCTTCAGTTTGTCTGTAAAACTAAATAACTGTGTTTTTTATTTGTTTATCATGTGAAAACATCATATTTTTTTTTTGTCTAAATAAATAAAAATTGTATTTTTTATTTTTTTTTTAACATAAAATCAAATTAATTTTTTTTAAATGTTCAACAACTGCCAAATATTTAAAAAAAAAATCGCCTCAAAAAACGTTAGTTGTTTTTTTCTCTTGTATAGGAAATCTCTGAACAAAACCTAATATTCCACTATTTTAATAATGAAAAAAAAAACTGAAACTTAAATGTTCTTTTCTATTAAATTGAATTATTTTTAACAATTATAAGTTAGTTTTATATGCTTCATAAAAATATTAATAAGAAAAATGTGTTTAAAAGGATTGTAAAAAAGAAATTTTAAAATTACCTCGAAACTAACAAACTGCATAAAATTCATATCTAGACCATATTTGAACATCCTCTAAAAACGTTTCAAGCAAATGTATGGCAGCTTTGCTTATATCTAGTTACTGACATTCACTGCAGAGTGTTAGCTTCGTTAAGTTCGTTGTTAGCAAGAATTTATTACCAAGAGCCGCCACATCAATTAAGTTTAGGCAATTTCTTGCCACGAAACTTGAAATATTTTTAGGGGATTTTCTTTTTTCACATCCAAAATTTACTGATAGGACTTTTTAAACACTTAGTTTTTGTCTATATTTTTATAAATTAATATTAATTTCTTGACTAAGTTAGCTAACACAGTTTACTTAATATTGCAATAATTATTTAATAATCAGAAAAAAAAACCCCAACTATATTTAATACGCCATTTGCTCTAAAAAATCATGTGCATAATATAAAGCGAAATATCATAGTATTATTATACATAATCGTATATCCTTAAACCAAAAAAGGAAATCATATGATATAACTGTAATTTTTGTTTTTTGTCTTTTGATTTTAATTAGTTAAATATTTTTATATTTTTGTGTGTGCATTCTTAAAATAATATCAAACTTAAAAATCATTAAGCAGTTAAACAAACACAAAAACAAGCAGTTCATTTTAAAATACTTTGAATTATTTGTTTTTCTCTTAATTACTTCTTTTTGCCGTTTGTATATGACTTTAGTTGAAACCATAATTATCTATAATTACTATATACATAAATATAATTTTTGTTTTTTTTTTTTTTTTGAATAAATTAAATAAATATTTAAAACATATAAACCTATTCTTTTTGATATAAAAACAGCATTTTCATTTCCTCAATGTGGTTTTTGCAACTGTGTGTGTGCGTATGTATGTGTGTGTCTGTATTGTTTGTGTTTTGTTTTTTCTATGTGTATTGTAATTTGTTTAATCCTGTTTTAATTCTTTTATATGTTTCACATGTTGTAGTTATATAAACTGTGCTTATTCAAGTCATATTTTATGTTGTCCCACAAATCTTGTTTATGTCCAAAAAGTGTTATATAAAAAATTTACAAATCATGTAAAGCTGACGTCATCTTTTTTTAAATCCACCTTTAGTTGTATGTTTTCTCAGTAGAGTAGGCAAAAACATTATATGCATTAAAAATAAAAGGATTTTAATACAGGAATTTTTTCATATTTTACACCATTGCCGGCATTTGCAGTTTCTTTCAGAGAGTTTTTAAAAGTAACAAGTTGGTTTAAAATGTGTTTTATGACTAAAGGTTTTGACTTTCTGTTCTGATCCGTATCAGCTGTTCGTTTTTTGTTTATGGAAAGCATGTATTTTCAATTAATTGTTCCGTTCTGTTACGGACCATTCTGTTGAAAACAGAATTTTACTTACAGTTCTAAGTGACAGCAAGAGACAGCTGCTTGTTTCAGTGAACCAAGCCGATCGGTCCAAAATTGCCGCATAACGCTGATAAATTTTTATTATCACCGCTGCCATCGACTTAAAGCACATTAAAAATAAAACGATTATTTATATAAAAAAATTATATTTATAAAAAATTTATAGTGAGTAGAGTTTTTTTTTTTTTTTAATAACGTTTTTAACTTATTTTGCTTAAAATTATACAACCTGATAATAAAGACGAAGCGCCGTTTTAAATTTGTTAACACCGCCGCCACCGCCGGCGATAATATATGTATATTCGGCTGTGTATATTCTGCAAGAAACAGCTGATACGTTTTTACAGAACTTCTAACTACAAAAATTCAACAACAGAACTTCACAGAACAGAACAGAAAGTAAAAGTCAAGACTAATGAGGCCTTAAGGCAGATAGATATATGTATGTACACATACATACATACTCGTATATTTATTAATTACATAAAAATCTGGATCATAGAATGCGTTGGAAATTTATAAAAGTGAAACGAAAAACTCGTTTCAATAAAGAGTAACACACATTTTTATTAAAGCGATTTGATTTGAGAAAAGTAAAAAATAAACTTCCAGTTCGAACAAAACATAAAACAAACTAAAAAAAAATTATAAATATATAAAATTATTTATGAAATTACGTAATGGTCTGGCACATATGAAACGCCTGCGAATAAAGTTTTTGTGTATATCGTTTGCGGTTCGATTAATTAATGTCAATTTAAACGTTAGTTTGATTGTCAGTTGCTGCAAACTTTATGGTAACTGAGACCTGCCAATATCAGTTGATATTTGGTATCGTTCTGGCAACCATGTATTTTCACAAGTTAGCTGGCAACGCAGCGATTAGAGTTGGCGTTACAAAAAAAAAATAAACTTTGCAACCAAACTAACAACAAGTTCTTCCTAATTTTGAGTATTAATATCATTTACATACATCAGAAATATTAAGTACTTACTAGTTTTTCTAAGAATAAGCAAGCACCTATATATTAACCGGGACGCCATACTAAACAATCACACTGTACGTTCAGTGGACACATGCATGTGGCGCGATGCATGTTAATACATACAGGGCGTTTTCAAAAATAGTTACAACATATTTTTATAAAATCAAATGACAATTTATTGTAAAAAAATTGTATTGAAAACAAAAATTTGCATATTCTCTTATTGTAACGATGCTCCCCACTAAAAAAAAAAAGAAAAGTGGAAAATGAAACCAACTTTTTTATATCATTAAAATGTCTGCATCATTATTCATACTTATATATCTGAGGAAATAAAAAAACATATTGATGTTAGTGAGCATATTGTACATGAATATCTGTTTAAAATTTAGCTACCAACTTTAAAAACAAACAAAAGGTGCTACCACGTCAAAGAAAAGTAAAACCATCCATTATAACTCAAATCTTTTTCTATGCCGACTCACTTAATTAAATTTTGATCACTTAACTACATTCTTGAACTACCTTTTTCTGGAAAAAAAAACATTTATTTTTTTAATATGTGTTTCTCATCATTTGCCTTCAATTTTTATACTTTTTTCTTATAAAAACTTAAGTATTTTTAATGAGTAAAAAAGCACGCAAATAAACAAATACATATCGTGTTTATTATTCTTTTTATATTTTTTGTGTGTTTCTTCTTTTTAGTGTTACTAACTTAGTTTAGTGAAAGGGAAATATTCACTGTCTTATTTTAATCAAAATGTTATCACATTTAAGTTTCAACCGTTTTAATGTTTTTAATTTAACACCTCAAAAAAAATACCTTAAATCAACGCAATTTCTAAAATCTAACGCATAATCTCAGAAACGTATTAGACTTCACAACTAAACCATTAAAAATGTTTTTAAATCTTTATAAAAAAAATATACATATTAAAAATTGAGTGTTAAAACCTTGGTTTTGTATCTTTCCCATTTTTTCTTTCTTTTTTCTCTTTTTATATACTCTCTTATTCTACCTTGAACTATATAATTTTGGCACGCTTAAAAAAAAACTAAAAACATTTAATTGAAAAAAATATATATAAATCTAACTAAAACGTTATGTGTTAAAAATATCCTGTTTAATATAAATATAAACCTGCGTGCGTGTTAATGTGTGTGTGTGTAAAACCAGATAACCCGTATCCCAAAGACTCGGCTTATAGCTATCAGCTTCAAAGGAATATTCTACTAGCTACAACGTGTGGCATCCTTGTATTTCTCTTTCCCCTGCTAAGGAGCACGTTGGCAGTAATTGTACAACAGAAAGTGGCAGCATTGTAAAATACACAATAAACACAGACAACGGTGTCATAAAAAAGTCCTGTTTTTTAACATTTAAGCTGTATAAAATACCAAAAATTAAAATTGCATTTTTCGTGAACTTTTTTGTGTTTCTGATTTATAGTTTTTATGAAATCTCATATTAAAATAGTCAAATCATATTTAAATATACAACATAGATATATTTTCTTTGTTTTTTGTTAACTTTTATGTAATTGTTACTTAAATATTCCTTGATAAAATCAATTGTATTATTTTAATAGCCTTAAAAACTAAACTGTTTATAAAGCATTTAAGTAATTGTTAATTAAAATAAAAGAATTTAATAATTTTTAATAACACACAGTTTAAAATTTTATGTTTTTATTTTCTGCATTAGTTTTTAAATTGTTTTTGGGGTTTCAAATTCTAAAAAAACCAAAAAAAAATTCGAAAAAATCGCTTGAAGGATTTCTCAAGAATGTGTTCCAAGACCAAACGATTTTTTGTGACCCCTTTTTTTAGGTTTCTTTCCATTTTATCTCATTCACTTTTAAGTTTTTCTTTCATTATTAGAACAACTTAAACACTGCCAAAACATTTTGGAATATTTCTTTAATTTTCCAAAAATGTATACAAGTTTACAACAATAAAAGCGAAATTTCTTAATATATCATATAACATTTTATATAGAATAAATTTTATATACATTTATGTGTAAATAGTATAATGATTGTTAGTTTAAATTAATTAAAAACATATCCTCCCAAAATTTTATATACAAATATTGAAATTAATTTCTTTTTTTTTTAATAAAAAAAAGAGGTAACTTTACGATCAAATAAGGTTACAGCTTACTTTGTTTAGGTTAAACTGGGGTTATAAGGAAAATATCTTCTACAGGTGGCAGCTTTAATTGTCTGAAGAACATAACGGTTTTTTCTTCTGACTATATTGAGCCGTCCTTAATGTTATTGTGACCTTTGCTGCAATAGAGTTATAAACTCAAAAAGTTAGATTTTCCAGTTCATCCACCAAATATTTTATATACTAAACTTTTGAAGAAAAATACCGTTTTCCTTTCGCAAATTCCAATCTTTAAACTCCTTTTTTTTATTTATGACTCTATTGCAGCAAAAGCTCGATATGTACATAAAAAAAATTGCAGATTATGAATTAAGCAAAAATACATGGCTTCAATGTAAGCGTGCGTTCAATGAAAATTTTAATTGAAGTTCGTACTTAACGTACAAGTGCATTAGAACAAACTTAATGAACGATTCTTTGACCATAAACTTGTTCCTTCCATTTTTAGTGATATGTAACATAAAAGAGGGACTTTTTCAAAACTATTATATTTGAATTTGTGCTTTAATTCAATACAAAGTTTGAAATATTTTCCTTAGAAACCGAAGTTAGCGTTCAATATTGTTGAAAATCTGATTACATTTGAATGAACTTTTGTAAATTGCTCCGTTTTCGTAGTTAAATGAAAAAGATTTTAAAGAAAATTATATATATGTGTTTCAGAAGTATACGTTAAAGACAATAAAGAAAATGCTAATTAAATAGCTAATTAATTGGCTTAACAGATAAAAAATTTATTCTAAGCAAAATTTAGTAAGAAAAAAGTATTAAAGTCAATAACCCAAGTCGGTAAATATTAAAAGCAAATGAGAGACACTGAAACAAACATAGAGAGAGAGAGAGAGAGATGACAGTAGTTACCAAAAACTAATTAAGTATTAATTTATCATTAAGGGCCAAATTTCTAATCTTTAGTTTAACTAATGGTTTTTTATTCATGGTTTAAACTATTTCGTTAACTAAAGACTACTTATTTCGACCTAAGTTCTTCAAAATATCCATTAAATAAAAACATTCTGAATTTGAGCTTAAATATCTCTTTTGTTTCATCGGTGGTGCTAAATTACACTATGTAACAGTAAATGTTTGTACTCTTATATATACAAATAAACAAATGATATTTGTTCGTCTGAAAGCTCCATTAGCTTCAATATATTTAGTTAAATTTTTTACGAATGAAAAGACACACTCACTTATATGCCACAACTAAACATGTACAAAATAGACAAAACGATCGGAAATATTTTCATTCCTTTTTTTAAGAAACCTAAAAAAATTTTAAATTAATTTTATTTGTGGCAAAAATAAAACAACTGTGTTTGGAAACCCGCCTCTTTAATAAATATTAGCATTAATATACATTCTTATATATACATATAAATAATAAAAATGGTGTATATACAAAAAGATTTAGAAGAAGAAAAAGAAAATATTAATAAAACCTAAATAATAATAAGTAAAATTTAAATAAAACGATTTGTGTTAAAGAAATAATTGAGCACACAAGAGTATTTAATAACAGTAATTTAAGAAAAGTGCATTGGCAGCACTGGCAAATGAGGTAAAATATAAACAAAGCCAATTTACAATGGATTTACCGTTGGTATATTCAATCAGGGATGGACACGTTTATAGTATATAGAAGCTGTGGAGAAGACAAGGGGTGATAAACAATCAATTATACACACAAAACAAATTTAAAATAAATTCTAAACTGCTGGAACGCTAAAAAAAACGTATATTTACTATACACTCATGTGTCATCAGTACTGATGAAATGGAACTGCATATAAAAAGCGAAAGCACCTGATGTTGCGTATTTATCCAAAACAAATATGATAAAATATCTCTATTTTTCCCCATTCTAAACTGAAATTTTAGCGGTAATTCTCACCGAAAATGCTGCAAAATTCAAGGTAATACAAAACAAGAAGCTCATATGTACTATAACATAATTATCAAACTTATAACAAACTAACATTTTGTAAAACAACAACAGAAAAATAAAGACATTAATAAAACTCTTAAATAGCCAGTTTTAAAACAAACCTAATTACCACCACATTACAATAAAAAAAAAGAAAGTCTACACTGTAAATATTATATTTATTTTCTTGTTTCTAGCTTTTTACATCAATTCTTACTATACTTTCCTACTTTAAAGCCTGTGTTAATATACATATTTGTATATACATACATACATACATATTTTTCCCTTAATAATTTCACCTAAACCCTAAAATTTGCTTATTCATTATTTTTCTATATATTTTTCTTTTTCGGTTTTCTAATAAATTTTTTGCATTGGTTGTTGTTTCTAAGTTTTGTAATTGTCTTTTATACTTTTTACAAAAATGGTTCTACCGCATGTTGCTTTAATTGCTAAACAACTAAATTTAAGACGAATTGGTTGTATAATTTGTGCTTTTTTCGTTAAATTTATTTATTTAATTTTATCTATTAGTTGAGTTTTTTTCAAAACTTTAATTTGTAAATTATTTTTGAGAATTATTTCAAAACATCAGATATTTCGAAATTCATAGAAACACACACACACACAAAAATGTAAAAAATAATTCTTCAAGATATTGAAAGACTAAACATATTATATGCAATCATTTCACATTGGTGTTTGCTTTTAGTTTTTAAGTTTAGTAATTTAAGCCAAAAAGAAAATTTCATGAAAATGAATATTAAAAAAATAAATATATGTACATATATATAAGTATATATATATATATATATAAATGCATGTACATACATACGAGTATACAAATTGTTAATAATTTCGGGTAAAATATAAATTTTGCATGTGTTACACCGTTTAAGGGCTTAGGCCCAGTAACTAAACGAGTCCATATAAAGTACGATAAGTTTTTTCCCAGGAGCAGTTTAATATTATTATTAAAAAGAAAATACTCAATTTCTCATAAATTTTCTTTGTATCAATTTGTAACAAACACCTCTGGGTTGCAGTTGCAAAATCACATCAATTTTCCATATACTACATATGTATGTAATTTCGTTGAAAACTCGTATATGTGCGGCTGGGTCTGGTTATTAATTACACAACTACATTGTTAATCCCCTCCCCACTTTGCGACACATATACATAACTTTACAGTATAAACTCCCAACTCTGTAATAAATGCTTAAGCACAAAAACTTGGCATGATGTCAATATTCATGATGAAATTGAACAATTCAACACTTCATAACCTAAAAATTATTCTGGCACAAAAAGCCAATAGAATAGAATACAAAATCGACACAACTATGCAAAATCGTAAAACCCGATATAATTCATTTCTCGTTTATATTTTACTCCAACAAAAGATTTAAGCACCTTCTTTGGAACCAATAACTTGTATCTTTGATTAAAAAATTATAGAACCAAACACCAATTGAGGGTGGTGTTGGCTGAAGTGGTTAGCGCGTTGACTACTAAGCAAACAAGGACTTGGGGCCTGCGTTCCAAACCTGGCCAGAGCAAGTCAATCAACATCATTAATTTCTCTAATGTACATTAGCGTGACATTATATTAATTTTTGTGGGACTATTTACGTGATGAAGGCATAGCATTGGTCACTAAAAAACTGTTCCGACAGCGATTGATGCTATCCAAGCTAATGTACACAACATCATCGCCCTCCCTCGTCGGTTAGCAGAAACATCGGCGAAGTAAAACAATTAATAAAATGCCTCCTAATACAGCTTAACAAAGTTAATGCGTCTACTTAACACCGGAGGCGCCTCAACACTGCCTTAAAAATTAGCATAGCGCGCAAAGCAGAGTTGTAAATTCTAAACATCTATCTTCTCTACCCAATCCCTCTCCCTGAGTGCCGGCACCATGCACTGCATACGTAGGGGTCATCCCCTGAGTACTGGTCCCTAAAAAAAAAAAACCAATATAATTTTGAAAATCGGTGTGGACCAACTAGCCCCAATTTTTCCAAAAAAAAATCTATGCGACCAAACTCTAAAAGGAGGAGTTATTCTTTAACCAATACTTTAGGGGAACAACTTGACCCGTGATTTACACAAAACTTTATGCGACCAAACTGGAAACATACAATTTGTCACAAAATAGAAATTTTGAATTGTGGGATAACCCTTTTAAGACAAAAAAACAGAATTTTAATAATCGGCTCATATATTATTGATATTGCGGCACGTTTTGCCGGATCGAATTTCTGGGATCCTATAAGAATATATTTGTCTCAGAATTTAAGTCTAGAGTGACTTACTCGTTGAGAAGGTACACAACTATCTCTTCTCCGTCATCTTCCTTACGTATTCTGCAGAACGCATTCTAGGTAGTCGTATGCTACTCTCATGTCTATAACCACTAAAACAAGCGTCATTATGTTTCTATGGTTTCTGCCCGGTAATTGTGCTAAACGATCGTCTTATTGCAAGACTACATTACTTTAGCAGCTTAACTCAGTTAGCAACATGTATCTACATTTCTTTAACTATAGAATTTTCAAACGTTATTTCTAGTAGAGCTAAACGGCATTGAAACTGATATCTGGTCAACTGATTCGCTCATTCTTTTCCAGGGACGTTGTTAAGTGTGGAAACCTACATAAGAGTAACTTTAATTTGACGACCTGCACTTCCTAACTTAAAAGTGCAATGTAATTTGAAAGACTGAAATGTCTTTTCTTTTCTGAACCCTTCCGACAACCAGCATTCTATCTTGTCTTCTTATAGTCAATATTTCAGATTGCAAAACAATTGTTACCTTAGTAAGCCAAGATAATCCGCAAATTTTCAAAATTATTCTTGATCCAACACATGCTATAGTTATATTCACTTTCTATAATACCTCCCTACTACTAACGGTTAGATTGGAGCAATAATTTGAAAGAGCTATTCAAGTGCATGCAATCGGAAGGTTTTCCTAGTTCCTGTGTTATTAGATCCAAGATCCTGGCATAACCATAGTTTCTTGCTATCTAGCACTCCGATGCATTCATATAATCTGAAGAGCTACTACCTAAGGAGCCTGTAATTACGATCACATATGTTTTACTTGTAATTATTCACCATACTTCCGATCCATAAGTCAGTATTCGAAGTGCAATTGCTGTATAATTCCAATTTAACATCTAAGAATACTTGATCGGCATTTTGGACCGAACATTTTTCGGCAGGAGTAGAAAAGAATGCTTCGAATCTTTGTATTGATTTTCCACAGCTTCTAACCGAAGAATTATCACGTTGACACTATTAAACCAAAGCAAAGGAGGGATTACTCCATCGCAAGGTACTTTTCTGTGTGTTCATTTCGACTTTTTTTTGAGTTACCCACGCTTACATTTACCACTAGACATTTACTTGCCTGCAGCAAGTGGAACTCGAAAATATATTCTTCTTTAACTTTAGAGTAAAACGAACAGCTGTTTTGTTTCACAAAAATTACACTCTTATTGCTATTTTTGCTGGTTTACCGACTATTCGTCTTCGATATCTTCGATTTGTCTCTTAGAGTGAAAGGAAGAAGTTGTTGGTTCTATGAAGAGAGAGGATTAGGACATCAGTTTCATTGGTTCTGGCAATCGGTCAATTAAAGTATTGAATGAAACCACTGGGTTTTTGATTTTTCGCCCAGATTGAACTAACGAAGATACTCTCTTTTAAAAATTAGCCAATACATATTTCATATGTTAAAGGTCACCAATACAACACTCTCGACCTTTTTCTCTTGGTAGCTCGGATCATGTACCATTTCCGCCCCTTTTCCGTTCTCTAGGCTACGATACGTTTAAAATATATTTACGACAAGGCGCGTTGGGCCGAGCTCAACGAATTATGCGGCATTTCCATTGCCAGCTATGTTTTCTAGACAATAACGTCAATGCCGTGGCGAAAATGGTAGAAATTTTTATTTTGCTGGGAATGAAAACTTTAATTCCATTTAAGCAAATTTTATTTAACACGAAAGTTAAATCTTGGTTCAATCAGACGTGCAGAAATACAGTCAGATCCAGGAAGGAAGTATTTAGTATCTGGCGTAGTAACAAAAACGCCGTTTTACTAATTCGCTGCGCAAAAGGCCAGATCATCTTGTGCCAGAGTACTAAGACGAGAAGTTATTCTCATTCGCAAAGAGAAGGGGTTTGTTTTAGTAACTGCACCGTATGACATGCTATGAAACGAATATTTTGATTAATTCTACTTTTGATGGAACACAGAAATTGATTGTTGTCTTAAGTCTGCTGTAAAACGAATAATTTCAATTGTTCTGTGAATGTGTGATGCATACTGATCTGGAACTCGAGAAAATTTTCTTCTTCGACGTCAACATTTGAAACGAATAACTTGTTGGATGGGAATCTCCTTTCTTCGTGAGTATGCTAACTGACTTCAGGGCATCACTTGTGATTGGAGTGACCCTGAAATCTTAATTTTTTTTTTAACAATTCCCAACCAATTTCAAATTTAAATATTTATTTCATGAAATTTTCTTTCAAAAAAAATGCATATTCATAAACACACCTAAAATAAGCTTTAAATTTCAATATGTATGAGAAAAATGTACAGATTATGTCTAAAAGTCTAGTTTGAACTTTGTTAAGCAAAAAAGAAAATACCTCACCCCCTCCCCCTCCGCCAAAGTACCACTGGAATATACATTTTTCTTTTTTAACTTAGAAAAAAAATAAATAAAATACTTAAAAATCAGGATTGCTAATAAATTCATTATTTGTTTTGTGATTTAAACTATTCAGGTGTCGATGTTATACAAATGGCAGAGAGACAAGTGCTTTCCTCAGCCTCTATTGTTGGCATAGCAGTAGGTGGCATCTTGCTGTTACTGTTTGTAGTGGATTTATTATGCTGCATAACCATTAATATGGGCGTTATGGCCAGCATGTGTAGGCGTACCAAAAGATCGCCCTCCGAAATAGATGAGGAGGCCAAATTGGGCAGGTAAGATTAAGAAATATTCATGTTATATTTTTTTTTTTAATTAGGCTTAAAAAATTCCTTTTTAGAAAACTTTTAGAATAATTGTTAAGATCATGTAATATTGCACTAAATTTATTTGTATATTTTTTGTCATTTTTTTTTTTATTAAAGTGTTAAATTGACCAAAGTGAAAGCTTATAATCTGGATTTAAATTATCACTGGGTATTTCAGCGGCCCAAATCGTTTCTAAACAATCGCAACTCATTGACATTGGTTTAAGTTCCCCTATTAAATTGAAATTTTATTTTATTCAATAAGTTTTAGTTTCTTAGCAGATAACTAGTGCAATATTAAATGATTTATGTTTTCCTTAAACCTTTAAACATTTGTTCGCTTTTCCTACGCTCCTATCCTTCCTAACTCGATTTTATTTCTTTAGCTTAGTTTTACTTCATTAACATTCATTTGGTTATTCCATTTTCTAAGTTTTAAGTTATGTTTAACATCATTGTGTCATATTCATTTTCTTCCTCTATCCATAATCACAAAAAAAAAAATCTTTCCAAAATTCATTCTATTCATAATTCATTTGTCGTAACATAAACGTAAACCAAAAAAAAAAATCATTTATGCCCTTCAAACAAATCAAAACAAATATCACAAATTTAACCAAGCAGTCTTTATGGTTGGCGTTTCCCGCTACCTTATTGCAGTGGCCAGCTGGTTAAGGAGCCACCACCATCACCGTTACCTTTACCACCTCCCGTTAAATTAGGTGGATCACCAATGACATCACCATCGTACGTAAAACTCAATCAATGCATATATTTAATAGTCTTCTCTTGAATATACTTAACACCATAAATATTTTATTTAATTATATATATACTAATCCTTTTTAATCAGCCTACTTGTCAATCATATCACATCATATATGTATATACGAGTGTACTTTTAAATTAAGTTCAATTCTAATTTTATTAACATATATTTTATTTAGAGTAGCTAAAATACTAATAGAATTAGCATTCGAAAGCATGTAGAACCAAAAATAAATTTAAAAAAAAATCCAGTGCCACGTTACTGTAACTAATTTGAGAGTTTCTCGCATCGATAAGCTTATTATAATTCTGTCAAAAACAAGATGAGTGAGAACTTTTATTAGGTTTGCAGGGTGACTCATAAAAAAAATCCTACTAATATTCTCTGAATCATACTACAAAAGAACGAGTGACATGTATAATTTCACATTATTTTTTCGATGTGAGAACTTCGCTCTAGTTACAGAAACGAGGTACAGAGTATATTAAATTTACAGTGGAAAGGAAAACTGAACGGCAGAGTTGTTAAGAAAAAAAAAAGAAAATCTATTTTCCAAAAAAAATATTATAGGGTAAATTATTTTGACCGGCAATAATTGAATAACGGAAATAAGCAGCCCAATTACGAGTAAAAATTCCTCAGGATTGTTGTTTCTAATACCCTGTTCTAGATAAAATCTCCTCAGAAAATTTCTCTATTATCCTCTTTTTCTTTATCCTAAACAAGTTTCGAAAATGGGAATATTTTTCCCGGGGAAATATTTTAGGTATTCTAACAACGAAGGAAGGAAGGAACGAAGGAAGAAGATCATAACCGACAGCAAACCGGCAATAATTGCCCTCTCGGGTGTGTATACAACATCCCTTCTTACCCTGGAATGTAGGAAGTCACTTAATACAGTGGCTAATAATTCTAGTGTTACCCTTATATGAATAAAGGGATACGGGGAAAACATTGGCAACTTCATTGCTGACAACCTGGCCAGGAGAGGCACAGAGCTAGAAGCTGTTGATATTGACAACTTCTGTGGTCTTCCGCTCTTGGCCTGCTGGAAGCGAATTGATGAAGCTCTTATGCAGATGGCACAAACCAGATGGTTTAATGAGCCAACCTGCACCACAGCAAGGACATTATGGCTTCGCCTAGACGTCAACAGAGCGAAAAATCTGTTGAAATTCCCCAAAACGCAATTGCGAAATCTTGTGGCCACAATCACAGGACACTGCACCTTCGGTACCCATACCAGACGCATGGGTCTACCATGTAATGAATACTGCTCCAGCTGTAATGAGGAGGAAGAAGAAGAAAGCATCGCACACCTTCTATGCCTCTGCTCAGCTATGGAGGATCACCACCTTCGCTTTTTACGCAGTAGATCCTTCAGTACCCCCTCCGAGCTCTCAGTTGCGGAACTCGGTAGCCTTAGCTCCTTTATCAGGAGCAGTGGATGGTTCGCCCAATAGCGAGTTTGACATCTGGCCCGTTTCACTGCAAGTCTCACCCCTTGCTTCGACTTTTCCCACCTGTTTTCTCTGTCCCTCTTTTACCAACTCTTCTTTAGACTCCTGTAATCTCCCTTTCTCTGATGCTATCCTTCACTACAGGCAACACAACGGGACCACATCAGGACCCAATTGAGCTGGAATCTAATCTTCCTCTTACCAGCAGCCTGCTAACCTAACCTAACAACGAAGGAATGGAAAAAATTCTTGCGAGTTTTCCCTCCAAACATTTTGAAGGACATGAGTTCTAAAATTTTAAATTCAAATTAAAAAATTTTGTGCAGCGATAGTACAAAAATAAAATTAAATAACCATCGGAATGATATACTCGTATTTCTCTCTTCGTTAAAAGATTATTCCCGGACAAATTAATGAATATCACGGGTATATTCATAATTAGGTTGAATATTTGAATTATCAAGAAAGCAGAAAACAAATTAATATTAATTAATTTCATAAACTACAAAGCAGAACATGAGAACGTTGTTCGTGAAGCCGCAAAAGCTCTCTTCAATATTTTTGCAAACAAATTTTAGGAACTTTAGCCTAATTAGTTGATGCTGTTCACTTGGAATTTATAGGAGAATCACAACGGTCTCCGAGTGAGTGTGTGATAGCCTAATCTTAAAACTAATTTGTTTGGAGAACTTTGTCGCGGAATAGTCTTCTCGCAATGCTTTTTACGAAATTTTTAGTACAAAATAATTTTTTTTATATTTCTTACCTTAAAACTCTGCCATTTCAAAACCAGATATGTCTCGATGTTTCACTTGTTTATTAATGCTTTTGTAAGAACTAATTTTTTCTATAAAATAAAGAAGAAAAAATTTGTTTTAATCAAATAATTTTTTAATTCGATAAAAATCTGTAAATTTAATACATATATTTGTAGAAGTTTGTTAGTAGAAATTTTTTCAATCTCTAAAAGCTAACCATTTATTAATCACATAAAATTATTTCTCCCTTCGCAGAGATGAAAAGCAGCCGTTACAAACGCCTACCGGAAGTTTAAAACAAAATTCCACCATTGAATTTGACGGCAAATTTGTGCATTCCCGAAGTGGTGAAATTATAGGTAAAAATTCAGCCGTGTAAATTGATTTTAAGAAAATTGTCTGTAGCAACATATACGAAAGTCATTATTAACGGCTTGTATGACATTTTGGGAATAAATATGCTTGAATTAATTACAAGTTTTTGTGAAAGAAAACTTTATATAAAAAGTAAACATATTTATATAACAAAAATTTTAAGATAAGATAAAAATATGTTTCTAGGTTTCTTTTGTTTTTAATTTTCGATTTTTTAAGAAACACCTCATTAGTTAAAGATTCAGTTTAAAAAAAAAAAAACCTAAAGTATTAAAATTGCAAGTGTTTACAAATTCAAAATGTAAAAGTATTACAGCAGTGAAAGAACAACATCTTTTCAGGTTGTTGTGCAGGTGGCATATCAGCTGGCTAATTTATTCCGTTTCGTCTGCATTAATGCCAAATTCTATATAAAAAAAGTGTCTATTTACAATTTGTATTCGCCACTCGCATCACCTTGTTATGAATTCGTCTTATAATAAATATTAAATTTTATATAGTTTTTTTATTTTTATTGTTTAAAAATGCCTTAATTATAATTATTATGATTTTTTTTTTCTCTGTAAGTAGCTTTAATCTTAATTTTAAATTTCATAAGAACAACATGCCATTTATTTAGTTTAAGATCATTAATATTAACAAAACAAAGATAAAAATTATTTTTACGTATGTAACATTATGTATTTACATTTATACCACCAAGAGACACAATTTTTATACATTTCACGAAAATAAAAAAACAATTTAGCGACATGACTTGCTTAGAGAATTGAAAAACGATTACAATTATCCTTTTTATAACTTTTTTCTTGTATTAAAACATTAGTTTCCTTAAATATTTGCAGTATTAAATTAATATTAAATAACGATTTCTATCGATGTCGCTCTCTACTTAATGAAACCTTTTAATATCTATTTGCCCTGAAAATTTTAAAAAGCCAATTTAAGGAATTTTTATAAAAATTTAAATTTTTCCTAATACTAAAGTTGTCGCTGAAATGGTTTTTATAGTTTCGGCAAATAAATTTTTTTTCCATGCCTGTTATTTACTTATAATCGAACGCCTCGACTGTTCCAAGGCGAAATCAATACTAAGTCCCCGTCCAGATTTGCAATTTTATTGGCTGCAATTCTTTAAAATTCTGCTTTGAAATTGCATAAGTGTCCACATTATAAAGATCTAATTTTGCAATTTTTGTATTTACACCACCACAGAAAAATTTATTTTCAATATTTTTAACTTAAAAAACTGTAATGCATTACATATTAATTTAATTTTCGTTTTATTTTGTTTTTCATATAATTGAAGAAATACAATAAAACGTCAAATACACATAGAACCCAGTGCGAATTGCAAGGCAAAAGAGAATTGCCGAGCACATGAAACTCTGTACCCCTCCCCAAGCTTCTTACCTCTCTCGCCTAAAAAACCAAGAATTGCAACTAATAAAATTGCAAGTCTGGACAGGGACTAACTGCCATCAAAAATTTTGTTTTTGTTTCAAATGTATTTGTTCGAAAGAAAGAACTTCTACGACATCGGCGAACAGGCACTAATGGCGTTTTCTTTTCTAAAAACAAATGTTCCATAAGTGTTTCTCGTGATTTGGCGTTATTTTTAAATGTTTCCCTGACTTTTAGAAAATGTTGCGTATTTTACGTTTTCAAAAGAACACAAATGTTAGCATAAAACAATAAAGTAAAGAAACAATAACAAAACCAGCTGTTAATATAATACACCACTCATGCCCCCTTCAATAAGAATGAGTATTGAACCACTCATGCCCCCTTCAATAAGAATGAGTATTGAACATTTGACGTTTTTTTTTTCTTTTTTTTTTAAGGCTAACATCTTGAGAAAAGAAAGCGTTACACTTTTAAAAAACACATATTTTGCACAAAAGAACAGAAAGCTATGTAGAAGGCAGAATAAATGCAGCATATTACTCAGAAAAGAAAACGCCATAAGTGGCATTATCCCTGCAACCAAGGCAAATTCATAACAGGTAATATTAATACTACAACAAAGTACAAACAATAAAAAAATTTGACATATCGGCCCCTATGCTTGCATGTAAAAATTTTGACATGTCGGCCTCCATTATGCAAGAAAAAAGTAGATCAGCTGTGTTTTCAACTTGACCTTATTAATGGGCCTTGCCTGCAACAATGCAACAATTAAAAAAGCAGTCCGCACTTCGCAGAGACAAAACTACCAATCTGTCAAAAAAAAAATATGTGACACCTTTTGTATGAAAATAATTTTTTCTTGTTGACAATTATAGATATATATAAATAGACATTTTAATTTTGGACACCTGATGACGACGTAGGCTAATAAGACCAAGTATTGAATTCGCCTTGGACAGTTCAAGTGATTTTTGCTAATTTTCACTATTTGTATTTTTTACTTCGTTCAGATGTCATATGGTTTTTTCGCACACATTTTCGACAGTTTGTGGCAAAGCGAATTGACTTACCAGGTGGTGCTCCTAACACAGCTGATTACCTCCATTACTTTTTCTTGCATAATGAAGGTCGTTATATTAAAATTTGTAGTTTTACTTTCCGTAAAACCTCCTGGTAAATGAATTTGCCTTGGTTTGTGGCATCTCTTTAGGACGAATCGGTGTACATTTACCTGGCATAAATATGTATATTTGTATTGTTTTCCTTATTTGAGAGAGCGTTAAAGGAATGGGGATTTTTTTTAACTGCAACTTAAAGCACGAACAATTGATTAATATTATTAATTTTAAATTTTTTAGTCAACACATATTATTTTTTTTTTTGAGAGACTGCAAAAATACTTTAAAATTCGGCGTTTATACTTACATACGTCTTAATAGCAAACACAAATTCAACATTGTTACACAAGGCGAATTGGACTCCAAGTGTCCTTAATATGCCAGCAGATAATTTGTTGTGCATGTTGCAAATACATGTCAAACTGCAGATGTATAAAAAATCGTAACAACTTTTATATGAGCTTTCCTTATATCCGTTTAACGACACTCAGTGTTCCCAGATTGGTGTAATTATACTCTAATCAAGATTTTTTTCTATAGTTTGGGTCTAAAAGTTTTAATATTCTAGCAAAATAATTTCATATAAAAATGCTTTCTCCAGAAATGTGATATACACTGTTTAACGACAAATTAGCTAATGAATAAACGCATTACTATTCTGAGAAAGCAAAATTATGCTATACAAGTATATTAAATCAAATAGCGGGGATTATAGGGGATGAAAAACCCCTATTAATGGGGATAAGAGAGCAAATAATGTATAAATGTTGCCACTTGTTTTTAATTTTCTACCAGATAATCACTAAATTGTATAGATGCAATTAGACAAACGTATAAACGTAGTAACAATCATTTAATTGGTACTTAACAACATGACAAATTGATAAGACTCCATGTTTTGGCATAAGTTTATTTTTTTATATATATTAATTTAATTAAAAAAATTATCTTTTTTACAAAAATTATATAAAAATAACAATATTAAATTTAAGTGTAAATTGTGGCTTATGTGAATAAAATTTCAGCTTATAAGATATAATGACAAATTAATATAATCATGATAATCGTAATTAGTAGTGTGTATAGAATAACGGTATGTATTGGAATAAAAAACGAAAACCTAAAGTTTTAGAAAAAAAGTTTGCAAAAATATTTAAGATTAAAAGGAAATCGAAATATTAAAAAACATAACAAAGATTTCGAGACATACAATAATTTCATTGCTGCGCTACTCTTTGTATTGTTAATAAAAATTTTCATAAATTTATATAAATACATACATACATACATGCATACATACGTACATAAGTATAAAGAAAATGCTCAATATTTAAATTAGAATGTAAAAGAAAGATTAAATATAAGCTATTATAAAATGAAATTAAATTCATTATTTGTATTGAAAGTGTATTAAAATATAATTCCTAAAGCAAATTTAGTTATAATAACTTTTTCTTTTAAAAAATTATAAATCCTTTTTTATAATTTTTAAGAAATAACTTAAGAGAGAAAAATCAAACTACAATTGAGGCCAAAATAGTCAAAATAATAAATAAGTACTATGTATGAATGAATGATGGAAATTATTTAATTAAATATCTTTGAAAATACACTGCAATCAAAAATTAGTATTGCCAAGAAATAAATCTTAATATTGAGTCTTAATTAACTCGTTTTTTAAATACTCATTTACATAATTTTTATATAAATTTAATTTAAATTTATTTAAATGCAACTTGAGTTTTTTCAGTCATATTTATTTGTGTTGAAAATATGGTAGCTCTACGTAATACAAAAAGATTCCTACAAATTTCCCAAACGAACACCAAAATTTTAAGCTAACTGGAATTAATTTGACCACAGTCACAAATTATTCATACGCTTTGTTTTAAACAAGAAGAACAACCAGTCAAAAACATATGATAATATGTAAAACTTAAATCGAATTTAAATGTACTATATTGGTGATTTAAATTTCATTTATGTGATTAGTAGAAAACAGAAGTGCGTGTTTACATTGGATTTAAATATAAATGATATTTAAATTCATCAAACAAACATTTAATATTTGTCATATGTAGTAAATATTTGAAATATTTACAAGTATTGTAATATGAAAACTTTCAATTTGCTGAAATAGTTACTTATGGAAAAGTGAATAAATAGTCAGGACACATAATTTATTTTTATTTGTATATAAGTTGGCATCACTGTACAAATACAAATCCCTGTATATGTATATACATATGTATATTCTACCACTTAAAAATAAATAAAAAAAAATTGGATAAAATAACCGTTACGTATAATATGCGCGTGCAATTGAACAACACTTTCATAACGAAATTACACAAAGTTGCCATATATTCGTAATCAAGATGCAATCTTAAACAGTTTTAAAAACTTTAAAACTTTTAATTATTTTGCATAGATTTCTGTACGAACATATTGAACGTTAAAAAAATATTTAAAATTTTTCTTTGAAATGCAGTGTATTTTTCTTCGAATATACATAATACAAATTATTTAAGAAAGTTATTTTCATATCTACCGTCTAAGTTACGTTTCATTTAAAAAATTACAATAATTTTTTTTTATATTTTTTTTAATACCCAACTTGTATAAACTATCAATAAATTTAAGCAAAAAAACTAGTAAAGTTTAAATTAATTTTAAGTCGATTAATGTTTGTATTTATTAGTCAAGTAAGTTCAAAAATTATTATTTAATAAAAATGAACAAAGCAAAAAAACTTTTCCACCACATATTACATACAATATACATATACAAAAAGAATAAGTGAAAAAAAATCCAAATATATATATTTGTAATTAAAGTCAAATAAAGTTAATATAAAACTTGTATTTAATTGCTGTTTAATTTAAATTGATTTCTATTCATTTAAATATATTTTGCCTAAAAACAAGCGCCTTTTACGAGCTTTTTTACAAAATATCAAACAAATACATAAATATTTTCTACATTTAAAATACTATATAATTGTTAAAACAAAGAAAAATTGTACAAATATTATTTTGTCATCTATATACATACATACATAGAACATACACACATAAATGAAATTTACATTCATATACTCATACATGCATAACAAAAATATTAAATGTATTAAATAATTAAATGATATTTATTAAAAATTCATGTCGAATTTATTATAATAACAGCATAACAAACAAATATTAAATGAAATATATAAATGTAATATGTACTTAAAAAAAAAATATATATATATATATATGTATATGTATAATAACAACTTATTACAATAATAAAATGCATTTAATTTATATTCGTGTGACAACAACGTTACATATACTTACATATGTAATACATAATAAAAATTTACAAAAATCTAATACTTATGTGAATTAGAAAACTTTAAAGCTTTTTTATTCCCATATTAATTTGATATTTGATTTAAAAAATTAAACCTATAAATAAATAAATAACTTTTCAAAACTATAAAAATTATTATTTGGGAACATCAACACGTAAGATAAGGTAAGTGCAAGGCGAATTCATACAATGTGGTCTCCACTGTTGCCAATTCAGCTATTTTCTCGTTAAATCTAGCTATTTTCATTACATTTTGGAAAAAATATGATTTAGCTATTAGCGGGAAATTTAGCTATTTTTGTCTTACTGACTTCTTACTTTTCAAGTGTGTTTTTAATAACAACATTGTCAAATAGCTGCTACAAAGCAAGATGTATCTGGCAAGTTAACGCACTAGAGCAGCTGAAAGCACATACTTAGTGGATTGGTGAAATTATCATCATATTATCACCGCCTTTCTACTATCAAACTCTTTATAAAATGTCCCTTCTTTACGGCATTTGACATTTTTTTACAGTATTTCAATGTTTTTTGACAGGTACGGAGTAATTTCTACTACAAGTTTTTTGTAGAAATGGGTGTACCTGTTAGTTTTGAAATGCCACAAAGTGAGTCTCGAATAACGGTATTTATAAAAATCTGTTAATATGTGAATTGTGCTAGTTTTTTGCATTGTAATCTTTTACTTAAAAAAGAAAAATATGAAAAATTTTAATGCAATGCCCCCTAAATACAAACAAAAATGTCGACGGAAATGGCTAAACCATGGTCAATTAAAGTCTTGGTTGGTGTAGGATTAAAAAGACGAAACAAAAGGATTTTGCAAATATTGCAGATGCTCACTTTCAGCAAAATTATATGATATTCTATGTCACGCTGAAACTAAAAAACCCAAATCGGCCGCTTCGATAAGAAGGTCAAGTTGGAGAAAATTTAATTTTTAGCAAAATGAAACTATTGTTCATAATGTAAAGTGCAAGAAGCCGCATTAGCTTTATTTATATGTATGTCAACATACGTCGAATAATTCAAATGACCACCTCAGTGACTTGTGAAAAAAGAATTTTGATGAAAGTGTCAAAATTCGTATTTATAGAATAAAATGTACTGCTATAATAAAAAACATTTTAGCACCTCATTTTGTAATTGAGCTTACGAAGGATATTTCATCATCTAAGTACGGCATATTTATGGATGATTCTACAGATGTTAGGGAAATTGAACTAGTTTTCTTGAAATTTTCGCAACAATCTTTAATAAATACTCATTTTTACGTATTTTTTTAAATTTATCTAATTTCCATCCTAATTTATCGATATTTTTCGGAAAAAAGTTGGCAACAGTGGTGGTCTCGCCCAAAAAAAGCCTCCCTGGGATTTCAGAAATTGTATTGGAAATGTGTTTTGATATCTGATGGTGATGAAAAATACAAACGGAGAAAAGGGAAAAGTACAGTCCCCTGTCCTCTCGAGACCATCATACATGAATTCGCCTTGGTAAGTGCAAGGCATATCATTCATAACAGTTGTGCTCAGCCCATCTAACTTGGATGTTTTATATGAAAATATTTAAAATCTATCAAAAAAAAAAAAAAAAAATATGGTATATATGCAGGTATAAAAAATGCACTTAAAAAAGAATTTTGAAGAATAATTACAGAAAATATGTATTTTTTTCAGCTAACATTGATTTTTTATATGAGAATATGTAATTCAAAAATTTAAAATTTTTTTTCATTTATCTTAAATGGGCTCTCACAAAAATTGCATTCTAAAATGAATTTTTATGGGTTTTTAAGAATAGTGACCAAGTTTCTGCCCAAAAACCGTAACCACTATATATACCACTGAAAAACTTTTTGATTTATAGTTAATCAACATCCAATAATGTTTTCTATAACTTGTGTATGAAAGTATTTAACCTAAAAGCACGTGCCTGAAAAAAAGCACACCGTGCCTTTAGTGGCTTAAACCTATCAAGTACGCTATTTGAGGCACTTTTGCTTCAAAATAACGGTCTAAGTTCTTCACAATGCTTCCTGAACTTGAATCAATTACACCTATCAACACTGATTTCCAAAAAATATGTGGCAGCATTCAACACATGGCCTTTTTGACATTTTAACAGCAGTTTTGAGTTTATTTGTTTTCTTAACCACTTGACTTTTGTTTACTTTTTCTTTATCGCAAAAATTATTTAAAAATTTCAACGAATATTATTTCATCTACTATTTTAACAACACCAACAACTTCTAACTACAAGTAAAATAGTACAACAACATTTTCTATGTAAATAAATTGCTGCAGCAACTGCAACATCAATACAAATACAATGACTGAAAAACGCATAAAACCTAGACAAGTTTTAGTGCTGATTATAGTATTTCTGGTAATTTTATTAATCGTACACCGCAATGGCAAACGATTTTGTCAAGGTCCTGCATATCTTCAGGCCATGTATGCCAGACAACAAGATGGGGAATTACCTACAATATATTGTATAACACCCACCTATGCCAGGCCACAACAAAAGGCCGAACTAACAAGGTGAGTTGGCATTGAATGTTTCGTTTTAAACCAGCGTTTTATTAAAATACTTCGTTCAGTTTAAGTTTCTTTCTCTAATTCTTGCTTTTTATTTACTTCCCTAGATTATCGCACATTTTCATGTTGGTGCCTAACTTACATTGGGTTCTGGTAGAAGACTCTGAAACCACCACCCAACTAGTGAAAAATCTGTTGGAACGGGCCGGCTTAGCACAGCGTTCCACTCAACTTAATATCAAAACACCAGCTGCCTTTAAACTCAAACATAATGATCCGAATTGGATTAAACCACGCGGGGTGGAGCAAAGAAATTTAGCTTTAACTTGGGTACGCACGAACGCCAATCCTGAGAAACACAGCATAGTATTTTTCATGGACGATGACAACGCCTATAGTGTAGAATTGTTTGCCGAAATGACGAAATTGGAAAAAGGTAAAGTAGGAGTTTGGCCGGTAGGTTTGGTGGGTGGTATGATGGTTGAAAAGCCTATACTTAACAAAGAAACAAAAGAAGTTATTGGATTTAATGCTGCCTGGCGTCCTGAAAGGCCCTTCCCTATTGACATGGCTGGTTTTGCCATAAGCATGGACTTATTTTTCAAATTTCCCCAGGCAGTTTTTAGCTACGAAGTTCAACGTGGCTACCAGGAAAGTGAAATTTTGAGACACTTAACAACAAGAGAAGAATTGCAGCCATTAGCTAATGAATGCCAGGAAGTTTTTGTGTGGCATACAAGAACCGAAAAGACTAAATTGACGAATGAGGAGGCCCTTAACAAGCAGGGCAAACGTTCAGATGAAGGTATAGAAGTTTAAAAGTTGAGACCTAAGAAAAAACTTATACATCATACAAAGGAATAATAAAGTTTATGTTTACTTTTGATTTTTGATCATTTAAGTTATATACATAAATATGTACATAATTTAAAAAAAAAAAATATTAAACATCTTTTTTAAATTTACAAATAACACCACCACTTAAAAGATGAATTTTGAGAGCCGTGTTTTAAATTATTTAAGTTTAAAATTTATTTAGTGAACTTGCTAACATAGGATATGAAGTATTATCTTCTGTGCTTGCTAATATAGCAAAGCCAAAAACCAAACGCATTTCGTTGTTGCAAATTCAACTGTGCGGTCAACTTTACATTAATCAATTCGCCTTGTTCAGTGCGCATCATGCAATCATGTACTTAATTAAAACAATTCCACCAAAATATGACCACCCTTCATCGTTAATCAAAATAAGGCAGCATTAATTTAGGAGAGACAGACAACAACAACTGCAAATCCAAATGAAGGCAAAAGGGAATTTGCAAGAACCACCGAAAGTTATTAATTAAAAAAAAAAAAACATGCCCAAATTTAAAGACAACCCCTGCCAATAGGCATTCGATCCAGCATTTGAAATAAAAAAAATAACACAAAACAATTCATGGTATAATAAATAAATTATACCATGAAACAATTCAACAAATAAATTGACAAATAACTATAACAGGGTGTCCGCCGGGAAGGTGGTGTATATACATAAATAGTAACTTTTCTATAGAAATTTTATCGATTTGTAAATTTTCTTTAAAAAAAGTGTTCAATTACTTATACTTTTAGCAATCGAAAGTTATTCGATTAGTAAAATTGCTTAAGGAATATGCGATTAATTAATATTTTTACAGAATCTTATTCGTTTTCTTAAATGTGTAATGGAAAATTATTAAACTATGTATATTTAAAAAATATCATTACGAAATTGTTCGATTTGTTTTAACTTTTTACACAAATTTATTCGGTTACTTAATTTTGTTTCTCTTTTTTTTGCGGAAAACTTTTCACTGACTTTAGTTTTCTATACGTGTTATTTAATAAATAAAATTTTGAATTGAAAAATATGTATTCGATTACAAAACCAATTAAAACTTATTCGATTACTTAAATTCAGCCTGAAAAGTATTCGTTTTATTAAATTTGCAATCAAAAATTATTTGATATGTTAAATATTCTTAAAAAATGATTTTCTAAAGAATTAGTTGGAAAAAAATTATTCGATTAGTTTTATTATAGAAACTTATTCGCCTTTTTTGTAAAATTATTCGAGTATTTCAAGCTTCTGTTGAGCATTGTGCGATTGCTTAAATTTTTAATCGAGTACCGTCCTTCGATTACTGCCATTTTTATAGAAAATTATTTTTGAAAACCAGCAAATTCGATTAATTAACTGCCTATTTCACTATGTCGAAAGAAAATTTCCATATGTTTTCATTCGCATAATTACATTTGAAGCAAAAACAAATTTTAAAATTTTGTTATTGTATCAAATGTATTTGTACGAATGAAAATAAAATTCAAAATTCTTTCGACATCGTGAAATCGGCAGTAATTTTTTTTTTTTAGAATTTAAAGAATTAAAGAATTTATTTAAGTGATGAAGGCATAGCACTGGTCACTAAAAAAAAACTGTTCCGACTGCGATTGATGCTGTTCCAAGCAAATGTACACAACATCGCGAAGTAAAACAATTAATAAAAATGCCTGCTAATACAGCTAAAGAAAGTTAATGTGCCTACTTAACACCGAAGGCGCTTCAACACTGCTATAAAAAAAAATAAACATAACGCGAAAGGCAGAGTTGTGAAAGAGTTAACCCTTCTAAATTTTCCACATCTATCTCCTCTACCCTAAACCTCTCCCTGCACTGCATATGTAGGGGTCATCCCCTGAGTGCTGGTCCTAATTAAAGAAAAAAGCTGACTATTTAATTAGCCCGATATCTCGTTGAAAATCAAACATAAATAAACACTAACGCCGAATAAGTCTTTGATATGTTCCGCAGTGTAAATTGAATTAAAATAACGTTAACGTTCTTCTTTCGAATGTTGTTGGATATAGGACCACCTTTCTCTGAACAAAAAAAGTAATCAAATTTACTTTGCAATAAAATAAGTTGGTTTCTTGTTATTTAAAATCTCTATAGATTTTCGCGAGCTTCGAGTTCGAAATTATCGAGATGGACTTTATAGCATATTTATTATTTATATGAAAATTATAAAAGCAGAACGATTTAGAAAACATCTTGACGACAAAATAAATAAGAGTTTAGAAAAAAAAAATTGAAAATTTACTAATAGTTACCTAAATACATGCATAGGGGTACAATATATGACATATGTATGTGTGCATGCATGCACATGACATGAAAAATATTTTGTAAGAAATTTCTCACAACTTTCTCTTATTTTCAATGTTTCCGACCAATTTGATGGTCAGAAAACTTGTTACAAAAATCAATGCGTCCACACAAACACACACACACAAACAAATAAAATCATAAAAAGATACGTTCGTTCATTAACCGCTTAAAATTGCACTTTTTTTAAAATTGCAAATTCTTATATGAATCATTTAATAAGACACAAATTAAGTTCTAAAATTTTAGTACAAGTTGTACGAGTTTGTACTCCCTCCTCCTGCCTACAGTCCCACTAACAACTAAAACACAAAAAAATGGCAACAAACAGATTTAAATGAGATTTGAAACAATCGAATCAAAAGTAAATAAATCTGAAAATAATAAAAGTTTAACCAGTTTAACTTGAGTTCAATGCTTTTAGACAGTAAAATTTTAAACGACAACAACAACAACAACTACAACAGTAATATTGCTTTATTAGCAATATTACAAAAAATTATTATAGAAACTCAATAATACATTAAATGCAGGCTGCCTTTCAGTTACCATTAGTACGGAAGGTACTTTCAAACGTTGAACAGCTAATAAAAGGAAACGGCTAAACACACAAACATACATACAGACAAACAACCAAAAACAAAAATTAGCATTGAACTTAATAAAAGTGTATTATTTTTGAAATAAAGAAAAAAACTTAAAACGCAATAATAATGGATCGTTGGCGTGGTAAAGTGGCTGTAGTAACAGGTGCCAGTTCAGGCATTGGTTGGGCCATAACTCAACATCTTTTGCAGGCCGATATGGTGGTAATTGGTTTGGCTCGCAAACTTAAACATATGGAAGACTTAAAAGCTGAATTACCGCCGGGCCAACAGGAACGTTTCTTTCCCAGAGAATGTGATTTGACTTCTTTGCCTTCGCTGAGGACCGCTTTCCATTGGCTGGAGCAACGTTTTGCCCAAAGAATGCATGTCCTAGTCAACAATGCTGGCATGATTGAATTTTCCCGTCTTCTAGATCCTGGCAATGATGAAGCACTCCAGCGTATGATCGATGTCAATTTAATGGGTTCGATATATTGTACCAAAGAAGCATATAGATTAATGAAAAAGGCCATGTCCTTTGGTGAGGAATGTCATGTAATTAATGTCAATAGCCTATTGGGTCATACGGTGCCCAAAAATATACCCGATTGTGGTTTCAATTTATATCCGGTTGCAAAACATGCTTTGAGGGCCACCAATGAAGTGTTGCGCCGTGAAATGTTTGAAGACAAATTGTTACGTTTATCGGTAAGTTTCTATCTATTTATTTACTTTGAAGTAAATTTATTGCAAAGATATTTAATGATTTGTTAAATTGCGAAAAATATTACATCAGTTTTAGCTTTGAAATTGTGGAATTTAATTATTGTAAGTTACAACGTAAATTGTTAACAGTTTGTGTCGAAAAGAATAGATACCAATAATATTTTTTATAAAAAATATTTTTGATTTATTAAGTGCTTATAAACTGAATTTCCATAACATTTAAGCTATTGCATAGCTTCTATCACGGGCTTTGAGGCGACCGAATCAAGAAATTTTGAAAAGTTTGTTTCTCAAGTCTTTTGTTTATGAAACGAAAAAACCTCACACTAAGTTTGTTTCTTAAGTCTTTTGTTTTTTGAAGTGAAAACTTCTTTTTTGTATAGTCTATGTCTGATGACTATACAGTGTTGCCGCTTTGGAAATTTTTTTAAATTTCCAGTGTTGCCACTTTTCCCGGGAAATTTTCCGGGATTTCTAGGATTTTTGTCCAAGTTTTTGGAAATTCCCGTCCAGTGTTGCCATATTTCCCGGGAAAATTTCCGGGATTTCTGGGTTTTTTAGGGGATTTTTATGTATGTATATAAAAGAAAGTCGTGTAAATTACACTATTTATAACTCAAGAACGACTGAACTGATTTGGCTGAAAATTGTTGGGCAGGTAGATTAGAACCAGGAGAAGGACATAGGATACTAAGGTAAGGCACTTTTTACCTAGGGGGACTACGGTGCCCCTTCTTTGTATGGGGCACTTCCAGTATAGCTAGAAAGCTGAAATTGAAATTGCATAAGTTGATAAAAAATGCTATTCAATAGCTTTACCGCGGTAGTCCCCGAGTGCCACACGTCTTTTTTTTATAAAAAGTATTTTTAATTTATCAAGGGCATATGTATGTATGTATATGTAAACTGAATTTATATATTAAATCCGTTTCCTAAACCTTTAATAAGCCACTAATATTTAACAAACCCTTATTAAATATTTGATTTCTTAACTCTTTTTTAGACCATTAGTCCCGGTTTAACCGAAACTGATTTCGGTGTGAAAAGTCAAAAGCCAGAACATTTAAGTAAATTGCCGGAATGTGAAGAAATATTGAAACCAGAAGATGTGGCCAAAGGAGTGACATTCATTTTGGGTACTCCACTGCACGTAACAATTGCTGAACTGTTGATGGTGCCAACGGCGGAAAAATATTAGAATAGAAATTTATATATAGAATTATTTTTTTTTTTAATAATTTTTTTTACAATATAGAAAATAATCTAAACAAATCCATACTGAAAACTTTTCTTTTACCGGAAATATATACACATGTACACATGTAAGTAGTATCTATGCATGTATATCAGTAGGCAAATTTATAACAAGGCGACTTTATACCAGCTGGCTTCGACACCTCAGCTGTTTATATTTGGCAACTCGAAGCTTGTGATTTTGATCTCCTTCAAATATGAAGTCTCATTTCTCCGTTTTTTTTTTTTTTTTTTGTCATATCAAGCAAGGCAAATTCATTAGCAGATGGCCTTATTAGCCTACATTACCATCAGCTGTGCAAATCTGAACTGTCAAAAATTGCTTATGCTTAAAAGTGGGTACCGCCGTGGCTGATAGCTAGCAATGCTTTACTAGTAGTCCGAAGGTTGTCGGTTCGATTCCGGCCAGAGATCCTGGGTGTTTTCTGTAGACAAGCTAATCGCTTTGCGGGGTTGTGTTTGTTTAAAAATAAAACATAGCACGCGGCAGGGGTCATCCCCTGAGTGCTGGTGCTACAAAACAAACAAAAAAATGGTCACATTTATGCTCCGCATAATTTTCCTTAAAATATCTTTGAAATAAAATAACGAGCAGTATATATAGAGTCATTTAAGCTGTCAAGGACAGCTGTTATGAATTCGCCTTTGATGCAATTTATATTCCAAGAGGAAATAGGAAAAGTTTCATTTATTTTATTGCAACTGGTTTGTATTTAAGATCAACAATTTTAGAGAAATAAAAAACTCTTTATTATAAAAAAAAAAACGTGAAACATTTTAAATGCATAAAACGTTCGGCCTTGGGTAGTATAAATTGGCCAGATACATAGTATACAAATTTTACTTTTCTGTATTTATCAACGAGATAAGAT
This sequence comes from Lypha dubia, assembly GCA_947311025.1. Taxonomy (NCBI): domain Eukaryota; kingdom Metazoa; phylum Arthropoda; class Insecta; order Diptera; family Tachinidae; genus Lypha; species Lypha dubia. Next base: position 10,341,905 of record OX371262.1, on the reverse strand, counting down.
TTTAAAGTTGTCATCACAGAGATATTCTTTTCACTCGTATTAATTGTTTTAAGATCATATTGCTCAAATGTTATTTAAACAAAGATAAGATATGTAAGTATGTATATCGCTACCTAAAAGGCAAAACCCCTTACTAACATAAAAATCGGAAATCGAATTTTACATATACATACATCGCTATAAAATAATTGTGAATTTATTGAAAGGAAGGGAAGTAGACCAAGACAGTTAATTTATTAAAGCAGGCATAATTATACTCATCCTGTAAGAATTTAAAGTGTAGCTTAAGACACGTTCACATACATATTTGTCGAAAAACAGCCAATTTCCAATATATTTTTATTATGGGTTTGCAATTATTAAAAACTGTATAATAATACTTTTTTGTAGAATAATTAGTTTAATTTTTTCACATAAACACAAAAGTTAAATGACACTATCCCTAAGCAAAACTAGTGGTTACGATTTTTTGGACAAATATTTAATAAATGTGAACGAAGCTTTACTATTGCGGCTCACAAGATGCATATATCGCAAATTCAAAACGATCTTTATTATGTTTTTTTTTTTTTTAATTCTCCTGTATAATAATGACAATGTTAGTTAAAGTATTTTGCGTTTCATGTTGCGATATATGTGTTCTAATTTTATTATGAGAAAAACTACTAGAGAAATGCAATATTTAATATGTCTAAAATAAAGATGAGATCGTGAATATGGTGATCTTATATGATCGAATTCAGGTGAGTTTAGAGCAGTGATCGTCACAAAGAGAAATGCGTGAATTTAGAGCACACTGAGAGAAATTGTGTGCTAAATATTTCGTGAATATTTTTTTTATAAAAAAATAAAGCATGAATTAAAATATTAATACAAATATGAATGAACAGTTTTGTATATCTATATTAAAGTGAATGTTTATAAAAAAAGCGACGCCGACCTACTTCTTGAAAAGGTAGCATACAACTTCTTAATCATTCTTTCTACAAAATTATTCCAAGTGTATTAAAAATGTTGAAAAAAATAAACATAAAACTACATACTTAGTTGAGCTGTGTTTTATTTTATTTTCAATTTAAACTGTATGTTAAAAAACAAAAATAGCAACGACAACAACATGCGTGTTGATAAGTAAGCTTTCATACGAGATGTGTTACAACTAAATGAAATTATACTGTGTTACGCACTTTTTAGTGAAGCTCGTTAACAGTCGCATTGTGTACATATGTGAAAATGACAAAAAGTAGTCGCCCGCCGGAGGCATTGAGTGAGTGATGACCACTGGTTTAGAGATAAATTACTCATGCTAAAATGTACGATAGAAAAAAGTTACTCATGAACAACTTTTTTCACGCTTAAAACATGTTAATCATGTGCCCATCTCTCAAATTAAACAGCATGAATATACTACACATTCATGTAGATATAATATCATTAAATAAAATAGTATTTAAATATTAGATAATACATTTTGAGTGATACATATTTAGGGTTTTAAAAACGGGATTATGGTAATTTACGGGGAAAAAGAATCATTAATACATTAACGCTTCAATTTGAAGTATATCTTGTACTAAAAAAGGAATTAAGTGGGATAAAATGAACATTTTGTTATTGTTATTGCTGTTAAGTTTAAAATATATAATTTCAGATTAGTTAAACTAAACCAGGATTTAAACGTTTGGCTGCTAGAACAGCTGATTAGCTGTATAGCTGCATTACAAGTCATCAGAGTGGAGACACTTTCATATCACCAACAAGTTACTCAATACAAGAGAGTTAGTTAGTATGCAGCACAATAAGCGACTTTGGAAAAATAATAGAAAACTACACATGCATGTGACTACCCAGCGAGAAAAAGGATTTAATAAATGAATGCAGAAGATATTATCATATGGACAAATCCTGCGTGACGAACGCTACATTCGTACGCATTTTCAAATTAATATATAAAAATTTTTTGGTCTTTCAAAAGAGGTACCTTCAACTTATACAAGGTGTTTAGTGCGATATAAGTGTACTTTCGAATGGCATCAAACATAATTTTTTAGCAGGTACGTGTTGCGAAATAATTGATCACAAAGTCATGTGACGCACGCTACAAAAAAAAGGAAGTAACTTCGAAACTTGAAGTGTGTTTTCGTAATTTTTAGCGAATTTTGCACAATAAAGCACACAAAATATAGTTTCTAAAAGAAAGATGAATATAAAAAAAAGAATTCTAAAATAACTTATTTGCAGCCAAAAAAAATTGTCGTTTTTTACCAAAAGACGTGAACCCTTTGTGACGCACGCTACCTGACGCAGCAACATTTTTTCTAGTAGCATATAAATAAACACATTTGTATTTATTTTATATATATAATCATATTTATAATTTATATTAAATAAAAAGAAGACGAATTTTCGAGCTTGAGGCCACTTTTAATGTGATGTTTTTTTATTTATTTATTTGCGATATTTCGATATCCATCGGATATCATCATCAGGCAAGATGCAGTAACAATGTACATACATATATATGTATAAAAACATATGTCAAACGACTTAAAAATTGAGTTTTATACTATAAACTCATAAAACTCATAAAACATAAAAGTATATTATATACATATGTACGCATTGAACATGAATATAATGTACGATTTATTTATTAGATATTTTTGTCCCCGGCATTATTCCCATTTGCCGGGAATCTCAAACCCTAATAATATTCCTCAACTCTCCAATTGAATTTTGTGTTCAAGTGTTTGGACCCAAATATGCAAAACAACCAAGACGATTTAGTTTAACGCCTTGCAAGCAATCAACTATGTTTAATTTTCATAGATTACAAATTATTTATAAAAATAAAACAATAAAACGCACACAATATACAAATTATCTCAAGTTAGTCTTTGTTAGTTCATCAAATGAAATGGATCGTTGGCGGAATAAAGTGGCTGTTATAACTGGTGCAAGTTCGGGTATAGGCTGGGCAACAACAAAAGAACTTTTAAAAGCAGATATGGTTGTCATCGGTCTCTCACTAACGCTCATAACTGAAGACGATATTGCCGGAGAAGTGTCTCATCAACAGGCTAAATTATTCTATCAAAGACAAAGTGATTTGTCTTCGCTCGACGACATAAAATCAGCTTTTATGTGGATAGCTGAGAGATTTAAAAAAATTCATGTATTAATCAACAATGCTGGAATGTGTGAATTTTCCAGAATACTAGACGACAACAATGAGGAGTCTCTTAAGCGTATGATAGATGTAAATCTTATGGCAGGTGTTTTTTGTGCCAAGGAAACATACAAGCTAATGCAAATTTCTATGGCCAATAAGGAGGAGTGTCACATTATAAATATATGCAGTCTTTTAGGCCACTATGTAATGCAGCATATACCAGATTGTGGTTTCAATTTATATCCTGTAGCTAAACATGCTCTAAGAGCCACCAATGAGGTATTACGTAGAGAGTTGTCTAACGACAAATTAGTGCGTTTATCAGTAAGTGTTTAAAAGAAATTAAACATTATTTTTCATTATTTATTTGTATTATTATAAAAATTATTATAGTCGATTAGTCCTGGTATTACAGCTACAAAATTTGGCAGTTATGTGGAAAAACCTTCGCATTTGAATAATTTGGATGACATTACAAATCCGCTTCAAGCTGAGGATATAGCCAGGGCTATCAAGTTTATTTTGGAGTCTCCTCTACATGTGACAATAGCCGAAATGTTGATTGTTCCAACATCAGAAAAATACTAATTCTATTTATTATTTACTAGCTAAGACCCGGAGTGCTTCGCTACAGCATAAACTTTTTGTGTTGAGATGAATAATAAAACTTCAACATGTCATTAATTTTTAATATTTTTGTTCTTCTTAAAAATTAATTAGTTCAATTATATTTAGAGATACTACGCCCATATTTCCAACCCGGACGCTTTTTTTCGGAGAGCATTACACAAAATTACACAAATTTCTTACTTAATTATTTCCAAACATAATTCAATATGATTTTTCGTTATATGCGGAAGGTACCACGCCTAATGAACTACATCAGCGGATTAACTCTCAAAAAAATATCAAGCCATTTACTTCATTAGTTTCCAAGATATATAAAAATTATTATGTTGAAGGTGCCACGCCCATTTGATCATTATTTCATACTTTTTCTGTAAAACCAATATCACAGGGCAAATCGCCAGATTTTTTGCAGCATTAGTTTCATTTATTTCATCGAATGCTAATGATATTTGAATTCTTTAAAATAATAGTTTTTTTATTATGGGTATCGCCTCGCCCACTTTATTTTTATTTTCCTATAATAATTCACTAAATCAGCGGATTAACTACTACAAAAATCTCAGATCATTTACTTAATTGGTTCCCAAAATATATCAAAATTATTATGTACCCACTTGTCCAATTTTTATTATTTTATCATAAAAACAATTACAAAATTGCAGCATTACTTTAATAAATATTATCATATGAAAAGTTCATCTGTATGGGAAATGCCACGCCCACTTAAGATATTAAAAACAAAGCTAGTCCCTGTCCAGATTTGCAATTTTATTAGCTGCAGTTCTTGTTTTTTTAGGTGAGAGAGGTGAGAAGCTTGGGGAGGGGTACAGAGTTTCATGTGCTCGGCAATTCTCTTTTGCCTTGCAATTTGCACTGGGTTCTATATGTATTTGACGTTTTATTGTATTTCTTTAATTATATGAAAAACAAAATAGAACGAAAATTAAATTAATATGTGATGCATTACAATTTTTTAATTTAAAAATATTGAAAATAAATTTTGCTGTGGTGGTGTAAATACAAAAATTGCAAAATTAGATTTTTATAATGTGGACACTCTTATGCAATTTCAAAGCAGAATTTTAAAGAATTGCAGCCAATAAAATTGCAAATCTGGACGGGGACCTACTCTATTATTACTTTCTGGTAGGGTTAAAATTTTTCCAAAACAAATAAAATTCAAAATTATTTATTTTTTCTCTTTTATATAAACAAAAAAATTATTTGTTTTTAGCAAATTTATTAAATTATCCAAAATTTATGATTTCTTTACGCCAATTCCATCTGCTGTCGCAAAACTATTGGAAAAATCAATATGCCGTTGTAATTATGTCACACACTAAAGCTGGATATCCCATAGTCAGAGCCTTGCTCGATCTAGGCATGTACGTGGTGGCTGTTTCACCGCAATTGAAGAAAAACGAAATGTTACGGCATAATTTGAATAAACAACAGCAGAAAAACTATTTTACCAAACAAGTGGATCTTAACACGATAACTTCGATTAATATGTTAATGTGTGAATTGAAATCGGAAGTGCAACAAGTGAAACTATTTTTATGTTTAATTCCGCTTATTAATGAGGAGGAAAAAATAGGCATTTACGAAAAATGCAATGGCGCACTTCTGCAAACTATACTGGAGGTTAGTGATTTGGGTGTGGGTGCTGTATGCGCCGTAGCCTCTCGTCATGTTATTTATAAAGATTATAGTCATGTGTGGTTATTGAGATTTCATCACCAGGACCCCGATTTAGTACATGATTATTTTGAATATTTAATGGATTTGGGCCATGCGGCACCTAAGCTTTTAAATGTGAATTTGTTAAGAAAAAAGGAATCAAGTGAAAGCAGCTGATATTTAAGATTGGAAATATTTATAATTTTGTAACTTTATAATAGGCTTGAAAGTCTATTGGGACACGAAATTTTACCACTTTTAACACTTTTGATACCGAAGAGCTACCCTGAAATTCAAATGGAAAGAAAATTCTTTCGAATTCCAATGTAAGTAACATATGTATGTATGTATGTACATATGTACATATGTATGTATGTACATATGTAAGTATGTACATATATATGTATGTACATATGTATACCAAATTTATCGAAAAAGCAAAGAAGTACCAAAAATATCTACTTTTCCTCATTTTACGCCACAGAAGGGGCACTGCACATTAATGTAACACAAAATTTTAAAAAACAAACAAAATTACCAAACCATAAAATATGTATGTATAAATATTAAAAAGTACAAAAACTACAACTTTCCCGTTTTTTTACCCCTTAAAAATTACCCTATTGCTTAATCTGCGTCAAATGCAATACGTCCATAAAAATTTCATATAAATCCATTAAGAAAATTTCTCAAAAGAAAAAGTACTAAGTGTAGCAAACAGAAAAATTAAAAAAGTACCAAAAGTAGCCTCCCGAAAGTATGTTAACTTATAAAAAACTTATAAAATATTACTACAAAAATAAAAAGTACAAAAACTACCAATTTGTGAATTTTTTACTCCCTAAAAAGTACCCTATATTTTAATCTGGGTCCAATGCTATTCGTCTACCAAATTTCATTTAAATTTATTTTTATATTTTTTGTATAATTTTTTTAAAAATATTGTGCTTTGCTTTAGTAATTCTCCGTTATTGCTTGAGAGTTTTACTGATGAGTTGGTAATTAAACACCAATAAAATGCAGCATATACTAGATTAGCTAACTCATAACAAATTATATATATTTTTTAATTTTGTATAAAATTTTTTAATTTCATATCATTATAAATTAATGTCTAAAAACTGTCTTTAAGAATTACTATATACATATACATATATCCCATTAAACACTTAAGCTTACGTATGTATGTATGTACAAATGTATGTTAATAGCCGTTTATCCAAATATTCAAATTAACCTTTCATTTCCGTTTATTGTATACCAAAGCGAATTCATACAACGTCGTCTCGCACCAGTTCGCCTTGATTGTATACAATCAATTCGCTTTGAATTAGTAGGCATTTTACAGCACTAGCAATAATTAGTTTCTTTGCATTACTCTGTTGCATTAGACTGGGTGACCACGAGATGAAGATAGAAAATAAATAAATACAAATATACGGCAATATATTGCAAATTTATATTCAGGTGGTGACACATGTAAACCTATGTCATCTGAACTGCAAAAAATTAGTTACATATGTTAAGAAGTGAGGTTAGCTTTCTTTAATTATTTCCAAAGTATATGTATACCAAGTAGATGAAACTAAACAGCTGATTCATTTTTTTCTCGCTTATTTTTAATGTATGAATGTCAAAAGCTGTTTACGATTTTCGTACGCCATTTTGGTTTGTTTTGTTTTGTTATACATAATTCTACAAATGTTTTTGTTTTTTCATGTTGTTCTCATCTCTTTTTGACATTCATCCAATATTTTTACACAAACAAAATACATGGTGCATCTACTTGGTATAAATTTACTTTGATTATTTCTATAAGAAAACTGGTAATGAATTTGCCTGGGGTGAATCTAGTATGAGTTTGTCCAAGGCAAATTCATTACCAATAATGAATTCGCCTTGCGTTTGCCTTAGTTCTCTGTTTTTGTTTTATTTTTTCTTATTTATCATCTGGCAACACTGAATATCCATTATCTCGTATTTTTTACTTTCTTCTTCCATTAAATTGCGTTTTTGTCAACGCTAAATAAAAACTTGAAGAATTTTCATAAATAGCTGAAAAATCCACTAAAATATAATTAAAGTGTGTAGACAACTTCGAAAATGAGCGGTTTTCATCCTAAAGATTTGATTAAAGAAGTCAAAATAAGACCAGGCATTTATAATAAAGATGAGCTTGTACATCCAAAACGAGAACACAAACATCAATTGTGGATGGAAGTGGCCGAACGTTTGACACCAGCAGAAGATTGGGAATCCTACACGGTTGTAGAAAGAGAAGCCAGGAGTAAGTGCTTTAATTGTACAAACAACATAAAGTAACCGTTTTTATTGCAGTGGATGAGATATCTACCAAATGGAAACATTTAAAGGATCATTTTTATCGTGAGATAAAGTTGCAGGAAGCTGGCGAAGCTCATAAAAAGCGTAAATACATATATTTTGATGATCTCGAATTTGTGCGTCCTTATGTAGGCTTCAGATTGACTGCGAATAAATCTAGCTTGCCTTTAGACAACACCCAAGATTATATTGACAATGAGACAGATATTGATATGGATGCGTTTCTTAAGTCTAGTGAACAAGTTGAAGAGGATGGTGAGTTCAAAATGGAGCCTGAAGATAATCAATCAGACGAAAAGTCTAAATCTAAAAATGTCACCCTGCATCATAAGATTAACAATGCCAACAAAAACGAGAATGAATTAAAGAAACCAAACAACTTTGCAACAAATCCTTATTTTAAAATTCGTGATGGTGACATCTCTTTTAGTCTTTCTCTAGTACCTGCTCTAAGAAAATTGGGTGATAGTCTTAAGTTAAGAGCAAAAGTGGATATTCTCAAAGTGCTAGAGGGGTGTGTGGATAATGTTGAACCCCAAAACTCCAACGCTCGATATAATTTATCGAATCACAATACTACCAACCAAACAGGGGATGTTGAATATGATATGCCAGAGGATCACTTAGATTATATAGAAGAATATGAAGAAACTGTCAATGTTAAACATGAGCTTAACGATGATCCTTTAAATGGTAGTGCTGGCAATAGGAAAACCTGGTGGACTTAACCGTTTGCAAAAGTAATTTATAAATGACAATTCAAACAGAATATGTTAAGAAAAATAAGATAATTTTTACTTTATTATGTGTAGCCAGCAAATAAAAAAAATTAAACTCTACAAAAAGTTAAAAGGTCAATAGAAATGTCTAAACTTCGTAGTATACTATTAATAAGTGTTAACTAAAAGGTAATGTAGGGCAAGTCGTAAGTACACATAGAAAAAATTTAAACGTTGCTTAAACTACGAGAGCTAACTGAATGTTCGATATAGTTCTGCCAAACGAATCAATTATATACATTATTGAAGTTAAAATTTAAAAAAAATAGAATGAACAAGTTTTCTATTTTAAGAAATAAAATAAATTTATTAATTTTAAATGATTATTAATTTCAACCTTTTATATAAAGTTTTTACATACATTAAATTTTTATAATTGAATCTTAAGGTAAGTTTTAATTTTTATAAGTTTTTTTTTTCAATTTCTTAGCAGAACTATTTTTTATGAGAATGAAACCGTCAAACACAGTGATATTTGATGGTCAACCTCATAGCGAACATCGATGCTCAGCCAGTTTAGCTACTGACTAATTATACTTATTTATTTATATAAAATTTTATGCTAGCACAAAGAAATAAGGAAAAAAAATTCATTCCACCGAAGCTAATGTTCCTATTTCGCAGCCTAATTAAAAATGTTACGACACACTTCGAAAATTTCATTCATATGCTTATAATATATTCAGTGACATTATTTTCTTTTGCCAATGTAATTTAAGGGATCGTCATCCTGAGTTGTATAATTGTCTTCTTCTGCTATTTCTACTTTTTCTATATTGTAGTCATTATCATTACGATTACGTTCAACTTCATCCAAATGAGTATGTAAAACCTTAAGAATATCTATTTTGGCACTTAGTTTCCGAGTTCCGGTCAACTCACGTAAAGTTGGTACCAGCGATAGGCAGAATGAAAGATCGCTTTCACGTATCTTATACGTTGGAATTTTTGTGCCATCTGTTTTCTTTAAAACATTGAAATTTTTAATAACATCTTCTTTTGGTGAATGGGAGGAAGTACTACCACCCACTCTGTATTGACGCGAATTGGCTGCTCGTTTAAACGAATTTTTTATAACAGCTGGTTTGCTCTCCTCGTTTAAACTTTTATCATTAGGCTTTAGAAATTCCTCCATATTAATATCTGTATCATCTTGGTCCGTATCTTCCTCAATGGACTTCAATGATTGTTTAGATTTCTTTTCGCGTTTGTTAAGCGGAGGCATTTTATATCCAATATAAGGGCGCACGAATTCCATATCATCGTAATATATATATTTACGTCTATTTTTAGATTGGCCAGCTTCGACACGCTTAACTTCACGATAGAAATGATCTCTTAGGTTTTTCCATTTATTTATCACTTCCCATACTAAATTATAAATAAATTTTACTATATAATAGTACTTGAAACAAATATATGTATGTATACTTTAAAACACTTACTTCTGGTTTCTTTATCCTCTTCTGTAAAGTCTTCCCACTCTTCTGCTGGCGTAACATTTTGAGCAACTTCCATAAACAATTGCTGCCTGTGTTCCTTACGTGGAGGCTTTAGTACTTCCCTGTTGTAAATGCCTGGTCTAATTTTAACTTGTTTTATTACATCGATCGAAAGAAACCCGCTCATTTTCAAATATTTTTATTTTAATAATACCACACTTTGTATTTATTTGACTTGTTTTTTCAGTCAATTTCCAAATATATCTCGAGTTTTAAGAATTTGGCGATATAAAATCGTTCGGTGTTAAATGCGACCAAAGCAATTTATGTCAAATCGAGTGCTGCCGGACTGTATTAAAAAAAATTAAACAGAATTACCCGGTATAAAAGGAATATGGGGCAAATTATTTCGGTACGAGTAATTGCCAAGTTGACATTATAACAGGTGGCCACAACGATACAGATGATAATATTCGCCCACTTTAACCATTCCAACATCCCAAGAGTCATTTTCTTGGTCGAATTTGCTTGTGTAGAACTGATATCAAAGTATATTTACATACATACATATCGCACTTGATCAACAAAAGGGTATTAACTCAAAATTTTTAAAATTTCATCTTTTGCAAAAAATCGATGTACAGTGGTCATACCAACCCACTGTAAAAATTTTACACCTTATTATCCATTCTTTCACAAAAAAAAAAAAAAAATACAGTTGTATCTCTTTTTATGATAGAAGAGTCAATACCCTCTTGTTGATCAAGTGCGATATATCAGACATACACACCAATTCAATATACATACATAAAATATGTTTTCCAGCGGTGTAAATAAACTACTGATTTGACAGCTGAAAGATATCAGCAGATATGCACGTAGCGGGAGTATGAATAATTATTAATCAATTTTTTCTCGAAACGAATTACATAGTAGCTACAGGCTGTCTAGACTACCTGGTATGAATTTCCATAAGCCTGATATACAAACATATGTATGTACATATATGCCTAAGATACATGTATCAAAAATACATCAGATTTGTTTTTGTTAAATGAGTAATTTATTAAAAAAATGTTATGAGCTAACTTAGAAATCAGGGTTTAACATCTTCTATAATAAAGAAATGAAAATGTGATTACGCCACACAGAACAAGTTCTGGTTATAGCCAAAGCAAATAAATCATTAGTAGTAGTGATTGGGGTTGGTGACATTTTTCCATTGTTGATTTCGCATTCCATTTGTTGACGCCGCAACAATAATAATTTAACATTAATTGTCAAAACTAATAAAATGCTCGAGAGGGGTATGTGTGTATATTGAATTCGCCTTTATCATTCCTCCACCCAGTAGCCAAATTTCATTAGGGCAAGAATGTAAATATGTTACATGTGGCTTCTATGCACATATGTAACTTTTCATGTCTGCGAACATCTCAATTTATGGCCGACATATAATTTCATAATATTTAAACTAAATACATTATTAACTGCTAAACGTAATCAATAATACTACTTTAGGTCTTTCCAAAAAGAAACCATGTATATGAACCTCACTCAATTGACAACTCTCAATTCTAAAGCTTGAAAAGCAATCGAATTTTGTCCGATTCAAGGTACATTTAAACGTTCTTTGGTACGAGTATAGAAAATTTTTTGCATTGACATATTTCCTTAATTAGCCCACTTTGTGATTCTAAACGCAAACTTAACTATATATTTTGCTTAAACTGTTTAATTTGTTAATTTTTAGCTCTCCTCTTTGGTTAGGTCCACCAAGTTTTGGTATTGCCACTATTACCATTTAGAGGGTCATCACGTGCTTCGTTTTTTACAATAACACCTTCTTCGTAATCCTCCAAATGATCTTCAGTCATGTTTTCTTCATTGTCTGGATTTTGACTCGCGTTAGCTGTGTTATTGTTATTAGATTTAGCGATCAAATTCCTCCGCTCAATATGATCCACATATCTATGTAAAACTTTGAGAATTTCGATTTTTGCTCTAATTTTCCGTCCATCGCCTAATTTTCGTAAAGTGGGCACTAAGGAAAGGCAAAAGGAAATATCACCATCACGTATTTTGAAACTTGGATTCGAAGTGTCGCCAACCGTTTTCTTCAAACCATCAGAATTCTTTAATATAGTTTCCTTTTGAGAGCGGCTCGTAGTAGGAGCACTAGTCGAAGGTTTATTTTGCAAAGCCTTCTGAGTGGGCTTAATTATGCGTTTCGATTTAGGACGTTCCTCTACAACCGTGCTGTTATCCTTGCTTGAAGTCTCTTCAATATCGTCACAATTCTTCAGCAGGGAGTCCATTTCATTATCAGTATCATTTCCCACTAAATCATCTGTATCATCTAAAGAGTCCATTGAGTTGTTGCTTCGTTTTCTTAGGGATGATAGTCTAACGCCTACAAATGGACGCATAAACGCCATTTCATCAAAATATATATATTTTCTTTTCTTATGACTTTGTCCTGCTTCCTCCAGCTTGATGTCACGATGAAAATTATTTTTTACGTGTTTCCATTTGGCTGCAATTTCATCAGCTGCAAGCAAATTATTATGTATATAAATTTAATCATGTTACTTAAATATGTATGTATGTATAATCACTTCTTGCATCTTTTTCAACATCCGTATAGGCTTCCCAATCTTCTTCTGGTGTCAAACGTTCTGCCACTTCCAGCCACAACTGATGTTTGTTCTCCCGTCGCGGTGGTAGCAACGCTTCATTATTATAAATGCCAGGTCTAATTTTTATTTCACGAATTAGATCTCTTGGATTAACTCCACTCATTTTGAACTTGTTTGATTAATATATATGTGATGTTATGCCACACTTTATTTTTAATAATTGCTTTTCAACTTATTTATAAGATTTTCTCTAATCTGCTAGAATTTGCCTTAAAAAATGCCATTCATTTAGCAGCGATTGTAAACAAAAGGCAAAATGAGAGAACTCAATGTTGCCAAGGCACTAAAATAAGTATTTGGACACAATAAACATATATTTAATTATTATCATGGTCCAATTATTAGATCAATGCAAATAACAAATGTTTTGGCTTAAATGCAGTTTAGTGAAGCTTCACCAAATTAAATAAAAATTAGCCTATGTGATAGAAAATTAAAAAATAAGAAGAAAAAATTAAATAAAAAAGTTGGCGGCAACGCATAGTTTACGAGTTATTGGCCTCTGAAGTTTTCATATATATGTGCGATTTCCCTTTGCATTTCTCAACTTACTTTAGTGAAGTTACACCAAATAAAATAAAAATTAGCCTATGTGATAGAAAATCAAAAAATAAGAAGAAAATATTAAATAAAAAAGTTGGCGGCAACGCATAGTTTTCGAGTTATTGGCCTCTGAAGTTTTCATATAAAGCTATGAAGAAAATCTAGTCTATATACCGCCGTGTCGGGATATACCATGGTGGAGAAAATCATTAAGCCCGGCCGAAGGCCGGCTATGCAAAAATTCTATTCTATATACCGCCGTGTCGGGATATACCATGGTGGAGAAAATCATTGAGCCCGGCCGAAGGCCGGCTATGTGGGCAAACTTTACAATTAAAAATAAACTTCTTCTTAATTATTAATACGTTTTATTAAATAAATATATTTACGTAATGCATAATTTAATTTTGAATTCAAATATTATTCGCTTTCTATCACATAGGCTAATTTTTATTTTATTTGGTGTAACTTCACTAAAGTACGTTGAGAAATGCAAAGGGAAATCGCACATATATATGAAAACTTCAGAGGCCAATAACTCGAAAACTATGCGTTGCCGCCAACTTTTTTATTTTATATTTTCTTCTTATTTTTTGATTTTCTATCACATAGGCTAATTTTTATTTAATTTGGTGAAGCTTCACTAAAGTGCATTTGTTCCAATGTTTTTTATGGTTGTGTTAATTAGACAAAATTTTTTATGTATAAATTTTGTTTAAATTCTATACTATTATAGAATTTTTCTTATTGCAGAACAATCTTATGCTTTGAAAATAGCCAAAGCGGCAACACAACACCAAAAACCAATAATAGTGGTGCCAAAATTTGTCAACAATTTTGTTTAGATTACCGCTTTTTATTTGATACCAGGTGGCATCGTTGTTTAAGTTAGCGAAAGGCAAAAAGAGGAATACACAAAAATTTTATTAATTTTCTTCAACCATGGTTAAATGCTTAAATAATAGAAACTTTGTTATTCCTATAATTATTGCAGAACACCAACTAATAGTTAATCATTTTTAAAAGAATTAGAGAATGAACTCTTTAAAATTTTTATTGCAAAGGATGGTTTTTAAAAGTAGAACCTAACAGCACAAAATCAAAGTTTTTAGGGGTTGTTCGCATAGTATGTAACGTTCTGTATATTTTAAAATATGTTGGCAAGTGAATCGTTTAGCAGTAATAAGCGCGCATCGCTGTCTCAATGAATAATTTTCAAAATATAGTTTTTTTGTACTTACATACATATTTGTTTAACATTATTAGGAACTTTATTCCAACACTTATTTTTAAGGTTACAATATCACTGACCAATTTGTATAAACGCAACGAACGAAAAAGGAAATGGCGGCCGGCGCACCAACAGCAATCTATTTTAAAATCTTTACACTATTATTTCATTCATATGCTGTTGAAATTTCAAGACATTTTTTACATACACACATTAAGCAATACTTTAATATTATTTTTACAATAAAATAACAACATTTTTTTATGTATTTTATTAACACAACTCAATTCTTTACAAAACTTTCACAAATTGACCGAACCGTTGTAATGACGTGCAGAAACTAAAAGGCAAGAGTAATTTATGCAGGTGGAGCTAGTTATACAACAATTGCAACAAAACAAAAACAGCTGTTACTTGAACAGCACCTGTAGAAACTCGCCGTGAAAAGGAATGAAGAGAAAATGAATAGAAACGATGGAGAGTAAAAGCTTTATGTGGGTATGTGAGATGAGAAATAATGGCAGCATAAAATGTGTAGTTTTACTGAATTTGCCGGAAACGGTAAAATGTTACAGGACGGAATAGGAAACAAAGTAATGCAGCCACTACAGAAAAAATAAAACAAAACTTTACCTGTTTAAAATCTTGCAAATGAAACTATTAACTTGAGAATTATATTTTGATTATTATTTAATGAATTTAATTTTTTGATAATATTTCACTCAGTTATTATTGGATGTATATTTCTGGAGATATTTAATAGATGTATATTTTTTAATAAGAATGTCTTCTATATTATATGTGTATATATTGCATGGTAAAATTAACAAGGTACAACAATGTGAATATTACGAAATAAAATAAAAAGTCCTTAAATTGTTTTCAACAGCAGAGAATTTTATGCTTTAATTGTCACACCGGCTCCTCTAAATGGATTCAACTGAAAATTTTGCAATATGTGTGTATGTATATATTCACTGTATTTAATTTCCTTTACTACTATGTATGTATTTCTCAAAAAAAAAAATTTAAATAAATAGTTTCTTGCCTTAACTAAAAATGTTTGGGTAGGCTAAATTTAGAGGTTACGGTGCGATACATGAAAATTTTCATTTATTATGTTGTAGTCAGCTTGTTTCTCTCCTAAAGCCACCACTAAAGCTGGGCCTGACGCTTTTACCTTGTTTACTGTACCATGGTATATTGTTTGTAAATTTGAATTTCGAAATCTTAAATTTAAACGTTTACTAAAATTCCTTAATGACCCAATTGATAAATTTATAACTCTTACTTTAAAGTTACAAAGTACAAAGTATGTAGGTATGTATCTAATCACAAATATATGTATTTAGAAACAGACAATTTTCAATTCATATTGAAAGAAACTATGAAAAAAAACAGCTGTGTTTGAAAATCTGTAGAGACCTGAGAAATTATCGTGTAATTACAAAGTAATCGCTGCTACGTTTTATAAATCAAACGCAAATTAATTGGCCAAGTACACGCATTCATTGGCGTTGTAAAATTTGTTTTAATAAAAAATCTGTCTCTTCTGAACTTGTGATTCGATTTCACAATGATGTATAGAATAACGTCATTGGCTATCAGAAAGAGTATTTTCTGTACACCCTGTTGCAATATAAACTAATCTATAGAGAGCACAGAAAACACTGTTTCCGAAGGCTTAGATAATTCTTTAGTTTTTTTTAGCAATATTTTGTAATCGATTCAGTCCTTGAGAATATACACATTTATTATTATTATTATTTTTCTCAGCCGTCTCTTTTTTCATTGCTTTTTTTTAAATAAAAATTATTTCTTTTGATAATATATTCAAAACGTTTATATTTAAGATCTTCAACTCAGTTACTAATTTCATGATTGTTTTATTTTTTTTTTATTATAAATAAATGCATTATAATTTGAATATTTATTTTATTTTTTAACATTATAAGTTCTACATAAGTTTCTCGGTTGTTGCTTAATAAAATTTTTAATTATAAGACATATAAATTGTTTATAATTATGTTAATATTAATAAATAAGTCTTAAAAGTTATACAAATTATATAATTAAAAAGTCATGTTTACGTAAATGATTTTAAAAGCATTGGAAATTTTTGAACAAATATACATAAGTTATCAATATATTTTTGTTCAATTTCTGTTTGAGTTTTTCATAATCGTTTTTTTTTTTTAAATTTTACTTAAAAGAAAATATTATAAAATTGTTGTATGTTTTAGGCTTTTATTTATATTTTTATCATAATTGTATATGTATGTATGTCTGTACTTAATATTTTTATAATTTATTTTATAATGTCTAAATTATAATAATTTTATAACGATTTTAAAAAATCCTACAAATATTTAATTTTTTTCTTTTAGATTATAAAAAATTTTTATTTTAATGCAACAATTTCTTGCAATTACGAAAAAAATGTAATATTAATATAGTATGCATGTTTCACATATTTCCAACTGAACATTAAAGACTATAAGGGAAATGCACTGGCACCGCATGGGCTGTGCAACTCTGATTACTAACAGTGTTGCCAGACATTTTATTAACAAATATTTTAAGCTTCATATGGAACAGAGGTATGGATTTATGAGACTACTGAGGATAGTAACGGCGCCTTCTAGTTCTGTGCCAAGTTGCAGGTGGCTTTTTTGGCCAAAATCAAGACGTAATTAATCAGGTGGCAGCGCCAACCTTTTCACATTCGAAATAAATGAATTTGTCAAAAGTAATTTTAGTTCATATAAATGTTAAGGGCACTATACATTCGTCAAAATCACATCAAGCATTATGGTGGTAGAAGTGAAAATTTGTTTGTATGAGTGACACCGAAAAATGGTGAAAAATCAAAAAAATTTAGATTTTTGGCATGCTTGACGAGTGATTTTGATGAATAGATTGGTATTACTCTTCAAGCACGTACACATTTTTAAATTAAAACGAAATTTCAAAGAGAACAAACGCTAAATATGTCGGATGAAAAACAAACAATTTTGGATAATAACATACAATTTAAATAAAAAACTAAAATTAATTATTATTGTTGTTGTAAAATACAAGACATGTTTTTTTTTTCTATTTTGTTCATAAACATATTATATTTTTTGTTAGTTCATATTCAAAGTTTCGTCAGCAACAGACATATTCCAAAACTTTTTCTCTATACTGTCTCGTTGTTAACACTTCAAAATAAATTTCAAAATGAATGCTTGACAGGTGTTCAAGCAAATGAATGGGTTCACGTCAAGCACACGTACACGAGCTTGATGTCAAGTATTTTGACGAATGTATAGTGCCCTTTAAATTTTTGATTTATATTCGCTCGTGCTGCCAACTTATTTTTCCTCCTGCTGCCACCTTGATTAATACACCTTGATCAAAGTACAAAGCGATAATCATTACTAAATTTTAAGCGGTATTTAATCGTAATCACTATTAACACCGTTATCGGTAAGTTGCCAGCCTTGCATTTTGTTTAACCTCTAAGTTTCTTAAATCTTCCCCCTTCAGTAGCAAAGTCTACTTCAAACTTTACCAAAAGTTAGTTTCAAACTAATAATCTTAATCATAAAGAGAATATCTGTTTTAATAACATCTATAATAAAAATTCACAAAGCAAAAAGAAGCACTTACGCCTGCCTGCCTGCACTTGCTTTTATGCTATATAAATCTATAATATAGAGAGAATCACAATAATTTCGAATACATTTCTTTTTTTTTAATTTCTTCAGTACAATAAATCGGTTTTCTGCGTTCCTTCACTGTAGGCTATATTGAGATCATCTTCAGCTGGTTTTATATATTGAAAACTTTCTGGTTCTTCACCGGTATTATCATTAGTGCTACATTTCTTAGGCTCATCGTAATCATCTTTTATTAGACCACCTGAAATGCCTACAATACTGCCATTACCATCACCAAAATCATCATCATTACCAAAACCATTCAAGAGTCTACCATTTGCAGTTGTTTCTGTGGGTGAATCATTGCTCAGAAGTGAGGGTGCTCGTGTTACGCCCAATTGAAACAGTCTCTCAATGGGTGCTTTTAGAGGCGTGTAGAAGCCAAGTGGTGCTGAACCTAGAAAAATATGTTTTGGTGAAATTTTGAATTGTATATTTGTTTGAAAGAATTCTACAAGACATTACAAACTACTATTTCCAAACAAATATATAGAGAAAATAAAAAGCTTTTTTTTTTTTTTTTGGTAAATTTTTTTATGTACATAAACCAAGTGCAAATAAATTAAATGATTTGAAATAAAGAAGTATGTATACATAGACTAAAGCATAAACTTTTTTTTAGAGTAGAAAACAAAAAAAAAAAGTTTTCAAAGTTGTTTTTAAGTTTATGTGTATTACAGATTATTAAATAAATAAATGTGAGTTTTTTAAAGCAAATTGAACGAATTTAAATCAGTTGGCATCACTATGGAATATGCATGCGAATTAAATGTCTGGTTTCTTCCACACATTTCATGCACGTTCACAGTTGGGGAATTTAATTACCATATTAGGGATTTTTAATTTCTTGCCTTATTTTGCAGGGGAAATTTTGATTTTGGGAATAATTTATTTATTTTTTTTTTGTTTTTTTTAATTACCGTTGCCAGATGATATATTTGATTTTAAACTTTTTTTTTTGTTTTCCTCTAAAAAAACTCTTTTTGATAAATTATAAATAAACTAATTTATTGCGTTTGTGTGTGTTGTTTAAATAATAAATAAATACAAACAAATATTAGTAAATAATGAAACATTTATATGAAAACAAACATGAAAATTAAATGTTAGTTACCTTAAATATTGATTATGTATTTTTAGAATTGTTTGAAAGGTTTTTAAAAAGGGATCTACATCAATTAGACTGTTGTTTTTATTTTTTTTTAATAAACAAATAAATTATAAATTAATTTTATATGAATAGATACAATTTTTTTTTTTAAATAAATTAACTAAAAATTTATAAATTGAGCAAAAATTTTTTAGTATGTATGTAATAGCATAATTTTACAAAATTTTTTAAAAAACTTTTTTATACCATATTTTTTTTTTTTTTTGAAAAAAAAAAAGTAGTGATAGAAAACTGTAGATAAGACTACTTTTGGCCGGGTTTTTAATGTTTTTTGGTTAAATGATTTATTGTAAGTTTCTTTTTAGATTTATTTTAATTTGGCATTTCAATGTTGGTTTGTTTATTATTTTTATAATGTATTAGTACTTATATGAGGGAAAGGAGAAATAATTTTGCTTTAGGCACACTAGCATCGTTTTCATTTTGCTTATATAACAATTAAACAAATTATGTTTTCATTTTTTTGGTTGTGGAGTTGGATGTTTAAATAACATCTGGAAAAAAATTAAGAATAAAAAAGAATATAAAAATTAAGAAAAAATATTTTTAAATCGACGATTGGTTTTGATTGTGAACAATATGACAAACACAAAACATACATTTAGTTTTTTTTTTTTTTTTTTTTTTTTTGTAACGAATAATTATAAATGAATTTAATAAAGGATAGAAGAACATTATTTTTGTATAAAGTGCCAATTGAGTAACTTTTGTTTAGCAAACACAAACAATTTAAAGTTTAAAGGAAAAATATGAGACAATGATACATATTTATGGATTATTTCAACTTAGCAAAACAACTAAAATGTTTAAACATGTTCCACTTAGGCTAAAATTCATAGTATATGATTAGCTATAAATACATAATAGTTTAACCAACAGTATTTTATATAAACATCGTTAGTTAATCCTCAAACATTAGTTAACAGACCAAGAATTTGATTCTTAGAATGTAAGACTTTTTCCTTATTGTTATGTTTTCAATTTCTTTTATTTTTATTTTAGTTTTTTAATCTGAAAAGATTAGTTATAAATTGATTGATGATGCATTCTCTTTGGATTTGGTAACACTGAAAAAAAAAACAACTTTATCAAGTGATAATTAGAGTTGTACATTTCATTGAAATTAGATTTTTCCATCTGCTTACAATTTTCAAAAGTTTTCCGACGAATTAGAGTTGCGTCAAGAAAACTCATTTCGTTGTACCAAAATATACTTGGCACATACAAAGACTCAAGAAGGCAGCTGATTGCCATTTTGATTATAAACTCTCGTTTGTTTTCATATACATACATTCTGCCGCAATAATTTTTTGTGTTCTCTAGCGCAAATTGCTTTGAAATTGAATGCCACCTACGTCACAGCTTTCAATTTATGTGAATTTTGAGAAGCAGTATGTGTAAATTTCTTGAAAGAGAATTGAAAGAAAACTTGAACGTGAATTTATTTTCAAAGGTGGCAAGCTAATCGGGTACAAATATAGCAAGACATAACAATCTGACGAGAAGCCATCTAACATATGTTTATTTTTTTAGCAGAGAGGGAGAGAGAGAAAGTATAAAACGGTTACCATCAACAAATTTGTCTGTAGACAGCGTTGCCAAATGTGCAGATTTATCTGTTTTTTGCAGTTTTTCGAAGCACTGTGCAGTTTTGAATTTGGTTTTTTTGTACGTAAAGCAGTTTTTTTATTTATAATAAAAATTAAATAAACGATAAATTTTTTGATTTCTGTTCTATATGCAGTTTTTCCACTTGGAAATCAGGTTTTTTTTTCTAGACTTGCAGTTTATTTAAAAAAAATTATGGCAGCATTGTCTGTAGACTACGCAGAGTGCAGTTTTTCCTATCAACTATGTATGTATGTAATCCTAAAAATGCTACTCTTTATCTTATAGGAAATATTATTTTATGTAAATTTTCATAAAGTTAGTGAATCTTACAAACCTACACTATCATACTTTTTGAGCAGAAACGATTATTTTGACAGATTAATAAAATAAGAAAAAATTGTGTGTTTGTTACTGAATCGGCATTCATTACATCAAGTCATTCTCCAAAAACTACAAATAAACACCTTTTATGTATAAATAGCAGTATTACTAATATGTATTTAATAATTTCATTTAAATTTTGTTTGTCAAAATTCATAAAAAAAAAAAAAAAATTTTGTAGGTTAATTCATAAATGCATTAATTGTGCAATAATCATAGTTAAGATTTTGAAAACTACCACTTGTTGGTAAGCGGGATTACCCATAATGCTGCATCTATGGCAACAATATATGAGCCGTTTATTTTGAAAGTGGCAAAAGTCACTTTTTCAATAAAATCGAGTTAATGGCAAAACTAAATAAAATTGAACGGTATCTCTTCATTTGTAAAAAATTTGCAATCAACAAAAAAGTGACTTATGTCACTTTCAAAATAAACGGCTCATATATTTCGCTACACATTTACTATCTTTAGTTAACTAATACCGATGATTTAAGCAATGATGTGAATAAAAAAATGGTTTGTTAAACGAATATTATGAGTTAACTAGATTGTAAATTTAGGCATTGCTGTTGCAATAGTTCGCAGCCCGATTGTACAAGTTATTGCATTTACAAAAATATAACCTCAACCTGTGCCTACGATGAATTCGTATATTCTCTATTCCTCTTTGCGATTTTCGCTTATAATCTGTGCCATATAGTATCAGAGATTAAACAAGCAGTTAGAGAATACCGAAATTCACAAACAAAGGTTTGGTTTTCAATGATTTTAATGGATATGCCACCTGATATCAGTTTTAAATAACACACACATCAGTCATCGAAGTAGCTCCTACAAAAGAATAAGCTATATGTATGTCTTCATACAATTAACAGATTTGTATCGTCTCGCTGTACCGCCATCGAGCGAAAATTGGCTGTTGATCGGTCACAAGGCCTATTTCATGTTTGTAGGACCAACAACTTGTATAAAAAAATATTTGTAGGATATTTTTCGTTCGGATTTTGTGATTTGGGTACCAATTATATTTCATTTTCGTATACAGTTTGATCGATTGTCAATGTCAGCTGACAATCTCCTGCCATCAACAGTGTTACCTGGTTGAATCAGCTTTGATCTGGAATTTCGCTTATACACATAGGCTTTTTTTCTTACAAATCTGTATGTGTAAGTAAGTTTTTATAACGAAAGATGTCACGAAATGTCATAAATTTTCAGTTCAAAATTGCTTATGCATTAAAAAATGTGCTTTCACGGTTCAAAGCTATTCTAAATTTTTTAACCAAAGATTCCTTCGATGAAACTTTTAAAAATGTAGCTATAACATGAAATTACACAATCGTTTGCTTAATTATACAGAAAACGATAGCACTGTTCTACAAAAAATAAATAAAATTTTCCATCTCTGCAATCAGCCCAGAAATTTTAAAGATGCCAGATGAACTAATTAAATGAATCTTTTAATTTTACTAAATATGCACATGTTATGAAAAATTTAAGCTCCTGCATTGATCCTTTTTAAGAATGAAATAATTTGCACAGTTTGTGATTTAAATGATTTTTTTTTTGTTTGGAATACTTTGAAAAAAAAAAAAAACAATAATATTAAGGTGCTGTTTACACAATGCAGACAAATGACTTGTGTAGAAATTTTGTATGGAAATCACTCAAAAAACTGAGTGGGTTTTCATACAAATTTTCGACTCAAACCAATTGTTTGTATTATAGAAACCGCACATAAAACTATCATTTACTGATCTAAGTATTCTACTTTTAAGCTTATGCTATGCCAACACCGGAATGTAATTTTAATATTGCTAAAATATTTCAACTACAATAATAAATAAATTAAATTAGATTCCTTAAAAACACAAATTTAATACATACATATTAAAAGTGGAGTAGCTAGTTGGTAGTAGTGGTAGTAGTAGTTATACAAAAACATTTATACAGACACATAGGCAGAGCCAAAACACAAATTCAATGTAAAATAGTACAGAATTCAAACATAATACAGCGTATTGCCAGGTACACGTCTACGAAGAGGTACAACATTATTATTGGCAGAAGTACAAGTAGAAGAAGCTTTAAAATAAGTGGAGGAAGTAGCAGAGGAAGAAGTGTCACAAGTAGTAGTAGTATTTTTTGTTGATGTTGTTGTTGTTATTTTGGGTGCATTAACAAGTAAACGTCGTGGTAAAACTTTTGGAGCTTTTTTTGCTGTTATACTTTTTAAAGGTGGTGCTGGAATAATAGTCGTCTTCGTCGCTGTTGTTGCAATAGTTGTAGCTTTTTGCTTTTGGTGATATTTTGCTGTTGTATTAAATTTATTTGTAGTACGTACAGAAGACGAAGAAGAGAAAGAACGAGAAGAGTTTGTATAAGAAATATTGGAAGGTTTTGCATTTCTTATTGCCACCACCTTATTTGGAAAATTATTATTAATATTATTAGTAGGAGTAGTAGCAGTAGTAGTAGTATGAGTTGTTTTTGGAGAAGTTGTGGTAGTAGTTTTTTTATAGTCCTTTACTGTAAGTGTTGTTGTTGTTGTTGTTGGTGTAAATGTTGTTACAAGTGTGTCGTTAATATTGTTGTATTGTTTATCAAATGTAGAATATTTGAAAAATTTAGAAGTAATTGGTCCAACAGATAAATTTTCAGAGGAATTTTTGGAAAAATTACAAAATTTTCCTTTTATAGAAGAATTCTCAAACAAGTTTGCAGGGCAAGCAGAAGAACCATTTTCACTGAAAGAATTTACTATTAAAGTCTCAATCTTTGGAGAGCTATCAGCCATAAACTTGCCATAATTTTCACTAACAGGTGAACTGTCAGCAAATTTGGGTGAATTGGCAGAAAATTTTATCAATTTAAAGGAAAATTCAGTAGAATCATCATTTCTCATAAAAGTTTCTACTTTGCGGTGTGCAGGTAATAGTCTATTGCTAAAACTTGTGGCAACTGCTGTATTATTGCTTTTATTATCATGGTTTTGCAAAGTATTATTTTGTTTGACATGTTTGTCAAAAGTTGCCACTTTTTGAGAAATATTTGTCGAATTCGACTTAAAGCTGCCACACTTTGGAATAGGATTATATAAATATGGTTTTCGACGAAATGTGGTAAAACTATTAGCACGCCGGATGGGTGGCAAATTATCTATGACAGATGAAATAGAAAGTGCAGAAATTTTATTGAAAGAATCGCAAGAATCCTGATTATCATTAATAGCAGTAGTTGGCAATGATAAAAATTTCGAATTCATCGAATTGGAATTATCGTTCAATATACACGTACGAGAATCTTTTGCCATTTCTTCGGCAGAAGCAAACGGTTTTATTTTCAAATAATTTTCCTGAAAAATTTCAGTCGGAATTTCTGCAGTGGTGCCAGGGGTTGTTGGTTTGTGACCAGATTCCTTTATGTCCACCACTGTGGTGGCCTCATACATTCGTTTAAATGGACGAGGACTGGTATTGAAAAATAAATCGGAAGAAGTTTGTTTTAATTTTATAGATTTTTTGGATAAAAGTATTTTGTCATTTACATTTAAATGATTTGAGTCATCATCAACCAAAGCTAGCCCAGGCTCTTGTAAGTCTGATATGTTACTTTCATTTTTATTAATTTCTAATTGATCTTTTGAATTCATATTATTATGATCGTTATTCAAATTAACAATATTGCCATTAAGATCAGACTCAGCATCAAAATATTCAAATGAATAGGAATTTTCAGTCGGCGAGTCCCTTTCTTCCATATTTCTAACTTTCATCATTATTTTACTAGATTTGGAAAATATTTTCCTGTTTACGTCAACTTTTTTTATAGGGGTTTCGGACAAACTAACTGATCTTTTGATCGATGACTGCGGAGAAGTCGTCAATGTTTGTGCAGTTTTTGCACTAAAAGTTTCATAAAACCTTAAGGAGTTTTTAAAAGATTTTGACGCATTTTTATAGAAATTTTTGGATTTGCGAAAAGTTGCATATGTGGCAGCATTGTGCGAGGCCATATTAGTGAGATTTAAGATCTTTTCGGTTGTTTTGATGCGCAATGTTTTGGATTTTTTGGCATGTACCTCAGGAGGTATTCTTTCAGATCTTTCAAATAATTCGCCTGATTCAGTTTTAGCTGTTGCTGTTTCACGCGGTTTCAAGGAGCATTTCGACTCTAAAGTATTGCAGGCCGATATAAAATTATCATCATCAGTTTGTACTGAATTGCCATAGTCTTCAGACTCTAAAGATGTCGACTTTTCTAGAGATGATAAGCAGTAAGAGGTTTCCGATTTCTTTAGAGTATGTAACTTATTAAAATCAAACAAATGAGAAGTATCAAGACCTATGGAAATATCGTCTAAAATTTCCGAAGATTCCAGGTCAGTTAACAATTTTCCCTCATTGATTTCTTCGGCATCTACTAAATTATCTAACGAATCTCTAGACATTTGCAGAGATCTAGCCAAATTACTAATCGTATCACTGTTTTGAAAGTTTGCATAATCCTCAATCATTTCTATTGAATCAGCACTAGGTGTTGTTTTAATGTTTGATTCTGTATTAATATCTTTTTCTAAAAATTTAGTTTCGTTATCTAAATTTAAATTCTGGTCTAGGCACTTAACTTCAGTGTCAATCGTAGAATTTATATATTTATCTAGAGCGTAATCTGATGGTTCCGAAATCTCGGTCTCCTTAATATTCTTATTTAATAAGTTTTCTGAAATATTTGCAGAATACTCTTTGGAAATATCCTCATAAAGTGCTAAACTTGAAGATTCTTCTGAAAGTTCTTGAGTTTCTCCAGCTAAGGAGCACACTGAATTGTTTTGTGATTTTAAATTTCCAATTGATGTTAATTGTCTATTTGGTAAATTTTTAGTTATTTTTGATCTATAATCTGTGACATACTTTGAGTTTACAATTAAACTTATTTTGCCAAAAGACGATTCTAACGAATTAAGAGAGTTATTGGAATGCATAGTTTTTTCATGTTCTAAAATAGAGTTTGTTAAACTTATTTCAGAATTTGAATTAATCAAATTATCAGAACATTTTGTTTGAGTGCTACTCGAAAAATGTTCGAGTGAATTTATCTCAATTTCTAAACTTTCGCTTACATCCCGTGATTTTTGTGATATTCTTCGGAGATTTTCAGGATTTTCTAGACAATCCTGTAAATTTTGCTGCTTATATCTGGCATCTTTAATTAGTAGAGCTGCCGGATTTGTTTCTATGCATTTAACTGCAATATCTAAGGATGCCATACATTTCTGATTATCTGCTTTTAACATGAAATTGACATTTTCTGTGGTATTTTTGAGAAATTCGTTTGATATTTTTATACTAATCCTATCATTCGAATTTTCTAAGCTTGCAATTATATCTTTTTCATGTTCCTGGTGTGTAGTTTCATTGGAAATTTCTAAAGATTTTACATTCTGGTCAGGTAAATTATTGCAATGATTTAAGCCTATTATTTCTACTGAATTTTGCTTCAAATTTAATTGATCAAGGGAATTGGAAACATTTTCCTTCAAGTTTAAAGTATTTTTGAAATTCTCTACTAAACTATTAAGAGACTGGCTTCGCTTATTAGGTTCTCCGCTTGAACATTGATTAGTGCTATTGAATTCGAGAAAAGTATTTGGATCAGGTGTGTTTTTAAGAATGCTGGGCTTTTCTTTAGCATTATTAAGAAATTGCGGTATTGGAGTTGAGTTTTTATAAGCATTAGGATTTTTAGCAATTTCATTTTTAGCCATCCTGTTAAGATAATCATTTGAATTTACTTCGGCTGAGAAACAATGTGTGTTGGCTCGATTAACTGGAACATGTTCTAAGTTTCTTAACGAATTCGAACGGGAAACTGTAGCCGAAACGGAAATCGTTGTGAAAGTTTTTGGAAATTCATTAGAACGAGAACGTTGTATTGGTTTTGTTGCGTTAGGTGTTTCCGCTTGTAAGAAACAAGCGTATTGTGGATTATTCAAAACTCGAGGAGTTTTGCGTTGCTGGGGTAATTCTGATTTAGAGACACCTGCTTTATCATTTTCAAGATCTACCTTAACATGTTGTTGTTGTTGTTGTTGTACCCCTGTCAGAATTTCTTTGCTTTGTAGTTTGGTTGACTTGTCGCATGTTTTTAAATTTCTTGACGTGCTTTTGAAATTGAAAAGTTTTGCTGGTGCTCCATCTTCTGCTGCAGCTGGGTTCATCATATGAAACCGTTTTACCGGCAATGGTGGCTTTTGTAGACTCTGCTGCACTCCCAGTGGTAATGTTAGATCTTTTCGACATTTCTTCTTGTCTGTGGCAGCCAATTGTAGCTTTTCCTTTACGTCTTGTGTCGTTTTGTGTTGTCTTTGCTGAAGTGTTGTTGCTGTGGTTAATTGTATACCCTTCTGTAAATCTGGGTAATCTGTAAAAATTTATTTAAGTATTTGTATTTTTGATTGTTCATCTTGAATTTTTGTTTTGTTTTTGTTTAATTGTTCCTTTTTATGGGTTGTAGGAAAATGGGACTGAATGTACAGTACTGATTACCAGGGAATTTGCTTGTTTGCTGAGGTTTGAAATTGAAAAGTGCTTGGATGACCATTGTATGTGAGTTTCCGAAGAATATGCATGTAAAAATGATTTGAGAGTGAGGACCCAAAAGTACATACATACATACATATGTATGTTATACTAAACCGAATTGAAGAAAAGGAATGCTTTTTACGGCTCTATAAGGGATTGGAACCAAACTTCAGTGGCGGTGCAAGTCTGCAACTGAAAATTCGTAGTTGGCAGAAAATTACTAAATATAAGCTGAAACCGTAGTATAAATTTCAAACGATTCAGTTGCTATACGTAATCGACCCATTGTTATAATAACATTCCAACATATTTTAAGCCGAATGGAATTATATAAAGTATTGAAAAGTTTAGCTAATTAATAAGTTATCAGTCAGTGCTGACAAGCTTATAGTAGAATGCTCCGTAGCCTATCTACCGCAACACAGGAAGAGTCGTTGTTCGAACTACGTTAGGACCAACATTCACAGGGTTCAAAATTCACAGGTTAATGAGAAATAATCTGCGAAGGATGTCAACTGACATAAGGAGTGACGAGCGAATGGACGACTCCACTTAATTCTCTGGCAAACACATGAAGACGGAACTTGCGGAGCTGAGAATCAAGAGAAACCAGCAAAAGAATCTAATTTGATTGAAGGAAATAAAAAAAAATCACAACGATGCCTTAAAAAGGGGCATCGAATTCAGTTTCTGTTAATAAGTGGTTTTGTGACTACTCCGAGTTGATGGGACTCACGATGCAAGGTATGCAGCTGACGTTGCAAGAGAACCGACTTAAGGGTAATGAGACACCAAAAGTTGAATAGCCAATAAAGAGAATTAAAAGTCAACACTTTTGCAGCTTATTGACCAAATAAATTCCGAAAAAGAAACAATCCTCCTGTGCACGCTATACATCCTACAAGCGTTAACGTGGGGTAAAGAACAGCTGGGTGTTACCGAGCGCATCAAAGGTTGAGCATAGTGGTACGTTCTGCAGTTAAAATGTGAAGTAATTGCCAGTGGCAATACCCTACAATTAGATATTATATTAGGAGTCTTTCGTGCCCGCAATAAATCCTGAGTTTACCAGCGATCCTTGTGATGTCATGGAGAGCAACTGACTCAAACCTATAAATCTTATATCCAGCCTATCATCGGCGGTATAAGCCTATTAGTGCTTAAATTAAATCCTGCGCAACCACTCCCAGCCTGGAGGAAATGATGCCTACCGCTTCTGAACGAGGAAAATAGATCTGTCACAATATTTTATGGACCAAAATCAGTTATAACACTGGGAATGAAATTAATAATTCTAGCTAGTTCTTGCAGAGGTTAAAGCACGTAAAATTTTTACACAAGTCAAAACGTCGAATGAAATATAATATCTACAAATATAACAGCAGTAAAGTGCATGGACATGACGCGGTTATAAGTGATTGCTGTTTGTGCCAGTCACTGTGGATCGAAGAGGAACGAAAAGTTAAACGGCAGATAAATGGTGATCTCCGTCTGTATCGCATACAATCAACCACACAGTCTTTACGCCTTCGAATGGTGTATTCTCAATACCCTGGCTTATCTCTCATTAGTCGAAGTTCAGCAGGTGTTTTATCGCTAGTGGAGTTGATACACTTTTTCATTAAAGAGAGGCTATAGTTTAATGCGATATTCTTGTAATTGGATTAACTAACTAGTGGGTCAGAATATTATAGATATTGGTGGTGTTTCCGCTGAGAGATTCAATGTATTAGATATCGAATAAATTCTCTTCTCCGCAATTTTTTTTTTATAAAGACAGACATATTTGTTTCTGAATTATAATGGATTTAAAACTTTTAATTAATTCATCAACGTAGAATATATGTATACAATACACATTTTTATGTTATCAATTTCTGGGATTATAATGGATCATATATTATGATTGCAAATATGATTTTTATGCTAAATTATCTGGATTATAAAGTTTTTATAAGGGTACTCATGTAAACGCTTTAAATTGGCAATCGAACAGTTGTCTGACATTTGTTTTATACAACTCTTCATCCACTTTAGCTAGAAAGGGCTAATCTCTGGCTTCAGGACAACAATTTCATCCAAAAAATTTTTGACTACATAAATCTTGCAAAATATTTTTACACTTATTTTATTTATTAAATGGTGCAAGTTTGCCTTGTGTTAAAAATAATTTTTCTTCTACGGATTATTTGCTAAAAAAAATCTGGTAGCAATAACTTTAAACAACACCGCTGCAGCTGATTATACTCGTACATATCGCACTTGATCAACAACAGGGTATTAACTCTAAATTTTAAAATTTTTTGTAGAGGAGAAAAATTTTTTTTATATACGTACTACTCTTCTGTCACAAAAAGAGATACAACTGTATTTTTTTTTTTTTTTTTGCGAAAGAGTAGAGAAAATTTTTTAAAATTTTTACAATGGGTTGACCACTGTACAGCGACTATTATTGTTATATAAAAATTTATAGTGTAACTATTTCAGTTGTTTAAGCAGATATGTCAAAAGTTTCTGTTTGTTTTTATTTGCAATACATGCACTATTTATGCTCTGTCATTTTGGTTAAACATTTTTTTTTATTACAAATAGGAGGAAATGAATTCCCAATTCGTAATTATATTTTGTTGTTGACTTAATAAAATCCATTTTGCACTACCTATCGAGAGAATCCTTATTATTTATATTGTAGCATAAGTAAAAAAACAGCTGTTCGTTAACTGCACATCAAACAGCGCAAGATTACGAGTCGAAAATGTACCAAAAACTTTCAAGGGTTGTACAAATAAACACATAATTTTTTTTTAACAGTTCATTGGCAGTTGTGAAAAATGTGCAAGCGTTTACATGAAACCCCCCTTTCACAACTAATTGAATTGATGATTTTTAATGATATACATATGTACATATGAAGAAACAAAAAACATAACCTTAAGCTAGCTCAAAAATACTTGACACAAAAAAAGAAAAAAATTGGCATCACTATATGAAAATTCCCTTTCAAATACAAAGTTGCCATACAACTTTTTATTAAACAGGATTAAACTGTATGATGCCAAGAATTTTGTAAATGACGGGGAAAACTTAAATGATATTTATGTATTCCCAGCGCTGTCAAATTGCATAAAAAATTTATATGAAAATCACTGCCGAAATTTTTAAATGATTTTTACACCAATTTGCAAAACGATTTTATCGCATTGAATACATAAATCCCATTTTAATACACACGACAAACGACAGGGTTAAAATATATAACGAACCTGTCATAGATTTGTTGCAAAAATTTGCTAAATGCTGCCGAACACATTTTCATACAATTTTTGTAAGATTTTGAGCAGTTCTCAGAATGGCAACATGTCTTTGAGGTAGGAGAAGTAGAAGCAGAAGAGGGAGAAGATGTCATGTGCTTAGGTAATTCCTTTTTACAGATTTGTGTCAAATAAATGGGAGATGGAGGACGTAAAGCCCTTAAAGGACTCGGACTGGGTAAATAGTTTTGTATGGGCGGAGGTGGTATAGGAGGAGAAGGCGTTAAATCATCCTCAGTTAAATCTAAAATATTGTAGAAAAAAAAATTTTAATTTGTAGAATATTAAATTTGTTTTGCTGTTGTTGTTTTGCTAAATTATTATTATTGTTTATTTTTCTAATAAATTTATTTTTGTTATTTTGTTAATGAAAAGCAAAGGTTGGTTAGAAATTAGAAAAAAGTTTGTTAGAAAACAAATAAATCCCTTTGACCTTAAAAAATACATTTAGGTATAAAAAATCTCTGGATTTATTTAACTCTACTAAAGAAGTTCGTTCTTTTTTTTAGTTTTTAGTAATTAAAAGAAAATTATGTTATAAATTATAGATATGACCACAATAAAAATTAAAAACCATTAAGTTATGAATATTAAATTATGATTTTTGACTGATTTTTTTTAAAGCAACGAAAAAACCACACAAAACTTTTTGAATTAATGTAATCAATTTTGAACTTTGTAAACTTACCTAAGGGTAAATTGCCCAAGATATTTTTGGTTGGCGAATTGGTGCTGGTATTGATAGTGGCAGGTGAACTCGAATTTAAAGTTGGCAGCTGTATTATTTCATCTGCCACATGATGATGTGTTGAGGCATGTTCTAAATTTAAATTTTGAAATGTTTGAATAAAATCATCGGCTGACAAGCTGGAATCTAAAGGTTGAGCATAGCTTTCATTATAGGCGCTAAAAGATTCATCCACAATTAATGAAGCTTCGGAGGGATATTCAAATGTGGATGTAAGAGTATCATTAAATTGTACGTGGAACTGTAAAGAAAACAAAAAATTAAGTAAATAAAAAAAACACCAAACATTTCAATCATCAGTATAAAATTTATATAATAATTTTAAAATAACCTACTTTTTGAGCCAGCGAAAAAATACGTCTATGGAATTTTAATAAGAAAAATAAAAAAAAGGTTTTGCATTTTTATTACTTCACTTCCTCAAATATAAAAATTGGTGAAACAACCAATGAGAAGAATGTTAAATAATCAAAGCAAATTCACGCACCAAAACTATTAAAACGAGACGTCGCCATAACTATGTGGGTATGTATGTATGTACGTGCAATTGTTAATTGAAAATTTAAATTTAAATTGAGAACACTAAAACGCGTAGTTTAAAAATTAAAGCAATACATGTATTATGAAGAGTAAGAGTGTTTGAAAATTTATGAACTGAAATAAAACTAACTATGCTAAATAAGATTTATGTGTTTTTAAAGAAAATCTTCAAAAGTCTCGCTTTAAACTCTTCAAATTTAGATTTACAAATTTTCCATATGTTTTCATTCGTATAATTACATGCGAAGCCAAAACAAATTCTAAACTGATGAAAAGGAACCAAACTTGTGGTAACACTGTTTCCTAGCAACGATAAAGTGCTGCCATATAGTTAAATAACAGAGAACAACAATAATTTGGAAATTTTAAAAACTTACCTATGGCCTTTATTATAAGGGGAATTAAAATACTTTGAACATTATTATAGTGGATCGATATAGAAAATATTGTAAACCTTACATTTTAGGTAATAGATGTGTTAAGAGCTTTTATGTCCTTTTTTTAAATAAATATGCCCTTCTTTAGGTGATAACTATTCACTGTATGGTTAGGGTTTTTTTTTTTTTTTTTTTTTTAAGGAGACGAAACACGCCTTAAGCAGCAACATAGTGGGGGTGAAGTGGGGGGTCATACAAAAATGCTTGTAATAAAATTTTCTTGTAATCATTAAAATTTATCAAATTTAGTATGTTTTTGACTGACTTCAACAAAAGGAAGAGTTACGAGTACATATATTTTTATATTTGTATACGCATAACTTTAATATTTCTAAGTTGGCTGCCCGAAGTATTGGTTATCAATTTTCTAAATGCAAACTATTTTATATGAAACGGAGATTTGTCCGAATGGCCCTTTTTTTCCAGAATTATTTAATAGTGAAACAGAAGATTAGTTGCTTTAAGTGTAGCTCCTCCGAATCAACAATATTTTCAAACATTCGTAAACAAACTGTGGGAAACAATTTATTTAATGCTAAACTAGTTTTCTTAAGATACCCAAAATACCAGTTTGTTTCACTAACAACCTTTGCGTTTAATAAAATTCTCTGTTATCACGCATCCATTTATAAAAATTTAGAAACAGGAAATAATGACAAGGTTCAATACCTTGAGCGCATAGATTTTTGGAGCAGCTAGACTGGCAATCCCTATAAAGCGTCCCTTATTTTTTTAGCATTTCTAAGTGGTTTTCTTGCATTTCTAGCAACTCTATTACTTCAGAGTCATCTGGTAACACTTGTAGCCAAAGCGGTGACAGCCTTTCAATAAGATGCACGTATTCCCATACGGGTTCTGACGAGTTTCTAATTTTCCAGACTTTCTAAGGCTTTTCCCTGCGTTTACGAAGGAATTGGCGTGGACAGCTGATCTGGCAGCTTACAAACACGTTTCAAGTAATGATCCAACGCAGGTCCCAACACATCCCTAATTGTACTTTCTTTTCAAATGGTTCCATTGCAGGTACCAAAATTTTTACTGGGCTTTTTCGTTGAGTGTACATGAGTATCGTTCATTCTAATGAAAATGAAACAATTCTAATTAAATTCTTTATTTTTATTTCGTATTCGTATTCGCCAAATTCAAGCGAATATTTTTCGAATAATTTTCCCATACATTTTCCAAAAAAATCATACAAAAGTTTAAAAAAAGTATATAAAATGTAAAAAATATATATTAATTTTTATTAAAAAAAACCCCTTGTATTTCACGCAGAGTAAGAAAAACGAAATCTGAAAGTATGTAAGTAAAATAATTAAAAACTGTTCTGTAGAGGTTTTCAAATTCGGCATCTTAATGCAATAATAATGTTAAATCACTAAATTTTTTTTTTCATTTATAGTTACTAACGCAAAGGCAGGGAGTTTTTCCAATTAAATTTGAAATATAAACCTCAAAAGAAATATTCGTATTCGTATTCGGCGAATACTGTTTTAAATATTCGTATTCGTATTCGCGAATAATAAAAATTGATATTCGTAACATCACTAGTATGTACATATGTATGTGCTTAAAATTTATAATAAACTTAATTCGGTTTTTAGACAAATAAGCAAACAAATTGTATCGTTATACAATAAACAAAATCACAATTGAAATTGAAATTTAATTATTGAAATTGATTCGAAAAAATAAAAATAACAAAACAATAAAAATAACAATTCACTATTATTTTGGGCAGTTGAATGTGTTATGATGTAAATAAAAGACGACAGCATATTTATTGATATTATAAGCAAATATTAAGGGGTTTCACGTTGATATTAGAATTTGTAAATTTTTTTTGAGAGAGTTTTTTTTTATTCAGACTGCTCGTGAATTCCTCATCTTTAATATTGCTGCAACATCACATATCTTTGAAATATTCTTGTTACACACTGTAGGATGAACTACGGACAATATTTCTGACGATGACATCTTAATTACGGACCAGAATAAGCCAGAAATTTTTTTTTTTTTTTTATTAAAAACCTTAGAGTTTGAATACCCTTAATATTAATACTTTAACTACTATTTCCGTTTGTATCTGATATACAAAATGGGGCAATTGAAAATCAAGCTGACGTAGTGAGGAAAAATATGAATTGAGGTTATTTCTTAAAGAGAAGCAGCAACAAAACATTTTATAATAAATATGGTATGTGGGTGCTGAGTTCTATTAAAAATGCGCTTTAATGTTTTCGTGCTGAAGTAAATATTTTTAAAAAATATTTATATACATACATACGTATATATGTATGTATATATATATATGAGGTGCAACGTTTTTGGGTGGCTGTCGTTTTGAATGATTACGTTCTTTCATCAGCTGTTTTTTTAGAAAACCCTTTTGGTACACATATCATAGGGACGCATAACAAATAAAGATCTGCCAATTTTAGTGATTTTCAATACGAATCGTCTTGAGACATATCTACACACATCAGTCCAATATCCAAGTCTCCAGCTCTTCTGGAAGCTTCGGAATATCGATTTCACGTGCAGATAGACTTACAGGTCTCATTCAACAACTTCCCTAACAACAAGGATCCAGAATATATATACATACTTTATGCTTCTCAAATGAATGTTTTGTGTAATACACCTATAAATTACAATTTTTGGTAAAGGGTAGTTATAAAAATATATCACTGTTTATTAAGTGGAATTATTTCGCTTTTTGTAACAATAGACTGCATAAATTATTAACGTTGTTCTGTGTTTAGTGCAAATGGTCTTGTCGAAATGCAGTTACATATTGCTGTGCGATACAAAACACTCGAAGTTGCAAAGAAAAACAATGTAAATGAAACATATTGTAGTTTTCTAATGAAATTTAATGTGAATTGTGTGCGTCTGTTTTATTACTGGAATTTTATAAAAAAAACATGCGATATTTTGAATTTTAACTATCCTAAGACGATTTGCACCAAACACTTTTCTTTAAAATCAGTGATACCAACTTTTGAGACTATAAACATGTATAAATTTTTGACACAAATAGGCTATGTTGGCATCCCTGTGTAAAGACATCGCATTCGAAATAGAGAACCTTATTTCACCGAAATGTTGTGAAGGTGGAATATGGCCATCTTTATGGAAACGTAACTACTCGAAGTAGCACTCGAGTGGTAATTTACGGTCGAAAACAAGCAAACACGAGGTTTGTCACGAATATTTCTTCTTTAATAGTAATATTCGAACCACATCCTCCGATTCCGAAGATGAGAAAAATACAAAAAAATCATTTGAGTCCATTTTATTTAAAAATTTTCAGAGTTTTTTTAAACACGTATTTTTCACGAATTGATTTATGTTTTGTTTTAATTTCGATCGATTTATGTTTTGTTTAAATTACGATCGATGGAAAACTGCGAACCAAAAAATTGCAGCCATGGAATATTTTCTTTACAAGAACGTAAACTCGATTTCGAATGCGGTGATTTTCTTTTTTAAATTAATTTCATCAACTTACCGTTATATCTTTGGATTTTTGTCGAATACTTGATTTACCATCAATCACAATATTTGCATTAACAAATTCAACATCACATGGTGAGGGTGGACACATTGAAAAATCATCGTAATCCATATCGGTAGAGGTTTCCACTGAAAGATCACCCAATAATACAAAACCCGATTCATTTGGCTAAAATAAATAACAAATGAAAAAATAATTTAATAAAATATATGTACATACATACTACATATGAACATACTCGTATGTACGTATGTTACACAGAAAAATCACTAAATATGTACAGATATGAACCGTTTATTTTGAAAGTGGCATAAGTCACTTTATTTTGTTGATTGCAAATGTTTTACAAATGAAAAGATACCGTTCAATTTTATTTAGTGTTGCCATTAACTCAATTTTATTGAGAAAGTGACTTATGCCACTTTCAAAATAAACGGCTCATATAATATGAAAATTTCTTAATAAATAAGAAATAAAAACCAAACAAGGCTTTTTAATTTACAGAGCCAAACAATATTTATATAATAAAAAAATTATCTTGATATTACAACAATGATAATGTTGATACACTTATTCATATATACAAATGTATGTGCATATGTATATGTCATTACATACATACATATGTACTACATTTGGAGATCAGCTTTTGTTACTAGGGAATACATAAAATAAAACTACAATTTAATTAAGATCTGTAAAATAAAAGATCAACACACATCAAACTAAATTTTGCGCAAAAAATTAAAGAGTTTCAAAAGAACTAATTCTTAAAAGAAAAACTTGAAAATGCTATGGGTGGTTAGTCTGAAACTCCACCACTTTTCAATTGCGTGTGTTCAGAGACTAACGAAAAACTGTTTCAACGTGTAAAAATTTAATTAAAAGAATATACAAAAATGTCTCAAACTCTGTTTCTGTTGAAAAATTGGTTAAATAGTTGAACCAATTAGTATCCACCTTCATAAGTGGTAAGAACGAACAAACGTACGCTGATGAGAGTTGTAGCGGCCCTGAAAGCGGTATACTAATACGTTCTGACAGTCTGAATCGATATTTTAGTTGTCCCTAAAAACTATTAGTAATTTAAATTAATCATTCATTTAATAAAAATTTAGTTTACGCCTAAATAATATTAATATCGTAAAATTTGATCAGGCTTAAAGACAATTAATCAAAAGTCTCGAGTAAAAAAAAAAAACGCGGACCACAACGTGCTGTTTTTCTTTTTTTTTTTAGCAAAACATATTTTTTTTAATTTTATTTTTAACAAAACGTACTTTTTCCAAAATAAAAGTGGTTTGATATCAAACATCCTTAACGATTAATGTGATAACTTCTGGCAGTTAGTTGCATCTATTGATAAAAAATTTGTTATCATTTCCAGGTTAATTCAGTTTTTTAAGGA
Organism: Lypha dubia; assembly: GCA_947311025.1. Classification (NCBI taxonomy): domain Eukaryota; kingdom Metazoa; phylum Arthropoda; class Insecta; order Diptera; family Tachinidae; genus Lypha; species Lypha dubia. The sequence continues at coordinate 10,303,968 of OX371262.1, read as the reverse complement.
AACGAAATAAATAAACATAAATTTCCCAAAAATTTCAAATGACCGAAAAAGTACGTTTTGTCCTGCGGCTGCTCATTTATGTAACAGTGTAACAGTGCTTTATATAAATGGTGTCTTAGAAAGAATGCACACTTGTCAAAATTAAGAGTTGCCACTTGCACAAAAAACATTACAGTAAATTTAAAAAGTGCATTCTTATAAGGGCCAATAATTGACTTCGTACTTAAATACTCATTCAGCTAATTATCATTTAAATTTAGGTTGCATTTAAGTGCTACTTCTGTTTTCCAGTCGTATTTAATTGTTTTTATTTAATTGTATTGAGAACTTGGTACGTAATATAACGTAATATAAACAATTTCCCACAAATTTGCCTACAGAACAGCTGACTAGACCAAATAAAGTAAAATACAAAAAACTATATTTTTATGTTAGCTACAAATAAGAATAATTACGAACTGCTGATATCTTTTAAACGAATAAAAGCAACTTCTAACAAGAACAAGCAATCAAAAACATATGGAAATTCGTAAAACTTATGTAGTATTTAAATGCACAATGTTCTCTGTTTAATGTTGACTTAATTTTGCAGTTAAAAACTTAATTTTATATATAAATAGCATTTAAAAATAAATGACATATAAATCAGCACTGAATTATTGGCCCTAATTACTGCGACATCCTTTATGTACTCGAATTTGAAGGCGATAGCAAAATAATTCGTTAAATCCATTGTTTCTTTGTAAATTTGTAACAGTTAAGCCTTGTTATAACGAAAAAAAAAATCGTTATAACTATAGTTTTTTTATGCAAATCAAATATTAATGGAATGAATATACATACAAGGAAATAACATTAACCATTCATTTTTTTTCATATCGTTATATCGAATTTTCACTCTTAACATGTGCACATATTTATATGAAAAAAAAAAATGGCAAAATAAAACTAAAATATTATATTTTATATTATTATTACGAAAAAAACGTAATTATTATTTGAACTGTTTTCACTTGCAGTTTTCAGTTTTTGAATTTTCATTATTTCAACAAAACTGAACTTAAGCCTAACAATAATAATTTCTCATTTATACTAAAATATTCTATTATACTGAAAGTGAAAAATCCCCGAATCCCCAAACAGTAGCTAAAATCTTCAATTTGGTAAGAAATCTCCACAACTAGCTACACTGATACTGTTGACATTTAAAATACAGAAGCGAATTCATAGCCAGCTGAGCTCGCGAGATCAAGTGATATTAATTCGCCTTGAAGCATTTTATTATTTCTATTGTAAAAACTAAATCAATAAATTATTTTAAGACTCTGTTAAATGGTCTTGTTGCTTATTCAAGCATTAGTTAATTTGCTACAGCAGCAATTTTTGTTGCTGCTACTGCTACTACTTTTCTTTTTTGTTGTTTTGCTATTATTGTTGTTTTAATAAAAACTATAAGAGTAATTGTTTTTAGTTGTATTGAAGTGTGTGCATGTGTAGACTTGTATACATTTGGGGTATTCACACTGTAGTCATAAGTAATATGTCATAATAGGACTTGTATACATTTGGGGTATTCAGACTGTAGTCATAAGTAATATGTTATAAATAAGTGTACTAGTCATAATTGTGCTAGCTGATAAACATTTAAAACAATAAATTTTCTGTAAATTTTTTAAAATGTCCATTATCAATTAAAATTTAAAAATTTTGTTTTTATCTATATGAACTTGCTGAAATAATAATCAAAAGCAGCTGTTGCCGGTAACATGAGCTGAACTATTTTTTTGGACGGCGGCAAGTGGAAAAACGTTCACAAGCTGCCAGGCAGATCACTTACACAAACACATATTTTCATTCAAGGCGAATTAATTATAAGGTGGATGCAGTGGCTACTTGACGCGAATTTATACATTACCTACACTGTCAAATTTGTTACATATTTTCCGGCGCCAGCTTAATGTAATTTTCGTGCAAAAGGCAAATTCATTACGATTACAATAATTCAACAACAATGCAAACAACAGGCATTTTGTTTGTGTAAACGGCGAATTCATTACCTACGCGTCAAAATTCTCCATGCATAAAAAATTACATTAAAATGGCGCCGGAAAATATATAACAAATTTACAGTGTAGGTAATGTATAAATTCGCGTGAATTCGCCACTTCATCCACCTTATAATTTATTCGCCTTTGTCATGCATATACCTGGTAATGAATTTGCCTTGTTTTCATTCTTGTGTTATTTATAAGTAGCTGCGGCTTGTAAATATTAGCGCCGGCTCGAATGAGGAGCTGCAGCTGCTCGACTGAGATTTCTACAGTTATAATATGACAAACAATAAACATACCTCATTATTATATGACTTTTTTGCCTAAAGCACAACAACAATTTTTTAAACTATTGTAAAATAATAAGACATTATGACAATATGACTGATATGACAACAGTGTGAACACCCCAATTGTCTAATTTTCCAAGTTCGCCTCAATTGTTACAGTGCTTGTGTATGTACATACATACATATTATGTGCTTAATTACATTAACCACAAACCCATAAATATGGCAAGCATAGAAATTATTATGGAAACCAGACAACAATAACTTCAAATGAATGTTGTATAGCAAAAACCATAATTGTTGTAACTGTATGATCTTGCGTCTTTGTCTGTTATAATAATTCCAAATAATTTATAATTGAGATACAGTGCAAACAAAATCATAAAGCATTTACATACAAGTGCATAGTCGTCTACTACATCTTAAATAATTATGCATAAGAAAAACAAATTAATATGTTTTGTTGCTGTATTTGATTTGATTTGACCTTGCCTTGTTTATATTTGTAACATACTGACACTTGAAATACAAGAACTTTTAGCTGTCAGTTTTAATTGCAATTTTTTTTTTGTGATATTTTAGTTTAAACAAATGTGTGGTAATTTTTTTGCAGGCTTATGGAAAGTTGAATGATCTTGTGGGTGTTTAAGTTTTAGTTTAGCAAGCGCATCCACCTGCTGGTAGATGTGAATATATATATGTATAAACATACAAATGTATATAATTCCAGTAACCTGAATTAATTTAATACTACCTTGAGTATTCCACGGATAATTGTGTCGATTAAAAATTTCAGATTTTTGGGTAGTTAAGCAAGGAAAGCAGTTAGGCGAAAGGAAAGGTATTTTAGTGGGGCAAAATTGTCCGTGTATTACTGTATGTATTGGAATTTGAACTTCCGGTTGAGGTTCCTGTAACCAACCATTGTGAGCACAAGCATCTCGCAGTCTAACATTTCTACTTTGTTTTCAACTTTTTGAAATAGATTATTTCAAAGCACTTTGTCTTCATAAATCTATTACATATTTTTCCAATTATTTTCTTCTTATTATTATTAGTTTTTTTAGTTTATTGAAGAGCCTATCATAAAAATAAATATATTGTGTTAATATACGGGCTTTTTGCTTAAAATATAAACCAAATAATTAGTAATAATTTATACGTCATGCTTGGCTAAATTTTAAACAATTTAGTGAAAATAATTAATACATGTATAGATGTTTTTTTTTGTGTTTTGGTATCGCATATAAATTTATAATTTTAAAAAGATTTCCTATAAAAAAATATAATAAAGAAATGATAAAAAAGCAAAAATTGCAAAGTGTAACAGAGTTCATTCCACATATTTTTGAGAACTTGAATTTTATTTACAATTTTATATTATCGCCCAACAAGTTTCAATACAAAATATATAAAAACAAATTTTTAAAAATGGAAAAATAAATTATGTCTCATGCCAAAGGAAAACTTACAGACATATTCATAAAATAATCTCTTTTAAAGTTTTAAATACAAACTAGTTACCAAACTCAAAAAATTGTAGACATAATCAGTAGTTTAAATAATCAACATATTAGCAAGGAACTAAAACAATTTTTAGGGATACTTTAGGCAGCGAGAAAGTAACCGATACATGTAGATAGGCCAGTATTAAAAAAAAAGTTTTAAGGGCGTGTAAACATTTTTAAGACGCTTTTTCGTTTCAAAAAGGATAGTTTATTTACCTCATTATCAATAAAGCTACAAATTTATGGCAAATATGTATATCTATAAGCGTTTAAACACCGGATTAGTTAAACTAAAGTGAACTCGACAACACTAATCACCACTTTAATCAAGAGTACGGCAGCAGTACGTTAGATGCCAACAAAACAGCTGATTTGCAATAAAATATCTATCAAAACCATATGGTATGCATTGATAGTTTAAACTCCCAATTGTTTTGCTTTACAAATGGTTTATACATTTTTTATGTTGATTTGTAGATTTGCTGGCTTGATAACATTAATAGAAAAATATAATAAGTTAGGGACTTTCTATATGAAAGTATTAAATATTCAATACACCGCCTTACGTTTTTTTTTTTTGTGATGGGTATAAAAAGTAAGTACTCTAGAGGAAAGAGAACCTGTCATAAGGCAAATCATATGACTCTTTCAAAATGCCTGTGAGGGGTTAGTATCTACATTCTAGTTGCGTAAAGTGTTCCACATTTTCACCAATAAATTTTAACAAAATTCCCTACATGTTATTCACATACATACATATAGATGTACATACATGTATCCCTCCCAAATATTGTATATAGTATACGGGTTCATATGTTATTTTACATACTATTGTTATACATGCATACATAATTGATGTTTAACTTTTATCTAATTGTGTTCGAAATTCTCCGCTTTGTAAATATTTGTTACAAGGTCGTTTTTTTTCCATTTTTAAATTTATCACATAAAATACTTAACAAAAAACAAAAAAAATAAAGTACACAACAACATTGTTCTGTTACGCATAGTTTAAATTTTATATAAAATACGACACAAAACATGAATAAACAACAAAGCAAAAATCTTGTTTGTCAATATTGTCTTAAGAAATTTTTATTTTAATACGATTCTTTTTTTGTTCGTCTCTAAAGAAATGATAGTGACAGCCAGGTTTAACCTATTTCCAGTGATGTTTGTAATATATTTTTGGGTATTTCTGGTGGTAAATCATTTAATTCCAATCCAATAATGACTATTTTTATTTTAAAATAATTGTGCCACTGTTTTTCTTTTAATAGGTTTTACATAATTTATTTATTATTAATTTTGTTTGGAGTTCGCTTTTTTTTTCGTCTCTTGTCTTTATTTAAAATATGTAAAATAGTTTTCAAAACAATATCATTTGAAATATTTGTAATATATTATGCTCCAAAAAAAAACCAATGAAACTCGTTAAAAAGTCATTAACCTTTAACACTAAAGTAAAATAAATCAATTTAAATATATATGTATATGTAAATATGTACATTAGGGTGCCACTGACTTATATGAAATCTTTGTAAACAAGAAAGTAAGCGATATACACACGTACGTACTATTGTGGGTAATATTTGCCCCCAATGTGGCATTATCAGGGCGAATTTAATGTCTCTATTATGGATCTGTTATCAAATAAATAACGACATGGTATCAAATTAAGAACAAAATTGCCATAAATACCATAATGTTATCAAATCAAGAACATATGGTATCAAAAGAAGAACGGTGCGTTATCAAAACAAGAACAAACGGTAACAAAATATAAAGGATACGGTATCAAAATAAGAACATTTACTTATCAAAATAAGAACGGTTGGTTCCCTCTGTGTACATATATAAGAGAATATTTAATCAAATATCGGTATCTTAAGACAAATCTTATCACATCAGTTAAGGGCCCGATTATGGTTTACAACATCAAACATTTTAGTGTTGTTAAATTAAAATTGCGATTACGGTTTACAACACCTAGCTTTAGTGTTGTAAGTTCAGTTGTCTATGTTCATTTACAGCGATTATGGTTCACAACATGTGTTCTTAAGTGTTGTTACAACTGAGAAAATCTTACAACTGCTCATTAGCTGTTGTCTAATTGTCGTTGCAAGTTGAAAAATTAAAATGGAGAAAAATTTGTAAGTATACATATAAAATTTCAGTTTTCCGCAAAAAATTTATAGCTGCTTTAGTATTTATTAGAAAAATATCAAATAAAAAACAAATAGAAAAACTGGTGGAGGTGATGAAAGCAAATCCGTTTACTCCTAAAATGCAGAAAACTGTTGGTTGTGAAACTCCAATATTAAAATCATTAACGCTACTTCTTTGATAGCTACCATCAGCAAAAAATCAAAGAGCAATTAAATTTTAAAATAGGAGGAATGGCAGAAAACCGATTTGAAGGTTTTAAAAAAATGCTTAGTTCCCGCAGCAAGAATAAGAACTCATCCTTGTTTATGCGGAAACATTTTTTAAAACTGAAAAATTTTTATTTATGTACATTCATGTTCTGCATTAAAATATATAACATACTCAGTACTTGTGAGATCCAATGGGTTCGAACTATCCCGAATTCTTTTCCGTAGACGTGCCATGTGCCTTTTAGCTGTGCCTTCATCACAATTATCAAAAAATTAATCGACATTAACATCCATAATTATTTATATGTACGTTATTTTACTTATTTGTAACACAACAAAAATGTATATGCATCTTTTAACAGTTTTTATGTATATATTTATTTTTCAACTTGACCGCTTTTTGCAAACATCGTTGGAATTTTGCGGATATGTGTGCTACTATTTAAATCCAACTCTGTGACATACACAACAGCTAGCTGTTGTAAACCATAATCGCAAAACAGATTAATGTTGTGTTGTAGCTGAGACAACACAACATTTAAGTGTTGTAAACCATAATCGGGCCCTAAATATCCAAGCCTCCAACTCTGGTGACTTTGGAAACCCGATTTCACGTACATACAGAGGGATTTCCCTATCCATAAGAATCCAGAATATATTTATATTTAGTTTATGGGTCTCATATGAACATTGTGGCATGACAATCCTATAAAGAATTTTTGCATTTTTGCTAAAGGGTGTATAAAAATGGAATGCTTTAGAGTTCCTGAACACGTCTGCAACTTTTACATACGTTTAATGAAAAAATAATTTTATGTTAAATGAGTTGAATTAAAAATTGTGCTTTTACCTCAATGGGACACGCCTGAGACTTATCCGAAGACTTTGCTACAATTTTCAGCATATGAGATTTAGTTTGAGTTGGAATAAATAAATAGATACAAGGAAATGTTATGGGATCCCCAAATTAACCTAGAACGAACTTAAATATAGAAAATAGGACCCTAATGTATCCCCATAAGATGACAAACTTCAAGGAACGGTTGCCTAGATATCTAAGACGGGAGTGCTCCGAAAATGGGCAATCAGTTTTTTCTTCGTCTTTTACGTCGTCTTCTATAGAAGAGAAGGCCTAGACGTTCTGGCATACACACATACGTCCGATTAAAGAGTTCCCACTAATTATTGCAGTCAGGAGTGCAATTGGCCTTCTTTGAAATGCAAGTAGGTTTTTAGCGTTAGGCTTTATAACAATACGAAGTAACTGGGAGTCTTCAGAATCCGAAAGAGATTCCTGATATGGATTAAATGTTTGGTGTCCCGCGGACATGCGTATGATCAAGTCTGTAGAAGTTGTCAGAATGGAGTAGAAGAAGAAAATATAAAGTCACCTCTCCACTGCCACGTTCTCTCTCTCTCCGCTACTGCAAGATTTATCTGACTTATCAGATACGGATATCTGAAAAATAAATTCGTTTATAAGCCTTTAGGATGGTTTAGCAAAGAAGAAGTTTTAAAAGTTTATCACTGAAATTATATAGCCATTTTGCCCTTCCATCATACATTGAGTGATGACATCTCTAATACAGTCCTGCTTTATGTCTCTCGACTCTGCAAACAAAGAGGTAGACCTGACAGTTACGTACCTGATATAAATAGACTGATGAGTTTGATTCATTGCAATAGCGAGGCAATTACACTCTTTATGTCTCTTTATAACCGCACATCCTAAAATAATACGGAGTGCCATTTTCCCATCTGCAAGTTATCTCTCTAACCGAAAAATGGCCAGTCAACGTGCCTATTAAGATGCTCAAAACCTTTTTATTCATTTCCAGTAATACATCAGATTTACCCGATTCAAGTTCTAACCATATGGTCATCTCGAGACTCTAAAACCCTCTCTTGTCCTCCAGGAGTGATTGGTTTTGTTGATTTCCCTATATTAGTAACTTTTTTTTAATATTAACCGATCTATCGCTAACTTCTTCATTTAATTGCCAGCTCATCAGCGGTTTCATTACCCTCAATATTGCAATGACCTGGAACCCAACATAACCTAACAAAATATATTTGTGCATAAGCAAATTGAGAGCTCGTCTACGCTTGCTGACTAGTTTCGATTTGAGACTTTAAGCTCATTATTTTCATTCAAAATTCTTCGCTGCTAACAAAATTAACACCCGATATAAACTTGAGGTTATTGTAGCGTACATTTATTTATTTGTCTTAAACAAGTTTCATTCTTTTTTTTCTGCTTTTCTTTTCTTTGCGCTTGACAAATATGGCAGGCATTAAGTGAATGTTATTACGCTGTTTTTATATGTATATATATTCTCCTTTTTTTAATTTCTTCTACACACTTCACTTAGTTGTTTCTTGTCAGATGTACGAATATATTTGGTTTGGGAAAAAAGTTCTCTTTATGCGTTCATTTATTTTGAATTTAAAAACTCGTAAGCCAACTTTTCTTGCATCATTTTGTTAAGTTACAAAGAAAAATGAATACAAATGTGGTAACACCGTAAAATGTTGAAAAATTTTATTGAGAAAATATGTGGTAAAACAACAAGACTTTTGAACTTGTTTTTTTTTTTTTTTGCTTGCAAAGCAGACACGCTGAAATCAAATGCACTACAAAAAGATGTATGTGATAAAGTAGGTATGTATGTACATAAGTATGTATGGCAGTTAAGTGTAGCTACGCGTTTTATAAATTCATAAATAGCTAAACCACTTCAATAGTCTTTAATAATAATAATAACAAAAAGCTTAGGTGCTCCAGCAAGTTGGGAAATTGCAATGAAAAATAAGCAGGAAATTTATTTGAACAAGTAAAAGTACACATGTGTATCAACATTTGTGATATAATCACTTTTTTTGGACACTAATTGTAAATAAACGACAACTTTCATGTAGGCGGCAAATAAATATATACAAATTCAATTTGGTGAGATAAAAATAGTTAAGGAAATGCTGCTGGAACTAGTTAGTGTTTCAAGTTTAATTGTAAAAAAATATTTATTGAATTAATGGTTTCCGTTATATATTTATTTATTCAAAATATATACGGTTATTGCACAAATTTTCAAAACTTAACTAAATTAAATAACAAAATATCACATTTTATTACGAAATTAAACAGTAACTTAATATTCAAAAACAACGCTACAAATTGGCAACACTGATTCAGACATCACAGTTGCGTTTAGTAACATCAAATTCATGGAGTTGCCAGCACAACAGCATATATGTATGTATGTAGTTATCTGGAATAATTTTTCAAGCTTAATTGCCAGTTTTTTACTTCATATTTAAGTATGCATTTAGTTAATTTTTATTTAAATTTATTTTGTATTTAAATAAGATTTAATTTTAATTTTCAGTGAGATATTAAAATTCTTATTTAATTACGATGAAAATATGGTAGCACCACGAAATATAAAATATTTCCCACATATTTCGCTAAAGAACAGCTAACTAGAACAAATAAAGAAAAATCCAAAGATAAGACTAAATAACAACTGCAGAAATCTTTTAAAAGAATAAAAGAAACTTTCAAAATGATTAAAAGGTTAATGCGAAAAAACAAGATAAAATTTTATACAATTTGCCAACAGCCAACAAGTTCTTTATTGGATTTTTTTTTTAACTAGCAAGAACAAGCAATTATTATTTAAATACACAAATTTGTTCATTTAATTATTAATTAATTATTTTTTTTAGTATGCACTAAAAACACTATTTGGTATTTAATTAGAACTTAAAAATAACTATAACTTAAATATCAAGTCAAAAAGTGGCCCTAAGTAATGAATTCATCAAAAAAATATATATTGATAATTTAGTGCAGTGAGTGCAACATCGATGCCTTTGGGCCACATATGTATGTGGATCAATTTTGTAATTAACATTCAATTCATACGATAAAATTTATGATGCAAAGAGAAGAAAATTCCAATACTTTTAAATAAAAACATAAAAATTAAAAAAAAAAATGGTTTATGTTTTTTATGAACTTCTGCTGTTGTTAATTTGTAGCCACTTTGTTATTGGTTATCAGGATGCCAGATATATTTTAATCCCCACTTTATGTTGGTTACCCTACACTTGATATGGCCACTTGACATACTACATCCAAGTTGCATATATTCTTATGTCTGTGGTTTAAACCACAATTACAGACTGTATAGTTTTGATTGATATCCATCCGCAAAACCAGTTGTTTTTTTATAATTATCGTATTGATGATTTTTTTAATTAAGATCTTTATATGGGATAGTGATTTACCGAACGGAAGGGTTTACACTACACCTACTATATTTCAGATTAGTTTAATTAAGCGAGTGCTTACACATATGTTCAATAATTTACTAGTCATTAAATTCAGCACTCGTTCACTGCCCCAAGAATATCCCGCTAAGCTTTGGGGGCTTTGTCATAGAACCAGCTCTAATCGCTAAGGGGGTTCCAGTGTAGACTCAGAGACCGCTACTGCTACGTTGTCGTATGCGACCACCGTATACTACATGCTCAGCTACCAAGAGTTAATATTCAAGTTTCACTGGAGGGGCGATAGAACCCCAAGCCTATTAAAGGAGTATTACGATTTACTACCCTATATACATATATATACATATATATCTATATTATTTGGGGTATTCACACTGTAGTCATAAGTCATATGTCATAAAATAATAGCACAACAAAATATGACAAGTGTGAACACCCCGTCATAAATTAGTGTGCTATGTCATAATTGTGCCAGCTGATAAACATTTAAAAACACTCCATTTTTTAGTATTAGTGGGCATACGTTTGCCTTTTGTAAATGTTTTTTTAATTCCGTCCGACTTGTTAATAAAGAAATATATAATATTTATTTCCTGTAAAATTTTCAAATTACTTTTTATCTATACGAACTTGCTGAAATAAATATAATCAAAAGCAGCTGTTGCCAGTAACATGAGCGAACTATTTTTTTGGACGGTGGCAAGTGGAAAAACTTTCACAAGCTGCCAGACAGATCACTTACACAAACACATATTTTTATTCTTGTGTTATTTATAAGTAGCGGCGGCTTCTAAATATTTTCGCCGGCCCGACTGAAGAGTTTCAGCTGCTCGACTACGGTTTCTGGTGATATTTTATGACCAAAAATTAACATTCTTAAAAAGTCATATTATTATATGACTTTTGTTTAAAGTATTGTAAAATATTAAGACATTATGACAATATGACTGATATGAATGGAGTGTGAACACCCCAATTATATCAACAACGAATTAATCATCACCCCATTTAGTTCCGGGTATTAGTTAGAAAATAATAGGAGTACTTCCAAAATTTTCTATGAATTTTGAGGAATTTGTTATTTAGTAGATTTTGAATATTATGTCGCATATAGCGGTTATTTTACATTTATCTTCTCTCTGATTTATTTTACGATAAAAACATTTTTATACAATTTTTTTTTGTAAATCGTGTAGGTACAAAGTTTATTTTTAATTCTCGACAAAAAATTTTTTTTAAAAATTCTATTTGTTGTTGTTGTGTATGGTTAATTACATAATGATTACATATGTATATGCGACTTTTATATATTTTTAGATGATTTTCGTAGTTTTGTTTTACTCTTGATTGTGCTACTTTTTTCTCCATTACTGTAATCATGGTGGAATAATCAGGTGTGCGCAAGAAGGAATATGGTTTTTTGTAGGGTTGTGTTTTGACCGTTAAAAAGTTGTTTACATTTTTGGCAGCCATCATGAATATTTTTGTTTACGTTATGCTTTTTGTTTTTGCATAACCAATAAATACATACAAAACAACTTTTGTTTTGTTTTGTATACAGCTTTGTTTTGACAATTTTGAATTAATTTTACACAAACAAAATGCATGTCGTTTTTTATTGTTGTATTCTTACGCGCACCTTATTATTCCACCATGACTGTAATAGTTCTGCTTAGCCAATCTTTTTTTGAAAATCATGCCACATGAAAACTGAAACTTTTTAACGTTTTTTTTTTTTTTTTTTTTTTTTTTGTCGTTTAGTGTGTTCTTCTTGAAATAATATTTTGATTTTTTTTCAAAGAATTTTGCAAAAACGCAGGTATTGTAAAGCCTACAGTACACGGCATGTCAAAAGCCACATTCGCATGTGGCTCTGACGTCACGAGAATTTGCAGCATTTTGTTTATATTTAATAAACATGCAGAAGTGCCTACATGCTTCAAAATTTTGGTAGTACATGAAATGTTGTTTTGTCCCAAAATTTATATGTGACAAATGTATCCGAAGCGTACACATTTGCAATGGCAGCACATGTGTGAACTTTTGATTGGCTACATATGTATTGTCAGTACACCGCATGTAACATATGTACACATTTTTCATATTAACATGTACAACAGTCATATGTTTATGGCGCTTGTTTAATTTTTAAAATTTTGTGTGAAGTCAAATTTATAAAATGTCGAAGAGAAAGAAGAAATAAAACAACATCTGATAAAAAGTAAAATAAATTCACTTTTATCGTGAAATAATTCCCATGAACAATAAAATGGTGAAACAATTAATAATACTGCACTGACACAAAAACAACGCAACAATTGGCGATCACAGTTGTTTTATTAATTATTGAATAAATTTACTATTTATACTACATGAATTTTTTCATCTTAGCTTTGAAAGTATCTTTTGCATGGTTTAGAACAAAAACGAGAAATAATAACAAAAACCCAAACTAATTAAGCTGTTAATTAAGATATTAATTAATAAAACAAAAACCCCAAAGCAAAGAGAAATACAAATAAATGCATGGAAAAGAGAAAATATGATAATTTTTCTACCCTTCTTTCATCTCTACCCCGCTCGCAAACCAAAAAAATTATCATGAATCTCAGTCATCGTGTGAGTAATAATAATAAAAAAATTTTTTCGTCATTAAATTCCTACCACATTTTGTTGGAGAAAATCAACATTGGCATGAGTGCCATTGGCTACATACTATTGAAAAATGTTGTGTCAAAAATGTTTGCTGCCACATGTTTGGGACTGCTACATGCACATGTAAAAATATTACAAATGTCAAAATTCAAATGTACCAAGCTAGTACACGACATGTCTAAAATACGCATGTTTGCATGTCTCTACAAAGGAACATGTGGCACACATTTCAATGTGAGCTGCATGTGAGTGTCACAAAAAGTGGAAGTACACGACATGTTGCCAATTTAGCTTCATGGTGACGTCAAAATTACGTCAGAGCCACATGCGAATGTGGCTTTTGACATGCCGTGTACTGTAAGCTTAAGAAAAACAACAAAACACATGTGTCGATGAAATGAAGAATTATTAACAGCAAAACAAAAAAAAAACAGAAATCAAAAATGATTCATAATTTATTAACTGTGGAAGCGAGTAAATATTGCGAAATTTTGTGATAAATTTTTAATAGGAATTTTTCTTTTCAAATTTTCAATGAATTTTTTTTAACGATTTCAAAGTTCAATAACAGGCTAATTTTGATATATTTTTTTTCTTCAAACAAGATAAATAGTTGTTAAATTGAAAAACATACATACATACTTACATACATACATATTTTACAAATTATATAGACATTTGTTTTTAAATAATTATAGGTATACACACACATACATATGTACGTATTTCATACATTCATTGTTTCTAGAATCTAGATAATACATACATACATACATATGTATATACAATATTGTAATAACATTACATTCATCATTAGTTGATATGTTCAGACTTACAAATGATTAATAGGAAGCAAAGTATATTTATACAAGTACTTATATGCAGGAGCACAGCTGGCCGTGTTTTTTATACATATTTTCATTGCCTATTGTCAAAAATTTTTCATTTTCTTTCTACACAATTTTCTTTAAGTTCGACTGAGCAGAGATGTAAAGGAATGATTCAAATTTGGTTTTCAATTCAAAATGATTTACAAAAAGTTTAATTGATTAATTTTACAAAAAATGTGAATTGAATTAAAACACGAATGCATTCCTCATGAATTAAAAATTCTCGCATGCATACACATCACTAAAGAGTTTAATTGAATTAAAGTTTGAGTGAATTCATTGGTGATTTAAAGAAAATAGATTTTTCAATTCACTGTTTTCACTAGGATTAGGATCATTATTAAAAAACTGTTGAATGTTTTAACAAAAAATTCAAAAGCGTTTCTCATTCCTAGATTCTTTCAAAAAGGAATCATTCCTTTACAGCTCTGCTATTGAGCTATTTTTGAAAATTGTAAATTTATTTTACACAAACAAAAAGCCTGTTGTTTTTTTATTTTTTATGTTGTTGCCGAGATGCATAAACTTGATATTGATATACTTTGATAGGAAGAATGTTTATTTTCATAAATAAACGTAATGAAATGCAACAATTAATTAAAAACATACAGCACTTGCTTTTCTTATATTTTTCATTAAGTTTTTAAACAATGGAGAGAGATATGTATATGTAAGTGCATACATACATATGTACATAGAAATATTATTAATTATGTGTTAGTATGTTTGTAAAACAGATACATATAGTGAAATTTAATAATACAGAGATAAAATATTGAGGCATTTTCAAGGTGAATGTGGTTTTAAAACAAATTGATAAAACTAATTTAGACAATTTTTTTATAAAAAAAAAAGATTGACGTTTTTAGTACAAGCTTTTGTGGTATTTTAAACAGGCATTTGAAATTTGCTTTGTAAAAAAATCAAAATTGCCTAATGTTGTGGGCAAATCAAAAAACGCATACCTAAAATTATTGGCAATGCCTAATGTTCCTAATCTGTTGGCAACTAAGTTTGATGAGTATCAGCTGTCACATTCTTGCATCTATTTTTTTTTGGTATGCAAGCGTTTGATACTTTTAGACAACGGCGGAGTAAGTAATTTTTTTATTTATTATAATTATATTGTTTTTAAATTTTTCATTTTATATTTTTATAAACAATTTTTATTTAATTTTATATTTTTATGAACAACTGTTGTTACATTGAAAAAAAAAAATGCATAGTAGCGTTCCTTAACGCCGATTTTATGCAAATCGTTTCTCTGCAATGCAAGGTTGCTGCTACAACATGCTTTGCATTGCATACACAGTTTTTCAAATTATGCTATGCAACAGGCATTTAGGAAGTCGGCCATCTTTATATACAGGATTAAGAATGAATTATTAACACAGAGATATGGCAACTTTGACATAAATTTATGTGGCATCCTGAATAGCATTCAGTGGCAGCAAATATACAATACCAAAAGTAAAAAATAATATAAAAAAAATATTTGTTCTCAACAATTTGTTTGTCTTTGCTGCTTTTACAACGCATCTATTTCGCACATAGATTCGCCATTGACAACTTCCTTCAAAGTGGTGCAAAATGTTGGGGGAAATTCTGTCAGAAAGTATTCCAAAACAAAAATTTTCCAAATGTTTTGCTTCAATTGGAAGAGAATGTTAAATAAAAAGACAAAAATAAAAATTGACGTTTAAATAGCTAAAATAAAAGAGACAGACGTATGCAAAATATTTTAAACCCCCCTCCAACTGTTTGTTGTATAGGTCTTTCTTATCCATTTCTTGAAAAATATCGGTTTGAAAATCGAATTAATGGAAACATTAAGATATTTCTTGCAATAAAGCATATTAAACACAGCAGCTAATCGGCCTTATTACGGGTATCGTTGGCGTGACGAAATCTGTAAAATGTGGCAATGTTTGCTATATGTTTTACATTGTAGTCGTTAAAGTTCGACTACGACAACGACACTCGTAATAAGGCCAATAATTTTTAAGAATTTTAATTCTAAAAAAAAGTGTGAATGTGAAATTTCCTAAAAGCATTTACAGTTCCCTGTTCAATTAATTCTATCTATCTTTATAATAAATAAATACATACATATATATATAAATATGTATGTATGTATGTTTGTACATAAATGTTATTTTCCAGCTAACAATTGCTTTGTATGTCGAATTTGAGGGTTATTTGGAGTAGAATTTTTATTTTGCAAAGCAAATAAATGAAAACAAAGATAAATAAATAAAAATATTTCACACTGCCAGTGCTATAAAAAGTACTATTGTATGCTGTTGTACTAACACGCTAAACATGAAATACAAAGGGTGTTTTTTTTAATAGAATTTAAAAATAATTATTCTAATATCAATGAAAATGCCTTGTCATGAAAATAACAATCCAAAGTAACCATACAGGAACTGTCAGCTGTCAAAGCGTTTAACAAACAAAAAAGTTTTGCCAACCAACGGAAATATGTGAGAGTCTAAAAAACACACCCTTTAGTTATTAAAACTAAATAAATAATAAAACAACAATCTTTTCCCAGATTGTCACAACACAAAATCTAATTGGTCGTTTATTATTTTGTTTATTTATTTGTTAAATATTTTACGGAAATTGTTATGAAAAATTGCAGAATAAATAATAAAATGAATTTAATTTCATTTGCTAAACGGAAATCAAATAATTCCTTTGTTGTCATTAGAAACTTGGACAGCAAATTAATGTGTACATAAAAGCAGTTGTGAAAATTTTGAAATTCTATTAAATAACTAGCTTATCCCGGTGTGCTTCGCTACCCCCTCGTTATAAAATAAAATTAAAAGTATTTATGTATATAAAAATTGTGTAAATTTTGTTCAGCTCTACGTGAATTTGGCTATTTGTGGGCACATTTATGTTTGTCACTCATTTGGACCAATGGGAAATTAAAGCCAAGGATCCATACTTATAGACTATGTAAGTCCGATTTCTCAATTTTATTTGAGAATTTTTCTATAAAATTTTAAAGATTAAAATTGTGTAAATTTTGTTCAGCTCTACGGGAATTTGGCTATTTGTGGGCACATTTATGTTTGTCACTCATTTGGACCAATGGGAAATTAAAGCCAAGGATCCATACTTATAGACTATGTAAGACCGATTTCTCAATTGTATTTGAGAATTTTTCTATAAAATTTGTTTGTCACTCATTTGGACCAATGGGAAATTAAAGCCAAGGATCCATACTTATAGACTTTGTAAGTCCAATTTCTCAATTGTATTTGAGAATTTTTCTATAAAATTTTAAAGATTAAAATTGTGTAAATTTTGTTCAGCTCTACGGGAATTTGGCTATTTGTGGCCACATTTTTGTTTGTCACTCATTTGGACCAATGGGAAATTAAAGCCAAGGATCCATACTTATAGACTATGTAAGTCCGATTTCTCAATTGTATTTGAGAATTTTTCTATAAAATTTTAAAGATTAAAATTGTGTAAATTTTGTTCAGCTCTACGGGAATTTGGCTATTTGTGGGCACATTTATGTTTGTCACTCATTTGGACCAATGGGAATTTAAAGCCAAGAATCCATACTTATTGACTACGTAAGTCCGATTTCTCAATTGTATTTGAGAATTTTTCTATAACATTTGTTTGTCACTCATTTGGACCAATGGGAAATTAAAGCCAAGGATCCATACTTATAGACTATGTAAGTCCGATTTCTCAATTGTATTTGAGAATTTTTCTATAAAATTTTAAAGATTAAAATTGTGTAAATTTTGATAATCTCTACGGGAATTTGGCTATTTGTGGGCACAGTTATGTTTGTCACTCATTTGGACCAATGGGAAATTAAAGCCAAGGATCCATACTTATAGACTATGTAAGTCCGATTTCTCAATTGTATTTGAGAATTTTTCTATAAAATTTGTTTGTCACTCATTTGGACCAATGGGAAATTAAAGCCAAGGATCCATATTTATAGACTATGTAAGTCCGATTTCTCAATTGTATTTGAGAATTTTTCTATAAAATTTTAAAGATTAAAATTGTGTAAATTTTGATAATCTCTACGGGAATTTGGCTATTTGTGGGCACATTTATGTTTGTCACTCATTTGGACCAATGGGAAATTAAAGCCAAGGATCCATACTTATTGACTACGTAAGTCCGATTTCTCAATTGTATTTGAGAATTTTTCTATAAAATTTGTTTGTCACTCATTTGGACCAATGGGAAATTAAAGCCAAGGATCCATACTTATAGACTATGTAAGTCCGATTTCTCAATTGTATTTGAGAATTTTTCTATAAAATTTTAAAGATTAAAATTGTGTAAATTTTGTTCAGCTCTACGTGAATTTGGCTATTTGTGGGCACATTTTTGTTTGTCACTCATTTGGACCAATGGGAAATTAAAGCCAAGGATCCATACTTATAGACTATGTAAGTCCGATTTCTCAATTGTATTTGAGAATTTTTCTATAAAATTTTAAAGATTAAAATTGTGTAAATTTTGATAATCTCTACGGGAATTTGGCTATTTGTGGGCACAGTTATGTTTGTCACTCATTTGGACCAATGGGAAATTAAAGCCAAGGATCCATACTTATAGACTATGTAAGTCCGATTTCTCAATTGTATTTGAGAATTTTTCTATAAAATTTTAAAGATTAAAATTGTGTAAATTTTGTTCAGCTCTACGTGAATTTGGCTATTTGTGGGCACATTTTTGTTTGTCACTCATTTGGACCAATGGGAAATTAAAGCCAAGGATCCATACTTATAGACTATGTAAGTCCGATTTCTCAATTGTATTTGAGAATTTTTCTATAAAATTTTAAAGATTAAAATTGTGTAAATTTTGATAATCTCTACGGGAATTTGGCTATTTGTGGGCACAGTTATGTTTGTCACTCATTTGGACCAATGGGAAATTAAAGCCAAGGATCCATACTTATAGACTATGTAAGTCCGATTTCTCAATTGTATTTGAGAATTTTTCTATAAAATTTTAAAGATTAAAATTGTGTAAATTTTGTTCAGCTCTACGTGAATTTGGCTATTTGTGGGCACATTTTTGTTTGTCACTCATTTGGACCAATGGGAAATTAAAGCCAAGGATCCATACTTATAGACTATGTAAGTCCGATTTCTCAATTGTATTTGAGAATTTTTCTATAAAATTTTAAAGATTAAAATTGTGTAAATTTTGATAATCTCTACGGGAATTTGGCTATTTGTGGGCACAGTTATGTTTGTCACTCATTTGGACCAATGGGAAATTAAAGCCAAGGATCCATACTTATAGACTATGTAAGTCCGATTTCTCAATTGTATTTGAGAATTTTTCTATAAAATTTGTTTGTCACTCATTTGGACCAATGGGCAATTAAAGCCAAGGATCCATATTTATAGACTATGTAAGTCCGATTTCTCAATTGTATTTGAGAATTTTTCTATAAAATTTTAAAGATTAAAATTGTGTAAATTTTGATAATCTCTACGGGAATTTGGCTATTTGTGGGCACAGTTATGTTTGTCACTCATTTGGACCAATGGGAAATTAAAGCCAAGGATCCATATTTATAGACTATGTAAGTCCGATTTCTCAATTGTATTTGAGAATTTTTCTATAAAATTTTAAAGATTAAAATTGTGTAAATTTTGTTCAGCTCTACGGGAATTTGGCTATTTGTGGGCACATTTATGTTTGTCACTCATTTGGACCAATGGGAAATTAAAGCCAAGGATCCATACTTATAGACTATGTAAGACCGATTTCTCAATTGTATTTGAGAATTTTTCTATAAAATTTGTTTGTCACTCATTTGGACCAATGGGAAATTAAAGCCAAGGATCCATACTTATAGACTTTGTAAGTCCAATTTCTCAATTGTATTTGAGAATTTTTCTATAAAATTTTAAAGATTAAAATTGTGTAAATTTTGTTCAGCTCTACGGGAATTTGGCTAGTTGTGGCCACATTTTTGTTTGTCACTCATTTGGACCAATGGGAAATTAAAGCCAAGGATCCATACTTATAGACTATGTAAGTCCGATTTCTCAATTGTATTTGAGAATTTTTCTATAAAATTTTAAAGATTAAAATTGTGTAAATTTTGATAATCTCTACGGGAATTAGGCTATTTGTGGGCACAGTTATGTTTGTCACTCATTTGGACCAATGGGAAATTAAAGCCAAGGATCCATACTTATAGACTATGTAAGTCCGATTTCTCAATTGTATTTGAGAATTTTTCTATAAAATTTTAAAGATTAAAATTGTGTAAATTTTGTTCAGCTCTACGTGAATTTGGCTATTTGTGGGCACATTTTTGTTTGTCACACATTTGGACCAATGGGAAATTAAAGCCAAGGATCCATACTTATAGACTATGTAAGTCCGATTTCTCAATTGTATTTGAGAATTTTTCTATAAAATTTTAAAGATTAAAATTGTGTAAATTTTGATAATCTCTACGGGAATTTGGCTATTTGTGGGCACAGTTATGTTTGTCACTCATTTGGACCAATGGGAAATTAAAGCCAAGGATCCATACTTATAGACTATGTAAGTCCGATTTCTCAATTGTATTTGAGAATTTTTCTATAAAATTTTAAAGATTAAAATTGTGTAAATTTTGTTCAGCTCTACGTGAATTTGGCTATTTGTGGGCACATTTTTGTTTGTCACTCATTTGGACCAATGGGAAATTAAAGCCAAGGATCCATACTTATAGACTATGTAAGTCCGATTTCTCAATTGTATTTGAGAATTTTTCTATAAAATTTTAAAGATTAAAATTGTGTAAATTTTGATAATCTCTACGGGAATTTGGCTATTTGTGGGCACAGTTATGTTTGTCACTCATTTGGACCAATGGGAAATTAAAGACAAGGATCCATACTTATAGACTATGTAAGTCCGATTTCTCAATTGTATTTGAGAATTTTTCTATAAAATTTGTTTGTCACTCATTTGGACCAATGGGAAATTAAAGCCAAGGATCCATATTTATAGACTATGTAAGTCCGATTTCTCAATTGTATTTGAGAATTTTTCTATAAAATTTTAAAGATTAAAATTGTGTAAATTTTGATAATCTCTACGGGAATTTGGCTATTTGTGGGCACATTTATGTTTGTCACTCATTTGGACCAATGGGAAATTAAAGCCAAGGATCCATACTTATTGACTACGTAAGTCCGATTTCTCAATTGTATTTGAGAATTTTTCTATAAAATTTGTTTGTCACTCATTTGGACCAATGGGAAATTAAAGCCAAGGATCCATACTTATAGACTATGTAAGACCGATTTCTCAATTGTATTTGAGAATTTTTCTATAAAATTTTAAAGATTAAAATTGTGTAAATTTTGTTCAGCTCTACGTGAATTTGGCTATTTGTGGGCACATTTTTGTTTGTCACTCATTTGGACCAATGGGAAATTAAAGCCAAGGATCCATACTTATAGACTATGTAAGTCCGATTTCTCAATTGTATTTGAGAATTTTTCTATAAAATTTTAAAGATTAAAATTGTGTAAATTTTGTTCAGCTCTACGTGATTTTGGCTATTTGTGGGCACATTTTTGTTTGTCACTCATTTGGACCAATGGGAAATTAAAGCCAAGGATCCATACTTATAGACTATGTAAGTCCGATTTCTCAATTGTATTTGAGAATTTTTCTATAAAATTTTAAAGATTAAAATTGTGTAAATTTTGATAATCTCTACGGGAATTTGGCTATTTGTGGGCACAGTTATGTTTGTCACTCATTTGGACCAATGGGAAATTAAAGCCAAGGATCCATACTTATAGACTATGTAAGTCCGATTTCTCAATTGTATTTGAGAATTTTTCTATAAAATTTTAAAGATTAAAATTGTGTAAATTTTGTTCAGCTCTACGTGAATTTGGCTATTTGTGGGCACATTTTTGTTTGTCACTCATTTGGACCAATGGGAAATTAAAGCCAAGGATCCATACTTATAGACTATGTAAGTCCGATTTCTCAATTGTATTTGAGAATTTTTCTATAAAATTTTAAAGATTAAAATTGTGTAAATTTTGATAATCTCTACGGGAATTTGGCTATTTGTGGGCACAGTTATGTTTGTCACTCATTTGGACCAATGGGAAATTAAAGCCAAGGATCCATACTTAGAGACTATGTAAGTCCGATTTCTCAATTGTATTTGAGAATTTTTCTATAAAATTTGTTTGTCACTCATTTGGACCAATGGGAAATTAAAGCCAAGGATCCATATTTATAGACTATGTAAGTCCGATTTCTCAATTGTATTTGAGAATTTTTCTATAAAATTTTAAAGATTAAAATTGTGTAAATTTTGATAATCTCTACGGGAATTTGGCTATTTGTGGGCACATTTATGTTTGTCACTCATTTGGACCAATGGGAAATTAAAGCCAAGGATCCATACTTATTGACTACGTAAGTCCGATTTCTCAATTGTATTTGAGAATTTTTCTATAAAATTTGTTTGTCACTCATTTGGACCAATGGGAAATTAAAGCCAAGGATCCATACTTATAGACTATGTAAGTCCGATTTCTCAATTGTATTTGAGAATTTTTCTATAAAATTTTAAAGATTAAAATTGTGTAAATTTTGTTCAGCTCTACGTGAATTTGGCTATTTGTGGGCACATTTTTGTTTGTCACTCATTTGGACCAATGGGAAATTAAAGCCAAGGATCCATACTTATAGACTATGTAAGTCCGATTTCTCAATTGTATTTGAGAATTTTTCTATAAAATTTTAAAGATTAAAATTGTGTAAATTTTGTTCAGCTCTACGTGAATTTGGCTATTTGTGGGCACATTTTTGTTTGTCACTCATTTGGACCAATGGGAAATTAAAGCCAAGGATCCATACTTATAGACTATGTAAGTCCGATTTCTCAATTGTATTTGAGAATTTTTCTATAAAATTTTAAAGATTAAAATTGTGTAAATTTTGATAATCTCTACGGGAATTTGGCTATTTGTGGGCACAGTTATGTTTGTCACTCATTTGGACCAATGGGAAATTAAAGCCAAGGATCCATACTTATAGACTATGTAAGTCCGATTTCTCAATTGTATTTGAGAATTTTTCTATAAAATTTGTTTGTCACTCATTTGGACCAATGGGAAATTAAAGCCAAGGATCCATATTTATAGACTATGTAAGTCCGATTTCTCAATTGTATTTGAGAATTTTTCTATAAAATTTTAAAGATTAAAATTGTGTAAAATTTGATAATCTCTACGGGAATTTGGCTATTTGTGGGCACATTTATGTTTGTCACTCATTTGGACCAATGGGAAATTAAAGCCAAGGATCCATACTTATTGACTACGTAAGTCCGATTTCTCAATTGTATTTGAGAATTTTTCTATAAAATTTGTTTGTCACTCATTTGGACCAATGGGAAATTAAAGCCAAGGATCCATACTTATAGACTATGTAAGTCCGATTTCTCAATTGTATTTGAGAATTTTTCTATAAAATTTTAAAGATTAAAATTGTGTAAATTTTGATAATCTCTACGGGAATTTGGCTATTTGTGGGCACAGTTATGTTTGTCACTCATTTGGACCAATGGGAAATTAAAGCCAAGGATCCATACTTATAGACTATGTAAGTCCGATTTCTCAATTGTATTTGAGAATTTTTCTATAAAATTTTAAAGATTAAAATTGTGTAAATTTTGTTCAGCTCTACGTGAATTTGGCTATTTGTGGGCACATTTTTGTTTGTCACTCATTTGGACCAATGGGAAATTAAAGCCAAGCATCCATACTTATAGACTATGTAAGTCCGATTTCTCAATTGTATTTGAGAATTTTTCTATAAAATTTTAAAGATTAAAATTGTGTAAATTTTGATAATCTCTACGGGAATTTGGCTATTTGTGGGCACAGTTATGTTTGTCACTCATTTGGACCAATGGGAAATTAAAGCCAAGGATCCATACTTATAGACTATGTAAGTCCGATTTCTCAATTGTATTTGAGAATTTTTCTATAAAATTTGTTTGTCACTCATTTGGACCAATGGGAAATTAAAGCCAAGGATCCATATTTATAGACTATGTAAGTCCGATTTCTCAATTGTATTTGAGAATTTTTCTATAAAATTTTAAAGATTAAAATTGTGTAAATTTTGATAATCTCTACGGGAATTTGGCTATTTGTGGGCACAGTTATGTTTGTCACTCATTTGGACCAATGGGAAATTAAAGCCAAGGATCCATACTTATAGACTATGTAAGTCCGATTTCTCAATTGTATTTGAGAATTTTTCTATAAAATTTTAAAGATTAAAATTGTGTAAATTTTGTTCAGCTCTACGTGAATTTGGCTATTTGTGGGCACATTTTTGTTTGTCACTCATTTGGACCAATGGGAAATTAAAGCCAAGGATCCATACTTATTGACTACGTAAGTCCGATTTCTCAATTGTATTTGAGAATTTTTCTATAAAATTTGTTTGTCACTCATTTGGACCAATGGGAAATTAAAGCCAAGGATCCATACTTATAGACTATGTAAGTCCGATTTCTCAATTGTATTTGAGAATTTTTCTATAAAATTTTAAAGATTAAAATTGTGTAAATTTTGTTCAGCTCTACGTGAATTTGGCTATTTGTGGGCACATTTTTGTTTGTCACTCATTTGGACCAATGGGAAATTAAAGCCAAGGATCCATACTTATAGACTATGTAAGTCCGATTTCTCAATTGTATTTGAGAATTTTTCTATAAAATTTTAAAGATTAAAATTGTGTAAATTTTAATAATCTCTACGGGAATTTGGCTATTTGTGGGCACAGTTATGTTTGTCACTCATTTGGACCAATGGGAAATTAAAGCCAAGGATCCATACTTATAGACTATGTAAGTCCGATTTCTCAATTGTATTTGAGAATTTTTCTATAAAATTTTAAAGATTAAAATTGTGTAAATTTTGATAATCTCTACGGGAATTTGGCTATTTGTGGGCACAGTTATGTTTGTCACTCATTTGGACCAATGGGAAATTAAAGCCAAGGATCCATACTTATAGACTATGTAAGTCCGATTTTTCAATTGTATTTGAGAATTTTTCTATTGTTTGTCACTCATTTGGACTAATGGGAAATTAAAGCCAAGGATCCATACTTATAGACTATGTAAGTCCGATTTCTCAATTGTATTTGAGAATTTTTCTATAAAATTTTAAAGATTAAAATTGTGTAAATTTTGTTCAGCTCTACGTGAATTTGGCTATTTGTGGGCACATTTTTGTTTGTCACTCATTTGGACCAATGGGAAATTAAAGCCAAGGATCCATACTTATTGACTACGTAAGTCCGATTTCTCAATTGTATTTGAGAATTTTTCTATAAAATTTGTTTGTCACTCATTTGGACCAATGGGAAATTAAAGCCAAGGATCCATACTTATAGACTATGTAAGTCCGATTTCTCAATTGTATTTGAGAATTTTTCTATAAAATTTTAAAGATTAAAATTGTGTAAATTTTGTTCAGCTCTACGTGAATTTGGCTATTTGTGGGCACATTTTTGTTTGTCACTCATTTGGACCAATGGGAAATTAAAGCCAAGGATCCATACTTATAGACTATGTAAGTCCGATTTCTCAATTGTATTTGAGAATTTTTCTATAAAATTTTAAAGATTAAAATTGTGTAAATTTTGTTCAGCTCTACGTGAATTTGGCTATTTGTGGGCACATTTTTGTTTGTCACTCATTTGGACCAATGGGAAATTAAAGCCAAGGATCCATACTTATTGACTACGTAAGTCCGATTTCTCAATTGTATTTGAGAATTTTTCTATAAAATTTGTTTGTCACTCATTTGGACCAATGGGAAATTAAAGCCAAGGATCCATACTTATAGACTATGTAAGTCCGATTTCTCAATTGTATTTGAGAATTTTTCTATAAAATTTTAAAGATTAAAATTGTGTAAATTTTGTTCAGCTCTACGTGAATTTGGCTATTTGTGGGCACATTTTTGTTTGTCACTCATTTGGACCAATGGGAAATTAAAGCCAAGGATCCATACTTATAGACTATGTAAGTCCGATTTCTCAATTGTATTTGAGAATTTTTCTATAAAATTTTAAAGATTAAAATTGTGTAAATTTTGTTCAGCTCTACGTGAATTTGGCTATTTGTGGGCACATTTTTGTTTGTCACTCATTTGGACCAATGGGAAATTAAGGCCAAGGATCCATACTTATATACTATGTAAGTCCGATTTCTCAATTGTATTTGAGAATTTTTCTATAAAATTTTAAAGATTAAAATTGTGTAAATTTTAATAATCTCTACGGGAATTTGGCTATTTGTGGGCACAGTTATGTTTGTCACTCATTTGGACCAATGGGAAATTAAAGCCAAGGATCCATACTTATAGACTATGTAAGTCCGATTTCTCAATTGTATTTGAGAATTTTTCTATAAAATTTTAAAGATTAAAATTGTGTAAATTTTGATAATCTCTACGGGAATTTGGCTATTTGTGGGCACAGTTATGTTTGTCACTCATTTGGGCCAATGGGAAATTAAAGCCAAGGATCCATACTTATAGACTATGTAAGTCCGATTTTTCAATTGTATTTGAAAATTTTTCTATTGTTTGTCACTCATTTGGACTAATGGGAAATTAAAGCCAAGGATCCATACTTATAGACTATGTAAGTCCGATTTCTCAATTGTATTTGAGAATTTTTCTATAAAATTTTAAAGATTAAAATTGTGTAAATTTTGTTCAGCTCTACGTGAATTTGGCTATTTGTGGGCACATTTTTGTTTGTCACTCATTTGGACCAATGGGAAATTAAAGCCAAGGATCCATACTTATTGACTACGTAAGTCCGATTTCTCAATTGTATTTGAGAATTTTTCTATAAAATTTGTTTGTCACTCATTTGGACCAATGGGAAATTAAAGCCAAGGATCCATACTTATAGACTATGTAAGTCCGATTTCTCAATTGTATTTGAGAATTTTTCTATAAAATTTTAAAGATTAAAATTGTGTAAATTTTGTTCAGCTCTACGTGAATTTGGCTATTTGTGGGCACATTTTTGTTTGTCACTCATTTGGACCAATGGGAAATTAAAGCCAAGGATCCATACTTATAGACTATGTAAGTCCGATTTCTCAATTGTATTTGAGAATTTTTCTATAAAATTTTAAAGATTAAAATTGTGTAAATTTTGTTCAGCTCTACGTGAATTTGGCTATTTGTGGGCACATTTTTGTTTGTCACTCATTTGGACCAATGGGAAATTAAAGCCAAGGATCCATACTTATAGACTATGTAAGTCCGATTTCTCAATTGTATTTGAGAATTTTTCTATAAAATTTTAAAGATTAAAATTGTGTAAATTTTGATAATCTCTACGGGAATTTGGCTATTTGTGGGCACAGTTATGTTTGTCACTCATTTGGACCAATGGGAAATTAAAGCCAAGGATCCATACTTATAGACTATGTAAGTCCGATTTCTCAATTGTATTTGAGAATTTTTCTATTGTTTGTCACTCATTTGGACTAATGGGAAATTAAAGCCAAGGATCCATACTTATAGACTACATATATAAGTCCGATAAAGTATTCTTTTCGAATAAATGTAGCAAATCGATTGAATTAAATGTGGAAAAAACACACAATGTTGCGATGTCAATGTTTTTTAATAATTGTAAACATTCGCCTGCTGTCTCTGTTTATTTATTAGTAAAAGGCAGGACTGCCAATCTTGCGGCAAAACAATAATAAAAATCCGAAAAAACCCGTGTGCTTCGCTACCCCCATCGTTATAAAATAAAACTGAAAGTATTTATATAGTCATGTATTTATTATTTCGTAAGAATACCTTATTGTGAAAAGTTAATGACGATCGGTCCAGTAGTTAAGACTATATTACGATATTTAATTTTCCTAAAAAGGGGCGTGTTCCCACCCACTATTCTCCTGGTACGTATTCCTAATTATGCCAATACCATATGTACCAAGTATCATCGACGTAGGACAAAAAATGCCCAAAAAATGGCGATTTAAATTTTTGGGTTATATGGGCGGTGGTACGCCTCTTTGTCCAATTAAAATTTTATATAGTCAAGAATTTATTATTTCGTAAGAATATCCTATTGTGAAAATTTAATGACGATCGGTCCAGTAGTTAAGACTAAATTACGATTTTTAATTTTCCTAAAAAGGGGCGTGCGTAAAAGTAGGCGTGGCAAATTTTTCGTTCGATGAAAACTTAAAATGGATTAATACGAACATTTTAAAGAAGAATTAGTCAAATCGATGTAGCCGTTTTCTGATTTTAGGTAAATCGAAAAAAGTTGGACCATGGCGATCATTAGAAAGAAAAAATCGTCCAAATCGGTCCAGCCATTCACGCGTGATGCCGTGACCAAGGAAAAAAGGGATTCATTTTTATATATATAGATTGATGGACTCGTACAAAATTTGAAGGCTATATAGCTAATATAGAGCCCTAGATATTTCATATTAATTTTGTATATGAGCTAAATATTCACTTTGTATGGGAGCTGCCACGCCCTCTTGTCCAATCACGCCCATTTTCACTTCAGCTGCTAATAATTTTAATTTATGCACTCCTAAAAAGTTTGAAGGCTCTAACTATTATATAACTCTAGATATTTGATATTAAATATTTATTTTATATGATAGCTGCCACGCCCACTTGTCCGATCCCGCCCATTTTAGTCCTGATTATCACATGAGTAACATATGTACTATTGCAATGTTTCAAAACTCTTGCTATCACAATAGTCAAGATATATGATGTTATTTAATTTGTGTGGGAGGGGCCACGCCCCCTAAATTTCTTATGTGCACCCTCCACACAGACCCCAATCACCCCTGAAAATTTCATTGAAATCGGGCAAGCCGTCTAGGAGGAGTATGCGCACAGGAAGTTTTGCACTTAATTTTATATATGTATATACTAGCTTATCCCGGTCTGCTTCGCTACCCCCCTCGTTATAAAATAAAATCAAAAGTATTTATATATTGTGAAAATTTAATGACGATCGGTCCAGTAGTGGCGTGGTCCCACCCACTTTTCTCCTGGTTAGTATTCCAAATTATGCCAATACCATATGTACCAAATATCATCGACGTAGGTCAAAAAATGCCCAAAATATGGCGATTTAAATTTTTGGGCTATATGGGCGGTGCCACGCCTCTTTGTCCAATCCCGCCCATATTTGCAGCAGCACTAAATAATGCACACTGAACCAACGTACCAAATTTTGTTCAAATACCGTTATCAGGAGCAGAAATAATAGATTTTTAATTTGTGGTTTGTATGAGAGGTACCACGCCCCTTTGTCCAATCCCGCCCATATTTGCAGCAGCACTAAAAAAATACATACCAAACCGACTTACCAAATTTTGTTCAAATACCATTATCAGGAGCAGAAATAATAGATTTTTAATTTGTGGTTTGTATGAGAGGTACCACGCCCCTTTGTCCTATCCCGCCTATATTTGCAGCAGCACTAAATAATGCACACTGAACCAACGTACCAAATTTTGTTCAAATACCGTTATCAGGAGCAGAAATAATAGATTTTTAATTTGTGGTTTGTATGAGAGGTACCACGCCCCTTTGTCCTATCCCGCCTATATTTGCAGCAGCACTAAATAATGCACACTGAACCAACGTACCAAATTTTGTTCAAATACCGTTATCAGGAGCAGAAATAATAGATTTTTAATTTGTGGTTTGTATGAGAGGTATCACGCCCCTTTGTCCAATCCCGCCCATATTTGCAGCAGCACTAAAAAAATGCATACCCAACCGACTTACCAAATTTTGTTCAAATACCGTTATCAGGAACAGAAATAATAGATTTTTAATTTGTGGTTTGTATGAGAGGTACCACGCCACTTTGTCCAATCCCGCCCATATTTGCAGCAGCACTTAAAAAATGCACACCAAACCGACGTACCAAAGTTTGTTCAAATACCGTTATCAGGAGCAGAAATAATAGATTTTTAATTTGTGGTTTGTATGAGAGGTACCACGCCCCTTTTTCCAATCCCGCCCATATTTGCAGCAGCACTTAAGAAATGCACACCAAACCGACATACCAAATTTTGTTCAAATACCGTTATCAGGAGCAGAAATAATAGATTTTTAATTTGTGGTTTATATGAGAGGTACCACGCCCCTTTGTCCAATTGGACCGAATTGTAAATCTAAACCACCCGGGGCGCCACCCAAATGCATACAAAAAAATTTATGCAAATCGGTCCAGCCGTTTAGGAGGAGTTCAGTTACAACGCACGTACAGTAGAATTATATATATAAAGATATATATAGATTGTTAGGAATTAGAAAATGTTTATGAAAAACATTCAAAACCACATAAATACTAGATAAAACAAATATTTTTATAAAATTGTTTGTAATTTTTAATTTCCAGTTGGAGTGGAATAAAAAAAAATGCAAGCCTTTTTTTACAATGCAAGTTGTAATCAGTGGTTAACTATGAACGCTATAAATCGGCTATCAAAGCCGATTTTAAGAAGTACGAGGGCGGATTGATATTGAAGCTACCTAAGTAGGAAAAAAACATTTTTTTTTTCAAAAACCATTTATTTCTCAACGTAGTCTCCTTTTAGCTCAATAGACTTAGTAAGAGGATATTCCAACTTTTTTATACCATCTGAATAATAAGATTTCAGGAACCCCTCAAAATACGCGTTAGTTTCGGTAATCACTTCTTCGTTTGAGTTGAATCTTTTTCCTGCGAGCCATTTTTTCAAGTTTGGAAACAGAAAAAAGTCACAAGGATCTAAATCTGGACTATAAGGTGGATGATCAACAAATTCGAAGTGTATTTCACGTAATTTTACCATCGCATCTAATGCTGTGTGAACCGGTGCGTTGTCTTGAAGAAACAGCACTGTTTTCTTGTTTAAATGTGGTCGTTTTTTCTTGATTGTACAATCAATTGATCCAATAATGCACGATAATACTTTCCTGTGATTGTGGATCCTTTTTCAAGATAAGCGGCTGTGCACATATTACGTAACGCTCCAAGATTTGTTACGGATTGGAAATTTTGCACTGAAAAATTATTAAAAAGCGTTACGTGGGGGGGGGTTAAAAATCTCTGAAATCCCAAAATACAGTGTACATGACCTTGCCAGCCGATTTCACTGCCTTCGCCTTCTTCGGAGCACTTCCACCAGCTTCCACCCATTGTTTCGATTGATTTTTGGTTTCAGGTGTGTAGTGGTGAACCCAAGTTTCATCAACAGTTATTAATCGACGCCAAAAATCAACAGGATTACGCTTTATCATGTCCAAACACCGCTGTGAAGTAGTCTGCCGAACTCGTTTTTGTTCGACACTGAGCAAACACGGCACCCATCTTGCCGATAGCTTTTTCATATGCAAATGTTCATGCAAAATGTTGAACACACGTTCATATGATATGTTTACCATTTCAATAATCTCACGTAACTTGACTCGGCGATCATTCATAACGATATCGAGGATTTTCTTGATATTTTCTTCAGTAACCACTTCTTTTGGCCTACCTGTTGATGGTATTGTTGCAGTGCTTGTTCGGTTGCGTTTAAATTCAGCAATCCAATATTTTACCATGTAATCTGACGGAGCAGACTCACCGTAATGTTTATCGAGCTTTTCTTTTGTCTCTTTTGTCTCTTTCGCCGTTTTCCCTTTCAAATAATAGTGTTTAATCACTGCACGAAATTCGCTTTTTTCCATTTTTCAAGAAACACAAAAGTTGCTTACTTCAAACGACTACAACAAATAAACTAATCCATGAATTTGGGTGAAATTTTAACAGCTGACGTTTGACAGATCGCAATTTCTAAAAAAAAAAAGAAGAGAGGTGTCTTAGGACACCCGGTTATAGCTTTGCTCATTTTTTTTTTATAAGGAACGAAGGCGAATAAGAAGAAGTAAGTATGTATGTACATATGTATGTACACATAATATTTTCGGTTTTTTGTTAAAGTTGAAATCAAAATAAAAAAAAGCAATTTCGTTTCTTGCAAGGCGAATATGATGTAAATTTGCCAAATTGTGGTGGTTTTTTACTTGCATACACACATACATATGTACATATACATACATATGTATACATACTTGATAAATTCTGATATATTGCAGATATTATAGTGATAAAATACAAACGATCACTGAAAACAAACATACATACATATGTATTCATATGAGTATATTTATTGTTTTGTTTTTGTTATTGCGGTTGAATGTGAGTAACACACTATATATGTACATACATATTTTCTCGTCTTGATTTTAAAAAACAACAACAAAGTCGCTTTTAAAGGATGAGTTAATCAAAACAAAAAAAGAAAAACATAACGGGAATAGTGTCGATTATTTATCTTACGAAAAATAAAATTCAACCCCTACCGCGCCATAAATAGCAAAGCTATAAAAAAAACAGTTGTTGTCTTTGTGCGCCATCTAGCGGTAGGTAGCTTCATCGTAAATCTTATAGGTATGTACATAAATAGGACACACAATTTTTTTGTCGTACACTTTTAAGTATCGTTATTGTCCTCCAATATCCCCCCTGGGGTATGTTTAACATCTTGGTGATATCCACACCTTAATGCTGTGCCTTCTAGGGAAAAGGATAATTGCCCTTTTTCGAAAACTACCCACTTAACACTTATATGTTACTGCAAAATATCTGAAACAACAGGGCAACGGAGGTAGAACAGAAAGTAGGTAATCTATGTTCGTCTGCTTGAAGGTAAAAAGGCACCTAAGGTCTTCTCTCAAGACCAAAGTCGATAGAAAGTTAATCGCGAGGAGTTCTCTTTCGAGGCGTGACCAGTATGCTAACAGTGGTACCACAGAAGAGTGTCTACCGGGGCGTAGAGAGTGTTGTCCTAGATTGGACACTCTGGCACCATCGCACTACCCTCATTGGTATCATGATTCCGTGACTGGTTATTAGTGAGGTCTCCTTCGGGAGCACACGTGGTGGCTGTGGTTGCTACCAAAAGCTGGGAGGACTGATTCTCGACCAGTGCTAGTGGCTACCAATGAAAAGCCTCTATGTGTGTTGCGAAACAATAGAAGAAAGAGATTAGATAGCTGGAACACATAAGCAAGGGGGGAGGTCCCGCATAAAAAAAAACCCTGAATACAAACCAACCCGACTGCGGAATTTCGGCCAAAGAGTAGGATTATCCTCATAATTATGAATGACAATTCTTGGGAATTTTTTTTCCCTGTCTAATTTTTTTTTTTTTTTTTAGGAACACCACATAAATAAAGCGCCCTACTTATGCCATACATTCTGTCAGAATTAGGGAGAAAGTGATCGCGTCGAGAGCTTAGGTGGTGAAAATGTAAAAGGCTTAGATTTGTTTTTCTCTTACAAACAGACGGACATGGCTCATTCAAGTTCTCCATTTATAACAATCCAGAAAATACGAGGTTTGTTCAAAAAATGTAAATTTTGAATTTTCGCGGGCTGTGTACATTCAATTATCGAAATTTTTTTTTTGTTATGTTGGTACACATGTGTAAGTCATATTCGATCCAGAATATATGTACAGGGTGTCCGCCGGAAGGTATACTAATTTGTTATATTCATTTCATCAAAAATTAAACAAAGTAGTATACCTTCCCGGGGGACACCCTGTACTTTATGTGTCTCATATGAATCTTGTGGAAATTATACAATTTTTTATAGTATAAAGAATGAAGAGAGCGATCGTTATTTGGAGCAATTATTTTTTTTTCTTTTTTAAGCGGAACCCTAATGTACATATACATAAATAATTCCATGTTTATGCTTATGCGAATAAAATATGGTTGAAAATTATGAATAAACTTGATAATCTTTATAAAACAAAACTATTTATAAATTATTAAAGTCCATTAAGAGTTAAGATATGAGCAGTTCACAAAAACATTAGTGCATTTATAGTCTCCAGTCCAAAGTTTATACACTAAATAGACTGCATGCAGCTGTTTAACAAAAAAAGACCTTGGTGTGGCTGTCTCTTGCTTAAAAAGCAAAGCAAGAAATAAATACAGATTTTATTTTATCTTTTTCTTTTTCTTTTTTTTGCTTTTGATGTTTAAGCTGGCTGCTTGGTTGGTCAGTTGCCATGGGAACTTAACAGCATGTGTCTTTTAAGTATTTGAGGGCTTATTAAGTACAAATAACAAAAGTATATAAGTATGTGTACTGAAACAACAAAACAGCACATGTTAATGCCTGCAGTTTTAGCCTGGTTTCAATTTAGTTTTGCAAGACAACACAGACAGCTGACCTACCCAGGCCAATAAACTACATACTTACATACATACGTTTGGGTACTGAGAAAATTTTCAAATAAAAAAAAACTGTTAAAAGAACTAGGGATAATAAAGTTCAACACTATGGCTTTTAATTAGTATATTCATAATAATACAAATCAATGCAAAATTGGACAAGTGTTATTCAAATTTATTTTTAAAAAAACACATGCTAAATTAAAAAAGACATTTAACTTATTTTACTGAATTGCTCCCATAAAAAACAGGGCTAAGCAAGAACAAGTTTTGTTATGCATATACATATGTATAAATTTTTTATACTTTTTTTAAACAGGAAAATACCTACTAACACCTTTATTCATAAACGATTAATGAAGTTAAAGTGCACAATAAAACCGCGATTCCTATAGAAAGGCCACATTAACTACAATAAGCGGCTAAACCTCGTTAAAAACAGTTAAAAGTGAAGGAAACAATAACTTTCACAAAATAAGGGGTAGCCGTTTTGAGAGCATTGCTATTTTAATGTGAAAATAACTAAAGTAATCACCCCTAATGTTCGCATGTTAAATTGCAGAATTTTTTTATGAATTGATGCGGCAAATCATTTAAGCGAACCTCGGATAAATGCGCAATGGCCTCATTTTCAAGACTGCGAATAAATGAGCAAATGATGCATTTAAAAAGTGCGGGGTAAAATCGCAAATATTTCATTCCTCATTAATCGAGGTTGTCTACTTCTTTCTTATTTCGATGTTGCCACGTTTTAAGTGCAAAAACTTTTTGCCAAATAACTTTTAACACACTAAAGCTGGGTTCACCCATTGTTTGCGAACAAAATTTTTTGTCTGGAAAAAATTTTTTTCTATATGAAGTCTGACGTTTCCCTTTTTGCGAGAAAGAGAGAGAAAGAGAGAGAGAGAAGAAGAAAAAGAGAACATATGTATTTGGTTCGGAATATTTTCAGCTGGAATTGGTTTAATTTCATATTTGTCCGGGCAAAGTCTAACTGAGTTACGACATTGAAGAATGTTTTTATAGCAGTTCGTTAATTTCTTGTTTTATATTTATAACTGTGCCATGAAAGTAATATCATATTATTTAATTTAATATTCATTAACATAAACATTTACATATATTTGTTCACTTACTAAGCAAATTGGTCGGAAGTTTTTATTTTTCATTTACATATGTATAAAATATGGTAGCTTCAATTTTCTAGACAAGTTGTTCGAAATCGGTAAATCGTGTTGCAAAAATGTTTCAGGACAAAAATTTTGTTCCGAAACAATGGGTGGACGCATTTAAGCTGAGAATGCTTTAAAATGGTTTGCATTTAAGTGGGGAACTCATATAAGCAGGAATATTTAACTTACTATTTTGTGAACAACCTCCCCTGCTTTGAAAACTAATGTGAAAATCTGGCAGCCTGATTGGGAGGGAATAAGCTAACCATAAACCCTCTAATATTACTAAAATGTTGCCAAGAAATAACCGAACAAAATGGGGGGATTTACCGAAATAGAAAAATATAAGAAGCATTAGAGAAAGTATGTATTGTGTGTGTAGTGGGTACTGAGTATCGTGATTATTTGCTATTTTTCCGGGTACTCAATACAATAAATATAATTACTCAATATGTACTTCCAGAGGTGTATTTCTATAAATAAATTCAATGAAATTTTAACGCTCGATATGCAGCTCAGTGATAAATTAAGTTTTAAAAGCATTGAAAACTATTGAGTAATTGAAAGTATCAACCACAGTTGTTTTTTAAATTCAAAGAGCAGCCGTTATAACAAAACTTGATTCTAGATAACGGTTTTTATTTTGGTTAGGCGTTCGTTTTTCACTGAGTTCGCAAGACTGTTTTTTTCATAATAGATTTGACAGCTGGCTGTTTTTGCTATTTTTATAATGACAGACATACACGCACAGAGTTTTTTTAAAGCGTCTGGTTTGTTTTTCCATCATCATTTCAATACAATTTAATTAACAAAATTTAAGCAATCAAATGCTAATTTGCATTAAACTTAATTAAAATCAAATTTTTTCCATAGATTCTTATGATTTATTACTTATTGGATTTTTTAGTTGGTTGTAGCTCTCAGATTAATGATAAATATATATGTAAAATGTTTGCAGTTTCAGATTTTTTTTAAGAGTTTTTGGAAATATTGGAGTTTTTGGAGTCTTAGAGATATTTTTCTTTAAATGAGATTTTTTCTGTAGACCAGTGTTATCTTTCCATTGTTATTAAAGATAATCGGTGAACTTAAAAACGACTCATAAAAACCATTTCGTTTTTAAAAGGTTTTTTAATTAAAAGCATATTATTAGTATTCTCAGCGAATAATTATTTTAATGGTCTCAAGTTTTGCTTATATGTACATACATACATATTTATTTGTTGGTTTCAATAAAATCTAGTTTTTTACAAACTTTGCTATACTTGCAAGAATGTTGCAAAAATAAAAAAAACATCCGAATCCGGAAAAATATTAAATTGCAAGCTTTAAAGGCAAAAATAACACAACAACGTAAAAGTGTGAACAGTTTTAGTGATTTTAGGTGGAAGCGAAAATAGCAGCTATTTTTTAATTTTCCAACTTGTCATCGAAAGCTATACATACATACATAAGTAGATCCAACTAGATATTTTCCAGAATTGCGTTTTTCGCATTGAAATAAGTTATTTTTAGCATTTAATATTTCTAAACAACACCAAAATTCAGGAAATACATTGAAAAACTCATTTTGCACACGTAATTTAAATCAATGACATTCATTTATGACGTAATTAAGAAATTATTTTGAAACAAAACAAATCACGATAAATTAATGAACAGTTCGATGAAACAATACGTTTTCCTTTAATGTAATTTAAATCAATAACATTCATTTACCTAGATTCATGAATTTTATGAAAAAATTCATTAATTTAATGTTTCAATGAAAATATTCATTAGATTTTAATATAAAACGCTGCATTGAAAATTGATTTAACGAACAAACTTTAATTAAGAAATAATGAACATTTCATATGACGTAATTACAAAATTATTTTGAAACAAAACAAATCACGATAAATTAATGAACAGTTCGATGAAACAATACGTTTTCCTTGAATGTTTGCGATTTCAAAAATAGATAGCCGATTCTCAGACTTACTGAATATGGATAAAAAATTTCATGAGAATCGGTCAAGCCGTTTCGGAAATACAGAAATTGCCCCCTCCCTCCCCTCCTCGTGACCCTAGCGGTTTTAAAAATATAAAACCTCTGAAAACAGCGTTACGTAATATGTGCACAGCCCCTACCTGTTTATAAACTGCAGATCTATTTAAAAATTTTTTTCCAAAATTCTTAAGCAGGGAAAAAACGCTGCATTGTCAACACTGCCAACGTGTTGCCCATTACATTGCTGTTGTTTAGTATCTTTATTTTTCACTATATTTCTTTTTTAAAATCACAACACCAAAAGAAAACGAAAAACCTGTTGTACGTTACATCTGTATGCAGTTCTTGCATGTAGAAAAACATAAATAATTTATAATTTTCATTACATATCTATATAAATACACATGCACTTATATTTATGCATGCATACATGATTTTTTTGATTTAAGATATTTATGTAACAGGAATGGAAAATGCAGTACCATTGAACCTACACATACATAAGTAGTTAAGGTGGGATCACACGGTTGACGCAATGCACCAATTTAGCACAATTTTTATTGCTCTGAAATTGGACACAATAAAGAAATTGTCCTAAGCAAAATTTCTGCAGTCACACTATTTACACACATTTTACATAAATTTGATTGTCGTAAATTGACACACAACGAATTAGTAGCAATAATTGCCGCATTCCGTTCACACGATTGTTCTATACGTTAACTGAGAACAGCTGTTGGGGCTAAATGGCAAAAATTTTATTTATCGATATTTCGCTACTCCTTTGTGTAGCTTCTTCAGGATTAGATTTGTAAGTAACAAAAAAATAACAACAATATTTTAAACAAAACAATATTCGCTTTAAATTGAATTTTTTCCGGTTTTTGAAATAAATTAAAAATTGTTTTTTATATTTCAAATGGTTTATATTATATAAAAATTAAAACTCATTTCATATTACTTCTCATGAGATATATTTACACTCAAAAATTTACAAATTAAAAAAAATATTAATATTGCGACCTTTTTTTAATTCTCTATACTTATAGCTTTTATTGACACAAAAATATGAAATAAATTGACCTTAAAAGCCCTATTATTATGATATAAAAAAATATATTGGCGAGAATTGTCTTCTTTGATAGACGCACGAGAACACAATAAATATTGGTGACTTTTTGACATTTTTATTGGCGCATGGTTGCCTATCAACCCTTCACACGATTGCCGCACCAGAGTTGCATTTAATTGGGGAAAATGAGCACAATATTGTTCTCGATTACCGTAGGGGACAATAAATTGTGAAATCACACGATTGGCATATAAAATAGACCAATAATTGATGCATTGCGGCAATCGTGTGATCCTACCTTTGTTTAGGGAATAGCAAAAGGCTGTCATCACTAATCGAATGTTGTCCAGGACGATAACGAAAGTGTCCAATTTTACAAAATTATGTGTATTGTTTGAAACGCTGAGTCAACCTTTTTTAATACTAGCTGGATAATGTAACTATTGTAGGTCTGAGTTACCATCACGATGAACTAAAGAATTCTTTACTTCTTTCAAAAATTAACTAAATGGAGTATTTTAACCTTCACCAGCTGTCTGCCAATCCAAACTAAAATTGAAAAGGCATCCAAAATATGTATGCAGCATCTATTGAAAATTGCATATCTCTACCTGTAATCGTTTGCGCCAAATGTCATCATCAATTGCCGATCTTAGGAAAATATGTACCGAATATCGGTAGAAAAGTTATACATTTTAGAAAATAGGAGAATCTCCCAAAAGAGAGAAAAAATAAAAAATATGTTTGACAACATTTGAGTGAATCTGAAGCAGTGAAAAAAATAAACTAAACTTCCTACGAATGATACGTTTACCCTTATTAAGGTACAAGTGAAATTAGTAAACATTTTCAATAAAATAACTAAAAACTTAAAAAAACCCCTAATCATAAACGATTTGTAGCACGTGACTTTTTCTTTTACTTTTAGTTTAGTTCACAGTAGTTTAGCAGGTAAATACTTTTCTGCTAAAATTTCACTAAATTGTACAGTGATGGGAGGAGGATAGCAAACGATTTGGTGCGCCTGTCGAGAAACACTCACAGAATCCAAAATTAACATCAAAACAAAATACACTTCTATTTACTGTTGAAAAACTTAATTTAACAATTTAATTTCATGGCGTGACTCGAAGGGGTTGGACGCACCTGACAAACAATTCGATTTTATTAATATGATTTATGTAATGAAATTATAAGTTGTAGCAATTCTTAGCATGATATTTTTCTTTATTTTTAAACTTGAAAATCTTTGATTTTTTAATTATGCATTCACTGAGAACTGATAGATGGGAATATTAAAGTTCATGTGAATTTTATGATACAAATTTTCCCTTGAATGAAAATGAACATTTCATGGGAGCATAAATTTCACTTTTAATTTACGATACGGTGATAGGGGTCAATTAAAAATTAAGTTAGGAATGGTTGGTTGCCTCGTATCATATTTTTTTCAAATATGTATACATACATACCTTCGTTTCATGCCCACAACATACACACAAGTTCTAAAAGATTTTACTTTTACTGTCGCAAAGTTGCATTCTGAAATCTTTAACTTTTATGATTGTTAAGAACATACCAATTTTTTTATATAGTATGTATGTATGTACATATATTTGTACATAACTTGTAAACTTCTTTTAGTTGCTTCTCTTATACGAGTATTTGTAACAATATTAGGTCCGTTTGTTTACTTTTGCAGCAAAATGCAGTAAATGAGTAAATAGCAGAATTTACTCTCCAAAAAAGTGTTTGCCAAAAAAGTACGCGAACGGAAAAATTGTAAAAATTCGTAAGATTTAGGCAACAGCTGATGGAAAATAAATGTAGTATTGAAAAATTTTTAAATTTTTGGATATTTGAACAATTTAATCATCGGTACTCGATTAAATACTTTTTATAACACAAATATTTTAATAAAATATAAACAATTTAATTTATGTAATCTGTCCCATTTCTTCTTTTTCTTATTTTATTTGAATTTGCATATTTGTGTGTGGTTGAATTTATTCAAAGTACATTAATATTTGTTTTTGCTACTGACTATCGTAAAAAGAAGTGCAGTACTAAGTACCCAAGTACTTTAGAATTTCACAACTCCAAAGAATTAAAAGAACAACTCCACAAAACTAAAATAACTTTTATTTTCCATTATAAGGCATGTAGGTAATTGTTTCACAAACAAGTTCAATTTAATGTTAATTTATTTTTAGTTTTGTTTTATTTTTACTTAAATTTTTTAGTTTGATTATTAATATTTTAGTCACAAATTGCACACTTTTTGTTTGTTTACCTTTTGAATCATATGTTTTCTTGTTTTACTAAACTTTACTGCGAAAAATTTCTGCACTGAATATTTGCAATTGTGTTCTCATTTAATGTATTTTGTGTAAACGAACGCAATTTAAGGCCCCATTAGTTTTGACTTTTACTTTCTGTTCGGTTCTGTGCCGTTCTGTTGTTGAATTTTTGTAGTTCGAAGTTCTGTAAAAATTTATCAGCTGTTTCTTGCAGAATATACATAGCCGAATATACGTATATTATCGGCGGCGGCGGCGATGTTCACAAATTTAAAACGGCGCTTTGTCTTAATTATCAGGTTGAATAATTTTAAAGAAAATAAGTTAAAAACGTTATTTAATTAAAAAAACTCTACTCACTACAAATTTTTCATGAATATAATTTTTTATATAAAAAATAGTTTTGTTTTTAACGTGCTTTAAGTCGATGGAGGCGGTGATAATAAAAATTTATCAGCGTTACGCGGCAATTTTGGACCGATCGGCTTGGTTCACTGAAACAAGCAGCTGTCTCTTGCTGTCACTTAGAACTGTAAGTAAAATTCTGTTTTCAACAGAATGGTCCGTAACAGAACGGAACAACTAATTGTTTTCCATAAACAAAAAACGAGCACCTGATACGGATCAGAAAGTCAAAACTAATTCTACCTTTAGTAAAATGCAGTAAAGTTCAGTAAAAAATAGTAAAAACTTTTGCGTACTCGAAGACACTTATTGTTAACATTTTCTTCCTCTTGCTTCTAAAACAAACAAGTTCTCTTTTCATTTGGATACTTTTGAAGTCTCATTGTTTTGGTTTTTGTTTTATTTCTTTGTTTTAGTAGTGTGAGATGTTTTGTTGTGATTTTCTGTCTCCTCGTACTTTTGGTTTTTATGGGTTCTTTTTTTAATTTGTTTTTAGGGGGGCTTAAATTTATAAGTATATGTATGTAGATATGTACATATTTTGATGTGTTGAAGAGAAATTCATACATCTGTATATGCAATGCATGCACGTATACTCGTCTATGTATGTATGTACATACGTGACTGCATGAAAATATTGCTGCCGTTGTAGCTGTTGTTTATTAATGAGTATTGGCGTTTTTAAAGTGTGGTTAATAAACTTTTGCGCAATTATTCTATAGGTTTAACAACTTTTGAACGCACATTAAATTAAAAAGAGAAATACACACGATCGACAATAATAATAAAAGAGAATTTGTAGGTTACCGGAAATTTTGTTATACATAAGAAAGCTTATGTTTCTCCAATATCGAAATACAATGAAATTTTTATTC
This sequence comes from Lypha dubia, assembly GCA_947311025.1. Lineage (NCBI taxonomy): Eukaryota > Metazoa > Arthropoda > Insecta > Diptera > Tachinidae > Lypha > Lypha dubia. The sequence goes on along the minus strand of OX371262.1, from coordinate 10,261,723 downwards.
AAAATTATAAATATAAACTTAAATAAATAATCAGAATTATGATCAATGGTATAACTTGAATGAATGTGTTTAATTAATGGAAGTTAAAAAAAAAAAAAAAAAACTATAACGGTGATTCCGAAGAAAGAAAAAAAACAACCCATAAAGATGAAAATTACCACGAGGGATAAAAATCGTCAAATCCTTTACCTCGAAAAGTTTTCAACAAAAAAGCAGATATCACCGATTCGGGTACACTATTACTAGAAGAAGTTACGAAAACCGAATAAAAACTTGATAATATTACAATGGCCAAAATCCAGAGATTTCACGTATAATTAATGTAAAATTTTAATTACGAGTATCTATAAATTTAAGTTACCTATAAAATTTTTCACAAGTAAACATTTTCAATTTAAATTAAAGAATTTTTAAATTTCCTATTTTTTTAATTAATAAATAGTCTTTTTGTTACTAATTTGTATAGTCACCCAAATTATATATAATTTTTTTTTTTTAATTTAGCTTTAGTTCATATTAATTTCATTGAATGCAAAGCTAATAAATAAACGTTGTTGAAGCCCCAAAACGATAAACTATTCATTTCTTATCATAAATCATATTTCAATAATTTTTTTCTATTTTCAAAAATGGGAATTTAGTTTATCAAAAAAAAATTAACAATATAAAAACAATAAAAAACAAATAAATAAAAGCCCAAGTAGAGTGAACTCAAGACAATCAGTATTTCTTTATGGCCGGCATGACTAAATTTGTATGTAAATAAAATAAAAAAAAATGCATTTCAAAATAAAAGGAAATATTATGGATGAATTTTTGGAATAATAATAAAATGTTACAGAAGTATATATGTATATATTACTTATTTGGTTTGAAAGAATTTATATGCGTATTTATATACATACATACATAAATAACGTTTATATTTATCAGAGAAAATATGGGTCGTCATAGACCAAACTTCCGTCAAAAAACAAATTTCTAAATTACGAAATCGTAGGTTAGTTTATATATCACTGGACAACACAAATAAACCAAATTTTAGGAACTGATTCTGCAAGAAGGCCACAAATAAATACGAGTGCGGTGTTTTTCAACGTATTCATCTTTTGTACAATTCAGGTATGAGAACTACTGTAAAAAACTACCAGATCAATTATAAAAATTCCCCATTGGAAGTACTGTTTCCCGAGAAATCCACGAGAAATAAATGAAAGGCAGATATGAATCAGCTGTTTCATGTTTACATTTCATTCTGCGCTAACACAAGAGTTCCGCAATAGGAATTTAATAAAAATTTTATGTTTTTATTTTAACAATAAACCTGTTTTTACTTAAGTTAAAATAATGAAAAAGCTTCACAAGTTGTGTTCCTTTTAAATTAAAAACAAATTTTCTATAATACGGTTTTTTGTGATGGACTTCATCCACACATAGGGGGGCCTGTTCGGTACGTTCTGAAAATCAACGACAGGTAGGTAATACTGCATATGCTGTTTTGTATCAGCTGAGCAAACTATTCACACATGCGCATCAGATGCGGCCCAGTGATGCAGTTCCATTGATATTGACAAAACTTATACAATATTAAAAATATTTTTTTTACAGAAATAAGCGATATATTGTGGGTTAGGGGCTGTGCACATATTATGTAACGCTCCTGGGGGGAGAGGGGGGTTAAAGATTTGATACGGATTAAAAATTTTGCACTGAAAAATTAGTAAAAAGCGTTATAAAATCTCTGAAAACAGCGTTACGTAATATGTGCACAGCCCCTTATTGTCGGTTCAGTAATTTGGCAGCTGTAAGCGTTTAAAGTTGCTACTAATACATTCACATGTATTACTCATGAGAGCAAGTTAAAAAACAAACAAACAAACAAAATAGGTAACAACAAAAATGTGAGGGAGTGGGAAAAATTGTTAGATTAAGAATATTTCCTTTTTTTTCTTATGAAAATCGCAATTAATAACAAGAGGAATGGAAAAAGATAACAAATTCCACGGTAGTTTTATTCATATTGGCTTAAATGCAAGATATAGAACGGTTCTGGAGTAAGTGGTGCAAATAGTATGGCAGCGCTGTTTGGTATTTAATTCTATTGGAATCATAGTAAATGGCAAAGAGAGCTGCCATATGTTGTATAACCTCATTTTGTTGTTTTCCTAGGCTGCTGGGATGTTTAACGTGATTATTATTTACCAAAGGAAATCGAAAGTATTATTTGTCGCTTGTTTGTGGCATTTTTAAAATTTTTCTTTTCAAATACAAATACAATTTTTTATTTCTAATACATATGTATGTATGTTATATATGTACGTATGCACATAAGGATGTATGTATCGCCCCTTAGGGGGAGAATGCAAAATAAATATCCGAGCGGTTTGACTAAAAATCAACAAATTAAAACTTTATTTATGTCTGTTGGTAACTCTGAAGATTGAGGAAAACCTTCGGAATTAAACACAATTTGAATTAAATGTCAGCTGACACTTAAAGACTTTTTCATGCTTGCTTATGGTTAATGTCACAAAATTTTAATTTTGACTGCAATGGAATGTTTCTTGTCTTGTTTAAATTAAAAAAAATCACATGGAAAATTCCATAGATTTCATGGCCAGCCTAATGTTTATGCACTTTCATAGATACATATGTACATATTGTATACACATGTATAAATAAGTGCTTTTCTTTATGTTCTTTATTTATCATTTTATTTTTTTATAATCTTATCTTTTTTTAGTAGTTTAATACTCTTAAGGCTTTATTGAATTTTTATATAAAGACATTTAAGCAGAGTCGTCGGAGAAAATACATACATATGTATACATATATGTATGTACGTTTGATTAATACTATTCGAAAAATGAGTCATATGATAGGGAGAAGAGTAAGTAAATTGTCTTATTAGGAAAAATCAGTAAGTTTCTTTACTGAGATGAGTGAGTTGAATAACTTATTCCTTGGCTCTAATGATCGTCATGAAAATGGATAGCATAGCGGAAGTTGAACCTGGTACAGATCAATTTGATCCACGTAAAAGAACTTGGGCTGCATAATCATACTTATAAAGCCGGTAAAGCTGTACACCGTTCGAACCTGAAATTTTTATATTGGCGGAGGTAAAAATAATATCAATAATTTTTTAAGATCTCCAACAGCTGTTTTAGACTAATTCCAATTCCTAGTAGGCAGCCATCGATCGAGACCGAGAAATGATTTTTGTTTAGCATCATTTCCCAAGTATTTATGTATATCCGCAGTACGGAAAACAGCTATATCCGCACTAACAGGAACAAGTCATCCAAAACGGAACTACATAAGCTTAAAAATTTAACAGAAATGTTGCCTTTTTCTCTCTCTCTCTCTCTCTCTCTCTCTCTATCTCTTTTAGATTAAGGAAAAGCGTCTGTGATCATACATTTTTTTTTTCAAAGGAGGTTTTGTACATTAGGAGATCTTATCTACATGAATCTATATATCAATCGTGCACAAAAATTTCCTTGCAAACCAGTCCAATTTGAAATTGGAAAGTTTAGAAAATTAACAAGCTTAGAAAACATTTCGGCGTAGGAGCTAAAACTTATTATCTATGTATTTGTATAACAAAGAGTAAAACCTTTTAGTAAACCAAAAATCGCTATTTTCACAAAGAGGCTTAAGTTAAAAGTTATGAGAAATTAGAAAGCTACTACCGATAAGGGTCTACTGGAATAGTTTGTGGCTTTACTTAAAAAAAATCAGTCACTAGATCTGGTTGCATTACTCAACATAATGGATCCTTGCATAGAAAAAGAGCCTAGAGCTTTAGAGCTGACAGCTACAAACTTTATGAGACTTGAAACTCCTTACATTTTTTGAAAAAAACAAATTTTGAATTGAAATTCTATACGAAAGAGGAGCTCTACAAACTTTAATATTGAATCCCAAGATTTAAAAGCTTATGAGTACCATTAATATCTGAATGCTAATTTCAGCGCAGTTTCTCTCTACAAAATTTGGCTGCTTTTTACATTGTAACTCAATTATATTATGTCTTCATTCTAAATGCAGAATACAGCCCTAATTTCAAACACAATCAGAAAAATAGTTAGTTTTTTTAAAAAAAAAGCTAATCGCCACGATCAATTTTTCATTTTATGCGTTCCACGCTATTTATTATTAAAATTTATTTATTTCGTTTATTACTACCTCCCTATCTCTCTCTTTTCGATCATAAAAAATGCTTTGTTTATTTTATATATTTATTCGACAAGTATTTGACTTTGCCTGTAAATATTTAAAAATTTTGTAGTAAAACTTCACGTTGAGATTTAAATATTTCTTTAATCAAAATTTCCAGTATGTAAGGAATCTACACATATTTTTTTTTTTTTTTTGCTTTCTCTAGTAATAAATCTCAAGTTTTTTTATATTTATTCTTACTTTTTAATTACACTTTACATCACGTTAATAAAACGTGTCTTAATACCGATGACACTGATCTAGTTATATGATCACTTTCTTTTATATGTTGGATTTGTAGTTTTAAAACAAATTAGGCAATAAACAATATTCTGAATTTTTCAATGATTATCACATTTCAATTTCAAAGCAATGTTTGTCAAAATAACTTTCACTTTTCTTGAAGAATAGGCGGCCGCTTAAAATACTCGTATGTTAAGTAATAAACTTGTTGCACTTACCTTTGGCAATTCCCTTTTACGTCTAAAAATAACACCATCATTCTCTATGTAATCGGGTACTTCTTTACGATTTGAAAAATTAAATACCATAGAGGTATTTTCGGCCGGTGCTGATGGGGGAGTCTGGCGACGTTTACGCATGGCCCACAATGGACTATTTGTAGCACTAATAACAGAATCAACATCTGATAAACCTGTGGCACATGCTGTAGATGGCGTGACAGGAGATGTTGTATGAGAGGGTGTGATCATTTGATGATCACGACTAGCTGAGGGAGAGGATGTGGCCGCTGGATTTGTTGCAGATGTTGTAGAAGATTTCTTTAAATCATTTATTCGATTTTTTTCGATTTCCTGGGATGTCAAAGAAGTGATTGTGGAATGTTTCATAGACTCCATGTTATTTTCTGAAAACTTTTGCTGCTGTTGTTGTTGTTGTTGCTGCTGCTGGGTGTTGAGTAAGGGCCGTATAACACCAATTTGTTTGCCCGATGAGTTGGAATTGGAAACAGATGTAGCTGTTGTGGAGGAGGAATTGTTTTGGTTTGTTGTATTAAATTTAAACTGTTGTGTATAACCAGCTTTTGCTATATTATCGAGTGCCGTGCGAGTAATGCGTTTTGTTGTTTTCAAACCGCCGTATTCGTCGTCGTCGTAGTTTTCCCCAACATCACTTAAATCACTACTACTGGGAGGAGGCGATGAAGCCTTTGCTAAAGAGTCATAATTATTAACGGTTGCTTCGTTTTTCGTTTCGATCGTTGTGGAAGACGGCGAGCTGTTTGTTTCTTCATTATTAGTACTGTTTGATTTTGTTTTATTATTAATCTTGTCGTTTTGAAGAGAGCTAGTATTTATTAATTCTTTTTGTGTTGTTTCTTCGTTTACAAAATCGTTGTTGCTATTATTGTATGGGTATTTATTATGGCGTTGGCATGCGTCACCACCACCATTATTGTCGCCACCTCCGCCGACGCCGCCAACACTACCAACATTATTCACCGTTTCGTGGTTATCGCTGCCAACAACACAAGTGTTATCGTATTTTTTAATTGGTGGTGTATCGCTCAATTTCAATTTGTTTAACTCTTTGCTCAAAGCTGTTAACGGTGAATCTACATCAAATTTCTCTTTCATATATTCTCTTTTTATATTATTTAACGGCGACTCTATGTCTCTCTCTTGTGAAAGAAATTTCTCTTTTGAAGAGAAAATTCCTTTGTTTTGTTTGAAATCTCTTTCAGTGCTGAATTTTTGCCTGGGTATTATGTCCGGCGTGTGATCTGATAACGTATTGTTTGCTTTTGAAGGTGTTAGACAGTCATTTGTATTATTAACGGACGTGGCCACAGCCATTGTCTTTCTACCCAAAGGCGATTGTAATAGATCATTGGCTTGCGGAGTTAGGTTCTTTAAATGTTTATGCAAAGTTGTTGCAGTCACCTTTTTGGTTGGACTCAAAGGTTTTGGAAAAGTTACCGCCGGTTTTTGTTCTTTAATTATATTTTTAAAAGTCTCAACTTTACTGGCCACATCTCCTTTGGAGTTACTGCGGTTGGTAGTGCGAGGACGACGATTGGCTGTGGCTTCAAACATTTTCAAAGTCTGCTTAACTAAATCTGGAGGTGGTCTTTCGGTATCATCAATAATCGAAGTTAGTCTTTTTGGCGGCATATGATCACTGCCTTGATGTAATCTTTCACGAGCATTATGTATTTTATCCTCTATGGTAACACAGGTGGGTGTAGTACTGTTGGCCCTGGTATGCCAAGGTGATTTTTCACTGAGCAATGCCTCTACCGAACGTGCACGTTTCAGTGAATCATTGCCCCGTTTTAAATGACGTGAACGTTTGTTGTAAGAGGTCTCTGTAAAGGTGACACCAACACCATTGGAACCCTGAGAATTATGGGAAAATCTTTTATCCTGGCCATTGTTAACAGAATTTTTTAGAATGCCTGTCTTTTTGTTCTCTCCATTATTAGGGGTTACATTTTGTGCATCTTTTTTAATTACTGTATAATCAATTCCTTGATTTTCAATATCTTCATCAATTATTTCTTCGGCCTCCTCCTCATCATCCTCATCGCAATTTTCATCATCTTCTGTGTTATCCAGCAAATTATTCAAACTAGTTGATCGTCGTAACAGGTCTTTATTCAAACGTTGCTGTTTCATGGACTCTCTTAAGGCCAAACTCAAGTAACGACACCGCAATTTGGATACTATGCCCGGGCCATAACTTAAATCCTCACTGTTGTCTAAATCTGTATCGCCCCCTTCAACAACAACACCACCACCACCACCACCACCGCGATTATTTGCACGATTTGCGGCATGCCATGTTGAGGTAATTGGATGCAAATGTGTGGCGCTATTTTGTGTTGATTTTTTCATTTCTTGTACAGCCACCATTTTCTTTTTAATTGCACAGTTAGTTGACGACGATGTTGATGTTGCTGCTAAATGTAAAGATAATGATGATGTTGTTGTTAAACACGATGTTGAGTTAGAAGTTGTTAATACGTGAGAGATCTTGGTAGGGGATTTCAAATCCAATGGTATATTATTACCACCACTACCACTAGTATTTTGTTTAAATTTAATAATTTTTTTCGTATTTAACTGTTGTTCGTTTTTAATAAACTGATTTTCTTGTAATTTTTGCGATATTTTAACAACACTAGTAACAGTGCTACCACAATTATTTTGATTATTACTTATATTATTACCACTAATACTAATACCACCAATAGTTGCACTATTATTTGTATTATTAAAATTATTAGAATTTCCCGTAGTGTCTGCCGCACACACTAAACGTTCACTCTCGCATTTATTTAGCGACTGATTTACTAAATTCGCATTTGCTCCACTTATGTTGTGGTATTGTGGTGTTGTTGTATTTAATAATTTCTCTCTCTCAGTCTCAGCTCTCTTTAGTATTGATAAAGATGATGATGATGATGACGATGAAGCAGCCCCACTATTTGTTGCTGTAGTAATGTTATAAGTAGAACCCGTTAAACGAGTTGCCGCTTCTTGTTTATTTGTAATAATAGCTGCTGCTGTTGGTGTTGTTGTTTGTATTTCATCACTTAATACTTCTTTGGTTTTTCTATACATTTTAAAATGTTCTTCTTCATTTTCTTCCATCATTTTGTTATTTGCTTGCAGTTGTTTTTCTTTGCACTCTTTATTTTTTTGTTGTTCTTGCTGTTGTTGCTGCTGGTGAGTAGTGATCTCTTCTTTGGTTGAAAGTGTAGTTGCTATTATTGTTGATGGCGATGATGATGACGATGTTGTTACTGTATATTGACCTCCAAACAATTTTTCTGCCTTTTCTTTAAGTGGGGACGATAATGTTGTAGATGATTTAATATTTGTAGCCGGCTTCAGTGTATTGGTGCTATTTGCTGTATTATATTGTTTATTTACCTTTGTTGTTGTGTTTGCAAATGCCAGTAATGAAGTTTTCGTAAAATCTTTGGTTGAGCAGACTTGCTGTACGCCATCTGCAAATAACAATATAAAATAAAGAAAATATGTTAATTTTTTACCATAAAATTAAAGAAATACTTGAGTAGCATGTGTGTATCTACAAAAATTTACAGTTGTGAACTATTATATAGCAGTACCACAGATATTTTTATAAACTCAAAAACAGCAATACTTAGTTAACAGGCATTTTGGTGCACAGTGGAGGTCAAACTCCATATAAAATATGAAGATAAATTTCAACTAATAGTAGGTATGCATCTAAACCTTACATAACGAGTTTCAAAGCTCAAAAATACGTACATACATTCATATGGATGTACATACATATGAATGTAAATACATATGTATATAAAGCAGCTTCAGGTTTTTGAAGTCGAAGCAAAATAAGATTTGATATGAGACTTCCTTCAATAAAGTTTGCATTTTATGGTCTCTTTATAACATTCCTAGCATTAGAGCCCATGGCGCAGATGGTAGCGCCGCAGAAATACTGCAAAAAATCCAAAAATTGCGCTGAATGAAATCCACGTTTATGCGACACAGAAATTATAATGCAAGTGGCAACGCTTTATTTGCCAATATTTGCGTTAATCAATAACTGTGTTTGTTAGTTATAAGCAAATATACGGCAAATATGTACATACATACTTATGTATGTATGTACCTCCTTATGCTAAATTTTAATTGCAAATAAGGCCTAATAGGTACATACATACATACATACATAAGTATGTATGTAAATATAAGTACATACTTATGTGTATGTATGTATGTATTTAAATATCTAGTTCATTATTAAAATAATGTTGTAAAAGAACATGACTCACTACTTAAAATAATTGTAATATCGAAGTCTACGGTGTATAAAAATTAGGTATCAAATAATCAACCCCAATTTTCAACATAAATATGTACATATGTATGTATGTATGTATGTACATATGTATGTAAACAAACCCTTTTTTATTTTACACACAAATCTGAAGAGAAAAAACTAATAAGAATACATACATATGTATGTATGTACTACATACATACATACATAAATACATACATACTTACATATGTATGTATGCATTTGTTTAAATGAGTAACAACCACTACATATTGGCGCCATAGTCACGCGTTTTAATTAACTGCAAGCAGCTGAGTTCACTACTTTTGTTTTGGGTTTTTGCAAACAAAATCATATTCAAAGTCATTAAGCATATGTTTTATTTACACAAGTTTGCATGCCGGTATACTTACATACAGTTTGTCTAAAACTGCTTTGCAAGCCAACAACTCCATTCATCGAAACTTTCCATAATACATATACATATGTAGATACATAAGTATGTACATAAGTATAAAAAATTATGACAAAATCAACAAACTTGGTTTTAATAGATCGCTTTTTTACTTAGATATGTATGTACATATTTAGGATTAGAAAATTTCTGAGTTTTTTAAACATCAGAGAATTTACATATTTCTACGATATTGAGCATTTTTAATCCGTTTTTATTTCTTGGTAAAAAAAACATTCGTCTTCTAAAGTAATAAAGAAAGACTCGCAAAGACATTTTGATATATTTTAAAAATTCGTTTATATAAAGGAGGTAACATACATTGGGCGATTTAAAAAAAAAACAAAAGACTTAAGAAACAAACTTAGTGTCAGGTTTTATCGTCGTCAGGTTTTTTTGTTTCAAAAGCAAAAGACTTAAGAAACAAACGTTTCAAAATTTCTTGATTCGGTCGCCTCAAAGACCGCGACAAAAGCTATGCAATAGCTTAAAAATAAACTTCATATTTTAAACGTTTATATGTATGTATGTATGTATGTATCTATGTGAAAACAAAAACACTAAATGTATATTAAAAGACATAATTTTTTGTTTACTAAATTGGCGTAGATTTGTTTTTCCTTAAAAAATATTGAGATTATGAAAACTGCCTAACCGCCACTAATGCGTGAAGACCAGTGTAAGTAAAGTGCATAAAATAAATAAGAAAAGTACCACCACTGACATGTGGAAAACATTTTTAAGATGGGTTCTTTGTGAAACCTTAAGAACTTGTTAAAACTATCTATGTACGTTTCTAAACAAATAAATTCAGAGAGCAAATTGATTAAAATTTAATAAAACAGAAAAAGTTGCACTAATCGAGACTGTTTTTTTAAAAAAGTTGCACTTATAAAGACTGTAATGTAAAAAAATTACCTGTTGCGCTAATCGGGGTGTTGCGATAATCGGTGGTTGCGCAAATCGAGCTCGCACTGTATCTTTCTTTTTTTGCTTTATTATTGATTGTTTGTACGTATATAATGCATATGTATGTATGTATGCGTAATAAAAGTGCATGAGCCAATTAAAAGCCATGACAGAATATTTTTCATATGCAGATATCCCGAAATAGAGAATGAGAAACACATTGACCAAAGCAAAGTGAAATTTTAGTAAAAATTTTCCTTCAAAATAGTGGTTAGAGTTCCTATCTACTAAACCGAAGTATCTCGGCTCGACTCTCAGTAGGCATTCGAGGTTTTCAACACTCCTCATTCCTGTTGTAAAAAAGCATCCCCGGGCGTCCTAGTACTCTGAGTTGACATCAATCTACGTTGTACCAGATGGTTGGTTCAGAAGCAGGAAAAACACAGAAATTGATAACTATTTAGCAAGATAAACAACCACATAGCCTGGAAATGAACCACTATACAATTACATTAAAACATTGTACTTAGGGTCTGTGCACATATTACGTAACGCTCCAAGGGGGGGTTGTGGTTAAAGATTTGTTACGGACTGGAAATTTTGCACTGGCAAATTATTAAAAAGTGTTAAGGAGGGAGGGGGGTATAAAATCTCTGAAAACAGCGTTAAGTAATATGTGCACAGCCCCTTAGATACGGCAGACTAGCAGAACGTATCAGTATACCGATTTCAAGGCCTCTACACCTCTCATCATCGTTCATTCGCCGATATACATAACTTATGTAAAGTGAATACTAATCCCCTAAGTGCTGGGGCCAAATCATCGCATACGATATCGATCAAAATTTATCGAAATTTTTCATTTTGGTATTATCGCATACGATATCGAATGAATTGTATCGTAATTTGATGCATCGTTTTCTATAATTTGCTTATTCGACACGTATCGTAATGTTATTCGATACGATAGTTAATTCGATATCGTAAGCGGTCATTTGGCCCCTGGTCTTAAAAAAACAACCAGAATAAGCAGTCAAAAACATCCACCATTTATTGGCCCTTGTTAATTTGAATTTTTATTAAGTCAATATACCGAATTTATATAGCTCATATCACGGTTGTCGTAGTAGTAGTAGTCGAACTTTAATGACACTCGTAAGAAGGCCGGGCCGTTTGTTAAAATACCAATTTGTTAATTTTCAACAATTCGCGTTTAGTATATGATTTTCAATTATTTTACTACAAATACTAAATTAAGAGTGTACCTCCATCTACTTATCGATTTTTCCAAGAATATACTCAATTAATTACAATTCATACACATAAAAATCATACACAGCCATGCACTTTAAAATATGCAGTGTGATAACAGCAGCAATAAAAGAGAGAGAAGATGAACAACAAAATTGTAGTCAAGTATGCATGCCGATGCCAGTGGCCAGCAATTGGTACGGCCATTAATAAATGAATGTACACACGTATGTACATATATGCATGTATGTTCAAATGTTTGTGCTGAAACTGTTGATAACAACATTATTAACAAGATTTGAATGACCTGTCTGGCTATCTCTCTGTCTGCGTGTCAATAAATTCATAGAGTCAATATAAACTTTAATTGTTCGTGTTGTTGCTATTTTTCTAATCAGAACAAGATCTATTGGCAAATAGGTATGTATAGAAAATATTTGCAAGCCTTGCAGTTTTATTTTTCTATACCTACACAGTATAGGCATTAATGTACACACATACATACATATGTATATATGTTGATATATACGATTATTTGCATTGTCTACAATTATTATTGCAACAGAGTTGCACAGAAAGAAGAGTACATAGAAGTACTTGTGATTCTTCACAAACTGGTATAGTATTGCCAAAAATTCTTTAGGCTTTCTTTTATTATTTTCTTAATAAAAATAATGCAACACTAAATAACCAGATAAAACGGGATTAAGTTTTTTTTTTTTTATTTTTTCCTATAAATAAGCAAGACCTCTATTTTTTAAGGTATTATTTCTTAGAAAAATCACTATAATTCGGTCCAACATAATCAAAAATTATGTTGTTACAAGTAATCTAACCAAAATAAAGCCTCACATATACTGTGTAGTCGGAATATGCAAAATTATGCTGTAAAGAGCAAAATATGAATATATATGCACTTACAAACTGATGCCAAATTTTTTAAAAAGTACTGAAACGTATAAATAATTTATTTGGGTCAATATAAATTGCACAGGAAAAATACAATAATAATTTTCTAAGGTTTGTTCCTGGTAGAGAGATCAATAGATATTTTCACAATCTTATGAAAACTATTGCCCAATTTACAAGCTTAGTTGTATTGAAAAAAAATTTTCAAAACAAAAACAATTAAGTAAGTGCAAAGTTTGATTTTTAACTTATTTCTGATATTCAATTTAAATTTTGAACTTTGTTGCCACTTAACGAATTAAAGCAGAGTGGGCATTGTAGGATATAATTCATAGACAACACTATAATGTTTAATATATGGTGGAAAATAAAAAATCACCAGCTAACATCAAATTAGTAGCGGGAAGTCTCGTATTCTATTTGCATTCGAAACGTGTATAAATGGGATATGTAATCACGTTCAACAGAGCTACCTAAAAAGTAGTGAAAGCATTTACACATGAATACTGACGAGGTTTAGTAGCTTCTACCGAAAACAATGTCTGTTCTATTCAGCCGTGTGGTTGAAATCTAAAGGGATATTTAGATATTAAATTTTTTTCCTTTGTTTCTTGAAATATGTTAACAATGTCTATCTAATATTTCTCTGATTATTAAATTTACGAACTTTAGCCTGCATAAATATTAACAAATAATTAAGGAGAGTTAAGAGAAAAATTAGAAAAATATACAGTTTATTCCTATTTCGTGTTCTCTTCTCTTTCGTACATTTCTATTTCAATATGGAAAAAAAGAAAGTGTCCTCCAAAGAGTTCTGTTTTTTTTTTTTGTTTTTAGTTGGAAAGTGGCTACCAGACAACATTAAAAATGCCATTTTACTGTCATTTAGTATCGTCGCATGTCCCTATTTCAAAAATACGCACTCTTATCTTGTGTTATATTTTTACAAACTTTCTTCTGCTTGTTTTCTGTCAGTGTAGCCCCTTAGTAAAGTTTTACAGTGCTTCTTTTAATTTCATACTTCTGCTTTTTAACTGTTGCTGTGTCTTTTCCGCAGTTATATTTGTTTATGTAGTTTGAAAAGTAATATTGATGATTTTGCAAAATACAAATAAAACCAATAAAAAAAAAACTTTGCAATGGAAAAATGGAGAAAACAGTTTTAACAATGGCACTTATTGATTAAGTGTTGTTTATATACCCAAGTACATGTTATTGTTATTATATTCTTGTTAATATGCTCTTGTTATTAGGAAATCCATGCAGAACCTAGACACTCGTTCACTGTTGTTCCACGATACATCGAAACAACAAACATGACAAGTCGACGTTTAGCACACAATATGGAAAATGTACACTGCAGGAAATTGACGAGTGGCATATAAGAAACAGTGACAGTTGTGAAAAGAATAATAAAAACGTGTTAAATAACAGTGTCAAACTCAAGCGATATTCGCCCGGCAGTACTTTTGAAATGATATACAAACCCTGATGCAAGAAATACATGACGAAAGTTTTTACTACTAAAACCGCTGTTGGAATAAGATTCCCCTTAAATAGAGATACAGCAGACTAAAATGTCACACAAAATATATTTTCAGAATTCATTTAAAAGTTACAAATCAACACCGAGACTATTCCGCAACATACTGTAGTCAAATATCTAGGCGTTCACCTTGACCGCCGTTTAACATGGAAATCGCATATAGACGCAAAGTTGATGCAAATGAAATTAAAAGCAGCCCAAATGAATTGGCTTATGGGTAGAAATTCAATACTGAGCCTAGACTGTAAACTTCTACTATACAACGCGATCCTGAAACCAATATGGTGCTATGGAATCCAGCTATGGGGCACTGCCTCAGCATCGAATGTAGAAAAAATTCAGAGGCGACAAAATAAAATTCTACGTACAATAACTGCAGCCCCCTGGTATGTCAGAAACCATAGAATTCATAAAGATCTAGACGTTCCGTTGGTAAAGACAGTATTTTCGAAACACGCGAAAAAATAAATTCAAAAACTTGAGTTGCACCCAAACCCACTTGCGCGCAATATTCTAGAGTATAGAGGCCACACCCGGCTTAGGAGGAGGGACACTCTTTCTATCAGCCGTACACGAGAGATGTAAAACAACAAAAATCAACCATTGTAACTAAAAATTATGTTTAGCATTGGCTAAACTTATATTTATTATTTTTTTTTTTAGATTTAAGTTTTGAAAAACTTATTGATGTTTCAATCTATTATTGAAGATTCAATAAATAATATACATATAAAAAAAAAAAAAAAAAAATATGTAAAAATATTTTATAAGTACGCGTAGCGACTAAGCAAGAATAATTCAAGAACGTAAATACATACTTTACTCATTACTGGCTTCTTTTTTAATTTAAAACTTTTCTAAAAACCCCTGAAGAAGTTTGTAAAAAGCGAACGTAACGTTGGGTAAATATAAAATAAAAAAAGTATGTGTGGCACTCGGGGACTGCCACGGTAAAGCTATTGCATAGCATTTTTTATCAACTTATGCAATTATATTATTAAGTTTTGTTTAATAACTCGGTTGTTATTGTTTAATAACTCGGTTATTATTGGAGATAATTCGTCTTGGGTGTACCCAGGTGGCAGCAGGATAAAACAAGAACTTGGCAGCACACTTTTTGGATGGTTGTTGACTGGGCTGATTAGTTAGCATACATTGGGCGATTCAATTACTTGAAAATAACTTGGCACCACATTTCCTCGTGTGGTTGTTGACTGGGCTGATTAGTGAAGACAATTGAGCGATTCAAATACTTAAAAATCTATATAATAGCTTAAAAAACAAAAGACTTAAGAAACAAACTTAGTGTTAGGTTTTTTCGTGAGGTTTTTTTCGTTACGGAATTTCTTGATTCAGTCACCATCAAAGCCCGCGATAAAATCTATGCAATAGCTTAAAAATGATATAATTCGTTTTATTGTATTTATATTTTTGGAAACAAATAGTTGACCATAAATAGCCTGCAGGTAAAACCTATTGATATTATTAAAACTATTCTTGTTTTGCATATTTTTAAAGAAACGTTTATTGAAAGCAACTCACAAATAATTAAAGTTGACAGCACTCATTGCTGCCCGGTATCAGCATTTCGGTGTCTTTCACTTATTTGCACGATAGAATCGCAACTAACATACACAACTGATAAAGTTGAGTCATTATCAATACATTTGCTTAAATATTTTCAAAGGGTGTTTTTCCATTGTTTTCTCAGCCAGTGTTTTTTACAAGAAAAATAAAAATAAGACTACGATCGCCTAAAAATAAATTACAAATGTAAGTATGTACGTACATATGTACGTAAATACACATCTATTATATTTATACTTTGCAGTGTCATAATAAACGAAAAATTAACTGTTTTTATATTAAAAGCTCCATCAAAACATCCCCTTTTCTATAAAGTAATTAATTGAATTAAAAGTTACAATTTTGGAATTTAAATCAGCACACACCCATTTCAAAGTTCCACTGCCAAAAGTAACGCTATAAAAACTATGGGAAAATTATAATTAATTTCAAAGATGGACAAATAATAACTAAGAAATTAACTTTTCTTATAAAAAAAAAAAATTGAATTTTTTTAATATGAAGGAGACTAATATGGGCATTTCCACAGCAAAGTCTACTTTTTGTCACGTAACGTCACCATGCAACTAAACTTGTATTTTAGAGCCACGCTGCTCGAATTTTCCCTACTCTTACTAATTACTAGTGTATGCGAAAATACAAAAAAAGAAGATAATATACAAAATTTTCGTTACGTTACGCGACAAAAAGTAGACTTTTGTGTGGAAATGCCCATATATAAAATTCTCGTATCACAATGTTTGCTATCGAACTCCTCCGAAACGGCTCGACCGATTTTAATGAAATTTTTTATGTATGTATATTTGGTAGGTATGAGATTAGGTTTTAAAGTATATTTTAAACCGCTAGCGGCACGGGGAGGAGAGGGAGGGGGCACTTCCTCTATTTACTAAACTATTAACCCAACAGATGACGCTATGTCCGCCTCATAATTATTTTTGTTGTTGAATGACAGATGGTGCTACGTCCGCCTCATGCATTGTCTAATAACACTGTGATAGTCGAAAAGGATTCATCGAAGTTCATTTTTTTTTCGGGTCAAAAACTATCACAGTGTAATCAGGTCTGCGCAAGAAGGAATATGGTTTTTTGTAGGTTTGTGTTTTGACCGTTAAATAATCTGCAAAAAAATGGTATATTAGGAAAATCGTCGTCGTTCGTATTTCAAACAGAACAAAATTATTGTTTGGTATTTTTTTCATCGGCGGTCATCGTCACACACTTACAATACATTCGCTATTTTTTATATAACACCCAAAATATGCACTAGAAATATTTTGTATGGCAAAACAACGTTTGCCGGCTCATCTAGTATATGTATATATCTAAATTAAATCTGGCAGCCTTATTTTTTCCATTCAAGAGATATAACGATATTAGTACAACAAACAAATATCCAGTTATATGGCAACACTGAACTTAGTGCAATGAATTTAATGCAATATGACCTTGACAGGTGATGGCTGACTTCCAAAACGTTCGTATACAAAGTTTGTATACAGTATTGCTACTGTATTTAAATCACATACATATGCAAAGTTCCGAAGCAATGCAACAACTATAAAACCGATGCCGTGTTTTCTTTCTTACTGCGTTAAAAATACTTAGCGGCGGCGTTTTGAAATGGTTGACATTGTACAATTATTGTACTGCGGCGTTATGAAATGTGATGCTTTGTTCAAACACAAAGCAATTGACGTTTTGGAAGTCAGCCGATATTTATAAAACAAAACAAGCCCCTACCATCTGTTTTTTTTTTTTTTCAGAAATATACACATGCAAATCCCTTCATACTGAAGCTGATATTCCTTTGTTTATGACAAAGTTTCACAAGTGAAGCAAGAAAAATTAAACATAACAGTTTTTTTATTTCATCGAGCAATAATAAATACAATTTTATTTACAAAGATTTTCCAGATTAATGTACATACTCGTATGTAGATATACAAGTATGTTATTGCAATTTGGTTTGATATATTGATCAACAAAGTGACAGTATTCAGTGCTTGGTGGAAATAGTCTTTCTTGAAGTAACTCTGCATATTTTGTTGTTCAATTTTACAAATGAACTACGATAATTTCCACAAGGCCTTTCACAAAAGTTTTTGAACCAAACACTGAATACCACCAGTATGTATACATACGAGTATGTATTAGAAAACCAGAAAATAAAATGATTATTTAACAAAACAATTAAATCAGCTGTTTTCTTACGATTAAGAAAATGTATACCCACATAACATATGGCTTTAACAATATGAATGCATACATGTGAGCATACTTACTTTTTATTGGCAATAAAAAATCAACTATCTAAACAATTTGAATTGAATTTATAAAGCAACAATTGAAATTAATAAGCAAACACAAGATATTGAATAATGAAATGCCAGTGATTTGGTAAAGTTTGTCAATTAGAAATTTAAGACCACTCAACTGGTTGATAAGCTATTTTTATACTCTACACTTCTAAAAATCAATTGCAGTACCATTAATGTTTGCAAAAATATATATAAATTAAATATGTATGTATATAGCTATGTATGTATGTATGTACATATTTCGCAAAAATAGCTTCAAGTATCAATGAAGAAAATTGAAATTTCAAAATCGAAAAAATAGTTCATTTTACAGGAAAACTGTTTCGCTAAGCCACTCCATACAGTGGCCAGTGGTTTTTGAATATAGTGACCAGCCCTTGTACGAATTAATTTACCCTATTCCGATTCCACCTTATTTACAAATCTGGTTTCGGCTGTAATATTGATTGTAAAAGATCAAATTGATTTAAATATATACAAATCAATTTTTAAGTATTTTAAGATTTTATTTACATATTTATTTTTTATTAAACTTCCTGTTAAACTCATTGTCCCACATCTACTTATGACGGCTGTTTTTTTTATCGTCTTTGTGTATGTTTTTAATGTTTTTTTTTTTCAATAAAAAAAACCATCTTGTAATTCGTCTCCCTTCTTTTTATTACAAATAAGGGGTGATCCATTTCGAGGTTCCCTACTTTTTTAAAGAAAAAAACACAGAAAATTAAAATTTAATGGAGAATGTTTATTATCATTTGAAAGAACATTCTTTGGCATTTATATTTTGAAGATTATGTCTATCAAATGTTGGCCGTTGCTACGTCGCAGATGGTCCATCCGTTGAGTCCAACTTTTGATGACTCGTTCGAGCACGCGTGATGACACGCGTGATGTTTTCCTCCAAGGCCTGAATCGAAGCGGGTTTGTCCGCATAAACTTTAGACTTTACATATCCCCACAGGAAAAAGTCCAACGGTGTGATATCACACGATCTTGGTGGCCAATCGACCGGCTCAAAACGTGAAATTATGTGCTCACCGAAATGTTCTCTCAATACATCCATTGATTGATGCGATGTGTGGTAAGTGGCGCCGTCTTGCTGAAACCAAATGTCGCCGAGATCACGAGCTTCAATTTCAGACATCAAATAGTCGGTTATCATGGCACGATAACGGTCGCCATTGACGGTTACGTTCGCACCGGCGTCATTTTTAAAGAAATATGGACCCATAATTACACCGGCCCACAAACCACACCAAACCGTTGTTTTTTCTGGATGATGTGGCAGTTCTTGAATCTCTTCAGGTTGTTCTTCGTCCTAAATGCGGCAATTTTGTTTGTTTACATACCCATTGAGCCAGAAATGGGCATTGATGGGAAATGGGCGAAGTGTACGAAACACATTCCTCACAGAACGTGAATTTTCGTAATAAAGTTGAACGATTTGTAAACGTTGTTTAGGCGTAAGTCTTTCCATTATGAAATGCCAGACAATACTAAACAAAAATAACATGACAGCATGACACGACTCACACATGATCTGTCAACAAAAGGCTATTGAAAAAAGTATCTCTACTTGGATCACCCTTTACATACCCCACCAGCTATTATATAAAATAAAACAAAAGGGGAATTATGACTGATGAACTTAAAAACACATTTGAACTTGCAAAACCATGCAAACTAAGAAGCGCAACACATTTAACTTGATCTGTCAATGATCATCAAACTGTATACATATATGTTGAAATTTTTACGATCGACTAGAACTCGCTTGCAATCAGACAGACGTCAGTCCTATTTTTTTTTTACAAAGTACAAAGAAGAAAATTTTTTAACAAGACAACATGATGACATGATCACTCAAAGAGCCAACTTTGCCCTTAGTCGACTTAGGGCCATTACTATAACCTTACAAACATGAAGTTATTTTTAGGATGGTATGTGACAGATAAATGGTTTTTGGTTATTACATATTAAAATTAACCTAAAATGTGACTGATAAGTTGCTATAAATTTTTATTTTCAAAATTTTATAGAAAAAATCTCAAATACGATTGAGAAATCGGACTTACATAGTCAATTAGTATGGATTCTTGGCTTTAATTTCCCATCCAAATGAGTGACAATCAAAAATGTGCCCACAAATGGCCAAATTCCCGTAGAGATCATCAAAAATTTACATAATTTTAATTTTTAAAATTTTATAGAAAAATTCTCAAATACAATTGAGAAATCGGACTTACATAGTCTATAAGTATGGATCCTTGGCTTTTATTTCCCATTAGTCCAAATGAGTGACAAACAAAAATGTGCCCACAAATGGCCAAATTCCCGTAGAGATTATCAAATATTTAAACAATTTTAATTTTCAAAATTTTGTAAAAAAATTCTCAAATACTATTGAGAAATCGGACTTACATAGCCAATAAGTATGAATTCTTGGCTTTAATTTCCCGCTAGTCCAAATGAGTGACAATCAAAAATGTGCCCACAATAGGCCAAAATCTCGTAGAGATTATCAAATATTTAAACAATTTTAATTTTCAAAATTTTGTAAAAAAATTCTCAAATACTATTGAGAAATCGGACTTACGTAGTCAATAAGTATGGATTCATGGCTTTAATTTCCCACTGGTCCAAAAGAGTGACAAAGAAAAATGTGCCCACAAAAGGCCAAATTCTCGTAGAGATTATCAAATATTTAAACAATTTTAATTTTCAAGATTTTATATAAAAATTCTCAAATACAATTGAGAAATCGTACTAACGTAGTCAATAAGTATGGATTCTTGGCTTTGATTTCCCAATGGTCCAAATGAGTGACAAACAAAAATGTGCCCACAAATGGCCAAATTCCCGTAGAGATTATCAAAAATTTACATAAATTTTAATTTTCAAAATTTTATAGAAAAATTCTCAAATACAATTGAGAAATCGGACTTACATAGTCTATAAGTATGGATCCTTGGCTTTAATTTCCCATTGGTCCAAATGAGTGACAAACAAATGTTATAGAAAAATTCTCAAATACAATTGAGAAATCGGACTTACATAGTCTATAAGTATGGATCCTTGGCTTTAATTTCCCATTGGTCCAAATGAGTGACAAACAAATGTTATAGAAAAATTCTCAAATACAATTGAGAAATCGGACTTACATAGCCTATAAGTATGGATTCTTGGCTTTAATTTCCCATTGGTCCAAATGAGTGACAAACATAAATGTGCCCACAAATAGCCAAATTCACGTATAGCTGAACAAAATTTACACAATTTTAATCTTTAAAATTTTATAGAAAAATTCTCAAATACAATTGAGAAATTGGACTTACATAGTCTATAAGTATGGATCCTTGGCTTTTATTTCCCATTAGTCCAAATGAGTGACAAACAAATTTTATAGAAAAATTCTCAAATGCAATTGAGAAATCGGACTTACATAGTCTATAAGTATGGATCCTTGG
Organism: Lypha dubia; assembly: GCA_947311025.1. Classification (NCBI taxonomy): domain Eukaryota; kingdom Metazoa; phylum Arthropoda; class Insecta; order Diptera; family Tachinidae; genus Lypha; species Lypha dubia. Next base: position 10,240,258 of record OX371262.1, on the reverse strand, counting down.
CTTTAATTTCCCATTGGTTCAAATGAGTGACAAACAAATGTTATAGAAAAATTCTCAAATACAATTGAGAAATCGGACTTACATAGTCTATAAGTATGGATCCTTGGCTTTTATTTCCCATTAGTCCAAATGAGTGACAAACAAATTTTATAGAAAAATTCTCAAATACAATTGAGAAATCGGACTTACATAGTCTATAAGTATGGATCCTTGGCTTTAATTTCCCATTGGTTCAAATGAGTGACAAACAAATGTTATAGAAAAATTCTCAAATACAATTGAGAAATCGGACTTACATAGTCTATAAGTATGGATCCTTGGCTTTAATTTCCCGCTAGTCCAAATGAGTGACAATCAAAAATGTGCCCACAAAAGGCCAAAATCTCGTAGAGATTATCAAATATTTAAACAATTTTAATTTTCAAGATTTTATATAAAAATTCTCAAATACAATTGAGAAATCGTACTAACGTAGTCAATAAGAATGGATTCTTGGCTTTAATTTCCCACTGGTCCAAATGAGTGACAGACAAAAATGTGCCCACAAATGGCCAAATTCCCGTAGAGATCATCAAAAATTTACATAAATTTTAATTTTCAAAATTTTATAGAAAAATTCTCAAATACAATTGAGAAATCGGACTTACATAGTCTATAAGTATGGATCCTTGGCTTTAATTTCCCAATGGTCCAAATGAGTGACAAACAAATGTTATAGAAAAATTCTCAAATACAATTGAGAAATCGGACTTACATAGCCTATAAGTATGGATTCTTGGCTTTAATTTCCCATTGGTCCAAATGAGTGACAAACATAAATGTGCCCACAAATAGCCAAATTCACGTAGAGCTGAACAAAATTTACACAATTTTAATCTTTAAAATTTTATAGAAAAATTCTCAAATACAATTGAGAAATTGGACTTACATAGTCTATAAGTATGGATCCTTGGCTTTTATTTCCCATTAGTCCAAATGAGTGACAAACAAATTTTATAGAAAAATTCTCAAATACAATTGAGAAATCGGACTTACATAGTCTATAAGTATGGATCCTTGGATTTTATTTCCCATTAGTCCACATGAGTGACAAACAAATTTTATAGAAAAATTCTCAAATACAATTGAGAAATCGGACTTACATAGCCTATAAGTATGGATTCTTGGCTTTAATTTCCCATTGGTCCAAATGAGTGACAAACATAAATGTGCCCACAAATAGCCAAATTCACGTAGAGCTGAACAAAATTTATACAATTTTAATCTTTAAAATTTTATAGAAAAATTCTCAAATACAATTGAGAAATCGGACTTACATAGTCTATAAGTATGGATCCTTGGCTTTAATTTCCCATTGGTCCAAATGAGTGACAAACAAATGTTATAGAAAAATTCTCAAATACAATTGAGAAATCGGACTTACATAGCCTATAAGTATGGATTCTTGGCTTTAATTTCCCATTGGTCCAAATGAGTGACAAACATAAATGTGCCCACAAATAGCCAAATTCCCGTAGAGATCATCAAAAATTTACATAAACTTTAATTTTCAAAATTTTATAGAAAAAATCTCAAATACAATTGAGAAATCGGACTTACATAGCCAATAAGTATGAATTCTTGGCTTTAATTTCCCGCTAGTCCAAATGAGTGACAATCAAAAATGTGCCCACAAAAGGCCAAAATCTCGTAGAGCTGAACAAAATTTACATAAACTTTAATTTTCAAAATTTTATAGAAAAAATCTCAAATACAATTGAGAAATCGGACTTACATAGCCAATAAGTATGAATTCTTGGCTTAAATTTCCCGCTAGTCCAAATGAGTGACAATCAAAAATGTGCCCACAAAAGGCCAAAATCTCGTAGAGATTATCAAATATTTAAACAATTTTAATTTTCAAAATTTTGTAAAAAAATTCTCAAATACTATTGAGAAATCGGACTTACGTAGTCAATAAGTATGGATTCATGGCTTTAATTTCCCACTGGTCCAAAAGAGTGACAAAGAAAAATGAGCCCACAAAAGGCCAAATTCTCGTAGAGATTATCAAATATTTAAACAATTTTAATTTTCAAGATTTTATATAAAAATTCTCAAATACAATTGAGAAATCGTACTAACGTAGTCAATAAGTATGGATTCATGGCTTTAATTTCCCATTGGTCCAAATTAGTGACAAACATAAATGTGCCCACAAATGGCCAAATTCCCCTAGAGATCATCAAAAATTTACATAAATTTTAATTTTCAAAATTTTATAGAAAAATTCTCAAATACAATTGAGAAATTGGACTTACATAGTCTATAAGTATGGATCCTTGGCTTTTATTTCCCATTAGTCCAAATGAGTGACAAACAAATTTTATAGAAAAATTCTCAAATACAATTGAGAAATTGGACTTACATAGTCTATAAGTATGGATCCTTGGCTTTTATTTCCCATTAGTCCAAATGAGTGACAAACAAATTTTATAGAAAAATTCTCAAATACAATTGAGAAATCGGACTTACATAGTCTATAAGTATGGATCCTTGGCTTTAATTTCCCATTGGTTCAAATGAGTGACAAACAAATGTTATAGAAAAATTCTCAAATACAATAGAGAAATCGTACTAACGTAGTCAATAAGTATGGGTTCTTGGCTTTAATTTCCCAATGGTCCAAATGAGTGACAAACAAAAATGTGCCCACAAATGGCCAAATTCCCGTAGAGATCATCAAAAATTTACATAAATTTTAATTTTCAAAATTTTATAGAAAAATTCTCAAATACAATTGAGAAATCGGACTTACATAGCCTATAAGTATGGATTCTTGGCTTTAATTTCCCATTGGTCCAAATGAGTGACAAACATAAATGTGCCCACAAATAGCCAAATTCACGTAGAGCTGAACAAAATTTCCACATTTTTAATCTTTAAAATTTTATAGAAAAATTCTCAAATACAATTGAGAAATTGGACTTACATAGTCTATAAGTATGGATCCTTGGCTTTTATTTCCCATTGGTCCAAATGAGTGACAAACATAAATGTGCCCACAAATAGCCAAATTCACGTAGAGCTGAACAAAATTTACACAATTTTAATCTTTAAAATTTTATAGAAAAATTCTCAAATACAATTGAGAAATTGGACTTACATAGTCTATAAGTATGGATCCTTGGCTTTTATTTCCCATTAGTCCAAATGAGTGACAAACAAATTTTATAGAAAAATTCTCAAATACAATTGAGAAATCGGACTTACATAGTCTATAAGTATGGATCCTTGGCTTTTATTTCCCATTAGTCCAAATGAGTGACAAACATAAATGTGCCCACAAATAGCCAAATTCACGTAGAGCTGAACAAAATTTACACAATTTTAATCTTTAAAATTTTATAGAAAAATTCTCAAATACAATTGAGAAATCGGACTTACATAGTCTATAAGTATGGATTCTTGGCTTTAATTTCCCATTGGTCCAAATGAGTGACAAACATAAATGTGCCCACAAATAGCCAAATTCACGTAGAGCTGAACAAAATTTACACAATTTTAATCTTTAAAATTTTATGGAAAAATTCTCAAATACAATTGAGAAATTGGACTTACATAGTCTATAAGTATGGATCCTTGGCTTTTATTTCCCATTAGTCCAAATGAGTGACAAACAAATTTTATAGAAAAATTCTCAAATACAATTGAGAAATCGGACTTACATAGTCTATAAGTATGGATCCTTGGCTTTTATTTCCCATTAGTCCAAATGAGTGACAAACATAAATGTGCCCACAAATAGCCAAATTCACGTAGAGCTGAACAAAATTTACACAATTTTAATCTTTAAAATTTTATAGAAAAATTCTCAAATACAATTGAGAAATCGGACTTACATAGTCTATAAGTATGGATTCTTGGCTTTAATTTCCCATTGGTCCAAATGAGTGACAAACATAAATGTGCCCACAAATAGCCAAATTCACGTAGAGCTGAACAAAATTTACACAATTTTAATCTTTAAAATTTTATGGAAAAATTCTCAAATACAATTGAGAAATTGGACTTACATAGTCTATAAGTATGGATCCTTGGCTTTTATTTCCCATTAGTCCAAATGAGTGACAAACAAATTTTATAGAAAAATTCTCAAATACAATTGAGAAATCGGACTTACATAGTCTATAAGTATGGATCCTTGGCTTTTATTTCCCATTAGTCCAAATGAGTGACAAACATAAATGTGCCCACAAATAGCCAAATTCACGTAGAGCTGAACAAAATTTACACAATTTTAATCTTTAAAATTTTATAGAAAAATTCTCAAATACAATTGAGAAATCGGACTTACATAGTCTATAAGTATGGATTCTTGGCTTTAATTTCCCATTGGTCCAAATGAGTGACAAACATAAATGTGCCCACAAATAGCCAAATTCACGTAGAGCTGAACAAAATTTACACAATTTTAATCTTTAAAATTTTATGGAAAAATTCTCAAATACAATTGAGAAATTGGACTTACATAGTCTATAAGTATGGATCCTTGGCTTTTATTTCCCATTAGTCCAAATGAGTGACAAACAAATTTTATAGAAAAATTCTCAAATACAATTGAGAAATCGGACTTACATAGTCTATAAGTATGGATTCTTGGCTTTAATTTCCCATTGGTCCAAATGAGTGACAAACATAAATGTGCCCACAAATAGCCAAATTCACGTAGAGCTGAACAAAATTTACACAATTTTAATCTTTAAAATTTTATAGAAAAATTCTCAAATACAATTGAGAAATTGGACTTACATAGTCTATAAGTATGGATCCTTGGCTTTTATTTCCCATTAGTCCAAATGAGTGACAAACAAATTTTATAGAAAAATTCTCAAATACAATTGAGAAATCGGACTTACATAGTCTATAAGTATGGATCCTTGGCTTTTATTTCCCATTAGTCCAAATGAGTGACAAACAAATTTTATAGAAAAATTCTCAAATACAATTGAGAAATCGGACTTACATAGTCTATAAGTATGGATTCTTGGCTTTAATTTCCCATTGGTCCAAATAAGTGACAAACATAAATGTGCCCACAAATAGCCAAATTCACGTAGAGCTGAACAAAATTTACACAATTTTAATCTTTAAAATTTTATAGAAAAATTCTCAAATACAATTGAGAAATTGGACTTACATAGTCTATAAGTATGGATCCTTGGCTTTTATTTCCCATTAGTCCAAATGAGTGACAAACAAATTTTATAGAAAAATTCTCAAATACAATTGAGAAATCGGACTTACATAGTCTATAAGTATGGATCCTTGGCTTTTATTTCCCATTGGTCCAAATGAGTGACAAACAAATTTTATAGAAAAATTCTCAAATACAATTGAGAAATCGGACTTACATAGTCTATAAGTATGGATCCTTGGCTTTAATTTCCCATTGGTCCAAATGAGTGACAAACAAATGTTATAGAAAAATTCTCAAATACAATTGAGAAATCGGACTTACATAGTCTATAAGTATGGATCCTTGGCTTTAATTTCCCATTAGTCCAAATGAGTGACAAACAAATTTTATAGAAAAATTCTCAAATACAATTGAGAAATCGGACTTACATAGCCTATAAGTATGGATTCTTGGCTTTAATTTCCCGCTAGTCCAAATGAGTGACAATCAAAAATGTGCCCACAAAAGGCCAAAATCTCGTAGAGCTGAACAAAATTTACACAATTTTAATCTTTAAAATTTTATAGAAAAATTCTCAAATACAATTGAGAAATCGGACTTACATAGTCTATAAGTATGGATTCTTGGCTTTAATTTCCCATTGGTCCAAATGAGTGACAAACAAATGTTATAGAAAAATTCTCAAATACAATTGATAAATCGGACTTACATAGCCTATAAGTATGGATTCTTGGCTTTAATTTCCCATTGGTCCAAATGAGTGACAAACATAAATGTGCCCACAAATAGCCAAATTCCCGTAGAGATCATCAAAAATTTACATAAACTTTAATTTTCAAAATTTTATAGAAAAAATCTCAAATACAATTGAGAAATCGGACTTACATAGCCAATAAGTATGAATTCTTGGCTTTAATTTCCCGCTAGTCCAAATGAGTGACAATCAAAAATGTGCCCACAAATGGCCAAATTCCCGTAGAGATCATCAAAAATTTACATAATTTTAATTTTTAAAATTTTATAGAAAAACTAGCTGATCCCGGTGTACTTCGCTACCCCCCTCGTTATAAAATAAAATGAAAAGTATTTATATATATGCTATTGTGACGATCGGTCCAGTAGTTAAGCCTATATTACGATTTTTAATTTTCCTAAAAAGGAGCGTGGTCCCATCCACTTTTCTCCCGGTACGTATTCCAATTTATGCCAATACCATATGTACCAAATATCATCGACATAGGTCAAAAAATGCCCAAAATATGGCGATTTAAATTTTTGGGTTATATGGGTGGTGCCACTCCTCTTTGTCCAATCCCGCCCATATTTGCAGCAGCACTAAAAAAATGCACACCAAACCGACGTACCAAATTTTGTTCAAATACCGTTTTCAGGAGCAGAAATAATAGATTTTTAATTTGTGGTTTGTATGAGAGGTACCACGCCCCTTTGTCCAATCCCGCCCATATTTGCAGCAGCACATAAGAAATGCACACCAAACCGACATACCAAATTTTGTTCAAATACCATTATCAGGAGCAGAAATAATAGATTTTTAATTTGTGGTTTGTATGAGAGGTACCACGCCCCTTTGTCCCATCCCGCCTATATTTGCAGCAGCACTTAAGAAATGCACACCAAACCGACATACCAAATTTTGTTCAAATACCATTATCAGGAGCAGAAATAATAGATTTTTAATTTGTGGTTTGTATGAGAGGTACCTCGCCCCTTTGTCCAATCCCGCCCATATTTGCAGCAGCACATAAGAAATGCACACCAAACCGACATACTAAATTTTGTTCAAATACCGTTATCAGGAGCAGAAATAATAGATTTTTAATTTGTGGTTTGTATGAGAGATACCACGCCCCTTTGCCCAATCCCGCCCATATTTTCAGCAGCACTTAAAAAATGCACACCAATCCGACGTACCAAATTTTGTTCAAATACCGTTATCAGGAGCAGAAATAATAGATTTTTAATATGTCGTTTGTATGGGAGGTACCACGCCCCTTTGACCAATTGGACCGAATTGTAAATCTAAACCATCCAGGGACCAACTCAAATACACACAAAAAATTTCATCGAAATCGGCCCAGCCGTTAAGGAGGAGTTCAGTTACTAACACACTTTCAGAAGAATTATATATATAAAGATTCTCAAATACAATTGAGAAATCGGACTTACGTAGTCAATAAGTATGGATTCTTGGCTTTAATTTCCCACTGGTCCAAATGAGTGACAAGCAAAAATGTGCCCACAAATGGCCAAATTCCCGTAGAGATCATCAAAAATTTACATAAATTTTAATTTTCAAAATTTTGTAAAAAAATTCTCAAATACTATTGAGAAATCGGACTTACGTAGTCAATAAGTATGGATTCTTGGCTTTAATTTTCCACTGGTCCAAATGAGTGACAAACAAAAATGTGCCCACAAATGGCCAAATTCCCGTAGATATCATCAAAAATTTACATAAACTTTAATTTTCAAAATTTTATAGAAAAAATCTCAAATACAATTGAGAAATCGGACTTACATAGCCAATAAGTATGAATTCTTGGCTTTAATTTCCCGCTAGTCCAAATGAGTGACAATCAAAAATGTGCCCACAAAAGGCCAAAATCTCGTAGAGATTATCAAATATTTAAACAATTTTAATTTTCAAAATTTTGTAAAAAAATTCTCAAATACTATTGAGAAATCGGACTTACGTAGTCAATAAGTATGGATTCATGGCTTTAATTTCCCACTGGTCCAAATGAGTGACAAACAAATTTTATAGAAAAATTCTCAAATACAATTGAGAAATCGGACTTACATAGCCTATAAGTATGGATTCTTGGCTTTAATTTCCCATTGGTCCAAATGAGTGACAAACATAAATGTGCCCACAAATAGCCAAATTCCCGTAGAGATCATCAAAAATTTACATAAACTTTAATTTTCAAAATTTTATAGAAAAAATCTCAAATACAATTGAGAAAGCGGACTTACATAGCCAATAAGTATGAATTCTTGGCTTTAATTTCCCATTGGTCCAAATGAGTGACAAACAAATGTTATAGAAAAATTCTCAAATACAATTGAGAAATCGGACTTACATGGCCTATAAGTATGGATTCTTGGCTTTAATTTCCCATTGGTCCAAATGAGTGACAAACAAATGTTATAGAAAAATTCTCAAATACAATTGATAAATCGGACTTACATAGCCTATAAGTATGGATTCTTGGCTTTAATTTCCCATTGGTCCAAATGAGTGACAAACATAAATGTGCCCACAAATAGCCAAATTCACGTAGAGCTGAACAAAATTTATACAATTTTAATCTTTAAAATTTAATAGAAAAATTCTCAAATAAAATTGAGAAATCGGACTTACATAGTCTATAAGTATGGATTCTTGGCTTTAATTTCCCATTGGTCCAAATGAGTGACAAACAAATGTTATAGAAAAATTCTCAAATACAATTGAGAATTCGGACTTACATAGCCTATAAGTATGGATTCTTGGCTTTAATTTCCCATTGGTCCAAATGAGTGACAAACAAATGTTATAGAAAAATTCTCAAATACAATTGATAAATCGGACTTACATAGCCTATAAGTATGGATTCTTGGCTTTAATTTCCCATTGGTCCAAATGAGTGACAAACATAAATGTGCCCACAAATAGCCAAATTCACGTAGAGCTGAACAAAATTTACACAATTTTAATCTTTAAAATTTTATAGAAAAATTCTCAAATACAATTGAGAAATCGGACTTACATAGCCTATAAGTATGGATTCTTGGCTTTAATTTCCCATTGGTCCAAATGAGTGACAAACATAAATGTGCCCACAAATAGCCAAATTCACGTAGAGCTGAACAAAATTTACACAATTTTAATCTTTAAAATTTTATAGAAAAATTCTCAAATACAATTGAGAAATTGGACTTACATAGTCTATAAGTATGGATTCTTGGCTTTAATTTCCCATTGGTCCAAATGAGTGACAAACAAATTTTATAGAAAAATTCTCAAATACAATTGAGAAATCGGACTTACATAGTCTATAAGTATGGATCCTTGGCTTTTATTTCCCATTAGTCCAAATGAGTGACAAACAAATTTTATAGAAAATTCTGAAATACAATTGAGAAATCGGACTTACATAGCCTATAAGTATGGATTCTTGGCTTTAATTTCCCATTGGTCCAAATGAGTGACAAACATAAATGTGCCCACAAATAGCCAAATTCACGTAGAGCTGAACAAAATTTACACAATTTTAATCTTTAAAATTTTATAGAAAAATTCTCAAATACAATTGAGAAATTGGACTTACATAGTCTATAAGTATGGATTCTTGGCTTTAATTTCCCATTGGTCCAAATGAGTGACAAACAAATTTTATAGAAAAATTCTCAAATACAATTGAGAAATCGGACTTACATAGTCTATAAGTATGGATCCTTGGCTTTAATTTCCCATTGGTCCAAATGAGTGACAAACAAATTTTATAGAAAAATTCTCAAATACAATTGAGAAATCGGACTTACATAGTCTATAAGTATGGATCCTTGGCTTTTATTTCCCATTAGTCCAAATGAGTGACAAACAAATTTTATAGAAAAATTCTCAAATACAATTGAGAAATCGGACTTACATAGCCTATAAGTATGGATTCTTGGCTTTAATTTCCCATTGGTCCAAATGAGTGACAAACATAAATGTGCCCACAAATAGCCAAATTCACGTAGAGCTGAACAAAATTTACACAATTTTAATCTTTAAAATTTTATAGAAAAATTCTCAAATACAATTGAGAAATCGGACTTACATAGTCTATAAGTATGGATCCTTGGCTCTAATTTCCCATTAGTCCAAATGAGTGACAAACAAATTTTATAGAAAAATTCTCAAATACAATTGAGAAATCGGACTTACATAGCCTATAAGTATGGATTCTTGGCTTTAATTTCCCATTGGTCCAAATGAGTGACAAACATAAATGTGCCCACAAATAGCCAAATTCACGTAGAGCTGAACAAAATTTATACAATTTTAATCTTTAAAATTTTATAGAAAAATTCTCAAATAAAATTGAGAAATCGGACTTACATAGTCTATAAGTATGGATTCTTGGCTTTAATTTCCCATTGGTCCAAATGAGTGACAAACAAATGTTATAGAAAAATTCTCAAATACAATTGAGAAATCGGACTTACATAGCCTATAAGTATGGATTCTTGGCTTTAATTTCCCATTGGTCCAAATGAGTGACAAACAAATGTTATAGAAAAATTCTCAAATACAATTAAGAAATCGGACTTACATAGCCTATAAGTATGGATTCTTGGCTTTAATTTCCCATTGGTCCAAATGAGTGACAAACATAAATGTGCCCACAAATAGCCAAATTCACGTAGAGCTGAACAAAATTTATACAATTTTAATCTTTAAAATTTTATAGAAAAATTCTCAAATAAAATTGAGAAATCGGACTTACATAGTCTATAAGTATGGATTCTTGGCTTTAATTTCCCATTGGTCCAAATGAGTGACAAACAAATGTTATAGAAAAATTCTCAAATACAATTGAGAAATCGGACTTACATAGCCTATAAGTATGGATTCTTGGCTTTAATTTCCCATTGGTCCAAATGAGTGACAAACAAATGTTATAGAAAAATTCTCAAATACAATTAAGAAATCGGACTTACATAGCCTATAAGTATGGATTCTTGGCTTTAATTTCCCATTGGTCCAAATGAGTGACAAACATAAATGTGCCCACAAATAGCCAAATTCACGTAGAGCTGAACAAAATTTATACAATTTTAATCTTTAAAATTTTATAGAAAAATTCTCAAATAAAATTGAGAAATCGGACTTACATAGTCTATAAGTATGGATTCTTGGCTTTAATTTCCCATTGGTCCAAATGAGTGACAAACAAATGTTATAGAAAAATTCTCAAATACAATTGAGAAATCGGACTTACATAGCCTATAAGTATGGATTCTTGGCTTTAATTTCCCATTGGTCCAAATGAGTGACAAACAAATGTTATAGAAAAATTCTCAAATACAATTAAGAAATCGGACTTACATAGCCTATAAGTATGGATTCTTGGCTTTAATTTCCCATTGGTCCAAATGAGTGACAAACAAATGTTATAGAAAAATTCTCAAATACAATTGAGAAATCGGACTTACATAGCCTATAAGTATGGATTCTTGGCTTTAATTTCCCATTGGTCCAAATGAGTGACAAACAAATGTTATAGAAAAATTCTCAAATACAATTGAGAAATCGGACTTACATAGCCTATAAGTATGGATTCTTGGCTTTAATTTCCCATTGGTCCAAATGAGTGACAAACATAAATGTGCCCACAAATAGCCAAATTCACGTAGAGCTGAACAAAATTTATACAATTTTAATCTTTAAAATTTTATAGAAAAATTCTCAAATAAAATTGAGAAATCGGACTTACATAGTCTATAAGTATGGATTCTTGGCTTTAATTTCCCATTGGTCCAAATGAGTGACAAACAAGTGTTATAGAAAAATTCTCAAATACAATTAAGAAATCGGACTTACATAGCCTATAAGTATGGATCCTTGGCTTTAATTTCCCATTGGTCCAAATGAGTGACAAACATAAATGTGCCCACAAATAGCCAAATTCACGTAGAGCTGAACAAAATTTACACAATTTTAATCTTTAAAATTTTATAGAAAAATTCTCAAATACAATTGATAAATCGGACTTACATAGCCTATAAGTATGGATTCTTGGCTTTAATTTCCCATTGGTCCAAATGAGTGACAAACATAAATGTGCCCACAAATAGCCAAATTCACGTAGAGCTGAACAAAATTTACACAATTTTAATCTTTAAAATTTTATAGAAAAATTCTCAAATACAATTGAGAAATTGGACTTACATAGTCTATAAGTATGGATCCTTGGCTTTTATTTCCCATTAGTCCAAATGAGTGACAAACAAATTTTATAGAAAAATTCTGAAATACAATTGAGAAATCGGACTTACATAGCCTATAAGTATGGATTCTTGGCTTTAATTTCCCATTGGTCCAAATGAGTGCCCACAAATAGCCAAATTCACGTAGAGCTGAACAAAATTTACACAATTTTAATCTTTAAAATTTTATAGAAAAATTCTCAAATACAATTGAGAAATCGGACTTACATAGTCTATAAGTATGGATTCTTGGCTTTAATTTCCCATTGGTCCAAATGAGTGACAAACATAAATGTGCCCACAAATAGCCAAATTCACGTAGAGCTGAACAAAATTTACACAATTTTAATCTTTAAAATTTTATAGAAAAATTCTCAAATACAATTGAGAAATCGGACTTACATAGTCTATAAGTATGGATTCTTGGCTTTAATTTCCCATTGGTCCAAATGAGTGACAAACATAAATGTGCCCACAAATAGCCAAATTCACGTAGAGCTGAACAAAATTTACACAATTTTAATCTTTAAAATTTTATAGAAAAATTCTCAAATACAATTGAGAAATCGGACTTACATAGTCTATAAGTATGGATTCTTGGCTTTAATTTCCCATTGGTCCAAATGAGTGACAAACATAAATGTGCCCACAAATAGCCAAATTCACGTAGAGCTGAACAAAATTTACACAATTTTAATCTTTAAAATTTTATAGAAAAATTCTCAAATACAATTGAGAAATCGGACTTACATAGCTTATAAGTATGGATTCTTGGCTTTAATTTCCCATTGGTCCAAATGAGTGACAAACATAAATGTGCCCACAAATAGCCAAATTCACGTAGAGCTGAACAAAATTTACACAATTTTAATCTTTAAAATTTTATAGAAAAATTCTCAAATACAATTGAGAAATCGGACTTACATAGCTTATAAGTATGGATTCTTGGCTTTAATTTCCCATTGGTCCAAATGAGTGACAAACATAAATGTGCCCACAAATAGCCAAATTCACGTAGAGCTGAACAAAATTTACACAATTTTAATCTTTAAAATTTTATAGAAAAATTCTCAAATACAATTGAGAAATCGGACTTACATAGCTTATAAGTATGGATTCTTGGCTTTAATTTCCCATTGGTCCAAATGAGTGACAAACATAAATGTGCCCACAAATAGCCAAATTCACGTAGAGCTGAACAAAATTTACACAATTTTAATCTTTAAAATTTTATAGAAAAATTCTCAAATACAATTGAGAAATCGGACTTACATAGCTTATAAGTATGGATTCTTGGCTTTAATTTCCCATTGGTCCAAATGAGTGACAAACATAAATGTGCCCACAAATAGCCAAATTCACGTAGAGCTGAACAAAATTTACACAATTTTAATCTTTAAAATTTTATAGAAAAATTCTCAAATACAATTGAGAAATCGGACTTACATAGCTTATAAGTATGGATTCTTGGCTTTAATTTCCCATTGGTCCAAATGAGTGACAAACATAAATGTGCCCACAAATAGCCAAATTCACGTAGAGCTGAACAAAATTTACACAATTTTAATCTTTAAAATTTTATAGAAAAATTCTCAAATACAATTGAGAAATCGGACTTACATAGCTTATAAGTATGGATTCTTGGCTTTAATTTCCCATTGGTCCAAATGAGTGACAAACATAAATGTGCCCACAAATAGCCAAATTCACGTAGAGCTGAACAAAATTTACACAATTTTAATCTTTAAAATTTTATAGAAAAATTCTCAAATACAATTGAGAAATCGGACTTACATAGCTTATAAGTATGGATTCTTGGCTTTAATTTCCCATTGGTCCAAATGAGTGACAAACATAAATGTGCCCACAAATAGCCAAATTCACGTAGAGCTGAACAAAATTTACACAATTTTAATCTTTAAAATTTTATAGAAAAATTCTCAAATACAATTGAGAAATCGGACTTACATAGCTTATAAGTATGGATTCTTGGCTTTAATTTCCCATTGGTCCAAATGAGTGACAAACATAAATGTGCCCACAAATAGCCAAATTCACGTAGAGCTGAACAAAATTTACACAATTTTAATCTTTAAAATTTTATAGAAAAATTCTCAAATACAATTGAGAAATCGGACTTACATAGCTTATAAGTATGGATTCTTGGCTTTAATTTCCCATTGGTCCAAATGAGTGACAAACATAAATGTGCCCACAAATAGCCAAATTCACGTAGAGCTGAACAAAATTTACACAATTTTAATCTTTAAAATTTTATAGAAAAATTCTCAAATACAATTGAGAAATCGGACTTACATAGCTTATAAGTATGGATTCTTGGCTTTAATTTCCCATTGGTCCAAATGAGTGACAAACATAAATGTGCCCACAAATAGCCAAATTCACGTAGAGCTGAACAAAATTTACACAATTTTAATCTTTAAAATTTTATAGAAAAATTCTCAAATACAATTGAGAAATTGGACTTACATAGTCTATAAGTATGGATTCTTGGCTTTAATTTCCCATTGGTCCAAATGAGTGACAAACAAATTTTATAGAAAAATTCTCAAATACAATTGAGAAATCGGACTTACATAGTCTATAAGTATGGATCCTTGGCTTTAATTTCCCATTGGTCCAAATGAGTGACAAACAAATTTTATAGAAAAATTCTCAAATACAATTGAGAAATCGGACTTACATAGTCTATAAGTATGGATCCTTGGCTTTTATTTCCCATTAGTCCAAATGAGTGACAAACAAATTTTATAGAAAAATTCTCAAATACAATTGAGAAATCGGACTTACATAGCCTATAAGTATGGATTCTTGGCTTTAATTTCCCATTGGTCCAAATGAGTGACAAACATAAATGTGCCCACAAATAGCCAAATTCACGTAGAGCTGAACAAAATTTACACAATTTTAATCTTTAAAATTTTATAGAAAAATTCTCAAATACAATTGAGAAATCGGACTTACATAGTCTATAAGTATGGATCCTTGGCTCTAATTTCCCATTAGTCCAAATGAGTGACAAACAAATTTTATAGAAAAATTCTCAAATACAATTGAGAAATCGGACTTACATAGCCTATAAGTATGGATTCTTGGCTTTAATTTCCCATTGGTCCAAATGAGTGACAAACATAAATGTGCCCACAAATAGCCAAATTCACGTAGAGCTGAACAAAATTTATACAATTTTAATCTTTAAAATTTTATAGAAAAATTCTCAAATAAAATTGAGAAATCGGACTTACATAGTCTATAAGTATGGATTCTTGGCTTTAATTTCCCATTGGTCCAAATGAGTGACAAACAAATGTTATAGAAAAATTCTCAAATACAATTGAGAAATCGGACTTACATAGCCTATAAGTATGGATTCTTGGCTTTAATTTCCCATTGGTCCAAATGAGTGACAAACAAATGTTATAGAAAAATTCTCAAATACAATTAAGAAATCGGACTTACATAGCCTATAAGTATGGATTCTTGGCTTTAATTTCCCATTGGTCCAAATGAGTGACAAACATAAATGTGCCCACAAATAGCCAAATTCACGTAGAGCTGAACAAAATTTATACAATTTTAATCTTTAAAATTTTATAGAAAAATTCTCAAATAAAATTGAGAAATCGGACTTACATAGTCTATAAGTATGGATTCTTGGCTTTAATTTCCCATTGGTCCAAATGAGTGACAAACAAATGTTATAGAAAAATTCTCAAATACAATTGAGAAATCGGACTTACATAGCCTATAAGTATGGATTCTTGGCTTTAATTTCCCATTGGTCCAAATGAGTGACAAACAAATGTTATAGAAAAATTCTCAAATACAATTAAGAAATCGGACTTACATAGCCTATAAGTATGGATTCTTGGCTTTAATTTCCCATTGGTCCAAATGAGTGACAAACATAAATGTGCCCACAAATAGCCAAATTCACGTAGAGCTGAACAAAATTTATACAATTTTAATCTTTAAAATTTTATAGAAAAATTCTCAAATAAAATTGAGAAATCGGACTTACATAGTCTATAAGTATGGATTCTTGGCTTTAATTTCCCATTGGTCCAAATGAGTGACAAACAAATGTTATAGAAAAATTCTCAAATACAATTGAGAAATCGGACTTACATAGCCTATAAGTATGGATTCTTGGCTTTAATTTCCCATTGGTCCAAATGAGTGACAAACAAATGTTATAGAAAAATTCTCAAATACAATTAAGAAATCGGACTTACATAGCCTATAAGTATGGATTCTTGGCTTTAATTTCCCATTGGTCCAAATGAGTGACAAACAAATGTTATAGAAAAATTCTCAAATACAATTGAGAAATCGGACTTACATAGCCTATAAGTATGGATTCTTGGCTTTAATTTCCCATTGGTCCAAATGAGTGACAAACAAATGTTATAGAAAAATTCTCAAATACAATTGAGAAATCGGACTTACATAGCCTATAAGTATGGATTCTTGGCTTTAATTTCCCATTGGTCCAAATGAGTGACAAACATAAATGTGCCCACAAATAGCCAAATTCACGTAGAGCTGAACAAAATTTATACAATTTTAATCTTTAAAATTTTATAGAAAAATTCTCAAATAAAATTGAGAAATCGGACTTACATAGTCTATAAGTATGGATTCTTGGCTTTAATTTCCCATTGGTCCAAATGAGTGACAAACAAGTGTTATAGAAAAATTCTCAAATACAATTAAGAAATCGGACTTACATAGCCTATAAGTATGGATCCTTGGCTTTAATTTCCCATTGGTCCAAATGAGTGACAAACATAAATGTGCCCACAAATAGCCAAATTCACGTAGAGCTGAACAAAATTTACACAATTTTAATCTTTAAAATTTTATAGAAAAATTCTCAAATACAATTGATAAATCGGACTTACATAGCCTATAAGTATGGATTCTTGGCTTTAATTTCCCATTGGTCCAAATGAGTGACAAACATAAATGTGCCCACAAATAGCCAAATTCACGTAGAGCTGAACAAAATTTACACAATTTTAATCTTTAAAATTTTATAGAAAAATTCTCAAATACAATTGAGAAATTGGACTTACATAGTCTATAAGTATGGATCCTTGGCTTTTATTTCCCATTAGTCCAAATGAGTGACAAACAAATTTTATAGAAAAATTCTGAAATACAATTGAGAAATCGGACTTACATAGCCTATAAGTATGGATTCTTGGCTTTAATTTCCCATTGGTCCAAATGAGTGCCCACAAATAGCCAAATTCACGTAGAGCTGAACAAAATTTACACAATTTTAATCTTTAAAATTTTATAGAAAAATTCTCAAATACAATTGAGAAATCGGACTTACATAGTCTATAAGTATGGATTCTTGGCTTTAATTTCCCATTGGTCCAAATGAGTGACAAACATAAATGTGCCCACAAATAGCCAAATTCACGTAGAGCTGAACAAAATTTACACAATTTTAATCTTTAAAATTTTATAGAAAAATTCTCAAATACAATTGAGAAATCGGACTTACATAGTCTATAAGTATGGATTCTTGGCTTTAATTTCCCATTGGTCCAAATGAGTGACAAACATAAATGTGCCCACAAATAGCCAAATTCACGTAGAGCTGAACAAAATTTACACAATTTTAATCTTTAAAATTTTATAGAAAAATTCTCAAATACAATTGAGAAATCGGACTTACATAGTCTATAAGTATGGATTCTTGGCTTTAATTTCCCATTGGTCCAAATGAGTGACAAACATAAATGTGCCCACAAATAGCCAAATTCACGTAGAGCTGAACAAAATTTACACAATTTTAATCTTTAAAATTTTATAGAAAAATTCTCAAATACAATTGAGAAATCGGACTTACATAGCTTATAAGTATGGATTCTTGGCTTTAATTTCCCATTGGTCCAAATGAGTGACAAACATAAATGTGCCCACAAATAGCCAAATTCACGTAGAGCTGAACAAAATTTACACAATTTTAATCTTTAAAATTTTATAGAAAAATTCTCAAATACAATTGAGAAATTGGACTTACATAGTCTATAAGTATGGATTCTTGGCTTTAATTTCCCATTGGTCCAAATGAGTGACAAACATAAATGTGCCCACAAATAGCCAAATTCACGTAGAGCTGAACAAAATTTACACAATTTTAATCTTTAAAATTTTATAGAAAAATTCTCAAATACAATTGAGAAATCGGACTTACATACCCTATAAGTATGGATTCTTGGCTTTAATTTCCCATTGGTCCAAATGAGTGACAAACATAAATGTGCCCACAAATAGCCAAATTCACGTAGAGCTGAACAAAATTTACACAATTTTAATCTTTAAAATTTTATAGAAAAATTCTCAAATACAATTGAGAAATTGGACTTACATAGTCTATAAGTATGGATCCTTGGCTTTAATTTCCCATTAGTCCAAATGAGTGACAAACAAATTTTATAGAAAAATTCTGAAATACAATTGAGAAATCGGACTTACATAGCCTATAAGTATGGATTCTTGGCTTTAATTTCCCATTGGTCCAAATGAGTGACAAACATAAATGTGCCCACAAATAGCCAAATTCACGTAGAGCTGAACAAAATTTACACAATTTTAATCTTTAAAATTTTATAGAAAAATTCTCAAATACAATTGAGAAATTGGACTTACATAGTCTATAAGTATGGATTCTTGGCTTTAATTTCCCATTGGTCCAAATGAGTGACAAACATAAATGTGCCCACAAATAGCCAAATTCACGTAGAGCTGAACAAAATTTACACAATTTTAATCTTTAAAATTTTATAGAAAAATTCTCAAATACAATTGAGAAATCGGACTTACATAGTCTATAAGTATGGATTCTTGGCTTTAATTTCCCATTGGTCCAAATGAGTGACAAACATAAATGTGCCCACAAATAGCCAAATTCACGTAGAGCTGAACAAAATTTACACAATTTTAATCTTTAAAATTTTATAGAAAAATTCTCAAATACAATTGAGAAATTGGACTTACATAGTCTATAAGTATGGATCCTTGGCTTTAATTTCCCATTGGTCCAAATGAGTGACAAACAAATTTTATAGAAAAATTCTCAAATACAATTGAGAAATCGGACTTACATAGTCTATAAGTATGGATCCTTGGCTTTAATTTCCCATTGGTCCAAATGAGTGACAAACAAATTTTATAGAAAAATTCTCAAATACAATTGAGAAATCGGACTTACATACCCTATAAGTATGGATTCTTGGCTTTAATTTCCCAGTGGTCCAAATGAGTGACAAACATAAATGTGCCCACAAATAGCCAAATTCACGTAGAGCTGAACAAAATTTACACAATTTTAATCTTTAAAATTTTATAGAAAAATTCTCAAATACAATTGAGAAATCGGACTTACATACCCTATAAGTATGGATTCTTGGCTTTAATTTCCCATTGGTCCAAATGAGTGACAAACATAAATGTGCCCACAAATAGCCAAATTCACGTGGAGCTGAACAAAATTTACACAATTTTAATCTTTAAAATTTTATAGAAAAATTCTCAAATACAATTGAGAAATCGGACTTACATAGTCTATAAGTATGGATCCTTGGCTTTAATTTCCCATTAGTCCAAATGAGTGACAAACAAATTTTATAGAAAAATTCTCAAATACAATTGAGAAATCGGACTTACATACCCTATAAGTATGGATCCTTGGCTTTTATTTCCCATTAGTCCAAATGAGTGACAAACAAATTTTATAGAAAAATTCTCAAATACAATTGAGAAATCGGACTTACATAGTCTATAAGTATGGATTCTTGGCTTTAATTTCCCATTGGTCCAAATGAGTGACAAACATAAATGTGCCCACAAATAGCCAAATTCACGTAGAGCTGAACAAAATTTACACAATTTTAATCTTTAAAATTTTATAGAAAAATTCTCAAATACAATTGAGAAATTGGACTTACATAGTCTATAAGTATGGATCCTTGGCTTTAATTTCCCATTGGTCCAAATGAGTGACAAACAAATTTTATAGAAAAATTCTCAAATACAATTGAGAAATCGGACTTACATAGTCTATAAGTATGGATCCTTGGCTTTAATTTCCCATTGGTCCAAATGAGTGACAAACAAATTTTATAGAAAAATTCTCAAATACAATTGAGAAATCGGACTTACATACCCTATAAGTATGGATTCTTGGCTTTAATTTCCCAGTGGTCCAAATGAGTGACAAACATAAATGTGCCCACAAATAGCCAAATTCACGTAGAGCTGAACAAAATTTACACAATTTTAATCTTTAAAATTTTATAGAAAAATTCTCAAATACAATTGAGAAATCGGACTTACATACCCTATAAGTATGGATTCTTGGCTTTAATTTCCCATTGGTCCAAATGAGTGACAAACATAAATGTGCCCACAAATAGCCAAATTCACGTAGAGCTGAACAAAATTTACACAATTTTAATCTTTAAAATTTTATAGAAAAATTCTCAAATACAATTGAGAAATCGGACTTACATAGTCTATAAGTATGGATTCTTGGCTTTAATTTCCCATTGGTCCAAATGAGTGACAAACATAAATGTGCCCACAAATAGCCAAATTCACGTGGAGCTGAACAAAATTTACACAATTTTAATCTTTAAAATTTTATAGAAAAATTCTCAAATACAATTGAGAAATCGGACTTACATAGTCTATAAGTATGGATCCTTGGCTTTTATTTCCCATTAGTCCAAATGAGTGACAAACAAATTTTATAGAAAAATTCTCAAATACAATTGAGAAATCGGACTTACATAGTCTATAAGTATGGATCCTTGGCTTTTATTTCCCATTAGTCCAAATGAGTGACAAACAAATTTTATAGAAAAATTCTCAAATACAATTGAGAAATCGGACTTACATACCCTATAAGTATGGATCCTTGGCTTTTATTTCCCATTAGTCCAAATGAGTGACAAACAAATTTTATAGAAAAATTCTCAAATACAATTGAGAAATCGGACTTACATACCCTATAAGTATGGATTCTTGGCTTTAATTTCCCATTGGTCCAAATGAGTGACAAACATAAATGTGCCCACAAATAGCCAAATTCACGTAGAGCTGAACAAAATTTACACAATTTTAATCTTTAAAATTTTATAGAAAAATTCTCAAATACAATTGAGAAATTGGACTTACATAGTCTATAAGTATGGATCCTTGGCTTTTATTTCCCATTAGTCCAAATGAGTGACAAACAAATTTTATAGAAAAATTCTCAAATACAATTGAGAAATTGGACTTACATAGTCTATAAGTATGGATCCTTGGCTTTTATTTCCCATTAGTCCAAATGAGTGACAAACAAATGTTATAGAAAAATTCTCAAATACAATTGAGAAATCGGACTTACATACCCTATAAGTATGGATCCTTGGCTTTTATTTCCCATTAGTCCAAATGAGTGACAAACAAATGTTATAGAAAAATTCTCAAATACAATTGAGAAATTGGACTTACATAGTCTATAAGTATGGATCCTTGGCTTTTATTTCCCATTAGTCCAAATGAGTGACAAACAAATGTTATAGAAAAATTCTCAAATACAATTGAGAAATCGGACTTACATAGTCTATAAGTATGGATCCTTGGCTTTTATTTCCCATTAGTCCAAATGAGTGACAAACAAATGTTATAGAAAAATTCTCAAATACAATTGAGAAATCGGACTTACATACCCTATAAGTATGGATTCTTGGCTTTAATTTCCCATTGGTCCAAATGAGTGACAAACAAATTTTATAGAAAAATTCTCAAACACAATTGAGAAATCGGACTTACATAGCCTATAAGTATGGATTCTTGGCTTTAATTTCCCATTGGTCCAAATGAGTGACAAACATAAATGTGCCCACAAATAGCCAAATTCACGTA
Source organism: Lypha dubia (assembly GCA_947311025.1). NCBI lineage: Eukaryota > Metazoa > Arthropoda > Insecta > Diptera > Tachinidae > Lypha > Lypha dubia. The sequence goes on along the minus strand of OX371262.1, from coordinate 10,218,144 downwards.
GAGCTGAACAAAATTTACACAATTTTAATCTTTAAAATTTTATAGAAAAATTCTCAAATACAATTGAGAAATCGGACTTACATAGCCTATAAGTATGGATTCTTGGCTTTAATTTCCCATTGGTCCAAATGAGTGACAAACATAAATGTGCCCACAAATAGCCAAATTCACGTAGAGCTGAACAAAATTTACACAATTTTAATCTTTAAAATTTTATAAAAAAATTCTCAAATACAATTGAGAAATCGGACTTACATAGCCTATAAGTATGGATTCTTGGCTTTAATTTCCCATTGGTCCAAATGAGTGACAAACATAAATGTGCCCACAAATAGCCAAATTCACGTAGAGCTGAACAAAATTTACACAATTTTAATCTTTAAAATTTTATAGAAAAATTCTCAAATACAATTGAGAAATTGGACTTACATAGTCTATAAGTATGGATTCTTGGCTTTAATTTTCCATTGGTCCAAATGAGTGACAAACATAAATGTGCCCACAAATAGCCAAATTCACGTAGAGCTGAACAAAATTTACACAATTTTAATCTTTAAAATTTTATAGAAAAATTCTCAAATACAATTGAGAAATTGGACTTACATAGTCTATAAGTATGGATTCTTGGCTTTAATTTTCCATTGGTCCAAATGAGTGACAAACATAAATGTGCCCACAAATAGCCAAATTCACGTAGAGCTGAACAAAATTTACACAATTTTAATCTTTAAAATTTTATAGAAAAATTCTCAAATACAATTGAGAAATCGGACTTACATAGCCTATAAGTATGGATTCTTGGCTTTAATTTCCCATTGGTCCAAATGAGTGACAAACATAAATGTGCCCACAAATAGCCAAATTCACGTAGAGCTGAACAAAATTTACACAATTTTAATCTTTAAAATTTTATAAAAAAATTCTCAAATACAATTGAGAAATCGGACTTACATAGCCTATAAGTATGGATTCTTGGCTTTAATTTCCCATTGGTCCAAATGAGTGACAAACATAAATGTGCCCACAAATAGCCAAATTCACGTAGAGCTGAACAAAATTTACACAATTTTAATCTTTAAAATTTTATAGAAAAATTCTCAAATACAATTGAGAAATCGGACTTACATACCCTATAAGTATGGATTCTTGGCTTTAATTTCCCATTGGTCCAAATGAGTGACAAACATAAATGTGCCCACAAATAGCCAAATTCACGTAGAGCTGAACAAAATTTACACAATTTTAATCTTTAAAATTTTATAGAAAAATTCTCAAATACAATTGAGAAATCGGACTTACATAGTCTATAAGTATGGATTCTTGGCTTTAATTTCCCATTGGTCCAAATGAGTGACAAACATAAATGTGCCCACAAATAGCCAAATTCACGTAGAGCTGAACAAAATTTACACAATTTTAATCTTTAAAATTTTATAGAAAAATTCTCAAATACAATTGAGAAATCGGACTTACATAGTCTATAAGTATGGATCCTTGGCTTTTATTTCCCATTAGTCCAAATGAGTGACAAACAAATTTTAAAGAAAAATTCTCAAATACAATTGAGAAATCGGACTTACATAGTCTATAAGTATGGATCCTTGGCTTTTATTTCCCATTAGTCCAAATGAGTGACAAACAAATTTTATAGAAAAATTCTCAAATACAATTGAGAAATCGGACTTACATACCCTATAAGTATGGATCCTTGGCTTTTATTTCCCATTAGTCCAAATGAGTGACAAACAAATTTTATAGAAAAATTCTCAAATACAATTGAGAAATCGGACTTACATAGTCTATAAGTATGGATCCTTGGCTTTTATTTCCCATTAGTCCAAATGAGTGACAAACAAATTTTATAGAAAAATTCTCAAATACAATTGAGAAATCGGACTTACATACCCTATAAGTATGGATTCTTGGCTTTAATTTCCCAGTGGTCCAAATGAGTGACAAACATAAATGTGCCCACAAATAGCCAAATTCACGTAGAGCTGAACAAAATTTACACAATTTTAATCTTTAAAATTTTATAGAAAAATTCTCAAATACAATTGAGAAATCGGACTTACATAGTCTATAAGTATGGATCCTTGGCTTTTATTTCCCATTAGTCCAAATGAGTGACAAACAAATTTTAAAGAAAAATTCTCAAATACAATTGAGAAATCGGACTTACATAGTCTATAAGTATGGATCCTTGGCTTTTATTTCCCATTAGTCCAAATGAGTGACAAACAAATTTTATAGAAAAATTCTCAAATACAATTGAGAAATCGGACTTACATACCCTATAAGTATGGATCCTTGGCTTTTATTTCCCATTAGTCCAAATGAGTGACAAACAAATTTTATAGAAAAATTCTCAAATACAATTGAGAAATCGGACTTACATAGTCTATAAGTATGGATCCTTGGCTTTTATTTCCCATTAGTCCAAATGAGTGACAAACAAATTTTATAGAAAAATTCTCAAATACAATTGAGAAATCGGACTTACATACCCTATAAGTATGGATTCTTGGCTTTAATTTCCCAGTGGTCCAAATGAGTGACAAACATAAATGTGCCCACAAATAGCCAAATTCACGTAGAGCTGAACAAAATTTACACAATTTTAATCTTTAAAATTTTATAGAAAAATTCTCAAATACAATTGAGAAATCGGACTTACATAGTCTATAAGTATGGATCCTTGGCTTTTATTTCCCATTAGTCCAAATGAGTGACAAACAAATTTTAAAGAAAAATTCTCAAATACAATTGAGAAATCGGACTTACATAGTCTATAAGTATGGATCCTTGGCTTTTATTTCCCATTAGTCCAAATGAGTGACAAACAAATTTTATAGAAAAATTCTCAAATACAATTGAGAAATCGGACTTACATACCCTATAAGTATGGATCCTTGGCTTTTATTTCCCATTAGTCCAAATGAGTGACAAACAAATTTTATAGAAAAATTCTCAAATACAATTGAGAAATCGGACTTACATACCCTATAAGTATGGATCCTTGGCTTTTATTTCCCATTAGTCCAAATGAGTGACAAACAAATTTTATAGAAAAATTCTCAAATACAATTGAGAAATCGGACTTACATACCCTATAAGTATGGATCCTTGGCTTTTATTTCCCATTAGTCCAAATGAGTGACAAACAAATTTTATAGAAAAATTCTCAAATACAATTGAGAAATCGGACTTACGTAGTCAATAAGTATGGATTCTTGGCTTTAAATTCCCATTGGTCCAAATGAGTGACAAACATAAATGTGCCCACAAATAGCCAAATTCACGTAGAGCTGAACAAAATTTACACAATTTTAATCTTTAAAATTTTATAGAAAAATTCTCAAATACAATTGAGAAATCGGACTTACATAGCCTATAAGTATGGATTCTTGGCTTTAATTTCCCATTGGTCCAAATGAGTGCCAAACATAAATGTGCCCACAAATAGCCAAATTCACGTAGAGCTGAACAAAATTTACACAATTTTAATCTTTAAAATTTTATAAAAAAATTCTCAAATACAATTGAGAAATCGGACTTACATAGCCTATAAGTATGGATTCTTGGCTTTAATTTCCCATTGGTCCAAATGAGTGACAAACATAAATGTGCCCACAAATAGCCAAATTCACGTAGAGCTGAACAAAATTTACACAATTTTAATCTTTAAAATTTTATAGAAAAATTCTCAAATACAATTGAGAAATTGGACTTACATAGTCTATAAGTATGGATTCTTGGCTTTAATTTTCCATTGGTCCAAATGAGTGACAAACATAAATGTGCCCACAAATAGCCAAATTCACGTAGAGCTGAACAAAATTTACACAATTTTAATCTTTAAAATTTTATAGAAAAATTCTCAAATACAATTGAGAAATCGGACTTACATAGCCTATAAGTATGGATTCTTGGCTTTAATTTCCCATTGGTCCAAATGAGTGACAAACATAAATGTGCCCACAAATAGCCAAATTCACGTAGAGCTGAACAAAATTTACACAATTTTAATCTTTAAAATTTTATAAAAAAATTCTCAAATACAATTGAGAAATCGGACTTACATAGCCTATAAGTATGGATTCTTGGCTTTAATTTCCCATTGGTCCAAATGAGTGACAAACATAAATGTGCCCACAAATAGCCAAATTCACGTAGAGCTGAACAAAATTTACACAATTTTAATCTTTAAAATTTTATAGAAAAATTCTCAAATACAATTGAGAAATCGGACTTACATACCCTATAAGTATGGATTCTTGGCTTTAATTTCCCATTGGTCCAAATGAGTGACAAACATAAATGTGCCCACAAATAGCCAAATTCACGTAGAGCTGAACAAAATTTACACAATTTTAATCTTTAAAATTTTATAGAAAAATTCTCAAATACAATTGAGAAATCGGACTTACATAGTCTATAAGTATGGATTCTTGGCTTTAATTTCCCATTGGTCCAAATGAGTGACAAACATAAATGTGCCCACAAATAGCCAAATTCACGTAGAGCTGAACAAAATTTACACAATTTTAATCTTTAAAATTTTATAGAAAAATTCTCAAATACAATTGAGAAATCGGACTTACATAGTCTATAAGTATGGATCCTTGGCTTTTATTTCCCATTAGTCCAAATGAGTGACAAACAAATTTTAAAGAAAAATTCTCAAATACAATTGAGAAATCGGACTTACATAGTCTATAAGTATGGATCCTTGGCTTTTATTTCCCATTAGTCCAAATGAGTGACAAACAAATTTTATAGAAAAATTCTCAAATACAATTGAGAAATCGGACTTACATACCCTATAAGTATGGATCCTTGGCTTTTATTTCCCATTAGTCCAAATGAGTGACAAACAAATTTTATAGAAAAATTCTCAAATACAATTGAGAAATCGGACTTACATACCCTATAAGTATGGATTCTTGGCTTTAATTTCCCATTGGTCCAAATGAGTGACAAACATAAATGTGCCCACAAATAGCCAAATTCACGTAGAGCTGAACAAAATTTACACAATTTTAATCTTTAAAATTTTATAGAAAAATTCTCAAATACAATTGAGAAATTGGACTTACATAGTCTATAAGTATGGATCCTTGGCTTTTATTTCCCATTAGTCCAAATGAGTGACAAACAAATTTTATAGAAAAATTCTCAAATACAATTGAGAAATCGGACTTACATACCCTATAAGTATGGATTCTTGGCTTTAATTTCCCAGTGGTCCAAATGAGTGACAAACATAAATGTGCCCACAAATAGCCAAATTCACGTAGAGCTGAACAAAATTTACACAATTTTAATCTTTAAAATTTTATAGAAAAATTCTCAAATACAATTGAGAAATCGGACTTACATAGTCTATAAGTATGGATCCTTGGCTTTTATTTCCCATTAGTCCAAATGAGTGACAAACAAATTTTAAAGAAAAATTCTCAAATACAATTGAGAAATCGGACTTACATAGTCTATAAGTATGGATCCTTGGCTTTTATTTCCCATTAGTCCAAATGAGTGACAAACAAATTTTATAGAAAAATTCTCAAATACAATTGAGAAATCGGACTTACATACCCTATAAGTATGGATCCTTGGCTTTTATTTCCCATTAGTCCAAATGAGTGACAAACAAATTTTATAGAAAAATTCTCAAATACAATTGAGAAATCGGACTTACATACCCTATAAGTATGGATTCTTGGCTTTAATTTCCCATTGGTCCAAATGAGTGACAAACATAAATGTGCCCACAAATAGCCAAATTCACGTAGAGCTGAACAAAATTTACACAATTTTAATCTTTAAAATTTTATAGAAAAATTCTCAAATACAATTGAGAAATTGGACTTACATAGTCTATAAGTATGGATCCTTGGCTTTTATTTCCCATTAGTCCAAATGAGTGACAAACAAATTTTATAGAAAAATTCTCAAATACAATTGAGAAATCGGACTTACGTAGTCAATAAGTATGGATTCTTGGCTTTAAATTCCCATTGGTCCAAATGAGTGACAAACATAAATGTGCCCACAAATAGCCAAATTCACGTAGAGCTGAACAAAATTTACACAATTTTAATCTTTAAAATTTTATAGAAAAATTCTCAAATACAATTGAGAAATCGGACTTACATAGCCTATAAGTATGGATTCTTGGCTTTAATTTCCCATTGGTCCAAATGAGTGACAAACATAAATGTGCCCACAAATAGCCAAATTCCCGTAGAGCTGAACAAAATTTACACAATTTTAATCTTTAAAATTTTATAGAAAATTTCTCAAATACAATTGAGAAATCGGACTTACGTAGTCAATAAGTATGGATTCTTGGCTTTAATTTCCCATTGGTCCAAATGAGTGACAAACAAATGTTATAGAAAAATTCTCAAATACAATAGAGAAATCGGACTTACGTAGTCAATAAGTATGGATCCTTGGCTTTAATTTCCCATTGGTCCAAATGAGTGACAAACAAGTGTAATAGAAAAATTCTCAAATACAATTGAGAAATCGGACTTACATAGTCTATAAGTATAGATCCTTGGATTTAATTTCCCATTGGTCCAAATGAGTGACAAACAAGTGTTATAGAAAAATTCTCAAATACAATTGAGAAATCGGACTTACATAGTCTATAAGTATGGATCCTTGGCTTTAATTTCCCATTGGTCCAAATGAGTGACAAACAAGTGTTATAGAAAAATTCTCAAATACAATTGAGAAATCGGACTTACATAGTCTATAAGTATGGATCCTTGGCTTTAATTTCCCACTGGTCCAAATGAGTGACAAACAAAAATGTGCCCACAAATGGCCAAATTCCCGTAGAGATCATACAAAGTTATCTTAGTTAAGATACATATATATCAACTAGCAAAGATGTAAACCAAGAAGTTCCATCGAGCTACATGTTGGCAATGTCCCGACTAAACATATGTATTTAACTTCGGAGTTAAATATATCATGACGTAAGCTCTTACGTAAACCCTATTTATATATTTAACTCGACATATTTATCTTCAAAAACATTAGTACATATGTACATATGTATGTATATAGATATACTCGTATGTTCATACTTATATAAGAAGGGGTAGATATTTGAATTTTTCCAACTAAATGAATATTAAACATCTGAATAATATTTAAATTATTAATTTTAAGTCTAAAAGTAGAAAATATTTCAACAATAATTTTTTTATGGTCCAACTGTTTGAAAAATGTTTTCAAAATCATTTTCATAACAATCACATTTTAAAGATATCCAAGATTTATTAACGATTGCTGTAAATTGGTTAATATATTTTTAATAAATCATTTTTTAAATACAAATATGTATCATTATCGAGCCGTTTTTTAAGCGCGGAAGCAACTTATCAGTTGTTGATCATCAAATGTACTAGAATAGGACTCAGTTAGGTGATTTTTTCAAAAACAATCTTCCAAATGCTATGTTGGGTTATGTACATACATAAATATGTATGTATGTATGCATGTATGTACATCGATACATATATAAAAGTTGATTTAAAGCTAAACTATAAAAAATATTTTAATACATAACTTAATTGCATAATTTCTTTTCTAAAATAAACTAGTCCAGCTGCTTAAATGTCAGATGGTACTCGTAGAACCAAACTGGAGATATGCAAATAATATAAATTTCATTTTGATTATAAATACTCGAACAAAACACATTGAAATTATCAGTTAACTTCTGGTTGTCAAAAGAAACATTTAAACACAATGAAATTCGTGGTAAGTTAATTTTAATTGGAAATACCTGCAGCTTTCAATATAAAAACTTATTGTTTCAGATTGTTCTTGCTTGCCTATTGGCCGTTGCTTATGCCAACGAAGATGCCAAAGTTTTGAAGGATGGTCGAGAAGTAAATGTTGAAAGCTTCCACTATGCTTACGAATTGGACAACGGCAATAAAGCCGAACAACATGGTGAATTGAAGGACAAGGACAACTGGCTCGTCCATGGTGAATACGAATATGTATCGAAGGAAGGCAAACACCATAAGGTCAATTATGTAGCTGATGAATACGGTTATCATCCTAAATATGAAATCTAAACAAATTGTATAACTAAATTTAAATGTAGAAATAAATATTTTAAAACTGCTATAAAAAGTCATATAATATTAATTTTACCTCTTGGTGAAACTTGAAATTGATGGACTAAACATCTTTCATCTTTAAATTATTGAGCAACTAAAACGAACCTATTTAAGGAGAGGGTGTTTTCTTTTCTACAAAAAAATGGAACATCTCCATGCAGAAAATGTACTTTGGTGTTCGTTTCTTAAATAGGTTTTGCTCTCTAACTACCCGTCCACACGAGCAATAAGTTTGGCAATTATTGCCGTGGCAACCGTCAAATTTGATTGCCGACACAAGATATTTGCGTGTGGACCGCACGAATATGTGTTCAAACACATGTTTAGCAGCAATTGCTAGAAGATATTGCTGAGCAATTATCTCTGAACACATGCTGTCAAATTCAATTGTGATTTCTATGAAAATTGTTTTTTTTTTTGGCAAATAGAATAAAAAAAAATAAAACACAAATGTATAAATAAATAAATGAAAACCACAAAAAAGTAAAACATTTTTAAAATAAACATTCATACTATTGATAATGCTGATTTTTTTTTTACAATTAAGCCCGTAATTAAAATTTACAATACAAATAATATACAACCTTCTTCAGTAAAATTTTTATATTTGTGTTCTAAGATATCTACGATTTCCCTACCTCTTATACATATTTGAACACTGGCAATTTGACGTCTTAATTCTGCTGACGTTTTTGCTTGTATTAAGACACATGAAATTGCTGGTCTGGACGGTGGGTAAAAGAGCAGTGTATTTGATTTAAAAAAAAAATCGCCCACATTAATGGTGGAAGGCATTGCACTTTATGCCCCGTAAAAATCGACAGTGTTGATAGTGCCCTGTAAAACTTTGCATTATTACATGGTTGGCAAGACATTTTATACATGTAGCCTTTTCAAAAAGGTGCCATTTTGTGTGTAGAAAAGAAAACAACATAAGATTCATTACCTCACAGGGGAAGAAAAAACTTAAAATCCTTAAAAATTTTATGTAAAAAAAGTTTGCAGCAATTTTTAATAAAAAGAAGCAACAAATCTTATTCTTCAATTTATATTATTAAGAAATCAAGACATATGTTTGTATGTGACTAACAAAATAAGCCATAAATGCTATTTAAAATAAAATAGAGTTACGCCTATTTTTATATTAAGTATCTATCGATATATGCATGGGTATGCACTTATATATATATATATATATATATATATATATATATGTATATATACATAGTACATATATCTTCCTTACTTCTCAGCAAACAATTTTTTACGAATTTTATGACAAGTCAGCACAATTTGCAGGGTTCATATTCGAAGTTGAATAGAAAATTGTCCGAAAATTATATGACTGCTTGATTAGACTTGTGTAAAATTCCACAAAATTTTCCCGTTATAACTGAGAGAACTTTGTACAAAGTGTGAAGGACTTTTCTGGGAAAATCCCATAGGAAGTTTTATAATGACTAAACAATATTAGAAAATCTTATCATTGAAGTTGGAGAAAATTTTTGAAATTAATTTACAAATTTATCAGCAATATCCAATAAAATTCACACAAAGGACCAAGCAATTGTAAGATTGGTGGGCTCAATAAACTTCAATGCATTTGATTTGCTGCTTTACGTTTTACATCTCTGTCGTAGCATACAGATGTTTAGAAATTTATGCAAAAAATTTCCGTATTCGTATTCGATTATTTGACTATTCGCTTCAAGATATTCGTATTCGCCAAATTCAAGCGAATATTTCTCGAATAATTAAAAATTATTAAATTACGCAATATATGATGACAGAAAAATAAATAAAATTAATTTTTATTATTTGTGGCACCAAACTAAAAAGTTAAAAATGACCCCAAACTGAAAAATGAAAAATGGCCCCAAACTTTTAACATTGAAAATAACAATAAATTATTTTTGGGGGCATTTTTCTTATTTTTGGGTCATTTTTCATTTTTGTTTGGGGCCATTTTTAATTTTTTTTTTCCAAAATAGTGTAAATAAAATAAATATCACAAAAAATCTGTATATCAAAAACTGCCTTTTCAAAATATTGTTAGTAAACGGCGATATTGCTCGAAATTCTATAGAGAAGAGTTACCTTGAACCCCGCCGAAGCCTGGAATGCAAAAACCCATTAGTAAACTACTGCCGCTGTAACAAGCACCATGGAGGAAAAAGTGCCTGCGCACAACAGTTGCTCAAATAATCTAAGTCCCCAGAAAAAGAGTGAAATAAATCCCCAAACATATATATGCAGGTCGATTTTGGTGTCAACAACCGGCAAATGCAGAGTGTCTTTGGTGGAGAAAATTCCTAAGCCCGGCCATAGGCCGGCTGTGCAAGGGATCTTTAGTGAGCAACTCAAACTTTTACAATTAATCACAAATTTTAAAATATTTGAATTTTATTACTAAAGGTTTTCCACGTAACCGGCCTCTGGCCGGGCTTAGGGAATTTCCCCACCATGGTATTTCCCGACACGCCGGTGCTTACCAAAGACAGTCTGACTTGCCAGTCATTGACCCAAAAATCGACCAACATATACATGCTTCTGGATTCTTTCACTCTTTTTTTGGAGACCTTGTTTATTTGGACAATTTTTCGCCCAAGCTCTTTCTTTCTCATGGTGCATCTAACAACGACAGTCGTTTACTAACGGTGTTTCGCATTGCTGTCCTTCGGCGGGGCTCAAGGTTTCTCGCATGCATGGAACTACGAGCAACGTTGCCCTTTAGTAATAATTCTCAAAAGGCAGTTTTTGGTATTAAGAGTTTTTTTGGGATATATATTTCATTTACTCTGTTTTGGGTCGATTTTTCATTTTAATTTTGGGGCCATTTTTCATGGAGCAATTATTTGTACATAGTAATGAAAATATGTACATACATATGTATGTACTATGTAAATAAATTTTGTTTTACAAAATTTATAAAAAAGGCCGTTACCTCCATGAAAACGACTTTCAAAATATTAAAGGAAGATCGGTCGAAAGTTTAAACGATTGAACAGATTAGAGAGAAGATAAGAAGTTGGCCCGTTAAAAACTCTGAGTCCATACATGTATTCATACATAAGTATGAAAATGCACAATCTTCTTTTTATCTTCCAGAAAATATTTTAGCGATATCTTCTTATTGTCATATCAGTGGTTATCTGGCGATATTGCCAGTTTATCATCTGGAAGAATCACATATCGTATAGCTTAGGAGTATTGCAATCGAGACACATTTCTTCCTGAAGGAAGTATTTTCAGCACGAAATCGTGTATTGCCGCAATAATATTTTTACATGAAATGTATTTCAGTGTTTGCTGGAATGTATCTCACTATTAAATAAGTATCAGAGATAGAGGGTAGGGGTATAATAAAAATGAATTAATATTACAATTATATTTTATTGCTTCCTTAAGATTAACAATAGCTGAAACTCGGTAATACAGTGCGACGGTATTACAGCACTCAGGGTTGGAGCTTCATTACTGGAATGCTAGACGTCGTTGAAGTAGCAAGAATTTAAGAGTTTTTAACAAACAATTTTTTTTAATTTCTTTTTAATAAAAAGTAACCTATGCTACTTCTAATACTTCCAAGAATATGTGTACAAAGTTTCATGATGATCGCTTTAGTAGTTTTTGCGTGAAAGCGCAACAAACAAACTTGCATTCACATTTATAATATTAGTATGATGATATATTATAAATGAAATTTATATTATTTGCATATCTCCAGTTTGGTTCTACGAGTACCATCTGACATTTAAGCAGCTGGACTAGTTTATTTTATAAAAGAACTTATGCAATTAAGTTATGTATTAGAATATTTTTTATAGTTTAGTTTTAAATCAACTTTTATATACATATGTATGTCTGGATGTACATACATCATCAAACTATACATATATACATATATATATATATATATATATATATATATATATATATATATATATATATGTCTGGATGTACATACATCATCAAACTATACATATATATATATATATATATATATATTTATATGTATACATAGTTTGATGATGTATGTACATCCAGACATACATATGTATATAAAAGTTGATTTAAAGCTAAACTATAAAAAATATTCTAATACATAACTTAATTGCATAATTTCTTTTCTAAAATAAACTAGTCCAGCTGCTTAAATGTCAGATGGTACTCGTAGAACCAAACTGGAGATATGCAAAAAATATAAATTTCATTTTGATTATAAATACTCGAACAAAACACATTGAAATTATCAGTTAACTTCTGGTTGTCAAATCAAACATTTAAACACAATGAAATTCGTGGTAAGTTAATTTTAATTGGAAATACCTGCAGCTTTCAATATAAAAACTTATTGTTTCAGATTGTTCTTGCTTGCCTATTGGCCGTTGCTTATGCCAACGAAGATGCCAAAGTTGTGAAGGATGGTCAAGAAGTAAATGTTGATAGCTTCCACTATGTTTACGAATTGGACAACGGCAATAAAGCCGAACAACATGGTGAATTGAAGGACAAGGACAACTGGCTCGTCCATGGGGAATACGAATATGTATCGAAGGAAGGCAAACACCACAAGGTCACTTATGTAGCTGATGAATACGGTTATCATCCTAAATATGAAATCTAAACAAATTGTATAACTAAATTTAAATGTAGAAATAAATATTTTAAAACTGCTATAAAAAGTAATTTAATTTTAATTTTACCTCTTGGTGAAATAACTTGAAATTGATGGATTAAACATCTTTCATCATTAAATTATTGAGCAACTAAAACGAACCTATTTAACTAGAGGGTGTTTTCTTTTCTACAAAAAAATGGAACATCTCCATGCAGAAAATGTACTTTGGTGTTCGTTTCTTAAATATGTTTTGGTCTCTAAAAGGGCAGTGTGTTTGATTCTAAAAAAATCGCCCACATTAATGGTGGAAGGCATTGCACTTTATGCTCCGTAAAATTCGACAGTGTTGATAGTGCCCTGTAAAACTTAGCTGGCAGCTGCGAAAAACAGGGCGTTTCACTTTTTCATAAGTTGTGTTTTGTTGTAGTGAAATAACAAGTTGCATTATTACAAGGTTGGCAAGACATTTTATATATGTACCTTTTCAAAAAGGTGCCATTTTGTGTGTAGAAAAGAAAACAACATAAGAGTCACGCCTCACAGGGGAAGAAAACACTTAATATCCTTAAAAATTTTATGTAAAAAAGTTTGCATGCAATTTTTAATAAAAAGCAGCAACAAATATTCTTCTTCAATTTATATTATTAAGAAATCAAAATATATGTTTGTATGTGACGAACAAAATAAGCCATAAATGCTATACAAAATAAAATCGAGTTACGCCTATTTTTATATTAAGCATCCATCGATATAAGCATGTGTATGCACTTAAATATTTATGTATATACATATATCTTTCTTACTTCCCAGCAAACAATTTTTTACGAATTTTATGACAAGTCAGCACATGTTGCAGGGTTCATATTCGAAGTTGAATAGAAAACGTTCCGAAAATTATATGACTGCTTCAAAGCGTTTGATTTGGTGCTTTACGTTATACATCTCTGTTGTAGCATACAGATGTTTAAAAAGTCAACGCATTCTTTTATTTTTCTTGTCCAGCCTGGCAGAAACCATATACCCATATCACAGATAACCAGAGATGACAAAAAAAAAAAAAATTGGATTTGGATCATATTTTATTTGTCATAAGTAAGCATCGTGAAAAAGAGACAACATTAGTGTGTTTGTTATGAAAGTAAACAAGGGGAAAAGCAAAAAAAGTTCAGTTTTTAGTGGAAAATGCTACATGAAAGCACGCTTAAATTTAATAAAATGTGATAATATTAAGTATTTACGGCATATAATTCGAAAATAAAGTGATAAAACAATTTAGTGTGTGCTTATATATTCTGTATATTAAATTTATATACATACGTACATATATGAGGTAAATTTGCCTTACACACATACTTACACACATACATACATACATACACACATACATACATACATACTTGATAAATTCTGATATTTTGCAGATATTATAGTGATAAAATACAAACGATCAGTGAAAACCAACTTAAATTAATTAATTAATAATATTTTAAATGTAAATTATAGAAATATATGGATATTTTATTAGTTTTGTGATTTATAATTTTAATTTGGATAGAAAGACAGCACAAAGAAAAAAACGAAAACGAAGGATTATATGAGTGTATACAAACCAGTATGCAAAATCTTCCGTCTCGTGTCATCTCTGGTTATCTGTGCCCATATTTTACATCTTTAAAATCAAATATATTCAGGCAAAAAATTTTCTTAAAACTACTAAAAATAATTACAAAAACTGAAGTCAGACCTTGCAAATTAAAATTGTTGAGCTAAGTTATTAAATATATGCGAATATGTAGGAGTTCCAGATAATTGCCGACTAGTATTCTGCAAAATTTCTAACGGAATTTCAGACAATTCTAAAAAATATTTTTTGTGACATCAGATATGTTCACTGGGATATTTTTTTTTTCAAAAATAGTAGATTAAATTAAGCAAAACAACACACTTATTTTACCAAACTTATATATAACAAAATAAATATAACCCGTTTTTTTATAATCAATCTACATAATTTAAATTTTATTAGCATGTCTTTAAAAAGTTTTCTGATATTTCAAGTCACATAATTTACATAAAGTACATACATAGTATATATGTATTTATATACATACACACACAGATAATATGTGTTTGTACATTATTGATTATCTAAATTTCCTAATAAGTGCAAAGATGATGAGTATCTTTAATAGGATGCAAAATGCTAATTTAAAACATAGTTGACATTTCTTTATCAAAAGTAAAGAATAAACAAATAGCGGTATTGATATATGAAGACGCATGAAATTTCTGAAGCCGCATGAGCAGTCATTTTATTATTTTTGGTTCTGCTAACCAACGAAGGAGGTCGCTTTGGTGTACGTTAACTTGGAACTGTATCAATCGCTTCCGGAACATTTTTTACTGACCAGTGCTATGAATTCAACACTCAAACAGTCAAACAACAATTAATAGAATGTAACTCTAATGCAAAATATATAAACATATGACCAGGGATCGAACCCAGGACCTAAGTCATAGTTTGTCAACACCACCCTCAAAGCTGTTACGAACGAATTCGACAAAAAAACCATAGAAAAAATTCAGCACATAAAGATAAAAGGTTTTGTCAAAATATCGGAGACATATGGAAGACTCTAGTTTTCTATGGAATGATTGATATACATACTAGTATTTACTCGTATGTTAATTCAATCATATGATTCATAGAATATCATAGAAATTTTGTGAAATTGAGTGTCTACAATTCTATAATGACGGACATAATCTCAAACGATTCTTTTGCGGTTATGTAGTAAAATGCATAAGACACCCCCGTTCAAGAATTCGATAATTAAAATTATTACCCAGATCCACAATTTTGTGCAAATGGTATTGCACTCAGAAATTATAATGGTGTATTCGTTTCTACACACAATATGGCACCTTATTGAAAGGTACATATATAAAATGTATTGCCAACCTTGTAATAATGCAGCTGGTTATTTCACTAGAACTGAACACAACTTATGAAAAAGTGGAACGCCCTATTTTCAACAGCTGACAGCTAAGTTTTACAGGGCACTATCAACACTGTCGATTTTTACGGGGCAAAAAGTAAAATGCCTTCCACCCTTAGTGGGGGCGATTTTTTTTAGAATCAAACACACTGCCCTTTTAGAGAGCAAACCATTTTTAAGAAACGAACACAAAAGTACATTTTCTGCATGGAGATGTACCATTTTTTTGTAGAAAAGAAAACACCATTAATATCATAGATTACATTTACTATGGGTAAGCAACATTTAAATGCAAACTGACAGCTGATTTACTATCAGAGAGGAGTAAAATAAGAAAAAAATAGAGAAAACATAATATGAAGGACCACAAAATAAATTGGTTGAGCTCAATAAAAAATATGTCCTGGATGACATTATAAAAATATTAAAAATGTTTTTATGCCAAAACTTTAGTATGAAATACATTTCTTTACCAATCAGCTGTGAATTTTCTTTTACAATTGATCACAATTTTTACTACAGATATTCAAATCACCTTAATACTCGTCCGCCCAACTAACGTATAACCTTGGCCCAGTCGTCTAAATTTAAATAGCTTACAAAACTAACAAGCTAGTGTATTTTTTTTTTCTTATTTTATTCATAAATTACAAAACACGTAGTAATATTGGTTGGAAGATTTATACTTTTAGTAATAAACTACTAGTTAATAACTTAATACCCAAAAATATTGCTTAAATCAAATAAAAACACAATTGTTGGCATCATTTGCATAACAATATGTCTGGCAACTACACATATTTATTTATATACAAATGATGATAACCCAGGTGTGGGATTAAGAAATATTTAAACTCAACATATCAACTCTGCATACAATAAACACCAAAATGTTATTTTAAAACTTGTTATCAATAAACTTTTAAAGAAATCAATTTCACATTAGTAGTAACATGACCAAAAATAAAATTTTCTTTATTATTTCTGATTAGACATCTGATCAATTTTGTTTTTTAACGTTTAAGACGTACATACATATGTATATCTAAAATATAAAATTATCGTGTCACGGTGTTTGTTATCGAACTCCTCCGAAACGGCTCGACCGATTTTAATGAAATTTTTTATGCATATTTGGTAGGTATGAGATTAGGTTTTAAAGTATATTTTAAACCGCTAGGGTCACGAGAAGGGGATTGAGGGGGCAATTCCAGTATTTACTAAACTATTAACCCAACAGATGACGCTATGTCCGCCTCATAATTATTTTTGTTGTTGAATGATAGATGGCGCTATGTCCGCCTCATGCAGGAGAATCGTCGTCGTTCGTATTTCGAACAGAACAAAATTATTGTTTGGTATTTTTTTTCATCTGCGGTCATCGTCACACACTATACATCCGCTATTTTTTATATAATACCCAAAATATGCACTAGAAATATTTTGTATGGCAAAACAACGTTTCCCGTGTCATCTAGTGTCTACATATGCGAACCCAATCAATCTGATTTTCTTCTTATTATTCCTCTCTTTTTTGAAAAATTCAAATAAACTAATCCATCATGATGCACTATCTTATTTTTACTTCTTCTTTTTCCACTTACTCCAAGTATTTAACATAAAAGTGTATTTAAGATTATTTCTTATATTTTTTTCTTTTCTTTTTATTATTTGTTGCATTTTGTATATTTAATATTTGAAATTTTTAAGTAGATTTCATTATAGTCAACAATGCAAGTAAACATGGCTGTTGCATTCATTTGTTGTAAATGTTAATTTAATTTTTGTTGTAAATGCTGTTGTTACTGCTGTTATTTTATTAATATTAACGGTTTATTAACAAAATTTTTATTAAGATTGTGTTAAAAAAAATCAGTATAATATAACACATATGTACATATCTAGTATTTGAGTTTCATAAATTTCGTTTGTTTAAAAAGAGAAAATTAAAGAAATATATGTATGTATATATGTATGTATGTGTATGCCAAATTTTGTTACTGATACGCAAGCAGATCTTGCAAAAGCTTTGCACATAACCTGAAATTTCAATGTCAGTTTCATATATACATATGCTGACATTTGTACATATCGAGTCTTTGCTGCAATAGGCTCATAAGTAGGGATTAGTGGAGAGATACCTATTGAGGCGTGGGATTCTATCGGAGATTCAAACCATCCAGCAATGGCAAAATAAATGAAGTACAGAAGGGAGCGATAGGTAGACGGCAAGGTTAATCCCAAATGTTGACTTTCTGACCCAACTTCTCTCAGGATATGGATAGTTTAGGAAGTAACTTCAGTGTATGGGTACAGCAGAAGATCCCGTTTGCATCTACTGCGGCGATACGAATGACGACGCTAACCACACTTTTTACAGCTGCTACAAATAAATAGACTCTTTAAGGCCCAAATTCAATAATAGCAATAGTTTAACTAATAATATTTGAGTCACGGTTTCTAGTTTACCATTAGTTAAACCATCAAATGCCATGGGTTAACTAATACATAGATATACAACAGCTGATTCGTTGGAAATTATTATTAGTATTTTCGTTTTGTGAAAAATTTTAGATAGAAATCGCATGTGATATTGAAAACGTGGAGTCCGATATTGAAAGTGACCCTTATTTTGATAATATATGGAATATTGTTGCTTGAATATTGTTTTCTTTTGCTCCTTTTTTCATAATTTTTTTTTTTAATTATAATATTTTGTTCCTAAAACCTTGGCAGCTCGTTGCGATAAACTTTCTTTATTATAAAATTTACATATACGAGTACGCTGCTTAATGTTTAGCTGTAACATAATCAGTTTTTTTTTTTGTTTTCTATTACATATGTATATGGATTTCCCAAACCAATTTCAACAGCAATTCAATATCGTGCTCGATAAAGTTGGATGAGCGTTATTAAGTGTGTTCGAGTATGCAAAAGTTTTTAATATTTTTTACTGAACTTTACTGCATTTTACTAAATTGCGTTCGTTTACACAAAATACTGTAAATGAGAACACAAATTGAGAGCGTAAAGTGACAGTTCTTAATTGAGAGCTTGCAAATTTTTACTGCAGAAATTTTTCGCAGTAAAGTTTCGTAAAACAAGAAAACATATGATTCAAAAGGTAAACAAATAAAAATGTGCAATTTGTGACTAAAATATTTTTCAAACTAAAAATTTAAGAAAAAATAAAACACAACTAAAAGTAAATTAACATTAATTCAACTTAATTGTGAAACAATTACCTACATGCCCTTTAATGAAAAATAAAAGTTATTTTAGTTTTGTGGAGTTGTTTTTTAATTCTTTGGAGTTGTGAATTTCTAAAGTACTTGTGTACTAGGTACACATGCATATCTTTTTACGATAGTCAGTAGCAAAAACAAATATTTATCTATATATGTATGAATAAATTTAACCACACACAAATATGCAAAATCAAATAAAATAAAAAAAGAAGAAATGAGAAAGATTACATACATAAATTAAATTGTTTATATTTTATTAAAATATTTGTGTTATAAAAAGTATTTAATCGAGTACCGATGAATAAATTCTTTAAATATCCAAAAATGTAAAAATTTTTCAACACTACATTTATTTTCCATCAGCTGTTGCGTAAATCTTACGAATTTTTACAATTTTTCCGTTCGCGTACTTTTTTGGGCAAACATTTTTTTGGAGAGTAAATTTTGCTGTTTACTCATTTATTAGTCATTTACTGCATTTTACTGTAAAAGTAAACAAACACACCTATTTTTAACAAATAACATATCAAATGTAAACAAAAACCATATGCTTTAACAGAATTGCCAATACTGAAAGTTAATAGTTTGATAGGGTTACCATTTGTTCATATAAATAGTGTTAGTTAAACATTAGTTATCATTTTAGTTTACCAATAGTTAACTAATTACTGCAAATTTTTCCCTAAGATACAGAAATTTGTTCTATGTTATAAGAAAATATTTAATTCCTTGATTGATGGTTAATCAATGTCTATATACATTTCATTGGTACTTCAACCAACTCATTAGCAGACTACAACCATGCTTTTGAGAAGCTTCAGAACTCTTTTCTTAACCATCAAGAAATAAATAAAATTTTTGTAATCACAAAACTTACAGAATATTTCAAATAATAAATTTAATAAATGTTATAAGAAAAATTTAATTAATTTTAGCATACACGACAGAACACTGCAATGTGCTGTTGAGAGTACGAAATTCACTTACAAACTTAACATAGTAATGAAATGCATATACATATGTACGAGTATGTATAGACTTGGTCACAAATTGCTCTGTCTTAAAGGCACTATACATTCGTCAAAATACTTGACATCAAGCTCGTGTACATGTGCTTGACTTTATCCCATTCATTTGCTTGAAGACCTGTCCAGCATTCATTTTGCATTTTATTTTGAAGTGTTAACAATGAGACAGTATAGAGAAAAAGTGTTGAATATTTCTGTTGCCGACGGAACTTTGCATATGAACTAACAAAAAAAAAATAACATGTTTATGAACAAAATAGAAAAAAAACATGTCTTGTATGTTACAACAACAATAATAATAATTAACTTTTTTTTTAGTATTTTATTTAAATTGTATTTTATTATTGAATATTTAATAATCTACTTTTTTGATTTATATTTTCATTTCCTTAAATGCAATGCAATGATACATTGGTATTGAATGTATTGTTTTTTTTTTCCTCCGACATATTTAGCGTTTGTTCTCTTTGAAATTTCGTTTTAATTTAAAAATATGTATGTACGTGCTTGAAGAGTAGAACCAATATATTCATCAAAATCACTCGTCAAGCATGCCAAAAATCTATTTTTTTTTATTTTTCATCCAGCATCGTCGGTGTCACTCATACAAACAAATTTTCACTTATACCACCATAATGCTTGATGTGATTTTGACGAATGTATAATAGTGCCCTTTACTTATTTTGAGTTTCGTGTACACCCACCCACCCGAACAGCAAAATTCCAAATCACTTTCAATTTCCTATGCATGCATTCGTATATATGTATGTATGTATGTATGTACATATATACATACACACATAAAAAACAAGTGGAAAACATTATTGATTTTATTTTATATCAAAACAAAATTCTTTAGTGATTAGAACAACGAAAATGTTATATGGAAACCGCACCATAAATTTTAAGCTTTGCACAAAAAACGATAACATTTTAGATTTTATATATACATATATATATATGTGTATATAGTATATGTATATATATTCTTGTCTGTATACACCATGTACAAGCCATCAAACCAAAAATAATAAAATACCGTTGAAATTACATATTTCATGTTTTATGGAAACCTTAAAAAACCTTTAAATTATCTACATTTTAAAATGTCCAACAAAATTCGATAGAAATTAACGCCTTGACGCCTTGGAAATATTTTTAGTTTTACTTTTTATATACATACATATTTCTAATAGAAAAATATATTTGGAGCATTTCAAATCGGCTTTGTTTTTCAATGGAAGAAAAACATCAAGCTTTCCCTGTGACGACATTTTTAAAACTAAAATTTCCGTTTCATGAAAACTTTTAAAAAATTTTTATGAAATTTTCTTGTTTTTTTGTTTTTTTTTTTCTTCATTGATAATACATATAGAGAAACTTTCATGAAAGTGCTTTCATGTGTAAACGCACCATAAAGAAATCTAGTAGCAACGACATAATTCTTTTTTGTTTGGTGCAAAGATAAAGTATGAAGAAAATATGGCAACTTCGAAGGCATAAGATCTTAAATTTAACTATTGCCAACTTGTAATAATGGCCCTTAAATTTCTAAAAATTGGTCCTTCGAATTTGACTTAAATTTCAACAATGGACCGAGCAACCATAATCGTCATTTTATCCAAGGGATTATTGGATTTCTTTTTTCTATTATTTATTTCTATTATTTACATAAAAATTAAACAGTTTCTAACAATCAAATCACTATAAGAAAAAAGATTTTAAAGTACATATATGTAATTAATCAATTTAAAGTCATTGACCTGCAATTAAATCGGACATTAAATAGTTAGACGCTTAAACATGCAGACAGTCAGATAATCGTAACAAATTTAATACTGATACAATTTGTTATTTACACACTACATGTTACATATTTATGTATGTATATATAACTACTATTATAAAGATAATAACAATATAAAGATTAGTGATCTTGAACGCGAACAGTGTCTCATGATTTAATGTGTTCTTTTGCTTTAATTTTTACTACGCGGCTGATAGCAGAATCATCCGACATGAAAAGTAGAAATATTTGTTCTAAAATTTTAGTGTGCACACAAACTGGTGCAATTCTTTAGCTGCCCTCGTAGCACTTATCTTTATTTTAATATTGACTGCTACTGTCAATATACATATGTATAATTTTTCAATTCTTTTAAGCTTAAAGATGTGAAAAGTTTAAACATACACACACTTTTGTATCTACAAATTTATATTAAGGGTATTCAGGATAGCAAATTGTTTTAATTGAAATTTTACAAAAACTGCAAACATTTTATTTATAAGATAACACATGTAGGTATGTATTATTTATTTAAGTTCCAGGCTCTAAACGCGTTCCGAGTAACGAAATAGCTCATGAGCTCACAAATGCAGAATTTCTTGCAGATCTGGCTATACACTAGTCCTGTGCTTTAAGGCGCCAAAACTTTATATGAAATATAAAGATATTCACCCTTATTCCATATGGCAACGGCAATAGAAGACAACACCGTTTTTTATCTTTTGTTGCCAATCGGTATTCTATGTAGCAATATTGCCATTTATTGATAACTTTTACTTATGTTTGGTATTTTGTAAGCAAAATTGATGTTGATGTTGTCTGTAATTGCCTTTGATTTTGTCGTCGGTATTTTTGGTGTTGTCTTGCGTTGCTTTGTGTTGTGTTTTAAAGCTTTAAAAAAATTAACGTTAAAGTTGTCTTTCATTCTTCGTTTTTGGAATTTTAAAATATTTTTGTTTTGTTTTTTGTTTTTTTTTTTTGTTTAAATAAACTAATGGAAAAAAATTAAATAACATATAAATGCCAATTGGAGAAGATTGTGCCAGACCTTGAAAAGACTCAATCACTACCAGAGGTTTTCGCACTGGAATTGCTGCTACTAGTATACTCGTATGTTTAAAATGTGGTCTATTGAACCGAAAATTACTTTCAAATCTTAAAAAGGATAAAAAAATCCATTACTTGGGAAATTATTGCTTAAAATTTGTTACTTCTCATCGGGTAAACTAAAACTACAAGCCTTCTGTCTAAGCAGTCTTCTTTCCATTATCAATTTATTTATTTTTTTCGTCACTGGAGTCAGAATCAAGAAGAAAAAATCATTTTTATTTTAATGTATGCACAAAAATTTTATTTCTTCAAAAACTCTTTTACTGAAAATATTCAAATAAATGTCAGCTGACTCAAATATTAGATATATATGTGTTGTATGTATCGATAAACAGGCAACATCGTCACAATACTGTTAGGGAATACAAAATTAGTATTGATGTTGTGTTCTATTGATGTTGCCTTAAAAATTACCGACGTTGTTGCCGACGCGTATTAGAATAAGGTTGAATATATTAAATAACTAAGCATCTATGTACATATTTTGTTTACGGATTTTGGAGAATATAAACATATATAATATACTGCCGCGTAGTTGCCACCTCGTTAAATGCGCCTTGGTAAAACGTGTATTTCCTTATTTTGTATTCATAAAGTTAACAAACAGCTAATTGGTAAAAACAAAACGAATTATTTCCTAATCAACTATTGATGATTTGATAGACAAAACTCTCCTCTTCGGTAAATTTTTCTTATTAGATTACAAAATTTTTATACTTTTTTTTATTTTTCATATTTTTTCTGATAAAAACATATTGCCGTATTTGTATCGTTTGACCAGTTTGCAGCAACTCGTCGTGAATGCCCCTAATATTCATTCACAATTTCTTTTCCCTTTAAATTTTTCTTGACGTGTGACTGATCAAAAAAAAAATACATACATAAATACATACATATCATTAACAATTATAAAATAAACATATGTATGTATATAACGTTTTTTAGCATAAAAACTTTTAATTAAGTTTATATTTAAATCAGTGAACGTCCAAAATACTGACAAATGCAAAATATGTATGCTATGACATGTTTCTTGTTGGCTGAACAGAAATGTTATTGTTTGTGTTGAGATAATTTGTGAAACGATCTTTTTTTTTTAAGTACTCGCATGTATATACATACATACATAGTAATAATTTCAGCAAAAGATACGGTTAAGCATTAATTATGACGGAAGTATTATTGTTTTTTTTTCATGTAGACATGCTTAACATACAACCAATGAATAACTTTTTTGTATTTAAATCACTTTATTAAAAGAAAACAAAAACTTAAAAGTATTTAATACTTTGAAAAAGAAAAAAATTGGAAAAGTAAAGCAATTACAATGAAAAATTGACAAAATACACAGAGTTCCTTTTAACTACATTTCATAAAACATCTACGACATATTTACGGTGACCATCCGTCCTTTTTTAAAAAGGACAGTCCTCTTTTTTGACACAACGTCCTTTTAAATTTAAACAAAATAAGTTGCCTTTTTTTTAATTGAATTGTCCTTTCTTTTTGATGGCTAATGTTCTTCTTTAGTTTCCAAAATTAAAAGTATTTATGTTTTAAATTTTATTTATTTGTTACAACGAAATATATATCTAGATATTGCTAACCTGTAACAAATAAATAAAATTTAAAACATAAATACTTGAGTACATGCTCAAATAAATGTAAATTTTATATTAGAAAATTTTATTGATTATTAAATATACTTAAAAGCATACTTTTTTCTCTATATATAAATTCTACAGGAAATAGTTCACAGGATTTATGAATGCTGAAATAAAAACAGACAAAAACTGTTAGTTTCTCTACTTCCCTAATGTATGCTTTAAAATATTGCAATGAATTAAACTGTTATAATACTGTTATATGGTAATAATAAAGCAAAACAGAGGCCTGCATGAATGCATTAATGGATTTTGCTACGTTAACTTTTTATAATAAAACTTCATAATGTGATGGTTTTAATTACACAACAAACAGGAAATAAACAAATTTAATGAAATAAATAAACATAAAATTTGGCGAAATAAATAAAAGTACAAATGCAAAATATTGTAGCTAGTTTTTATTAAATCTAACGGCAACTTAATGTGTGTCTCCAAAATCATCACAGCCCCGAAATCAATTTGAACGTCAGAAATCATTTACCCCGTAATTCATAAACGATTCATAAAGATAAAGTGCACTTTAAAACCGGTTTTCTCATACAAAATTCGTACATTAACGCCACAATAACTTTAATAATCGTTTATGAATTAGATTGTTAAAATTTTAGTGTTAAATTTAAAGTGTTAATTTCGTAAATTTTGACAATTAGTAAAAAACCAGGATTTCATATGACCTACGAAAATTTTCAAATCATATAATACTATGCAACAGATAAACAAGCATTTTTTTTGGGTCAAACTGGTAAACTGGGATTATATACGCATACATATATATACATCTGTCTGTAAGTATGTAGGTATGTATTAAAACTAGCTTTAAATAAACCAAACATAATTTAAACTGGACTTTGTAACTTTGTTTTCAATCTTTGACTTTTACAAAAGACTTCCAATATTAATTACTATTAACGAGTACTATTTTGCTCATGCAATTACTTATTAAGTTGTTAAATATAATTATTTATTATTTTATGTTATAAAATAGTTGCCCGTAAACCACTACAGAGAACAAAGTATAAAAAAATAATTTTGTACGTATGTTTGTAATTTATAGCATATGCAAAAAATTTAAGCACAACGCAAAATATAATATTGCTAATTAATCGTTTTTTGTATTTTTTTTTATTTTAAATTTTAATAGACTATAAACCAAACAATATTTACAAAAAAAAAAACTAGAACAAGAGTAATAATACATAACGGCAGAATGTTGATTGAAAAAAATAAGAGTGGTAACACTAGGCATAATGATGTTTTTCTGCGTTATCTGTGAACCACGATGGCGAACCCCTGTGTTAACATGACACATTCTAGATGGGTTCGTACTTTGACATCCTTTCACAGTTTAAAATACGGTTCACTGTTTATTTAAAATTAAGCACTTATTGAGTCTAATGCATAATAATTGAGCCTTAACAGCCATACCTAAACAAGATCGGCAAGCGTTTTTTAGCTGTCAAAAGTTCTCATGCCCATACAATTTGTATGGAGCATCCCGAAATAACGCGGCGGTAACGCGGCGGCAAAATTTTGCAATTGGAAAATCCGATTTTGACAGCGCGTTTAATAGTGAAGTTAGCTGCAAAAGACAAGCACTCATGATACAATGACTATAAGGTAGTCTTACAAGCCCAGCTGACAATTCTTGTAAATTACTTGTTTTTTATTTCAAGTGTTAAATTTTGATTTGTATTTATTTTTTCGTATTTGAATGAATAATTTTTATTTATATTTTTGTCACAGGTTGAAACATACACACATACACATTTATACTTTTGACTTCTGAGGAATTTTTTTGTTGTGTTTGTTGTAGAGATGCATGTATTATTAGGTTATGAGTATACTATTATAATCAGGGTTGTTATATATTTTGTAATAACCCTGTTTTTATGACAAAGCGTTGACGCTCTTGTTTAGGTATGGTATTTCAGCGTTAACGCTAGGCGGTAGAAAACGTTCCGCTTTCCGCTCTTGTTTAGGTATGGCTGTAACTCAAGTTTAGTCTGTTGAGCACGATCTCAAGTGGTGAGCACAAGCATACCACCCATAGCTCGTGCTAACTTTGGTATGCATTAAAATGAGTTCAAACAAACTGAGGTAGAGCTCTAATGTTTGATCGGCAGCAATTATGAGTTCCAGCGATAGTGACGGTGAAAATTGTGCCAGGCTTGGATGAAAACGAAAGTTTGTCTATATATTTAGTTCGGTATAAAGGCATCCCCACCAGCGTTCATCATTGTATTATAAACCTTGCTATTTCGCAGCACACGATGACTCTCGTATAAAGCATGGTCAAGATATTTCCATACTGGTGAAAAGCTCATTCGCATCGTCTGTAGCATACACGTTTATGGAATGAAATTCCTTTCTACATACATACATATATACTCATTGCTTTGACTGTTCTATTTTTATTTATTTTATTTTAATGTGCAGTCTATACCACCAATTGCAAAAGGAAAACATTTGTTTTCTTCCATTGTGCTAGGAAATTTAAACCACTCATGTGCTTTTTCAGCATGACATGAGCCATTTCTGATATCGTTCTGGAAAGTGTTGATTAATGAATTCCGATATCTTCCGCAGGTCCATTTTGAAATCTTGGATCGGCGCAAAATTTTAAAAACAGGCTCATTTTTTGGACATTGGTTTCAGCACCACCTCGTGTTTCGTCAATATAATTTTTTGTCTTCCTTTTCTAGCCAACTTTTACTTTCTTTATATATTTTTTTTCTTTCTAGAACGAAATACTCCACCATTATCACTACTTTAATTACTGGAGATAACTAATATGCAGACTCAATAAATTGTGAGCATTTGCTTATAAGTCAAAGGATATACTTGTTATTATGCATACAAAACTGTGCACTAACTCCCGAACATTTATCTAGGTGAGTCCAAACTTTTTTTATTGACATCAAGCTCACAACATGAGTAAAACCAGGATACAAAAAATAAATTTATGCATACAAAATATAATTTTTGCTCAAAAATTTTAGTCGAAGCAAATGCTCAGTTTTTATGCATTAGACCCATTAATTGTTTTTGTTTGTTAAAATAATTTTGGACAAGTAGTTTAGATAAACTACTAGTCTATTTTCGATCTGGTATTGCCATGTTTTCAATAGAATTCATTTTATTTGAGATGTAGGTTTTAATTAAGAAAAGTGTAAAACGTCACTTTATTATTCCTAACTTTAAATAACCAGTCAAGGTACCAGTCAAGATGAATTTACTTAACAATTGAGCTATTTTTTTCTTGCAAAATGGAGGTCGAAATTTGTTAATGCATGCATAGGGGCTGATCAAGGCAAATTCATTACCAGGTATATGCACGACTACAACATTTCAACAACAAAACAAACAACAGGCATTTTGTTGGTGTACCGGCGAATTCATATTCTACGCTGTCAAAATTCTCCATGCGTAAAAAATTTCATAAATATGGCGCCGGAAAATATGTACCAAATTTGACAGTGTGGGAAAGGGATAAATTGGTCACTGAAAACACCTGGTAATATATTCGCCTTTGGGGTTGATATATCAAATCTTGTTGGAATATGAATTCGCCTTGGTAACAGTATGTACATATGTACGTGTATGCAATAATTTTATATTTATTTTCTATATTTTGGTAAATGAGAAGTAAATACATTATTTACATATGTAAATGCTAAATTATGTACATACATACATATATACATATACTTAGATATTTATTTTGTTTTCGTTGATGATTACCATAACTTTTTCTTGTTCTTTTAACTAGAAAATATTTTCTTCTTTCAAATAAAAAAAATGGTTCTGCTTTCTTGCATTTGATGTTCACATCAACATAATTATTCTTTTTTTTTCCTTTCATTTTTTACATTTAAGTTTATCTGATATGACTAAGAAGAAGCAAAACGTTTGGTATTTAGCATAAAAAATATGTAAATCTTTTTTACTTATAGTTTTACTAACAAAAACAAAATTAATGAAACATTAATATGTATGATCTTAAAAATTAAATTTATTATATTAAAATAGTTTTGTTGGTTGAAAATTTAGATCCGCTGTGTATATCTATGCATTATATAGATATAAAAAAGGTCCCGCGAATGCTTTTCACTACAGATGTACTCTTATAATATCAGTGGAAATATCTTTAGTTTATAATATACAAGCAATGAATAACCAGAGTTCAAGCATGTATGTGCATGCTCGTTAGAAACTATTCAGTTCAATCACGTGAGAGTGCATGAACGTCAGTCCACAACATGCATTAGCTAAGTTCTTGCATTGTTTGGTGATTGAAATCTTACTCACGATCTAACACAGAAAAAAATTTAAATTAATGAAGTGATGTATTTGAAAATTAATTAAATTGAATAGCTTTTCAAACAAAAACCTACACAGAAAGATAACACTGTTTGAGAGATAAATTTATTTCAGATATTTTTAGAAAAATTGAAAAAAAAAATTGTTTACTGGGAACAACAATCAGAAAATGCATGTGTTATTGATAAGACTTTCATTGTTTTCAAGAACAACGTTTAGGTAATATTTTAAAAACAAACCAAAGAAATAACAATAATTTAGAGCCCATGTACGTACATACATACATTATAAATTGCAGTACAATATTGCTTTACTATTTAAAGAAAAAAAGAAAGACAAGATAAGAACGAGATAATATACGTACATACAAACATACATACATATACAATACAATATACAGAGGAGTCACAAAGGTGTCACTTATGCTACCAAAAGTTTCCTTAAAATCTACAAAAATCTGGGCTTTTATCGAAGAAAATAAGCTAGCAAATATAATGGAAACGTTTTCAAGAGTTGTAATAAATTATATTAAAACTCTCAAAGAATATATGTGAATTACAAAACTATTGACATTAACTAACTGTGTAATTTAAGCTGTTAAAGAATTTAAAAAATGTATGTAGTTTTTTTGGGATATTTTTTTTTGTTTAGTATTTTGGAGCCATTTTTAAATTGGCTTCAAATTAAAAATGAAAAATTGCCCCAAAATAGTAAAATAGCCCCATACTCAAAAATAAAAATGGCCTCACATGTTACATTTTAGTTTAGTTGTCTAAAAATTTAATTTTTTTTTTATGCACTAGTGTTTTTATTTTACAATCAAGTGTCTTGGTTAAATTTTTTAATACCTACCTACGTATGTACATACATACATACTTACAATACAAACTAGAAACATTGTGAAGGCCGTTTATCAAAAGACCAACTAACCTAGAAAATATGACGACAGTGCTTACAGACATACTAGTGATGTTACGAATACTCGTATTTGTTTCAAGATATTCGTAATTGCATTCGGCAAAGTGAAACGAATATTTCTCGAAAATTTTGCACAGATTTTCCAGAAAAAAATTATACATAAAGTTTAAAAAAAAGTATATAAAATGTACAAAAATATATTAATTTTTAATAATTTTATTTTAAAAACCCATTTTTCTTTGGCGCAAGATAATAACCTTCTTAAAAAACCAAAAAAATAAATATATATTTCGCAACCAGTATTTTAAAATTAAAGTCTTATATGATCATATCATAAAACATTTTTTTTTTGTTTTCGTACAGCCTGCAATAGTTTATAATAATTATTTTTAATTTTCAATTTATGGCATTTTCCAAATTGCCTTTATCATTACTACTTTTTCATTCCACATTTTTTTTTTTTTTCAGTTTAAATAGCAACATGGCAAAGGCCAGCAACGGATATACGATTTTTGAGTATATCCGATCATTTACTCTTGAGTTTTTGATGCAAGCAAACGCAATAGATCATTTCAAAAAATTAGTTTTAAACTAGAGCTGTGTAAAACACCTTTAAACGCTGGTTTGGGGCTGTGCACATATTACTTAACGCTCCAGGGGGGAGGGGGGTGAAAGATTTGTTCGGGATTGGAAATTTTGCACTGCAAAATTAGTAAAAAGCGTTACGGAAGGGGGGGGATTAAATCTCTGAAAAAAGCGTTACGTATTATGTGCACATCCCCTTTGTGTCAAAAACGAGCGTTTGAAGGTGTTTTACACAGCTCTATTTTAAACACTCGTCGTAGTGACAATGAACATGATTGTTTGTGATTGTTGGAATGATTGCAACCGCAACGGATTGAAACGAACATGCTGATTTTATGAATCTCTAGCCAATTGTTTTAATACAAAACACAGACATACAAATGTTCGTGCTATTGCAGTTGTTGCGCATAGCTCGTGTTTACTACGAAAAGGAAATACTTGACAAGCAATTTTAAGAAACTAATTAGAGCTGTGTAAAATACCTTCAAACGCTCGTTTTTGACACATACCAGTGATCAAACCCATGTAATTCAAATGGGTTTGATCAAAGGTTTGTGTCAAAAACGAGCGTTTGAAGGTGTTTTACACAGTTCTAGTTTGTAAACAAATCAATCCAAGTATAATGTAGTGACTGACACATATATATGTACATACATACATATACAATTTATTGATTTTTTTTGGTTCATGAATGAAACTCGATTTGGAAACAAAACTAACGAAGGTTTGATTCTCAATCTAATGGTTATTTAGCGCTAGTGATTAAGACGTATCGATCATACTTGTTGCAGATCACTGCAACAAAGAAAAACTAACTTGTCATATCTGTACACATAACTGGATTTATGCTTTTTAACAAATTTTATATTCATAATTATATTTAATTGAATTTTGCTAACGAAAATAAAGCTAAAACGAAAGAAAGAAATAGAATAATTTATTATGTATAACACTAAAAATGTAACAAATGGAAGAAACCTTAAACATGTAAAGAGATAACAAACTAATATGTATAATAGGTCTGTTTCTTTACTTTTTGCGCTAAGTTCAGTAAAATGAGAGTAAACTATATTTTCTCTCAAGAAAAAGCATAAATGCACAAAAGTAGGGGAACGCGAAAAAACACAATTTTTACCGGAAATAAAAATATCACATAAAACGTATATCCTTTCATATGTACGAGTATGTACATATTTACATTTACTTAATTAAATATTAGCGTATCTCAAACGTATTCTTCCTTGAAACGTTTTGTGTAAAAACAATTTTTCTTTTTCATATTTTCGTTCTGGCATTCATGAAATAATGAAATTGAACAAACAAGTTAAAATATTTATGTACAATTGTTTAGAATATCTACCAAATAATAAGATCGTGTACTGCTGCTGCATCCACTAAGGTAATAGTCATGTTTCCATATGTATGATTTAAAAATAAAATTAAAAATATTTCTTGTTAGTTTTACACAAACTGAGGAAAACAATTATTAAAACATTAAAAAATCTGTCAATTTACATAAACAAAATAACAAGCAACTACATACATAGTAAAAGTAACTCAGAGGCTGTTCACATATTATGGTCACATCTTTTCGTTTTTTTTTTATTTCTTCCTAATGGTTTTTGGAAATATTATCAGTATCAATTTTTATAAACTACATATAAAAAATCTTGAACACACTTCCGCATAAGAGAGTTATATAACATGTGAACATCCCTTCAGGTTAACACTAATTGAATTTGCAATAAACAACAAGTTTGTTATGCGGTCAAATATTAAAATGTTTGCTACTTACATAAGTACTAGTATGCATTCTTATGTATAGATCTATGTATATAATTCATGCATATATGTATATACATATACAGCAACAATTCAAACAACTGGCATAGAGTGTTATAAAAACAGGATTATTTTACAGCAACCAAAAGACACATTGGTGGTGGTATTCAGTGTGTGCTTCAAATGGTCGTGTGAAAAAGACAATTTGACAATTCTGGATTACACAGCTGATGATGGTATAGGCTATTAGCGCCACCTAGTAATGAATACTCCCTGGTCATGACAATATTGTTGCCAGGTGCAAACGCTGAGTTATGGAAATCACAGAAGGGTTGAATATTCGAGTATCCACGTTTTGATACTTTACGTCTGGGCTTTTATCTTAGTGGTAGTTAAAACATTTCTATGTTGAGTCCGCATAGGAAATTTTGTAATTCATACATTTTATGCGGTCGGTTCCTTCACGTTGCAAATGGTCCTACGAACGAGTTGAATAAACTAGTTGATAGTTCGTTGCACAGGCTACAATTTGTAAACCAAGTTTTCATTCAACTTCATTAACAAGTTCCGATTTTTTATCTCTACTGGTCATAATTGAAGTTTTTATGGAGCAAACAAAATAAATCAAAAAAAGAGAAGGGTCCAAAAATTGGTTAAAATCCTCACGATGTTGCTTGTAAAACGTCAGAGAGAAAATGAAAAGCGAAAGAAAAAATCAAGATCATACGTAACAATTTGATGGCTAAGTTGATCATCAATTGAATGAAAATCAAACTTTTTGATTTTTTATTCAACCAATGTGGAACCGTTGGTCAAGCACACCTCTAACGTAACAATTGGTTACACTACTTGTTGAAATTTTACAACAACTCGCAAAGTGTAGGGGCCACATTAGATACAAAATGTGACAGCTGAGATTTTTTTTTTTTTTTCAACTTAGATAATTTTTGCTTGAATCTTAATCGTATCAGGCTTAATAAATTAAGTATCTATACTCGAAAGAATCCGTTCTTGATTTAAGAAAATTCGTAATTACAGTACATTAGACACTGCTTAAGCATGATTTAAGTACGAATGGATATATTTTTCTTTTGACTGTAGGAGTTTTTTTTTTGTTCTTGTTTTTTTTTTTTTTTTGGGAAAATAATTGTTTATGAAAGTCTTCTTTTAAAAATGTTTGTCCTAAAATTCTATTATAAATCTTCAAATACTTCAATCTTCAAATACTTCATTTTAAATCATTTCGTCAAAATTGTTTCAAGGATTAATTTCGTACTCATTCACAATTACCGCTAAATAAAAGTGCTACAAAAGGGGATTTTAAAATTCCTGTATGTACATGTGTAAATTATACATTATGTGTATCAGTACGTATCAGTAAAAACTTTAAAGTCTTATATCTCACAAAATATTGAACCAATCTATATATATAAAATACAAAAAATGTTTGTACCCATGTTCGCTATAGACTCGGAAACTATCCAACCGATTTGACCCAAACTGGTGTCATTCAAAAGGGAATTTATAGAGGATGGTTTTAGGCTTTTAATATTTCAAGTGGGCGTAGCCCCTCCCACATAAATTGAATAACATCATATATCTTGACTATTGTGATAGCAAGAGTTTTGAAACATTGCAATAGTTCATATGTTACTAATGTGAGTAATCAGGACAAAAATGGGCGTTATCGGACAAGTGGGCGTGGCAGCTCCCATATAACCCAAAAATTGAAATCGCCATATTTTGGGCATTTTTTGACCTACGCCGATGATATTTGGTACATATAGTATTGACATAATTAGGAATACGTACTAGGAGAAAAGTGAGTGGGACCACGCCCCTTTATAGGAAAATAAAAAATTTTAATATAGTCTTAACTATTGGACCGATGGTCATTAAATTTTCACAATAGGATATATAAATACTTTTAATTTTATTTTATAACGAGGGGGGTAGCGAAGTACACCGGGATCAGCTAGTGTTGATTAAATAGAGATTCTGTAGATTTGCAAGCAAATATATTCTAAATCGTATATTTTCTCAAAAACCCACTATATAATTAAAGCGTTAAATTGTGTCACTAATATTGGCTTTGCCTTTTAATTGCAAAGTGCCGGCAGGGCAATTTAATAAAATATGAAATTTTATTTGCAAAATTTTGTAGTCGTATTAGTTGAAGTATCAATATTAAAAATAAAGCAAACAAATAAATAATTCAAAGTCTGTCTAATTAACACATTTCTTTAATATTCCCTTTACATTATGCATCTATTGGTATTGATTCGAAAACCAAAAAAACAACTATTGCTTTGTTGTTGGTAAGTTGAATTAAAAAGTTTTAAAACTAAAGTTGATTGTTGCCACTCACCTGATGCAAGTTGGTCAATATTAGTGTTACTACCGACTAATGAACAGACAGATGATGAAGATATAGAGGTTTTTAAACCGCCACTAGCTAAGGCGGTTGCTGCTGATAGTGATGATGACGATGAAGCACTTATTGTACGTTGTACATTTTGTTTACGTCTTTGTATGAGGTCACGTTTCCATTGTGGCATCTCAGGCAGGAATGAAGGCGATAAACTGCCACCACTACTATAAGCAGGTGAAATATTACCATGTAATGTTGTCGCTGATGATGAT
Source organism: Lypha dubia (assembly GCA_947311025.1). NCBI lineage: Eukaryota > Metazoa > Arthropoda > Insecta > Diptera > Tachinidae > Lypha > Lypha dubia. Next base: position 10,183,287 of record OX371262.1, on the reverse strand, counting down.
GGAGTAACATTGGAATTTTCTTGCTGCTGCTGCCGAAGTTGTTGATGATGTGCAGAATCTATTGTTAAGGTAGATGGACGTTCTGGTGGTGTTACATTCATGTCGTTTTTAGTTGACAATGAATCAGCCTTAAGACATCGCGGTGACATTAAAGGAGTTTGTAAAGACAATGACGATTCATTGCCGGGAGATGTTAAAGTATCTAAAGTTAAGGGTAATGCTGCCATGATTTTAGCCTATCGGCTTCTAGCCTTTTCTTTTTATATTATAAAGTTTTTGCACTATTTTTGTATTTTTTTTTTCGTTTTCTTTTTATTTCAAACTTTGTCTAATTCCATTTACATATTTATTTTCTTTTTTAATTTTATGCTATGCAATTTCCCATAAACTTTTTTTTTTGTCCAAACCTAAGAAGAAGTATTTTTTTAATTTATTTTTCGCACAGCTCTATCGTTGTCGAATGCCAAACGCGCACTGGCTGAAGATTTCAAAAGAAAATTATTTGATACTTCGTCTGTTTTGTTGTTATCGCACGAGCAATTGAGTGTGAGCAGGGATGTAAGACAGTATTTTTTATTAAAACATTCAGTGTCAGCGATATGCTTTGTAGAAAAATAGTGTAACACTTTAAAATATCTATGTACGAGTATGTATATCACAAAATAACTAGTCAAGAATTCAAAAGCTCATTAGCTTATCGATGAATAACTTTCGAACTGAACAATCGAACTTGAATGACAAACCGCGCCATTTGAGTTCTAGTTTTTTGGCGTGTGTCATCTGAAAAATAGGTATTGTATGAAAATGTCGGTGTCGCTTGTACACCATATCGTTTTGCTCATTGTTGAACCATCCCGAAATTCGTATAAATCAGTTTGTCTTTGTGATATTAGAATCCGATAAATTTGCCAAAGCTTCTAGCAGCAAACAACAAGATGCACAACATTTTTGCGTCTTCTTCTCCTCTTGCAATAATATCATTAAGCCGTAACAAGCACGTACCCTTGCTAGTACATCTTACATACATATATATGTAGGTTGCCACAAGTATGCAGATTCTGCTGATAATGCTAGATAATGCTGCGTTTTGAGACATTTCGACGATACTCCCACAATTAGGAGCGTACCGAGTCGCGTTTAGTGACATTTTGTTAAATTAATGCTGTGTAACCAACCACCCAAGAGGAACGTATTGCAGTGTTTTCGCCAATACAGGTTTAGCCGGTAGAACTAATGCTCTCTTGATAAAGGTGTATAAAGATACCTCCTCCTTCGATAATAAAAACTACCTTGGAGCCGTCTTTAAAAATATGCATCTGGTAGGGTATCCCAAATATAGGTATCATAGAGAGCGTGTATGGGAGAATTACATTAAATCCCTTATTGGGATGTGACATGGTTGCTCAGTAACCGTTGTTTATCTACCGCCGCGACAAGACTAGACTTTAGTCCTCCGGTTGCCTTTTTATATTTACCCGTTGGCTCAAATATGATCGCAGTATTAATGGCAAATTTTTTCACTATAAGACAAGCTGAAGGAAGGATGGAGTGATGCAAGGAGCTTCCATGATTATCAAAATGGATGTATGTAGTATTATTTCTTTTTTGTAAACGAGTCATTTGCTGTTCTTAATTTTGTTCTCAAAGTTTTCTTTATGACTTTTATATGCATTATTTATATAGATGAACCGGCCGGCCTTGGTCAGCCTAACCCACAAATTTTATTATATATTAAAAATCATCTACAGTACCAAGAGCAACAAGTTTTGATATATGTAAGTGCATCATACCGAGCCCTATCTGACTGTTTTTAGAAAATGAAAACAGGCAGTAAGTCGGGTATTGAATTCAAATACTTCATGCTAAATGTTTTCTAAATAAATTCACATATAAGAAATTTGTGCGGATAATTCTTAAGAGCGTTTTGCAAAAGTAGGACCAAAGCGACTTAACTTTACAGGGGGTGTTAATTCTAGAACAAACAAAATATTGCAACATTTGATATTTAAGTGACGAAGAAAGTGATGGTTACTAAAAACGTTTCCGACAGCAATTGATACATATCCAAGCTAATGCACAGAATATCTCCCTGATTCGTCTGTTAGCAAAAAGTTAAGGGGCCTACTTAACACCAGAGGCGCTGCAACACTGCTCTAAAAATTAACATAACATGCAATAGCAAAGTTGTAAACCCTATCACTTTTCCTAAGTTCTAGCACAATGCATTGCATAAGTACGGGTCATTCCCGGAGTCCTCGCAAATATTGGTTCAATTGACAATCGAATTCATGTTAGACAAAGATGTAAAACAATGTTTTGGCCAGTTTTTTCAGATTGTACTTAAGAAAACTATTGAAGTATTCTTCTACGTGCTAAACAAACGTTCGGTCCGCACTGTCGGTCAAATTACTGAGCATATTCTTATAGGATAGGCACAACGCGAATTCATAGAAGGAGGACTCGAAAGCACTGGTGATTATTTTCGCCCACTTTTGCTCTTTAAATTTTTTATTTGTCTCAGATGTCATAATACTTTCTTCAGTATATTTACAGACAGACTCGTCTCAATTTGTTTTGAAAAACATCTACTTCCGATGTAAAAAAATTTATCTAAGGGACTGTGCACATATTACGTAACGCTCCAAGGGGTGGGGGGCGGCTACAAAATCTTTGAAAACAGCGTTACGTAATATGTGCACAGCCCCTAACAGTGAGTCAAAAAAGCCTTTGACAAGGCAACTGGATCACATATACAAAGTTCGAAACAAGGCGAAAATAATCACAATTTGTCGTGCCTTGTATACATTTACCGAAATGATGTATAGATTGCTACAATTTTTATATACTATCGGTAAGTGAGTAAAATTTTAATTTAATTAAATTGGTGCTTATTTTATTTTTCGGGGATTCACATTACATTTGCTGCTTTCCTGGGAATATACCAGCATTATAGAAAGCGTTGAAGGTGATTGCCAAGTTGCTAAAGTGCAAGACCACAGCTCTATATTGGTACATATTAAAATTTTTAAACTATTGCATAGCTTCTATCGCGGGTTTTGAGGCGACCGAATCGAGAAATTTTGAAACGTTTGTTTCTTAAGTCTTTTGTTTTTGAATCGTCGGTTAGCAGAAACATCGGCGAAGTAAAACAATTAATAAAATGCCTGCCAATACAGCTTAACAAAGTTAATGCGTCTACTTAACACCGGAGACGCCTCAACACTGCTATAAAAATTAACATAACGCGCAATGCAGAGTTGTAAAAGAGTTAAGCCTTCTAAATTTCAACATCTATCTTCTCTACTCTATCCCTCTCTCTGAGTTCCGGCACAATGCACTGCATACGTAGGGGTCACCCCTGAGTGCTGGTCCTAATTAAAAAAAAAAAAAAAAAAAAAAAAAGTCTTTTGTTTTTGAAACGAAAAAACCTGACACTAAGTTTGTTTCTTAAGTCTTTTGTTTAAAAAAACATTTAAATCGCCGAATGTATGTTAACCCCTAAAGTATGCTATTGATTTTGATTTCATTAACATACAGTGTTGCCAGAATAACAAACGGTGTTATTAAACAAAACGTAATAATATAATTGCATAAGTTGATAAAAAATGCTATGCAATAGCTTTACCGCAGCAGTCCCCGATTGTCACATGTCTCTTTTTAATTCAAACTTTATCAACCAAAGGGAATTGATTTTGCATATCTGATCAAGGCGAATGCTAATAAGGCCACCTAGTATTCAATTCGGTTTGTTATCAACGTTTAATACGTATAAATCAATGCAATTCATTAGCAGGACTACAACATTTCAACAGCAAAACAAACAACAGGCATTTTGTTTGTGTAAACGGCGAATTCATATCCTACGCTGTCAAAATTCTCCATGCATAAAAAAACTACAGAAAAATGGCGCCGGAAATTATGTACCAAATTTGGTAGTGTGGGAAATGGATAAGATAAATTCGCCCAAATTCACCACTGCATCCACCTGGAAATGAATTCGCCTTGGTATAAATTAAAAAATTAATATTTAGCTAAATTATCCATCCCTGTAATCTGAGCACAAGCAAATACACATTATTGTTGCTGCTTTTGTTGTGCTTGCTATTGCTGTTATTATTGTTGTCATATTTACTCTTGTTTTATAAACTCTTTGCCATCAGCAACAACAGAAGATGCAATTCTAACAAAAACTATCAAATGAGTAGAAATTTTCATTCATGCGAACATTTTCTAAAAGTATGGATTTACATACATTTTCTCACTTCGCATACTAGTACATACTGATGTTCGTTGTTGCAGTTTAATTTCTTTTTTCTTTTCGGTTTGTTCGTTGGGTGGAAAATTGTAACTGCTGCCTCTACAGCTAGAGTTATATTTTCTTTTCATAGGTTATGATGGCAGTGTTTAGGAATATTATACAAATGACTTAATAAAAAGAGGTAAAAAATAAAAGAAAACTGGGAGAAGGTTCAAGAGTTTTTACAAGTATACATACATACACACAAATGAATTTTTTCCTATTTCTAGTATTTGGAAAAATTGTGTTTTTATTTCGTTCTTGTTTTTTACACCCTAGAATAAAAAATAAATTTAAAAATGGGTGTTGTAGGGATATCCCACTATATACAAATGGTGATCCAGGGTAGGAAAATTATTTCAGATGTCCATCCCACCTTTTCTGCATGCTAGTGGACCATCTGAACTACAATTTTTATACATATATCCCTACAATTTTTATATATCGCTACAACTCCCAATTTTCTCCAACATTTTCTATAGGAAATATTTATAATATGTAATTATATTTTATATTACGTAATACTTGACATGTAATAACTGAAACTAATTAAAAATGTCAAAAATAAAATTGCCTAAATTTAAATGGGCACATTAGAGGTATGCATTTTTTCTGAAACTATGATTTAGGCGGGTGGTATATTATATTTAACAGCGTTTAATAAGGCAAGTTAAGGTTTTCGTACATAAAATTTCTGGTTTGAATTGTCGTGTGGTTCGATTAGGTCTACCATGCTTCCTATTTTTCTTTTTTTAATTGGATTTAGTATGTATGTGCATACATATGCATATCTACATACATACATACATATATTTTTAAAAATAAGCAAATATGTATGTATGTCATCGCTTATTTCACCCATTTTAACTTTTTATGTGTTATCGATTATTTTATGTCATTTAAAAATTGCTTCAAGTCAAAATACCTCATAAGCAAAATAAATTTTGCAAACAAATACCTATTCAAGATATTTTCTGTTTCTCACTTTTGTTCAGCTTACTGACAACAACACAGTAGTTTAATTTTCAATATGTAATCGTTAATTAGGAGCAGTTGAAAAATCAATTATTTTAATTTTATTTACATACATACATACATACATACATAGGGGCTGTGCACATATTACGTAACGCTCCAGGGGGAGGGGGGGCTAAAGATTTGTTACGGATTGGAAATTTTGCACTGAAAAATTAGTAAAAAGCGTTACGAAGGGGGGGGGGGGGGGGGGGGGGGGTATAAAATCCCTGAAAACAGCGTTACGTAATATGTGCACAGCCCCATATGTAAGATGCATAGAATTGTTATTCCTTTAAAATTGGCACTTTTTATTTGTTTTTTTTTTTTATAAGAATCCAGTTAAAGCGTTAAATAAAACAATTAAAATTAGATTATTAGAGCAGAAAATTTTTACTGGAATTTTTCAAAATGCCTTTTCGGAAATGCCGTTATTTTATATGTGAACAGCACTTCATTTATACAAATTTTTAATTTTCTTTTAAATTTACAGTTTTAAAGCACATTCAAATGTAATCCTATGTACTGACTTACTTACTTAATTATACATATGTATGCATGTACATACATACATATGTACTCGTATATGCAACCTAAGCAAAACTAAAATAAATAAAAATTACCTTTTAAGGTTCAAATTACTTTAAGGTTTTTTAATCACATACTCTTTATACTCATCATTAATTTTATTGTTGTTGTCATACATATGTACATACATACATATATACTTTTTAAAACAAGTGACATTTTCCCTGGATTTTTTCCTGCTGTTCTAGTTTTTGGTCTCTATTGTTTTTTTTTTTCATTAAGTGCAATAACGACAATAACCTTTATAAATTGGACATGAACCAAAAACAAAGTTTAATTCAAAGTCCTAAAATAAGTAATGCTGCAGAATATGTACATATGTATGTACATACGTAAATTTAAGATATACTGATGAAAAGTGCAAGCAAGATAAAGTTGATGTGTCATGTTGAAAAACATAAAATTAAATACTTCATCTTCATGGAACTATGTACATATAAGATTTACATCTATTTGTTTTTATATTGAAAGATAAAATTAATTATTCTACAAAAAAAGCATTTTTATATAATTTATTAGTGTCTTTCTTGGTTACGTTTTTATCCGACAAATATTTGATAATGTGAACGTTACTTAAGTTTTTAGTTTTTAACTTTGTGCATATTTATATAAGTAACACTTGTTTACACTGCTGACTACTTTTTCTGCAGTGGTTCTTAAATTTAAACACACACACAGTGTGACACACAAAACAAAAGATTTATCTGGCATCTTTATTATCGATTTTTTGAATCAGTATGGCATCCACTGCATGCTGTTAACAAAAGAGAATACTGCAAGCAAAACAAAGCAATGAACAAGATGCCAACCAAACGTAAGAATATAAACAAATTTAAAAAATAAACAAACAAAAATCATAAAACCCCAAAATGATACAAGGACAGAAAAATAACAAGCAATAGAGAAAATAAATACACAAATTGAATAGAAAAAAAAACGAAAGGGATGATTATGCAAAACGAATGGAAGACGGCACGGCGTCTTCATTTTGACCACCACAAAAGTTAGCGGCGGTATATTATACACATATACATACATACATCTTATATGAATAGTTGCTAGGTAAAATCTATTAGGAAGTTTCGTTATAGAAATGAAAATCCATACATATTTACAAAGTGCAGCAGAAACAACCATAATTAATATAAAATTAAGCAAAAATGAAAAGGTGGCAAAATCAAAAAAAAAAAAATTGCTTAAGAAAAATACACACATACATACACACACTCTCGCTCTTCCACTTAATGGCCGCAGAAAGTCCCAGACTCCAGACAAATTCAATTAATGTCTGGGTTGCTAGCGCACAATTTTTTTACTTTTTTCGTATAATACACGGTTATTTCCATTTCTTTATTTTTAAATTCTTAGTTTAGCACTAAATAATTTTTTCATAAATTTATTGCAATTTTATTCCAGTAAAATAATTCCACTATTTTTTATCTTATCTGTATTTGAGTACTCTACATATTTTATGAAAAATTAAGCAGATTCCTTACTTAATTCACTGCTTCACTACTATTTAGTTATATTAATAAGCTATAAGAATTTTAATAGTCTAAAACCGATCGAACTGTAAAATATTCTTATTTTTCACCTACCGAGAAAAATTTTTATCTTTCCACTTGGCTTGTTTTAACTTAAGGCGTTTATTGCCAGACTGTTTGAATGTTTTAAGGGTTGAAAAGGTTCTTGGAATACATACAACTCTGTACTTTTCTTACATTTTGTTGCGTTAGAGGACTGCCAGCATAAAATATTGTTTGAAAGGCCGTTACTTATTATTTTGTATATTAGTACATATTTAATATTTTTTATTTAAGCTAGAAATAAGAACAATAAAGAATTGCTGAATTAATTTAAAAGAATAATAACAACTTTTAAAATTATTGAAAGGGTAATAGTAGCTAAACAAGGCAAACTGTAAAAGATTTGCAGCAACCACAAAATTTGTATGGCATTGTAAATTTAAATGTACAATATTGGAGATTTAAGTTTTGTTTAGGTGTCTATTAAGGCGAATTTATTACCATGTGGCCTTATTAGCCTTCCTCATCATCAGCTGTGTAGTCTTGGCGTATATTGATGTTGAATTTCTAGTTGAATTCGCCTTGGTGTCTACTAGAATATATAAATTATTATTTGAATTGGATTAAAATGGCATTTAAAATCAAACTTGAAAATTTCCCTTTATAACGACAGCTCTTTATAATCACCATGGAGAATTTTGCATAAAAACGTGGGATTTGATATGTATTTAAAACCCAAGTTATATCATGATATATAGAAGATTAGATTTCAAATAAAATAAAATTGATTTAAAGTTGTAAAATTTACAATCTTTGTTTCTACTAAACTATATAAATTTACAAATTCTTGAGAAAATAAAATGGTTTTTTATTCAAGGCATATTAATACAATGCGAATTAATACAACATTGAACACTCTGTGCGAAAAATAAATCCTGTACTCTCGACTGCACCTTGTAAAAAAATCAATTAGAAAAGAGTGGCAACCCTATTGACTAGATGTTTTTCTGCAATTCTAATGACAGTTTATTATTGTTGTGAAGTACATATGAATACAGAATTTTCCTCCTCCATAAAATAGTTTTTCAATTTACATATAGCGCAAAGTACACACATATATTGTCTTACATGTGGAATTCAATGATCAATTTTAAATAATTTGCAAATAATTAGTAAAATCCAAATAGAAAATTAACTATAACAAAGTTGAAGAAAAATTTACTTCGAAAAGTAATTATATATAGTGTACAAGCAATTTGTGTGTTGAGAAGATGGCCATAATAGCCGAGCATGATAATGTATTTCTTTTTATTCCAAATATAATTGGTGAGTAATTAAATAATAAAATATTTGTGCTTAATTCAAATACTTTCAAGTTAATAATTAATCAACTTGATACATATTTTTAACGTAAATTTAAATTTTATGGATTGTTGTTGAATGCTAATTTAATTAGTATTAAATCTATTAAGGGCTGTTTTTTCTTTGTTTCGTGTTCTGTATATATGTATGTACATATGTACTTCTCAAAAACATATGTACATACATCTGTACAAGCAACAGGATTTGCTGTCGTTTATTGATTTATGTATGTTTGTCTTTAAGGTTACTGTCGCATTGTTCTGGCTTTGATTGCATTTTGGTTTATGTCTACCAATTATCTTGTGGCCGGTTGGTGTTATGTAATTAGTGCATTATTAGATGCAGTGGACGGTCATGCAGCGCGCGCCTTTAATCAAAGTAAGTATAACTAATATTTGTATGTACATACATATTTATTTATGACAATATACCTTAAAAATAAATTTTTAAAATATACAAAACACGCCGGGTAGCTAGACCACCTGCGCTCTAAAAACGTATGTACATACATATGTACAGATGTATGTTTGTTAAAGTTTCTTATCTTATAACTATTTTTCAACAGAGGCAAGAGCAAGAAAACTAAGAATATTTGTTATTTTCGTGAAATTCACAAGAATTTTACTACTTTTATATGTAATTCATGATTGAAAAAGTATTTATAGGAATCTGCATGAACGTGCATGATTTTAAAGCACTGTAGGAAGACAAACATTATGTCAAGGTAAAATGATCCTTTTAATCATAATTAACATTAATAAAACTTAATATAATATTTTGTGCAAACATAAATTTTTCAACAAAATCGAGATCAACTTGCAATATATGTACATACAATTTTTGTAATAATTGTACTTTTGTACTATGATACTATGAAATCATTTCTATAGAATCCGAGTTTTATGTCTATTGTAATTATGTGTATCTATAAATAACCATTTGTTTATATTTTAAATTAAATTTTGCTTATTTACGTCATGCACGTTCTATTCTACACTTTCCTTTTAAATATATGTACATAAGTATTCTAAGTATGTATGTATGTACATATGTATGTAAGTAGATATGTATGCTTACAAATTTCTCATTTTGCTTATGCAAATCAAGCAAGTGTATTGATATACAACAAAGTATGTATTATTATATGTACATACATACATACATATGTATATCGTGTCAGAGAAAAAATAACGTACTTTTCCTTTTTGTTCACCAGTAAAAATATATGAATGGAAGGAAAACGCAAAAAGATTGCATCAATTTTGTTATTGAAAACAATATACCTACATATTTATATTTTATATAATTTTAGGCACACGATTTGGTGCTATGTTGGATCAGTTAACAGACCGCTGTGGTACCATGGGACTTTTAGTAACACTAAGTTACTTCTACCCCTCTCATATGTTTTGGTTTCAACTTTCAATGGCCATAGATGTTGCCTGTCACTGGATGTATATGCAAACGTAAGTGAACAAATTTTATAAAAATAAAAATACATACTTTATGTTATGTTTTTAAATTTTTTTTAATGCAGGAGTGTTGTTGTGGGCAAATCCTCTCATAAAGCCACCGATTTAAGTGAAAATATTATTATGCGTTTATACTATCAAAAGGTTATCTTGACATTTATGTGTTGTGTTAACGAAGCATTTTACATAAGTCTTTATGTATTGCATTTCACCAACGGTCCAATTAGTGAGTTGAAAAATTTGGGATATTTTGTTTTGACTACTTGAATTTCCATATTACATTTTATCTTGTTTTCTTGTAGTTTTTGGTGTTTCTCTTTTCAAAATGGCTGCATATGTTACCGCTCCATTTGCTATATTGAAATCTTTAATCAGCTGCATACATGCTTATGTAGCCAGCATTGATTTGGGCAATATTGACAAACGTGAACGTTTGGAAAGACTTACCAAAGAAGCCAGCAAACGTTCGGAATAAATCGCGAAATTTCCTATATTTAGCTCGTAACTTGAAATGAAGGAAAACTATACGAAAAAGTGGCATAATCCACTTACCATGAAAAATTCCAATTAATTTATTGTATGTTAAAGTAACTATGAAAATCTAGTTATAGATTTGTATCTCTATTTTGAATTTAAAACTTTTACTTTTGTAGTTTAAAACTGTTTTAACATTATTTTTATTTAATTTAACTGCCTATTTCACTATGTCGAAAGAAAATTTCCATATGTTTTCATTCGTATAATTACATTTGAAGCAAAAACAAATTCTAAAATTTTGTTTTTGAATCAAATGTATTTGTACGAATGAAAATAAAATTCAAAATTCTTTCGACATCGTGAAATAGGCCGTAAAAGTATGTATTTTAAAATATGTAACTCATAAGTAGCCGAAAAGAATAATTCGATACTTCTAATTAAACTAAATTTTTACTTCCGGTAAAGTTGTTAAATTGTCTAGTCTTGTAGTTAAGAAAGTAAATGAGAAAAGTATTGTTAAAATTGAAATATTTTCAATATAAACACATATAAAATTAAGAAAGTATTTTAAAGCGTAAAGAAAACGAAAAATATTTAAACTACAGACAAAAAATTAATATATATTTATGTAAATGTGTGTCAAAGAATAAATGTCTAATTATTGCAAAGTAATTTATTTCTAAACTGAAAATATTGAAGTTTTCTTATTGTGGCCAAGGCAAATTCATAACAGTTAGACTTGGCTCAATTCGCTTTGAAAAACCTCGACTTACTTTGTCAAAAATATGTACCGAAAAATATTTCAACAAAGCATTTGACAAAGTAACTGGCGCTCATATATAAGGGGCGAATCAGGACGAAAATAATCACCAGGTGGGTTATTCTGGATTGCGATGTGAAAACAATGTAGATTAGATAGCTTTCGCATAGCATTTGATATCGCATCGCAATCCAGAATAACCCCCAGGGCTGTCGAGACTACCTGTTATGAATTTGCCTTTATTGTTATACTCAGCACAAAACAACATGAAATCAGGTGTTAGAGCGGCGAAAATAAAATCACCTTTTAATTTAATTCGACATTTACTAATTACAGAGCTTTTTATTTCGTGGTCCATTACGTTTAAAGTGAAACAAATATATGCACATATATTCCTTACCCTTGGCCATCGGTACCATAAATAAATTTAAACACATTCAAGTGTATAGTAGAGGACTTTTTATATGAAACACCCTGCTTCATTAAATTTTCCAGCACGGAACATACACCAAACATATCAGCTGTTCTTATTTATATTTTCTGTTATCATTTATTTTTGGCCTTTGCATTGCATAGTTATCACAAAATATAAAATTATTATTAAATTAACAAAACTCAGTATAGTTTAATGACTTATTTTGAAAATATTGTTCTATAAGCGATAAAAATTTTATACAAATTGGCAAAACATGCTTTCGTATGTAAAAACCATATTAAAATATAGTATTCAATATGCCTGTGTGACGCATTGCTTTTTTGAATACATTGGAGATTTCGTAGTGGTAAATATGTTCATCTGCATATTTATGTTAAATAAAAGCTGTAGTTATTAACATTAAAAGGTCGTAAAGTTTATAATATTATAAAATCTACTGGAAGAATATTTAATAATAAATTTATAAAAAGCTTTGGACTTCAATAATTAGAATGATCTCTTCGGCAGCCCTGAATTTATTTACATATTTAACTAACTACTTTCGGTCTTTGAACAACATTTCTCTGTCCTTAGGTTTCAACGCGACCGCTTTAAGGCTAGCTAGAATTTAAAAGCTTTCTTACACACACGTATTCTGAATTCCCAATTTAGCTGTTAAAATAATTATTTATTTATCAAGATATACGTATACTTATGTAAGTAATTATTTATCTTTATAGTGCAGTGGGCCATCCATGGAACCAACATTGTTATCCAATAATATTCTACTTACTGAGAGAATAACAACACGTTTTCATAAGCCCAATCGTGGCGATATTATCATTGCCGTCTCACCCACAAATCCCGAGCAATATATATGCAAACGTGTTACAGGCTTGCCAGGAGATAAAATAATCGAACAGAATGTACCAGAACTATTAGAAAATAATAATGAAAAACCCAGGAAAAGTGTTACCACTGCGTTCCCTACATTGACAGAAGAGTACGTACCAAAAGGATTTGTATGGATTGAAGGTGACAATCAAAAAAATAGTTCGGATTCAAGATATTACGGCCCAATACCAATTGGTCTTATCAAGAGTAGAGCAGTTTTTAGAATATGGCCTTTAAACGAAATAAAGTTGTTATGAAAAATATGATGAGTAATTAAGCCTAATTCGAAGGTTTTGAGAACAGATTTGTAGGTACGTTTAATAGTTCTTCAATTTTTTTGCGATCTCTTTTGTTCTATATAGGTAGTCTGTTTTTTCAAGTAATGCATTAATTTTATCTAATACTTTTCTTAACCCATAATTTAACTTTAGGCTTCAGAGAACAACGTCAACAGCGATCATTATTTTATAAAGAAATGAAATTTTACAATAAACTTTCATTTAATATTAAAACAGCAAGAAACTATTATTGTATTTTTAAAAGAGAGTGTGTTAACTTTGTTGAAAATAGTTTTATTTTATGGAATCTATAAAATTTTTTCTTAATTTGTTTATTTAAAAAGTGTTCAAAATACTAATAAAATTTATTAATCAATCAATTTATTATAAATATATATTTTGCTTAATAATTTGTTAGCATTTTCAGGAAATAGGCAATTGAAAATTATAAATTAATTAAAATTATTAATATTGGTTTTTGTATTAAATGTCATAAAAGATGTTTTTTAAATTTTACCTGAAAAAAATATTGAAAAAGATTTTAGTATGTATTAGAAATTCAAAACATCAAAATGAAAAAGTATATTAAAATTTAATTTTCAAAATGGCAACTGTGTTAAGAATTTAATATTGAACTCGATATATCAACACAATATGTAGATATTAAAATTTATAGTACATAGCATCATGGATAGCAATCTAGGCGGATTTCTTATTTACAAATATCAAAGTGCAAGCTTTATAAAAATTAAAACGATTTAAATTTTTTTAAAGGTGTTCCCCGAAATAAGAATATGGTTGTTTGTGCAAAATATAATTAAATTCATATCGATGATAATAATAACGTTATTTGTTGAGTAATTTTTTAATTTTATCATCCCGACAATCGACATTAGTAGAAAATTTGTATGGCGTTATACAATTTAAAAACGCAAGTCGAATTCAGTATATATGAATTCGCCTTGAGACAGACGCTTAAATATAGTATTAATAACCTAGTACCACAATACTCAACTGTGCGGCAAATTATACTAAACATACTCTTTACTTATTCGTTTCATTCACATTTTAATCACCACAAAACACACAAACGTTTCACAAGCTCTAAAGTTGTTGCAATAAGTGCAGAGATTTAATTGAATAGATTTGGACTCAAGGATTATCTATAATTAACAATGGCTTCAATAAGTTTATTAAATCCAAAAGCTGAATTTGCACGGGCTGCCCAAGCTTTGGCTATAAATATTTCTGCAGCCAAGGGTTTGCAAGATGTAATGCGCACCAATTTGGGACCGAAAGGAACAATGAAAATGTGAGTAAATGTGCAATTTTTATCTTTAAATTACTTCATCGTATTGCAGTTAAAGTTATTAAATTCTTTTAATATTATTTAATACATATATTTGAAACATCTGCTGTATGTGTCGGTGTTTCTGCTTTATGAAAGTGAGGTTAGATGTTTATTTGTGTGTCATCGACAGTGTTAATTATGTAGTGTTGGAAAGTCTCGAAAATAATTTTTGTGGAGTTTGTTGATTCGTTACCAAAAGTACATGTCCCCGTCCAGGGTTGCAAATTTTGTTGCAGAAATTCTTAGTTTATTGGTGAGAGTTGCACAGTTTTACATTAATTTGTGGTACATTAGAATTTTTTAGCTAAAAAATATTGAATTAATTTACGTTCTTAAAATTTTATTTACTTGTTGCGGGTTAGCAATATCTAAATGCATTTCGTTGGCTGCTATACCAACCCATCAGTAGATGTTTACCATTTATGTTTCAAAAGTTCCAAAGCTCATCTACTTATGCATAAACGCGCAAACACATTTGCGAATTACATAGCAAAAGCAAAATAGCTTTTCAAACTACTTTACAAACATCACAAAAAATAATTTTTCATTATGAATGTACTTACTTCTCTACACCTGTATACAATTAGACAACCATTGGTTGCCAATAAAAGTATTTATAATAATGCTCGAATAAATGTCAAATTTTATGAATTAATTTACTTATTTCAAAAACAGCTTGAAGAAAATTGTGGAGAAAGAAAAATAAATTAAATTTTTATAGTAGTCCATGGTATAATAAAAACGGTAAAAAGTACTGTCAGCTGTAAACGTGTTTTTTTGTTTCACAAATATCAAATTAGATGCAACAGAGCAGCAAGCATGGAAATATCTTTCTTATCTGAATCGTCTTTTCCTAGGTTTTGTATCAACAAAAAAAAAGGGTACCTGCATAAGGCATATAGCATGACAGCATCTGGTTAAGATTGACGAAGTTTTTGTTATGTACGGAAAATCCTATAAAAATTAATTGGATTTTTCTCAAAATCCAAAAATGGGCCAGATTTCGCTCAACTCAAAACGTTATTTATATTGAGTTTTTTTGTACTATGTTACTTGTTTTGAAATTTGAATAATTGGGGTATTCACACAGTAGTCATAAAGTCATATGTATGTCACAATAACACACCAAAATATGACAAGTGTGAGCACCTCGTGATACAGGCGTGTGTTAGAAATCGATTCGATTTGAAATGAAATCGAAGGCTTAAATCGATGGGATCGAATCTATTTACATAAATATTATTGTGGGATCTCCGTCCACTGGAAAATTCCTGCTAGTTTTTATTTCTTTTTGCGGCAGGAGTAATTTTTTCAAACCTTACTTTCTTGCATTTGCTCTTAAATCTTTTAAATTTTAGCAAGTTTTTTATTTTGGTGATTTTTAATGCCTTTTTTTTGCATTTTTAAAGTTTTGGCAGTTTTTAATAAAAATTATAGCGAATGGTGTAATTTTGCCGAAGTTTTTGATTTTTTTAAGATTTTTCGGAACTTTTAATGAGTGTTGCCTTTTATAATCTTTTACGTCTCCCAAGATTTAGCGATTTTTCGCAATTTTCGTGATTTCTACAACTTGTTTAATATTCGTTAAAGTATTAGCGATTTTTAATCATAATTATAATATCTTTAAAATTTTTGCAGTTTTTCGCAATGTGCGTAATTTTTGCAAAGTTTATAACATTCTTAGATGTTTAGGGACTTTTAATTAAACATAAATTCAAGTTTTAGCAAGTTTTTGCACTGTTATAAATTTCGCGATTTTTTCCGAAAGCGATAAATTTTAGCAATTTTTAACTAATGTTTTGCATTGTTTCATATTTTTTAGATTTTAAATAAAAATTTTGGCTTATATAAAATTTTGCAATTTTTAATGTTTGCCATTTTCGCATGTTTTAAATGTTTCGCATATAATAAACATTTATCGATTATTGATGATTATGACTTATTTAAAATATTGCAATTTTGCAAATTTTCACTTTAGCGCTATAGTTTTTTTTAGTTAAAATTGTTAAAAAAACACGTTTGCACTAGTTTAAATATTAAGGACATTATGACAATATGATTGATATAAATACAGTGTGAACACTGTAAATAACAAATAAATGATTTACTTGAATTGTATTTACTTTTAGGTTGGTTTCTGGTGCAGGTGATATCAAAATCACCAAGGATGGTAATGTTTTATTGCATGAAATGCAAATTCAACATCCTACCGCATCTATGATTGCTCGCGCTAGTACTGCTCAAGATGATGCTACCGGTGACGGTACTACTTCCACTGTACTGTTAATTGGGGAGCTTCTCAAACAGGCCGATATCTTCTTGGCTGAAGGATTGCATCCCCGTATTGTCGCCGAGGGCTTTGAAATGGCACGCGAACAGGCTTTGGCTGTTTTAGAAACCATGAAGGTACCTATTGAAGCCAATAAGAAGAGCTTGTCTGAAGTTGCTAATACTAGTTTAAAGACTAAAGTACATCCTCGTTTGGCTGATCTTCTTACCGATGTGTGTGTTGATGCCATTTTGGCCATACGTAAAGATGATAAACCAGTAGATTTGCATATGATTGAAATAATGGAAATGCAGCACAAGACCTCTACTGATACTAGTTTGATAAAGGGTTTAGTTTTGGATCATGGTGCTAGACATCCTGACATGCCTAAACGTCTCGAAAATGCTTACATATTGACATGTAATGTTTCTTTGGAATATGAGAAATCCGAAGTGAATTCGGGTTTCTTCTACAAGACGGCCGAGGAACGTGAAAAGTTTGTTGCAGCCGAACGTGATTTCATCGATCAGAGGGTTAAGAAAATCATTGAATTGAAACGTAAAGTTTGTGACGGCACGGAAAAATCATTTGTAGTGATTAATCAAAAGGGTATTGATCCCATGTCTTTGGACGCTTTGGCCAAGGAAGGCATTATGGCTTTGCGCCGTGCTAAGCGTCGCAACATGGAACGTTTAGCTTTAGCTTGCGGCGGCTTAGCAATGAACTCTTTCGATGATCTGGAAGAGTCTCATTTGGGTTATGCTGGTGCTGTTTATGAACACACTTTAGGCGAAAACAAATATACTTTTGTGGAAGAATGTAAAAATCCCCTTTCGGTTACTATACTTGTCAAGGGCCCCAACAAACATACTATTTTGCAAATCAAAGATGCCATTAGAGATGGTTTGAGAGCTATTAACAATGCCATCAATGACAAGGCTATCATTCCTGGCGCTGCTGCCTTTGAAATCAGGGCCTTCAACCAATTAATGAAATATAAAGACACTGTCAAGGGAAAAGTACGTTTGGGCATACAGGCTTTTGCGGAAGCATTATTGGTTGTACCCAAAAATTTGGCCATTAACAGTGGCTACGATGCCCAAGATACTATTGTAAAGTTGACTGAGGAAGATCGTCTGAATCCTGATCCTGTGGGTCTAGATTTGTCCACCGGCGAAGCCATGAAACCAGCCGATTTAGGTGTTTATGATAACTACAACGTTAAAAAACAAATCTTAAATTCCTGCTCTGTTATTGCCAGCAATTTGTTGCTGGTCGATGAAATTATGCGTGCCGGTATGACCAGCTTAAAGGGTTAGTTTTCCCATGCGTTTGGAAAGCCTACAAATGTTGAAATTAAATAAAAATCACCCGCTTATCTAACATTTAACTTAAAACTTTGAATTTTTTGCTTTAACTTTATTATATATATCATTTGCTAATTGGTAATGAGTTACTTCATGCATTTGAAAAATAAAAAAAAACTCAGTACTAATAAACTAATTAGATTTTGTTTTATAATCTCCTTCCATATAAAAATAAACTAAACATTTAAAGCGAAATTGGAAAAAGAGCATCATAAAATATTCCTATTTAGTGTATTTAAAGAATGTAATCATCTTTAAAATCAATAAATAAATTGCATGTCCAACCATGGCTTATATAAATCAATATCTTAATGTAGATTGGCCGTAACAAATTTTGACATGGTAAAAATTACTTCTTGAGATATCAAGAAAATGTGGCGGACATATTAGAAAGATAAAAGTTTAGTGACAATAATTTCATGTTTGAATTTCATGGCTGAAATTTATGGTAAAAGTTTTCGTTGAGAAATATGCAAAATTTGATTTTGTTAACCCTAGAAAGATAATCTGCGTAAAATTTACGCATGCTCTTGAAAAATATTGTTATTTCTCTTTATTTATAATGAATTCGCCGTCGTACTCTTTAGACATCTCAGTCGTTGATCATAGCTTTAATGAGACACATGTGTCGCTGCGGTTGGTGTTCCCAATTTTGAAATATAACAGGTGAGTCAAAATTACGCATGATTATCTTTTTAAAAACCGAAAATGCCAAAGAAATATGATTCATAACCCTGGTAAGATAATCTGCGTAAAATTTACGCATGCTGAAGTTGTTTTTTTTTTTTTTTTTATAATAAATATACATATATAAACATACCTAAAAGTCGGGTATTTTTTCTTCACTTATATTGAAAAAAGTAATCAAGATTAGTTTATTTTAAATTGATCAACAAAATGCTTCTATTTAGCTTTCCAAGAAGCATGCGTAAATTTTACGCATGATTATCTTTAACGTATGTTAGAATATGATTATCTTTCTAGGGTTAAAAAACATCTATCGTGATTGTTTTCTTAATTAAAAAATATTTTTTCCAATATTTCATAGCCTAATAAAAAATAATCTGGCAGCTCTGGTAACGATACAGTTGCATTTTGTGTAAACAAGATGAATTTAGCTTCCATTTGTTAGTTTACCATAATTTTAGTGGGAAATGGACAGTTATCCAAAAAATTTAGTGGATCAGTATTTAAAAGCATCTACAAAACTTAAAAAAATCGAAAAGGCTGTATTCAAGTTAGTCCGAAAACTTTTACTGGAGTTTAAAAATTATATATGTATATAAGTATGTTTTTCCTTGCAGACGTTTTGGGCCAAATGTCTCGGAAGTCTTATGTGATTATGGCCATTTGGCCATAAAATTTGAAGAAGCCGGTATATATCAATATGCTGCCATGTGTCAACTGGGGGTAGCTAAATGTGAAAATTATTTGCAAAATTCGTTGGCCGAATGTCAGGCATTGTTGAAAGCTGCACGACTATTTTTAAAAGCACACGAAGAAATTGAGTCATTATTGTTCAGATCTAATCGTCCAGAGTATAAAGAAACTGCTTTGCACTGTTTTACTCAAGCTGTTGAAAAGAGCCCAGATGATAGTGTTATTAAAGCGGCTATTATTCGTGAAATGACTCCCTTGCAGCCTCACTATGAAGGGACCAGCACATTTAACTCTCCGGCCCATCGTATTTACGAGTTAGAGTTAGCCACTGAAAAAAGTTTAAAAAATCATGATTACCTTAAGGCATTACAACAGTTGGATGATATTGTTGATAATATATATGAGCGCAAGAAGCAACATCTCTATCAAGAGGTTTTAGTGAGAGTGGAAATCTTGAGAGTACTACTTTTGGTGGCTCTAACCTTGCCACCGGCTCGCCAAACACCAGCACATATTAAACTCATAGAGTTTTATGCTCAATTGGCGGAATTCCAGAGTGAAGAAAATTTGGTGCCTAGTCCAAACCAATCACCAGTGCACGAAGTGCATACATTTGCTTCGTGGCGTCCCGGTTCGTATTTGACACAGTTTCAAAAGTATGCATTGGCCGAGATAATGTTAGCCTGGCACCTTAATAAGCCGCATGATTTGAAAGTCGCTTTACAAGAATTTCGTCATAACTTTATATCTTTGTCAGAACCACAAAGATTTCTCATTAATAGTATTTTACTGAAAACCGATAAGAGGTGTTAAAGGATTGGTGTTTTAAAAAGGTTATTAAACATTTATTTCAAAAGCAAAAATTACTCCTATACATATCTATACTAACTATCATTCATTTATTTTTATTTAGAATTCAAGCAACCTAAAATTTAAAAATGATGAGTAAAAATGATTATTTATTAAGGTAAGCTTTTTATTTCTTTTTCAATTAAAGTTTCACCATTTATTATTATTACTAGAAATCAAAAATTGTACTCAATAAGATTGAAACGATTTTTTTTCGTCTTTATATCGTTGTTCACTTTAATAATTTAAAATAGTGGAACAACATCTTTATGTGAACTATTAGGCAAAAATTTTTAATTATTATAAGATCTATGTCAGGACCGATTGGTATTTGTTAAAAAAATACCAAAGTTTAATGTTGATCCAAGTGATTGAACTTCTTGCGTAATTTTTCACGTCTCTCTTTTTTAACATTACGCCAGGGTTTTTCTGTAGGCTCCGACTGTACAATAGATCCATCAGCCTGAATTCTTATATAAGGAAAATTCGTACGACCTTTTATGTGTGCCGAACCAGTTTGCTGCACAAAAAACTGTTTATCTATTTCCTGCGAAGACGAATTTTTGTTGATCTAAAAATAAAGATTTTTTTCATGCTTAACTTTTTTCCAGACAAATATATATACGTATATATTTATATGTATTTTTTTAATTACTCTCATGGCTCTTTGCTGCTGGTCGGGTAGAGACTTTTCTTCTATTATCTTACGCGTTCTTTCGGGAAATTTTTGATACTCTTCCTGCTCTACTGTAGGAGGAGCTACGCAATACAAAAGCTTACCACTGACGTAATCCTTTAAAACATAACGGGATGATCGTGATTGATCAGGTTGACCATTAGATGTCATAAAGCCTCGGTTATCTAATGGTTACAACATTTAAAACAATTTCTTTGAATAAAAAAAACGCAATAAATTAAAAAAAAAAACAAAACTTACACCCATAGGCCAGTAAAAGTTCCTCTGAATGGGGACATCTATTTGCGTCTTCACCTTCGATGGGTTTGGCTATAACAATGCCATATTTATCCTCTAAAATATGCCTTGGTATGCGGGAACATAAAAGATTTACCGGTGGAACGTGATCGCGCATCTAAGAAATTTATTGAAAAATTATGATGACTTAATTATTTTTTAATTTATACCTGGTCAATGGGTAATATACCATTTAATATCATGTCTGCCTTTGTTAACACAAAACTGGGCATAACTAAGCCAGGACAATCGCACAATAATACATCGTGATCTAAGTACAAAGTTTGAAAATGTTTTGTTTTGCCCGGTGTAGCTGATACTGAGACTTTCTTTTCTATCATTAGAGCATTAATTGTACTACTCTTTCCCACATTAGGATAACCCACTAAGCCAATGGTTGTTACATTTTCTGTATAGGTAGTACCTTGATAAACTGTCTTGAATAATTTTATTAATTCTTCGCGTGATAACAATTTCCAACTATTTTTGATAAAATTGTCTCCACTTTTTGTTTCCTGAGTTGTAGGCAGGTTCTCCTCAATTTGCTGCAGTTTATTTTCTAGCTGATCTAATGCATTGTTTATATCAAGGGCTGCTTTTTTTAATTCTTTTAATGATATATCATCGGCTTGATCGTCATATTCCTTGCTACTTTCTGTATGATTTAGGGCATTTCTGCTTTCATCTTTCTCCTGCAATTTCTTTAATTTAAGCTCGGTTTTGACAGGCTTTTCTTCCTTATTTTCATTTTCTTTTTTTAATTCTTCAGTGGCCAAAACTGCTGAGAAAAAGGCAGTTATAATTCCTTGCTTATCAAAATATTCTGCCCAATATTGGCGTTGTTTATCTGTTAGTAAATCAGACTTGTTGACCAATATCATATTCATTTTATTCGGATTAACTTCCTTAACGTATTTTTCCAAATCGTCACTTCTAAATAGTAGAGGATTGCGGGCATCAACAATTTGTACTATCACATCAGATCTTTCGACGACACGCCATAGTTGGCGCCAGAATTCCAAATTTTTTTCATATGGTGTCATTATGATTTCCTCATCTTCTTGCAATAAAGCCAGCTGACGTCTCCAATCTAAGAAACTTTCTCTTTCTAACCTTTGCAATTCATCTGGCGAAGTGTCAGCTGTCCATTTGGGGCGACGAGGAATTTTTAGCAATTTCTTATTGTCCTTGTGTTTTTTCTCTATTTGCAACTGCTCGTTGCGTGATAATAGGCCTACGCCTAGTTTAGGATTGATAAATGCTATATTTAGCTTCTCAGCTTGAAACTCAGTGCCAGCCAATTCAGCCGTACGCAAGAATTCTTGGAAAGAAGATTCCTCTGTTACAGAGCTTAAATTTAGGCGACCCCAATCATAACCATCTTGGATTTCAGTGGTGTGCAACTAAAACAATAAATTTAATTTTTCTGTATTTATTTACACATGGTTTTACTCACCATGGAATCATTGTCCACTTTCCTTCTTGATGTATGACCAAAACGATCTTTTATTAAGGTACGACCTAAACTGCTGCCACCTTTATTTTTCTTACTCATTCTTATTTACTGTCTTAAATATTTTATATTCTTATTAAAAATTCTTCTTCCAACTGCAACACGTGTACTACAATGGTGCTGCAATGAATCAAATAAATAAAAACAATGACCAGCTGTCAAAACAAATAATTCACAATAGTAATATTCATTAGTGATGCCATATGTATATGAATTTAGTTTTACAACGCACTAAGCTATAAACACATAGACCACAGAAGTCTTCAAAACAGCAGTATTCAAATGCTGTTGTCTTCAATTGCTGCTTTGTAGTTGTCTACTGAATTGTTTTGAGAACGACAGCAGCTGACAAATGAATTTGAAATTTCGATATTATATTTCAATATTTGTTTTACTACATATTTCAGAGCTACCACATAAATATTTCACAAGAATAAAAATGAAATTACCAGCTAAAAACGTTATAATATCGAGTAAAAATATAAAAGCACATCAATTTATTTATTTATTTTCATTTTGTTATGCTATCTTCATTTAAATAACACAAAATATTTAAGTTCTCATTGCCGTAACATTTATATTATATTGGCAGCTTTGTATTAGCTTATTGCTGTTTATGAAAATAGAAATTAGTCTAATTTGGCAGCAACAGCAAAAGTAGCATAGACAACAACCTGCCTTGCTGTTGCCAAAATAATCAACTTCATATAGGCTCGTGTATTTTATTTTTGACACATTGCTGCCTGCTGCTCGCTGTGGTCTTTGTGTTTATAGCTCTAGAATTAAGCTAAATCAGTACAGCTGTTTTAAATCTGACTATTCCTAACTGTCAATCTGTATATAAAAATGGCAAATTCTAAACGGACAATTTCATTAAACCACAACCTTTATATAAAACTTCCTGCACTCGATGTAGCCTTAAAAAAAATACATTTCAGTCTTGTATTTTTGTGTTTTGACACAATGAATGAAGAATGCAAAAAATGGGAAAAATCCATATTTAGAGCTCTAATATTTGGTGTGAACTAATGATTTATGTAGTAACATCGACTCCCATTACAAAGGAATTGAAAAACCAAAAAAAATTTTTTTCGGTCTAAAGGCCGTGCTTCACTATCCTACACAATCGTACGATTTATTCACAGGAAAATCTTGCAAAAATCTGACCGACTTTAAAAAATCGTTTCAAATGCTGTTGTAGGTGCCACACTATCATACAAATCTCATGCCAAAAAATCTGGTTGACAATAAATACTCCTCTGATCGCATGAGAACTATCATTTTTTGAAAATTTTCATAAAATTTTACAAATCGCACGACTTGCCAAAAAATTTGTCACACAGTTGCATTTTTAGTCCACACTACTATACATTTTTAGTACACATGTCATATTTTGCAAATCGCGCGACTGTGTAGGAGAGTGCGGCACGGCCTTAAATAAGACTATTATAGTCTTATAAACAACACTGCGTATGAGTTGTGGTTAATTGAATGTAGAAAGTACTCATACGTATTATACTGCCAGAAAGAGGTGGAAGAAAATATGTACATACATATGTATATGCACATCTCGGCAACAACTTAACAAATAAAAAACAACAGGCTTTTTTTTGTTTGTGTAAAATAAATTTACAATTGTCAAAAATAGCTCAGTGGCAGAGCGGTAAAGGAATAATTACTTTTTGAAAGAATCTACGAATCATAAACTCTTAATTTTTTTTAAAACATTCAAGAGTATTTTATTAATGATCCTAATTGTAGTGAAAACAGTGAATTAAAAAATTGCTTCTTTTTAAATCACCTATGAATTCACTCAAACTTCATTCATGTAATCTTTTTAGTGATGTGAATGCATGCGAGCATATTTAATTCATGAGGAATGCATTCGTGTTTTAATTCAATTCATATTTTGTGTAAAATTAATCAATTAAACTTTTTGAAAATCATTTTGAATTAAAAACCAAATTATAATCATTGTTTTACAGCTCTGCTCTGCAGAACTTAAAGAAAATTGTGTAGAAAGAAAAATTAAAAAATTTTGACAATAGTCAATAAAAATATGTATAAACAAACACGATCAGCTGGGCTCTTGCATGTACTTGTATAAATATACTTTGCCTACAATTTTGGCTTGTTTTGTCGCTATTATCTTTTTAATAATTTTTATACTTGTTTTTATTATTGTGTTCCATGGTATAATAAATAAGGTAGTCTTGTCCCTAAAACAAATACAACGTCACAAAAACAACAGGCATTTTGGTAGTGTAAAATGTTTTCTGTGTGTCAAAAATAGAGAAACAAGAAAATTTATTATACCATGATTTTGTTCTTTATATTTTTCTAATCAGCTGTTGCTTTGGGAAATTTGTGGGAAATATTTTTGTTTTACGTAGTATGTATTACCATATTTTTAACACAATTAAATAAGAATAATACGACTAAAAAAGAAGAAGTATTATTTTTATTGTTTACACATAAAAAAAAAAATAGGTAGATCTAACCAATTTTGTTGTTAAGAATTGCACCAACCAATGAAAATAGTTAAAACAACCAATAAAAATTGTAAAATGACATTATTTTACAAAAGTTATGGTAACTGCACACTTTTTGTGGCTTCGTTACAGTTTTATATTACTGCACACATACATATTTATCCTGGAACACAATGACTTGATATTACTATATTAAATGTTTTGCTCATTCATTTTTTCCAAATTTATTTTTGCTCACTCTTGGTATTGAACATATAACTCACATGATGGTAACACATCGCCTTAGACAACTCAGCCACAGTAGAATATTAACATAAACAAGTAAAAGCAAATACAAAGATGTTTGTATCTTGACATTGTGTGTGGGTCCGACCAACTTTTCGACATTTTCACATACACAACACGATTGTTAACGAGCTATACTAAAGAGAGTGTAACAAAGTATAATTGTAACACAATTCTTATGATTGCTTATCAACAAGCCTGTTGTTGTTGTTGTAACAGCTCCGATGCTGTTAGTGACGGGAGTTCTTTCCTAAAAGTGTGATAGAATTGGAATAATTGAAAGAGAGAAAAATGTTAGTTTTATTGGGTTTTATTGGGGTGTGTCACTTGGTGGATTAGGGGTTGGGAGTTGGAGGAACTCTGCCACCTCGGTTGGTCTTAGCCATAGGTCTATTGGGCTAAGGGAGGTTGATCTATTCGGGCAGTTGAACAAGTGCTCAGTGTTGTGCGGGCTCTGGAGACAATCTGGGCATCTGTTTATAGTGCCGGGGACAATGCGCTCTTGGTAGCAGTTAAGAATACTGCTCCAGCCGGCTCTCAGTTGTGCCAAGATTGAGCGGGATTGTCTGGGGAGCTGCCGTTCGCTATCTGCGATCGCGGGTGGTCTTGAGTTAAGGACCTTGTTGCATCTGTATCCGCTTGTTGTTTCTATGACCGCTTGTTGATGCAACTTCTTGAGGGCACTTGTGATGGACATCTGTGTAACGTCTGGTGGAATGGCGATTAACAAGCCTGTTGTTATCGTTGCCGGTTTTGTTGAAAAACACACAGTTGAAATTGAAAATAAGATAAAAAACAGCTCAACTGAGTACTTTTTATGTTTATGTAGGTAAATTCCAAAAACAATTTACACAAGTAGTTCAGTTACTGCTGCAACATGGTTAATTTAACCAATAGCAATAGTATGACACTGAAAATTGCAACAATTTACATTAACAGCTCATTAACCACTGAAATTGGTTAGATTAACCAACAACAAATTTTTTTTTGTGTGTAATGTAAGTAAGAAAAAAATTGGAAACTGTCCAAAGTTTAAGTTATGTTTTATTTTGTGGACATTTGTCATTGTAGATAAATTGCAGATAATTTTCCCCACTGAACATGTTGACAGTGTTGAATTTCAAGGTTTACTCAATATTTATAACAATTCCATAACTTGTATTCAACTTTGTATGGAATATTGGGCTCAATAATGCCATTTATTGTGATAATCTCTAGAGCTGTGTCGTTCCGGAACGAACGGGTATGAATCTCTTAAACGTGGCAAAATGCATTTAAAGTTTCAAAAACGTAAGCAGTTATATGGACGGCTTGACCATATAAGTGGTTATAACTTCGTTTTAGATAGAGATATGTTTATGAAAATTTTTTTACAGATTTTTCGTCAGTAACTAAAAAAAGTTTTTGTTTTTGAGATATGACTACGTTCCAATAAAGGAGCGATATATTTTAGAATTAAATTTTCTATCACAACGCTACGTTCACGTTTGTTAAATATTTGTAAAATAACGTAACCACTAGTTTTGCTTAGGGATAGTATCATTTAACTTGGTTTTTATGTTGCAAAAAATTATTTTTATACAGTTTATAATAAATGGGAACCCATGATTAAAAAATATTCTAATTACAAGAAATAAATTAATAGCTTCTTTCTTGGTTACGTTTTTTTCGACAAATATTTGATAAATGTGAACGTAGCTTAAGATTAGAGTCTTTTATTCGGAACTGTGTTGCTAAATTAAATTTGTTTCTTGAACTATATTTAATGGTAAAGCTTATAGATTTTTGTACTTGTTACTTACGTATTTAAAGTTTTCGAAAAGTTAAAAGTGATAAATTAAATACCATTTTAAAACAACTATGGTTTATCTTACATATATTTTCTGTTACTATCCCAATTACAACTATGTGCATACATATATACAGTGGTGCTTAACTCAGTACGATTTATTGCCGTTGAAAATTTCAATTCAAAATATTTAAAAGTGCGAAGTGTTTAGTGTTTTATTATAAACTTAAAATTCAAAGAAATGGCTTAAAAAAAAAAAAAAAAATAGTGAAATATGGCTACATTTCGCGGAGGATGGAATAGATCGTGCCAAGTGCAAGTAGAGATCAGCAGAATGTAGTAGATGTATAGCCTTCTATCAGCACAGAGCTTCCTACCAGATTGGAAACTCCCACATCTTCTAGAATCGCTCAAAGCCGCTTGAATCAACCAACCATTTCCTAGTATATATGTAAGCCCCCACCAATCCAAAAGGTAAAACGCATTAATAGACTGGTGCTAAAAGCTGTGGCTCAAGGTAATCACCCGCTCCGGCTTGTGGAGGAGCCAGCAATAAGGCAGCTAATACATGAGGTGTCATTTTGCCCTGACTATCAACTGCCATCCAGAAAAACAATATCAACACAACTGCTCCCCAGTGTTTACAGTGAGATTCTGGAAAAGGTGAAGTCGAGCATCAACGCATCTGCGATTGCGTGTGAAGAGTTTTCGGAAAGGCATACATCAGAAAATTTGTGCAAGTTCTTGAAAAAAACCATGGCCGAATTTAATATTCAAAAAAAAGTGGCCGCAATAGTAAGTGACAATGCTTCCAATATACTAGGAGCAGTTCGTTTGGGGCAATGGCGTAGCGTGCAATGTTTTGCCCACTCTCTCAACCTTGTAGTACAAGCAGCAACTCGTGAAGTTGAGGATACCATATTGAAGGTAAGAAAAATAGTGGAGTATTTCCGTAGGAGTTCTCAGGCTATGAGTAAGCTCTTCGAAACTCAAAAACAGATGGGCCTGTCCGAGCTTAAGCTTAAACAAGACGTTGCAACACGCTGGAACTCCACGTATCTTATGCTTGAGAGAATTGTGGCTACAAATGATGCTGTTATAGCAACGCTATCATTGAAAAACCCTGACTTGATGCTCTCCCTGGGAATACATTAATGAAATAATACCGATTTTGAGGCCTTTCTATGAAACGACTGTTGAAATTTCTGCCGAAAAGTGTGTAACACTATCAAAAGTAACGGTCATTTTCAACATCTTGGATGGATTTATTTCTAATTGTGTTTCAACCAACAGCAAGATATCGGCATTGATATCTAAAATGCAATCCGATTTTATAAGTACCGCTTTGGGGATTACGAAAAAAATCCTCTTTATGCTGAAAGCATTTTATTGGATCCCCGGTTTAAGAGAAGGGGAATGACAATCAACATGGGACCACGTGGAACGTGTCTAAGATTGCTCAAATTTATGTAAATTTTTCCCAATACTTCTATTTTTTTCGAGCGTTACCAGGAAGGGGGGGGGGGGAAAGCAAAACACTGCGTTGGAGAAATTCGCGTAAGTAGAAGTATGAATCATGTTTCAACTCTACTTAGTATTACTGTACTTAGAGCAGCTGACTTCTGTTCTAGATATGTCATTTTAGGCAGACATCTCTTTTAAAACTTGCGTGATTAATTTAACTTTTTAATAAAAGCCATGGAATTGTAATATATTTTTTATTATCGTCTTTTTTTATTTAATAATAATTGTGTATAATTATTTATTATACGATTTGTTTATCTTTGTTTCGCCTACAAAATAAGAAAGAAATAACTTAAAACTTAAATATGGCGTTGTTAAATAGTGTGAGTGTGATGTTTTTAAATATATAATTAACCATTAATTTTTGATGAGTATATAAGAAAATTGTATATAAAGATGACATATAAATACATTTGTTTCTTCTTATTATTATGTAGTATGTTGTATTTAAATAGCGAAAGATAGTACAATTAATAGAAAGTTTAGTTACTCATACAACATTTATATCACTAGAATTAATTAATTACAAAATTAACTTAACGAAGGAAATAAAATTTTAAATAACAAAATAATAAAATAAAAACAATTAAATTAAAAAATTTAAGCTTATGAATTAAATACTTAATATTATTTGAAATAATTTAATAATTTTTAAAAATACTCGTACTAAGTTTTTCAATAAAATTGGTTTCTTTTTTTTTAACAGTTTATTTCTATTTTTAATATTTCTCTGTGTAGAATAGGAACAGTTCATATTATCCGTAAAACTTTTTTAAACAAACACAAACCGCAAAGGGATTAGGTAGTCTGCGGAAAACACGCAGGATCTCTGGCCGGAATCGCACCGACAACCTCCGGACTACTAAATCAAAAGCTTGAATGAAGTACGAAAATTTTATTCGCTCTCACAACACTATTCCCTCTCTCTTATCTCAAGTTTATATATGTATATACATACATATATTTTTTTTATAAAATCGGAGATTTTGAGTTTTTGAATGGGGATTTTTAGTGATCCAACTCTTAAAATTCTGGGACTGTGGCAATATTCACCTGACTACCCTGCTTGGGTTTTAGCGGTCGTTCTTTTTATGCTGATGTAGTTGACTTGTCTAAGACGTTTTTTTTTGGAACAGTGATGTCAAAAATTAAACTGTAGTTGTATTAGTGACTAAGATAAAGTTGTGATCCGAGAAATGTACTATTAGTTACAACAATAAAAATAGTAAACCCAACAACAGCATCAGATAAAGTTAACATAAAATAAAACTCAGTAGCAAGGAGTCCCATAAATTCAAGACTTAAAGAGTCCAATAATCTAGGCTCAATACTGGTGCACCATCATCTATTTATTAATATATGTGTATATGTGCATGTTTAATCAAATGTCTGCACCGATATTATATGTATATTTGATGATTTTCAATATAAATCGTCTTTAGACAAATTGGGGCACATCAGACCTATCAGTGTTGTCTGCTCTTATTAAAAAACATTATTCTTTATAGCTGTGTAGCTACAACTGATGGTGTTTTCTTTTCTACAAAAAAAAAATGGTACATATCCATGCAGAAAATATACTCTGGTGTTCGTTTCTTAAAAATGTTTTGCTCACTAAAAGGGCAGTGTGTTTGATTCTAAAAAAATTGCCCTCACAAATGGTGGAAGGCATTGCACTTTTTGCCCCGTAAAAATCGACAGTGTTGATAGTGCCCTGTAAAACTTATCTGACAGCTGTTGAAAACAGGGCGTTACACTTTTTCATAAGTTAAGTTCAGTTCTAGTGAAATAACCAGCTGCATTATTACAGGGTTGGCAATACATTTTATATATGTGTCGCGCAAAATAGAAAGGGACCTAAGGGTAAAAGCCGGTTTTGTTCAGGAGAGCCATTTTAAAGATTTAAATACGTGTATCTTTGGTGTACTTTCACTTTCATAAAACGCGCATATCTCTGGGAGGGAACACTTTTGGGGCATGGGATCGGTCTCATTCGATGCTCAGATGTTGTCCACATCAAAAAAAAAAAAAAAGTGAAAATTGATTTTTTACCCTTAGGTCCCTTTCTCTATGCGCTGTCACATACATATGTACCTTTCAATAAGGTGCTATTTTGTGTGTAGAAAAGAAAACACCATAAGAAGCGATTTAAAAATAAATCGCCCTTTTAACGCCACTTGGACTTTAAATGTAAGTACGGATGGTTTGAGTTATCTTTTGAAAGTCAAACTGTTACGCAATATATGAACAGCCCCTCTCTCATAGATTTAAAGTTCTTTCTTTCTTTTTATTTAATTCAAGTTATTTCCCTTTTTTATATTATTGTTTTTAAATAAATAGGAATCTTAAAGTGATTGTGTTAAAAGGTTTTCATCTTTTTATTCTATTATTTATAATTATATCGTTTTCTTTTTTTTTTATTTTTGTGTTTTTGTAATTGTAATTATTTGGAATACAAATTGCGTGTTCTTTGGATTTGATTTTTATTATTTTCTTTACTACCTGACTTTTTTATTTAATATTTCTTTTTATATATTTTGTTGTCTAAATTCAGCATTTTTATCATTTTTTTGTAAATTTATCAAAAAATTTAGTTTTTTTTTCTTGGTTTCTATTTAAAATTCCTACTACTGATGCTTAAAATAATATTATTGTTAGAAAATCGTTTTATAATTTTTTTTCATAATTTCGTTCTGTGCGTTGTCATTTAATATTATACATTTTAATTTTGTTATAAAACATCTTTTGTTATAAAACATCTTTACTTGGAAAAAGTACTAAAAACAAAAACATTGGAATAGTTAAACTGATTTATATAACACGGTGCAACATGAGTTTTAAACGACTGAAAAAGGTGGAAAACACGAAAAAAAAAACTTAAAAAAAAAACTTAAAATGTATCAAAATTTAAAAAATAGACATTTAGATTTAATTTCATGATAAGTTACCCTACGTCTTCCCTTGAACATGACATGAACATAACGTCGGCAGAGAAACGGTAATAATACGTCCACCTTCTAGAATGTGGCGAATGCTTACAGATGTTCATATGCTGACAAACCATAATTTTTTGTTTGTCAAAGCGTTCACATTAGAGATGAGCGATATTTCTGTACCTGTGATTTAATCACTGTTACTTAAAAATCACGAGTAACAGTTGCTACCAAATTTGTCAAGTAACTGCTACTTGCAAAGTCGTTCTTTTTTATTTCACTGTTTGTGTAGCTAATAACGATTTTTACGTATGTGCAATAACAGAACAAATAATGTCGCTATTTCTTTTCTTCTCTCTTTTTATTAGTATTTCTTTTTGAAAGCCAAAGTATATACATACATATATTCAAGTAAATGCAAGTAAATAGGTGGTGATTAGTATGACTCTTCTCTTGTTGTCAAACTCCGTAAACAAAAACCAAACAAAAGTTTGTGTATATGTAGTTTTGTTTACAGTATGAAAATAATAATGTTTTTGTTAAAGGGAAGCGTTTACTTAAAAATATATGTATGTACATACCTCGCTATAAGAATTGTATGTATTTGTAAACATGCATGTGTTAGTACATATTGGACTTCTTTCTCATTGTGCTTTGTGCTTTTCATCAAATTAAAACAAATTAAAACCGTGAATTTAAGAAATGGCTTGTGAATTAAAAAAAAAGGAAAACTGAAAAAACGTGATCACAGTCACAGTTTTAAATCACAGTGATTTTGAAATCACGTTCACAGTTTACGATGTTCTTTAAAAATCACGGGATCGCTCATCTCTAGTTCACATAGTTCATGTTTTTTTATTTAATGGTTTGTTTTGAGTATTTTTTAAGTGGTAATCGCATTTAAAAGTGCTTTTTTATGATTTTCGCTGTTTCTTGTGCAGTATTTGTTGCAATACAATATTTGATTGAAACATAAGCTGCTATAACCTAAAATAAAAACCGTCAAAGAGAAAATGACATTGAATGGCCAACCTCATAGCGAACATTGTTGCTCAGCCATATGTTCGGGCATTGATGTCAGAGCATGGACGAAACATGGACATGAGCGGTCTACATTAGCCATGTGCGATGTCTGACATACCAAGTTCATGGCTACTGGAGACGCCTAGTTATAGTTCGTTCTATCCCTGTATGTCCATTGTTATAGTGAATAACTTGACCTAAAATTTCTATATAAGTCACAATAGAAAATATTACAAGATAACGGTTATTTATTGCCAAATTTTATGAGAGACACCAAAAAGATCCATACAGCAAAGCCGTACTTGGTTGTTTGATTTACGTGCCCGCATGCTACGGTCAAGAATTCAACTAAAATCAAAATGATTCTTATT
Source organism: Lypha dubia (assembly GCA_947311025.1). Lineage (NCBI taxonomy): Eukaryota > Metazoa > Arthropoda > Insecta > Diptera > Tachinidae > Lypha > Lypha dubia. The sequence goes on along the minus strand of OX371262.1, from coordinate 10,150,085 downwards.
TTGACAGACAACTAAAACTTGTTTTTGTCAAATTGCGCAAGTCCGAATCGATCCTATCTCATTACGATATGTAATCAGATTACCGTAACCCATCTCTGCTGAATACAAAGCCGATCACACGAAAAGAAAGTGGAAAACTATTTGTTCCCTACTGTGTTCACAACAACTGTGGCATAATTTATAATACAAAAGACATATTCTGCAATCATGTCTATCAATCGCACAATGCTAAAATATTGGACCTTTTAATGAGTTGAATACGATGTTCGATTTTAACTGGCTATCGAACATCGATTGCAAAATTCGTACTATCAGCTGACAGTCGAGAGTCGAGGTATAATTTCTTTAATTACAATTTCAAATATTTGTTATAACATATGACCTCAAGCCAAATTAAATTACCCTGCAAGTGAATAACACAGGTCAACAATTACATATTCTCAACATATTTCTCAAATATTTTGTTCAGACAGCAACTAGAAAGTCAATGAGTTGATTTGATAATTTTCTCATGTAGGAAAACTGATAATTTTTTAGTTGATCAATAGAAAAATCTCTGATAATTTTTGATAATCTCTGCTTTTTCTTTGATTTTTAACTTATCATATGTACGTACATCCATATGTACGTACTATTATGAACAATCCAATTGGGTGAAGTTCACAATAGCACTATTTTTATTGAATGCGTGCCATAATATCAAATGCAAATCCACAAAGTTGCTCATAATAGGCACCATTTTTGCTAATAGTATTAAATGTTATACCTACCGATTCAGTATGGGGGTACGTCGATAGCAGATATACAGAATGCGGGTAGCACAGAAATTTCACAGGCTAACTAAAATAGAAGGAATGGCGATTATAGAGACAGAGGCTGTCGATTTTCCACTGAAACCTCCTGTCAATCGCTAATCTGCAAGCTTTCTTTGCTTTTCATAAAATAGACAATCACCTCAGTTATTGAAAATAATTCACGTCAGGCATAGGGAAATATTGTTGCCCCCTCTCCCTAATTATAGAAATCGAAATCATCATCTAGATAATCTTTATTTGAATCAAAATAGGATTAGGCGGCTAGCAAATGTAATTAGTTTTTATACTAAAACCGCTAAATTGCTAACACTGCTTGTAATGTTTTTTTTTCCTTTGTCCATTCACGATAAATTACGGCCCTTTGTTCCAACTTGGAACCATAGGAATCAATATATATATATATTCACGATAATAATATATTGAAGAGGAGGAACTTTAATTTCTCCCATAAAATGAATCTCAGAAGTATATTATATTGTTTTTATGGCCTCTACCGAAATCATCTGTTAGAAATTTGTAATTTTGAAAAAAATCATTTTGTTGTGCAGTGTTATTTTTACAAAATAATCTTAACATTTTGGTCGCTATTAGCGTGAAAATAACATAAACTTTAAAACAGTTTTGGTGTGTCATGAACTCGCTCACGTGAAAGTAAGAATAAGAATATTAAATTAGAAACGAAATAAAAATAAATCGAAAAAGTATGTATTTGTATAAAAATAATAAAAAAATAATTTCAAATTTCTACGAGTGGGTCGTATGCAATACGATACACGGAAAATGTATGTGAACTTTTTCTAGATACACACTTATTCAGGATCATTTTGATTTAACTCAATTGCGGTACACCGTCAGTGGTCACAATGTTGCACCAAGAGAAATCTTTTTGAATCCCTCGCAGTTTAATTTACTGATAAATCAATGGTGACCGTCATATATTAGTGAGCCACGATCATATGGGAGGCTTTAGGAGCTAACCAAATATCAGTACCAATAACATCCAATGCAGTTTTATAGGGCCGTAAGGTAGCTACCAAATAGCAGAGCCGAGAACTTTGAGGACTAGTATGTCAAAAAGGAATCACAGCTAAATTGTAGCTATAGAAAACTATGTAATTGCAAAAAATAATTTTTCTGTGACCTTTGACCTTGCTACTAGATTTTAGAGTCTTAAGACAAATTTTAGGATGTCAAAGTTTTATCTATAATTACGGTTTAAATCCCTGTTTTTGTTTTTTATGTCGCTCCATGTAATCAATATTTCCACTTATCAGCAATAAAATTCTACGTGAGATCGTGAGAATTGATATCGCCAATTTTTGCGTTGCAATTTTGTCATTTTCTAATTTTCTTCGCCATCTTCGCCTCTCATTCGCAATAGGTGGAATTATTCGATTTACCTAAGAAACATTTCTCAAGTAGGAGTTTAAAAATCCTTTAGTTCTTCAGTAGATTCTGGTGATTCAGAAATTTCAAGTGACTCAAACATAAACTTTGCTTCATTTGTTTCTACAACCTCAACATTAACTTTTCGTTCTAACTGGCACAAATTGGGGCACATAACTCTGAATTTTACGATCAAACATCAGTAATTACCTTACAATGCTTTTCACAGCAGCCGTTTTAGTGATGTCCCGCAAATAAAAAAAGTTTCGTTTTCCCTGAAACTAAATATTCCTTGAAGCAGTAAGAGGAAGATCTCTAACTGCTGCTAATGTCACTTGATCAACAGATGTAGCAAGATTAAAGCCTCTCTATGCTTACCAAGGATTCAATGCTGCAGCTATTAGAGCTGTAAAGAAGTACATGCTTCACAAAGAAAAAGTCGAAAGAATGCGAGAACAATAAAATAAATAAAAACAATACATGATACATGCGACATGCCATTTTGTGTCGTCGTTTGTAGCATTTCTAAACTGTAAAGTGTAAATTCTATAAAAAAAATGTATAAATTAGGTATGTAATTAAATTTTTGCGGATTTCTTGCAGTCTTTAAATAAATTTTATAAAAATTCACAATTTTCTTTAAGACTACAAATATGTTTTTGGGTTTTTTTTTTGTTGTTGAAATTTTAAATGCTTTTTGCAGCTTTGAATTTTAAAAATTGTTTTTAATCACTTGTTGTTAGTTTCTATTAAATATTTACATTAAGTTTTAGTTTGTTTTTTAATAAAATAAACTAAAACCTAAAAAAAAAAATTAGTTTTTGTTTTGGTACATATAAAAAAGTTATTATTCTCTGGTCTGTCGGTTGACGAGTCCTCCTTAAATGATCTGCTACAATAATTAATTAATAAGTATTTACAATTTGTTTTGGTTATTTGCGTATATTTCCAATCTATTTAATACGCTGATGATCGGGTGTACTTTTTAAAATATCCGGCTGGTGAGGATGATGTTGTAAATGATGACTTTGACTGTGCATAGAATTCATGGTGCCCTGTTGAGAGCCCGCTTGAGAACGTGAACCACCACCCATGGTTCCCATACGTTCATGATCACCGGCACTATAGTGAGAGGAACTTAAAGTATGCGAATGATTAGAGTTCAAAGTATGTGTGGCATGAGAGTTGAGTGTATTGTGGGCAGTTGTAGTGGCATTAGTAGATATACCACCAGCCATAGCGTTGCCACATAAAGTACCACCCACTGTTGTAGTACCGGTGCCAACTACTGGCCGTGTTCTTAAAGATCTATGTGAGCCGTTGCGTGTCAAAGAATTCATATGTGGTGTTCCGGGCACTGTATGACCTAACGCATTCATATAGTCCGCTATTAACAGAGTAATTTCTAAAATCTTCGGTTTGGACATGGCAAATAGTAGTTTTTGTTCTTGTGACACACACGATGTCAGCGTATCTTCATTGGATACGACCAACATAAAGTCATCTTGACAGCCACCGAAAGTCATAACACTAGTATAAGGATAACGGGCTATGGGAGCCATAGAAGACAATTCCAAAACGTTTAAAGCATCTTCTGATACCGCCAACCAAGCCATGGCTTGATCGGAGTGCCTAGGCTTGGCCTGAAATAAACTGGCTCCGAAATATGGCCATTTGCGACAGCAAGTTAAATAGATTCGAACACAATCCAATGTACTGCGACCTTTTAATAAAATCCATTTCGTTATTAGTAGCTCTTGTATTTCCTTCAACTGATCCGGATTTAAAGCATCCCTATAACGGTAGGGATAAAATTTATCCAAAGCCTTTATGCCCACATTACTGGTGGCATTTTTAGACTTTTCATGCGAATAATCACCCATATCGATTTGAGCCATTAGCGATGCTAATTCTAAAGCCAAATCTCGTGATAAGGGGAATCTACCCTGTACAATTTGATTATTTGTCTGATAACACAACAGCAATCGTTCCTTGTCAGTTTCAAATTTCACCGTATGTTTCCAATACAAACGATTTTTATAAGTCAATTGTATGACACGGGTATTTTCAAATTTACCCGAACCTTTTTCACGTAAAGCCGTTTCCCATTTCGATATAACATCACACAATTTAGCCAAAGGATCTAGATAATGTTCCAAGTCCTTTTCAATGGGATCATCACTGAACAGACAAAAACCATTTGTAGAATCTCTGGTGCCTATTTCCTGAGCCAAAGTACTTTGGAATTCTTCTATGGTAGTAGAGCCATCAAAGGAGACCACCTAAAAGTTGGAAATCACATGAAAAGGAATTATAATTATTAATTTTAGTAGTTTATTATTTGTTAAAATATAAGGATTGCAAGATTTTCTATAATTAATTTTAAAGAAAAAGAAAATTAATGTTGATTTTTAAAGAAATTGTAGTTTAAATGAGACATAAATTTTTTATATGTTTTTGAAGTTTTCAACTAATTGTTTCAAAGAATTGCTGTAGAGTATCAATTAAAATTTTTAATCACAATAAAATATCAAATTGAAAATGTGTTTTTAACGAGATGAAATGTATGCGGAGTAAACAATTTAAATTTATCAGTTTAATTGGGAAAATAATTAATTTAAAAACTATAACCAAAGATTTGCAATTAAAATTTTAATTAAAGTGACAGACATTATCAATTACATTTTTAACTAAAATCGTAATCTTAAAAAAAATTATTTTACGCCATGTTTTGCTTTTGCCAAAAATTGCAATTTATTAGTTACAGAGAGAAAAGAGAAATGTTTTAAATGTTATTGAAGTTTACAATTAACTGTTTCATTGAACTGCTGCTAGTTATTAATTAAATTTCATTAAAATCAAAATAAAATATTTAATTGAAAATGTGTTTTGAATTTAATAAAATTATTTGTACCAATTAAACTTTTAACTAAAAATGCAATTTTCAAAGAAATTATTTGGCGCAGTTAAAAGAAATGGTAGTTTAATTAAAAGAGCAGATTTTTAAATGTTAAAGTTTGAAATTAATTGTTTCATAGAATTGCTAAAGAGTATCAATTAAATTTTTAATAGCAATAAAATATTTAATTTAAAGTTTATTTTGAATTAAATGAAACAAATTGGAGATAGTAAATTTAAATTAAACAACTTATAATGAAATTAGACGCTATAGCTTACAATTAAAATTTTAATATATGTGAAGTGGCGTACCAATTAATTTATTTAATTAAAAAATATGATTAAAATTATTTGAGTCCTATACTTTATTTAAATTCTCACCTGATACGTAGTATTCATCATATGGACTGGTATGGCATGGGGCAGTGAATGATGATATGGGTTTTTAAGCAATATTGATAAAACTTCCATGCGTGAGGGTTTCGTTTCACGGCCTCCATTCTTTAGGGTTCTCTCTAAAGCTCGCTCACAATAGGCAGCATATTTTCCGGTCTCTGTTTTCGAATCAGCATTACGCGACAAATGCAATTTTAAATACCACAATAAACGACTGGACTTGGGTACAAATAACGAAACCGCCAGGGATAAAAGCTGCCAGCCTTGTACAAAAGAATAGGCAGGAGGATTGGATTTGCAGTCTATAATGGGAGGAGGTACAGGTGCCTAAAATTAAAGAAAAAAAATGCATATAAATTATTTTTTTATACAAAAATTTCCTAAGAAATCTTAAAGCTTGTAACAAGAAACAAAAATAGCATGCTGTTAATAATAAAAGTCCTTTGATTTTTAGTACCTGTAAGGAGGTGGGTGAACTGCCATTGGCTTGAGCATTACCACTTTGTTGGGTATCACAGGCAAATAAACTTTGCGTGGCACATAACAGTAGTTGCTGTAAATTTGTTTTTGTGCAAAATTTGCACAAACATTTTGCACAACAAATTTAATTTATTTCATATTTTTTCAATTTCAATTTTTTAAATTTAAGAAAAAGATACATAAGAGGCCAAAGAAAATAAATATTGGGAAAAAAGTGCATTAAATTTTATTATATTTTTAAGAGTTTTTTTTTTTAATTTTGAGTATGAATATTTTTTCACAGTGTAGTTTTGTATAAGGAAACATTTATTACAAAGTATTTTTTTTTCGTTTTGGGCGTATTCTGGACGTTGAATTAAAATAAAAAGCGCTAAAATTAAGAAAACAATAGTAGAAAAAATAAAGAACGAAAACAAGGAACTACAAAAAATATAAACTCTGAAGGAAAAAGGATTACAAGTAAACATTTTTTAAATAAATGCCAAGAATAATTTTCTTTATATAATATTTAGATATAATAAATATACAGTATTATGATTTATAAATTTGTTAAGTATTTTCATTTGAAATATAAAACTGATAGAATTTTGAAAAGAAAAAAAAAACATTCTAAACAAACGTTCTTGTTAAATTTACAGCAATTACATGTATGTGTGCGTGTGTGTGTTTTTGCATAATTTATGATAAAATGTTTGAAGAGATATACGAGGTTTGTACAAAAGAAAAGTTGAATTTTGAATTTTCGCGGGCTGTGTACATTCGATTATCGAAATTATTTTTGTTATGTTGGTACACATGTCTAATAGACCATTCAGCGTGACGCGAAATTAAGTAAGTTGAAATTATTTTATTTCGCATGCGTTTTGACAATTCGCAAATTAAGTAATTTTACTTAATTTCGCCGAAATCAACTTGAAATTACAATATTCAACCCTGTTTTTGTGATAAAATCCCTTTTTGTTCCAACCGTGCTCATATGTACAACCGTGTTAACCTATAAAAAAGTGACGTTTGTTTAAAAAATATATTGAATTAAATATTTCAAACTGAAATTTTTAATTAGTTGTTTGTTTTTTGATATTTTTAAGTAATAATGGGTGATCCAAGTAGAGATACTTTCTTCAATAGCCTTTTTTTGACATTGGCATTTCATAATTGAAAGACTTACGCCTGAACAACGTTTACAAATCGTTCAACTTTATTACGAAAATTCACTGTCTGTGAAGAATGTGTTTCGTGCAGTTCGCTCAACTTATGGTCAACATAATCGGCCTACTGAGCGTACTATTCGTAACACCATCACCCATTTTGAGACCCCTCAACATGAAGAGATTTAAGAACTGACACTTCATCCACAAAAAACAATGGTTTGGGGATATGTAAAGTCTAAAGTTTATGCGGACAAACCCGCTTCGATTCAGGCCTTGGAGGAAAACATCACGCGTGTCATTCGCCAGTTACCAGTCGAAATGCTCGAACGAGTCGTCGAAAATTGGACTCAACGGATGGACCATCTGCGACGTAGCAACGGCCAACATTTGATAGACATAATCTTCAAAAAATAAATGCCAAAGAATGTTCTTTCAAATGATAATAAACGTTCTCCATTAAATTTGAATTTTCTGTGTTTTTTTTCTTTAAAAAAGTAGGGAACCTCGAAATGGATCACGTGTTATTATCAGCTATTCTCAAATTTAACTCATGTGTCAAACGTACCAGCATAAACACCTTAGATTTCGTTCGTAATTTCAACTTGAAATTACTTAATTTTCCGTCACGCTGAACGGGCTATTAGTCATATGTTGGCATTATCAGCCCATTTCGATTAGTATTTGTTGTTGACACCTGAAAAGGTTACGTCATATTTGATTTTTTCGGCCTTGGCCTCTGTCATTCGGAAAAAAATCCATAAACTTTAAAAATATGAACCTTAAAAAATATGAAGTTGCCATATTTCCTGGACAAATAAAAGATTATGGTGGTGGTTTCCTAGCCGGCTTAAAACTGGCTGACTTGTAGTCTGCACTGTAGTGAGTTTTTAAGAGCGAGTTTAAAGATTAGGTTAAATTTTTATCTATATTTAATCTTTAATTCGACTTTTTTCTTATTTGTTTTTGCTAGTTTAGGTTTAAACCATCAATAACGATTACTTAAATAGCAAAATTTAGTGAAAAAAAAATCGACTTAAAAAGTAGTTTAATCTCTAATCTCTTTAAAAATTCACTTTATAAAAAATATTTTAAAATTCATAAAGTTCGGCTATAAATAAAGTATAAAATCTTAGGCTTAAGTTCAGTTTTATTGAATTAATGAAAATTCAAACTACTACGAGGTTTTTATTTTTTGAAAAACATTAGCATGTGCAATAAGATTAGCAGAACGTATCAGTATACCGATTTCAAGGCCGCTACACCTCTCATCAGCGTTGATTTGTCCATCTTTACAATTTTCGTAAAGTGGATAATAATTGAGAAGAATATCAACTATTTAACCAACTTTTGAACAGAAATAGAATACGAGAATTAATTTCATTCATTTTTATTCTATTTTTACACATTGAAAACAACTTTGGTTAGTACCAAATTCTCCATGTCTGATTTGTAGTTTTTCCTACATTCCTACTTTTTGGCATATGAGTCAAACCACAAATGTATTTATAATATTTCTAGCTGTTTATTATTATTAAATTAAATTAAAATTTTCCTCTGATCTTCTTTTGTATTTCAGGTTGTCTTATGACCATTTCATAATGCTTAAATTTCAAAACAAACGAGAATTGCGAACTGGTTTTTAGAGGGTGTGAAGAGAAGGTTATCGTTTCATTCGTTATTTCTCTTCGTTGTCGCTATGATTTCTTAAGTAACGCGCGATAATAAATAATTTATATGTAACGGTATTTTAAAGCGTATTTTTGCAACAACAGCCGTCAAGAAAAAAAAAGTGAAAGTGTATGAATTAAATTTTGAGTGTTCACGAAAAATGCAAATTATAATTTTAATTTTTATCATCACATCCATCACACCCAACAATTGGTAAGTTTAATTTTAATATAATTAAAAATTTATTAGAAAATATTGTACAAATTCAATGTTCATATTGTTTACAGTAATTTTTGGAAGTTTTAAAATGTTCCTCATGTAATTTTGCATAAAAGTGCTGAACGTATCTCGTTCTTAGAATATAACGATTACAAAACTTCCTTTTTGAAAAAAAAATCAAGAGGGAGTAAAATTAGCGGATTTTTTTTTTATTTTTTTTTATGGGATCAATATTTCTCTGAGAAATAAAATCCAATCAAATAAAAAAAGTTTTTAAATTTATTGATGATTTTCCCCGATTTAAAAAAAATATTGGACCAAGCTGCAAAGACACTAAGGTTAACAAAAAAAAAAAAAAAAAAAGAACTTTAAAAATCGGTCTAAAAATAGAGGAATTGATCAAATTTCCCTCTGATAAAATTTTATTGGACTAAACTGTTTTTAAAGCCGATAAAAAAAAATAATTTTGAAAATCGGTTAACAAATAGCAGAGTTATGGAATGAAAAATAATGTTTTTTTTTTGGTGCGGGCGGACATTTCCCCCGATTTTCCAAACAAATTTTATGGGACTAAAATGAACGCAAAAGCGTTTAGATATTTTAAATCAATTCATAACAAACATAAAAAAATTTGTCCTTGAATTGTTAACTTCCTTTTTTTTAAGCCGGTAAAAAAATATATGTGACCTTCTGAGAGAAAAGGTACCTAGTGTGTGAAAATGAAGTTTTGAGAAAAATGCATTACGCATAACGCATTATCACTGTGAACACACCTTCAGTTGGGAGATGCGATTTGGTATGATTAGTTATGATTGGGTGCCGACTTTGGTGACGTATTTTTTTCGCATTTAGTGTGACAATACCTTTGCTATTTTTGCTGCTCTGTTCGCTCTCAGCAAAGGGTTGATGTGCCTATACTAATACGAAGAACATTGTAAAAATAACTATTAGAAAGGAAAAGAATAAAGTGACCACTACTTTGACTTGACATAAAAAAAAAAAAACGAAATTGTATGTAAAGAACTTGTGGACTCGGAAGAAGCAAGATTTAATCTGCGATTAACGGCTGAGCTACCAAACGAAATACCTCCGCTCATTGCACCAAGCGGTTTATCGTTAGATCGCAAATGGTATTTGTATGAGAATGTCAGGGTCTTATGTACTGATTCACAGAAACGGGAACCGAGTGAACCCAAAGCGAAAAAAAAAATCGAAAAATAAATCTGAACCTGCCAGCAAGAAAAAAAGTCGAAGCGCCGGATCACGAGAAAAAGAAAGCTGAAATCAAAGCACCGAAAAAAGAAAAAAACTGAAATAGTCAAACGGAAAAAAACCGAAGTACCATATCACGAAACACCGACAAAAAAGTCCAAACTCCAAAAAAATTCGAAGACTGGCCAAGGTCTTTATAAAACTGTGTAGTGTTGATGATATTTGCTATGTGGTATGACATCTTGCTAAGCATATCTCATTGCCATGTTTTCACCCTGTAGATGGCACTTTCTGAACGCCGCCTTGTGATTATGCTGACCTTTTTTTTGATGTTAGGAGAATAGTAGAACGTCCGATGTCTGGCTTCTTCTTTTCAGATGGATTTTATTGTGTGGATGGGATGGGTGTTGAAAATCTTTTAAGTATCTTTTCGCCTGAAAATTATTTTTCGTCTCGCATGAAAATTGTTTTTAATTAAATGTAGGCAATTTTTTTAACTATTTTTAAGGAAATTTGCACATCTGGTATTTTCGAGTGTAAGAATTTACAAAATATTGCTCGTATTCTATTTCGTTAAATATCAGATGTTTTCCCGCACATTTGGTTAGTGGTATAAATTAACAAAAAACGCTGATGATTTGGTGTAGCGATCTCAAAATCACTCCCAACACGTTCGGCTAAAAAAATCAATGTTACGCGAAAGTTTTACTCGAACGCCTGTAACGACACTTTTACGCTGGTTGCTGGGATAGCTCAGCGTAGTCCAGGGTAGTTAATTTCTTCTTCTTCCTTTAATTAAGGTCGCACTATTTCTAGTTATAAACAAATATTTTTGACACTTATACTAATGATAACTTTTTCCTAAGTTTGGGGAACCAGAATGGTTGGTAACAGTTAAATGTCCTGAGCCACTGGTATGGTAGCCAGCGGCAAAATTCCCCAAGGCAAATTGCTTGTGGAATTTTAAATTCCTGTTAAGCAACCTACCAGGGCAATATTAACGGCACTATGAGTGAAACCCCAAAAGCAAAAACAATGGTTTGCCGGAATTTTAAATTCCTGGACAAACGTAGGTAATCTCTCACAATAAGGCATTCTAAATGGCCGCAAGTGTACGAAAAGTCGACAAGGCAAATTGCTTGTGGAATTATAAATTCCTGATAAGCGATCTGCCAAGGATGTGTTCGCTACGCTTGGAGTTAAACCTGGAGCAAGATATTTTATTTGTGGAAATTATAAATTCCGCGCAAACTTGATGTCTTACCAGCAGCACAGCCACTCAATAACTAACTCTTATCGTCAATCGCTCGAGCGTTTATACTTTTACGTGCTCGTATGCTTACCAGTGTAGCCAGGTGTGGGGATTTCTCCCCAAATTGGGGATTGTAGCTGGTTTTTGTGGACAGATTATCGTGGGGACGGATTTGGGGATTTTTCATTTTCAGTATACCTATTATCAATTTTGCTTTATTTTACCATTAGTCGTGACGAAATCTGTAAAATGTGGCAACGTTCGCTATATGTTTTACATGGGAGTCGTTAAAGTACGACTACGACTACGCCACTCGTGATAAAGGGCTATTAGACACGCATACTTGTCTGCAGACATGTACGATGGCATACTTTGCGCTTTGCTATTACACTATCGAACGCTGACGGCATACTTTAGTACACATAAATGTTGCGTGTATGTAGGTGTGCGACAGACATCAGAAAATCAAAAATTTTTGAAAACGAACATACATGTCTGACGTACTCGACATACATGCTATTAGACAGTGAGTTTTGGTATGCCATCGTACATGTCTGCAGACAAGTATGCATGTCTAATAGCCCTTATAAGGCCTATTATCTTTCATACATATATGTTTATGTATCTTGGCGTTTTTCTTCTCCATATTTCAATTATTTCAAGGCGATGGTATTGAGGATGTTGGTTTTTATAACAATTTGTTAAAAATTTTCAAAAGAGAGATTTATTGAATTCGATATTGCCAAAATGGATGTACTAATTGACAATAAGGAATGTAATTTGGTTGTTGCTAAAATTGATGTTGGCATAGAATGTTCAAAGGAATTAGAAGCAAAAGGAGTTCAAAAAAATTTTTTTAGATTATTTAACTGTACTAGCAAAATAAATGCTTAAAATATTCACTGAGAGTATGGCAAATTTTGAGTTATTTATAAATTTACAACTCGAAAGCTTAGAAAAAAGAATAAATTTGATTCCGTGTAAGGAATTTTAAAATATTCTATGGATTCAAAAGTTCCATTGAGCACATACGAATGCATTAACTTAAATAAATGTATGAAATAAAATTAATAAAAAAAATTGTTTTTTATGATGCTTAATATACATATATTTGTTGCGGGCGAAATTGGGGATATCCAGTTTTAAAATGGGGATTTTTGGGGACAACACTCTTTAATTTGGGGATATTAGACAATATTTACCTGGCTACACTGATGCTTACACACAATTCTGTATGTGTATGTTCTTGCGATACTCGCCATATGAGCATAGCTGCCAGATTTTTTTAGGTAATATCGTCATATTTTTGGGCAAAAATCGTCATTATCGTCAATATATCTTATTGAAATCGTCATAAAAACGTCAAATGAAACAAACCGATTTTTTTCGAACAAAACGTATGTTATTAGATGCAAAACGTAACAAAACTCTTAAATAAACAAATCTGATTAATAAAACAGCATTCTTTTGAATACAGAGATCAGATACTTCAATTAGAATTCACGATAAAATCACATGTAAATAGAAAAACATTTCAATACTTTGAAAACATGGAACAAGTATTGTATGGAAAAAAATAAAAAAATCCAAATCCTTTAGTTATTTTTACTTCAATTTTGTAAAATATGGTTTTAAAGTTCATTTTCGGAAACACATTTTCTAAAAATGTATAAAAACTAAAATATAATTTATACAATAAAAATATAATTGTGAAAGAAAAAAAGACTTGTATACATATGTATACATACATATTTTACATATATTATTATTTGATCATTTGCTGGGGATAGTGGTAAAACTAGGTTTTTTGTAATAAATTTAGTCAAAACCGGAAACAAAAGACTAGAATCCCTCGTTTGCATCTCTGATATTTTTTTTCCAAAAATCCAATAGTTATATCTTTATATCACTGCAATAATTATAATTATCTGAGCTCAGCTTCTAGCTCTTGGCTTTCACTTTCTTCAACAAATTAGGAAAATTCTGTTATAATTTCAGAAAACCAAATTTTTTCTACATTAATAATATTAAATGGATTAATTTGGCCAAGAGCTTTATATATTTATTTTCAAAATCAAATCTGGATAATATCTGATCACAAAGTTCTATATAAAAATTATCACAATTATTATTTTTCTTTTGCACTTATTTGTGCTTCTTCAATTTCATCTCTGGCAAATATTCCTAAATAAATGTTTTCAAAATTCAAAAAATTGTTTTTGTTTTTATAATCAACTAGCTGAGCGCCCGGCTTCGCACGGAAGCTATATACTTTTATAAATTTCGATTTACCTAATCAAAGCACATCACGACTTTCACAAAAGTCATAACTCACAAACGCGTCGACCGATTTCGATAAACCATCTACACTACCATACGAACAAATCCTTAAAATTTAATCGAATTCGGTTTGACCGTTCGTGAGTTATAAAGTCACAACACACTTGCAACAATTCTATATATATACATATATAGATTAAATAAAAGTTTACAGTTTTAAGCAAACTAGTTTTTAAAAAGTTGCTCATTAAAATTTTCAGCAGTTCAGTTGCTTTAATAGTACAAATAAATGTTGCAAACTTGAATTATTTAAAATCGTCAAAATTAGGGTATAAATCGTCCCATCGTCACTATGTAATTTTTAGGACCCAAAATCGTCAAAATGACGATAAATCGTCAAATCTGGCAGCTATGCATATGAGACGCTGTGTTTCATTAACATTAACAGCTAACTGATTTCAGTGCTGCTATTACCTCGTATGGTATTACCATTCATTTGGCCGTTACATTCAAATTGTTTTATGTTAATACTGGACTTAAGGTACGGTCACATCTGGCAAACATTTGCCCAAAGAAACGTAACCACTAAATACCAATGAAAAACTTTTTGATTTATGCATTTATTTATTAAGTTAAGCAGCATCTAATAAGATAAGATTCTATTACATTTTGTATAAATTATATAGGAAACTGTTTAACGTAATAAACAGGTATCTAAATCAAAGGTGTTTTCATTAGTATTTAGTGGTTACGCTTTTTGGGCCAAATGTTTGCCAGATGTGACCGAACCTCTATTAACCCTCACTTACACGCCTTAACTACCACGCGTAATGCTACCTAAACACCATTCTGATAAAATACCTTCAGTAGAACGCATTATTACTATTATTATTATATAAATTGTATGGAATACGTGGATCACGAAAGTTAACATTTCAGTGAATAAATTCAATTCATTTATAAAGAAATACAAACTAATTAATAAAAGAATATACAAAGAAAGTAATACAGTTGTGTCGCTAAAAACGAGGGCACGACTTTTAGCGTTACACGCCAAACACCAACAAAACATTGGCTATTTGCCGAAATCCGATACCAAATCCGCATACACATTTCTCTTTGTGACGATCACTGCTTTAGTTGTACGGCATGGACAAATCATTTTATATTAAAAACCTAGATCAGTTAGAGGGGAGTACAAATATCTAGATAAATGGGAAATAAATTTTTGGTGAAGGGTGAAAGTTTTTTTTAACAAAGCGACATAAACGTTCTTTGTTGGTAACTACAATGCTACTAAATATTAGAAAGAAATAGACCCGAACACCATCGTAGGTAGGTGTGATAAATGAAGGCGTTTCTTTAAGTTTTTTTTATTAATAAACTTATCGCTTTTTTTTACAACCAATGATTAAACCTTTGAAAGAGCGAACTGATTCTTTAAATGTAATATAAAGTTTTTCAAACTGTTAAGGTCCGGTCACATCTGGCAAACATTTACCCAAAAAAGCGTAACCACTAAATACGAATAAAAACACTTTTGATTTAGATACCTGTTTATTACATTAAACAGTTTCCTATATAATTTATAGAAAATGTAATAGAATCTTATCTTGTTATATGCTGTTTAACTTAATAAATAAATGCATAAATCAAAATGCATTGGGCAAATATTTGCCAGATGTGACCGTACCTTTATTTGTATAACGATAATAAAAGCTGTTTGAGTTAAAAAAAAAACATACTGACATCAAAATAATATCTTGGAGAAACTTGCTATAAAATAAATATGTATTGTTATTGTTAATGATATTTATTTGAACATGCATTTCTACATCTACTTTTAAATTAATATGATACAATTATTGAAATATAAAATTAAATTAAATAATATTATGAAAAATATTACAAATAGAATCTTAGATATTTAATTGCCATGTATATGAAAAGCTGTTCACAACAAGCTGAATACAAAAGCAAAGCCAAGTTTAAAAATATTGCGCTGCAACATTAAAATAGAAGAAAAGAAGTTACATATGTATGTATATGGAATTATGTCATATTCCTCAAGATGTAATTCTGGATAAAACGAAAAAAAAACCGCCGACTTCAATACAAAGAGCCAATCACGCAACACAGAAAACAACTTTCATCTGCGTGCGATACTGTTCCAAGCTAATACTACAACCCACAGCTTCCTCCTTCGTCGGTAGCAGAACCGTCGGCAAACTAAAACAACTGCTCAAACAGCTTAATAAATTTAACGCTTCTTAACACTAGAGGCGCTGCAGAGCACTGTTAACTAAAAATTAACGAAAACGCGCAATAGCTGAGCTGTAAATAAATCAAGCCTTCTACATTTTCAAAATCTATCTGCTCTATCCTATTCCTTTCCTTAAGTTCTGGTACATTGCAGTTAATTAGAATTGATCACGCCCTGAGTGTTCTGAGTATTCGTTTTTAAATGTCTAACAGAGTCATGTAAAACTGTTAACATAGAATCAAGGTTCGTGTCTAGAGATTAAAATTTTACTCCCCGCACATTAAAAAGCGAGCTACCACCATTCTTATTAAATAAAACGAACCGTCCTATCAGCTCAAGGTTTAGCTGGTGTTGGAGGTTTTATTTTGTTCTAGAAGTGATCAACAGCGAATTTCATGACATTTATTAGTTTAGTTGCGGAGATATGTTAATATTAATAATTTCTTTATATGGTGGCTACCTGTTCCCCCCTCCAATATTAAACAAAAAAATCATGCTATTTGACTATCAGGGCCATCAGTAATACAGTTCACAAATTTCCAAAAGATCGGTCTTAACCGTTTGGTTTCCTATAAGAAGCATAAAAAATATATACCAACACAGATTCATATGATAATTAATGACAAATATCACGTGCAATTATGGAACTAAATTAGAAGCAAGATAAAAAAAAATCAATCATTATTTCTAACGGGTGAAATCTATGAAACTAAATGTGAAACTAAATTAGAAGCAAGATAAAAAAAAATCAATCATTATTTCTAACGGGTGAAATCGCGCATACAGTTTTCCACCAAAGTGGGGGCAAACACTTAAAAACAAAGCCATTAATCGGCTAGAGCGAGACCCAGCAGATGGAAAAATGGCACTCCGGATTTCTGCAGGACGTGCTGGGATAAAGAGGAGCCAGAAACTATCGGACGTATCATCAAAGCTGCAACGCCATAGACTAAGATGGCATCGCGAAGTGCTCTTTACTACCTCTCTCTCTCTCTCTCTAAAATGACTAATAAGCGAAAAATCCTTATGGAAGTAATTAATATTAGGCATCTTGATTGCAACATTTTGTAGTTGATTTTCTCTCTACGTTTCTCTAAAATATTACCAATATAAAAATTCGTTCTCTAAATTTGTTTTTTTTCAACATTGTTTAGACCCCTTTTGTACACACAAAGTTTACTTTGCAAAGTTTTAACTCAGCTGGAAGAAAGATAGAAATGTAAAGTATTCTCCTCTCTGTCTTACCCCCAGCTGAATTAAAACTTTGCAAAGTAAACTTTGCGTGTCTGTGGTGGGAATTAGATTTTGTTCTTTGTCTAATCTCTGTTTTTCATTCTCACTAATTCACTAATCATTCTCTAAAGGATTATTTACAAAAGAAAACTATTGATTAGTATTAAATCAACTAAAAGAACGAAAACTAATTATTTTTAATAAAATGCTAAATTCAACTAAAGTTAAATAAAAAATAAAACGAAATGAATTTAAAAAGCAGTTTGCAACTTAAAAAACTTACGCGCGTTTGCTTGCCCAGTTTCTTGTTTACCTGGACGCCAACACTGAGCTTTTGGCCAGTATGCCTGGACGTTTGCTTAATCAATATACAAATCATTTCCGTTTGCAATTCCGGCATGTCCAAGCAATGTTGTAAAGCATTTTGTGCCAAAACCACATGATAATCAATGCCGGGTTGGTTAACAGCCACCGACATAAACAGTTGGATGCTCTAAAATGAAAGGGATACAGAAAGAGAGAGAGAGAGATGGCTATAAACAATTAAAATTTTATTTTGTCTTCAGAGCATAAATACCTTAAACAATTTTATGGCTTCAGGATGCATGGATTCGGTGTGTAAAGTAGTTAATGGAGCCGTTATAGCATCTTTGGTGTGCAGCAATATAGGATGACGCCAAATTACACAGTCTTTATTCGAAAAGAAAATAAAATTAATTATTTAAGGTTTTTTTTTTTTAACAAAAAGCTATAAGAAAAAAAGGCTTACTGGGATCGCCATCAGTCTCCATTAGTTTTTGCACCAATTGTTCATATTGTGAGCCAGCACTGGGTCCACCACCCGATACCACCGTTAAATGGTACAGCCAATTATCACGTTCAGCCTTGCCAGGCAATATCAAATAGGTAGGCCCCTGATGGGCCGGATATATGGCCACAGTTAAATGTGCCTGACTTTGGGGATCTTCTCGTTCCTCGGAATCTGAATCAGAAACATGTTCCACCTCCTCTACTCTGGCGTCACGCATATTTATTTGACCCAAAGGATTCTGCTTTAGTTGTTACAAAGATACAAAATAAATTACACATTTATTTCTCTGAGATACCAAAATACAATTCAATATCCTTACAGTTTCATTAGGAGCCTTAAAGTATAAAAACATTTTGCCCAATAAAACACACCAACACTTTTTGGCATGACCATTCTTGACTTTCGTTACCCAACCCTGCAGTGTTGGCTTTTGATCATCCCTACTAAGCAAAAGTTTGGTGGCATTTCTTCTTTGGACGTTTTGCAAAACTCTTATCCAATCATCCATGGTAGCATTGGAGTCAGCAGTTAAATAGTAGACTTTTTTACCGGTATCAATTTCAAATGTGGAAGCACCTTCTGCTTTGTTTATACGACAAGCTTCGTCCAACAATATTTGACCTTGCGGCTTGCGATTAATATCATGCTGGCTCTTCCAATAGGTAAGACAACCGTTCTTCAACACAAACCAACGTTTACGCCACGTTTTCAGCTTACCACCCAACTTGGCTAAATGGCCAGCCTACAGACAGATAATGGAATAAATTGGATTTTGTGCTGTTTGGGTAAAAAATAGTCGACAAACCTTTTCCAAGGACTCCAATTTCTTACTGGGCGAATCCACATACGATTGGCGCATTAATAGCGACGGCATGCTGGCATCCATGGGACATGTGGATTCCGACACAGCATCTGGTGGCAGAGCATAGTCATCGGAGAGGCCTGATTCAAATGAAATATCTGAAATTACTGTGCCACGCATAGGATGGTGAAGAGGGACACGTAGATGCTGATTGTTGGCAGACGAAATTCTGTGATATTGTGCTGGATTGGTTTGTGAGGGTGATTTATGAAGATTTCGATTAGAATTAGTGTGTAAATGTGCTTGATAGCGAGTGTAAGGCAGGGGCATGGTATGATTTTTATATTGGTGAGATGTTTGATTGAGGCGATTTACTACACGGCCAGGCGATAGAAAGACGGAGAGAGATAGAGAGAGAGAAAATGTATGTGTGTGCGTGTTTTGTTTTGTTAGGTGAGAAAGCAATTGAGAGAGAAAGAAGTATGCATACATGATGATGCAGGATTTAATGAAAGAATTCAAATAGTTTTGTTTAGTATTGAGAGTTTGTATTTTTTTCTTTCTTATAAAATATTTAATTTTTCAATTATGGACATTTTTCTAGATAATTTCTAGTTAAAGAGCAGATGTTAAATAATAGTAGATATCGAACGTTATCGTTTGGTGGAATCTTAAACAAAGAAAAAAAAACAACTAAATTGCATTTTGTAAGTAAAAGATAGCCATTAATTGTATGTAAATCAGTTTTATTCCATTAGGAATTCCAGCGACCGATAACGTTCGAAATAGTAAAACAGGCTGGCAATAATAAAAAAATTAAAAATTAAACAATTATCTTTTTAATAACAAATAATGTTTTTATATATAAACTATATTAATTATATGTAAAGATAAAGCATATTTTAAGGCACTAATGAGCAATAAAAATAATATATTAATTTTTACAATTGGGGCAATTTTTAATATATTTTTACAGGATTTGTGTGCATTCCAGGCGGTTTTGTGTCAATTAGTGTGTTTTGTAAAGTTTTTTATTTTTGATTTCATTAAAATTTTACCATTTCCAACTTGGGGATTTCACAACAAACTTCCGGTTTTGTTAATCTACCAACAAATCATTAACTACGCATTCAAAGAAATAGGGAAAGGTAAGGCTTTGGGCCAGGATTGAACTGTACATGTAAAAAAAGGCCTGATATTGGCAACAACTTACCTCTTGGCTTAGTATTTTTAGGACTTTCTGAACCGCTACGTTTAGCTGGACTCAAAGACGATGAAGTTTTGCAACTTTTTGAAGGACTGGAAGCACTACCGGAAGTTGATGTTTCCGTATTATCGGTACTCGAAGAATTGTGTGAATTGTGGGTAAGCATAACGGCATGGTCTTCGCCATCACTGGAATCATCGCTGGAGTCACCGGTAAACGGCATGGAACGTATTTGAGAAGCTCGCTTGAAAAGAGAAAAACATTTAAAACATTAAAATTTACTTTTTGTATTTTGTCCTGTTAAATATATAAAAATTACTTAATTTTTTTTTAACAAGCATGCGAAATCCTTTTTAGAATAAAAAAAAATATTTGGCATATTGGCGTCATTTATAAACAAAACTCGTATGTATCCTCAAAATCATACCAAAGTGGTATAGTTTTAGGCGCATAAGCAAGTCATGCATGTAGGCGGAACGTGCTGTTTTGCTAAAACATAATTTTCGCGTACAATTTGGGGTGTTTTAAACAATATTAAAGCATTTTACAAACAAAGTTTGAATGAGTGTCTATTCGTGAGCAACGGAAAATAAAATACTAAAATATTTAATATTTTTAAATACATTTTCTAACAACTTAAAATTTTTTTTTTTTCAAAATACTAAAGCCTACTTAAAGGTACTTCAATCTTTTAGTTCATGTAGTCTTTGTTAATCGTTTTCTATTTTCCCTATCTTGGACAATGTTTTTTTCTTGAAATTTTAAAACATATTTCAATCTCTCTTAAGCAACTTTGGAAAACTTTTTCTTTTTTTTTGTAACATTTATTAGCATATTTCCTAATTGTGAAAAAAATATTTTTAATGTGGCCTACATTAAGGATGTATGGTAGACATGCAAAATAGAGGAGAACAATCGTGTAATTCTTAAAGTTTTGTATCAGTTGCTTAGAACCGCCATTAAACTGCAGGGGTGCCTTCCAGATTAAATTAATAATTATATATCATATATCTTGGGAACTATATGAACGGGCGACTTTAAACTTAGCTTGAGAGACTGGGAGTCCAGCCAGTATGTATAAAATATTCAAGAAGTTTGTGTTTGGTAATTTGCGTATGCTGTGTAGAGTTCGGCATAAAATTGCGTGCACAAGATTTTACGGAAGGATTACTACTTTACAAAAACAATAAGTAAATTATATTGAGAAATATTTGTGGGAGAAGTAGTCTGAAAACTGGATTTGAGTCAGTTGGAAGTCAGTGTATGCAGTGCAACAAATAAATCGCTGAAATAACAGTGGGATTGCATCCCTTCCTCTTATAAATTGCGGACTACTCGTTTTCTTATTAGAGAGAGATTAACTTAGTGTGATGTTAATTGCAGCCAATGTGTGGACTCAAATGAGAAATTTACTGAACAAAAGTGTGTACAGGACGAGCCTGCAATACCATAATTATTAGAGGCTTGATGGTGTGAGTTACTTAATGCAAAACCCTTAATTCATTTCAAATTAAAAAAAAAAAAAAAACTCAAAATTAACATACCCCTTTAACTGTTGCATAAACGGGCACTGAGATATCACAGAAACCACCACTGGCTGTTTGCTGTTGCCTTGTAGGTAATTGAGGTGTACCGGGAGCATTTGTCTCATTTAGTGAAGCAGGCGTATGACGACCCTGACGACCTGCGTTATTTAAGGTATTCGAGTGACTATTTGCTGCACTAGTGGCGGATTCTTGGATATCAGGTGGCGGCTGAGACTGTGTATGCCTGTCCAAGGTGCCACCATTTTCTGAGGCACCAGCCAGACCATCATTAGCTACTTGATAGATTTTCGCCTCCCACGATGGAAATCGATGTAGAGGTGGTGTCGGTGGTCTCGGTACCGCACCCATTTCGCTGGTAGTTGTTGTTGTACTCGAATTACCACCGCTCGCCATTAAAGCTGGATTATTTCTCATCCAAGCCGGCATTTTCTCACAAGATGGTGTATAAATTTCGGCATAGTCATGAGCCGTATCCGTATCGGAACTATCCGGCCTGCCATTTTTAACACCCGTCGTTTGTTTTGAAATGGTTGCTAACGGTGCCAATTGTAGTCCGTCTACGGCTGCGACTAGATTACGTTCCAGCTCTGTTGGCTCCATGGATAAATTTCTTCTATGTTGGTGATGTGGATAGGAGGCGGTTAAGGGACGATTTATAATTTCTTGGGTATCTAAACTTTCGCTACGTCTTCGATTCTCTTTAGATGCGGCAAAATCTTGCACATCCAAACTTAAACTATTCCTAACGGGGCCTATAACACTATGTCTATTCGATTGATTTGCTATATAGTTTTTTAATAATTCCAATTGTTGATTGCACTTTTGATTTTGTTCACGCAGTAGTTGATTTTGCTCTTCTAAATCGCGAAGTTTATTGTTCACCCACTCTTTGATTTTGGCCGCTTTCGCTTCAATTTGTTTGGCGTCCTGCAAACGCAATTGACGTTGTTCTTCGACTTGAATTTCAAGCGAGGTTATAATAGTTTTTTCTGCATCTGGAAGACATGAGGATAATTGTTGCTGTTGTTGCTGTTTTTGTTGTTGACTGGCAGTTAAATTCGTAGAATTGGCTGAAGTTTGTTGCTGTTGCTGCTGGTTTTGTTGTAATGTTTGATGTTGCGTTTGGCCTTGATGATTCGATGAGTTGTTGGTGTTGACTGTGGTTGACGGAGGTTTTGGCCATTCACTCAACCTTTGCTCCATAGCCCGCACCTTAAAGTAAAAGAATAAACAAATAAAATATAATTTTAAATATTAAATACAATGCATTATTTATAGCATTTGTTTAGTTCCAAAAAGTATGCAATTTTTTTTACTTATTTAAAATTCATTAAATATCCTGGCGCTTAAAACTTCATGAACTTAGCAAATATCAAACTTGCTCAAGCTTTAAGGTTTTCCTTGACAAAGAAAAATTTTGCATTTCCATTTCCACTTCTCAGAAAGTAAAAACGTCTGCGAGACTACTGCGTGACTGACTACACACATCTATACTAACGTATTTTTCTATAGTATTGCATACTTTTGGGGAAATGGAAGTTTATAAGTGTCTAGCATGATTTTAATAATAGCAAACAAAGTAATTAAACAATTCGCGTGATTTCTTAGACTGCGTGCATAACGAGTATATTTATTTCATTTACAATTTTAATGCAGATGTTTTGCAAAGTTTTTAAGAAAGAAAAAAAAAATATGAAGAAAAGTTTAGCATGATACCTAAATTAAAATAAATTTGTGTACAGTTTTGCTTGTTGTTCTTTTCTGTATATCTTTATTCTAAAGTAATCTTTTGAAGAAGCAAGTATTGTTTGTAATTATCGCTTTATCCTGTTTTTATCCAGGAAGTTTGTTCAGTAAAGAAAAAATCTCTAACAATGAAAGAAAGCTAAGAATAGAGATTAAAAAAAAAATTCTTAGCTATAATCAAAGGAAGTTTTCTTAATGACTTCAGCATGTAGTAATGAAAATTATCAATGAAAATAGCAAAGAAAATGTTAACAAAAGCAACAGACGGAATAATAAGAAACATTTTTATTAGATTTTTTTTATTTTAAGATAATTATAATTAGGGGTTTCCAAACGATTTCTAAAAAGCTTAAGTGTAGTGAGCGGCACGTAGTACTGATGATAAGATTATGGTTGGTCTGCAAGTATCATGATGGCGGTCCCTTCTTCCGTACAGTCTGCCTCGATTGAAAAATAATTTAATTAAAGAACGAACTTAAGCCATAGTAATAAAATTTTTTTTTGGATTCAAAAGTTTTTATTTTTATGTGGGCGTGGCATTTGTTATTTTTTTATTATTTAGTTTTATTGCCGAAACATTTAATGAGAGGATTAAGAATAATTAAATAAAACTGCTGCATCAAACTAATAATTACTTGGTGGCATCAAACTAATAATTACTGCATGGCCCAAACTTTAAAAAATCATAAGATTTAATTGTTTGACAAATTAAGATTGTCTAAGAAATTTTATAAGAAATATTTATTTCGTACATGTGTGGCAGCGGCCAGTTATCTAACCGTTGAATTTTATTGTCAAAGGCAACCAATTTTTGTGTTTAGTTTCATTAAAAGCGGCCAAGTATAACCTACTTTGAAAAATGGTATTTAGTGCGCAGAAGGCGTGGCACTGCTTATTTTTTCTTGTAACGAATTTGTCAGGGGAATACAATTTAGGTGCAATGCTTTCTAAAAATGAATGAAAATTTTTCAAAAAGAGTTTTAATTAGTGGGGGCGTGGCGCTGTATTGTTAATTTTGCTAGGAAAAGTCAATATATTTATATATATGTACATCTGGTACTCGGATGCAGTGAAAATTAAAATTTAGAGGCATGTCACTGCATACTTATTTCGTCATTCAATTTTATTGCTTGATGATATAAATATGTTTGCAAAATTTTAGGAAAATCGATTCAGTAGAAGTAGTTAGTTAAAAAAAATTTATTTACTTATATACTGCCCACTTTTTAAATAAAAATTTATGTTTTAAAGTATCGGCGGAACTCGCTGTGAGGGCGAATAGTTTCATGTGAATTTACAGAAGAGAAGTAGTTTTGCAAAATAAAGTTTTTTTTCGCGAAGGCGTGGTACCGCCTACTTTTCTCATCATTCAATTTTAATGCTTGATGGTATAATTATGTGTGTAAAATCTTCGGAAAATCGATTTAGTAGACGTAGTTAGCAAAAGAATATTATTTACTTAGTAGAGGGCATGGCGCGGCCCACTTTTCCAATAAACTAATTTTCTTATCGTTATCGGACCTTAATTTTCTAATATTAAAACTGTATTTCCAGAGAAGAATGATAGATGAAATCTGGTGTCTTTGAAGATTTATGACAAGAATTTGATGCCAAATATTTTTTTTGCAGGATTTTTTTAGTCCTCAAAGTCTACAGTCCGCAAAGAGTTAGAGGTTTAAAATGTTCCACAAAAATATTCCTCGTAATGTTTTACAAAAAGTTCCCAGTTCAGATTATACCTGAAATTTAAGAATTAAAAAAATATCCTTAACCGATTAACTATTAAGAATTTTAACCCTGGTTGAAATTAACCCTAAACGTAAACACTCAAAGCAACTACACACATTAATTTTCTTTGGTTCTTTTCATGAATCAGTATTTTTATGAAATATATAGTATACAGTGTAATCACTTAAATTTAGCCGAAAATTTGTGGCAGGATAATTTAAACGTGGACTACTTGTAACCGTGCCGAAAAATATAAAAAAATTCTCATTCACAGCTTGAGAGCCGACATTCTTTTTTTTTATTGGAAAATGCTTAATATATTTGTTGTATTCTTTTTTTTTTTTTTTTATCAGCAAGTGCCTTAATACTGCTTTAATATTTCCATTATAATAACTTCGAGGTACTAAAATGTCTTCTTTGTTTTTGCTGAAAACTTTAATTATGACCAAATTAGCCATAAATAATTCTTGGCCATGTTTCGAAAGAACAAGCAACAGTAAATGCAACCTTGAACAGCCACAAATTCCAACATACAAAGTCGAAAAATTTTATCTTCTCTGGCCCCTTAAGTATGCAGTACTTTTAAATTATATACATACAGCAAGCACCACAAAATATGCAGGAAAACAAACTATTTTCCCAACACCAAAAAATGTTGGTGTGCAATGCTTAAAAGAGGACCTAAACAAATTTTTTTTCGAAGCTGTGGAATATTACTATGAAAATTTTTTTTGTAGCTTAATTGCTAGAAATGAAAATGATTTATTTAAAACTAAAAAAAAGTTATTTTAATTTTCAACCTAAAAGTATACAATAACTAAGAGAAATTTACTTAAATGGAAAATACTCTTCTCAAATTGATGAAAAATCTCAACTTTTAACACAATTCATCATTTCTTTATAAGGCCCCTTTTGGTGCCTGTTACACAGTCTATTAATTAAAGTGTCAAAACATTTCTTTTTTATGTACCAGAACATTTTGGCACATAAGTTATATTTTGCTTGTTTTCACAAATAAAAAATGCGCCTTTTGTGTATGCAATTTACGCTTTGCAAAAGTTGTTTTACCAAATCTAATTATTTCCCTTTCCTGTAGCATATATTTTTTTGGTTACAACGTGTTTATGTTCATGCATTTTTTTTTTGCATTTACCAGTTTCATCGCAAAATCTAAAAAGCTATAAATTTTGATTTTTATGTTGCGACCCAAGGTATTCTGTAGCAGCAGTCAGTTAGGCTATAAAAGTTTTTTAAACATTAAGATTTTCTTTTAGGTAGAATAGAAATACATAGAAACAAATAAATATTGAATTTAAAGAAACGAAAAGAGAATTTTATTTTGTGTGGCCTACTTTTAGCAGAAACTTTAATGAGAAGTTATTACCGCAAAATAAATCGAATTTTTTAGATTTAAGGAGATGACTAAATATTTTATACTCTTAATAATAAAAAAAAAAAAAACAAAATTAGAACTAAAAAAATCGTTTTAAACGTTTATACTATGTTCACACGGACAGAAATTATAGAGGTTCGCGCTCTCATTCTTGGTTCGCGGGCCAACCTTGATTGAACCTACATGTTTCGCCATACAAAATTTTGAGAGCGAACCTACATGTTTCATTTTGAACCTTGTTGCGAACCCGTATAATTTACTATCATCTCTAATATTATTAATAATATTATTACTAATAATTTTTACATTTAATATTTTTACTAATAATATTTTAACAAAGAAAAACAATTGTAAAATGTTAAAATGTAATAAAAACATTGAACAAATATAAAGCATAAATTTATATTTATGTAAATAATTAGATAAAGTGAATAAGCAATAAATAGTCAATCGTATTTTAAACAGTAAAAAAATGTCTAGGTACGAACAATCTAGAATCTTTCGTGTGAACACATGAGTTCGCCATCGAGGTTCACGGAGCGTGTGAACATATTATTACGTTTGGTCTGTTTTTCGGGGCAGAAGTTCTCTCCCCCTTTGTTCTTGTTGCAATAGTGATTTGGCATACGATATCTTTTGTATTTTTTACATTTTAGTTATAAAATATAATCAGCAATTTTATGTAAAACACTACCAGCAGTATTTTCGTGGAACATTATAACAATTTATCTGTACAACAGTATTTACAAAAATATTTACCACAAAATTCTTTAAAAAGTCTTCAAACATATCCAAGTTTGAAAATTTCAATCTTAAAATGTGTTTTTGAGGACGTGCTCTTTTCAACAAAAAAATTTAGCATTTTCTACACTTTTCAATTAAAACTTGCACTTTTCAATTATAAAAAATTTTTCGAAGATCTGAATTTATTGGAAATTATTTTAGAATCCCCTACAATGGAAAAGTTCATTTTATTTTATAAAAAATAAAATAAATTAATTTGGTTTGGCCATTTCCAAACTTATTGACAGTTACTGAATTCCATGAGGTTGTTAGTTTGTATTAAAAATATCTCGTTCTTGACAAGCGAAATGCAATCTGCTACCTTTGCCATTTGCTTGCACTTCTTACACCTTCTTTTCTCGGCAAGCTATTAAGAACGACGTTCAAACTTCTACCTAAAAGGTTTCCTAAAATTATGAAGGAGGCAAAAAATAGCGCTAATAGTTTCATGTCAAATACATACTGTGTGCATAGGACAGAACTTGTCTGGGCGCTTTAATCTTAAAAAGACTGAAGTAAGTTTGATCTTGAATTTTCAATTTATGCTAAGAAAAATATTGCATTACTTTGATTGATTACATGGTAAAAGTTGTAAAAAAAATGCAAGTTATACAAGTTAATTCTTGCAAAGAAAAAAGAAAACCAACTTTATAGTAGGCGTGGTACTGCTCACTTACTTAGTCCCCGTATTATATTATGCGTTTAACTTAATGTAGATGGATCGTTTCTTTAGAATCAGTTAAGTAGAGTTACTGAAAGAGAAATATTAATTTTCCATTTGCGCATGACGCAGTCCACATTTTCATTGAGGTACGGTTGAAGAAAAGTCGTTTATATCAGTGAAGAGTTTCGTTGTTATTCAAATCTCTTATCATTCAGGCATCTATTAAAATTTGAAAACTCGAGAATGGTATTGGCTGAACTAATTAGCGTACTGAGAACAAAGATAACCTGGGTTCAATATTAAAAAGCTTTTTTGGGTGTGGCGCAGCCCACTTTTCTGATTAATACATTGTGTTTTCATCATAGACAAATTTGTGTGCAAAGTATTTTAGGGAAACAGTTGAAAATGTATATTTAATTACTATGGGCGTAGCACTGCCCATTTTTTATCGTTATATAGCAAAAAATTTTAATTCTATTTGGGTGTGTCACTGCCTACTTTTCTGATTAAAATATCTAAGCGCGAGGTCACAGAGGTGACCTCACAGGTTAAATTATAAAGTTCTACCGTAAAAGCTTCCCGAGATATTAAGGTGTTAAAAGTCCATATTTTAGTACATATTCACTGACTCACTGACCCACTCACTGACTCGTCAATATTATTGGCCACTTCCAGTATAGCTAGAGAGCTGAAACTCGGTACACAGGTAAGTCTTGATGAGAAATTAACCAGAAAAATCTGAAAGTGGGCTTTTTTCACTCGGGGGAGGACACCCTAGTCCCCTTCTTTGTATGGCGCACTTCCCGTATAGCCAAGAATTCTTTCCCATATTAGAAAGGAAAAAAAATATTGCCTAGAAATGAGATGGTATTGTACCTATCAAGACCTTGGCCCTTATTTTGATCTCAGTACTTTTTACGGCGAAAATTTTTTGGATAGGACCTTGGCCTTTTTTCACATTTACGATTTTGTGCGGATTGTATTTTCACGACAAATAACTTTTTTAAAAAATAGTTTTAATAGAAGCAGTTAGAAAAAATATAAAATTTTCTGTGGGCATGGTGCTGCCCAATTTTCGAAATATAATATTGTATTTTCATGCTTGGTAAATATATATCGAAAATTTCCTAAGAATCGGTTATGTTAGTAGTAGTTGAAAAACTATATATAATTTTTTGGGGCGTGGCGCGCGTCGTATTGCAGCAGAAACCCAATGTATCACAATCATAAAATTCGATTAAATAAAAGTTTTTTGAAAAAATATGGGGCACAGCCCACTTATCTAACCATAATGTTATATTGTGTGTGGACAGTTTCTTTAGAATAGTTTCGAAATCTATAATTGATCAGAGTTCTGAAAGAGAAGCCATATAACAGAATTACTTTTTTCTTTGGTCTACGCTCAAATCGGTTAGTAAATACTTTAGGATTGAAATTGTATTTTTCTTTAGTAATTTTTACTTTAATATTTCGAAAATTTGTCTTTATTTAGGGTTGTTTTTGCTGCTTGCCTCCGTTTTGCTGCTGTTTACTTCGCCCCCATACTTTGCATATCGTAAATATTTTAATCACATATTAAAACTGGTCATTACGACTTTATTGCTTTTATTCTTGGTGACTTTTTCAAAATTATTTTTACTGTGCTCAGCTGTTTTTCTTAAATATAATAAACATTAAATTGTTGTGTTTTGTATTCATACTCCATATCGTTTTATTGCAGACATATTAATAGAATATTTGCACACACCATCTTGTGTATAGCAGCAGGAGAAAAGAGAATATGTGAAAAAAAAATTAAACCTTTAACGGTTAAACGCAATAAGCTTCTGGTATTGAACAGATATGTGGTAAATAGTTTTTTTTTTAAGAATTACATATAAGCAGCGAATCAGTATTCCCTAATATTTTATCAATGACAAAGCAAGCTGTCAATAAAAAGAACTTGGATTACAAGAATATGAAATTTGTGTGGTTCGAAGGACCATCCCACATGTTAAATATTTCTGTTAAATATCTTATCCATAAAAAAACAGAAATCTGCGAAATTCAAAATTATTCTTACGAAAACAAAAGCTTGTCCCAATTATAAATGTTCGAAGAAGTTATTACTTCTCTTCTTTAGCCTGTCTGTTAAGTGCTGGTTTTCAAAGGGTTAACATGTTCTGCTTTTTCATAATCTTAACCTATAAAAAACAGCAAACATAAATATACAGCTACAAAGTAATTCGATTAAAATATTTCAACTCCTCCATTTGTTTTGAATCTCACGCATACAATAGAAAAATATACGTGTACGTGAACTAGACCGCTACAACTGAGATAAACGTAAGAGGAGAATATTTTAAAAACTATAAATAAATTTATGTTATGGTTAAAAAGAACATTAAAAGGCTGTGAAGATGTTAAAGCAGATTGTGCAAAAAAAAAAAAATGGTAGAGAACATTATCATAAAAAATTATGTTGGCGCCTAAGTGCCGACTATAAGTTTTACATATTTTCTGCAATGCGTACAATATACATACTATGAAAATTAATATTAAATTAGAATTCACTGATTCTGATGAAGAGATTCAACAAAATATTTGCGTCAACAGGAATTTTGAAAGTTTATGCATGTGACTCACTGTAGGGCGAATAAACTCCTCCTATAAAATTTGGATCAGTCATAAATTTTCTAAATGCCATAAACTTATACGATTTCGCCAGCCATCTAAAAATTAACAAAAAAAAAAAAAGCATTACAGGCTTCCTAGCCGTTCTTTACAATTGTTTGTAAAATAAAACAGGGTTTTTCATATAATTTTCTTAAGGTTGTTAGGCAAAGCCTGCGTAATTTTGTTAGCGCTTTTACGCCTGCATTATACAACCGATGAAGATAAAAATCTAGCACCTAAAAGCTATTTACCTAACGATGAACACAATTTATATTTAATTCAAATCGGTTCAATATTTTGAAAGTTATAAGCATTTAAGATTGTAAATGATTTTAGGCACACAATTAATATGTTAGTATTTTGTGTTAGATATGACTACTACGTATGCCATGGATTGTATCAGAACTTAAGTAAAGGGATAGGGGCCTTATCATAGGGTAGATATAATAGATGTTGATAGTAAGAATTCTGCTTAAACCGTGTAGGGTGTGGAATTAATTAAAAAAAGGACATGACATTTTCCTTACGACTTTTTAGTTAGTTGCAAGAGTATTAATAAAATTCAAAATTGAAGTGAAATTCGGTGACTACTTTGAGACTTTATTTAACCATATATGTATGTACTCGTATGTGTATTAGTCGATTTCAAACACTTTGCAATATATAAATTTTTATTTTCATTTTCTTTTTTTTTTAAGTTTTTTTTAATGGCTTTTTGATGCTTTTTTTTGTAAAACTAATTTCTATCGAAAACTTTTATCTTCTTTGTCTTTTGAATTTATATTTTTCTTCTACTTCAACGCCTTTTTGTGAAAACACTAAATACAACTGCATTGTATAAGCCACACTTTTTGCATTAGCTCAATTACATCGGCTACCCACCACCCCCTTCAATTTAGTTGCAGAACTTTGTAAACTGCATTTGCCATAAAAAGCAGACACTTGCAAAAACTTTTAAGCATAAAAAATAGCCATGAATATGGAAGAATAGAAAAAAATAAAAAATTAAATCTGCTAAAACTTTGCTTAAACTTTTTTGCTTCCACTACCACTATCAGCCTAATAGATATGCTATTAATTTAAGATAATAATAATAAAAAAAAAAGCTAAACTGCACTTATTTTAATGTGGTAAAAGTTTTTTCCCCGCTTGCTAGGCAAAGAATAATAAATAGCATAGTTTTATGCATATATTATTTTAAAAATATACAGCATACATTGAGGTAGATTTATATCACCAACGCCCGATCTGAACAGCAAAAACAACGAACATGTTTTGTGTTCAACTGTCTAGCCAATTTTATGGAGTCGTGCAATTGTTTCGTTATACGGCATATAATGCAGCTAAAGCATGTAGTCTCCTCTAGTTCTTTTTATAGCATAGTTTTGGGCTTTAAGTTGCTTGTTTATAAATTGCAAATATTTATACTTATAATTATTGTCTTCATAGTTGCAAGAAATAGTTTCCTTGCTATTTGCCATTGACAAGCCACTAACAAAGTATTTATTTTTTTATTTTTTATGTCTGGCGAGATTTTGCTGTAAATACCATTGTGATGACACGAAAGCTTAAAGGATAGTTTTATGTAAATTATTGTTATTAATTGAATTGAAAGAGATTTTAAAGAGAAGAGTGTTTTAAATTGATTTAAAAGAATAAGAAAATTTAGAGCCTGACATTGTAAATTCATTGAAAATTCAATGAATTAGTGCAACGCCCATACAAAGGAAATATTCTTTTTCAATTACTTTTATAACACAAAAGGGGACCATTAGGACCCAAATCGGCCAGCTCTATATTTTGAACTGGCGACCTTTACAACATTACTTCTGCTCTAAATATCTTGTATAACTAAATGTGTGCAAAAAATTAACAAAATTAATGTTAAAAGTTCTTGGTAAACTATTAAATTTTATTGCAACTTTCATTTTATTGTATTTTGGAATATATTTTTTCATAAAGAAAAACATATCAATCTTCTTTCCAGCTTCATTAATATTATTTTTACCTCATTGAATAAAACATTTTAGTAATGGTGTTCATTTAGCAAATTCCCTAAAAGTATGCTTTAAGAAGATAAGTATGTATGTGAAAATGTGTAGTATGTGTAATAAATAAATTGTGGTTTGCATTTATTTTGTATATACATATGTATGCATGTATGTGTATGCGGATCAGATATTCGTAACATGAACAGGTTTCTTTTAATCCAAAATATTGAGCGATTGACGGGAAAAAATCCCAAACAGAAATTAGACTTGTGTCAGTGTAACAAAAATTTAGTATAGAGCGATTTTTTTTTGTTTCCTGCGATTTTTCTCCTTTTTTGCGATTTTTTTACTTTTGTATTTAATTTTTTCTTCTGGCGGTTATTTAGTTGCAAAAGTTATAGAGAGTGCGGCAGGTTCTTTTTTCGTTTCATCGTTAAATTTTTCTTGTGAAAAAATATGTTTCGTTTTGGTGAGTTTTTAGTACTCTGTCGGTTTTGCTGATTTTTTTATTTGTAATGTTATAAAACAAATTTGATGGTTTTTTCGTTTTTGAATGTTTCTGTTTTTCGTATTTTTTTGCTGCCGATTTTTTTATTTTTCCGATTATTTTTTTTCTTTTTGTGAACTTTTTATTTAGCTCAGTAGTTTTTTGTTAAATTTTGTGTTGTGAGAAGTATTTTCGTTTCAACGAATCTTTTATTTGGCTAATGTTTTTTTTTTTTGTTTTTTAGGACCAGCACTCAGGCGTGACCCCATCAATTCTTTTACAACTCTGCTATTGGCAGTTTTGTTAATTTTCTGAAGAGTGTTAAAGCGTGTCTTGTGTTAGGCAGACGCATTAACTTTCTTAAGCTTCATGAGCAGGCATTTTAATAATTGTTTTACTTCACCGAAGTTTGTTTTTTGATTTTTCATTATATTTGTTGTTTTTTCAATTTATTTTGTTTTGGCGATTTTTTTTATTGTTTTAGCGTTTTTTTTCTCTTTTGAATATTATTTGTTTTTTTTTTTTTGCTAAATTTAAGGGTATTTAAGGAATTCGATATAGCGGTTATTTATCTAGTAAATTGTCATCCAATTTGGCAATTTGTTTTCGTTTTACCGTTTTGGTTTTTGGAGTTCTTGGAGTTTTTTTCCGTTTTGATGATATTTTTATTTGTAATTTTTTGTTTAAACAAATTTTGTGGTTTTTCCGTTATAGATTATTTCTTTCGTAATTTTTTAATGTTTTAGCGATTTTTTTGTTTGAGCATTTTTTTTTTTAATTTTAGGATATTCGTTAGATTTGATAGTTACGTTTTGCAAAAAATTTCAGCAAGTTCGGTAGTTTTGTTTTGGTTTTATCTTAAAATTTTGGTCCTGAATTTTTTTGGCCACGTTGGGCTTTTTGTAGATTTTTTTCAATTTGGTAGTTCTCTTCTTTGACAAAATTTTTTTTGTGTTTCTTCTTATTGTGTTGTGCAACTGCTTTGTTTCACCTAATTTTTTGTTTTAAAATTTTTTCATTTTTTTTTCTGTTAAGGTCAAAACAGCTAAATTGGCATCATTGCTGTAAATCAAACCCGTGTGTGTTTTTTGCGTTTACTTCAAGATAAATGATACACTTAAATTAATAAATATTCCTCAAATGTGGACATTAAAAAAGCAGCAAATGATTTCTAAGAATATTCTTATGACGATGAAGATGAAGAAAATAGATATTCTAGTGCAAATGAAATGAATGAAAGCTGATATATAAAAAGCTTTAAACTAAATTGAAAATAGAATTACTTTATTCACTCTCGTTTGTATGACTGTTGGCTTTCGTCTCCCCCTATCAGGCACTTTACTTTGTTTATACTGTGTGTGTTTGTGTGTAAAGTAGATATGACAAGAACTTTAGGCATACACAGCTTCAAGAGAAGTTGTAATAATACAACAAACGGCAAATAAAACAAAAACGAAAATCAACAAATCTTTAGATACATAAAGACCAAATGCACACAATAATTAAATTTCCTATTAAAATGGGCCATGTCATGTTAGATTTTTCTTTAATGCCTTAAATAAATGTCAGCTGTAATAACTAATTAAATAGTTTGGTTTGTTTTTGTTGTATGACAATATAATAAATTAAAAAAAAAAACTTCTTTTTAAATAGAAGAAATAAATCTAAAAACAATTAATCGATTTTCTTTAATATTTTTGAAATACAAAGTATATTAAAATATTTGGAGTAATTTTATTATAATAGTGGGTAGGGAGATCGAACCGGTATTATTCGATCAGTTTTAATCGGTTTATTTCGTTTTGCCGAAGTAGGGATTTTTAAAATATATGTTTTTGTATAACGAATAAACCGGTTATATTAACATAACGAACCGGTTATTTTAACAATATTAACCGGTTATTTTAACAATATTAACCGGTTTTTTTTACCAATATTAACCCGTTATTTTAAATATTTATAACTTTTTACGTTTTTATTAATTTGAACTTTTTATTACAATGCGGGGAATAGAATGAAAGTCATGTATTCTAATTTGATCTAAATCAAATTTTTTGATTGAAAACATAAATTTTAAGGCCAGTGTTCCTCAATTCTAAAGCTGCAATCAAAAAAAATTTATGATGTCACCAGGAGGCCGTCGTCTTATCGCACTGCTTCCTCTAAAGAGCTTCTACTCAAAATTTACAAATTTTCAGTAGAGGCAAAAAACTTTCTTTTAATACTACTCTTGTATCACAAAAAGAGATACAACAAAATATTTTTTGGGTGGAAAAGTGGGGAAAATAATGTAAAATTTTTACAGTGGGTAGTAGATATAACCACTGTACATCGATTTCTTGCAAAAAGTGTAAAAATTTCGAGTTGACCTTCTTTAGAGGAAGCAGAGCGATATGCCTTTAAGTATTCTCAAAAATATTAGCCCTTATAACGGTTGTCGTAGTCGTATTCGAACGTTGTCACATTTGCAGACTTTGTCACGACAACACATTTTCTAAGACCTGAAATGCCGAATTTATGCCTTTGGTGTGATTCACAACTAACTTAATAATTGTGTAGTTGTTGCCTAATCATTATTGCCGATTACAATTCTTCAATACTTCGTAACTGCTATGTATTATTGTTTTTAACAAAATTAGTTTTGAATCATGTTAAAAAAAAAAAAAAATAGAAACATTAACAACTGTGCTTCGTTTCTGTAATTCGTGAAAAGATCTCACATCGAAAAAATATGTGAGAATATTCTTGTCACCAAATCTTTTGTAGGATACTCATAAAATATTAATAGGAGTTTTATATGAGCCACCCTGCAAAACTAGAAACTCTCACATTCGTTACAGAAACGAGGCACTAAACTTAGTGTGGTTGTGAACCATAATAGAGATATTAAATGAAGTTTAAATTCAAACAAGCCCCTAGTTTAAGCAACAATAGTGTGGCAACACAACGACAAATGTCAAAAAATAGATTAAAGGCTCAATTTCCTGTAGTTAAAAATCTTTTATGTCTTTACTGATTTACAATTCTGCTGATTTTAAACGAAAAATGAGAATTAACTTGCACTAATTTTTATTACAGCGCTTAAGAGAATATAGGTTAGGGTAGCATTTTGCTGTGGAAAGAAAAATAGATTTCAGCCCCACTTGAGTCCTGGTGGGCTACCATAGTACTAACTGTAGGAAGAAGAAAAGGATGGATAGATTAGAAGAAGAAAGATCAAGAAGGGTGGTGTTAGCTGAAGTGGTTAGCGCGTTGACTACTAAGTAAACAATGACTTGGGGCCTGGGTTCATACCCTGGCCAGTGCAAGCCAATCAACATCATTAATTTCTCTAATGTACATAAGTGAGACATTGTATTAATTGTTGACGGACTATTTAAGTGATGAAGGCATAGTACTGGTCACTAAAAAACTGTTCCGACAGCGATTGATGCTGTTCCAAGCTAATGTACACAACATCGCCCTCCTTCGTCGGTTAGCAGAAACATCGGCGAAGTAAAACAAATAATAAAATGCCTGCTAATACAGCTTAACAAAGTTAATGCGTCTACTTAACACCGGAGGCGCCTCAATACTGCCTGAAAAATAAACATAACGCGCAAAGCAGAGTTTTGAAAGAGTTGAGTCTTCTAAATTTTCAACATCTATCTTCTCTACCCTATCCCTCTCCCTGAGTTCCGGCACAGTGCACTGCATACGTAGGGGTGGGTCATCCCCTGAGTGCTGGTCCTAATTAAAAAAAAAAAAAAAAGAATTACATGCATCAAAATATATCGAGTCATAACACAGAAAATAGCTTAAACGACAAAAATAATTTTAGCTTAAGTGACAAGCCTCTGTCAGGAAAAAATACAAAGAATCATTCAATGCACTCTTAAAAAAAATTGATTTTGCTATAAATTCGTAGCGGTTCCGTGTGTGGCCATGAAATTGTAAGATATTATGCAAATGTTGCGAATTATTTATTTTCTTAAATAAAAAATTAAAATTGAAAACCACGTCGCTTAAGCTATTTTTGCGGTTATGACTCGATATGTCTTATACACAGTTGTACTGAGCATGCAGTTCGGTAGTCAGAGAGAGAATCATCCGCTTTTCCTGATAAAATATATTAAGTTCCTGAGCTCTGTAGCTGAAAGCTGGGAGAGGCTTATGAAAAATCTTCCGCATAGAAACTAAAGGTAGTGATCCCCTAGAGCGGGAAAAAAGTAATTTCTACAAAATTTTTACGCAATATGAAAAAAAATTTTATGAATAATTTCGTATTATCAATTTAAACATTACGATTTTTGAGTTATGACTTTATTGCAGCAAAAGCATGTTGTAATTGCACTGAAAAATTTACAATTCAATTTAAAACTTTTTATTTTTGTTTTCTTAAAATTTCCTAAATAAATACAGAAATTACTTTGGAGTTTTTCTTGTTTCCAATATAATTTATGTGTTTTAGCAAATAAAGAAACTGCCACGTTGTACATCTCGTATATGCTGCTTGCACGTGAAACATACATACCGACCAGCTACAACAAAGCGAATAAACAAACATAAATTGAAAACAACAGAAAATCCCTTTGACAGTTTTATTGTACCTTAAAGCCATCAGTTAAATTGAAAAAGAAAAGCGGTGGTTATACTTCACAAATGTTTGTATTTTTTGTACAAAAAAAAAAAAGAAAAAAAAAAGAACTAAAGAATATTGCTGCTTAACATCAAGGGTTTTATTTAACATGTTTATTTTATGTTATTTCATTTATTATTAATCCTTAGCAAATATTGTTTCAAAAATTTCACAAAAAAGAAAAAAAACAGAAATTTTGACAGTCATTTTAGAAGGAGGGGGCATAAATAATAGATAAATTTGTCAAAAGATCTTTTATTACAAATTACTCGTAACATCACTTTTCAGAAAATTAGCAAAATTGGTAACATGCCTGTCTGCATACCATCAATTCATTTCGGTTGGGGCGCACCAACTAATTTTTTTCACTTATGTGAATTTAAATCGTCATCGAAATGCTTTCTTAGACATTTTGCTGCATATGAAGG
The DNA here is from genome assembly GCA_947311025.1 of Lypha dubia. Classification (NCBI taxonomy): domain Eukaryota; kingdom Metazoa; phylum Arthropoda; class Insecta; order Diptera; family Tachinidae; genus Lypha; species Lypha dubia. The sequence continues at coordinate 10,111,972 of OX371262.1, read as the reverse complement.
AATTTTAAATACCAACTTTTGGCGTTTGCGGCAAATTTTCCATACAAAAGAGTAAAAAAGGAATTTCTCTCATCTGGTTTATTTTACTCAGTTTTATTTAAGTATACAATAATTATTTTCATTTTATTCTTTATTTGTAAATAATCTTGAATTATTGTTTTGAAGTACTTGACGTGTTTTTCTGGACTATAAGAGATCAAATTACATTTTATTAAAAATAAAATAAAAAGTTTCTTTTGCTCAACAACAAGTTACACCGTTGCTTTGAATGCAGCACAAAAAGCTAGTTCAGAAAATAAAATGCATATGCAACATATTTTTTACCGACGTTCATGAAAGCTCATAAAAATATGCTGGTTTCGGTATATAAAAAGCTTCATGTAAACTTTCATTGTCGCTTTTCTACATTTCGACTTTTTGGCATATGCGCCAAAGCAATAATGAGTTGACGATATTATCTTAAAAATTTTAAAGTTTTTTTTATTAATGGTTTCCCTGTCTTCTATGTGTAACAGCAAATCACAAACTTACTTTGAAAACATATAAAAAACACATTTGAAGTTAATCAAAAACGTGTCAAATGACGATTTATCTTGTTGTCGCACAAAAAAAAAAAAAAAAAAAAAAAAAAAAAACAGAAAAACACCGATTATGTTTTCTGTTTGCTTTCCCATGCAAGCAAATCAATTTCTTAATACAGAAGTTTTATTAAAATGAACACAGAGATTTCGATAACAAATTTAGCTTTTTAAACTCATTTAGTATGTGTCTGTATGATTTACAACAAATTTAAAAAATGGAAAATTATTATTTCCAAAAGTCATTAACGAATTCCCACAATTTTACAGAAAAACTAAAATTTTTTTATATAAAATTTATCGATAAACAATGTATTTACACAGAAATGTTATCGAAAATAAAATTTTTTACCAGAACCGCTAGTAATAAATATATTTTTATAGAATGGCTATCGATAACTTATGTTTCCTAAAGAAAAACTGTCGATAAATAATATCTTATACAAGAAAAATCGATGATAGTTAGTATTTGTTTTAACTAAACTTTATCGAGAGCTGGTGTAAACTAAGTTACCGATAATTAACGTTTTTTTATATACAATTTATCGATAACATAACTTTATACAGGAATATTATTAATACGTTTTTATAATTTTGCCGATAACCTGAACGCTAAAAACTATTTAATCTTGTTATAGACACGATTGCGTTAACATAACTTGCGTACATTAATCTTATCGAAAAATTCACGATAAAAATGTTGGCAATGGGAGGTAAACACCATTTTAAACAAACAAGATGTACATGCTCACCTATCCAAAGTTAAGCTACCGATAACTAAGCTTTTATATCGAAAAATTATCTGTTACTTAACTTACAAAAGTTATCAAATAATCAAAGACATTTTTATTAAGAACATTTGTAACTTGTCTGACTCTAATACTATAATTTATAAGATATTATGTCTTGTTGTATTAGAGAAGCATACTTATATTTAATAAAAATACAAATACAAATACAAATACATTTTATGGAATATTTTACCGTGTAAATTTAAATCCGTGGTGCCCGCAAGTTCCTTATGGAAGAGCAAACAGCAATACATTTAAAGAAAAACAAATTTTTATTCAAAATTTTTTGTTGTAAAAACAAATAAATGCAAAGACAACACAAAAAATATATTTCATATATTTATTTCATATCATACGTTTAACAAAAACAAAATGTACATTGATGATCGCTGTCGTCAATGTTTACCAGCAAAGCATACGAAAGTGTTGTTGCTTTGCTCTTGCGAATATACAGTGTAGAACGACAAAAAAAAACCTAATAAGACAAAGTTGTTTGTGTATTTCTCATTGAGGTTGCTGAAAGATGTATGAGTATATTAAAACACACAGCCTATAGCTAAGAGTATTACAAAAACAAATGAGCATGCAGAGCATAGGGCCTGGGCACCAATGATTTAAATATAATATAAAAAAGTTATCGATAACTTAGATTTTTAAAAGCATATTACATAGAATATATCTAGTATTTACTTTTCTGCAATAAAAATTTGTTTAATTAACAACAATCATAAGCTATCGATTTTTATCTTAGGACTTTTCGAAAACTCTCAACTTGCTACTTATCACTTAAGTAAATTTTTTAAGTTCAAACTTTTAATAAAAACTTTAATTAACTCTCATACATAATCTTGTTTGAATAATAATGGCTCTCAAACACTGGCAACGTTAACTTCCTGTCATCCATCATTTAATTAGCAACTAAATTCTTTTATTATACATACATACATACTTTGAGGGAAATTCATAATAATTGTCATTATTTTCTAAAGTCATTATTGCCTAAGGATTAATTAAAACAAGAAATAGCTTTAGATAAACAAATAGGAGAAAAAATAAATAAATAAATGACAGCGCCTAATAGTCTGTAAAAGATGAAAAGTTGAATGAAAAACTTTCTCATACCTTTTTCTAGAGGTGCCCCTTGACAACACAACTGTGACAAACAGAGATGCATTATAAAGTAGCAACCAGAGTGTGGGGGCACAATTCTGTCTTGTGGGATAAAATATAAAAAAGTTACATTTAAGAAAAAAATCACAATATACTTCTTCAACACAAGAATCCTCTTCATATCTAAAAGTCAAGTACTTATTTCTTTTTATTTTTGTTAAATAAGATGTTTTTGATGTGTTGATTTGTTGTGTGTTTGAGTCTGGTCGTTGTTCTAGTCATTTTCATTAATAAAAGACCACAGACTTGCATACGAATATATGTATGTAAGTCTAGCTGAATCCTTAAATGGAAAAATTGCAAGTGGAATGTTGCAAACAAATGCCGAGAAAGAATCTAATTAAATGGAAATAAATTAAGATGATATATGAGTGACATGCAGTGACATGATACTGAAGGTGTGTATCCATTAGTTACGAAGGGTTATAGGAAAAAGGATATGATCCCTTCTCCCCAAAATGAATGAAACCTTTTAGATTGGCTAAAGTCCTTAACAAGTTCTATTTTCACTTGCCCAGTAGGTCCTGCCTGTGTCAATCTTTTTTAAGCGAAGGAAGATGGCAGGGATTGGTTGGTGGCTAATGGGTAATGCGTTGCGCTAGAACTATGGAGATCGTTTATAGCAAAGCGTGTACCAGGGAGTCGTGTTTGTGAACATTCGACTGGAGCAGGGAATAGAATTGCACTCAGGCGATAAACCCTAAGGGTAACAATGCGTTGCGCAAGAACTATGGAAATCGTTTATGAAAAGGCTATGACGAGGGAGTTGTGTTTGTGAACATTTCCGCATAACAACTGTCGGATAAAGTCTAACTTCTCTCTGTAATGCGTAGAATGGTGCTTAATGGACCGAAAATAGATGCGCACTTATTGATGAAATTGTTGTACGCAAAGAAAAATTGGAAGTCGGAAGCATTTAGTGCCCAGTGCTACGCCTTCATCACTTGAAGCAGTGCAGCAACAATTAAATACAATGCTACACTAATGTACATGAGAGAAATTAATGATGTTGATGACTTGTTCTGACCGGGGATCAAACGCAGGTTCTAAGTAATAGTTTGCATAATAGTCAACTGGCTAACCACTTCAGCCAACATCACCCTCAAGATGGTTTGATTTGGAAATTGACTAACCAATTGACTGTATGGTATAGAGTATCACAAAGGGATGGACTCAAGGGACCTACCAACATCACTGCCTAAGCTGTGACGATCGAAACCTAACCTAACTTATTCCATTTAGAAACATTTAACTTATTATATTTAGAAACATAAATTTTGGCTGGACTAAAGTCTGAAAAAAAACTGTACTATAAACTTTTAGGATTCCTTAATCTCGGTAATATTTCATTTAAAATTTTTTTAAATGTAGTTTTCAATATTTCATTCCGCAAATATGATAAAAAAAATATTAATAACGTTTGCTTGCCACCATACACACATACTTTATGACAGCTTATTTGTAAATCTGTCAAAAAAGAAAAGAAAACTACATGGCATGTAATATGAAAAACAGTCAACATATATTTGAAATCTTAACCAAAAAAAAAAAAAAAAAAAAAAAAGAAAAAAGAAAAGAAACGTAACGAGACACGAAATGAAATGCGAAATTGCATGTTAAAGTGACACCACAACATAAATATATTGACATTTTGCAAATATTAGTTGCAGTTATTAGAAATTTGATCTACCAGTATACAAATATTAAAAAAAAATAAATATGTATGTACATTAGGGCGGGTCGATTTTTTGTCAAAGGCTCCAGGCTCGAAATCCATTTTAGACCTATGGTTTCTTTTTCAAAGTTTCTGCGTAGAATAATTTCCCCCCCCCCCCCCCCCCCCCCCCTCCCTTCGATTTTTAATTTTTTTCGGCTCCATACAAATCGACCCGCCCTAACGTACATACATACATATATCCTTTTTTTGGTTTCTCAGCAAGAAGTCCAGAATATAAAGAATTATATTAGGAATTTTATTTTTAGTTTTCCTCCTGTCCTGCTGGTTCTTTGCAGGTTTAACGGCCTTAAATCTTTTCATTTCAAATTTTATGTTTGTTTGCGTATTTCTGGTTTCTTTTTTTTCGCTATCTTCTTAAACAAATGTCATATTTGTTTAATGTTTAAAAACGCTTATACACTGTCAAGTTTTACAAAGTGTTTATTTGACACTTAAGAAAATACAAAAGAGAAAGACACAAAATGTTTTTTAAATAAAAATGTCCAAGAGGAAAGAGTAAAAGAAATACCCGGTAGGAAATCAAAGAAAGTTTCCTAAATACCAGGGAAGAGAGAGCCATAGAGTAATTCCATATACAGATAATTACAAAAAATACCAGGGAAGAAAGATAGAGAGAGAATAAAAATTTCAACTATTGATGGTTTATTCCAAGGATAAATTACTAAGAGTACGATTATTTACGTCCTTAAAAGGAAGAAGTTCTAAGTGAATTTTATTAGTGATCTTTTTTTATTAGCAACTAAAGGTTGGACACTTTCTATCAGGCATCATATGGATGAAAATCCTATAATAACAAATAATCACAAAACACAATGTTCGTAAAGAAGGGACTTCTTTCCATACAGATAAGTAAAAGGTCCTTAAGAAGGATTGTCTAACATTCTTGCGATTTTCAAAGAATTATTTTTAAATATAAATAAATTTTTTGAAAAATAATTGTTTAAATAAACGAAGCTCTATTGAAGGTACATTTCGCCATATCTTTTTAGATCATGAAGAGCTTCAAAGACAATGAATCGTCAGAAAATTTTTTTAAAAAAAGTTCTGCTGTTCTCAGTTCCATGATTAAATAACAATAATTTGAAGTTAGTAACAGCTTCTTGGAAAAGATAATCAGGTAGTGGGAGTAGTTTAGAAGACACAGAATTGCTTTCTAGGATAAAAGTAAAGCACATTGATACATTAAGAGAGAGCGACTTCTGGGATAATTTAAAATTGAGTACCGTGAAATCTCTTTAACTACCTAGTTGACATTAAATAATATCATAATTTTTTTTTTATACTATCGTCAAAAATAGAGCACCTTCTAAAACACCAAAATCGTCTGAAATAGGCGATAAATTTAAATCCCTAACAATCTTGCGTATTCGCAAACTGAACAGAATGAAAGCCTTAAAATGCGGGACGAATTTTCCTTAAAAGAGGAGTTATTCGAAAATCAACAAAAAACGCCTGAAATATAACTTCCTATAGCGTTTTATAAAATCTCCTCAAATAGTGCTACGTAATATGAGAGTAGTCCCTACGTTGAGAAGTGAAACCCCGTAAAGAAAGGAGAAAATTAGTAAAGTTAATATAAAATGGAAACCCATTATAAAAATAAGATTAAACTGTAGTAGCCACTAGTTATAGTTCTTCAAGGACTCTCTTGGAAGGAACTTTCCATAAAACTAGATTCATCTAGTTGCATTCAAGCACGACGTAGGCAAATTTTTATTGTTTCTTAAAAGGGAAACTGTTACTTTTAATGACAATTTCGTGTAAAAGTGAGAGATCTTGTGTTATAAATTTCGAACCGGTTGGTTGTTCATTTGAACCAGTCACGTGACATGTTCTCTTCAGTCCGGAAATTGTCGACAATGAAAGATATTAAGAAGCACTTTCTTGACCTACAAATTACTGGATTAGTATAAAATTTTGCTTCTTAAATCACAAATACTCCCAGTTTAAGAAGTAGTGGATGTTTTAAAAAGAGAACAGATAAAGAGAGATACGAAGAGACTAGGAGAGAGTGACGTTGATACACCATTTGATTTAATCAAAGTTTTTAGTTTGTGGTTTTAACATTCGCTATCACAGTAAGTTTGACTGAGTCAAGTTGTTATTGACTTCGTTGTTAATTCCAGTTTTCTGGCCAGTTAAGCCACTGATAAAAAAGTTCTTTTCATTAAAAAAAGTGACTTTAATTTAACTTGACCTTATTTTGAATAAAATGTAAGTTCACACCCTCCTTTAAGACTTTCTAACAATCAAACTTTTTCTTCACTATTTTAATCCCTCCCGAAAACATTTTACTAAATTCCCAATTGGCATGTATTTAATACATTAAACTTGATTTTCCACTTGGATGATTTTTTTGAAGTTGCAACATTTTTGTTATTATTCCCGTTCGTGTAATATTTCAAGAAAAAAAAAAAAAGAAAAAAAGGTGGGTGCCGGTGGCTCGTAGCTGCATTAAAATTATAACAAAATGTGCATTCAAGTGTAAATTGAACACAAGACTCGCGCTTCTTAAAAGCATAAATACGAGACAAAACGTAAATGAAACAAATATGTACTTGCATACCTTTTTACTATAGACTTCTCTCCCCCGCTCGTCACTCTCTTTCAACTCTTTTTTTTTGGTAAACAAATACCTGAATACTTTTACAGGCATTTGGGAAAAATACAGCTACACAAAAGCTGTCTATGACAAATTCTTTTTTTTTTTTCATATCCAAAAATATATTAACTGCTTTCTGCTACTTTTATATTGTAAAGAAGCGCAAAAACAGCTTTTAAAAAATATTTAAGAGTTTTTATTTTTCTTCAATGAAAGAAGTTCATTGTCAAGTTTTTTTTTTGTTAATAATTTTTCTTTTTAAATCTTTGAAACGTGCCATTATTTGCAGCAATTAACTTAAATGTAGAAGATTTTCTTTGTTTTCTTGATTTGTTCCCAAAAAAATTCGTAAATAATTTTTCTTTTTTAATTTTCAATTGTTTGCTGTCTTTTAAATTAGACTTATGTTCAGTGTTAAGGAAAATTTCCATTAAAAATTTTTTTTTTTGATTTGTATTGCTAATTTTTCGACCTTTTCTTGAAGTTATTTTTATTTGATTGATGAGCTTGAGGTCAATTTTTTTATAAAAAACGTTATAAAATTTTATTTATCGATATTTTGCTACTCCTTTGTGTAGCTTCTTCAGGATTAGATTTGTAAGTAAGTAAGTTCCTGACTTCATTAGAACACATTCTGTTGTAGTAGCGATAGAACAATGAAACACACCCAATATTGCGTCGATGCTCCAGTGAGTCAATAGAGTTGGCTACCCTACTGTCACCGATAAGCTTCTTCGCCCTATCCCGTACGCGGTCGAGTAACTTTAAAGTAGATTTTGAAGCACCGGCCCACACATGAGAGTTGTATTCCATTTTTGCTGGTATAAATACTAAGGAGACCAGATGGAGTGAAGTTTGTATGTCCTACACCGTCTTAAAAAGCCGAAGACCTTGAATGCTTCTTTTGTGACATTAAAGATGTGATCATTCCATCGAATATCACAATGAATTTTCATGATTCCTCAATATCTTTACCATCCATGTTTACAGATGGAGCAGCATGTCCGGTCTGTGCCTGAGCATAGCACATTTTGGGTCTTTCGCGCATTAAAATTGACCCTATTAGCATGACCCCAATTTGAAATTGTCAGGGGATCGCAATTTAGTGTATCATTCATATTTTGCCGCATTGCCCGGATCTCCGACGGGTTTGGCCTTTTACTGAATGAATACGAATGTACTAAGCTGCTGTCATCTGCAAAAGAGTAGATAGGGTTGGAAGTTTGACGTAGAAGGTCATTGAGAAATATAAAAAAAATGTTAGGAGAAAGAACGGAGCCTTGCGGTACCCCTGAAATTATCTTGAACTCGTTTGATGAGACCCCATCTACAACAACTCGTATAGTGCGATCTCTGAGAAAGCTCAATATAAATCGAGTAAAGCCATCACACCGACACCAAAAGCAATCAGTTTTGACAAAAGTGCTCCATGCCACACTCTATCAAATGCCTTGGAAATATCTAGAGCCACCACTTTACTTTCACCAAAGTGATGTATGCTAATATACCACTTCTCCGAAAGGAAAGCTAGTAGGTCTCCCGTAGAGCGGCCCCTACGAAAGCCATACTGCCAGTCGCTTAGTAAACTCTTGAGCTCCAAGATGGAAATTCAACATACTTTCCATTACTTTGGAAAGCGCAGAACAAATTGCAATTGGGCGGTAATTTTCAGGGATGTTGGCCCCCTCTTTTTAGGGATTGGCGTTATATTGGCAACCTTCCAACACTTTGGAAATTCACCAGCATGGTACAAAGTGCTGAACAGGCGTGCCAATGGACGTGCTAACATCGAAAAGCACTGTTTCAAGACCAGTGCCGGCCCAGGAGACTTGTTTACGTTACGTTACTTCGCTAAAACCTTTTTAGCTGCACGCGATAGAAAGAATATTTTTGGCATAGTTACAGATACTCCCTCGAGAACGGGTAGTAGTTGACTGCTTTCCGACAAGTTAGAATTTTTTGCGAACATTTCAGCCAGAAGGTTAGCTTTATCAACCGGGTCAGTGAATACGTGGTCGTCCTTTAAAAGAGGCGGAATTGAGGAACTATCATTATCATTGACTCTTTTAACGAATGACCAAAAGCTCTTGCTGCCATTTGGAGCATCAAGAACTTTAGTGCAAAGGCGCTGCTCGTACAAAGCTTTTTCGCGCCTTAGCACTCTGGCACATGAAGATCTCGCCTTTTTGCGCAGCGAAATAGTATCAACTTTTTTATTATTACGCCAGATACTAAATGCTTTCTCTCTGATTGCATTTCTGCACGTCTGATTGATACAAGACTTAACTTTCGGTTTAATCAAAATTTGCTTAGATGGAATGAAAGTTTTCATTCCCAGCAAAATGATATTTTCTATCATTTTCGCCATGAAAATTTTTTTATTTATTTATTTAATCCATATTGCAATACAAAAGCCATCAAGGCCAAAAATACGTATTACCCAGTAATATAATTTATAATACCTGAGTAAAGCCCAGGGTAAAGAAGTACATCGATCCGGCATGTTAGCATAAACCACTTAGGAGGTTGAGAAAAGGAATTAGGGGAAAAAATAAAAATTATGAAAATTATAAACAAAAAATCATGCTATGGGCTCGATTGAAAAAGTCTAGCTAGTTATGTCCGAAAAACGTTCTTCGAATGGGAGAAGACCCTCAATTCGAGTGGTAGTGAATTCCACCAACGAGCAATCCGCACAAGAAATGATCTAACAAAAGTAGAGCATGTAATTCTTGGAATCACCATCTGTTTATTCCTAGTGGATCGAGAATAACGAAAACGACTACAAAGTTCAGTAACTGCATCATCCTTAAAGGACCTATAAAAGAAAAGCAGATTGCGGATCTTAACAAAATCCAGAAAAGAGCACCCCAAGAATTTAGCAACATAGGCTGACTTCCAAAACGTTCGTATACAAAGTTTGTATACAGTATTGCTACTGTATTTAAATCACATACATATGCAAAGTTCCGAAGCAATGCAACAACTATAAAACCGATGCCGTCTTTGCTTTCTTACTGCGTTAAAAATACTTGGCGGCGGCGTTTTGAAATGGTATACATTGTACAATTATTGTACTGCGGCGTTATGAAATATGATGCTTTGTTCAAACACAAAGCAATTGACGTTTTGGAAGTCAGCCATACTCTGATACATGATCTCGTCTTCGAATCTTATAGACGTATCTTACAATAGTATTCACAACTTTCCTAAGCTTAAACAGGTTTGTCATTATGGGCCCAGAGAAAACTTCAAGCTATATAATATTAGAGGCATCATAAGCGCTTTAGCCACCCTCAATTTGACGTTTAAAGCAAGGTAGATATTGGCTGAATAAATCCTCCACAAAACGAAAGAGATTTTCCTGTGTATGGAATCAATATGAGGGTCAAAGCGCTGCTGCTTATCTATGATTACATCTAGGCATCTATGCTCATTCACAAATTCAATACTATGGTTTGAGAGGGATAAGGTAAGGTCTGGTGCAAACCTATCAAGAGAACCAAAAGTCAGGGCTTTAGACTCAAGGGGATTTATAGCTAGGGAGTTCGACTCTGCCCAACGGGCGATAGTCTCAAGGCAAGAGTTAACATTCTGTCCCAAAGTAGGAATATTATCACGAATAATACTAAACAGCAGTATGATGTCATCAGCGAACAGAAATGGGCGACACAAACTTGAGTCTAGAGTATCAGGAAGATCATTAATACATATATAAGATAAACAATAAAGGCCCCAAAACAGACCCCTGAGGAACACCAGAAGCAAGCCCAAGACAGCTATAAGAAGAGCCATTTAACTTCACGAATTGGCTTCTGCCACTCAAAAAAGACAAAATTAATTTACATGCCGACCTAGAGAACCCAAACTTATCTCGTAGTTTAAAAACCATAGTAGAATAGCATATAGAGTTAAAAGCCCTAGTCAGGTCAAGAGAGACAAGCAATGATAGCGTCTTGTGATTCTCATTAGTTCTAATGTCATCCGTCAGGTTCAATATCAAGGAGGTGGTACTGAAAATCCGACGAAAAGCATATTGCGAAATATGAAATATTATGTACATATTTCATATTTCGCAATATGCTACGAAATATGACTCACTCGTATATGAAATATATATGAAAAATATGTACATAAAATATATATATATAGGCTACATAGTCGTATATATAAAATATTTATTGAATATGAAATGTATATGCGACATATATGAAATGTATATGGAACATGCCTAAAATATATATATGAAGTTTAGAACGTATGTGAAATATATTGAAAATATATGAAAAATATATGCATATGGAGGCATATAAATATCCTCAATTTTCGCAAACATTGATATAGATGTGATGCAAAAGTCTTTTATAGCTGGAAAATAAAATTTTTGCTTAACTTTGGCTGTGAGATTTTAACTACAAACTATTTCATATTTATTTTTTTTTTATTATTTACAGTATAAAGTAAAATATTTTATTTAACATACATCTTACGCATATAAAGACGCTGCAGGTGGTCAATTGTAGTAATTCCATATTTGCCATATTGTCTGGTTTAGCACGAAGTCACAATACCACAAGAGACAGCAGAATAAAAAGAAGTGCAAGTAAAATTTATTTGTTTTTCTTATAGACGAGGGCAGTTGAAAGCCTTTGATTTAAGTTTTAATTAAATTTTAGTTTATTTTTTTTTGTTTTGGTTTCGCAGGGAATTGTTTAACACTGTTTGTTTAGTGTATTTTACACTTTATTTTTTTTTTTTTTTTTTTTTTGTTAATTTTTAAACATTCCTTTCAGTCTCATTTACACTTTAAATTGATTTCATAATAAAGTTTTAATATTGAATTTCCTTAAACTGTTTGACCAACTGAAAATATTTTTTAAATGGATGGATAATTTTTCTTGTTTCAGTTTTGCTTGCAATACAACAAAACACAAAACACCAAAAAAATAAAAAATAAACAATTCCACCCTACTGGCAGTTTGAATTTCTTTCCAATAAGATTTATCAATTCAACACCCCTAGTTTTTGAAGTTTTTTTTTTTATTTTATTTATTTATTTTGTGTGAAAAAGTATGAAATTCTGAATTATGAGTTGTTATTTCCATTAATTTTGCCGTTCTCTCAGGTTCATTGGCACGGAAACCGTAGAACATTTAAGGGTTGGGGGTAGGTTTTGCCTCATCTATCTTACTTTTTTCTCTACTTTTTTACTCAGCTAAATGATTCAAGGAAATATTAAATATTATAAATTAAGGGTGCTGTAACTTTAATAAGAAAAAAAAAAAACAATAATTATAAGAAAAATAAATTAATAAAATTATTTAATTGGGATTTTTTATATGGCCTTGAACTGCCCTAATATTTCATTTAATTTGTAATCAAATTCTTTGTTTTCATTGTGGCTGGAGTTAAATTCGAGACCTAAAAAACATACATTAACGCAAACAGTCGTTAAGCAGGGTTGTTAAGTATTCGTAACTCAGTTCTTTCAAACACATGTTTTTAATTGAAAATTTTGAATATTTCATTTAATTAAGGGGTGAGTTTTGTGTGAATTTAGATTTCACAAGGTATTTTATTGGTATTTGCATTGTAGTTGTCAACAAGCACATTGTTTTTGAAGGGGGTAAGGTTATGGTTATTTTCGAAGATTTTTCAACTGAATTGAAAAAAGAGAATAAATTAAGCTTTCGAAATGTTGGTATGAAGTTTAATATTGAAGTATAAAATAAAAAATAATTTAAAAGATCTATAGCAAGAGTTAATTGAAAATATTGTAAGTGATTAAAATTAGAGCTTTACAACAAGTCTTTAGAGAAGTTACTTATAATCGAACAATACTAATTGAAACTAATGAATAAAATTTAAACAATTAAATCCGTATGTGAAACACGCAACAATTTTACAGATGAAAGATTTTGTGAACGTTACGACGACACGTCGCAATTTTGAAATCTAAACAGTTTATGAACTTGTATAATAGTTCTAGCTAAAGTTTTTAAACAATCAAATACATTTTCGAAAACAAACATTTCCATAGAATCACATGAAATTTTTATAACTTATTAAAAAAGAACTGCAAATCGAATTTAGCTGCGACTTAAAATTAATTTCCAAAATATAACTTTAGATATTTTCGATGTAGAGTACTTTCAAATACGAAAATTCTATCTTAATTTCGAAAATTCGAAAATATATCAAATTAGTTTTCTATGTTTTTAATAATAAAAAGTTAACTGAAATTTATAGTAGTATTTATATTATTTTGAAATTTTAAATCCTAAAGCACATTTTTGAATAATTACGTTAACATTTAAAATGTTTCGAAACTATGTGGAACCTAAAATTCCCTTTAGAAATTTTTATTTAGCTAATTTGCAATATATATTTGGAAATATTTTAAATGCTAAATATTTTTAAAAATTTTCGAAAATTCGAACGTAACTTCGAATTGAGTTTCAAAGTTTTGAAAGCTAAATAATATACTCAAATTGGTAATATTAGTTGTTTTCAGAATACTTTAATTAAGAAATTTCGAAATTTCGATACATATGTATAAAGCATTTTCTCAAGAACTTTCTAAACTTCAATAATTAAAGTATATATTTTCGAACATTGAGATTTGATTTGATTGGTCTTTGAAATCTATAACTTTGTATTTAAAATTTCTATTTTTTTACTAATGAAATAAATTTTAAATATTTTTTATAGAATTTTGATAAATACAACTCAATTTCCAGTTGTGTTTTAAAGTTTGGAAATTTGAATTGTTAAATATTGATTCGTTTTTATTGTATGTAGCTTCTTTTCCTTTTTAATATAAAAAATGTTAATTCAACTTCAAGTTTTGGTTTATTGTCTTAAAATCTTAAAAGTTTGTCAAATGCAAAACGCTATTAGTTTCCATAATAATAGAAAAAGAATTTCGAAACACAGCAGGTTTTCGAATGCTTGAACTAGAATTCGAATTACATGAATTTTCTTTTTAGTAATGAATATATTTTTAAAAATTGTTTCAACTTTATTGCATATTCGAAAATTCGAATTGAATTTCGATTTGATGTTTAAATATTAAATTCCAAATAATTTACACAAAATTAAAAGCTAATTAATTATAGCGATATTTTTTAAGAGTAAACAATTTAGTAAAAGTAAAATTCGATTTCGAACATTTGAATTGTAATGAAAATTAAATAAAAACTGTACATTTTTCTCAAGATTTATTTTTTTAATTCTTATAATAATAGAAATTTTAACATATAACCATATATGAAGAATTTCTAAAATTCGAACTTAACTTCGAAATTGTTTTTGTCATTTTTTCCATTGAAATAATTTACTAGATTTTTAATTGAGATGTTTCTTGTAATATTTTCAACGACATTTTGAAGTTTTAATCTATTTATTGTAGAAGAAATCTTTTAAAAACATCAATATTTGGCTGTGAATTAGAGCCTTAACATAAAATTTTTAATATCGAAAAAATACAAACTTTTAGCTCAACTTCAAACAAGCTTAAAACTGTTTAATACTTAAAAATTTTGTAAATTAAGTTTTCCCGCTTCGGTCCCTTTTCGAACTTTTCATTAAAAAGCAAATCCTGATAAAAAGACAACGATTCTTTCCATCAGTTTCAAAATATAACAGTACGAGTAGTTTATAAAACTTGTATGTTTATATAATTTTTGTAAAAACAATTGGCCAGACTAAAATATTAACTTGTCCTAGAATTTCCTTTAGAATTGAAAAAGGAGTGCTGAATTCAGTTAAATTCTTTTTAGAATTTGAAAAACTATATTTGTTACTTCAACTGGTTATTATACTTTTTAATGTTTTCAAGCAATTTTAATTGTTCTTATTAATTTATGCTTTCTAACCCGTAATTGGTTTTGGCTTTAAAATTCCATTTTAGTTTCAAAGGGGGTGTTTTATTTTAAAATTATTTTATAAATTTTTTTTCTACAGAAATTCTTTTTTATTTATTATTGATCGTAAATTTTCTTTAATTTTTGGAAATTTCTATTTTAAAAATATTTTTAAAATACTTTTTTATTTTATAATTTATGTCTTTTTATTACATACAAACACACACACTTAAATTTTCCATTAATGTATATTATTTTTTTTTTCAATAAATAAAATTTTCAATTGGATATTTTTAGAACATCTACTTCAAAGATTTTCTTGCATTTTTATGAGAAAACACTTTAAAAACATTTATAGAAATTAATTCCCGTTAACTCGCGCAACACAGATAAAAATCCGTTAAACACTAAACAAGCATTGACTGAAGACTAAAAAACTTTATTGAATTTCCTTCAAATAATGGACAACTCTAACCAAAGGTACAAATTCATTCAACACTCAGTGTGTGTAAATGTGAATACACAGAAATGAAATTTGTATTTTACGTGGGTGTGTGTGGTGTGTGTACGATGCATTTAACTTTTCCCCCCAAAATGTATTCATTTCAAAAAAGGGAAAAATTCTACGCAAGCTTAATGTACTTTGAGTGCTTCAAGGGAATACTACTCACTGGTATTATTGGCACTACATTTGCTACAAACATGCAACAAATTGGAGATACCCAACAAACACAAGGCCTAATGTTAGAAATATATCAGCTTTATAATTTTAGAAATAATTTCTGTAATTCATTTATACAAATAAACAATAATTCTGTATTAAAATTTTTTAATTCTTTAAACTCGAAGTTCTAAATTTATCATTAATTTATGGAAAAATGTTGTATTTAATATACAAATTTTAATATATCAAACGTTAGTGTTTGCTGGTGAACAAATGCACATGTGTGTGAGTGTGTGTATGAATGTATGTATGTTGGCCGGTTTTTTTAATGTACTCTTGCATGTACATACATTTGTTAAGAGTGGTGGGTTGGTTAATGGGAGATATGAGAAAATGCCATTGTTTTTGTTGTTACTTGTTACAATGAAAGTTTTTTCAAGTGAGTGCGTAAGTACATTTGTGTATGTGTGTGTGTATACACTGTCTGTCTGTTGGAGTCTTTTGTATTGAAAGAAAAATAAGAAAAAAATTTTTGTGGGATATTTTTACTTCAGGAAAAGGAATTTCTTATTTATTTCATTTACATACTTCTCTCAAAGAGAGCAAATGTACACCGAAGTAAAAGGTGGAGAAATTGTATAAAAAAAAAACAAGGACCGATAAAAGTAAATATCCCGTAATATTAAAAACAAATTTAAATCATTTTTTTTTTAACAATTTAATATAAAACAAGTCCTTATATTTTCGACTATATTCGAACATGTTTAAAGCATTAGGTTTGTTAACATAATTATATTTTGATGGATATCTTCATTAATTTTCATAGATTTTTATAATGTTCGAATTTCGAAATTTCATTAAATACTTTTTTAACAATAATTTTATCGAATAACTAATGGTTAAGCATAAGGCATTTGGTTTTTACTCTTTAATTTCAATTCGAAAATAAGTAAGAATTTTCGAAATAGCTTTATATATGTATATATACCAAAATTCATAAATTGTAAACAAATTTATTATTAAAATAAATTGTGTACCAACTTTTAGAAAAATGGTCGTCGCTGCTTGTTTCGAGTTTTCGAAGTCATAAAAAAGAAACATATTTTTTAAAACCGTCAGATTATATTCAAAATAATTGAAATTTGTTTGATCGGTGATTTAGTTGGGTAAAGCTCTTAAGCTCTTAGTAGATATATAACATTCGAAGAAAAGTTCGAATTTTCGAAATAATATATAAAATTTTATAAATGTGATTAGAGAACGACATGAAAATAGTTTAAACATTAACTAGTCTAAATTAATTCCATTCTTTAACTGTTCCTTGTTAGTTGTAATTATCGAATATATTCGAAAAATTTTAAAACGTATTAAACAAAAATAATTAGTGACATTTGCTGTTTTATATGATATAAATTAAAACAAATTTTAATTTTTAGGAATTGAATTTAAGGTCGAATTTTCGAAATTAGGCTTATAGAACATTTCCGCATTATTAAATTTTGTATGAAATAAAGATACAATCAAAAAATTTTTTTTTGCTATTTTATGTTTGCTGGAAATTAAATTCGAAAATAATTTCAAACTTTTAAAGTAGCTATTAGTAAATGGAGTCTTATGGATTTTAAAAGAAAGTGTTAAAATTAAAATTTGTGAAAATTTAGTTTTTCGAACATATTTTTTTCTATAATTTAAGTTATTTAACTGCAGCTAAAAGTACTAAATAAATAAATTAATAATAAAGCAATATTTCTATATAAGGCTTCCTTATGAGTTATATGTGAGGAGAAAAAAAATCTAATTGCATACATTTCGGCGCCACAACATTTATAAAAGTTCATGAATCATTTGCGGAAACTTATACATCTGTGAAAACATTATAAGACATGAAAGAAATATAACAGACATAAACAGTTAAAAAAAGCAATTTAAGGGTCGGAGGAGATTCTTCTAATAGTTTTATTAGAAAGAAGCAACCTAAAAATCTTCTTGGAAAATAAGTGTGATTTTTGGCAAAAAACACAAAATATTTTAACTTGAATTGTGTTTGTTTTGAGTTGGTAAAAACAACACCATTTTTCATTTTATCTTCACTTACTGCTGGCTAAAAATTTAGAGGCAGAAAATTTAGAAAGAACTTTAAAAACAAATGATCAAATTCAAATTCAAAATGTTGCAAAATTAGTTTTCTAAAATCTAAATTTAAAAGTAAAAAAAGAAAGAGAAATATTTTTTTACTTATCACCGTAGACGCCAGTGTCAAAGAAAAATATATCATACAAAAAATTATATAAACTGCAGATGAAGATGACTTTTTTGCTTTTGGTGGCTAAGAACATCTAACATGATGTGTTAGATGACAGCCAGGCGCACACCATCATCATCATCAACAACATCATCATGAACTTCCCGCTCACATGTGAGGAGTTCAACATGAATAAATGAATCTGAAAGTAATAACAGACAATTGGCTGCCATCCAGTCTAGGCGTCTGGCTTCAATGCACGACCAATAATTATAATGACAATATTGCCACCGAAAGCTGGCAATCAGGCAAGGCAAAAGAGAAAAAACTCATGAACATAAAAAAAATATATGTATATGTAAGTATATTGCTAAGAAGTTCTTTATTAGAGGAAATAAATTACAGTCAAATCCCGATAATTCGTAATGGCAAGGGACCGGCCATTTCCTACGAATTAGGGGGTTTTCGATTTAGCGGGATTTCGATTTAACGGTGTTAAAATAAAATAAATACGAATTAACGGGGTTTTACTAAAACGATAAAAAAAACATAAAAACAATTGTTTTTGAAGGATTGAAGTAAGAGTGGATGGAGCAATTTCAAATCGCTTAGCAACGTCTATTTTTTTCTCTCCATTGTCAGTGGCTGCAAAAATTTGTTGTTTTTGTAACACCGACAGAGTTTTATGCGTGCGCTTTGACATTTTTCTTTATTATTCATGTAACAAACTGATCTTAAGAGAATAAACACACACACAAGCAAAAACCCTCGCAAAAAAAAAAACAAATAGGGGTAAACAAAAAAATCATTCTTGCCATGTTTCCGTTGTTTTTATTACGAATTATAAGTGGTAGTTAGCACACAATTACGATTTATAAGAGGTAAAGAAGATTTTATTTAAAAAAAAAAATACGAATTAGCGAGGGGACCAAAACGTATGGAAATTTTACGAATTAACGAGATTTTTTCAAGGGACCGACAGTTTATTACGAATTATCGGGAATTACGATTTATCGGGGTACGAATTATCGGGATTTGACTGTATAAAGACAAAGAAATTAAAAAAAAAAGTATTTTTAAAAAGAAATATTTAAAAAGATTTCCAAAGAAAATTAAAGAAAATTAAAATAAATGAACATTTGTCGGTGTAACCCTAATGGCTGACAAATCATTGTTGGCTTAAACTAAACTTAAATTGCAATGCAATTTAAACTTAGCAGCAGTAAAATTGATATCCCACATAGTTACGGTGACCATGGCTTCCATTGAAAAAATAGTATACACAAATGCGACCTGGGCCACGATATCGTTCGCTGAATTTCTAAAGATAAAAATCTATAACTTGCTAATTACTTTAAACTTCATTGGACAAAGTAGAAGAAAAAAATCCGATAAATGGGATTTGTAAAATATATAAGTCCGTGGTAACACTGTGATGTAAAAATAGACTTAGATTACACATTTTGGTAGTGCCATAATTCCCGTATATAATTTTCATTAAAAAGTTGTAAATATAAGAATTTCAATCACGTTCAGTAGAGCTACCTAACAAGTAGTGAAAGCATGAGACACATGAAGAATGATGATGCCTGAGTGGCCGCTTCCGAAAACAACGTTTGCTCTGTTCTGCCGTATATCTCGAAATCTAAATTGATGTTAGATGCGAATTTTTTGCTTTTCTTTGTAAAATGTAATAGTTTTTCACGCAAATTTTGTAACGTAGTTTACTGGAAAGCTGGGGTATTACTCAGTCTCTCCAGATTCTTGTCAAAGGTCTACTTGCTTTGAAATAAAATACTCGTGTCTTTTAGATGTTAAAGATGTATGGCACAAAGCTTTATTTAAACGAAACTTATACAACTTAAGACTAACTTATTACTAGGAAGTAGTTCGAGTGTTTGCTGGTGATACGGTATGACGGCGGGTGGCGGCGGTCAGTGTGCTGGTGTGACTTCTAGTCGCTGTTGTCCGGGTATCTGGCAAAGATATAATATATGATTCGGGTAAAATATCGGTAATATTCGGTGGTATTTACGGGATACTACGATTAGTACGAATGCAAGGAGTATTCGGGAGCCCTTACAATCGGCAAACTACGAAACTACGAAATTAAGGAGTATTCGGCGGCCCTTAAGATCGGCTACTTCAAATTACGATTAGTACGAATGCAAGGAGTATTCGGGAGCCCTTACAATCGTCAAATTACAACAAAAGCTACGGTTATGTTAGTATGGGAACGTTGTTGTGTTTTGTTTATGTTAATAACTAGCTGAATCCGGTGTGCTTCGCTACCACCCCCGTTGTAAAATAAAATTCCTATTGTGAAAATTTAATGACAATCGGTCCAGTAGTTAAGACTATATTACGATTTTTAGTTTTCTAAAAAGGGGCGTGGTCCCACCCACTTTTTTCCTGGTACGTATTCCTAATTATGCCAATACTATATGTACCAAATATCATCGACGTCCAATCAAAACTTCATATAGCCTATTTTATTCCTTCCAGAGTCACAATAACATGCTGCGAAAATTTCAGGAAGATCGGTCCAAGGGTTTAGCCCGCTATAAAGCACAAACAAACAAACAGACAGACATTCATTTTTACATATATATGTATTGGATTTTGCCACGCCCCTCCTCCTGCAGACCGAAAATCAAAAATCAGACTTCACAGTGTCACCCGCCTGAATATTCTGAAGATTCCCTAAAAATTTCATCAAAATCGGCCCAGCCGTCTTGGAGGAGTCCATACATTACATACATACACACATCGTGTTATATATATATATGTAGATAGATTTGTTGGTCGCTACACTATGCTGGCTGGTTTATACGCCTTTGTTATTACGTTTGTAGTTGTATGGCACTTACGTGGTAGTTTGTAGGTATTTGTAATGGCACGTTTCAAATTAAGTGACTAAGTCGAGGTTTAAAAATTTGGGGATTTTTATTAACAAATTTGGGGATTGTAATAATATGGTGAATTATTGAAATTACTGCATTTTTAAAAGATTTTATATGGTTTTGAGGCAAAAAAAAAAAAAAACTTAGATTTCTAACATGGGAGATTTTATTTAAATTAAATTGGAATTTTTTCTTTATTGCAATATTTTGAAATTAATTAAAATATTCTTCTTCTGCATCTTTTGTTGTAGGTTAACAATTAAATTATCATGATTGCTTAGTGTTGAAAATTAATTGAATATAAATTTATTTCAACCGCATCTGCAGCGCCTACACTGAAAACTTTTCCCTTTTTTTATTACATTGCTTCCGGCTCTAGCAAAGCTTTTAGAATCTAGTGGCCCAGTTTTTTAATTGTTTGTTTTTGTTGCACATTGTGTTTGTTGTTGTTAATTAACAATCAATCTAAACCACAAATGTACACACTTAATGCAACAGCACTTTCCCCAGTGTTGAGTGATTATTATCTATAGTTTGCAATATTTTCTATTTTTTTTATTTATTTGTTCGGTCTAAGAGGAGAACAAATGAATGAAATAATGAATGCAGTTGATAAAAAGAGATAATAAAAAAATGTTTGATTGATTGCATGCGGCAAACAAAGGCGTTATTCATAAATATTTTGATTAAGTTTTTAATGAAAGCTGGCGATATTTTTTTCTATTAATCTCTTAAATAAGTTTAACGCATTAAACGGGTGCTACATGTGGTTTTTGCATTTTACGTAAGACATCACGGTATGCTCATCATCATAATCATCATCATTATTTATCATCGCTATCAAGCGATTTTATAATTGTTTTCGGAAATTTTGCATATCAACTGTGTTTCAAGAAAAGCAAAGTGCAGAAAAATATTTTCATTTTTAAAACAGCACTAACGAAATTATTGACAGCAAACGGCAAACATTTCTATAAAATTAATGAACCATACATCCGTCATAATTAAAGATTATTCAGACATAAGTATAAATATTAAAAATAAATCACAAATTTACACAAAAACAAAATGAAAAAGAAACTAGAAATATGAAATATGGAATTGTTAAGGCGCCCATAATAACTTACACACAAATTGCGTGGTTGCTTAACTGAAAGTCTTTGCCAAAATAAAAGATGAAAAATATTTGAATTATTAGAAGCGAAGAAAAACTATCAAAGGTACAGTTTTCACAAACCAGACGGTTGAAAATTCTAATGATAATCAAGACAACTTTGAGTGAATTTATTAAAAATTGTCCGGTTTTGTATAGTAAAAATATCTGTAATGTTTTTGTAAGCAACCTGGCAACACTGGATTGTATTATTTATGCCGCTATTGTATTGTTGATTGTTCTCTATAAATTAGATTACAAAATTTTTGTAACAAATTGAGAATATTTTTTCTTTCGTGCTTCAAAACATAATTTTTTTTATTCCAATAATTTTAATTCGATTAATTTTTGATCGAATAATTTTGAATAAAAGAATTATAGCTGTGAAAAATTTTTTATTATCTGATCAATTTTTATGGAAATAATTTTTCCGAAAACATTTTATTCGAATAATTTTATTTTTTAAACCTTTATTGACCTTTGTTTTTTTTACATATGTTATTTCTATCAATTTTTATTAGATTATCTTTTGTTGTATTTGAAAAGTAATATTATCAGGCTCAAGTTCTTTTGTTCGAATAATTTGTATTCGTTTAATTTTGATTCGAATCATGTTTAAGGACAGAATTATCAGTTCATTTGTTTCGGCGAGTTTTTCTTCCATTCGTTTTTATTCGAATAATTTTATTTCGATTCATTTTGATTCGAATAATGTTTCATTAAATAATAATTGCTGTGCAAAAAATTGTATTAACTGACCAATTGTCAAAAGAATAATTTTGTTCGAAAGAATTTTAGCGGAATAATTTTATTTGAAAAATTCGATGACTTTTTTTTTTATTAATTTTACTCTTGTTATTTTCATTCGATTAATTTATATTTAATTAGTTTTGAGTCTGCGAAAAATGATTTCAAAGAATCAGGGTTTTTTTTCGAAAACTATTTATTCGAATAATTTTATATGGAAAACTTTTACTAAAACACTTGTGTGCGATAAAGTTATTTTTATTAGATTATTTTTATTGTTTGTCAATATTTTTGTGCTACTTTATATATATATTTTTTCACACGATTATAATTCGATTATTTCCATTAATTTTAATGCAGTCAAAGGGTGTCCCCAAGGTGGTGTTTTATCACCAATTACTACTGAGTGATGGATGAACTTCTCCTCATTCTTTGTGAACAAGGGCATGAAGTTATTGGCTATGCTGACGATCTGGTTGTGATGGCAACTGGAAAATTCGGCAACGTTCTCTCAAACATCATTAATGATGCATTGAGCACTGTTATGACATGGTGTGGGAGACACGGCCTTACTATCAACTCTGAGAAGACTATTCTGGTACCTTTCTCTCTTAAGAGGAAACTTGGTCTAGGGACAATACTGCTGAATGAGCGCATTATCCCTTTTTCGACCGAAGTCAAATACCTGGGGTTATGTTTGATAGCAAGTTGACTTGGAGCCGTCATGTTGAATGTGTTACACAGAAAGCCACTAGGGCGATCTGGTGGGTAAAGAGTTGTGCTGGGTGCAGCTGGGGCTTGAGCCCAAAAATGATCATGTGGATCTATATAATGATTGTCAGACCAATCATTACGTACTGCGCAATTGTTTGGTGGCAGAAGACTCCCCAGATTACGGCGAAGAACAAACTCTGCAAGGCTCAGGGAATGGCGTGTCTTGTTGCTACAGGTGCAATTGGGTCATGTCCAACTTTGGCCATTGAGGCCTTGATTGGGTTAATCCCTATACAAATCTTTATAAGATCATCTGCGGCAATGGCAATGGCCGCTTATCGGATGGGTATCGGTAACTGCGCTCGCTGTGTTGGCAACGGGCATTCATCGATCCTGAATACATTGTCCTGCAGAAAGCTGTTAGGGATGCCTAGCGACAGAATAATCTGTGAACTAAGGTTCAACAGGAGATTCAATTTCACCATTCCGCTTAGGGCCACGTGGGAAGGTAATGGTCCCTCCGTGGATTCCCTAAGTTTATGTTGGTATACGGATGGATCCAAAACTTCAGATGGAGTAGGCGCTGGAGTCTGTGGACCCAACGTGAAAATCTCAGTGCCCATGGGTAAATGGCCCACGATATTTCAGGCGGAAATACAGGCAATCACCAAATGTGTTTATATTTATTTGAGCAGAGGCATTAAAGGCGGGCATATAGCTATCTTTTCCGATAGTCATGCAGCCCTCAAGTCCCTTGTTTCATTGGAATTCCGTTCGAAGCTTGTTTTAGAGTGCTTTGACTCACTACAGAAGCTATCGATGCGGAACGAGGTTTCCATTTACTGGATACCTGGCAATAGCGGTCATTTGGGTAACGAGGTAGCGGATGAATTGGCCAAGAGGGCCTCTGCCGCTCCTCTTATAGGCCCAGTGCCCTTTTTTGGCGTAAATTGGTCGACTGTAACAACTCTAATCAGAGAGAACGACATGTCGACCGCTAAAAAAGTTTGGGTGGCTTCGCCCAGTTTAAGGCAGGCCAAATCATTGATACAGCCATTCTCATACAATGGCATCCTGAATTTCAACAGGAACGACTTACGGCTAGTTACTGGTTTGCTCTCCGGTCATTATAGACTGAACTACCATCTTCGGAAAAGTAACCTAGTTCGCTCACCCTTGTGCCCTTTATGCATGGAAGAGAATGAGACAACGGCACACTTGCTCTGTGAATGTATAGTCTAATGTAATAATATAAGGCGTATTTTTCTTACTGAATTTGTGTGTTCGGATGATATTTGGCGGGCTTCTCCAAGCTCTGTGCTGACTTTCATAAGGAGAGTCATTCAGAGCTTGGTTTAATTTAGAGATCCATGGCACAAAAGATCCAATAGGTGTCGCAGTGCCGGTCCTTCGACCAGATCTTTCCACTTTTCTTTTTATACTTAAACCAACAACAACTGCATATATGTAGTTAAGAATGTCCTTTCAAAAATAATTTCATTCCAACACATTTTTATAGTCATTTTCTTTTGTAGCTTTAAACATTTTATCGTCTTTCCTCTTGGACTTTTAACAATGTCCTCTTCACAAAAACAATTTCCTTAAACAATTGTCAAGCATTGTTATTGTTGCTTTCTAGCCTTTTGTACTATACCATTAAGTTGCTCTTGTTATTGTTGTTGCTTTTTTTTTTATTCAATCTCCACCTATTGAATGATAACTGGCTTGTAAAGTTCAGGGCAATGTCATTCAACTTTAACATATAAAAAAATTAAAAAAAAAATTATTGATTTATTGAGTAGGCATTATGTAGAAAATTTAAGCAAATTAAAACTTTCTCCAATAAAATTGCTAAAAATTAAATTTGTTAAATTCATTTATTATGTCATGGTCTATTTGAAAGCCTAAAAGCCTGCTATGAGTTTTTTAATATCCTAAGTTAACCTAAAAGTAAAAGTTTTCACTCACCTTTTTCCTATAGTTATCCATTCATAAAGTTTTTCGTTGTTTTACTGCTTTTGTATTATTTTAATTAATTAAAAACTAAAAATTCTTTTAGTTGATTTTATTGCAGTCTCTTTTTCCTTCTACTGCACTACACCAACACTTTTTGCCATTCACCACCTGTGTTGGTGTCTGTGAGTGTGTGAGCTTGTGTACATTTACACCTACAAATGCATTGAAATTTTACGATTATTTTGGACGTTTCTTTTTACATTTTCCTCCGTTTTTTTATAATGTTTGTCAAGGTTTATGAAATTTTTCCATAATTTCCATGCTGATGTTTAGGGAAATTTTCTTTATATACATATTTTATAATATTCTTATTTTACGCGACACAAAACACATTTTCATCACTTAAATATTTGTTAGTTTACACGTTAAATACATTTCCTGTTTCTTTTTCAATTTATCTTTGACGTCTGTATAAATTTCTTTTTTGTTATTGTTGCAAATGGTGTCAAGAATTTTATTCATTAGTTGAATTTTATACAAAAAAAAAAAAAAATTAATTGAAATTAAAGACTGGCAATGCTGTAACCAGAGTTTAGAGACCTGCGCTGTAATTCAAGTGTCAAACTTATTTCCTAAAAATTAAAAAAATTTTAATAAAATCTTAACAATTTTATGCTAAAGTTTAATTACATTTTCAACAAATTTAAAATTTTTCGTTTTTTGGTAAAGTTTTAATAGTTTTTGAAAGCTTCAATTATTAAAATTTAAACTAACAGCTGTCATATTTGTATAAACCAGAAATGTTCGCTCTTATTTTTTCGTTTTTTTTCCCAATTGTCAAATTCGTTTGTATTGGAATCCGTTAAAAAAAAAATACTTCTACTTAGTTTGTTGCTCGTACACGCAAAGAAAAAATATTTGGCAATTGACCATAATCTAATCACATCAATAACTATACGTAAATAGTAGTAGATATTTCTACTACTATTTTTAAAACTACACATATATATTTTATATATTGTGGTTTTGCAATAAAAAATTCACATCTACTTTTTGTAATTTTAATATAAAAAAAGTAGTACAGATTTTTACTACAATTTTTAAAAATACGCAATATTTTTAAATCTCGATTTATGACAAGAAGTAGTGATATTTTTTTTTTTAATTAGGAGCAGCACTCAGGGGATGACCCCTACGTATGCAGTGCATTGTGCCGGAACTCAGGGAGAGGTTTAGGGTAGAGGAGATAGATGTCGAAAATTTAGAAGGCTTTACTCTTCTCTGCGCGTTATGTTAATTTTAATAGCAGTGTTGAGGCGTCTCCAGTGTTATGTAGACGCATTAACTTTGTTAAGCTGTATTAGCTGGCACTTTTTTATTAATCGTTTTACTTCGAAAATACTTAGTGGCAATAATACTACTATTCCTAAAATTTGCATTAATTTATAAAAATTTTAAGGTAACTTATAACAAAACATAAAATTCTTTCTATAAGTATAATTAGAAACTTTGGGAAATGGTAGTACATATTTCTGCTACCTTTTAAAAATATATTTTGCCTCATCATAACTTCTAGTAGAAACGTGAACATAAAAATTTTCTTAATACATTTTCATATGAAACAAAAAAAAAAAAAAAATTAGTAGTATTTCTGCTGCTATGTTTAATAAAGCGGGCAAATTTAAGAAAAGTGTAAAGAAATGAGTTGTAATCAAGAAGACATATTGGTTTGATTGGAAAGAATAATTTTTAAAATAGTAGTATTTTTACTACTTTTTTTAATATCATGAAATATGAGAAAACTGAAGCCAACAGTGTTATCTTTTAATAATAAAAAAAAATAATATTTATTTAAAAAACTACGAATCGCTAAAATTTCTAAAAGTTGCACAGACTTGCGAAAATGTTTGAAGGAAAAGAAGTTTTAATAATAAAATTGTTTTTGTTTTTAATTATAAAAACTATTTTTGCATTTATGTTTATTTTTTATTTATTTTACCTGTCTAAAAAAATCATGGGAAGGTTATTTTATTAAATTTTTTTTTTTTCTACCTACTCCCTTATTAAATTTCTTAAAATAGCAGAATTTCTATTACATTTTATGTATCTTTGTTTCATCGTACTAAAAACTAATATAAACAAAATTCTATTTGAGATATTTTATAATAACTGAGTTTCAACCATTATTTAAACATATTTTCCAAGAAGGAAATTTAGCAGTATTACGGCTACTATTTTCTAAAAGTACAAAATATGTAATAAATTTTCAAGAAAATCTGTTTTAGTCATGCCAAAACTTTCCCTTAGCGGTAAAAGAAGCCTTAGTAGTAGTATTTTTACTACGTTGTACAAAGTAGTAATTGTACTACTTTTTTCAAAATGTTTAAATTTTAACTTTTTATATAGCTTTTAGCTTTTTTGACTAGAATTTAGTTTCATTGCTTGTTAGTTTTAGAAGATTTTGAACAAAACAAAATCAAAAAAACGGAAGCAGTTGAAAAATAAAAATAACTTAAAAACACACAAGTCTTTTGCACTCTATACAAATTCATAATTTGTATACAAAATATGCTTTTTGTTGTTGTTTTAACTATAAAAATTCCAAAGAAATATTTAATGTGTAGAATTAAGTTTGACACTTTTATGACATGCGCTTTAATTCTTTTCACTCTAAGAAATGCCAGCAAAAAAAAAAAAGAAATGTCAAACATTTAGTTGCACATCAAAAATAAGAAGAAAACATTTGTGGAATGTGGAAGCTAAATATTACTTTTGTTCAGAGATTATTTTTTAAAAGTACTTTGATTTTATTAAACACATATTTTATAGGTTTCTTTTAAATTTTTTCTATAATAATGTCGTAGAATACCATTAATTTTTAGCTTTTATTATGAATTTAGGCGAATTTTTAATTGCCTTTAAGGCTAGCACAACTATTCTTTAACACTTTTGCTTTGTGTTAAATATATTTAGATTAATTTGGCACCTTTAAGAATAAAATTTTGATTAATTTTTTTTTTTATTTATTTATTCAATAAAACACTTTATTTTATTAATTTCTGGTAAGTTTAACAGTTTAACACTATTTTAACGCGTCTTTTCGTTGTCATTTTATAAATTGTTCTTCCATTTCTTCTTTACTTCTTTCCATTTGCGATTGTCTTTAGTCGAGTTTTTTTTTTTTTTTTTGGTATCGTTACGTTTTCTCTATATACTTTTGCTTTAAAATAAACTTCTTTTCACATCCTTTGTTACTTCCCCCTTTGTAATTTGAACAATAAAATGTAAAAATTCCACCCCATTTTGCATTTAATCTTAAACCATGCATTTTATTTTAATTCATTTGTTGTTGAAATTTTTTTATTCTCTGTCCTTTCGCTATTATCCTTTACTGTTTTTTGTATTCTCTTATTTTTTCAAATGTACAAGTTTATGCTAATGAATGAATCAAAATCACTCAAAATCTGTGCTCTTTTGCTCAGTTTGTTGTTCTTTAATTTTGAGTTTTAGCTAAAGAGAGAGATTTTGTAATGCATTTCTGCGGTACTGCAAGAGTGAGAGCAATTTTTTAGTCTTTCAAAGGGAAATTTTCTCGATTTTGATGTCCTTTAAAAGGTTGCCAGCTGTTTTTGTTAAGTTTTATTCTGAACCACTTGTGGGTGTTTAAAGACTTTTATAAATTGCGAAAAAAAAAACAATAAAACCGGCAACAAAATAGGCATGACACCGCCCCCTATTTAAATGATAATATTGTGTAGTTACGATAAAGATTAGAGAGTCGTATTGGCTAAAGTGGTTAGCGCGTTGACTACTAAGCAAATATTGACTTGGGGCCTGTGTTCAAACCCTGGAAAGAGCAAGTCCATCAACATCATTAATTTCTCTAATGTACATCAGTGCAGCGTTGCCAAATGTGCAGATTTATCTGTTTTTTGCAGTTTTTCAAAGCATTAAGCAGTTTTAAATTTGGTTTTTTTGTACGTAAAGCAGTTTTTTTTATATATAAAATAAATTAAATGAGCAATAATTTTTTTGGTTTTTGTTCTATATGCAGTTTTTTCACTGGAAAATCAGGTTTTTTTGTATAAATTTGCAGTTTATTTAAAAAAAAATATGGCAGCATTGCATCAGTGAGACATTGTATAAATTGTTGTCGGACTATTTAAGTGATGAAGGCATAGCACTGCTCACTAAAAAACTGTTCCGACAGCGATTGATGCTGTTCCAAGCTAATGTACACAACATCGCCCTCCTTCGTCGGTTAGCAGAAACATCGGCGAAGTAAAACAATAAATAAAAGCCTGCCAATACAGATAACAAAGTTAATGCGTCTACGTAACACCGGAGGCGCCACAAAACTGCCATAAAAATTAACATAACGCGTAAAGCAGAGTTCTAAAAGAGTTAAGCCTTCTAAATTTTCAACATCTAGTGCTGGTCCTAATTAAAAAAAAAAAAACTTAGACATTGAGCACAATAAGTAGGTATCGGTTTAGTAGGAGTTATGGAAAAAAAAAATTTCGTTTAGTTTAAATAGGTGTGGCACCGCCCATTTTGTTTATCATACAGTAAAAATAAGTAAATATACGCTACGCTTTGGCAGGTCTCTATCCACTTTTCTATGGAACGAACGACGAAGTCCTGATCTAACTGCAACTTTAAGTTGGTAAAAAAAATTAAAATTGATTGATTTCAGCATTGATTTCCTTGAGGTCTTAGAAAGATTTTCTTTCCTTTTGAACGATTGTGTGCGTATGGCTGATGGGCATGTATGTAATTGAGTCTGTCATTCCTATACAAACTTCCCATTGATTTCCGATATATGTATGAACTTGAGTCATATAGTTTAGTTTTTACATAAATTTTTTTTGCCAGTTTTTGAAAGAAAAAAATTAAAAATATTTATGTAAAAAAAAATTGCAATGTTAAGTTTTTCGTTCTATTAAAACTTAATACTTTTATTCCCTCTACGAAGCGGTTTCCTTTGGGTATGGGAGAAATATTGCAATAATTTTCATGCATAGTTTTAGGTGCTAAAATAAATATTTTCCTGTTTTGATGTGTGTATGTGTGTATTGAAATGTATTTTAAAGTTGCGGTATTACTTTTAAAAGTTCTTAATAAAATAAAAATTTTCTAATAAATTAATTTAAAGAGCTCAAGACTGCACAATTTATTTTTTTTAATTAGAGAAACTTTTGAGAAATTAAATAAATTTTTTACCCCATAAAGAATTTGTTGTTGTGAGGACATACATATTTCAACTTTCTATATTCATTTTCATAGACAGACTTAAACATTTTTTTTTACTTCATTTATAACAAAACAAAAATTGCGTTGCTAACTTTTTACCACAAGACATCTTTTCTTAGAATTTCTATTATTATTTCTATTGTAATTTTCTGTTTTTTTTTTTGTTTTTCTTTTTGTTTTTCTTTGCAGATATGCATCCCTTATCGAAAAATTTGCTAATGACTTTCCACATCAACAGGATCAACAATAAAAAAAGCAATTCAACATACAACATGAAAAAGGTAAGGATTTACTTTTTTTTTCCTTTTTTTGTATAAACTTTTTATTTTAATGTAAATTTAAAAAAAAAGAGAGATTCTGAACAGAAAAGTCATTGTGGACAATTAAATATATATTCCCAATTAAGATTTCAAGAAAGTAATTAAATTTTTAGACAAAAAGAAAAAATAATAAAAAGAAATACTGCCAAACATTTTTATGGTGTTACGAACCAAGCTTTCTTGCCACTACACCCAAAAAAAAAAAAAAACTGAATTCTTTATATGAGCTTTTCCTGTAGACACTACCAACACTGCTTATTTTTTTTTTTTCTTCAGTCATAAATTTATGAAAATTTATTTAATTCTCCCCTTATGGATTCGTGCTGAGTTGGCTTGTTTGTTTCTCAAACATTTATTATATAATTCCACTAAATCTAAGTAAATTTAATAAATTCATTTCAATAACTCCCCCTTTTTAAACAAAAAAATATAAAGATTTTTTTTTTTTTTTTGAACAGTATCATATTTGTCTGTCTGTCTCTCTGTCTATCTGTATGTCTGTCGGTATACTATTTCTCAAGGGAGCAGGACAGCCAAGTACGTACTCGTATGAGTATAAATATTTATATCCCTGTGTAAAATCCTCATATCCTTAAATACTTTTACATGTATGCATACCATACATATGAATAAGGAAGAATAGTTACAAGAATATTAAAAAAAATTTTGAAACGCAAAATCAAAAAGGGCATAAAGTCTTTGCAAGAGTTGGGAGAAAATAATGATAAAATTTTAAATACATTTAAATCATGCTGAAATTCAATTTGTTACGGTGGTATTTTAGGTTGGCATAGCATTTTTTCTGTACAGTAAATCATACATCATCATTATTAGATGCGGGATTATGTGAGTGGTAAGGAAAAGCAAAAAAAAAAATAATTATATGAACATTTAAACTGAGGCTAAAGTTTAAAATTTTGTAAAAAATATATATAGTTTTGATTTGATATTAAATTAAGTGAGGAAACTACGAATTCCATACATCATCTGCCTACAAAGGGACACATACACACATAGTTATGCACATACTCATTTAAAATAATTTCTTTTTTGCAAAATTTTAACTCCTTAAAGATAAAAAAACACATTTTAAAATTAAATAAAATTTTTATGAAGTTCTAACTTTTGAAAAAGCTTTAAAGCTTTTTTCAGCTACCAACGGTAATCATGTTCAAAAGTTTTGATTCTTCAAAATCATATACCAAAATTATACACTTCAAAACATAAGAAATTTTAACCTCTCTTAAAGAACCTTTAAAATGTTTTAGGTAAACGTTTATGGCGACTGAGAAAAAATTTTATAATGCATTTGGTTGCGTTTAAAAATATCTATTACGTAATTTGCATTGATTTTCTTGTGTTTAAAAAAGCTTTAATTTTTTTTTTTTTTTTGGAAATTTCAAAGTTTTTTTTAAGCATTTTTTATGATTAATATAGTTATGATTTTTTTAGTGGAACTGTAGGGTGTTTAAACCAAAGAAATTTTTCATTGTTCAGACTTAAGTTCGTACAATTAATTTTTCTAGTTAAATTATTGCGTGCTTCTGGATTTTTTTTTCTCCAATAAAAAATAACAATAGTTTAAGAATTAGATTGTATGCATTATTAAAAATGTTATATTAAATGCATATTTAACTACTAATAAAACAATGACTTATGGCCTGGGTTCACACCCTGGACGCAATAAAAATGAACGCAATCAGCAATCATCAGCTGTTCTTTGAATGTATTAGTTAATTGGCATTTAGTTACAGCTGAACCCATAACTAAGCGGGAACTTATCTTGCTAAAAGTAACAAACTGTGAATAACTTAAATTGACACTTAAAAACGTTCTCACTTAGTGATAATTTAAGAATATGCGCCCATATCCTACAGCAGGGAGCTAGAGGTTTCTAAAGTTTCGCCTTAAAGTTGCAAACATGCAAACAATGTGATGAAAAGTTAGTTTTACAAAATTTGTTATATTGAGTCACTACAGCAGGCAACTGCAAAAAGGTAGAGAACTTTAGCTCTCCCCTAAAGTGTAAAGTTTCAAAACGATAATGCACATACAATTCTTAAATTTTCACTAAGTGAGAACGTTTTTAAGTGTCAATTTAAGTTATTCACACTTGGTTACTTTCATGCCCTTTACCAAAATCAATTGTTAGAGAAAATGTGTTTTTCTTAATTTTTGTGTTGTACAGTGTAATTTGGAAATTTATTTAAAATTCTCAAAGCGTTTATAGCAAAATTGCGTTTTGATGAAAATACTTAGTTTTTAAACCAAATTACATGAGATTTTTAAACTTCTACATAATTTCATGCAGAAAAATTTTGCCACACTCTCTTCTAAAATGACAAAAGTGGGAGTTTTCTTTAAGTATCCGTTTTTGCAACACCTCACCTAATTTTTACACATTTAAAGTCTCTATATTATTAAAAATGAGATTATAATCTAGCATTGGCAAAATATTTCATTTAGATCCGACCAACGGTTCCTGAGATAGAAGCGGATAAATTTCATGAAAAAACATAAAATTTATGGCAAATTTTTACCAATATATTTTTTTGTATACGGTCTATATTTCCGAAGTTTCTAAGCCTAGGTCGATGAAATTGTATAGTATTGAAACTAAAAGGTTTGTGATTTTTACAAAAGACATATGAATGTTGTCCCCCTAATAGTTTTGTAGATATGTATAAAGGTTTCAAGTAGAAATTTAAATTTTTAATTATTAATGAAGGTGGACAGGCGGGCAAAACTTTGAACATCACATAACCAACTTTAAGACCTATAACATAGTGTATCATTTATTCAAATATATATTTGAGGGTGGTGTTGGCTGAAGTGGTTAGCGCGTTGACTACTAAGCAATCAATGACGTGGGGCCTGGGTTCAAACACTGGCCAGAGCAAGTCATCAACATCATTAATTTCTCTAATGTACATTAGTGAGACATTGTATTAATTGTTGACGGACTATTTAAGTGATGAAGGCATAGCACTGGTCACTAACAAACTGTTCCGACAGCGATTGATGCTGTTCCAAGCTAATGTACACAACATCACCCTCCTTCGTCGGTTATCGGAAACATCGGCGAAGTAAAACAATTATTAAAATGCCTGCTAATACAGCTTAACAAAGTTAATGCGTCTACTTAACACCGGAAGCGCGTCAACACTGCCTTAAAAATTAACATAACGCACAAAGCAGAGTTGTGAAAGAGTTAAGTCTTCTAAATTTTCAACATCTAACTTCGCTACCCTATCCCTCAGTTTTATCCCTACCTTTATCAGTTTTCACAGATTTAATCCAAAATTATTTTAATTGCAAAATTTTTATAAGAAATGCTTGATTTAGGTTTTGGAAGAGAAACTATGAATTATTTGTCAAAAGTTTAAATAATATAAATTGAGTTCGTGATATAAATTTTAAGTTTGAAACAAAAGCGTTGTGCTTTTATTAAAATTTGCATCAAAATGTTTTTATTTCTTATTAAGTTCTAACCATTAGCAACTAAAAGCTTTGCTACAGTTAAAATTTTAAAACCATCAAAAGCTTAAAAATTTTACTATTATAGTTATTAGTTTTGTTAGGTTACTTAGTTAAATATTTTTTTTTTTACATATTTTGTTGAACCTTCTTGGAACTGTGTAATGTTTATTGTTTTCTGTAAGTTTCTTCCGGAAATAATAAATTAATCTTAATTTTGCAAAAGGGTGCTTAACAAAAGTGTAACCAATACATGAAAAGATTTTTACGAAAATATAACTGTTGTTTAACCGACAAAACCCTTCCCAAGTCGGATTTACTCTGTGTGTTTTTAACCCACAACAAACTATACCCCAGAGATTTGTTAATAAACGTTCAAAACAAATCCCAATGATTTCAAACAAAACAAAGGATTTCTAAGGCCTAGTGAGTGTGTGTGTATTTGTGTGTACGTACATCAATTCGTAGATATGATTGTTAATCCCCTCAAATTATGCTACAACATGAACACTATACGTTAAATGTACTCTACCTTTATCTCCTTTCGAATGCTTACATACTCGTATAAACATACATCGTCGCTTTTAGTAGAAGGTGGAGTTAAAGTTAAACTTTTGTATTTAATGCTTATTTCCGTTTTGGCTTCAACTAACAAACCAAACAGACAAACAAACGAATATCTAATATTCAGTCTCATTTCTATGCAAAAACTTTTCTAAATAATTCTAAATTTCAGGAGTAAAGGACATTGAGGTTTAAATGTTTTAATACTTGAAGGGTTGCTGTTGTTGCCACAGCAACAGCAGCATGTGGTGCAACAGCCCTCCAGTTATAAATATTTTCTATATTGACTTGTTGTCCTTATAAACCCTTATTGCTCACAATAAATAATAATAATAAAACAGCAACAACGACAATCTCATCGGTGTGTGTGTTTATAAAGGATTCCGTTCTAACAGCAATTTTATAATTTTCAGTTGGGTGCTAATGGTTGCAACAACAACAACAATAAAAAAAAAGTGTCATCAGCGTTTGGTAGAAATGATGATGATGAGTGTAATGGCAACATCAAAACATTTTCAGTTGGATAATTTTTCAAAATGTTTAAATAGAATTTCTTGTGAAATTTGTCACAAAATTTAAAAAAGCCTGTTCGAATATTTCTATAGAAAAATGTTGTATGTTGTATGAGTATATAAATTGTGAAAACAAAAACTTTCAATTGTTTAATGCTTTTTAAACTTAGAGCTTTAAGCTTTAAAACATGAATAGGCGATTTTGCAGCGGTCCAAAATTTTTGGAATATTTAATAATGTTTGCTCTCTTTTTTTTTTTTTGCTTCCACTCTAATCCAGAAACATTTTTAAAAATGTGGATTTGAAATTTTAGCAAAAACCTTTTAAGCTTTTTTTTTTTTGTCATTTGTTTATTAAGTCGGGCATTCCGATCGGAATAGTTTTGATTCTGTAAGTGTATTCCGATCGTTTTTTATTTACAGTTTTATTTACAGTCGTCTGTTTTTGTTAGTAAAATTCGCAAAAAGCTTTTTTTTTTTATTAGTATCCAAAGCTTATTTTACTGACGCTCTTAAAGGTATGCATGTTTTTTCTTGTTTAATACAAATGAAGTTCGTAGAAAAATTCATTGTCATTGTTTCATTTGGTATATGAAAAATATTTTGATTACAAAAAAAAATCTTGTTTTTATATTCACAAGACTCGACTTTTAGAACTGAAACTTCTTTAGATCGTAATTTAGTTGCGTGAGATTGCTGCTGTACTCCAGTCGCACATATATTGAATTTCCTTGATAATATAATTTAATGATAAGAAAAGTGGGCAGTGCCACACCCACATAAAACAAATATTATTTTTAAAATAATTCTATTAAAAATATTCGTTTGTAACTTTGATAAAATATAGTATAATATGGGCACACCAACAATTGAGTTAGGCGGTGCCACAAACATTAAAGATAATATTTTTATTTACCCTATTCTACTCAAACAATTTATATGAACTCGTAATGAAAAATAACGAAAATTTAAAATTTTTTTACCACGCCTGCTTTTTAAAGGATGTGGGAGTTGAATTACATTATAATTAAATGGTATCAAAATTAATATTCTTTCTAGCTTTTTTTGAGCCATAAGAAACGATGAAAATTTTTGGCTTTTCAAAAATAACTCAGATTTGAAAAAAAAAAATCGAATAAAGAATTTTTATCGCAGTTGGTGGATGATTTTGTTTTTAACAATAGCAAAAAATCATTATAATTTTTCTTAAGTATTTCTTATGCTCTACAATCAAATGCAAAAAACAATAGTATATATATCCTGCAAAAAAAAAAGGAAAAATACAAATTCCTAATGACCAGCCATTTTCTATATTTGCAAATGGAATTGTAGAGAGCAACCATCAATTGTCAAAAACACTCTTGGTTATTTTAATTTATTGTACATCTTCTACAGCCTCACAACCTTTTGTATGGGCAGGCCACCACTGTCATAAAAAATCGAATAAATCTTAAACAAATTGTTTGTTTTAAAGCAAAGTTTCTTTTTATTTCCAACTTAATGTTTGCGGCACGTGTTTGCCCTTGAATTTGATTACTTTTTTTTCTCGGTTTTAACAGGGAGAAAAAAAACGTAAATTAACCCTGCCGATGCATGCAAAATGAAGTACACATGTAGTTGATTTCCAGGTACATAAAATATAATTTATATGCTTTGGTATTTGTTATTATGAACAATATACATATAAATTGAAAATATTAAACTTTAATTGTCATGGAGTGTTTTGTGTTATAAATATTTTCTAATGATGTGTTTAATACGCCCACACAAAAGAAAACGCATACGTTCTTATCCATTGACGGGTTTATGTGAAAATTGTTTTTGTTTTTTCCCCAGAACTTCTAGCTTTTAGTTCTTTCCCAATAACTGAAAAGTTACATCGGGCAGCTTAAGCTGTTATTCATGAAAACCACATACATACATTCATACAAACAAGTACATATGTACTACTTCCTCTTTCTTTTTCATTAGTCTTGCTCACTTGTGTTTTGTTTATGATAGAAATAGCTGCAGTAAAACAAACACACACACACACTTTTTTCAGATACAATTAAAGCATTAAACACATTCGCCACAGCAGACTACCGACTACCACCTTTCCAAATTAGAATACATGTGTGCATATGAGAATGATTATATTGAAGACAGCAAGGCAACACGGCAACAGGTTTTTGTCCATGCTACTTTTGTCGTGTAGTCGAATTAAACTAATTTCTATTTCTGATGGCCACAAAACCAAAACAGTGTTGACAATATACAAAATTTGTAAAACAAATTAGTGATTAGAAATATTTTTTATTGTAAGATAAAAAAAAAATTACAAAATTTAAATGTTATAATATATGTATATGCATCAAGAATTTTTATTAGCTTTATTGTTATATGCAATATTGACTTGAGTCAAAAATACCAACATTGTTAAAGATTAAAAAAACTCACAGGGTAATAGCCCTGTTTTACCTAAAATTTTTTGTGTAATTTTTTCGGCGCTCTCTCTTGATTCCGCAGCTACGGGTTTCAAAACTTTACTATATTATTGATTATAAGTCTTACAATATAGAACGAATATAAACGACATAGGTATCATTTCAAAATGCTCTATATATAAATAAAATAGTAAATAAAATCAAGAGTTTTCAATATCCATTTCACTCTTCATCAATATATAGATATACCATTAGTTCTCGAGTCCCAATTGATTCCTCAGATCAATAAATCGGGGTCCAGACAAAGGTTTCGTCAAAATATCAGCTATTTGTTTATCTGTGGATATATACTCAATTTTAATTAGTTTATTTTCTACTTGTTCCCTTGAAAAATGATATTTTATGTCGATATGTTTTGATCTTTTGTGACATGAGGGATTATTAGCTATACTAATACAACCTTGATTATCCTCAAATAATTTTATTGGATTATCTACTTCTATTTTCAGACTTTTGAATAAGGATTTTAGCCATAAAGCTTCTCTAACAGATTCAAAAAGGGCCATATATTCTGCTTCAGTGGATGAAGCTGCAACAGAGTTTTGTTTTCTCGTATTCCAACAAATTATATTCGATTGAAACATTTTAAATAAATACCCAGTAGTGCTTCTCCTATCAATTTCACTTCCACCCCAGTCAGAATCTACATATCCACTTAACAAATCATCATACTCCCGATTAACAACATAAGTTAGTTTCAAATCGATTGTACCTTTAAGGTATCGCAAAACTCTCTTCAGACATTGCCAGAGTTCCTCATTACTCTTATGGCTATATCGGCTCAAAATATTAACTGCTGTGCTTAAATCAGGTCGCGTGCACAACATAATATACATTAAGCACCCAATCAAACAACGCATGGTGCATCACAATTATTATCCGAGTTCAATGCATCATAATTAAGTTTAACTGGAAGGGGACAAGCAACTGGCTTACATTCATCCATTTTAAATTTCCTTAAAACGCTTTCAATGTAAGCACCCTGACTAAGATGTAATTGACCATCTTTCCTGTCTATTTTAATACCTATAAAATACCGAATTTCAAATAAATCTGTCATCTTAAATTCTCCCATTAAGTATGATTTAAACTTATTCATCGTAACAATATTCGCCGTCGATATGACCAAATCGTCCACATATAACAATACATATATATTCTTAAGAATATTGCCATTATCGAGAATATAAATACAACGATCTACAGACGAATCTGTAAACCCAATTCTCTTTAAAGTCTGTTCAAATACCTCAAACCAACATCTAGCCGCTTGCTTAAGTCCATAAATGGCCTTATTTAGTTTGCAGATCTTACCATTATCACAGGATAACCCTTGAGGAACAGACATATATATTTCCTCTTTTAACGTGCCATTCAAAAAGGCAGTTTTAACATCCATATGGTGAACTTTCAAATTAAATTGGTTTGAAAAAGACATTAAAATTCTAAAACTTTGAATCCTTGCTACCGGAGCAAAAGTTTCATCATAATCAATCAGATATTCCTGTGTGAAACCACGAGCAACAAGCCTAGCTCTATATCTAACTGGTTTTCCAAATTCATCATGTTTAATTGTAAATACCCATCTACAATCAACTATATTCTTATCTTCAGGTTTCTGTACAAAGGACCAAGTTTTATTATAAAAATGCGAATCCAACTCTTCCTTAATTGCCTTTTCCCAATGTATCCTATCAATTCTATTCTTGACCTCCTCAAATGAATTTGGAATGTTGCTAAATAAAGTGTGAGCATTCATTACACAATTGTTCAACAAATCCCTGTATGATACATGTGGTCTATCTTTCATTCTTTCACTCCTTCTGATTTCCACATGCGAGTCTTTCAATTCAGAAGCACTTTCAACTATATCTGAATCAGTAACGCCAGTATCAACTTTCTTATTTGTAGACAAATTATCACTAGGCTTTGAAAAATCAATTCCGGGAATTTCCGTACTCTCATTCGGGATATCAATTTGAACACATTTCCTATTATCACATTCCGTACTCTCATTCGGGGTATCAAATTGATCACATTCCTGACTATCATTCAGGACACCATCCGTACTCTCATTCGGGATATCAACTTGAACACATTCATCTTCTACAACAGCTCTAGAATTTATCATATTGGTTTCATCAACAATAACATCTCTAGCCATTACAAATTTCCCAGATTCCACATCCCATACCTTAAAACCATTCGGCTCATATCCAACAAGTATACCTTTCCACGATTTTTGATCAAATTTCCTCTTTCTGGTCTTATTGTGAACATATACTGTTGAACCGAAAACTTTCAAAAACTTTAGATTTGGCTTTCTAGTATGCCACATTTCATATGGTGTTTTCATATTCTCCTTTAATACAGTACTGGGACTTCTATTAATCAAATATGTTGCTGTTAATACAGCTTCTCCCCAGAAAAATTTCTGTAATTTCGCCCCATTAATCATTGCACGAGCCTTTTCTGTAATAGTTCTAATCATTCTCTCGGAGACACCATTTAATTGTGGAGTATGTGGAACCGTTAAGTGATAAGTAATGCCTCTTTGAACACAATATTCTCGCATCTCATTGGATAAATATTCCCTACCATTGTCAATATACAAATTAACAACTTTCAAATTAAAATGAGCTTCACCTTTCGCTACGAAATCCTTAAACATTGCAAAAACATCAGACTTGTTCCTAATTAAATAAGTTACACAATAATGTGTATATTGATCAATAAAAATCACATAATAATTTTTACCATCCATAGTAGCAGGTGTTATCGGACCACATACATCAGAATGGACAACAAATAAAGGCCTTTTTATATGTTCCTTATTCTTAAACCTTTCAAAACGAAGTCTAGCCTGCTTGCCATTTATGCATGCTTCGCAAAGCTCATTATCAGGTTGTACATTCTTTAAAAGATTGGTATCATAAAACATGTCCTTCCCCTTTATTTCCAAAAATTTTCCTTTGCTAATATGCCCTAGTCTCTCATGCCACAATCGATATTCACTAATCTTACAAATACTTGATACGTATGCCTGACTATTAACTGGAATGAATTTTAGAATCGGTACATTGTGTATATATCCACAATCCATAATTACCTGGTTACACTTACTGATTCTTACACCTCCTGGATGAAATTCAATTGACATTCCAGCATCCTGCATCCTTTTTACTGAAAGTAAGTTTTCTGAAACATCCGAACAAAACAAAACGTCTTCCAGAGTAATCTGATGCAATAAATCGTGGCGAAGTCTCACTATGCCCTTCTTGTTCGCATAAATATATTCGCCGCATTTTGCCACTGCTATTTGGATAGGTGGATCTAGCATTACAAAGTCCGTAAACAGGCTTTCGTCATTTATGAGATGATCCGATGCCCCAGAATCCAATAAAAACGAAACACTGCCATCCTTCTTGCAAGTAGGCTCACGTCTTATCATAAATGCAAAACCTCCTTCCGATTGAACTGTTGCCATTTGTGCCTGTTTCTCTTTTTCCTGATTCTTGTTGCCTGAAATTCTTTTAAATGCAAAACAGTTCTTCTTAATGTGACCAGTTTTACCGCAGTAATGGCATTTTATTTGCGTCTTCATATTTGCCTTTTGTTGCTTATACGGTTTAAATTTGTTTTTATTTTTATAGTTATTAAATCTATTTCTATTTTCGTTTTGGTTATTTCCACTCACGGCTTGCAAAACTTTCGAGCTGGTATCCTTACTGGCGCTTCTCAATTTGATCTCATAATCGAGCAATCGATTCTTGACAAAAGCTAATGTCAAATTGTCTTCCGACAATGTTTCAATAGCAGTAATAACTCCATCATAATACGATGGCAAAGACAACAACAAGTGAGACACTTTATCCATCTCATCGATTTTTGCCCCTGCAGCCAGTAATTCAGTTACCAGGTCATCAAAAATATTGAAATGATTCAAGAGTGGACATTCTCCTTTCAATTTTAAAGCCAACAACTGCTTTCGAATGGACAATTGTGACGCCAAACTCTTCCTCTCATAAATTGCGTCCAGATTTCTGAATATTTGTTTTGCACTACTTTCACTATTCGCGAATCCAAGAAACGAGTCACTTAAATATTCAATTATTACACTTTTAGCACTTCTTTCCATTTTCTGCCAATCCTCATTAACTTTTTCTGGCGCATTGCCATCAATAACTCTCAACACATCAATTTCACTTAAAAGGGCTCGAACACGAAATTTCCATATGGAGTATTTTTCTCCATCAAATGGTTTAATATTCCTTTTCGATTTGTCCATGATTTAACTTTACTTTTTATTTTCTGCGAGTGATGAAATGTAAACTGGGCCCATAACCTATTATAATTTACCCATTTACATTCAAATAAAAAGAGACGCTTTTCAATTTGTAATAAAATTATTTATTATATTTTTCTTCATGCGTCACTGCCATATGTCACTTACAAAATCCAAATAAAAAGTAAGAGAAATTCAAGTTAATAAAACAGAAAACAAAGTAGGCAAACGCAAATACATTTATACATTATCTTTGTGTATGTTGTAATTACAAGAATTCGTTGCAACAGTCAATTTACATACTGAGAGAAATTCTTGTAATTCCAACACACCTCCTCAACAGACACAAAGATTAAAAAAAAAAAATTATTCCATTAAATAAAATTGTGACAGGCCGAGCATTCTGGGAAATATACATTGTAGCCCAACATTTGTTGCAAGGATTGGGGAAAACCCAGAAAAACCCAATCAGACCAAAAAAAAATTATATATATAAAAAAAATAGTAAATAAAATCAAGAGTTTTCAATATCCATTTCACTCTTCATCAATATATAGATATACCATTAGTTCTCGAGTCCCAATTGATTCCTCAGATCAATAAATCGGAGTCCAGACAAAGGTTTCGTCAAAATATCAGCTATTTGTTTATCTGTGGATATATACTCAATTTTAATTAGTTTATTTTCTACTTGTTCCCTTGAA
Organism: Lypha dubia; assembly: GCA_947311025.1. Taxonomy (NCBI): domain Eukaryota; kingdom Metazoa; phylum Arthropoda; class Insecta; order Diptera; family Tachinidae; genus Lypha; species Lypha dubia. The sequence goes on along the minus strand of OX371262.1, from coordinate 10,069,249 downwards.
AAATGATATTTTATGTCGATATGTTTTGATCTTTTGTGACATGAGGGATTATTAGCTATACTAATACAACCTTGATTATCCTCAAATAATTTTATTGGATTATCTACTTCTATTTTCAGACTTTTGAATAAGGATTTTAGCCATAAAGCTTCTCTAACAGATTCAAAAAGGGCCATATATTCTGCTTCAGTGGATGAAGCTGCAACAGAGTTTTGTTTTCTCGTATTCCAACAAATTATATTCGATTGAAACATTTTAAATAAATACCCAGTAGTGCTTCTCCTATCAATTTCACTTCCACCCCAGTCAGAATCTACATATCCACTTAACAAATCATCATACTCCCGATTAACAACATAAGTTAGTTTCAAATCGATTGTACCTTTAAGGTATCGCAAAACTCTCTTCAGACATTGCCAGAGTTCCTCATTACTCTTATGGCTATATCGGCTCAAAATATTAACTGCTGTGCTTAAATCAGGTCGCGTGCACAACATAATATACATTAAGCACCCAATCAAACAACGCATGGTGCATCACAATTATTATCCGAGTTCAATGCATCATAATTAAGTTTAACTGGAAGGGGACAAGCAACTGGCTTACATTCATCCATTTTAAATTTCCTTAAAACGCTTTCAATGTAAGCACCCTGACTAAGATGTAATTGACCATCTTTCCTGTCTATTTTAATACCTATAAAATACCGAATTTCAAATAAATCTGTCATCTTAAATTCTCCCATTAAGTATGATTTAAACTTATTCATCGTAACAATATTCGCCGTCGATATGACCAAATCGTCCACATATAACAATACATATATATTCTTAAGAATATTGCCATTATCGAGAATATAAATACAACGATCTACAGACGAATCTGTAAACCCAATTCTCTTTAAAGTCTGTTCAAATACCTCAAACCAACATCTAGCCGCTTGCTTAAGTCCATAAATGGCCTTATTTAGTTTGCAGATCTTACCATTATCACAGGATAACCCTTGAGGAACAGACATATATATTTCCTCTTTTAACGTGCCATTCAAAAAGGCAGTTTTAACAACCATATGGTGAACTTTCAAATTAAATTGGTTTGAAAAAGACATTAAAATTCTAAAACTTTGAATCCTTGCTACCGGAGCAAAAGTTTCATCATAATCAATCAGATATTCCTGTGTGAAACCACGAGCAACAAGCCTAGCTCTATATCTAACTGGTTTTCCAAATTCATCATGTTTAATTGTAAATACCCATCTACAATCAACTATATTCTTATCTTCAGGTTTCTGTACAAAGGACCAAGTTTTATTATAAAAATGCGAATCCAACTCTTCCTTAATTGCCTTTTCCCAATGTATCCTATCAATTCTATTCTTGACCTCCTCAAATGAATTTGGAATGTTGCTAAATAAAGTGTGAGCATTCATTACACAATTGTTCAACAAATCCCTGTATGATACATGTGGTCTATCTTTCATTCTTTCACTCCTTCTGATTTCCACATGCGAGTCTTTCAATTCAGAAGCACTTTCAACTATATCTGAATCAGTAACGCCAGTATCAACTTTCTTATTTGTAGACAAATTATCACTAGGCTTTGAAAAATCAATTCCGGGAATTTCCGTACTCTCATTCGGGATATCAATTTGAACACATTTCCTATTATCACATTCCGTACTCTCATTCGGGGTATCAAATTGATCACATTCCTGACTATCATTCAGGACACCATCCGTACTCTCATTCGGGATATCAACTTGAACACATTCATCTTCTACAACAGCTCTAGAATTTATCATATTGGTTTCATCAACAATAACATCTCTAGCCATTACAAATTTCCCAGATTCCACATCCCATACCTTAAAACCATTCGGCTCATATCCAACAAGTATACCTTTCCACGATTTTTGATCAAATTTCCTCTTTCTGGTCTTATTGTGAACATATACTGTTGAACCGAAAACTTTCAAAAACTTTAGATTTGGCTTTCTAGTATGCCACATTTCATATGGTGTTTTCATATTCTCCTTTAATACAGTACTGGGACTTCTATTAATCAAATATGTTGCTGTTAATACAGCTTCTCCCCAGAAAAATTTCTGTAATTTCGCCCCATTAATCATTGCACGAGCCTTTTCTGTAATAGTTCTAATCATTCTCTCGGAGACACCATTTAATTGTGGAGTATGTGGAACCGTTAAGTGATAAGTAATGCCTCTTTGAACACAATATTCTCGCATCTCATTGGATAAATATTCCCTACCATTGTCAATATACAAATTAACAACTTTCAAATTAAAATGAGCTTCACCTTTCGCTACGAAATCCTTAAACATTGCAAAAACATCAGACTTGTTCCTAATTAAATAAGTTACACAATAATGTGTATATTGATCAATAAAAATCACATAATAATTTTTACCATCCATAGTAGCAGGTGTTATCGGACCACATACATCAGAATGGACAACAAATAAAGGCCTTTTTATATGTTCCTTATTCTTAAACCTTTCAAAACGAAGTCTAGCCTGCTTGCCATTTATGCATGCTTCGCAAAGCTCATTATCAGGTTGTACATTCTTTAAAAGATTGGTATCATAAAACATGTCCTTCCCCTTTATTTCCAAAAATTTTCCTTTGCTAATATGCCCTAGTCTCTCATGCCACAATCGATATTCACTAATCTTACAAATACTTGATACGTATGCCTGACTATTAACTGGAATGAATTTTAGAATCGGTACATTGTGTATATATCCACAATCCATAATTACCTGGTTACACTTACTGATTCTTACACCTCCTGGATGAAATTCAATTGACATTCCAGCATCCTGCATCCTTTTTACTGAAAGTAAGTTTTCTGAAACATCCGAACAAAACAAAACGTCTTCCAGAGTAATCTGATGCAATAAATCGTGGCGAAGTCTCACTATGCCCTTCTTGTTCGCATAAATATATTCGCCGCATTTTGCCACTGCTATTTGGATAGGTGGATCTAGCATTACAAAGTCCGTAAACAGGCTTTCGTCATTTATGAGATGATCCGATGCCCCAGAATCCAATAAAAACGAAACACTGCCATCCTTCTTGCAAGTAGGCTCACGTCTTATCATAAATGCAAAACCTCCTTCCGATTGAACTGTTGCCATTTGTGCCTGTTTCTCTTTTTCCTGATTCTTGTTGCCTGAAATTCTTTTAAATGCAAAACAGTTCTTCTTAATGTGACCAGTTTTACCGCAGTAATGGCATTTTATTTGCGTCTTCATATTTGCCTTTTGTTGCTTATACGGTTTAAATTTGTTTTTATTTTTATAGTTATTAAATCTATTTCTATTTTCGTTTTGGTTATTTCCACTCACGGCTTGCAAAACTTTCGAGCTGGTATCCTTACTGGCGCTTCTCAATTTGATCTCATAATCGAGCAATCGATTCTTGACAAAAGCTAATGTCAAATTGTCTTCCGACAATGTTTCAATAGCAGTAATAACTCCATCATAATACGATGGCAAAGACAACAACAAGTGAGACACTTTATCCATCTCATCGATTTTTGCCCCTGCAGCCAGTAATTCAGTTACCAGGTCATCAAAAATATTGAAATGATTCAAGAGTGGACATTCTCCTTTCAATTTTAAAGCCAACAACTGCTTTCGAATGGACAATTGTGACGCCAAACTCTTCCTCTCATAAATTGCGTCCAGATTTCTGAATATTTGTTTTGCACTACTTTCACTATTCGCGAATCCAAGAAACGAGTCACTTAAATATTCAATTATTACACTTTTAGCACTTCTTTCCATTTTCTGCCAATCCTCATTAACTTTTTCTGGCGCATTGCCATCAATAACTCTCAACACATCAATTTCACTTAAAAGGGCTCGAACACGAAATTTCCATATGGAGTATTTTTCTCCATCAAATGGTTTAATATTCCTTTTCGATTTGTCCATGATTTAACTTTACTTTTTATTTTCTGCGAGTGATGAAATGTAAACTGGGCCCATAACCTATTATAATTTACCCATTTACATTCAAATAAAAAGAGACGCTTTTCAATTTGTAATAAAATTATTTATTATATTTTTCTTCATGCGTCACTGCCATATGTCACTTACAAAATCCAAATAAAAAGTAAGAGAAATTCAAGTTAATAAAACAGAAAACAAAGTAGGCAAACGCAAATACATTTATACATTATCTTTGTGTATGTTGTAATTACAAGAATTCGTTGCAACAGTCAATTTACATACTGAGAGAAATTCTTGTAATTCCAACATATTATAATTTACCCATTTACATTCAAATAAAAAGAGACGCTTTTCAATTTGTAATAAAATTATTTATTATATTTTTCTTCATGCGTCACTGCCATATGTCACTTACAAAATCCAAATAAAAAGTAAGAGAAATTCAAGTTAATAAAACAGAAAACAAAGTAGGCAAACGCAAATACATTTATACATTATCTTTGTGTATGTTGTAATTACAAGAATTCGTTGCAACAGTCAATTTACATACTGAGAGAAATTCTTGTAATTCCAACACACCTCCTCAACAGACACAAAGATTAAAAAAAAAAAAATTATTCCATTAAATAAAATTGTGACAGGCCGAGCATTCTGGGAAATATACATTGTAGCCCAACATTTGTTGCAAGGATTGGGGAAAACCCAGAAAAACCCAATCAGACCAAAAAAAAATTATATATATAAAAAAAATAGTAAATAAAATCAAGAGTTTTCAATATCCATTTCACTCTTCATCAATATATAGATATACCATTAGTTCTCGAGTCCCAATTGATTCCTCAGATCAATAAATCGGGGTCCAGACAAAGGTTTCGTCAAAATATCAGCTATTTGTTTATCTGTGGATATATACTCAATTTTAATTAGTTTATTTTCTACTTGTTCCCTTGAAAAATGATATTTTATGTCGATATGTTTTGATCTTTTGTGACATGAGGGATTATTAGCTATACTAATACAACCTTGATTATCCTCAAATAATTTTATTGGATTATCTACTTCTATTTTCAGACTTTTGAATAAGGATTTTAGCCATAAAGCTTCTCTAACAGATTCAAAAAGGGCCATATATTCTGCTTCAGTGGATGAAGCTGCAACAGAGTTTTGTTTTCTCGTATTCCAACAAATTATATTCGATTGAAACATTTTAAATAAATACCCAGTAGTGCTTCTCCTATCAATTTCACTTCCACCCCAGTCAGAATCTACATATCCACTTAACAAATCATCATACTCCCGATTAACAACATAAGTTAGTTTCAAATCGATTGTACCTTTAAGGTATCGCAAAACTCTCTTCAGACATTGCCAGAGTTCCTCATTACTCTTATGGCTATATCGGCTCAAAATATTAACTGCTGTGCTTAAATCAGGTCGCGTGCACAACATAATATACATTAAGCACCCAATCAAACAACGCATGGTGCATCACAATTATTATCCGAGTTCAATGCATCATAATTAAGTTTAACTGGAAGGGGACAAGCAACTGGCTTACATTCATCCATTTTAAATTTCCTTAAAACGCTTTCAATGTAAGCACCCTGACTAAGATGTAATTGACCATCTTTCCTGTCTATTTTAATACCTATAAAATACCGAATTTCAAATAAATCTGTCATCTTAAATTCTCCCATTAAGTATGATTTAAACTTATTCATCGTAACAATATTCGCCGTCGATATGACCAAATCGTCCACATATAACAATACATATATATTCTTAAGAATATTGCCATTATCGAGAATATAAATACAACGATCTACAGACGAATCTGTAAACCCAATTCTCTTTAAAGTCTGTTCAAATACCTCAAACCAACATCTAGCCGCTTGCTTAAGTCCATAAATGGCCTTATTTAGTTTGCAGATCTTACCATTATCACAGGATAACCCTTGAGGAACAGACATATATATTTCCTCTTTTAACGTGCCATTCAAAAAGGCAGTTTTAACATCCATATGGTGAACTTTCAAATTAAATTGGTTTGAAAAAGACATTAAAATTCTAAAACTTTGAATCCTTGCTACCGGAGCAAAAGTTTCATCATAATCAATCAGATATTCCTGTGTGAAACCACGAGCAACAAGCCTAGCTCTATATCTAACTGGTTTTCCAAATTCATCATGTTTAATTGTAAATACCCATCTACAATCAACTATATTCTTATCTTCAGGTTTCTGTACAAAGGACCAAGTTTTATTATAAAAATGCGAATCCAACTCTTCCTTAATTGCCTTTTCCCAATGTATCCTATCAATTCTATTCTTGACCTCCTCAAATGAATTTGGAATGTTGCTAAATAAAGTGTGAGCATTCATTACACAATTGTTCAACAAATCCCTGTATGATACATGTGGTCTATCTTTCATTCTTTCACTCCTTCTGATTTCCACATGCGAGTCTTTCAATTCAGAAGCACTTTCAACTATATCTGAATCAGTAACGCCAGTATCAACTTTCTTATTTGTAGACAAATTATCACTAGGCTTTGAAAAATCAATTCCGGGAATTTCCGTACTCTCATTCGGGATATCAATTTGAACACATTTCCTATTATCACATTCCGTACTCTCATTCGGGGTATCAAATTGATCACATTCCTGACTATCATTCAGGACACCATCCGTACTCTCATTCGGGATATCAACTTGAACACATTCATCTTCTACAACAGCTCTAGAATTTATCATATTGGTTTCATCAACAATAACATCTCTAGCCATTACAAATTTCCCAGATTCCACATCCCATACCTTAAAACCATTCGGCTCATATCCAACAAGTATACCTTTCCACGATTTTTGATCAAATTTCCTCTTTCTGGTCTTATTGTGAACATATACTGTTGAACCGAAAACTTTCAAAAACTTTAGATTTGGCTTTCTAGTATGCCACATTTCATATGGTGTTTTCATATTCTCCTTTAATACAGTACTGGGACTTCTATTAATCAAATATGTTGCTGTTAATACAGCTTCTCCCCAGAAAAATTTCTGTAATTTCGCCCCATTAATCATTGCACGAGCCTTTTCTGTAATAGTTCTAATCATTCTCTCGGAGACACCATTTAATTGTGGAGTATGTGGAACCGTTAAGTGATAAGTAATGCCTCTTTGAACACAATATTCTCGCATCTCATTGGATAAATATTCCCTACCATTGTCAATATACAAATTAACAACTTTCAAATTAAAATGAGCTTCACCTTTCGCTACGAAATCCTTAAACATTGCAAAAACATCAGACTTGTTCCTAATTAAATAAGTTACACAATAATGTGTATATTGATCAATAAAAATCACATAATAATTTTTACCATCCATAGTAGCAGGTGTTATCGGACCACATACATCAGAATGGACAACAAATAAAGGCCTTTTTATATGTTCCTTATTCTTAAACCTTTCAAAACGAAGTCTAGCCTGCTTGCCATTTATGCATGCTTCGCAAAGCTCATTATCAGGTTGTACATTCTTTAAAAGATTGGTATCATAAAACATGTCCTTCCCCTTTATTTCCAAAAATTTTCCTTTGCTAATATGCCCTAGTCTCTCATGCCACAATCGATATTCACTAATCTTACAAATACTTGATACGTATGCCTGACTATTAACTGGAATGAATTTTAGAATCGGTACATTGTGTATATATCCACAATCCATAATTACCTGGTTACACTTACTGATTCTTACACCTCCTGGATGAAATTCAATTGACATTCCAGCATCCTGCATCCTTTTTACTGAAAGTAAGTTTTCTGAAACATCCGAACAAAACAAAACGTCTTCCAGAGTAATCTGATGCAATAAATCGTGGCGAAGTCTCACTATGCCCTTCTTGTTCGCATAAATATATTCGCCGCATTTTGCCACTGCTATTTGGATAGGTGGATCTAGCATTACAAAGTCCGTAAACAGGCTTTCGTCATTTATGAGATGATCCGATGCCCCAGAATCCAATAAAAACGAAACACTGCCATCCTTCTTGCAAGTAGGCTCACGTCTTATCATAAATGCAAAACCTCCTTCCGATTGAACTGTTGCCATTTGTGCCTGTTTCTCTTTTTCCTGATTCTTGTTGCCTGAAATTCTTTTAAATGCAAAACAGTTCTTCTTAATGTGACCAGTTTTACCGCAGTAATGGCATTTTATTTGCGTCTTCATATTTGCCTTTTGTTGCTTATACGGTTTAAATTTGTTTTTATTTTTATAGTTATTAAATCTATTTCTATTTTCGTTTTGGTTATTTCCACTCACGGCTTGCAAAACTTTCGAGCTGGTATCCTTACTGGCGCTTCTCAATTTGATCTCATAATCGAGCAATCGATTCTTGACAAAAGCTAATGTCAAATTGTCTTCCGACAATGTTTCAATAGCAGTAATAACTCCATCATAATACGATGGCAAAGACAACAACAAGTGAGACACTTTATCCATCTCATCGATTTTTGCCCCTGCAGCCAGTAATTCAGTTACCAGGTCATCAAAAATATTGAAATGATTCAAGAGTGGACATTCTCCTTTCAATTTTAAAGCCAACAACTGCTTTCGAATGGACAATTGTGACGCCAAACTCTTCCTCTCATAAATTGCGTCCAGATTTCTGAATATTTGTTTTGCACTACTTTCACTATTCGCGAATCCAAGAAACGAGTCACTTAAATATTCAATTATTACACTTTTAGCACTTCTTTCCATTTTCTGCCAATCCTCATTAACTTTTTCTGGCGCATTGCCATCAATAACTCTCAACACATCAATTTCACTTAAAAGGGCTCGAACACGAAATTTCCATATGGAGTATTTTTCTCCATCAAATGGTTTAATATTCCTTTTCGATTTGTCCATGATTTAACTTTACTTTTTATTTTCTGCGAGTGATGAAATGTAAACTGGGCCCATAACCTATTATAATTTACCCATTTACATTCAAATAAAAAGAGACGCTTTTCAATTTGTAATAAAATTATTTATTATATTTTTCTTCATGCGTCACTGCCATATGTCACTTACAAAATCCAAATAAAAAGTAAGAGAAATTCAAGTTAATAAAACAGAAAACAAAGTAGGCAAACGCAAATACATTTATACATTATCTTTGTGTATGTTGTAATTACAAGAATTCGTTGCAACAGTCAATTTACATACTGAGAGAAATTCTTGTAATTCCAACATATTATAATTTACCCATTTACATTCAAATAAAAAGAGACGCTTTTCAATTTGTAATAAAATTATTTATTATATTTTTCTTCATGCGTCACTGCCATATGTCACTTACAAAATCCAAATAAAAAGTAAGAGAAATTCAAGTTAATAAAACAGAAAACAAAGTAGGCAAACGCAAATACATTTATACATTATCTTTGTGTATGTTGTAATTACAAGAATTCGTTGCAACAGTCAATTTACATACTGAGAGAAATTCTTGTAATTCCAACACACCTCCTCAACAGACACAAAGATTAAAAAAAAAAAATTATTCCATTAAATAAAATTGTGACAGGCCGAGCATTCTGGGAAATATACATTGTAGCCCAACATTTGTTGCAAGGATTGGGGAAAACCCAGAAAAACCCAATCAGACCAAAAAAAAATTATATATATAAAAAAAATAGTAAATAAAATCAAGAGTTTTCAATATCCATTTCACTCTTCATCAATATATAGATATACCATTAGTTCTCGAGTCCCAATTGATTCCTCAGATCAATAAATCGGGGTCCAGACAAAGGTTTCGTCAAAATATCAGCTATTTGTTTATCTGTGGATATATACTCAATTTTAATTAGTTTATTTTCTACTTGTTCCCTTGAAAAATGATATTTTATGTCGATATGTTTTGATCTTTTGTGACATGAGGGATTATTAGCTATACTAATACAACCTTGATTATCCTCAAATAATTTTATTGGATTATCTACTTCTATTTTCAGACTTTTGAATAAGGATTTTAGCCATAAAGCTTCTCTAACAGATTCAAAAAGGGCCATATATTCTGCTTCAGTGGATGAAGCTGCAACAGAGTTTTGTTTTCTCGTATTCCAACAAATTATATTCGATTGAAACATTTTAAATAAATACCCAGTAGTGCTTCTCCTATCAATTTCACTTCCACCCCAGTCAGAATCTACATATCCACTTAACAAATCATCATACTCCCGATTAACAACATAAGTTAGTTTCAAATCGATTGTACCTTTAAGGTATCGCAAAACTCTCTTCAGACATTGCCAGAGTTCCTCATTACTCTTATGGCTATATCGGCTCAAAATATTAACTGCTGTGCTTAAATCAGGTCGCGTGCACAACATAATATACATTAAGCACCCAATCAAACAACGCATGGTGCATCACAATTATTATCCGAGTTCAATGCATCATAATTAAGTTTAACTGGAAGGGGACAAGCAACTGGCTTACATTCATCCATTTTAAATTTCCTTAAAACGCTTTCAATGTAAGCACCCTGACTAAGATGTAATTGACCATCTTTCCTGTCTATTTTAATACCTATAAAATACCGAATTTCAAATAAATCTGTCATCTTAAATTCTCCCATTAAGTATGATTTAAACTTATTCATCGTAACAATATTCGCCGTCGATATGACCAAATCGTCCACATATAACAATACATATATATTCTTAAGAATATTGCCATTATCGAGAATATAAATACAACGATCTACAGACGAATCTGTAAACCCAATTCTCTTTAAAGTCTGTTCAAATACCTCAAACCAACATCTAGCCGCTTGCTTAAGTCCATAAATGGCCTTATTTAGTTTGCAGATCTTACCATTATCACAGGATAACCCTTGAGGAACAGACATATATATTTCCTCTTTTAACGTGCCATTCAAAAAGGCAGTTTTAACATCCATATGGTGAACTTTCAAATTAAATTGGTTTGAAAAAGACATTAAAATTCTAAAACTTTGAATCCTTGCTACCGGAGCAAAAGTTTCATCATAATCAATCAGATATTCCTGTGTGAAACCACGAGCAACAAGCCTAGCTCTATATCTAACTGGTTTTCCAAATTCATCATGTTTAATTGTAAATACCCATCTACAATCAACTATATTCTTATCTTCAGGTTTCTGTACAAAGGACCAAGTTTTATTATAAAAATGCGAATCCAACTCTTCCTTAATTGCCTTTTCCCAATGTATCCTATCAATTCTATTCTTGACCTCCTCAAATGAATTTGGAATGTTGCTAAATAAAGTGTGAGCATTCATTACACAATTGTTCAACAAATCCCTGTATGATACATGTGGTCTATCTTTCATTCTTTCACTCCTTCTGATTTCCACATGCGAGTCTTTCAATTCAGAAGCACTTTCAACTATATCTGAATCAGTAACGCCAGTATCAACTTTCTTATTTGTAGACAAATTATCACTAGGCTTTGAAAAATCAATTCCGGGAATTTCCGTACTCTCATTCGGGATATCAATTTGAACACATTTCCTATTATCACATTCCGTACTCTCATTCGGGGTATCAAATTGATCACATTCCTGACTATCATTCAGGACACCATCCGTACTCTCATTCGGGATATCAACTTGAACACATTCATCTTCTACAACAGCTCTAGAATTTATCATATTGGTTTCATCAACAATAACATCTCTAGCCATTACAAATTTCCCAGATTCCACATCCCATACCTTAAAACCATTCGGCTCATATCCAACAAGTATACCTTTCCACGATTTTTGATCAAATTTCCTCTTTCTGGTCTTATTGTGAACATATACTGTTGAACCGAAAACTTTCAAAAACTTTAGATTTGGCTTTCTAGTATGCCACATTTCATATGGTGTTTTCATATTCTCCTTTAATACAGTACTGGGACTTCTATTAATCAAATATGTTGCTGTTAATACAGCTTCTCCCCAGAAAAATTTCTGTAATTTCGCCCCATTAATCATTGCACGAGCCTTTTCTGTAATAGTTCTAATCATTCTCTCGGAGACACCATTTAATTGTGGAGTATGTGGAACCGTTAAGTGATAAGTAATGCCTCTTTGAACACAATATTCTCGCATCTCATTGGATAAATATTCCCTACCATTGTCAATATACAAATTAACAACTTTCAAATTAAAATGAGCTTCACCTTTCGCTACGAAATCCTTAAACATTGCAAAAACATCAGACTTGTTCCTAATTAAATAAGTTACACAATAATGTGTATATTGATCAATAAAAATCACATAATAATTTTTACCATCCATAGTAGCAGGTGTTATCGGACCACATACATCAGAATGGACAACAAATAAAGGCCTTTTTATATGTTCCTTATTCTTAAACCTTTCAAAACGAAGTCTAGCCTGCTTGCCATTTATGCATGCTTCGCAAAGCTCATTATCAGGTTGTACATTCTTTAAAAGATTGGTATCATAAAACATGTCCTTCCCCTTTATTTCCAAAAATTTTCCTTTGCTAATATGCCCTAGTCTCTCATGCCACAATCGATATTCACTAATCTTACAAATACTTGATACGTATGCCTGACTATTAACTGGAATGAATTTTAGAATCGGTACATTGTGTATATATCCACAATCCATAATTACCTGGTTACACTTACTGATTCTTACACCTCCTGGATGAAATTCAATTGACATTCCAGCATCCTGCATCCTTTTTACTGAAAGTAAGTTTTCTGAAACATCCGAACAAAACAAAACGTCTTCCAGAGTAATCTGATGCAATAAATCGTGGCGAAGTCTCACTATGCCCTTCTTGTTCGCATAAATATATTCGCCGCATTTTGCCACTGCTATTTGGATAGGTGGATCTAGCATGCCCCAGAATCCAATAAAAACGAAACACTGCCATCCTTCTTGCAAGTAGGCTCACGTCTTATCATAAATGCAAAACCTCCTTCCGATTCCGATTGTCCATGATTTAACTTTACTTTTTATTTTCTGCGAGTGATGAAATGTAAACTGGGCCCATAACCTATTATAATTTACCCATTTACATTCAAAAAGAGACGCTTTTCAATTTGTAATAAAATGGGTAAATTATAATAGGTTATGGGCCCAGTTTACATTTCATCACTCGCAGAAAATAAAAAGTAAGAGAAATTCAAGTTAATAAAACAGAAAACAAAGTAGGCAAACGCAAATACATTTATACATTATCTTTGTGTATGTTGTAATTACAAGAATTCGTTGCAACAGTCAATTTACATACTGAGAGAAATTCTTGTAATTCCAACACACCTCCTCAACAGACACAAAGATTAAAAAAAAAATTATTCCATTAAATAAAATTGTGACAGGCCGAGCATTCTGGGAAATATACATTGTAGCCCAACATTTGTTGCAAGGATTGGGGAAAACCCAGAAAAACCCAATCAGACCAAAAAAAAATTATATATATAAAAAAAATAGTAAATAAAATCAAGAGTTTTCAATATCCATTTCACTCTTCATCAATATATAGATATACCATTAGTTCTCGAGTCCCAATTGATTCCTCAGATCAATAAATCGGGGTCCAGACAAAGGTTTCGTCAAAATATCAGCTATTTGTTTATCTGTGGATATATACTCAATTTTAATTAGTTTATTTTCTACTTGTTCCCTGGAAAAATGATATTTTATGTCGATATGTTTTGATCTTTTGTGACATGAGGGATTATTAGCTATACTAATACAACCTTGATTATCCTCAAATAATTTTATTGGATTATCTACTTCTATTTTCAGACTTTTGAATAAGGATTTTAGCCATAAAGCTTCTCTAACAGATTCAAAAAGGGCCATATATTCTGCTTCAGTGGATGAAGCTGCAACAGAGTTTTGTTTTCTCGTATTCCAACAAATTATATTCGATTGAAACATTTTAAATAAATACCCAGTAGTGCTTCTCCTATCAATTTCACTTCCACCCCAGTCAGAATCTACATATCCACTTAACAAATCATCATACTCCCGATTAACAACATAAGTTAGTTTCAAATCGATTGTACCTTTAAGGTATCGCAAAACTCTCTTCAGACATTGCCAGAGTTCCTCATTACTCTTATGGCTATATCGGCTCAAAATATTAACTGCTGTGCTTAAATCAGGTCGCGTGCACAACATAATATACATTAAGCACCCAATCAAACAACGACATGGTGCATCACAATTATTATCCGAGTTCAATGCATCATAATTAAGTTTAACTGGAAGGGGACAAGCAACTGGCTTACATTCATCCATTTTAAATTTCCTTAAAACGCTTTCAATGTAAGCACCCTGACTAAGATGTAATTGACCATCTTTCCTGTCTATTTTAATACCTATAAAATACCGAATTTCAAATAAATCTGTCATCTTAAATTCTCCCATTAAGTATGATTTAAACTTATTCATCGTAACAATATTCGCCGTCGATATGACCAAATCGTCCACATATAACAATACATATATATTCTTAAGAATATTGCCATTATCGAGAATATAAATACAACGATCTACAGACGAATCTGTAAACCCAATTCTCTTTAAAGTCTGTTCAAATACCTCAAACCAACATCTAGCCGCTTGCTTAAGTCCATAAATGGCCTTATTTAGTTTACAGATCTTACCATTATCACAGGATAACCCTTGAGGAACAGACATATATATTTCCTCTTTTAACGTGCCATTCAAAAAGGCAGTTTTAACATCCATATGGTGAACTTTCAAATTAAATTGGTTTGAAAAAGACATTAAAATTCTAAAACTTTGAATCCTTGCTACCGGAGCAAAAGTTTCATCATAATCAATCAGATATTCCTGTGTGAAACCACGAGCAACAAGCCTAGCTCTATATCTAACTGGTTTTCCAAATTCATCATGTTTAATTGTAAATACCCATCTACAATCAACTATATTCTTATCTTCAGGTTTCTGTACAAAGGACCAAGTTTTATTATAAAAATGCGAATCCAACTCTTCCTTAATTGCCTTTTCCCAATGTATCCTATCAATTCTATTCTTGACCTCCTCAAATGAATTTGGAATGTTGCTAAATAAAGTGTGAGCATTCATTACACAATTGTTCAACAAATCCCTGTATGATACATGTGGTCTATCTTTCATTCTTTCACTCCTTCTGATTTCCACATGCGAGTCTTTCAATTCAGAAGCACTTTCAACTATATCTGAATCAGTAACGCCAGTATCAACTTTCTTATTTGTAGACAAATTATCACTAGGCTTTGA
Source organism: Lypha dubia (assembly GCA_947311025.1). Taxonomy (NCBI): domain Eukaryota; kingdom Metazoa; phylum Arthropoda; class Insecta; order Diptera; family Tachinidae; genus Lypha; species Lypha dubia. The sequence continues at coordinate 10,053,987 of OX371262.1, read as the reverse complement.
AAAATCAATTCCGGGAATTTCCGTACTCTCATTCGGGATATCAATTTGAACACATTTCCTATTATCACATTCCGTACTCTCATTCGGGGTATCAAATTGATCACATTCCTGACTATCATTCAGGACACCATCCGTACTCTCATTCGGGATATCAACTTGAACACATTCATCTTCTACAACAGCTCTAGAATTTATCATATTGGTTTCATCAACAATAACATCTCTAGCCATTACAAATTTCCCAGATTCCACATCCCATACCTTAAAACCATTCGGCTCATATCCAACAAGTATACCTTTCCACGATTTTTGATCAAATTTCCTCTTTCTGGTCTTATTGTGAACATATACTGTTGAACCGAAAACTTTCAAAAACTTTAGATTTGGCTTTCTAGTATGCCACATTTCATATGGTGTTTTCATATTCTCCTTTAATACAGTACTGGGACTTCTATTAATCAAATATGTTGCTGTTAATACAGCTTCTCCCCAGAAAAATTTCTGTAATTTCGCCCCATTAATCATTGCACGAGCCTTTTCTGTAATAGTTCTAATCATTCTCTCGGAGACACCATTTAATTGTGGAGTATGTGGAACCGTTAAGTGATAAGTAATGCCTCTTTGAACACAATATTCTCGCATCTCATTGGATAAATATTCCCTACCATTGTCAATATACAAATTAACAACTTTCAAATTAAAATGAGCTTCACCTTTCGCTACGAAATCCTTAAACATTGCAAAAACATCAGACTTGTTCCTAATTAAATAAGTTACACAATAATGTGTATATTGATCAATAAAAATCACATAATAATTTTTACCATCCATAGTAGCAGGTGTTATCGGACCACATACATCAGAATGGACAACAAATAAAGGCCTTTTTATATGTTCCTTATTCTTAAACCTTTCAAAACGAAGTCTAGCCTGCTTGCCATTTATGCATGCTTCGCAAAGCTCATTATCAGGTTGTACATTCTTTAAAAGATTGGTATCATAAAACATGTCCTTCCCCTTTATTTCCAAAAATTTTCCTTTGCTAATATGCCCTAGTCTCTCATGCCACAATCGATATTCACTAATCTTACAAATACTTGATACGTATGCCTGACTATTAACTGGAATGAATTTTAGAATCGGTACATTGTGTATATATCCACAATCCATAATTACCTGGTTACACTTACTGATTCTTACACCTCCTGGATGAAATTCAATTGACATTCCAGCATCCTGCATCCTTTTTACTGAAAGTAAGTTTTCTGAAACATCCGAACAAAACAAAACGTCTTCCAGAGTAATCTGATGCAATAAATCGTGGCGAAGTCTCACTATGCCCTTCTTGTTCGCATAAATATATTCGCCGCATTTTGCCACTGCTATTTGGATAGGTGGATCTAGCATTACAAAGTCCGTAAACAGGCTTTCGTCATTTATGAGATGATCCGATGCCCCAGAATCCAATAAAAACGAAACACTGCCATCCTTCTTGCAAGTAGGCTCACGTCTTATCATAAATGCAAAACCTCCTTCCGATTGAACTGTTGCCATTTGTGCCTGTTTCTCTTTTTCCTGATTCTTGTTGCCTGAAATTCTTTTAAATGCAAAACAGTTCTTCTTAATGTGACCAGTTTTACCGCAGTAATGGCATTTTATTTGCGTCTTCATATTTGCCTTTTGTTGCTTATACGGTTTAAATTTGTTTTTATTTTTATAGTTATTAAATCTATTTCTATTTTCGTTTTGGTTATTTCCACTCACGGCTTGCAAAACTTTCGAGCTGGTATCCTTACTGGCGCTTCTCAATTTGATCTCATAATCGAGCAATCGATTCTTGACAAAAGCTAATGTCAAATTGTCTTCCGACAATGTTTCAATAGCAGTAATAACTCCATCATAATACGATGGCAAAGACAACAACAAGTGAGACACTTTATCCATCTCATCGATTTTTGCCCCTGCAGCCAGTAATTCAGTTACCAGGTCATCAAAAATATTGAAATGATTCAAGAGTGGACATTCTCCTTTCAATTTTAAAGCCAACAACTGCTTTCGAATGGACAATTGTGACGCCAAACTCTTCCTCTCATAAATTGCGTCCAGATTTCTGAATATTTGTTTTGCACTACTTTCACTATTCGCGAATCCAAGAAACGAGTCACTTAAATATTCAATTATTACACTTTTAGCACTTCTTTCCATTTTCTGCCAATCCTCATTAACTTTTTCTGGCGCATTGCCATCAATAACTCTCAACACATCAATTTCACTTAAAAGGGCTCGAACACGAAATTTCCATATGGAGTATTTTTCTCCATCAAATGGTTTAATATTCCTTTTCGATTTGTCCATGATTTAACTTTACTTTTTATTTTCTGCGAGTGATGAAATGTAAACTGGGCCCATAACCTATTATAATTTACCCATTTACATTCAAATAAAAAGAGACGCTTTTCAATTTGTAATAAAATGGGTAAATTATAATAGGTTATGGGCCCAGTTTACATTTCATCACTCGCAGAAAATAAAAAGTAAAGTTAAATCATGGACAAATCGAAAAGGAATATTAAACCATTTGATGGAGAAAAATACTCCATATGGAAATTTTTTTTCATCAAATGGTTTAATATTCCTTTTCGATTTGTCCATGATTTAACTTTACTTTTTATTTTCTGCGAGTGATGAAATGTAAACTGGGCCCATAACCTATTATAATTTACCCATTTACATTCAAATAAAAAGAGACGCTTTTCAATTTGTAATAAAATTATTTATTATATTTTTCTTCATGCGTCACTGCCATATGTCACTTACAAAATCCAAATAAAAAGTAAGAGAAATTCAAGTTAATAAAACAGAAAACAAAGTAGGCAAACGCAAATACATTTATACATTATCTTTGTGTATGTTGTAATTACAAGAATTCGTTGCAACAGTCAATTTACATACTGAGAGAAATTCTTGTAATTCCAACACTCTAAATAACTCATTTAATTCTTAAAATTATTATTAAAGAAGTATGACTTAAGTATTTCACCGGTGACAGCTTTCAAATATACACCAAATAAAAGCATGGTAAGTTCTCTGTAAAAGTGAAAAGTCAGGTAAAAATTTTTATATTTGAATTTCACTCGCAATGGGTAAATTGTTTAAAAAAAATTTGTATACCACTATATGTGACAGCGCATAGAGAAAGGGCCCTAAGGGTAAAAAATTAATTTTCACTTTTTTTTTTGATGTGGACAACATCTGAGCATCGAATGAGACCGATCCCATGCCCCAAAAGTGTTCCCTCCCCGAGATATGCGCGTTTTATGAAAGTGATGGTACGCCAAAGATACACGTATTTAAATCTTAATATGGCTCTCCTGAACAAAACCGGTTTTTACCCTTAGGTCCCTTTCTATTTTGCGCATCACATATACATAGGTATTTTAGAGAAGTTTAGAGTGATATCCACATCGCTTATATCCGTTCCATATTCTAGGAGTCAATAAAAAATAAGTTTTGAACCCCGTAACTCCGGAGCCAAAAGAGATCCATGAGATGAATTTTTTCAGTCAAAGCGAATCCATACAAAGTGATGTGAGCGGCGGATTCAATTCGCCGTATTCAATTCGCCCTTGCAAACTTTAAAAAAGTAAAAGCGCTAAATATCACCACTGTAATATACATAAATGAATCGTTGCAACAATTCAGGAGCAGCTGTTTACTGTGTATCTGTCGTATCCAAAATAATTAAGTAGCTGCTAAACGGCTACAACAGTAGCTAGCAGCATTTGTGTTCTTGTGTTCGTGTAGTCTGCTGTGGCGAATGTGTTTATACCTTAAGGCTGCTACATACCTTATCTTCTGCTTCTTCAGCTCTCTCCTCAGCCTCTATAACTCGTTGTTCCAGCTCCAGTAACTGTAATTGTATTAAAAGAGAGAGGCAAAACAAAAAAACATGAGTAGGGTAGTAAATAAATAATGTTAATCATTCAATTATTATTAAAAGTAAATCATGTGAAATGTTGCGATAAGAAATAAATAATTACACTGTGCAACAAAAAATTTTTTTCTTGTAAAAATTTTTTTTATGAAAAACTTTACTTCTATTTGTCTCAATAAAAGGTTTTTTTATATAACATTTTTAAAGGAACTGCTTTACCAACTACACTAACTTGACCAATTTTATTAGAAAATTTCTGCATCAACAAATTAAAATTTGATTCTGATCTGTAAGTAGCATTAAATATTTCGGAGTTTTACAGCACAGCATTTTATAATTGATTATAATAAATCTATTTGATCATAATTGAAATATATTTATGAAAAGTAAAAAAAAAAATATATATATATTTTTAACTTAATATAAAAAAGCCCTATCAATAAAGAAAAAAAAAACCCGATTTGAAAAAAATTATTTGGGGCTTTTGTATATTAAGGTAACGATTTACTTAACTACCACTTTTATTTCGGTATCATAAAAAACTTCATTAGTAGTTGAAAAAGAATATTTGTTCCGCTTTGGGCGTTGCACTGCCCACTTCTTTAACCGAAATGACCAAAACGAAATGTATGCGAAAAAAGTTTCATTAGAATAGGCGTAGGAAAAGTGGTTGGAAAAGAATATTTACTTTTCTAATCATAATGTTGTATTGCTTCAGGAGGAGGAGTCTGTGTTGAAGGTCATATAACAATTAGTTATTATCTAAAGTCGGGCTAATATTAGCATGAGCGTGTCGCTGCCCACTTTTAAATCATAATTTATTATATTGTTTCAGGAAATTAGTCTGTGTTCAAAGTTTTATTATAATCGATTAAATATGAGTACTTGAAAAATAATATTTACTTTGTATGGGCGTGGCACCGTCTACTTTTCTAGCCACAGTGTCCTATTGCTACGATAGATAAATGTATGAGAGATGTTTCATATGAATCGGTCTAGTAAAAGTAATTGAAAAGCAATATTTGCATTGTAAGGGCGTGACACGGCCATTTTACATGCAGGTATGTACTGCAATTTATTTTGTGTGCAAAGTTTCATGAAATTAATTTACATAGAAGAACTTAATATAAATAGAAATTTAATACGTTTGGGTGTGGCACTGCCCGCGTTTTTTTTTAGCTATAGTTCTGTGTTGCTTCGCAAACATGTTTCTATAAAGTTTCATAACGATCGATTAAGTTGAAAAAGAGGATTGGGCGTGTCAGAGCCAAATTTTTTAAATCACTCTCTTTTATTGTTGCGAGGCGAGGCGCTGCCCATTTTTCTATAATTTAGCGATAATTAAATAAGTGTGTCACATAGTTTCCAAAGAATAGAACTACAAGAAGTAGTTGAAAATGAATTCATACGTATAAATGTGCATATTTGTGTGGGCGTAGCACTGTTTTGTTTTCATCGAATACAATCTGGACTACTTCCCCTTAAATAATGATAAGTATTAGTATTCGGTTAAATAAAATGGCATTAAAAAGACAATATGAAGTGATAATGTTTAAAGCCGGCTAAAAATATTATTTTAGCATCAACGAACTTTGAGCGGAGCAAGTATTTTCGGTTATTCTTTATAACTTGAATATAAAATTCAAACTAACAAAATATTTCACAAAATTCCTATATTGGTTTTGTGTGCATGTGTAAGTAAGCGTTCAAATATGCGATTGTAAAAGATGATACCGTTAATTCTGTTCAGAAAATTATTTACTACAAAGAAATATAAATAATTTTTAGCGAAGTCATCAACCAATCACAATAGTTCTTTGGTACATGTTTCTCATGTATTGCTATTAACCGGTAGAGAGCGCCTCAGTATATATTTTTTTTTTGCAAGGTATGTAGTAAATTTATTTACGAAACCTTTAGTAGAGTACATATATTTTTATATTTGTAATCGTATATGAATTTGCTTGTGCGTGTGTGTTTTCTTTTTTAACCAAAATTAGTAATATAAAATGTTACATATACAGGTCAATTAACGATTTTATTTTAAAATTATACTTTCTTTAATTCGCCAGTTTACTTTAAAGCTACAAACTATTTTCATATATATTTCAATTAATTTGTGTCGAGTTGTAGTGACAATAAAGTGTTAATTTTTTAATCAGCACATGTGTTTGTGGCACTTTTAGTTGTTCATCAAGAATTCAAAGTTTTTTGACAGTAATGAAATCATAAACATGAATATTCATGGGCATGTTTTAAATAAAAAAAAAAAAATCCAATTGAAAAGAAAATGTTTTTCGTCAAAGGGAGATAAAGCATCATATACTTTTCGTACATATTTCCATTTAATTGAATATTAATCACACGCAAAGGTGTACCAACTAAGAATACAACGAACTGGTAATTTTTAATTTTCATAAATTGGAATTAAAGTCTATACATATATTTTTGATGTTCTACATTAGAGCAAAGCGCTTCAAATGAGCGAAAAGTCAAAAAAGTTTTTCTTAGAAAATTAATACGTAATTATTAATACGTTTTAGTTGGTGAATGAATAATTTTAATCCAAAGAAATTTTAAATTCCGCCTGCGGTAGTTGATTTTTGTTCAAAGCAAATCTTACAAGAAATCCAAGAAAGAGTTAAAGTAGTCTTTGGAAAATGGTACGATGCAGAGGTTAACAACTTGTCGTTTCCGAAAACAATTTCATACTTCAGAGTTAAATTAACATTTAATAAAAAAATAAACTAATGAACTTCAGCTTGAATTTTTTTGTTTACTTTATCTAGTTGCTAGCTTTTACCCGTGATTTCGTTCACACTACACATTAAAATAGGCAATAAACTGTCTGTATAACAAGTATATCGAAAAAAACTACGGGTAGCACTCCGGGAGTACCGACAGAAGTGAAAACGTTTTGTGATTACAACAATACACGTGCTATTGCCAAAAAAAATTATGCGTAGATATAAATACATGCAACAAATTTAACCACTTTAACTCACAACAGGTGAGCTTACTAGCACAGCTGACTAAGCTCGCTTTATAGCAAATTTTCATACAAACTGATAGGAGTTTGAAGAGAGTACATAAAAAATGGTTACAGTTTGGCACTCATACGTATTAAAATGCTTTAAATTCGTTTGTGTGTTTTGATATGAAGCGAGTGGTTTATACCAACAAAATACATGTTGTTTTTGGATTGTTGTACTTGTTGTCGAACTGCGCATACCTGCTAGTTTTGCCATGCCACTTATTGTAAACGCAAATGCAAATGCGCCCGAGAAGTTAACAACCTAAATTTTTTTCGCTCATAATGAAGAGAGCGCCATCTTTGTGTACTCTTCTTAATCAGGTTCGCTCAAATTGAAGAGTACGCCCTCTTTGGTGCACCAAAAAATGAGTGTTTTTCTCATATATGGCAACATCACCCACAAGAGAGGGCGCACTCTTTATTTTGAGCGAAAAAATTTTTGGTGTTATCTGTAGGTTGTTAACTTCACTAACATCTGTAGGTTGTTAACTATACTACAAGTGTCAAAAAGCGTGACGATGTCGCGAGTTCTGAGATTTTAGCCCACCCAAAACCTCCGTACCGCGCCAATAGAAGTTTTCACTTAAAAAACACTTTATCCCTCAAAAAGTTAATGGAAGAAAAAGAATTTGTAAAATAAATAAAAAGTACCAATTTTTCACTTTTGTAGCCCTAAAGCGTAATTTTTATTTTAAACTGGCTCACATGCAATCAATCCATTTATCAAATTTCATCTAAATCCACTAAGAACACTTTTAAAGAGATGAAGTAAAAAAGTACCATAAGTAAAAAACTATCAAAAGTACCAGTTTTTTTTTCTTTATTTCAGACCTCAAGAAAGTATGTTAATTCATAAAAAACTTATAAAATATTTGTAAAAAATTTTTTTTTTCAAAACTATCAAATTTTCCTTTTTCGTAGCCCTTAAAAGGTACCCTATATTTTAATCGGTATCAAATACTACGTTTACGCTACGTGTAAAAAAAGGCATAAACTGTTTGCGTACCAAATTCATAAAAAAACTACCCAAGTACCACCTTTTCCTTTTTTTATCCCACAAAAAAATATTCTGAAGAAATATAATGGAAGAAAAAATTTGTATAACCAAAAAAAAAAATAAAGGGTACGAAAAGTACCATATATTTTAATTCGCATCAAATAAGATCTCTCTACCACATTTCATCCAAATCCTTTGAGTGGTTTTCAAGTTATAGTGAAAGAAACATACAAACTTTCTCACTTATAATATAAGTAGGTTTTCTAAAATAGGGCCCACTGTGCATTGCTCTAGATATTTATATACCGCCCAGTTTTTCTAATTATATTATTCTCTTCCTACATTAATTTATTAAGTGAGCAATGTTTTATAAGCAATCGTTAAATAACCATACATAGTTCAAAAATAATATTATAGGCGTGGCACTACCCACTTTTATTACCTTAATGTTATATTTTCACGATAGCTAAATATTAATGCGAAATTTGATGAGAATTGATTTGGTATAAGTTGTTGCAAATATCAAAATTAACTTTGTATGGGCATGTCCCTGTCCACTTGTTTTTCATTCTAATGTAGTTGGCACTTAAGTTTATGATATTCTTTTAAGTAGAAGTTGTTGAAAAAGTTTATGGCTGAATTTAATATGGGCGTGATATTGGCCACTCTTCAATGGGAAGTTGCTAAATAAATGGCCGACTTTTTGGTAAGTTTGCAACAGTATTTTTAATATATACTATACCACACAACGTTAAGAGTTATACGGGTCTGTTCTAGAATCCGAATTCACTTTCGAGTGAATTACTTTAGCATTTTTGGTGTTCTGCAATTCACATCCACATGTTTTTATTAATAAAAATATGTGGATCTGAATTGCAGAACACCAAAAATGCTAAAGTAATCCACTTTCGAGTGAATTCGGATTCTAGAACAGACCCGATAATAGGCAAATTATAAAATAGGTGCGATTTTGCTTATTGCTAAATATGTATGTATGTATGTATAACACTTTGTAAGATCTCAACTTATTAAGACATCGCTATCAGCGGACCAAAAACACTTTAGTTTAATTTCCTGATCCTCAGGGCGTTTGATTATTTTCAATTACGAGCTAACTTTTCGATTGAGTGTTTGGTGCAAATGGTCTTAAAAAACTGCAAATCCACCAAACATTGTATACTGTCCCCCATGTTTATTCTTTGTCGATCATAATTTTCTAAATATTCAACATCTATCAATAATACGTGCTGATAATTTTAACTAAATTTAAGCAAATTATTTCTGATGTTTATGATAAAATAACTAAAAAAGACGCTACTAACAATCTAGAAATTATAATTTTAAAGGACCTTTCAATTGTTCGATTACGGCAATTTGAGGGTGGTGTTGGCTGAAGTTGATTACTAAGCAAACAATGACTTGGGGCCTGGGTTCAAACCCCTTTTTTTTCAGTTGAAAAATTTTAATAAATTTTTATGAAAATAATTTTTTCATTTTGTTGGTTTTTCATTAAGAAATCTGCAAAAATGCTTTAAAAAAAGAGCAAAAATTTATATTAAACCAATCGATTCAATGGCTTAAATTAAACGAATAATTCGAAATGAAAAATGTTGTTATTTGATTGACTATTATTTGGCTTTAAATCTCTGATTAATCAAGCGATCATTATTGCTGGGCATATATTTAATATCTACTCGTATGTACATTAGGGATATAACTTTTTGCAATTTTTTGCAAATATCATAATGGCCCTAGCATAGTCGAATAGGCCATTGAAAATTATATAAAAAATGCTATTACTTTTTCGCAGTTGTCAAAAAAGTTCACCCACCAAACGCGGTAAAGTTTTTAAATGATTTTTTTTATTTATTTACCTAAAAGGCGCAAACAAGTTTTTTTTATCAATATATCAACCTGCATTTAACATTTGTGTAAATACTTAGGAAGCTGAATGTATGTCATTGAAAATTACGTTATGTACCTTAATTGTTTTTATTATTCAAAGAAAATTATTAATGTGTTTCAAATATTCCGAGTTTATCCATTTATCCATTATGCAAAACAACGCGCACGTTAAATTTGAAGTTTATGTCTTTTAATAATTAAACAAAATTTTTCAGTTCACTATTTTACTTTATTAATAAAATAATTAAAAATTTTTATTTAAAATGAATGTTTTTTTTTGGGAGATTTTAGAAAATCGTTTTCGTGGGTGAGGTTTTTTATCCGAGATGACCCCAAAATTATTTTTTCGTAAATAACACAACCTTCGCCATCGCGTGGTGCTAGGGCCAAAAATTGGTTATACCCCTAATGTACATGCTTGGCAAAAAACTCTGAAATCTATTGTTAAAAATATGCGATGATACTTACAAAAAAATTTTTTTTCTGCATTTCATAATAAATCATTTTTACAAAAAGTTGCTTAATAAAAACAATGATAAATTGCTTAATAAAAAAAAACTTTTTGTCATTAACATATGTCTTTACATATTTTTACTTGTTTAACAGCACAACTTTAATAATCAATGCTTCAAAATCTATAGCATACCATTAGGTGCTTAAACATGATATTGTTGTACAATAAGAGAAAAAATAACAAAATATATGCAACTTCAAACGAACACCTGATACAGTCCCCAAACATTATCGACACGCAGCTATAATTGTATGTGTGTGTGTGTGCGTATTCATATTTTGATATTCTACAAAAAATAGAAAAATTTGGTTTGAAATTAAATTTTCTTTTGTATCCATGTTAAAGGTGTTTCCTTCCATTTGTAGTTTAAAAAGCATATTTGACACAATTTACTATAATCTGCTAAAATATCTCTAACTTAATTTGTTTCGGCATTGTTGTCTATCCCTACATACATGCATTTGAATAGCCTTCTAAAAATATACTTTAAAAAACCTTTGAAATTGAAATAAACACGAAATATTTAAGTTAAACTGTTTGAAACAATAATGAAAGCGCAAACGAAAAAAGAAAAGGTGGAACTGTTTGCGTTTTGTTTTTGCTGTTGTTTATAATATCTAGAATATTTTCCTACGACAACTTTAACATGCAAATAAATGAAAATAAATACATACTCAACGCAATTTAATAAAAATATATTAATGTTTACATTTTTTGTCAAAAATTAATAACGTGACAGTTAATTATGAATATTAGCAGCTATAAAAAAGCAAATATTTAATATTAAGCGAGAATTCTTTATAGGCAAGATATAAAATAGCTTAAAGTTTAACCATTAATGTGAAAAAGTTAAACCCAAATTGATGTTTTAGGCCCCATAAAGAGAGCTGAACAAAAATTGACATGGAATATTTAAGCTTTATTGGAATTTTTTAATTTTTTATCATGAATGTTTTCAAAAAATATGAAAAGCAAATTTAAGTGGAGAACGAAAGGATGTGTGCAAAGGTATTCGCATAAAAAATTTCACAACAACTCCATTATAAAAGTGTACGTATCCGCTTAAGGAAGTAAAACTTCCAAAACAATTAAACAGAGCTTTGAGGGGACTTAATAATACAGAAATGAATTCTGTGAAACATAAACAGATTTTATTTTCAGCTGTTAGTTGCTGCTAAAACATGGGCGTGAAAAAAAATGTGTGATTTAAGAAAATCGTATTTAATTTCGCGATTTTCTATAAATACGCTCAAATTTTTTACACAGCGAAGCAAACTCGCTGATAATGAAAGCTAATGGCTGGGACTACTAAACTTCGTTAACAGTTTGGCTGAATTTTATTTGTTAACTTTTTTATAAAATTTTGAAAATATGACCTCGGTAAAAACTCTCAAATATGAGTTCTGTAAGAGTTATGACCACTGTGGCCGAATCCCTTTTCCTTAGCAAATAAAATTTGAGGAAAATGAAAGCTAATGGCTGGGACTACTAAACTCCGTTAAAAGTTTGGCTGAATTCTATTTGTTAACTTCTTTATAAATTTTTTAAAATATGACTTCGGTAAAAATTCTCAAATATGACTTCTGTAAGAGTTATGACCACTGTGCTTGATGCCATTTTCCTTGAAACTTGAGGATAATGAAAGCTAATGACTAGGACTACTAAACTGCGTTAACAGTTTTGCTGAATTCTATTTGTGAACTTTTTTATAAAATTTTGAAAATATGACCTCGGTAAAAATTCTCAAATATGAGTTCTGTAAGAGTTATGACCACTGTGCCTGAAGCCCTTTTCCTTGGCGAAAAAAAACTTGAGGATAATGAAAGCTAATGGCTGGGACTACTAAACTGCGTTAACAGTTTGGCTGAATTCTATTTATGAACTTTTTTTTATAAAATTTTGAAAATATGACGTTTAACTTAAAGTTCTCTGAGATAAATGGTCATTGTGTAAAAACATTTCTTCGCCAGGGAATCAAACTTAAGGCACAGTAAAAGTAATGCACTACGGTAACAAACTGCGTTAACGATTTATTCTTAATTGTATTTTAATCAGTTTTAAGAAATTTTTTAAATTTAAATTTAAAATTCTAAGGATTGTGTCCACTGTAAATTAATTAAAATAATTTTCCCCTTAGCAGCATAATTAAATTTAACTGCCTGTTCCACGATAACAACAGAATTTTTTTCTTTCGTAAAATTGTATAAAATTAAATTAAAATTAAATGTATGTAGTTGTACGAAAGAATTAACTCTGTCGAGATCGTGGAACAGGCAGTAAATATTCTTATTTCTTAAACAAAGATACAAAGTTTGGCTATATAGTCATTCACAGTTATCCATCAATAGGCAAGACCATTTTTTGTGATGGACTTTAGGTACACATTAATCAACCGATTTGGACAAAAGTTATAACAAATTAAAAATATTAATTCACTGAAGTGAACGAGACATTGTGCGTTAAAATCGGTTCAGTATTTTAGGAGCTTTTAAATTTGCTACCAATACATTCACACAATTAGTTTTTGCAACAACAACAAACTATTCTGCCAAATTCTTCTTAAGCAAAAAAAAAAAAAAAAAAAAGAAGATTCGTCGCATTAGATTTTCATGGAGTCTTTGATAACTCTGATTTGGTAGCAATAATATTTCTAATTATTTTTTTGCATGAAGTTTAAAATTTTTTAATTATTTGTACATAAAAATTCTTTACAAAAACTTTTTTGGTATACCTTTTAACAAAAATGCTTGTATGTATGTGCTTTTAAGTGTGCTGTCCTTTTTTGTTTCACATGTTGTAGGCTGTTTGCCTTTGCACATTTTGTATGACAAACACACTCACTCACTAACTCAGAACAGCAGTCATGGCAGAATTTAAGCCTAACAAATATTGTTGACTGTAGTGTGTGTTTGTTATTCATTTTAAGCTTGATTGGTTCGCGGTTCTATGTAGATGTTCTCGATTTCAACTGTCAATGTCAACCTTTTATATTTGCTGTTGTTGAATTTTCATTTTTTTTTCCTTAAGTTTATTTAAATGTTTTACCTAAATAATAAAAAAAAATAAGACCAGAAAGACCAGAGTCTATTTTCAGAATTTACAGTTTTCTTTTTTATTTTTATTTTGATTTACCTTTTTTTCTAGGAGTGGTTTTTCATAAGTGGTTTATTTTTTAAGTTTAAAGCAGGGTGTGGTAAACAGCTAATAGCAGTTGAAATAAAAAAATATTATCCAAATATTGTAGGAAATATCTTTTATTGTCAAAATCTTTTATTTATAGAAAAATAAATGATTAAAATAAGTTTTATTTTAAGAAATGGGGACGTATGATTAATATTAATTAAGAGATTAAATGGCTAAACTCGCAATAACTTTTAGAGCAAATAATTTAGCAAATAGTTTTAAAGAAATAATGAAAGACAACAATTTAAGAAATATATAAATATATAATAACACTGTACAACAAAAGAAGACGGACAATTGTAGAGGCTACCAAAGTAAATTTTGCAAGTGTTTTGGCGTTTACCCTTGAAACAGAGTTAAATACCATGGCGCATATTCAGAAATCATAACCAAAGTCGGAACTAATAAACAGTAACTAAAAATTGTTAATAGATAGTTATAGATGTTATGCACAATTCATAGCTGCTTTCAGGTGGTAAAAGAAATGCAACCCTGCATATTGGCAAAGAGAGAAAACAAAATATCGATAACATTTTGAACGATTACTGTAAATTATTAATTAAAAAGGTTATAAAGCTATTTAAAACAAATTTGTTCTTTAAAAAATTCATATACATTCTAAAAAAGTAATTTTTTTTTTTAAATTTTGTATATAAATCATTTAAAATAACGGCGTTTAAAAATAAAATTGTTCAACAGAATTTTGTTGACCAAAAATACATCTCTAGTTAATTTTATTTCTTATATTGATGTTTTTTGAACGCAATAAAAATGAACGCAATCAGCAATCATCAGGTGTTCTTTGAATGTATTAGTTAATTGGCATTTAGTTACAGCTGAACCCATAACTAAGTGCGAACTTCTCTTGCTGACAGTAACCAACTGTGAATAACTTAAATTGACACTTAAAAACGTTCTCACTTAGTGATAATTTAAGAATATGCGCCCATATCTACAGCAAGGAGCTAGAGGTTTCTAAAGTTTCCACAAAACTGCTAATGATGGCGATTCGCCTTAAAGTTGCAAACATGCAAAAAATGAGATGAAAAGTTAGTTTTACAAAATTTGTTATACTGAGTCACTACTGCAGGCAACTGCAAAAAGGTAGAGAATTTTAGCTCTCCTCTAAAGTGTTTATCAGATGTAAAGTTTCAAAACGCAAAAGACATTTGAATGTTGTACCCCTAATAGGTTTGTAGATACAGTGCCCTCGCGAAAATATGAATACCCCCAAAATATGAACACTTTTTTTCTTCCATTGGCTACTTTAAAGGCGATGGAGCAAAAGAGACAGCAAAAAAATATCATAGATTTTTTAATAAACTTTTGTTTCTATGGGAAAAAATGTTTTTAAGGGGAAATTGGATGCCATTCGCAAATATGAGCAATCTTGCAAAAATGAACTGACTTGCTTTTAATTAGTTCATATTATGGCGAGCACACTGTATAAAGTTTTCAACTAGAAATTTAAATTTTTAATTATTAATGAAGGTGGACAGGCGGGCCAAAGTTTGAACATCACATAACCAACTTTAAGACCTATAACATGGTGTATGATTTTTAATTTTTTTTCGTTTTGTATCGCATCAGATCTGCTAGAGCCTGCACAGAACTATAAAATGTTTGAAGAAATTAATGCCACGGCTACTTCATAAAGGATAAAAGTGGTTGTTTAATTGTAATATTAATTTTTCAATATGAAATCTTTCTTAACAAAGAATATTAACAATTTTAAATTTGTTAAAAAAATTTTTGTCGAAAAATTATAGTGTTCTATCATAAAGTTTCTGATTAATATAAAAGTCATTTGACGGGCCTTATAAATTCTTAAATATGAAAGCTATTAGTTTACCTAGCGAGCCAAGGGTTGCGCCTATCTTGCAGCCAACATTCCAGCCTTTAATATTCAAATATCCCAAGTTGTTATAAAAGAAATCAAGAAGTTTTTTAATTCACTTTTTAAAACCTTTAAAGCAACTGAGTATTAGCAGTTGCTTTAAGGAAACCTTCCCAGCAAAAACTACTGCTTCGGCCGAAGTAGGTTTGTAAGGGAGAGATGCTTGTTGTTGTTGTGTCTCTTGCATTGAAAAGCGCTTCGAACTTGCATGATTTTTGTTCGCGATGTTCCACTTTGGAGCTCTAGTTTTTTACATAAAAGTGCACTCTTTTTAATAATCCAAAATGCGCTAAAATCATGTTTGAATTATCTGAATTATGCCTTCGTTTTACTGCGTCATGTACTCACATACATAACTCATCTGAGGGCAAATACACAAGTATAAATAAATGAAAGAGAAAGAGAGAGGCAGAGAGCATCTAAATGAAATTTTATCTTCAATTCGCTGTTTACTTTATTATTCGCGCCAACAAAATGTAAATAGCCGATTAACTTCAACGTGCTTAAAAATAAGTTGAGCGATCTCTTTGCCTTCTTTATGTGCTGCCTCGGGAGCGCTTTAAAACTGCGCTTTTCAAATGCATGGAATTTTGTTGCTGCTTCCAGAAACATAATAATTTTTTGCTGGGTTATCAAAAGCTTATCTTAATTTACTTGGCACAAAACATTCTTAGAGTAGCTTTGCAGCCTACTTCTATGTAGTTGTCAACTTTAAACCCTTTTTTATCTATAGCCTACCTTAAGGCTTATTTATTACCCCAACAAAAAAAAATAGACTTTACTCGTATATTTAAAGTATATTTGAGTTAAATATAAAAGTGCAAAAAAATGTTTTTATATATATTTTTTCACAACTAAAAAAAAACCTTACTCAAGATCTTTCGCAAAGAAATGAAAAACTAATTTAAATTTTTTTTAGAAAACTGAGGTTTGCTTGTCTTTGGAAAAAAACTCTAAAGTTCCCTTTAAATAAAAATTGAACAAACACACTCTAACTTTTCTCTTGCCAATCTTTTGCTAGAGGCATTAACAACATGAAAGTGTAACTGACAGCAAAACTTCTATAATATTATTATGCTAATTTAAATGTTGTTGAATATTTAACCCTGTTTTCGAACTATAAATTTATTTATACAGCAAAAAAAGAAAAAAAAAAATCTGCTTACTTTGTCATATGTTTTTTTTTTCTTTGCTTTCTTTAATGTTTTCCTTCTTTATTAGTCTTTTAACGTTTTTGCTGCTTTTAAATATATACTTTTTCTATGGCATAAAGCATACTTTACGCGTTCGTAAACTTATTCTCTGTTTTTGGGCTTAACTAAATGTGAATATTTAATAAGTTTGTTTGTTTTATTAGCTTTGTGGAAATTATTTCATACTTCTAGGCACCACTTGAAGAGACTGAGGAAATGCTGAAATGTATGTTTAATTCATTTAAGAAATATATTACTTTTGCAAGCAAGCTAGTATTTATTTCTAAAGTATATGAATTATTCATTTATATTTAAATAATAATAATGATAATAATAATAATAGATAGATCATAATCAACAATAAAATGAAAACGGTTTATTATTTTAGAAAATAAAAGGCAATTAAGAAAAATGAAAAGACTAAATTAAAATAAGATTAAACGCTCAAATATTCCTTAAAGAAAACTCAATAAATTTGAAAAAAAAAAATTAAGAAAATACATTTCTTTAATACAGTAAAACTTCTCTAAGTTTGAGCAAAGAAAAAATTAAAATTTAAAAAAAATTTAAAAAATTGACGTCATCAAAATGAGTTCCAAGCTCAGGTCATATAAAATATCAACTAATTTCTAGACAACAACAGGATTAGTGTGAAATATACTGTTGTAAGTGGTGCGAAAATAATAAACATGCTCATGAAAACTAAAAGTCTATACTTTATAGAAAATAAGTGAAAATGTCATTTAATTTGGCGCATTAAAATTTTCACATATGTATTTTTTATTTAAAAGACATTTTCTTTGTAGACCAGTGTAATAGTCGTCTAGGTATATTGTCTCTTGTCACGGACGTTTCAAAAATAAGCGGTAATATTTCTTATATAATTTCTAATAATTATAGTGTCAAAGCTAATACATACAACATTTCGCAAATAAATTTTAATTAATATTTATCATACGCACCCCACTGTTAAATAAAAGAAAAACTAAATTTTTAAGTCTTGCAGCAAACTGAAGTGGGCGGGCTGGTTTAACAAACTTAAAATTTTTAATATAAAAATTATTATTTTATAAATAACATTTTCATCTTAATTTACAGTCTGATTGCGAAATTATTTTCTTTAAATGTTTTCCCGTGTTTGGAACAAATTCTTTTTAATCAATTGTTGGTTGTGTGGTTACACTTCGCACATTTATTTGCTTATTAGTGTAGGCTCAAGCTGACGTATACACAAATATGAGAAAACATATTTTCGCCGCGGTCATTTTTAAAGAAATTATTGCCTTAACAAAATATAAAAGAAAAAGATCAGATATATGAGGTACATCAATAGGTATTATTGCAGTAAAAACGTGAGCTGACAAACACATCGCATCTTCTGCATTCTATGTACCCTCTATAATTTCTATCTAAAATTGAGCGAGATATTGTGCCATATTTGCTGCATATTAAAAGAAAACCAAACGAAGCAGCAATGCCTATCAGTTAACTAAGAACATGTCTTTGGTTGGGAAATTGATAGTGTAGAGAGTACTGATGGAGGTATTTTCAATCAAAGGAAGTTTGACCAATTTTTTTTTAGCTTTACACTTTTGTATCTTCGTATCAACGTTCGTTTGCTTGTTTGTGCACAGAAAAATTTGATAATCATAAAATAATTATTTTCCCAAAATAAAGTGAAATATTTGCCTTGTTCACATATTGAAAACATATTTGCTTGCTAACAAATAGCTTAGTGTTTCCAAAATTAGTTGTTTTAAAAAAATATTTAAAGGTCATATCACATCAAACACATATTTGACATACATACGAGTATTTTGTCAATATATTTCCCTCAAAGTGTTAGAAAAAAATTTTTATTGCTAAATTAATTTCCATTTCCTGCTGGTAGTTTTCTAAAGAAAAGATTGCAGAATACTACGAGCAAAAAAAAAATGCGTGGCGCTTCACTCTTTTCTAATCATAATTTGATATTGTTAAGAAAATTTAATGAGCATGAAATGTTGCCAAAGAAATCTGCCTAATAAAAGCTTTTGAAAAATCATATTTCTTTTGTATGTTATTGACCCACATTTGTAATAATACTGTATAGACAAGAGCAAATTTTCTAAGAATCGGTTTAGTAGAAGTTGTTCAAAACAAGTATTTGCCTTCTAAGGGCGTGGCACTGCCCACTTTTATAATCTTAATATTGTTTTGTCATGTCAATTTAGTGCGAGTTCAAAGTTTTATAAGAATCGATTTGGTAGAAGTGGTTCAAAAAGGGTATTTGCTTTGAAGAGGCGTGGCACAGCCTACTTTTCTAACCACAATGGGGTAAATTAACGACTAGTAATATGAATCGGTTTTGTAAAAGTTATTGAAAAGGAATATTTACTTTGAAGAGACATTGTTTAGTCATGTTTCTGCTAAAAGTGCACTTCTTTTTTCTACATAAGTATTTGCCTTTTATAAATAGAACTCACAAAATTGAGTGACATTTGCTGCAAGTTGCGTTAATAATGACTACGATATCGCTTATGACCGACCTTGTGCAACATAACAATGTTGTAACAAACTTTTGTTTGTTTTAATAATAGAATTCCAACTAAAAGGTTTGCGTATGTTGTACTTTACAAAAATAACATAACAATTTTTTATCTGTATTTTTTTTTTAAGCAAATATTTATTAATCTAGAATCATTAACCTGGTTTGTTTTAAAAACAGCGGAAAAAAACTAGTGTTGAATATTTTCTCCTGAGTAAAAACAAACCCTAAATAAATTGACTTGTATGACAAAAAAAACGTATTAAAATAGTTGCAGTAAATTTGCCTGAAAATATGCTATAAAAAAAGGGAGGAAAGAAATGAGTGGATTTACAGCCAACGGGCAAATGCAATCGTATCTTAAGAAATTTTCTCATTTTGAGAAACTATGAGAAAATGAAAGAAAAACCAAAAATAAGGAAAATAACGAGCTCTTGCCATCATCTACTCCGCCTTATACTTGTTAAATGTTCGTATGAAAGGAATTGATGTCAATTGCTGAGGGTATGAAACAAATTTTACATACATACATACATCTATACACATGTATTTACATACATACATACATCCATACATACACAAGAGGAAGTAACGTATGAGCAGCTAAATAACTTAAAGCAAATTTATTTTTCAAATATACTGAATCTCTAAGGAAGTATGGAAAATCTTACACACAAAAAAACGTGGGTAGATCTAACCAATTTTGTTGGTTAGAATTGCACTAACCAATGAAAATAGTTAAAACAATCAATAAAAATTGTAAAATAAAAAATTGGAAAATCTTACACACAAAAAAAAAAATGTGGGTAGATCTAACCAGTTTTGTTGGTTAGAATTTGCACCAACCAATGAAAATAGTTAAAACAACCAATAAAAATTGTAAAATGACATTATTTTACAAAAGTTATGGGGGTAACCGTACACTTTTTGTGGTTTCGTTACTGTTTTATATTATTGCACACATATTTATCCTGGAACACAATGACTTGATATTTTTAATACTAACAATCAGTGATGCCAACTCTTGCAACATCAAAGGCACTGTGAGCCCATGGAAATAGGGTAAAAAGGTTAAAAATGAAAAAAATTTCGGGTACAAAAGCACTAACCTAATTTTGTTTTGGGTCTGGTGGATCAAAAGACAGCCTTGGCTGTACTGAAAAAATTGTATTTAGATCTATTGCTTTTTCATGTTTTTTTGTGCGGCTTAGTCGGAGTAAATCGCTTTTATAGTGCATTTATTTCACAATTACAAAAAATGCAATATGCTTTTAGTTCATCTTTTGCTGGTCTAAGCCACCTTTTAAAAGTTAGATCATTCTCCCAAGCTTTTCTATATATTCGTTTTTCCGGCTGTACGAATAATCGCCCAAGTGAAAATCGACCGAATAACAAACATAAACAAAAATTGTTTTAAAATAAATTGGGTGATCGATCATCGACTTTGGGCGATTCAACATATTCCGATATTTGGGTATTTGTTCATAATGAATAATTGCCCAATTTTTGTAAAGAGTTAAAAAATCCAACAAAAATTTTTGGGCGATTATTCGCACTCAATTCGGATGATTTTACATAATGAACAAACATCTAAAATCTTTAGGCGATTATTCATTTCACACTTTTGGATTTTCCTTCATCTTTTTTGGGCGATCGGGCACGGTTTTTTGGGTGTTTCTTCACTATGACGAATCACCCAACTATTTTGGGATTTACTTCATTTAGCTGCTTTGTGCGATTTTCACTTGGGCGATAATACGTACAGCCCATTTTTCCATCTAAAGGAAAGCCATTGTTAGATGATGAACTTTAACACATATAAAATGAATGAAGAAGTTACTTTTAATAACTGGCAGTTTCTTGCTTATATTTACACAACAAACAAATCAACGGATATGTAAATTAAGTGCATGTTCGCCAATATTGAAGAAGTTCTTTCTTTCGAGCAATTACATTTGAAACAAAAACAAAATTTTTGAATTTGAACAGGCAGTAAATGTAAATCGTTGCTAAAAAAATAAATCATGAAATTTTTTTACGAATTAAAAAAAAAATATGCTTGAGAAATTCTAGAATTCAAACTCTTAACAGTTTGCGAGTACTAATCAAAATATAGATGCAAATAATACGCAGTTGGTTAGAAAAGTATTAGGTGGGTTTAAAGAATATGTAGAAGGAAAATGCATTAATTCCAAAAATGTTGATTATTTAAAAAGCACTTAAAAGCACTGTGAGAAATTGTTAAAAGCACTATAAATACCCGCTTTTCAAAAACGGGTATTTAATAAAATTTCGGGTATTGCTTGAGTAAAAAAGCACCAAAAAATACCCGAAAAGCACCAAAATGGTAACGCTGCTAACAATATTAAATTTTTACTCACTCATTTAATTTCCAAACTTATTTATGCCCACTCTTGGTATTGAACATTGAACTCACATGATGGTAACACATCGCCTTAGACAACTCAGCCACAGTAGAATATTAACATAAACAAATAAGAGCAAATACAAAGATGTTTGCAACTTAACATTGTGTGTGGGTCCGACCAACTTTTCGTCATTTTCACATACACAACACGACTGTTAACGAGCTACACTAAAAATAGCATAACAAAGTAACACAATTCGTATGATTGCTTATCTACAAGCATGTTGTTGTCGTTGGCGTTATTGTTGCAAAACAAACACACAGTTGAAATTGAAAATAAGATAAAAATCAGCTCAACTCAGTATTTTTATGTTTATGTATGTAAATTCCAAAAACAATTTACACAAATAGTTCTGCTGTGACATGGTTAATTTAACCAATAGCAATAGTATGACACTGAAAATTGCAACAAAAATTTACATTAACAGATCATTAACCACTGAAATTGGTTAGATTAACCAACAACATTTTTTTTTGTGTGTGGAAAAAATTAATATCTTAAAAATTTGGCTCTTAAGCTCTATTTAAACAGCAATCTTTTGTAATAATATAAAGCAATAGTAAAATAGGGGGGGTTAAATAACTCATACACATTCACATTCTTTCATATGTACAATAAACATACACTTCAACCACAGTAAGGAAAAAACTACTTGACATTTTATTTTTATTTTGCCTCAAATGAGGCTTTTTGACACATGACCGTATACGTTTCAAACACAACACACTTGACACAACCACTACAACAAAAAAGAAAATATAAATAAAAAATTTAAATGTATATATGTACATGTTGTTGTTAAAAAAATTTTTTGCAAAACAGCAAACTATTATAAATATAAAAATAGTTTTACTTTATTTAACAAGAAAAACGAAAAAAAAAAAAAACACAAAGAGAACATTTAAAATATATTTTTCCCTAGCAATTAAAACAATAAATTTTAATTTGTGTAAAAATTAAAGCAGAGGTAAAAGGCGTTCGAATAAAAGAACATTTTGTTGGCTACTTGACAGCGCAATGTTTTAAAAGAAAATACGCAATGAACACAGGGTTAGAAAATTGATATGAAATAAATTTCAATAAAATTGGATTTTTTTTTGGGCAAACAAGGCATTACAAAAATTTCTATACACAAATTAAGTAGTGGATTTTAAATAAATTGTTTCAATGTATGCACACACGGTGGTACTAAATATAAATATAGAATAAAAAGACCTAATGGAAGACAGAATGGCCTAAAGGCTGTCAGAGAGCACCAATGCAGGCTATGAAAATTCATGAGAGAACTATAGACAAATTTACCTTTTTTAAATATTTCACTCGTTTAAGAAAAATTCTTTATAAAAAAAATTTCCCTTTAACGGTTTACTTAGCTAAGGGAGATTTTCTTGCTTTCTGCATACTTTTACAACATAAATTTAGATTAGTATAAATATTGCAAACATTTTAAAATATGCCTTCCTTGTGAAGACAAACTTTATTGACCAGTGAAATT
Source organism: Lypha dubia (assembly GCA_947311025.1). Taxonomy (NCBI): domain Eukaryota; kingdom Metazoa; phylum Arthropoda; class Insecta; order Diptera; family Tachinidae; genus Lypha; species Lypha dubia. The sequence continues at coordinate 10,030,879 of OX371262.1, read as the reverse complement.
TTGAGATATTACAATTTTAGTTAGACATTTATTTTTAAAGCAGACTTCCCCCTATTGTAAAAGAGATGTTCCTATTTTTATACAATTGAAAATCTATATCATTACCTTCGTGTTAAGGATTATACTAGTATGGCATTGATGTGAATCTTAAATGTTTTTTTTTTAATTTTCTCTATAGGGCAATTTTAAATTACTTAAGTTTAGGCATTTCTCTATCAGCAATTTATGAAAATAAAATTCAATTAAAATTTTATTTCTTAAGAAATTTGCTTACTGTGAATAGGTTTCTCTTTAGGGAAATTTTATGGGAAAGCAATTATTTGCCTTTACTTTGTTAGGTTTATTTCAATAATTTAACAGAATTTTTTTAAACTAATTTAAAACCTGCTATTTGCTTTTTTATTTCTTTACTTAAATATTTAATATTATTCATACGCCAGTTACATTTAAAATTATTTATGCTCTTTGTCTTTTTTAAATGTAATTGGAATATTTTTATTTTATTTATTGTTTTATATTAAATTCTCTTCATTAATTATTTGCCTGAAATGTTATTGTGATTAAAACAGAAATTTATTAATTCATTTATAGAAATTACATTAAAATGTAGTCATTTACAAAAAAAAAAAACTTAAATTTAAATAAAACAACCAAGCAGACATACGTTTAAAGAGGGGGCGGGCAGCAGGAAGGGGAGGTTTGTAAGTTTATCATTAATTTTTTATATTGCTTAAAACAAATATATGTAGAATGTATTGTATGTGAGTGGTTAAAAGCAATCGAACATCTAATTTAAAAATAAAATGAAAAGTAAACGCCACACAGTGGGACATTTCTTAGGCAGTGTGTAAAAGCTTATAGTTTTCGACACAACTGATGGAAAATTTTATGGAAATTTCAATCAAGAGCGAATGCTGTAATTTATCCCAGTTATTCAAAATTTCAAATGCAAAGAACATTCAATTTCTCTCATTCCCATTTTTATTGTTGTTTAAATAATTTTCCGATGCGGTTATTTATCTGCGAAGCATTTTTATTTAATAGGAAAATATATTTACTTTCATAGGCAATTTAAATTTTGATGAAATTTGCTTTAGTTACCAAGATATGAAGACTTTTCTAAATCACAATTTTAATCAATATAAATCATAAGCCATGGCGCTCTGCAAGTTGGTAAGGGATTTTTATTTTGATTTTAAGGTAGCTTTTAAAGCCCTTAATATAAATTATAAAATTTTTCATATTAATAAGAATACGAAATCACAAAAAGTATATAAAAAAACAAATGTTGTGTAACATAATCTATTATTCTCACTTAATTTAAATCCCCTACTTCTCTTTCTCTCTTGATAAATTAAATAAATTTAAGTAATTTCATAATGTTGCATACAACTTAATATCATTTTAAACCATTGTGTTTATAAATTTTAATGTAATTAATCATACAATATTAATCATATTTATTTGCATAAAATATTTTGTTACAATAAATAATCTCTATATTAAATTACATTATTTGCACATGATATAAAAAAATTATAAAATGCCAAATAAAAAAAAAACAAAAACAATTTGTATAAATTCAATATTATTTAAATCATAATCAAAATTTAATTACAAATGACACATTAATTTATCAACAGATTAACATATTTAAGTGCAAATAAATTAAAAATATTGAAAAAAATATGCAAAACTATGAAAGCAAATAGAAGAGAGAGAGAGAGGGATAAAAAAGGGCTTTCAAACCTAGAGCGTATGAGTGAGGAAATTTATTTTATGCCATCCAGAGCGTATGAGTGATAACTAGCAAACATTCAAATAAAAGTTAAAAAAAACGTCTTTTTTGCTATTGGATTTTAAACATTCTTTCATTTTCTTTATAATCACCATCTGACAAGGCTTGGATACTTGTAGTTGTACTACAAATTTTACAAAATTGTTTTTTTTTCATTTTGGTGATCTTATTGATTTTTTCAGATAAAAAAAAATTATTTTTGTCTTGACGACTTTTTTTTAATTATGGTGATTTTTTCTATTTCTATTTCTTAATTTTTTGGTTCTGGTAATTTCTTCCTCAGAGTCAAAACTTTTTGTCTAGTTAATATTTTATATATTTTTTATTTATATTATTACGAATAAACGTAATTATTATTCGAACTTATATTGATGTACCTAGGTTAGGATAGGTTAGGAAGGGTAGTGTGAAATCCACATCCACTCGGAGACCCAATTGGATCCATTGTGATTGCCTTCATTTATAATTTATTGACTAATTAGTCTCCTTACTGTCCAAGGAGAAACAAAGAGCAGCTATCATCCATCATTCAGCCATTTAATTCTCATGATAGCTCCTGATTCCCATGAAGCTCCTGATATCCTCAAGTTTGCACTTCGCGATATCAGTAATGCCCTCATGAAAACGTCTGATCAGCCATCTTTGCCTATGGCGTTGCAGCCTTGGGCAATGACAGATGATATGCTCTATAGTTTCTGGGTCCTCTTCATCGCCACACATCCTACAGAAATCCGGAGTGCCATTTTCCCATATGCTGGTCCTCGCTCTAACCGAGCAATGGCCAGTCAAGGCGCCTACTAAGACTCTCAAAACCTTTCTATTCATACCCAGCAGTAGATCAGATTTACCTGAGTCTAGTTCTGTCCATATGGACCTCGAGACTCTACAATCTTCTCTATTCCTCTAGGAATGGTTAGTTCTGGTAATTACCCAATTACTGAGATCCCTATAGTAGTGACCGATTGGAGGTTTAGCCTAACTGTCACATCTAATGCTGACCCTATTATTGCCAGCTCATCAGCGATTTCGTTTCCCTCAATATTGCAATGTCCTGGTTTGGGTACCAGCCATAGCCTCAAGCGAAATTTGTCCATAAGCAAGTTGAGAGATAGCCTACACTTGCTGACCAGCTTCGATTTAACACTATGCCCCTTCAAAGCTTTCAGCGCCGCCAGACTGTCAACGTAGAATGTTACATCCACGCCTTCAGTTACGTGTTCTGTCACTAGTTCCGTGGCCCTGACGATTGCTAGGATCTCAGCCTGAAATACACTACATTCGTTTGGTAGCCTAAAAGACCTACGAATGTCCGTTCCTAAAAAATAGACGCGAGCACCAGTGCATATTTCCATTTTCGATCCATCTGTAAAGTCCGCGCATCAGATTTGACTCAAAGATCCCTATCCGATATGACTAGTCCTTCACTAGTCATTAAAATTAATCACAACAAAAAATTAGTCACAACAACCTTAGAGTCCGTAAAACCAGGGGATATGGTCTCCCGTCTGCTAAAACTAATCATTTTCAAGAGTGATGTATGACCTGTAAATCCTGGCCTTACAAAGTCCGCTTCCATAGCCTGAGCAAACTCCTTCTCGCCGTTCTCAACACACATTCTTCAATGGGAATTAGGTGAAGGATGACGTCCAAAGCAGCATGAGGGTTGCTCCTCTGGGCCACAGTAACACCCAGCGATGCACACCTCTGGACCTTAGCAAGCAGCTTCCTGTGGCTTTCTTTCCCCAACGCCTCCCACCATACGACACATCCATAAGAAATCACCGGCCTGACAACCGATGTATAAATCCACTTTACCACCTTCGGTTGCAGACCCGAGTTCCTCCCAATGGAATTCCTGCATGTATAGTAGGCATTGAGCCCTTTCTTGAGCCTTTCTTGTATGTTTCTTTTCCAAGAAAGTTTGCTATCTAGGAAAATACCCAAGTATTTGGCCTCCTTTGCTAGTTTTAACTCCACCCCGCCAATCCTAGGTAGCAAAAAATTGTCTATTTTGTATCTGCGTTTTGACCAGGTGGATTCCTAGTCCCTTACTACTAGCCGACAAAGACAGTTCGTTAAGCGCTGCCTGCATGACCTCACTGATAGTGGAAAGAAATTTCCCTTTTACCAGTGACACCACATCGTCAGCGTAATCGACTATCTTCCGACCGTTCCTCTCAAAACGCCTGAGAATAATGTTTACAGCTATCAGCCACAGAAGGGGAGATAATACTCCCCTTTACGGTGTCCCTCTTGTCACTAACCTCCTCAGGCTTTCGCCGCCCATACTCGAGTTGATAATCCTGATGCTGCGGAGCATGAGAACTATCCACTCCATCAGAAGCCTACTACCACCGAGTTCCTCTAGCGACTCCCTAATGGCCTCTATCCTAATATTGTTGGAAAAAAATCGCCGAAAAAAAATATTATGGCAAATTTTCAAAAATCAGTAAACGACTAGAAATTACCAAACTAAAATAAAATATTAACGTACCTATCTATGAAAAGTAAAATTATTTAGGCTCAAGTTCAGTTTTATTGAATTAATGAAAATTCAAAAATTACTAAGATTTTTTTTATGTTGGAAAATAATATTATTTATATCCAATCAGTTTTTAACAGAACGTGTCAGTATCGATTTCAAGGCCGCTACACCTCTCATCAGCGTTCAATTGTCCATCTTTACAATTTTCATAAAGTGGATACTAATTGGGAAGAATATCAACTATTCGTTATGCTAATTTTTGTAAGGTTCCCGAAGCTATTTATGTCTTAGCAAATTTTTGTTATTTTACGCCTTATTTCGTTCTGCTAATAACTTTGTTTTTGAGTTTTTTTTTTCGCTTGGACAATTTTGAATTTTTGTGAAATAATTATATAGAAGGCATGAAGTGATGCTATCCAAAACTGGAGATTTATATGGAGTAACTTTGTATAGAGCCCAAATTATTTGATACTGTCCTCCAGCCTATCATTTCTGTTGATCCAACTAACTGAATATTGACGGAATACAGTATAATTTAATAGCAGTGATCTTGAGAAGTTTGATTTCAATAAGAATTTTACAAGTTTTTTCTGGTGACTTCGTATATGTCATATCTGGAAGATTTAGCGTGCAGAGACTATTTGAGTGATTCTTTAGCAAGAAGATGTTCTGTGGTAAAACAAACTCAGTAAAAAAAAAATATTAAAATAAGATCCCCTAATTGTTTATTTAAATGCTTAAAAGTTATACTGCCAAAATCTTAATGTTCTGTTATCTTTTTCAGTTTTCTAGTTGTATTCTTAGTTTTAACACACAATTAGAAAATGACATTTATTAAACTTAATTATAAATCTCATCTTTAACGCATCTTATTACCTTAACACTTATTAGCTTAATTAGCTCTTTGCATTTAATGTTTATTTTTCGATTTGAAATTTGACGCAAATTTTGAAAATCTATAGTTGCAAATTATAATTCACAAAGGTGAGTGAGAGTGTCCTGTTGATTGTGACTATTAGCAGTTAATTAAAATGATTAACGAACGACCTGTTGGGCGGCTCTGACAAAAGCATAATTTAATTTTGAAACTAAATTTCTAAAACAATGGTAAAACAATATTAAAATAAAGCAGTTTTAGTTTATAGAAAACCATATCGAACGAAATTATCCTGTTGATATGACAACAGTCATACACATTTTTAAGCTATTGAAGTGTCTTTATTATCTCTAAAATCTTCATCGGTTTTAAAATAAAATTTACTCTTAAAAAACAATTTTTTTTTATTTTAATTTTAGGTTCTTAAAGTTGTTTTTGTTTGGCTTTTATTTAATTTTCAATTTTAGGGTTGCCCGTGCGTATGATTAATATTAATTGTTAACTAATTTTGCTTTAGTTGCAGTAACTGGTCTTATACAAGAGCTAAAAACAAAAACTCCAAACATTTCAATAGAAAATATTTAAAATTATAAATTAAATATTTAAATTAAAAAAAAAACTCTTTCGATGGAATATAGATTTTTCATACCTGAAAGTATTGAAAGTGTTCATGTTTATATTTAATTTTTTTTTCTTTTTTGCAACTTAAACAAAATTTCCAGTCATTTCAGAATTGTTTAACTGTAAATGACAAGTCATTTATTTATATTCAGCATTCAAAAACTATAACATTTATAATAAATCATTGAAACTTGCATCATGTTGCACACAAAAACACAAAATGATAAACCATAAAACTCAACACTAAAATTTAAAAACAAAAAACCTCTTGAATAAAACAAAAATTTCAATCAAATTTCCATCAAATCAATGCCAAAATCAATTTTGGTTTAAGCCAAACCAGGTAGAAAGAAGAGAGCAGTAGTTGTTAATGGCATCTGTAGTGGTCGGAGGTAGAAAAATTACGATGAAAAAATTTTCTTATGACAGATATAACAGATATAACAATTGGTTAGGAAAACCATGACATTCAACATTAAACAGGAGAGTAAAACTGTTGCACAGACACACTATTTGTTGTTTTATTTCTTTTTTGTATTTTAGGTGCAAATTAACGCTTCAATAACATAACAGCACCAACATTTACAACAATAAACTAAATTAAAAGCCTAGAATTGCAACAAAAAAAAAAAAAACGACAAACACCACTAGCAAATCCCACAAAATGAGTTGCTCTATAGTCAAACACACGCATACACACAACCAAGCAAACACAAACCTTTGCAAAATTGCACTTACAGCCGCAAATTAGAAACGACATATAAAGTGAAAAATGAGTGGTGAAAAATAATGAACAAAAACAAAAACCAAAAAAATAAAAAAAAAAGAATCGGTAAACACAAATTAAATGTCTCTTCTAGTCATATAAAATTTCTGATTTATACTGCATTTGTTTAGTCATTCATGCAGAACTATTAATTGTAACCAAAAAGGTATCTACACAATTTGTTAGAATAAATACAAAAATTAGTGTGTGTTAGAAGCAAACAGGGCAAATGAAAACAAATATGACATACATAAATTTGTGGCAAATATTCTATATAGGAATTTCGTTTAGGGTCTCTACTAACTGGTTAAGATTTTACACAAATACTGTGATGGGAAATTAGAATAAATAACAAAATAAATCATCCACTTGCGATGTCGAAAATTTATGTGTATTATTTATGATATAGTGCGTAATTTTTTAACCGCAACTTCGTTCTGTATATCAACAATTTATCAAAAATAAAAAAGTACCAAAAGTAAAAAAAGTACCAAAAATAAAAAAAGTACCAAAAGTGCCAGTTGTTTTTTATTTTACCCGCCTAGAAAGTACTCTGTTAGTTAATGTATAAAAAATTAGAAAAAAATATAAATAAGTAGTACCAAATATTTCCCGGTTTTTGGCCCTTAAAAAGTATCATATATGAATTGGGATTCTTCTATTAAATTTCATTAAAATTCATTGGAATAAACATTTAAACACACAATCTTTCTCATTTAGAATATTAGTAGGATTTCTAAAATATGTTATTTATGGCCCACTGTGCATTGCTATAGTGACTCGGCTTGGTATAATAAATTTTTAAAATCCTATATTTTCTGTGTAAAAGAGTGCTCAAAACTTTCACCTAAAACACTAATGGGTTAAATACGACCAAGTCACACGTTCCGATGTGAATGGTTTCAATTCCGTAATTTTATTCCGATCGTTTTTGATTTACAGGGGCCAAATCGTATTAACTATCGCATCGAATAACATTACGATACGTGTCGAATAAGCAAATTATGGCATACGATGCGTCAAATTACGATACAATTCATTCGATATGGTATGCGATAATACCAAAATGAAAAGGTACGATTAATTTTTATCGATATCGTATGCGGTGATTTGGCCCCATTCTTCTGATTTCGATTTTACAATAAAAAATATTTATAATACCCATAGGCGTTACTTTTATTTGTTTTTAATAGTAAAGATCACATTGAGCTTTTTATTCATTATTAACATGCAAAGTCAAAAGTTAAAGTTTTAATTCGATTGTTATTGAATTCACTAACCCTGCTCTACTAAATAGTCAAGCCCTGTTGAAAGCTCAATAAGTTTTTAATAAAAATTAATAAAAAAAATCAAATATCTTTAAACAATCCTATATAACCTAATTGTGTTGGGGCATTTATAATACCAAAATAAAAAAAAAAAATATCTTTAAACAATATTTTTGTTTTCTATTTCAGCAAATTTTAATTTTAAAGCATATTTTTCTTCTCTTCAACTTTTGTAATTCTAAGCAAATTTATGACATAATTTTTAAATATTTTTTCTTCTGGCATTTTACACCTTGATCATTTGCAAAATACTTTCTCGGTTTATGGATTTTAATAATGCTGAGACACCAAACAAAACACAACACAAATGAACGAAAAACAAAAATGCTGCAAAACGACAGAAAGTGCACATAGGAATCTCTCTAGGGTATATAAACTGTACATGACAATGATAAATTATTACATGAATTTGATACGAGTCGACGACCGACTACTGTGGCAGGAATGCCTGCCTGCTCCTTTTTTTTTGTTTGTTTTTCCCTCCTTGCTGTACTGGCTTTGCAGCACTTGCTGTTGCTGTGGATACTTTGTAGGGATTAGGGAGCAGACCTAACTTGCCTGCTACTGCCACAGATGATTATGTTTGTTGAAATCTATCATTAAAGTATAACTGCATATGTGTGTGTGTGTGTGTGGAAGCATGAATGAATGCTTGTATGTTGTTGTCTGTCATATACAATCAAGCATGATGCGATGGTTTCTGTTGCCGAACAAATGACTGGCAAATAAAAAGAATATTAATTTAATAAAATACATATAAAGAAATGCAAAATATTTCCAAAAAAAAAAATATATATATTTTAAAACACTGGCGGGCGGGCTGATGTTCTTCGCATGAAATTTATTTCATCATAAATCTTAAAAGTTTTTTGTTACTTTTGTAAGTTGTAGCAAATTGTCAATAATTTTAAATGTCTGTAGATAATTGTCTGTGACTGATGCAGTTGCTGCATCCTGCAACTGCTTGTAAAATTCACAAGCGTCTGTGTGTGTGTACTCCTCCTTGTGCCAACCGCCACCGCCAGCATATTTGGTCGGTATTTAATTTTTTAATTAATGTTTGTTGCCTTGGACTTATTGTCCCTTTTTTATAGCAGTTTTTCCCCCGGTTTTTTTTTGTTTTATTAAAAATAAAAATTAATGTTTGTTGTATAAAAAAGCAATTAAAATGCAACCATTCGGTAACCGGGCATATTCTCTCTTAAGTAAGAAGACATTAAAATGGTAAAGCATTGTTGGTGGGATTTTCAGTTTTTCTTTTTTTTTTGTTGTTGTTGGTAATTTATTGTAGCTTAATGTTTTCCTGCCGTGTGTAATGAGACAAACCAGATTCAAGCGAAATAAATAAGAGACGCCATTATCATTAGTGTTGAACATTTATGACATTTAAAATTTGCACTCCAATAATTATGGTTTCCTTTTATGCAAACAAAAACAAAAGAAAAACCAAATAAACATTTCTTAAGCACATTTTAAATATGAGCTTTAAGTGCAGAAAAAGTTTTTAAAAAAATTTCTTCAGTTCTTTTGAGTAAATTTTAAAAATGGTTGTCATAATCACGAAATGCCACAAAAAAAAAATCTGTTAGAAATATTTAAATTGAATCTCGAATCTCCTCCAAAAATATCAGTCACTTTAGATGTTTAATTTTAAAATATAATTTTTAATAAAAAGAACTGTAAAAATTTTGAGGAAAAAAACTAAAGAAAATTATAAAAAGATAATTATGGTAAAAAAGAAAGATGTTTTAAAATAACCATAACTATCGAATTATATTGTTGTAGTTATCATATCACATTATTACCCAATCAATGCGTTTTTATTAATCATATTATTGCCGATATAATTAATTGCAATATATTTGAAGTATAAAGCTTAGATCCCACTATCGGCACAATGTACCGATTTTCGTCGGCTCACTGCAATAAAGTCAAAAGTACTAAACCAAAATTGCAATATTTCTCAATTAATTCTGGAATAAGTCAATGTGGCTTTATTAGCAATGCAGTGTGGTGCAATCATGTCCTTATATTTAAATTAGTTGACAAATAAGACAAATTTAGCTTATTACTTATAACTTTATTTCAGTGAGTCGACGAAAATCGGTACATTGTGGCGATAGTGGGATCTAAGCTTAAGACAAATATTGTAGGTATAAAAATGATCATATTATAATCAAGTGTAATAAAAATATATTTATGCGACACTAACTAAAACTAATATAGTTTATAATCAATTATCCATCCAATAAGATAACGACATATTGAAATCAATTAGATTATCTTCTATTATAATTTTTTCTCCAATAAAGATAAATTTTTTTTTTTTTTTTTGGTATAAAACAAATCTTTGATTTCCTGACATAAAATTTTCCCTCAACTCTCAGTTCATTAGAAAATAATAATAGCAACTAAATGAGAATTACTGCATACACAACAATTCAAAATGTGACTATTATATTATGTTAATCTGGTGTATATGTATGTAAGTGTGTATGTAATGCTTGATTTCAAGTCATAATTTTGTTTGCAAAAGAACAACAATATTTTTTTCACTCGTAACGAAACATTTGATTTTAGTGCAACTATCTTGCAATCGATAAGTTTTTAATAATTTAAATCTATAACCGCTTGTCCGCGGATACATTCCATAAGTCATTATACCATTATGCACAAAGCAATGACCTATACTTAGGCAGTGCGCTTGAGTGACGAATTTAACATGGGGATGTCATTGGAAGTATACAATCGCCACCCTCTCGCTTACATTCCGTTGACGAAAATAGTGACGAATATTCATCATAGTTTTCATTCACAAAATTACTATGATGAAAAGAACACTGAAGCCGGAGTTAAATAATTAACGGTTTCGTTAACGATAGATAATCAACGTAAACAATAGAATATGACAGAAAAAGAATTTTGTTCGCTTGCGAATTCATATAATATATTGGTACACCAAGTAGGTACTGGTAATTGTGAGTGACGAATTTTTTACAGAAAAAACGTCAATAGTAGTTTTGCCGAACAAGCGGGTATATATAAAACAGGATGTGTGTATGTATGTAACGTATGGACTCCAAAACGGCTGGGCCGATTTTGATGAAATCTTCAGGCGGGTGACACTGTGAAATCTAATTTTTGATTTTCGGTCTGCGTGCGGAGGGGCGTGGCAAAATCGAATACATATATAAAAATGAATGTCTATCTGTTTGTTTGTTTGTGCTTTATAGGAGTCCAAACCCTTGGACCTATCTTCTTGAAATTTTCACAGCATGTTACTGTGACTCTGGAAGGAGTAATAGGCAATATGAAGTTTTAATTGGACCAAGGGGCGCAGCACCGCCCATATAACCCAAAAATTTAAATCGCCATAATTTGGGCATTTTTTTTTACCTAAGTCGATGATATTTGGTACATATGGTATTGGCATAATTTGGAATACGTACCAGGAAAAAGTAGGAAAATTAGAAATCGTAATATAGTCGTAACTACTAAATATTATTTTAAGAATTAAACATTATTGCGTAGCATATTTAATGGACAACAATACTTTCTTGATACAACAACCATTGCATAGTTGACGATTTCTTTCATTTACACGTTCATAAATTCCATTTCTTTAAGATATTTTATAAATTCTCTATAGGAAATTTATACTGGCGGTATTCAGTAGTGGTTGGTGCAAAGCATTTTGCAAAACTGTAAATACAAAATATCGTAGCTTCAATGTAAGAAAAACTTTTGTGTATTTTGTTGGTGGATTTTATCAAAAAGATAAAACCATTTGAATCACATACTGAATACCGCCACTGTTTCTTCAGAAAAACTATTTAAATAGTAAATACTTCGAACTTACAGTAATATAGTTCACAAAATTGTTGTATTCTTGCCACAAACTTAATATTGTTGACACAAGCTTAATATAGTGGACACAACCTTAATATGGTTGACACAACTATAAAATAGTTGACGAATAATAAGATTGCCAGCGCTATTATGTTTGCTGCAATCACATTGTTATTCGTGTAAATTATATAATAATAACAATATATTAGTTGTGACTAAAATTTTATGGTAATAATCGTATTATAATTTTGCCAGCAATTTGATTGCAACGACAACTATACCTTAAAACTGCTGCCAATAACATTTTGTTGCTGTCAACAAATAAAAAACGATATGTGGTTGAAAAAATGTTTACAACAATAAGTCGCCGATAAAATTTCAAAAAATGTGAAGAACAACATATTTCTGACAAAATGTCAACAGCAGTATATTGCTAAGAAATGCCGACAACATTATGTTGCAGACAAAATGTCCACAGTAATATGTTGTTGAGAAAATGTCAACCATATTCACCCCTATCGTGAATAATTTTCCACATGAAATTTTTTCATGAATATATTTTATTCAGTCCAGAATAACAACGTGAAAAAATTCCCCTTATCGTGAATAAATATTTCGGTGGAAATTTTTTCACTTCTCACATTGATATTTTCACTTTATTTTTGATGGGGAATAGAACAGAAATTACATTGATTTCTTTTTATAATTCCAATATTAAACTTTAAAAGTTTATCTTTATAAAAAGATCTGATAATAAGGCACAATCTGATGTATTCCTCAACAAAATGCAAAAAACAGGCCGATTGCCTGCAGATTTGTAAAACTTTAATTTGTTGTCATTTTTTTAGTTTTGTTGGCTTTCCAAAAAGAAGCCGAATTATTTTACCACATATAAGTTAGAATGCAATAAACAAACGGAGCAACCAAACCAAAGTTCCAACACTGAATATTTAACTTTGATTTTTGAAGTTTTCTTTAAAATAAATATGTCCGTGTATAGTTTTGAACAAAAAGTTCTATGAGTTTTTATTTTTTTAATCTTCTTCCCTTTTTTACATTCACTAAGAACTGATAGCGGGAATAATTTTTCACGGGAGATTCACGATACCATTTTTCCCCTCGAGTGGAATTAAAATTTCACGTGAACAAAAATATCACTTATTATTCACGACAGGGATGATTATGTTGCAGAAGGTTAATTTTGGCAAAACCTTTTCTTAAATACGCTGTTGTAGGTCTAAACTTTGGCTACATGATGGTTAAACTTTGGCCCGCCTGGCTACCTTCATTAAAAATTTTAATTTCCACTTTTAACCTTTATAGCTACAAAACTGTAAAGCGCATAACATTAAAATGTCTTTTGTATAGATCACAAGCCTCTTGGCTATAATACTGTACAATTTCATTGAGCTAGGCTCAGACCGATTAATAAAAAATATATTGGTAAAAATATGGCATAAAGTTTACCTTTTTTCCGCTTTTATTTTAGGAACCGGTGGTCAGATCTTTTTTTTTTTTGCGAATTTTAGACTACGATCTCATCTTTAATAAGTGATAGGCTTTAAATGTATCAAAAATAGTTAAGGTGTTGCAAAAATTTATATTAAAATAAAACGCCCACTTTTGTAATTGTAGAAGTGGGCGTGGCATTTTTTTTTTTTTTTTACTTTATAACCTGCATTAAATGTTTTACCAGGTTTAAAAACAAGCGAGTTATGACGTAAAACGTAGAAAGGGGTTTTAAACGAAACAATTTCCGAAAAATGATAATTGACATGAAATAAGACTTTTTCTAAAGACATCGATTTATAACTGAGAAGAATAATTGCAATTTTCTATAAACTATTATTTGTATATCCTTTTCGAAGAATTAAAAAAAAATGTTGCAGCTTGAAGCATTAGTTTAATTGCTTTGCTGCAAACATATATTTTGTTTTATTTTATTTATACAAAATTTTCTCTTTTTTTCTCTCTCTCTGTAAATTTCTTTCATCACTTATTCCCAGCAGTACCAACAGCCCATAAATTATTAGTATTAATTTTGTTCATGTCTTCTTTGGCAAAGACAAGGTCAAATGGGGTTTTGTGTCGAAATGTTGATTTAGAAAATAATTCTCTGATGACTTTTTCTTTTTCGGTTAAATATCGTATACTAACATTGACATTCGTTATAACAAAAAATGAAAAAAAAAAACCTTACAACAATAGAATAAGTCATGAATTAAAAATGACAATTTGTGAAAGACGAGTAAAACTAATTTTATATCAACATGTCCTTGATAGTCGTAAAATTATTTTCATCTATCAAAATAAATTTTGCCTTGAAATGCCTTTAAGTGGCTAAAATATGAAGATTTATCAGATATGCTTTTATTAAAGATACAGAATTTTTTTGTTTAAAGCTTGAAGCCTTTAAAAGTCTTTAAGAATATCTTGGTAGTAAAAAAAAAAAAAAAAAATTAAAAAGGAAGACGAGAAAAGCAAATGTGTTTGAGTAGATAATTAATGGTTTATAATTAAGTTAATGAGCTAGACGAGAACTAAACTGCACGGCTAAAATATACAATTCTACTAAACATAGAAGTCGATGATAAAGAAAAGCTCCGAAAAAGAATTATGTACCTTTTATCGTGGTCTTTTCATTTTGATTCTGTTTCTTTTTGTGATGCGCACGCTTCCTGCCACAAACTCTTAAAACTGTGCTCTGAACTGTTGAAGTTGTTTGTATATATGTTTGTTTTGTTGTAGTTTTAATTAACTTAATTGTTGGCAGTTTAAGTTAATTGAACGTAAACATCTAAGATTACTTACTATTATACGCCAAACAATTCGGCAAGTTGCGAGTGCTTTAAACTAAACCTGGATAAGGGCTAAATGTTAAAGAAGAACATGTATTTTTTTCCTTATCTCAGCCAAAAAATAATATGAAAACTTACACAGTAAAAGACATGATGTTCAATAAGTAAAACATAACGAATGTGTTGTAACCTTAATGAGTTCTTTATTTAAAATATTTATGGTCAAATAAACACTCTGATTTTTATACATTAAAAGTATTTTTGAAATTGCTTAAAAAAAAAACATAGAAGTTGTTAAAGGTAACTTGTAATAAAAATCATTAAAATAAATATCAATCGTACGCCTACGACTTTTAAGATTCGGGATAGTTCTAAAGTGAATGCGAAGTAAATATCAATCATACGCCTTCAGTAGCACCATTAAAAACTTTTGTCGTTGAATGATTTAAAAATCATTTTAAACAAAACATTAGTCTTGAATAAAGTCTTTTGAGATTCGGGAGAATTTTTTAAATTTATTTAGAGCCATAAATGTTGTCAGAATAGTTCTAAAGTGAATGCGAAGTAAATATCAATCATACGCCTTCAGCAGCACCATTAAAAACTTTTGTCGTTGAATGATTTAAAAATCATTTTAAACAACACATTAGTCTAGAATAAAGTCTTTTGAGATTCGGGAGAATTTTTTAAATTTATTTAGAGCCATAAATGTTGTCAGAATAGTTCTAAAGTGAATGCGAAGTAAATATCAATCATACGCCTTCAGCAGCACCATTAAAAACTTTTGTCGTTGAATGATTTAAAAATCATTTCAAACAACACATTAGTCTAGAATAAAGTTTTTTGAGATTCGGGAGAATTTTTTAAATTTATTTAGAGCCATAAATGTTGTCAGAATAGTTCTAAAGTGAATGCGAAGTAAATATCAATCATACGCCTTCAGCAGCACCATTAAAAACTTTTGTCGTTGAATGATTTAAAAATCATTTTAAACAAAACATTAGTCTACAATAAACACTTTTAAGATTCGGGAGAATTTTTTAAATTTATTTAGAGCCATAAATGTTGTCAGAATAGTTCTAAAGTGAATGCGAAGTAAATATCAATCATACGCCTTCAGCAGCACCATTAAAAACTTTTGTCGTTGAATGATTTAAAAATCATTTTAAACAACACTTTAGTCTAGAATAAAATCTTTTGAGATTCGGGAGAATTTTTGAAATTTATTTAAAGCCATAAATGTTGTCAGAATAGTTCTAAAGTGAATGCGAAGTAAATATCAATCATACGCCTTCAGTAGCACCATTAAAAACTTTTGTCGTTGAATGATTTAAAAATCATTTCAAACAACACATTAGTCTAGAATAAAGTTTTTTGAGATTCGGGAGAATTTTTTAAATTTATTTAGAGCCATAAATGTTGTCAGAATAGTTCTAAAGTGAATGCGAAGTAAATATCAATCATACGCCTTCAGCAGCACCATTAAAAACTTTTGTCGTTGAATGATTTAAAAATCATTTCAAACAACACATTAGTTAAGAATTTATTTTAAATTTTAATTTAAATTTATTTTAATATCAAGCATATCTTGATCATTAAAGATTCAATCCAAACAAACTTAGAAATAATAATACACAATTTTCTTTCTAAATGAATACGTAATTATATGTTTATCTTGAATGTATGCCTTCATTACGTACTAATCCCACAATAAATTTTGATAATTAACAGCATATGGATGAATATATTTAGTAAATAAATTTTAGCAACGCTATACGGGGCAACTAATAAAAAGGGCATTGCCCGGCAATCGCATTACTTTGCCAAGTAATTGAGATAAATTCAAATGACTGCTTATTTACACCGGTGCCCTGCTGTTTGTTAAATCAACAAATATTAACAACTTCTTTAAGGGCGCTTTCAAATACTTTTATTCTTTTTACTTAAATCCTGCACTAAATCTTTACCAAAGACGATTGTAGACGTCAGCATTTCAATTATTTAGGCTTTAATTACTCAAGCAAACATATATTTTTCGGTTTTAGTTTTTTTTTCTTTGGTTGCTAATGTAAAAACATAATCTGCTCTTTAGCAGCAATTAAAGAGGGCCAAATAGCTGGAGATTTCCTATAAAAAAATGTTGGATTTATACAAAATCTTAAATAATTTGGGAAATTAGGATTTTAAAAATGAACGCAATGCAAGTTATAGTGTGTTATTTAGAAAACAAAAACCTTTGAAGACTGTTTTTATAAAGAAAATAAAATGTGATTCAATAAAGTTTTTTTTGTTTGTAATTATAAGTTTTTTTAAGGAACCCAAAATAAATAAAATTAAAAACTGACTTAACACCGTTAATTGTGTATCGATTTTATTTTTTCTTTCAGAGGGCCAATTTTAGCTGTACGGAACCGTGAAAATTAAATACCTCGATCTATACTTGCGGACCACTATCAAAATTAATTCAACTTTATTACTAAGTTTTTAAAGCAGGCCATACATGGAATTCAAATTATCCACCACCTCTTTAATAGATATCAAAACTCTAGAAATGGAAATTCAGGACCAATTGAAATTTTAAAAATACAGCATGACGATCGGTGAAAGCCAATGTGGGCATGAACTTGCAACTAAGCAGCTCAGAACTTTTATTAAAATAAAATACTCAACTTCTTCAATTGGAAAAGATACTAAAGGAGATTAAATTAAAAGTTGTGCCACCGCCCGAACATTTATTTACCTCCACAGATATTCAAAGCTTCATCTTTAATATAAATTTTATAGTTAATATAATTGATGTAGTATTTTAATATAAGTAAATTATTTTTTTTTAATTAATAATATGCAAGTTTAATAGTAAACTATAATTATTTATAAAAAATTTTAAATTTATTCATTAAGAACATGACCTGTTTTGTCATTTAGAAAATAGTCAATAACTTAAACACATTTAAGCGGCAAGAAATATGATTTTATAGTTCAGTAAAATATTTATGTATGCCTAGTAGAGGCATATAAAAGAGGAAGATATAAAAACTTAAGTAGAATTTTCAACTTTTAATTATTAATGAATAATATCAATTTTTGCAAAGCCTCACCTAATTTTTGAAAACCATCTATCTAAAGCTGAGATTGTAACCTTTCATCTACAAAAAATTTCATTAAAATCCGACCAACAACTCCGGAGATATAAGGGAAACAACTTCAAGGTGAAACAATAATTCAAATATCTCAAGTGGTTAACGAGTTATAGCTGTTTTAAAAAATGCATTTTCCAAAAGTTGCTTGCTGCTGGATTCTGGGGGCCTGGTATTTGACAAAAAAAAAATTCATTTATTTCGCTGATTTTGCAAATTTTCCCGCGTAAAAACAAAAATCAGACTGTTTTTACATTTTGCTGAATATCTCTGGTGTTTTTAAAGATATTTTCATGAAATTTGGTGACATAGTAGAATTCTTCAGGGAGAATGAGATGCTTTTACAATTTTTTGCCACTCCTACTTTTTAAGATTAAAAGTGGGCGTTTAATATTAATTGCTATTTTTTCAAGGCTTAGTTAGTTTTTTGCACTTTAAAAACCCGTCTATAGTAAAGCTGAGATTGTAATCTTTCATTTACAAAAAATTTCATTAAAATCCGACCAACAACTCCGGAGATATAAGGGAAACAACTTCACCAAAAACAATGAAATTTTATGTAATTATTGTGCGATTCAAGTTCACAAATCGATCCATAACTCTGAAGATATTAATCCTAGAGTAATGAAACTTTACACATCTAGAGAATAGACTCTTGTGATGATTATGCAATTTATAAAAATTTCATATGTCAAATATTTCTGAAGATATGGAAGTTTTAAAAATTAAAAGCGATTTTTAACCATCAGGGGTGGGTGCCAGGCGGGCCAAAGGTTTACCCTCTTGTAGCCAAACTTTCGACCTATAATATAGTTAAACAATACTTCAAATATCTCAAGTGGTTAACGAGTTATAGCTGTTTTAAAAAATGCATTTTCCAAAAGTTGCTTGCTGCTGGATTCTGGGGGCCTGGTATTTGACAAAAAAAATTCATTTATTTCGCTGATTTTGCAAATTTTCCGCGTAAAAACAAAAATCAGACTGTTTTTACATTTTGCTGAATATCTCTGGTGTTTTTAAAGATATTTTCATGAAATTTGGTGACATAGTAGAATTTTTCAGGGAGAATAAGATGCTTTTAAAATTTTTTGCCACTCCTACTTTTTAAGATTAAAAGTGGGCGTTTAATCTTAACTTCTATTTTTGCAAGGCTTGGTTAAATTTTTGCACTTTCAAAGCCCGTCTATAGTAAAGCTGAGATTGTAACCTTTCATCTACAAAAAATTTCATTAAAATCCGACCAACAACTCCGGAGATATAAGGGAAACAACTTCACCAAAAACAATGAAATTTTATGTAATTATTGTGCGATTCAAGTTCACAAATCGATCCATAACTCTGAAGATATTAATCCTAGAGTAATGAAACTTTACACATCTAGAGAATAGACTCTTGTGATGATTATGCAATTTATAAAAATTTCATATGTCAAATATTTCTGAAGATATGGAAGTTTTAAAAATTAAAAGCAATTTTTAACCATCAGGGGTGGGAACCAGGCGGGCCAAAGGTTTACCCTCTTGTAGCCAAACTTCCGACCTATAATATTGTGAAACAATAACTCAAATATCTCAAGTTGATAAGGAGTTATAGCTGTTGTAAAAAATGCATTTTCCAAAAGTTGCTTGCTGCTGGATTCTGGGGGCCTGGTATTTGACAAAAAAAATTCATTTATTTCGCTGATTTTGCAAATTTTCCGCGTAAAAACAAAAATCAGACTAGACTGTTTTACAATTTTGCTGAATATGTCTGGTGTTTTTAAAGATATTTTCATGAAATTTGGTGACATAGTAGAATTCTTCAGGGAAAATAAGATGCTTTTAAAATTTTTTGCCACTCCTACTTTTTAAGATTAAAAGTGGGCGTTTAATCTTAACTACTATTTTTGCAAGGCTTGGTTAATTTTTTGCACTTTCAAAACCCGTCTATAGTAAAGCTGAGATTGTAACCTTTCATCTACAAAAAATTTCATTAAAATCCGACCAAAAACTCCGGAGATATAAGGGAAACAACTTCACCAAAAACAACGAAATTTTGTGTAATTCTTGTCCGATTCAAGTTCACAAATCGATCCATAACTGCGATGATATTAAACCTAGAGTAATGAAACTTTACCCATCTAGAGAATAGACTCTTGTGCTGATTATGCAATTTATAAAAATTTCATATGTCAAACATTTCAGAAGATATGGAAGTTTTAAAAATTAAAAGCAATTTTTAACCATCAGGGGTGGGTGCCAGGCGGGCCAAAGGTTTACCCTCTTGTAGCCAAACTTCCGACCTATAATATGGTGAAACAATAATTCAAATATCTCAAGTTGTTAAGGAGTTATAGCTGTTTTAAAAAATGCATTTTCCAAAAGTTGCTTGCTGCTGGATTCTGGGGGCCTGGTATTTGACAAAAAAAAATTCATTTATTTCGCTGATTTTGCAAATTTTCCGCGTAAAAACAAAAATCAGACTGTTTTACATTTTGGTGAATATCTCTGGTGTTTTTAAAGATATTTTCATGAAATTTGGTGACATAGTAGAATTCTTCAGGGAGAATAAGATGCTTTTAAAATTTTTTGCCACTCCTACTTTTTAAGATTAAAAGTGGGCGTTTAATATTAATTGCTATTTTTTCAAGGCTTAGTTAGTTTTTTGCACTTTAAAAACCCGTCTATAGTAAAGCTGAGATTGTAATCTTTCATTTACAAAAAATTTCATTAAAATCCGACCAACAACTCCGGAGATATAAGGGAAACAACTTCACCAAAAACAATGAAATTTTATGTAATTATTGTGCGATTCAAGTTCACAAATCGATCCATAACTCTGAAGATATTAATCCTAGAGTAATGAAACTTTACACATCTAGAGAATAGACTCTTGTGATGATTATGCAATTTATAAAAATTTCATATGTCAAATATTTCTGAAGATATGGAAGTTTTAAAAATTAAAGGCGATTTTTAACCATCAGGGGTGGGAACCAGGCGGGCCAAAGGTTTACCCTCTTGTAGCCAAACTTTCGACCTATAATATTGTGAAACAATAACTCAAATATCTCAAGTTGATAAGGAGTTATAGCTGTTGTAAAAAATGCATTTTCCAAAAGTTGCTTGCTGCTGGATTCTGGGGGCCTGGTATTTGACAAAAAAAATTCATTTATTTCGCTGATTTTGCAAATTTTCCGCGTAAAAACAAAAATCAGACTGTTTTTACATTTTGCTGAATATCTCTGGTGTTTTTAAAGATATTTTCATGAAATTTGGTGAAATTGCAGAATTCTTTATGGAGAATAGGATGCTTTTAAAATTTTTTGCCACACCCAATTTTTTAAGAACAAAAGTGGGCGTTTAATAATAATTGCTATTTTTTCAAGGCTAAGTTAGTTTTTTGCACTTTAAAAACTCGTCTATAGTAAAGCTGAGATTGTAACCTTTCATCTACAAAAAATTTCATTAAAATCCGACCAACAACTCCGGAGATATAAGGGAAACAACTTCACCAAAAACAATGAAATTTTATGTAATTCTTGTGCGATTCAAGTTCACAAATCGATCCATAACTCTGAAGATATTAATCCTAGAGTAATGAAACTTTACACATCTAAAAAATAGACTCTTGTGATGATTATGCAATTTATAAAAATTTCGTATGTCAAATACTTTATGAGATATGGAAGTTTTAAAAATTAAAAGCAATTTTTAACCATCAGGGGTGGGTGCCAGGCGGGCCAAAGGTTTACCCTCTTGTAGCCAAACTTCCGACCTATAATATGGTGAAACAATAATTCAAATATCTCAAGTGGTTAAGGAGTTATAGCTGTTTTAAAAAATGCATTTTCCAAAAGTTGCTTGCTGCTGGATTCTGGGGGCCTGGTATTTGACAAAAAAAATTCATTTATTTCGCTGATTTTGCAAATTTTCCGCGTAAAAACAAAAATCAGACTGTTTTACAATTTTGCTGAATATCTCTGGTGTTTTTAAAGATATTTTCATGAAATTTGGTGACATAGTAGAATTCTTCAGGGAAAATAAGATGCTTTTAAAATTTTTTGCCACTCCTACTTTTTAAGATTAAAAGTGGGCGTTTAATCTTAACTACTATTTTTGCAAGGCTTGGTTAATTTTTTGCACTTTCAAAACCCGTCTATAGTAAAGCTGAGATTGTAACCTTTCATCTACAAAAAATTTCATTAAAATCCGACCAAAAACTCCGGAGATATAAGGGAAACAACTTCACCAAAAACAACGAAATTTTGTGTAATTCTTGTCCGATTCAAGTTCACAAATCGATCCATAACTGCGATGATATTAAACCTAGAGTAATGAAACTTTACCCATCTAGAGAATAGACTCTTGTGCTGATTATGCAATTTATAAAAATTTCATATGTCAAACATTTCAGAAGATATGGAAGTTTTAAAAATTAAAAGCAATTTTTAACCATCAGGGGTGGGTGCCAGGCGGGCCAAAGGTTTACCCTCTTGTAGCCAAACTTCCGACCTATAATATGGTGAAACAATAATTCAAATATCTCAAGTGGTTAAGGAGTTATAGCTGTTTTAAAAAATGCATTTTCCAAAAGTTGTTTGCTGTTGGATTCTGGGGGCCTGGTATTTGACAAAAAAAAATTCATTTATTTCGCTGATTTTGCAAATTTTCCGCGTAAAAACAAAAATCAGAGACTGTTTACATTTTGCTGAATATCTCTGGTGTTTTTAAAGATATTTTCATGAAATTTGGTCACATAGAGTAGAATTCTTCAGGGAGAATAAGATGCTTTTAAAATTTTATGCCACACCCACTTTTTTAAGAACAAAAGTGGGCGTTTAATTTTAATTGCTATTTTTGAAAGGTTTCGATGTTATGTTTCGAAATTTTGAACCAAGATATACTTACGTTACACCACAACAAGAGTACTTACCTTTGAATAAATTACAAATATCAATAATACGCATATAGAAAATTTTTATGGGTCACAACTGAAACAAATAAACATACAAACCTTTTTTTTATCTGATCTTGCTAAGGATTCAATGTATAGTGGACTTTTATTGCCAGCATAGAGGAGGCCCCTCGCTAAGTGTTTAATTCATGTAGGTGGGTTTACTTTTTCAAGTCGAATTAAAATAGACAATTAATTGGTTAAGTTCTTTAAATTTTTCATGGATATTTTACCAGAATTTTTTTATTTCTTTAGGAAGGAGGTCTATTTTTTTATTTCGTCCTTAATATCTGCAGTAAGAAGTTTTTCCCCTTTAAGTTAAACAAAATTTACAATGTTAATAATTTTTAAATATTTTCTTTCTTCTATTGCTTCAAATAAACGATTAAGGATTATTTTCATAAATTTACCAATTTATTTACATTAAATAAAATTGACAAACTGTATGATGTTTCTAATCCTGTAAACCACAAAGTTTCTGATGAGAACGATAATGACAAAGATTTTAGGCTCTAAAAAATTTTGCCTAATTTATGTGTTTATTAAAAAAGAATTTAGGCTTAAGCAAAATCACAATAGCCTGCTTCATCTGAAACTCTTAAAAAATATTACTTTTAAATCCCCTAAAATTATGCTCAACTAAATAAAGCACTGAGAGAGGGGGAAATATATAAAACAAAACAATGAGCCAGGCAAATTAAACTCCTTGAAACATGTTAAGCTTAATTTTTAGCAATAAGTAGAAGGGAAGGAATCAAGTAGAGCAGCATTAAACCAAACAATAATGACATAAAACCACGAATAATCTTAAGACTCATACTTCAATAGACAAATAAAATGAACAACTAACTAACTTGAACAGAGAGCACTAAACTGATGATAAAAATGAGGATGACGGTGAAGACTCTGTTAGGATGAGGGTGGGTGGACTTTATTGATGCCTTTGATATGTGGGGGTTTGGGTATTAACGTCAGCAACACACAAACACAAAGCTTTACATTAATCTGGGTAAGACATTATCTATGCGCACGTGAGCAAATAACTTCGTTTGTTTTACGTTTTTATTCTTCGTCTTTTTTTTCTTTCCGTTTGTTCGTTTGTTCGTATTTTAACTTCATGCCCGTATCTATTCAAGGTACTCGTATTGTGTATTGCAATTTTGTTGTTTTCCCATTGTCATGGAACATTTTCGCGATTTATTTATTTCCATATCTTTTTTTTCCACCTGCATATTTTTTTATGTTGGTTTTGCCTAAAAACATGCTACAATTTATTGCGTGCTTGTGTTGTGTTTGTGTTTTTGCACAAATTTTTACGCGATACAAGTTTAAGCAAAAAAAAAAAAAATTTTCTGTTGTTACAACAACGAAAATAAATATGTTTCCACACGTTACACAAATTTCATGTAACAATTCGGTAACGTAACAAAAAATTTGTTAACTTTACCTGCTTCAATAGAGGAATTTCGCAAGTAAAAAACCAAACAAGAAAATATTAAGAAATAAAAGATTTAGCAAAGCAGAGAAGGGGGTGGGTGCTCTGTGGTTTATCCATTTACGAAATTTTTGTTCTGCTTCTTTCTTCGTGTATTGTTAGATTTAACATGTTTTTGTTATTGGTTTTATAAAATGTGAAATTACGTGTATTTCCGCTTTTATTTTGTACATCACACATTCGAATTCATTGTATGTATTTCAGTTTGTGCGTGTATGGGTGGGTTGGTGTCTCTTGTTTCATTGCGATTTTGATAAATAGAATAAACAATCGGTTGCAGACATGTTTTTAAACATAAAACAGTTGGATTTTACACGAAATTAACAATTTTAAATTCCGCATGAGTTGTGAAATTAAATGAACGGAAAAAAAAGTAGTTAAAGAAAGGCAATTTTGAATGTTCTAAGACAAGAATTTCAAGCATAAATTTAGGCTTAACAATTGCATGGAAATTAAGAAAAACTTTGCTACAACGTCTTCTTTGGGTAAAGAAAACCTAGTGACCCTTTTAGGGCCGTTTTCAAAGTTTTATTTTAAGATGTTTTCATTGAAAACTATAGAAAGGAAATGCAGTTGAGGCGCAAACTGACGTTCAGAAACTTTAACGAGGCATGTCGACTGATGATTTGTTGTAAGCACCAACACAAAGCAGGCATACAGTCATGTAACAAAATATGTATATAAAAAAAAAATATGAGTTGCATTCAAATACACTTGTTAGCAATATTCTAAATTATAGAGGCCACACTCGGGGCTTAGAAGGAGAAAAACTCTTTCTCTCAACCGTAAATGAGGAACGCCAACCGCTGAAATTAAGAATTTGCTAAAACGTTAACTAAACATATAATTAACATTTTTATATAAAAGACTTAAATAAATACTTATTAATAATTAAATTTTTGAATTGAAGATATAATAAATAACAAAGCTAGACAAACACACACACACACACACAAAATATAGACATGCTTAACACACAACAAATAAATGAATTCTTACTTAAAACTAAATAAAAATAATCAATAAAAATCTATTACAAAAATATACGAATAAAAGATTCGAATGAAAATTATTAACTATGAAATTGTTTAAATAAAATTTATCAATAAAAATCGCTTACACAAATATTCGAATAAAAATTGTTCTAATAAAAAAATTCATTACAAATATTCGATCAAAAAATTTTTCTACAAAATCTATTCGAATACAAATTATTGTTTATACAATATTATCAATAAATAAAAAGAAATATATAACATTCTAAATATCGCAAAAAATTATTCGAATAAAAATAATCGATTAAAAATTATTCATACATAAATTATCAAAAATCAAAACTTTTAATTATATTCGTAGTAGTATTAGATAAAACATTGCCAGAATTTAAATTATTTAAATAAAAGTATTCAAAAAATCTATTAAAAATATATTAAAAATAAACATTGTTTTTATAAAAATCTTTAAAAATAATCGAATAAAAATTTTACTAATAAAATATATTCTAACAAAATTATTGTCAACAGCAAAATTTATAACAGTTTAAATATTACAAAATTTCTGTTTTTAGTAAAAATTATCAGGCTTAAGTTCGTTTTCTCTAAATTTAATTTTTTATTATAAATTAAATTATTATTTTTCTTTTTCTTTGTCTGTTTCAAGTATTATGGCATGGTTCTAGATAACGAGCAATAACTCACGCGAATGAGTAGTACACGTACGTGTACGTAAGAAAATGAGGTTCTATAATACACTCGTCTTGCTTGATTTTAGTTACGTACCACTTGTTGTATTGTCAAAGTACATTGTTACCACTATGTGTAATTTTGATTTTTTTTCATATTATTTCATACAAAAAAACAATGTTTTCACTACTGGCATCCTTACGGCATAAAATGTTAACAGCTGTTTTTTATTTACAAAGTATAATTTTTTGTCGGGAAATATTTTGTAAAATAAATTTTAAAAGAAAAACTATGTTTTCAACTGTAGAAATGTATTTTAACAGTGATTCAAGTGATAGTGCTAGTAATAGTGATATTCTAGAAGTTCGTTTATACCGCAGAAACATCCGGGATGCTTTAAATGTGTTAGATCTACCGGAGGAGCAGTAAGTAAAATTGCAAGAAATTATATATGTAAGTTGTTTTGTTAAATAAAATGTTTTAGATTTATTGCATCATTTCGCATAAATAAAGAAGTGTTTGCAAAGTTACTTGAAGAAATTAAGCCAAAGCTCAAGGCAGCTTATCGCAGCACACACATTCCAGCCCCTACAAAGCTAGCAACAATGTTAAACTTTCTGGCTACTGGTGGCTACCAAACATCTGTAGGAAATGAATATTTTTCCTCTATGTCGAGATCACAAGTGTCTAAAATAATAAGTGAGCTGTTAATTATATTTGAAGAACACTTAGGTCCAAAATGGATAAAATTAGAAAGAAACATTGATGAGGAAAATAAAACAAAAGAGTATTTTTACCAAATTGCTGGTTTTCCCGGTGTAGTTGGGTGTGTGGACGGGACACATGTTAAAATAAAGGCGCCTGGAATAGAAAGGAACCACCTCTATTATAATAGAAAAGGTTACTACAGCTTAAATGTAATGCTGGTGAGTATTAAATGCACATCGATTTATGTAAACTATTTTGCTAAAACTAAATACTTGATATGTAGAATTGGTTTTTATTTTAATTCTTGAGTTTTGAATTACTATATTAAAAATAATATTAATTTAATAAATCAAATTAAAAAAAAAGAATGCAATATCAACTTGTATATATTGCATTTTCCAAAGATTGCAATACAAATATGTACATAGATATATTTATGCATGTATATACATATGTACTGTTTTTATATAAATAAATATATTAATATTTGTTAGATTTGCGATCAAAATATGATTATCACATTTGTGGACGCAAGACACCCTGGAGCAAACCATGATGCTTTCGTGTGGGACCAAAGTGCAGCCAATCATTTGTTTGAAACAAACCACCTAAACGGAAAGCGAAATACCTGGCTTCTTGGTAAAATAATTATTAATATTAATATGTCCTGGTATCATTATTAATATTTTATATGTACATATGCAGGTGATTCTGGCTACAAGTTACAGCCCTACCTCATGACACCTTTTAGAAATCCCACAGAAACTCTAGAAAAAAAATATAATGAAAAACATTGCAAGATAAGAAATGTTATTGAAAGATGCAATGGAGTTTTAAAAAACCGTTTTAGGAGTATAATAGGGTAGCGAGGATTACACTATTACCCAGAAAAAGCCACTAGAATAATAAATGCATGTTGTATTTTGCATAATATTTGCATTTATTATAAAAACAACTGGGACTCTTGCAATGAATTTTTAGAGTCTGCAAATAGCGACAATGACGATGATGAAAATGTTGAAGCACTTACTGAGGCATCCGTTGCTGGAGCGATAAGAGCTGACATCGCAAGAAATTTTCAATGAAAATGATTGAATATTAATAATAATGCATTTATTTTAAAAATTCATTGCATTAATTAAAGAAAGTTATAAAATTTAATTAAATATTAATGGTAGTTTCATTTTTAAACTTTAAGAAAAACAAAGTTAATATTGCATTAGTTTTAAAAACAATTAAAAAAAATAATAATAATTTAAAAATACATTAATTATTTAGATAATTTAGTTTAAATATTCTCCCAAATTAGTGTTCAAAAAATTTTTTTTTATTGTGTATAGTTCATAGCTCTCTATATACTAGCTTGTTAAAGCTAATCAACAGTAAACTTTGGGTTTTTTTAAATTTCTTTATAAAAAGCTCAAACATCTACTGATGATTAGCTTTATAGCAAGTTATGAAATATAGACAGATATGAACTATACACAAAAATAAAACTTTTTAGAATATACAATAATTAATTAAATAAAAATGTTGCTTGTTGAACTGCAATCTAGAAATAAAAACAAAACAAATATCTTTTCAAATGACAGCTTTACGTTTTTCACTCACAAAAAATTGATAACCGTTTTACAGAACCGCTTAATAAAATATTCACTCATTTGAACGCACGTTTATGGTTTACTTGTTATCTAGAACCATGCCATTAAGAGCCACTAGATTTGTCTTTCTTTCTAATTTAAATAATAATTTAATTTATAATAAAAAATTAAATTTAGAGAAAACGAACTTAAGCCTGAAAAATTAAAAATTTCTTTGATTAAACATCACTCAGTTCGAATAAAAACTTCACAAATTAAGTAAAGTTCGAATAAGAAAACATAGTTTTAAGAAAAATCTTTACAAATTATCGAATAAAAATTCCACTTAAAAAAATAAATTCGAAAGAAAATTCCATCAATTTCATTCTAACCATAAATAGCAAAAAAAAAAAAAAAAAACAAACGAAAAAAATAAGTTCAAATAATCGATTAAAATTGAATCGAATAAAAATTATTCTTACAAAAATTATCAAATATCGAAACTTTTAATTGCTACTATTGTATTTCCATGAACATTTTTAAAATCCTATTATTGGCTTAAAAATTATTCGAATAATGAATTATTAATTATTGTCTTTTTTTCCTACTTCTACAGGGATAAGATGCAAGTACCATAAAAATTATATAAAACAATTTTTTAGTTCTTAGTTTTTTTTATTACTACTGACTTATCTATAGTTTTTTATTAAAGCCTTTACAAACATTTGCTTTTCTTCAATTATTATGCAGAACGCACTTTAAGTCTTTTAAATTCAGTAATAAGCTAATTTCCAATAATGATTATTTGATAAATTTAGAAATCGCAGACAATTTCTGCAACAATATGACATTATAACTTCACTTATTGGCAACTTCCTCCTATTGTTTACTATTTTATGAATTTATTAAAAAAATTTCACAGAATTATTTGTAACAATTTGGATTTATATGCAAATAAAGTGCGTATTTGAAGGCATGGAAGAGAAGAACGAAAGAAAATGCTAGCAAAACTCAGTGGGTGTTTTAATGTGTGTGTGTGCGTGCATTTTAGGTCTTGCCATAACAACATATTGTTTGCAAAGAACAGCTCTTTTGTTTAAAATGTCATTATGTAGCTGTCATATTTTGTTAAATCTCTACCACTGACGACACGCAATTTGCCATGCATTTCTTTTTTTTCGTTTTTACATTTTTGTTGTGTACTACATACAACAAGGCCATCATATACACGCACAACAATAGTATAACTGTCATTTTCATTTTCAAGAGAAACTTATGCTCACATACATACATATAAACGCACACAAACATTAATATAAAATAATGCATGATGCATATGCATATAATTTCCATATTTATAAATCATTTTATGATGATGTATACAATTTAATTTTAATTAATTTTCACTGTTCAAGAGTGATTAGCATAAGTACACACACACAAACACACACACACACACACACACACACAAGTACATATTCGAACAATGTTGCATACATTATATTACGTTTTGTGTGTGTACGTATGTATGTAGGCATATATATTCGCAACCATTACGATGAAACTGAAGACAGTGGCCGGACCACCTTTATAGTAATAATTTTTGTAGTAAACATTTTTATTAAATTTATACATAAAAATATTCGTTTTTCCTTTTTGCTACAATTAAAATGAGCTGAGGATTTTTTTCCAAAATATTTTGCGATTTCAATTTCAAATGAGTAAACTGATATTGAAAAGAGGATTATAATGAACAAAAGTAAATGATACTGATTGAATACTAAGAGATTAAAAAGTAAAAAGAACTGAAATTGAAAAAAAAATATTGATAAATTGTTGCAATAATTATGGGACCAAAAAAAAAAAAAAAACGGGAGAAAAGACTCTGAAAAATACCAGTTGCTGAAGTTCATTGAATTTCAGCGAGTTTAAAATTTGCTCAACAAAGCAGGCGTATGATTAATTTTAATTCCATATTACTTATACGAAAAATCATTAAATGAAAATTTTTTGTAGAGCAGATAATATCGTTACCAGAAACGCAAAACGTCTTAATTAACAAAAAAAAAAAAACGGAAATTAATTTTTTTATGCATTTAGATGCCATTTCATCAATATAATCGTACATCACTATTAGACTTCTTTGAACAAAATTTTGTGATTTTATTAATATAATATATATGACTGATTTGGCAATACATCACTTAGTTCTTAACTTCCTTTAATTTTGTTAGAGCAGATATGAGAAATGCACAATAGATTTAGTTCTGTCACCAATAGAAGAATTTATAACATAATCTCTGTATGAGTCTCTCATACGATTCTTGACATGTTTTATGAAAAACTTGTTGTCGATAATTTCAACAAACATCTCCGACGATTCACTCTACGATTAATAAAAGCACCTTTTGTATCCGTATTAAAAGAATCTCAGAATAAATCAGCTTGTGTAACAGTTTCTTTTGTGCGAAGAATAGTTAACGATTAAAAAAAAATCCATTTGTCTACGACCAAAAACACTCTTCATGAGATTCCCAGTAGACTCTTTCACAATTGAAAATTCTAGCTGAGCATAGATAGTGGATAGATCTGGTTCAAGGGCCGGAACTGCGATACCTATTGGATCTCTAAATTAAACCAAGCTTGGAAAAGCCCGCCTAATATCATGCGAACACACAAATTCAGAAAGAAAAATACGTCTTCTATTATTACATTAGACTATACATTCACAGAGAATGTGTGCCGTTGTCTCATCCTCTTCCATTCATAAACGGCACAATTGTGAGCGAACTAGGTTACTTTTCCGAAGATGGCAGTTCAGTCCATAATGACCGGAGAGGAAACCAGTAACTAGCCGTAAGTCGTTCCTGTTTCAATTCAGGATGCCATTGTATGAGAATGGCTGAATCAATGATTTGGCCTGCCTTAAACCGAGCGAAGCCACCCAAACTGATTAGAGTTGTTACAGTCGACCAATTTACGGCACAAAAGGGTTATGGGCCAATAAGAGGAGCGGCAGAGGCCCTCTTGGCCAATTCATCCGCTACCTCGTTACGCGGATGACCTCTTTGGCCAGGTATCCAGTAAATGGAAACCTTGTTCCGTATCGATATCTTCTGTCAAAGCACTCTCCAACAAGCTTAGAACGTAATTCCCATGAAACTAGGGACTTAAGGGCTGCATGACTACCGGAAAAGAGCTATATGCGCGCCTTTAATGCCTCTGCTCAAATTAATATGAACACATTTGGTGATTGCCTGTATTTCCGCCTGAAATATCGTGGGCCATTTACCCATGGGCACTGATATTTTCACGTTAGGTCCACAGACTCCAGCGCCCACTTCATCTACAGTTTTGGATCCATCCGTATTCCAACATAAAATTCTGGAATCCACAAAGGGACCATTACCCTCCTACGTGGGCCTAAGCGGAATTGTGACATTGATTAATTTTTTGTGCATTTTCATACTCCATGTGATAAAGTTATTCTCTAACCAGACATATTGCACGCCGAACTGTAGGAAATCAGATTGATTTTGGTAGTTTAAAAAAATTTAATAACGAATATAAATAATTTTTTTGAGATTAAAAAGTTTAAAATTTTCTATAACTCAAATATTAAAAAACAAAACAAAAAAAAAAACTAGCAGAAGTTATCAATAAAATTTTCTTTATACATGACTAAAGAGATTATTTAACATATATAAATAATTAATTGTGATTAATTTTGAAGATTAGAACGGTCACTTCCGTTGGCAATTTTATATTTGGCGAATGATTAATATTATTTATTAATCAATTTTACTGAGGGCGTATGATTATTATGAACTATTCTCACTTAAAATCTTATTATTTATGCTTAAATAATGGGAAAAATTGGGAAAAATTTTTTAATTTACTGCCATCACATTTCTGTTCCAATTTCTCTTTTTCATTTTTTTTTTAAATTTCTGCCCCTATTCAGCATCAAAAAGAAAATAATTGTAAAAAATTTTTTACATCTCTTAATTAGTTTTTGCTTAATGTTTGTTACTTCGTTTTCTTTATTCCTATAATCATGTTAAAAAAGATTTTGTTTTTTGAGAAATTCTTTAAATTCTGATTTCAGTTTACTTCACT
The DNA here is from genome assembly GCA_947311025.1 of Lypha dubia. Taxonomy (NCBI): domain Eukaryota; kingdom Metazoa; phylum Arthropoda; class Insecta; order Diptera; family Tachinidae; genus Lypha; species Lypha dubia. Next base: position 9,998,701 of record OX371262.1, on the reverse strand, counting down.
TGACTTGACTGTGCTTGAATGTGATGGTTTTTAATTGCAACTCTATTTACTAACTGATCTAGTCTAATTTGAAGGTATGTTTGAATTAAATTTTTTTTCTCTCTCTATACAATTTCTTTCGGCAAGATGATGATGTGCAAATTCTAAATGCTTTTACCCTCAAACTATTCGATTAATATTGAAATTGTATTGAAATTGGCTTCACTGTGTAAATTTTCCTTTGATAATTGGTGCATTGCAAAGCATACATTAAGGAAATTTAAGTAAATAAAGCAAGGAAGCAAGGAGAAAATAGCACACTACAGCATAAAAAAAAATTTATAAGTTCTAAATTATAGCACCCACACACACCCATAGAGTTTAAGCTCTACTTTCTGTATTTTGTAATTTTTAATTTAGGATTTTTTCTATTTAGTTTCTTTTCGTTTCCAGAAGATTTTAACTTTCATGTTTTAACTTTTCTATTTGTTTTTCGTGCTTGTTAAGGCTAGATTAAGTTTGTTATTAATGTTAGTTTTAAGTTTTTGCCGCCCACCTCTGCCACAACTTTTATTTTTTATTTTACTTATTTAAGTGTTTCCTTGTTGATTATTTTCTTTTCTAAAAGTTAAAAGTGTGAAAAATCCTTAAAATTTTTTATTTTTCAAAATCACAACCAGCACGAAAGAAACCAAAGAAAACTTTAATTTGGTTTTTAACACTTTTTTTTTGTTTTATTGCATGATGTTTTGCTTTGCACCCGACTTGATGACTCAGGCCAAAAGCAAATGTTTATGGTGGCAGTTTTTTTTTTTTTGCAGTATACCAAAAGTATTTACAAAGAAATTGAGGTGGAATAATTGGAAAAGGTGCGTTAGCTTTAATTAAAACCAAAAATAGAAGAAAACTTGAACAATTTTTAAACAAAAAAACCATTTCAATATTTTCTTTAAGATTAATTGGTATTTTCTAAAAATATTTCTTATGCGTTTCACTACAACATCTAATTAGAGAACAAAAAAAATAAAAGAAAAGAAAACTGCAAATGAAGTCCTTCCTTCTTTGCTTGGCTATTTTGCATAAGCAGCGGAAATACTGTAGATTTTCAATTATCCATGATTGTGTTTATTTTTAAACACACACATATACACACACATATACACGCACACAAACATAGACATAGTCTCACACACATACATACATTCTATTAGCTTTTATATCCTTTTTGATTATGATTATGAGCCGTACGTGCTGTTAATTTTGCCTTGTTGTTGCTTTTTGTTATTTTATACTAAAACATTTGTTAATATTATTATTATTATAGTGTTTTACGTAAATGAATCAGCATTGTACTTTAATTAAAATTATTACAAATAATTACAGCAAAAGTCATAATAACACGATGGAATTTTTATAAAAAAAAAAAAATAAAATCTAATTACAGTCATTAAATATTCATTTGCTATTCAAAAAAATACCAGCTATAAATTTAACAGAAAGTGATAAAATTGTACAGCCAGACGTTTAGTAAAAATAAGTACATATCTGTTCATAAGTACATATCTGTGTGTGTGTGTCTGTATATGAATATACATATGCATGTATTCACAAAGAATTTCAAATTCCAAACATCGAAACTTCACTAAACGTTCTATGTTCGAAATCTTTGATTAAAAAGACTACGAAAATAGGAATACAAATATTTATTCGATTAAATTTTATTCGGTTAGTTATTGTCAAATTTATTTTTATTCGAATAAGTTTTGAAAGCACACGGAGGGCTTAATTGATTTCTATCGAATAATTTTTTATCCAACTATTGTTGGAACAATAGTTGCTTTCGATTAATTTTTATTCTATTGAATTTTATTCGATTGAATTTTATTCGATTGAATTTTATTCGATTAATTTTTATTCGCTTTACTTTTTTCGAACTATCGAAATGGAATAATCTTTATTCAAATACCTTGTAGTGGTGTTCATTGCACGGAAAAGGTTGAATCTTGAATTTTTTTTCGAATAATTTTTGTTCGACTACTTTTTGTACAAAAACTTTTTTCGATTAATTTTTTTCCAACTATCGAAATGGAATAACCTGTATTTAACTAACTAGTATTCGATTTAGTTTTAATCGAATAATTTTGATCCAAATAATCTGAATCGAAAAAAAAAACAATAGATGTTTTGATACCACAGAAGGTATCAAAACAGATAATTTTAAATTTTTTTTTCAACAAACGATACGGAACAATTTGGATTCGAATAATCTGTGTTCGATTTATTTTTTTTTTTTTAATAATTTTTATCCAAATAATCTGTATTCGAATAAAACTGATCGAATAATTGAAGATACAAGTTAAGTTTTGCTACAATTGTCTTTTTTTCGATTAATTCTTATCAAACAATTGAAATGGAATAATCTGTATTCGAATAATTTGTGCTCAATTTATTTTTACACGAAACATTTTGATTCAAATAATCTATATTCGAATAATATTAATTGAGATGACAATTTAAGTTTTGATTGCGGGGGTAGGCTAACTTGATTTTTGTCGAATAAATTATAATTCGATTATTTTTGGTACAGTAGTTGTTGTCGATTAATTTTTTTCAAACAATTGAAATGGAATAATCTTTATTCGAATAATTTGTGTTCAATTTATTTTTACTCGAATAAATTTGATTCAAATAATTTGTACTCGAATAATTTTAATTGAGATGACAATTTGAGTTTTGATAGCACGGATGAGTTTTATGGAATAATTTGTTATTCGGCTACTTTTAGTACAATTGTTTTTTTTTTCGAACAATTTTTATTCGATTAATAATTTTCGAACAAATTAAATCGAATATTCGGTTCTATTTAAATAACTTAAATTCTAAAAACCAGGTGTAGGATGGATTTTTATTCGAATAATTTTTAATCGATTAACTTTTATTCGAAAGAGTATGCATTTCGCAACACATAGAAAGGTGAGTCGAGTATAAGAGCAAGGCATTCGTCTGTGAAGATTACCGATACCCGGCCACACCATTCTTTGGTTACTGCGTCGAAAGACTCGAAAGACAATCCTTAAAGATTAACTTTCTATCGACTTTTAGTTTTTGGAAGGAGACCACTTTCTATTAGTCTACCGTAGGTTGACCTACAACGTTCTTAATATTATATGTATGTACATCCGTTGCTCTGTTGTTTCAGAGAATGGGTAGTAACACTAAATTTTCGTAATTGGCTAAAGGTAAACAATGTTTGAAAAAAGGTTAATTACTCTTGTGACCGGAAAGCACAACACCAAGCTGTGGTTAGTCACCAAGAAGCAGAACCGTGCATCTGATGGGAGGATACCAATAATGACACCTGCAATCAAGTAGTTTAATATTCTTTAACTTTTGATCAATTCGAATGATAGACTTTTGAAGGGGTTTGGCCTGCTTAACGGGGTCCTGAAAAACTGCCAAGCCTTCTCCGTTCTCAGCATTTCAACTTATCTCAAATCTATTATAAAATGTCTGCGTTGAAAAATGTGATGCGCAGGTTCTTAGTTATAAGATATCAAAACTTTTGCAGCTCAATTATAATTTCAACAGCTAAGAAGCTTTAGTATGTTAGAAGATTTTCTAAAGTGAATACAAAAATTTTTTCAAATAAATTTAATGAGAGCTGTTTTTAACTTAAATTCTGTTGTACTTGAAATCTGTACAAAATTAAGATTTTCTACAAATCTTTCTTTCAAAATAAGTTTAGTTTTCTAACAGTAGTTTAGGTGACTCCTTGTCAAATATTTTATCAAGTTTTTCTCTTTTGGAAGACAAAATCTTTGTGGAAGACAAAATCATTGATTTCTTTTTGTTTTGTTTTTTCTGAAGTGTTTAACTTATTCTATAGTTTGAGTTTTTCTTTTCCATCTTTCTTTTAAGCAAAACAGTTTTAGGAAAAAAAAAAAACTTATACCGTTCACTTGTTTCGACATAAAATATTGAAAAATTTTGTACGATAAAACTTTGTATAGGTTTTGTTGTTGTTTAAACAATAGGTAGTCCAAAAGGAATAATAACCTGTAAAGAGAAGAAAAGAAAGAAAAAAATTCTATGAATATGAGTATAAGAAATATGTATTTAGAATAAAATATTTAATATTGTTTTTTGTTTAAAAATAGTTAAAAAAAAATATATGTAAATCATATAATCTCTAGATTCGAAAATTTATTTTTTTTGATACGAATATTTCATATAATTACTTTTTCTCTACACTAATAATTTTCGTATTTTCCCCCATTTTTGAAAATTCGAGGAAAAATTTCTGTTCATTGTTTAAGAAACACTTCTTTAAGTTTATAAAAATTATTCAAAAACTTTTTGCTAAATATTTTCCAATGAAAAAAGAACAAAAAAAAAAACAGAATTACAAATGAAATTTAGTAGTTTCCTTTGCAACAACTGTTACCAGTTAAATGTAATTAGAATGCAATTTTGAAAACTTTTCAACGAAAAACTAAAATCAGCGAAAAGTTCTTTGAAAGAGGGGAACAGCATTTTTAGCAAACAAGCAACCAACCAACGTCAATTTGTTCATGTTCAAACAATTAAAACTGTTTAGCTAATAAAAGTTTAACAAAAAAAAGCACAAAATAATGAAAAAGTAACATAAAAATATTTCTGTAGTTCACTTGTTTGTAAAGCAGCAGAAAGAGGAAAAGAGAAAGAATACGAAAATATAACAAATAAAACCTTAAAAGATATTTTAAATAAACACATATTTATTTAAGCTTTTAATAAACCTTTATTTTAATTAAAATAATAAAAAATTTCAAATTAAACTAAAGCAAATTTATGAACGAATAGTTTGCAGCAAAATATTAAAAGCTAAAAAGTTTTTTAAGAATCATTGAAACCAAAACTTGAGTATACATATTTCCATATATATTTCACGAGCTTTTACCCGTAACTTCGCTTACGATAAATGTTAATTGAAAAACAAAAAGTACTAAAAGTAAACCAAACCAAAAGTACCAGCACCACCTAACATGAGTATATCCCCAAGAAATTACACTGTATGTTAGTTAAAAAAGAAATTCTAAAAAACAAAACAAAAAGTATCAATAGTACTAAAAGTACCAGCATTTCCTTACTTTATCCCTCCCCCAAAAAAGCATATTGTAAGGAGCTGTGCACATATTACCTAATGCTCCAAAGGGGCGATAGGGGGTTAGAGATTTGTTATTGATTGGAAATTTTGGACTGAAAATTGTGTATAAAGCATTGTGAAGGGGAGGGGGCGGGGTTTGAAATCTCCGAAAACAGCGTTACGTAGTATGTAAATGGCCCCTAAGTCAACGTTAAAAATTAATTATAAAAATACCAAAAGTACAAATTTGTCCCGTTTAAGCCTCTTAAGAAGTACTTTATATTTTAATATGGGTCATTTGGTATCCGTTTACCAAATTTCATCCAAATTCATTAACAGAATTTCTCATTTCAACCCACGGCCAAAATGTGTTAACTCATAACAAATATATAAAATATTATATGTACATACTTCTTGAATTCTATTTCATTAATAGTTGATATTCTTAAACAGAGAACGCTGATGAATTAATTTAAGTTTAAATCTGTATAAATATAAATAATAATAAAAATTAAGAAATTTATATTTATGGAGTAGCAGTCAATTGAATTAACATAAATCCTTAAAATTAAGTTATTCGATTAAAAATTATTGAATGTAATATGCGTGGTCGTAAGGTCATTTATTATTAAAAATAATACTATTTAAACGAAAATTATATGAATAAAAATTTTATTGGAACAATTTTGAATAAAAATAAGATGAATTAAAAAAGAAAATTTAATCGAATAAAAAATATTCGATTAAAAAGTATTCGAATAAATATTAATCGAAAAAATATCATATATTTCTTTTCTATCACTAAAACGAAATCTATGCAAATGAATTTAATGTTTTAAAATTTTTTTCACATAATAAACGTATTAAAAAAATACATGTTGGTATAAAATTATTCAAATAAAAATCTTTCGAATTGTTTTATTCGACTAAAAATTATTAAATGAAATCGAATAAATGAAACCACAAAGACAATACACGACATGCATGGTCTTGACTTGGTAGTGTTATTTTATTAATAAAAATAAGATTATTCGAATAAAAATTATTCGATTAAAACTTATTCGAACAAATATTATTCGAATAAAATTATGAATTTCTTTTCTATCACTAAAACGAAGTTAATATTTATAAATAAATTAAATGTGCTAACATTTTTTCTATATACAAATTATTATTAAAATTAACTGTACGAGTATTAAAAATAAGATTATTCGAATGAAAATTATTCGAATAAATTTATAAATTTTTTACAATCTATATCAATAAAACAAAAACTTGGAAACATTATTCTAGCTAAAATATTCGAATACAAATTAATCGAATATAATACATTTACAATATGAAATGTACTGAAATGAGTAAAAATTCTTGTGAATTTATCTAGCATCCCTGCCAGATAAATATGTATGTGTGTGTATGTACATTTATATTAATGTGTGTACTGGTAATTGATTTATTTTTCTCATCATAAAAAGGAGACACTTCGAAAAGCTTTTAAGATTTTTGTACAATAAAGACTTTATGTTTTTAATTTCAATTAAAATTCTTAATATTTTCTTTCTTTATTTTAATTTTTTTCTTTGCCTAAAGTATTTCGTTTTATATTTTTAATAACCATTTTAATGTGTACCTTTTTTACTTTAAATAAAATATATTTTTCTTTTATTTTTCCTTTCTGTAAATATTTCTTGCTTCAAACAAACAAAAAAAAAATCCATACAGTTTGTCAAGAAAGTCTTTGGAAATATTGAACAAAGTTAGCGTGTTGCTCCTTTTTCTGAGACTAGAAGTAAATAAAATTTTTCATAAAAGTTTGCGTTACATTTTCTTGACTAACTGTTTGAATGAAATGTAGTAATCGGGTCTTTCGAATAAAAAGAATAATTAAATTCATATGCACGTTTTACAATTGTCACAATTCCATTCACATGCTCGAGTTGTATGTTTTTTTTTTGGTTGTTTGAATTTGCACTCGTATAAACAACGTGTGTAATGTACGTGTGCATGGTTTTGTTTTCCTTTTAGTACAGTAAATGTCCTCTTATTGTTATTCCTGCAGCCTTTACACGAATATTATTGTTGTTCATTTTATCTCGCTTCCTTCTCATACAAGTGATGTTAAAAGGCATTGTTGTTTTTCCATTTGGCCCAAAAGTTTTGTTGTTTTTAATTGTGTTAGTAAGTCGCGTTTGAAACCAACTAAACACAAAGATAACCGTTTGAAAAAATAGCAAATGTTAGTGGACTACCTGAACCACCATTTTTATATAATGGAATTTTGCTTAATGATCACTTATGTTCATTCCAAATTAGTTTCAGCAACTTTTACAACGACAGCCAACTGGATAGGCTTCACAAACGCCATTGACGAATCGCTCCGTCACCTACCCTTTCCCACTTGTGCCAGGAAGTGGGAGAAAGCCCTTAGACGCACTATCCTCAGGGCGGCCAAGTGGTTTATTCCGGCAGGAAGAATCCCAAAAATCCGACCACACTTTCCATCAAGTGCAGCGCATCTGGCACAAGAACACGATCTCCTACGCGCCTGCTACCCAGCTTATAAACACTCACGGCACAGATAACTACCCAAGTTAACGAACATCGCCATAATAAATGGTAAGCCCACCTTAACCAATATTCTACAGACTCAAAAAAGCTATGGTCAACAATTAAAAGTCTATCTGGCTCACGCAAGCAGAAAAATCTCGTTGCTATAGGCTTACACAACATACAGTATTGAGATGCCAAATGCGCTACAATGTTTTGCAGAGAATTTATTGAACATCCCTCTCAGCAGAACCCGTCCAAAAGGTCCGTCGGACGGTGAACCAAGAACCTAAAACTTGACTTGGAATGCCCCTCATTCACATCAGCTGAAGTCGAGAAAATGATCTCCAAAGCGAAACCCTCCAAGGCCCTTGGACCTGATGGCATTTCAATGCTGATGTTGAAAAAACTCGGAACAGTAGCACTAGATTTCCTAGCACAGATCCTAAATCTGTCAATACGCCAACTGGTGATTCCAGATATCTGGAAAGTTGCTAGAATAATCCCGATCCCGATCCCAAAACCTGATAAACCCGCTACACAAGGAGATTCATATCGCCCAATCTCCCTTCTATCACCAATAGCAAAGGTTTTGGAAGCATTACTGCTACCATCCCTGAAAGAGCACATCCCGCGCGCCACTCACGAACATGGCTTCAGGGAAGCCCATAGCACCACGACGGCTTTGAATTTGATATCTAGCCAGATCGCTAATGGCCTAAATCAGCACAGACCATGTCAAAGCACAATTGTCACTGCACTTGACCTGTCTAAGGTTTTTGAAACGGTTGACCACACGATGCTGACTAACGACTTGAACTCCAGGCTTCACAACGACATAAAGCGTTGGATCGCCAACTATCTCAATGGACGACAAGCGTTCGTAGAGTTCAGAGGCCAAAAACCAAGTTACCGCAAGATAAAAATGGGAGTGCCACAAAGAGAAGTACTAACACCAGTTCTCTTCAACATATATCTTGCCAACATCCCAAACCCACCACAGGAAGTCTCACTGGTGTCATATGCTGATGAAAGCACCATCTTGGCGTCAGGTGTCAGCATACCCGACATAAGTGCCAAAATTACCAGCTACTTGGCCGCCACTACAGACTTCCTGAAAGAGCGTGACTTTAAGCGATCACCTTCAATGTCGTCAGTGTCACTATTCCCTTCCTGGACTAAGAAAGTAAGGATGGAATGGGTGATTCCATCTCTGTCGAGGGAAGGCACATACCTACAGTGCGTAACCCTAAAATACTGGGCGTAGTATTTGACAGCCTCCTTCACTTTACCATGCACGCCAAATATATCGGCCAGAAAGTGAAAGCCCGGAATAAAGTCCTGAAAGCCCTTTCGGGCACCTCCTGTGGCATGACTAAGGAGATACTCGTAAGGACGTATAAAGCCATCGGTCGTTCCCTCTTAAACTATGCTGCACCAGTATGGACCCCGTTCCTTAGTGATACACAGTGGAGATCACTGTTGTATTATTTATTTTTATTTATTTATTAAATTTAAATTAAAAAATTTTATGAAGAAAAGTGTAAAATTTTTGAAAATGAATAAAAAATAAATATGAGTTTGCATTTGTGCAAAATGGCTGTAACATGTAAAAGAGATTAGAACTATTGGAAAGAACCTTTTCTAAAGTTCCCAAAGATGAATTCAAACTAAAATCGTGGAAACAACTCTCCAGAAAAAAATTCATAACAAATATTTTTTTTTCGTATTTGAATAAATAATTTTTATTTATATTTTTGTCACAGTTTGAAACATACACACATACATATTTATACTTTTGACTTCCGAAATCAAATTTTCTACCAACAAAATACATACAGTTGGCTGCTTTTGTATTTCTGCATATACCTTATATTCATTGTATCATGAAATTAGAAAAAAATTATATACATCAAACACGTTTGTTTGCTGGGCAGCCCACCATGTTTTAATTTTTACAACTCCTTTGTTTTTGCTCTTATTTCTGTTATATAGTCTCATTAAATAAATAAGTATCATGTGTGTGTATGTGCATGTATGTATACATAATTCTGTTATTATTTTGTTTTTTTTTTTTGTATTATTGCTCTTCTTTCTCATTGTTTTGTATTTACAATAAACATATTAATTGTTATTTCAAATGTGCGACGCATACGTATAGCATACTTGTAGGGGCTGTATATGTATTCGTAAAGGTAAAACGATGACTGTAAATGGATTTTATAGGATTCCAGTGTAGAATAAGTCTTATTTTTTTAATGTTGCACATACAAAAACGAACCCTAAACCAGCAAGAACTTTTTATTAGTTAATTTAATTATTTTTTTTTTATTTCAAATGTTTAATAAAATTTTGCAACTAAGAAGATAATATTAAATATTCTAAAAATTTTTTGAACTGTTTTTGTTTTGTGAATATGTAATAAAGTTTTATCAACAGCAAGCGGTCTTTCACCGTACTCATATACACATGTACATACATATGTAGGTCTTAAGAGAAAAGCTTTCCAAATTATCAAGCAGGAAATTTTTTTAAAATTTTAGATTTTTGAATAATTATGCATATACATAATACACACTTACATATAGATACGCATACATATTTTTTGTCATCTTTGTGTATCTAAAAGTTAATTTTAAATAGAAACGCACAACAGAGTAAGTATGTGATATTCGTTACTTTTGCTAAAATGCATTCAGAAATTATTGCTGTTAATGAAACTTAAGTGTCACACAAAAAATACACTGTGCAACAGAAAACAACACAAGTAGGCTAATAGACTAATTCTTAAATAGGAGATACATACAAAAATACAGAGATGAAAAATGGAAAAGTTTCAACTAATTAAAAATGATTCAGCAGTAGTGTAATAAGTTTCAGGTGTCTTAGCAGATTCAATGAATGATAGAGGATCTTTAACTAGTTGATTGCAGCTGCCGTGGTGGTGGCAGTGAGGTCTAAGCGGTAAACAACTCTAATGATGAGACTGTGATTAGTCTCGAAACATCATGCTGTCAGCTCAATCTTCCGTGCATTTCTTCTAATTTTACTTTGTCTGTTTAATTATTATAAAATTAAATTTAAAGAAAACGACGTTAAGCCTGAAAAATTTAAATTTCTTCGATAAAAAAATGTCACTAAATTGTACGTATTTTACTTATTTCAAGTTCAAAATAGTTGTCGTATGGCAACAATGCCATTTATTACAACAATTCTGTAAAATTTTCCTTGAAATAAAATTTGTTTTGTGTTTTACAGGAAATTTTTCAGAATTATTAGAAAATATTTACTAAAAAACTAATTTAGTTTTAATTAAAAAATTGGCCATCTGCCGTGGTTAGAAATAATGTTTTGTGTAATTATGTATTGGTTCATTTCCTTGCCTTGTGGTTGTTGATGTTGCTAAATACTTCTCATTTCCGTGTTTTCTATTTTAATGTCATCAGAGTACTAGAACATCGGCAGATGCCTCCTTACAGCAGGTGGATAGATCTATGGTCTAAAAAACTAAAAAAGGTGTAAAAAACTTTCTAATAAAACTCAAAGTCTATTGAGTTGCGAACTTAGGTACATGGGTTTGATAGATAGGCACTCTACCAACCGTAGTAATACACCTTTTGCATCCTCTCAGCTAACAATTCATATACATGAGTACTAAATTTTTAGTTTTTTACATTAACAAAAATAATTTTAAGTCAAGAAATAAGAAAAAAACTATGATGTATTTAAAAAAAATTTTTAAAGTTTGGAGTTTTAGCATGGTACTGTTTGTTGTGTGTTAAAAATATGTCTGACACAAAAGTAACTCCATTTGGAATTTTTTTTCTAAAATGTTTTAAATTGATAAGAAAAATAACACAATTTTGGTTAATATCAAAATTTTTTTCATACAACCATTTTTTCCCATAATCTTCAGAGATGAGCCATAAAAATCATTAAAAAAATCCCATTTCAATTTTTTACGACATTTCTGATAATTTTTTTAGAATTTATGTCATACTTTTTTTTTGCAACATCAATATGACAGACAACAGATCACAAACAGTATGAAATTTTGCGACAAAATTTAACAGGTCTTGATTTAATTTGTTTAAATTTTTTCACAAATAGAATTAAACAAAACTTTCTAGGAAAGTTTTTCAATATAATTTCAGCTACCAATAAAATGAAAAAAATATTTATTAAGATGCACATAAACACTATATTTCCTTTTCAATTTCCGAATCTTTTCCTGTGAAACATAATAAGGTTGCGTAAATATTAACAGACATTATAAAAAAAAACTACAAACAACCCTCCCTCATCTTTTACCACTCTTTCCCAACCCTAAAAGCTGACTTGACAACTATGTATTGTAAGCGTAAGAAAAATAAAACCCATCGCCATGTCATCATCGCCTTCTTCGCGACGGCATCAACATTTTATTTTAGCAAGACCATAAAACTGCTGATAATACTCTCTCTCTCTCTCTCTCTGAAGCCATGAATGTCGATGTTGATGAAAACTCGTAGACATATTTGAAATTTGAATACTAAGAAGAAGACTGTAACTAAAAGATAAAGTGAAAATTATAATGTGCATCATAAAAATATATTAAACGCGTATTATTATCCAGTCCAAAATAAAAAAAAAATCAGAAAAAGAGAAGCAGCAACAAAAAAAGAATTTAATTAAAAATATTTTCATCATCTTCAGTTTCAGCCGAACTGGCAAATTTTCTTTGCAATTTTTTGTTTTTTATTTACTTATAATTTTTTTTTTTGTTAAAGAGTACAAACATTTTAATATTGAAGTTTTCTTAAGTTTATAGTCCTGTCTGTCGCTTTGTTCCATTTAGTAGTCATGCTTTCATACCAACAGTATCTTACAGTTTATCTTGTTTTCGTGGGTAAATTTTACCCGTCAGCCTTAAAATTTTCATAATTTAGTTGTTGTAAATACTTGCTGGTATGGAGTCTAACAATTTAAGCATACCGAGAGTAATGGCACAGGCACTGAGTACGGATCGTACCAGTAGTTTAAGTAAATTAACAGAGATAAGCTTAAGGAAATTTGCCCAACTGAATGGGGGCATAAACAAACAAATGCCACCAAAGAAATAAAGAAATAAAGAACTAAAGAAGATGAATACAAATATTTCTTTAATTTAAACAAAGCAAAAAAAAAACTAATGCAAATAAATATTCAAAACGAAAAAAAAAAAAAACACGAATCGATTTGTTTGTAAAGCATAATAAGCATTAATAATGTTTTGTCTAGATATGTATTTCATTAAAATTATTTAAAATTTCCTTGTAACGCGTGATCCATTTCGAGGTTCCCTACTTTTTTAAAGAAAAAAAAAACACAGAAAATTCAAATTTAATGGAGAATGTTTATTATCATTTGAAAGAACATTCTTTGGCATTTATTTTTTGAAGATTATGTCTATTAAATGTTGGCCGTTGCTACGTCGCAGATGGTCCATCCGTTGAGATGGCTCCAAGGCCTGAATCGAAGCGGGTTTGTCCTCATAAACTTTAGACTTTACTTCCCCACAGAAAAAAGTCTAACGGTGTAATATCACACGATCTTGGTGGCCAATCGACCGGCCCAAAACGTGAAATTATGTGCTCACCGAAATGTTCTTTTAATAAAGCCATTGATTGATGCGATGTGTGGGAAGTGGCGCCGTCTTGCTGAAACCAAATGTCGCCGAGATTACGAGCTTCGATTTCAGGCTTCAAATAGTCGGTTATCATGGCACGATAACGGTCGCCATTGACGGTTACGTTCGCACCGGCATCATTTTTAAAGAAATATGGACCGATGATTCCACCGGCCCACAAACCACACCAAACCGTTGTTTTTTCTGGATGATGTGGCAGTTCTTGAATCTCTTCAGGTTGCTGGGTCTCAAAATGGGTGAAGGTGTTGCGAATAGTACGCTCAGTAGGGCGATTATGTTGACCATAAGTTGAGCGAAGTGCACGAAACAGGCGTAAGTCTTTTCATTATGAAATGCCAAACAATACTAAACAAAAATAACATGACAGCATGACACGACTGACATGTGATCAGTCAAAAAAGGGCTATTGAAAAAATTATCTCTACTTGGATCACCGCTTATAAGACACTGGTATCTAAAAATCTGTTTCCACTGCCATTGATACAGTTCCCTTCTCCGTCGGTCAGCAGAAAAGGAGGCGAGTAAAAGAAAACTAATGCGTCTACGAAACACCTATGGGCATCCACTGAATGCCTGAGTGACTAATAACTAATATGTTACGATTTTATGAAAATTGTTGTAGTTTTGTTAATTGAGTTTTCACACTTAATTGTGAATAAAATAGAAAGTTGTGGCTCTGGCCTGAATCGAAGCGGGTTTGCCGCATAAACTTTAGACTTTACATATGCCCACAGAAAAAAGTCTATCACACGATCTTGGTGGCCAATCGACCGGCTCAAAACGTGAAATTATGTGCTTACCGAAATGTTCTCTCAATAAATGCATTGATTGATGCGATGTGTGGGAAGTCTTGCTGAAACCAAATGTCGCCGAGATCACGAGCTTCAATTTCAGGCATCAAATAGTCGGTTATCGGGGCACGATAACGGTCGCCATTGACGGTTACTTTCGCACCGGCATCATTTTTAAAGAAATATGGACCGACGATTCCTCCGGCCCACAAACCACACCAAACCGTTGTTTTTTCTGGATGAAGTGACAGTTCTTGAATCTCTTCAGGTTGCTCTTCGTCCCAAAGGCGGCAATTTTGTTTGTTTAAATAACCATTGAGCCAGAAATGGGCCCCATAGAGCGAAGCGATGTCGCTTGGGAAGGTCGAGCGGCTTCAGTTGTTGCACAAGCTGTATTTTGTACGCTCTCAATTTAAGATCTCGACGTAAAATGCGCCAAGTCGTTCCATACATCAGTCCGAGTTGCTGCGAACGGCGCCGAATCGACTCTCTACGGTCTTCGTGTACACTCTCAGCTACGGCCGCTGTATCTTCTTCACAGCGTGCTGGACGTGGTCTATTCGGTCGAATATTATCCAATAATGAATGCTGGGTCTCAAAATGGGTGATGGTATTGCGAATAGAACCCTCAATAGGCCGATTATGTTGACCATAAGTTGAGCGAAGTGCACGAAACACATTCCTCACAGAACGTGAATTTTCGTAATAAAATTTAACGATTTGTAAACGTTGTTCAGGCGTAAGTCTTTCCATTTTGAAATGCCAAACAATACTAAACAAATATAACATGACAGCATGACAGGACTCACACGTGATCTGTCCAAAAAAGGCTATTGCAAAAAGTATATCTACTTGGATCACCCATTACTATTGTAGAATAATTACAGCAGAGATAAATTTTCTAGAAAACAGGCGTGGCAAAGCACATTTTGCTGAACATGTTTCTTTATTGTGGGAAATTTTGACTTGTGCATAATTCTTTATAAAAATAAAATGAATTACCCATGGGCGTGGCCTCGCCCACTTTTTAGATAAAATTGCTTTTCAAAACAAGAACTGCATGAGTTAGTAAAAGTTGAAAAATAATATCTTTCTTTAATGGGCGTGTCACCCACCACCCACTTGCCTGATCATCATGTTATAATATAATAATTTATTAGTATGTTCTATTTTATAAAAATCCCTTTGATAGAAGTAGTTAAAAAGCAATATATAAATTTGCATAGGCGTGGCACCGCCCCCTTTTGATATCATAATGTTGTAGTGACACAATAACTTAATGTGTCTGTGAATTTTTATAAAAAACGTTTTCAGCAAAAGTACTTGAAAAATAACATTTATTTTACATGGGCGTGACACTGCCCACTTTCTCAATCATGATATATGCCCCTATTATGATTCACAACTAAATTGATAGTTGAGTTGCAGTTGCCCAAATCTTATTATGGATTACAACTCAACTCAACTTCCAATCAGCTGTTAAATACATTGTCTTCGTTAATTTATAAATTAATTTATATAAAATTTCCAAAAATATTATCAACACACTTTGAATGTACATACATATGCATGTATGTATCATATTAAGATTGACAACAACTTAACGAAGACAACGAAAATTAGTTGTAAGCCATAATGCAATTTAATAATTGAGTTGAGTTGTAACAACTGTTTAAACAAACACAACCCGGAAAGCGATTAGCTTGTCTGCAGAAAACACCCAGGATCTATGGACGGAATCGAACCGGCAACCTCCGTACTACTAGGCTAGCATTGCTACCAATCAGCCACGGCGGCACTTTGTTGAGTTGTGAATCATAATAGGGGCAATAGTTTTGTTTGCAAAAGTCATAAGAATCAGATTAGTGGAAGTTCTTAAAAAATCATATTAACTTTAAATGGGTGTGGCACTCCTGACTTTTATAATCAGAAAGTTATATTTTTACTCGAGGTTTATACGTGCGCATGGTTTTATATATATTTACCTGTGGTCTTGTTTTCGTTTAAATTATTCCCCGTTTAAATGCTTCAAACTATGTGCAACTTAACATATGCACTTAAGCAGGTACTACTGTCATTAAACATTTATTAACTCATTTTAACAATTTCACAAACTTTTCCCAATATTTCAAATTCAATAGATATTTTTTATAATATCGTTTTACAAAACCAGTTAACTTTTCCATTGTTTTAAAAGAGAACAATAAAACAAATAACCCAAAATAAATATTATACACAAAGTTAGTTTTTAATAAAAAAAAAAAACAAAGTAAAATACTTTTGTGAAACAAAACATTCATTTATCGTTAAATTGTTATGAAAAAAAGTTTAAGGTAAACCTGCACATACACACAGACCATGTGAAAATGTTACTTATTTCGTTATGACCAGGAGGGGCTTTTGAAAAACGTTATTAAAGAGATTGAAAAGAGTATGATTGCGGTGAATATGAAGAGCTTTTATTATATTAAATTATTCGGATATTATGAGAAAAAGTTTTACAGAAATAATTTTATTCGAATAATTTTTATAGAAATTGATTTATACAGCCAGCACTCTCTTTAATAAATAATTTAAAGTATGCGAAATCAGTTTTCTTAGACCGAATCTTAAACCGAAACTAAAAGCTAATCGATATCTCACATTTACGAAAACGAACTAGCGAAAATTACACCGAACTGTTTGTTGAATAGAAACATTATTAAATTATGTGATTTAATTATTTAACATATGTATGTACATTTATGTATATTGTTCCTATAGTTATATTCGAATAATTTTTATGCGAGTTTTATTCGAATATTATATTTGAATAATTTTATGAGAATTGTTTACATTATTTTGTAACAAAGATTTAATGTTTTACTTTATGAAACAAAACAGGCACTTTTTAATCGATTAATTTTATTGGAGTTTTTGTGTTTTTATTAATTTGTTTGGATTAATTTGAATGCCCAGGACTTTATTCGTATAATTTTTATTCGAATACACAACAATATTGCACAATTAATTGAATAAGGTATTTAAATTTTAATCGATTAAATTTGAATCGAATAATTTTTATTTATTTTTGTTCTTAGGAAATTTAAATTTTTCATTTGTCGTTATTTAAAACTGAAGCAGATTTTTTTCAAAGAAATAGACGAATAATTTTTATTAATAAAATTTCATTAGATTTTTGTTATTTAAAAGTTATATTCTTAAGAATTTTTCATATTTTTTGCCAAGTTGAAATTTCGGCCTAATGGAATATTTAAATTAATGATGGTATTCAGTGTTAGGAGCAAATGGAGTGCAAATGGAAAGTATACAAAAAAAATGAGAATGGCACTCTACACATTTCTTAACATAACGTTGCAACGTTCATTAAAGTTTCTTTAGAATCTGTTCTGCAGAAATTTATAATATTGTTTGCATAATTTTTATATGAATTTTTTATAATATTCGAATAATAATCTATATGTGTTCCGATATTTAATCAGAACACTTTTATAAGTAATATTATTCGTTTACATTATAGCATTACTTTAATCGAATAATTTTTAGTCGACTTGATTTTATTCGAATAATTTTTAATCGAATAATTTTAATTTATATAATTTTATTACATTATTGTTATATAAAAAATTTCCTTCGATGTTGTTAAACATATTCACAATTCACTCATTTTAAGCAAATAATTTTAAATCGACTAAAATTTAACTGAATATTTTTTATACAACTAAATTTTATTTGAATAATTTTTATTTACATAATTTTTGTAGATTTTTGTTATGCTTTTGGTGGACTATTGTTCTTAATAAAACTTAAAATGAATCTATGTTAATCAAATTATTATTAATCGAATAAATTTAACTGGAATATTTTTAATCGACTAAACTTGAATATAAAAGTTAATATTAAGATAATTTTATAAGATTACTAGCGTATCCCGGTGTGCTTCGCTACCCCCCTCGTTATAAAATAAAATTAAAAGTATTTATATATCCTATTGTGAAAATTTAATGACAATCGGTCCAGTAGTTAAGACTATATTACGATTTTTAATTTTCCTAAAAAGGGGCGTGGTCCCACCCACTTTTCTCCTGGTACGTATTCCAAATTATGCCAATACAATATGTACCAAATATCATCGACGTAGGTCAAAAAATGCCTAAAATATGGCGATTTAAATTTTTGGGATATATGGGAGGTATCACGCCCCTTTGTCCAATCCCGCCCATATTTGCAGCAGCACTAAAAAAATGCACACTGAACCGACGTATTAAATTTTGTTCAAATACCGTTATCAGGAGCAGAAATAATAGATTTTTAATATGTGGTTTGTATGGGTGGTACCACGCCCCTTTTTCCAATTGGACCGAATTGTAAATCTAAACCACCCGGGGCGCCACCCAAACGCATACAAAAAAATTTATGCAAATCGGTCCAGCCGTTTAGGAGGAGTTCAGTTACAACGCACGTACAGTAGAATTATATATATAAAGAGCCACGCCCCTCCGCCCCCCGGCCATTAATTTAAATAATAACTATCCTATCATATAAGTTGGACCAAATTACATATATATGCCAATTTTCATGAATATCAGTTGACTCGTTTTTGAGTTTATTCGGAAACATTTAGATTTTTATATTATTAAAAAATGGGCGTTAAAGTAGGCGTGGAAGAAAAAAAATTTCCTATTATTTATGCTGGAGTTTGAGTAACATGCTGACAAAGTTTCAGAAGGATCGGTCCAGCGGTCTAGCTTCGTATACGGTACAAACATTTTGCCACGCCCCTCCTCCCCCAGGCCATTAATTTAAATAATAACTATCCTATCATCTAAGTTGGACCAAATTACATATATATGCCAATTTTCATGAATATCAGTTGACTCGTTTTTGAGTTTATTCGAAACATACACAGTGACGCGGATTTTTTATATATTAAGATTTTTTTTTAAATTATTGAAATAATTTTTATTTCATTAATTTTTCCAACAATTTTATTCGAAATTTTTTTATTCGATTAATTTTATGTAAATACATACATACGTAATATGGTACAGAAGTAAATTTTAATTTAATAATTCCACTGCAACAAGATTGTGATTTGAATAAATCTATTTATATATTTGATTTATTCGATTAGAATTCGAATAATTACGTTATGATGTTTAATTTGAAAAATTCTACTTCGATAGATGCTGTTTGATTACATTTTTTCAATCACTTTTTTCGTCTTTATCAGTTTCTCATGGTATTTGGTGCATGCTTATAGAGACTGTTATAAGTACTTTATATAGTTTCCTGTAAGCAGTTGCAAACTTTAAGGAGTTACTAAACTCAAATTGTATATAAACTTATTATTCATCTTGTGTAAAAAAGTTTTAATGTATTAAAATTGAATTTAAATTGAATTTCAACACCAGCTGGCGACGATTTGTTTCTAATAAATTGCCAGAATTTTTTTTCTCTTCTTTTCAATTTGTCTGTACTAAATTTTATTTTCAGTTAATATCAGGTCATCATTCTTTTCACATTTTTCACCTTTAAATAACCTTTTCTTAATCGTTATTTTATTACAAACTCATAGTTTTTGCTTCATCCTTTTAAAGCTGATCATGCTTGTTTTTGCGGAATATAAAAATATTTTTGTTCAAGACAAACAAAATGTACAAAAAACTATTACCAAATGACACTCATAAAATTCTAATCAAGCAATTTCATTAAATTTTTTTCCAATTCATTCTCTTTCAGTTTTTCATTTCTTTTTTTGTTTGTTTGTTTTTTCCTTAATTTCCCTACGATACAGGTATGTGTGCTTCAATTGAAGCGTATTGTGTTATTTTGTGCAGTGAAAAAAAACACACAACAGCGTAATAAAACTACAATATTGTACGAATAGGAAAAACTAAATCGAGTGAGAGGGCACTTGAAAGGAAAATGTAAAGGACTATTTGCATGTGAAATGGATTTCAAATTGTTGAGCTCGTAATATTGAAACGCTATTAAAAGTGCTGTTTTTTTGGTGGATGTAAAAATGCAAAATAAACAAGAAAAAAAGTTGAAGAGGAGTCCAACATTAAGTCAATGAACTTGAATAAGTATTCCAAAAAATTTAGTGAAACAACTTTAAGTAAAGTTTAAGTTATCAAAGGCTCTACATCGAATTAAATTTAAAAAAAAAAGTTGATTGCAAAGAGCTAAACATGTTCATGAAAATTATATTTTATTTAGATATATTCCACTAATTTTATAAAAACTTTTTAAAATTCAACTAACTTTATGATTGTTTTCCTTTTCTACCTGCCATATGTTATAATTTCACACTTAATTTAAACTTTAACATAGATATAAAAATCAACATTTATTAGCTGAGTATTTGCTAACATAATTATGCGCCTTAAAGTATGCTTTACTTTTTAAATGATTTTATTTAGTATATACTTTGGCATGCAAGCAATAACTTTTTTTTTTCTTATTTTTTCTTTTCACAAATGTGAAATGAAACGGCTGCTAAAATAAAAAAAAAATAAAACAATAAATAAATTTAACACAATAAATGCTTTCTACACGCATGTGTTGCCTTCAAATAAAATTGGCAGCATACGGCGGCTGACTTCAAACATTTATGGCATTTTTGTTTTTTGGAAATTGTACTTAAGAAATTCGCTGGCAAGTTTTTAATTTTATAAAAATGTTGTGGCAAAAATTCTCCCATTAACAATTTCCCAAATATGTTACACGAAAATATATGTTTAAATTAGATTTTTTGTCTTGTTGTTTAGAAGAGGCGGCAGTCAAAATTTATTGCAAAATGAAAAAAAAAAATTGTGGAAATTTTACTTTTCGTCGAGACTTTAAGTGAGTCCTTAAAATTACAAAATAAAAACAAAATCGATTACATTCCCATTAAAAGCTTGACAATCTCCCAGGTTCTTAAACTCGTTAAAGTAAAAAAATAAAAAAATATTAAATAAATAAAATTAATTGTAGAATACATCAATTCCTTTTGATGCAAACTTTTTCACTTTGCCGAATTTCAGAACGAAAATTGAATGGAATTTTCACTTAAATTTGAAGCTCGTTCGACTTTAAAATTCTTACATAATCTAGATTCAAACCGATGTAAGCCAGGATGATTTCATTATTTATATATTTATAATATTTCAGTACGAAAGGAACTAATATTTAACAAATTATAAGAAATTTTAATTGTCAGGGTTAAGTTCGTTTCTCTAAATCTAATTTTTTATAAAATAAAATAGTTATTTTTATTAGAAAGAAAAATCTAGAAGCTCGTAATAATTAAACAGACAAAGAAAGAATAGACTGCGCGGAGAGTTGAACTGACATCATGCTGTTTCGAGACTAACCACAGTCTCATCATCAGAGTTGTTTACCGCTTAGACCTCACTGCCGTGACCACGGCAGCTGCAATCGTACTTGTTAAAGATCCTTTATCATTAATTGAATCTGCTGATGTCCTTTCATATGCCGAATATCACATAGCTCCTCCATTTACGTTTTTTCGAAATTCCTGTTTTTTTTTGTTTAAAAGAGTTGGCATGTCGCTTGATCCACGAACTTTTTTTATGTAAATCCAATTGAAACCACCGTCGCCTAAATTTTTGTCGGTGTTTTTGAAAGAACACTATTTTATAATTAATCGAACTAAAAGTAAAAAATGCTTTATTTAAAAGAACGAAATCACTAACACGAAAATTAATGGGTGCGTTCAGCACAACGGATGAGCGGACATGTTAAGTGAGCGCCCACTATTTTTGGTAGCAAAGAAAAAGTACGATATATTTCATCAAATTACGCTATTCCAGCTCAGTTTGATTTTTTAATCAAATTTCATTACATATTTTTAAATTTTAATTAATTTTAATTCACAAATAAAATTAATGAAATTTTTTTTCCCAAAATAAAATTCAATCATTTTTGTTGAAAAGTCAAAATTTTCAATAGTGAGCAGATCAATACAGAAAAATTAATTAAATAAAAAGCGGTTACAGCTAAACTGTTTAGAAATAATAACGATTGACAAAGAGAGCATTTCATTTAACTAATTTCAAAAAGATTTTTTATATTAAAGCTGAGATTGTCATCTATCATTTAAAAAAACTTTCATTAAAATATGACAAATAGTTTTCGAGATATACGATGTACAACTTTATTGAAAAAAAAATAATTTGTGATAATTTTATCGAATTTTTTTGGTTTTTAGAAAACGGGCGATAACTTCGAAGATATTGAATAATAAAATAGTGTCTATAGAATATAGTATGTCTTATTCATTGGTCATATTTCAGTTATTTTTGAAGCTATATTCATGAAATGGTTGTTGATAGAACTCTTAATAAAAAAGGAATTGAATTGACACATTTTAAGTCACACGTTTTATTTAAAGGAAAAAGCGGTCGATTAATACATACCGCCATTTTTGAATATAAATTTCTATTAAATATTTATATTAAAGCTGAGCTTGTCATCTTTCATTTACAAAAATTTTCATCGATATATCACAATTACGGCCTGTTTCACAATGTCGACAAGTCGATGTCGTTCTCTTATTTATATTAAAAACAAAAACAAATTTAACGGCCTGTTTTACAATGTCGGCAAGTCGATGTCGTTCTCTTATTTATATTGAAAACAAAAACAAAATATTTAAATTTGCATCGTTAGTTTTCGAGATACACGATGTACAACAATATTGAAAACAAAAAATTTGTGATAATTTTTGTTCGATTTTTGGTTTATAGAAAACGGGCCATAACTCCAAAGATATTTGATGTCATATTTGAGTTGTTTTTGTAGCCATATTAATGAAATTTTTGTTGGTGGATAGAACTCGTAATGAAGAATAGAAGAGAGTAGAATAGAGCATTGATACACTCTCTATTTTTAGAGGAAAAAGCGGACATTAATTTTTAATCGCGACTTTTCGAATACTTTGTAACTGTTTTTTACATTTAAAAGATGTAAGACTATTTCCCGCGTAGTTTTTTATTTATTGTTAGTATTCGATTAGTATTCGAAAACCTGGTATTTGCAAAAAATCGAATAAATCGATCTCCCTAATTTAATATAATATTAGTAATTTTCTAAAAGTCACACATTTGACCTTAGTTGCTCCAGCAGTGATTTTCGTTTAATATTTTAAGGTCTTCCAGCTAAATGCTAAGGGAACATTGCACTTGCTTCTTAAACTACAGTTTAACTACCTTGATGCACGTAAAAGCGTCATTCTATAAAACAAAAACAAAAGAAATTTGGCGCCAAAAAAGCATACAAATTGATACGTGCCTTTGCATTTGGAAAATTCATTTATTTGGAAAAGGAACCATCAGAAGACTAACTGACTGGTTGGTTGGTTGGTTGGTTGACTGGCTGGCTGGCTGCCCAGGGTAGATGTTGCTTTGCTGTGCACACACACCAATAAAAGTATCATCACTAACATTTTCACAAGTTCAACTGTGTTCAAATATGCAAGGAAAGTGGGGAGATCTTAAGGAAGTTTCCCGGCTGCTAGTGTTCTAAATGCAGCAAACGTTTAGTGCCTTTAACCAAGTGCAAACTTATATTTAAGGCATGTGTGTAAATGCACACACACTCATACACACACATATATATGTGCATACATTCATAAGCATGTTAACATATGAGCTCGAACATAAATAGTATCAATGTTAAATTGTATGAAATGTATATGCACATGCATACTCTCACATGCCTCATGTTGCATTATAAGTAAAATGAAATTGTATTAGACATGCCACATAGATTCAATGGGAAATAAATAGATTGTTTTTTTTTTCAATTCTCAGTTTTTCCTCTAAAGATTTCAGCAAAAGTTTATAGTAAATCATACAGGAAAAATTTCAATTGCAATTTAGTCAAAGTGCATAGACAGAGAAAAGAAAAAAAAACGACGGCACACAAAGAGGATAGAGACACAAGAGAAGCTTTTCAAATGACCAGTTGTTAGCTGAACATGTGAAAATTAAATTTAATGCTACAAAGCTGTATAATACACAACACAAATTGTTAATATAATTCAAAGCAAGTTTTTTAAGGAATATATAAAAAAGTTTGCACTTAAATTTGATTAAGCCCCGCTTAAGTATGCTTTAATTTTTATTTATTTACTAGCTGAACTACACTGGGGTGCTTCGCTACTCCCCTCGTTATAAAATAAAATTAAAAGTATTTATATATCCCTATTGTGAAAATTTAGTTAAGACTATATTACGATTTTTAATTTTCCTAAAATGAGGCGTGTTCCCACCCACTTCTCTCCTGGTACGTATTCCTAATTATGCCAATACCATATGTACCAAATATCATCGACGTAGGTCAAAAAATGCCTAAAATATGGCGATTTAAATTTTTGGGGTATATGGGCGGTGCCACGCCTCTTTGTCCAATCAAAACTTCATAAAGTCTATTATTCCTTCCAGAGTCATAGTAACATGCTGTGAAAATTTCAGGAAAATCGGTCGAAGGGTTTGACCTCCTAAAAAGCACAAACAAACAAACAGACAGACAGACATTAATTTTTATATACATACTAGCCTATTCCGGTGTGCTTCGCTACCCCCCTCGTTATAAAATAAAATTAAAAGTATTTATATATTCTATTGCGAAAATTTAATGACGATTGGTCCAGTAGTTAAGACTATATTAGGATTTTTAATTTTCCTAAAAAAGGGCCGTGGTCCCACCCACTTTTCTCCTGGTACGTATTCCTAATTATGCCAATACCATATGTACCAAATATCATCGACGTAGGTCAAAAAATGCCCAAAATATGGCGAAGTTATTTGATAATCAATTATTGTGGCGGGTCATTTGCAACGCCCTACCGCCCCAACAAACAATTTCTAAAAACAAAAAAATATTCTGGACCTTTTCCATATGCAAAAAGAATTTTGGAAAATGGCTCAAAAATGGCGAAGTTATTTGATAAACAATTATTGTAGCGGGCCATTTGCGTAGGCCTGCCCCTACGCACAATTTTCAAAAACAAAAAAATTTAATGCACCTTTTCCATATGCTGAAAGAATTTTTAAAATTGATCCACAAATGGCGAAGTTATGCTCACTTTACATTATAAAATCTGCTAAAAACTACGTGGTAGGAGTAACATAATTTAAAAAAGTTGGCGTAAAAGTGGTTGTGGTTGAAAAAGAAGTAGCCTGTAATTCATCCGAGAGTTCCAGTTAAATATTGTGAAAATTTCAAGAAGATCGGTCCAAGGGTTTGACCTCCTATAAGGAACAAACAAACACACAAACAAACAAACAAACAAATAAACAAACACACATTCGGTTTTATACATTAAGATTGGATTTTGCCATGCCCCTCCGCACGCAACCGAAAATCAGACTTCACAGTGTCACCCGCCTGAATATTCTGAAGATTCCCTGAAAATTTCACCAAATTGGCCCAGCCGTTTTGGAGTCCGTACGTTACATACATACACTCATCCTGTTTTATATATATAGATTATTTTTACTTCTAAGGGGCTGTGCACATATTACGTAACGCTGTTTTCAGAGATTTTATACCCCGCCCCCCTCCGTAACGCTTTTTAATAATTTTTCAGTGCAAAATTTCCTATCCGTAACAAATCTTTAAATTCTTTAAAGATTTAAAATTTTTATTTATTCAAAATCAGTATGAATATTTTTCATCGCCCCCCTTAAAATATGCTGCAAAATTTTCATTTACTCTGACTATTAATTAAATAAACTTTAAACTTTTTATATGTTCATTCGCTAATATTTCTAGCATGTTTAAAAATTTTTTTAATAAACTTAAAAAAACTTTAGATTATTGTTGCTGGAAATTGGTATAATAAAACTAGCGAATGTTTTCCTTTACCCGCAAAGGTTACACAGCTACTCAACAAAAACCCTCTCAACAATCAAACTCAATGATTGTCGACAATAAAACTTAACGATTATTTTATGAGTTTATCTTTTCTTTATATTTAGACTTCAACTACTGATGCTCCTCCAAAGTCATGTTGAATTGTCTTTAAGAAAAGATGTCTGGCAGTAAAATGCTCTCATCATTATAAACAGTTAAATGGCAGGTTTGGTGGCAAGCAGTGCAGGGCTTTTTTCTTCCTCTTTTTTAAAATATGTAGTTGTACAAAAGAACAGCCAAATTACATTAACAAGATATATACATACATACATATATATGAATTGTTTGCTTTAAGATTGTAAATATTTTATTGCATCATTTTACCGGAAAAAGGTAAACAGCAAATTGAAAATCTTGGGAAAAAACTTTTAATGGAAATCATTTTCGGTTTAAATGCTTTTTTTACAGAAGATTTGTAAAAATGTAGCCCATTTAACGACTGCCTTAAATAAAATTTACAAAACTTTTTAAAACTTACGACATTTTTTAAGTAAATTTTTCATGAAATATTTGATATTTCTAAGTTTAAAAACGTCAAGTGTTCCATTAAAGGTATACATCAGAAGAAGTTATTGCAAATCAGAAAAAGTAAAAATAACCGGTATTAATTTAACGCGAGTACCCGTATTAAAGTCTTCGTTGCTAAAAAATTTTGAAAAACATTTACTAATAATTTGTAGGCGACCTATGAACATCAAATAACCGCTCGTAGAAAACGTAAACATGAGTACCCACTAGTAACCAATGATAATAAGCAGATATTATTAAGCACCAATTAGTAACCATTTTTACAAAAAATGAATTAAGATTCTTTATTATAATTATAAGAGAAAGACTATAATTATATTTAAGTAAAATAATACTAATACCCACGAGTAACCACTTTTGCAAATAGTAAATAAAAGTGTTTCACATTTAAAAAAAAAAAAAAAAATCTGTATAAAATATGAACATCGACAGGCATCAATATAAGAAGAATTGCATTTGTGATGTAGCATTAATAATTAAATTATATACTTAGTAATATAACAAGTAACCGTACGCATTCCTTTCGTCTTTTCTTTTTCAAATTATTCGTTACATGTGTCCATTTTGTAACTACTTTTGTACACGAAGTTAGAAGACTTTTTAAAATTAATATATGCTCGTATATAAAAGAAATAGCTCACTGCAGGCTAGATATTGGCGAGTACCCATTAGTAACCACTTTTATACATATTAAATTAAAGTTTTTTCACAATAAAAATTAAACTTTATGTAGAGTATATAGAGTACCCACAATTAGACATCATTAAAATACGAATTCCATTATCGATTTTGCAGTAATATTTATATGATATATTTTGTAATGTTACAAGTAACCGTGGCCATTTCTTTTGTCTTTCCTTCTCCAACATATTTATTTTGTAAATACTTTAATACACAGATCTTCGAATAATTTTTTTAATAATAAAGAATATATATAGAAAAAATAGCTCATTGCAGGGCAGATATTGGTAAATAGATACCCGCGAGTAACCACTTTTAAAATTCGTGAATTAAATTTTTTTTACCATAAAATTGTGGCTGAAAACATATATTGTTTGTAATTGCAAGCCTTTAAGTGTGTATTTCATGTGAGTACCCATAAATAACCATTATTAAAATAATGAATTTTATCTGAAAATTTAAAAGAATTTATATTTGTATGAAATTAGTAATTTTGACCATGTTACGTTTAAGATGAAAATATTTAAGTTTATGAGTACAAAATTTCACATTATTTCAAGTTTACTCGATGCTGGGTACCCACTTTGAAAATATTTTAATAAATTTTCTACTGAACATTTAAATTATTAAAATGGAATAATATTTATTGTAAAATATTATTAAAAATTTAAAAAATAAAATACATAAAAACCTGCTATTAGTGCAGATAATCATCGGGTACCCGCGACTAACCGCTTTTATAAACCTTGAAATGCATTTTTTCAAAACAATTTTGTGCAACAAATAAAAAATTAATTCGATTTAAATATTCAAAAGTTTGTTATATTATTTAAATAAATACGAGTACCCACGGGTAATCATTATTAGATTACATTATTTATAGTAAAAATTGTACCCATACAAAAAGAGATTTCAATTATCTCTAATTTACCACCAATATGTAAAAAAATAATTTCAGTTGTGATAAAAGTAACCATGTGGTTAATAAAATTTCTTCTTCACCAATAACGAATCATACGAATTTTTCGTTAATTTATAAAGATATTTTTAATTAAAAAAATAATTTCAGTTGTGATAAAAGTAACCATGTGGTTAATAAAATTTCTTCTTCACCAATAACGAATCATACGAATTTTTCGTTAATTTATAAAGATATTTTTGTATACAAAATTTTTAAGAGATTGTGTATTAAGAAATAAATTTATAAAACAAGGAAAAAAATAGTGGTACTACACATAATAAATTCGTGGGTACCCACGAGTAATCATTTAAAAAACAAGGGAATTTAATATTTTTAGCCTAATTTCGTGGATGACTAAGAATAGTTTTCACGTTGAAATTTTTTAAATGCCTGCAGCCAAGTACCAAGTACCCACGAGTAACCATATTTATATGGCTGAATATTCTCTTGGCAGTTATGTGTATTTCATAAATTTTAGCCTTATTATAAATATTTCTGTAAAACCTACAAGTTCTTGTGTTTTCAAAATTCCCCACCCAACATATTGTTTTATTTTGAAGAAATAATTTTATTTTATTTTTTAAATAAAATAATCTCTCAAGTGGCATCTGGGATTTGGCCAAATTTCCTACTAAACATTATTTATGTTATGTATTATGTTGTTAAAAAATTTTATGTCAAAACCAATTGCCAGCAAATTAAATTAATTTAATATAATAAAATAAATGTTGTAACAGTTTTTGTTTTTAGCTTTCAGGTGTTTAAATTTCCAAATTTAAATGTCTGCCGTATGCCCTGCTGCGACTTTAATAAAAATGTTACATTTTTAAATTCTCATAATAAATTTCCTGTTGGAGATTTTGCTAATAAATTTTAAATTACATCATATTTATATTGTTAGCAGGCTCTGGAAATTATGCTATAAATTTCAAATGATTCTTATTTGTCATTTCAATGATGGCCAAGTAGTCATGATGATGACGAGTTTAATTTTAATTGAGGAAGAATGTTGGGAAAGAAAATAAAGGCAGTTAATAATTCATAAAACCCTTTGTTCGAAACCATACTACAGCCTTAAAGTAGGCAATATTTAAATATATAATAATTTAAAGTAGGTTTGATATATTAATATCATATCATGCAGCTGTCTCTTTATTTAACTATGTGAAATAAAATTTCAAATAAATAATAGTTATAATTTGCTAGCCTAAATACAGGCAATAATTTTCGTTTCGTAACAGCGGGTCAAAAGTATGCTGAAGAGAATTGAATTGATATAACAAACACTTGAAACCGATTGAGTGCATTTGAAATTAAATTTTAAGAAATTTTGTTTGTATTTTCTGCAAAATATTGAAAATTTTTGAAGCATATTTAAAGGGGCTTAAAATCTTTACATTTGCCACAGCAATTTAAAACAATTTAAGTTTGTAAAAACTTTTTTCTTGCCCTCAAAACTATTTAACAGATTTTTTTGCAAAAAAAAACCAAACAGAAAAAGTTTTCTTGTATATTTTTTTGCCCGTATTTAAAGGCCATAAATTTAATTTCTTGTTCATTTCTATAAATCTTAATATTTCGTGTACTTATATCTGTAGCCTCTACTGCAGTTATGCTGTTTATTAAGAATGTATTTTTTATAGGGACCCAGTACTATATTCTTGTTTTATGAGCTTATACGTCCTCTTTTTTCTTTTCTTTTCCTTTTTTACGATAACTCTCAAGTATGTTTGTACTGGGGCTGCAAGTGAAAAATGTGATATAAAAAGAAATATAATTTTTTTTGGGGTGTACATTTATTTGTGCACCATAGCGAAAAAGAGAGAAACAAGGGAAAAAACGTTTTTTTTTTTTTGACCATTTTATACAGCAGCAGTGAGTGCTTTTTTTATTATTTCTATGAACATGTGTACAACGACTATATGGAGTCAATGATGATGATGACGATGATGATGGTACTGCTACTGGTGATGTTCTGCACGTTTCAAACAGATTTCAGTAGTCATAAACAATTTTAATCTTTAGTTTTTTTATGGGCTGGCAAAATAGCAGAATAACAAATCTTTGTTAAATATTAATTTTGAGCTCAAAAAAACGGAAAACTCCTAAAAAGAAAAACATTTTTGTATTATAAGATGAGGAAAGGAGTGACGGACTTCACTACACTCTGGAAATCTAGAAATGCTATAAAATACTTGGCCTTTTAAAATTTTCCGCTCTTGAGGGAGAGCTCCAAAAAAAGTGCCAATTACAGCCAATACAACAAAGAACCATTTCATTTTCCATTGTCTATTTTCAGGCGCTTTAAATGTTCTCTTTAATTTGTCATTTTTATGTTATATTAATTCATATTCCTCAAATAGAATATTTTAGCATAATGTTGTTAATAATTAAAAACTTTATCTGTATCTGAAATTTTATTTATATATTTTTTTGTGCAAAAATATTGTATTACTCTTAATGTATTCTTTGAAATATTTATGATTTTATTTATGCAAAAACATTTCTATTTTATACATGCTCTGATGACAACAGAATAAAAAAAAAATTCGAAAACTATTCAAACTTTTCATATACACACTCGTATTGTTGTATCCAAATACTGTGTGGAAAATAGTATAAAATTAAATATTCATAAATGTTTAAGTACTCTTTTAAGTACTCATCAAAATAGGAAACAAAAAAGAGAGCTGCCAAAATGTATGCAATAATTTTAGTTTGCGACAAAATAAAAAACTGATGATGAAACAAAGTCAAAATAAAATGTTTTTATTCATTGTGAAAGCGCTTTAATAAGAGATACAAGTGTGTTGTGGATAAACGATTTAAGCTGCTAAAATGTGACTTTTTATTAAAAAAAAAAAAAAAAAAAAAAACTCAAGCTGTCAAAAACACTTTTATATAAAAATCAGCAAATATATATACACTAAAAATTCACGTTTTTCGCGAAAAAAATTATCATCATCAGGTGAAACAACATTTTTTAATGAAAGGATTTTCCTTTCAAAGTCTTAAAGTATGCAATATTTTTCTTTTTTGTTTAATTTCGAAATGCTCGAAAAATATTTTAATAGTTTGGCTTTAAAATGTTTTAAAAGTGTTCATTAATTTCTCAAGCTAATCGCTTCGCTTGAAATATGATTTAAAAAAAAATTAGCTGAAAATACAGTCTGCTGTCATTCGATTTCACTTATTTTCTGTTTCGATTTTACAGTCATCAAGTTATTTCTATCTGTAGAAAAGTTATTCAAACTTTTTTTTCACAAGTAAAGATCACATTAAGTTTTATTTCAACATTTGCAGCTTAGTACAAAATGTTTTTTATGTTCCCCAAAGTATGCAAAGTTATTAGAAAAATTCTTTGCTAAATTGCATCATGAAAATTTAAGAATGTTTTAAATAGAAAAAAAATTATTTTGGGTTTTATTTTCTGAATAAGAAATTTGCAAAATAAAAACATTATGAATCGATACGATTTTCTGCGACATGGGTGGTCAACTACATTGAATGCGGTCGACAAAAGTCTAAGGATTTTCTAGGGCCTTATTGCACTTGATGTTAATGAAAAGTTCCCAAAATGGACTTTGAAAATTATATCTTATTTGCTATCTTTGATGCATGTTTCATTTATTGCATTCCCTTAAGGTATGCTTCAATAGTGTGAAAATTTATGGCATTGTCTAAAAGTATGCTTTAATAGCTTAAAACTAATTTCTAGCCATTTTTTTTCAAATTCTTCTGATCTCTGCATGAAACAGAATTTCAAGAAAATGTTAAACTAAAAAGACGAAAAAAAACACTTTTTTGATCATAATTTTATATTTTCTCTGGGACTTAAAGTGTTTTTAAAGAGTTGGTTAAATCTAGGCGCACGGTAGTGCGCCAGGCCAAGTTCGGCCACACAGTGTGTATATTTACACGAAACCATTCGAGCTGTTTTTACCCCCTCATAACTTTGCTCCTCTTGATCATAATATAATGAAACTTGAAACATAAGCTCACTCCACAGAGGTGTCCTCCAGGTTAAATTTTAAAGATCTACCGTAAAAGCTTCCCGAGATATTAAGGTGTGAAAAGTCCATATTTTAGTACATATTCACTGACTCACTGACTCACTCATCAATATTATTGGGCACTTCCAGTGTGTGAAATTATGCAGCAAAATCTGAAAACGGGCACTTTCCACCCGGGGGACTAGGATGCCCCTTCTTTTTATGGGGCACTTCCAGTATAGCTAGAAAGCTAAAATTTCGTACACAGGTACGTCCTGATAAAAAATTAACAAAAATAATTTTTAAACGGGCACTTTTCATCTGGGGGGACTATCATGCCCCTTCTTTGTATAGGGCACTTCCAGTATAGCTAGAAGCTGAAATTTCGTACACAGGTAGGCCCAGATAAGCAATACATATAAATATTTATACAAAAACAACTTAGAAAAAAGAAGTGAAATCCGCACAAAAACGTAAATGTGAAAAAAATGCCAAGTTCCTATCCAAAATATTTCGGCCGTAAAAAGTACTGAGATCAAAAAAAGAACCAATTTCATCTTATTTCTAGGCAACCTGTAAGCTTGGCAAAATTTTTTTTTGCCTTTCTAATATGGGAAAGAATTCTTGGGAAAATGTTGCCAAACCTATAGGTTGTCTAGAAATGAGATGGAATTGTACCTTTCAAGATCTTGGTCCTTATTTTGATCTCAGTACTTTTTACGACCGAAACATTTTGGATAGGAACTTGGCCTTATTTTCACATTTGTGTTTTTGTGCGGATAAGATTTTCCTAAAACTATATTTATTTAGTTTGGGCGTGGCATTTCCTACTTTCTTAAAGATAACATGAAATTTGAATAAAAACTTAAAGCGTGTGAAAAGTTTCATAAAAATTGATTAAGTAGAATTTGCATAGGCGTGGCACTGCCTTTTTTTTATTAAAATTTAATATTGTAATGCAAACTTATGGGGCGTTAAAAATTTCATAAGAATCGTTTAAATAGAAATAGTTATTAAAAAATATGATTTGTGTACTTTGTTAGAGGGGCGCGAATCTGCCAACTTTTCCACTTTTCCAATCTGTTAATCTGGTATAAAACCTGAATCGTTTTTTAAATATCAAAGGTCAGATATTTGCATTGAGTAGCTTGTACTTGTTTTAAAGTTCGTTTAAAAAAATAAAGCCTAATCAAAAGGCGTTGTTACTAACCTTGTTTACTGTGTCAACTATTGATATTTATGCAACATTTTCAATTGACTTTTTTTAAACATTAGATATTTACTTTTGATTCTTTTAACTGAAATACTTTTCATCTATATTATTGCTTTTTATTTTATTTGGTGTGCTACCAAATATAATCTAAGCAAAATATTTAAAATAAAATACGAATTAGAAATAAATTTCATTTATAATTTATAGAAACTAAAAGCATACACAATATCAGCAACTGAATCGTTTTTAAATAAAATAGAAAAAATTTTTTTAAATGTCCTTTTGCTCTGTATTGCCAGGCATTTATAGTATTTTTGTTAAATTAGTTTTGTTCAAATATTATTCAAAAGCTAAAGCAATAGGCCAAAACAAAATCAGTGAAGGTACGGTTACACTTGCCAAATATTTGACGAAAAAACGTGACCAACAGGCAAGCTAAATTTGTATTTTCTTTAAGTCCAATATTTTTTTAAATATGTGTTCGCATTTATTAAAAATAATATAAAATAGCATTTTGCGGCATAATTGACTTTATTTTGTGATATAAAAACCAAGTTAAATTACACTTACCCTAAGCAAAAGTAGTGGTTACGTTTTTTTTGGGCAAATGTTTCCCAAGTGTGACCGTACCTTGAGTGTATGAAAGGTTTTCTTATGGCACACTGTGAGTGAAAAACAAAAATTTGGGCAAATTCAAAAAAAAACACTTTTTATTGCGAAGAGATTTAAAAACTTTCGCCAGTGTCTGTTTTAAAAATTTTTAATTTAGGGCAAATTATCGTAAATTTTTTTTGGTTATTTCCAGCCCACTGTGTTGGATATATTTCGATTTTACTTTTACCGATTGTCATGGAAAACATTTTCAAAGAAATGTACATGCATATAAATGTTTATCGAAAACTTTCTTTTTTAATTCTTTTCATTGCATTTCCCCAGTTTTTTTTTTCTTTTCGTATTTCTAAAGTGGTGTTTTTTCTTTTTTTTTTCTAAATTAACAACAACATTTACAAAATACATTACACATCATTTAACCATAAAAAGTTTTTCCCATTTCCTTTTTATTTTTCTATATCGAAATATTTACTTAATTCGCCAACAAATGCTGGCACACAAGCCTAAAAGTATGCTTAAATTTTCTTTCTCCTATTTCCATTATATTTATTTCTAAATTGCTGAAAAGGTAATTGAACTCATTTTCCTTGTGAGTATTTGAAACTAAACTCCATTATGAATTCTAAGTTTGAGGAAAAAAGTGGAATTTTACTTTAGAATTAAAATTGTTTATGGTTACGCACGTATTATCAACATCATCATCATCATTAAATTCATGATTATCATCATCATTATTGTCATGTAGCCAGTTGTCTTTCTGAAGGAAAATTTTAAAATTAGCTACAGACTAGTTTCCCAAATGGCGCGAGTAATAAAAGCTTTTGTTTGTTGGCTGCAGCCAGCCATTAGTATTGTTTTTGTTGTTTGTCTAACGTTAATCACTTGTGGGGTTTGTAATACATCCAAATTCTTTTCTTCTTCCGTTTTATTTTATTTTTTGTTTGTTTGGTGCAGCCCAGAGAAAGAAGATTTAAAATATTTCTAGCTGTTTTTTTTTGTAATTTAAAAATTTCTTTCAGCTAAAGAATATTTTTCTTAGCTGTCATCGGCATGGTGTCAACATTAAAGAATTTGCATAAAATTGTTTGTAAATCGTTTATTGGCTCATTGATTTAAAATTGAAGAGCACAAAAACAGATGTATTTTAATAATTTCGAATAATTATATTTGCATTTTTAGTGCTGTTGTCTTTTGTACAGAAGTAAATGTTGTTTACAAAAAAAAACACATTGAGCAGAAAATTAAAGCACATTTTTAGGGGTTGTAAAGGGATATTAAAAAAAGTTAAATCAAGCACGCCAAGTCATTAAAATAGTATAAACTAACAAACACATGTTAAAAAATTTAAAGAAAAATACTAAATTTAAATGAAATAAATGATATCACACCATTTGGATCTAATACAAATGGCTTTGTGACAGCTGCACCAGGGTCAGTTTTAAGGAGTATAGAAAATTTAGATTTGAAAAAGAGAAGTAGCTGTGATTGCAAAAAGTTACTTCTATAATATTTGCAGTTTTCATGAAATATAAATACGAGAATTACTTCACTACTATATTAAATTTTGTATTTTGCTACTTACAATTATTTAAGAGCTTTTATGCTCATGTTTTCAGCTTACCTGTAAAGAGATAAAAACAAAAATTAAATGAGAAAATTTTATTAACACAAAATTTTTTTTAAAAAAGTGTTGCCTACTTTTAGGTTCCAGAATTATTTATTTTTCTTAAAGACTATTAACCCAAAGAATTGTTAGCAGTATTAAACCTCTCTACGCACTGTAACACTTATAAAAAAATTTCGACAGCGTCATAATAAGTTTTAAGCCCCCTGCAACAAAAAATAAACCAAGAAGTACGTTATGTGCAAACAACCTCTTATAATAACGTGTTCATGAGCCTGTAGCATTTTATAATTCCTTAAAAGAACTTTTCCTTTAATTAAATTGAAATGTTTGCTTTGTATAATTAAGGATCTTAATAATAAATCCTTAGATTCCTTTTATGCTTTATTGCCATTACAATCATCATTGGGCATATGTTACATCGAAATTCTTTTTTATGTCAGTTTAGTCAACATACATATATTCCAAAATACCTTTATGAGTCCAATTTTATGGGCAAAAGAAAATGAAAAAAATTATTATCATCAAGTTTCAAATAGAATTTTATTTCGCAACAGACAATTTATCTGGAAATCATTGGGAGAGCATGTGTGTAGGTGAGTAAACGATTTCTATCACAACATTTGCGATTTCCTAAGCTCGAATTTGTGTGTGTGTGCGTGTGTGAGTATGGGAAACGGAAATCCATAAAGTACACGAAACATTAAACATTCAACAAAAAAAAAAATAAACACGGAAAACGAAAACAGACCAACATGTAGTAAAACGAAAAACTTTGATTCTTAGAAGAACCATAAACATTTTTCTAGAATTTTTGAAGTATTTGTTGTTTTACTGCTTCTGCTGATGCTGCCGCTGCTGATATGTTCTCGTTATGATGGATTTGTTATCTCTTTTTTTATTTGTTTTTCTAAGTAAAGATGGGGGTGTAACAAAAGATTGAAATAATAAACAGGATTGTATACGAGTACAAAAGTTTTTACAGCATAAAAGAAAACAAAGTAAAAGCAAAAAATATATACGAAAAGAAAAGAAAATAAATAAAGGTTGTTAGGTTAAAATAAGGTAAAATAAATTTCTTTCTTTTCGGTTTATTTTTAAAGATTCTGACTTAACATGATGTTACCTAAAAATATGCTTTAAATGTTGGCATTTTAAAGCTAGGCAAGATATGCTTCATTTTTTTAATTAAAAAATCAATAGAATCTTAAATTAATCATTGGTTATACTTGGTTGTGGTTTAGTTAAACCATAATAAATCGAATCGTGTACAGAAAAAATTGAAAACAACATTTAACTAAAAAATCCGAAGATTCAATTAAAAAAATAATTAATTTTCAAACTAATCACGAAAATTGTGGTATAAAGACTTTTAATTGCAATTTTTTTTTGTTTTCCTATAAATGTCTTTCTTTCAAAATCAATAACTAAATTATATTTGTTTAAATAAGAAATGATCCCAACTTAGGCCATTCATTGTGCCAGAACTAGGCAAAAATAGATGGTGAAATTGTAGAAGAAGAACTCTTTTATAACTCTGCTATTCCGCGTTTTTTTAATTTTTGCAGCAATGTTTCAGCGCCTCTGGTGTTAAGTAGACGCATTATATTTCTTAAGCTATCCGATCAGTCATTTTATTCATGGTTTTACTTCACGGACGATTCTGATAAAAGACGAAGGAGACATGGTATGCATTAGCTTGGAACAGTATCAATGTCATTCGGAACAGTTTCTTTTTATTGACCAGTGTCTTCATACCTTCATCACATACACTCACCCAAGTAACAGGTTCTCTGAATTCAACGTATGGCAATCATTGGCTTGTTGAATTCAACGTACCAGTTCGTTGACGTTAAGAAATCATACATTGAAACCGTACGATGGTTTTTAAGAATTTATTCCTTGATCCAACGTATTCATACAACAAAATCAATATATTTTACTTAAAATCAAAAAACTAGTTCACTGTTTAATTCAACGAATAAAATCAAATAATGGTTTCAATGCTGAGTTCATAAATAAATAAAATTTTACTTTTAATTTCGAGAAATATTTTACTGAAACAAAGTTATAATACGTTGAATTTCAAAGAATTTAATTTAAGGAACGGGAGTTCGTTGAATTTATGTAAAACTGTTTTTTCAGTGTAAACACTCCAACAACAATTAATACAATGATCTTGATAGACTTGCCTGGTCATGGATAGAGCCCATGTCTTCAATCATTGTTTACTTTATAGTCAATGCAGTACCCACTTCAGTCAAACACCATCCTCGCGTTTTTTATTTGGTCCAGCACCTAGGGTATGACCCCTTCTACGTATGCCGTGCATTGTGTCGGAACTAGGAAAATTGGTTTTGGGATAAAGACTAAAGAGAGTAGTGTTTTTGTGGACATTTGATTTAAACCCTACCTAGCTGAAGGTGACAGGAAAGACCGCTGCGAGAATTTTATTGCACATGCGAATTTTTCGGCTAAAAATAGTATTTTCTCTGGAATGTGTAGTGCGCAGTACACTTGCTCATCGATTACAAATGGATGTGATCTTAATAAAGAGCGTGTTGGTCCTGAAAACTTATGGGTTCCCCGATTTCATTAGAACACATTCTATGTTGTAGTAACGGTAATACAGTGCAACATATCTCACATTGCATCGATGCTCCAAATGAGTCATCGATAAAGTTCTTCGCCCTCTCCTATAAGCGATCGAGTAACTTTAAAATAGACTTTGAAGTACCGGCCCATACATAAGAGTTGTGTTTAATTTTTGATGGAATATAAGAGATCTAAATATTAAGGAGATCAGATAGAGAGAAATGTGTCCCACACCATCTTAAAAAACCGACACAATTGAATGCTTCTTTTGAGACATGAAAAATGTTATAATTTTATCGATCATCACAATGAATTTTCATGCCAAGAACATCAAAAGCTTCTAACTCCTCAATATTTTATTCCTCCATAATTACAGATGGAGCAGCATGTCCGGTCATACGTCTGTGCGTAAGCATAGCACATTGGGTCTTCATTAAAATCGATCCTATCGGCATGATCCCAAATTTGAAAATGTGTTAATAACGATTCAGTGAATATATTTTTTAATCTCACATTTTTGTCAAGTAAAACAAGGGTTAATTCGTTAAGTTTAAATGCAGCGACATAAATAATTTAAAACAATCATTATGAAAGAGAGTAAGGGAGAGAGAGACAGATATAGAGAGCACTATAAAGGCAATATAATTCCAATAAATGTTTTAGCTTAATAACTTTTAGGCCCCGTGAGCTCTCCAAGAACTGTCTGAGCAAAAACTGATCAAAATTTATTTATATATTTTTTGTTTAAACAAAGACACCCAGGATCTCTGGTCGGAATGGAACCGACAACTTCCGGACTACTGGGCTAGCATTGCTACCTATCAGCCACGGCGGCACCCAATAATAAAATGAATTTTTTCATAATAAATTAAAATTTAATGAATAATTTACAGCAATTTCCTACTGATTGTATCGTTCTTTATGGCTGACTTTTTTTTGTTTAAAAACCATTTTCTCCTAGAAGTATGCTTTGCATGTTGTGAGTTTGTGTGGTTTCTTGTTTCTTTTCATAATATTATCTTATTTATGTTTAATACATATTAATTTCCTTTTAATTAAAAGCAATTCCCGGCTAACCCAGGCTGTTAAAGTGTGGTCGTGCAACGGCTTCCAGCTAAATTCTCAAGTTTACGCTAATTACTTAGATCATTAGCAAAGTTCTACATAAAACGAGTATAATGCTGAGAGTATTTAATTTTTTATTCATAATTTTTGTTTTTTTTTTTTTTTCTTTTAAACTCCTTTTGTCCTTTTATCTAGATGCCTGCAATAACAAAAGCAAACTAAAGAAATAAAAAAACCATAATTCAAAATAAACTTATTCGCAGATTAGAATATAAATAAAAACTAGTCTGCGTTGAGGTAGAGGGCGGACAGGACACAGGAGTCTGCGTGTATGTGTTTGTGTTTTACGCATTCGGCATAAACTAATTAACTTTGCCAGCAATCAAAATTAATTTAAATTTTATTAGCATAAATTAATATTGGCTACACAACAAATGTTATGGCTGGCTATTTCCTGCTTGCCATTCCATTCATTGATCATTCAATATTTCTTTGTTGTTATTGTTGTTAAACTCAATTTCTCTTGCCTAAATGTATGCAATGCTTATTTCCAATTCATTAAATTTGCATGTCGTCCATGTGAGTGTGTGTGGTTTTTATAGTGCAACAAATTTAATATTGTTTTAAATTTATTTATTTAACAGCATTTGTGTTTTTTATGGGAAATTTGTGTGTGGTTTGGGGTTAAAAAAAAGTAAATTTGGTTTTATACCAAACTCCCAGGGTTAATAAAAATTTTATTAAGTTATTTTTGTTAATTTTCTAACTCATTTAATGTTGAAAATAAAACCGTACTGAAACTCCTAGTTGATTTTGGCTGAATGTCCAAAAAATTATTTATTTTTTTGGGGGGGTTTCTGGAACTTTTTCAGGTTTTCTCCCGAGAGTCTTGCTTCTAACGTATGATTTTTATTTTTATGGTTTACCGCATCTAATTCGTTTTTTTTTATATACTTTTCAAACTTTTCCTTATTTGTTACGCATTTCATATTTGATGTTTTTTTTTTGTTGTTTATGACCAAAACTCTAAAGTCGTAAAATTTATTTCATTGGATAAAAATAAACAAAAGTAATAAAAATTATTCAGCTGCTCGTACACATTAACGCGAGCACACATACACACACACACTCACAATCTCATATAAAATATATAAATCTATGGATAAGCATCTGTTTTTCATTTCATTGTGTTAATGCATACTTTTAGGAATAATTTTTATGATTATATTTCATAAACTGGTTATAATTCTATTTTTATCTGCAGAATTTCTTTTTTGTTTCATACATAAAACTTGTGTTAAGATTCGAGTTTAATGGCATTTTTCTCTAATCAAAAAAGTTGAAAAACATATATTAAAGCATAATTTAAGGCTTCAAAAAGTTATTTTTTAATATCTATACATAGAATAATTTTTCTTATCAAATAAAGGTTTTAAGCCAGAAAAACAGGAAAATAAAACAAGAATCGAAAAATATTAGAGGGAAAACTAAAGTAAATTTTACAGCCTACTCGGCAGAACATAGCAACAATGCCTCTCTTCTTTGTCTATGAGCAAAGTATGTCTTTTGTAAAAGGTTTTCCAATAGGGATGATATGATTTTGAACTGACGTTTCGATCATTTGTAATATGTTACGATCTGTCATTTGTTTTTCATTGTATTTAGTAGTGTTTACAATTTTATCATGGAGAGATATACGCAAGAACAACGTTTAAAAATTATTCAGTTTTATTATCAAAATAATCGTTCTGCAATTGCAACTTTTCCTGCGCTTTTGCCATTTTATGGTCGTAATAATCGTCCAAGGGCGCTCGCTATTCGTCGAATTGTTGGAAATTTTGAGCTTTCATATTCTTTTCATACTGTTTAAGTGCCAATAAGACAAAGAACTGCTCGAAGTAATGCAAATATTGCTGCCGTTCAGGCAAGTGTTGCTGAAGACCGCAATTTATCAATTCCAAGACGTTCTCAACAATTGGGACTGTCTCAAACCACAACCTGGTAGATATTGAGAAAGCATTTGGGTTTGCATCCGTATAAAATTGATCTCACTAAAGAACTGAAGCCATTGGACCAGCGTAAACGTGGTGAATTTGTTGATTTTGCTTTGGAACAATTGAATTGTATCGATTGTACTTCACATTAAATAAAAAACTTTTGAATTCCCTTAACAATAAGTGTTTTTTTAAGAATCATATCACCCTTATTGGAAAACCTTGTATTAAATTTATTAAATTATTATATACGAGTATATATTATTATATTAATTTAAATTCATAATATCACAATGGATCCAATTGGGTCTCCTAGTGGATGTGTATTTCACACTACCCTTCTTAACCAAAATTCATAATTGAAAAGAGAATACGAGAATTAATAATTATTATAGCTTAACAAACTTGATAAATAACGATGTGCGGTAACAGAAGAAGTTCTAATGATAGACACAGTCCATATAATAATTCCTCAGTTATAGACATGTTTGTTGGTATTCTGCTGGTACGCTTCAACGGATTATTACGTAAAATACAAACACAAGTTCGACAATGATAACCAGGAGTTGATGCAAATCATTTATAAATAAAGGGTGATCAATTTCAAGGTTCCCTACTTTTTTAAAGAAAAAAACACAGAAAATTCAAATTTAATGGAGAATGTTTATTATCATTTGAAAGAACATTCTTTGGCATTTATTTTTTGAAGATTATGTCTATCAAATGTTGGTCCTTGCTACGTCGCAGATGGTCCATCCGTTGAGTTCAATTATCGATGACTCGTTCGAGTATTCCTCCAAGGCCTGAATCGAAGCGGGTTTGTCCTCATAAACTTTAGACTTTACATATCCCCATAGAAAAAAGTCTAACGGTGTGATATCACACGATATTGGTGGCCAATCGACGTGAAATTATGTGCTCACCGAAATGTTCTTTCAATAAATCCATTGATTGATGCGATGTGTGGGAAGTGGCGCCCTCTTGCTGAAACCCAATGTCGCCGAGATCACGAGCTTCAATTTCAGGCATCAAATAGTCGGTTATAATGGCACGATAACGGACGCCATTGACGGTTACGTTCGCACCGGCATCATTTTTAAAGAAATATGGACCAATGATTCCACCGGCCCACAAACCACACCAAACCGTTGTTTTTTCTGGATGATGTGGCAGTTCTTGAATCTCTTCAGGTTGCTGGGTCTCAAAATGGGTGATGGTGTTGCGAATATTACGCTCAGTAGGGCGATTATGTTGACCATAAGTTGAGCGAAGTGCACGAAACAGGCGTAAGTCTTTCCATTATGAAATGCCAAACAATACTAAACAAAAATAACATGACAGCATGACACGACTGACATGAGATCTGTCAAAAAAAGGCTATTGAAAAAATTATCTCTACTTGGATCACCCCTTATAAGACACTGGTATCTAAAAATCTGTTTCCACTGCCATTGATACAGTTCCCTTCTTCGTCGGTCAGCAGAAAAGGAGGCGAGTAAAAGAAAACTAATGCGTCTAAGAAACACCAGTTTTTTGAGTGGTTTCCATACAAAATTTACACTTAAATAAATCGTTCGGCTTGTATAAACCGCACCTATATTGTTGAGGAGTTTTGTGTTTTTCCTTTTAAATTAATCAAACATTTGCTTAATTTCTGAAATAAACAAGAAAAACGTTATTATAAAACGATTGCAAATTAGTGCAGCGCCTGATCGATCCATAATGTTTAAATAAGTAACCATTATATTTAGGCAACAGTCATATATTGTTACTGAAAACTTAATTTAAAGTTGCAGTTCTGGTATATCAATCATATATTTTATTTTGTTCAAACAAATTAAATAAAATTTTATTTGCTACAATTTTGAAAATCTCTATTATATTTAATTCTCTCATAAACCAAAGATCACTAACTCGATTTTTAAATGAAATATTTTTTTCTTCTTCTGCTACAACATAAATTATACATATATTTACACATACATACATACATTAATAATGTAATATTTATTAATAATTCGTTATGATATATGACAAGAAAATTCTAGAAATCTATTTTCTATATCTGCTTCATATTACTGGTAAATAATCATGTTTTAAAAATGATTACATTGTTCTTTACAAGCAAAATGTATTGAAAAATATGAAAAAATAAAATGAAAATCAGGAAAAGACAAAAGGCAGCAAGAAAAATACTGACAAAGCACGCACAATATTGCAATCAATACTCTTTCTCTCTAAACACTTACACTCAGGCAAGCAAGTAAGGAATTTTATACACACACATCTGTTGTACGAACAAACATATATGAAAGAATATCTATATAAAGTTTTAAATAAAAATCCTGCCAAGGAAGAACAAAAAAAAAAAGCTAAAATTTAATATTAACTCAAGAGGAAGTAATT
Source organism: Lypha dubia (assembly GCA_947311025.1). NCBI lineage: Eukaryota > Metazoa > Arthropoda > Insecta > Diptera > Tachinidae > Lypha > Lypha dubia. The sequence continues at coordinate 9,954,992 of OX371262.1, read as the reverse complement.
GAAAATCAAATTGAATGAAAATTAAATGGAATCAACTTACAAAATAACTGTGTTGAAGTAAATTTGGTTTCAGTTTTATTTTCTTTCTTTCTTTTTTTTTTTGTTATTGTTGTTTTTGTATTTGTTAATAAAAATATTTCTTCTTAACTTAAATTAAATTCAAGCAGAAAAATATTTAAAAACCAAAGAGACAGACAAACCGACAAACAGCCAAACAGACGTTATAGGAAACAAAGAAAGAAAAAATTAAAAACCCTGCACAGACTTTCGCAGTTAAACTAGAAAAAAAAGTAACATACTCGTACATGGGAAAGTATTTTGAAAGACAAAAAAAAAAAAAAAAAAAAAAATAGAGACGAAAAAAAAAACAAATAGAAGTAGAAACAGAAAAGAAAAACATTGTTCTGAAAAATGCAGACACATTTGTTAGTTGAATGCAAGAGCAGAACTAGAAAAGGACAATTGTTAAAGCAGGCCCCCTACACTCTACTTTCTCTCTCTCTCTCTCTGTTTTACCTTCAAAGCCGGAGGATTACTGATGAAATGTAAAGGAATTTATAATACGACTACTGACTATTATTGTTGGTTCTATTCCCCTTTCCCCACCCCTCTTCAAAAACAACTATTATAAAGGTATAAGTACAAACTTAATATTATCTAAATGGTACATCTATGGTACTACTCTCCGTCTAATAGTGATTCTGCTTTTCCAACTGCTTCTATAAAATAAAATAATACTGAAAAAAGCGAGAAAAAAAACTAAAAACAGTAAACATAAGAGTCTTGTTGGAAATTTTCTTAGAAAAATCATAGATTTGTTTTAATTTAAAACAAATCAGGTTTGATGATATAAAATGGTACTTTTTTCAAACAAACTGTACCAAAATTAAGATTTTTTTAAACAAAAATTATATAATTCCATAATGATAATAATAATCTGCTCAAAAAAAGAAAACAAATTTCAACTTTTTATAATACACAAATAATAAATAGTTTTTTTTGTATCCCATCTTTCAAAGGGTCATAACTTTCAAAATACTGAAGCGATTTTCAAAATTTATTAATTGTGCACATCTGCTAGTAAATACCTTCCAAACTTAATGCTTTTCTTCAAAATTTACTGTGTAGTTTAAGCGTAAAAGGAGTAACAAAAAATTTACATGCCTACAAATTGTATAGATTTTATAGATTATTGAAAAAAAAAAAAAAAAAACAACTTTATTGTAAATTTTTCTTAATATCTGCAATATAAACCGTATATATAATAACGCCTTAGCAAAAGATTAGACCAGAATACTTTCGACTTAAGATAAAAAAAATCGCAATGAATCGATTAGCTGTGAAATAATATAAAAAAAATTCAAAGAACGAAAACTGCAGTTAATTAACTTAACCTAAACAGTTGTTTAGGCTTAACTCACATTAACGGAAGACAAAACGTTTTTGTATTTTAAAAATCAAAGACATTTGTTTGATGCTAACTCATACCAAAACAGAATTAATAACAAGTTTTTGTCACAACAATGTTTTTTTATATTTTTTCGTTTTTTTTTTTGAACTTGATTTAATTATTGGTGTTGGCTAGCAGGCAATTCTGTGCAACGAGTTTCACTTCCGTCTGTTTTCATTCACTATGTATGGGTATGTTGTATCAAACCACATGTGTTTGCTGCAACCAACTTTTTTGCGCAGTAATTCAAACAGACAGTTTTGCATTTGTTTTGCTGTCTCATTTGAAATAATGTTCTGTTGTCGTATTAGTCTGAAAAACTGAGTTGCCTTATCTCGGTGTCGGTTCAGCACAATAATGAAGTATTTTTCCAATGTGAAATGTATAAAAAAAAAACTGAATTGTACTAAATTAATCACCTCTGATACAAAATCGTATTAAATATTTGAATACTTTCGCGGCTAAAAAATTTGATGACAGGAAAACGAAATACTAAACAGGGCCCAAATTACGGCACTCGATATCGATCGAAATTTCAATACAATTTAAATGTAAATTTCGATCAATGTCAAATGCCGTAATTTGCCCCCAGACTTAAGTTCGTTTTCTCTAAATTAAATTTGTCTATATTAAATTATTATTTTTATTAGAAAGAACAAGCTAGATGCTCGTAATAATTGAACAGACAAAGAAATATTAGACTGCACGGAGGGTTCAACTGCCAGCATGATGTTTCGAGACTAACCATAGTCTCATCATCATAATTGTTGACCGCTTAGACCCACTGCCACCACGGCAGCTGCAATCAACTTTTTTAAGATCCTCTATCATTAGTTGAATCTGCTGATTAAACATCCCCCAGTTCATAAAAAAAACTAGATGATTGTCTCGGCTTCGCTCGAAAGCTATTTTCTTACATAGGGGGAACCATTCTCCCCACTCATCAACCCTCTACTTTATACTTGATTTTTTACACTTATATATATATAACACCATCTGTCCTTCAACAACATAAATAATTTTGTTCTACTTAAAATACGAACGATGATGCTTCTCGTGAATGAGGCGGACGTAGCGTCATCTTTCAGTCAATATGATGCGACGCTTCTCGTAAATGAGGCGGACATAGCGCCATCTGTCATTCAACAACAAAAATAATTTTGTTCTGTTTGAAATACGAATTGGGTTAATAGTTTAGTAAATACAGGAATTGCCCCCTCCCACCCCACCTAACCTAATCTCATTTCATTAAAATCGGTCGAGCCGTTTCGGAAGAGTTCAATAACAAACATCGTAACACGAGATTTTTATATATTAGATTAAAAACTTTAATCTTTCTAACAATTAAATCGCAAAGAGAAGGGGGAAAATATTCCTTTACAGAAGTTTTGAAACTCTATGAGTGGTGTATATTTGAGTGACATGACTATGAACCTGGCTTCGATGCGGTAGTGTGGAGTTCTATTAATTCTTCGTGAACTGTCTAAAGCGATGGACGCATAGCACTGATCACTAAACTCTTCCTCCAGCGATTGATGAGGTCTGTCCAGTGTTAAAGTAAATGACAGCGTCGTCCTTTTTCAATCATCGACGAAGTAAAACATTTAATAAAATGGCTGCACACGTATATTAAAAAGTATATAGTGCGACTACTTAACGCCAACAGCACAGTTGTAAAAGAATTAAACTTTCTTCTACATTTTCACAATCTCTCTTCTCGACTCTATCCCTTTCTCCCTACAAACAATGAATTTATCAAGTTGTGGTATTCTAAAGCTAAACCTAAATAAAAATAAGAAGGAAAAGCTAAAATGACATTCTTTTGCAAATTGTTGTGGAAGCCTGGCAAAGGATATCTGTAATCCTTGCAGTTTTCGTATAAAATGTGTTTAATATTTTTTTTTTGTAAGACACTGCGAGAAAAATTTTTGTGAAACATTTTAATACTCTAATACTTTTTACCCTTTTCTAAAAAAGACAAAAATTTTAAAATTAAAAATCTTAAAGTTCGAAAAAATTTCCTATTGTCATCTTTTTCAAACTTATACGCGAAAATATATAAATATTTTGACTGCATAAATCGTATTTGTATTTAGTTGTAATACACATACAGTTATAACAGCATTAACGGCAAATCGTATACTCTAACAGATGTGAAAGAAACTATTGCATATAAGCAGGGGTTAAGGTTAAACTGTAGACACTGAGTATGACAATGAACTTTCTTTCAGTTGCAATACGATGTGTCTAACGCGGATTCTCGCGGTGTGCGTGTGTGTCTGATGTACTTTTCAACATTTGGCTGAATATGTTTGGAATTCATTTTTTTTTCTTTGCTTTTTTTGTCAACACCCTAGGTTATGCTTCATGTGTATAAACTTTTTCTAATATATTATATTTGTTTAACTAAAATAAAAGCAAGATAAAATTTTTTCATCTAGAACAAATGTACACGTTAAGTTGTGTACTGAGTTTTTTATTTATATATTTTTTTTTTTTTTTTTTTATAAAATTAAATTAAATTTGTTCGCAGGAGAATTTAAAAATGTAAAAAGGTAGAAAAACTTTTGCAAATATCCAACAGCTAAATAGACGAACTGCAGAAACATCAAAAAAAAAAAAAAAAAACAATCGTACAATAAATATGTCAACAAATTAACACAGCCAAAAAGTATGCTTTATATTTGAACTGCTATTTGCATACATTTACAATATTTGTTTATTCTTTGATGTGAATTTTATTAAAGAAATTTATATATTTTTTATTTCTTGTGTTTCTTTTGATTTATTTTTAACTCATTTGGCTTTTAAGCAAAGTTGTTTTTTTTTTCACTTTATCATGTTCACATTCCAATAAAACACCTGCAATAATATTACTTTTTATGGCTTTCATGTTTTGAAGGTTGTTGGAAAAAATTGAAAAAGGAGCAAAAATCTGTGTATTCGCCTTTTAGGTATAAACTTTCCAAGGACTTGTGAAAGCATACTTTGTGTAAAATGGAGTATCAAATTGATTGAAATCAAATACTTTATTTTGTCGTTTTTATAAGAATAAGAATCTAAATTAAGTTTTGAAAAATTTTCCGTTATCTACTTCGAGGGATTGGTTGCGTAATTTTTTTTTTAATTTTGTTCTTTTGCTTTTAATAAAATAAAAGAACTTTATAAAAATTTTAAAATATTTAGCACCTAATGGCGTTTTCTTTTCTACACACAAAATGGCACCTTATTGAAAGGTACATGTATAAAATGTCTTCCAACCCTGAAGTAATGCAGCTTTTTATTTCACTAGAACAAAACACAACTTATGAACAAGTGAAATGCCCTGTTTTTAATAGCTGACAGCTAAGTTTTACAAGGCATTATCAACACTGTCGATTTTTACGGGGAAAAAAGTGCAACGCCTTCCACCATAAGTGAGGGCAGGGCGATTTTTTTTAGACTCAAATACACTGCCATTTTAGAGAGCAAAACATTTTTAAGAAACGAACACCAAAGTGCATTTTCTCCCTGGAGATGTACCATTTTTCTGTAGAAAAGAAAACACCATAAGACATGTTCTTGTGACTACAATAATTTAAAACTTAAAAATCGTAAAATTAGTACGAGCAGGTCATGGCTAAGGCCGACCAATATTAAAACTAAGGTATTCCAAACTTACTGGATTATATCAATAAGCCTAAAAGTATACACAACTTCGACAAGTCATTGAAATTTAGACTTCTCGTATGCATCGCTTTAGCACTTTCAAAGATAAGCCTATGATAACCCAGCAAGGAGAACAAAAGAGAAGAGAAAGGTGAAAACAAGGGAGCAGAGAGTGCCCTGCGGTGAGTAGAAGATAAGATAAAGGCAGAGAAACGATGGTGAAACAGTGAACAGAAATAAAATAACACGAAAAATAGAAAATTGAACAGAATAATAAAAAAAAATTGAAAACAATAGCAAAGAGAGAAGAAGAGAAGAGAAAAAAGTGTTAGATATTTGATGGAAGAATGTCATGTTATTAATGCGGTACGCGTAAACACGTGAGAAGCTTTGGTGAAAGCAGGACCAACGTAAGTGTTTGACCTCTTCACTTTTAAGAAGCTCAGAATCACAACCGATATCAGGAAACCCCAGAAGTGAAGAGGTCATTCTAAAAGATCCAAAGTGGAAAGTGAGGGTCACACCTTAAGAACCCCTAGAAGAACCGCAACAATAATGGAAATTATATTAAAATCCTGTGGTACTATTTGGACTGCCGGAAAAATAAACAAATGAACAAGTGACAATGCGTCGAAAGATACACATATGCTACACTATAGCAACCCGATATCTCACAGAACGTTACCCATTGCAGCTTGTGTTGGTTGTCCAAAATACAACCCGCAACTAGTCTTGGTGAAGCTGGATCAGTCATTAAAATAAGAAATCTTCAAATGATTTTGATACCAACCATAGCCACTATGTGAACACGCAAGGGTAGCTTCAGCATCGTTCACACTGATGGTAAAACTAAACCTACCAGCATATCCAGGAGATATTAAGATTTTCCTGAACATTGTCCAAGATGGTATCAAGATTGTCGAGCAAAGCGCCCTAGATGGCATGCCACCTGTATTTCAGCATATTATAATCTTGCTTTGAAACAAACGCCATAAAATTTTCAACTCTCTGAACCTTGATCTTGGTGGAAACGACCTTAGATTGTTGTTTACCTTCTACCAGACCCTCGGAGGATAATCAATTGCTTTGAGTCCTTACATGCACGCGCTTTGTTCTTATATTTCAAAAGACTGGGTAGCAGTACACAAGTTTTCTTGGTAATTTGCAAAAATTAATAACCTTAACGTATCCAAAGATTAGGAACAGGAGGAATTACAAAAAGATGTTCATACATACATTCATATGTATATTCATATTAGTCGTACAAAGAAATGTTCATGGATCATGCGGAAGTGAAAGAATTTTCGACCCAAAAGGAGAGTACCAATTTATAGCAATCTCTTACTCCACCACAAAAGGAGAAGAGTCCTTATTCGAGCGTCCAAAAATTTTCCTGGACAACCTTCAGTGACAACGTATGGCTGTTAAGGATTACGTTTAAACATTAGATCTGATAATAATAAGGGAAACTTACAATCGCATTGTGTGGTTTTGAGGGAAACTACAACCTAATGCGACATTATTACGATTGGGGTCACGACACTGCCATAGGAAGGACAATGAAGCATTAGAAGTAGCTTATTTCTGAAGCATTTACCCCGACTAAGGGAGAAAAGTACCAGTTAGAACGACTTAAAGATGTCCAACAAAGACGCAACGGTGAGGAGGTCCAAAAATACGCCAAACCAAAAAAGATTTCCAACGACGATTTGTTGGAGTCAGAGTCAGGTATCTAGCAAGGAATGGAAGGACTAGGCAAACCAGGTACTTGTGTTTTGAGTTAAATCGTAAGCCAAATGGCGAGACTTGAAAATTGTAACTTGGCTGCGCCTAAAAGAAGCAAGGACAGGAGTTTAAGATGTATGTTCATCTTTTACTAGTCTTCATATGGAAATATACGAACCTCAACCTTAAGCAACAGCTAGCGATTTAAAAAGCGTTACTGGTGAGGAATTTGCAAATGACTACAACACCTACTTTTTTTGTAGGACCAACTTTATGGCGATGAACCCTTCGTATGCCATGCATTGTGCCTAACAAGAATTACGAAGAAAGGGATAAGGTAGAGAGATAAGTTAGATGGTAAAAATGTAAAAGAAGGCTTAATTATTTTACCTACGCAAACGAGAGCCAGACATCACTAAAGTTCAGACAAAATACTAAAAATATTGTGCATGTTTTTAATCAAAGGATGGGTTCTCATTAACGATTGACCGGTCCAGTCAGTGAAAAATGAAGTCGTACTGAAAATGAACGATATTCGAAAAACAGTAAAATTATTTGTAAGAAACTGGTCGATATTCAGATTTTTTTAAGGATGTTGTTTTAAAATAACGAAGTTAAAATAACGAAGTAGGTTTGTTTATTTTTTTATGTTTGCGATCGCATAACTCTATTATTTATGAAACGATTTTCAAAATTTTTTAGTTGGTTTGGGTAAAGTTAGAATGCAAGTTTTACCAACCTCCGCAAAATATAGATTTTCGAATAAATCCTCTTTTTTTTACAGGATTGCTAGTACTATGGTATCAGAAAATTTTTAATTAATTACAGAGGAGATTTTTTTTACTCAAAATTTTAATTTTCGAATAATTTCCCTTTATTTTTTTTTAAATTTTAGAAAAGTCCTGAAAATATAATGATTGGCGGATAACTGCTTTATTTATAAACCGATTTTCATAATTCTATTTCTGTTTAAAAGCGTTTGACTAAAATTTGGTCCTAAATTTATTTGCAAATCAGAGGGAAAATTTTATCCCCCAATTTTCGAATAACTACATTTGTTAAATTTTCAAGAGATTTGCTTGTAGTTTGGTGTCGAAAAGATTTTATTAAAATCGGGGAAGTGATTTACCAACCGCTCTCTCTCTCTCAGGAAATATTTTTTTTTGTCAGAATCGGTGGGAAGTTCTTTTACCCCGAAATATTGATTTTGAAGTAACTATTTTTTTTTGTGATCGCATTTGCTTGCAGTTTATAAAAATCTGGTGCGTACTGTTCAACAAAGGCAAGTTTTTCACCCGAACTATGGATTTTCATAAAGCTTCTTTTTAATTTTTCATTGGGATTGCTTAACGACCGCACCTCCACCTATCTCGAAATATTGATTATCGCATTTGAGAACCGAAGTTCATAGCTGAAGGGGGTTTGATTTTATTTTTGTTTAATAATTTTTTAAATTTTTTTTTCTTTGTTTTACTCGAGAAGATACTGGAATCTTTCGTGTCTGTAAAATAAAATCTAGTAAAGCTCCGTTGGTTTTGTTAACTCTTCAATGGGTTTTTTTCGCCAGAAGTTTTAGTTACAAACTGCATTTAGGACTCCGTAAAAAATCCATTTTTATACCCTTCACCAAAAATGGTAAGGGTATTTATAGGTTTGTCATTACGTGTGTATTTTCCACAATATTTATGTGAGGTCCATATAAAACATATATTCTGAATATTTATAGATAGGCAAGTTGAATGAGCCATGTCCGTCTATCCGTCTGTCCGTCTGTCTGTAAGTGAAATCGATTTTCCGAAGACACTAGAAGAGCTAGAGACTTGTGTCTTGGACTGAAATGTAAAGATTTTTCTTAACATGCTTCGTATTGAAAATCAGCAAAAATAAAATATCCGTTCTGATATTGAATTATACATAAATAAATGAAGATATATTTATAACCCTTTCAGAAATAAATTTATAAATACATGAGGTGCCCCAGTGTTTAATATGGAATCTTTCTATTATAATTCAACGCACGAACCATCGTGCTACTGAGGCTTGTGAGTGTTATGTGTCTATTAACTTAATAATAACTTTATGTATTTTTTCATACAAAGATGGATGAAAAATTGTAAAACATTGTAAACAGGCTGTATTTTTTGTACATATGTATGTTCGGTGCACTGAAGAAAATATGGAAGTGTGTTCAAGTATGCAGTTTAAACTTACTTTTTTTATTGTTTGAAATGTTATATTTATAAGAGAAATGAAAGCCTTTATTATATTCAGTGAATCACATATTTACGCATTGATGAAGGGTATATAAGATTCGGCACAGCCGAATATAGCATTCTTTCTTGTTTTAAATCATTTATATGTTTTTTTTTTTTTCAAAATAAATTCACACATATTTTTTTGAAGGAACAAAAGTCCTTCGTTCTCTTCTTTTATTTATTTTTGCTGCTTTACAATCAAATGTTACGGTAAAAAAGAAATAAAAAAAAAAAAAATTTAAAAATATACTGTTTTATGCCGTACACAGCTCATTTATAATTTATACTAAAGATGTGTGAGAGTGATTGCTTTTGAGTGGGATCGTGAAGAGGGTAATAAAAAAAAAACAGTAGCAACAACAAACACAACAACAAGTTTATGCATAAGTACATGATAAATACCAAGGCGTGTTTAACTTCGGGTGTGTATGTGTGTGTGTGTGTAGTATGTGTACGAATCTGCAAGGAAAAGCTACAAAAACAACACATACATGAACATAAAATACATACATACATTTGTAAAAGAAAATGAATGACTGAACTGTAGTGGTTTATGGCCACTAATACATGCATATACACCATCTAACACAAACACAGAGGCACACAGCCACATTTACGCCAATAGTTAAATACACTGGCCTGTTTATAAATAAACATTTACCGTTATAAATAAAAAACAAAACACACACTAAGACTAGCACTCCTACAGCCAAATAAGTATATACTCGTACATACGTACATACATATGTCTGTATGTACATCTCTACACGTCGAAAGATTTGTTTGAATGAATTTGTTTGTGGTTGATTTGATTGCTTTATGCACCCTTTGAGTGGCCACATGAATTTGAAATCAGCATCACGTTTTACAAGATTTTTCTTAACAATTTTTTTCTACTACTTTCCTTTCGATTTTTGTTTTCCTAGTGTTGTTGTTATTGCTGTTGTCGTTTTTTTTGGTTATTCTTATCTTTGTATTACGCCACATTGTAACTTTTATTCCTTAAACTAACTTACAATGATTTGATAGTTTGTGTTTTTTTTTCTGGCCATATTCTGAACTTGCTACAGCTTTCTTTTTACATGCTGGATGTTTTGTTAACAAGTTGAGCTTCTGTTTTTGTTTGGCTCAAAGAAAAATTTTGTATTACAGATTTAGTATTTTTTTTGTTTGCGTAGGGAAACGTGTTGCATCATGTTTTATTGGTTTGACTTTCTATTGCTTTGAATTTTATTTGAATTAGTAGGTATATTGAATATTAATACTTAGATTTTGGGTAACAAAACTTCCAGTAGAGGAGAGGGGGAAATATTTTAAAATGTACCTACCTACCTATCGAGTCATAAACGCCAAAATAAATTAAGCGACAAAAACAATTTTAGCTTAAACGACCAGCAGATGTCATGAAAGAATACAAAACAAACCATTAATGAACTCTTAAAATAAGATTGATTTTGTTATAAATTTTAAATGTGGTTCCGTGCGTGACTATGAAATTGGAAGACATGATGCAAATGTTGCCAAATATTTAATTTATTAACAATATACTAAAATTAAAAACGACGTCTCTAAAGCTATTTTTGCGGTTAAGGATCGATATTTAAAATTTTCTAAGGTACAGTCGAAGCGCGATATAAGAAATACTCGCTTTAACGAAAATCCGATATAACGAACAACCAAATTTTTCCATTAGGGGCAGTGCACATATTACGTAACGCTTTTTTCAGAGATTTTTAACCCCCCCCCCCCCCCCCCCTTTGTAACGCTTTTTACTAATTTTTCAGTGCAAAATTTCCAATCCGTAACACCCTCCCCCATGGAGCGTTACATAATATGTGCACAGCCCCTTAGCCGCCTTATATTTATTACGAATGGTCTACTACTTTTGGTTAAAAAAATTGTTTGAAAAGTTAGTTTTGTTTAGTTCCTTTTAAAAGCAAGGAACATAAAGGACCCATACCACGAAGAGTTGAAGAGGGTTAAACATTTCCATACTACTTTTAAGAAGCAAATTTTTTTTAAAGGGTGTGTAATTATTAAGTTTCCGGGCAGTACCATGCCCATGCAAATTTAATTTCCTTTTCAACCAACTTAAAATAAGACGGTTCCAGTATTTTTAAAATTTTTTGAGTAACTTTTTTGTCTGAAAGCGGTTGCGCCATCTCACCAATATTATTTATCGCATAAATTTTTCATTTATAAACAGATTTTTTAATTTTTTTATTTGTTTGATTGGGGTTGCTTGTTGGGGACTCTGCGGTGTGCTCAAAACATGTGACAAAATATATAGAAACTCAAATCAAGATGCCATTATGTGTGGCATAAAACATCGTTCAAATGTCCGCCACTGCATTTTTAAGTCCAATTTTCCATGACCACGCTGAATTTTACTGATGGTATGGGTTTTGTTGCCTTTAAGGACTGTTGTGGTTTGTGGCTTATACGCATACACTTGCGACGTAAGGAAACCCCACAAGAAAAAGTCAAACGGGCTCCAATCGCACGATCTCTGTGGTCAGTTTACATCAGCTACACGTGAGATGATCATGCCTTCAAACCGCTAGTGCAGAATACCCAATGTGGCATAAGCTATATGGCCGTCCTGTTGGAAACACGTGGTCTCCAGTTGATGCAATTCAGTTCAAAAGAAGTTGGTAATAATCGACCAATAGTGCTCGCCGTTGACAGTGATGGCCCGGCCAATGTCGTTCTCAAAGAAATATGGACCGATGATACCGGCAGCCCAAAATCCACACCAAACAGTCACTTTTTCAGGATGCTGCATTGGACGTTCCTGGATCTGGTGTGGATTGGTAAAGTCCTAAATTCGATAATTTTGTTTGTTCACGTACACATTCTTTAATGGGCTGAAGATTAATTTTGGATGAAAATTAAGAACATTTCTATAAAATAATTTTACTATTTGCAAGTTTTGTTGAATGCTTTATTCGTCCACGGTGATTTGGCAAAACAGACTGAATAACTGACAAGTAATTTAACAGATGAAGCTTTAACAAAAAACGGCCGTTATCAACTGTCAAAGTTCGGAAGTCCTTGTTGGAAGATCCTTTAATTATTTTAAAGTTCTTTATACTGATGAAATGTTTCGCAATTTTCTAGGCGAGACATCTTTTAAAGGGGGCCACTAGCAAGTTCGCAAAAAAAGTCTTCCATTAATTTGATTTATTAGCATCGAATTACCAAATCATTTACAGAAACAAATTTTTTAATTTGTTGAATGATCAAAATATATTTTCTTTAATTTTTTATTTTTATTTTTTTGGTTTAATCTCAAAGCAAACATTATTATTCCCTGGTTAAAGAGACACGTGTCATTTATTTATTTTGTATCAATTGCACAAATGATGATGAACAGAGAAATAAAACGTTTTTCTCGGTTTCCTTTTTTCCACACATGATAAATTCATTTAAAGAGAAATACGCTTTACAATGTGCCAAAATATAAAAAGAAAAATAAAAACAAAAAGAAGAAGAAAATAAATTATACAATCGTATAAAATATTCAACATTTTACTTAAATATTTGCAAAAATTACAGAAATACTCTGAAAATCAACCCTTGAAATGGTAATTGACAAACGAGTATCTCAATGTTGGTCGGTTTCTGTGTCTGACTGTTTGCTTGTTTGTTTTCTACAATATTGTGCTGCGGCTGGTAATTGTGGTTGTGTCTGTCTGTTTGCCTACAAATAAATACCATATTGAAGTGATTGGAATACCCAACAAAAAAAAAAAAGGGCGGGCACCTTGAGCAACACGTGACTTAATGGGTTTTTGTTAATTGCAGTTATTTGATTTTGTTACATGTGAAAATTTTATTTAAATTTTCTGTAAATATTTTATAAAGCCTGTCATTTTAAATTGTAGTTTTATTAACAAATTAGAAAAGGAAAAAAATCTCATCATAATTAAAAACTTATTTGCTTGACAACCATTTAATTCTGTCTACTGCATTTAAGGCTTCAAAAGAGGACTTGGCATTAAGAATCCATTAAAATTATTAAAAATTTTCTACACATACTCACATACATACATACAAATGTACGTATATTGCTTTTAGCCAAGCTACTTAGAAAACCCTTGGCAATAGACATCAAAGAAAATAAAAATTTTACGCATTTTCCCAACTTTCTTTTTTTTTTGTTATCATTGGAGTTGGCATTCAATAGTATCTATTGCCTCAGGGGAGGAAGTACAAACAAGAAAAAAATATTTATTTAATTTACGGCATACAATTGCAATACCATTTTTTATTTTAAGGAAATAAATACGATAATGGAAAAACAAATAAATATAAGTGAATAAATTTACATCGGCGAGCAAAATGTGGAGTTTAGTTTTATTGAAAAATTTTAATTTAAAAAGTGATAAAGTTTCCTGCGCTATTTATTTTTATAGAAATCTTATGAAAAGGAAATATACATATTTGAAAACATTTAATTAAAGACTAACTACGGTTATCTTTATTAGGGGAATAACTTAACTAGTTTTCTTTCAAATCGAGTTTTTGTTGCGATACACTGAAATTTTCTACAGACTGCAACACAATATTATACGATAATAATCTTCGAATATATGATGACACGTTATAATGTGTTATAATCAACCATTATTGCATTATAATTTTTTTATAACGTATTATAATATATTACAAACAGGTTATAATGCATTATAATATATTATAAACAAGTAATATCGTATTATAGAATATTATAAACGAGCTATAACGTATTATTATATATTATTAATGTGTTATAACATATTATAATATACCATAAATGTGTTACAATACATTATAACATATTATAAACATGTTATAATATATTATAATATATTATAATATATTATAAACAAGTTATATAGTATAATAGTATATTATAAACGAGCTATAACATATTATAATATGCTAAAATTGTGTTATAATGCATTATAATATACTGCAAACAAGTTATTACGTACTAAAACATATTATAAATAAGTTATAACGTATTATAATATACCATTAATGTATTATAACGCATTATAATATACTCCAAACAAGTTATTACGTATTATAATTTATTATAAATAAGTTATAACGTAACATAATGTGCCATAAATGTGTTATAACGCTACAACATATTAATATATAAACAATCTGAAAAGTTTCACAGAAAAGGAAAGACAAAATGAACAAGCAGCAAAATGTACTATTGTTTTGCTATATTACGTGATTATTACAAATGAGTCTTCTCGAGTATTTGGCATTTGTAAAATTATTGAGATTCTATAGCTTTTTTTCGTACTCCTCTAAAAATACTACTACTGGTGGTGGCTGATCAAAACTGCAAAAACTTTTGTAGTTGCCTGCCGCAAAAAAACGAAAACCCGCGAAAAATTCCAAAATTTTTGAAAAGCCACAATTTTAACAGAAAATTGCTAAAAAAAAATTCAAAAAGTCAAACCATTGGCAAAATTTCACCCTCTGCGGAAAAAAGCGAAAAATCACTTAATATAAATAAAAAAAATATATTGAGTTTTGACCGTTAAGAAATGGTAAAGATGTCAAACTTCATATAAACTTTTAAAAGAAGAAACTTTAGTTTGGGTAAATCACAGGAATGGGGAAACATCAATTACAGTAAGTTTAAAATCCATAAGAAATATATTTTTAAAACTTTTATTATTGAAAAATAAATACGATGTAAAGAACTACGTTTAACTTTCTGATCTTAAAATTATTTTGTTTAATTCCTTGAAACCAAGCTGCCTTTCTATGATATTAAAATTTTGAAAATATTAATTTGTTTAAAAAGAGGCGCAAGATAATTTAAATTCATTTAAAAGAATATTTAAATTAAAGTCATAAAGAGAAACAAAGCAGTTAAAAATGGGGTACAAATGGACATATGTCTGTATGTATGTGTATGTTCAGTACTTTTATGTAGAATATAATACGATAAAAATGTTAACCCTTTACCTCTGCTCCTTATTTTGCACCACTCTTAAAAATAGACATATTGTCCCACAAGCATTTTTGTTGTCGCTCTAAATATAATAGCGACGACCCACACTCACCTTGGTATGCCGCCTCTAAGAAAACGTTTTTTTTAATGACAATTGGTTACCTTATTTATTTTAATACAACATAATCTGCTAAAGTGTTCCTTTAATTAAGTTAATAATTATGTTTTTGACTGTATTTAATAATTAACTAAACACAAAGCTCTCATAAAAACACAAACAACATGTAATGATTCTCCCTCTCCCTCTGCTTTTATTTCATTTGCCAACAACAGCTATGCTGGGTAACGGCATATTTTGTTTTTACATTAAATTCCATACATTCTATACAATTGAAAATGCATATTTTACTTAATAAACTTTCTTTCACACAGTTTTTTTAACTTTAATCTTAAAGTTTTTGTAAAGATTTTTACATACACCTAAAGTAGAGATTCTAAGCTTTATTTTAATATACATTTTTATGTTCAGCCACAATTTCATTCTATCAAAATTTTTAATTAAAGACCTCATTAGTCTTGGCTTTTACTTTCTGTTCTGTTCTGTGCCGCTCTGTTGTTGGGTTTTTTTTAGTTAGAAGTTCTGTAAAAACGTATCAGCTCTTTCTTGCAGAATATACATAGCCGAAAATACATATATTATCGCCGGCGGCGGCAGTGTTCACAAATTTAAATCGGCGCTTCGTCTTAATTATCAGGTTGAATAATTTTAAAGAAAATAAGTTAAAAACGTTATTTAAATAAAAAAAAACTCTACTCAGTATAAATTTTTCATGAATATAATATTTTTTTATTAAAAATCGTTTTGTTTTTAATGTGCTTAAAGTCGATGGCGGCGGTCATAATAAAAATTTATCATCGATTACGCGGCAATTTTGTTCCGATCGGCTTGGTTTACTGAAACAAGCTGCTGTCTCTTGCTGTCACTTAAAACCTCCCCCGGGGGTAGATAGTTCATCTTGTTGACTTTAACAACAAGGTGCAATGCTCCCCGGGGTATAGGGTAATCTGACTTTTATAGACATGACCTTTTGTCAGTTACCCATAAAAACTTATATGCACGGAACAATCTCTGAATTAACAGAGCAACGGGAAGTGCATGTATTTTATAATGAAGGAAGTGGCGGGTACGTGTACGAAGGTGTAAGGGTACCTAAGGTCTAGCCCATGACCAAAACCAATAGAAAGTTAATCCCTAATTTTTGGGATTTCCTTTCGAAACTTTACCAGTAGTTTGAACTGGTGCTACGGGGCCGGCAGCCCACATGGGAGATTGATTAACACCGGGAAGTAGAGTTTATTCTCTACTATCCCGGTTACAGGATCCCATGGGCCGGTTGTTGGTTGAGGTCTCTTTCGAGAGTTCACGTAGTGGTTGTGGTTGTTACCAAAAGCTGGGAGAGGTGTGGGTTTAAAGACTGATGCTCGCTTTGCGGACTACGTGTTTACCGATGTGAAGCCTCTATGTGCTGTTGTGAACCAACAGGATTCCAGAGTTTAGGTAGCTCGCTCACTTTAGCAAGGTGTTTGGAAAAGACGGGCCTTGGTCATGTCTGATAAGTTGCTACCTGTTGTCATCCCCTCGGGGATGCCTTCGGTTTTCCTGAGAGGTTTGGCTCGGGGGCGATGGTGAACGCTTAATCTACACTAACTGTTTAAGTACACCGTCGGATAAGCCGTAAGGCAGGTGCCGACGTATACTCTAACACATCTGTCACTTAGAACTGTAAGTAAAATTCAGTTTTCAACAGAATGGTCCGTAACAGAACAGAACAACTAATTCAAAATACATGTTTCGCATACACAAAAAATTAACATCTGATCCGGAACAGAACAGAACAGAAAGACAAGACTAATTCTACCTTAAAAGATTAACACTTTCCTTCATAAATATTTATATCGGAAATTTAACTGCAAACTGATTGTAGAGTTGTGTGGAGACTTATAAGAGCGCCGTGTAGCAAAAGCGGAAACAACTGTATTACGTCGTGAGAGCTGCAAAAGGTGTAATTGTAAGAAATAGAAGAAAAAATCGCCGAAATGAGAAACTGGAAATAATAAAAACCTTACTGCACGTCTACATTAGACATGACATGCTGTTAAAACACGCGAATCTTTTAATGGTGGAGTATACGTATGTCATAATTTTTCATTATTTTTGTTTCGTCAACGAGTTAACTACGCTAGTTTTGTCTCTTGTTTATGGTTTTGTCGAAAAAAAATACATACATACATATGTACATATGTAGTATATATCTACATATGTATAATTTAATTCTTTTTAACTAAAATTGTATACTCACATTATTTTTGTTATTTATTTTCCTATTCAGGACGTATTTGCTACAAAAATTCAGTTTGCTTCACACTTTTTTTTATAAAATATACCCAACTATTACTTTTTCCACAATATTATTTCAGTTTTTTCCCTTAAAATAACAACGAAAACAAAACTTTGACAGCTAAACGTCATTTTCTGTTAAGACGGAGCTTTCAAGACAGACGTCTTAACAGCCGTGTTAAGACGGCTAGAAAACATTAACATTTGCGGTCCACACCTGACAGTAACAGGATTTTGCTGTTTCTGTCCGTGTTTTCATGTCAGACCGCACTTTATAGAAAAAAATCTAAGCAAATTAAAAAAAAAACAATAAAAATAAACCCAAATTTAAAAAAAAAAATAGATCAAAAAGTTATAAAACTGAAAAGCACTAAGTCACAAAAAACCGGTAAATGTGTTAAATTGCATTATAATTCAATTATAACTCATTTATAATGTAGCTATAACGTGTTATAATATATTATAAACAAGTTCTAACGTACTATAGTATATTATTAACGTTTTCTAACATTCGAAGGCATTATAATATATTATTAATAAGTTATAATATATTACTCTTACGTATTATAATATATTATAACTGACTCATAACGTATCATATAATGCCAATAATAATAATGATAAAACTATAACGCGTAATAACGCATCATTATATGTTATAAATGAGTTATAACCGATTTAATATATTATAAACAACTTATTACTTATTGTAATATATTACAATTGTGTTATAACCCATTTTGATGCACTAAAATAATATTTTGATTGGTATTTGTTCAAATTATTATAAAATCAAATTTAACTCAATTTCTCCTGAAGAAGCTAACCAACGGTGTGGCGAAATATCGAAGAATTAAAATTAAAAACATTTTTATATAAAAAACGACCTAAAGCTTTAAAAATTATTATATTATTAACTTACAATGTATTATAATATATTATTAACGAGTTCTAAAGTAAAATAAAATATTATAAATTAGTTATAACGTATTGTAATATATTATATATGATTTATACCGCATTTAATTTATTAAAAATGTGTTATAACGTATTATATTGTGTCATAAATGAGTTATAACGCCTATAATATAATGTGTTATAACTCATTATATTATATTATAAATGTGTTATAATACATAATAAATGTGTTATAGCACATTAAAAATGTTTTATAAAGCATTAAACTTATTTTATTCAATTTCTTTTACAATTTTCAAAATTTACATGTTTTTATACATGTATGGACTACATACCTGTTAAACCAATTCTACACTATATCCTAAACTATTATATTCCTTTACTGTAGAGCAAAAATTGCATTATAATTCTTTTATAGTTATATAATTGATTAAAATAACTTATTGTTAAATTGTAATAATCTACAGCTCATGTTAATTCAATTTTAATACGATATTATACGTTTATAATATTCTTAGAATTTATAACAGTATCTAATAAGCGTGTTATACTATACTTTATAGCGGTATAATCAATTAATGGCGCATTAAAGGACATTATAACTCTGTTATATGTCATTGAAACTGTGTTATAACTCATTATAACTGTATTTTAGCTCATTATAACTATGTTATAACGCACTATAAATGCGTTACAATGCATTATAATTGCGTTACAAATATTTAATTGTGTTTTAAAACATTAAAAAACTTTTTATAACGCATAATTAATTTTTTTAGAAAATTTTAAATATTGTGTTCTAACAAATTGCTGTGGTGCGTTAAAACACACTCAAGCTATATATTAATTTTTTACAATGGTTTATAATTGGATTACAATTATTAGTATTATTTTATAACGCAATATAATAATTTATATATACCATTTAGAAGAAAATTATCATAAATTCGTATGATAAACAATAAATCCCGTAATTATAAAACAGAAACTTTCTTTGAAAATTGCAAAGAAAATCGCACACTTTTGTAAGTGTTTTTTATAAAAATTTTCTGAAAAAAATTTTATTTATCTTGTTGCAACAGCAGGCACCTAAACGCTGATTGCTTTTCTTAGAACTTCTTAAAGACAATTTTATGTTTGCGTAAATAAAATGTAAAGTTACTTTCGAAGAAATTAAAATTCAATTTCTTACGGTCTGCTATTCATTTCCTTTATTTTTACAAAACTGTATTTATGACTCCCTCCTCCTACAATTATTGTAAAACCAATATTTTCCTACAAATCATCCAAAAAGATTTTGTGGTTTTCACAGTTATTCTTTTGCTTGCTCCCCTTTATGGCTTGTGGGTAGGATGTTAGCATGGTGGAAGGGGGGTTTCTATACAGGGTGGTTTGGGCTATAAATCTTATGTTATCTCCCTTCAAATAATATTTGTTTATTTTTAATTTTCTTCAAGATCTTTTCAAAATAGTATTTCCTATTTCTTTTGTTGTTTGGATTATTTGAGGAAGAGTGTGTGGGCAGCAAAAGCGAAGGGTGGCTCTGGCTGACAAAGTAGTTATGTTAGAATTGGCGTGGTAATGGTTTTTGTTGATAATAACATTTGGTGGTTGGAAGGTCTGCTGATGCTGTGGCTGATGATATTAAATGGTCATGCCTTTTTAGATGTTTATTTAATTAACGTTAATTGTATTTGATTTACGCAGTTTTAAAGAATGAAATATTACTTATGACTTGGTATTTCTTTTCTTTTTTTTTCTTGGTTTTGTTTCTTAATAGATAATTTTATATAATAACGGATGCCTTTGCAAAGCCTAAATGGAAATCTTTGAAGCGTCACAGTTGTTTTTTATGTTTGTATTTTGAGTAATTAATTTTTTAAATTATTTCTTTAGAAATAATAAAGTTTCAAAAGAGACACAGTAAAGAAACAATTTTATACAATGGCAATTAGAATTACTCATTTCTCCTCTTTAAATCGATTTAGTGTTTTATATTTTAATCCCATTTGAGTTTGATTTGGAAATGAAGAACACTATTAAGACGATCCAGGCGGGTTCTCTAAAACAAACTTTGAAATTTAATGTCTTAAACTCACTTTAAAATACTAAAAAAAACCTTAATACAGAAGTTTTTTAAGCAAACCCCCTACATTGACAAATTTGTGAGTTTGCGACTGTTAGAAAATTTTCAAACTCTTTTGAATTTCCCTTAACCATTTAGGTTGCTTTGTTTAGTTATGATTAACATATTCATACTTTGCACGCCTTAAATTATACTATAAATTACTTCATGTTATTCGAACAGTATTCTAACCAGCATGAATGAATTTTTGACTCTCAATATTGTATTTTATATACGTATCTGGTAACAAACGTAATTTATTGGTAGAAATATGTACGTAAACACATACTTGTATGTGTGTTTTACAAGCCATTTGTGTATTATATCAGTTCTTCTAACAATTGTTTCATTGTATCATGGAAATCTTTTTTTAAGCAGCAACCAAAATAGCAACAATGGGGCTACAGACACAGCAAGCAGTTGAGAAAAACAAAACAGAATAGAACAATAGAAGAAAAATACTAAATAAACTAAATTGTTGGTTGCCACTGTTGATGACTGACTACGTTTCACATCCTACGTACTTTGTTAAATTGAGCAGAAGTACGTGATGCCACACGAAACTTAGAAAACGTGACCAAATGCAACATAAAAGTAGACACATACAGACTCAAACAAACATACACACAATCGCACTGGTATTTAATTCGGAAAGAACTGACAATATTTTCAAACTATAAGGTAGTGAGAGAGTGTGGTGGTGGGGGAGAGGGAAAACTTCTCAATCTTTAAGCCAGTTTCTATGGTATTGTTTACAAAACGGGTCATCTTTCGCAAAAGTTTTCGTAATTTTTTTTTTGTTTTGTTCTTTCTCAAGACCATAAATAATACAATAACTACAACAAAAGCAACTAAATAAAATTTAATTTATTATACATACTCACATGTACACACTTATGTTCATAAATAAATATATACATAAATATGTACATATGTATATAAAACATATGTATAGTTTTATGAGCAACTTAAATAAATTTACTATTGATATAAAGTAATAAAATACAAATTGTGTTCAATTATAAGTTATACAATTTTAGCACTTTTATACACATACATAATATATGCACGTGCATGAATACGTATCGTATAAATACACACGTGCTTAATAACTTAAACTATATTTAAACGTCCTTGTATGCATTACAGTTAATAACAAACTCAAATAAAATTATTAATACGTATGCGGTATTTAACAATAGTTATTATTATTATTATTATTATTAAAATAAATTGATTGAAAGTTGCTTATACATAAAGAAAGCCTTAAGGTATGCTATTAGTTTTAAATTAAAGCTTAATTTAACTTTGTATGGGAAAGAACGTTTTTTCTAAGCACTATAACTTTGCCAACCGTGTCTGTATAAGTAATTTTATGTTTTGAAAAGTGGGCAGTGCCATGCCCATAGAAAGTAAATATTTATAGTTTTCTTTTAATTTTGCTTAACGGATGCTTAAGAAATTTATTATGCAATTTAAGGGCTTTAATAAATACAAATTATTGATAATACTAAGTAGGCAGTGCCACGCCCATACAAAATAAATATTTATAGTTTTCTATTTAAGTCTACTTAATAAAATTCTTTTTCAAATTTTAAAGCATATTTAGGTTTTTTAACAAAGAAATTTATTGAAACAAAAAAATGGGAAATGCCACGCCCATACATGCTACAATTTTTCGTTCGAATATTTATACTTGGCTGATAATTTTCAAATTTTCCACACACATTAAGTTGCACTGACAGGGAAATTTAATCATTTTTAAAGTGGGCAGCAGGACGCCCTTACATTTTACAAATTCTTTTATGACTATTCTAGTAAACTGAAAGTTAGAGAACTTCGCGCGACCCTGAATAGGCAAGCTATTGACAACACAAAAAGCACTAAGCCACGCCCATATAATATAATTATACTTTTTTGACTACTTTTAGTTAGCCGATGCCTACGATGCACTGAATACAGCTTAAGTACCCTAAAATAATAACTGATTAATTATTAAAATGGTGAGCACTGCCACGCCCATACAAAGTAAATATTATTTTGCAATTACTTCAGTTTAGCTGATTTGTGTGCAAATTAGCTTCCTATGACTATAAAATTAATTACTAAGAAAAGTGGGCAGTGACACGCCCATTTCAAACAAATAAAGTATTACAAAAACATCTACGCATATAATGCTTACGAACACATTTAACTGTTATTACAATGAAATTTAATAAATATCAAAATGGGCAGTGACACACCCATATAAAATAAAAAATAATAATATATTGAGAACTAGTTTTACTTAACTGATACTTATAAAAAAAACTGCATAAATTTAAAGTTGCTACTCAAATGCCAATTAATTTATTGCTACTTCGAAAAGTGGGCAGTGGCACACCCATACCAAGAATTTATCAATCATAGTTTTTATATATTTCTACCTATTTTATGATCGGAAATGTATGCAAAAAACTTTAATTCGTGTGCAAATCAAAATTAGTAAAGAAGAAGAAATGTATCAGTGCCAAAGAGAATTTTTAAGTTTCATAGTAGATTTGCTTAACTAATCTTCATGAAAATTTACACGTACCTAG
This sequence comes from Lypha dubia, assembly GCA_947311025.1. Lineage (NCBI taxonomy): Eukaryota > Metazoa > Arthropoda > Insecta > Diptera > Tachinidae > Lypha > Lypha dubia. Next base: position 9,931,929 of record OX371262.1, on the reverse strand, counting down.
TGCGGCAATGACTTTTTGTTAAGAAAAGTAGGCAGCACCACACCCCCAAAGAAACAAAAGAATAATTTCGAGCTACTTTTAAATTAAAGCGAATATTTTCAAACACGGAAAGGGCTACTCTGGCAAAGCAATTTAAAATAAAAAGCAGTGGGCAGAGCTGCTAAGCCCCTATATAAGAAATATTATTTTCCATATACTTGTGCTTAGCCGATTGCTAAAAAAAACTTTAAATTCTTTTAATAATAAATTTAATGATATGAAAACAAGGTGGATTCATGCCCCTAGAAAACAAATTACTGTTTTCAATCTACTTTTTTAGAATCGATCATTCGCAAAAATTGGGGGGTGTGGCCCACCACATATTACATGTTTAATTTTTTGTATCATTATCTAGACCGATTACTATGAAAGTTTGCACACACCTGAAATTGTTTTGACAATTGAAAAAGTGGGCGGGGCACCGGGAAATTTTAATCAACTTCTACTAAATCGATTACTATGAAATTTTGCGTACACCGTTAATTATTATGAGACAAAGTTTATTTTTATTCTGCACAAACAAAATAATTGAAAAGTGGACAGAGACACGCTCATACAAATTCAATTTTGTTAAAATTTTTTTTTATCCAAACACATTTTTAAGAGAACTTTGAACATTTGTATTTTGATTTCCTTAGCTAATATGAGTTATTACTTAGAAAAGTGGGCAATGCCACGCCTATGCAACGAAGCAATTCTACTATAAGTTTTTTAGCAAAAGTCTTTATATTTTATATGGGCAATTTATAAAGAAGGCGTGGCAGAAACAAATTTGGCGTTCTTAAATGTTTTATGAAGTATTTGATGTGTGTGAAGATAAATATGCCGACTTAAATGTGTTTTACGTAAGAGCTTACGTCATTACATTTCAACAGTGCTCTGTTCGTAGGTTAACAGTGCTCTGTAGATATATAAAAATCATAGCGACTACACTAAAAACGTATTTTTTTTAGTAAGGAATCAACGTGGGCGGAAAAAAAATCATTGGGTTTTGTGGACAAAGTGGTCCTCTACATCTAACAGTTTGAGTTTTACTGAGATATACTCGATTTACAAAAATTTCAGAAATATGGATTCTCTAAGGGATGACCACAATTTTTTTTTTTTTTTGCAAAACTCAGTAAAACTCAAACTGTTAGATATTCCAAATATAGGGGTTTTTAGAGGACCACTTTGTCCACAAAACCCAATGATTTTTTTTCCGCCCACGTTGATTCCTTCCTAAAAAAAATACGTTTTTAGTGTACTCGCTATGATTTTTATATATCTACAGAGCACTGTTAACCTGCGAACAGAGCACTGTTGAAATGTAATGACGTAAGCTCTTACGGAAAACACATTTAACTCGGCATATTTATCTTCACACACATAAATATTTGCCATTAAATTGTTTTTCAATTTTTCAAAGCAGACCACTCGAAAATTATATTTTAAGTTCGTATTTCTTCAGTCTGTTTTAACTAAATATTTTTACCTTAACTAGAAATCGTGTTTATTTGAAAAAAATTCTCTATCAAAAATAATAAAGAATGGAAAAAGGTTGACAGGATTGAAAAAAAAAACTTTCAACTTTAATTATATTTGCAATAATTGCTAGAACTTCAGTACAGCTTTTCATTTTCCATTTTCTTTGGTATAAAACTTTCAATAAATTTTTCGTGTAGTACTTGTTTTGTTTCACATTTTTGATTTTGATTGACATTTTAATGCGAAAATTTTGACAGGATTTCAAAGTCTTTTAAGCGTGCATTTGCACGCCTGAAAGTAAACTTTTCTAAATTGCATATTTAATAGACTGACATAGAATTGTGAACAAACCTTGAACATGTTATCAATCACGATTGTTTAAAGGCTTGCAGTTGGTTGTTAAATGCAAGACATTATAATTTTTTTTTTTTTTTAAGAAATTTAACTAAAATGTGGTCATTTCATTAAAAAAAAAAACAATTTTAATTATTTATGTACTTATTTAAAACATTTTAAGCACTTTTACAAAACCATTTCCGTTTGTAGTTTACTTCCGCTTAACAAAAGTTATACGTGTGGTTGCCTTTCGAGTTCATGTCATGTAATGAAAGCAACAAATTTCCAGTTGGGTGGCTAAATACGAACAGCAGTTTACAGGCGAGAGTCTGCCATAATAGGACTAAATTTACTTTTATGCAATTTTTCATCCCAGCAAAGAGTTGTGGTTTGTTAAATTAAAAATAATGGAGAACTGTTTAAAATATAAATAAAAAAAAAAACATAAAAAAAATAAATAATATATAATTTTCCTGACTGGCTGCCAAGGAAAAAAAAACAAGCAAAAATGTAATACTTTTGACAGGTACATACATCTGTCTGTGTATGTAAATATTTTCACTAAAATGCCAAAACAGAATATTTAAAAAAAAAAAATAAAGCCTGCAAAAAAACTTTTAAGATAAAAATTTATGTTGAACCGGAAGCAGATTAAATAAAGATAAACAACAAAACGCATTTCCTTTTAACTCAAAAGCACTTCCTTTGCATCTCCGTCTTTCTTTCCCTCTCTTTAGCTCTTTGCTTTCACAGGCCAAAAATCCCTTTGTGAAATTGTATCTGCCACACAGCCAACAGAAAATTGTATATAAAAAAATATTTCAAACAAATATATTTACAACATTTACATAATTTAAGCCATCACGAGTCAACATCACTGCCAACAAAAATTTCAAATGAACTTTTACAGCCTGAAAGTATGCTCTATACATTTTGTATGATGATATAAAAATTCAACCATAAATTAAGTATAGAAGAGATACATTTTTAAAATATTCACTTTAAGTTGATTTCAAGTAAGGTCAGCTGGAATAAATAAGTAAAATATATAACAAAATGGTATGGCCTACTAATTTAATTTAAAAAAAATTTAAAAAAACAAATCCTAACAACTTGTGCAATAAAATAAGTATGAATTTAATAACAATAACAAAATGTTCATATTAACAAATGTTTTTCTAAAATTTCTAGCATACCTTAAGGCATATAAATATTTTGTTATATTTAAAATACGCATGTTTATATTTATTTCTTTATCTTTTAATAAAATTTTAATAAAACAAAAATTTAATAAAACAAACATTTTATATTATAAAAAATATTTCTTAGCACATGCATGGTTTTACTTAATAAAGCTTTACATAGTTTTACAAAAAAAAAAATCAAAATCTGATATCTCTATCTCATTATTTATTAACCACAAAACAAAATGTTGCCTACTTTAAAAGGCTGCTCTAGAAAAACACAAACTTTATTTTGTAAAGAAATTTAACAAACCATGAAGTGTCCTACTTAAATTTTACTAAAAGCAGAAAAAACTTACTTAATCCCATCCCTAGATACTAAATTGAATTTCATATTACACCATACTATTGCCTACTTTAAGGCACTTAACACAAAAACGAAAACCTAACCAGCCATTGTTTCGAAGTTTGCTAGTTAAATCTTAGGATTTATTTGATTAAAGCAAAAAAAAAAAGAAATCTATTGATTGCTTTTATTACATTTCCTCTCAGTTTGAAAAGGGCGAGCCATAAAGAGGTGGGACGAGAGTTTGTGGAGTGCCATAGTAAAAGAGAAAACTGTCATAAACACAAGTAAAATTCGATAAAACAAATCAAAGGAGTCCAACAAACATAAAGATTGGAAAACAATGGCAAAAAAATCATTTAAACAAGTTTTCAGCAGACAATAGGCAGGTTTGCTAAAAACTACTACAACAAAGTTCAGTTACACACAAACAAAACATCACATACAATAGACGATAAAATAGCAAATCATGTTAAAAGTGATGTGTAGAAAATTGATTTTAAGTAAATGGCAAAAAAAAAATTACAAAAAAAAAAAAAAATAAATCACATAAAAAAGGATGCCGGGCCTGACAAAACACATTTTTCAATACACCACAATTTTATCTCATAGGTAACATGGCCAAACACAGGATGTTAGAAAAGTGTAAAATTTCAGCAGCAACAAAAGAAAATGCATTTTGAATAAATGATTTGGATTTTAACTAGAAAAAAAATACTGATATGAAAACCAAGCTAAAATTACAATTCTGTCAGTTTAAAAACAACAAGGCAACATAAAACTATGCTGGCAATGAAATATGTACAATGATGAGAACAATGCCGTGCCACGCCCACAATTAGAAAAAAAATATTCTATATTAAGGTTCTTATGCCAAACTGCAGGTTATAAAATTGGGCACATGAACCCATTTTCTCTGAAAATATAGTTGAATAGCTTAAAAAGGGGGCAGTGCCACGCCTCTTCAAAGTATTCATATACTACTGGGCTACTGTCTTAACTAACTCAACTGTAATGAAAGTCTTCATGCAAAAAGAACTTTTTCCAACAATAAAATCAATTAATTCTAAAAGTCACAAGTACCACGCCCATATTTAGTACTAACAAGTAAGTTGTATGGAATTTTTTTTCAAGATGTGTATAAACTTAATTCATGAAATTCAGTTTTATGAGAAATATTAACACTGATTGGGAACAAGTACGAAATGTACCCTTAAACATATGTCCTGTTTTGAATAATTTTTAACGTTCAAGTTTGGTTAGGAACGAGAGAGCCTTTAAAGACTTTTTGTACAATTTTAAGACAAATATTGCTGTAGAATTTTTTAGCCCGATACAGCACCTTTATTGTCTATTATCGAATAAAGTGTCAAACAGACCCAGTCAGCAAAAAGCTAGAGGCTTTAAATATACCACAAATAAGGTCGTCGTATTGTTTTATATAAAACCTCTAAACTCACTTTATACCTAAAATGCGATAATTGAAAGCTCTCCGCCTGCGCCGAAAATGAATATATACCAGATGTAAATTCGTAAATGCACCAGTACACGTAAATAAAATTTAACTTGGAAAAGACCAACAATTTCTAAATTATTTTATTAAGATTATGAACACCTGCGTATATGCTACGATTTTGTGTCATTGTTTTGCGGGAATGCTTAGTTTATGCTTTTCTTAAATTTGCTTGTCTTTTTTATTTCCAAAAGAAACAAAAAATTAAATTTTTATATTTTTCTTTTATTCTCCTAAAAGAATGCTACATTTTCTTGCATTATGCTTCAACCAACTTAACTTATCTTTTTTAATTTATTTAAAAGTTTATAACAATTTCTCAATTGATTAGCTTTTGGACACCTGAATTTATGCTACGATTTTGTGTCATTGTTTTGCCGGAATGTTTTATTTAATAATTTTTTAAATCAATTTCAATACTTGTCTTTTTTTTACAAACAAAATATTTTAATTTTTTATATTTCTCTCTATTATGCTCCTGAAAGAATGCTTCATTTTCTGTGATTACACTCCAACCAACTTAACTAATCATTTTTTAATTTATTTAAAATTTTATAACAATTTCTCAATTGGTTAGATTATGAACACCTGAATATATGCTACGATTTTGTGTCATTGTTTTGCCGGAATGTTTTAATTAATAATTTTTTAAATCAATTTCAATACTTGTCTTTTTTTTACAAACAAAATATTTTAATATTTTATATTTCTCTCTATTATGCTCCTGAAAGAATGCTTCATTATCTGTGATTACTCTCCAACCAACTTAACTAATCATTTTTTAATTCATTTAAAAGTTTATAACAATTTTGAAATTAAAATATTGTATTTATTTTGTTGTGGGTTGTTAGCAAATCTATATACATTTTTTAAGAAAATTGTTTATTGTGCTGTTTGTGAAGATTTTTTAAAAGCTATTTTGCTTGTGCTTTTGTAATTCGCAAATTTTATTTCTGCGTTCGTGTATGAGTAAATGAGTTTAGTAACTTTTCAAACATAATTGTTGAAGATCTACTGATGAGTTGGTATTTAGCAACAAATAAACAACATTATTTAAAAACAAAAATTCTTGTGTATTTTTTAAATTATTTAGATTTTGGACACCTGAATATATGCTACGATTTTGTGTTATTGTTTTGCGGATATATTTTATTCAATACTTTTTTAAATAAATTTTAATATTTACTTGTCTTTTTTATTTCCAAAACAAAAAATTAAAATTTTTTATATTTATGTGTATTATGCTCCTAAAAGAATGCTTCATTTTCTGTCATTAAGCTCCATGATGAATGCTATACTTCATATATTTTCCAAAAGTGTATTAAATCAATTTCTTTCTTGTGTTTCATTTTTTTTTTGTTTTTAACTAAAAACTTTTGATTTACATAATTCTCCATGACACAAAAATATTATTTGTCTGTGTGTATTTATTTTTGGTAGCATACTTTCTAGACAAAGATTTTCTCAAACTCCCTTTGTACAACTTTATTAAGTCACAGGTGTACTTTTCAACAAGTAAAATGTTTCTTTTAGCTGGTCATAATCATAAAAGATTGTAGCAAGCAGCAGTAGGGGGGGATAAAAAAGACTCTTAAAAATAATAATACTTTACTTTGTCCAGGACAAAGTATTACGACCTTTTAACTTTGAGTTATATATTGTTAAGGTAGCAAAAAACAAAAATATATGTGTGTACTTATCAAATTTTTAGTAGATCATAAGGAAACCCGGAAAGAAATATAGCACAACAACAAGATTAAATATGAATTAGAAAACAGTAAATTATTAAAATTTTACAGTAAAAACGGTAAAAGAAATATTCAAAACCATAGTGAAAATAATGAAAATAATATATGAAGCATACTTTTAAGGGGCTGCTACTTAAAGGAAAATTATGTTTTTTTGCAATTTCAAAATGTTTCACGGAAAAAATTACAAATCCTTAAAGGCAAATTTCTGTAGCTCATTTTTAACTCTTTAACTATAAACTTTTTTTAAAATATTTTCACAAGTCTCTTACAGTCTCGTTCCACAACATTAACAAAATCAATAGCTGTCAATTAGTTAAATAAATATGTTACTATTACATTCAATAATATAAATGTACTGCGTTAGCACACATTCATATGGAAATAGTTTTAAATCCTCTCTTCTTTCTCTTTTATATAATTTCCTACCACGTACATACATATGTTTAAGTTCCTTACATACGAGTATAATGTGGTATATTAATTTATGCGAAAGCTCAATTACAGCCATCATTGCAGGCGATATATGCAAATGTTTCAATAGAATGCTTATTAATAACAAACACATGTAAAACAAATATTTTATAAACGAATACATAAACTCCGTTATATCACTATAAAACTTTTAAGCCAGCAAACATTTTTGTTACAGTATTTTTAAAAAGTGTAAAGATGAAGAATCAATTTCTCATGTCACACTGGCTCCACGATTTGTACTTCGTAAATGCAAACTTTGCTTAGTATTTTTACACTTAAATGTTTGCTGGATTTCATTACCATTAAATGTACTTTACGAGTTTCTGTATATTTTGCGGTTAAGTCAACAGATGTAAACTGCTAGTTTTCTGTCAATAGTTTTTTTTGCTTTCTCAGTTAATGATAAACCAGCCGCAATATGTACACAAGTCTATGAAAGTTTATTTTATAAGTTTGTTGTTGTCGTATTAAGATACAAACAACTACAAAAACAAGAAAAAAGGGGAGTTAATAATAAATAAGTTTTGGACAAAGTAAGTTTTTAGCTTTGTTTTTTTTCTTTTTTTGATTCGAAGTTTTGCAAATAGATCCCTTCAATGTATGAATACATTATTTTGATGAAAAAATTCATTAATTTAATGTACTACTAGTACATCAAGTCATGTGAATTGTTTGAAAATTGTTGAAAACTTTAATTTTAGTGATTGTCTGTACATCGTAGCTTAATTAATTGAATCTTTAGTTTTCATACTTTTTTCCTTTTTTCTTTGTATAACATCTTTCAAGAAACCGGGTACCTTAAAAATTAATCGCAGATTTAAACATATATTTTCACAATATGATCTAGAAATGAAAATTTCACCCAATTTTTGTTTTTAAATTCATTAAAGTGAAGTGAAAATTTATTGCTAGTTTGTAACAAGAAGAATTGAAGTGTTCCACAAATAATTTTTTTGTTTTCATTTCACTTTAACGAATTGAAGAACACAAATTAAGTGGAATTTTCACTTCCATTTCATTTAACGAATGCAGCGTTTTGCTTGTCTTTGACCATCAAGGGCTTTCTAACGGCGAGCAAATTTTATGAAACAATTTTTTTTTTTAGAAAATTTTCACCTTTGAAGGGGAGTTTTTTGTGTTTGTGTCATACAGACAAGGACTGGAGGGTTAAAATATTTCACAAAAAAGTTTCTAATGATGTTTTATAATAAAAAATTGCTAAACACATTTTTTCTTCGAATTACAACAGCTCAAATGCCGACTTAGTTTAACAAAGTGCTAAGGGTACGATGAAAATTTAAAAAACTCCGATATATACGTTTATGCTTTTTGCCTTAAAAAAAAAACACTAGTTACAACCATTCTGTATTTTTTGTAACATAAATTGTAGGAGTTTTGAGGAAACAGATGTACTATTTGCTACACTGGCTAAAATATAAATGAATTTTTTTAGAAATGTTAAAAATTTAAGCCGACTTTATTGTAAAAGACTAGCAAGTTTTGTAAATAAAAGGGGCTTACAAAATTTTAAGCGCCTAAAAGTATGCTATAATTTTTAATTTTATATATAACGTCTAATGGCCTAAAGTATGCTTAAATATTGCTTTAAAATTACAAAGTTAACTGTTTAAAAATTTTAAAAAATATTTATTTTGGTTTAAAAACTACAAAAATTTGTCGTTTTAAGTTTTGACAAAAAAAAAAGTTGCCGATTTTAGGGCTTGATTATTTAAATGTGTTGAATATTTATTACATAGCAGTCTTTGCATTTGAGCTTTAAATTTATGTATTAATATTGCTAATAGTGTCATTAAGTTAATTGCAAATCTCTTGTGTAAGTGTGTGTATAGCTAATATATTAAAGCCTACCTAAAGGCGTTAATAGAATTTTTAATTTGATTATTTATTTATACAGGATTAATTTTCTGCCAGCCTTCATTAAATTTTGGGTAAATTTTCTTTTCTTCTTAATATTATTTAAAAACTGTTGCCTATTTTCAAGCGCCCGAATACTAATAAATTATTCTTTATAACTTTCTCTGTTACACATTCGTTTGTTAAGAAGTTTCTTTGTTTATCTTGTGGATGTTTGACATTTCTTTTTCTTAAGAAAAGTTTGATTTTTTAAAAAATCATCTTGGAGAAATTAAATGTTAAAAGAGACTAGAAAAATTAAATGTTGGAAAAAAAAACTCCACTTGACACCTTGAAGTAAATTGCTAACACACAAGCACATGTTGTATAGCATTTGTTTTAATTTCACTTACTTTGTAGTAGTTTCCCATACAAATGTACGTACGTACTAAAATGTAAGACAGAAAAAAAAAAACAGAATCCCAGTGTAAACAATAGCATGAACGACGGTGACATGATACAGTGTTCCCTAGCAATACGTTCTCTCTTTTTTATATTTCTTACAAACAAATATTAAAACAGGTTTTTACAATTCTTGCTGCGGATTTTTTTCTTCTTCTTGTTATTGCTGGTACTTTTATTGTTGTTGTTGACAATAGTGGCATGAAAAAGAAAATAACATGTCAACACTTGTGTTTATGCGTTTCCGCTTTTTATAATGTCATCGACATGGTTTGTTTTTTATTTTCTCTGCATCTTGTTCCGCTCATTTTCTACATGTTTTTAAAAATAAATAAAATCTAACGAAAACATTTATAGGGAAACTTACACGCATTTAAACGAATGTTAGAAAATAAACGGAAAAACACAAGTGCAAATGGTGTTACGTGTATATATGCACGAGGCTATGGTGCGGCATAGTGTGTGTGTGTGTTTTAGAATCACTCGGTCTTTAAAAAATTAAACATTAAAGAAAACAAAGCATTTAAAAATACATTTAAAAAATTTAAACATATGAAGCATACTTTTAGGCTTTTTAATTTGGTAACTTTGATGTTAAAGGACTAGAATAGAATAGAAAAGTGGATAGATCTGGTCCAAGGACCGGCACTGCGACACCTATTGGATTTCTAAAATTAAACCAAGCTCTGAATGCCTCTCCTTATTAAAGTTAGCACAGAGCTTGGAGAAGCCCACCTAATATCATCCGAACACTCAAATTCAGAAAGAAAAACACGCTTTCTATTATTACAGAAGACTATACATTCACAGAGAATGTGTGCCGTTGAATCATCCTCTTCGAGGCATAAACGGCACAAGGGTGAGCGAACTAGCTTCCTCTTCCAAAGATGGTAGTTCAGTCCAAAGTGAACGCAGAGGAAACCAGTAACTAGTGGTAAGTTGTTCCAGTTGAAATTCAGAATGCCACTGTATGAGAATGGCTGTATCAATGATTTGGCCTGCCTTAAACCAGAAGAAGCCACCCAAACTTTCTTTGCGATCGACATGTCATTCTCTCCGATTAGAGTTGTAACAGTCGACCAATTTACGCCATAAAAGGGCACTGGGCCTATAAGAGAAGCGGCAGATGCCCCCTTGGCCAAATCATCCGCTACCTCGTTACCCGAATGACCGCTATGGCCAGGTATCCAGTAAATGGAAACCTTGTTCCGCATCGATAGCTTCTGTAGTGAGTAAAAGCACTCTAAAACAAGCTTAGATCGGAATTCAGAGATCATGAAACTAGAGACTTAAGGGCTGCATGACTATCGGAAAAGATAGCTATATGCGCGCCTTTAATGCCTCTGCTCAAATTAATATGAACACAATACATTTGGTGATTGCCTGTATTTCCGCCTGAAATACCGTGGGCCATTTACCCATGGGCACTGAGATTTTCACGTTGGGTCCACAGACTCCAGCGCGTACTCCATCTTAAGTTTTGGATTCATCCGTATACCAACAGAAACTTCTTGAATTCACAGAGGAATCATTACCCTCCCACGTGGCCCTAAGCGGACTTGTGACACTGAATCTCCTGTTGAACCTTAGTTCACAGATTATTCTGTCGCTAGGCATCCCTAACAGCTTTCTGCAGGACAATGTATTTAGGATCGCTGAATGCCCGTTGCCAACGCAGCGAGCAGAGTTACCGATACCCATCCGATAAGTAGCCATTGCCGCAGACGATCTTATAAAGATTTGTATAGGTGTTAACCCAATCAAGGCCTCAATGGCCAAAGTTCGCCAAAGTTCTCATTGCATCTGTAGCAAGAAGACACGCCATTTTCTGAACCTTGCAGAGTTCGTTCTTCACCGTAGTCTGGGGAGTCTTCTGCCACCATACAATTGCGCCGTACGTAATGATTGGTCTGACAATCATTTTATAGGTCCACATGATCATTTTTGGGCTCATGCCCCAGGTTCACCCAGCACAACTCTTCACCGCCCAGATCGCCCTAATGGCTTTCTGTGTGACGTATTCAACGTGTCGATTCCAAGTCAACTTGCTATCAAACATAACCCCAGGTATTTGACCTCGGTCGAGAAAGGGATAATGCGGCCATTCAGCAGTATTATCCCTAGACCAAGTTTCCTCTTAAGAGAGAAAGGTACCAGAATAGTCTTGTCAGAGTTGACAGTAACACCGTGTCTCCCACACAATGTCATTAGAGTGCTTAATGCATCATTCATGATGTTTGAGAGAACGTTGCCGAATTTTCCAGTTGCCATCACAACCAGATCGTCAGCATAGCCAATAACTTCCTGCCCTTGTTCACTAAGAATGAGGAGAAGTTCATCCATCACTACTGACCAAAGGAGTGGTGATAAAACACCACCTTGGGGACACCTTTTGACTGCATTAATAGTAACCGTATCATTACCCATAGAAGCACTTATGTCCCTGCTCTCAAGCATTGATCTAATCCATCTCACAGAAGTGACGTCAAGACCCTTTTGCCTAAGAGAGCATTCTATCGAATCATAATTGGTGTTATCGAATGCGCCATTAATGTCCAAGAAGGCACACAACGCGATTTCCCCTGACCTATGAGCCTTCTCAATCTTAGTAGCAAGATGATGCAAAACATGCTCAGTCGATTTTCCCTTAGCATAAGCATATTGGTTTACATGCAAGGGGACGGTATTCAAAATCGTCTGTCTAATGTGCAGATCAATTAGTCTCTCCAACGTTTTCAGTAGAAAGGATGTTAAACTAATTGGTCTGTATGATTTGGCCAGATTACCTGGCCTGTTGCCCACTTTAGGTATAAAAACCACGTTAACTTTCCTCCGCAATTGGGGGATGTGTCCGAAGACAAAACTGGCTCTAAAACGGGCGGCGAGAGTACAAAGCAGTGTGCATAAGTGCACCTTAAGGGACTTTTATCAAGGTTAATAATTTGACTGTGCTTTTAAAATATTTTAGAAGCTATTGAATTTTCTAAGATTTGACTTTCAAAAGAGTGCAAAATTTTGCTGCATACTTTTAGGACGAATCTTTCATTAATATAATGAAAAATACATATCTATTTCACATATGCTGAGCTGAGGCAAGAAAATAAACAACAATAAGTCTTAGCAGGAGAATTCGTAATAATATAGAACAGTAAAAAAGCGATAACATTGCATAGCATACTTTATGGAGATGGTGAACAGTAATAGAGTTTCAGAAATAAGTTCTTTAGAAGTATTCTATTATTTTCCTCATTTTAAAAATTTATCTACCAAAAGCTAGTTCAAAACTTATATATAAAAATTTAAAAATTCCAAAATTTATCGGGAACTTGATTAGGGTTTAAAAAGGATTTAGAACCAGGCTAATTTTTTCTGTTCCAATCCCATTTCTTTATTCGAACAAAAAGTAAACTGATCAATTTATTTTTCGATTAATATCCGATTTAAGAAACTAATTAACATTTAATTAATTTTTTTCTAACAACCCTATAATTATTCGATTAAAATATTTGAAGATAGTTAAGTTTTAAATTTTCTTTTGAAAAAATGTGTTAATTAAAAACCGTTGATTAAGTTGAATAATTTTCTCGAATAAATATCGGTTCATTATTTGAATAACAAAAAAAAAAATTAATTAAATCAAATACATAAATAGTAAAAAAATCGATTAAAATCAGTAGCTTGGTTAGTTTTTTTTTTTTTCGAATAAAAACCGGTTCATTGCTCGGATAACAAACACGTCGAATAAAATTGCAAATAGTAGAATTTTTAGTCTTTTGCATTGCAAAATTTTCAAAAAAGAATGTTTCGATTAAAAACCGTTTAATCGTTCAACTTGAACGATTTTATCGAATAAAAATCGATTCATTATTCGAATATCATAAAATCGAATTACTAAATAGTAAAAATAAATTCCATTAAAAATCGGTGATTTGATTAGTTTTTTTTTCGTATAAGAACCGGTTCACTGTTGCAATACTTACCGAAAAACCTAAGGATTTTTTTGAAAACATTTATTTATTTATTATATATATTAATAGTGAAATTGAAACACCAAACGTTACAAAATTAATTTATTTGGCCAAATAAAACCCAATTCGATTATTTTATTGTTTACAATTTTTCCAATCTTTAGCAGTACTGAATTGATAAAAAGCGCGATTAAGTTTTTTCGATTAGAACACGGTTTTGTTTTTTATTGAGAAGTTTACTCATGATTAAATGTCCAATCTATCTTTTTCAAATTCACTAAATACTACGTTCATTTTTCGACTAACAACCGTTTTAATTATACGAGTAAAAACTAAATTATCATAAAATTTTAACAATTCAATAGAGGATTTCTGTTTTTTTTTTTGTTTTGTTTATTTTTAGCCGAAACACTGTTGAATTGCAACAAACAATAAACATTAAAATTACTGAACTAAATATTTATGACCTTTATATATCCAACTTTTAATTACTTTAAAGCCTAAATATAGGTAATGTACAATTCAAATATAAAACACTCATATGAAACTACAATACCATAAAACATTAAATTAATTTGTGAATATTTTAGTAAATTACTACACTAATGAGTGGTATTTTAGTGGCCAAAATATATTTAGAAAAACACAATAATATTTATTACTAAATACTCATAACTACACTTTTATCGCAAGTTATTTTGCACAAAAAAGAAACCGACCATTCAGCCATACAAAACAAAAACGAAAATAACACAAAAAAAAACCATAATGATGAAATGTCAACAATAATAATGAATTAATCACTTTCAGAAAATGAAAATATAATGGCTGAACTCAATGAATGCATGATAAGTAAAATTGTTTGGATTATATGAATATTCAAATATTTTGTTGTCTACTTTAAGGCAATTATTGCATGCCATTTTCATGTTTGTGCAAAAATGTCACGTATTATTTTAATTAGAATTTAATAAATATTTTATGGCAACATTTGTTGTTTTATTTATAAAACAAAAAACCTAAATGAAAATAGAAAGGGAGCAAAGCATACTTTTAGGATTAATTAGATGATAAGAAAGAAAGTCACCATGATTTATAATATTCTATATATTTTTTTGGGGAGTATGTCAAATTTAGCCTTAAAGCATTTCTTTTTTTTTTTTTTTGTAGGATTGACGTCAATGTTACGTATTTTAGGATTCTTTTATCTATTGTTAAGATCGATTTTTTTTTTCATTTCTGCTGCCGTTTTTAATTTTTTATGATGACTATTTTTGGCATATTTTTTTCAAGAATAATTATGGTACTATAAACCCACTACTAAAATAAGAATATACCATAAACACAAACATAACTTTGAACAGCTCTGAAGTATGCTTTAGTTTTGTTGTATATTTCTCATAGCAATCATAATAACTAGGCAACAGTTTTTCATTTCAATGGTACTAAAATCTATGCCATGGTTAAGTGATAATTATTATGGAGAGTGCAAAAAAAAATATATAATAATAATAAGAATAATAATGATTCAGGGATTATTATTATTTATTTGAATTTTTCATCAGTATCTCAATGATGTAAATTATTCTCTTGTAGTTTTGGAATTATTTTTAAACAGTCATTCCAAAAAAGATTAAAATCAATGTAACGAAGTACAAGTGCCACAGTGTATGCTTTAAATATTTACTTTAATTAAAATTTAGAAATAAAGCAAATAGAAAGTTTGAGCTTAACAAAGCTGTAACAACTATTACTGCCAAAGGGAGAGAGAGAGAGAGGGTGTATCGGCATTTTTTAAAGTTTACGTCTAGTCTTTACGTTTTTCACCTTGTTATAAAATTTATTAAAAGAAACGTTAAGTGATTGAAAAAATAACCTGTTTTACACTATCCAACAAAATAAATTTTTATCCAAAGAGACTGATGCGACTCTATTATTTTTTTCTAACGCTTTTCACAAGTTCAAAATCGTCATTAGACATTCTTAGGAAACTTTTCAACTGCATGGAATCTTTCGTCACTCAATTTTGTTAAAAATTTTAACAAAAAAATATTATATATTATTTACCTTCAGGTATTTTATTATAATCTTTCAAAAGCTAAACAGAGTTGTACATAAAGATATATCCAAAAACAAATTTTGTTAAATAAAAAAAATTTGTTTTTCAAAGATCTCCTGAAAATTTATTTGC
Source organism: Lypha dubia (assembly GCA_947311025.1). Classification (NCBI taxonomy): domain Eukaryota; kingdom Metazoa; phylum Arthropoda; class Insecta; order Diptera; family Tachinidae; genus Lypha; species Lypha dubia. Next base: position 9,916,344 of record OX371262.1, on the reverse strand, counting down.
CGAAATCTTAACACTTTTGTGACGGCATTTGAAAGCTATTAGCATTTACAATTTAACAAAGCTTTTTCCATAAAAATCCATAAGAAATTAATGATTTTATTGACAATAAAGTAAAATCACTTGATTTTCGCTGAACAGTTTTGAACAGTCAACTTTACTGAATTTATTATAACTTAAGAACGCATCGTCCGATTTTGTTACGGTATATACCAAACCATTTGGCTCTCAATTACCTTTTATAAAATTCGATATCATTTTAATACATACAATTGGCTTCGCAGTTATTTATACCGAAGTTAAGAAATGAATATTAAGTTTTTTTTTATTTTTTTTGTTCTAAACTCCTAAAAATTTTTAAGTCTAAAGTCAAGCTGTTTTTTACGTTATCGAAAACTTATGACCATATAATATTTATTAGGGGTTTCCCATGAAAATCGTTGAAAAATTGTTGAAATTAATTTTTGAAGTTAAATCAATTTTAAAGATCCTGCCACATTGAAATCATCATAACATCAGAACGTTTAGCCCGATTTCATTGTAAAATATACCAAACAATTTGAATTTTAATTATCTTTCAAAATTATTTCTTTTAATTTTAAACACAGACAAAAAAATCGGTTAAATTGTTTGACTCACTTATGTACGATATTTGAAAAGAGACTTCAACATACCTGCAAAGAAAAAAGAAAATAAGAAATACATGATTAGTTTAAGTCATACATAAGCAACATTCTTATATATTAGAAGAAAAATGTTTAACAGAATGCTTAAGGCTTCAAAGTATGCAATAAAATTTAATCAGCCTTTAAAATTATGCTACAAATCTTACTGCAGCCTGTGTTAGATCTACTGAAAAATCTCCTTTTTTAAGTGAACAATTAAGACTGCCTTGAGTCAACTTAGCATTATTGATTGCCATATATTTTGTACAGAATTTTTTATTATTGCTAATTAAATTTGTTTGTGCAAAAAACAAGAACTTACTGCATGATTAATAGAATAGATTTCTTAAATTTGTATAGCTTTTAGTAAATATTTAACATAAACTCTAAAATTATTTGATATTCTCCTCGTTTTTTTTTCAATATATGTAAATTCAATGCAGTTAAATGTATAATAATCTGTAATAATGTGTAATAGTGTGTGTTGTGTGTGTGTGCGTGTGCGTATGAATAGGTATAGGTATTTAAGCTTTAATGTTAAGCCTAAGGGTTATGCAGCATTTTGTTTTGTTTTTATTTTCAAATAATTGCACCATATGCAATCAATAAAAGTAATTTACAAATTTATGCAAAAAATAAATTATCTCTAAAGATGTAAAAATTCTGCATTCTTTTCAATTAAATAACACTAATATAAAAAAATAATTGTTGCAGAGAAAGAAAAAATATTTTAAAACAGGTATGTATGTATGTCATTTCCCACTTTTCTAGTCATAATATTGAATTTCCACAGTAACTTAATGGAAGTTGTTGAAATATAATATTTACCAGGGGCATGGCACTACCCACTTTTTAAATTAATTATGTAGTGTTTTATGATAGCTTAATCCACACAAAAACATAAATGTGAAAATAAGGCCAAGTTCGTATCCAAAAAGTTTCGGCCGTAAAAAGTACTGAGATCAAAATAAGGACCAAGTTCTTGATAGGCACAATTCCATCTCATTTCTAGGCAACCTGTAAGCTTGGCAAAATTTGTTTGCCTTTCTAATATGGGAAAGAATTCTTGGAAAAATGTTGCCAAGCTTATAGGATGCCTAGAAATGAGATGGAATTGTACCTATCAAGAACTTGGTCCTTATTTTGAGCTCAGTACTTTTTACGGCCGAAACTTTTTGAATACGAACTTGGCCTTATTTTCACATTTATGTTTTTGTGTGGATCTCACTTCTTTTTTCTAAGTTGTTTTCGTATAAATATTTCGAATTTCAGCTTTCTAGATATACTGGAAATGCCCCATACAAATAAGGGAACCCTAGTCCCCCCAGGTGAAAAGTGCCAGTTTAAGAATTCTTTTTGTTAATTTCTCTTCAGGACCTACCTGTGCACGAAATTTCAGCTTTCTAGCTCAACTAGAAGTGCCCCATACAAAAAAAGGGCATGATTGTCCCCCCAGATGAAAAGTGCCCGTTAAAAAATCATTTTCGGTTATTTCTCATCACTACCTACCTGTGCACGAAATTTCAGCTTTCTAGCTATACTGGAAGTGCCCCACACAAAGAAGGGGAACCCAAGTCCCCCCGGGTGAAAAATGCCAGTTTAAGAATTCTTTTTGTTAATTTCTCTTCAGGACCTACCTGTGTACGAAATTTAAGTTTTCTAGCTCAACTAGAAGTGCCCCATACAAAAAAAAGGGCATGATTGTCCCCCCAGATGAAAAGTGCCCGTTAAAAAATCATTTTCGGTAATTTCTCATCACTACCTACCTGTGCACGAAATTTCAGCTTTCTAGCTATACTGGAAGTGCCCCATACAAAGAAGGGGAACCCTAGTCCCCCCGGGTGGAAAGTGCCCGTTTTCAGATTTTTCTGGTTATTTTCTCACCAAGACCTACCTGTGTACCAAGTTTCAGCTCTCTAGCTTTACTGGAAGTGCCCAATAATATTGATGAGTCAGTGAGTCAGTGAATATGTACTAAAATATGCACTTTTCACACCTTAATATCTCAGGAAGCTTTTATGGTAGAACTATCAAATTTAACCTGTGAGGTCACCTCTGTGGGGAGACCTTATGTTTCAAGTTTCATTATATTATGATCAGGGGGAGCAAAGTTATGAGGGGGGTAAAACAGCTCGTATGGTTTCGTGTAAATATACACACTGTGTGGCCGAACTTGGCCTGGCGCACTACCGTGCGCCTAGATGTATGTACAAAGTTTCATAAGAATAATTTATATATATGTATGTAGTTGTAAAACAAACTTTACTTTTTATTGGCGTGGCGCTGCCCTATATTTTATCATAATAGGTTGCTATAACGCAAATTTATTGTGTGTGTAGATTATTATAGGAACGCTTTGCGTAGAAGTAGTTTTCAAACCTCTTAAGTATTTTGTTTTAGTGGGTATGTCACTGCCCACTTTTTAATGAGACTTATTTAAAAGTCCACTTATATTTTATATTAATAGTCTTATACTTAAAAAATTCTTATACTTTTTAAATTGTTTTGACTTCCACTATGACCTTTTAGTTTAGTCTTCAATATAAACTTCTTTTTTAATTATACTGAGTTTTTAAGATCTTATACATTCATTAAAGTCTTATACGAAATTGTATAAATTGTTGTCCAAAAAATATTTTTGGAAACTTTAAACTCTTTTAGGACTTATGAATTGTTTTATACTAATATTTAAAACTCTTATACTGCTTAGTAAACTCTTATACGAAATTTGCGCACCAAAATTCAAAGCAGACTTGTAAACAAAACATTTATGGTTAACTTTTCACAGCATATATGTACATAAATTTTAACTCTTATACTAAAATCATATATTTCACTTTCATATAAAAACTTCAATATTCAAAATATTGGACTGTTATGATTTTCTTATACATAGAATAGCGTATATGATATTTTTCCTGAAGTTTTAATTCTTTTGACTGCTGCTATGACCTTTTAGTTTCCTACTTAAGTATTTGACAAAAAATAATTAAGTCTTCAACTTTGAATTTATTAATTATACTGAGTTTTTAAAATCTTATACATTCATTAAAGTCTTATACTACCATGTATAAATTGTTTTACTAGTAATAATAAAATATTTTTGGATACTTTCAACTGTTTTAAGACCTATGAATTGTCTTATACTAATCTCTAAAGCTCTTATACTACTGAGTAAACTTTTATACAAAATTTTAAAACTAAAATTTAAAGCTGACTTGTAAACAAAAGTTCATGGTTAATCATATAATTTTTCATCAATTTAAGTTTTTTTACTGCTTAAAAACTATTGCTCTATTTTACATAAATTGCATTAAATTTTAAAATTTGCTTTAAACATAGAAAAAAAAAACCGTACACAAAATTAATTAACTGTCAATTTCGGTAACAGAAACGTCTTAAAATACACTTGTATACTTGTGCAAGAAAACGAAAAAAACAAAAGCTTTTTTTTTCTTTAACAACTTTAACAAGTACTGTTCATCATGTTTTAAGGACGATGGGTTAAATATTTTGTACAATACCAAGGATTGCTTAGTAGAAATAAATTGCATTTTATAGAAGAACATTTAACTTAACAACAGATAATTAATTATTTCCTAAAAGTGAATTTCTTATTAGTCAAAGAGTATGAGAAAAAATTACTTTTGCGAAAGCAGAGAGATCTCTGTGAGAACGTCAATAGCAGTTTATAGTATTATGAAAATGATAAAACACATTAAAGAAAGCAAAGAAAAAAATGGTTAGAAAATATTAATTGAAATGTCTAACTTAAGAAGTTTTCTATAATTCAAGTCAGAAAGCTGTAGTAGGTTACTATCTGAAGGACATGTCTTACACAAAGTTAAACAATTTGCATATCAGCAGGAGACAAAAAGTTATCTTATTATTTTATTCTTTCTCTTCTTTTTAATTTAAAGCTTTTATATTTTCTGTTTATTTAAATTTAAGCTTAAATTTTATCAAAAATATTTTAAATATTGAAACCTGCTGCAGTAAAGTTTAAAGTGCTTTTGGTCGATATAAAAGCCAAGTATTTAGTTTAGTTTTCGAAGCTTAATAGCCAAAGTTTTTTTCTCCAAGAGTTTTAAGATGTCTAACAAATTTCAGTTTTGTTACTTTTTTTTCTTTGTTGGTTCATAGTTTTCAGCCAATTTTGTAGCATAGTTTGGGGAACAAAAAAAGGTTGTTACTTTTTTTTGGAAAACAAAACGGGGTAAATATATGAACGCGAAACTTTTTCCGGTGCAATTTGCAATTTTTGTGTTTTAGAGAGAGAGAGAGAAAAAAAAACATCTTATAGCTTTTTGTTTGGCAAAAACAAGAAATCAAAGTCAATTAACTTTAATGAAGACACCAGCCGTAATACCAACCAACCAAAAAAAGGTTAAAATAAAAAGTTATGATATTGGCAGAAGTTTTAAATGGGGAAAAAAGTTTATATTTAAATAACAAATAAAACATGTCCTTTTATTTTAATACACAAAAGAAAATATGAATTTTGTTAAACAAAATCTTGCTTAAAAAGTGTTTTAAAATTATTGAAAAAAATAATAAACAAGAAAATGAATTAAAGATTTTAGAAATGCAAAAAAAGGTTTATTCCGTTTCAGCTGGAAATGTTCCATCGTAGTCGCAATATTTAAAACAATATTTAATTTAAATCTTAAACTCTTATTCATGTACTTTTTAAGGCAGTTTTCAAAATTCTTTTAGCTTCACAACGAAAAAAGGTATTAAAAATTTAGTATAGAAATCCATAAATTAATATTAATCATACGCCTTCACCTAAAAAAATTTCAAAATCTAGGCGGCACAGTAGTGCGCCAGGCTAAGTTCGGCCACTCAGTGTGTATATTTACACGAAACCATTCGGGCTGTTTTTACCCCCCTCACAACTTTGCTCCTCTTGATCATAATATAATGAAACTTGAAACATAAGGTCTCCCCACAGAGGTGACCTCAAAGGTTAAATTTGAAAGCTTCCCGAGATATTAAGGTGCGAAAAGTCCATATTTTATTACAGATTCACTCACTCACTCACTCACTCATCAATATTATTGGGCACTTCCAGTAAAGCTAGAGAGCTGAAACTTGGTACACAGGTAGGTATTGGTGTGAAATTAACCTGAAAAATCTGAAAACGGGCACTTTCCTCCCAGGGGGACCTGGGTGCCCCTTCTTTGTATGGGGCACCTCTAGTATAGCTAGAAAGCTGAAATTTGGTACACAGGTAGGCCCTGATAAGTAATACACATAAATATTTATACAAAAAAAAACATAGAAAAAAGAAGTCAGCTCCGCACAAAAACATAAATGTGAAAATAAGGCCAAGTTCCTATCCAAAAAGTTTCGACCGTAAAAACTACTGAGATCAGAATAAGGACCAAGTTATTGATAGGTACAATTCCATCTCTTTTTTTTTTGTTGTTCAACCAACTTTCAGGATGTGACCACTATTTATCACTGTTGAATCAGTTGATAGATTTATTACTATTTTAGTTTCGACGAGTATATATTTATACATAAAAATCGTATTTATTTTTAATACATCCGCTGCAGAAGCGAGCCGATTTAACTACTTATTAAATTTATTTAAGAAGTTGAATCCATCATAAAAGTTTCATATTTTGCTGCTAGCAAAAATCGAAAAGTAACATGCCCCTCCTGCTTAAGATATTCGTAAAGGGAATTCATTAAGTTAATGCAAAATAAAATCAATCATACTTTTTGTTTTATTCAAAATATAACAAGCACCAGTTGCCTTAACAACAATAACTCAACAACTTATGAATGTAAGTATGTGTGTATGTGTGTATGTTTGGAACTTTCCAATTACTTGTAATACTTATATTCCTAAATCATCCATTGCCATTAAAAACCAAGTGTATTTTGATCATTTTTCGATAGCTAGCAAAAGTTTTAACAAGCACATAAGACTTTAACAAGAGAATACTTTTCATTTTTGTTTTCTATTTTCTTGAGTAATAAAATAAAATAAAATAAAAGTAGAAAACAAAAATAAAAAAAACAAGCTCCTAAAATTATGCTATAAAAAATATTTTAACAGCTTTGTAAAACAAAAAACTCAAAACATACACATACACATACGCATGCAGAAAAAAGTAAACAGTTTGAACATTAAAATTTTAAAAAACTTTCATCATAAAAATATATGAAATTAACAGCACAAAAAACCTTTAAAAGAAAATAAAATTTGACACATAAACAAAATGTTTACGTTGCTGGAAAACACAACAATAGCAATTTTTTTCTTATTCAATTCTAATTTAATATTTTGATAATACATATTAGAAAGAGCAAATCATTCTCTTGTAGTAAATTTAAGCAAATTAATTAATATTAATCATACGCCTCTATGTACAGTATTCAAAAATCATGATTTTTGATGAAACTTAATAATATTAATCATACGCCTTGAGGCATTCAATTCTTAGTTTTTATTTCAATTCACTTGAATTTTATCAATTAACAATTAATTGACGCCATAAATAATATTTTCAAGTTATTTGCAACATTACTGAGCATTCTAGTCCTTTGCTATCAGGCACGTTTTAAATAAAATTTACTAGATATACAATTGGCTGCAAAAATGTATACGTTTTTTTCCAAATCCTAAATTGCTTAACGTTCTAACTTTTATTTTAATAATTTATGTGAATGATCTTTTAATAATAGCAAATACTAAACATGAAATTGATAAAATTAAAGACCAATCAAAGTTAAAATTTTAAATCTCTGATTGTGGGGAATTGAAAAACTAACTTGGAATTAAAATTCAACAACACTCAAGAGGAATTAGAATGGATCAAGAAGCAAGTATTGATAGAATATTAGAAATATTGAAAATGAACGATTGAAACACATGTGTTACTCCAATGCAGAAAGGAATATTTTTGGAAGCTTTAAATCAAGACAACATTTCATTTAATCCCTTTAAAGAATTACTAGATAGTCTTATTTATCTTATGGTTTGTGCTCGACCAGATTTGGCTTTTGCTGTTTGATATCTTGGTCGTTACCAACAAAATCCTATTGAGGAACACTGGACTGCTCTAAAAAAAGTCTGCGTTATTTAAAAGGTACATAGTCGTTTTAGTTGTGTTATAAAGCTGATCCTAGCGCTGAAGCTCTTGTAGGTTATGCAGTTGCTGACTGGCCTTCGAATACAATTGATAGGAAACTGACAAGTGGTATAGATATTGAGGAATAAGAAGCTCTTGATGTTCTTGGCATGAAAATTCATTGTGATGTTGGATGGAATGATCACATTTGTCATGTCTCAAAAGAAGCATTCAAGTGCCTCGATTTTTTAAGACCGCGTAGGACATAATTCACTCCATCTGATCTCCTTAATATTTATACCACCTTTATCCGACCGAAAATGGAATACCACTGTCATGTATGGGCCGGTGCTTCAAAATCTATTTTGAAGTTACTCGACCGCGTACAGTATAGGGCGAAGAAGCTTATCGGAGACAGTAGGATAGCCAACTCTATAGACTCACTGGAGCATCGACGCAATGTTGGATGTGTTTCATTGTTCTATCGGTGCTACAACGGAATGTGTTCTAATGAAATCAGGGAACTTGTTTACGAAACCCGTCACTTTTCAAGTACAACACACTCTTCATTAAGAGTACATCCCTTTGTGGTCGATATGCCACTGAACCGCACTACTCATTACAGAGTGTATTTGTACTTTAGCCAAACTATTCGTATGTGGATTAAACTCCCCGCAGAGGTCTTTCCAGCCACTTTCAGTGTGTTAGGGTTCAAATCGAATGTCCACAAATACTACTCCCTTTATCCTCCTTCCCAAAACCTATTTTCCTACATCCGGCTCAATGCTTTGCATACGTAGGGGTCATCCCCTGAGCGCTGGTCTTCATTTAAAAAAAAAAGCAAAGAACAGTTGCATTATCCTCAAGCGAAGCTGAGTATGTGGCTTTAGCCAGCGCAGTATCTGAAGGACTGTAGATATCTGGTTTGCTGGAGGATATTACGGTTTTCGAAAAAGAGAACCATTTTATAATTTATGTAGCAATTTCCAAAAAAATTTGAGAGCAAACGTGCAAAACACATCGACATAAAACATTATTTTGTGCGTGATCACATTAATAGTGGAAAAGTAACTATAGAATCAAATAGCTGACATTTTAGCAAAACCTTTGGACAACGTAAATTTTTTCAAAATATGTTGAAGTTGTCGAATTGAAAGGGGTGTTGTTTTATTAGCTTGTATGAAAAAGAACTTTGATATAATTTTATTGTACTTTAAACTTAGTAGTAGTTGGAAAGATTCAGATATACAAAATTTGATTTATTTTATAAATCATCATATAATTAGTAGTTTTTGTTTTTATATTTCAATATACTTTTTATTCTTTAAGTCATTCTTGTAAAAATCCTTATAAATACAACTTATTTATTCAACTGATGCTGAAAAAGGTGCTCTTTTCGTTAAACACTTAGAAAAAGTATTTACTCCAAATATTTCTGTTAATATTGATGAACTGCCATCAGTCGTCACTTTACCAGAAACACCACTAAAATTTAATATTGTGGAGATTGAAAATACTATTTCTAGTCTTAACACCAAAAAAGCCCCAGGTGTCGACAAAATAAGCAACAAAATGCTTCAAGAATTGCCTTTCATTGCAAAAAGAATAATACTATTCATTTTTAATGGTATTGTACGGCTGCAATACTATCCTGCAGAATGGAAGGTTTCGATGATTATTATGATACCAAAGCCCGGCAAGGATCATACGAAGGTTGAATCCTATCGGCCTATTATTGCCCAACATTTCAAAACTATTTGAAAAGCTGTATATGAGCAAGCTGATGCCTATAGTGACTAGAAGTGGATGCATTCCAGATCATCAATTCGGTTTTCGCAGACAACATAGCACTATTGAACAAACTCACAGACTTGTGAACGTAGTTAGAGACACCTTTGAAAAAAAGAAATATTGCTCTGCGCTTTTTATAGATGTTTCTCAAGCTTTCGATAAAGTATGGCATGAAGGTCTTATCCACAAATTAACACGCAATCTCCCCGTAAACATCGTCAGGCTTTTAAAAAGCTACCTAATGGAACGAAAATTTATAGTTAGGGAAGGCAATTTTTTAAGCCCACCGCAGTCGATTGAAGCTGGAGTTCCCCAAGGCAGCATCTTCGGTCCCTTACTTCATTTAATATATGCCTCTGACTTACCGTTAAGCAGTAACATTCATACATCAACATTTGCTGATGATACAGCTTTCTTAAGCGTCCATGAAAATCCAGTAGAAGCTTCCCGCAATATACAAGGGTACATCTCAAAATTGGAAACATGGCTAAAACAATGGCGGATAAAAGTGAATGAGCAGAAATGTGTACACGTCACTTTTACGTTGCGAAGGGAAACATGCCCGCCTATACAAATCAACACCGAGACTATTCCGCAACACACTGTAGTCAAATATCTAGGCGTTCACATTGATCGCCGTTTAACATGGAAATCGCATATAGACGCAAAGTTGATCCAAATGAATTTAAAAGCAGCCCAAATGAATTGGCTTATGGGAAAAAATTCTATGCTAAGCCTAGACTGTCAACTTCTACTATACAACGCGATCCTGAAACCAATATGGTCCTATGGAATCCAGCTATGGGGCACTGCCTCAGCATCAAATGTCGAAAGAATTCAAAGGCGATAAAATAAAATTCTACGTACTATTAAAGTACGTTCTTTTAAAGGGACTGTATTGAATGTTACTTTTCGCTTTTGTTAAGCAACATCGAATACATCAGTTATTAATCTTTTTGAATTTCCGCGATTTTGCATTTATAATAAATAAAATCAGATTTAGTATTTTTTATTAAAGTATGTATTGAACGTTACCCACAGTTTTTGTTTAGCTGTTGGAAATAAGCATTCATTTATATTTTTTTCCGTAAACATTCATTAATATTTAATAATATTAGATTTAAAATTTATAGAATAGTATGTATTGAACGTTACCCTTTGTTCTTGGTAAGCAATTGCAGACATAGAGTAAATTAATATTTCTGCATTTACGTAAACAAGCATGGATATTAAACAAAATCAGATTTAGAATTCTCTTTTAAAGGGAGTGTATTGAACGTTACTTTTCGTTTTTGCTAAGCAGCTACGAATATATCAGTTATCAATCTTTTAGAATTTTCGTGATTTTGCATTTACTTTGAAAAAAATCAGATTTAGAATTTTTATTAAAGTATGTATTGAACGTTACCCACAGTTTTCGTTGAAAAGTTCCAGATATAAAATTTATATATACATATATTTTTTTTCCTTAAGCATGTATTAATATTTAAGAATAGTAGATATTAAATTTATGGAAAAGCATGTATTGAACGTTACCCAAATTAGTTGAAGATATAGTATTCATTGATGTTTTTATATTTCTGTAAATATGCATGAATAAGGGAAAATAATAAGATATATGTAAGTGTTGATTTAAATTTTCCATATACATAAATGTGTATTGAACGTTACCCTTCGTGTTTGTACAACACAATTAATCTTATATAACTACAAAACGATATAAAGTGCATCTTAGGTTTTTCATTGCAATAGTTAAACAATTTTTTCACAAATTAAAACTAATTTTAATCATACGCCCTGATGCATACGAATGAAAATGTTTGGATTTCCTTCTGCTACTTTCCAATACTTTTAGCAATATTTTTATGTATAAAATAAAGCATTTAAAAAGCTTTATCAACAATAAAACTCTTTTTTACTATTTGATTGATTTCTATTCAAGTATGTTTAGAGTAAAAATATTAAATATGAACTCTGTATGAAGATGTTTTTATTATTTTTGTTCGTTTGAAAAATATCTCACTTTGATGGCATAAAGAAAACTGAAAACAATTTAATATCTCTTTTTTACAACTTTTTCTGCTGCATATACTTTACAAAATAGCTGTTACGATACATATAGAAAGATGTTGTGTATTAAGTTTTCTATGCTAAACTCTTAAAAAATTTCCACATAAACAATGTTTGTGGTTTCATCTTTTACTGGTTTTTTTCTCTTCATCTTTCTTTTTCTACACTTTAGCATTTACATAACACAGATAGCTTAACTTTGTGCTCCCTCCTGCCCCCAGTGTATTTTACATTACAAAGTTTTCATTTATGGCTTTTGCTTTAAGTATGTAATGAAAGTGCTTAAATATTATCAACACTTTCTATTATTTTTTTATAATATCAGCTTTTTCCCCCTTTTCTTTTCTTTTTTTTTTTTTTTTTTTTTTAAGTTTTATTTGAGAGATTGTGGCATAAACAAAACTCTCATAAAAAAATTATTGAAAAGTTTATAGTGAAGCTAAAGCAAAAAAAAAAAACACTTTAATCTAAAGTTTATAATCCAAAATGAGAGATATACTTTTGATAATAAATTGAAAAAGAAAAATTTTTATAATTTGTAAGCGATGATTTAGAAAAAGGTGAGCATGATTATTATGTATATATGGGCGTGACAATGCCCACTTTTCCAATAAACAAATGGTATTGTCAGGTGGAATTAATGATTGTGTAATATTTTATTAAAACCGCTTAACTACAAACTTTGCCAGCATATATTAAATTTTTATGGGAGTTGCACTGCCCTCTTTTCTTTTGTAGTATTTTTCTCTTGAGAAAATAATTTTGGCAGCAAAATTACAAAATGGTCTTTAAAGTAGTAAAAATTGAGATGGCATATATGAATGTATTGCTGTGCAGTATGGGTGTGGCACTGCCTACTTAGCAAATCAGTGAATTCTATTGTCAAGGAAACTCCATATTTGTGCAATCTTTTGTGAGAAAGGATGAGTAGCCACTGATTTAAATACAATATTTATTGCGCACGGGGCGTCACAGATGCTGCCCCCTTTTCTAAACATTTAATTCTATTGCTGCCAATAGTAAATGGGTATAAAAATTTTTATAAGAATTAGTTAGGTGCCAGACAGTGCACACTTTCTATGGAATTCTTAAGCAGCAGGAGAAGAGAAGAAGGGATCAATCGTTAGAGATTTTATTGCTGCACAATATTACAGACGTAATAGCAACTTTTTCTCATTTAAAAGTAAAAAGGCATCTTGATAGAAGTAACTAAAAAATTGATTCCTTTTAAAGCTCACACTTATCTTATTTATCTTATTTTATTATTCCAACATCGACCTGCTTTTGCTGGAGAACTCTTGAAATATCCTACATTAAAGACTTTCAACTGTAAATGTTTTAAAATGCAACCTGTTTGACTGTCCTCCCCTAAAATTATACTTTATTTTATTACGGCTGTTTATGTTAAAAAAAAAAAGAAACAAGAGTTTATGGCAATATGTAAATAAAATAATTTAATGATGACTGCATAGCGATAACATTAATTAGGCTTTCGTGTTAACAAAACACCCATGCAGCACAATGACAACAATGAAATTATTAAAAATCTAATCGTGTGCTAACAGAAAAGGGGGGCGTTTGGTTTTTAATAAATGTGTGGACTTGCAGATAAATGTCTTTTTTGTATAGTAAATAATTTTAGTTTAAAGTTAATCATGTGAAAAATAATTATATGATGATAAAGTCAATAAAAAAAATTGATTATTTATTGTAACAGTATAATAAAGCGCCTAAAACCAGGCACTTAATTTTATTTGACAAAACGATTTAACATGTATGACTTCTGAAAATGGGCTTTCAAATCTTAATTTTGAAAACATATACTTTTAAAAAATTTTTACTTTTAAAAAAAAGAATATATAAAATATATTTAAAAAAAGCCAAATAATTTTAGTTTCAAGTTAATCAGGTCAAAAATATATTATATGCACGATGGCAAAAAAAAACTATAAAGCTCCTAAAATTATGCAATACTTATATAGCAAACTAATATTATGACTCCTAAAAATAGGCTAGATTTTTTTAATTTCCAAATAAAAAAAAAAACAATATAAAATTAAATTTTTATTCTTAAATATCATATTCTAACCAAAAAATATAACCCTTTTTTTCAATTAACTTTTTATTTAAATTTAACAATTTTCATATGTTTATATATTTTTCTTTAGTCTCAGATATTTTTCAATTATTTGCATAGTAAATACAATAAATTTTGCAAGAAATTTAATTAAAACCATAGAGAAGATTATACAAGCTTTTCGTTTTCAGCATAAGATAGCATATGTGTTGCATACTTTATGGGACAGCTTTAGTTTTAATTCTTACCTCAAAATAAAAACGAGAAATAAATGCAAAATATGTAGTAGAGCAACAAACAACAACAACAAGAACAAGAACAGCACAACTACCTTCAGAGTATTATTTAATTTTTTGTTGCTGTTTCGCATACAGAAACGAGTTAAGGAAACAGCAAACTTAAGCCTTTCAAAAAAAAAAAATAAATAAATAAAGAGTTAAATAAAAATAATTTTCATAAAAAAGTATTTCCAGCAACCCAACAAAATGTATAATTATTTTTTGGAAAATTTCTGTTTCTATTTTCCACAGCATAATTTCAGGATTTGTTAAATTCCTAGCAAAAATCAGAGCAACTCAATATTTGTTAAAATGTTCTTTTTTCTATTTTTGAAAATATTTCGCTGGTTTATCTGAGTTTATTACAATTCTAAAGTCTGCGTCTTGTGTGTGTGGCTTTGTGTTCCATTCCATGTTTTATTCAGTCTGTATTTGTACTACCAAAACATATTAATATTTATTTAACAATGCGACAAAAAGACTTAGCATTAAATTTAAAGAAATATAAGTTTATTTTATTATTTTAACAGATGTGGACTGCATACATGCTGGTATGGTAAAAATAAATAGGAATTAATTTGAGCAAAATGAATTGAAAAGCGGTCTCAATATTGTTTTCTATAGAAGATAAAGAGAATATATTTTTTTTAAATGAAAAAAGTTCAAATTTTTAAATTGAAAGCTAATAAGTAATAAAATTAAATTTGCTAAATATTTTAGTAAGGAAAGAACGTTTTAATAGTCCCAACAATAAAAGTATCAAAAAGAAAGTATACTAGCTTCTTAGTCTGGTTTAAATTTAATCCATTTAAACTTAATTAACTTATAATGCCTTAAGGCTGATTAAATGCTGTACGAGTATATGTGCCTTTTTCTCCCTTTCTCTCACGCTCTCTCTCTCTTGTTATTTTCCTCCAAGGCATATTCGAAAAAATTCCCTTAATTTATGTTGCCACGCAACAACTGTTTTTGGTTAGAAAAAGTTAACTTGCACTTTCACATTAAATAAAATATTCTAACCAGTCATCATCCTTTAGGCCATAAACTACTGAAACAAAATTTTAGGCTGGTAAGATTAAAAAAAAAAAAAACTTTTCTTCACCAACAAAACAATCAAAAATTTAATTTTAAGCATGCTGTTTCTTCAGCGTCTCTATATACATATAGTATACTCGTATAGTATCAACTTTTCACAATTTTCGTTTGTTTAAACATTTCCTAGTGCATACTTTTAGGTGGATTTTTGGTGTGAGTATAATTCACATAATGCCATTGTTGTGTGTTTGATAAAGAAAGACATTTAGTTTTTTATTTAGTTGCTTTCACATATTTTCCTCAAATTATTATTGTATGCGCTTTTTGTTTAATAGCTGAATTTTGGTCCCAAAATAAATTTTGTTTTGCATTCATTTTGTTTTTTTTTTTTTTTTTCATTAATAAATGTAGGATTTTTAATTATTTCCGTTATTCTATAAAATAAACAATAGAAATTTTAATTAAAGCCTGTAAGTAGGCAATGAATGTAGGATACATCTTTGTTTTTAGAACTTTCACATTTTTAGGAAAATTTTATGATTTAAAACCATGATGACTAATAACTGGATAATTCAATTGCAATAAAACATTTTTTTATTATAAAACTAGGCAGTGCCACGCCTCTAGAAATCAGATATAAATGATTTAAAGTTTTAATACTTAAGAGACAGTTCAATTTACTACTTACAAAAGTGGGCAGTTACACGCCTATACAAACTAAATACATGTAGGTAGCCTTTTATATTCAACGGATAGTTATGAAACTTGACAAACACATTCAGTGCCGCCGCTAATTTTGTTATTTAAAAGGGAGGCAGTGCCACGCCCAAACGAAATATTTATACATATATTGAACGACTTTTACTAAACGAAAACTTATGTATGCATGTAAAGGGTGATCCAAGTAGAGATACTTTTTTCAATAGCCTTTTTTTGACAGAACACGTGTGAGTCGTGTCATGTTGTCATGTTATTTTTGTTTAGTATTGTTTGGCATTTCATAATGGAAAAACTTACGCCTGAACAACGTTTACAAATCGTTCCAACTTTATTACGAAAATTCACGTTTTGTGAGGAATGTGTTTCGAGGCAAATTTTGCTTAGCGATGAGGCCTTTGTCTGTCTCAATGGATATGTAAACAAACAAAATTGCCACATTTGGAACGAAGAGCAACCTGAAGAGATTCAAGAACTGCCACTTCATCTAGAAAAAAAAAACGGTTTGGTGTGGTTTGTGGGCCGGTGGAATCATCGGTCCATATTTCTTTAAAAATGATGCCGGTGCGAACGTAACCGTCAATGGCGAACGTTATCGTTCCATGATAACCGACTAATTGATGCCTGAAATTGAAGGTCGAGTTCTCGGCGACATTTGGTTTCAGCAAGACGGCGCCACTTGTGCGGACAAATCCACTTCGATTCAGGCCTTGGAGGAAATCATCAAGCGTGTCATTGTTACCAGTTAACAGTCCAAATGCTCGAACGAGTTATCGAAAATTGGACTCACCGAATGGACCATCTGCAACGTAGCAACGGCCAAAAAATAAATGTTAAAGAATCTGCTTTCAAATGACAAAAAACATTCTCCATTAAATTTGAATTTTCTGTGTTTTTTTTTTTTTTAAGTAGGGAACCTCGAAATGGATCGCCCCTTATAAGTGAAATCTTATTAAACTTTGAACACGACTTGATTTGCTAATTAAAAAAGTGGGCATTACCACGACCATTGATAGTAGATTTTTTAACTAGTAAAAGCGAACAGAGGCCTTACCCACACATACTTAATTGTCGTTTATTAAATGAAATCTTATTAAACTTTGATCACGTCTTGATGTACTAAATAAAAAAGTGGGTGTTGCCACGCACATACAATTAAAATATTGTTTTTCAGATACATATTACTTTTGCAAAATCTATAAAATTTTGCATACCTGTTGATGCACTTTTATGATACATACATACATATATGCAAATTGTGTTAGGAAATGTTGGTGGTGCTACGCCCATAATTACTGTATATATTTTTATTCAAACCATTTGTAACTAAAAGATTTCTATAAAAGTATACACACACATTGATTTATTTGGCCATCAAAATTTGTTCACTAGACGAGGGCGTACAGTCATGCCTACAAAACACTGAAAAGATTACTTCTTAATTTTTTTTTTTTTTTTTAAATTAGGACCAGCTCTCAGGGGATGACCCACCCCTACGTATGCAGTGCATGGTGGCGGAACTCAGTGAGAGGGATAGGGTAGAGAAGATAGATATTTTTTGAAAATTTAGAAGGCTTAAATCTTAGAACTCTGCTTTGCGCGTTGTTAATTTTTATAGCAGTTTTGAGGCGCCTCCGGTGTTACGTTGACGCATTAACTTTGTTAAGCTGTATTGGCAGGCATTTTATTAATTGTTTTACTTCGCCGATGTTTCTGCTAACCGACGAAGGAGGGCGATGTTGTGTACATTAGCTTGGAACAGCATCAATCGCTGCCGGAACAGTTCTTTAGTGACCAGTGCTATGCCTTCATCACTAAAATAGTTCGAAAACAATTAATACAATGTCTCACTGATGTACATTAGAGAAATTAATGATGTTGATTGACTTGCTCTAGCCAGGGTTTGAACCCAGGCCCTAAGTCATTGTTTGCTTAGTAGTCAACGCGCTAACCACTTCAGCCAACACCACCCTCAATTACTTCCTCTTAGCCATCTCTATTCTAAGGATATTCGTTGGTTTTTACTTTTTGATTAATCCCATTCTATTCTCCATTATTCTCATTCCTCTGTCAAGTTTAATATTTAATATTTAATATTTTCAAACTTCTTGTTGATTAATTACAATTGTTGTTGTCGGTGTTATTTAAAATTTTTTTTTGTGCCTGTTTTTTTTTTTCTTTCTAGCAAAATTGCAAAACAATTCTCTGGCTCTAGTCAAGGGAGCATTTTAATTATTCATTGCTGTTGACGAAACAAAAAACAATTCCCAACTTTTTTTTCTGCAGTTTGATTTTATTTTATTAGACGACAATTTTTGAACAGAAACAAAATCTAAAAATACAGAGCCAGTCAGCACACAGCAAATCCAGTGATTTTCAGCTTGAGTTGTTGAAATTAACTTAAGCACAAGAGTGTTTTGTACTCTACACAGGCACACACACAAACTTAGATACTAAAAACTCTATTAGCAAAAAAAAAAAGGAAGAAAATGTGTGCCTTAAAAAAAGGTCTCATGTGGGTTTTGTAACACTCTGTTTCAAGATAATAGAGTTTTGTATTTTTTATGTCTTGTTGTGTTTCTTTTTTCTTTCCTTTTTTTTTGGCAAAATGTGCAAAAATACTTTGGCTTTGAGTTTTGTTTTTGTTTTGCTTTACTTTTCTCGTTTGGTTATTTTCATTTTTTTTTTTTGTTTAATGACAGTTTAAAGTCTTGTCGCCCTGATATCATCCTGTGATGCCTTGTTAGATTTTCTGTATATGATTTCCTAACGATTTGGCTGTGAAAAATATATATTTAGTTTTAAAATAGATTAGTCTCTGGGGATATTTAGATAATTTGTTGAAGCCAAATTTATTTCTTCTTCTGCTTGCTCTGTGTGTTGCTGTTGTTCGAATCTTGTTTGTTATCTAGTTTTCTGGTTTGTTAGATAAAAGCCCTAAATGTATGCTAGGGTATTTTATTTTTATGGCCTTTTGTTAATCAGATTTTTATGGTGCAAAAATAAGGAAAAATTATATATTTTTTTTGCGTCTTTGACTTTTTGCAAACAAACCAGCAACTTTAAGAGTTTTTTTTTTCGTTTTTAAATGCAAACGATAATAAGGCCAATAAGTAGACGGGGGGAAAATTGTTGTTTAAAGTCATAAAAATTTTAAAGATTAATCAATAGATAAACAACAGATAGATTGCAATAGCAATAGACCGCCGACGTGGCTGATAGGTACCAATGCTATCCTCGCGAGTTGCCGGTTCGATTCTCTCCACAGGCCTGGGATATATTTCTGCAGATAAGCTAAACGCTTTGCGGTTTGTGTTCTCTCTTAAAACGGAAAATAAAAAAAATTGTATGGCTAAATTATGTATATTATTTTCCATTGTAGTGGGCGTGGCACTTTTCTTAAAACTTCAAAAAATTTTCTATGTGTTCTCAATTTATATAGTTTTATTGCTTAAACGCAGTTAGAAAATTCGAAACAAGCATAAATAACTTGTTGAGGATGAAGAAACTGCGATAAGATTTAAATAGTGGGCGTGGCTATTCTTACACTTCTCTAAAAAATAGTTCCAGAGCTATTTAAAATACATATGTGGGAAAAATATACCGTCTAAATGTGATTTTACCAGCATTAATTGTGTAGGAATTTTGAATTTAGTTGGCAGGTCGATTATTAGTGATCTATTTTGCATGTAAATTATACAACCGGTTCTAATAAAAAAGATTGCATTTGGAACCTATTTACTTACAGATATGCACAAAAACTATTTCATTAAAATCGGTTCAGTACTTTGGGAATTATAAGTTTTTTTTGCCAAATTTCAAATATGTGCTTGCAGTAGAGATGGAGAATTTTTAGTCTGCGGAAAAAAATGTTATACAGTCGTTCTAAAAACGTCTAAATAAATTAGGGGCAAATAAATAATTTCAATATTTATTCGGTTTTTCATACAATAGACTGCTGCCATTCAATATAGTTTGAAATTTTCATTTGAATTGACATAAAATTTCGTTCGATATTGAATGCCGTAATTTGACCCCTGATTCCAAATCATATCTTCTTTTTTACTTTTACTTCCCTCCACTTTTTTTTTTGCAAGGCATAAACTTTACCGGGCTCTTTTTTTAACCTTCAGCTGTTAAAGCTTTAATTTTTTATCAAAGAAATTAAACCCATTTCGTTTCCTTTATTCTCTCTTCATTGTTTTGGTAACTTGTCTTAAAATAAATATATAATTAAATTAAGTGTAATCAAATAATCTCTCTATCACTTGCTTCTTATTTGCATTCTTTTTTCGTATTTCATTGATATTTGATGCTTATTTTAAGACAGTGCCTTAACATATGCTTCACTACGAAGAGAAAAACTTAATTTAATGATTCGACTTAAAAGCAAAAAAAAAAATAAATACAAACTCCTTAAAAATTATACTTTAACTTTAAAATGTTGCTAAGACTTTATTAAGTTTGCCAAAGTAATGAAGCATTCATGGAACTTCTTTAGCAAAGTACATATATTTACAAAAAGGTCGTCGCAGCATGCACATGCATGAGTCTTTGCAGATGTTTAAACAATACTAAAAACAGAGACGTAGTACGATATGATGGAATTCTTAGCAATAATTTGATTTATAAAATATTTGTAGTCGAAAAACAAAAGAATCCTTGATAAAATAACTTACGACGAGACTCTTCTTCATAAAATGCTTCTGTCTTCAAAAATATGTTGTTTCTACATGAACAAGTTTTCTTTCCATCAGTTTGATTTTGTACAAGTGTGTAATAATAATAATAAATAAGATACAAACATCTTTTGTATTTGAAATACAAAAGCTCCATGACATGTTAGTAATTTTACACATGTTAATGTCACTCACAAACACTTTTACACCTTCATATTCTGTTTGCGTTCAGACACATTCAAAGGATATACTCGTATGTAAATATATATTTTTTAAGAATATTTTCAGTTTGATGATTTTATTGTCATTAAAATAATTTGTGGAAAATATGAAATTATATTCGAGCATTTCAAATTCTTTTGTTGCCATATTGATTAAATATTCTTGCAAAAGAAAACCTTTTTAAATATTCAATAATTTGATGCAGCAAACAAATACTTTATAGAAGTTAATCCTGCAGTTTGTTTGAGAATCATAAATATTTGTTATATGAAATGTAAATAAATTAAACAAGATTAACAAACATACATACATATATGTATGTATATTCCCCAGTTTATCTCAGGAAGCAGTTTTTTAGACAAAAACTTTTTAAACTTAACTTTTAAGCAGCAATAGAATTTTTATTAAGGATATTAATTTTTTATATTTTTGGCAGATATTTTTTTTTAATTTTGGGAATTTATTTTAAGGAATTCACATACTGCTTTTGTATTTTTAAATGTGATTAAGAAATTTGCAAAAATAGTAGTCAGAACTTAACCCAAGGATATATTGAACATTATAATCGGGATTATAGTAAACGACGGGGCGAAAAATAATAACCAGGACTAAAGCCAAGCATATATTGAAATTTTAATAGGGACTAAATTGAAGACTATAGTCGAGACTACAGTAAAAACTATAGTCAGGATATGAACAGAGTTGCTTTTCCTCATATTACCCTCAAAAAAGAAAAAACTGTAAAGCAACGTAGTAAGAAAAAAGATAAAAAAACCAAAGAGTACCAAAACTACCAATGTTTCCCATTTTTAGCCCTTACAAAAGTATTGTGTACTTTTTCTGAGTTATATGCTATCCGTCTACCAAATTTCATACAAATCCATTAAGAGAATTTCTCAAGAAAAACAAGGACCAAAACTAAAAAAAACAGTACTAAAAGTAAAAAACTACCATACGTAAAAAAGTTCCAGATTTCAGGCTTTATTAAGTATATTAGTTTTTAAGAAAATTTTAAATATTAGTACAAAAATCAAAAAGTACCAAAATTACCAATTTTTCCCATTTTTAGCCCTTAAAAAAGTATCGTGTATTTTAATCTGAGTCACATGCTATCCATGTACCAAATTTCATACAAAGCCCTAACGAAAAATAAAAAGTACCAGTACAAAAATAGCACCAAAAATAAAGAACCACCAAAAGTAAAAAACTTCCATAAGTAAAAAAGAACCAAAAGTACCAAGTTTTTTTCTCATTTCATAAACCAGAAAGTATGTTAATTTAGCAAGAAAATTTTAAAAATAACAATTGCCAAAACTCTCAATTTTTACCTTTCGGACGCCTTAAAAAGTAGCCTATGTGTTAGTTCTTCGGTGACGTGGGGTATAGTGGAATGGAATGGGAACAAGAGATCGAAATATCCCATCGAAATAAGTTTTCGGTGCGCAATAAACATTAAAATCATGGAGAGCTTGAATGTGCCTGAGAATCCTAAAGTGACCAAGATGGGTTCTCTTCCAAGGGCATGCAGCGTTCAGTCCGATCGTTGAAAAAACAGCTAGCTGCTTGGCCAGGATATCTACCGGTAGCCAGTACCAACATGGCGGACAATATTTTCCTTGCGGTAGACCTGAGCGCTCCTGTTATCGGAGTAGTTGATAGCCGCACATTTTATCCAGAGATTTACGAAAAGAGTCTTTTTCTCTTTCGCTTTCCAATACAGACTACAACCTCATAAGGCAGTTGGGGCTTAATTATTGCCTCAAAGATCCAGTTGGTCCCTCTGAGTTTGATTCCCCAGCTTCGACCAATTTGTTTTTTTGTAGGTGTTCATAGCAACAAGGTCTTTCTTAGCTCTATGGTGGATGTTTAGGTTCCATGACAGTTTATTGTCTATGATAACTTCAAAAAAAAAAAAATCCCAATTTTATGGCGATTTTCAAAAATTTCTTTGGGAATTCTGGGGTTTAAAAAAAAAAAGTTTTTTTTTTTTATTTTTTAACATTTTCCCTCTAGTACGAATTTGTAGCCAAAATTATGGATAAAAAAAATTAGTTTGCAGCATTCTTTTTCTGAGACTTTTATTGTCATCCAAATGCTATTTTATGAAAAAAGTAAAAGTAAAAAAGTTGTTCACTTTTATGCTTCGAATTTATAAAAAATAGTTGAGATAGCTGATATTTAAGTTTTTTTTTGCAAAATTGTTTATAGAAAAAAATTTTTTTTATTGATGAAGCCAGATCGTTTTTGTTTATTCATATTAATTTTGACGCCTATCATTTCGAAACGCAAATCTGCTGTTAACAAATTAATCAAGATAGCTAAACTTCATAAATATTTAAAAATAAATAAAAAAATGTTTTCCTTTGAAAAATATTAAAAATCTCTTTATGGGGATTTTTCGAAATTTTTTTGGGAATTTCCAAAAGTTTCATATTCAAATTTTATTCGTATAGTTTTCACGTGCTTTCGAATTTTTAGCTAAAATAGAAAAACAAATAAAAGTTTGACTATAGTCTTGGGCGGGCCGGGCCATAAGCTCTTTTAACAAATCATTATGGAATATTATCATTTTGCCCTTAATATATTGAGTCTTTTTACGACATGTTTGCTGTCGAAAGTACAATACAGCCTGCTCTTTTTTGTGTAAAAAATTATCTGCAAAAATTGCGTTAAAATTTATGTCTTTATATTTTCGCAAAAAATTGCTTTAATAAGCAATTTTCATAAATTTATTTTCAAAAGCAAAGAAAAAACAAATAAAGCAGGCAAAATATATTGCCTATTGTTTGACAAAATAATTGGGGGAAAAAAATATGTATATCTTCGTTTTTTTTTCGGCACATTATAAATTATTTTTACCACAATTTCCATTTAACGTGGTTTTCTTGTTTGTTTTTCTTGTTCCCCAGAGTCATATAATTCTTTTGTGTTAATTTTTTGCAGATTGGTTTTTTTGTGTTATTGTTACAAACAATTTAGTTTTTCTTAGCAAGCGATATTTATTAAAATATGATGTATCTTTGTATATGTGTACCTAGTCAATAATAATTTCAGTTGCTTAGAAAAATATCTTTAAAAAAGTTCAGTTTTTAAATTAATTTGCTATTTTTTATTAAAAACTATAGTTTCAGTCTAGAGATTTTTTTTTTTTGGTTTTGTTACACAAAAGTTTATAAATATAATAAAACATGGTCTTTGCGGCAAACTGTTGAAAATGTGGTAAAGCTTTATTTAACCGCAAACAAATAAGTAACAGTTCAAACACAACTTCCTTTGGCTGCCATACTGGATGGCTGGCTGGCTCTTCTGCTTCTTTCTCATTTATACGTAACGTTACTTAACGAGGAAATACCGGAATTCACACAAAACACAAAGAAAAAACGACGAAACAAAAGCAAAAACAAACCCGTTCAAAGGCAAGAAGAAAAACCCAACCAACACAAAGGAGTCGTACAAAAAAAAAAAAAAAGGAGAGCGAGCCATCAAACAGCAGACAGAAGAAGGAGTAAAATAAAGTCAGAAAACTTCATGTCAAATATGTTTGGTGGCTGAGGAAAACCAATATTTGTAGTGAACAAAAGGACTTTTGAACGCAATGACTGCTGACTTTTTGGTTTAAATGCAGTGGTTTCAGTTTTACTGAATGCTTCACACACATTCTCACATGTAATTAAAGAAATCACACATACGCGCAAACACAATATAAGTGGAAAGAAAAGAAATTTTTTGCCATTTTTATTTTCGTTTCAGAAAAATAAACTTTCAATGAAATTAAAAATTAGCTTTCAAGTCTTCAGATTTATGTGAGAATAATCATGGCGAAGGCGAATTCACTTAACAGGTGTTGTAATTCTACAACAAACACAACATTACAACAAGATTTGACATATCGTACATAAGCCCCCCTATCCAAGCATGCAAAAATTTTCGACATTTTAACCTCCATTATATTCTTCCTCTGACATTTAGAGTCTCTTTCAGCAAACAAATTTAAACACAGTTTAATTTAATTAAAGATCTCTATTTAAATTCTGTTTAAAAAAAATTCCATTTTCACCAACTTCTACAATAAAACACCAGAAAGTATGGTAGCCCTTTGTTATTTAATATGAAAAAATTTTTTTATGTATGTATGTGTCGCTAGAGACAGCTGTTGTGAGAGAGAAGCAAAATCAGTATTTAAATGGAGATTGCTACCTATTTAAACAGCTTTTAAATGTGTAAAGAGAATATGTTAGTGAAAATGAATAACTACGTTTAAATATGAATTGATATTTAAATAGAATTGGTGAAAGAGACTCTTAATAAGTAATTACACATTTCCTAAGAAAAAAAAAAGCTTTTTAAAAATATGTATATAAAAATGGGAAAAAAATTTTTATAATCAAACGAGTATATCTCTATTTATTTAGTTAATACATAAAAAATTATAATCAATCGTGAAATTGAATAAAATTAAATATATTAAAAATTTTTGCATATTTTCGGTTGGGACTACACAGCTCTGCTCCTGTACAAAGTGGATAACTACTGTTTTCAGCTTAAATAGAACTTCACCTTCACTAAGTCTGTGTGGAAGTTTCTACGAAGTCGATTATTGGCTTAAATATGCTTGAATTATTTCCAAAGTAATTTGATACTGCCTCTTTTCGTTTTTTTATCTCATCGAAGTAAACTGGTATTATACACTTTTTGAAAACGTTAATAACTTTTAAACGATAAGAAGGATTTTGTTCAATCTTCGATAAGAACACTCGCAATTGAATTACCTTCCAAAAAAAAAAAAATTCAACTTAAATCGGTTCAACCGTTCAAGAAATACGCTGCCACAAAAGCATACAAATAAGCACTTCTAAGCTTATGACGCCCATATTTTTTTATTTTTTTTTTGTTTTGTTTTGGTATTAACTTTAGTTCTCCTTCTCTATTTAATTTAATAGTTTTTCTTTTAGAAAAATAAATACAGCCAAGCATGCAAACAAGTTAAAAGTTGACTTTTACGAAAATTCGCTCATGTATAAACATGGCTTAATTTTATATGTACAACCAATTTGCATATGGAAAACTAAAAGCCAACATAACAAAAAATATGTTAGCTTCTCATGCAATTGTTCCAAACAATAGTTTATGCTGCCTTCAAAATAAGAAAACTTTTTAGAAAAAGAGGACAAAAAGGAAACTTTCCTTACAAAAGGACAAACAATACACGTACATGGCAAACAGTAAAAATAAAAACAACGAAATGAAAACCTTTAGAAAAAGCACCACAAACAAAAATTTGCCAAAATAAAAAGCCGTCTTCTTCTTTTATTACATCGAATATGTCTATGAACACTCCCACATATATTTAGCCTAGAGTATATAATTGTTTAAAACACATGTTCGAATACAAAAGGAAACCACTAGAAATTAAGAAGAACAAAAAAGAACCCTATTGTCCTTTTATAATGGCTTATGGCAAAAAAAAGGGATGTATTAGAATTGGGAACAGTCAAACAGAAATTTCAAAGAAATAAAAACAAATATATATACATACACACGTAGTACTAATCAAAACATTACCAACATATGATTATCATTAGAAAGAAAATTATACCATGCTTTAAGGCTTCTTTTTTTGCATCTAGGTTAATGTTTACTAAGAGCGGCAAAAACAATAATTTTCGCTTTGCATAAAGATTGTTTAATGAAAATTAAAAAAAAAAAAGGATTTACGCAACGATGTCACTATTCTTAAGCAACCAAACTGTACTTGTTACACCTTTATTCGAAAAAAATAAATAAATATGTAACTTTCGTAAACCTGATTAGTTTAAAAATATTACATTGCATGTATTAGCGTTTTAATATAAAATTATAACAGACAAGAGCATTTTTTGTGACAGACTTTATGGTCACATTATTAAACGGATTTTGATGAAATTTATAGCATTTTAAAAATATTTATTCACAGAAGAAAACAACATATAGTGAATTATTGTGGGTTGCGTATTTTTGGAGGTATAAGCGCTTAAAGTGGCCACTAATACATGCGCACTTATTACTCAAAACAAACACACTAAACATGCATGTATTTCGCACCAGCTTGTTTTGCAAGCAAAATAACAACCACACTAACAACTGGTGCCGGCGTGGCTGATAAGTAGCAATGCTAGACTAGTAGTCCGGAGGTTGTCGGTTCGATTCCGGCCAGAGATCCTTGGTGTTTTCTGCAGACAACCTAATCGCTTTGCTTGTGGGGTTGTGTTTTAAATTTTTTCAATGCTTGGATCTGAGAGAACTGTAGGAATTTTAGAGGAGCAAAAGAGAGGAGACCTTAGTAAATTATTTTATGTCATTGTGTTTTATTTTTTTAAATAAGTATAGGCCAATTCATACATATGTACCATTAAATAATTATCTGGCGAAAAGTAGAAAACGTGCTTAAGTCGAGATAAGGTAGTTTTTAGTTAATAAAGTTTCTCTGGGCAAAATTTTATTTATATTAAACGATGTTTAACGAACTTTTGTCACAATTTGACAGTGGTGTTGGCTGAAGTGGTTAGCGCGTTTACTACTAAGCAAAAAATGACTTGGGGCCTGGGTTCAAACTCTGGTCAGAGCAAGTCAATCAACATCATTAGTGAGACATTGTATTAATTGTTGTCGGACTATTTAAGTGATGAAGGCATAGCACTGGTCACTAACAAACTGTTCCGACAGCGATTGTTGCTGTTCCAAACTAATGTACACAACGTCGCCCTCCTTCGTCGGTTAGCAGAAACATCGGCGAAGTAAAACAATTAATAAAATGCCTGCTAATATAGCTTAACATAGTAAATGCGTCTACTTAACACCGGAGGCGCCTCAACACTGCCTTAAAAATTAACATAACGCGCAAAGCAGAGTTGTGAAAGAGTTAGTCTTATAAATTTTCAACATCTAGGGTAGGGATAGGGTACCCTATTTCTGGGTTTCGGCACAGTCTACTGCTACTGAGTGCTGGTCCCAATTAAAAAAAAAAAAATAACGAGCTGCTTTTCTTTTTCTAGCTTATTATTTAAAAATGGAATAACGGTTTAAGTTGACTTATAAGATATTGAATTTTTAAACTTAAAACTTTTGCTATGCTGTGAGAAACCATGTGTTAGTAAATCACAAGAGTCGAAAATGAATGAATATACTTTCAATTACAATGGGAATAAATTTGTGAGAAACCACTTAAACAAATAAAAAGTGCTTTTCTCAAAAACTGTAATATATAACATTAGCACTAAATTCTTATTGCCACACAGATATATAGACGTTCTTGGAACGACATTGATGAGGTGACATCAAATTCTCCATCTCTGATTCAAGCATATATTAGAAAATTTGTTGAAATCCTTATAATTCCCAAATTAATGAACCGATTTTAATTAAATATTTATTGTGCATTTCTGTAAATAAATACCTTTCAAATGTAATTGTTTTTATCAGAAACGATTGTATAGTTTAAGCGCAATCAGGATCACAAATAATCATCCTGCCAACTTAATTAAAAATTACTTCATATTTAGTGCTGGCAAAATCAAATCGAAACGGTTTATTTCCTTAATGCCCCAAAATTGTATAAAAAAAAATTAAATTTACATCTAGAATATGTTGTTTACACTCAAAGTATTTAAGTAAAAGTCTTGAATTATTTGTTTGTGAAGGATCGCCGTTAAAATATAGGGTGTCTCTTATAGTCTTACTTTGAGTTGGCATCACTGCTTTATTTGAGCACCGATTCAACAGCTGATAGTTGCTTTTTGTTTACTTTTCTTTAAAATTTCATTATGTATCGACTTACACCAGAGCAACGCGCGCAAATTGTTGAAATTTTTAATCAAAATAATTGTTCTATTCGTCAAACTCATCGTGCAGCGGCCGCTACAATTGATTTACTCAAAGAAGCTTTTGATGAAAAAATAATTTCACGTAATGGCCCAATTAATTGGCCAGCAAGATCGTATGATTTAAACCCATTAGATTATTTTCTTTGTGGTTAAGTTAACTCACTTGTCTACGTCGATAAACCACAAACAATTGAACATCTGGAAATCAACATTCGAAGAGCTATCGGCAAAATACGTCCGCAAATTCGAAAAGTTTTTGAAAATTGGTGTTCCAGATTGCGGCTTCTACGCGCAAGCAGTGAGGGCCGTATGGCAGAAATCATATTTAACCATTAATTTTATAAAATTTTCTTTCCAATAAAGCCCGTTTAATTGATATTCAAAATATATTCCCTTGTTTTATTATGATTTAAACTTGTGTCACTCTATAAAAAACACCCTTTATAAGACTTATGGTAGTATTCATAAAAAATAAAATAGATTTCAAATGTGTTTTAGTAAAAAATTTCTATACAAAGTTTTCTTAAAATATAATTCAAATCCATTTTAAATTTTTATGAAAATGGGAGTAACTCCTATTTATTTACGGTTCAAGTCTTTGTTATATATTTTTTCTTTTTATTAGGACCACCACTCAGGGGATGACCCCTACGTGTGCAGTGCACTGTGCCGGAACTCAGGGAGAGGGCTAGGGTAGAGAAGATAGATGTTGAAAATTTAGAAGACTTAACTCTTTCACAACTCTGCTTTGCGCGTTATGTTAATTTTTTAAGCAGTGTTGAGGCGCCTCTGGTGTTAAGTAGACGCATTAACTTTGTTAAGCTATATTAGTAGGCATTTTATTAATTGTTTTACTTCGTCGATATTTCCGCTAACCGACAAAGGAGGGCGATGTTGTGTACATTATCTTGGAACAGCATCAATCGCTGTCGCAACAGTTTTTTAGTGACCAGTGCTATGCCTTCATCACTTAAATATTCCAACAACAATTAATACAATGTCTCACTGATGTACATTAGAGAAACTAATGATGTTGATTGACTTGCTCTGGCCAGGGTTTGAACCCAGGCCCCAAGTCATTGTTTGCTTAGTAGTCAACACGATAACCACTTCAGCCAACACCACCCTCATATAGGTACAATACCAATTTCGTACATCTTCTTCGAAACCATGGACTAAAACTTTCTAGTTTAACTCTTGAACATGTAGTCAAATGAATATATTTAGAATATCAATGCTTAAAAAATCTCCAGGGGGGTTACATAGCAAATGCGATGCGAAACAATGTAAATAAGATACAAATGCGAAGAGTTTTCTTAACGCATCGCAATACAGAGTAACCCCCCAGATACCATCTTTCGAATCAAATAACCCTTCTTAACGCTGTTTTTAAACTAAAAAAATATTACCTCTTTGCAGCAACAAATCACACGCATAGAATTTCAAATGCTCAACAAAACTTACCTAAAAAGAGAAGAGAAAATACAAAACAAATTAAATTTACAATTCAATCAAACTTATTTAATATGCTTAAGAAAATTCAATATTACAAAATCAAAGCCAAAGGAAAATTTCCATATTAATTCTACTGTTACAATAGAAACTTTTACATAAATTTCAATTATCTGTTAAATATTTTACGTTAATAATTCCATTCATTAAAGTACTTGTATTGTGTTAAGCAGAATACTGTGGTGTCCTCTTGGCCCCTTTTTTTGATGGGGGTGGGGTGCTTGGGAAGGAAAAGAACTCAATTTGAATAACAAACACCACCTTTTATTATGATTTAATAACCAGTAAAAAAAAGAAAAGGGGAGAAAAAGATGTAGATCTTTTCTATTCAAAATTTACATAATATTTTCATATGATTTTTTTTTTTTTACACAACAGCGACAAAAGGATTTTTCTTACGCTAGAATCTTGTATGCAACAAAACCCGGAACAAGTTTTACAATTATGTATGAATAAAGAGACTCCTTAAGGCTAAATACCCTTTTATAACAACCCACATTTAGAAAATCTTGATACTCTCATACATACATACACACATCCAAACATAGAAATAACTAAACAAACAAAATTTTATGCTAAAACACACACACACATATATATACATACATACATACTATCTTTAACTCTTCCCCTTGTAAAATTTATAAAAAAAAAATTCTTTAGAAAGGAAGTGTCTTTAGCTTAGTTACGAGTCTAACTTAATAGACAGCTTGCAGTCAAATTAAAATCATATTAAATTTGCATATATTTAAGCGTTTACAAAATATTCCTACTGCCACACTCATACGCACGCCTTAAAATATACTTGACATTTTTCTTTCTTATTAAATTCAGAGACACGTTTTTCTTGATTTTTTTTCGGTATAAAAGAAAAAAATCTGAAAAATAAATTTGTGGTTTAGTTGAGAAAATTTTATGAAAAATTTTTATTTGAAGGGTTAAAAAAGTGTTACAAGAAGAAGAAGAAGAAGAAGACGAATAATAAGAACAACTTTTATTTTCTGCAATGTGCTAATGAATATTTGATTGCACTTGTTTTGTCTAAGAAGTTGCGTAAATTTAATTAAAAGTTATATACATTTTTTTTGTATAAAACTCTGTAGTTAAAAATCAAATCTTTAAATATGAATACGACTGAGCCGAATACGTAAAGGCGAATATATTAAAATCGTCAAAACGGACAAAATAAAAAAAAAAAAATTTTCTTGGTTAACTGGAAAATATCACTAAACAACCTCAAATATCATAATTAAAAATATCGTCAAAAATATGGGGGGAAAATCGCCAAAACGTAAAATCGTCTAAAAGCAGAAGTATACCAAGAAAAAACTATTTCCAAAAATAAGAAAAATTTTATTTTCAACTATATAAAAATAGGCGGCAAGCAATAGCCCCTCAGGAAATAACCTCCAAAAATATATGAAATAATACCCGCAAAAATAATTGAAGATTTGTTTCATATGCAACAAATCGCCAATTTAAAAACAAAATGAAGACTCCCACAGAATGAATTAATATCCCAAACAAAAATTAAGCAACACTCTATGATTGAAATCCTTAGTCATTAAAACACTATTTATTTCTAATGACATTTTTCTAAAACACTATTTACGGCAGTTACTATACTAAATACCGCCGTTTCGGAAAATACCATAGTCTATTAAACGCTAAACCAAAGGTCGCTAAAGAAAACGAAAACATAAAATTTTCCGAATCGTAAAATATTGACAAAAAGAATAAAGCGACAAAAACTCAAAATCGTCTAACAATTGAAAAGTCGTCAAAAGTAAAAAAATCACTAGAAAACAAAATTTGCTGAAATATTATTATAAATACATTTTTTTTGTTAATGAAATATTTAAACAAAGAAGCAAATATTGTTCAACAGAAAGAAAAATTACCAAAAAAAAACAAACAAAAAAAAAATACACGCCAAAGTTTTAACAAAAGTCGACAAGGCCAAAAATATTTGACGGAATGAAGAGCATTGCAACTAAAAAAATCGCTAACACAAAAAAGTGCACAAAAACTAATACTAAGTAAGCAAAATGGAGCAAATATCGCCACGACACTAAAAAGTCGCAAAAATTAAGAAGAAAACCGCCGAAGTTTTAAAAAAGCGTCAAAATTAAAAATTAGCAGACAGAAAAAATCATTAATGAAATATGCTGAAATTTAACAACACCATGATTTTCTTCCATTTTTATATAAAACGGTTTGGCCTTAACCAGCAACAAATTGCCAAATCGGCAAAATGGCCTGAACCAGGCATAACCAGCCTTTCGACAAAAGCCGGCAAGATTAAAAATATTTGGCAAAATGAAAAACATCGTAAAAACCATCAAATGACAAAACGAAAATTTTTTCCAAATCTAAAAATTTCTCTAAAATGCAAAAAAAAATAGGCAAACTTTTACAAAATCGTCAAAACCATATTAAGTATAAAGCGAAAATATTACTAAAACAAAAATAAATTACCAAAACATAGCAAATTTAGACAACTAAAAAGAACAGCAGAAAAAAAAAACAAAAATATCGCCAAACCGATAGAAAAAAATTCAAAATAAAAAACAAGTTTGCAAAAACGAAGAAAATTTCTACAAACTGGAAAAATTTTGCAGTAACATAAAAAGTATATGTACTTACAGCCATAAATACATACATATACGTATATGTATATGTACGTACTTGTGTATAAAAATGAGATGCTGAATACATACTAACACCGGACGAAAGCAAGTAGCACACGAAGCCTAACGTTAACTGAAATTCAATGTTACATATATTCCTTTTTTGGATATTATCAACCAACCATGACTCTTTCTCTTTTTTTTTCTTGCAAATCATGTTAAAAGAAAACCACCATAAAGCAAAAATTATAAATTTCATCACCTGCATACTCGTGTATGCAGCTAACAAAATCGTAAATCAAGCAATGAGTTGAATTTCAGGGATTCTTTTTTTCCATCAATATTTCATAAGTGATAATGAACTCCGGCAATGGTTGGTCTGATAGAAGTGAACAAACTAACAAACAAACAGAATAAATAGTAAAAACTACATATTACCATGACCACAGCATACGTTTAGAAGCCTCAGCTGGCAGCAAACAAGACAAAAAAAAAAAAAAAATGTTGCATACATTATAGAGCAGCATTGTGCATAAAAACTATTGTATGCTGTTTGTGCTAAATAACAACAAAACACAACAGCAAATAAATGGTGAGATAATGGGAAAATGCCTGAATAGCACCTAAACAAACAGAATAAGCAACGAAAAATAGACAAAAAGAAAAGTAAAAAAAAAAATATCAGCCTGTGAAAAAACTACCGAGAACTGAATACCTTTTACCGCAATGCTGGTCGCGTACACATGGTTTTTTTTTCTTTTTTTTCTGTTTTAGTTCCAATAGTGTGCTAGTGTTTGAGTGCCTTCAAACAAGTCGAAGTTTTCATTAGGTGCGCAGTGCATTTGTGGTTGAATTTGCTGCCTGTATCACCCGTTCACCGTTGTTCTATTCCCATTTCTTTTGCTACATCGGCGATGCTGCTGTAAAGATAATGCAATGCTTGAATAGTAGTGTATAAAGTTGCATCATCAAATGATATTTTTTTTTTGCCAGTACAAACTTAAAATGTCGGAAAATGTATAAGTTCATATATCAAGTTGAAAGCGCCTAAAGATGTGCTTCACTTTTTAATTAAAAACAACAAAGAACCTAGCACAGCCAACAACGGAAGTGACTCAGCTAAGGTAAAATTAAATAGTAAATTTGATAAAGAAATATATTAATATATTTAAGAAAGTAAAGCAAAATAGTATTAGAATTGAAAGAAAGCAGGCAAAATCTATTAAAATAATTAGCTGTGCGAAGGTAAAAAGATAATTTAGAAAAATAATAAACATTTGAGCACAGAATTTAATAATTTCAAAAGAAAAGTTGCACGTTCAAAGGAGAACACTGATTAAGTTTATTTATTATCAAGACTGTGAAACTTAGCTGAGATCGAAGTATCTAAAATGCATCTCTTTAACTTGACAAAATTTTCTAAATTCTCATTTAAATTTTCTATCATGCTTAGAGACAAAAACTTTCAAATATCGTCGCATTTCTTTTTTTTCTCTGTTTTTTTTTGAACATTATTATCAAAGTATATTTATACAAGTATATGCAGGAGCACAGCTGGTCGTGCTTTTTTTATACATACATACATATCTTCATTGCCTATTGTCAAAAATTTTTCATTTTCTTTCTACACAAATTTTCTTTAAGTTCTGCTGAGCAGACCTGTAAAGGAATAATTGAAATTTGGTTTTTAATTCAAAATGATTTACAAAAAGTTTAATTGATTAATTTTAGACAAAATGTGAATTGAATTAAAATACGATTGCATTTCTCACGAATTAAAAATTCTCGCAGGCATACACATCACTAAAAAGATTAAATGAATTAAATTTTGAGTGAATTTACTGGTGATTTAAAGAAAAGCAATTTTTTAATTCACCGTTTTCACTAGAATTATGATCATTATTATAAAAAACTCTTGAATGTTTTAACAAAAATTTCAAAAGCGTTTATGACTCGTAGATTCATTCAAAAAGGAATCATTCCTTTACAGCTCTGCTACTGAGCTATCTTTGACAATTGTAAATTTATTTTACACAAACAAAAAGCCTGTTGTTTTTAATTTTTTTAAGTTGTTGCCGAGATACATGTACTTGATATTGATATACTTTGATCATTATCGTGATTTACTTTTTATGGAACGTCAAAATCGCAGTTGCAGCCAACTTCGGCTATAAACAATAAACGAATTCGTGAGTATAAGTCTATACCAGTGATGCCAACTCTTGCAACATCAAAAGCACTGTGAGCCCATGGAAATAGGGTATTAAAGGGTAAAAATGAAAAAAATTTCGGGTAAAAAGGCACTAACATAATTTTGTTTTGGGTCTGGTGGATCTGAAGACAGCCTTGGCAGCAATGGAAAACTTGCATTTGGATCTATTGCTTTTTCGTGTTTTTTTTTTTGTGCGTCTTTGTCGGAGTAAGAATTGGGATATATGTCCTATGGCTTTGTGACACCCCACCTTATTTCTTTGGTATCATTTAGCACAATCCTTCTCAAGAGCATATTTATGTTTTGGTGAATATTATTTTGTAGGGTCTTAATACTGCCCATTTTGCTAAACAAAAAATTTTTAAAATATTCGTCCCAGATGCATTTAACGAACAATATTTCTCTTTTTAAATGATGTCAAGTCTTAATTAATTCATTTTTATTCCTAAATCCTTTGTTTTTTTTTTTTTGTAAATATAAACCTTCATGGTTTTTGTTAGCACCAAAATGTATGCTCCAAATATTTTAAATGAAAACTCTTGTATGCATTATTTGTAATTTCTCCCTTTAACAAATACCATATTTTCCATATAGAAACCACAGAAAAATTTTGCGACGACCATAATATACAGAAGAATATTACAATAATATTCTAAAGCAATAACAACCAGCAATAAACATAGTTGTAAATAAAAACATTGTGCTGGGGCTGCCTAAAAATATGCTATAATTCTGTTTTTAATAACAAAAAGCTACATGAAAATGCAAAACATATTTATTATGTGTATGTATTTCTAATATGCCTGGTTGATTGCAAAAGTATGTTTAGTTAAATAAAAGAGTTGTAGTTACGCAGCCATTGTAGTTAAAAGTGTAGACGCTCTACTGGTTGGTATAAAAATTTCTTTTTTTTTCCTCTCGCTTTTTCTCTTAACATAAATTCACCTGTTTAGAGGTCATAAATTATTGTATATTTTTAGACATTTTAAATAAAACACGAGTTTCTATAGAAATAAAATGAAAAACAAAAAAATAATAATTTTACATTGCATACATTAAGGCTTGTTAGGCATGCAATTTATTTTTCTAATAAAAAAATATTAAATTTTAGTTAGATATGAAAAAGAAATAAACTAAAAATATTTAATATTTTTTTATAGTCTAGTTTTAGGAGTTTAATGGCATTTTCATATCTACACTATCATTATTATTATTCTTTTTTTGACCAAATAATAAAAATAGCCAATTATTTTAGTTGTACAACAATAAAACTCATACAACATATGTTCTTATTTAATGAATTAAACAAGCAATTGTTACATTTTTATTGTCAATTTCCTGCTCGCTCTTTTTATTTTCATTGTTTTATTTGTTCTTTTATATATTATTCCATGTTTTTCGTATTTAATATAAAAGCAAGGTGTTGATCAATGCTTTCTTTATTATGTTCATTAAAATATTGACCTAAGGGAGCCGTTAAGTAGACAATAATTTTATTTTGTTGGAGGGAAAAAAAGTTTTCTTGATGTAATTTGTTTGTGTGACAATATTATAAACGAGCGATGAGACTTAAGTGTTGCAAAAATAATCACTGAATTACTGACATTATTGCAGAAATGGGAAAATTGGCAAAAAAAAAAAAAATGGGACTCCTTAAAGTATGCTATGATAAATGGAATTTTTTGGAAGTGTTTTTTTTTTTGCAAATGTCCGTTGACTGTAACACAAACTTTATATCCAAAGAAGTGACACTGATTTCGTGGGGTGGTGAGTTGGCTTAGCATTAATTTCTTGCATGCGTGAAATTTTTTGAAAATCTTGCCAGGATTAATCTTTTGCTATAAAGTATGTTCAGTATGGCTTAAAAGATCCAATAGGTGTCGCAGTGCCAGTCTTTGGACCAGATCTTTCCACTTATCTATGTTCAGTAGTTTTATATAAAATTCTACATAGAGAATTTTTGTCAAATATTTTTAACCTCTAGCTTTTTGCTGCATGGGTAATTTAGGCCCCTTTAGAGAAAATGGCGCAGAAAGCTCAACTTAGCAGCGAAAAAGTGAACTGAACTGAATATTTGTTTTAAATTTTTTTATCATCTTCAAAGACAATTTCGAGGGGCTTTAGAAATAATTTGTTGCATGCGAGAAATTTTCATAAAACTGTTCGCTTTATCCGAGTTTTACTGTAGTTTTAGAAAGTTTTTACAATTTTTTTATGAATGTGAACAAATATTATTGGAAACAAGAAAATGCCAAAAAAAATTTGGACTCCTAAAGTATACTATGGAAGTATACTTTTTTAGCATGCGAGTAATTTTCAGAAAGCGGTTCGATTTAACCGAGTTTTACTGTAGACAATTTAAACAAAAAAATTTTAAAAAATTGGCGAATATTATTGGTAACAATAACAGTGACCACGAAAAGATCAATCACAAATATACAATTAAGAAAGTGGAAAAGAGATTGACCTCTTGAAAGTATGCTATGAAAAATCTAATTTTTCGTTAAGTTGTTTGCAAAAGTATTTTTTTGCATACACGAGTATGAGTGGGCTATAAAATAAACTTTATAGGGAAAGATGTTTGTATGATAAAATTCACTTAAATTACGTGGGGTGGGGAGTTGGCTTAGCATTAATTTCTTGCATGCGAGAAATTTTCTGAAAATCTTGTTATAGTTACATTTTAGCTATAAACTATGTTCAGTAGTTTTATGTAAAATTCCACAAGGAAAATTTTTGATAAAATTTTAAACTTCTAGCTTTTTGCTGAATGTGTCATTTAGACCCCTTTTTGAAGAGTTTTCTTCCCCAACTCTCAACTGAGCAGCGATATAGTGAACTAAACTAAAAGAGAAACATTTTTTTTGTCATCTTTAAAGACAACTGGGCTTCAAACTTGAAGGGGGAGTGTTATCCCCCCTTCTGTGGCTGATAGCTGTAAACGTTATACTCAGGCGTTTTGAGAGGAACGGTAGGAAGATAGTCGCCTACGCTGACGATGTGGTATTACTGGTAAAAGGGAAATTTCTTTCCACTATCAGTGAGATCATGCAGGCAGCGCTGAACGCACTGTCTTTCAGGGCTAGCAGTAAGGGACTAGGGATCAACTCGGTCAAAACGGAGCTAGTTCTCTTAACCAGGCGATACAATATAGATAGTTTTTTGCTACCTAGGATTGGCGGGGTGGAGTTAAAACTAGCAAAGGAGGCCAAATACTTGGGTGTTTTCCTAGATAGCAATCTTTCTTGGAAGAGAAACATACAAGAAAGGCTCAAGAAAGGGCTCAATGCCTACTATACATGCAGGAATTCCATTGGGAGGAACTGGGGTCTGCAACCGAAGGTGATAAATTGGATTTTTACATCGGTTGTCAGGCCGGTGATGTCGTATGGTGGCAGGCGTTGGGGAAAGAAAGCCATAGGAAGCTGCTTGCTAAGGTCCAGAGGTGTGCTTCGCTGGGTATTACTGGGTCCCAGAGGAGCGCCCCTCAAGCTGCATTGGACGTCATCCTTCACCTACTTCCCATTGAAGAATTTGTATTGAGAACGGCGGCAAGGAGTTTGTTCAGGCTTACGGAAGCGGGCTTTGTAAGGTCAGGATTTACAGGTCAAACATCACTCTTGAAAAAGATTAGTTTTAGCAGACGGGAGACCATATCCCCTGATTTTACGGACTACAAGGTTGTTGAGACTAATTTTATTAGAACGCCTTCACTAGTCATTCCGGATAGGGATCTTTGGGTCAAATCTGATAGACTGTACGAGGGCTGCGCGGTCTTTACAGATTGATCGAAAATGGCAATAGGCACGTGTGCTGGCGTCTATTTTTTAGGAACAGACATTCGTAGGTCTTTTAGGCTACCGAACGAATGTAGTGTATTTCAGGCTGAGATCCTAGCGATCCCTAGGGCCACGCAACTAGTGACAGAATATGTAACTGAAGGCGTGGATGTAACATTATACGTTGACAGTCGACGGCGCTGAAAGCTTTGAAGGGGCATAGTGTCAAATCGAAGCTGGTCAGCAAATGTAGGCTATCTCTCAACTTGCTTATGGACAAATTTAGCGTGAGGCTATGTTGGGTACCAGGACATTGCAATATTGAGGGAAACGAAATCGCTGATGAGCTGGCAAGAATAGGATCAACATTGGATGTGGCAGTTAGTGACGGGTCGATTAAACCTCCAATCGGTTACTACTATAGGGAACTCAGTAATTGGGTAATTAGCAGAACTAACCATTCCTGGAGGAATAGAGAAGATTGTAGAGTCTCGAAGTCCATATGGACAGAACTAGACTCAGGAAAATCTGATCTACTGCTGGGTATGAATAGAAAGATTTTGAGAGTCTTAGTAGGCACTTTGACTGGCCATTGCTCGGTTAGAGCGAGGACCAGCATATGGGAAAATGGCACCTCGGATTTCTGTAGGATGTGTGGGGATGAAGAGGAGCCAGAAACTATAGAGCATATCATCTTGAACGAAATATGTATGTCAAAACTTTAAGCGAATTTCAGGGTTAATTCTATACTTTTAGACAACTTTACCACTAAGCCTGACTTTAGATGGAAAATTTGTTTAAAAATATACATTTTACATTAAACTGCCATACAAATTTATAAAATTTATTAAAAAAAATTTAAAATTTAGCATTTTTTTGAAATTTAAACGGCAATAGACTGGCTGTCTAGATGTAAGCATTTTGTCATTGTAAATTCCATAAATTTTTTTTTTTTTTTTGGTATTTTAATGTTAATTTTTAAAGACCATTTTCTTTTATTGCATGGTCCTACAATCCAGCACGGTTGGTTGCTTGGTTGGCTTTAGGTGTTTAATGGAATACAGTACAAAAACAACGGCCACCAGCCGTGTTAGAAGATTTATGACTTTTCGGCACGCTGACTCTACTACAATTTTATGGCGTTAATGTTATTTTTGTTATTTGAAGTTTCTCCATGAGAATTATTTCGATTGCCAGCAAAATAAAACTTTATGCCAAATTGTCGCGTTTGTTTGTTTTGCCTATAATATTTTTTCAGTCAACCCGGCCATAATAGCGTTGTTGTATGAAACAAAAATTCCACAAAAAAAAAAAAAAAAATAAGAGAAAGTGTAATTTTTCTGTTTTATAGTGTTGTCACAGTATCCAAAGGTATTTATGCTGAATTTTTGTATCAGTGCTGGGAGGAAGTTGTTTGTTGGTGAAGACAAAAATGGCTGCGTGTATTGGTTGTTCTAGTCCCAGAGAGCACTCAGTTTCTTTGCTGTGTTGTGGGTGTATGTAGTGTATGTATTATATGTATGTATTTGTTCTTTCCTCTCTTTTTACCAATTTAACTTGCTTGGCTTTCTTGTTTCGTAGAAAAAAACAGCGGATCTAGTTGGCAAATGTCAATTGTAAGTTAAAACAAGTTGTGGCTGCTCTTTTTTTTATTCAGCTTTATAGAAAGTGTGCTTGTGTTTTTTTTTGTCTGCAACATACTTATGTTACGCTATTTCAGTTGTATAACATTTTGAACTTTTCATTTCCGTTGTGATTTATATGAACAGGATTTTTAAGTGTCGGGGCTTTTTTTTTATTTTTGCTGTCTTCTTTGAATATTTCTTTTTAAAAGAATATTGTTAATGTTTAAATATGTTTTATTTGTTAAAGTAATAATTTACATACCACCCAAGAAAACTGTATATACATACACACATATACACATAGGAGTGCACACATACATACAACAATATATTTTAAAAGAAATATTTATACATGTATGTATGTAGAAAAACCACATTTGTTATATTATTTAAAAATCAACCACCCCTAAAGTATGCTTTATTCTTTGTAGTTAAATAAACAAACAAAAGTAGGCTATGAAAACAATAAAAATTTAGCTTTTTTAATATTTTTTTTTGTGGTTTTTTTGTGTTGCTTTTTAGTTTGTGTTTATTTCACTTTGAAGGCTGCATAATCTTTTTGTGCAAAAGAAATCTGGAGAGATATAAAAGCTTTCCGTTGATTTTTATTTTACATTTCAATGCACTTAAATATTTTATTTATGCACATACAAACGCCGGAAAATTAAATAAATATCAAGAAAATTTAAACATTAAAAGTGATGAATTATTTGAATAGTATTATTGCATTGTCATGGGCGAGGCACTGCTCACTTTTCTAATGAAAATGTAAAGCTAAATAATAAGCAATTTTTATATAGTTTGGGCGTGATCTAGCCCACTTTTAAGGCCACGGTAACTAAATGTTTATGCAACGTTTCATAACAACCGATTTCTTTAAATTTTTATGAACATACTATACCATGCATGCATGGGCGTGCCACTGCTCACATTTTGTATCCTAAAGAAGTATTTTAAACAGATCTTAAATTGTCGGCCAAAGTTTCCTAGAACCGTTTAAGTAAATGTAATTGAAAATGAATAAATATTTATTGTAAAATAGTTCACTTTAAAAAGATGGTTTAACTTTTTTGTTTTTTTTTTAATTTTTGAGAAAGTTTTATCATCAACCAAATTTCTTATATATTTTTTTTTTAAATTTCAAAATATTTCGCTAACAATTAAATTAATTCGATCAATTACTAATTAAAAACATTCCAGCCAAATACTTAAAACAGTAGAATAAAGATTTATTGAATGCAAATAATTTAAAAAATATTCGAATAAATTTATTGATAGAAAAATGGATGAAAATTCATTTAAAGGCAAATAACTTTAAGGGGGAAAAATATATATAAGCAAATAAAAATGATTATAAAATAGTTATTCGATTAATAATTATTCGATTAAAAACTTAGATAATTATTAAAAGTAAATAAGTTCCTAAGAAATAAATATAATCAAATAAAAGTGATTAAAAAGTTATTCGAATAGAAGATATTCAAATAAAAATTATTCGATTAAAATTTATTATAATAAAAATTATTCGATTAAAATTTTAATAAAATAAAAATTATTCGATTAAAAGTTTACCGATTTAAAATAAACTAGTTTAAAAGAAATAGATTTCATCAAATGAAAATCTTTAAAAATAAAAATTATTCGAACAGAAGTTAGTCA
Organism: Lypha dubia; assembly: GCA_947311025.1. Classification (NCBI taxonomy): domain Eukaryota; kingdom Metazoa; phylum Arthropoda; class Insecta; order Diptera; family Tachinidae; genus Lypha; species Lypha dubia. Next base: position 9,874,452 of record OX371262.1, on the reverse strand, counting down.
AATAAAAATTATTCAGGCTCAAGTTAAGTTTTATTGAATTAATGAAAATTTAAAATTACTAATGGTGTTTTCTTTTCTACAAAAAAATGGTACATCTCCATGCAGAAAGTGTACTTTGGTGTTCAATTCTTAAAAATGTTTTGCTCTTTAAAAGGGTGATGTGTTTGATTCTAAAAAAAATCGCCCTCACTAATGGTGGAAGGCATTGCACTTTTTGCCCCGTAAAAACCGACAGTGTTGATAGTGCCCTGTAAAACTTAGCTGTTAGCTGTTAAAAACAGGGCATTCCACTTTTTCATAAGTTGTGTTTTGTTCTAATGAAATAACAAGCTGCATTATTACAGGGTTGGCAAGACATTTTATACATGTGCCTTTCAACAAGGTGCCATTTTGTGTGTAGAAAAGAAAACACCATAAGAGTTTTTTTATGTTGAAAAATATTATATCTAATCAGTTTTTAGCAGAACGTATCTGTACCGATTTCAAGGCCGCTACATTTCTCATCAGCGTTCAATTGTCCATCTTTACAATTTTCGTAATAATATAAATAAAAAAATTATTCGATTAAAATTTATTAGAATAAAATTTATTCTATTAAAAGTTTACCGATTTAAAGTAAATAAGTTTAAAAGAAATAGATTTAATCAAATGAAAATGAATAAAGAAAAATTATTCGACTCGAAGTTATTTAAATAAAAATTGTTCGAATAAATTTATTCGACTAAATTAAAAAATAAAGCCCATTCAAAATTGCCTGAACTGAAATCTTTCAAAACTCATATAAACTTAAACTAGTTTGCAAATGGCACAAGAAACAGAAACGAAATAGAAAGCTCGCAAGTTTCTAAACTCCATATCATTATTCATGATAGGCAAGATCACTTCTTGTGATGGACTTTGTGGCCACATTAGTCAACCGATTTTGACAAAACTTATACCAAATGAAAATTATTTATTTACTGACGTGAACAACGTGTTTTAGGTTATTGTAAGTTGAGTATTTTGCTTACTATGTGATGGTCGATTTTGTCAGCTTTTAACTAGTTTTTTTTTTTTTTACTGAAACGAAAAAAGGCGTAAAATAACTATATTTTTTAGGGTCCATTTTACAATCTCGTGTTTGATATGATGATGGTTTAACCAATGATACAAATACCAAAAATCGTTAGTGTAGCTTTCGCCGTTACTTACCAAGACACTGCGAATTTAACCGTCAGAAACATAATTTTTTTTCATTGTTTACTACGAGCTGTTTATTTTTAATTAATCTTTTTGTCAAAACATTACTTTAATGCTGTACTTTGAAAAAAAAGGTAGGGTATTAGTGGCACTTGCTTAGGTATGAAATTTATTTCCTTTTTTCTTTTGCATACCTTTTAAATGTAAAATTTCTTAACCATAAATCATTTCTGCCATCAAATATTTTTTGTCCTCAAAGTTCTAATGTTTAACAAACCTCTTTTCATATTCTTTTTTCATTCTTCTTTATTTTTGCCATTTTCTCAGTGTCAATGTGAAATATTATTTTTGGAAATTAGCGGTTGTGCTTCTCTGAATAACAAGGTGTAGGTTTTGGTGTTTTTGTTTTGAGCGAACTAGACAGACAGCTTGACGCCATAACATTAACACATAGACGAATGCAAACAAACGTGTATTCACACAGGGCAAGGCAAAGTAGAAAAAAACAAATGGAAGAGTAGTTAAACTTCAGCAAATTTAAAGCATATTTTTTGTTGCGTTTAGTGGAGTATTAAGTAAGATGGTGTGAAGAGCCAAAAAATATTAAATTACTTGGCAGGGACGCCTATTAGATTTCAGGAAAAATAAAATATTAAGCTGAAGAAATACATATATGACGCTTAGCAACTTTAAAGCATACTTTAAGTTATTTTCTGGAGTATTTAGTAAAGTGGTGCGAAAACTGCATCATTATTAAGGGTCTGAAACACGACTTTCGACAAAATTGTGTTCTTTATTTAAAAAATCCATTTTTTTATCCTGGGATTTTTTTTTTTTGTTTTTATGACGACACAGTAGATTTTAATATTTCTAGTAAAATTTCTAATAATTTTAAAATTATTATATCATATTAAGAATTTCTTTCATTTCTTGTAGCATGTTTTTAGGCTTTAAAAAATAAAGATTTTAAACATATATTACAACATGTGCTGCTAACATTTGATTGCTATAACAAACCATAAAATTGTATAATTTAGTAAGCAACCAGGCATATAACAACTACATATTTTAAGGCCGTAGTTTTCTTTTTTATTTACGCTTATTTTAACAATGCTTTTAGATAGTGACCCATTTTTAGGGCTGTTTAAGTTTAAAACAATTTTATGTAGCCTACTTTGCTGGGTCTTATAAAAATAATTTTCTTATTTTATTTATTTATATAGTTTTTTTTTTTTGATTCTTTTGTTATTTCATTCTAACATCAAATTGCCTTGAAATAACATTTGACAAATGCCATCATCTTAACTTACAACAATAAATTGTGTCACAATAAAACGTCAACGACTATAAGAACATGCTGTCTCTTCAATTGCTTATACATGTTTCAAAGCAAAACAAAACTAAGTAAAAGTGACAAATAAAAAATGCCAAAAAAAAAGTTTAAGTGACCCAATCTTTAGCACAGAGGCAGCCAGCCAACAACAGAAGCAGAAACTTTCTTTCAAATTAATGTTAGAAAAATGTACAAGGAATTGTGATGAAAAATTATCAAAAACTTAAAAATTGTATAAATAAAAAAAAAATCTTACAAAAATAATATTATAAAATATATTCATCTCTGTCTTATTTGATTTTATGTCTTTGGATTTTATTATTTAAACCAATCTAAACTTGGATAAAAAAGACACTTATTGCAAAATGGACCTTAATAAGTGGAACAACAATAGTGATAAATGATGCAGCAAAGATATATGATCAGCACCAAGCAAAATGAAAGTAAAAAAAGTATTTTAGAAATTTTTCACAAGAAAAATAAAATGCTTTTTATATTAAAGTTAAGCCAAGCATAACCACAGATGAAAAAATACAGTTTAGCCCAAAAGTTTTTTGGGCCAATTTTTAATTATAATGAAACTTTGAAGGATGATAGATATCCTGTTTATTATTGTTTATATATGTAGTTAAAATTTTTTAAAAAATTTTTTTCGCTTTAATTTTTTAATTCATTTCATTTTTTTTTTTGTTTTGGCCATTTTTTTGCGTTCTAGCGATTTTTTTATTTTGAATATTTTTTAATTTTGTCGTTTTTTTTTTTACTTTTTTGACTGAGCGCTGACTAATTTTTTTTGTTTCCACGATTTTTTTTCGTTTAGGATATTTAGGTGACTTTTTGAATTTTATCGTTTTAATTTTTATTTTGACGTTTTTTTCTTTAAAGTTTTTTTTTAATTTTCGATTTTGTAATTTTTGTCTGCACTTCGTTAATTTTATTTTGTCATTATTTTTTGGCGACTTTTTGGGTTCTAGCGATTTTTTGATGTTGACGTTTTTTTAATTTTGGCGTTTTTTTTACATTTTTGACTAAGCACAGACTAAATTTTTTTGTTTTCACAATTTTTTTGTTTAGGATATTTAAGCGACTTTTTGAATTTTAGCGTTTTTATTTTTATTTTTAATTTTTTTTTTGCGTTTTATTTTCGCATTGCGTTTCAGCACTTAGTAAATTTTTTTTGTCTTGATTTTTTTTCTTTCATGACTTAGTACATTTTTTTGTCTTGATTTTTTTTAAGGCTACTTTTTCCGTTTTTAGTTTTGCTGATCCTTTTTCTTTGTTGCAGATTTCCTTTTTCACTTTTGGTGACCGAAATCCCTAAAATCCTAAAAAAATCATTAACTAAACGACGAATACATTCTTTAGTCGACAACAAAAGAAAAAGTGGTGGTAGCTGCAAAAATTACAAAAAGAATAACAAAAAATCAACAACAAAAACAACATTAACGAACTGAAAATAAAGGAGCAAAAAAAGGGTTTTTTTTGTGTATTTTTACAAACATCATGGGGGATTTCACTTCAATTAATTTTAATACACTAGATACCAACAAATGAAGCTTTAAAATAGAATTGAGTAAGATTGCAAGTAAAGTAACTAAATGTTTATCAAAAATCTTTAACATTTGAATTAATGTTAAGAAAAAATCTAGGAGGAAAAAAGGAAATTGTGATTTTTTTTCGAAATTGAGATGTTATCAGCAAAGAATTGCTTAACTAGGTTATTTTAAGTATTCCGGCTAAAGACTCATAAATGCCAAAAAACTTTTAAATTGCTTCATTAAATTATATTGTAATTTTCTAAAATTCTTTACTTTGGCACAAAAAGTCTTTGTTACTTAATTTCTTAAGGAAAACTATTTTAAATTTCTATATAAATTCGTCATAATATCAGCTTGGGTAAGTGAAAATTTTGGTTTTGGCCAAAAGTACGACTGTCCCAAGTATTTTGTGACAAAACAATTTTCATATTGTAAAGTTTTTTCTAATATTATTTGAAGAATTTCATAACAACCTCCTTAACACTTTAACTAATAGATATGCAAATTATTACTCTATAGTCCCAAAAAACTGTATACATACATACATATGTAAAGAGTAAGCCAAAACATGTCCAAAAAGAACTATCTTGCTTTGGCAGGGTTACAAAACTAAGGCTACAAAAGGACATTTTACATTACATTATGGAAAAAGTGCGACTTGAGCCAAATTTTTTATTATTCATTAAGTTTTCTCGGCATTGGTATTTTAGGAAATTTCATTCACGGAGGTACACAGAGTTTCCCCAGGAAATCATCGTACTACAGATAACAAACAAATGGTTCTCGCGTGAAGAAAAACGAGTGCAAAATAGAAAGACGTGCAAGAGTACAACAATTAAAAAAGAAAACCATTACAAAAATTGGACTTAAAATGACGTATAAACTATCATATGTAAAGATAACTGTTAAAATCGATCTATAACTGATGGGTTGATGGATGAGACTACAAAAACCAAATTCATACACACGAATTGAGAGACATATTTCTTCGGCTAACCTTTTTCCCCTAAAGAAAAAATTATATAATATATTATTAAAAAATATTTGACTTTGGCAATATAAAATATTTTGGGTAAAAAAATTTTTTTTAACTTAAACTATAAAAAAAAAATAAAATGTTTTCCGACAAAAACATTCGTCCCAAAAATTTTTAGGACAATTAATAATTTTATATTAGGAAATAAAAGCGTCTCAGACAATTTATAGAAATATATTTGTCTTTTGGGACAAAATAAAATTGTCCCAAATCTTTGGGACAAGAAACAATTCTTACAAATATTTGAATGCATCTCTCAAAATATGTATTATCAGAAGCAACTTTCCCTTGTTGCTCCAAAATACAGCCTTGGGTGTTTGTATTATTAGACGTACATTTCATTTTTTCTACTGCAATAATTGTATCTTCCAGAGGCATAAACGCAAATTATTATAAATCCTTCAACAAGCTGGAGAATTTGGCATTTACACTTTCGTAGTGAATGCTGCTAATGTTTTTATAACTCAATCTGTTTAACATTAAAGTATTTGTATAGCATACGTTAAGGGTATATATATTTATAATTTTACTATAGATTTATTTATACAATTTGAAACTTGAAAAAAAAAAGGTTGCTAAACAAAATAATTGAGCGAATTTCTACGTTAAATTGTTAAACCTGTTTTTTTTTTTTTTTTTTTGGGTGGTAGAAGGGAGTTTTCCTAACAACATACCTTTCTTAGCATGTCATCCAATGAATCAGCATCCAAACCGGTATAATTATTGTTGAATTGTGTTGAACAATTAGAAGAATTGCTGGTATAACGTTTACGGCGACCCATGGCCGGTGAGTTGACCAACGAATTGGGACCACTGGAAGCATAACAACTGGATGCCATCAGCAAGCCCGGATACAAAGTATGATGATGTAGTGGCGGTGTTGAAGAGCCACTCAAACAACCACTGCCAGCACAACAAATATTTCCACCTGAGCCGCTACCAACACAACCAACACCACCGTTGCCGCTGCCCGCATGTGCATGTGAGGAACATTGTTTTAAATTGACTATTGCTGGATGCTGTTGGGGCGAATGATGCATGTGTTGCAATGTTGCAGCTGCAAGCGTATGATGGATATGATGTTGTTGTTGCTGCTGCTGTTGTTGTTGCTGTTGATGATATGCCGATGATAAAATTTTCGAGGGTGAAGAATTAACAGACGAACAATTCGAATGTGTAGAGGAGATATGTAGATTTTTATTGTTGCCACCACCGACAACACTACCACTCACAATTGTTGCACATGTATTGAGTGAAGCATTTGTGTTGTTGTGCGCTTGTGTTATTTCTAGGCTTGTGACTGTTGAATTCGCTTGTGTCATCATCATTTCCTGAAGTTGGTGGTGGTGTTGTTGTTGTTGGTACTGGTGCTGTTGCTGCTGCATTTGATGTTTTTGTAAAGCTGTATTGTTGGCAATAATGGGCGGGGAAGAACTGTTTTTGTGTAAACGTTGCTGTTGTTGCGGTTCATCACACAACATCATGGTGGCGGCATCCATTATATTTTAAATATAAAATTTTATATAAATTTTTTTTACCAACTTTCCAGTGATATGATGAATTCAACACATTTTTGTTTTTTTTAACAATTTTTGTTCATGTTTAAGATAAAAAAAATTGGTTACTTTTTTTTTTGCAATTCCGTTTCTGTTTTCAAACGTTTGATTTATTTTTCACAATTTTTATTTATTTATTATGCACAAGATTTATTGGTTTGTTTAATTGTTTTTGTTGCAACATTGTTTTTTCTTGGGTGTTTTAACAGTTTTTTTTTTCTTAATTTAATTTTTAATTACTTTTAGTTTTTATTAAATAGAAATTTATTTTTCAAGCAAAATTTTTTTTGCAGCACATTTTAGGGGTTGGTCAGTTTATTAAATTTTTCATGCTGATTGTTTTGTTTGTTAGCTTTACAATACTGAAAAAAATTAATTAAAATCATGTAAACTAAAGCAATTTAATTATATTTTTTGCTCTGAAACCAAATTAGTTTTAACTTAAAGTAAACAGAAAAATAATTGTTTACTTTGAGTAAAAAATTTAATTTAATTAACTAAAATAGTATTTGACGTTGAAATTAATTATCGCTAAAATTAGTTTAGTTTTAGAAAACTTTATGAAAAACAAAAACAAGTGAAATAAAAAAAATACAAAAAGAGTTCAAAAAACTCCCTGATAATTTTATAAGGTTGCATCCTTATAAGGTCCTTCGGCTTGTGGGAATAGTAAAGAGAGTTGGTAGAGTGGGAGTTTTTATTAAGAAATCAATAACACTATATCTACTACAAAATCAAATGGGTGCCGCCGTGGCTGACTAGTAGTCCGGATGTTGTCGGTTCGATTCCGGCCAGAGATCCTGGGTGTTTTCTGCAGACAAAGCTGATCGCTTTGCGGTCTTGTGTTTGTATAACAAAAAAAAAAAATTAAAAAGGTTCTAGCAATCTTAAAAACATTTACAATTTAAGGACAAGTTAAAGTTCCAAAACTTTCGTCGAATATCTTTGTAGTTAATAGGCAAGACCGGTGTTTTTGTGATGGACTTTATGGCCACATTATTCAACAGGTTTTGATAAAACTTAAAGCAATTTAAAAATATTTATTCACACAAGTGAACAAGGTATACTGGATTATTGTGGGTTCCGTATTTCGAGAGTTATAAGCATTTAAAATTGCTAGTACTACTCATGCATGAGGGTTAAAAAAAAAATTAATTAAACATTTATTAAGTTTTCTTCAAATGGTTTTTTTAAAGAAAGTAACAACCATAATACATTTTTTTCTATTTTTGGAAGTGGGAATTGGTTGAAGGGAAGGTACTTTATTTTCGAATTAAACAGCTTCATTTTTAAATTATGTATACGAAATGTATCATTTAACAATTGTCCCTTTATTTTTCAAAAGAATATTTTATGACAAAAAATCTATAAAAACAACTTATTGACATCTAGAATACGGTCGATAATCCTGTCCTGTAATTTATACACTTTATTTCTAGATGCTACACTATCTTACATATATATATATGAAACATTTTAACCCTCTAACTTTTTGCTGTATGGAGTTTTTGTGTTTTTTCTCGCAAAAGGGGCAGGGAAATTCGCCTTAAACAGCGATATGGTGGGCTAAAATGTCCTACAAAAAAATTTTTTTTTAAATGCAACTATAAGTTTTTTAAGACAACAAAGCTCAAAATATAATTTGAAAGCCAGATATAAGATACGTGTCTAACGGTTAATTTCATACTTATTTAAAACTGGCATTTCAACGAGACTTCGTTTAGCTACATGATAAAGTATGCAATAAAAAAAAGCTACAATAAATTTATCGAAAAGGACAAAAAGACCAAAAGTAAAATAAAGTACCAAAAGCAAAAAAGTGCCATATGTAAAAAAGTACAAAAGTACCAGAAGCAGAAGCAGAAAAGTACCAAAAACAACAAAGAATTACAATTGAAAAAAGGTACAAGAATGAAAAAAATTCCAAAAGGAAAACAGCACCAATCGTAATAAATTACTAAAAATAAAAAAATTCGATAAGTAACAAAGTACCAATAATAAAAAAGTACCAAAAGTAAAAATACATAAAAATAAAAAAAAAAAATAAAAGAATTAAAAACGTACCACAAGGAAAATAGTACTAGAAGTATAAACAAGTACCAAAAGTAAAAAAGTAGCAAAAATAAAAGAGTACCAGCAGTAAAAATTTACAAAAAATAAGTACTAGAAGTAAGCCAGGATCAAAAGTAAAAAATGTATCAAACATAAAAAGCACCAAAAGTAAAAAAGTACCGAATATAACAAAGTAGCGTATATACATATATAAAATAAGTATCAAAAGTAAAAAAGTACTAGAAGTAAAAATTTACCAAAAAGAACTATATATAAAAAAGTTAATATGTAAGTACCAGAAGTAAAAAAGTACCAAAAATAAAAAAGTATCAATAAGTATCAAAAGTACCAAAAGTACAAAAGGAAGAAAAGTAAAAAGTACCATATTTTTGTCATAAAAGTGACAACTCCCTCTCATACTTAGTTCTAGACCTCGATGTGGTTCAAAGTATGCATTTAGAAGCCTGGTACGTGTATTTTTCTGTGACTGGTTTTTTTCTTTGTAAAGCATTTTGCAAAATTAGGAGAAGTTTTATAGGTATGATCATACTAAGATTAAAGTCAATAGCTCTGATCAGAAACGACGTTATACTAAACAATTTTCACATATATCTGCAGATTACTTAGAATTAAGTAAGCGTTTCTTTAACAAATAGTTTACAGAGAAAACTGTAGCATACTTTTAGGGGCCAGTAAAAAGGAATTCTATTGCTTGAAAATATATATTTATATTATTTTATTTTTTGGCAGTTGAATTATTTATTAACATTTCATTTTTTTTTTAAGTTTGCCTTTTTTATGTTGCCTACCCTAAGGCTTCTTATATTAAAATTGTATATTGCCTATTTCTAGGCTGCATTTTTTTCGCTCTCTTATTTTTTTAGCACATTTTAAATTGTTTTTGTGTATAAAAAAATAAATGAAACCAAAACAAGCAACAAACAACAAAATGCTTTTGTAAAATAAATCAAACGAATTAAATCGTGAGGCAAAAATGTTGAGTTATTTATGGCACTGCTGCATCGATTGTCGACGAGACTCTGATGCCATCACTCACTTTGGCAGTCAGGCTATTATAGCTTTACACCGATGTATTCGTAAAAAATAGTTTGTGTTGGTAGTTTACAAGTCTTTTTGTTTTTCGTACATCTGTGCAAAAGAGAAAAAAATACCAGCCAGACACTTGGTAGACATTATTAAAATACAAAGAAGTAGAAACAATAAAAAACAAGCAGTGTAAAAAGCTCATATACATAAGAGACCTTTTATTTCAAAAGCATTCTTCTCTATTGATATGAAAGTTTATATTTATTTTTACCTTCTATTTTTAAATTCTTGTAGTTAAAGGTTTAATAATATTTTTGTATATCTAGTATGTATGTAAGTATATGTGAGCAACATCAGTCCCTTTATCTTTCGCCGACGCTGTCCAGAGACTTAAAGTGATAAAAGACTAACAGAAAAGAATAAATAAAACAAAAATCGATTTATAATTTCTATATATACAAATATCCTTATACGACAGAAAATATAGAAAAAAAAACTTGCAAAAATGACAATGCAGAAAATACACAGAGTGTCCTGTGGGCAACTTGAGAAGTTTGAGGCAAAAATAAAAGACTGAATAGACTCTCATGTAGAATAGACGATAATAATAATGACCAAGTTGTTGATAATAATGATGACTGAAATTTAATACGATTTATTAAATGTGGAGAAATGTGCAATAATATACAAACTGATTTCGATGAAAAATGTACTAAAATCAAAATGATAAAAATGTAATGGAGAGAAGACAAAAAATTTAATTCTGCTAACAAAATTCTCTTATGGAAAACAAACAACATGTTAAAGCAAATAACCACTTAAAGTAGGCAACAGATTTGAAAATCTTTAAAAAAAGCTTCACAGTCTTGGAGTTTTATCATAAAACTTTTTGAAAAGTAAGTTTTTATGAAAAAATTATTTTAAATTGCAAAATAGAATTAACCAAAAAAATTTTTTAAATATTTTCCTGAAAGAATCCAACATTTCAGTTTTTCCTTTGTGCTTGGAGTAAAATTTTAAAACAGGAAAACAACTTTAAATTTCATTTAAAAACGTCTCGCCAATACGAGGTTTCACAAAACGTTTAATAAAATTTTTAAAAATCCCCTCGAAATAGGCAGTAGTTAAAAAATTTTTTGTAGAACTCTTGAATTTATATAAAACATACTTTCAATGTCAATTTAAATAAATTTAAATTTATTTGCCATAACTTATCATTTTATGGCAACAAAACTTTCACTTGGCAGCTTATTCTAATCAATATTGTTAGATGTAAAATATCAAAATTCTTTTGGCAATAAAGCACCTCATTATAGGCAGCAGTATTTTTTTTTTAATTTGTTAAAACACATCAAGTGTATAAGAATTTCGAAGTCTCTTAATTAAGAAAAATAATGATTTTATATATTTAAAAACAAGATTTTTAAAATTTTATAGCATACTTTAAGGCTTGAAAATATTGTACTTTCTTACTTGCCATTTTAAGTTAAAGTGGTCTATTCTTTTCTTCTTTGTAGTTCATATATAAATCAATTGGTGTAACAATTAGATTTATATACATTAAAAATATATGCCTCCCTGCTCTAGGCAACACATAATTATATTTGTGGCACAAAAACAAAACACAAGTAGTCAGATGACTTACTTACAAAAAAATTTACTGCCTGTTCGCGGAAGAATTTAATCGAAGAAGTTCTTTCTTTCGATTAAATTTAATATTACATTTTTTTGAAGGATTTCTAGACTTTATTTAAAATAAATATATGAGCACTGACAAAAATCTGTGTGATAGACAATCTAGTGTAGTTTAAGGCGTTTGATATATACAACAGCTTAGTAATTTTTTACAGAGACCTTTTTTTAAGATATTAATCAATTGTTTGGTTCTTTGTTTGTTAAATTAAAAGGCTACAAAGAAATTTTGATTTGATGAATTTTCATGAACCACTCCTTGTTGTAGGCAACATATTATTAAGTTTGCAGTAATATAAAGCAAAAATTAATTAAAAAGTATAATAAGTCTTCTAAACTTTACTTTACCCTTATTTACCCTTATTTATTTAAAAAAAAATATATTTCGTTGCATAATGTACTGCTTTAACAAATCTTTCCGAAGAATTTGTAATGTCCTTTTTTAAAGACTCTTCTTTAAATCAAATATTTCGTTGCTTAGTTTACTGCTTCAACAAATCTTTTCAAAGAATTTGTAATGTTTTATTTGTTTGTAGAATTAAAAAAAATGTATTTAACATTTTTTATAAGAACCTACCTTCCGATACTTTAAATTCTGTTTATTTGCTGATTTTACTTCTGAAATTTAATGAATTTTATGTTGAAATATTATATGGCAAAGAAGTGACTGCCACAAAGCCTTACAGCATACAACACATTTTAAAGCAAACAAATAACAATCGCACAACAAGCAAACTGTTAATGTTATGCCTTCTCATTATAACATCAAAATGTTTTAGGGGAAATTTTCACTGCACCACAAGTTTTAAAGATTCAATAAAATTTGCTTTATATGATGTATAATGAAAAATATAGGTTAATTAAGTGTTCAGCATCAGCAGTTAAAGCCAGGAGAGGCATTCCGGATAGGCGGTTAAACCTTAAGAACTAAATATATATCGATAGATTTGTTGAACTAAGCTAACAAAACTTTATTTAAATTTTCTTTTTAAACCGCTTTCGATGATCTTTATCATCATTCTTTGTAATTATTAGTGTGAGATTCCAAATAAAGTTTAAAAAAATTTTCAGTATAAACATCGGATGGTTAAAAGTTGAGTTCGATTTCAAAAATTTATATTTCTTAGAATGCTTAGCATGTATAACCAAAAAAAAAAAGCTCCCTAAGGTATGCTTTAAAATCAACAAAAACACAATTAGAACGGTAGAAGTGTCACCTTATAATTTTCTATCTTGTTTTTCTTATTAGAATTTTAAATTTAGTTTTCTTTAAACATTTCAAAATGTGTTTAACTCAGATGAGGTATTAAAAATATATTTTGATGTTAAGAACTGTTTGAGAAAATTACGCCTAAAAGCATGCCTTAATATATAAAATTATTGCTGTTGTGCTCTGCTGCATGAATTGATGTGGATTTTTCTCTAGTTCCTTTAAAATATTGAGTGAATCTTAAATACTAAAAAGAATTTGGGGCGTTAAGCAAACACGAAACTTCTTCTAGAATATGATAAGCAGTCGTTCGGTGTTTTTTTAGCAAAAATAAGTGCATTGCATTTTATCAATATTACGTTATAGATTATCTTTTAAATCAATCGTTAAAATATATATAAAAAAACACTTGGCATGTGTTGTTATTACTAAACAAGAACACTTCTCAAAACAAGCACATACCGTCTGCATTACTTTAAAAAGTTACTAGTAAGCAAAAAACAAAATTAAACGAATTGATAGATGTCATCTCTTTTCCTTAAAACTCAGTTAAAAAATAAATTGGAAACCAATAAATAAAAGAAAAATAATTTTTGTTGCATATTTTTAGGCCTGATTATTATGAATTTTTTTTTTTGTTCTTTTCTTTATATGTATATTAAGATTAATAATATTCAATAATTTTCCTTAATATATTAAATTTTCTGCAGAGAAATTAATTTTCTAACATACTTTTAGGCATGGCTACTATTTTGTGCTTAGCAGTTTTGGCAAAGACTAAATTTTTTTTTTTTAAACTTAGTTCTCCATTTACAAGGAGAAAGAATAGCAATATTTCTTATCGCGATCACTACAAAATTTTGCAAAAGAAAGGTATATTTAACTCGCCCTAAAATTAATCCTTTTTTTATTTTTTATTTTCCACAAAAAAAATATGTTGTTGTACAGTGTAGTTTACATTACATGCAAGAAAATTAGTTTAAGCAATTTCAATGGTAAATTCAAACCAGAAAGTAAATTTACAACAATTCTTTGCCTATTTTTAGGCTTTCAAGTTCTTTTACTTTAAATTCTTAACAACATTTTTGTATTATTATTTGGTTTTATTTAAGGTTCATTATTTTTTTTTAATAGACATTCCGTAACAAAATGGAAAGCCCATCTTAATATATTAAAGGAATTTAGTAATTTTTCCATTGCCTACAACAGGGGATTATTGTACATTTTTAATTGATTTCTTTGAACAAAATTTTTAGTTTTTGCTGAAATATTTTAAACATGTTTTAATAAGAAAGTCTTTTTTTAAATTCAGGCATACAATTTTTAGATTTAAGTAGATTTTAAAGATTTTTCTTTTCGAAAATATGATTACTACAGAGATAAATTAGTAAAAGTTAAAATTGCTGTACTGCAGGGAAATTTCAAACTGGTGCCAATTAACTACTTAATTCTTTTTAATTCTTTATGTCAGTAAAAACAATATTTTGTACAATTAAAAAAAAACAATAAGCTATTAAAAGTTTTAGTGCCTGTTCGCCGATATCGAAGAAGTTCTTTCTTTCGAGCAATTACATTTGAAACAAAAACAAATTCAAAAATTTTGTTTTTATTTCAAATGTAATTGTTCGAAAGAAAGAACTTCTTCAATATCGGCGAACAGGCAATTAATAATTTTTATCGAATGTTGAACTTTAGCAGGGAAACTGATTCAAGTTTTTTCTTTTCATGTTGAATTCGATTCATTGAAAAAAATGCACATGAGTAAGAACTGCGGAAATAACTTAAATTGATTCTCATAGTTTTGAAAGAAAAATTTTGTAGCCTAGTTTAGGGATTTTAAAACTCTTTTTATCTTTTTATAATCTTTAGAATTTTTTATGCAAAAATTTTTCAAAAGTTTCTCAAAACATTATCAAATTACTAAGAAGCAATTTAATGCACAATAAAAAAACTATAGTACATTTTAAGGTGTTTATTATTTAAAAAAAATATATAGTATATTTTAAGGTGTTTATTACGTTTTTGTAAGACTTTTTTTAAGTTTTAACGATTTTAATTAATTTTTTTCTTATTTATTTTAAAAACATTTAAAACACTTTAACTCTTTAACACTTTTTTACTTTTACAAGTTTGTTGCTTGTTTTAAATTTTTCACTAAAATTTTTCCGATTTTTTTTTATAAAAAACACGTTTTTTTTTTCTTTTGTTAAAACCGATTTTATTTTGATTATTATTATTTCCGTTTAACCGACACCATGCGTTACGCAGCATAAAATCAACTGATTTTAGCTGTAAAATATTTGTAGTGATTTTGTCTGTGTCAATAACAAAAAACACAACCACACACAGCAGACACACTCTCACACAAACAACAAGGAACATAAAAAGCAACAAAGATTTTAGGATTATAGCGAAAACATGCGCGCGCAAATGGAAAAAAAAAGCTAAATTTTGATTCAATCGTTCTAAAGTATACCCAAGAAAATCATATAATTTTGGGAGTAACAAGACCAGAAGAAAGAGCAGGAAATATTTCAAAATACAAAGAGAGCGAGAGTATTTTGATAAGTTTGTGCTATAAAAGAGTAAAATAAGAAATATTTATTTAGATTTTTTTTTGTTTTCTTCAAACAGGAAGTAAAAATGAAAGTCATTAATAACACAAAACATGATTTGTTTGGTTTTGTTTTTCTTTTCTGCTATTTTGTTTGGTTTTTTTTTAGGAGGCCAATATCTTAAATTCCTTTGCATACTTATAGGCTGATTTTTTTCTTTCTTTGTTTGTTTTAGTTAAAGTGTTTGATAGATTCATTAAAGCTTTAATAAGATCTGAGTTAATTATTTAAGGAAGGAAAATTAAAATTAAAGAAATAGAGGACAAAACGAAGCATGAAATAAGAAAAAAAGTTGTTGTTGTGGGCAGCCTTCGAGTGGCTAAGTTACAATGACTATTGCAAAAGCAAATGAAACTTGTGCTCCATCGTCCTGTAGTACATTTTCTACCATTCGACTTCGACGAATGTTCCCGCTGTACAAACTGATTTTTACTAAATTTTAAATAATTTGTTCAAATGTAGGACTAGTCGAGAAAATCTACTGGATCATAATCTTGAAAGAAACCACATGCAACTCCTATCCCTTCACCCCCACACCGTCGCTTTTATATCAGTTTTTAGTTCTACTAAAGTTTCTTAATTAATTTCTCCTGTATTTAAAATTTGTCCCAAACAACACAAATATTTTTACACAGGAAGTTATCAGTAAAAACTTTTTATTTCATTCTGTAGACCCTTTGCCTTGCCCAACAATGAACTATAACGATTTACAAGGAAGGACATGTGTTTGCTACAAAAGCAAACAAATGGCAAAAATATATAGACAAGAAAAAAATACTTTGCCATAAAAATTTAAAGAAATTTTACGATTGAAGAAGAACTCTCTCAGTTTAAGAAAATCATACTCTCCTGATAGCAAAAATAACAGTATATTTTTCTAACTCTCTTTTCATTAAAAAACAAACAGATGCACGAGGGAAAGGGTGATGGGGAGAGTAAAATAACGGGAAATAACAAACAAATAAAGACCACAACAAGAACAGTGTTTATGTTTAAAATTAAAAATTTTAAAGCCTACTTTTAGGGAGCTAATAAATTTTTATATTTTTTAGGACCAGCACTCAGGGGATGACCCCTAATTATGTAATGCATTGTGCCAGAACTCAGGGAAAGGTTTAGGGTAGAGGAGATAGATGTTGAAAATTTAGAAGACTTAACTATTTTATAACTCTGCTTTGCACGTTATGTTAATTTTTTATAGCTGGTGTTAAGTAGACGCATTAACTTTGTTAAGCTGTATATTAGCAGGCATTTTATTAATTAATTTACTCCGCCGATGTTTCTGCTAACCGAAGAAGGAGAGCGATCGATGTTGTGTACATTAGGGTGGAACAGCATCAAACGCTGTTGGAAAAGTTTTTTAGTGACCAGTGCCCATGCCTTCATCACTTAACTAGTCCGACAACAGTAAATAAAAACAATGTCACACAAATGTACATTAGACAAACTAATGATTTTGATTGACTTGCTCTGGCCAGGGTTTGAACCCAGAACCAAGCAAAAGTTTCAATGGAAAAGTAATGAGAGGAAAATACTCTTCACTACTTCTACTTTTGCATTTTAGCTAATTTCTTTAACATGGAAATGTCATTGGAGGCAAGTCCATGCACACATTGAATTAAAACTAAGAACATGAAAATTTAAGTATTTACAATTTATTAAATATTCAAAACATAGTAAAAATTAATAGTCTCTGCTGAGTATTGAACGCGTGCCAAGTGTGTTTTACTCAGAAAATGTTTTTTTCCCGGCTGTGATATTGAGAGAATAAATGGCTCGTGTATTTACTTGTAAGTAGTTGCTGTAAGTGGTGCAAAAGAATGTGAGTGGTATGTAGTTTGTGATTGAAAGGTATGTTGTTGGGTAATTGAAACACATTACAAAACTTTTGCTGGGTTGTATAAATAACTGTTTATGATTTTAATATTAATTTTAACCGAAAAGGTGAAGACATGTGAACTTTTTCGCGTTTACTTCCCTCCGGAACTGTCGACCTATTGATTGACTTCGAAAATGTTATTTCATTTGAAAGACTGCTTACGGCACTAAATCATAAGTTGCGGAGTCCAAATACGGTGTAGATGAGGAGTTACTTTTAATTAAAAATATTTTTCGATTTGATTCTTTTAATAAAAAAAAAAAATTTTATACGGAAAGTTAACAGAACTTTGGAGAACAACTCCATACATTTTTGTACAAATTTCTTTTAAAAGACAATCAAAACTAATCAAAACAGACGTTTTTTTAATCCAAAATTAACTTAAAAACAAAAATTTGCTGCTAAATATATTGGTCAATAGTTTTTTCCAAGTACATACTTACAGTTGAAATTAAAATATTCTAGTTTAAAATGTTGTCTTACCTGAAAAGAAATAAAAGAAAAATATCTGATTAGAAGTTTCCGTAAAAGAAAGTATATTAAATAGCATGCTTCTGTTTTAAACTTGTTTCATTTAAATTTCGATCATAAAGTTATAGATTGTTTACCACTTTTCAAGAAACGAATCAATACAGTAAAGCCTCCGTAAAGAACAATTAAAAGAAATATATTCATTAAAGGAAATAATACAGCAAGGCCATTTGTATTAAGTAGTTTGGAGCAAACATTGCTTAATACAGTAGATCTTCGATAAGTGCCAATTGAAAAAAATTGTCTAATAAAGCGAGACCATATAACTAAATGCTTAATAAGTAGTATTTAATAAAGAATGCCTAGTGATTTCTAGACTCGACAAAATACAGTGGATCCCCGATATATGTATAGTAATCAGCAAAAAAAATTTTTTTTTTTTTGTAAAATTATAAGAAACACCAAGACAACGAATGTTTGTAAGTGAAGCACTACATATAAAAAAATTACAGTAGATCCTTAATAACTAGAAAATAAAAAACAATTTTGGTAAAAGAAGACCACAAAAGAGATGCTTGATAAGTAGTAAATGACAAAAATAATTTAATGATTTCTTATGCAAGACACAATACAGTAAATCCTCGATAAGCATCAATTAGCAAAAAATTTATGGTAAAAAAAACCCGCTTGATTAAAATTATTATTATTTAAAAAATATTTCTTAGTGAAGTTCTATATACATAAAACTACAGTAATTCCTCGCTAAGTAGCAATTAACAAAAAATCGATGGTAAAAAACAAGCCGCTTGATTATTATTATTTCACAAATATTAACTAGTTATGTCCTACAAACAAAACATTACAGTTTATCCTCGATAAGTCACAATTAAAATTTTTTTTGGTAAAATATGCAACATAATACAAGATGATGATCATTGATAAGTAGCAATTGACAAAAGTATTTCAGTGACTTTTTACGGACGACACAGCACAGTAAATCCCCGATAAGTAGCAATTAACATAAAAAAAGTATTGGCAAAAACGAGCGGGTGGATTATTATTATTTAAGAAATACGTATTTCTTTGTCTTGTCCTACATGCAAAAAATTACAGTAGATCCTCGATAAGTCACAATTAACCATTAGTGTTTGGTAAAAGAACACAATACAACAATATGCTTAATAAGTAATAAATGTAAAAATAGTTCAGTGATTTCTCAGACACGACAAAAAACAGTAGACCCTCGATAGTGGAAATTAACATACAGATTTTTTTTTTTTTAATTCAATACAGCCTGACACTTGATAAATATTATACCGTAAACTCTCACCTAACCGTACACTAACCATCGCTTTAATATTTTTCCGGTTATTAGAGGTGTCCGCTTATTCTTTTATTATAATTTTGTATATATTATTTCTGGCGGCTTTTAGGGTTATTTAGACCGCTACAATCGCAAAGTAGCCCAGGAAAACATTTTTTTTAATGGTGAAGGATTATTGTGAAAAAAGTCTTCATTGCATACTTATAGGCACAGCTTTCTCAAAGTTCATCGGTAGTCGAATAATGCTGTTTAAAGTTCGCCAAACTTAATCAGCACTTTGCTTATTCTAAAATAACTTTCCTACGAAGTCATCTGATGTTCTTCTTTAACTATTTTATTTTCAATTAATTTTGAAATCTTGTTAAAGACTTTTCGAGCTGTTAACCAGAAAAATATGACAAGATATTGATACATTGACAAACAGAAATTTATTATGTACTTTGGTTGTATGCGCCACTCATCCCATTTATGGTCTCGTACACACATTTTGTGTGTTGAATATCGATTTTTATTTAGGTTTTGATAGAAATTTTTGTTTTTTTTTCCCAAACAGATTGACGTAAAACTGTCGCTCGATATTAGAGGCATGAATACAACACAGAAGCAACAACGAAAAAAAAGTGTGCAAAACTGTCTGCAGGCAGGCTTTGACAGCACAGACACAAGCATTGAAATACACACATACATACATGGGCATATATTAACTCACATTTATACTTAACGTGTATGTATTTGTGTTTTGTTTCATACATAAAAATTCATTTCTTTTCAAAACCAGCAAAATAAAACCTATAAAAACTGTTAAGGATTTTGACCTTAAAAAGAATTGTATGCCGGCAAATGTATGTTAACTGTCACTTGCATAATAATTTCAACCTCTTTTTTTTTGTTTTTTTTTCTTTTGGTGCCTCATATTCCCTGCCACAGGAAAAACTTTTTTGAAATGTTGACGTTTGTGGGGTTTAACAAAAATAATCTGTATACAATAACAACAACATCACAAAATAGACATGGATGAAAAGAAAATGGCACTAAAACAAAAAACAACAACAAATAAAAATATGTTATTAACGGCTGTAAAAGCCAATGGCAATATGAGAAGGATATTAAAGTGATAGATAATTAAGAATGAAATTTTGAAGGTCATGAACTTAAATATCGGGTGATCAATTAAGAGCGGGATTTTTTTCCACAGCAAACGGAGGATAGATTCCTTCTGGTCGCCAACTAAAAGCATAAGAGTGTTCTGCATGCATGAATTCCGGTGGGAAGTAAGTGCTGAAGCAGGATCACTTCTTGCATAAGGTCATATACGCACTTGCCCTGATGGGTCTATAAAAGATGGGTAGAACCGTAGCGGGTTATAATGTGTCTGGCGTTTATCATAATGCAAGTCTTGCCATGTATGAAACACTTTAAATTTATGGTGAAACATTCTCTACATAGTTCTGGTTGTTGTTGTTAATAATATTTGTTGTTCATAAAAAGTGACATTCTAAGTTTTCCAAAAAACAGTCTATATTAAAACCCACATGTTTTAAATATACAATACATTTTGTGTTTTTCGTCTTAATATTCATTGTAAAATTACACAACATACTACATACATTACATGATTGCTTAATAACATCCATCCACACAAAACATTGCCTTTTGCGATAAAGATTTTAATTTTTTTCCCCTGCTGCTAGAAGAAAAAAAAACACATATACAAACAACAAAAGGACCTTCTCTTGTTAATGGCTGCGGCAAATGACAAAGAAAAGAAGAAAAAAAACAAGCTCAACTAATTGACTTTAACCCGTACATTAAAGCATACTTTAAGGGGCTTAGAAAACAATTTTAATGTTTGTTGTCTAGTTTAAGGACCAAAAATAATCAACATGTGTGGCATACTTTTGTGATGTTTTCGTTTTATAATTTGCTTTTATTTTTTATGCCATTATACCCGAAATAGTTTTGTTAATATTTTCAAGTAGATTAAATATTTAATTTTATTGCAGAGCTGCTGTGTTTATTAAGTTTTTTTTTTTTAAATTGTTGTGTGAGGCCAATAGGTTTTTAGTTCAGCCACATGTAAAAATGAAGCATACATAAATGGAGGAATGCAGAGAGATTAAATAATTTTCAAGATTGCAAACTAATTAAAAATAGAGCTGCAAATTAAAATTGTAAAAGTTTTAAATTGGATGAACTAGATTTACAGATACAAATTAAATTTCTTTGAAATGCAAATGTAAAAGTCCACTCCTTTAAGTTTAGCTAAGATTTAAGAGTTTTCAATTTTGCAAACTAAGAACTTGATTTTGATTTAGAAAAATATTTGATAATTATCATCCTATATACAAAAATTGAATTTTTTTTTGTTATGGGTTAGGTGCGCTATATGCAGCATATAGATTAGCTAACCCATAGGAAACAAAATAAATTTTGAAAAAACATCAAATTTTGACAATTATGTACTTTAATAAAGTTTTAAATTTTATGTACAATGAATGCAATATGGGGTGAAATATTGTTATAACCAAGCAATAGCTAAAATGAAGATGTTATCGGAAAGATAATTAATTTTTTGGATTTTATCAGTTTACTTTAAGCTAAGATCATCCGATTTGATAAGAAGCAGCTCGCTTTAGTCTTAAACTCAATGTAAAGATTTATGTTGTGGTGTTGCCAACAACAAACAAAGCATTTCTCAGGCGGGCCATATTTTCGAAGACATTAAAAAAAATTGTTTTTTTTTTTTGTAATTAGTTATTCCATTGAAATAATAATCGAGTTGTTTAAAACTAAGAGAAGTTCGAGAAAAATCTAAAAGGCTGTTGTGCCTTATTAAATCATAGAGAAAAGGGTTCCTGGCGGGCCATACACTATAATTATATAAATGCATGATAAAATCTATATTTCCTCAAATACTACAAAACGAAATTGAATTGAAATCCCAAACATTAAACACACATCTCAGGCGGGCCTTAGATGACAAGAGTCAGCTACACAAGACACATTCAAAAATCTGACTTGTAAGAGACATTTTTAAAGCATAACTTTGACAATACGCTCATCTTAAAATCTCTGTGGAGATATCCCAGCATACTAAAAATCTTGCATATAATCTCTACTGAAGAGTTTTCTGGCGGGCTATATATCAGAATACTTAAAATTTTCCACATATGTCTCGTAAATATAGCAAAAAAAAACAAAAATAGTTTTAGAATTCTTAATAAAGTACTAAAAAAAAATTTCAGGCGGGCCACAAAAGGGTCTTGTTAGTTGCAGCATCTAAAATAAATAATAGCACAAGACCCGCTTGCTTTTCCACAAAAATGTTCGTGATTCAATTTGTCATGTATTTGTTTCTTCTATATTTCCTCAGATCTCTTTTAATTGTGAAACGATTTCGAATTTTTTTTTTCTATATTTTACAGGATCTGCTTCTAGGCTGCTTCCGTTTAAGAAACAGCAGCATCATGACCCTTTAAATTAAATACATCTGCTTTTGTAAGATTTTGTATAAAACAATCACCCCTATCGTGAACAAATTTTCCCTCGTAACTTTTTCCCTTTTCCCTTAATGGCAATCGTGAACAACTCCCATGAAAAAATTTTATTCAGTCCAGAATAATAACGTGAAAAAATGCTCCCATGAAAAAATTCCCTTTATCGTGAATAACTTTTTTCCCACAAGTTTTTTCACTTTTCCCTTCGATTTATTCACTTTATTTTTGATGGGGAATAGAACAAAACATGTATGTAATTCTTCATACAACTTGAATATTAAGCTTAAAAAGTTTATTTAAAGAAAAATATCTAATAATAAGGTACCAACTGATGTATTGATCAACAAAATGCAAAACAACAAGTCTATTGCCTGCAAATTTGTGAAGCTTTAATTTGTTGGAATTTTTTCGTTTTGTTGGCTTTCCAAAAGTAGCCGAACCATTTAAACACATAAAAGTTAGAATGCAATAAATAAAAGCTGCAAATAAACTATCGCTCCAACACTGAATATTTAGCTTTCCTTTTTTTAAGTTTTCTTTAAAATATATATTTCCAAGTATATTTTATAACAAAAATTTCTTTTAGTTTTTATTTTTGTTATCTTCTTTCTTATTTTACATTCACAACGAATTGATAGCGGGAACAAACGTTCCCATGAAATTCACGATACCAAATTTCCCTTCATGGGGAATGAAAATTTCATGGAAACAAAAATTTCACATTTTGTTCACGATAGGGGTGAATATGTTTTTTTAAGTAATATTCATGCTGCCTTAAAGTATGCTTTAAATATAAAAAAATTTATTATATTCTTATGTTTGAGAAAATAATTCGTTTTAATTCTTGCTGTTTTAACTTATTTTAATCGCTCACTGCAACCTTTTAGTTTTCCCTGCATTAATCTGTGCTTGTCAAACATGATTCATGTCATAAGGAGAGACCATGTTAATAATAATTAAAATTCACGGCAGAGTTTTTACAAGAACGTCATAACAAAACTGACAGGCACAACATTAGGGTGGCATAATATTTTTATTAAAAATTTATTTAGTAAAAATGTTATCGAAAATGATATCAAAGTCAAAATTTTTCTGATATATAATTTTGACCTCTAATGGCCCGGGGCATTACAGTTCTCCAACAATTTGGTTTTAATTGAAAAGCTTTTTATATAAATAACGAATATGTTTGCTCTTAAATGGGTCAGAGTGTTTCTAAGATTTCTGCGTAATGTTTGGACTATGTAGCATTATAATCCCCATAAATGATTTTAACATTTTCATTGCCACACTAATGTGCACAGTAAATGGTTAAAAATTTGTTTCGAATAAAAGAACTACAAGCCCAGTAAACCCCTAACGCCCCTTTCAAAAAACAAGCGACACAAAAATTATGAACTTTATGCAAAAAAAAAAAAAAAACGAAAAACGAGAAGAACTAAGATGAGTGTGTTGTCACGCATAATTAAAATTAAATGCGCTACAGGGAGTGAAACAAACGAATTACAACAGCAAGAAAAGCACAGCCAATGTCACAAAAGAAAAAGAAAAACAAGACTAAAGAACATGTGTCATTAAAAAAAATCATATTTATAGGAACCGAAACCAGAAGAAATATTTTCTTTTACAAGCTGTCACATTTTTTGTTTCAAATTTTTCACTCACTACCAATATTAACATTAAAACACAACAGAACAGAACAGAAAGAGCATATCAGCCCACAAATGTATGCCTTTTGAAGGATAGCCGCCCCATATGTATGCTGCAGATTTAAAAAAAAAAGATAAAACATACATTGATCAGTTGCAGCCAGATAACCAGCATATCCTTTTAGTCGCCTATAAAATTTCTTTTTGCTTTAATTTATTTTTTTTTTTGTTTCTTTCAACTTCATTTATTATGCTTGTAATGGCCATTAATTACTTTATATATGGTACACATATTAAAAAGTCACAGTGAATAACTCTACAAACAAACAGGTGTAGCAAGAATATAGTGTGGAAATGTAATGCTGTCTGTACTCCAGCTGTTATGTTCACAACGGATTTATAACTTGTTAATCTTTGTATGGAGTTTATGAGGACTACATCTGCTACAGCGAAATATTCGTCGTGTCGTTGTTAACAAAGTACATGAAAATATTCTTAAGCCTAAAAGTATGCAATGAAATGCTTTCAAAACTAATTATACGCAAATTAAGCAAATATATTTTTTAGGGAAAAAAAAAAATCTTTACGTGTGCTTAAATAATACTTACGGGGATTAACAGTCGTTTAGTTTAGCGACTAAATGTATAGAAAATTTTTTTATATTGAAAGTCTCCTGCAAGCTACCATGTACATACATAATCTCCTTTTTTGGGGGTTGTCGCCACCACCCCCAAAAAAAGGGTTGTCGATTTCAAGGTTTAGCGACAAAAAATTTTTATATTAAAAACGTTGAAGGCATATTTAATGAAGGATTATTCAAAAAATTTAATATGAAAACAGTTATGAGGGGAGCAAAAAATTTTAATTAAAAAATCAATCATACATTCTTGAAGAAGAGATAGAATATAATTTGGAAAAGTATTTTATGCAAAAACAGTAAAACGAGAATAGCATTGAACATAAAATATGTCACAACTATTGAAATGGTGAAATTTAAACAACTGCAGTAATATTAAAAAAACAACCAAAGTTTGGCTAGTTTTTAGGCGGACCATTTAGAAAAGGTCAAAATACAACAGTAATTTATTTGAAACCCATGCAATTAATAAAAAATTTGGAAAGTTTCAGGCGGGCCATAAATGAGTAGCCAAAATTTATTTCTAAATACTCAAACAAATAAATATCTTATAACGTATTTACAAAGTAGTTACTAAAAAGTATCCGCTCTCTAAATTAAATGCATATATTTGAAATTTTAATAAAATGCAGTAATATTAGAAAAAAAACCCAAAATCTGGAAATTTTTTAGGCGGGCCATTTAGAAAAGGTCAGAATACAACATAAATTTATTTGAAACCAATACAATTAATAAGAATTGTAGAAAGCTGCAGGCGGGCCATGAATAGTGGCAAAAATGTTTAACTTACGACATACTAAAACAAATGAATCTTTCATAACGTTTTTACAAAGTTGTTACTCAAGGTATCCGCTCTATAAATTATTTATATATATTAAAATTTTAGGCGGGCCACATACATATTTATTTTATTTTATTAAGCAATATAACTAATATGTTTATTAAGGTCTTTCTTAGACGGGACATGTTTTCTTTTTTTTTTTTTTTTGTAAAACAAAATCAAACCTTATTTGAATTAAAATGGCAGCAGAGAATTAAATCTACAAAATAAGTGAGTGAAAATCAAATTAAAGAATAATTAGGAACTTTGTCGAACGGCGCACTTCGCTATTAAATTACATGGTCAATGTTTTTCCAAAGTTAAAAGCGGGTTCGCCAATAAAATTTATGAGATTATTCCTGCGTTTAACTAAAATTAACAACACTTTTAGAACTATAAAAAAATTTATTATATATAAAGCTTGTCTTGGAAAATTTTATTAATTGCACTATTAGATACTGTTTAAGGAGGGCCAAGGTTTTTATTTAAAAATGTTTGCAAAGTTAATTGAAATCCATTTGAAAGCACCTGAGAAAATCTACGTCATGTGAGGTGGGCCTCCACTTAAAAGTTTGGAATCCTAAACTGTAACAGACAACCATTTTACGACACAAGATTTATAAATAAACTGGGCATATTCTAAGGCGGGCCATGTTTTTGTTTGAAAAATTTTACCAAAATGTACTCTAATAAAAGCTCGCCTCTAAAAAATAAAAACTAGAGGCGGATCAGAGAGTTTCTCTGGCGGGCCATAAATTTATATAAAAATACTAGTTGAACGCCCCGGCGTCGCAAGGGATATGAATATGTATACGAATATGTATATTGAGATTTGTATGGAAATATATAGGAAAATCTAAATGCCATATCTCCGGAACCACTGGGCCGATTTAATGCAAACATCACATAAACCATCAGTGAAAGTAGACCTTTCCAACGCATGTAAATCGGTTGAGTGGTTCTCGATATATAAAATCACGAACATAGGACAACTTATTTTTATATATAAAGATAAAAATAAACTGGGCATATTCTTTGGCAGCCGTAGTTTTTTTTTTTTTAAATTTTGGCCAAAATTTATTCTAATAATTTTTCACACTAGAAAATAAAATCTACAAAAGAAACGGAAACTTCCTCAGGCGGGCCATAAATTTTTATAACCTACATACTGAGACGGCAATTACAGCAATATAAATTAATGGATGTTAAAACAAAAGAGCAAATACGGATGTTAGGAAAAAAGAAAATGGCCCGCCTAAAAAACTATTGTGGAGGAGCGAAAATTGTACTTTTTACCAGAAAATTCCAAAGAAATGTTTTCGATTGTACTCTTAATTTTCTGGGAACTGAATTTGTGTATGAAAAAAAATTACTGCAGAGTTTTTATTTTTTTTTTTTTAATTTATAGGAACTTTTAATTTTAGAATACATGTACCATACTGGTACCATGAAATGCAAGATAATTTTATCAAGCAAAATATTTTAAAAATTTAGTTTTTGTTATGACTGTCATTTGATATTAATTCAAATATTCGGCTCTCCAGGGTCCGGGTGAGCCATGCAAGCTAGAGAATAAAATGTATCGCTGCATTTTCAGACAGCTCCTTAAGGCGGGCCAAAAAAATATATATTTATCCTCTGTTGTTGCACAACATATTTCTGGCTGTCTACGCGCTTTTAATAACTCCAAGTATATAATGTAATTTTTAAGGCGGGGCATATAATTAAAAAAATAGAAAAACATATTAACAACTCAATACATTTTCAAGCTTTTCTTTGAATAAATTACATATGCCAATATATTTAGGCGGAGTAAAAATTATATACCAAAAAAGTAGTGCAAAACAATATTTTAATTAGAAAATATAGGAAAATTTGTTGTTTTTGCTGTGGTTCAGTAATTTTTGTGGCGGGCCATTACGTTTGCTTTTTCGCAACACATACAAAACATGCTTTAAATACCTTAAAATAGTTCAAAGCTTTCGAAATCGTAGACATTTCTGGCGGGCCAAATTTCTAGAACACTGATATCAAAGAAAATATGGGAAATTTTTGGTTCTTTGTTGTTGTTCAGCAATTTTTCTGGCGGGCAATTACATTTGCTTTTTTTAAACACATTTAAAAGTTACTTTAAAATACTTCAAAGCTTTCGAAAACATAGACATTTCTGGCGGGCCAAATTTATAAAACACTGATATCAAAGACGTTAAGCGTTAATAAATATAAATCTTGTAATATTTTACTATTCTTTCATTATGATTTCCTTTTCATAATTTTTTAAAGCAGTTCTTCTTTGAACTTGTTAAATTAATATTTAGTTTCCAATTTTCCACATTTCTGACAGTCTATAGAAATCCCTGACAAAGAGTATAAAATTATAAGCTTATATATATTATATTCCTCTTTAGTCGAGTCTTAACACCAAAAAAATCCTCTTAAAATCATATATTGTCCATGTGTGTGCACAAACACAATTACGAACAGCCAACCACTCACTCAACAATACAATAATTGTCGAAACAGAAAGCAGCAGCAGCACCACCTTCAACCTCTTTTAAGTGGCCTTTTCTCCTTTAAAAAAACGTTCATATGTACGAATTGAGTTGCATGTTTGTGTGATGACAAGAAAGTTAAACGGATTAAAATCGTTTGAAATCCTCTTAAGTGTAGAATTAAAATGTGTGGTTTATGCTCGTGCAGTCACACTTCTTAGTGGTATGGTAAAGGTCGTACTAATTGTAAGTGACCATATAACTCAATAAATACGTTAATAATACTATAACAACAATTGAAAATGCCTTGAAAAAGAATACATACATTTTTGCATTTGACATACAAGGAAATATGAGATGAATGAAGCTACAAAAGAAAAAAAATAATTGGAAATTTTGAAAAATAAAACAATAAAAGTCATGTCATCAATTTCAATTTAAAGTCAAGTATCTCTGTTTTAGAAAAAACAAAAAAATAATTATTTTAGGATATTATCAAGGAAATTGTTTAAGCTAAAAACTTGGAAAGTTATGGTTACAGCGATGAACAATCAAACTTTTACTATTACAATAACCGCACAATAACCCTAAAAGGATCCAATCAATACTTCCGATAACAAAAAAAAATATATAGTAAAATTCCCTAAAAGCCAGATACTTTTACAAGCAATCTCCCAAACTTGCAAATAAAGATGTACGAAAAAAAAAGTTAAATGAAAACAATAGACAATTGTTTGCCAGAAATAAAAGAAAAAATATTGTCCACAGCAATAGACAACAACCAACTACGTGTTTGTTGGCAGCACAAAAAAAAAAAGAGTATTAAAATATGCACATATACAAACAACTTTATTTCCTATCTCTCACACACACAAACACACACGTACACAATGTAATACTAATGCAAAACAATGATTTTGATAACAAAAGGATTTATGGAATTTTTATCAAAGTTCAAGTACATGGAAACTAAACAAAATTGAAAATTATCGAAACACAACAAAAGAATTTGTAAACGATTTTTGGTCATAATAAAAATAGTAACAAGGGAAAATAAACATGAAATAACAGGACAATAAAACAGTGGATGTTAATGGATGAAAATAAAAAGATATATTAAGGCAAATAATAAAATTCCAAATAAATTTGAGGCGGGCCTTAAAATAACACGTAAGATCTCCGTCATATGTAAGTTTAAGATAAATTTAACTGCCTGTTCGCCGATATCGAAGAAGTTCTTTCTTTCGAACAATTATATATAAAACAAAAACAAAATTTTTGAATTTGTTTTTGTTTCAAATGTAATTGTTCGAAAGAAAGAAGTTCTTCGTTATCGGCGAACCGGCACTAAATATTTATTAAAGTTTTAGGAAAAATTAATTCTATATTTTCTACAATATCTATCTTCTCTACCCTTTACCTAAGTTTTGGCACAATGCATTGCACAGGTGTAGGGTCATCCCCTAAATGCTGGTCTTTATATTTATGAAAAAGCGATAGCACAAAATTTCTCAGGCGGGCCTTAAAATAACACCGAAGATATTTTTGTCATATGTTCAAGATTAAACTGAATATTTATGAAAGTTTTAAGAAAAATTAGTTCTGAGCGTTAGCACAAAATTTTCTGCGCGGGTCTTTAAATTAATCTAAATCCGGCAACGCTATGACGAGATAGACGTGTTTTTTATTGGCTGCGTTTGATATTTAGTAAATTTTTTGATCAGTAATTAATATTTACAAGGAAATAATTGGAAAATTAAATTAAATTAATTGCATACTAATATCGGATTGGCTATTATATTGTTTTTGGAGTTGGATGATTTTCTTTTCATTTTTGTGGTTGGTGTGTGGTACAAATTCCTAACCTATATTACTTGCATACATACATACATATACACGTGCCTTTCTTCTGCTTTATTTATGATAAATTAATTAAAAATTAAATTTAATTGCACTAAAATCGGTTCAGCTGTTGTATTTTGCTTGCAGTTGGAGTCTATTATTTTTTGCTGTTGCTGTCGGTGCATATTCCTACCTGCAATACATACTGCGCTCTTTTTTTTTGTACCTGTACGCTGGCTGTCATACGTAGCTCACCGGTTTACGGTATTTTGTAGTCTTGGTAATATTCTTGCCTAGTGTGCGGATTGGCGGTAACACATACCCTATATTTCCACACACACTTACGTATACATATTTTCTACTGAATTATAAAATGGCGCCCCCGCATAAATGTAACAAAAACGGACTCTGCTGTTGAATGTGAATCTTGTAAATCGTGGTTTCATATTCATTGTGTAGGAATTCCGAATGAGTTTTATTCGCTATTGGGTACGAATAAAAACTTAAGCTTTAACTGTTCTAGATGTCGAGATAACCCAGTGGTCAGACTGTATTATGAAGCTGGATAAAAAGTTGACGTGCAACTTCAATTGCCTAGATCAGAGAATTACCAACACTATGAATTTCTTTATTGCGGAAATTAAAACAGAACAACAGAGCTTAAAGAGTTTAATTGAGGCTTCAGTTGCAGCAATTAGATCGGAGTTCTGTGAATCTATATCTAAGGTTCAAGCAGGTGTAGACAGACACTAACACAAGGACTTTGGCTGAAGTGAAAGGTGACGTCTTGGCGAAGATTGGTAATTTAGATATTGAAGATAATAAGATACTGAGGAAGATGAATCGTCCTGATACACTCTTTGCGGTATATACTCTTTGCGGTAAGCTGAAAAAGGAATGAAAAATCCAATGGTACCGATTGCTAAATAGAGATGTTCCACTGTGTAAATTGAAGCTGATGGATGGGACTGAGTGTACGTAGAAGTACCTGCAATTTCTAGATTTATAACGTGAACCAGTATTACATGTGATTATTCTTTTTGATTATCCTTTTCGATATCTAGTAATTTTCATATACAGAAGTCATGAATGTATATTGAGATATTAATTCCTTATTGAATTCAGTAACTTTTTGTACATTTTTGAATTGGCAGATAACCTTCCATTAGTCTGTATTGATTACATGTTTCTAGTGTCTATTTTTTTTACTTGTGAATCTCTTACGTTTTATCATGAGCTCTTGCTGTGCTTCGCCATTATGCTTATGATTTAACCTCATGGCTATAGATTTGTTATTTAGTATGTATCTAAATGTAGCCAGTGAAATTATATTGAAATTTTATTGAATTTTTTATAACCCTTCATTTTCCTTATATTATACCAATTTTTATACGAATTAGTTCTTGCATTAACATCCCTACTAAATTCAATTTATTATATTATATGTTATGAGTTCCATAAATCTAGGGCAAATTATTAATGATTATTCTCTTGACAACTTATTAGCTAACGATACTTGTAATCTTAAGATCGCACATATTAACGCTCAAAGTTTATGTCCATCAGACAGGTCGCACAAACTGGATGTACTTCATTCTATTCTTGGTAGGAAGACTCTGGATGTGCTGTGTGTTACGGAAACTTGGCTAGATCCTATTGTGTTTGATCAAGCTGTAAATATTCCGGGCTATGTAATTTGTGTAGGAGTGATCGTCAGGCCGGTTCTAGAGGCGGCGGAGTTGCCATGTATATAGCGGAAGGCATAAAATTCAGATGTATTTACAGGTCTGTGGAATATTTCTTTTTTGAGGCGCTATTTGTTGAGATACTCTCTGGCACGGATACTTTGCTCATTGGTGTGGTTTATCTCCCTAGGGGTGATTTAGGTATTTTTGAATATCAATTAGTGATTTAATTGTTCGCTATCTTAATATTATAATTGTAGGTGATTTTAATGTTGATTTGTTTGACCATAGTAAAGCCTACATTGTTCATATGTTGTGCAGGAGACTTGCATTCAAATGTCATCACAAATGTATTCCCACCCACTTTAATTTACAGCATGGATCTACTTCACTTATTGCTTACTTCCTGCTGAGTCATAACAATGTTTCCGTTAAGTAGGCACAGTTCCAGTTGCCTTTTGTTTCTCGCCATTCCCTGATTTGTTCTTCTTTTCTTGCTCCCATTGTAAGAGCGTCCAATGTTAGATATGTTAGAGATTGTAATAATTTTGATCATATAGGGTTGGCGAGGTACATAACGAATATTGATTTTTCTTCTTTATACATGACTAATGACAGTGTAGAGATGTTAGGATTTCTTAATCAGATTTTTAATGACGCCTTGGAATTCGCTCCTGTGAAACGTGTTACCCTCTTAAACCGCCATAATCTAATCAGATTTTCGAATCATATCAATTATTATAGATCCTTGACAGGCATTGCATTAAGGGATTACTACAAGCAAAGGTGTGTTAGGAAGTGGGAGGTCTATAGACTCCTTCGCAATCGCACTAAGTCACTATTAAGGAAAGCTAAATTTGAATATGGTAGACGCGCATTTCAGGGGTGCAACACAACGCTTATGTGGAATAGATTACGGAATGTTGATGTCATTGAGGATACAGCTTGACCTATGGATACTGATGTCAATGATCTTAATGATTTCTTCTTAAGCAATCAGCTAAGTGTGACAAATATTGAGACTATCTTTGAAAGCAACTCTAATGTTACAAATAATTTCTCTTTTTCCAATATTACTGAGGGTGAATTACCCTTGTCTGTCAGCAGTATCAAGTCTACGTCGGTAGGTGCGGATGGTCTCTCCATAAAATTGCTGAGAATATTGTATTCATATATTAATCTTCTTCACTTTATCAATTTTATTTTTACTTCCTCCAATTTTCCTGATGGATGGAAAGTTTCAAAAATTATACTAATCCCGAAAAAAAAGTCATTATGGCTATTGACAACATGAGGCCCATTAGTATCTTGTCTACGTTGTCTAAGGTGGTTGAAAATATCATGAGGTTGCAAATGGTTAATTTTTTTGAAAGAAATAATATGTTAAGCGTATGTCAATATGGCTTTCGGTCTGGATGTAATACAAATATGTTTTTAACTGAGCTCACCTTTAACAAAGGTATGGATAGTCTTCTAGTCTCAATTGATCTCTCGAAAGCTTTTGATCAGGTGAATCACTCTGCTCTTGTCAGTAAGCTGAGTAATATTTATAGATTTTCTAGCTCTGCGTGTCATCTGTTATTATCATATCTAACTGATCGTAAACACTACGTTGAACTGAACAGCATATCTTCTACCTTAAAAACCATTCGATCAGGTGTGCCACAGGGATCGGTGCACGGACCAATATTATTTTCCGTTTATCTAAACGACTTTTTGACTTTCTGGGACTACGATTGTAAAGCTTTTGCCTTTGCTGATGACATCCAGCTATTATGGAATAGAAACAATTTTAGAACTGCTCCATTTCATTCTGTTGTTAATCGTGGCCTTGCTGCTGTTAACGTTTGGTGTACATGTCCTTATTTTCACATTTGTGTTTTTGTGCGGATCTCACTTCTTTTTTCTAAGTTGTTTTTGTATAAATATTTATATGTATTGCTTATCTGCGCAAACCTGTGTACGAAATTTCAGCTTTCTAGCTATACTGGAAGTGTCCTATACAAAGAAGGGGCACCATAGTCGCCCCAGATGAAAAGTGCCTGTTTAAAAATTATTTTTGTTAATTTCTCATCAGGACCTACCTGTGTACCAAATTTCAGCTTTTTAGCTATACCGAAAGTGCCCCATACAAAGAAGGGGCCCCCTAGTCTCCCGGGTCGAAAGTGTCCGATTTCAGATTTTTCTAGTTAATTTCTCACTAAGACCTACCTGTGTACCGAGTTTCAGCCCTCTAGCTATACTGGAAGTGACCAATATTATTGATGAGTCAGTGAATATGTACTAAAATATGGACTTTTCACACCTTAATATCTCGGGAAGATTTTACGGTAGAACTTTCAAATTTAACCTTTGAGGTCAACCCTGTGGGGAGACGTTATGTTTCAAGTTTCATTCTATTATGAATAAGAGGAGCAAAATTATGAGAGGGGTAATAACAGCTCGAATGGTTTCGTGTAAATATACACACTGTGTGGCTGAACCTGGCCTAGAACTAGATAGCAACAAAATCCTGAGGCGGGCCATAAATAAGTAAAAAAAGTTATTTTTATTTTTCATCTACAAAGTGTACTTTTACAGAAACCATTATATATTTATTGCAATTTTCTTGGGGCTTATTTATTTAGCATACATTGGTTATAACTATAATTTAACAATAGTTTATGAATAAATGTTTACCATGAACACTATAGCAAGACTTTTCCAAGGAAATAATGTGTTGCAGCTATAATATTCGGTATAAACCATCAAATAAAAATTTAAATTTTTAGATAAAGTTTTTTTTTTTCATATTGAATTTTTTTTCAAATCATATTTCTTATTATATTTTAAAAAAATTCCATTTTCCACGCGGGCCATTTATACAACATTATATATACAGCAAATTTACAATGAAAAAAAAAAGAAAAACTTACTGCGTGAATTGAGGTTTTTTGAGGCGGGCCATAATAGGAAAAACTTTTAAAAAAGCAAAACTTTAAAATTTTTTTTAAATAAATTTTAGAGAAAAAATTAATTAATTGGTCAAAAACCGACGTTCTATTACAAGGCCAGAGCTGCACAAACGAAGAATTTGTTTAACAAAAGTCTAGGACTTTTCTATTTTCAACTTTTTTCTTTCTAACAACCACTGTTTGTAACTGAAAAGCTCTCCTAAGTGGTAGAACAAGTGTTTTTATTGTTGTTTTCCCATTATGATTGCAGTCAAACAGCATCATAAATTTTAAAACAACCATGTTGTTCTTAATTTAAATGTTTTATTTTTATGTTTCTGAGACAATCTCCGAAGAAGTAAAAAAAAAAACAAAACACAGCAAACAACATTCTTTAATTTGTTTATTTTGCCAAATTTTATGATTTTCTTCACGTATTGGCTGAACGAAAATAATACATACCAAGAAAATAAAACGTACACTAGAAAAAGTATTTGTTACTTGCTTAAAGTCGTTTCTTGGCAACACCAGACAAAAAGAAAATCCAAATTAAATGCCAGGCAGAACAACATCAAGAGAACTTTTTTTGTTTTTCCAACTTTCATACTTTCAAATGCCATAAAAATCCTCTTTACAACATTGTCTTACAATTGGTATTATTTGCCATCAAAGACTCTCAAGTGTGCATGGTTTATGTTATGATTTTTGTTTTACTATTGTATTTTGTTTTTGTTTCAAAAAAAAAAAAACGAAATGACTATAAACCAAATGAATTGTAACTTTAACAGTCAACAAAAAAAAAACGTTACAAATGTATAAACGAAGTTATACAAATTGTTGAATTATGGTCGAATGAAAAATAAAATAGCAAAAAAAAAATACATACGAAGAACTTGTATGTAACAAACAATATATTGCCACACATTTCTGTAAGGTCATAAAAAATTCAAGTTTATTACCCCCCACAATAATGCTGGTGTTACAAGTACAAGGACAACAACATTTAAATTTATTAACAAAATCCTATTATTACAAATCAAATTTAAAAAAATTGTTTCATGATAATTTAGTTTATTCAAGTTTTAAAGATCTTTTTATTTGCTGCTGTTTGAAATTATATACAAATTTTGTTAATGGATAACGAAACTTTTCAGGCGGGCCATAAGAAACAACTCAAAACTTTTGGATTTGAAAGTAACACATTTCTTATTATTTGCTATTTTTTTTAACAATAATGAAAGAAACAATATATGAAAGTGGATATTAAAACTTCCCTCACGCGGGCCAGAAAAGCCATAACACAATTCTTTTAACTTTGAAGCCACCCAAAGAAAATTATATTTACATCTGATAGAGGCTGGAAAGAACATCTATAAATTGCCTACAAATGACTCGGATCTACTAGGAAAATTATATTTTCAGGCGGGCCACAATAAGTAAAAAATTTATTTTTTATTATTTTTTATTAAATATAAAGTTAGCCGATGGAAAGTAAAACTTTTCAGGCGGGCCATAAAAAAAATAAAAATATTCGCATGTTGAAGTAACACACACACATGTATTCCACATTAATAATAATGAAAGTCCAAATTAAACTATTTTTATATTTATTAAGTTATTTATATAAAAAGTATATGGGATTGAATATCAAAGTTTTTCTCGGGCGGGCCAAAAAAACCCCATAACGATATTCTGTTAATTTTTTAGCCATCAAAAGAACTTTTTCTACGTAAAACTCTAAATTATATTAACTAAATGACCTACAAATGATTCCGATCTACTAAGAAAAACTAATTTTCAGGCGGGCCACAATGAAAAACAAACTCTTACTATATAATGATAGTGTTTCTAAAGGATGAAACATTAAGTTCAATAGTCAGCCAACATTTAAGGCGGGCCATAATATGAAAAAACAAATTAAGCAACTAAAAGTTAGTGAGATAATAAAATTAAAATTTCAGGCGGGTCATAAACAAATATTTTCTAAAGGTCGGCACATTCAGCCTGATGTACAGCTAACAATTCAGGCGGGACATAATATTAAGACATATATTTCTTCTTCAAATAATAGCATTCCAAAAAAAACCGCGGGCCCCATAAAAAGCAATATTAATTTTTAATTCTATAAAATTTTTTATTGTATTCATTCGCTGATTTCAAATACAAAATGTTGTCGGGCGCTAAAAGGCAATTTTCTGCATTTATTTCATTGGTGGCATACAAACTCCAACTACATAATTCAAAGTTGAAATCAAAAGCACAAGCGTCTCTTCAGCATCGTTTCTCAGAAATTAAAGATATTTTTGCTCTTTCAGGCGGTCGAAATGTAAAATATGAAAATGTTGTATATTTCAATATGATTATGAAATTCTTTTAATTTATCAGGCGGGCCAAAAATAAGCGAGGAATTTTCTTCAGCAATAACATCATTAATGGAATTTATAATAACTTGTTATAAATTTATTTCTATTCATAAATCCACTTATTTTACAATAATAAAATTTACTTCTCTGGCGGGCCATAAAAAAGGCCAAATAAATTTTTTGTTCCAACCAACTTTATATTTCCAACAATATGTTCAGCTATATAATTTTTGCCGGAGTTTAGAAGAGAATTTTAACTAGATTCTAAGTCAGTCCGGCTGCGATCGTGATATGGCCCGCCAAAAAAAAGGTCAGATAAATTAGCAAAATAGAATTAGATAAGATCCATATAAGTAATTTAAGAACAATATGGTTTTATTAGCATTAAAGTGGTGGTATATGGCCCGCCTAAAAAGATCATCTGATCAATAGATGAAATCAGTTATGATCACCATACAATGTTTATGAACACTTAGATTTATTTTAAACAATTGAAAACTTTAAAGATATTTATGGCCCGCCTAAAAATTGTGACTATTCAGCTAATGAAATAAGTTAAAATCGACATAAATTGTTTAAAAAAGCCTAAGCTTTGATTTGACAATTAAAAAAAAAAGTTATGATGAATAAAAATTGTTAGGATATGGCCCGCCTAAAAAGATCAGCAATAAAATTGATAAAATTAGTTATGATCTTAATAAATTGTTTAGGCCGGCTTAGATTTAATTAAGTTAAAAAGAAATTTTACAAAAATTCTTATGATAAATTCAACTGATTTGTTAAATGACAATTGAATAAAAATTATAGACTTGCAGATAGCAAAAACAATTTTATATTTAAACGAAATTACTACATACAATGTACTAATTTTATCAAAAACTCTCTATTATTAATTTTCATTTAATATTTTACAGTGTTTGCGCCATGTATTTTTGTACAAACATAATCAGCAACTTATATTCGGCCAGGTGTGCAATTTCTACAGCGATTATAATAACGATAAGACTACTTGTATCACCAATAATTATATTAATTTATTAATTTGAAATTGAACACCTGGTCGGCCGAAAATCAGTTTCTGATTTATGATTATATTTCTACCAAAATACATGACGCTTTTAAATTTAAAAATTCCCTAAAATGTATGGCCGAAATAAGCAAAACTATGCAGTAAAGAGAAATATATATGCAAAAATAAGCACTAAAAAGTAAAATATGCAAAAGTATGCAAAAATATGCATAAAAAAATTGTTGGCAAAATTCTTAAAAATGTCTGAAACGTGTAAATATTTCATTTGCGTCTGCATTTATTGCACTGGAAAAAATATGCAATTGCATATTTGCTATTTCCCTACTAATGTAAACATGTATGAAAATACATATATGCAAATTATAAAGCGGCACTCCGATTACAATGAAATTGCATACAGCATTTAGAAGTTACAAGTCTCATCACGAAGGTTTTCGTGTGTTTGTTATTTAAATACATTTATTTTTACTGAAAATATTAATTTTAAGGCATTTGTTTCTCAAATTGCAAAGCAAAGTACAAAAAAATTTATGTTGGTGGGGAAGGGTGATTTTAATTTATTATCTGCATTAAATAAGTCAAAAATATAAAAAAAGCCTCTATTTTGGGATTTTTCGAATTGTTTTTGGGAATCTCGAGATTCGCAACAGAAAGATTATATCTCTCCGCTTACATCATTTAGCTAAGTGTGAATTTTATCTTCAGCTGGCGAACGAAAAAGAAAATACATCAATAGTACAAGAAACCTCAATTTTGGGATTTTTCGAATACTTTTTGGGAATTGCGGTTTTTTAATTTTTCCGCACCTAAGTGCTAAATTTTATCTGCAGCTGGCAAGAACAGGAAAATTGTAATTAAATAATAATAAGATTTAATTAAGTTAAAAAGAAATTTTACAAAAATTCTTATGATAAATTCAACTGATTTGTTAAATGACAATTGAATAAAAATTATAGACTTGCAGATAGCAAAAACAATTTTATATTTAAACGAAATTACTACATACAATGTACTAATTTTATCAAAAACTCTCTATTATTAATTTTCATTTAATATTTTACAGTGTTTGCGCCATGTATTTTTGTACAAACATAATCAGCAACTTATATTCGGCCAGGTGTGCAATTTCTACAGCGATTATAATAACGATAAGACTACTTGTATCACCAATAATTATATTAATTTATTAATTTGAAATTGAACACCTGGTCGGCCGAAAATCAGTTTCTGATTTATGATTATATTTCTACGAAAATACATGACGCTTTTAAATTTAAAAATTCCCTAAAATGTATGGCCGAAATAAGCAAAACTATGCAGTAAAGAGAAATATATATGCAAAAATAAGCACTAAAAAGTAAAATATGCAAAAGTATGCAAAAATATGCATAAAAAAATTGTTGGCAAAATTCTTAAAAATGTCTGAAACGTGTAAATATTTCATTTGCGTCTGCATTTATTGCACTGGAAAAAATATGCAATTGCATATTTGCTATTTCCCTACTAATGTAAACATGTATGAAAATACATATATGCAAATTATAAAGCGGCACTCCGATTACAATGAAATTGCATACAGCATTTAGAAGTTACAAGTCTCATCACGAAGGTTTTCGTGTGTTTGTTATTTAAATACATTTATTTTTACTGAAAATATTAATTTTAAGGCATTTGTTTCTCAAATTGCAAAGCAAAGTACAAAAAAATTTATGTTGGTGGGGAAGGGTGATTTTAATTTATTATCTGCATTAAATAAGTCAAAAATATAAAAAAAGCCTCTATTTTGGGATTTTTCGAATTGTTTTTGGGAATCTCGAGATTCGCAACAGAAAGATTATATCTCTCCGCTTACATCATTTAGCTAAGTGTGAATTTTATCTTCAGCTGGCGAACGAAAAAGAAAATACATCAATAGTACAAGAAACCTCAATTTTGGGATTTTTCGAATACTTTTTGGGAATTGCGGTTTTTTAATTTTTCCGCACCTAAGTGCTAAATTTTATCTGCAGCTGGCAAGAACAGGAAAATTGTAATTAAATAATGCAAAAAAAATCAATTATGGGATTTTTCAAATTCTTTTTTGGGAACTGCGGGATTTTAAACAGAAAATAATTTTTTTTTTATTCTTTTCGCTTACATCATTTCTCACGTAAGTGTGATTTTATATCTGCAGCTGGCGAAAAAAAAGAAAATACATCAATATTACAAGAAACCCTGAATTTTGGAATTTTTCTAATTGTTTTTGGGAATCGCGGAATTTTTAACTGAAAGTTTATTTTATTATTTTTTTCCGCTTACATCAACTAAGTGTGATTTTTAACCGTAAAAATTTAAAAAACATTTTTTACAACATCCATTTAAAAAAGTGCACTATTGGGATTTTCAGAATTGCTTTGGTTATTGGCGGGGTTTTTATAATCTTCCCATTAACTACATATTTATAGCATATGTCATCTAGCTGAAAAATGTTAGCCAATAATAACGACTGTTCTTTTAAAACCTGCAGATTTAGGTACATACAAATGTATATCATTTTTCCTTTTTCTAAAAATCGCCCACTGTGCAGCGTTACAAATACCAGTTAAATACCTCAAATTTTTAAATTGTGGTTGCTAAATATTTTTTTTTAATATATTTAGTATAAGCAAACCAGTCTTTAGTCAAAAACAAAATTTTAGATAATAAAACAAACACATTCATGCATTGTGCACAGTCACAGCAAAGAAAATCATGTCAGCTGTTCTAAAGAGATTCTTGCCAATTTATCAATAGTATTGATAAGCCAAATCGTTTGTTATTCTTATTCTCTAAGTAACTCTCTCAATTTTATAAATTATACAGTCGAGAATAATTATGTTGAATATTTATTAATCTGGCTACAAACACACCAACTACAACATGATGTAGTGAATGTAGTCTCTTCTAATACGTAGAGAAATTCAGCGTGTCAATAATGTCGCTGAAAAATATTTAATATTAATAATAAACGATGATAAATGATTTTGTTGGAAGATCGATGAAAATAGTTGAACGCCAGAAACCAACGAAGTTGTTAGTTAGAAAGTGTTATTTTTTGATAATTTTTAGTAAAAAAAAACTTCTACACGTACATAAGTACTAAGAAAATAGTATTTACAAAAAATTATAGTTATGAAAATGTGGTTAAATGAAAAGCAAATTGACATCTGTAAGATTTTCACACATCCCACTGTGCAATTTTGAAGATCGCAAGCAAACACAAAAAATTAATACAT
Source organism: Lypha dubia (assembly GCA_947311025.1). NCBI lineage: Eukaryota > Metazoa > Arthropoda > Insecta > Diptera > Tachinidae > Lypha > Lypha dubia. Next base: position 9,833,318 of record OX371262.1, on the reverse strand, counting down.
ACATATATATAAAAATCTTCATATTCTGGTAAAAGAAATCAATTGACATGCACGTGCATGCTCATTAATCAAATTCGCAAAATTTATTGAAGTAATTTAATACAATTAATAAAATAATTCGAGCAAAAAAAATTTCATGCCAAATTTTATTTTATTCGAAGGATTTTATGGCAAAAATCAATTCAAAGTAAAAAGTAAATTTTCCAAAGTTTCCAATCAATTCGAATAATTTGCAAAAATAATTAAAAAAAAATACTCGAATTAATCAAACGAAACATATGTTTAACTCGATTAAATCCATTGTTTGAGATTCATTTAAAAATTTAAATAACGATTAGTAAATTAATCGATTAATTGCCAAAGCGATTAAAATGAGTACCTTGATTTGTATGAGTGCATTCTCTCAAAAAAATAATCGCTCAGTAAAATAATATTGTGTGCAGCAGAGTGCAGAGGAGGAATCTTTCATTTCTCCTAAAGTTAATACGAGTACTTGCAGTTGGAAAATAATCACAAACTTACTTATGGCCAGTCTAAAATGTCTGTTAGGTTTTTTAAGGATAAAATTACTTACTAAGCTTAAGAGCTATTTATGAACATTTGGCTTCGATTTTGCAAAAAAAAAAACAAACAAATGTGTGAATATGAGATTTTACACTGTACAACAATATTTCGAATTTTTTTCTAATATTTCTAATGACGAGTTATGGTATCAAGGACGATATCTGGTAAACTTTTCCCACATTGCTTTAATGAATCTGCATAAAAAATCTTGTATTTTTTTACATTTTACGTAAAAGATGTTTTCAGCCAATAAAATTTAAAATTAAAATTTAAGTTTTTACTTATGAAAACATAGCAAAGAATTTATATATACGAAATATCGTTAATAAATAATATTACCTTTAAAAACCTAGCAGTTTTCTGGCGGGCCATATATTATTGGAAAAAAAGGTGTTTTTTTTTTATTTGAAAACAAAGCAAAGAATTTATATATACAAAATATCGTTAATAAATAATATCATCTGTAGGAAACTAGAAGTTTTTTGGTGGGCCACATATTATTTTAAATAAAGGTGTTTTTTGGAAACAAAACAAAGAATTTATATATACAAAATATCGTTAATAAATAATATTATCTGTAAGAAACTAGAAGTTTTTTGGCGGGCCACATATTATTTGAAAAAAAAAAATTGTGTTGTTCAATATAAATTTAGATTTAGCCATTAATTAATTCTTTATTGCAAAAATTTACGCATATTTCAATGTTTATAATTTTCGGATTACTAGAAAAATAAATAGCTTAATTTTCAGGCTAACATTATGTGGCCCGCCACAAAACTTTGTTATCGTTCATTTTAGAATACAAAAATCTTCCAAGATAATATTCATAGATAAAAGACTTTATTGTAGAAAATTTCAATTTTACATTTTTCGACGAAGAAAGTTTTGTTGTACTAGAATTTGAAAAGATTTTACTCTTTGGAAATATAATAACTTTATGTTTTTTTAAAGAGTATTTGCTCGAATAAAATGCAACATTTATATTAACTTTTATATTAAAACTAGATGATTGTACCGACCTCCCACGGATGCTATTTTCTTATATGGAGCAACCATTTTTCCCAGTCATCAACCCCCTATTTTATGCTTGACTATTTGAAATCGAAGGACAACTTGAGGTGGACGTAGCATTATCTGTCCTTCAACAACATAAATAATTTTGTTATACTTGAAATACGATTGACGACATTTCTCGTAAATGTGGCGGACTTAGCGCCAGCTGTCATTCAACAACAAAAATAATTTTTTTCTGTTGAAATACGAATGAGGTTAATAGTTTAGAAAATATATGAATTGCCCCCTCCCTCCCCTCCTAATCTCATAACAACCAAATATGCATAAAAAATTTCATTAAAATCGGTCGAGCTTTTTTGAATGAGTTCGATAGCAAACAACGTGACACGAGATTTTTATATATTAGATTTTACAATTATTTTTAAAAATAGTACACATGGAAAGCATAAAAATTCGACTTTTTGGGAAACTAACAACTGGCCCGCCTACTAAAACTGTTTATTAAATTAATAATATATTTACGAAAGCTTGCTTTTACGAAGGGCTTCATTTTCAAAGCTTAATTTTTCGCGTCTGAAGATTTCTTTTTAATTTTTGAAAACCAACATATGGCCCGCCAGAAAACTTTTAGTTTTCTATAGATACATATATTTTTTAATCATAGGAACTATTAACAAACTCCTAGCTTCAACTTGGTAAAAAATTTTATTGGCATTAAAATATTTTTGGATAAAATTTCAGGACTATTTATTTCTACACACATACACACATGTTTTATTGGCTGGGAATGTACATAAATAAACATAATTAGCATTAGTGCCTAATTAATTATGTATTATTATTATGAATATGCGAACAGAAAATATATATATATGTATAAATAGCCACCCAGCTTAAATTCATAATAGCATGAATATGACAATGCTTTAATTATGGTCATTATTGTAATGTTGGCGACAATGGTGATAAGTTTAAAAAAAAAAGTTCATCCCAAATGGTTTAGGGGTTAGTTTATAGTTATAGAACTGTACAACACTAACAGTGTTAATGAATGGCATATTATTTATGTCTGTTACACTTATTAACTCATTTCTTTCTTTTTTTTTCTTTTTGTTAATAATAGACTCCCCAGAGATCCGTAATAAAACCAAAAAAAAAAAAATGTCTACTAATGAAAGTTTGTTTTGGTATTTTATGAAAAATGGCAAAATTAAGAATGAAATGATGTCATAGTTTTGCTGTTATTTAAATGTTAAAGAGAAAATGTTGCATATTTCAAGGAGATATATAATAAAGTTTATTTTCTTGTGGATTTTTAGGCAATTTAATTAAACCATTATCTTGTTGATGAATAATGAAGCTGCTTGCTGCAAAAGAAAACAACAACTTTCAAAGAGACGATTTTCTTTTTTTTTTTTCGAAAATGGTAGAGGAAAAGTGACACTTTAATAAAATAAATTTACTAAAAATGTTAATTATTTTTCACCGTTTAATTGGAGTTACATACAACGCATTTTCTACAATTAATGAGTAACCAGTAAACTGGAATTCGGTTGTCTTAAATAAACATGTAGTTGGTAGTTTACTCTACGCCCTTGTTGCATTTGTGTCCTCATTTTCTCGTTCATTTAAAAACGCGGGTAAAATTTTAAGGAAGGATATAGTCTGGTTAACTACAAGTCAGTTTTGAGTTTTTTTCTTTGTCAAATGCTACGCCCTTTTCGATTTTAGGTGACGATATGTAACTAAACTATAATGAAATTCGTGCGCATATATAAAGATTTCTGGTTTCATTTGACAAATAAAAGATAATGCCCAAAATACAAGAACACTTCAAAACATATTTGCAAAACTTTGAAAATTAAAACAATAATACTTAAATATATAAAGAAATAACGATAAACAAAAATATTATCGGATGTCTTAAAGTACGTTCACATCTGTCAAACATTTGCCCAAAAAAGCGTAACCACTAAATACCAATGAAAAACTTTTTGATATATGCATTTATTTATCAAGTTAAACAGCAACTAATAAGATAAGATTCTATTACATTTTCTATAAATTATAAAGGAAACTGTTTAACGTAATAAACAGGTATCTAAATCAAAAGTTTTGTCATTAGTATTTAGTGGTTACGCTTTTTTGGGCAAATGTTTGACAGATGTGAACGTACCTTTAGGCTACGCTCACACTTGGCAAATATTTGACCAAATAAAATTTAACGTAACCACTACTTTTTTCTAGGATTGGTATCGATTAAATTTGGGTTTCATATTACAATATAAAAGTAGCAACTCCACAAAATTACAGTTTTATAAAGATTTTCATAAGAGCGAGAAAACATTTTAAAAATATTGCATTGCAATATTGATATAAAATTTTAGTTCATCTGTTGGTTAAATTTTTTTCGGCAAATATTTGACAAGTGAACGTAGCTTTAGTTTGCGTTTGCTGTAAAAATGTAAAAAAAGATGAGGCTAATCCTAAAATTAATATAGAAAATATTTAATCTTATTTCCACAAAATTTCTAAAAATCCCCAATATACCCCAAGCTTATAAAAAAACTTTTTTGTGCGAAAAAAAAATATAGAATAAAACTGTCTTTGTTACAACGAGAAATAAGAGATGTTTTCTTCACCAAATACGGGGATAAACACTAATAATAACTGCTACAGCCAGCAGCTACAATACATTCCATTTTCGCAGTAATGGAAATAAACGCCGTGTAAACAATGCTTAATTATTGTTACAGATGAAATTATCTTCTCGATTCAAGACAAATTTGGATTTTTTTTTTTTTCATTATTCCATATCAAAGAAGGCCAGAGATGATAAAATGGCCGATTGGTTGTGGATGGAAAGTGAATATATGGTGGGATTGAAGACAAAATCAATAAATAATAAGTTTTAATTAGAAATTTTATGAAATAATTGTAAAAGCCTTCTAATAATAATATTTAAAGAAAAACTAACCCAATTAAAATAAATTAAATAATTGAAAACTATAAAAGTTAGGTTGGCAAATTTATAAGCTTAAGTGAACTATTGTGAATAGTTTAACCAACAAAGATGAAATGTCATTACATACATTATTCTGATTAGTTGGCTAATGTCAAGGCGAATTCACTTAACAGGTGGCCTTAATATTTTTGGCCATCATCAACTGTGCAACCCTGAACTGTCACAAATTGCGTATGTTAAAAAGTTAGATTAGTTTTTTTTATATATTTCTTTAAGAACACTGTTGTATTTGCTTTGAAAGCTGAAGGAAAATTCAGCGGCGAATGCTATTATTGTAGGGATAAGGCTACCTGGTATGAATTCGCCTTGGCTAATACTTGAAACAGTGTTATTGAAAAAATTTCAAAAGATTTCTGTTTTATTCCGATTTTCGAAAAAAAAATTTTCGGCAGTTTTCAAAGCTTTGCGATCAAACAAAAATATTGTGATTAAGTATTTTTATTATGATGTTTGCATGTATGTCTATGTAACTACCATAGTTGAGAATTTATATAAAAAAAGTTTATTAAACAGCATTACGACATGAGTGTTTACGCTGCCCCGCCAGAAAAACAAATTCAAATATGTTGAATGTAGAATTTGCACAAATTTCTCTTGTTGTTCTTCTATTATTTTAACTTAACATTTAAATTTTAAAATATGGCCCGCCACAGAATTACTAACGACTCCAATATTTGCAAAAGAGCACAATGTTTTCCATGTATTCTATTACTTTAACTCAAGGATTTAAATTGACACGCCCCAGATTTTTTAGTAATATAAAAATATTTCAATTTTTAACAGCCCCTTTACGGTTGGTTCACTTGTTTTCAATGACGCTAACAAGTGGATAATTTATTTATACATTTTTTTTTTAAATAACTTTACATTGCAAAGCTCCGTATGTTTTTACAACATGTGTAAATATGTTGGCCCGCCATTAACTTAACTGTATGTTTGTTGTTTTATTATTTTAGTATAGAAATTTCAATTTTTTAAATTTTAAAATGTGGCCCGCGTCAGATTTCTTACTAAGCCCTAGAATGTCTTATTGTAACCCAAAGATTTAAATTTTCAAATAGATTTTCTTAAATAGAAAACTTAAATTTAAAAATATGGCCCGCCTCAGATTTCTTACTAAGCCCAAGAATTTCCAAGAGCTTGCATAAATTTCTTGTTATGCTTTTATTGTAACCCAAATATTTAAATTTTGAAATGTGGCCCGGGTCAGATTTCTTACTGAGCCCAAGAATTTGCAAGAGAGCGCATATTTTCTTGTCATGCTTTTACTGTATCCCAAATATTTAAATTTTCAAATACAAAATGTAAATTTTTAAATTTTTAATATGTGGCCCGCCTCAGATTTCTTACTAAACCTAAGAATTTGCAAGAGCTCGTATATATTTCTTGTTATGCTTTTATTGTTTCCCAAATATTGAAATTTTCAAATAAAAAATTTTAGAGTTTAAATTTTAAAATGTGGCCCGCCTCAGATTTCTTACTAAGACCAACATTTGCAACAGCGCGCATACTTTTTCTTGTTATGCTTTTATTGTTTCCCAAATATTTAAATTTTGAAATAAAAAAATTTTAGAGTTTAAATTTTGAAATGTGGCCCGCCTCAGATTTCTTACTAACACCAACATTTGCAACAGCGCGCATACTTTTTCTTGTGTCCTTTTAATGTACATATATTAAATATAATATGTATTATGTAATATAGCTCTATAGGATTATGTTTTTTCAATAATTAATTTGTTATAAAAATAATAATTAGGAACTAAAACTGCAATATTCTTTTAAAAATATTTAGGCCCGCCTGAAAAAACACATTATATATTTCTATTGAACCCAATACATACATACATATTTGCAAAGTATTTGCACATATGTTTCTAGTATTTAAACGCAGATTTTAAATTTTTTATTGCGGCCCGCCTTAGATTTTTGCTAATCCCAACATTTGCGAAAGATCGTACATACTATATTATCCTTTTTGTTCTATTATTATAGTTCAATGTTTGAAATTATGAAGTACGGAACGCCTAGGTTTTCTCGTAGTTTTTATTTTTTAAAATATGGCCCGCCTCAAGAATCATTCAATTAATCTATGCATTTATTTTTTAAAACCCTGTTTGCGCTCTACAAAATATGGTCAGCCATACAATCGCTTATTTGCTTAGAATTTAAAGTTAGATATGTTTGTTCAAAATAAATAAAAAAATTTCCTAATCTTTTAACAACATACTGTATGTCGCGCGCCAGTAATCATGTTATTTGTTGTAATTAAACAAATCATTAAGAAAGATTTTATAGATACAACTACCGAACTTTGCATTTGTTTACTCTCTACGTTTTATTTCATAACAAAAGTGAGTATTTATTTTACGACAGTTGGACAATTTTGATATATGTACATATGTACATCTGGTTTTTAGCTTACAAAACCGCACGTACATACACACAAATATTTAAAATTGTACATCTGACAAACTAAAAGCATACAGCGTGCTTAACAAAACACAAAACAATAAAAATATAAAAACATTTAATGATTCTTTCGGAAATAATGTACTGGGACCTGTGAACCATGAGAATTAGTTAAAGAGAGTGGCAAAGGTTTAATAACATCAATTTAATGTTGCCAGAAAAATACAAACACTATAAATAAGATTTCGTCCGATAAAATTATCATTCCCAAAATAACAAATATTTTATCAAGTTTTAGGAATATTTTTTTTTTAATAAAAGAACTATGTGTACTCGTGTATTTCTATTACTATTTATAAAATTTTTATAATTAAACTAATGTATATAGAACATATAAGTAAACTATAAACGAGTCCCACAAAATTTATAAAAATTCCCAAAATTTAACAATTTCAAAAATTATGTACATATAAACATTTCAAGTTTATTTTAATAACGGACTATGAGTGTTGTTTGTTGAACATTAGTAATTTCCAATAAAATATGGGGAACTTCGTACTAACCAAATATTGTTTCAACAATTAAAAACGGAACAAAGAGGAATTATAATAATTCTCGTATTCTATTTCTGTTGAAAAACTTGATTAAATAGTTGATAATATTTCCTAATTAGTATCCACTTTACATAAATTATAATAATGAACGAACGAAGGCTGATGATAGGCGTAGCAGTCTTGAAATCGGTATACTGATACGATCTGCTACTCTGATTATATATTCGAGTACTAATGTTTTTCAAAAATGAACAGAATAGAACTCTTAGTAATTTGAATTTTTATTAATTCAATAAAACTAATCTTAAGCTTATTAATACGGAAATAAAGTCCTTAAAATACCCGCAAAATTCCAAAAACACTCACAAAACACTCACTAAACTTGGAAAAATTAATACTACCATGGTAGACGCTTTCCTAAATCAGTGTTTTTTTTTTTAAATGGATACATATTAAGAATGTGTAGCTAGGTCTAAAATACATATAACAAACATTTAGTTTGAATTCCACAAAAAATTTCCAAAATCTCCAAAATTCCCCTAACCTATAGATAATGCTTTATAGCTTAAACAAGCATCATGCTTGTATTACTTATTCCTGTAGTAGGCAAGAATATTATATATATGGATATCAGACTTTATTTTAAGGGTAACTTAAGTTCCCCCCACAATTTTTCACACTATTACAGTGAATGGCTATGGAAATAAACTTTGTTATCACACGAAATATGTATGTTTAGCATTATGTTTTTAAATACTTATAATTTTTGTCAAAAAAAAAAAAACGCTCCCGTTCAGTGCAGTCACAGAAGGCTAAAATCACTGCACTGATCCTATTTTTTGTTTCTAACTCCCTTAAGAAAAAAAAGCTAGACAAAAAGGGTTTCTTTAACGGCATTGTACATGGCTCAAATGTTTTTGTCCTGGTTATAAATATTGCAAAACTACATAATTAAGGATCGATACACATAATAAATTCTAAGACGGAACATAGCAACTTTAACAGCCGAAAGTCTGGTAACTCCATGGCTTTCGCAGCATTGTCTCTCTCTCTTTCTTTTTGTTGTTTTTGAATTAGTTACTTAATAAATGATTTCATCATGAGCAAGTACACAATCAATTCGCTTTGTCAGTAGTGAAAAGCAGTTAAACAACGTTGTACTTTGGTCAGCCGTTTTATGATTTTCTATAATTATTATAAATTTTATTTGTAACTTTAGTTTTAAAATGAATAAATTTTAAATTATTTAAATAAATATTTAATATATTTAAATAATTCTTTATTTAACATTTATTTATTTACAGCACTATGACAATTGCCGAATTTCTCAACTATTTATTTTGCCGTGAACAAGTGCGGGTATTTTGTTTTAAGGGAGGACAAGAATTTGAATTCACGTGCTGGTGTCTACTGTCCGCTATATCCATTTACATTTTCTATAAATGGCGTGAAGGGCCGTATTACAAAAAAACCAATCGTCTGGATGGCAAGGTTGTCATTATAACCGGTTCGAATACGGGTATAGGAAAAGAAGTCGCCCTAGATATGGCCAATCGTGGAGCTCGGGTGTATATGGCCTGTCGAAATTTCGAAAAATGCGAAAAAGCTCGACGTGAAATTATCCAACTTAGTGGCAACACCAATGTATTTAATCGTAGTTTAGATTTATCTTCGCTACAATCGGTACGAGAATTTTCGGAGAAATTTCTACAAGAAGAAAAACGTCTAGATATTTTAATCAATAATGCCGGCATAATGAGCACACCGCGAAAACTAACACAAGACGGATTTGAACAACATTTCGGTGTTAATCATTTGGGTCATTTTCTTTTAACAAATCTTTTGTTGGACATTCTGAAAGCATCTGCTCCCAGCCGTATAGTGGTGGTTAGTTCTTTGGCTCATATTTTCGGTAATTTTGACAAAGAAGATATGAATTTGGAGAAAAGTTATGCACGTTTTGCCGCCTATGGACGCAGTAAATTGGCAAATATTTTATTTACACGAAAAATGGCACGAACGCTTAAGGATACAAATGTCACAGTGAACTGTTTACATCCTGGCTCGGTTCAATCGGAGTTGACGCGCTATGATCCGGTATTGAAGTTTTTTAATACTTTATTTGCCAAGCTTGTGTTACGTTCTACTAAAGGTGGTGCCCAGACGATATTATTTTTGGCATTAGATCCCGATATGGAAGGCAAGACGGGTCAGTATTATGATCGTATGAAATTATTTCCTTTATTAAAGAAGGCCCGAGATGATGAAATGGCCGATTGGTTGTGGCTAGAAAGTGAAAAAATGGTGGGCTTAAAGGAAAAATCATCCTAACTAATAATATAATTTTTGTATTAACCGTCTAGTAATAAGTGCCGGTCTAATATAAATAATAAAAAAAAACTTTTCTTTGTTTGAAAAAAAACAAGAAAGTAAAATTTAAAATAAATTTAATAATTTAAAGTTGTAAAATTTGGTGCTGCAGCTCATTTTCATAAATCATTTATGTAGTTAACTATTGTGAATGGTTTCTAGAGATGTTACGAATGTCAATTATTAGTATTCGCGAATACGAATACGAAGATTTGAAACAGTATTCGCCGAGTACGAATATTACTTTTAAAGTTTAGAGCCACGTAATATTTCAAATTTAATTAGAAAAAAAAACCCCTCCCTTTGCGTCAGTAACAATAAACTGAAAAAAACTGCCACACTACTTTCGGCATATATGTATCACTAATATAACATTGTGATGCCAAATTTGAAGACCACTACTGAACATTTTTAAATTATTTTGCTGTTTGGGAGAATTTCACATATTAAATTTTATTTCTTCCAAAGTCCAACATTCCTCTACTGAGAACTGATTACTAACTTAACATGATATGATATTACATATAAGACTTTAACTTTTAAATGATTGTTAAGAAATACAATTTTCGTTTGTTTTTTAAGAAGATTATTATCTTGCGTCAAGAGATAAAGGGCTTTCTTTCTTTAAATAAAAATTAATATAAATTAAATTTGTACATTTTATGTACTTTTTTAAACTTTTTGCATGATTTTTTTTTTTTTTTTTGAATATGAAAATTATTCGAGAAATATTCGCTTGAATTTGGAGAATACGAATACGAATATCTTAAAACAGCCGAATAGTCGAATAATCGAATACGTATATGAGTATTCGTATCAGTAATGGTTTCGTCAATGATGTCTATATGAAATGTCAATGCATACACTATTGTGAATTAAAAGTTACTTGTATTACACTGATTTTCGAAAATCCAATTTTTATCAGCTCTCAAAGCTTTAAAGTCGTTGTAAACTTTTAGAACTTTATGTGTGTATATCTGTACGTATGGCTGTGAATTTTGAAAATACTTTTAGTTAAGAAATTATGCCAAAAGTTTGTTAAGTGGCCAGTCAGCCTTTTCTGTGCAAATTTGGAGTTTGTTGACGAGTGAGTAAAGAGGAATGGAAAAGGGCGCAATGTGTTTCATGTGCATGCAACTTTTGTAAAAATGAAGAGAAAAAGCATGAAGTACATGTAAAAAATACACATGTTGCACAAAAAAGTTTCATTGCATCGACATAAATGCAACTTCAAAAGAAAAATTATAATTAATTGTAGAAATAAAAGTGGATCAGTGTACGTCGTACTAAAGGCCGTGTCGCACTATCCTACACAGTCGCGCGATATGCCAAATATGACATGTGTGCTAAAAATGTATGGTAGTGTGGACTAAAAATGCAACTGTGTGACAGATTTTTTGGCAAGTCGAGCGATTTGTAAAATTTTATGAAAATTTTCATAAAATGATAGTTTTCATGCGATCAGAGGAGTATTTATTGTCAACCAGATGTTTTGGCATAAGATTTGTATGATAGTGTGGCACCTACAACACCATTTTGAAACGATTTTTTAAAGTCGGTCAGATTTTTTCAAGATTTTCCTGTGAATGAATCGTACGATTGTGTAGGAGAGTGAAGCACGGCCTTAAGCTGCATTACGAAGAAGCAAACTGATTAAAACCGCAAACAAATACATAAAATTTGACCAATGATTATTTCATCGATTTTGTGACGAAAAGTGACTGTGAGCAAAAGTGATTTTTATCGATACCAGAAAGCTATAAAAAGTTTTCACATATTTCCCAAATATTTTCTCTTATTTTTTCTCTGCAGCATGCTTTCGCATTAAATCTGTAGTCTTTTTATTCGCCATTTCGCTGAACTAGTATTTACTTATTGTGAATTGATTTTGTTTTTAAATATTATCACTTTCTTTTGCTTAATTTAATGTTTTTCTAAATTGTTTGCGAAAAATCTTTTCGTTCTACAAATTTCTTCCGGACATCATTATTTTCTTAATTTTTTTTGCCACATAAAATTATTAGTTTTAGTTACTTTTCTTCAATGTAATAAGTGGGTTCTTTCATAAACAGATTATTTTTTTGCAAAAGACAATGAACTTTTGTTGGATGTAAAAAAAATACCAGCTTTAGTTGGTGAAAATGTGCAACAATAAGATGAATAGATCTGCAGGATTAAAATAGTTTTCTTTTCTGCAGCGGTCTAAGATAATTGTAAACACAATAACAGAATTATTGTTGATGAATAATAAAAGATTAAAAAGTATTAGTAGTTAATAAAACAAAAAAAATTAAAGTATACTTTTAGGAATAGAAAAAAAGTGTATAAATTAAAGACTACTTTTGGGGAAACGATTAAATTGGAATTGTATATAAAAGTTAAAAAGATTTTTTTGTAAATTATTTACACAACCCCTGTTTAAAATATCCTTATAGCCCAGTGTTCTATATACATATACATAAATTATTTTATTATGTTTGTTTTAACAAACACAGTAATAAACTTAAATAATTAAAGCATACATTTCCATGTCATATTATTTGTTTTATTGTTGATTTTTTTTTAATGATATACTTGTGTACCTTATGTAGAATATGCAAACAGGCATATGTTATGGTTTTGTTGTTAAAGTATTGCATACTTAAAGGGGAATAATATTTTGTGTTTTTTTACGGATGCATGAGTTAGTAAACCAAAGTGAACAAACAACAAACTGGTAGTTGTATCTCCTTTGTGGTATTTTATTTCATTTATTTATTTACAACATTTTTACTGTCAATTCTCTTTTGTCTTTTTGTTAAAGGGAAATATAAGTTTTTTTTTTGTCTTCTTCTTCTGTCACTTAAATTAACAGTGACAGGTGAAACAGCGAGGTTAAATATATTCGTGTGTGGGTATTTTAAAGCAAAGCATGTGGGACATTTTCTTACACATTTCGTTCACTGCGAAATACATACAAAGTTATTATTAGAAAAGTGGGCAGTAACACGCCCATGCAACATAAATATTCTATTTTAAATAGTACTTCTACAAAGATAATGCTTTGAAAAATTTCCCTACACAATTTAAAATCTCAGGAAAAACCCAAAAAAAGAAAAAAAAAAAAGACGTGTGGCACTCGGGGCCTGTCGCGGTGAAGCTATTGCATAGCCTTTTTTATCAACTTATGCAATTTAAATTTCTGTTTTCTAGCTATACTGGAAGTGCCCCATACAAAGAAGGGGCACCCTAGTCCCCCCAGGTTAAAAGTGCCTTACCTTAGTATCCTATGTCCTGCTACTGGTTCTAAGATACCCACCTACCAATTTTCAGCCAAAACAATTTAGCCGTTCTTGAGTTATAAATAGTGTAACTAAGACGACTTTCATCTATATACATATATGTATAAAAATCCCCTAAAAAACCCAGAAATCCCGGTAAATTTTCCCAGGAAAAGGTGGCAAAACTGGACGGGAATTCCCAAAAACTTGGACAAAAATCCCCTCAAAATCTCAGAAATCCTGGATATTTTCCTGGGAAAAGTGGCAACACTGGAAATTAAAAAAAAAATCCAAAGCGTCAACACTGTATTGTCATCACATATAGACTATATAAAAAAGAAGTTTTGACTTCAAAAAACAAAAGACTTAAGAAACAAACTTAGTGTCAGCATTTTTCCTTTCATAAACAAATTCCAGGTTTTTTCGTTTCATAAACAAAAGACTTAAGAAACAAACTTTTCAAAATTTCTTGATTCGTTCGCCTCAAAGCCCGCGATCGAAGCTTAAAAAAACTGCTTCTACTGAACCAGGTTTTATGAAATACGACATACTACTACTAGGGGCTGTGCACATATTACGTAACGCTCCAGGGGGGAGGGGGTTAAAGATTTGTTACGGATTGGAAATTTTGCACTGAAAAATTAGTTAAAAGCATTAAGAAGGTGGTTGGGGTATAAAATGTCTGAAAACAGCGTTACGTAATATGTGCACAGCCACCTACTACTACGAATACTACATATTCATCATCTAACCTCTCTACCCACTGCTTTTCTCTCTAGCTCTCGCACAATGCATCGCATAAATAGGAGTCAACTACTGAAGGCTGGTGCTACAAAAAAAAAAAAAAATTCTCAAAACACTATATAGAAAATTAGAAAAGTGGGCAGTGCCATGCCTGTTTTCTAGTCCGTTTCTTTGCAAGAAATTCTTTGCCTCAATTTTATATTTTACTATTCACTGTTTAATGCATTCTCATATATTTAAAATAAAAACCTTCCGGTAAGATGACAATCGCTAGTTGCACACAAAATGTAAAAATGACACACATATACTAATGAATTTTAAGTAACACATATGGAATATATCTCTTACAGGGGCTTTAATTTATAGGGGGCCGTATACACCGTAAGATGTACACCGTACGGTAATAAGCACTTTCTTTAGTATGTATTTGTAAAAGTAGTTATGATTTGAAATGTAAAGATTTTTTTTTTGCAACTACATTCGGTTTTCCCTCCCCTCCCCACCCCACCCCACCCCGCTATAGTCTGTCAGTCAATCGCCCTTCAAAGGTAGTTTTTTTTTTATTTCAATTCTATAGAAAGAAGCAACTTTTTCCGGTATAATGAAGCAAAAAGATTATAAATAAAATATAATAAAATAAGAGTAAAAAGAAGTGCCAGCTATAACAATGGCTGCACCAGTTGAGTTGGAAGGCAAAATACAGTCACATAAGCAAAAAAAAAAATTGAGTGCAACAAAACAAAGAATATGGAGATTTAAGCTGAAAAGGAAACGGAAATATGTTCATGTTATTTATTCATAAAAGAAACGCAAATAAAAATTCATATAACTGGAGTAAAATAAATGATGATGAAACTATTTAAATAAATATACTCGTATAGATATCAGCATTTAACAACAACTTTACAAACTCCTATATACTTTTCAAAGTAGAATATATATGATTTATTTAAATACATATTTAGCACAAAAATTTTAAGTGAACTTTATGGCAAAAAACAATATTTAGATTATAAACTTTTTTGAAATTTTTAGATTTATCCCAATTTAAACTTAATTAATGTTGCAAAAAAATAGCTAAAGGAAAACAACATACAAATCAATCACTTCAATAAAATAATAAATAAAGTGTTCCATAGCGTATGATTAATATTAATTTATGACTTTTTAAAGAAATTAATTCATAACTTTAAAACTAAAAGTTATACAAAATTAAATGGCAAAGTTTTCAAGTCTCAACACATGTCGAAGTGCTTTGGAGATCCTAAAAAATAACCAAACTCTTTAAAACTTTACCAATTCTGAGATTTTTATGTAGAAAAATTATTTTAAAAACAACATGTTCAGCACTTACCTTTTCTCTCAACA
Organism: Lypha dubia; assembly: GCA_947311025.1. Taxonomy (NCBI): domain Eukaryota; kingdom Metazoa; phylum Arthropoda; class Insecta; order Diptera; family Tachinidae; genus Lypha; species Lypha dubia. The sequence continues at coordinate 9,818,010 of OX371262.1, read as the reverse complement.
TATCACGTATACGGCCGGCTTGATTTTTCGAACGATGTAGTTCCAATTGTAATTCCAAGCAACGTTCTTGCCAGTTAATCTAAAAAAGAAATTTTCAGTTGAAATCTTGTGTCACTTAAATATCCGGCCGGGAACAAAATGACAATCAATACCTCTGGCACTGGTTGAGCATAATTATTAACCTGATGTACATCTAGGTAATCTGTTAGAGCTGAAAAATGTGGCCAAGGGGCATCAGCTCCATCTAGAGATGATGCGGGATTTATGTTACAGCCACTATCTTTTTGGTTTGATCTATTGCTGCTAGAGCTGGTGATGGTAGATGAAGTACTGGGTATGCTGGTAGGTTTGGCTGGTATTGGTGGGGGTTTTGTTTCCCTTCTGGGCATTAAACGTGGACTGTTGGGAGTAGATTGAGCCGTTAGCTGAACATGATGTTGGTGTTGTTGTTTGACGCTAACAACTTTAACATTGCAACCTTCCATTTGCTGTTGTCTATTCAACGGCATTTGTCCACTAAACGAAATGGCCCGCTTGGCCAGCAAAGGTGAGACTGTCAGGGATTCTGACGTATTATACAGGGGTGGCAGAGAATGCTGTTGCTGTGATTCTGTATGATGCAGGAAATTCGAAGAATGTATATTATGTGGCAAATGCTGTTGCTGCTGATAACGTTGGTATTGTTGCTGCATATAATGATGCTGTTGCACATGGCTGGGCGTGTGAGTTGACGGGAAAGTATGCAAATAATTATGACCTCCTCCTGTACCAGCTTCTTCATCATGTGTACGTACATGAAAATAATTCTGAGTTTGTGTTAAATATTGATAGTTTTGCTGTTGATGAAAGTATTGCTGTTGCTGGTGCAAGTGAGAGCTCGTACTACTGGTGCCGCTGCCATTGCTGGCGCCACCCGCAGAAGCTGGTGTAGCTCGACCCGATGTTGAGGGTGAGGGTGAGGAAGATGTAGATCTTCTACGGTTTACAGCCAATTGATATTGATAATGAGTGGCAGGTTGTTGTTGTAAATTTGTAAGAGGATCAAAGATCTGCGATAATCTTCCCGAAGGCACTTCGTCGGACATTTAGTTGAAGTTTTGGTCTAAAAATTTCTTTACAGCAGGTTTAGTTTTGAAAATTCAACTACCAAAGCCCACATGTTTTTGACAAAAAAAAAAGACTGGAAATAAAAGAAATACTAAAATTTTTAAAATCTATATTCTGAAATTAAAAAATAAATCTCTTTGTGTATAAATTTTATTTCAAGTGAAAACTTAATATTAATTTAAAAAATAAAATCCCTTCTACTTAACATCGATTACCTATAAATTCCTATTTTCAGACATATTAAATAAATCCCTCAATATTGCCTATTTCCAGGAGAATCTCTTCTTCATACGAGTATCTCTTGCTATTTAATTTATTGTTAATATTTAATTTTATTTTTAATTGAAAAACAAACTTCATAAATTATAATTTATTCATTCATTATTGTCAAGTACAGAAACACACACACACACACTTACACTCGCACACACTTAAACATACATTTAGTTAGACAACTTTAACAAACATCATTTGTCTTTGGCATTCGAATTTATGTGGAATTTACAAGTTTTGTGAGAGAAAGAGAGAGATGGAGAAAAATAAACGATAAATTTTAATTTTAATTTTAATAAATTTTAATAAATTAATTTGTGAAAATATTATTGTAGAATTAATTTCCTTTTATTACTGCAAAATTTGTGCGAAAATCAACAGAGTCTTGTTGGCCAGCAAAAACGCTTTAATGACTTTTAAAAGAATTAAATTACAATATTTAAAAATAACATGGTTTTCTTAAAAGCTGGATTTAGAAGAAAAACAAATTTCCTTCAAAAGGGAAATTTCCTATAAATGTCGTAAAAATATTCAAGTAGTTGATTATTGCAAAATTGTGCTGAAAAATAAAATTTCCCTTTAGGGGCAGAAAATTTTGAAAGAAAATTTTTAAAAAGTTAATATTTAACTAGTTACAGTTTCTCAAGCCTAGAAAATTCCGAAAATTAGTTTACTTAAAAGGGATGTTTTTTTTATTAGAAAAATATTATTATATTTCAATATAAATTTATCTTATATAACACAAAATAACTCAAAATCATGATATTTTGGCAAAATTATGGAAAACTTAAAATTTCCCTAAAAGGGAAATTTTTATTTTGCTCAAAATAAATTAATATATTTAAAAAAAATTCAATTTATTTTACACATTATAACTAAAAATCATTATATTTTAGCAAAGTTGCTAAATATTTACTTAAAAATATCCTTTTAGGGAAATTTTATACATATTTTGAAAATTTTATTATAATACTTATATGTACATAAGTATGGGGCTGTGCACATATTACGTAAGGCTCCAGGGGCGGGGGTTAAAGATTTGTTACGGATTGGAAATTTTGCACTGAAAAATTAGTAAAAAAGCGTTACGAAGGGGGGGGGGTATAAAATCTCTGAAAACAGCGTTACGTAATATGTGCATAGCCCCTATGTATATATTTTTGAAATACATAAAAAATTTTCAAACGTTTGCTCAAAATTAAAATTTTTGTTAAGGGAAATTCGTAAAATAAAGCAACCAAACTTAAAAGAGATGTGAAATTCTGAAAGGAAATTTTTATTAAAGTTTTTTCTACCTCAGAAAAGTTTGAAAAACTACATAAAATGCAATTTATATTTCAAGGAATTGCTTAAAATTAAAGAACTAAAATTTCCCTAAAAGGGAAATTTTTATATAAATTTCCCCTTAATTTTTTTTTTTTTTTTAACCAAAACTGTTTTTTTAATTTTGCTGCGTAGCTGTAAGTTATACCGGTATGTTCTACATTCCGAGTCAAATTTTCACTTCTGAATTGTCAAAGCATTGTTGCTGTAAATTTTTATTTTTACCAACAATGCTTTGAACAATTTAGAAGTGAAAATTTCACTCGGAATGTAGAACATACCGGATAGTGATAATTCAGAAGTTTAAATATATTATCAGATGTGAACTAAAATTTCCTTAAAGGGAAATTCTAAAAAGGTAATATTTTTTTATTAATTTTATTTGCTTCTTTTGCGTTATTAAGACGTATTAGGATCAAAGTAAAAAATTTTAATACTTTACTTTAAAACAAAATTTCCCTTGAAGGTAATTTTTTTATTATCAATATTATGAAATTTTTCCAGCATAATTTATTTTATTTACTTAATAGAGTAGAGTAGTTTCTAAAGTTTTAACTATTTTGAAGCGAACTAAAATTTCCCGGAAAAAGGAAATTTTTTTTAGGCTAAGGGAATTTTTAAAACTAACTCTATACTTAATTTATTTTAATGAAATTTGTCACAAATATTGCAAATTATGTAACAATTTACATGAATTTTTAAGAAAACATTCCTTTAAAAAGTTTTAAATTACAATCATTACGAGCGGTTGGTTGCTAACAACTACACAACATACCTATTTTATTAGCACACGTATAAATATTAATAACTTGAAATTAAAGGGCATACAGACAGTCCAACCGACCAAATAACCATCAGGCATGCAATCAAATCAAGTAAACTTTGCTGGAACACACAAATAACTAATATTTGTTTAATATTACTTGCAACGTGCCAAGTCAGTTACTTGCAGCAACAGAAACGAAACATACACTCACACACACACACACATACATATGAACTTGGCAAATATTCTTATGCACTAAGTTTTATCGATGCCTGTTGAGTCGATGTTGAATCGTTCACTTTAAACGGAAATGTCAAATCACAAATATTTATTGGAAAAGACACTAACACTATTGTTTGTTGCTGGAAAACAACAGAAACAACAACAACATGTGCTGCGTTAATGTCACCCAATCCCATAGTGAGGCTCGTTTTGCATTTTGTCTTCGTGCTGAATTTTAATATGCAACATGAATTCAAGTTGCAACAAATATGTAAATGTGTAATTGTATGAACACCATCACAACATAACGGCCATGATATACGATATGAGAGTTTCGGTAGTCAATGCAAATTATTGCTGGGAAATTTGTGATTTTATTTTTGGAACAAATTTATGTTGGTGTGTTTTTTTTTTATTTCCTAGAAAGTTATTTTTGACGGAAATGTTCTTTTTAAAAGGAGTGGAGAAAATATTGTAGCAAAGTAAGTTCCAAAGTAAACAAGTTTCTTTAATTACTTTATTAAAGTTGTAAAAAATAATCAAAAATTAAAAAAAATAACATAAAAATTACCCTATTTACATTATGCAACTTTGTTGCATGCAATATTCATTATATGTGAGAGTGTTGAAACTGAAATGTATACAATTTTTTATATCTTCTTTCTCACGGAAAAAAAATTGAAAAGTAGTGTAAATAGTTTCAAAAACATATTAGACGTATTCACACAGTAGGGAGATAAGGTACGAATTTTTAACTAAAAACCTGGGAAACTTTGTCTGATATTTTAATCATAAATAATCTGATCGAAAATAACGGATAAAAAAGGTTGCGTGCGATAAATTTTAGTAATTTTTATCATACAAGTCTTTTTATCACACTTGTCCTTGTTGTTTTGATCCTTCGGGAATTGTAGCTGCCTTTTTTAATTTTTTTTTTCGTTTTATGAAAAAATTTATATAAAAACCAAAACTTGCAGCATGAATGACTGATTCCCCCCCAAACATGTACAACTAAAGTCAATTTTTTTTAGTATTTTCCTAAAAGTACTTTATGAAAATAGCTAATGTTATAATTAGTTCATTTTTAGAAAAAAGTTCTTTACTCAAATTGCGAAAAAAAAATGCAGGGCTCTTGCAAAAAGTACTTTTCTAAACAGTACCAACCCAGAGAGTACCTTTTGCAAATAGTGTCCTAGCCTAAACGTACCATTTCGCACAAATAACTATTTTATAAGAGTGGGTTTTAAAAAAAAGTATCTTAAAAACTGGTTACATTTAAAAAACAAAGTATTTTTTGAAAAATATATTATTTGAAAAAAAAAACTTTTAAAAAAATTATTTAAAAAACACATTGTGTTTTAAAATAATACTATTGAAAAAAGGATCCAATTTAAGAAAAGTACCTTGTGGAAACATGCCTTTTTAAAATTAATGTACTTTCTTTAAAAAAAAAAATCCAATATTTCAATGTTAAATTTTAAAGAAAAAAGAAAAGTACGTTTTTATACGAAGTACCTTTTTAAACAAAACTACATTTTCTTAAAAGTACCTTTCTGCAAAAAGTACTCATTAAATAAAAAACTTTTTTGAAAACTAATTAAGTTTGGAAACACATAACTTTTTAGATTTTGTACCTTTTCTTAAAATAGCTTTAAAAAACCCACTTTATTGAGAAAAAAGTACATTTTCTTAAAACTGTCCTATTTGTCTTTTTAAATTTTTTTTACCATTACTTAAAATAGCTTTAAAAACCCAGTTTATTGAGAAAAAGTACCCCTTCTTAAAAATGTCCTATTTTTTAAGAAAATATCTTTTTAAAATAGTAGGTTTTTAAAAATATTACTCCTTAAAACAGTTATACCTTTTTTAAAAAAGCATGTATGTTTGAAAAATTTAGCATTCAAAACATTACAATTTAAAAAAAATACCTTTTTCAAAAAGTACCGGCATAAAAAGTACCTGTTTAGGAAAAGTACTTGTTAAAAAAGCACCTGTTTAAAAAAGTACTCTTTTGAATAAATATAAATACCTTTTGAAAAAACTGCCGCTTTAAAAATTTTTTTAAGTTTCTTGATATGACAAGAACTTAAAAACAGGACATTTTTAACAAAGTACATTTTTCAAAGTAACTTTTTCAAAAAAGTACATATTTTCTAAATATTATCTTCTTAAGAACATAGTTGTATAATAAATATATTTTGTAAAAAAATTGAGTACCTATTTTTAGAAAAAGTACCAATTTAAAAAAAGAAGCCATTAATTTAAAACAAATATCGTCTAAGAAAAAAAAAGCAATTTTTTCCTCAGGAACCAGTGTTTCAAATTGTATAAAACTTGTGTCAATAGTTTTGATTGATGTATTTTTGATTTTCGATTAAGCTTTTTGGTACATTTTTTGTACTAAATTTTACAAAAAGAACATTTTACGTACTGAAAGGCGCTGAAATTAAAACATATTCTATCAATTGTATATGAAACATGGTTTTTATCTAAAAGAAAATACCAAAAAGATGTAACATTTTTACGCTCCATACATTCGTATATTCAAATTTCCAAAAAGTACCAAGAGGGTTCTTTAAAATATGACAATTAAAATTTTATTTCTGGGTTAACTTCTTAAGAAGCCAAATGATTAAAAAGACATGTACCAGAGGGCTGGGCAATTTTATGTCAAATAGTATTGCTTGTTTGCTGCAAAAACAGTATATCTCAAAAAAGTACTTTTTCAGAAAACGAGTTTAAATAGTTCCAATTTACTCCGGACATAATGGGCTTATTATTTTCGCCTCAAAAGCTGAGCATACAAGATATTTCAAGGACATTTTTATCTAATGTGAAAAACGAAAAATCATGATTTTTGAGTTATGATGTTATTGTAAAAAATTACCGATAATGAAATTCAATAAAAGTTTTTTTACTGCTTTTAGAGAACATCCCTCTGAAAATCTATATATAGAGATAATTTGTTGTTGTAGGGTTATTAAATATAAGTTTGGCGTTCCCTGAATGAAATCAATTAACTTTAGATGCCATTATTTCAATTTTAATACACGATAAAATTGCCAATATAATGCAAGTTGAGGAAAAGAATTAATATTCAGCGAAGAAAACATTATTACGAGTATAATACTATTGTAATGTACAACTTTAACACATTCCTTAACAGTCAACAACAAAATAGCAACCCAATATTATCCCAGTAGCACTTGAATAGCACTCAAAAAGCCACGCACCCACTTAACACATGTAAGCCAGCGGCAGCGGCTGAAGCAGCAGCAGCAGTCAATGTCTGCTAGAGAATTAAAGTAATATTTTATTTTTAATATTGTAGTAATAGTTTGAACTACAAGGTTTGCATTTTATTTTTTTACCCAGCTATTCGCATTTCTTACATTTTTAACGTGCAGCTCTCTAGATTTCATTTTTCTTTTTTTTTTTCTTCTTTTCTATTTTCTATATATTTTAATAAAATAATAGTCAGTAATTTTTTCATTCTCTCCCTTTAGTTTATTAACTTGAAAGTTTTACTGTATAGCATGGCTTTTTGTCTCGCATGATACTAAGAATAACTTAACTATACGTTTAAATTCATGTTAAATATGCACAGCACATGTGTTGCGCATTTTAATTAGATTTTATCGATATGACATTACAACGACAAAAGAAAAACAAATAAAAAAAAAAAAAACTCTGTATACGGGTAAGGTTTGTACTTAATGCTACTACTGCTACTGGGTTTAAATGATGGAAAATGGAAAAAAAATATTATAATCTCTATTGACTTTGAAAGAGTCATAAATATTCTTGAATAATTTTAAAGCAAAAAGGGATATTATTATTATTAGCGATAGGTGGCGCTGTTGCAGAGAAGACTCTCCTTCGTTTTGACTTATTCAATATAAAACTAGAAGGTTTATATTTACTGCTACTGGGTATCTATGATGGAAAAAGTACATTATAATCTATTGGCTTTGCAAGAGCCATTGGTATCCTTCAAGAATTTTAAAGCATCCAGTAGGTGGCGCTGTTTGCGGAAAAGACTATTCCAATTTGCCTTATTTAGTCTAATATGAGAAGGTTTATACTAACTGCTACTGCATACAAATTGTGTTGCAAGCTTACGTCAGCACCCACCTTACGGTTCATCTGACGGTGTACTTAAACACTGGTGCTTATTAAGCGTCCACCATCGCCCCCGAGCCGCCCTCACGGGTAAACCTGAAGGCATCCCCGAGGGGAAAACAACAGGTAGCAACTTATCAGACATGACCAAGGCCCCTAATGTCCAAAAACCTTGCTAAAGTGTGCGAGCTACCTAAACTCTAGTATCTGTTTATTCACAACAGCATATAGAGGCTTCACGTTGGTAGACACGAAGTCCGCCCAGCGCTAAGCATTGGTCCAAGCATCAGTCCTTAATCCAACACCTCTCCCACCTTTTGGTAACAACCACAACCACTACGTGTACTCCCGAAGGAGACCTCAACCAACGACCGGCCACGGAATCATGAAACCAGAGAGTAGATGCAACGGCAAATCGTCCTTCTCATTTCCAACGTGTGACCTCCATATTTCATCACTCTATCCTCCGGTAGACAATCTCTCATGAGAGCTCGCCGGTCCCCGTAGTGCCAGTTCAATTCTGGTGGAGTTTCGAAAGTAAAATCCCGAAGGATTAGCTTTCTATTGGTTTTGGTCATGAGCTAGACCTTAGGTACCCTTACACCTTCTATATAGACTTACGTGGCAAGCCACTTCCATAATTATAAATTATATATACACATTCCGTTGCTCTGTTAATTCAGAGATTGTTCAGTGCATATAAGTTTTATGGGTAACTGACAAAAGGTTATGTCTTTAAAAGTCAGATTACCCTATCCCCGGGAGGAGTTGCATCTTGGTGTTAAAGTCAACAAGATGAGACTATCTACCCCCCGGGGGTACATACAAATGGGTACATAAAAATTTTTCTAATCTATTGACTTTGCAAGAGCATTTATTATCCTTCAATACATTTACTGCTACTGCTTTATACATACTTACTGCTACTGGATGTAAATATTGGAACAAGGAAATTCTAATCTGTTGACTTTGCAAGAGACATAAATATCCTTGAATAATTATAAAGCAGCAAATATATGTTGTTGTTTGCGGAAAAGACTCTTTAATTTTGACTTATTTACTCTACGAGAAGGTTTATATTTACTGCTACTACTGATACTGGGTATAAATGATGGAAAAAATAAATTATAATCTATTGCCTTTGAAGGAGATATTAATATCCTTGAATAATTTTAAAACTCCTAGACGGTAGGTGGCGGGCTGTTTGCGCGGATAACTCTCTTTCAACTTGCCTCATTTACTCTATTACGAGAAGGTCTGTATTAACTGCTACTACTGCTACTGGGTATAAATCATGGAAAATGTAAATTATACTATATTGACTTGAATAATTTCAAAGCACCCAGTAGGAAGACACTGTTGAGCAATTTGCTTTATTTACTCTAATACGATAAGTTTTATATTTACTGCTACAACTGCTATTGGATGCAAATTATAGAAAAAGAAAATTCTTAATTATTGACGTTGCAAGAGGCATAAATATCTTCGTATAATTTTAATGCAGAGTATTATTACAACCAATAGGTGGCGCTATTGGGAAGACTATTGATATTTTATTTTTTTATAGCAGAAACTTTTTTTCCACGACTTTTTGGTCTCAAATAAATAAACTGTATATTGCAAATAAGCAAACATATTTGGAAATAGATGTATATGTACACGTAAGTCCCAAATAACAGTTTACGTGAAAGCATATTTTATGGCCGCCATGTTTATCTTTACTGCCTTAACTTATGCTTTTCTTTTTTTCGCCCATTATTGCACATATTTAATAAATAACAAATGAACAAAATTTGGTTTTCAAAAACAAATGCCAGAAGTGCAAAAATAAATTTTATGTCAGCATTTATTTGCTAACTATGTAATGGAACAGTGAAGGGCAAAAAATTAGCACATCGTTATTAATAAAAAAAATTGATAAGATTAAGTTGTGCAATTAATTTTGCAAGCAGAACATTTTAAATAGGAAAATTTCTTACAATCTGTTTATGTTGAAGTATTCTCAAGCAAAAGAATTTTCTTTTCCTAGAAAATATCAATATATTGTTTTCATGCTGCTGCGAAAAGTTTTTCCAAGCATTTCATAACAATGCTATTGTGCATTTTGTGTAATAGTTTTCAACGACAAACAATAGCAGTCATAAGTGTGTCATTTGGCAAAATCCATCATAAAACAAAAAGCTCAGCGCTATACAAACAACAGCATGCCTTAAAATATGCAAATAAATCCTTACAGAAAATAAGTAATGAGAATAGCAGACGCACACATCCACTTTAAATATATACAGATGTACGAGTATATCGTTGCCTTAATATATAAAAGCTCTAACTCATTATTTTCTTCAAATCACGTATTTATCATGTTTCCGAAGGTAACCCTTTCAAATTAACGATATCAGACAAAAGACGAGTTATGACCTTTCTATATTAAGGTAAAAAATATTTGTGCGGTGTAATAAACATGTGTTTGTCTACTACTGCTATTGATGCTTATATTTAGAAGAATTGATTTGCAAATGTGCAGGATTAAAAGGAAAAACTAAATGAAATGGAAACACACCAACACACAACCAAACACTGTGGAAATTATAGTTTGAAACAGATTAAAGTGGAAATAGGACAGCGTTACAACAAAAATTGTTTAGTGTGATATTTTTGTTTAATATGTGTGCATTTGCTGGAAAGTGAGCTATTTGGTAATTAACCCTTTAATTGAAAAATAAAAAAAATTAGATCAGATGTGGAGCCAGTATACATTTTTGTAATTTTAAACGCAATATGCATTTTAGTAAAATTGCTTTTAACAACTCAATAGAAATGAGCAAATTTTTTTACATTTTTGATATAGCTGGAGTAATTTCGTTTCCCTTGGAACCGCTTCTGGTCTGAAGACATACATTTAATTTTTTTTGCTAAAGTTCTTAAGAGTAGTTTATTTACGCACTATTAAAAGAATTTAAAAATACAAAATCGTAAAAAGACAACAAGTTTACTTTACATTTTACATTCTTTTTCAAATTTCAAAGCATACCTTAGGGCTTTTTTTTATTCATATTTTATTTGTTTTTCATATATACATTTCAAGCCACTTATGCAGTAAAAAATAAAAAAAAATTACAATTTCGTAAGAAAAATTTATGCAAAATTAAAAAAAAAATATTAAAAAAAAAAAAATTTCCAAAAATTTGAGCCATATTTTATCAAAATCGATGTGAAAAATTTGATTTGAAAAAACTTCCATTTAAAAACAAGTAAATTTTGTAAAATAGGTACCTTTTGAAAACAGGTACATTTTGATAAAAGGTACATTTTGGAAATAGTATATGTAATTTTTTACATAAAGGTACATTTTAGAAAAATAGTTACTTTTTGCAAAAGAAGGAACATTTTGAATAAAAAGCTACATTTGGAACAAAAGGTATTTTTTTTTAAAACAGGTAATTTTAGGTACTTTTTGACATATAGGTACATTTTGCGAACAAGTACTTTTTTAAAAGCAGGTACTTTTAGGTACTTTTTGACACATAGGAACATTTTGGAAAAATTGTTAAATTTAGCAAAGAAGGAACATTTTGAATAAAAAGGTACATTTTGAAAACAGGTACTTTTAGGTACTTTTTGACATATAGGTACATTTTGCAAAAATAGTTACCTTTTTAAAAATAGGAACATTTTCAATAAAAAGGTACATTTTGCAAAATAGGGACATTTTAAAAAAGCCAATCTTTAAAAAATGAACTTTATTAAAAATAGGTATATTTTGGAAAAATAAGTACTTTTTGACCTATTAGGTACATTTTGAATAAAATAGTTACCTTTTGAAAAATAGGAACATTTTGAATAAAATGGTACACCTTAAAAAAAAGTACATTATGCAAAAGGGAAGGATTTTTAGAAAAACTTGCTTTTCAAAAACATTTTAATCCGTTGCCTGCGCCTTTTTTCATATTTTTATGGTCCACATATTGCATCCCTCAAAGGATTAAAATTCATTTTGCTTATAATTTCTTCTTCATGCAAATAATTTCTCACTGATTTCTGCATTCAATGAAATTGCGTTTATGGGCCAAAAAGAAAATCATCAAAATATAACCTGCAGTTCAATCCTTTTTTGCTGACAAACGAGAACAAATATAAAAGACATTCGCAACAGCAACAACGCAGACACACAACCAACTAAAAACGACAATAATAAATAAAATTTTATTAATTTGCCAGCTGCGACAAAAAAAAAAAAAAGAAATCCTTATACGTACATTTGCAAACAGTTCCTGTTGTAGCAACAAAAATTCCTTTAGCGTATCGAAATGCATCATGCAAAGAACACAGCTGGATAGTTTCCGGTTTACTGCAATTTGGAATTTGTTTTCGTGCAAACACACAGGTCACACATTTACACACACACACACATCTATACTTAGCGTCAATCGTTTAAGCAAAAGTCATTGTTAACATTTGTACTAAAGGTACAATTGCTTGGGGCATATTTGTAAGAGAACAAATAATGCAAAGTGCAACAACACCAATCATGTGGGTGCTTGCTGCAATATGCAACGTCAATAAAGCTAAAGTTAAATACCCTCTAGCCTTCTACTTTCAAATGGCATAGATCTATACATGCACACACACACACATACACATACACAATCGTACGTATCCTCTAAGCAAATGTTGGTTTAATTTTCAATTTCCTTTTGAATTTCTACAGTCAAATGTTATTTGTTAGATTATTTGTTACAAATATATTTTTTTGAGAAACGCACAGAACAGAATGACAGGGGCATAAATGAATACTGTGCGTGCGTCAAGTGTTATTTGAATTAAATATTTGTTTGTTACGTTCAATTTGAGGTTTTGTATTGTCTTTTGGTTGTTGTCTAGAAATGAAAAATTAATTAAAACCATATAAAATCGTAAAAGGACTTAAGCAAAGGCAAGAAGAAGTTGGCAGGCAGCATGCTTAATTCAATGATATGATTAAAATAAAAATATTTCAATTGTGTCTTAAGATTGTAGGGAGGGCCACGCCCACATAATATGAAATTTTTTATGAACTACTTCTTCTTAACTGAATCTTATTGAACTTTGCAGACGCCTTAAGCTTCGCATATTACAGAATAAGTTGACTTCTGAAAGTGGGCAGAGCCATGCCCATATAGTATAAAGCTTCTGTTTCAACTACTTTTATTTAACCAACGCTTATAAAACTTTGCAGGCGCCTTAAACAGTGCCTATTACAGAATAAGTTGACTAGCAAAGTAGACAGAGTCACGCCCATACAATATAAAACTTTTTTTTCACTTACTTCTACCTAACCGACTTTCATCAAACTTTGCATACGCCTTAAGTTTCCCCTATTACAAAATAGTTCGAGCAGCGCCCCGCCCACACAATATAACTTTTCGTTTTCATTTACTTCTACTTCAGCGACTTTTATCAAACTTTGCAGACGCCGTAGCTCCCCCTGTTACAAAATAGTTCTACCAAAAAAGTAGGATTATACAATATAAAGCTTCTTTATCAAATACATACTTCTACTTAATCAACTTTCATCGAAATTTTCAGGCATCTTAAGACCGCCTATTACAAAATAATGGTCAAGAAACGCCCTGAGAATATAAAACCTATTTTTTACTTTATCTTTTATTTTAACAGACACTTATGAAACTTTGGAGACGCCTTAAACACCATCAAGTATAGAAAATTTCGACTGGAAACGTAGGCAACGATGTAAAGCCAATTTTTGAGGTCATCTAATATAATTTATTGGATAGAAAACTGGGCGGTGCTGTATCCACAAAGGGAAAATTGGTTGTTATTATAAAATTATGGAAAAAAGGGCGAAGCCATGCGCTTATATACAGTATATATGTATAATTTTTCGCGCCTTTTCAATTAAGCGATATCTATGAAATTTTACACATGCCTTGAGTGCTTGTGATAAGACAATTTTTTGTCTTTTTAAGTGGGCGTTACCACGCCTATATAAATACATCGTAATTTTGAAAATATGTCTATACTTAAATTTTAACGATACTTATAAAATTTTGTAAAAATATCGATTTCGTCTTACACAACAATATTTATTGTTTAGAAAAATAGGCAGTGCCATGCCCATATAATCAAAATTCTTTTTTTTTTTTTGTGTGGCATACTTTCACTTAACAGATAGTACTCGTAATAAAACTTTGTACTATATAACTTGAGCTCCTGTTATAATTCATCTTTGTAATAAAAATAATTCTTAATTTGATTTTGATGAGTCAGAAGCTAAAAGGCCTAACTCCACTTTTCGAAAATTTCTCAATATTTAATCAAAGAAATTTTTAATTTTTCAGGCTTAAGTTCGTTTTCTCTAAATATAATTTTGTTATAAATTAAATTATTATTTAAATTAGAAAGAAAAATCTAGTGGCTCTTAATACTTGAACAGACAAAGAAAAATTAGACTGACATCGATGTTTCGAGACTAACCACAGTCTCATCATCAGAGTTGTCTACCGCTTAGACCTCACTGCCACCACGGCAGCTGCAATCACATTAGTTAAAGATCCTCTATCATTAATTCAATCTGCTGAATTACATGTAAGTTTTTACATTACAGCTTTTAACATTTTTTAATGGGTTGGAACTTTACTATACTTTTTCAAAGTCTATCTTGTTCAAGTTGAGCTTTATTCTAGTGTTTCTTATTTGATTCCTATCTCAATATTGTTATATTACTATCTATCACAACTAATTAAATAGTAATAGAGAAATTTTGGCTTCTGACACATCCAATTACAGATGCATTAAGGAAATCCATAAGTGTCGAATTCTTTAAGTCACTTAAGGGACAAACTTTTCTTACTGAGGTACGTGTGTGCATGAGAGCTTGCGAGCTTAAGCCTGCACAGCGCAAAAATTGACAAGGGCATTTGCATGTGCCGGTCAATAAAGCTGCAAGTTTAACGTGAACACTAGACATCTTATCATATTAAGTACTTATTCACAATATGTACTAAAATTTCCCCTTAAATGGATTGTATGATCCTTACAATTACATCAATTTTTTTTAGTTTTTGTTTAAAAACTCTTGCTGATTGTTTGCTTTTGCAGATTTTTAATAAACTAAAAACTTTTTTAATATTTAATTACAATTACAACTGTTGCTTTTTGTTACATGTGAATGTGGCAAGTTTTAGGTAAACGTGGGGGCAATTATTTGCTCATAAAATAAAATACCAGATATATTTAGCCACTGTGAAATGAAACAAATAATTTAAAATCAACAATTAATTAATAGAGGTATTCATGATGTACAGCAAAAATCTGCTGATAAAACTCACATCAAAATTGGATTAATGTAATTTTTAATATACAGTGAAAGCTCCCTTAACGGACAGCTCTTATAAGCGGACATATCTCCAAAGCGGGCAATTCCTAAATATTTAGAACCGATGTCATTAACTCGAAAAAAAAAATTCCTTAAAACGGACGCTCCCATAGCCAGCGGCGGACATGAGAATATCATTTTTTTTTTTTTTTTTGCCAAAACATTCTAATAAGCGGACATTTAAAAAAGAACCAAAACATGTAGAACTAAAAACTGTAATAAAACTGTACAATAAATAATTTTCAGTGTTTTCCTATTTTTATTGTGTAATCTACATATAAATATTACATACATATGTGTATGTACATATTATACAACAAAGCCAGTGTATACATATTTATAAGGCCAAAAAACTTTATCTCAACTAAACTTTATCATAAACAAAATATGAACTTTGAGATTATTATTATTAAAAGCGAATTCAATCAGCTGTTGAGTTGAAAAAAGTAGCATTAAGAACTGTTTTCAAAGCAGGATTTATTAAATATTATGATAATTTAGAATTAAACACAGAAGATGATATCCCTTTATTTATTCTCTCGAGATTGGTTAGACAAAATGTAGAATATAGAGTTTACTACTATTGATGAAAATCATCTAACAGAATCTGACACTATAGCAGTATTGGTAGATAGAGTAGAAATAACCTCGTCAGAAAATAATGATACAAACGTCTTAGAAGAAAATCATAACTTAGTTTATAGAAGCTTTAGAAGAACTTAGACGCTTATTAAAGTTTGCAGAAGAAGACTATACAGGATTTGAGCCCTTGAAACATCTAGAATGCTATTATTCAGAAAAAGTGATTAAAGAAAATGAAGCAAAATTAAAACAAAAAAAAAATATTTTAGATTTTTTTCCAACTTTGTAAGGTTTTTTGTTCACTAAAAATATTTTAAACATTTACAATGAAACAAAATTCTAAAAATTATTTTTTATGCCATTCCAAAAAACGGGCATCTTCACTTCGACGGAAGGTGTCCCCTTATGGGAGCTTTAACTGTATTTTCCAACTTCTCTATGTAAACATTTTATATATATGTATGTATATAGTTTGCTTAGTTTTTCAGTTTGTTACTGAATACCCTTAATAAACTACAAAAGACTTAATAACGTCTTGCCAACAACAACTAATTACTTTTTCAAATAAAATTTCAACAAGTTGTTTGAATAGTTTTTCTATACAATCTGACCATGTTACCATGAAATACTTTAGTTGCCCTGTGCTTCTTCTCCTCAACCAACTCCTTCTCCTTATAATCGTGTATTTATTTCATTTTTTTTTTTTTTTTTTCTTTTTGTGCAAAATCTTTTGTAATGACCATGTTTAAGCAATTACACCTGGTGTTTTGGTAACATTCAGCATGTGGGAATTTTTTTTTGTCGGAAAAATACACAGCATAGCAGTCTGTAGCGAACACAAAACAAAAAAAAACCCACAACATGTGATATTGTCTAAAGAAGGCATCATACTCGTATATTACGGCAACAATTAATTTAGTATTATTTAATATCAATTGTTGTTATTTTTCGTAAATTTTTTTTTAAATTTGTGTTGTTTTTGAAAAATTGTAGATTGAAAAATATTATATTGATAGCATAATTTTTTAAAAATGAAAAATCGTCCTTGTCTTCAATATTAGCCAAACAGTTGCTTCATCCTGCTTAGTGGCCAGGCAAGACTGAAAAGTTTTATCAGCCTAAAATCAAGCTACACAGAACATTTATCCTCAGCTAAGCCTCTACTCCATCACAATTCTTAATGGATGTACACGGTTAATCTGATAACAAGTATGCGTGCAGTGCTTAATATAAACAGCGTGCGCCCATTTTACACACTACACAATACACAGCCTAATTTATGGCGAAGGAAATTAAGTCAGCCCCAGATTTTGGCGGCTGCTTGGCCGCCAGCTAGCACAACAATTTTGGCTGTGAAAGATAAAATTTGCTGTTGTAATAATTTTCATTACAAAATGAAATTCCAAGAAAAATTCCTTACTTCCACTTAAAAAAGCCAAACAAAAAAAAATATTTTTAGTTTTCTTTCATCTCTTTTCGCTGTTAATTTATTACTAAGGTCGACATGGCTTACAAATTAAAAGATTATTTATTTAAAAGGAATTTTAACAACATAAATTTTGAACAAAATAATCCATGAAAACAATAAAACATTCTGTATATAAAAACATAGATATGTATGTACACATAACTATTAAAACAAAAAAATAAAACTGGCTACAAAGCAGGTGTGGCGCTGCCAACTTTTCCTATCAAAATATTTTATTGTCATATAATAAAAAAGGAATAGTACCAAAAGTACCAACTTGCCCCTTTTTTAACCCTTAAAAAGTTATTTTTATTTTAATATTCCTCACATGCTATCCGTCTGTCAAATTTCATTTAAATTCATTCATAAAATTTCTCAAGAGAAAAATAGCACGAACAGTACAGAAAAGTAGCATAACTAATAAAGTACCAAAAGCGCCTGTTTTTTCTTATTTTATATTTCAAAAAGTATGTTTATTTATGAAAAAAAACGTTATAAATTCCTCGTACAATAATAAAAGTACCAAAACTACAAATTTATCCCTTTGTTATCCCTTAAAAAGTACCATATATTTTAAATTGGAAAAAAAGGCATAAACTGTCTGCATATTAAATTCATAAAAAAAAAAAAAACAAAAAGTACCAAACCCAAAAGTAACACAACTACCAGCTTTTCTTTAGTTTATTCACCAAAAGTATTCTAAGTGTTAATGGAACAAAATATTTGTAAAAAATAATAAAAAGTACCAAAAACAACAATTTTTCCCTTTGTTAACCTTCAAAAGAACACTTTATTTTAATTCGGTTCAAATACCATGTGTCTAGCAAATTTCATTCAAATATATTGAGCGATTTTCATTTTATATTGGAACAGACATCTAAACATGAAAAATTTCGTATTTCATGGATTTTTTTTTTTTAACTTTTTTAAACTTTTTTCGGAATTTTCATCGCTGTTAGTGTTTAAGGTAAAACAGCTAATCATTTTATTCTGTGCCTAAATTACCCCAAGAAAACATTTTCCTGTAACTATGGAGAAGAAATAATTTCTTTTTAGCTTCTGGAACGCTTTTGTACAATTTTTTTGCGGCGTTGGGTAAGATTGGACGACTTTGACCAAGAGATTATGTTATCAGCTGTGCTGTCATGAACAATTCAATTTTCTTGCCTAATATATTACACAGCTGTTATGTCATGTTAAGTCATTTAACATTTATGTAAATACTTTATACATACCTACAGAAAAACAACATGTGCATACATACAAAAATTTATGACAAGTAATTTTCTTTGCAGAGTAATTTTCTCTGCTGCATGAAAAGAAGAGAAAAATATATGGATTTTAAATTTTACTTTACAATGTAAAGTTTACATTTCATATAACATTGAAAAAATATAACACTGGTAAACTCTTTTGTTGTGCATATGAAAAAATTTAACACTATCTCTCTCTCTCTCTCTCACTTTGTCTAAGAAAAAAACGAAACTGTAAAAACAAAATCACTAACAGAAACTGCATAGACTGCAACAGTTTACACCCTCTAATTTATAAATGATTGTAGTTGTTTTTGTTTATTTTTTACAGACTATTTGCTGTTGTTGTTGTTGTTATTAAAAATTTGTAGGGTGCATCGAACTTTTGTGCCAATTTTATTTTTCTAGTTATCTATTATTACATGGGAATCAAATTGAATAATTTTAAATAAAATCTTTTCCCATTTCTTTGGGTAAATTTTAAACATAACATACTTACATACATACATACATGCATACACACATTCCTAATGATTGCAAATCCATGCATGCATCACGTAAAGGGGGGTTTGTTTCATTGTAACTTTGTGTTGTTTTTTTTTTTAGTTTTTATGTTTTTATTTGTATTTTGTTCAACTGTTTTGATGATGTTGCGAAAGAGCGATAAAGTGAGAGATAATGAGCGAGTAAAATTGTGTAAATTAATAGATTACAGTAGTTTTATTTACAAATTTCTATAATACAAGCAACCATATTAACTTACAAAGACAACAAACACTTCTTAATGAACTTTTTATTAATGTTTGCCTTTGTTTGTAAGTATGTAAGTGCATACATATGTATGTATGTACATATGTACAAATATAATCTTAGGCATACACTGGACGACGAAAAAAGTGCGTTACTTTAAAAGATTCATAGTATTCGGTAGATATTAAAGAATTAATTTTTAAGATTAAATTTGATATTTATTATACATACATATGTATGTACGAGTACATGTATGTCCATATGAAAGAATTTAAGTGCATACATACATGCGTTTATAAAAATATGAACTTACAGATGCCGGTTTTAGTTTTGAAAAAAAAATGTAACCAATTTCCGAAAAAAAAATCCGAGACATCACGTGATTTCCGAGACTTTCGTTTGACAAATAACATTAATAAACTTGTGTTCAGCAAGGTGTTAATATTTGTCAATTTTTGCTGCTTGTATTTTTTTTATCTGCCTCTGATCAGCATTACCATTGTACGTCTGAAGAAGCGTTTATCCATTTTTAACTGCTTTGTCTCATTTTGTGCAACTCTAATGTAAACAACTTTTGGATCAATTTGAATTATTTCGTGCCCCTTCTTGAAGAAATTATTATTTGCAATTTTTTTTTAAAGCAGCTAACTTTACGTAGGTAGACTAAAAGTAGATACTTCTCAATCGATCCTTCATTAGATTAGGTTTGGTTAGGAAGAGTAGTGTGCTAATATACATCCTGTCTGAAACCTAATTGCATTCATTGTGAGTCCCTTCATACATACAATATTTTTAAATATTTTTTTTTTTTTGGCTAATTTTCATAGTCTCCTTAATACCTAAGAAGGAACCAAACAGACCTTATCATCTATCAAATAGCCACTTAATTTCCACGGTAAAGCCCCTGATAAACTCAAGAGTGCGCTTCATGATATCACTTGTGCCCTCCTAAAAACATTTGCCCAGCCATATTTGCCAATGACGTTGCAGCCTTGTGCAATGACAAATGATATGCTCTATAGTTTTTGGCTCCTATTCATCGCCGCACATCTTACAATAATCTGGTGTGCCATGTTCCCATCTACTGGTTCTCGCTCTAACCGAGCAACGCGCAGTCAGTGCGCCTATTAAAACTTTTAAAAACCTTTTTTATATTCATTCCCAGTTATAGATCAGATTTAAACGAGTCAAATTCTGGTCATATGGCCCTCGAGACTCTAAAATCCCCTCTACTCCTCCGGGAATGATAGTGGTAACCGATTGGAATCTTAACCGATCTGTGCAAACTTCTTCATTTAATCCTGAACCTAATCTTGCCAGCTCATCAGCGGTCTAATTTCCCTGAATAAAGCAAATACCTGGATCCTAGCATAAAGCTATTATTTGTCAAAATTGAGAGCTCGCTTACACTTGCCGACTAGTTTCAATTTGACACTGCGTCCCTTCAAAGCTTTCAGCGCCACCTGACTGACTACCAACGTAGGTTACCTCCCCGCCTTCAGTTTTATGTTCTGCCACGTGTTCCGTGGCCCCAAGGATCGCTAGGATCTCAGCCATCAGTTCACTACATTTACTAATGGGTATAATTTTTTAACTCGATCATTTATAAACCAATTCTCAACATTAATTTTTTTGTTTAAAAGGGTTCCTAGATTTGAGCCCTTTATTTTGAAAGTGGCATAAGTCACTTTGTTTTTAAGTCGAGATATTTAAGGGTTTGCATATAGAAACGTTTTAAATATGGAGAAATACTGATAAAAATATCAGTATCATGAGATAACATATACAAGAAAATCTTCTCGAAAGTTAGCATCCATATTTTTTAACGTGTTAAAGCGCAAAGCCTTAAATATCTCGACTTAAAAACAAAGTGACTTATGCCACTTTCAAAATAAACGGCTCATTTAAAAGCTCATAACCTTGCCAGAAATATTGGTGTATAGATATGAAATGTGACTTATAATTTGTCACCAACTGTACAACTCCTCATTAAGAGAATTTAGTGGAGAGTAAACAAATGAAAACGTGCACGCTGCTTCATGATGCATTTTTGCATTCATTGAACTTATTTTGTTAGAGTTTCTGCTTCTTTAATGCTTTATTAATTGTAAATGTGTTTGTTGTTTTTTTATTAATTATAATTTTTTTTCTGTCTTTCAATTTTGTTGCAATTTAATAAGAGACAAAAAAGTTTCATTGCAAAAATGTATTTTCCCCACATCTTATAAATTTTTTATATTTAAATAAATGTACACAGATAGAAACTTTATGATTAAACATGCAATCATTGTTTGAAACGTATTCTCTTGTTTTTATTTTATTTATTATTTCAATATTGCTTGGCTGTGGGCTTTTATACATACAATTATTTATTTTCATAAATAAAATGATTTTAATTAATCATGTCACTAGAAATAACCAAGAAAATGAAGTTCAATGTACATAAATAATTTTTGTGTGAAATAGCGAGCCTTTAGTGTCAACTTATCGTAAGTGGTATTTTTTTAAAATAATTTTTAAAAACGTCTCTTATAAGGGTTTAAGAAAAATCGATGCACTGGTAAGGTTCTTTGGAAACTTGTTTCAACTGATTAGTCGATGTTACTCAAGAGAAGAGATGAAATGCTGTGAAAGCTGTGGCCATATTCTTGTAAACCTATTGGGAAGTTGTTAATTATCGTGATTCATATTTTACGTTATGATCATATGAACTCATCCAACAATGTGTCGCTTATAATAAATTTATCAATGTCTTACCACCGAGTGTGTATCAACCAGAAAGGGACTTAATTTCGAAAGCAGAGAACAATAGTTACGAGTTATTTTAACCAACCGGTCGTAAAAGATTTTTGATGGACATTTTTTAAAAATGTTCTTTAAATAATTATCTAGTAGCACTGTCTCACTATCGATCATGTATTTCTGGTTTCTATTACAGCCACAAAGACGGAGACCCCACAAAAACGTGTACTTTTACTCCACAAGCTTTACTGCAAGGGACCATGTAGATACAAGGATTCCACGTCAAGGTCCGTAGGATCACAATTAAATCCGCCAGAGGTCAAGGTTCAAGACAATGTTGTTATAAGAACGACCAAATGATGCAACTTTGAAACCAAGGGGTTTCAAGAAACCTCATAGTTGGGGTTTCTAAATGTTGCAGTTCAATTAATTACTGCACATGTAATGTAATTGGGGAGAAGTTAACGGAAAACGGTTTGAGAATATCCATTTAACCCCTTCTACAATTATATTTCCATCTGTAGAGACATTGTTCTAAAGTCAACAAGTCTTAAGTTTCATTAAAGTCATTAAGACCCTTCAAACATGAATTTGAGGAAGCGCCCTTTGAGGAACTTAATAGTTTATACGGCGCTAACCGACTGAGAGATTCAACCCCAAACACCAGGACTGGGTTAATAATCATAGCAATCTGGATACATTGATAGAAGAGGAACCCAGCACAACAACTGATTGTAGAAGAGGAAGGCCAGATATACAACCTCAACATTTTCAAGGCCAATTTGCAAAAAGACGCAAAAGAACTTCGAAAATTTGAACGATTCTACAAACGAAGAGAATTATGAATATGGAATCTCACTATTGCACGCATGAATAAGGTGTATGGAGTTATTCTTAAAATTAACGTATACGCTTCCACAACAGCGGGAACACTTTGATGAAAATATTTACATCAAACAAGGAGAAGAAAAGGATCAAATAAGTTGGACTCTGAGTAGACTGTCCCGTGTACTGGTATGGAAACTCAAACGATGGAAACACTTCCAGGAGATTTTAAAAAATATTTTATTTTACTTCCCATAAAATAGATTTTTTTTCACAAACATCAACTTTGCTACCCTCTAAGTAGGCATATAAAAAGAGTAAATCCCCTTTTAAATACTCATTTCGTAGGTTAATCAGTTATCTATCATATGCCTTAAAAATTTGAGGATTATCTCATTTGGTTTAAAAGTTATGATTTTTGCAACGAAAAAACTCAAATGGCGCAACTGTGCACAGAAGGTAGAGATCCACAAAAATCGTTTTCAACATTACACTACTAAATTGAACGGAAGTAGATTAGGAGAAAAAGAAGGTCATCCAAGTTACTTTCCTCGAAATTAATGGACTACACTAAATGACAACATTTCTTTTAGAAAGGAAGAATTTCATCTCTCCAAAAGGCAGCCTTGCAAAAAATCCTCAAAATCACTTTTCAACAAGAAATTTCAAGAAGAAATTTTAATATACATATTTTCAATTGCTTTCGAAAGGCAAAACATGGTGATTATCAGTGTCTAAAGTCCTGTTAAACTACGACGGACGGAGCTGTGGTATATATTAGCTTGGAAAGGTATCAATCGCTGTCGCAAATTTTTTTTTTAATTGGCCAGTGTTATGCCTTCATCATTTAAACCGTCCCAGAACAATGAATACAATACCACACTAATGTTCATTAGAGAAATTTATGATGTTGCAGGCTTGCCCTGGCCAGAGATTGAACTTAGGCCCTAACTCATAGTTTGCTTAGTACTAAACGCGTAAACCACTGTAGCCATTACCACCCTCTAAGGGTTAGATTCTCAGGTGGCTGGTGAAAAAGAAACTAAGAAAATTCTAAGTCCACTTGGATCCAGATATGGTTCCTTTGTGATACCTGTTCTAACAAAGGAAAAAGTAAAGCAGTATAGAAAAAAATAAATAAAAACTAATGTATGATGTAGACGAAGAAAAAAAAAAGAGAGAGAGAGAGAGACAGTGTTATAGAAACTGTAGAAGACGCCCTTTTGTAGAGCTAAACGCCGTTTGGATAGACTTAAATTTGTGAGTTCCTTTGCTGAAATCTCGGAGATGCTATTAAAGGATCTTCTTCCTGGAAAGTAAAGGCGGTGAAGCGTCCCTATAGCAATACAGAGGCATAGAAAATGCATAATATCTTTCTCTTCTTCCTTTGCGTCGTTACAGCCGAAGCAGTAGTCGCTTTAAGGGGCGACTAATGCGTCTGACAAGGGTTCTGAAAATACAGTGTCTGCGAATTTCTATTTAGTTAACTATTCAATATCAAACCCGTTTTTCCAGTTCAATCGATTAAATAAACTATTAAACGTTTCGCCGCCAACACACTGACACACACCATAACTGCCTCTTATTACGGCGATAATAGATAAGCAATTCCTTTAAATGATTCCATATCAATATTGTCTCTATAGTTCACCTTTCAGATGCTTTACCATAGCAAGAAAAAAAGAATATTTTTTACGTTTCCGCAACAAAATTAAAAGAAAGCTTTTATTAATATATTTTACCACATAACTAGCACAGAAAAAAGAAAGATATAAAACCTCAAGTTAACACTTTATAAAACTCTCAGCATATAAAGTTTTTCACCCACATTTAACTGAATTTTTTCATTAATTATTAATGCATTTCAAGCATAGACGACGATGATGTTGATGCTGGTGATGATGATGATGGTGATGGTGATGCTGATATTTTTTATACCCACAAACTGTTAAAGTTAAAGATACAACCCAACGCCAGTATTGTAAAATAAGTAAATAAATAAATAAAACAACCAGGTTACGTGTTGCATCATTCAAGCTTTTAGTTGTATGGATTTTTCTTCCCTTCTTCTTCTTTTTTTTTTTTAATTCGCATATAAAAAGGAATATATAAAAACTCGTACAGATAAATAGAATTTATTGAAATGGTTGAATAAACCATCATCTACACAGTCAAATGAAATAAAAGCAGACATTTATTTGGAAAGGAATGATGTTCACAAAAAAAAAAAAAAAAAACATAATAAGCAAATGAATACAAGTTTATATGGGAATAAGCAATGAATTGGATTTTTGCTACGAATTTTAGGGCTATGATGATCTTCGAACACCATTTTGACGTTCTTGATCGCTCTGCAAAAAGTCGCAAACGGTTTTAGGTCAAGTTCCTTCCCACAATTAGGGAATTCTCAATTTAGAGTCTTTATAAACCAAAGCTTCTGCCAAATTAAATAAAGTTAATGCGACTACTTAACACCAGAGGCGCTACAACATTAAGAATAAAAAATTTTTCTACATTTCTACCTTTTGTCTTCTCAACTCCATCCCGTTTTCTAGATCTGCACAATGCAGTGCATAAGTGAAAGTAATCCTGTCAGTGCTGGTCCTATTAAAAAAACCAAGTAATTTTCAAGTTCCAGCAAAGTTAACTCCAATAGAAAAAAACCTATGCAACATATCTTTCGTTTGCGGAACTATTTTTATATACTGGAGCCCCTAATAAGTATTTTTCTTTTAACACAAAAAATTCACGAGCCTATTTGACATATCGGCGGATTAAAATACTGGCTCCTTAATGAAAGTTTAACCCAGGGTATTTGTAGTGGAAAACGTTGCCCGAAATATATCTGCCAATATATTTGGGTAAGTGCATGAATCTTTTTTAGTATTAGATAATAGAGTTTATATATAAAGAAAGGGTTTCCTAAAATTAATGCAAGATTTGAATTAAAAGTGTAAGCATCATAAAATCGCTTTCACTCTCTAGTTCTAACAGAATGCAAATTCATAAGTAGGGTTTATCCCCTGAGTGCTGGTCCTAATACAAAAAAAAAAAAATCGACAAGAGACAATTTAGGGTTAGCCAGAACGTGCCTTCATTATCGAACAATATTTCCCAGTTAATGAAAGCTTGGCGGCTGCAGTTCGAAGATTTTTAAAAATATGTTCGGAATAGTGTTTCAGCTTTGTCAACTGTCGAAGAGATTAATTGAAAAATCCAGCGATAGTGGATCGTTGGGAGACGCCAAACACACTAGTCGTCCAAAACCGAGACGTTCAAATATCAATATCGAAGCAGCGTGTACGTGAAAGTGTCGGTAACAACCCAGAAACCTCAATTCGGGGCGTTGTGGACAAGAATTGCTAAAATTCAAGAAGCTCTCTACAGCATATACTCACCAAAGATATGTGTCCCCATAATTACAAAATTCAATTAACACAACAACTGACAAGCCTAATGACTACTAACTACTGTAACTACTAACCCTAAATTGTCAAATTGTTTTTTTAGGGTTACCAACACTTTATTGGCTAAATTTTCAAATCAAGCGATGATTTTGTGACACCCGTTAGAAGCACCTCGTTGCTCTCCTACATGTTTTTTTTTTTTTTTGGGTACTTGAACTTAAAGACATCCCAGAAAATACCACTGCCTGTGTGTTGTGCTACATAAAGCTCTAGGAACCTAAAACTTAGCAGGAAAGATTATTACAGCAATATTATTACAGGTCTCAGCTTGTTTGAATTTAGGCTATGTAGGAACTCTATGAAGCTTCCAGTGTGTTTTCGCCCAGTGTGGAGCTTTTGAGATCGATAGACAACTTCTTGTCAACCATAAATTCATGGTCAAGCTTGGAACAATTTATTGAATGCAAAATTTTCACATCTTGAAGGCCGAATTTAAGTAAAAAGAGAAAAACATACTGCCTGTTCGCCGATATCGAAGAAGTTCTTTCTTTCGAAAAATCACATTTTAAACAAAAACCAAATTTTTGAATTTGTTTTTATTTCAAATGTTATTGCTCGAAAGAAAGAACTTCTTCGATATCAGCGAACTGGCACATAATTACAAGGAGGTCAAACGGGGCAACACACGATAGGATCGAATCTCCACACACGAACACTACTGTAATATCAAATTTGAGGTTAGGAAGTAAATTGGGTACTAAATAATGAAATGTGAAGAAATGAGCTGTTGGGAAATTTTAACCATGGAACGCTACGCTCTTGAACAAAGAATTTTAATTGTGAAAATTTACTAGCATGAGAAATTTAATAGCATGAGAAATTTTCCGGTCGCGTAATTTCTCGATTTGGCGATGTCAATTGGTCGCCCGATCTTGTGATTTAACGCCGCTGGATTATTTTCGATGGCGCCATTTGAAAGAACGGTCTTACGTAAACAAACCACAAACAACTGACGCTCTGAAAAATGATATACGGCCCAGCATTGACGAGACAAGCAAAACTTTGTTGCAAACTGTGGTTCAAAATTTTATGAAAGGAGCAGACGCCTGCCGACGTACTAGAGGTGGACCTTTGCCCGACATCATATTTCATTATTAACCCCCGTATTTCTGCTTTAGATTGGTATCAAGAAAACTGAATTTGTCAAAAAAAGTAAGTTTTTAAGCCAAATTACTTCCTAACGTCAAATTTGCCCCAGCCTTTATATTCACAATCAGCACTGGAGAAAGTTAACAACTTCCTTGTAGGCGACGAAGATAATGAAACCCTGACAGAGTTACCAGATGTAATTCGAAGTAATCTCCTCTAAATTTTTGAAGCAATGGAGCAAACTCAAATCATAAAAAATGTATTACTAGGGTGGACATGAAAACGCATTCGTGTTAGCGGCATATTGCCATTATAATTCTACCTATTATAGGGTACTCAACAAAGTTGCCTTAATTCTTTCTTTTTCTTTGTGCATGGACTCCATTTAAAATTTACTTCTGCCACAATCTTACTCGCTACGTTATTCGAAATAAGAACAACAACAACAACAACAAAAACTGTATTTATTTCCTTTCTCTCTGTGTTCATTTGTATGCATTCAGAGCAGTAAGGTATTTTTTGCATAATTGATGAAATGGCTGCCTATAACAGTTATTCAACTGATTTGGTTTTTTTTCGTCTTCTTTTTTCTGATTTTTTTTTCTGTGTGCTTAACATCTTTCCTCCGTTGCTTGTTGGCCCGTCTGTCTAACGTCTACTTCTCCTTTTCCATTGCCATAAAAAATTTGAAAAATAATCTGTTGCTTTTTTCAATTGTAACATACCCACTATATACATACTTACATATTTTATTATATGCTTCGTATGTGCTCATATAAAAGTGCATACATACAACAATATTTAGGGGTTAATTACGGCTGTAGTAAAATCAAAAATTTTATAAAGAGGCAACGGTGAGGTTAGTTTAACGCCATAACAGTATTGGGTGGGGAAACCAACGTGCTAAAAACTTGGTGTTCTCTATGAGGCAGAAATTAAGCTTAAGCTGCTGGAAAGGAAAATATTAAATAAAATATTATATGGGGCAGAATATAGCGTTTCGGCTTTCTTGAAATCGAGCCTGCAACTTTTTAAAAACCAGGAGCATATTAATATCGGTACTGTTCTTCTATGCGAAGCAGAGTAATTTTGCTCACTTTGTTAAGCCTCCAGAAACTTTGGAAGAACTTTGGTTTAGCCCTAAAATAAAGGATGGGACAAATTTGAGGTTAGGAATCAAATTGGCTTAAAAACTCCATTTTTTTTTTTTTTTTTTTTTGGAAAATTCAGTTTTATTGATAACACTACTTTACACCGAAAATGTACATTTGATAAGAGATAGATTTCCTTATGTGTTTTCTTCCGCTGAATTCGAAAATCAAAGTTAAATTTTTTTTTATGGAACAGTTTTTGAGATATTGGCTGACTTCCAAAACGTTCGTATACAATGTTTGTATACAGTATTGCTACTGTATTTAAATCACATACATATGCAAAGTTCGAAAACAATGCAACAACTATAAACCCGATGCCTAGTTTGCCCTCTTACTGCGTTAAAAATACTTTGCGGCGGCGTTTTGAAATGGTATACATTGTATAACTATTGTACTGCGGCGTTATGAAATATGATGCTTTGTTCAAACACAAAGCAATTGACGTTTTGGAAGTCAGCCATTGTAATTTTTTAATTTCTTTTACTTGACAAATCATATCTCGAGCTAGAAATGTCCGCTTGGGTCGTTCTTGGTACCCAAATGCAAGGTATTGAGATGAATCATGAATCGGATTTTTGATTGGTAAAGCGGTTCAAAATATATCGATAAAAATAGGGCACATATTAAAAAAATCATATTTTACAGTGATTCTGTGCCGAAGAAAAAGAACAAATCGTATAAAAAACGTCTGCTTTATTTTCATGTACGTAAAGATGATACTTTTACGTAAGAAGTAAGACCACCCAGAAGAAAATCGACCGAAAAATGACAAAGTTAAAAGCAATTGAGTGAATAAATCCAAATGCCCCATTTTCCGAATATTTTATTTATTTTTTTTTTCCTACAATTTATGTATTGAGTTGCTCACACGCAAATATAACCTTACGCACTAAATTTTAAAAAGGAAAACGACATATGTATGCTACTGCACCGATATTTCTGCATTGTTTGAGCAACTCGGAGAGCCTTATGGAGCTTGTTCATTGACGGTACTAAAGAGAGTTTGAAAGCAGTCCTACTGCATATTGGAAATGAAAAACCTTCTATCCCCATCGCTCATGCCATCAACACTAAAGAATCATACGCCACACAATGGCCAGTTTGCTAAAATACATTCAATATGAGCATTAGAACTGGAAAATATATTCCGATATACAAAATATTGCTGCTTTCTTTGCCTCTGGGATAGTCGTGCTCGTGAACATCGTTAAGAAGAAAACACTGGCCAGAAAGGGAGAACGTCACAGTGGGCAAAGACAATATTAAAAATATTAAATACGTGCCTCTTGTCAAAAAAGAAAATATAATCCTTCCAGCGTTGCACATTAAACTTGGCCTCATTATAACCAATGTAAATTAGAAATATGGGAATTAGTAAAGGAATATGATGTCAGGCAAATATCCACCTCTTCCGCTCTTTTTCTAAAATTTTGAACCACATTTTGCAACAAAACTTCGCATGTCTCGTCAATGCAGCGCCGAATTTCATCTTTTAGAGAGTCAGTCAGTTTTAGAGCGTCAGTTGTTTGTGGGTGGTTCACGTAAGCCCGGTGTTTCAAATGGCTCTATAGAAATTGACATCGCCAAATCGAGAAATTACGCGACCGAGAAATTTCTCATGATAGTAAATTTTCACATTTAAAATTTTTTGTTCAAAAGTTTAGCATTCCAGTGTTAAAATTTCCCAACTTATTACTAAATAAAAGCAAAGGATGACAGCTCAATTCTTGACACTTCATCATTTGACAGCCAACGAGCACTCAGAGAATGACCATTACGTATGCAACGAATTTTCCCGGAACTAGGAAAATTTGTTATGGGAAGGCGGATATGGTCCTTCAGCACAAAGTTGGTACATAGATTCGTGTTCATTTATAGGCAAGAAATTCTACTTGGTTTTCTTTTATAGGATCAGCACTCAGGAAATAACCACTACGAATTGTGCCTAAACTAGGAAAATTTGTAATGGGAAGGCGGATGAAGAGAATAGTATTTTTGAACATTCGATTTTAACTTTGCCACACTGAACTTAACCGGAAAGACCTCAGCGGGGAGTTCCATCACATACAAACTTTTCGGTTAAGTATGAATTATCTCTGTAATACATAGTGTTGTTCACTGGCATATAGGCTACAAAGGAATGTGTTTTTATTGGAGAGAGTGTTGTATATTTTATCAGGTTTCAAGAACAAGATCTCAAATTTTTTGAAAACAAATTCCGTGATAGAAAAACATATCTGCATCGAGGCTGCAGTGAGTCAATGGAATTATCTATCCTTCTGTCACATATAAACTTCTTTCCTCTATTCTGTCCATGATCGAATAACGACTTGTTTTATCTTTGCAGTAGCGGCTCATACATCAGAGTTGTATTCCATTTAATCCAGATGGAGTGAAATGTCTGCCTTACACCGTCTTAAGAAACCGAGACACTTGAATGCGTCTTTTGAGATATGAAAAATGCGATCATTCCATTGAACATCACACGGAACTTTCATGCCAAAAAAATCAAGATGTGCCAATGCGCCAATATCTTCTATACCAACCACAATTACCGATCACTTGAGTGTTCGATTAATTAAAAAATGAAATGATTATCGGCAAATAATTCAGACTAAATAAATCCATTGATATTTTTACTATTTAATTGAACTCTAATTTCTGATCGAGAGCCGCCGAAAATTCAAGACCTTTGAAGAGAGTAAAAAACTTTCATGAGAAAAACAGCGTGTTGCCAGTTACTAGCTGTCAAAGTAAAAACAACACAACTACAACATTGTTTTTGTTGTTGTTTGCTAGACACATGTTTCTGTTGTCCTCTATTTTATTAATAAATACTTATTCTTTGCTCTATATTTCTGTTTTACTTCTTCTATTAAACGTTTTTTTTTTTTTTTTTTTTGTTTATTTCACTGACTGGCGGCTGGCTGCTTGGCTAAACAGCTGTAAAGTATGCTTTGGTATTTTATTTTTTCTATTTCTACCATTTTCTATTATACATCTTTAAAATGTCTTTAGACTTTTTTAATTGCTGTTTATGTGTACTTTTGTGTGTCTGTGTCTCTGTGTGTGTAAATAGAAGCAAAACAAAAACGGATAACAACACATTCCAACAAAACGGGGTAATAATCCATTGAACTTGAGTGGTGTTTTGTATTTTCTGTTCAAACTTATGGGTCGAAGCGCTTGTTGTAAAGGGCTGATGAGGTTTGCAAGAAAAAAAATGTTATGATGAAATTACACCAACAACAATTGATTGTTCAAAGTTTAAAAGGGCGTAAATGCAAAAAAGGTTTAATACGACCAAGTGCCAATTGTTGCATACTTTTGATTTAATTTGCAGTGCTTTAAGTCTATTTAACAAGGCGTGAAATAAAGCAGCGGCTGCAACTAATTATTGAATTGAAGTAATGGAAATAGAATAAACGCCGGAAGAGTTAAAGGGAAATTAAAAGTAGTTGTGTATACACATTTATTTAGGCCAATAAAATGTTTGGTTTAAAATAAATTTTTGTTCGAAAAGAAAATAAATAATTCTTTGCTGAATATAGAATTAATCCTATTTTCAAAATGCTTTTCTTTGTGGCTTCTCTTGTGGTTAACAATGGAGGTTAATTTTCTCTCAACTTCTTATATATTTTAGATTTAATTTTGCTATAAATTTTTGTATTCTCAAGAAAAAAGGACAAATTATTTAATAATAATTTTTTTTTTTGTGGAACCAGCACTTAGAATAGAATAGAAAAGTGGATAGATCTGGTCCAAGGACCGGTACTGCGACACCTATTGGATCTTTTGTGAAATGGATCTCTAAAGTAAAACAAGCTCTGAATGACTCTCCTTATGAAAGTCAGCACAAAGCTTGGAGAAGCCCGCCTAATATCATCCGAACACACAAATTCAGAAAGAAAAACATGCCTTCTATTATTACATAAGACTATACATTCACAGAGAATGTGTGCCGTTGTCTCATCCTCTTCCAGGCATAAACGGCACAAGGGTGAGCGAACTAGGTTACTTTTCCAAAGATGGTAGTTCATTCCATAATGACCGGAGAGGAAACCAGTAACTAGCGGTAAGTCGTTCCTGTTGAAATTCAGGATGCCATTGTATGAGAATGGCTGTATCAATGATTTGGCCTGCCTTAAACCGGGAGAAGCCACACCAACTTTCTTAGCGGAGCACTTAGGTGAGACAGATTTTGAATATGTAGAAGGCTTAATGCTTTTTTAAATCTGCTATTGCGAGTTTTGTTAATTTTTAAAGCAGTGTTGTAGCGCCTCTGGTGTTAAGTGACGCATTAACTTTCTTAGGCTGTAAGAGTTTTTAAATTTTAAATATTTAAATTGATTTTAACTATCTAATTATAGGACAACCTGCCCAATATATTTTATCTACAATGCTGGGCTCAATATTCAGGTACACACTTTCATATCAAACTAAAAATATCCAAATCGGTCTATAAATAGCGGAGTTCTAAAGGGAAACAAACATCAATGAATCACTACAATTATATATATAGAAGATCTTTATCATATGAAAAATTTTTAGCCGTATCAAACAAATATAAACTTTACAGAAATAAAGCATGCCAGAAGAAAAACCAAAAACAAAAAACTCTAATACTCGTATAACGTTCTTTGA
Organism: Lypha dubia; assembly: GCA_947311025.1. Taxonomy (NCBI): domain Eukaryota; kingdom Metazoa; phylum Arthropoda; class Insecta; order Diptera; family Tachinidae; genus Lypha; species Lypha dubia. Next base: position 9,784,848 of record OX371262.1, on the reverse strand, counting down.
ACTCTAACCTGACCATTGGCAATAGTTCTTTTAGTAGCCATGATTTTTTATTTTTGGTAATAATCCAAGTGTCATTTCCTACTTCCGCTTGGCTGTGAAAAGCAAACGGTACAAAGCAATGAATGTCAATGCCTCAAACAAAAAAAAAAAAAAAAAAAAAAAAAAAAAAAAAAAACAAGCAAACAGAAAATAAAAAATCGTAAAGAAAGAACAAATAAACAGAATTTCATTAAAATGTATGTCAAAAATACTTGGAAAATAAACCCTTAAATATTGATGATTTCTGGCAAACATTGCTTCAATCAATATTCATTTGAAAATCGAGTTGAAATTTCATTGAATAAATACAGGCAATATTTGATGAAAAGGCTACTGCCACTCTACCACGATGAGTTCCAGCCTGCTTTGTTATCCTTAAAGAATAACAAGAAATAATGGAATTGGTTAAATAAAACAATAACAAGACGACTACGACGACGACGAAGACGACGACCGACCGGCATATAAATTTCTTTTTCTCTTCATTCCATTTAACAAGCGCCAAGTAGTAACGCTTTGCCATTGATTTTTCCCCAGAGTAGGGAAGCGAAGAAAAAAAATCAAAGAAAATAAAAATAATTGTAGAACTGAAAAGCCAAAACAAATAAAACAGGCAGCAGCAGGAAGGCAATAGCAATCATATGCGACAAGGCACTTTAGTGTTGCTTTAAAGTTGTTAGTCTGTTGTCAATGGCATTTTATACACTCCTTTCCCTTCTATATTCGGCATTTTTCTTTTCTGCCACAGCCCCCCTCTTATTTTCCTGTTCATCCTACAAAATTTTGTAAACTTGTGTTTTATTTGTTTTCCGGTATGTACTCGTACAATTGAGAGAAAATGTTTATGTTTTACTTGGCAACTGGAATTTATGCTTTTTGTGTTTTAGTAAAAAGTATTTTCATTTCAAATTTCTCTTGCAATAGATGGTTGCCTTGTGGAAACTTTAGCATTCAAGCCGATTAAGATTCAGAAATATAATTATGTTGTCTTAATGTTTCCAGGAAATTACTGGCTGAAAAAGAATATGCCGATGAAATATTTTGTTTTCATGAAAGACAGGCAATCCGGGCACTTAGCAATTAAAATGATTAGTTCGGTAAGTGCTTAAGCTACAGAACTTCAAAAATTGTTGTTACGAGTTCTTTTTTCTTCTACGTATCATAGTTTGGTTTGCTAGGGAGGCTTCGGGTACCTTTAGGTTTACAGAGAAGTAACCTATGACTGTTTACTGGTTCTCTCCTTGAGCATTTCAGAATAAACAATTCTTCTCGTTTATGCGGGAAAGAAAATTTAGGATCATAATATATTTTTCTGCTTCATAGAATACGACGGGTCTTTCACTTCAAACTCCTGTACTCAGTTGCTTTTAGGTGCGATTCCCAAGCATCAAAATCGATTTACAAAAGAGGTATCCAACACTTCTTTTCATTCTAAACTAGAGCTAGTCTGGGAACCTGAGCATTGCAATTGCTTGTCAAAATTATTAGGGACAAACTGGTCAAAGTCAGAATCCAAATGTCCATTCAAGGAACAAATGGTTGGCGTCTCATGGAAATGCCATAAAACTGACGTTTAGCTATTTGGAATGGTCCATACTAGATGGTCCAACGAGGTGAACACTTAGGCCACTAAGGCCTCAGCACGAATGGAATAGATCTGCAAACCTGGAGAGGAACACCTCGCATGAAACTACTTACTCGTACAACTATGGCGGTAATTGCAGGAAACTTTTCCATAGGAGAAAATGACTGGAGATTAAATTTACCGTACAAATACTTTTGCAAGAAGTTGTCACAATGAGGAAGATGATGTAGTGTAGATCTCCTACCTTTACATCGCTTTCTCCTCTTTCTATAATCTCTCTCTCTCTCTAAACCTCTGTGATGCAGCAGCCTTATAGGACGACAACATAAGATGGATAAACTCAAATATACGATGGAGATTAAATTTACCGTGCAATTACTTTTGCAAAAAGTTGTCACAATGAGGATGATCATGTTGTGTAGATCTCATGGCTTTACACAGCTCGCTTCTTTCTCTATCGCCCTGGTGCAGCAGCCTTATAGGACTGCAACATCACACGGATAAGCTCAAATATTAGATGAACGAATTAGTTTGGCACTGAATCAAATCAAATATGCGATAAACTAGGACGCAAGTGGAATGGTTTTGATTTGTAACCTTAACTCACCTACAGTGCTTAGAATAATTAAAATTCTATAGACGAATATATCGGTTAGGCTTTGCATTATCGGTCTTTTGAACCACATCGTTCTTTTATATCAAACAAGTGCTAAGAAGTGAATAATAGAACAAAATATTATGGAATTCTTTTAATGATTTAAATTTTTTGCACCAGTTGTTTAAACATCATCCAAATATTTCTTTAAAATCGGGATAAATTCAGTTAATTGGGAACTCAGTGCAGTGGAAAGTCATTACGAACATTATGACGTCTAGAGAAACGACATTTATCGCACACATTCCCACAAAATTTTTGTAACCCGACTCCTCCAAAGGCTTAGTAGGTCAGTCATTGACTCATCCTTGAGATATTCCAGCTCGTAAAGAAAGCGACGGTGGTAGAGAAGGTGTTGAACTCGCTACAGCACTGCCGCCATGTAAAGAAATCAAAATAAAATCCTGATGTTCCTTTATCGTAAGATCACGTAGCTGAACGCAATGATGGCAATTCCGATTTCAAGTAACTTTCTTCCAAACGTTGGAACCTGAGTAATTGTTTCTTATATTTCTTAATAGCAGGCAAAGAGTCCGGAGTGTTCCACAATTGTTGATTGCGTTCCACTTGGTTTCTGTAGTTTTTATCGTCCATTCCTTAATTCCTGTTTGAAACTAAAATAACAATACTACTGAAGAGTAAGATGAGCGCTGTGGATGCCTCGAATATAACATAATTCTCCTCTTGCAATATAGTGATGAAGTAGCGCGTTTTGAATCGAGAAATATTTTATTTTTTTTTCCTGACATGATATTGTTCAAGTAGGAAAATATATTATACGAGTGTATAAACCAACTCAATTCCCATCTTCATCAGTTTTAAATAAAATATGGCCAGATTATTGATATAACTGTAGCCCGAGGTCCCACCACCTATCACTATTTTATGCTGCCCTCAAAATTTCCATTTAATTGGTATTGAAATTTTTAATGAGATATCGAGTGCCGTAATATGATCCCTGTGCTTGGGATACTTTGCAGAAAATGAGTAGTCTAAGAGATAACGAGCAGTTATTGAGAACTTGTTTTAAATTATGGGTCGAGATTGTGGTAAGATTACCCAAAAAAATATTATCACCTGGTACCTAGTCACCGCATCTGGAATTATCATTACAATTATTTTTGGAGATCCGTTTATATCCACTGCTAGGTCGAAATGTCAGAGCACACTCCCTGCCGGCCGAGTAGAGCCTCCCAATACAACCAAACTTTTTTTCTATCGTCCCTATTCGGTATCTCGTCTGAGATGTATATATTGTCAAAATTATTCTCTGTGGCAGATGTCGAGACTTTTAAGGCAGAAAATTGATATAAATTGATATAAAACAGATATAAATTTGAATGGATGTAAGATCCATGAAAGACGAGTGCGACATACGATAAAAATTTGTATTTTGTAAGACCAGCACTCAGAGGATGACCTCTGCTGCAGCTTATATAGTAATAAGTAAACGCGTTAACCACTTCCGCCCAAATTTAGAAATGATTTTCAATTAAGCTTTTAATCGATATCATACGTCAAAGTTTGCCCCTCGATTTTTTTTTTTTTTTTTTTGAGGACCAGCACTCAGCACAGCAATGCATTGTGCCAGAACTGGTGAGAAATGGCTAAAGAAGAGACGTTGGAAATGTAGAAGAAGGCTTGATTCTTTTGTTAATTTTTAGAGCAGTATTGAAGCGCCTCTGGTGTTAATTAGACGCATTAACTTTTGTAATCTGTCTGAGGTGGCATTTTATAAATTTTTTTTTTTTACGTCGACGGTTCTACTAACGTACAGCTGTTGTGTACATTAGCTTGCAATAGCATCAATCGCTGCCGGAAGAGCTTTTAATGACCAGTGCCCATGCCTTCTTAACTTAAATAGTCCGACAAGAATTAATACAATGCCAACCTAATGTACATTCGAAAAATTAATGATGTTGATTGACTTGCTCTGGCCAGGGTTTGAACCCCAGGCACCAAGTCATTGTTTGCTTAGTAGTCAGCCCGCTAACCACTTCACCCAACACCAACACTTATTCCGATATCACGAATAATAAATACAGATCCGAAAGAAGAGTTTCAAGGATCGTGATCAACATGATAAGTTTTTATTATCCATTCACTGTTTAACTTAAATAGATTACTAGTGGTCCTTATATAAATTCAACCGAAAATTCCTCGCCGACTTTAATGTTCCAATCATGTTGGCTTATCAACGGTAACCAATAGATGTATATTTCACAACAAACTTTTGTTTTTACAAACTACCTACAAGTGTCTACTCTGCTTTTCAGATTCAGTTATCTAAATGCCTTTATAGTTGTTATCATCATCATCATCATCATGATGTATCCATTTGAAAATTTCTAAAGAGGAATTTGTTACAAGTCTATGTGTTCTACTATCCATAATGCACCAGCACATGCCCCACACATGTTGTTTGTTTGTGTGCTGTACTACTTAACAACATGAAAATATTATTTGTTTTTTCCCAGCATTCCGGTTGTCATAGCTGCATGTCAACAGAATTTAAGTTGATTTAATTTTATTCCCTTGCCAATAGAGGGCGCTGCGTGTTGAAATGAGCATAAATTGTTTAGCTGTTATTGTTGCTACCGATGTGCAGCAATACAAGAAGCACGCATTTTATTTATTTATTCAGTTCTTGCTATTGTTGTCAACATCATCATCATTATTATTATCGTTGTCACTGTATTTCCTCGACTGTCATTCATATTTTTCTTTTCTTTGGATGTGTTTTTTTTTGTGCCTGCCAGTTATGGAAATGAGTTTCTGGATATTTTTGTTGTGCTGTTTCCATGTCTTTCTTGTTCGTTTTCATTTAAAGTTGTGTAGTTTTAATTTTATCTAAAAATAAAGCACTATTGGATTTCAGTTGTATGTCTATTTCCGTTCTTTGGTTTCATTTTATTTAAATTTTTTTTGTTTTTCTTCTCCACTACTTTTAGATTTATACCCACAATTCCCTCCTATTCATTCACTTATTACACTTTCAAATGATTCATTTTTATAAGTCTTTAGTAGTTTTGCGAAACGTGACTGTTACGCGTTTTTCAGTTAAATATATTTTATTCTTTCGGCTTCCATATTCCATAAGTAGTTCGTTCGTTGGTTGTTGAGGGATGCAAATTAATTTGCATGTTGGTGTTTTTTCATTCTTTCTTATTTTGCTTTTAAGAATTATGTATTTATTCTTAACATTTGCTTAAGATATTCACAACAAGAATAAATAAATATTTATTTGAAAATATGAAGAAAATATTGCGAGGTTTGTAGTTGCCGTTTGAATATTTTATTAAAATCAATTTGAAATGATTTAATTTTACTTTTTTTATAGAATCTGGAAAATATACAGAGTTTTTATTGCAAATAAATATATTTTAAAAAAGACTTTAAAACCAGCATCAATATTTTGCTGAATTTCTAGGCAGCCATTTTAATAAGATTAAATAATTCGAATATATTTTGTTCCTCATAAAACGCGAACCGAATCCCAAATAAATTTTTTTTCTATTACCACTAAACAAATAGCTTTATCACATCTTTTCAATCTCATTTAACATCACCCACCCTTCACAATTACAATGAATGAATGGAAGTATAAAATTTACTTATATTTCTTATCACCAATTTAAATTTGTTTTTCTTACGTTCAATTTCAATATGATTTCAAAACCGATTACGATTATCTACAAGCCTCTATTGCCAGCATGGCGATCAGCATCATCATTATCATAAACACTGCCATACAAAGAAGCACAAGACAAAAGACAGGACAAACACTGATTGGTATTTTCGTACTACAACTAACACAATTCGTATGTAAGTAGTTCTTTTGAATGGCGGTGAGAATTGCATATGTGGAAAGAGTGGCTCTCATCTAGTTTCGTTTTTAAAAAAAAACTTCGGTTATGCACGCCACTTTGCTCCTTATCTATCTATATATAAAAATTAATGTCTGTCTGTCCGTTTGTTTGTGCTTTATAGGACGCCAAACCCTTGGACCGATCTTCCTGAAATTTTCACAGCATGTTACTGTGACTTTGGAAGGAATAATAGGCTATATGAAGATTTTATTGGACAAAGGGGCGTGGCACCGCCCATACACCCCAAATATTTAAATCGCCATATTTTGGGCATTTTTTTACCTACGTCGATGATATTTGGTATAATTAGGAATACGTAACAGGAGAAAAGTGGGTGGGACCACGCCCCTTTTTAAGAAAATTAAAAATCGTAATATAGTCTTAACTACTGGTCCGATCGTCATTAAATTTTCACAATAGGATATACATATAAATACTTTTAATTTTATTTTATAACGATGGGGTAGCGAAGCACACCGGGTTCAGCCAGTAGTGTATAAAAACAATAGAACTAAAATTTCTAATATTTATAAAGAGACGACATAATATTGCAATATATGGAATATGAAATCAATATTTTCTGCTACCTCATTGAGGTTGATAAAGTATATAATGGGTACGATGTTAAGTCTTGACTGATCGGCTTAGTGTAGAGCGAAAGCTTTTTCCATTCCTTCTTAATTATAATACGAAAAAGGTCCCTATCGGACAAAGGTTCTGTTGTATGAGGTACATGTTTACTGAGGTAGATTGGGGCTAAATATAATGAACGAATTGCCTTGTAAGGTGGTATATAACCGAGTCGGTGATACAGTATGGAATATGATGATGATTATTCACACCTTGATCTTGTGCTTTTGAAGAAAAAAAAATGGTATTTAGTTTTCCAGACATCGACTTTAGCCCATTACCCAAACAATTTATATGTTACTTCCTATTATCTGGTTATAGCCCTTTGAATCTCCACAATATTAAATCTTAGCGATATTTGTGGTAAAGAAACGACTGGAGGCAGTTCAACAACATCAGCAGAAATATTTGGAGTAAAAACTTTTTCTAAATGTTTAATAAAAAGAGTACCTTTTTCAGCATCAGTTCTTGCCCAGTCATCATTTGAAGTTCGAAAAGGAGGTTTGCATACAACCGGCCTTTTAAGTCGTCTGGCTGCACTCCACAACGAATAATCTGTTTGTGGTTTTGCATCGAGTTCTTGAAGAAATTTTTGCAGGGAAGCTGTTTTTTGTATTTGTAAAAGTTTTCTAAACTGTTTGGTACATTCCTTCAGCCTTAACTTTAACTGAGCGGATCTGAAACGTTACAATTCTCGTCGAGCTCTCCTTTTTTCAGACAAGATATTGTTGAATCTCTTGATTTATTTTATTTGAAGTAGCACTAAGAGCAGCTTGTTTAACGTGTGCTTCAATCAACCTAATGAAATCATCAATGTCAGAAGGTGTTGTCAACGGCATATTGTCCGAGCAATGCTTCAACTTCAATCATTTCTATGGGCACACCTTTCGCTATTCCAAAGTCAATAACATCAGGAATATTTGGTATGTTGACAGACCACTTGACACTACGTTCAAACCCATTTTAGAAACGACGTCCAACAAAACTCGACCCTGAGAAGTAATTAGATTTGAACCGCAAAACGTGTGTTTAGCTTTGTAGTCACCAGCTGCTAGAAAACGGGGGCCCACTGATTTGCAACAAGCCGTAATTGAAAACTTTGCCTTGGGGGGTAAATAGACAGATGATATCACAAGTTTATGATAATAATTTTCAATACAGATGTTTGTTGCTTGAAGATATTCTTCACAAAGGTCATGTAACAGGTAGTGTTTTATGTGCGTTTTTATTACAATTCCCGAGCCACCAAAACTGATGAATACGAAAAAAACAGTAATCATGGGTTTATAGTGGTCACCACCATTGATTGGGACGTTCTGACCAGCATCGTTTTTAAAGAAGCGCGGACCAATGCCATCGGAGATTACTTGGAGTAATGGTCCACACTCAAGTTCTTACGGTGTTAAGAAAGCCATCAGATTGTGCCGAAAGTAAGATACTGGCGTTTAGATCGAACGCAATCCTTAAAGAAATTGAACTCTACACAACTTTAGAGCTAAAGACTTCCAAAGAACATGCCGCCGCAGTGTAGTCTCTCCGTCCATCACACATTCTTTTGCTCACTCACTTTTAATATTTTCCTTTTTTATTATAGAATACCTCTTCTTTGCATTTGTCCTAACTTCAATGTCTATAGTTGTGTTCCTCACCAATAGTATTTTTTTTTTTTTTTTTTTTTTATTCTGAATTTTTGCTGAACATGAACTAAAACAATGAAAACATTTTTCCTTCTTTTTTTTAATATTTTCCACTTTTGTTTTAATGGACCAGAATCAAAATAAACTGAATAGAACAAAAACTATGTCACCATTATTTAGCACCCAAGTAAGTTTATATTGTCTAAAGATTATTACAATTATTGGCCATACAGGGTTGATGATTTGTAAAGGATTTTTTATGTAAGATGACCAACTAAAAAATCGTTTCAGAACAAAGATCCTTTTAGTAGGGCAGGATATAGTTTAGATTATAGTCTGATTTAGACCGGGTTTTAAAAACGCAGCCCTAAATTCTGTCGGTAGTTTAGTCCGTTTTAGAACTATTTTTAGTATAGAATACATTGCAGGTGATATAGGGAATTTTTTATAGAGTGACACAAGTTTAAATCATAATAAAACAAGGATATATATTTTTATTATCAATGAAACGGGCTTAATTGAAAAGAAAATTTTATGAATGCGCGTAGAAGGCGCAATGTGGAACACATTTTTCGCCGATAACACTGTGATAGTTTTTGACCCGAAAAAAATGAACTTCGATGAATCCTTTTCGAACTATTAGGGGGGAGTCCCCTGAGTACGAAAGTACGTCTGTACTTCATCAGCCGTACATTGTACCAGGAAAGGAGAGTAACAGGTGCTGTTAATTTTAAGAATTAATTCTGGCTGGTAAATGGTTGAATATCTCCAGCATTTGAGCAAGAAATTGACGTACGGTTGGTTCAATATTAAGGACGAAATAAAGGCAAGACTACCGTAAAAGATAAAACCATTACGGATATCTTTGCATGTGTACGACTAGTTATCGTAAGAATTTCGTTTAAAAAGGTCGGTGTTCGCTAAAGTGTACTGCATATGTCTGCCATTTAATTTTGTCAGTTTTCGAAAGGCTGTAATCTGCCGTTTGCAAATAAGGTCGTAAGATCTAATTTGTATTCTTCTGCAAAGGGATACGACCAAAAATGCAGGCTTATTTTGATACTTTGCTTTTGGTCACATTATTTGTGTTAATTTACCACCACGCAAAAGAACAAGTCGTTCAATATAAATGTGTTCTGGCACTTAACGATACGCAGGACTGTCTTTCAGTTACTTTACTCTTTCATCCGCCGTTATAGTCCTGTTGCAGGAGTCAACACCCATCAAAACTATCATTATTACCATTATTTGATTCTTAGAAATAAATGGCTATAAAGGAACAACCATCAACTGTTCTTATTTTAATGTGAAATAGCAACAGACCTAAACAATTACAAAAACATAACGAAAAAAAAATCTCATTTTTTTTCAAATGTCTTCCACATACTTGCACTGAAAACAACACTTTAGCCAACTACTCCAAGTAAATCTAACACCAGCAGCAACACCCAGACAGCCGACAACACCTTTCATAGAAGTAAAATAAAGTTAAACAGATACAAGAATATAGAATGGTTTACAGTGTTGTTGTTTGGTTGGTCGTTGAGAACTAACTAACAAAATGTATCCACTTTTATCCACTACTACATGAAGTACTTGCAATTTTTGCCACTACACATATTTATAGTTAATACTAGAGTCTCGTGTATGACCATGATAATCTCTTTAGTGCAGTCACATTTTTATTTGTTTTTGTAGCTGGCTCTATATCAATGCACTTTTGCCAAGTAAAAGTAGAAAATTTTAGTTTTGTGTGTGTTGCAAGGGGCTGGTGGTGGGTGTTATGGCCAGTCATTCATTCATGCAGTCGTGTCGTCATTCAGCCATGATAGCCACTACATGGCCAATGTCTCCACCCACCCACAAGCAACGAAAACAAAAATTTATTACATTTAGAAAAGTCTTTTAGAATTGTGCATATGGCAGCAGGCAATAAACTTGGTCAGCTATGAACAGACACATAAGCAAAAACAAAAAAAGACTCGGTAATAGTGTGCAAAAAACTTTTAAAGACACCCGCAGAAACATAAAAATTGTGAGATAATGTTGCTAAGAAATTTCTAATCAACTTAAGTTGTAACGTACACTTATTAACTGCAAACGTAACTTGAAGTTTAACTAAGCCAAGCTTCCCACAAAATTAATAAAACTGAAGCTTAAAATACAAGCCGAAGGTTAATTTTCATAAATCATTTACAAACAATTAACGCCGAATAATGTCTCTCTCTTTCACTCAATTGTGAGCCAGTTTCCCGATTTAGAGACGCAAAGTTTTTTTTAAATTTTATTTTAAACATTGTTTGGTGTTTTGTTTTATAAATTTTGTTTTCTTTTGTGGGCTCAGTTCTTAAATTTTTCATGTTTCGTATTTTGTGTTTTATTATAAGGGGTGATCCATTTCGAGGTTCCCTACTAAGGAAAAAAACACAGAAAATTCAAATTAAATGGAGAATGTTTATTATCATTTGAAAGAACATCCTTTGGCATTTATTTTTTGAAGATTATGTCTATCAAATGTTGGCCGTTGCTACGTCGCAGATGGTCCATCCGTTGAGTCCAATTTTCGATGACTCGTTCGAGCATTTCGACTGGCGAACTGGCGAATGACACGCGTGATGTTTTCCTCCAAGGCCTGAATCGAAGCGGGTTTGTCCGCATAAACTTTAGACTTTACATATCCCAACAGGAAAAAGTCTAACGGTGTGATATCACACGATCTTGGTGGCAAATCGACCGGCCCAAAACGTGAAATCACATAGCAAGGATATGCACCACTACATAACTATAGGGAGGGAGACATTGTTTCTTCGTAGCCCCATCGTAAGTAATTTTTAATCATTATTTGGATAAACACTGAACTAGTTTTTAAGAAATATTTTCTTTTGAGTATGAACTATTTCTTGTGAAAGACAAAATTTTGTATTCTCCAGCAACAATAAAATCTTTATAGAATTTCTGTAAATTCCCTAAGTTTAGAGCACTATGTTTTTATTGCATGCTAGTTTAGTTACTGCCTATAATTTTATACATATGTACGAGTATATACAACTAAAATTAGGTAAGCAACTGGTCTTAAAAGTATCTTCCAGGCTGTAGCCTGTTGTTGTTCTATTACAAGTACATAAACATCCAACAATTATGTCTGTTTTCTAGACAAATTATAATAACAACTACATACATACTTAGATATAACACAAATATTTTTCATTCTTCTACATATGTATTAGTGATGTTACGAATACTCGTATTCGACTATTCGCCTGTTTTAAGATATTCATTCGTATTCGTATTCGCCAAATTCAAGCGAATATTTTTCGAATAATTTTCCCATACATTTTCGAAAAAAAAATCATACAAAAGTTTAAAAAAAAATTCATAAAATGTAAAAAAATATATTAATTTTTATTAAAAAACCCATTGTATTTCACGCAAAGTAATAACCTTCTTAAAAAACAAACAAAAATATATATGTATTTTGCAACTAGTATTCAAAAATTAAAGTTTTATATCATGTTAAATTAGTAATCAAACCTCAGTAGAGGAATGTTGGACTTTAAAAATGGAAGAACAAAAATTTAATATGTGAAAGTCCACCAATTCATGTCACTGTGCCATCTGCGACAATATGTTCGCTAAACAGCACTGAATTATTAATTAAAAACCCAAACAGAGTAAGAAAAACGAAATCTGAAAGTATGTAAGTAAAATAATTAAAAAATGTTCTGTAGAGGTTTTCAAATTCGGCATCTTAATGCAATAATAATGTTAAATCACTAAATTATTTTTTTTTCATTTATAGTTACTAACGCAAAGGCAGGGATTTTTTCCAATTAAATTTGAAATATAAACCTCAAAAGAAATATTCGTATTCGTATTCGGCGAATACTGTTTTAATTATTCGTATTCGTATTCGTATTCGCGAATACTAAAAATTGATATTCGTAACATCACTAATATGTATGTACATAAATAGAAAAATATTACAAAAATATACATATTTTACATACAAGTTGTTGTCTTCTACTACTTGTGTGTGCGCTCATGCAATTGTTAGTTCCAAAAATAGACAACAAGAAAAAAAAAACAGTTTATAAAAACATGACTATTGTTTTTTTTTTACATTGGGGGAGAAGGTAAAAAACAACATTGAACAAATAGAAAATATAATGCTATTAGATTTTTGGAACGATGTAAAGAATTTAAAATATTTGAAGACAATTTCGTGCATAGTTTATAGATAAAAATTTCGGATTACATTTTTTTTTTTTTGCGATGGATGACAATTTAAGTGGTTCTTTTTTGTTAAAGTGGCAATTAAAACTTAAATACTTGCAAAATATGCAAGAAAAACAATCAAATAAGCCACAAAAAGTAAAAAAAATACTTAAAAATGTTTTGTAGTCGGAGTATGCAACATTATTATGTAAAGAATAAAATATGTAAAAATAAGCAAAAATATGCAAAAATATGCACTAAAAATGCCCAAAATGCTCAAAATGTTTTGCAACGTATGAAAATTTTATTTGCATCTAGATTAATTGCACAGGAAAAAATATGCCACCGCATATTTGCGTTTTTCTTGCTTATTAGTTAACTAAAGGCTGCTAAAATGAATCATAATTTTTGTAAATCCAACAATTTTCCCCAAAATTGCATAATTTATTATAATTTCAAAAATAAAATTGTGTCTAGATTATAGTTGGGAATAGAGTTCTGAATTCAGATTTAAGAGTAGTCAGGATTTTCATTTCGGTCTTGGACTTGATTCCTTTTTTGCATTTTTTTATATTTCTATTTATTATTGCTAAAATAATAAGAAGCTAAAAATTTCCCGGTGACATGTTTTCGTTAGTGTTTGCTGTTTCCTGAGTGTTTTTAAAACATTTCTATTAATGCAATTTTTTTTGCAATAGTCAACAATTTTACTTGTTGTTGTTGTTGTTGAAATATTTTTTACATTCCAGTTATTTATGTATGTATGCACATGTGTCAGCAAAATATAGCTTAAGCTTACAGTACACGGAATGTCAAAAGCCACATTCGCATGTGGCTCTGACGTAATTTTGACGTCACCATGAAGCTAAATTGGCAACATGTCGTGTACTTCCACCTTTTGTGACACTCACATGTAGAACACATTGATATGTGGGCCACATGTTCCTTTGTAGAGACATGCAAACATGCGTATTTTAGACATGTCGTGTACTAGCTTGGTACATTTGAATTTTGACATTTGTAATATATTTACATGCGCATGTAGCAGTCCCAAACATGTGGCAGCAAACATTTTTGACACAACATTTTTCAATAGTATGTAGCTAATGGCGCTCTTGCCAATGTTGATTTTCTCCAACAAAATGTGGTAGGAATTTAATGACGAAAAATTATTTTTATTATTATTAATCACACGATGACTGAGATTCATGATAATTTTTTGGTTTACGAGCGGGGTAGAGATAAAAGAAGGGTAATGATCATATTTTCTCTTTTCCATGCATTTATTTGTATTTCTCTTAGCTTTGAGGTTTTTGTTTTATTAATTAATATCTTAATTAACAGCTTAATGAGTTTGGGTTTTTGTTACTATTTCTCGTTCTTGTTCTAAACCATGCAAAACATACTTTCAAAGCTAAGATGAAAAAATTCATGTATAAATAGTAAATTTATTCAATAATTAATAAAACAACTGTGATCGCCAATTGTTGCGTTGTTTTTGTGTCATTGCAGTATTATTTAATTTTTTTCACCATTTTATTGTTCATGGGAATAATCTCACGATAAAAGTGAATTTATTTTACTTTTTATCAGATGTTGTTTTATTTCTTCTTTCTCTTCGACATTTTATAAATTTGACTTCACACAAAATTTTAAAAATTAATCAAGCGCCATAAACATATGACTGTTGGACATGTTAATATGAAAAATGTGTACGTATGTTACATGCGGTGTACTGACAATACATATGTAGCCAATCAAAAGTTAACACATATGCTGCCATTGCAAATGTGTATGCTTCGGCTACATTTGTCACATATAAATTTTGGGACAAAACAACATTTCATGTACTACCAAAATTTTGAAGCATGTAGACACTTCTGCATGTTTAGTAAATGTAAACAAAATGCTGCGAATTCTCGTGACGTCAGAGCCACATGCGAATGTGGCTTTTGACATGCCGTGTACTGTAGGCTTTACATTGCTATGGCATCCACTTTTCGCAGTTGGTTGGTAGAAAGAAGCTACAAATGTCCAAAATCGCTGATTGTGATAAAAAGTAGACTGGTGTCATGGTCAACGTAGCAGTAGAAATATAATAAAAAGGAATGTGTATTAGCATATCTAAGCTGGATTTTACTGAGAGTGTAGTAACTTAAGCAGACAAAACTAGTTAACAGTCGAAACAAACTTTGTTATTTATTTTGCGTGTAGCTCCTGTTCAAAGCCCATTATTTGCAGCCTTATTACAGTTTTACTATACCATAAAGTTTTTATTAAATTCTTATCAACTTCTTCTTAATATTTCCTTAAAAATAGTTTTATTAAATTTTATTTGCAACTTACCTGTCATTCACAAAAAACCCCCGAATGGTAGATTTTTTCAAAATCTTGGAAACAATCCTTTAATAGCAACGGAAATGCATTTTGCTGAATCCTTTGCTACTTTTTCTAGTTACACGTGGAGTGGAAAAAACATTAAGTATGAATTAGATACGTGTTAGACACATTCAAAAATTGTAGTTTGCAGCACACACAGAAAGTTTTCTTGTTATTTTAAATATCAAAAGGATAAAGGACTAGCGAAAATCACGCGCACTCACGAACCGACAAACACTTAAACACGAGAGCGCGAAAGACGTACGTTATTTATAAGCCGAGAGAATACGACGGAAGAGATAAACTTTAGGTGTTTACAATTTAGCGATTTTTGAGCTTGTTTTGGGTAATTTAAATTATTTATTTGGGATAAATTTAATCATTTTTTTTTTGTTTTCGTAGGTGTTGTTTAATGAATTTGCTTTAGCAATTTTCAAAGAAATTTTTATTGCAAAAATATTTTTACATACAAATTTTTTTTTTAAGATTTTTCAAACAAACTTCTATTAAAGAGAATTTTCTTCATTTTTCTAAAACCTTAAAACACTTTTAAGAATTGTATTTGCACATTTTAACAATTGTTAGTTTAGCTTTTTATGAATTTTTGTTCGAACTCCATGATATTTTCGTTAAAACGATTTTTTAAGTATCAAATTTAATTTAAGCGATTTTTACTTTTCAACGTACATATTTTTTAATTTTTTACCGATTTTTGATTATATTTAATATAAACTTTGATACATGATATTTGACTTTAGCGATTTTACTGAGGTTTTTGGATAGTTAGCGATTGTTTTTTATTCTCCTACGTTAGCACGTTTTGTTTTGCACGTTTATGTACATAAATATTACTGACTATTGTTTGGTATTTTCCTGTTTGGTTTTCTTAGATTTGGTGGATTTAGCTATTTATATATTTTCATTCCGAATGCAGTTTTTTTATGCAATTTAGCTGATGTGCATTACTTTCTTGGCAGCACTTAGAGGGTCTTTAGCAACGATTTTCATTTAAGCGTTTTCTGTTAACGTTTTAAATTTCCAACATTTTACAAGTTTTTTGTGATTTTGTTCAGTTTGAGACTTTTTCATATCAGCGTTTTTTTTTTTTTTTCACAATATTACATGATCAATGATGTCAACAGCTTTTAATTTTTAATTGGAAAAAATTTTCCTTCATTTGACAAAGTTTACCGACTTTTTTTGTCATTTTGTTTAGTTTTAATACTTTCTTTGTTTAAGCGATTTTCACAATCATCCAATATTTTTTTACATTTATTAAATTTTTTATTTGGGGCCATCAATATATTTATACAGTTTTTTTCACATTATTGTTTCTTTAAGATTTTAATTACCATCCTCAAAGATTGCTTTTATTTAAAACTTATTTTATTTGGGCGTTTTAAGCATTTTCTTTCATTTTTTTTGCCCCATTAAAATCGCTTTAATTACTTATCCGCTGTTTTGGGTATTTGTTTCATCCAATTTTTTTCTTCGATCTTTTCATTTGTTTTTACCAACTTTTAAGAAATTTTTTATTGAAATACTTTTCATAGATTGCATTTGATTTCGCTCATTTGTTTTTAATGTTTAATTTAATTTGAGCTTCTTCCAGATTTTAAGAAATTTTCTATTTCAGCGCTTTTTTTATGTATATTCCATTCGTTTGACGCTAATTTTATGTGAGCGCCATTCTTTGATTTCCGATTTTACGGGTTTATCTTTTATTTAGCGCTTTTTATTTCTTTATGATTTTCTGATATGACTTCTTTTTCTGAAGCCAAACATTTGCTCTTTTATTTCTTGAGAGCTCTTACTTTGCCCACTTTTTTTGACGTTGTTCTCTGTTTTGCAGATTATTGGAAACGCAGGTTAATTTTTATATATATATTTTTTTTTTCAACTTGCCACCATCCAAGTATGAACCTTTGTTTAGCTTTTATAACCTGATTTGTGACTTTCAAACTAAAGATCACATTTTTTACACATTCCTTAGGGGTTTTTATTTTTCCTGAAATAACAAAAATAATCAAATTTAGATTTATTGGAAAAATACAATACATAAAATTTAAAAAAAATTTCAAGAAAATATTTAATTTTTTGTGGATTAAATTTATCTAAATTTCATTGATGCTTAAAATGTCTCTGAACTTATTCAACAACTTCCGAAAATCGTTTGAGAAAAAAAAGCCAAGTTTAACATTATCTTGGACCTAGAACACTATAAATAAAAAAAGGTAGTAGATAAAATTTTTCCTTACTTATGTAAACAAGATAAAATTTGCCATCTAGCACAACAGCTGTTTCTCAGAGTTGCCGTATTAGACAACAATCGTGTGACTGGAATGCGGCAATTATTGCCACTATACCGTTTTACGACAATTTGCGACAATCAAATTTGTGTAAAATGTGCTAATCGATTGACAGTGGAAAATTTGATTGGGACAACTTTTGTATTGTGTCTGATATCGGCACAATAAAAATTTTGCGAAATTCGTGCACTGCAGCAATCGTGTGATATCACCTTAAGGCATAAAATACAATATTGATTGTTTTTCTAATTTTTGTCGCAGTTCGATAACTAAAATTGAATTTTGGAAGTGTTTAAAAATCACTAAATTCACCCCACCAATATTCCATATGTATGTTTAGTATAACATGCAGGATTTTGTCTTAATGTAGTTTCCCGTTTTATTTTTATTCTTATTCCAGCATACTCTCTCTCTCTCTCTCTATGTGCAAATCCACAGAGAATCTTTTGCACAGAACAAAAATCGTTTGAAGTTTTAAATTTAACAGCAATAGGAATAACAATAACAAAATGTAATACTAACATGCAAGGGAGTTAGTTCGTTGGCGCATGTTACTACAAACAACAAAACCAACAAGCAAGAGGTGATTTTTCAAGCAACAACAACAAAAGAAGGCAAAACAAAAATAAAATCATATCAAATGCAAAAAAAAGCAACAAACAAACATTGAAGATATGAAACATGTTTTTAGCATGAATATACAAAGTAACAATCATATGTTTATATATATGTATGTACACGTTTAAGTATGTAAGTATGTATGTATGTACCGAAGAATGATGAAGATAAAAAAGCACACAATGAAAAGAAGGTATAAAGAATAACACGAACAAGCAGCTGAGAAATTCACAAAAGGGAGTTGGTTTTTCTTAATTTCTAAATAAAATAAAATTTTTACTTTAAAAAAAAACTTACACAATACGTAACGATGCAGTTGGCTTTGTGTCGCAATATAATAACACAATTGATTATTAAACGTACAAAAGATTTTAGTTAAAAATGATAATTTAATCAATAACATCACACAAATATGTTCAAAAGGAAAAAAACACTTTATTCACTTAACATTTCATTGGCATAAAATTCTGTGCATTCCTACAGTTTTAAGTTGCTTTAATCATTCGTTAATTTATTTTTAAATTAGTTACAATTTTAATTAATTAAATTTTCGTTTTCTTCTTCACATACCTGCTAAACGTTTTATTTAAGCAACACACAAGCACACACTTATTTGAATTATTATTACATGTATCAATAACACGAAATCGTTAGAAAACCGTCTTTACGCTAAGATGACATATTAAAAACTGCTCTTACTCAATAAAAATAATTTTAAACCACTACTAACTAACATGAGCCCAACAAAATGTAAAGAAACAAAAACACACAAACAGCAATACAGACACCATAAGGCAATAACAGTTTGCTTTTTAAATGGCCCCATCATACACATGCATAAATATTAAACACTCACTGTCTATTAACATAACAGAGAATACTGAAAGCAAAAGCAGAGAAATGTTAAAATTAAAGTATGCATGTATGTACATAAAAAATGTATTTTATTAACAGTGAATCTTTGTTTTTAACTTTAACATGACTGTTTTATTAACTTGGAAATGTATTGTTATTGTTCATAGTGCATAATGTTATTTTATGCAGACTGTTAATGGGTCGACAGCAAGTAGTTGTTACATAAACAACAGGTGGTTTGGCTGGTTGTTTGTGTTTTCAACTTAAAATTTTTTCATTTTTTTTTTGGTGTTTTAGCAGCGTCTGTAAAAGAAAATTAAGGGGGATTTTGAATTTATGTACATAATTATAATTAGATTAATATCTGTCAACTTTTGACAAAATCGCATAAGTATGTAAGAACATTTAAATAAAAATTACACTGTGCAACACAAAACTAAAATATATTAAGGGTGGCCAAATTTGAGATTAGAAAGTAAATTGGCTAAAAAAACTCCTTTTTTTTTTGAAAAATTCGGTTTTATTGCTACCAATGTAAAGTAGAAATATGGGAATTAATAATGGAATATGATGTCGGGAAAATCTCCACCTCTAGCACGTTGGCAGACGTCAATGCAGCGCCGAATTTAATCTTTTAAAGCGTCAGTAGTTTGTGGTTGGCTTATGCCACATAGAAAATAATCCAGCGGCGTTAAATTAGAAAAACGAGGCGGCCGATTGACATCCCCAAATCAAGAAATTATGCGAACGGTAAATTTATCATGATAGTAAATTTTCACAATTAAAATTTTTTTTCAAGAGTGTAGCGTCCCATGGTTAAAATTTCCCAACTTTTTACTCAATAAATGTCAAAGGTTGACATCTCAATTCATGACATTTCATCATTTGACAGCCAATTTACTTTATAACCTCAAATTTGCCCACCCTTTATATTACGCAGTATTTAAAATCTCCCGTTTTTCACATTCTTATATTGTGTCGGCATCGAAAATTGTGCAATTTTTATATTTTAGGTACTTTGTATACTCAAGTTTTTTTTTTTTTTATAAAACACTACAAGGAAAATTTGTGTGACACATTTCGACTATCAAGACTTCGCTGTATAAAAAAGTAGACCACAACTACCCTTGAATAGCCCGTTATAAGGCTGAAATGTTTTAAAATGAATATTTATTATAGTATTCTACCATAAGTCTTCAATACTAGAAGCAAGGAAAAGGAGTATCCCAAATAGTTTACCCATACCCCAGAGGGATCATCCGAAGGTAAGTCCAATGTAGGAACAACACCAATCTACCTCACAATAGACACTCTCCCGTGGGCTTACCGGTTCCCGTGGTACCAATGTATGATTACTGGTGAAGCCTCGAAAGAGAGAATCCCTAGAGATTAACTTTCTTTGGTGTTGAGGGAGACCTTAGGTACCCTTTCACCTTCTACAAGACTAACACCTACTTACCTACTTCCTCTTCTATATTTTTGCTCTGTAGTAACATATAAGTTTTGTGGGTAATTTGCAAAATGTTATGTCCGGAAAAGGCAATTACCTTTTTCTCTAGAAAACACAGCCTTAAGGTGTGGATATCACCAAGACGTATAAACGTAACCCCAGGGGGATTTTTTTTGTATAGACATATTATTTGCTAGAGTTCTACTTCTTTTAAAAATAAAGTAGTCATAGTAGCCTCCTATCTTCACTAGCAGCCACAGGGCAAGTGTATTTGAAACAACTGATATAAAGTAAAAAATCTACCTCCTAGTTGGCTTGTAACTGACTCAAATGAAGTTTATTTTAGATAAATAGCTGATATAAATAAAACACGATCTATAGCGAGGTACACCAAGGGTTAAAAAGGTTAATCCCTTATCTAAGTCCACTTCATGAGAGACTGTCTATCAAGGTCACGAAAGGTCGAAGAAAGGTTGGATTTTCTATTTAAAATTCTGTGGTATCTGGTGGACAATGTTCATCCACATTTAGCCTAAACGAGTACATAACATTGGACTATTTAAGTGATGAAGGCACTCATCACTAAAACCTATTCCGGCAGCGATTGGTACAGTTCCAAGCTATTGCATATCATAGCGCCCTAGTTCGTCGGTTAGCAAAATCGTCGGCGAAGTAGTTAATAAAAGCGACAGCTCACGCAGCTTAAGAAATTTAATGGGCCTCGTTAACACCAGAACACTGCTCGAAAAAAATCCAGAAAACCTACAATAGCAGAGCTGTAAAACAATTAAGCTTTCTTCTACATTTTACCATCTAACATCTCTACTCTATCCCTTTCTCTCTCGTCTTCTGCCACAATGCATTGTAGGAGTAGGGGTCATGAGTGCTGGTCCTACAAAAAACAAAACAAACAAAAAATTTAGATGGCTGGGAGCTATAGGAGACCAAACAATGAGGAACTGAAATTTAAAAGGGAGCTGTTTTGGATTCTTTTTACTGAAAGGTAAGCAACTCACATGACGTCTTAATTTTATGGGTCGAGTAAGGAAGGCAATTGAACCTGCATTGCGCTGCCAGCTGCTGAAAATTGTATAACGGATGGCAACTGGAGCTGCCAGTTTCAATTGCTCTTGCGGCAAACACAAATGTTCAGTTGCCCGCTGACAACGCTAATTAAATTCGGTTACCATCCATTAATTAAGACATTCTCTAATTGAAATTCACAACTCGAATGGATCATGTAGGTGTGTACAGTTGTGACTCTAAAAATTTGCCTTAAGGATCGTCACAAACAGCAGTCAAATGAAGTATAAATTATTATTTGCCCTGAATGAGAATTTGCCTGCAAGTCAGCTAAATTTTATGCGACTGTCCAGCTCTGACCAGCAGTAGTTTGTAAAAGAAATGGAATAGCATTTTATGTTTGACGTTCGTAGACAGCAACCAGTTAGGATCGAAGGTGACCGAAATGGTGCTCGAAAGATTATAATCTCCATCGAATATAAAGAAGAATGCTGGGACTATAACAGCTTCCATGGAGCGCATAGTAAGCGTCTGCCATGTGTGACTTTTTTCATTACTTTATTTATAACTTTGCTGCGCCAGGGTCACAAGACATTGTTGAGTTAAGATGGCACTCCCAGTCTTAAAAGCCTACAAAAGATCCTAAATCATGATCTACTAATATCCTAAAATAGTCCTTTTTCATCTTTAATCAACCTGAAGCCCGGCTAAGCCAAAAAAAAAAAAACTAAAAACAACACTAATAATCTTATCTATTGTTATTAACAACCCCCCCCCCCCCCCCCCCCTTCCCCGCCACTATAATAAAAAGCTTGATTGTTTTTCATTGCTCCCATAAATATATGTTTTTGTTTGTGTATCCGACATGAATTTGTTGACATAATTCTTTAGTCCTTGACATAAAAGTTATGACACGATGACATGACACATACTAAACAATAAAAGAGACTGGTCGTCAACTTGTAGTCATGTTGAATACATGTACATACATGTTTGTTAAGTTATTCTCTTAATGGATTAAACAGCAGCACACACACGCAAGCAATACTTACGGACTTCCTCTTCAGTTTTCTAAATGCAGAAAACAAGCTGTCAGAGAAAAAAAACATCATAAATATTAAAATACATTGCAAAGATTTTCATAAAGCAAACAAAAGAAAATTTAGAATAATATAAAAATGTCATTTTGTATTTCTCATTAAGATTTTGAAGCTGGTGTCGAGGTAAAAGAACTTTATTCATGAGTGTGTGTGTGTGTGCTAGATTTCCTGTTTCCTTTTACGATAAATACAAGAAATAAGTAATTTTTTCGAGTACGTTTAAATACCACTGAGATTTCATATTATTAAAACATAATATACGCAGGTGTTTTTATTGCAAATGAGATTTGTAATAAATAAAACGCACGTATCTCATCCCACCCCCCATTGTAGCAATTGAAAAAAGGACTTTTATAGTGGGAGCAGCAGCAAAATAATTTAAAATTTTTGTCACATTTTTTGCTGGCTTTATTAAAATTAATTAAAAAAAGCTTTTCACGATTTCTCTTTAATTTCAGGACACAAAACAAGCGATATGATTATTAATAACTAACACCACCTTGTTTAATGTCCAACACGTTTATTTTCGCCAGACAAGAGAATAAAAATTCCAACTAAAAAATATATATGTATGCGCTCCACTGTATTACCCCCTTTAAAATGATGGACCATTTATTTCTCTTACAAACACATGCCTAATCATGAACATGCATACTTTCATAAATAACAGTAAAATCTTTTATATCCTTGTTGTGTTTTTTTTTTTTTTTGGGTGTGTTAGTGTTAGTGTCTAGTACTATATGGGCCGTAAAGTAATCTGTGATGAGAGACATTTTACATTCAGGGGGATTTTTATGGAGGACGAGAACCACCTTTAAATGTGTTCTTGATTTTCATCATCTTGATTTTCCTGTTTTGTATTTCAATTGTGGCATGTCGGAATGTGTTTTAATGCCGAAAACTGTTTATGCCTTTTGCGTGATCGCTAGATTTATTCCTTTTTTTCTTTCACCATTCCACTTTTCACATATTGCGAGTAAAAAATGAGTTGCTGAAATTCATATCATTTCATTATTTTTATGTTTACTATTTGCAGAAGCAATAATAAAAGGTTTTCCAGTAACTGCAGGTCGTTAGTAAAATGATTTAAATTTCCTTTTTTCTTCTATCAGAATGACTCATGTGAGCCATTACAATAAAGGATAGCAATATTTTGGCAGCAAATCCTTTAGATTGCAACTTCGGAAGTTATTTCAATGTTCTAAATTTCTTTTATTTATACAATTAAAGAAATTACGCGAATTCCTAGTTTGGGTATTTAAAATCCCCTTTTAGGAATTTAAATCAAATTAAAATAAATGTTCTATACATGTTTTTTTTACCAAAAAAATATTAAAATTTTTTTCTAGAAATGCAATATTGAAAAATAGTTCTAAAATACAGCAACTATAAGAATTCCTGGTTATGATAAAGAAAATACCCACTTTGGAACTTAATTCTCTCTTATATATAGTTTTTCTATCTATATAAGTCACTTTTGAAAAATATACATAAATCGTGTAGATCTGGCACAATTTAAGCTACGTCTTGCAGTACGTTGCCATTTGTCGCAAAGTTTTAGGAATAAAAGGCTTTTATTTTAGAATTTTAACAATATATATTACTCGTAATATTTAATACAAAATATTATAAGAACTTCTTTAATTGCTATTTGAATTAATTTTTTCAATTACATGCATATATTTCTTAATTGATGTTTTGGGATTTTTAAATCTCCCTTTCGGAATTTAAACCAAATTTAACTAAACAATTTTGGAAATGTTAAAAAAAAACTGGAGATTACCTTTTGAAATCCTGCCCATAGTACGACCTTTTTAAAAATTTAATCTAGTATTGAAGCTATCCAAATTCCCAATTTGGCTAAAGAAAATACCCACTGCGGAATTTAACCAACGTATGCCACCAAACCTCTTAGAAAGAGAGTATATTGGTTAAACCGGAATATTGGCTTACGAGTTTTATTTTTCTATTACTATTTAAATGGGATCTTCTATATACCTCTGTGGGGATTTTAAAATCTACCTGTAGGAATTTCAAGCAAACTTAAAGAAAACATTCAGCGATTTTAATAATATTATAATTTAGTTTGAAAATTTTGGCCAAAGGGAATCGTGCTATACAATTTAATATAATTTTGGAATTTTCAGAATTCCGCTAAGGAAAATACCCAATATATCGTGAAATATCGTGTTTGTTCCTGTAACAAATCTTACTTACTTACAACTCTTAATTGGAAAGTAGATGTGCTTGAAATAAAATGATGGCCCGAATTATATAGAGTAATGGGAACATATTTTATTTAAAATAAACTTTAATTTGGGATTTTATAAAATTGGAACTGGGTTTCGTGCTACTTAAACCAGTTGTTTGAAATACAAAAAATTTCATTCCTTCTTTGGACATTCAAAATCCACTTTCAGGTATTTAAGACAAATATTGAATAAAATTTTCCTTATATGCTTTAAACAAACATCTTTTAAGTTTTACCAAATTCCTAATTTATATAAAGGAAATACCCACATAAAATTATTTTATTTCATATAAAACTTAGATTTTTTTAAACGATTTCATTCTTAGATATTTTAAATATTTTGTTCTCTGCGGCAAAATAATAAACTTTTACATTTAAGTAAAAAATTTTTATTGTAAAAATTCTGTGTGAAATGGTCAATTAGAGAAATTCCCATTTCAGGTATTAAAAATCTCCCATTCCGAAATTACAATAATTTTGAAAATTTTCTGAGAAAAGTTCTTTATTCCACAAGAGTAATCGTTGCAGTTTTTGTGCTGTTGTTTTTATGGCTATACTGAACTCCCATTTGAGATGAGGAAAATCCCCCTATTTTATAAATTGAAAATATCGCACTCGTTCAACAATACTGTATTAACTCAAAATTTTTAAAATTTCGTTTTTTGCAAGAAATCGATGAACAGTGGTCATATCTATCCACTGTAAAAATTTTACACCATTTTTCTCCACTCTTTCACTCCAAAAAAATACATTTGTATCTCTTTGTGATAGAAGAATAGTATAAAAAAAAAAAAAGTTTTTTGCCTCTCCTGAACACTTTTGAAGTTTTTTGAGTTAATACAGTATTGTTGAACGGGTGCGATATGTACATTATTTTCGGAAAATTTTATGTCTAGTAAAAAAAAATATTTGATTTTTTTTTTTTCTTTCATTAGGAGTAGAATAATATTCTTTATTTATGTAAAAAAAAAATCTGTTTTTGTGCAGAAAATCCCAACTCTAAAATTATTTTAATATTATCCCAGATTCGGGGATTTCACTTAATCAACAAATTTAACAGATTTTGCTACGCCAAAAATATATATTTGCAGCTTTTGTGTCCTGAATGATGATTTTTAAAACAATTGAGAGTCTTAAGCTAATTCCCATTTTGGTGCTTTAAAATCCCCTCTTAGGATAAAATATTACTGTTTTCGGTGAAAAATGCTAGGTTAAGGTACTGTAAGAAGTATAACTTCAGTTTTTATCAGCATGTTCGTTTGTTATTCGAAGAATTTCGGCACCGTCCTCCCGCAAACATTCAGTGCTCTTTTGCTGGCAAGCCGAAAAATCGGAGGTATTTTTAATGGGCAAAAATAAGACTTTCAAATTGTACTTAATAACTGTACAAATTTTCAAGTTTATCTGAAATTTGTTAAGTAGATATGATGCTGCTATAAAAAGAAGCCAATATTGAGTTAAAAAAATTTTTTTCCCCAAAATTTATCCTCCAAAAACTACTGTTAAACTTTTCCTAAAAAATTCTTGATAGTTTATACTTGCAGTATGTGAAAATTAATTTCAATGTACTTTTGGTTATAAAACGTACACAGGCAGTACTTCAAATTCTGTAGGACATCATTTTTGGCAGCAAAAAATAAGTCCTAAAAGGTAAAGAAAATTAAATTAAATGACACGACATGTCAATCAGTCATTGTTGTTAACAAATCAAATTCTTTTAAGAAATTGAAGATGAGATTTATTTAAAAAATGTTATTTGTGCATAAATTACATCTTTGTGCAACAAAGATTTAACAAATAAAACTGGTTAAGATGGGCAGATTTGTTTTCTCTTCTTTATGTTTAATAGAAAAGCACTAAAAATAGTTTTCATTATTTCCTTTTTACTTTTAAACGCTGTCCTTTTTGCGGCCAACATACTTTAAGTAACATTTTCATTTGTAAAATCCAACATTCTTAAGTGTCTGGTGATTGTCTGGCGTATACAAAACCCATAAAACAGAAAAAAAATTATTTGGAATAAAAAAAAATTTCTGAAGTATTTTGTTAGTGATTTAAATTACGAAATGGCCAAAAAAAGTTTATTGTAAAAAATGCAGCCAATATTTTTTAAATTCCTTTTTTGGGTATTTAAAATCTCCTTTTTGGGAATTTATTTTTTTAATATTTTTTCTTAAATTACTCTAGAAATCACTCATTATTCTAATATTATAGAGTTTCTATAAAAAAGAATTTAAACAAAAATTTTTTTAATATATTTTTAAAAATCGAAAAAAAAATTCCATAAAAATTTCACTTAAAAAATCATTTTAATACAAAAATATGTTTTCAGATTTTTAGAAATACATAATTAACCAAGTTAATTAATCAAATTAATTGTTAAAGCTTTCAAAATAGTTTCAACGTTGCCAAAAAAAATATTTTCCCTTTTCCCCATATTTTTCAATTTGTTGCGGATGTGTGTAATTTCATACTTTTTCAAAACGGTCTGAGAAAATTAAACTAAATATAAAAATTAAATTTTATTTATTTGTTGCGGGTTAGCAATATCTAGATATATATTTCGTTGGTAGCTATACCAATTCATCAGTAGATGTTTTACCCTTTATGTTTAAAAAAAATTTTAAAGCTCATCTATTTATACAAAAACTCACAAATATATTTTTGTGAATTACAAAGCATAAAAAGAATTTAAATCTTTATCACAATTAAAGAATTCCCAGACTGACTTAAGAAATCCCCACTTTTGGAAATTTCCTTAAAAAGAAAAAATTAGAATTACTAAATAAAAATGTAAATAATTTAAATCTTTATAAAAATTAAAGAATTCCCAGTTTGACTTAAGAAATCCCCACTTTTGGAAATCCCCACTAAAGGGAAAAATTAAAATTAATATATAAAAATTTAAGAATTTAAATCTTTATCACAATACTGGTTGTGATATTTTTTTGGAATTAGCCTAAAATGTGCGTCATCCATCTCTCTCTTCTCTCTGGTGATTTTCAAACCACCTCCAGTCCCACCATTTTCAAGCTCTCCTCCCACAGCCAATGAGCCAAATTTTGATTTTTTACCCAAGGTGGCATATAAGATTCTTTCATATCCACATAAAATCCACCGGATTTTGTAGCCAAGTCTGGATCCAAGGCCAAATAAATGGCCGTCTGTGCTCCCGATTTAATAGTTTTTGCAAAAAATCTCAATAGAGGATGAAATAAACACCAGGTATTTTCGTACAACAAATCGGTAAGTACCAGGCCAGGATAAAGACAATTTGCTGTGACTTGAGTATTTTCTAGCACTTGTGCTA
Organism: Lypha dubia; assembly: GCA_947311025.1. NCBI lineage: Eukaryota > Metazoa > Arthropoda > Insecta > Diptera > Tachinidae > Lypha > Lypha dubia. The sequence goes on along the minus strand of OX371262.1, from coordinate 9,756,923 downwards.
ATTTGAGCGTGAACAGGGTATTGCAAAATTTACTCTGTAGAAAAGCTTTAAACCATATAAACGATTTTTCACTTTGTAAATCTTGTTTGTTGAGAAAAGCCAAGATATGGGCATTAGAAGAGATTGTTACAATTCTGCTAGGAGCGGAGTTTGTCAGCATCTCCAGTAATTGGTGAGTGAGCAGAAAATGTCCCAAATGATTGGTGGCTAATTGGAGTTCATAACCATCTGAGGATAGCTGTCTTTTTTTCGTAACAATGGCTGCATTATTGATGAGTACATGAAGATGACTTTCCTGTTGCAAAAATTCTTCCACAAATTTTCTTACCGATTGTAGCGATGACAAGTCTAAAGTTCGATTATAAACTTGTAAATTTTTCGTTTGTTTAATGATATCCAAACGGGCTTGTTCACATTTCTCAAAATTCCTACAGGCCATATAAACTGTAGCGCCTCTACGAGCCATTTCCAAGGCAATTTCTTTGCCTATACCTCGATTACAGCCGGTAATAATTATCACTTTACCCTCTAAACGATTGAATTTGCAATAGCGTGGTCCCTGTATATATTTCCGAAAGTAATACAGAATTATCCACATTAAAACTAGGACAACTATAAGACCAATTACCCAAAACCATAGTGGCTCTTTTATGTGATTGTAATGGGAGGTGTCTTTATTGATGGTGTTATTCGATGATTTTAATCTGTTCAATTTAAAACGAAATGATTTTTTTTTTTTGTTAAAGGTTGCCAATTATTATTTATTTACTTGATTAAATCCATTTGTACAACTGCATAAAAACACTGATATTACGACGTCAATAAGAAATTTAAAACTGTTTGCAAAACAAAATTTTTTCTTTTCTGCTATTGGCAAATAATTATTTTAACAACTTTTGTGTAATTAATACAGTGTCTACTAATAAACTGAAAAATATGTATTAAAGAAAATTTTTAAAAAAGAATTATAAAAAAAATTGTTGATTTGTGAACAAATGTTGTTTTGCTATTTGGTGTTCGTTTATTTGGTTGCTTTTTTTTTTATTTCGAACAAATAAAAACGTGATTAGAATTCTTGATTTTTTTTTGTCGTCAAAAGAATTATTAACTATAAGCACAACTATATTATATTTATTATGTGGCTTAATGAAAATTTTAAGCTTAAATATCAATTGCTTAATGTTTTTGCTAATATGTACCAGTGGCCGGCACTCACATTGATACTAAGAGTTGGTTTTCTCACTCAAACAAGTCTAAACGAAAAACCCGAAATATTAAACATATATTATAAAGAAATAATTATTCATTACTCGTATAATATCGTTTGCTCTAAGCCGGTATTTAAATAAATACCAAGAATATATTAAATGCACACAAGATTTCTCTGTGCCGATCACTGATTTTAATACGAGAGACTTCAATTCTCAAACTTGTTATTCAAAAGTGAGTTAAATTAAAGTGACTTATTTTTCTCTCTGCCTCACCCTCTCTCTCTCTCTCTACCTCTCTTTGTGCTATTAAATATAAAAAGTTATTTTGTAGACACGAGTTTTTTTTTTTTGTATAAATAAAAATTTTAATTTATGCAAAAAGTTTTAAAGCTTTTGTTTAACCAAATTGAAGTCATTAACAAAAATCCAACACAATAAAAATCTACATACAAAAAGGTGAATAGGTTGCAATTAAAAGAAGCCACGATTTTTACTAACATTCACTATTTTATAGTCGTACTGGCTACGCCGAAGCATAAATTCAACGAAAAATTGCATTATTTTAACGAATTGTTCGTTAATTTTAAGCACATTATCGCCGTAGGGGTTAAAACAATTAATTGGTTTCATTAATTTTGTTAAAGAATAACAGAAATACTTTCTACGAATTATTTTAAATTGAATTTCAATGAATATTTTCATTAAAATAATATATTTTTACATTGAATCAAAGTATTGTTGCAATATATTAATGAATCTACTACATCAAAGAAAAAATTAAATGTAAATCCAAACTTCAATGAATATTTTCATTAAAATAATGTATTTTTACATTGAAACACTGTATTAATGCAATATATTAATGAATCTACTACGTCAATGAATGTTATTCATTAAAATGATCACCTAAAGCAAAAAAAAAAATTAAATGTAAATCCAAACTTCAATGAATATTATCATTAAAATAATGTATTTTTACATTGAAACACTGTATTAATGCAATATATTAATGAATCTACTACGTCAATGAATGTTATTCATTGAAATGATCACCTAAAGCAAAAAAAAAAAATTAAATGTAAATCCAAACTTCAATGAATATTATCATTAAAATAATGTATTTTTACATTGATTCAATGTATTAATGCAATATATTAATAAATGATCACATAAAGCAAAAAGAAAAAATTAAATGTAAATCCAAACTTCCATGAATATTTTCATTAAAATAATGTATTTTTACATTGAATCAATATATTGTTGCAATATATTAATGAATCTACAACTTCAATTAATTTTATTCATTAAATTGATCACCTAAATAAAAAAAAAATTTATATGTAAATGTAAATCCAGGCAAATGAATGCCATTCATTGAAATAATGTATTTTTACATTGAATCAATGTATTGGTCTAACATATTAATGAATCTACTACGTCAATGAATGTTATTCATTGAAATGATCACCTAAAGCAAAAAAAAAAAATTAAATTTAATGTAAATCCAGGCAAATGAAAGCCATTCATTGAAATAATGTATTTTTACATTGACTCAATGTATTGCTGAAATATATCAATGAATCTACAACGTCTAAGAATGTTATTCATTGAAATGATCACCTAAAGCAAAAAAAAAAAATTCAATTTAAAATGTGTTTTTCTCTATTGTTTGCATTGAACATAGAGTCGCTGTGGCTAATAGGTAGCGATCCTAGTCTGGAAGTAGTCGGTTCAATTCCGATCAAAGACCCTGAATGTTTTCTGCAGACAAACCTTCGATTCATTTTGGGACTGATTCATGTACAATTTCGATTTAAACTTTTAAGCACAACTCGTATTCAAAGTAATTCTAAAATACTTTAATGAATTGCTCTTTATACAATTCGTAAGATAAATTTCCCTTTCCATACCAGCTATCACACCTAAAAGTATGCTGCCAACACAGAGCCAGTCATCAGCATCACCTTTAAAGTATGCTATAAATTTAGTAGTCAAACAAGTTTGCAACAAAAGAAATATATGTGTAAAATTCCCATTCTAAGCGTAACACAGCACATGTCTCAATAAAAATCTTCATTCTGTTGTTATAAAATCGTCATTTTATACTTTTCACAGCACATGTAAAGATTTCATTATTCATTTTCTTTTAGCCAAGAATACAGAATCTTTATAGTTTGACATGACAATTAACACTGTTGAGAAATGATGACAAAGAAGAAGGAGGGTTAAACTAAAAGAAAAAAAATTAGATATAAATGAAACATACACAACACAATTTTAACTGCAGCTGATGCAATCCAAAACGTAGTGAAAAGGAACGAAATTGTGTTCGTGACAAATAAAAAAAAATATTTTAAACTAATAAAATGGCATGATAAGAGATTTCTTTTTAAGCACATGAACAGACAAAGAAAATTACGTACGTACCCAGCGGCGGAAAGAAGCACTAGGCAGGCCTTCTAGAAGGCCTTACGTGGCCTCTTGCCCCATTCCATACTCACACATTTTTTACATACGATGTCCTAGCCAGCCAAGGCCTTCTAAATTCCCTTCATACACAGGCCTGATAGAAGGCCTTATTCAGTCACAAATTTATTTTTAAATTACCTTTAGAAATGCAAAAACGAAGTAAAAACCCATGAAAATGCCAAAATATCAACTCTACAAAATAGTGATTATTGTATTATGTTGAATTTCAGGGTTAACTATTTATTTATTTATTGATGTATACATACCCATATTAAACACTACATTTTTAGAAGGGAGTTGGTAGGCCTTCCATAATGCCTTCGTGAGAAGGCAAGCGAGCATGAGTACAAAAATCTAAAAGAAGTTCTTGGAAGGCCTTACGGAGGGCCTTGCCTTATAAATGAAGGCCTCCAAAATTCCGCCGATTGGTAGTTTAATTTGTGTATGTGTGTTGTGGCTTTCTTTGGATGTTAGAAAAATTTTGCAAATATTGTGAAAATAAACTTTTACTCCTTTATTTGTTACGGGAGAGCCATTTTTATTTTATTTAAAGTATCAGATATGAAAAGTTGATTCAAATGTTTGTAACAACACAAAATATGCTTGCGACAATCATAATTTAAAAGCAACAATCTATTTCTGAAATATATAGTTGGATTCCAATCATATTGCTTGATAAGTAAATCTGTTCTGAAGATGATATTGTTGTCTAAACAATAATATTCTGTCATACAGCCAAATTTATAATTGCTTGTAAAGATAATATGATTGAATCTAACAATAGTATATTTCTTGTTGAAAATAGCATGTTTCTAAATAATCATACACATACATAAATATTGTTTTCTTGCATTTTATTGTCTGGTTACATTTTTCAATAATTGATTATTGTAGTCAGAATTTTTTTAAACAAAATATTTATATGATTGGTTACAAATCATACAGCTGGAAAAATAAATCTTTCCTGTATATGATATTGTTATCTTTTTCAACAATAATAAGATGTCAAAATATGATAATGTTTAATTGGAAGTAAATATAATATTATTGAAATTAATCATATTCTGGTATGTGATGGAAATCGATCGAATTAATTCGGCGCCGATTTCAGAAACAAATTCTTCTGAAAGATGACTTATTTAACCCTTTTAAAGTTTTCAAGGCTTAGAATATTTTATTCGATAATTTTTTTCGATACAAAACAATAAAAAAACACGTAAATAAGTCATCTTTCAGAAGAATTTGTTTTTGAAATCGGCGCCGAATTAATTCGATCGATTTCCATCACATACCAGATTGTAGTATATTTGTATTGGAATCATATCATACTGTTCGACAAGTAACTCAGTTCTAAATATAATATTGTTGTCTAATTTAGCAATAATATGATGTCAAATTTATAATTGCTTGTAAACATAACATGATTAACAATAGTATGTTTCTTGATAAAGTTGCATGATTCTAAATAAGAATGCAAAGGTTATGTAAATATTGTTGTATTAATTATATTTCTGTAAAAAGCAAACAGTGTAAAGCACACACATATTATGGTTGCATTTTTCAATAACTGATGATTGTAGTCAGAATTTTTTTATACAAAATATTTATATGATTGGTTACAAATCATTCAGGTAAAAAATTTATTATATCCTTCATAAGATTTTTGTGTGCTTATTTTTCAATAATATGATGATGTCAAAAAATGCTAATATTTAATTGCAACTAATCATATTGTAGTATATATGAATTGGAATCAAATGATTGTGCTTAATAAATAAACCTGTTCTAAATATAATATTGTTGTCTAATTTAGCGATAATATGATGTCAAATTTATAATTACTTGTAAACATAATATGATTGAATCTAACAATAGTATATTTCTTGCTAAAAAAGAAAGCATGATTCTAAATAATCACACACAGTATATCTATGTAAATATTGATTTCTGAATTATATTTCAATAAAAGCAAACAGTGTTAAGCAAAAACATATTATGGTTGCATTTTTACATACATAATACACAATATTTATTTGATTGGACACCAATCATACGGCTAGAAGAATAAATCTCTCCTAAATATTGTTGTCTTATTTAACAATAATATGATGGTCAAAAGACGCTAATGTTTAATTGCACTTAAACATAATATGATTGAAACTAATCATTGTAGATTTTTATTGAATTCAAATTCTACTACTTTATAAGTAAATCAGTTCTAAATCTCTCTCTTTTTGAACCATAATATGCTTATGTTTAATTAGACTTAATAAACATAATATGATTGAAACTAATCATAGTATATTTGTATGGAAAAATTGCTTGTTTTTAAATAATTATACATATTTATATGTATAGGATTGTTTTTTAACCATAATTATGTAAAAAATATTAAAGCATAAACATATTTTATTCACATATTTTTAAATGCAATCATTTTGCATTTTGTATAAATGTTAATAATGTTATGGTTAAATGTTAGAATCCAATTAAGATTCACACTGATTTAAAACAATAATAACGTATACGCGGAAACCATAAAATATACTGGGAAACATGACATCGTTGACACAACCATATAACAAAAATAGATTTTCTTTGCTTATATACACTATAGTTGGGCTACATTAAGCCAAGCCAATTCCTAGTGCAGGCATAGTGACCATACAGTCAGACACATGATTCAATCATAAACTAGTCTTACTTCCACCATATTATAGTTAACAGAATTAAATAGAATGGCTGATCTCAAAAATATTTAGTTACTCTTCCCCTTGGACTTAAAGTTTTCTTGTCAAATCTTGTCCATTTGATTTTTATCCGTTTCAAACAACCCCTTTTTTGTTGCTACCTTTTATAAACTTGCACTAGATTGAGAAAAATTAAATCTAAAAACAGAAAAAAATAATCCGTGCTACGTAAGTTGTCAACGACAACAATTTTCTTGTCGAAATCTTAATGTTAAACAGTTAAACTGGGGTTTTTTTTTTTTTTTTTTTTTTTTTTGTGCTAACATCCTTTCATTTATTGTGTCTGTGTGAGTATGTGTGGGGCTCCATGTATTTTGTATGTTGGTGTCTCTTTTAATTACTAAATGTGAACAAAATTCTTTTTTTGCTTTTTCATTTGGCTGAAAGTCAAAATGAAAATTTTCATACAGTTGGCAATTAAATTATTTAAAATATTTGTTCGATAGTGAACGAAAAAGAAATGTTAACACTTAATAAAGAATATAGAAAAAACGAAATGAAAGGATTGGAAGAGGAAGGCGAAGATTAAAAAAAAATACAGATGATACTAAATTCAAAGAAATAATAAATTGAATCACAAATTAAAAAAGAAAAATGTTTTAAAGTTTGTTGCCTGGCTAACGAAAAGTAATGAATAGTAATTGAGAGTGGGTTGCATAGTTTAAGCCGGGCATTGAATATTTATTACTCTGGCATTAAATATATGCGAGTTTTGTTTTTCTGAATTCTAAAAATAGTTTGAATTTATTTTCTAACTCTTGCTAACAAATCCTCTTATATTGTCAACAATTTTTAGTTTGTTATTAAACATTTTTTGGAAACTTTTTTTTATGGTTTTAAGGATTTCTATTATTTCTCTACCGAATGCCTTAAGTTATGGATGGCATTTCATTTTCTAAGTTTTATATACTAGATACGAATATTTTGAGTTTAAGTGCTGAGCGATGAGACATTTTATTAAGATAAATAAACATTTCCAGTGTGAATGGAAAGAAGGAAAGATGTTGATAAAGAAATGAAAGCATAACTTAAGGCATTTGATTTTCATTTTGTGTTGTATTTTGCTGCTGCTGCACTTTTTCACATTTAAATGTTTATGATTATAATGATTTGGGTGATGTTTGTTGTTTAACTTAAAAGACCTTCGAAGAAATCGTTCAATCACTTTTGAAGCTTAGAACATGCCAAGCTTAAGAAATTTTAACTTGCAGTCGATAATTCAATGCTTTTCATTTTATTTAAAAAAAAAGAAAACGGGAAGTCTCGGGTACGTTTTTAATAAATACAAATTACTTTTCAAGTACCCCTACTTTAACGATTTTCTGATAAAGTTTTGAAAAACTTGTAGAGTGCCACGCCTCTTTTTCATAATCATATATTATTTTTCAATGTATAAAACTCCCCTCAACAGATTCTGATGAATTTCTGCAAATGTTTTTTTATTACTAGCATTACTTTGAAATTGTACAAAAAAAAGTGGGTAGTGTCGCGCCTATACACCCTAAATTATTGTTTACAACTAACTCTACTTAACAGACTCTTGTAAAACTCCGCGCCTACGTTAAAATTTTCTAACCACATGATTTTTTCTTTCAAAAAGTCTATTCTTATGAATACACATTTAGTAAAACTATAACACAAATTAATAATTTAAGAAATGGGAAGTGCAATGCACAAACAAGGTTTGCACAATACCTAAAATCTTCTTTAAATACAATTTAATTAAATTTTCAACGACTCCATGGCCGCAAACCAAAACTTACGAGTGGCCAAAAATTTTATATTGAAAACAACAACAGGAACTTTGGGGCCACCAAGTATGGATTCTTGGTTTTAATTTCCCATTGGCCCAAATGAGTGACCAACAAAAATGTGCCCACAAATAGCCAAATTCCCGTAGAGCTCATCAAAATTTACACAATTTTAATTTTTAAAATTTTATAGAAAAATTCTCAAATACAATTGAGAAATCGGACTTACATAATCAATACGTATGGATTCTTGTCTTTAATTTACCATTGTTCCAAATGAGGGACAAACAAAAATGTGCCCACAAATGGCCAAATTCCCATAAAGATCATCAAAAATTTACACAATTTTAATTTTTAAAATTTTATAGAAAAATTCTCAAATACAATTGAGAAATCGGACTTACATAATCAATAAGTATGGATTCTTGTCTTTAATTTCCCATTGGTCCAAATGAGTGACAAACAAAAATGTGCCCACAAAAAGCCAAATTCCCAAATTCCATTTTTTACTTTTCTTATAAATTATATCAATTTAGAAAATGAAAAATGGTCTCAAAAATAGAAAAAGTTGTCTTCAAAATAAAAATTTTTTAATAAAAACTGATCCTAAGAAAAGGAAAAAATCGCCCCAAGGTTCATGTTGTTGTTTTTTCTTTGGGGCATTTTTTCAATTTAGCTTGAGGAAACAATGGCCCCAAAATAAAAAAAAGCGCCAAACTAAACTCAGCACAACATCACTAATCCGGACACTCGCTAATTCGCACTATCCAGTAATCCGGACATTTAACTTTTTCGGACATTTTATGAAACGATAAAATTGTCTTAAATTATAAATTTGAAAGCATTTAAAAAAGATACACAATAAAATTTATCAATAAAAGAAAACGGAAATTAAGTAATTTTTAAATTCATAGACAAATTTTTAGAAACGAATAAATTGTTATGTTTCTGTAAATTAATTAAATACAAAGGAATGTACTTATATTTTTATTTTAACTATAGTCCAGACGATCCATTAATCCGGACAATAGCTGAAACTATATCTGTCCGGATTAGGGAGGTTGTACTGTACATATAAAAAATGGTCCTAAACGAAAAATAAATATTTCCACTGATTACTAAGGATTTCCTTCATAGTACGCCTTCGGCGGAAATTTAAGATTATCTCTACCATGGAATTTCCCGAAGCAGCAATGCTTACTAAAGATGTTCTTCTGTTTTTCATTAGATACTTAGTTCGTTGACTGATCCTAATGCAATGCTGAAAATCGCCGTTTCAGGAAATACCATCTTGGAGAAACTCCTTAAGTCCGGCCGAAAGAAATCAGTCATTTTAAAAATATTGTGAGAATTTTTCCCACTACGTACTGTTAAGTCAGCAGTTTACGTAGGCCTCATTAATTTTCTAACTTAAATTACTTTCTTTTTTAATAGATATCGTTTCAAATGAATGAATAAATGAAATAAAAAAATCATCAATAAAATAAATTAATATTGAATGTTAACTGCCTTATATGTTTATGCAAAATATGTATTTATATTTTTTCTAGCAGTTTATTAAATGTAGCTGCTGTATAATCAAAAACGATTCTTGCCTCTTTATATTTGTTGCTAAAAAGGTGTCACTTGTATGCAACAATAACATTAGTTTCTTTCTAGTTGAATAATTTTCATTGTCTATTACATTTGCCAGTTGTGTGTCACATTTGTACAAAAAAAAAAAACCATACATACATACACATCATTTCTGTTTCCTTTGATGCATACGAAGACACATTCATACATACATACATACATACGTCCATACGACAGGCTCACTGATGTTTGAAAAAAATCAACAATGAGAGAAATCAACAGTAAAAATGAAACAAAATAAAATTTATGTGTTTGTGTGCGTACATGTATGTGTTTATGAAAGCATTGTATTAAAATAACAGTAAACTGATAACGACTTTGAGTGGGAGTATATAGGTCGAGAGGAAGAGAACGAGTCGCTTGTAATAAAGTTAAAAACAGTTAACAGTTCTTAAAATTTATATACATATATATGTATGTAAATGTACACATATATCCATGTATGGATGTGTCTGTATGTGTTGTTATACAAAACATGGTTGTTCCTTCCAAAAAAAAAAAAACCTAAAACGAAAAACGAAGAACGGCAATTGTAAATGCGACCGTAATTCTGTCTGTGTATGTATGAAGGCATATGTGTGTTAATGTATTTGCAGCCATTGTTGTTTATTTCTCAGTCTGGCTGTTTGTAACATTCTTTATGGATACAAATTCAATGTTTTTTCTTGTTGGTTTTTAGTTTTCTTTTTATTTTTTGCAGTTGTATAAAACTCTTGTCTGTATTTGCTTGTATAAATGTATCAATTTTGTTGTTTTTGTTTTATTTTTAAATATATTTTATACATTTAAGAACATATAAAGTTTAGAAATTGTTGTTATTTATTTTACTGTTCAGTCTTGTAAATTTTTAAATTTGTATAAACAACTTGCTTTGCAGTTTGATTTTTTTTTCTACAAAATTCTCTGACAAATACAAATCACTTTAGATTTATTTGAAAAATTTATTGTTTAGTAAAAAAAAAGACTAGAGCCAAGCTATAAAAGTAACATACATAAATAGAGACAAAAAAAATTAGCAAACACATTTGATTTAGATCAAATGATATTTGTAAAACATGTAAAAAAAAACTTAAATAAATTAAACTAAAAATATAAAAATGAAAATTGCAAGAAGGCAAGTTATTACTGGACTAAAGAGGAGGCTTGAGAAAAAAAACGAAAACAAAGAAAAATTGCAATATTAAAGTAGAATTACTATTAATAACTGCCATTTAAAAAAACACATTAAGGTTACACCTGCGACCTGTCACATAAAACCTTAATAGTGTCAGTTTAGCCCCGCCCCCAATTTAAAAGGCTGAAAATGGTCACTAACACTGAAAACCTTACTTAAGAACCTTACAGAAAGCAGCACTGTTAATGTAGACTATCCAATCACATGAGTAATGGGTGGACAAATTTGAGGTTAGGTAGTAAGTTGGCTGTCAAATGGTGAAATGTCAAAAATTGAGCTGTCATCCTTTGAAATTTATTTAGTAAAAAGTTGGAAAATTTTAAACATGGAACGCTGCACCCTTTAAAAAAAATTTTAATTATGAAAATTTACTATCATAAGAAATTTCCCGGTCGCGTAATTTCTCGATTTGGCAATGTCAATTGGCCGCCTCGTTCTTATGATTTAACGCCGCTGCATTATTTTCTAAGGGGCCATTTGAAAGACCGGGCTTACGTGCACAAACCACAAATAACTGAAACTATGAAAGCTGAAATTCGGCGCTGTATTGACGCGATAAGCGAAGCTTTGTTGCAAAAGGAGGTTAAAAATTTTGTGAAAAGACCGGATGTCTACCGACGTGCTAGAGGTGGATATTTTCCCGACATCATATTCCATTATTAATTCCCATATTTCTACTTTACATTGGTATCAATAAAACTAAATTTGTCAAAAAAAAGTGAGTTTTTAAGCAAATTTACTTCCTAACCTAAAATTTGGCCATCCTATAGATGCAAGACAAAAGCGAAAAATTCTTATTTAGTTGATGTAACAATTAGTAGCACCAATCCAGTGAAACAGAAGTTGACACACGTTCATCATACGTTCATCATAATCGTAGTTAGATGATGACGAGCCGAGCACCATCTTTTTAAAAAATCTTTTGCTTTTCTTTCGCTCTGGTGGTGGCAGGTCATCTTTGTAACAACCGATTAATATGTTTGTACAACTATAATGGACACCTCCCGCAAGTCCGCTGGCCCATTATTACACCTCTATACCGCAGGATAGAGAGTATCATCAAGTCAACCAAGAGATCCAACTATATTCAATACCTGAGGGGGAACTTTAGATACAAACAGCAGGTTCTCAGCACTTGAGATAACATATTCGAATTGATTAGATATATACATAAATTAAATGAGGGTGGTGTTGGCTGAACTGGTTAGCGCGTTGACTACTAAGCAAGGAATGGGTTCAAACCCTGGCCAGAGTAAGTTAATCAACATCATTAATTTTTCTGATATGCATTAGTGTGGCATTGTATTAATTGTTGTTGGACTGTATTTTAAATGATGAAGGCATGGACACTGTTCACTAAAAATCTGTTCCGACAGTGGTTGATGCTGTTCCAAGCTAATAAACATAACATTGCCTTCTTTCGTCGGTTAGCAGAAGCATCGGCAAAGTAAAAAAAAAAAAATTAATAAAATGCCTGCTAATATAATAATCCGTCTACTTAGCAGCAGAGACGCTGCAACACTGCTACAAAAAATTAACAAAACGCCTAATAGCAGAGTTGTAAAAGAGTTAAGCCTTCTAAATTTTCAATATCTATTTCCTCTACCTTATGCCTTTTCAATGCAATGCACTAGTAGAGCTCCTATCCTAAAAAAAAACAAAAAAAAATGGTAAATTTCCAATCCTTAACCCATTTTTACCTAAATGCAGAAATTCATCCGCAACAGAGATTACAAAAAACAGTATCTGGAAATAAATAATAACACAGCTGCTTACTACTTAAATTAAAAATAGATGCTTGTAGTTTATTTCTAGTATTTATTCTTACTTGGTATGTATTTCTACACCTGAACCTTATGACTTGCTGCTTCTTTTGCTGCTAAAGTTTATGAAAGCAGATGAATATAAAATAAAAATCCTTAAGTAACCAAGGAGATGATAAATACAAAAGAGCAAAGTTTTATGAGCATAGAATCATGAACGTCATCTTGAACATCAAGGCCTTCATCATGTTCATGATAATGGAGGTTGGGTATTAGAAGTATGTATGTACACATACGCATACACACACATAGACTTATATGCTTCTAAATAATATCTAATAAACAAAAAGCTGTTTTATCTTTACGATTTGCTGATGTTAATGTAAGTAAAGGTGTATATTTATATAGATACATACATTTATGTGTATGCCAGTGTGTATGGAGTAAAACAGTATATTAACTTGATGACCTTTCCTATGTAGATGTGTGTGTGTGTGTGTGTGTGCGTGTTATATCAGCAGTATGACGCTGCTAAAGAAAACTGAAGGTTATACATATTAACTTACTAAGCCTATTATACTTATAACCCCTGTACTGATGAGATGATTTTTTTTTCTTTTTTCGTAGGAAAGACTTAAGGTTACTTCTTAAGGCTTAAAGCAAAGAGTTATTAGACACTGGAAGCCTTAAAACTTCTAAGAATAATGTAAATAAATCTCTAGGCACTAATAATATCAAGGAGATTAAATATTTTAAATAAATAATTATACAAGAGTTAATTAAAGTTCAGTTATATTAGGCTAAATTTAATAGAGTTGTGTTAATTTTAGTTGCACAGAATGATTCCTAGAGAACAATTAATAGATTGATGGTGTGTGTAGTCACACTAACATTTATGCAACTGAAGCTAAAACCATAAATGATCGAAATCCTTAATAGGTGAGAGGACACTATTACACCCATCATTATGTATAAAAATTGTAAAGATCTGCTTGAGCACTTGACAGAAAGCAGTAGAAAATTCATATAAAAATATTGCTTGTCAAACCAACACCCTGAGGGATTAAGAAAATCTAAAATTCTACTGTACAGCGATACCTTTCAGATCCAAGTCTTCTATTAAGGTTTAAACCACAACTACCACATACACTGTCGAAGGAGACCTACGAGTACCCGATCCCTCAGTCCTCTACCGACAAACAACGTTCAAGCAACACTTTTTAAGTCTCAACAAAGTGTTCCAGTAGTCGCGGAATCATTATCTATTTTAACGGATTAGATTGAAGTATACCCTCAAAGTGCGTTCATGAAGCCTTGTCTTGATGAATAGCATACGATGATTGAGCCCTGAAAGGGTCAAAGCGAAAGATTTACTAAGAAGCTTTTTTTTTTAATTAGGATCAGCACTCTGCTACGTATGCAGTGCACTGTGCCGGAACTCAAGGAGAGGGATAGGGTAGAGAAGATAGATGTTGAAAATTTAGAAGACTTGTATCTTTCACAACTCTGCTTTGCGCGTTATGTTAATTTTTAAGGCAGTGTTGAGGCGCCTCCGGCGTTAAGTAGACGCATTAACTTTGTTAATTTTTATTAATTGTTTTACTTCGCCGATGTGTCTGCTAACCGACGAAGGAGGGCGATGTTGTGTACATTAGGCTGGATAGCATCAATCGCTGTGGGAACAGTTTTTTTATTGACCAGTGCTATGCCTTCATCACTTAAATAGTCCGACAACAATTAATACAATGTCTCACAAATGTAAATTAGAGAAATTAATGATGTTGAATGACTTGCTCTGGCCAGAGTTTGAACCGAGGCCCCAAGTCATTGTTTGCTTAGTTGTCAACGCGCTAACCACTTTAGCCAACACCACCCTCAAATGATGCGTTGATGTTGGTTATCATATTTTAAGCAGCTGCACTGCCCTACTGTCATTCCAGTTTAATAGGTCAGGTTAATAGGCCGAAATCCTGAACAATATATATTCTTTCATAAGATCCTTTGCTGCATAGGCCACTTATAGGATGATTTTCAGGAACTCATTTCATTTAGTTGGCAACAAGAGTTCAGCGACTGTGAGTACAATACTTTGTAGAGAATTGCATTGACAGAGTAACAGAATAAACTGAAGTTGGACAGAAGACTTTATGTCGCCCATTCAATTAGGAATACGAGGGAGAATGATGGTGGCCTTTGTATTCCAAAATTTTAGAATGTTCTTGTTAGTTTAAGATTTTTTTTTTTTTAACAAACACCACCCGCAAAGAGATAAGCTTGTCTGCAGAAACACCAAGGATCTCTGTCCGGAATCGAACTGATAGCCTCCGGACTACTAGGATAGCACTGTTACCTATCGCCAGGCAGCTCCTCAATTTCACCTTTCATTGGGTACAAGCTTGCGTTACGGGGCATCAATATGTAACCAGGTTTATATTCACTAGCCACTGGGTGGACATCTATGAAACGAGCTTTCACATTAATTATTCGGTACCTGGTTATCTTCTCTTCTAATAATTGCAATTCCTTTTTTGCGGCTTCAAAGGTTGCCTCACTACTAATGAAAATCGAAATATTGTCACGAAAATGGGAGAGATATAGTTCTTCAGATATAAGTCAAGTTAAAGTAGTGAAGGACTTATTTTTATATACGAGTATATGAATGACATTCTTTCTGACGCACTTCTTTATGAGTCCTTCCATTTAATTGGTACACCTTAGCCAACCTTCTACATCTTTTAGTTCCCTTCCAAGCTTTACATCCAGCTTAATTTTTAACTTGAGCACTTTTCTTTCTTTTCTATCGCTCTGTCCTTCTAATATACTGCGAGTAACATAAGGGGATAATAATTACACTGTGATAGTTTTTGACCCGCAAAAAAATGAACTTCGATAAATCCTTTTTGAACTACTAGGGGGAGTCCCCTGAGTGCGAAAGTACATTTGGAAGTGTCAGATTGGCTCCAGTTTTTGAGAAATCAGTATATATCCATTTTTCATGGATTCATCGAAGTTCATTTTTTCGACTATCACAGTGTTATGAACCCTAGTGAGCTGAGTCCTATCAGCAACCAGTTGAAAATAATATAATCTAACCAAATTGGACTATTCTTGGTAAAAGAGTGTTTCCTTAAGTTCCCTGCGAAAAGGTGCAGTTTAAGCAAATTAATCTGACCAGTATATTTGGAAGTTAAAAAACTGGGTCTTTTCGTAAACTAATCATTGCGCTACAAATGAAAATTTAAATATCTTAAAATACTCTACCGGAGCAAATGAAACACAAACTGGTGTAAAATACGGAGTAGAAAAATGGGATCTGGCCCACTTGTCTCCTAATGGTCTCTTTGTGTACTTCATTTACAGTTAAACAAACCCGATAAACTCGTTTATCCGCTTAATATCGCAGTGCAATAGGGATGCTAGATTTTCCAGCAGTGGACTACCTAAAGAATCCCAACTCTCTACAATGAGAGCAGGGAAAATACAGAAGAGGAGTTCTACACACTCAACCTCCTCCTCCTCAACTTCTGCAGAAATCGTATATACGATAGATTTAATCTCCTATAAAACAGTGACCTGTAACGACCGCAACAAGCGTGCTTATTTATCTACAAGGGGTGCCCTCAAGGATTGCAGATATACTGCAATCATATTGGGGACATATTAGCCTCGCTAAGTGACTACGAGTAAGTTGGAGAACTTTTCAGGGCTCTTATAGGCAATGATTGAGTTGCCAATTACTGGAACTTAACTATTAAACCTTGTACATACACGTATGTACATATTGTTAGTTGATTAATATGTATCAAATAACTTTTAATGGTGTCCAGTGCTTTGAAACCGATCTAAGAAAATGTTATAATCTTCAAATAAGAAAACTTAATTTTATTTAAGTTATTACTTTTCTTCGATTTCTCTTATTTCGTTCTACCAGCTGCCATAAATTCACAATTTGACATTTGTATACAGTTGCCATGTGTTTTGTTAACGATAATGGTGCCACTTAATTGACATGAGAAAAAAAAATATCTAAATACCCCACCATGGCCTATTTATTTTGGCCATTTAAAGTTATTAAAACTTTCGTTTTTTTTTTTTTTTTTTTTTTTTTTTTTGTTAAGCCAGGGGGAGGTAATAAATTTTATGTTTGTTTTCTTTTTTTGTTTTTAGCCCAAAAAAAGGGTTGTATCAAATTATAAATTTTCTTTTGTTAAGAAATTGGTGTCGGTATTTATATCCTTTCAATTTTAACTCTTGTTTATCTTAATCTTGCTGCTTTTATTTGTTTATTTACTTACTTGAAATATGGTTGTTTGTTGTTATTTCTCCAACAGAGAAAGGGAAAACTTCTTGTCAATGCTGTAAATAGAAGAAAACTGATAAGAGAAAAGGCTTAAGGGCAAAAATTAAAAAAAAAAATTAAAAACACATAAATTTTATATAGCGCCTGACTAAGCAGAAAATTAGGGTCCATGACCGTATATCTTTTTGCAAGTGTTCTACGCTATGGCCAGTACTCGGTGGTCGTTTGGTCGATTGTCATGTGCCAGCTGCCATAAATCCCTTGTAAGTATGTATATAAAGTTTAAAAGAAATTATTGAAAATCAAACCATATTTGATACATACATTAGTTTATTATTCGACATTTTGACAAGAGAGGTTTTATGGTCAATGCTATTGACATTTTGAAAATTACATTTCATTTTGTTAAATGTCTATATCGTTTAGATACAAAAATAAATAAAACCAACTAGAAGAGATCATAATCTTCTTGAACATAAACTCAATTTAAGTATCTTTCATCAAAACAAGTAACATAACTTTTTCAATATTGAAAAATTCAAACCATACCCCCACCCACAATGTTCATAAGGCATGCACAACGTGATGGAGTTTATAATAGGCCGTATGGTGATATATGTTTAAGTGTGTGTGTGTGCGTACATATAAGCTTGAAATTTATGTAAACTAATTGTAATCATTTATTTTAGTATCAAGTTGGACCAGTTACTGTGTTCATTTATCGATTTTCTGTTATGTCAGTCTTTATTTAAATCCTGAGAAATTTACATAAAATTCAATGGCAAACAAATTTTTAAAATTTATTCACTATAATTTAAATAGTGAAGTAATTTTAACCTATTTGCTCTCTCTCTCTCTCTGTGTTCTTTTGTTCTTTACATTATTATTTTCACTACAAATGCTGAAGAAGTCCGCCTTATATTATCTGAACACAAAAATACAAATAAGTTCAGGATGTGGGCATTTCCATCATTATCTTTCATGCATAAACGCCGAAGCAAAAGTGAATAGTGCGGATTAGATTAGAAGAGATGAGGTAGCGAGTACACTCGGGGATTATGAGGATCATTGTGACGGCCAGAGGACTCTCTATAAAATCACAGAAAATTTTTCACGAAACTATAACATTCCACCCCAGTGATACATCTCTAGCACAGAGTCCAAGTCCTCACAACTCTTGGTGGAAAGCTAACCCTTTGCAAGTATCAGCAGCTTCTTGTTCCTCAATCAACTAGAAGAAGTCCAAAGGCTAAAATATATTAAAAATGGTAATTGTGGACCACCTGAGTACCATGTTCCTTAAGGAAATATGTCAAATATCCTTTGTGTGAGTCTGCTACTTCCTAGGCGGAACCTGCTCTTGCACATTCACCAGCCATTTCATTTTCCTGAATCCACCGAAGAATCCTACTGTAAATCAGTCGACTCCAAAAATTCCAAGGAAAAACCATTTGAAATATTTATTTGATAATGAAGGGAAGTTAAGTGAAGCAATGCTTCTATATATTTTAACATCTATCTTGTATGCTCTATCCTTTTCCTGTTCTGGCACAATGCATTGTAAAGGGTGGGCAAATTTGAGGTTAGGAAGTAAATTGCCTTTCAAATGATGAAGTCTTAAGAATTAAACTGTCATCTTTTGACATTTATTTAGTAAAAAGTTTGGAAATTTTGACCATGGAACGCTACACCCTTGAACAAAGAATTTTCATTGTGAAAATTTTCTAGCATGAGAAATTTCCCGGTCGCATAATTTTTTCGATTTGGCGATATCAATTGGCCGCCTCGTTTTTGTGATATAACGCCGCTGGATTAGTTTATATGTGGCCATTTGAAAGACCGGGCTTACGTGGACAAACCACAAACAACTGACGCTCTGAAAGACGAAATAAGCGAAGCTTTGTTGTAAAAAGTGGTTAAAAATTTTATGAAAAGACCGGACGTCTGCCGACGTGATAGAGGTGGAAATTTGCCCGACATAATATTCCATTATTATTTCCCACATTTATATTTTACATTCGAATCAATAAAACTTTATTTGTCAAAAAAAAGCGAGCTTTTAAGCCAATATACTTCCTAACCTTAAATTTATCCACCCTTTATACGAAGGGGGTTATCCGCCAAGTGCTGATCCAACACAAAAAAAGGCTCTGTTTTACATACATAAAAAGTGCACAAAGCTTTTTACCACCTGTCCACCGAATTAGGTTTCCACGACAACTAGATAGTTCACAATCATGTCAAAGTATTCAGTCTCTGTTGGCAGTTACAGAGTAAAACCACCACCTCAATCTAAATGATCTGAATACCGGAACATTGTATGGTTTACTAAATAGTTCTAGTTCGCTACTTGTGTCTTATTTTATTGGCTCGGCAAGCGTCCCTTGTTCCCTAATTGCTAAAAGAATCTTACTTCTGATAAAGAGAAACACATCATCTGGATATGGTTCTATAAGAGAAGAGTGATAACAGAACTGCTAAGTAGTGTCTCTAACCGTTAGTGGTAGTGGGTGCCACCATGGCTGATAGCTAGCAATACTAACCTAGTAGTCCGGAGGTTGTCGCTTCAATGCTGGCCAGTGATCCTTGGTGTTTTCTGCAGACAAGCTAATCGCTTTGTTCCCCACAATAAATAGTTTGGTATGACATGACCAAAAGCGAAATTCCTTTCTGTTCAATAGCAAGGATTTTTCCAAGTAAAAATTTTTTCCACCAAAGCTTTAGTGTAGCTCATCATACATACATTGTGATCCTTTTGTTACCATTAAACTACAAAATAAGTCTTAAGACTCCTAGATGACCGGTTAAAGATTTGTAACGTAGTTGAATATTTATACGGATATTTTATTAAAAGTGCTAAGAAAGCGGAATGGTGGACATAAAAAATTATCCCACTCTTTCCTTGTCTCTCCCTCTCTTTCTCACGGTCTCCTTTCTCTTCTTAATATTTTCTTTAACTGTACTTTTAGCTGTTTTATTTATTGTCTTTCTCTTAGTTGTTTTCATTTTGAAAACTTCATGTTTATTTTTGTTATCTGACAAATAAATTCAATTATTAACCTTAATTTGAAAGTAATTTGTAATTTTGTTAAAACAATAGAATTTATAAATCATTTATAGTCGGCATTATACATAAATACAAAATATATCGAAAAATTGCCTTTAGGGCAATTTAAATTTGTTTTTCAAAATGAATTGAAAGGATTGTTTTTTTTTTTTTTCGGATTATATTAATAACTTTGTAGAATATACATGCATATGTATGTATGTGTGATTGTATGTACACATCTGTTTATTTGGGTATATTTTTTTTTCCTTTAATAAAATCTTCCTCAAGGCAATAATGCAAACAAAAGATAAAGAGACAAACTAAAAAAAAATATAAATTCATTAAGAAATTATGTAAATTAGAACCATAAAAAATTTAAAGTCTATTTGAAGCTCGTCTTAAAGTGACCATAGTCTCGCTCCTTGTGGTAATTTCGAATTGGGGTCATGCAAATAGGGTCAATTTTAATGCACGAACGACCCAATGTGCTGTGCTCACGCACAGACGTGCTGCTCCATCTGTAAACATGGATGGTATAGATATTGAGGAATCAGAAGCTCTTGATGTTATTGGCATGAAAATTCATTGTGATGTTCGATGGAATTATCACATTTTTCATGTCTCAAAGGAAGCATTCAAGTGCCTCGGCTTTTTAAGACGGTGTAGGACATACTTCACTCCATATGATCTGCTTAGTATTTACACCACTTTTATCCGACCAAAAGTGGAATACAAGTTTCATGTATGGCCCGGTGCTTCAAAATCTTTTTTGAAGTTACTCTACCGCGTACCGGATAGGCCGAATAAGCTTATTAGTGACAGTAGGGTAGCCAACTTTATTGACTCATTGGATCATCGACGCAATGTTGGGTATGTTTCATTGTTCTATCACTACTACAACGGAATGTGTTCTAATGAAATCAGGGAACTTGTTCCCGAAACCCGTCACTTTTCACGTATAACACGCTCTTCATCATGAGCACATCCCTTTGTGGTCGATATGCTACTGAACCGCACTACGCATTACAGGAAGAATTCGCACTTTAGCCATACTGTTCGTATGTGGAATAAACTCCTCGCAGAGGTCTTTCCAGCCACTTTCAGTGTGTTATAGGCTTTTTACACTGACCTACATCTTTGTGAAACGCATGGAAGATGTTGAAAATGTGAAACATGAATTTACATTGGCAACATCTTTCATCTTTCATTTATTCAGCTGTCAAAAAATAAAAGAAAAGACGCATAACTTTTGTTAAAAATAAAAAATATTTAAAAAAATGGATATGGAGAAGGCATTAATCATGGGATTAGTTGTTAATTTGCAAGAACAAACCCAAATTTTAATGCAGTGCATTCATATATTGAACGCCATTCTGGAAAATGATGATGAAGAAGACGTTTTGGTAGAAGTGACCCTTCCTCGAAAGGTTTGGATGCTTGTAAGTAAAAATATTACAAATAATGAATATTTATGTAACAAATACCAAAATATACATATGAACATATATTTCTAGAATCGCTATGGAACATTTTGGGAGAAAGATGTCCCAAATAATGGAGAAGAAATTTTTAAAGAAAACTTTCGGGTGGACCGAAAATATTTTTCATTATTGGTGCAAAAACTTGAAGTTTTAAGAAAAAAGGACACAAATTTAAGGAGCTGTATACCTTTAGAAAAGCGATTAGCAATAGCTTTATTTTTCACTAAAAATATACATGAATTCATTTATAATTAAATTAAAATTATGAAATACTTACTTCTTCTTCTGTTGAATAAATTTGTTTTGTTTATTTTCTGCAATGTCATTTTGCTAGTGATGACCCAAAGAAAATCGATTTTTTGCCATTTTTTTAGTGATGACACTTAAAATAACGAAAGATGTAAGATGGAACAAAATGAGAAAGGATCATCTTCTGCAGATGTAGAAAGATGTAAACTTTTTTCCCTGTATAATTCTTATGGGAAGATGTTAACATCTTTGCAAATTGATGAAAGATGTAAGATGTAGGTCAGTGTAAAAAGCCTATTAGGGTTCAAATCGAATGTCCACAAACACTACTCCCTTTATCCTCCTTCCCAAAACCTAATTTTCTAGTTCCGGAACAATGCCATGCATACGTAGGGGTCATCCCCTGAGTGCTGGTCCTAATCTACCTAATCCCTAATCCCTGATCCACCCCTTCCCATTTATTTTACCTAACTTTCGGTTTACAAAAATAACACCATCACCCTGCCAGGTCCCAGACCTTAAAAATAAAACATCCATGCATATTTATGATGTCTCTATCTCTGGTCCTTTGTCTTGATAATGGTTGTCGTTATAAAATATTTATTTTATTCAATTAAACTTTGATTAAAATGTTATTATTAATAAATAAACAAACAATAAACAAAATTTGTCTTGTGTTCTTATGACAACAAAACCATCTCCCTCTCTCATTTCCCTTCCAACACACCACAATATATGATTGCCTTCGTATGTATGTGTGCATGTATGTGAATATGAATTACAATTATGTGGAGAATTTATGAGTAAGACTAAACATTGAATGCCATATGCAACAAACAAATAAATTAAACCGACTCCCTAACATATGCAATAAAAATTCTTAAATAAGTAATAAAAACAACAAAAAACCCAACTAGAGAACAGAAAGACAAAGTTAAAATAATATTTTCGTTAGAAGTGTACGTACTATTGTTTGTAAATGGATTTTACAGTTTTTTTTCTTCAATATTGTTTTTCCTGTTTGTTGTTGTTGTTGTTGTTGTTAAGTCTATGATGACATTTAAGTAGGTACTTAGTATTGGTACGTACTACGTACACACATCAGTTTGTATACATATTTATGAACATCTGTATGTTTCATAGAAAATTTAGAATGAGAAATAAATATTAAAACAAAACGAAGCATGCATGTATGAAGTTAGTTAACCCAGTGAGCATTTTGTCGCACATCGATTCAGCTCGCTGCCATCCTTAAAAATGTAAGGAAACGACTTTGTAAGAATTTGTTACAAGGTCCCCAAAGAGGCAAAAAGGAATGTTAATTGCTAACAAATTTAGTCTCTTACTGAGAACATTTTTCATAATCAAAAGAAAATATTTTACTAAAGGGTGTTTTTTATAGAGTGAAATAAGTTTAAATCATAATAAAACAAGGAGATATATTTTTAATATCAATTAAACGGGCTTTATTGGAAAGAATATTTTATGAAATTAATGTTTAAATATGATTTCTGCCATGTGGCCGCAACGGCTGGCACATAGAAGGCGCCATCTGGAACACCAATTTTCAAAAACTTTTCGCAGCATTTGCAGCTGTATTTTGCTGATAACTCTTCGAATGTTGATTTCCAGGTGTTGAATTGTTTGTTGTTTATGGACATAGACAAGTGACTTAACATGACCCCAATGTGGTTAAATAACACGATCTTGGTGGCCAATTAATTGAGACATTACGTGAAATTATTTTTTCATCAAAAGTTTCATTGAGGAAATCAATTGTAGCGCCCGCTGCACGATGAGTTTGACGAATAGAACAATTATTTTGATTAAAAATTTCAACAATTTGCACGCGTTGCTCTGGTGTAAGTCGATTCATAATGAAATTTCAAAGCAAACTAAACAAAAAGCAACTAACAGCTGTTAAATTGGTGCTCAAATAAAGCACCCTTTAGCAACTACTTTTTTTTCTTTTTGTAGGCTCAGCAATTAGGATATGACTCCTACTTATGCAATGCCTTGTGCCAGAATTTAAGGGGAAAGGCATAGGTTATAGATGATAGATATTGAAAATGTAGAAGGCTTAATTATTTTACAGCTCTGCTATGGCGTGTTTTGTTCAATTCTTAAAGCAGTGTTGCATTTTATTAATTGCTTTACTTCGCCAATAATTCTGCTAACAGACGAAGGAGGGTGCTATGGTGTACATTAGCTTGGAACAGAATGTGTATCAAGTTTACGTCAGCTCCTACCGATATGGTTCATCTGACGGTGTACTTAAACACTGGGTAAATACAATGCGACCATCATCGCCGCCGAGCCGCACCCTCGTAGACAACCTGAAGTCATCCCCTTGGGCACAACAACAGGTAGCAAATTCTCAGACATGGCCCACCATGTACAAACACCTTGCTAAAGTGTTCGAGCTACCTAAACTCTATTATCTGTTGATTCACAACAGCATATAGAGGCTTCACGTTGGTAGACACGAAGTCCGTCCAGCGCAAACACCGGTACAAGCATTAGTCTTTAAACCAACAACTCTCCCAGCTTTTGGTAACAACCACAACCACCACGTGTACTCCCGAAGGAGACCTCAACCAACAACCAGCCACGGAATCATGCCACCGGGGGGTAAATGCGGCGGCTCATTCGTACTTCACACCGCAAATTGTGTGACCAACATAGGTCATCACTTCTACCGTCCGGTAAACAATCACCCATGAGAGCCTGCACGTTCCCGTGGCACCAGTTAGCTACTGGTGGAGCTTCGAAAGTAAATCCTGAAGGATTAGCTTTCTATTGGTTTTGGTCATGGGCTAGACCTTTCACCTTCTATATAGACTTACGTGGCATGCCACTTCCTTCATTATAAAATATATACACAATCAGTTGCTCTGTTAGTTCAGAGATTGGACAGTGCATATAAATTTTATGGGTAACTGACAAAAGGTTATGTCTATAAAAGTCAAATTACCCCGGGAGGCATAGCATCTTGGTGTTAAAAGTCAACAATATGAGACTATCTACCCCCCTGGGGGATTAGCTTGGAACAGAAAAAATTGCTCTCGGAACAGTTTTCAGTGACCAGTATGCGATGCATTCATCATTTAAACAGTCCAAACAACAATTAATACAATGCCACACTAATGAACATTAGAAAAAATTCATTATAAGGATTAATTTGCTTCGAACAGGGATTGAACCCCCACCCTCTAAAGCATAGCTTGCTTAGTAGTCAACGCGCTAACCACTTCAGGCAACACCATCCTCAAACAAGTTTAGTGTTTATCCAAATATTAGTGTTTGGCGTTGCCTCGAAACAATCCCCCTTATCACGAGTGTCGTAGTCGTGACGAAATCTGTAAAATGCGGCAACGTTCGCTATATGTTTTACATGGGAGTCGTTAAAGTTCGACTACGACTACGACACTCGTGATAAGGCCTAATGTCTCCGTATAATTGTGGAGTGGTGCAGATCCTTGCTGTTTGGTGTGAGAACTTGCTAAGCATTTATCTTTGCTATGATTTAATACTGTAGGCAACGCTTCCTGAACGTAAATTTAATGGTGCTAACCTTTTTCTTTTCATATCAGGAGAACGCTGAAATATCCGGTCGTGGGTTTGGGGGAGAGGGTTAAATAAAATTTGCTAAATTTTACTAAAATTTTATTTAAATTACACATACGTGTTTTTAAATATTTAGCAGACAATTTTTTATTTAAACTTGTTATATGTCTTAGTTTTTGATTGTAGGACAGCAATACTCTAAATTCGTATAACCTCCTACCTAAACTTAGCATAAAAATGTTTACTGGGCATTTACTCATGTAAACGAAATCCTAACGAAAATTCACTTAAAATATTTCTTCTTTGCCCATTAAGATGACCAACTATTTTAACAGAAAATGTTAATGGTCGTCATAGTGTGGCATCATACAAAAATAAGTTGGTTGCATTTTTTTTTTTTTTTTTTTTTTTTTGCAGTCTCCTCAAACAAGACTTTTACATGTCAATATTTCTATGGGAAATTTTACTTCATATATAACAGGGAGTACATAGAATTTATTTTAAGGAATTATAGTTGTGAGTTTAGTCTTTAGACAGTATTTTGATAATGAATTGCTTGAACATTCATAATTTATTACATCAAATCGCAGCCAAACATTATTACAAAATGCTGTATATTGTCTTACAACAAAGGCTCTTAGTTAGAACTCTTACATGCATACTTACATTATGGCAAAGAATGTTTGTCCAAAGATATTATACTTATTTACTCCAGAAATACTGTGACAAAACGCATACAGAAACACACACACAAACATACGTACATACTAAGTATTGAATGGACAATTGTGTCCATTGTTAGTATTGATAATGGAGTACACATATCAAGTTGCATGTATCAATCACTTTTAAGAGGATAGCAAATATTTGCTGAACCCTTGCAAGACTATTAAAAGTAATTTGAAAAAAAAAAATTTGTATATATGTATGTACATATACTCTGTTTTACTATAGTACAACAATAGCACTTACAAGTAAACTTAACTTAAATTTACATTAAACTTTAGAAAGAAGAATTATTATTAAGCAAAATTATGTTGCAAAGAAAATCCTATAAAGTTTACAGCTTTTTTAAGAAGAAATTAAACTTGAAAATATTTCATGAAACACGGCAGAAAATAATAGCATACAGCTTTGGGAGGTTGGCAGCACTCAGTTCTATGCAATTCACTTGAAAGAAAAGACAACGAAACGCTTTACAATAATTATTATATAATAAAGCATACTTTTAGGCAAAATTCAATGTGAAACGACATTACTTATTTTCAATTTTATGGGCAATAAGAATAGCAAAAATCTTTAAATTTTTCTTAATTTATTAACTGCCCTTTTTTCAAACCCATTGATTTTTTTCCTAACCTGCCTCCTGCCTCTTGACCTTTTTCTCCTTTTCTTACCTTTCTATCCAACCGTTAAGTGAAATTTTTGTAGCAAATAAATGTTTTTCGTTTTTAACCAGAAAAATCAATTTTTAACGCATATTAGATGGCTCAAGAAAAAAATTAGAATGCAGAAGAGAAAAGGTCGAAACAGCATAACGAAAGCAAACAGGATGCCTTATCATTTTAATATTGTTTCCTTTATTATCTTATACATTTTACCATTATCTATTTCCGGTGTAATCATTATTATGTTGATGATAAATATTTACAATATGTTTTTCTCTATTTTTTTTATATGTTGGCATCAGAATAAATACGTTTAGTAGCTGGTAGTAAAGTTAATGTACATTAACGTTGTTAGAACTTATAATTAATTTAATTTTAAAGAATTTTTAAATGAGAAATTATTTTTATTAGGCTTAAGTTTAATTTTATTGAATTAATTAAAATTAAAATTATTATGAGTTTTTATTTTTTTGAAAAACATTAGCATGTGCAATCAGAATAGCAGAACATATCAGTATACCGATTTCAAGACCGCTACACCTGTCATCAGCCTTCATTTGTCCATCTTTACAATTTTCGTAAAGTGGATACTAATTGGGAAGAATATCAACTATTTAACCAAGTTATCAACAGAAATAAAATACGAGTATTAATTTAATTCATTTTTATTCTATTTTTACATATTGAAAGAATTTTGCTTAGTACGAAATTCCCCATGTTTGATTGTTTACTACTAATATTCAACAAAATAATTACGTTTATTCGTAATAATAATATAAAATATGGAAGAATTTTATATTTTGAATGAATTAAATTTTATAAAATATTTAAATTTATGAATATTAGTTGCGAATAGTATTCATAATTTTAGCGATACCAAAATTTTACTTTCATTGAATATTAATCGGCAATATGAATACGAGATTTACACACCAGTATCGCTGCACACAGTTCCCAGTGCTACCATCGTATCGTTATTGAATTGTTGTTAACTGAACACAGTTCCCAATGTTACCATTGTTTAAATTTTCTTTACGGCCCTTTTTTCATGCTTTAGAACAGTGTCGGGCACACACATACTCTCTCATATGTTTTGGTATGGGAAGCAGCAAAAAAACGAACGAACGTCAATAATTATACACTCGAAAAATTTTTCTGTTGCCTAAAGTAAAATACATTTCTTGCCTTTTAGTATTTTTATTTGATTTGAATTTTTTTTCAATAATACTTTTTATGTTAATATAATAATAACGAAAACAATATTCATTTAATAATAAACTAGTTACACAACGAATGAAATAAAATAAAATATTTAATAAGTAAAGAAATATCTAGAAAACATAATAAATAAAAATAAAATTTATTAAAAACGAAGCCCTCAAGCTTGATAATTTATTAAATTCGATAATTAAAATAAAAAGTTCGAATAAAAAAAAATCATCTTCCCATTCTTCATTGAACATTTTGCTTTGAGTGTAAACAAAAAATTATAAGCGAGGTCTTCCTCAAACAAGTGCTGATCAGCGACTGGTTTG
Organism: Lypha dubia; assembly: GCA_947311025.1. Taxonomy (NCBI): domain Eukaryota; kingdom Metazoa; phylum Arthropoda; class Insecta; order Diptera; family Tachinidae; genus Lypha; species Lypha dubia. Next base: position 9,728,601 of record OX371262.1, on the reverse strand, counting down.
ATTTACTTTGACGAAATGATAACAAAGCAACAACCGAACGTTAATAAGCTACACGAAGATGCTTATAGTATACGTGTGTCGACGTCGCGCAAACAGAATTTTCTTGCTAAGCACGCGTGCTTAGCATTTCAAAAATCGCCCGACACTGCTTTAGAATCAGCTATGTAGTTGCATTGAAAAAGAATTATTTCCATTATTTGGGCATGGCACTGCCCACTCTATTTTATACAAAAAATTTTATAGTCTGGAAATTTAATGTATTTACAAAGTTTCTTGAGAGCAAGTTTTGTAGCAGAACTAAAGAAATGATATCTAAAAGATAGAGGCGTGGCACTGCCTTTATTTTGTAGTGGTGAAAATCAATTTTCATTGTCTGCAACCCGAAAGAAATTTCATATATTACGCTGGCTAGGGCAGTCAAATTACTGCTGCTTTTCCGATCATTTTTTTTTATTTTATTTTTTTTTACAGCTTGTCTGCAGAAAACACCCAGATTCTCTGGCCGGAATCGCACCGCCAACCCCCGGACTACTAGGATAGCATTGCTACTTATATAGCCACAGCGGCACATACAGAGATGTGTTAAGCCATTTGTGGGGTTAGAAGACAACTAACTGCAAGTTGTAGAGAAAATACCTCCCTAATATTCCTACTTCGGTCCCGCTAATAAATAACAATATTTTCAAGGACCCTTTTCATTGTGTGCAAAGTCCTGACACTAAGTATTCGCACATCGTATGTCGCAGTTCATTCAACAGGGTTTAGCATTTAGCAGAACACAAAACCTTATGCAAAATGCTGAAAATTAAAGTGGGAAGTGCTAAAACCAAATGTTCCTCAACTTCATGAGTGATAACAATCACTGACTCATCTCTTCCAAAAATTATTTTCGGCTAAATACTCCTGCACAAGTGGGAAAGGATGTAAATAGTTAATGCGAACTAAATAAAAACTTATGAAATGGCATTAAAACAAAAACCCCAAAATTCCCAAATAATTTCTAAAAAAATCCCAATAATAAGATTTTCAGTATTTAGTTTTTTACATTGCGTTTTTGGAAATATTTAACACAACAAGTATCCTGTTAAATTTAGAGATTGCATCTTTGTTTTTCGGTAACATAATAATTGTGCAAAATCTCTTTTTTATCAGATTAATTATGTAGTTGCCATATTATTGAATTTTTCGTAAGGCCGGGTATCCCACTTTGGAGGAGTTTTTTTTTGCCTGCAATCTAAGAAAAACTTTTAACTTAAATTCAATAAATGCGGATTGAAATTTCATTGGAATCGGAATAGCCGCTAAGAAATTGCAGAATTATTTGTCATTATTCCCCCCAAAAAAATCCCCATGTGAAAGAAGCTTGATACGGCAGTAGCACAATAGTTGTGTCTTATGTTATTCAGAGTATTAGAAAACGATTGAATCGATAGATCCAATTTAATCACATCTGTGGTGATGGCAACCCTTTCAACATATCTTAACCTTTATTAAGGGAAAATAATATTGGTTACGCATGAATCTAATAAAACAATATTAAGAACATTATGAATATCCTGGCTACCTTTGATGGAAACCCAAAAGAGATGTCTTAAACAAATTTTACTAGACACTGGCAACAGTGTGCAATTTTCATATATTTACAGAAAATCCTATTACTTTTACTTATCGTTTTTCAAACAGATTTTATAAATACAAATTAATGTGTTTTTTTTTTTTTTTTAATTAAAAAAACTTTTTTTTTTCTTTGCTCAAGTTTATTCTTTTGTACATAAAAAACGCTAAAACTTTCACACAAAAATAATCTCTATTGTTTAAAATAATACAAATATTTTTTTTTCTTAAAGTTCCACAAAACAATTTAACCACAAACAAGAAAAGTGTTTCCCCCTTGTACTTACGAGCCTTTAGAAAACTTAAAAGCAATCTGCGGCTTTTATGTTTGAAAAATCTTTATGTATGTTTCTGATTGCCCTCTTCAAAATTTATGACAAAGTCTGTCAAGAAACCATTTCTTTTAGTTAATTTTATAATATGATGACTGTATGTGTTTGAGTACGAAAAAAACTATCCTTATAAGAAGCAGCAGTAGTAGTAGTAGTAAATATAAGTAACATTCAAGTACAGCCATGCACAGACACATCTACTTACTATGCACTCTCTCGTATATCTAGTGGTACTTGAAATATTGCCATTGCTACGACTATTAACGTCTGCCATGTCTGAAGCAGTAACAGCAGTAGCAGCAGCACCATCAACATTTTTCAAAAAGCATCATAAACACAATCGAATAATTCATACCACCAGCATTTGTGCCGCACTATTCGCCATTCAGCATCTTTAGGTAGTAAAAGTTTGTTGAAGTAATTTTCCATTCATTCATCGTTAATATTTTATTGTTTCGCTGCTGAAGTACTCACTCTCGCTGTTTCTCTTACAGTTCAACAGCACAGTATTTTTGTTAATTAATTTTTCTTAGAAAATCTGCTGTTGAAAATTTCCGCCAAAAAATATATTAAGTGGAAAAGTTCGGGGAAAAAAACGTTTAAAGCGCTTTAAGGTCTGCAACTTCTACAGACCGCAGGTAATAATGTTTCTCTAACATTTTTTTTTTTTTTAATCCTAATGGTCCTAGACCAGCACTCAGGGAATGACCCCTACGTATGCAGTGCACTGTGCCGGAACTCAGTGAGAGGAATAGGGTAGAGAAGATAGATGTTGAAAATTTAGAAGACTTAACTCTTTCACAACTCTGTTTTGCGCGTTATGTTATTATAGAAAAATTCTCAAATACAATTGAGAAATCGGACTTACATAGTCTATAAGTATGGATCCTTGGCTTTAATTTTCCATTGGTCCAAATGATTGACAAACAAATTTTATAGAAAAATTCTCAAATACAATTGAGAAATCGGACTTACATAGTCTATAAATATGGATCCTTAGCTTTAATTTCCCATTGGTCCAAATGAGTGACAAACAAATTTTATAGAAAAATTCTCAAATACAATTGAGAAATGGGACTTACATAGTCTATAAGTATGGATCCTTGGCTTTAATTTCCCATTGGTCCAAATGAGTGACAAACAAATTTTATAGAAAAATTCTCAAATACAATTGAGAAATCGGACTTACATAGTCTATAAATATGGATCCTTAGCTTTAATTTCCCATTGGTCCAAATGAGTGACAAACACATTTTATAGAAAAATTATTAAATACAATTGAGAAATCGGACATACATAGTCTATAAATATGGATCCTTAGCTTTAATTTCCCATTGGTCCAAATGAGTGACAAACAAATTTTATAGAAAAATTCTCAAATACAATTGAGAAATCGGACATACATAGTCTATAAATATGGATCCTTAGCTTTAATTTCCCATTGGTCCAAATGAGTGACAAACAAATTTTATAGAAAAATTCTCAAATACAATTGAGAAATCGGACTTACATAGTCTATAAATATGGATCCTTAGCTTTAATTTCCCATTGGTCCAAATGAGTGACAAACACATTTTATAGAAAAATTATTAAATACAATTGAGAAATCGGACATACATAGTCTATAAATATGGATCCTTAGCTTTAATTTCCCATTGGTCCAAATGAGTGACAAACAAATTTTATAGAAAAATTCTCAAATACAATTGAGAAATCGGACATACATAGTCTATAAATATGGATCCTTAGCTTTAATTTCCCATTGGTCCAAATGAGTGACAAACAAATTTTATAGAAAAATTCTCAAATACAATTGAGAAATCGGACTTACATAGACTATAAGTGTGGATCCATGGCTTTAATTTTCCATTGGTCCAACTGAGTGACAAACAAATTTTATAGAAAAATTCTCAAATACAATTGAGAAATCGGACTTACATAGTCTATAAGTATGGATCCTTGGCTTTAATTTCCCATTGGTCCAAATGAGTGACAAACAAATTTTATAGAAAAATTCTCAAATACAATTGAGAAATCGGACTTACATAGTCTATAAATATGGATCCTTAGCTTTAATTTCCCATTGGTCCAAATGAGTGACAAACAAATTTTATAGAAAAATTCTCAAATACAATTGAGAAATGGGACTTACATAGTCTATAAGTATGGATCCTTGGCTTTAATTTCCCATTGGTCCAAATGAGTGACAAACAAATTTTATAGAAAAATTCTCAAATACAATTGAGAAATCGGACTTACATAGTCTATAAATATGGATCCTTAGCTTTAATTTCCCATTGGTCCAAATGAGTGACAAACACATTTTATAGAAAAATTATTAAATACAATTGAGAAATCGGACATACATAGTCTATAAATATGGATCCTTGGCTTTAATTTTCCATTGGTCCAAAAGAGTGACAAACAAATTTTATAGAAAAATTCTCAAATACAATTGAGAAATCGGAGTTACATAGTCTATAAGTATGGATCCTTGGCTTTAATTTTCCATTGGTCCAAATGAGTGACAAAAAAATTTTTTAGAAACATTCTCAAATACAATTGAGAAATCGGACATACATAGTCTATAAGTATGGATCCTTGGCTTTAATTTCCCATTGGTCCAAATGAGTGACAAACATAAATGTGCCCACAAATAGCTAAATTCCCTTAGAGCTGAACAAAATTTACACAATTTTAATCTTTAAAATTTTATAGAAAAATTCTCAAATACAATTGAGAAATCGGACATACATAGTCTATAAGAATGGATCCTTGGCTTTAATTTTCCATTGGTCCAAAAGAGTGACAAACAAATTTTATAGAAAAATTCTCAAATACAATTGAGAAATCGGACTTACATAGTCTATAAGTATAGATCCTTGGCTTTAATTTTCCATTGGCCCAAATGAGTGACAAACAAATTTTGTAGAAACATTCTCAAATACAATTGAGAAATCGGACTTACATAGTCTATAAGTATAGATCCTTGGCTTTAATTTTCCATTGGTCCAAATGAGTGACAAACATAAATGTGCCCACAAATAGCTAAATTCCCTTAGAGCTGAACAAAATTTACACAATTTTAATCTTTAAAATTTTATAGAAAAATTCTCAAATACAATTGAGAAATCGGACTTACATAGTCTATAAGTATGGATCCTTGGCCTTAATTTCCCATTGGTCCAAATGAGTGACAAACATAAATGTGCCCACAAATAGCTAAATTCCCTTAGAGCTGAACAAAATTTACACAATTTTAATCTTTAAAATTTTATAGAAAAATTCTCAAATACAATTGAGAAATCGGACATACATAGTCTATAAGTATGGATCCTTGGCTTTAATTTTCCATTGGTCCAAATGAGTGACAAACAAATTTTGTAGAAACATTCTCAAATACAATTGAGAAATCGGACTTACATAGTCTATAAGTATAGATCCTTGGCTTTAATTTTCCATTGGTCCAAATGAGTGACAAACATAAATGTGCCCACAAATAGCTAAATTCCCTTAGAGCTGAACAAAATTTACACAATTTTAATCTTTAAAATTTTATAGAAAAATTCTCAAATACAATTGAGAAATCGGACTTACATAGTCTATAAGTATGGATCCTTGGCTTTAATTTCCCATTGGTCCAAATGAGTGACAAACATAAATGTGCCCACAAATAGCTAAATTCCCTTAGAGCTGAACAAAATTTACACAATTTTAATCTTTAAAATTTTATAGAAAAATTCTCAAATACAATTGAGAAATCGGAGTTACATAGTCTATAAGTATGGATCCATGGCTTTAATTTTCCATTGGTCCAAATGAGTGACAAACATAAATGTCCCCACAAATAGCTAAATTCCCTTAGAGCTGAACAAAATTTACACAATTTTAATCTTTAAAATTTTATAGAAAAATTCTCAAATACAATTGAGAAATCGGAGTTACATAGTCTATAAGTATGGATATTTGGCTTTAATTTTCATTGGTCCAAATGAAGGACAAACAAATTTTGTAGAAAAATTCTCAAATACAATTGAGAAATCGGAGTTACATAGTCTATAAGTATGGATCCATGGCTTTAATTTTCCATTGGTCCAAATGAGTGACAAACATAAATGTCCCCACAAATAGCTAAATTCCCTTAGAGCTGAACAAAATTTACACAATTTTAATCTTTAAAATTTTATAGAAAAATTCTCAAATACAATTGAGAAATCGGAGTTACATAGTCTATAAGTATGGATATTTGGCTTTAATTTTCATTGGTCCAAATGAGTGACAAACAAATTTTATAGAAACATTCTCAAATACAATTGAGAAATCGGACATACATAGTCTATAAGTATGGATCCTTGGCTTTAATTTTCCATTGGTCCAAATGAGTGACAAACAAATTTTATAGAAACATTCTCAAATACAATTGAGAAATCGGACTTACATAGTCTATAAGTATGGATCCTTGGCTTTAATTTCCTATTGGTCCAAATGAGTGACAAACATAAATGTGCCCACAAATAGCTAAATTCCCTTAGAGCTGAACAAAATTTACACAATTTTAATCTTTAAAATTTTATAGAAAAATTCTCAAATACAATTGAGAAATCGGACATACATAGTCTATAAGTATGGATCCTTGGCTTTAATTTTCCATTGGTCCAAATGAGTGACAAACAAATTTTATAGAAAAATTCTCAAATACAATTGAGATATCGGACTTACATAGTCTATAAGTATGGATCCTTGGCTTTAATTTCCCATTGGTCCAAATGAGTGACAAACATAAATGTGCCCACAAATAGCTAAATTCCCTTAGAGCTGAACAAAATTTACACAATTTTAATCTTTAAAATTTTATAGAAAAATTCTCAAATACAATTGAGAAATCGGACATACATAGTCTATAAGTATGGATCCTTGGCTTTAATTTTCCATTGGTCCAAATGAGTGACAAACAAATTTTATAGAAAAATTCTCAAATACAATTGAGATATCGGACTTACATAGTCTATAAGTATGGATCCTTGGCTTTAATTTCCCATTGGTCCAAATGAGTGACAAACATAAATGTGCCCACAAATAGCTAAATTCCCTTAGAGCTGAACAAAATTTACACAATTTTAATCTTAAAAATTTTATAGAAAAATTCTCAAATACAATTGAGAAATCGGACATACATAGTCTATAAGTATGGATCCTTGGCTTTAATTTTCCATTGGTCCAAATGAGTGACAAACAAATTTTATAGAAAAATTCTCAAATACAATTGAGAAATCGGACATACATAGTCTATAAGTATGGATCCTTGGCTTTAATTTTCCATTGGTCCAAATGAGTGACAAAAAAATTTTTTAGAAACATTCTCAAATACAATTGAGAAATCGGACTTACATAGTCTATAAGTATGGATCCTTGGCCTTAATTTCCCATTGGTCCAAATGAGTGACAAACATAAATGTGCCCACAAATAGCTAAATTCCCTTAGAGCTGAACAAAATTTACACAATTTTAATCTTTAAAATTTTATAGAAAAATTCTCAAATACAATTGAGAAATCGGAGTTACATAGTCTATAAGTATGGATCCTTGGCTTTAATTTTCCATTGGTCCAAATGAGTGACAAACAAATTTTGTAGAAACATTCTCAAATAGAATTGAGAAATCGGACTTACATAGTCTATAAGTATGGATCCTTGGCTTTAATTTTCCATTGGTCCAAATGAGTGACAAACATAAATGTGCCCACAAATAGCTAAATTCCCTTAGAGCTGAACAAAATTTACACAATTTTAATCTTTAAAATTTTATAGAAAAATTCTCAAATACAATTGAGAAATCGGAGTTACATAGTCTATAAGTATGGATCCTTGGCTTTAATTTTCCATTGGTCCAAATGAGTGACAAACATAAATGTGCCCACAAATAGCTAAATTCCCTTAGAGCTGAACAAAATTTACACAATTTTAATCTTTAAAATTTTATAGAAAAATTCTCAAATACAATTGAGAAATCGGACTTACATAGTCTATAAGTATAGATCCTTGGCTTTAATTTTCCATTGATCCAAATGAGTGACAAACATAAATGTGCCCACAAATAGCTAAATTCCCTTAGAGCTGAACAAAATTTACACAATTTTAATCTTTAAAATTTTATAGAAAAATTCTCAAATACAATTGAGAAATCGGAGTTACATAGTCTATAAGTATGGATCCTTGGCTTTAATTTTCCATTGGTCCAAATGAGTGACAAGCAAATTTTGTAGAAACATTCTCAAATAGAATTGAGAAATCGGACTTACATAGTCTATAAGTATGGATCCTTGGCTTTAATTTTCCATTGGTCCAAATGAGTGACAAACATAAATGTGCCCACAAATAGCTAAATTCCCTTAGAGCTGAACAAAATTTACACAATTTTAATCTTTAAAATTTTATAGAAAAATTCTCAAATACAATTGAGAAATCGGAGTTACATAGTCTATAAGTATGGATCCTTGGCTTTAATTTTCCATTGGTCCAAATGAGTGACAAACATAAATGTGCCCACAAATAGCTAAATTCCCTTAGAGCTGAACAAAATTTACACAATTTTAATCTTTAAAATTTTATAGAAAAATTCTCAAATACAATTGAGAAATCGGACTTACATAGTCTATAAGTATAGATCCTTGGCTTTAATTTTCCATTGATCCAAATGAGTGACAAACATAAATGTGCCCACAAATAGCTAAATTCCCTTAGAGCTGAACAAAATTTACACAATTTTAATCTTTAAAATTTTATAGAAAAATTCTCAAATACAATTGAGAAATCGGAGTTACATAGTCTATAAGTATGGATCCTTGGCTTTAATTTTCCATTGGTCCAAATGAGTGACAAACAAATTTTGTAGAAACATTCTCAAATAGAATTGAGAAATCGGACTTACATAGTCTATAAGTATGGATCCTTGGCTTTAATTTTCCATTGGTCCAAATGAGTGACAAACATAAATGTGCCCACAAATAGCTAAATTCCCTTAGAGCTGAACAAAATTTACACAATTTTAATCTTTAAAATTTTATAGAAAAATTCTCAAATACAATTGAGAAATCGGACTTACATAGTCTATAAGTATAGATCCTTGGCTTTAATTTTCCATTGATCCAAATGAGTGACAAACATAAATGTGCCCACAAATAGCTAAATTCCCTTAGAGCTGAACAAAATTTACACAATATTAATCTTTAAAATTTTATAGAAAAATTCTCAAATACAATTGAGAAATCGGACATACATAGTCTATAAGTATGGATCCTTGGCTTTAATTTTCCATTGGTCCAAATGAGTGACAAACATAAATGTCCCCACAAATAGCTAAATTCCCTTAGAGCTGAACAAAATTTACACAATTTTAATCTTTAAAATTTTATAGAAAAATTCTCAAATACAATTGAGAAATCGGAGTTACATAGTCTATAAGTATGGATATTTGGCTTTAATTTTCATTGGTCCAAATGAAGGACAAACAAATTTTGTAGAAACATTCTCAAATACAATTGAGAAATCGGACTTACATAGTCTATAAGTATAGATCCTTGGCTTTAATTTTCCATTGGTCCAAATGAGTGACAAACATAAATGTCCATACAAATAGCTAAATTCCCTTAGAGCTGAACAAAATTTACACAATTTTAATCTTTAAAATTTTATAGAAAAGTTCTCAAATACAATTGAGAAATCGGACTTACATATTCTATAAGTATGGATCCTTGGCTTTAATTTTCCATTGGTCCAAATGAGTGACAAACAAATTTTATAGAAACATTCTCAAATACAATTGAGAAATCGGACTTACATAGTCTATAAGTATGGATCCTTGGCTTTAATTTCCCATTGGTCCAAATGAGTGACAAACATAAATGTGCCCACAAATAGCTAAATTCCCTTAGAGCTGAACAAAATTTACACAATTTTAATCTTTAAAATTTTATAGAAAAGTTCTCAAATACAATTGAGAAATCGGACTTACATATTCTATAAGTATGGATCCTTGGCTTTAATTTTCCATTGGTCCAAATGAGTGACAAACAAATTTTATAGAAACATTCTCAAATACAATTGAGAAATCGGACTTACATAGTCTATAAGTATGGATCCTTGGCTTTAATTTCCCATTGGTCCAAATGAGTGACAAACATAAATGTGCCCACAAATAGCTAAATTCCCTTAGAGCTGAACAAAATTTACACAATTTTAATCTTTAAAATTTTATAGAAAAATTCTCAAATACAATTGAGAAATCGGACTTACATAGTCTATAAGTATGGATCCTTGGCTTTAATTTCCCATTGGTCCAAATGAGTGACAAACATAAATGTCCCCACAAATAGCTAAATTCCCTTAGAGCTGAACAAAATTTACACAATTTTAATCTTTAAAATTTTATAGAAAAATTCTCAAATACAATTGAGAAATCGGAGTTACATAGTCTATAAGTATGGATATTTGGCTTTAATTTTCATTGGTCCAAATGAAGGACAAACAAATTTTGTAGAAACATTCTCAAATACAATTGAGAAATCGGACTTACATAGTCTATAAGTATAGATCCTTGGCTTTAATTTTCCATTGGTCCAAATGAGTGACAAACATAAATGTCCATACAAATAGCTAAATTCCCTTAGAGCTGAACAAAATTTACACAATTTTAATCTTTAAAATTTTATAGAAAAGTTCTCAAATACAATTGAGAAATCGGACTTACATATTCTATAAGTATGGATCCTTGGCTTTAATTTTCCATTGGTCCAAATGAGTGACAAACAAATTTTATAGAAACATTCTCAAATACAATTGAGAAATCGGACTTACATAGTCTATAAGTATGGATCCTTGGCTTTAATTTTCCATTGGTCCAAATGAGTGACAAACATAAATGAGCCCACAAATAGCTAAATTCCCTTAGAGCTGAACAAAATTTACACAATTTTAAGCTTTAAAATTTTATAGAAAAATTCTCAAATACAATTGAGAAATCGGACTTACTTAGTCTATAAGTACGGATCCTTGGCTTTAATTTTCCATTGTTCCAAATGAGTGACAAACAAATTTTATAGAAAAATTCTCAAATACAATTGAGAAATCGGACTTACTTAGTCTATAAGTACGGATCCTTGGCTTTAATTTTCCATTGTTCCAAATGAGTAACAAACAAATTTTATAGAAAAATTCTCAAATACAATTGAGAAATCGGACTTACTTAGTCTATAAGTATGGATCCTTGGCTTTAATTTTCCATTGGTCCAAATGAGTGACAAACAAATTTTATAGAAACATTCTCAAATACAATTGAGAAATCGGACTTACATAGTCTATAAGTATGGATCCTTGGCTTTAATTTTCCATTGGTCCAAATGAGTGACAAACATAAATGAGCCCACAAATAGCTAAATTCCCTTAGAGCTGAACAAAATTTACACAATTTTAAGCTTTAAAATTTTATAGAAAAATTCTCAAATACAATTGAGAAATCGGACTTACTTAGTCTATAAGTACGGATCCTTGGCTTTAATTTTCCATTGTTCCAAATGAGTGACAAACAAATTTTATAGAAAAATTCTCAAATACAATTGAGAAATCGGACTTACTTAGTCTATAAGTATGGATCCTTGGCTTTAATTTTCCATTGGTCCAAATGAGTGACAAACAAATTTTATAGAAAAATTCTCAAATACAATTGAGAAGTCGGACTTACATAGTCTATAAGTATGGATCCTTGGCTTTAATTTTCCATTGGTCCAAATGAGTGACAAACAAATTTTATAGAAAAATTCTCAAATACAATTGAGAAGTCGGACTTACATAGTCTATAAGTATGGATCCTTGGCTTTAATTTTCCATTGGTCCAAATGAGTGACAAACAAATTTTATAGAAAAATTCTCAAATACAATTGAGAAGTCGGACTTACATAGTCTATAAGTATGGATCCTTGGCTTTAATTTTCCATTGGTCCAAATGAGTGACAAACAAATTTTATAGAAAAATTCTCAAATACAATTGAGAAGTCGGACTTACATAGTCTATAAATATGGATCCTTGGCTTTAATTTTCCATTGGTCCAAATTAGTGACAAACAAATTTTATAGAAAAATTCTCAAATACAATTGAGAAATCGGACTTACATAGTCTATAAATATGGATCCTTGGCTTTAATTTTCCATTGGTCCAAATGAGTGACAAACAAATTTTATAGAAACATTCTCAAATACAATTGAGAAATCGGAATTACATAGTCTATAAGTATGGATCCTTGGCTTTAATTTTCCATTGGTCCAAATGAGTGACAAACCAATTTTATAGAAAAATTCTCAAATACAATTGAGAAATCGGACTTACATAGTCTATAAATATGGATCCTTGGCCTTAATTTTCCATTGGTCAAATTAATGAGTGACAAACCAATTTTATAGAAAAATTCTCAAATACAATTGAGAAATCGGACTTACATAGTCTATAAGTATGGATCCTTGGCTTTAATTTCCCATTGGTCCAAATGAGTGACAAACATAAATGTGCCCACAAATAGCTAAATTCCCTTAGAGCTGAACAAAATTTACACAATTTTAAGCTTTAAAATTTTATAGAAAAATTCTCAAATACAATTGAGAAATCGGACTTACTTAGTCTATAAGTACGGATCCTTGGCTTAAATTTTCCATTGTTCCAAATGAGTAACAAACAAATTTTATAGAAACATTCTTAAATACAATTGAGAAATCGGACTTACATAGTCTATAAGTATGGATCCTTGGCTTTAATTTTCCATTGGTCCAAATGAGTGACAAACAAATTTTATAGAAAAATTCTCAAATACAATTGAGAAATCGGACTTACTTAGTCTATAAGTACGGATCCTTGGCTTTAATTTTCCATTATTCCAAATGAGTGACAAACAAATTTTATAGAAAAATTCTCAAATACAATTGAGAAATCGGACTTACATATTCTATAAGTATGGATCCTTGGCTTTAATTTCCCATTGGTCCAAATGAGTGACAAACATAAATGTGCCCACAAATAGCTAAATTCCCTTAGAGCTGAACAAAATTTACACAATTTTAATCTTTAAAATTTTATAGAAAAGTTCTCAAATACAATTGAGAAATCGGACTTACATATTCTATAAGTATGGATCCTTGGCTTTAATTTTCCATTGGTCCAAATGAGTGACAAACAAATTTTATAGGAAAATTCTTAAATACAATTGAGAAATCGGACTTACATAGTCTATAAGTATGGATCCTTGGCTTTAATTTTCCATTGGCCCAAATGAGTGACAAACAAATTTTATAGGAAAATTCTCAAATACAATTGAGAAATCGGACTTACATAGTCTATAAGTATGGGAAGTCGGACTTACATAGTCTATAAAAATGGATCCTTGGCTTTAATTTTCCATTGGTCCAAATGAGTGACAAACAAATTTTATAGAAAAATTCTCAAATACAATTGAGAAATCGGACTTACATAGTCTATAAGTATGGATCCTTGGCTTTAATTTTCCATTGGTCCAAATGAGTGACAAACAAATTTTATAGAAAAATTCTCAAATACAATTGAGAAATCGGACTTACATAGTCTATAAGTATGGATCCTTGGCTTTAATTTCCCATTGGTCCAAAAGAGTGAAAAATAAATTTTATAGAAAAATTCTCAAATACAATTGAGAAATCGGACTTACATAGTCTATATGTATGGATCCTTGGCTTTAATTTTCCATTGGTCCAAATGAGTGACAAACAAATTTTATAGAAAAATTCTCAAATACAATTGATAAATCGGACTTACATAGTCTATAAGTATGGATCCTTGGCTTTAATTTTCCATTGGTCCAAATAGTGACAAACCAATTTTATAGAAAAATTCTCAAATACAATTGAGAAATCGGACTTACATAGTCTATAAGTATGGATCCTTAACTTTAATTTCCCATTGGTCCAAATGAGTGACAAACTTAAATGTGCCCACAAATAGCTAAATTCCCTTAGAGCTGAACAAAATTTACACAATTTTAATCTTTAAAATTTTATAGAAAAATTCTCAAATACAATTGATAAATCGGACTTACATAGTCTATAAGTATGGATCCTTGGCTTTAATTTCCCATTGGTCCAAATGAGTGACAAACAAATTTTATAGAAAAATTATTAAATACAATTGAGAAATCGGACTTACATAGTCTATAAGTATGGATCCTTGGCTTTAATTTCCCATTGGTCCAAATGAGTGACAAACAAATTTTATAGAAAAATTCTTAAATACAATTGAGAAATCGGACTTACATAGTCTATAAGTATGGATCCTTGGCTTTAATTTTCCATTGGTCCAAATGAGTGACAAACAAATTTTATAGAAAAATTCTCAAATACAATTGAGAAATCGGACTTACATAGTCTATAAGTATGGATCCTTGGCTTTAATTTTCCATTGGTCCAAATGAGTGACAAACAAATTTTATAGAAAAATTCTCAAATACAATTGAGAAATCGGACTTACATAGTCTATAAGTATGGATCCTTGGCTTTAATTTTCCATTGGTCCAAATGAGTGACAAACAAATTTTATAGAAAAATTCTCAAATACAATTGAGAAATCGGACTTACATAGTCTATAAGTATGGATCCTTGGCTTTAATTTTCCATTGGTCCAAATGAGTGACAATCAAATTTTATAGAAAAATTCTCAAATACAATTGAGAAATCGGACTTACATAGTCTATAAGTATGGATCCTTGGCTTTAATTTTCCATTGGTCCAAATGAGTGACAAACAAATTTTATAGAAAAATTCTCAAATACAATTGAGAAATCGGACTTACATAGTCTATAAGTATGGATCCTTGGCTTTAATTTTCCATTGGTCCAAATGAGTGACAAACAAATTTTATAGAAAAATTCTCAAATACAATTGAGAAATCGGACTTACATAGTCTATAAGTATGGATCCTTGGCTTTAATTTTCCATTGGTCCAAATGAGTGACAAACAAATTTTATAGAAACATTCTCAAATACAATTGAGAAATCGGCCTTACATAGTCTATAAGTATGGATCCTTGGCTTTAATTTCCCATTGGTCCAAATGAGTGACAAACATAAATGTGCCCACAAATAGCTAAATTCCCTTAGAGCTGAACAAAATTTACACAATTTTAATCTTTAAAATTTTATAGAAAAATTCTCAAATACAATTGAGAAATCGGACTTACATAGTCTATAAGTATGGATCCTTGGCTTTAATTTTCCATTGGTCCAAATGAGTGGCAAACAAATTTTATAGAAAAATTCTCAAATACAATTGAGAAATCGGACTTACATAGTCTATAAGTATGGATCCTTGGCTTTAATTTTCCATTGGTCCAAATGAGTGACAAACAAATTTTATAGAAAAATTCTCAAATACAATTGAGAAATCGGACTTACATAGTCTATAAATATGGATCCTTGGCTTAAATTTTCCATTGGTCCAAATGAGTGACAAACAAATTTTATAGAAAAATTCTCAAATACAATTGAGAAATCGGACTTACATAGTCTATAAGTATGGATCCTTGGCTTTAATTTTCCATTGGTCCAAATGAGTGACAAACAAATTTTATAGAAAAATTCTCAAATACAATTGAGAAATCGGACTTACATAGTCTATAAATATGGATCCTTGGCTTTAATTTTCCATTGGTCCAAATGAATGACAAACAAATTTTATAGAAAAATTCTCAAATACAATTGAGAAATCGGACTTACTTAGTCTATAAGTATGGATCCTTGGCTTTAATTTTCCATTGGTCCAAATGAGTGACAAACATAAATGTGCCCACAAATAGCTAAATTCCCTTAGAGCTGAACAAAATTTACACAATTTTAATCTTTAAAATTTTATAGAAAAATTCTCAAATACAATTGAGAAATCGGACTTACTTAGTCTATAAGTATGGATCCTTGGCTTTAATTTTCCATTGGTCCAAATGAGTGACAAACAAATTTTATAGAAAAATTCTCAAATACAATTGAGAAATCGGACTTACATAGTCTATAAATATGGATCCTTGGCTTTAATTTTCCATTGGTCCAAATGAGTGACAAACAAATTTTATAGAAACATTCTCAAATACAATTGAGAAATCGGACTTACATAGTCTATAAGTATGGATCCTTGGCTTTAATTTTCCATTGGTCCAAATGAGTGACAAACCAATTTTATAGAAAAATTCTCAAATACAATTGAGAAATCGGACTTACTTAGTCTATAAGTATGGATCCTTGGCTTTAATTTTCCATTGGTCCAAATGAGTGACAAACAAATTTTATAGAAAAATTCTCAAATACAATTGAGAAATCGGACTTACTTAGTCTATAAGTATGGATCCTTGGCTTTAATTTTCCATTGGTCCAAATGAGTGACAAACCAATTTTATAGAAAAATTCTCAAATACAATTGAGAAATCGGACTTACTTAGTCTATAAGTATGGATCCTTGGCTTTAATTTTCCATTGGTCCCAATGAGTGACAAAAAATTTTATAGAAAAATTCTCAAATACAATTGAGAAATCGGACTTACTTAGTCTATAAGTATGGATCCTTGGCTTTAATTTTCCATTGGTCCCAATGAGTGACAAACAAATTTTATAGAAAAATTCTCAAATACAATTGAGAAATCGGACTTACTTAGTCTATAAGTATGGATCCTTGGCTTTAATTTTCCATTGGTCCAAATGAGTGACAAACAAATTTTATAGAAAAATTCTCAAATACAATTGAGAAATCGGACTTACTTAGTCTATAAGTATGGATCCTTGGCTTTAATTTTCCATTGGTCCAAATGAGTGACAAACAAATTTTATAGAAAAATTCTCAAATACAATTGAGAAATCGGACTTACTTAGTATATAAGTATGGATCCTTGGCTTTAATTTTCCATTGGTCCAAATGAGTGACAAACCAATTTTATAGAAAAATTCTCAAATACAATTGAGAAATCGGACTTACTTAGTCTATAAGTATGGATCCTTGGCTTTAATTTTCCATTGGTCCCAATGAGTGACAAACAAATTTTATAGAAAAATTCTCAAATACAATTGAGAAATCGGACTTACTTAGTCTATAAGTATGGATCCTTGGCTTTAATTTTCCATTGGTCCCAATGAGTGACAAACAAATTTTATAGAAAAATTCTCAAATACAATTGAGAAATCGGACTTACTTAGTCTATAAGTATGGATCCTTGGCTTTAATTTTCCATTGGTCCAAATGAGTGACAAACAAATTTTATAGAAAAATTCTCAAATACAATTGAGAAATCGGACTTACTTAGTCTATAAGTATGGATCCTTGGCTTTAATTTTCCATTGGTCCAAATGAGTGACAAACAAATTTTATAGAAAAATTCTCAAATACAATTGAGAAATCGGACTTACATAGTCTATAAGTATGGATCCTTGGCTTTAATTTTCCATTGGTCCAAATGAGTGACAAACCAATTTTATAGAAAAATTCTCAAATACAATTGAGAAATCGGACTTACTTAGTCTATAACTATGGATCCTTGGCTTTAATTTTCCATTGGTCCCAATGAGTGACAAACCAATTTTATAGAAAAATTCTCAAATACAATTGAGAAATCGGACTTACATAGTCTATAAGTATGGATCCTTAACTTTAATTTCCCATTGGTCCAAATGAGTGACAAACTTAAATGTGCCCACAAATAGCTAAATTCCCTTAGAGCTGAACAAAATTTACACAATTTTAATCTTTAAAATTTTATAGAAAAATTCTCAAATACAATTGATAAATCGGACTTACATAGTCTATAAGTATGGATCCTTGGCTTTAATTTTCCATTGGTCCAAATGAGTGACAAACAAATTTTATAGAAAAATTCTCAAATACAATTGAGAAATCGGACTTACATAGTCTATAAGTATGGATCCTTGGCTTTAATTTCCCATTGGTCCAAATGAGTGACAAACATAAATGTGCCCACAAATAGCTAAATTCCCTTAGAGCTGAACAAAATTTACACAATTTTAATCTTTAAAATTTTATAGAAAAATTCTCAAATACAATTGAGAAATCGGACTTACATAGTCTATAAGTATGGATCCTTGGCTTTAATTTTCCATTGGTCCAAATGAGTGACAAACAAATTTTATAGAAAAATTCTCAAATACAATTGAGAAATCGGACTTACTTAGTCTATAAGTATGGATCCTTGGCTTTAATTTTCCATTGGTCCAAATGAGTGACAAACAAATTTTATAGAAAAATTCTCAAATACCATTGAGAAATCGGACTTACTTAGTCTATAAGTATGGATCCTTGGCTTTAATTTTCCATTGGTCCAAATGAGTGACAAACATAAATGTGCCCACAAATAGCTAAATTCCCTTAGAGCTGAACAAAATTTACACAATTTTAATCTTTAAAATTTTATAGAAAAATTCTCAAATACAATTGATAAATCGGACTTACATAGTCTATAAGTATGGATCCTTGGCTTTAATTTTCCATTGGTCCAAATGAGTGACAAACAAATTTTATAGAAAAATTCTCAAATACAATTGAGAAATCGGACTTACATAGTCTATAAGTATGGATCCTTGGCTTTAATTTCCCATTGGTCCAAATGAGTGACAAACATAAATGTGCCCACAAATAGCTAAATTCCCTTAGAGCTGAACAAAATTTACACAATTTTAATCTTTAAAATTTTATAGAAAAATTCTCAAATACAATTGAGAAATCGGACTTACATAGTCTATAAGTATGGATCCTTGGCTTTAATTTTCCATTGGTCCAAATGAGTGACAAACAAATTTTATAGAAAAATTCTCAAATACAATTGAGAAATCGGACTTACTTAGTCTATAAGTATGGATCCTTGGCTTTAATTTCCCATTGGTCCAAATGAGTGACAAACATAAATGTGCCCACAAATAGCTAAATTCCCTTAGAGCTGAACAAAATTTACACAATTTTAATCTTTAAAATTTTATAGAAAAATTCTCAAATACAATTGAGAAATCGGACTTACATAGTCTATAAGTATGGATCCTTGGCTTTAATTTTCCATTGGTCCAAATGAGTGGCAAACAAATTTTATAGAAAAATTCTCAAATACAATTGAGAAATCGGACTTACATAGTCTATAAGTATGGATCCTTGGCTTTAATTTTCCATTGGTCCAAATGAGTGACAAACAAATTTTATAGAAAAATTCTCAAATACAATTGAGAAATCGGACTTACATAGTCTATAAATATGGATCCTTGGCTTAAATTTTCCATTGGTCCAAATGAGTGACAAACAAATTTTATAGAAAAATTCTCAAATACAATTGAGAAATCGGACTTACATAGTCTATAAGTATGGATCCTTGGCTTTAATTTTCCATTGGTCCAAATGAGTGACAAACAAATTTTATAGAAAAATTCTCAAATACAATTGAGAAATCGGACTTACATAGTCTATAAATATGGATCCTTGGCTTTAATTTTCCATTGGTCCAAATGAGTGACAAACAAATTTTATAGAAAAATTCTCAAATACAATTGAGAAATCGGACTTACTTAGTCTATAAGTATGGATCCTTGGCTTTAATTTTCCATTGGTCCAAATGAGTGACAAACATAAATGTGCCCACAAATAGCTAAATTCCCTTAGAGCTGAACAAAATTTACACAATTTTAATCTTTAAAATTTTATAGAAAAATTCTCAAATACAATTGAGAAATCGGACTTACTTAGTCTATAAGTATGGATCCTTGGCTTTAATTTTCCATTGGTCCAAATGAGTGACAAACAAATTTTATAGAAAAATTCTCAAATACAATTGAGAAATCGGACTTACATAGTCTATAAATATGGATCCTTGGCTTTAATTTTCCATTGGTCCAAATGAGTGACAAACAAATTTTATAGAAACATTCTCAAATACAATTGAGAAATCGGACTTACATAGTCTATAAGTATGGATCCTTGGCTTTAATTTTCCATTGGTCCAAATGAGTGACAAACCAATTTTATAGAAAAATTCTCAAATACAATTGAGAAATCGGACTTACTTAGTCTATAAGTATGGATCCTTGGCTTTAATTTTCCATTGGTCCAAATGAGTGACAAACAAATTTTATAGAAAAATTCTCAAATACAATTGAGAAATCGGACTTACTTAGTCTATAAGTATGGATCCTTGGCTTTAATTTTCCATTGGTCCAAATGAGTGACAAACCAATTTTATAGAAAAATTCTCAAATACAATTGAGAAATCGGACTTACTTAACTATAAGTATGGATCCTTGGCTTTAATTTTCCATTGGTCCCAATGAGTGACAAAAAATTTTATAGAAAAATTCTCAAATACAATTGAGAAATCGGACTTACTTAGTCTATAAGTATGGATCCTTGGCTTTAATTTTCCATTGGTCCCAATGAGTGACAAACAAATTTTATAGAAAAATTCTCAAATACAATTGAGAAATCGGACTTACTTAGTCTATAAGTATGGATCCTTGGCTTTAATTTTCCATTGGTCCAAATGAGTGACAAACAAATTTTATAGAAAAATTCTCAAATACAATTGAGAAATCGGACTTACTTAGTCTATAAGTATGGATCCTTGGCTTTAATTTTCCATTGGTCCAAATGAGTGACAAACAAATTTTATAGAAAAATTCTCAAATACAATTGAGAAATCGGACTTACTTAGTATATAAGTATGGATCCTTGGCTTTAATTTTCCATTGGTCCAAATGAGTGACAAACCAATTTTATAGAAAAATTCTCAAATACAATTGAGAAATCGGACTTACTTAGTCTATAAGTATGGATCCTTGGCTTTAATTTTCCATTGGTCCCAATGAGTGACAAACAAATTTTATAGAAAAATTCTCAAATACAATTGAGAAATCGGACTTACTTAGTCTATAAGTATGGATCCTTGGCTTTAATTTTCCATTGGTCCCAATGAGTGACAAACAAATTTTATAGAAAAATTCTCAAATACAATTGAGAAATCGGACTTACTTAGTCTATAAGTATGGATCCTTGGCTTTAATTTTCCATTGGTCCAAATGAGTGACAAACAAATTTTATAGAAAAATTCTCAAATACAATTGAGAAATCGGACTTACTTAGTCTATAAGTATGGATCCTTGGCTTTAATTTTCCATTGGTCCAAATGAGTGACAAACAAATTTTATAGAAAAATTCTCAAATACAATTGAGAAATCGGACTTACATAGTCTATAAGTATGGATCCTTGGCTTTAATTTTCCATTGGTCCAAATGAGTGACAAACCAATTTTATAGAAAAATTCTCAAATACAATTGAGAAATCGGACTTACTTAGTCTATAACTATGGATCCTTGGCTTTAATTTTCCATTGGTCCCAATGAGTGACAAACCAATTTTATAGAAAAATTCTCAAATACAATTGAGAAATCGGACTTACATAGTCTATAAGTATGGATCCTTAACTTTAATTTCCCATTGGTCCAAATGAGTGACAAACTTAAATGTGCCCACAAATAGCTAAATTCCCTTAGAGCTGAACAAAATTTACACAATTTTAATCTTTAAAATTTTATAGAAAAATTCTCAAATACAATTGAGAAATCGGACTTACATAGTCTATAAGTATGGATCCTTGGCTTTAATTTCCCATTGGTCCAAATGAGTGACAAACATAAATGTGCCCACAAATAGCTAAATTCCCTTAGAGCTGAACAAAATTTACACAATTTTAATCTTTAAAATTTTATAGAAAAATTCTCAAATACAATTGAGAAATCGGACTTACATAGTCTATAAGTATGGATCCTTGGCTTTAATTTTCCATTGGTCCAAATGAGTGACAAACAAATTTTATAGAAAAATTCTCAAATACAATTGAGAAATCGGACTTACTTAGTCTATAAGTATGGATCCTTGGCTTTAATTTTCCATTGGTCCAAATGAGTGACAAACAAATTTTATAGAAAAATTCTCAAATACCATTGAGAAATCGGACTTACTTAGTCTATAAGTATGGATCCTTGGCTTTAATTTTCCATTGGTCCAAATGAGTGACAAACATAAATGTGCCCACAAATAGCTAAATTCCCTTAGAGCTGAACAAAATTTACACAATTTTAATCTTTAAAATTTTATAGAAAAATTCTCAAATACAATTGAGAAATCGGACTTACTTAGTCTATAAGTATGGATCCTTGGCTTTAATTTTCCATTGGTCCAAATGAGTGACAAACAAATTTTATATAAAAATTCTCAAATACAATTGAGAAATCGGACTTACATAGTCTATAAGTATGGATCCTTGGCTTTAATTTTCCATTGGTCCAAATGAGTGACAAACCAATTTTATAGAAAAATTCTCAAATACAATTGAGAAATCGGACTTACTTAGTCTATAAGTATGGATCCTTGGCTTTAATTTTCCATTGGTCCAAATGAGTGACAAACAAATTTTATAGAAAAATTCTCAAATACAATTGAGAAATCGGACTTACTTAGTCTATAAGTATGGATCCTTGGCTTTAATTTTCCATTGGTCCAAATGAGTGACAAACATAAATGTGCCCACAAATAGCTAAATTCCCTTAGAGCTGAACAAAATTTACACAATTTTAATCTTTAAAATTTTATAGAAAAATTCTCAAATACAATTGAGAAATCGGACTTACTTAGTCTATAAGTATGGATCCTTGGCTTTAATTTTCCATTGGTCCAAATGAGTGACAAACAAATTTTATAGAAAAATTCTCAAATACAATTGAGAAATCGGACTTACATAGTCTATAAATATGGATCCTTGGCTTTAATTTTCCATTGGTCCAAATGAGTGACAAACAAATTTTATAGAAAAATTCTCAAATACAATTGAGAAATCGGACTTACTTAGTCTATAAGTATGGATCCTTGGCTTTAATTTTCCATTGGTCCAAATGAGTGACAAACATAAATGTGCCCACAAATAGCTAAATTCCCTTAGAGCTGAACAAAATTTACACAATTTTAATCTTTAAAATTTTATAGAAAAATTCTCAAATACAATTGAGAAATCGGACTTACTTAGTCTATAAGTATGGATCCTTGGCCTTAATTTTCCATTGGTCCAAATGAGTGACAAACATAAATGTGCCCACAAATAGCTAAATTCCCTTAGAGCTGAACAAAATTTACACAATTTTAATCTTTAAAATTTTATAGAAAAATTCTCAAATACAATTGAGAAATCGGACTTACTTAGTCTATAAGTATGGATCCTTGGCTTTAATTTTCCATTGGTCCAAATGAGTGACAAACAAATTTTATAGAAAAATTCTCAAATACCATTGAGAAATCGGACTTACTTAGTCTATAAGTATGGATCCTTGGCTTTAATTTTCCATTGGTCCAAATGAGTGACAAACATAAATGTGCCCACAAATAGCTAAATTCCCTTAGAGCTGAACAAAATTTACACAATTTTAATCTTTAAAATTTTATAGAAAAATTCTCAAATACAATTGAGAAATCGGACTTACTTAGTCTATAAGTATGGATCCTTGGCTTTAATTTTCCATTGGTCCAAATGAGTGACAAACAAATTTTATATAAAAATTCTCAAATACAATTGAGAAATCGGACTTACATAGTCTATAAATATGGATCCTTGGCTTTAATTTTCCATTGGTCCAAATGAGTGACAAACAAATTTTATAGAAACATTCTCAAATACAATTGAGAAATCGGACTTACATAGTCTATAAGTATGGATCCTTGGCTTTAATTTTCCATTGGTCCAAATGAGTGACAAACCAATTTTATAGAAAAATTCTCAAATACAATTGAGAAATCGGACTTACTTAGTCTATAAGTATGGATCCTTGGCTTTAATTTTCCATTGGTCCAAATGAGTGACAAACAAATTTTATAGAAAAATTCTCAAATACAATTGAGAAATCGGACTTACTTAGTCTATAAGTATGGATCCTTGGCTTTAATTTTCCATTGGTCCAAATGAGTGACAAACATAAATGTGCCCACAAATAGCTAAATTCCCTTAGAGCTGAACAAAATTTACACAATTTTAATCTTTAAAATTTTATAGAAAAATTCTCAAATACAATTGAGAAATCGGACTTACTTAGTCTATAAGTATGGATCCTTGGCTTTAATTTTCCATTGGTCCAAATGAGTGACAAACAAATTTTATAGAAAAATTCTCAAATACAATTGAGAAATCGGACTTACATAGTCTATAAATATGGATCCTTGGCTTTAATTTTCCATTGGTCCAAATGAGTGACAAACAAATTTTATAGAAAAATTCTCAAATACAATTGAGAAATCGGACTTACTTAGTCTATAAGTATGGATCCTTGGCTTTAATTTTCCATTGGTCCAAATGAGTGACAAACATAAATGTGCCCACAAATAGCTAAATTCCCTTAGAGCTGAACAAAATTTACACAATTTTAATCTTTAAAATTTTATAGAAAAATTCTCAAATACAATTGAGAAATCGGACTTACTTAGTCTATAAGTATGGATCCTTGGCCTTAATTTTCCATTGGTCCAAATGAGTGACAAACATAAATGTGCCCACAAATAGCTAAATTCCCTTAGAGCTGAACAAAATTTACACAATTTTAATCTTTAAAATTTTATAGAAAAATTCTCAAATACAATTGAGAAATCGGACTTACTTAGTCTATAAGTATGGATCCTTGGCTTTAATTTTCCATTGGTCCAAATGAGTGACAAACAAATTTTATATAAAAATTCTCAAATACAATTGAGAAATCGGACTTACATAGTCTATAAATATGGATCCTTGGCTTTAATTTTCCATTGGTCCAAATGAGTGACAAACAAATTTTATAGAAACATTCTCAAATACAATTGAGAAATCGGACTTACATAGTCTATAAGTATGGATCCTTGGCTTTAATTTTCCATTGGTCCAAATGAGTGACAAACCAATTTTATAGAAAAATTCTCAAATACAATTGAGAAATCGGACTTACTTAGTCTATAAGTATGGATCCTTGGCTTTAATTTTCCATTGGTCCAAATGAGTG
Source organism: Lypha dubia (assembly GCA_947311025.1). Taxonomy (NCBI): domain Eukaryota; kingdom Metazoa; phylum Arthropoda; class Insecta; order Diptera; family Tachinidae; genus Lypha; species Lypha dubia. Next base: position 9,703,552 of record OX371262.1, on the reverse strand, counting down.
ACAAACAAATTTTATAGAAAAATTCTCAAATACAATTGAGAAATCGGACTTACTTAGTCTATAAGTATGGATCCTTGGCTTTAATTTTCCATTGGTCCAAATGAGTGACAAACATAAATGTGCCCACAAATAGCTAAATTCCCTTAGAGCTGAACAAAATTTACACAATTTTAATCTTTAAAATTTTATAGAAAAATTCTCAAATACAATTGAGAAATCGGACTTACTTAGTCTATAAATATGGATCCTTGGCTTTAATTTTCCATTGGTCCAAATGAGTGACAAACCAATTTTATAGAAAAATTCTCAAATACAATTGAGAAATCGGACTTACTTAGTCTATAAGTATGGATCCTTGGCTTTAATTTTCCATTGGTCCAAATGAGTGACAAACATAAATGTGCCCACAAATAGCTAAATTCCCTTAGAGCTGAACAAAATTTACACAATTTTAATCTTTAAAATTTTATAGAAAAATTCTCAAATACAATTGAGAAATCGGACTTACTTAGTCTATAAGTATGGATCCTTGGCTTTAATTTTCCATTGGTCCAAATGAGTGACAAACCAATTTTATAGAAAAATTCTCAAATACAATTGAGAAATCGGACTTACTTAGTCTATAAGTATGGATCCTTGGCTTTAATTTTCCATTGGTCCAAATGAGTGACAAACATAAATGTGCCCACAAATAGCTAAATTCCCTTAGAGCTGAACAAAATTTACACAATTTTAACCTTTAAAATTTTATAGAAAAATTCTCAAATACAATTGAGAAATCGGACTTACTTAGTCTATAAATATGGATCCTTGGCTTTAATTTTCCATTGGTCCAAATGAGTGACAAACAAATTTTATAGAAACATTCTCAAATACAATTGAGAAATCGGACTTACTTAGTCTATAAGTATGGATCCTTGGCTTTAATTTTCCATTGGTCCAAATGAGTGACAAACCAATTTTATAGAAAAATTCTCAAATACAATTGAGAAATCGGACTTACTTAGTCTATAAGTATGGATCCTTGGCTTTAATTTTCCATTGGTCCAAATGAGTGACAAACCAATTTTATAGAAAAATTCTCAAATACAATTGAGAAATCGGACTTACTTAGTCTATAAGTATGGATCCTTGGCTTTAATTTTCCATTGGTCCCAATGAGTGACAAACAAATTTTATAGAAAAATTCTCAAATACAATTGAGAAATCGGACTTACTTAGTCTATAAGTATGGATCCTTGGCTTTAATTTTCCATTGGTCCAAATGAGTGACAAACAAATTTTATAGAAAAATTCTCAAATACAATTGAGAAATCGGACTTACTTACTCTATAAGTATGGATCCTTGGCTTTAATTTTCCATTGGTCCAAATGAGTGACAAACAAATTTTATAGAAAAATTCTCAAATACAATTGAGAAATCGGACTTACTTAGTCTATAAGTATTGATCCTTGGCTTTAATTTTCCATTGGTCCAAATGAGTGACAAACCAATTTTATAGAAAAATTCTCAAATACAATTGAGAAATCGGACTTACTTAGTCTATAAGTATGGATCCTTGGCTTTAATTTTCCATTGGTCCAAATGAGTGACAAACCAATTTTATAGAAAAATTCTAAAATACAATTGAGAAATCGGACTTACATAGTCTATAAATATGGATCCTTGGCTTTAATTTTCCATTGGTCCAAATGAGTGACAAACAAATTTTATAGAAACATTCTCAAATACAATTGAGAAATCGGACTTACATAGTCTATAAATATGGATCCTTGGCTTTAATTTTCCATTGGTCCAAATGAGTGACAAACAAATTTTATAGAAACATTCTCAAATACAATTGAGAAATCGGACTTACATAGTCTATAAGTATGGATCCTTGGCTTTAATTTTCCATTGGTCCAAATGAGTGACAAACCAATTTTATAGAAAAATTCTCAAATACAATTGAGAAATCGGACTTACATAGTCTATAAATATGGATCCTTGGCTTTAATTTTCCATTGGTCCAAATTAGTGACAAACAAATTTTATAGAAAAATTCTCAAATACAATTGAGAAATCGGACTTACATAGTCTATAAATATGGATCCTTGGCTTTAATTTTCCATTGGTCCAAATGAGTGACAAACAAATTTTATAGAAACATTCTCAAATACAATTGAGAAATCGGACTTACATAGTCTATAAGTATGGATCCTTGGCTTTAATTTTCCATTGGTCCAAATGAGTGACAAACCAATTTTATAGAAAAATTCTCAAATACAATTGAGAAATCGGACTTACTTAGTCTATAAGTATGGATCCTTGGCTTTAATTTTCCATTGGTCCAAATGAGTGACAAACAAATTTTATAGAAAAATTCTCAAATACAATTGAGAAATCGGACTTACTTAGTCTATAAGTATGGATCCTTGGCTTTAATTTTCCATTGGTCCAAATGAGTGACAAACCAATTTTATAGAAAAATTCTCAAATACAATTGAGAAATCGGACTTACTTAGTCTATAATTATGGATCCTTGGCTTTAATTTTCCATTGGTCCAAATGAGTGACAAACCAATTTTATAGAAAAATTCTCAAATACAATTGAGAAATCGGACTTACTTAGTCTATAAGTATGGATCCTTGGCTTTAATTTTCCATTGGTCCAAATGAGTGACAAACAAATTTTATAGAAACATTCTCAAATACAATTGAGAAATCGGACTTACATAGTCTATAAATATGAATCCTTGGCTTTAATTTTCCATTGGTCCAAATGAGTGACAAACAACTTTTATAGAAACATTCTCAAATACAATTGAGAAATCGGACTTACATAGTCTATAAGTATGGATCCTTGGCTGTAATTTTCCATTGGTCCAAATGAGTGACAAACCAATTTTATAGAAACATTCTCAAATACAATTGAGAAATCGGACTTACATAGTCTATAAATATGGATCCTTGGCTTTAATTTTCCATTGGTCCAAATGAGTGACAAACAAATTTTATAGAAAAATTCTCAAATACAATTGAGAAATCGGACTTACATAGTCTATAAGTATGGATCCTTGGCTTTAATTTTCCATTGGTCCAAATGAGTGACAAACAACTTTTATAGAAAAATTCTCAAATACAATTGAGAAATCGGACTTACTTAGTCTATAAGTATGGATCCTTGGCTTTAATTTTCCATTGGTCCAAATGAGTGACAAACAAATTTTATAGAAACATTCTCAAATACAATTGAGAAATCGGACTTACATAGTCTATAAATATGAATCCTTGGCTTTAATTTTCCATTGGTCCAAATGAGTGACAAACAACTTTTATAGAAACATTCTCAAATACAATTGAGAAATCGGACTTACATAGTCTATAAGTATGGATCCTTGGCTGTAATTTTCCATTGGTCCAAATGAGTGACAAACCAATTTTATAGAAACATTCTCAAATACAATTGAGAAATCGGACTTACATAGTCTATAAATATGGATCCTTGGCTTTAATTTTCCATTGGTCCAAATGAGTGACAAACAAATTTTATAGAAAAATTCTCAAATACAATTGAGAAATCGGACTTACATAGTCTATAAGTATGGATCCTTGGCTTTAATTTTCCATTGGTCCAAATGAGTGACAAACAAATTTTATAGAAACATTCTCAAATACAATTGAGAAATCGGCCTTACATAGTCTATAAGTATGGATCCTTGGCTTTAATTTCCTATTGGTCCAAATGAGTGACAAACATAAATGTGCCCACAAATAGCTAAATTCCCTTAGAGCTGAACAAAATTTACACAATTTTAATCTTTAAAATTTTATAGAAAAATTCTCAAATACAATTGAGAAATCGGACTTACTTAGTCTATAAGTATGGATCCTTGGCTTTAATTTTCCATTGGTCCAAATGAGTGACAAACAAATTTTATAGAAAAATTCTCAAATACAATTGAGAAATCGGACTTACTTAGTCTATAAGTATGGATCCTTGGCTTTAATTTTCCATTGGTCCAAATGAGTGACAAACATAAATGTGCCCACAAATAGCTAAATTCCCTTAGAGCTGAACAAAATTTACACAATTTTAATCTTTAAAATTTTATAGAAAAATTCTCAAATACAATTGAGAAATCGGACTTACTTAGTCTATAAGTATGGATCCTTGGCTTTAATTTTCCATTGGTCCAAATGAGTGACAAACATAAATGTGCCCACAAATAGCTAAATTCCCTTAGAGCTGAACAAAATTTACACAATTTTAATCTTTAAAATTTTATAGAAAAATTCTCAAATACAATTGAGAAATCGGACTTACTTAGTCTATAAGTATGGATCCTTGGCTTTAATTTTCCATTGGTCCAAATGAGTGACAAACATAAATGTGCCCACAAATAGCTAAATTCCCTTAGAGCTGAACAAAATTTACACAATTTTAATCTTTAAAATTTTATAGAAAAATTCTCAAATACAATTGAGAAATCGGACTTACTTAGTCTATAAGTATGGATCCTTGGCTTTAATTTTCCATTGGTCCAAATGAGTGACAAACAAATTTTATAGAAAAATTCTCAAATACAATTGAGAAATCGGACTTACATAGTCTATAAATATGGATCCTTGGCTTTAATTTTCCATTGGTCCAAATGAGTGACAAACAAATTTTATAGAAACATTCTCAAATACAATTGAGAAATCGGACTTACATAGTCTATAAGTATGGATCCTTGGCTTTAATTTTCCATTGGTCCAAATGAGTGACAAACCAATTTTATAGAAAAATTCTCAAATACAATTGAGAAATCGGACTTACTTAGTCTATAAGTATGGATCCTTGGCTTTAATTTTCCATTGGTCCAAATGAGTGACAAACCAATTTTATAGAAAAATTCTCAAATACAATTGAGAAATCGGACTTACATAGTCTATAAATATGGATCCTTGGCTTTAATTTTCCATTGGTCCAAATTAGTGACAAACAAATTTTATAGAAAAATTCTCAAATACAATTGAGAAATCGGACTTACATAGTCTATAAATATGGATCCTTGGCTTTAATTTTCCATTGGTCCAAATGAGTGACAAACAAATTTTATAGAAACATTCTCAAATACAATTGAGAAATCGGACTTACATAGTCTATAAATATGGATCCTTGGCTTTAATTTTCCATTGGTCCAAATGAGTGACAAACAAATTTTATAGAAACATTCTCAAATACAATTGAGAAATCGGACTTACATAGTCTATAAATATGGATCCTTGGCTTTAATTTTCCATTGGTCCAAATGAGTGACAAACCAATTTTATAGAAAAATTCTCAAATACAATTGAGAAATCGGACTTACATAGTCTATAAATATGGATCCTTGGCTTTAATTTTCCATTGGTCCAAATTAGTGACAAACAAATTTTATAGAAAAATTCTCAAATACAATTGAGAAATCGGACTTACATAGTCTATAAATATGGATCCTTGGCTTTAATTTTCCATTGGTCCAAATGAGTGACAAACAAATTTTATAGAAACATTCTCAAATACAATTGAGAAATCGGACTTACATAGTCTATAAGTATGGATCCTTGGCTTTAATTTTCCATTGGTCCAAATGAGTGACAAACCAATTTTATAGAAAAATTCTCAAATACAATTGAGAAATCGGACTTACTTAGTCTATAAGTATGGATCCTTGGCTTTAATTTTCCATTGGTCCAAATGAGTGACAAACAAATTTTATAGAAAAATTCTCAAATACAATTGAGAAATCGGACTTACTTAGTCTATAAGTATGGATCCTTGGCTTTAATTTTCCATTGGTCCAAATGAGTGACAAACCAATTTTATAGAAAAATTCTCAAATACAATTGAGAAATCGGACTTACTTAGTCTATAAGTATGGATCCTTGGCTTTAATTTTCCATTGGTCCAAATGAGTGACAAACCAATTTTATAGAAAAATTCTCAAATACAATTGAGAAATCGGACTTACTTAGTCTATAAGTATGGATCCTTGGCTTTAATTTTCCATTGGTCCAAATGAGTGACAAACCAATTTTATAGAAAAATTCTCAAATACAATTGAGAAATCGGACTTACTTAGTCTATAAGTATGGATCCTTGGCTTTAATTTTCCATTGGTCCAAATGAGTGACAAACAAATTTTATAGAAAAATTCTCAAATACAATTGAGAAATCGGACTTACATAGTCTATAAGTATGGATCCTTGGCTTTAATTTTCCATTGGTCCAAATGAGTGACAAACCAATTTTATAGAAAAATTCTCAAATACAATTGAGAAATCGGACTTACTTAGTCTATAAGTATGGATCCTTGGCTTTAATTTTCCATTGGTCCAAATGAGTGACAAACAAATTTTATAGAAAAATTCTCAAATACAATTGAGAAATCGGACTTACATAGTCTATAAATATGGATCCTTGGCTTTAATTTTCCATTGGTCCAAATTAGTGACAAACAAATTTTATAGAAAAATTCTCAAATACAATTGAGAAATCGGACTTACATAGTCTATAAGTATGGATCCTTGGCTTTAATTTCCCATTGGTCCAAATGAGTGACAAACATAAATGTGCCCACAAATAGCTAAATTCCCTTAGAACTGAACAAAATTTACACAATTTTAATCTTTAAAATTTTATAGAAAAATTCTCAAATACAATTGATAAATCGGACTTACATAGTCTATAAGTATGGATCCTTGGCTTTAATTTTCCATTGGTCCAAATGAGTGACAAACCAATTTTATAGAAAAATTCTCAAATACAATTGAGAAATCGGACTTACATAGTCTATAAGTATGGATCCTTAACTTTAATTTCCCATTGGTCCAAATGAGTGACAAACTTAAATGTGCCCACAAATAGCTAAATTCCCTTAGAGCTGAACAAAATTTACACAATTTTAATCTTTAAAATTTTATAGAAAAATCCTCAAATACAATTGAGAAATCGGACTTACTTAGTCTATAAGTATGGATCCTTGGCTTTAATTTTCCATTGGTCCAAATGAGTGACAAACAAATTTTATAGAAAAATTCTCAAATACAATTGATAAATCGGACTTACATAGTCTATAAGTATGGATCCTTGGCTTTAATTTCCCATTGGTCCAAATGAGTGACAAACAAATTTTATAGAAAAATTATTAAATACAATTGAGAAATCGGACTTACATAGTCTATAAGTATGGATCCTTGGCTTTAATTTCCCATTGGTCCAAATGAGTGACAAACCAATTTTATAGAAAAATTATCAAATACAATTGAGAAATCGGACTTACATAGTCTATAAATATGGATCCTTGGCTTTAATTTTCCATTGGTCCAAATGAGTGACAAACAAATTTTATAGAAAAATTCTCAAATACAATTGAGAAATCGGACTTACATAGTCTATAAATATGGATCCTTGGCTTTAATTTTCCATTGGTCCAAATGAGTGACAAACAACTTTTATAGAAACATTCTCAAATACAATTGAGAAATCGGACTTACATAGTCTATAAGTATGGATCCTTGGCTTTAATTTTCCATTGGTCCAAATGAGTGACAAACAACTTTTATAGAAACATTCTCAAATACAATTGAGAAATCGGACTTACATAGTCTATAAGTATGGATCCTTGGCTTTAATTTTCCATTGGTCCAAATGAGTGACAAACCAATTTTATAGAAACATTCTCAAATACAATTGAGAAATCGGACTTACATAGTCTATAAGTATGGATCCTTGGCTTTAATTTTCCATTGGTCCAAATGAGTGACAAACCAATTTTATAGAAAAATTCTCAAATACAATTGAGAAATCGGACTTACATAGTCTATAAGTATGGATCCTTAACTTTAATTTCCCATTGGTCCAAATGAGTGACAAACTTAAATGTGCCCACAAATAGCTAAATTCCCTTAGAGCTGAACAAAATTTACACAATTTTACTCTTTAAAATTTTATAGAAAAATTCTCAAATACAATTGAGAAATCGGACTTACATAGTCTATAAGTATGGATCCTTGGCTTTAATTTCCCATTGGTCCAAATGAGTGACAAACAAATTTTATAGGAAAATTCTCAAATACAATTGAGAAATCGGACTTACTTAGTCTATAAGTATGGATCCTTGGCTTTAATTTTCCATTGGTCCAAATGAGTGACAAACATAAATGTGCCCACAAATAGCTAAATTCCCTTAGAGCTGAACAAAATTTACACAATTTTAATCTTTAAAATTTTATAGAAAAATTCTCAAATACAATTGAGAAATAGGACTTACATAGTATATAAGTATGGATCCTTGGCTTTAATTTTCCATTGGTCCAAATGAGTGACAAACAAATTTTATAGAAAAATTCTCAAATACAATTGAGAAATCGGACTTACATAGTCTATAAGTATGGATCCTTGGCTTTAATTTCCCATTGGTCCAAATGAGTGACAAACATAAATGTGCCCACAAATAGCTAAATTCCCTTAGAGCTGAACAAAATTTACACAATTTTAATCTTTAAAATTTTATAGAAAAATTCTCAAATACAATTGAGAAATCGGACTTACTTAGTCTATAAGTATGGATCCTTGGCTTTAATTTTCCATTGGTCCAAATGAGTGACAAACAAATTTTATAGAAAAATTCTCAAATACAATTGAGAAGTCGGACTTACATAGTCTATAAGTATGGATCCTTGGCTTTAATTTTCCATTGGTCCAAATGAGTGACAAAAAAATTTTATAGAGAAATTCTCAAATACATTTGAGAAATCGGACTTACTTAGTCTATAAGTATGGATCCTTGGCTTTAATTTTCCATTGGTCCAAATGAGTGACAAACAAATTTTATAGAAAAATTCTCAAATACAATTGAGAAATCGGACTTACTTAGTCTATAAGTATGGATCCTTGGCTTTAATTTTCCATTGGTCCAAATGAGTGACAAACAAATTTTATAGAAAAATTCTCAAATAAAATTGAGAAATCGGACTTACATAGTCTATAAGTATGGATCCTTGGCTTTAATTTTCCATTGGTCCAAATGAGTGACAAACAAATTTTATAGAAAAATTCTCAAATACAATTGAGAAATCGGACTTACTTAGTCTATAAGTATGGATCCTTGGCTTTAATTTTCCATTGGTCCAAATGAGTGACAAACAAATTTTATAGAAAAATTCTCAAATACAATTGAGAAATCGGACTTACTTAGTCTATAAGTATGGATCCTTGGCTTTAATTTTCCATTGGTCCAAATGAATGACAAACAAATTTTATAGAAAAATTCTCAAATACAATTGAGAAATCGGACTTACTTAGTCTATAAGTATGGATCCTTGGCTTTAATTTTCCATTGGTCCAAATGAGTGACAAACAAATTTTATAGAAAAATTCTCAAATACAATTGAGAAGTCGGACTTACATAGTCTATAAGTATGGATCCTTGGCTTTAATTTTCCATTGGTCCAAATGAGTGACAAAAAAATTTTATAGAGAAATTCTCAAATACAATTGAGAAATCGGACTTACTTAGTCTATAAGTATGGATCCTTGGCTTTAATTTTCCATTGGTCCAAATGAGTGACAAACAAATTTTATAGAAAAATTCTCAAATACAATTGAGAAATCGGACTTACTTAGTCTATAAGTATGGATCCTTGGCTTTAATTTTCCATTGGTCCAAATGAGTGACAAACAAATTTTATAGAAAAATTCTCAAATAAAATTGAGAAATCGGACTTACATAGTCTATAAGTATGGATCCTTGGCTTTAATTTTCCATTGGTCCAAATGAGTGACAAACAAATTTTATAGAAAAATTCTCAAATACAATTGAGAAATCGGACTTACTTAGTCTATAAGTATGGATCCTTGGCTTTAATTTTCCATTGGTCCAAATGAGTGACAAACAAATTTTATAGAAAAATTCTCAAATAAAATTGAGAAATCGGACTTACATAGTCTATAAGTATGGATCCTTGGCTTTAATTTTCCATTGGTCCAAATGAGTGACAAACAAATTTTATAGAAAAATTCTCAAATACAATTGAGAAATCGGACTTACTTAGTCTATAAGTATGGATCCTTGGCTTTAATTTTCCATTGGTCCAAATGAGTGACAAACAAATTTTATAGAAAAATTCTCAAATAAAATTGAGAAATCGGACTTACATAGTCTATAAGTATGGATCCTTGGCTTTAATTTTCCATTGGTCCAAATGAGTGACAAACAAATTTTATAGAAAAATTCTCAAATACAATTGAGAAATCGGACTTACTTAGTCTATAAGTATGGATCCTTGGCTTTAATTTTCCATTGGTCCAAATGAGTGACAAACAAATTTTATAGAAAAATTCTCAAATAAAATTGAGAAATCGGACTTACATAGTCTATAAGTATGGATCCTTGGCTTTAATTTTCCATTGGTCCAAATGAGTGACAAACAAATTTTATAGAAAAATTCTCAAATACAATTGAGAAATCGGACTTACTTAGTCTATAAGTATGGATCCTTGGCTTTAATTTTCCATTGGTCCAAATGAGTGACAAACAAATTTTATAGAAAAATTCTCAAATACAATTGAGAAATCGGACTTACTTAGTCTATAAGTATGGATCCTTGGCTTTAATTTTCCATTGGTCCAAATGAATGACAAACAAATTTTATAGAAAAATTCTCAAATACAATTGAGAAATCGGACTTACTTAGTCTATAAGTATGGATCCTTGGCTTTAATTTTCCATTGGTCCAAATGAGTGACAAACAAATTTTATAGGAAAATTCTCAAATACAATTGAGAAATCGGACTTACATAGTCTATAAGTATGGATCCTTGGCTTTAATTTTCCATTGGTCCAAATGAGTGACAAACAAATTTTATAGGAAAATTCTCAAATACAATTGAGAAATCGGACTTACATAGTCTATAAGTATGGATCCTTGGCTTTAATTTCCCATTGGTCCAAATGAGTGACAAACATAAATGTGCCCACAAATAGCTAAATTCCCTTAGAGCTGAACAAAATTTACACAATTTTAATCTTTAAAATTTTATAGAAAAATTCTCAAATACACTTGAGAAATCGGACTTACTTAGTCTATAAGTATGGATCCTTGGCTTTAATTTTCCATTGGTCCAAATGAGTGACAAACAAATTTTATAGAAAAATTCTCAAATACAATTGAGAAATCGGACTTACATAGTCTATAAGTATGGATCCTTGGCTTTAATTTTCCATTGGTCCAAATGAGTGACAAACAAATTTTATAGAAAAATTACCAAATACAATTGAGAAATCGGACTTACATAGTCTATAAGTATGGATCCTTGGCTTTAATTTCCCATTGGTCCAAATGAGTGACAAACATAAATGTGCCCACAAATAGCTAAATTCCCTTAGAGCTGAACAAAATTTACACAATTTTAATCTTTAAAATTTTATAGAAAAATTCTCAAATACAATTGAGAAATCGGACTTACTTAGTCTATAAGTATGGATCCTTGGCTTTAATTTTCCATTGGTCCAAATGAGTGACAAACAAATTTTATAGAAAAATTCTCAAATACAATTGAGAAGTCGGACTTACATAGTCTATAAGTATGGATCCTTGGCTTTAATTTTCCATTGGTCCAAATGAGTGACAAAAAAATTTTATAGAGAAATTCTCAAATACAATTGAGAAATCGGACTTACTTAGTCTATAAGTATGGATCCTTGGCTTTAATTTCCCATTGGTCCAAATGAGTGACAAACAAATTTTATAGGAAAATTCTCAAATACAATTGAGAAATCGGACTTACTTAGTCTATAAGTATGGATCCTTGGCTTTAATTTTCCATTGGTCCAAATGAGTGACAAACAAATTTTATAGGAAAATTCTCAAATACAATTGAGAAATCGGACTTACTTAGTCTATAAGTATGGATCCTTGGCTTTAATTTTCCATTGGTCCAAATGAGTGACAAACAAATTTTATAGAGAAATTCTCAAATACAATTGAGAAATCGGACTTACTTAGTCTATAAGTATGGATCCTTGGCTTTAATTTTCCATTGGTCCAAATGAGTGACAAACAAATTTTATAGGAAAATTCTCAAATACAATTGAGAAATCGGACTTACTTAGTCTATAAGTATGGATCCTTGGCTTTAATTTTCCATTGGTCCAAATGAGTGACAAACAAATTTTATAGAAAAATTCTCAAATACAATTGAGAAGTCGGACTTACATAGTCTATAAGTATGGATCCTTGGCTTTAATTTTCCATTGGTCCAAATGAGTGACAAAAAAATTTTATAGAGAAATTCTCAAATACAATTGAGAAATCGGACTTACTTAGTCTATAAGTATGGATCCTTGGCTTTAATTTCCCATTGGTCCAAATGAGTGACAAACAAATTTTATAGGAAAATTCTCAAATACAATTGAGAAATCGGACTTACTTAGTCTATAAGTATGGATCCTTGGCTTTAATTTTCCATTGGTCCAAATGAGTGACAAACAAATTTTATAGAAAAATTCTCAAATACAATTGAGAAGTCGGACTTACATAGTCTATAAGTATGGATCCTTGGCTTTAATTTTCCATTGGTCCAAATGAGTGACAAAAAAATTTTATAGAGAAATTCTCAAATACAATTGAGAAATCGGACTTACTTAGTCTGTAAGTATGGATCCTTGGCTTTAATTTTCCATTGGTCCAAATGAGTGACAAACAAATTTTATAGAAAAATTCTCAAATACAATTGAGAAGTCGGACTTACATAGTCTATAAGTATGGATCCTTGGCTTTAATTTTCCATTGGTCCAAATGAGTGACAAAAAAATTTTATAGAGAAATTCTCAAATACAATTGAGAAATCGGACTTACTTAGTCTATAAGTATGGATCCTTGGCTTTAATTTCCCATTGGTCCAAACGAGTGACAAACAAATTTTATAGGAAAATTCTCAAATACAATTGAGAAATCGGACTTACTTAGTCTATAAGTATGGATCCTTGGCTTTAATTTTCCATTGGTCCAAATGAGTGACAAACAAATTTTATAGAAAAATTCTCAAATACAATTGAGAAGTCGGACTTACATAGTCTATAAGTATGGATCCTTGGCTTTAATTTTCCATTGGTCCAAAAGAGTGACAAAAAAATTTTATAGAGAAATTCTCAAATACAATTGAGAAATCGGACTTACTTAGTCTATAAGTATGGATCCTTGGCTTTAATTTTCCATTGGTCCAAATGAGTGACAAACAAATTTTATAGAAAAATTCTCAAATACAATTGAGAAGTCGGACTTACATAGTCTATAAGTATGGATCCTTGACTTTAATTTTCCATTGGTCCAAATGAGTGACAAAAAAATTTTATAGAGAAATTCTCAAATACAATTGAGAAATCGGACTTACTTAGTCTATAAGTATGGATCCTTGGCTTTAATTTTCCATTGGTCCAAATGAGTGACAAACAAATTTTATAGAAAAATTCTCAAATACAATTGAGAAATCGGACTTACATAGTCTATAAGTATGGATCCTTGGCTTTAATTTTCCATTGGTCCAAATGAGTGACAAACAAATTTTATAGAAAAATTCTCAAATACAATTGAGAAATCGGACATACTTAGTCTATAAGTATGGATCCTTGGCTTTAATTTTCCATTGGTCCAAATTAGAGACAAACAAATTTTATAGAAAAATTCTCAAATACAATTGAGAAATCGGACTTACATAGTCTATAAGTATAGATCCTTGGCTTTAATTTCCCATTGGTCCAAATGAGTGACAAACAAATTTTATAGAAAAATTCTCAAATACAATTGAGAAATCGGACATACTTAGTCTATAAGTATGGATCCTTGGCTTTAATTTTCCATTGGTCCAAATGAGTGACAAACAAATTTTATAGAAAAATTACCAAATACAATTGAGAAATCGGACTTACATAGTCTATAAGTATGGATCCTTGGCTTTAATTTCCCATTGGTCCAAATGAGTGACAAACAAATTTTATAGAAAAATTCTATAAGTATGGATCCTTGGCTTTAATTTTCCATTGGTCCAAATGAGTGACAAACAAATTTTATAGAAAAATTCTCAAATACAATTGAGAAATCGGACTTACATAGTCTATAAGTATGGATCCTTGGCTTTAATTTTCCATTGGTCCAAATGAGTGACAAACAAATTTTATAGAAAAATTCTCAAATACAATTGAGAAATCGGACATACTTAGTCTATAAGTATGGATCCTTGGCTTTAATTTTCCATTGGTCCAAATTAGAGACAAACAAATTTTATAGAAAAATTCTCAAATACAATTGAGAAATCGGACTTACATAGTCTATAAGTATGGATCCTTGGCTTTAATTTCCCATTGGTCCAAATGAGTGACAAACAAATTTTATAGAAAAATTCTATAAGTATGGATCCTTGGCTTTAATTTTCCATTGGTCCAAATGAGTGACAAACAAATTTTATAGAAAAATTCTCAAATACAATTGAGAAATCGGACTTACATAGTCTATGAGTATGGATCCTTGGCTTTAATTTTCCATTGGTCCAAATGAGTGACAAACAAATTTTATAGAAAAATTCTCAAATACAATTGAGAAATCGGACTTACATAGTCTATAAGTATGGATCCTTGGCTTTAATTTTCCATTGGTCCAAATGAGTGACAAACAAATTTTATAGAAAAATTCTCAAATACAATTGAGAAATCGGACTTACATAGTCTATAAGTATGGATCCTTGGCTTTAATTTCCCATTGGTCCAAATGAGTGACAAACAAATTTTATAGAAAAATTCTCAAATACAATTGAGAAATCGGACTTACATAGTCTATAAGTATGGATCCTTGGCTTTAATTTTCCATTGGTCCAAATGAGTGACAAACATAAATGAGCCCACAAATAGCTAAATTCCCTTAGAGCTGAACAAAATTTACACAATTTTAAGCTTTAAAATTTTATAGAAAAATTCTCAAATACAATTGAGAAATCGGACTTACTTAGTCTATAAGTACGGATCCTTGGCTTTAATTTTCCATTGTTTCAAATGAGTGACAAACAAATTTTATAGAAAAATTCTCAAATACAATTGAGAAATCGGACTTACATAGTCTATAAGTATGGATCCTTGGCTTTAATTTCCCATTGGTCCAAATGAGTGACAAACATAAATGTGCCCACAAATAGCTAAATTCCCTTAGAGCTGAACAAAATTTACACAATTTTAAGCTTTAAAATTTTATAGAAAAATTCTCAAATACAATTGAGAAATCGGACATACTTAGTCTATAAGTATGGATCCTTGGCTTTAATTTTCCATTGGTCCAAATGAGTGACAAACAAATTTTATAGAAAAATTACCAAATACAATTGAGAAATCGGACTTACATAGTCTATAAGTATGGATCCTTGGCTTTAATTTCCCATTGGTCCAAATGAGTGACAAACAAATTTTATAGAAAAATTCTATAAGTATGGATCCTTGGCTTTAATTTTCCATTGGTCCAAATGAGTGACAAACAAATTTTATAGAAAAATTCTCAAATACAATTGAGAAATCGGACTTACATAGTCTATAAGTATGGATCCTTGGCTTTAATTTTCCATTGGTCCAAATGAGTGACAAACAAATTTTATAGAAAAATTCTCAAATACAATTGAGAAATCGGACATACTTAGTCTATAAGTATGGATCCTTGGCTTTAATTTTCCATTGGTCCAAATTAGAGACAAACAAATTTTATAGAAAAATTCTCAAATACAATTGAGAAATCGGACTTACATAGTCTATAAGTATAGATCCTTGGCTTTAATTTCCCATTGGTCCAAATGAGTGACAAACAAATTTTATAGAAAAATTCTCAAATACAATTGAGAAATCGGACATACTTAGTCTATAAGTATGGATCCTTGGCTTTAATTTTCCATTGGTCCAAATGAGTGACAAACAAATTTTATAGAAAAATTACCAAATACAATTGAGAAATCGGACTTACATAGTCTATAAGTATGGATCCTTGGCTTTAATTTCCCATTGGTCCAAATGAGTGACAAACAAATTTTATAGAAAAATTCTCAAATACAATTGAGAAATCGGACTTACATAGTCTATAAGTATGGATCCTTGGCTTTAATTTTCCATTGGTCCAAATGAGTGACAAACAAATTTTATAGAAAAATTCTCAAATACAATTGAGAAATCGGACATACTTAGTCTATAAGTATGGATCCTTGGCTTTAATTTTCCATTGGTCCAAATTAGAGACAAACAAATTTTATAGAAAAATTCTCAAATACAATTGAGAAATCGGACTTACATAGTCTATAAGTATGGATCCTTGGCTTTAATTTCCCATTGGTCCAAATGAGTGACAAACAAATTTTATAGAAAAATTCTATAAGTATGGATCCTTGGCTTTAATTTTCCATTGGTCCAAATGAGTGACAAACAAATTTTATAGAAAAATTCTCAAATACAATTGAGAAATCGGACTTACATAGTCTATGAGTATGGATCCTTGGCTTTAATTTTCCATTGGTCCAAATGAGTGACAAACAAATTTTATAGAAAAATTCTCAAATACAATTGAGAAATCGGACTTACATAGTCTATAAGTATGGATCCTTGGCTTTAATTTTCCATTGGTCCAAATGAGTGACAAACAAATTTTATAGAAAAATTCTCAAATACAATTGAGAAATCGGACTTACATAGTCTATAAGTATGGATCCTTGGCTTTAATTTCCCATTGGTCCAAATGAGTGACAAACAAATTTTATAGAAAAATTCTCAAATACAATTGAGAAATCGGACTTACATAGTCTATAAGTATGGATCCTTGGCTTTAATTTTCCATTGGTCCAAATGAGTGACAAACATAAATGAGCCCACAAATAGCTAAATTCCCTTAGAGCTGAACAAAATTTACACAATTTTAAGCTTTAAAATTTTATAGAAAAATTCTCAAATACAATTGAGAAATCGGACTTACTTAGTCTATAAGTATGGATCCTTGGCTTTAATTTTCCATTGGTCCAAATTAGTGACAAACAAATTTTATAGAAAAATTCTCAAATACAATTGAGAAATCGGACTTACATAGTCTATAAGTATGGATCCTTGGCTTTAATTTCCCATTGGTCCAAATGAGTGACAAACATAAATGTGCCCACAAATAGCTAAATTCCCTTAGAGCTGAACAAAATTTACACAATTTTAAGCTTTAAAATTTTATAGAAAAATTCTCAAATACAATTGAGAAATCGGACATACTTAGTCTATAAGTATGGATCCTTGGCTTTAATTTTCCATTGGTCCAAATGAGTGACAAACAAATTTTATAGAAAAATTCTCAAATACAATTGAGAAATCGGACTTACATAGTCTATAAGTATGGATCCTTGGCTTTAATTTTCCATTGGTCCAAATGAGTGACAAACAAATTTTATAGAAAAATTCTCAAATACAATTGAGAAATCGGACTTACTTAGTCTATAAGTATGGATCCTTGGCTTTAATTTTCCATTGGTCCAAATTAGTGACAAACAAATTTTATAGAAAAATTCTCAAATACAATTGAGAAATCGGACTTACTTAGTCTATAAGTATGGATCCTTGGCTTTAATTTTCCATTGGTCCAAATTAGTGACAAACAAATTTTATAGAAAAATTCTCAAATACAATTGAGAAATCGGACTTACATAGTCTATAAGTATGGATCCTTGGCTTTAATTTCCCATTGGTCCAAATGAGTGACAAACATAAATGTGCCCACAAATAGCTAAATTCCCTTAGAGCTGAACAAAATTTACACAATTTTAAGCTTTAAAATTTTATAGAAAAATTCTCAAATACAATTGAGAAATCGGACATACTTAGTCTATAAGTATGGATCCTTGGCTTTAATTTTCCATTGGTCCAAATGAGTGACAAACAAATTTTATAGAAAAATTCTCAAATACAATTGAGAAATCGGACTTACATAGTCTATAAGTATGGATCCTTGGCTTTAATTTTCCATTGGTCCAAATGAGTGACAAACAAATTTTATAGAAAAATTCTCAAATACAATTGAGAAATCGGACTTACATAGTCTATAAGTATGGATCCTTGGCTTTAATTTTCCATTGGTCCAAATGAGTGACAAACATAAATGAGCCCACAAATAGCTAAATTCCCTTAGAGCTGAACAAAATTTACACAATTTTAAGCTTTAAAATTTTATAGAAAAATTCTCAAATACAATTGAGAAATCGGACTTACTTAGTCTATAAGTACGGATCCTTGGCTTTAATTTTCCATTGTTCCAAATGAGTGACAAACAAATTTTATAGAAAAATTCTCAAATACAATTGAGAAATCGGACATACTTAGTCTATAAGTATGGATCCTTGGCTTTAATTTTCCATTGGTCCAAATGAGTGACAAACAAATTTTATAGAAAAATTACCAAATACAATTGAGAAATCGGACTTACATAGTCTATAAGTATGGATCCTTGGCTTTAATTTCCCATTGGTCCAAATGAGTGACAAACAAATTTTATAGAAAAATTCTATAAGTATGGATCCTTGGCTTTAATTTTCCATTGGTCCAAATGAGTGACAAACAAATTTTATAGAAAAATTCTCAAATACAATTGAGAAATCGGACTTACATAGTCTATAAGTATGGATCCTTGGCTTTAATTTTCCATTGGTCCAAATGAGTGACAAACAAATTTTATAGAAAAATTCTCAAATACAATTGAGAAATCGGACATACTTAGTTTATAAGTATGGATCCTTGGCTTTAATTTTCCATTGGTCCAAATTAGAGACAAACAAATTTTATAGAAAAATTCTCAAATACAATTGAGAAATCGGACTTACATAGTCTATAAGTATAGATCCTTGGCTTTAATTTCCCATTGGTCCAAATGAGTGACAAACAAATTTTATAGAAAAATTCTCAAATACAATTGAGAAATCGGACATACTTAGTCTATAAGTATGGATCCTTGGCTTTAATTTTCCATTGGTCCAAATGAGTGACAAACAAATTTTATAGAAAAATTACCAAATACAATTGAGAAATCGGACTTACATAGTCTATAAGTATGGATCCTTGGCTTTAATTTCCCATTGGTCCAAATGAGTGACAAACAAATTTTATAGAAAAATTCTATAAGTATGGATCCTTGGCTTTAATTTTCCATTGGTCCAAATGAGTGACAAACAAATTTTATAGAAAAATTCTCAAATACAATTGAGAAATCGGACTTACATAGTCTATAAGTATGGATCCTTGGCTTTAATTTTCCATTGGTCCAAATGAGTGACAAACAAATTTTATAGAAAAATTCTCAAATACAATTGAGAAATCGGACATACTTAGTCTATAAGTATGGATCCTTGGCTTTAATTTTCCATTGGTCCAAATTAGAGACAAACAAATTTTATAGAAAAATTCTCAAATACAATTGAGAAATCGGACATACTTAGTCTATAAGTATGGATCCTTGGCTTTAATTTTCCATTGGTCCAAATGAGTGACAAACAAATTTTATAGAAAAATTACCAAATACAATTGAGAAATCGGACTTACATAGTCTATAAGTATGGATCCTTGGCTTTAATTTCCCATTGGTCCAAATGAGTGACAAACAAATTTTATAGAAAAATTCTATAAGTATGGATCCTTGGCTTTAATTTTCCATTGGTCCAAATGAGTGACAAACAAATTTTATAGAAAAATTCTCAAATACAATTGAGAAATCGGACTTACATAGTCTATAAGTATGGATCCTTGGCTTTAATTTCCCATTGGTCCAAATGAGTGACAAACAAATTTTATAGAAAAATTCTATAAGTATGGATCCTTGGCTTTAATTTTCCATTGGTCCAAATGAGTGACAAACAAATTTTATAGAAAAATTCTCAAATACAATTGAGAAATCGGACTTACATAGTCTATAAGTATGGATCCTTGGCTTTAATTTTCCATTGGTCCAAATGAGTGACAAACAAATTTTATAGAAAAATTCTCAAATACAATTGAGAAATCGGACATACTTAGTCTATAAGTATGGATCCTTGGCTTTAATTTTCCATTGGTCCAAATTAGAGACAAACAAATTTTATAGAAAAATTCTCAAATACAATTGAGAAATCGGACATACTTAGTCTATAAGTATGGATCCTTGGCTTTAATTTTCCATTGGTCCAAATGAGTGACAAACAAATTTTATAGAAAAATTACCAAATACAATTGAGAAATCGGACTTACATAGTCTATAAGTATGGATCCTTGGCTTTAATTTCCCATTGGTCCAAATGAGTGACAAACAAATTTTATAGAAAAATTCTATAAGTATGGATCCTTGGCTTTAATTTTCCATTGGTCCAAATGAGTGACAAACAAATTTTATAGAAAAATTCTCAAATACAATTGAGAAATCGGACATACTTAGTCTATAAGTACGGATCCTTGGCTTTAATTTTCCATTGTTCCAAATGAGTGACAAACAAATTTTATAGAAAAATTCTCAAATACAATTGAGAAATCGGACTTACTTAGTCTATAAGTATTGTCGCAGTACCCTTGTTTTGAGTTTTGTAAAGCCGCAACAAAACATCTGCCAGCTAGCTCAGGGACGTCAGGGAAGGTACGACCCGCGGCTTCCAAAACAGGGCTGGACAAAAACATTTATATTTAAATAAACAAAAACCTAACAGAAAATAACTACATGAAAATGACTAACGGACTGAAAGTTTATTATAAAAATTTCGGACGGATATCGACACAATTAACTAAACGATGACAAGGTTGGGACATATGGTGGAATTTGTCCCCTAGCTGCCCACCCTACCTTGGTAACATAACACAAAAATTCCTATGTTACCCCACAGACGATAAAGATTTGGTCACACACTTACATACTTACTTTAACACAAAACACCTTTAGCCGGACATCTTCTAAATTTTCTTCATCCAAATGAAAACATGAATTTTGTAAAAATTTTCTTTCTCAATAAATTATTTTATTACAATTAAAGTTATTTTCTTTTGGATTCTTCAATAATTTAATCGCATAAAAATGTATGTAAACAAAAAGGCAAGTACTTGAATTACCCTAATTATCTTAAATAAACTGGATATAAACATAAAAAAAACTTAATTACTAATACAAAAATATGACTCAAAAACTAATCCCAAAAATACCTATAAAAATCTCCCGGACACTAGTCACACAGGATACGCGGCACAAAATAACTCAACTAATAATTAACTACCTATTTGAGAGAGCTCTCTAAAATGGTTTATAAAAAAAATTCAGTAATCTTTCAACAGAAAATTTAAATAAAAAATCTACTAACGTTAAATAGTTTTGGGCTAACAAAAATTTTATTTTACTAACCTTATAATAACCACTAACAATTACTAACACTAATATTAACTAATACTAACACTTATTCCAATTTCTATTAATTTTATGTATTTATTTTATATTAATTTTATTAATTTTTAATTTCCTTTTTTTTTGGTTTTATTGAATAAAAATTTTATCTATTCTTTCTTTATAAAAAAAAATTTTTATTTTCTTCCCGCCGGAATATAAATCACACAAAAATCTAAAAACAATCGTCCGACACAAAAGCTGGTACCAATTTCAAATATATAGAAAAGGAAATTTGTGGACTCACCACTAATTACTGGCGCCTTGGCTAACCAGGATATACCCACTCGATTTTTTAAATTTTTGCCCAAATATCGGCCACTCATCCGGAAATTTCTTCCAAGGTGATTGCTGTTTACCGGCTCTACTTCTTGTTCCCTCGGATTTATCTTCTGTTTTTGGCTCAATGTTATATTTTCAGCTTCCTCTTCTACTTCTTTAGGCATTCCCAGATTTTTCTATTGTTTTAATTTTTGCACCACTTCTTCAGGCGTATTTGTATGTAAGTATCTCGTTCAATTTTTATTATTATTTAATTAATCATTTTTTTTATGTATATATATTTTTATAAAAACTTGGTCTTATCTCTCCGGCTATCTGTTCATCAATCTCCTCTTTTTCAAAAATTTTTTTCCCATATCCCTAAATTTTTCCAATTCGCCGTAAAAATATTTCGACACTCTATTTGTCCTTCTCTTTTGTCTCTACTATTTCAATGTCCGCTTTTTCTGACAGTTACATTCCTGACATTCCTACAAATTACATACCTTCACGGCCAACAACCTCTGTCATTTTTGACCTTGCTCTCACTAAAGACAAACAATTACTTAACAGCTTCCCAACACTGTTTTGCGTGGCACATTGTCAAACCTCGTACATTTTCATTTAAACATTTACATACGCTACAGTATGGATCCTTGGCTTTAATTTTCCATTGGTCCAAATTAGTGACAAACAAATTTTATAGAAAAATTCTCAAATACAATTGAGAAATCGGACTTACATAGTCTATAAGTATGGATCCTTGGCTTTAATTTTCCATTGGTCCAAATGAGTGACAAACAAATTTTATAGAAAAATTCTCAAATACAATTGAGAAATCGGACATACTTAGTCTATAAGTATGGATCCTTGGCTTTAATTTTCCATTGGTCCAAATTAGAGACAAACAAATTTTATAGAAAAATTCTCAAATACAATTGAGAAATCGGACTTACATAGTCTATAAGTATGGATCCTTGGCTTTAATTTCCCATTGGTCCAAATGAGTGACAAACAAATTTTATAGAAAAATTCTATAAGTCTGGATCCTTGGCTTTAATTTTCCATTGGTCCAAATGAGTGACAAACAAATTTTATAGAAAAATTCTCAAATACAATTGAGAAATCGGACTTACATGGTCTATGAGTATGGATCCTTGGCTTTAATTTTCCATTGGTCCAAATGAGTGACAAACAAATTTTATAGAAAAATTCTCAAATACAATTGAGAAATCGGACTTACATAGTCTATAAGTATGGATCCTTGGCTTTAATTTTCCATTGGTCCAAATGAGTGACAAACAAATTTTATAGAAAAATTCTCAAATACAATTGAGAAATCGGACTTACATAGTCTATAAGTATGGATCCTTGGCTTTAATTTCCCATTGGTCCAAATGAGTGACAAACAAATTTTATAGAAAAATTCTCAAATACAATTGAGAAATCGGACTTACATAGTCTATAAGTATGGATCCTTGGCTTTAATTTTCCATTGGTCCAAATGAGTGACAAACATAAATGAGCCCACAAATAGCTAAATTCCCTTAGAGCTGAACAAAATTTACACAATTTTAAGCTTTAAAATTTTATAGAAAAATTCTCAAATACAATTGAGAAATCGGACTTACTTAGTCTATAAGTACGGATCCTTGGCTTTAATTTTCCATTGTTCCAAATGAGTGACAAACAAATTTTATAGAAAAATTCTCAAATACAATTGAGAAATCGGACTTACATAGTCTATAAGTATGGATCCTTGGCTTTAATTTCCCATTGGTCCAAATGAGTGACAAACAAATTTTATAGAAAAATTCTCAAATACAATTGAGAAATCGGACTTACATAGTCTATAAGTATGGATCCTTGGCTTTAATTTTCCATTGGTCCAAATGAGTGACAAACATAAATGAGCCCACAAATAGCTAAATTCCCTTAGAGCTGAACAAAATTTACACAATTTTAAGCTTTAAAATTTTATAGAAAAATTCTCAAATACAATTGAGAAATCGGACTTACTTAGTCTATAAGTACGGATCCTTGGCTTTAATTTTCCATTGTTCCAAATGAGTGACAAACAAATTTTATAGAAAAATTCTCAAATACAATTGAGAAGTCGGACTTACATAGTCTATAAGTATGGATCCTTGGCTTTAATTTTTTATTGGTCCAAATTAGTGACAAACAAATTTTATAGAAAAATTCTCAAATACAATTGAGAAATCGGACTTACATAGTCTATAAGTATGGATCCTTGGCTTTAATTTCCCATTGGTCCAAATGAGTGACAAACAAATTTTATAGAAAAATTCTCAAATACAATTGAGAAATCGGACTTACATAGTCTATAAGTATGGATCCTTGGCTTTAATTTTCCATTGGTCCAAATGAGTGACAAACATAAATGAGCCCACAAATAGCTAAATTCCCTTAGAGCTGAACAAAATTTACACAATTTTAAGCTTTAAAATTTTATAGAAAAATTCTCAAATACAATTGAGAAATCGGACTTACTTAGTCTATAAGTACGGATCCTTGGCTTTAATTTTCCATTGTTCCAAATGAGTGACAAACAAATTTTATAGAAAAATTCTCAAATACAATTGAGAAATCGGACTTACATAGTCTATAAGTAGGGATCCTTGGCTTTAATTTCCCATTGGTCCAAATGAGTGACAAACAAATTTTATAGAAAAATTCTCAAATACAATTGAGAAATCGGACTTACTTAGTCTATAAGTATGGATCCTTGGCTTTAATTTTCCATTGGTCCAAATTAGTGACAAACAAATTTTATAGAAAAATTCTCAAATACAATTGAGAAATCGGACTTACATAGTCTATAAGTATGGATCCTTGGCTTTAATTTCCCATTGGTCCAAATGAGTGACAAACATAAATGTGCCCACAAATAGCTAAATTCCCTTAGAGCTGAACAAAATTTACACAATTTTAAGCTTTAAAATTTTATAGAAAAATTCTCAAATACAATTGAGAAATCGGACTTACAAAGTCTATAAGTATGAATCCTCGGCTTTAATTTTCCATTGGTCCAAATGAGTGACAAACAAATTTTATAGAAAAATTCTCAAATACAATTGAGAAATCGGACTTACATAGTCTATAAGTATGGATCCTTGGCTTTAATTTTCCATTGTTCCAAATGAGTGACAAACAAATTTTATAGAAAAATTCTCAAATACAATTGAGAAATCGGACTTACATAGTCTATAAGTATGGATTCTTGGCTTTAATTTTCCATTGGTCCACATGAGTGACAAACAAATTTTATAGAAAAATTCTCAAATACAATTGAGAAATCGGACTTACATAGTCTATAAGTATGGATCCTTGGCTTTAATTTTCCATTGGTCCAAATGAGTGACAAACAAATTTTATAGAAAAATTCTCAAATACAATTGAGAAATCGGACTTACATAGTCTATAAGTATGGATCCTTGGCTTTAATTTCCCATTGGTCCAAATGAGTGACAAACAAATTTTATAGAAAAATTCTCAAATACAATTGAGAAATCGGACTTACATAGTCTATAAGTATGGATCCTTGGCTTTAATTTTCCATTGGTCCAAATGAGTGACAAACAAATTTTATAGAAAAATTCTCAAATACAATTGAGAAATCGGTCATACATAGTCTATAAGTATGGATCCTTGGCTTTAATTTTCCCTTGGTCCAAATGAGTGACAAACATAAATGTCCCTACAAATGGCCAAATTCCCTTAGAGCTGAACAAAATTTACACAATTTTAATCTTTAAAATTTTATAGAAATTTATTTAAGTCGAATCGTATGCTAGTAACAATGAATTTATAGTCATGTGAAGGTGGTGTTCGCTGAAGTGGTTAGCGCGTTGACTACTACGCAAACAATGACGTGGGGCCTGGGTTCAAACCCTGGCCAGAGCAAGTCATTCAACATCATTAATTTCTGTAATGTACATTAGTGAGACATTGTATTAATTGTTGTCGGACTATTTAAGTGATGAAGGCATAGCACTGGTCACTAAAAAACTGTTCCCACAGCGATTGATGATGTTCCAAGCTAATGTACACAACATCGCCCTCCTTCGTCGGTTAGCAGAAACATCGGCGAAGTAAAACAATTAATAAAATGCCTGCCAATACAGCTTAACAAAGTTAATGCGTCTACCTAACACCGGAGACGCCTCAACACTGCTTTAAAAATAAACATAACGCGCAAAGCAGAGTTGTAAAAGAGTTAAGCCTTGTACATTTTCAACATCTATCTTTTCTACTCTATCCCTCTCTCTGAGTTCCGGCACAATGCACTGCATACGTAGGGGTCATCCCCTGAGTGCTGGTCCTAATTAAAAAAAAAAAGTCATAGTCTGGTCATGAACTAATCATAATCTAGTCAAGCTTTAGTCTACATATAGTGTAACCATAGTCTAGTGATAGTTGAAATCCAGTCATACTCTAGTCGTAGACTATTTATAGTGATAGTTTAGTCGTAGTATTGTTATGGAGTATTCATATCATAGTGGCAATCTAGTGATATTCTAGTCATATAGTCACAGTATAATCATAGCATTTTATAGCAAGATATAGCCCAGTTCTAATCATGGCTTAGTCACAATGGATTTACAGTTATCCATAGTTTAGTCATGGCCTAATCATAATCTATTCATTATATATTTATAGCCAAATCATAGTCTAGTTTTAGTCTACTTATGGTCCATAGGCTAGTCATAGTCTGCTCACAGTCTAAACATAGTCTAGTCTAGTCTAGTCTCGCCATATTATTGTCATATCCTAGTCACAGAGTAGTGATAGTTTAATTATAGCCTGGTCACACTCTATTCATATCACAGTTACAATCTAGTGATAGTCTAGTCTCAATCTAACCTATTTTAGTCATAGTCTTGTCATAACCTAGTGACAGTTTAGTGATGGTCTAGAGATAATCTATTCATATTCGTGCAAAGCCATAGTCATACAGGCATGTTCTGAAATCACGATGATATCAAATCACGAACGATTTTAGAATTACAAAAGTGATATTTACGTGTTCAGAGAAAAGCACGAGATTTTTAATTTTTAGTGGTGATTTCATTGTTCTAAATCACGACCAAACAGCTGATTTTTTCTCTATACAAATAATTTTTTTTTTTTGGATCTTTAAGAAATTTTTCACAAAAATGTAATAAATTTACGAATTGAAGTTAAAGTTTTTGTAAATATTTCGTAAAAATGCTTGTAGCAAGTTCGTTAGCAATATTTGATCTAAAAGCAAAATTTCAAAAGAATGCGCAAAAAATGCAGCGTCCCTAAATTTGTAAATTTTGTAGGTTCTTCTAAGGAAAATTATTAACTTCATTGCAAAAACCAATAAAGAACAAATTATTTTAAGTGCGTGTGATAATTTTATTGCAGAGTTTAAAGAAAAATGGTTAAAAAAAAACTTAAAGTGATTTGAAATCTTCATGCTGTTAGGTGGCCGGTCTTAAATAACGAAATTTTCAACATGTGTACGCCAGAATACCTTTTCAGTGATTATAAATCACTTTACGAAAAAATTGAGAGTATTGTGTTACAATATTGCATAGTTTCAGGCATATTACCGTGATAATAAATAAATTTATATAAAAGAAAGTAGAATGCCCAATTGATTTAAAGAAAATATTTGTATTTTTTTTTTTGTTATATCATGCCTTTTACTTCGTCTTTATTTCTTTACTCGTAATATGAAGTTCTCTTTAAAGTACACTGCAAAAATGCTGACATCGTTGTAACCACATAATTATACACAATAGTAGACTTAATTAAATATATGCTTTTAAGTTTATAAGAAACTTCATTTTATACGATAAGCCCATGTAGTATAAGTAAACACATTTTTAAAAAACATCAGCAAGCATGTTTGTGCATGCTTAGTTTAGAGAGACACATAAGCAAAACTTAATAAATGAAATCTTTATAAAAATTATTATTTTTACTAATTATGGTTAAAGACTAAAAGACAAGAACTAAGTTAGGGAAACTAAGCAGACAAAACCACAGGTATTTTAACAACTTAACAATTTGCCAAGCAGTCTTAAGGTATGCTATAAAAATTTGCCGTTGTTATACATATAAGCTAAAGTGCACATTTTAATTTATTAATGTATGCATTTATGTTTGTTAAAAACATATTTAAGAAAAATTTTTATTTTATTAAATAAAGTAAGATAGTTAGTGAGTGCTCAAGGTCTCTCCCTCTCCCGCTCTCTCTCTTTCTCACTCACTGCCACAGCATCATGACTTTGCATCATAATTATTTAATATTTTAAAGCATATATTCAGGATGATGAAATTGTAACGTGTTTGAATTGAAACAGTTGTGAAAACTTTGCAATTTTCTTAGCGAATGTTTTCAAGTCACACATACTAAATCGTTTCAATTTAAATGCAAAGAAAAATGTTTT
This sequence comes from Lypha dubia, assembly GCA_947311025.1. NCBI lineage: Eukaryota > Metazoa > Arthropoda > Insecta > Diptera > Tachinidae > Lypha > Lypha dubia. Next base: position 9,675,400 of record OX371262.1, on the reverse strand, counting down.
ATGATTAAAAGGGTCGTTAGAGAAAAATTGCAGTTTAATATTATTTTATATTTAATTGGTTGCTCTCAAGGCGGAATTCATGCAAGGTGACCTTGCCTCAATTGGTACTTAAAAGTGTATTTTAACATCTCCGGGGAGTACAAGCGGCAAAAGTGGGCGAATATTATCAGCTGTGGTCTCGAGTTCACCTTGCATGAATTCGCTTTGGTGGCTATAAAAAGTTATTTGATTTTAATGGATTTTCGGATTTTCAATAAAAAAAAATTATAAGATTTTAAAATTCTGTAATGGGTTCAGTTTCCTAGCAGGTTTTCACCCAAATTTAAATTGTGTTCTTTGTTTTTTGGATTGTGGAAAACTCATAAAATTTTCATTTTAATAATACGCATTTTGAATTTCATTAAGTTTTTATTTTCAATGCTCTCTCTCTCTGTCTCTCTGTTTTTATCTCTTGTTTTATTTTTATGAAATCTTAGAATTAAATGAATTTCTTAGAAAATTTGCAGCATATGTTTTAAATAAGTTACGAACGAATTTTGACGTTCAACTTTTTTTTAGTATAGAACTCAAGTATAGTAAATGTTTGTCTATAAATTTTCAATTTTCATTTTGCAAACGAACGTTATAATAAATCTCTCTAGTAAAATAAAAAAGTTTAGTGGAGAAAATTTACTACACACATATTCGTACATACAGACATGCATTCATACAAACACATATACGATTAGGTTTGTGCGTCTGTATGCACGATTTTGTTCAGATATTTCTTAAAAAATTTTATATTTTATGACTATTCCGCCAGACTATTGTTTGTTTGTTCGCTTGTGTTAGGCCTTAAACGACATTTGCTCAAATTGTTAGAGTATACTTTTATCATTTAAAATACATTTGTAATACATACATACATAAACGCATATAAAATTATAACCTTGTTAACATTAAAATGGTAACGAGCTTGACAACAAGTAGCAGCTGCTACAATAATGTATGAATGGAAATTGTGTAGGACTATTTGAAATTTATAATAAAACATGCCAATTAAGAAAGTTTTTAGTTTTCCCAAACCTTTTACTTAGGCAATATGTATTTTATTGTTAGTGCTGTAAATCTTTAAGAAAAATTATATAAATCTGATTATTTTTATAGGAAAAACTGTTTAAATGGCAGGATTTTATGGTTTTCATATTGTATTGTGTGTGTGTTTTTTTTTTTTTTTCATCCCAGATATAATTTTTCTACTTGTTAATTCCAGAAATTATTATAGATTAAGTACTCCGTACATTGGCAACTATTTTAATTTGTAAATGCCATTTTCATAAACATTCTTTACAAGTTTTTCTTATTGTGCAAAAATTCAATAAATAAAGCAAAAGTAATATTTTTTTTTTTTTGTATAAGTTTTGCAATTTAAAAGCTATTTTGGGGGAAATAATTGCAAAAAGTTCGTAATAGAAAATAAATGGAAAAGAAATTAAAGCAATTGATGGCTTTAGTACTCTTTAAGTGAAACTTGCAAATTTTGCAGATGATTTTTCCTTAAAAAACACTTCTTTAAAAAAACAAAGCAATTAAATTTTTTATAAAAATTGATTTAGAAATGGGTGCTCAAATAAATCAGTGATGCCAACTCAAAGTTGTGACACCCTATAAAAAACACTCCATACATGGAGTCGTATGCTTAATATTGAAGTATTTAATGTACGATCATAGTAAGTATACGCTATGGTGCATTTATAAGCATTTAATAAATAATTTTTCCAACATTTTGCTTCATAAGCACCACAAAAATTTTCTAAATCATTTTTATAAAAAAATTTTAATTGTTGCACAGGTCTCTAGCAATAATTTGGCTTTTACAGATTTAAAATATATCAATTAGTCGACGAGTTATAGCCAAAAAACCATATAAACAATATGCTGAAAATCGGCATTTGACTGCAAAGTTCGAAGGTCGATTAAAAAAAATCGAACTAACATAAACAAACGCCGCGATACGGGTCTTCTAATTTAGCCTCTATTTTCACCCTTCACTCTCAGAATCGACCTAACTTTTGCTAACCTGAATTTGTTCCATCTTCTGATATCAGCACACTCGTAACAACTCAACATCATCAAATGCATTTCAATGTCGAACGGTTTAACTGCAAAACTGTTTCCTTAATTTCAACAGTCAGGGCATTTATTCTCTCAGCACTGCTCTAAAAACTAACATAACGCGCAATAGCAGAGTTGCCAAAGAGTTAAGCTTTCTTTTACATTTTCAACATCTATCTTCTCTACCCTATCCCTATCCCCTTAAGTTCTGGCACAATGCATTCCATAAGTAGGAGTCACCCCTTGAATTCTGATTTCCAAAAAAAAAAAATATTGCCCCTATTACGGTTTACAACTCAACCAAGTTGAGTTGAAATTGAAACAACTCAACTTTAAAACAACTTAACTCATTTTTGGTATTATGAATTACAACTCATTCTAGTTGAAGTTGTATTGATGTTGCCAGCCTCAAAAGCAACGATTTGACAGTTGATAAAGCAGTTTATGGTATTTTTTGAGACAAAAACAAAAAAAATATGGTTTCTTGTTAAAGTGAGCTTTTTGTTTTGTTTAATAAAATATAAAATTGTACTAAGTGAAAAAAATGGATATCTCTTATTTTTTGGACTCTGAAGAAAGTAATGAGTTGGGCATACAAAAAAATCTTCGTAATCACTCCAATCCCTTGGAACTTCCCGATGCTATGTAAGAAAAAAATTAAGTTATAATTGAATGGCTTTTTAATTGTATATTTAATATGATTTTATAATGAGCTGAAGGAACATTTCCAGAAGCCTGTGCGAGGTACGGGTATACCTCACATAATAATACTATGTGAAACTCATAGGTTCCTTGCTGACGGCAGTTATGTATCAAAAAAGTTGTGGAAATGATGCAAACGTTGTATTGGCACATCCTACAATACATATCTGTAGTGATTAAAGAAGTATTAAATATCTTCGAGCGATATGTTTGTGCAAAATGGATAATAACAAAAATTATTGAAGAAGAGCAAAACGCTCTGTTTTCTCGTTGTAACTCTATTTTTTCTATAAATAACTTCTCAATCGTTAATAAATTCATGTAAGGCATTTAAAAAAAAAACTTGACTTACCCCATTTCCACTTTATTTGCTTAAGATTTTTTTAACAACTGCTACTGAGCAGTTGTAATTTCTTGGCATTTTAGACAACCTCACTATCACTGAGTTGTAATCGATAATACCACAAAAAAGTTGTAATGCGAAATAATTTCAACTTTTACATTTTTGGCAGGTTGAGTTGTAATCGATAATACCGATTTGAAAAATTTCAACTGAATTACAGTTGAGTTGTAAACCGTAATAGGGGCATATGATTCTTTTCGAATCCAACATTAGACTACTAAAGCTACGGTTCACATTGATCAAATATTTGTCGACAAAAACATGACCAAGAAAGAAACTAATAACTTATTTCCTTTATATCAATATTTTTTTAATTATGGGTTCACGTTTTTTTTTAAACTGTCTAAAAGTACTTTTTTGTAGAATAATTAATTTTATTTTCTAATAAAAACCAAGTTAAATGACTTTATCCCTAAGCAAAACTAGTGATTACGTTCTTTTGGACAAATATTTATTTAATGTAAATGTAGCTGTAAACAGCCCTAAATCTCATTGTACAACATCGATAACATCGTTGGCACAAAAATAATATATCTACTGATCGGAAGTCTCTAGCTAGATCTAGATAGCTAGTTACTAGAATAGTTTCATCTGGATTAACGGAAAGACCGAAATCTTCCACTCCGCGTAATAAAAATGTAGACAGAATCATTCATGATATTTGATAGAATACAGTGAAACATTCCAGTTACCATAACCATCGACTCGAAGTGATTAAGCACGCAGAAACGTCTGATTCGACCGTAGCTGATTTGTAAGAGAGAGAGAGAGAGAGAGAGAGAGAGAGAGAGAGAGAGAGTGAGTTGCCCAAGAGGCAATTTCACTTTGAAACCCTCTTTATGTACATAAAACTGCGCTTCTTTTAAACCGGCAAAAATTCGTTAAAATCTTGTCTGTTCGCCTTATTGTGCCACCCATTTGTATTATTTTTTAATCTCGGTTCTTGTTTTCTTAAATAACAAAAAATCGTATAGTGCATTCACATTTCTTTCTTTCATATTATAAGTGAGATTAAATTAGTTTGACCCCATTTAGACAAGCAAAGTTTACTTAGCAAAGTCATAAGTTTATAGGCGCGAGAGGTGTACAGAATTTGAAGTACTCGCAAAGTTTGTTATGTTTCTCCTTCGTAAACTTTGTCAAAGTAAACTTTGCGCGTCTAAATCGGCTCTATGGGCCGTGCTTCACTATCCTACACAATCGTACGATTCATTCACAGGAAAATCTTGCAAAAATCTGACCGACTTTAAAGTTGTTTCAAAATGGTATTGTAGGTGCCAAAAGGTGTACAAAACTGATGCCAAAACTTCTGGTTGACAATAAATACTCCTCTGATCTCATGAAAACTATCATTTTATAAAAATTTTCATAAAATTTTACAAATCGCACGACTTGCCAAAAAATCTATCACACAGTTGCATTTTTAGTCCACACTACCATACTTTTTCAGCACACATTTCATATTTGGCAGATCGCACGACTGTGTAGGATAGTAAGGCACGGGCTTCAGCGAGACTGAATTAGTTTGCGCTTAGAAAAAATAAATAAATTAAGAGATTTCAGCGTTCGTTTTGAGCATCTTCAGAAAACATGAAGATTTTTTTACAGTTTCCAGAAACTCAATATTTTTCTTTTCTTTATACGTTCACTAAGATCATGGAACAAACAGTTTGTTAAACACTATCGAGAAGCAAAATGGGGTTGGAGGACATGGTTTGGCTGCATTAATGATGTAGTCATGTCATTGCCCATTGAAGCAGCTACACATGTCCCAAGTCTCAAGCATCGTTTTTAAGCAACTCACAAAAGTGTGGTTAAGATTCTTCTAACTGAGAGATCGAATTAATCGATCACGTTATAGCCACTGGGTATTCAAGTGTTTTACATTTCGCCACTACTTTAGATTAATGCAACACTAGATGACATTTTATGAAAGAAATACAGACTGCTTTTTTAAACTTCTTGTCAATTCAATCTAAAATTTCCCAACTCTAAATAAACACCCTATATCATATATATGTTTTATTACAAAGGATAGGAAAATCTGTTATACCCAGCTTATGTAAATATATGTTTGCATTAATACTTTCCACCTGTTGGAGTAGGGTAAAATAGAAATACTTTTTAAGTATACAAAATCTATAGCATACTTTTAAGTGTATTTATTTTGAAACATATATCAAGGCTTTGTTTGTTTTTTTTTTTTCAAATCTACTAGTAATTTCTCTTATTTTCGGTTAATTTTATTTCAAATAATTCAAACTTTTCACCGAAAAACAAAAATGCCAAGTAAAATATGAATTCACTTTCTAAAAACGTATAATTTATTACCAGTTACTTTCTTTAACAAAGAAAGGATTTGATATTTCAAGCACACACACACACGCGCGCTCTCACACTATAAAATCCCTAAAAATGTTATTAAGACGTTAGAGAAAAATCCTATAATAAATTTAAGACTTCTTTTTTTTCCAAACGTTTTAAAAGTTAAGAAATATAAATGTCAGTTAATATGTGTGTATGACTGTGGATGTGTGCGTGTGTGTGTGCGTGGAAAATAATAAACTGTTTCTTTACCAAATGTTAAGAAAGGGGTTGTTGGAATAAGTTTTATACTATTTATCAGATTTAAATTAGAAGTAAAGGTGAGATTTAGTTGATGTATTTGCGTACGTATGTATGTATGTACGTATGTGAAGACTTAAACAGAATGTTAAAAGTATGATCGTTTTAAAAACTGTGTGTAATTATTTGTGTGTGTGTGTGTGTATTGTTTTAAATGTATCCATATGCAAATTGTGATAAATTTTGAAACATTATTCACTTTTTTTCCTCTATAAACTGAATGAAGTGTAACGATGTTTACAACATGCTGCTTTTAAAAAAGAATAATGTTTTCTTATAATAAATTAGTTTCATCGGAAATGCTTTATTGAAAATAAAGTTAAAATACAAGACAAATTGTTAATACACTTTTGCTTAATATCTGAAATGATTTGGAGCAAAGGGTGCGCTTCTCCCGAATAGCGCAGAATAATAAATTAGAAAATTTTATTTTATCAGAGAAATTTTAATTTTTCAGGCTTAAGTTCGTTTTGTCTAAATTTAATTTTTTTTTTTTTATAAATTAAATTATTATTTTAATTAGAAAGAAAAATCTATTAGCTCTTAATACTTAAACAGACAAAAGAAAATTTAGACTACGCGGAGGATTGAACTGACATCATGATGTTTCGAGATTAACCACAAGTCTCATCATCAGAGTTGTCTACCCCTTAGACCTCACTACCACCACGGCAGCTGCAATCATATTAGTTAAAGATCCTCTTTCATAAATTGAATCTGCTGAGTTACATGTATTTTTAATGGGTTGGAACTTTACTATACTTTTCAAAGACATTTACACGTCTTACAAGATTTCTTCTTTGTTTTGCTACTAAAAAAAACTTAGTTGCATACATTAAAGTTGTATAGTATAAATACGGTAATCAAACAACAAATTTACAAATAAAACAAAGAAAAAAGTCTAGCATCATCGTTTTGCTTTTTTTTGCTTTTTTTTGGATCCAAAGCAACTAAATTTACACTTCATTGTTTAATAAAAAAAAAAACTTCATTGTTTAAGTTGTAATTTTATTACGCAGCCATTAAAATCATCATTGTCAGCATTGTCATAAATGATTAAATTAAAAGTGACAACTTCATGGAGACTGACTGTACAGTTTCAGGATAGGAAAACTAAATACATACACTAGAACACTTCTAAGCACACTTTGGTCACCGGACCCTAAAGTACAGCATAAGTTTAGGTGCTTTCCTTGTTTCCTTTTGTCTGCAAAAAAATAAATCTAATTTCTTTAAAGTTTCAAAACGGCTGTAAAATAATAATGCAAATGATGGCTTGGCTACCATCAATGTTTTCATCATCGTCATCATGCCAGCCAGTATTTGGGATTCGGCAGTTAAATTTAATTTGATTTTACGCCACAAAGTATGCTACACATTTTTTATATCACTTGATTTTGTTCACCTTTTGGCACTTTTAAGATTTTTTTCCGGTATTTTGTTGTTAAAATAAATATTAATAATTCATACCGAAAACAGCCATAATATTCATAATGACAATTATGATGGAAAATGTTTTAGATTTGTTTTGGGGACACAAGGAAATCATTGCAATTGAAAAGCTTAAATTTATTAAACAAATTTTAAAGAAAGAAAAGTTATGAAGAAAAGTAAATGTTAAGTGTCATATTTGCTAGGAATCGTAAAACTTTAATATTCCCAAAAAACTGAAACGATTTAGAAATCACTTGAAACTACCTTACCCAAATAAGTCTTAAGCTTAGAAAAGTGTTGTGAAAACTATTGTAAATAATGCAAACTGAACCCTTTAGATAATATTGCTGGTCTAATTATAGAATAAGCTTAAAGGAAATAGATTTTTAATCATGCTTGTAATAAGCTTACATTCATAATAATTTTGTAAGCAAAAAAAAAAAATTTATCAGAATTTGTCTAGTTTTTTTTTATTAAAAAAAGATATACACATGCAAATTTACAAATTTCACAATATATTTGCATATCCCCAAAGGTATTTTTTGCGAAACTTTTTCCTACTAGCAGGTCTTTTCAGAAATTTGTCCTCTGCCACTGCAATAGGTATTGCATTCTTCATGTATTGGAATAAATCCCGGCGAATAGAACAAAAATGTCAAAATTTAAGCGTCCTAAAATAACAAAAATTATTGAAAAATATCAACATTAAATTTTTAAAAATTCACAACATCTGGCACATAATTTCCCAAAATAGTCTGAATCGAGTTAGGGCGTTGACTATTAGCGCAAACAATGACTTAGGATCTGAGTTCAAATCCTGGCCAGAGCATGTCAATTGACATCATTAATTCCTCGAATGTACAATGTTGTGGCATTGTATTAATTGTTGTTGGACTGTTAAGGTGATGAAGGCATAGTATTTATCACTAAAAACTGTTCCGACAGCGATTGGTACTGTTCCCAGCTACTGTACACAACATCGCCCTCCTTCGTCGGTTAGCACAACCGTCGGCGAAGTAAAATAATTATTTAAATGTCTACTCAGACAGGTGAAGAAAGTTAATACGTCTACTAAACACTGCTTCAATAATTACCAAAAAAAAAAAAAAAACCTGCAGTAGCAGAGTTGTAAAAAGCATTAAGCGTTCTTCTACATTTCCAACATCTATCTTCTCTACTCTATACCTTTCCCTCTCTAGTTCTGGTCCTAAAAAAAAAAGAAAATTCAACCAAAAATATAAAAAACTGTCTATGAAGACACACAAGCTACCAATATTTGAGAAATTCGAATACGAGAATTGCTTCATAAAAGTTCCTAGTGTTATTGTTTCTTTACTTCTTTATGCCCATTTTCAGATGATTTTTTTTTTTTTTTTTTTTTTGTTTGTCTATTTAGATATCAAATATTATTTACAAATCGATGCCAAATGTATTCCCATCTTTTTATTTTGGCTGACTTGGTGTCCATCTCTAGGCATCGGATTTAATTTTTGCCGACTTTTACATCAAGTATTTATAATAGCGGAAATCACTCTTCGTTGAAAACTGCTCTTGCATTCGTTGCAGATCTTGGAGGTCAAGCATATTTACAAATTTTGTTATTGCATTGCTACAAAGTAATGAAAATACGCTAGACTTGCAAGATCTGCAATGATTACAATACTAAGAGTGATTTCCCCTAATATTTCTAAGATATCGTTGTACAAAATAAGTGCAAAAACACATATGTACATAGTCGCATATACATAAAACATTTTGCGAAATATTATAATAAAGCCTTAAAGTATGCAATTATTTGTGTATATAATAAAAGCGCACTAAAACACGTGTTAAAAGAAATTATCGTAAACATTTGTATCCCTAAAATATACATACATACATATAAAACATAAACGCCCAACTTTTTTTCCAAAAGCTTAAAAGTATGCATTGACAAATAAATGTAATATATATAAAACGATTTATCGATATTCTATATAAAAGAAGAAACATTTTATATTTGTAATGTGTTGAAAAACTCTAGTGATAACTTTCGAACACAATTTTTCACGTTTTAAAATACATATAAAAACGGGGCGTTTGTATACATGTGAATTTATAGGCCACTCAAGGTAAGTTGCTAAAGCAAAAAACAAATGTACATGTGTATGTATGTACATATGCATGTATTCGTTGCTTAGCTATTTGGTTAAGAGTTTTGAATTTGCTAAGAATTTAGCATCATGCTATCGCCCAGTTTAAATAAATAAATTTATAGCTTCACTTGGCAAAATTTTAAAATATTTTGCCAAAAAGTATGCTACACTTTACGCTTTACTTTTTTTTTTTTTGTCACATACAAGTGCCTTAAATGTGTTTAAATGTTTGGTTGCTTTCTTTTTTTTATACTACGGGGACATATGCTTTTTATTGCTGTATTTTTGATTGTTCAGTTTTTGTTTGTATATTTCCATTGCCTCTCATACTCATAACTGTGTGTATGCATGTACTCGTATGTATGCATGTATGTGGCTTACTTATTGGCCCATGATTATAATTCTATATGAATATGTATGGGCTCTCATGATGCATGTGTTTGTACAACATGTTTATTATTGTTTACCTTGAACTGTTCATATGAGAATGGGGAGAAAAACAAGAGTTCTTGTAATGAAACAACTTGGAGTCATAGCTGCCAGATTTGACGATTTATCGTCATTTTGACGATTTTGGGTCCTAAAAATGACATAGTGACGACGGGACGATTTATACCCTAATTTTGACGATTTTAAATAATTCAAGTTTGCAACATTTATTTGTACTATTAAGGCAACTGAACTGCTAAAAATTTTAATGAGCAGCTTTTTAAAAACTAGTTTGCTTAAAACTGTAAACTTTTATTTAATGTAAATATATATAAAAAAAATTGTTGCAAGTGTGTTGTGACTTTATAACTCACGAACGGTCAAACCGAATTCGATTAAATTTTTAGGGTTTGTTCGTATGGTAGTGTAAATGGTTTATCGAAATCGGTCGACGCGTTCGTGAGTTATGACTTTTGTGAAAGTTGTGATGTGCTTTGATTAGGTAAATCGAAATTTATAAAAGTAAATAGCTTCCGTGCGAAGCCGGACGCTCAGCTAGTTGATTATAAAAACAAAAACAATTTTTTAAATTTTGAAGACATTTATTTAGGAATATTTTTCAGAGATGAAATTGAAGAAGCACAAATAAGTGCAAAAGAAAAATAATAATTGTGATAATTTTTATATAGAGCTTTGTGATCAGATATTATCCAGATTTGATTTTCAAAATAAATATATAAAGCTCTTGGCCAAATTAATCCATTTAATATTATTAATGTAGAAAAATGTTGGTTTTCTGAAATTATAACAGAATTTTCCTATTTTTAAAAGCCAAGAGCTAGAAACTGATTTCAGCAATTAAAATTATTGCACTGATAAAAACAAATAAATATTGGATTTTTGGAAAAAAAATATCAGAGAGGCAAACAAGGGATTCTAGTCTTTTGTTTCCGGTTTTGACTAAATTTATTACAAAAAATCTAGTTTTACCACTATGCCCAGCAAATGTGGAAATAATATTTAGTCAGGTAAACATAAATAAGACTAAAGTAAAAATTCATTGAAAAAGTCGTATTTGGAAGCAATATTATATACAAAAGATCATTTAAAGCTACTATGATTTAACAGTTGTACCTGAATTGATCAATATGTTTAACTGCAATAATTATGTATTTGTAAAATATATTATACATATATGTATGTATGTATGTATGTATGTATGTATGTATATATATACAAGTCTATTTTCTTTAACAATTATATATTTATGTTTTAAATTTTATTTATTTGTTGCGGGTTAGCAATATCTAGTTATATATTTCGTTGGTAGCTATACCAACTCATCAGTAGATGTTTTACCCTTTATGTTTAAAAAGTTTTAAAGCTCATCTATTTATACAAAAACTCACAAATATATTTTTGTGAATTACAAATCATAAAAACAGCTTTCAAAATTATTTAAACGCATACAACAAATAATTTTCCATTATGAATGTGTTAACTTTTCTACACCTATACAATTAGACAACCGCTGGTTGCCATAAAAGTATTGTAAAAGTGTTGCAGGTTTCTGTATTCTTCTGGTTAATGAAACAATCTAGCTTTCTCAGTTTTATCCTTTTTATTTATTCTCTTCCGACGTTAGTCGTTAGAAATCTTTTCTTAGATTAAGATAACTTTAAAAATATTTACAGGTTTTTATACTAAAATTTTACTTAAAAATATATTGCAGTCGCAGCATTTTACGTGATTTTGCAAAACACTATTTGGAATTTGTATGTCACATTTTAGTGACTCATATGAGTTAAATGACTTTTGGGTGGTCAAATGACACACACAAATATTACATAGTATCGTCATAATTTATTATTAGTAACGATTCAAATTACTATAAGAACAATTGAAATGTGAGACCCTTTAGTTTGTTCTGTTTTGGGTTTTGCATATTTTACAAACATATTCAATTTGTTTTTATTTAGGTTTTTCTATATTTGCCGACACCAAAGAATTTAATTGTTAACATATGTAGTTCAGTGTTCTCAAGTAACGTTTATACAAAATCACGCTGTGCCTAGTATTCATACATTGTATGAATACCCTACAGTATGCATATACTACAGTATTTATAAGGCAAAAAATGAAAAGTAAATCTCTCCTTTACATATATTTATTATATATTTATTGTATAAATTATATTTTAGTTTTTATACATTTTTAGAAACTGTGTTTCCAAAAATGAAATTTAAAATCATATTTTACTAAATTGAAGTAAAAATAACTAAGGCCCAAATTCACAGTCATTAGTTAGCTAATAGCAATAGTTTAACTAATAATATATGATTCATAGCTTCTAGTTTAACATTAGTTAAACCATCAAACGTCATTGGTTAACTAATAGTTAGACAACAGCTGATTCGTGGGAATTTATTATTAGTATTTTTGTATTGTGAAAAATTTTAGATATGGCATGTGAAATGGAAAACGCGGAGTTCGATATTGAAAGTGACACTGATACTGATAATACGCGGAATATTGTTGCTGAGCGTCGCCAACGTAATCTAAAAAGATTTAATGGAAAGATTCCGTCTTAGCAAGTAGGTGGCGTGGCAAGTTCTTGAATGTATACGCCATTTTTTAAGAAATAATATCGTCCCCTTAGTATAACAATAGCGTATAATACGCTATTATATATAGCACATAGGCTATTGTTATACTAAGGGGACGATATGTATATCAAATGTAAACAAAAACCATATGCTATAACAGAATTGCCAGTACTGAAAGTTGATAGTTTGATAGGGTTACCATTTTTTGTTCATATTAAGAGTGTTGGTTAACTAATACACTGTGAATATGAAGTAATAGTTAAACAATAATTAACATTTTAGTTTACTAATAGCTAACTAACTACTGTAAATTTGGCCCTAAAGGATTGGGATTTTTTTATTTTTGTCCATACAATACTTTTTCCATGCATGTTTTCAAAGTATTGAAAAACATGGAATCTACTTACATGTGATTTTATCGTGAATTCTAATTGAAGTATATGATCTCTGTATTCAAAAGAATGTTGTTTTATTAATCAGATTTGTTTATTTAAGAGTTTTGTTATGTTTTGGCTCTAATAAAATATGTTTTGTTGAAAAAAAAAACGGTTTTTTTCATTTGACGTTTTTATGACGATTTCAATAAGCTATATTGACGATAATGACGATTTTTGCCCAAAAATATGACGATATTACCTAAAAAAATCTGGCAGCTATGCTTGGAGTATGAGCGAGTATAAAACTGTTTTGAAATTGATTGGATAAAAAGTTGTTTTTGTATTTTATCGTTATAAACTACCTGTTATTTTTAGCTTTTTTGATATTACAAAACATACATACATACATACATACATACATACATACATACATACATACATACATACATACATACATACATACATACATACATACTTATGTATATATTTGTTTGTGTATTTTGCGGTATATTTTATGAACATCAATATTGTAACGATTTTTGTCAATAAATATTGCAGCTCTGCGCAAATCTCAATAATTTTTTTTTTTTTTTGCAAAACGAAGTATGGTCGACTTTCTAAACGCAAGTTGCAAGGCATGTTTATAACGCATAGAGTTCGTAAACTCATTCAAATTATGCTTTATACCTATCACAAAACGACTTTAAATTTTAAAAACTATGGTCACATACATACATGCTATAATGAATACAGGTAAAACTGTCCTGCCTGCTGTAGACGTGTATTTTTGTTTTACAAATCTCAAATTGCATACATATAGCAGGGCAACAAGCTGATTAAAAATTTGTAGCGGCGTCTTAGCAAAAAAAAAACAAGTAAGAGTGCTACATTCGGCCATGCCGAATCTTATATAGATACCCTCTACCCTGAATATAATACAGGCTTTCCTTTCTCTAATAAATAAAGGATTTCAAACATTATAAAAAGTAAGTTTAAACTGCATACTTGAACACACATTCATATTTTCTTCAGTGCTATACCTATATGTATGTATGTATGTACATACATACATATGTACAAAAAAATAAAAACTGTTTAAAATATTTTACAATTTTCCATCCATCAGTACTCATCTAATATATAAAATTCTCGTGTCACGATGTTTGTTATCGAACTCCTCCGAAACGGCTCGACCGATTTTAATGAAATTTTTTATGCATATTTGGTTGGTATGAGAATAGGTTCTAAGGTATATTTTAAATCGCTTGGGGCACGAGGAGGGGAGGGAGGGGTCAATTTCTGTATTTCCGAAACGGCTTGACCGATTCTTATGAAATTTTTTATGCATATTCAGTAAGACTGAGAATCGGCTACTATCTATTTTTCAAACCGCTAGGGGCACGAGGAGAGGTGGGAGGAAGCAATTTCTGTATTTACTTAACTATTAAGCCAACAGATGGCGCTATGTTTGCCTTATAATTATTTTCGTTGTTGAATGACAGATGGCGCTATATCCGCCTCATGCAGGATAATCGTAGTCGTTCGTATTTCAAACAGAACCAAATTATTGTTTGGTATTTTTTCATCGGCGGTCATCGTCACACACTTAACACATTCACTATTTTTTATATAACACCCAAAATATGCACTATAAATATTTTTTATGGCAAAACAACGTTTGCCGGGTCATCTAGTGTATTTATAAATTTATTTCTCAAAGTGTTATATACATATATATATTATTTCATTTATTTGTATATATCTACATATAATTCAATATTAGAACCGATATTTTATTTTTGCTGATTTTCAATACCAATCATCTTAAGAAAAATCCTTATATTTTAGTTCAAGTCCCAAGACTCTAGCTCTTTTAGTGTCTTCGGAAAATTGATTTCAAGTACAGACAGACGGACATGCTCATGCAACTACTGTATCTACATGGATTCAGAATATAAACATATACTATATGGACCTCATATAAATATTTTGAAAATTAGACACGTAATAACAAACCTATAAATACCTTTACCATTTTTGGTGAAGGGTATAACAAATGGCACTTTTAAGAAATATCTTTGAAAATAACGTTTTCCAAGTTTTACTGTATTTTGTGGTTTTGTGGCAACACAACAAGTTTTATATACGCACATATATATGAACTATGTGGCAACACCTTTGCCAACAGCTGGGATTCATAAATGACCGGAGCAAAACAAAAGGTAACATTCATTGATAGCTTTTCACATTTCATTTTGTTGTAATCCGCTGAAGACAGACAGTGGTGCTAAATTTTAGTGAATAAAATTCACTTTAATATTTGCACACTCTCTTCATTTATTTAACTTAATCACAGAGGGGCATTATTGTTATTGTAGCCCACTTGAAAAAAAAAAGAAAAATTAACAAAAACAAATACAGTCGACGACGGGGGCGAGAAACGCACAAGTTTTTTTTTCTTATCCACACTTGTTTTTTATTATACACACACGGATAAAGAAAGGAACAAACATTTTGCAAAAAACGAAAAGAGAAAAGCATTTGAATATTCGTTCCAGTTGATTAGAATTTAACAAAGTGTCGCAGAGTGCAAAGATTAAACCGAAACAACGTTCTAAGGTTTATGATACGTTCATGCTAAGGGCGATTTTAGGGTCGGATTCGACCGATTCTCAGGAAGACGCAGCAATAGCGGGGGCGGCGGCTGGCAACAGCAGTGCAAATAGTGTTGGCGTTGCTAGTGCTAAAACTTCGAATAGTCCTGCTGCTAGCACGCAAATTGGTAAAGGAGCCGGCGGCAGTAGCGCAGGAAGATTATCAAGTTCATTTTGTCGCGGTGGCTGCAGTCGTTCCATATCATCGAGTGCGGTTTTAAATAATTACGACTACGGCACACCAGCCACAGTAGCACCATCTATATCTGCAAATTTGGGCAACGTTTGTGTAGCATGCGAAGCTGATAAATTCTATCAGCAGCAGTATTATTATTCAGAGACCGGAGAACGTAAAAGTCGTCGGAGCTTTGCCACACGCAGCAGTTGCGGCAAAATGTCACATTCCAGTTCAAGTTCTATGCGTGGCAGTAGTTCACGCAGCTGTGTATCCAGCAATTCAAAATCAATTTCGCCTGGCAGCTATAGTTGTAATGCTTTAAATGTAGACTTTAGCACCTACACAGCCACGCATCAGTGGACAAAAATGTTGGAGTGTGCCGAATTTGTGGGGGCAAAGTAAGCATAACTTGTTTCTTTTTATTTTTTTCAATTTTTGTGGCACTAAATTTTGTTTTATTTATGTTTTTTTACTCAAAGACGTTCCAAACACACTGTAGTGGCCTACAAGGATGCCATGTATGTATTTGGTGGTGACAATGGCAAGACTATGCTTAACGATTTAATACGTTTCGGTGTTAAAGATAAATCATGGGGTCGTGCTTGTGCCACTGGCACACCGCCCGCTCCCCGTTATCATCATTCGGCTGTTGTTTTTGGCAATTCAATGTTTATTTTTGGTGGTTATACAGGCGATATTCATAGTAATTCGAATCTTACCAATAAAAATGATTTATTCGAGTATGAATTTCAAAGAGCCATGTGGGTGGAATGGAAATTTTCGGGAAAGTAAGTTGTCTTAAGAAAGTTTATATTTGCGAAAATATTCTGAATTACATACATATTATTATAAGTAGAAGGCCAGTGGCTCGTTCAGCTCATGGTGCGGCAATATATGATAATAAAATGTGGATTTATGCCGGTTATGATGGTAATGCTCGTTTGAATGATATGTGGACTTTAAAATTAACGGTGAGTAAAAGAAAATAGCTAGAAATTAAATAATCTTTAGTGTAATTTCTTCCTTTACAAGAGGACAATGGTCTTTATTATGTACTTAAATGTTGTTCTATTGGCTGGATTGCAAATTATAACAAGTTTGATTCAGAGATTTTTTTATAAAACGTAACTTACCCTGTTTACTGTCCAGCTATCCGTATTCGGCGCTGCTACTCCCGCTAAGTCTACCAAATTTGGTCATTATTTTAACTAAACTAGCAACTTCATTTAAATAATTACAATAACACTTCATTTGCTTCTTTAATAACTTTTCTTTCATTAAAAACCTTGAAAAATGGTTACCGGCCAATCGGCGTAACATATTTTTGAGACTTTTTTAACTGCTAAAATACACTTGCACTTCCCACTAACAACATGCAATGAACCGTTGTTGTTTTTTTTTACTTCTATGATTGCCAATTTCCAATTGGATTTTTCACTAACATTTTCAAACTTTCCTTAAGAGTTTTTATATATTTATGAAGAATATTATTTAAATAATCACTTTTCAATGCAATTGTAATTGTTTTACCTCATTAATATAATTTATAGTAAATTCTAACACGACTGAATATCACAGAATAAAATTTTCAACTAAACGACTAAAATGGCGCTAATGTCAGAGACGGCAAAGCTAGCGCATTTACAATATTAGTGTTCGTGATATCGACCGAGTAATTTTTAATTGTTTTTCAATTCATCTTAATAATACAAAATTATTTTATGTCCCGATTTAAGCATTCTGTTAGAAAACGTTATACGTTCACAATTATCGTTTTAAAAAGTTGCCTTAATATATTAGGCGATGTAAGTTTGCCATTTAGAATCTGTAGTGGCAAAAATATTTTAATGACATCTTGACCATAAGGGCATTTATGTTGTCCTACTACACAGATCGTATAATTAGACCGTGAATTATAGCCAATTCCGATATCGTTATTCGTGGTTATTAGTAGTGGTATACATATTGACATATTTTTATAAATTTGTTACTTTCCATCCCTGTAGTCAGTCATAATAAGCCGCCGCCAAATTTTGTTTTTTAAAATTGCTTTTTGAAATGAGCCAACCTTGAGCCGCCGACGCCGAAATTCGACTTATAACAGCCGCTGCTGAAATATATGTTCAGCCGGTGAAAAATCAGTGTCGGCTTCGTTCCGCAGGCAATTGGTAGAAGCTGCTTACAAAATTTAAACAAACGTGAGCGAATTTAGTGCTGCCAAGTTTTTATTATGGTGTTTGTTAGGAATAAAAGAGGAAACGGAACCAAACTAATCAACGCAAAAACAATTAACACAATTCTGTTTCATAATAATTTAGAAATTCAGTGTTAGTTTGTTTTTTTTCATTCGTTCCGAGAAATATCGATATTCTAACTAAAATTATACATATATGTACATACAAAATTTTATTTATGCCACTAAAATATAAATCATTTTAAATGATTTCAGGGAGAAAATCATCAATGGGAGGAAATTGAACAGAAAGGGGAACGTCCGCCAACTTGTTGTAATTTTCCTGTGGCCGTTGCCCGCGACTGTATGTATGTGTTTTCAGGACAAAGTGGTATGCAAATAACGAATTCTTTATTTGAATTTAATTTCAAAACAAAAACGTAAGTATGTATAACACTGTAGCAAATTAAATTTGGAAATTAGAAAGAAATATACATAATTATCGATTAGCTGGCGTCGTATTGGCAACGAACATCTTTTAAGAGGCGTAGCCTCTCAACCACCCTCACGACGCTATGGCCATACTATGGTCCATCACGATCGTTTCTTGTATGTATTCGGTGGCTCAGCAGATTCTACATTGCCCAATGACTTGCACTGCTATGACTTGGACTCGCAAGTATGGTCAATTATACAGCCCGAACCCAATTCGGATGTACCATCTGGAAGAGTGTTTCATGCCAGCGCTGTTATAAGTGATGCCATGTATATATTCGGCGGAACTGTGGACAATAGTGTACGCCGTGGCGACACATATCGCTTTCAGTTCTCCAGCTATCCCAAATGTACTTTGCGTGAAGATTATGGTAAATTTTTCAATGACAAACTGTTCTGCGATATACAGTTTATTGTTGGTCCGGAGGAAATAAAAATTATGGCTCATATAGCTTTTGTGGCAGCTAGATCGAAATATTTAAGAACCAAAATATTGGCGGCACGTGATGCCAGACAACAGCAAATGGAAAAGGTATTTGGTTCGAGTTGCATTGAAGTGCGCTCATGTCCTCAAGGGGCCAATCAAGAACCCTTATTAGAGGTGCGATTACCGAATGCCAATCCCGAGGCCTTTGAAATTATTTTAAATTACATCTATACGGATCGCATAGATTTGAAGGAATCCTATAACAAGAATATCATAATTCTTATAACGGATATTTATCAATTGGCTGGTCTATTTTTAATGCCACGCTTAGCTGATGGATGTATACAATATTTGGATTTTAAAATCAACAAGCAAAATGTTTTGGAAGCCCTTTATAATGCCGATAAAAAGAAGTGAGTTTTTTTCTTTAGCAGCGAAAATTTTCTAAATCAAATTCTCCATTGTTCTCCTTCAAGAATACAAATTGTCAAGGATCATTGTATGAATTTTTTGGTCAAAGAAGAAAACTTTACCGATGTTGTCATGTCCAATGAATTCAGTGACTTGGACAAACCTTTGCTAGTGGAAATCATACGCAAAAAACTAAATCCTAGTAAAATAGTAGCTGATCCAAATATGGATAAGAATGTTGGTATGTGTATTGCATGTGTGTTTACTAATTTCTTTAAATTTGTATATTAATTTCTTGTTTATTCAAATTTTAGGCACCACTTTGGAAAGTGACATGGCATTATTTTTAGAGTCGACGGGCAAAGATTTTTGCGATATCAACTTGATTTTGGAAGGTCAAGTTATAATGGCACACAAATCCATATTATCGGCCAGAACGCAATATTTCCAAGCTATGTTTCGTTCATTTATGCCACCGGATAATACGGTTAATGTAAGTAAAGTACGGCTGCCATATGCTTCTTATCTTTATATATTATTTCTTGCAGATTTCCATCGGTGACATCTTGCCCTCCGTCGAAGCCTTCCAATCCCTGCTACGCTATATATATTACGGTGAAACAAAATTACCGCCACAAGATGCTTTATATCTATTTCAAGCGCCCCACTTCTACGGTCTCTCCAACAATCGTTTACATTCGTTTTGCAAATATTCCCTGGAGCACAATATAACCTACGAAAATGTTTTGCAAACCTTAGAAGCTTCAGATTATACGAAAATATTCGATATTAAAGAACATGCCTTGAAATTAATTGTTAAGGATTTTGCTCGTGTTGCACGTTTGCCGAAAATATCGGGTCTCTCGCGTGAGCTGCTATTGGAGATAATACGAGCTGTAGCCGATTCACATGGTGAATTTTTAACACGCATTAGTATTAATACAGATATCTGAAAATTGGTGTTATTACAGCCTGCTTTACAATTCCTATTGGCCTGGCTACAAAAGGGCAATGCTGTCTGACCCCTTAAAAATAAATTATTTATTATGAAATTTTGTTGTTGCTAATATTCTTTTTTTTTATTATTTTAAGAATGGTAAAGAAAATTATTTTATCAAATTATGTGTATTTAAACTTAAATATCTGGTTTATAGACAAATTATTAATAATTATTCTAATAATGGTATATGTATGTATTGTTTAAGTTTTAACATGTTTTCTCAATCGTGTAAATTAATTTAGTTTATTTATTTCGCTTTTAATTAATTTTTTTTAATGTTAAATAGATTTAAATGTATTCTCATGATGTATTAATCAGACAATTACGAAATTAAACAACCAAAATGTATAAAAAGTGTTGTAAGATTTTATTAATTCACCTGTATTTTGTAACGTATGTATGTGTCGTCTCAATGCGACACCAAAAGTTGGTACTTCGATTGTCGTGTTGTTTGGGTTGCGACTGCTAGCTAAGACTACATTCGTTCTGTGGCCGACACGAAACTGATTTTCGTACCAAGTTCACATGTTATTCCATTTCGAAAGAAATTACATGTAAAATCCGATTGGTTCGTTGGAAAAATATATGTACTATTAAGCCTACCCAGTCTGATGATTTAAGTCGCAACAAAGCTGCACAGAATTTTAGTTTTGATGATAATTTACTTGCCTGAAATAATTAAAGAAATATACAGTGTCGCGATAGCTTTCAACGCATTCGGCACACTAGAGTAAAGCGCCGTAAGCTATCCATTGTCGGATACAGTTGAACATATTTCAGTATGACACGTTGAAGGTTCTCCTGGTAATTGGTATGTATGTAATCAAATAATCATAATAATATTGATATAGAGCTCTTAGTTTTATTACATAAAAAAGTGTATATGAAAAGGCTTTGTATAAAAATAATATTTTTGAGTAATACTTATTACACTTTACAAAGAAATGCATCAGGATTTAAGGCAACAATTTACTCTTGCATTTGATTAGATTTATCGGGTTCTCCACATTCCAACTTTAACAAATCTACAGACTGTTCTAAACATTTAATTTGTTCTTCGATGGCCTGTTGTTTGCAACGCAAATCTAAGTTGTGAGGCCGTATTAGTTGTGCCGCCTCCTGTATAATATTTAGACTTTCCAATAAATCCATAATTTTTGTCTGGGAATCACCATAGTCCTCCATAGTACTTGAATCTATGGACTGTTCATATTCGCACAATTGTTTATAAATACTATCTACCCGGCTAATAATAGTTTCTACCTGCATTGATAAATAATAATAATTTTAATGTTTTGTTTGGTTCACAATATAAAAATATTGAAAATACCAGTTCAATGTGATTCTGTGATACGGATTCTTCTAATTCAGTCATTTTATTTGTATTACAGCGGTATTATTTTATATAATTCAAGACAATAAATATGAGTGTGTACGTAAATAAATCACAAAATAAAACATAAATACCGCGTAAAAAATATTTATTTTACAATAGCTTGTTTGGCTTTGTTTATTTTGTTCCGTGGTGCTGCCAGATGTATTATGTACAGGGCATACATGTAGTCTTGACGAAGGCTAATTCACTACCTGGTGAATGCCAAGGCGAATTTGGGTGAATTTAACTGTCCAATTTGGTACATATATTTCGTAATTTTTTATGCATGCAGAATTTTGACAGCGTACGATATGAATTCGCCGTTTACACAAAAAATACAAGTTGTTTGTTTTGTTGTTGAGTTGTTGTACTCGTGCCTATACTTGGTAATGAATTTGCCTTGACTACAACAATACCACACTAAAAACAATACAGCAGTGATATTGTTTGTGTCAAAAGCGAATTCATCACTTAACCTTGAATTAAAAATTACATTAAAATGCCACCGGAATATATGAACCAAATATGACAGTCGCCACTGCATCCACCTGATAATGAATTTTCCTTGATATTCGCCCTTTGAATATGTAATCCAGTGGCTCTGAGGCGAGTCTAGCTGAATTTGCCTTGTATTAATTCATGTTTCCAAGGCAAATTCATAACAGGTACACTCGGCTGAATTCGCTTTAAAAAAACACCAGCTACTTTGTCAAAATATGTACCGAACATGTGTCAACAAAGCATTTGACAAAGTAACTGGCGCCCAACTACAGGGAGCAAAGGCGAAAATAATCAACTTGGCGAGACTACTTTTTATGAATTTGCCTTCGTAAAAATCTGTACTAAATTTGCCTGACAGAAACTGCAGCAAATTGAACCGACGAAAACTGCTTATGTTTTGAAATTAAACTATTTTTCTTTAATATATTTTAATAGTTTATAAATCAAATATAATTTCATAGCCTTAGATCCATACTCTAGATATTTTACAAGGAAGGCGTTTCCGGTGCTCCATCTGGTCTCGTGTCATACTCCATATCGCTAGTTGCTTGAAGTTGTCTAGTTTTCATGAAATATATAAGTTTTTGCTAATAAGAGCAGCATTTAATTCCATTTCTTTTCTTAACGAATAAATTGTTTAAATTACAACGCTTCTGGCAGCTCTGAATATCGTTAAAATATTTTGAGGTGACCGACGCTGAAAATCACGCAGTTTTGGCGGACGTAAAATTTTAAACATTTTGCCTGAAGTAGTTGGGCGTAACTGAAAAAAACTCGCAAAAAAATATGCATTTCCTGGCAATTTTGAAGAGTGGAGCTACCGTAAAGGTATAAGTATAATTTATATTATTGAATATCGATAATTCTATAAAAAATAAACGTAACTTGTTTGTAGAATGTTGCTCTTGAATTTGTTCAGGTTTTGCTTAGAAAATCTTGGCAGAAAAAAGAGTTAAGTTTAGAAGTGGCCTGTGACTATGTTAATGATATTTTAGCCATCATTGGGCTGGAGTGTAATGTAACACCTGAACAAATTAATGACGGCTGGTCATACGTCTGGCCAATGGAACAAATACAAATTTATAACTTCCATTATGTGGCCGATTTCAACAAAGTCGAAGAATTTCTTTTAATGGTGTGTGATTTTGTTAAAATCCATAATGAAATATTTATTAATGAGTTGAAAGATTTGCATGGTAATGACATTGAAAGTCCCATAGAATATTTTATGGAATTAATAGCAGTGTGGTGCAGTGTCTTCAAACAGTTGTTAAAATTGGAAGAGCTACAGAGTAACAAACGTTTCGAAGAGCCTGTAGCAAGAATAAGTAAAGTAGCAGATGATTTTTGAATTCATATGTATAATAATTTTATATATACAGATTTTCATATACTGGTAGGCATGCATGAATTACGTAAAGTATATCGCTTAGATTTGAATTTATTGGATGCAATTTGCAATCGATTGTATTGGAGTGCTGTTCAGGGTTTATTGTAAGTATGACTTCAATTACGAGTTTTAATTGATCCTACGAAATCTATTTTATAATTACTTATTTAAAGTTATCAACAACCCCATGACATGATTTTTACTGGATTATTGAAAATATTTTCCAAAGACTATGATTTATTTTATGACACCTCTGCTCAAACTATGAATTTCTTTTATGACGCCTTTGCAGTGGAAGTAAGTAAATTTATTAAAAAGGTATACTTAAAAAATTTAATAATGTGTCAATTTTTTTTAGGCAAACATTTCAACTGCTTTAAATTTGTACCAAACTTTGCAAAATATGCTGCAAGAGAATGTTAAGACAAAAAAATTGAACATTTTACAAAATTTTCTTATAGAACCATTAATGCTACGAGTTTATTATAGCACATTATTACCAAAAACGTATAAATGGGATAGCGAAATCACTACAAAGAATATGGTAAGGATACAACAAGAAGCTTTAAAATTTTTGAACATCTTGCAAAGGTATAATATTATAAAAATTCAAGTCTTACTTTCTACTACACTTAATGTTATATTTAATTTCTAGTAAATTGCTAAGTTTAGATTGTTTTTCTCGCGAATTCATGGAAGTCATTTTGAATTTGATTTTCAAAACGGATAATTTAACCTCAACTTTGGCCGCTACGTTGTATATAACAATGATGAAACGTAAATTTACAGATGAAATGATCTTAAAACATCTGATGGACTTTTACGTGGCTCATGAGGTAATATATTATTAAGAAATTTGTTGTGATTTTCACCCAATTTTTACGATTTTATGTTGCGTTTTCTTAGGGTTCTATTACTTATTTAGAATCCTATGTTCAAGCTTTGTATGGAAGTTTTGAATTTTTGCAAAATTTCAATACTTTATTGGAAATCATTTCGCTTGTGGAAACTGCAGATATAATAAGATTATTAGCTGCTCATATATTGGTGATCGTTTTTAAATTGAAACTCCAGAGAAGTGGTGGTAAGTGAAGAAGTTTCTATTATTTTTACTTTTATATTTAAAAAGTGATCAACACAAAATTTATTATCTATTACATATCAGTTAATGTTAACAGACAACTGTTAAATAAATAAATGAATTTTTTGCGCCATCTTTTCAGAATTTTTCGATTTTTCAGAGTTTTCTTAAATGTTTGCATTGATGCCAGATGTAGGGGAAATTCTCTACTTGTGGCGAAACAAAAAACAAAATAGGATCTAGGGAAAAAAGACAGTGGGTTACTCTTTAACTCGATTCGAAAGGAAAACCGTTCGAATTTATATCTTAATTACATTGAAATTTGAATGCATATGCTTTCGAATCGAAATACAGAGTAACCCCAAAGTTGTTTTATTTTCGATAAAATGTAGATAATTTTACCTTTGAATATGATAAAATAGAAGATAATCTAAGTTGTTTATTAAAACTATCTTCCGAAGCTAGATCCAAATCTTTGGTTAAAAAATTTCCATGACAGCTTAGTATTTCCTAACCTCACAAAATTAACCAACAAAAAATTTCATCTGATATCTGATTTAGGATATGAATTTATTATAGAGCTGAGCTCCTGCTAAAAATCACCAAGCCATTAAGCTTGTTTCTCGAAGAAAATTTTGTATATTATCTTCTTTTTTTGTATTTTAGCATACACTAGTGATTACGTCAACATTTAGTAAGAGTAGGGAAAATTACAAGTTTAGTTGCATGGTGACGTTACGTGACAAAAAGTAGACATTTCTGGTGAAATGCCCATATGTAAAATTTGAGCGCCTAAAATTTAAAAAAAATTATGTTTAAGTTCATAAGTGATAACGTACTCCAACACGTCCTACTCAATTAACTTGGATGTTGGGACCGTCCCAAGATTTCGAAAAATATCCATTTAAATTAAACGCACACATTTTCCTTTAAATAGGGGGTGTGTGAAAAAATATTTCTTTCTTAATTACGAGTTCCATGATCCCACCAAAACTCACGAAGGAGGCATAAAAATAACCTCTGGTCTTAAGTAGACTCATTAACTTTCTTAAGCTGTATGTGTTGCCATATTATTAATTGTTTTACTGTGGTGACAATTTTTCTAAATATATTCTCACTTATTCATAAACGATTATTAATGTACGAATTTTTGTATGGGGCAACCCGTTCTTATTTATTGTGCACTTTAACTTTAGCAATCGTTTACGAATAAGCCGGATAGTATATTTTAATTTAATTGAGTTTTTCAAATCCATTTCCTTTTTTACAGATTCAAATCAGCAAATACTGCATTTATTACAAATATTACCGGAAATATTTGAAAATTTAAATTGCCAAAAAACGGAGGGAATTATATTGAAAGTTTATTCTTACATTCCGGTTGAGAAATTAAAAAAACCGGTAAACTCAATACTTAAGGAACATATCGTTACTTAAATATATAAAAGGCACATATGTATGTATAACATATTTCGATAGTTAAACCTCTATGTAATATATCGAATAAGCAAAAACAAAAACGGGTTTTTAAAAAATATGAGTTAGAGCCTTTTGCATATCACCTAACGATATATACAAAAAATATTTTAGTTTTATATTTACTTCTAATTTTATTTTAGATTCTAGACAATTTTATACATTATGCAGTGGGTATATTTGCCTATACCGAAAGTCCTTTGGAATATCCTTTGCTTATGAATATTTTCATTGTTTTTCATAAATTTTTGATTCATAATCAAGAATGGCAACACTTGGAATTGCTAAGTGATCCTATAATAATTAAATATTATGAAATGATAAAAACTCTCAAGCAAATAGAACAAAATCAACAAAAGGTTAGTGAAAATTATTTTTAAAAATAACCTAACCTTAAAATGTTTCAACTTTTTCTTTCACAGTCACTTTCCGCACTATCTCTTAATCTCTATAATAGTTTAATAAAGCGTTTAAATATTATATTAAAAACAGAATATTCTATATTTGATAATATCTACTTGGAAATCATACACGATTTGTCCCATTTTTTTCTTTACAATTTGGAAATTAAAACTTTAATTTCCAAAAGAAAATCCTTAATAGATTTATATGTAATGGAAATAATTATTTCGTGTATATTGAAATTAGTGAAATCGGAAAGTAGCAACAGTGAAAATTATAGTTTCTTTTCCGACGCCCAAGAATTATTTAAATTTTTATGTTCAATAATTAAAAATGTGGAGGAGTTGCAACATCTACCGGTAGTGCGAATAAAAACAGTAAGAACATTTGTTTTTAATTAAATTTTGTATAAAACTGAATTTTGTTTTTCATATTCTTTTAGTATTTTTGCTGCCTTTTACAATTAATTTCGCATTTGCCTTTAAAGCTTGATACACAAGTTTATCATCAATTGGTGCAAATTTTGATTGCAGTAAATTTAAAAAAAAAATTCCAGGATCATAAAGGCGCAGATGAATTGCAGCAAATACATACATTACAATCTTTGGAATATCAACGTCTAATGTTGGAACATTTTACGGAAATGCATAAACGCCAAAGAGTACAAATCAATACAAATATTGTGTGGAAATTGTGTATTTATTATGGAATGGTAAGAGAAAGAGGGAGAGACAGAGAGAGTGGATTCTTCACTTTTCTCAAACTCACGTAAAAATTTTATAATTTAAACAATATGTTTTCATCAAAATTCGAAAATAAGTTCGAATTATTGAACAGAAAACATAAATATGGCTTAGAAATATAATTTTTCTGAATTTTAAAACATACATACAAACTTAAATCCTTAAATTTTTTATACTTTTATAAAATAAAACTTTTTTATATTTCGAAATTAATTTCAGCTTTCAATTACATAAAATTATATCGGAAATGTTGCTGTAATTCCATAAAAATAAGATTGTATAACATTTGTTTTTAGGCAATTATACCATAGTTGATCTTGAAAAGCCAATTTCGAATATGCAGCACATAATCATAAATTTGTTCTTTCTCATAAGGATGTTTGTATATTCTATCATTTGAAAATAAAATTGAGTTGTTTGTCTAATTTCGATATTAAGTTCGAATTATTATTATGATAAATATATATTAATTGTACACTTTGCCTACAAATATAAATGATATTCGGATGAAACTTGAAAACACGTAACAAATTTCGAAATTCCGTGTATTAATTAAATTAAGTAATTATATTTTTTGCAATGTGGTTTTTTTTTAATTGCGAAATTAATTTTGAACTATTAAACATAATAAAATATTAAAAACTTTTTTGCAGAAAAGGAGATTAAAAATATATATATCGTGCAGTCTTATACTCGAATTAATTTTTCGAAAACATAATCAAATATTAAAAAGTTTAACATTTTTTGCAAAAAAAAAACGATTTTGAAAAAAAATCTTTCGTGTAAAGTTTAAAAATCGAATTAATTTTTCGAAATTTCAAAACTTTGTATTATCGATAAAAATCCATCATATTCGAAATTTCGAACATACTGTCAACATTAATATTCTTAGATAAAATAATTATTTCAAATATTAAATTCAAGTTTTCGAAAACATGACTCGTAACTTTATTATATTTTCGAAATTAAAAGGCATAAATTCAAGACTACTAATGGAATCATTTTACTTTGTTTTTACTATAGTTTAAACACGACTTCCAAGAAGAATTGAAAAACTTAATCATAGTTTTGGCCAATTATAGACCGAAAATCTATAGGCACATAATTGCCGTATTGATATACAATCTTTATAAACAAACTCCTGCTCTGAAAAACAATACCATAGTGGTAAGTATACAATTTTTTTTAACAAATATCTTAAAAATATTTCCTAATATTTAATTCTAATATTTCAGTCCATAATAAAACAACATAAATATTTAATTGATAACGATATTGCAGTCGAGCAACCACAATTGCTTAAAGTCCATGTGATATTAACGGTATTACAAATATTGGCAAAGGCCTTAACTGTTCAACGCATAAAGACGGGCCATAATCGTTTAGAGTCTTTAAGGCATTTAAACATTGTTATTGACGGCTTGAACTTAAATCAATTGCAAGCAAAGGAATTATTGTAAGTTAAAAGAGGAAATATAAAAAAGAATTTCAAAAAAAATTAATTCTCATATATATTTTTATAACTTTTAGATTGGAACAAGTTAATCAATTGAAACACAATTTATTAAGCGTTGAAGAAAGCAAAATGTTGTCAGATTTTAAAGAGTTATTAATATAAACAGGTATTCTAGAGTATAAGAAATCCTATTTGTTTGCGTGAAAACGAAAAGAAATGAAATAATGGTTTTTAAATAGAATTCAAATGAGAAAATCTCGGTTTATTAAATATTACCTTTGTGTATAAATTTTATAGATAATTTTGTGAAACTCGTTGAGTGATGATTCGGTAGGTTTTTATAAGATTTTGTGTGTAACACAACCAGCGTTCAAATTACAAGTAGTTTAATTATTAAACTTTAATATAATATTTTTGAGTGCAACACAATTAGCGTTTATCCAACAAGTATATAAAAATATAATTAAAAATTGGTCGAAGCAAGGTAACGAATGGAATGCTCAAGACCGTTAGATATTTATTCGTTAGAATCTGTGTAAAAACTCCCAGATAAGGGTGAAGAAAAACGGAGTGATACAAATCCTAACCAATTTTCAATTAATCGTGTCTGTCATGAGTTTCACATCCGTGTGAAAGTGAATCTTTTCCGAATATTTTGGTGTCCTGACATTCACTTCCGAACAATTTTTTCGTTTTACTTACGACTGCACTTATTCCCTGCACGACAAAATATGGCTTCTTCTTCTGTTTTGTTGTTGTTATATATTATTGAATTTTATATTTGGCTTATTTATTAATCAAAAATTAAATCAAACAAACATAAACTCGAAAGTTTTCGGGCGTCTACACTGAATAAATTTTCATTGTTCTTAAAACAAACCCCCCAACTAGCGTTAATTGATTTATAACAATTATCTTATTTATCTAAACTAGTTAATAAGATAATTTGAATCACTTTAGTGTTCTTGGTGTTGTTGCTGCTTTTGCTCTACATTATCCATAGACTTTTTTGTTTTGCTATAATTTATATAACGACAATTTCGATTTCTTTCCCCAACACACACCTCAAAATTGAATGTGGAAAATTTGTCAATTATATATTAAATTTGCGTCACATGAAAATGTCTTCGTTTTAAATTGAATTTATGGCCTTTAGTGAG
Organism: Lypha dubia; assembly: GCA_947311025.1. NCBI lineage: Eukaryota > Metazoa > Arthropoda > Insecta > Diptera > Tachinidae > Lypha > Lypha dubia. Next base: position 9,645,673 of record OX371262.1, on the reverse strand, counting down.
GTGACCAAGCTTTTTAAAAACAAAACAATAGTAATCCATTAAAGCAACAACATAATTTATATGCCAGTGATCAGAGTTTTTAATTAAAGAAAAATAGTTTTAAAATATGAATATTTCCACTCTTAATAATTTTAATTTTCATTAATTTAATTATTGAACTTAAGCCGAAATGATATTAATTTTTAAACATGCATTTAAAATTACGTATATAGATTCGTAATAACATGCATTAAAAATTAATGATGCATTCCAATCTATCCATATACTCGTATATAAAAGGTGGGCAAATTTGAGGTCAGGAAGTAAATTGGCTGTCAAATGATAAAATGTCTAAGAATTGAGCTGTCATCCTTTGACATTTATTTAGTAAAAAGTTGAGAAATTTTAACCATGGAACGCTGTACTTTTGAACAATGAATTTTAATTATGAAAATTTATTATTACGAGAAATTTCCCTGTCGCGTAATGTTTCGACTTGGCGGTGTCAATTGGCCGCCTCGTTCTTGCGATTTAACGCAGCTGGATTATTTTCTATGTAGCCATTTGAAAGATCGGGTTTACGTGAATAAACCAACCACAAACTACTGACGCTTTAAAAGATGAAATTCGGCGCTGCATTGACGAGATAAGCGAAGCTTTGTTGGTAAATGAGCTTAAAAATTTTGTAAAAGGAGCGTGCGTCTGCCGACGTGCTAGAGGTGGACATTTGCTCGACATCATATTCCATTATTAATTCCCATATTTCTGCTTTACGTTGGCATCAATTAAACTGAATTTGTCAAAAAAAGTTTTTAAGCCAATTTACTTCCTAACCTCAAATTTGCCCACCCTTTATATGTACTCGTATGTCGTCTCCTAGAATTCCCAAACAAAAATGTGTTTGCAACAAAAGTTCGTCTACTTTGTATAATAACCAGGGGTTGTATGAATTTGCCTTAGACCCATTTAAGATTATAATTTAAAAAAAAAAAACAAAAACAAAAACAAAATAATTACTGCTTGTAAGGTAATTGTTTTGCATATTTTCTCTTCAAACTGAAAATATCCTTAACGATGTTGTTCGTTCATGGGGTATAAGAAAAATAAATTCTAGATTCTAAAACCTAAATTCTAAATTAAGTGGCTTCTTAACTCGCGAATATGAAATTGTATTTCCCAACGGACATTTCGAAATTCAAAGATGTGATCAAACCAGCAGACAAAGGCTGACTTCCAAAACGTTCGTATACAATGTTTGTATACAGTATTATTGCTACTGTATTTAAATCACATACATATGCAAAGTTTGGTAACAATGCAACAACTATAAAACCGATGCCTTGTTTGCTCTCTTACTGCGTTAAAAATACTTGGCGGCGGCGTTTCGAAATGGTATACATTGTACAATTATTGTACTGCGGCGTTATGAAATATGATGCTTTGTTCAAACACAAAGCAATTGACGTTTTGGAAGTCAGCCAAAATGACCAATTTTGATTGTTTTCAACTGCACATTACGCTAGTTAGTGTTCAGCAATACAATTTAATTGTGGGTCGATTACATACATATACCAAGACCAATTCATTACCAGATGGCCAGTTTCAGTTGCAATTTAGTGCTTTTTCTAGCAACCATTAATTTACGTTCACAATTCGTAATCGAGCGACTCGAACGATTGGACGATTTCATACTTCCTCTAGGTATTTGTGAGGTTAGGATGAAATCTAAAGTAAACAGAAGAAAAACTATCCGGGTGCAAAAGAAATATCTTCTCCTTAATACTAATGGATCGAACAGGGATAGCAACCGAACATCAGTTTAGTTGCCAGTTGCTGAAAATGTATATTACGGATGGCAAGATTTTAGGAACTTGAGTTTTTGTATCCAGGTACATACCAAAACCCTGTGTTAGCTGGACCATGAGAGATCAGAAATCACAACGCATACCACTTGCCTAATTTAGTAAATTTATCGTTTGTCCACTGATTGATTAAAATAGGCGATACACAACTATGAACCGTTTAAATCTCCTGAATATATAGAAAAATGTGAACCTAGTTAATTTATGGCTTTTTACAATAAACAGAGAAGGCAATACATAACATTTTGCTAAAGCAATTGCAAGCTTGTCTTTATCTCCATGTGTGGCAAGATATTATAAAAAAAAATTATTAACTTCCGGCCGATTGTTCGGACGTGTTTTCTGCTTAAAACATTAGAAATACCCATTATGTATCCATTTTCTCTGGTGCTTGCAATATTCATTCATCAAAGAAAAGTATGCAGAAATTGATCTTCACTGTCTACTCAACCACGTAGTGAAATTTCCTGAATTTGTTTATCTCCAAACGGCTGGACTTTGATACACTTCGCAATCCTGAAACTGCTTAGGGACGGAGTCAAAAAAGGCGGCTCTTCAATGGAAGAGTTTCATTTCGAATTTAGCATGACTGTACATTCTTTTAAACGGAAATCTTTTCTATTGCTAGGGCGGTAAAATGGTGAAAGTCCTATAGGATATATTGAAGTATATGTTTGTCGATAGCAATGCGAACATAGGATATTTCAAGAGTAGCAGTAGTTTTGGTTCCAGGGCATTAAGGTTGTCCTAGAAACTGGCATTGTAGATGTCATTAGTATTCTTTTCTATTTCAATAGGAATCATACAAACTTACATTCCAGAGATGCAAACACAAAGTCGACTGCTGGTTGCTTATACCCCCGGGGGGTACGTTTTACATCTTGGCGATATCTACACCTTGATGTTGTGCCTTCTGGGGTAAAGAGCAATTGCCATTTCCAGACATTGCGTTGAGACAATTACCCTTAAAACTTATATGTTACTAAATATGTATGTTAGAAAATGAAGTAGGTTGTCTATGTTAGTCTGGTAGAAGGTGAAAAGGCACTTAAAGTCTTCGCTGAAGACCAAATTCTATAGAAAGCTAATTCGTAGGGGCACTGGTCACTAAAAACTGTTCCAAGCTAATGTATACAACATCGCCCTCCTTTGTCGGTTAGCAGAAACATCGGCGAAGTAAACCAATTAATAAAATGCCTGCTTAAACAGCTTAAGAGATTTAATGCATCTACTTAACACCAGAGGCGCCATAATAATGCTATAAAAAATTAGCATATCGTGCAAAGCAGAGTTGTAGAAGATTTAAGCCTTCTTATTGGTAACACAATGGGACCACATTAGGACCAAAGTGGGCTGGAATCTAATTTCTAATTTCTTATCGAGGCTTCACCAACAACCATACACTGGCATTACGGCAGCCGGTAAGCTCAAAGGAAAAGTGCCTACCGGGTGGTGCTGGTCCTATATTAGACTCACCATTTGATGTGATGATTCAAAATGCATACTCTGTCTGTCCTCTTGGGGATGCTATTTGGCATACTCCTTCTCCTTGAGGATATATATGGCTGCCAGCATTGCACTACCCTGACTTCCTTCAGAAGTACACATAGTGGGTGTGATTGCTACCAAAAGCTGGGAGAGGTATTGGTTTAAGGACTAGTGGCTGGTTGGACTTCGGTCCACCAATTAGTAGCCTATATGCCTATAAGAAATTAGATAGCTCCCATACTTCAGCAAGGTGTTTACGCATGGGTCTGTAGTCCATGCATAAGAAGTTTCCAACTGATGTAACTCTCTTTTGGTCAAATTTGTGTAGGACACCTCTTAGATAGTGACCACTTTTTCCACTTAAGCTAACCTAAGCACAATAAATTTTATAAATGCAATTTATTGGATTCTATGAACACAAACTGTAAATGTAGTTTTTCATTTCATTTTCATTCCATTTGGCCTGCCTGGTCACTTTAATCATTATCTTAATTGTAAAATCATGTGTTTTTTTTTTTTTTTTTTTTTTTTTTTTTTGGGTAATTTTTCTTTAAACGCCCTTAAACTGTTCACTTTGTTTTCATTTATTGCTTTATTTTATTTAGAATTATTTAATTTAAAAAGAAAAAAAAAACATCATTTACCTACCAATTAACATTATATTGTTAAACGAACAATGATTGTAGTCAGTTCAAAATCGTTAAGAAAAAATCAATATCAAACATGTTTGCATTTGTTGAAAACTGTTTTGAAAAAACTTTATAAGGGAAAGGGAAACAAAAGACCCTTTAATTATGTAGTTAGATAAATACAGAATATAATTGAGGAATAATTAAATGTTAAAAATGAGAAAAGGGTATTCTTACCCTTATATTTCTTTGTATTTGCTCCAAGAGTTCGTTCGCTGGAAAATTTATTTTATTCTAGACATTCACTGTTTTAGTTGTGCTGATATGTGAAAAATTGCTTGGTATGACAGGTACCCCTTTCACCCTTCCCATCATTACAAGATTTTGGTAGAAAGAATATTTACCTTTTTCCTTATGGACATGACAATTAATAATAAGAGGAATAAAAATTGGGCTGATTATTTTTACACTATCATCCCTTACACATTAATTGACAGCATTATGTTCTGAGTTGATCCAAGGCAAATTCATAACATGTAAGGCCTGTTCGGAAATGCATCAATGCGCCGCATCTGATGCGCATGTGTGATTAGTTTGCTCAGCTGATACAAAACAGCATATGCATTGTTACCAGCCGTTTAACGCATCAGATGCGGTGCAGTGATGTATTTCCGAACAAACAAGCTTAGTAGCTTCAAAGCAAAATGAGCCGAGCCTACCTGTTATAAATTAGCCTTGAATTGATCTTAAGAGAAATGTTTTGCTGCAATCGTTTTTTTTATATGTATGTTTCAAAATAATTCTTAAGTTTTGTATTGCTAATTTTTCGACCTTTTTTTGAAGTTATTTTTATTTGATTGATGAGCTTGATGTCAATTTTTTTTATAAAAAACGTTATAAAATTTTATTTATCGATATTTCGCTACTCCTTTGTGTAGCTTCTTCAGGATTAGATTTGTAAGTATTATTATTAATAATTTTTAATTTATTTCAAAAACCGGAAAAAAAAAAAAAAAAATTCAATTTAAAGCGAATATTGTTTTGTTTAAAATATTGTTGTTATTTTTTTGTTAGTTACAAATCTAATCCTGAAGAAGCTACACAAAGGAGTAGCGAAATATCGATAAATAAAATTTTATAACGTTTTTTATAAAAAAAATTGACCTCAAGCTCATCCATCAAATAAAAATAATAATTCTTAAGCTTAAATGAAGTTTTTTTAAAGTGTGTGGTTTTAAGAAAGTCCAAAAATTATTTTATCTTATTTATTTATTTTCTGACAGTACAATAATATTCATTGTTCTATTTCTAATACAATAAATGTTTTTTTTTTTGGTATATAATTCTTTTTTCGTGTAATCATTTAAATAAATATTTATTAACTTTATTTAACAGTTATTAATAATTTGTTGTAATTAATTATAATTTTATCAATATCAATAAGCTTGACGATAATATTTTCAAACCCTAAATTTGGCCTTTACTAGACACAAATGTGACACTGCGGGTTATAAAACAGACTTTTTTTTAATGAATATTGATCGGAATGATTTAAAAGTGAAAAACAACAATCTAGTTAAAAAGATTTGAAATAAATTCAAAATTTGAGCACTTTAAATCCGAATAGAAGAAAAACCAACACGATATCTTCCTAAGAAAATTAATTAATTAATTACGGCAAAACATACATATTTACACCAGGCAAGGCAAATTCATGTGCAAGATCGTCTCGAGAGGACAGCTAATTGTTTTCACCGCTTGTGGAGTGTGGGCAAATTTCTGGCTAGGAAGTAAATTGGCTGTCAAATGATGAAATGTCAAGAATTGAGCTGACATTCTTTGACATTTATTTAGTAAAAATATAGGGAAATTTTAACCATGGAACGCTACACTCTTAAACAAAAAATTTTAAATGTAAAAATTTACTATCATGAGAAATTTCCCGGTCGCGTTCTTATGATTTAACGCCGCTGGATTATTTTCTATGGGACCATTTGAAAGACCGGGCTTACATAAGTAAACCACAAACAACAGACGCTCTGAAAGATGAAATTCAGCGCTGCATTTACGAGATAAGCTATGTTTTGTTGCAAAATGTGTTTAAAAATTTTGTGAAAAGAGCGGACGTCTGGCGACGTACTAGAGGTGGACATTTGCCCGACATCATATTCCATTATTAATTCCCATATTTCTACTTTACATTGGCATTGATAAAACTGAATTTAAAAAAAAATAGTTGAGTTTTTAAGCCAATTTACTTCCTAACCTCAAATTTGCCCGCCTTTTATTTTTCATCTCCTCAGGTGCCACAACTAATTCTTCTACAATTTTTTTTTTTTTGACATCCCATGGCGAGTATAACTTGTATCAATATGCTTTGATATCATTTATACTAGTCCAACTCGCCGTGGGAAGTCGAAATTAAATTAAAAAATGTATTGACATCTAAGAGAGATATACAGCCCAATTCCCCTCGGAATTTATTTCTCACGGAAAACAATTTTCCCGAGAAAAAATTTCTCCTATCATAAACTTAAAGGGAGTAAAAAAATAAATAAGTGGCAACATCGAATTTCGACGACATCGGTTTTACTTAGTTACATTGTAGTTTTCTTTGCGAGACAAGTTTAAAGTTTTGTGTTAAGTGAATTAAATTTAATAAAAAAGAAAAAATGTATTCTATAGCTTTCCGAATAGGAGGACCCATAGCATTAAGTTCAACCTCAGCTTTGCTCCAAAATCTAGCAAGTATTTCCTTGCCGCCTTTAAAAAACCCCCAAGCAATGTCTGGGTTGGCTTCCATTAAAGACAGCAAATGTGAACTTTGTTGCTTATTTGTGCTTTTCGACCTTAAAATATAATTTTTATTTATTTTATTTCTTTAAATTCAATAAAAATACTTAGACGTTTCACAAGCTCCCTTCAATATTGCAGGTGAATTTTTATTTGCGGAAAAACGAAAAACATATGTGTTTAGAATAAGTATATTTTTCCCGCGGAATATTTTTTCCCTTTCGTAGTTGATAAAACAGGTATGGTAAAAAAAATTTCTCACGGAATATATGATTAAAATAGGAGTAAAGGGAAAAGGGAAAAATTTCATGAGGAAAATTCGTTTATGATTGGGCTGATAAATTATAAGGAGCACAAATAATCACTCGGGCTGTTGGGACCATCACTTACTTTTACTTAAATATTAATCCAAAGCATATTTATATTAGGCACGCTCGCTAAAAATTGCCATTAGGAAATGTACCGGGAAAAAATGTGTAGTAGGCGATCACAATCACCTAATCTGTCTTGGACACCTGTTATAAATAATTTAAATTAATAAAATAATGGCACATGAGATAAAACCAACGGATAGCAGTGAGTTAAGCGGCCAACGTCAGTGGAGTAAACTTACTGAAGCGTTATACCACGTACACATGTACATATGGGAAAATCAGCTGTTTCGGCCAGCAACTGTCAAACTTTATTTGGAAAAGAGATCGTAAACTTTAAAGAAATTTTGTATAATGGCAAATCCCTTGCTGCAAAAGCAGTGTTTCCTTGTGTAATAATTCCAACAAAATATCTTTTTCCTCATTTTCTATTATTTAAAGAGTGCGATTATTTAAATGTTGTATAAAAAGACTATTATTTTCGCACTGATTTTCTTATTTTTATTTCTATCACAAATACTGATTTAATATAATTATACATAATTTTTTTTTTTTGCAAATAAAATTTATCTTCTTTTCTTGTTGTCAATTGTAAAAATACTACTCAAGTATTTACAAAGCAGTGGAATTATAAATCTTAATTGTTGAAAAGCCTTTAATAGTTTATAGCTATAAAATAGATAAAGATATTTATTGTAATGTCATAAAAATCATTTAAATGTATGTATGTAGGTGTAAATATTATTCCGAAAGTTCAACAAGAATAATTTATGAAGAGCTTAAGGTGGCCAGTTGCCGGATATTGTGATTGTTTTTAAAGCGTTGCCATTTTCGCATTGAAATAATTAAATGGCGAGAATTAATGGGTATTTTAATTTAGAATTTCGAATAGAATATTTTTAGCAATTCAACTTATCTCGATTGAACATTTTTACATAATAACCAGAAATACAGTCATGAAAATATGTATATTTTTCGAAATATATTCGGTTAAGAAAGCCAAAGCCTGGTAGGTAGTGTTAACGGTAAAGTGACATGCAGGTGCCTGAGAATACTAGAATGAATAAATCCTCCAGTTTATCGTGTATATGTGATCAGCAAGTCGAGCTGACCAATACAACCGTACCATGCTGAAAGCTCTGTTTACAGAGAGACCATTAATTCTTCTATTTGTAAATAAAGCCACCGGACAAATAGAGGTCAATTATTGCTTGGGGAATTAAGAAAACATCAGACTTTCTTTCAGCATTTACATAGAGATAAGATTGGTTACTAGACGGCGTTGTCGGATTCAGACGTGGAATAATAAAATTTGGTCTCAACCAGCTTCAGACAGTCTCCTCAGTACACAATTATATTGGGAATGACTCGGTATGCAACTAATGTAAAACAACCTGCACCAGAGCGAGACTGAATAGGTTAAACTGCTGCGTATCATGGTGTAAATAAATAGTGAGGTGACTAGCTTTCAATAACTTTTAATTCCAGGAAACAGTGTTTGTGCACTATTGGTCATTTACATTGTAGGTAGACGGTTAGATCAGTAGTTATATTGCCACGAAGAAATACATAAATCCAACACACTTTTTTCCTTACAGCTACAACGCAATGTTTATCACGAAGCGTGCTAACCACCCAGTATAATAGATATGTACACAGCATTTTCATCAACGAAGGTTCCTCCAGACAAGAGTTAAATTTAAAACTGATATTTTTTTTTTTGGTTGTTTCCAATGACACGACTTTCCGGAATACAAATGGTGCAACCGTTATTTGTAGACTCAGTTCAGGTAATCATTTAGAAGATAAAATACGTGGATCTATTGTAGATAGAAAATACTTACTATATCTAACATTGGTTTCTTTATAAAGCGAGAACTACTTAGAAATGGTTGATGTGGAGCATGGCAACATATTCGTATTGGTTGCGTCTTTCATTTATTTGCTACATGATAATTACAACTCGTCCAACTCTGGAGGTAGACATCATGGAGTTGAATCTAACACCGATTTATTATTACAACGATAATATATTAACGTGGAGATCGGATGCAAAGATGTGTTTTTTTTTACCAAACCACAAACTAAAACTCTGCAACAACAGAGGTGAGTTGCATTTTGATTACCACTTACTATCATCCATCATATCCAATAATATATTTTATTTGAAAAGAAGTAAAAGTTCTATATTCGGCTGTGCCGAAACTTATATACCCTTCGCCAAACTATACGTATTTGCATTTTTTTATAGTTGGCGTTAAAAATAATTAACCGTAAATTTTGGGGTTTGGATGGCTGCCATTTTTAATTTAGAATGATAACGTTTTATAATCAGCTGTCTTCTTAGGAAAATCCTTTCGTTTGATACCTATGTATGTATATCATGGGGACGTATTAAAATAATTAGCTGCAAATTTTGGGTCCCTGGTATTTACGGTAGCTGCCATTTTGAATTTAGTGTACATGCTCCAAACCTTTTTCATTCAATATCCATATCGTGGAGACACATCAAAAATAGTGCGCTGCAAATTTTGTGCGGTTTATGTTTGGAGTGGCCGCAAAAAAAATAGATCTAGGACAATTACACTGTGGAACAAATTCAGGTTAGCAAAAGTTAGGTCGATTCTGAGAGTGAGGGGTAAAAATAGAGGCTATATTAGGAGACCCGTATCGCGGCGTTTGTTTATGTTAGTTCGAATTTTTTTTTTAATCGACCTTCGAACTTTGCAGTCAAATGCCGATTTTCAGCATATTGTTTATATGGTTATTTGGCTATAACTCGTCGACTAATTGATATTTTTTCAATCTGTAAAAGCCAAATTATTGCTAGAGACCTGTGTGTGTTTGTGGTGGTTATGAAGCAAAATGTTGGAAAAATTAATTATTAAATGCTATAAATGCACCATAGCGTATACTTACTATGCTTGTACATTAAATACTTCAAAATCAATCATACGACTCCATGTATGGAGTGTTTTTTATAGAGTGTCACAACTTTGAGTTGAGCATCACTGCTTTATTTGAGCACCCATTTCTAAATAAATTTTTTAAAAAAATTTAATAGTTGCACAGGTCTCTAGCAATAATTTGGCTTTTACAGATTTAAAAAATATCAATTAGTCGTCGACTTATAGCCAAAAAACCATATAAATAATATGCTGAAAATTGGCATTTGACTGCAAAGTTCGAAGGTCGAATAAAAAAAAATTCGAACTAACATAAACAAACGCCGCGATACGGGTCTCCTAATTTAGCCTCTATTTTCACCCCTCACTCTCAGAATCGACCAAACTTTTGCTAACCTGAATTTGTTCCACAGTGTTATAATACATTATTCATTTCATACTCCAAACAAAATTTTCCATTCCTGGTCAGTTCCATCCCTGAGCAAAAACGGAGTTTAAAAGAAATTAGGAAGTTGCTATATTGCTGATTTTTAATGCGAGTCGTCTTAAGACAAAACCTTACAATAAGGTCCAACCCAAGTCTTCAACTTTTCTGGTAGCTTCAGAAAATCAATTTCAAGTAGAGATCGACGGACAGACATACTTCCATATACATACATATGTATATGTACTTTATGATGCTCATGAATATATGTATACGAACTGTGCAACTAAAATCTTGCCATTTAATTTTTTTTATTGTAACATAAAAAAGGCACTGCTTCTAAATTACGAACATGTGGCCACTTTGTTTTTATCCCGCAAACTTTATTGCAAAAAACTGCATTACTACAGGGTGCAACCAATACATATTTACATATGCATACACACACATTCGTATGTGTAAGTATATCAACAAAAATGTCAACAATAAAAAATACCGTTATATGACACTAGTTTTTACACTAAAACAACAAAACAAATTACTGCTAAAGATGGATAATTATGTTTGCGTATGCGTGTGTTTGTGTATGTATAAAATCATAGACTGCTCGTATGGTGAAATTTATTTGTGTATTAGTATATACATATATTTTTAAATATCTATGTGTATTTTTTGCGTGTATGTATGTACATATGTATGTGGGCATATAAAAGTTCATTTACTTTTATGTGTTAATATTTTATGTAAGTATGTATGTATGTATACATGTACTTATGCATAAAACGTTTAGCTTACACTTAAGCTTCTTTGCAATTTTGCTGAGGTAGTATTTACAAGCGAATCGTAACGAATCGTTATTTGTGCTATTATTGTATGTATGTATGTATGTACTATTTATTTTTGAGTGTGAAATTTTAACAACAATAAGTACTCTGCACATGTCTCATCACTATCATCAACAACATTTACTGGACAGTCATAGTACATACAAACAGCAAAATTTAAGCAAACAAATCACAACACACAACAACTTTGCTCACTAGTAATAAGTCACTAATACAACTGCTACCTTTTTAATAAACACACTAACTACTTAATACAACAACAGTTGTCTTTCTTTAAAAAAATTAAAAAAAAAATACAATACATATAAGAAATAATGTGAAAATTATTTAATGCTCGTAGAATTTGCCCGCTAAACGCCAGTCAGATGACGAACTTCAAAACGATCATACACTTGTAAAATAGAAATAAACAAAACAAAACAAAAAATTTAAAACGGATAAAAAAAGACGAAAAGAGAGAAATATAACGGTATTACGAAAATTTTAAAGAAATTTTACAAATATTAAAATTTTTTAAAATATATAAAATTTTGAAAAATATGCATAAAAAATTAAAAAAATATTAAATTAAAAAAAATTTTGAAAAAAAAAAAATTTATTTCAAACAAAATATAGCAGACTAAATAGAAATATTTTTAAAAATATGTAGTTGTTTGTTTTTTTTTTATGTAAAAGTTGCTGAATTTGTTAAGAAAATTATAAGAAAAGCAAAAGTTTTCAAATTTTCGAAACATTATCTCAAGTCCATACATACATATATACATACATTTACATATATACATAATTACTTATGTATATGTATAAATAGTTAACGTGGAAAAAAGTGATCGATTTAAATTAAATAAAAATTAAGAATGTTTAAAGATCATTAAGGCCTTAATTATCTATAAGTGTATCAGTTAAACGTTTGTTATCAAATTTAAGAAAAACCACTTAAGTTTTATTTTATATTATTTTCGAAACAAAATTGACGTTTTTAAAATTAACAACTTATAGGGAATTTAGTCATACATACATATGTATATATAGATACATACATATGTACATACATATGTATTGAAAACTATAGAATTTCGAATCTATTGAGACGCCATCAGAGAATGTAGATTTTTTTATGATTAAAGAGGACAAGTAATTGTTAGAATATTGGCTGGTGGAAAAACTCATACCTTTTGGGTTAGCCGAATTTATTAATTTTGGGATTCTCAGTGTCTTTCGCTGAAAACTGAGGGTTTCGGCAATAAGTTCAATGATTTTTCATTAGATAATGATCTATAAGTAAAACTGTAACGAGTCACTTTAAAATGGTGTTTAAAAAACCGGCCCATAAACTAAAGTTTTAGAGTTGTAGTTAGCTGTCTTTTTAAGTGGCCGACCTCAGCCCTATTTGTTGAATAAGTTCTCCTGTTTAGTTCAGTGTTTTTCAGAGAGAATCCGGCAATAATGTCACGATTTATAAATGATAAAAAGAGCTCACCATTGAGCTTGAAATTCTCAGGCATTGAAATGAATAATTGAATTCTGTAGACTTGCTTTCCATTTTCGATCGGATCTCGGTAGTATCTAGGCGCACAGCAGTGCCCCAAGCCAAGTTCGGTCACACAGTGTGTATATTTACACGAAACCATTCGAGCTGTTTTTAACCGCTCATAAATTTGCACCTCCTGATGAAAATATAATGAAACTTGAAACATAGGTTCTCCCTACAGAGGTGACCTCACAAGTTAAACTTGAAAATTCTACCGTAAAAGCTTCCCGAGATATTAAGGTGTGAAAAATCCAAATTTTAGTACATATTCACTTCCAGTATAGCTAGAGAGCTGAAACCTGGTACACAGGTAGGTCTTGGTGAGAAATTAACTAGAAAAATTGAAAACGGGCACTTTCCACCCGGCGGGAGTACGGCGCCCCTTCTTGTAAGGGGCACTTCCAGTTTAGCTAGAAAGCTGAAGTTTCGTACACATATAGGTACAATACCATCTCATTTCTAGACAACCTATAAGCTTGCCAATATTTTTCCAAAAATTCTTTCCCATATTAGAAAGGCAAAAAAATATTGCCAAGCTTACATGTTGCCTAGAAATGAGATGGTATTGTACCTATCAAGAACTTGGTCCTTATTTGGATCTCAGTACTTTTTACAGCCGAAATTTTTTGGATAGGAACTTGGCCTTATTTTCACATTTATGCTTTTGTGCGGATAAATATTAAATAGATTAGATGGAGCAAATTTTCTCTTATTACGTTCTAAGTAACCGATTTTTTAAGGCAACGAAAGGCAAAACGGTTTTGTTTTTTAAGTCAAAGACACTAGTTTGATTAAACTAAAATAACAGCAAGTTTTCATTCTTAAAATGCAAACGGTAATCAGACAATAGTGCGACAATGTTTTTTTTTTAATATTTTTTCGTGTTTCTAACTCGTCTTAATTGTTGTGGGTTACGTCACAAGAAAGCACTGCAATTATGTGCAACGAGGTTCGTTTCAGTCTGTTTAATCAAACCACATGTGTTTTCGGCAACCAATTTTGTTGCGCAGTAAATCATACAGAAAATTTTGCATTTGTTTTGTTTAATATGGGTTGTCCCATCAGAACTAATGTTCTGTTTGTCGTAATAGTCAGAAAAACTTTGGTGCAGGTTCAGCCTAAGCCTTGCAAAATGGGATCAGTTAATTAAATGTCGCATTGGATTTCCATTCCAAGAACATCAAGAGTTTCTGATTTCCAACCATTCGGATTTTATACCATCTTTAAATGCATAAGCAGCAAGAAATTCAATCAAATACGTGCGAATATACAGAAACCATTCGCACGATCGCAACGATATAGGTGTTCACGAGTGATATGTGTCGATTTTATGTGATCTTCATTTTAGCAGTCTCCGTATAGCTGTTGGATTTTATGCGTAAAACACTTAGTTCCTGTTCGAAAATTCAAAAATTGTATTCTTTTTTTAAATGTAATTGTTCCAACGAAAGAACGTTTTCGATATCGGCGAACAGGCAGTAGTTAAAGTCTCTGATATTGGCTGTTATTATGTCACGAAGGTGGCAGAAGGAATCTACATCATTGATCCGCTGCTGTTAAATGCTTAAATAAAGTTCGATTGTTCCTTGGTCAGCTACTGTCAAATCCTTAAGGATTAATTGTTTTTCCCATTGAATTTGTTTAATTCGGCATTAATTTTTAGTTTATATCTTGTATATTATCTCAGTAATTCTTCCAATTTCGCTAGTATGTTTGTGTGGATGTGTGACAGTGCATGTATACATCGTCGGCATAGTCCAAATCATCCAATCCAAAGTATTTCAGTTTGTCCTACGTTAGTTTGGGGACGCTGATAGGGGATTGCTTTATCTGGCAAAATATAATTTGCGTATGAACTTATTAGGTTTTTACAATCACTGTGGACGTTTTTGTAAAGGTCTTGAACTAGAATTCTGAATTTATATTACCGAGAAAATGAGCCAACGGTGAATTAATTTTTCCCGGGGAAAAAACCTCCTATTCTAAAAAGTCGGAGAGTAATAAAATAAGGGAGTGGGAAAATATTGATTCGTCCTTACATTTTATTCTGTTGCAACGCATGGATTCTGCAATCTAAATTTAATAAAAATTTGTGGTTTTTTTCCCTCATATTTAGAATACCAATTTCTTTCCCAGGGGAAAAGTTCCACATATTTTAAGTTCGTTTAGAATAAGCGAAAAGAAAAGGAGGAATTAGTGAATGAGGGAAAAGAGAAAATGGGAATTGGTGTTCATAATTAAACTGAGAGAGTCCAGTTTCGGATGTATGGCTTTTCGTTCTAGTGTCAAGATTCATTCAGCGTGTGTCTAAATCCTTTTCGTATTCCACGATTTTCAAACTGAGTTGTATTTATCAGCTTATTTGAGTGAGTTTTTTTTCCGCTCAGCTCACTTTATTTTAGTAGCTGACTCAGCTCTGTTACGTAATTATTTTAAAGGCGAATTGGGCAATGATGCCACTATATCTGGTTATTTGAGCCAAAAGAAGAAAACAGCCAATTGAACTACATATGTAGTTCGTTAAGAACATCTTCTCTCTGATGTGGTCAAGCCATATCATTTATAATTTTTACGTCTACCCCGATATTAATTATAATTTGATTTAATTTGATTGTATGTGAAATATCAACTGACTCGAATTGCATTATTTTTCACGCTATTTTACTATTTATTTTATTACTTTTTTAAAGAATTTTACTAATTTTATACGTTAAGGTGATGATGTTTGTATATGTCTGAAGTGTCATTGTGATTGAATCTTTCGATTCTTTGGCAAAAGTACGTGATCGAGAGTCTGAAAATTCTAATTGAACTTTTTCTCATGTCACGAAAATCTTCTAAAAGTCGTCGTCGTGGAAAAAAAAATTCGTTTAAATTAAATGTTTACCCGTTATATTTTGCTAACCATACATAAACATTCAAAGGCCGACATTTTTGCTGACATATTCAAACTAAAAATTGCAATGCAATCATAGTTTAATAAATAATAAAATAATAAAAAAAAAGTGAAAAAGTAATAAATAATTAATATGCCAAACACAAATTAGTTTTGTTCTTTACATTTGTTGTCATAAAAATTGGTAAAAGAGAATATATATTTTTTTTCACAAAGTTCAATGTGAAAAGAAAAAGTGAAATATATCACGCATTAAAACTATCCAAATATGTATGTACTCGTTTGTATGTATGTACATACATATGTGTGTGCAAATAGTAAACAGTAGCTGGTAAAGGGTGTTCGAAAATTCGTGTAAGGCTGTCAATTGAGTTTTACTTTTTAATTGAAATATGTATAAAGTAAAGTTGGATTTAAAAACGCTTTGTGCAAATGGGCTTTAGAACTTTATTGGTTGGATGGAACTCTTGTCCAAACTTTCCAACTCTTTTTCATAAATATGATGGTGTATCAAAAATTCGATTTTTAATAGACAAGACAATATCAGAGCTTAGTGTGTCGCGCATATATTGCCTCGCATCTCCAATTTCCTACAGACCTTTGAATTAACGCTGCCACATGTGATGGCAGGTGCAAAACTGCTTTTTTTATTTTTTAATTGGTATAATATTTTCCAAAATGGCTGCAAGCTAAATTTTTCCTTGACTTTTGGGACACCCTTTGCTTGAGTAGTTTATTTGAATATTAATTATGTAATTTTTGTTTTATTATATATTAAGAGGAAGTAGTTTGACACACATTTTACATTATAAAATTTTTAGGAAATACATACATATGTATGTACATACACACTTACACGCTGCATATATTAGAATCTACTACATATTGATATTTATCAGCAGTTTACAGAGGCAATTTTAAAATTTTTCTAAAGTAATTGAATTTTCTTAAATAATTTAAGAAAGTTAACGCGTCTATTTAACGCAACAGGCATCACTGAAATGCACAATAGTTAAGTTGTAAAAGAATTAAGATTTCTTCAAGCTGAATTTTAATTCTCTTAAAATAGAAAATTAAAAAAAATAAACCCTTTAGGTAAAATTGGAATGAATTGGAATAAAGTGATGGCAAATTCATAACTTTTCAATTCATTCGATTTAGAATACAGAATACTATTGTATTATTACCTCTGAAATAAAATATTCATCCCATACATCATGCAATATTATTCAATAAATTGCACCACAATGCTTTCGAAATAAATATGGCCATAGTAAATAGTAAACCGATACTATAAAAAAAGATAAGAAAACAATGTTGCCAATAGATTACGCAGTTTTTTTTTTCCGTTGGGCAATAAAAATCATTGGCTGTATTCGGTGTATAGTGTAAATATATATTTATTCCCTTCATTCCATAAAGGAGCATAAGGTCAAATGGTATTGCAAAATATAGATTATGATCATCTGCCAAGAAATACCTTTGAAATGGTATAAGTTTTTTAAAAATTTACTACTTAATGTTTTCATAAACAGCAGCACAAAAATGGTCTTACCTATTAATTATGCAGCGATTACGTTGCACATTTCTTTTTTTTTATGAAGACTTAGGCTACATTCACATTTATCAAGTATTTGTCCAAAAAAACGTAACCACTAGTTTTGCTTAGGGAATATTGTCATTTAACTTGTATTTGTATTACAAACTAAAATAATATAGTGTAGGAAAAAGTATTTTTATGCTGTTTGCAAAATTGTTTCTTGGTTTCTTTTTTGGTTACGTTTTTTTCGACAAATCTATATATATAAAATACAAAAAATGTTTGTACCCATGTTCGCTATAGACTCGGAAACTATCCAACCGATTTGACCCAAACTGGTGTCATTCAAAAGGGAATTTATAGAGGATGGTTTTAGGCTTTTAATATTTCAAGTCGGCGTAGCCCCTCCCACATAAATTGAATAACATCATATATCTTGACTATTGTGATAGCAAGAGTTTTGAAACATTGCAATAGTTCATATGTTACTAATGTGAGTAATCAGGACAAAAATGGGCGTTATCGGACAAGTGTGCGTGGCAGCTCCCATATAACCCAAAAATTGAAATCGCCATATTTTGGGCATTTTTTGACCTACGCCGATGATATTTGGTACATATAGTATTGACATAATTAGGAATACGTACTAGGAGAAAAGTGAGTGGGACCACGCCCCTTTATAGGAAAATAAAAAATCTTAATATAGTCTTAACTATTGGACCGATGGTCATTAAATTTTCACAATAGGATATATAAATACTTTTAATTTTATTTTATAACGAGGGGGGTAGCGAAGTACACCGGGATCAGCTAGTATTTGATAAATGTGAACGTTGCTTTATAGTAATATTTTACGTAGTATTTGTTTTTTTTAATGGGTGCGTTCAGCAAACACAGTTGGCTACACAAATGTTGCTCAACAATCTGCTGAACGGTTTGATTACTGATCGATGAGCGAACAGGTTGAGTGAGCGCTCACTGTTTCAGGTAGCAAAGAAAAAGTACGATACATTTCATCAAATTACGATATTTCAGTTCAGTTTGACTTTTGAATCAAATTTCATAATATATTTTTAAATTTTAATTAATTTCAATTCACAAATTTACTGCCTGTTCGCCGATATCGAAGAAGTTCTTTCTTTCGAACAATTAGATTTGAAACAAAAACGAATTCAAAAATTTTGTTTTTGTTTCAAATGTAATTGCTCGAAAGAAAGAACTTCTTCGATATCGGCAAACAGGCACTTAATCAAATTTAATGAAATCTTTTTACAAAATAAAATTCAATAATTTTAATTGAAAAGTCAAATTTTTTAATATTTTTTAACAAAAACGTGAACAGATCGTTCAGAAAAATTAAAATCAAAAGGTGCTACATCTAAACTGTTTAGTAGCAGGTTTTTCTTCTGAAAGCGCCCAATATAAACTTGCTAATAAAATCTTGTGGGATATTTTTAAATGCGTACGGAATTGACCCTAGAAACAGTTTTGACTTATTTCGCGGCGTTCAAATTGAGTTTTGAGCTTTGGTGTTTGGTGTCTCAATTAAATAAGAATAATTAAATGCGACAAATACAACGAAATATAACTTTAATTTAAATGAAAATAGCTACTAAATAAGAACTAAAAAAATTGGAAGGACTTTTTAGCATCTCACATCGAACAGATTTTTTTTTTCAATTAGGGCCAGCACTCAGGGGTTGGCCCCAACCTACGTATGCAGTGCATTGTGCCGGGAATTAGGAAAAAGTGGTTGTGGGAAGAAGGATACAGGGAGTAGTGTTTGTAGACATTTATGTTGAACTTTAACTCACTGAGAAGGTGAGAGGAAAGACCTCTGCGAGAAGAGTATTCCACATATGAACAGTTCCGCTAAAGTGCGGATTACTGGTATATCGACCCCAAGACGATGTGCTCTTAATGAAGAGCGTGTTGTAAGTGAAATGTGACGGATTTCATTAGACCACATTCCGTTGTAGTAGCGAAGATACAACAGTTAAATACACCCTATATTGCGCCGGTGCTCAAGTGAGTCACCGATAACCTTCTTCGCCCCTATCATGAACGCGATCAACTTCAAAATATTCCATTTTTTGTCGGATAAAAATGGTATAAATATTAAGGAGATCAGATGGAGTGAAGTATGTCTTACATCGTATTAAAAAACCGAGGCATTCAAGTGCCATCCGTCGAACATCATAATGAATTTTCATGCCAAGAACATCAAGAGCTTCTGATTACTCAATATTTAAAACATCCATAATTACGGAGATCGCGATGTGTAGTGTATCATTCATATTTTGCCGCATTGCCCGGATCTTCGACAGGTTTGGCCTGTTACTAAATGAATACAAACGAACGATGCTGTTGTCATCTGCAAAAGAGTAGATAGGATTAGAAGTTTGAGATAGAATGTCATTATGAAAAATTAGCTAAAGGGTAGGAGAAAGAGTCCCTGAATCTTGAATTCGTTTGATGAGATCCCATGTACAACAGCTCGTATAGTGTGATCTCTGAGAAAGCTCGTTACAAATCTAGTGAAGCCATCACCGATACCAAAAGCAATTAGTTTTGACAAAATGACAAAAGTGCTTCATGCCACACTCTATCAAATGCCTTGGAAATGTCTAGAGCTGCCACTATACTTTAGCCAAAGTGATGTATGGGTGTGACAGCACTTTTCCACTAACACCCAATTTAGACAATGCCATTTATGGCGTGCAACTTTTCACGTCACTTTTGGGTTGGTAGCGAGCGGTGTAGAGAAGAAAGAGGGGTAGAAAAATAGACTCGTTTTCTGTTTTCATGGGATTTTTTCATATTTCTCTTTACTATAATTTCTTTTTTTTTTCTTGTTACGTTTTATTCTATTCTTATTGTATTGGCGTCACAAATTAGTGTTTAAATTTAGACGAAGAAGAAAAAGACTTGCAAAAAAATCCCTTCGTATGAATTCAAATAATTTTTGTTATCAACTTCAAAAGGGAATTAAGAAAAAGAGACGTCATAAATTTCATCGTATAAATTGGGTGTAAGTCCCCTCGCAGCGCCCTCTACGAAAGCCATACTGCCGGTCGCTAAGTAAACTGTTGAACTCCAAATATTTCACAATATGGAAATTCAAAATACTTTCCATCACTTTGGAAAGTGCAGAACAGTTTGCAATTGGGCGGTAAGTTTCAGGGTTGTTGGCAACCCCATTGTTAGCGATCGGCGTTACATTGGCAACCTTCTCACACTTTGGAAATTCACCAGCATTGTACACAGTGCTTGACTTGTGTACAATCAAAATGTGAACGCTAACCCTCGTAAAACCAAAAAATTTTACATATTAATTAAATTTTTTTAGACATACTTTTTATGTCTTAATTTTAAGCTTAATTGAAAAATTGTTTCAATTAAAACTCTCAAAATTTTTGAATCCATCCTAAAACCAAAAAAAGAAATAAAATAATTAACACTTTTAATTTGCTAATTTCGTTTTAAAAATACACTGTTTTCGTAATAAATCTAATGCTAATTGATATAACTAATAAATTTTGGAAAAAAAAGTTTTGATTTATAAAGCTTAAATATAGAAACATTTAGCAAAAAAAAAAAAAAAATTGTAAATAAATAAATGGATCAAAGAGAATAGAAGAAAAGTATAGACATAAAAATATATAAAATAAAATCTGATCATTTTAAAAACAAACATACATACATAGATAATTTTAGAAATACAATCATTTCTTTTATGCGGGATGGGTGGTAGATGGATTCCATAGAAAACCACATTAAAAAAAAACGTCACTTTCAAACGAAAATTGTACATAAAGTACGTTCCCGTTGAGTAAAAAACACCGCATAACTTTGAATCACAGAGTTAAACTTAAACTGCAATCGTAATTAAAATAGGGAAAAATCTTACTGGTCTAAATGTTTTATTAAAAAAATCCATTATAAATAATAATGGATAAATAAGAAAACAAAAATATATATACTTTCCATAATATTTTCAATATCAAACACGATCTTAACCTCGAGAGTTGTTTTACGATTAGAAATTAGAATTAAATTATTAGAGATTATTGTTGTAGTTGTTATGTAAAGGCCATAAGCACTGCGATCCAAGGATCTTTTATGCCGCCCAAATGCTCTATTGCATATTTCACCTGCAGTGCTCAAGGTAACTTTAAGAACGTTAAAACTGCGCACAACTAGCGCCAAACAGTCACAGATAATGGACTCTGATGCCTCTTCTGGCCTCAAGCGAAGTCTATATAATTTTATGACTAATAGTTTCAAATGATAAGACCGCAGCGTCGTGTAAAGCATCCTGTTTGTAGTATTTCTTATCTGAGACTGTGAAGGGCTTGTCAATGGCGAACAAACTGCATCTGAGCGTAGTAATAATTCCGTTCTTTTACATAAAGACGGGAAATGTCATATGTGAATGTCAGCATGTCATTTGAGTCTCCTCTAAGATCATTACACTTTTAGTAAAGACGTTTGTTTCAATTCTAAACTTTTCGTTTAAATAAAATTCTCAGTAGGAAATAGGGTCGCAAGGGTCTAAATCTAGAGAGTAAGGATTTTTTGCCATAGTAATTACGCTAGTGTGCAACGGAGCATTGTCCCAAGGGAACAAAACTTTTTTCTTCGTTAAATGAACGGATCAATACTGTATATGTTTCGAATAATTTTTGGAAGGTAATCATTTTATCCTTTTGAATTTAAACGATGTGAATGTCACTGCATGAATCCCAAGAAATTTTGATAATAACCTTTTGTGGAAGATAGAAAATGTAACACAGTCCATGACAATAACCGAGTGCTGTCTATTTAACAGGAAGAAGAAGATACGACTAGCCTTATCCTTGCATTTCGTCAAGCACTCTCTAGTATTAAATAAGCTAACATAGACTTTCGGCTGGAAAATTGAAGAATTTTTTTTAATTACTTTCAGCCTTATCGGGAATAAAATATCGCGTGAAATGTGTTCCTTTTCCTATAAAACTGTGGTCGCTAAATTTAACGTTATTTTTGTGTCATTGTACTATTTTCTTAATTTATTCACCATATTTTTGTTGATGGGAAAATAAATGGTCATCCAACAAGAACTTTTGAACTTTGACAGTTGATAACGGCCATTTTTATGATGATACATCTGTCAAATTACTTGTCATTTATTCAGGCTTTTTTTTGGAAAATCACCATGGAAAGTTTTTAAATATTGTTATCTTTTTTAAATGATTTCTTTAAGCATTTCGAACAAACAGGTTTTTACATGAAAATTTTGGTTCCGTACACTTTTTATATAAATTCCGCAGAGATTTTTTATTTCAACATTTACTTTCAAGAACAGACAAACACAATTAATTAATAATAGATTTGTATAAATTTGCAATTATTAAAAATAAAAAAAGAACGGTTAAACTCAAAAACATAATACCTGCCAATGGCAGGCTGCCATATACATACTTATATTTGTTCCTTTTTAAATCCCGCAAGGAGTAAGGGCCGTTTTAAAACGGTTTCGGTAATCAGGCCATATCATACGATCCTGGTGTTGAAGCTACCAACTATTTCATTTAAAAAAGTATAGCATTTTTAAATTCGATAAATTTACAATTGAAAGTGATTTCTTGGTCCTTTATTGAATTTTTGATGACTTTGTGGGTCTATAACTATGTGAAGGAGTCATCAAATGAAATCGGCTTGTTAAGAAGAGTTGTATGTTTTGATTTTGGCTATCTTTTTGTCATATATTGTCTGGTCGAGTTCATAGCATTTTCTGAAATAAATGTGAAAAACCATAGAAAAATATGACGATATTTAACGTTTTTTTTTGACAGTTTTGCTGTTTTGAGTGAGATGTTGGTGTTTTTTTGATTTTATCTCAAGGCAAAATTTTTAGATGTAATTAAGAAGTAAAAATTTGCTGAAGAAAGAAAAGCAATATTTCGAATAGTTCACGAGATATAGACTTAAGAACCAGTACATGTTGTTTGAAAATTGTACTAAAATCCACCCCCAAGTCGAAAACTTAAAAAATGAATTAAAAAAAACCTTAGCTAATAATTTAAAACCCAGCTAGTGTTTTTTCTTCTACCATCATAAGCTTTCAGATAAGGTTCAAGATTTTAGTGCTGCACTGTGTAATGAGTCGAAATAAAATAATTGCCTAAAAATGGGTGCGTTCAGCAGACACAGTTTGCTACACAACTGTTGCTCAACAGTCTGTTGAGTGAGTGCTCATTGTTTTACGTAGCAAAGAAAAAGTACGATACATTTTATCAAATTACGATATTTCAGTTCAGTTTGACTTTTGAATCAAATTTCATAACATATTTTGAAATTTTAATTCATTTAAATTTACAAATAAATATTATGAAATCTTTTTACAAAATAAAATTCAATAATTTTAATTGAAAAGTCAAATTTTTGATATTTTTGACAAAAAAGTGAGCAGATCGTTCAGAAAAATTAATTAAATCAAAAGCTGCTACATCTAAACTGTTTAGTAGCAGGTTTTTCTGCTGAACGCGCCCAATGTTTTCCACAATCAATTAAAAATTAACTTTTTACTCTTAATTCAGTTAAATTATTTGCCAACCTCGATTGTTTGATTCATTAACTATTGACATAAGGTGGCATCTCTGTGAGAAAAGCAAAAACTACAAAAAGCCTTAACGGTTAAATAAATTCTTTGTTTTGTTTATTTATAATTGAACAAAAGATTATGAAACAAATAACCTTTAGAAACCGCTACTTGTGATGTTTGGAACGTCAAAAGTAAACAGTTTCTCAACTGTTGCATTTTATTCATAAATCACAAGCTGTTTTATTTTACTCTTTCCATTAAAAACTCTACCATACGAGTATGTGTGTGACAAATTGAATGAATGTTTAATTAAATTGTGAAAATATAGGCATTTATTCTTAATATCTATTAGTAATACTAAAGTGGTTCTGGCAAAATTAAATACTCTAAAATAAACAATATTATTAATGAAATTATTGTCTTTTGTTTTGCTTTTTTTTTTGTAAAGTGTGTTAATAAACCCATATAATTAATGATTTGTTTACAAAGTACATAGGAAGATTTCTTTTTGTGGAAATATTAATGAGGTATTAATATATTACTTTATGCCTAAAAAATAAATCATATTTTAAAGTAAAACATGTGATAACTTGTGACAAAAATAAAAAGCCGACTTTAAACACCTGTGTTGTATTATGGGCGGAATTAAATTAATATTTTTGTTCTACATTTATATATACATATGTAAATATAACAAATCTGTTTTTTTCAAGACTGTAGGCCTTTGGCTCAAATTGTACATATTTTTATAATGAACCACAATTTTTGTTGCAAATTTTATTACTCATACGCCACAGTGGTACAGTTTTTACCAAATCTAAAAACAGTGTCGTTTCTTAATGTGAATAAAATGTGAATAATTCTTTCTGAGAAAATAAAACATTCTCCATTTATTTGGTAGTCATGCATTGCACTAAGAAAATTAGGTATGGGAGTGATGGATATACGAAGGCGGTCGTCATAAACCTTTTGACATCAAAAGTGCCTGATAGGAAATTTTTAATTAAAATGAAGTAACATTCCAGTGTTACTTTCTCGCACCTCTGGTGTAAAGTAGACACATTAACTTTTTTAAGTTTTATTTAGTATATTTATTTTATTAATAGTTTTGCTAACATTACTAAGACTAAGATAGGTGCTTTGATGTAGAAGAGTATTAACTACTGCCGCCGGTACACTTTAGTGACCAGTACTATGTCTTCATCACTTAAATAATCCCAATAACAATTAACTCAATACGACACTAACGACTTGTCCTGAGCGGGTTTGCTTAGCAGTCCGCGCGCTAACCACTCAGGCACCCCTGCATTAAGTTTATTCTACATAAAATTTAAATTTGATGAGATCTCATCTAGAACAGATGTGTTACAGACTAATGTGGTGCTTCTGCCTTACGGCTTACTCTTCCACAGTACTCTTAAGACCGTGTGAATATATGTGTTCCCATTAACCTCCGAGTCACCACCGGCGACACACAAGTGTGACCTCGAGGGTCACATCAGGTGGCAACTTGTCATGCTAAAGTGTTCAAGCTATCGAATATTTTCTTGTGTTGTTTCGCAACACCACATAGATACAACCCATTCGTGGATCGAAGTCCAACCACCCACTAGCACTGGTCGAGCATCAGTCCTTAAACCTATTCCTCTCCCAGCTTTTGATATCAACCACACTCACCACATGTACTCCAGAAGGGAAAACTCATCAATAACCGTTCACGGAATCATGCCACCAACAAGGGAGAAGGAGTTTGCCAATAGCATACCAATCCTCAAGAGAACAGACTATGCATTTCGCATTATCACATCGTATGGTGATTCCAATATAGGAGCAACAATCTGTATGCCCGGGTAAACATTTTCCCGTGGTACCAGTGTAAAGTTACTAGCCCAGGCTCGAAATGGATCCCCTAGGGATTAACTTTATATAGAATTTGGTCTTCAGTGAAGACCTTAGGTGTCTTTTCACCTTCTACCAGACTAACATAGATTAACTACTTCCTTTTCTACCTTATACTCATATGTACATACATCCGTTGCTCTGTTCTTTCAGAGATTGGGCAATAATATATCAGTTTTATATGTAATTTGCTAAAGGTAATATCTGGAAAAGACAACTACCCTTTTCCCCAGAAAGCGCACCATCAAAGTGTAGATATCACCAATATGTAAAACGTACCCCACAGGATGATCTCATCTAGAACAACTGGTAACAGGATGTTCCTTGGTGAACCTTGATATAAATCAAGCAATATCATTATGGACTTGACATCGAATAAAGTAAGTCTTGCCAAACTATCTAACGCCTTTCAAATTTGTATGCCACACTATATACAATTATACAAATTTTAAAAGGAAAATCATAATGGGCGGCCGCTAAGTTTTATCAATCAAAAATTTGATTTTTTTTTTTTTTAATTAGGACCAGCACTCAGGGGATGACCCCTACGTATGCAGTGCATTGTGCCGGAACTCAGTGAGAGGGATAGGGTAGAGAAGATAGATGTTGAAAATTTAGAAGGCTTAACTCTTTTAGAACTCTGCTTTGCACGTTATGTTAATTTTTATTGAATTAAGTTAAGCTGTATTGGCAGGCATTTTATTAATTGTTTTACTTCGCCAATGTTTCTGCTAACCGACGAAGGAAGGCGATGTTGTGTACATTAGCTTGGAACAGCATCAATCGCTGTCGGAACAGGTTTAAGTGACCAGTGCTATGCCTTCATCACTTAAATAGTCCGACAACAATTAATACAATGTCTCACTGATGTACATTAGAGAAATTAATGATGTTGATTGACTTGCTCTGGCCAGCAAGCCCCAAGTCATTGTTTGCTTAAGGCCGTGCCGCACTATCCTACACAGTCGCGCGATTTCCAAAATATGACATGTGTGCTAAAAATGTATGGTAGTGTGGACTAAAAATGCAACTGTGTGACAGATTTTTTGGCAAGTCGTGCGATTTGTAAAATTTTATGAAAATTTTCATAAAATGATAGTTTTCATGCGATCAGAGGAGTATTTATTATCAACCAGATGTTTTGGCATCAGATTTGTATGATAGTGTGGCACCTACAACACCATTTTGAAACGATTTTTTAAAGTCGGTCAGATTTTTGCAAGATTTTCCTGTGAATGAATCGTACGATTGTGTAGGATAGTGAAGCACGGCCTTTAGTAGTCAACGCGCTAACCACTTCAGCCAACACCATTTGTGTGACGTTACAAAAACTAAAAATTGCACTATTAAGCTATAATTCTCATTTAGTTCATGTAGAAATTAATAATAAGTATTCTATTGAACACAAGTCAAATAGTTTGGATAGTATTGCATAAATTTTATGTTCTCTGATTGTGGTATTTGGTGCCGCAGTTTAACGAACAATAACTGAATAATTTATTTCGACATATTTCCGATTTTCACGATCTAACCTTAGTTAGCTGATCAATATTCATTGTCTTTATCTTCTGGATTTGTAGGTCGTTTTTATCGTCGGTACACTACCCAGTGTTGAATTATTCAAAAACTGCTCATTGTTAGGCGATCAAAGTATTTAAAGTATTTATTTATTTTTTATTTTTTATCATAGCTTAATGATCTAAAACTATAGAATTTAGAGGGAAATATTGCATATTTTCAAAACTAATCGTATTCAGATGAGCAAGACACGAAGTATTGATATTAACGGATGTTAGTATTTGCCATCGAGAACTTTTGCCGTATCAAATCTCCGTTGTCTATAAATTGCAGTGTAATTATTCATAACACAGGAAGTGGGCCTTAGAAGCTCAAATCCGCATTAGACAATAAAGTGCGACTTTAAATTTTATATATGTTGGAATTTATTCTACATTAAAGTTAAAATATTGGAAAGAAATAAATTGAAAGTTATAAATTCATACAACTATTTTCTATGAATTTTTTAAGGCGTGCCATAGGTTATAATTTTTCTTATATTCTTGCTGGAAATCCTTAAAAAACATGTTTAAGGTGTGTGCGTTAAGCAACGCTAAAGGTGGTAAAGGTGTGTCGTTTATAACAAGTTTAACTAATAAATTGCTAATAGATTTTTTTGAGGCGGGCCAAATTTTTTATCAAAAAAAATTTATATTTTCCTAAATCATATGACGTTAAATTGTTTTATATATCAATTTAAAGGTGGGTAAAATAAAGTTTAAATTAAATTTGTGAGGATTTGTCTAAAATCGTTTCGAAATATTAAAGTAATTCAAGGTTTAATGGAGAGCTTTTAGTGGTTGACTAATTTTTTTTTATTTCGTTAATCAGACAGATTAAATTTAAAGGTGGGCCAGTTTTTATTGAAATCGTAGGTGCGCTTTTTACAATAAAGACTAAAAGTTCTAAATAACCATTATCACATTAATGTCTAATCAATAGGGATTTCATATCGTGCACTAAAATGTGTTCCCATAAATTACTATCGATCTGTTGCTTTTACGTGATTGATTGATTGATTGATTTATCACTTTGCATAAAAAGTAAGTAATTAAGAAATATTTATTATGGCCAATAATAAATTATATTTTATAATTTTCACATATTCACATTTTATGAGTGACATATTACGATTTTTAGTTAAAATTTTATTTAATCGTACGCTGATAAATCAAAATTGATTGTACAAAATTAAAGAAGTTTCCATTAATGGCAAGTTGATATTGAAATAAAAGAAAATAATTATTTCTTTTGTGGACGTTAACATTTTTTTATTTTTATATATGAAAGAAGCTCATTGAAGTATGTTATATAGACCTGTGATATTAAAAGATCCAATAGGATCAGTTTTCATGATCGGTTTTATTGAATTCTTCAGAATGTGGTGAATTTGTACATTTTCACCAATATTAGTACATATCTTTTACTGAATACGTAATTTTGCTGTATATTTAAGACAATTTGTTGAACCTTTAAGAACGTTGTAAATTTTCACTTTAGAAAATGTTGAAATCAATATATCTGAGAGTGTGGTGAATTAAGACTTTTTCAAATATTTTTTTTTTTTTTTTTAATTAGGACCCCTACGTGTGCAGTGCACTGTGCCGGAACTCAGGGAGAGGGATAGGGTAGAGAAGATAGATGTTGAAAATTTAGAAGACTTAACTCTTTCACAACTCTGCTTTGCGCGTTATGTTAATTTTTAAGGCAGTGTTGAGGCGCTTCCGGTGTTAAGTAGACGCATTAACTTTGTTAAGCTGTATAAGCAGGCATTTTATTAATTGTTTTACTTCGCCGATGTTTCTGCTAACCGACGATGGAGGGCGATGTTGTGTACATTAGCTTGGGACAGCATCAATCGCCGTGGGAACAATTTTTTTAGTGACCAGTGCTATGCCTTCATCACTGAAATAGTCCGACAACAATTAATACAATGTCTCACGAATGTACATTAAAGAAATTAATGATGTTGATTGACTTGCTCTGGCCAGGGTTTGAACCCAGGCGCCAAGTCATTGTTTGCTTAGTAGTCAACGCGCTAACCACTTCAGCCAACACCAAAACTATTGCTTTAAGTTGGTAATTCTTAAAGTGATTTTGCTCGATTTAGAAAATTTTTGTGAGCATAGTCAATTTCGGTAGCTTAATCATAAGATGTTAATCTTTGATATTTTTAAAAAAAATCTTTTTTCTTGAATTCATTACATATGGTATTGAGAGCGTGGTGAATATTTGGTTTTTCAATCAAATCAATCTTGTTCAAAGATTTTTATCAGCTGGTTCTGTAAAATTTTCAGTACTGTGGTGAATTTTAAGAGGTCAGACAAAACGGTAAACTTTGTCTTTTTCTATTTTATTTAATGAGTTAGAGTCTAAAGTTTTTTTTATTTTTTTTTTTAAATTTAATATTATAAATGTAAATGTATGGGTGTTTGTTCCACTATATGACGAAAAATGCTCAATGGGTTCGGACAAATTTTTGCAGACGGCTAGCATGTGACCCAAATTAATAAAATGGGTACTTTTTAAGGAGTAAAAACGGAACAAATTGGTACTTTTGGTAGTTTTTGTTATTATTATTTATATTCGCCTTGACTTACACTATACATATTTATTACTTGTTTTCGCGTTGGCTTACGCTTTTTACTTTCTGGTGTATTATTTTATTTATTTTTTATTTTTGAATGAATAATTTCGAATTAGTTAAATCATTCTTTTTATGGAATTTTTTAAAATGTGTTGAATTTTGTGTATTTAAAGTTTTCCATTTATTGTAATCAATATTTTAGATTAAATACATACAGTTCTATTCAATTTTTGGGGAATGTGGTGAATACCAATTCCTTTTTATATAATTTTTTTTTATATCAGAGTTTTATAATACATTTGAAGTTGTTTCAAGCAAATCGCAAATTCTTCCACAATTATAATATTTTTCTTAAAATAATTTGTTTTTTGTGTGGTGAATTTCGAATTATTAGAAAACTATTCGAATGAATGGACACCATTCCACTTTATAATAAAGTGATTTACCTTTTTTAAAACATGCCGTTTATCAAACAACCATTTTGATAATGAAGTTTTGCCATTTAGACATTCTGCTTAACAGCGATTTGCTATTGATTGACAAATACTCGAAAGACCCTGCATATAATACATTTGAAGTTGTTTCAAGCAAATCGCAAATTCTTCGACAATTATAATATTTTTCTTAAAATAATTTGTTTTTTGTGTGGTGAATTTCGAATTATTAGAAAACTATTCGAATGAATGGACACCATTCCACTTAATAATAAAGTGATTTAACTTTTTAAAAACATGCCGTTTATCAAACAACCATTTTGATAATAAAGTTTTGCCATTTAGACATTCTGCTTAATAGCAATTTGCTATTGATTGACAAATACTCGAAAGACCCTGCCGGTCCCTGGCATAACATAATGACGGCCGTCGACTATCGGTCAGTATCGACCTGTCCATATCATGAAACACTTAAAAAATTCTTATCAACAAATTGAATTTGTTAAAAAAAATATAATGATGTTTTGATACTCCCTCCGTATCGTTTTGGAATACATATTTAATGTCCAATGTTTTAAATACGACAATGATAGATGAATGTACAATTAAGAAAACAAGAACAACAGTGATAAAACGATCTGTCACCGATATCGTTCGCTGGATTTCTAGACGTAAAAAACACACTTGCCTTTCACTAATAACTGATTTTATTTAAAGATATAAAATCAAATGGATGGTTAGAAGGTCGCAAATCTGTTGTTATTCATTTACAAATCCAGCATTGTCGATCGGTCGACATCGTGGGTCAGGCGTTAAATATTAAAAAAATATTTAGAGCAAAATTATACTCGTACAAGTTTTCAGTTTGCATTTACTCTATTCAATTGATAACTTTGCTTTAATTTTAGTACATATTTATATATATTTTAAATAAAAATGATAAGAAAAGTATACAGACATACTATATTAATGTAATACATACATTCATATGTACATATGGATGTATGTATGCATGAAAGTACATACATACATAAATAAATATTTATGTATGCTCAATATAATTTTTGCAATTGGCGATTTTAAAGTGTGAATTAACCTTGTTATTAAATTGTATCAACAACACTTGCTCTACCATTTGAATTTCTCTTTAATTTTTAAGAGAGAGATGAGTTTAACGTGTTTTTCATTTGTTTACATTAAACTAACGGTTATTTCCTAAATAATAACAATAGAAAAAGTGCTGCCAACTATTTTTAAGCAATATATTGGCCAACATTTAAAATATTTGCTCAATTCACAAACCTATTTGTATCGCTTATTGCTGTAAATGAAAAGAGAACTAGAAATAAAATTTTTTTTAAACAAAACCATTTTAATGTAATTAATTTTTGTTCACAGAAATTTCATTTTCATATACGAGTATCTACAAGCGATACAATTAGGCTTGTGAATTGAGTAATTACATATATTATTAATTATTTTTGAAGCGTTAGAAAATTACTTTCGGTAAAAGTTAGTTTTAAAGTTCTTTGTTGTTTTAGTGAAACTTTAGTCAAGAATGGACTCACAGTGTAGCAAATTGCAATTATTTGAAAACATAATCCACTTGAAATTTATGGGGTTCACAATAGTTCATTAGTACGGTTAATTTGAAAAGATACAGATCTCTTTCGCAATACATTTACTCTAAAGTTAACACATATCCAGAGTCTACAGTGGGTTCACTATAAAATGATTCACATCTAAACCAAAAATTGATTTTGAATCATAATACAAAAATATAGTTGAGTGCTAACATTGACAACTTATGTAAATTAGTTGGGTTGTAGATCGTAATAGACGCATTAATTTCCTTGATCTACAATTTCACAATTTTTGCTTTGCAACAAACGTTTTGGAATGCTCTCATGTTTCCAAAATAACAAAGTTCGTACATATGTATGTATGTACATACATTCATCATGATAAAGCCGCCATTTAGTTTAAATTTCTTGTAAGCTTTTTTGTGATATTAGAGTCGTTCAAAACTAAATTTAAAAGCCTTATCAGATTTGCCGAATAACCATTATAGTCACATTTTTATCGCATATAAAAAATCGCTTTTAAACAATCGTATTGTACATGATTACATATGTATGTATGTACTATGTACATATGTATTATCAATAATTAAACGAAAATAACGCAATCTATTTAGATTTACATTCAATTGTAAGCAGTTGATAAGAAGATGTTATGAAATTATTAATGATTGCGAAAGTGCAAACTGAAAATAGTTTTTAAAGAGTTTTTAAATACGGTGTAAATTTTTCTATGGTTTATAAATCAGTAATCTATTAAACGTCGAATTAACTAAACTAAAATGTTTTTATATTATTACGAATAAAATTTGTTTCAACATGTAAAAATAGAATAAAAATTTATTAAATTAATTCTCGTATTCTATTTCTTTTAAAAACGTGGTTAAATAGTTGATATTCTTTGCCAATCAGTATCCACTTTACGAAAATTGTACGCTGATGAGAGGTGTAGCGGCCTTAAAATCGGTATACTGATACGTTCTGCTAAACTGATTGGATATATGTACATACTAATGTTTTTCAACATAAAAACTCTTAGTAATTTGAATTTTCATTAATTCAATAACACTGAACTGAAAGCTTGATAATATTAATTTTCATATCTAAACTAAAATTAAATTTTAATGTAGGTTAGTTAAACTCAGCAGCCGCTTAAGAAAACCATAATGTGGCAGCACTGCGATAAATGACAAATAAAATATACTTGTATACCATTGCGGCTAAAAATATATCAAAAATATGTATGTATACGGTCTGCATTTGTAGCTTAAACACCTAATTTTATGCGTTTAAAGTTGGTTCATACTTTTATTGATTTTCGAATAAATTTTCGAAATTCTGTTTTTGTTTGTAAGGTCCAGCTTTTAGTTTTCTCCCAAAATATTTGTTTGCCAATCATAATAACGTTGGATTAAATCTGTATTAATGTAGATTTTTTCCGGAATAATTTCAGTATAAGTGCTCTCAAAACATCTGGCAAGCTGTCATACATGTTTGTTTTCTTAACTTGTGTTTTTATATTCACATATGTATGTATGTAAATACTCATTGTGAAGTCTCTTAAGTTTGTGTCTTTACTATAAATCGATATTAGTTTTGCTATAAAAGCTTTAAGAAATGTTCAAGAAATATTCACTATAATAATTGTAAAAATTGCGGTGGCTTAAAAACCAGTGCATTTTTGCTTGACTTACTGTACTCTCGATCTCTGCATAAAAGAATACAATTGTTCAAGTCACAAGCTTAGTCGTCTGTCTTATGGTTTAAAAAAAGACGATATTTGTTTATGTGCTTGTGAACAGACAAATTTGTTGTATCGTTATTTTGTCGTATTTTAAATGTCAGTTTTATATCAAGGTGTGAAACCAGGGGTGGGAATTATAATTTGACGCTAAATATAATAACTTTTTTAGCGACAAGCTATTTTGATTAAATTAGTTTGAAAATTAAGTTGAAATGAATCATGTATGTACATATTTATCATTAAGAAGAATGTATTTTCTGGTGTTACTTATCACATGTATAAAATATTTTTACAAATTAATTTAACAAATAGAATATTCCCAGACCCGGCCTCAATATAATAATTGAAAAACATATAAAATTCAATCGTATAATTATAACACACTTTTCTATGAAAATTACCAACAACAAATATACAATATTGTATAATTATACGATTAGAACACACATATGACGTTAATACGAGCTTGTGAATTGAACAAATATTTTAAGTTTGCAATTTTATAGGCTGATAGAGATGCAATTATATTTATGTTGAGTAAACATTACGGTATTCCTTTTAAAGATGCCAATAATCATATAATCGAAATATAAAAGTTATTTTAAATTTAAGTTATTCGAATAATCGACTAAATCTCTTACAAAACTAGATTCTAACAAAAAAATAATTTCATAGAAAGATTAATAAATGTACTTGATTTTTTCGTACATAAAAAAAAATAAATATTAATTTTTACGTTTTTATTTTGAATGGCTCTTGAAAAGATAATTTTTTTTTTTCTTTTATTTTGCATTTTTAAATATTTGTTGATAATATATTTATGTTTTGTTGTTGTAATTAATAAAGACACTTGGCGTAATTACTATTAACATATGTTATTTAAAGTTTATTAAAATAGTATAAGTATAAGGGAAATTTGTTAATAACATATAAAATTATGAATCAATAATGATAATATTATACGTTAAATTGAAGTATGCACATACATACATACATACATACATACATATGTATACATACATATATACATATTTTACTTTCGGGGTTTGTCTTCTTTATCAAATACATATTTATTTTATAATTATCATCCGGTATTTTTCTGCTCTAGGGAGTTGTGTTTAAAATTGGCATATAAACTTAAAATCTTTTTACGTCATAGCAGAGTGAAAAATTTGTCATATTTTTCTTAAAAACCAGTACATATTTTATTTGCTTATTTTCTGCACCACAAATATTTGTATACAATATATTAAGAATGCAAAAATGTATACTTATGTATGTAAGTACTCGTATATACGTGTATACATACACACATCTGTATTTATCAATTGAAAAAAAGATATAGAACATGTGAAGACATACAATGTACTCGTATAACTTGATTACACTGAACAATAAAATTAGAGAGAAATACAATTTTACCACCGGATTTTTTGTTAGGTTGCCTTACAGTCTCTCATGTAATACTTAACAGTTTAGTTAGAAGACCTTAGATTTTCACTGTATGAGTCTTTTCGCCCCTGTCTTAAAAAATAGGCAAAAAGCCCCAAAACAGCGCAATAGCAGGCCGAAATGTTTATATTATTCGAACCTATAGTAGAACTTCCATAATTTGACCCATTATTATCCAGAATAATATTGCAACATATAGAAGGATTCAGAATCAAAAAACAGCAAAGCACTAAATTTACCATCTCTTGACTATAATCTCATCCCAAATGAGATTTTGCTAATGTGTATTAATTTTCCCCCGGGCCTTTCAGCCTGTAACATCCGTTAACTCGATTATTGTCCACCCTCGTTTTAATGTTTGTCATGTTGTCTATTTCAAGCAATAGATCGACAATCGTCAAAACACATTCCCACAATGTTGAATGTTGAAGCCATGAATGACGATTGAATTTTATTGTTTTATAAAAATAGAGATTAATGTCTAATACTACCAATTGGGTACGGCTGAGATGAAAAAGGAAAAAAAGCTAATCAATGTAAAGATATCATAAAGGTGTTGAAGAATGTGTCAAATTAGTTCGAAATCTTGGTGGGAAAGGGTACGTCCCATCAATTGAATGACATAGAAAAAATGTCTAGGGCCAAAACTCTGGAGCTTGTAAATCAGCTCAACCACGGACACAAAATAATCCTTTTTCAAACATTATTGTTGCAGCAGCTTCACTGTTCTCGATATCTCCTTTTTCTCAAAGTATTTATAAGAGTCAATTACTTATTTAGTTATTTTAATTTAATTTATATTGTGTGTCATTGGGTGGAAGAAATTTTAAACTGCAGTTGATTTTAGCCACAGAGCGAAGAGATTTGGGCAGCTAAATAAACGTATGGTGATGTGATGCGAAAGAGGAAGAATCCTGGTAAACAGTTTTACGGATAGCTTACTAAGGCGCTACGGTGATCGGGTATGAATAAGAGTGATGTCTGCTACGGACCAAAACGGGAAATCGCACTCGGAAGAAGATGATTGAATGTCGTTCGTATTGTATATTTATTTTAACTTAACCCCGTAAAGTGATTTGGTTTCTTTTACCGAAATCGAAACGGCAACCTCTGGACTTAAGACTTTCGCTTTGCCTATTATTAAAATATTTCAAGCTATATGATTGTAGTTGAAATAAAAATAAAATAATGTTTGCAGACTGTGACTGGAGGAACCGGAAACGATACACTTCGCTGTTTTTAAATACATCCCTGAATAGCACAGGACCCATTATAATGGGTTAAAGACAACACCAAATTCTTACATAATTCTGGCAAAGAAAACCAACTTCAATAACAACTTGCCCCGGTTTTGAAAAACAAAATTATGGTATCAAGCTGCAAGCAGACTAGTTCAAACAAGAGAAGAATTATGAAAAAAATTTACCCTCGTTTAATAAAAAAATTATGAGGCCAAGTAGACGGATTTTTGGGATAATTAATATTTTGTGAGGGAGGGGGACAATTTCTCTCAATTTTAATTAAAAAAATTATGAGACCAACTGCACACAAAAATCGTTAAAACACAACAAGAATTATAGAAATCGGTCCATAAATTAAAGTCTTATTCGATAATAAAAAAAAAAAAAATTATGGGATTCATTGACAAGCAACAACCCCTTTTAAACGAAAAAGAATTTTGAAAATCGGTTTAAAAAAAACCTTGAATTGATAACCTATTTTTTTATGTCGGTTGAAAAAAATAAAATATTACTTTTAAATTTCTTACGAATGTTGAAGAAAGATTAAGATTTTTTATTTTCTTTCTAAACAATATCATCATAGTTTTATTTGCTACTAAACCAATAACATTTTAATTGACATTTTGTACTTTATAGTCAGATAACTAAAGTATCGATATGATTATGGTTGTTTGTTCTTTGTGTTTATTTATTTTTTTTTTTTAATTTGAGCTAGAACAATTTTTGAAGTCCAAAAAAAAAGAGAGTAACATTATTGTATTGAAATTTTTAAGAATGTCAGTGTACAGACAGAATTCGTATAGTAAAAAACGTGATTTTTTTTTTGGTTTAACGTAAAATCATTAAACTTTAACGGCTAGAATTCAAATGATTTTTTTTTTTAATTTTCTTAACAATCACAAATTACATACATACATATTTAAATAATTCAATTTAAAAAAAACAACAACAAAAATATTAAACATGGTTAATGTATATTTTCCATTTGCCCGTAATCCCAGAGCACCCGCGATTTTAGCTTCACAATCACTGTGTGATTGTGCTAAAAGATCCGGCAAACAAAGTGCACCAGAATTCCATACAAATAACAAAAATCTCCCTGAGTGCACGAATCACTCCAATGATACTATAATTGGCCAAAGAGAGCGTAGAATGATGTCCCCAAAACGATGGATTTTATTATTGATTTTTTATATATCGTATTTAATGTTTGGCGCCAGTATTTATTATCATATCGAACATCGTTTGGAAGCTGAACAAATACAAGAAGATCAAAGGGAACGTGCTAGAATTCATAGTAAGTGGTTAATTTTTTATATCAAATATAATTTTTAGTATTATTATGAGTATCGTTTTGTCCTATTCTGAATTTGTCTTATTGTAAATACTACAACATTACACTCGTGAATATGAATATTGCGTTAAATACAACAAAAAATGCACACAAAAACACTTGAGTGGCGGGATCTGTAAACAATAACGATTCACATGCATATTTTTCATTCATTCGTAATCCGAAACAGTTGAAAAAAGCAGCACAAGATGCTTTAAGGCGAATTCACTTTATAGTAGCTGTTAATTCTACAAGATTACAATAACAATTGACATATCTGCCTCTATGTGTACTCGTATATTTAAAAATTTTGATATTTCGACCTTCATTATGTCAGGAAAAAAGTAGATTAGCACCTGTTAAATGAATTCGCCTTGGAAGGTACTCGTAGGAGTCCTTGTAAGGTTACTCTCAAGGCAAGTTCGTAACAGATAGACTGGCCCAAATTCGCATTGAAAAATATCTACTTCCGATGTAAAAAAAAATGTTCCGAACAATGTTTCAACAAGGCATATGACATCTCAACTGGATTACAAATATAGGGTGTTTTTTATAGAGTTATAGAACTTTGAAATGGAATAAAACAAAGATGAATTTTTTAAATTGACTTGAAATTTAATTAATTCGAAAGATAATCTTCTGGCATTGTAATTTGAATATGACTTCTGGCGGGCCAGACGTAGCCTAATCTGGAGCTCCAAATTTCGATTACTTTTTCCAACATTTGTGGCTGTATATCGGCAATAACGCAGCGAATATGGTCAATCGTTTCGGGCTTATCGGCGTAGACTAGCGACTTCCGTCCGAAACATGAAACTATGCGGTTACCAAACGTTTCCTTCAATAAATCAATTGTGGCACGAGCTGTGTGTCATGTCGCGCCGTCTTGTTGAAATCACAGCTCCTGCACATCATGGTTGTTTAATTGATGAACGAAAAGGTCAATAATCATGGCTCTATAGCGGTCACCATTGACTGTAACATTTTGACCAGCATCGTATTTAAAGAAGTACGGACCAATGTTTAAAACAGCTCATAAAGCACACCAAACAGTCAGTTTTGCTGACATACACTGAGGATTATCATCACTCGATATGCGGCAGTTTTGTTTTTTGACGTATCCATTCA
This sequence comes from Lypha dubia, assembly GCA_947311025.1. Classification (NCBI taxonomy): domain Eukaryota; kingdom Metazoa; phylum Arthropoda; class Insecta; order Diptera; family Tachinidae; genus Lypha; species Lypha dubia. Next base: position 9,606,871 of record OX371262.1, on the reverse strand, counting down.
AACAACAGTGAGCTTCGAAAGAATCAAGATGTTCCAAAAAAAAATTGTACAATTTGGAAGCGTCGTTCAGGCGTCAGTCTATACATGTTAAAATGCCAAACCAAACTAAACATAAATCACTTGACAGCTGACAAAATGGCCACCAGTTAAAAAAGTGTTACTAACTTAAAGTTCTATACCTCTATAAAAAACAAAAAAAAACTCCCTTTACAAGAGGGCGAAAATAATCGTCTGAGCTGTCGAGAATAGCTGTTGTGACTTTGCTTTGCAGCTCAAAAATAACTGAGCTTTTATTTTATTTATACGATCCGTGTAAACATGAAAACTGACTTTTTCGTTCGCTATTCTTAAACACGAATTGAATTTTGTATCTACATAGTCTTTTAATACTTTGTATTAGCATGTAAAGATAGTTTAATATCGAGGTGACGACGTTAATTGTAACTCACATATTGAACTCGTGTAAACAATTTTCAAATAGATACTCAGACTTATTTTTATTAAAGAATTTATGGTTTTAACATACATACATACGTAAGTTTTAAACAATTTTATTACTGTTAATTTTGTTAATCGTGCGCTTCTATATAAATAAATTATTATATTTTTTTTTGCAATTTTGTTTTTTTTTTGGTAATTTTAGAGGTTTATAAAGCGTGTGTTAATTAAATTAATAATTAAACTATTCATGAGTTAATTATATATAAACGCAGATAGTAAATTTCTAAAAAGCAACAACATAATGCACATTTGCCATCATACTTGAGAGAGGTTGTGGTGAGTTAATAGCACATCACTGTTAGCTACACTGCAAGAAAAAAAGTAAACATAAATAAATCGTCAGAAAGTCATAGTGTTAAATAAGTACATATATAATTTGAAGAGATGGTCATACAGTATATATTTGAATAACAACTAACATTTCATAATTTACGAACTAATTTTAAGAAATTTCTATATTTACTTACATTAGACCAAGTCACAGAAAAAAAAATTTATTCGCAGCCTCAACCATCGCAAGCGCTTTTATTGCATGAATTTTATTGTTTTTTATGGTGTGATAAGCTCTGACCTGAAAGATTTACATGATGTGTGAGTGTTTTTTTTTTTTTTTGTTTTTGTTTTTGGAGGACCACTCATGGTATGATCCCTACTCCTGCAATGCATTGTGCCAGAATTTAGGGAAAGTGAAAGGCGTTATTTTTAATTTTTTAGAGCAGTACTGCTTCGCCTCTGGTGTTAAGTAGACGCATTAACTTTCTTAAGCTGTATGAGCAAGCATTTTATTAATTGTTTTACTTACCCAACGGTTCTGATAACTGAAGAAAGAGGTCCGTCCCTGTGGTGTACATTAGCTTGTGAACAGTCGCAATCGCTGTCGGGAAAGTTTTGTTTAGTGACCAGTGCCTTCATGCCTTCATCACTTCAACACTCCAACAACAATTAATACAATGCCACAATTATGCACATTAGAGAAATTCATAATGTTGATTACTTGCTCTGACCAGAGATCGATCCCAGATCTTAAATCATTGTTTGCTTAGTAGTCAACGAGCTGCCAGTTTCAGTTACTCTTCAGTGTTAATCAAAAAATAATCATCCACCGTTTTTTTATATTTTACTTATAAAAAAAATTATTTTGGTTTATGAAAATTCATTTTTTAAATTCCCAATAAATCCAAAACATTTTATGTAAATATAATTTTTGCATTTAAAAAAATGTAATTCAATTTTTGACATACGAGTAATTTTTTTTTTTTTAATTCTACTGACGTTGTCAAAGACACTCTACACCAGTCGCAACTCTCTTATAAGAAAAGAAAAAGAAGAAAATTTAATTCAAATTAAAGAAAAAATCGTAATGCATAGCTTAGTCGTTACATTTATTTCATCACTTGTTTACTGTTAACACATCAGACAGAAAACACTTTAAAATCAATAGCAAGATAATTTACTGTTATCGTCGTTATATAAAATGGAAATTTAAGCTGACTTATGTGTGTGTGTGCGGGTATGCCCAATTAGTTTCTTAATACATACTTTGACAAATTAACAACAAATAACATTTCATTTAACACAAAAAATTTAAACAGCGATAAGTTGTTTGAAACAAAATTAAGGACAATAAAGATTTCTTATCACTGCTCATACATATTTTATAGAATAGTAGGGTAGGTTCGGTGTATGTATGAACTCGTATGTTTTTATCGTTGTTAATCAAAAATATTTACAAGAATTTTTCCATTATTTGTTTTTATACACTGTGTGAATTTTTGAAATACTTTTGGTTTATCGAAAACCAATGGTATTACATTATTCATTGAGTCAAGAACTAATGGTGTTTTCTTTTCTACACACATAATGGCACCTTGTTGAAAGGTACATACTCGTATATAAAATGTCTTGCATACCCTGTAATAACGCAGCTTGTTATTTCATTAGAACAAAACACAACTTATGAAAAAGTCGAACGCCCTGTTTTTAACAGCTGACAGCTAAGTTTTACAGGGCACTATCAACACTGTCGATTTTTACAAGGCAAAAAATGCAATGCCTTCCACCTTTAGTGAGGGCGATTTTTTTAGAACCAAACACACCACCCTTTTAGAGAGCAAAACATTTTTAAGAAACGAACACCAAAGTACACTTTCTGCATGGAGATGTACCAAATTGTTGTAGAAAAGAAAACAACATAACACTCTTGAGCAATATTAACAATTTTTCCCATGAAGACCTGTTAATAGGAAGATGATTAATTTATAGTAATAATTGTTTTATATGAAACAATAACTGACATTTGTGTTCTACAGTTTGTCAGTTTAAAGGAAACATTTATGGCTCGATTATGTTTAGCAACCGAACTTTAGATGCGTTCCCAGTCGGCGACTGAAAATTTGGGGTTGCCAGAAAATCGCAACTGAATTGCAACTGAAAATGGCACATCTTAGCTGCCATTCGTAATATAATTTTCGGTAGCTGGAAACCCAACTGAGATTTGCTTGCTATCCATAATCGACCCATTAACTGCTAGTTGGTTTCTTCCTTTGTGGGGTCCTCGGTACTGCATTACACATGTTGATCCTCACGCTTCCTAGGAAAAAGTGTAATTGGTTTTACCAGACATTAACTTTATCGAATTATCTCTGAAATAATAGAGTAACAGGCCTGCATATAAGTAGTCGTAGGAAGAAGATTAAACTATGAGAGTCTAGCAGAAGGTGGTTAGGCAGATATAGTCTCGCTCGAGAACGATTTCGTACGTTTGAAGGTTGACTAGCAATCAGGCACTGTAACCACGGGGTTTAAGAGATGATGCAGGTCATCCAGCAACGTTCCTTTGGGGATAAATTTGCTGGCGGACTTCGTCTTACTCTCAACATGAATATGGATTCTGCGACCGTTTAGTGACAAGAACACCTTCCGGGGAGCACGTGGTGGCAGTGGTAGAGTTGTTAGTTTTATGATTGATGCCTTCTGGAGATATTTTATTCTGCAAGCTGTATGAAGAATAAATCCCATGGGATGCGACCGATGACACCTGCCTTGAATACGAGCACTCAAAACATGTCAGTCCGATTTACAAGAGCATAGACCACTGGGAGACTAGGATGGGATCAAAATTTGTACACTTTGTAGCCAAGATGCAAATTTATCATATTGCGAAATATTCATTTAAATAGATCGAATGGATCTTTTGAGTTAGAGCGTTTCAAAGTAATTCGTTTGCCGAAATCCATCTCCTGCAAGATTCTGTAGGCCTGCTATTTTACATAAATCGAAGCATTTAACATTTTCATTTATATCTCAGCAAATATTCAAGATAAAAATGTTGTATACTGATGGAAAATATAAAACCGAAGAGTTCCTAGTTAAATATTTTTAACGACGCCTATTTTCTAACACTTAAGTATTCGTTAGTTAAAAATCACTTTCAGCCCAATTATGAATAACAATTCCCCGAAAGCGTTTTCTCTAATCCCTCTTCCCCTATTCTGAAATAAATTTCTCCAGAAAATTTCTATCTTTTCTGTTATTATAAGCCAAGTTCGAAAATGGAAAATGTAAAAACAACACAGTATAAGGAGAACAGCTGACAGCGAAAGTTAGAAATTCCCTTTACCGCAACACTATACCTCCCCCTGTCTGTTTAGAATAACAAAGTTTTATTCGCGGGAAAATTAATTCCCAGGGTACTAATTTTCCCTCGAATATTCATAATTAGCTTGCTTATATTGACATTTAGTTTAAAATTTGAAATCCCAAAAAAGTACACGTTTGATTTATCATCCACAAAATATTTCTTCAAAAAATATATCAATCGGTTACCGAGATACAGCAGGTGCAATTCTATTTAAAATTGTGAAATTTATGGTAAATTTCGTATAATACTGTTTTTACGAATTTTGAAATAACTCTAAAGTTTGAGCAGCTGAACAAACCAAATTTGGCATGTTTATAGAATAGAATACCGGAAAGATCTGAAATTTTAGGTTAGAACTGTCCAAATTGACGTTTAGATTGTCTGCTACGCCAAATCGATTGCCTCAAATTTGCTCTACTGTAAGACGGACATAATATTAAAATTTCAACAATGTGCTAAAACAATCACTAGTTTCTCTGACTGGAGAAACGAAAGCAGATTTTGTGGACTATGTAACACCTCTTAGAAAAAAGATTTCTTCTTCAATATTTTTTTTTTAACGTTTTAAATAATTTTATTACTTTTTGTGCAAAAATTATCACGTCTTATGTGCACGCAAACAAAGTGTTTTATATTTCACACATTTACAACTGATTGGTGAAATGATCTTCAATCAAGCATGAAAACACTTTTTGTATTTTCAAAAAAATCATAAAATAAAAATTGAATTAATTTAACAAACACGATAGATAAATAAATTCGCCAGCCAGTCAGCTAGTCCAAAAAAATTAAAAAAAAAATAGTCCGGAAGTCATAGCAAGTAGTGATGCACAAAGTATTTGTCATTAAATCGTCAAAACTCCCGCTGACATATAACGGGTCAAGTTGCAGACAAAAACAAATAAAAAATTGTAACCGCTAACTGATGATAATCATTTAATTTGAATGTCAATGATTTTAAGTGCTTTTTTTTTCATTTTGTTGTCTACCAGCCAGCCATCGGTATTATTTTCAATTTGTTTTAGACTAAAAACGAATTTTATTACATTAATTGTTTGATCTATGAATGAATCTTATTTGATAGAGTGATAAGATTATTTGTAAAAATTAGGTGTGTTTTGCCTACAAATTAATTAATGTTTAAAACACATGTGCACACACATATGTACATACATATCCGTATTTAATTCAATGTACGAGTATGTATGCATGTGAAAATACATATGTACAATGTACATACGTCATTGAAAGCTAAAATATAAAAAGTTGTTGCTTAATTCTATTTTAAAAATTAAGTGACTGCTATAGGAATCTTTTGTAACTACAACAAACTGTGCAACTCTTTTCCGGTTGCCAGCCTTAATACTCAGTATCCTGAGAGGGATCGAAACCACGGCCAGCACACTAACACACCATCTATTAATCTACGGTAACACTTTGGTAAACTGCACTGCCACTGTCGAAAATTATTGTTTTAAATTTATTAAGACAAAACACTTTATTTCTGAATTATAAAAGGAAGTTTTTTTTTATTATATATTATAATTTTTTACTTTTTCTCTTGCAACGTTGCAAGAAAAAGCATTGTCAGTTCATCGTAAGACAATAATATTGTCAGACATCTGACAATCGTGAGTACACTCTACTTTGCCATTGTCAGATAATTGTCAGACATTGTAAGCTCTTTTTTATTGGCAGATGTGTTTAAATTAATGCATCTGACAATGACACCATTGTCAGATAATTTTTCTATTGGCAATGCTGTCCATAAATACTATTGGATTTGACAGTTCTGACAAAGTTTAACAACGCATCTGGCAATTTTTGCCACACAACAATCTGACAATCATGTGAACTGACAATTTTTGTTTGCAGATAAATTTATTGTCTGACAATGAAATTGTATGGTTTTCTTACAATCGTCTGAACACATAATTTACCTTTTGGTAAAAATTTTTCATTGTCACTACGTTGTCAGCAGATCTCCCAATCGTCTGTACATAGCTTAAGAAATATAAGTATATCGCACTTGATCAGCAAGAGGCTATTAACTGGTCCCTCAATAACGAAAATTTTTAAGAAAAAAATGTTTCTTCACTATTAACGCATAGTATAGATATATTTGCATATTTTCCTTTCATTCCGAAATACAGGAGAACAAGATTTTAATTTTTTCATATATAAATACTCAGATGACATTTAAGGTTATCGAAAAAAAAAGCTAAATAATAAATGTCCAAAACTTTTTCCAGCCCTGAAATAGGCAAGATTAATTGCAAAATATCTTCTATATCAGATAAAAAATATCAGGTTAAACATACATACATGCATATACGTTTTTTTTTTTTTAATTTTTCAAAAACCCGAGGTGACCGACTTTGAGGTCTTGTGGCTCTGCTCCAAACTATGAACTTAAAGTCAATAGCATCTACTAAACAATCGTATGGAATTTCATTGAAGTCGAACTGCCGTTTACAAACCTCAAATTTATATCCAATTTTTTTCCCAAAATCCCCAACTGTGATGCGTTAATGAAAACTCCAATGTGTCGTTAAGTATTCTGATGTTCGTGTTGTAAATGTTTTTGACAGATTGAATAGTTTTTGCTTTATTTTTCCTCGTACTGCCAAGTTTAATTAAACTTGTAAAGCCTCACCTGCTACAGCTACGTAGATTTTGTGTTATTTTTGCGTATATTTTTTTTCACTCATGGCAACGCTGCACTTTGTAAACATTGAGTAAAACCGTTATCTTTTTAAATAAACGAATATTTTCTAAAGGAATAAAGATTTTAATTGATGATTTTAAAGATATTTATCAATAAAAAAAAATATATGTCAAATACAGCTCCTCACTAATTTCTAATTGAAATTATTTTTCTTATTTCAGCTTATTTAATAGATCAGCTGGAAGATAAAAATTTAACCTCACAAAATGAAATTTTAGAGCGTATTACCGATTATTGCGGTAAACCGGTGACAGATCATACCGAAGATGAGGCTGAACCTTATTACAAATGGACATTTTATCACGCATTTTTCTTTGCCTTTACGGTCTGTTCGACCGTGGGTTATGGCAATATATCACCAACTACCACATTGGGACGTATGATTATGATAGTTTATTCGGTTATAGGTATACCAATTAATGGTATATTGTTTGCCGGTTTGGGTGAATATTTTGGAAAAACGGTAAATAAAATTATAATATGTACATACACGTAACAATTAATATATATTAAATAATTTTTTTTTTCTCAGTTCCAATCCATATATCATCGTTATAAGAAATACAAAATGTCCAATAACAAGCATTATGTGCCACCTCAGCTTGGCTTAATTTCGACGATTCTGATAGCTCTAGTGCCGGGTATAACATTATTTTTGCTTATACCTGCTTGGGTATTTTCATACTTTGAGGGTTGGCCATATCCCTTGGCCTTTTATTATTCCTATGTTACAACTACAACCATAGGTTTTGGTGACTATGTGCCAACATTTCAGCCACATCAGGTAAATTTTAATGAGTATTTTAAGATCAATTTAATTTTTATTATTGGTATTTCAACAAATTTATTTTTTACAGCCAAAAGAATTTGGCGGTTGGTATATGGCTTATCAAATATTTATTATAGTCTGGTTTATATTTTCATTGGGTTATCTATTGATGATAATGACATTTATAACAAGGTGAGTGAACATTATTCATAAATCTATTATTCTGTTGGTTTAGTGAACTTTATTGTATTTTAATTTAAAGAATATTATGGGTGGTAAAGCCAATGTGGCATGATTTGTCAGTTGAATTTAAAACGATTTAACTTTTATTAAATACTCGTGTCTATTAATATTCCTTGCAACAACTCGCAATTATGTATGTATATCCTGCCTAGTATTTGCACTCATATAAATATTTTACATTAACACTCTTACTTAATTCCAAATTTAAACGGAATTTAATTTTAAAAACAAAGTTGGGATTTACGCTATGTTACATATTTAATAAAGTTAATAATACAAAACAAAAAATAAAATTATACAAATGGAGTTGAATCAAGGCTTCAAATTACAACGGACTGGTTCGATTTAGATGAAACATGCATGATTTGAACATTAACGTATTATTGCTAAACATTGCTTGACATCTTGTCAGCTCATTATTAGTTTGGCTAATATGCCAACAAAAAGGAATGGGAATAAAGGACAAAAATGAAGAGGTTACCATATGTTTTCTTAAATACAAATATAAATTTTTGTGATCTTTCACAAATCTAGTTGTCAAAGTTCATATTCTTTAACTGAAAATAAGAATTTTTTGTGCCGCATATGATTTTTTTTTTCAAGAATACCTTCTCGTGCTGCATAAATGAAAGTTTTTAATTTATATTGAACAAAATTTATTGCAATATAATCCATTTAATATGCTTGTCTAGTTTTTCGGTCTTTGGATTAATATTTTATTACTGATCTTCAAACTTAATGCCACCAACTTGCAATGTACAAAGTCAATCAATTAACTGTCGCCGTTGAATTTTTGTTACGGCACCGTTCCTTTAACTACACAGAAATCTCAAATAGATTGAGATTTTTTGTCGTCAACTGAAACAAAAATCAATGTTCAGATTAAAAAATAATTAATTAACTAATATAACATTTTTCTAGTGTTTATAAAGTTGCTAACACTGGTGTTGTTTGTTTTTATCCATGTTATATTTTTGGATTTTCTAACACTCGATTGATTCCTTAATTTGATTTGAAACATCTACGTATTTCTTCCTCTTTCCAAACAAATGATATACTTGTTATTCGTTTCCCTTCCTATTTTTCCTATACATTTCAGAGGTTTACAAAGTAAAAAATTAGCACAATTGGAGCAGCAATTATCGTCGAATATTAAAGCAACGCAACATAAAATTTGGAATGGAGTTACTAAAGATGTGGGCTATCTTAGACGCATACTGAATGAGTTATATATACTGAAATTCAAGGTAAATTACAAAAATTCAATTTTCCACAAACAAATGTCCTTTTTCCGTTATGGAGAAATATAATTTATTTTCTAATTGAACTTTTGCAATATTAAATACCTCTATAAAATAATGGGTTTATTTTTATAATTTATTTTACAATTTTTGTGTTTGTTGGTTTGCACTTTTTGATACGTGGCAATTAATTGTAATACATAATTTATTTTTTTTTTCATTGTATTTAGTACAAAAGCTGTCTTGACAACTTTTGATTTTAAAATTTTGCATAGCTTAATTAAATAACTTGTCATTACTCTTAGATTTTTAACTAGCAAAATCGTTAAGGAAGGAACCTATTGTGTAAGTATTGATTTATGTTAAATATTAATATAATTCAATACACAAATAAAAAAATCCAACAAAAAAATCACTCTTAAATACCAAATACTTAGTAACCAAAAAAAAATTTATTTAAAATTTAACTGAAAACCTACCCAGAAAATTTCAATGAAAATGAACCGCTTATTTAATTTGCGGTTAAATTGAAAGTACTGCCATACTTGAACAACATTTAACAGCCTTGTAAAATGGCAACTTATATTTTGGTGTTGTCAAGTTGTTAAAATAAAAAAACTGTTAATCAAAAATTAAAAGCTATTAACGATATCTTATTATGATTTTTTAAAATAATTCAAAACCAAAAAATATTAAAAAGCTTTTTACACCGTTTTACTATAAAACCATTTTTGGGTAGTTTCTAGGTTCTTAAAAGCGTCGTTTATTTATCCTGACATGCAATTATTACTTTATCTTTGCCCTTTGCAGCCTGTGTATACCGATGAAGATGACTTTGAGCAATCATTACATCGTTCCAATTCTTGCCCCGAGCTCACCATGTATCGCGTTGATCCCGCTCCTTTACCCAGTCGCAAAAGAGCCTTTTCTGAATGCTACGATACTGTACAAGTTGCTACTCAAGATACCCCCTTTATGGTGCATGCATCTTCTGATACCGAACTCAATCGCTTCGACCGCGAGAAGTCATTTGAGACTGCCGAAGCTTTTAGGCAAACAACAGGCTTTTTGGTTAAAGTGGTGGGTGCTTTAGCGGCGGTAAAACCACCAATGGAAGAAGAGGATACCACCTTAGGAGCGAACAATATATATGGCGGCTATCATGGTTTCTCCGATTCACAGATATTGGCTAGTGAATGGTCATTCCCGGGTGCTAATGATGTACCCAAAACTCGTGCCAGGGCTTGTTCTGATTTCAATCTTAATCCGAAACCTCGAACGCGTCGCACTACGGTAACTGGTCATAATGAATGGACTTGGAGTGGTGATAATAATCAAATACAAGAAGCTATTAATATCAGAAGCCGTCAAATGAATCGCGATAGGGAAAACCTTTATCGCAATAGTTTTGGATTGCCTGCCGCAGACTACACGGTTGACTTAGAAGATGAAGAAATGAATCGTAAGCCTAGTAGAGCTAAAAAATTCTCTATGCCTGATGGTTTGCGCAAGCTATTTCCATTCAAGAAAAGGTCTTCCCAGGCTGAATTCGCAAGTAGCGATATTGAAAAGGCCAAGAACCGTAAATATTCAGTGGTTAGTGTGCCAGAGGCTATTCATCATCAAATACCTACTTTGGACTACTACAGCACTGTTACCGCTAACGCTAGTCCTACCTTCTTCCGTAATGGCAAATCATTGCCTTCTTCTCAGCTAAATCCTGCTCAAGTTAGTCTTAACCAGCAGCAAGCTGCCATATCAAATGGCCAGTCCCTAGACTCTAATACAACTTCAAACACTTCTTATCAAAGAAACGTACCAACGGGAGGAGCTCGTAGACGAAGAGAATCTATTTTTGCACAAAATCCTGCTTTGGCTTATCGCAAAGGCAGTTTGTTTCCATCCACAAGTGTGGCTGGCCTTACCCAAAGAAGAGGTAGTCTCTTCACTACAGAACGTAGAGGCAGCACAACCTCAGCAGCTGGTCTGCCACCTCGCCGCAAAGGCAGTCTTTTTCCCGCACCCACCAACGCTAATAGAAGGCAAAGTATTTTGTCGTCCACTTCTCAAGAAGAAATGGATGTTTTGGAAAATACTACTTTGGCTGACTTAATAAGAGCATTAGAAGCGGTTCACACTCAGGCGGTATTAGAAGAAGCAGCTGAAGCCTCCAACGCTGCACTTCTGTCAGGAAAGAAGAATCGTAAAGCCAGCACTAGCGCTTTAGACCTACCACCGCTGCCACCCATACTATCCTTGTTTGGCAATGATAGTGCCACACTTAAGGCCGCAGCTGCCAATCGCTTATATGCCCGCAGATCCACAATTGTAGGAACATTGCCGCAAACAAATCAGCAACTCAATCAAACTTCCATAACCAGTAACAGTACGCCCAATATATTGAACAGAAGACGACAATCAACAGCGCAAATTCAGGATCCGCCTCCTAGTTACAGCGAACAAGTACAGGGAAGTAGCCTTGCGCCATCACAGAATAAATTCAAAAGACGTTTTAGTGTTAGGCCAACAGCCTTGCAAATACCACCCGGTAAAGCACCTCCACCTGGTGTTAATATTAATACTGCGACAGAAAACCCAGATAACAATTTAGGTGCAAAATCGTCTAACTTAAATTCAGCGTCACTGACAGTGCTGCAAAGGCGTATATCACTAAGACCTTCACCACTGGCCAGTACGCCAGATGTCTCATCAACTAGTCCTAATATATTCTCATCAACTAATAGCGCTGCACGAATATTGCCATTGCCAGCACGACCCTCAAACACCAGCACTCATTCCCCATTATCACGTATAGTTCAAATATCGCAAGCACATCGTAAATCTAGCATGCCGGATGGATTTACTGCTCGCAAAACTGATAAATAGCTAAAAAGCAAATAGTATATCGTTGTAAATTTTTATTATTTTTAAATGTAACTCAAATGTGCACTTTTACGGTTTTACTACACCCTTTAAACAGCCAGTTAACTGTGAATAAAAAACTAGTAGATATTATTTAAGACATTGACACATATACATAATGACAATTATTGTTTTTATTATTTTCATATTTTTATAAATGTAAATGGAGCTGTGCGCATACATAAATGTCAAACACCATTTACGTACCATATACATATGTATGTAAAACTAACGATAAGTTTATATATGATGTTTGCACAGCACGCATCTTTTTGACACATGTTAATCATTGTGTCATTATTAAATCGTATACTTTAAGGCGTATTTCAATAAATATGACTTGAAATAGTTTTTCTTCCTGAAAATTGCCAAACACATTTAAAACATATTCATACATATATATTTAGTTTTAAGTTTATTGCCGATTTAAGTCTAAAATATACCTTAGAATAACATTGTTTATAATTAAAATGAGCAAATATGAACAAAAAATTTTTTAATAAAAAATTAAAAGAAAAAAACTAAAGATTTCCGGTATATATTCCGACAACCACTTCTGAATCGTTACAATATGATGATCATTAATTATTCTCTCTTTAGATTGTTAACTGCGTTTCCGGACAAGCATATCCGTTGCCATGCAATATATACTACTGTAAAAACTTCGCAAGCACAGGGTTCTCATCTATGATAAAGTATTCTCTCTGATATTTTAATGGCCAGTTTTTGAATTCATATTTAAGTATGTTATTAGTTAATTTTTATTTAAATTTATGTTACATTTAAAAAAAATTACATTTTTTCAGTGAGTAATTAAAGTTCTTATTTAATTACGATGAAAATATCGTAGCATTACGTAAAATAAAATGTTTCCCACAAATTTCCCTAAAGAACAGCTGACTAACACAAATAAAGAAACATAAAAAAATATATTTTTATTTTAGCTAAAAATAAGAATAATTACGAACTGCTCAAATGTTTTAAAAGAATAAAAGCAACTTTCAAAATAATTAAAAGGTTAATAGCGACAACGAGACAAAACCTTAAGCAATTTGCCAGCAGCCACAAATATTTTATTGGCTTTATTTTATGTAAGAAGAACAAGCAGTCAAAAACATATGGAAATTCGTAAATCTTAATTATTAATTAAATACACAAGGTTGTTCATTTAATTATTAATTAAGTACGTTTTTTAAATATGCAATCAAAAACACAATTTGGTATTTAATTACAACTTAAAAATAATTATAACTTAAATATCAAGTAAAAAACTGGACCTAAGGGCCAATAATTGACTTCGTATTTAAATACTCATTCAGCTAATTTTCATTTAAATTTATGTTGCATTTAAGTGCTACTTCTGTTTTTCAGTCGTATTTAATTGTATGTATTGAGAACTTGGTAGCACAACGTAATATAAAAAATTTCCCACAAATTTCCCTTCAGAACAGCTGACTAGAACAAATAAAGTAAAATCCAAAAAAATTATATTTTTATTTTAGTTAAAATTAAGAATAATTAAGAACTGCTGAATTGTTTTAAGAGAATAAAAGTAAATTCCAGAACGATTAAAAGGATAATAACGACAAAACAAGCGAAAGCTTTGTTTTAAATAAGAAGAACAAGCAGTCAAAAACATATGGAAATTTCGTAAAACTTATGTAGTATTTAAATGCACAATGTTGGCTATTTAATGTTGACTTAATTTTGCAGTGAAAATCTCAATTTTGTATATAAATAGCATTTAAACTTATATGACATATAAATCAGCAATGAATTATTGGCCCTAAGTGCCACAATTACTTTCTTCCATATTCTGAAAATGACCTCACAATGCTGGCAGCATTGCTAAAATTTCAAACAGCTGTAAAAAACTTTGAATACAAAAACAAAATATTTTCATAACATCAATGCCGCTATAAAATCTATAAAGCCGTTATATATTGGGTGGCACTTGTTGCTTTTATATGACAAAATAAAAATATTAAGAAAAGTGTTTAAAAACAAATTATTTGGGGTGATTTTAAAATATGAATAATATAAATACATATGTTTGTATTTATATATACATATATATATGTAGTACTATAGTCCAATAATTGGAACATGATATACAAGTATGAAAAATGTTTGAAGTTTTAATAATTTTCTTGACGCCTACATTTTTTCTTAAGTACCAACTTTGTAGTTCTCCAGCATTCTAGCACGTTGTTGGTGTTGGTGGGGTTGTGCGAAGTGTTTTTGATTCTTGTGAAATTATTTCAAGTATAGATTTTCTTAAATTTAAACTCTTAGTTTTGCATCAATATTCTTTCATTACATTAATTAGTTTTCGAACAACATGGACGAAGATTCTCAGCGCTTAATAGACGACTGTTTTCTGCGACCCGTATTAGATGCACGTTCAACGTAAGCAGAACACATGCATATGTATTTACATACATATTTTTCATAGTAAATGTTTTTTTTAGCAACAAAACTGTCCAAGTGGCGGCACCTAATGTGGCCTTAAAAACAGAAATGCAGGCATTACGTCTAAGCGACGAATCGCAAAAAATGTGCATGGACACCTTAAAATCCATACACGGTGATGATTTTCGTCTGGATGATGCCAGCAAGTATAAAGATCGAGGTGTAAGAATGAAAAAATCGTACTGGGAAGATCGTGGCACCCTTATAGTTCAATCAGTAACAAATTTTTCTTCTATAAATAAAACTACTGCCGATGGGCCCCAAACTATGGAACAGCGTTCAAGACGTTATGCTTTGTTAAAATTAGAAAATTACGGGTTTGCTCCGTCCCACTGCATAGAAGCCTACGAGTTTTGTGAAGAAGATAGCGATAAAGCGTTATTGTTACTATTTCGCAAATACATGAGGCTTCCAGATGAAAACGATTGCAATATCTCGAATGCATTGCCTCACGATATTACCGAAACCGAACTGCTTGATTTGCGCAACGACGAGAAAGAAGCATTAGAATCAATATATGATAAGTTATTCGAAGAGAAACAAAAGAATGAGGTATGGAGCCTAAAATTTAAAATAGATCATCTGCTTCAGCACAGTCCTTCGGAGGTACGCAAAATTCGTGAAGCGGCTATGAAGGCAGACGAAGACGTTAAAGCCAAAACAAATTTTAAAAAGCCTAAAGCACCGACTAGATGCCGAAACTTTGATAAGGATGGCATATGCAAATTTGGCAACAAATGTCGTTTTGTTCATATTAAACCTGAACCAGAAATGGAATCTGATGGAAAATTTAGAAAAGAAAAAGCCGACGAAAGTGATAATAATTGTTTTTATTTAGAAATTAGATTTCCGCCTCACACCAAATATCCATATGAAACTCCCTATATATATTTGAAGACCACTTGTCACGACATACCCACCGAAGTAAGACTTAGGATTGCTAGAAAATTATATAAAGAAGCAAAAGAATCGTGTAGTGATGGTATACCTTGCGTCTTTAGCATATCCGAGCTATTGCAAATGGATGAAAGCCTCTCACAATCAATAGATTTGCATACTGATCCCTTTCCAAATGCCGAAAAGTCGCTATTTTACATCGAAGAATCCTGCTCTGTAGAGAAAAACAATAAGGATTCAGTTCGCTTACCAACACACTATGAAAAGGGTTTGACTTCCCGGGGGGACAATTTAAAAAAAAATAAAGAATCTTTGGAAAAAGAAGATCGTTTATTGCTCAAAAAGTTTATGGAAAAACGAAAGAATGAACGCTATAAGAAAATGATGTCTTCTAGACAAAATTTACCCGCCTTTTCTAAAATGATGGATATTTTAGACACTTTAGAAACTTGCCAAATTCTAGTAATATCAGGCGAAACAGGTTGTGGTAAATCGACTCAAGTACCTCAATTTATATTAGACAATTGGCTTTTCAAAGCCTCTCATCTAGATAATTCACAAAAAATGCCTCACGTAGAGGTGATATGTACACAACCTAGACGTCTTTCAGCCATAGGTGTTGCGGAAAGAGTGGCCGATGAAAGAGCAGAAAGAATAGGACAAACGGTGGGTTATCAAATAAGACTGGAGAACAAAATATCCACAGCAACACGCCTAACGTTTTGCACCACCGGCATATTATTAAGACGTTTGGCATCCGAACCTTTGCTCGATTCTGTAACACATATTATAGTCGATGAAGTTCATGAAAGAAGTGAAGAATCGGACTTTTTATTAATGATTTTGAAACGGATTTTGCCTCTAAGACCCGATCTTAAAGTTATACTCATGTCTGCCACTCTCAATGCCAAACTATTCTCTGATTATTTTGGTAATATACCAGTATTGGATATACCCGGACGTACTTTCCCAGTAGAACAGCTATTTTTAGAAGATATTTTAGAACGTTGTGATTTTGTTATGGAGTGTGACTCACAGTTTAGTCGTAAAGTCAATAAAAAGGAAGAGGAGCAGTTAATGAATGAAATAGAATATGCTGATATTAAGGCGGAAAATGTGGCACCACCAACAAAAATAAAAGATGAACAATTAAATTTGTCTGCCATGTATGCCAGATATAATGGTGAGTTTTTTTTTTTTTTTTTATTTTTGAATTGTAATATATATAAATATTTCTATTTCCATATTATAAGACTATAGCAAGAAAACTTGTAAATCTATCTATTTAATGGAACCCATGAAAGTTAATCCCGAATTAATAGAATCAGTTCTAAAGTATTTAGTTGAAGGCGATCATGATTGGCCTAATGAAGGTACAATTTTAATATTTTTGCCTGGTTTGCAGGAAATTCAAAGTGTTCACGAGGCGCTATGTGATAGTTCCATGTTTGGAAAAAGGTAAGAGAAGAATTTTTAAATTATATATATTATAAACTAGACTTTATCAAGTTTATACGGTCAAGTCATAAGAAAGATTTCTCTAAAGCCTGTACGGGAATTTGGCCATTTGTGGGCGCATTTTTGTTTGTCACTCATTTGAACCAAAGCTAAATTAAAGCCAAGAATCCATACTTATTGAGTATGTAAGTCCGATTTCTCAATTGTATTTGAGAATTTTTCTATAAAATTTTAAAAATTAAAATAATGTAAATTTTTGATAATCTCTACTGGAAGTTGGCTATTTGTGGGCACATTTTTGTTTGTCACTCATTTGGACCAAAGCTAAATTAAAGCCAAGAATCCATACTTATTGAGTATGTAAGTCCGATTTCTCAATTGTATTTGAGAATTTTTCTATAAAATTTTAAAAATTAAAATTATGTAAATTTTTGATAATCTCTACTGGAAGTTGGCTATTTGTGGGCACATTTTTGTTTGTCACTCATTTGGACCAAGGGGAAATTAAAGCCAAGAATTCATACTTATTGAGTATGTAAGTCCGGTTACTCAATTGTATTTGAGAATTTTTCTATAAAATTTTGAAAATTAAAATTTATGTAAATTTGGATGATATCTACGGGAATTTGGCCATTTGTGGGCACATTTTTGTTTGTCACTCATTTGCACCAAAAGGAAATTAAAGCCAAGAATTCATACTTATAGACAATGTAAGTCCTATTTCACAATTGTATTTGAGAATTTTTCTATAAAATTTTGAAAATTAAAATTTATGTAAATTTGGATGATATCTACGGGAATTTGGCCATTTGTGGGCACATTTTTGTTTGTCACTCATTTGGACCAATGGGAAATTAAAGCCAAGAATCCATACTTATAGACAATGTAAGTCCTATTTCTCAATTGTATTTGAGAATTTTTCTATAAAATTTTGAAAATTAAAATTTATGTAAATTTTGATGAGTTCTACGGGAATTTGGCCATATGTGGGCACATTTTTGTTTGTCACTCATTTGGACCAATGGAAAATTAAAGCCAAGAATCCAAGCTTATTGACTTTGTAAGTCTGATTTCTCAGTTGTATTTGAGAATTTTTCTATAAAATTTTAAAAATTAAAATTATGTTAATTTTGATGAGCTCTACGGGAATTTGGCCATTTGTGGGCGCATTTTTGTTTGTCACTCATTTGGACCAAAGCTAAATTAAAGCCAAGAATCCATACTTATTGAGTATGTAAGTCCGATTTCTCAATTGTATTTGAAATTTTTCTATAAAATTTTAAAGATTAATATTGTGTAAATTTTGATGAGTTCTACGGGAATTTGGCCATTTGTAGGCACATTTTTGTTTGTCACTCATTTGGATCAAAAGGAATATAAGCCAAAGGTCCATACTTATAGACAATGTAAGTCCTATTTCTTAATTGTATTTGAGAATTTTTCTATAAAATTTTGAAAATTAAAATTTATGTAAATTTGGATGATATCTACGGGAATTTGGCCATTTGTGGGCACATTTTTGTTTGTCACTCATTTGCACCAAAAGGAAATTCAAGCCAAGAATTCATAGTTATTGAGTATGCAAGCGCGGTTACTCAATTGTATTTGAGAATTTTTCTATAAAATTTTGAAAATTAAAATTTATGTAAATTTGGATGATATCTACGGAAATTTGGCCATTTGTGGGCACATTTTTGTTTGTCACTCATTTGCACCAAAAGGAAATTAAAGCCAAGAATTCATAGTTATTGAGTATGTAAGCGCGGTTACTCAATTGTATTTGAGAATTTTTCTATAAAATTTTGAAAATTAAAATTTATGTAAATTTGGATGATATCTACGGGAATTTGGCCATTTGTGGGCACATTTTTGTTTGTCACTCATTTGCACCAAAAGGAAATTAAAGCCAAGAATTCATAGTTATTGAGTATGCAAGCGCGGTTACTCAATTGTATTTGAAAATTTTTCTATAAAATTTTGAAAATTAAAATTTATGTAAATTTGGATGATATCTACGGGAATTTGGCCATTTGTGGGCACATTTTTGTTTGTAACTCATTTGCACCAAAAGGAAATTAAAGCCAAGAATTCATACTTATAGACAATGTAAGTCCTATTTCTCAATTGTATTTGAGAATTTTCTATAAAATTTTAAAGATTAATATTGTGTAAATTTTGATGAGTTCTACGGAAATTTGGCCATTTGTGGGCACATTTTTGTTTGTCACTCATTTGCACCAAAAGGAAATTAAAGCCAAGAATTCATAGTTATTGAGTATGTAAGCGCGGTTACTCAATTGTATTTGAGAATTTTTCTATAAAATTTTGAAAATTAAAATTTATGTAAATTTGGATGATATCTACGGGAATTTGGCCATTTGTGGGCACATTTTTGTTTGTCACTCATTTGCACCAAAAGGAAATTCAAGCCAAGAATTCATAGTTATTGAGTATGCAAGCGCGGTTACTCAATTGTATTTGAGAATTTTTCTATAAAAATTTGAAAATTAAAATTTATGTAAATTTGGATGATATCTACGGGAATTTGGCCATTTGTGGGCACATTTTTGTTTGTCACTCATTTGCACCAAAAGGAAATTAAAGCCAAGAATTCATACTTATAGACAATGTAAGTCCTATTTCTCAATTGTATTTGAGAATTTTTCTATAAAATTTTAAAGATTAATATTGTGTAAATTTTGATGAGTTCTATGGGAATTTGGCCATTTGTAGGCACATTTTTGTTTGTCACTCATTTGGATCAAAAGGAATATAAGCCAAAGGTCCATACTTATAGACAATGTAAGTCCTATTTCTTAATTGTATTTGAGAATTTTTCTATAAAATTTTGAAAATTAAAATTTATGTAAATTTGGATGATATCTACGGGAATTTGGCCATTTGTGGGCACATTTTTGTTTGTCACTCATTTGCACCAAAAGGAAATTCAAGCCAAGAATTCACACTTATAGACAATGTAAGTCCTATTTCTCAATTGTATTTGAGAATTTTTCTATAAAATTTTAAAGATTAATATTGTGTAAATTTTGATGAGTTCTATGGGAATTTGGCCATTAGTAGGCACATTTTTGTTTGTCACTCATTTGGACCAAGGGGAAATTAAAGCCAAGAATTCATACTTATTGAGTATGTAAGTCCGGTTACTCAATTGTATTTGAGAATTTTTCTATAAAATTTTGAAAATTAAAATTTATGTAAATTTGGATGATATCTACGGGAATTTGGCCATTTGTGGGCACATTTTTGTTTGTCACTCATTTGCACCAAAAGGAAATTAAAGCCAAGAATCCATACTTATTGACTATGTAAGTCCGATTTCTCAATTGTATTTGAGAATTTTCTATAAAATTTTAAAGATTAATATTGTGTAAATTTTGATGAGTTCTACGGAAATTTGGCCATTTGTGGGCACATTTTTGTTTGTCACTCATTTGCACCAAAAGGAAATTAAAGCCAAGAATTCATAGTTATTGAGTATGTAAGCGCGGTTACTCAATTGTATTTGAGAATTTTTCTATAAAATTTTGAAAATTAAAATTTATGTAAATTTGGATGATATCTACGGGAATTTGGCCATTTGTGGGCACATTTTTGTTTGTCACTCATTTGCACCAAAAGGAAATTCAAGCCAAGAATTCATAGTTATTGAGTATGCAAGCGCGGTTACTCAATTGTATTTGAGAATTTTTCTATAAAAATTTGAAAATTAAAATTTATGTAAATTTGGATGATATCTACGGGAATTTGGCCATTTGTGGGCACATTTTTGTTTGT
The DNA here is from genome assembly GCA_947311025.1 of Lypha dubia. Lineage (NCBI taxonomy): Eukaryota > Metazoa > Arthropoda > Insecta > Diptera > Tachinidae > Lypha > Lypha dubia. The sequence goes on along the minus strand of OX371262.1, from coordinate 9,586,205 downwards.
CACTCATTTGCACCAAAAGGAAATTAAAGCCAAGAATTCATACTTATAGACAATGTAAGTCCTATTTCTCAATTGTATTTGAGAATTTTTCTATAAAATTTTAAAGATTAATATTGTGTAAATTTTGATGAGTTCTATGGGAATTTGGCCATTTGTAGGCACATTTTTGTTTGTCACTCATTTGGATCAAAAGGAATATAAGCCAAAGGTCCATACTTATAGACAATGTAAGTCCTATTTCTTAATTGTATTTGAGAATTTTTCTATAAAATTTTGAAAATTAAAATTTATGTAAATTTGGATGATATCTACGGGAATTTGGCCATTTGTGGGCACATTTTTGTTTGTCACTCATTTGCACCAAAAGGAAATTCAAGCCAAGAATTCACACTTATAGACAATGTAAGTCCTATTTCTCAATTGTATTTGAGAATTTTTCTATAAAATTTTAAAGATTAATATTGTGTAAATTTTGATGAGTTCTATGGGAATTTGGCCATTAGTAGGCACATTTTTGTTTGTCACTCATTTGGACCAAGGGGAAATTAAAGCCAAGAATTCATACTTATTGAGTATGTAAGTCCGGTTACTCAATTGTATTTGAGAATTTTTCTATAAAATTTTGAAAATTAAAATTTATGTAAATTTGGATGATATCTACGGGAATTTGGCCATTTGTGGGCACATTTTTGTTTGTCACTCATTTGCACCAAAAGGAAATTCAAGCCAAGAATTCACACTTATAGACAATGTAAGTCCTATTTCTCAATTGTATTTGAGAATTTTTCTATAAAATTTTAAAGATTAATATTGTGTAAATTTTGATGAGTTCTACGGGAATTTGGCCATTTGTTGCCACATTTTTGTTTGTCACTCATTTGGACCAATGGGAAATTAAAGCCAGGAATCCATACTTATTGACTATGTAAGTCCGATTTCTCAATTGTATTTGAGAATTTTTCTATAAAATTTTAAAAATTAGAATTATGTAAATTATTGATGATCTCTACTGGAAGTTGGCTATTTGTGGCCACATTTTTGTTTGTCACTCATTTGGACCAATGGGAAATTAAAGCCAAGAATCCATACTTATTGACTATGTAAGTCCGATTTCTCAGTTGTATTTCAGAATTTTTCTATAAAATTTAAAAAATTAAAATTATGTTAATTTTTGATGATCTCTACGGGAATTTGGCCATTTGTAGGCACATTTTTGTTTGTCACTCATTTGGACCAATGGGAAATTAAAGCCAAGAATCCATACTTATTGACTATTTAAGTCCGATTTCTCAATTGTATTTGAGAATTTTTCTATAAAATTTAAAAAATTAAAATTATGTTAATTTTGATGAGCTCTACGGGAATTTGTCCATTTTTTTGTTTGTCACTCATTTGGGCCAGTGGGAAATTAAAGCCAAGGGTGCATAGTTATTGACTATGTAAGTCCGATTGCTCAATTGTATTTGAGAATTTTTCTATAAAATTTTGAAAATTAAAATTATGTTAATTTTTGATGATCTCTACGGCAATTTGGCCATTTGTAGGCACATTTTTGTTTGTCACTCATTTGGACCAATGGGAAATTAAAGCCAAGAATCCATACTTATTGACTATTTAAGTCCGATTTTTCAATTGTATTTGAGAATCTTTATATATATAATTCTTCTGAAAGTGTGTTAGTAACTGAACTCCTCCTTAACGGCTGGGCCGATTTCGATGAAATTTTTTGTGTGTATTTGAGTTGGTCCCTGGATGGTTTAGATTTACAATTCGGTCCAATTGGTCAAAGGGGCGTGGTACCTCCCATACAAACGACATATTAAAAATCTATTATTTCTGCTCCTGATAACGGTATTTGAACAAAATTTGGTACGTCGGATTGGTGTGCATTTTTTAAGTGCTGCTGAAAATATGGGCGGGATTGGACAAAGGGGCGTGGTATCTCTCATACAAACCACAAATTAAAAATCTATTATTTCTGCTCCTGATAATGGTATTTGAACAAAATTTGGTATGTCGGTTTGGTGTGCATTTCTTATGTGCTGCTGAAAATATGGGCGGTATTGGACAAAGGGGCGTGGTACCTCTCATACAAACCACAAATTAAAAATCTATTATTTCTGCTCCTGATAATGGTATTTGAACAAAATTTGGTATGTCGGTTTGGTGTGCATTTCTTAAGTGCTGCTGCAAATATAGGCGGGATGGGACAAAGGGGCGTGGTACCTCTCATACAAACCACAAATTAAAAATCTATTATTTCTGCTCCTGATAATGGTATTTGAACAAAATTTGGTATGTCGGTTTGGTGTGCATTTCTTATGTGCTGCTGCAAATATGGGCGGGATTGGACAAAGGGGCGTGGTACCTCTTATACAAACCACAAATTAAAAATCTATTATTTCTGCTCCTGAAAACGGTATTTGAACAAAATTTGGTACGTCGGTTTGGTGTGCATTTTTTTAGTGCTGCTGCAAATATGGGCGGGATTGGACAAAGAGGAGTGGCACCACCCATATAACCCAAAAATTTAAATCGCCATATTTTGGGCATTTTTTGACCTATGTCGATGATATTTGGTACATATGATATTGGCATAAATTGGAATACGTACCGGGAGAAAAGTGGATGGGACCACGCTCCTTTTTAGGAAAATTAAAAATCGTAATATAGGCTTAACTACTGGACCGATCGTCACAATAGCATATATATAAATACTTTTCATTTTATTTTATAACGAGGGGGGTAGCGAAGTACACCGGGATCAGCTAGTTTTTCTATAAAATTTTAAAAATTAAAATTATGTAAATTTTTGATGATCTCTACTGGAAGTTGGCTATTTGTGGGCACATTTTTGTTTGTCACTCATTTGGACCAAAGGGAAATTAAAGCCAAGAATCCATACTTATTGAGTATGTAAGTCCTATTTCTTAATTGTATTTGAGAATTTTTCTATAAAATTTTAAAGATTAATATTGTGTAAATTTTGATGAGTTCTACGGGAATTTGGCCATTTGTTGCCACATTTTTGTTTGTCACTCATTTGGACCAATGGGAAATTAAAGCCAAGAGTCCATACTTATTGACTATGTAAGTCCGATTTCTCAGTTGTATTTCAGAATTTTTCTATAAAATTTAAAAAATTAAAATTATGTTAATTTTGATGAGCTCTACGGGAATTTGTCCATTTTTTAGTTTGTCACTCATTTGGGCCAGTGGGAAATTAAAGCCAAGGGTGCATAGTTATTGACTATGTAAGTCCGATTTCTCAATTGTATTTGAGAATTTTTCTATAAAATTTTGAAAATTAAAATTATGTTAATTTTTGATGATCTCTACGGGAATTTGGCCATTTGTGGGCACATTTTTGTTTGTCATTCATTTGGACCAAAGGGAAATTAAGGCCAAGAATCCATACTTATTGAGTATGTAAGTCCGATTTCTCAATTGTATTTGAGAATTTTTCTATAAAATTTTAAAGATTAATATTGTGTAAATTTTGATGAGTTCTATGGGAATTTGGTCATTTGTAGGCACATTTTTGTTTGTCACTCATTTGGATCAAAAGGCATATAAGCCAAAGGTCCATACTTATAGACAATGTAAGTCCTATTTCTCAATTGTATTTGAGAATTTTTCTATAAAATTTTAAAAATTAATATTGTGTTAATTTTGATGAGCTCTACGGGAATTTGGCCATTTGTGGGCACATTTTTGTTTGTTACTTATTTCGACCAATGGTTTTTTTAGGAAGGAGTCAACGTGAGCCGAAAAAAAATCATTGGCTTTAGTGGACGAAGTGGTCCTCTACAAACCCTTATATTTGGTATTTCTAACAGTTTGAGATTTACCGAGATATACTCGATTTACAAAAATTTTAGAAATATGGATTCTCTAAGGGAAGACTACATTTTTTTGTTAGGATGGAGTCAACGTGGGCGGAAAAAAATCATTGAGTTTTGCGAACGAAGTGAACCTCTACAAAATATTTCTTTGGTGTTTAGATACAAAAAGTTTTGTTTTACAAATTTATTTTCCCTTTGTTTGACCGTTCTTAATTTTTCGACGTTTTGCATTTGGTGTTTTATTATTTCTCTGTACATAAGTATATATGCACATAAATACAGCTCTAAATAAATACAACTATGTTTAGGTGATGAAGAAAAAACAAAACTAACTTTTCGAATACCCTAAAGTCGGTACTTCCTGCCGCTCTCTTTTCCTTTTTCGAGACTTAGCAAACTAAACTTTGCGTGTCTGAAAGGGGTCTGATGCAACTAAAGGAATAAAATACACCATGTCTTTTTTTTAGAGATTTACTTTAATAAAATGTTATTATATTTTTTTTTTCTTTCATTACTATAATGTTTTTTCCAGATCAAATAAATACATCTTAGTACCACTACATTCGACTTTATCCAGCGAAGAACAAGCCGCTGTCTTCCGTCCCGCCCCTAAGGGTAAACGTAAAATTGTATTAAGTACAAATATAGCTGAAACTTCAGTGACCATAGATGATTGTGTATTTGTTATCGATTATGGTCTGATGAAAGAAAAACGTTTTGATTCCAATCGTAATATGGAATCACTAGAGCTAGTCTACGTATCTAGAGCCAATGCAAATCAACGTAAAGGTCGCGCTGGTCGCGTTATGCCTGGCATTTGTATTCATCTTTATACTCAACATCGTTACAAGTATAATTTTCTGGCTCAACCTGTACCTGAGATACACAGAGTGCCTTTGGAGCAGTTGGTTTTACGTATTAAGACGTTGCCTAACTTTCAAGGTCTCAATGTTGTTGAAGTTTTGGGACAAACTTTAGAACCACCAACTGAAGAAAACATTGTATCGGCTGTAACACGCCTGCAAGATGTGGGTGCCCTCGATGACGAACAACAATTGACGCCTTTGGGTCATCATTTGTCCGCATTGCCTGTGGATGTAAGAATAGGAAAACTAATGTTATTTGGTGCGATTTTCCAATGTTTGGATAGTATTTTAACAATTGCTGCCTGCTTGTCACACAAATCACCTTTTGTTAGTCCGTTTAACAAGAGAGACGAGGCCGAGAGACGCAAAAGGGAATTTTCTTTATGCAATAGTGATCATTTAACTTGTTTGTTGGCCTATAAGGTAAATTTTTCATTATTCTATATGAGTTACATATATATATGTATATATATATATATTTTATTTTTTGGTGCTAATCATATTTTGCGTTTTAGAAATGGTTGGAGGTTTCGAAACGCAACTTCTTTGCCAGTCGCAATTATGCTGATGAACATTTTCTTTCATTGAAGACTTTACAAACCATTTCGGAAGTGAAATATCAATTTTTAGAACTTTTAGTTTCGATAGGTTTTGTGCCAATTAATGTGCCCAGAATGCGTAAAAATGCCAGTGACAATATATTGGAATTAACAGGTAGGAAGAACAGATTGTAACATATGCTACATATGCGTTTTAAAAAAATCTAAATATGATTTTAAGCATATGATTTTATTGCAATATTTTATTTATTATTCATAGGTTCCGACTTGAACATTAACGGCGACAACAATCGCTTATTAATATCTCTGCTTTGTGCCTCGCTCTATCCCAATATTGTTAAAATTATGACTCCAGAAAGAAGTTATGTACAAACAGCCGGTGGCGCGATGCCAAAACTGGCCACTGCCAAAGATTTACGCTTTAAGACACGTGAAGATGGTTATGTGGCCCTACATCCCTCCTCTGTCAATGCCAATGTAGGAAACTTTCAATCGCCATTTTTGGTATATCAGGAAAAGGTGAAAACCTCCCGTATTTTCATACGTGAATGTAGTATGTTGCCCTTGGTACCTTTGGTACTATTTGCTGGTTCGGATTTAAAAATCGAACTGCATGATGGCGATTTTATATTTGTACTCGAAGATGGTTGGATCATAATCAAGGCTCATAATCATGAGACGGCCGAAATGATACAATGTTTGCGTAATGAATTGTTGAAATTATTGGCCGAAAAAATCCGCGATCCCTGTTTGAATTTGTTAAATCATGAGAATGGTCGCAAAATTATACAAAATATTGTATATTTAATTGGCAACAATAATTGAAAGGTAAATTTTATTATTTCTTGTGTCTCGTGAACTGACGTTTGACTGAATTTCAACTTGGCATATTTGGTTACGAAATTTTTTAAATTTCTTATTTTCATAACTTTTAATTAATTTTCGAGTTTTTTTCCTTGTAGAAATAAATGGTAAATTGCTAATGTGAAGTTCAGGCTGAAATCAGTAGCGGTACTAAATTTTACTGCCGTATTTATAAAAAGTTTGAAATGTTTACTGAATTCAAATTATTTAATTCTAAATAGAATAGATGTGCATACGGATGTGATGTTACGAATAATAATAGACAGTTCGTAGTAATTTAAAAAATTACAATTAATATACATGTACAAAAAAGCAAGGGCCTGTGCTAATTATATGTTCAAAAACGAACATTAATCAAAAATATACTTAAAAATCAAACCAAAAAAGTTTGTCTAAGTACAACAAAAAAATTAGGAGATTGGGCATTGTAGGATATAATTCGCTGGCAGCACTGTAATGTTTAATATATAATTACAAATAAAAACAAAAAAAAAATAAATAAAATAAAAAATTCCCCAGCTAGCATCCAGTAGAAATAATTCGCGTATTCTATTTGTAATTGTGTATAAATACAGTATGTAATGACGTTAAACGAAGCTACCTAACAAGTATTGAAAAAGCATTTGCACATGAATACTGACGAGGTTTAGTGGCTTTTACCGAAAAACAACGTTTGTTTCTATTCAGCTAGTGCTGTTGAAAAATCTACAAAAGGGATGTATAAATATTAAATGTTTACTTTGTTGCTCGAAATATGTTAACAATGTCTACCTAATATTTCTCTGATCATGAACATTTACGAACTTTAGCCTGTACAAATATTAACAAATATTTTATTTTTAATTAGCAAATTTATTTACGTAATTATTATTTTTAGAAATTAAATATTTATTAAACGTACATAAAATCTTGTATGTGTGTATATTATGTAAAGTATTTATGCTAATAAATTTAGAAAAAAAATCAAATACTTTTTTAACAACTTCAACGTTGCCAAAAAGAGCGGAAGATACGGTTATTGTCATTTGCTGATATCAAAAAATACCACATCGAAACCTATGCAAGGTCTCTGGTACCAAACTCCAAGAAAAGCACTTTTAATTGGTTAAGTGATTTTTAAAAATGTATCACAAATTTATTACGTTTTGGATAACCGTTATTACATACTGGGTAATTAAAATAAGAGAATAAGATGGTGATATCAACACAAAAGTAGCTTCTCTCGACTTAAGCATTTTTTTCATTTCGGCACAGCATTATTTCCAAGTTTTTTGCACATGAAGATCTCAAAGTAAAGTGCTTCGTAACTGAAATTTGGAAAATGCAATTTCTTTTTATATGTTTTACATAAGTATGTTCTTGTTGTTAAGTCTAGTAACAGCTACTCTCGCTTAAATATTGGTGTTTGTTTTTAACATGTTAGATTGGCAGTTCCTTGCAGTTTGAAGTAACTTATATTTTTCTTCACAGATGACGCTATCTTGCATGCGTTAGTATTAAATGTTGCCAGACGTTAAAATTTTAGAGAAACATATTTCCAGTACGATGATGAATGTGTTTTGGGTGGTAAATTTACGGAATCCATAACAAAAATAATTAGCCTTATTACGAGTGTCGTAAAATATGGCAACGTTCACTATATGTTTTACATTGGAGTCGTTGTTAAAGTTCGACAACGACAGCCGTGATAAGGGCTAATATAACATATCTGATAATACGTAGTTGAAAGGCCGAAAATACAAAACAGATATTACCCGAGTACGCAATAAAATCAATACATATTTCAAGAACTATTTAACAAAACATACCCAGAACAGACCAGCAAATACAGAAGTTAAAAAAATGTACATATAAAAAATTTTCAAATAAAAGAGCTCGAAGAATTAGATGAAGAAAAAATATACATATGTATGTATACCTTAAAAAATATAAATCATACTAATATTATAAATGTGAATGTCCGTTTGTTTGTTGCGCTTTCACGTAAAAACTACTAATCCGATCATCATGAAACTTTGTACACATATTCTTGGAGGTATTAGAAGTAACATAGGATACTTTTTATTAAAAAAAAAAAATTAAATATAATTGTAATATTAATTAATTTTTATTATACCCCTACCCTTGATCTCTGATACTTATTTAATGGCTTCAATGCGTGGGATGCCGCGGGTAAAAGCTAGTTAATAATATTTACACAAACATTAAACAATATTCGTTAGAGACTACGAAAGAATTATAAAATAAATTTAATAGTTGCAAAACTAACTAAATATAGAGGCTTTAAAAACAATCCCATAATCTCACAGGGAACTATCGAGAACTAAAATATTTCCTCACTAGTGGTATTAATTACAACTGGTTTGGCAGCAGATCAGGAAATTCAACTTTTGAACTTACACCCAATTCACATGATAACTTTTACGACGTCGTTTTTACTGAATTCCCTTTTGAAGTTGCTACCAAAATCTTTGTGCGTTTAGACGATGTCTTTTAGTTTCATGTCTTTTTTCCCATTTTTGTTTTGAAATAATGAAAGTAACAAAGATAAACAACAAAAGTAAGAAAAATAATGAAAAGTAACAAAGAGAAATAGAAGAAAAGTCTTGAAAAACACAAATCAAGACTTTTTGTTTACCCCTCTTTCTTCCCTACACCGCTCACCAACAAGCAAAAAGAGACGTCGAAAAAGCGACGTCGCAAAAGTCATCATGTAAATTGGGTGTTAGTCTCTTAACCATCAATTAAGTAGTACCGTAGCAGTAGCAGTTTCTATGTACATGTAAACAATCTCCCCCAACATACCAAACACAGCAAGTATTTAATTTTGAATTAAAAAAACTGGATACATATAAGAAATAAATAAATGTTATAAAATTTGGTGCTGAATAAGTATTTCGAAGTTTTAAATGTTTTTGCGCCTAACAAATTGCGCTCCCACTTAATGAAATACAAAACTCCAAATCCGGAAGCCAAACCCGAATATATGGCAGCTCTGGAATATGTATGTGTATGTTGTATAAAAAACAAAACGAAGCAGCGTCACTGTATTCCGTAACAGAGACGCCAGCAGAGTACGTAGCAGTCGGCGCAGATTCAAAAGTTGTCAATTACCAAGTAGTAGCAAAAATAACAAAGGTCGAGCATTTAGTTATTGCTAAAAGTTGAGGCTGATGTCAAAAACATATGATCCGGTAAGTCTATGTTCACACACGACGATTTTAGTTGGGCAATTCTTGAGTTTATAGATGTTTTTTTCAGTTTGCGGTGAGGGGAATAAAAAGGGAAAAATAATCGCCGGTACCCGGCTATTTCAAGCAATTCTCTCATTGGTTTTTTTTTATTTGAATATTTGACATTCCTTTTCATTCGGTGTTTCGCTTCTTTGTGTGTACATCATTTATAATTTCAATTATACGCAAAAATTACACGTTTTAAATATGTAAAAATAAAATAATTATTATAGAGTAAACATCTTTAGTAAGAGCTTACTATATTTTGTATATTTTATTGAAATTGTTTATTTTATGAAAGCACAAATGTCAAATTGTAAGAAAATAAAAACTAAACAAAAGAGAAGAATTGCCCAACTATAATCGTCGTGTGTGAACATAAAAGCAAGTTCAAAAGAGAATTCTGAAAAAGTTGGGCAAATAAGATCGTCGTGTGTGACCCTAGACTAAGCAAAATCGTGTTTTCTATATACAAATAAAATTATGAAATTTTCCTACATATGTATTAACAGTGCAAACAATTTAACAACTACATACGTATGTATATACATATGTATGTGCAGTTGTACAACAAAAATGGCATAATACTCTAGATGTCAAACAAACTCCATATATACAAATATTGTGTTCAACTTTTTTTTATAAAGTTTGACATATTTACCCATATTTAATGGTCCAAGCAGTAGAAGTTAAAAAAAATTGTGGAGAAAGAAAAATTAAACAAATTTTGACAAGTCAGTGAAAATATATGTACGAAAAAAAACAAACAAAAAACCAGCTGGGCAGTTGCATATACATACATACATATTTATATAAATATAGTTTGGCAGCTGGTAGCTTGCTACTACTTTGTATCTACATATACATTTTATGAGCAGCGAGCAGCGTCAAGAAACCAAAGGCGTTGTTTTACCTCGCAACCAAATACATTTCTCATTCAAGTTGAAATTGTTGAATTGTTAACACATGTTAATATAATAAAAGAAAAGTTGGATTTGTAATCATTTTTAAAGTACATACATATATAAAAATCAAAAACAAAGAAAGAGAAAAGAAGTCTTTATATATACCCTAAGTAATAATCTACTACTACATATAAGACCACTTTTTAGTATTATACATATTTTTTAAAACTAAATTGATAGATTGGTACGATTATGTAATATTTTATATCTTTGCATTAACGGCCTTTCATAGTATTATATTTTTTAAAAGTTTAATCATTATTGCTTTTTGTGGAAATGAAAAGCAAAAATTGATTTTTTCACAATATACTACTTGGCGTTGTATGTATGTATGGGTACAACCCAAATTGCAATAAATGGCTTAAGATCGCACGAGGCAGAAAGAGATAGTTATAGTTTTGCTTTTCGTTATGTACATACATATGTACTTTGTACAAAGCAAGCATTAAAAAAATTAAAATAACCAAAGAGAAAACGCAAAACCCAATTACGCGTTGATTTCTTGTTAAATTAAAAGAAATGACAAAATCGAATAATTTCATGCTATTTGCATACGTACATAAGAATGTATAAAGTTACTGAAAAAGCAGGGTCCGAATATAATGAAATTCTGTACTTCTTTTGGATGATATTGTGAGAGGAAAGAGGAGCTTTGAATAAACTGAAAGTGCTTTTTTATAATTATTAATTTATGCAAAAACAAAGTGTAATGTGTTTCCCAAGGTAACAAAATGCTAGATTTTTTTTAATAATGTTTTTTTCCCACCAGAAACGTCATCGATTTTCATGTACTATGTACATATGTATGTATGTATGTCTATTATCTATTAACAACATATCAAATATGTATGTATGCAGAAAAAAATACATCTCAATGTTGTGTTTATTAACACGGTAACACTGCAGACGTAGAATATGATTTCATATTCTCTTCCTACTAATTTTTCTTCAGTTTCGCACCTCTGCTAACTCAGTGCATACGCAGCATAAAATAGATAAAGGGAAGGTCGTTGAGTATATACATACATATGTACGTGCGTATGTATGTCGCTTTGCTGTCTGTGACGCAAACATAATCGTCTAGCTTAAACAATTGTTTTACACTATCCCTACATAAATACATATACTTATGTATGAATTTACATGCATATTTACTACGTATTTGCTTGTTTCGATTAATTAAAATATACTTTTTTTATCGATCTTAAAAATGTTTTATGAAGTTTAAATATTTATATCGTATTTTTAACTTGTGCTTATTCAATATAAAAAATAGAAAAGATAAAATTTGATCGAAGTACATACATAAGCAGTGCAGCAGCAGAATTGATTTCAGCTACCGCTGAAAGATGAAACACTAAATTCCCAAATAGTTGTTTTTCATCAAATAACTAATTTTAATAAGTGTTTAAAAAAGTGTTTTTAAATCTAACAAGTGATTTTTATACTATACATACATATTTATATTTATTTATTTTATATATATTTTTATCTATGGTATATCTATCTATTTCAGCTAAATTTCCGTTTTATACACATGTATGTATGTATGTATATGCATAGATAATTGCGGTTTTTGTCCGGGCTCATTAACTGGTCGTCTATATAAATGGGTATTTGTAAGGAATATAATTGTCAAACGTCATATAAAAAAAATACATTTCTTATATGGTGGTTGACATTTACATATTTCATTCGAACTTCGTTTGAATGGACCCCGGTAATGAGCTGCGTGCTTGACACTTGCCAAATATGTTAATGCGTTGAAATCATGTTCGCGCTTTTTTAACAGGCAATTTTTATTCTAGTCATTTTTTTACAGCCAAAGGAGAAGTCAAAAAAGCTTGCTACATAGAATATGTGGTGCAAAAAAAAAAAAGAAATGATACTGTAACTTCCAATGTTGTCACAAATTCCGTTGTCCGTTGCATAATATTAATCAGTGTGTGTTAAAAATATGGAGTCTTATTTAATTTTAACTGTTAAGAAAGTGAAAATTTAAATAACTGGCTTAAAAAAATCGCTATATTGTTACCATCGAATTTACGACATCGTAACTACTTCTTTTGACAACCATGTGTTTTGGCAAAGAAATATATTGGGTTGCCAACCTGCTTACAAAAATGTGTTTAACAAAATGGAACGGTAATATGTAGTTTTAAAAAGAGTACAGTTTCCTTAATTAAGGCGGTTAATTTGACTAGAAATTTCATTTTGAAAACCTTGGTGGTATTTAGTGTTTGATGCAAATAGTCTTGCAAAATTGTAAATGTAAAATATTTTACTGTTGTATGAAATCTAACATCAATTGTTGTGTGCGTTATGTAGCTGGGTTTATATATGTATGTACATACGTACATATGGTTAGGTTTCGAGGACCGTCACATCTGAGACGTGACGCACTTGGGTCTGTTAATTCGGTCCCTTTGTGATACTCTACAGAAGACAGGGCATAGTCAATTGTTATTCAATTTCCTGTAATTGTCATGTCGCCGAATCAAACCATGCTGATTGTTGCAAGAAGGAGGATAGGTTGATTAGCTCCGTGTTCGCCAGACTGTCAAGGTCTGGCTGAATGTTGAAGCCCATAGTACTAGCCATTATGCTATTAAGCACGGGGCATTGATATAGAAGATGAACTGTTTCTTCTTTCTCCTCATCGTTACAACTTCTGCAGTAGTCATTGTAACTTGGGCCCATACTTCCGGTATGAGTCCCGAAGCACCAGTGCCCTGTTAGCACTGTTACCAATTTTGCATGAAGGAAATTGCAACCGCATACACATTTTTATGTAAATATGTGCTATCATTCTAAAAGCGGCTGCAAGACACATCAATGTGCTGCTTCAGTATATGAGATTGTTCACATGAAATGGTCACACAATACACCGCATGTGCAATATTGAATATCAAAATGCATCTAAAGCTTAGATCCCACTATCGGCGCAATGTACCGATTTTCGTCGGCTTACTGCAATAAAGTCATAAGTACTAAGCCAAAATTGCATTATTTCTCAATTAATTCTGTAATAAGTCTATATGGCTTTATTACCAATGCGGTGTGGTGCAATTATGTCCTTATATTTAAATTAGTTGACAAATAATGCAAATTCAGCTTATTATTTATAACTTTATTTCAGTGAGCCGACGAAAATCGGTACATTGTGCCGATAGTGGGATCTAAGCTTAATTCTTGTAACAAAAAGCTAGCATCCGCTTAAAGTAATTTTTCACTGACAAAGTGCTCTTTCACGGAATGTTTTGTAATCGGTCAGCTATGATTTCAAATCACTTGAAGTTTTTTTTTAGCTTTTTCCTTTGAAATACTTAATAAAATGATTGAGTCTTTATTTGTTTTTGCAATAAAATTGATTATTTTCCACAAAAACAACTTTAAAACTTAGAACGATATCCTGCAATTAAGTTACCTTTAATTGTAATATTGATAATTAATAATAAAATATGTATGTACTTACCTTGACTCCCACAATAGGTCTGTTTCTTTACTCAACATTGGGATCCCGCGGTTTACTTTCACAGCAATTTCATACAAACTTTTGGGCTAAAACTTTGATTTTGTGCGTTCCCGTACTTTTGTGCATTTTTGTCTCTAATTTAGAGGAATTATATTACGTAACGCTGTTTTCAGAGATTTTATACTACACCCCCTCGTAACGCTTTTTACTAATTTTTCAGTGCAAAATTTTTAATCCGTAACAAATCTTTACCACCCCACCCCCCCTCCCTTTGAAGCGTTACGTAATATGTGCACAGCCCCTTATCTGCTTCGTGGCCGATATTGAATTTATTCTTTCATTCGTACCATTAAATTTAAAAAAAATCTTAAATTTACTGCCTATTCCACTATGTCGAAAGAAAATTTCCATATGTTTTCATTCGTATAATTACATTTGAAGCAAAAACAAATTCTAAAATTTTGTTTTTGTATCAAATGTATTTGTACGAATGAAAATAAAATTCAAAATTCTTTCGACATCGTGAAATCGGCAGTTAGTTTTTATTTTCGAACAATTAGAAAGAAAGAACTCCCTCGATATCGCCGAACAAGCACTAAATCATGGTACAATAATATACTAGGTAGCCGCAAAACTACAACACAAAAAGAACAGGGCTTTTTATTGTTGCTCATGAGCTAGATGTGTCAATAGGAATAATGGAAAAAAAGAAAAATTACAAAACAATTTCACATCTTGTTTTGTGTTTATTATTTTGTTATTGATAAATAATATTTTTTAACAGATTTTTTGTATTTTTTAATTGTTCACAACTTTTTTGTTTAATTTTTTTTTATATTTCAATTGCACACAACTTTTTGACTTTGAATTGATTATTTACAATTTTTTAGACTAAGTTTTTTCAATATTATTTTTTTTTATTATCTTCTTCGTAAACACCTTTTGAAACACCTAGCCACAAAAAAAAAAGTCAGCTGGCGTTGCAAGACTACCTAGTATATTATGGTACCATGCACTAAATAACTGCAAAAAAACACTTTACATCTGTTTGAATTTTATTTAAAAATAATTTTTATATACATTTTTTAGTACTCCTTGAAAATATGTTTTGGCTATCAATCAAACAAATTAAATGATGTAGACAATTTTATTAAATAAATTAACGGCCTATTTCACTATGTCGAAAGAAAATTTCCATATGTTTTCATTCGTACAAATACATTTGATACAAAAACAAATTCTAAAATTTTGTTTTTGTATCAAATGTATTTGTACGAATGAAAATAAAATTAAAAATTCTTTCGACATCGTGAAATCGGCAGTAAAACTTAAAAAGATTTTTTTTAATTTTAAACAATTCCACTGTTTATTTCTAGGATTGCTTTTTAAATGTTTGAATTTTATCTTGGTAAATAAGAATCTAATTTACACAATTTGTTAAAAACAAAGGGAATATTACATAAATTATGCCCATGACTTTGTAACTTTAAAATAACACAACCACTGAAATAAAATAGAATAAAAAACATGTCTCAAACACAGACAGAAACTCTGTTCCCAGCAGATAACAAATCTGAAACAATACCAATAGATGATGAAGATTTGGAAGATGGCGAAATTGATGATAGTGATGATGAAACAAAAGATCCAGATGTCATTATAGTGCATAGTGAGGAAAAGCAAAATACCTCCAATGAAAATAATACCATTATCGAGACAGTAGTTACTGTTATTGATTCATCTAGTGATACAGCACCCACACCTCCACCAACAAATGCCAATTTAATAAAATCGAAAAAACCTTCACCTGTAGAAGATGATCATGCCAGCAGTATTGAAAATGCTATAGCTCTGGCTTTAAAGAAAAAAGGTATTGAGCCTTCAGCTCCGAAAGCGTTGGAATGCAAAAATCAACATAATGATGAAAAAGATGAGTTGCCTGGTCCCGGACAGGGTCAAAGTAAGAGTAGTCGTCGACGTAAACGCAAAAAGCAAAGGGAAGAAAAGGAGAAGGAAAAAGAACGCAAAGAAAAGGTAATTTTTTTTTATAGAGAAAGATTAAAATTGGAAATCATTTGTATTTTTCAATATTACTTCCATTTAAATTTTTTTGTTTCCAAAATTTTATAACATATTGCATAAATTATTTGCTTTATAAACAATTTATAAAATATTTTTTTATCAAACATATTAATTAGACCTTCACATTTTGATTTGAAACAGACCAAGTTTATGATCGAAATCCGATTTATAATACAATACCATATAATACTTACCTGCCGAGAACACTAAACTTGTCGATCTTAATAATACCTTAATATTATTTAAAAAAAATTATATTAATTATTGGAAATATTCCAACAATTTTATTTCAAAAAAGGTTTTCACTTGTTTTGGAATAAGCGGCCATGAAATGAACCCACAAGAAATTAATTGAAAACTAAAAAAACACAAAACGAATTATGCGAGTTTTACATTTTCTCAGACCCTAATGTCAGAATATAAATTTCGTCACCTGAAATGCAAAAGAGCATTACTGTTCATTTTGAAAAATAAAAAAGACTTTAGTAAAACAGTTCAAAAGGGCATAACAATTAATTTTACAAGTCAAAAAGGGTTTGCAACATATTAGGGCCTATATAACAAAAAAATGTAGTTTTATCACAATAGTCCTTTTCAAAACTAACTGCCTGGCCCACGAAGTCGAACGAATTTTTCTTTCGTAAAAATTACTTATAAAAGAAAAACAAATTTCTAAATTTGTAATTTTTTTGATAGAAAAATTTGATCGAAATCGTAGGCCGTAGGCAGTAAATAAATTAAAAAAATCATAAGTAAAAAAAAGGCATGAATTAGATTCGAAAAATTTAAAGTTTTTCTTAATTTTTTGTCTGTTGTTAGGTCTTCTTGGTTTATAAAAACGTTAAATCAATGAAATTTATCCTTCACAACTTACAAAAAGAAATGAAAAAACAAAAACAATATATTTTTATCAAAATTTAAACTTATCATTTTACTTGGAAGCTATTGTGAAAAAATCATGCTTCTCATTTTATTAAAATTTTTTGTCTCTCCTGTAAACTAATAAAAAGTTTTACGTCCTTTTGCATTTTTTTCTAAAAATCTTTGTTTTTTTAAACATCTCTAAATCTCGCTTCAGTTTGTATGGAAAAGTATAAAGCAAAATATTATATATTTTTTTAATAGAAAAAATGGCAAAATCCATAGTGTTTCCAAAAATTATATATATATAGATATATTTTTTTTAATTACAAATTTGCAATACATATGTGGTATTCCCCAAAAAAGTTGCATGGATTTTGCTATAACAATTTTTTGAATTAAGCCCTCTTCACACGCAAATTTTAGTTGAAATGTCCTTAATTGTTTTTATTTATATTTTAAAATGTTAAAATGTCAAAAATTTAAAATAATATATGTGACCTGCACCGAATTTTTTTTTTTTACTTTTTGAGTGATTCTTATAGGAAAAAAACGCTCTTTCAAATGCCGCAAACCGCAAGTTTCTATGTCTTTTAGTTTTTTTACAAATCACCTGTAAAGATGAATATAATTAATGAAAATCATCGGTGCAGATACGTAGCTCAAAACGAAGCGCTTTTTTTAAACGCGTTTTTCTCAACTTCTTCTTTGCGGCGCACAGGTCCCTTTTCGTGGAACAAGTCACATAATATTTTTCAACAAAAAAAAACTCTTATGCATCCCTTTTCATTTTATTGTACTCATCAAGGTACACATATTCACATACATATATGTATATGTATTTATATGCATATATACCCGTTATGTGCATTAGTTAAATTGATCGTCAGCTGCGTATGTATGCTTGGACGTGTTTGTTTAAATGTATGTCCTCAACATTTTTCAGTTAAAAACAAAAAAAAAATATTTTTGGGGTAATTTTTCACGGAGCCAACTTTTTATCATCATGTTTGCATAATGTATTCGAATAACCCGCCTTTTTTCATATGCATACATATTTTGTAAATCAGTAACTTGTCGTTTTTGCTTAGACAGTAAAACTGACTTTTCACAATTCTCGACTGTAACAAACTAATTTCATAGTCCGCAGGTTTTGCTTGTCATTTTTATACAAATATTTTTAAATGTCTTTCAAGCAGGTCAAAGTAATGTGTTCGATTAAGAGCATAAAATATTAATCACATAATGAAATCCATCAAAGATGTCATTTACTGGACTAGGAAACAAATATTCAAGGAAAGAAATTAAAAAAAAAAAATAGATACTGTTAGGGCTCGATATCTTTTAATTTTTGTGAGATATGAAAAAATGGAATGATGTTTTAAAAAGGGTGCACATTAATTAATTATATAGAATTGATTTAGAACTCATTTTTTGTAAAAATGTTCTATGCAGCATACCAGTAACCACCCGACGAAATGTACATACCTACATACAAATGTAGATGAAATTTTTTCTTTTAACGAAGTGATTTTTACAGATCCCATGTAATTCGTTATAACCGCGTTTTATTGTAATATCATTTTTATGAGAAATATCATTTTGAGCCGCCGCCGACATTTCCGGCTCTTATCAGCTATTCAGCATTTTATTGCTATTTTTTTAATTAAATTTTCTTACCACATTATCATAAAATCTCTTTAAAAAATAATACAGTGAAACTTTGATATAACGAAATTTGAACGGGATCACAAAATACTTCGTTAAAGTATTTGTTTCGTTGTTCATATGTAACAGTTACACTTTGTTATAACGAATAATAAATATAAACGCAAAAAATCGTTATAACTATAGTTTTTTATTCAAATTTTAGATTAATATAATTTACTATGGAGTAAAATTCACCATCAACTTTGTTTAAAATTTAATGTGCTTTATTCTGACTTTGTTGTATAGAGGCTTTTGAATGAATACTTCGCTATATAGAGGGTTAACATACGCTCTTGTATAAACATTTACGGCCCCCCCACGATGTCGATCGATCGATCGATAATGCTGAAATTGTAGACGAAAAGCAACTGATTTACGACCTTCTAAACACCCATTTTATTTATTTGTTTAGCTCACGTGCCTCTAAACAAATAATAAGTTAAATAAAATCCGTTATTAGACATCGACATCGTTCGATATCGTGTCCGATAGACTTCGTTGTTTTGAAAACAAGATTTTACAATTTCACTTTGTTCTGAATTCTTTGTAGAGATCGCCTTATGAATGGATAGTTCGTTGTATGGAGGTTTTATAGCTCAGAATTCTTTCGTTATAGCTATAGTGTATTTGTAAATGAAAATCGGTCTATATATCTACGACTTCAGTCAATTTTCAGCCGCCGCCGAAAAAATTTTTATCACTGGCGCCGACAAAACATGTTCGGGTTTGTTCCTGTTTGCTGATTTTGTTACACTTTTTCTTTAACCTAAAAAGTTTAGTGGAATTGCGCATTAATTAAAATGAAAAATAAATTAATGTATTTAAAAATGTGTCGAGTGTTTTAAACTTATTCGAGCTTTATTTATGTATCAATAAAATAATCCTATTTTAATTATTTGAGCACAACTTTATGAAATTTTGTTTAAAATTAATTTTTCAAACTGTATTACATTAATTCTTATGAATAGAAGCGTAAATAAATTTTACTTTATTTTTCTTCCAGAAGAAACGTTTTGATCCTGCCGAACCTATGGGCCCACCACCTTTAAACGATGAAGACGATATGGATGAATACGAAATGCTTAATGTGCGTGGTGGTAGTCCTCCTCCTGTTACGGCCATGCCTTCACAGTCTTCTCAATCCAACGTCCATCATATTTATAAGGATCAATATGATACGGAAGATGATTCGTGTGATTCTTCCTATGACAGCCTTGAAAGTGATGACGATGATGGCAATAGTGAACGGCGTCGACGCAAACGTAAGAAAGAATCACGTAAACGTAAAGAGAAACGTCAACGTGATGAAGATAGACGTCATGAAAAACGCAGATGTCGTGATTCTCCGGATTATCGCGGCGAGCCAAGAAAATTGGAATTGTGTAAGTTTTATCTTATGGAATGTTGTGCCAAAAAAGACAAATGTTCGTATATGCATGCTGACTTTCCATGTAAATATTACTACTTGGGTATGGAATGTGCTCAGAAAGAGGAATGTAAATTTTCACATGCCCGCCCTTTGTCGGAGGAATTACGAAATATACTGCTAAAACATTTAGAATTGGCTCCTAAAGAAATTTTAGGCAATTTTAAACGTTTGTCTAGGGAAAATGCTTTGGCCATGGTGACGAAGCGTCATGAAGAATTATGCCGGACGTATAATGTGCAAAACGTATGGGCTCCTTGTTCGGCCAATTCATTGCCAATCCAAACGAATCGTCGCAAGAATAACAATAATGAACAGCAGCAACAGAATTTGAAGCCACAACAGCAGCAGCAACAACAACAACAACAACACCAAAATACCAACAGTAGCGGAATACCATCATTATTGGATTTAGTTTTAAATCCACCACCCAACTTAGAAAGTAATAAGTCTACAAGTAACGAACAAACCAAACGAAAATCTAGATGGACTGATAATACAAATTCAAATAATTCTAATCAAATGTCAATACAACCGCCCTCAAAAACTGCTCCCGCATATTTAGATTTGAAAAATTTACATGGCATTCTAAGTGCCGAACACATTGATAAGTTGCAGCAGTTGGGAATAGTTAATTTAGAACAAGTTAATCAATTGACATTTGGACAACTAAATCAGATTGGTTTGACTATAGCTGAAATAACTGAAATTCAATTAAATGCCATGAATATGGCCAAATTGGGCGTTACAACTACAGGAGTGTCGGCGGCGAATACAAGTGCTAGCAGTAGTGCTTCGAATTTGATGAAAACCAGCAAGGCGATTGATAGTTTTGCAGCTGCTAAAAAAGAAGCAAGGTATGTGGAGACATTGAAAATTAAAATATTGCATGAATTGAAACTATTTTGAAATTTTATTTATGCCACATTTTTTTGTCTTTTCATAGTTCATCCTCTAACGGTGATGTCGATATGCGTTTCCTGCCCAGTGCACCTAATACATCAGCTAACGCTACATCTTCCACAAATATAACATCAGCTAGTGTACTAGATAAAGATTTGCTAACGTCTTCCAGTTCGAATAGCAGTAATGGCGTTGTAACGGTAGATTACTCTCAATATTTGAAAGACTCAAATATCTCATTTGATAGAAGTGATATGTGTAAGTTATATGACGTTTATAGATATGGCAACCGAACCTAATCAGAGTTTGGTTGCTATACATATATACAATTTTACTATTATTACATACATACTTACTAATGCCCGTTTCACACTATGTCATAAGCATTTTAAGGGAAATTAAACACTGTGATGATACGTTGTTATTGTTCAGAGAATCATTTTCGCCAAAATACTTGTATGAAACTTGTGTGAAACGTCCTTTAGGGATGTATGTAGTATCTTTTATCAATTTAAGTGACGATTATATATTTCATTTGCTTTTTGTTTTAGATGATGATGAAAAAGATGAGGAACAATTAGTTATTGATGATGATAACAGTGATAATGAAGAACAGCAACAGAAAACTTTAGATCATCAGAAAGTGTTACAACAAAAGGAAGAGGTAAGTCCAGCAAAAATAAATGAAATATTCATACATAGACTAGATTTCTTGCCCACTATCTCATTATTCGATCAAAATAATGGGTCGATTATGGATGGCAACCGAAACACAGTAGCGTTGCCACTTGCTGAGAATTGTATTACGGATGGCAACTGGCAACTGAGAGCTGCGAGTTTCAGTTGATATTTAGTGTTTTTCTGGCAACCACAAATTTGCAGTTACCGGCTGGCAACACAACTAAAGTTCAGTTGTTATCCATAATCGAGCCATCAATTTAGATATTGCAGTTTTTTAATTATTTATATTTCTATTATTTCAGAAATCTCATGCAAATGCTTACGACAAAAATTTGGCCAGTAAACTTTCCGCGATGTCTAGTCTAACGCAGAATTTTCAAAATCCCTTCAAAAACGCCTTCAATTATGGCACGGATAAATTGGAGGTTAATGAAACAAATCTTTGTAATGATAAAGCATCAAATGAAGGCAGAGAAAATGAGAGAGGTTTCTATAGAAGATACTCACGTGAAAGTCGCTCCAGATCAAGAACGCCAACGCGATCTCAATCCAATACTCCCGAAGCTTCACAATCGCCAGAGCCATTGCAAATAATTTCCCTAACGGCGGAGGAAAATAATTTCCAAGAAGTTGCTTACGAAAGAGGCACCATGTATGATTTCCGTACACGTTTTGCTGAAGAGGATGAGCAGAGAGCTTTGAAGACTAAAATGGATAAAGATATGAGATTTCTACCGGGCGGTTTAGGTTCAGATGCTACAGCGAGTGACATCGATTTACGTCTGCCCTTCCAGCCAATGACTAACTATACACCAGCAACTGAAATAGATGGCTCTGTAACGTCACATTTGCCTATTACGTACAAAGTATTTGAAGTTGATGTACCCCGAGCCAGTTATGCTGAACTGAGGCAGCATTTTAAGTCTGATCATGCTACAGATCCAAGACTGAGAAGAATATTAGGTCTACCTGAGTTATCACAATCGAAAACGTCGGCAGCTTTAAGTAGAAAAGTGCGCAAGACCAGCCACAGTAGCAGCATAGCATCGCCCTCCGAATCTGAAGAATCTTCACCCAAATACTATACACCACCTTCGAGCTCATTCTCAGATGAAAAACAAAAAAGACGTGCAGATCCCAGAGGAGATCCAAGAGGAACAGATTCTTCAAGAACAGATCCTAGATGCGATTCTAGATTAGAAAGCCGCTCAGATCCGCGCTCTGATCCTCGACGACAAGATCCGCGCAGTGCTGCAGCTTCCTCAAATACTTCCTCCTCCAATACTTCAAGCACTTTAACGTTCGCCAATGCAGCTGGTGGACAGAAACAAAATATTGAAATACGCAACCTTTTGCAGAAATCGGAGTGGTATAAGAACCTCAATTCGAAATTCAAAATCATGGTTAATCAACAGCTGGCTTTAGTATCTACAGAACTGAAGAAGTTCCATCAAGACTCGTCGCCCAATAAAATATTTGACATATCGTTTATTGTCAATAACCAGACGCTGCAACAGATTTTGACTAATTTGGGGATATTTATAGATGATAATGGGGAGGTGGCCCACATAGACAGCGATAACGAAGATTTGACGTCGGATTCGTCACAGGATCCAGGAGTTAATCTAAAATCAAATATTAATTTACCGAACCTATCGCAACCTCCTCCAAATGTTGGTGCTAACATGCAGCAAAACAATCCAGCCATGGATTTCCTTAGAGCACCACCACCGAATTTGCTGGCTCAAGGGCCGCCATCTATAGCTTTGGGTCCCATGTTCCAAAGACAACCAATGCAAGTTCAAGCTTTTGTCCGGCCCTCAATTTTGGGTCTACCACCAGGAGCTCAAGGGAATCCCTTAAGTCCATTTAGCAACCCCATGAATGTGAACATAAATCCCAATTTTTTGGCGGCTAGTGCAAACTTATTAGGTCCTTTTGGTGCTAATTTTGGTCCTGCTCTCAGTTTGGCTGCTAATATACAGCAACAACAGCGTAATTTCAATAATCAACGTAACAATCAGCGTAATCAGAATAGAAGAAAGATTTAGCATTTGGAGAACAAAGACAGTTGCAGCAATCCTCCTGAGCCTACCTCCGTTACACCCTCTGCGGCGAGCCCATCAAAGGAATCAAGCTCATCTAAATAGTTTTCGAATGTGTGTAAATATATTTCAACTAACATTCTTTGCCTATAAGACTTCTGTTTTAGACTATGTATAACATTTATAATATTATAGACTTAAATTATTTTACGTT
This sequence comes from Lypha dubia, assembly GCA_947311025.1. Classification (NCBI taxonomy): domain Eukaryota; kingdom Metazoa; phylum Arthropoda; class Insecta; order Diptera; family Tachinidae; genus Lypha; species Lypha dubia. The sequence goes on along the minus strand of OX371262.1, from coordinate 9,562,475 downwards.
GTTTTCTTGCTCCGTTTAGTTTTAAACTTAATTTTAACTAAAAGTTTCTGCGTTCATTAAAAACGAAATTTGTAAAATAAATCATAAATTAATTGTTTTTCATTGTATATTTAAAAAATTTAATTATATTTTGAAATAACCATGGTACCAGTTTTGACAATTTCTCTAAAGCGGTCATTTGAAAACAAACCAAACACACCCCTTTTTAAAGGATCTTATTCTCCATTATGTCACCAAATTTCATGAAAATATCTTTAAAAACACCAGAGATATTCAACAAAATGTAAAACAGTCTGTTTTTTGATTTTACGCGGGAAAATTTGCAAAATCAGCGAAATAAATGATTTTTTTTGTCAAATACCAGGCCCCCAGAATCCAGCAGCAAGTAACTTTTGGAAAATGCATTTTTTAAAACAGCTATAACTCCTTAACCACTTGAGATATTTGAATTATTGTTTCACCATATTATAGGCCGCAAGTTTGGGTACAAGATGGCAAACCTTTGGCCCGCCTGGCACCCACCCCTGATGTCTAAAAATCGCTTTTAATTTTTAAAACCTCTATATCTCCTAAAGTATTTGTCATATGCAATTTTTATAAACTGCATAGTAGTCACAAGAGTCTATTCTCTAGATGTGTAAAGTTTCATTCATCTAGGATTAATATTTTCGGAGTTATGACTCGATCTATAAAATTGGAATCGGACAAGAATTACACAAAATTTCGTTGTTTTTGGTGAAGTTGTTTCTCTTATATCTCCGGAGTTGTAGGTCAGATTTTGATGAAATTTTCTGTGCATGAAAGCCCACGATCTCAGCTTTACTATAGACGGTCTCTGAAAGTGCAAAAAATTAACCAAGCCTTGCAAATATAGCAATTAAAATTAAACGCCCACTTTTGTTTTTAAAAAAGTAGGTGTGGCAAAAAATTTTTAAATCATCTTATTCTCCATTAAGAATTCTACTATGTCACCAAATTTCATGAAAATATCTTTAAAAACACCAGAGATATTCAACAAAATGTAAAACAGTCTGTTTTTTGTTTTTACGCGGGAAAATTTGCAAAATCAGCGAAATAAATGAATTTTTTTTGTCAAATACCAGGCCCCCAGAATCCAGCAGCAAGTAACTTTTGGAAAATGCATTTTTTAAAACAGCTATAACTCCTTAACCACTTGAGATATTTGAATTATTGTTTCACCATATTATAGACCGCAAGCTTGGCTACAAGATGGCAAAACTTTGGCCCGCCTGGCACCCACCCCTGATTTCTAAAAATTGCTTTTAATTTTTAACATATAAAATTTTTATAAATTGCATAATAGTCACAAGAGTCTATTCTCTGAATGTGTAAAGTTTCATTCATCTAGGATTGATATTTTCGGAGTTATGACTCGATTTCTAAAATTGAAATTGGAGAAAAATTACATTACAATTATCCGTAGATGTGGCATCTGAATCCAAATAAACCGGTAGATATTTCATATCCATTTTAGTTTTCAAAGCTATCTCTCTCTCTCTCTCTATACATATATATCTACTCATCCTCATATCATAACTTTAACAGGAATTATACATGGTACCTCTTTCTTCTCTCAGCAACTTCTTGGAATTGATTTTCGAATCCGATATAAATAAAAGTTTTCTTTTTTTATTATTATTTTCACGAAAAGATGTATAGTCTATTATTTATTGGGTTCTTTTATTAATTTAAAAAAGGAGGATTTTCTGTGTTTTGAGTTTTTGCAAACTCAAAATATTTAACTTTTAAAATTTTTTAAATACATACATATATGTATTACATCTTAAATTATTATTTTCTTAAACCATCTTTTGAAAGCAAATATATGATTAATTAATTTAGAATGTTTGCAAGTTTCAAGTTTTTAATTTAATTCATTATTCTCTTTTGTTTTAAGAAAAAAAAAGTTGATAGTTGTGATAAAGATTAAAAATTATGAAAGAAAATATTTTGTTAACAATTTTACATGAATTTGAAAAGAAAGTTTAAACTCACATACATTGTGCAGCCATATCATCAGCGTCAATTCCCAGCATGGCCAAATCATCCAACTCTTCTTGGCGGCGATTCTTTTCGCTTTCTGTGGGCGAGGGCGGTGGCTGAGGAATATCGGCCAGATCAATTTCTATATCAGGGTGCATAATAAGTTCTATGTTTTCTTCCTTTTCGGGCTGTTTCAGTGTAGAAGAATTTATTAGTTCTGTTGGGGTATTAACTTCCGGAGGAATTGGTATATCAGGCATTATATCGGCATTTTCAACCACTGATGCCTTTTCCGTTTCGACTGGACTTGGCGGTGAAATATCTGTTTCTTCGGGCAATTTAATTTCCTCCGGCATTTGATGGTTTTCAGCTTCCGGTAGTGGTGGCGGTACTGGTTCGACATTTTTTATGTCTATTTCGGGTTGAGAATTAGCATCTTCTAGTTCCATGTCAGTGGCGTTAATAATGGCCGCAGTTGTTGGATTCGAGGGTGGCCTATTGAATACTAAAGGTTCATTCATGGATATTTGTGATGCTTCGTCTAAGCCCAACTGAGAAGTTTCTTCAAATGTTACCAAATGTATGCCATCTTTAGCTAATTCTTCAGGCTGCATGACAGCCTCGTCATTGATAATTTGAGTATCTCCTAAATTAAAAATTTATTTATATTTTTTTTTTATGTAGAAGTTGTCAATAATTTATATATGTGCAAAACAACAAAAAAAAGTAAAATAAAAATTAGGTATTTTTTTGTAGACTAGTCAATTTGGACCTAAAGTTTTTTTTAATAAATAAATATATTTTTTTCTATACGAAATTGCAGTTCTGTTTACAACTTTCTATTTTAATCGACACTAGAGTTATCGACAATCTACATATGTGCTTAGGTGAAGGCCGGCCTATGTTTCTATTGCCCGTATATAATTAATTTGTGTTATAATTTCTAATTGCATGCCAGAACTATTTTATTCTATGGACATCCTAATCACATATTCATAACTTTTAAACTTTAATAAAGATGATTTAAACTCAAAATTTTAGTTTCTAAATTGTCCAGATGGTATCCTATAATTTATCTCTACAACAATTCCTTATGTTATAGCAAATTATCGATTACAATTTATAAAAAATACCATTTGAATTTTTTAAAAAAGTCTCTCAAAATTAAATAACTTGATTACCTTTAGATTTAGTTTTTCCGAGATCTCCTTCCTCAGTGTCACTGTCCTCGCCTGGTTTCTTCTCACCAGGAAATATAATATTCAAAGCATCTTCCAAATCTTTTGGCAAAGGACCCCCCTTGGTGGTTGGTGGTCCTTCCGTTATGGGTTTCGGGACAAACTCTTCGGATTCTTCCTCGTCAATACCAGGCGGCAACATATCTTTATCATCGTCTGAAGTTTGAGGCGGCGGCGGTGGTGGTGCTTGGCCCATTATGTTAACAAATTGTACTGGATCTGGCATTAAGTCATCATAATCTACCATCATACCAGCATCAGGATGGAAAGGTGGGGCATTGCCATAAACATCTTCCATCATTGCCATTTGTATTTGGGCGGCTGTAGGTGCAAGTGGCCTACCGAAGGCACTAGTCGCATCAATGGGGTACATAAAGGCACCTGCTTGTTGGGGCTGTTGCGGCTGCGGTTCGTCTGGTCTTTTTTCATTAATTTCTCCGGGAGCACCACTGGATTGTTTTTTAAATACTGGCATTTTACCAATAAATGGTAATTTTTTACCAGCAGTATTTGCTGCTGCGGATGATGGTGTGGAAGATGAGCTTTTACTTTTAGCTTTATCCTTTTTATCCTTGCTTTCGTTAGATTTCTTATCTTTATCCTTATCTTTTTCTGGTACTCTGGGTCTGAATTCGGGTTGTTTAACAATAGGTTTCTCCACTCTACTATTGGTGCCTCCACGACTATCGGATCTTGATCTGGAGTTGCGTCGTCTGCGATCGTAGGGTGAACGTGAACGTCTACGTAGTGAACGAGATCGTGAACGATCATTGCGTCTATTACGATTGCGCCAGCTTCTGGGAGACATACGTCCACGGCTACGTGAAAGAGAACGTCTTACATTACGACGGTAATCACGACCACGACTGCGACTGCGTGTAGGACTTCTGGTGCGTGAACGTCTAGTAGTACGGCGATCGCCGCGTTCATCTCTTGCCTTTCTGCCTTCTCCTCCTCTATCGCGTTCTTTATCTTTGTCCTTTTCGCGTTCCTTTTCATGTTCAATTTTTTGAGTAGTCGCACCTTTATTTTGCTGTTCATCTTTGGATTTATTTTTTAATTTACCTTTTAATTGCTCCAATAACTTTTTCTCACTTTCGCTAATAACAGGCTGCACAGAGTTCCATTGCTGTATAATGGAATCGTCATTATCAAGTGACTTTTCGGCATTTTTGTTGCGCATACCCTCTTGCACTACCGTCCATTTACCTGCTGGCGGTAACTGTGGCCCTGGAGAGGATTGTTTTAGTTGCAGCTGAGGAGGTGGTGGCGGTAACTCATCATCAATTTTTATATTTTCTTGTTTGCGCATCGACAAACGTATGGACACCGCAGGATTGGGATTATCAAGATCTTTAATTTCCACAACAGAAACTTTTTTCTTTTTTGGTTCATCAGTATCTGTAGATGAAGATGATTCACTGCTCGATGCAGAACTTGAATCACTGCCCTTCTTGCGCTTTTTATTTGACTTCTTTTTCTTCTTTTTTTGTTTTTTATCACTTTTCTTTTTGCGTTTCTTACTAGCTTTTTCGTCGTCTTTTTTGCTTTTCTTACGCTCAGCAGCAGTCGTAGATACGGATGTGATTTGTTGTGGTAGTGGAGTGGTTTTTTGTTCGTTTAAAACAATTTGACGATCAGCCAACCAATTGACTTCGTAATGGGGATTCTCTTCCAAAAAGGACTGTAAATAAATTTTACATCGTTCAAAATATCACCATTCGTAAGCTTTTAAAAATCATAAGAACTTACATTATAGCGATTGGCATGTACTTGCGATTTTAAATGTGTTGAAGCACAATGCAAATCTCCCATCCAGACATTACACAATTTGCAATACCATGAAGTGGCTGGTACGAAAAATGTTAAGCCCCTAATAGGTGTACGCTTGGTAGGTGCATTTTCATAAGCCGGAAATTGCTAAAGGTATAGAAAACTTCAGTCATATAATATTTTCATATGAACTCAATCGCTTTAAATACTCACATCCGTTACCATGTCTGTATGCCAAGGTGTCTCAATACTCTCACGATCCATATGATTTTTAGTATGCAGATGATTTAAATAATCTTTGGCTGTTTTGGGAAAAACATTGCATGTCTGACACCAGTGCATTTCGGGATCGTAAAAAACATAATTGAACCTTTCTTTTTTGTTAGGACTGAAATATGAGGAATTTTTTGTTTACGGTTTAGAATTTTGACAGCCGTGACAGCAGTTTATTTTTGGATTCAGAAAAAAATTCATGTATCTTAAATTGTTCACTATTTATAGTTAATGAGTTTATTATTGACAATATTTCCATAAATATGAACTTTATGAAAAAATTTAAGAACTTTTTTGTAGAGAATTCTATTTTTTTTATATGATTGTTCTTCTAATTTTTCGACCTTTTTATTAATTAAAATTTTTATTATTAAATAACAAGCTTAATGTCAACAATAAACAATTAACAATTATTTTATTTTATTTCAATATTTAGCTTTTTGAATGGATAGCTTGTTCAGGAAATTTATGTGTTTTTTATATTAAGATAATAAAAATATAAGAAATAGTTCTTTTTAATTAATAAAACTTTTCTCCGTATTTTTTCACGAAACGATTTTTCTTTTGGGGCGTAATAAAAAACAAATTTTTTAAAACCACCCTAATATACGCACAATTTAAAATTATAAAGAAACAGAATTAAAACACTTGTAAGAAAATTACTGTATCAATTAGATAATCGGAATATTTTCGGTAAAAGAGAAACAAAAACCATCGCAGTAGGTTCCACGAAACCTAATTTTGCAATTCTAAATCGAACATGAGGAAACCGTAAGATAATATTAATTTTTATGGCAAAAACACAATTTTCTTCTCGATTTCATTTCAGATCTTCAATACAAATATTAAAAACTATCGATTGACTCACCTTTTTTGGTCTTGTTGTTTATTTCGTGTACCATCTTTATCCTTATTCTTCATAGATTCGATGACTTTTTTCTTTAAACGCTCTGGTGAACTATCATCTTCCTCTTCATCCTTATTGGGAGCATTTTCGGTTTCAGACGATGAGGAAGAATCCGAAGAAGATGATGATGAACTGGCCGACGAACTATCTGAAGATGAAGATGAGCTTCGTGTCGTTTTCTTTGCCGCTAGAGTTTTCGATATTTGACTGCTGTCACGTTCATTGACATGCATTTTTTGTAGAGATAATAATGCTGCTGCTTTAAGGACATCATCATCTTCTAATTGATCGTCTTTGTCGAGGTTTTCCTCACCAATAATACCCGTCAACATATCGATGACATTTTCTATGGTACTCAATTTCTTTTGGATTTGATTCTAAAATGCATAAAGAAAAACGGAGAAAAAAATAGGTTAATTTCTTTAAACTTAATAGGTAAAATTAAATATATTTATGTTATGCTTGGTAGAGTTTTTGTTTGCACATTTAGTAGATGAGAGAAAATCAGTAGTCATCGGTTGTAGTCCTGTTAAAATCCTCGATGCCTCTTACGTAACGAAAATACCGAATTCTCCCGCCATCAGTTGTGAAGGAAATCCTTTGTTAAGTTTTCTGCTGCCGGACCTGATTAGTTACTTATTGCTTATTTTTAACATATACATTTTTATAAAATACTTAATATTAAATCGAAAAACCTAATTTACAATATTGTTTTAAACAAACAAACAATCAAACAATTTAACGACATAATAATTTATAAATCAAGTACATTTATGATGTTGCCTTAGTTTTGTGTTGTATGTGCCGAGTTCACAATTTGCAGAGAGGAGACCTGTACACTTTTCGAATCTCTACTTAAATGCGCATTTGCGGACGCCAACCAGTTGAAACAATATTTTTCTTTAACTCATTTTAACTCCTTTTTACATTGTGGTCATTTTTGGATTTTATATTATTTCTAGGGTGTATGCATACATTACAACATTTGTAGATTCAATAGGCTAAAGAAAAATTTAATTATTTATTCACTATTCAATGAAATTAGGTTTGTGTATTGTTTCATTTTTAAGATTAAGTTAAGTTTGAGACAAATAATACAAAATTTAATATAAGTTCAGAAAACATGTTATAAGAAGTTTATTATGATGCTAAATAAAACAAACTCAAATTGTAAATTTTTCTTAAACTCTTTTGCCTTAATAGTCAAACATACCTGTAGTTTTTCATTTTCATCTATAAATCCTTTGGTAGTGGGTGAGGCTGGAGCACCGCCCGAGTGTAGATCTTTACGTTGTTCCTTTAACATTTTCAATTCTTTTTTCAAGACGGTGGTCTTTTTCATATAACTAGTACGTTGTTTTTTCAATTCATCACGTTGATTTTCAGCTTCTTGAGCTATAGCTAAAGTATTGTGGGATTTAAGAATATTTGAAATAATAATTTAGTAAATAATTTGTTTATATAAAATAAATAATTTCATTTACGAAGTATATTTTCTTTTATAAGAAATTCAACTGCTTTTAAAGGTAATCTTTACCCTAAACCACAAAAATGCCTGTTTGATCATCAGTTTAGTGTCCTATTTAAAGATGTTAAAATCACAAACCAATTGAATTGCTTGACTTTCAACCCAAAAATTTTAAAATAGTTTTAGAACCGAAATACATGCGTATGTTTTCTGTTTCAAAATGTTTCAAGACAAAACTTACCATCATTTTGAGTATTGGCTTCTACTGTTCCGATTACCTCATTGCCTAAATTGTTTGGATGTTTATTAGGTGCAGCTGGAGCTGGTGGTGGCATATTAGGTGGCACTTGTTGTTGAGTAGAGGGTTGAACAACCAGTGCTGGTGGCGGTTGTTGTTGCTGCGGTTGTGGCATTTGTTGTATTTGTGTTGGTGGTGGCATCCACTGTTGTTGACCGTAAGCATCTGTAAATAAATGTGTACAATTTTTAAAATCGAGTCATTCTTTGTAAATTCAATTGGATTATTAAATTAAAATAGATTTTAAAGATTAATGATCTGTACTGTGATATAAATACAGTTTTACTTACCAACTCCCCAACTACCAGGCGGTGGATAAGCTGTATTAAAGCCTGCACTTTGAGCTTGCATTGCTGCATAAGCATCATTTGGCTGCACAAAGCCGGATTGAGGTGGCGGTACACCATACTGATTATAACCGGGCGGCGGTCCATAAGCCTCACCATACAACTGAGGTGGCGGCGGTGCCATGACACCATACTGTGGAGGTGGCTGATTAGCTGTGGGTGGTGGTTGAGACAACTGACGCGGCAAATTTGATTGTTGTTGCTGTTGTGGTGGTGAGTTTGGTTTATTTTTGGGAGACCAGCGGCCACTGTTAGTACGTCTTGGTGGTGATGGACTACGACTTATAGATCTACTTGTACTACGAAAACGTCCCCGATAGCGATCACGTCCCCCAACACGCCTAGGCGGCGAACGACGACGATCTGGTGAGCGTTTAGTGCCGTAACGGGGGCGCCTGTTTGGTGAGTAATCGCGAAAACGATTACGGCGTGGAGAAGGCGAACGTCTTCCCCGACCTCTAGCGGGTGGTGAAGGGGAACGTCTGCCACGTGAGTGAGATGTACGCTTACGAGGTGGTGGACTAACAGACGGAGAACGTCTTCTTGATGAACGTTCAGATTTTGAAGTATCTTTTTCCGCAACAGGCGCCTTAGCAACAGCATTTTTGACTTCTATAAAGATTTTCTAATTGCATAACCATTTTAGATCATTATAATTTTTAAGACATACCAAATTCTATATTATCAAATTCAGCTCCAGGTGGTCCTGGTGGTAAAGCACTGTTGTCTCCCAGACGGCGATCACTGGGTTGTTTTAAAATTTTTTCTTCTTCCATATCTTCGAGATATGCCGGTTTATGGTCACTTAATTATCACTTTCACTCAATTTATTAAAATTTGTTATTATATTTATGTATATATTTCTTGCCGTTTTAACTTCTTGCTGCAGTTTTATTAAAAAACTAGAAGTTTGCCAACGCCATGTAACTTCGTAGGTATAGAAAAATTATTTCATCAGTGCAGCCAGATATCTTACTGTTCTAGTCTGTTTATTTACATGTAAATTACTGTAAAATTATTGATTTAGTATTGTTTTTATAATTTATTTCACACACTAAAAACTATAGCTTGTTTACTTCATAAAACATTGTAAACTATATGCAATTCATTTATTTTTTTGTAGTAGAAAATTTTCTGTAGCACGGTTTTTCTCTTAAAATGGAATGAAGTTGGCTGTAGTTTAAAACCCAAGCAAGGCGTTGCCGTATAAACTAAACTAATTTACACTGCTGTCACCATGATGTAACTGGGGGTCTCCACGTTCAATAAACTGAGAAATAATTATGATCTCAACTGTCAAATTCTATTTCCAACACCATATGTCCACGTGTGGACCGCAAAAACTTTTATTTAAACATTTATTGAGAAATAGTTGTTCGCACTTATTTCCAAGCAATTATGTTGTACATATACTGTCAAATTTGGATTTTTTGGATTTGTTTTCCGAAATATGCATTTAATGCGAAGTACATAAAAATAAAAACAAAGGACTTTACTAATAATACTTATATCCGCAAATAGATTCCTATTTTTCAAACAAAAAGTAAGTAATTTATTAAATTTTCATACAACCATTCACAGCAAATTTGTTTAATTTATGTTCATCACTCAATATGTGTTCTATAGCTCTCAACATAAGCTTACACATGAACATAATTATGCAGTTAATCTGCCGACGTTATTGCTTATGTTCGGAAATAATTATTGAACGTGGAGTAATAATCAAGGTGGTAGCAGGAGAAAAAAAGAACTAGGCAGCACGAGAAAAAGTAACGGCTAGGTCACTTAAGCTGTCAAAAATATAACCAGAAAAACAGCTCATTGACATTTGAAGCGACCTAAAAAGTAGAGCAAAAAACAATCAGCTTTCGTAGCGCTACCACCTTGTTTATTTCATCATGGCTGTCACGATCGAGATTTACTTTCAAATTTTCTACACATACTGCTGTCCAAAGTACAAAAATATTGCAAGCTGTAACGTAGATGCTCGCAAATTCAAAGCAATTTGTTTTCAAGATGTCAACAACTTAAAACGAGTGTTTCATTAAATATATTAACAGCTGCTTATTTTAATGAAGACAATTATCCGCCAACCAATATGTATTCTTTATTGTCAATTCTAACGCTGTGTCTACATCACATGAATTTATATGATGATGGCATGATATAGATGAAAATTTAATAATTGCTCTGCCGGCGTTATGATATATATATACGTCACAGTCTGTTTTAGAAACTACATCTTTTTGCAACTGTGCTGTTTTATACATCAGAACTATTTTTCGCCGAAAACCACATAATTTTTCATTTTGCACATGCGAAAAAAGTAAATTTAATAAATAGTTTGTTAATATTTTAATAGTTTCGTTCTCTATTCAAAACTCAAGTCTTTCATCATATAAACAAAATGTCACTAAATAACAGTTTATCTGTTGCTGTGGTTTGCTCTTCAAATATGAATCGTTCAATGGAGGCACATAACTTTTTGGCTAAAAAAGGATTCAATGTTCGTTCCTTTGGTACTGGAGAACGTGTGAAATTACCTGGCACTGCAATAGATAAACCTAATATCTATGAATTCGGCACAGCTTATGATACAATTTACAATGATTTAGTTAGTAAAGATAAACAATAGTAAGTTTTTTTATAAGATGGTGAAGAAGACACTGTCAATATCAAACGTCTTTAAATTCTCCGTTCTTCTTTCCAGTTATACCCAAAATGGTCTATTGCATATGTTGGATCGCAATCGACGCATTAAAAAATTTCCTGAAAGATTTCAAGATTGTCGTGAGCAATTCGATATAATAGTTACCGTTGAGGAGCGAGTGTACGATCAGGTCTTAGAGCACATGGAGTCGAGAGATGTTGCGGACAATCGCCCTGTTCATATATTTAATGTAGATATTGAGGATAATCATGAGGAGGCATTAATGGGGGCTTTCCTTATAACGGATATGATAAATATGGTAAAAATCTACAACTATTCATACAATCTACCACTGTTGCCACTTGAGTATGTTATTCAAAGCCAAGAGCGTCAATTAATTTGGGGGAAGGGTGTTAATCAATTAAGGACCGCTTTAGGCGAAATGTTAATGAAGCAGAAAATTTTTTTTGATGAAGAAAATATATATGAATTCAATGATAAAACTATTGGTTTTATGTTTATTTGAAGGTTTTGCTTTTCTCGCTTTTTAACTCGCATTTTTAGCCGCCTTAATTTGAGGTTATCAGGTATGTGATTGAAATTGATAATTTGAAAATACTTACATACATAATATCTATGTAGTGTATTTCCAACAATTTTTAGAATTATGTTGCAAACCAAACAACCACTAATTATTGCATTGTCAAGGGCAAGGTTTTACTCTGTACGGTCACATTTGGCAAATATTTGGCCAATTTATTTAGCCAACGGCGCGGCGAAATACCGAAAATAAAAATTGAGTTCATTGTTAATTTTTATAAAAAAGACCTCAAGCTTAATTAAATTAAAACATAAATAAATAGATAATATTTATTTATGTTTTAAAAAATTTATTTGTTTGTTAATGGTTAGCTAATCTACATATATGCTGCATTTTATTAAATTCTTGAGTACTTACTGGAATAAAATTTTATAATTTCGAAAAGAGAATTTAGTTTTTGCCTCATAAATACTTTAATAGTCATCTAAAGCTGAACTAATTGTATAAAATCTGTAAGATAAATAAACAGATTCATATCGAATAAAAAATTGTTTGTATTGTTTGTATACATACATATGTATGTTTTTTTACAACTATTGTACTTGTACTTTGTTATTTCTCAATTTGGACTTGTGTGTGAGTGTATAAGTAAATGAGTTTGAAAACTTTTCTAGAATGGTGGTAAAGATCTAATTATGATAAAGTTTGGCTTAGCAACGCAATAAAATGCAAGCTTATAGATTAGCTAATCTACAACAAACAAATAATTTTTTGAATTTTTAATGTTAATCCAAATTTTATCTATTTAATTTTTTGTTAATTCCAAGAAATCTAAATATGTTTAGAAAATATAGAACAAGGTGAATTCTAAGCAGGTGGTCTCGACTACCCAAGTGGATATATGTATATGCTCGCCTACTTTGGCCCCTTGTATTCTTGATCTACCTCAGATGTCAAAGAACATTTTTCACTACATTTTTTTCATCATTCCGAAAAGGCATTTTCTAAGGCGAATTGAGGGAGATTATACGTGCTATATGTATGTAAATATTCCTTGATATCAGGCGTAGAAACACCACTAATAACAAAAAACTATTAAGCACATGCATATATTTTCTTGATTTTTCTCTGGTTTATGATTTCTAAACCTCAACCATAAAAGAGGGATGTTGTGTAAGTTTTAAGTGCTTTGCGCAAACTGCTATACCGATTTTTAATTGCCTTTTTTTTTGTTATTTTCTAGGAGTATTTTTTAAATTTATTATTATTTTTTAAAGATGGCTCTCAAAGTAGTTTGGAAGTTATTTATATTTATTTATTATTTTCTTTGATTAAATTTGCGATGTATTTTTTTGTCAAGTAATTTTTATGCAAAAAAAAAAAAAACGTTAATTTTAAACAAAAAATAATCCAACTCAAATCCTTCCAATTTTATTTAATAACTTTAAAATAAATGCATGCCAATTGAAATATACACCAAATATATGAGGTTGGCTGTTATTTGAATTTTTCCCGTAAACTTGTATTTTTTTTTTAAATATATTGGTTTTATTTTAGTGCTTTTAGTATTTTTGGAAAATTTTTTTGCTCAATCAGTTTGGAAGATGTTAGCGAAAAACCAATTTAAGTCAAGAAGAATTTCGAAACTATCAAAGATATACAAAATGATGTCGAAGACATTAAAAAATTCAAATATTCCTACAGAACTATTCGTAATTTGAATTTTTATTAATTCAATGAAACGTGAATCATATTCATTTGCAAATACATATTTGACTAAATTTTGAAAATTTTTTTATGTTTGGATGTTTGTTCTATTTGGTAGACGCATAGCATATGACTCAAATTAAAAATTTTTTTAAGGATTTAAAACGAGACAAATTGGTACTTTTGCCAGTTTTTGTGTTATTAATATGTTTTTTGTTTTACATTTATCCAGAACACACTTTGGGGGGGTGAAAAAGCTGGTGCTTTTTGCATTTGATACCTTTTTCTTTTTTCGATAAATTTAGACAGTTTAAGGAGATGTTTTAATAACGCGTTCTAGTCAACTATAGATATGCTATACTGGAAAATGTTCTCTACCTAATTTTAATTAGAATATTGAGCTGTGTGGTGTCTTTAAAAACTGTACCGTAATTTCATTGTGCAACTTTTCTGCATGCAATTTTGATTTTAAGTGAGACTGTTGATATATAAATATATATACATTTAAAATTTTTTCTCTCTTTCTCACAGAAAAAAGGCAGTTTCATGCAACAAAGCTGCGTAGTGTAATTACGATATTACAGTAGAATCACTTTTTAAGGAGCATTTTTTGGAATTTTTTTTTTAGAAATGGACAAAAATATACACGTAAGGTAAAAAATAAAAGGGGTTAGGTGTTCCACAAAGATGCTTCTCGTAGTATTTTACAAAAATTTTGAACATATATTATCCAAGACTACTTGATTTGTCATGCTGATTTACTGAAACAATATGGAAAGGGAGGGGGAATTTTAATCTCCCGATAGTAAATACGTTTGTTTTCTTTTTTATATCTTTTTTCTACATGTAACGCACATATCAGTCGTTATAATCTTTCTATTTTTAGTGTAGTACAGTGTAATTAAAGAGCCGACTACAAAATACTGACCACGCTGTAAATATATATAATGTTGCACTGGTCGGTCATGTAAGTTTCACATAATTTGGCTAAGTAGAAATATATACATTTTGTGGGCGTGTCTAGTTTTTCTGTCAGTGTACAGGGTATCAGAGATACTTTTTTGCTTATATTTTGTTACAGATTTTTTTAAAGCAAAAACAAAAATTACTATAAAAGCACAAATCACCAAAAATATCAGATTCCCTTATATTATAACCAGACAGTAAGTACACTGTATGTTATTGTAAAAAAATTTCGAAAAAATAAAAATTGTCAAAAGAACCAGCTTTTCAATATTTCATTCAAATCCATTTAGAGAAATTCTCAAGAAGAAAAGTACGAAAAGTAAAAATGCACCACAAATAAAAGAAAGTACCAGTATTTTTTTACATTTCAGCCGCCAGAAAGTATGTTGACTTATAAAAAATTTTTTAAATATTAGTACAAAAATAAGAAGTACCCGACTACCAATTTGTCAAATTTTTGACTTAAAAAGGGCCCTATATTTTAACCTGGGTCGAATGCTATCCCTCTAGTAAATTTCATCCGAACTCATTAAGGGGTAAAAAAAACACCAAAAGTAAAGAAGTATCAAAAGTACCATGTTTTTTGTCATTTCAGCCCCCAAGAAAGTATGTATAAAAAATATATAAAATATTTGTAAAATAAAAAGTACCAACACTACCAATTTGTAACTTTTCTACTCCTTAAAAAGTACCTATCCAAATTTCTATCGAATCCATTTAGGAAATTTCTCAACGAAAAAAGCACCAAAAGTAAAAAATTTCCATAAGCAAACAAGTACCATAACTACCAATTTTTCCCTTTTTCAATCATTAAAATGTAGCCTATATTTTAATACTGGTCACATGCTATCCGTCTACCAAATTTCTTTCAAATCCACTTAGAAAATATGTCAACAAAAAAAGTACTAAAAGTAAAAAAAAAACCACCAAAAGTAAAAAAGTACAGAAGGACCAAAAGTACCAGTTTTTCTCATTTCAGCCCCCAAAAAGTATGTTAATTTAAAAAATATTAGTACAAAAATAAAACGTACCCAACTAACAATTTGTCCATTTTTTAGCCCATAAAAAGTACCATATATTTTAATCTGGGTTACATGATATCCGTTTGTGCCACAAGTAGGGAGAAAGAAACAGGATAGAAAAGATAAATGTTGAAAAATGTAGGAGAAGAATTAATTCATTTTACAACTCTGCTGTTACGCATTTTGTTAATTTTTAGTGCAGTGATTCAACGCGCCTCTGGTGTTAAGTAGACTCATCAACTTTCTTAACTTTTTAGTGACCAGTGCTATGCTTTCAGTCAGCACTTTAAATAGTCGAACAACAATTAATACCATGCCACCCACCCATACTAATGTGCATTACAGAAACTTCATGATATTGATTTACTTGCCTTGATCATGAATCGGACCCACTTAATAAGTCATAAGTTGCATAAGTTGTTTGCGCGTTATAGTGGAACAAACATAAAAACTTTCAAATTTATAATATAAGTGGGAATCTAGTTTTTAAGATAAATACTTATGTCATGTACTATTCTGATCAGTGACATTTCAAAAATAAAAACTTAATCAAGGCAAATTCATTACAAGTAGACTCGCCTCAATTCACTTTGAAAAACATCTACTAACGATGTAAAAAAATGTCAACATATCATTTGACAAAGGGCCTGTTCGGAAATGCATCACTGCACCGCATCTGATGCGTTATACGTTCTGAATATCAGCGGCTGATAACACTGCATATGCTGCTTTGTATCAGCTGAGAAAACTAGTCACTCATGCGCATCAGATGCGGCGCAGTGATACATTTCCGAACAGGCCCAAAGTAAGACGTCATTTCCATTATGCATTTTTGTTGCATGTAGCACTCGTGTTTTACTCAAAAAGAGAGCGACGAAATATAAAAAGTACACATTTCTATTTCAACACTCTCACTTACAATAAAAATTGCATGCAACAAAGTTGCATAGTGTAAATTACGTCTTAACTGGATCACATATGTATACAAGGGGCGAAGCAAGACGAAAATAATCAGCTGAAGAGACTATCCGGTATGTTCTACATTCCGAGAGAAATTTTCACTTCTAAATTGTTCAAACCATTGTTGGTAAAAATAAAAATTTACAGCAACAATGCTTTGACAATTCAGAAGTGAAAATTTCACTCGGAATGTAGAACATACCGGTATCTGTTATGAATTTGCCTTGAACTAATAGATAAATTAAATTATTATAAATTTATCTCTAATTTTAGTTTTCTTTTTTATTTTCTCTATTTCAGATGTCCAAATCTAGTGATTTAGATAATGATATAGATGAACTTTTACAGGAATTTGAATCAAGACGTAATAAAACTGTTTTGCATGCGGTACTTTTTTACTGACCCATTTCTTTTCTTGTCAAATATGGGTGATTTTGTTTTTGTATTAAAAAAAATTGACAACAGACTTGAAATATAAAACGGAAAACAAGTAAATAATATATATAAAAATTAACTACAGCTAGCAACTAGTAAAAACAACAGCAACAACAAATTAAATATAAGTGAGTTAAAAATCTAAAATATATTCATATGTATGCACATTACGTTACATATACATATATATCGATTCTTTATTGCAACGTAATACATTTTACGTTTTTATAAAACGTTAACAGTTCTATAGACGTTATTAGATTAAGATAATTTTATGAATTTTTTTTTTAGTTTTTTTCAGATATGATTACGTTGCAATAAAGCAGCGACATGTTCCGTATCGATGATTTAATATTTAAAGGGTTATTTCGAATTTTCGTTTTTTTGTACTGAAAAAAAACCAAAAAAAATATTTAAAAAATAATTAGAAATCACCATTAAAAGTTTGTTACCAAAAAACTTAAAAAAAAACAATTTGCAAAATTTCTTTCGAGATATAACTTTTCTACATTAATGGCCATTTCTTGACTTCATACTTATGTACGTAATTAGTTAATTTTTATTTATGTTGTATTTAAATAAGATTTAATTTTTTCAGTGAGTAATTAAAATTACTTGAGGCCCTATGCTCCTTATAGGAACTAAAGGAATCAATTTATATATATATAATTAAAATTCTTATTTAATTACGATGAAAATATGGTAACCCTATATGGTAAATTTCCCTAAAGAACAGCTGACTAGAACAAATAAAAAAAATACATTTTTATTTTAGCTAAAAATAAGAATAATTAAGAACTGCTGAAATGTTTTAAAGTAATAAAAGCAACTTTCAATATGATCGAAAGGTTAATAGCGAAAAAACAAGACAAAATTTTATGCAATTTGCCAGCAGCCACAAATATTTTATTGCCTTTATTTTATATACATACATACATAAGTAAGAAGAACAAGTAGTCAAAAACATATGGAAATTCCTAAATCTTAATTATTTTTTATATTGTTATTATTAAAATGTCATGTCAAAAATTGGTCCTAAGCAATCGATATGTGCTTAAAGAGTTAAATAAAAAAGGATTTTATTGTTTCTAGTTTCCTTCAAAACCTTCGATTTGACGATAATTAAAACGTGAGGAATATTAAGCTATTGCATAGCTTCTATCGCGGGCTTTGATGCGACCGAATCAAGAAATTTTAAAACGTTTGTTTCTTAAGTCTTTTGTTTTTGAAACGAAAAAACCTGAAACTAAGTTTGTTTCTTAAGTCTTTTGTTTTTTAAATATTTAAATCGCCCAATGTATGTTAACCCCTAAAGTATGCTATTGATTTTGATTTCATTAACATACAGTATTGCCAGAAAAACAACGGAGTTATTAAACAAAACGTAATAATATAATTGCATAAGGGGCTGTCCACATATTATGTAACGCTCCAAGGGGGTTTAAATATTTGTTACGGATTGGGAATTTTGCACTGAAAAAGCTTTACCTGAAAACAGCGTTACGTAATATGTGCACATCCCCTAAGTTGATAAAAAAATGCTATGCAATAGCTTTACCGCGGCAGTCCCCGAGTGCCACATGTCTTTTTTAATTAATAACAACACTTGTCGTGTCGCCAGACGATCTGTAGACACAAGTTATTTTTTTTTTCAAATGGTATGTTATTAGAACTGTAGAACTTTCACATTAAATACGGAACAAAATTGTGTACATTTTTTTTTATTACGAGTAAGTATGTATTTGAGAAAAAAAGATATAGACCTTTCAGATGATACCAGGTTTTTTTTTTTTTTTTTGTAGGATCAGCAGTCATGGGGTAACCCTATTTATGCCAGAACTAATGCGGAAGGGATAGCGGTAGAGATAGGGTTAGATGGTGAAGTGTATAAGAATGCTCAGTTCTTTTTGCAAATCTGCTGTTGAATGTTTTGTTAATTTGTAGAGCAGTGCCTCTGGTTTTAAGTAGACGCATTATATCTCTTAAGCTGTGTTAGCAATCACTTTATTAATTGTTTTACTTCGCCGACAATTCTGCTAACCGACGAAGGAGAGTTCAGTGATGTACATCAGCTTGGAACGTTTATTAAAATCAGAGGACACTCTCTAGCTGATTGCTCCGGCTTCGCACGAAAGCTTTTTACTAATGAAAATACTCATACATTGGTATTTTATATATGGACATGTTACAACTTAAAACATAAAAAATACAAACTTTCTCGTGAAAACTTGAAATCTACAAACAGAAATATTGTTTTCCGTCCTAACCCCCCAATTTTCTGCGTGAGTACCCTGCGTGGGTACCCTCGTAATTTTTTTATTTTTATGTACTTATGTAATGACCGGTTTAATTTTTATATAAGGGGCTGTGCACATATTACGTAACGCTGTTTTCAGAGATTTTATACCGCCCCCCCCCCTTCGTAACTTTTTTTAATTAATTTTTAGTGCAAAATTTCCAATCCACAACAAATCTTAAACCCCCCTCTCCCCTGGAGCGTTACGTAATATGTGCACAGCCACTAAATAAAAGATTGAAAATTAACCCTCCTGACTTGTATATGGTCAAGTTTTGTTGGGATATCGGTTTTTCCCAATGAAACTGGACAATATTAAATTCTCTATAAAATTTTTTATAGTATATTTTTCTTTTAAAATGCTGAATATAAATTATGTACAGGGTGTCCGCCGAGAAGGTATACCACTTTGTTTGTTTATAATTTTTGATTTAAAGAAAGAGAATGGATTTTATATTGATAAATGTTTTATTTAATATAAAGGACGTTTTAGGAAATGCATCACTGCGCCGCATCTGATGCGCATGAGCGACTAGTTTTCTCAGCTGATACAAAACAGCATATGCAGTGTTACCAGCAGTTGATTTTCAGATGCAGCGCAGTGATGCATTTCCGAACAAGCCCAAACTACTTATTAAATATAATAATAGACAGAATAAAAATAGCTTCTATTTATTATATCATGGCTCTGATGTTTCGATGGATAATAGTTTTTAAACTATTCGCAATTATTTCTAGATGTTGAAAATAAAAATTTTAATACATATTTTTTTTAAACTACAGAGGATACCCTAATGCGTGTACATCCATATATCATTGGCTCAAATGCAAAAGGTATTAAAATATTTCAAGTGGTAAAGGCAAGTTCATAACAAGTAGACTTGCCTAAATTTGATTTGAAAAATATCTACTTCCGATGTCAAAATAATGTACCAAACAATTGTGTCAACAAGGTATTTGGCAATGCTATTGGATTACAAATACAAGGGGCGAAGCATGGCGTAAATAATCACCTGAGCTGTCAAGACTACCTGTTATGAATTTTCCTTGAGTGATAAGATTTGCCATTTTATTTTACTTTATAATGTCGTTACTATCATAAAATTTTAAATATTTTTTTACGGATTTTTATATAATACTTGTAAACCATTTAGCACTTCAGCCAACGATATAACGATATATTATATATATTAAATACATAACTCATTTATTGATCCCTTACTTTTTTTGCTATTATTTAATAAATATTTTGAAGACAAAAACTGTTAAAACATGTTTGCAAGCTAATCGCAACTGATAATTAAAGAATTAATAAAAATATATTAAAAATACAGCATGTTAAATATTTAAATGAACTATTTTTATGTATGATTTGTTTATATGTATAAATGAAATATTTTTATGAATGATTTGTTCATATCACAACCTAAAATAATTATGCTAATAAATAAACAAAAATAACCTCAAATATTAGTTTTATTTTTAATTTTTTTCATTTTAATGACGATCAGCGATGCGCGATGGGAAAAAATCCTCGCATTAGAACTATAAATATTAAAAAAAAACTATTGTAATGGGTGATCCAAGTAGAGATACTTTTTACTATTCAATAGCCTTTTTTTGACAGATCACGTGTGAATTGTGTCATGCTGTCATGTTATTTTTGTTTAGTATTGTTTGGCATTTCATAATGGAAAGACTTACGTCTGAACAACGTTTACAAATCGTTCAACGAAAATTCACGTTCTGTGAGGAATGTGTTTCGTGCACTTCGCTCAACTTATGGTCAACATAATCGGCCTACTGAGCGTACTATTCGCAACACCATCACCCATTTTGAGATCCAGAAACCTGAAGAGATTCAAGAACTGCCACTTCATCCAGAAAAAACAACGGTTTGGTGTGGTTTGTGGGCCTGTGGAATCATCGGTCCATATTTCTTTAAAAATAATGCCGGTGCGAACGTAACCGTCAATGGCGACCGTTATCGTGCCATGATAACTGACTATTTGATGCCTGAAATTGAAGCTCGTGATCTCGGAGACATTTGGTTTCAGCAAGACGGCGCCACTTCCCAAAGATCGCATCAATCAATGGATTTATTGAGAGATTGGCCACCAAGATCGTGTGATATCACACCGTTAGACTTTTTCCTGTGGGGATATGTAAAGTCTAAGGTTTATGCGGACAAACCCGCTTCGATTCAGGCCTTGGAGAAAAACATCACGCGTGTCATTCGCCAGTTACCAGTCGAAATGCTCGAATGAGTCAGCGAAAATTGGACTCAACGGGTGGACCATCTGCGACGTAGCAACGGCCAACATTTGATAGACATAATCTTCAAAATATAAATGCCAAAGAATGTTCTTTCAAATGAAAATAAACATTCTCCATTAAATTTGAATTTTCTGTGTTTTTTTTTCTTTAAAAAAGTAGGGAACCTCGAAATGGATCACGAGTTAGATATTTTTCTCCAAAAAATATTTAAATTTTCATATATTTAGTTCACCATCTCCATTTTGAGGGCAAATTCCCACACCTGGCTACACTTGTGTATTGTATTTGGTTGGGGGAAAAACTGGTTTCAATCACGCGTTACTCAAACAAACGAGTCACGAGGATAGCGCTCATCTCCAATTACAATTAAATTTTTAAAAAGTATTATTTTTAAATATTGTTGTTCTAAACTAAACATACAATTTAATAAATGAAAATGTATCTACAAACATCTACGTATGTATGTATGTACGTACATATACTATATGTATATAATACGTATGTACATTATTTCATGTGCACACATTTAAGTGATCTTTTAATCATAATGATTCATAATCGGTATGATTTGTAAGTGAATAATATCCCAGAAAACACAAGGCCAAACGTTTGAAATATGATGGATTTTATCGTTTGTAATTAATATAATTGAAAATTTCACTATCGTTTTGTAGGTAACAAACTTTGCGCAAAGACGACCAAATATTTAAATGTTCTAGTAAACGAAGCTGCATTTTATATAATTTATTTTTATACGAAAATTCGAAGAAAGTTGCAAATTTGGAAATAAAAAACATTAAATTAATTGCAAGTTAATAAAACTTTGTAATTGTAATAATTTGAAGAAAAAAAAAAACAGAAATTCGAGATAGTACGAAGATTCGTTGGAAATTCACAAACTAACCTTAAAATTTTTATTTACCGTAATGTATCAGCTGTTCCTCCCTCTATGGCATGTGAAAAGCAATGCAAAAGTTTAACGAATTTAAATAAAGCAATCTGCATAAAATGTAAATTATCAACGTTCTTGCGTGACAAGGATAGGGTATTTCGTTAGGGGGACGAGAAAGTTCGGTTAACTCTATATTAATGTTGTTTTCAGGGCTGCCACTAGCTAAATAAAAATTCTACCAAAACTATCATCAAATTCTACCATAGTTTGAAAATAAATTCCTTTTCTGTGTTTTTTATAAAATTTGTTGTCAAAATTTAATAAAATACATAAAAAATGAACCTACCAACCAGCTTTACATACTAAAAATATCTACCAATTTCGGTCTGATCAGACCAAACTGGCAACCGTGGCTATTTTGTTTATATACATACATACACACATATGCATATGCAAGTTAACAACATCCCTCCAGTTTTAAAAGTAAAAATTGACTCGAAATCGTTAGGTATTTCGCTAACGAAAAATCGACTAACTACTTACTACTACTTCACTGGCTACAAGTAGTGCAAGAGTTCGCCTTTTGACTCTCTCACTCATGTACATGTACACGCACTCAGTACATGCATAAATGTTAATGCTTTTAACCTCAAATTTTTTTTTTACGAGTTGAAAAAACTGTTCCCTTATTCCAAAGAAAATCAACAAAAAATAAAAAAGATTTTATGTGAGTGTTATGTTTATGTGTTGGCGAACAATTAGAAGTTCATGGTCAATGAATGTTAAATTTTTAGTAAAAAACAGTGTTTTTTTTTAGAAAGGTAAAATGAGCAGCAGAAGGCAACTAAAACGTTGCATAAAAAAAGAAAAAAAAAAACAATTAATTGAAAATTTTATAATTATTGAAAAAGATATTTGATAAATAAACAAAAATCCAAAAAAAAATAAATTTCTGTAGTATTTTCATTAAGGAAATATCTTTAGTGATCTAACTAGTACATTATGACTAGCGAAATAGTCAATGTCAATGTCATCCCCATGTTAAAATCGTCAGTCGAGTGCATTACTAGTAGTTCAACTAACTAACGACTGGTAGTTAGCGCAATAGCTAATCATTCGCTAGCTACGCCGACTGCAGGGATATCACACGTTTTTAAGTGTTCTATGATTGCACGATCGTGCCAACCGTACAGTGCGGGTACGGAAACGCTTGGCTAACTGGGACTTAAGCCTTTGAGGTGGAATATGATTAAATACCATTCTAAAATTAATATCACATCTGTGTGTTTGTTGGGGATATTACCTACACAAACACATAGATAATATGTATCTGTGTACCTAACTACCTGATACGAGAACAAGCATTTTTAGTTTATTTCTACTTCCATATAAACTACAAATGGTTGTATTTTTTCAAGCAAATTTCAAACGATCAGTCATACATAAACTGTTGGTAAGCGCACATGGTTTTATTTCGTTATAATCGAAACGATAACACGACTAAATGCAAAAGATATTGTACATACATACATATGTATGAGTATAATCAAAAGTAAATAAACAAATAAGTATTTAACAGTGAAAGATCAGAAATCGCATGATCAAGTAAAAAAACGTGTTTGATATTATCGAGTGCATAAGTACATACATACATATTTACAATTAAAAAAAGAACTTACATACCTACAACGTACAAATAAGTTAATTGTGTTTTAGTGTTTGATTCTAAATAAAAAATATTATAGGTTATAAACTTGTACTAAACTGGCAAACTTATTTTTAATCATAAAATTTATATGACAACAATGGATTTTTCAAAAGAAACAACAAATCAAAATGGTAAGTTTTTTGTTTTAATTCATGAAAAACGTACATAAATATCATTGTTAATATCTGATTATTTTGTGGACCAGTGGGGTTAACCTGTATTTCGAATCGAAAGTAAATGCATTCGAATTTCAATGTAAATAAGATACAAATTCGAACAGTTTTCTTTTCGAATCGAGTTGCAGAGTAACCCCCCAGTGCTGCCAGCAATAAATTTTTCAATTACGCACTACGAATACCCAATTAATTTACTTAAACTTAATTATTCACCGATTTTTTCGATCAAAATTTAAAAAAAAAAAGAACCGAAGGTACATAACGAGCCTTTCCTGCAATAGACTCACAACTTAAAATATGTGATTTTTGAGTTAACAAGGCAGGGATTAATTGTCCTATCGTTCTTCATAATGTGTGAAAATTTGATCTAAATATCTTATGTACTAAACTTGTGAGAGACGAATAAAATATTATTTTACATTTAAGTTGTTAGCGAATTCAGAACTTTAAACTCGTTTTCTGCAAAAATACTTTAATTTTGTTTTTAGTTATAACCATATTGCTGCAAAGGCTCGATATACATACATATATGTATCAGAGACCTGCAACGGGTATAAAAATTTCGAATGTAACCGTTAATTTGCTCTTGAGTGATCCAAACGTTTTTGTTCAACAACAAGCAATGACTGTAAACGCAATAGATCATTTTAAACACTCAGTTTTAAACACTCGTACTGGCAATGAAAATGATTGTTTGTGATTGTTGGGTCTAAATAGCTATTTTAATCTAAGACAGCTGATGACGGTGTGGGCTAACGAGGTCACCTAGTATTAAATTCCCGTTACACTTCACCTAGTAAACATATGTACATAACAGTTAGGTGTAGCAAGTATGATTGAGCCGTCTCAATAACCAGCGCTTAATAACAAATAAAATCTAATCAGGCTTTCGACAGTTTTGTTCCTAATAGAGTTTCATTAATTTTCTGCAGCTTGCTTACGAACAATCACACACTTGTCCTTCTGTTGTTTTTACGCATGATCTTATTGCGATCGTCTAGTTAGTTACTCTACAATTAATAACGCACATATGCAAATATAAACACAAATATGTATGTGTGTTTGTAGTAAAATTTACTAAATAAATTTATACAAATATGTGTATGAATGTATGTACGAGTATTTTTTGTTATAAAACATGCCTTGCATAGTATTAAAGAGTTATAAAAGATTAATTAAATCAGCATGTTCGTATCGATCCGGTGCGGTTACAATCATTCCACCAATCACAAACAATCATGTTCTTTGCCAGTACGAGTGTTTAAAACTGAGTGTTTGAAGTGATCTATTGCGTTTACACTATCATCGATTGTTTTTAATACAAAAATGTTTTAATCACAAAACTCAGAGTAAATGATCGAATACACTCGAAAGTTTTATATCCGTTGCAGATCTCTGATACATATATAACAATCGCAAATTTTGTCAAATACTATGAATAAAAATTACAACAAATCTTTTCATTGCTTATGCGTCGTTCTTGAAATCTGCTATTATCAATGCATATTTTGTGTAATTTTTTGGTTTGCTAGTTTGATTCAAGGAGAAAAATTTTTAAATATTAGTCATTGTAAGATCGGCATGTTTGTCAACTAGTCGAAGTTCTGTTTGGTTGGATTGGCATATTGTATGACAAAAATATTTTGTATATGTGTGTTTTTCCATTTTTGTTTGGATGGCTAGTTTTCATTGACAAGAAATTGTTGCTGAACAATATATTACAGAGAATTTATTTTCATTTTGTGTGCTAGTAAAAAATTTTACTAGTTGTCAAGTAAAAAATTTTTTTTAGAAAACTTGAATTTTATTTGTTATCAGGTAAATATTTTTAGTTAAAAAAACTAATTTTAAATCCTGCTCCCATCAACGTTTGGAGTGATAAAATGTTGCAATGGACGACAAAAAATTAATACTACTGGTGCAGGAAAATTAACTTATTTATAACAAATATTCTCCGGGGCACAACATCATCATTTAGGTTAGATCTACAATTTCAACGGTCGGCTAAATGGGCCTTAATGCGTAGTAATTGTCGTAGTGAATAAAAAATTTTAAGCACCGCCCGAGAGCAAATTTTTGGTTCTACTACTTCACAATTTAAAATGTTTTCTCTTTAAATAGCTTGCAGGAAAAATTTTCAAGTGTAAGTTTTAAAAAATACATGCCCGCTGAATTTTCTTTACTTTTACTTTTGCCAATAAACAAATATTTTTCGCTTTACTTTTTCATAAAAGTATTGGACATGGAAATTTATCCTTTAAGGACATTTGGCAATGAATTGTTTAAAAGTAAACAATTCAGAGTAAATCTAAACTGCATTAAAAAGTGAAACACATATTCAGAAATACATAAATACATACATACATACATAATTTATAATTTATGCATAAATGTGATACCATACAGTGTTCCATTATCAAGTTCAATAACTCAAAGCCAAAAGCCTTTCTAAAAATTATAAATACATACTTATAAGGCCCATTAGTTTTATTTCACAAAGCATACATACTACATACATATGTATGTATGTATTTACATACATAAATGCAGGTTCATACCCAATGAACAATTTTTGCGGAAACACCTCACGTCAGGAGAAATCTAAGTAAATACACTTATGGGAAATATTTGCTGTTATTTGCCTAACATTATTAAATATTTTGTTTTGTGGTCGCACTATGCAAATTTATTTGCACATTATGTTTGTTGAAAGAGAGTAAAATGTTTCACGATCATCAAAAGCTTAGCAATGCATTGAATGTATTTCTTGAGCTTTAAATTTTTCTCTTCGGAAGTCGAATTATATTTTCTATAATTCACAAAATTTTGAAGCAATTTAGTGAAAAATAAGAAAGGAATACCTATAAATCGATGAAAAGGCTTTAATCGGTTATATTCTGACACTCGCATGAAATGTGCTATTACGACTTGAACTTTCGACAAAGGTGTGCAGTAAATTGTAGTCACAAGATCCTAGAAATCGCTAGAGTGTATTAAAATTAACCAATGAGCAAATTTGAGGTTAAATTTCGTATTTATTGGGCAATAACGTTTATACAATTTTGTATGGAACATTGATCCCATAATGCTATTTATTGCGATAATCTCAATAAAGGTGCATGTCTGAACACGTTATTAGAGCTCAATTTTATTTTTGCAGCCCGATTAGTACCAAATGTGATTGAATTCTACCAGTTTTGTCATAATTGGTAAACATATGACAATTGTAAAAGTAGATTATGAAAAACTATGTGGTTAAATTTCGAGGCTGATCGCATACATACATACATATGTATATTAGTGCAAAGCGAATTGAATTCGACTTGATATTAGATAAAAGGTCATAGAAGCGCGTCAATACATACATATGTATATACATATGTGCATATGTGTATAGTTTGTTTTTATATATAAATAAATGCATGTTGTCTGTGCGTACTAAAAATAAAGAGGTATTTTGCTGTTTCAGTATCTTTTGATCACTACTAATACGTTTAGAATTTGCTTTCTTGCATAAATTAACATTTAAAATTTCATAGTTCGCTTTTAAATGAATAGCTAATCAAAAAAATTATTTTCTGAATAATAAATAAATCGTATTAAAAACTCGTGCGTAAGCTTAAATAGAGAATTCATTCACGCCTTTTCAAATATATACATACATATATAAGTAAGGATGTATACATATATTCTTTGATATATAGGTATAGTATAGGTATAGTATATGTTTAAGCGGAAATCGCGTGATCTTTAATCACGTTTTTTTTATTGTGTACGAGTGCATATTTATTTATAAGAAATGAATACGAATGTAAAATTAAAATATTATTGGAAATATTAAACACAAGTTACATACGAGTACATACATATATAGATACATATGTACAATAAATATAAATTTCTTTAGCACACAATCAACTAACCAAGATTGTCACATTTTATCTGAACTATTCGTATAATCCGATTAATATCGTAGGGATCTGTACATTGCGGAAGGTAATTCGATGTCATTTAAGACACATTTTCTGCACCAATAATGTTAAGCATATGGGCATTTCCAGAAAAAGGTCAACCGCGACAGAAATATTAAAAACCGGAAAAAAAAATTTTCTTTATCAAATTTAATTAGAGAACTGTCTAAATTTTTATAATTTATTAACTTAAATAATAATTCTTTTATTTTTATTATCATTGGAATATGTATATCCTGTTTTATTTATTTTTTATACTTATAAATAAAAAGTTTTAAACCTAAAAAATGCCTTTGGAATCATTGTCCCGTTCGCGATGTCCCGTTTGCGATTCTAAAAAAAATATTTAAAAAAAATAATAATAAGGATAATTAAAAAAAAACAAAATGCTAAATAAAAGCTTTATATCTCTGCTTTAGTTAAAAAATAATCTCCATTTAATAAACTGACAAAATTCGCAGAGTTTTAAACAAAACCACACACCGAAAAAAATGACTTACATTTTTTGTCCCGTTCGCGATCGCAAGTTTATCCAAAATGTTTGGAGAACGTTCATATTTTATAATTTTCTTTTTGTTCTCAAAAATTGTTCTACTAAAATGCTATTAAAGGTCGTGCTTCACTATCCTACACAATCGTACGATTCATTCACAGGAAAATCTTGCAAAAATCTGACCGACTTTAAAAATCGTTTCAAAATGGTGTTGTAGGTGCCACACTATCATACAAATCTGATGCCAAAACATCTGGTTGACAATAAATACTCTTCTGATCGCATGAAAACTATCATTTTATGAAAATTTTCATAAAATTTTACAAATCGCACGACTTGCCAAAAAATCTGTCACACAGTTGCATTTTTAGTCCACACTATCATACATTTTTAGCACACATGTCATATTTTGCAAATCGCGCGACTGTGTAGGATAGTGCGGCACGGCCTTAAATATTTATAAAAAGTAATGTTGGGATATTCACTTTCTGAATCATAAATATTTCATTTATCTGGCAACTTTATTCTTCTTTTAACTTTTTACCATTTTTCTTTTTTTACTTACTACTTTTGCTCTCATCATATTGATCAGTTCATATTTTGTAATCCATTTTTATTGAACCAATCTTACATTAAATATAATATAAAAGTTATTTAATTCGGTGTTTTAATTTAGAAGAAGATTACTTCCACCTGCATTTTAATTTACAACGTTAGGTATTTCAAATCGCCTATTTTCAACAGGTTATGGGCCCAGGTACCCACGTGCATGCGCCATTGTGTTTTGACTAAATAAGTTTATGGATAGCGACGAGTCGGTCCCAATTGATTCCGCAATTGTTTCTGGTTTTTTAGAAGACACAATCGACAGCATTTGTTTGAACTCTGAGATTCCGGCTGAGCTTGAAAGTTTGAGAAAAGCAAGCATGAGTGAATCAAGAGTTTACCACATTCATCGTTTCAATGGGCAGAATTACCAGCTATGGCGACGACAAATGGAAATATATATGGCAGAAAATAAATTAAAGCCATATATTTTAGGCACAAAGGAAAGAACACAGCAAAATGCTACACAATGGGACGAAAAAGATGCGGAAGCGCAGGCATTCATTATGAGAGGAATAGAGTTGGAGCAACTTAAGTACCTCACCGAATGCTCAACGGCAGCCCAAATGTGGTCAAAATTAAAAGCCGTTCACGCTGAGAAAAGTGAACAATCTGCACAAGTTCTGCTTGAGAAATTTATGAGCATTAAAATGGCTGATGATGAATTAGTTGTTGATTTTGTTGCAAATATTATGTCGATAGCACAAAGACTCAAAGATATGAACTTAGAACAAACACAACCTATGATTATTGCAAAAACTTTGAGCAGCCTGTCAGTGAGATTTGATCACGTACGCACCGCATGGTATGCAGTGCCACGAGAACAACAAAATATAGAAAGATTGACTGAACACCTTGTTAATGAAGAAAGCCTTATGAATTTACGTGCAAATGACAACAAAAACACCAACAGCGGCTTTTCGAATGCAGTATATACAGTAAGTAAGTCTAGAAACAAAAATAGTAACCACTATAAACCGAACCAAAAACGAAGTGGCAAATGCAATTATTGTCAAAAACCGGGGCATTGGGCAAGAGAATGCAGAAAACGACAAAGTGATCAACGGAACAAAGAAGAAAGAAAAAATGAGTCATATTCACTAGCGTTACAAAATGAAACAAAGCAAACTAATGAAAATGCATATTTGTTCAACGTAGACAAATCAATAAACTCTAATAAAATCGAAAATTATTTTTATGCAGACTCAGGTGCCACCGACCATATGTCATTCCAGAAGGAACTTTTTACAAACTACCAAGCTGAAATATTAGAAAACTCATATGTGAGAGTGGGCGATGGACGTCGTTTAAAAATTGAAGGTAAAGGCGACATCAAAATACAAGGCAAGTCAAATGAAATTTTTTTAATTAAACATGTATTATTGGTGCCAGAACTCGATAAAAATTTTATATCAATTTCAAGAGTAACTGAGAGAGGCACCAGAGTAATTTTTGAGCCAGGTGGTGAGCATGTTTATTTTATAAAAAGCAATAATATAGTGGCTGAAGGAACAAGCGAAAACAGATTGTACCGCATGAATGTAAAACCAGTTTTGACATCATCAATTAATGTGTTGACAAAAGAATGTATCATGTTGTGGCACGAGCGGTTAGGACATATAAATTTTAAAACACTGCGTGAAATGAGCGCAAATAAAATTGTGGACGATTTAAGTATTTCATATCTACCAAAAGAACAACCATTTTGTGAAGGATGTGCTTATGGTAAGCAACATAGGAATTCTTTTCCTAAATCTGGTGCTAAACGAGCAAATCAGCCAGGCGAAACTTTCCACATGGATCTTTGTGGAAAAATGAGCCAATCATCAATTGGAGGGTCCAATTATTTCTTACTTTTAAAAGACGACTATTCGCGGTATTGTTTTGTGTATTTTATAAAGAATAAAACAGATGTTTTAAGCAAGCTTATGCAGTTCTTGGCAGATGTTCAGGCGGACGGACATAAAATAAAACGCATAAGATCAGATGGCGGTCTTGAATTTTGCAACGAGGAGGTAAAGAGTTTATTTTTAAAAAATAACATTAAACACGAGGTAACAACGCCGAGAGCTCCTGAGCAGAACGGGTTTATAGAGCGGCAGAATAGAACTATTGTAGAAAGTGCTAAAGCGATGCTTCATAGCAGGCGGTTGCCACTATACTTATGGGCTGATGCAACACATACTGCAGTTTACATAAAAAATCGAATTGCATCAGATGTCATTGATAAGTGTACCCCTTACGAAAAATGGTTTGGAAGGAAACCATCTCTCGCAAATATTCGTGTTTTTGGTTGCGATGCGTATATCCACATTCCCAAAGAACAGCGTACAAAATGGGACAAAAATTCAGTCAAAGGCATATTGGTCGGCTACAATGAGGAAAGCAAAGCTTACAGAGTATTTGACCCAAGTAACAGACGAGTGCTTGTCCGACGTGACGTTATATTTAACGAAACACGTATTGCAGGTAACGATTACTACGAAACTAAACAAAGCAGCGTTCAAGAAGATGACAACGTTCATCACTCACCAATTCCCAACAAAATTGAAAAGCAGCAACGAAGTCCTTACGCATTAAGAAGCATTTCAAGAAAACAAAACACTGCTGATGGGATAGAAAAAGATGTTGGTGAACTATGTGTAGCATGCGTAGACCCATCAACCTTAGATGAGGCGATGTCAAGTGCAGACTGTGCCAAATGGACAGAGGCGATCAGTGAAGAAATAAAGTCTCTTCAAAAGAACAACACATGGGTTTTGGTCCCACGAACCAATGATATGCATGTTATTACTAATCGGTGGATTTTTAAGAAGAAATTCAAGTCTAATGGTGAAATCGACAAGTTTAAAGCACGTTTAGTTGCGAGAGGATGCTCTCAAACACAAGGTATTGAGTTCGACGAAATCTACGCACCTGTCGTCAAGTATGAATCTGTTAGGGCAGTGTTGGCTATATCAGCAGCCCATGCTATGGAAATTATACAATTTGATGTTAAGACAGCATTTTTACATGGAAATTTAGAAGAAACGATCTACATGGAACAGCCAAAAGGGTTTGGTCAAGATGATCGGGTATGTTTACTAAAAAAGAGTTTGTATGGGTTAAAGCAAGCCTCACGGCAATGGAACAAGCGCATTGTAAAATTTCTCACCAATTTCGGTTTCAAGCAGTCGTGGGCCGATTTATGTGTTTTCACTTATGAAAATGGTAATGATGTCATGTATTTGTTACTATATGTTGATGATGGACTTATCTGCTGCAACAATTCCAACATACTCAACAAATTGTTGGACAACTTACATATCGAATTCCAAATAACACATAGCAATGCAGAATTTTTCGTAGGCCTTCAAATACAGATTAATAAGGAAAAGAAGTCGCTAAAAATATTTCAACGCGCTTACACTGAGAAGGTCTTAGAGCGTTTTAGTCACCTAAACTGTTTTTCTGTGTCTACACCTGCTGAAGTTGGTAGACATTTTTCAAAACATGATGCAGATACTAGTATCAAACAAAATTTTCCATATCGTGAAGCTATTGGTTCTCTAATGTATTTAATGGTGTGTACTAGGCCTGACATTGCTTACATCATTGGCGTATTAAGCAGATACTTGGAGAAGCCAGCGCAGTCTCATTGGCAGGGCGTTAAAAGAGTTCTAAAATATCTGAAAGGAACAATGGATCACGGTATTCATTTTAATTTGAATTCTGAGTCGTTTCAGCTAAAGATGTATTGTGATGCTGATTGGGGTGGTGACCCAGACACTAGACGTAGTATAACAGGCTACGCTGCATTTTTAAATGGTGGTCCAATTGCTTGGAAGTCTAGAAAGCAAACTGTTACAGCAACTTCAACAACTGAGGCTGAGTTTGTTGCTCTTTGTGCTGCGACAAAATCTGCTAAATGGCTCAGACAACTTTTGCTCGAGTGTGGACATGAACAGGTTTTGCCGACTCTTATGTTCTCCGATAATCAACGAGCGATTACTTTGGTCAAAAATCCAGAAGCGTCCAAGCGTACCAAACACATCGATATTCAATATTTCTATACATGTGACATGCAGAGTCAGGGTGAAGTTGATGTACAATATTTAGAGACGAGCGAGCAATTGGCTGACATTTTTACTAAGGCTTTAAGCAAGGACAAGCATTTACATTTAATGCAAGACTTTGTTTATGAATAACTGCAATCTAAATTCAGAAAGCGAGAGGGGAGTGTTGGGATATTCACTTTCTGAATCATAAATATTTCATTTATCTGGCAACTTTATTCTTCTTTTAACTTTTTACCATTTTTCTTTTTTTACTTACTACTTTTGCTCTCATCATATTGATCAGTTCATATTTTGTAATCCATTTTTATTGAACCAATCTTACATTAAATATAATATAAAAGTTATTTAATTCGGTGTTTTAATTTAGAAGAAGATTACTTCCACCTGCATTTTAATTTACAACGTTAGGTATTTCAAATCGCCTATTTTCAACAAGTAATTAATTTGTGAAGTTTTTATTCGAACTGAGTGATGTTTAATCAAAGAAATTTTTAATTTTTCAGGCTTAAGTTCGTTTTCTCTAAATTTAATTTTATTATAAATTAAATTATTATTTAAATTAGAAAGAAAGACAAATCTAGTGGCTCTTAATACTTGAAACAGACAAAGAAAAAGTTTTTTGACTGCGCGGAGGGTTGAACTGACATCGATGTTTCGAGACTAACCACAGTCTCATCATCAGAGTTGTCTACCGCTTAGACCTCACTGCCACCACGGCAGCTGCAATCAGATCAGTTAAAGATCCTCTACATTAATTAAATCTGCTGAATTACATGTAAGTTTTACACTACAGCTTTTTTATAATTTTTAATGGGTTGGAACTTTACTATACTTTTTTCAAAGTCTATCTTGTTCAAGTTGAGCTTTTATTCTAGTGTCTCTTATTTCTTTGATTAAACATCACTCAGTTCGAATAAAAACTTCACAAATTAATTACAAAAACTAAAGGCACGTAGCTAGGAATGTGTTTATACAGTTGTTTATACAATTTAAAAAAAAACAGCTGTATATATAAGCGCATTCCAAATAAAAACCCCTAGAGTATTGGTAGCCGAAGGCTGCCACCTGGGAATGAAATAAGAGACACTAGAATAAAAGCTCAACGTGAACAAGATAGACTTTGAAAAAAGTATAGTAAAGTTCCAACCCATTAAAAATTATAAAAAAGCTGTAGTGTAAAACTTACATGTAATTCAGCAGATTTAATTAATGTAGAGGATCTTTAACTGATCTGATTGCAGCTGCCGTGGTGGCAGTGAGGTCTAAGCGGTAGACAACTCTGATGATGAGACTGTGGTTAGTCTCGAAACATCGATGTCAGTTCAACCCTCCGCGCAGTCAAAAAACTTTTTCTTTGTCTGTTTCAAGTATTAAGAGCCACTAGATTTGTCTTTCTTTCTAATTTAAATAATAATTTAATTTATAATAAAATTAAATTTAGAGAAAACGAACTTAAGCCTGAAAAATTAAAAATTTCTTTGATTATTTATAAAAAGTTGAAAAAAAAAATTTGAGTTTACATATTTTTTTTTTAAGTTGAGTGCGTACGAATGTCCCGTTCGCGATCCTGGAAATGCCCATATTCTTTAATCTAGTTTTTGTAATAATTCTCATTTATTTCTAGAGAGTTTGTGCAAGTATTTAAACTTATTAAATTACATAAAAGAAAAGTGTGTCAAAGAAGTCTTGAAAGTTTTAAGAATTTTATACATTTCTAATAAATATCTATATAATTTTAACAAAGATTTTTCTCGCAAAAAAATTTCTGGGTGACTTCCGATATGAATTCGGTATGTTGTGCATAATTTTTAACCGAACCCGATAAATAATGTTTGCCAGGTTACTCGGTCTAAGCGAGCAATGGCCAGTAAACTGCTCTTAAAACCATTCTATTCATTCCCAGTAGTAGGTATATCAGATTTTCCCGAGCGAATTTTTGGCTCTCTATTAATCAACCTATTACTAAATTCAGCAATTTAGGCGATCTTGTTACTCATACTTATGAAGATACGAATTTTGCATAAGTTTTTAGTTAGCTTTTTAGAAAAAGCGTTAAAAAACTAAAAATTACATTTAGAAATATTTTCTTGAAAACCTGGTTTTGCATCCCTGATGTACAATTAAAATTCTAACTTAATCCACCTTTATTACTATTCTCTTTTTCTCTTTAAAATGTAACTGTATTTTTAGTACATACGAATTTGCTGAACCACAATATTGCAACCTTGTCTTAAAAATTGTATAATAATAAAAATAACATCATAAGATCAGTTATATATTTTTTTGTGTTCAGCAAAACGAATTTTCTATTGATTTTCTATTCATTTGTTTTTATTGTACAACACCTTTAAAGGGTTTGTATTTACATATGTGACGCGAAAAATAGAAAGGGACCAGTTTTGTTCAGGAGAGCCATTTTAACGATTTAAATATGTACGTGTATCTTTGGTGTACCATCACTTTCATAAAACGCGTATATCTCTGGCAGGGAACACTTTTGGGGCATGGGATCGGTCTCATTCGATGCTCAGATGTTGTCCACATCAAAAAAAAAAAAGTGAAAATTGATTTTTTACCCTTAGGTCCCTTTCTCTATGCGCTGTCACATACATACATATGTATTTGCTTTTACTCCTCGTACCTACCTCCATACTTTAGAAATATTTGTGTTTACTAATGATTTGCTTAAGGCCTCTTTACATGGTACTACATGTATATCGGCATGTCAAAAATTGAAAAAAATCTTATCATGTAAACGCAAATTGTTATGAGTACGAGAAAATACGGATAAAAAATCTGACAAGCGTTCGGTAAATGTTTATTTTCTAAACCATTTTAGAAACTTGCGTATACTCATTTTATCAGAGGTGTCTTTTTAAGTAAACATTGGCAGCTTTAAGAGTATATATTGAAGGTGGCATCATTTCTATACAATAATTACAAAATCAACTAAAACAAGTTCATGTTGTTTTTGTAAATATTGTAGAACTGTAACCACCAGCTATTTCGTAGCGCAGACTTTTGATTTCATTAATATTATCCGTGTAAACATAAAAAATACCTGCAACCGACTTTTGTTCTCTCTTCTTATACAAAAAGAGAATTTCATACTATTTTGATTCTACAAAGTGTTATTACTTTGTATTACCATGTAAACTCACCTTTAATGTATTTAATTATTATTTAAAGATTTGTAAGTGTTTAGATACTTGAATAAATTAATTGTCATGCAATAGCAAATAGTTTTTACTGAGAAGTAAAAAAAAAATTAAAATTTTACATTAGATTACCGGAGGAGAAAAACAAAAAACTAAATACATACATACATACATACGATATAGAAGGAAAAAATTAAGTTATAAATTTCAATGTCAAGCTTTCACAACTTTTTAGTATATCATACAACATCGTATAATAAAGAACTAATGCTCGATCCTACATACATATACATACATACATACATATAATACCAAACTAAAATCATGTTTAAAAAAACAAAAAGAAATTCCTTATATTGGTGCTAAAAGTAAATACATACATACTCTTTTTTAATATACAATTTATTTGTTTAGGCGATAATAATCACGAAGAAACCCTAGAACGTATTATTAAATCTTTAAAAGCTCCCACTATGACCTGTGAGGGAACACATTTTGATGGGAAGATACCTCACACGTTTGTAATTTTTGGCGCCTCTGGTGATTTGGCTAAAAAGAAAATCTATCCCACTTTATGGTGGCTATTTCGTGACAATCTTTTACCACAACCCACTAGAATTTGTGGTTATGCCCGTTCGAAAAGAGATGTTTCAGGTATACGCAAATCCTGTGATGAATATATGGAGGTAAGTGCATGTCTTTAGTATAATAAGAAAGCCATTTTATAGGTGCTGTTTTCACAATACAGACAAATAAATGACTTGTGTAGAAATTTTCTATGGGAATCACTCAAAAAACTGAGTGGTTTTCATAAGAAATTTTCTACCCAAACTAATTTTTTTGTATTATAGAAACTGCACATTAATTTTTTTCAAATCGTTTGTTTTTCAAGAACTAAAAGCAAAGCACGGTTGAAAATAATGCATTTATTTCCACTTAAAAATTGTTTTTGTTGCGTAGAATTGTTTTCTTCTTCTCTTTTAAAATAACGAGCTATTTGTACTCTGAACCGTAGAACTATCAAGATATAATTTATTATTGTATTTTATTAAACAGATTTCTTGAGTGAAATTAAGAGACATTTTCTGAGTTTTTTAAGTAATTGTGTTTTTTATTTTATTTTTTTTTTATTAAAAGGGCAATTTTCAAATAGAGGTCATTAATACGAAAATAAATGAAACAAAAAAATCCTATTAAACATTAGAAAAATGAAAGTCATTTGTATTAAATAGTTTTCATTATAATCGTATGATTTGTCATATATTGTTTATATACACACACACACCAGAGTTGTGCGATCGCGATCATGAAATTAACTAAACAATAAGTGTGTTCGAGTACGCAAAAGTTTTTACTATTTTTTACTGAACTTTACTGCATTTTACTAAATTGCGTTCATTTACACAAAATACAGTAAATGAGAACACAAATTGAGAGCGTAAAGTGACAGTTCTTAATTGAGAGCTTACAAATTTTTACTGCTGAAAATTTTCGCAGTAAAGCTTAGTAAAACAAGAGAACATATGATTCAAAAGGTAAACAAACAAAAAGTGTGAAAATTGTGACTAAAATATTTATCAAACTAAAAATTTAAGTAAAAATAAAACAAAACTAAAAGTAAATTAACATTAAATTGAACTTGTTTGTGAAACAATGACCAACATTTAATGGAAAATAAAAGTTATTTTAGTTTTGTGGAGTTGTTATATTAATTCTTTGGAGTTGTGAAATTCTAAAGTACTTGGGTACTTAGTACTGCACTTCTTTTTACGATAGTCAGTATCAAAAACAAATATTCATGTACTTGGAATAAATTTAACGACACACAAATATGCAAAATCAAATAAAATAAAAAAAAAAGAAATGGGAAAGATTACATAAATTAAATTGTTTAAATTAAATGCTGTTGCCTAAATCTTACGAATTTTTACAATTTTTCCGTTCGCGTAGTTTTTTGGACAAACAATTTTTTGGAGAGTAAATTCTGCTGTTTACTCATTTATTACTCATTTACTGCATTTTACTGTAAAAGTAAACAAACGGACCTAATATTATTCTTTTTTTTTACAACTGTAACTAATAAGATCACACTAACGAGAACATAGCACAGCTAAACAAAAATATAACAACATTTTTTTGTTGTTAAATTAGCTTTTAAAACAGCCGCCTAAAGCAGGGCACATACTATCGTACTTGAGTGGCAGTCACAAATTCGTCATTCATGTTGGATGCACCCATGGTCCAATTATAAGTACAACAATAAAATTCAATATATATTTTTATTTGTGATGTCAAAAACAGCTGACTACATACAACACATGAAAAATTTCACACCATATTGGCCTTTCAACTGGGCCTTTTAAATTTATTTTTTATTTAAATTTTCATTTCAAATTCAACGAATTCACTATCAGAATACATATTGTTGATAACAAAACAGAAAACATGATACTTAATATTATAAATGTGAATGTAAGTTTGTTTGTTGCGCTTTCACGCAAAAACTACTAAACTGATCATCATGAAACTTTGTACACATATTCTTGGAGCTATTACAAGTAACATAGGATACATTTAAAAAAAAAAAATTATTTCTTACGAAAGATAAAAAAATAATTTGTCAATGTAATGAAGCTCCAACCCTGAGTGCTGTAATACCGTCGCACTGTATTACCGACAGTTACGTCAATATCCAATCCAATTTACTATAGTATAGCTTCAATGCGAGCGAAGCCGCGGGAAAAAGCTAGTAATTAATAAAAACGTAAACAAAAATATTCATTATGGCGGCCGAAAATGTAAACAACTTTTGACATCGATTTTTAACGGACAAAACACAACCCTACAAAAAACTTCTGCGGATTTGCACAGACCTTATAATTGGACCATGGATGCATTATTATTAAAAAAATAATTGAAAATGCAAGAATGGACGTTTGCTACGTAAAAATCTATTTTCTGTAGATTTTTTATTTTGAAGTCTTGCGCAAGGCGAATTCACTTAACGGAATACAGTTGAGCTATTTTTTTATTGCATAATTGAGGTTGAGGTGAATGTCAATATTTGTACATTCATGCACAGGGCCAGATATGTCCGATTTTCACTGTTGCCAATTCAGCTATTTTCTCGTCGAATCTAGCAATTTTTCATTACATTTTGCGGGAAAAAATATGATTTAGCTATTAGCGGGAAATCTAGCAATTTCTATTTTACTGACTTCTTACTTTTCAAGCAAGATGTATGTATCTGGCAAGTTAACCCACTAGAGCCGCTGACAGCACATACTTAGTCGATTGGTGAAATTATCATCATATCATCACCGCCTTTCAACTATCAATCTATTTATAAACATTACCTTCTTTACGGCATTTGACATTTTTTTACACTATTTCAATGTTTTTTGACAGCTACAGAGTAATTTATACTACAT
The DNA here is from genome assembly GCA_947311025.1 of Lypha dubia. Taxonomy (NCBI): domain Eukaryota; kingdom Metazoa; phylum Arthropoda; class Insecta; order Diptera; family Tachinidae; genus Lypha; species Lypha dubia. Next base: position 9,522,820 of record OX371262.1, on the reverse strand, counting down.
ACAAGTTTTTTATTGTTGTAGAAATGGGTGTACCTGTTAGTTGTGAAATGCCACAAAAAGTGAGTCTCTAATAACGGCATTTATAAAAATCTGTTAATATGTGAATTATGATAGTTTTTTGGATTGGAATCTTTTACTTAAAAAAAAAGGAAAATAGAAAATATTTTAATGCAATGCCCCCCAAATGCAACCAAAAATTTCGTCGGGAAGGGCAAAACCATGGCCAATTAAAGTCTTAACTGGTGCAGGATTAAAAAGGACGAAACAAAAAGCTTTTGCAAATATTGCAGATGTTCACTTTCAGCAAAATTATACGATCTTCTGTCACGCTGAAACTAAAAAACACGAATCGGCCGCTTTGATTAGAGGGTCAACAATTTATAATAAATAAAAACTTAGCTATTTATAGCTATGTATATTTTTACGTATTTTTTAAATTTAGCTATTTTCTAGCTATTTTTGATCCTAATTTAGCGATATTTTTTGGAAAAAAGTTGGCAGCAGTGCAGATGTTGTTGTAATGTTGTACTTGGTGTAGAAATAACACCAGCTGTAAAGTGGATTTTGTCTTGCTCTTGCGTTCGCTACAGTATAAAATCTAAACACGGAACAGCTGCTGATCTACAAATATTTTCAATCACCCTTATTTTCTAATTCCCTTGCATTTTGGAATAGAAGGATTTTTTGCAGGGAAAAAATTAATTCCGCGGAAATGTTTAGAATTGAGCTGAATATTTACCTTTTTATTCATAAGAGATTATTAAAGTTTGTTGATATTTATATCAGGCTAAAGTTCGCAATTTAATAATCAAAGAGAAATATAAAATTTCTCATTAGACATTGTTAACTTACATATTTCAAGCAACAAAGGAAAAATTTAATATACATATGTACATATAAATATCACTTTAGATTTCAACTAAACGGCAGAATAGAACAAATGTTGTTTTCGGTAAAAGACACTATTAAAGTTATTGTGGCGTTAATGCACGAATTTTATATGGAAACTTTATCAGTCGCCTATGCATAAGAGATTTAATATTTCCCCGCTCCATTTTGTTTTATGATCCTACCTTGGGCTCGTTATATTTCAGATGCCATGTCGAATTTAAGCAATGTGTGCTATTAAAATCAAGCGAAAATTTGAGCGAAACTGTTACCCATGTTAAGTTCCAGTATGTACCTCCCTCTGTATTGTTTATTTATGTTTACTAGGCATCATATTAATAATCCTCAATTTCAGTTTGCTTATAAAGTTTATAATTTATTCCTTCATTTATGTCTCTCAACTATATTCCTTTTTTAGGTCCAAGAGGATGAAAAACAACGTTATGAAGAATTTTGGCAGATAAATCATTATGTTGCTGGTAGTTACCGTGGCCGTGCAGCTTTCGAATTATTAGAGCAACAATTGGAGGCTGTAGAAAATAAAGCTGTAACAAATCGTATATTTTATTTGGCAATACCACCCACAGTGTACCAAACCGTTACCATCTATATCAGACAAGTATGCATGTCCAAGAAGTAAGTAGTGCGAAAGTTATTATTTATACTTTCATTTTATTAAAATCAAATGCCGATTAATATCGAGAAGAATTCATTCAGGACAATATCAGTATCTAATATAATTGGTACTACAGTACCAAAAGCTTCCCTTTTAAAAATCAAAGCCAAATTTATGAAAGACATAACTAGTTTTAAGCTCCAAAATGGGCAGATGTTACAAAAAAATAATTTGTAAAGAAGTATGTTTTACAAACTACGTACTTGGAAAAAGTTCCTTTTCAATAAAGTGCCATTTGAAAAAAGTTTATTAAAAAAAACAATTCCTTTTAAGTTAAAGACGCACCTTTCAGAAATACCTATGAAATAAGAACATTGTAAAAAAATACTTTTTACAAAAGTACCTTTGTTAAAAATTAGTTTTTTTTCAAAAAGTACCTTTATGTAAAAAAGTAACTTTCAAAACGGGTAAATTTAGAAAAATACATTTCAAAAGTAACAAAATTTCCTTGAAAATTTCATTTTAAAACAAAGTATTACAAGATATCTTTTCAAAGCGACATCGGTGATGGAAACATTATAGAGGACATTTTTGAGCCCAGCTGAAATTAGTTTCCAAGCAATAATTCTTCTAGAGTGGAAAATATTACTAATTTTCCGTTAAAAATTTTCCAAAAATTGCTTGCATTTATTATAGGATTTATTTCCACCTTAATAATATTTACATTTTATTATTTTATTGCAGGGGTTGGAATCGTATAATCGTTGAAAAACCTTTTGGATATGATGATTTGTCTTCCAAGCAATTAAGTGATCATTTGAATACACTTTTTTCCGAAGACCAAATATATCGAATTGATCATTACCTGGGCAAAGAAATGGTACAAAATCTTATGACTATACGGTTTGCTAACAAGATCTTGGGTGCGACATGGAATCGTGAAAACATTGCCTCAGTTCTAATTACTTTCAAAGAACCGTTTGGTGCCGAGGGACGTGGTGGTTACTTTGACGAATTCGGCATTATACGTGATGTTATGCAAAATCATTTATTGCAAATTTTAACACTGGTAGCCATGGAGAAACCTGCAAGCTGTCACCCGGACGATATAAGAGACGAAAAGGTTAAGGTTTTAAAAAATATACCGCCTATAATTTTAGATGACATGGTTTTGGGACAATATGTGGGTAATCCTGAGGGTACCGGTGATGCTTTAAAAGGCTATTTGCAAGATCCGACTGTGAAATCCAAATCAACAACACCCACATACGCTTTGGCAGTTTTGAAAATTAATAATGAACGTTGGCAAGGTGTGCCGTTCATACTGAAATGTGGCAAAGCCTTAAATGAACGTAAAGCTGAGGTTCGCATCCAGTATCAAGATGTTCCGGGTGACATATTCGAAGGTAATGCAAAACGCAATGAACTGGTGATAAGGGTACAACCCGGCGAAGCTTTATACTTTAAAATGATGACCAAATCACCTGGCATTACATTTGATATTGAAGAAACTGAATTGGATTTGACTTATGAACATCGCTATGAGAATTCTTACCTGCCCGATGCCTATGAACGTTTAATATTGGATGTTTTTACCGGCTCTCAAATGCACTTTGTTCGTACCGATGAGCTACGCGAAGCCTGGCGCATTTTCACACCCGTTTTACACGAAATGGAAGAGAAGAAAATAAGGCCAATAAATTATAAGTATGGCACGCGCGGTCCCAAGCAGGCTGATGATAAAAAAATTGCAAATAATTTTAAATATTATGGATCTTATAAGTGGCATGGTAACAATAAAAATGGTTCAAATAAGGGCCCAGAAGATTTAGCTTAATTTTTTGTATGTACAAAATTTATAAAATCAATTGATCATTCCCGTAGTTTGTATTAAACAACTTAATTTTTGTTACATTATATTATTTTTATATTTTGCATATGGCCTAATGGAAGTACAGACATACTATGTTAGTAATATTTTTTAATACATACTCTTTTATATTCTGGTTTCTTTAAAATTCTTGAACAAAAAATTCTTATTAATAAAAAATAATAGAAACTTTAAGAAATTTAACAAATTGTTTGTTTTTTTTTTTTTTTCGAAAAAATTCTTCAGGAGGACAACTTGCCTCTCCGGCACTAAACGACAATTAAATCCTTTGAAAAAACAAATAAAAAATTTTAAAATCTTTTTATAAATGGAGGTGTGATTCGGTAATAAATATTTTATGGGAACAACTTGCCCCAGAGTTTTCCAAGAAATGGTACCCGTCAGCAAGCAACTCCTTTCAAACAAAAACAAACATAATTTTTAAAATCGGTTCACAATCTATCGTTGGAGGTTCAAACATTAAAAAATACTCCATGAATTAATAACCCTCTTCTTCTTTGAGGTCGTTGAAAAAGCAAAAGTAAGGTAACATTTATTTTTCTTTTTAACATTTTATGCCCGTTTCGGCAATTTTTTTCCCGATTTTTGTTTTAGCGATTTAATCCCGGATTTGTAAACTGTTGAAAATTAACGATTAGAGGGTTTTCGTTTAAAAAGTGTTTTTCTCTCCGGGTTTTTCCGGGTATTGCCGCATTTTTTTTTTTTTTTTTGAGATTACGGGTGAAACTTGGCAACTTTTTTAGATGTATTAGATTTTTTCTAATTTTGGTCATTTATATTCTCCCATTTTAGATTTTTATATCTAGTATTGTCGACCTTTTGCGTTGTACGGTTTTCTTCCGCTTCAGAGCTTTTTATTGCCGGATTTCCGTTTTAGCGACTTTTTTTAATTCTGACGCTTCATTTTTTGTTTAAGCATTCATTTACGCTTGAGCTTATTTTGTTTTTGTTTTAGCGATTTTCAAGTCTCGGTAAGTCTATTATTTTTTCAATTTTTCTCCGCTCTAGCAACATTTTGATCTTTTTTCAATTAAAGCGTTTTTTTTTTTTAATTTTGGGTTTGCAACTTTATTACTGTTTCGGTATCTTTTTTTTTTAATATTTTGTTGATTTTTATCGAATGTTTTCGTATCTAGAGTTCTTTCTCGTTAGTTACGTTTCATGTGTTAGCGATTTTATTCTCTTTTTAGATGTTCTTTCCGTTTCAGAAAGATTTGTCGTTTTAGCGATTTTATTCTCATTTTTGACTCCTTATTTTTTAAAAGCTTCTTGGTTTCATATTGTTACTTATTTTATCCTTTGAGACCAACGTGGCAGTATAACCTTTCATATACAATAAGAAAAAATGCGTAAAAAGAAAGCTTTTGACATATGACCGGAGTAAAACCTGATGTCTTATTTGCGTTAATATCATTTTAAAAATCCGACAGATTTAATTTCCTTTATATCAAATAGAATTGTTGCCATACGTCCAGATAATGCAATTCGTCAAGTTTCCTGTTGAAAACAAAAGCTTTTTTTTAAGAAAAAGCTATTTTGCGGCATTTCTTTCCTGATGGCAAACATAATTTTACCATCACACACAGTTGCAATGAGCGTTAAGTAGTGAAAGGACATGGAATTAAAGGCACAGAAAAGAGCAGCGCATTAATATTTTTTGTTATTAAAAAAATGTGTCTGTTAGTGTGTTGGTGTGCAGATATAAATGTGTGTGTATTAGCAAATGTGCTAGAAAATTTAAAGGAAAAGTGAAAAGAAATATGCAAATATTTGAGAATACAAATGAATTAAATAAATTGTGGGTTCATCTTGTAGAAATATCAAAACGAATTGTTTCAAAATAAAAAAAGTAACCAAATGAAAAATTTGCATGATTCTTACAAATCGGGTAATGGGAAAAAGGTGTCAACATTTTTTTTTTTTTTTTAAATATTTTGCCTTTTAAACAACATTGAAAGTATGAGCACGAGTTACAAAGAAATTTTTCCTGAAAGCATTCGTTAAGTTTTTCTGTTTCGTTGATAGTTTTGTTCCTTCGTTCTGAAATTTGTTAAAGTGTCTCTCCCTCTCAATAGAAAGAAAATAAAACAAAAACAAACAAACAAAAAAAAAACATAATTTAAAAAGGGGTGGTAAAGAAATGTGCCACTGACCGTACCCATAGTAATTGTGGCTTGTCTGTGCTACAGCTCCTGGTGTTGTTGCTTTTATTTTGCAGTTAAACAACATTTACATTGTGGTTGTGTTTGTGCGTTAGACCTAGCAAAGTTTATTTTATAAACAAAATCAGGAAACAAAACTTAAAAACAACGAGAGGCAACTAAAATTATAATAATTGAAAGTAAAATAAAAAAAAAACAACTTCAGTTCCTTAAAAACTTAGTAATGTAATAAAAAGAAAAGCAGTTAAATTAAACATTGATTTCAACATGGACTCGTCGGTATTTGTTTATGAAACGGAACATCCTGAAATTCACAAAATGGATTGGCAATTTTTTATAAAGGTAAGATAAACATTTCTTTTTTCTTTTATTTTAGCCACAGCGTCATAATTTTATTTACTTTTTACAAATTCGTTAAGATGTTGACGACAAAAAAAAATAAAAACAGGGTCAAGGATAACATCATATATCCGTAAACAGTTGAGGCTTTTTCTATGTGTATGGCATAAATACTGGCAACGCAACGCACTATGTTGCCACATACTTTCAATTCATACATATACATACATAAGTATGTATGTACATGATATCGCTCCTTTATTGCAACGTAGTCATATCTCAAAAAAACTGAAACGTGGCACAATGCATTTAATTTCTCTCATTATGAAATTTACGAACTTTAAACTGTATAAATATAAAACAAATATTCATTTTGTTACGTTCAGAAACTTAGGAGCACAAATTATCGGCTTAGCCCACGATATCGAACGCTGGATTTATAGACGTAAAAAAACTAACTTGCGTTCCACTAATAACGGATTTTATTTAACTTATTATTTGTTTAGAGGCATGTGAGCTAAACAAATAAATAAAATGGGTGTTTAGAAGATCGTAAATCTGCTGTTTTTCGTCTACAATTTCAGCATTATCGATCGATCGACATCGTGGGGCTGGCCATATATGTTTTAAATCAAGTTCCACCGTTTATATCTCGGAAACCGTTCAATGTATTTCATTGAAATTTTTTTTAATGAAAGATTGCAACCTCAGCTTTAGTACTAGTCAGCTTTTAAGCCCATAAAATAAGCATAAGTCCCCTTAAAAATTTATTAATATTGAACGCCCACTTTTGTGGGCATATTGTTCCCCATTGCGTGTCCTTCAAACTCACCAAATTTCGTGCAACTATCATTAAAAACAGCTGAATGTGAATTTCCGCAAAACTTTTTCTTTAAAACGTTATAACTCTGTAACCGCTGAAGATATCTAAGTACTAGTTCCACCATATGATATAATGGAAAGTTAGCTACGCGATAGCGGCTGTTGAAAAAATGGTATTTATTATAAAAACTTCTGTATCTTTTAAGTTAATTTCCTAGAAACTTTAAATAAAAACAAGATAAAGCACAATATCGTCTTCTACAAGACAAAAAAAAAATTTAATTTTGTTACATTCAGAAACTTCGAAGGTATAGACAAATTAACAGAAGCCATACCAGTTCGAAACAGAACCCAAATTACATGTTTTTAATCCGCCTATATGTCGGGAACCAAGGCAAATTCATAACAGGTCGTCTCAATAGCCCATGTGGTAATTTTTTTCACTGGTATAAAATCTTTCTTATTGATATGCGATTTTTCCTCTCTTTAGGAATTAACAACACTGAACTATTAATTTCATAGGGGCGGGTTACCAAACCTCAAAATTTTTTAATACATATTTTTTTTAATACAAAAACTGCCCACCGTAATTGTACTTATTGATGTACTTAGTGATGTATTCGATTATTCGACTATTCGCCTATTTTAAGATATTCGTATTCGCCAAATTCAAGCGAATATTTCTCGAATAATTTGCACATCTTTCGAAAGAAAAAAAAATAAATTTTAAAAAAGTATATATAGTGTACATAAAATATATTAATGTTTAATAATATTTTTATATTATTATTATTACGAATAAACGTAATTATTATTTGAACTTATATTGATGTACATATATATGAAAAGTAATATTATCAGGCTCAAGTTCAGTTTTATTGAATTAATGAAAATTCAAAATTACTAAGAGTTTTTTTTATGTTGGAAAATATTATTATTTATATCCAATCAGTTTTTAGCAGAACGTATCAGTACTGATTTCAAGGCCGCTACACCTCTCATCAGCGTTCAATTGTCCATCTTTACAAATTTCGTAAAGTGGATACTAATTGAGAAGAATATCAACTATTTAACCAGTTTTCAACAGAAATAGAATATGAGAATTAATTTTTAAATCAATTTTTATTCTACAATGAAACAGTGCTGGTTAGTACGAAATTCCCTCATTAGTGTTTGGAAAGTACTATCCAAAAAATTTCGGCCGTAAAAAGTACTGAGATCAAAATAAGGACCAAGTTCTTGATAGGTACAATTCCATCTCATTTCTAGGCAACCCATAAGCGAACTTGGCGAAAAAGCCCGTTTAAAAATATTTTTTGTTAATTGCTCGTCAGGACCTGCCTGTGTACCAAATTTCAGCTCTCTAGCTATACTAGAAGTGCCCCATACGAAGAAGGGGCTTCATACTCCACCTATGTGAAAAGTGCCCGTTTAAAAATCATTTTTGTTAATTTTCCATCAGGACCTACCTGTGTACTAAATTTCAGCTTTCTAGCTATACTGGAAGTGCCCCATAAAAAGAAGGGGCACCCAGGTCCCCCCTGGAAGGAAAGTGCCCGTTTTCAGATTTTTCTGGTTAATTTCACACCAAGACCTAGCTGTGTACCAAGTTTCAGCTCTATAGCTTTACTGGAAGTGCCCAATAATATTGATGAGTCAGTGAGTCAGTGAATATGTACTAAAATATGGACTTTTCACACCTTAATATCTCGGGAAGCTTTTACGGTAGAACTTTCAAATTCAACCTGTGAGGTCAAGTCTGTGAGGAGACCTTATGTTTCTAGTTTCATTCTATTATGATCAAGAGGAGCAAAGTTATGAGGGGGGTAAAAACAGCTCGAATGGTTTCGTGTAAATATACACACTGTGTGGCCGAACTTGGCCTGATTTGAAATATCACGAGGCTCTGAACCTTAAAAGTAATAATCGTATTCGGCGAATATTGTTTCAAATATTCGTATTCGCGAATACTAAAAATTGATATTCGTAAAACCACTAGTATGTATGTATGTACATTAGGGGTATAACCAATTTTTTTGGCAAAGTACCATGAGGTCAACCATGTGTTGACTTGTAACCACGAAATTCATAATCTTTTGTAATTTTTCTCAAAAAAGTTCACGCACCAATTGGTTTTTCTAAACAGTTATTATATTGAATATTCATAATTGTATACGGTGTTTTTTTTATTAATTTTTAATGTTTTTTCGTTAAAAAAAGGTTAAAGATACGTGAAAAATCTCTTACCATCTCTAAATATTAATGAAATTTCATGCTTAAGCTATTTTTTTTAAATAAACATATTATTAATTTTTCTTAACCAAAAAGAAAATTAAAAATTTTCATAACTTCATCGCGGTTGGTGTGTGAACTTTTTTCACCTTAGCGAAAAAATAAATATACGTTCCCTTATAGTTTTTTATGCTCTAGTATAACTTGTCCGATGGTTGCATAGAATTTAATAGAATCATATAGTTTTTTTTTCTCTTTTATATTTTAACGCAGCAATAATTTTACTGTCATTACGGCATTGGCATAAAAAAAAAATTTTCTTAAGTGACCCAAATATTATTTAGATAAATTTGTGGCAAAATAATGTCCAATGATGAACTCCGTATTGTCTCTATGATCACAAATACAACTCTGAATCATACATTTATGTTAATTGTCAAAAAAGTCGAACATATGGTGGACATATTATTTTCTCGATTAAATTGCCTAAATAATAACGGAATCATTTTGACATGTAATTTTGCTAATTGTAGAAAATCCAAGTTTTTTCCACCCCTTTTTAAACACTATTGAGAATTTTGAAACTAAAGTAGTTTAACGTGAATGTTTGGCTGCTTAAAAAAACCACAAAGATTTATAGTTTCTCACCATGGGTTTGGTTTGTTTATGTCCTTTGCAACACAAAAACAGTATACATACTTTATTTACTATAATGTAAATATGTATGTAGTATGTATTCACATCTTTTGTTTCATTTGTTTTAAAATAAACAAAAATTTGTATTAATGCATTTGTTTGGCTTGAATGTTATTGCATTTGCTGCATACATATCGTGATATGAATTCGTAAAAGCCCAAACTTAAATTGAAAAAATTTTGTTCGTTAATTCAGTTCGATAGATTATTGTATATGTGCTAAATTTTGCAAGAGCATGTATTATAATTTAGGGTTTTGCGCGTGAGTAAAATTACGCTCACGATCACGCACGATCACGAAACATAAATATTTTTCACGCACGTCATGATTTAAAACTTTCACGATCACGCACGCTCACGAACGCAATATGTTTAATCACGTACTTTCACGCACGACGGGAATAATTTTGCATCCACGCTCACGGTGAAATACAAATTTTGCAATAAAAGATTTAGCATATGCTAAAAAATTTTATTTTGTAATTAATTTCTTTATTTACTTCAAGATCATCAATTAAAAAAAAATTGAGGAAAAGGTCGAAAAATTACAATACAAAGGATAAACATAATATAAAAAATTACGCACGATCACGCACGGTATTATATTTTTGAATCACGATCACGCACGCACGCGTGATTTTTTCAATTTGTAATCACGAATCACGTGATTCACGCGTGAGACGAAAATTTCACGACATTTGCACATCTCTAATTATAATCAATCAAAAAGTCAATTTAGAATTTTTTGTAACTTAGGGCTAGTTTTTAAATCATATGACGATACATCTCCTTTTGCACTCAAAGTATATAAAAGAATTTTACAAGATTTGTAAAAGACTGACAAACATTTACAGATGTAAATTTTATTTAAATCTGTTCACTATTTCGAAAGTTATAATCGTTTAGAGCTTCAGTTGTTTGTGGTTTGTTTACTTAAGCCTGGTCTTTCAAATGGTCCCATAGAAAATAATCCAGCGGCGCAAATCGCTAGAACGAGGCGACCAATTGACATCGTCAAATCGAAAAATTACGCGACCGGGAAATTTCTCATGTAAGTAAATTTTTCATGATATGGGGCTGTGCACATATTACGTAACGCTGTTTTCAGAGATTTTATACCCCCCCCCCCCACCCTTTTGTAACGGTTTTTACTAATTTTTCAGTGCAAAATTCCCAATCCGTAAAAAATCTTTAACCCCCTCCCCCCCCCACCCCAGGAGCGTTAAATAATATGTGCACAACCCCTTGTAGTAAGTTTTCACAATTAAAATTGTTTGTTCAACAGTGTAGCGTTCCATGCTTAAAATTTTCCAACTTTTTACTAACAAAATTTCAAAGGATGGCAGCTCAATTCTTGAAATTTCATCATTTGACAGCCAGTTTACTTAATAACCTCAAATTTGCCCACCCTTTTTATAAATTTGCTATTTATGGGCCGATTATATTTTTTTGTATTTGAGAAGGTACTTTTTTCTTTCATCGGACTAAAACATAGCCTAGAAATGGATTATGTTGGGTTCTAAAATTTCGGTTAGTGGCGTTAAATTGTAATCGATTTGATTGGCTTTCAGCATTGAAGTCGGTATTTTTCCCAGAATAATTTTTAATAAATTCGATAATTTAGTTTATTTGGATTAGAATTCTGTCGAACAACTAGTTTCAAATAAATTCTATTATTTACTTTCATTTCCCACTTCCCAAACACATTAAAAAAACTGTTTTAAACCAAAAGCAAAAAAATGTTGAACTTTGTATTTAGAGAAACAGCACTTTTTATTTTAATTTCCCCTCTAAATATGTAATGTTAATGTTTGTTTAACTTTGTATGTATGCATGTATGTGTGTAGATCATATTATTTATTTTCTAGTTTTTACAATTTGCATTAAAGTAACTTCAAAAAATAATATAGAATAAGAAAAAAACTATACATATGTATGTATGTGTGTATGTATGTACGAATATGTGTTTGTGTTTTTGAGATTGACCCAGTTTCGATGCATTTGTGTAAGTACTTAGTTTATGTCATCATTGTTTTTTAGAATTTTCTTGGTTATTCAAGACTAAAAAGTGGAAAAATTTACAAATTTTTCAAACTCGAAAAAATATGTGGCATCAACTTCCCCCACAAATCATCCCTATTTATTCCGTGTGCAATATTTATATTTTTACTGTAATCAACACCAGTGGTTTGAGGCCATACAATAAAATCTGATGCTATTATTTATTTTGCTGTTGACATTTTTGGTTTTGTTTTCTCACCCCCTACTTTACTCTTGATTGCATTGCTTGTTGATGCCTATGACCCATTGAACTCAAGAAAAAAAAAGAGAAAAATAATGGTTAACTTGAGTTTTTTTTTTCATTTTATATTTTGATAACAAAAGCGGGTTTATTTTTAATTAAATAAGTGCAAAAAAAAAAGGATCTCAATTATTTATGTTTCTAAATAGAATATTTTTTAAAGATAATTTAGGTTTTTTTTTCATATTAAGAAGCCTTTGTGTTCAACGAACAATTTTTTTTTTTTGGAGGGGGAAAGCGTTCATAAGAATCCACACAAAAACACAAATGTGAAAATAAGGCCAAGTTCCTATCCAAAATATTTCGGCCGTAAAAAGTACTGAGTTCAAAATAAGGACCAAGTTCTTGATAGGTAGAATTCAATCTCATTTCTCACGTTGAAGTTGGTCGAATATTTACATATAGTTGACACGAATACTCGTAATAAAGTAAACAGCGAATGAAAGATGAAATTTCATTTAGATGCTCTCTGCATCTCCCTCTCACTTATTTATTTATAATTGTGTATGAGCCCAAAGTAAATTTATACCAAGTATATGCATCTAAACAGCTGATTAATTTTTTTCTCGTTTCGTGGTAATGTATGACTGTCAAAAGCTGTTTACATTTTTCGTACGCCATTTTAGTTTGTTAAAATTTGTTATACATAATTCTACAAATTGTTTTTGTTTTCTTCATGTTGTTCTCATCTGTTTTTGACATTCATCCATTATTTTTGCACAAACAAAATACATGATTATTTTTGTTTTTGTAGACTTGCATATACTTGGTATAAATTTACTTTGTATGAGCCTACAGATGAATTATGTATGTGAGTAGATGACGCAGTAAGACGAAGGCATAATTCAGATAATTCAAACATGATTTTAGCGCATTTTGGAGGACTAGAAAAAGCGCTCTTTTATGTAAAAAACTAGAGCTCCAAAGTGGGACATCGCGAACAAAAATCATGCATCTTCAAAGCGCTTTTCACAGCAGGAGGCACAAACAACACGCATCTCTCCTTTACAAACCTGCTTCAGCAGTACTTTTTGCTGGGAAGTTGGCCACACTAAAGATGATTGTCTACAATACAACAGTATATTATCAGGGTTTAGTGGAAGGAAAACATACATACAAAACATGGTGTACGAGTAATTAATAAATTATTTATGGATCCAACAGGCACAACTCCATCGTTATGTCTTTTGGAGAGGAGGTTGTAGGCGGACTTACATAATTCTTATGGCATTTCGTGGGTGATTTTTGGCGAGGTTTACTTCGTTGGAACCCAAAATGTTTGAAAACAATGGTTGATACTCGACCTACTACTGCTAGTCCGGAATTCGTTCATATATAAATTGTTTCGAATTTAATGTTTAGTTTTTTCTTTTTAAATCTCAGCACAATAGTATGTATGTATATTAAAATATTTCTTCTCTTAAAATAATCGAAATTTTTTAACATTTCTTTTGTTTTTAATTACAGGGCTTCCTGGAAGATCATCCATGCACCAATACACCACCAGATACAATGTATGCGATGTTATGGTCAATGTGTGCTGTATTTGGTATTGTTTTTGTACTCTTAGGTAAGTTAAATAAATAGCGGGGAGTAAAACTAAAAAAAAAAATGCTTCCCACATCAGGTAATTTTAAAGACTTGCTAGGATATTCTCTGGTTCTCACTTCTTTCTTCGTTTCAAAGACGGTTTCCGCGGTGCCGCGGTAAAGCTATTGCATAGCATTTTTTATTAACTTATGCAATTTCAATTTCAGCTTTCTAGCTATACTGGAATTGCCCCATACAAAGAAGGGGCACCCCAGTCCCCCCAGGTTAAAAGTATCATATGTCATTCTCCTGGTTCTAAGCTACCTGCCCACCAATTTTCAGCCAAATCAGTTCAGCCGTTCATGAGTTATAAATAGTGTAACTAACATGTCTTTATTTTATATACATATATAAAAATCCCCTCAAAAGCCCAGAAAGTGGCAACACTGGAAATTTAAAAAATTTTCCAAAGCGGCAACACTGTATAGTCATTATACATAGACCAAGGTATATTAATTATAAGGTAGTGGCATTAGCTAAAATTGACATCAGCTGATTGATTTTTTGTTGTCAAAAGTTTTATAAAAATATTGTGACATTTTTTTTTTATTTAATTAAAATTTAAAAAAGTGAAAAAACAAGCGTGGAAAATTTTTAATATTTAATTAAAATTAAAAATATCGGTTAAAATGCGTGTATGTAGTGTCTGCAAAAAAAATTTGCAAAGGGGGAAGGAAAGTTGTTCCAAGTACCCAAATAAAAGACACATCCTGATTTTATACATACATCTATCAACACCTTTTTGTTTTCTGTATTGTAAATAATTTTAACTTATATTTTTATTTTATGCAATTGATTTTTTTTTTTTTAATTTAATTTTTGTTTTGTTTACACATCACATTTTGACAACAGCCAAGTTTTTACACTAACAAAATGCCGGTTGGTTTTGTGACGTTGTATTTGTTTTAGGGACAAGACTACCTTATTTATTATACCATGACATAGACTATACAAAAAGGAAGTTTTCACTTCAAAAAACAAAAGACTTAAGAAACAAACTTAGTGTCAGCCTGACGCGTGATTTTATCAATTTGTAATCACGGATCACGTGAATCACGCGTGAGTCATGCGTGACACGAAAAATTCACGACATTTGCACATCTCTAGTGTCAGGTTTTTTCGTTTCATAAACAAAAGACTTAAGACACAAACTTTTCAAAATTTCTTGATTCGGTCGCCTTAAAAATATTACATCCGTTTCGTTGTATAAAACAAAACGAATTAAGTGTTATGAATAAAGACAAAGTTGACATTCTCAGCTGGTTGACAATAAATACTCCTTTGATCGCATGAAAAATATCATTTTATGAACATTTTCGAAAATTTTTACAAATCGCATGACTTGCCAAAAAAAATCTGACGCACAGTTGCATTATTAGTCCACAATACCATACTTTTTCAGCACACATGTCATATATGGTAGATCTCACGATCCTTTAATAGCATAGAAACAGCTCATGCGCGAAAGATCATATAAACAGATTATGTCATAAAATCTACAGAAAAACGAGTGATTAAAATTTTTTTCTTTTTATGTAGAAAGAACACAGAAAAATCCTAGTAACTGCCAAAAAACAAGTTCGTCAGGTTTATTTATACAACCAGTTAATTATTGATCTTCCTCCATACCCATTCATATAACGTTTCAGAAGTAGAACGGGACGCTAACAGTTGAGAATTCGTTACATATTCTTTTTACATATGTAACACTTTCCCGAAAGTTTTTTTTTACCAAGTTCAACTTTTCTAAATAAAATGTCCTCAGGGTAAAAATGAGGGAGAGGGAAAAATTCTTGCGAGTTTTTTCTCCAAATAGTTTAAAGGGAATTATGTAGCGCAAAAAAAAAAATTTAAATTCAAATTAAAAAATGCTGTACAGCGATGGAATAAGCATTTATTAAGGACAATGAACTTAAGAGAACACCGTAAGGATATTTCTCTCTTGTTCAAGGAATTCTTAATCACGCCGTTCAAAACCACCATCTTAAATAAGAATTCTTAGCCTATTTACCTAATATGCAAAGGGAAGCACCTTTATTGACCTATAATATTATTGAGATCAATAATTGTAAGAAATTTATAATTTTTTAGTACATGGAATCATTTTTGATTTAATAATATTAAATTAATATATTGCACATCTTTTTATGGATGAGTTTTCATGTCACTTCTTCAGCATACATTTTATCGCGCTGAGTGAGTTGCTACACTATATTCTTATTTTTATTAAAAACATAAAATTTTTATTAAATTTACATAGCTGTACTCTTGCTTTCCTACAGAATAAAATGTAAACACGAAACAGCTGATCCATATTTACTTTCCCTCATATTTTATTATTCCCTGACATTTTAGAATAGAAGTATTTTTTCCAGGCAAAATTAATTGCCTTGATGATCACTTCCACAGAAATACTTAGAATACTTCATTATAAATAATCTTGGATATTTTTAAATTATTTGGGATACAAACATAATAGTAACTATTAACATAGGTATTTTACTAGACAACCGAATAAAGAAATCACTTAATTATATAATTTTTCCCCTAACGAATTTCGACCCACTAAACTTGTATCTAAATTGCAAAAAAAAAAAAAACGCTAAGCGGGAGAGGAAGAAATCTCTAAGTGAGTTTTTGGGTGGTGAGATTTACACAACTTTAATCTGGATTAATTGTTTTTATTTAGGATTGCAATTAACTACATTTACTTGAAAGTTTAAACGGCCAATGTTGGTGGGTTAAACTTACTGAAATATGGTATTACAACAACATGTATAAAAAAAAAACAGCTCTCAAAATATTAGGCCTTATCACGAATGTCGTAGTCATAGTCGAATTTTAACGACTCCCATGTAAAACATATAGCGAAAGTTGCCACATTTTACAGATTTCGTCACGACTACGACACTCGTGATAAGGCCTATTATGTATAAACAAAAAAAATATAAGAACATAAATAAGATTTTTTTTAATTTTATTATTGTTTTTTTAGTAAAAAACTTAATAAAAATCAAAAGGTTGCATTTTTTCTTCTTTTGCATAAAAATCAGTGTTGCTTTGAAAAAAACACATTGCCATTTGATGTATAGTGTTGCCAATTTTTAGTCTTCAGTATGGCCATTTTGTACGGTTTAAACTGTCACATAAAAGCAGCAAACACAATTAAACTCGATTAAATTTACAGACCAACCTAAATTACGAGGCAAAGCGCAACATAATTTGGCACTTAGCTTTTACGCTGAAATGAGTAACCTAAATTAGAGCGTTAACGTTGCGCCAGAAACAGTAATGTTTACTCACTTTAACTCCACCTCTCCACGTTCAATAATTATTTCCGAACATAAACAATAACGTCGGCAGATTAACTGCATAATTATGTTCATGTGTAAGCTTATGTTGAGAGCTATAGAACACGTATTGAGTGATGAACATAAATTAAACAAATTTGGTGTGAATGGAAAATTTAATAAATTACTTTTTGTTTGAAAAATAGGAATCTATTTGCGGATATCAGTATTATGAGTCAAGTCCTTGTTTTACTTCGCATGAAATGCATATTTCAGAAAACTAACATCCAAATTTGACAGTTTATCTTCAAAATAATTGCTTGGAAATAAGTGCGAACAACTATTTCTCAATAAATGTTTAAATAAATGTTTTTGCGGTCCACACATGGACATATGGTTTTGGAAATAGAATTTGACAGTTGAGAACATAATTATTTCCAAGTTTATTGAACGTGGAGACCCCAGTTAACTAATGAAAAACTATAAATAGAAATAAGAAGTAGAGATTAAGACGCTAAATTGAGCTGAAAGTTTCTTGACGCGCTGTCAAAATTGGATTTTCCAATTGCAAAACGTCGACGCCGCGCTATTTCGGTTTGTTTCATACATTTTGTATGGACACGAGAAATTTTGACAGCCGTAATTTAGGTGGGTCTGTAACATATACATATTCAGATTAACATAAACGTAGTTTAAAATAGTTTAAACTCTATCATAAAAACTCACTTTAATATGTGTGGCAGCTCTGCTTTATATCCTTAAAAATTTTACTTACATAGACACACATACATATATACTTATATGTATATGAAAAGATAATATCTATGTTGAATTTTTTTTAGGTTATCGCTGTTTGCGGGCTGTCGGATTCTTAACTGGAGCATTTATTGGTATAAAAGCGGTCGCAATGTTACGTCTCTACGTTACAGGCTATTTGGGTGAACCTGCAGATTCTTGCTCTTCACTACTGGGCGGTTTAGTAGGAGCTGTATTGGGTTCCACATACCCAGTTGCCACATTTTTCATTAGCGCTTTTGCCGGCGTTATAATTGCAGGAGCAGCTATGGCCGTTTGTGTGGCCACTATGCCAGATAACGAATTTGGGGTGAGATTTTTTTCACACATTGTGTATTTAGTGGACTTTTATAAAATAATTCTATATTTATTTGTAGCAAACTGAAATAACGGTCGCATTAATTGGTGGCGCTATAATTTGTTCAGTTCTTACACTCTGTAGCGCAAAATATATAACAATATTGACAACAAGCGTTGTGGGTTCAGCCATGATTATATGCTCGATTGATTTCTTTTTACATGGTCTTATGTTGACGAAATGGGTAAGTAAGAATAAAATAAAAAAAAAATAGTACAAAACATATGGGCGGTATTCAGTGTTTAATGCAAATGGTCTTGCGAAAGTGAAAATGTTACATATCGCAGCTTTTTTGTTAAATCTAACGGCAACTGTGTGTACTTTGCTCCTGATTTTTATTTGCACTTTCGCAATATCATTTGCACATTAAAAAAAAAAATAAAATGAGCAAGTCAATCAACATCATTAATTTCTCTAATGTACATTAGTGAGATATTGTATTAATTGTTGTCGGACTATTTAAGTGATGAAGGCATAGCACTGGTCACTAAAATCTGTTCCGACAGCGATTGATGCTGTTCCAAGCTACTTTACACAACATCGCCCTCCTTCGTCGGTTAGCAGAAACATCGGCGAAGTAAAACAATTAATAAAATACCTGCTAATACAGCTTAACAAAGTTAATGCGTCTAGTTAACACCGGAGGCGCCTCAACACTGCCTTAAAAATTAACATAACGCACAAAGCAGAATTATGAAAGAGTTAAGTCTTCTAAATTTTCAACATCTATTTTCTCTATACTATCCCTCTCCCTGAGTTCCGGCACAGTGCACTGCATACGTAGGGGTCATCCCCTGAGTGCTGGTCCTAATTAAAAAAAAAAAAATTTTTAAACTGGTTTGCCGCAAAACATTGTTTACTGCTCATAAAAGTATAGACCCGCAAAAAGATTTTGCTTTAAATTTAAAAGGTTTGGGAAAAAAATCGCAATAATTTTGCGATTAGAATACCTACATTTTACCTGGGAAAAAGTTTCCCATTTTCGAAATTCATTTAGACAAAGAGAAAAGAGACAAATTTCCCGGGGAAATTTTATGTAGAATATGAGTATTGGTATTGGGGGGATGGCTATTCATAATTCGGCCAATTATGAAAAATTTCCTATAAATTTGAAATATTTTTTTTTGGGTGCAGTATTTCGTTTGTTGCCTCGAAAATATGTTTTTCTCAAGCCTTCGATAAAGTATGGCACGAAGGTCTTATCAACAAACTAATAAAAAATCTACCAGCAAACATCGTTAAGCTTTTAAAAAGCTATCTAATGCTAGTAAGGGAAGGCAATTTTTTAAGCCCTCCGCAGTCGATTGAAGCCGGAGTCTCTCAAGGCAGTATCTTCGGTCCATTACTTTACTTAATATATGCCTCTGACTTATCGTTAAGCAGTAACATTCACACGTCAACATTTGCTGATGATACAGCTTTTTTAAGCGTTCATGAAAGCCCTGTAGAAGCTTCCCGCAACTTACAAGGATATATATCCAAACTGGAAAAATGGCTCAAACAATGGCGTATAAAAGTTAACGAGCAGAAATGTGCACACGTCACTTTTACGTTGCGCAGGGAAACATGCCCGCCTATAAAAATTAACACCGAGACTATACCGCAACACACTGTAGTAAAATATCTAGGCGTTCATCTAGATCGTCGTTTAACATGGAAATCGCATATAGACGCAAAGTTGACACAAATAAAATTAAAAGCAGCCCAAATGAATTGGCTTATTGGAAGAAATTCTATACTAAGCCTAGACTGCAAACTTCTATTATACAACGCGATCCTGACACCAATATGGTCCTATGGAATCCAGTTATGGAGCACTGCCTCAGCATCGAATGTCGAAAGAATTCAAAGGCGACAGAATAAAATTCTACGTACAATAACAGTAGCCCCCTGGTATGTCAAAAACCATCGAATTCATAAAGATCTAGACGTTTCGTTGGTGAAGACAGTATTTTCAAAACACGCGAAAAAATATATAAAAAAACTTGAGTTGCACCCAAATCCATTTGCGCGCAATATTCTTCATTATAGAGGCCACACCCGGCTGAAAAGAAGGGATACTCAGCCGTTCACGAGAGATGTAAAACAACAAAAAATAACCGTTGAAATTAAAAATTTGGTTTAGCATTGGCTAAACTTATATTTAATATTTTTAGATTTAAGATTTGAAAAACTTATTGATAATTTAATCTATAATTGAAGATTCAATAAATAATAAAATTATCAAAAATAAAAAAAAAGAAAATATGTTCATATTTCTCAAAAAATTAAGGTACTGTTTCCATAATACATACAAAAGACTTGAGTAGAAAATTTTTATGGGAATCACTCAAAAAACTGAGTGGTTTTCATACAAATTTTCTACTCAAACCAATTGGTTGTATTATGGAAACCGCAAATTTTGTATTATTGAAACCGCAAAAAATTGGTTTAAAATTGTGAAATTTATAGAAATTAAAGGAAAACAGAATATTGGTTTGCTTCAGCTTTGCTGTTATGTAAATAAAAATTATTTTGAAATAACTATTCTTTTAAAGAAATGTAATTGTAGTGCCTATGATACAGTGTGTAACAAACTTTTCACGTTCACTTTGTTTATTATTTAGATCTTTGACATGAAACCACATCCAAATCCACCCGCTTGCTACGGCGGCATTCTAATATTTGCTTGGCCTGTCAGCATTATAATTGGTCTTATGATACAAAGTTTCATCACAGCTTGGGGCATTGATCATCGCAAACGAGTATTTCAGAAACGCCATCAACAACTGCAGCGCATACAAACAAGACCCCGCGAAACCCGTGAAGAGGCCAGACAACGTAAATTTCGCTACCTTTATCAAGTTCGAACAGCTCGTGGCGATATAATATCCCAGGTAAAGGCAATTGTTATTTCATTAAAAAGAAAATGTTTTTGAAATTTTTGTATTTTATAGAATTTTGTGTCAGCTTTACAAAAACGTATACAGTTAAGCGGTACAGAAACGCCATCGGAACGTTCACTGAAAACTAGTTCAAACGAACGAAATACCTTCCGCAGTGATCGCACACATTTCACCACCATACCACCTGATTCGGATATGTTTGATAAAATTGAAATAGTACGAGATATAGCATAACACTCGGTTTATAATTATATGTAAAGCGTAATTTAAAAAATGAAAAGCCGAAATTTAAAGAAAGTTTTAATGTAAGTATAAGTATGTAGTATGTACTATCTACAGTATTTACGAAAAAAAAAAAACAAAAGAAAAATTATGCAAGCTAATGCTTGTCTGTTACCCACACACACACACAAACACACACCTAAACACATAAAAAGAAAACATAAAATTGAAAAAGAAATTTAACAGCTTTATATTGGTTTCGCCTAGAGAAACTGAAAAATATGATATGAAAAACAAAACAAACTCAACAAGTTTTCTTTCAAACATGTAACAAAAAGGAATTTTTCAATAATTTATCCTAAAAAGTGATTACGCTATTAAGCGAAGTTTGTTAAGTTTATTTTTTTATTTTCTTTTTTAATCTATTTTTTTATATTTATTTTAATAAAAATATTTTAGTTGAATAATTTGTATAAAAAAAAAAATTTTTACTAAAGAAAACGTTTTATATTCCTAATTTCTAAACAGGGATTAAATTTAATTTCTAATTAAGTCCTCCTTACTAACCAAAAACACAATAACTTTTTAAGCAAAGTTATTAAAAAAAAACAAAAGAATTAAAAAAAATTAAGACGCATTTAATTTATAAGCTGATATTAGAAATGTATTTTATTTTTTTTTATACGGTTTGACATTTTAAATACCAAAGCTTCATCATGAATAAAACATCATCTGCTGTCGATTCAATGCTATCTTATAAATTCGCTCCTTTATTGCAACATAGTAATATCTCAAAAAACTAAATTTTTCAGTTACTGACGAAAAAAAGTTTCTCAATACCTTCTCTATTTGTAAAAAAAATTGCATAAACATGTATGTATCTCTATATAAACCCAAGTTATAACCGCTTACATGCTCAACCCGTCCATATAAATGCTTACGCTTTGAAAACTTTAAATGCATTTTGCCACGTTTGAGTTTTTTTGAGATATGACTACGTTGCAATAAAGGAGCGAATTGAATAAACCTTCTTCAATATTCTTAATAGAAGTTAAAACTCTACGTAAACAATTATGAATAAGTTAAAAAAAATTGACAATTCCACCAGTTTTGTCATTTTTGTTTTGTCAGAGAACAAGTGGAATATACAACCATGTAGGGTTAATTAGGGTTATCAACTGACTTTTTTATTCCAACCGAATTAGCTTCTTTAGACTGAGCTACGTTTTTATCAAATTTTCTATATGGAAACTCACATGCCAAAATCTGTATTATAAGTTTATGCAAACTCGAGCCTCCAGATATTTTTGTATTCTATTTGTTGCAGATCGTGTTAATATTTTACACAGGCCAATAATGAATATTCCCGGGGAAATGAGTTCTGGGGGAATTATTTTTTTCCGGGCATAAAACTTAATTATTGTAAACATGAGGTGAGAATAGTGTTGCGGGAAAGAGAATTCCGAACTTTTGCAGTCAGCTGTTTTGTTTTAAGCTGTGTTATTTTGATTTAAAATTTGGATATTTCCTGTCCTTCATACTTTTTTTCCCGGGCGAAAGATTCCCATTTTCAAAGTTCGTTTAGAATAAGGGAAAATATAGAAATTTCCGGGGAAGATTTTATTTAGAATATGGACACAGGGAGTAATAAAAATCTCCCGGGGAATGGATATTCATAAATGGACTGAAAATAGATATGCTTTGGGAAAACAGAGGTAGCGTTGCCACCCGAATAAAATTCATACGGTATTTTTCAAGTATTTCCTTAATTTTCTTTTTGGTAGTTCACATTGAAATGCACCTCTCCCAAACACTTCAGCGACGTTTCTTTTCAAACAGCATATCTATACAATCTTTTCCAGAGACAAAAATCTGTAATTTAAGATTAAATCATGAGCAGAGTTTTATTTATTAATTAATATCCACCTCTTTCTGAAGTTTATATGCGGTTTCCATAATGCAAACAATTGGTTTGAGTAGAAAATCACTCAGTATTTTGAGTGTTTTCTGAAAAAATCATAATTATTAATAATAATTGTGTAGAAATTTTGTATGTGAATCACTCAAAAAACTGAGTGGTATACATACATATTTTCTACTCAAACCAATTTTTTGTATTATAGAACCCGCACATAAACAAAAAGTATTAATTAAATTTATTTAAGGGAATGATTCACATGACGGCCGATTGATTTGAATGTAAAATAGTTATGAGAATTACTCAAAAAACTGAGTGTTTTTTCATACAAATTTTACACCCATAGCAATCGTCCGACATGTGGAAACAGCACATAAATATCATTTACACATTTCTAGATATAAGAAAAAACTCAAATTGCACTCAAAATTTCTCAGTAATTTTCATAAAAATTTTGTACTTAAGTCAACTGAGGCAACCACAAATGACAAATCGAGCTATCATTCATATTTTCTTATTGTTTCCGTTTAGTTTTGCTTTCACCTGACCATTAAGTGGTGAAAATAATACCAAATCGATTGTTCAAAAATTAAGAAAGTGTGCAATAAGCTACTAGAGGACTTATTATTTACATATTTCTTACTCACTGTTTATAGAACCCAAAGAATCAATTTTAGTAAAATAATTTTATGATATTTTTTGGTGATTTTCACAAAAATTGTCTACTCTAGCCGATTGCACATTGTTTTCAACATGAAAAAAATTGTAACACGTGCTCTAACATTTGAATTGACAAAAACAAATGTGAAAATAGTTCGAAAACGAACTAATAGAAATTAACCTATAGCTTGTAGCTCAATTAGGCATAATTTATACTCATACCATTTTAAAATTTATATCGTTTTCTTCATTTGCAAGGAATCACACAATTCTTAAACAATTTTAAAAGTTGTCAATTCGTTATTCGTTAATATGGTTGCATTTAAAAGTATAAGGCGCTGTTTATACAAGCCGAACGAATGATTTGAGTGTAAATTTTGTATGGAAACCACTCAAAAAACTGAGTTCTTTTCATACAAAATTTACACTCAAATCACTCGTTCGGCTTGTATAAACCGCACCTAAATGTTGGCATTTATTTTTTCCCCTCTTTTACAAAAACATACAAATCTAAAATTAAGTTGAATTTTTTAACTTTTTTGGCGAAAAAAAAGTTAATAATTACCCTGATGAATGAAAAATAAGTACATATATAAATTTCCAATATAAAATTGTAAATATATTTAAAAAAGCAACAACATAAAATATTTTATTCTTAGTATGTATAAGTTTAAACTCAACACTAAAACAAATAATTGAAAAAAAAAAAAATAAAATGCTCATTCAAAAATTATAAATATGTGCGGCTTCCACATAACAAACAGTCAATGTAAGTAGAAAATGTACACTAAAACCATTAAAAAAAACTGAGTAATTGTCAGAGAAATCTTCTACTCAAATCGAGCGTAAGTTATGTGGAAACAGCTCATAATAGTCTGATTTTATAAACAAATTTTGTTTCTAAACATTTAAAATATGTATGAAAATTAACCGAAAATGTTTTCAAAGCCAAACTAATCCATTTTTTTTAGCAAAAAATAAAATTTATATGGTTTTTATGAAATAAGATTTTTGCCAAACCATTGATATAAATACATATTTGTGTAAATCGATGTAAATTATTTACATAAGTTCTGTTTCATTTTACATAAATGTATCTGTTTAAGGTGGTAAACTTTCGTTTTAGAGCGGAAACACAATCGACTTTGAGATAAAAATTTGTATGGAGTATAAACTTGAAATAAAAAAACGTCATATGAATTTTCTATTTTCTGTCGATTGTTTGGGTTCTATAAACGGTTGGTTAATTTAAAAAATTAAACTAAATTAATATTTCTGTAAAATTAAAAGCGATATAAAGTTTTAACTGTATCAACTAACAGCTATATAAAATAAAATATGTATATAGTCTTGTGTTTTTATTTTGAGGGAAAATATATTAGATTTCTATCACATCTTGACGTTTTTGTGGACAATTTCATCTGGCAGCGCCGTATATCGAATCATACAGAAACGGCAACTTTGTTACTAAAACCAACTAAGTAGCTCGTTGAATACAGCATACTTTAAGGCGACTGTTTTTTTTTAATAATTTCATGATACTAAGTGGCTATTCTGTCATTTCAATCGCCAGAAATTGATGTTCAACTGAACTGCCAGACAGGCAAAGACAAGACAAGGCGTGAAAGCCGAAATACAACAACTTAATGCGAATAATCGTGTATGTAATGAGTTCCGAACGTTTTCAATTATAATGAAAATTTCCGAATCACAAAATAGAATATTTGTTGTCCGGCATAATTCCGAATATTTTTGCTCGATTGGTGGCTAATGTGGGAATTTTTTTTAATTTCCTTTTCTATGTGTTATTATCAAACATTTAAAGGTTTTTATTTCCGCATTACGTAGATATGATATCAAACTTAAGTTCAAAAAAAGATTTTTTTCATTAACTAAATTAGTTTTATTGTGTAATAAATGAGATTCTATTTGCTTTCACACAGCTAAGTGCAGTCGAAAGTAAAACGAAAAATTTATTCGGAAGTGAATGTCAGGACACCAAAATATTCGGCAAAGATTCACTTTCACACGGATGTGAAACTCATGACAGACACGAATGTAAAATTGTGCCGCCACTTTTGTACATATGTATATCGCTGAATGATGAAATTCAAAATCAGATTACTAAAGTTGGTTAGATTTTGTAGGAAAGAGAAATAATTACTGATGGCTGATGGACGCATGTACATGCATACATACATATGTAGGTTCCATCCTGGAATTACGAGAGAACACTAAACGATTCTTCGAAATCTACTTTTTAATTTTATCCGACATTATTTGCAGATTTTATTTTTATCATTAGTAGCCTTAAAAGGCGGTACAAAAAAATATATTTAAAAATAAACGTTTTATTTATTTTATTAATTTAATTTATAGAAAAACAAAACTTTAAATTTTATAAAATATACAGATAATATGTATCAGACTTTGAAACACGAAATTGGTAAGAAGTTAATTTAATCTAAGGGTGCTTGTTTTTTTCATAAATACTAAACAACATATTTATTTAAAAAACGTGGAAAATCCAATAAAAAAACTTATAAAATAGGGGAAAAAAAGCACATGCGTGTTTGCGATTTCCAATCAACTAGTATGTTTGTTAAACATTTTGCACTTTCTACACTTCGTGAATGTAGGATTATTAAAAAAAAAATGGTTAAATAATATAAAAGAGATCACGTCTAATTATAATTTTTAGCTTGGCATATAAAGCTCTTTGCGTAATGTGGAAGAGATTTCCGGCAACATTACTTCATCTTCGTCATCGGTTTTTTTCTTAGATATATCATTGATAACAGCAGTTAAAATATCTAGCATGTGTTTGCTAATCATTAGGAAACAAAAGTATGCACTACGTATTTATACAAAAAAAAAATAAGATGAATTATTCTCGACTTACCGACTTCCATATTTATTGATAAATTTACAAATTGATTCAATAAACCAGCTACCTTTTGTTTTGTCACGCAATGATTCGGTTCCCTTTATAGCTGATATAGCAAACAACATGTCGGCATAAGCATCAGGAGAAAAATTTTGCATTAATTTTGAACTTGTCTAAACATATATATAAAAAAAAATCGAAATTGAGTTTTCTATGAAAACTAAACGATAAGGTTATGAATAACATACTGTATCCACTTTAGGATCGTTCCTTTGACAAGCTTGCAGTAAAACAATCTTTGGCTTTCCCTTTAAGGTATCAGCTGTCAATATCTCCTTTATTTCAGTAATTGCGACCGGTATAAAGTTGCAACCGTAAATAGCACCTGTTGTATTAAGCATAAAAACAATAGCTACATATGTAGTTTACATTATATGTGTATTTTTTTTAGAACTTACCCTCCATGCCATGTGTTAGGATACATATGATAATGGAATCTTTAAGTAAACTTTTTTTGGCGGTTTCACGTATTTGATGTAAAATTTCCAAATGCGTCAAATTGTCAAATATTAATGGTGTATAACCAAATAAAGAAAAGAGTTCTTTAATATTGTCCCTATCAAAATCGGTACCTTTGCGTGTCGGTTTGAGTTTACAATCAGGTAAGAGATGCTTGAAGAGAATATACAAAAATATTTAGAGTGAATGTGACTTATGCCGAAAACACTTTGTGAAAATGTGTGAAGACATGTTTGTTTTTTTTTTCTTCTGTTTGTATTATTTATTAAAATTTATATAAAAAATTTACCTGAAGTCTTGGATCTGTTTCCCGGTAAAATTTATTTTGATTAATTATCAAAACATAACCTGCACTATTCTTATTAATTTTATAACGATCAGCAGCATCAAAATCATCTAATTCGGTTAAAGTTTTTTCTTTATTGTTTTGATTGTCAGTGTTTTGAGACGCAGAGGCAGAGATTCCTGAATCCTTAAATGTATCACTTTTATCAGCAGTCTGCTTAGATTCACTTGTTGCATCTTTTTTTTGGCTGAGTTCTTGATTTATTGTCTCTATGAGCAAGTCTTTAAACGAGTCCATGTCATTAAATTTAAAATATTCAATGAGTATTTGGACATTACAATCAACAAGATTTTTATTTCCCAAAACAATAACTTGTTTTGTCATCCAATTGAGTATATATA
Organism: Lypha dubia; assembly: GCA_947311025.1. Lineage (NCBI taxonomy): Eukaryota > Metazoa > Arthropoda > Insecta > Diptera > Tachinidae > Lypha > Lypha dubia. The sequence continues at coordinate 9,495,062 of OX371262.1, read as the reverse complement.
CTTCCAAGTATGAAAAATCATAGAAACGCAAATTCTGACAATTTTCGTTTTTCGTATTGACATAATTAACGAGGCGACCGGCCTGATCGGGCGTTAAACGTTCGGATATTTTATATAGTGCCTTTAGTAATGGATGTATACGAACGCTTAATTCGGCTACATGAGGCAAATATTGATGATGTATTTCTTCATACGGTAGTCCAAGCCTGCGTATAACTCGTTTCGCTCTTATAATTGCTAAAGCCTCCACAATACACTGCTTCCAAGTTTCAGGATTTAGCTGTGCATAATTCCTTAATATGCCACTTGTCAGAAGTTGCCCCTCAAGTTGCTTAATGCCCTTGCCTTGAGGAGGATGCTGCGCAAGTATTATTAATCTTTGTAGCAAAAACTCATTTGCTGATATATTATCTCCATACAATAAGAACCCTAAGGAAACCTACGTTCAAAAGAATTAGTCACTTGATTTTTGACACCCTTCTATACATTCATATGTATGTATGTACTTACATCCATACATAAGTATGCATGTATGTGCGTCCATACGTTTTCGTACAGTTTTTTAAACCTTACCAGTTGATAAAAGCTCAAATCAGACTCCAAATAGTCTAAGTCCTCAACATCCATTTGATTTAAACATTGCATTAGAGATTTACATTGGTGGCTCATTTTATTAATTTTATGCTTCAATTGCCGTTTTTAAAGTTTTCTTTATCTTTGCACATAAATAAAACAAACTAATAAGTGATGCCAACCTTGACTTTAGAAATTGCTTAATTATTACGGCACATAAAAACCGGTGGTACCGGCAATATTACGTTTTCCGGCTAATTACAGAACTTTATACAAACCGTTACATATGTATATGTTTGTTTTTATTATTAAGTTTGCACTTTTTGAATTTTTAAAGTAAAACTTTTTTATGTACATAAGACGAATAGCTCAATTTAGTTAAATTTGGAAGTTTTATAACATGTAGTAAAACATTTTAACATTTTTTTTATTTCGCCATCACTTTTAGAGTTCGTATTATGGCAGCACTGACATAGACAAATTTGGCGGGAAATAAGACGCTATTACACACCCAGCGTTACCATTGTGCGATTTAAGTGACACAGATATCTGAACAACCTTTTAAATTCTTTTCTTTTTTATATAATAAGCGGACAAGATGCTTTATAATAACTAAGCTGGGAAAAAGACAAACATTTTTATTTCTGAAAAATTAAAATTTTGAGTTAAATCACATTTGAACTAGGTGTGCGATATATTTTACATGGAGGCAATAATTAATAGAAAATTTATGTTTTGAAGAATTGTTCGACTGCCATCAAATGTACACGAATAATGGACCATGTCTGCTCTATTGAGACAGAAGTTGTTTTCAAGTCTAATTGAACTTTTTGGCTCAAGGTTTGCTTCATCCCAATAAAACAATTTTTATTATTTTATAATAAAAGTTGTATGCAAAACCTAACCACAATATGTACATACATAGAAACGTACATATTTATGTATTCAATGATATAGCAATTTGCTAATATTATTCTTTTGAGTCCATGATTGTTGACTCTTATTTATTGGTCATACTATATGTACTAATGTGTAAAAATTAATATTTCTTTTGTATAAAGTTTATAATCTACTAGGCAAATAAAACTCCTTGCGCATTGTACTGCTAGTTGAGGGCAACATAACTTGGTTTGCATTTCCTTTTCTTTTAGAAATATCACAAGTAACAGCAGTTAAAATGTCCAACATATGTTTGCTAATTGAAAGAAACTACATACTTCAGACTACATACGTACATACATAAATAAATAATATAAATTTCTTAGAACACTTACCGGTCGCCATACTTTTGGGTAAGTTTATACAATGAGTCCACAAACCAGCTACCGTATTCAGTATGACGTAAAGCATCGGTTCCTGGAATTGATGACATGGCTATTAGTATGTCAGCATAAGCATCTGGAGAAAAATCTGTTATTGATGTAGAACTTTTCTGTAAATTAAAATTTATCTTAAATAGGTATGTAAACTCACAAGTAAATTGAAATAATTTCATTACCGTATCGACATTTGCATTATCTCTTTGACAAGCTTGTATTATCAGCATCTTGGGTTTACCCTTTAAAGTGGCAGCCGCTAGTATTTCCTTAATTTCGGATATTGCTAAAGGTATGCTATTGCAGCCAAAAACTACTCCTGCAATAATTTAAAGTATAACGAGAAGAAGGTATAGTAAAAGAAAAACAACAAATGGCCAATTGTATTCAGATTACCTTCCATGCCGTGAGAGAGTATGCAAATAATTAAGGAATCTTTAAGTAAGCTTTTCTTAACGGTTTCTTGTATTTGATGTAAAATTTCCAAATGTGTTAGATTCTCGAATACCAAAGGTGTATACCCAAACGAGGTAAAAAGTTCTTTCAGTTTATCACGATCAACATTAGTTCCCATACGTTTGGCCATAGAATCGTACATATCTGGTGTGAGATGCTAAATGTTGAAATATATTAAAAAATATATATAGAATTCAACGATATGCATTAAATTACGTTAGAATTTAGGTTGGGGTGTTTTAGTTGGTCTTATAATTACTAAATTTTATTACTTACCTGTAGCTTAGGATCTGACTCTTTATAAAATGTACTTTGATTTATAATCAATACATAGCCAACATTTTTTCTACTAATTATATAACGTTCCGAAAATTCAAGTTCATCTTGTCCTTGTAAGAGATTTATTTTATTGTCATTAGCAACTCTACTACTGCAACTAGCGATTACTTCATTTGGCTTTGAGATACCGGAACCCTTTGTATTAATATGAGTAATTGCTACACTATCAAACTTCGTATGAATCACAGTTTGTTCATTTGGAGTCATAGTTTCCAACAGTAGGTCCTTAATTTCGTTCATATCATTCAATTTAAAATGTTCAATGAGAATCTCAAGATTGCAGTTTTTAAGCTGTCTATCGCCAATTTCGATTATGCGTTTTGTTAGCCAATATAATAGAAAAATTTCTAAATACGAAAAATCATAAAAACGTAAGTCACGACTTATACTGCATTTCATATTGACTTCGTGAATAAGTTTACCCGCCTTGTATGGTGTTAAACGTTCTGAAATCACATATAGCGCTTTAAGTATTGGATGTATGTGGACACTTATTTCGGCTATATGTGGTAAAAAATGTTGATATATATCCGACCAGGGTAAACCCAATTTTCGTATTACTCTTTTTGCCCTTATAATTGCTAAAGCTTCTATAATGTGTAATCTCCATGTTTGAGGATTTAATTTTGCATAATTGCTTAGTATATTACTTGTAAGTAGTTTCTGATTTTTATGCAAGCCTTTGCCTTGGGGCGGATTTTGTGATAGTATTATTAATCTTTGCAATATAAATTGAATGTGTGATCTATCGTCTCCATACAATAGGAATCCCAAAGAAACCTACAAAACATGTTATTAGTCATACAAATTTTAAATCGACTTATTTTTAATCCACATTTGTATAACTTACCAACTCATGAAAGCATAAATCAGTTTCTGCATACTGCAATTCCTCCACATCTATGTCATTAATAAGTTCCATAAAGGATTTCTTGGAGGTATTCATTTTATCAAAAAAACCCCCTTTTTAAATTCACAACAATAACAAACAACAAGTACAAGCAACCCAAATGCTTCTTCATTCGTAAATAAAAAAAACAAGGCTGTTTGCCGCGGTACGTATAAAAACCAATTCATAATTATGATTAAATGCCAAACTGTATATTGAAAAAACTATTTTTTCATTTTCTATACAGACTCTGACATACAATTTCTTTATTTAATATCTTTCTTTAATATCTTACTTTCGTTTTAATCTTGTTTTATTCAATATAAATTTATTTTCAAGGTGGTATCCCTAGGACAGCTGATGTTATTAATATTTGTACCAAACAGTCAAGGCGAATTCATAACAGGTAGTCTCATCAGCCCTGGTGATTATTTTCTCCTTGATTCACCCGTTGTATTTGTGCGGCATTTACTTTGTCAAATGCCAAAACAAATTCAGTATTGAATTCACCTTGGTTAAATGCTTTGTTGACACATTTTTGGGTATAAATATTTTGACAAAGTACGTGATAACTTTGCCTTACAAACAGTTGTTGTGAGCAAGAGAGTGTGACATATTGAATTTTTTTGGCTTCACTTGACATATTTTTCTGCAGTTGTATATTTTTAATTTACATATAAAAATGGCGAAAAGCAACTACAAAAAAGCCATCTGAATTCGCCTTGATTTCCATAAAATTTTCTTTCGCACACTTTGTTATTTTATGATATTAGTTCTATGTGAGTGCCAGTTGTAAACAAATCAAAACGCACATAAAACCAAAAATTATTAAATCCTAATTAATGAGACATATATAAGTAATAATTAAGTATGCCAATTTCAAATCCAGATTTAGTAAATAGTTGTAGGGTATGTCGCAGCCCAAATCAGGATGGTGACTATCAATGCCTGTATCAATATACGCAAAACCATGAGAACCAAGTGCTGACCGAAGCTGGAATTCTATACAAAAACTTATTGGACGTAAGTAATTTCTTTAGAATCATTATCATAATGCAATATTGATAAGTAAAAAATATCTAACAACATAAATATATTTTAGATTTCCATAAAAGTTCACGATTGCTATCCTCAATTTTTGTGCAACAGCTGTGATTTACAAATGAAACTATTTAAGAAACTTAAAGATAAAGCTTATAAAACATTGGAATACTTACAAGGTCTATATAATGATATAGATAATGCTAAAGAATTTGATCAGGAAGCAGCATCAGAAGACTATGAGTCCATAAAAAGTGATGAAGAAGATGAAAGTCATCATGAGACACAAGGAGCAGAAAATGAATTTGAAGTATACGGAGAAAATGAGATTTATGATTATGAAGAAAACATTGAAGAATCCCAGGATGCTTTAGCCGGCGAAGAAAATTTATTATTAATTTCTGATTTAGGTAAATTTAATGAAAAAGAATATCACGATAGTGTAGATGATGAATGTGAAATGGAAATAGCTAATATTAATACAGCACAAGGGGAAACAGAAATTGGTTATTTCGCTAAAAAATACCTTTTGAAAGTGGAACCGATTGAAAATATGTCGCATGAGTCGAGAAATTCAGCAGATAATATAAGATTAAAATTCGAACAACTTCTAGACAAAAATGATTATGTTACGGAAATTTATGAAGTATTGGATGACGAAAACTGTTTTGAAACTTGCACGGAAAATAATGATGAAAGTCTTTTGCAATATGACGTACTTTCGGAAAATAATGCTTACATTTCAGAATTTAGCGATAGAGAATATACAAAAAGGGAGAATATGGATGATTTTCAAAATGCTGAGAGTAGTGAAAAAATTGAAAACATTAATCGCAGAAAATTAAGACCAATAAGAAGAAAAAGAGAATACCAATGTTTACCATGTGGGTTGAAGTTTGATAATGTACAGGATCACAAATTGCACAGGTTAGTGGCGAACAGTTTTGGGTATTAAGGATTCATCGAAATTATACAAAAAACTATTGTTTACACACTGTTGAGGAATTCCTTTTGGATAGCTGATTTTACATAAATTTCACTGTTCTGCATAAAAATCCTACTTTATATAAAAAATTTATTTCTTTTCCATTTTTTGCTGTCACTGTACAGTTTTTTAAAAGTATGTTTTATGGTTTCTTAAACTTCCTAATGTTTTTCTCATATATTTTATATTAACTCCGTGGCATAAACTTAAACATTATTCTCATTTTAAAATACATTTCATCTTGTTGTAGGTACGAAATGCCAAGAACTTGCAAAAATTCTCCAAACGCATTTTGCTACATATGTGGTGTATTTGCCGTGAAATCGACACGGCATGCATTGTCAAGCCAAATTAAAACTGCTTACAAACGTTGCTTTGGGTTTCCAGTCGACGAAAGAAACAAATATTGGCTCCCGAAAATATGCTGCAACGTTTGTTTCAGACGGCTACGAGAATGGAGCGAAGGAAGTTATAAGTCCATGCCATTTATAAGACCTATGATTTGGAGTGAACCCCAAAACCATGAAAATGATTGCTATTTTTGCATGACTACGATTAATGGTTTTACTAAAAAAACTAAGAGCAAAATTAAATATCCGAGCATAATGTCTGCACGAAGACCAGTTTATCGAAGTAACTGATACACCTCCTATGTATTAGAAGCGACGAAATTGTTTCTTCTCAATTTTCAACTGCTTTATCGGGTAGCTTCTCTACAATGAAATCTTATCAGGAAATCACGGAAGTGATATTTAGGTTTTCTAAAAAATCACAAGATTTTTAATAGTGATTTATTTCATTGTTTTAAATCACGATTTTCTTATACAAATTTTTTATGTATGTATGTACATTAGGGCGGGTCGATTTGTATGGAGCCGAAAAAAATTAGAAATCGTAGGAGGGGAAATTCTACGAAGAATTCTGAGCAACTTTGAAGAACAAACCATAGGTCTAAATTGGATTTCGTGCCTCCGAAAATTAAAAAATATGTTGTAAGTAGTACCTTACAAAAATTCTTCTGAAAAAATTTTCCCAACAAGTCAGTATTGCGAATCAGGATTATAGTTATATTTTTTTAGGCAAATTAATGGCTTTTTATTCTAAAAATCGTCTTAAATTAAAAAAAAAAAAAATTAAATAAAAAAAAAAATTATAAAATAATTAAATTAAAACTATTAATTTAATTATTATTAAATTTTTTAAATTAATTAAATTTAATTATTATTATTAATTTATTATATAAATTTGCTGTTTCGACTCCTTTAATTGGATTTTATAACTTGGATAAAAAAATTTTGAAATTTAAATGAAAACCAAAGATACTGAAATTTATAAAGTAATACTAGCAATATATGTATTTCTGAAATTTCGGAGGCTCGAAATCCATTTAAGACCCATGGTTTCTTTGGTGAAGTTGCTCAGAATTCTTCGTAGAATAGTTTCTCCTCCCTACGATTTTTTGTCAAAAAAATCGACCCGCCCTAATGTACATATCTTTAAAAAATTTATAAGAAAAATATAATTAATTTACGAATTGAAGTTAAACAAGTTTTTTTTTTTAATACATCGCTAGCAATAAAAAAAAGCAGACGCAAAATTGCAGCAGCTTCCAAAATTTAAAAATTTTGGTAAAATAATTAATTTTATTGAAAAACAAATAAAGAACAAACCATTTTGACTGTATGTATGTGATAATTTTATTGCGAAGTTTATAGCAAAATGCTTAAAAAAAACTTACACAAGTGATTTGAAATCGACATGCTGTTAGCTGACCGGTTTTAAATCACGAGATTTCCAACATTTGTGCGCCCAGAAGACCTTTTCAGTGAATTGAAATCAATTTACGATAAAGTAATTTTCAGAACATGGTTGATAGAGAGACGTTATAATGGAAAATAGTCAGCTGATTTTTTTGAAGAAAAAAAAAATTACGAACTAAAATGTAGTATTTTATTTCGTAGTTCTTTTCTTTTAGATTTCGATTGATTTTTTAGGTTTTGATACGAATTATAAATAATATTTTCACAATTATTAAAGTTACGATTTAAATTTCAAGCAAAAAGAGTTTTTTTATAAATTCCATCACATACAAAACTACACATGAACAGTGTTTTTAGTCAACTCTCTGGATTCCATGAAACTAAAATTTTTCTTACAAACAAAATTGGTATACTTTCTACTTGAGCTGTTTATGATGGTCAAAATATTTTTTATTTATTCTATTTCTAGAACTGGAGTTCATAACGATAAACATCCTTGCAATATGTGTTACAAGGAATTCAAATCTATGTCCGCTTTGTATCATCACAAGAAAATTCATAACGGTCAGCCAGCCCATCAATGTGAAATCTGCCAGAAAACCTTTAATCAGAAAGCCCATTATCAATATCACATGAATGGTCATAACAATATACGCAACTATAAATGTGACTTATGCGAAAAAGCTTTTATTACCAAGACAGATCTAAAAGTACACTTGCGTTTTCACACCGGACAGCGATCATATGTGTGCAATATTTGTGGCAAAGATTATTTAATGATGGAACATTTAAAATCTCATTTGCTCTCCCATACAGATCAATATTTTCAATGTGATATTTGCAATAAAAAGTTTACCACGCACAAAACTCTAGCCCTTCATGTGCGATCAATACACACAGATGAACCAAGATTTAAGTGTACCTTTTGTATGAAACCATTCCGAAGAAAACATCATTTGCAGGTAAGTTGCTCGGATGATGGTATTTCTTAATCGAAAGCAAGATGATAGAAGTAACCGTTTTTTTTTTTTAATTAATTTTATTACAGTCTCATATGAGACACCACCAAAAGAACATAATCTCTTTGGATAGTGCTTTTGAAATGGTAGATGATCCCGACGACACTATGAGTAATGAGATGGATGTAATCGATATAGAGGAGCAGAAGATAATTGATAGCCCCGGTTTCATTGCTTTCAGTGAGTTGACAATGTAAAAAGATGTTGAATGATCAAAAAAAAAAAAAAAAAAAATTGTGTAAAAACTTTATATTTGTAATAAAATAAATGCAACTGTAATAAAGATTTTTGCAGAAAATCTACTTTTTCGGTTTTTTTTTTGCTAAAAACGAAATAATAGTCTGAGCAAACAAATTTTAAAACTATGCGAAAGAATTTTTCAATAAATTCCAAAAAACACCAAAAAATAAATTTAAATAATTTCGTTTCTTTTAATTTAAGTAATAGGTTTTTGTTGTCTATTTATTTGTATAATTTAATAATTATTAGAATCTAAATATATATATTTTTTTGTTTTGTTTTCTTAATTGTTTGAAGCACTTTTTTAACAGAAAATTTAAATACAGATTTTTTTCTATTAGTTTTTAATTTATATTTATCCTTTTGTCAAGCAATATGGAGAAAAAAATTAAAGTTTTACAACTAGTGCCTGTTCGCCGATAACGAAGAACTTCTTTCTTTCGAATAATTACATTTGAAACAAAAACAAATTAAAAAATTTTGTTTTTGTTTTATATGTAATTGTTCGAAAGAAAGAACTACTTCGACATCGGCGAACAGGCAGCTAATATCAAAAGTTAAATTCATCGGTTTTCACAATTACAGTGAAGGAAGGATGAGGGTGAAAATTAAAAAAAAAATCTTCGGCTTTTTATTTTAAATCAAATACACCAGTCACGACGAAACGCAGTCGAAGTAAACAACTTGGGAGCTTAACAACGACAGTTCGCAGTTCTTTTAAGCTAAAAGCTGTCACATTACATCAAATATCCAATTGGGAAGGCGTGTGTGTAGAGGGATTAACTCTGGATTTCGAATAGAAAACAAATGCTTTTGAAGATCAAATTAAAAAACAATAAAAAGCTTCAATTCGAATCGTTTCCGAATCCACGTATGTAAGTGTTTTAAAACATACGTGTCTGTCATGAGTTCCGAAAACCAAGCCAAAACAAACTTTTTATAAAAAAAAAAAAAATAAAACAAAAGATCAAATAATACTTTTTTTTTTCCAAATGCAATAGGCTTGAGTGCAGTTTTCGCAACTTTATTTATTTCTAAGTATTTTAAAGTTAAATTTATTAAAAAAAAAAATTTTTTTTCTATTCCTACAAAAACGAAATAGCTCTGATACTTTTCAAGTTTCTATACCAAATGTCCCAAGTGATGGCCTTGGCTAATACAATTTCAGCACTTATCAAGAATTAAATAAACTTAATAGTCGTACAAAAAAGAGGCTTCATTTAATTTTGCAAAAAAAAAAAAATTCTATATACGAATGAATGTCTTTTCTTATTTCAGTCGAAAGTTCAAGAACTTGTTTGAACATTTAATCGAATGTACAATGTTGCTAGTTCAAGGAGATTTTTCTAATTGAAATCTTTTATAAATGCGTTACACATTAAGTGCCCTGGAGACGATCAAAAAAATTCATCAACGTTCTAAAGTGTCCTGGAGACGATAAAAAAAAAAAAAAACACATCAACGTTCTAAGTGTGTGCGTGCAGTCGTGCTTTTTCGGGTACACGCGTCGGCTCTGATTGATGAAAATCAAAAACTTTTGATATTTTATTTTGACATAATTATTTTGATGGTCTCCAATTGTGATTGACGACAACAAATGCCAGTTGTTTTGTAATCGACGTGTAATGAGTAGAAAGATTGCAGCGCAGGGATACTTGTTAATTTTTACCTCTGGTTTTTTTTTGGCGTATAAACAGTGTCAACGCATGTATTATTTTTTTTTTTTTTTGACAAATTTGCATAAAACGCTATTAATAGTAATTCATCATCCGATGATTTGTTCACAAACGAACGCCTCGAAGTCACAATGAAAATGATGATTGACGATTTTATTTGTACGTCTCCTTTTAAACGACAAAAACACGACACTCACACATATGCTCTGATTGACGTGTTTTTTTGATCGTCTACAGGGCACTTAGGTGTGTGCGTGCAGTCGTGCTTTTTCCGGTACACGTAAACGTTGTCGGCTCTGATTGATGAAAATCAAAAACTTTTGACCGGTGTTATTTTGATAGTCTCCAATTGAGATTGACAAGGAAAATATCAGTTGTCTTGTTATCGAAGTGTAATGAGTAGAAATCTGACAGTGCAGGGACACTTCTTAATTTTTTGCTTTGCTAGTTTTGTGTATAAACAGTGTCAAACGCATGTATTTTTATGTTTTTTTTTTAATAGTTTTCTAATTTTCTTGACCTTTTTAATTTAAATTGTATAATAATTTTTAAAGCTTTAGGTCTTTTTTATATAAAAAAAAGTTTTTAATTTTAATTTTTCGATATTTCGCCACACCTAGGCTTGATAGGCTTCTTCAGGAGAAATTAAGTTAAATCTAATTTATAATAATTTGAACAAATACCAATCAAAATATTGAAAAATATTATTTGTCAATTTTATTTTTTTTTTTACAAAATTGCGCAAGATGCCATTAACAATAATTCATCATCCCATGATATATTTACAAGCGATCGCTGCGAAGTCACAATACAAATGAAGATTGACGATTTTATTTGTGCGTCTCCTTTTAATCGACAAAAGACTACACTCACACATATGCCCTGATTGACGTTTTTTTGATCATCTCCAGGGCACTTTATAAATAATTTAAAACATAAATGAATTAGAAGAGAAAAAAAAAAAAAAAGAGATCGAAAAATGTTTGTGTTAAGGAATGGTATAAGAAGAATTCATATGAGTTTTATTAAAAAAATAAGATTGAAAGAAAAAAAGAAAAGGGAAAAACTGCCATCATAGTCAAGGAAGATGATGGAATATTGGCCAATTGGTCTAACTATGCCTATGAGATGATTGCTTAATTGTTGCTTTTATTTTTGTTCAAGTTTTCTAAAGCTTTATCTCTCTCTCTCCGGCTTTTTTTCTCGCTTGCTCTTTTTAACAACTATTTCTTATATGTATGTTTTGTAACGAAAGCTGTTTTATTTTATAAGAGTTGTAATACTTGAGACGAGATTTTACAGTTTTACTTCAAATTTTTTTTTATATATATATTTTTTTTTTGTGTGGATGTTTTGTTTGTTTAAAAGTGTAAAAATTATAAAAAAAATTAAAATTATTAATATTATTTAAAAATAAGTAGTAAAAATAGTTTGCAGTTATAAATGTGTGTTTTTTTTTAATAAAAAGACAAAAATAAAAGTTCAACAAAATTTTAAAACAAGCCATACAAAATAATTGCATTTGTTTTCTCTATGTTTAGCAAAAACAAAGCCAATTACTCTTTATAGCTTGCCAAAGCCAAGTACTATGTAGTTTGCATTGACAACTGAAAAACCCTATTTGTTTTAATGAAAATAAAAATTTGTTAACAAGTATGGATTGGATGTCTATTAAAAAATTGTATTAAATAAAAATTGATAATAAACAAATAAAAGGATTTAAGATTTTCATATTTGCTTTGCTTTTGGTTGCTTTGTTTGATTCAAAATGTTTTTGTTTTTTCCTGTTTTTTTTTTCAAGTTAAAGTGAGTAGTAATTTGGGTTCTTTATGTTCAACGTATGTAAATATGGTGTTGTTGCTGTTACTGTTAGTGTTAAGTTTAAATTTAAATTTGTTTTTAGTTTTTCGTTTCTTTTATATTTAATATAGAGTTTTAAGTGCAATTTCAAACGGCACTGGCTTTTCCGGCAATTTGTTTAAGTTTTTAGTTTTTCTATAAAATAAAATTAAACAAATTAATACTTAAAAGGGGGTATTCGTTCTTCATTCATGCATGTATGCGATTATTCCTTTTCAGCGCTTTGTTTTTCCTTGCAGAAGAGAGTATTTACTGTATTGTGTTTGGTGTTTTTTTTTTTTGCGTTTTAATCATATAAATTACTGCATTAATTAAAATCGCTTAACGTTTGCTTGGTGGTTTAACAGTGCACGAAAGCAGTTCCTCTTTAGCCATTTTTGTGCGAAAATCTGTCATTAAATCTCGACACATGGTGGCCATTTCCGCCAGTTGAGTAAAATAAGCTTCACCTTCTTTACAATAAGAGTCCTGATCGTAGTCAACATAATTGGTTAAATTATATAAACGCTTAGATTCGGGTAGAAAGTGTGTTAGGAAGTCATTGATGGCTCGATGTTGATCAACAACCATTTCTTCGGTTTGTTGTAAATCGGAAATAGCAGCATGCTGTACAAGTAATTCATCAGACATATCATGTTCCTGAAAATTTTAATTTGTTATTAATAAATAATAATGTGTGTTGTATGTATGCTTCGAAATAATTCTGGAAATAAAGCACCCAACTTCCTCAATACAAACGAGTTAATCGAAAAGATTACAAAATTGTTGTAAGTATGGGAAAGTTTAGGACGCAACATACATAATTCATTTACTCCCGTTAAAGATTTGTGTATTTTCTTAAATGAAAAATGTTTTAAATATTTTCATACATACATATGTACGTAGTTTCAAAGTCCGATTGCCAACAAGAAGAACGTCAAATGGATGGGCAAACTGTCAGATGACTGATTTAATAAGATTTAATTTAATTTATTAATTCTTATTTACGAAACCGAGCTTAAAAGCCATATTTGGTTTCACTAACCTCGATTATTCTAAACAGGCGGGGAGAATTATTCCCTTTCCCCTATAAAGGGTAGACAATTTTGAGGTTAGGAACTAAATTGGCTTAAAAACTCATTTTTGTATGCCAATGTAAAGTAGAAACATGGGAATTAATAGTGGAATATGATGTCGGGCAAATGGCCACTTCTAGCACGTCCGCTCTTTTCACAAGATTTTTAACCACATTTTGCAACAAAGCTTTCCTTATCGTGTCAATACAGCGCTTTAATTTTTCAGAGCTTCAGTTGTTTGTGGTTTGATCATGTAAGTTCCGTCTTTCAAATGCCAAATAATCCAGCGGCGTTAAATCATAAGAAGAAGGCGGCCAATTGAAATCGCCAAATCGAGAAATTACGCGACCGGGAATTTTCTTATAACATTTTTCACAATTCAAATTCTTTGTTCAAGAGTGCAACGTTCCATGTTTAAAATTTCCAAACTTTTCACTAAATAAATGTCAAAGGATGACAGTTCAATTCTTGACATTTCATTATTTTGGCAGTAAATTTAATTCCTAACCTCAAATTTGCCCACTCATTATTTAGAAGACTTATTTTTTTTCCAGGGGGAAAATATTGCAATTTTCGAAGTTCGTTTAGAATAAAAGAAAAAGGGGAAGGAAAAAGAGAGAAATTTCCCTGGTGGCATTTATCTAGAAATAGTGGAACAGGAAGTAGGGAAAACCTCTCTCGGGAAATTGTTATTCACAATTAAAGCATCCTTCTTTTTCATGAAGAATATTGAAAATTATATATTTTTTGCAACTTACGCTTAATGAACGCAACAAAGCCAAATCACTTTCTGACATCTGACCATTCTTGTTATTATTGTTATTATTATGATTAGTATGATTATTATGTTTTGTGGGCCTCTGTTGGACATGCTGTACATTATTAGTCTGTTCATCTTCTTCGTACATCAATTGTTCCGAATCCTCTTCACGCAGTACATCATCTTCGCGTAAAATATCCTTTACTACCAATTCTTTAACACGATCGGCATAACGTAGAGTATTTAAGGTATGCTCGCATGAACTTAAGCCCGGTGAAATCATAGCAATCATACAAGTTCTACTTTTATCACCAATGAAAGAATCACGCAATACTTGTGTAAGTTTCGAGACACGGAAGGGCAAATGTGCAGATTGTTTTCCCAAAGCACGTATACATTCTTTTAATGCCAGCAATGATTTATTGATTTCGGCACCCTCCATGCGTGTTTGGCGATTTGCCGATGATGTATCGGCGCCACGTTCATTACCAGCCAAATCGATAAACGAAAATTTGCCATGGATTTTTGCTGAGCCAGGAGGACGTAGAACAATTTGAAATACTGCATGAGAACGAGATGAATTTGAATTCGCTGAGGTCTGGCCGGAGGTGCGAGCAATGTTGCCGTGCTGTATAAGTTTTAGCACTTCTTCAACACTGTCGACTACCTTCTCGGTGAGACCAACAACTTGTACTTGCTGTTTGCCATCCTCCAAGACACGCAGTTTTTGTTTATCGGAAAGTAAATCAAATACCTTGAAGAAAAAATAAATTAAAAAAGTAATACACAAATAAAATAATCTGTCATATACAAGTACATATATATATCATACTTTTCCACTGTAAATTTCAAAGAAACTGGCCGATACTACTAAATTCAAATTTCGATAACGTGGCCCATTTAAATATGAAAATACATCTTTAGCTGCCATAGCGTAAATACCATTTTTGCAATCCTGTATTTTGCCATTAAATTCACCACCCATAGTATGTGTTTTACCGGAGCCGGTCTGGCCATAGGCAAAACAGGTGGCCATGCCACCATCGAATATAGTTTGGACCAAAGGTTTTGCGGTGTATCTGAAAATATTTTACATCAATAGAAATTATATTATTTTTTTTTTTAATTAACAATTTAATGTACACGCATACATATAAATAAAAATAAGTATATTTGAAATCAAGTAATACTATGTTCACACGAAGAACTGAAACACTAGGTTCGCTCCATGAACCACGATGGCGAACCTATGTGCTCACACGACTCATTCTAGATTGGTTCGTACTTCGTTATTTAATATTATTTGTTGTTTTTCCACTTTATTTAATTATTTACATAAATATATGCTTTTACTTATTCAAGGTTTTTATTAAAATTTAGCACTTAGCAATTGTTTTTCTTTGTTAAAATCAATTTGGACAACTAGTTCAGATAAACTAGCGATTATTTGTTATCAAAAGGTTCGCCCGCGAACCAAGAATGAGAGCGCGAACCTCTATAATTTCTGTCCGTGTGAACATAGTATAAAAGTGAATGGCAAAGTCACACACCTCAAAAAAAAAAAAAAAAAAAACAAACAAACAAACAAACAAACAAGTGCTTTGTTTAACGAAACGGTTCTATTAACATAAATACATAAATAATTTTTTAAGCGTTTTCAAATTGATTTAAAGAATTGAATTGAAAATGTTGGGCAAAAATTAAAAATTTATTTTAACAAGCGTTTCAAATATCTGAAAGTATCTAATAATGTAGTATTATTTGTGGCTTGCTTAAGAAAACCGTATTAGACCCATAAAACTTTCCTTCAGGAGGTTTCTTGGTATAACAGATATACATTTTAACAGAGCATACCGTCTCGAAATATACTATATATGTAAGTATATGTAGTATATGCATATATAAAAATGAATTAGAGTTTGATTGTTTGTTTTTCCGTTTGTATGTTCCTTATGGGAAGGCAACGGTAAGACCGACCGATCGTTTTAAAATTTCGGAACCATATTACTGATGACAGGGAAAGTAAATTAAGCTATTTTTTCATAAATTCTTGAAGGAGGGCCGCCCAAATACATATAAAATTATAATCTAATATATAAAATCTCGGGTCACGATGTTTGTTATCGAACTCCTCCGAAACGGCTCAAGCATTTTAATGAAATTTTTTATGTACATATATTTGGTAGGTATGAGATTAGGTTTTAAAGTATATTTTAAACCACTAGGGTCACGAGGGGGGAGGGAGGGGGCGATTCATGTAATTATTAAACTATTACCCCAATTTGTATTTCAAACAGAACAAACTTATTTTTGTTGTTGAATGACAGATGGCGCTATGTCCGCCTCATTCACGAGAAGCGACATCGTTCGTATTTCAAGTAGAACAAAATTATTGTTGTGGACAGCTGGTGCTGGAAAAATGGGTTGATGAGTGGGGAGAATGGTTCCCCCACATAAGAAAATAGCTTCCGGGCGAAGCCGGATAATCATCTAGTATTCATAAATTTGTGCAACTGAAGAACAGAAAAATTATTCTATAAAATACATATGCAAAAATATGCATTAAAAAATAAATTCTTATTGTGAAATAAAAATTATTGAAGTAGTGAATAATGGCGAAATACATACATCAATGAAATGTGGGTAGTTATTAAAAAAAAATAAATATTAAGGGTTTTCATTTCAGTTTTTTTTTTCATTAAAAAAATGGCAAAATTAAAACAAATAAAACAAACACAAGAAAAAAAATTGTACAAAATTATTTGTTGTTGTGTTCAACTCTTCCAACCAAAAAAAATCGAGTCGTATTTAAAAAACAAAAATTCAAATATGCCGGGAAAAAAGTAAGTATGCCATAAAACAAACAAATAAATAATAATTCCATAAATATTCGGTTAAGTCGGAAGTGTACAAAATCAACCTGTAAATAGTAAAATATATCTTGATTAGCACATATCGCACTTGTTCCTCAAAATCGCAACAACTCAAAATTTTCATATTTTCACTTTTTGCAAAAAACCTAACCACAGTGGTCATATCTACCCGCTGTAAAAATAGGATGGAAATAGGATGGAAATAGGCATTCAAATGATGAAATGTCAAGAATTGAGCTGTCATCCTTTGACATTTATTTAGTAAAAAGTTGGGAAATTTTAACCATGGAACGCTACACTCTTGAACAAAGAATTTTAATTGTGAAAATCATGAGAAATTTTCCCCCGGTCGCGCAATTTCTCGATTTGGCGCTGGATTATTATTTATGGGGTCATTTGAAAGTCCGACATTTGTCCGCCATCATATTCCATTATTAATTCCCATATTTCTACTTTACATTGGTATCAATAAAACTGAATTTGTCAAAAATAAGTGAGTTTTTAAGAAAATTTACTCCCTAACCTCAAATTTGCCCACTTTTTTTGTAATTATTTTATTTGGGTCATTTACACATTCACCTCACAGAAAAAAAATGGACTTGCATACATATCTGCATTTTCAGTCGGTTTGGTTTATTGAGTTCGAAGGATTTGAACGCAGTGAACTGTGTATTTGTAGAAAAATTCTAATTTGTGTATAGAAAGTTTTAATGTTGGATTAAACCATCGGTGCCCAGGCCCTATGCTCTTCATGCTCATTTGTTTTTGTAATACTCTTAGCTATAAGCTGTGTGTTTTAATATACTCATACAGCACTCAGCACTAGCAATACGAAATACACAAACAACTTTGTCTTACTAGTTTTTTTTTGTCGTTCTTCACTGTATACACGCAAGAGCAAAGCAACAACACTTCCGTATGCTTTGCTGGTAAACATTGAATGTACATTTTGTTTTTGTTTAACGTATGATATGAAATAAATATATGAAATATATTTTTTGTGTTTTCTTTGCATGTATTTGTTTTTACAACAAAAAATTTTGAATAAAAATTTGTTTTTCTTTAAATGTATTGGTATTTGCTCTTCCATAAGGAACTTGTGGGCACCGCGGGATTAAACCAACAGTTATTGGCCGTTTAAGCTGCAAAAGTAAATTAAATTATGTCAACTCAAAACGGAGATTCAAGTTAACTGCACTGCACTGGAGAGTTTAGCATCTCTGCAATAAAGGTGTGTTTTGGGCATCCTTCCTAAATCTAACATTACACAGGGGCCTTAAGAAAATTGAGCAACCCCTGTTTGAAGTGTATCGAGATTATTAAGTTTTGCAAACATATTCATTTTTTTAGAATTCTTTGTTGCCATTTATTTAAAAAATTTTCTCTTGAATAACTTATCAACCGCATTTAAAATGGGTGCATATAAATAATTTCTTAACCGCAATTCTACGTTAATACATCGTTAAATGAAAAGTATGAAATAGAAATAACCTTTGGCAAAATGACTAGACTTTCTAATAAATTTAAACCAAATAATACATTAAGTTGCACGCATATGCAACCAAACGTACATACATACATACATATGTAAGTATGTACGAAAGTTCTACACATATCATTTCTCTGCAGCTTTAGTCATCACCATGATCAGAAAGATCAATATTATTTCAAATCTTTCATAAGGAAATGAACATGGCAAATCAAAGAAAGAGCAAGAAAAAATAAAAGACTGCTTACAAAGATTAAACCAGTTCACACCAAAAATTTTATAATTTATTTAAAAGACAAACAAAACAAAAAAGACAACAATAAAAATTGTAATAAGAAAATATAATCACAGTCTTACAAACAGCCGGCAAGAAAGACTCTAGTTGCAAAAAAGCTGGAACATAATAGAATCTCTCTTTGTGCACGAGAGTTGGTGGTAAACAAAAGAAAACAGAATTTCTTCTGTATGTATGTACTAATATTAAAGATGCAATTTTTCTTATAATAAAGTTACTAAGCCAGCCCCAAATTTTCCATAATAACAGACAGGCAGGTTACATATAAAACGAATTGAAAACAAACTTTTGAAGAGATCGTTTTTTTTTGTTTGTGATTAATTAAAAAGTAGTAAAAAGAAAAAAATAAATGTGCACAAGGAAAATAAAAAAGAATGGTAGCTGAAAGTTAAAGCTAAGATGTATGACTAACCATTTCAAAGAGACAATGACTGTTGAGACGTCGACGTATTGTATTTTTTTTTATTTATACATATGTATGTATGTACATTTTACTTGTACTATAAAGATTTTTCATTATTCAAATTATTTATGCATGTGTATTAAATTTGGTCTGTCTCTCCTTCACAGAGGTGCACACTATATTTTAATTATAAACGAACATTTTTTTTTAATTTATGATCGATCAATCAGCTGTTGTTCAGGTGTTGTATGTGAAGTTTTCAAAAAGCAGAAAACAAATATCGCAACTGATTGTTTTTACAAATAATAAATTGATACATGAATGGCAAATAAGGCTTAAAAAAAACTTATTAAAGCGGATAATTAAATTTAATTTAAAGCTTAAAATAACAGGGATATAGTCTACCACATACGATATCGGTAAAAAAAACTGATCGACATTTTTTATATATTTAACATGGCATTCAATATCGAGCAATAAAGCAGACTATATCCTGCGACTTGTCATTAAAAACATCAGCAAGGACTTAGCGAATAAACCAAGTCGAATTTATACAATATGCTACCGAGAGCTCAGATGATTATATTCGCCCACTTTTGCCTCTTGTATCACTGATGTACATATCTTCCTCAGATGCTAAATTACATTTCTCAGTACTTTTTTTTGACATCCCAGTTAGGATTTTTTTATGGCAAATCCACATTCCCAATAGATTTAAGAATAACTTTCGAGATTATGTTGAAAATTACTCGATTTGAAAATAAATTCCCCTAATTGGTCCAAAATACTATTTTATTTCAAGTTTCTTTCTTTGCTAATCATGATCAAAAAATTACATTTATAAATGACAGTGAGTTTCATTTCAAATCATTCTCAATTTCAAAACCAAACGTATGTCTTAGCAGTATTATTTAGGCTCCTAATTTCAAATTGTATAATTATTTTCCACGACTGTTTGTTTTGTTTTCCTCCGCGGTTTATTACTTTTGATGCGTTTTCTCAGTCTGTTATTTTTTCATACTAAGGCCGAAATAAAATACAATTTAAAATTTAGTTTGAGAAACAAACTTTTTTGCTTGATGACATTGCGGATCAAAAAGTAGAATTTTCTGTTGAAATGGCCATACGTATTTTTATTTTAATTATTACCGTAATTTTAATTAAAAATAAATTAAAAATATATTAAAAATATATTTTTGTGTCGAATTTGAAGGCTTGATTCTTAGTTAATAAAATACTAATTAATAACTCTGATATGAATGTTATAAAAAAATATGTAAATTTGTAGCAATAATGCAAAATTACTCACTTGTAAACCATTGCGTTGTCGCATCGGTCATCGAAGGCATAGTCGAATCGAAATTTGTGATTTTCCAAAAATTTTGTCAAATCGACTTTATTTCGTGGCTCATGTACAATCAGTGTATCCTTTCGTGGCACGGAAATCACATCTATTTCTTTGCGATTAACTTCTTTGCGCGACAATGGCCTCTTACGTACACATACGGTTATTTGATGATCTTCAATGGCCTGACCATCAGTTAATGGATGAAATTCTAATGTTGATTGATATTCTCTTATCATTTGTGCCGTTTCCCAATTGGGATTACCGGGATCTTGATTCATTAAGGCGTTTTTCTCTTCTTTAATTTCAGCTTGGCGGGCACGACGTTTTTCACGATTTTCCTTAAGACGTTCAACCTCCTTGACAACATAGGAGCGACGAGCGCCAACATTGCTGGCAGTTGCTGGATTTGTGGCATTACTGGTAATATTTCCACCACCGCCGCCACCACCATATGACGAGGTATTGCCTACGGAGGATGTATGTGTAAGGCCAACTATGCCGGAGTTGGTGGCCGAAGCTAATCGTGTTGCATTATTGGTGGTGCGTGAGCGTACAATACCTGTGGTTGGTGGCTGAGGTTGAGGTGGTATATTCTCCACTAGCTCGGCCACGGAGGCAGATGACAAAAGATTGGAGGAGTTAATTGTGACTCTATTTGTACGATGACCCAAAGCGCCTTGAGTAACATTACGTGATATATTTATGGGTGCAGTAGCTACTTTTTTAGGTTCCGGTGCTGTATGCAAAGTCTCCTGTTCAGCCTGGTCCAGTATTTCCGGATTGAGCGACAATATAGCATCGAGCTCTACCTCCTTACCTTTGGTCTCGCCCCGTTCGTACCATTCCACTGTTATTGATTTGCCAGATTCATTAATTTTCGAGACGACCGCTGGATGTACTCGGCCGTCGGTACGTTTTATATTGACACTCTGCCCAATCGAAATGAACTCCATAGTGGGAGTTGTTTTTGTTTTTATTTGGCGTAGGTTAACTTGAATGGCAACCAGCTTTTGTGAAATAGCAGCAGAAGCAAACAAACTATTTGAAGCAGTAACGCTGGCACACAGATTTACACACACTGTTACAAATGAATTGCAATATGTATTAAAATTTGTGTTTGTTTGTTGGTTGGTGGTTGTCTCGTCAATGTTTTTTGTATTGTAAGACTTCAAATCTTTAACAATTATTTTAATTTCTTTATTTTTTTTAGCCACCAATATCAGTAAAAAACTTATGAATTTAAATGATTAAAAAGTGACGTTGGTTTGGTGTCACTCAACTATTAAAAACTCACCGCTTTCGTTGTTGTTGCTGCTTGTATATAGTGTTAGTAATCAACCCAAATTGTGAATTTTAATAACTGGATTTTTTTTAATTTTTGTTAGGTTCTGCAACGCTTCACCGAAGAAACACTGATATTAAACAATAAACTTAAATTTTTTTACTTCTAACTTCTAATTGAAGACAGAAAAAACTTCAAATTTCCTTTCCACTATACTGGAAGTAAGACAAAAAAAAAAACACTTCCTTGTCGCAAATTTTTCTTTATTTGACAGTTTTGTTTTATTTAACTTTACCTCTGTCACCGCCTTTTGAGAAATGTATTTTAAACGTGTGGGCTTTTTCACTACAGTTGTTATTTTAACCATACGATAGTATATTTGTTTAATTAAATTTAACTTGATATTTGTGCTATCCGTAGAGATGATTACTCACAATGCTTGTTGGTTAATAAAACTAAGAAAAAAAACAAAACAGCTGCTGAGCGGCGGCATTAAACAATGAATAATTCCTGTCTTAACTATAATAATGTTGCTGCGGTAGTGACGTTACACACTGTAATTCGCTCTTAATTCGAAAATTCAACTGACAAATAAAAAGTAAAAATGGCGGCGAATTGTCATTCTTTTTCTTATGTGCTCTCTTTCTTTGTTTTGTTGTTGCTTTAAGTGATGTTACTCAGGGTTGTTACAACTTTACCAGTTTAAACATCGATGCAAAATTAAATACCAACAATCTATTTGGGTTTTCGAAAATATATATGCTATATGGCTAACCATTTTTATTTCTATAGACTAAAAACACCAAAAAGTAAATACATTTTAATATTTACTGGAAGCACACACAAAAATTTAATGGTATCACACACAATATTGTTGATCTCGCACAGTTAAACTAGTTTAAGTTTAAGTAACCGGTGGTGTATAAGCAAAGTGGTTTGCATACATTTTGCCATCCCTGCCTAAAAGCATTTAACAAATTCTTAACCGTTAATACATTTTATAAAAGATTTCGTTGTGTTTCCTAGTTTTGATTACAGTTAAAGTTCCGTTGATAAAGTTTTTTAATATTAATGTTTCGAAGAAAGTGAATAAGTTTAATTATTATTTGTGTGGTAGAAAAAGCAGATTCCATTAAAAGCCAAAATAGTATAATTTGTACAAAGTGAATTAGTAAGACCGGCATCGAAATCCTATTGGCAATTACAGCCTTTTGATTGTGGTTAATGAAATTAATAATCAATAAAAAATCTAATTTTAATTCTAATAAATGTGGTTTCAGGCTTTGCAAACATTAAAGCAGAAATAAAATTTTTATACCATTTCTGCAAAGAAGCGGGGCTCTGTCGTTTCAAACGACTTGTTTGTTGCCCTTATTCTAAATGTGCATTGTTTATAACACAATTCAATAAAAACAATACACAAGGGAGTGAAAACAATTAAAGCATGTATTATGGTGAAATCCAGGTAAGGTACCTACTATGTTAGTAAATATTTATGTAGTTAAAAACTCCACACAATTTGTAATTAAAGTCTTATGCAAGCCATGATGCACATACTTACACACATGTGTATGAAAGTGTGCAGACATGTGCGTAAAAAAATTGCATTAAACTTATTATTATTCATAGTACCTATATAATTTTAATTTTGTTTTTATTTTATACCTATAACGCTGTTTAATTTTAAAAAACCACTTAAGTTTCTCTCAGTGAATATTTGAATAATTTTCTCACACTTTGTTTTAATTCTTTACTGTTTTCAATAGTTGCATTTCCTAAAATGGCAATCAAATAAATTATAATACACACACATACATACTTATGCACATTGGTTTGTAAATATGTTAGTATATAAGTAGTAACAAGCGTGTTATGCATCGCCTCTAATAAAATTTTTTTATTATGTATGTATGTATGTATATTTGATGCTTGTGCCTCAGTATTCTATGCTACTATTTAATTTCGCGGCTGCCGTTAGAACGGCCCCTAAATAATACTTGATGCATATTAGAAAACTAAGCCTTACTATTTATTTCGATTAATTTTTAATTTTTAATCACGCTACTTTTATTTTCCATTTTTCTCGTTTATATTGTTGCAAACGTCTTCGTACCCTTATAGAAAGTTACTAAGCCAACCAGATATTGTCTGTTTGTAAATAAAGCACTTAAAAAAAATCGGTATGTATTTAAGGGCGGGTTTTGGGAAAAAATTTTTCCGAACTTCAAATGCATGCTCAACCATGTTGCATGAGAACGGTTATTTTGTCTTTCATTTTGTTTTACCTGTATTTATGTGTTGTTACTGTTAAATGTGTGCCAGCTGATTTTTGTTTACAGTCTGCGCACAGTTAGACATGGGATTACCGAACTATAGCTTTATTGTTAAGGTTGGCAAAACAATGCACGGAAATATATAACAAAAAACCAAAATTTTTTTGGTCAATCTGTTTCGACAGCGCAGGTGATAATTTTTGCCTTGTTTTGCCCCTTGTATATGTGTGCCATGTACATATTTTCAATGCAAATTCAAGGTGTGAATTCGCTATGCTTATTTTGACCAAGTGGAGGTTTTTCAAAGCGAATTGAGCCGAGTCTACCTGTTGTGAATTTGCCTTAAAACAAAACCTAATTTTAATAAATTGATTTATTTAAATGTGAGAAGCCAAGGCAAATTCATAACCATTTTTGTTAAAAACAGCGTAAATTGAGAAGTTAAATTAGTTTTGTTTATATATTTTTTATAAGAACATTGTTGCATTTGTTGTTATTGTTGTAGGGATAAGGCTACCTAGTATGAATTCGCCATGTTATCGTAAGCTCGGGTGATTATATTCGCCTTATTTCGTCCCTTTAATACGTGCCCCAGTTGCTTTGTCAAATGCTTTGTTGTTCGGTAAATTTTTTGCCTCAGTGCTGCTACCTGGTTAAATACCCCTTGCACCGTCTTGCAGTCTATCGGCAAACAGCGTTGGGATTTATTTTAGTCGATTAGTCGTTATAACTGGATTTTCGTGTTCTATGCTTTTGTTCTTCTACTTGCTAGGGAAGGCTGCCACCCTGCTGTAATAAAGTTCTTTATTACCAAAAGTAATCTAAACAACTAACCATTATTCACATAAACAGCACTAACACGACTTTATTTTCTCTTCTGCTACGTTTGACATTTACATAAAAATAATTTTCTCCAACGAAATTTTTTGCATTCTACCAAAATACTAAGAAACTTTTACAAAATAAAAAAAAGCCAAAAATAGCAACTTAAACCAAAATTCCACAAAAATAAGTGTTTAAAAGACATTAGCAATTCTCTTGCATTTTATTGGAGCCTTATTAAAAACTTATAAGCCTTGACATGGATATAATGGACATACAAGCAGTAGAATCTAAGTTGAGTGACGTCACTGTGACCCCAATACCACGTTCGCAGGTACAAAATTTCTACAACTATCAGCAACAAAGGGAACAGCGTGAACAACAGCCACAAATTCAAATATCGGCCATACACCATACGCCGCGAGATCGTCATAGCCACAGCATGTCTCTAAATGAACGGGATGACATAAGAAGTAGTCATTCGTCCAGCAGCCGCGACCTTTATGCACATTCAAAACGCGAACGCGACTATCATCATCAACTTAGTCAGGTAGCGGCAGCCGTGGCAAATGGAAATACCTCCAATGCAGCTGTTGCAGCAGCAGCCTTGCAATACACCCAACAATTGCAAGCCCAATTAGCTTTACTACAACAACAAGCAAACACAACAGCCTCACCATCTATTACATTGACGCCTGCGAATTCTCGAGCCCCATTACTATCCTCGTCATTGTCCATGACAGCAATACCAAATACAAACAATGTTAGCATTACCTCAAATGGCAGTGGGTCTACAGCAACACTCCTTAAATATCCGCAATCAACTTCACCGTTGATTTTATCAACAAACACACAATCATATAATATCAGTACAACACCGATGACCTCTACATCTAACCTGCCGCAATGCGGACAAAGTAATAGTCAAAATAATGGCCTTACCAAATACGCCCAACTATTGGCAATAATCGAAGAAATGGGAAGGGATATACGACCTACTTATACCGCCTCACGTACCTCAACAGAACGTTTGAAACGTGGCATTGTACATGCACGTATACTTGTGCGTGAATGCTTAATGGAAACGGAACGTTCGGCACGTCAATGAGATTTATTTTCAACAGATGCCAAGGGAAATTCATCTCTGGCCACATCATTATTACGAACTATAGATTCTTTACAAGATTAATGTCTTGGAATTTTAATTTCTAACTAATTTTAGTGTATAATTTTAAATCTTCATAGTTTTAGTATATAATTTTAGCTGTTCTTCAAAAAAACTTTTTTTTTAATATTTACACTTTGGCCCATGATTGGATTTTGTTTTAGATTAAACGATTAATTTTATTTTTTTTTTTGTTGTCAGATAAATGATCTGTTTATCATTGGATTTAAAAAACCAGAGGACATGTAAAAAAGACAGGCAGATGGTATTTATGATTCTAAAGCAAAAATGAACTAAAAATTATTTTTTAAATTTTTGCAATAATTTATTATACAATTTTCAAAGTACCAAAAGGCTTATTGTAGATTTTAAAAATATAATGACTGTAGAGGCCTTTTTATGTGTTTCTTTTTTCTTTTTCTAATTTCTAGTTTACATGTAGGATTGAGACTACGGCAAAACAATAAGGTGACAGCATCGCATTGTCATTTGAATTATAAAAGGAAACGGTTAACATAACTAATTGTTGTTTACAAATACAAAACAAACTGACAAAAATAATTAATGCAAATTTTCTTTTAAATTATATTATTAGATTTTAATAAATACTAATTTTAATTGTAAATGCGTCTTGGAGTTGAATTAAATATTTCATAACAGTTTTAAGGAGACGTAACTAAAAAATATCCTGCCCTAAGATATGCTACATTTTTTTTGGAGAGATTATTGGCTTTTTATCAGTGATGCCAACCGAATAACATAAAAAAAAACACCCACTGCCGCTAAAGGTTTTTCTCCATTATAAGCCCCCGTTTAAAAACAACTGTCACAAGATTTTATACCAACACTAAAGAGTAAAATAAAAACTAGCCTAGATTTGCTCAGGTTTTCTAAAATTCATATTTGTTAAATTGTATAATTTATTTGGATAAAAGCAATGTCTGTTTGTAATTAATATATATAAGATTTTTTTTAAGAATAAATGCACTTGAAGGAAATCAAACCAAATGTTTTGATTCCATGTATACGATATAAATATTTAACAAAATTAGTAAAATTTTGCAAGAAAACAGCCTAGAACTAAAAATACGTTTAATTGTGTTATAAATATGTATGTATGTTTACGTGTATGTATTTATGTATGTATGTATATAAAACAATAAATTTGAAATATTAAATGCAAGCAAATTTTCGTAAGGGGACAAAATTGTTAATTTATATCAGTCAGTTTATTTTTCAGCTTCCTCGCCAAATGGTGGTTGAATATCTCCAAAATGCAGCAAATGCTGCCAATTAATAAAAGTACATACATATGTATGTATCTATGTATGTATATACAGGCATGTCAACAAACAAATTCCGATCAAAAGTGGAATTCAAACTGTATTTGCCTTCATCAGAAAACGTAAACCGACAAATTTTATCGATATGAAACCACTTTCAATTTTCCAAGTGGAATTGATATTTTAAGTAGCATAGATACCAAGAAACTGTCCAGAACAACTTTGTATGAATAAAAAATGCTATTGACTTAATAATTTTTGGAAAATGGAATGGAAAATTTCAATCTTTAAAATCAATTTAAAATAAAATAATTTTTAGATGAAGAAATAAACAAACTGTCGTAAACGTATTATTGTCACCTTTTTATTTAGTACAAAATAATAAGGAATTTCGCTTCAGTTCCTCTATTGCTGAAACAATGGATATGATGGGCATTTTTATATTTTTTATTTATCAGACATAAAACTATTTTTCAAATTTCTGTTTATTTTCTTTTTGTTTACAACAATCAGTTGCGTGTATTTTTCATTACGTTGCCATATTTAATGCAAAAAAATAACTTCTTAATTTTTTTCGATTTAATGAAAAAGAAAATTTTTTGAAGACGCTAAAACGAAATTGATCGATTTGGTAATACGGAATGAAATCAATTTCGATTTTATTCTGTGACATACCTGATAATTTTAGTTATATAAGTCCTTTTTTATTTCATCCTTACAAATTGTACTTCTTCAGCCCAATTATGAATAATAATTCCCGGTGGAATTTTTTTTTTCACTTTTTTTATATCTCTTATTATTGATTTCCATAAGAAAAAAAAAAATATATATATCCGAAATGTGATGCAGCTCTCTCTCTTCCCCTTAATTGCATGATTATCTTTAACTCTTTTCTGGCATCTTAAGTATTTAATCAATCAGTTCAAGTGCAAATTTTCGGTAACGTGGTTGTTTCTATACAAAGTGTGGGTGAAATATTAATGAAAAATTATAAAAGTGTTAAATTTTAATTTAAATATTAAATTAATATCGATTAATGAGTGCTTAATCTGTAATTATTGCTTTTAAGTTGAAAAATATGTAATTTTCTTTAAAATTCAAAGAAACGTATTCGCCGGCGCATCACCTGATGCTTATCGGGTTTTTTCGTTAAAGTCTGCGGGTATGTATCTATAATTCTTACTAATAACTTCTGTTTGCGTTTGAAAAAGGGGGGGGGGGGCGAGGAGGGTGTTAATGCAATTGGAATTTAGTTGAAAATATAAAGAAGCAACGTTGATGGCAAGAGTATGTGCTTGTTAAGATATTTGTAGTCACACTCCTCTTAAAATAATTTTTGTTTGTGTGCGTGTTTCTTTTTATATGCAAAAGAAAGAGGAAATTAATGAAAACAAGAACTTCGTATTCTGACGGAAATATTTAATGTTGCAGAGTGGATGGCGCAGTTTGTTTAGTAGGTTTCTCGTTTGTTGTAACTCATATTAAAAGTGTTTTTTGAGAGTTTTTTTTTTATAGGGTTCCCTGTTTAATGTTTAAACTTTTCACCCATAAATATCCAAAGTCTCTATATTCGTATACCCAAAATCTCTGTAAATTATTAAAACCAAAATATTATTTTTAAGAATATATATTCATACATTTTTACAATTTGTTTTATTTATGATTTTAGCTATTATATCTACTGGTGCCTTAAATTATGAATATAATAGAATTTATATTAAAAATATCTATGAAAATTTTTGCGAAAAATAAGAGCAATTTTTTATAAAATTAAATTTGTTCATTTTATTTAGTCCACAATCCATATGCTTTCATAAAGTTTGTCAAATTACTTACATATATGTATAACAAATGATTGAGATTAATTTTAAATTTGCAGAAAAAAAAACGTATTATACAGTTTGAAGCATATTTCATAGTTGTTAATAGTTTGGGCAATATGCAATGTTATAATTCTTTATAAAAAACTGGGAAGATCTTTTAAAAAAGGCGTGTTGACACTTTTTATAGTAAAAATAAAAACATAACTTTATTCAACGAACAACATTAAATATGTATATTATGTGTGGTTTTTTTCAAATTAGTAATACGTAATATACTTGAACGCTTTCCTGGTTTAGGCTTTAGAAGTAGCACGTGTGGTTCCTATCCCCAAAACTAAAGTAATTCGCAGTTTGAATGACCTAAGACCCATCTCGATTCTCCCAGCTCTTTCTAAAGTTGTCGAGCATATAATTAAAGATCAGATTCTTGCTTCACTTCAGATTCAGATTCTTGCTTTCACCTTCGCAATATGCTTTTTGTAGATACCATAATACTACAACATTGCTGATTAACCTGACGGATGCTGTGCGTGATAATATTAGCCATAATAAACTATCGTCCTTAGTGTCTCTTGACTTAACTAAAGCGTTTAACTCCATTAATTATTCTGTTATGCTCAATAAGTTAGGTATGTTTTTTGGCTTTTCTAAGTCAGCGTGTAGACTAATTTACTCATACCTGTCTGGTAGGAAACAATTTGTAGATATTAATGGCGTGTTTTCTGGGACACTTTCTTTGTTTTCAGGTGTCCCTCAGGGATCTGTTTTGGGAACGCTTCTCTTTCTTCTATATGTTAACGACCTTCCGAAATATATGGACAATAATATGTGCACTCCATTCCTATTTGCAGATGATGTCTTTCTGCTATTCAATTCGGACAGTGATTCTCCTGATGTCTTGGAAGCTAATATGAATTATAGCCTTGAACGTTTAGTGCTATGGTCTTCACGTAACTTCTTGACTGTTAATTCCTCTAAAACCATAGCCGTTCTTTTCCGATCTATGAAACGTAATTACCCGACACTGGATGTTTCCATTAACGGCGATAGATTATCTTTTGTCGATAGAATTAAGTTTTTTGAAGGCCATGTTGACCAAGTTTGTTCGAGGGTGTTTGTCACTTTACGTAGAAATTACTCGAATAATGTTTTTCTTCCATTTTTTGTCAAGCATAGGCTGACACATGCGCTTTTAATGCCACAAATCTATTATGGTCTAGAGGTGGTTTCTGGCACCTTGGAATACATAATTGCTAGGCTACGTCGTGTTGTAAATACTATTGTACGCTATGTTTTCAGTGTTGGGCGTAGAAGCCGTATCCCTGGCTTTGTTAATACTTTCATTGGTGGTTCATTTCTCCGTTTTATTGCTTATCGTAACCTATTAGTATTTTTCAGAGTTATTAAGAGTGGACAACCGGATCAACTACGCGCAAGATTTGTTTTCTCACGATCGTCAAGAAACCCCCAGATTGTTATTCCCAGAATTAGATCCAACTTTTTTGAACGATCTTTTATTGTACGAGTGGCTAGGTGTTGGAACTTTCTACCTATTGAACTCTGTTTATTTTCTCATTCCAATAATGCTTTCCGCCTTCTGGATTTTCTACAATTGATTGATCGATTTTTTACCTTTTGCTGAGAAATAGCACAGTTTTGAATATCAAAAAATGGAAAGTCGGCTGCATGAGTGGCTTCTGAATCAACGTAAAAGGAAATCTAAAATGACTGGAGCAATAATAAAAGAAAAAGCTAAACAGATTTTTCAACAAATTAATCAAAGGCTTTTACAAGAAATGGACTCTAACAATTCCATCAGCACAGATGAAATTGAATAATGGAATGAGGATTTTTTTGAAAACTTATCGGGGCATGAACATAGTAGCGATGACGAAAATTCAAACAGCAGCGAAAAAGATATTGTTGAAGTCACACGACTTACTTCTGTTTTAGTCACTGAGAGTGTAAATAATTTAATAAATTGGTGTAGAACTTGCGAACTGTTTTCCACAAAGTACATGACCAATCTTTTGGCGCTCCGCAACGATATTGTTATGACAAATTTAATAAAGCCAAAAAAAAAAAAAAACAAACAAACATAACTGATTACATGATTACCAATTAGTTATTAAACTGTGATGAATTTTAATAAATACAAA
Organism: Lypha dubia; assembly: GCA_947311025.1. Lineage (NCBI taxonomy): Eukaryota > Metazoa > Arthropoda > Insecta > Diptera > Tachinidae > Lypha > Lypha dubia. The sequence continues at coordinate 9,463,878 of OX371262.1, read as the reverse complement.
TAAAAAATCTATGCAGAGGTGTTTTTTTTTGTGCATTTTCTAAACAAAGATGCACTTTTGTGTTGCTTTTTATTTAAAAATGAAACCTTTCGAATCTAGAACTTCTCGAAAATGCGAACTGCCCCGGGAACAAAGTGGTTCTAATTTACGAGCGTCTACTGTAATGTGTTTGGTTGTCCGAATTTTGTATATGTTTTTGTATATACAAGAAAAAGTGTATATCAATATCCTATTTTACTCTAATGTTGGCGATAGAAATTTTAAACAAATTTATCTATAAGTCAATGTTTTCTATTTAAATAACTTGCAATTTCCGTATTATTTTTTGTTTTATTTCTTATTTACAAAGTAAATTAGTTAATATTGAGATTCTAAGTCCAGATTGGTGTCGTTGTTTTATATGAAGGTCTACACTTTAAGCAGATTTGAATAATTTTTTACTTGTATGCAACTTTAATCACAAAAAGAGACGAAAAGAATTTTTGGAATGATATAGATTTAGTAAAATTTAAAAAAATTGTTTCATTTCGAAAAAGGTCTTGGTTTTTTGAAGAACCAAAGTCTTGACTGAACTCCATTTTAGAACGGCATCACGTTATTTTATATGGATCGTAATATAGATTTGTACAGAAAAGCATTTTCTCTTGTTAAGTAAGTATCAATAAGTTTTTTAAAATATTAATTTTTTGGAAATATTTATTTCTGTCTTTGTCTGACTTTCTATTTACATACAAAATGATGGAAAAAAAACTATCTTCTTATTTGCTTTTTAACAATTTTAGAAAATTTCAATAAATTTTTTAACCACTAAAATGTTTCTTATATTCTTTTATTTGGTAGCTTTCCTTTTTTTAAAAACGTTTTTTTGTCGTGGCAACACTGTCTACAAAATCCTGCTTCGTTTTGTTCACTGCGAATAGAGTAAATGTGATGCTAATAAATCTGGCTAACTAAAAGTTCACATGTCAAAATATGTATGTATGTATGTATGTGTGTGTATATATAAAAGATAATATGCAAGTTGTTTTGTACGTTTGTAATTGCTGTTGAACTATTGGCACCGGCGCAAATGCGTAGCCTTTGGTTTCGTCTATTGCTAAAAAAAAAAACAACAACGAAGACAAATTCGTTCTTTTCAGCTCTCTCTCTTCCCCTTAATTGCATGATTATCTTTAACTCTTTTCTGGCATCTTAAGTATTTAATCAATCAGTTCAAGTGCAAATTTTCGGTAGCGTGGTCGTTTTTATGTAACGTGTTAGTAAAATATTAATTAAAAATTATGAAAGTGTTAAATTTTAATTTAAATATTAAATTAATATCGATTAATGAGTGCTTAATCTCTATTGTTTGGTTTTAAGTTGAAATATATGTAATTTACTTTGAAATTCAATGAAATGTATTCGTCGGCGCATCATTAGATGCTTATCGAGTTTTTTCGCGTCGTTCTTTTAGTCAAATTCTACGGGTATGTATCTATAATTCTTACTAATAACTTGTGTTTGCTTATGGTAAGAGTGTGTGTGTTTGGTAAGGGGGTGTGAGGAGGTTGTGAATCACATTGGAATTTAGTTGAAAATATAAAGAAGCACAGTCGATGGCAAAGAGTTTGTTGCTTGTTAAGTTATTTATAGTCACACTTCTGTTAAAGTAATTTTGTGTGTGCCTGTTTAGTTTTATATCCAAAAGAAAGGGGAAATGAATGAAATGAAGAGTGGATGGCGCAGTTTGTTTCTTATTTATTTTCTCTCATCTTAGTAGTTTTAAATAGTGATTGTTAAGGGGGAATCGGAACTAAATTGGATTTTTGTTGGAAATGAAAAGATGCAAAGTCTATTACGCAGAGAATTTTTCCTGTTGCTTTATGTTTTCATTGCTGTTGTTGTTCGTTGTTTAAAGGTGTGCGCGTTAGTAGGTAAATCTATTCACAAAAGTTATATAAAGTCTCAGAGCGGATGTGACAGTTTGTGTTAGCTGTTTTCTTGTATGTGTTGTTCTCTCTCTGTTGTTAAGTTAAAAGTGTTTTAGTGTATGTTTTGTATAAGCAAAAGACAACAGTGGAAATGAAATTTAATTCTTGTTTCCGTAGTTTTTATAAAGGTTTTTGTGTAGGGCAAAAAGAAAAAGAGAATGGAAATAAAGTAAAGAAAATACCCAGATGAGAGAGAGAGAGAGAAAATTATTTCAGATATTTTTAACATGGTTTCCTGTCTTTTATTATGTACAATTTTATTCTAGAGACTTAAAAATTTCTAGAGGATGTTATATTTTCAATAAAAATAGTTTTGTTAATATTTATACAGGCTAAAGTTCGTAAATGTTAATAATCAGAGAAATATTAAATAGACATTGTTAATACTACATACATATATTTAGAGCAACAAAGGAAAAATTTGTTATCTAAACATTCCTTTAGGGAAACGAAATCGCTGATGAGCTGGAAAGAATAGGGTCAGCAATAGATGTGGCAGTTAGTGACAGGTCGGTTAAACCTCCAATCGGTCACTACTATAGGGAACTAAGTAATTGGGTAATTAGCAGAACTAACCATTGCTGGAGGAATAGGGAAGATTGTAGAGTCTCGAGGTCTATATGGACAGAACTAGACTCAGGTAAATATGATATACTGCTGGGTATGAATAGAAAGGTTTTGAGAGTCTTAGTAGGCGCCTTGACTGGCCATTGCTCGGTTAGAGCGAGGACCAGTATATGGGAAAATGGGATGAAGAGGAGCCAGAAACTATAAAGCATATCATCTGTCATTGCCCAAGGCTGCAACGCCATAGGCAAAGGTGGCTGAGCAGACGTTCCCATGAGCGCATTAGTGATATCGGGAAGTGCAAACTTGAAGATATCAGGGTCTCTATCATGGGAATTAAGTGGCTGAATGATGGATGATAACGGCTCTTTGTTTCTCCTTGAACAGTAAGGAGACTAATTGGTCAATAATAAATTATAAAAGAAGGGAATCACAATGGTACCCTTCCTAACCTAATCTAACCTAACATTCCTTTAGATTTCAACTACTCTGGCCGAATAGAACAAACGTTGTTTTGTATGCATTAGCATTTTTCAAATATGTATATGAGTCGTTTAAAAATTTCTGTATGTCTTAATTGAAATCATTTAGTAAATACTTGTAGAATCATTTTTATCAGTTTTATAAAATATTTAAAATATTTTTTATTTTAATACATATAAAATAACACAGAAGGCACACTTACCTCCCAAAAGCCTGATTCAAGGACTAATTTTATGAATATTCCTAAACCAGATATTTTATTTTTTATAATTTATTTGATATTAAAAGGATACCGTCACAAATATCGAGCTGATGCTGCAGTAAAAATTGAAATTTAAGGTCAGAACATACATTTTTTTTTGGTTTCGTTAGTTCAAGCCCTTCAATTTGAAATAAAACAATTAAGCTAGAAAAATACCATAATTTTAGCAGATTTTTTTTGTTCATTTTATTGAGTTTTTAATGCAAGCTGTTACATTTAAGTTTTCTTCTTTTTTTATTTTTGAATTTGTTTTTGTCTGTTTTAATATAAAAGTATATGACGATTAAATGAATTTTTAATACTGTTTTTGTTTTTGTAATATATTTTTTTATATATATTTTTTTATTTATTTATTTATAAATGTTTTTTTAAAAATTTTTGTTATTACGAAATTAATTATTGTGCGCACGTATAAAAATTGAGGAAAAAATATTTAAAAAAAATTCCAGAAGAAAATTGTTAAAAAAAAATTTCCAAAAATACACAAAAAAAGCAAAGATATTTTTGATGTTTGCTTAGATTTAATAAATTTCAATAAAATTGCTGTTGTTGTTGTTGTTGTCTTGTAATAAATTTTTTTTGTGTGTTTAGTTTTTGCTTTGTATGCCAGTATAAAGAAATGTCAAAGTTGTGAATTGAATCATTTTTACAGTGTAAAATTTCTATGTACATTTTAGACAGTAGACGTCGGTCTAACTGTCTGTCTACACCCAATAGATGTTGCGTGACAATTACAATTACAATTATTTAAATACTTATGCTAAATATTTACTTATCTGTTCTATTGTTATTTTGGGTTTATTTTAATACATTTTGTCGTGTTTTTTTTTTAATATTTCGGTTACAACAAACTACTTGCCTGGTGATAAATGAATTTAAAATTGTTTTTTTTTTTATTTAAAAAGCTGTATTTTCCAAAAACATAAAAAAAGAAATTATAAAGAAAATAAGGACGTATTATTGAAAACACCCTGAAACATTTATTTATTTAAATATATTTTGAGTTCCTATACGTGTAATAAATATTTAAAAATTTTCTTTTCTCTTTTTCTTTTTTTTTTGTTCCTAATAAGCATTTGTTTTTAGTTTTTTTAGTTTTTCAATTGTTAAGGAGGGCTTAAAGCTAAAAATGTGTGTTTATAGGGAGAACAAGTGTATATAGAGCTTTATTTATTTTATTAATAATTTATTTTTTTATATGTATATATATTTTTTTTGTAAAGAGTAAATATGAAGCAGGTGCGGTGGCTTTGGTGTAATATATTTTGTTTCTCAATATCATTTTTATACTTTATTATAATAATATTAAAAGCAAATAAATTTAATGCAAATAATTTGCTTGTTTAACTTAAGCAGCAGCACAAGGGTTAACAAAAATAACTCTGAAACATTTTGGTAGGCAGAAGTATTTCTTTAATTCAATTTTTTTTAGATAGATAAATGACAAAGAAGAAAAACTATTGATATATTCTAGTACAAAGTTAAAATATGAAATCCTCCTGGCCATTTTAAGTAAAACTCAATTCATGTGAGCGAAATCCAAACACTAAATCTAATATGCAGATTGATAATCATACACTGAAACAAATATTTTACATAATTTCAATCAAGGACATTCACACAAGAAAACGCTTTAAATTAAAAGCCCGATATTGTCTAAGTAAGAAAGCTTTAACTTGTACAAGCTTTAAATAGTTGACATATAAAATGGAGAATTTTTCTGATATAACCTAAAAAAAAAAAAAAAAAACACACCAGCAAATAGCAACTCTAATCAGTTGGTTTTCTTAAATTTTAGAAAATAAAAGAAATAAAACATAAAATAACAACACAAGAAATGCCAATACTTAAAAAAAGGGTGAGGCAAATTTGACGTTAGGAAGTAAATTGGCTGTCAAATAATGATGAAATGACAAGAATTGAGCTGTCATACTTTGACATTTATTTAGTAAAAAGTTGGGAAATTTTAACCGTGGAAAGCTACACTCTTGAACAAAGAATTTTTATTATGAAAATTTAATAGCATGAAAAATTTCCCGGTCGCGAAATTTCTCGATTTGGAGATTCTTGTGATTTAACGCCGCTGGACTATTTTCTATGAAGCCATGTGAAAGACCGTGCTAACGTGAACAAGTCACAAAAAACTGACGCTCTGAAAGATGAAATTCGGCGCTGCATTGAAGAGATAAGCGTAGCTTTGTTGCAAAATGTGGTTCAAAATTTTTGAAAAAAGCGAACTTCTGCCGACGGTCTAAAGGTGGACATTTGCCCGGTATCATATTCTCTTATTAATTCTCATATTTCTACTTTACAGTGTATCAATAAAACTGAATTTGTCAAAAAAAAAAAATCATGATTTTTTAAGCCAATTTAATTCCTAACCTCAAATTTGCCCACTCTTTAGAATTTGCACTCACTTAAAGCTTTTTTTCAGTTATAAATTTAAAAAAGACTTTTACCTGTCTCTAATTGAACTAAAGTATATTTTTGAACCAAACTTATATTTTTCACTCGCGAAAATTTAAACATTTTTTTTTTACCTTAGGCTACTCGAAAATATGAACTTAGTGCGGAAGCTTCAAAATGTGAACAACTTATTTTTACATTTTTAACGAATTTTTATCGAAACATTGATGAAATCTTTGTAAACAGGGTTGTAGATAAATTCTGCTTCAACTGCATAATAATTTTGGTTTATGTTTTTGAATTGCTTTCAGCTGTCAATAAAAATTTCATAAAAATTAGATGACAATCGCTAATATGAACAATCTTGCAAAAGTGAACTGGCTTGGTTTTAATCAGTTCATATTCTCGCGAGCCCACTGTAAAGTTTTACACCCAAACTTCACTGTCTTGAGTCACGAATTAATTACATTTAATATCTTGATTAACGATATTTCATTGAATTACTGCGATTTCGAAGCTAAAACCTGTATTTACTTTACTTTATTTCTGACTATAATAAGCGGCAATTTTTTTTTTTTTTAGGATCAGCACTCAGGCGTGACCCCTACTCTTGCAATGCATTGTGCCAGAAGTTAGAAAAAGGTTAGAGAATATAGATTTTAAAAATGTCGAGGGTTTAATTTTTTTTACAACACTGCTATTGCGCGTTATGTTAATTTTTAGAGCAGTGTTGCCACTGTTGTCATATTTTATTTTGTAAAAATTAATATTTGCAGTACAAGTCACTGAATTTAACAATTTTATGACAGATAAAATATTGTATTTATTGTAAGTATTCTAGTTAATATTGAGCAAGAAAAATTTTAGAATTCCTAAAATAATCTAAAAAATTCCCAAAGTGGGACTTTTTATGCATAAATCTAGGGATAAAAAATTTTCATACATTCAATACATTAGGCATCAAGACAGTGTGATTTTTAGCTTCCGACAAACAAAAGATCTTATTTTCGAAAATCAAATTTTTAAATTTTTGACGTTTTGAAGGCCATTCTAATCGTTTTTTTTTTTTGACGATAATGCCCATAAATGAAGTTTAAATATTGAAGTGAATACTACCTTATGCATACATACGTGCTGCTTGATTGTATAACTTAAGCGATCGTAATGAATTTGTCGCCATTCTAAGATGTTGGCGTAATTAAGAAATCGTGTGAATATAAAGTAAAATTTTGCAATCACTTAGAATTTGCTTTCTAATCAATTTTTATGTATTTAGTCGTTATGGAAAATAAAAAAAAATTGTTTTAAATTTCTCCGGCAGTTTTGTGATTTTTATAATGCTTTAGGATACAAATTTAAGAGATCTAATATTTTTTTAAGTTTTTATTCCATCCAGCTCTCAAAATCAGACAGATGGACGGCCTAACAACAAGTCCCATATCCTTTTCTTCTACGAATAATTTTGAAATTCATCTTTATAGTTAGAACAAGTAATAAAAAGAAGACAAACGAAGATGTTTTTAAAAAGCACTAAAATCTGGGCGTGACATGTGGGTCGATTATGGATGGCAACCGAACCACAGTTGCGTTGCCAGTTGCTGAGAATTGTATTACGGATGGCAACAGTTGCTATTTAGTGTTTTTCTGGCAACCACAAATCTGCAGTTGCCGGCTGGCAACGCAACTCAAGTTCGGTTGTTATCCATAAACGAGCCAATGGACTCCAAACGATTATATTTTTAAACATTTTAAATAATATGAATGTTAGAAAAATATTTAAGTAAAATCTTACAGTGTTGCTAGTTGAGAGCTTTTGTGATCGGTAGTAAAGTGACTTTGAGAAATTTAAGGGTTTTTTCCACCCCCTAACAAATAGAGGCACTTCGGTGACGTTTCAAACATTGACCAACTGTCAGCTCAAATAAAGTAATCTGGTTTTTTTATGTTTTTCTTAATAACTGGGAAGAATACTTCACTGGCAACATTTGTATTTATTGCTACGCTAAATAATTTTGGTTTTTAAACCCTTTTTATAGTGGCTAAATTATGTTCTGGCTGACATGACTGCATACAAAAAAAAATATATTTGATATAATTTCAATGAACGACATTCATTTGATCTAGATTCATTAATTTGATTCAAAAATGTAATTCAATGTAAAATGTTTCATTCGTTGCTGTCACTGAGTAATAATTAATATTTATAAAACAATTCATTGATTTAATGTATCAGTTAGTAGATTTGATGAAAATGAATAAACAATTCGTTGAAATAATGAAATATTTTCTTGAATTTTCTTGTTATTTATTTTATTTTGTTGGGCTATTTTGATCTATTGTTCCTAAGAGGGAACCATCACACATTACCTGTCTGGGCAAGATGGCTAACGTACATCTTTATTTTTACCTAAAACAGAACATTCTTGGTAAATACTGCACTAGACTATTACTGCTTGTTCGCCGATGTCGAAGTAGTTCTTTCTTTCGAATAATTACATATAAAACAAAAACAAAATTTTTGAATTTGTTTTTGTTTCAAATGTAATTATTCGAAAGAAAGAAGTTCTTCGTTATCGGCGAACAGGCCCTTAGTAATAATGCTCACAGGGCAGTCGCCGGGGTATCGGGTCCCATGCCAGAGCGATGGGTCTAAATTACAACGACTATTGTAAAAGTTGCAACGATGAGGGGGAAAAAGAAACAGTTCTTCATCTTTTATGTCAATGTCCAGCTCTCCAGCACTCTACCAGACTATTTAAATACAGTCCTAGTCCTATCTATCCTCCTTCTTGACGCGGTCGGGACGATTTGACTCGGCAGCAGGACACCTACATGAAATTGAATAACCAATTGACTATGCCTTATCTGATATAGGGTTTTACAAAGGGAACGAATTAACGGGCATGCCCAGGGCAGTCACTTCCTAAGCTGCGAGGGCCCTCGAAACCTAACCTAACCTAACCTCAATCGATGTTTGGCAATCTGTTGAATCTATTAAAACCATCAGTGTTATATTTGCAATATTATGGGCTGCCATTAAAAATGAGCAAATTTTGCTAAACAGCTTTTGTCAAGGATCTTTCCACGCCTTCTTTAAAAGCTGCAGTTTCAAAGATGGCCTTGAGTATTTTTCAAAAAATTCACAGGCATTTAAAGTTGTTCTGAGTTTTATAAAAATTTATTTCAGATTGAAATTGATAGAGAGAGGGAGAGAGAGAGAGAGAGAGGGATATTTGTAAGCTGCTCAAGCATGTTAAAAATGCAGTAGTAATTTTGTGCGCCGATCACTGCTCCAAACGAGGCCGCGGTCTTTAGGACCATAAATTTCAAACTTTAGCGCAGCTTAAGCTTCATGGCCGTAATGGGGGCGACCCCTTTTATGAACTGCAGACTCTAATCAAGTATTTTTTTTTATTTCGACTTCACTGGCGCTGCTTAAATAGTTCTTATTTCTTTTGGACCTTAAAAATATACTTATCAGGAGGTGTAAAGCATGTGCTGGTTGGTGTTCAAGTTGTATGTGTGTGTGTGTTAAATGCTTAAATGGCTCTTTGTGCTGTGGGTGTTTTGTGCTTAAAGTGAATTTAATTTGGAGATATTTTTTTTGTTTGTCATTTAAATAAGAAGATGTTGTTTACAAACCAATTCGAACAGAACAGAAATAAAAACACAATTTTTAAAATTTTTTTTTTGTTTTTTTTTTGTTGTTATTTTATATTTATGCAAAATATTTCAAAAGAATTTAACACAAATATTTTAAGGATTACGATTTTTTGTTGTATCTTATCAGTTTTTTTTTCGTATATGTGTGTGTGTGTGTGTGAGAGTAGAGTGTAGGGGGCGGGTAGTGGGATCGTGTTTTTTTAGATAATTTTTTTTTATTTCTTTTGTTTTTCCGGTTTATTTGTTGGATTTTTATTTGTTGAAAATTAAGTGTTTTTATTGTGTGTGTGTGTTTTTATTGTTGTAAATTTTTGTGTATTTTGAAACATTTTACATTTTTTTAAATTTCCTTTTTTTTATAGATTTTGTTTGTTATTTTCATTATATATAAGTTTTGTTGTTATTTTTGTTGTATTTTTATATTTAGCGTACAATTATTGTTGCAATTACAATTGTCTTGAGTACATTTATTTATATTAAAGATTCTTGGTTTCTTCTTTTTTATTTAAATTTATTTTAATAATATAATTTTTGTCTTGACTTATTATTTATGTAAAAGTAATCGAAATTAATTGAAATGATAATAATTATTTAATATAATTTTTATATTTTTGTGTAAAGTTTGTTTAAATTATTTTTTTCTTTTTGTTTTACGCAGGACGGGGTTTTTTTATCTTGTTTTTTTTTATATTTTACTCTTACATTCATGCTAAGTTTTACATAAATATGTTTGTTTTTTGTTGTTGTTGCTATTATTAAATATATAATAAATTTATAAATTTCCTTTTTTTTTTTTAAATTGTTAAATGATTAGATGAGTTCTTTTAAGCATTTTTTGGTTTGAAATAATATTGTATGCTTGGTTTGGTTTGGTTTGTTTTGTTTTGTTTTGTTTTTTCTAGACTAGACTTTGTAATATAATGCTTTGGTATTTAATTTATTTATTTATAGTGTAGTTGTTATGATTCATTGGTTTTGAATGAAGTTTTTTTTATTTTTTTTTTTTTTTTTGTTGATAGGACATTACCAGTCGTATGCGTAACAACTAGAATTTTCAAATTTCGTTTGACCACGTCGATTAAATGTGAAATGGTATGCGATCAAATTTAAGATCATCACAAACTTCATGCCAAGTTTGTGTTAAGCAACTTGAATTGCAGAGAGTTACAAATTGTCCAATTGTTGTTCTGCATACGCCTGTAGATGTGTGTAAATAATTTGTTGAAAGTTGAACAAAAACGTGCTTTACTAATAAAGAGAACAAAGACTACATGTTTCCTCATTCTCTCTCGCTCTCGCTCTTTCTTTCTGTTTCAAAATATTTAACATTTATTTATAAAAAAAACATCATTTATAAAAATTTATGATTCTTCGGTCGATACAGCTAAGAAATGTAAACTACAAGAGTTGAATGAAATGAAAGTTAATTAAATTTTTTGTTTAGTTTTAATTCAATTCTAAACGATTTTTGGGTGTACCACAAAATCCCCATGACCAAAATCCCCAAGCACAAAATCCCCATTTTCTTGGGATTTTGTGTTTGTAATTCTTTCTGACATTAAAACACAAAATAAATTTTATTAAATTTACAAATATTTATTAGGTACGAGTATGTAAATGTAACTTATGAAAATATAACACAAAAAACTACAAATATTACACAGTACGACATTTTTTTATAAAATCTTATTTTATAAAAAATGAACTTTATATATAATTTTTTTAGTTTTCAATAATATTTTCATGAATTAACTTTTAGTTCCATTTACTCGTACCTAATAATTATTTGTTAATTTATCATAAAATTTTTTTGAGTTTTAATTTCAGTTTGGGTGGGGACTTTTTGGCCATTTCGCTAAAATTGGATTTTGGGAATTTTGAGCTTGAGGTTTTTGAATTTTGGGATTTTGTTTTTAGGGATTTTGTGCTTGGGTATTTTTTTAGGTTGGGGACAGTGTTTGGGGATTTTGTGGCACTCCCTTTATTGTTGAAATTTTTTTTATTAATTTCTATTGTTATTAATTTCTTTTTTGTTTAAAATATTTTATCGCTTAAAATTTTATAGAAGAAAATCATGCTAGAATTCTTCTTTCAATGCTACCGGAGCACATTTAAGTGGCCAGAGATAATAGATAATTTATTATTATTATTATTATTTTTTGTTTTTTTTTTGTAAAAATAATTAAATAAAGCTTATGAATTGCAATTAGCAACTTGCTTGCCGATTACTGATTTTATGTAATTAAAGAGAGAAACAGCACTGCCTTTATTTTATACATTTAAAGAGCTTAAATGTGACTCGATTTTCATTGAAACATTATTTTTGTGATTCTCTGTGTAGTCTGGCAACAACAAAATATCAGCTGTTAACTGACCACACAAGCAGTGTTATCAACAATTTATAAAGAAAATGCTTATTGGTTTGTTACAACATTTTAATAATTGTTTTTTTGAACTATTTAAGAGTTTTTAAGCTTATTTGATGCCGCCAAGCTCGAATATGATATAATTAAATTTTCTTAGAAAAGAGATTTATGTGATAGTCTATGCTTGCCGATTACTGGTTTGAAGTAATTAAAGAGAGAAAAACAGCACTGCCTTTATTTTATGCATATAAAAAGAGCTTAAATCTGGCCTGCTTTACACTGAAACATTATTTATGTGAGTCTGAGTGTGGTCTGGCAACTACAAAATATCAGCTGTCAACTGTTCACACAAACAGTGGGTTATTAACTATTTATAAACAAAATGCTCGATTTGTTACCACTATTAAACGGTTTTTACAACATTAATTTTTTTTTCTGTAAAAAGTTTTCAACCATCTCTTGGTTTTTAAGCTTATTTCATGCTAAGCATGAATATCATATAATTTAATTTTCTTGCCGATTACTGGTTTGAAGTAATTAAAGGGAGAAACAGCACTGCTTTATTTTATGCATTTAAAGAGCTTAAATCTGGCCCGCTTTACACTAAAAGATTAGTTATGTTGAAGTTAAACATTTAAATTTTTTTTCGAAATATTATGTAAATTCTTCTTCATAAATTTTGATTTATGAAAACCAAAAAAGAGAGCTTATTATACGACACGAAACATATTTGCAGTTTATATCTGTTAAGTAGTTATAATAAATTTAAAGCATAAATAATTTTATATATATAATTTTTAATACATACTTTTATTTATATGTATTTCATAAATATAGAGCTTGCTTTTTTTTTTTTTGATGAAATTAAATTGAACAGAAATTGAATTAAAAATGACTGTCACAGCAAAGTTTTGTTTTTGGTTTTTTGGTTTTTAGTTAACTAAACCATAAATTGAAAAGAAATCGTAGTAAAACAAAAAGAATGTTACCTAAAACTTAAGATCTAAATGTATAAAATGATAAAACAAATATATAAAAACTAGTTTTCATTACAACTTAATTAAAATGATATGATATTAGTTGTTGTTGTTGTTGTTTTCTGTTTTCTCTTTTTTCTCTTTTGTTAAATGTGTGGCGTGTTTTTGAGTGTCAGTAAAAACTAAACAAAAATTTGTTTTATCTATTTAAGTTTAATTAAATTAATGAAGCTATTTTGTTGTATGTACGAACAAGTTTTTCTTTAGTGGTATTTCATTACAGTGATTTGGTTTGGTTTAATTCTTTTTTTTTTAATTTTTTGATTTTAAGGTAAAATTTTCTTTTCTTTCATTTGTATTAGAAATTGTGAGTAAGTGAAATTTTACAAAGTTTCTTTTCATAGATTTGTTTCGTTTTCTTCTTTTGTTTTTTCTGTTTTGCATTCTTCTAATCCTTGCTTAAGTTTTAATTAAACTTTTGTTTAATTATTATTCTTTAGTTTAGCTAAATCTTTTTTATAAATCTGGCTTAAAAGCGTTGAGAAAGCTGTTCAAAAAATGCCTAGAAATTTGACTTGAATGTAAAATTTAAGCCAAATATTTTATGGTTAAATTTTGTTTTTATATATATATTTTTGTTTTTAATTTTACCTTTACTTATCTCCCCATTTTTTATTGGTTTCGGTAATTAGTTCATTGATTTTATATCATTTCATTGATTTTAAGTTTTGTTACAATTTTTTTTTTTAATTTATTTAAAAATGTCGATTTTCTTCATTTTCTTTCAATTTCTGTAGGAAATAATATATAAGATTCTGTTGGTTTTTGGTTTTGTTTTTATTATTAATTTATCGTTTTTGTTTTTCTCTTGTTGTGTTTTGTGTTGTTTGTTTTACATTTAATTATTTTTTAGCTTAAACTTAAGTTTTTTTCTTTACTAAATTTAATTCTGCATTACACACCATCAATTTTAAATTAGTTTTCTTACAGTTTGTTTTTATTTTTTTCAATGTACTTTCTAAACAAGAACAACGTTTAAATGTTGAATAAAAGAAATAATTTGTTTGTTTGGTTTTTAATTATTGAAAAATCTTTCAAGTGGTTTGTTTTGTTGTTGTTTTTAATGGTTAATGACAGTAGAAATATGGGAGGACGAGTAGGTGTTTGTTTGTTTTTTATATTTTCTTGTTGTCAATGTTTTTTTTTCTAGTTTACTTTTAAGAAATTGCTTGGCTTTTCAAAAATCATTGAAATGTTTTTCTCTGTGTAATTTTGAATATTATCTTGAATTTGTGTGTGTGTGTGTGTGTGAGCTTTTATTTGAAATTTCGTGTATTTCTTGTTTACTCCTTAACCTCAAAATATTTGTAAGTGGGATTTTCATAACCATTTATTTGCATACTCGGCACTATTTTTTCCTCGGCTACAACAGGATGATGGACAGCAGCATTCTGGAAATATATAAAGCAGAAATACAGAAAATTTTAATGTTAATATGTTATTACTTCCTTAAAAAAATCTTTCTTTTAATTTATTGCAAATCTTTTTATTAAAACACTTCTTTGCTGGAGATTTTTTTCATGCTTTTTGGAAAAACTATGCTCTGCAGAAACATAGCGAATAGGGTGGACTTAGAAATAATAACTTCATTAAAAAATATATACAAATATATACATACATATAACTCATTGATTATCACATCTACGCCTTTCAATAACGCAAAAATATGCGAATATTTGTATTTTCTTTGTATAAGGGGTACCCCGTCCTATCAGCTCAAGATTTGGCTAGAGGTTTTATTTTGTTCTAAAAGTGTCCCACATCGAATTTTAAACCATTCATTGCTTTAGTTGCGAAGATATTTAAATATTACCATTTTCTTTGTATAGGGAGTACCCATTCCCCCCGTCCTATCAGCTCAAGATTTCGATGGAGAAATTATTTTGCTCTAGAAGTGTCCCAAATCGAATTTTAACTCATTCATTGCTTTAGTTGCGAAGATATTCAAATATTACTATTTTCTTTGTATAAGGGGTACCCGTTCCCCCCGTCCTATCAGCTCAAGATTTGGCTAGAGGTTTTATTTTGTTCTAAAAGTGTCCCACATCGAATTTTAAACCATTTATTGCTTTCGTTGCGAAGATATTTAAATATTATTATTTTCTTTGTATGGGGGGTACCTATTCCCCCCGTCCTATCAGCTCAAGATTTAGCTGGAGAAATTATTTTGCTCTAGAAGTGTCCCACATCGAATTTTAACTCATTCATTGCTTTAGTTGCGAAGATATTCAAATATTACTATTTTCTTTGTATAAGGGGTACCCATTCCCCCCGTCCTATCAGCTCAAGATTTCGATGGAGAAATTATTTTGCTCTAGAAGTGTCCCACATCGAATTTTAACTCATTCATTGCTTTAGTTGCGAAGATATTTAAATATTATTATTTTCTTTGTATAAGGGGTACCCGTTCCCCCCGTCCTATCAGCTCAAGATTTGGAAAAAATATCTTATTTGAGTTTGCAGGACATAAATAATACGGTTCCAAAATTTCAAGATCGGTTTTAACTTTTTAAATTTTTTTATGCACATGTTTAATTTACTCACGCTCCTAAAAGTAGGAATTCCTATTATTGTTTACTAAAGCGTGTTTTTTAAGAGTGTCACAACTTTTAATTGGCATCACTGCTTTATTTTGAGCACCCATTTAACAGCTGATAGTTGCTTTTTGTTTAGTTTGCTTTAAAATATCATTATAATGCGACTTACATCAGAGCAATGCGTGCAAATTATTGAAATTTTTAATCAAAATAATTGTTCTGTTCGTCAAACTCATCGTGCAGCGGGCGCTACAATTGATTTATTTCACGTAATGCCCCAAATAATTGGCCACCAAGATCTTGTGGTTTAACTCAAACTTATGGAAACTCCATATTAGTGTGGAAAATTCATTGTTAATTTCATTTCGAATTGTAAAAGTGGTTTTCTTGTTTCGTTTCTAATGAGTTAAGCTTCGGACTTGAGTTCTGTGACATGGCTAAGAGATGTAAACATTTTTTGTATTTTCTTCTCTATGTTAAGTTATTAGAAAATTTCAACTATCTAATCATACTATTGTTAACATAATTAAACTAATTTAGTCTTCTTTTATATTTTAATTTCAGGTTATCCGTATCAGCATATTTAATTTAAAAAAATTAATCAAAACTGTGAAGTGTGTGTTTTAGTGAAGAAAAAGAAAAATATAGGTCCCATCATGCTTGGCTCGGTTCGTTCGTTATTATCATTTTTTTTTGGGCGTTTTACGATTATTGTAAGGGTAACGGTACTTTAAAGCGTACTTTGCAAGCAACGGTACTTCAGTCGGTAACGGTAAATACGTGTTAACTCCATTTGAAAATTTAATAAGTTGAGTATATTTTTCGGCCACGATATTTAAAATTAATGCCTTTACTCAAAGCCAATCTTAGCAAATATATATTAAGAAAGAAGGGCCGCCAGTCTTTATAGAAAAAACGGCTTTATTTTATAAGAAAAAAAAGTGAAAATAAAATGTGCGAATTAAATATGGCTGAGAGCCATACAAAGTAAATAATCTCATTACAAAATACATAAAGCAGAGCAAGTGGTAAGTTTATTTTAATTGCAATTTAATTTTTTATAATAAACACCTTTGAGTTCATATTAGGTACAATTTTATAATTCTCCCCGCCGACCCTTTTGCTATAATGATTTTCCAAATGAAACCAAACTGCCAGCAAATCCATTCAAACAACTAAAGAATTTTGAAAATCGGTCCATAAAGGGAGGAGTTAGGCAATAAGCAATATTCAGAGGGGAACAAACTTGCCCCCTAACTCCTTTTAAAAATAAATTAAGCCAAACCCTCTTTCAAACAAATACGATTTATGCGTGTACAAACATTTAAAAAAAGTCGTCACACGAATTAATTAAATACGGGTTTAGTACATAATCCCCAAAAACAAGATCCCCAAATCAAAATCCCCAAATACAAAATCCCCAAGCACAAAATCTCCAAAAACAAAATTCCCAAATTCAAAATCCCCATGTACAAAATCCCCAAGCACAAAATCCCCAAAAACAAAATCCCCAAATTCAAAATACCCATGTACAAAATCCCCAAGCACAAAATCCCCATCCCCAATCGCGGCGATTTTAAACCTAATTTAAATGTATTTCACACAGAAAAAGGAGATTTTGCGTTTGTAATTCTTTCTGACATTAAAACTGAAAATAAATTTTATTAAATTTACAAAGATTTATTAGGTACAAATTTAATGGAACAAAACTTATTTGTAGTTTTCAATAATATGTATTTTCATGAATTAACTTTTTGTTCCATTTACTCGTACCTAATAAATATTTGTTAATTTATCATAAATTTTTTTGGAGTTTTAATTTCAGTTTGGGGATTTTTAATTTGTTGATTTTGTTTTTAGAGATTTTGTGCTTGGGGATTTTTTTTAGGTTGGGGATTTAGTGTTTGTGGATTTTGTGTTTTGGGGATTTTGTGGCACTCCCATTAAATACTCCATTTTCTGAGGTCAGTTAAAAATCACAAAAACTCAAGCTGCACCCGTTCTATCAGAATAAAAGTACTAAAATCAAAAAGTACCCTACACTCGTCCCCTGATTTTGATTTTCTTATAGATTCAGATCAATAGTTGGATTTTTCCGACATGTTGAGATTTTACCAATTTTAACCCATTTTTAAGACCTTTAAATTCGATTTTCTTTAAATCCGTTCTTAGTGGATCTACAAATGGGGAAAAGTACTTTTTAAAATGCCAAATTTCAAGCCATTGAAATTTTAAAATTTTCAAACAAACATATTTTTTAAAATAATCAAAGAAATTTTAATTTGTCAAGCTTAAGTTCGTTTTCTTTAAATTAAATTTTTTTTAATCAAAGAAATTTTAATTTGTCAAGCTTAAGTTCGTTTTCTCTAAATTTAATTATTTTTTTTAAATTAAATTGTTATTTTTATTAGAAAGAAAAATTCTAGAAGCTGGTAATAATTAAACAGAAAAAGAAAAATTAGACTGCGCGGAGGGTTGAACTGATAACATGATGTTTCGAGACTAACACCACAATCTCATCATCAGAGTTGCTTACCGCTTAGACCTTACTGCCACCAAGGCAGCTGCTCTAAGCAAATCTGATAATGAGCCTGTGGTGATAAGTCTCTTTCATTGATTAAACATCTCACAGTTCGACGAAAAATTAATTAATTTTTTATAATAAAAATAAAAAAATTCCTCAAAAATTTTGAGAAAAATTACCTCAAATTTAAGAATACAAATGAAAAAATTACAATAATGTTCATGTTGTTGTTTCAAATAAAAAATTTTAGGGCCATTTTTCACTAGAAATGCTTTTATAATGTTTTTTTTTCCAAAACAAAGAAAATTGTAAAAAATAAATAAACCCACCTGATCAACTTCGATAAAACCTTGCGCATGTGGCGAACGAGCTGTTCTCCATTTGGCCACTCCGATGCCAACAAATATGGCAGCCATTAAAGCAATGCCGGCAAATGATAATGTAAAGTAGACATTGCGTCCCTCCTTATTCGCATGCGCCGGTGAATGCGAAAATTCTCTGCGTAGAGAGAAGCTCTGCAAAGAGATGAAGGGGAATAATTTAAACGAAAATACTTTAAGAAAAAAAAAAAATAATAAATACCGATTCGCGATGACCCAAATCGTGAGACATAAAGTGTTGGACAGCAGGTTCAGCCTCTTGATGGGCCACAGCAGCGGCAACATCTTCCACAGCACGCTGAACAGCCTCATCATCTACGGTGGGTAGAATGGTTTGGGTTTTGGTGCTGCATTTTTAAAGACAATAAAAATTTTGTATAAGACAATTTTAAGAAAAGAAGAAGAAGAAAAAAATAACAAAGCAAATTGTTGCCAACCTGAGTGTGGCCTCTAAATACTCTTCGGCTGCCAAATCTTTGTCACTGTGCGCCATCTTTGTTGGATCCACTAACGGCTGCTCATCTTTGCTGGTTTTGGACTCTTCACTGGTAAAATCTGTAGAATCCTGTTCAGCCTTAACCATATCATCGACTTTTTTTGCCTCTAAACGTAATTTTTCCTCGCGCAATTTCTCACGTTCGGCAGCTCTTTGTTCTTTGCGTTGCTTTTCGGCCAAACGTAAACGTTCCTTTTCGGCAACCTTGCGCTCAATTTCCACTCGATATTTATCCAAAATGGCCGCTTCTGCTTCCTCACTCATGCCCAAAGATGAGCCGGGTATATCATCTTTACTGCGCAAAGCGAGAATATAATCATTCATTAGCTGGGAAATTTTATTGGACAATTCAGGATAACGTTTAAGCATGGTCATGGACTGATTGACCGCACGATCGATATCGATTAAACGTTCCAAGGTGCGTGGACGTTCTGATGCGGCGGCCTCCAAACCGCCAGCACCACCAGAATTCAAAAGATGCCTGTAGTGGGCCAAAGCATGGGCACGATCCTTATGTAAAGCACGTAATAATTTTTGCAAACATTTCTCCACATGATGAGCCTTTAAATAGAAAACATGATATAAATTACTGTCCACATCGAATCGATACTACCGAACAACCACATCATCGTCATCATCATCATCATTTGAAGGAAATTGGATGTGAGTGTGTGGGTGGGGCAAACGATTGAAAGGAATTTACCCAAATGAATTTCTTATTAATGTTGCATGTTGATGATATTCACACTTGATTATGTGACACAGTTTTAAACTGGGAGTGAGTATGTCAAACTGTCTGTCAGTCAGTGTGTCTGTCTGTCCGTTTGTACACTTACATTTGGTGGCTGCTCTGTTAGGGCCTGTGTGTAGCATGTCATCGCCTCACGTTTACGTTGATTTATATGTGCCAACACACGTTGCTGATGCATGGCTGCCAACTGGTGTTTTTCTGCATTGCCTTCCTCTTCGAGTGCCTGAACAGAAGTCTAAAATTACATTCCCATATAAAGATGTATTGTACATTTAAGAGAGAAAGATTATCAGAAAGAAGTTGGCTTTTTTGTTTTTTTTTTTTTTAGCAAAAATTTTAATTTCATAATTTTGTTTTTCTTTTTTTTTTGGTTGGTGGTGTTTTAAAATGGCAGTGATTTCGATGGATTGACATGAAAAATGGGGAAGAACATGATGTTCAAACTACTGGTTAGCAAGAAGAATTGATGTTTGTTTGTGAGGGATTTTTTTGTTGTTTTTGTTTTGTAAACTTTAGGAAGAAGAAAAAAAGAAGAAGACTCTCTACAGTGCAAAAACTACACAATAAAACAATTTTTAAAATATTTCAATATGACAAAGGAAGGAATTCCTTTTGCTTATTTGTTGTGTGTGGTAAGGAATTCCTTTGACTACTTGATCAACATGCAGTTTAAGGCTTTACATGAGATATTAAATTGTTTACTTTGACGAACAAATGTGAAAGAGTGGGAATGAGTGAGAATTAGAAATTGTGTTGTTGTATTGGTGTAAGAAAAAGCTGGTGCGAAGTGGGAGGGGGACAAAGTAATGTTAAATAAAAGTGAGACAATTGTTAACAACTTGAATAAATTAAATATTTTAGTTTTATTTTTCTTTTTATATCATTTTGAATGAAATTCAGCAGTCAGTACTCAAAACTGTAGAAATGCTTTAAGACGATGAAAAAGTTATTGAAAATTTGTCCACTTTTCTTTTATGCTGCATTTGCACCTGAATAAAATCTCTTACAAACGAAGTTTCGAACAGAAGCTAAAAAGTCAGCTATAATGATTTTTGTAGTTGCTATTGGGTGTGTGCGCAAACTATGAGGTGAATGCTTTAACTAATTCGCTTTTGAAGGGTCTTTTTTAATGTTGTTTGATGTGTCCTTAGATTTTAAGAGATTTCAATTGAAATCTACTCGATTTCGGTGTACCGACAAGGCACTCATTGAATACTTTTTTACTTTTTTAAAAACGAGAATATAAAAAAATTTGTTACTAATAAGGGTTCAAAAAGCTGTCTGCCAAAAAATACCAATTACCTGAGCTGTCAAACAGCCTCTTTCTAACAAAGTTGCTGCGGCTGTTTAAATTTACACAGCCAGAGATCAGCTTCAGCAAATTGAATGAAAAAATTGCAGCTTTTGGTGAGGTTTGTGGGCCGGTGGAATCATCGGTCCATATTTCTTTAAAGATTATGCCGGTGCGAACGTAACCGTCAATGGCGACCGTTATCGTGCCATGATAACCGACTATTTGATGCCTGAAATTGAAGCTCGTGATGTCGGCGACATTTGGTTTCAGCAAGACGGCGCCACTTCCCACACATCGCATCAATCAATGGATTTATTGAGAGAACATTTCGGTGAGCACATAATTTCACGTTTTGGGCCGGTCGATTGGCCACCAAGATCATGTGATATCACACCGTTAGACTTTTTCCTGAGGGGATATGTAAAGTCTAAAGTTTATGCGGACAAACCCGCTTCGATTCAAGCCTTGGAGGAAAACATCACCCGTGTCATTCGCCAGTTACCAGTCGAAATGCTCGAACGATTCATCGAAAATTGGACTCAACGGATGGACCATCTGCGACGTAGTAACGGCCAACATTTGATAGACATAATCTTCAAAAAATAAATGCCAAAGAATGTTCTTTCAAATGATAATAAACATTCTCCATTAAATTTGAATTTTCTGTGTTTTTTTCTTTAAAAAAGTAGATAGCCTCGAAATGGGAAATTAATTAAAATGGTACTTTTTTTTAGTAAAAGTACTTTACAAAAAAAAGGTTACCTTGAATAAATACGTTTTTTTTTCATAAAACAACTTATCTAATTAATTATCTTTAATAATATACATAGTCCCTAAAAAGATATTCTTTCACAAAAAGGGGATTTTCTTATACATTTGCCTTAAAAAGATACTTTTCCACAAAAAGGGTATTTTCTATAAATCCGGTCTTTTGTTTGAAAACGAGCTGTTCTTTAAATTGCAATTGTTATATACTTTTCTATGAAAAGGCACATTTCTTTAAAAAATGTACTTTTCTATAAAAACGTACTTGTCTATTAAGTTTTCTTTAAAAATGTACTTTTCCTTAAAAAGATATTTTTTCATAAAAAGGGGTTTTGATTAAAAAGGAACTGTTCTTTAAATTGTAGGTTTCTTAAAAAGATATATATTTTTTGCTATGAAAAGGTTCTTCTCTTTAAAAAAGGTACTTTTCTATGAAAACGTACTTGTCTATAAAGTTTTCTTTACAAATGTACTTTTCCTTAAAAATATACCTTTCATAAAAAGGGGATTTTCTTAAGAAATGGTGTTTCGTTTATAACTAACCTTTTCTTTAAATTGTAGTTGTTTTAAAAAGACATATACTTTTCTGTGAAACAGTAACTTTCTATGAAAAGATACTTTTCGTTAAAAAAGGTACTTTTCTATGAAAACGTACTTGTCTAAAGAGAAATATACTTTTCTATGAAAAGGTACTTGTCTCGAAAAAAGTACTATTTCTATTTTACCGCTATTGTTTTCTACAAACTTACTTTGTTCAAAAAGATAATTTGCTGTAAAAGGTACGTGTATTTAAAAATACACTTTTCTTTAAAAAGGGGACTTCTCCTTAAAAAGGTACTTTTTTTTTTTTTAAAGCTACTTTTCCTTAATAGGGAGCAGTTCTTTAAGTTGTATTTTTTTTAAATATATATACTTTTCTATAAAAAGGTACTTTATTTTTAAAAAAGTACTATTTTCCGCAACTGTTCTCTACAAACTTACATTGTTCAAAAAAATAGTTTGCTGTAAAAAGTACATTTATTTAAAAGCTCGTTTAAAGGGCAGGCACCTCTCTTTAAAATGGCCTTTTCGGTTCAAAAATGTTACTTTTATTTAAAAAGTCACCTTTTTTTATAAATTTCATGTTTTTCTACAAATTTACTAGTGAAAATGGTTAATTTTTTTTTTTCAAATCACACTTTTTTTTGCTAGGCTACTTTTTAAGAAGGTTCCCATTTTAAATAAATAATTTTTAAAATTTTATATTATTACTACGAATAAACGTAATTATTATTTGAACTGTAATAGTGTATTAATGAGAAATTATTATTATTAGGCTTAAGTTCAGTTTTATTGAATTAATGAAAATTCAAATTAGTATGAGTTTTTTTTATATTTGAAAAACCTCAGCATGTGCAATCAGATTAGCAAAACGTATCAGTATACCGATTTCAAGGACACTACACCTCTCATCAGCGTTCAATTGTCCATCTTTACAATTATCGTAAAGTGGATAATAATTGGGAAGATTATCGACTATTTAACCCAGTTTTAACAGAAATAGAATACGAGAATTAATTTAATACATTTTTATTTTTTTGCAAAAACTTAAATTTTTCCAAAAGACCCTTTTGCCAAAAAAATTTCACTTTCAAGAGAAATTAAAATATATTTATTTTTTAATTGTGCTTTTCCACACAAGTACAAAACGGCTTAATTTTGAATATCTAAAAAGTGTTTCTTTTTTTTCTCAAAGCTCTTTTATGTATTTGTTAATAAATTCCATGCTATCAAGGGGGACTTTTTCTGTTTAATCTGCATATTGAACACATTATTTCTTCCCACTAACCATTTATAATCGTATAACAGACCTACTCCATATCAGATTCATAACGTATCCATAGAAATATCACATTGAAAATGTTAGAAACTCAATTATTTTGCAAAATTCTTTTGTTTGTTGTTGCTTTAAATAATTACATTAGGGATAATTTTCCAAATAACTAAATTTGCTTATTATATTTTATTAGTTTTTTTTTTTTTTTTGTAGTTGTTTATTGTTGTAAAGTACATACATATACATATTATTATGATAATTTGGTAAAATTATTGCAAATAAATGTGGTAGTAAGTAGTAAAAGCGAAAAAGCTTTGAAAACTAATCAGATTAATAACCAATTTATGTATTTAAAAGTATTATTATTATTATTACAGCAAATCATTACTAAGTTTATTTCATTTCAATATTTAGTATATACGATGATAGTATTGTATTGTATATTGTATTTTGTAATATGTATAGATAATATAGAATTAGTATTGGCTGCACCGTACTACTTTACTTATTTGGAGTAAAAAAAAAGATAACAATATTTTTTATAGTATAAAAGCTTCATATCTGATGTTTCTTTCGCTCCCATTATTATGCACAACTACAACTACAAGTAAAAAACAAAAAAGGACAAATAAACAAATACGAATCCAAATACACTCAACAAATACACATACATACATACATATAAACATACTAATATTTTTACAAAAATAGCCAAAAACACAAAAAAGAAAAAAGTAAAAGAAATTTTCATTTAAATTAAAGGACTTTAAAGGAACACAAAATGAATCAATGAATAGTTTTTTTTTTTTTTTTTTGTAATAAAATAAACATGAGCAACACAAGTATGATAGAACTAAAACAATAGTCTGATAGAGTTTGAGAGAGAGAGACATAGACAGACAGAGCGAGAGTATTTGTTGGCTACGGGGAAAATGATTTAAAGAAAAAAAAAAACAAAAAAAACAAGAAAAACACTTACCTGGAATCTAGCCGTCATTCTCTGCTTAAAACTCTGGGCAGCTTTGGGATCAGCCAAACGCATATCTTGATATTTCTCTTCCAAATCGGACCAGTCCTTCATGACTCTGGTGACCTTTTCACGATGTGATTCCTCGAGGCGCTGTTGGGCTTCCTTTTTTTAGAATTTATTTGGTTTTGATAATTAAAAAAAATGCCTGGGCATGGGAAAACACTTACTTTTTGACTTACTTTGTAGCTCTGGTGTTCATAATGGGGATCGAAGTGAGTAAAGTAAGGATCTGGTGTGGGTTGACCGGTAGTGGGTGGCATTGCTAAATCACCATTTGATTTACTAATGCCACCACCATCTGCACTCAATGTCTTTTGCTCATCCTTGTTGTTGTTGTTCTTTGATGTTGGCTTGGCACCACTAGAGCTACCTTGTTGATCGTAATTATCACCAGTATCTTCTTCATAATTATCTTCCACCGAATCATATTCAGCATTGGGATCATCTCCAGTAGCAGCAGCAGCTTCATCTGCAGCCATTTCATCTTCTTCATCATCGGCCAATAAATCATCTTCATCATCATCGTTGTCATCGATATCATCGGCATTATCTTTCGAATAGTTGGAATCATTATCATCACTGCTGATGTCGTCTAAATCATCATTGATGGGATTTGTGATTTCAGCCGGGGCCAAAACGGGCAAATCAGTTTTCTTAACACGAATTTCATCGGCTGTAGGAAGAATAAATTAAATTAGTTTGGTTGCTTATTAGGAAATTTTACCACATGTTTCGAAAAAGTTTGTTAGAAATACATACAGATGGCTTAATATAGAAAGGTCGTATCTCGTTTTTTTTTTCAAAATCAGGTTTCTTTACACACCACTTTTGTTGTAATAAAAATCTTCATCAGAAAAAAATTTCATTATATTTTCAGATTTTATTGAGTTTTTTCCTTCTCCTGTAAAGTAGCTAAAAGTTGAGATACGACCTTTCTATATTAAGCCATCGATACATACTCGTATGTATGGATGTGTGCGTTTCTGTATAAATAAAAATTTATCAGCGATTACGCGGCAATTTTGTTCCGATCGGCTTGGTTCACTGAAACAACCAGCTGTCTCTTGCTGTCACTTAGAACTGTAAGTAAAATTCAGTTTTCAACCGAATGGTCCGTAACAGAACAGAACAACTAATTGAAAACACAAGTTTTGCATACACAAAAAATGAACAGCTGATCCGGAACAGACCAGAAAGTCAAGACTAATTCTACCCTTATACATATTACGAAATTGGGTTATAATTTCTTAATGAATTTCTTATTCATCCTGTTGCTGATATGTTAGTGTGAGAATTTAATCTCCTTCCGCTAAACTTACTTGAAACGATTTATCCCTTCTCCCTGATTATATCTAACGTTTGCATATTAAAGTCATTTGTAAAGCAAACAAATACCGATTTTCATTTATGTATGTATATTTTTCCTCTGTGATCACACAAAATGCGAATATGCAACTATTTGGTAGGGAAATAAGCAAATTGAAAGCTTGGTTGAGGGTTCAGGGGTGGAGATGCATGTATTTGTGTGTATTTTTGTATTGTGTTTTTTTTTTTTTTTGGCTGCATCTAATACATATTGGATTCATACTCACTTTTAAAATGTTTGGGACAGCATACAAATTCAACGCCCGAAAACAAGGAAATGCCACATGGCAACAACATGGCAAAACTACGCATTTGCATGCCACGTTCTTGACAAGCAGCGGCACCAGTTTGATTCCATCTAACAAATGGCCAGCAACGTGAAGCATTATGTATGTGATCGAATAGACAACCTTCGGGTACTAATAAAGCATCCGATTGAAATGGTCCTTCTAAAAATAACCGAAAAAAGAAAGAAGAGAAAGAAAAAAAAACCAACAGTAAAGCAAATTAAAAACAGTCCGTCCGATATAGTGATGCTGCAGCCAAACTTTAACCGTGTTTAGCTTGAGTTTGCACAGCATTTAAGTTTTCTTTATACGTTTTTAGTAAAATAATCCCCACCATTTACTGGCAGTACGGCCTGCCTGCCTTCTCTATATGAGACTTGGGCAGATAAAAGAAAATAGAACAGAGAATGAAGCGACACTTACCCAAACAACGGAATGGTTTTATCCAACGATGGGCACCTTTGCATTTATTAGCATTCAATGCACCCTGACGACACCAGCCACCGATTTTTTGATAGTGTGATGATTCCACAATGTTGGTTATATCTCTGTTGGGATATGCCTGCAATAGATGAACCAAAATAAATACAAAATATTTAACAATTTTTCTCTAATACTAAAAATAACTGTAACTATTAACGTAAACGTGTGTATGGTAATACGCTACATACACTTGTACTCATATACGTTGCTTAAATTATGGGTAAAATGGGGGTTAAAAAGTTTCATGTTAAATATTGTGGACTCGCAGTGTGTTCAATTGTGTGTGAGCTTGTGCATATGTATGGATGTGTATGTGTTAATGAAGCGGCATTGAGGTTTAAAAATAAAATGAACACCAGCTTCAAACAACATAAACTATAAAACCTTCACACACATAAACACACACACGCATTCACACACATGCACATACTTCCCTGCATACACTTAAGTCTCATATGATGCGCTTCTGTCTCCTTCTAACTTTTACTCATTCGAATAGACAATGAGGCAACTAACGGCAACACACCAGAAGCTACAACAACAACAACAACGGCAGCTACAAACAAAATAAACAAAAAAAAAAAGTGAAGAGGAAACAGGAAATGGAGCATAACAAATCGATTTCAATAGAGTTGAAGTCTTAAAATTGAATTTGTCTATCAAAAGGTTTTTTATACGTTTTGTTGCTTATATTGCAGTTGTCGTTGTCGTTGTTGTTGTTGTGGCTGTTGCAATTTTTGTTTTTGCTAATTCTGTGCTATTTTGTATGTTATTTTTTTCTTCTTCTTCCTCTTCTTTTTGGCAGCACACACAATTTATTTTCGTTAACAGAACATTGTGTTTAAGGAATTTTGTAGTGAAACAAAAGCGCCAAATAAATAAAATTTTTCAATATATGTACGTAAGATCATAGATACAATCAAATAGCAAAAAAGAAGAGAAAGAGGTCATGTCTTTAATGGGGGCGGGCAGAGGGGATAAAATATTTCTCTATTGAGTTTCTACAAGAAATTTAAATTTTCCCTCCAGAGATTATAGTTTACATATTCTTGAAATGAGGACCAATTTGGAACCGGCTTCAAGAAAGGTGTGTAATATTTTTTTTTTTTTTTAGTTTGGTTTTGGTCCTTCGAATCGTGTGCAATTTGTTCTTTACAATATATTTGTTTGTACGGGGGTGTTTGATCTCATGAATTTTCTTATTAATCCCTGCCAAAATATTTATTATCAAATAACGTATTTATTTGGAAACCAATTTTTAAAATTCTTTGATAGCATAATTGTTTTCTGAAATTTTCAGGGGTTGGGGGGAAGTTGTTAAGCCCATCCAAATATATTGATTATTGCATGACTTGTTCATTTATGGGCTGATTGTCAAAACTATTGTCTTGTTTGAATGGGTTTGCTTGCAGTTTGGTCCCATCCCACATCCGAAATATTGGTTATAACATGGCTCCTTCAATGGTAAAACGATTTTCACAAATTTTTTTTCTTTATTTATACGGATTTGCTTGCATTTTGGCCCCCGTGGAAAGAAATGTAAATGACTGCCTAAAATATTGATTTAGAAATAAATCCGCTATATATGGGACGATTTTCCAAACCCCTGGGTTTTGATGTCGACTTTTCCCTGATGAAGTTGGGATTTTCCAACGAAACGTCGGAATTTAAAAAGCAATAAATCACATAATTTTATTTCAAATAAATTATCTTAAAATTCCGTTTTTTCAATTCGTCTTTTTTAAAAGAAACATTTTTGAAAGCTTAAATATTAACAAAATTAGTTTCAATTTCTATGTTTTTTTGTATAATTTTTTTAAATTTTTATCCCTCTGATTTTATGTGGCCTCCTCCGACTTAGGAATACAGCAGTAAATGAAAGCAAATATTTGCCCATATGCATAAAACTAAATTAATGTAAATAAAAGTATTTTTTCTCTGCAATTTTAACTTAAGCTTTTGTTGTATTCATCACTATTAATTTATTCGTTTTGAGTATTTTGAGTCCTTTTAAACACTAAATTTACTTAACAAATAATACTAATAACATTATCATCATCATTATCATGAGAGAGGCAAGCATCCTTAGATGTCCTTTTTAAATACAGGCAGAATTAGTTAAGTTTATTAAATTAATGTTACATATTTTACTTGTTTCATCAATTCAATTTCTTGTTATTATAACACAGAATATTGTTGTTAAATTTTATAAAATTTTCTGTTAATTAAGTTTTCTTCTTTCGGTTCTAGTAAACTTGTTAATTTATTTAGTTTGGTTTTACTTTTAGAATGCAGCTCCATTTGTTGTGGTTATTGTGGCCCGGTAACCATTTGCTTACACTCTTTCTCTCTCGTTCTCTCTCGCTTTCTCTGTATTTTGCCCTCTTTCATTATTCTCCATAGATTTTAGCCAGACAATTTCATTAGGTTATTTATTATGAAAATTTAGTAAAATGATTTGATTACATTAAATTTGTTTCTGTAGAGAAATTTTGATTTTCAAACAAAATCAAATACACACACATGCAATTCATGCTTTGGTAAACATATTTATATGTGTGTGATTGTGTGTGCATGTGTGTGTTGCAGTTCGGTTTAAAAGACTTCAAAATCACTAAAGATTTATTTATTGGTTTTGCATAAAATTTTTCTTCATTTTTCGTAATACGGTTGTGTTGTACTTTAATTAATTGCTGTGTTGTTTGTTTTTCTTTTTAAATCAGAGATAATCACCCATATCGTGAATAATTTTCCACATGAAATTTTTTCACTTTTCACGTATTTGCAATCGTGAACAGCTCGCATGAATATTTTTTATTCAGTCCAGAATAACAACGTGAAAAATGTTCATTGAAAAAAATTCCCCTTATCGTGAATAAATATTTTCCTCGGAATTTTTTCACTTCTCACATTGATATTTTCACTTTATTTCTGATGGGGAATGGAACAGAAATTATATGTATTTCTTCTTATAATTCAAATATTAAAGCTTAAAAAGTTTCTTTCAATGAAAAGATCTGATAATAAGGCACAAACTGGTGTATTCCTTAACAAAAAGCAAAAAAAGAGGCCGATTGCCTGCAGATTTGTGAAGCTTTAATTTGTTGGCATTTTTTCATTTTGTTGGCTTTCCAAAAGGTAGCCGAATTATTTTACCACATAAAAGTTAGAATGCAATAAACAAACGGAGCAACCAAACTAAAGCTCCAACACTGAATATTTAACTATTATTTTTGAAGTTTTCCTTAAAATAAATATGGTCGTGTATATTTTTGAACAAAAAGTTCTATGATTTTTTATATTTTTAATCTTCTTCCCTTTTTTACATTCGTTAAGAACTGATAGCGGGAATAATTTTTCACGGGAGATTCACGATACCATTTTTTCCTTCGTATGGAATTAAAATTTCACGTGAACAAAAACTTCACTTCTTATTCACGAAAGGGGGGGGGGAATGTTTAATCTTTTTCCGTTTTGAATAAATTTGTTGTATAAACTTTTTTTAGGAAAGAGAGGGAAAGAGAGACACAGTTATCAAATCTCTGCATAACGATTCATAGCATGTTGTTTAGAATATTTGAGAATTATGAAGACGAAAAATTAAATATTCTTACATTACACTTCAAACTTAATAAAATTAATATTTATCAAAAAAAAAAAAAAAAAAAAACGATTCAACAGAATCGTCCAAACGTTTGATTTGACTTTCGCTTAGAGGTGTGTGCGTGAGTAAAAGTACGCTCACGATCACGCACGATCACGAAACATAAATATTTTTTACGTACGCTCACGCACGGCATGATTTGAAACTTTCACGATTACGCACGCTCACGAACACAATGTATTTAATCACGTATTTTCACGCACGAAGAAAATAATTTTGCACGCACGCGCACGGTGAAATACAAATTTTGCAATAAAAGATTTAGCATATGCTAAAAAATTTTATTTTGTAATTAATTTCTTTATTTACTTCAAGATTATCAATTAAATAAAAAAAATTCAGGAAATGCTCGAAAAATTAGCATTACAAAGGATAAACTTAATATAAAAAATCGATCACTGTCTGCCAAGGTAGGTTATGTATATAAATTTATTACTTATACTTATGTAAAGGAATTCAAAAGGAGTACTAGCGTTATTAGGTTTAGGTTAACGCAAGATTTCCAAAGGTGTATGTATGTATGCACAACGTACATACATACACACGAATGTCTGCATTTGTATCGGAGATTTTAATGTATGAATCCATAATCATACATATGTACGTAATTACATACATATGTATGTATGAATGGATGTAATTTTAGCAAAGATCAAAAATTCAAAAGAAGAAAAAGCTTAACATAGAGAATTGTTTTGAGTGCGTGAAAATTGTATTAAAAAATCACGCACGATCACGCACGGTATTATATTTTTGAATCACGATCACGCACGCACGCGTGATTTTATCAATTTGTAATCATTTGCACATCTCTACTTTCGTTACCTGCACGACATGTTCGCCGGTAACATTATCCATTGACATTTTAGTTTACGGCAATTCAAATTTTATTTTAAACTTACATTACCTCATATTTATGTGGATGTACTTTACATTTATTTACTTTTTCTTTTTGAATCGTTTGTCCTGAATTTTCTAAAATTTTTCTCTTTTATACTTTAAAGCTCCCAAAGCGAACTTGTTTTTTTTTGCTAGAAATTGATGTTACAGGAATAGAGATTTACTATCTTCTTATTAAGTGGCTACACATCCTTTTTATTCTCTTTAAATTGCTTACAACCAGAAGAAACAGGTTACACAAACATTTTTCAGCATAATAGAAAGAAAGTTGAGTGCTAAATTACTTTTAGCTTTGAAAAATAACGAGTGTTGTGTTAAAAGTTTCTTTTGAAAAAAATTAAAAAAGATTATTTTTAATTGTTGTAGGTGAAGGGTCAACGATCACAAGATAGATAATCTATATGCATTTCGTTGGTTGCTAAAAATGGTAAATCTTTACCAGAATGCTTAAAACGTTTTCAAACTCATTTACTTATACACAAACTCTTAATTAAGAAATAAGAATTACTAAAGCAGAAGCAATATATTTTAAAAAATTATACAAACAACACAACAAATAATTTTTATTCAATATAAATTTTTTTATTTATTTATTTTTTTTAAACCTTCTGCCTTTCGTTGACAATGAAAGTATTTATAAGGCTAAACAAAAAATAAACTTCATTTTTACAAAATTTAACTTTTTATTTGAGCAAATACTCAAGAATTGTGTTTTCAAAAATGATGATAATTGAAGGTTTTTTTTTGCAAAAAACTTTCTAGATACTTTTCCTAAAGTCGAACGTGAATCCTGCATTAGACACAATTTTTCTTGATGCCAAGAATTTCATGTATGTAATTCCTATAGAGGTTGGTTTTGGCTGAAGTGGCTAGAGTGCGTTGACTACTAACCAAACTATAACTTAGGACCTGAGTTCGATCCCTGGTCAGAGAAAGTCAATCAACATCATAAAAATCTCTAATATACATTAGTGTGGCATTTTTTATTAGATTATTTAAATTGATGAAGGCATAGCACTCGTCACTAAAAACTGTTCCGGCGGCGATTAATACAATTCCCAGCTAATGTACACAGCATCTCCCTGCTTCGTCGGTTAGAAGTAAAATACCTGTTCATTCATACAACTTAATAGATTTAATGCGTCTAGTTAACACCAGACGCGCGCTGCAAGACTATTCTAAAAATTAACAAAAACTTGCAATAGCTGAGTTTTAAAAGAATTACGCCTTCTTCCACAACTATCTTCTCTACCCCACCGCTTTGCCTAAGTACTGGCACGATGTGTTGCATAAGTAGGGGTCAACCCCTGAGTGTTGCTTCTACAAAAAAAAAAACAAAAAAAGAAAAAAAAGGAATATCTAGTTCAAGGAGATTCCTTGCAGTCCTTTGGCTGTTCAATTATTACCAGCTGCTAGATTTTCTTTTCTAATAAAAATAATAATTTAATTAATAAATATTAAATTTAAGAAAAACGAACTTAAGCCTGACAAACATCATTCAGTGCGACTTAAAAAAAAAAAATTAAAAAAAAAGTTACATTAAAGACCTCTACGGGGACTTTATTCCACTTGCGAACAGTTTGGCTAAAGTATGAATTCTCTCTGTAATGCGTAGTGCGGTTGGTTCACTGGCATATCGACCACAAAGGGATGTGCGCTTACTGAATGCTTAGTAACGATAGAACAGTGAAATACACCCTACATGCTACAGCCTACTGTCACCGACAAGCTTCTTCGCCCTCTCTCTCTCGTACGCGATTGAGCAACTTCAAAATAAACTTTGAAGCATCGCCCCATACATGAATAAAGGTGGTAAATATAATTATTAAGGAGATCAGATGAAGTGAAGTTTGTCTTACACCGCCTTAAAACATTGAGACACTTGAATGCTTCCTTTGAGACATGAAAAATGTGATCATTTCATGGAACATCACAATTAATTTTCACGCCAAAAACATGAAGAGCTTCTGATCGAATTTATGTGTTATATTCGAAACTTTCGAAATTATGAACTTTCGCTTGAGCCGTTCAACTTGCGAGATTTTTTTTCCACTGGGAGCTTTTAAATTGCTTTTTCTGCATGCACACACATGCCATGCAAGTATTTACTTTGTGTGTTGTAAGTTTTTTTCTTTTTGAAAAGAAAAAAGGACACTATAAACCTCTGATAAGTTTAACTAGTTAATGTTTCTATTTATATTTTTGCTTTAATCTGTATCTATTTTTTTGCCCCTTTTGCCTGAAAAGTTAATGAGTTTAGTTGAAGTAAAGTTTTTTCTTTTTTTCTTTGTTCATGTAGTTGTTATTTTGGTTTATATTTTACATGTAGTTATTAGAGAGTCTTCGGAACATTGGTGTTGTTGATGTTAATGTTGCTGTTGTCCTTGTTGTTGTTGTTGATGTTGCCATAGTTACAAAATTGCTTAACATGCTCATGTAACCAAAGTCCTTTGGCACAGGGTGTCAGTGAGTGACTTGTATTTACGTCTTTATGCAATGTCGTATATATTTTTTGTTGTTGATTTTCCTTTTTTTTTTTTTTGCCTTTAATCATTAGCAAAGTTGACTGTTGTAATAGAAATATTGTGTGCAGTTGTGTTGTAGTTGTTGCACATTCTTTACATGTCAAATGCATACATAAATGAGGACAATTTCCAATTTAATGTTGAATTACAACATTGTTGTAATAGTTTCGAAACTCAAATACACGCAGTTGATCTCACCAGAAAACAAACAAAACACATGACCGGCCACCCAACCCACTACGAGTACTCACTGCCACCACCCTGTACTATTTACACACCACAGTTATTTATATTCTCTATGCTCCCTTGTAGTTTTATAGTGGCGGCAGGAACCAAAACAACAACTAAACACTATAAGTACAACTGTTTATGACTCAACTTGGGGAGAAAAAAAGAAAAATTGTTACACAAACACAAACAGAAACTAACGGAACGCTCATATAGCAGCAAAACGTGTAAATGTGTGTATTTGAATAAGTGAATGAGTGTAGTGTAGTGTAGTTTTGAATAGTTCATGGTTTAAAGCTGGTTTTGATGTGCTGGCAATTTTGTAAAACAGTGTATTTAAAAACAACAAGTGTGAGTGTGTGCTGCGCATGCAACAAATTAAAATATTATCTCGCATAGAATATCTTCACTCCCTGAGGAGGAGGTTGGACAAATTAATTTTCCAAGTGAAAAGTTTATTTTTAAACAGCCTTTTAAAACTGACTTCCTACTAAAAGTTAGCAAAAAAAAAAAAAAAATAAAGCACCATAACTTAACTGAAAGCAAACTAAGTGGAACAAAATAACAGACAACTACACAAAAAATAGCCCACAATTAATGGCTCCCTTTTTATATAGATAGTTTGCTCTTCCACTACACATGTCTCTGCATACAATTTGGTTTTAATTTAAAACAGAAAAAAATACAAGTAAAAAACAAAACCTTACTTACAAATATACATACATATAATAAAGTAAAACATTTATGCAAGCACAAATATTAAAATTTTACTTGCTTATAGCTGTTTCTGCAAACAATACACAAAGAAAGAAGAAATATAATATCAAAAAGGACACAAATATCCAGTCAAACTCATATAGAATATTTACCATGTCTGTGGTTGATTAATTGGGGTCATCACTACTGAAGGATATACGTACATACATACATATGTATGTACATACTATGTATGTCTGCAAGTGGTTTCCTGCAGATACTGATACGTACTCTACATACATACATACTCTACATTTATTTTTATTTTATTTTTTGCCCATAATAACACGCGTGTATGTATTTGCTGTTTAATGAAATTTATTTGAAAATATATAAAAAATCAAAAGGACTTTACAAATTGAGGAGCCATGATAAGGAGGCGCAGGCATAAAGAGAGAGAGAGAGAGAGCAAAATCAAATTTGTTATTAACTCGAGTGTGAAATTAGCATAATTTGGACACCATGTATTTTTTTTTTCGTTCGAAATGTGAAAAAAACCGCCCTAAAGGTACATATTTTTATAATAAAATAATGTCAGGAAAAAATAATGGATGTAAATTAAATGAAGCAATTCAAGTGTGAAATATACTATAAATTTAACAACACACATACAAATCATATACACATACATACATACATGTGTATGCATATTTTTTTTGGCCAGCACTCAAAAAGGATGACCTCTTCTTAGACACTGCATTCATAGCTGCCAGATTTTTGGACAAAAATCGTCATTAATACGTCAAACGAAAAAACCACTTTCTTTACCAACAAAACATATTTTATCAGAGGCAAAACATAACAAAACTATTAAATCAATAAATCTTATTATAAATAAATAGAGCAGCATTCTTGTTTAGCCTTAAATAATCTTTTTTATATAATATTGCTTCCAAAGACAACTTTTTCAGTAAATTTCTAACTTTAGTCTTATTTATGTTTACCTGACTAAATATTATTTCCACATTTGCTGAAGAATATGGTAAAACTAGGATTTTAGTCAAAACAGGAAAAAAAATAATAGAATTCCCCGTTTGCATCTCTGATATTTTTTTTCCCAAAAATGTAATAGTTATGTGTTTTTATCAGGACAATAATTTTACTTGTCTGAACTCAGCTTATAGCTCTTTGCTTTCACTTTCTTCAACAAAATAGGAAAATTTTTTTATAATTTCAGAAAACCAACTTTTTTCTTCATTGATAATATTAAATGGATTAATCTGGCGAAGAGCTTTATGTTTATTTTCAAAATCAAATCTTAATAATATCTGATCACAAAGCTCTATATAAAAATTAACACAATTCAGCCGTTTATTTTGAAAATGGCATAAGTCACTTTTTTTTTGTTGATTGCAAATGTTTTACAAATGAAAAGATACCGTTCAATTTTATTTAGTGTTGCCATTAACTCGATTTTTTTTGAAAAAGTGACTTATGCCACTTTCAAAATAAACGGCTCAATTATTACTACTATCATATTTTTCTTTTGCATTTATTTGTGCTTCTTCCAATACGTCCGTCTCTGGCAAATATTCCTAAATAAATGTCTTCAAAATTTTAAAAAAATGTTTTTGCTTTTAAAATCAATTAAATAAAAGTTTTTAGTTTGTAAAAAATTTCTCAGTTCAAGGTTGCTTTAATAGTACAAATAAGTGTTGCAAACTTGAAATATTTAAAATCGTCAAAATTAGGGTATAAATCGTCCCTGTGTCATTTTTAGAAGCCAAAATCGTCAAATTTGGCAGCTATGACTGCATTGTGCCAGAACTTAGGAATAGTAGGGTAGAGAAGATAGATGTTGAACATGTAGAATGTAGAAGGCTTAATTCTTTTACAACTCTGCTATTAAGCGATATGTTAATTTTCAGAGCTCCGCTATAGCACCTCTGTTGTTAAGTAGACGCATTCCTAGAGGAATAGAGAAGATTGTAGAGTCTTGAGGTCCATATAGACAGAGCTAGACTCAGGTAATTCTGACCTACTTCTGGGTATGAATAGAAAGATTTTGTGAGTCTTAGTAGGCGCGTTGACTTGCCATTGCTCGGTTAGAGCGAGGACCAGCAAATGGGAAAATGGCACTCCGGATTTCTGTAGGATGCATGGGGATGAAGAGGAGCCAGAAACTATAGAGCATATCATCTGTCATGGGAATTAAGTGGCTGAATGATGGATGATAAGGGCTCTTTGTTTCCCCTTGGGCAGTAAGGAGACTAATTAGTCAATAAACTAAAAGAAAATGAAGGGAATTACAATGGATGCAATTGAGTCTCCGAGTGGATATGTGCTTCACACTACCCTTCCTAACCTAACCTTACCTAACCTAACCTAAGTAGACGCCTCGTGAGCAGGCATTTATTAATTGTTTTACTTCGCCGACGGTTGTACAAACATTTTATTTTAGTAATCACCTAAATTTACACTAAATAATCTGATTTTTTTTAATCACCTAAATTTAGACTAAATAATCTGATTTTTTTACATAAAAAAGGATTTGACAATAAAAGTAATTTAAAAAAAATCTTACAAACAGTGCTTTAAGAAACAATTCGGGCTTGAAAAATAACAGATAAAACTTAGTGTATATATTTTTTTTATTAGGACCAGCACTCAGGGGATGACCCCTACGTATGCAGTGCACTGTGCCGGAACTCAGGGAGAGGGATAGGGTAGAAAAGATAGATGTTGAAAATTTAGAAGACTTAACTCTTTCACAACTCTGCTTTACGCGTTATGTTAATGTTTAAGGCAGTGTTGAGGCGCCTCCGGTGTTAAGTAGACGCATTAACTTTGTTAAGCTGTATTAGCAGGCATTTTATTAATTGTTTTACTTCGCCGATGTTTCTGCTAACCGACGAAGGAGGGCAATGTTGTGTACATTAGCTTGGAACAGCATCAATGGCTGTCGGAACAGTTTTTTAGTGACCAGTGCTATGGCTTCATCACTTAAATAGTCCGACATCAATTAATACAATGTCTCACTGATGTATATTAAAGAAATTAATGATGTTGATTGATTTGGTCTGGCCAGGGTTTGAACCCAGGCCCCAATTCATTGTTTGCTTAGTAGTCAACGCGCTAACCACTTCAGCCAACACCACCCTCTATTTCATTCCCATGAAAGATTAAAGTTCCAATGTTGTGTAAGAAATAAAATCGGTCCATAAATAGCTCATAACATTTTGTTCAGTAAGACCAACACTCTAGAGATGAACCCTACTTATATGCCATGCTTTGTGCCAGAGTTAGAAAGGAAGGGATATATATAAGTTAAAGAGGTTAGATGATGAAAATGTATTACGTAGAATGTGCGTTTTTGTTAAGTTTGAGAGTAGTGTTGCAACGCGTCTTGTATTAAGTATGATTTAGTAGCAACTTTAAAAAAAATCTTATATCTACCAAAATACTGAACCGACAATAAACCACAATATATCGTTCACTTCTGTGAAAATATATTTTAATTTTGCTATAAGTTTTGTCAAAATCGGTTGTATAATGCGTGTGTATAATGACTGTTGAACTGTTGAAAGTTTTAATAAAAATAGTTGTTCTATTCGTCAAACTCATCATGCACTTCTTCCATATTATGGCATACATAATCGTCTTTCAGAGCGCCTAATTCGAAGAAGAATAGTTCATTTTCGGACAACATTTACTGTTAGTGATAATGTGCATCCCGTGAGACGCCAAAGGTTGAATGGGTACGTAAATAAGCAGAGTTGTCGCATTTGGAGTGAGCAGAATCCACAAGCTTGTGTCGAAACACCATTAAATACACCTGGAAATCAACATTCGAAGAGTTATCGGCGAAATACGGCCGCAAATGCTGTGAAAAGTTGTTGGAAGTTAGTGTTCCAGACTGCGCCTTCTATGCGCCAGCCGTGGCGGCCACATGGCAAAAATCATATATAAACATTAATTTGACAAAAATTTCTTTCCAATAAAGCCCGTTGCATTGATATTAAAAATATATTTCCATATTTTATTATGATTTTGTAGCATGTGACCAACAGTGTATAATATGCATTGCGATTCAGCAGTAGCGCAACATACAACCATTGACAAACTGCAAGCAAGATATTTTGTGTGTGTCGGTAATTTGACACTTGTACGGTTAATCAAGTGCAGCAGCTCAATGCACTTAAATGAATCACATTTATTAACTGCATTTGTTTGATTTTAAATGTGGGCAACACAAAGTATCTGTTGCTTTTAGGTATGCACTCGTTGGACTGTTGAACACATGCCATACAAAAATACTGGGAAGACAAATATGCTTACCCAACAGTAATATATATTTCTATTCTTTTACTCTTATGTTAAGGTACCCCTAAGAATTATTCTCATAATTAGTATATAAGCCCATGTCATTTAATTAATAAAACAATTAATAAATCAACAGTCAATGAGCTGCAATAATAAAAGCTGCTCTAAGACCAAAAGTAAAATAAATAAAAACTATTTTATTACAATTTAAACTTTTGTCACTCTATAAAAAACACCCTATATTAATCAAATTGTATACACAGTATTGTTTCCCAGAAGCACGTAAGTACCTAATC
Organism: Lypha dubia; assembly: GCA_947311025.1. Classification (NCBI taxonomy): domain Eukaryota; kingdom Metazoa; phylum Arthropoda; class Insecta; order Diptera; family Tachinidae; genus Lypha; species Lypha dubia. The sequence goes on along the minus strand of OX371262.1, from coordinate 9,424,764 downwards.
TGAATGATTTTGAGAAGTTCACTTCTTTCCGGGGTTGTACAGTAAAAAAACCTATAAGATTTACTGCCTGCTTGCAGAAACACGATTAAACACGATTAACAATTTTTATTTTTATTTTATTTTATAAATTCTAATTCAAAGACACCAAATGTGTTCACTTGAAAGTCCAGCAATCAATGAATAATTAAAATGTGTTAAATTTCTTATTTCTGGAGTGCTAAAATATTCGCTACAACAGCTGGATTTTTGTACTAAAAATTTAATTTACGAAAAATTTTATTGTAAGTCACACTACAAAAGCAAAGTGTAGATGAAGAAAAAAAAAAATTAGTAGTCTTTTTTTTTTTGCAATAAAAAGGATGCTTGTGATTTGCTCCAGTGCTGAAGGCAGCTACCATTTATTTCTAAAAATATATGATTTATTTAAATCACCATCCATAAAACTTCTTCAGATTGTTCTTTGTTTCGTTACTTCAACTTTATGCATCATAAAATTTAATTTCAATGCACCCATTCAGCGAGGTATTACAGGGTTAAAATGTTGCACACATATGTTATACGTAACATTTTATTAAAAAAAATTGCTAAATTTATTTTATTACTTTAACTTTATTTTATGTTTGCTAGAAACTAATAAGAAATTTCTAAATTTTACTAAAATATTTATTTAAAAACAATTTTGTAAGCCCTCTAACACTGTCGTGTTATCTAAGTCTGACTAAAAAGATGCTTGCGTTTAACCATGAAATATTTTTTTTTGCAAAATTATTCAAGCGTTAGATGAATGTCCTTTTTTCTCATTTATTTTTCACATTGATGTCGCATTAAAACCACAAAACCAATTTATGGTAAATTGCCATCAATATTGTATTTTTGTATTTTTTTTACTAAGAAATAAAAAAAAAAAAACATCCTTTAACTTTTAAGGCCATTCAAAAGACATCCTTAAGACTTAATTTAAATGTATAAAATACAAAATATGTAAGTATGTAGGCATGTGAGCGTTTGTGTGTAGGCACGTGTGTGCATGAACAAAGCTAACAGGAAATCGCTGGATGTTTGTTTTTCTCGGAGAAAAAAAGGAAAAAAAAAAACACTAACGGCCTATTTCACTATGTCGAAAGAAAATTTCCATATGTTTTCATTCGTATAATTACATTTGAAGCAAAAACAAATTCTAAAATTTTGTTTTTGTATCAAATGTATTTGTACGAATGAAAATAAAATTCAAAATTCTTTCGACATCGTGAAATCGGCAGTAAAACAATTGACTGCTCATAACGAATGAACGATTGCGTTTTTAGTTGCTTAAGACTTGTGAAAGAATTTATTTTCCTCTTTTCCAAACAAATGCATTCTTAACGATGCATAAATAAAAAAACTGCATAGAAAATACTTGGATATTTTTTTTTCAAGGCCCAACAAATGTTTTCCTTGTTGTTGTTGTTGGCACTGGCAGGCTACTCTTTTTTGCAACAAAATGTCCTTAGGTATAGTTTTCTAAATAGAGAGAGAGAGAGAGAAAAAAAAAACACCATAAAAGGAGGCAAAAAAACTAAGCTTATACTCGTATATATTTTTTTAAATAATAATCTACATGGTGCTTTGAGCTTTTCTAATTTGTATAAATATTTTACCAGCTATTTTACAGTAAAGAAAGAAAATATAATTTTGCTAGCAAAAATAAGAAACAAAAACCTAACAAGAAGGAAAACTATAAAGAAAGAGGATTTCCTCTTTCTGTTCGGTTTCATTTCCGCCTTAAATTATTTTTTGTTTTTTACTGCTGCTGGTCAATATGGCCGGTCGTTGGTGTGTTTGTAGGTATATAAGCCTAATACCAGAGTAGATGTACTCTTGTATATGTGTCATTATATGGTTGCTTGAGTTTTCCTCTTTAAAAGATGTTAATTTTAAATGAAAACTCTACGCAATGGTCGCTCTTTAACGATGTTGTTTGTGTTCCTTGCGTTTTTCTTCCATTATTTTTACTTTTTTTTTTGTGTTAATATAAATTAACTTTGTTGTTGGCTTAGCATAACGACCCAAATGTGCTTTGGAGCCTACTAAAGCTTTATTTCCGTTTTTTTTTTTTTTATTAACACTCTACTCTTATAAATTGTATGTGTATGGGTGTTTGTGTTTGAGTGTATGTACTGAAGTTAAACAAGAACTTTCAAATATACATACTTATTTTAAGAATATTTAAAGCAGCGCGAGTGTGTGTGTTTGAGTGTGAAGGTATTTGTACAAATAACATCAGGTTGTTGAGACTTCTTGGAGTTATTTTTTTTTTCGCGAATAGTTTCTACCCATTTGAATGAACATGATACCAGGAATCAGTAATTGCAACGGCAAGCAACAGGACATTGATATTTGAGGTCTATTATACATTAGAATGTAACTGTAGCACTCTGTAGAAATCATGGTAAACGACCATAGAAAACAATGTGTGTTGGCTGAATGGGCGCTAGAGGAGCAGTTGGCAACTGACCCTGGTTGGTTGGTTTACGACGCACAAGCATTCATGTAGAATCAATAGGATTCCGTTTTGACAGACCACTCCACTCGTCAGTGTAAACCTAATTTAGGTCCGAACCTAGTCCTCGGATTAGGAGTTAGGTACTACATCCCACCCGTAGCATTGAGATATCTAATCAGGTCACCCAGACCTATCCTTGATACCTTTCGAAAGATCGTCTAGTATGCTGTTGCCCAGGAATTTGTGTCTCGAAAGGTGCAAGGCCGGGCATTCGCAAAGAAAGTGGAAGACTGTTTCTTCCTTGCGAATGGATACGTGAATTTTTTTTTTTTTTTTTTTTTGGTGGAGGACCAGCACTTAGGGGATGACCCCTACTTATGCTATCCATTGCACCAATTGTAGTGGGAAAGGCATAGAGTAGAGAGGTTAGATGTTGCAATGTAGAAGATTGCTTTATTGTTTTATAGCTCTGCTATTGGATGTTGTTTGTTTTTTTTTTTTTTTTTTTTGGGAGCAGAGTTGTAGCGTCTCTGGTGTGACGGAGCCGTATTATTTTTCTTAAGCAGTGTTAGCAGTAATTTTTATTAATTGTTTTACTTCGCTGGCGATTCTGCTAACCGACGAAGGAGGGCGCTGTGGTGTAAATTAGCTGGGACTGTAGTAATCGCTGCCGGAACAGTTTTTAGCCTTCATCACTTAAACAGTCCAACCAGAACACTTAATACAATGCCACACTAATGTACATCAGAAAAATTTATTATGTTGATTTACTTGCTCTGTCCAGGGTTTGAACCCCAGGTTCTAAGTAATAGTTTGCTTTGTAGTCGACGCTACCCGTCATTTTCGGACGATACCATGAGATCGAACAACGTTCAAATGCGTTGCGAAAAAGTCACTGCTTGGAGTGGATTTTAGGCTGACGGCATCATCGGTCCATATTTCTGTGAGGTAAAGACGTTGCTTAGGCCATCACTGTTAATGGCAAGCGCTATAGATGTCTTGAATTGGATTATCTGGACACCGACGACGACAAGTGGTTTCAACAGGACGGCGCTACGTGCCACACAGCTCATGCCAGATTAGATATTCTGCGCGAACAACTTAAGGGCATGGTCATTTCACGTGGAGGTGATATGAACTGGCCACCCAGACCGTGCGTTTCGATCTCTGTTAGACTTTTACTTGTGGGATTTTCTTAAATCGCAGCTGTACGAGTAATAGAAGAAGCCACAAATCATAGCGGTCTTCATAGTAAAAATAACCCATGCAATAGACCAAAGTCAGCCAGAATCATGGTAAATTTACCATTTCGGATGCGCTCCAACCAGAGAAGCAGCCGTGGCGGACATTTTAACGATCATATATTCCATACGTAATGGAATCAATAGCACTTTCAAACGAATAAAAATTTCGATGATATCTCACACACACTTTGCTGTATTTAAAATTAAACATAGCAAGCGCTTAATAAAACACCCTTTACTAAATCATACATGTATACATATATTTGATGTTTCTACTTTTTAATTATTTTATTTTTATTATTATATTTTTGTCTTTTATCAATCTTAAACTCATTTCCAACTTAATTTTTACAAAAATAAACGAACTGATTATTAAAATCCCATTTTCTATACTCACTCACACTTCGCACAAGTACCAACCATAAACCATAATTATCAAATCTATATATATAGAAAAAAAAAAACAAACAACCAACCATTTATAAAAGTCAACTGAGAATTATTAACCTTTACAATTTATGCCATACTCTGGGTACCTTTAATACAGTCGAAAGTAAAACATTAAGTATTATACACATGTATGTGTTAACTCCCATAGCCATTTTTTGTGTGTATACCAAATTTAATGATTCGTAAATGCATGTATGAATGTATGTATATACAGAGAAGCCTACTTTAGGGCTGCTGTTTATAAATAAATATATGTACATTTATTGAAGGTCTTTCAATAATAAAAACTAATGAAAAGCATGAACAAACTTTTTACCTTCACCTTCCGTTAAAAAAATTTTATCAAGAATTTATAAAGCGAAAGAAATGAAAGATAAAAAACGTATTTACTTTAAGGGATATCAAAATTCAGATAAATTGTAATTTCCGTTTAAGAGCATAATTTATGAGTGAAAGAGTTTTGAGTTGGTGGGAAGGTTAAAAGAAAAGAAACAAACAAAAAAAAAATTTTTTTTGTAGACTACTTTGAGGCAAATTTAATGAAGCCTATTTTTCGGTGTGAGCAAAAATAAACAAAATTAAATTTGATCAATGAACATTGTATGTACCCAGCGGCGGAAAGAAGCACTAAGCAGGCCTTCTAGAAGGCCTTATTTGTACGTCTGGAAGGCCTTACGTGGCTTCTTGCCATCCAAGGCCTTCTAAATTCCCCTCATACACAGGCCTGATAGAAGGCCTTATTCAGTCACAAATTTATTTTTAAATTACCTTTAGAAATGCAAAAACGAAGTAAAAACCCATGAATGTCAAAATATCAACTCTACAAAATAGTGATTATTGTATTATGTTGAATTTCAGAGTTAACTATTTATTTATTTGTTGATGTATACATACCCATATTAAACACTACATTTTTAGAAGGGAGTTGGTAGGCCTTCCATAATGCCTTCGTGAGAAGGCAAGCGAGCATGAGTACAAAAATCTAAGAGAAGCTCTCGGAAGGCCTTACGGAGGGCCTTATAAATGAAGCCCTCCAAAATTCCGCCGCTGGGTATGCATTGTGCGTCTGTATGTGATTTTAAGCATAAGAAAAATATGCTGAATAATTTATTTTTCATTAGAGATTTATTTGCAATTATTTGTGGTTTTCAATGATTTATATTTCTATGACGTCTTAAATAAGTTGTAATATTTTATTTTAACAGTATTTGGCTTTAACTATATATGTATCTATATGTATCTATGTATATGCATACATATGTAGTGGTGTATATGTATTTGAGTATTTACTTTTATTAATGTTTAGATTTTACTATTTCGCTTGAATTTCATTTAAAAGTTTTTTTTTTTTTAGTTTATTAGAAAACTTTTTTCAATCTCTTTTTTTTTTTGTTTGTTTTGCGTGTGCTAAAACTGAAAAAAAGTTAAAAAAAAAAACTGCTGAGTGGTTTTTAAAACTGTGTCAGATTTTTGTTAAATTGAATAAAATGGCGCTAATAAAAGTCAACTTAAGAGCACTTAACAGATGTCAGCCAGGCAAAGCTTTAGGCCCAGAATTACATACATGTGTTGTGTATAGGAAAAACTTTCCAAAAGATAAGTTCTTAAGAGGATTGCAATAAAACTTAATTAAACTTTGGAAGACATCAATAAAATGTCAATTTCAATTAATGTTTTTAAGTACAGTTGATTTTTTCCAACGACAGTTGAGACCTATCTAGACCTTTTTTCTATATAATCTTTTTATTAAAGCTTGTTTAAACTTTATGTATGCCGTAATGGAAAATCTTTATTTCTTAACCACCAATTTAATAAAATTATGAAAAAAAACATTACAAAAAAATCTGTAGCATATTTTTGGGTGCTTTAAATTTTTTCAAAGTATGTATGCCAAAACGGAAAATCTTTACTTCTTAAACAACAATTTAATAAAATATAAGGCAAAAAAAAAAACATTACAAAAAAATCTGTAGCATATTTTTGGGTGCTTTAAATTTTTTCAAAGCTTTATAAATGCCAAAACGGAAAATCTTTACTTCTTAAACAACAATTTAATAAAATATAAGGCAAAAAAAAAACATTACAAAAAATCTGTAGCATATTTTTGGGTGCTTTAAATTTTTTCAAAACTTTATATTTGCCAAAACGGGAAATCTTTTGTTTCCTAAGCAGCAATGTAATAAAATATATAGCAAAAGAAAAATATTTAAAAAATTAAAAAGATTTTTGGGTACTTCTTAATTTTCTTTTTTTTTTGTTCATAGTATTTCTATTTAAAATGCATTTATTAAAAATCCAAAAAACTAAACTTAAACTAACTGAATATTATCGCTCTTCTATTTATTTATGTTGTAAAAATTACTTTTGTTTTCACATGGGGAAAACACAGTGCACAAAAAAAAAAAATAGCACAAAAATATTCACAAACAAAAAACCCATGAGTTTGCATAAGAGCTCAATTAGTCTACTGGGTAACTTTGAATATTTTAATGTGTGTTTGTACACATGTAAGTAAGTATGTAAATGCAAATATAACTATGTATGTGTATGTAAAACATTAACAAAAGTTAGTTAGTTGCATTCAGAAAATATATAAAAGCTTAAATAAAAATATTCTAAATTTTGATATTTAATACAGCTGAACTTTGCACTAAAATGTAAAGGTTGTAGTGTAACATGGTGAGACGACAATTGTGTTTAAAAAAAAAAAATTTAAATAAAAACGAAAAATCTAAAGTTTAGGTTAGAATATAAAAAAAGAAGACAGAAAATAGTATGCCAGCATGTGAAAAGAAATTTATACTTCACACACACACATCATTATTCACATTTCGTTAAAATGTAAAGAAATCATTATATACACACATACACACATGTTTTTAATGTATGCTTGAAGATGACTTTACATGTTCGTATGAGTATTTGCCAGTGTTGAACTACGTAAAAAGATTTCATACACGATATTAACTTGGTTTATAGCGGCTGTTGCTGATTCCACTGTAGCAGTTGGCCTAAAAGACCATGAGCAAACATTTTTGCGCAAGCATGTAGCTAAAAAAAAATCATTGAAAAGAAAACACAAAACAAACCTAATTAAAACGCGTTCTTATGTATACAATAAAGGTACTAACAACACAAACACACCCATACACACCTACACACATACACATTATTTAAGTAAATATTCAGTAAAATAAAAATCTATAAAAATACTTTTTTACTCTTTTAAATTAAGTAGAAAAAAAGAAAAAGAAAATGAATGTCAGTTAAAATTGGGGTGGACTTAATTTCACAAAAAAAATTTTATTCGCAAAAAGTTTGATTAAGAACTTTTTAGCAGGACAGTAATTTTTTACTAAAAACTCCAGTACTAAATGTATTTTAGTACTAAATTTTTTTAGTACCAACCTGCTGTAAAAAATATTATGATATAAGAAAAACCAAAACTGAATGTCAGTTAAAGAAATTCGAAATAAAAGGTCTTAGTACCACATAGAAATTTTTAACTAAAATTTAATTAACGCAACAATAATAATATACTAAAATAGTTGATACTAAAATATTTTTCATATTAAAAATGTTAAAAATAAAAGATAGTTTTAGTTCAGTACTAAAATTTCTTTTGTACTAAACTATTTTAGTAGATACAAAAATAATTATAAAAATAATAAAAAAAAATATGAACAAAAAACTTAAAATACATAAATTTAGAGCTTAATTTAAAAAATAAAAGATAGTTTTAGTACTAAATTTTTTTTGTACTAAAACATTTTAGTACTAAACTAATTAAAAATATGAACAAAAACTTTAAATAAATAAATGTTAGAGTTTTTGCTTGAAAATTTAGCAGAAAAATTGTATATGCACTAAAAATTTTTAGATTCAAAATAAGGTATGTACTAAAAATTAAAGAAGAAAATTAGAAACAGATTCACGCCTATTGTGATGTATTAACTAACTAACTACCTAACAAAATGGTACTAAGAAATGTTACATTTAAAAAAAACCATTATTGTACGCTGACGAATGAAATTTTGCTGCAAAAAATTTTCAATAACCAATATTTGATGTTAACGAAGTCAAACTAGATTTTGATTTGATTAATTTTAGTCCAGATAGATTTTGTAAAGAGTGTTTTTTATAGAGCGTCACAACTTTGAGTTGGCATCACTACTTTATTTGAGCACATATTTTTTTTTTTTTTAATTAGGACAAGCACTCAGGGAATGACCCCTACGTATGCAGTGCATTGTGCCGGAACTCAGAGAGAGGGATAGAGTAGAGAAGATAGATGTTGAAAATGTAGAAGCCTTAACTCTTTTACAAATCTGCTTTGCGCGTTATATTAATTTTTATAGCAGTGTTGAGGCGTCTCCGGTGTTGTTAAGCTGTATTGGCAGGCATTTTATTAATTGTTTTACTTCGCCGATATTTCTGCTAACCGACGAAGGAGGGCGATGTTGTGTACATTAGCTTAGAACATCATCAATCGCTGTCGGAACAGTTTTTTAGCGACCAGTGCTATGCCTTCATCACTTAAATAGTCCGACAACAATTAATACAATGTCTCACTAATGTACATTACAGAAATTAGTGATGTTGATTGACTTGCTCTGGCCAGGGTTTGATCCCAGGCCCCACGTCATTGTTTGCTTAGTAGTTAACGCGCTAACCACTTCAGCCAACACCAACCTCAAACAGCTGATAATTGCTTTTTGTTTATTTTGCTTTGAAATTTCATTATGAATCAAATTTTAAATGAAATAATTATTATATTCGTCAAACTCATCGTGCAGCGGGCGCTACAATTGATTCCCTCAAAGAAACTTTTAATAATTTCACGCAATGGCCCCAAATAATTGGCCACCAAGATAGTGTGATTTAACCCATTAGATTATTTCATTTGGGGTTATGTTAAGTTACTTGTCTACGTCGATAAACCACAAACAATTGAACACCTGCAAATCAACAATCGAAGAGTTATCGGCGAAATACTGCCGCAAATGCTGCGAAAAGTTGTTGAAAATTGCTGTTCCATTAATTTCATAAAATTTTCTTTCCAAAAAGGCCCGTTTCATTGATATTAAAAATATATTTCCTTGTTTTATTGTGATTTAAACTTGTGTCAGTCACTCTATAATAAACACCCTTTACTAAAGTTCAAAATTTCATTTAAATTATTTAATAAGAACAAAAACAAAAAGACTAGCAGTAAAAAGTTGTACTCAAAATAGTTATTTAAACTTTGTCACGTCTAGAAAAAAAAACAATTTTTTTTATTATTAGAATTTTCCAATTAAATGTGTTCTGACACATTTTTTTCGCTTCGTTTAAAGTTTTGTTTTTTTTTTACATTTTTTTGAATTGTTTTAATAAAACTTTATGTCCATAAAAATATGACATTCGTGAGAAGGGAAAAATTAATGTCCACAGTTTTCTTTTATTCCTCGTAATAACATTTTAAAATAATTTCATAAATACCAACACAGAGACAATTTTATCTGGCAAAAGTAACGCCCTGCTCGCTCGTTTGCTTTATTTTTATAAAAAATTAATAAATTTAAAATCAATGCCATAAAATATATTGAAATTTTATATAGTTTTACTATTCTTTTTAATATTCTGATGTTGACCAGTGCGTACAAATTTGTTGTGGCATCATTTTTCTGTTGATGTTGTTGTTGCTTTGAGTTCTGATGCCACAAATTCTATTTGCTGTCATTTGCATATTTTTATTTAATTTTTTCTTGCATACATTTATTTTTAAATAAACTTCGACTACATTGAAAAGTGTGTAAGTGGGTGAATGTGTGTGTATATTTCCAATTTAAGAAAACCAAAAAAAAAAGCTTTTTATTTATATGAATTTATAAATACATATATTGAATAAAATACTGAGATTTCCGACGTAAAATCTTATTTTTAAAACTAATAAATGTAATAATTTGTTAAAAATTTTACATCAGTTTTAAATGAAAATATCATCTATTTTTATGTACATTAAAGTATACTTCCGACTACAGCTTTAAAGTTAGTACAGAAATATGGCTTAGTCATTACTTTAAGCATATCTTAAGGAGCTTTTATAAAACAAAATATTGAATACAAACCACAGTTCCATAAAAGCTGCAGCTATCAAAAGTTCTAGTAAAAATATTGTTTATTCGTTTCCTAAAAGTATACTCTAGGAAATTTTTTTTTTAATATCGCTAAAGTTTAATAGCAGTTTCTTAAAAACTCGCAGCTAAATTATTTAAACTGTACAATAATTTTGATCTCAAACATTTTCAGTAATTCTAATATATTTCACTCCTTAAAGTATGCTTTGATTTTTGAAATATCTACTTTATTACTTTTGTTTTATAGCATCTTCTTTCTTTCTTTTAGTAAAAATACATTTTAATTAACTCTCTTTCATTATTATTATTTTCTGTAAAGTGAAAAAAAGAAAAGATATTTGTTTTTGTGCTGCATGTTGAAAGCAAATAAAAAACAACAATAATCCTGAATTGTATTAAAAACTTGGTTTTCTTTGTACATCATTTTAGTAGCTGTTTCTATTGTTTCATGGTGTGCATTTGTATTTCGTATCATTTGAATTGTTGCTGTTGTAATTATATTTAAATAAGGAAATGAATTTTGCTTCCGTTGCACATTTTGCTGCTTTCTTTTTGACAATTTGGTCTTATACAACGAAGTAATCAAGATAGATGCTTGTGCATTGTAAATTTTGTACCTTAGCTTCGAAAATTAAAATACAAGTATGCAAAAAGAGTAAATGTTTTTCATTTACAAGGCGATATTTTTGAAAGTTAAAATTTATATTAAAATTTCCGGCCGCAAAGTCAGTACAAGAAAGTCATATTAAAAGGAACTATATTTTGTATTTTTCAATGAATTTTGATGATAAATTAAATAAATTTATCATTTATTTACGTTTAACTTATTGAAACATCTATTTAATTTAAATTGCGGAAATGGCAAAAAGAACACAACATTTCATCATATATACCGTGATTTTATAGAGCCTTCAAAGCGACTACGTACAAACTTTTAGCAGCAGACTTTTGTTTTTTTATTATTGTATAAGTTGTTGTTTAGTATAGTTATGATTTTAATGTTAAAGCTCTATAATATGTTAAAATATGCCTAAAAATAGACAAAGAAAATTGTTATTGATCCAGAATTCTCAGTCGTAATTTACTGTTAATATTAAATATAAAGTTTTACTACTTTTAAAAACAGCTTTTGTAAGACAAATTTTGGATAGGATTAAATTGAAGTTGTTTCTTTTATCATATGGGATTTTTAATTCATGGTTGGTTTCTCTAAAGTAATTATAGTTTTCAAAATTCACCAAGAAGCTTGAATATATAATTGTTGGCAAATTTCGAAATTTGCAAATTTCTTTGTAGCACGCCAACCAACAAACCAAGCAACCAACCAACAACTTATTTGAGTCACGTAAATGTGTGTTTGAATAGGAAGCAACATATTTTTCTTGTGTACTCCTTTCTGCTTACAATAATGGCAAATTTAATTAGCATTTTATTTTATAAAAATTTTGCTTGTTTTTATTAGTATATTTTTTCATATTTCCTCTTTAAACTGTCTTAAACTTATATTTCTCGCTTTAGAAAATTAGTTGCCATCTTGTCATATAAATTATTATCGTTCGCATTCTCATTTCTTGGAATGTCTCATTTCTTCTGGTCTAATTTCAACAATAAAAAGAAGTTAAAGATTAAAGAGGAAAATATCTGTGTGAGTGTGTGTTTGTCCTTCTTCAACAAAACAACGTCACAGTTTCTGGCTGTACGACGATGTTCAAGGCGAAATTAATTTTAAATTTGTTTAGTTTTAGTCTTTGTGTTGCAATTCTCAAAAGACTTAAAAGTTTGTTATTCGTGGAACATTAGAAAGATAATACTAAATGCCAAAAGAAAATGTAGAACATAAAAAAGAGAGTTTCTTTTTTTTATTTTAGATATAGAAAAATAAAAATAATAATACCAGTAAAAACACCTCTGGCATATATATTTTGCTTTGTGTTTGTGTGTTCTTAAATGTTTACAAGATTTATGCATGCACTTTAAAATTGTTCATTTGTTGTTCCAAACGTATGATGTGACTATAAATATGTGTGTGTTGTGTTTTTGCTGCGAGTATGTGGAATAAATATTTATAACAATGAAAAAATTCCACATACAATATTTGCATGCACAAGCATGTATGTATGTTTGTATATTATTTTTGTTGCTTAATAACCAGTTTAAAACTATAGTTTTTATTGTTGTTGTATTAGTATTTATACTGTATTTTCTCACCCTCTCTCACCCCTTCCAACACATAATCAGCTTGCTGTTTTCCCTTACCAAAAAGTATTTGCATTTGTGTATGTGTGTGTGCGCGTGTAGTGGTATTGAAAATTATTTTTTAATGCAGCATTGATGTTGTTTACTAAACCGTACGTAGATACATACATATGTACATTTCGTTCAATATTAAACGTGCAAGAGAGTGTGTGTATGGGTGAGAGTATGAGTCGTTTTTGCTTAATATTGTTTTTATGGGTGAATATTTTTGTACTTCTCGTTTGTTTTGTGTTTATGTTTTTAGCATTGGCGGTGGGGCTGGTAATAGTTTATATGTACTCGTATATAATACTGTTTTTTTTGGAAATAGTTTTTAATATGCAAAATGAATTTTAGATATGTTTTTTTTGCTGTTGGTTTTTGCTAACATAAGTATGAATATGTACACATACATACATACATATATAAGTTTTTAATTTTGGTTATTTTGTTGGTATGTAGTATTTTTGCACCTTTAAGTTGTATATGATGGGTATGGTTTTTTCTTAATTCTTTTAGTAGGGGCTTAGTAAAGATTTCTTTTGGCAGCATTTTAATTTTTATTTATTTATTTTGTAAAGGATGAAGGTCATTTCTTTTTTTTTTTTTATTGAAAAGGAAGTAAAACGTTAAAAATTTTGTATGCTTGTATGGTATTTTAATTGCCGTAATTAATATTTGTAGTGATCATTTCTTTTAGTATTTTTTTTTTGTACTTTTGAATTAGAAAAAATCTGCTTGTATACAAACCTACGAACTTACGAACCTACGGAGCGGAACGAAACAATAGGAAAATATTTTATTTTTGTTTTACAACTCATTGCACGTTTTGCTAACTTTTAAAGTAGTGTAACAGCGCCTCTGGTGTTAAGTGGACGCATTTTTTTTAATAAACACAACCCGCAAAGCGATTAGCTTATCTGCAGAAAACACAAAGAATCTTTGGCCAGAATCGAACCGACAACCTCCGGACTGCTAGGATAGCATTGCTACCTATCAGCCACGGCTGTTTAAGCAGCGATTTTATTAATTGTTTAACTTCGCCGAAGATTCTGCTAACTGAAGAAGTGGGCGTTGTTGTGTACATTACCTTGGAACAGTATCAGTTGCTGTGGGAACAGTTTGTCTTCATCACTTAAAAAGTCGAATAACAATAATTAAAATGCCACGCTAAAGCACAACAAAGGAATTGATGATGTTAATTGAACTTTCTCTGGCCAGGGTTTAAACCCAGGTCTTAACTTATTGTTTGCTTCAATACAAAATAAAATATCACTATGAATAAGCGACGAAAGAGACACAAAACAAATTTTGCGAGTACTTGAAAGTATGTCACTCTCTTTCCCCCTCTCACAAATAAACACAAGACTTTGAAAAATAAACTTGGCGTGTCTAAATGAGGTCTAAGCTCCTTTGGTTTTTACTGTTTTCGTACATATACAATTTATGATTATTTATTTTAACAGTACTTCTTACTTTCTAAAATACAAATTAATTAAGAATTATCAGACCTAAAGTATCCGGCAATTATTTAATTTAATTGTATTTGTGCTATTAAATAAACAGCATTATATTTATGTGTATTAAAAATTAAAATTAGGGGAAAATAAATGAAATAAAGTCCCTTGTTTGATATTGCTTGCTAATTATGCTAAACACTTGGCAGTTATGTATACTGAGGGCGTGGCGTGTTTAAATAAAATTTATTTGAATTTAATGCAAAAATACAAAAAGTTTAAGGAAAAGCTGCCAAATTGTTCTTTCAAAATATTTATTTAATTTACGTTGCTTATTTAACTTAAATTAAAAAAAAAATAAAGTGCATATTTATTTAAAGCAGTTTTTTTCCCCACTTTAAGAAGCAAAATATGTTTGTGTCATATTAAGTTTTATTGACATCACAATGGAGTTTTTTTTCTGTATAACCTTTGGTGTATTTTTAACACACTTGCTCTCCCCGGCTTATTGGAAAAAGATATATAAATTTGAAATTTATTCAACCATATTGAAATAACACAAACCATGTAAATCATTAACATGATACTGCAACAATAATAATTACTGACATTTTTAATGCCATACAGTATGTAAAACTGAAATTGCATAAAAGAAAAAAAAAAAAAAAAAAAAAAACAAACCAAACAAAACAAAACAAGACATGTAACGAACAGACTGGGAAGGTTACTACACATAACAACATATACACATTTATAAATGTATTTATATATGTATGCCTTTATGTGTGTATGTTTGCATGTATGCATTAATATCCATGTTTGGCACTGACTGGCAATTTTATTGGGATTTTTTGGAATTATTTTAGTCATTAGTTTTGTCTTAAATTTGTTGCAAAAATATTAAAAAAGTTAAAAACATACAAAACATGTATGGGATGAAATATGTAACTTACAAAATTCCCTTAAGCACATTTTAAACTTCCAAAGCTATGTAGCGCTCTATCTGAGAGTTGGTGTTTTAGGGTGTCCTAGAAGGCCTATTGTAGAATTTTATGATAAAAATATTTTTTTTTTTGCAAAACCTCTGTTGCAGACCTCTATTTCAAATTTTAATGGAAAATGTTTACTCCTGTTTTAATAAATCATCTAAAATATTCTAGAGTTTTTCGTATAAACTTGATGAAAAAAAAAAAAAATTAAAATAACAAACTGGCTATCAGAGAAGTGCATGAGTTGATTCCCTTTCGCTCCGCACTCATATATAAATTGCTCTTGTTGTGTTGTTAAAAATCTATATGTACTAATCATATTGCTTGCAGTGTTAAATCTTTTAAAAGTGACTGTCTATAACTTAGTCTTGTTTCTTAAGTGCGGTTAGCAAAAGTAAATAAAATACTTTTACTGACATTTCAGTGTTTTGCTATGTATTCAAATAACTCACAAAAGATTGTTGTCTTTTTAAAAAGTAGAAAATTTTAAATAATTTTTGTAATGTAATAAAATATGGAAAGTGGAGTTTAATGTGCTCTATTAATCTGTAATTATCAAAAAAGAAAAATTTTAAAAGTATTCAAAACAATCATATTGATTCATTGCTTTTTTGATTCATATGAATAATTTACAAAAGCAAGCAATGGTACAAATGTAGTAAAAACGTTTCATTGATGTAAAGCATGCATTGCCATCTTCAATTTTTTTTAGTGTATTCATTATAAAAAAGACAAAAAAATGTCGTTTGAATCGCAATCAAGCAGATCGCTGCTGGCTATACCACTGTCTTCTTACTCACACAATCAGGTGAATGTATGTGCGTGTGAGTGTGCGTGTGTGTGTGGAATTACAAGAATGTGTTATGTTTGTATGTTCATTACTGAAAAAAAACTATGGTGTCCTTATATATTACATAAACACACATATGATCCGTTTATTTTGAAAGTGGCATAAGTCACTTTTTTTATTGCAATTTTTTACAAATGAAAAGATACCGTTGAATTGTTTGTAGTGTTGCTCGATTTTTTTGAAAAAGTGACTTATGCCACTTTCAAAATAAACGGCTCATATATTGTTTGTATGGATGTGTGAATAAATCAATAACACAACATTTTGCTATTTTATGTTGAACTATTAAAGAACGACACATACCTGATAAACATAAAATATAATAATATATACATACACACACATATATATACACTCTACACTACATTGTGTGTGTAACAAAAGGCCATAAAATCAATCTGACGTATACTCTCATATACGTACATATTTACATCCGCATCTACATACTACATCCTTTATACTATGTATAAACAATTTCTTTTTTATACCTTTAGAAACATGTGTAACACAACAACATTCATTCATTTTCTATATGAATTATTCTATTAATGCTTTAATACCTATTTGAGTGAGTGTGTGTGTGTATGTAGGTATGGGTGTATGTCTCAGCATACAAATCTCTATTTTACGTGTCACTATAGAGCACACATGCAAATCTTATACGTAATTTTATACAAAAATTCTGTGGCAATAAGGAAAAAGTGCTTAAGTCATATTTTATAGTTATCTAGAAAAGCAGTTTTAAATGTTTAAGTGGTTTGATAAAAATGAAATCGCGTTGTACTAAAAGTTGATCATACTTTTTTCGATTCTTTTGATTTTTTTTAACACATGGTTCTGCCCACCATATGAAAGTTAATCAATTTGAAATGCAATATTTTGTAAGTCAAATTAAGCCGTTATTTCATATTAGAAAATTAGTTAGAAAACGAAAAGCAGCAAGTAATTGTGCCAGAACCTCGTTAAAAATCGTTCGTTTGCCCAGAGATACTTTTGAATATGGAAAATACGATGGTGATATTAACTCAAAATGAGCTTATCTCGACTTAAGCACTTTTTCCTTTTTGCCACAGAATTGTTAACTATTTGTTTTTTTTGGGCTTGAAAAATGTTTTTTATAGTTATTTATTTAGTTATTGTTGTTGTAAGAGTACCTCATGTTTTTTTGCCATGGAACTTAAAGACAATTGTGTTTTATTGCAATTTAAAAAAACAAAATTTATAGTCGTGTAAAACTATCAGGAGCTTTAAATATCCGCCATTTGTATTTGTTTCTAATAAAACAAAAAGTGCATGCTTTCTGCTTTGCAATGAGAAATATTATTGTTTTATGAAAAATAGTTAACAATTTTCCAAAACTTTTTACAGTTTAGCTTTGCTAAGCAAATTAAAAAAGTTGTATGAAAAAAAAAAAAAAATTGTTTAATTAAAAAAAAAATTTCTTACAAAATATTTTCACAAGAAAACTTTAGAAAATTCCATTTAATTATATTTCCGTATTCATGGTAGTCTACTATAAATCTATTTATAATAACTGCAACGTTTTTCCAAAACAGGACTTTAATAATCTAAAACAATTTTGCTGCTTTTCCCATCATGCCTTTTCTTCGACTTAAATACTGCTCAAGTAATCAGTGACCACAAAATGTTTATTAAACTGCATTGTGAAAAGTTTTATTTTATTCTTAGCATACACACACACAGGCTTACCAGAAGTGCATACATACGAGTATGAGCAAAATAAGTCTTTTGAAATCTCAAATAATACTTATTAAACATACATACATAAGTAATCTGTTGTACTGGAATATCTATCTATGGTTTCGTTGCCATAAAACGTCATGTGGCCACAGTTTTTCATTTTAATTTCTTTTTATTGTTGATCATGAGCTCAATAAGAATACAAACGCATACATACATAAAAAATATTACTCGTACAATAATACAAAATATACAAGAAACGATAAACCAAAACCGCATAATCTTCTTAACTTGAGGTTAAAGCACGCACCACAATTTACTGCAAAATGCGAAGCAAAGGGATAATTGCGTGAGATACATGGAGAGAGGAAGAGAGAGAGAGAAAAAGTTAAAGACTGAAACAGAGAAACCTGATTATGTGTTTTAAGGATACAAATTAATGCATTTGGCTTAGGGAACGTTTTGAAAGTTAAGAAGGCAACATTTGTAAAGGAATTTTTAAAGGAAAAATTTATCAAATTAAAAAACTTGAGAAATTGAATACTTAAGAAATTTTTTTATGGATAAAATAGAAGTTTTTACTACCAGTCCGTCCGACTGAAGCTGATTTGTAACATTAACATTATATTAAACAAAAAATTTTCTATCTCAGAGTAAACTTATCGATAAACTATTTAAGAAAAAAAAAATAGCTGTTTCAAATAATTTCAGCAGAAAAGAAACGTAGGCAATAGATACGATTTCTCTATATAAAACTATTTCTTAAAAATGTGCAGACAAAACATCAATATCAATGAATTTTCGAAAGAAATGTTAAATTATCGATAGCTTCTTTTAAAAAGTTATCAATATGTCTTCTATATATACTAAAGCAATATTATCAATAATTTTCTCTTAAAAAATAAAATATACTTTCGATAACATATCTATCGAAAAGTGAAATAATCGATATTTTTTATATCGAAAATTAATATTACAAATACATTTTTCGATGATTTATCATCACAAAAATTAGTGTCGATAACATTGCCTTCGAAAACTTTCGGCAAGTTAGAATAACGATAACTTTTCCAATGAAATATAAATTGATCAATTCTATTTGCAAAGGAAACGTAAACCTGTCATTACATATTTATATAGATAAATAGATTTTTCGATTACATATATAAAGGACAGCCAAATTATCGATAACTGTTAAGAAAAAAATATATATACATATTTTCAGTAACATTCTTTTAGAATAGTTAAATTATCGATCAAGCTAGTTTCAAAAAAAAAAATCAAGTTATCGATAAATATATTTCTTTTGGTATAAATTTCCTAAAGATATATTAATATTCTTTTGTTTAAAAGTAATAAAGCTTTCGATAACTTTTTTTTGTATAAGTTTCCTAAAGAAATATAAAATTCTTGATTTCTTTCTCAAGGGAACGTAGTAGTTCTAAGTTATTTATATATTATTATAGAAATACAATATTATCGATAAAATTTCTAAATAAAAGCAATATTTCTGAAAAACTTTCATAGAAGAGCCAAGTTTTCGATAACATCTTTACAAGGAAAATACGTTTTCAGTAATTTTTTTCAAGTTACGTTATGTTTATGAAAATTATGTTATCGGTAACTTTTCTGTGAAAAAAATAAGTTATCGAAAGAAGAGTCAAGTTTTCGTTAACTGTTTTCAAAGGAAAATACATGTTCACTATTTTTGAAGTTACGTTATGTTTATGAAAATTATGTTATCGATAATTTTTATATGAAAGAAATAAGTAATTGATAGAAGAGTCAAGTTTTCGTTAACTGTTTTGAAAGGAAAAAAAAAGTTCAATTTTTTTTAAGTTACGTTATGTTTATGAAAATTAGGTTATCGATAACTTTTATATGAAAGAAATAAGGTATCGATAGAAGAGTCAAGTTTTCGTTAAATGTTTTGAAAGGAAAATACATGTTCTCTATTTTTTAAGTTACGTTATGTTTATGAAAATTATGTTATCGATAACTTTTGTATGAAAGAAATCTATAACTTTTCTATGAAAGAAATAAACTATCGATAGAAGTCTTAATATTTTTTTTTTTATTAAACCACAAAATAGCGTTCAACTGATATCAATAAATTGTTGGGTGCAGTTAAAACCCAAAGAATTTTTAAGAAAAACCTGAAAGTACTTGTTGCAAAATGTACTTTTTTACTTTACAAACCTTGGCTCTCTTTTATTTTATCTGCATTAGAAATCTGACGAAGAAAATTGTATTTTTTTACAAGTTTTTATGGCCATTTCTTGTTTTAAAGTCATAAAGTAATTTGCGGTTGAAGCAACAAAACCTTGTCACAATTTTTAAAAGACTTTTGTTGGAAAGTTTCTGCCACACACTTGAAAGTATTTATTTTTGCAAATAATCTACTTTAGTGTTTTTTTACTTTCTCTTTATTGTTGTTGTTGGTGTTGTTGTACTAAATACAGTTAAAGGATTTAAAAATTCAAATCTAAAGCTGTTAGTTGCTGCACGCAGTTGTATTCCCAACTCGATTGTGTAAAGTGTGTTTGATAGTCAAAATGTATTTTAATTTTTCTCTTACCTTTTTACAATAATCCAACAAATCAAGTTTATCACGCAGACAAGTTGCACCCGTTGATTTCTTATTCAGATCTGTTACCCAGCGTCCCTCTTCGGAGAGATATTGAGGTTGATAAACTTGACCGGCTTCACATAATACTGCAATTTGTGGTTCCCAGCGTGGCGAGGCAGCCTGTAAAGTAAAAAAAGGAAGAAAGAAAGAAATGTTATAATGTGAATATTTGAAATATAAATGTTTTGGCACGTACACTCTTTCATTTTTTTATTTCATCTGTCTTTCATTCTTTATTTCTTTTCTTAATGTGTAATTTTTTATATGTTCAAAAAAAAAAAAAAGAAGAGAAGAGAAGAGAAGAAATGCGATTGCTGCTGGCTTATGATAATATTTTATTTAACATAAAAAAGTACTTTTATTAAATAATTGTAGTTCGACTTTATGCAGTTGAGAAGCAAGATGTGAAGACAATTCTGTATGTGCTAAATAAAATAATAAATATGTAAATCGTTATGTTCGTAAATGCAGTACTTTAATGCGCTATTATTTTATGATGATGATGATGTTGATGATGATGATTATTATTATTATTATTATTATTATTGCGTGTTTATTGTTTTTTATTGGGTATATTAATTCCTTGAGCTGTGTTGCCTTTTTAAAGAAGATGTTCTATTTTGCGGGCACAATGGGCGTATGATTAATATTATTTGATGTATGATTCACGCCATACTGGGCGTATGATTAATATTAATTGATGTGTAATTCATCAAAGCATATAAGTATAGAAGGTTTGAGTTTGCGAAATGTTTTTATTAAAAATAGTTAGTTTTCAAATTTAATTAAATATAGAGGCAGGCATTGGCTTCTTATTTGAAGTGTTTTTACAATATTTTATCAGTACTTGAGTTTTTTTTATCATGTGCTGACTTGAAACCACACAGAAAAAAAAAATTGATTTCAATTAAAAAATTTGTAATATTAATTAAATATTTAATTAAATTTGCACCAGTAAACAAATTAATAGTATCAATTAAATTTTTATACATTTATTACCTAAAATTATTTATTACAATTAAAAATTTAATTAATTAAATTAAGGAATCAAATTTTTTTATATTTTTAATTAAAGGGTTAATTGAAAAAAAATATTAAATATTTTTTTCTGTGCAATCAAAGGTCTTTAGATTTTGTGGTTTTTTCTTTTCAAATGCTGGCGGGCTTAAGAATTGCACTCTGCCTTTAATTTTTTTGTAAATTTTTGTATATTTTTTCCCAAAATATGACGAAATATCGCAATAATAAATAAATAAATAAAATTAAAAAATTTTTTTTTTAAAAAACTGGCTTTAAGGTCAACTATTCTGGTTTGTATGCAACGTAAGGTATCAGCAATTATATTTTAATCGTAAAACCAAAAAAAAAAAAGGAATATTTTTTTTTTTTTTTGGGGCTAGCACTCAGGGGATGCCCCTTGTGTCAGAGCACAAGAGAAAAAAAGGCATAGGGTAGAAAAGATAGATGATGGAAACGTAGAAGAAATCTTAATTTTTTTGCAACTCTGCAGTTGCGCGTTTTTTGTTAATTTTCTTCAAAAATAACGATTGATCTAGAGAGAGGAGAACGATCACTACCTCACTGTTGTGGGGTCCCACTTGCCGCATATACGTATAGATTAGTTAAAATTTCTGAGGAAACTTTCTTTGGACGGATGGTTTAGAGATCATGCTTGTGTAGGAATAGCAGACTGTTCTGGCCTTGTCTTGAGCCAATCCATAGCAGGAGTATTTTAAGCTTCTCCAAGACACTCCTAAAAGATATTGTTGTAGCGATCACGGGTCATCGCAGATTTGGCAACCATGCAAAGATAATGGAATTAACGTCTCATATATTCTGTATAATCTGCCTAAATGGGGAGGAGGAGGAGAAGGAATAAATCTCCCACCTTCTCCGTTTCTATCCTTCGCTATAAGACCAACGAATGGAATTTATGGGCTGACGATCGTCTTTCGTCAGTTAGTTAAAACTGGCGGAGATCAGAATCACTTAAATTAACTCCAGGAAACATGAAGGGAGATCAGGAAAAGTGAAGGGAGATCCATACCCAACCACCCCCTTTATGGAATGCGGCAACATCCGATTTCCTTGTTTATTCTAATTTAAACACTTCCTCCTTCTAAAACTGTTTTCTTTTGTTCATTATTTTTATGATTTTTTCCTCTTCTATTTCACCTGCAGGTATCGCAAAGGGATCTAAGTCTGCAGTAGCAGCCTGTAACCTGATGATGATAAAAGGGATATTCATTTTTAAATTTCTTAAGAAAGCCAGAAAACCCCCAATTTTGCAAATTTGCTTGATGGTTTAAATGTTTCACAAATATATTCTTTGTAAAAGTGTTTTCCCACTGACAGGGTTTTATTAATTTCTGGTTTTTAACATTAAATCCAACTGTTAAATTGTGGTTTTACCCAAAAAAAATGGTTTTGTTAAATCCAACTTAAATTCCTTTTTTATATGGATTTAAGTTGGTTTTATGAAATGCAACCTTGTTTTCGCTGTAATGGTTTCAGTGCAGCCAAGTTGAAATAGAGCCGAAAACAGCTGATAGCCCTTATGCCAATTAATAAGAATATATACAAATGTGCAATACATATAAGCACACAAACAAAAACATCTGTTGTATAAATTGTCAAATAATTGTTCAATTCTATTTTATTTTGCACAAATTTATTATACAGTCTATATGTTAAAACCTGCATTAAATAAACTTATGGTTTGAAGGCAAAATCTCTTTATGGTCTTAAGCCTGGTTTTAAACTTCATTGTGAAAACACCTTAATGTTTTATGTAGAAATGCTGGGGACACATAAAGATTACAATATTTCTATACTGGCGATGTAAATTCTCAAAACGCTGGTACTTGAGAAATATTTATTTATGTCCGCTAATGAATTTCCTCTTTTACATCCTGTTTTGATTTATTTTGCTGTGTGTGTTGCATCGTGTTTGTCCTTTAGTTTCCTTATGACGATAACAATCATCTTTTGTGAGATTAAAATCCTTATCATTTCGTTTTGTATGAATGGCATCAATTATACAAAAGAGCTAATAACTACTCTCCTGGGAAATAACTTTAATAATCCTTCAAATAATAATTAAACCTGAAAACGGCTTAAAGAAGCTTAACAAAACTGTATACGCGTTATAACTATTGTAAATCGTTTTAGTTATACTAGATTGAAACGCCTGTAATTTAAATTTTCTAATAAAAGTATTAAATGAAAAAATTCAAGAGATATATTATTTTACTTTTTAAAACTGCCTGCAGCTAATTTTAAAACATAAATTAAATATTGCATTTCATGTTGTTCATAAACTAGGCCATAATTAAAATCTAATGTCTAACATGCATGTAATAAACTTTAAACACTGTTATTTTTTCCCGACAATTATTTGTATATATTTTTTTTTATTTTCACTCTTCAGAGATTTTTATAAACATGACTTGTAGTTGACTGGACTGTTTGTTGTTGTGTTCTTTAGGAACAAAAAAAAATAAAAATAAAACAAACATAATGAGTGGCTAAAGTATAAATTATAAGTATAAAGGCAAGGCATTTAGAGTTTATTGCTTACGGATGGTGACTTTAAATAATTCCTAAGAAAAGGGAAACAAACTCCCCTTCAGAGTTAATAAAATGAAGTGAGTTCTTCTATAATAATATTTGTCATAAATTTCTTTGATAAGTCTTCGAAGACCAAACTTAACATGAAAGCCACAAATAATTAAAATTTTAAAATGTGCGGACAGTTTGTACTAAAAAGTCACCACAAAAAAAAAAAAAATAACCCTTGAACAAATTTTAAGTTCTAAATGATCTCTTGTCTTTAAGTAAAGCTTAAGGTTTTGCTATCTTCCAATATAAATATTTTTGTAGAATATTTTAGTCCCCTATAACGCCTCTGAGGTAAAGTTGTTTTGGTCTTCTTTAAGTTCCCAAAACGTCCTTTAAAATTTTTTTTATATAAAATAAAAACTATTAAATCAAATATTGTTTAATTGTTTTTTTATTTTTGTTTTCCAAAAACACTAAAAAAGCTTGTTTAAGTACGCGGGTTTTAAAATAAATTCAACTAGATGAATTATTATCCTTTTCATATATCCTTCAATTAAATTATTTCATAATAAATAGAATTGGAAATTTAACTTCATATGTGGACTTATAGTTTTTCAATCCCTACCGTTATCAAATTATCAAGTTATAATATTTTAATTAAAAAATTCATTATTTCAATGAATTATTTATTAATTTTAATTTAATCTCTCAAGTGAGACGAACTGTGTCATTAAGTTTATTAAGGAAAAAGAAAAATGTATGCTTTCATTGAACCGGTGTACATTTAACTTTAATTGATACTTATATTCATTCATTAAATGTATGAATCAATGTATTTTTGCATTAGATTAATGAAACTATCACATTGAATGATATGCATACATACATACATTAAAGTAATCTAAAATAACTTTTTCAATGCAAAATTGTTTATTTCTTTTACTTTAATTAATATTTATTCATTGAAATAATGTATGAATCAATCAATGTATTTTTGCATAAAATTAATGCACCACTGTTTTATTAAGAAAAAAGAAAAATTAATGCTTTAATTGAGCCGGTTATAGATTTAATTTAAATTAATATTTATATTCATTAAATCAATGAATGAATGTATTTTTGCATTAAATTAATGCACCACTGTTTAGTTAAAACTATTAAGGAACAAGAAAAATTAATGCTTTCATTGAGCCGGTTATAGATTTAATTTCAATTAATATTTATATTCATTGAAATAATGTATGAATCAATCAATGTATTTTTGCATTAAATTAATGCACCACTGTTTAATTAAAATTATTATGGAACAAGAAAATTTTATGCTTTCATTGAGCCGGTTAAAGATTTAATTTCAATTAATATTTATATTCATTGAAATAATGTATGAATCAATCAATGTATTTTTGCATTAAATTAATGCACCACTGTTTAGTTAAAATTATTAAGGAAAAAGAAAAGTTAATGCTTTTATTGAGCCGGTTATAGATTTAATTTCAATTAATATTTATATTCATTGAAATAATGTATGAATCAATCAATGTATTTTTGCATTAAATTAATGCACCACTGTTTAGTTAAAATTATTAAGGAAAAAGAAAAGTTAATGCTTTCATTGAGCCGGTTATAGATTTAATTTCAATTAATATTTATATTCATTGAAATAATGTATGAATCAATCAATGTATTTTTGCATTAAATTAATGCACCACTGTTTAATTAAAATTATTATGGAAAAAGTAAAATTAATGCTTTCATTGAGCCGGTTATAAATTTTATTTCAATTAATATTTATATTCATTGAATCAATGTATTTTTGCATTAAATTAATGAACCTTGCCAAATGAATAACATACTAACATCTTTTTTATACTAAGCTCTTTTTTGTAGAATTTAGTAATTTCTCTTTACAGCCTCAAATGCAATTAAAACAACAACAACAACAGCAATTATTTCCGCAATTAAATAAGAAAATCAAATCTTTTTCAATCAGAGCTAGTATTTCCACTCCTGAGTCAGGAATGAGAGAATTATCAAAAAAGGCCTCATATTCATGAGTGAGTTTCGGTTTTGAAGTGAGACTTTTTTTGTTGCCTCACCCTGATGAGTGATGAAATGCGAACTCTGATTTTGTTTTATATTTTTGTACAACATGGCGTACGATTAATATAAATTTTTGTGTATATTTTATTAAACTTGATTATTTGTTTTACGGGGTCACAATGCGATTTTATTTCGTTGCTAATCAACTACTGCCGTCCTTCAACATTTTCTATGTTTCACTTATTAAAATGTTCACTCCTGTTTTCTTCGTTTTTTTCCCCGAACAAATTTATAGAAAAATTATGTTAAAACCTAAAAGGGGGAAAATTGTAGGTCTCACTACAAGAATGACTACACACATATGCACACAGGTTCCCCTCTAGTACCAGTAGTAGTAGCAACAGCAACAACTACAGCAGTAGTTGCCATTATCGTTAAAAAAGCTTTAGTAGTTTTTGTTGTACGAGCAAAAAATAAAAACAAAAGAATTATAAAAAACAAAACTATGCAATAAAATGCCTGCCTGGCAGTAAAAATAAAATGTTAAACATTGTTCATTGTTTTACCATATGAACGAGCATAAAAACATAAATACATGCATACATACGTATGTAATTGTACACATATATGTGTAAGTAAAAATAAGTGTTAATGTTAGTGAAAGTATATAAGGGTAAGATTATGTATTTACGAGTATGTATATAAAAAAAAAAGAAATACAAATAAACAAAAATATATTTTGTGTGACGGTTTTATTATTAAAACCTCCATATGAATGTGAATATTCCTTACACACAAGAGTATATGTGTACATCTGCATGTGTGTGTAAAATTTTTAAGAAAATATATAACGTTGTAAGCAACATGTATTTGTATATTAACACACACATCCAAACATACACACACACATTCGCACTCACAATAGTTAATGTATTCCTGCAAGTATGTTAAGAATATAATCTTTGTTTAAAAAACTACTATAATAAGTATGTGTATGTGTGTGTGTGTGTGTGTGTGTGTGTTTTTTTTGCAAGTATAATAAATTTCGTAAAATTACAGATGCACACATGCATACATACATATGCATGTATGTATGTATGTATAAAGCATATGTATTAAATTACAGCAATAATAAAAAAAAACAACAAAAGCATTGTTGTTTTATAATTTATAGTCTTTTAAAAGATGTAATAAACTTTTTAACAACAACAGACTTTTATGTAGATATTTAATGACAATCTGGGTAATAATTATTGTTGTTTATTTATCTGGATAATATTTTATATTTATTTGTTTCTCTGGAAAACAAATGAAAGAAAAATGCAATAAAACAAAAAGAATAAAACAAACCAAATTTCCTGTTGTATTCTTATGTATTTAATTTAGTAAATTACACACACACACACACGCTGGCACAATTAGGGGAACAAAATACTGTAAATTTTCTATTAATATTTTCTTTTTAAAAAATAATATAACCATTTCTGGCCATATTTTCCAGATTTCACTTATAAATACTTTTTATTTAAAAACAAAAACTAGTTCATCCTAAAACTATGCCTTTTTATTATTTATTTTAACAGCATGTTAGAAATATTTTTATTATAATACATATTTCCAAATTACTTGTAAATGTCACGAAGGACATGTGTAGTCAGTCTAATGACTTTTTAAGTTGAAAAGTAATAAATTTTGGTAGTGTTTTTTTTTCAAACAACGTAATGTTTCATTACTTTAATGAAAAGTATTTTATTAAAAAAAAAAAAATCTGATTTCAAAGAAGCTTTTTCCTTAATGCTACTAAGTTTATTTCGCTTATTTAAATTCCAGCCGTGGCGGCCACATGGCAGAAATCATATTTAAACATTAATTTTATATAATTTTCTTTCCAATAAAGTCCGTTTCATTGACATTAAAAATATATTTCGTTGATTTATTATGATTTAAACTTCTGTCACTCTATAAAAAACACCCTTTACTTGTCTTTAATTGACAGTTATGACACTTTGCGCATTAAATAGTTTAACGGCAGCGCCATTCCCATTCAAACTAAACAATAAAAAAATAAATTTTTTCACTGCTTTTACTAACCCTTCTGATAACGTAACTTCTGACACACCTTACGCCCTCAGTACAGTATAACTTCGGTAGGGCCGCACCTGCTTTGTAGTGATTTTTTGTTTTAAAAATTTTTTAATTTGTTTTTTGGTTAAATGTTGGTTTCAAGACAGGTTTTCAACTCCGGCTTTTGCTCATAATTTAGCTGTTTTTCTGTCGATTGTGTATAGAAAAATCATATGTTTTTTTTTTCTTGAAAACTTTCCATATTTAAATAAAACTTGCTTCACTTTAATTTATATGTATTATTTTTCTCAGAAATTTGTTTTGAATTTTCACTTTTCCGTTATTATTGCTTTCCTTTTTTTGTTCAAAATAAGCGAGTTGCATAAAAAAAAAGCTTGTTGCCATAGTTATTATTTAGTTTCTGTTTCTATTTAGCTAAAAAGTATGCTTTAATTTTTGCAAAATTTTTATTTTTCAGTAGAGTAAGAGTTTATCAAATGCTCATTAGCTTGATTGATTCTTTCGATGAAAATGAATGAAAGCATGCTTCATTTATTATTTTAATTTCGATTTGCCTTAAAATATACATTTAGTTTTGGAAACTGTTGTAATAAGTTTTTGAGGCCCTTAAAATATGCTTGAAAATTTTTAGTTTAGCCTGATAATATAACTTTTCATATGTACAAATTTTTAGATTGCTTAAAAATGTTTAATAAGAATTTTATTAACTGTTTGTTGCACTAAATGCGTTTTTAAATTTTTTATTAAAACCAAAAACAAACATTATTAAAATTTTTTATTGTTTTTTATTTGAAAATCAAGAAAGTAACTTTTGCATTTAATGCAACAGTGACAGTAAATCTTTTTTAATATTAAATAGTTTCTGTACTGCCTACTCGTAAATAGAAATTTATTATCTTTGTAAATAAATTTTTTAAATTCTTAAATTGTGTTAATAAAAGCTTAGTGGCGAAAAATAATCTTGATTAAAAGTTTTCATTGGAACATAAAATATTGTGTAACCCCTTTAAAAATTAGCTTAATAGTTTTAATTTAATTTGCAAAATAAAAAAAAATTTTCCAACGCCCTAAATTATACTTTATTAATGATATTTTAGTTTTTCTAACATAAATAGCCTACTTTAGGGCTATTGTTTTACGGCACAACATTCCTCTTTAACATTCTGGCATCTTAAATAAGGCTCTACTCTATTTTCTAACTGTTAACCTTATTTGTATTATATATTTATTAATTTTTTTTGTTAAAGCATATTTAAAGGCTTTAGTGCCAAAGACACAAACAAAATGTGTTGTTTACACTTTTTCACCCTGAATGTAGTAACCAAATACAACCAACAACAATACAAAACAAAAGCAACAACAACAACAACATTTGAAAAAGGTGCAAAAAGAATGGATAGAAAAAAAATTGTATTCTGTAAATGGCATTTTTAGTTGACACTCTTGACGTTGTGTGAAATTAAATAAAAATTCATGCCATGAATAGTATTTATATTTGCTGTTGTTGTTGTTTTTCGTTTACAAAATTGCACTTTGTACAAGATTTTTTCGTTGTTGTTCTTCTTGTTCTTCTTGTTGTTGTTGTTTCTGTTTTTGTTTTGATGCCAGGAAAAATATTTTCCACCAGAAAGGATTGGAGTTTTGCCGTTGTTTGTAATTTAATTGTAAATATTTATTGTTGCTACGGCTGCGGCCGCGGCAGCTTCTGTTGTTGAAATTTCTATTTAATCATATAAAAATTAAGTTTAAGTTACACTTTTGTGTTCTGTAATAATTTCTTGGCTGTTGGTTTATTTGTACTTGATCCTAATCTTTTACGTTTTTTAAAAAATATTATGCATTGTAGTTTTCTGCAGTGTTTTTGTGATGCGACCTGCTGCAGTGACATTTTTATTTCTTAATATCTTATTAAAAGTTTGTCCAGTGTTTTTTATAATTTTTTAAGTTTTAATTTAAGTAACGAAAGGGCACTTACATGTACTACAACAAGTAATGTTTGTTTTAATAAATTCTAAAGATTAAATCTGGCAGGTTGCACTCGAAAAAAATTTATGTATACGTTTATAGGAAATCTTGCAGCTCTTAAGCTTTATTTAGAAAAGGTGATTCTCAGTTTTATGTAAAAAAAAAACTACGATTATCATTTTTGTGGAACATTTTAATCCTTTAACTTTTCTCTTAGGGCGCATTTTTGCCCCCTTCTTAAGAAGCTCTAGATATTAAGAATGTTAACAAAATTAAATTACTTTAGTTGCCTTTTATTTTTTATTTTCAGTTTAATGGCATTTAATCGTATGAAAATCAGTATGTATTGATCTAAAAAAGGTGCTCTCGGCTGATCGGTTTTTTCATATCATATCTTAGCTTAAGTGTAGCTTAATCGGCAAACATAGTTTTATTGGTGACGTGGTAGCGTGTTTTTTGATCACGATCTTTCAAATAAGTGTCGCTGCAGCAAAAACCAACCTTAGAAAAAATCAATAAAATAAATGAGAGTGGGCCTGTCTTTGTAAAAAAAAGAATAAGAAAAATTTTTCAAATTAAAAAAATCATATAAAAAATGTGTGATTTAAATTCAGTGCGATCGATCAATAACTCATACACAAAGTAGAGCAATTGGTAAGTTTATTTTTTATATGTAATTTTTAAATTTTACTACAACAAACATAATGATCATACGTTTGACACTGTCTCAAAAAAATCATTCTCAATAATTGTTCTGGTAGACGGAACGAAAATATATGCGTGAAAATCTTAATGTCTTTATTTTCCATTCCAATCTCAATTATGTGCAGTATTATTACATGAAATATCACCCAGAAAATATGCTACAGAATTATATAACTGCCAAATTCCTGAAAATATGCAATTAAAATAAAAAAATTTCGTAGACATTTAAAAAGCTCAAATTGTTATGTTTTATTCAGAGTGTGGAGCAAGTGCAAATAATCGTAGCTCTTTTTTTTTAAATACTGCAAACAAAATACACAGTTTTTCCGTTAGATTTCATTTAAAATCTACAATATTTAGTTTATAAAAATATCTGTCATAATATTTGTTTGCAATTTTTCTTTGATATATGTATATAAAAATATTTTTCAGCATAGAAAACAATTAAGCAAACAAAAATTAGTAAAATTAATTTTACTACTTAACAAAAAAAATTTTAGTTGCATACTTTCAGGGTAAAAAAAATATATATAAAACTGTATAGCATATTTTTAGGTTACATCTAATATAATACTAGAAAATTTGTGATGAACATAAAGTTACTAGAAGTAAAAAAAAATTATAACTATTTTAGTTGCATACTTTCAGGATTAAAAAAAGACAGCTATAAAAATGTATAGCACATTTTTCGGTTACCTCTAATATGAAACTAGCAAATTTTTTGGCAAGAATAATTTTGTTACAAGTCTTTTTATTTTTTAATAGTCCCTTATGATTAAATTTTAAGAAAACATTTTTTTGTCAATTGTTTTTGAATAAAAGAAAGATACCCTCCTAAAATGTGTTTACATACCACTAAAACTTATTCTTATGAACATAAAGTTTCTAGAAGGATAAAAAGAATAAAGCTGTTTTAGTTGCATACTTTCAGGATTAAATAAAGACGCTATATATATATATATATATATAAAATTTTGGCAAGAATAATTTGTTTAATTTTTTTAGAAAACCCTTAAAATTGATTAAATTTTAAGAAAAAAAATTTTTTCGGTAATTGTTTTTGAATGAAAGAAACCCTACTAAAATGTGTTTAAATACCACAAAAACTTATTTCTATGAACATAAAGTTCGAAGTATACTAAAATTATGTTCAGTTTATATGAAGTCCCTAAATTAGAAGAAAAATTTTACTGAATCCTTATAGTCAAATAAGTTTTATATTGTTTTATTTATATACATTTTCTGTTTAAAACATTTGAACTGTCTGTTAAAGATAAATTTTATTATTAATAAAAATTTAGCTATCACTGGCTGTTGTGCTTCGTCCACATTTTAAACTCTTTATTATGCACTCTTTTTTTTGCTTATAACATTGAAGAAGAAATATTTTTCTAACAAATAAATATTTTCAGAACTGTATAATTTCATTTAAAACCACAAGCAAAGAAGAAAATATGAAATAAAAAGCTGCAACAAAATAACACTTAAATTTTGAAAATTGCTTTGCAAATAATACCACACAACTAACAGCCAAAGAGACACAGAGACTCTCATATATATGTATGTATGTATACAGACAAACATATAAAAGCTCATTTGTCTTCCAGAAAAAGCATTATTAAGTTATAAATATGAATGGGTTTGATGTGTTTGTGTATCGAGTTAAATAAATAGCACGACATATTGGCGCCAGAGGTCTTATCATTTTATGCATAAAAATGCAACTTAACAATTTAAATGGAAACAATTTTTTATACATACATATATAAATTCAAGTGTACGTGATCTTTGCATACGAGAAAACAGAAAAATGTGAAAGAACTTAGTCAATAGATACATGTACATACATATTTTTCAAAAACTTTCTTAAGTTTTGTCTGCAGCTTAAATTTTTTAAATTTCTTAAGATAATTTTATTTAAATTTAATAGGAAATTATTTTTATATTTTTTATTTGCTGTTCCTTTGTTAATATTTTTAGTTATGTCTTTATAAATTGGGTTTTACTGCAGACACTTACTTAAGCCTGCAACTAAATAACAATCATCATTGTGCCATTATTATATGTCCTCGTTAGATGAGATAATACAAGCAAACACATACGCATACACATGTCAGCTTTACAAAAAAGCTTAATTGTAAAAATGGTGCGTTTAAAATTTGGACGATTGTAAATATAAAAGACCATCGTTTGAGTCTAAAGGGCACTATACACTATCAAAATACTTGACATCAAGCATGTGTACGTGTGCTTGACATCAAGCATACCCAATATCTAATTTTTTTGATTTTTGTCACACATACAAACAAATTTTCACTGATACAACTTTAAATGCTTTAAAACAATTTTAGCAATTCTCGCACACAAATTATCATTAAATGAGATAATTTAGCAGGTTTTGTACTTTAATTTTAAAATAAACAAGAATATTTAAGGGGCAGCTTGTTTAATGGTGTTTTCTTTTCTACAAAAAAATGCTACATCTCCATGCAGAAAGTGTACTTTCGTGTTTGTTTCTTAAAAATGTTTTGCTCTCTAAAAGGGCAGTGTGTTTGATTCTAAAAAAATTGCCCTCAATAATGGTGGAAGGCATTGCACTTTTTGCCCCGTTAAAATCGGCAGTGTTGTAAGTGCCCTGTAAAACAGCAAAGCGAATAATACCAAGTGGCCTTATTAGTACTACAAGATCTAGCATTCACCAAACTGTAATGTAAAATGCATATACAAAAAATTGTTGTTTAGTTTTTCATATAGAGTTTGACACTTTGGTTAGAAAGCTGCAGATAATCTCCACTAATAACGCCACCTGGTATTAATTCGCCTTAACATGGGGTTTTTGTTTATAAATAGTGTTACCAGACGAAGTTGAAAAAAATCGCCTGGAATTGGGAAGTAAAAAAGTTAAGGTTTTAAAGTTAAAATTTCTATTGTTTCATAGGCCAGCCATGAGAAAACATTACATTGTTAATGCTAGATTTTCAGTAATATAGAATCTTACTGGATTCGGTGTTATAAAATTGCTCTCATAACAAAATCTTCATATGAAAAAATCGTTAAAAGTTCAGATCGATAAATCAGCTATCTGGCAGCTGTATTTTCATGTTTACGTATTGTATGAAAATAAATTTGTGAATTTTTTAACATATTCAGCAATTTTAAACAAAAATGTTAAAAATATGGATATTGCCGCATCTATTATATGTGCAGAAATGACTGTCAGTCAATTATTGGATTCATCCTCCTCATGTGATGAGGAAGATATGTTAAATTTATTAAGTCGTAGCCCTCATCCGCGTGTCAAAGGATTTGTTGAATTTTTTTTAATTGTGTAGAAAAAGCTTCGCTGTCAGCTGTTAAAAACAGTGGTTCCACTTTTTTATAAATCGAGTTTTATTCTATTGAAATAACGAGTTGCATTGTAACAGGGTTGGCAAGACATTTTATTCATGTGCCTTTCAACAAGGTGCCATTTTGTGTGTAGAAAAGAAAACACCATAAGACTTCAATAAAATATCTTTTTGCAAATTGATTCCCAGCTGCAGAAGATGTAATTTATATTATAGTGAAAAAGAAAACATATTTAAATGAGCCGAAGCCAGTAATCGAACTCTGAAGCCTTTTGCTCTCATACATTTCATACAACTCTTACAATGTTGCTCATACAGTTTTTATTATATTTTTTTTATTTTTTTTTTTTTTTATGAATTCATGTAATAATAGACATTTCAAATGACAATAACTTTGAAAATATTGAAACGATTTTAATAAAACATAAATTGTGCTCATCTGTAGCTGAATACTTTTCAAGCGGTATAGTTTTGTCTAAAACGTTTGCCGTATGGATGTTTTAAAGGATCCACAAAAATTACCTTGGAACTTTCAATTGAAAAATAACCTTGTTGTAACAAAATCCATCATGTTAAATTCGCTCAGAATGGCAAATAGAAAAGTCCTGTGTTAAACTCACAAAAGATTTGTTGATTACGAAAATTAAACTAAATGAGAATACAATGAGAAAATCAAGCAGTGCATGATTGATCATGTTTTTTGAGTACTCTGCACTCCCTCATTGGTATTTATAGCAGTATTTTTTTTTTAATAATGTCAAACTTTATTTAACTTAATTAATTCGTTAATAAAAATAAAATAAAATAAAAAATTTATTACTTCTACATGTCCAAGAAAATCTTTTGGTATAAATTTTTCTCAGCAAATGTTTTTTTACATAATAATTTCTAAAAACTTTGATGCGAACAAATTTTATATGAACATTTTTTTTTTTTTTGTTGAAAACACAAACAATCACACTCTTCCCCTGCACTATTTTATTGTCAAACGTAAGCATATTAAGTTGTATGGGGTATGATTTGAGATATATAGAGTTTTGTTTGTTACTCTTTTATGTTAAGCTGCATAAATACCCAGGGACTTAAGAAGAAGAGTACATATTTTGATTGCATGACATGAAACTAAGTATTTTGTCACTTGTCTATTACACTCACATAAATTATGCAATAACATATCGAGATTAGTTAGAGAGATGGCAGTCTCTCACACTCTCTGTCTCACGCTATCTTTCCCCTTTTATTAAGTTAAGTTTATAATTTGGCAATTTTATGTTATAAAATTGATTATCTTACAATTAAGTTTTATTTAGATCGTCAAAAATTTTCAATATCATTTTTAAATGTGAGTGATACATATTTTATGATTATTTATGATTACGAATTTTTCGATTTGTAAGGAAATTACAAAACACTTCTCTGAAGTCATTTTTGTATTTGTTACAATCAGACTCTTATTATACCCTGCACCAAAAATGGTAAAGGTATTTATAGGTTTGTCATTAAGTGTGTTAATTTCACAATATTTATACCAGGTCCATATAATATATATATTCTGAATCCTTATAGATAGGGAAGTTGAATGAGCCATGTCCGTCTGTCCGTCTGTCTGTACGTGAAATCGATTTTCCGAAGACACTAGAAGAGCTAGAGACTTTGGTCTTGGACTGAAATGTAGGGATTTTTCTCAAGATGATTCGTATTAAAAATAAGCCAAATAAAATATCTAAATAAATGAAGATATATTTATAACACTTTCAGAAATAAATTTATAAATACATAGATACATGAGTTGCCCCAGTGTTGAATATGGAATCTCTCGATTATAACTCAACGCAAGAACCATCGTGTTTACTGATGGATGGAAAATTGTAAAAGTCTGTATTTTTTGTACATATATATTTATTTATTGAAAATTGTAAACTCTTTTAAACAGTCTGTACTATTTGTGCACATGTAAGTATTATATGGCACTGAAGAAAATATGAAAGTGTGTTAAAGCAAGCATGCAGTTTAAACTTACCATTTATATTGTTTGAAAAGCAATGGGTGTTTATATAAGAAAGGAAAGCCTGTATTATATTCAGTGAATCACATATTAATGCGTTGGTGAAGGGTATAATATAAGATTCGGCACAGCCGAATATAGATAACACTTTTACTTGTTTCGCCACTAAGTAATTAAGCAAGCTTTTATTTTGAAGCCTCGCGTAAAAAAAAAAAAGCAAGGAAATAAAATAAAAATTCAGTTTTTGGAGAAAAAAAGTTTTATGGCAAGGCCTATATATCATTTGGATTACCTTTACCACAATTATTAGAACCGTATCATTAATTTTGTTGTATAGTGTAATTGTCATTTATTTAGTTTTTTTTTTCAATATAATTTCAGAGAAAAGAATGCAAGAATTCTTATGAAGCCGAAAGCAATATTTAAATTAAAAGTTTTTATTTTTATTTGCAGCCTACTTTCAGGCAAATAATTATTAATATTTTTTCATAATTTCATACACACTTTTAATTGATTTGATAATAATCCTTAATTTTTTCTTCTACTATTCTGTTTGTTTTTCCGTCTGCACTTAGAAAATAAGTTGTGATTTATTTAGTTTTTTTTTTAACATAATTTCAGAGAAAAGAATACGAGAATTATTTTGAACTCTAAAATAATATTTCAATTAAAAATTTCTTTTTTTTTTACTTAGAGAATAAGTTGTTATTTATTTAGATTGTTTTGTTAACATAATTTCAGAGAAAAGAATACGAGTATTCCTATGAGACTTAAAGCTTTAACTTTACAAGTGCTAACTTTGAATAATATTTAAAACAAAAAAAATTTTTTAGCCTACTTTCAGGCAAATAATTATTAATATTTTTTCATAATTTCATACACACTTTTAATTGATTTGATAATAATCCTTAATTTTTTCTTCTAGTATTCTGTTTGTTTTTCCGTCTGTACTTATAAAATAAGGTCTACCTTTAGGAGCAAATTCAATTTATTTAACCATCAATATGAGAGCAATAGTGTGGCTTCTTTAATGTGTTCAACTTGCTGTCTGCAGATTTGTTTTTTGTTTTGTTTTATTTTACTTTCTGTCCAATTGTCCCCAATGGCCAGAATATTGTTGGCATTGATGTTTAATCAAAAAAAGTCTACTTTTAATAGTATTTGGGATTGTTGATCTATTGGTCTACCTGAAAAGTTTTGTTTTGTAGGCCAAATAAATTGTTTTTTTTGCTTTTGCTTAAAAGCCGTCTGTGTTTTTTTTTCAAATTTCACAAAGTTTTTCAGCAGTTTTTGTAGCATACTTTTAGTTATTTAGGTATACATCACTAACATAAAATTGACAAAAACTTTTTTGGGAATGGTAAATTCATAATACCGAATCAATAATTTAAAGAAAAAATTCATTACTTTAATAATTGCTTCTTTAAGTTTATTAAAAATTAAGAAGAACTTAGAAAGCTTTCGGTGAATTGTTTTAAATTGATTTTTAATGAATATTTTTTTGGGGATGACGACCTATCTATCATGTATTGTTTGTAAACATGTTTTACAGTTTTTATATTTCTTAGCATGCTTTTAGGCGCGTGCTCAATAGTTTTCTTTTTTTTTTGTTTTCTTCGGAGTTGATTACATATTTGCTTTGCGATTTTTGCCATGATTTTCAAAAGACTTTATTTAATTTGTTATTGATTTTTGATCAAATCTTCATTTGTCATTTTAAATAAACAAATTTAAACTATTATATGTAAGCATGTATGTATGTATGTATATGTTTGTCTTATCTAAGAGATGCATGCATACTCTTGGTTGGTTGCTTTTTCATTGCTTCCTCTTGTTAAGTATTGCATAGAACATATTCTTTGTTTGTCTTTTTTTTTTAGTTGTCTGTTTTTTTGCTAAGGCGTGTCCTGCCATTTTAAGACACATGTATGTATGTGTATATCCTGTTTGCTTGCGCCATGTCGTCTGTTCCCTAGTTGTGGATTTAAATAAAATGCTATTTTAGTCTTCATTTGTTTGTTTATTTTTTTTCTTTGCTCTTTTTTTACTATATTGATCTTTTATACTACGTCTGCTTATTTTTTTTTTTTAATTTTGTTTTATGTTTGTACAGTTTAATGGCCAACATATGTTGGTGTTTTTGTGTGTGTATGTGATTCTTTTTTAATAAAGCATATGATAAGGCTATTATAAAACAAATGGCTTGAGACATTAATGTTGTTTGATAAATGGCTGTTAGTTTAGCTGCTTAATGGTCTAGTGATTGTTTCATTTTGTAGTTTTATATTGAAGTGCATAAGTTTCTTTTTCTTTTTTGCGTTACATGAAGTGGTCGGCTAAAAGCTTAAGTTTAATGTTGCCTGCTTTAAGGCTTAACAATGCGAATAATTCACGTCCAGTTAAATAAAATAACTCTTTGCAAAAAAATATGTTATTTTTTATAACAAATCTAGAGTATTTTTAAAATTTTCTTTATATTTTTCAGGTCGAAATTTTTTCTAAAATAAAATTATAAATTTTATTCAAAAAATTATTATTAATTCTGCTGGGATAATTAAAGCATTTTAGTAAATTAAAAACTTGCTTTTCTTTTGCTTGCTTTCTTAATTTTTCTGCAGTGTGATCAAAACGCTAAGAAGCATTATTTATCTGTACATATTCTTCATAATTTTTGATATCTTTCTGTATATAATTATACGTTTTTTTTTTAAATTTTTTTGTATACTAACAATAATGTAAGAACCTTGAAAGTTTTCTGTTGTAAATTAAACAATACGCCGTTCTTTCATCGTCGTCACTATTGTTATCATCGTGAATAGTGAAGAATCACAACAATACGAAAAGTACACACTACAAATAACAAAAACAAGTGAAATATTAAAGCAAGACTTGATTAAAATCCATCAACAATACTTTGAATTCAAAGTTTTTTCTCCTTCGTTTTCTTATTTTTTCTCTTATATATATATATATTTTTTTTTTTGAAATCATGTCAACTCAGATGTCGAAGAGGTTTAAGGGTTAAATGGAAAGAAAGTAAGAACTCTTAAGATACTATTGATGAAAAGAAAAGCTTCAATTCAAGCAAAAGAAAGTTTTATTTGAATTATTTATTTGCTTGTTCTTAATCCTTTAAAGCACACTCTCGTATGCATTATTTGTGTTAATATTATGGCGTGGTTTTTTTCAAGGGGAAAAATACTTTCAACGAAAAACAAATACGAAGGTGAGAGATGATTTATTGATACAGATTTTTAATCGAAAGTTTATTATTATTGTCAGATGCTTTTTAGTGTAAGTTAACATGTAAAAACTGTTATATTTGGCGCCATAATCTTGAGAAAACAGTGCTTACAACTTTTTTGTGCAGCTTCGCAAAAAGGATTTCGTTTTCGAAACAAAACATTTTTCGACTTACCTGTCTCTTAGTCTAGTATTAGTAGCTAGAATATGCACTTTAGGGGATCGCCTATATATATTGTAGAAATTTTTAACGAAAACCCAAAAGTAAAGGGCATTCCGCTTTAAACAGGAAAGAAAGCTTCTGCTGAAGCAAAGCAAAATTGTTCTATTTGTTTTCTAGACAGTCACTTTTTTCGA
Source organism: Lypha dubia (assembly GCA_947311025.1). Taxonomy (NCBI): domain Eukaryota; kingdom Metazoa; phylum Arthropoda; class Insecta; order Diptera; family Tachinidae; genus Lypha; species Lypha dubia. The sequence continues at coordinate 9,385,300 of OX371262.1, read as the reverse complement.
GATTCGTTAACTGAGATTCATTAATTTAATGCCAAAATACATTCAGTCCATGTAAAAATACGTTCTTTCAATGAATATACTCATTGAAGTTTAACTGAGATTCATTAATTTAATGCAAAAATACATACAGTCAATGTAAAAATACGTTCTTTCAATGAATATACTCATTGAAGTTTAACTGAGATTCATTAATGTAACGTAAAAATACATCGATTCAATGAACAAATGCGTTATTTCAATGAAAATAATCATTGAAGTTTAACGGAGATTCATTAATTTAATGAAAAAATACATTCAGTCAATGTAAAAATGATATATTTCAATGAAAATATTCATTGAAGTTTAACAGAGATTCATTAATTTAATGAAAAATACACTATGTCAATGTAAAAATGCTTTATTTCAATGAAAATATTCATTGAAGTTTATTGTAGATTTAATAATTTAATGCAAAAATACATTGATTCAATGAACAATTGCGTGTTCTTTGAAGAACACAAGACAAAGTGTGCTACTAATATTTTGCTCATCTGGTTTATTGAAAGCATTTATTTAAATTTTATTTATATTCATAAAAAAAATATTCGCCTCCAACGCATATGGAATGATAATTACAAACCTTCCACAGTCTATTAAAGTACCGTTTTTAAAGTACCATGAAAATTGATAGATTAATTCGAGGGGGAATATTTTAATAACTTTATAATAAAAGTCATTTTAATATAATTAAATTCTGGAAATTGCAATAATTCAAAAATTCATTGATAACAAAGAGACAGTGTAAATCTGTCAGGTTTTAATGCTGCTCTATTTTATTTCAATTTATTTCATTTCAAAGTTAAGTTAAATGAATTAAATAAATCGCCTGCTACTTAAATACTTTTCATAACGAAATTAATTAATTATTTGAAAAAAATACTATATATATATAAAACCTTTTGTTAAGCAAAAAGCAAATAATTAAAATAATATATGTAAGTATGTATAAAAGCTGTCCACTACCACAGATTCTATTACGACGCCTACACAGCGTATGATTAATTTTAATTTCGTGTCATAAATTTGTGTTAAAAAAACTGTATATACATAAGTGTATGATTTATAAAACTTTAATATAATTTCTTTTAAAAAACAAACAATTTTTTCTTGCTTTATATTCTTGGCATTTATTTCTTTGTCGTGTTTAAAATTTTTGAGTTTTATTTCCAAGGAAACCCACACACATTTGCCAAATTTGTCATAAAATTTGTCTTATTCTTGATAAAGAAACTAAACTTTTTCGTTTCTTGTTTTTCAACAATATTTTATTGGCAAAATCCTTGACTCTGTTGTGGCATAAGAAAAAAAATAAAATCAAATACTTTTTGATATGTAGACATTAGTTATGTTTTTCAAGTTTTTTTTTTTTTTTTTTTTTTGGCGATACACAATGAAGTACTTTGGGGTCTTTTTATACATGCACAAACATGTTTAGTCTCACATACCTAAGTACATATACTCGTATCTGTATATATTTGTGGAATGTCTAAGAAGAAACTTAGTGGCAAATATAATTTTTTAAAGTTTTTCTTTTTAATATATTTTTAAGCTTGTTATAGAGAGAGTCAGATATATAAGTTTATCTTGAACATGAATGCTTTGAAGTTGTTGCTTAAAGGAGACTAAATAAAGCAGCTTTAATTTGGGTGAGTCCTGAATTTCTGAAGACAAATTTTTACTAAAGGGTGTTTTTTATAGAGTGACACAAGTTTAATTCATAATAAAACAAGGAAATATATTTTTAATATCAATGAAACGCGCTTTATTGGAAAGAAAATTTTATGAAATTATTGTCATGTGGCCGCCACGGCTGGCGCGTATAAGGCACAATCTGGCACACCAATTTTCAACAACTTTTCGCAGCATTTGCGGCCGTATTTCGCCGCTAACTCTTCGAATGTTGATTTCCAGCTGTTCAATTGTTTGTGGTTTAGCGACGTGACTTAACATAGCCTCAAAGAAAATGATCTAAATTACGTGAAATTATATTTTTTATCAAAAGTTTCTTTGAGTAAATCAATTGTGCGCCCGCTGCACGATGAGTTTGGCGAAAAGAAAAATTATTTTGATGAAAAACTTCAACAATTTGCACGCGTTGCTCTGGTGTACGTCGATTCATAATGAAATTTCAAAGCAAACTCTTAAAAAAACACTCTTTATGATTGAAATTTGCTTTCTTTAAATGCTTTCTGTACACTGAAAAAATTTGATAAAATAATTTCAATGAATTATGTATATTCACTTACTAAGATTCATTAGTTGTATGCAAAAATACGTTAATACAATGAACGCGTACATATGTTGTTTTTACGAATAAATTAATTAAAATTAAAAGTAAATCGGTAAAATGAATGCATTCGTTGTTGCTATTCTTTAAAAAAATTAATGAACTTGTTCATCGATTTAATGTACTATATACCAGCTTTAAGGTGGGGGTGACCTGAATTTCTTAACTACAATTTTTACTTTTATTGAAATTTGGTTATTAACTAACTAAAAGCTTTCTGTGTATACACTGAAAAAAATTATATGAAATAATTTCAATGAATTCCGTATTCATTAATTATATGCAAAAATACGTTGATCCAATGAACGCGTACATATGTATGTATGTTTTACGAAAATATTCTTTAAATTTCAATATAATTTGATTAAACGAAAGCAGTCGTTATGGTTATTCTATAACAAAAATTAATGAACCTGTTCATCGATTTAATGTACTAAATAAACCAGCTTTAAATTGGGGCTGACCAGAATTTCTTAACTAAAATTTTTACTTTTATTGAAATTTGGTTATTAACTAACTAAAAGCTTTCTGTGTATACACTGAAAAAATTATATGATATAATTTGAATGAATTATATTCACTGACTAAGATTCATTAATTTCATGTAAAAATACGTTGATCCAATGAACGCGTACATATGTATGTATGTTTTACGAAAATATTCTTTAAATTTCAATATAATTTGATTAAACGAAAGCAGACGTTATGGTTATTCTATAACAAAAATTAATAAACCTGTTCATCGATTTAATGTACTAAATAACTCAGCTTTAAGGTGGGGGTGACCAGAATTTCTTAACTAAAATTTTTACTTTTATTGAAATTTGGTTATTAACTAACTAAAAGCTTTCTGTGTATACACTGAAAAAAATTATATGAAATAATTTCTATGAATTCCGTATTCATTAATTATATGCAAAAATACGTTGTTTTCACGAAAATATTTTGAAAGTTCAATATAATTTGGTTACACAAAAGCATTTGTTAATGTTATTCTTTAACAAAATTAATGAACCATTCGTTGAAATCATGGAATTTTTTTTTTTAAATTTTCTATTTTATTTAAATGTTTCACGAATCGAGTTTGAAATAAGCCACTTGATTTTTTTGCCACGATCCAAAAATACAATTAATAGAACACTACCTAAATTACTCGAAAATTATACCGGAAGGATAATTATGGTAGGGGCTTTAAAAAATGTGGGTATTTCATATTTTTAAATATAATATTTTGGACTCATGTTGAATGAAGGTAATTTTTTTTTGTTTTGTCACATTTGTACAATAAATCGTTATGTAAAACCTTGTTTTAATACTCACCTTTAAGGTATTCATAAAATATCAGCAGCATAAGTATGAAAAACAACCAGGGGAACATTTTGAAGGAAAACTTTAACCCTTTTAGGCAACGCTGTGTGGGTCTTATTATATATAAAATAGTGTAAACAATATTGTAAACAAAACTTAGCTTTGACAGAGAATAATTACGAAATTTATCATAAACTGACTTCTAGTGGCTTTAAGCGTTTAAGTTAAGACTGCAGCTTTAACGTATTTAAAGTGTTAAATAAAAATTTTATGGCCAATATTTGTACCTCTTTTTTGTGAAACATAAAAAAATATTACCAATAGGACACTAATTTGAATTGCCTAAATGTATTAACAAATTTATAAAACTATACCATAAAGTTAAAGTTTAAATTCCAAAAAAAATAATAAATTAGGAATTGAAATGAAACTAAGAAATTAAATATTTTTTTAAAACTTGTGCATGAGTTATAATAATTTTTCATATTTTGCCCAGTCACTTGCTGCTGTCGGTGTTGTTTGCTGCATTATACGAATATTTTTGTGTTGTGCTTGCCTGGGCACGTCATAAATACAATATGGTTCCACACTCATATTATCAAAAGCAAGCAACAACACACACAGACACATAAATGACACACACATGCAGGCATACATACCCAGCGGGAAAAAGAAGGACTACGAATGCCTTCTAGAAGGCCTCTGCACCCCTTCTTTTTGATGCGCAAGGCATTCTCGCTTCCTTCTCGCTCCATTCCATACTCATATATTTTTTACACACGATGGCATTGCGGAGAAGCCCTTCCGCACTCGTTTATTTCGAGAGTGATTCTCAAAGGCCTTATGAATGACTTTCCTTTACTTTGGAATGTGTATAACAGAAAAAAATTTAAATCTCTCTTTCTCTCTTTATCTCTTCTCCCTTCTCAGAGAAGATATATCTTCTCTATTATAATTTGAAATGTGTTAAAAAAAAGTAAATTGATTCAAAAACATTCCTAAGAAGGCATTTAATAAGGCCTGAAGTTAGAAGGGCTTCTGAGTTTTCCCGCTGGGTACAGACATACATACGAGGACATACATAAATAGTAAAAAACAGCAAAGAAAAAATAAGAATTTGAAACAGAATAGAAAACAAAATAACAACTGACTCAGCATGAGTCATACAATACGTTTTGAAATAAAACGGTTGGCTGGTTTAGATTTTGCAAAGAGACACAAAAACATATCACACACATATACATATGTACATTTACAAAATAAATATGACTACTGCAAACAAAAACAGAATTTTTTTTTTTTGTGTGTAAAAAAAACTATAAACCAGAGATGGCCAGCGTTCATGTGATTGGGATGAATCGAAGGTGATTTAACATGGCCTTTTAGGGCTCTAATATAGCAAGAAAAGACAAACAAGATCATGCAGGATAGTGCATGAACATTTCTCATAGTTATTAAACAAGATCGTGCGGGATAGTGCATGAACGTTATTGAACTGGCTTCAATTACATCTCCACTCTATAGCAATTATAGGTTAATATGTGTAACAAAGGAAAACCTTATGCCAACATATTAGTCTACAACACAAAGGTCTAAGAAATTCTTTTATGCAACACATTTTATTTTGTTGTTGTTGTTTATTGTACATCCTTTAATACTTTCATGTAGGTACTTTTACTAAAATATTTTCTCGTCGTTTTTTCTTTATAAATGCATAAAATATATGAATATTGTACACTTTTATGGTATGTACATTAACATTATGACCTTTAAGTCTTCCTTTCTTTCTCTTTTCTTGTTAATGCTTTTTTCCTTAGACAAGAAGACAAACTACTCGTATAGTTGTGCTGCTTCCAACTTCCTATAATATATTGATGATAATTTTTTTATTCCTTTGGCAAATTGCAATGACATGATAGACGACATGTTAATAAAATAATAAACACGTAAATAAGGAAGAGAAAAGAACAACAAACACAATAGATTTCTTTTATTGAAAAATAAGAAGAATACAAACTATAAAATGTACACAATAAATCATTTATTATGGACAGAAAGGCAAAATAAAGTTAAATTGGAAAAAATTATTATTTGGTTGTGTTTTAATAGAAATTCAGCAAATCAAAATCAAAACCATCAAAACAAAAAAAAATCTATATAATTAATAGGCCAGATGATTTTCTGTGATAGATTTTATGGCCACATTATTGAAACGATTTTGACAAAACTGCCAAAAAATTAAAGATATTTGTTCACAGAAGCGAACGGGGTATTGTAGGTTTTTGTACATTCAGTATTTTGGAAGCCCTAAACGTTTGAAATTGCAATCGATACATGCTGAGAATTTTTATAAGCAAACAAGAAACAAACTCAACTTTCAATTTAATTATCACATTTTTGGTATTCATAAAAATTGGAATATGGTTACATTTAACAATTATGTTATGATTAACAATATTCTCATTACAATAATAGTTTAGTCATGAATTTAACTATATTATGGTTCCAAAATAATAAAATATAACAAAACCCTAAACTTTGTCTTATGTGGAGATTAAATTTTAACGGATTTTTTTCGACATTATCTAGTGGACGTGTATTGGCAATAACGCGGCGAGTACATCACTCCAAGTGGTCAATTGTTTCGGGTTTGTCGGTGTAGACTAACGACTCCACATACCCCCCACAGAAAAAAGTGTTGCGGAGTTAAATCACACAATCTTGGAGGCCAATTCACGGGTCCGAAACGTGTGAAACTATACGGTTACCAAATGTTTCCTTCTAAAAATCAATTCTGGCACGAGCTTTGGCACATTTTGCGCCATCTTGTTGGAACTTCAGCCCCTGCACATCATGACCGTTCAATTGATGAGCGACAAAGTCAGTAATCATGGCTCAAGTGGCTGTGCCCATATTAATTAACGCTGTTTTCAGTTTCAGTTTTTATAACAACCTCCCCCCCCCCATTTACGCTTTTTAATAATTTTTTAGTGCAAAATTTCCAATCCGTAACAAATCTTTAACACCCCCCCCCCCACATTTGAGCATTACGTAATATGTGGACAGCCCCCAACATTGACTGTAACGTTCTGACCAGCGTCATTTTCAAAGAAGTACGGACCAAAGATTCCACCAGCCCTTAAAGCACACCAAACAGTCAGTTTTTCTGGATATAACAGAAACACTTGAGGATACGACAGTTTTGCTTATTCGTCCAAATCCATTGAAACAAAAGTGAACTTTATCGCTAAACAATATTCGCTTGTGAAAATCGCGATCGCATATTTCTAACAGAACCATGATTTTCAAAATCAATTTGCACAATTCGAAAGCGTTGTTCAGGCGTCGTCAGTCTATTCATGTTAAAATGCCAAATCAAAAATTAAACAAAAATCATACTTGACAGCTGGCAAAATGGTCACTAGTAAAAAAGTGTTGCTAACTTAAAGTTAAAACACTCTGTATAAGATTTGTTCAATTCTATTAAATAAAACATTTTTGTAAAACATTTTAATTTTCAAACTTCACTGTATAGAACTTTTTGCACCTTTCTTAGAAAAAAGAATGCAACAACTCTTCTTTGGCGGTGATGTAGCCGACCCAAAGTGTCGAAGACTCTAACAGGGGTCTTTAAATACATAAAAACCTTAAACTGAACTTAAATGTTAGAAATAATTCAAAATGTTGCGAGAAATCGACCCTCAAACAGATTTTAAATTTCGATTGATTTAGAAACGTGCCAGTTGACTTGGCTGGCCCTTTACAAATTTTATGACTTTATAGTAAAATTTTATTACTAATACCGATGAGAACTTTGTAACCTCAAATGATAATTTTAGGTTCAACCTTTTCGATCCAGAGCCATGATTTTCAGTTGATCAGGTATCAGTATATTCATGTGGAAATGTCAAACTAAGCTAAACATAAATCACTTGACAGCTGACAAAATGGCCAACTTAATGTTCAATGTTGTTTGTTGTGGTTTCAGTAATCGCTTGTGTTTAGGACGAGTGACTGATTGGGCCTCATGTCCGATCCTAGTGTTGGGGCTGCTAACAACCTCTAGGCAGGATAGCCAACTAATGGCAAATTAAACAACTGAGCTTCAGTGACTGTTTGTATTGTTTGTCACCTACTTCCTGAGACGCATCGGCGTTAGCATGCCATTCAGGTTACTCAGATGTGCGCCTTCTCACTCTAGCCGTTCTCACTCGTGGCCCTTTGTTCCTAATAGGAACCACAGGAAATAATACATATTTATATATATATATATATATATATATATATATATATATATATATAAATATATATATAAAGTTCAATACCTCTGTGGAAAACACCCTTTATTAAAGCTTGTATTACAATGTGAAACTAACGAAGTGAAGTGATATGAATTGTCCAAATTATTTTTTTAATTACTAAATTTCTTCTAACTTGTTGCTTTGCTGTTGAAGAATCTCTTGAAAATTGTTTATATTTTTTATAAATTTTGCTTGAAATTCTCAGGTTTAAAAGAACCTTCAAATAAAGATTTTGTGCCCCACGACGTATGATTGATATTAAATAGTATTTTTTCCCAACATTTATTTAACTTTTTTTTTAAATACTATAAATAAATTAAAAATTTGAAAAACAATCAAGCAGAAATCCATAAAAACTTATTGCCAATTTTAATTATGTTAAGCTTCTTTTTGCAAATTAATTTTCTTGCAATCTCACAAATTTTAATTAAAATGTTAATAGAACAGAAGTAGAAGCATTAAAGAAAATCGAATATTATCGAATAAATAAACTGCATATTAAACAAAACGTGAAGTAAATTTCTAATTCTTTTGTCATACAATTTCAAATAACACGTTTTGAAGCAACATTTTAAGAAAGCACAAGACAATGACTGTGAAAGACAACAACAACAACAACAACAACAACAACAACAACAACAGCAATAAGCACATTAATATACTCGTATATTTAGAATTAAGTTTAAACATATATTCAAATCCTATTAAAGGACACAATTTGTCTCTTGTTTACTTTGCCCCACATCTTTTTTCCCTGGAGTAACCAAAAAAAAAAAAAAAAAAAAAAATAGAACACATACTTAAGCAAACACACTAAATACGTGTTTGCCATAAACAAAAAGTTAAGACAGAACGAAACGAAACGTAACACGAACAGTGAAAAGAAAGAAATCATTTAATATACTAATACTTGTACAAACTTGACACAGCCTGAGACACACGTGCATAATAGAAACATCCCAGCAAAAACTACTGCTTCGGCCGAAGCAGGTTTGTAAGGGAGAGATGCTTGTTGTTGTTTCGCCTCCTGCTGCGAAAAGCGCTTCGAACATGCATGATTTTTGTTCGCGATGTCCCACTTTGGAGCTCTTGTTTTTTACATAAAAAAGCGCTTTTTTCTAACCATCCAAAATGCGCTAAAATCATGTTTGAATTATCTGAATTATGCCTTGGTTTTACTGCGTCATCTACTAACATACATATATATGAATTATAATTCATCTGTAGGCAAATACACAAGTTTAAATAAATAAGAGAGAGAGAGAGAGAGGCAGAGAGCATCTAAATGAAGTTTTATCTTCCATTCGCAGTTTACTCTATTATTCGAGGCGAATTCATAACAGGTGAAGCTGAAAACACAGCTGATCTACTTTTTTCTTGCATAATGGAGGCTCGCATGTCAAAATTTGTACATGCAAGCATAGGGGCGCTCATGTGTCAAATGTTGTTGTAATGTTGTACTTGTTGTAATATTAACACTACCTTTTATGAATTTGCCTTGCTATTATTCGTGTCAATTCAATGTAAATATTCGACCAACTTCAACGTGCTTAAAAATAAGTTGACCGATCTCTCTGCCTTCTTTTTGTGCAGCCTCGGAAGCGCTTCAAAACTGCGCATCTCGAAAGCATGAAATTTTGTTACTGCTTCCAGAAACATAATAATTTTTTGCTGGGATGTTTGGTTTGGGGTAGGGAAAAAATTAAAACGTGAAAAAACACACATTTTAATAGCAACAGCAACAACAACAGCAACAACAACAATAAACACGTTAGAAATGAACATGGAATACAAAAGCTATAAATCTTATAATAGCACTTATGGTTTTAACTTCTGGCACTTCCTCGCAAAAGAAAAAAAAAAACAACAACATAAACTCTTATATTTGTATGCATGTGTGTATGTGTGTGTGTATTTCAGTATGTGACCATTAAGCAAACCAACATGAACTTAAAAGTTACACCCAGTGAGGCCGGAAAAATTTTTTCATTTTTTATTTTTATTTTTCGTTTTCTTTTTTCTCTATTTGAATATAATGTCAAATTATGTTTAGCTAAGTCGTGTATAATCATGCGACGACTATACGACTATAATGTGTCTAATAATGTGTTTTACATGTTGCCTGTTTTCTTATTTCCTACCGACTGTATGATTGTAACGAAAATAAAATGTTAAAAATTAATTCTGTTTTAACGAATAAAAGAAACTGACATTTTAATTTATTACTTTAGAAAACGAAAATTTTTTTAATGTTATTTAATTTCCAGCAGCAACTTTGACATAAATAAAAAAACCTTAATAACTCTACGTTGAAGAATGGCGTGCATTTTATAAAAAAAAAAAACATTTTAGTAAATCATTCCAATGCTTAGAACGACATTCAAGAAATCCATCAAATTTATGGTAAAAATTTTCTTGATTTTTCGAAAGCGAATTTTTAATTCTTAAAATGAACAAAAAGTATATTAGAAAAACCATAGGCTAAGAGGAAAATACCATGATAAAATTATATGGTTGCAATTAGATCATAGTAAAGGGTGTATTTTATAGAGTGACACAAGTTTAAATCATAAAAAAAACAAGAAAATATATTTTTAATATCAATGAAACGGGCTTTATTGGAAAGAAAATTTTATGAAATTAATGTTTAAATAGGATTCTGCCATGTGGCCACCAGGGCTGACGCGTACCAATTTTCAACAACTTTTCGCAGCATTTGAGACCGTATGTCACCGAAAACTCTTCGAATGTTTATTACCAGGTGTTCAATTGTTTGTGGGTGGTTTATCGACGTAGACAAATGACTTAACATAACCCCAAAGAAAATAATCTAATAGGGTTGAATCACACGATCTTGGTGGCCAATTAATATGGCCATTACGTGAAAGTATTTTTTCATCAAAAGTTTCTTTGAGTAAATCAATTGTAACGCCCGCTTTATAATGAGTTTGAAGAATAGAACTATTATTTTGACTAAAAATTTCAACAATTTGTACGCGTTGCTCTGGTGTAAGTCGATTCATAATGAAATTTTAAAACAAACTAAATAAAAAGCAACTTTCAGCTGTTAAATGGGTGCTCAAATAAAACAGTGATGCCAATTCAAAGTTGCGACTCTCTATAAAAAACACCCTTTATAATAAAAAAAAATTAATTTTACATACAATATTGTTGTCATATGCAACCAATAACATGATGTAAGACAAAGATAATTACTAATTAGATATAAAAATAATGTGATTAAAGCTAATCATAATATAATTGTATTTATATGGAATTTTTTCAATTACATTTTCATCTAAAAAAATGAAGTAATGCTAAAAATTGTATTAGAAAAAAAAACGGTATTCGGTCAAGACTGACAATAGCATGGTTGCCAAGAAACCGGCTGAAACTAGTAAAATTCTGATTATGTGAAAGAATTCCATAAAATTTGTGGTCAAATTTGTCTTAATTTTTCGAAAGCTAATTTTTATTTCTTAAAATGAACAAAAAGTCTATTTCGCTTGTAGAAAAACCTTAAGTAAAGAGGAAAATACTATGTTAAAATTATATGGTTGCAGTTAGATCATAATATAATAAAAAAAATTAATTTTACATACAATATTGTTGTCATATGCAACCAATAATATCACGGAAGAACAATATAATTACTAATTAGATATAAAAATCATATGATTGATATAATCATAATATAATTGTATGTATATGGAATTTTTTTTCAATTATATTTTAATGTTTTGTGACAATAGTATGGTTGCCAGTAAACCGGCTGAAACTAGTAAAATTCTGGTTATATACAACAATTGTGTAATTTTTAGACGAACTATAATTGCTAATAAAATATTGTTAACCATAACCACATTGTTGAGAGTACAGTTATGTTGACATATTTTTTTTTTAATTTAGTTGTGAATTTTTTATTCGAACTGAGCGATATTTAATCAAAGAAATTTTTAATTTTTCAGGCTTAAGTTCGTTTTCTCTAAATATAATTTTGTTATAAATTAAATTATTATTTATATTTAGAGAAAACGAACTTAAGCCTGAAAAATTAAAAATTTTTTTGATTAATTATTTTTTTTTTTTCGTAACAACTAAATATTAATCATAAGCTTGTTTATCATAAACATGTTAAAGTTTACAATTTTTTAAAATAACAATAGCATTTATTTTTTTGCCAACAACTTTAAACTTTATCGTGAAACATGACATTGTTGCCGCAATCATGTTGCAGATATAACTTATGTTTATGTGTGACAGAAATAATGTGCAGTGGACTTTAAGAGCTCTTAACTCTTGGTATATAGAATACTTGCTCCGTTGGGAAAAGATGTTTCTGTCATCAGGAATAATAAAATTCTGTTTTTTTTTCACTCTTATTATAAATAAAAATGATAAGCCATTTTTTTTTAAAAAAACAAGCAACTAAGAATATTTTTATATAAAAGAAATTTAAAAAAAAATCGCTGTTTTAAAAGGACATGAGAACTTTCTCGAAACTCACAAAAAAAAATACCGCTAACAGATGTCACACTCATTTGATAATTTAAAATTAAATGCTCGTATATCCTTCTGCCGTCATTCATTTTTTCCAACTTCATTTGTTGACTTTTAAAACTCATCATAAATAACACTTGGCAGCCATTAAAATGCAAAACAAAAAAATTTCCTTTAAACACTTGACGGCAGTCAGTCGGTTGTTTGTAGTCCTCTCTTCCATTTTTTTCAAAATAAATTGTTTTAATATTTTTTAACGTACATGCATTTATTTTATTCTTTCACTCCATCCTATTCCCGGCTGAACTGACACATTCAACCTTAACACTTCTTTAAAAAAGGCAACTAACAACACCAACAACAAAAACAATTATAATTTAAATGTCATATGTTTGTGAGACAATACAACACAACACTAGATATACTGCAACATCTATAAAAAAATATATATGTATATACATATAAATTTTAATTTTGCTACACATAGAAAAAAAGGAATCCTTCATTTTAAGGTCATGTTGTTGGGAGGTGACACAGAAAGGCTACACAAAAATGATTCAACCATGAAATCATACAAATAAATTGTTAAAATATTGAAAATATAAACAATAAATCTTAAGAGAAAATGGAAAGAGAACATTTTTTTTCTGGGGCAGGAACTTAAAGAGCAAAAAACAAAAATTTTGAAAAATATTCAATTTCTGTTAAAATGTGCAAAAAAAAAAATTATGATTTATTTTTGCTGGAATATGAAAATAAGTTTTCTAAAGAATCACCAGACTGTAATTAAGTAATATTACAGGTAATAATAGTATTTGAGCTCACATTACAAACTCACATACAAACACAGTTTATTGATTTTTCTAAAATATACAAATAAGAAAATAACTTTACAAAACAGTTTTTCCACACGCAAATGATGATTATTATAATTAATTCCAGTCACAAGTAGTTTTCATAACTAAAACCATATTTTAGTAGTTCCTGAGTTAATGAAAATATAAGAAGCTTTTTAAATAGCGACAAATTATTGTAATTATTGTACATCAAAAACTCCCCAACCGATTTTCATAAAATAAATATTGTGCACATCTACACATAAATACCTTTCAAACGGCTACACATATAAGCTAAATCGCTTGTATAATATTCAGGTAAATGTGGTAATAAAATATCATGTCGCCTAATAAAAAGCAATTTTTCATTCGACGTATGATTAATATTAATTACAGACTTATGAAATTTTCATAACTAAAATCATATTTTAATATTCTCTTATGAAAGCTAAAGTACTAAAAACTATATGACGTCATGGTGTCAGAAAAAAAGCTAATCTCGGCGCAGTTTTATATCTCAAAGTAAACAACAATGTTTGAAATTTTTTTCTTTACTATACAACTATTCTCTGTATGTTCGTATACGTACCAGTGAGCTGCAGCAAGTGCTTAATATTCGGGTATACATACTTAATTATGCACATTGATTTTTATGATCTAATCGTTTTTGTTCAAAAGCAAAAAACACTTGTTTACGCAACCGTTCGTTTCAAACATTCAGTTTTATTCACTTGTTGTTTTATGCTAACATGAATGTTCTGAATGTGTCGTTAAGAGGATCAAGCTCATTTTGAATTCAAGCCAATGTGTTGTTAGCGGAACAAGTGTTTTATTCAGTTGTTAAAGCAATTTTGTACTCGTATTTGAATGAATAATTTTTATTTATATATTTGTCACAGCTTGAAACATGGACACAGACATATTTATACTTTTGACTTCCGAAATCAAATTTTCCACCAAAAAAAAAATACATAGAGTTGGTGTTTTTTGTATTACTGCATATGCCTTATATTCATGATATCATGCAATCAGATCATGCACATTCGCATCAAATGATCGAAATGATTTAATGATGAAGTCTGATTTATACTTGTTTGTGTTGTTCTTGAAATTCAACGTAAAGCCGGCCACTCATGTACAGTTTTAACTGTCAGTTTCAAGTGTTCAGTTATAACTTACAGACTTAACTGTGAACTGAGATGTACACACACGCGCAGTTCAATACTTCAGTTTTTAACATGGATTCGAACGAGGAGCCGCTCTCTTAAGCTGTTTATTTTTAACAAAACAGATTTCCTTTTCACGTCAGGTTCTACTTCTTGTAACTTCTTCGCCAGCTTGTTGTAGGCAGCATCTTTTTTGGCGCGATCATGAAACTCGCTAGATTTAATTTGCCATAGGCAAGGTTCAGATCTATATATTGCAATAACATCAACTATCCCTTGGTTCTGTTTACGCGACATGATACGCACTCTCGCTCAACACAAATTGAACTGAGAACGGTACAGTTGAACCCCCACGCACGTTCACTTCAGTTGAAACTGTCAGTTAAAAATATACAAATTTGAAATTTCTCAGTTGAGTTGAACTGTCAGTTATTACCCACATACTCACAGTTTTAAATGACAGTTTTAACTGAAGAGTTGAAACTGAACAGTTGAAACTGACAGTTAAAACTGTACGTAAGTGGCCGGCTTTAGGGAATAAGTAGGCTCGATCATACTTGTTGCAGCTCACTCATACGTATGCCTGTTACGACGGATTTGTAAATATTTCAAATATAAATTTGTTTATGGGTGGCGTATGATTAATATTATTTGTTGACTAACTTTGATTAAACAGCTGTAACATCAGCACATATTTTGTTAATTTTTTTTTATTTTCGTTAAAAAAACACAACCACTAATTAAAAATTGAATAAAGTTTTACTAGTTTCTAAAAACATTTCATGCAAAATTTGCCTCTAAAAGAAACAAAGAAATTTAATAGAAACATTTTTTTTAAATTTTAAGGCACAGCTTTTGTAGAGGGTGATCCAAGTAGAGATACTTTTTTCAATAGCCTTTTTCTTACAGATCACGTGTGAGTCGTGTCATGCTGTCATGTTATTTTTGTTTAGTATTGTTTGGAATTTCATAATGGAAAGACTTGCGCCTGAACAACGTTTACAAATCGTTCAACTTTATTACGAAAATTCACGTTCTGTGAGGAATGTGTTTCGAGGCAAATTTAGTGTAGCGATGAGGCCCATTTCTGGCTCAATGGGTATGTAAACAAACAAAATTGCCGCATTTGGGACAAAGAGCAACCTGAAGAGATTCAAGAACTGCCACTTCATGCAGAATAAACAACGGTTTGGTGTGGTTTGTGGGCCGGTGGGAAAGTAACCGTCAATGGCGACCGTTATCGTGCCATGATAACCGACTATTTGATGCCTGAAATTGAAGTTCGTGATCTCGGCGACATTTGGTTTCAGCAAGACGGCGCCACTTCCCACCAATCAATGGATTTATTGAGAGAACATTTCGGTGAGCAAATAATTTCACGTTTGGGCCGGTCGATTGGCCACCAAGATCGTGTGATATCACACCGTTAGACCTTTTCCTGCGGGGATATGTAAAGTCTAAAGTTTACGCGGACAACCCCGCTTCGATTCTGGCCTTGGAGAAAAACATCGCGCGTGTCATTCGCCAGTTACCAGTCGGAATGCTCGAACGATTTATTGGAAATTGTACTCAACGGATGGACCATCTGCTACGTAGCAACGGCCCACATTTGATAGACATAATCTTCAAAAAATAAATGCCAAAGAATGTTCTTTCAGATGATAATAAACATTCTCCATTAAATTTGAATTTTCTGTGTTTTTTTTTTCTTTAAAAAAGTAGGGAACCTCGAAATGGATCACCCCTTATATACTTGATATATTTTAGTGTAAAGCATGGTAATCAGTTTTGTATTATAAATCTTTTCAAATCATTTGATAGCTAATTATAAAGTTTCACATTTCATTTAAAATTTCATTTAATTACCTTTTAAAAGCATTTGAATTCCTTGAAATACTTGAAAATTAATATCGTTTTAATAAAAATAACCACAAACAAATTTTAATAAAATTAAATGCTTAGAACGTGTATCTCTTATATTTGCATTAAGGTGTTGTTTTAAAAACTTTATCATCTTTTATTTTTTTATTACCTTAATACCTTAATAAATTCATATGTTTAATTTTGAAAATTTTATATGAAAGTCCTTTTTTTATATTAAAAATAGGTAGGAAAATATTTAGGATTTTTTGGTATTTTTTTTTTTGTCATTTAACATGGCAGCTACAACTTAATTAACCACATTCTATACAAATATACACATACATACATATACACACACATGTATATGTAGGTATGTTTTTTGTTTTGTAATAGCAAAATCTCTTTGTAATTTATGCAATAGATTAAACCACAATATATGGGAAATATCTAAATGAATATACGAGCAATTTCGCACTTTGGCACACTCTCTCTCTCTCCCTCTCTATGACAAAAAAAAAACAACATTTTGAAATTTGCGGCATTATTTTAAAATAGTTAATATAATATTATTAAAATTGTAGAATGTAAAGAGTTTGAAAATTATTTGTACACTTTGTTTTAAGGTGAGAGCAAAAGTCAGCCAACTTCACTTTAGTTCATCTTGTTTTGAAAATTTCAACAAAAGTTATAGCATTTCATGTCTTTTCATGTGATATCATGTCATGTCATGTACAGACAACATATTTTTTTTTTAACTTATTTATATAATTTAGTAGGCAATACGATTTTTTGTGATGGACTTTATGGCCAAATTAATCAAATGATTTTAATAAAACTTTTAAGAAATTAAAAATACTAAAAATACAGAAATGAACGAGATATTGGGTGGGTTATTGTAGGTTCAGTATTTTGGGTGAGATTGTGTTTTTATCCAAAAAAAAGTAAGAACAATAATGTTTGGATGTGAGAAAATTGTAGGAATGTTAAAGGATCAAAGGAGCAGAGAGCTGTTTTATTTTTAATAAAAGCAAATTTATGCAAATGTACCATTAAATAGTTGTAGCTGTGATTGTTGCAAGACCTTCTTTTAAACGAATTTTTTACGATTTTTAAAGTAAATTTGCTCTTTAACAACTAAAATCGGTAGCTTCCAATTAAAAATTATATATTTAAAAAGCTTATATAATAAATATGCAATTGCATGTTT
Organism: Lypha dubia; assembly: GCA_947311025.1. NCBI lineage: Eukaryota > Metazoa > Arthropoda > Insecta > Diptera > Tachinidae > Lypha > Lypha dubia. The sequence continues at coordinate 9,367,793 of OX371262.1, read as the reverse complement.
TTTCCTATGGCATAAATTTATATAAAAATGAAATATATATAATTTTCATAAATTTTTAAGCATTTTAACATCAATTTTTTAGTGCATATTTTTGCATATTTTTGCATATTTTTTTTTTTTTTAGCACTAGCACTTAGGGTCTGAGCCATACTTATGCAATGCATTGTGCCACATTTCAGGCTTTCCTTTTCATCAGTAAGAAATGATTTTATTAGATAAACTTGCTGTATTATTAAGAATTCATACGCCCTGTTTAATAATCCAGGAATTTATAACAATCATACGCTACGTATAACCAAACATAAAACATTTATTAAAAGTTAATTTTAAGAGTTCAATTTATTCAAATTTGTTTGATAGCCTTGGTCATCAGCAAAGCCTGAGTTGCCTAGAATTTATTTATGGAGAAAATTTTTATTGGCTACCTTTGCATCAAAAAAAAAAAAAAAAAACTTTTCCTAGTTTTTTGTCACAGTTATTTTACCTTCACTGTTTGTGTTTTAAATTGAAAAATGTTTTTTTTTGTTACTGACTTCATGCTTATTTCAATGTTTTAACGTTGTACATTTATTTTTTTTTTTTTAATTTTTTTTATTGGTTTGTTTTGTCATTTTAAATACTCTTACAAGTATTTGCTTGTAATTTATATTTAATGGAATATTATTTAATTATTATTTATTTAGCTTTGTTCACTAGATGATTTCTAAATTAAATAATTTATTAAATTATTTACCATAATGCTTTATAAAAGAAAGCCGTCAGGATAGGTTAAGTGCTTAAGTACTTCAGAACTTAAAATATTAATTATGCAAAAACAATGCAATAGCAAGCATCATTATTTTTGTTTACGCGATAAAGAGGGCGTATGATTTATATTTAATTAATTTTATATATTAGAAATTGCGTTTTATTTACAATACACAGTACGAGATTTGTTACTCCAAGTGATTTAAAAGCACCAAGGAACGGTTAGTGTTTAGTTCAACCTTTGCTAGCAACTTTTTCCATATGTCGCGTGCGACTTTGGCTGTCAGAATATTTGTATTACAATCGAATTCGGATAAGAGCACGCTGTTTAATATAAAAAAGCGCTTAATTGAAAATAAAAATTCTTATTTATTATTTTTGATCAATTTCAAAGCAATTACATTTGCTTTAAAGAAAATACGCTTAAAAGGATTCCCGTTTAATTCACACATATTTTCGTTAGAAATAAGCTATTTTATATAAAACAAACACCGCATATAAGAAAAAATTATTAAATTACTGGTGACGAAAAACTTTTTAGTGTCCGCTTATTTCAATGAAATATAATTCACTATTTATTATTTTCAAATGTTGCAAGCTTATATATAATTTTGAATTCATTTAACTGAAACGTTTTTCACTTATTCAAACTTCTTTTTATAGGAAATCTCGCATAAGCGGAAGAAAGTACTAGTAATTTTACAATTTCGCCTAACCAAATTCGACTGTAAATCCTACATATTTATTGATTTACTGGCATCATAAAGTTAAAGAACATAATTATGGCATTAACATGTTATTTTTATATAATTTTCGTGTATCAGATATTTAAATTAGTGTTATTTATTAAAAAAAAACCATATGGGCTTACAATTAATAATAATAAATTAAATTTTTAACATTTTATCCATAATTTTCAACGTACTACAAGTTTATTTCTTATAACCGATTTTAGTGGCAACGTGGTGTTTGATTTGCAACTTAAGAATGTTTCGAAAAGAAAATACGTATTAAAAATCTCAAAAATATTTCTTCTAGCAAAAATTGGAAGCCGTATGATTAATATTAATTAATTCAGTTAGGTTTTTGTGAAAATAAATTCCACGGGCTACTAGGGTCCTGATGTGCACCCATTTTGATATCTGCACGACCAAGAGTAGGAATGGTAGATTAGAAGATTAGAAGAAGAAAGTTCCAGAATTAGATACAGGGAAAGAGAAAAGAGATATAGACTGCTGTTGGGTGGGTATTCAGCGATAAAACAACCCGCTGCTCCCGTTAAAAGGAGTTTAGGTTAGGTTAGGTTAGAAGGTGGCTGCAAAAGGAAATTTGACTCCAGCCCAGCTGGGTCCTGATTGTTAACTGTAGGAAAAGAAGTAGAGAAGAAAGATAAGCTTAGGCAGTGAAGGGTCAAGAAAGAAAGAAAGAAAGAAAAAAAAGATAAGAGTGAGAGGGAGTGAAAACTCGATGCAATAGAGGTAAAGAGAGAAACGGGCATACCAAATCCGCTATTGGGTAGTTAACCACCCACTGCTGCTGTTAAAGGCGTTTAAGTTCGTTACTTTCATTGCTGAAAGCTCGCAGAGGCTACTAAAGGATCTTCCGCCTAGAAAGTGAAGATGGTTATACTCTACAGCGGGACAGAGGCATACAAGATGCACGATATTCTTCTACGTCATTAAATCATTGTAGGGGAGACTCATGTGTCTGGCATGGGTACAGAATGTGCAGTATCCCGTGACAGCGGCCAGAAGGTTACGGAGGTACATCTTAGGGGCTGTGCACAAATTATGTAACGCTCCAAAGGGGGAGGGGGATACAGATTTGTTACGGATTGAAAATTTTGCATTGAAAAATATGAAAAAAGCGTTAAATATGTGAATGGAACAGCACTTAAGGTACGTTCACATCTGTCAAACATTTGCCCAAAAAAGCGTAACCACTAAATACTAATGACAAAACTTTTAATTTATGCATTTATTTATTAAGTTAAACAGCAACTAATAAGAGAAGATTCTATTACATTTTCTATAAATTATATAGGAAACTGTTTAACGTAATAAACAGGTATCTAAATCAAAAGTTTTGTCATTAGTATTTAGTGGTTACGCTTTTTTGGGCAAATGTTTGACAGATGTGAACGTACCTTTAGGGATTATCCCATTGTGCCAGAACTCAGGGAAAGACATGCTTAAATCTGTTACAACTCGGCAGTGTTAAATCGTCTCTAGTATTAAGTATTCGTCGCATTAACGATCTTTAAGTGCAGGCATTTTCTTAATTATTTTACTTCGCCGAACGAAGTTGTATTAGCATCTAGGCGAGGCCATTATGATTTCACTGTGGAGCAGGTTGGCTTATTGTACCGTCTAGTTTAACCTCTGCATCAATACGTTTCTAGCAGGATTAAAATAGAAGACTGCAGAAATTGTAAATATTGTCATAACCAAGCTGGATTCCACTCTTAGCCACCACATCATCAGCGAAGATATTAACTGTATTTAATTCATGTCTACGTACCCATATTAGGGTAACACCTGAATGATTTATGTAAATTTTTGATGATCTATGAGAGAATTTAGCCATTTGTGGGCACATTTTTGTGTGTCACTCATTTGGACCAGTGGGAAATTAAAGCCAAGAATCCATACTTATTGACTATGTAAGTCCGACTTCTCAATTGTATTTGGGAATTTTTCTATAAAATTTTGAAAAATTAAATTTATGTAAATTTTAATGAGCTCTCTACCTCTCTCTTTTTCACTCTCTCTCTATCCCTCTCTCTTTCTCTATCTTTCTCTCTCCCTTTCCCTCTTTCTCTCTCTCTCTCCCTGTAAAAGCACTGCTGTAACAACTAACAAAACTTGCAATAGCATATCCCTATCCCCACTCTATCACTTTCCCTAAGTACAGGCACAATGTCAGGGGTCAGGGTTCATCCCTGGAGTACTGCTACTACAAAAAAAAATAATAAAAACAAATCAGGCAAATTGCTGAAACGTAAAGGATATTCAACTAGATAACAGAACTGCGATTTATTTATAAGATCCAGTCAAATAAGAATTCTTATGATGAGATCGTGATGATAGTTCATCCTTACTTCCTTTATTTTCTTGAAGAAGCCAACCCTTTGATTTGGGCATAATATTGCAAACAAATTCAATACTTTTTTTTCCAAAAAAAAACTCAAGCTTAAACTAGAAATTATTTAATTAATATAAAACTATGACAGAACAATTAGCAAATGTAAATTTTAAATTAACAAAAAGAATTTTTCCACAAAAAATTTGCACAAATGACTAACTGATGATTGAATAATAAAATTAGATGAAAAATATGTTAATTTCTAAATTAAATTGTTAATTTCTAGACCAACTGAACGATATTTAATCAAAGAAACTGAATTATTCGGCATTAATTTCGTTTTTAATTTAATTTTGATAAAAATTTAATCCTTTAGTTTTAATTTCTGCTAAAATATTGTGGGAAGGGAATATTTAAGCAGATTTTAACTTTTGCCACTTGCATCGAAAAGAAAATAATTAAATACAACTCCCTTTTTAACTTCCCCTACAAAAAGTTTTTTTTTTTTTTGTTTTGTTTTTACTAATGAGCCTCTCATTAATATAATTGTTTGCTTCAACACAGACACATGATGTTTTAATATGCTTTATGACCAGCAACAGAGAAAAAAAAACAAAGCAACAACAATTTCAACTTTAATTCTATTATAGTCGTTGATAAATTTCATATAACATACATCCTTACATACAACAATGTTGTATATTCAATTAAGTGCTGAACAGGAGAACATCATCAACAACAACAACAATGAAAAATTGTGAAAAGTAATTAAACGACTACAACTATTAGTTGAAAATATGCAGCAGCATCAGCAACAGCAACAGCAAAATGTTTACAAAGGACCCTTCATACACAAAAATTATTTTGCAAACTTTATTAAAGGATTTTGTAGAATCTACTGGCTGCTGTTAATGGTCCAGCATGAATAATTCTATCATTATCAGCTGCTACAAGTGCTTGATAAACTCTAAAGTTAAACAAATTTTATACGAGTACGAGTTGAAACAATTTATATGACAATAAAAATATTAAAATTAATTATGAAGAAATTAGGCAACAACAGCATAAAATAAAGCAAAACTTTTTGTTAGATATTTGTTTGGTTTTTTTTTAGCTTAACATTAGAGCGTATGAGTAGTATTGAATTTTAATGAAATAGTAAATTATTAAACATTTATAAAATGTATTTAAGTTACGTTAAATGCTCAGCAAAATGTAAATGACATTTAATGCCACATCTATGTTTGTATGTAAATATGTACATGTGAATGAATGTGCATGTACGTGCATGCACAGAAGGCATTTAAATTGTAAGCCAATTAAAACTTTTGCTTTTTATATTGCTTTAATCACATTATCAGACAAATAATTTCCGTTTTGAAAAATTAACATTTAAATTAAAGTAACAAGAAAGCAAAAAAAAAAAAAAATGCCAATTACAGCGATGACAACAAACATAAAAGCTGAATTGAAATGCTGCAACAAAAAAAAATAGAAAATAAATGAAAATTTCAGAAATTGAGGTGTTGAATAAAGGAAATAATAAATAAACACACACACACACATGCTGAACAGTTTTTAAATCAATTAAAATGTTTTTTTTTCTTGTTATCTTTTTCATTGGAAATATGAATAAAAAGTATGTATTTGCACGTTAAAAATTCAAAAATAAATAGAAAAAGAGAAAAATTTTATTAGCAAATCCAATAAAAATCTTTAACAGTATTTTTACTTTATACAGATCACTTAAAAAAAAAAGTTCTAAAACAGGAAGGAAAATGAAAATTTCATGAGAAGAAAATAAAATTGGGAATTACAAAATAACATCGTTCTAAGAAATCCCACAGCAGAGTTGAAATAAAATATTTGGTAAAAAATAATCAACTTAATTAAGGGGATCCCAGTTATATTAAAAGTATATTGGCCTGGTTTTTATGTCCTAGGCTGCATTTCACGAGATTGAGTAGAAAAATAAGGAAAATCTCTGAAAAATAGAGAACAAATAGAATAGAATAGAATAGAATAGAATAGAATAGAATAGAATAGAAAAGTGGATAGATCTGGTCCAAGGACCGGCACTGCTACAGCTATTGGATCTTTTGTGCCATGGATCTCTAAATTAAACCAAGCTCTGAATGACTCTCCTTATGAAAGTCAGCACAGAGGTTGGAGAAGCCCGCCTAATATCATCCGAACACACAAATTCAGAAATAAAAACACTCCTTCTATTATTACATACATTCACAGTGAACGCCACAAGGGTGAGCGAACTAGTTTACTTTTCCAAAGATGGTAGTTCAGTCCATAATGACCGGAGAGGTAACCAGTAACTAACCGTAAGTCATTCCTGTCGAAATTCAGGATGCCACTGTATGAGAATGGCTGTATCAATGATTTGGCCTGCCTTAAACGGAGAGAAGCCACCCAAACTTTCTTAGCGGTCGACATGTCGTTTTCTCTGATTAGAGTTGTCGACCAATTTACGTCACAAAAGGGCTCTGGGCCTATAAAAGGAGCGGCAGAGGCGCTCTTGGCCAATTCATCCGCTACCTCGTTACCCGGATGACCACTATGGCCATGTATCCAGTAAATGGAGACCTTGATCCGTATTAAAGGGCTGCGTGAAACTTAATAATGATGATCATGAAACTTTCATCATTATCTTTTATTCATTCGTTTCTATTCAATACAGATGAATAACTAGGAACAGAGAAGAATCAACACACGATAGTTAAGAGGAGGGCGTAATGAAGTTTGTGTGTTCACTTATACAAGAGCGAACGAACATTTACAAATGTGAAACCGAACATGTATTGAATAAATATCAATAATGTTCATGCAAAAACAATATGCTCTCAAAGATCAGTGTTGCCAGTTGTACGAAAAAGGAGAATCATTTAAGAAATACGTTAAACATACACAATGAACTAAATCCTAAAAAAAGAAGGCAAAAAACTCTAAAAAATTTACAGTTTAATGATTAATGATTATTTTATTTATTAACGTTTATTGAAGGTTTATGTTATTTAGAAATGCAAATAACAAACTAAAATACATATTGAATTTGATTTACTACTAGTGCTCGTAATATGAATAGTATATACATGCATACGTACATGCGTGTATAAGCTAAAACTTGAAATTACATATGCAAGTAATTACACATGGGCAGCGCATGCAAAAGATTACATGGTTTCACCAAATTGGCAACATTGCTATTGCGTATTAATAAGAAACTGTGAGATGAGAGCGAGAACTTCAAATAAAAATCGTTTCAATGAACAAACTCTTTGTGTTAACGAAGTGAAACAAAATGTTCTCACTCATACTATGAACAAAGCAACAGTTTGTTTGGTGTTCTGATTTTTATTCGAAATAGAGTTTTAGTCAATGAACATATTCATATGTTCATTAATGACCACGTTCACGCAGCCCTTTAGTCCGTATCGATAGCTTCTGTAGTGAGTCAAAGTATTCTAAAACAAGCTAATAACGGAATTCCCATGAAACTAGGGACTTAAGGGTTACCTGAATATCCGAAAAGATAGCTATATGCGCGCCTTTAATGCCTCTGCTCAAATTAATATGAATACATTTGGTGATTGCGTGTATTTCCGCCTTAAATACCGTGAGCCATTTACCCATGGGCACTGAGATTTTCACGTTGGGTCCGTAGACTCCAGCGCCTACTCCATCTAAAGTTTTGGATCCATTCGTATACCAACATAAACTTCTGGAATCCACAGAGGGACCATTAGCCTCCCACGTGGCCCTAAGCTGAATTGTGACATTAAATCTCCTCTTGAACCTTAGTTCACAGATTATCCTGTCGCTTGGCATCCGTAACAGCTTTCTGCAGGACAATGTATTCAGCATAGATGAATGCCCGTTGCCAACACAGCGAGCAGAGTTACCGATACCCATCCGATAAGCGGTCATTGCCAATGTCCAAAATAACGTAACCACTAGTTTTTCTTAGGGATCATGTCATATAACTTGGTTTTTATATTGCAAAATAAAATAAGTTATTATACAAAAAAGTGTGTTTTTATACAGTTTATAAAACATGCGAAACCAAATTAAAAAAAAATAGTGGAATTAAAAGAAATAAATTATTAGTTTATTTCTTGGTTACGTTTTTTTCGACAAATATTTGATAAATGTATAAAGAGTGTAAGAAATATGAACAGATTCATATTGAATAAAAATTGTTTGTTGTGTTTTGGAAGTTCTAAGCTATTGCATTGCTTCTATCGCGGGCTTTGAGGCGACCGAATCAAGAAATTTTTAAACGTTTGTTTCTTAAGTCTTTTGTTTTTGAAACGAAAAAACCTGGAAAAAATCTGTCAAAAATCTGTCATTTGTTTTGAAAGGAAAAAACCTGGCACTAAGTTTGCTTCTTAAGTCTTTTGTGTTGTTAAGTACTTAAATCGCCCCTAAAGTATGCTATTGATTAACATTAACATTTGATATCATATTGATATCATTAACATACAGTATTGCCAGAATAACAAAGGAGTTATTAAACAAAACGTAATAATATAATTGCATAAGTTGATAAAAAATGCTGTACAATAGCTTTACCGCGGCAGTCCCCGAGTGCCACATGTCTTTTTTTTTAAACTACTTGTGTTTGTGCTTTGCTAATTCTCAGCTCTTACTTGGCATTTTTTGCATAAGCAAACTTGTATAATAATCTTTCAAGCATGGCGGTAAAGACTTACTCATGAGTTAGTATTTAACAACCAATGAATTGCTGCATATAAAAGATTTTTCAATAAGAGTGATATGATTTCTTAAAAAAAAACACTTATTGTTAAGGAAATTTAAAAGTTTTTTATTTAAAATGAAGTATAATCGATACAATTAAGTTCTAAATAGAACGTCATTAAAATGGCCTCCACAACTTCTTCTGCAGGAACGAATTCGATGAACCCAATTTTCAAGCACTTTTTCCACTAAATCAAGTCGTATGTCATGCATGGCACGTTCAATATTGACTTTTAAAGCTTGAAGAGAGTCTGGTTTATTTCGAAAGACCAATGACTTCAAATAACCCCCCAAGAACTAGTCTAATGGTGTTAAATCACATTTTCTTGGAGACCATTCAATATCACAATTTCTGGAAATAATCGATACTCCGAATTTTTCTCGCAATAATTCAATTGTTGCTTTTGCTGTGTGGCACGTAGCCCCGTCTTGTTGGAACCAAATGTTGTCAATATCAACTTCTGCCAATTTCGGCCATAAAAAGTTGGTTATCATCGATCTATACCGGTCTCCATTGACAGTAACGGTGTTACCAGTTTCATTTCGAATGAAGTAAGGTCTTCAGCAACACTTGCCTGAACGGCAGCAATATTTGCATTACTTCGAGCGGTTCTTTGTCCTATTGGCACTTGAACTTTATGTAAAGAAAATGTCAGCTCAAAATTTTAAACAATTCGATGAACAGCGAGCACACTTGGACAATTATTAAGACCATGAAATGGCTAAAGCCCACGAAAAGTTGCAATTGGAGAACGAGTATTTTGATAATAAAAGTGAATAATTTGTAAACGTTGTTCTTGCGTATATCTCTCCATGATGAATTTGTAAACACTACTGAAACACTACAATGAAAAACAAATGACAGATAATGTCATATTACAAATAGGCGAAACGCCACTTCAAAATCACATCATCCCTATTGGAAAACCTTATAGATAAGCTAACCCATAACAAATAATTTATATCTTGAAACAATAATATAAAAATAGAATTAATATTAATCATACGCCTTCCGAATAGAGTGAATTTTATTCTGTAAGAATTTAAAAACTATTTTCTGAAGGTCTTAGAAAAAGAGTTTAAATGAAATAGAATTTTCTTTAACCAAAAAAAAAAAAAAAAAAAAAAAAAAACTATTCCAAACTTTAATAGTTTAGAGGAAAAAATTTTTCGCCACATTTACATATTTTTCTTCTGTTTTGTGCATTTCTTCCTTCAAAACATTTGCATAATTGTTAAAATTTCACTAAGTTTTTTGTTTCTCAGTTTACTGGAAACTTGTACAAACCGACAAAAAAAAAATTACGGAACGTGAAGGTTTTTTAGAAGAAAAATATCTTTTTGCAAAATAGAAGACATATATTTTTTGCGCAAAACTTTTTTCCCCTTTTTTTCGCCGACCAACCAAAGTAGACTTGTTTTCAAAAGTTTCTTTCAAAGTGTATTACATGTTTGGTGGATCTATAGCGGAGCACATGGCATGATGCACTTTCATATTCTCAATCAAGTTAAAAAAGAAATAACGAGAAAAAAAACTATGTACTTATATAATATTTTGACTAGTTTTTTGGGTTTTTGTTTCTTGCAAAATAAAACAAAAATTGTTTTGAAAGGATTTCTATACTTTGCATTTTCTTTTTTTTTTTTCTTTTAGCTTTTTTTTAATATTTCGCAAAAAATTAGTTTTCACCTAGAGAACAAAAAAAACAAGTGAAAAAGTTTTCTTTCTCTCTTTTCTTTCTTCTTAAATATTTTTTTTAAATTTTTTTTGCAGCAGCCATTAATTTAAAGCACCAAGGATTTGTTTGCCTTTTTCTTCGTTAGTAATTTAGTAGAAGTAAAAAAAGATTATGGCAAATATTTGCTACAACAAAGGTCATGCAGCCAAAGAATAATATTATTTTTTAATTAGGAAATTTTTCCCAAAATAAGAGGTGATCCATTTCGAGGTTCCCTACTTTTTTTAAAGAAAAAACACAGAAAATTCGAATTTAATGGAGAATGTTTATTATCATTTGAAAGAACATTCTTTGGCATTCATTTTTTGAAGATTATGTCTACTAAATGTTGGCCGTTGCTACGTCGCAGATGGTCCATCCGTTGAGTCCAATTTTCGATGACTTGTTCGAGCATTTCGACTGGTAACTGGCGAATGACACGCGTGATGTTTTCCTCCAAGGCCTGAATCGCAGCGGGTTTGTCCGCATAAACTTTAGACTTTACATATCCCCACAGGAAAAAGTGTAAGGGTGTGATATCACACGATCTTGGTGGCCAATCGACCGGCCCAAAACGTGAAATTATATGCTCACCGAAATGTTTTCTCAATAAATCCATTGATTGATGCGATGTGTGGGAAGTGGCGCCGTCTTGCTGAAACCAAATGTCGCCGAGATCACGATCTTCAATTTCAGGCGTCAAATAGTCGGCTATCATGGCGGTCGCCATTGACGGTTACGTTCGCACCGGCATCATTTTTAAAGAAATATGGACCGATGATTCTACCGGCCCACAAACCACACCAAACCGTTGTTTTTTTCTGGATGAAGTGGCAGTTCTTGAATCTCTTCAGGTTGCTCTTCGACCCAAATGCGGCAATTTTGTGATGGTGTTGCGAATAGTACGCTCAGTAGGCCGATTATGTTGACCATAAGTTGAGCGAAGTGCACGAAATAAATTCCTCACAGAACGTGAATTTTCATAATAAAGTTGAACGATTTGTAAACGTTGTTCAGGCGTAAGTGTCTTTCCATTATGAAATGCCAAACAATACTAAACAAAAATAACATGACAGCATGACACGACTCACACGTGATCTGTAAGAAAAAGGCTATTGAAAAAAGTATCTCTACTTGAATCAACCTTTATATAAAATTTCATTATACATATATTTTTTTTGCTATTTAGAGAAGTTTTAGTTTATATTAAATCAAGGACTTTTTAACAAATATTCATTCTGTAACATTTAAATAACAAGAACTTGAACAATATATTATACACTGCGTATGATTAATGTTACAATTTCGGAAATTCGTTACACGAAGCGTATGAGTAATTTTAATTTGATTGATTACAATCATTTAAAGATTTCGTAGCAACAAAAATTTTAATATATTAATGTTCTCTTTAAACTGTTATTGAAAATTTTAAGCTACAGTGTATGATTATTATTTTCTTCTTGACTACATCATTAAAAAAAGTCTTATAAATAACTTAAAGCTCTGTTGATTTCTATTTATTAATTCAGTTTTATTTATTGTGTTTAACAAGCAAATATTAAATATTTTACAAAACTCTCCCCCACTTTATCAATTTTAATTTCATTTTATACTTGAAAATTTCAATTTCTTACTATTTGTTCGTACATTATCTTTATTAAATAATTGTACAACAAGCAATCTACAGCAAAAGCTATTTTTATTTGCTATAAATTTTCTATTGAGATTTCATTAAAAGTTTTTATATTTGTCTTGATAGCTTTTCATTTGATAAAGTGTTTGCAAATAAAATTTAACTTGGCATAAAATTAAATAAACAAATTTTTGCTTATGTGTTTGTGTATCTATATAAATAGTATTTTCTTGGCATACTTTGCTTTGCTTTGCTCTGTTGTAAAAAGTTTTGTTTTTCTTTTAGTTTCGTACAACGAAAAAACCAGTAAAGGGATCATTGAAGTTTAGCTTGTTGTGAAATTTACCTAGAGACATTTTTTTAATTAAGTGCTATAATTAAGTGAAAAATCAGCATTAAAGTGGAAAATTTAATAAAGATTTATTTATAAAATCAAGTGTTCTGTTCCTTAAGGTCTCAGGAATTATATAAACGATTCAAATTAAATTCACAGTCAGGCATGAAGGGATGCTGTAATTCGTTTGCAAAAGTGGTGGGAAAAGCTATGAAGTTCCCATTAGAAGTTTGTGTATTAAAAGAAATTCCCCAAACAGAGTGTAAGGAATTCATATAATTACACCGTAAAAAATAAAGAGATGCAATAATGTCGTTTGAAATTTCGCTGCTAAAATGCGTGGTTTTTATATGGGAATCCCTTATTAGAAATAATGGTTAGTAAAAGAACTAAATTTGTGCAACATAACGAATTTTGACTGGTTCAGAACCAACATTAATTTTTTACTGTGTATTTATTTAAATCAACCATTTTTTCTTGTTTAAACAAAATATCATTACAGCTAAACCTTTAGGTTTTACAACAATTAAATTTTGTTAGATTCTTGGTCCCCTGTAATAATTTCACATCACAGGATTTGAATAGACAAGCTTAAGAATAGACTCAATAGTTTCATTAAGAGCAGATGCCAAAATGCATAATGTTTATATGGTCAGTTCGACTTTAGAGTTTTTTTTTTTTTTAATTAGGACCAGCCGGAACTAGGAAAATAGGTTTTGGGAAGGAGGATAAAGGGAGAAGTGTTTGTGGTCATTCGATTTGAACCCTGACACACTGAAAGACCTCTGCTGGGAGTTTATTGCACATACAAACAGTACGGCTAAAGTACTAATTCACTCTGTAATGCGTGATGCGGTTCACTGACATATCGACCACAAAGGTGATGTGCTCTTGATGAAGAGCGCGTTGTACGTGAAAAGTGACGGGTTTCGGGAACAATTTCCCTGATTTCATTAGAAAACATTCCACTGTAGTAGCGATAGAACAATGAAACACACCCAACGTTGCGTCGATGCTCCAGGGAGTCAATAGAGTTGGCTACCCTACTGTCACCGATAAGCTTCTTCGCCCTATCCTCTACGCGGTCGAGTAACTTCAAAATAGATTTTAAAGCATCGGCCCATACATGAGAGTTGTATTCCATTTTTGGTCGGATAAAGGTGGTATAAATATTAAGGAGATCAGATGCAGTGAAGTATGTCCTACACCATCTTAAAAAGCCCAGGCACTTGAATGCTTCTTTTGAGACATGAAAAATCATTCCATCGAACATCACAATAAATTTTCATGCCAAGAACATCAAGAGCTTCTGATTCCTCAATTTCTATACGACCCATGTTTACAGATGCAGCAGCATGTCCGGTCATACGTCTGTGTGTGAGCACAGCACATTGGGTCTTTCGTGCATTAAAATTTACCCTAATTGCATGACCCCAATTGGAAATTGTCAGGAGATCGCGATTTAGTGTATTATTTATATTTTGCCGCATTGCCCGGATCTCCGACGGGTTTGGCCTGTTACTGAATGAATATGAATGAACTAAGCTGCTGTCATCTGCAAAAGAGTAGATAGGTTTGGAAGTTTGACGTAGAAGGTCATTCAGAAAAATAAGAAAATGGGTAGGAGAAAGAACGGAGCCTTGTGATACACCTGAATTTATCTTGAAGTCATTTGATGAGACCCCATCTACAACAACTCCTATAGTGCGATCTCTGAGAAAGCTCGATACAAATCGAGTGAAGCCATCGCCGACACCAAAAGCAATCAGTTTTGACAAAAGTGCTCCATGCCAAATTCTATCAAATGCCTTGGAAATATCTAGAGCCACCACCTTACTTTCGCCAAAGTGCTATTACAAAGCTATTACACCACTTCTCCGTAGAGCGGCCCCTACGAAAGCCATACTGCCGGTCGCTAAGTAAACTGTTGAGCTCCAAATACTTCATAATTACTTTGGAAAGCGCAGAACAAATTGCAATTGGGCGGTAATTTTCAGGGTTGTTGGCTTCCCCCTTTTTAGGGATCGGCGTTACATTGGCAACCTACCAACACTTTGGAAATTCACCAGCATGGTACAAAGTGCTAACTTTAGAGTTATCGCATTAAAAAAAAATAAACCCCTTGAAGCTTTCATAAAGCTTTTGCTAGATTTAATTTTTTTTTTTACTGTGTACTTATTTAAATCAACCATTTTATTTTGTATTTGCTCAACAAATCAAATTTTTCCAGCTAAAGCTTTAGTTTGTAAACCAATGACCTCTTGTTACAGTGCTTTCTTAAAATTCTAAAATTTTTCTCAACCCTAAAGTGTAAACAAAAATAAAACCAAACTTACCTTTGAAAGAACACGTTAATAGTAAATAATGTTTGAAATCATCCCTTCCTAACAACAGCAAACTAAATTTTTCGCATTTGTTGAATATTTTTATATATATTTTTTTCTTCTTCTTCCTCTTCTATTAAATGTTTGCTTGCGAAAATGCAAAATAAAATGAACATTATCCTTGCTCATCATCATTGCCAGGCGCTACTTTGCAACTAAATAACCATCATTAGCATTATTATTATTATTATTATCATAAGCAACAACAACAGCATACTTAACATTATCCACTTCATGCTTTAACTACTCATCAACGAGAAAAATAATAAAAATGCAACAGAATTAAAAAAAAAAAAAAAAATACATACTATATAAATAAAGATGTAAAATGTATACACAGCTGCTGTGAATTATATAGGGATTGGCTATAAATAATAGTTTCCCCTTTTTTTTGTAATCACCTTAAAGTATGCTATTAAATTTCTGCATAGAAGCAACGTAATGAGGCGTATGATCAATATTAATTCAAGCTTAAAGTTAATGAATATTATTTTGCAGCCTTATTGTTATTGTATGTATTTCAGGCAAGCTTTTTCAATTCTTTGGGATTTTTTTTTTGTTTTTGTGATGCAATTAAATCAGTTCGAATGGACAATGTGCCTTTATATTTTTGAAACGTTAAAACTTTTCACTGCCTTTTAACAGTTTTATAGTTTCTTAATGTGCAAAAGAGAAGGCAGGGCGGTTATTCAATGGCAAGTAGTCATTTGTATAAAGAAAAAATATGTAAAGACGTTAATGTTTCGTTCTTCAATTCTAAAGTTTTTAGTAGAAGTTATTCAAGAAGAGCATCGCCAACGACAATCATCCATATCGGACTACCTTTCATTTTATGCTTCAAGTTTGTAATAAATTAATTAAATTTTCTAACTTGTTTTAAAACTAAATTATTTCCCCTTTTCCTACAAATTAGATGGGGGTAGTGGCCCAGAAAATAACGAATTCAGTTGAAATACTTATGACGATATTCAGAAAGATGATGATGATGAACGTTGTGCACAGAGGAAAGAGCAGGCACTACAGCTTGTTTTAATTTTCAGCATTTTAATTTTCTCCTCTACCCTGTTCTTTATTTCAGCGTACTCGTATTTAACATGTAAACGATAATTTCTGGTTGGTGTTTTTTATTTTTCATCTTTATAAGCTTCTGTATTTTCTTGCATATTTATTTACCTGCTGCTTCTTGTTTGCAGCGCAACGGATAAGTATTTTTGTAAACGTTCGTTAAAAATATATACTGCAGTGTTTTTTTTTTTGCTTTTCTTTTTTTGCCAGCATGAAAAAATTAAATATTTTAAAAAGCAACAACTTGGTCAATATTTGCTCATTTCCTTTTGCACAACATGCTGCGTAAAAGCTCGTATATTTCGTAAATTTTACATAAAATAAAAGATAAGAAACAGCCAATTTGGCAAAAAATCCCTTTAAATGAAAATTCACATTTATATTCAGTGGAAAACGTAACCGAAAAAATCTTAAGAAATGTTCAGTCACGCACAACAAAAAAAAAAAAAAAAAAAAAAAAAACATTAAAAGAAAACGAAAAACAAGCAGCAGAAATAAGCTTTATAATGCAATCAACTTTAATTGGTTGTTTTATAAAACTGACTTTAGAATTTTCATGTCTAAAGTTAAATGGAAATCCTTGGCCCCTTCACTCTACCACAAGTATTATCAAAATTTCTAAGGATTTCTAACAAACACATATTCAAATTTCTTTCACATTCACTTAGAACTGAAGCTTTTGCAGGTCTTTTGTTAGGCGAGTTCAACAAAACTAAACTTATTTTAATAAGTTTTTGCACAAATTTTGACTTGTTTTTTTTCTTCCGCCGTAAAATATCAATGAAAGAGCACGAAAAGGAGGAAAAACAAGAAAAAGAAAATAATATCGTAATTGAAATGAATAACCCTACCAGACCTGCAGTCGCGAGAAATTATAACATAAAAGTTTTAAACTCAAACTCTATTTTCAAGCTAAATGAAAATTCTGGGTTACAAAGCCAAGAATCATTCATCATCAAGTATTTATTAGCAATTACTCTAAATAAAATAGTTCAATCAACCAGGAAAAAAAAAGGTTTGGAATGAAAACAACAACAACACTCTAAACAGATGTGTTTCAATTAAAAAGTTTTAAGAAAATGTAGCCTACTTTAGGGATTCAGATAAAGTTATACACAAATAAATGTATACTATACACACAGATACATAGAAAAATTCCAGAAAATTCATCTTAAATATTTCTAAAATATTTTATCAATTTAAATTGTTTATTTAGAAAAGGAAATGTAATTTGTTGCTAAAAACAAGTTTTCTAATTTACTTTCAGCTCAGCCAGAAGATATGCTATATTTGAAAGCAAAATGTTTTAAAGGTAAGTGAACTTTCAGTTTAAAAAGATATACATATTTATGTATGTATGTATGTACATGTAGAATTTACAAACGAAATGACAAACACATTTGTCAAAGAATATCAAAAAGCTTTAAGCGATAAACAGTTTATATACAGTTTTATTAAAATAAAATACTGCAGAAGTATTTTTAAGCAGCAATTTTACAGCCTTTAGAAATTTCGTTAAATGTCATTTTATATATAGTATTATTATAAAGAACTTTTTTTCAAAACTCTTAATAAAGCTCTGCGAAGTTTTCTTAAAATTAATTTCAGCATTCAAACTATTTTAGAAGCTGGAAAAATTTATTTACTATAATAATTTTTTTATATTGTATATATACCTAAAGCTTTTAAACTCTTGATAAAAGCTTTCGTATCGTTTTATTAAAAGCCTTTAAATTTTTTTAACCTAAGTCCGTGACAGTTTTCTTAAAAGCCTATAAGCTGGTATTTAAAGACTTTTAAATTAATGCCAAGCTTTTCTTTATTAGCATTTTAAGCTTTTTTTATTAGCATTTGAAGCTTTTGCTAAAAAAAATTCTAGGTAGCAATAGTGTTTATTAAAAACTGCTATTAATGCTTTCTATTTTTCTTTTTGATCTTAATATCTTTCAAAAGGCTTTTGAATTTTTATAAAAAGCTCTTTTATCTAATCTATAAAAATCTCTTGTCACGATGTTTATTATCGAACTCCTCCGAAACGGCTCGACCGATTTTAAGGAAATTTTTTATGCACACGTATGAGATTTGGTTTTAAAGTATATTTTAAACCGCTATGTTCATGAGGAGGGGAGGGAGGGGGCTTTTGCTATATTTACTAAACTCTAAACCCAATTCGTATTACAAACAGAACAAAATTATTTATGCTGTTGAAGGACGGATGGTGCTACGTCCGCCTATCAAAATTGGAAAAATGGGTTGATGAGTGGGGAGAATGATTCCCCCATATAAGAAAATAGCTTCCGGGCGAAGCCAGACAATCATCTATAAATTTTATATATTTTTATTAAAATTCCTTTGAACTTCAGTTCTTATTCAAACCATGTCATGTATTTAATTAAACTTTGTAAGAACTTGTTTAATATCCTTTCCATTTTAAATAGAAAATTTTTATTTTAAATCTTTGAGGCTCAAAAATTTTCTTATATTTATTATATATAAGCTTCCAGTGAAAGCTCTCTTTTTTTGGATTGAAACGTTTAAATGGTTTAAAAGGCTTAAACAAAAGCTCTACCTTTTGCGAAAATGCCTTTAAGCTTCAAAACATTTCAATGTCGCAATTTCTAACAAAACTTTTATTATTAAATTTTGGAAAACTTTTATTTAATCTTTTAGAAGCTTTCATTAAAAGCCCTCTAGGTTTTTACACCAAAAATATGTACCTTAACCCGCTGCAAGCAATTTAATGTTCTCCTAAATTTATTCAAGATTTTTAACAATTTTAGCTATCTCTTTTTAAAGTTCTATTAAGTTAGTTTGCAAAAGCTTTGCAACATTTTCTAGAATAGTTTGATCAAACCTTCTTGGGGAGTTGTTTGTTAAACAAAACTCCCTTTGAAACTTTCTTCGTTTTGCTTAAGCATCTTGGCATTTTAAGTTTTATAGATTATTTTACATTTATCTGTAATTTAAACTACATTTTCATTGAAATAGTTACGATTATTGGAGAGCAGTATCTCTTTTTTCTAATTTTTTTGTTTTCTCTTTTTGGCTCAAGATAAATCGTTCAACTCAACATTGCCAAGCAAAAAACCTTCGAATTTTCAACTGTCATTTTAAAAATCTCTTTCCATTTTTTTTCATTCATTTCATTTCATTGCTGCTCCTTCCGTTTCCTTTAAATAAGAGCCACTAACAGCAATCAAACACTTGGAGAGTGAAGAGAACAGAATAAACTTTTGCCATTTTTTTTTTATTTTATTTACTATTTTGCCAATCAATTTAACCTACAAAAACAATGACAAACGAAACAGTAACAACAACAACAAAATAACTTAATACCCCAATGAATATAAAATTTTGTGGTCAAGCCTGTGGCAAATACAAAATGCAAGTGAAACTTGAAAATTTTATTTACAAAAAAGAAAACCATTCAAATACAGATACACAACATTATTTATTACGAACAAATGCTGCAGCAGGAACAACAAAGAGTCAAAATTACTAAAAAAAAAACAAATGCAGCAGCAGAAAGCAGCAACCAAAAATATAACGACTCAAGTCACACCACGAAGCAGGAAAGAACCGGGTGTTTTATACTATATTTTCTAATTCAAAATTTAAATTTATTTTTTGTTGACAAAACAATAAAATCTATTCCCATGACGTTGCCAAAGAAACGAAAATCTACAAATTTTCTCATTCAAAAGTTTTTTCCACTTTAGAGGGCACAAGAGGAGTAGAGTACAATAAAATTGAAGAAATATTTCATTTTATTCTCAACAATACAAATCACAACTTGCTTTGTTTTGTTGTTTTGTTTTACATTTGTTTGGCAATAGCTTGTAAAGCCCTTCCCCCCAGCCACCACGCAAACTTAAAATAGTTGACAACACTTTTAGAAAGGAGATAATTTTAAAATAAAAAGAAAAAAAAAACTTTACTCAGCAATATATTATATGAAATTTGTCTTCCTTTTATGGCCCACTGTATGCTATACCACCATTAGAAGTAGCAGCAATAAAGAGACAACAAAATATAGTATTGATTTTAATATATCGACGTTAAGATGCCTGCCTAACTGCCTGCTTTTTTACCCGCCTTCTGTACCTGCAAACTAAACAACAATAACAGCAACACAGCCCCAACTAAAATATAATACGACTACAAAGAAATGTTAAACATTTTTGTATTCTACCCCTAAACCACGTTTCTGTGTAACAAAAGACAGACAGAAACTTTTATATTTTTCTGAAATTACTTTACTTTTTAGCCACGTATTTAATTCGATGTGGTGGCAAATAAACCAAAAAATAAGTGAAATAAACTCGTACATGCTCAGATACAGCCTGCATAAGACGACAAACGACACAGTATACGAGTATTGTAATAATTTTTAAATTGACAGAGATAAAAAATGCCAACAAATAACAACGAAATATAAATTAAATGAATATTTTACAAATACTTGTGTTTTGTAAGAACTTGTGTTGTGGTGATATAACAACAAAAAAGTTAAAGATAATCATTTGCCCCTTTCTTGTGCTTCTTTTTGTTTAAAATGTGATTTAATATTATCAAATTAAAAAAAAAAATCTTTTAAGCCTTAAAGGGCTAAAAAATTCAAAAAGTTAGAAGAGAGCCAAAAAAAGAGCTTTCGGTTTTTAAAGCCTTTTAAAAGCTCTTTTAAGCTTAAGAAACTTAAAAGCTGTAAAACTCATTTCCAAAAAAGCTTTTTTGTTGTTTAACCAATAAAAAAGAAAATTTATATGCGAAATCAAAATTTATTAAAAAATTATACAATATCTTAAAAACCGAGCAAAGACAGTGTCAAAGCTTTCCAAAATATCACATAATATGTATTTGATAATCAGCAAAAAAGATAGAGCGGTCATGATAGTGCAAGGTATGGGAAATGCAAAACTGTCTAGGGTTTAGTTCAAAAGCTGCGATGCTTTAAAATACAGGTAATCGGGAAAAATCACAGTGAGATTCAACAACAACCTTTAAACTCGGAAGGCTACAAAATTAAAAAAAAGCTTTAATAATTTCAATATTCTATAGTTCAAAAGTCGATCAAATTATTCTTGCTCTGGCTCCTGTTTATGCACTAAGGTGGTCAAACTTGTGCTAAAGCTTTTTTCAATATAAATTTTATATATTAAAAGATATTTTACAAAACTAAAATGTCTTTTCAAAGCTCCAAACTGAAGTTGCTTTATATCAAGACTTAAAAGAAAATTTATTTTGTAAGGCATTTCAGTGTACTACAGCGCCAATGGGGGGAACTTTTCTTCAACATTATTGAAAAGCTTTTGATTTTATAGTTTAGAAAAGCTTTTTGAAAATCTTTTTATAAAGCTTTTCATTGCGTTAAAATCAATTCTACAACATTTTTCGCAGTCCTCCAAACTTTTTTAACTGCACGTTTATAAAGCTTTTTTTGAAAACACTTACTCAATTTCGTTAGTTTTTAATATTAATTTAGTTCTCATTGTTGAAAGTTCAGGTCTTGTTTTCTCCACTGTTTGTTGGCTTTTCCAGGAAATCGGGGAAAGAAAATTATATATTAAATTTAAGGTTTTTTTTGTCAGTTTAATAAAAAAAAAGAATAAATACTCTTTTTTTCCTTTTATTAAGCAAAAGTACAAGCTTAAATATGTAAATATTATTAAGAGCTTTTAAGAAAGCTTTTAAAATATATTTAATTTTAAAATTTTCTTTCAAAAGTACTAACAAGAGCTTTTTCAAATTTAAAATTTTATATTACTTAAAATACATACTAGAAAGATTTCTTTAAAAAGCTTATGCTAAAAATATGTTATAAAAATTTTCAAAAACATTTTTATAAAATTTTTGTTTTAACTTTATAATCTTTAAGTTTTCAAAAATATTTTTCAAACCTTTTTATAAACTTTTACTAAAACATTTTTTAAGCTTTAAAGCGTTTTTCCATTAAAGTTAAGTTTCTCTAAGGACTTTCGCTAAAAGCATTTATCATATTCTAAGCAAGTTTTTATTTTTAATGTTATCATAATTTTTATATTTAATGTTGTACTGCAAAGCTTTTTCAAGCTTTAGAACTTTGAAACAAACTTTGACAGCTATTAATAATATTTTTTAAAGAATCTTTCATAATAACTTTTTGCATAAATACTGGTAGCACGTTGCAGAAATTAGTTTTATGTGGATTTCTTTGCTTTAAGAAAAAAAGCTCCTTAAAAGTAGGCAACTTTCCACTGATAAATTTATTTAGTTTAACATTTTTCAATAATATTTCTTCGTTTTTCATTTCTTTCTCAAACCAGCACATGTGTGTAAATGCCTTATTTATACTTAAATTTATTTAAATTACTTTTTTTCTAATTATCCCAAAAGAAAAAAACAAAAAACAAAAACCTAAATTAGAGCTTAAAAAGAACACAAAATAAACTCAGTATTAAAGAGAATTAATCCTTTTAAATACTCGCATCTCCTGCGTATCTCTCTAACACACAAAATTATTTTTATTGTCTTACACTTCTTTCGCTTTTGCAAAGATTACAAAAAATAAAACAATCGAAATGTTTTTTTTTTTTTTTGTTACAAACTTTTGCTTTCGGGTTTTGTTTTCGTCGGTTCGGTTCCTAGCAGTGGCAGATGGATGGATGGATGGATGGTTTTAACGACAGCTTTAAGGTGAGCAAATAAGAGGAATATATGAAAATTCCAGGGAGCTAAAAGTTTGTTTTCGTTCTTCTTTTTTTGGCTGCTTATTTGCTTTACGGTTTACGGAGTTTGTATTGTGTAACAATGTCTGTCCTGGCCAGGTTTTTAGTTATTAGATACATTTATCCTTTATTTTGGGCTAAAAGACAACATGTTAGTTTTCCAGTTGTTTTTCTTGTTTCAGTTGGGTTTTTCAGGTTATCAACAGAAGCTATGGATGGGTGGAGTAGGATGGAAAAGTGGGTAGGGGTAGGATAAACAAATGAGTGTATCTGTTTGTGAGAGGGTTTTTAAATGAAGGTCCTAGAAATTAAATAGAAAATGTATTACTGTTTTATGGTTACGCTTGTTTGTGTTGGTTGTTTATGTTGTTATAACAACATGAAAAACCAAAACACCAACAAAAACAAATGTAACATGGGGAATATTTTTGTTAAATTACCAACACCAGCTGTACCACATACTCAGCCAGCCATCTACTTTGTTGACCCCCCCAAACTCTTGGAGACGCAATCTGCCAACAAAGAAAATTTAAATTCACAGAAACAAATACGTCGTAATAAAAGTTTACATATTAACATACATAAGTATGGAACAACTCGTACCATTTATATGAATTTTATTACTGATTTGAGGTCCTTAAAAATCATATCAATTGATTAAAAATAACGACAATAAAATAACCTTGACAACGTCAAAGAGGCCAAATGTATGATTTTCAAATGAAAAGTATCCTTTAATATCCTTTAATAATAAAATTCTATAAAAAGAGATTATGTTCAAAAATAATGTTACGGCTGATTTAAGTTTTTTTGTTATCCGTTCATCTGGTGGCCTCCTTCAAATAAAATTAATAACCATAAAAAAGGTGCAAAAAGACGACTCTTTCTTGTAATTGTATAAAATAAAATTTATTGCTGTCAAGCCTATAAAAAAAATTAATTAAATTCTAGCAGTAAATAAAATGAATAAAAAAAAAGAATTTAAATAAAGAGAATGAAAGAACTCAAAAATATTCCGTTTGAGGAACCCACTTGACAAGTGCAGCATGATTGGAATATTTAAGTGAATTGCTTTTGTGTAATTAAACAGTATTTTAACGTGAGAAATATGAGCTGTTTAATGGAGTCCCCCCACCTTCATTTAAGAATTCTTTCATAACAACAGAAAACGAATTGACTGATTCGAATCGAAGGATTGATTAGGACAAAAATTTTGAATTTCACAACGTTTTGCAAGTTTGGGGGGTATCAAATTGTATCCTTAGGAATACTTGTTATTTTTACTTTCAATTTAAACGATGTAAAATAATATGAGAAATATTTTTGTACACTTCGCTGTAGGGGTTTTTCTTTTTTCTTTTTTTTTTTTGATAATTTCTTTGAAAGGATACAAAACCCACCCCACCCCCTTCAGCATGAATGTAGTGGGCTGCATTTCCTTACAAAAAAAATATTGATCATAAAATACGTTTGCGAAGATATTAAAGTTCCAAACTCAGCCTGAACGTCAGAAAACATACATATAAAATAAATATGTGCTTAAGGGTTAATTAAGTTCGTGATAATCTATAGACAATTGCTTTTTTTGTGCTGCCCTTCATGCACCTATTATACAATCGATTTTTACAAAACTTTTACCAAATTAAATAAATTTTTTCACAGAAGTGAACGAGGTATTGTCGGTTTTTGTGGGTTCAGTATTTTGGGAACTATAAGCGCTTAAAGTTCCTACTACAACAACATTCATACGTATTACTCATACATGTAAGTTAAAGCCAAACAAAAAACAAACAAATAACACATACATGTGTTTTACACATTTAGATAGACCCAGCTAGCATTTGGAAGATTATTTGACTTGCGCGATCATTTCGCGACTCTTTTTTTAATCGTCCAGACGATTGTTGGAGTAAAATTATATTTTACTCTTCAAAATGATGCTTTTGCGAGTCATTCTGACGATTGTTGGACGAATTAATCGTCGTTTACGCATTTTGGAGGTCTGTTAATAGTTAACAATCGTGTTTCACTCTTCGAAGAGATATTCTTGCAAGTTACTTAAACGACTGTTAGACGGGTGTTTTGTTAAAGGGTCTTAAACGATCCGTAGGCGACTAATTATGGTGCATCGTAGACGATTCGTATGGAAGAGTCGCCATCAGGACAGAGTTTCTCTCGTTGTCTTTAACTTCTGCGATCGGAATGCGTCATCATGGACGATCGGATAATCGTCTTCTCCGATCGCGGAAGAGTGTTTAACGACAAAAAATGCTAGCTGGGGAAAGAGAAAAATAACATCAAGACTACTAAAATGGGGAAGAAATGTAGGAAAAAAAGATGAGAGAATTGAGTATTTTGTTTTTGCATTTAACCGTTCTTTTTTTGTAATTTTTGTGAATTCATAAAAATGTATCATTAAATAATTGTAGTTTTAATTGTCGTATGATAAGAGATTTGGTGTTTTATAAGAGATTTTTTATGATTTTTCTTTCTATGACTAGAACACGGTCGATTGAGTCGACCGTTGGTACACACTTGCTTACAATTAACATAAAAATACAGCTGCTCAGTGATGTATTGTTTTGTTTTTATCCGCTCTACCAGAATATTTCTTTTTGTTCAATTTCGCAGTAATAATTTATTTTAATATCGGACCATATTATGATTACTCACGAGCATATCATATGAACAATTTCTTTTTTAGTATGGTAGCAATCTAGGCACGATTTCTTTAGCTAGAAAATAATATGATCGCTTTGGTAATAATATGATTTAACCACAACCATACAATTAGTTTGCTACATGTTCAACATAGATTATGATCAGCGCAACCATGGTTTTATTGTGTGACTTGATTTATTTAATTAAATTATTGATATGATCTAAAAAAACTACACGGAAAGTGGGATAAATAAAGCTCTTAAAAGCTGATGAGGGCATACATAAACAACTTGGAGTTTCGTTGTTTTTTTTTATTGTTAGAATTATTTGTGTTTTCTTGCAATGCTTAAAAAAAATCTATAAGTCTTATGCTATGTTTCCACGGAACATGATTCGCTCTCTATTCATGCTTCACATCCCAATCATGAGCGAAGCAATTTGTTTCGTCACACAAATTTTTGAGAGCGAAGCAAGTAGATTCATATTGAATCTTCTTGCGAAGCAGGAAAAATTGCAGTCTTTTCTAATTTTTATCGGAAGTTTATCTGAACAACTCCCTTTATCCTCCTTCCCAAAACCTATTTTCCTAGTTCCGGCGCAATGCTTTGCATACGTAGGGGTCATCCCCTGAGTGCAGGTCCTAAGTAAAAAAAAAAAAAATAGATGTCAAACTAAAAGAAAAAAAAAACTTTAATTAAATTAAAACTAAAAATCTAAAAAAAAAACAATGGAGACAGAAATATATGTTAGTGAATTTTTAAGAAAACATAATAATTAAATTCCTTTTTGTTTCCATTTTTATATCTTTTTCACGAAATTTTGTAATTAAAAAATTATTTCAAAAGAGAATTGTCAAATCGAAGCAAGTAGACGAGTCGTTTAAACAGCATGATTCATAAACATGCTTCAGAAAGCAAAGTGCTTCCCGTGAACACAATATTATTAACGAATTTAAACAAGCCCAATCAAGAACTCAATTTATTGGAAAATAATTTGAGAAAAAGTGCCTAAAATTTTTTTAAAAATTTATAATCCCAAAATCTTTTAACATTAAAATCTTTTAAATAAAACTCTTGACTTGTATATAAAAATGCCTGCATAAACATGATTCAAACCTGTTACAGGATTACTAGCTTCTCTGTTATCTTTAATTATACCACAACAAAAAAGCCTACTTTTAGGGGCATCAATTGAACATTTGGCCATAAGTTTTAAATGTTAATTAAATGCTTTGCTTGTTAAAACAAAAAAGTTTAAAATGGCAGCGCCTTAAGGTATGCAAACTTTTTCGTTGTAAAATCGAAATATTAAATAAACACCATGAGTATGAAAGAAGTAAAACAAAATGATGGCGGACTAAAAATATAGACTGAAAAACATACCAATTGGAATTGCGTGTGGCATGCCGGATTTAAGCAAAAATTTTGCAAAAATATTTCTCTTACTTCGTTTTTACTTTACTTCAAGCATTTCTGTATTTTATATAAATTGACAAATGAGCATGATATACATATTATGGAAGCATTTCTAAATAATTTTTATTGCAGTTTTTTAATGTTTATTTTTCTCTTTCTTTTAATTTTGCATAAACATTTTCAACTTAACCCAAGACACTTGACAAAACACATGCATAATTGGCCCAGAAACTAAACAGAGACCCGACCGACCATGTACAGACAAAAGATGTAAGAATGTATAAAAGAGAAAAAAAATAAATAGTATGTACTTTATTAGCACAAGTAAGAGAGAAGAGATTGCGAGCGAGCGGTTGGGTGGGGTTGGGTTTGGGGGTGACATAAATTATGTCGTTAACAAAAACATTAAAAAACTGGTGCCATATTTTAACATTAAAGTTTATACTTCTAACTTTTTATCAACAATAACGAAAAAGCCCAGGCAAGCATTTCAGCAAAACAGCATACGAAGCATTAGTAAAAAATGTGGTGGAGGGAGGGCGTAGAAAAATAGCAGAAATATATTTTTTATTTAAAAGAAGAAAAAAACACCTAAAAGAAATTATACAGACGATTTAAATTAAAATGAAATTTATTTCTGGAAGGCAAAAAAAAAAAAAAAAAATATGGAAAATAATAAATAAAGGCCATAAGAAACGTAAAAAAAATATGAACAAAAATTTCAAGCCAGAATAAATTAAACAAGTAAATAAATGGTTGTTAAATAACATGTATGGCACAGTGAAGCTAAAAAGCTTTAAAACGAGTCTGCAATAAAACTGAGAGATAACGAAAATATTTAATAAAAAGGAAATAACATTTCTTCATTAATAGCTGAGGCTCAACTTAATGAGTTTTAATATCTTGTTTTGTGTTTCATAAAATCAGCAGGCAGGCAGACAGGCAGACAGTCAGTTTCTTAATGGGGTATTACATTCACAGGGAATTTAAATTTTCCGATAACCGTTCAAGTTGTTTAAACAAAAATGTCTGTAAAATTTTAATTAAAAAGTTGTTTTTTTTTAAATAATTTTTGCAAAAACCACCCCGACTATAAAATAGGCGTGGAAATGTTGGCATTTGTAATTAAGGTACCGAGAACTTGCTATTAATAATGTATTAGAAAGAAGTAATTGAAAAGAAATATTTACTTCTTTGTTTGGGCAAGGCACTGCCCACTTTTTTATTTATATTATACTTTTGTATTTTCACTTCAAATAAATGTGTATGCGCATTTTCATTAGAATTAGTTCGGAAATATTTTTTTTTTGCCAAGGCGTGGCGTTTCCCACTTTTTTTAATGATAATTTTCTATTGCCGCGGAAACTTAATGTGCGTGCAAACCCTAGAGCGAAAAGAACCTGTCACAGGACACGTCACGTAACTGGTTCCCAGGCACTAACAACCGGTTCGAGTTCCGGAACTTTATATGAGAGGGACCGGTAACTTTAACATACCGTTGTTATTAGAGGGGGTCAATTGACATAATTAAGTTATGGGGTGATAGGTTATAGACCTAAGTTCTAGTCTCAGTTATGGTTTCATAAAAACCGGTAACAGCATTATCCTGCAGTAACCTGTCTAAAACTAGTCCTTACCCAGACAGCAAAATGGCCTCCTAAGTCAGTCAGTATGAGCTCAGATTTATGATTTGGACTTCAAATCCTACGTCTGTCTGAATGACGTTTTTAATACCTCCTTAAAAAGTTGAATGCGCCACCTAACGTAGACTTTAAGATCTCATGAAAAAGAGCTCTCAAACAGCTCTTTTTTCTGAATTTGCCGAATTGAATACATAAACAAACATACACAACACAGTTCACAGCGCTTTATTTTCTTCTCGTGACGTCACTTAGGATTTACTACTATTTTACTTATTTATATTTTATTTGAAATGCATTTTTAATTACTTGAGATTTGATCCAAGTTCCTACGCCTCGCAAGTCCTAGTCACCAGCCGCCACTTAGCTATCTGTCTGCTTAATTTACTACAGTCTAATCACTACTTGTAAAGGGGAGTTTACATGGTAATACAAAGTATTAACACTTTGTAGAATCAAAATATTATGAAATTCTCTTTGTGTATAAGAAGAGAGAACAAAAGGTATTTTTTATGTTTACACGAATAATATTAATAAACTAAAAGTCTGCGCTACGAAATAGCTGGTGGTTACAGTTCTACAAATTTTACAAAAACAACATGAATTTGTTTTAGTTGTTTTTGTAAATATTATATAGAAATGATGCCACCTTCAATATATATACTCTTAAAGCTGCCAATGTTTGCTTAAAAAGACATCTCTGATAAAATGAGTATACGTAAGTTTCTAAAATGGTTTAGAAAATAAACATTTACAGAACGCTTGTCAGATTTTTCATCCGTATTCTCTCCTACTCATAACAATTTGCATTTACATGATAAGATTTTTTTTAATTTTTGACATACCAATATACATGTATTACCATGTAAAGAGGCCTTAACTTGTATGCACGCATGTTTACCAACCATATGCCAACTGTACGAATTTATTTTCATTTGTAGATGTTTTCGTACTGATTGAGGATTTGAACCAAGCAAGTACTAGAGGTCTGAACACTAGCCACTCAGCCACAGCACTGCATATTGAATTAAAATTATGGTATGGGTACAATACATAAGTATGTATGTAAATCTTTCGATGAGACACTGAGTGATGGAATTTTGTTAGCACTTATGTTCTAATTTTGTGATATGTCCTCTTTTCACCAGTCACAACTCAGGAACACTTTGTACCATTCCCATTTTCACCTATCATAGGACAGGCATGTTTTAGACAATTGGTACAACATTTCCCGTAGGGAAGTTTATTAAGTATTCGTTTCACTAAAAGTATGTAAAAAAGACCAATTTTTACTTTAAATGGCCGTGTCATTGCCAATTTTTTTAACCATTACCTTGCAACAGCATGCTTACTAAATGCGATTGCAAATTTGTTAGTTTGTAAAACAGTATTTATTTTGTATGGGGCGTGGCACTGCCTACTTATTTTTACTATAATGCTGTATTGTCATTATAAATTAGTAGGAGTGCAAATATTTTATTTTTCAGATCAATTATTTAATTTTGGATGGGCGTGGCACTGCCCACTATTTAATACAAAATTTATGGTTTTAAAAAAAATTTAATGTGTTTGAAAAGTGCCCTAAGAAATAGTTAGAAAAAACAAGATCAATTTAGGTGTACATTCTTTCGAAGAAAAAGAAAAACAACCGAAATTACTGTCTGGCCCACGATGTCGCATGAATTTTTCCTTCGTACAAATTACATTTAAAACAAAAACAAAATTTTCAAAATTGTTGTTGTAATTTGTACGAAAGAAAAATTCTGTCGAAATTGTGGGCCAGGCAATTTGTTTATAAATGAGGCAACACAGATCGACCAAAAAAAAAACTGATGCAAACGAAAAAGTATTTCAAGTTTTCCAAAACCTTATATTTCTGGTTGTCCAGAAAATTTCAAATTTAAAAGTTCAACTTGCAACTGTAGAGATCCTCAACAATTTAAATTATAAAAATTGCCAAACTAATTAATGGTGTTCAAAATACCCAACGTTAAGAAAATTTCTTGAAACAATTTAATTAATTTCTTTTTTACTGGATGCCAAGTTTTCGTCCCTCCCATCCATTCATTTATTCATTCTATATTCAGTTTAACCCGGACTAAAGTTGATTGCTGTGTGTGCTACTAAAAAAAAAAAATTAATACAAACTTTATTTTAAAATATATTTCTTTTCCTGCTGCTGTTGGTTGTTTTGAAAATAAAATTATAAAAACCTAAATGTAGCCAAACACACGTACGATTATAAATGTATGGATATATATAAAGATGTACATAAGTATGCCTATACTGGCACCTTGTATTCGAAGATATGTATGATTTTTTGCATACCCCTGCCTTCTTGGAATTGCACGGACCCACCCATAAACTGTTAATGGATATTATTTAAAAAATAAGAATGTGTTTAATATACCTTCACCACAAGGAACGTGTATCTATAAACTTGTACGACTATGCTAGTCTTACTATGTACAAACATACATATCAAGTATGATTAATGTATGTATGTATGTGTCTGTTAGTATTCAGAAAGTCATACGGATCTATGCATGCAAAGTTTTTATTGAGTCTTAAAGATATCAACAAAAAGAAATAAAATCAGCCTTGTGGTAGGCTTTCATTTCTTAACACAGCACACACAAAAACACACACTACACACAAAACCGTGCACACTGTCTCACACATACCGTCAATCTCATACGCCAGCAATCAGCATTTCCGTTATTTTGTGTGGAATAAAAACACACACTTGCACTAACTCTTTTATATAAAACTCTAGTTTCTCAGAGAAAGTTTGTATGAATGAGTAGTGTGTGTGTTTTGTTTTTAATTTATTACCTTGTTTATTAAGCATACTCGCTCATTCATTTATACACATTTACGCACATGTATTCATATTAATGTGTAGCCACACACATGTGAAAACTAACTTAACATTGTATGAAGTATGATTTTATACCTTTGAATGTATGTATGAGTTTTTCGTATTGTACACATTTTTTAGCTTCATTTCTTTTTATTTTGTAGCAATTTTTTTATTTGTTTTAATAAGTTTTTCTATCTTAATAGTAGTTATTGTTAGTTTTCTCTTCTACGTTTGCTAGTATTTTTTGTAGCCTAGACTGGCCAGTTTTATAATGAGAAATACATACAAAGAAGTTGATGAAAAACAAAAAGGACCATAAAAGTGTATGGTGCTGAAGGGTTTTACGTGGCCGTTTGTCAAACTGGAAAATTTTCCATAAAGCGAAATGTTTATTTTTTTTTAAACAAGCTCTAACATGACTTTAAATATACTTAAGCACCTTTTTCATATAAAACTATGAAAATCCAACAACTATACAAGGATTTATTTTGTTGCAAAAAAAAAATAAATCCTTAAAACATGAGTGACCAAACGATGCCCCATAACAGCTTAAGTCGACTTAGGCCAGACTTTAGTTTGTTGAGCGTTCATGCCCGTTCGTGTTTTCCTTTATTTGCTTTTAACGTTTCTTGTTTCTCATGTGCAATAATTTTAAAGATAAATAAAATGGCCCCATTTTTTTTTTGTAGGACCGGCACTAATGCCATGCGTTGTGCCAGAACTAGCGTAAAAAAGGGATAGGGTAGATGGTGAAAATGTAGAAGAAGGCTTAATCTATGCGCAAGGTAGTGCGCCTGGCCAAGTTCGGCCACACGGTGTGTATATTTACACGAAACCATTCGAGCTGTTTTTAACCCCCTCATAACTTTGCTCCTCGTGATCATAATATAATGAAACTTGAAACATAAGGTCACTCCACAGAGGTGACCTCCAGGTTAAATTTTAAAGTTCTATTGTAAAAGCTTCCCGAGATATATTAAGGTGTAAAAAGTCCATATTTTAGTACATATTCACTCACTCACTCTCTGACTCCTTCACTCACTGACTCACTCATCAATATTATTGGGCACTTCCAGTAATGCTAGAGAGCTGTAGACAGGTAGGTCCTGATAAAAAATAACAAAAATTATTTTTAAATGGGCACTTTTCACCTGAGGGGGACTAAGGTGCCCCTTCTTTATATGGGGCACTTCCAGTATATCTAGAAAGCTTAAATTCGGTACACAGGCAATTACTGACGAGCAATTAACAAAAATTATTTTTAAACGGGATTTTTTCACCTGAGGGGGACTAGGGTGCCCCTTCTTTGTATGGGTCACTTCCAGTATAGCTAGAGAGCTGAAACTTGGTACACAGGTAGGTCATGATAGAAAATTAAAAAAAATGGTTTTTAAATGGGCACCTTTTCACCTAGGGGGAGTAGGGAGCCCCTTCTTTGTATGGGGAACTTCCAAAAAAATTTTTTTGCCTTTCTAATATGGGAAAGAATTCTTGGAAAAATATTGCCAAGCTTATAGGTTACCTAGAAATGAGATGGAATTGTACCTATCAAAAACTTTTTCCTTATTTTGATCTCAGTATGTACTTTTTTCTGCCGAAATTTTTTGGATAGGAACTTGGCCTTATTTTCACATTTATGTTTTTGTGCGGATTCTTTTTACACTTCTGCTATTGCAAGTTTTTGTTAATTTTTAGAGCCGTGTATCAGCGCCCCTAGTGTTAAGTAGATGCATTAAATTTTTTAAGCTGTGTGAGAGCCATAAAATATTGATTCTTTTACTTCGCCACCGATTGTGCTAACTGATAAAGGCTTTTTTTGGAAAAAAAGTACGTTTTGAGAAAAGTAAAGTATGTATATAGTATACTATACTATAGTATCTATAGTATAAAGTACTTTTAGAAAAAATGGGAATAGGAAGCAGGACTACATGATAAATTTTCAAAAAATTTTTAATATTTTTCTGTGAAATTATAACAAAGTACAGATTTGTTTAACATGAAAATTTCGGGGCATTAACAATTTCTTCCAGTTTTTTTTTTTTTTTTTTTTTTTTGGAATTTTCTGTTTTATTAAAGGTAATAAATACCTGTAGGAAATCTCTTGTTTTATGGTTCACTTCAAACATTAGAGATGAATTTTCGTAAGTGTTTAATAATTTCGTAGTATTTTTTTTATTGAAAGTTTTCTATTTGTTAAAGTTGTTAAATTAATAGAATGTATATATCTATTAAATCGAATTTTTGTAGAATTTAAAAGAAAGGTGTTTGCAACAGCTCCAATTCGCGAGATATCTGTACCTAAAGTAAATAGGTTTGCACTGTTTCAAGTGTTTTTTTGAAATTTTCATAAAGTTTTCGATTTTTTTGAAGAACTTTATTTTTATACCCTAAGCCGTCACGATAACCGGGCCGAGCTTGCACTGTATATATATTTTTTAAATAATATGACGTAGTTTTCAAAAGAAAATATGCTTGAAAAAGGCAGTAACTTTAGTTTCTTACTTTTGAGTTTTTTTGCTTTTTTATACCCTACACCAAAAATGGTAAGAGTATTTATAGGTTTGTCACTACGTGTGTAATTTAATGAATATTTATGTAAGGTCTATATGAATCCTTATAGATAGTGAAGTTGAATGAACCATGTCCGTCTGTCCGTCTATCCGTCTGTCTGTACGTGAAATCAATTTTCAAAAGTCACTAGAAGAGATAGAGACTAGTGTCTTGGACTTAAATGTAAGGATTTTTCTTAAGATGATTCGTATTGAAAATCAACAAAAATAAAATATCGGTTCTGATAGTGGCTTCTACGAAAGAAAACGTTTGTTCTAATCAGCTGTGTATGTGGAAATCTAAAGTATTGTTGGATATTTAGTAATTTTCATTTGTTGCTCGAAATATTAACAATATCTATAGATACGTACTAGTATTACGGAGGTTGTCGGTTCGAGTCCAACTAACAGTCCTGGGAGTTTTCTGCTAACAAGCGAATTGCTTTGCTAAAGCTAAAAAAAAACTTTTATTGGAATTTAAGGGGCTCATTTTAAATGCATGTAATATTTTTGCTATTAAATCTGGCTTGAGTTCGTCCATTTAATTTTGTAATTCAACCCACATTAAAGAAGACCAGTTTTGCATTCGGTCTAAGTTGTCTCTATCAGACTCTTTTAAATTCTAGCTGCAGTAGAATTTTACAAAGAAAACTTAAAATTTTGTCTGTGCAATCAATTATATGGGTAAACAACGCCGAAGCAGAATGCAACGGACATATTTTGCATTCAGAGACCTCTAATCCTGTCAAACCCTGTCACATACATACATTTAGCTTTGCAATATAATAAAACCATTAAATAATTACCATAAGTCAGACAGCAGCTATTTGTTAAAAACTGTGCAAAAGTTGTACATACCTGTAAATATAAAATAAAAAAAATAGTTATCAGTAAATTTTAAAATCTCTTAAAGTAAGACTTTGTGTAAAATATTATTTTTCTAAACTTATTGTAACAAAGTTATGTTTTGATACCGGTCTAGTACAAGCTGAAACAGCAAAACATAACAACACATGTTATGTTCGGAAATAACTTCCAAAATCCGTCATATCAACTTCCACCAAATGTTTCAACTTTAAATCTACATTCATATTTATTAAGCCTCTTCTGCCAAACCAAACTTAAAACAATATCCCTTTTGTTATATTATCTGTATGATGTGAAAATCATAAAGAAAGTTTTGACATTTTCAATATTTAACAAAAAAAGCTTAAAAATTAGTGTAAACAAATTCATGTGTCAAACACAAAATCACAATTTAAGCACTCTTCACTAACCAAACACTCTACCAATCAATATTTACAATAGAAGACAATGAAAATAAAAACAAAAGCTGAAAAAATAAAACGGAAATAAAAGGAGTTAAAAAAGGAAACAGAAAAATTTAAATCAAATGAAAAATGTTAACAAATAAATAATAATAAAAAAATAAATGGAACCTTTTAACACATTCACAACTTCCTCTCTTTCTTTTATCACTTTTTTTTTTTTGTTCGCAACAATGCAAAATAAATATAATAGATTTAATTCAAAAAAAATTTCCAAAACAAAAGGAAAAAATTAAATAACAAAATGGAAATGTTTATTTTAATAACGTATGGTACTCGTATGTTTGATATTTCAAAAAAAAAATAAAAAACACACTTTGTTAAAATATCTCGCAATAAAAGTTTATTATTCCATTTCCATTTGGTTGTCGCTGATAAAGTCTAATTTGTTGACAAAGAACAGAACAAAAAAGAATTCAATCAATTGTTGTTGTGTTAAAACAACTCGATGATGATGCCGTGTTTACCATATTCATTGTTAAATTTCTTCAGCTCCAACTACCAGCCAACCATTTTTAACCCCACGCTCCCTAGCTTTCTCCCTGACCCCTGTTCACACCCTCTTCTGACACTTAAATATACACCAATACAATACATTTTTAATCGAATACAACAGCATCACAGAGCCCTTTAGAAGAAAAAAAAATAAACTTTATAGTCAACTACATTCTAGGATATGAATGAATGCAACAACAACAACAACAACAACAAAAAATTCAAATAAATGGCAATTTCTTTAGTAAATTCTTACTGCATTCTGTGTAAGTTTTAATACAAAACGCTTATTTTGCTCTCTCTCTCTCTCTCTCTCTCTCCCGCGATGCTCACATATTCATACGTGGAGTTACTTGAGAGAGAAGCTTGTACAAAATTCCTTAAAATTAGAGACAAGATTTTGTTAAGCGAAAAAAAAGCGCTGTTAAGAGATGAATTAAAAGCTAAAAACTTTAAATTGCTTGTTTTTAAAAAGTTGCAACAAAGTGTTGCGGCAGGAAGCAAATAAGTTTTTCGAATAACATATTTATGATTATTAATTACAACAAATATATCACAAGTAGTTTTAGCAAAAAACATTTGAACATTTCGGATTTTAGGCCAGATATCAGAATCGAAAATTAAAAAAAAAAAGAAGTAGATTTTTTAGTAAAAAAATTTTTAAAACTAATAACGTCAATATCCAATAGGTAGAATTGTCATCGATAGAAAAATTTTGACAATATACGAGTACATATGGCTCAATTTTGAATTTATGAAATAATTCACAATAAACTATTTTTTTACTATAATTTTGTTATCGATAACAAAACCCTTTTAAAACATTGATATGAATTTAATATGAACTTTTTAATTTTCTCGATTTAAAATTTATTTATTACTCGTATTTTAGAAAAAATTTAATAAACTAAGTAATATACTATAATTTTGTTATCGATAACAAAATCTTTGTTATCGATATTTTTATTACTGGCTGATCTTTTGTAATTTTCTTAATTGATCTTCTAATATATTGAAATGGAAACACTGTGAACTTTTCAATTTTCTCGATAACATACATATTTTATAAACACTATATTGTTATCGAAAAGTTTATTTAATTTATATAAAAATGAATTTACTGTCTCGGTCTGAGGTATAATTGATACAAGAAAATCGATACAAATAGATATATTGCATACACAGATTTTGCACTACTGCGTTGTTATCGATAACGAAAATTTTTGATATATTAGAAAAGTTCTATAAAATGTTTTCTTATCCGAAAAATGTGTGTAAATCTTAGTACAAATTTCTTTATTTAATAACGCTGTCGCAAAACAAAAATTTTTTCATCTTAGTTTTGTTATCGATAAAGAAAATTGCCCAAAAATAATTTTGCTTTCGAAGAAGTCATGGAAAAATTATATTATATTGCTTTTTATAACAAATAGAAACTTTAAAAATATATTTATTGCTGTTATCGAAAAGATCTAAGTTTTTTCGATGTGAAAATTTCTTTAAAATACTTTTATATTTTATTCATAAAAAAACCAAGTCCTCGATAAAAACTACGTTTGAATAACAAAAAAAATTATTTATTGTAAATAAATCAAATTTCGGTTTTTTCGATAACAATTATTTTTTTTGAACACTTATTTTATTATGTATTAACAAAGAAAATAAAAAAAACAAAATACATCAGTTATCGATAAAAAATTTGTTATTGATTACATATTATATAAGCTGCCGATAGCACACGATTTGAATTTATTATATATTCATCAAAATTAACTTTGTTAACTTTGTTAACTTTATAAGTTAAAAAAAAATAAAACTTTAATTATATCGATAACAATAATTTAAGAATACGTTAAGAATACGGTTATCGATATAGAAAATTAAACAAAATCTTTGTGTTATCGATGAAAATTTACAGTAAAATAACCTTGATAAGAAATATTTTGAAATATTTACAAACATCGATATTAACCGTATGTTTTAAATTTTGTTATCGATTAAAAAATTACACTGCAAAACATGGTCGAAAACTAAAACTTTATTTTATCAGTTATGTGTTTTTATTTATAATAATTTTACAAAAAAAATGTATGGGGCTTTTCATCTTTATCATCAGTTTGTGTAACTTTTAAAATACTTCAAGCAGCCCTCGTTTGCATAAAGACTCTTCAGCCCAGTTAAGTTTCGTTGGAACAGTTTATTCTGCTTGATTCTATTTTTGTATATTTTTCTACCCGTTTGCGTTTTTATTGTTGTTATATTTTCCAAATTTTTTTTCTTTTTGTTTTTGTTTTTGTTTCTATTATAACTGCTATTTGTACCCAATAAAAGAAGGGGTTTTTTAGGGGGTGGTAATGGTGTGCGACGCGGTGCTGTGGAGGTTTATATGCTTGACTGAATTTGAGTTCATGTACCCCTTCTTAGACTTGTACGTCTCTTGGTGTTGATTGTGCAACTAAAGCTTTTGCAAAAAATTTTATAAAATAACAACAACAATACAAAACTAGAATGTTGAAGGTTTCAAATGAATCTTTAGTAGATGTTTAAATGTATGTATTCATGTATAAGAACGTAAGTTTATAAATGTTAACAAAAAACAACAAAAAAGAATTGAATAAAAATTGAAATGGGGTCAAAAAGTAAGTGTGTGCTTGAGAGAGCACACATACTCACACACATACTCAAATATTCACTAAATCATTCACTCACTCATTCAGCCATGCTGTAAAATTTACAGTGTAAATACACAAGTCTTGATAACAAATAGCATAAATTATAATGAGAAGTTCACTAGAATACAAAACACACATACACACTCCCACATGCTCATATTAGTAAAATCATAAAAATATTATACAAAAAAATTCATATTGAATATTTAGATAAGAATAATGTATTATTTTTTCCCAGAAAATACAAAGAAAAACAGAAAAAATTAATGATTTTGTGTAAAACGTGTAGGGAACAGAGAGTTTTATTTCAATAAACGGGATTCATTATGAAGGCATTATTAAAAAAAAAGCTGACAATTTTGCTACAAAAAAAGAAGTTAATGTTAATTTTTAGATAAAGCAAACACCAAAATCCATTCGAACTGTAAAAGTCTCAATTTATATCGTTAAAAAATCGATTATTTTAAGTTCATTAAACAGTTAAGCCTGATGTAATGCTTTAAAATTTATATAAATATTAAAAAAATTCAGTAACTAACCAAATCATTCATTCCGGTTTTTAAATACAACCATAAATATTTGAATTTGATGACGACAGGACATTACCAATATTTATGACTTTACAACATTTTCAAGCTGTTGTTGTTGAAAGAAATGCTATTAAAAAAAATTTATATTGCATAATTTAGGACTGGCAAAAAAATAAATAAAAGTATGTGTAACAAACAATGTTACTTTTTTATGTGATTTTTTATAAAAAAACAGCAAGAGGGAGAGGGAGTGAAAAAAATAATCTAAAAAGAGCTTATTTTTATGCATGTGATGTAATATTTATTACAAAAAATTATGGTTTAAACAAATTACAGTCTGTACATTTATATATTACACTGTAAGTTGTGCTCAAACAAACGCACTTACACTTGGCTACACATATTTTTTTAATACACATTTATTTGGAAAACAAAAATTTATTGAAACATTTTTTTCACGCCGTGTGTTTTCTGTTTATTTGGCATTCAAGAAGGCTGGGTCATAAAATGTCGTGTGACGCCATAAAAAAAAATATAAATGAGAAATACTATAAAAGCGCCTAGTCTCCTTTGCTGGAGACCACATTTCTTTTTTCTTGTTCTATAAGTATGTCTGTATTCTGTATTTTGTTGTATTAGAATGCATTTCCCTTAATTTATAGCCGGGGTATAATAAAAGTGTAAAACACAACAACCGAAATTTCACGCAAACAACAACAGCAACAACATATTATTATAAATAAACTGTGTTTCTTTTTTAGGGTTTCATTTAACTTTGCACATTTTTCTTTTAGATTGTGATTTTTGATTACGTTTTATTTTACACAATTTAGAATTGAATCGCTGATACTTTAAAATAGCAATTATTTTAAAAAGAAAGTCAAATGAAAACGGCAAAAGTTTATAATTTGTACTACAATAAAACACGTACATATGAAGCAAATAGAGTTACGTTTTTAAAATAGCCATACATCAGATTAAAAACTTTTCAAGGGATAGATAGACACACCCCTGTTGGAAAAGTATTCTTTTCGTAAAACACCATTTTCCCAA
Source organism: Lypha dubia (assembly GCA_947311025.1). NCBI lineage: Eukaryota > Metazoa > Arthropoda > Insecta > Diptera > Tachinidae > Lypha > Lypha dubia. Next base: position 9,328,148 of record OX371262.1, on the reverse strand, counting down.
GATAAATTTTAATACAAAATTAATTTTTGTAAATTTTATATAGTACCTTGTAAAAAATATTTCTTTTCGAAAAAAGTACTTTATAAAAAGTACCTTTTCGCAAAAAGTACCTTTTCTCAAAAAGTACTTATTTTCCAAAAAAGGGCCTTCTTCGGTTAGCAGAATGTAATTTAATATTTCATTCATCTGAAATTTATATTAGGTACAATTTTATAATTCTCCCCGCCGACCCTTTTGCTATAATGATTTTCCAAATGAAAACACACTGCCACAAGTCCGTTCAAACAACTAAAAATAATAAAGCAAAAAAGTTTAAAAAAGTTCGAAAAAATAATTTTAAAATATTAGTTTCTGTAAAAAGCACCTTTTCTTAAAAGTAACGTGTTGAAAAATACTTTTATTTTTTAAGAAATACATTACCTTTTTTAACAAAGTATTAATTTAAGGGAAAAGAACTTTCTAAAAGGTTAATTTTTATCAAAAATTATCGATTTGATTTCCCTTATAGTGCTTTTTAAGCAAACTACTACTGGAAAAAAGTACTTTACCAAAAAAAAATCGCTTTTAAAAGAATACAAATTTCACCTCTTAGATACCTTTTGAATTGAGTACATATTTCTAAAAGTACCTTTACCAAGAAGTACCCTTTTCATGAAGAACCTTTTCCAAGAAGAATCTTTTCCCAAAAGTACCTTTTAAAAAAGTACCTTTTCCAAAAAGTACCTTTTTATATAAGCACCTTTTCTAAAAAAAAAAAACTTTATCAAAAAAATACCTTCTTCAGAGAAGTACCTTTTGCCAATAAGTACATTTTCAAAAACAAATTGCTGTTCCCAACAATTACCATTTGCAAATAGAAAAAAAACGAACTTTCTACTAAAAACTCATTAAAAACTCATCTTATTGAAATATTTCATTTTGCAAAGTGCATCGCTTTAATATCGATACAAAATAGCCCCAAACAAAACAACCTTGGGCCAATTTTCCTATTTGTTGGGGACATTTTTAATTTTGGGGTAATTTTTCCTTAAGTTTTTGCTCCTAATTTAAAAATTAAAATTTTTCCAAAATACAAATACATATATAATTGCCAAAGAAAGTACCTTTTTATGTGAACACGTACTTTTCGCCATCTTTATGCGGCAGATTTGTGCAAATCATTGTGCAGCCTTTATAAAATTATTGTAAACAAAATTCATTCAGTACAGGCTCGATATTCGCGACTAATTAAGAAAACAGAACCCAAAATTTTATTGAATTAATTGTATGTAATTCTTAAAATTAGTATTGTAGTATATACTTATTTTTTTTTTAAACAACTGAATCGCATTTTTTCCATTCTTGGGTACAACAGCTTTCTTTAAAGTGCAACGGTTTTCAATCGCTAATTTTTTAGAAAACGTGGGCTTAGAGATATATTTATCCGATAAATGACACCAATAAAACTACAAAATTGAAGATCTAAATCAACCATACAGCTTAATATACCAAAGATGGGGTTTTCCCCTTTTTGGTTGTAGACAAATCGCGAAAATAGAACCCGTTTTTCGTAAACTGTTGCGATTGTGAAATCTACAATTTTAAAAATTAAGCCGTCACGATAACCGGGCCGAGCTTGCACTGTATATAATTTTTTAAAATAATATGACGTAGTTTTCAAAAGAAAATATGCTTGAAAAAGGCAGTAACTTTAGTTTCTTACTTTTGAGTTTTTTTTGCTTTTTTATACCCTACACCAAAAATGGTAAGGGTATTTATAGGTTTGTCATTACGTGTGTAAGTTCCACAATATTTATATGAGGTCCATACAGTATTTATATTCTGAATCATTATAGTTAGGGAAGTTGAATGTCCGTCTATCCGTCTGTCCGTCAGTCTGTACGTGAAATCGATTTTCCGAAGACACTAGAAGAGCTAAAAACTTGAGTCTTGGACTGAAATGTAAGGGGTTTTCTTATGGTGATTCGTATTGAAAATCAGCTAAAATGAAATATAGGTTCTGATATTGGATTATATATACAAATAAATGAAGATATATATGTATATATAACCCTTCCAGAAATAAATTTATAAATACATGACGGTGCCTCAGTATTGAATAGGGAGCCAACAGACTATAATTTAACGCACGAACGATCGTGCGCTACTGAGGATTATTAATGATGTGTGTATATTAACTTAATAATAACTTTATTTGCTCTTTCTTACAACTACTCCCCCCCCCCCCCCCCACCAACGACATGGCGACATTGGAGAAAACAGCGTGCGTGGGTTATAAATATCTTTGAGCCATATAAATCACCAGGCCCTGTGGGTATTTTTCCCACCATGCTGCAGAATGTCTCAGAACACGTACTGTTGTGCCTGGTGAATATCTTCAGGATATGTTTGAGGGTTATACCGAAAGGCTGGAGAGAGGTTAGGGTAATCTTTATACCCAAGGCTGGTAAAGCAAGCCACTCAATGCCAAAGGATTTTAGACCGATCAGCCTGTCTGTCGTCTTTTCTTTTGAAAACATTAGAGAGACTGATCGACTTACATCTTATTAACACAATAGAAGCGCGGGTCATCAGTGATGCTCAACATGCCTATCGTAATGGCAGGTCTGTTGAGAGTGCGCTTCATGATGTTGTTAATTTTATAGAACTGGGACTGCATGACAAGGATAACACCTTGGCTGCATTCTTGGACATTGAGGGAACCTTCAACAATATTAGGATAGAGGCCACTAGGGAGTCACTAAAGGAACTCGGTGTTAGTAGCCTTCTGGTGGAGTGGTTAGCTCTCATGCTCAGCAGCAGAATTATCAACTCGAGTATTGGGGCCGAAAACCTGAGAAGGTTAGGGACAAGCGGGGGAGTAGTATCCCCCTTCTGTGGCTGATAGCTGTAAACGTTATTCTAAGGCGTTTTGAGAGGAAAGGTCGGAAGATAGTCTCCTACGCTGACGATGTGGTATTACTGGTAAAAGGGAAATTTCTTTCCACTATCAGTGAGGTCATGCAGGCAACGCTTAACGAACTGTCTTTCTGGGCTAGTAGTAAGGGACTAGAAATCCACCTGGTCAAAACGGAGCTAGTTCTCTTCACCAGGAGATACAAAATTATGTTTTCCTAGATAGCAAACTTTCTTGGAAAAGAAACATACAAGAAAGGCTCAAGAAAGGGCTCAATGCCTACTATACATGCAGGAATTCCATTGGGAGGAACTGGGGTCTGCAACCGAAGGTGGTAAATTTGATTTTTACATCGGTTGTCAGATGAATGTGTCGTATGGTGGGAGGCATTGGGGAAAGAAATTCATAGGAAGCTGCTTGCAAAGGTACAGAGATGTGCTTCGCTGGGTATTACTGGGGCCCAGAGGAGCACCCCTCAGGCTGCCTTGGACGTCATCCTTCACATGCTTTCCATTGAAGAATGTGTGTTGAGAACGGCGGCTAAGAGTTTGCTCAGGCTTATGGAAGCGGGCTTTGTAAGGCCAGAATTTACAGGTCATACATCACTCCTGAAAAAGATTAGTTTTAGCAAGCGGGAGACCATATCCGCTGGTTTTACGGACTCCAAGGTTGTTGCGACTAATTCTAGTAAAACGCCTTCACTAGTCATTCCGGATAGGGATCTTTGGGTCAAATCTTATAGACTGTACGAGGGCTGCGCAGTTTTTACAGATGCATCGAAAATGGAAATGGGCACGGGTTCTGGCGTCTATTTTTTAGGAACGGACATTCGTAGGTCTTTTAGGCTACCGAACAAATGTAATGTATTTCAGGCTGAGATCCTAGCGATCCTCAGGGCCACGTAACTATTGACAGAACACGTAACTGAAGGCGTGGAGGTAACATTCTACTTTGACAATCAGTCGGCGCTGAAAGCTTTGAAGGGGTATAGTGTCAAATCGAAGCTGGTCAGCAAGTGGAGGCTATCTCTCAACTTGCTTATGGACCAATTTAGCGTTAGGCTATGTTGGGTACCAAGACATTGCAATATTGAGGGAAACGAAATCGCTGATGAGCTGGCAAGAATAGGGTCAGCATTAGATGTGGCAGTTAGTGACAGGTCGGTTAAATTTCCAATCGGTCACTACTATAGGGAACTCAGTAATTGGTTAATTAGCAGAACTAACCATTCCTGGAGGAATAGAGAAGATTGTAGAGTCTCGAGGTCCATATGGACAGAACTAGACTCAGCTAAATCTGATCTACTGCTGGGTATGAATAGAAAGGTTTTGAGAGTCTTAGTAGGCACCTTGACTGGCCATTGCTCGGTTAGAGCGAGGGCCAGCATATGGGAATATGGCACTCCGGATTTCTGTAGGATGTGTGGGGATGAAGAGGAGCCAGAAACTATAGAGCATATCATCTGCCATTGCCCAAGGCTGCAACGCCATAGGCAAAGATGGCTGAGCAGACGTTTCCATGAGGGCATTAGTGTTATCGCGAAGTGCAAACTTAAAGATATCACGGGCTTTATCATGTGAATTAAATGGCTGAATGATGGATGATAACGGCTCTTTATTTCTCTTTGAACAGTAAGGAGACTAATTAGTAAATAAATTAAAAATGAAGGGAATCACAATGGATCCAATTGGGTCTGCGAGTGGATGTGTATTTCACACTACCCTTCCTAATCTAACCTAACCTAACCAACCCCCTTTTTGTTCACTGATGGATATGAAATTGTAAAATATTTTAAATAGCATGTATTTTTTGTACATATGTATGTATTTATTAAAAAGAGTATATGTATATATTTACGTCTTGGTGAAGGGTATATAAGATTCGGCACAGCCGAATATAGCACTCTTACTTTTTTTTATGAAAAGTTGCCAAAGTCTTCTTAATATGACAAATTATTGGCATTGAGTTTTTTTTATTATTCGCCAACAGTTTTATTACACAGTAGTCGTCGTTGTACAAAAGCTGGAATTAAATTTGTCAAAAATTTATTTTTTTGGTGTCTCCTTTTTTTTCTTTGGGTGTGGAAATAAAAGTTCACATACTTTTTTATATAAATTTTTTCCATTACATTTCTTTTAAGTGTAAATGTTTGTTTGTTTGCTTGTGTATTTGTCATTCATTGCTGGTTGTCGTAATAGAACCCAAGAGTATTTGTGTGTGTTTTTTGTCAATTTTTTTTTTTTATGAATATTTCTTAAAATTTTCTTTCCTTCTTTTTTTTTTGCTCTGTAATATTCCAGCAAATATGAAATTGTATAATAAACTTAAGCAAATACCACTTCATAATCTTGTCTGTCACATGTGCTTGTACGTAAACAAACATATATACATACATACATGCATCATACATACATTTATGTAGAGTAGGAAAAACATATAAATATATTTATTTAGAAATCTCTAAGGTCCTTTCAAAAATGTTCAAAGATTAGGATGTCAAAGTGTGAGTGTTTTTGTGTAGCCTGTCTCCTGTCAGCGTTATTGTTTCATTTTAGTCAATGGAAAATTTAATTGTTTTTTTTTTTTTTTGGTGATTTCAGAAGGAGTTTTGTTTCCATACCCCTGCGACCTCGCCTTCAACAAAATCTTATTATGCCGGTAATGTTTCAAGTGAGAACGTAGTTATCACTGCGGTTTCCATGTTTTTATAGCATCAAACATAATAAAGTGTTCGTGCCGCTAACAACCTTGCACAGGATAACATGTTTCCACCTTTTAGCCACATGCAAAGTCAGCCAGCATAATTTCACAATATTCCAAAAATTCAGCCAGAATAATAATAAAACTAAATGTCAGCCAAACATGCAAGTTCACATAAATATTTATTATAGAATATATTTCTTTTATTAAGAAACAAATACACAGGCAAATACACAGTTCCAATTTGAAACTTTTAAAAGTATCCTGTACTTCAACTGAACCGTGCAAAAAAAGTCAGACAAGTCAGCATTTTGGTTTTTTTTTACGAGTAGTATAAGTTTTATGTTATTTTAAGGATACTTTTGTATTCTGTGTCTCTCGTGTTTATAATGGCTGGCTAAAGTCCTCAGTCATTCGCTCATACTTTTAAATAAATTCATTCTTCTTTAACTAAAGTACAGGAGACATTTTTTCTTTACCTTTCAGGTTTATTTGGTTATTTGTTAGTTGCACAGAGGTCACCCAAGTGTACGTATTCGTCGTATAGAAATGTACAACTTTGGTCAACAAGAAAAAATAAGAAAAGTTAAAAAAAAAGTACTGCTGGCTGGCTGGCTGCCCTGAAAGAAAAATTATTTAATGCTAGAAGAAAATTGCCATCAGGAAATATTTATTTAAAGTTTTCTTTTATGCAGTAAATAAAACTCAATAAATATATGAAGCACTATATTCTTACACACACACACACACACTTGCACTGACACTGACACTTACACACATCTTGTTTAAATGTCATTTATTTCTTCCTGCTGGAATATATTTTTGTTGATATTTTTTTCTTTTTTATATGCTCTCATCCAAAACTGGGAATACATTTGGCAACAAAATAAAATGCATAATTCTTTTTTGCTTCTTCTTCTTCTTAACATCCCTAGAGGTCTGCCTGCTTGGATGCCTGCCTGTTTATTTATGTATTTATTTTATTTTCTTGATATCTTTTTTTTTTTTATTTCCATGTTGTGTTGAAATATCAAATTATAATAGAGTTTCTTAATTTAATATTTATATTTTTTAATAGGCTTTTGCTTAAGCTAAAGGAAAAACATATAATAAGAAACAATAACATCAAAAGGGAATTAACTGCCGATTTCACGATGTCGAAAGAATTTTGAATTTTATTTTCATTCGTACAAATACATTTGATACAAAAACAAAAATTTAGAATTTGTTTTTGCTTCAAATGTAATTATACGAATGAAAACATATGGAAATTTTCTTTCGACATAGTGAAATAGGCCGTAAGTTTTCTCAATAAATTTTTATAAATTGTAATGTATTAAAGAAAGATTTTTTTTGTTTTTGTTTTAACGAAATGACAAATGTTAAAGTTTTTGTATGGGAATTGCAAATTCTCTGTCGAGGATATAAAACGTCACTACGAGTAAATTCAAAATAAAATGAAAATGTATAAAAGACTCTTAATAAAAATTTTATGACAAAAAAAAATACTTCTGTCCTAGAATTACAACTGCAGATGATTTTAAAAGGATCTAAGGTGATGTTTATACAAGACGAACAAGCGAGCTTAGTTCAAATTTTGTATGAAAAGCATTAATTTTTTTTGAGTGGATTCCATACAAAATTCACATTCAAATCGCTCGTTCGTCTTGTATAAACAGCACATTAATCCTACACTATCCGCCTCATTATTACATTTAGTTCTAATAGGAAATCTTAAAACTATTTACATTTAAATTAAAGGGTGTTTTTTATTAAGGTATAAAACTGTTAGATATAGAAATGCACTAAAACAAATATGAATTAGAAAAAAAATCAGACTGAAAGTGGAATATAACCCGAATTCATAATGAATTTAAAATAAAGAAAAAATATATATAAAAGTTTATTTGGTTGTGTTTAAATAAAAATTTAGCAAATCAAAATCAAAACCGGCAAAACAAAAATTAAATCTATATAATTAATCGGGGCAAGACAATATTTTGTGATAGATTTTATGGTCACATTATTCAAACGATTTTGACAAAACTAACTAAAAAATTAAAGATATTTGTTTACAGAAGCGAACAAGGTATTGTGGGTTATTGTACATTCAGTATTTTGGAAACTTTAAGCGTTTGAAAATGCTACCAACATACATGCTAAGAATCTTTATAAGCCAACAAGAAACAAACTCAACTTTCAATTTAATGATTACATTTTTGGTATTCATAAAAATTTGAATAATGGTTACATTTAACAATTATGTTATGATTAACAATATTCTCATTACAATAATAGTTTAGTCATGAATTTAACTATATTATGGTTCCACAATAATAAAATGTAACAAAACCCCTAAACTTTGCACAAAACATTTTTAAAATTCTCAAAAAAAAAAACGAAACAATAACAACTTAACCATATTGGGCCTTGATTTTCTTCGAAAGTAAAGAGTGTTTTGATTGAGGTATATAACTTTGAAATGTAATAAAACAATGAGGAATTTTTTTAAATGAAATTTACTTTCTTCGAAAGATTGTCTTGCGGCATTATATTTTAAATATGACGTATAGCATATGACCGCCGCCATGGCTGGATCTGGAGATCCAATTTTCGATGACATTTTTCCAACATTAGTGGACGTATATTGGCAGTAAAAAGGTGACTGTTGTCATCCAACTGGCCAATAGTTTCAGGCTTATCGGAGTAGACTAGCAACTTAACATATGCCCATAGAACTATTTGCACCTTATCTTAGAAAAAAGAATTCAACAACTCCTCTTTAGCAGTGATGTAGCCGACCCAAACTGCCATAAGACTCTAACAGGGGTCTTCAAATACACAAAATCCGAACTTAAATGTTAGAAAAAATTCAAATTTTAAAATGTATTTGGTGCGAGTTTTTAATTAATTTTGAATGATTTCTGAACGTGCCAGCTGACTTGGCTGGTCTTTGACAAATTTTGTGATTTTATAGTAAAATTTTATTACTAATCCTCGAACGACAATTTTTTAGGTTCAAACTTTTAGAGCCATGCTGAACGTAGCGTACAAATATTGATCCATGTTAATTTCTCATAAGTCTTTTTTGAAAACTTGTTTTTATACCCTTCACTAAAAATGGTAAGGTCCATATAGTACTCGTATATATATTCTGAATCCTTATAGATAGGAAAGTTGAATGAGGCATATCCGTCTGTCCGTCTATCCGTCTGTCCATCTGTCCGTCTATCCGTCTGTCCATCTGTCTGTCTATCCGTCTGTACGTGAAATCGATTTTCCGAATACACTAGAAGAGCTGGAGTCTTGGGTCTTTGACTGAAATGTATGGATTTTTCTTAAGATGATTCGTATTGAAAATCAGCAAAAATAAAATATAGTTTCTGATATTGAATTATATATACACAAATAAATAAAGATATATAAACCGTCCAGAAATAAATTTATAAATACATGAGGTGAGTCAGTGTTGAATATGGAATCTTTCGATTATAATTCAACGCACGAACCATCGTGCTACTGAGGCTTGTTAGTGTTCTGTGTATATTAACTTAATAATAACTTCATGTATATTTTCGTACAAACCCCTTTTTTGTTTACTGATGGATGGAAAATTTTAAAATATTTTAAACAGTCTGTATTTTTCTTTACATAAGTATGTATATAGTACTAAAGAAAATATGAAAGTGTGTTGAAGTATGCAGTTTAAACTTACTTTTTATATTGTTTGAAATGTTAGATTTATAAGAGAAAGGAAAGCCTGTATTATATTCAGTAATACACTTATATATGCATTGGTAAAGGGTATATAAGATTCGGCACAGCCGAATATAGCACTATTACTTGTTTTTTCTTTTTCTTTTTTGAATATTTGAAGAAATGAAATCATCTCTTTCAAAAATATTTTAATGAAATTCAGAAATCCTTAAAAAGTTGTCTCTTTACTTTTATTAAATACTATCAAAATATTTGTTAGCACTCTTCTGTCTTCAATTTTATTTTAAAATCAGCATTAGGCATTTCTATACGGCCGCATTGAATTGGTATTTATAAAAAAGCATCAGTAGACTTTAAGTAGATACTGCAAAATTTACTAAACCCCTCTTAGATTAAATTATCATTTCCTTATTCTTTTTCTGTAATTCTAAGCTTTTTTTCTGTTCCAAATATGACTAAAGTCTTACTGGTGAGTTGGTATAAGCACTAATGAAATACTGGCACGTTTAAGAAATAATTCAGACAGAACTTTTTTAAATAAAAGTTTTGGGAATGTCTATTGAAAAAAATTTTAAATTTTAAAATCTAGAAGCTCGTAATAATTGAACAGACAAAGAAAAATTAGACTGCACGAAGGGTTAAACTGACACGTCATGATGTTTCGAGACTAACCACAGTCTCTTCACCAGAGTTGTTTACCGCTCTTAGACCTCACTGCAGCTTTAATCAACTAGTTAAAGATCCTCTATCATTAATTGATATTAAATTTTACTAAACCTTACAACCTTATGTGCTGTTTCCACAATACAGACAAATGACTTGTGTAGAAATTTTGTATAAGAGTCACTCAAAAAACTGAGTGGTTTTCATACAAATTTTCTACTCAAACCAATTGTTTGTATTATAGAAACCGCACATTAGAAAGTAGAAAAAATTAACCACAAATTGTACGTTTTGATTAATTAATTTGTGCAAATTTGAAACTCCATTTGGTTTTCCTGTTGTTCAGGAAATATTGCTACGTAATTTCTATTAAACATGTTTCTATTCAAATGTTTATACAGAATTTAACAGCAACTTGTTGTAGAATAATCAACACCTTCTAGCATATGAAATGGCCTATTATTTTATATAAAATCTTAAAATAAAACGCAATTCACAACACAGTAATATTTAGCTTGTACTAAATAAATCATATACTTTTTTAAATGCGCATTAGATGTATATTTAGTATGTTGCTAAAGTTTTTTTCTTCGGCAACATGCTGAATGTAGCACCAAGATACAAAAACCATGTACACATGTATTATAAAATTACTAATGTTTCTTTGCTTGATTAAATTTTATGATGTTTCCCTTAAAATTTAATCTTCTAAAGTTAATCGCAAAAAGTAAAACACTTAAAGAAACTTTTAGGGTAACTAAAATAGTTTCAAGAATTATTGAAAAAAAGTATTAGACAAACCCTAAAAGAACCATTTCCAGCTACTAATATTACTAATATTCACTTGACTTGACCAATTTATAAGCATTTAAAATGTTTAGTTAACAAAAACATACAAAAAACAATTGAACACCCTTCATTTAACAAGTGGAAACCCTACAAATACAAATACACAGCGACCCCCACAAATTCACTCATACATATGTACATGTATTCAGTCATTTAGTTAAATGTACTCAACCCCAATAAAAAATGTTACGGCATACGATGATGGCGAGGTGTATGGATGGCTACAAAAACAGCAACAAAAACAACAACGATGATTCAGACAATCAAGCAAATGAACTGAAATGAATAGAGAACGAAACAATATACTCACACAGCCAAATACACAGACATAAGCTAACGGCTTCATAAGGGAACAATGACAAAGTCTTTGCCAGAGAGCTAAAAAAAAATAACAAAAATAACATACAAAAAAAAAACCAAACAACAAATGTCTATGTGAATAAAAAAGGAAACTTAAGAGTAAAACACAAACACAAACATACGCCATTAAACAGTGTGGTGGTAGTGGGAGTATGAGAGTAAGTACTACAAAACAATAAAATAGAAGAGTCAGAGGACTCCAAGGAGTTTAAGATTTGTTAATGTATTTGTATAAACTCATACTCAGCATAACACAGCAACACTTGTGTATTAAAGAGAGTGTTCAAGTATGTGTGTGTGTGTTTGTCTATGACTGACTGAAATTGGGAAATACGGAGTATGCAAGAGTGTTAGTTAGCGTATGAGGGAGTGAGTAAACATCAAAGCACCTTTTAAAGCTAGCGGAAGTGGAAGTGTCGGATAAGAAATCTACAACAACTACAACAAGAAACACTGAACACAATAAAAGAGCGAAGACAGTGTTTTGTTAGTTGTAATAGAAAAGCTTGAGAAAAATCGCTATAAAAGCCTAACAGGAAATAACGGTTAAACAAACCTACTTACAAACTCATTTAACTTTCACTCACACACACACACACACACAGAGACACATCCACATACGAGTACACTTACATAAAAACACGAACAAATCTCAAAAAATAACTTATATTCTCATATAAATGAAAACATTGTATAAAACTTTTACTCTGGGGTGCTTTTTTCTACGGAATACAAATACAGATAGAAAGAAGCTAAGTCCTAGTTAAACGAGGGAAATCTTAAAAGTCATTCAATATCTATTATATAAAGTGGTATTGATTTAAAAATTTTAACCTTGTCTAATAATAAACATGTTGTTAGTTATTTGTTATTTTCTTAAAAACGCAAAAAACAAAGTTTAAATTAATTTTGCACCCATAATCCCCCCCATTTGTCTTATATTTTTATTTTCTCACATTCGAAGGTGGTTGGGGTTTAAAAAATATCGGTTGCAAAAACAACAAAAAAAAAAAATTATTGAACAAAAGGAAGCAGGAAAGAGCAAAAAAAAAGCCGGAATAAAAAACGAGAAAAATTGGAATACAAACGAGTTTTTTAACTGCAAAATAAAAACAAAACAACATAAAGTTTGCAAACTGAATGGTTGCTTCAAAAGAATATTAAAAATATGTGTGTATGGAAGTAATACAAGGAATGTGTGACAAGCACACACCCACATACAAATACAAAAAATATAAAAATTGGAGAATATGCCAGAATATTTGAACTTAAAAGGGAGAGAATGGAACAAACACAAATTTCTAATACACAAAAATCATGAATACATGACTGGTATAGAATTTACAGCAAATATGTTCCGCAATAACACCATTCTATATACAGCACAAAATGTTTTAGGATTTAAAAACAAATGCCAATATTGATGGAAACAATATTCCCCAACCCACCTGCAACACACACACACACACACACGCGCGAGTGTGCAATTACCGAAAAATAAAAAATCCTAACAAAATTGGTTTTGTTTAATTTGGACACGTTTAGCTTGATCTTCTCACAAAACAGAGTCTAACAGAAGTTTAAAAATAAATCGTTTTAAAAGTTTTTTGATTGTTTTAAATTTAAATAAAAATCTTAAAGCATAAACTTGCTTAAGGCATCTGAAGGAATAGTAAACAATAACATTTTTTAACATTTAAATAACTCCAAGCCTGATTTAAATTCAAGGTATATTTTACTTTTTCTTTAAGGTATATTATATAAAAGTTCCTTTTTGTATAAGGTACTTTTTTATAAACTAGAATTTCATATATAAAAGTACTTCTTACATAAGGTACTTTTTATAAAAGGTACTTTTATAAACTAGACTTTTTTATAAAAAATACTTTCTATTTAAGGTATATTTTATAAAAGTTACTTTTTATAAAAGGTACTATTTTATAAACTAGACTTTCGTATATAAAAGTACTTTTTACATAAGGTACATTTTATAAAAGGAACTTTTTTATAAACTAGACTTTCTTATAAAAATTACTTTTTATTTAAGTTATATTTAATAAAAGTTCCTTTTTATAAAAGGTACTATTTTATAAACTATACATTTATATATAAAAGTACTTTTTATATTAGGTAAATTTTATAAAAGGCACTTGTTTATAAAATATACATATTTTATAAAAGGTACTTTTTATATAAGTTACATTTTATAAAAGGTACTTTTTTTATAAAATCCACATATTTATAAAAGGAGTTTTTTTAAAAAAGGTACTTATTTATAATATGTATTTTTTTAATTAAAAACACTTTATTAGATAAGGTACTTTGCTTTTAAATGTACTTCTTCATAAAAAGTTTTCATTCATAAAGGAAATTTTTTATAAAAATTACATTTTTAGTAAGGGTATGTACATACTCGTATACATACATACAAGTATATTAACTTTATCTTTTATATATTTTTTAAAAGCTATGTATGTATGTACATTTTATAAATAGTACTTTTTTATAAAAGGTACTCTCTTATTAAAGTACCTTTTTTTAAGAAATACTTTTGTATAAAAGATTTTTTTTTAATGGCATTTTGTGTTTAAAAGACTTTCTTTATAAAAAGTACATTTAATTATAAGTTTTTATTCACAGAGTGAAATTTTTGTAAAAATTACTTTTTTAGTAAAGGTACTTGTATATTAATTATAAATTTTTATAAAAGGTACTTTTTTATTAAAGGTACTTTTGTATAGAAAGTCCTTTTTTTGTAAGAGATACTTTTGTATAAAAGATACTTTTTTATTAATTTTAAAAATTTTATTAATTTTATTAAAAATGTTTTTTCCGAAAGGGAAGTTTTTATAAAAATTACTTTTTTAGTAGAGGTACTTGTATGTATATTAATTATAAATTTTATATATTTTTTAATAGACATGTAGTATGTACCCTTTTATAAATGATACTTTTCTATAAAAGGTACTTTTTTATTAAAGGTACTTTTATATAGAAGGTGCTTTTTTTTGTAAGACATACTTTTGTATAAAAGATAATTTTTTATTAATTGCACTTTGTTTTTAAAAGACTTTCTTTATAAAAAGTACATTTTATTAAAAGTTTTTATTCGTAAAGGGAAGTTTTAATAAAAATTACTTTTGTAGTAAAGATTATATATTAATTATAAGTTATATATTTTTTTATAAGCCATGTATGTACTTTATTATATGTACATGGTACATTTTTATAAGATATTTTTAATTAAAGGTACTTTTTTATAAAAGGTACTTTTTTTATTAAATATACCTTATTAGATAAGGCATTTTATTTTGAATGTACATTTTTATAATAGGAACTTTTTTTATAAAAGGTAAAAGAACTTTTTTATATAAAGGACTTTTTTATAGAAGATATTTTTTTATAAAAGGTATTTATTTATAAACTATTTTATAGGAGGTACTTATTTATAAATGGTACTTTCTCATAAAAGGTACTTTTTTATAAAAGTTTGTTTTGTTATAAAATATTTTTTTTTTTATAAAAGCTACTAAACATTTTAAAACACTTGTCTTTTCTATACGGGTACTTTTTGACAAATGTATTTCTGGCTCCATGAAAAATGGCCCCAAACCAAAAATTAAAAATGGCCCCAAACTTTTGTATTGAAAACAACACCACGAACTTTGGGGCCATTTTTCCTATTTTTTGGGTCCGTTTTTCATTTTTTATTTGTAAGTTTGGGGCCATTTTTCCTAAAGTTTGGGGCCATTTTTCATTTTCGAGTTTGGGGCCATTTTTCATTTTTCGTTAATTGAAAAAAACTAAAAAATTAAAAATGGCCCCAAGCTCGAAAATGAAAAATGGCCCCAAACTTTAGGAAAAATGGCCCCAAACTTTAGGAAAAATGGCCCCAAACTTTAGGAAAAATGGCCCCAAACTTAAAAATAAAAAAAGAAAAATTGCATTGAAAACAACAATAATTATTTTTGGGGCCATTTTTCCTATTTTGGGGCCATTTTTCATTTTTGGTTTGGGGCCATTTTTCATTTTTCAGTTTGGGGCCATTTTTAATTTTTTAGTTTGGGGCCATTTTTCGTGGAGCCTGTATTTCTCTGTAAAATTATATATGACAAAATTTTTAAAATTTATTTAAACTGGTTTTATATTCGCAATAATTGCAACATAAAAAAAAACTATGTTACAAATTCTATTTAATTATCCACTTGTTTAATTTTTCCTATTTGTTTAACCGTTTTCATTTTCATTTGTTGTGCCAAAACTTCTCCCCCCCCCCCCCCCCCCCCGAATTCGTATTTTAAAGAAATAAAACACCTTTTTTTTTTTGTCCACACAAAACAAATAGAATTTAGCTGAAGGGTATTTAAAAACAACACCAAAGAGAGAAAAACACTAGAACAACAGCATTTATATCGTTAGATTAATTTGAGATGTTTGGGTTTTGTGGGTTATCCCTTGGAGCTTATGATGAAATTTGTTTGTGGACGAGGGAAGAAGTATCGAAATTGAATGAATGATAGTCAGAGTTTCAAATCCATTAAAATAATTGTAAAAGTATCATCAACAACGTCATCGTTGCCGAGTTTCATATTTATTGGTGATACATTTCTCGTTTCGTTTTTTTTTTCGGTTCCTTTGCCAAGAAAAAAATCACAATATATTTGTAGAAAAGGAATGGGAGACAGGAAATTGGAGAGAGGCATTTTCTTTTCAACTGTGTGTAGAAAGAGGTTAAGTAGAAAATTTATTACATAAACAAGCCATTTTATTTTCGCAAGAGATTGAAATAATTTTGTACTTTGTGGATAATTTTTCTTTGCCGCTATTAAACGAGTGGTGATTATTTTTTTTTTTGCCTGTGATAAGTTTTATATTTATTTATCTTTCTACTATTTATACAATTTTTATTTAACTTGATAGAAAATCTTAATTAAACTATTATTTATTATGCAGAAATGCTTTGGAATCCATAATCTATTTTTCGTACATTCAGTTTTCTATTCTTTCTTCCGTAACAAAAATCTTATTGAAATGTGAGAAAATTAATGAGACAACTAAGCAATTTTGACCCAATTTCATAAATGTTTATTTTAATGTGGTTAAATGGTGCAAATAAAATAAACGCTCAGCAAAAAGGGGAAAAGAAAGACTTGTAAGCCAGAGATCATATAAAGATGTATGTACTCGTAAGTGATACAAGTATCATAAATTATTAGGGAAATTAAATTTTATGATGCATAAAGTTGAAGTAAAGAAACAAAGAACAATCTGAAGAAGTTTTATGGATGATGATTTAAAGAAATAATATATTTTCCGAAGTAAATGGTACCTGCCCTCAGCACAAGATTCCTTTTTATTGACAACATAATTAAATTAATCGTTAATTAAATTTTTAGTACAAAATTTCAGTTCTTGTTGAGAATATTTTAGCATTCCATAGTTGGGAATAATTAATAAATTAGAATTTAAACATACTTATTTTAAGTATTGGTGATGATTGCTTAAAAGATTTGGTGTCTTTGAAGATTACATGTAGTAGAATTTTATAATAAAAGAAAAACAAAAAATTGTTAATCGTGTTTAATCGTGTCTCTGCAAGCAAACAGTAAATCTTATAGTTCTTTTTACTGTACAGCTCCGGAGAGAAGTGAACTTCTCAAAAATCGTTTAGATTAGGTACTTACGTGTTTCTGGGTAACAATACTGTGCATACAATTTGATTAATATAGGGTGTTTTTTATAGAGTGACACAACTTTAAATCATAATTAAACAAGGAAATATATTTTTAATTTCAATGAAACGGGCTTTATTTAAAAGAAAATTTTATAAAATTAATGCTCAAATATGATTTCTGCCATGTCGCTGCCACGGCTGGCGCGTAGAAGGCGCAATCTGGAACGTCAATTTTCAACAACATTTCGCAGCATTTGCTGCTGTATTTCGCCGATAACTCTTCGAATGTTGATTTCAATTGTTTGTGATTTATCGACGTAGACAAATGATTGAACACAACCCCAAAGAAAATAATCTAATGGGGTTAAATCACACGATCTTGGTGGCCAATTAATTGGGCCATTACGTGAAATTATTTTTTCATCAAAAGTTTCTTGGAGTAAATCAATTGTAGCACCCGCTGCACGATGAGTTTGATTAAAAATTTCAACAATTTGCACGCGTGGCTCTGTTTAATAGTTTAAATTAAAATTGCCAAAATCGCTAAAACTGCGATTATAAATTCAAGTTTGACGTTTAACAAAAATATTTATATACAAAGAAAATTTTAAATCTTAAGGTGATGTTTCTACATGAACAATGAATGATTTGAGTGTAAAATTTGTATGGAAGTCATTCAAAAAACTGATTACTTTTCAAACAAATCTAATTTAAAAATCAAAAATTAAGCAAATACTGCATAGAAAATCCAATATTGATTGTTTTATTTTTAAAATAATTTTCTGTAAAAACCCTTGAATTTTGAGCAGTTTTTTTTTGCACCAAATCTAGAACTACTTTTCATGCTTCAAAGAAAAAATACTACTATTTTATAACATAACAATAATTTCCAGTGTGTACAAACACACAAACTACCAATGCAAACCAAAAAAAAAAAAAAAAAAAAAAATCAACTCAAATATTATTGCTGAATGTAAAATTAAAAATACAAAGTCGAAATAAAAGACAAACAATAACAAAATGGCAAATTTTAGAAAAACACCCATTATTTTGTTGTAATATGATTCCCTGCCTGTATCCTCTTTTATTTCTGTCATTCTTGCATTTTGTGAACCCATAAAGTTTAACTCTTATTACTAGCAAATGCATACATATACAGAGACATATTAACATATGCAACTATATGCATTCATGTGCATGCACAAATACATGAAAAGCTATAAAAGGAAAGAAAAAGTTTAATTAGAGAGTGAGACTGAGAGAGAGAGAGAGTGATAGAAAATGCTTTAAAATTAAATGCAAATTGAAATTATTGCATACAAATCGAAATACAGTAGACGCTCGTAAATTGGAACTCTCGCAAGTTCGATGCCTTCACCACCCATTTTTAAAACATTAGCATTCTCTGTAATTAACAAAACAAAAAAAAAGAAATCTCTGGAAATTTTAACTTTTTTCGCAAATAACAACTACCCCAAGAACAAAGTGTTCTAATTGACGAGTGTCTACTGTAATACGATGCAAT
Source organism: Lypha dubia (assembly GCA_947311025.1). Lineage (NCBI taxonomy): Eukaryota > Metazoa > Arthropoda > Insecta > Diptera > Tachinidae > Lypha > Lypha dubia. The sequence continues at coordinate 9,309,764 of OX371262.1, read as the reverse complement.
TGAATTATTTGACAAAAATAACACACGAAGTATTTTAAATACCAGGGTTAAAGCATTGAAAAAAATTCATAAAGGGTTTTTTTTATAGAGTGACACAACTTTAAATCATAATAAAACAAGGAAATATATTTTTAATATCACTGAAACAGGCTTTATTTAAAAGAAAATTTTATAAAATTAATGTTTAAATATGATTTCTGCCATGTGGCTGCCACGGCTGGCGCGTAGAAGGCGCAATCTGGAACGTCAATTTTCAACAACATTTCGCAGCATTTGCTGCCGTATTTCGCCGATAACTCTTCGAATGTTGATTTCAATTGTTTGTGATTTATCGACGTAGACAAGTGACTTAACATATTCCTGAAGAATATAATCTAATGGGGTTAAATCACACGATCTTGGTGGCCAATTAATTGGGCCATTACGTCAAATTATTTTTTTTTTTCAAAAGTTTCTTTGAGTAAATCAATTGTAGCGCCCGCTGCATGATGAGTTTGACGAATAGAACATTTATTTTGATTAAAAATATTAACTGTTGCACGCGTTGCTCTGGTGTAAGTCGATTTATAATGAAATTTCAAAGCAAACTAAGCAAAACGCAACTATCAGCTGTTAAATAGGTTCTCATATAAAGCAGTGATGCCAACACAAAGTTGTGACACTCTATAAAAAAACATAATCTACAATTACTGGAATTACCAACGTAAAATTTTGCCATCATAAAAATTAAAAAAAAATTTGCCCAGAGAATTGATTTCAGTTTGGGCTCAATTACATTTTTCATTTTCTGTATTAATGAGATAAATTTTAAAGAAGGCAGGATATATTTTGAACTGAGGCCAATTTGATGAAAGTGGCCTTCTTTAAGGCATCTGACAGGTCATCAACACATGACACTTGGGAATATTGCGTCTTTAACCAAACAATCCACAGAGAGAGAATACGAGAAATTCACTAGATTCTAGCGAGCCAAAAAAAATTATACATTTATTGGGATTTTGAAAGTTTACCGCTGGCCAAAAATGTAATGGGTCGGTTAAAGTTCCCAGCACATTTACCGCATTCTTATAATGACTCTACATATCAAATCTTGTTATTAGATATTTGCAACACCTTTATGGGAGGAACACTGTGGGAAACGGCGATATTTTAATCCTTTAAAGCTTCGCTAAAATACTCTTTTCTTTTAACTTTTAGAGAAAAGTTGCGGAATACTTTCATTAATTAAACTGCAATATCGGAGCCAAACCTATTGTAACAATCTCTATTTTAATGTGTGATATCTATAATACAAACAATTGGTTTGAGTAGAAAATTTGTATGAAAACCACTCAGGTTATTAAGTGATTCCCATACAAAAACTCTACACAAGTAATTTGTCTGTATTGTGCAAACAGCACTTATGTATGTGTCTTCAAAGCGCCCTTAAAGTTTCAAAATTTTATTTCAAACGTCAGAAATCATTGAAAACTTTAACATCCACTTAAGGGTTAATTTTGTACACCGTATTCATGAAAATAATTTGAGAAAAAAAGTATTAAAAATATGTGTCATATAAAATTTAAAAATAAAAAAACAATATATAATTTTTTGTGGTCTGAGTCGCCATCGGCTACTTATGGTGTGTCTTCAATAGACCTTCAACCATATCGAGACCCTTAAGTGGGTGCGCACATATTGCGTGACATGCCAGAAGGGCGGCGGCGTGTTAAAACTTTTCCACTAAAAATTTTGGTGGGTTGGTGTATAAATCTCCGAAAATAGCAAACATTTTGTACATTTTTTTTTTTAATTAATTTATAATTTTTTTTCCAAAGAAATTAAAAATTAAACTGAAAACTTTTATTTTTACATAAATTCAATATATTACATCCCCATCTTTCAGATTCATTAATTTAACGTACAAATTCATTGATTCAAAGAAACAATACACCAATGCCAACAAATTCTAAAACACTTGCGCATAAACGTGTAATAAGAGAAAGTTTACAAGACTCTATTTCTCTTAGTGAATCTTGTAAAACCCCTCGGTTAAAAAACACCGATTCACCTTTTAAAATTGTAACAATTATGGATAAAAGATTTGAGAAACTCACAGAATAAATAGAAGAACTTATGAAAAAGAAGAACTCTTAAGCGAGTTTGAGAAGAGGTTTACTTCGATCACAAATGAGGTACGTGCCGTAAGTGAAAGAGTTTGTGTTCTTGAAACAGTGCTGTTCGAATTTAGTGATATGCAGGAAGAGATCAAAAATTTAAAATATAAAATTAAACTTCAAGAAAATAATAATGTGGCGACCGAATTACGTTTAAATAAAATACCATATTGCGTAATTTGACGTATAAATTCATTCATTCAATGTATGCATATTTTTTTTTATGAAAACTTTCATTGTAAATCAATGCCAAACGGTTTCCATGATCCTTTGTTGTTTTTCTTTAAAAAAAATTAATGAAACATTTTATTAATTAAACGTACCAGTAAATTACTTTGTAATGAACAATACTCTGAAACAATGAATTGTTTTCTTAAATTTTTGCTTAAGTGTATTAAAATTTTAAGATACGTTTTAAGTGAATTATTTCTAGAAAAACATAAAACAGCTGCTTGTCAATTCATCTAGATTTGGAAAAATTCAACTTCGAATTGATGACACCCAATCTCCCACTAGAGCGTTATAAGTTTTGCATTGATATATATTGCTGAGATCAAAAATACATTTAAATTGAAGCATTAAATAACTTGGCAAAATATTTCCATTTTGTTTTTACTCCCAGGACAACTGCCAAAACAAAACAAAGTTGTTCGGCAAAGTTGTTCACAACTTTTGCAATAAATTATTTTCCTGGCAACTCTTATTTTTCTTTTTTTTTTTTTTTGTTTGATTAAAATGCGGCAACTGAAATAAAAATGTACATATGTACGCCAAAAATTTTAAATTACGCATCATACCAGCAAAATGCCAAACACAGGCATACATATGTACATGTACACACACAGTAACATTTCCAATAAACAATAATGATCATCATAGAAATTGTGTTTTGTGTGCAAGTGTGTATTGAATAGTAAGTCAGGATTTATTTAGTATTTTTTCTTTTTCAATTTTGTTCTGTGAAAATTCATTTGTCTATGGAGCAAAAAAAAAAAAAGCTCAACTTTTTAATTTGCAAATTTCTATTTCTCTTGATGGTTTTTTTTTTCATCCGCATTTTATCTGCAAAAATACACTGGCACACAAAAACATACACGTGCACGTATGAACATGCATATGCACATATGTTTGTATGTCGTGAGTCATAAGTATGTACATACAAGTCTGTATTTGCTGAAAGAATTTTCCAATAAAATTGTAATTTTATCATAAAAATATTTCACAATTAATTGACTGACACTCATTGAAAATCAGTTGCCAGTTCTGAACATACAAACTGCCACATGCTCAACAACGAAACACCCTACATTCGATACCCAAACCCCATCAGACAAAGCAATAGTCAACCGGTCGACCGACCAACCAAACATCCAATCATTAATTCGCTGAGTCAGCATTTACTTTAGCATTTTCATTTTTTATTTAAGTCTATAAACCTTCCCATCCCCCACCCCCTACAACCCATCATACCATTATATTGTCCATATTTGTGTATGCGTATGTTGTTTGGTTGGCTGCTTATTAATAAAATGGTCATTTTATAGTCACACACACACACACACACGCATACGCATACAGTCCGCAGAAGAAAATCGATTGTATGGAATTTTTTTTTTTTTTCAGAGACATGTTTTTTGTAAACGCAATAAAATAATTATGGCTTAATTTACAAAAGCAAAAAAAGGAAATGAAACGAAACGAATTAAGATTTTAATTTTTCTTTTTGCTTTGTATTCTTCTTTGCTTTGATTGTTGTGTGACAAATTGTAATTAAAAAAAAAACTGCTTATGTGTAAGAAAATAAGGTAAAAGCTTTTCAATAGCTCTTGTATGGAAAAAGCAATTCTTTCAAGGAAAATTTCTATTTAGTGAAGATAAAATTAGAACATTATTGATAAAGTGGTCTCTTCAGCTAAAAATATGTACAGAATTGCATTCAAGTAACTTGAGAGACATGTTTGGTCCGGCTAAAGATTCATGTGTATAAACATTAGATGCTCTTTATATTCATGTTGCTTTAATGGCTACCCATTGTTTGACCGACTCTGCAGTAATTTTTTTTTTTTTTTCACAAGAAATTGCTAAAAAAATTGTCAATTTTTTTTATTACAAAGTTTGTTGTAATAAAGCCTAGTACTCTTTCCGAATTTGTGGAAAATGTTGAGCAACATTGATTTTTTCACTTGGAAAATATGACATTTTAAAATGTGGTGTATTCTATGTTCCGCTGTATGAATTAAAGCCATCGTGCTTTATTTCGGAGGTATTTTAAAATGTTTCCAGGAACATTTCACATGTCTATCTACGAAAAAACAATGTACTACTCTTGCAACATTTTTTCACGATTTTTCCACGCAAATTTTTTATACATATGTATGTAGTACATGCATATCGGCAGCATTCCGCGTGGAATACTGAACAGAATACAGGGCTTAAAGGTTAGTACTCTGTTCATGAACATGTAAAAAATGTTGGCAACATTGATTATTTCTTTTTTTTTTTTGTGATCAATATCTAGCGATTTGTAGTTGTTACGTTTTATACTAAGTTGCTGATCGGCTGCCAAAAATCCGTTTGAAACAATGCCCATTTGCTTGAATTCGCAGCTCTGTTAAAATGTTGCATAAAAAAATTTAATATATTCTTTCTCAACAAAAACAGATTACATACTACTCTTGCAACATGTTTTTTACAGAATTTCGCATGAAAGTTTTGGCTTCACAAATAAAAGTTTTCTTTTATAAAATTTCTGAAATTCTCTTCTAAACTTCCATTCGTGTCTACACACTGAAATTTAATTTAATGAAATTCAAGATGTTTAATTTCACATGAATTTTTAACAACACAACTTCGGTTTGTGACAATTACGAATTACAAAACAAAAGAGAATTTCAAAGACAATTAAAGAGTGTGACCAATACCATTCATCTCACCCTTCTCATTCAGAAAATAAGACTTTCATTAAAGAAAACTTTCATGTGTGATCCGAGACAAATACTGAAGACATATTCTTCCATATTTTATAATAGTGTATCAGCATAGGAAATCGTTTAAGATGTGAAATTTTCTCAGCATTTTGTTGTAAAATACTACAAAGAATATTTTTCGAGAAAATTTTAAAACTTCGTTATAGCGGTCATTTTTGACCATTTCCGTAAAAAATCAAGCAAAAAACTAATTTCTACGGCATTTGAATGGTCTGAAACATTCTATAAAATTCACTAACTAAAAAAAATCAAATACTTATTTACAAATAATACTAAAATATCTCATATTCCCGGATATGATATATGAGACATCTAAAGTTATACCGGCGGCTGAAGATTTTAACTCTTCCCAACCTACGCCCTCCAGCACTTGTTCTTCCAAAAGAAGCAATCGAGGCGTGTATAAAAAGCTATAAAGTAATTTTTTTTTTCATAAAAATTAATGCTGTTTAATAGCAAATTATTTTTCTTAAAATAATAATTCAAAATTGCCACAACAAGTTGCAAAATTGATGAATAAAACTTTAAAAGAGCCCCTACCCTCCGATTTTAACTGGAAAGAAAAGTAAACAACAATATAATAAATAAAGAAATTTTAGATTTTAGAAACCTTTTTTAAAAAATTTTTCAATTAACTTTTAATTGCACAAAAAAAAGGTAAATGAATACAACTGACGTTTATGTCTTAACAAATTAATCTTTCTTACTTCCTTTCTGTTCATTTCCGTTCATGCACTTGTCTTATATTTCAATATATTTTTTTTTCTTTATTTTATTTTAAACTCTCAATTTTTTTTTTTTTTTTTGTAAAAAAATAAAAATAAATGAATTAGAAGAAATATCTGTAAACAGGGAAAGACAACAACGAAATAATACGAGTAACCAGTAAAAATATGATACACGAGAAATAAACCTGCTGCTAAAGAAAGCAAAAAAAGCTTAAATAAGAACGAGAACAGTACATGAACAACAAGAAAAAAAGAATTGAAAGAAACCTCTATTACCTGCCATTTTTTTTTTATTTCGAATTGGTAAAATGCTGTGAATAAGAAGAGGGTCAGTTTGTTGATGATTTGTTAGCTGGTTAATGTGTGTACCGTGTGTGTGTGTGTGTGTGTGTGTGTGTCTGTCCTTTTGTAAGTTTGTATGGAAACACAAAAATAAAAGAAAACCTAACCCAGCTAGCATTTTTAGTCGTTAAACATTCTCCTCCGCGAACGGAGAAGAAGATTCTCCGATCGTCCATGATGACGCATTCCGATCGCAGAAGTTAAAGACAACGGTAGAAACTGTGTCCTGATCTCGACTCTTCCATACAAATCGTCTACGATGCACCATAATTAGTCGAATACGGATCGTTTAAGACCCTTTAACAAAACACCCGTCCAACAGTCGTTTAACTAACTTGCAAGAGTATCTCTTCGAAGAGTGAAACACGATTGTTAACTTTTTACAGCCCTCCAATGCCCGCCAAAATGCGTAAACGACGATTAATTCGTTCAACAATCGTCATAATGACTCGCAAAAGCATCATTTGGAAGAGTAAAATATAATTTTACTCCAACAATCGTCCGGACGATTAAAAAAAGTGTCGCGAAATGATTGCGCACGTCAAATAATCTTCCAAATGCTAGCTGGGAAGGCTTTAATAAACATTGACTGTTGTATGCAAGTCATAGTTGAATTTCAACACATACATACATACGCATGTAGAGAAACCTCTCTATACACACCATGACATTTGAAAAAATGCAATTAACTTGGCAAACAGTCAACTAAACAAAAGATGATCACCCCACTCACTAAAACATATTTTTACTTGCAACAAAGCAAAGATTTTGTATACAACGGAAAACTTTACTAACTATTTTGCAAGGACAATTTAATTTTCATTTAAGCAGTCCTTACTATTGTGAGAGCAAATATCCTTTACTAAATTATCCAACAGTGTTGTAAAAGTCACGTCATATAAATACAATACTTTTTGGTTTATTGAGTGGAAATAAAGTTTGTATTCTTCCCACAGTAAAATGGATCCTTCAATCCTTTAAAAAAAAAAAAAGTCTTACTGCTTGCTACCCATAAAATATGTGAGTCACGTTGTAGTAAATAAAATATTTGTAAGCACAGAGATATAACAGATAGATAGTCGTAGATATAAAAAAAACTTCTATGAAAAATAAAACCATTTATTTTCTGTAGATGATTCATTTTTATGATTTTTGTAATTTAGTCTTGTGTACAAAAGAAAAAAAAAACATGAAAACTAAACAAATAAACTCTCACTCACAGATCATAGAATTTTTGTTATTATTAATTAAACTATAAAACATTTTTTTTTTGTGCTTGAACAATAATTTAAAATAAAACAACTGTCTGTATTCATTCGAATCATACAACTGCATCTATTACATAGTTTTCAAATATTTGAAAAGCTAATGAAGTAGAGTTTTTTTTAGTAAAAACTAAAATTTAGTTTTGATCAAATTTATTTGCAGAAAAATCGAGTAAGAATTTTAGCACATGAGGGTGCAACATTTTAATGAAAAAAAAAACTAACGTAAAAAAGTTTCTTTGGGAAATCTGTTTTTTAAAAAAAGTGACTTTTTTTCTCAAACCTACTAATGATAGATAATTTTTTATAAAAAGTATTTTTTGAAACAAGTTTGTTAGAAAATGTACTTGTTTTTTATTAAAGGTTAGTTAGCGCTTTCTTTAAAGGTGCATTCAGGGACTGATTCCGACTACTTATACAATGCATTGTGTCAGAACTAGGTGGAAAGGGAAAGGGAAAGGGAAGAAAAGATATGTATGTATGCTATTGCGAGTTTTGTTAATTTTTGAACATTGTTTAGTAGTAATTTTGAGAATGGTTTTACCACGCCCACAGATCTACTAACAGCCGAAACAGGACGCGTGTAGTGTATATTAGCTTGAAACAGCATAGGCTGCTGTCGGAACAGTTAAACAGTACAGCAATAATTAATACAATGCGACACTAATTCACTAATTGGAGAAATTTATGATCATCAGGAATCGAACCCTTCGGACCTGGGTCATAGTTAGCTTTGTAGTCAACGCGCAAACCACTTCAGCCAACACCAACATTTGTATAAAAGACAATTTTTATCAAAATTACTTTTTTATAAAAGGAACTTTTTTTTAAAAGATACTTTTTAATAAAAGGAACTTTTTATAAAAGGTACTTTTTTCTAAAAGGTACTTTTTTCTAAAAGGTACTTTTTTCTAAAAGGTACCTTTTTATAAAAGGTACTTTCCCATAAAATGTACATTTTATAACAGGTAAATTTTTATAAACGTTGCTTTTTTAAAACAGGTACTATTAATAAAAGCTGATTTTTTAAATAAAAGGTACTTTTTGAAAAAGTTACTTTTTTATAAAAGGTATTTTTTTATAAAAGGTAATTCTTTATAAAAGGAACTTTTTTATAAAAGGAACTTTTTTATAAAAGATACTTGTTATAAAAGGTGCTTTTTTATAAAGGATACTTTTTTATAAAAGGTAATTTTTTATAAGAGCTACTTTTTTATAAAAGGTACTTTTTTATAAAAGGTACTTTTTTATAAAATGTACTTTTTTATAACAGGTACTTTTTTATAAAATGTTCTTTTTTATAAAAGGTACGTTTTATAAAAAATACATTTTTATAAGAGGTAATTTTTTATAAAAGGTTCTTTTTTAAAAAAGGTACTATTAAAAGCTGATTTTTTAAATAAAAGGTACTTTTTGAAAAAGTTACTTTTTTATAAAAGATATTTTTTTATAAAAGGTAATTCTTTATAAAAGGTGCTTTTTTATAATAGGTACTGTTAATAAAAGCTGATTTTTTATATAAAACGAGTGTTTTGAAAAAGGTACTTTTATATAAAAGTTAATTTTTGGCGGATTGATATTGAAGCCACTAGATGGCAGCACAAACACAAAATTTTTTTTTTAGAAATTGCGATCTTTCAAACGGCAGTTGTTAATATTTCACCCAAATTCATGGATTAGTTTGTTGTTTGTGTAGTCTGTAGTTTGAAGTAAGCAACTTTTATGTTTCTTGAAAAATGGAAAAAAGCGAATTTCGTGCAGTGATTAAACACTATTATTTGAAAGGGAAAGCGGCGAAAGAGACAAAAGAGAAGCTCGATAAACATTACGGTGAGTCTGCTCCGTCAGACTACATGGTAAAATATTGGATTGCTGAATTTAAACGCGGCCGAACAAGCACTGCAACAATACCGTCAAAGGGAAGGCCAAAAGAGGTAGTTAATGAAGAAAATATCAAGAAAAGTTACGTGAGATTGTTGAAATGGTTAACATATCATATGAAGGTGTGTTAAACATTTTGCATGAACATTTGCATATGAAAAAGCTATCGGCAAGATGGGTGCCGCGTTTGCTCAGTGTCGAACAAAAACGAGTTCGACAGACCACTTCACAGCGGTGTTTGGACATGATCAAGCGTAATCCTGTTGATTTTTGGTGTCGATTAATAACTATCCATGAAACGAAACCAAATATCAATCGAAACAATGGGTGGAAGCTGGTGAAGGTGCTCCGAAGAAGGCGAAGGCAGTGAAATCGACTAGCAAGGTTATTGCCACTGCATTTTGGGATGCGCACGGAATATTGCTCATCGATTATCTCGAAAAAGGATCCAAAATCACAGGATTATGGTGCATTATTGGTGCATTATTGGATCAATTGATTGATGCAATCAAGAAAAAAGGACCACATTTAAACAAGAAAAAAGTGATCTTTCTATAAGACAACGCACCGGTTCACACAGCATTAGATACGATGCTAAAATTACGTGAAATACACTTCGAATTGGATGATCATCCACCTTATAGTCCAGATTTAGCTCCTACTGACTTTTTCCTGTTTTCAAAAAAGAAAAAATGCCTCGCAGGAAAAAGATTCAACTCAAACGAAGAAGTGATTACCGAAACTAACGCGTATTTTGAGGGGTTCCCGAAATCGTATTATTCAGATGGTATAAAAAAGTTGGAATATCGTGGAATAAGTGTATTGAGCTAAAAGGAGACTATGTTGAGAAATAAATGGGTTTTGAAAAAAAAATGTTTTTTCCTACTTAGGTAGCTTCAATATCAATCCGCCCTCGTAGAAGTTACTGTTTTGAATTATTTTTATAAAAGTTGCAATTTTATAACATGTACTTTTTCATAAAAAATACGTTTTTATTAAAGATTCATTTTTATAAAGGATTCGTTTTTATAAAATTTAAATTTTTCTTAAATGTACTTTTTAACATAAGGGACTTTTTCATAAAGAGTATGGTTTTTTAAAGGCTCGTTTTTCTAAAAGGTAAATTTTTGTAAATGGTAATTTTGTGGGTTTATTTTTCTAAAAATTCCAATTTTTTTATAAAAGATACGTTTTTATAAAAGATTCCTTTTTATAAAGGATTCCTTTTAATAAAATTAACATTTTTCTAAAAGGTACTTTTTTGCATATGGGACTTTTTCGTAAAAAGTATGTTTTTTCTAAATATTCGTTTTTATAAAAGTCAAATTTTCTAAAAGGTACTTTTTCAAAAAAAAGGTGCTTTACCAGGGACTTGTTTATAAAGGGAACTTTTTCATAAAAGGTACTTTTTTATAAAAGGTAATTTTTTATAAAACGTACTTTTTTATAAAAGGTACTTTTTTGTTAAAGGTACTTTTTTGTAAAAGATACTTTTTTATAAAAAAAAAACAACTATTTTCGATGAAAGCTACTTGTATATAATCATAAAAAAGACTTTCTTTAAGATTTTTACAGCTTACTTTCGTTCGGAACATATTTGCGAAAAAAATTGTATTTTTTCATAAAAAATCCACACTGATATCAAATTGAATCAATTAGTAGGACAATCAAAAGCGTACCTCAATAAACATATTGAAAACATAATTAAAATTTTACCAATTGAAAACACATTTCATATTTTTTTGTAAAACTTAAGTGTAAATAGGAGTTTTTAATGCCATGTCCTTTTTTTTTTTGAGCTGATTGAAAATAATTTTTCAATGCATTAATTGCCAAAATAACCATATAAAACTTAAAACATACTTTATTTTTTGACTATAGTAAGAGAAAATAGCTAATAACACATGATTAATTTCAATTAATGTATTTTTCTGCAAGAGAAAAAGTCCCTTTAGAAAGCCGTTTTTGTTAAAAGGATAAATGAATTTATTTTAGTGTTTAAATACTTTTATAAAATACTTTTTTTTTAATATTTTTGGGCAATTTATCATTGTTAATATTTAATGAAAACATTAATTAAATTTTCAGTTTTTAATATTTACACATTTACGCAAAACTAAATACAAATATTTGTTATTTATGTACAATTTTATTTTATACATTTTTAATGTATTTTCATTGTTGTTTTGGCCTTTAAATTGAATTAATTTAGCTTTAAAAAAGATAGTTTACATATTTGTGCAAAATGAAATGCATTTCAAAATAGCAAAAATTAGGTCCTTGTTTTAGCAATACGACAAGTACATACGAAAAAAAAAACTAGAAATATTTTGTAGAAATTTTCTATAAATTCTCAAAGGATACAGGTATGCATGTAGGTATGCACAGTAACTTTGCGTGTAAAGTAAATTATATATAAAAACCAGAGTATGAATTTAAATCATACGTATTACCTACACATACGTGCGCATGCATACATACGTGTACGTACTACATTTAATACAAAAAGCTCTGTGTTTAAACCCGACTAATAATAAGAGGTTGCAGGAGTTTGAAAACTAAAGTTCGAAAAATGTTCGATACATTAAAATCAATGTTTTATAACAAAGAGAAAATGAAAAAGAAAAAAAAATTTTATACAAAAGTTAGTATAAGCATAAAACTACTACACACCTAATTGGGTAAACCGCTAAAAGTGTACCTCAAGCTTACAACTTGTGGTAGGTTTCTTGTAAGCTATGAAAAGTAAATAAATAAGGACAGGTATGGGAGGCCTTAAGAGAAAAAAAAAACAAACACGTTCTCTGGGTTTTACTACTAAAGTATTATTTTCCATTTTATTTTTTATATGTCAGACTTTTTTCTTTGCTGGTATTTAAGACAGACACATGACCTGTACATTAAACTCTAAAAATTTTACCCTAAAAATATCAAATATAAATAAATAAAAGAATGTATTAAAATCAGTACCATACAAATCATTTCTCAATGTTTTATTTAAGGAAAGAGAATTGCAACCGAAACAAAAATCTACAAACAAGTCTTTGCATGTAGTATTTATGTATGTATGCATGTACTCCTATGTATATACTCGTATATGGCATCTTGAAACAAAAGGAAAGAGAACGGAAACATTTAATTTGCTTTCAAATCCCCAACAATATAAAAATAACAAGATTGTATCATCAGTTACTTGGGCAACAACACTAACTTTTCTAAGGAAATCATACATATATTTAATATGAAAGTATATTTTATCCGCACAAAAACACAAATGTGAAATAAGGCCGTAAAAAGTACTGAGATCCAAACAAGGACCAAGTTCATGATAGGTACAATTCCATTTCATTTCTAGGCAACCTATAAGCTTGGCAATATTTTTCCAAGAATTCTTTCCATATTAGAAAGGCAAACAAATTTAGCTAAGCCTACAGGTTGCCTAGAAATGAGATGGAATTGTACCTATCATGAACTTGGTCCTTGTTTTGATCTCAGTACTTTTTACGGCCGAAATATTTTGGAACTTGGTCTTATTTTCACATTTGTGTTTTTGTGCAGATCTCACTTCTTTTTTCTAAGTTGTTTTTGTATAAATATTTATGTGTATTGCTTATCTGGGCCTACCTGTGTACGACATTTCAGATTTCTAGCTATACTGGAAGTGCCTCATACAAAGAAGGGGCATGATTGTCGCACCAGATGTAAAGTGCCCGTTAAAAATCATTTTCGTTAATTTCTTATCAGGACCTACCTGTGTACCAAATTTAAGCTTTCTAGCTCTACTGGAAGTGCCCCATACAAAGAAGGGGAACCCTAGTCCCCCCAGGTAAAAAGTGCCCGTTAAAAATCATTTTCGTTAATTTCTCATCAGGACCTACCTGTGTACCAAATTTAAGCTTTCTAGCTCTACTGGAAGTGCCCCATACAAAGAAGGGGAACCCTAGTCCCCCCAGGTAAAAAGTGCCCGTTTAAAAATCATTTTCGTTAATTTTTCATCAGGACCTACCTGTGTACCAAATTTAAACTTTCTAGCTCCATACAAAGAACGGGGGGCACCCTAGTGCACACCTTAATATCTCGGGAAGCTTTTACAGTAGAACTTTCAAATCTACCCTGTGAGGTCACCTCTGTGGGGAGACCTTATGTTTCAAGTTTCACTATATTATAATCCAGAGGAGCAAAGTTATGAGGGGGTAAAAACAGCTCGAATGATTTCGTGTAAATATACACACTGTGTGGCCGAACTTGGCCATACAAAGTACCTTCGTGAAATGTAGATTTAGTAAAAATTTCTTTTAATATTCCATAAAAAATCCCCGTCGTATTCTAGAAAGTAGCTTTTGCAAAAATTAAATTTTATAAACAATTTCTTTTATAGAAAATTGTTTTCATTAAAAAGTTCATTTTATAAAACTATCCTCTAGAAAACAAATACGCTTGTATAATAAGTACCTTTTCTTAGAAAGTATATCTTATAAAAAGTATATACTTTTACTCAAAAGCAACTTTTATATATGTACATAAATAACCGGTTCTAAAAACATTTTTTTTAAATACCTTTTATTCAAATTTCGTTTCATAAATACTAACTTTTACTAAAAGTACCTTTATGAAAAGTATCTTTTACTTTTACTTTCCTACTCTTTATAGAAAATATTAATTATAAAAAAAAACTTATAAAAAGTACATTTTATGTAAAGTACCATTCGAAGAAACTTCCTATTATAAAAACTACTTTACGTTTCATGTTTAAACTGTAACTTTTACAAAAACAAAAACTTTTATAAAAATTATCTTTTATAAGGAAATTCGTTTTACAAAACTAACCTCTTATAAAGAGTATACAGCTTTTTCCAAATGCCTCTTCTTGAAATAAAATTTAATTAAAAACCCATTCTATAGAAACAATTTTTATGAAACGTAACTTTTATAAAACCAACCTTTTTAAAGTAACTACCTAACCCACGATATCGAACGATGTCGATCGCTTGATTTTTAGACGTGAAAAATCTATCTTGCGTTCCACTAATAACCGATTTTATTTATTTGTTTAGCTATTCTTCCAGTAAACAATTAATAAGTTAAATAAAATCGGTTATTAAGAGAACTTCTTATTAAAGGTGATTTTTATTAAAAGTTCCTTATTTTAAAAAGTTCCATTTATTACAAGTACCTCTTATTAAAAGTATCTTATATTAATATTAGGTTAGGTTAGGTTAGCAGGCTGCTGGTATAGGGAAGATTAGATTCCAGCTCACTTGGGTCCTGATATGGTCCCATTGTGCTACCTGTAATGAAGATGAGTGATGGAGGAAAGGAGATTAGAAGAGTCGGAAGAAGAGTAGATGAGGGAAGCAAGAGAAGAGTAGAAACAGAAACAGGTGGGAAAAACCAAAGCAGAACAGCCAGGATGTCGAGCCCCCTATTGGGCGAACCATCCACTGCTCCTGATGAAGGAGCTAAGACAACCGAGTTCCGTATTTGAGAGCTCGGAGAGGGTACTGAAGGATCTGCTGCCTCGAAAGCGGAGGCGGTGATCCTCCATAGATGGGCAGAGGCATAGAAGGTGTGCGCTGCTTTCTTCTTCTTCCTCGTCATTGCAGCTGGAGCAATACTCATTGTATGGTAGACCCATGCGTCTGGCATGGGTTCCGAAGGTGCAGTGTCCCGTGGCCGTGGCCACAAGATTGCGCAATTGCGTTTTTGGAAAGTTCAGCAGATTTTTGGTTCTGTTGATATCTATGCAAGGCCATAGGGTCCTTGCTGTGGTACAGGATGGTTCATTAAACCATCTTGTTTGTGCCTTTTGCATAAGGGCTTTCTCGATTCGCCTCCAGCAGGCCAAGAGCGGAAGACCACAGAAATTGTCAATTTCAGCGGCCTCTAACTCTGTACCTCTCCTGGCCAGATTGTCAGCGATGAGATTGCCTGTGTTTTCTCCGTGTCCCCGCATCCAAATAAGGGTAACACTAGAACAATTAGCCACTGTATTAAGTGATTTCCTGCATTCCACGGTAAGGAGGGATGTTGTGTACACACTCGAAATTGTTATTATTGCAGGTTTGCTGTCGGTTATAATTTTAATAACTCTATTTGTTATCCTATAGTACCGTAGCCAATTTGTTGCCTTTTTCATGGCGGATATTTCAGCTTGTAAGATACTACATTCGTCCGGGAGTCTGAAGGAAATCCTGATCCCGAATTCTTCAATGTAGACACCCCCGTCAACCCTGGAGCCCCGTTTGGAGCCATCCGTGAACACTCGTAGGGCCCCATGCGGTGTAGGGGGGAGGTCCTCCGATAGAGAGTAGTTAAATACTCTATAAAAGGAAGGTTTTGGAATGCAATAGTCGATGAGATCAGGGATAGTTCCCATGGTCTCTACAATGCTAGCGTGACCCCATGGTCGATATTTCCATTCGTCAATTGTACTAAGTCGCACCGCAGTGCGTAGTGCTAGCTTCCTAGCCAACAGATCGACTGGAAGCCAGCCCAGCATAGCAAAAAGAGCCTTTGTGGGCGTAGTTCTAAGGGCACCAGTTATAATGATTGCCATTAAGCCGAGAGTTCTCTCAATTCGCTGTTGGTTTGTTGCCAAGCGAGCCCCCTATATTAATATTACCTTTTATTAAAAGTACCTATTAGTAACTTCCACTTACACGATGTGGAAAGAATTTTGATTTTTTTTTTTTTTATTCGTACAAATACATTTAATACAAAAACAAAATTTTAGAATTTCTTTTTGCTTCAAATGTTATTATACGAATGAAAACATATGAATTAAAAGTACCTCTTATTAAAGTACCTTTTTGTAAAAGTATCTTTAACTAAAAGTAGCCTTTGTTAAAAGTACCTTTTAGTAAGAGAACCTTTTATTAAAAATACCTTTTATTAAATCTGACTTTTATTAAAAGTACATTTTATTAAATTACCTTTTATTAAAAATATATTTAACTAAAAGTACCTCATATTAAGAGTACAGTTTAATAGATGTATCATTGCAAAAATTATCTCTTATAAAAAGAACACTTTACAAATAGTGTGCTCTTTAAAAAGCACCTTATATTAAAGTTAACTTTAGAAAATAGATACGAGTATTTTACAAAAGTAAAGGTATTTTTTTTTTATTAAAAATATTTATGTACTTCCTTTTACAAAACTATTTTTTACATACAGGAAAAAATTTTTTTTAAAAAATAACTCCTAATAAAAGTACTTTTTAAAAAAAAAAAACTTTTTACTAAAAAAACAATATTGTAGAAAAAATTTTTATAAAACAAAACTTAATAATAAATAACCATTTTAGAGTACTTTTTGTAAGTATTTCTTGTTGTTTTCAAATTACCTTTTTTAAAAAATACATAATAAAATATATATTTTTTAACAGAACTTTTTATTAAAAAAAACATGTACGTAATAATATAAAAAAAACATTAAAAAAAAATTAAAAAGCAACTTTTAAAAACATAACCTTTTTAGAGTTTATTTTTAAGTAGCTCTTATTGAAAGCTTGTTTTGTTGTAAAGTATCTTATATCAAAAGTACTGTTTAATAAAAGTGCCTTGTATAAAAAGTACTTTCTATAACGAAAAAAAAACATATTTTACCGAAGAAAGAACACATCCCAAAATAAGTCTATGAATCAATATTTTAAACAATTATTTAAACAAAGTGATTTTTATGCAAAAGCAAGTACCAAAAGTACCAAAAAAAGTACCATGTCTAAAATATTCTTGTTGTGAAAAGATTTACTTTGTGTTTTTAAAATTATTTCATAACTTATTTCTTAGTTGCAATTAAATAAGATAAAATAATTCTTTTATATGTAATTTTTTCCACAAAATTGTAGGTTTTTTTCTTTTCTATAAAAAGACATATGTACATACATAAGTGGCTTTTTAAAAGGTTTTTTTAATAGATTTTTTTGTTGTCTAAAAATATTTTATGTAATGGCAAAAACTGGTGCAGGAGAATAAATCTCGAAATTTTTATATTTTAGTTTCAATGTAAAACTTTTATGGAGTTGGGCCAAGAAAAAAATCAGTACGTTTGTTGTTTTTTTTTTTTTTTTTTTTGGAATATTGTGAAATTTTCGTATGATTTCTTTCGGAACTAATAATTATTAGTCAGCATAAAATATTTCAGGGAGTAAAAAATATTTTAACTTTCAGTAAACCAACCATCTCATTTGAGTAACATAAACTTGAAACAGTTTACTTTAATGAAACCTAAACATGTTCAAACAGGATATTTTGGTTTTTCTATATATGTATGTAAACGTTGCATGAAAAAAAGTTAATCAAGCCTTGAAAAATCAATAACAACTTCAACAATGCAACATAATTAAATGGTTATTAAATTAAATATATGAAATAATTATAACTTTGCTGTGAGGCAAATTTCCACCCTTTTTTTTTTTTTTTTTGCTTTGTGTGTGGTTTTCCCAACCCACATACCCTACAGCTGACTTGAAATGCGTAGATTTTTAATAAATACATACAAAAAAATCTTTGAAATACTTAAATAGTCAACAATACAGAGAGACAGAGAAATGTTAAAATTTGTGAAATAAAAAAAAACCAAACAACAACAAGACAAAAACTCAAGTTATGATGACTCACTCACCTGTGTCGCACTAATTGCCATTAAGACCATTAAGCCTAATGATAGTATCCTCAACATTTTTTTGGGCTTTTGTTTTTCTGATTTTCTTTCTGTGTGTGTGTGTCTTTTTCTTGGTAGATCAAATGAGAAAGTTTTTATGTTTTTAGATTTAAATTTTTTTTTTTTTTGTGTTTTTGTGACAAAACAACCTAAAAGAATTTTAGTCTGCAAAGTATATTTTTCTTCTTGTTCTTCGTTTTCTTCTGTGTGTGTTCCTTAGGGTGTTTTTAGCCACCGACTAAAGGAAAAGAGAAGAGTGAGTGACGTAAATGTTGGTTAACTAGAAGAGTGGAAAATTTTTAGCATAAAATACAATAATTTAAAAAACTTTTTCAGCACTTAAAACATCTCTTCGATTTTATATGAGAAGACCAACAATCATTCATTCAATTTTTTTTTTAAATAACTTTTATTTCTTTTTGGGAATTTTTTTTTTCTTGTGTTAAAATTTATTTAAAAGTATATATTTTGGCGTGGCACACCCCGAAAAAAATACTATTACTTTCAATACAACGCTGACGCTTGCTCTCCTTAAACTCACTGCAAATGAATGGTGGGCAAAGGACGAGCTGGGATGGAGTTAAGGCAGACCGCTTGCCCCTGTAAAGATATTTTCTAGATTCTTTTTTTTTTTTTTGCCAATTCTATAAACACACTCTGTATTATTGTTGTTATTGTTTTTTTTTCAGTTTAACGTTGTAAAATTCCAATATTAGTTTTCTCTTTGTTTCTTGTTATATTTTTTTTTTTTCTTATAAATTTTTATTAATTTTTTAACATTTTAAATGGAATTTCTTTCAAAAGAAATTTTCCAGATGATTTTACCAAAAAATTTTTTTTCTGGCTTTTAATCTGTATTACAACTGAAAATGTGGTTGTGTTGGTTGGCTAGTTGGCTAGTAGTAAAGGTATTTCAAAATTGAATTTTTTCTTTCTTCTCTTTTTTTTAAGAATTCAATTTTATTCGTTTATTAGTCACCGTGTTTCTGTATGCTTTAAGATGCGTCTACAAAATCCGATTGGTGTATGAAAAAATTTTGCACTCATCATTAACCTTTACGAGCCTTTCAAGTCATCATCACACCACTCTAATAGGAATTTCGAATACCAATATTTAGTTCGAAAATACACGTTAAATAAAAAACAAGAGAAAAGAAACAAACATCAGAGTTGCTTCAAAAAGGATATAACAGCGTTGCATTTGTAAATCCATACAGCTGTTAAAATGAAATGAAATTAAATTCTAGAATTCATTTCAAAATTTGCTAATAAAAATTTTAATTGCATTCATTAGATATTAAAAACATTACAAGCCCTATGAAATTTCTTTGTTTCTTTTCTTCTCTCTCTCTAAATTGGTTCATCATTTGAGCCGTTTATTTTGTAAGTGACATAAGTCACTTTGTTTTTAAGTCGAGATATTTAAGGGTTTGCGTTTTAACACGTTTAAAAATATGGATGCGAACTTTCGGTAAGATTTTCTTGTATTTGTTAACTCTTGATACTGATATTTTTTTCAGTATTTCTCCCTATTTTTAAAGGTTTTTAAATGCAAAGTCTTAAATATCTCGACTTAAGGACAAAGTGACTTATGCCACTTTCAAAATAAACGGCTCAATTATTTTCGAACTTTCACAATTGTGTTTCGTATACAAACACTTGTTATTTGATTTTTTTTTTTTTATTTTTCTCTCTAAATTGGCAGGCAATCATTTCTATACATACATACATATATATTTTCTCTTTGTTTTTAGTTTTATAAGCAAAAGAAAAAAATTGCAAAAAAAAAGAAAAAAAACACTTGCACAACCCCTAAAAAAACTGCAACGGCGCACTAAACTCAATTCCAAAGGAATTTCAGAAATCACCCTCATACTCTACACCACAAACACACGCACGCATTCATGTTCTCTTCTTACTTTTCGAATTGTTTTTAATCGAAAAATCGTTAAAATTCAATGAGAAAAAGGCTGCCATACTTAAAAAGAGATTTCGAAATACTTACGTATATGTATGTTTGGTTGAAGTCCTCGCTATATAAAATACTTATGAAATAAATAAAACGTAATGTTACGTTGTCATCAGTGATGGAAAAATAGATTAATATTTCGGTACCAAAAGAAATTATATTAAGTACTTCTTTTATATTAATTTTATTAAAAGAATTTATATAAAATTCAGTTAAAAAAATATATACGTAAATATGAGCGGTTTATTTTGAAAGTGACATAAGTCAATTTTTCAAAAAAAATCGAGTTAATGGCAACACTAAATAAAATTGAACGGTATCTCTTCATTTGTAAAAAATTTGCAATCAACAAAAAAAATGACTTATGCCACTTTTAAAATAAACGGCTCATATTTGTGTATAAAAGTTTTTGTGTAGATATCGCTGTTTTAAATCTAATTTAAACCTTTTCGGACATGTGGTGAAAATGTCTTGGAAGATGCTGAAATTGTATTTTTCACCTACAATTCAAGTTCAAGGACGTGTGTTTAGAAGACGCACGTGTGTACACTTTTTTAAATTGGTTCTATTGGAACTTCGTAGATTGAAAGAGATTCGAAGAAGAATCAATATGGTTTAGGTTGAGTTCAGGACCTCGTTTCACATCATGATGTAAAGTCATGCGGCAGTTGCGCTGGTTACATTTAGGTCAGTGTGAAGGGGTATTTTTAGCGTCTTAAAGTCCTGCACTCGTAGCAAACAGCACCACAACCAAAATGTCTTTCGAGCAGCAATAATATAATATTGTCAATAAATCTTTGACCTGAATAAGACTTGACACTATCCGAACATAAAGCCTGTTCGTTTTTTTTTAGTTATTATCAAATTTTGTCAAAAATAAAAACCATTCTACAATTGTTGAGGAGTGAGTGGGGTCGAATTTTAATATAAAAATTTAAACTTGAAATATGTGTGTGAGAGTATCAAATGTATTGGGGGAGTACCACGGTACTTTTCGTTATCAAATAGTGTCACAAAAAGTACGATCGTACCAACTTTCCCATCACTGGTTGTCATGTTATATTACAGCTAATATTAATTTAAGCAATGAATTAAACAACATGCCATTGTGCGTATTTACACACAGTGAAACTTCCATATCACGAACTTTAATATAACAAAAACCCCTATATATAAAACAATTTTTCCGAATTCCCTGAAAAACTTAGTTATTGCAAAGTTGTTCATTCAAAAATACGCTACTAGTGTACAGCGTATGAAGCTATAAAACTTATATACAATTAAATATTCATTCAATAACGTCTATACAACGAATTCAGAATAATGTAAAATGTATATATGAAAAGTGCAGACAAATATTCACCGAGTGTACTGCACTGTGTTTTCTAAAAATCATTTTATAAAACGGCTCAAACAAAATGTCCCAGATAAATTTGAATGGGGTTGTATAGCCAAATAGGCCCCAATTCCGACCCCCAACTCTCATTAAAATCTATTTAGAAATTTAGAGGGTATACCCTTTAGAGTGCAGAAAAATATTCACCGAGTGTACTGCACTGTGTTTTCTAAAAATCATTTTATAAAACGACTCGAACAAAATGTCGCAGATAAATTTGAAATGGAGTTTATAACTAAATAGGCCCCAACTCCGACCCCCAACTTTCATTAAATTCTATTTAGAAATTTAGAGGGTATACCCTTTAGAGTGCAGAGAAATATTCACCGAGTGTACTGCACTGTGTTTTCTAAAAATCATTTTATAAAACGGCTCAAACAAAATGTCTCAGATAAATTTTAATGGGGTTGTATAGCTAAATGTGACCAAAATCCATAACCCAACTCTCATTAAAATCTATTTTGAAATTTAGAGGGTATGTCCTTTAATCATTTTATTTCTTAATTAATTTCCAAAAGGCATAGCATGCCAACTCTTCATTTGGCCACAATGGCCAAAATCCCTCGGAGATCTCACGTATAAATAATGTAAAATTTTAATTATCTCAAACTCAAACTGTTAGATACACCAAATATAGGGGTTTGTAGAGGACCACTTTGTACACAAAATCCAATGATTTTTTTCCGCCCACGTTGACTCCTTCCTAAAAAAAAATACGTTTTTAGAGTACTCGCTATGATTATTATATGCCTACAGAGCACTGTTAACCTGTGAACAGAGCTCTGTTAAATTCTGTGGTTCATGTCTAGGGTTGTATATAATTAAAAATTTAACTTCACACACATGAAGGTATTATTACTGTTGGCCAATTTGAACTAACTTATTTAACTTCTTTTTTATCTTTTCAGGTTATCTTACAACATTTCATCATTTATAAATTTAAAAATGGATCACAAGTGTAAAGTGTGTGTGTGTTCGTTAGTTATGTCTGTGATATAAAAAAGAAAAATGTGATGTTGGCTTTATCGGCTGCTCGTTTTTTATCTTCGTTTCGTTCGTTTTTTTTTTATTTGTGGTGGTGATAATTCGTTTGAGTAACACGGTAACGAAAATTTTATACATATGTAACGGTATTTTAAATCGTATTTTTGCAGTAACGGTAATTAATTCGGAACCTTTAACGGGTTGAAGGGACATACTACATACAAATGTATGTATGTATTTATATAAAGTGTCTGTACATCCCCATGCAAATTTAGTGGGTTTTTCGATCGCAATATTTAAATTTAGTGCCCGCAGTTATAGCCAACCTTAGAAAAAGAAATCACTTAAATATATAAGTGAGAATGGCCTGTTTTTGTAAAAAATTTAAAAGTGTTTCAAAGTTTTTAATAAAAAATATGTAAAAATAAAATGTGCGAAATTAATTCTATGTGAGCAGTAAGAAATGTAAATACATATATTCATCACATCATACATAAAGCAGAGCAATTGGTAAGTTTATTTTTTATATACAAAATTTATAAAAGATGAATGCAATTTTTACATACACACATACAATATATTTAATACAACAAACTTAATACTTGCATATATTGCTTGCAATAGGCAAAATCAGCAAAATTGTATGAGAATTTAATATAAAATCTATGAAATCTGCATTTCGATTTTTTAAAATTTTCAAACCCAATTTTTAAATTTTTAAATCGATTTAAAAAAATCTGAAATATTTAGGTGTTAAAAAAGGACAACTTAAAAGTCCCTTTTAGACACACGGACTTTGTTGAAGAAAAAGGGGTGAAGATGTCGAGTGTGTAGTGTATACAACCCTTTATAAAGGACACGTTTTGTTTCCTTTTTCAATTCCATAAATTGAAAAATGTCTAGCATGAAATGTCTCAAATGAAAAACCGGACAAAGAATATTAAAAAAAAAATTCATTTTTCCTTTGGGCCATTTTTCCTTAAGTAGGATAACTGAAAAATCAAAAAGTAACATCAAAGTTAAGAGAAAAAATGGCCCAAATTTAAAAATAAATGACTTCATAATATATATTAAAAATTGCCCCAAAGTTCGTGTTGTTGTTTTAAATACGAAAATATGGGGCCATTTTTGGTTTTTGAGGCAATTTTTCATGGAGCCAAGTTTTCAACTGTTCCGTCACATACCCTAACTTGCTTTCATATCTTGACCAAAAACTGTGTAAAATATTGTCAAATTTTTCATTACTTATTTCGTTTTTAAAGTCTCTAATTAAATTGTTAAATGTCACAAAAAATATTTCATAATTTATTAATGGGTTGCCCAACCCTTAGTAAGTTGAGGTTATGAAGTAAATTGGCTGTCAAATGATGAAATGTCAATAATTGAGCTGTCATCCTTTGACATTTATTAATGTGTTGTTTCCACAATACTGCCAAATGAGTTGTGTAGAAATTTTGCATTTCAATCACTCAAAAAGACTGAGTGGTTTTCATTAAAATTTTCAACTCAAAGCAATTGTTTGTCTTATAGAAACAGCATGTAAGTAAAATGTTAGGAAATTTTTACCATGGAACGCTACACTCTTGAACAAATAAATGTGAATTGTGAAAATTTACTATCATGAAAAATTGACCGGTCGCGTAATTTCTCGATTTGGCGATGTCAATGGGCCGCCTCTTTCTTTTAATTTAACGCCGCTGGATTATTTTCTATGGGGCCATTTGAAAGACCGGGCTTAAGTGAACGATGAAATTTGGCGCTGCATGGAAGAGATAAGCGAAGCTTTGTTGCAAAATGTGGTCGAAAATTTCGTGAAAAGAGTGGACGTCTGCCGACGTGCTAAAAGTGGACATTTGTGCGCCACCCAATTCTATTATTAATTTCCATATTTCTACATTACATTGGCATCAATAAAACTGAATTTGTGAAATAAAAGTGAGTTTTTAAACCAATTTATTTCCTAACCTCAAATTTGCCCACCCTTTATTTTTGGTTTATAAAAAGTTTTGCGAAATTGATTTTATATGGAAATTCACTTTATACGAACTGAATAAAATTGAATTGAAGAAAATGCACAGTTTGTGTGTCACTTCAGAAGCAGTAAACAACGAACAGTCTCGTATTGAACGCCGTTAATATTTAAGTTTAGACACAAACCTATTATCATATAATTTAACCTTTTTTTATTTATTTAAAATACTTGGTTCTGGTTTATTTCCAGCCAAAAAAAATTTTATATATTTACACAAAAAACTTGCTGATTTATTTAAATAATTTAAAATTTCTATATTCGCAATTTACAATCAGTCTAAAAAATTTTGTATTATGTATCATTAATACTTATAAATAGATTTTATTAAATTAATTTATGTTTTACGCTAAAGTACTTTGAACTTTTAATGTCGCCGGCTCATCCTCGTCCTCCTCTTCATTCAATTTAACATTTTCTAAATCATCCAGTTGATTCGAAGCATCCGGTACAACTTTTGCATCATCATCATCACCAGCAGTTAAGGAGCCACCACCGATCTCCGGTACATCCAAGTACGACTCAGCTTCCGCATTTGTTCTACCTTGTGCCAAAAATATCGAATTGGAGGGATTGCCAACAACAGGTAGGCCAGAAAAGACCGAATTTTGCATATTAATGGGACACATGCAGGGTACAAATTCAATATTTGTTGCAGGCTGACTTCTCTCGTTATAACTGGCCGGCTTATTGTCCGACTGTTCGGGATAAGGATAGACGGGACGATTATAGTTAATATTAAAATGATTAGTGAAAGCTTTTCGATTAAATGCTGGATAAGTGTCATCACCATTATTCGAAGAATCGTTGGGGTTTCCAGGAGAGGCGCTACTACTAATAGTAGAGCGATCTATTTGTACAGTTGTTGTCGGCTCTGTTGTAGTTGACGTTGTTGATGTTGTTGTGGTGGGCTTTGGTGTTGTTGTTGTTGTTGTAGTAGTACTAGTTGTTGTTGTACTACTAGTAGTACTAGGCGCTGGCATAATTGTGGTCTCAACTGGTCGCACTCCCAGTGATCTTATCAAATTAAAATTTCCATAACCTTTTACGGGTCTTGTCTCTACCGGTATTTCATTATTTGTGGCCAAACTCATGGGCACTACAGGCATCATGGGATTAAAGTACGGTGTATTACTTAAACTTTTATAGTTTGTTATATAGTCGGTGGAACTTAATAGAGGCAATTGTATTGGACTATTGGCCAGAGGTTGCTGATATGTATAAGTTCGAAAATAGGTTAAGGGTATTTGGTGTATTATGGGCGGCGGTGGCGGTAAAGGAGCTTCACTACAATACAATAAACAGCAGATGTAAAATAACAATATTTTGACAATTGTTTGGGAAAAATTTAATACTTACGTGGTGCCAGCACGCCACCAAAATGCTTCAACAGAGAACAGGAAAATGGGGAAAATTAACTGGAAGAAATGTGCAGTGGTATGAATAGTTTAAAATTTTCTATATAAATTTTTCTTTTGAAATAAAGTGTCAAATTTGTTGAAAAAAAATTATTTTAAATAAAACTTGATGTCAAATAATTGAAAGAACGAAAAGTACAGTGGTATGATTAGTTTAAAATTTTCTATATAAATTTTCTTGTTTTTTTTTTGTGAAATATATAAAAAAGAGTTTGAAATAAAGTGTAAATTTTGGTGGAAATAAAAATTATTTTAAATAAAATTTGATGTCAAATAATTGAAAGAAAGAAAAGTACAGTGGTATGATTAGTTTAAAATTTTCTATATAAATTTTCTTGTTTTTTTTTTTTTTTGTTGATGAAATAAATAAAAAGGAGTTTGAAATAAAGTATCAATTTTTGTTGGAAATAAAATTTAATGTCAAATAATTGAAAGAAAGAACAGTACAGTGGTATGATTAGTTTAAAATTTTCTATAATATTTTTTATATTATTACGAATAAACGTAAATATTATTTGAACTTATATTGATGTACATATGAAAAGTAATATTATAAGGCTCAAGTTTCAATATGTAAAAATATAATAAAAATGAATTTAATTAATTCTCGTATTCTATTTCTGTTGAAAAATTGGTTAAATAGTTGATATTCTTCCAAATTAGTATCCACTTTACGAAAATTGTAAAGATGGACGGACAATTGAACTCTGATGAGAGATGTAGCGTCCTTGAAATCGATATACTGATACGTTCTGCTAAACTGATTGGATATCCTAATGTTTTTCAACATAAAAAACTGTTAGTAATTTGAATTGTCATTAATTCAATAAAACTGAACTTGAGCCTGATAATATTACTTTTCATATGTACATTTTCTATAATATTTTTTTTTTGTGAAATATATAAAAAGGAGTTTGAAATTAAATGTCAATTTTGTTGAAAACATAAAATTATTTTAAAAAAAAATTTTGTGTCAAATAATGTCCATATTAAATCAAGTTCTCATGTAAAACTTCTTAACGTTCTTTGAACTTCAACCACAAAATTATTTGATTATGCAGTTTTTTTAATAGATTTTATTTTTTATTATTGCTCTTGATATTTTTTTTTTTTTTGCACCAAAAAAACATTTAAGGAATTTAAAATTTATTTCAATGAAAATTTTACAAAATGAAAAAAAAATTTTAGAAATTTATAAACAGCCCCAAAACCGATATTCCATAGAATAATACTAATATGGAAATTTTTGAAAAAAAACCAAATATTTATTCTTATTCAGAATTTTTCATTGTTCTTTGACAGTAATTTATTTTTCTAGTTCTGTCCATGAAAGGTCCTCAAACGAACCCCATTGTTCTCGTTATGCTGCTCGTTTTTCTTTCGCTCTGGTTTTCCTTTCCCACATGCCGATATCTCGAATCAAAATTAAACGATATTCTATCAGGAATAATAATAAAAAAAGAGAAAGTCTAAAATTTTTTCTTGCATCCAGTGCGAAATGATGCGCAACAAATGCAACAATAAAGTATAGTAAAATCACTTCTGATGAACTGCGATATTTAGACGCTAAGAATTTTTATTGCAAAACTAACAGCAAAAAAATATGATAACTAAAGGGTATCACATCAAGTAGTGCAACGAACAATATAAAAAAAAACGTCAAAAAGGAAAGAAGAATCGCCAAGCTGAAAATGTCTCTAAAACCACACAATCATCGAGACGAAAAAAAATCGCCATAGTGAAAAACTGTCCAAATTAAAAAAAAAATGCAAAATAAAAAAAAAAATAGTAAGCTTTATAAATCGCTAAATCAAAAAAAAAAATTTTCTAAACAAACAAAAAAAATCGTCCACAAAAAACCGCTTAATATGAAAAATCTGGACAGGCCGAAATCAAACCATCAGGTGCGAAAAAAAACTTCCAAGCTAAGAAAATTGCTAAGCTGAAATAAGTCGCTAAAATGTCAAAAAAAAAATCGCTTAACTAGAAAAAAATCACCAAAAACGAAAAAAAGCGCTAGAACGAAAAAATTTCGCCTACTAAAATAAAAATAGGAAAAATGTATGAATACTATATTATACTAGACAACACAGAATTAAAAAAAATTTAACCGCTGCGTATAATACAGGGATATTTCAGCACTAATTTTAAAATAAATACGAAATAAACTTATAAGCACATTTAAAGTTTTGATTTATTACTTAAACTTTAGTTGAGTTTAGAGCGGGCTACATCGCTATATAAGAAGAATTTTCCACTTTTTACTAAGTATGTAACAAAAAAGATCCATATAGTAAAATTTTAAAGAATCAACATGTTCCCAAAAAAATATATACAGTTTTTATTTTGCGTGCTGGTAAGTAGTGGAAATTGATGTCCTTTTAAAAAAAAAATATGTCAAGACATTTTTAATGGCTTCTCATTTGGGTTACACATATACTCCGCTTCTTTTAAACGCGCACTCACATGAAAACAAAAAGCTAATTTTCATGGTTTTAGTTGATACAGTTTTGAATAATTAAAGCAGCGGAAAGGATAAAAAATTACGTAAAAAGGAGTTAATTTTAAAAAATCGATAATTTGCCATTTCGAAGTAATTAATTAATTAATTAATTATTTATAAGTTCGGATTTAAAGTCGTCTTATTTTAGTGCAAAAATTCTTTTCTTTTTATTGACTTGATATAAAATTTTCACTTAAAAAAACTGCAGTTTGTAGGTTTTATTTATTTTCAATTTTCTAAAATTTATAAATTTTATAAAAGTTTTTTTTTCTCTCCTTTTGTAGTTATTTCACTCTTGTTGTTGGACATTTGTGTTTTTTTTTTAATTGAAAATGGTTTAAAGCTTTTTGCTTAAGTCTTTTGTTTTTTTCACATACCACTAAAATTTCTAACATTTTTGAAAGCATTTTTAATCCTGCTGAGCTTAAATTATATAAAATCTATAATTAATTGGTTTTCGTTATAGAAAATTCTTTTTCTTTTTTCTTTGTTTTCTTTTATTTTTCAAACTTTTGTTCCACACTGATGCACAGTTATTGTAATTCTAAAAATATTTTGAAAAAATAACGCCCTTTTATACACATGCAACCGAAAAAAAAAATTCTAAATCCTAAAATTAATTTACCGTTGAACAGTTACAACAACAACAAAAAATCCCAAAGACGACAACAAATCTAACAAACACGCACTCAATATAACAACAGCAACAACAACAACAACGACCACGACAAAAATTCAATGAATTAGAAGATCATCAAATAGAAAACTAACTAACAACAACAACAAAAACAAATAAAAGAACAAATGCATGGTGGCTACGATGATGAAAATCAATGATCCATTGAAAAATGCTAAAGTCCAATAGGAAAAAGGTTAGAAATAAAAGTCTACCACCGAGCAGAACAAAATAAATTTATGTGAAAATAAAAGAAAACTTAAGCAACAACATTACCAACAGAAACAACAAAAAAAGGGGGACAATGAAAAAAAATTGTTTTCTATTGGTTTCTTTTTATTCTAAAGTTATTCTATGTAAAACATGGCTGTATAATTTTTTTTTGGAGAATTAGAAAGAATTTAAAGTTGAATTTTTCAAAATTTTGCTAAACGGATTCTCCAGGTAAAATCCTTTTCGTTAATTCTTCTACAAACTTTTGGATAACTTCGGAGGCAGAAATAGTTCCCATCTCAGTATTCTTCATGTATGATCTTAGACGCAGATTTATCTACTCGTATGTTTTCAGTTTTATCCTAAATTAGTTCAAAAATTACTGATCGCAAATATACAAAACTTTTCGTGCTCTTTTAAAAGCTTTAATTTTCATCACAATTAGTTTTGGGAGAGGCGGACATTGCCGACTATCACCTTCCCAAACCTAAAATCGTGTTGATCATGTATCCATTTTGCATCCGATATGCCAGTGTTTTAAGTTCCACTATCATAATGAATCCGTCTTGGAGACGATCTTTATTCAGACTACAGTTGTATAAGAGTATAATAATAATAATAATAATAATAATAATAATAATAATAATAATAATAATAATAATAATAATAATAATAATAATAATAATAATAATAATAATAATAATAATAATAATAAAAAAAATTTATATTACGATAATTTTATAGCATTATGTGTATAAGAGTTTAATATTTTATGTGTATAAGAGCGCACGAGTCTAGGAATACAGGTGAATAGTAGTAGTATAAGAACATAATAGCACAAGACTCTAATAATAAACGATAGTATAAAAGTGTAATAGTATAAAAGTATTATTTTATAAGACTATAAAAATAGCATAAAATTAAATATTATAGGCTGACTTCCAAAACGTTCGTATACAAAGTTTGTATACAGTATTGCTACTGTATTTAAATCACTTACAGATACAAAGTTCCGAAACAATGCATCAACTACAAAACCGATACCTTGTTTGCTTTCTTACTGCGTTAAAAATACTTGGCGACGGCGTTTTGAAATGGTATACATTGTATAATTATTGTACTGCGGCGTTATGAAATGTGATGCTTTGTTTAAACACAAAGCAATTGACGTTTTGGAAGTCAGCCATACAGTTGCAGTATAATTCTAGATGTATAAATTTATAATTGCTTGTATGTATAAGAGTTACAGAATATAGCAGTACAGTGGTATAAGAGTATGAGAGTCAAATAACATATTTTCATATTTATTTTAGTGCATCTTTTGTAGCAACTAAAGCACACAGCGTTGTAAGCATTTTTTTTTTTCTTTCTGATTTTTATATTTTGTAATTCTCATTTTTTGTTTGGAATATTTTCTATAAACATTCGAGAGATAGAAAAGTTTTCAAACATTATTATTAGAGATATACCAGTGTTTTAAGTTCCACTATCACCCTACCGATCGTAGTTTTCAACAAAACTTATTGCTAATGTATCCGTTTCGGAGACGATCTTTCGGTGTTTTGAATTTCATGAAAACCGATTAGATAGTTTTAAAGGGGCGGAAATTTCCCCTTATCACCTTCCCCATCCCATTTTTCAGCAAAACTTATTTCTGATGTATCCATTTTGGAGACGAACTTTCGGTGGTTTGAGTATCATCAAAATCGGTTAGATAATTTTAATGGGGCGGACATGTTACCTCACATAAATAAGGAAGTGTTTTTACTTGAAGGAACCATGATGTAATAGATCCCTGCTATCACGATAATAAATATTTTTTCGCGTTATTCTAACAACTTTAACTTAACAATAAATATTCTATGTCCGATTCAAGACTTCATTCTACATTTTTCTGAAAAAATTTTGAAAATTGGACTGCTGGTTCCGAAGATAACTTCGAACAAACATACAACCATTACCTCCTTATAATATTATTAGTATAGATTGATCCCAGCATGATCTGATCTAATAAAAAATAAAAATATCATTTTTATTGAGACTATTTAATCAAAATCAAATGAAGCATAAGTCTGCCAACGTATATATACGTTCTATAGAAGACGGATCATAAAAATACCAGAGTGTGGAAAAAAAACACTTGAACACTCTAAACTAAAATGTCTTTTTAATGTATTTCTGTATTGTTTATTTAAAAAATAAACATACATAAGTATGTATGGGTGTGTATATGCGTTAATTCTAGCTGCATTGTTACTTCGTTAGCATATGAATGCTAAACACTTAAGGAAAATTAGTTAAACATGAAAATCAATAAACATAAAACAATATATTTTTCTTTCAACTTAACACTTTTCTTTTTCAATTTAATTCAATTTTTCTTCATTTTTGTTTCTTTTCTTTTTTTTTTTTTTTTTTTGTTGAAAACTACATTCCGTTTGAAATTTGAAAATTATTAATTGAGCCTGATCAAATAAAATGGGTTAGACAAAATGTGTATGTAATAAGAGGCATTATAAAATGTATTGAATAAAAGAAAACTCAAGTGTATTAAAAAAGAAAATATGTATAACAAAAATTGCCAACAATAAAAGAAACCGGAAATCTTTATACGATTATCTGCTCATTGACTCAAATTATATTGATATTTTCGCCATATAAAGAAATTTTCTTAGTACCATCATGTTTCAATTTAATCGGTGAAGCTTGTACGTATTTAGAAGAGTGCAAATTATTGGTGTTGGTTTTCAAAGGACCTTTATATCTGAAAAAGCAAACAAATAAAAGTAAAATTATTAGATCTTAACGAATTATGGATTATTTCAAATAGCTTTTATTTGTTAAAGAGCTTAAAATCATTTTGAAAAGTTACAAAAATGTCTTAAGTTATGTTTCAAATCACACAAATCAATTGAGAATTATTAAAGAAGAACAGGAAAGAAACAATTTGTATATAATATATGAAAAAAGCATGATTATAAGAGATATTTACACACAACCTTTCAAGGCATGCCATGGGAAAGCAACTGCATGTACAAAAATACACAAGTATAGGAGTCTAAAAATCTAAGAGTATAACAGTATAAGAGTATACAAATTCAATAGTAGCTTAAAGGTAATATATATTAGTGCAATAGTATAATTTTATGTTAATAAAAGTATATTTATATAAGTGTATAAGAGCTTAAGATTCTTAGGCTTTTAGAATTAAAATTGTTTAGGAGTATAAAGAACTTACGAGTTTTTAAATGCTTAAAACTATATCATTACAAGACTATAAAAGTGTAATTGTATCCCATAGTATAAGAGTATAGTAGTATACGATACATACATCAAAATATATTTGCCACAATTAATGAAAAGTGCCCAAGCAAGAGAATAAGAGTTTTTTAGTGGTCATAAAATTTTCGTTATAGATGTGTATAAGACAGAAAAAGTTTAAGGTTGTAGTAATATGGTATGAAAGTATATGACAGTCTAAGATTATAAGACAGTACAAAAGTATAAGACCCACAGACTTCAGTGGTATAAAAGTATAAGAATAACAAAAAACAGTAAATTACCATAATTTTATAGGGCCATGTGTATAATAGTTTAGTATTATTTGCGTATAAAAACGTAAGAGTCTAGAAATACATATCAATAGTAGTATAAGAACATATAGTACAAGACTAAAGTAGTATACGACAGTATAAGAGTGAAATAGTATAACAGTATAATTTTATAAGACTATAATAAGAGCATATGTGATCATATTATAGTGTTGTAGTATGTGTTCCTAAAAAATTCATTATATATTTCTATAAAACTGAAATAGTTTAAGAATATAGGAGTATGGTATAAAAGTATAAGACAGTATACGAGCCTCAGACTACAGTCGTATAAAAGCATAATAATAACCAAAAACCGTATATTACTATAATTTTATAGCGCTATGTGTATAAGAGTTTATTATTATATGTGTGTATAAAAGCATGAGACTTTAGTAATACAGATGAATAGTAGCATAAGAACATAATAATACAAGACTTTAATAATAAACGACAGTATAAGAGTGTAATAATATAACAGTATAATTTTATAAGACTATAATAATAGCATAAAACTACATATTATACAGTTGTAGTATAATTCTAGGTGTATAAAAGTATAATAGCTTGTATAAGAGTTTCAGAATATAGCAGTATAGTGGTATAAGAGTGTGAGAGTAAAATAACATATTTTCATATTTATTTTAGTGCATCCTTTGTAGCAACCAAAGCACATTGTGTTATAAGTATATTTCTTTTTTTCTGTTTTTGCTTTCTGATTTTGATATCTTGTAGTTCTCATTTTTTGTTTGAATTTTTCGAGAGATAGAAAAGTTTTCAAACATTATTATTACAGATCTACCGATGAGGGAAAACAAAACGCAATTATAATAAAAAAAAAAACAAACTCTGCTACAAAATAATGATTTTTAAAGTTTTTATACGATAAATTTTTTTTTTACTTATTGTTACGGGTTAGCAATATCTAAATGCATTTCGTTGATTGCTATTTCAACTCATCAGTAGATGTTTACCATTTATATTTGAAAAGTTCCAAAACTAATTATAAGTTCTTATACGAATATAAAATTATTATAGTGTTGCTTTTTAAAATTTCTTTAAAATTAATTATTATTTCCTTACCTTGAATTCAATATAAACCACGTATCATCATTTGATTGATCCAACAAAGTTTCATTTGCCTCCACCTTTAAAGCATCATCAATATGTTTTTCTATTCTCTGATCGCTTTCCTCTGTAGTAGTCGCTCCTACTTGTCGCTGACCATTCTCATCGCCATTTTTCATTAGCTTGGCCATGGTGTAGACAGGAAATGCAAAATAATTATTATCAAATGTATAACTTTCATAGGGCAGAGGTGGTGATTTGGTGGTTTCTATATTTAAAGGACGTTCCAAAGCTGCTGCCGCTGCTACTGCAGCATCATCACCATCATCATCTTCCAAAATTATTTGAAATTTATCCTCACCATCATCGTAGGTTACTTCGAATTTCTTATGCGGCAAAGGAGTGGTACTTTCTCCTGCTAATGGCATTCCATGAAAACGATGGTTGGCATACGGTTTCTCCAGTATGGCTGGAGCGCCAGTAGTGTGTTCAATATAATAATGATATTGTGTGAAAGCTGCTGACGAAGGTTGTGAGAGAACTTCTTCGGGTGCAAAAAATGCAGCATATTTTTTGGGTTTTTTATGTTTTCTCCCCGGCTTAATTGAGGATGTTGTTGATGTCGTTGCTGTTGTCACTACATGATTTAGATTTCTAGGATCGATTGCTTCATAAGAATAAAATGGTATCATCGTAACATTCAATTTACTTTGTAAATTTTCAACTAACGGCTCTGGCTTAAAGACTAAAGATTGTGGCGGATAAAGAAGTTGTCCCGGCACTGGTTCTTGCATCGGATATTTGTGTCTGCTTAACATCGTATTGAATAACATTCTGCCCTTGTTGCCAGTGTATATAAAAATAGGCTTTGACTGGGTAAAGGATTCTTCGCCGGGTACTGCATCAAATATCGGCATATTTTCTAAGAATTTTGAATTCTCATATCGTCTGGAAGAAGTTGTTAAATTGGGTTTGCTAAGCTTTTTCATGGGTATATAATTATGAGGCAATTGAACACCTTTCTTGTTGCTTAATAGACGTCTGTGAGTTTTTGTTTTGAAATTTCTCACACCACGATGAAATATTAAATTACTTGCTGATAATTGTTGTTGTTGTTGTATTTGTTGAACAGGCGGCAGGTTCGAAGAGTGTGAAATTTCGCTAGTTTCATCTTTCACAGTTTCTTTAATGGAATTCTCCCTCAAGGACTCTGTTTGATTTTTTTGATCTTGTAATATCCATAAAGGACGTTCACTATTTAAATAAATTGTACCGGTTTGTAATGTTTTATAGTTTGTCATTGTTTTTGAATTTATATTTATTATGGCTTTGGTAGTTGTTAAAATGTTTAAAATTTCTAAAACTATTAATTTGTTCAGAAACATTTTCTTTGGTTGATTGCTTGCTTGTTTGGTTGTTATCTTTGCTCTGGTCTTTGAATAATTGAAAGTAAATTTTGCCAAATACTTTGTTTTTATTAAAATACTTTTAAATTTTCATTACCTCTTCCTGCACTTAAATCTAAAGCCGGTTTTTAATAAGAAATTTGTTGTACAGACACTTTCATTGGTGGGAATATTTTGATTTGTTTTTCCATTTATCGAGACCCACTAACATGCTTTTGTTTTTGTTCTTCTTTTACTCAAACATTTAATGAACAATTAAGGTATTAAGGTACAAACAACAAAAAATACCACATTAAATCGTCCAAGCCGTGAAATATTCATAACAATAACAAAAGCACATAATATTTAATGACTGAACTTGTTGTAAAGCCGGTTTACAAATTGTCTTGGACATAAGAATAAATTTGGAACAAAATAAAAATATCACAATTAAATTAATTAAAATGCATTTGTCGGTCAGGGAAAATAGCACAGTGCAACAGAAAAACGTATTTAATGAAGATTCATTAATTTTATGAAAAAATACATTGTTTCAATGAAAAAATTCAATGTCAAACGGTTTATTAAAAGCATAAAAAATAAAATTAATCAAATAATTTATTGATTTTCATATTGTAATTCATTAGATAAAACTTAATGAAAACATTCATTGAAACAATGAATATTTTGTAAATAATAAATTTAGAACAAAATAAAAATATCACAATTAAATTAATTAAAATGCATTTGTCGGTCAGGCAAAATAGCACAGTGCAACAGAAAAACGTATTTAATGAAGATTCATTAATTTTATGAAAAAATACATTGTTTCAATGAAAATATTCATTAAAAATTCAATGTCAAACGGTTTATTAAAAGCATAAAAATAAAATTAATCAAATAATTCATTGATTTTCATTTTGTAATTCATTATATAAAAATTAATGAAAACATTCATTGAAACAATGAATATTTTGTAAATAATAAATTTAGAACAAAATAAAAATATCACAATTAAATTAATTAAAATGCATTTGTCGGTCAGGCAAAATAGCACAGTGCAACAGAAAAACGTATTTAATGAAGATTCATTAATTTTATGAAAAAATACATTGTTTCAATGAAAATATTCATTAAAAATTCAATGTCAAACGGTTTATTAAAAGCATAAAAAATAAAATTAATCAAATAATTCATTGATTTTCATTTTGCAATTCATTATATAAAAATTAATGAAAAAATGCATTGAAACAATGAATACATATTTTATTTAAATTTTTCCTTTAGTGCTAAAACCCCAAAAAATATCAATATTTCAGCATTTTGAAAGTTTCCAATCGAGATTCACTTTAGGGAGCAGCTCAAGAGGAGTTTTTTGTTTGTTTTTCAAAAATCGTGTATATAGGTCCACACTGCAAAACATTAGAGAGGTAAAATGTTCAACAAAAATTATTTTTCGAAGGAAGTTTAGTTCGCTCTAAAATGAATGTCCCATGTAAGTTTTCGTTAAAATCTTGTTAGTTCTTTTCTTTTTTTTTTTTTTTTTGTGTTGTCCGGTGTAATTAGCTGTAAAATTTTTATATCAAAATTATAAAACTTCCTTCCCAAAATTTTTACTAAACTTTTCAAGTGATAATTATGGAGATTTTAATGCGATCATCATCATCATCATCAAGTGTTAATAATAATATTTTTTGGAGGAAAACCAAAAAAATCAAACTCATTAAATTTCGATTAATATTTAATTCAAATCTCAATCAAAGGAAATTTTTAATTTCCTGGTTGTCTGACAAGAACACAGAAAAACATTAAAAAAAAAACTTACAAGACAGCTTACAAGAAAATCCTAACCGACAGCCGGCCGAAACGCGCAAACAAAATAAAATTTACAAAAAAAAAAAAAAAAACACAAAAATATACGATTACTTTACAATCAATGAAAGTCTCTATTAAAGAATAGCCGAATATATCACACAGGCTCGCTCACACACAACTCCCTGATCGATCACACACAGATCAGAAATTTTAAGAAAGAAAAGAAAAAAAATTGTTACACATCGTTTTATTTGTATTTAGCTTTTTTATATCGTTTTTTTTTCTATTGTTTTATATTCGAATTAAGTGAAAAACTACAGCAACAAAACAAGTGAATAAAAATTTTGTAGTTTGAGTATAAAACATATGTTGTGCACTTGATATGTTTGTTGCACGGTTGTGTGTGAGTTTTAGTGTCTTGTAATGTTTATGGTTTTCTGTTTGTTTGTTTGTTTGTTTGTTTGTTTGTTTTTTTTTTAACAAGAGGCTATTAACCTTAACTTTCTTTAGAATTTTCTAATAAATCTGACCCCTATTTAATGTATTATTTTCTTAAGCTTTTTTTTTTTGGAAATTCTATCCACAACAAAAAAAAACGCAGACATTTATACATGTTGTAATAATAAAATGCATGCTCGACAAGAAAAAAAAAGCTAATTGTGCCACACAAGTCAAATTTTTGAGAGAGACCCCCTACACATAAAATAGAAAGTTATTATTGGTTAGTTTAACCGTTTGCTATTGAAATGTACTCGTATAAGAGATAAGAGACCTAAACAAACGCATACCAGCGCCATCTATGGGGCCCAAAAGCCTCCCTCTGTAACACAAAAAATTTAGAAAATATTGTAAAGACTGCATCGAAAATATATGGGATTTTTTTAAGGAGAAATGAAAGTTCCATCCCTGTTACACTTGTGTGCCGTGACCTCGGATTAAGTCGAGGGTTGTGATGAACACAGAAATAAAATAAACCTCGACTGAATCTAACTAAATTATTATATTATTATATATTTGTACTGATAAAATTTCCACAAAATGCGATTTATTCCTTTGCAATATTTTTATAGCATTAAAATTAACACAGCTTTGGTAAACCAATGTTAAGCAAAATTCCTTGAAGTTTTATGCAAAAATTATTGTTAGCTTAGCACACGTAATGTAAGCCGATGTTAAAATCAAATTATTTAAAGCAGCTATCCACCTACTTTAAAGCGATGTTAAATATTTTATTGTTTTAACGGATAAAGTTTTTGTGAAGAAATTTAATGAAAACATTTTAAATTGTGCGGATTTATGCAATAAAAAAATGGATTCTTTAAATTTAATGAACAGAATTGGTAAAACTAACTTTCATTTTATGTGAAAATTATTTTTCAATGTGAAATCTTAAAGAAGAAAAATATCATCATTAACAAAAATTGCATCATTGGCCAAATAATTCCTCAACATATGTAAAATCTTACATTTAGAACGTTTGAACCAATTGGCGGGCTTTTATCGGCAACGAACTTACAAGACGAGAAATAATGGCTTCTCCCTTCCAGATGACCACTTTAAAGGGAAATATCGTTTTAGCAAGGAAACAGTGAGAAAAGTTGTAAAATTAATAAAACCGCAGATTAAAGTAGACCGCAGGGAGTGTGGAAGCTCACCAGAACTGCAAGTTTTGGTAGCTTTACGTTGCTGGGGATGAAGGGAAATAAGTAGAAGATTTCGTGACAGTAAGCTGAATACACATTTGCCTATTTTTAGTGTCAATACGATGCTGGTGACCTTCATGGCATGACACAGAGCACAGTCAGTAGAATTTATGCCAGAGTGTCTCGCTCTTTAGCAAAACACACTAGAGAATTTATAAAAATATGTACCATCTTCTGTTGAAGAAGAAGTGGAATTGGCAAAAGGCTTTAAAGCAATTAGAAATTTTCCAGGATTCATTGGCGCAAATGACGGTTGCTGGTGGTGATGCTGCGCAATATTATATCAACCGAAAAGAATTATATTCGCTTAATGTTCACCAAGATTTTATAAAATGTTCTTGAATGTTATTTGCGATTCCCAGCTGAAAATATTGGACCTTGTGGAAAGATGGAGAGGTAACACACATGATTGCCGCATATTTAGTGAATCGGCAATAAAAGAACGGTTCGAAAACCCCGAATTTCGAGACTCTTTGCTTGGTGATTCCGGCTATAAATTAACGCCATACTTATTTATTCGGTTTTTATTTAATTTTCACCAAAAACTACTTGGCAAAATAATGTAAATCTACTGAACCTTTCAGTGATGTACATACAACCAACACAAGTAAACAAAGTTCGTACTTCAAATAATCGATTTAAAACTTTTAACCAATTATTTGAAGTAATTTAAATCCTTAACAAAAAATAGGCGTATTTATTTATTTTACATTAGTAGAACTATGATATCACTCTAAACTTTTCTAAAATATCTTTATACTGGTATGCACATTTTTTAAAACAATTTACCCATTGCGAGTGAAATTCAATTTTAAAATTTTTTTTATCTGACTTTTCACTTTTACAGAGAACTTACTTTGCCTTTTATTTTATATTTTTTATATTATATTTTGTCCATAATACTAGCCCACGCCTGTGGCGGACATACAGCCCCCCCCCCCCACACAATCACACCTTCACCACCCTGTTTTATGGTTGCAGCAAGGTTTCATTTTTCAATCTCTGTGTTGGCCTTTATCCACACTGTTTGGCGGCCATCAGAGGGAAATATATTAAATTTGCTTTCATCTGAGAACAGCACTTGGTCCCTAAAATCATTTGGCTTACGCAAATACTCCTTGGCATATACGCTCGCTAAACGCTTCTTTTGGTTGACTAATGAAATCAAAGGTTTACGTCTAGCAACACAACAATTGTAGTTCGCCTCATGCAGTGCTCTCCGTACCGTAATGGAATGAATATCTTTTGCAAACTCTTGCGATCTGTGTTGAGGATATTTTTGGATTTAATTTGACTTTTCTGACTATCTGGCTGCATTCACGGCTGCTTAAAGCCTTAGGGCGACCTGAATGTTTGGCACTTTCAAATGTTGATGGTCCCTTGAAACGCTGCACGATGCTCCGAATGGTGTAGCGACTTCTTTCCATCATTTCACCACTATCAGCATAAGATTTGCCTTGAATGCGCAAATATAGAATAATTTTGTGCTGAGATTCTGTGGTTTCTTTCTGTTTGTTGCCCATTTTAAATAAAATAAACATTTTTTTTTAATTCAAGGCACACTCACATTCCCACTTTAAAATGTGAAAACTTTGAAATTTAAGAAGTAGAAATAACGGCGATTGATGACAAAAAA
Source organism: Lypha dubia (assembly GCA_947311025.1). Taxonomy (NCBI): domain Eukaryota; kingdom Metazoa; phylum Arthropoda; class Insecta; order Diptera; family Tachinidae; genus Lypha; species Lypha dubia. The sequence goes on along the minus strand of OX371262.1, from coordinate 9,269,356 downwards.
AAAGTGGCCAGGTCGATAAAATTTTAAGAACTTGGGCAAGTGTGCCAATAATTTTGTTCGGCAAAAATGGATATTTTTTATTTCTTTTTTTGATACGTCATATAATCAAAATTTTTAAAAAGAAAAAAAAGTGAATTTTATAGGAAATTTATCATTTTATCTAGTAAAAATATTTTCTTTTTAAAAATCGTTTCAATGAGACGATTCAATTGATCGTGAAGTACATATTAGGACAATAATTTAGTATGTGCACATTTTTCGATACATTTTATTTTCAAAATACCCCACTGTGCGTCAGCAAAAAGTATTAAATTTTAATTGTATTAATGTGCTACTACACAGAGAGCGTATCGGAATACAGAAAATTCTTAAAATTTGACATGTGTACGCTCATAAATATGTAAGTCGTTTATCAAGGCATAATTTAGTGTTTTCACAAAGTCTTTTATGATCAACCATAAAAAACATTTTTTTTTTTTCTAACACAATTTAGAAAATCACAATTTTCTTAAATGTGTGTGTGTGTGTGTATGCGTGTTTTTTCTCATCATAAAACTTCAAGTCTTGAGATTAGATTACAGTGATGGAAAACATTTAGCAATTAACGATCAGTGTAAGTTCTGTAATTTACATGATTTTTTTTTTTTTTTTTTTGATTAATAACAGTTTTGACAGCTTGAAGAAGGGGCACACTCGGATTTGAAGAAAAAGAAGAAGATGAAGCAGCTTAATAATAAAAATTAGACAACTGAAGTGAAATAAAAACAACAACAGAAACAACTACAACAACAACTGCAAGACAAACTTTATATGAAAAGTATATTTAATTTGTTTAGACATACTTAGGAGTACAAACAAACAAACAAACAAACAGGCAATCCAAGACAAATCAAGCATGTACCTAGTCAGTCATTCAGTCAGTCAGTCAGTCATGGTTTATAATAGATAAAATATGTATGAAGCAGCTGAAGCAGGAGCAGCCAGCCACAGTAGCTTTTTTTTTATTAAGAGTTTCTTCTTTAGGGGCTTTTCTTTATTTCTTTCTTGTTTGCTGGTGTTGTGCGTGTTTTTGATTTGTTTTGATTTTTCATTACAAAAAGTGTCTTCTTTATGGCGCTTTACTTACTTATTTTTTTTCTATTACATATATTTTGTTTTGTTTTTTTTTTTTTTTTATTGCGTGTTCGATTTTTCAGCTTTTTTGTATATAAATTAATTTTGATTTTAAGATATAACTAATAATGAAATAAACCAGAAAAAAAATGTGTCTGTATGATTGTAAGCGTGTATGCATGTGTGTATGTATTTATGTATAAGAAAACCAGGTAAATATGTACCATATTATGGATTTGTTATACATTTTAATTGACTTTGAACATGCAGTTAATGCTTTTACTTTTTTTTTTTTTTGTTTATTTAATTGAAAATACTAAAGGCTCTCGACGACTTGAAAAATCTGAAACAAATTTTAAGCAAAATATTTTCATTGCATTTTCACTCCAAAATCTAAAGTTGTTTTTTTTTCTCTCTTTTTTTCTGGGTAATTTAAATATTTTTCTTGTTTTTTTTTGTTTTTCTATTACTACTAATTAACTAATTAAGTGTTAGATAAGATTGCCAAGCAATAATAATTTCTGTGTGTAATTAAATGTTAAGTAAAAACTTTAAAAACTTATTATGAATAGTTTATATTTAAAGTAATAAATATGTTATTTGGCCATCTTGTACATACACTAATCATTTTTTAAAAATGCATTTGTTAAACAGCCTTATAGTATGAATGTAGTATGTGTTACAGTTGAAATTTTAAATATTAATAACTTTGAAAATATTGTAATGATTTTAAAAAAACCTTAACTATGATCATCTATAGATAAATACCTTTCAAGCGGTATAGTTTTATCTAAATCGGTTGTAAAGGGTCTTCCAACGGTGACTTCAGAACTTTGACAGTTGATAATGACCATCTTGTCAAATTAGTTGTCTTGTCAATTAGTTAGTCTGATTTTGCCAAATCACCAGGAACTGAAGGTAATCGACATGTGTTGGCTGAATGAGCTCTAGAGCAGTTGGCAAGCAACTGACCCTAATTTTTATCGAAAAATCATCTTCAGCGATGAGAGGCCCATTTTTAGATGAATAAGACGATATCAATCCACATGATATCCAATAGCGTTCAATGCATCCCGAAAAAGTCACTGTTTGGTGTGGATTTTGGGGATGGCGCCATCATCGATCCATATTTTTTTTGAGAAAAACAATGGCCGGGCCATCACTGTCAAGCATAAGCACTAAAGGCCTGAATTGTGGATCTGGATACGACATGTGCGACGACATGCGGTTTCAACAGGACGGCGCTAAGAAACATACATACATATTTTCCGTTTAACTGTTTTTTGCGCTTTTGCCATTTTTTTCCGTTTTAGCGCTCCGATTTTTCACTTGAACATTTTTGTCGGTTTTTTTGCGCTTTTGCCATTTTTTCCGTTTTAGCGCTCCGATTTTTCACTTGAACATTTTGTCGGTTTTTTTGCGCTTTTGCCATTTTTTCCGTTTTAGGGCTCCGATTTTTCACTTAAACATTTATGTCGGTTTTTTCCGCTTTTGCCATTTTTTCCGTTTTAGCGCTCCGATTTTTCATCTAAACGTTTTTGGCGGTGGTAACGACTTTTTCTATTTGAGCGATATTTTTTTTTTTTATTTAACGACTTTTTCCCATTTTAGCCATGAGGCGCCTCCGGTGTTAAGTAGACGCATTAACATTGTTAAGCTGTATTAGCAGGCTTTTTATTAATTGTTTTACTTCGCCGATGTTTCTGCTGTTCTGATTTGGTTTAACATCTGCAGCTTGGAATTTGTTTTGTGATTTTGCTTGTTTTTTTTTTCTTTATTTTAACGATTTTTTTTTTTTCGTTTTGGTTTCGAGTTGGTGGCGATTTTTCAAAATTTATTGTTTTACTTTTTGTGTGGCTATTATTTCTTTTAATGATTTTTTTCCGTTTTTTTGCAACTTTTCGTTTATTTAACACTTTTTCCTTTTATGTTTTAATATTTTTTCATCTCCGTTATGGAATCAATGTGGTTTTTTTTTCCGAAAAAAAATACAATTCAAATAAATTCTTAGGCTACACAGACGAAAGCCGGAAATTTAAAAAAAAAATATATTTTACATTATTTGCTGCATAACTGCAGGGCTTTAGTTGGTTACAAGAATTTTCTTCTCTTATTAAGTGTTCTAAGGTACTTTAGAAAGAAGTCCCTTAGGGACAATTGGAAAATTTCATTTTATTGAATTGCGATTTAGCGCAAGAAACCTTTTTCTTATCTTAGTTTTTTTCCCCCAAAAAATTTTCTTTTTTTCCTTACCAAAAAGTTTTGGATTTTCATTAATTAAATGGAAACATTTTAATAAATTTGTTTAGTGCGATTTTTATAAATTACTTTTTAAAGTTTAGTTATAACGCTTGTCGCTTGAGTCTTTTGTTTATGATGGCTTTTTCTCTCGCTCTTTGTCTTGGGTTTGTGGCTTAAGTCTTGTGATTAAGTGTTTATGACAACACCAACCAACAACAACAAAAGAAGTTCTATCTTAAAAACAAGTTTTTTCTTACAAGTTTTTCTAAAACTGTTATTGAGTAATTTCTTCTTCTAACCCAACTTTTGGGTGTGAATTTTTGTGTAATTTTATCAATATTAATTGTTCTGAAGATTGTGTTCTTTTGGTTGTTTTCTCATTTGTTTTTTTTTTCTGTTTTCAAATAAAATTTAAAGGAAATCCATTAAAAAACTTTCACTTGTGATATTTCAAAATACATAATTGTATGTCCAAGAAAAAAAAACTTATCATTTAACTTTAACATTTGTAAGGTTTTGAGACTTTAACAAATTGTTGTCTAACTGAGCTTAAATGCGTTTTTTAAGTTCTTGTAAAGAATATTGATTTTTTTTTTCAAATTTGTTCAAAGACAATGGGAAAAATATTAATAACAAATTACATTATTTTTCCTTTTTTTTGTACATAATCTCTAGAGACACATAAAACAAAGGCAGTTTAATTAAAGAAATTTGTTTACGTAAAAAATTTTTTAAATGAAAAATTATGAAAAAAAAAAACGAATAATTTTGTTGAAAGGAATGTGTTAAAGGCATTTATTTCAATTTTGAAATATATATGTACATTATTAGGAAAAGTTTTTTTCAATTCCCCTTCGCAGTTGCAGAGAGTCAGAGTTAGTCAGTGGGAGGGAGAGAGAGAGATTAAAAAGTAAACCTGTTTTTGTCAGTGCGTGTCAGTCAGTTGCTCTGTTTTATACGCAATTTACAAGAAACTAACAAATTTATTTGCTGTTTAAATTGTTTTTTAATGTCTTTACCAAAAAAAAAACAACACACTATTTCCGTTGGCTGACTTTTTAAATAAAGCTTCCGTTTTAACTTAATTTAATAAGTTTTTTTTAAATGAAGAAAAATTTCTAATTAAAATATAAACGCTTAAATTAGTTTATTTCGTTGTTTAACGTAAAAACTTAAATAAATAAAACACCCACCACCACCAACAACAACCAAATTTCTTAAATAAATAAATTAATAAATAAATAAATGTTTATAACAAATGAAATATAAAAATTTCTTCTTAGTGAACTGAATATACAAAACCCAAATTAAAAAAAAGTGTTACAATTCACTGATCATGCCACTTAGTTTATATTTGAAAATTTTTGCCTGCCACAAAACATGTCTAAGGAAGTAACACAACACACAAAAAAAATATTGGCCAAATTTTGTTTTATTTTATTTTCTTTTATTTTATTTTAGCTTTCAGTACATTTTCGTTTTACTTTTACACCCCGTATTATTAGTATTATTAGCAGTCATCACTTTTCGCTGAAATTCGTAACTAACAACTCCATGTTATAAAAACTCTGGTGGCAGACAACTTATTAATCATTTTTTGTTTTACACTTGCGCTGGCTTAAGTAAAAAATTTTAGTTTCTTTCGGTTTTTTTTTTTTAATTTTCTTCTCTAATAAAATTTTGGCAGAAAGTCCAACAAGTTTTTAATAAAACTTGAGGAAAAAGTGTTTCCTCATCCTCTTTAGTATTAAAATACAAACAAAATGTACAGTCGACTAATGGTAAGGATATTTTATTAAAACCTTTTTTTTTTTTTGAAAAGTGTTTAGAAAAAAAGCTAAAAAAAACCATTTCATTTAGTTGTGGAAAATTTTCGTTGTTATTGGCATGGCATTAGTATTGTACACAAATTATACGGAAGCTGGGTAAGTAATTAAATCAAAAAAATAAAATTTATTAAAATTAAAGGAAGTCACAATTGACTGTGAGCAAATGTTATAAAAGTACTAAAACAAATAAATATACATACATAAATACCACAAAACTGATGGAGAGAGTTGGAGAAACAAAAGACTTAAGCAACAAACATTTTCGCAATAGATCTCTTCTGTTTCAACACACTAATGGGAATATTAAGAAAACTTATTGGACATTTATTGGAGTCCATGAAAACTCTACAACATTAATTCAGGTCGATTATCAGTCAGATTGGATTAATTTTGCTGGAGATCAATTGTCGAGATGTTGGATTAATTTTACACCGAACTCTCTCTATTTACTTACAAAAAAAAATAAATAAATAAATAGAATTTTTGTTGTGAAATTTTTTATTTCCCCCTAATTAAGGCAGATAATTTCTCTATATAGTTTTTTTTTCTAAATTCTAGCAAACATCAAAAGAAGAAGAAAATTGTCATACACGTGCCCATTCATAAAAAGATCGAAAAACATACACATACCGTTATCAAACACATCCATCATCATCACAAACCGATTGTCTTAAAAGAGGAAAAGAAAATTATCGAAGAACATCATCATCCGATTATCAAAAAAGAACAAATATCACATGAACATCATCATCATCATGAGTCGAAACATGATCATCAGCACAAGCATAAACATGTTGAACCGGTTAAGGAGTATGAGGATGATGAGGAGCATGTACATCATCATCATAATTATGAGCATAAATCACATGATGATGAAATCGATGGTGATGATTTTATAGAAACAAGGCATTAATTAGCTTAAGTGTAAATACATGCATACATATTTAGTATAATCAAATTTCTTAACATAAGTATCTATTACAATAATTTAGTTAAGTTTTGTTTTTAAGTTCTAAATTTTATAATTAAAAATGTTTATTTAATATGAATAAATGTTCTGCAATAAGATGAGAGAGATTAGAAAAAATAACGGCAAACAATTGTGACAGCATTACCAACAACTTATTTTGCTTTAATTATGATGCAGCCTGTTGATAGCACCGCTCTCAACAGCTGTTCGGGGCGATAGCACTGTGTTCTCATGCCAACAAAAACAACATGTGTTTTTGTTTATTGTTATAAAAAGAAAAACGTGCACAGCTTCCTTCTTCTGTAAATTAAATAACATTTTCCGAAGCAAAAGTAAAAAAACAGAATAAAATAATACAAAAAAAATGGGTAAAAAGGTGTATAATGCCAAGGCGAGGCAAAATCCTAAAACAATTGTGGATAATTCTGCATTAAAAGATGTAAGTTTACAAAAAAAAAAAATGACCAGAAATTAAGATCTGCACATCATTTATTAATTTCGATTTGGGAATATTTTACGTTAACAGGTAAAATTAGATTTAGCAGAATTAGGCGAAGGTGGCTCGGCTGGTTATGATGAATCGAATACTTTAGTTTTGCCCTCGCAGAAACGAGCCACTAAAATCAAAGTGGAACACAGGCAAAATATTAAAATCTTGACCAAAAAGCAAAGAAAACATTTGCAGGCAATTGTGGATAAGAAAAAGAAAAAAGAAGGGGTGAGTGCAAAAATGTTTCTTAACTTGCAAATGACTTATTTAAATCTGTTTCAACAATAGCGCGCCGATTTATTGGAAGCTTTGGCTAAAGTTCAACTGCCGGAGAATGAACTTAAACAGTACACTTCCATAAGTCAAGTGCAGACGGTAGGTGTTAAAAAATTCGATAGTCTCGATCAACTTATGGCAAAAAAACAGCAACGCCAACAAAATGTTCAAATAGCAGTGGGTGGCAAATTAAGTTCCATTAAAGGGGCAGCCAAACGCAAATTATTAATTGAAGAAGAGGCTGAATTGAATGCCAAACGAAAAAGTCCTAATATAGTAGGAATGGAGGAGGAGGAGGACGAAGAGGATGACGATGATGATAGGAGAGGAGATGAAGAGGAAGTTGAGCAAACGGAAAAAGAAGAGGTGCGTAAAGATGAAGATGAGCAAATGGAAAAAGAAGAAGGAAAAGAAAGTGAAAATGTAGAAGATAAAAAAACCGACGAAGAAGAAGTTTCACCAAAAACTAAAGAATGCACAAAATCTGCTGAACAATCTAAGGAAGAAAGCCCAAAATCTTTAGCGCCCTCTAGACGTACAGTTTATGTACCCGTTTTGCGAGAGCCTGAGGTACAGGCAGCCCGTTTGAAATTGCCAATTTTAGCCGAAGAACAGCAGGTCATGGAAGTTATTAACGAAAACAATATTATAATTATTGCCGGCGAAACAGGTTCGGGTAAAACTACTCAAATTCCCCAGTTTCTTTATGAAGCAGGCTATTGCGAAAATGCCAAACTAATTGGCATAACAGAGCCTCGTCGTGTTGCCGCTATAGCCATGTCTAAACGTGTCGCTTATGAAATGAATTTAACTGAAAAAGAAGTTTCTTATTTAATACGTTTCGAGGGTAATGTTACACCGGAAACTAAGATAAAATTCATGACAGATGGTGTTTTGCTCAAGGAAATCGAATCGGATTTTTTGCTCAAAAACTATTCTGTTATAATACTGGATGAGGCTCACGAAAGAAGCTCTTATACTGATATATTAATTGGTCTTTTATCCCGAATAGTACCGCTTCGAATTAAAAGAGGTGGTAATCCTTTGAAATTAATTATAATGTCGGCTACATTGAGAGTGGAAGATTTTACGTGTAACTCAAGGCTGTTTAAAATACCACCGCCCTTAATAAAAGTGGAAGCCAGACAGTTTCCTGTTACGATACATTTTCAAAAACATACACCCTATAATTATGTCGAAGAAGCGTACAGGAAAACAGTTAAAATACATTCAAAATTACCCGATGGTGGAATTTTGATTTTTGTTACCGGCCAGCAAGAAGTAAATCAATTGGTACGTAAATTACGTAGAACTTTCCCCTATAAAAGAAATGATAAAAACAGCAACAAGGACGCAAAGAAAGCAACAAAAGCTATTGCTGAAAGGGATGACTCTGCTGTTGAAACAAACGAAAAATTTGATGAATTTGACATTCAAATGGCAATACGGAGTATACGTAAATCCAAAAAGAAATTTTTATCACAGTTGGCGCTGCCTAAAATTAACTTGGACGATTACAAACTACCTGGTGATGACACGGAAGCTGATTTATTGGAAAATGACGATTCAGACGCCGAAAATGTTGGACAGGATGACGTTGATTTAGATGAAAATGAGGATGAGGATGGAAATCGAAATGTTATGAGTGAAGATGTTGCGGCATCTACTACCAAGCAACCCTTATGGGTGTTGCCTTTATACTCATTGCTATCCTCCGAAAAGCAAAACCGCATTTTCCAGCCGGCACCAGAAGGTTGCCGGATATGTGTGGTCAGTACAAATGTGGCCGAAACTTCTTTAACTATACCCAATATAAAATATGTGGTGGATTGTGGCAAACAAAAGACCCGTTTCTATGATAAAATCACTGGCGTCAGTGCGTTTGTGGTTACTCACACCTCCAAGGCTTCGGCAGACCAAAGAGCTGGTCGTGCTGGTAGAGTCAGTGCTGGCCACTGTTATCGTCTGTATTCCAGCGCACTGTACAATGATGAATTTGAAGATTTCTCAGTGCCCGATGTACAAAAGAAGCCGGTGGATGATTTAATGCTACAAATGCGTTGTATGGGCATAGATCGTGTTGTTAATTTTCCCTTTCCTTCACCACCGGACACTGTACAATTGCAAATGGCCGAAAAACGTTTGGTAGTTTTGGGTGCCCTGGAAGAGCTTCATGAATCATGTACTACCAACAAAGACATGCCTCCTAAAGTTTCTCTGTTGGGTCGCATAATTTCCAGATTCCCTGTAGCTCCTCGTTTTGGTAAAATGTTGGCTTTATCGCATCAAAAAAATCTTTTGCCCTACACTGTATGTTTGGTAGCCGCCCTATCAGTACAAGAAGTTCTAATGGAATTTAATTATGGCGAAGAAGGTGCAGATTCTTCTCAGGCCACAAATAAATGGCAAAAGAAAAGACTGTCTTGGGCCTGCCGTGGCAACTATCAATTGCTAGGCGATCCTGTGATTTTATTAAGAGCAGTAGGTGCTGCTGAATATGCGGGCTCAAAAGGTGAACTTGTCAAATTCTGTATGGAAAACGGTTTGCGACAGAAAGCCATCACAGAAGTGCGCAAACTAAGAATACAATTGACAAATGAAATCAATTTAAGCATTACCGATGCCAATCTATGTGTCGATCCTGGATTGGCGCCTCCAACAGATGATCAGGCTAGATTTTTACGACAAATTCTCTTGGCCGGCATGGGTGATAAGGTGGCGCGCAAGATTTCTCTGGCTGAAATAAATGACAAGGAAGAAAAGAGAAAACTTAAATATGCTTACAATTGTTTGGATATGGAGGAGGCAGTATTTATGCACTCTTCTTCGGTTTTAAAAGAAAAACTTCCCGAATGGGTAATTTATCAAGAGGCCTATGAAATACAAAATGGTGATTCCACAAAAATGTTTATAAGAGGCATAACAGCCATAGAACCTGAATGGCTGTTGTTGTATGTACCATTGCTGTGCAATATTAGAGGTATTAAGGAGGAGCCTATGCCCAGGTATGAAGAGGAGGATGGCAAAGTTTATTGTTTTGCGTATGCCACTTTTGGCAAAGCCGGCTGGGACTTGCCTTTAACAGAAATTGAAATGCCCCGGGAGGAAAAAGCTTTTGGGTATAATTCTTCTTTTTAGAAGTGTTTTAACGATAAAATTTAACTTTTTTTTGTCTCTTATTTAGCTATTTTGCCATGTTTGTTTTGGATGGTAAAGTGTGTCCACAACTTGTTGCTTTTAAATCGAAGTTAAAATCTACTCCTTCATCTTTAATAAAAAGTTGGTCGAATTTAAATGAAAATATATTGAAATTCAAACGCTGTTTTATAAACAAACGTATTAATACACGTGAACTTTTATTAGAAGCCTGGCACAAGAATCCTAATTGTAAGTTTAGATGTTTTTTTTTAAGATTTTCATATTTTTTTTTTTCAATTTTAATCTGTTGTATATTTTTTTTTTTTTACAGTCCTTTTAGAAGAATACCACAATATGTTGTATGACGTTTCCCTGGCAAAGCTGACCACAATTTGGCCACCCACTAAACTTAATTAGTACTTTATTTACTTTAATTGAAGAGTAATTTAATAAAATGTAAAAAAAATAAAATATGCAAAAATATTTTTTTCTGCGTAGAAATTGTTAAAAAAAAAAGAAAATTATCACGTGTAGACTCTTTATTATGGAAGTTTGTTTAGTAACATGACTATTTATTGTGGTGGAGTTTATGCACACATTAAAAAATTGATTTTTACAAAACCTATACCAATTTAAAAATAGTTATACACAAATGTGCACCATCTTTTTATTTTGTTAAAATCGGTTCAGTATTTTGGAAATCGTAAACCCTATTACTTGCTTCTATACAAAAAGCAAATCCAACAGATTACAAAATCAATGAAAGTGAGCAAAAGCTTAAAACCCGATATTTAAATTAATTTCTACTTTATATGTATTTTACTTCCACGAAAGATTAAATTATTTTCTAAAAAAGTTAATCAGTTCATAAAAACCGGATTTTTTAATAATCATTATTTTAAGCTGCCACTTACATACATACATATGTATGTATGTATATGTTTTTTGTGAGTAAGCTGCAAGTAAACATTTTCCAAATCGGTCCGTGAATTTAGGATTTATGGGTTAATAAATTTTACGGAGAGTAAACTTGTCCCCTATTAAAAAAAAATGTCTGGAACCAAACTGCAAGCAACCACCTTTAAAACAAAAAAAGAATTTTGAAAATCGGTTCATAAATAATAAAGTTATGTATGTATGTGTGTTTAAACTTTTAAGAAAAATACACACGAAGTGATAACCTCCTTTTTTAAAGTCAGTTAATAACAAAACAAAACATGAATGCATGCTTATGTCCATTATACATACATACATACACATATGCTATATGTGATTTTGTTCAATTGGTTTTGCAAAGAAATACATACTTATGCAATGAGACATTTTATGTGGGAGAATTATATTAATGGTGTTGCAGTAACAGGGAAGAGAGCTCAATAAATTGTGATTTGTATTATTAGGAGTTTTGCTTTTAACAGTTCTTATTTTTAATATACTCATGCTTATACCTGCTAATTACCATTAACTATGTAATTGCATTTACATACATACATACATTTATTAAATATGTATACATATGTATGTATGTATGTACATACGTATGGATGTATGTATAAATGTTATGTGGAAGTGTTTTTAATAAAACATTTTATAACGTTTGGATAATTTCTTCATGAAACTTAATAAATTATTTATGTACATACATCTAGGATAAATAGATTTAAAATTTGGTAAATAATAATAATTTTATAATAATTTTTTATAAAAAATATATAACGATTTATCACTAAAATTTCCAAGTAATTTTGTGGGATATAAAAACATTCCCCAATATTGCTAGCGAATATAAAAGGCTCGGGTTTAATAATAAAAAAAGTTGGCATCTCTGTTTAAAGTAGCGGTATTTACAGCAACGCAACAACAAACATTTCTTAGCATTGAAAGCAGTAGTAAACACGTGTTTTAAATTCATCAGAGCAAAGCAGTGATTTTTAAAATTAACATAATTTAAAAGAAACTCGCGGTTTATAGTGATAAATCATAGAAAATATAATAGAATTATGTATAAACTTAACACGTACATATGTATGTATGTAAGTATATAGACTAAGCGCCGCTTTAAATTTACTAGCTGAAGGTATTATTACTGTTGGCAAATTTGAACTAACTTATTTAACTTCTTTTTTATCTTTTCAGGTTATCTTACAACATTTCATCATTTATGTATAAATTTAAAAATTGATATCAAGTGTAAAGTGTGTGTGTGTTCGTTAGTTATGTATGTAAGTCTGTGATATAAAAAAGAAAAATATGAGGTTGGCTTTATCGGCTGCTATTTTTTTCTTCGTTTCGTTCGTCTTTTTTTATATATTTGTGGTTGTGATAATTCGTTCAAATAACACGGTAACGAAAATTTTATATGTAACGGTATTTTAAATCGTATATTTGCAGCAACGGTAATTAATTCGGAACCTTTAACGCGTTGATGGTACTTACGTACATACAAATGTATGTTCATACAGAAAGTGTCTGTATATTCACATGCAAATTTAGTGGGTTTTTCGATCGCAATATTTAAACTTAGTGCTCGCAGCTATAGCCAACCTTAGAAAAAAATCACTTAAATATATAAGTGAGAATGGCCTGTTTTTGTAAAAAATTTAAAAGTGTTTCAAAGTTTTTAATAAAAAATATGTAAAAATAAAATGTGTGAAATTAATTCTATGTGATCAGTAAGAAATGTAAATATATTCATCACATCATACATAAAGCAGAGCAATTGGTAAGTTTATTTTTGTTTTCAAAATTTATAAAAGAAATATGCAATGTTCACATACACACATACAATATATTTAATAAAACTAACTTAATACTTGCATATATTGCTTGCAATAGGCAAAATCAGCAAAATTGGATGAATTGAATTTAATATAAAATCTATGAAATCTGCATTTCGGCTTTAAAAAATTTTCAAACCCAACTTTTAAATTTTAAAATCAATTTAAGCAAATCTAAAAATATTTAGTTGTTAAAACAGTATGACTTAAAAGTTACCTTTTTACAATTGGAAAATTGAAAGGCAGACGAACTTTGTTGAAGAAGGTTTGAAGATGCAGAGTGTTTGTAAAGGACACGTTTTGTTTCCTTTTTCAGTTCAGGAATTAAAAAATGTCTAGCATGACATGTATCAAATGTAAAAGCGGACAAATGGCCCCAAAGTTCGTGTTGTTGTTTTAAATACGAAAATATGGAACCATTTTTGGTTTTTGAAGCAATTTTTCATGGAGCCAAGTTTTTAACTGTTCCGACACATACATATAACTTGCTTTCATATCTTGGCCAAAACTGTGTAAAATATTGTCGACTTTCTCATTACATATTTCGTTTTGAAAGATTCTAATTGAATTGTTAATTGTTACAAAAAATTTACAATAATTTATAAAGGGTGGGCAAATTTGATGTTAGGAAGTAAATTGGCTGTGAAATGATGAAATGTCAAGCTGTCATCCTTTGACATTTATTAAGTAAAAAGTTGGGAAATTTTAACCATGGAACCCTACATTCTTGAACAAAGATATGGGTATTTCCATGGTTGCGCACGTGACAGTCGCACGTATTAAACATGAAGAAAATCAAACTAAGGCCCAAATATTTTTTTCTTCATTAAGGTTTTTTTGAAGCAATTTTAGAGCTCTTTATTTAGTGGAAAGCATGGGTGCTGTAAGAGTCGGGGTCCTGACATATTGGTCAACAAAGGCTGTTGCGTGACGTGACAAAAAATAGAAGTGGTTTTTTCTACATTTTCTAAAGTGCAAAAACCAGCGAAATAAGCTAAAAACTTTTATGTAACTTATTTGGATATTATTAAATGATAGTTTAGCTTTATTTTCATAACTGTTTTTTTTTATGATTTTATGTTTAGTTTTATTGATACAAGCCATAATATGAAGCGTGACGTGACATTGCGTTACGTGACTTTTTTTTCCTTGTGATAAACTCGAATAATTTTTGATGTAGTTTGGTTTTAAAGTTTTAATTAAACGAAAATAAATGAAAATTCAACTTCAGGTCAATGTTTGAAAAGGTACATAAGAATAATAAATAATAATAAAAAAAGGTTATTTATTAAATATCTCTCTTTGACGAAATTGCGGTTCGAGCTACTTATATTTGTAAATCTTCTTCGCATGATAAGTAGTGAAGTTTCTGCATGCCTGAGATACTCGACACTTCTTTCCATTTTTCCGTTAACGGAGGGGAAAGTCTTTCAATTTCGTCTGCACTTATAAAAGTTAAATGAATCCCATTTATGTGGTCTCGTGCGCATTCGAATAAAGCTAAGGCGTCGTGCAAAATAATATTATTTGCTTTAATATTAATATAATAATATAATACTGGACAAAAATAATTATTTAATAACTTATAATTTTTTGGCCGCGGTAGACCTTTCTGTGGAAATACCCATATGTGAATTGTGAAAATTTACTATCATGAGAAATATTTCTCGATTTGTCGATGTTAATGGGCTGCCCATTTCTTGTGACTTCACGCCGCTGGATTATTTTCTATGGGGCCAGTTGAAAGACTGGCCTTACGTGACCAAACCACAAACAACTGACGATCTGAAAGATGAAATTCGGCGCTGCATTGACGATATAAGCGAAGTATTGTTGCAAAATATGGTTCAAAATTTTGTGAACAGAGCGAACGTCAGTCGACGTGCTAGAGGTCGACATTTTCCCGACATTATATTCCCATATTTCTACTTTACATTGGCATCAATAAAACTGAATTTGTCCAAAAAAAAATAAGTGAGTTTTTAAGCCAATTTACTTCCTAACCTCAAATTTGCCCACTCTTTATAAAATACTATTGTGCTTGTTTCAAAAAACCTTTTAATTTTGTGTGATCGATTTTTTGACGATTCTATTTTGAAATATTGACGATCTTCGGAAAACAGGGTTGGTAGCTCTGAATACAAAACCAATATGAGAGAGTTCTGTGCTGCCAGCTATGTTTTTTTTCTTCTTCCTATAGATAATTAAATACGGAAACGGAAATTTTTGAAAAAAGCAAGGAAACGAAATTTCTATAGAAAATACAAACAAAATTATTCCAAATTTTTTATATAACATTTGTTTGACATACAAAAAAATTTTAAGAACTATGAAAGGCTGAATTATATATATATATATATATATATATATATATATAAATAACAAACACAAATTTCTAAAGATTGAGTAATTTTGTGTTTTATTTCCTATAATTCTTTTGTCTTTTAGACAATTAGGGCCAAATTTACAGTAATTAGTTAGCTATTAGTAAACTAAAATGATTACTGTTGTTTAACTAATACTTCATATTCACAGTGTATTATTATTTAACCAGCGCTCTTAATATGAACAAAAAATGGTAACCCTATCAAACTATTAACTTTAAGTACTGGCAATTCTGTTATAGCATATGGTTTTTGTTTACATTTGATATATTATTTCTTAAAAAATGGCGTATACATTCAAGAACTTGCCACGCCACCTACTTGCTAAGACGGAATCTATCCATAAAATCTTTTTAGATTACGTTGGCGACGCTCAGCAACAATATTCCGCGTATTATCAGTATCAGTGTCACTTTCAATATCTGACTCCGTGTTTTCAATTTCACATGCCATATCTAAAATTTTTCACAAAACAAAAATACTAACAATAAATTCAAACGAATCAGCTGTTGTCTAACTATTAGTTAACCAATGACGTTTGATGGTTTAACTAACGTTAAACTAGACGCTGTGAATCAAATATTATTAGTTAAACTATTGCTATTAGCTAACTAATGACTGTGAATTTGGGCCTTAGACTCTTAGATTTATTTGATATGAAGGTGAGCGGAATACACCACGATTAGTTTTTTTTTTAGTTGGCGGGAGAGTAAATTTTCGTGAGATTGTTTTTATTCATTTCACCTATTTCGGCGTGTCCTCCTACAATATCCAATTAGATTTGTTAGCAATTACAATTTTTTTAGGCAATACCTTTACAGTTTAGGTGAGTGATCCCATACAGTAATTCGAAAATATTCCAAAACATATTAAGCGAAGTTAGATGTACACACAATTAAATATTTTTTATTAACTCAATAATATTTCAATTATTTATTTTTCGCATTATATATTTATAGTAATAGTAATAATAATAATTAATTTTACATATGTCCGTATTATATATCTATATATGTATTGTATATATGTATTTACAAAGCTAATATTTTGTATATATATATATATATAATTAAACTGTCATTAATTTTTGCATATTGTTTTTAACATGGAGGTTAAGTTGTATTATAATAATAGTTATTATTTATAAAAATTTTTTGTTTTTTTTTTTTTTTTTTTTGGTTTTTATATTTTTAAACTTTAACATTAAATTAGAATTAACTTAATTTTTACATATTAAAACGAAAAAAAGAACTTATTTATTTATTTTGTAAGAACAAAAAGAAAAAATACGCACCAATACAGATTTTTTTTATGAAATATGTAAACACACACAATTACATTCATACAAATTTATTTCTTACATAACTGATATGCTTTTTTTCGTTTTTTTTTTCTTTTTTATATAAAACGCAGTAAATTTTCACAATGTAGAAGAAAAAAATACAAGATGATTAGATGTGATATAAAGTTTTTTTTTTTTGCTATAACTAAATGAGTTTTAATAATGATCTTTCATTAATTTTATAAAAGAACAAATTATCTTTGGGCGTTTTTTTTTGATTTTTTGATTTTTATAAATTTCTAAATTAATGGAATTTTTTTTCAGTGTATTTTAATTTCATGCTTACAGTTTTGTAGGAAGTTTAAGGAGTATATACTGAAATTTCATTAGTTTTAAAAAGGGAATATAATTTCAAGAGTTTATTTTAAGCTTTAAAAAGGGAACATTATTATTAGAATTTTTATTATACTTAAGGTACGGTCACACAGGGCAAACATTTGCAAGGAAGTGTTTATTAAGTTAAACACTTTCATACATAATCTATAGAAATCGTCCGAGAATCCCAATATTATTATAAACTGATTAAACCAAAAAATTTTTCATTGGTACTTTGTGGTTAGTGGGTTTCTGGTTATATATTTGCCAAATGTGACGGCGCCTTTAGTAGCTTAGTTATTTAATTACATATTTTTTATGTTTTTTTTTTAGTTATATTAATTATTCTATTGTAAGTTTTTCTTATTCTTTTTATTTTAGTTTTAATTTCTTTTCATTGATAATATTGTTAAAAAAAATCAGTCTAATTTTGTAAGGCAACATGAGAGCTTTTTTTTTTTGTTTATGTTTTTTTTACTTTTTGTTTAACTATAAACTTAAAACTATTTTTGTTTAATATTTGTTAAATTATTATTATGTTTTTTTTTTTGTGTCAAGCCCCATTTATACTACCGGATACATTTTAATCATAATGAAATTCAAAAACTTCATATAGAAAAAGCAGCAAACAGTTTTTCTCCAAATGAACTTTGACATTTGTTGTGGTAAAAATAAAAATTTAGCAGGCATAATAGAGAACATTTAATTAAATTAGAAAATTCCAAAAATTTTTTAAAGTAAACTTTATAACGGATTCAAGGCTATAAAAATATATTCACCCTACTCATAGGCCAACTATTCACGAAATGATTTGGGATTATCATCTGTGAAATCCGTTTAGTGTGGTTGAATATGTTTTCATTAAAGACGTACGTACATACATACGTACGTATGGAAGATCATCAAGTCGAAAAATTTAAATAAATTCTCAGATCACAAGCATAGAAAAATTACAATAGAATTAATATTCTTGTAATTTTTTAAATTCGATTAGAAAAATATTTGTTTGGTTTTCATTAAAACATTTACTCCAGTTAGGCGTCGTTAACGTATACGTAACGCTGTTTTCGGAGATTTTATAACCACCCTCAATCCCCCCTCCAACACCCTTCGTTACGGTTTTTACACAATTTTCAGTGCAAAATTTCCAATCTGTAACAAATCTTTACCTCACACTGGAGCGTAACGTTACGTAATATTTGTACAGCCTGCTATTCCGCAACTGTTTGTCACGTCAAGAGAATATAAAATATGGAATTTTTGTAGGGCAGATTTATAATTTCTTGATATAGAGCTTAAATATTTTGTAAATGTATTTTGATTTTGTTTTTTTTTTAATATTTTTGTAAAGTGGAAACAGTAAGCTTTTAGTTTAAAAATAATTAACTTTTACAGTTAAATGGGGAGAGGGTAATGAAACAGTTCGTTTTAAACATTTAATAATATAACATATGTACGATCGGGGGGAACAAATGTGGATTCTCATCCCAAAAATTATTATATACAATTTTTTTCTTAATATTTTTTTTTAATTGCTAAAAGAAATTTAGCAAACGTCAGTCATGTTTCGCTAAAAAAAATTACCCTCTCCCCCCATAAACTTAAAATGGATTCGCGCCTCTGTCAAACATACATATATGTATATCTACTAAAGTCCTGCATGATCTACCTTTTCTATAAGCATTCTGATGTGTTCATCATAAGTTGTCTATGTTCGAACACGATTAGCTTTCTGAACACATGTTTAATTTAACTCCGACTTCAGTAAGCAGAAGTTTGTTCATACCATCAACGACTAAACTCTGTTTATGATTAATTGAATTTCGTTTTGTGCTCATGAACACCTGCTCGTGTTCATGGACATATGGATGTGTTCGAAGTTCGTAATAAGAATTTCTCAAGTTATTATATTGAAAATAATCTTATTGAAAAAGTAACTATTCAGTGTTATTTACAATATATGTACATATGTATATTGTATGTATGTATGTACGTACATATGTATGTATATAAAAAAGTTATTGTTTTTATGAATTCCTATTTTAGTTTGTTTTGTGTGTAAAAAAATGTAGATTGTTTCGTTTTGTTAATAAAAATAAAACCTTATTTTGCTGTGTTTGCATTTGACTTTTCGAACAGATCATCGTGTTTATAGTTGTTCATAGTGTGTCCATATTTATAACACATGAACACAGTTTGTGTTCATGTTTAGTTTGTAGTTGATCGTTAGTGTTTATAGTTCATACATCTATACTCATCGTAGCATCAACACAATGAACATAGTCGGGTATGATACAAAAAACAACCCGAACATCTTCAAAGATGCCTTTTCTTTGTTCATGCAAGTCATTAATATCTACGTATAATTTGTATATGTATGTATCTAGTTTGCATCCCAGGAAATGTTATCGAAGCCACCTAGTTCTGGAATTTAATTTAAAGTTTTAATAATAATTATAAGGAAATCTCTCATACAATAATTAATTTAATAATAGACGGGCGACGGAAAAAAAGTGCAATATCCTTAAAACGTTGGCAACATTCCCAACTGTTGTTATGTTTTTTTGTTGTTGATTTTGTTTACATTTTTATTGTTGCGCCATATTTTACTGTATGAGAGAGAGAGAGAGAGTATTGTGTCAGTTATTGGTATTGGTCGCCAGAGTTGTACAGTCGTCAAAAATTAAAATTTTAAAAACTTTAGTGGTTTCAGTAGCAGTTTTTAACATAAAGATTTCCATCGATTAATCTCTGAATAATTGTTTTTCATCTCATTAAACAATATTAACATGTAAATAAAACAATTATTAGAAAATCAAGAACCTCATTTTGAGTTTTCCAGTTTTTTTTTCTCGATATTTTGTAGCGGAAACATGCTATTTGAGAACCGTTATTGACCGTTATTATTTAAATACTGGTTACCGGAATTATGATAGCCAATTAACGCTAGTATCCATTTTACAAATTATTTGGGTGGGGGGAAATTAAGGGTTGTCTAAGGGTTCTGTATCTTGTTGTTTTTTTTTTTTCATTTATAAAACATGTTCCACCATTAATCATTTTGTTTAAATTTAATATATATAATTTAACATGAAAACTTTGCAAAGTTCATAAAGCAGTTAATTGGAAAGATTTTTATTTGTATTCATTTATTAATAATTTCTTTTAATATACTAAAACTAAACATATAACCCTGTTTTATAACTTATTTTTTTTTTCTTTTTATAAATTAAAATATTTCTGTTTATTTCATCGAACAACCATATTTTGTTTTGTTTAAACATATTTTGCCCAATTCACAAGCCTAGGTTGTATCGCTTATTGTTGTTTATAAAAGACAATTTAAAAAAAAATTTTTAAAAACAAAAATAATTTTAGAACAATTTATTTTTGTTGACAAAATTTTTGTTTTGAAAATTGTCTTTTCATATACAACAATAAGCGATACAACAAGGCTTGTGAATTAGGCAATTATTTATCAAAAGAACAAATACTTATTTACAGCTTAGAGATTAATAGGTTTTTCTTATCATTCAACGTTTTTTTTTTTTTTTCTTTTCATTTTCATTTTTTTTTTTTTTTACAATTATTTACAGAATAGAATCAGAATTTTTTTTTTTGAAAATAATAGTAACAAAATATATGTACATATGTACCTGGTCAGTGTGTTATGAGTGTATCTTCGATTATGATAAAATATATTGATTTTTCTGAAATTATTACTTTGCGTCAAATTGAGAAATTAATGCTAAACATACACTCCTCTACACTGTAAGCTGTGAATAGAGACTCATCATTAAAGTATGAAAAATAAAGGCTTGAGACGGCATTTACACAATGAAACTTTGTTGCATGGAATTATTATTTTACGTGATTATATTGAAATAGAAATGTATACGTTTTATATTTCTCCTTTCTCTCTCTTTGTTAAGTGAAAAAAGAGAGCTGCATGCATGCATTTTTTTGTGTTTTTTTTTTCCCAAAAACTTAAAATTGTTTAATTAATTTGATCCATTAATGCTTTTTAAGTTTTTAAGATGTACATGCGATGCGTAAAGGCCGTGCCGCACTATCCTACACAGTCGCGCGATTTGCAAAATATGACATGTGTGCTAAAAATGTATGGTAGTGTGGACTAAAAATGCAACTGTGTGACAGATTTTTTGGCAAGTCGTGCGATTTGTAAAATTTTATGAAAATTTTCATTAAATGATAGTTTTCATGCGATTAGAGGAGTATTTATTGTCAACCAGATGTTTTGGTATGTATGTATGATAGTGTGGCACCTACAACACCATTTTGAAACGATTTTTTAAAGTCGGTCAGATTTTTGCAAGATTTTCCTGTGAATGAATCGTACGATTGTGTAGGATAGTGAAGCACGGCCTTAAACAATGTAAATAAGATACAAATGCGAACAGTTTTCTTATCGCATCGCAATACAGAGTAACCCCTCAGGTCAACCGCAAGCCACAAAATATAACGCAGAGACAGATTATTTATCGTTAGATCGGTAAGGTCAGATGTGAAGGCAATATTGCTCTCTCTCGTGAATGGGTCATGTTGTTACCTTTTTGGTTTCTCTAAAATTCCTTAAATTTTTATTTATTGGTGCCTGTGATTTAGATTTAATTATGAGTAGAAATCTACACTGGCAGAACATTAAATAGGATCAGCTTCACAACTATGACGCAAAATCAACACTTAGTAATTAATAACGTTATCAGTTTCAGTAGTGATCATAAATTTGTTAGAAATATGTTTAATTCTCGTATTATATTTTCCTTGTTTTTTTTTATAAAACAAAATTATCCAAGTAAAAAATAGTGAAAGATCTAAAGTATAAACAACAACAAGATCAACATCACTAATAAGAGGGTATTTATTGTAACTTCCGGTGTTCTGTTGTGTAGCTTGGAATTAACTAACCATAATTTTTGCCATCTACCTTGGAATATTGTCTCTTTCTCAATACTTTCTGAATAAAACGTTAGGAACTAAATACATATACCGTAATAAAATCACTTTTGAAAATTTCGAATATATATAAAAAAATTTAATAAACTCATAAAATGTAACTAATGGGTCAGTTTCGACACTTTTTAGGCAGTTTGTAAATACATATGTATGTATGTATTATAAATATTAAAAATATTTTAAGAGTTCATAAAACTAAATTTAAAAAAAAAATGTTTAGATAAAAAAAAAAACCTTCAGAAATACATATGTTTCATAATTTCAAGTTAGGTGTGAAAGCATTGCAAAATACTCTTTATAAATTTCATTTAAACATTTAAATATTATACACAATACTATTCCCATCTAAATCTACTTCCGCTAATACTTCTACTTCTTCATCTTCTGTATTTTCATTCCCTTTAATTTCAATAATTTTGACATAATGATTATTTTCTTCTAATAAATCGGATCTTTCAACTTGTTGCGTTTCAAGACCAACTGTATCACATAAGTTATCTACCACATGATCAACTAACTGATCTACCAACTCTTTAGCAGAAATATTTGTAGAATCTACCGATAATTCTTTGACTAAAGCTGGTTCATCAATTTGGGCATTCGCTTTGTTATCAGTCTGTTTGTTTTCTGCTTGAGTAGTTTTATAGTTATCAGGTGCTGTTTCATCTGATCTTATACTTGCAGATGTTTGTTCTTTTGAAAACTGTTTGTTAGCTGCTGAAGCTGTTTTATGGTTATCCGGTGTTGTTTCGTCACTTTTTATACTTGCCGATCGTTGTTCTTTCAAAAGCGGATTTGTAAATGCTGCTGTAGAATTTTCTATTTCATCTCTAATGTTTTGTTCTTGTTTTAAGACTTGATCCCAAATATTTTTCAAATACGCTTCGTGTCTTTCTTTTTCTAAATCTAAGAGGCAACTTTCATCTTCAGACGAACTACTACTCACCGCTTGAATTTTTGCTTCATTGGCCAACGACGACGAATTACGTCCTCCTTCGACCATCAGAGAGGTGGGGGATTCTAAGCTACTGCCTAAGATTGGTGTTAGGCCGCGATCACTTTGTTGCTGCCTTAGTTCAGTAATTACTCGTTGCAGAGAGTTTCGTCGTGAAGTTTCAATTTCTTTTTGATTGCTGTCCATGGCTTGATTGTATGGCCTGAGACCGATGGCAGTTACAGGAACATATTTTTTACCAATTTCTATCAGATAGACATCACGATTTAGAGGCGTACGATAAATTTTGTTGGGATGGTTGGGTCGCCAAATGTGTATGACATAGCCGACCATGCCGGCTCGTGGTTCCCAACCATCCCATGATAAGCGACCACCCTTTTGTCGGAAAGCTTCAAAGGGCCAAACTATACGACGGCACTGATCAATGTTATGAAAGATCTACAAACGAAAGAAGTCACGAAATTTTGTTATTTCACTTCAAACTGTATTGGAAAATTGTTGGTGCAAGTTTTTATTTTTTTTTGTGGCACTTACCTCTCTTTCATCCACTATAATCACCTTCTCAAATAGGGCAAATTTTGGCTGTGCAGTTTGTTGTTCCTGAGTTGTTCTAGTGGAGGAAGGTCCTACCTCACCGGAAGCCACTATTGCGATGCTAGTTTGGTTGCTATTCGCGGCATTTGTGTTGGATGAACTTTGTTGAACTGCTGCAGCAGCCGCCGTTAAGCAAATGGGACCTTTTGTTTTACGCGGGTAATCTCCAGGATTAGTAATTATATTACCAATACCAAGATTGCCCGAGGAACAATAGATTTTGGTATAACGAGGGCTTCCAGAAGATGAACAATACATTCCATTGCTTCCATCACCTACAACTGCCACACTATCATTTAACACGTCCTGATCTAACGTTTGAAAAGAGTCAGCAGAGTCTTTTATAACCTCGGGTAGAACCGAACTAGTGCTAGCTATAGGTAAAGTAGCCCTACGTTCACGTTCTGACGATCTTATGCTCGAAGAGGATAACTGTTGTTGTTTATTATTTGAAGAGGTACGGGATTCTCTCAACAATTCCTGTTCGCGATTGAGTAGACCAGCCAACAGAGTTGTGGATGAAGGTTTTATGACGGTTATAGAACTTCGCATAGATGACAATCCATCACTACCAAATTGTGAGCTTAAAGTAGCTCCAGGTACTCCAGTAGCGGCTAAACTAAACATTGTACTAGCGGTTAGAGTATTATAGATGGGAGGCGATATATAAACTGGTCTTAAATCTCCACTTTCTCCCAGATTACTGCAAGCTCCCGAAGGTAAACCCAGATGGGTAGTTTCTATCGACGAACCAGAGCTGCAACCCTGTCGACATTTTTCTTTTATATGATGCCACCAATCCAAAATATTACTCTTAATGGCTTCTGGTGTTATGGGTCCACCTATCACATCCTTCAGTTGGTCATTTGTGTCCGCATAAGAGGTGGTCAAGGGTGAAACATAGATGGGATAACCTATTGGCTGATCACAGCTGGAATTTATAATGTTTCTTAAGGCCTGTTTGGCATTTTGTATGCTGCCGCGTTCAGGATTGCGATTGCGCAAATAAATCAATTCTTGCTGTTGGCCAGCCCACAAGCCACGCACACACTCACGATTAAGTTTGATAACACGAAACGTTAAAAAACGCTTGGTTAAACGTATAATCCGATACTCATCGGCACCATCTTCAATGACATGACGCAAGGCCAGAAGATTTGGAGCTCCTCGTAATACTGCACTGCGCCAAATAGGATCGGCTTCATGAGAAATTACCAAATCTTTGGCACACGTATCAATAGCTTCAAAGAGAGCATCAGGATCTCGAAATTCATCGGGATTGGAGATATGATCTTGTTGCAGTTTTAATGCCATTTTCACGGCTGGAGCTACTACGGCATGCAGAAGATCCATATCAGCAAATACCCATTCGTCTCGTGGCGAAGTAATGCGAAAATCACCTTTAAACAAAGCATGAAGGCCGTGCAGAAAGAACTCTACACCCGACAAAGAGCTGTGTGAAGCAGTTGCCAAAGATCTACGAGCCAAAAGGCTTAAAGCCAAACAAAGTGAAACAATGGGTGAGTCTTTAGCTATTGAGGGTACTTTTAGTTTTATTTGAGAAACTTTCTCCTGTGTCGCCACTCTGGAAGGTTCTGCTGATGCTGCTCGAGCTTCCTGTCTTGTTGAAGGTGAGTAATCACTCTTTGGATAGCCATGTTTACTGCCCGATGGAGCTGATTTGCTGGATCTCGTTAACGGGGTAGTAGTGGTAGTTAAACCAGGAGCACTCTCTGAGGTTTGTCGTGAAATATTCGCCAATGAATGTGATGTAGCCATTTGATCGACGGAATTTACCACACCCTCATTGCTGTCTGTCATAGTGGCACTTTTTTGCGGCCTTATTTTTAGCTGTTGTTGAGACTGGGATTTTTGCTGGGCTGTCGAAAGATTCGGTGTACTTGCCAAAGTACTTGTGGAAGCTGTAGCCGTAGCTTGAGGTTGTTGCGTAGTCACACCGTTTGTTGAAGTAGGTGTGGGGTTTTGTGTGGAATTATTCGATTCTTTCCGTTTGTCGTAACAATAATTCAACCAAGTCAAGTAGACATAACAAAAACTAGTCCGCGTTATTCCTACCGCACGAAAATCAAAATCTTCATCGAGATTAAAATTGAAGATCGGATCTAAGTCTACAAATTGACGGCTCATAGTGTGCTGTAACGCTTCTTGTATAACCGCTGAGTTTAGCCATTCATCCAATTTGGAATTTTTAATAACGTAATAAATAATGCTCTGTTAAAATACATTAAAAAAAACGCACCCATAACTTGTGATATCTTACTACTATTGAAATGCAAAGAAATTTTTACCTTAACATAATACGTTATTAAAACCTTACGATATTCGTACACGTGCAATGTAGCACTAGCTAAATTATCCGATATGGAATAACCTTCCACAACATATTGAGAGGCAACGACTTGCCAGGCCAACCAACGTGTAGAAAACATTGCATTGGCACTAAGCATGCGTGGCAAATGGCCAGGATCACAGCAACAACAGCCATCGTTATCCTCAACATCCTCTGTTATGGCCTCTACCTCGCGCTGTTGGCAATAAGTGCCCCTAAATTCTAAGCCGCGCATTTGAAAGGTGCACAAGCCATTGCCCAGCTCAATTATATGAACCAAACAATTTAAATAGTCCGAAGCCAAAACTGAAATATGATTTTTTTTTTTTTTTTGTTTCTTTATTTATAAAATAAGAAAAGTTTGGGACTCACCAAAACAATCACCCTGATTAACATTTCCCCAACGGCCCATGATTAAATCACCGCATAGTGAATGTTGCAGAGATCGTGTTAAATGTTCATAGAATATCGAATTTAAATTGTTATCATCGGCGCCCAAATCACGTTCTACTTGTGAGCTCAATCTGGTATTCGAGTGGTCTATGCGCCGGGTATTATAATCGCGTTCCCAGAATTTAATCGGCCTTACGTAGGAAGTCAAAAATATAGCGCTGCCCAGAAAAGGATTTAAAGGTGTCGAAAGTAATGACGAAATGCCAGCCTGCAAGAACAACATGGCCGAATGTGGAACACTAAAAGGTTGGGCAAAAGCATGAAATGCTGAACCCCATGTTATTTGCCACGGTGCGATATAAGTGACTATAAATTGAAGCTGTAATACAATTAAATGAACGTTGCTGATAAGTTACATTCTTCAATACATACAAATTAAAATTAATGCTAGATATTCGGCTTTTTCACGAGTGTCGTTGTCGCGACGAAAACTGTAAAATGTGGCATCGTTCGCTATTTGTTTTGCATTGGAGTCGTTAAAGTTCGACTGCGACTACGACACTCGTGATAATTATTATAATTATAAGAATGTTATTTACCTTTAAAAAGAAATCACAGCATTTGCGAAACGCCAGCGAAACAAAAAAATAATCAATGAGAAAAGTTTCCGAAGCCATAGTGAAATCAATGCGAAAGAATAATACCGTAAACATAACAATCAGGTACTGGTTGGTTGGATCCGAATAGGCATTGCGTATAACTAAAACGACACATACATTTAAAGAAAGAAAGAAAGATAAAAAACAATAAATCATCATATTAAAACGTTAAAGAGAACTTACATTTCAATGCGCAAACTGCCAGTATTAAAGTACCCCAGGCAATACCGTATTTGCCAGCAATAACTGGCGCATCTGCCGTCAATGCTGATATGGCCAATAAGGGAAATAATACATTTTTCTCCAGCAAACACAAGTAAATGTAAAACTTTTCAAACCACATGATTTTCGGAGCATGGGTTACCTCATAGCGGCCATGCTCCTTTTGCCGTAGCAAAGGTTTGGCAAAACACAGCCATGGCATATGTTTGCGCATTTGCGGTATTATGTAGTGCAATAGGAAACCCAGAGCGCCCGTAAAACCATATAATACTATATTCAAATCGGGCTGCAAGACCGTAAACACGGTGCTACAATGCAAACCCAAAACAATCACAGCCAAGAATATAGTAACGACAAAATCATTTTTCAAACGAGTATTAACGGTAGATTGAAGTTTTTTCGGCAAGGGATCAGAATTGCTTTCCGTTTCGCCATTGTTGGAGACATCAACACAATTCATGGTGTCATTTTCACTTATTATTCCCGTCAAAGTGGACATTTCAGCCGGATTAGTGGTCGAGGTAGTAGACATTTTGTCCTGTTCTATTTCCTTAGTAGGATTTACCTTTTTAGTATTCTCTTCAGCCTGTTGTTCTCCTTTTTTATTCGATTCACTTTCCATATTCGAATTACAGGAACTGGAAGAAGCTGTAATAGCCTTTTTACTCGTTGATAAAGTCTTTCCCAATATTTGGCTGCTGCTACCCAATGACGAGGCCTTTGATTTGCTGCGTTTCTGTTGTGCCAATGAGTTTTGATCTTTATCGGCCTCTGGCTCTGGCTCTTCCTCCTCGTTCGTTGGTTTCTCATCACTTTCACCAATTTTTTCTAACGAAGACATTTCGATATTTTCACTTTGTTGTGTATTATCTGCATCACATTGTTTTTTGTTATTATTAGTTTTGTTAGCATTTCGTTTGCTAGAACTTGATGTTAGCTTTTGTGTACTAGTGCTGCTTAGCTCATCATCATCGTCATGGTAGGTGGACATAATGCAATTCTTTACTATAGCCCATATGTGGCTAAAATCACTGGCCGAACGCGACAAATGATAGCCCAAAGGTACCAAGAGAGCACAAAATATTGAGAAAATTATATGTTGGGTACCTTTGCCTTCATTAAAAGCAGCATAAAGAGGACCATAGAGCAGCATCACACCCAAGATTGAGCGTATTACACATAAAATAGAGCCTGGCATATTGTTTTTTTTTTTTTTTGTTTTTTTAATAAAAAGAAATGGCTTAAGGACATATAAAAAAAGGATAAAAAGGAATAATTTACCTATTAGACTACCGGCTGCATTGCCACCAAACATATGCATGTCAATCTGTTCCATTACGTACATAGTGAATGTGTTGATTTGTGGAAACAAACCCAAAGAGAATATTAACGGAAAGCTTAACAAAATTATATAGAGGGCTTGTAAAACCAAACCATTAAATTTCGCTGGCTGAAATTCTATACCAAAGAATGTACATTCTGTATTCAGTTCACCATTATTTATAGTTGTAGCCAAGTCATATTTAATTTTAAGCTGCTGAAATACCAGCAATAAACCCGAACATATGCAGAAATATATAGCTCGCGAATAGGCTACAGTTTTGTTAAAGCCATGTATGGGAGAGGCAGCATCTGGTTGGACACTTTTCAGCAGAGAATATTGTGAACCGGCTATAACAGCGCAAAATAAGAAGGCAAAGACGTCTTTGTAGTAATTGTGCTGTAATATAGACGAACCTAAATATGCAACGGCAGCACTTAGAAATACTGAGAGTAGAATATGTAACCAGTGAATGTCACGATCGAACAAAGCCAATAGCTCCAGACGATCCATGGAGATTTTAAATTCTTGTTTATAGTTGCCCAGTTTAAAGCGATATTTGTAAAAAGATTTTGGTGCTACAGACGGTTTCTCCGCCGTCAATATACAGGCTGGACGCCAATAATCACAATAGTTCTCTATATGATGACCATCCACATTGAGTATAGCAGCCATAGCGGCATTATTATTACCACCGGCCGTTAAAGACGAGGAGCCCACTCTCTGAGTTGAACCTAAATTTCTCAACTCATCGTTAATTATTTCCTGGATAAAACCCTTCAATGACAATGTGGTGGCCGTACTGACATTACGATTATTTAAAACATTCGAAGAGGAAGGTGAGTCGACCATGACTTGTGTTAAGGGTGTCGCACGAGATCCAGTTGATGTTAAGACATGGGTCACATTTTCATTGCAGTCAATATGCCACTGGTCTACAGCGTTGCCTGTGTTCGATTCAGTATCTCGTTGGCGCGAGCTGCGTCTCAGCAATTGTTCTCGATGATACAAACGTTCGGTTAACGCCAGTCTCTCAGCTGAAGAGGCCGACTTTAAGGCTCTCAAAGCATCATGATAAAACTGCATATGAGCTGTGGACATATTACTTTGATTAGGCGGATGAATTGTGGCCATATTTTCGGCATTAACCGGCCTGCCTCGGTCATCCACACCACCACCATGCATAAGCCATAACATTTTGTGTATATCAGCGGAAAATGATTCAGCACTTACACTATGCGAGCTGTTTGATGACGATGACGTCCTTGAAATACCCTTCAATGTTGAAGTTTGTGTAGACTGAGTAGAGGGTGCCACCGAACTCCAGTTGCCAGCATGACGCTTATAATGATGCGAGCAGCCAATTAATTGTAGTGAATCTAAACCGGATCTCTCATCGATTTCTCTATATTGAACTTGTTTGGGTATCGCTCCTAAGCGTTTTCCCACTGCTGTTGTGCTGCTCGAAGCAGACTCAAGTAAATCCGCACTGGCTTCATTATCTTTATTAGATTTTTGCAAATCCACCATAGAAGATAATAGAACATCTTTAGAACTTGCACTAATTTGTTCGCAATCACTGGAAGGACAACCAGAATCGGCTTCGTTTCTTCTTTGCTCATTTTGATTTTGTTGTGCTCCAACACTCACTTGAACTGGCGGCGCTTGAGGATCTCCGTCTGGCTGTTCTAATTTCGCCAAACTCAATGTATTTTTATTAAGGGAATGTTTTTGTTTCTGTATCGCTTTTACTTCTTCTTTTAATACCTGTTCAATATTCTTGTCTTTCGGAGAGCACGACCATTTTTTTGTTGTACTCAATAGCGGTGACCGAGAACCATTATTATCTGTTTCAGAATCTGTGGAATGTAGACGTTCTCTTAAGGCTATGGCACCTTCATTATCCAGCTCATCTTCGTACTCTTCCTCATTATCTAGCGGCATATTACTACTACTATTAATTCGCTCAACCTCATTTTCATCTTTAAGTTTATTGAGTTCGATTTGCTTTTGCTGCTGATTATTTCTTAGATCATCATCCAGCTGACTGTGTGTATGTTCCAATACTTCCAAAATATGTTCAACATTATAATCGAAATCCTTAAATTCATCATCATCTTCCTCCTCATCATCATCTTCCTCCTCGTCATCATGGCCTTCTACCTCATCTTCCTCATTATTTTCCGAATAATTTTCTGCATTGTGTTGCTCACTTTCATCTTCTTCGTCATCATTTTTATTGTCATTCAATATCTGACCCACATCGGATTCAGCACTACGGTGATGCGGTCTATTGGCATGTGAATGCAAGAAATGATGTGGACATACACCGCCTACAGGACCAAGAGATTCATCATCCAAGATATCTACAGGTTTAGACTTATTTTCCTGATGCTTTTCCGCGATTTCTTTAACCAAATCATCAGATTTTTTCAACTCCTGTTTTTTTTCTTTATCTTTTTGTTCTTTTAACTCAAAGATGGGATCTATTAAGGCATTAGTAGATCCAAAGTCCAAGCTGCTATTAGTTGAGCTGCCGCCAAAACTGCCACCAAATTTGGGACATAAATTTAAATGTGGATTACGCACCAAACATTTGCTTGGCGGTGGCAGCAATGCATTTTGTGGATTTCTTATTTGCTGTTGGCCATTTATGGCCTCCACACTATTGGGATGAGGACATAAATTCGATACGGATGGTCGAGGGCAGGCCACTTCTAAAGCGGCACTTTTTATGCGTCGTACTGTAGTTGTGGTCGTTGGCTGGCTACCAACATTTGAGGAACTATCTGTGGGAGTTTTAAATAATGTAGTGGCGTTCGAATGTCTTCTCCGCTTGATGGCCCCCTCTCGTCGTGGTCTCTTGTGTAACTGCAATGCTGATATTGTATAGATGGGATCTTTCGTTATATTGGCACTACGTGCTGTTTGATGCGAATGATTCAATCGATACTGATTAGCATGGGGATGATGGACACGCGTTGAAGAGGAGGCGGTTCTATCATCTAGTTGTTCAATACCCAAATCGGATTTGGTAAAACTATCGTCCTCTATGAAAACATCCGAAGAGGAACCTGAGCGAAAAATATTAAAAGAAAATGTTTTTTTTTTTTATTTATAGGCGCGATTATTATTATTACTGTTTTATTTTTTTTTTTTTTTTGCAACATGCTTGTATTGAACGGAAGATTATTTCGAATTGTATGGCAATCGCAGGAAGTGATAAATTTCTAAAGCCGTAATTTGTAAAAATTAACACCTTCTTTTTCGGCATTTCGTATTGAGCACTTTTTATGTCATATTTGATAATCCCATAAATTTTTAATATGTTTTTCAATTGATTTAATCCAAATCAAGGCGTATTAAACCATGAGTCAAATGATTATTTGTTTAAAAAAAATTTTAGAAAAAAACTCCAATCAATTGGCATTGAAATCAAGCTGACTTCATTCTTTGATTTTAAAAATGGAATCTAATCAAAATTTCGTTCTCTTGTGTTAAATTTTTTTTAGAAATTATTTAATGTAATTAATTAATTTGCAATTAATTCGATTGCAATCAAATTTTTATTGAAATCTATAAATAACTTTTAATAAAATACGCCAGCCAAAAAAAAAAAAATTATAAAAATTCCAAAAATTTTTTATAATCCAAATTAAAAAAAAAACGCTAAAACTGTGAGAAGTGCAAAAACAACTGTAAATCTTTGAAAATTACGCCTGATGCGAAAAAAGCAATTAATCGCAA
The DNA here is from genome assembly GCA_947311025.1 of Lypha dubia. Taxonomy (NCBI): domain Eukaryota; kingdom Metazoa; phylum Arthropoda; class Insecta; order Diptera; family Tachinidae; genus Lypha; species Lypha dubia. Next base: position 9,237,263 of record OX371262.1, on the reverse strand, counting down.
AAAATTGCAAAATTCTACACAAACTAATTTTAATTTAAATTTCCAAAAATTTGAACGCATGTAACAAAAAACCTTCTGAAAAAACAGAAAAAAGTGTGAAAATTTAAAAAAAAAAAAAAAAAAAACGAAAGTATGCTCGAGTACGCGAAAATTTTTACTATTTTTTACTGAACTTTACAGCATTTTACACAAAATACAGTAAATGAAAACACAAATTGACAGTTCTTAACTGAGTACTAAAAATTTTTACTGTAGAAATTTTTCGCAGTAAAATTTAGTGTTTTTAGGTGGCCGATCAGAGATTTACACAACTTTAATCTAGGTTAACTGTTTTTAAGATGACATTAACTACATTTACATGAAAGTTTAAATGGCCAATGTTGGTGGGTTAAATTACATAACTGAAATATGGTAACACAAAAACATGTATAAAAAGCCAGCTATTATTATAAACCAAAAAAATATGAGAACATAAATACAAGATTTTGTTTTTAATTTTATTATTGTTTTTTAATAAAAAAAAAAACTTAATAAAATTCAAAAGGGTGAATTTCTTCTTCTTTTGCATAAAATTCGGTGTTGCATGTCAAAAAAAACATTGCCATTTGGTGTATAGTGTTGCCAATTTTTAGTCTTCAGTATGCCCATTTTGCATACACAATTAAACTCGATTAAATTTGTATTTAGTTTAACATAAACGTAGTTTGGACTCTATCCTAAAAATTCACTCATTAGAGTAAAACAAGAAAACATATGATTCAAAATGTTAACAAAGAAATGGGACAATAAAAATTTAAGTAAAAATTAAACAAACAAAAGTGAACAAACATTAAATTGAACTTCATGTCTTTTAATGGAAAATAAAAGTTAATTCGGTTTTGTGGAGTTTGTATTTTAATCCTTTGGAGTTGTGAAAGTCTAAAGTACTTGGCTACTTAGTAATGCACTTCTTTTTTAGATAGTCAATAGCAAAAACAAATATTCATGTACTTTTGAATAAATTTAACCACACACACAGATATACAAAATCAAATAAGATAAAAGAAGAAAAATATTTGTGTTATAAAAAGTATTTAATCGAGTACCGATTTAAAAATTGTTCAAATATCCAAATAATTTAAAATTCTTCAACACATCAGGTATTTTCCATCAGCTGTTTCCGTAATCTACCGAATTTTTACAACTTTTCCGTTAGCGTACTTTTTTTGGGGCTAAAATATTTTTGGAGAGTAAAGTCTGCTGTCTACTCAGTAATTACTCATTTACTGTAAACAAACGTAGGTGTGTGATTCAAAAATAACGGCTATTACTGGATTAATACAAAAAGTAATCGTTTTTGTGCCAAGTAAAAATTTTTAAAGCAGCAGATTGATTCATTTGACGGGAACGAAAATTCATACATCTGTATATTCACTATTTAACTAAAAAAATAAATAAATACTTTAATTTCAACTAACCTAAAATCCATGAAGGTAAGGCTCTCATTCTACCATCAGCATTGAGATGGCTGCCATGAGCCACAATATTCGCACTGCCACCCAAACCTAATTCCATATCGTCAACACCAAAACTGTCACCGGTATTGGCGTTTGATCCCAAAACAACCACCGAACCACTGCTAGCTATAGGAGGAGCGCCACCGCTGCCACCACGTCTATGTGTATGATGATGTCTATGATGGTGGTGATGACCATGTTCATGATGAATCGATAGAAATATTCCACCACCAGGAACAGCTGCCGCAGCTCCTACACTACTGCTGCCCCTTTGTTGTTGCTTCAATCGTTCATCATGAGTTTCAGACGAGCGATGCCGTTGCAAACGTGTTGTCTTCAGTCCCGTTGTAGAATAAGCTGTCAACGTGTTTGGATTTGTGGTCGTTGTATTTGATCGTTGTGCCTGAGCTAACTTCCCGCTGTTTGCAGTTGCCGTCGAGCCAGCCTTTGATATTTGTGCGTGTAGAAAACTATCACATTTCTCAGCAGCATTTCCTTTATTAGCCATAGCGACAGCCGAAAGTGGTTTTGTGTTAGATGACGATGTGTCCGAAGATTGCCTTAGCAATTTTGCCACCACGGCAGATTCTGCCGTCGCATCTAAGCTCGAATGTCTCTCCAAGCGTCTACGCTGATGACCTCTAACGATTTCCGATGATTTTCTTACCAAATGAGGCGGTTTGGGACCTTTTAGTGTATTTGTCGTCTGCAATGTATTCGCAGCGTAAATATTATTTGAATTGGAACTTGTTGTAACTATAGGACTGCTATCTTTGGGATATACTGATACATATTTGGCTTGTGAGTCTGTAATGTTTATTGAATTGTTATTATTATTATTGTTGTGGCTGTTGTGGCTGTTGTGGCTAATCGTGTGAGACGAACGTATTGATTTGGAATTGCTAGCAGTTCCAGCTAAAGACTGTTGATCCTGCTGACTATTTCCGGATATTACGGATGGTGCATAAAACATTAGCTCAATCGATTCTGAGCTGTTTTTACGGTGGACATCAACTTTTAAATCTATAAAAAAATGTATAATCTTTCATTGAATTATGCTCATTATGTATTAACTTTATTGTGTGCTTGTTACCAATTATACTATTGACATTTTCTATGGAAACCATACTATTTTCGGCACTTATTTCATTGATAGCTTTATCCACAGATGCTGTCATATCAACCTCATCACCCACATGCATTACCTTCATTTCAATGCCAGGTTCATTGTTACGACTTCTGCAAATGACGTAGAATATGGCATCGATAAAAAAGACAACAAACGGACGGTATGTAAGTATGTTTTCGTACAAACGCATTTAATGCAGTTTATTTAGAAAACATAACATAACCTAATACAAATTAAAATTCACAAGTATTATGGCAAAACAAAATATGTACATACATATGTACATATGTAGGTACATATTCCCATACATAATATTAATAATACATAATGTAGGTCACCTACCTTTCTGTATCCGTTTCCTTGGTAACCTTGAAAAAGTGTTGCTTTATGTTGGCCTCTGACATTGACTGAGCCCGATCGTATAAGCGATGCAATGCCATATTGGCCATTTTTAGCATCAATACAGTTAGGCTGGTTAGTATGGTGTATATGCACCAGGTTAGCCATGTTTCCGGAAAATACAAGTAGGCCACAAATGGGGTACAGAGTAAAAACAACCATAGATACAAGTGCACTACATTACAAAAGACACTTTGATGAGGATCATAAAACCAGCCACCAGTTAAAGAGGCCCAGACGCCTTGACGTAATATTTCCAAGGTCTGAGAACCCATGTCTTACATCCAGGCATTGCCAATGGAGTTAACAACCGTACAGACAACTATATTTCGATTTCTTTAGGTTACTCTATTATTTGAAGTAATATATTAACATACATATGCTGTTTTTTTTTCAAATTAATTATTATTACAAATCATTTGCTATATTTGTGTAACCCAAAACTCCTGGGAGAGCAGAGTAGTTTTGTTGTATACTTATGTATGTAGGTGTATGTGTGTGTGCGTTTGTTCAAATTTTTCGCAATACAGTTTTACTTTTTTATACAAATTCTCTGTTATTTCTTTTATTATAAACATATTTGTTGCAATTTCTTTGTTTGATAATCTTGTTCAATAATCATTTTACTTTATTATAACTTATTAACTTTTATTTCTTTGATTTTTCAATATTGTCGTGTTTTTTCATCGTCATTCTATTGAATTTCACTTTTTTTATATTTTTTTTTTTTGTCTTCTGCAATTAATCACCTCGTAAGATTGTTTTTAATTTTCTCATGTTTTCTTATACACATTTATTACATTTACCGAATATTTAGGAAAACATCTTGCCTTATCTGATAGTTGAGTTTAAATTAATCCGATTTTAATTAAATTTTTCTTAATTATTTCTATTAAGGTCATTTAATTTTTTCGCACTGTGAAAAAATTTATACTTTTTCACTTTGCAGTGTTTACATGTGTTTGACAAGTGGAACACTTCGTTTTTTTTTTCTCATTATGAAGTGACATCTGTAGCTAAAAATGACAGTTGTAAGAGGGTGCAACAGATAAATTAAAAAAAAATAGGGAGAGCATTTGTATATAACGGTTTTTTTAGGTTAATATAATTACAGTGCAACATTTGTTAACGCAACCAATTGAAATTTAGGGCCATTGGGAAAACTGAGTTGTTGCTAAAACCGAGTCAAAAATTACTGTGCCTGTTTTTCGACAAAAAGCTTATGTAAGACATAATATATGGTTTATTTAGAAAAACAAATGTCAATTTTTATTTTTGTTCAATTTCATTTATTTGCAATATATTTTACAAAAAAAAAATTAAAAAAAAAATAGAAAAATATGTATGAATGTATAACAAAGTGGTTAACTTTTGCGGTGTACAGTACAACTTCTCTAATCCGGACACTGGCTAATTCCGACTATCCAGTAAACCGGACATTTAAATTTTTCGGTTAGTTTATGGAATTTATAAAATTGTCGTAAATTATATTTTTGAAAGTATTTAAAAAATACACAAATAAAATTTATCAATTAATCAAAACAACAATTGAGTTATTTTTAAATTCACAGAAAAATTTTTGGAAACAAATAAATTCTTATTTTGCAAAATTAATATATTTGGTCAGTTTTAGTATTTTGCTTTATGTTTTGTGTAAAATAATTAAATGCAAATGAATTCTTATGTGTACATACTTATATTTCTGTTCGGTAATAACAACAAATATGCGTTTAAAAATTTATTTTAACTGTAGTCCGGACGATCCACTAATCCAGACAATAGCTGAAACTATATCTGTCCGGATTAGGGAGGTTGTACTGTATATTGAAATTAGTTAACGATAATTTTTTCCTTTGCCACTTTATCAAATTTAAAATTTTTAACCCCGTGCATTTTTTAATTATATCATTATATTTTAATGTGTTTAAATATTGTTTCACCATTGTGGGTTTCGGTCGGCTTTAGATGTATTATATTTTTTTTTTAAATACGGTCACACTGTTCAAAACAATATTTTCTAAAGTCGATAGTGCAGTTTTCTTATGACCGTTATAAGCATTTATTTAAAAAGTCCTAAAAATCTTTGCTATTCTTATATTTAAAAATGTCGAAAAATAATTTTTCCACGGGCATAATTTTCACACTAGACAAATTTATTTTATATTTTGTGACACATCTAAACAAGGGATGTTTAGATATTAAATTTTTTCCTTTGTTGCTTCAAATATGTTAACAATGTCTTAATATTTCTCTCATTATTAAATTTACGAACTTTAGCCTGTATAAATATGTACAAACAAATAAAATAGATATGATATTCAAATTGTAAACTTAAAATCAAAAGGACCTCCTTAAATGCCGTATGTAATTTCATTGCAATCTGCAAAGTTATTTGCATTTTATTTTCAAAATACTACCCACTGTGCAAAGGAAGAAGAAGAAGCTTAAGAAATTTTCAAAATTCTTAGACCGAGTTAGAAATATTATTATTCCAATTTTTAAAAATTTTTATTTTGCCTGTTTCTTTGTTTTAGAGTACGGTGATGCCAATCAGAACTGTTTATTTTTTAGAATCCCCAAAAATATTAACAGACGGGATTTAAAGTTTAAAACTCCCGTATTTTGGAATTTTATAAATCCCGGTATTCTCATACGTGTTTTTCATCTTGAATTAAAACTCATGTAGGTTTTTTTTTAATCACTTTTTCATTTTCACTTTAATCTTAGAATTAATAACTTTATTTGTAATTAATTTTTCTTCCTCAATATTAAAAATTAATAATTATTTATTTTAAAAGATGAACGAATGTTAATTTATTATGCAAATACAAGAGATCTCAAAAAAAAAATTTATATTTCATTGATCGATTAAAAAAATAAGTGTATGTCTTTTATCGCTTAAAATCCTCCAAATATAAGTCAATTCACACAATATGCGCAAGTCCCATTGATAAGATCGTTAGTTCTTAGACAAGAGAGTATAGAGGAAAAGAAGTGACTACATACTTTTTGAAATGTTACTCCCATTTGTACGAGTAATCATTTGTGTCTCTCACTTTCGCCCTTAAAACTAGAGAGCTGATCATCAAGGCTTGCAATGTCTTGACACACACTTACACTTATTTGATTAATCGATCAATTAAATAATATAAACCTTCTTTTGAGACACTCTGTATATTAGATATATTAAATATTTATTAAATAATTAAGTAAAAAAAAAACGTATGCAGGATAGAGTACAACCCAAAATGGGAAAAAATTAGAAGAAAATAAAGAATAATAACATCCAAAAAAATATATGTATATATATATATATTTTTCAATATAAACGCACAGCATATCCAACGGCCGGTGCTAAATTTTGATATTGTGGATTAAAACCATTATAGGGGGGATAGGGAAAAACTCCTCCTGATGGCCCATAATTGCCAAAACCAGAAGGGCCATTTAGATTTCCTTTAATACCAAATTGCCCTTGAAATGGCAGAAGATTAGAGTTAAAATTGTAATTATGATTCAGTAGAGGGGGAGGAATAGGAACAGGAATAGAATTAGCATTGCCTTGATTAATAATTAAATTTGGATTAGCGTTGGAATTAGCATTATCACTAGAATCATTAGCGCCCTGTTCAACATTAGCATTATTATTATCATTTTCATTGGCACCATCATCATCATCTTCTGCATCGGCATCTGCATCTGCATACTCATTGGCATTTGTTGAGGTTTCTTCATTATTTGCATCATTATTGGGTGCTTGAGCGGCCTGGTCATCAGCTGGCTGTGCTACATCATTATTGGTAGAGGTATCTGCAAAGTGATCGAGGAAATCCTATATAACGGCAATTATAATCAAGTTGTTTTACTATACCATCTGGTTGTCGAAACTGGTACACATAACGATTGCGTAATTGTGGCACTCGTCCTTTGGCAAATGGTCGTTGTATGGGTCTAGCAGGTGATGGTGGCGGTGGACTAGGTGATGGAGGCGGAGCAGGGGCAGGTGTAGGCGCAGGTGCATTACTACCCTCATCATCATAATTGTAATCGTAGTCGTTGTAATAATCAAAAAATGGAAATTTTTGTTTACCAAAAAAACCAAATGGTCTATGTGGTATGGGTCGGCGTCTTGGTGGTGGTGTTGCTGGTGATGGTGGTGGTGGTGGGGCTGGGGGTGCAGCTGTTGTCGTTGTTGTTGTCGTCGTGGTAGTAGTGGTTGGCCTTCGTCTGCGGCCTGGTCGTATTGGCCCATAATCATTGTAATCGAAATTAACGAAACCGCCATTATTGAATTTCGGTCCACTCAAATCGAATGGAAATTTAAAGGGACCTTTGTTGAAAAAGAATGGAGCCACCGTTGTTGTTGTAGTTGTAGTTGTAGTACGCCTTGTCGTTGCTGGCGGAGTTGCAGTTTTCAAATTTATTATATTGCGTGAGATATCAGCCTTGGCATTACTCGCTGTGGCACTTTTTAATAATAAATTACGTACAAAGAAGCCAAAATCTAAAGCTCTCTTGTCGCGATCATAATCAACGGCTTGTATTAAATCCTTTCTAATTGCCTGTTGTGCCGAAGTAATTGCACTGCCTGCAATTAACAGCAATGCAATTAAGTGTTCATTAACTAAAATCATTTTTATTCAGTTTTAGTCTTTTATTAATTTGCTAACGTTTATGAATTTTTAAGATCCGTTTGATTTCCTTTGAACAACCGTTACGTTTGATCACCAAATAAGAACTGTTAAGATCAATTTAAGACAGTGAGTTTGCAATGCAACATTAGCCATCTACACTAGTATTATTATAAGTCATTCGGTTTGGCTTTGGATTTTTAAGCTCAACAAGTTTGTCAAGTTCTGGCTTTACAGTGATCGTACATATATTTTTTCGCTTTCGTTTTCATTGCAACAGATATTTCCAATGACCAAACGACCGATCGACATACTGACCGACCAGGTTAATATTAATATTAGTTGGTTATACATAAATATTTTTTTTTTTTTTTTTTTTTTGTTTTTCATTAATATTTGTTGTTTTCTTTAGCTTTGCTACGCTATCAAATGTGCTCCTTGATGCCTGTTAGAGTGACAGTGGTGTGAAAAATGAATTATTTGCATCTAAACAAACAAATACATAACAAGAATGAGACAAGCGATTATTTTCCTCATACCCTTAAAGGAAATATGAAGAGGGTGGGCGGTTGACAAGCTATCATTTCCATGGTTAACAACATATTTAGATTATATTAAACAAAATTTCGAATAAAGTCCTGTCTAACAACTTTCAAATACAAATGGCAAGACAAATGTTCGTTGTTTGTTCATTGCCACCATCGCAATTGTGGCAAGGCAACTCACTGTCTTTTCAACACTGCCAACTGAATATTGAGCATTTAATAAAACGTCGCACAGCATAAAATTAGAGCAAAAAATTATAAATTCATAAAGCAAAAAAAAAAAAAAACAATGTAACAAGTAAATATTATATAATGATCATTTGCAATTGAAATAAATATATACTCGTACATGTGTGTAAGTACGTATGTATTTATTTATTTATTTTTTTTTTTTGCATATATATTTTCTTGTTGATTACGTATGCAGTTACCAAAATTACCACAAGTTGCATACAAAGTATTTCTGTGTATATATTTCGATAAAAAAAGTAGCTGCATGTTAATTTCGGAAAAACGCGTTGAAAATTGATAATGACATTGTCTAAGCAAACGGCTAAAGAGAATTTTTATTTATTTGCATAAGAATTAATATAATTTTTTCTCTTTTAGAATTCAAAGTTGTTTAATTAATAAAATTAAAAAATATATAAGTTCAAATAATAATTACGTTTATTCGTAATAATAATAATATAAAAATATTAATTCTGCTTGGGCACGAGCTATAAATACCCTAATAACAAGGGTCACAGTAATAATAATATGTGAATTTCCCTAATATAGAGTAAAAACAACGAAAACGTTAACGTTAATACAAAGTAGAATACTTTGATGATAACGGACTATGAGTTTGTGTTGATTATTAGTACTTTCCAAACAGTAATGAGGGAATTTCGTACTAACCAGCACTGTTTCAAGGTAGAATAAAAAATGAATTAAACATTAATTCTCATATTCTATTTCTGTTGAAAACTGGTTAAATAGTTGATATTCTTCTCAATTAGTATCCACTTTACGAAAATTGTAAAGATGGACAGTTGAATGCTGATGAGAGGTGTAGCGGCCTTGAAATCAGTACTGATACGTTCTGCTAAAAACTGATTGGATATAAATATGTAATAATATTTTCCAACATAAAAAAACTCTTAGTAAGTTTAAATTTTCATTAATTCAATAACCTGAACTTGAGCTTGATAATATTACTTTTCATATATACATCAATAGAAGTTCAAATAATAATTACGTTTATTCGTAATAATAATAATATAAAAATAAAAATATATAATAATTTATTCGAAATATTCTGAAAAATGTATCCGTACAAAAACACAAATGTGCAAATAAGGCCAAGTTCCTATCCAAAATATTTCGGCCGTAAAAAGTACTGAGATCAAAATAAGTACCAAGTTCTTGATAGGTACAATTCCATCTCATTTCTAGGCAACCTGTAAGCTTGCCAATATTTTTAAGAATTCTTTCCCATATTAGAAAGGCAAAAAGCTTTGCCATGCTTACAGGTTGTCTAGAAATGAGATGGAATTGTACCTATCAAGAACTTGGTCCTTATTTTGATCTCATTACTTTTTACGGCCGGAATTTTTTGGATAGGAACTTGGTCTTGTTTTCATATTTTTGTTTTTGTGCGGATCTTACTTCTTTTTTCTAAGTTATTTTTGTATAAATATTTATGTGTATTGCTTATCTGGGCCTAACTGTGTACGAAATTTCAGCTCTCTAGCTTTACTGGAAGTGCCCATTAATATTGATGAGTCAGTGAGTCAGTGAATATGTACTAAAATATGGACTTTTCACACCTTAATATCTCGGGAAGCTTTTATGGTAGAACTTTCAAATTTAACCTGTGAGGTCAAGTCTGTGAGGAGACCTTATGTTTCTAGTTTCATTCTATTATGATCAAGAGGAGCAAAGTTATGAGGGGGGTAAAAACAGCTCGAATGGTTTCGTGTAAATATACACACTGTGTAGCCGAACTTGGCCTGGCGCACTACCGGTCGCCTATATACATATAATAAAAACTTTATATTTAAAAGTAGTTTGAAAATTTTTTCAAACATGGTTAAACATCTACTGCTGAATTGTGATTAACAACCAACGAAATGCAGCATATAGGTTAGCTAGCCCGCAACATACATATAAATAAAACATTTTAAGCAATAAAATAAAGTAACGGTCACATTGGAAAAACATTTGCTTGAAATATTTCTTTCAATATTTGAATAATAAGTTTTCATATAAATAAGTAAATTGTTTTACGGTCACACTAAGCACTTTTTTATTTGCTTATTTTTGTTTCATCAAACAGTAGTAAAATAATGAATGTATACATAAATATCGCAAACATATTTTCCCAGTAGTTACACAAATATTTTCCTTAACAAAATATTAGATAAAATTATCAAAATAGATAAATTTAAATTTTAAAAAACATTTCGTTTCTAACGATGAGTTTCTGCTGTTGGGCAACCAAAAAGTAATTTTAACAAAATATTTTTGAAAATTGAACAAAAACTATTACTTTCACCACTATTCCACATTTCGTGTCAATTTTGAGCCAACACCGACCGATTTTAAGGCATGCCCAACAAAGCTACCCAAAAAATATCAGCCGTAAAAATATTTTATTGAAGCATTTTACCTAAATTTAGATATTTTCGTTAATATTTATACTGGCAAAAGTTCGTAAATGTTAATAATCAGAGAAATATTACATAGACATTGTTAACATATTTCCAGCAACAAAGGACAAATTTAATATCTAAACATCCCTTTAGATTTCAACTACACTGCCGAATAGAACAAACGTTGTCTTTGGTAGAAGCCACTAAACATTGTCAGTATTCATGTGCAAATGCTTTCACTACTTGTTAGGTAGCTGTGTTTTCATTTGACTCTGTGTGTTCTTATAATAAATTATTTTCCCAAAATAAATCAAAATATTTACCTTTTAGCGGTTCACATTGGGAACATTTTTGTTTGCTTACAAATAATCTTGTTTTCTCAAAAACAGCTGGTGTACTGTTTGCCATTCAAAAATATTTTATGGTCATACTACAGCAAACAAATGTTTGATAGTTTTCATCAAATGTTTCCCCAATGTGAACGTAAGTTTAATCTTTTAACCCGCCTTTTCTGTAGCATTTTAGCCAAAAATTGTTCCAAATGTTCGATATCGAGTAGACAAGTGTCCTTTTTTTAGGTAGCACAATGGGACCACGTAAGGACCCAAGTGAGCTGGAATCTAATCTTCACTTTACCAGCAGCCTGCTAACCTAACCTAACCTAAGGTATCAGGTTTTGAAGTGACGTAATTACAGGATAAGTGGAAATATTTTATATTTCGTTTATAAAAGGATACTACTTGTAAAGCGATTCATATAGAAACGTTGTAACCATGTAAAAAAAAGACGTGTGGCACTCGGGGACTGCAACGGTAAACGTATTGCATATTTTTTTCAACTTGTGCAATTGCCCCATACATAGAAGGAGCACCCTAGTCCCCCCAGGTAAAAAGTGCCTTACCTTAGTATTCTACGTCCTTCTTCTAGTTCTAAGCTACCTGCCCACCAATTTTCAGCCAAATCAGTTTAGCCGTTCTTGATTATAAATGGTATAACTAACACGACTTTCTTTTATATACATATATAAAAATCCCCTCAAAAACCCAGAAAAGGTGGCAACACTGGACGGAAATTTCCAAAAACTTGGACAAAAATCCCAGAAATCCCGAAAAGTGGGTACATTGGAAATTTTAAAAAAATTCCAAAGCGGCAACACTGTATAGTCATCATACATAGACTATATAAAAAAGAAGTTTTCACTTCAAAAAACAAAAGACTTAAGAAACAAACTTAGTGTCAGCATTTTTCGTTTCATAAACAAATTCCAGGTTTTTTCGTTTGATAAACAAAAGACTTAAGAAACAAACTTTTCAAAATTTCTTAATTCGGTCGCCTTAAAGCCCGCGATAGAAGCTTAAAAGAAACAAATTAGCATTTTGCAGATTGTTTGCTTTTAATCGCTATATTTTCAGCAGCACACACACACACACACTGATAGCTGCTTTATCAATATTCATAATCCGACTTTGCAAACTTACAACAGTAAAGAGTTAAAAGCCAACCTTGTTTCGTAATAAGTATGTAAATCAAATTTTATTATTATGTATTTCCTTTTAACAAATCTGCCACAGTTTTTGGAAAAATGTAAAATAAATCTCACTCTCAGATCATTCAACATTTGGAAGCAAGCAGGTTTTTTTTTTAAATGAAAAATTTAAATCAAAAATATTAAACTAGTTCAAATAATATTAATAATAATAAAAAAATCTTTAATAAAAGCTTATATACAAAATTATTATATACACATATACATACATACATGTATGCATACATATGAATGCATGTAATACACAGTCATGGTAAATGTATTATTAATTCACTTCAAGCCAACAGAGAGAGAGAGAGAGAGTTCCTCTAAATGCATTTCTTTTGCAAAAATTCATAAGTGTATTCGAATACCAACAACATAATGGCACCACCCGGACCCAAACGCATTACTTTCGGAACAAGTCCCTTGTATAGAGATCGAAAACCTTCTTCACGATATACCAAACGTATAGAACTCAATGTCGATTTATATTTAATAACGCCCGCTTGAGGTTGGGGTCCCTGAATACGAGATTTCGCCACATCAAAGGGAATGTTAATAAAACAGGCCAAGGTGCCAGAAGTAAAGCCAATAGCTACTTTGCGTAAAAATTCCCACGTATGATCTTCATGAGCAGGAACAATATTTTTAACACTATGATAGAAGCCAAAATAAACCATATTGAAGAGACCATTACGGCTCATGGTGGCGGTGACACCCTTATTAAGACCACGCAAACCAAAGCCATCTTTTTGTACAATTTGCTTGGTTACCGCCCAAGTATTTTGGGCTTCTTTCATTCGCGATTTATCAGCCTGTTGTGCTACTTTAACTACTTCGAAGGGATTGACGGCAATGGCCTCCAATAAACCGGCGGTAAGACCAGCTAAAGAGAATGTCTGAAAGTAAAAAAAAAAAAATAATTCAAAGTTTTTAAAATTCTAGAAAATTAAAAAAAAAAATTTCTCTATTCGTTCTCACCAAAGGTGTTGGGGCTGCAGCTCCGAAAAGAAACAACGGTTTAGTTTGTTCGAAACACACAAATTTTATGGCTCGTTTGGGAGTTTCAGCTAAAAGTGGCGGCAGAATGCCTTTCCAGAAGGAAAATAAACCTTCTTGACGATACATTTTACCAAAACAGTCCATGACGCCTTTATATTGATGCTAAAATATTTTTGAAAAAAGTTGATATAATTTTATATTATTATTATTACGAATAAACGTAATTATTATTTGAACTTATATTGATTTACATATGAAAAGTAATATTATCAGGCTCAAGTTCAGTTTTATTGAATTAATGAAAATTCAAAATTACTAAGAGTTTTTTTGTGTTGGAAAATTTTATTATTTATATCCAATCAGTTTTTAGCAGAACGTATCAGTACTGATTTCAAGGCCGCTACACCTCTCATCAGCGTTCAAATGTCCATCTTTACAATATTCTTCTCACTTAGTATCCACTTTACGAAAATTGTAAAGATGGACATTTGAACGCTGATGAGAGGTGTAGCGGCCTTGAAATCAGTACTGATACGTTCAGCTAAAAACTGATTGGATATAAATAATAAAATTTTCCAACACAAAAAAACTCTTAGTAATTTTGAATTTTCATTAATTCAATAAAACTGAACTTGAGCCTGATAATATTACTTTTCATATGTAAAAGTTGATATATTTTAGATTTTTAATTTAACTGAAATTAAATTGAATTCGTAGGTTTTTTGAGAAAGAACAGAATAAAATTATTATAGGTTTGCGTTTAATTGGGTAAATGTCTCTTAAACATCGTTGAGTGAGTTTTTGAATACAATTTTAGAGATTAATTTAAACTAGTGTGTACCAACGGTCAACCCAATCGACCGTGTTCTAGTCATAGAAAGAAAAATCATAAAAAATCCTTTATAAAACAGTCATACAACAACCAAAACTATAATTATTTAATGATACATTTGTATGAATGCACACAAATTAAAAAAAAACGGTTAAATGCAAAAACAAAATACTAAACTCTCTCTCGTCTTTTTTCCTAATCTCTTTCACATCTTAGTATGTATAGAATCTATAGTATAGATGTCTTCTTGTCATTTTTCTCTTTTTATACAAGTGTGTAAAACACATGTATCTGTTATTTGTTTGTTTTTTGTTTAGCTTTAACTTACATGCATGAGTAATACGTGTGAATGTAGTAGTAGGAACTTTAAACGGTTATAGCTCCCAAAATACTGAACCCACAAAAACCCACAATACCTTGTTCACTTCTATCTATCTTTAATTTGGTAAAAGTCTTGTAAAAATCGATTGTATAATAGTTGTATGAAGGGCAGCACAAAAAAAGCAATTTTCTATTAATTATATCGATTTAATATTTTTAAAGTGTGGGAAAATTAAAGGTTAGGAATTTTTTTTTTTATAAATTCAGTTTTATTGATACCAATATAAAGTAGAAACATGGGAATTAATAATGGAATATGATGTCCCCCTCTACAGCACGTCGGCAAACGTCCGCTCTTTTCACAAAATTATTTACTAAATTTTGCAGCAAAGCTTCGCTTATCTCGGCAATGTAGCGTCGAATTTCTTCTTTCAGAGCTTCAGCTGTTTGTGGTTTCTTCGCACTTTCAAATGGCCCGATAGAAAATAATCCAGCTGCGTTAAATCACAGGAAGAAGCGGTAGCCAATTGACATGCTAGTAAATTTCTCATGCTAGTAAAATTTTCATAATTAAAATTCTTTGTTCAAGAGTGTAGCGTTCCATGGTTAAAATTTATCAACTTTTTACTAAAGAAATTTCAAAGGATGACAGCTCAATTTTCTTGACATTTTATCATTTGACAGCCAATTTACTTTATAACCTCAAATTTTTCCACTCTTTATTTACTCTCTGAGTTGATTGTCTCTTTAAATTTGTTTTTTTTTTCCAGTTTAGAATTGAACCACAAATATTGGCCGCTATTAAATTTAATTTAAATCCTAATGTTGTGTTCAAAACCCCACACTTAAACTCTGACGATCTCTTATTTATAGAATAAAATATTTTTGATTTGTTAAGGGGCTTATAAAAAGAATTTCCATTGAAAATCAGTTTTATAATCCTTTAATAAACCAATAGTAGTTATTTTTTTGATAACTAAGCCAGTTAAATTTTAAAGTAAAATTCAAAGTTTGAAAGATATGAGAAATATTTAGCAGATTAAATGAATGCCCCTATTAAGAGTTGTTGTTTCAGCCGGCAAACTGTTTCATTAGTATATTTTTACAGTGTATTTTGTGATACACACATAGATACATACATATTTAATACATAATTTAAAATTTATTATAGCAAATAATATGTTACAACAATGTTTCAAAGCTGCTTGTGCAAGGAGTTGTTATCTTTTAGTGAAAATTTCAAAACTTGTATGTAAAACAATTAAAGAAAATATATCTTTGTACTAATAAATATGTACATATGTATGTGTGTGGACACATACACATAGTTATTTAATTATATGTATATGTAAACATCATCAGTGTGAAAATTTAAATTAATTGCAAAAAAAAAATAGTTTATTACAAAACAACATGCGTGGCTGTAATAATTCATGATCAGAGATTCCGAAACTCTAGATATTTGAGAGTTACATTCCTAAAATGAGGAAATGATGAAAGTGAATTTCTCAATTTCATTAAAATGTTTTAAATAGAAAAATTTTAGTTTTCAGTTTTTCAGCTTTTTTCTAACATAATCAAAATATTATTTGCGAACAAAAATCACTTGTACTAGAAGAAGACGAAGCATGGAAGATATTGAAAAAAAAGACGTGTGGCACTCGGGGACTGTGGCGGTAAAGCTATTGCATAGCATTTTTTATCAACTTATGCAATTTCAATTTCAGCTTTCTAGCTATACTGGAACTGCCCCATACAAAGAAGGGGCACCCTTGTCCCCCCAGGTAAAAAGTGCCTTACCTTAGTATCCTATGTCCTTCTTCTGGTTCTAAGCTACCTGCCCACCAATTTTCAGCCAAAGCACGACTTCTTTTATATACATATATAAAAATCCCCTCAAAAACCCAGAACTCCCGGGAAAAGGTGGAAACACTGGACGGGAATTCCCAAAAACTTGGACAAAAATCCCCTCAGAATCCCAAAAATCCCGGAAAATTTCCCGGGAAAAGTGGCAACACTGGAAATTTAAAAAATTTCCAAAGCGGCAACACTGTATAGTCATCATACATAGACTATATAATAAGGAAGTTTTCAATTCAAAAAACAAAAGACTTAAGAAACAAACTTAGTGTCAGTATTTTTCGTTTCATAAACAAATTCCAGGTTTTTTCGTTTCATAAACAAAAGACTTAAGAAACAAACTTTTCAAAATTTCTTGATTCGGTCGCCTCAAAGCCCGCGATATAAGCTATGCAATAGCTTAAAAAAATTAATTATGAAAATTTACTGCAAAAAATTTTTTTAAGATCTGCAAGGAAGCATAAAATAAAAATCGATAAAACATCACCGTTTTATGGTTATTGTTGTAGGGAAAATGCTACCTGGTATGAATTCGCCTTGGCTACAACTTTCTCTATCTGTCAAAACAAACCAACTGGTAATCAATTCGCTTTGTTGATGAGGACGTAGGCCATGAACCTTTTTAGACACGTAAAGTTTATATTACAAAGTCTTAACACAGCTGCGAGAAAGACAGAGAGGAGAATATTTTTTATTTCCGCTTTAGTAATTGAAATTGTATTTCAGTTTGTTTATTTTTTTAGTGTATTTTAATAAAATATAGGCGGTTAATCTTTTTAAATTTATCCATAAATAAGATTACGTGCAAGTCCGATAGTAAAGAAAAATAATTAAAATTTCGTTTATGAAGACGAAAAAAAAATATAGATCACTTTTATTTGAAATAATTTATACCAGTTTTGTGTTGTTTGACATTACGTATGTCAAAAAAGAAGCAAATACATACATGCATGCATACAGGCAGTTAATTAATCGTGTTATCTAAAAGTGTAAACACTTGAAAATATTTTTAAATGTACCTCTTAGATAAGAGACGGGAAAAATTTAAATTTTTTGAAACATATTGACAATCAACTTGCAAACGTCCATATGTTTGCACGTATCGCATGTAAATTAATATTTATATACTAAATATAAAAATAAAAACATCAGGAGTTGCTAAAAGGATTTGTATTTGATCCGCTATAATCTTTACATACATACATACATATACGAGTATATTTTATTAGGCAACTTATTCGTTGGTTGCATAAACATCCATCAAAAGCATAACAACTCAAAATTCATGAATTTTCAGTAGAGGCCAAAAACTTTTTTTTAATACTACTCTTCTATCACAAAGAGATATACAACTGTATTTTTTTGGTGAAAGAGTGGAGAAAATGGTGTAAAATTTTTACAGTGGGTAGATATGACCACTGTGGTTTGGTTTTTTGCAAAAAGTGAAAATTTGAAAATTTTGAGTTCTTACGCTTTTGAGGAACAAGTGCGATGTATTAAAATGATTGAAGGAAATGAAACTTAATTGGAAATTTTACCATTTTCATCGGCTTATATACGAGTACCTATGCACCTATGAGTATTTTATTTTATAGTTTCTTTTTTAGACCCGGACCGTCACCCTTCCAACAAATAAACAGATTTTTATTAAAATTCTCATTTTCTTTGATCGAAAATGTTCTCAGAAATGTTTTAAAGAAAATCGGTTCCGGGTCCAGCAGTTTAAAAGCTGGACATAAAAGACAACAAATAAATTTAAGTAAATATTGGGGAAACATTTGCTTGAAATATTTTCTTTCAATATTTGAATAAAATATTTTCATATCAATAAGGAAATTGTTTTACGGTCACACTAAGCACTTTTTTATTTGCTAATTTTTGTTTCATCAAACAGTAGTAAAATAATGAATGTATACATAAGTAAATATCGCAAACATATTTTCCCAGTAGTTACACAAATATTTTCCTTAACAAAATATGTCTTAGATAAAATTATTAAAATAGATAAATTTTAATTTTAAAAAACATTTCGTTTCTGATGAGTTTCTGCTGTTGGGCAACCAAAAAGTAATTTTAACAAAATATTTTTGGAAATTGAACAAAAACTATTACTTTCACCACTATTCCACATTTCGTGTCAATTTTGAGCCAACACCGACCGATTTGCTTCATTGCCGAAATCAATTTAACACAGTTTAAAGTGATGAAGCATTTTTTTTTTTGATAAGCGATATTTTGCGTTCTTTCTATATTTTTATTTTAACAGTTTTGCAATTTTTGATCCATTTGTCTGCAAGTTTCTGGGTTTGTAATTTTCTCGTTAGCAAAATTTTGCAAATTTTCGCTATATTCACGATTTAAAGTTTTTTTGATATTAAATAATTTTTTGCAAGTTGTCGTTTTTTTCGCGAAGGGTGCAATTCTGCCAAAATGTTTGGCTTTCTCGCATTTAATTACCAACGTTTTGTTAAAATTTTGAATTTTTTAAAAATTTAGCAATTTATAAAGATTTTTCGCTTTTCTCGCGCCAGATAGCAAAACAATTTTTTAAAGTTTCTATCAGCCAGCCTCTGTAGCATTTTTAGAGGATCACGAACAAAATAGAAATCGCACTAATTTTACAAATGCCAAAAACTCGACAAGATCTCATTTGAAATAATCACGATAATCAGCAAACTGCTGCTGCTATTTGTTTCTTTATTTGGGATTTTAAATTTCCAACGTCTTGTCTTACCTTCTCTGAGAAATTTTTCAGATATTTTTCCAGATCTGATTTTTTGCGAATTGCCTCGCCTTATTCAGACATTTATTTGCATTTTTAAGGCATGCCCAACAAAGCTACCCAAAAATATCAGCCGTAAAAATATTTTATTGAAGCATTTTACCTAAATTTAGATATTTTCGTTAATATTTATACTGGCTAAAGTTCGTAAATGTTAATAATCAGAGAAATATTACATAGACATTGTTAACATATTTCCAGCAACAAAGGACAAATTTAATATCTAAACATCCCTTTAGATTTCAACTACACTGCCGAATAGAACAAACGTTGTCTTTGGTAGAAGCCACTAAACATTGTCAGTATTCATGTGCAAATGCTTTCACTACTTGTTAGGTAGCTGTGTTTTCATTTGACTCTGTGTGTTCTTACAAAAACTTTGTAAGATCTAATAATAAATTATTTTCCCAAAATAAATCAAATTATTTACCTTTTAGCGGTTCACATTGGGAACATTTTTGTTTGTTAGCAAATAATCTTGTTTTGTCAAAAACAGCTTCTTTACTGTTTGACATTCAAAATATTTTTATGGTCACATTACAGTAAACAAATATTTGATATATTTCATCAAATGTTTCCCCAATGTGACCGTACTTTAAGTCTACCAAAACTATTTTTTTAAATAATTTTTGAGTATTTTCCAAATTATAAATTTGTTTGATGCTGTTGGAAAAAAAAAAAATCTTAAAGTATAATTATGCACTTTGGCTTTCAGCTGACGATATGTAGGTATACTTAAATAAATAAATTATTAAAAGACATAAATAAAGTACATACAGATGTATGCATGTATGATGTACTTATATTGGTAAAGATATTAGATATTAATTTAATAACTCGATAATTATTTACAAAGATTTTTTGAAACTGGATTAAAAAACGTACATACATATGTACATACATACATATGTACATACATACATATGTTCAATATACATTGTATATGTATGTATGTGGGCAATTGGAAACCTATCGTTGGTGTTGATTCTATAATTCTGTTGGTAATTTCTGTAAAAACATTTTATAAAACTAATAAATAAGAAGTTCTTGCTCAAATTTTATGAAACTTGATTTTATTTTTCACTGCAACAAGTACTTCTGTGTGTATGACTTCAAAAAATTCTTAAATATTCAAGCATATGTACATAGTTATATAGTATGTATGTTCATGTGAATATAAAAATGCAAACCCAGCGGCGAAATTTTTGAGGCCTTCATTTATAAGGCCCTCCCCTCCGTAAGGCCATCCTAGAGCTTCTTTTAGATCTAGCACTCATGCTCGCTTGCCTTCTCAAGAAGGCCTTATGGAAAGCCTACCTACTCCCTTCTAATAATGTGATTTTTATTATATGTATGTATACATCAATTAATAAATACTCTGCAGTCCGCGTAGCTAGGGAATGACTAGCTATTTTGATAACTACCAGTCGTTACCACTAATTACCAGATTAACTACTAGTAATGCACTCAACTGACGATTTTAACATGGGGATGACATTGACGGTAGTCAATTGACATGATCAGAGCAATGAGATCACCCAACTATTTCGCTAGTCATGATGTACCAGTAAGATCACTAATGATATTTCCTTCATGAAAATACTACACAAATTTAAATTTTTTGGATTTTTGTTTATTTATCAAATTTCTTTTTCAATATTCATAAAATTTTCAATCAATTGTTCTTTTTCTTTTTTTATGCAACGTTTTAGTTCACATCTGCTGCTCATTTTACCTTTCTTAAAATAAACACTTTTTTACTAAAAATTTAACATTCACTGACCACGAAATTCTAATTGTACGCCAACACAAACTTATAACACATAAAATCTTTTTTATTTTTTTGTTGATTTTCTTTGGAATAAGAGCACAGTTTTTTTCAACTCGTAAGAAAAAAAATTTGAGGTTGAAGGCATTAACATTTATGCATGTACTGAGTGCGTGTACATGTACATGAGTGAGAGAGTCAAAAGGCGAACTTTTGTACTATTTGTGGCCACTGTAGTAGCCTTACAAAAACTGAGACTAGTCCATACATGCGTGTACGGACTACTCCACAATGGAGTAGGACTACTCCAAAACTAATCCAAATGTATGGGAAAAACATAGTCCAATTTACATTGCGATGTCCTAGGGCTGGACCACGTAACCCAAAAACTACTCTATGTTACTAATCCAAGGGGTACCCACATGGACTAGTTTCGAAACTACTCTATTTTGCTACTCCATAGAGCACTCACTGGGGTTAATTTCGAAATCATTCAATACCTACGAACTCACTGTTGGTAGCATAGACCCTAGAATGCCTCGCATATCATACAAGTCTATAAAATTGTTCGATCAAATTAGTCGATTTTTCTTTAGCGAAATAACTAACGATTTGGAGTCAATTTCTACTTTTAAAACCGCAGGGTAAATAGTTAACAACAACATGTCATCAAATGTAAAGAAAACCCTGAAATTCGACATAATACAATAATCACTATTTTGTAGAGTTGATATTTTGGCACTTTCATGGGTTTTTACTACGTTTTTGCATTTCCAAAGGTACATAGTTTAAAAATAAATTTGTGACTGAATAAGGCCTTTTATAAGGCCTGCGTAAGAAGCGAACTTAGAAGGCATTGGCTGGCTAGGGCATCGTGTGTAAAAAATGTATGAGTATGGAATGGGGCAAGAGACCAAATAAGGCCATCCAGAAGGCTTGCTTAGTTCTTCTTTTCGCCGCTGGGAATAATTTTATAAACACAGATATCTACACATACATATATGTAGGTATTTGTGGATAAGTGTGTGTGTGTGTGTGCGTATATACAGATGTGTGTTTGTGTATCTATGTGCGTACATGACACACTTTAAAAAAATACTGGTCATGAACACCATTTCCAAAAAGGGAACTAACCGAACTTATTCACACAGAAACTCAGTACAATTTTCCTTGATCTTCGGAAATACATACAAATTTCGTCTTTAGCAGGAAATTTTTACAACAAATTAGCAAAATATAAAATCCAAATACAAGTTCAAGTGTTTATCCAAAAAATATTAAAAAATTTCGTCATGTGTGCCGCCAACTATGAAGTGGATTGATTTCTTTGCTATACGTGGTTCTTGAACTTGCTGTGCATTTTTCATTTCCGTGTTTTACATTTTTCTGCTGAACTGTAAATCTGCTACAACGAAAGTTAGGATTCTTAAGTACATACTTGTTATAATAATTAACAAAAAAGTATATGTGGCACTCGGGGACTGCCGCGGTAAAGCTATTTGCATAGCATTTTTTATCAACTTATGCAATTATATTATTACGTTTTGTTTAATAACTCCGTTACTTAGCATACTTTAGGGGTTCACATACATTGGGCGATTTAAATACTTAAAAAAACAAAAGACTTAAGAAACAAACTTAGTGTCAAGTTTTTTAATTTCAAAAACAAAAGACTTAAGAAACAACCGCTTCAAAATTTCTTGATTCGGTCGCCGCGCTCAAAGCCCGCGATAAAAGCTATGCAATAGCTTAAAAAAATATTTCTTTAAATTTTAAAAAAATTTCTAATATGTAGAAATTTTGTATAGGAATCACTCAAAAAAACTGAGTGCTTTTTATACAAATGTTCTACTCAAATCAATTGTTTGCATTATAGAAATCGCACATTAATTTTAGAAAATGTCTTATTATAAGAAAATTTTATTTGATATAAAAAAAAAACTAAATCAAATAAAACTCATTCAAAACAAAGGATTTTCATAACAAAAGTTTTTTTTATCACAAAAATTAAAGCAATAAAATTTTTATTAGCATACAGAAAATTAAAGAAGTACCTAGTATGTATGCATGAAGACCATATTGCACATACAATAGTTTTCCGATTTAACGAACCTAATTATTGTAAGGCTTGTTCGTTAAAGTGAATTGTTCGTTATAGCCAGTACTAAATTAAAAAAATAAAATCATCGTCTATTTTATTCAAAACTCAAAATATGTATAGAAACTTTTTAATACATAGATATTTTATAAAAATTATGAGGAACCGAAGAATTAAAAAAAATAATACAAAAATGAGGCCCCAAACATTTTACATTGAAAACAACAATAATTATTTTTGGGGCCATTTTTCCTATTTTGGGGCGATTTTTCATTTTTGTTTAGTGTAAAAAACTCTATATCAAAAATTTCCAAAATATTATTAGTAAACGGCGACGTTGCTCGAAATTCTATGGAAAAAAGAGTTACCTTGAGCCCCGCCGAAGCCTGGAATGCAAAAACCCGTTAGCAAACTACTGCCACTGTAAGAAGCACCATGGAGAAAAAAGTGCCTGCGCCCAACAATTGCCCAAATAATCTAAGTCCCCAGATTTTTTGCAGTGCTTTGGGGTGCTAAGTCAAAATAAAATTAGGTAATGCAATGCAGAAAATCTTTACTAAATATCGTCGGGTCGGGAAATACCATGGTGGAGAAAATCCCTAAGCCCGGCCGTAGGCTGGCTATGCAAGAGATCTTTAGTAACCAAATTTCTGAAAATAATCTCAAATTTTAAAATATTTGAATTTTATTACTAAAGGTTTTCCGCGTAGCTGGTCACCGGCCGAGCTTAAGGATATTTCCCGACACGGCGGTGGGTACCAAAGACTCTCTGACTTGCCAGTCATTGACCTAAAAATCGTCCAACATATATTATATACAATTTTGGGGATTTATTTCACTCTTTTTTTTTTGAGACCTTGTTTATTGAGACAATTTTTCGGCCAAGCTCTTTCTTTCTCATGGTGCTTTCAAATGGCCCCAAACCTTAGGAAAAATGGCCCCAAACTTTATTTAAAAAATGAAAAATGACCCCAAAAAAAATAGGAAAAATGGCCCCAAAGTTCGTGTTGTTGTTTTCAATACAAAACTTTGGGGGCATTTTTCATTGGGGCCCTTTTTCATGTAGCCCAAAAATTATAACCAAAATAACTGTTTTCAATATTCACCAAAAAGATTTTCCTTTGGGTTTTTGCAGTCCATATTTTTTGCATTAATCTGTCACCCGCAAACCATTTCGGTGTTCGTTAAATGCGATGTTCACTAAATAGAATGTTCGTTAAATCGGAAAACTACTGTATTTTGAATTTCCTTAATTTAATTTGTTCATGGTGTAGTTTTACTAGCAATTGTTTAGAAACTAATATGAAAACAAAAAGAATTTTTGCCGGTTCTGAAATGTTTATTTCTCTCTTTTTTTTCCTCAATGCTCTCATTAATTATTTTATATATAGACAGCTGATTGCTAAAGCTACATAAATACATATATAATTAATTTATGTTTGTATACGTAAGATTTTTCTTAAATTAAAAATTTTTTTTGTGTTTTCTTTATTACTCTATTAACCTTGAAGCGCCCTTATCAAAAAGAAATATCATAACAAATCTAGATTATGATAAAGAGAACCGTTGTTACTTTATAGAAAAGATATACATACATACATACATAAATATCCAGCCTTTCTTGCAATAGTAATAACTCAAAAAAAAATTATTTTTAAATTAATAATGCGGCATTAATTGTCGCCCAGATATCTTAAATATGTATTAAAGTTTTGAGAGAAAAATAATATTTTGTTTTACTATTAAATTTAAGTTAAGATTTGAAAACTTTATTAAATTTTAAAATTTTTTTTGCAAAATTACATTTATTGAATTAGGACTCTATTGCAGCAAAGGCTCTATTCTATATGTATGTACATAAGTTGATTTGAACAAAAAAACCGCAAACACAAGGTGGTTGGTTTTTTTTTTTTTTTTTTCAAATGTTATTAAGGTGCAGCAATTCTTTATAGAATACAAATTTAAAAAATATCTAAAGTTTTGCTCATAAGAGACTATTTTTTTATCTTTAGATGAAGTTCTTAGGCAAAAAGAACTTTATTTAATTCACAATAAAATTCGCAATAAAATTTTCCCAGATATTATTAATATTTCAAGTAACAAAGGAAATTATTTAATATCCAACATCACTTTAGATTTCAACATACAAGGCTGAATAGAACAAACCTTGTTTTTGGTAGAAGCAAAAAAAGCCTCGCAGTTTTACTAAAAGGGTGCAACAATTTTTTTTAAGAGAGTTTAAGGGCCAATAATTCAGTACTGATTTATATGTCATTTATTTTTAAATGCTATTTATATACAAAATTAAGTTTTTCACTGCAAAATTAAGTCAACATTAAATAGCCAACATTGTGCATTTAAATACTACATAAGTTTTACGAATTTCCATATGTTTTTGACTGCTTGTTCTTCTTATATAAAATAAAGCCAATAAAATATTTGTGGCTGCTGGCAAACTGCATAAAATTTTGTCTTGTTTTGTCGCTATTAACGTTTTAATCGTATTGAAAGTTGCTTTTATTCTTTAAAAACATTTCAGCAGTTCTTAATTATTCTTATTTTTAGCTAAAATAATAATATATTTTTTTGGATTTTTCTTTATTTGTTCTAGTCAGCTGTTCTTTAGGGAAATTTGTGGGAAATTTTTTATTTTACGCAGTGCTACCATATTTTCATCGTAATTAAATAAGGACTTTAATTACTCACTGAAAAAATAGAATCTTATTTAAATGCAACATAAATTTAAATGAAAATTAGCTGAATGAGTATGTAAATAGGAATTATTGGCCCTAAGTAGAATAAAAATAAAATTTAAAAATCACAAAATTTTACATATAGTACATATGAACATACCTACTATTTTTAGTTATTAAATACACACATACTACATACATACTTTTTTTTGTATTTTTGACGAAACCGAAAAATTAAAATTGAAAATTTCATTAATTTATAGGAATCTACTCACCGCTCCACCCAATTGCATTCTCGTTTTGACAACATCCAGAGGTTGCATAATACAAACTTCCACAAATCCGGCTGAGCCGCCAGCTACAACTTGTAAAGCAGCTCTTTTAAGTGGCGGCAATTCCTTTTGTGCTTGTTGAGCAGACATTTTTCTTTTATGTGAATTTTCTAACGTAACAATCAATTAATATTTTATTAAAACACGCAAAATTATAAACGAAATTATTTCACAGTTTCTTTCTTTTGTTTCGCCTGCCTGGCTGCCTACCAGTGCGTATTATCGATACTCTCACTCAGAACTCACCCGTCTTACTGAATACCGTAGCATTAATACTACTCTACTCTATTGTTTTTTCTCCATGAGGTTTTTTATTCACTTTTGTTGTTTTCTTTGTTCTTGAAGCTCCACAATACATACATACATACAGTTAGTCAGTCCAAGGCATATACATTTTGCCGATTGATTTGTTTTCTTCTCATCGAGGCTCATCAATGATACGTAATAAAATTTGTTTTGTTGCAATTGCACACACAAAAAAAAAACAACACAAAAATCCCATTTGTAATAGAAAGAAAACAAAGATACCTACCCAGTGAACATCTTTTTCGAATTTGATCAGAAAATACTATAGAAAAGATGACGAATTCGTGTACCGCCGAAGTCAGAGTTAAGAAACGTAACGAAAATTATATAACGAGCAATTGACAAGACAGATGATCTGACAGAGAAAGTTCTGGAAATTTTGCTGTCACGGCGAATTTTATATCAGCTCTAATGTAATTTTCTTGGGAAATTCTAACGGTGTTTTTCAATATTTCTAGCACTTTTAAACTATTGCATAGCTTCTATCGCGGGCTTTGAGGCGACCGAATCAAGAAATTTTGAAACGTTTGTTTCTTAAGTCTTTTGTTTTTGAAACGAAAAAACCTGACACTAAGTTTGTTTCTTAAGTCTTTTGTTTTTTATGTATTTAAATCGCCCAATGTATGTTAACCCCTAAAGTATGCTATTCATTTTGATTTCATTAACATACAGTATTGCCAGAAAAACAACGGAGTTATTAAACAAAACGTAATAATATAATTGCATAAGTTGATAAAAAATGCTATGCAATAGCTTTACCGCGGCAGTCTCCGACTGCAACATGTCTTTTTTAACCCTTATCGTATAAAAGATTCGGACCGAAAATTATAAGTATTGAGAAAATTGTAAAACTTCTGTCATTCCTCTTCTTGTCCTCTTTTGCACTTTTTTTAAGCTTTAAACTTCTGGTACGTACTACGTACATATATTTATGCACAACTGCTCAAGAAATAAATAAGAATTGTGAAAGCAACAATATGCAGATGTGACCGCATAATAGTCATAGTCAGGAAATGGATTTAAATTAGTTATTTAACCGGATATTTCAGAAAATGTTAGATGTTCAAAAGAATTTTACACAACTCGGTTAATTGTCTGATAGTGTTTTAATATTTTTCAACAGTAATTTTGGAAAATATCTTCACTGGGTTTTTTTTTTTTTTTGATAATATTTGTTTTATTAACACAACAACTGAGTAAAAATAAAGAAAGTATAAATGAGAGAATGATTGTATTTATTTTTGCAATTGATTAAACGAATTTTCAGCTGAGTGAGAAGTACACACGATCTCTATTAATAATGGAAGTTGATGACGTCACAGCTTTATTATAAACATCCACATATCGCACCCAAAATCAAAAACAGTCAACACTTGTAATTTAGGAAAATGCATCTTTTTAATAAATCTGATCACACAAACGATTCTTCTATTCAGCCGTGTATGTTGAAATTTAAAGTGATGTTGGATGTTAAATAATTTCCTTTGTTGCTTCAAATAGATATTAATAATATCTTATTTTCTTATCTCGTTTTTTTTTTACCTTTAAATTATTATATACATATGTAGCTAATTTTATCAGGGGAAAACAAATTATTGCTATAATTTTCAAAGCACCATTAAAAATTACCAAAAAAGACCTCAAGCTTGATAAAATTAGTTTAATAAAAAGATATGTGGCACTCGGGGACTGCCGCGGTAAAGCTATTGCATAGCATTTTTTTTTATCAACTTATGCAATTATATTATTACGTTTTGTTTAATAACTCCGTTGTTTTTCTGGCAATACTGTATGTTAATGAAATCAAAATCAATAACATACTTTAGGGGTTAACATACATTGGGCGATTTAAATACTTAAAAAAAACAAAAGACTTAACAAACAAACTTAGTGTCAGGTTTTTTCGTTGCAAAAACGAAAGACTTAAGAAACAAACTTAGTGTCGGTTTTTTCGCTTCAAACACAAAAGATTTGTGTTTTTTTTTTTTTAATTAGGACCACCACTCAGGGGATGACCCCTATGTATGCTGTGCATTGTGCCGGAACTCAGAGTTGCCCAGTGTTGTGTTTCTTGTAAAATGAATCTCGAATAATTACTTCCGATTATAAATAATTATTCGCAACATTCCCTCCCATGCACTTGCTTCTTCTTATTTTACTCTTTCATAGTCAATTGATTTATTTAAGAGAAAGAACACACACAATTTTGATTGTTTATTAAATCTTTTTCATTTTAAAAGAAATCAGAATATGAATCGAAAATGATCGTTGATCGGAATAGCTGTAAACAACGATAATTTCAATTCATTAAGGAAAAATGAGCCCAAACTTAAAAATTGCCCCCAAAATAGCAAATATGGCCCCAAAATAGCATAAGTGGACCCAAAATAGCAAAAGTGGTTCTAAAATAATTTTTTTGGTGTTTTCAATGTAAAAATTTTGGGCCCATTTTTTATTTTTTAGTTTGGGCCTTTTTTTCATTTTTAAGTTTGGAGGGATTTTTTAGTTTTAGCCCTAAACTGTAAAATTGCCACAAAGTTTAAGAAAATTTCCCCCAAATTTAAAATTAAAAAAATTCCCTCAAAAAAAATAGGAAAAATGGTCCCCAAAATTCGTTTTGTTATTTTCAATACAAAACTTTGCGGCCAATTTTCATGGAGCATATGCACACACATAAAAGGATAAAAATTGTAACATTTCTTAGTAAAAAACCGAAAAAAATTTCCTTTGATGGGCAAACAAAAATTATCTAATGCGTGAGCATGACTTGAGTGCATCAACAGCTTTCGAGTAGATAGTCCTTATCTTTACTAAGAAAAGACTATTTTTAAGCTATTGCATAGATTTTTTCGCGGGCCTTCGCGACTAAATCAAGAAATTCCGTAACGAAAAAACCTAACACAAAAAACTTAACAGTAAGTTTGTTTCTTAAGTCTTTTGTTTTTTGAACTGAAAACTTCTTTCAGCGCGGTACGCATATTCTAGACTAAATCTCTGAAATCGCGATACCGAGACGCTTTTTTGTATAGTCTATGTATGATGACTATACAGTGTTGCCGCTTTGGAAATTTTTTTAATTTCCAGTGTTGCCACTTTTCCCGGGAAATTTTCTGGGATTTCTGGTATTTTGAGGCGATTTTTGTCCAAGTTTTTGGGAATTTACGTCCAGTGTTGCCACTTTTCCCGGAAAATTTTGAAGGATTTCTAAGATTTTTAGGGGATTTTTTCCAAGTTTTTTGGGAATTCCCGAAGGTGGTTTGTGTCTTTGCTAATGTTTGTGTAATTGCTAAGACTTTGTGTCTCGACTAAACCCAACTGTGTCTTGTCTAAGTGTTTCCAAACTAGCAAATGTCGTCGAATAAGGGGCTGTGCACATATTACGTAACGGTCCAGGTGGAGGGGGCGGTTAAAGATTTGTTACGGATTAGAAATGTTGCGGGGGGGGTATAAAATCTCTGAAAACAGCGTTACGTAATATGTGCACAGTCCCTAAGAGAAAGTTGTGTTAGTTACACTATTTATAACTCAAGAACGCCTGAACAGATTTGGCTGAAAATTGGTGGGCAGGTAGCTTAGAACCAGGAGAAAGACATAGGATCCTTAGGTAAGGCACTTTTTGCCTGGGGGACTAGGGTGCCCCTTCTTTGTATGGGGCTCTTCCAGTATAGCTAGAAAGTTAAAATTGAAATTGCATAAGTTGATAAAAAAATGCAATAGCTTTACCGCGGCAGACCCCGAGTGCCACACGTCTTTTTTTATAATTTTATGTTCTACATTAAGGTGCTGTTTATACAAGACATACGAGTGATATGAGTGTAAATTTTATATGGAAACCACTCAAAAAATTTAGTACTTTTCATACAAAATTTACACTCAAATCACACGTTTGTTTTGTTTAAACAGCCCCAAAATATGTATGTACATATGTATATAGAACATTTTAAAATTTTAACCCTAGAATGCTGTGTAAATTTTATTCTTGCAAAAGTACTCAACCGACCGCCTACAAAAATGAAAATTTTCAAGATAAAAATAAAACACAAAACCGCCTGTTCAAAAATGTCCAACGAATTTCGTAATTTTCCAAATTATTTTAATATATTACTCGCACATATTAAAGGGCCCCAATTAAGGCATTTAGATATAGAATCAAATTAACTGCAATTTAAAGCTGATTCAAAATATTATAAAATAGATAAGAAAGTCAAAAGAAAAAATATTTATTTATTTGAAAATGCAGATGTTTTTCAAACATACAAAAAAAAATATGTACAGTGTGAAAGAAAAGTTTTCATAATGGGTCTTTTTTTTTTTTGTTATTGCAAACATAAAAAAATTAAGGTGTTAATTCTAATTTGATGTAAAATTTTTTACATTACGACTTCCATTATGCAAGAAGGAAGTAGATCAGCTGTGTTAATTACAGCACCTATGCATTAAATGAATTCGCCTTGGTATAAATCCATCTAAAATAGATTATTTATATAAAAATTATATAGTTTTTGTTATGCAAAACTCAGGGCAAATTCAGATTGTCTCGACAGCTCAGGTAATTATTTTCGCCTCGTTTCGCTCCTTGACATCGGAAGTGGATCTTTTTTTTTTCAAAGCAAATTGAGGCGTGTCCACCTATTTTCAATTTGCCTTGTGCAAAACTAGGGATTTTTTTAAAAACGCTTATTTGAAAAGATTATATAAATATGGATGTACACTTTTCTGCACCACTGTACATACATAGATGTAGTGTATGAGCATACCGATGACTTAATATAGAAAGGTCGTATCTCGTTTTTTTTTTTTAAATCGGTTTTCTTACATATTCTGGTAGACAAAATTTAAATACCTCTTTTAAAAAAATTCAGTTCCCCATGTTGACGAATAACAGATTTACAGTAATTAAAAAAAAACCCTAACTAACTAAAGATTTTATTGAGTTTTTACTTCTCCTGTAAAGTAGCTAAAAGTTGATTTACGACCTTTCTATATTAAGTTTGGAATTAAAATGTCACCGATTTTTATTATTAATGTAATGATACATGTTACATATTAAGAGTTCGTTGCTCTGACTTAAATGCCGCATATGTTCGAGATCTGCTGATCTGATTTAGGTACTCTTACGTTATAACATGTCTTTGCATGTTGCAGTCGAAGCTAATGAAATTGTTTGATTTCCTGCCCGTTTTAAATTTCCTGTCCGTTTTTACAATATTGCGCCCATAGATTTTACAAATGTCTTTCTGTGATTTTTGCTATTCAAATATACCTTCAATCATTTTAATATTATTCAAAAAGTGTAATAAATTGTTTCTTTGTTACAACATAAACCGAATTCATACGATGACTTTAAAGAAATTTATTTCTTCAGTTTATAGACGAAAGACGTAAAAATGTCTGTAGGGAGTGGAGTGAAAAAGATGACTAAAAAATTATGAAAATTGTCTATTTTTATGTATGTAAAATTAGCGTTTTGAAAACAATACGTGTGACAACACTGTTTATAAAAGTTTACGGTTTTTAAGTGACTAATAAAGTTTTCTTTTTTGAATAAAATGCAGGTTTTATTTTACTTTCTACATATCTTTTTGTTTTTTTTTCTGCAAAATGTGTGCTATTTTAAAAGTGTCACGCTTAATTTTCTCATGATGTTACCCTTAAAATTAAAAAAATTTTGCCTGTTCAACATTAATTTTAATTAAAGGGGCATTAGTGCAGCATCATATTAACAGCTGGTTTTGTTATTGTTTCTTTACTTTATTGTTGTCTGCTAACTTCTTCTGTGTTCTTTTGTAAACGTAAATTATGCAACCATTTCCTAAAAGTCAGCGGAACATATAAAAGTGTTGCCAAATCACCTGTAAGACTTATGGAACTTTTTGCAACTTTTGCTGCAAAACTTTAATACCCCCCAAAAAAGTTAATAAAAAATCTTTTGTTTTCATCTTTATCGTCATTTTTCTTAATGTTGTTTTTGTTTTAATTTTATAATGGTTTTTGGATCGTTATAACTTAAATACTTTTAATATGTTAAATTTATATAATTTTAATATTTATAATAATTTAATTATACATTACTTCGATTATATTATATCAAAACTAACAATTTCTTCTTACATTTGTCTTATAATTTTTTAATTAATATGAGTTTTATAAACTGATTAGCTTGAATACTTTTGTTGGAAAAAGCAGAATGTAGTTTTTTTTTGTTTTTGTTAAATAATAAACAGAATATAACTTTGAAATTTGTAAAAAAAACAAACAAAGAAGTATGTAAATGTCAAATATAGAATTAAAAGGGGCTCAAAAGCAAGCTTAAGATTGTCAATTTGGTAAAGTGGTTTTATTTTAAAATTGTAACTTTTCTTAATAGTTTTGTTTTTCTTCTTTTCTTTTCTTTCGATTTAATGTAAAATTATTAAAAATTAAAATTATTCAGTCAGTTTAGTTTTAATAAAACAAACAAAAAATAAAATAGAAAATTAGAAAAAGGGCTGACTTCACAAAACACAAGTCTTAAATAATAGTAATTGTATTTGTTTGCCAAACAAATAAAAATACGATTTCGAAATAGACATTTAATTTTAATTATAAGTTATTAAATGTTCTTCTTCTTTTTTGTTATTCTTTTAACCACAAGGAACTTTTGTATTAGATAATATAGAAAACGAAACGAAAACATAGAAAGAAGCAAACAACAAATTCTAGAATTTTATATTAAATTTTAAATTAAATAATTTTATATATACACACATTATATAATTATGTATTTAGTATATAAAGAGTAAAAAGATAAACGTGTAACATATTGCATTCATTTTAGGCATATTAATTCGTCTCTTCTTCTTTTTCTCTTTCTTTGTGATTTTTTTTTTAATAAATTTTTTGTTTTTGTTTTTCTTAATTTTTGTTTGGTTCTTATTTCATTTGTTTTTGTTTTTGTTTTTGTTATATATACTTTACTTTTTTTATAATAAATATTGCTTTACTTTTTTGTTTAGTTTTTGGTGTTGGATGTAATTTTTTGTTATTTTGATGGGCAAAAAACAAAATAGAAATTTCTTTAACATTTTTGTCCAAACAAGAGTAAATAAATATTGATAAAATTATTTCATTTAAATGCTCTAAACACAGAGTTTAGTAGAAGTAGAGTAAAACACACCAACAAATTTTTTTCAATAAGGGGCTGTGCACATATTACGTAACGCTCCAAGGGTGGGGGGGGGGTTAAAGATTTGTTACGGATTGGAAATTTTGCTCTGAAAAATTATTAAAAAGCGTTATGGTGGGGGGTATAAAATCTCTGGAAAAAGCGTTACGTAATAGCCCCTAAGGAACCGAAAATATTTGAAGAGAGTCAAGTCAGGCCAAAGCGCTTGCAATAAAATACAACAAAATACATACATACACATACGTACATTTGTGTGTGTGCGTGTGTGTGTGTGTGTGTGCAGTCAAACGGAGCTGCTACTTTTGTAACCAATATTTAGCACGACGCATACGAGCCGTTTCCATATCGTCAGCATCCAACGATAACGATGAAAATGCCGGTGCAGAAGCTGGTATACAATCGATGTCATTTTCGCATTCTGCTGACAACACTCCACTTTTCGATGAAGCGATCATAGCATCCAAACGTTCGGTAACACTACCGCTATGCCGAAAAGTTTGTAAACCTCCAGTAGCCGCAAGAAAATCTCTGGCTGATGTAGATGATGATGATGATGATGGCCTACCATCGATATCAAAACTTCTAAGATTATCTTCTTCGTCGCCTACTGCTGCTACAGCTGTTGATGTTGTTGTTGTTGTTGTTGTGGTGGCACTGTCACCCTCCGCAGCATTATCATCGTCAACAAATCCATACCAATATCACATAACCATTATTTGTAGCGCTACTCATTGATCTATAGTACGATAGATACGCCTCTGTGGTTCGGGTGTATAATGGATGCGTGTGCGAAAGTGTTGCGGCGAACCGGGAACACTTTCCGAGCCACGTCTTGGTGGTGGTAAAGGCGGTGATGCATTAACAAATCTAAAATTATAAATTTTATCTGTACCGAAAAAAATATATATGTAGGTAGAAGCGCCATTAACCCACCTTCGGTTTAACATTGGTGATGTGCCTGCAGGCTGGCCACTTAATTCTAAAATATTTTTACGCAACAATAGTGGAGACTGGCCACGATTATAACGTGGTGGTGGATCCGGTGAACGATGCCTTCGATCTAAATTGGCTAAAATGTGAGCAGGGGTGTGAGTTGCCGGCATAGATGTACTCGGTCCACCCGTATTAATATTTGCGCCAACTCCTCCTCCACCTGTGGCAGCATAACGTCTTATGAAACCAGCTGCACTAGAGCCTTCTTGAAATCCTTCCGTCCCTCCTACTCCTATATTACTACAAGTCTCCGTAGAGGGTGATGTTGTCTGACTATTGCCGCCGGAACTGCTGCTGCCACATGACATTGTGCGATAATAAAGTTGAGCTTTGCTGCGTTCTGTGGTTAAACCATTTGTGGGCGCTGTAGCTGAGTTTGAAGTTGGAGAATTATTATTGGTTTGTGTTTTAACATAATTTGCTAACTGGCGTTTCATAGCACCAGCCAGTGTATTAAACCAGCCTAAAGCATTTCAAAAACAAGCACAAAACAGCGAGCGCATAATGAGGACAACAATGTATAGAATGTTTTTTTTTTTTTTTTTTTTTTTTTTTTTTTTTTTTTTTTTTTTTTTTTTTTTGATGTCGCAAATAAAGACACCGTACACACAAAATTAGGAGCAGAGCGAGCATAGCAGAGTGTAGCAGATCAGAGCAGAGATGTAAATACATATTGTGAGTGCAAAAGGATGAAATTTTGTAAATGTTATGAGTGAGCAGGGAGGAAAAAAAGAAAATATATATGTGATTTTTTTTTTTTTTTTCTATATGTGCAGTGAATATTTTGTGAAGTATTGTAAAGAAAACAAATTTGTGATAATTAAAATTCACTGCCTGTTTTTAGAAAATGAAAACAAAATAGTGAGTGAGAATTTATATTGAAAACAAAAACAAATTTTCGTATTTTATTGTTGTTTTCAATATAAATTCTCACTCACTATTTTGTTTTCATTTTCTAAAAACAGGCAGTAAGTGCATATAAAGCCAAATAAAGCTAATTTATAATTAACAAAGTTTTAAAGGATAAAAGAAACAATACAACTTACCAGTTTCGGTTTTAAAATTATTCTCTTTAGAAGCTGCCGCAGTAGCCGTATTAGCATTGGCCAATGTGTTGGCACCAACAACAGTACGCTGATTATATAATTTACTCAATTTTGTAACCGTAGGACTTGTGACATTAATCATTCTTGTATGATATTGGTATTGTTGTTGCTGTTTAGTTAATACAGCCGAATCGGATAAAGTTTCGGGAGAGGTGGCAGGTGATCTAGAGTTACGTATAACGCTGCCACCATACGGAGGTGTAATTGAATTATTCAAATATTGTTGAGGCAGTGGTTGATATTGCAAATGGGCTGTGGGAGATGTTGTGGTTGTTCCGAAACCTAAAGTGACTGGAGGTGTGGTGGTGGTGGTGGTGTGCGATGCAGTTTTCACAACATCGTTTATCGATGATGGTAAGCTTTTTGGTCCTTGATTTGTTGAAACGTCTTCACCAGCACCGACAACAACACTACAACCAATTTGTGAACATTGTGATGATTGTGTTGATGACTGACTAGATGTTGAATAAGATGATAGGGTTGATGTTGACGCAATGGGTATATGAGAGTTGTGTTGCTGTTGTGGTGACGATGATGTTTGATAGAAATTCCCTTGTAATGGATTCGTACCATCCAATGGTGAATGTTTGCTATAAACATTTGAATAATAATTTTGACGTTCAAGCTCCTTTTCACGCAGCTGGTTTTGTTGATGATAAAATCTCTGAAGAACTGTCAAGAGTAGAGATTAATTTAGTTAAAAATATATTTGGGCATTTCTAGTGTTACTTCTATACACGAAAAGGGGACAAAAAGGAACGCAAAACTCAAAAAATAGTTAAAACGGGACAATAAATAAAATGAAAAAAATTCAAAACTAAAAATAGGCCAAAAATAGAAAAATAAAAGCGTCAAACAAAAAAATCGCTAAAAACTAAATATATTCCCGAAAAAGAAAATAACAAAAAAAAATTCAAAAACTTAAAAATCCGCCAAAAGAAGAAAATCGCCAAAATGAAAAAAAAAACACAAAAAGTAAAAAAAGGGCAAAAATATTAAAAGAAAAACGTTAAACAGAAAAAATCGCTAAAAACCAAATATTTTCCCGCAACAAGAGAGAAAACATCTCCGAGACTAAGAAAAATTACAAACAATTTAAAAATCCGCTAAAACATGAAAATCGCCAAAACGAAAGTAAATCCATTCGGCTCCAAGTCGCAATATTCCAATTTCTGTTTTTCTAATTAATACATTTCATACCTATTGGACTATGATTTCCTGGAACATTTTGTGATTGTCCCCCCGCTTCATTTTTAGTTAACGGTATTAATGAGGGTTTATTTTCGAACTTTCCATCACCATCCAAAGATGTTTTCTTTGCCGCCGACATATTAGTTTTGCCCTCGTTACCAACTTGAAATCTTTTGCGC
This sequence comes from Lypha dubia, assembly GCA_947311025.1. Taxonomy (NCBI): domain Eukaryota; kingdom Metazoa; phylum Arthropoda; class Insecta; order Diptera; family Tachinidae; genus Lypha; species Lypha dubia. The sequence goes on along the minus strand of OX371262.1, from coordinate 9,200,271 downwards.
TGCATAGCAGCAGTCGATTCCGAGGAGGAGTTTAAAGTTTTTGCATCGCATACATTATTAGCTTGAAATGACGAAACATCTTGTGTGACAGCCGTATGCCATAAAGGTTCTATTTGGTTTGCTTGAACATTGGTATGATGATTTTTCTTTTGGCTAAACGGTGATGTGGTTAAATTGCGTAAAATTGATTGACCTAAAGAGAGAGATTGAATTGGTTTTTATGATAGAATAATTTTGGATTGTATTTAGTTCAAGTGTATCTTATCTCTCTTACCTATTGTTGACAAAACTGAATCCTTTTTGGGACTTTCATCGCCCGGCGGCGATTGGTAGCGATTATAAGAGGATCCATTGAATTTCTTTTGCATAAATGGCGATTTACGATATAATTTATTCATTTCATTCACTAATTTTGTATCGTCTTTGTTGATATTGTAGGAAACACTAGGTGGCGATAAAGGACTAGAACTGGTTGCTGAACTACTGCCAGAACCGGTATTGTAACTGTTTCCTCCTCCGCCGCTTGATCCATTACCAGCATTTAGTCTACTATTTTGTATGCCCAACTGGCCATAGGCTGGCTGATTTAAATTAATGCCTCCTCCTCCAGCATTTATTGTTGATCCCTGATAATTATTTGTTGTTGATGTTGTTGTTGCTGCAACTGTTGGTGTTGTTGTTGTTATTATTGGTGTATTACTGTTGTTATATTGATTTAAAATTTGAGGTAGTTGAGATGGTTGCTGCTGTTGGCGTGATTGATGATGATGCTGCTGCTGCTGCTGATGTTTGAAACTATTTGAACGATGCTGTTGGTGATGTCTTTGCTGATTATGATCCAAACCTATACCAATACCCACAGTACCACCACCACCACCACCACCGCTGCCATAATAACTGGGTATTTGTGATTGTGTTTGTTTTGCTAAAGCATTTATTGTCATTTTTGTCGTTGTTGTTGCCGCTGGTATTGTTGTTGCTCCCCCCATTAACGAGGATGCCGAGTATAGATTTGATGTTGAGGCTAATGCGGTTATTGGATTTTTATAATGTTTTGTAGCATCATATGTTGCTGGTGTCGATGTCGGTATTTGTGTTCTAAAATTAAATACGCAACAAGAGTTGTAAATAAATACTATTTTGCATTGACATATTTTTTTTATTTTATAAGCACACACACACAAACATTTACGTGGCATATTTTGATAATAAGGATGTAGTTTTTTGGTTCGCTTTTCTAACTAAAACTAAAATTGTTGTTTTAAATCAACCCATGCTAATTTTGGTAAGTTGTTGTATGTATTAGTCTAAAAACTGAAAAGGAAACATGCACTTCAGTTACGAAATTTTAGTAACAAATCTTTAAAAAATAAATCATTTAAATGTTGTTAAAAAATGCGAGTTTCTTTTTTAATAAATTGAACAAAATAAGATGAGTTTTTGAAGAATACTTTTAAATAAATAAAAATAATAAACTAAACAAGCGTCATACTTACGGGAGGTGGGAGAGTAGTTTCATGAAAGGTATTTATTATATATATTTAATTGTATATATTTTAATGACAATGCTTTATGTTTTTTCGCAATAAAATTATAAATTTTCTTTAAATTTATGTTTCTATTGTAGGGGAAATTTCAAAGATTTTGTTTGTTTGTTTGTATGGTTTAAGGTTTTGTTTTGTAAGTTACCTACGAAAAAAAAAAGATTAATAAAAATAAAAAGTAACAACAAATATTTATAATGGTATAGAAATAATTGCATATTAATTTAAAAAAAAAAATACAAAATTAAAATCAAGTCATAACCGAAAGTTTTAGTAAGTTATTGTTAAAAATTAAAAAAAAATTAAAATTTAAAATAGCTTCAACACAATTAGTTTAAAAAAAAATTTAATTTTCAAAAATATCAATTTCAAAAGCAAGCAAAAATTAAAATTTTGAAATTTGTATTCAAGATTAAGACTTAAAAAAATTGGTATAAAATTGTTAGCAGATTATTTCAAAGAAATACTTGCCTACGTTGAGTTTTTATGCCAGCAGAGTCTACAACAGATTTGAACCATTGGGGTATATCAACTTCAGTACTTTCATAATATTTAATAAAATCTAGTTCTAAAAGTTGAGGATATTTGGGTCGTAAATTGTGATTTTTTGTTAAACTAAAAAAAGAAGGGACAAAAGTAATGAAAATCTATTAAGAAATCCTATTTTTTTTTTTTTTGCAATCGCAAACAAATTCCACTTACCATTTGCTAACAAATTCATGAAATTCTCTGCTAAAATTAAATTCTTCACCCACGGGCAAACGTGGCGGATCTGACTCCAAAACTTTAGTTAAAACTTCAAAGTCTGTATTACAGCCATCATAAGGGGAACGGGCTGTGGCCAATTCCACTAGTGTTATACCCAACGACCAGACATCGGCTCTTATATCATATTTTGGTTTTTTAGGATCGATTCGTTCAGGCTGAAATAAGAAAAAAATAATTAAATTTTATGTAACTTAAAAGCTTTTCAAATTGTCATTTACCGCCATATAAGCTGCACAACCGGCCGACCTAGTGGCCGCCTTTGAGTCTACTAAACGGCCGCTAATGCCAAAATCACATAACTTGATGTTACCACGTTCATCTATTAAAATATTTGAAGGCTTAACATCACGATGTATGACACCATGTTTTTCTTTTAAATACGATAAGGCTTTAACCGTCTGAAAGACAAGTTTAGTTTAATTCATACAAAATTAGTTTTGTTTTTTTTTTTTTGTGTCTCTCTTACCGCCACTGTCACTTTCCCCAGTATGCTCTCCGGTACGGGCTTTTTCGATAGCTTTAATAATTTATCAAAACACATCGACATCAATTCCATACATATCCAAACATCAGCGTCCGTTACAAAGCAACCCAAACATTGTACTATATATTGGCAGTCATGTGATTTTAAAACAACATCCAAATCCATAAGAATTCGTTTATTTTCTTCGGAATTTCCCGTACGTCGCATTTGTTTAACAGCTATAATTGTACTACTCGGTTTGTGGCGCATTTTAACAACATTCCCGCTTGTGCCATTTCCCAAATCACCCAAATGGTCGAGATCCTTAATATCGGAAAAATATTTGTGATTATTTATTGTTAGTATACCAGTTTGTTTGTGGATTTTTTTGAGTTTTTTATCTGTTTCAGATTCAGCGGCAGGTCCGGATGGCTTTGTAAAAGCCAATGTCATATTATTGCGATTTGTCATCGAAGGACGATTTGGTATATTGTCCACTGCAAATAATAATTAGATAGAAAAAAAATTTTGTTCAGGTTTCAGTATAAATATTTTAATAATTTGTTAAAAATGTTTTGGTCAGTAGTTCCTAATTATTATTAAAGCTTGTGCGATAGTTGAATGAATTATCCTTGATTTTAGTTGAAATGCAATAATGTATGACAGTCACCATACATGTAAACACATGTACATGTATGTTCATACATATTTCTTCATACTTGTCGTAAAACTAAAGTTTGATCTCATATCTCATTAAAAATTAATCAAACAAAACGTTGTTCGACAGCCGCATAATAAAACCATTTAATGACTTTAAACAACGGCATATTTTAAAGTATCAAAGTATCATTACTCCGGAAATACCAAAAATTCCAATAAGCTGGATGGATGCTCAATGGTTTTGACTAAAATATTGCTGAGCAAAATCAAAAACGAAAACACAACATACAGCATAATTGAAAGGAAATTCAATACAAAGCAAACAAAACCAAAATTGGGAGAATGATTTTGTTTGTTTGCTTAGTTTTTTGCAAAACCATTTAGCAGAGGGTGGGTGGTGGCAATGTATGTATGTATGTACATATTTAAATAAAAAAAGCAACAAAAAAGTGGTGGAAAATGTATAAAGTGTGAATGCAAGTATGTATGTATATATGTATGTATGTAGGCATGTATATACTTATGTATATGTATATATATATACAAACCCACATATATACATAAATATATACATATGTACATACATATATCTATATGTGACAGTCGACATAAATACATAGGTACATACATATAAGCAGCATAAAAACAAATACTTTTTAGCTTTTTAAACCCCCTTCCCCCACAGGTGGAAATATTTTAAATGCATATGCAAACAAAAATACATACATACATATACATATGTACATACATATATATAACTTTGTATTGCATACATATTTTTTATACATTAATTCTAAAATATTAAAATTCTCGATCAGCAAATTGAAAATGTTTATAATAACATTTTTTTTCTTTATTACTTACAGCCTGTTAATTGTGGACGTCCCAAGGTGTTTGGTCTGGTAAGTGGCATTTTTGGTAGTATAGATTCATTTTCAGCCTGCAAACGTTCTTCCAACGACTGTAATTTGCAGGTAATTGTATCCATAGACGTGTCCATCTTGAGTCTTTAATGTGTTGTGTATAGTGTTAAGTGTATTTTGAGCTTTTGTTATAAAATACCTGCCACTTTTAAGGCGGTGTTTTTAACTGTTCTCTGCACTTCTTCGATTTCTTCCGTTAACTTGATTGAATAACTCTTTAATCCGTTAGGTTTTCTTCTGATCTTTTATTGAAAATACAAAGTAGATGTATTAAAAAAGAAATAAACCTTTAAAACTTGAGATTACTTTTAATGGTGGCGCTCCCCCTCTATAGATTTTTTTTTTTTTTTCTTATTTCTTATATTTTTTGTGTCGTTGTTTGTTGGTCTTCTTTTTCTTTGTATTAGACCGTAGAAAAAAAACTCGATAATAATTATAACTTGCAATTATATGCTTAAATAAAAGTAAACTGTTATTCTTTACTTTATGTCATCGTAATAACCACTCTTTAAACTTTATTTCTTCACAGATTTCATAAAAGAATTCTTTATATTTCCAATAAAAAAAGAAAAATTCAATAACCCTTCACATACATTTTACTTTCTTTCCATGAAAAAAATGTATTTTTATGAATAAAATAGAATGACAAGTGAAATATAAAAAAAAAACTTTTAGCGTTGCCAACTATTTTATACTTACGACATATGCAGAGCTGCAACTTAGGGAAACTTGAAAACAAGGCATTAAAAGCTCGCAGATATTAGAATAGGCTTAAAGCAGTTTGGTGTGCTCATATTACATAACGCTCCCTGGGGGTTAAAGATTTGTCACGGATTGGAAATTTTACACTGAAAACTTAGTAAAAAGCGTTTCGGGGGGGTATAAAATCTCTGAAAACAGAGTTACGTAATATGTCCACAGCCCCTTTAAAATAATTTTCTTCCTTTTAGTTATTATTATATAAAAAGGTCCTACTAAGAAAGAAAGCTTAATGTGCTCCAGAGCTAAGCAAGTTAAGTTTTCAAAATGTACATACATACATATGTATGTTACATTCAACATATCAAAATATGTAAAATTTAGGTATTTACAAAAGAAAGTCTTAACAAAATGCAAAAAACTTAATACATATTTATTATTTTTGAGCTGCACTAATAGGCGGTGTAATGTGTAAGCAAAGACGGATTAAAGTCAACAAATAGCATGTCGAGTGAAAAGTATGTTTTAGGGTGAATTCATCACACATTATTAACTTTTTAAAATAACCAATATTACCTCAAAGATAGCCAGCCCCTGACATGAGAACATTAACAAATAAACCCAGTTTTCTAAAAAAATTTATTTTTATATAGTAATAAATGCTGTTCAACAGTTAATCATATGTATATGAATGTATATCGGTATAATTTTGTTTTCTTAAAAATTTAAAAGTTTACATTTTATTAAGCCAATAAATTCTTAACAATATATTTTTCCATTAAGTTATTATTTCATAAAAATATTTTTATACGTTGAATGCAAATTATATTTCATTTAAATTTCAGACGAATGTTTATGGATAACAAATATAATAATGTGCGTTTCGTTGAAGCTAAGATCACTTAATAATTGCAATAAATTCATTATTTTTTTATAATCGATAAACTTCTCTAAACAAATATTTCAAATAATAAGAATATGAGAACGGCTACTGAGTTGGTGAAAATTCAGTAGGAGCCAAAATGCGACAGTGCATTTCTCTAATTAATGGCACAGTATAAGCAACACATTCATCCCAGCCAGGAGAACGCCAAGAGGCTTCACGTGTTTCTTTACGTTCGTTCAATGATTTGTAACCTAATATAAAAAATTTTATTTCAAAAATATATATAAAAAAAATTAGTATTTTTATAAACTTACACCAGATATGATGAACATTATACAGGCGGCCGATTTGCGAAAAGAATCCGGCAAAAGCTTCATTATTATGTGTACGGAAATTTATAGCTCGAGCCCAATTATTACCCCATTCAATCATGGTGCCGGGTTTTAGGCGATAAGAACTTTAAATAAAAATTAATTAAAATTTCATACTAATAACAAAAATATACATATATAAGAAATATACCGCATTTCGTAAATATTTTTACCGCTGCGCATTTCAATTTGTGGCCAATAACTAAAGGCCAATAAGTATTGCAAATGTCGAGATCTTAAAAATTTTGAACGTTCCTTCGAAAGGATCATATAGTCCTATAATCAAAACCAATGTATTATAATTTTACACTATTGTTAAATTACCACTTACAGTATCATTCCACAAATCTTCTTTGGCTATATCAATTTTCTCGAAACCTCCTGTATATTTCCATAAATGCAAACATTGATCCATATCACCAACATGAACGGTCCAAGAGGCCACTAAATCACATGATAAGTTGGCTTTCTTATCTTTTATTAATTGAACAGTATTTTTACTAAACAAAAAAAATTATTTTATAAAATGTCTGGTAGACTATTTGTAGAATAAACTTACTAGTTATTTAAATACTCAGCCATTGAATCAGGTCTAACGTTGTGTGTATGCAAGGCATAGATGATGTCTTTATCACTTAGCATACGACTATGTGGCTCTTTAGTAGGTTCAATTTTACGCACCAGTAATTTGGAGAACCAAGAATCTGCATCATTTAAAGATGCTGTTGTAGAAATGACACTAGAAATATTATAAATGCAAACTATCACCATTAATATTTGTACATAATTGATATATGTATGTACATATGTATAATAAGTTTAAGAATTTTTTTTACAAATGTATTTTTGAAAAAAGATACATACCCTAATAACAAGGGTCACAGTAAAATGTGATTGTCCCTAATATATAGAGTAAAAACAACAAAAAAGTTAAATTACAAAGTATAATACTTTGATGATAACGGACTATGAGTTTGTGTTGATTATTAGTAATTTCTAACCAGTGATGGGTAAAAATAAAATAAAATGAATTAAATTAATTCTCGTATTCTATTTCTTTTGAAAACTTAGTTAAATATTTGCTATTCTTCCCCATTATTATCCACTTTACGAAAATTGTAAAGATGGACAATTGAACGCTGATGAGAGGTGTAGCGGCCTTGAAATCGGTATACTGATACGTTCTGCTAAAAACAGATTGGATATAATAATAATATTTTTCAACATACATAAAATAACTCGTAGTAATTTGAATTTTCATTAATTCAATAAAACTGAACTTGAGCCTGAATAATTTTACTTCTCATAGGTACATCAATATAAGTTCGAATAATAATTACGTTTATTCGTAATAATATAAATAAAAAATATATTTTCGAAAAAAGTTTCAAAAGTACTTTCAGGCATCTTCTATTATAAAAAAATTCCCACATATAGGTACCTAAAATTAAAATAGAAGTAAACTTGCATTTCTAACAACTTAATGGTAAAAGAATATACCATTTTTCTCTCAGTTCTTTATATACTATAAAAAATATATGGATTCAATTTTTAGGCATTATGAAATACGATATGACAATTAATGCAGCATTATTAACCCAAAAATTAACGTTTTTTAAGTTATGACTTTATTGCAGCAAAGCCTCAATTTGTGCATAGACATTAAACGTGTTTTTGTTGTATAAGTGAGGCTATCTTCTTTACTATGCATTATGGAATCAAAGACTAATTGACAACCAGGTGCCATAATTGCAGAAATAAAAAACAAATATATTTTTCTGCCGGCCGCTCTCAAAGTTCATATGAAATACATACATACATATGTACATTAAAAAAATATAAGCAGTGTTTTTATATAGGTTTAGACGATTCAGGCAAGAAAAATGTAGAACAAATTACGGATGCCGCAGCATATATGTACATACACATGTGTGTATGCATGTAAATGCGTACATTTGCAAATCATTTTGTTCTCATATTCGTAATGTCAAAACTGATGCTATCAGTAAAAACATACATTTATGCAAAAATATTTAAAACTGTTTGCAAGAAAATCTTTAAAATGTTTAGCTGCAACAAGAAAACAGATATCGCACATACATACATATGTATGTACATATAGAGAATCTAATTTTTTAATACTTACCGCAATGCAGTGGTGTTGCAATTGTTTACTACACTTTTTAGCTTTAACATCTTAACAAAATTGAAGTATATTTTAAGGCTGAAAAAAACAAATTCCAATTAATTTTAGGTTTTTCGTATATTTTTTAATCTACCATTGACCTTTGCCTATTAATTCAAGGTGACCCGCTTTATTTTTTTTCATTTCAAGAAAGAACAATCACTAGTAATGTATGAAAAATAAAAATAATATTTGCACCTACATACAAATACATATATGTATATATGTGCATAAAGAAAAATTAATTATCATCATTGTCCGATAGTGCATTCAAAACAAATTATAATAATTCACACACGTACGCAAAAATATGCACACATCTACATATGTAAGTATGTATAAGTAAACAATAAAAGTATTATTGCAGATGTTTTTGTTGTTAAATTCTTTTCTCATTATTCCGTTAGCTATGTACATATTTTTGGTTTTCTTTCCAATTAGCAAACATACCGACCGACATACATACATACATACAAAATTATTTATTAACTATTGAAATCGAGGCTTATCTCTCACCATGTTGTCTTTAATCTTGAATAAACAAAATTAAAAATAATTAAATAGGCAAAAGCACTCTGTATGATTGGTTTTAGATTAAACAGAAACCGGGAATTACTTACCTTTAACCAATTTAAAATTAATAGAAATTATTCAATTAATGTAGTTAAAGTATGTATGTATATATTTAACATAAATATACAACAAATTTATATTTGCTATTTTTGAAAAATTTAGTTTTAAAAAAATAAGTAACAAAACGAAAAATCTTCACTTTCCCAAAACACACTGCCGATTATTTTTTCTTTTCTTTTGTTCGATGTTTCTGCTTTACCTATCATTAATTTTATTTACACTGTGTTTGGAGCGGTTTTTTTGACATTCACTACATTGAGTCAAAGTGCTGATAACAAATGTCAAAATATACAAGTTAAAAAAAAAGTTGGCAGCTCAGATTGCAACTCCGTATATACCGTTAATTTGAAGACCCTCACAATCTTTAAATCAAAACTAATAATATACATATGTATGTATAAATATATAATATAATACATACTTTTTATGTACATATTTATTGTAGAATTTACAACACAAGAACCAAATGGGTTCCAAATAATACTGTGATAGTTTTTGACCCGAAAAAAATGAACATCCAATTTTCATGGATATATACCGATTTCTCAAAAACTGGAGCCAATCTGACACTTCCAAAGGCACTTTCGCACTCAGGGGACTCCCCCCTAATAGTTCGAAAAGAATTCATCGAAGTTAATTTTTTCGACTATCACAGTGTAATTTGTATCTCAGATTGCCACAAATATAATATTAAAACTCCTTAACGAATAACCACAAATAGCGTTATTTTGAAACCCATGTTTAAGACATCATAAGTATTTAATAGTTTGCCATTTATTGAAGAAAATAAATTCACACAAGTGATTGGCTTCAACGTTTCTTTTGCACCGTATTCCTTTTTTTTTTTTGCCACAAGTGCAAGCTTCATTAGCGAACATCTCCCTTGTACGGACGCACCCATGACCGGCCGCGGAGATGAAATTGCGGACAATTGCTCTAATAATAAGCAAAAAAAAAATTCATCATTTTATTTTAGCATGCTTTTTGGCTTTTTTCAAAAATTATTGTGAATATTTTCAAACGTTTTGAATTATTAATCCGTTATAAAAAAGCATTGTTGATCAAAATAGTATGCAAATAAATCCAAGAATTTATGTACTTCTCATTTACTGCCGATTTCACGATGTCGAAAGAATTTTGAATTTTATTTTCATTCGTACAAATACATTTGATACAAAAACAAAATTTTAGAATTTGTTTTTGCTTCAAATGTAATTATACGAATGAAAACATATGGAAATTTTCTTTCGACATAGTGAAATAGGCAGTTAGTGTTTTACAGTTGCATACAAAATAAAGTATATAATAGCTATTATAAAATAAAATGCCAAACCATAGATAAAATTTGTCATCGAAAGAAAATAAATAAATTTTGGGCCTGTTCGAAAATGCATCACTGCGCCGGATCTGAGGGTTGAACGTTCTGAAAATCATCGGCTAGCACCATATATGCTGTTTTGTACCAGCTGAGCAAACTAATCACACATGCGCATCAGATGTGGCGTAGTGATGCATTTCCGAACAGACCCTTTATTGAGATTTAATGAAAAACAAAAAAATTAATTTTTTGTTGCGGGTTAGCAATATCTAAATGCATTTCGTTGGCTGCTATACCAACTCATCAGTAGATCTTTACCATTTATGTTTGAAAAGTTCCAAAGCTCATCTACTTATACATAAACTCGCAAGCACATTTGCGAATTACAAAGCACAAGCAATATAGCCTCTCAAAAATAATAATTTTTCATTATGAATGTGTTTACTTCAAATTTAAAAATTTCATTTTTAAATTTAAGAACATAAAAATTTCTTGAGTATATGCTCGAATAAATGTCAAATTTTTTAAAAACAAAATAAAATCCAGGGGAGTTACTCTGTATTGCGATGCGAAAGCAATCTTATTTACATTGTTTTCGTATCGCAATACAGAGTAACCTCCCAGGTCTTTTATCATCAGCGAAGTAAAACATTTAATAAAATGTCTGCTAATACAGCTTAACAATGTTAATGCGTCTACTTATCAAAGGAGGCGCCTCAACACTGCCTTAAAAAATTAACATAACGCGCAAAGCAAAGTTGTGAAAGAGTTAAGTCTTCTAAATTTTCAACATCTATCTTTTCTACCCTATCCCTCTCCCTGAGTTCCGGCACAGTGCACTGCATACGTAGGGGTCATCCCCTGAGTGCTGGTCCTAATTAGAAATTAAACTTATTAATAGTATATGGAAAATTTTTTTCTTTTATTCTTGTTAAGGGACCAAATTTTCCTCGACGGTGACTGTCGTTATATATAAAATTTAAAAAATAACATAAAATATATACTATGTACATATAACGAAAAATTTCCCAGCAAAAAATTAAGTACAAAGTTCATAAATTGTCATTTTCAGGCTTTCTTAATCATTACAGGAATTAAATTTATGTTGTCTTAAATTCTAATAAATTCGTAATTATTGAAGTGATGAAGATTAACATAAAATTTTTTTCGTCACCCAAAAAAAAACGTCTTCAAATCGGGGTAAAATGCATGGGTTTAATTCATTAATTTTAATGGAGAGCAAATTTTATTTAAATTCACACATAAAAAGATGATCTCCAATGACAGGCGAATATAAAAATCATTCATGTTTCATATAAATCGAACCACTTTGTCATTACATAACCCATGATGAGTGAATTCGATTTTTGTGATGTTAATTTTATCTCGGTTATGTTGAAAACAATAAAAATAAATAGTTTAATTTTTTTTCATTTTACAACAGTAATTTTTATCCATTTGTTTCCTAAGCGAATTTGTATGAAACCAAAAAAATAAATTTAATAAAAAATCATAGCATTGCATATAATTCATCTGAAAAAAAAAAACATACACATACATACATTAAACACATCCATAATTTCATAAATTTTTGGGCACGCATGACAATTTTCCCAAGCCGTTATAACAACGTCTATAGAATAAAAGAGCGCAGCCCTTTAACATCAGCATTTTTACATTAGTGTGGTTGGTCATTTCATTTACATACATAAATACTTTTGTAGTTAATTACTTATTTACATTTATTCCATTTAATCAAATTTAATATAAAAATTTTAAGTGCTATAATAAATTTTAATAAAAATCATAATTCAAATAATTAGAGAATTTGTTAAGAAAACATAACTTACATAGATATAAAATCCCAAACTCCTCCTCAATTCTTTTACTGCTTACATACAGAGGAAAATGTAAGTGGAAGAGAACATTTGGGTAAAATAAAACAATAAACGCTTATTAGTAACAGTTCCTGTCTATACAGGAAATTTTTTATAAAATTAAATTATTATCCGATCCGTTCGTTCATTGTATGATTACGAATTTAACATAAGTATGTAGTATTTCAATTTGTTGTTGTTGTTGTATAATATTTAAAAGTAAACACAAAAGAAAAAATCCTAATTCTAAATTATATTTCAATTAATTTAAAAATTAAAAAAAAAACTTCTAATCGCCATCAAATCAATTATGTTTGAATTTGTGGCTTGCTGGACACGCTTTTTTTATATGTTTGTAATCGTTGTATACCACCAATTTGTTATCTTCGTCACATTTTGTTAATTGCAATCGACAATCGATGTTAAAGAGCAGCTTAAATTTATCTACCGTAAGTGGCGTTCTTATGCCACCAATAGCAACTTTAGTATAGATTTTTGACAAATCTAAGTTTTCGGGTTTCTGACCGTAAAAGGAAAAAGGATCCATGTCCAAATTCAAAGGATATATTTCTTTTACGTATTTTGGCGAAGATGTATGTGCATGAGTATAAGAGCTTTTACGTTTCTTTCCACGCCCACTGGTCTCAATTTCCGTTAGTAAAGAATCTGCTGAAGTCGTCATCAGGTTGGACGAAAATAATGTTTCGCGATCAACCGCCACTGTACGTCTTCGTTTCGATATTTTGTTAGTTTTTAGAGGAGCATTAAGTGTATTATTATTATGTTTTTGTTCTTGCTGCTCCTTTTGTTGTTGTTGGTCATTATCTATAGTTGTTCTTCTCTTAACTATATTTGCCGATTGCCAATTGCCTTCAATAATGGAAAATTTTGGTTTGAGTAGTGATCTGCTATTAGTCTGATGATCTTCTTGACTAAATGCCACTGTACGTCTCCTTTTTGAAATGCTCTTGGGATGGGGTTGTTGCATTGCTTCCAGTACGTCGTCCTGTATAGTTTGAGGAGAAGCATTACCATGTTTTTGATGACTTTCTATAGATTTGCGAGCCACAAGTCTGGCTATCGATATCCTAGGTATGGGCGGCTCTTGAGATATTTTGAATATGTCTTCATAGACTTCTTCAATGACACCTGTTTTTCCATATTTAGTATTAAGTAGATTTCTTTTATTCAGCACCAGACCACTTGAAAAAATTATAAGAGTTTGTAGTAAAAACTTTCTAATTTCATTTATAGGATGAATTGTTCTAAACTTTAGTATATCATTTCTATGTTCAGCATAACAGTGTTGCATGTAGGCAACAAATGAACGTTGTTGTTGCTTGCAAAAGTGACAGATTTTAAAACGACTATAGTGATCAATTGCGTGTCTGAACAGTTCGGATTCCGAAGTGCTAGTAAAACAACATGAGTGGCAACGATAAATGAGAGAGTTAGTGAGTTCTCTGAACGGAGAACTGTCTTCTCCGGGATGCTGATTACAGACATGTTGCACTATGGCCACCTGATTAGAAAATATATCAGCGCACAGAGTACACTGGTATGATACCACGTCTGAGCCTAGTGACAAAATTCCCATAATTTGTGCATCGTTATCAATACGTATGTCTTGTGGGCAATGCTGTAATCTCACATGATGTCTATATAACTGATCTGTATTTGCACCGTGAAATGAGCAAAAGCCACATAAAATTCTCTGGCTGGTATCATCGTATTCCGCCATTCTTATATCGGCCGCATAAAAACGTTTTTTATGTGTAGTTTGTAGATGCTGATGCAGTTCGACAAAATTTCCTATAAAGGAGCGGCACTCGGGACAACAGAGTCGTCTGTGCAGACGATACCAAAACGGTTTCGCTGTTTCTATTTGACTGTTATGCGCCTGCTCATAATGTTGATTCTTTAAATCCTCAAATGTTTGTGTCTTAAATGAACAATGATAACAGCCAAACTCATAGCCCGATAAATAAGTATTACCATTAAGATCCTCATAATTTTCCTCAACATTAACTTGTTGTTGTTGAACTTCATTGCTGTCATCCTCGTCCACATCCTCTGTTAGAGACAAACTTTTTCGATATTCTTCGGATTCTTCTTCATCTTCCATTAGTATGCCTCTTATATGGCGAACTCTTGTTGGATCATTTCTTTGCCAGAGGGGTCGTGTATCAGCCACCTCATCGCTATTATTGGCGATCTTGTGATAAATATACCGAGCTTCTCGTGTCTTTCCCGAATGTTTCTCATCAATATGATGGAGAATTTGAGAAAGCTGCTGAGATCCAAAATTACAATGGGCACACTTATATTGACTTTTAACAGAGTGCTGTTGTAGACAATGTCCTTGTATTTGGCCTAGAGTGGATGCTTTGTGGCCACATACATCACATAACCATTTTCCTTTAGCTTTAGTACTATTAACATATGTTTTAATTGGATTTTGTCCAGAGCTTTCAGTGTTTGTTGCCGATCGTGTAGAAGCAGCAGCAGAAGCATTACTCATCTGCGGTGTTTGATTCCCCCCTTCAGAAAATTCTCGAAATTTCTTACCTAAAATAAAAAAAGAAACCAATGGAAAGCGTTGTGATAAAAGTGCATTTAAAATTATAATTTTAATTCTTTCACTACCTTTCGATTTACAAAAAAAAAAAAATTTTTTTATTTACTGAAGATGTGCTGTAGTGTACAGCAGGGTGTAATGGAAGGATTTAAAATAAAGAAATTTTAAATCGTTTAAATAAAAAAATTTTGATTGTTTACCTGTAAATAATAGTTTTGTTGTAGTGCCCTCCACAGTATCAGAAATTGATCGATTATGTGTAACAATATTCACTTTCATGGTCGAATGTTTTTCATTGATATGCCTCTCAACGACATATCGCATATGATGAACATAATTGCAGTCTTCGCAACGATAAATAGTGGTACCATGAAAACGCGTATGATTCATAATACGATCGAGAGTAATACCTCTTTTGCATATTTCATCTTTGCAAAATTTACAACAATATGTCGTTGCTGTACTGTGAGCAGACGACAAGTGTGTACGGAATAAATCCTCAGTAATTGTATGATAATTACAGCCCGAACAGCCGCAAACGTAGCGCTTGCTTTCCTCTACAAAGGCCTGAGGTAATTTAAATGCGGGTTTGTTTGTGGATGATCCACTACCATTGCTGGACGACGACGGTATTAATGAGGAAGATGCCAAATTGGTCATTTTATCGAAAAATCGTTCAGAACTATTTAAACAGGGAACTGGATTAACTGGATCTACACTACAGACTTTCGATACACCGCTTATGTTTGCCATGCCGGGATTTTGTTTATGCATTAGCAAATGCCTGAACATGTTGGTGCGTACCTTGGTTTTGTACTCACATTCACCACAATTAACCTGACGCTGAAATATGGCCGACAGAGGCAATAGATCAATTTCACTCGACTTAAAATGTGTCTTTGAACCGCATTTTTTTCGCTGCCATTCCAATATTAATTTCTCACCAAATTTCCTTACCTCCTCATCGTTTAGGTCTTGAGTGTAAGCAACATAATAGCTGGAATCGATTATTGAACCTGTGCCATCTTTTGAGAGTTTTGCGTGCAACAATTCTTTCGTATACATATTCAAAGTATGCCAGTGTTTTTCCGAAAAATGTTTCAGTAATTGACCGGGATTCGTAGAGGTTTCATCACAAAGATAACAAAAGTAACGATTGCGGGCATGATTTTTAATATGGGCCTTGATGCCGGCAGGACGATGATATTGAGCCGTGCAGTGAGGACATTTAAATATATAATTATTGGGATTGCCACCAATTGCCGTAATATGGAACATTATGTGACTGAGGAAAGTACTTTCGGTTAATTGTGTGTGACAATTTTTAACAACGCAACGATAAAGTTTATCATCTAGAGAAGAAAAAAAAAAAAAAAGAAAGGAAAAAAAGAAAAGTTGCACAAAATATCACGAGATAATTATTAATTTTAATTTGAATTTTTTTCTTACCTGCTAAACCTGTAGGTCCAACAATTTCCTCTATGGTCTGTCTTAATTTCTTGAGGTAAACCTCTTGTGTATCCTGCACTTGTGTAGTCTGATTTGGTACAGTATATCTGCTCTGACTGCTCGAACCAATACTATTGTTTAAAATATTTTGTATTTTTTTCGTTAACGAATTGGCGGCGGTGTCTGCTTCATTTGGTGTTGTTCCGACAACATTCCCTTTATTTACAATATGAAATTGGCCGGCATGTTTCATATAATCTTCAATATCAGAGGCGCAATAGAAACAGAAACCACAAACAAGATAGTCTTGTTTATTGGAAAAATTACGCCTTTCATGAAAGCGTAGATGATCACTCATGGCTACTGGAACACGACTGACAAATTTGCAACCACTTCCCATGCATTTATATTGACGTGATGCAGTAGATGATGAGTTACTGGGATTGGGTATTTCTGGATTTGGTATTGCTGTATCGCCTCTTGTTGCGGCTAACCCAAACGCCACAGGGGTTGTGTTATCGCTTGCGGTTGAATCAAACTCCAATTGTTCGTTTGTTTTATCGACTGTTGCTGCTGTTGTTGTTGTTGTTGTTGAAGGCGCTATGGATATATTAAAACCCAAGGCAGTTGAAGAGAATTCGTTATATTGAGCCGATACGGTTTGGGTTACTACAAAGTCTCCAATCTTGGATTGAGTTAAAGGGACAGTTTCTGCTACTAATACCGGAGAATCGTTAGCAGACATTGATAGTTCTCGGTGTGTTGATGGCCGTCCAGCATTTTGCAAAATACGCGAAACTTCAAGTGACTCTTCTGCTGATTCTGCCAATTCATGTCGATCTTTTTCTATTTGTTGTGACCACATGATGCCCGCTTTAGGCGCTAGAGTTCGTACATCCATTATTTTTGGTATTTGTATTTGATCTGAGTCAGCGGTTTGCGGTGGTGCTGCTGCTGATGGCGGCATCGGTGCTGCTTTGGCTTTGCTGTTTAAACTAGTAACGCTTGAAATTTGCAAAGGAGGTTGTGTTGACTTAGCAAGGGCAGATGTTACAGAAGTTATTAGAAAATCACTATTAACATTTCTGAAAGTCAACTGTTGCGCATTGTCCCCTCCCCTTTTATTATTATTCAAAAGTATTGGTTCAGTTAACGGCATTTGAGGTTGGGGAGGCATTTCCTTAGTTGGAGGTTTCGGGTCGGCAATTAATAAAGCGCCCAACATAGACAAAGGGGCTGCTGCTGATAGGTTATTTGTTGTAGTAATATTTTCAACAGTCTCATTGCCAGAAACGATATTTTCTGGAGTAGCTCGGGAGAGACAGTCTCCCGTCAAACGTCGAATTTTAATCTTTGGTCTCTCTTCGTTCTCGTGACTAGATGTCGTGGAATGTTGCGTGGAATCTGTATTCAAATCCAATGCTGTTTTATTCGCATGCTTTACCATCATGTGTCGTATTTCCATGGAAATAGAGTACTCTTTGGTGACGTCTCCACCACTACTCGGTAAACATTGACATTCACACAATAAACAATAGCCATTCCATTTAATTTCTGAATGTTCACACATAAAATGAGTTTCCAGACCCAACGAATCGCTGGAATATAAAAATGAACAGTTTTGCAATAAACAATAAAATTTAAATGCATTTCCATCGCCAGATTGCACCGAAAAGCCGACATGGGATATATTGTTCTTGGTCTGACTAGACACAATTGAAAAAGGTAAGCCGCCATTTGATTTTTCTTTGTCATTTGCTTGCTGTTCGGAAATAAAATCTAAAGCATCCTCGATGCTGGTATGATTATCAGCAGCATTTATATTCACAGCACTTAAGTTCGAATCCAATATAGAGGAAATGTCATTGAGGTCTTGTAAGGGCTCTAGAGGAGCTAACTCTGGCACTAAATCAATGGGATCGTTACACGGAGAATCTGGAAACAGTCCATCCATTATATTGACGAGAGGCTTGAAACCTAACTGAGCATTCGAATTACTTAATGAATTGTTGTTGGTGGTGGTAGTGGTGGTGTTAGCAGTATTGCTGGTGCATTCATTCACCTTCGTGATATCTGTAGTTGCCACCGTAACTGGTGAGTGTGGCAATGTTGTGGCCTTCTCTTTTTGTTTCTTTTTCGGCAAAAATACCATCGGAGTTAAGAGTTTTTTTGATTTTGTATTATTCCCTTTAAATATGCCAAATTTCTGAAACAGTCCTTTGCTTTTCGTCTTTTGAATATTAACACCAGCTGTTGTGGAACTTGTGGGAGCCGTTTCGGTAATTTCAATATCTTCCCAATCTTCATCGTCGCTAATAACAGTAATGGGTTTTGTTGTTGCTGTTGTTGTTGTCTTTGGAGGTTTTTCCATCACTATTTGGCTTTCATTCTCAGCAGTTTGATTGTCCTTTTCTAATTCCAATACTGTTTCACTGAAAAACTTTTCGAAAACATTTTGCTTGGGTTTTTCAATAATCGCAACACTTGGTTCCACTGGAGGAGTTGAATTGATGATAGTTGGCTTATTAGTGGCACTATCCTTTTCTTTAGTCAGCTCTAATAATGTATCGTTAATAAGTCTTTCAAATGCATTGCCAGCACTGGAGCTGACATTTGTGGAAGGTGTTGCTGAAATGATCACATTTGACTTATCACAACTACTATTTTCACTTTGTAAATCCTTAAAACGTTGAGATAATCTCTCAGCCATTGTAATGGGTTTATCTTTGACACAGTCATTTCCCTGTTCTGCGATGTTAATAATTGACTGCGCCAATATTTGTATTGTGGGTGAATAGTTACTTTCATCTCTAGTTGGCATAAAAACATTTGAAGCAGCACACTGATTAATTTTTGTTGCATCTAATGCGGATTCCACATCCATATTATTGGGTGTATTTTTATTAGTATTACCAGAATCTCGATTATAAATCAAATCTATTGAGCTGGAAATAATATCAGAAATGGTGGTCTGTTCGGTAGTGGATGGTGTCTGGCAATTGCCAGTAATAACTTTTGTTGGCATTTGGCCAGAATTTGATAAAGTCAATTCAGTTATTGATTTATTTCCAGTTCCGTTATCGTTAAATGAAGAACTTTCCAGCTCGAAAAAATTTTTATCGATTTTTTTAGTGTTTTGATTTTCATTACTTTTTTCATCTTCTTCTTCTTCTGTTTTAGCAGCTTTGGCCGCCAACACCAATAGCTCATCCTGTATGTCCTGAACTGTTACTTCTTGATCGACCAACTCAAAATCATTGCTCGGATTTTCGCTCATGTCCGAAATTGATGGTGTTTTCTTTTTTTTGCGTTTTGTTTTTGTTTCGAAATTTTTATTTACAACAATTTTTTCTACAACACTTTTTTCTTGTTTAGTTGTGGCTTCCTTTACATTTGCATTTGTTGGCAGTTTCTCAGTCTTTAAATAATTTGTTGTTATTTTTTTAGCCTGTTCATAGTTTGTTTTTGGTGTTATATTGTCTTTCTCACTGGAAGCGGCGGCGGCATTTGTGATTTTTTCCAATAGTTTTTTATTATCCTGTCTTTGCGGATTTACCAAATTTGTAGTCTTAGTAATTTCCTTTGCTTTAATTGGACTAGATTTAATTTCTTCAGTTTCAGTCTTCTTGTCTACTGGTTCTTTTGTTTGTTGTTCTATGCTGCTTTTGATCTTGGAGTTATTCATTTGATCTCTTTCTTCTATAGATTTTTTCATATCTTCCGCCGAATCTTCTAAGCGAACTGAAGCGTCATCTTTAGGGATGGTCGTCGTAGTGGACGATGTTTCGTCATCATCAATATCTATAACCTTTTCATTTTGCTCAATACATTTCCAAGCCTCGTTTTCTCTTTCTATGGCATTTTTTTCGTTAACACACTCTACGTCTTGAACATCAAACAACTTTAAGGTGTAGCCTAACAAATCTACAGTTTTCTGCTCCAAATGATGTTGCTCGATGTAGTGTCTCTCCAAGTTTTTTCGTTTTAATTGTATAAAATTACATAAATGGCAGACATGAGCATTAATTGTTGTTGGTACATTAAGCTTTAGTGGCGATGTCAGAATTGTTGCACCTTCGCAGTTTTTAAGATGGCGAGCTACAGTTGTTTTTCGACTATTACAGTAATAACATTTCGAACATTCGTAACGATATTCAACAGTATGATTTTGAAAATGTTCTAGCCACAATGGCAGCGATGTATTGAAATATTTGAGACAGAAGGGACATCGGTAGAACCAGGATGGTTGCTTTTGTGATCGTTTGACACCGAACATAGGTTTATTCAATTTGCCTTGTTTTAATTGTTGTAAAAGTACTGGAGCCATGCGAGAAATGTAGTTCTCGCGATGGTGAATTTTATAATGAAGTGAACCTTGTATGGCGTGAATTTTTTTTTCACAAATCATACACCAGGTGGTATATTTTGATTGATTGTGCCAATGAATATTAGTATTTTTAATAATAATGTCTTTTTTATTGTTATCTTCGGCTGCATCTCCTTCCTCTTGCACGACGGCGTTCACTTCAATAGTTTCAGATTCCTTTTCGTCGCCTGCATTGGAAACTACATCTTTTGAATCGTCTTTATTAATTTTGGATTTTTTCGCTTTAGTACCAAATTTGCTATCAGATTTCCTTTTACCTGCTGATTCTTTAGTATGTGGTGTGGTGGTGGTGGTGGTTTTGGATAATATATCGTCCGGTATTTTGATAGGAGTATGAGGTTTTAATACTGGCATTTTACGCTGTGGCGTTATATCTGTTGCAATACTGTCACCGTTAGTATTACTTAAGTTCTCATCAGAATCATCAGTAGTACGAGAGATTATTGAATCATTATCTTCATTATCGTCAATGATTTTGCAAGATCTTACCGATCTTCTTAGAGTTCTTGTTACAATTGGCGGCTTGGTTGTTACTTCTTCTTTACGTTTGTTATTTGTATTTTCCAGTTCAATCGGTGGACTATTACTGGTTTCCTTAGCTGTTTTGCCCATAATGGTGCACATTCGACGACCGGCAGCCGTTATGACACCGTTACATATAAACATATCTCGAATATCTTCATTAAGACGATCTAATTCACTTCGCCTCTTTTTCGGTATTGTAATTTTTTTTCCACCACCGGTCTTAAGCAATTTTAGTGGTTTTCGATCTTCTTCGTCTTCGTCTTCATCATCCTCATTGTCTTCATTTTCATCTTGCTTAATTTTACAAACTTTTTTTGATTTTGATGAAACAGTTTCGATTTTGGCAACATTCGTTTCTTCTGTTGCATTTTGCCCATCTTTATCTTCCTTATTTATTTGTAGTTGTTCTTCATTTTGTTTACTGCTGATTTCAATTAAAGACTTTATAAGTTCCAGCTTTTCTTCGCTAAGTATTTGACTTAAAACATCAAAAATATGTGCTCGATTAGCGTTGGGCATTAAAATTTGATCAACAATTTCATGGAGAACAGGTTCATATGCTTCAACTGTTGTAGTCGTCGAATTGTTTGATTTGCTGCCAGTACTTGAGGGTTCATTATCGTCTGTTTCTTTTTTGAAGGATTTTTTGGTTGAGACTGATGATGCTGAGCATGTGATTTCTTCTAGAACACAATTTTCAGTTGAGGTACTAGACACAGCACAGTTTTGATGTTCTTCATCCTCTATAGTGTTATTTGAGGAGGACTTTCTGCTTACGGGTGCTCGTCGCTTTTCTAATTTAATTTTGCTTTGCATTTCAGTCTCACATTCATCTGTTTTGTTTTCTACTTTCTTCATTTGACTGTCCTTGGAAGAAGATTTCGCTGCTTTGATTCCTTTAGCCTCTTTAAGTTTGGCTTCTCTCTTTGCTATGGTCTGCAAGGTTACGTCGTCGTCGCTATCGTCGTCGTCGTCGTCGTCGTCGTCGCTGTTTTTGTTGTTATTCTTTGTATCTGAAAATCCCAAATTTTTAATTTTTATTTTAAAATTCGATCTAGCGGCTTTCACTGAATGTGGTGGTGCTGCTGCTGCAGGAACTGTAGTCAAGGCGATTCCCGAAGGCGGTGAATCTTTCACTATTTTATGTTTGAATATATTTATTGCGTTAACCGTTTCATTAAAGTTGATCGTTGCACGTGTTCTCCTTTTCCCAGTTATGATATTTTGTGTGGATACCGTACAATTATCATCGGTTTTTTTAAACATTTCCTCTAAATGTTTGTTGCGTCTCGCATTTAATCGATCCTCTTCAGCTTGTTTACGTTTACGTTTTTCCTCCTCCTGCACATCCTCGAAAAGCAAAGCGTTGGCTTTTTTCAATTTATCTTTGTCCACTAAAGGGGCACTATCAAATACTACCATGGTATTACGTCTACGTAATATTCGCTGAGGTTTGGGCGATAATTCTTGTGTAAATTTATTGAATTTGTCTAGATTGTCTTGCGGTTTCAAAACGACTTGATTTTCGGATGATGTGATCACTATGTCTGCGAAGATGTTCACCTTATTTTCATCATTCGTTTCTTTTTTGTCTTCGACATGTTGTTCTGTTTCCGCAGGCGTAGTTTTAACTCTGCATCTGGGATCACGTAACTTAACTTTATTGTCATCGATGGCTGCCGGTTCTGTCGGGGTGTTCAAATTATTTTCGACCAAATTTTCTTGACTTTTTTCATTTAATACTTTTTTCTCTACCTTAGTCTCTTTTTTAATTTGTTTGATAGAAGAGATATCTTCTTCAATTGGGGACTTATTATCCGACTTTTCTTTAACTTTATTATCATTAATTGGCTTTTGTTTTGTTGAATTTTCTTTTGATACTGGTGTGGCTATTACTTTTTCTTCTAACTTATCACATATAGTATTTTTTTCTGATTTCTTTACAGTAATTATTGACTCGCTGCTTAGTTTGGTTTTTATATCGTTTTTAGTAGTATTCTTATTATTGCTAACTTTATTATTATTTATTGACTCATGAATTGTTGATTTAATTTTATCAAATGATGTTTCAACTTTTTTTGGTTTTATTTTCTCCACAATTTTTTCATTGCATACTTTTTCTGTTTGTGCTTCTGTTGGCGGCGCCTCATTTGTTGTATTGGCAGCTTCATCTTTGGTTTTTCCGTCCGTTTTCTTTTTTGGTATTTTGAAACTTGTATTCGCTTTGGGAAAACTGGTGCTAAAGTTTTGAGTTCGATACATTTTATCTAATGTGGATTCGCCACCAGTTAAAAGCTTTTTACTATCTTTATGATGTGACGATTTCTTTTCACTTTTATCATTGGCCACTTTCTTAGTTGTATCAACGACTTGTTTTTCTTTTCTAACATTTATATTTTCGCTTAATTCTTTTTCTTTTTGGGCTTCGTCTGATTTTTTCCTAGCTTCTGCTGCTTCCTCAGCAGCTTTTTTATTGGCTGCTTCTAGAGCTTGAGCTCTCTCCTTGGCCTCTCGGAATTCCTTGTATGTTCGCGGTTCATTTGCTTTCTGTTTTTTCGCCTCGAAATATTTAATTCTTTCGGATTTATCATTTAAAATCGAATTAAAGCGATTACTAGCAGGCACTACGATCGGCATCCGATGATGAGTAGGAGGATGATTGGCTGATCCGACAATGGGATAATGCCGATGAATATATGGAATTTGCGTGACATGAGTAAGTGGCGACACCGGCGGAGCACTTGAAAAGTGTTTAGGACTCACAAGTGCTTGTGGAGAGATGTGCATGGGAATCACCGGAGATATATTTACCGGTAGTTGTGGCGCCTCAGTTTTTGTTTGTTGTGTTTGTGGTTTTTGCCAAACATTTGTTACTTCTGGTTCAGAGTCCCAATCTTCTTCGGATTCTGGTCTTGGAGGATTAGGTACCAAAAATGTAGTATTCGGTATAAGTTTGTTCTTAGATTTATTAACGCTTTTTTCAAGTTCCTGAACTTGTTTCGTCGGCGCAATATTTGTAAAGCATGATTTTATATCAATGGACGATTTATTTGTTGGCACTATTAAAGGTTCCTTACTAGCAGTAGTATCTAATTGAAATCGGGATTGATTAAAGATACCTCTTCCATTGGAGTTATTGTGTTCGACGAAACTATTTCCTTCTCTTGATTCGGCAATTCTTTCATAATTATTTTTGTTTGATGTCAGATTTTTATCTGGTTCTTCATCTGAGTCCCAGTTTTCTTCTGGACTATACTGAGGCGGCGGTTGATTTATGCTCATTCTTCGTGTTGGAGTTGTTTGAATCGGAGCCATATTATTATTGTTATTATTATTATTGTTCGGTATTCGTGCAATACGTGGCTGTTTACGATTACTATAGCAAATGGGACTTTGATGATGATTCGGAAAACCCATATTTGGAGAAGAAGTAAATGTTGGTGGTGTTGACGGCACAGTAATTCTTTCTGGTGTCGCTGGTTGTGTATTTAGCTTTTTAAGACGCGGATCACTTAAATTTATGGCCGGTAAAACATTTACATTTGATGCTGGCACATGAGTAGGTGGTGATTGTAGAACACTGCTGCTGGTCTGTAGTTTCGATTTAATGCGGGGATCATTTATTTTGCATTGAAAGCTGCTCTCACTACCGTCTGTGGATGATACTGATAGCAGCCGCTCCTGTCTAGGATGCGGATTGTATTTGAGAGCTACTCTTTCTTGCTGCTGTTTAGTGGAAATACTTGGAGAATCTGGCAGACGTTTTCGTAGTTCAGAATTTGGAGAATTCATTTTAGCAGTTTGGGCTAATTTTTTGCGAACAAATTCGAATGAATTGCTGGAGGATTCCTTTTGATTATCTTGGTGGGTTTTGGGTGGTCTTCTCGAACCTATTTCTGATATGTCATTCAATATTTTATCTGATCCGGACTCAATCAAGAGATTATTGATATCGGAAACAGACAGCGGTGGACTTTTTAAGACATCCGGGATTGGAGTGTAACGTCCAGTAACTTTACTTGTTGAAGGGGAGGTCGCAACATCTTCCGTTACTTTAGCACCCAATCGACTAAATACCGGTGCTGTTGTAGAAGTTTTCACACTCGATTGGTTACTGTACTTTTCGTTGTATTGGTTCCATAACTCGTCGGGGCTGTAGGCTTCAGTGCTATCTACTTTTGTTTGGTTTGCTTGCGGCAAAGTTCTCAGATTATTGTGACATACAGAAGATCTGGGTAAAAATTTACTATATTGTGGAAAATGTTGCTGTTTAAAATGTATCGGTAAAGGTTCTGTTATGACCACTTTAACAGTTTGTAGTGTTTTTCCTCGTGCAGGAGAATTATTTGTCTCAGCATATGTTAAATTGCTATTTTGTCGGTTTGAATTCGAATGCTTAGAATGATGTGATTCTTTTGCATGATGCTGCTGTTGATCGCTTGTGCGCGAATCATGTTGAGATTTTTGTTGATGCATAACATTTTTATCATTATTTGGATTATGTCTAGGACTACTAGCTGCGGCTTTACAGCCTAAATTAAAAACTGCTTTTTTTAAACTATGGAAATCATCAATAGCGGAATGTTGAGAGTCTTTTTGTCTGGCTTGATCAGACGATTCTTTCTTATGTTGCTGCTGCGTTTTGTCTGCGGAATGTTTTGTTAGTTCCTTAACTAAAATCGGAGAGCTGCGCCTTTCTGTTGGTATAACAACAGGCTCATCATTATAATCATCTAGTATAACTTCTGGTGGTGGACTTGCCGGTCCGGAAATGTCTTGGCCTATAGTATTTCTATTGGTAGATGTGATTGGCATGCAAGACGTTTGATCTTTTAATTTAATATCGCCTAATATTGCGTCTTCATTCTGTGAAATATTTGTTTGCTTTAGCATTAAAAAAAAATACAAAAGGAAAAACGAAATCAAACAACCAAAATAAGAAAATTTAAATAATAAATAATTGATAATAAAAACATTCAAAGAATAAAAATAAAAATATTACCTTTTCAATTTTTGCTTGCAACTTTATTAACACACCCTCACATTTAGTTAATGTTTCAAATTTGATCCTAAAAGGAAAGACAAAAGTATATCAAAGTAAGATTCATATCTTTGAAGATCTATTTTATTTAATGAAATTGTTAAAATCAGTTTTTTAATTACTCTTAAATTATCTTCTTACTTTTTTTGTTTATTTGTAAGCAAATCATATAACATTTCCATCTTCTGTAACTGTGCTTTGCGCGGATTATCCGATTGTTGATCATTGTTAACTTTAAGTTTATCAATGACCCTCTGTATGAATGGTACATACTTTTGCATTTCCGAATACTTTGCTTCATGTATATCAGCCATTTTGTGTGGCTATTTTGATACAAAGTTAGTCCTTATTATTAGTTTAAACCAAATTAGATTTGTCTTTAGTATTGTTAACTAATTTTTTTAGAAAAACATGATTTTAGTTAAATGAAATAAAACTGAAAAGAAAGGCAAGAAAATACTGATACATATTAAGTAGAATCCAATGACTTGTTTTCATTTAATTAATGTTTTACCACAACTTATGCTTACAACTAAACCTAAATATATTCATTTATATATATATATTTTTTTTTTTTCATTTATTTATTTATTTCAGCACACATGCAGCCTACACGGCCAATGGTGCATGTCTGATTAAAACACATATAAATTATATACAAAGAAATTCGTTAAAGTTTATAAAAAAATAAATATATACAGTGTTCCCAAACCAACAACGTCATCAAATTTACAAAATTTAAATTAGTAAAAACCTAAAAACAAACAGGAAATATGTGTCCCAGCTAGAGAATTAAATATGCTAAAAGTTTCTTCTTAAGAACAGAAATAGAAACTGAAAAATTTCATAGCTCTAAAGGTAGAGTATTCCATAGTCGTGCAAGTCTAATCACAAATGAATGTGAAAAAATTTCATAACGAATAAGAGGTATGACAATTTGTAGGCTACGAGAAGAATAGAGAAAATTATATCTTCTACATAAATCAAAAGAAACACCATGCTTTAGAGCTTTGAAAAAAACACAAAAAATAAGGTGCGCAGAAAAACATAATTCTTACAATTTATAATTTTTACAACCTATAAAGTCAACCGCAAAATTTGTAACATGGTCTCTTATTTTAAGACTGTATACGAATCTCAAAATTCGATTGAATACTGTTCTAAGTCTATCCATATTGCCACTAGATTAGGCATGCCAGAAGTATGAGACCGTCAACCAGGACACTCAAACAAACCACAAACGAACGTACATGAGAACCTTATACATACATGCATATACTCCAAGAAATAATTACTTAAAAATTACCTCAAACAAATTTTTATTTTGATACATGTATCAACCATATATTTCAGATTTAAGTCCAACAATTACTATAGATACAAAACAATAAACAAAAATAAAAAAAATCATTTAAATTCATACAAAACAATAAACAAAAATAAAAAATTTATTTAAAAACATCCTTAGATATTATAAATGTGTATCTAAATTGAGTATAGGAGTTTCAAACTGTTCAAAAACAACAAACACACGTAAAATTTTGCCTGTTTGTCAAACCGCCTGTGTAGTTTATTTGGCCCTTTAGTTGAAAGAAAAATTGAATCAGAGTAGCTCTCGTTTAACTTTATTGTATTTGAATGTACCAAAAAAAACCAGGACAATTTAAGAGTGGACCAGGACACCAGGACAATTTGTCTAAATCCAGGACAAATCCTGGAAAACCAGTACGTATGGCAGCCCTAGATGAACCAGCAAAAATCTCTAAGCAGTAATTTATAATTGAATTGTAAGTAATTGGTCGTAGGGATAAAAATAAAATAAAACCGATTAATACAACAGTCGTAAAACAATTTTCTATATAATAAAAAATTGTGGCAAAGATTTATTGGAAAATTTCGTTGCAAAATCAATAGAGCCACACATAGTTTTAAGGGCATGTTCCTAATTTTTGGAGTCATTTTTACATCAGTATAGAACAGTATAGAACACTAAAGTTCATTTTTAATTCAGGCGACTCTTATTGCAATAATAGAAACAAAACTATCACCCAACAAGCTTTGATTTCAACTGTTTTCAATTTAGCAATTTTTTAAAGCTGAAAATAATAAATAAAATAATTTTTTTTCTTTATTATTTACATATGTTAATATGTATGTGCTTAAAAGCAAAATGAAGAAAGAATATATAAGTATTTGCCGAGATAAAAGATTTTGTAGAAAAAAAAAATAACCAAGAAAGAAACTAATAATAAATTTCCTTTAATTCCAATATTTTTGTTCATTTTGGTTTCGCCGTTTTCAAAAACTATAAAAATACTTTTTTGTGGAATAATACTTATACATACTACATAGAAGAATTTATTTTGCAATATAAAAACCAAGTTAAATGACACTATCACTAAGCAAAACTAGTGGTTAGGTTTTTTCTCAAATATTTAATAAATGTGAACGTATGTACTTTATATGTATGTATATAAGTATGGAATTGTAATTTTTTATTATTGTTACTTATTGTACCTACATTACGGCATTAAAATCTCAATTTCTAAATAAATGGACTTACGGCCTTTGCATGTTAAGCTTGCGATAAGTATGTTAATATATTTATGTATATACATATGTATGTATATATATTTTATAAAAGCGTAGTTCATACAAAAGTATGTAAAAATTACATTCATATGTATTTTTTTTTTTTAATCTTTTGCACTCAATAATACATCAATCCTATTAATATTGAGATGCATGCGTATGGCCGTTGGGTTGTGTCATTAAAATGATTGGCAACACTAGGAGAAATTTAAGGTGCTGGTTGTTTACAATATGAAAATTTTTAAATCAATAAAGAAGTGCGCACATACATACATACAGAATTTTTATGATAAAATAAGTTATGATCATCACGTCAATCTACCGGCATACAAAATAAAAATGCACATAAAAACAACAATTAAAATCTATTTATAATGTACATACAATATACAAATCCATTTCCAAAAATATATACTACATACATATGTACATATGTACATACATACTAGTTATAGATACAAAAATATTTTTTTTTTCACAAAAACCAATAAAGAACTAGCTGGAAGTTATTATTCTTTCATATTAGTATTTATTTTACGTTGTACATATGTACATACTTATGTATTGTATGTATGCAAGTGTGCTCAACATTTTATAGTGGAGTTGGTTTATCTTCATTCAAAAGCACATGGTGGTTCGTTCACTCACTTGAAAACGTTCTTCCAACCTTCTGCTTGTGACTTACTTTTCAGAATTATGCAATTTATTTAAACTTTTTAAAGTAGAAAACTGCATTAATTTTAATAAAATATTTTAAATACCACACAAATAAAATAAAACTTTTTCACCAACCGAACGCGAAATTGCAACTAAAGCAAAATAAGAAAACATCATGTAGTCTGATTTTGAGTGATTGTATGCGGCGACTGCGGGCAGAGTAGTTCGACTCGACTCGTTCTTTTTTATTCGCCTTGAATTTGAGTGTGTTGCTTCGTTTATACATACATACATAGTTCGTGTGAGAAAACTTGCTTTCTTTTCCTCTTTTTTTTTTTTTTGTATAATTACAGTCTCCGATATAAGTTCTAAACTTAACGCAGAAAATGATTTTTATAAAATAATAAATATATTTAATAATTATATTTTTTAAAGTAGATTGACTGTTCTTATTCGAAAATATAATTTCAATAGTCGTTAATAAATTTACACCTACACATAGATACATACATATGTA
The DNA here is from genome assembly GCA_947311025.1 of Lypha dubia. Taxonomy (NCBI): domain Eukaryota; kingdom Metazoa; phylum Arthropoda; class Insecta; order Diptera; family Tachinidae; genus Lypha; species Lypha dubia. The sequence goes on along the minus strand of OX371262.1, from coordinate 9,170,198 downwards.
TGTACTTATATATATACGAACATTTAAAAGAATCCATCTTATTTCTGTTAGTACTTTTCCATTTAATATCAAGAAAATTCTCGACGTCAGTTCAAGATATTATCGTTCTGAACTGGTGACAGCCTTTAACTATTCTATATGACTTAGGAAATAAAAATAGGTCAAATAAAAAAAGGTCAAATACCTACATTATTTGTATACCTAATTATGTATGTATGTACCCTATGCCATATTTTATTTTTAAATTTTTGAAATTTTGTTACACTAAACTTAATACATAATTCATACACACCATATGAGAATTTCAACGGTTTGGCTAATACTGCTGACAAGACAACGCCCAGTGTCAAAATTACTTCAATAATTGATAAAAAAAAAAATAATATAAGATGGCGTCTAAAACAGTGTCGGCCACAAAGAAAGGAAGAGATAATCTAGATAGTAGTAGTGTTTATGAGTATGAATTAGTGAAAAATACAGTGAACATAACACAATACCAAAAATGGTTTCTGTTTGTTTTGTATGAATAAAAATAAAGTGCGTTGTTGAAAATATTCCCTGTGTAACTGATAAAAACAATTTAAAGAGAAATATCAAAAGGCAATGCATCATAAATCTGCTTGTGCAAAACAAATAAATGAAATTGTTGTTTATTTTTTACATTTTGGTGAGTAGTTTTATTTTCATTCGGCTGTGTTGGGTTGTATATGAAGCCGAATGATGTTCGGAACATAGGTGTACGTTTGAGCAACACTGGTCTAAAGATACAAATATTTTTTTATTTATGTATGTATTTAAAACATTTATTGTAAAACCAGAAGATTGTGAAAAGTGAATGTGTCGACCGTAGAATTTTAAATATTTAACTAAGGCAGGGAAAAAGAAGTTTGCAAATTTTTACCATAATTTTTTTTTTCGTAAATTAAATTTTTTAAACTATCGCGGGCTTTGAGGCGACCAAATCAAGAAATTTTGAAAAGTTTGTTTCTTAAGTCTTTTGTTTATGAAACGAAAAAACCTGAAACTAGAGATGTGCAAATGTCGTGAATTTTTCGTGATTCACGTGATTCGTGATTACAAATTGATAAAATCACGCGTCAGGCTGACACTAACACCCAATTCACATGATGACTTTTGCGACGTAGTTTTTACTGAATTCCCTTTGTGTGTTCAGACGATGTCTTTTAGTTTCATGTCTTTTTCCCATTTTTGTTTTGAAATAATGTAAGTAACAAAGGTAAATAACAAAAGTAAGAAAAATAATGAAAAGTAACAAAGAGAAATGGAAGAAAAGTCTTGAAAAACACAAATCAAGACTTTTTGTTTACCCCTCTTTTTTCCCTACACCGCTCACCAACAAGCAAAAAGAGACGTCGAAAAAGCGACGTCGCAAAAGTCATCATGTAAATCGGGTGTAAGTTTGTTTCTTAAGTCTTTTGTTTTTTTTGAACTGAAAACTGCTTTTTTGTATAGTCTATGTATGATGACTATATAGTGTTGCCGCTTTGGAAATTTTTTCAAATTTCCAGTGTTGCCACGTTTCCCGGGAAAATTTCCGGGATTTTTGTCCAAGTTTTTGGAAATTCCCGTCCAGTGTTGCCAGCTTTTCCCGGGAAATTTTCCGGGATTTCTGGGTTTTTGAGGGGATTTTTATATATCTACATACATATATAAAAGAAAGTCGTGGTAGTTACACTATTTATAACTCAAGAACTGCTGAACTGATTTGGACAGGTAGCTTAGAACCAGGAGAAGGACATAGTATGCTAAGGTAAGGCACTTTTTACCTGGGGGAACTAGGGTGCCCCTTCTTTGTATGAGGCACTTACAGTATAGCTAGAAAGCTGAAAATTGAATTTGCATAAGTTGATAAAAAATGCTATGCAATAGCTTTACCCCGGCAGTTCTCGAGTGCCACACGTCTTTTTTTTTTTTACAATTATTTGCTCATCCGAAGAACAAGAGTTCATGAATTTAAATTTCCTACACATCCCTATAACATATTTTTGTTTACTTGCGGTCTAAACAAGATACATATGTACATACATTCACTTACCAGATGCAACTCTGCGTTTTTATTCTGGTTACTTGTCAAAAACCCAACTCAAAAACATGTAGGTTCTCAAAACCTAGATCGTCAACAGTTAAAGTTAGATGGTTCAAACACACACACAAACTGAAATCAGATGTCGATCACATTTGCTATTGCGTGTTCCTGGTATTACTGTACCATGACTAAATTGTAAGTAAATATTTATGTATATCTTGGGTCTAACATTATTTGTTGAAAAAAATAAATTGAACACAAAATTAGATTTTGAAAAAGTAAACACAACTACATAAAACATAAATGGAGGGACAAAGTAAAGGCCCTCCAGTTTTAAAAGTAGAAATTGACTCCAAATCGTTAGGTATTTCGCTACTTCACTGGCTACAAGTAATGAAAGAGTTCGCCTTTTGACTCTCTCACTCATGTACATGTACACGCAACCTCAATTTTTTTTACGTGTTGAGAAAAACTGTGCCCTTATTCCAAAGAAAATAAAAAAAAAAGTTTTTATGTAAATGTTATAATTTTGTGTTAGCGTACAATAAGAATTTCTTGGTCAGTGATTGTTAAATTTTTAGTAAAAAAAAGTGTTTATTTTTTAGAAAGGTAAAATGAGCATAAAAACAGAAAAAGAACAATTAATTGAAAATTTTATAAATATTGAAAAAGAAATTTGATAAATAAACAAAAACCCAAAAAATTTAAATTTATGTAGTATTTTCATTAAGGAAATAGCTAGTAATTCGTTAGCTACGCCAACTGCAGGGAGTTTTTCTTGTACATGTGCAGTCCTCTTTTTTATGAGCACAGCCTGGGTTGTCATATTTCTTTTTTAAAAAAACTAGAACTTTGGAAAAAAAACTTAAAAAATGTATAGTTTTTTTCATTACTTTAATATGTATGTATGTATATAAAAAACCGATGTATCTAGGCGCAGCCAACTATGTTCTTAAGAAACTGAACTGAGGGTGACAGCTCAATTCTTGACATTTCATAATTTGACAGCCAATTTACTTCCTAACCTCAAATTTGCCCACTCTTTATGATCACGAAAAACACGTTCCGCAGAAATTATATGTACTTTATGTGGCACAAGGAGTATTTCGATTGCAGAACTTATCATGGTATTAATTGTTGTTGGACTATTTAAGTAATGAGGGCATAACCCTGCAGCTATATTCTGTAACTCGCTAAAGCTAAATCTCCATCGCTAAAAATGTCTAAAATCGTTTTAGAGAATTTTAGCTACATATTGAATTCTGTAATTCGTATTGCTAAATAAGGCAATGTCATAAAAATTAAATTCGCCGCAATTTTGGCGTTTGCTCTGAGAGCAAACAATGCTCTCTCTCATCGCTAAAATGTTATACATTTGTATTCTCTAAGCACATTTAAGCAAGGCTGACTTCCAAAACGTCAATTGCTTTGTGTTTGAACATAGCATCACATTTCATAACGCCGCAGTACAATAGTTATACAATGTATACCATTTCAAAACGGCGCCGCAAAGTATTTTTAACGCAGTGAGAGAGCAAACAAGGCATCGGTTTTATAGTTGTTGCATTGTTTCCGAACTTTGCATATGTATGTGATTTAAATGCAGTAGCAATACTGTATACAAACATGGTATACGAACGTTTTGGAAGTCACCCCAACTTTTCTAGCTAGAAACGCTAAAATTTAAGCAACGATATTTTGAAGGCGCTAAAAAGTAATTTAAGCAAAATATTTTTTATATCATTGTTGTTTAGCCTTTTTTTTAGAAAAATAATATAGGAAAAAGATAAAAACGGCTAAAAATACATGCTCATTTAGTATTTGGAATAGCATAAAGAGTTTTCCCATGATAGGTTGAAGTGTTTTAGCTGTTATGAGTAGTTTAATTTAAATAAAACTCAAATACTAAATTTTATATAAAAATGTATTTAATAAAAAAAAGATTTTTACAATATTACAAAATTAATCAATACTCTATACACAAATTTTAAATTTATTATGATCAAAAATATTTTTGTACAAATAAATATGCCACAGTACCGCCAGCTAATACCACATAGAAAAAATTTCAATTGTTTACTGAAATTATTTCTTAACAGTGATGCCATCTCTTATAAATGTTCCCATAACTTCCGAACGTAATGCTTTCTTGAGATATTACTACGCAAAAATCATGCGCTTTACAATTTTCAAAATGCATGTGCTGCAAAAAAACAATAAGTTTTGACTAGAACTTTGTGAAATAGCTTAAAAAATAGACGTTTTAAAACATATTTAAAATTTTTTTTTGACAAAAACACAATCATTGTTACGGAGTATAAATTATAATGTAAGGTAACACTAATATAAAATGCCAAATATACACGCATATATATTTGTCTCTTTTCAATATTATATTATCAAATAAGAAAGAAAGGAATGATCTAATGATAGCAAATTAGCTACGGCGAAAAGAGTAAATTTTAGCTAAGCGATTAGAGTTACAGAATACCTTTTTAGCAAAATCGCTAAAATTTTCGCCCTAAAAATTTTAGCGATCGAGATTTTGCTTTAGCTACGAGAAGTACAGAATATAGCTGCTGTAATTCGTATTGCTAAATAAGGCAATGTCATAAAAATTAAATTCGCCGCAATTTTGGCGTTTGCTCTGAGAGCAAACAATGCTCTCTCTCATCGCTAAAATGTTATACATTTGTATTCTCTAAGCACATTTAAGCAACTTTTCTAGCTAGAAACGCTAAAATTTAAGCAACGATATTTTGAAGGCGCTAAAAAGTAATTTAAGCAAAATATTTTTTATATCATTGTTGTTTAGCCTTTTTTTTAGAAAAATAATATAGGAAAAAGATAAAAAAGGCTAAAAATACATGCTCATTTAGTATTTGGAATAGCATAAAGAGTTTTCCCATGATAGGTTGAAGTGTTTTAGCTGTTATGAGTAGTTTAATTTAAATAAAACTCAAATACTAAATTTTATATAAAAATGTATTTAATAAAAAAAAAAGATTTTTACAATATTACAAAATTAATCAAAACTCTATACACAAATTTTAAGTTTATTATGATCAAAAATATTTTTGTACAAATAAATACTTTCAAATAAATACGCCACAGTACCGCCAGCTAATACCACATAGAAAAAAATTTCAATTGCTTACTGAAATTATTTCTTAACAGTGATGCCATCTCTTATAAATGTTCCCATAACTTTAGAACATAATGCTTTCTTGAGAAATTACTACGCAAAAATCATGAGCATTACAATTTTCAAAATGCATGTGCTGCAAAAAAACAATAAGTTTTGACTAGAACTTTGTGAAATAGCTTTAAAAAATAGACGTTTTAAAACTTATTTTAATTTTTTTTTTTAACAAAAACACAATCAAAAATTGTAAAGATGGACAATTGAACGCTGATGAGAGGTGTAGCGGCCTTGAAATCAGTACTGATACGTTCTGCTAAAAACTGATTGGATATAAATAATAATATTTTCCAACACAAAAAAACTCTTAGTAATTTTGAATTTTCATTAATTCAATAAAACTGAACTTGAGCCTGATAATATTACTTTCCATATGTAAATCAATATAAGTTCAAATTATAATTACGTTTATTCGTAATAATAATAATATAAAAATATTAATTCCGCTTGGGCACGAGCTATAAATACCCTAATAACAGGGGTCACAGTAATATATGAATTTCCCTAATATAGAGTAAAAACAACAAAAACGTTAAAATACAAAGTAGAATACTTTGATGATAACGGACTATGAGTTTGTGTTGATTATTAGTTCCAAACAGTAATGAGGGAATTTCGTACTAACCAGCACTGTTTCATTGTAGAATAAAAATTGAATTAAAAATTAATTCTCATATTCTATTTCTGTTGAAAACTGGTTAAATAGTTGATATTCTTCTCAATTAGTATCCACTTTACGAAAATTGTAAAGATGGACAATTGAACGCTGATGAGAGGTGTAGCGGCCTTGAAATCAGTACTGATACGTTCTGCTAAAAACTGATTGGATATAAATAATAATATTTTCCAACACAAAAAAACTCTTAGTAATTTTGAATTTTCATTAATTCAATAAAACTGAACTTGAGCCTGATAATATTACTTTCCATATGTAAATCAATATAAGTTCAAATTATAATTACGTTTATTCGTAATAATAATAATATAAAAATATTAATTCCGCTTGGGCACGAGCTATAAATACCCTAATAACAGGGGTCACAGTAATATATGAATTTCCCTAATATAGAGTAAAAACAACAAAAACGTTAAAATACAAAGTAGAATACTTTGATGATAACGGACTATGAGTTTGTGTTGATTATTAGTTCCAAACAGTAATGAGGGAATTTCGTACTAACCAGCACTGTTTCATTGTAGAATAAAAATTGAATTAAAAATTAATTCTCATATTCTATTTCTGTTGAAAACTGGTTAAATAGTTGATATTCTTCTCAATTAGTATCCACTTTACGAAAATTGTAAAGATGGACAATTGAACGCTGATGAGAGGTGTAGCGGCCTTGAAATCAGTACTGATACGTTCTGCTAAAAACTGATTGGATATAAATAATAATATTTTCCAACACAAAAAAACTCTTAGTAATTTTGAATTTTCATTAATTCAATAAAACTGAACTTGAGCCTGATAATATTACTTTCCATATGTAAATCAATATAAGTTCAAATTATAATTACGTTTATTCGTAATAATAATAATATAAAAATATTAATTCCGCTTGGGCACGAGCTATAAATACCCTAATAACAGGGGTCACAGTAATATATGAATTTCCCTAATATAGAGTAAAAACAACAAAAACGTTAAAATACAAAGTAGAATACTTTGATGATAACGGACTATGAGTTTGTGTTGATTATTAGTTCCAAACAGTAATGAGGGAATTTCGTACTAACCAGCACTGTTTCATTGTAGAATAAAAATTGAATTAAAAATTAATTCTCATATTCTATTTCTGTTGAAAACTGGTTAAATAGTTGATATTCTTCTCAATTAGTATCCACTTTACGAAAATTGTAAAGATGGACAATTGAACGCTGATGAGAGGTGTAGCGGCCTTGAAATCAGTACTGATACGTTCTGCTAAAAACTGATTGGATATAAATAATAATATTTTCCAACACAAAAAAACTCTTAGTAATTTTGAATTTTCATTAATTCAATAAAACTGAACTTGAGCCTGATAATATTACTTTCCATATGAAAAACACAATCATTTTTACGGAGTATAAATTATAATGTAAGGTAACACTAATATAAAATCCCAAATACACACGCATATATATTTGTCTCTTTTCAATATTATATTATCAAATAAGAAAGAAAGGAATGGCCTAATGATAGCAAATTAGCTACGGCGAAAAGAGTAAATTTTAGCTAAGCGATTAGAGTTACAGAATACCTTTTTAGCAAAATCGCTAAAATTTTTGCCCTAAAAATTTTAGCGATCGAGATTTAGCTTTAGCTACGAGAATTAGAGAATATAGCTGCTGGTCACTAAAAACTGTTCCGACAGCGATTAATACTGATCCAACCTAATGTATACAACAGTGCTTTTTTTACGTAAGTTAGCGAAACAGTCGGTGAAGTAGAATAAGTAATGAAATGTTTCCAGTTTGAGAAAGTTAATGCGTCTACTTAACACCAAAGGCGTTGCAACACTGCTCTAAAAAAAATCAACAATAGCAGAGTTGTGAAAGCATTAAGCCTTCCACATTTTCACTATCTGTTCATCCTATCATCTGGCACAAGGCATTGCATAAGTTGGGGTTACCACCTGATTTCTGGTCCTACCAAAAAACAAATTAAACTGGCAACCGAGAGCTTTTCTGCCAACCACAGAATAATACTATACACTTAGGATGTCATAACTGTAAATGAGACATTTGTGGAAACGAAAGCTGTAACCCCTCCTCGACCATTAAGCAACACGGCTCTATACATAAGTAACTTGATAAGGTTTTACAGCAGTTGAACCATGAAGAACTTAATTTTCTGGAACACATATTTAAATGAGTCTGTGCTTCATCACACCACTCAACTTATAAGCAGAAGATCGATAATGAAAACCCCAAAGGTTTGAGTGCCGATTAAATAAATGAAAAATAATTAACTCGTTATGGTGAAATTCCAAACCATCCTCAACTATGATGTTGTGTAGAACAATTGCCAGCTGTTTTGTATACGAAACTACCGGCATGACAATACAAGAAATGAAGTACCATGTAAAGAAAGTATTGCCAGTCTGATCTATATGAAATTTTGAAACTGTTTTACTCAAAATATGTTATTTTTTTTACAATGGAGAAGCTTTTGTCCAGCTTTTTTTTTTTTTAAATACTCATCTGTGCGTCGGTGTCGTAGTTTTACATGTCGAGGGTTTTCCTGAACCGATTGAGAATTTTAGATTTCGCGTTGGACCTCATGAGTCTCGGCTAACAATCTAGTTAAGATTGCTTACGAATCCTGTTTTCATTTCCGTGTATTTCATTGAACTTTGCTGTTATTATCCGATGGTTTATGAAAATAAATAGAGTTTTTACAATTTTCTTTTTTCTCTGCCTTTTGGAATATACGTATCAACATGACTGAAAACAAGAAAGGCAAAAGACCCAACAGGAGCAGAGGTTGTGACTGACGATACTCTGCTCTTATTGAATGTGACCTTAGGTGTGATTTTCATGATACTTGTATTGTGACCGCTATCAAACGTTCGTGTCTGATGCTCACTGAAACAGGGTCTTAATATAACCAAGAACCTATTAAACCTTTTCAAATGTATTTGCCGCATTTGCGGAGTGAACGCCTTTCACTTGTACACATGCCAGATGCCGAAGTGCTCATCCAACGAACAGAAGCATTTCTTCTTTTTGAATTAAAGGTTCTTCTAAAAAAATTTTTTCTCCTGAAATAAAATTTACTCTTGCAAATTTTAACGTTGTGGTGTTTTTCTTTCGCGCGTCTATCCCATTCATCGCCATATGTATTGTTGACTGCACACATATTCATTCAATGTTGGGTACCTGCGGTAAATTGAGAATAAAATCGGCATTTGTTAATCGATTTTCATGATTTATACTTTATTTTATTCTTGAGGTACTTAGCTCTCAGAAAAATATAAAATATTGGCGTTTTCGCTATTTTTTTATTGGACTTTTAAACTGAAAAAAAAAGAATTTTGCAAGAAAAAAATGTTTTTCCCCTCTGAATTTTTTTTAATAATTCCAAAACGATAATGTATAGAAAACAACTACATATGTATGTATATGGAATTAAATTATATATAATTTTGTTATGCATCTTTTGGTGTTTTGTTTATGAAAATCGGATGAGTCGTTCTCGAGTTAGGCTTAAATATGTCTTCGTACCTGACTAATTTAGGGGAAAAAATTGCCACGCCCATAAAAAAAACCGTACGTGATGGAGAAAAACCGAAAATGGATTTGAGTTTAGGACATCAAAATCCATTTAGTCCACATAGTTTTATTTAAAGGAGAGCCAAAAAGTGATTTTTTGCAGAGCATTGCTATGGATGGCAACCGAACTCCAGTTGCGTTGTCAGTTTCTGACAATTGTATTACGGATGGCAACTGGCAACTGAGAGGTTTCAGGTGCTATTTAGTGCAACCACAAATTTTCAGTTGCCGGCTGGCAACGCAACTGAAGTTCGGTTGCTATCCATAATCGAGCCATAATTGTATTTGGCAATGCTGTAAGAAGCGATCGCGTTGAAAGTTTTTTCTTTTTTTTTTACAAACAAAATACAAAAAATCTCCTATAGAGCCAGATCCACAACAAAACACGATCGAATTCCTCGAACTTGTATTGAAAATTTATTTTTTGTTTCTCACGTCCTAAAATATTTTTAAAAACAATATACATACAGATAGATAATTGAGGTTTTTGTAGATGCACTGGCAGAGACGCCATCTATTCAAACGCAAAACGAGCCAACCAATAATTACTATTTTCGTCAGTTGAATGTATTTTTGCTAAACAATTCATATCAGCAGTCAAAAAGAGCTAAAAGGATTTACATTTTTAAATTTAAAATGTTTTCTATTTTTAATTCATTTTAATCATTATTCAATTTGTACTTTAAGTAATTGAAATTGTATACAAATACTAGATAACCCGGCAAACGTTGTTTTACCATACAAAATATTTCTAGTGCATATTTTGGGTGTTATATACAAAATAGCGAATGTATTGTAAGTGTGTGACGATGACCGCCGATGAAAAAATACCAAACAAGAATTTTGTTCTGTTTGAAATACGAACGACGACGATTCTCCTACATGAGGCGCACCGTCTGTCATTCAACAACAAAAATAATTATGAGGCGGACATAGCGCCAACTGTATTTTAACAACAAAAATAATTATCAGGCGGACATAGCGCCATCTGTTCGGTTAATAGTTTCAGAAATACAGAAATTGCCGATTCTCAGACTTACTGATTATGCATAAAAATTTCATAGGAATCGGCCATGCCGTTTCGGAAATACAGAAATTGCCCCCTCCCTCCCCTCCTCTTGACCATAGCGAATTAAAAAATATATAGTAGCCGGTTCTCAGACTTACTGATTATGCATAAAAGTTTCATAAGAATCGGTCATGCCGTTTCGGAAATACAGAAATTGCCCCCCCCCCCCCACCTGTTCTCATGCCCCTAGCGGTTTGAAAAATAGATAGTAGCCGATTCTCAGACTTACTGATTATGCGTAAAAATTTCATAAGAATCGGTCATGCCGTTTCGGAAATACAGAAATTGCCCCTCCCTCCCCTCCTCATGCCCCTAGTGATTTAAAATATACCTTAGGACCTATTCGCATACCTACCAAATATGCATAAAAAATTTCATTAAAATCGGTCGAGCCGTTTTGGAGGAGTTCGATAACAAACATCGTGACACGAGAATTTTATATATTAGATTTAAATATCGTTATATGAAACGTAAAACCATGTAAGTGAAACAAACTTCAAAATCGGATTTGTAATACGACCAAAACTCTGGAGTTCGTTGCCATGCATTGTCAAAACTAGGGAGAAAGGGATAGGGTAGAAGGATCTTATGATGAAAATCTAGAAGAGAGGCTTAATTCTTTTACAACTCTGATATTGCGCGTTTTGGTAATTTTTATAGCAGTGTTGCAGCGTCTCTGGTGTTAAGTGGAACATTATCAATCGCTGTCGGAACAGTTTTTAGTGACCAGTGCTATGCCTTCATCACAACAATTAATACAATGCCACACTAACTTACAATAGAGAAATTACATTGATGTTGTTTGACCTGCTCTGACCAGGGTTTGAACCCAGGCCGTAAGTCATTGTTTGCTTAGTCAACGTGCTAACCACTTCAGCTAACACCACTCACTTCGCCGACGATTCTGCCAATTGATTTTTTACGTTATGTATGTATATCAAGGTCAATGTCCATGAAATTTTAGGCTTCTACTGTCATGCCTTTCGACATTATAATGAAAATGACACTAACGTAGCAATTAATGGGTCGATTATGGATGGCAACCGAACTCAAGTTGCGTTGTCAGTTGCTAACAAATGTATTAAGTATGGCAACTGGCAACTGAGAGGTTCCAGTTTCTGTTGCTATTTAGAGCTTTTCTGGCAATCACAAATTTTCAGTTGCCGGCTGGCAACGCAACTGAAGTTCGGTTGCTATCCATATTCGAGCCATAATACTTATACGATTTTATAAAATTGCTTCTTCCTCGTGTCAAATTAAAAAAAAAAAACTTTTGTTGCATTGTTTTAATTTTTATATGACGATACCTTTCTTCTGCTTTAAAAAAACCTTTTATAATATTAAACTCTAAATCTCTTATTCATAAATGATTGGTAAAGTCATAGTACACCGTAAAACAGGTTCCCCTTAACATTTAAATCTAAAGTAACAGTGATGATATTTACTATTTGCAAACAAAAGTCCCAGCATTTATAAAAAAAACAAAAAGGGTGCGAATACGGGAAAATTTACTGAAAATGCCAAACGTGGTATTTAAAAGTTTGAAAAAAGCTGTGTTAGATCTTTAGTTACAAAAAAAGAGCTTAAGGAATAAGGAAAAAAATTTCGAGTCCGATGTTATCAAAACGAGCTAAATCTAGCTCTAAAATGACTAAGTTGGCTTCCCAGTGTACTACTGCCTTTTGTATACATCTATATCGAAAGAAACAATATAAATTTTAAATTGTAAGACCAGAGGATCTCCAGATAGTGAAAGAGAAAAATAAGCGGCAGTGTGGTCATGAAATATCTTTTATTTTCTGGATCAGTTTTGTTCAAAAAGAAAAAAAAATATGAAAGCATCCGCCGATGTGTATTCGACGCTGGATTGTTGAGGATTAAATTAAAAAGAGCATAAAAATGGATGTTTGAAGGAGAAATGCTGAATGGCTAAATCACTATAACCACGCCCACGGTCCAATTACAAGATCTGTGCACTAGTGCAACAATAAAACTCTACATGCATTTTGTTTGTGTAAAAGCATGGTGGTGATATCAAAAACAGCTGTCTACAAGACAAAGAAAAATGTGTATTTAGTGGTTATGAAGAAACAACTTTTGACATCTTTACCATGGTGCTGACGATTTTTAACAGTCAAAACGCAACCTTACAAAAAACCATTTGGCGATTTGCACAGACCTTGTAATTGGACCATGATCACGTTATTTTAAATTTCATTTGCGAGAGAGAGAGAGAGAGAGCAAATTACATAAAATACTCCTAGTCACTGAAGTTGTATCTGTCAGGGGAGTTACCGCGTATTTCGATTCGAAAAAAATAATTTACGAGTTCGAACAATTGGTACTCTGTATTACGATTTTCGTACTTTTTGTTTCGAATGAATGGACGTTTTTCAGAAAACGTTAGGAAATCCTTCGAAAGGTATTTTGTTAGTGACAAATTGAAAGAAATATAAAAAATGAAAGTATTTAAATGTTTTTCTAGATAAAGAAAACTACATATATCATAAATAATTTAAACTTAATATTATATTTGACAAAAATTAAGAGTTTTTAATGTTGTTATTGGAAATGTTTTAATACTTGTGGTCTTGAAATTTTCAAGGAATACTCCAAAAAAGAAGTACTTATACAAATAAAAAGCAATATGAAAAAATGGTCCAGTTTATGTCAAAGCATCCAGACTTAGCAAAAGGCCATCTTAATGCTCCAGATGCTAAAATTAAATCAAACAGTATGTGGCAAAAATTTTGCACAGACTTGAATACATTTGGAGCACCTGTGCGTGATGTCAAAGGTATCATCGTCTTCAAACCACAGGGAAACACAATCCATTATGATAAAAAAACACAATTCATAATATTTTTAACACGACGTATAATATTTAACTTTTCTGTTTTCCTTCTTTTGTTGTGGGATATTTTCCTCCATTTTGGTAATTTAGTAGCAGTGCCACTAACCTTTCATCAAATTTCCCATTTGTTTATAAATGCAATCCTGTCATCGTTTCGGACGAGTTAAGCAGAACCGGTTAGCTTTCGATTCGGAATTTCCTTTCGAAAAATTTTAGTTTTCGAATCGAAATACGCGGTAACCCCCCAGGTCTGTTCTGTATTCCATGTACAGTTGTGTTAAATCGTTTCTTTTGCTCATCGTCCGTGTTGCTTAGTCTACGTTCACACAGCGCTAGTCTTATTGCAAAACTTATCAATTATTTTTCTATGAACTATCTTCGGCGTTTACACCATACAAGTTGTATTAGATAAATGTATACAGTGTGAATGAATGTTTGTTACGAATAAGAAAGCACAACGTATCGACAGTACATAATGTTGTTTCTTTTCCCCTCGTTGCGTTCGCCTAAAAATTATCAATCTTAAAGTTAAAGACTCGTATTGTGTGAACACAGACTTACTTTGAACGGTGAATGATCGAGAAACGAGAGAAAATGTCTATTGCTTTTTATTGTTTGTTTTCTGACCCCCCAATAGTAATCTGGTGGTGATAAAAAAGTGTGTTCGGCTTAGAAAATCTTTTAAAAATTCGATTGCCAATTTTAGTCAAGAAGACAAGAATAGTTCCAAGTGCTTAAAATAAGTTAAAAAATTTTCGTTTGTCAAAATATATTAATGATTCCTCCAGACGTATTGGAATTGCGGAACGAGGAACAATAAAAAATTTACTTTTGGAAAAGTCCGCACCATTCCAGTTAGGAAATCGTTCCAAGGAACTAGGTCGTTCCAGAACGACACATCTCTAATGAATGCAGAATGAAATTGTTCGGAAATTTTATATGTAGCATTGCTGTTATTATTATTATTTTTATGCTTCGGTTTAAATTTTACAGGTTTCTAATAATCCTAATATCCTTAGTATCGGTTCACATTATTAGTTTTCTTGCAGAAAGTTAGCTTCTCTTATTTTTAGTAAAAAAAAAAATTCACAAAATATATACAAATTGAACATACCAAAACACTACCAAATGCTTCACATATTAAAAAAATCTACCAAGTTTTTGTGGTTGAGAGGGAAGAGAATAATCCCAGCTGGAAAAATGGTCATTGATTGCATACATATGTAAGGGGCCTCACATATTACGTAACGCTTTTTGCAGAGATTTTAAACCCCCCACCGTAACGGTTTTTATTAATTTTTTAGTGCAAAATTTCCAATCCGTAACAAATCTTTAACCACTCCCCTTGGAGCGTTACGTAATATGTGCACAGCCCCTAATGGAAGATATAATATATTATTTTCCAGGGCAAAACAAAGCAATCCTTTGGAAACGAGAAGGTAATTTGATCACACACAAAAATTACACATTGTTTACCACATACATATATTACCACTTCTTACGATGAAGGATGTATCGTTTTTGCTTGTGCAAAAGTGTTCGCATTTCCCTTTTAAATTGTTAAAAAGAAATGAATTATAGGATTTATTCGCCGTACACATTGAACGAATTCATTACTTTCCTAGGACATGTTCTGTGTTAACACTAATGAATTCTGGAATAAAAAATTATACATGCTGTACATAACTCTCTCGTTTACTATTCATTACATTTTCTCGCTGGGATGGGATAGGGTATACTCTTTAATTTTTTTTTTTTAATTCTCTTTTGTATTTCGTAATTGTCAACTTGAAGTTACCTGTTGACAGTTAGACAGAATTTACACTATGCAACTTGGCAATTTTTATTTTAAGTGAGTGTTGAAATAGAAATATAGGTATATAATTTTAAATTTTGTCTCTCTTTCCCACAGAATTAGATTGCCGTCTTACAGCCATACCAAACAAGAGCGGCAAGCGTTTTCTAGTAGTAAAAATTCTCATGGCCATACAATTTGTATGGGGCATACCGAAATAACGCAGATATGTGCAACTAATCAGCGGATCGTTTTTTGCTCACTATTTTTCATGCTGTTTTTGTCAAATCACATGTTCTTTTTTTGACAAAGCGTTGGCGCTCTCGTCTAGGTATGGCATTTCCGCTTTCCGCTATTGCTTAGGTATGGCTGTTAATGTTAAAATAAACTTATAACCAAAAATATTAGCAGCGACCACATGCAAATTAAAAGAGAATTGCAGAAAATTTCTGAAAGAAAACTTTCATTTGTGAACCGAGACTTGAGACTACAGCAACAAAAAGTGTTTTTTGGAGTATGATAGTTGACTATCAAAATGTTATTCCTTTTGCGTATGCATTTTGGTAGATTGGTAGTCAGCTGACGATTGATTAGCCGATCTAATAGTTTAGCTTCGTTAAATTTGCTTTGATTTTTAAACTTAAGTACATATGTAAGTATGTATGTATTTGATTAATGTTCGTTTGATTATTTAATTAGCACAAGCCCTTGCTTTGTATTTTCGATTTGCAAGTTTTTTTTTTTTTTTGTTGGTTATGTGGTTTTGCATCTAAGATAATATCTGTATGTACAAACGAATGTACATAAATATTTATGCAGCAAATTCAACATTTTATTATCTACAGATTTTAACATTTTTCATCATTAATAACTCTTTTATATTTTTTGTTTTAATAATACTTGTTAGTTATACCTACTTACGTTGTATGTATGTATGTACGTGTGCATGTACACAATAATTTACTTACTGAGGTACATACATACATACTTATGTATGTATGTACCTACAATTTTACGGCTTGCAATAAGTATGTATGTAGGTACTTACCATTTACGATTGTCTGTATGTATGTACACACCACTCACTATTTCCTTTTAAGATTTTATAATTTAAAATTGTTATGTACATAATCTTTTCACAAAAATTTTTACAAAACCAGATAAAGAAAAATAATTTGATGTTATGTATGTATGTATGTAAAGGGCGTGATTAAAAGATAAAAATTAAAACTATTATACCTATGCATGTATGAATGTAAGTATGTAGTGACAAAATGCTATGAATAAAATATAGTGTGTATAACAGAATTAACTTATTAATAAATGGTATGTACTTATGTATCTACATACATACATATGTACTTATGAATATAGCATTCTTATGGATATGCCCATATATTTATGTACATATACATATGTATTTAAGTGTATATACATATGTATGTTTGTATGTACGTGCATACAGATACCTAAAATTTTGGTATAACAAGGTACCATTGTCATCATCAAATCATTACGTGTACATAAAAAAACGACACACACACACATCCACACCCAAAATAAAATTTTTAAAGCTTTCCATCAATATTTCAATAACGTTGCGCACCGATATTTTTCTTACTCGCCCTTTAATAAAATCATTAAATTAAATTTGATGCACCAAACACTAAATCATTCAGTTATTTACATACAAACATACATACATATGTATGTATGCAAGTAAATTTGCTGTATAAATAACACAATGTTCATTATTTCACCAGTTTTGTTATATGTATGTACATAAGTATGTACATACATACAATATTTTTCATGACAATGGTACCAAAGTACGGAAATATTTAATACACTGCAGTTTCTTTTTTTTTTTTTCTTATTGCTCTACTTACAGACACATACATACATACGCCTGTATATAAGTATACATATATTATTTACATACATATGTATGTACATACAACATAAATAGTCATGTAAGTTTGTATATAACAATTCGTTTGGATATAAGTATACATACATACATACTACATATGTGTACTCCTTGTGTTTTAACTTTAAATTAATTAAAAAAAAAATGAAGGCCAAAGATTATTTTACTGTACGTCCGTCTATGATGGAACCTCAAATCTGAACTGAATCGTAGTAGTTGTTTAAACATGATATCATGGCGTAATTTTGTTCATTTTCGTTTGCCTGAATGTACATACATACACGACTAGAACCACTCAAACAGAAAATGCTCACAAATAAACTCGGCAGTTGCCGTTATATTCGCCGTAAATATCAGTTCTTGTTTGTTGGCGTTGAAAAAAGCTTAAATATGAGTGTAACAGTAATGGTGGCATTCAGTTTAAATGCTTACGTCGACCAGTATGGTCGTTCTTCATTTCATTTGGAGTTTGTATTCGTTAAGACTGGTGATGGTGGTGGTGTGTTTTGGTAAGTTTGTGTATGACATTTCGTTTTATTTTCATAGTACACATCTGCAATGAAATGGGACGTGGTAAGTACATATGTATGTATATACATACATACATACTTATTTGCTTTGTTGATAATTTTAGTTGTATGCACATCTATACATACATATATAATAAATAAAAGCATTTTACTTAATTCACCTTGTGACATTTTCTTTTATACATACATACATACATATATCTTTGCACTAACTTAAATACCAACATGTTTATATGCATTGTGTATTGTTAAGTAAAATAAGACAAAATAGGTACGGGCTGCTTTTAAAGATAAGAACTGCATACATATACTATGTATGTACCTTAATTTTTTTGCGAGTTAAATGAAAATACCCAAACATGTATACATACATACATATGTATATATATGTATGTATGTACCTTAACTATAACAAATCGTTCCTTTTGAAGAGCGCTCCTTTTCGTTTAATGAAGAGGAACAGACCAGTTTGTTTATTTTGTTCCATCGCTATTTTTAATAAATTAAAAAAAATAATATAAAGTTCGCACACAGCTCCGAATAAAAAATTTATAATCGTTTGTGATAAAAAATTTAATTCTAAAATACATATGTGCATAGGTATGTACATACATACATACATATGTATGTATGTATATTTTATTTATAAAAACATAGCGAAAGTCAATAAAAAACTTAGAATGGAAATGCTAGAAGATATGTAGGTATGTAAAACGATATATGTACATACATATCGCACTCAGTGATGCCAACTCTTGCAACATCAAAAGCACTGTGAGCCCATGGAAATAGGGTAAAAATTAAAAAAATTTCGGGTACAAAAGCACTAACCAAATTTTGTTTTGGGTCTGGTGGATCAAAAGACAGATATATTGCTTTTTCATGGCTTTTTGTGTGACTTTGTCGGAATAAATCGCTTTATCGTGCATTTATTTCACAATTACAAAAAATAAAATATGCTTTTAGTTCATATTTTGCTGATCTAAGTCACTTTTTAAAAGATGGATCATTTTCCCAAACTTTTCTATATATTTGTTTGTCGATCTAAAGGAAAGCCATTGTTAGATGATGAACTTTAACATCAATGAAGAACTTACTTTTAATAACTGTGCAGCTTGATAATAACCAAGGCACTTTCTTGCTTAAATTTGCACAACAAAAAAAAAAAACACAGGAGAAGTACTATTAAAAGTAAGATCACTGCTAAACAAATAAATCCTAAAAATTTCTGCACGAATTAAAAAAAAAGATTGTTGAGAAATTCTAGAATTTAAGCTCTTAACAGTTTGCGAGTACTAATCAAAATATAGATGCACATAATACGCAGTTCGTTAAAAAGTATTAGGTGTCTTTAAAGAATAGTAGGAAAATGGTTCAGTGCCAAAAATGTTGATTATTTAAAGCGCGCTTTTCAAAAACGGGTATTTAACAAAATTTCGGGTATTGCTAAAGTAAAAAAATACCCGTAAAGCACTAAAATGGCAACGCTGATCGCACTTGATCAACAAGAGGGTATTAACTCAAAATTTTAAAATTTTCACTAGAGACAAAAAAACTTTTTTAATACTACTTTTCCATCACAAAGAGAGATACAACTACATTTTTTTTTTGGTGAAAGAGTAGGGAATATGGTGTAAAATTTTTACAGTGGGTAGATATGACCACTGTATATCGATTTCGTTCAAAAAATTAAATTTTAAAAATTTTGAGTTAAGCCTATTTTAAATGTTAAACATTATAAGCTATTGCATAGCTTCTTCTATCGCGGTCTTTGAGGCGACCGAATCAAGAAATTTTGAAAAGTTTGTTTCTTAAGTCTTTTATTTATGAAACGAAAAAAACCTGACACTAGAGGTGTGCAAATGTCGTGAATTTTTCACTAAGTTCGTTTCTTAAGTCTTTTGTTTATTGAAGTGAAAACTTCTTTTTTGTATAGTCTATATATGATGACTATACAGTGTTGCCGCTTTGGATTTTTTTTTTTTGTATAGTCGATGAATGATAACTATATAGTGTTTTCTGGGATTTTGAGGGGATTTTTGTGCAAGTTTTTGGGAATTCCCGTCTAGTGTTGCCAGCTTTTTCCGGGATTTCTGGGTTTTTGAGAGGATTTTTATATATGTATATAAAAGAAAGTCGTGTTAGTTACACTATTTATAACTCAAGAACGGCTGAACTGATTTGGCTGAAAATTGGTGGGCAGGTAGCTTAGAACCAGGAAAAGGACATAGGATACTAATGTAAGGTACTTTTTACCTGGGGGACTAGGGTGCCCCTTCTTTGTATGGGGCACTTCCAGTATAGCTAGAAAGCTGAAATTGAAATTGGATAAGTTGAAAAAAATGCTATGCAATAGCTTTACCGCGCTAGTCCCCGAGTGCCACACGGCTTTTTTTTAATTAACTTTTATTCTGTAACTCAATTGAAAAATTAGTTAAATGCCTATGTTGACATTTTTACTATGTATGTATGTACTTATGTATAGAAAATTATAATTGCAATTGTATACCCATGCAGATGAAAAAAAAATAATATTCCCTTTGAACTATAATTGCAAAGTTCCCGTCCAGACTTGCAATTTTATTAGCTGCAATTCTTGGTTTTTTAGGTGAGAGAGGTAAGAAGCTTGGGGTACAGAGTTTCATGTGCTCGGCAATTCTCTTTTGCCTTGAAATTCGCACTCGGTTCTATGTGTATTTGACGTTTTACTGTATTTCTTCAATTTTATGAAAAACGAAAAAAAAAAAAAAAAAAAAAAAATTAAATTAATATGTGATGCATTACAATTTTTTAAGTTAAAAATATTGAAAATAAATTTTTCTGTGGTGGTGTAAATACAAAAATTGCAAAATTAGATTTTTATAATGTGGACACTTATGCAATTTCAAAGCAGAATTTTAAAGAATTGCAGCCAATAAAATTGCAAATCTGGACGGGGACAAAAACAAACTATGGTACTGTTTATACATGACGAACGAGTGATTTGAGAGTTAATTTTGAATTGAAACCATTTAAAAAAACAATGCTTTTCATACTAAATTTACACTCAAATCACTCGTTTGTCTGGTAGGAACAGCACCTGATACTGATGTAGTTTTGTGAGAATGAAATGAGCCATGAAACCAAAAACACTCAACTAGACTGCTCAGAGAGGCAAAAGCGCTCCCTAAAATAACCGGATCATTTCGTGCACTAAAGTGATTCGTTACCTTGTAACCGTTCGTTACGGACCGACACAGCTCTACTTATAACCTATGTATTTGTTTTTAACGAAAAATATTAGTAGCGTATGACATCCAACAGCTCGTATTACGCTAATACATACATATAATTTTCTTTTTACCTCACTCGCCGAATGGCATGTCGAATATTGCCAAAATGTCCACAAATATCGATACATGAAATTTTTATTTAATTTTGGTTTCAAAAATTTATTTATTTGCTAATCTATATACTGTATTTCATTGGTTGCTAAGTACCAACTCATCAGTAGATCCTTACCACCATGATTGCTAAGTTTTCAAACTCGTTCGCTTATACTTACATACATACACAAACACTGGCTTTAGTTAGCTTTTTTAGACGATTGTGTTTATATACAACTTTTAAAAGAACTTCCAATATATTTTCCTAATTATTACTATTTTATATATTTTCTGAAACGATCATCTTTTGATCTTGAAACGTTTAATATGCAATTTTTGTAATGTTTATTTATATGACGATGACTAAAAATAAAAAAATAGTAGCAAATTTGTCTCAAATAATGAGTGGGCAATTTTGAGGTTAGGAAGTTAATTGGCTGTCAAATGATGAAATATCAAGAATTGAGCTGTCATCCTTTGGGAAATTTTTTACCATGGAACGCTACACTATTGAACAACGAATTTTAATTGTGAACAATTACTGGCATGAGAAATTTCCCGGTCGCGTAATTTCTCGATTTGGCGATGTCAATTGGCCGCCGCTTCTACCTGTGATTTAACGTCACTAGATTATTTTCTATGCGGTCATTTGAAAGACCGGTCTTACACGAGATCTTGACGAGATAAGTGAAGGTTTGTTGCAAAATGTTGTGAAAAGAGTAGACGTCTGTCGACGTGCTAGAGGTGGTCCTTCCATTATAAATTCACATATTTCTACTTTGGGGCTGTGCACATATTACGAAACGCTGTTTTCAGAGATTTTATACCCTCCCCCTCTATAACGCTTTTTAATAATTTTTCAGTGCGAAATTTCCAATCCGTAACAAATCTTTAACCACCCCCTTGGAGCGTTACGTAATATGTACACAGCCCCTTTACATTAGTATCAATAAAACTGAATTTGTCCAAAAAAAAAAAGTGAGTTTTTAAGCCAATTTACTTCCTAACCTCAAATTTGCACACTCTTTAATTTTCAGCAGTTTAATTTTAAAATTAATGTGCTGTCTCCACATGACGGACGAATGTTGCACTCAAATCATTCGTGCGTCATCTGGAATCCGCACCTAAGCAATTTTTGCAAATATTCCGTGTAATTTAGCTTAGAACTTCAGTCAACACCGATCATATAAAGAAAATGAATTTTCAGAGTAAATATTCTATCCTTGAAAAATGCACGCACACACATCTGCCAACGTTAAAATTTCATCCCCTTTCACTAAATAAATAAATTGTCGATTTGGTTACAAATCCCTTAAACTGGGAATGCTACTGGCAACATTCTTCAATGCTGTCAAAAGCAGTACTTAGTAAATTTACAAACCAATACACAACATACTGATTCATATACACTACATGTTGGTAGAGTTAGAGCTGCCTGACTTTTTGTCGTTCTTATCCTCTGGTATAAGTGTTTTTGGTAATTGTCTAAACTAAATATTAGTAAAATCACAAAAAAATATAGTGTGGCCACAACGGAAAATATGCATAAAAAGAGACGCTAGAAAACTAAGTGGCATTATGAATCAAAGGAAACCAAAGTACCATTTTATATAGGCTTTTTTTTAGGGTATGCAAACAAATATTTTACAAAACGATTCACAATAAAATCATTTGAGTTTACGAAATGTAACAAAATAATTTGTATAAAAAAAAATTCTTCAAAATAAAACGATATTATTTTTTATACGTTATAGGTATTTAAGTTTTAGTAAAAAACTATTTAATAACAATTAAAACAAATATAACTGCATTTCGTTATGACTGAAAAACGAAATCTCTTAATATGTATGTATGTGTGTATGTATGTACATAACTATATAAAATTAATTGTTATTAACAATATTTTTAAGTACAATGATTGGTAACACTAGTTAGATGCACTTATGTACGTGTGTCTGTAGGTACAAAAACAATATAAAAACTAAAATTAATAAGTGCGTTCGTTGTACACTGGTTTAATGAAATTTTTATAAAAAAAAATAATCGCTAATGATTCTTTTTGGAATGGATTGTTCTTTTTTTTTTTGTTTGTTTTTTTTTTTTTTTTTGTTCTATTTAAATGAACTTATCGACTAATATTGTGCTGCAACAGTTTAGAAATACTGCAAGTGGGGCTTAATGTAGAAATATTCTACAGTCTACTGCTCTCTTGAATTTGATTTTTATGTGTATTGCTGTTGTTGTACATCTGTAAATGATTAGGTAGAGCATTTGATTTGCCATTCGGGTATGAAGGTGGTTCATCATTGGAAAAAACTGAATTGTCATGTCCTTGAATGCTTCTCACGTGAGTTTCTAAACTATTTTCGGCCTTTTCTTCGGCCGGAGATTGAGGTTTGCCTTCCAACATGAAACATGTAATTAAGAAGAGTATAGAGCCTGTAATGAAAATAGTGACAAAATTTTGTTAGTTATTTTTATAAACATGTTCTCGTTTGCACATTTTTATGCATATATATTTTCTAATAATGAGACCAAAAAAAAAAAAAAAACACTTACTTATGCCATACATGCCAGCATAGAATATCATTATAGCACCTCTATAGCCAATTGCTTTAGCTACTGGATCTACAAAAATGGGCAAATTGCCACCGATGTTATTCATGACAAACAAAAAGACACCAATAGTTGATGAGCGCACTTGCAATGGCACAATTTCCACAACAATGGCAAAAACAATACCAAACCACATTTCAGCAAAGAAATAAGAGCCACCCAATGTGATCATGGCCCACAGAGGGTCAAAGTATACTGAGCCAAATGCTGGCAAGGTAGCTATCAATTGACTAATGGCCAAAACAAAAGCTCTTGAACGTATTCCCATTTTAGCCACAATCTTATCAGATACCACGCCGCCAACAACAACACCCACACTGCCAATACCAATGGTTACACAAAACAACCACCAACCCAAATCGGTGTCAGGGAAATACGTGTTGTAATACAAGTCAGCGTTGTAGGCAAAAGTCATGCCACCAGAATGTCTTATTGAAGCGGCAATCATAAGCATAATCATAGCTGGATTCTTTAAGACTGACCATAGATTTGCTTTTTTGCCATCTTTAGTACGCATTTCACCTTCTCCAATAGCTTTGCGTTCGGGTTCCTTCAAAGTGGTTCCCGTTAAAACTGCCACTAAAACGGCCAATATCCCGGCGCCCAAATAACACATACGCCATCCCAAATTAAAGTAGTTGGCCTGGGTAATATAACGACCAACGGGAAAGGCAATACCGTAACCACCATAAATGCCCCAATTGAAAATAGCCATGACTAAGGCACGCTTATCCTCGGGGAAAATATCAGACATAATGCCTGTGGCCAAAGGATTACAACCAGATTCTCTAAAAGTATTTGAAAAAGAAAAAAGGAAATTAGTAAAAAGCAAAATGTCATTGCATACTTGATGTCGCTCACTTACCCTGCTGCCATTATCATTCTTAATATAGCCAATTGCCAATATTCCTTAACTGATCCCTGTAAAATAATCGCCACCGCAAATATTAACGTACAAACTGTCAACATTTTGACACGATTATATTTATCAGCTGCAATGCCCATAAAAACACCAGCAATAGTGAAAATCAATATAAATGTTGGTCCAGCCAATATCTGGTATTCAATGCCTAAACCATTGTAGTTCCATTCACAATAAGCTGTACCATTTAGATCTGCAGCATGGCAGCTGGTTTCATTTCGTATATCTGCACATTGTTTTGGTACTTCGGTTCTTAAAAACATTGAATTATTTTGCTGACACGATATGTCACCATAGTCCAGTTCCATGGCAGTTTGTTTAGATGTCACACCAATAAGATAATGACCCAATTCGCCTAATATGTAGCCTACTGTTAAGACACCCAATACGTAGGCACTATAGCAGTTGCTAAATTTTGATAATACTGGTATCATCTTGCTTTAGTTTAAATAGGAGCTGAAATACATATTTAAAAGAAATAATATAATAACGGATTAAATATATGTACATACATACATATGTATGTATGTGACGTATATTTTGAAATTTTAAATTGTTTAAACAAAATAGCCCGCCTAAAAATTTGCTTTTGTTTGTTAATTTTAGTTGAAATCAACCCATCTATCAAACAATCATTTTTGGAAATTCCACAGCAGGGCGTTATTAACATCAATTTAAAATTATGTATAAATATGTATGGCTTGTTGTTGCACAGCTTCAAACAAAAGTGTCAAGAATTTCAAATAATATTCACACATAATTTTGTATTCTAACAATTAGAAAGATCATTAATTTGCTTTTATATACATTAAAAGCAATATTTTTCAAGGTTAAAATCTATTCATCAATTTACCCGAGCAGTTTAAATTTAATTATTAAAAATTACGAAAAAATAATCAAAGAAATATGTTAGAAATCCAAGCGGATATTGTTTTGTTTTTTGTAGTAAATGCTGTTTAAGATGTTGATGATATTATTTTTTTGTTTGTTCTAAGCTTGTGTTTTTTTTTTAATCTTGAATTAATAATCTATTGTAATGTTAATGTACAGTTTTAAAACCTGTTTATTTTTAATAAAGTTATACCTTTCTTAATAAATTAAAAAATTTTATTTCAAAATTGACCTTGCTTTTGCTGCAATTAAACTGTTTCCGCAAAATCTGGTTTTACAAAATGTTCACATACATAAGTACATACATACATACACACATACATACATGCATGTGTGTACATATTTTTGTATATATGTAAGTACATATGTATGTATGTATGTTCATCTGTTCATTAGGGAGGACAGGTGTTTTTTATGCATTGCAATTGCCGAAAAATTTAAAAAACCTTTCCAAGAAAACTTTACTCTAAAATCTATAACTAACGTGACGCCGCCAACTATTGCATCTATAGACAGAAAAACATTTTTTGAACGGGAGATTTAATTTTCAGCGATACCATACTTGAACTAAGAAATAGTGGTATTAGTGCTGCCATTTTTGACTTCCTGCCAAATTGTATTGGAATTTTTGGTTTTGGGTGGGAATACAAAACATTTTTATTTGCCACTTTCTTGCAGTGGTAAAATCAGTAAAATATAAACTCGAAAAGCAAACAGTAAAGACCGGCGTGGCTGACGTTTTGCCTGTAAGCCAATTTTTTAAGCGGCCTAATATACAGCCGGGTTTTTTTATTGTTTTACACAAGTCGGTGTTCAATTGTCAATTTTAATTTTTTATTGAATATGAAAATACTAAAAATCTTCAAAATACGTAATATTTTTATACATATCGCACCTGTTCCTCAAAAGCGTAACAACTCAAAATTTTAAAATTTTCACTTTTTGCAAAAAACCAAACCACAGTGGTCATATCTACCCGCTGTAAAAATTTTACACCATTTTTTCCACTCTTTCACCAAAAAAAAAAAAAAACATACAGTTTTATCTCTCTTTGTGATAGAAGAGTAGTATTAAAAAAAAAGTTTTTGGCCTCTACTGAAAATTCATGGATTTTGAGTTGTTATGCTTTTGAGGAACAAGTGATATATGTATATCTTGAAATTATCCTATTTGCATCAATATGCAAATAGAATTTGCCCACAGAAATTTTTTTCAATTCGTTAAAACAACAAATTGCTGTCAAATACAAATTACATAAGATTTGCACTAAAATACTAGGGATTCCCGTTTGTATCTGTATTGTGTATTATTTTCAAGACATTAATAACTGCCTGGCCCACGATGTCGAACGAATGTTTCTTACAATTTTAAAAATTTTGTTTTTGTTTTAAATTTAATTTGTACAAAAGAAAAATTCGTTCGACATCGTAGGCCAGGCAGTAAAATTGTTAAAATTTTTAAGAATAGTATTTACTAAAATATGCTTAAGTCAATCGTTTAAAAATTTACAATGAATTTTTGAAATTCTTAAAAAACACTGTGTTGCCTTCTGGCATTTTTCGGGATAGATATTTTTAAGTGGCATCGCTGCTTGCTGTGTCGAGCTTGCTATGCTGCCACTGTGTAATAATATGACCGTTATAAAATCAAGAGCTGCCAGTGTGTAGAATTGATTTTAAAATTTTATACGAAAGAGGTGTTTTTTCTATTTTTCCCTTTAATAGAATGCATATGTATGTAGGTATATACTTGTATACGTACATACATATTTAATACAATTACTATTTCTGCTGAATAATTATGAAAACTCAAATAAAAATATGATAGAAGAAATGGTCAGATGTCTGTACATAAGTGAGAATGTATGCATATAATGTAAGTACATATGTGAGTACCTATTGCTGACTTGCAGGTATCGATGCAACAGACTAGATAGGTATAACTTAAAATTAAAAATCTTTGGAATTTTTAAAGCTTGGAACAATTTTCCAATTTTCTGTTACATACTGGAATAGGTATCCAGCTCTCGTTTATATATTCTGATTGGTTTTTTACATTTCTAGCTTCAATGCTAATTACAATACCTACATATTTATTTAAACCTCTATTGAATTCAATGATTGTTATTGATTTATGGCAAGTTAATGTGTGTAGTTACGGGTTTTTTTTTCCTTTCTGTATTGTGCTCCTTAACAACAAAAAATTCTGTTGCTTTAAATGGTGGCACAGCAACAAAAAGCAAAGGAAACAATCCGCACACACACGAACACAAAACCATGTTTGCATATACATACATAAAAACATGACACATATTTTTTGCATGTTTGCTAAAACACAGACAGGGTTATACCAACACAATAGGAGACGACCAACAAATCCGTTTTCCATGTTCTAAAAATCAAAATTTTATCATTGAGATATTAAAGGGCACTATACATTCGTCAAAATCACATCAAGCATTTAAAGTTGTTCAGTGAAAATTTGTTTGTATGTGTGACACCGACGACGCTTGATGAAAAATCAAAAAAAAAAAACACGTGTGGAACTGGGTGGTGGGGGACTGCCGCGGTAAAGCTATTGCACAGCATTTTTTATCAATTTTACAATTATATTACGTTTTGTTTAATAACTCCTTTGTTATTCTGGCAATACTGTATGTTAATGATATCAATATGATATCAAATGTTACGGTTAATCAATAGCATTCATTTGGCAATTTAAATACTTAACAATACTAAAGACTTAAGAAACAAACTTAGTGCCAGGTTTTTTCGTTTCAAAAACAAACGACAGATTTTTTCCCGGTTTTTTCGTTTCGAAAACAAAAGACTTAAGAAACAAACGTTTAAAAATTTCTTGATTCGGTCGCATCAATGCCCGCGATAGAAGCTATGCAATAGTTTAAAAATTTAGATATTGGCTATGCTTAACCTGACCATATTTTTCAACAAAAAAAAAAGGACACTCAAAATTAATTAAAAATTATTGGTATTAACTTAATTACATACATAGATATATTTAAAATCAATAAAATAAAAATATAATTCAAACAATGTAATATTAGTGACTAGTACAAGTAGTTACATATGTATGTATGTACTTATTTTAATGTTTAAAACAGAAATTTAATACGTCGTTAAAACAAAAAATTAACTAATTAATCGAAATTAACAAAGAAATTAAATTAAGCCAATAATACAAAAATAACAATATTCAAAAAATAAAAATAACTAAAAACAATAGTTTAAGGATTATAATCCTAATAGATAATTATCTATTATTGATATTTTTCTGAAGAATGTATTTTTTTTATTATATCAATGTTATTTGATAAAAACAATTTAAATTCTGCACAGTCCATTTGAAAGCCGACAGAAAATTTTACACATTGAACATATACTTTTCAGTGTTGACAGGCGGCAATTCCTGTCTTGGGTGGTTATAAATTTATATTGTATTGAGTTTAAAATTTCGGATTTTGAGAAAATAAAATTTTTAATTTTGGAAACTAAAGAAGAACATTAGCCACCAAAAAGAAAGGACAAAAAAGGACAACTCAATTAAAAAAAGGACAATTTATTTTGTTTAAATTTAAAAGGACGTTGTGTCAAAAAAGAGGACTGTCCTTTTTAAAAAAGGACGGATGGTCACCGTAGCTATGCTTGATGTCAAGCACACATACACACGCTTGATGTCAAGTATTTTGACAGTCTATAGTGCCCTTAATGTTTTAAAAAAATTTAAATTTATGAGTTTTAATAAAAATATACATATGTACATACCTACATACATAAAAATAAACTTGTGAAAATGTTAATATAAGTATTTCGTTACCTACCTAATATTTACAACACAACTACAAACAAGCTTGTAACACTTAAGTATTTTGAGCAAAACAAGCATTATTAAGGGATACTGTTAATTTGTTTGGACATTTTAATAACTGTCAGTTTAAATTTGAATGTCGGTATGATATAATCTAAGAACTTTCAATTGCTGATCACGTTTCTAATTTGTAGCTTGAATTAATTTTTATTTCAACACATTTAAAATAAAACAGCAGACAGTCGTAATTTTAAGCAGGAGGACATACATATGTACATATGTATATAGATTAATACTTATGTTTGTACATATGTACATAATTTTTGAAATCAATTATTTTATAAGTACCTACACATACATTCATACATATGTACTATTTATTTATGTAGCACATACATATGTAGGTAGTACGTATAAATGAGCCGTTTAATTTGAAAGTGGGATAAGTCACTTTTTCAAAAAAATCGAGTTAATGGCAACACTAAATACCTACAATTGAACGGTATCTTTTTATTTGTAAAAAAATTGCAATAAAAAAAGTGACTTATGCCACTTTCAAAATAAACGGCTCAAATGTACTTACATAGTACATATTTTATAAATCAATTGTCTTGTAAAACATGAAATTGTACTATGTATATGTTATGTGATTGTTCAAATAGTATGTATGTTTGTTCGTACTGTAGTATGTATTTCACACATGCTTTCATTTTCTATTTATACAAGTCAAATGTAAAAATTATTAATTGCTTGAAATCGTTATAAAATTTATGTATAAGGGTATCAAGTCTTATTAAAACAAACAAAAAAATGTATGCTGTTTGGAAAAAAAAAATATATAAAAAAAATTCTTTCTTAACAATACATTATTTTTCAAGAAAAAAAGGGTAAAAATTATGCGTTTACGCACTTAAAGAATCTACACGAACAACGAAATGAAATGCTGCACACACATCTAATAAAAAAAATAAATGTATATATGTATATATATATATATATATATATATATGCATTTGTTTTATAAAACCTTGTAATACTTATCACATTCATTAAGACTACACAAACATACTACATATTGTTGTTGTGGTGCGTTCCAAACTTGGTTTGGTTCACAAACGCAATTGATGATTCCACTGCAAGTGTAAATGGTTTTTAGATTGCAGCAATTCACCCCTTTTTACGCAACTAAACAGTGCTTTTTTTATTCTGTTTCACCAGAAACATGTCAGGGCTTTTTTCTCTCTCTATATATTGTAAAAGGATTGATTTTTTTCAGTTATTTCTTTTAAACCAGTTTTCATTTATTTATGGTAGGTATTTAAATATTTTTTTAAAGCTTATGCTTGCCTGCCTGCTAATGGTAGAACTTTCTATGATTTCTCTCCGCCATACTATTTTTTTTATAAGAAAAAATTGTAGATTTTTTTCAAAAGACGTGTAGGTGAATGAACTTGTAGCCTCCCTCTCTTTAAAAAAAGACACATATGTTTGTATGCATGTATGTATGTAGTACTTATACTTAGTGTGAGACTGTAAATGTTGTAAGGATCTTGAAATTACAAATTAAAAAAAAATAGTGTTCTAGAAAAATACACAGTTGAATAAACTCTACCCTCGTTTGATGATGACAAAAAACAGAAAACAGAAAAAAAAAACTGTTAAACAAGGATCACGATTTATTGAAGCTAAACTTAATACAGCAATATCTATGTATGTATATATTACTAGTTTTCCGAAAATTATTTCGAATTTTATTCTAATACATATTTGTAATCGTTGAATAGACGAATAATTAGTTGTTGGAAAAAAAAGCATATTTAGACTATCAAAATATCTACAAATTTATGTATAAGAGAATTGCATGAAAAGCGCAATAAATTAGCAATACAAATGTAAAAGGTATTTAAAAAGTAAAACGTTTTAAAATGATTTTTGTAATGTAATAAAATATGGAAAGCGAAGTTTAACGTACTCTATTAAACTGTAATTATCAAAAAAAAATTTAAAAGTATTCAAAACAATCATATTGATTCATATGAATAATTTACAAAAGCGAACAATGGCATACATGTAGTAAAAACGTTTCATTGATGTGAATCATGTTGCGAATCGCAATCAAGCAGATCTATGGGAGATTGAAAGATCGAACAGGATTTAGGCCATACTTCAAGCAGTTAAAGTGGATGCATAATTGGTCATCAGGTGATATTACCGCTTCAGTTATATTATTTAATTTAATAGAACGAAAAACGATTTAGAGCCTCAACATTTTCCTTTCTAGCGTAATTTCAATTGATTGTTTGTGATCTTGATTTTCAATTAGTGTAGAATAATTTTCAGCTCAAAAGCAAATGCACAAATTATAATATTTAATATCGAGCGAAATCTTTAATATCTCAAAACTATCGGATATAGAAATTTAGCTGAAGAATTTCAAATAGAAACTAAAAAATACTTGGGGTGTTTTTTTTTTTTTGGCAACATTAAAAGTAGGCCCAAAAAAGTCTACGTGATTTAATGGGGCTTCATATTATGGGTCTCGATTCGACTTCGACTGCTGTAATAGATTAAAGAAATATGTTACATATGTGTTTCTTTAATCTAGTAAAATAGTCGATTCGAGAACCATAATAAGGCCCAATAATTTTGATACAAATGACACAATAATTTAGTTATTTTCAGAATATTGATTTATTTGAATTTTTGTTTTTTTTTTTGTTTTTATTAAATTTACATTTTATGTTTTTTGTTTTTCTTTTTACTTAAATTTTAGCCCAGTTTATGAAATGCTTTAAGCTTAATTTATGCTATTTCGGTTGTTGTTGTTTTATTTTTCTTTTCAGGGAATTTAATATATTTTTTGTTTGTTTTAATTATTTAAAGAAATGTATATATAAATAAGTATAAAATCAAACAAAAAAAAAAAGTTCACCGGGAGTTTCATTTTCGTTTTTTTTTTTGTTTTTGTAAATTTTTATTATGATTTTTCTTGTGGCAAGTTGTTTTAATTTATGTTTTTTTTTTGTTTATAGGACGTTAAGAAATTTAAGTTGAACGTGTTTTTTTTTTGTTAATAGTTTTGTTTTTGTTTGTTTATCTTAATTGATGTTACTGGTAAACTGGTGGTGATCTTCAATAAGAAGATATACATAAAAAAATTATAACTTAAGTTTTACTTATACCATGACGTTGCAGTGAAAAGTGAAGGAGCTTAAGTTTTAGGCCAAATAAATAGAAAAATAATATACAAATATGTACTATATATATAAATATTCGAACACAAAAATGTTTATCAAAGTTTTGTCAAAATGAGTGTGTATGTGCCCCCTAAATTCAAGGCAGAAATATATTTATTTATGTATATATAATCAACTTAAGTTAAGTGAGAGAGTTTTAGTGTTATTTTTTTTTTTGTTATTATTTAAAATTTTTTTAATTGAGTTGTAATGTTAAATGTCAAAATTAAATGAATGTAAAAAAGAGTGTGTATGAGAGAGAGAGAGAGATAGAGAGAGAATTGTATAAACGAAAAATTTTTTATTTAAGTTCTGTCAAATGTTTAAGTTGCCCCGCCCCCATAATAGAGTTGGTTGAACTTAACGTAATATCATTTAATTGTTTAATTACTTTTATATTTTTTTTAAATATCTATTTATGTTTAATTTAATTTTTCTTTCATCTTATTAATCATATCTTAAAATTTTTTTTTACATATTTTCTTTTTTTTAATATTTTCTTTTATTCTATATTAAAATATGTTTTAAAATACACCCTCCTCGTTGTTGTATTTAATATTGAGCAGCATTTCTGATAGAAAGCTAAGAAGTCCAAGAAAAATTTTTAAAAAAAGATAAAAAATATCTGTCGAAAGTTCTTTGCATACATACATACATACGTATATACATATATACAAACATATGTACATTTATTAAAAAAATTGCAAATTTTATATATGAATTTTTGTGTTTAAAAATTATGAAAAAATGCAGCATATTTTCTACAAAAATTTTAAACAAAAATGAGTATGTATGTGATATATATACATATAAATCACAAAAAAAGCTTTACATATGAGAAAACAATCGAATTTTATGAGTTATGTAAATTTTCTAAATTATAAAAGCATTGTTGTTATAAAAAAAATATTGATTTGTAACAAACAAATTTTTGGAAATTTCGAGAAATTTTCACTTGTCATAAAAATCGACGACAGAACGGGGTGCCAGATAAATTAACGATTTGTTCTTTTTCTACAAAAAAAAAAATATAGAAACCGTCCATTAATTATACAGTGAAACTTCGATATAACGAATTTCGTTATAACGAAAAACTCAATATAACGTATGTTTTATTGAGTCCCTTGAGAAAACCTCTTTATTGCAAGGTTTTTAATACAAAATTGCACTATAGCTATAACGAATAAATTCTGAGCAAAAAAGCCTCTATATAGCGAAATATTATTCAAATGCCTCAATATAACGAAATCAGAATAAATCCTAAATGGTAAAGTCCCGTTATAAAAACAGCAAAGTCTAAATGTATTTATAAGCGCATTTGTAAGGCCTCTATATGTACAACGAAGTACTCGTACAAAAGCCTCTATACAACGAAGTAAGAATAAAATTTAAAGCAAAATGGTAAAGTGCCGTTATCAAAAGAACTAATTCTAAATGTGTGTGCAAATGTAATGCATTAGGAACGTACATATGTAATCAGTATTGACTTGATTCTTGTCACAATGGGTAAAGTAAAGCGTAAATCAATATCTATTCCAGAAAAAAATTATATAATTGAGGCCGTTATTAGCAATCGCATGTTAAAAAGATTTGAATAAAGAAAACTATAGTTATAACGATTTTTTTTTTTTGTATTTCTTCAAATTTCGTTATATCAAGGCTTTGCTGGTTATATTTATAGCGAAACAATAGCTATAACGAAGTATTTTCGGATCCCCTTGGAATTCGTTATATCGAAGTTTCACTGTATATATTAATAAGGTGCTGTTTCTACAAGACGAACGGGTAATTTTAGTGTAAATTTTATATGAAAAGCACTGTTTTTTGAGTGGTTTCCATACAAAATTTACACTCAAATCACTCGTACGTCTTGAATTAACCATACCTGAGAAAACATGAAATTAAAACTCAAAATATCCTTCTTAAGACTATTTCGTAAATAGTAATAAGTACTTTTGAAGAAAATGAAAACCTAAACATGATAAGTTGTTGTTTTTTTTTTTTTTTTTGAAAATTTTCAAACAACAACTAGATCAGGAAGGCATTTTCGTGAAAATTATTAAAAATTTTATTTATTCTAATGTGAAATGAACAACAGCCTTTAATAATAAATTAATTCTCATTTTAAATAGTAAAATTTCGAAATTTTAACTTTATCATGAATTTGAATAATCAATTTGAATAATAAAAATTAATTAATTAGTCGCACAATTTGATAGTTTTTTTAAATTGATCGTTATAGCGACCGACAAAATAGTAATAATAGTTACAAAATTATATAGTTTTTTTTGTCTCAATATTACAGTTTTAGCATAAGATAAGATATTTAGGTTTTCCAAAAAAAAAAAACCCATACTTCTTTTCTTTTCTGCTGCATTCATTATTAAGTATTTATGTATGAGATTTTTTTCGTTTAAAATCCTCAAGGAAGGTGTTTTTTTAAATCAGTTTGTTGTTAGTGTTGTTAGTGTATAGTGTTTTGTTGTTGTATTCTTTTAATCAATTGTTTTCGTTTGCTTAAGTTAATTTTTGTTTTACTATTTTGTTAAGTTTCACAAATGTAACTTAATATTTTCATTCTGTGTGTTTATATGTGTGAGTGTAAAAGTGTGTGCGGGTGTGTGTCTCTGTGTGTGTTTGTTTGGTTGGTTGTATAAGAAACATACATACATAAATATGTGATTATTTTCAGCTCGTATTTTAAGTTAACGAAAACTTGACTTGCATAAAAAGTACAACTTAAAACTATTATGGGTATGTATGTGTATGTGTGGCTCTGAGAATTAAATTAAGGGCTCAAGCTGTTGTGTTGTATTAAGATATCATTCTTTAAACCCTTAATTTTAACTTAAACATTATTATGGTTTTTGGTTTTTTTTTAAGTTCTTAAATATAGAGATTTTACGAACAAAAAAAATTTTAAATCCCATAATAGTGTTGTTGAACTTGAAATAAATGAAATTTTTCATTTATTTATTTATTTAATATTTATGTCTATTTATGATTAATTTAATCTGTTTTGTTTTGTTTTTTTTACTGTTAAAAACTGTTTACATTTTTTTTCTGTTATATTTAAAATGAGTTTTTTATGTTTGTGTTTTATCGTTATTATTATTATTATTATTAATATTAAATTCAATTGTTTTGCTTTCTTATCAAATGTCATGTTGAATGCTTTACTTAAGTTGACTACGATGATTCATTTCGTAAAATGTAAACTTAACGTGGTATAATCTGGTTGTTAAGGTCTTATCCCCACAAAAATAAAATCTGATATAGGAATTTAAAATTTCGATTGCATATATTTATTATTATGCAGGCCTATCTCAAGTTACTAGAAATTATTTTAATTTAATATGTACCAAGTTATAATTTCGATAAATTTTAAGACGACACCAAAACTTTTTAGCTTAAATTTTGGTCCTTGCACTTGACGAAGAGTTGTTTCGCCTTTATGATCAGTTTTTTTTGTTTTTCATTTCAGTTTGAGAATTAGCCTCAAGTCTTCACTTAAAAATATCAAGCTAAAAAGTCTATAGTAAAGATTTACAACAGTGTGGCTAGTAATACAAATTTATTTAAAAAAAAATCAAACAAAAAATATATTATCCAAAATTTTCAGGTTTCTGGCCTTAAAATTTAAATAAAAAAAATTTTAAAACTCTTGAATACTTTTTTTTACAATTTACTCACAGTTTTCCCCATACCAGGACGTTTTTCTCTTTTTTTGTTTTGTTTTTTTTTTGTTCTCTATACTTCGGAATAGAAAGCGAGGACTATGCGGATAATTGAAATCCTAAAAGACCTTCTTTAAGTTGACAAAAACTTGATGATGAGAAGCATAACTTATTATTATATAATTGAAGTCAATACTTTTTACTATTTTTACCGTTATTTTTCTCAAATGTTTTTGTTTACATAAACGAGCACAGTATGAGAGTTTGTGTGAGTGTGTATGTTGTGAATGTAAAATTGTGTTGAGTGTATTTATTTGTTTGTGTTATTTGTGTTGAGTATTATTGTTGTTGTTGGAAATTCATTAGATTTGCACATGCTATAATCTCTTTTGTTATTTGTTGTAGTTTGTATGTTTGTTGTATTTTAATGTATTAAGGGTAATCACGATGGTGATTGTGCAAATATGCATTTTGCAAATTTGCTGTGCATATTAGTGTACTTCGTGAGCGTACTTTTAAATTTATTGCATTTTAGTAAAGAGCATGTAATTTTGTTCAGAAAAATGTGGCAGCCCATCAAAAATTCTGGCAACACTGACTTCAGATGTCAAGTTACAAATGCATAAATTTATTATTTACTAATAAATTAAAAAAAGAAGACTAAAACTTTTTAAATTAAATTAAAATTAGTTACAAAATTAAATTTTCTTTTTCTAAACATAAAAATATGATAGTCTGTATGTCTCAAATTATTGTTTATTTTCGTTTGCCATTGATAATATATGCACTACTATCTTTGCTCATGGTTTTTTTAGTGCAAACGAAGCAAAATTAAGCAAATTGCAAATACATACATTTTGTTGTTATGTTGTGCAAATGTGTGTATATTTGCACACATTTGCATCGTTTGCACACTTTGCACTACCCATCGTGATTACCCTTATTGTTTATGATTTATTTCATTCAGTTAACTTAATCTAATTATGGTTAGGCCTTTAATATTTGTATTAATAAAATTACAAAAAGTGTGATTTTTGTTTTTTTATGATATAACTAAAATTATTTTATATAAAATAGACTTAAAATGTACAAACTGTTCGTTTTGTTTCTTTATTATTTCCAACTTTTATTACTTAAACGGTTTCTGCTCACCAGATTAGCTGCGACTTATTGCTGCCAATCGTTTACATAATATGTTGTAGTAATAAGTTTAAGTAAATATCAGTTAATGGCCAAGCACCTTGTTTTATTAGGTTGGGGCCACCAACTAAAATAATAGTAAAAAATAATAATAATAATTTAAACAAAAATGTTAAATCACCTAAACCCAGTAGCAAATCTGTGTGGCCAATGTAAATAGTAAAATAAAGGATAATGCTGTGGCAGATGTCATTGAAGATGCAGCTCTATTGTAGGTGAGTTCTTCATTTTTTACAACCTCATTTGGATGCTTATCGTAGTGATGATGATCATTGTCGTTGTTATTGTTTTGCATATTTTTAAGATTTGTATGATGTGTCGATGGAACATTGTTGATGCGTATGCCGGTTTGGCCGTGATAGCCATGACCAGGATATTGATGTATTCCGGGCAAACCGCCTTGATTGCCACCCGATGCTATCATATTGATACCATTATGACCTGGTGTGAGAAGGATGCCGGAGCCACCATGGGTACCAAGACCCAAGCCATTATTGCCATTCATGCCAGGTGGACCCATATTTCCCATATTCATGCCGCCGCCAATATTATTGCTTAGCACATTAATGCTGTTCGGTTGCATAGGTATGCGATTGAACTGATCTATGTTGGTATTTATTGAGGTGGCCATATTTCCACTAGGACTATTCATTATTGGGTTTAGTTGTAAACCATTATGTTGATTATTGTTCATACCCATACCAACGCCGGTATTCATAACTCCGTTGGGTATCATACCAGTGTTAATGCCATTTATGCCAATTGTGTTAATATTATTGCCATGATGAGGATGATTTGTTTGTTGCTGTTGATTATTATTTTGGTTTGTGTGAAGATTCGTTATGTCTTCACCACTGTTGCCCGCCGAGTCTGTCGGAATCGCACTACCAACCGCCGTAGTTGATGTGGAACCGCTACTACTTGAACCACCACTACCGCCTCCACTACCCGTTGATATGGTAGTGGTTTTGTTCTTTTCCTCCGAGGCACAGCATACTTTAAACACGACCTTCATGTTATTTGTGGAACAACGGCCGCCTATTCGTCGATAAAGGTCATCTTTCGAAGATGTTGAAATGAAATAATAATCATTCCCAGGAAGGAACTCCAAACCACCGGGTTGTGGTGTAAATGGCCGGAACGTTATGGTAAAAAACATCAATTTTTGTGGCTTATCACATATGGCAATTACACGCGGATCCGCATTCGTAATCCGACACGTTTCATATTCAACTTTTGAGACATTATAGATGATATACTTTTCCGTTGCATTATCAAAAGTATCTGGCTCGTACACCGGACAAATGATATGCACCTGATCAAATTCGAAGGCCAAATTGCCTTTATTAACATCGATTATATGATCGGTATTATCAATGCGAAATATACTATTCGAAGTGTTCCAGTGCATATAGAAAGTCTTTGCGCAACTGGACATGGTTGAAAGCAAGATCGTCTCTAAGCAGATAATCGTTAATAAAGTAAAAAATGATGTTGTTGTTCCTATGGGTGGTAAAACACGTATACATTTGCTATTGGATGGCGAAGAGGATAACGATGACGGCGACGTAGTTCTTGAACGAGAGGTGGTTTTATTATGGATGATTAATGAGGGTGGGGTTTTGGAGTTGAAGGTGGGGGAGGTGGATGAAGATTTTATAGAACCTTTACTAAGTCTTTGTGTTGCTCTGGCAGATGTGGATGTAGGTGATGTTGTTGTTGTTAATGTTGATGAAGATGTTAAGATAATACTTTTTATAAAACGATACCACATATTTAAGGGTTTCGTGAATGTAACTAATAATATTAAGCTTAAATAACTATTAATGCCATCATCGTTTGTAACGTGACGTTTTCTACGTTCCTTATGGATTTTATTATTATAAAATTTACGCTTATTTTTAGGAAAAATTGCATGTAAATGTAAACATGTTGTGTTTGAATTTATCATTATCGTTTGTGGATTTTGCTGCTGTTGCAATGAATCAGTTAATACGGCTTGTGATGTTTCACTCGAATTTGCATTCACTTTAGCTGCACTTAAAATAGATGAAGATGTTGACGATGGCAATGTCGACAACGACAACAACGATGATGTAGCTGACGCTGCTACTGATGATGGCAATGTTAAAGTTGCTGAAGACATATTGGGCGCTCTTGTTCTTTTTTTATTTTCTAGGTGGTTGTTCAATGGTAACTAATCTTAAAGACATTAACACACATCTCCTTCAGGCTTTCTTAAGTCATGGCGTTTAGTTTTTCATTTCCAATTTTGTAGATGAATTTTTATTAAATTTTATGTATTTTTATATTTCTTTATGAAAAAGAAATATTTTTTTAGTTAAATAGTTGGCTTTTACAATATTCTTTGCAAATTAAAAAAAAAATTACACTCCTCTGCTCATCATCAATTGTATGGTTGGAAAAAGTTTTTTACGAAATTTTGTTATACACAAAAAATATTTTCCATCACAAAACGAAACAAAAAAGTCGATTCTATACACTAATTTAAATGTTCCTGCTAAACTTTTCTGTGCTTTCGTCTCTTTTTTACGTTAAAGTGTTCGTTTATTATTTTAATTAAATAAATACACGTTTTAATTTACTAATATTTTATGCTTATTTTATTTTTTTAACTATTTTATTTAAGAAAGCCATTTTTCACTGTCGACACTTTTTTCAATTCTTTCTTTTTCTATTCTCTCTTTGTCTTTCTGATTTACTATTTATTTTCGTTTCGTTGCCCATCAATAAGAAAGAAACAATGCTGCCAAGTTGCTAGGTAAATAAAACTTGTTTATATAAAATGTAGCCAGATGGCAATGCACTTCAGGCATGTCCATTAATTTTGAAAGTATGGCAGTTTTTGTGTAAGTGATATCACGGTTTATCGTTAAGTTTAAAAATTTTGCCTGCTTCAGCTCAGTATACGCTACATTTAGCTTTGTTCGTTTTTATTTTAAATCTTTTTGTGTGTATTGTTTCTTTTTTAAATCCGCATATGTAAATTTTTCCGATATTGCTAAAAGGATTAGCGTTCCGTTACATACTGAGTGAGAATTCAACAAACAAACTTTGAATCAAAGTTTTTTGTAAAGCATGTTCTGTTGCAGGTTTGCGACATGTTTGAATAGAACGTTGGAATATATAATGGGATTAAACATGTGTGCATGTGATTAAAAAACGCGATTCTTTGACTCTTTCCTACTTGCATGACTCGTTTATTTTCATTTATTAAGGGAATTAATAACAAATTGCATTTCTGACTAATATGGGGAATTTATAAAGCAAAATAATTAGAAATATGTATATGTGAAAGATTTTTACAATAAAAATCTTAAGTATTTTTTTAATAAAATACTGTCTGACACTTTAAATCCAGTTTTTTAATTGATTTCCTATTTAGTCATAAACTATTTTTTTATTTATATTTATTGTATGATATGAATTATTTTTATAAAATCAAGAAGCAAATTATATTTAATGCAATGAAACACATGTATGTATACACTTACGATTTCAGTGCTTAATATTTAAATTTATTGAACTAAATTTCTTGGAAAATACAAGTATTTTTAATTCAAACTTTAAATTCTTAGTACGTACATATGTATGTAGATATTTACACATGCCGTTAAGTTGACAAAGAACTCGGAAAAATCCCCTTTAAAAATCAATTTATGTACATAATTAACATGCAAATAATTTAAACGTCATTAAAAAGAAGTATTTCAAACTGAATCATGCGCAGGCGCATATGTATGTATGTAAAAAAAACTAAACCAGTTTTATTTCAACATGTTTGGATATTTCCCCATAAGAGATAATTTCTACAACACTTCCATTTATCTGGTAAAAATCACATGTGTATCTTGTTGTGAGCAGAGATTATATTTGCTAAAGCCACATTTTAATGTGACACGCACTTTTAGAAACAAAGTTTGCAAAATATTGACATTGAAATTTTCGATTTATGTATTTGTTTTTAGAATTAATTGGATTGTCATTTAATATTTGAAGTGTTTGTCAAAATTAATAGATACAGATATAATAAATTTTAGCACATTTTAAAATTTGAGCATATTGTTTAAAAGTTTTTGTTTGTTGTTTTTTTTAATGTATACATATGTATGTATATACAAATACTAAATTGAAATTGAAAAAATTAAAGTGTTTAACATTTTATAAATTTTTCATTAAATTATTTAAATACCTACTAAAGCAATTATAATTGTGTTAATTTAGTGCTAATTTATGCTGTATGTACTACACGCGCTGGCAGTACATCATTGTTTGCATAATTGCTGTAATCTTCAATTTGTAAAAGTGTCATTCTTCAATGCCAAATTGCAATCCAAACTTGACACGCAATCAATGCCTCACTGACTGCATTCATTTGATTTGTATGTACATATGTACATTAAAATTTGCAAAAATGTATGTATGTATGGCTGACTTCCAAAACGTCAATTGCTTTGTGTTTGAACAAAGCATCATATTTCATAACGCCGCAGTACAATAATTGTACAATGTATACCATTTCAAAACGCCGCCGCCAAGTATTTTTAACGCAGGAAGAAAGCAAACACGGCATCGGTTTTATAGTTGTTGCATTGCTTCGGAACTTTGCATATGTATGTGATTTAAATACAGTAGCAATACTGTATACAAACTTTGTATACGAACGTTTTGGAAGTCAGCCTATATTAAATATCTTAATTTTCATAATTGGAAATTTATTTGAATTTAATAGCGAAAATTAATATAATAATAGCGTTAAAACTAACACAACAAAATTGAATTCTGGACTAGAACTAATTGCGTTTACAAAACTTGTTTAGCACTTTTTTAAATTTCCTATAAAATTTTGATTATTTATAAAGCAAATGTATATTAAAAGCTTAGCTCATAACTTTTGGTTTTAATTAGTATTTTATAAATACATACATACATATGTATGTAAGTAGGTACAGGCAGAGTTTTTAACTGTCATATAAATTTTAAAAATTTTATTTGATATACATATTTACATACATATGTATGTATGAGTATGTTGGTACATAAATAAATTGTAATTGTTTTCGAAAGAAATTTAAAATAAAATAAACGAATTACTTCCTGAAGTAATTGATTTGACATGCCTACACCTGTTCAAACAAGTTTGATTTAAAAACCCTTTAAATAAACATAAAATTTAATTTTGAAACGAAATAATGATTTTAGTTCTACATGTTCGTATGTTGTTTCTGTTTTTGTTTCAATTTCAGTTTCATTTTCTAAATGGTGGTTCTTCGTGTTAACCGCATTCAAGGTTAACAACACTTGACCACACCGTATGCAGAATTTCTTGTTTAATTTCGATATTTCAAAAAAAAAAAAAAGAAAAACATTAAAAAAACTATGTATAACAACAATACGCGTTATAGATTAAAAAAAAATAATTAATTTGTAAGAGAACAGTAAAAGAGAAAAAAAATTTTTAACAATGAATTAAACGTGTTTTGTTTGTTAGTTGTTGCTGGTGTTAAACAAATCTATAAATACCATAAAATAACTATGGACTTATATAACACATAATAAGTTTATAGTTTAAACGTTTTAAGCTGCCAATAAATGCAAATATGCATATAATTTGCTTAAAGTTTACTTCAATGATAGATTTTCAGATAAAATCCGGTTTTTACGCTCATTTTGTTTGCTGTTCTAACGAATAAAGCTGCAATTGACCAGTGCAAGTTTATTCTGTACTTACTAACAGATGTTAGTGCATTTTTTTTTTTGTTAAATAATTTATGTAAATTTATGACAAAATATGTCTGAAACTTAAATAAAAAAAAATGTTAAACTGGCAACACAAATCAAAACAGGTGGTGTGGTTTTTCTTAGGAGAAATGTTTCTAATTACTCGTACATCATGCTAATTGTGAATTACAAATGTAAAATATATACATATGTATATAAAAAAAGACACTTAAGTATTATTATTGTATATTGCAACAAATAGCCACGACAGATTTTTAATTAAATAAATAAAATTTAATATTATGGTTTAATGAATTAATTATTCTATATATAAAGATCAACTATACATAAATAGCTGCGATCAGATGCATTAACAGCTAAAGTAGGTTTAAAATTTTTTTTGGGAAAGCTCAAAGTGCTGGCAAATTCTACTACTTTTCATTACTCAATAATATTCAATACTTTTCATTTGGGTACTCAATACTACTCGATACTTTTAACGGACTTTTTGAATTTGTAACGCATAGTTTTTATCTACAAAATGAAGTAGTTTCTTCAAAAATCAAAAATAGATCTTCAACTATTATTGGTTTTGTATTTCTTTTATTATTAAATCAAAAATAAATGTAAAGCTAACTTTTAATTCAACGTTAACAACTTAAGAAATAATTTAAATGTTATCAAAAAAAATTTAGTTATGCATATAAGGGGTTCATTGGAAAATTAATGTTTTGATTTGATTAAAGAATTGAAAATATTTAAATATGCGTGAACGGTGGGGTGCTTTA
This sequence comes from Lypha dubia, assembly GCA_947311025.1. Taxonomy (NCBI): domain Eukaryota; kingdom Metazoa; phylum Arthropoda; class Insecta; order Diptera; family Tachinidae; genus Lypha; species Lypha dubia. Next base: position 9,126,252 of record OX371262.1, on the reverse strand, counting down.
AAACCATGTGAAATAAGGCCATGATGGCTTTATTGCTCAATTGAATGGGAGATAAAGCCATAATGGCCTTATTTCCCAATCATTGAGAGATAAGGTCATATTTAAAATTTTGCGAAATGAGAGATATAGCCATATTTTTTTCGCAAATGGGAGATAAAGCCATATTTTTTTTTGTTTTTGTGACGCACGCAGGAAAACTTTATTCTGCGAAGCCACCTGCCGCGACCTGCTGCAGGAGAAAACCCTTAAGCGCGGCCACAGGCCGCCACCTAGACAAACTTTAGTATGCGAAGCCAGATTTCAAGACTTAACTTTAGTGTCTCCGGAAGACATTTTTTTTTACAGAATGTTATTATTATTATTACTTCTTAATTATAAAAATCAGAAAACTATTAATCAATGTAAAATGCAAAAGTTCTTCAAAACTGAAATGAGAGATAAAGCCATTTTCTAACAATAATAATTGCTAATGTGAGCTAAGGCCATGATGGCTTTATCTCCCATTCAAATGACAAAAAAAAAATGGCTTTATCTCCCTATTGAATGAGGGATAAAGCCATCATGGCCTTATCTAACATGGTATTAAATCACCGCCTCGCGTGAACATACATACATATGTGCCTGCATGTGTAATACATTGTGTATGTATGTATATAAAAATTAAAATATAATATATATATATGTATGTATATATATAAACATAATTAACTAATATACATACATTTTTAAGTACTTTTAAAATGTAATTTATCACATGTGGTTGTTCTATTTTATTGACAGCTTTATTTCGGCGGTTGGTTTAATTTTGTAGCCTACACATTGTTGTCTTTCTGTATTTTTATACACTATTTTAGCCACTCAACTTGCTTAAAAATACAACTCTAAAAGTATCGCGTAACTACTTTTGAGTATTGAGTATCCAAAAAAAGAGCAAATACTCGATACTCGGTACCCACTACTCAATACTTTGCCAGCACTAATGGTTACTGAAGATAGGCGCCTTAAAAAAGTTACGAACAAGAAAAACTACTTATACTGGGATTGATTTCGTAATTATTCGTAGTCTTAATGACTTTTTCTTAAGTCCAATATTTTATAGTCTTATTTGCCGCAATTTAGGTGCTACATTTTCACACACTCTTCAGGTTCTATTTCGCCAATAACGTATCGAATTTTAGGTTTCATATAGTGCTGGCTAAGTATTGATTAGTGGGTACTGACTGTCGAGTATTTGCTATTTTGTTCGGGTACTCAATACACAAAAGTAGTTACTCAATACTTTCAGACTTCATTTTTATAACTAAATCCATTGAAAATTGAACGGTCAGGCCAATCTGCAGCTTTGTAATAATTTATCCACAACATTGCCCAAAATATTAACTTTTAAAACTATCAAGTAATTTTGAGTACTATTGACTACCCAAAAGTAGCAGGAATTTTGACAGCACTAGTTCTAAGTGCTTAATTGTTTTGCCAGAAAAGAATCTAATGAAATGGACGGCTACGTTCTGTGCCCATAAAACACTCCAAAGGTTAACTTATTCTAGGTTTAATAGTGTTTTAATAATGCCTTGTGAGTTAATTAAACAAAATAAAAATAAACTCCTACATATGTACATACATACGCAGTATATATGTACATACAAACGAACATTAATTGGAACATATTTGTGTGTTAATGTATGTATATAGGCAGGTACATATGTACATAAGTATGTATGCATATGTTTGTTAGCAAAGCCAATAAAATAACAGATGTGGTTTTAAATAAATTTTCAAAAAAATAAAATTCTTTTAAAATTCCTTTCAAGATAAACAAACTATTGCTTATTTAAATCATATTTGCTATTCTCAAATTATAAAAAAATCAAGTTTTGTTAAAAGTTTTGCATAAAAAAAAAGTAGGTATTTTTATATTGTTTATTATCGAAAGATAATGGCAAGCAAGTTCTTTTAAACAAATTGAACAAGACAATACACTTAAGAAACGTTTTATTGTTTTTAGTTCTTATTAATTTAACAATACATGTACATACATACATGTGTATGTATGCATGTATACATATGTAAGTGTGATGGGGCATACATACATACATAGCCAAACCAAATAATAAATCACAAGTGCTCAGAGGGAAGACAAAGTAGTATATACAGTCAATGCATGCACTACTACATGTAATGTAAACAAAATGTTAACAATCATAACGGTATTTTTACATTTAAAGCATACCGTAATGGAAAAATAAATTTTAAGGGTCGTGGTCGTTAAATATTTGTCGTGTGAAAACTGTTTTATGAAAGAAGAGGAAAATCGTTTTTGAATAATTTTGAGTTCTAAATGTTTCTGATTTGATGTTCGATATGCAATTGTATTTTTAAAATAAATGTAGTAAATGTGACAAAAAACAATTAAAATTTTGTTATGTATGTATGTATGTACATTTTTACTTTACCACAGTTTTAAGTAGGTATATTACATTCGTATGTACATAAGTATATACTAGGTATGAATAATTGCATATAACTTTATACATAAATAAAATTTTACTAAAAAAATATTCTCTTTGTTAACCGTTCTTTTCGGAGCTGTTAAAATAAATATAATTTTAATTTCGATTCTGAATAGTGTTTCTTGTTGTTAAGATCTTTTGTCATTATTCTACTGAAGCAAATTAAAATGTCTGCTATTATTGAAAATGTTATGAACTTGTTGTTAATAATTAAAAAAAATATATATATACAATTTCCTCCCTCCGTCTTATAAACTTACACTACATAAGTACGTACATGCATACATACATACGAATATATGTACATGTGTATGTACATATTTCTAGATTCTGTGTTATTAAATCTTAGATTGTTCAATACCTACAAAATTTATCAATAACAAAAGTCACGATGATGCAAATTGTCAGAGACACATAGTGTTTGAATATAGATAAAAATTTTACGTAGATACTTAGTTCTAAAACTAAATACATAAATTATATTACTAGCGTACTTCTTACTATTCTATTTTAAGATGACGAACTAAAGAATGTACGTAAATGAAAACTTACGCAAAATTTAACTAAAAATAGCTTAGAAATTGTCTCCACTATTATTTATATATGAAAATTTTTACAAAGGCTTTCGTAAGTAAGTTTATGCCATATAAGAAGTTTTTTTTTTGTAAATATTTTTGATTCTGCCAGTAGCGTAAGAGATCCTAGCGAAGATGCATAAAAACCGCGTATGTGGACATACATATGTAAGTGATATCTACTAAGTAGGAAAAACAACAAAAAAAAATTAAAAATTAAGTTGTTCCTTTTTTTTATTCGATCTGAGTGATGTTTAATCAAAGAAATTTTTAAATTTTAAGGCTTAGGTTTGTTTTCTTATTTTTTTTTTTTATTTTTTAATTAAATTATTATTTTTATTAGAAAATAAAATCAATTATTACGTGCTTCTAGATTTTCTTTTCTAATAAAAATAATAATTTAATTAAAAATAATAAAAAAATAAGAAAACGAACCTAAGCCTTAAAAACTAAAAATTTTTAAAAATTTCCTATTATATTCAGATAATCAAAGTATCGCTGCTTATGCGTTTAAAAAATCTATTACATACATACAAACGAACGTCGTTATTGTCGCTAATTTATAGAATCCATAATTTGCGCAAAGAAGATCAATACTGGGCGTTTAAAATAGAGTTACTTAGCACTCATGATGACTTATACACTAGAGCCCCGATTTATGTCGTTAATGGGGACAGGAGAAATGCGACTCAAATTGGAACACTTTTCTCCATATAAATATAAGAGCGCTGATTTTTTATTGATTGTGTCAAAAATTTATATATGTACATACATATGTATGTATATGTATTAGAAATTCTAGTTTTGATAAACGGGGAACTCCCATTTTTACATGCAAATTGATAAATTCTGCACTTGTAAGTCATAATTACACAATGTAGCGACGCAATCAAAACGACGAAAAGCGGATTGAGCAAAATTTTAAAAAAACTACGCAAATCGGGGGTCAAGTGTGCAGTAATTTAAGAAATGCTCAGAAATATTTTATCAAACAATTATAACGTTTTTTTTGTTGATAAAAAATAATCAAAAAAAAAAAACAGCCAAAAATAAAAAAAAATTTTTAGGTTTTGTGACTTTATTTAGGCGTACGTACATATTCTACCCTACACAATCGTACTATTATGTCAAAATAAAAATCTGACAGAATTATTGTATGTCTGAATCTAAAAATCGCAAATAAAAACTCAGTTAACGTTTCCACACTGTCGCTCAAAAAATGAAACATAAGAATGAATTAATTCATAAAATTCTCAAATCGGACACTCCTGTCAAAAAAAAAAAAAAATCTATAACAAATGCCCAATTTTCAGCCACAGGATTTTTTTTTTTTAAATCGTACATTTTTTCAGAATTGTTGAATTTAAATGCTTTTAAATTTTTTATTGGAAAAGTAAAAAAAAAAATTCCGATGTAAATCTGATCACTTGTCCCACTGAACAACCAACTTTAATGAAATTTGGCGAGAATTAGTGTGAGTGTGTGTGTGTAAACTCTAGTTTAGAAGATTGAATACAGGTGACGACGGTGTTCTTGATAACTTAATTTCTTACATTTGAAGGACTTTTTATTGATATCTGAGTCGATACAAAATTTGCCTTTACAACTATATTGGAAGACGTTCCACTCAATAAATGTACATATATGTAGTACATCTGTATGTGTAGATATATTTGATCCAAATTAAATAAATTAAAGGCAGTGGAAGCTTTTTTTTATTATTCAACAAAATATTCCGCGATATAAATATTTGTGCATGTAGAGGCATTTGATCATTAAACATTTGTTTTAAAATCAAAGAATATTATTTACAAACATTTTAGGCAGGTTAAACACGATCGTTTTAAAAGCTCAAGAAATTGATTTATAGATTTTTCTTTAATATGTATTTCCATTTGGCACTCACCTTTTTGTTATATATGTATGTATGTATGTATTTAAAAATTGTAGAAAAGTTTATAATTGATTCGATTTTTTATTAAAAAAATCTCAAAAACTATTCTTTAATAAAAATGAAAAATTTCTTTCAACTGTTTTTAAATTTTGCAGGTTCTAATTTTAATTTATATTATAAATTTATTATATTAAAACACGAGCACTACTAAAAAATTGAAAAAAAAACTTTTTTCCTTCTTAATTAATTCACTTTGTATATTTTGCTGTTTTGCAATCGTTTTAATAGTTTATGTGCGTTTTTTCTTTAATTTGTTTATATATATATATATTTTTTTTAAATATCGCTAATGAAGCCAAGCTTCACGAAGCTCCTTAAGCACAAAACTGAACACTTTGCTTTAGCGCACAATGAGTTTTAAAAGAACCCACAAATATTCAGTCAATCGTTGAAAGGGTTGAGTTTTTATTATTGTTGCTGCCGATTTAAACAATTAAAATACGAATAAATAAAAATATACATTTTTAAAAATAATAAAGAAAAGAAAAAAACAAATCACACATAAATATTCTTGTTGTGGTTCGATGCAACTTCTCTGCCAGCGAACGTTATTTTTGCATGCCAACCAAACTTAATCGAGTTCGTTTCAAACCAGCAGTGAGTTTCATTCAACCAACATAAAGTTGTTTAATCTGCTATATTGAAATATTTATTTAAAAAGGTTTATAATAATGATTCAATTTTATATTCAAAGAGAAAGGATGAAATGTATTTATAGAAATCTATATTAATTTAAAAAGTTCTAACGTTTAAAAATTGGCATGATGACTGTTGATGCTAAACAAGGTAAAATATATACAAATGTAATGGATTTGATAGAAATATTCCAGATGACACAGGAGATCTGATACATTCGAAATGGTAAATAATAAAATATATGTTTTATAAAAAATTCTGACCAAAAATCACCATGATATTTTCTTTCCCATCACCAAAGTTCTTTTGCTTCTAACACTTCCATCTAAAGGTATATATGTATGTTCATATTGGGTAAACATTGGATGAAAAATATTAAATACTTAATGACTGTAGTGTGACCATAAAATATTTTTGAATGGCAAACAGTAAACCAGCTGTTTTTTTTTTTTGAGAAAACAACAAGAATGTTTTCAATGTGAAGCACTAAGAGTTGAATATGTATTTTAATTTATTGTGGGAAAACAATTATTAGATCATACAAAGTTTTTGTAAGACCAAACAGAGTCAAACGAAAATATGTTTAGGTAAAATGCTACAATAAAAGATTTTTACGGCTGATATTTTTTCGCTAGCTTTGTTGGGCACGCTTTAATAATGTAAACAAAAGCCTGAATAAGACGATTCAATTCGCAAAATATCGGATCTTAAAAAAATTTGAAAAATATTTTAGAGAAGGTAAGACAAGAAGCAGCAGTTTGCTAATTATCGTAATTATTGTGAATGAAATCTTGTCAAGTTTTTCGCATTTGTAAAATTAGTGCGATTTTTAATTTATTCGTGATCCTCTAAAAGTACTTACTACTGACGCTGGCGGATAGAAACTTTAAAAAATTGTGTTGCTTGCCTGTCGCGAGAAAAGCGAAAAATCTCTATAAATTGCAAAACTTTTAAAAAGCCAAAATTTAAAAAATGGTAAAAAAAAATCAAGACAGCCAAAAAGTTTGGCAGAAATGCACCCTTCGCGAAAAAAGCAACAACTTGCGAAAAATTATTTAATACTAATAAAGCTTTAATATTGTTAAAATAAACGTTAAAGACTAAACGAATGCAAAAAAATTCTCGTGATTATGGCGAAAATTTGCAAAATCTCGCTAACGGAAAAATTACAAACCCAGAAACTTGCTCGCAAATTGATCGCAAAACTTATGAAATAGAAAAAAATTAAAATTTATGTTTTTAGATAGTTTTATCTAATATTTTATTAAGGAAAATATTTGTTCAAGTTTGACCACGGGGAAAATGTGTTTTTCGATATTTCTGTGGTTTTCATGAATAACAGCGCATGTCTAAAAATCAAATTTTTCAGGAGGGCCAAAATAAGTTATTTTTGAACCTACGATCTTATCAATTTTTTTTTATACAATAACGTAGATTTAGGTTTTGAAAATATTCTAATTAGTTTTTAGGAAATATTTTCTTATGGATCAGATCCCAGAGCAATTTGAAAAAAACAAACCATTTTAGACATCGAAATTGTGTCCTGATAAAACAAATTATGTAGATATACTTAAATAAATGTCGCTGAACGCAAATAATACCGATGCAACCACACAAGTAGAGAAAACAAACACACAAGTGATTGTGATTTGTTATTAACTAAACAAATATCAAATTATAATTTTCAAATGTTTTCAGACAAAACGGCGTATGGGGCGCTGTGTTTTTTTAATGATACAAAATTGTTACATTTTAAATGCTTATTTAAAAGGTAAAATAAATTTTTGAAAAATATGGACCTATATCAATTTTTTTCTAACACAACATCTAAATTTTTTCAAATAAGTTTCAACACTAACGTAGTACATATATGTTGACAAGCATTGGTTTTCTGAAAAATTCTTTTCTATTAACTCGAAGTGAGCAAAATTGAACATATGCTGTTATTCATGAAAACCACAGATTTATGTATACATACATTATTTTACTACTGTTTGATGAAACAAAAATAAGCAAATAAAAAAGTGCTTAGTGTGACCGTAAGACAATTTACTTATTGATATGAAAACATTTTATGAAAATATTGAAACAAATATTTCAGGCACTTACATATATGTATGTATGTATGTAAATATAACATCATTACGTAGCAAACGTAAATTATCAACTACGCATCATTACAACGAACATTAACAACGAATCATTAACCTGAAAAAAAAAGAAATTCAAGACATTCTAAAGATGTTAAGGCCATCTAATAGCAAATTTCAACGCATACCTATGTACATGTATGTATGTATGTACGTACACACATATTTATATTGGCAATAATTAAAATCATCACTTAATTAATTTCATAAACAAGTACATAATCATTAAATAACATTAAAGTTCAAATTTTTGTAAAAAAAAATTATTTATAAACAATTCTTTATAAAACAGTCCATAAAATGTTTTTTTTTTTTTGTTTTTGTAAAGTGTGTACATTGAAATATTGTTATAATTGTTTTAAAGATAATCTTTAGCAATTTTACTTAATGTTTTTAGATTACAATCAACTGAATTAAATTTATATGTAGGTATGTATTATTTTGTTGTTGTTTTACGTAGTTACAAGCATGCATGTATGTAACGACTCGTAAGTTGTTGAGACGTCTTAATTAAAAAGTCAAAAAACTGTATATTTTTTGCGATTCTTATTTATTAATTAGTGGATTTCTAAAACTGTCTTGATTAAAGTTACGTTAGAATTTATCAAATATTTCTCGAAAAAAACGCGACCAAGAAAGAAACTAATAATTTATTTCCTTTAATGCACTTTTTTTTCTTTAATTTTGGATTTGCATTTTTTAAAAAGTGTATAAAAACTCTTTTTTGTACAATAATTAATTTTATTTTGCAATATAAAACCAAGTTAAATGGCACTTATCCCTCAGCAAAACTAGTGGTCATGTTTTTTTGGACAAATATTTGATAAACTACATTCATACAAACAAATTGTATGTGCTAAAGTTATATATCGATTTCGTTATAAATTTTGTGAATTTCTTTGTCTATTTGTTTAAAGTTTACAATGATTCAATTAAAGTTTTCTAATAACAACAATTTTCCAATTGGAGCATCAATTTAAAATATGTACATATATTGAACTGGAATGAACAATTCATATGTATGCACATACTACATACATACAATGTTGACATTATTAAAACAAGAGCTGCCAGATGAAAAATTTACTGATAAAATTCATTACGTTACGCACAGCGCCATACACAAAAACACACATGCAAAGAAATTAAAATACGTTACTGTTGTCTGAAAACATGATTTTTCAAGAAAACTAGCCGTCTTGCCCTTGATACTTATCTATTTGTTTTATTAATATGTATGTACACATATCCTTTAAACTTTCACCAAATGTAGCAACCAACATTCAATTACATAATTAAATTTTATTTTATGTATATTGTAAATTACACCGGAAGTTGGTTATTTCTTACGACAGCGCTATACTGTTAAGCAATTGGTTTTTAGACTATATACATACATACATATGTATGTATGTATGAATTTATGTACATATATTTGTATTACATATTTCACTTGATGAAGTAAAAGTTTTTGATTTAATATTTTTTTGTATCTAAACAATAATGAACTTGATTTAAACACCTGTTACAAATCGTGCTAAGAAATAAATACATACATACATACGTAAACTAGTATATATATTACACAAACATTTAGAAAAGGGGGTAGTTTATATATTAATTATTAAATGCTGGCTTATAAAACAAATAAGAAATAATAATTGTAACTAGTTACTATTAAATGTAACAAATATTTGACCAAATAAGCGAAAGGAATTTTTATTTATTTTCCTCTAAATTAATATTTGTACACCTGTATATTTTTAAAGATAAATGTAAATTTTCATATATATGTATATATTACAAACCAGTATTATATTTGCTGCATTTTTGGATATAAAGTTTGAGTTTTGTGATGACAAAAATAAAAGCCACAGCATCATGATAAAACATATTCAGGTATGTGTAGTATATGCAGGATGTAGAGGTACCATTTGACACTGGCATTCCAATTACTTTATCTAGTATATATTGCTAATGACAACAGAAAAATTCAAATTAACGAGTGTCAAATTGCACTGTATAAAATATCAAGTTTTTTTTTTCATAAAATGGCAAAATTCTAATGACACATTGAGGTAGAGAGCACTAAGAAAAATTATACATGTATGAGTGTTTTGAAAGTTAAAAGCTAAATTTCCCCTGTTTCGTGAATCGACATAAAAAATTTCTTATAAATCATAGACACCATTGCTCTTACGTAAATTTTGAGGATACGTATACGTTGCGAATAGCTCCACTACTAGGGTGCATCAATACGTATAGGAAAACGAGTACAACGCATCAGCAGATTCGTAACGTATACGTTTTCGTAAGCATAACTTCGACTGCCATAAGCAGGGGCAAGTTTTTTAAGCTTTTTGCTGGAAAAAATTGCTTGAATTTGTTTGTAATGCACTTTGGCAGCCCTTGAAAATAATTTTTGAATCTTTCTGTTGCAAATAAAAAGCAAAAGTTTGTCCTTTTTTCACACATGCAATTTTCTATTCTTTAACTCTTGACATTGCAAACTAAATTGGCTTAAAGATGTTATTTATTATTGTGACAACTATACAGAAATTTGCAATGCATTAAATGCACTTTCCGATGATGATGTGGAATTAATATATAAAGCAAAAGCTCTATTTAAAAATGCATCTTTGAAATTTGATCTCCCGTACATAAAAGATAATTTCCAGTGTATTTGCCGACGTATAATCAAACTAGGAAGAAGACGACTTTATTTAAAATAAATTTTGTCTATTACAGAAAAAGTGGAAGAAAAGATGAAAAATTTTGAAAACAAAATATTTTTGAAAAGTTCAACAAAGTTATGAATCGAAACGTTGAAATTCAAACATTAGTTAAAATTAAAAATAATATTTTTTTAAACAAAATCGAAGCTGATGAATACATTGATTCGCTATCTCCAGCGAATTATTATTGTTAAAGTTCGCTCCTACAACATCCCATGATGTTGAATGGATTTTTTCAATTTATTCTACAGTTTTATGCGATAATCGACATTTTCTTTTTAAAATCTAAAAAAACGTATGACTGTGCTTTGCAATAAAAAATTATTTAATAAAATAAATGAAAATTGGATACATTGTTTATTTTTTAGAAGCATATTTGAGCTTTTTTTTGCTTATTCTTGGGCTTATTTACGTATATTTTGTGCTTTTTTGCTTGCTTTTTTTCTTTAATTTTGCACATTTTTAATCTTGCCCTGGTCATAAGATATTTTCAGCATTTGTATGTGAAAGACGGAGGCTTTGTGGGGTCTTTTATGATTCCATAAGTAAGAATATGTGCGAATGTAACCCTTAAACATTTTTGAAGTTTTGCCTGAATTTTAATAGAAAAAAAAATAAAAAAAAAAAATAAACGATTCTAATGGCTGATAAAAATAGAGGAGAGGCAAAAAATAATTGTACGTTCACGTATTGGCATTTTTTAAAATTTACATCTTCGATTTAATTTAGGGTAACTAAATTTTGCCACCAAATTGGGTTAGTTAATCGTCGTTGTAAATTTTGCAATCCGTAAGTTTAACAATTTTATGTAAAGTTTTACATTTTGGTGGAAACATTTAATACTCTAATGTCCCATTTCATGGAAGTTTTTGTCTGTTTCTCAAAGAAAACGTGAGAAATTCATCTTCAAAATTTCTTTAAATTTTTTTAATCAAGCCCGCTGTAAAAAATATATATTACGAACACTACTTTTAATAAAATTAAACTAATTTAGTGTCCTTTTTATTTTTTCATTTCAGGTTACTCGTATCATCATACATATACATACATATATAAATTTAAAAAATAATTAGAAATGTGTTAAGTGTGTGCTTTAGTGTTATGTTCGTGATAATGAAAAATGTGTCCGTACCATCAAAGTTGGCTGTCTCTTGGTAAACGTTTTTAACGTTTCGTTCTCTATCACGGTAACGAAATTTTTATATTATGTAACGGCACTTTAAAGCGTATTTTTGAAATAACGATAGCTAAATCGGTTACGTTAATTTTAACGGTAGTGTGCTTGCAACTCATGAAATCCACGCAAACTTGATATATATATTTTTCAGTCACGATATTTTAGAGCCAATCTTAGCAAAAATATGTAAATTTAGTAAAAAAGGGCCAGTCTTTGTAAAAAAAGTTTTTAAGTGAAAAAGTGAAAATAAAATGTTTAAATTAAATGTTATTTAATCATCACATCATACGTACCCATATTAAGCAGAGCAATAGGTAAGTTAAATTTTATGTACACAATTTAAAAACAAGTATATACAATGTACATATTTAATACAACATATGTACGTAATTTTCATATTAAAATTATTATAAGTGGTATTGGCAGTAACATATTCGTGTATAGGGTTTTCATTTGGGTGTATAATTTCCACAATATTTGTATGAGGTCCACATAGTATATATATTCTGAATCCTTATGGAAAGGGAAGTTGAATGAGCCATGTCCGTCTATCCGTCTGTACGTGAAATCGATTTTCCGAAGACACTAAAAGAGCTGGGTCTTGGACTGAAATGTAAGAATTTTTCTTAAAAAATCAGCAAAAATAAAATATCGGTTTTGATATTGGATTATATAAGTACCTATATTTACAAATAAATGAGGATATATGTATATGAACCCTTTAAGAAATAAATGTATAAATACATGACGTTGCCTCAGTGTTGAAAATGGAGTCTAAAGACTATAATTCAACGCACGAACCAAGGTGCTACTGAGGCTTGTTTTTTTTTTTAATTTACTCCTGGTTGGTAGAATTACAAGTCTTCCCTACCTGCCCCCTTTTGCTTGCGTTTCTTATAGGAAATCCACATGGGAAATATTAAGACTTTCAAATTAAGTCTGTATAAACAGGCATGCACTTTTATGAAAAAAAAAAGAAAACACCACCAGTGAGTGATCCACTTACGACCAGACCAGACCCTTTGTTTCAATTGAGTGTGGGGCTAAAAATTCAGTGACAGATTTTTTTGGAAAGTCGTGCGATTTGTAAAAATTTATGAAAATTTTCATAAAATGATAGTTTTCATGCGATCAGAGGAGTATTTTAATCAGCTGAGAATATTAACTTTGTCCTTATTCGTAATTTTTTTTTTCTAAAACAAATAAATGATTGCACAAAACAAACAGATGTTTTGACATCAGTTTTACATGATAGTGTGGCATGTACAACACCATTTTGAAACGTTTTTTTTGTTTTTTTAAAGTTGGTCTCAGAGTTTTCTGTACGTTTGTGTAGGATAGTGAAGCATGGCCTTCCTTAAACACATGTTGCAAAACTACATTTAAAAAAAAAACTGTGTGTTCAATACAGAACATGTCTTAGCAGCAACCCTGCACTGCAGAGAAATGTATTTTGCATAAAAATCGCATTAAGGAACTGGACTCACATATAAAATTTATGCATGATTTTGACGAGCCATCTACTTGAACGTGACATGAACATAACGTCGGCAGATTTATGGTTTGTTTTGGGTATTTTTTGTGCAGTATTAACCTAAAAAAAAAGAAACTGGGCCTGTTCGTAAATGCATCACTGCGCTGCATAATATGATTAATTTGCACTGCCAATATAAAATAAAAAATTTCCGTTGCATCAGCCATTTTTATGATTAGTGTTTTGTGTTTATTTGCGCATAATATACTGCAGCGATGCATTTTTGAACGCATACCTTTTGCAGAGTTGCCACTATTTGCATATATGAACGTACTGCGCACAATATGCAGCGCAGTTTTGCATTTACGAACAGGCCCACTGTCAAAGGAAAAATGATATTAATGGCGAACATTGTTGCTCATCCATATGTTCGGGCATTGATGTCAGGGCATGGACATGAGCGGTCTACATAAGCCATATGCAACGTCTGACATCATGCTCATATCAAGTTATTGGCTAATGGAGACGCCGAGTAAGAAACATTTGGCATTGCAAATATTTCAAGTAGTCTTAAGTTGGCCTATGGGAGGTATAAACATTATTAGTTATGTTTATTTTTTTTTTTCCATCAAATATTTACACTTCGTCTGACCCAAATTTAACCGCCATAAACTGACGTCACATGCAAATTAGTTTTATTTTCCTAAACAACTGCACAGTTTTTGTTGTTGTTGTTGTTGCTAATCTTTTCGAGCAATTATTTTACAAACAACCACAAATATTATTCACAACGTGATTTGGTTCGGTCGATAACTATTATTAAGATTTAATTTGTTAATACATGCTTTTTTATTCTTATTAAACTGGTTTTAAATACTACAAGCAGAATAAATTTAAGCATATTACGAGCGCATAGTGAGCAGCACTCTACTCACAATTTATTAAAACTGTTGGAAAAATTCCCCTTGTGAAAAAAAATTAGTTTTTTGGCAGGCTGTTTTAAGACGGTTTTAATTCTTGATACTGTGGTTGGTATGTGGCAAAAATTTGGTATTTTGTTAAAAATAGCATTTATTAAGAAAATTCCACCAGGTGTAGCGTTTAACGAATTTGCATGGAATTTAAAAATAAAATTCCTTTAAGAAACATGTATAAGAAAACAAAGACCTTAAATTTAAAGAAGATTTGTTTTGTTTATGATTTTACAAGATACATATGCATTTTTAAACATACAACAATTTTTTTTTTTACATTTGCAAGTGTGCATGAGCTTATCAAACATCCAACATGTTGCACATTATTGCTTATACGTCAGGCAGGGCAAACTTTAAACTTACCAGATGGTTGTAATAATCCCAATTGTGTGTGTTTCTTTTTTTTAAATAAAACTCGCTTTTAATTTTTATTTTTATTTTTCATTCTTGAAAAAATATTTAATTTATATTTATATATATATATACTTAAGTATCTATTATTTTTGAATTTTCTGTAATTCTAGTATCTTTTAAATAATAAATCTCTAACATATGTATGTATCTAATCTATATGATTTATTAAAAATATATTTCTTAAGTGTAATAAAGTACTTATATTATTAAAGTAAACTACACTGAACTACATACATAAATAATTGTATGTAAGTATTTAAGCATTAAAAATGTAACACAAACATATACAATAAATAAATAACAATGTTTTTTTGTTTTGTTTTGTTATGCTTTTTACTTTCGCGTTTTATTTATTTTTTCTTTTGTATTTGATTAAAAGTTTAATGCAAAATTTTACAAAACTTAAAATTAGATTTAAATTAATTCCATTACAAATACACACACATTTGATTTTTAAGTTTAATTTAGTATTATAAAATTTAATTTAATTTATAGCATCTTTTTAATTTTCTAAAAACTAAAATCATGAATAAAAAAAAAATTATTTATTTTGAAAATAAGGGACCTGCTGTTCGTAAATGAATCACTGCTGTTGGAGCCAGTTTTTATCAATTTACCAGCTGTTGATTTTCAGAAAGTACAACGCATCAAATGCGGCGCAGTGATGCATTTCCGAAAAGGCCCATTGTTAGTACATCATCTGCAGCAGCAAAGGCTTTTTAAGAACAATTTAGTTTTCGTTTGCAGCAGTATGCCATTTACGAGTATGCCCTAACTAAGTATTGCAGGTAATATTTTAAAATTTATTGATTTAAAAAAAAAACATGTACATGTACATGTATGTATGTTTAAATTGTCCAATTCACATGCCTAGTTGTATCACTTATTGTTGTATTTGATTACACAATTTCAAATATAGTTTCTCAAAACAAAAAGCATTTAAGAACAATTAATTTTTGTTGACAAAATTTTTGTTTGAAATTGTCTTTTCATATACAACAATAAGCGATACAACTAGGCTTGTGAATTGAGCAAATAAGTATGTATTTATTTGTGTATAAACTATACACAATCAATCAAAGGTTGACTTCCAAAACGTCAGTTGCTTTGAACAAGGTATAGTGTTTCACAACGTTGCATTTAGTGCAATGTTTAGCAACTTTGCATATATACACGTTCTTAATACCAAAGTACAAATGTTGAACTGAATTTGAAATGCAAGTCGAATACCTTTAGAAGTATGTATATGTATGTGTGCAGATCAATCAAAGGATCGCATCAAAAATCCTTTGGCCGAGAAATAAACAAATTTTCTAATTTTCGATATTGGTTTCTATGAACGGGCTGAAAAGAAATATTTACATTTCCGAATTTTTCTTTAATTTAATAATTTTTTTTTTTCGACATTTTGTACTAAAAATTAATGGCTCAATTTATGAAGCATTTTAATGGTGGTAATTAATGTTCTGATACTGTTTTTGGCCACAGTACTGTATAGAAATTATGTGGAGTAGTACAATGTCTTGATCAAAATTAGAATTTCGATAAATACACATGTACCATGTTCAAAAGTTTCCAAAGTTTTCTTTAATACAAAGTTTTGTATAAAGAAAAACCTTTTGAATAAGTTTAGGTGCAACGTCGTGTGCACACCAAAAGAAACATACATAGTTAATTAACAACCTTTGTAATATTTGGAATATGTTGGAATTTTAAAAAAGTTTTCGTTTTGTTTTAACAAATTGAATTTAGAACTCCAGATTTCTTGCAGAAAGGGATTAATTTTTTTTTTCTGGATGTCGGTCGGTATGAATTATTTTTAAATATAAAGTTATTTTTCAACGAATTTTCTATAATTTGATGTTTGATTTTGTATTGTCATTGATTGAAAAACGATTGTAAAAGTTACCGAAAACTTAATTTTTGAAGCGTTCAGTTCACATATTTTTAAAGCAAAATTAATTTTTTAAAAATTTTCAATACTAATTTTTGAACATGAATTAGAGCTTTTTTTCTGTACACACACGATGTTACCCAGACTAAATTAACCAAAGGGTTTTTTAAATGCAAATTTTTTACTGAAAAGAAATTTCGGTTATTTGATTTTTTCGAATATTTTTGAATGAAGTATGTACAACAAAAAAATCGTGAATCGTGAAATTTAAACACAACTTATGACATTGAACCGATATAAAAGTTTTAGTGAATTGATTTATTTTTCGACAAAGTGAAAATTGTGAATTTATATATAATGATTTGAATTTACCAAATCAGTTGCAACTTGTTTTGTATTCAACTGTTAAGTATTTTTATTGAAAGTTTTTTTTTTTTTTTTGCTTTGCTTTCACTAGAGGGAACAAACCTCAATCCGTAATTAAATCCCAAAACGGGGAAAATATCACACTTAAACAAATGTTGGAATTTCAATATTTAAAATTTTGTATCGAATTACGGAGAAGGTATCTAGAGTAGGTACTATCGGCAAAATTTAGTTAAAGCTTTCTTTGATCGTGTTAGTTTTCCGCATTCAATTGAAATTCCAAATATTAGAAAAATTCTGTTACTATATATTGAACCAAGAAATACTTTTTATATTCCTATAATTTTTACCGTTTCATTTTCTTTACTATACGACCCCTTAAAGTTTGATGTGTTGAAGCGGTGGTGGATGATGATGATGATGTTAGAGAGGATGTACTGGAGGAGTTTGGCAATACAGCTGGGTGCGTGCTGACATTACTTCTTAAGCTTGTTCTTTTTCCAAAAACAGCCGATACCACCGACTGTGTACCATTCGCAGCGGCCACATGTTTTGCATTTAGTAGCGATCTTGCTCTAGTAGCTGCCGCTACAGCGGCAACCGCATTTATAAGCTTTGGGGATGGTGGTGGAGCTGCCAAATTACTGCCCGTACTTTGTGTTCTTGTTGATTTGCTAAAGTTGGCAGGAGTTTGAGAGCATTTGGAGGAAGTGCTGCGTGTATGTATACGGCGTTCGGTTAGAGAGGCACGTTTTATCACAGTTGTAGATGCAGCGGTACTTCTCAATGCGCTTGCATTTGTAGAGTTCGCGGAAGTTTCTGAAGAGGATGACAAAGTTGTCTGTCTAGATCTTAAATTAAGCTGCGAATGGGGCAAGTTTTGCATATTTGCCTTACTTTGATTGAGAGAGCCGTTGATTGCAACATTTGGCTTCTCACGACGTGTTTTAATACTACTACGATTTGGTGTGCGCACATTATTATTGGCTGTATTCAGAGATCTTCGACTGCAGGGCGTAACATTTAAGTCATTTATGTGCAGCGTTTTACCACCCACCATTGTTGTTCTTAGGAAATTGCGTGTGACTGTATTTTGATTGTATTTAAGAGCTGCTTGTACCAAAGAACTTTTCGATTTCATATCTTTAGATAAGGAATTACGCGTTCTTAATGTTCTCTTTCCATAATCTATCATTGGTGTTGTACAGGGTGTGTGTGTAGTACTTCGCAGTTGTCTTTTGATCATGGGTGTTGATGTTGCTGCTGGTGGTGTCATCATGCTGGCTGATGATGGTGTCATACACATATTGTTTTTGGACTTTCTGGACACTCCGGATGGGTTGTACATATTGTGATTATATTTGGAATTTGAGATTCTTTGTAGGTTTTCATTAGGTACATTGTTATACAAATACGTGGTGGATTTAGCACGTTTACTGTGGCTTATACTTGACTTGTGCGGTGTTAGGGCAAGTTGGGCATGCGCGGTTGTTGTTTGGGCTGCAGGTGGAGGTAGAGGTGGAGGAAGGCAAATACAGTTTTTGGAGGTCGATATTGTGGAATATTTACTATTTTTCGCTGATAATTCATTTTCATTTGTATTTTCTGTTTCATCTTCTATTGTCGTTTCGAATATAACATTTGGCAATATTTCAATTTTCTCTAATATCTCTCCCCCGCTTAGGTGAATTTCACTGTGGCTTGTTTCCTTCGATCTTGATTCATCTTCGCAAGAAGATGATGATATTTCATGAATTTGTATAGATTTATTCGGCTGCAAGCAAGAAATGTCTGCATAAATTATTTCCTCTTCCGCCACTATGCTGCTGCTCTGATCTTCCAAATATTCTACTTCCATAGATAGTTGTTCTTCTAAGGGCATTGCTATAGGGTTTTCTGTTTGCTGTTGTTGTAAACAGGCATATGCAGCGATATTCTGTTGATGTTGTTGTAATTTATTTTCCATTTGCAAACGTTCATAGGCCACCTGTTGTTCTTCTTCACGTTCTTGCTGCAGTAGCGAATGCAATTCGAGTGGTTTTGGGCCGATTTGATGCATGAATTGCTCCTCCTGCTGATGATAAAATCGTCCCGTATTTGAGTGGTACATTCCAATTTGTTGTGAATTATGATGTTGCGATTCATGGAAAATTTTAAATGTTTGCACAGCCGATGTTGTCTCGTTAGCGACATGGGTGTTTCTACTATGACTTTTACATGTCTGCTGTTCTCTTCGAGTTTCTAATTTTGTTAGAGAATAGCCCTCTTCTTCCGACATACATTGTTGCTGATATAGCTGTTGTTCTTCCAATATAGCATGCATATTTGGGGGAGTTACACTTTGGCAGTTTGAATTCGAATTAGAGTTGCTATTGCTTGATAACGATGAAGATGGAGGGGTGCCGCCAGATGTCACGTTCATACATTCATCTTGCGATGCAGTTAATATAGAATTATATGACTCGGCAAATGTATTTATATATGAGTCTGTGGCATTGTTAGTCTCTTCTGCTTCCAAATGTCCGTAGTTTTGGTAGTTAATAATGCAAACTTCACGTTCATTGCTAACAACATTCTTCTTTTTATTTTCATCTTCATCATCCCCATCGTCTTCGCCTTCCTCTTCTTCGTCGTCTTCATCGTCCGTTTCTGTTGCAGTTTGGACAGCGTCTGTTGTATAAGTGCTATTATCCTGCCAAATCCAATTGTTCGAAGTTGTAAAAGACTGATCGTAACTTGTTGTATTTTGTGCTAAATCTCCTCCAGAAGGCTTTTCATCATGCTCTTCTTCCTCACTTTCCTCATTATCATCGTCTTCGGTATCCGATTCATCGGCATAGTAATTGAAATTGCGATAAGTTTCTGGTGGCAGATATTTCATTGCCATTTCTTTGTAAGTTGTTACATCCTTATGGGCCGGAACTTCTGCTTGTACTTGGGTATATTCCATGCCATAGCTCATAGGCTGTAAAAGGGCTGGATTATCGCTCAGGGCTTTACTAGATTCATTGCATCGTGCCATCTCTGTAGTATGATTGACTTGACCAGGCGGATATAATATCACCGTTACCACTGAGGTGTTATCGGCTCTCATTTTTTTGTTCGACCAAGTGCGTAGAGCTTGCTCAACTAAGGACTTGCTAGGATTCGGGCATTGATTACCCTCGTGCGTACTATCGCCCCTTTGCGCCAACAAACTATCAATGACTTCCTTATCGCGAACGGTATTAACAGCTTCCTGAGCGCTTACGACATTCCAGAGACCATCGGTACCGAAAATCAAACAACGGAATGTATTTGGATTAATAGATACAACTTTAACATCCGGATCGGGGCTGACAACAAACTCGTTGCGTTCTGAATTATAACTCCACAAATCACCCAAACTTCTGGCCACCGCCAGAAAAGGAATTTCATCTATTAAGGTCTTCTTTCGTATGGGGCCACGATGACTTGCTGAAATTATGCAAATTATAAAGTTATTTATTAAAAATCCATTATAGGCATTTTCATTTCAAAACTTACCATTTCTGGGACGATTCCAAACAACTCTGGGAACACCGGATTTTACTACCACTTTACCGCCAGAATTCATAATGCGATTTCTTTCTTCTATCGATTCAGGTTTATGATCGGTCGTTAATTGTTTAGCTCGCCAAAAATTTTCATTTTCAAATTGATAACCCAAGACAATGCCGGAATCACCAACATGTCCTATATATATTTTTTCCCTTCGTATGAATGCTACTGTTGCCGTAGTGCCAGCAGTGCTAGGCAAACCATTGGCAGTTTTGGGCCATTTATCTTAAAAGAAAAACAATTTTAAAGGATTGAAAAAGTTTTTAAATTTTTTTTTTTATTTTAATAAAATTCTTAATCATTATTTTAGTTGGTCTTTTAACTTTGTGCTGGATTAAAAAAATCTTGTGTGTTTTCTTTAAATTAAGTAGAAAATGTTCAAGTTGAAGTCGAAACCCGCCTATCAAAGTAAGGTCAGAGCCTAAACTGTAAATAAGATGCCTAAAATCAATAAACGTAGGGTAAGTTACGCGGGCCGTCACAGCTTAAGGAGTGATGCGCATTGGGTGCATTAATTTCGGTCCCTTTGTGATACAGGGAAAGTAGTATTGCTCTTAACTAAACAACATCTGGGGGGTTACTCTGTATTTCGAATCGAAAGCAAATGCTTTCGAATTTCAATATAAATAAGACACAAATTCGAACAGTTTTCTTTTCGAATCGAATTACAGAGTTAACCCCCTGTTAAAATTCGTTTATTTAAAAAATCTTTTTATGTTCGAAATGTTTACTTGCAGTCCAGGGCGCCAAGTTCTTATTCGAAATATGTATACCTAGGTAGATTTTCGAATAAGTCCTCTATTTATTGAACAATTTTCAAAATTATTTTCATGGGGTTTGTTTTCATTTTGGGACTATAGTATTTCTGCATGTCGGGGGCATATTGCTCACAACCGATATACATACATACATATGTACATATGTATACATATGTATGTATATGTACATACATACATATGTATGTATTATTTATTTATGTATGTACATATTTATGTATTAAAATTTCGTTAGTTTTCATGCGAAAAACTTCAATACATAACAAACCTACATATGTATGTATGTAAGTACATACATATGTATGTATACATAAGTATGTACATACATACTTATACCTACATAGCTGCATACGTATCTACGTAACTACATGCATACATACATACATAGTATGTTATTTTTTATTATTAGCGGGAAATTATGATAATCAAAACAAATGAAACAAAAAAATGTTTATTTGGTGCTCTGCTATTGTAAAAAAGTTTTGATTCACTTGTCATTACAGAAACAACGTATTTACGTATGTATGTATGTATGTATGTATGTATGTACATACTTACATGCATACATACATACATACATATGTTCATAAAATGAGGTGAGTATAAAAACCAGAAACTTGCTATATATGTACTTATGTATGTATTGCCAATAATAATAATCTAGACAAAAACCACAGGGTTGCAATATTTTTATTTAACAAGTAGGTGTGTACATACTTACAAACATACATTTCTACTTACATATGTATGTAAGTATTTAAAATAATCAATACCCTACCTAAACATGTACATATGAATGTACAACAATCGCTGAGTCATACGTTACTAGGTATAATAGATAGTACATACATATGTACCTTTATTTTGTTCGTTTCTTCAGATACAAAATACATACTCGTGTACGAAAGCTCCAGCGAACTGGCGTACATAAAAAAACTTATGAAAACAAAATTTACCACCGTCACCACACTTGGTATGGTTTTTTACGGTTTTTTGCTTCCACTAACACTATGTCAAAGTACAACTTTTAAAATATTTAAAATTTATCTACTTATGTAAGTATGTCTGAATCCACATATATGTATGTATGTATACATACATATACCATAAGTATTTGTAGATAAGGCCACACAAAAACAAATATAGTAAAAAGAGAAACGGTTGGGGTTTTTTTTTGAAAAATTATACGAATAAGCACAAAATCGAATGTACAATAATTCTCATCTGGCAACGGTTGAAAATTAAAACGCTTTGATATGGCTGGCTGCCTGGGTAACGTAGTGGTAGTGTGTTATATAAAAAAACTATTCATATAATAAACTACAGTTAAATACAGTTACAATGAATTAAGAAGTGTAACATAAATTTTTCCAATTAAAATTTGCATACATACATAGCTGTTTATTGATTTTGATTTCATTGTCATACAGTATATCCAGAAAAACAACGGAGTTATTAAACAAAAAAAAAATGCTATGCAATAGCTTTACCGTGGCAGTCCCCGAGTGCCACATGTTTTTTTTGTAATGCTGATGTATAACTACAGTGCGTCCATACAATTACATATTTATGTACCATTTGACTGTTAAATTCTTTGTATTCTATTCGCGTATAAGCGGCGCGTAAAAACGTAGTAATAATTATGTACATACATAAGTATCTTATTTTAAGAGTCTTAAGGTACGGTCACATCTGGCAAAAATTGGCCCAAAAAAGCATAACCACTAAATACTCATGAAAAAACTTTTGATTTAGATACCTGTTTATTACGTTAAACAATTTCCTATATAATTTATAGAAAATGTAATAGAATCTTATCTTATTAGATGCTGTTTAGCTTAATAAAAAATGCATAAATCAAAAAAGTTTTTCATTGGTATTTAGTGGTTACGCTTTTTTGGGCAAATGTTTGCCAGATGTGACCGTACCTTTATTTAGGTACTTTTTATCTAAGAACGCAAACTGACACTAATATCTTTGACTTCGGTATAGCCCGGTCCAACTGTAGTATCCATTAACGAACAAAATAAGTACGTATGCCAGTCTGGGAATATTCCACTCTAGTGGCAGCTGAGATATTTTATACACAAATAACATTTCACAACGTTTAGGGTGGCCCTTTTTTTCTACGGAATTTATAATTTTGTATATACTTATTTACTTACGGATGCACATGCATACATACATATGTATGTATGTATGTACATTTTACAAATTTTAATACATTTCCTTAGTAAAAAACAAATTTGTAGGTACTAATTACATTTAAGTGAGTATTGAAACACTTTCGATAATAATATTTCTGCAATATGTCAGTGGAAACTCTTTCTTTTGCTACATATTACCTACTTGCTTTGAATTATCTACTACACTTTTTGAAATTTCTCACATTTTATTACTAAGTACATATGTACATATACATATACACATTCACTTACAAAGAAATGTATTTACATATGTACATGCATACATATGTATGTATGTATGTATTTACGTGCTCATTTGCAGTGTTCAAAAGGAAATTATGGAACCAAAATAGACAGCGTTGTCAACTTGGTGCGTTTCGCACCTTTTCTGGTGCTTTTCTAAATGTTTTGTGCGAAAAATATCTGAGTTGGTGCGTGGTGCGCTTTTTCTTTAATTTTGGTGCGTTTTTTTTATTTTTGGGTAGCTCCAAATCATATTAAACACAATTTTTTGTTTCAGTATGAGAAAAAAGAATTTTGTACAAAAAATACAACTGTTTCAATACCATTTCATTCAATTGTGTACAATGTTTACATTAAATTTTACAGACCATAATAAGAGAAAAAGTTGCTGTCAAGTCTGTTAAAGAGCTTAGCAAAAACAAAGTATTCTCGAGACTATCGATCATTGTTCGATTTTTATAAAATGCATAAAAAATGCGTTTATAGAAAGTGTTGTAACACTAAAATAAAATTTCTATTTACTAAAGAAATATTTAAAATTAGTGTCAATAATGGAGTCTGAAAAAGGAGATACGCGAAATATAAAGAGATTTGGGAATCACAATGTGAGTTTAAGCAATGGATTCGGCCTTGACCAAATAATAACACAAAAGCAAGATGTTTTTATTACAAATGCCATATCACGCCCTAAATATCCAACCTTGTTCGGCATGCTGGAACACGGAAACACATTGCAGCTTTAAGCCCTTTACAAATATGATATCATACCATTAGCAGTACAATTTGAATCCGATGTCGAAATATTATCTAGTATTGAAAAAGGGTGGAAATTGATTCACTTCATGCAATGTCAATATTATATCAACATTAGAATTTTGGACTAAATTTAAATGTTGTAAGGACGCAAAATTAATTCAATAAAAAAAAATTCTGAACTTGGTGCGTTTTTTGTTGAATGGTGCGTTTTTTTCTCCATTTTGGTGCCTTTTGAAATTTCGAAGTTGACAACGCTGAAAATAGAGGTCTTAATATGTACATACATACATACATACATACATAGCTAGCGACCAAAAAATAGTTCAATTACTTTCTCACGAATTTCTTTTACCGTCCAAAATAAGTATCTGCATATGTAAATATGTTTTCGTACCTACATACATATGTATCTTCATTATTTATTTACATATGTACGTAGGAAGGTAAATATTCATAAGTTAATTTATTGCCTTACTAACCAATACATACTTACATATGCATGTATCTTCTGCCTTTTTTTTGTAGCGACGGTTATGCCTATACCATAGAAATAGGGTAAATAAATATTAATATAACCGATCCCATGCATAACAAAAAGTTGTATAGACACATATACATATGCATATATACTTATTGATGCATGCACATATACCCAAATCAACGTACATGCATACATATATACATGTTTATATTTACAAATAAAACCAGCGCTGTGTGTAGAATTTCAACATTTTTGTTGTATATTGTGCTCTAAAGTAGTTTTTGAAATTGTAGAAAATCAACAAAACTTGAATACAATTCATATCTACATAAAATTTTAACAAAAAGAAAAATAAAATCCAGATGGATGCAGGTTTTGTTTTGCATGGTGGTGGTGAAATTCGATTTTTTCGTTGCTTCATAAATTGTTGTAAACACAGCAAACAGAATGAAAAGAAACAAATGAGAAAGAAAAATACCTGAGGCATAAATATATGTATGTATATACATACATAAATATCTAAATATTCGAGTGTGTACGTAAGTATATACTAAAATACATACATATGTATGAATATGACAATGATATTTAAACAGGTAATACATTTACATATATAAATATAACAATTTTTTTCCTACTAAACGACTGTTAAATGTTTATAAAGTAAACTTGACAAATACATTTTGGCGGTATTAAATTATTTTTAGATTTCTTCTTAACTGAAAAGGTTGTGGTCTATGATTAAAATGTAAAAAAGGAAACAGCAAGTGTTGAAAATTCTGAATATTGATAAAAAAGAGAGAATGGGATTGTAAATATGTAGCTTAGCTTGATTTTAATGTCACACATAATGGGGTGAAGTCTGCGATGATTTGCGAATCAATAGCAGTTATTCTACTAATTTTGTATTCAAATGAATATTACCACTAAATAAATACCTCTGTAGTATCTGTGATAGGTATTGCCCTAAACAAATTGGAAGGAATTTACTGCCTGGCCCACGATGTCGAACGAATTTTTCTTTCGTATAAATTACATTTGAAACAAAAACAAAATTTTTAAAATTTTACAAATTTTGTTTCATATGTAATTTGTATGAAAGAAAAATTTGTTCGACATCGTGGGCCAGGCAGTTAGATAATAATTGTGATTTAAAAAAAAAAAAATAACTATACATACCTACATAAGTACTTATTTATGTACATAAGTATATAACGGTCCAGTTTGGTAACTATCGAACGAATTGCATGGTACACAAATGTGTTTGGTAATTTCTATAAGAACTTACATACATACGAGTATACATATGTATGTAGTGCCATAGAGCATAATTTGAATAAGTAACAAATCTTGAAAACATGAGATAAAATACCTACAAACAATATACATACATAAATAAGGCAGCTAAAATATATGTTAGCAATATAAATGAGTTCTAGGAAGAAATTCATCGAAAAAAGAAAATTTCTGAGGTATATCATAAAGTTTTTCGGTTTTGTAGTTTTTATTGTCGTGGGAAAGAACCATGATAGTTTAAATATAACGTTATACAGAAGATATTTAACATCTTAATAACAAATTGGCATTTTTTTTCTTGTACATATTATTTTGCAAAACGATCTTTTTAGGCGCTAGATAAACACCAGTTATACTTTATAAAGATTTTAGAATAAGTACATATGTATATAGTTACATTATGTTAGGCTTTAAAACACCACAGTTACATATGAATCAAAAAAGTTCATGAATTACCCCATTTATTTTATAAGCAAGTAGGTATATTGCAAGGACCAGTGCAGTAACTAGATAAAGCTCAAAAATAAACCAAATACCTACACATTATGTAATAAATTTTGTGAAAAAAGATTACTACCGTTTTTGTAACTTAACCATAATTAATTAAAATAATCTGAGGTATCTTGAGAAATAATTAATAAACACATAAAAGAGTTGTTGAACTTGTGTTTCTGCAACAACAACCACAAAATGTACCTATGTATACCTATTAACTTCTGATATATGATGGTTTGTATCTACTATACGTATATACCTATGTATGTATGTATGTATATTCATACATATAAGTAGTATATATGTTAAAAATTTAAAAAAGTTCTGGTTTAATATATAACAAAAGTAACGGTTTTCATTATATAAAATACTATAAATTCTAATAATAAATAAAGAATAATAATATCGATAGATTTTGATGGGAAAGAATATTCATACTTATTGGATTAATTTTCCGAAAATTAATCTTCAACTTCCTTATTAGATTAATTTAGATGTAGCAACCTTACAAATTCTTTTCATAATAAAATAGTAACAAAAGTATGTATGTACCTATATATGTACCATACATACATAATCAACTTAAGCTCACCTTGTTCTCTCCACATAGCATAGTGCGTGGCTATGTAACCCTCACGTATGGCACGCAAAACATCGTGATCATTATCCGACCAGAACAATCTCTGGTTGATTATTTCCATCATCAAATGCTCTTTAGCAAACTTGGCCGCTTCTGCTCCGCCGTGGCCGTCATAAATACCAATAAAAGCATACTCCAAATCTTTGGCATTTTCTGACTGTTGATAGGCTACCGAAAAGTAGTCCTCCATATATTTACGACCTCCTTGGCTGCATTGACCTGTTACTCTTAAATTTACCCCTATTGAGGACGTCTCCTTGCTGTTGTTTCTAAACATTTGGTTTTCCGGTAATTTATGGCGAGAATAACTACTTTCATCTGATGAAGAACTTAAACTAGAGGATGATGAAGATGATGAAGACGTTGTTGGACATGCAAGCCTTGAAGTACCACTATAGTATTGTGATAGGCATTCTGACGTCAAATGTTGTTGGGATGCTGAGGCACAAAGACCTTCGCTCAAGGATGTTGTAGTTTCAGTTTCTGTTCTTGTGAAGGGCAAGTGTGTAAAAACTTGCTGGTTTAGTTCCGACAATAGATGATCTTGGGAATGATGGCTCATATAATGGTGTTCAGTATGTGGCTGATGGTCATTTTGCTGCTGCTGCGTATCGTTTATTATTATAGCATTCGTTTCTGTATGCATTTTGATTATATTTTGTGAGGAAGTTTGGAAGTTTACACTTATAAAAACTGTTTAATGTTGTGTATTTATTTTGTTTGTAAAAATTTACTTGACATTTGCACTCTTCCCTTTTAGTTGATATTCTGCTTCTTCTTATTGTGTTTGTTTCTATTGTTATAATTGTGGCTGCATTAAGAAAATGACAGCTATTACACTCACACATTCTAATATGGGCGAAATAAGTGCGAAAGAGCAAAACTGCTCTTTTTACGTTTTCTTTTATCTTTATTCGTCCTTCCTCTTACGTTTCCCCGTTATTAAAAGTTTCTTATTTTCAACAAATACATTTACACTTTATGTATTTGTGTATTTTTAAACAGCCACAAAGCGACCTCTTTTATTTGTTAATTTCTTTTTTTATTATTTTTCAAGTTTTGGTGCAAATTTTGTTACACTTTTATAGAAAGCATTTTTACAGATTTATTTATGTTTTCTAGATTATTTCTTTCCAAAAATTGTTGAAATTACTTTTTCTGACATGAAAGTTATAGATATTTTTTAAAAATTTTTCCAATGAAAACTAAGCAAAATACTCTGTGAACTCAGTTTTGACTGACTACGCGCCTTGACTGCAACTCTGTATCTGCCAAATTGCTGTCAGTAAATATTTTACCTCCCCGTATACAAGTAGCAGACAGAGACAAACCGACGTATTTCTATAATTGTGTGTGTTTTGTATCTGTGTGCAAGAAAATATAAACTCTGGGTTTGTGTGCGAGCTATTTATTACCATTACACAATGTTGCCTCTTTCCAAGAAATCTTTATGGGTTGGTATAGATTGTTTATAATGAAACCCCAAATTTCGGGTACAATATAATACCTACGTACATAATTTAAAAATAGCAAATTTATGAGATGAATTCTTCAATTTCGTATTTTTAATAAAAGTACCATGAGTTTTTGGAACAACAAAAATTATATATACCTAGTACCTATAGGTACATACATAAGTTATATAAAATCTGAAATATAAATAATTTGAAAATATTCTAATGAAAACTTCATATAAAATTTTGATATGTACATATGTATAATATGCAATATTAGATACATGTTTAAAAAAATAATTTATTAAAAAAATATATAATCATACATAAATAGGAATATGTGTATGTGAAATACATGTAATGGCAATTTTGGCGATTTCGAGGAATTATCACAGTAAATATAAATGATATGAGAAATGGTAGCTCTATGTAACCATATATTTTCCCCACACACAGTGTTGCTATGTACTTTTTTATTTTTATTATTTTATACCTTGTTCTATTTTCTATTCTATTTTTGCAGTTCTCTTTGTGTTTTTTTTAATGACCATCTTGTGTGATGGTAAATAGGCTGTTGATTATGTACCACAAAAAGAAAAGAAAATGTACTTTTTATACCATGTTACATATATGTATGTTATATTTTGCCAATAAATTGCAGATTATATGTTTCCTGATATTTATTTATTTATTCAGTTCAGTAATACAAAGCCCTATGGGCCAAAAAATATATTACACAGTCTTAACACCTAAGTAGTTAATACTGAAAATAAAAGATTAAAGAAAAAATAATAATAAAAAAATGTATACAGACAACAACATTCCATGTTCGTTTTACTGAATTAAAGTAGATTATATTCCAAACATTCACCTCACACCCCCACGCATTAATAAGCTGTAACTATGTATATAGAACAAGATAAAATTGAATTAAACGGTCCAGATATTTGCAAGATCTCCCATTAATGTACATATATTATATAATGGCCAAGGTTTGTAACGTTGTATGGAAGGCAAATTTAAAAAAGTTGTCTCGACAGCCCATGTGATTTATTTCGCCTTGATTCGGCCCTTGTATTTGTGCTCCAGTTACTTTGTCAAATACTCTGTTGACACGTTTCTCGGTACAATTTTTGAAAAACTAAGTGAAGGTCTGTAAAGGCCGTGTCAGATACAACTTCGTCGCTTTGCGTGACGTTTCTAACTTTAATGACAAAGGGTAAAGCAAAAGCTGTATGACACAATAAAAACTTTGACAACACTCACTTTATCTATAAAAACTGTTGGTAGTTTTTACATATAATTGTCAAAGCGCACAAAAAGTTGAGAGTTGCCTAACTTTTGGCTTCGCGTTGCGTCAAAAGTGCTTTATGTGACATGTTTCATATAAGTACCTACATTTTATCTTAGATGTCAAAGCGAATTCACAACGCAACGCGAAGCAAAAGTTTTATCTGACATGGCCTTAATGAATTTGCCGTGGTTATACGCAAAAAGAAACAATTTAAAATCATCTAAATAGTGTGTTTTTCAGGTGCAGCAGCACTCCCATAGCCAGGAATCATTTTAAGCCTCTTCGTTTTTTTTTTTAAGATAAAAATCCAGCAAAATATTCTTAAATTGAAAAATCTTTTATTTTTATAACTTATTTCTACACGTAGTGTGGCTTTTGTTGAGAATCTTATATGAGTATACGAAAAAATTAGCCTTTCCAGCACTGAAAGAAAAGTCTGGTATTTATTTCAGTAAAACATCTGGTAGCATTAATTAACACATTGAAAATGCTAGAAGTCGCCTGATAGAAGCTGCCTAAATTTATCCAATCACATTGTATTGAGTGGAAATACACAAGCACTACTGAGTAATATTCATATTAAAACACCGTGCAAGCAACACGAAAAATTCGAAAAAAGGTATTGTTATAACCGTTGCGGTAATATTAAAATATTAAGCGCCAAAGAAAAAACTAAATTACATTAACTGACACAAAATAACTAATTAATTAGCAAAGTTATTTATTAAAATCAAATAAATTTCCTTGTTCAAACAAAAATATAGTCTTCTTAGAAATTAATGACAAAAAAAAAAACAGTAAAAGTACCTGTGAAAAAGAGGAAAATTGATTTAAACAAGTAAAATTTTAATGATTTACGTGGTATTCGCTGTTTTATATACATACTAACATATAATATAAGAATATTCCTACTTCCAAAAAGTCGAAGAAAATAAAGCGGTGAATTTTCTGGGAAAAAAGTAAAAAAAAATTTATAGAATATCTAGTCAAGAAGGTAAGCGGCAATTACCACGAAAAATTAAAACAAAGTCGGATATAAAAAATGAGCAATGGGCAAGTGGGTGGTGGAAAGAATAATATGTAAATGAAAATGTTGAAATTTCTGTTTTCAAAAATATATTTGGAGGTGTAAAAAAGTGGAAACAAAAGCTTTCCTTAAGATTTTCGAAGGGTGGCATAGATTTGCGGTATTTATTGAAGGCAGTTTGGCTGTTGTTTCAACTTACAAAAAAAAAATACGTGGGGTTATACCCAGATACTTATGTTTTTTTTTTGTATTTTTTGAGTATTTGCCTTACTGTACCTATTTTCATTGCTTGTATTGGAATGTACTCCAACATTCCTGCATAGGTATAAAGCCGAGATTGATAAATAAATCTCCAGCTTCTCGAAGGAATTATCACTTTCCAGTTAAAAAATACGTTTTCTTATTAAGCGCATCATATGCATATCGTTCATTTGTTGTAATAATTACTACCTGTTCGCCGATATCGAAGAATTTCTTTCTTTCGAACAATAACATTTGATACAAAAATTTGTTTCAATAATAAAAATATTCCGGCATGTGTCAATGAACAATTGCGAAAAATACCTTACATACATACTTTAATAACAAACACCTTCTTCCATAAACTTAATGACAGTTCGTAAATAAAGTTCCGATACTCTCAAAGCTTTTGTTACATACAAAGCAAAATCAAAATACAAATGGTGAATTTTTCTTAAATGATTAGGTATTTCTTTTATTTAAATAACTTCCAAATAACACTGTTTCATTGTTTGATAATTGTAATGTATTTTGTTCCCAAGTATGGTTCCTGCGTTTAAGTTATCATGAAGATGGCATTTTGTTGGATCATCAATGTTAAGTCAATTATGAAATACAAGTTAATTTAAGTGTAAAACATATGCCTAAATTACGAAAAGGTGTTATATTTAGCAAAGAACATGAATAAAAGTACATAACTTGGTTTTACATATTCATATTTATTTGAGTATATAAAAAAAAAAAAAAAAAAAAAAAGTATTTGACTAAAAGTTTGACCCTTTTTGTTAAAAAGCTTTAAACTAAAATATGAAAGAAAAATGCAGTGTTAAAAATTAATTTTTTTGTTAAATGTTTTTATTGAAAACACTTCTTGCCCATCGTTCAATTAGACTTTTTGGCTTGCCTTATAAGGATAAATTTTTTTTTTGTTTTTAACCAAAAATTAGTTTTATATACATATGTTACATACCAATATTAGAAATTTAAATCAGATATTCGATAACAACATGTTCGATGTTGATTTTGTCTCTAAATTCACTTTATAAACCCCTAATAAAGAGGACAAAAATATTATTAACAAATCAGGGCGTAAGGAGTTTTATATTCGGTACAACATATATTTAAAAACTAAATTTTCCCATGCATTCAATCATTCATTTATTTATTTTTTTGATATTATCAATTTATTTACTTTTACTTTCGTTGATAATAAAAAAACAACAAACAGCCGGACCACCACTTAAATACGTTAGATGTATATACATACATACATGTGTACATAAGTACATGTACGTTTACAAATTAATTTTATTTAAATGTTATGCTATTTATTTGCAATTGTTTCACTTTCTTGTTGTATATACTACATAGATACATATGTCGTTACCTAAAACGCAAACTGCTCTAACTAACCAAAAGTTAAATATAAAAAATAAAGTAGAACTGACTATTAAAATTATTTATCAATTTTTAAATTTTATTGGCCATAATAATGCACTTATTGTAAGAATTTAAAGTGTATTACCTATTACGGCTCACAATATACATCATACCTATATCACAAATTCAAATTTAGTCTTAGCATGTTTTATTTTTGTTTCTCCTATAAAATAATGTAAATGTGTTGTTCGGAGGTTTTGCATTTCATGTAACGATTGAGGCAATACTTTGATTTAGTAACACAATTCAAATGATTAGTGCACTTGTGAGTTTGTAATTGAGCGAGCAAATCTAACCGGCGTTGTTTTATTTTTAACTAACGCGTTTATTTATTTTATTACTTATTACGATTGTTGTGAGTGGTAATGGTTGTGTTACATTAAAAAAATTCATTGATTATTTGATGATTAAAAATACATATGTATGTATGTTTTAAAGTAAAATTGCAGGTAATGGCTAAAGCTTTGTGCCCTTCTATGAAATAATTAAAAAGTTTAATTAAAATTTTATATTTGTATTTAATTTCAAAGCAATAGGTATCTGATCTACAATTATTTTTGCCGAATGAACAATTAATTATATTTGTAGGTTTTAATTTCGAATTCGAAAATTGCTTCTTAAAATTTTACCGATTTCACTAAAGTAAACTTCTAAAACGACAACGAAAAATCAATAATTCTTATGAAAGTTTAGACGTATGAAAGAATAACTGTGTGTTACCTCTATTGTTTATTTCGATATTGAAAAAGTCATATTGAACACATTATTAATGTGTGCATGTGTATTTGTAATGTAATAAAAATTGTTAATTTTTTCGATTTCTTGCAGTTCGCTATTTCGGATTATTAATTCAATAATATCATAAAGATATAAACAAAACTTTTCAGCAAGAAATTCGCCACACAAACACTTACACACACACAACATATATAAACAACAAATATGTCGGACCGCAAAGCTGTTATTAAAAATGCTGATATGAGCGAAGAAATGCAACAAGATGCTGTGGATTGTGCGACACAGGCCTTGGAGAAATATAATATCGAAAAGGTAAGAAAATTTAATCAAGAAAAATTACCTTCCAACTTGCACTAGTTATTAATTGATTGTTAACACAAATTGAAATTAAAAAGTTATTAAGAAAATAGTATTAAAACGAAAGTTTAGATGATAATAAATGTAACACAAAACTCTAGAGAATTTGGAAGATTATGGAATTCTTTCATTTCACGATTCTTGATTTATTTTCAAAAATCTTTATTTGTAAACAGTTTATAACTTTGTTTAAGAATTTGTTTTACAGCATGTTCAGTTTATTTAGTTTAGCAAAATGTATAACAAAGATAAATTTGACTAATTAAATGTTTAACTGTAACCTTATCAGTTTGTCCTTGTTGACTTTATTAAATAATGTATGATTATATTTTACTTTTTAATTTATAATTTTTAAACAAGATACAATTTCGTATCTGTTTGAAAGCAAAATAAAAATCGTGTAAAGAAACCAGTGAGGGTTTATTTGGATTTAACATTAAAAAAAGGTTTTTCATGACTTGTTCAAGGAAAGGGAAAGAATTGTCACCATAGTTTTTACTTTATTGGCTCAATGTGTGCATCAAAGAAAAATTCGTTATTTTTTATATTGTCCCTCCGCAAAGCTTTATATTTAGTTCAATGACCTTTGTAGATTAAATATTGGGTATTATGCTGTTAATTCGTGTTATTTTTTTAATTTTCCTAAAAGCAAATCAATGTTACAACGGATGTATGTTACTGAAACGTGTAGGTTGATTTTAATGTACGTAAACGCTTTAATATAGAACATGCCATGAACAAGTAACAACAAATTAAAAAAAAAAAATCAATATTTTCAATATGATGACACTGAAAATGTGCCATGCACAAGGAAAATCCGTAGAAAAAAACCAAACGTTTGAACATTACAAGTTAAATGAATTCTTTATTTCGAATAAACACACAATGAACTGGCTGACAACCGATTAATTTTTCGTCCATTCCTTTTGATTGTTTTAAAATTTTACACTTTTCAATGAACTAAATTTTTGTTAATGAAAAGAATAAATTTATTTATTTGTTGCGGGTTAGCAATATCTAGATATATATTTCGTTGGTAGCTATACCAATTCATCAGTAGATGTTTTACCCTTTATGTTTAAAAAAATTTTTTTTTCAAAGCTCATCTATTTATTTTGTATAAACATAAAGGGTAAAACATCTACTGATGAATTGGTATAGCTACCAACGAAATATATATCTAGATATTGCTAACCCGCAACAAATAAATAAAATATAAAACATAAATACTTGAGTACATGCTCAAATAAATGTAAAAATTTTGAAAAGAATAAATTCAATAAATTAAAATGTAACAAATTTTGAGATATAACTATAAGCTGAAACTAGGAGTCGATGATAATAAAACAAAATTATGAATTATTTTCGATTATACCGAACACATCTGCAGACAAGCTTATCGCTTTACAGGGTTGTGTTTGATTAAGAAAAAAATTTTTTTTTGAGTATATGTACGTATTGATATACTTCCATCGAAATATTTATTCGATTTACATTATGCTCGCTGGGTTACATGCTAACATCTCATTTCTTATGAATATGTACTCACAGCTTGAAGCACATATTAATGTACGCATGTATACTCCCTCCCCACTGCTTAAGTTTTATGGTAACTGTATCATAATGTGTTTATGAATACACCATGGCATTTAACCAAGGTAATGACAGTGACTTGCACATTCCCTTATATGTAGCAAAGAGAGAGGTAACATTTCAAAATAAAAAAAAATTAAATGTAAAAATACAAAGGCCAGCCATGGTTAAATTTATCGTTAAGAAAACTAAAGAAAATAAAAATTTTGAAATTTCTTAACTAGTGTAAAAATAAAAATGTCATAAGTACATATTTAGAAAATTCCCAACTACTAACTTCCATTTTCATTGCGTTGCTTATAAAGAAGTATTTGCACCCTGCCAAAGACCAGCTATGCAGGGTAGCCGGTATTCAGAAATCATGGTGTTTGAAATTGTACCATATGCGGGAAGTTTTTGCCGGCTATATATAGCAGGCAATCTTTAGCTTCATTTAATAATGATTTTTGTGTAGTTTACCATCAAATGCGTACAATGATCTTCCTGCATAAAAATTCGTTTATTAAATTTTTCATATTGTGTACCAGTGAAGCAGTTTGCCAAAATTTTATGTTGAAAATCACAATAAATTAAAATATTTATAATGTCGGCGAAATACTTCTTCTCTCCCCAAACGAAAAATTTACAGCGATTTGTTGTTTCGATTTCGAGCCATTTTTTCAGGGAGCCTACTACATACATACATACGTACATATTTATTTGCAACAAATAACTATAAAAAAACAATTAAAAATAAAACAAAACTAAATGTTGTTATAACAACGATATAAACATTTAAAAAAAAATCGCACAAAATAAATTTAAATAACAAACAGATACAACCACCTGACCTGATACATATAAACGTATATAGAACAAATATTTATTATCTCTTTTAATACATTTAACTTATAGAAATAAAGTATGTATGATTGTGTATATTTAGGACATTTATCTATGTCCTTGACAACGACATCAACACCACTACAATATAGAACAATGCAATAACACGAAAGGACAAGAATGTAACAAACAGTAAATAATGCCAGCGAACATGTTCAAGTGCACAAAAAAGTTAAATTTTATATAGTCGATATTGGAATATTTTAATAAGTCTGATAGGCGGTAAGAAATTGCAAAGAAAAACTTTAAAATTTTGTTTTATTAAGTGCTCTCAAGTCGGCAGACGACCCACCCTTATTTTCCCCAAAAATATTCATCATTGCAAATTTCAACTTTCAAATCATCCAGTTGTTTAGGTTTAATTGGCACCACGAAATAAGCCCCAATGAAATAAGCCCGAAATCGAAAAATGAAATAAGCCCCAAAAAATTTTATGAAATAAACCCCAAAAAAAATGAAATAAGCCCCAAACAAAATTTACGAAATAAGCCCCAAATAAAATGAAATAAGCCCCAAAAAATTTTATGAAATAAGCCCCAAATTTTTAAAAAATGAAATAAACCCCAAAAAAATGAAATAAGCCCCAAATTTGTTAACTTTATGATGTAAGCTTAAGAAGAAATCATAAAATGCAAGAATTTTATCCTCTAAATTGTATCGAACACCGGCTTCGCGTTCAAAGTATTTTCTGCATAACCGGCCTACAGCCAGGCGCAAGGAATTTATCCTCTATGGTATATCGAACACCGGCTTCGCGTTCCAAGCATTCTCTGCATAACCGGCCTACGGCCGGGCGCAAGGAATTTATCCTCTATGGTATATCGAACACAGGCTTCGCGTTCAAAGTATTTTC
Source organism: Lypha dubia (assembly GCA_947311025.1). Taxonomy (NCBI): domain Eukaryota; kingdom Metazoa; phylum Arthropoda; class Insecta; order Diptera; family Tachinidae; genus Lypha; species Lypha dubia. The sequence goes on along the minus strand of OX371262.1, from coordinate 9,089,063 downwards.
TGCATAACCGGCCTACGGCCGGGCGCAAGGAATTTATCCTCTATGGTATATCGAACACCGGCTGCGCGTTCCAAGCATTCTCTGCATAACCGGCCTACGGCCGGGCGCAAGGAATTTATCCTCCATGGTATATCGAACACCGGCTTCGCGTTCAAAGTATTCTCTCCATAACCGGCCTACGGCCGGGCGCAAGGAATTTATCCTCTATGGTATATCGAACACCGGCTTCGCGTTCCAAGAATTCTCTGCATAACCGGCCTACGGCAGGGCGCAAGGAATTTATCCTCTATGGTATATCGAACACAGGCTTCGCGTTCAAATTATTTTCTGCATAACCGGCCTACGGCCGGGCGCAAGGAATTTATCCTCTATGGTATATCGAACACCGGCTTCGCGTTCCAAGCATTCTCTGCATAAACGGCCTACGGCCGGGCGCAAGGAATTTATCCTCCATGGTGTATCGAACACCGGCTTCGCGTTCCAAGCATTCTCTCCATAACCGGCCTACGGCCGGGCGCAAGGAATTTATCCTCTATGGTATATCGAACACCGGCTTCGCGTTCCAAGAATTCTCTGCATAACCGGCCTACGGCAGGGCGCAAGGAGTTTAGATCTATTTTACGGATATGAAATAAGCCCCAAATAAAATGAAATAAGCCCCAAAAAATTTTATGAAATAAGCCCCAAATTTTAAAAAAATGAAATAAGCCCCAAATAAAATGAAATAAACCCCAAACAAAAAATTTGAAAATTGTTTGGGGCTTATTTCATTTTTCGATTTGGGGCTTATTTCATTGGGGCTTATTTCGTGCCACCGGTTTAATTTACGTCATCAAACTGATCGTAGAAAAATAATATAGTAGTCGAAGTAGTCTGATCAAATACAATATTTAAGCTTGAGTTAAAATATTCACCATTTTGACAGAAAATTTTCCAAATTAAAATTTGTTATGATACCTTTTTTTCAAAAAACGTGTCGAAAAAGTGAAAATTTATTTACATGAAAACAACAAAAAAAAATATTCTAAATTAATTTTTTTTTTTTTTTCTTATCGGGTTTTTTTAATTTTCAAAACACCAATGAAATTTGTGAAAAAATTATTTGACAAAAAAAATATAGAGAATACATTCATAATTTTTTCCCTCTTTTCAAAAAATTTTAAAAAACAATTTTACAAAAACAAAAAACAATAAAATAAAATTATTTAAACCAATTGAAACATTTTTGAAAAACAATAATCAGAAACTAAAAAGACAAATATATCTATCTCTTATCATCTACATATATTACACCTAAATAATTATTTTTCCTTATTAGTCAAATAATTTTTTCACAAATTTTATTGGTGTTTTGAAAATTAAAAAAACCCGATAAGAAAAAAAAAAAAAATTAATTTAGAATATTTTTTTTTGTTGTTTTCATGTAAATAAATTTTCACTTTTTCGACACGTTTTTTGAAAAAAAGGTATCATAACAAATTTTAATTTGGAAAATTTTCTGTCAAAATGGTGAATATTTTAACTCAAGCTTAAATATTGTATTTGATCAGACTACTTCGACTACTATATTATTTTTCTACGATCAGTTTGATGACGTAAATTAAACCGGTGGCACGAAATAAGCCCCAATGAAATAAGCCCCAAATCGAAAAATGAAATAAGCCCCAAACAATTTTCAAATTTTTCAAAATTTTTGAATTTGTTTTTGTTTCAAATGTAATTATTCGAAAGAAAGAAGTTCTTCGTTATCGGCGAACAGGCACTAAAACAATAATAATTTTTTCCCCTGAAGAAGCCTCCCAACGGTGTGGCGAAATATCGAGAGAAAATAAAAATTAAGTTTATTGTTAATTTTTATAAAAAAAGACCTCAAGCTTGATTAAATTAGATATATATTAAATTAATTATTTTAAACACAAAATTACCGATGACCTCAAAGCAGAGGATTGATATAATAGGTCCGTTCGTTTTCTTTTGCAGTAAATGAGTAATTACTAAACAGAAGAATTTACTCTAAAAAAAAAAATTCATAACTTAATTATAATCAACTTAATCAATGTAATCTTCCCCATTTCAACATTTTTTTTTTTCATTTTATGTATTTGATTTTTCATATTTGTGTATGATTAAATGTATTCAGCGTGGAAATGTCACTTTAGGCTCTGAATTTGCGTTCTCATATACTGTATTTTGTGTAAACGAACGAAATTTGTAAAATGCATTAAAATTTAGTAAACAAAAATATTAAAAACTTTTTGTTACTCGAATGCACTTCTTAATATCGGAAGTTGCATAACCACAAAATTTCCCGCCCAACCTTCATGTTGTTAGATAAATTATATGAAAACTTTTTTGTTACTGCATATTCTATAGAATGTATTGATTTAACATCACAGTATACAATACAATATATGTACTACATACTGCATCATATCATAAAATATACTTAATTTAGTTGAACTAAAAAAAAAAGTTATAATTACTTTGTATACAATTTATCTACTATGCCTGTACGTAGTTACATACATATGTATATTAGGGGACGCTGATTTACACTTATCATAGAAAAATAAGATATTCGTATAGAAAAAACGAAATCTTCGGAGAACTCATATACATATCACACATATTCTGTATTAAGGATATATGTGTGTATGCAATAAGGTTGCACAAACCACTTGAAAATCTAAAGATCATCTCTCGATTGTGCAGCGAAAAAGGTTTTTACAAAATATATAATTAGATTATTTAACAGATGATTTTTCGTAAAAATTTACTATATAATCCAAAACTCTTCGTAGGCAATGTTTTTACTACATATGTATACAATATGTTATAAACAAAATAAAATCTAGTGACCCTAATTTATTAACTTACATACAATATTTATTTGCTCTTTTAGGTTTGCGTGTTTAATTATACATTTTTAATATACATAACAAATAAGAAGTTTACAGAAATAAAAATCAAGTTGACTGCTTTTACATGAAGTCAGTGCCGAGCTTCAGAATTTACAGACATATGTACATATGTACATATATATTTTTCTATTTTGGAAAATATGTACATATGTAATGATTTTGAGTGATGGTATCAGCAGTTGGGTGGCGCTGACATTTTAACTTTGATTTTATTTAAAACATTGTACTTACTTTGTCACATAACTTAAAACATTTTGCTTTTTCTTCTCTTCTATTCAGGATATTGCTGCTTTTATCAAGAAGGAATTCGACAAAAAATACAATCCCACATGGCATTGTATTGTGGGAAGAAATTTTGGATCCTATGTAACGCATGAAACACGCCATTTTATATACTTCTATTTGGGCCAGGTGGCAATCTTATTATTCAAGAGCGGTTAAATTAGAGACACAACAACAATACACAACATTTCAATACAATATAGCAATAACAACAACAACTATGTACCATTATAAAACCACAAGAAAAAAATATGATTGAAATATAAGTACGTAAACATACAAACAAACAACACAATTAAATTAACAAAAAAAAAAAAACAACACAAAAAATACCACAACAAAACACCGCAGAATTTAAGCTATTTTACAATTTATGTAGAAAAATAAAACAAACAACAAAAAAAAAAAATAAAAATATGAAAGGATGATAAGATGCTGAAAAAGGGGAAATTATATAGTAATTAAATCATCTAAAATAGTAACAATTTCTATCTATCTATATCTATCTAATCTAATTTGAATTTTTTTTTGTTTTTAATTTTCGTTCTTAGTTTTTGATCTAAACCTAAAGAAAATAATTTTTGTGTTTGCATATTCACTTCAATTGTTGACAATGGAGTTGAATCCAACTTAGTACATACACACTTACATACTTTTTACACTTTTCACCTTTTTTTACATATAACAAAAAATTTTACCTCGAAATTAAAAGGTTCTTTATTTTATTTCATTCCTTTACTACATATGAATGTACTTACTTATGTGTTTTCTAACTGAAGCTAAATTATTTGTAATGAAATTGAAGAAAAAAGAAATAAATTAAATTTAAAAAAGTGTATAAATGGAAATTTATTATTTTTCTTATAAATACGCGTAAATACTATAAATTTCAAAACTACTTATGTATATGTATGTGTTATATTGACTTTAAAACTAATATTTATTGAAATTTTCTAATAAAATATGAATTGAATTGCAAACTTTAAAGAATATGGCCATCCAACTTAAGAAATAAGCAAAACAAAATAAAAAGAAAGTAAATTTTTTAAAGTGAAGTTATTTGTATACATATGCATATATTTTGATTAAAACATAAATTCTACACAAAATCCCGAAATTTCATTAGTCGATGAAAAAGGAAGAGCAAAAAAAATATTAATCTATTAGTTTCTAAAGGTTGTTTTAGTTTCTTGTAAATGTAAAACCAACCTATCTTATTAAACTTTTAGGGGCTTTGCTAATTAATTGGCCCATAATGTACTTAGCTAAGTATATACATATTCACAAGTATACTTTTAAGTACAACACACAGAGATATCTTCTTTGTTTAACATTGAAAGCAAACGAAACAAAATATCGCACTCTCTTAAGACATTAAACTCGAAATTTGTCAATTTTTAATTTTTTGTCATATCAACCCACTGTAAAAATCTTAAATAATTTTTCTCTACTCTTTCGTCAAAAAGAAACAGTTGTATCTCTCTTTGTAATAGAATAGTAGTACATACATAAAAAAAACCCGTTTTTATGCCTCTATTTAAAATTTGCAAATTTTGATTTAACGCTCTTTAGAGGAACTGACAAGTGCGATATTTATGTGTGTAGCAATAAATAAAATATAATATATTTTAGGTGTAATTCATAAATGATTATTAAAGTTATTGTGGCGTTAATGTACGAATTTTGTATGAGAAAACCGGTTTTAATTTGCACATTAACTTTATGAATCGTTTATGAATTTCACCTTTTTTTGTATTTAGTTATTAGATTTACTACTTCTTGACTGCTCCAAATATTTCTTTTTTTATTTATTAAAAAGTATTTGGAAATTCCATAAATTTTTAATTTCGAAACTCAAAAATAAATACAAATCAATCCCCTTAATAAAACGTGTCTAAAAAATTATATATAGAAAAAAAAAACCACACACACACACACTGAAAGAAAACAAAAATATCATCTATCTCACATGTTGCACTTTTAAAAATGCAATAATTTTTAAAACCGTTTTACTATGCACCCTCTAACTATGATGAAAGTATTTTTCTTCTTCTTTATTTAGTGTAAACTTTGGACATTTAGAAGTGGTTTGAATTTTTCATCGAAAAATTTTTCTACTTAGTTTCGAATTTTTTTTTTACTCATTGTTTTCTTTCATTTTGCTCTTTGTTAACTTTTTTATGTTAAGAATTTTAACATTTGAACTAAATGTTTAATACAAATGTAATCGTTTTTAATTTTGAGAAATAAATCTTAAGTCTAAATAAACAATGAATAATTTTGTGTGAATGTAATGGTATAAATTTTACAATTTCCGTTTAGCACAACAAAAGTTTGAAAATCAAGCCAAGAAGCAAAATAAAAAACTTTTTTGCTATTGTTTTAATTTTTATATGGAAAAAATGTAAAACTAAAGAAACGCATAAAAAAGTTATTTCTATAACAGAATACTGTTATGGAAATGAATTTTCTATACAAATAAATGTAAAATTTAAATTTGGTAGGATTAACTTTGTAATACGAATCGGATTAAAATGCTTTCGGTGTGAAATACAAATAACATACAACAGTTGGGACAGTTCTTAATTAGGTTTGTTGCGCTAGTTTTGGGACGAAGAAAAATGAAATAATTCCTGAGATCTCCCGGATACCTTCATACAATCAATATGAAAAAATCGGTTTGAAACATCTGGGGCAAGTATTAAGTGTTTTTCTACTACAGCTTAAAATATTTTCTGCCAACACATAAAAATATCACCTTCTTTATCTTCGGAATAAGAAGGGAAATCACCGGAATAATAAATTTTGTTTCGCATTTAGATATGTATGTGTAGAGAAATGTTGACGTTAAATTTAAAACTTGCATATCTTAGCAGTAATACGTTGCATAACTCAGGGCGTTTCCAAAATATTGAAATTTTATTGGAATTGAACATCTATTGAAAGTTTCGAGAGTTATTTTTCTTGTGCATACTACATATTTTCGAATAAGAAAAATTTAATTCCATTTGAGAATAATATATTTATTATTCGTTTGAAATGCTGTTTTCAATTTAAAAATGCACGTATTAGCGGGAAATTATTTGTATTAGAAAAACGGCATACCACGAGAATGAGTTTATAAACTGGGTGACTCGAATACTTTGCTCATCATGGTTTTAGTACTAATTTTGATACTGTTAGTATACAACTGTGTATATTAAAAAATAAACAACATAATTTTGTATTTTGACAATTACTATTGTGCTATAGGGCTAATTTCCTTTTTGTTTTTAGGTTATTATCGGTAATTAATCGAAAAATATGTATTATAATTGAAAAAGAACTATAAAATTTGTATATAAATTATTAAATAATAATTAAAGTTGCAGCTTAAAGAATTTAATCACGTGCATATAAAATTAAATAAATTGCCACATATGAAAGTGCATGGTGTTTACCAAAAACATTTTTAATTTTTATTATAAAAATTTGTTAAATAAAACTGAACATTTGGCAAAAATAAAAAGGAATTTGAAGAAAATTACTCAAAAGCGATATATTAAAAGAGAAACGGTAAATTTTAAGGAATTCCAAAAAGAAACAAAAACAGCTCCGTTTTCATTAGGAGCAACAAAAATATCTTTTAACAAACAAACACGGTGTCAAAATCCGACTCCAAGAAAAGTTTCTTCAGTGTTAAAAGCAACGAAGCTCTACTATTCTCTAATTCATTGGTTAAAAGAAACAAGTGACAAGCGTTTAATGATGGTGACTTCAGACCAATCTGTTAAGTACTTGGAAATTCCAGACAAGAGCGAAAATGACAAGAAACTTTACAAGTATTAAATGGCCCGCACTATACATACATATGTATGTAATATTTTATATATATGATTTGTTTTATTTTACAAATTTTAGGTCATTAGTATTGGCCAATGGCTTGCATGTTTTATTGGTATCAGATCCAAGTCCTGTGCCACATGATGGCTTAACTTCTTCTTCCTATGATTCAACAGGAGATTCTTGTGCCGAAGAGTCTACAGAAAGTGATGACGAAGATGCCGCTTGTTCTAGTTCCGAAGAGGAAACTAACTCTGACGCTGAATCTGAGGAAGGTATGTAATGTTAGAATTTTTATACCTGAAAATCAACAAAGGTTTTCAATTGAAAAAGTATTATATGTATGTATATGCAAAAGGTTTGATGACAAATTACTCCCATATTAAGAAATATCTAGTAAATGCATGGGATTAACTGAAAGGACTGGTCCACTTTAGGTGAAAAAGAGTTGCAGAAGAGTTCATCATTGAAATGAGCGCTTAGAACGAATACAAGTTCTTTTTTGCATGGGCTCGTCCAATTGATTTATTTAAATATCTAGAATTTAATATACCTATGAAGAAAACTTTTCTGTATACCAAAGAAAATTTAGTTTCAATTAAAATCTGTTTTATATAAGCAATTTATAAAATCTTAGAAATTTAATTTAATATTTCAAGGTGATGAAAAGCTAGCTGCCGTTGCATTATTAGTCGATGTTGGTTCATTCACTGAACCAACCAGATACCAGGGATTGGCACACTTTTTGGAACATATGATATTTATGGGATCAGAAAAATATCCCACAGAAAATGCTTTCGATGCTCATATCAAAAAATGTGGCGGTTTCGATAATGCGAATACAGAATGTGAAGAGACTCTTTTCTATTTCGAAGTATCTGAAGAACATTTAGATAGTAGTATTGATTATTTTACCGCCCTTTTGAAAGCACCACTTATGATGAAAGAAGCCATGACTAGAGAACGTGAAGCAGTTGAATCGGAATTTCAACAAACCCTCTATGATGATGAGGCAAGACGAGATCAACTTTTGGCCAGTATGGCCAACAAACATTTTCCTCATAGTACATTTACATGGGGTAACTTAAAATCATTGAAGGAAGAAATAAACGATGATCATTTACATAAAGATTTGCATGAATTTTGCAAAAGGCACTACAGTGCTCATCGCATGTATGTGTGTGTTCAGGCACGTTTACCCATTGACGAATTAGAAAGTTTGGTTGTAAAACATTTTTCGGACGTACCTAGCAATAATTTAGCTGGTAAAGATTTTAGTGTGTATGATTATCGGCAGGCTTTCAGCGACGAATTTCACAAGGAAGTGTTCTTTGTTAAGCCCATAGAAAATGTGTGTAAATTGGAGTTAACTTGGGTCTTGCCACCTATGACAAACTTGTATAAATGTAAACCAGATCAATTTCTTTCTTATTTAATTGGATATGAGGGTGCAGGCAGTTTGTGTGCTTATTTACGAAAAAAGTAAGTTGATATAATAGTTATAATTACTTAGTCAGCTTTTTATTGGAGAAAAGCGACAAAAAAGTCAGTCTGTCAAAATATACAAGATTTTTAAAATTTTCATAAATACAACCATAAACTACGACCTTGCTTTTTAATGTTTCTTATTTTTTGCTCTGCAACCTACCGTTGGCACATATTTGCAGCAAACTCTTTTTTCTGAAATTTCCGGACATTTTCAACATTGTTCCTAGTTATTTTTGTATGTATTAATGTGCCAAATAGTAGCGTGTGCACTACAGAAATAGTGTATATAATATTAATCATTCATAAATAATTTTATAAATAATCTGTGCGTTAAAACAATAATTAGCTGACAACGATAATGTGTGAGATATGTTGAACAACAAATATAGATATTTTGTTTATTTCTTTTAGACTCTGGGGCCTTGAATTAATAGCTGGAGTAGATGAATCTGGTTTCGATACAAATTCAATATATTCACTATTTAATTTATGCATTTACCTCACTGATAGTGGCTTTCAAAATTTAGATAAAGTCTTGGCATCAACTTTTGCCTACATACAACTGTTTGCCCAGTGTGGTTCCCTTAAAGAAGCTTATGAAGAATTGTCCAGCATAGAGGCTACAAGTTTTCGTTTTGCTTCACAAAAGCCAGCTTTTGACAATGTTCAAAACCTGGTAATACGATCGAAATACTATCCACCCAAGGACATTTTAACCGGCACTGAGTTGTACTACGAATATGATGAAGAACAAGTGAAAAATGTTATAAAACATTTAAATGAATTTACTTTTAATATTATGATTACCTCGCAACAAAAATATGATGGCATTGTATATGACAAAAAGGAAAAATGGTTTGGCACTGAATACACCAGCATCAAAATGCCCAAAAAATGGCAGGATTTATGGGAAAATTGTGAACTCATGCCGGAACTTTTCCTACCGAAGCCTAATCGTTTTGTTTCACAAGATTTCCGTTTATTCTGGGTGGAAAATGGTAAACCCGATATACCTTTGGCTCCCAAGAAAATATTGCAAACGGATGTTTGTGAATTGTTTTTTAGGCAAGATGATAAATTTGAATTGCCAGATGCCTTTATGTATTTCTATTTTGTTTCGCCTTTATTAAGGCAAAGTGCCAAAAAGTGAGTGTTGCAAAAACAATTACAATTGTTTAATAAATTAATTATTAATTTTTCTAGCGATGTTCTGTGTGCTCTCTATGTTCAACTAGTTAAATACCGTTTGGCTGAAGAATTATATCCAGCAACTGTGGCCGGTTTAAGTTATCAATTTTATTCCGCTGAAAAGGGTATGGTGTTAAAGGTAAGACGGATGCAAGGCTATGGCTGTAGTTATAATATATACGCATGAATGGATTGTTATTTGAATAAATTCATTAGTTCTCATAATTTGATTTTAAAATTGCTTTCATTTATTTCATAAATGCACATTCTAAACTTTATCTCTTTCATTTTAATTTGCTTTGTTTTTCAATTAACTAACGTAAAGGTAAATGGTTATAATGAAAAGCTGCATTTAGTGGTCGAACTAATAACTAAAGCTATGGTATCCATGGGCGAACACATTACAGAGGAACATCTAGAGGTTTTCAAGAAACACCAAAAGAAGGCCTATTTTAATATTTTAATAAAACCCAAAGCACTCAATAAGTAAGTAGTGATTTGATTATGGAACAATTTACCCAAAATGATACAAAACAATAGAAATTCCAAAAAATAATAAGCACTTAAAGGGAATACAAATAATTAATTTAAGATTTCTGTTTTAACTAAATCGAACAGACCAGACCATACACAAGTTATTTGAATACATGGGATGGAACTTTCATATTTTCAGTTTTATTTCTATATCTAACCGAAGTTTGCAATTATTATATCAATCAATGTCTGCCATTTGTTTGAGATTTTTTGATGCCACATTAGTACAATCGATTAAAGTTTTTGTATCCTTCACCAAAAATAATATATTGATTTTTTATTTATAAATTACCCTTCTTCTGTCTGATGGTGATGTCAACACAATAATCCTTATTTAATTTTCTAACATTTTCAATTTAAGCCATAGTTAGCTAAGTATCAAGTGTGATTGTTCTTTATCATAAAAACTTGTCTAGAAAGTTTGGAAATATGTTCCTCTTTTTTTTAGCGATATACGTTTGTGTATTGTCGAAAACATACGCTGGCCTATAATAGCGAAATATAAATGCCTAAATGAGATAAAACTGCAAGATATGCTGGAGTTTGCAGACACTTGTACCAAAGAGCTGTATGTGCAAACCTTGATGCAAGGAAATTTAACGGAAGAGACTGCCCACAATGTCATGAATTCTGTACTGACCAAATTAAACTGCCAAAATATCAAAGAGGTACATTTTTTTTATAACTTTATATTAAATGAAAAAGAAACGAAAATTTATGGTCTTTTATCAAAAAAAAAAAAAAAATATTTTCTTTTTAAAATTTTCTCAGACAAAATTTATCGAAAATCGTATGGTGCAATTACCTCAGGGATCTCATTATATACGTTGCAATGTTCTTAACGAAAAAGATTGCAATACGGTTGTTACAAATTTCTATCAAATTGGGCCCTGTTCGGTGCGCATTGAAAGCATTTTGGATTTGTTGATGATGTTCGTTGATGAGCCTTTGTTTGATTCGTTGAGAACTAAAGAACAATTGGGCTATTATGTGGGTTCTTCAGTGCGTGTTAATTATGGTATTGCTGGATATTCGATTACGGTTAATTCTCAGGAACCTAAAAACTCAGCTGCTCATGTTGAAGAACGCATTGAAGTGTTCCGCGGCAAAATGTTGCAGATTTTAGAAGACATGCCACAAGATGAATTCGAACATGTTAGAGAATCGTTAATAAAAATTAAACAAGTTGTAGACATGTCTTTGATTGAAGAAGTTTCTCGCAATTGGGGAGAAATCACTGGCGAAGAATATTTATTTGATCGTAAACGTAAGGAGGTAGAGGTTTTGCGCACCTTGGGCAAACAGGAAATCATAGATTTTTGTCTAAACAACGAACGTACCAATCTTCGAAAATTGTCTATACAAGTTATAGGCCACACAGCTGGCAAATATAATGAAGCAATGGAAATAGAAACAGAAGATATGGAAAATGATGTAGAGAATGAAGCGGCTACTGAAGAACTTTTTAATGCCTTAGCAAATAAGTTGGATTTGAAATTTATACCACGAGATGGAGATGCTACTACAATTGTTGACATTAATGATTTTAAGGAAAATTTACATGTATTTCCCATAACGAAAACAAAATTGGAATCACCTATCATCGACACTGCTAACAGAGATCATTCCACAGCTACAACCGGCATGGATATTATAGAGGATTGTTAAATTTGGTTATTTAAAATTGCAATAGAAAATTTTTTAATAATAGAACAAAAAAATTTAAATTCAAAATTTTTAATTTACAACCTTACGATTAATTAAATATTTAATTATATAATTTTTTTTTCAAATAATTATATTCACAATAAATATTTGCTACATGTGTTTGTACATATGTATGCATATGCTTAACAAAATGATAAGCTAACAATTATGCATATAAAACTACAATTTAAAATTTTTTATTTATGTACTTGTGTATATGATATATAAATTAATATACATACATTCATATGTATACATTAATTCATACTTTCCTATATACGTATATTCCTATTTACGTATCCATATACATAAATACATTATATGTATGTATGTATGTATGTATGTTGAAGCTACCGGTAAATTGAATATTTCATCATTCATTCTTACATACATACATATTTAGATTTTTACTAACTGACATTAGTCATAGATAAATAAAAATGTAGTATTAATTTAAATGATGGCAAAAGCCATCATTAACTTAACTAATACATTAACAGCTTCTTAACCCTAGAATACTATTTAATCAGTAAATATTTTTTGAGGACATATTTGAAATTGGAAAATAAATCTCCGAGTAATTGGTAGAATATTCAGAAATTCTATGGTATTTCTTTGTTTTGTGGATCTTTTGTGAAATATCCGATTAATGTTAAATTTGTATAAAATATGGATTTTTAAAATTTGCCAAAAAGTAGAAAAAGAGATTTCAGAAATTTCGTGTTCTTGCAAGCAATATTGTCGTTATCAAATTTCCTTATTTCTTCAATTTGTAAAAGTTTTTATTAAAAAATTTTTATAAAATAGTGAACTCAAGCTCATAATTTATATTTGTTCATATAAACTAATGAAGTTATGAGTATAATTACTGTTGTTTGTAGATAGTATCTAGATACATGCTCATACATGTACAAATGTATTTCTGTAGACTTTTTTTTTTTTTTGGATTTGACAGAAATTTTTTTCACTTTTTTTTTTTGATAGTGTTACTGAAAAACATCTCACACGTATGGTTTGCTGTGAATATCTGTGAAATGATTTACATAGATATTCGTCAAATAAAATTTTTACCAACACATGTACAAGTTTGACGTGTCCATTTGATGTGTGGCAATGGCGCGTTAATCTTAACGCTGTATAAATATTAACGCGATCTGTTTTAGTGTGAAAAGCCTTTTTCTTTACATTTACAAGAAGCACACAAATGAATTTATATACATACATATGTATGTATGTATGTTTAAATCATTCTTCTAGGGTTAACAGCATGTTACCACAGAAGAATTGTAGTGTATATATACAAACAAAAAATAAAATAAAAGCTACTTATGTATACGCAAAACAGAAAGTCAACATTTCCCAACAAATCGTTAAGCTGAAACTGAATCATACCTTCCTTCAATCAATACATAGAGAGCATTAAAATAGCACGCAAAATTTAATTAAAATGAAAGAAACTGATAAATTTTTAGATATTTTGGAAATTCCTGACAAATCTCCAAGTGATAAAAAGGATTACAAGTAAGTTATATAAATTTTACATCTAATTTATCTCATTCATAATAATTAATAACGTGCTGTATCATGTCTTCTTATGTTGAGGTTTCTGGTTTTGGACAATCACGTAAAACTGTTGCTTGTATCTGACAACAAACTCGCTTGTATTGTGAACGAAGACGATGCATCTGATAATTTATCATTTAATGAGCAGGGTAGGTTGAATAATTTTAAATGAGTTTATTTTTGAATTACCTCACCACTAGCAAATGCATGTACAAACATACATACATACAAACTTAGCTACATTCTTGTGTATGCTTGTATGAAACTTGCATGTAATTTCTACATTGCAAAGCGCTGCATGTATACATACACAACTTTATACACAAGAAAGATGTATAATTTTGTGGCCGTTACGTTCGTTTAAGAATATTTAGCGGTTTTAAACTCCAGTTAAAAAATTAAAGTTAACTTGGCAAAATAGCACAAATATTAAAAATCGTCATACATATAATTAGTAATTGTAAGAAAAAAAGAATTGTATCGAAATAATTCTTTCTTTCGTGGGGCAGACACATAAATAATGTTTTTAATTATCTCATTTTTATATTTCAAGCTAACGAAAAACTTTCCGCTGTTGCCCTCATGGTAGATGTTGGAGCATTTCACCAGCCTAAAAAATTTCCGGGGTTGGCCCACTTCTTAGAGCATATGATTTTTATGGGCTCGAAAAAATACCCCGAAGAAAACTCTTTCAATAAATATATAACAAAATATGGTGGTTACAATAATGCTTGGACCGAAAGTGAAGAAACTTTGTATTATTTTGAGGTACCTGAAAAACATTTAGACATCAGTATGGACTACTTTGTGGCACAATTAAAAGAACCACTTTTATTACAAGATTCAATGGCTAGAGAACGTGAAGCAGTAGAGTCGGAGTATCAATCAGTTGTACTTAATGAAGGAGTTCGAATATATCATTTGGTTAAAAGTTTAGCTAATGAAAATTATCCTCATCACAACTTTGTTTGGGGCAATTTAAAATGCCTTAAGGATGATATTGAAAATGATCAGGAGTTACATGAAAATCTGTTTGAGTTTTATAAAAGACATTATAGCGCCCATCGTATGGTTGCTTGTATACAGTCTTGTTTGCCTCTGCAGCAAATGGAAGAGTTGGCCTTTAAACATTTTGCGGATATATCAAGCAATTGGTTACCTGGTCTCGATTTTTCGCAATACACATACAAAGAAGCTTTTAGAAAAGAATTTTATGAGAACATATACTTTGTGAAGTCTATAGAAAATCTATTGGCCCTAGATTTAACTTGGGTACTACCACCGACTTTAAAACTATATAAAAGCAAACCGAATCGGTTATTATGTCGTGTGCTAGGTCATAAAGGAAATGGCAGTTTGTGCTCTTACTTAAGAAAAATGCAAGTGTTTTTATTGTTTAGTGTTTTGTAGAAATTCGTATTACAAATTTATTTTTAAATTTAGGCTTTGGGCCTTAGATGTAATGGCTGGTGTGCATGAAAATCCTATATTTACAGCATTCAATTTAAGTATTACCCTAACCGATTTAGGGTTAAAAAATTTGGATGAAGTCTTGAAAGCAACATTTTCGTATATAAAACTATTTAATAAAGCATCGGAATTTAAAGAAATCTATCAAGAAATTTCTTCTGTTAACGCTGTAAATTTTCGATATCAATATGAAATATCGCCCATTGATAATGTTCAATATTTAGCTATGTGTTGTAAATATCTTCCTCCCAAAGACATATTAACTGGGTCTGAAATTTTCTTCAACTTTAATGAAAATGAAGTTCAAAATTTGTTAGATCATTTAAATGAATTTCATTTTAATATTATGCTAACAACACAAAGAGGCTACAAAGATGAAGTGTATGATAAGAAAGAGAAATGGTTTGGCACCGAATATACAAGCCAGAAAATTCCTCAAGAATGGATAGATTTATGGAATAATTGCCAGATAATGCCAGAACTTTACATGCGCCAAGCAAATCCTTTTATAGCACACGATTTCCGCATCTTTTGGCTTGAAGATGGCAGACAAAAATTGTTCGATGCACCTGAAAAACTAATGCAAACAGAAAGATTTGAGTTGTGGTTCAGACCGGATGATAAATTTCTTTTACCTCATGGTCATATATATTTTAATTTTCTGTCACCTTTACTGAGAAAAAATAGCAGAAAGTAAGTATGATATTTATTAAAATTCTTTATAATTCTATTAATATATTTTTTTGTAGCGTTGTTCTTTGTGCTTTGTATGTTGAGTTGGTCAATCATCATTTAGTAAATGAATTATATCCAGCCACAGAGGCGGGTATATCTTATCAAGTATATTGCACTGAAAAGAGTGTATGTGTAACGGTAAGTTAACCTAACCTTCAAAGTTGCAACGATTTTTTTTTTAACTCGAACAAATTCGGTGCTAAAAATCATCTTTATGTTTTTTTTAAAGGTTGATGGATACAATGAAAAACTGCATTTGGTAGTTGAACTTTTGATCAAAGGTTTAATATCTACCAAAGATCGCATCAGCGAAAAAGAACTGGAAATGTTTAAAAAACAGCAACAAAAGAACATTTTTAATATTCTTTTAAAGCCAGACGGTGTTAATGCGTAAGTAATTACTAATTTTAAGTGTAATTCGAAACGAACTTAATTTCTACATTATCTGCGTTTTCTTTTGATTAACTTAGTAATTAAAAATATGCTTCCAATTTCAATACTAAAGAATTTATTTCCTTACCAGGGACTTAAAGAGTTATATATTGGAAGAAAAACGTTTACCTTTAACGGAAGATAAGAAACATATTAGCGATATAAAACTCTCCGAAATACAGTCATTTGCTGAAGAATTTACCCAGGAATTATATGTTCAAGCTTTAATACAAGGAAATTTACCTAAAGATGCTGCCTGTGCAATTATGTCAACAGTTATAGATCATTTGAATTGTAGCGAGATAAAAGAGGTAAGTGGTATATAATTATTGTATGTAGTCAAATTGTAATGATTGCAAAATAAACGGAAATGTTTAGAAATCTGTTATGGAAGATAGAGCCACCGAAATACCATTGGGATGCCATAAAATCGTTTGTCATAATTTAAATCCTAAAGATTGTAGTTCAGTAATAACGAATTTCTATCAAATTGGGCCGCGTTCTATACGTAACCAATGTATTTTAAATTTATTTATAATGATATTGGATGCTCCACTTTACGACAATTTACGCACCAAACAACAATTGGGCTATATAGTTGGATGTTCGATAGAAATTAATTATGGCATTATGGGCTACGTAATTTATGTTACCTCCCAAGAAACAAAGAATTCAGCTTCGTATGTCGAAAAATGTATAGAAGAATTTCGTCAAGGCATTAAAACGATTTTAAACGAGATATCTTTAGTTGATTTTGAAAATTTTAAAAATTCTCTTATCAAACTAAAGGAAATCAAGGATGTGACATTAAGTGAAGAAGTAAATCGCAACTGGTCGGAGATTACCAGTGAGGAATATCTGTTTCAGCGCCGTTTTAGAGAAATTGAAGTTATAAAAACACTGCAAAAACAAGATATTTTAGAATTTTGGCAAAAAAATGAAAGCGAAAACTTACGTCAATTAAATGTGCAAGTAGTGGGCTTTAAGACCACTGAAGAATCTTCGAGTATAAACAGTGAAGCTATTAACGGTGATTTGGAATTGGAATTTATGGATATTGATCAAGATGGCACGGCAGTTATTAATGTGCAGGAGTTCAAAAAAACTTTACATGTTTATCCAGTAACTAAAACGGAAGTGTAATTTAAATAAAACGCTACTACTTAAGCACGAAATTATTTGTAACAAAAGTGTGTTGTATAACTAAAAACTTTTTTAAATTTTCCTTTGATCATGACCTAAAATTAATTAGCATAGTTTTTGATATTTTTAACATGTTTAATAAAATAGAAAATAATAGCTATTTAATATGAATTATAAGTTATTTCGGGTAGCTTATTTATTAATATATGTACATTTCATGGCACAATTGTGCAGATATGTATGTAGTCACATGTATTCTTACACTCTTTGATTTTTGAGTTGTTGATGAGACAACAACTAATGAACACACGGCGGATACTTATACAATTTTTTGTTTGGTTTTTTCATCACTAATGGACCAGCGAACAAAAGTATTTTATTTCAAGTTGATGATGATATGTGAACAATATTCCCCCCGGGGGTACGTTTTGTCATCTTGGTGATATCCACACCTTGGTGCTGTGCCTGCTGTGGAAAAGGGTAATTGTCTCTTCGATACATTACCTTTTGTCAATTACTCATAAAAATTGTATGTTACTACCCAACTTATGAAATAACAGAGCAACGGATGTACATGCGAGTACATATAAGGTAGGTAAAGGAAGTAGGGAATGTACTCATATATTTGTTTGGTAGAAGTTGAAAAGGTACCTAAGGTTTCCTCAAGACCAAAGTCAATAGAAAATTAATCCTTCGGGATTTTCTTTCGCCATCGCACTACCCTCGTGACCGGTTATGGGTGAGGTCTCCTTCGGGAGTACACGTGGTGGCTGTGGTTGCTATCAAAAGCTGGGAGAGGTATTGGTTTAAGCACTGATGCTCGACCAGGGCTAGTGGCTGGTTGGACTACGGTCTGCCAATAAAAAGCCTCTTCTGTGCTGTTGCGAAACCACAGATAAAAGAGTTTAGATAGCTCGAACACTTAAGCAAGGTGCTTAAAGTCCACCCCTTATGCCTAAGAAATTGCCACCTGATTTGGTGGTGTTTGTGAACATACATACATATATATTCACACGGTGTTAAGACTACCTTCGGATTGGGCCGCAAGGCTGGTGCCGACGTTAATCTGTAAAAAATCCGTGAATAATACATTATTTTTCACATTTGAATGTCATTTTTATCTTTATTTCTATAAACAATGAATTTATGCAATATAAACTATCAGGGCATGCTCTGAAATCACGGTGATATCAAATCACGAACGATTTTAAAATCATGGAAGTGATATTAGGGTTTTAATTTTTAGTGGTGATTTCATTTTTCTAAATCTCAAGCAAACAGCGAATTTTTTCTCTTTACAAACATTTTTTGGTATCTTTAAAAAATTTATCACAAAAATATAATAAATCTAGGAATTAAAGTTTTTTAAATACATATTATATATTATAATACATAAAAGCTCCACGAAAAGGGACCTCTGCGCCGAAAAATTTTTTTTTTACTTTTTGAGTGATTCTTATAGGAAAAAAACGCTCTTTCAAATGCCGCAAACCGCAAGTTTCTATGTCTTTTAGTTTTTTTTACATATCACCTGTAAAGATGAACATAATTAATGAAAAAATTGAAAAATGTGATATAAACAGATAATATATCTGGCAGTGCGGCCGGATTAGTGCAGGGTTTGTTCTTCGATGCGTGAATTCGCATCACAACACCATGGCGATCGAAATGTGCGAGTAAACTCTTATACCTCTTCAGTCCACAAACGTGTAGAAATAGAAACATTTTGCGGCAAATGGACAACTGATGAAAGTAAAAAAGTACGTGACCTTTTGAGCTGTCTTGTGTTGACTTACGTCCATACGCCAATACATATATCTTTATAGGCGTCATTGAAATCGTCATGCCCTTTACCAAACTGAATTTGGCTTAGAATAACTAAATCTTGTTCATCTTTCTGTAATTCCAAAAAGTTATTTCTTGCAAAAACAATTCGTTCTTCCGGAATTACAGTATTGCATCCATTCGTACAGCAAGGTTTTTCTAAAAACTGCGATAAAGTTTGCTCTTCCTCAATATCTTGAAGAGATAATTGCAGCGCTTCTGAAACTTCTGGCGATGAAAATGCATCCGACTCATCACTGACTATAGGTAAACATTCTTCCAAACAATCGCTGAAGTATTGTTCTTAAACTCTCTTAAATTCGACTTCCAGACACATTTTCTTACGTTAATTAAGATATATTTTAACCTGAAATTAATTAAATAATAGATAAATTAAATAATAATAAATAATAGATTCAATTCTATCGGCTTAAATCTAAAACATTGATAATTTGATAAGGAATAAAACAGCTCTAGTAATTTTGAAAACAAAATTAGCAAAAACAGGTTTTTAACTGTTAGAAATATTTTTCATAGAGGCTACACTGCATAGTGAACATCGTACAAAGTACCAGAGAGTCGAAATACATCGCCAGATGATCAGGTTGAAGGAAGAGTTGCATAACCATGCGCAAAACACGAAAAAACGAAGCGCTTTTTTTTAACGCGTTTTTCTCAATAACTTCTTTTCGGCGCAGAGGTCCCTTTTCGTGGAGCAAGTCACATATCGTAAAAATGCCTGGAGCAAGTTCGTTAGCAATAATTGATCTAAAAGCAAATTTTGTAGGTTCTTCTAAGTAAAATAATTAACTTTATTTAAAAAAAAAATAAAGAATGAATCATTTTAAGGGTGCGTGATCATTTTATTGCACATTTTAAAGAAAAATTATTAAAAAACTTAATGATTTGAAATCGTCATGCTGTTATCTGACCGAATCACGAAATCCAACATTTGTGCGCCCAGAGCACCTTTTCAGTGATTTGAAATCACTTAACGAAAAAGTGATTTTCAGAACATGCCTGAATATTATAATAGTATATTCCTGTAACGTAAGAAAATTTAAATTAACTGCTTTCTTGTCTCCGAATGTCTCTGCTTCTGGCGATAACCACATGTTATTATGAAGACGTAAGCAAAACAAAATAAATAAAATCTATAAACAAAACAAAAACGCCAAGTTTCACAACAAATTGTTAAACTGAAAGCGAATCATACCCTTTAAAGAGTGATAATTAAAAACACAAACTATATTAAAAATGAATAAAACTGATGCACGTTTCGAATTTGTGGAAATTCCTGATAAATCTCCAAGTGATAAAAAAGATTACAAGTAAATTAAAGAAACTTTTAATATATTTTTATATTTGAATTAATGACGTGTCTTATCATGTCTCTTTGTGTTGAGGTTCATGGTTTTGGAGAATAACTTAAAGGTGTTGCTTGTGTCTGATAACAAATTCGCTTGTAATGTTAATGAAGACAATGCATCTGTAAATTTATCATTAAATGAGCAGGGTAAGTTGTACGCACATTCAAGAATATTTAACGGTTTTAAGCTCCAGTTCTAAAAAGTTCAAATTGGGCAAAATAGCATAAATTTTAAAAAACGCGATATGCTATTTTTTGTGTTTGATTTTTAATATACTAATTGTACGAAAGAAAGAATTCTTTTGGTATCGTGGGACAGGTAGTAAGTTTTTCATTATGTCATTTTTATATTCCAAGCTAAGGAAAAACTTTCCGCTGTTGCCCTCATGGTAGATGTTGGAGCGTTTGAACAGCCTAAAAAATTTCAGGGATTGGCCCACTTCTTAGAGCATATGATTTTTATGGGCTCGAAAAAATACCCCGAAGAAAACTCTTTTAGTAAATATATAACAAAATATGGTGGTTACAATAATGCTTGCACAGACGGTGAAGAAACTCTGTATTATTTTGAGGTACCTGAAAAACATTTAGACATCAGTATGGACTACTTTATGGCACAGTTAAAAGAACCACTTTTATTACAAGATTCAATGGCTAGAGAACGTGAAGCAGTAGAGTCGGAGTATCAATTAAATATAAATAATGATGAATTTCTCAGATATCAAATGTTACAAAGCTTAGCTAATGTCAACTATCCTCATAACAATTTTATTTTGGGAAATTTAAAATCTCTTAAGGAAGATATTGAAAATGATCAGGATTTACATGAAAATCTGTTTGAGTTTTATAAAAGACATTATAGCGCCCATCGTATGTTTGCTTGTATACAGTCTTGTTTGCCTCTGCAGCAATTGGAAGACTTGGCTATTAAACATTTTGCGGATATATCAAGCAATTGGTTACCTGGTCTTGATTTTTCACAATACACGTATAAAGAAGCTTTTAAAAGCGAGTCATATGAGAATATATTTTTTGTCAAATCTATAAAAAATGTGAGAAGACTAGATATAACTTGGGTGCTACCACCGACATTAAAACTATATAAAAGCAAACCTGTTCAATTACTAGCTTGCACGCTAGGCTATGAAGGAAACGGCAGCTTGAGCGCTTTCTTAAGGAAAAGGCAAGTTTTATAAATGAAATATGTAAATAAACTTTAATTTCTACAAGTGTATATTACAAATTTACATTTAATTTTAGACTTTGGGCTGTACAAGTAATCGTTGAATCCGAACCTAATCCTATATTTACTGTATTCAATTTAACTATTACCCTAACCGATTTAGGGTTAACAAATTTGGATGAAGTCTTGGAAGCTACATTTTCGTATATAAAACTTTTTAATAAAGCTTCCGAATTTAAAGAAATCTTTCAAGAAATTTCTTTTAGTAAGGCCACAAGCTTTCGTTATGCTGCTGAAATATCGCCCATTGATAATGTCCAAAATTTAGTTAGATGTTGTAAATATTTCCCTCCCAAAGACATATTAACAGGGTCTGAAATTTTCTTCAACTTTAATGAAAATGAAGTTCAAAATTTGTTGGATCATTTAAATGAATTTCATTTTAATATTATGCTAACAACACAAAGAGGCTACAAAGATGAAGTGTATGATAAGGAAGAGAAATGGTTTGGAATCGAATATACAAGCCAGAAAATTCCTCAAAAATGGATTGAATTATGGAATAATTGCCAGATAATGCCAGAACTGTACATGCGCCAAGCAAATCCCTTTATAGCACACGATTTCCGCATCTTTTGGCTTGAAGATGGCAGACAAAAATTGCTCGATGCTCCCGAAAAGCTAATGAAAACTGAAAAATTCGAGTTGTGGTTTAAACAGGATGATAAATTTCTTTTACCTCATGGTCATATATATTTTAATTTTATGTCACCTTTACTGAGAAAAAATAGCAGAAAGTAAGTATGATATTTATTAAAATTCTTTATATTTATATTAATATTTTTTATTTTGTAGCTTTGTTCTTTGTGCTTTGTATGTTGACTTGGTCAAGCATCATTTGGTAAATGAGTTGTATCCAGCCACAGAGGCGGCTATATGCTATCAAATTTGTTGCTATGCGAAGGGTATATTTTTGGCGGTAAGTAAACAATATTTTAGTAATAGAAATTAGATTTTCTGTTACTAAATCCCAGCCAAAGATAAGGAGGGATTTTATTTTTTCTAATACCGATTAGAATAATGTGGTTTTTGGTTATTCCTTTTGATTCAAATAAGCCGTTTTTACTAAATACATACATATACATATGTATGTTAGTATTAAGTTTGTAACTCTTATATGTATGTACCAGAAAATATCAGTTTGCTTTCATGTTTTGTTCTGGTAAATTTAACGTACATATTTTTTTATCACAACATTGTAAAATAAAATTTCATTATTATTATGTTGCTCTGATGTAAGTAATTACTAATATTTAAAATAATTTATGTATTTAGAGCTGAAAACTAGATTTCTTGGATGTATTTACACATCGCTCCTTTATTGCAACATAGTCATATCTAAAAAAAAAAGAAAATTTTTCAATTACTGACGAAAAAGAGTTTATCTTTTATTTGTAAAAAATTTTTCCTACACATATCTCTATCAAAACCCAAGTTATAATCTCTTACTTGTTCAAACCGTCCATATAAATGCTTACGTTTTGAAAACTTTAAATGCATTTTGCCCCCTTATATTTTTTTTGAAATATGACTACGTTGCAATAAAGGAGCGATATGTATATTTATTATCCAATTCATAATTAATGTTTTTGGTCATATCTTCGAAACGGCCCTTTAAAATCGATCTTAAAACCAAACTTCACAAGAAAACTTCATGGGATCTAAATAAAAAATGTACATAAAATTTTTGAAAACCATAAAAATTAAAATTAATTTTTCTTTCTATTCATTCCAAAAATAGGTTGATGGATATAATGAAAAACTTTATTTGGTAGTTGAATGTATAATTAAAGCTTTAATCGCTACGAAAGATCGTATCACCGAAAGTGAAATGGATATATTGAAAAAACAGCTTCAAATGAAAAATTTTAATACCCTTATAAAGCCAGAGGTTGTTAATATGTAAGTTATTTTTAAATTCAAGCCAACTTCTATGGTATCTGAGTTCTCATTCGATAAATTTATTGATATTTAAACCTTAAACTAGAATGAGAAACTCAGATATTGTAACCCTACTAAAGAATGTTGTCTCTTTAACAGGGATTTAAAAGCATATATATTGCAACAACAACGTTGGCTTTACTCGGATAAGAATAAACATATTAGCGATATAAAACTCTCCGAAATACAGTCATTTGCTGAAGAATTTACACAGGAATTATATGTTCAAGCTTTAATACAAGGAAATTTACCTAAAGATGCTGCCTGTGCAATTATGTCAACAGTTATAGATCATTTGAATTGTAGCGAGATAAAAGAGGTAAGTGGTATATAATTATTGTATGTAGTCAAATTGTAATGATTGCAAAATAAACGGAAATGTTTAGAAATCTGTTATGGAAGATAGAGCCACCGAAATACCATTGGGATGCCATAAAATCGTTTGTCATAATTTAAATCCTAAAGATTGTAGTTCAGTAATAACGAATTTCCATCAAATTGGGCCGCGTTCTATACGTAACCAATGTATTTTAAATTTATTTATAATGATATTGGATGCTCCACTTTACGACAATTTACGCACCAAACAACAATTGGGCTATATAGTTGGATGTTCGATAGAAATCAATTATGGCATTATGGGCTACGTAATTTATGTTACCTCCCAAGAAACAAAGCATTCAGCTTCTTATGTCGAAAAATGTATAGAAGAATTTCGTCAAGGCATTACAACGATTTTAAACGAGATATCTTTAGTTGATTTTGAAAATTTTAAAAATTCTCTTATCAAACTAAAGGAAATCGAGGATGTGACATTAAGTGAAGAAGTAAATCGCAACTGGTCGGAGATTACCAGTGAGGAATATCTGTTTCAGCGCCGTTTTAGAGAAATTGAAGTTATAAAAACACTGCAAAAACAAGATATTTTAGAATTTTGGCAAAAAAATGAAAGCGAAAACTTACGTCAATTAAATGTGCAAGTAGTGGGCTTTAAGACCACTGAAGAATCTTCGAGTGTAAACAGTGAAGCTATTAACGATGATTTGGAATTGGAATTTATGGATATTGATCAAGATGGTACGGCAATTATTAATGTGCAGGAGTTCAAAAAAACTTTACATGTTTATCCAGTAACTAAAACGGAAGTGTAACTAAATTCACCACGTGCCTTCTACCGCTTAAAAATTTTTTTCATTTCATTTTAAAACGCCCCCTTTTCCATTTTCAATCCTCATTAGACCATGATTTCACATTTATGTCGATAAAGGTTTTAATTAAAAGGAACACGAAAAAAAATAGATAAAGAAACTCATTTACATTTTTCCCATCAAACAAATATGCAAAATCAAATAAAATAAAAAAAGAAGATATGGGAAAGATTACATAAATTAAATTGCTTATATTTTATTTAAATATTTGTCTTATAAAAAGTATTTAATCGAGTACCCATGAATAAATTGTTCAAATATCCAAAAATGTAACAAATTTTCAACACTACATTTATTTTCCATCAGCTGTTGCCTAAATCTTACGAATTTTTACAATTTTTCCGTTCGCGTACTTTTTTGGGTAAACATTTTTTTGGAGAGTAAATTCTGCTGTTTACTCATTTATACTCATTTACTGCATTTTACTGTAAAAGTAAACAAACGAACCTAAATATTTCAGCTATCTCATTTCACACTGCTTTGTCTGGATTCACTTGTGAACCCAGACTTTGTTTTAGTTCCCCCATCACCAACTACTAGTTTACATAAAAAAATTAAAACTTGTACAACATAAAGATAAAGAAAACACAAATATATTTTATAGTATGTACAAGAAAAAAACTACGGGTGCTTGTTAAATAAAATGTTAGAATGTATTTGTTAAAGATAATTCTTTATCAATTTTATTTTTATCAAATTAAACATTTAACATTTATTTTTTCATATACATAATTCACTTGAGAAAACTTTAATTAGTAGAATTATTTAAATATTACTACCCAAAGTTTTTTTAAAGCCCTTTCACTGTCATATATTTCATAAATTTTATACATACATATGTATGTGTGAATCACGTACATATGATCCCACAACAATTCTCTCCAATACGCTTGAGCATCATACTGATATTGTTTTGAAGAAAAATATTTTTATGGATTTGCGAGAAATAGCAATTGTGTGAACGTTCTGTTACAAAAATATTTTTTTTATATGGGGACTTAGAAAGGGTAAATTTTATTCGGTTTCCAGAACTCCAAATTTGTAAAATGAAAATTAATTAAAATTTTTACTATTTCGTTCGTGTGACTAGATGCATGTAAAATTTTTATAAGTTTTGAGCGACTCAACCGGTTAAAACAAAATTTACATTTTTTTTAAGTTTTTAACTTATACATATATCATGTGAATATGGGCCAATTCAGATAACTATATTTCGTGAATTTCCAGAGTTAGCAATTAGTGAATCATTTTAAACATGACTACAATTTTTCCTTTAAACTTCTTTTAAATTTAGGTGGGTCATTAATTGTGGATTAACTTTGCAAAATATAAACAATCAGCCAATTTTTATATTTAAAAACTACATATATGCAATAAAATGGCATATTGATAAAACTTAAACTTCTATCTAATAACTGGTTCCAAATGTGTAAAAAAAGTACAATTTTGCATGATGTCCATTCCTGATATGTTTTGATTTACACAATCGCAATTTTTGATAACAATTGATCTCATTATTTTGAAAACTTTTGGTAGTTTTATTTTGATAAGGTAGTAAGATGGGATGTGTAACTATATTTATGTTGGAATTGGAATACTGGTTTCTCGACGGATTTTGTTGATTACATTTTCTTTGGATAAAAAAACATGATTTTCTTTAAATTTTACTGGTAATGGGGTTCTTTATTGTGTATATAAATTTATTTATATATTCGTATAAAAAATATTTGAATTTAGTTTGGAGCATACATAATACATATGCAGGGCTGGAAAAACAATGCAATACATACATATGTATGTACGGTTTTATTTTGTATATATTTTTGTACATATTATGTACCATTTTTTTTTTCTTCTTAAAAAATCAATAGCATGTACAGAGAATATAAATTTAAATCAAATTTAAAATATTCACAGTTATTATTGGCTTATTATTTAGATAATTTTTATATGTACATATATGTATGTATGTAATATATGTATATGTGATTAAAGAAAAAAAAAACAAATAATTTTATTATTCTGATAAGGAAATTTTCGAATAACATTTAAGGAATATAAAATTGGAATAAAAAACTTAAGGCAAATAGAATTCTTTGTAAATAATGAATAACAATAATTAGTTTTTTTACAATTTCTTGTCTTAAAATAACTAATGGAGTTAGTTTCTAAATAGTCTATAGTTTCTGCATTTCGGTTACGTCGAGTGTATTTTTACTTTTAACAATTTTCGCTTGTATAAAATCATCATCGTCGCCAGCCAACAAGGAGTCCTGATTTGGATCCATTTTAATGCTACCTGAGCCCAAGAATATGCGCGATAATAATGAAGTACTAGAATTACGACGTCTAGGTAAATCTTCTAAACCTCTATGCAAAGACAATTGATCAGGTTCACGATCTTTGGAGGTGGCTACATAATGTAGGTATTCAGCGTTGCGCAGGGTAGCAGCTGTTGGCTTGCGATAAAATTTCAAAAGTAAAGAAGAGCATACTACTGATACCGAGCTGGCGGCCATGGCTACAGAAGCCATCCACGGCTGTAGGGTTATTCCAAATGGAGCAAATATGCCAGAGGCCAAAGGAATACCTAAAAGATTGTACATACTGGCAAATAGGAAATTATAACGTATACGTTTTACAGTTTTGCGAGACAAATCTAAGCATGCCACCACATCTAGAAGATCGTTACGCATCAGAACGACATCTGCTGCTTCGGCGGCCACATCGGTGCCAGCGGCTATAGCAATACCAACATCTGCCTGGGCCAATGCAGGACTGTCATTTACACCATCACCCACCATGGCAACACGTTTGCCAGACTTTTGAATACCCTGGATTTTTGCCACCTTATGTGATGGCAAAACTTCTGCAAAGACACGATTTATGCCCACCTTAAATTAGACGATAGTATTTTGTTAATTAATTTTTATTTCTTTCAAAGAAAAAACTTCTTATAAATTACCTCTCGTGCTATGCTAGCTGCTGTATTTTTATTATCACCGGTCAATAATATAACGTCTATACCCATTTTCTTTAGTGTGTACACAGCCAAATGAGCCTCTGGCTTAACCATATCTGATACGGCAAACATACACACCAATTGACCATTTAGAGCACATAACACGGCCGTATGTCCTTTTGATTCCTCCTCAGTCATGGCATTATTAATTCCATTGTTTACATTTATGGCATTTCGCAACATCCATTCGCGATTACCGATAAGTACATTGATTTCATTGTCTAAAATAGCTTGAACATTAACCATAACATTATCACTGTTGGATATATCATCTAATTGTAATAGTTGTAAATGTTGTTGCTGTTGCTGGCCGGCTAAAATATTTTTAGAACTTATAAGCTCTGTAATGGAAACGCCATTTTCCAATTGAATTGGAGCTTTTTGTATATTATTGCCATGTGAACGATAACTATTTTCGTAATTTATTATTTTCTCAGCATTGCAGGATTGTCTTAAGGCCGTATCATAATGTGATACGGTAACTTTAATACCACAGCCTGGAACGGCTTGGAAATTTTCTGTTTTACCCAACGAATCCTGAGATAACATTTCCTTGGCAAAACGGACTATAGCTGAGGCTATAGGATGTTCACTATTCGCTTCGGCTGCTCCTACAATAGTGAGAGCTCTGGCTAGACTACACACGGAAGGTTTAACAAACATTATTATTTTCGAAGTCATGGGAGTGCCATGAGTAATAGTGCCGGTTTTATCAAAAACGACGGTTTTGATCTAAACAATTAAATTTATTACACTACAAATTTCTAACTTAAAATGCACACTTACCTTATGAGCGTTTTCCAAGGCTGTGGCTCCTTTAATTAAAATACCATTAATGGCTCCAGTACCAGTAGCCACCATTACAGCGGTGGGTGTAGCCAGACCCAATGCACAGGGGCACGCTATGGCGAGTACGCTTAAAGCACACTTGAATGCATAGCTTACCACAATGGTATTGGTGTCCATATGGGCTTTGTGTTCAGTGGCTACTGGTACCAAACCTGGATCTATGAAACCAGCTATTATCCAACCAATTAATGTCACACTTGAGACTACTACTACAAACGGCACAAAATAGCCTGCTATTTTGTCAGCTAATTGTTGTATAGGGGCTTTAGAGGTTTGAGCCTCTTCCACCAAGCGAACTATTTGTGCCAGTGTAGTATTCTCACCAGTATGAGTGGCTGATACTAAGAGAACACCATTTTGGTTTATAGAACCTCCAATCACTACAGATCCTTTATGTTTGGCCACAGGCATAGATTCACCAGTAATCAAAGACTCGTCACAGGTTGAGTGACCATAAATTACTTTGCCATCCACTGGTACCTTGGCTCCCGGTATAACCCTTAGTATATCTCCGCGTTGTACATAATCTACAGAAATTACTTTTTCTGATATAATTTCAAAATCCTTGGAGATTTCTACTAAAACAGCATCGGCAGCCTTTAATGACAACAACTTAGATAAAGCCTCGGAAGTTTTGCCTTTGGCTATGTGCTCCAACCATCGCCCTAACGATATAAATATCAATAACATAGGTGGTGTATCAAAAAATGTAAGAGGTGAAGAATTCTGTTCCATTAAAATGGCTGCTATGACCACCGCTACTGAGTAAATATATGATATCGTAGTGACCATAGAAATTAAAACATCCATATTAGTGGTGCCATGTTTTATGGCTCGATAGGATTGAACATAAAAATGCCAACCGCCAAAGAATTGCACTGGTGTTGATAGCAAAAACATTACCAAATTTTCCATTGAAAGTCCTGGCACGATGCAACACATATTTGCGTGTCCTTTGTTACCCATTTCGGCCATAAAATATATCATGGCAATCATACAGGGTCCACCAAATATCAGAGAAATTAGAAAAGCACTACGCCATTTACGTATTTCTTCTTTGTGTTCCAAGTAACTGTGAGCCATTTTATCTTTGCCCGAAAGTAGATGGGCTTCAAAGCCCAATTTTTCAATAGCTTCACATATGTTACGTGGTCCAGTTAGTTCGGTGTTGTAACGGAATTTCCCTGAAAATGAAACGTTGTGGAAAAGTAAGAATTAATTAATTTTCAGTTTTTTCTTTCTCCATATGCAATAATATTAAAATGGTAGATTTATTTTTAAAAATTTTAAATAATACGACCTAAATACATATTTACTTTTCATTTAGGGTTTGTTAGTTTTTGAACAACTCATTAAGAAATACAGAGAATTTTTCTAGGTAAATAAAAATCTAATAATCATGTTTTTCAGTTGTGCAAATATAGTTTATGTAAATTGACAACTTTAATAATATTTTATAACAAAGATAAAATATCCGGTTGAAATATGCATACGAGTATGAATAAACATCTATTGCATACATACGAGTATATACATATGTACATACATACAATTACGCACAGTGGTTCAGATTCGCGGACTCTAAAAGACTTATGAGAATTATTTTTTGCAGATTTTTAACTAATTTCAATTTTTTCAATTTAATCAACGGAATCATTGAAAGGGAAAAAAATAAATAATTTTCAATTGGTTTAGAAAACAGTTTTGCTTTGAGGTCTATTTTAACCGTAAAACATATTTTTTTAGAACAATAACAAAAACATTAATTTCTCTGATTCGATCTAATTTATACCCATAGTTAAAAAGTATATTTTTTATCACTTTTCTTATATTTCGCATCACTGTGCGTATGAGAGTTAATAATGGTGTACTTACATAACAGCTTACAAGTTCAAAACGTATGACAAGTTATCAAAAAGGCTTAATTAGCTTTAAATTTTTAATAAAGACATGTGCAATTAATTACAAAAAATTTTGCAAAAGGATTAAAAAATAATATTCGTGTCTACTATTTCAATATGGGCTGATAAATGCTGCTGTAATTGCAACGAAAATGCAAAAATAACATAGATATAAAAACAAACCATCATTATATATATCCTACGAAGATTTCTTCAACAAAAAACCAAAATCGAACCTTTAGGATATTATCTTTTTTAACTCTTTATTTATTTGCAATATCTCTATTTAAGACTATAAGCAAATGAGATAACTTAAATTATACCAAAATGCACTACTATAAATTAGCCAAATCGGACTACATAACAATATAAAAATACATTTCGATAAAAATTATATATACAGTTTTTAATAATTATCTTTTTGTATAGATTGAACAAAACTTTTGTTTTAACAACCATTTTATGCGTGAACAGGTATACTATTTAATTATAATTTCCATACAACTATAAAAATTAAATTAAAAACTCATTCATTAACTGAGATTAAAAAGCATTCAATATCAAGGTTTCTGATTCACAAAAATTAACCATAAATGCAACAAGAACAACAAATTGATGGCAGAATGTGAATGTGAATGTTTATTTTATTTTTTTTTACCTATATTTTAAGCAAATTGTGTGTCACTAAAGCAAAAATTTATAAAAAATCAGCCATTAAGATTTGCAGGAAAATTTTTGTTATTTTATCTAAACAATAAATTAAAAAAAAAAAAAAATAAATGAGATTACTGAATTCCCTCCAAGCAATGATGTTGAATCCAATTTATAAAAAAGAGACTTTCAAAAAAGCAACACATGTGTATAACACATCATCAGTTTATGACTTAATAAGTAAACAAAAGTTAACAATAAAATCATATAAAAACAAAATCATGTTAAAGAGATTACAGTTTCTATAGAATTTATTTCTATACAAGTGTGCTCCATAATTTAAATAAGTTTTAAAGAAAAACTTTTTTCTTTATTCGTGGCACCAAATTTGTATATGATATCAAGGCCGCGATAAATTCTCTATTGGATTTACAATTCACATTCTGTAACGGTTCTTAATAATACTTTGCAACCATACATGCTAGAAAATGGTTAAAACCTGACTGATCCTTTTGCTCAAAATAGAAACTTTTTTATTTAATATTAATGTAACGTCGCCTTGGATGCTTACACATACATATGTATGTATTTAATACATATATCTACATATGTATATGTTTATAAATAAATTGAATTATTTTTTAAAACTTACCTCTTTTTGTTAATAAAGTTACCGAGGCAGACGTAACACCTTTCAGTTTACGTACATGAGTCTCGATTTTGTTAACGCAGGAAGCGCAAGTCATACCCTTAATTTCTATCTCTACTTCACCTTCCCCACTATTTGGTTCATCTATTAGCTCGCAAGGAAATCCTAATTCTGTTATAGACTTGGCTATACTTTCAGGAGTAATAGCACTGGCATTGTATTTTACTTCAGCCTTTGCAGCCAATAAAGCTACTAATACGCTGTCTATACCGTAAATTTTGCGGCAATGCTTTTCAATGGCTGCCACGCAACTAGCACAAGTCATACCACGAATATGTAGAAAACACTTCGATAAAAGTTCATCCTCAATAGGTACCGAAATGATGTGACCATTGGTTGGTGACTGTTTTTGTTTTTCGGGTGTTTTAAGTGGGGTTAACATTATTTTTTTTTCTGACACTGTAGGACTGTTTTTAGTTCTAGAGTTTCCATCCAATAACATGGCTTCAAAACCCATATCATCTATCATTTCAGCAATCTCTTTGGGTGTTAAAATACTCGTATCGAATTCTACTTCAGCTTGTTTGTTCTCCAAACTAACCTTAATTGTTTTTATACCAGGCTTAGAGCCGATATTGCTCTCGATATTTTTAACACAACTTTGGCAGGTCATACCAATTATTCTCACCTCACATTTTTCATAATCCAGTATCTTTCGTTTTTGGCAACTTTCAATATTTTCATCGAAAGAGCATTCGAAACCCATTTCATCAATTTCAAAGGCAATTTTCGAGGGAGTTGTTTGAGAGCTATCGTAGGTAAAATACCCAGCATTTTCTGCCAACTCCACCCTACATTTCAGAACACCAGGTTTTGCTGAAATACTTCCTTCAATATTTTTTACACAACTTTGGCATGTCATGCCTACTATTGGCAATCGTATTTCTTTATGCGTATTCGTATTTGTGTCCATTATTCCCAATGTACCCAGCTCCAATAAGTTTTCACTTTTTTTTGCTCTGGAAGTGAAAGGCAGTTGCTGTTTTATTGTTTGTGTTGTTGTTGCTGTTATACTGTTTTTCTTATCGTCTACTTTGTTCATAGTGCAATGCTTTTGTATCTTATTCTCTTCCCGTTTTTACATTACCTTTCTTGATCTTATTTGGAAAAAACTATTTTTGCTATCACTTTAAATTTTATTAAAATATACATATGTTACTAAAAATTTTCTCAATTAATTTTGATCACATTCCAAATTTTTCATTGACAACCATTAGATGCACTAAATCCATACACCTTTTTCTAAAGATATTCCGTCCCTTTGCTCGTTGGACTGAGTAAATTGACAGATTGGTAAGAAATAATAAAACTGAAACGAATGTCATGTAAATAAATGAAATGTCAAACATTGGAAATAAAACTAAAAAAAGTTAATCTGACTTGGTAGCACTTAGTTAAAAATACCATGTTATCGACAAAAATAACGTAAATCAAAGATTTATATGTAGTTGATAGCATAACAAAACTCTTACAATAATTAAAAGAATTAATTAATGTTTAATAATTAATTAACTCATTTAATTTATAATTAATTACAACATCAAAATGTGATATGGGAACTTAATTAATTTTCATCCGTTAATATAATTCTGTGCTGCCATTTGGTTGATTTTTAAAGGTGTTAGATTTAATATTGCCACATCCTCCTAACTAACGTTAAATTCATTTTTTGCGTGTTTTTAATTAGTCAGTTAACTTCGCAGATAAAAGTATTTTCCATATTTCAAAGTTGATTTACAAATTCATAGTGTTTTATTTTGTGATATTGTGTAGTGAATTAAAATTTCTTTTATTTTATGAAGGCGTTTAATACATATTAGGTATGTACACTTGCATCCATAATTACTTCGTTCATAAAATTTGCCAATTATCTCTTATCATTGCTTGGCAATAGTTTCTGATCGTTCTAGTCAAAACTGCAGGATTATGGTTAATTCCGAACACTAATATTACTCGCCAGAAACTTTTGTTAATCTTTGCCATTCAATCGGAATATTGTAAATTAATAAATAGTATGTATGTATAAGTGTGCATGTACATACATACATAAGTATGTATGTATGTTTTGCAGTAGCATAATTTCTAGTAGAAAACAATTAAAAATTAATTTCATCTTGAATAATAAACGGTCCTTATTATTAGCATTATATACAATGTACCAAAAAATTTACTTATGTGTATGTACATTAGGGTGGGTCGATTTTTTTGACAAAAAATCGTAGGGAGAAATTTATTATACGAAGAATTTTGAGCAACTTCACCAAAGAATCCATGGGTCT
Source organism: Lypha dubia (assembly GCA_947311025.1). Lineage (NCBI taxonomy): Eukaryota > Metazoa > Arthropoda > Insecta > Diptera > Tachinidae > Lypha > Lypha dubia. Next base: position 9,054,782 of record OX371262.1, on the reverse strand, counting down.
AAAAGGGATTTCGATCGTCCGAAATTTCAGAAACATATTGCTAGTATTACTTTATAAATTTCGGTATATTTATATATGAATGAGGATAATAAACACGTCTGTCTCTCTTTATTTGCATATGTTTCTTTCAGCACCAGATATGTACATGCAATGTATTTATGAATTCTGCTTAGAATAATTTCCCCCCCCCCCCCCCCCCCCCCCCCCCCTTCCCGAACGATTTTTAATTTTTTTCGGCTCCATACAAATCGACCCGCCCTAATGTACATGCATATGTAGACTTATAGGCTAACTTATATGGTACATGCCTAGGTATACCTACCTTGGCGTAACAGATCGATACTAAAAAAATGTCAGTTTTCGTAATCCAATGTTAACAACAGTTTTATTAAATAAAAATAATTTTCAATGAAAGATAACTATAAGAAAAACAAGGTTTTTTTAAAAAGTGCAAAGCAAACCCAAAATTTTTCAGTGATTCCTTTAGACAAATGCCTATTGGATTGACCCAACAATTGATTTCGTTAATTTTTATAGTACTGCTGCATTGGCTACTACACTAGGATTGTTAACCACTTCGCCCAAAGCATCCAATACTTCCTTTCGGTAATCATCAAACTCACCATCAATTTCATTAATGGTCTGTTCTTCGATAACGTAAAGTGTACACCCGGTTTCACGTATCAAACGTTCGTCGTGAGAAACAATAATAACGCCACCCTCATACTCGTTAATAGCTTCGGCTAGGGCATCTATAGATTCAATATCCAAATTATTTGTTGGTTCATCAAGAACTAAAACATCGGGACCACTGAGACATAATTCAGCTAGAGCCACACGAGCCTTTTGGCCACCTGAAAGATCCTTCATTTTAATGGTGTGAGCATGACTAATGAGACCAAATGAACCCAAAGCTTTGCGGGCTTTTTCATGTGGTAAGTTAAAGAGACGTTGTAAATATTCCGCTGCAGATTCTTCAGCAGTTAAATGTTCACCAGAGTGCTGATCAAAGCGACCTACACGCAAACGATGGTTTTTTCTTTGTTCACCTTTTTGGGGTTCCAATTCACCCAATAAAAGTTTGAGGAAAGTTGATTTGCCCACACCATTTGGTCCCACAATAGCTACACGACTTGTTAGATCTATGCCAAAGTCAACATTTTTAAATAACGGTTTTTGTCCTTCAAATGCAAAATCGACATTGTGCAAACCCAAGATAGGAGGCTGTAACTGCGAAGGTTCTGGAAAGCGGAATTTCACTATATACTCCTTTGGTCTTTCTAACAGTTCTGTAGGTCCTTCATCCTCATCCTGCTTTTGCTGTTTTGATTTGTTCTTTTCCTGTTTACGCGTCAACGTCTCTTTTTGTTTCTTTTCCGCAGCCTTCTTTGACTGACCGTGGGCCTTTAATTCTTTGATACGTTTTTCTTGCTTTTCGTATTCTTTAATCATTTCTCGACGCTTTTGTACGTACATTTTCTTGAACATGGAGTAGTTACCTTTGTAGTAGTGCAATTTCTTTAAGTCCAAATGAATAATTTCATTGCAAACATTATCCAAGAAGCTTTGATCGTGAGAAACAATCAATAGCGTTTTCTTCCAACCTTGTAGGTAGTTATCCAACCAAATAACTGCATTTAAATCCAAATGGTTTGTAGGTTCATCAAGCATGAGGAGAGTAGGTTCCAAGTACAGCGCTCTTGCCAAGGATACACGCATACGCCAACCACCAGAAAATTTATTTGTGGCTCTGTTTTGCATTTCTTCACTAAACCCCAAACCAGCTAAAATACGTCTAGCACGAGCTTCCGCAGAATAAGCGCCAGTAGCTTTAAGTTCGTTAAAAACATCATTAAGGTCCTCTTGAACACTTAAATCCCCAGCCGAAAATTTATCCTCTAATTCCTGGCATTTTGACAGCAACTTTGTGCGTTTAACATCAGCTTCCAAAATGGTTTCAACTGCAGTTTTGTCGGTAGCCACAACTTCTTGTTCACAAAGTAAAACATCTATATTTGGTGGTATGGCAAAGGCACGTGTAGCAATGTGACGCAATAAAGTGGTCTTACCATGACCATTTGGACCAACTAAACCATAACGTCTGCCGTGAGCAATCAGAAGATTAGCATTAACAAACAAATCGTTACCTAAAAAAAACATAGCATCATATATTTATGTTATTCATTAATATAAAACTTGATTACACACCTTTGGCAGAAATGGTGAAATTCTCAATTTTGATATCAACAGCATGTTCCAAAGCAGCCTTTTGACCAGCAGTTTTCTGCACTTGAGACATGGTAAAATTGCTATCCAGATCAGAGTGACCCAAACCACCTTTTTTAGTCATAAGTTCCATTTGTTTTTCATACTCCTCCTGTTTCTTTAATTTTTTCTTTTCTTTATGGGTCATTTTCTTTTCTTTTTTATCATTCTCTGCAGTCTCGCTTGGATCATCTTCCTTTTCCACTGAGACTTCTTTTATTTGCTCCTCTCCATTTATATTAAGATTTTTAATTTTCTCTTCTATAATTGGTGCAGGTGACGTCTCTTCTAGTTCAGCAGGTTGTTCGATTTGCGATTGTTTTTCTTTCTCTATGGTTTCTTCTAAAAGTTCATCCTGTTCCTCGTCGTCGCTCACTATTTCAAATTTATTAGCTTTCTTTTGTTGCTTCCTGTTGTTCTTTTTGCTTACTTTTGTAATAACTAACGAATTTTCGTCGTCTTCTTGGTTTTCAATAGCAGCTTGTTTTAACAAATCAATGGCGGCTTCGTCATTATCATCACTAAAATCATCTTTTTTCTTATTCTTTTTAGATTTTTTCTGCAGTTTTTGTTTTACTGGTTTAGCTACGGTTTCCTCATCTGAAACCTGTTCATCTTCCTCGTCAGATTCCTTACGTTTCTTATTAGTTTTCTTACTTTGTTTAGCTGCAGGTTGTATTTTCTCAGCCTCTTCTTCACTCCAATCATCTTTACCTTTTTTACCCTTTTTATTGACCTTTTTACCTTTGCCAGCTGGCGCCTGCTGCTGAGAAGATGTCTTGCTGTTGCTAGAGGCAATACTTTCTAAATCATCATTTACTTTACTAGAAGTTCCAGTAAAATCATCGTCGGAATCATCACCACCGCGCTTTCCCTTAAATTTCTTTTGCGATTTTTTTGATACAATTTTCGCTGTTGGTTCATTTATGTCTTCCTCAGCTTCGAAATTAAGATTTTTCTTTTTTGCCTTGTTTTTTGACATAATTAGGGAACTTTATATAACAATTTTAAATTTAATTTTCTAATTAAAAAAAGGATAAACTACTGGTAAAATGTTGGACTTCACGTGGAGACGTATACAATTTTTTTAATACACATACAAGCAGAGAAAGAATGTTGACTCCGGAGCCAGCTAAATGCGGCCGCCGACTACACTGGTTGTTTTGTAGTTCTTAGTAAATGATATCAATATATTCAGTTCTACAACAAAAATGCCATAATGATCAAGAAGTGAAACTACACCGGTGGTGAAACTCAATACATATATGATAATGTTGTTTGATATATTTTATATGAAGTTTTACATATTTTCGATTGTTTAACGATAAACAACAAAACCCTAAAATAACAACATTTGGCGGTATGCATTGACCTAATTGGACTACGATCACATCCAAACAAATTATTCATGTCAAAATTGATAAATGGCCGCCGGTAAAGTCCTCAGCCGCCGTTGCTTGCCTGCCAAAAACTTGACATTGTATTCTGCATTGTTGACAATTGTGAAATAGGAAAACATCTAATCACAATAGTTGCGATTTGTTTACATGGTAATACAAAGGCGAATAGACGTACGTAAGGTGGTGTTATACTATGTTCACACGACAAGATGAAGCACTTGCTTCGCTTTCTGAAGCATGTTTATGAATCTAGCTGTTTATATGACTCATGTACATACTTGCTTCGATTTGACAGTTCTCTTTTTAATTACAAATAAAATCAAATAAAATAATTTTTAAACGGGCACTTTTTACCTTATTTGTATGAGAAATTTCCACTATAGCTAGAAAGCTGAAATTTGGTACACAGGTAGGCCCAGATAAGCAACACATATAAATATTTATACAAAAACAACTTAGAAAAAAGAAAAGTTTCGGCCGTAAAAACTACTGAGATCAAAATAAGGACCAAGTTCTTGATAGGTATAATTCCATCTCATTTCTAGGCAACCTGCAAAATTTTTCCAAGAATTCTTTCCCATATTATAAAGGCAAAAAAATTTTTGCCAAGCTTACAGGTTGCCCTTATTTTCACATTTATGTTTTTGTGTGGATTAAGCATCATAAAAATCATTTTTTTTTATTAATTTTATTACATACATTTATTTAAGTTAATGCATTCGTCTGTGCTCAATGGAACTTTTGAATCCATAGAATATTTTAAAATTCCATACACGAAATCAAATTTATTATTTTTTCTATGCTTTCGAATGCTTGTAAATTTATAAATAACTCAAAAGTTTCCATACTCTCAGTGAATATCTTAAGCATTTATTTTGCTAGTACAGTTAAATAATCTAAAAAAATTGTTTTTAACTCCTTTTGCTTCTAGTTCCTTTGAACATAATATTTAGCAACAACCAAATTATTTGCCTTATCGTCAATTAGTACATCCATTTTGGAAATATCGAATTCAATAAATTCTGGTTTTAAAAATTTTGAACAAATTGTTATAAAAACCAACATCCTCAATACCATCGCCTTGAAATAATCGAAATATGGAGAAGAAAAACGTCAACATACATAAACATATATGTATGTAAATATATGCATGAAAGAAAACGGTAAAATAAAGCAAAATTGATAATAGGTATACTGAAAATATAAAATCCCCAAATCCCTCTCCACGATAATCTGTCGCCAAAAAATAGCTAAAATCCCCAATTTGGGGAGAAATCCCCACACCTGGCTACACTGACTGAATGATCTTCCGAAACTATTATCTTTTAAAAATAACTTACGAATGATATGCAATTGCACACAACTGTTACAATAAATAGTATTTTAATATTATTGAGTAAATAACCATTTTGTATATTGGTTCGATTGAATAAACAAAAATTAAATTACATTCATACATACAACTAGACCTTTTTGAAATACCGTTAAAGTTTACATTATCCCAAGAGTGTGCAAGCTCTATAGTGATTCCGACAGTCCCCACGTTATTTTAATTTGACTTTTAAAATTAGCGCGAGAGTATAGTGGGCGAAGTGTATATATTAACTGTACTGAATTAAATTTGAATCACAATTGTACTGAAATTTCAGAGATCCATAACTCGGAAGCTAAGTCTCGCCGAAAATTTTTTATGCATTACGAGTCAAACGGCTGAATAACTGTTGGAGCTAAGTTGTATAATTTGATTTTTTCATAAAGTAATTAAAAAGTTTTTGTTTTAAAGAAAAAAATTCCTTTAATTAGTTGAAGCCTTATTATAAAATGTAACTAAAATTAAAATACACATCAAGTTGTAGCTGGACTGAAAGAATTATGTATCGCTCTTCCATAATTTTATGGTTTTGTCATTTTCCAAAGCAGCAGAAGCAATAATATTTTCTGTGGGATGACATGCTGTGCACAAGACCGTATCGGTATGTCCTTGTAATTTTTGCACTACTTCTTTCGATTGTAAATTCCATATGTACACCATATTATCCTCGCTGCCAGAAACAATCCACTGCATTTGGAAATAAAAAGTTGAAATTAAAAAAATAGTGATCATTAACTTTTTCTACTTACTTTTCCACCTGTTACTGAAAAATTTGCAAATATACAATATTTTTCGTTTTTATGTCCGGTATAAGTTTTTAAACATTTGCCTTTCGAATAATCCCACAATTTCAAAGTATTGTCCAAAGTGGCTGCCAAAATGTATTTGCCATTAGGCGAGAACTTGACAAAGCTGACGGGCGGGTTATCATCATCAATGAGAGTTTTTAAACATTGTCCACTTGCTGTATCCCAAATGCGGCAGAGACCATCGTAGCTGGAACTAACAATTAAAGACCCGTCACGATTGAAATGTACAGCCGAAACAGGATCTGAATGTGCTGGCAATGTTTTCAAACATTTTCCAGTACGCACATCCCAAATACGAACAGATTCGTCAAAACTCCCCGAAACAATTAAATTGGATTGGGGATTGAAATTGCAACAGAAAACGTAATTGCTGTGGCCTTTTAATGTTTTCAAACATTTGGCGGAGCTTAACTCCCAAACTTTTAATGTTTTATCGTCACTGCCACTCACCAAAAGGCGAGAATCGGAAGACCATGCCACATCCGATATGCCCAATTTATGGCCAGAAATAGTTTTTTCGAATTTACCATCATATGCTCCCCATATCTTTATTAATTTGTCGGCAGCTAAAATTGAAGAAGACTGTTATAACTAACATATTTTTTTTTGCTTACATTGAAAACTCACATGAGCTAGCCAACCATTCACCATTGGGAGAAAATTTCACAGCTGAGACTGCTTTCGTGTGGCCAGCTAAAGTAAACTTCAGCGTATAATTGGGTTTTATAGACAAAGAACTTTTGTTCGAAGAAGACGATGTTTGTAAAGTATTTGGTCCACTCGGTGCTGTGGGCATAGGCTGGGGAGCGTGAACCCCGGGATGTCCGCCATGAACTGGTCCTATAGGTACCATTTTGTTTTACTTAAAATTTCCAATCGTATTTATACTTAGTACTGTTAATAACCGCCTTTCAAATGTTTTTATTTCCAAATACCTCGTGGTTTTCAATTCTCTAGTAATCTGCTACAGCTAATTCAGGCATATGTTTTTTAATGTCGTTTAGCACGCGTGCAATTACTTTTCATTTAGATACGGGTTATTTGGATAAATACTTTGTTATTTTTTGTTAGCAATATATGTATATTTTTTTATTAAAATTGTTTTATTTTTAATTTTGTTTTTGCTTTTAACAAATTTTTATTGGTACTCGTGCTTTTCTTTTTTACATACAAGCGGTGAACCAAGCCGACCGGCAAAAATCAGTGGTTAATTGTCGTCGCTTGCTTTTCTCGTATCCGCGCCGCGAACTTATATCGACGTTGTTCTTACACACATATTAAATAATAAAGTTTTTTTTTTAATTTTATATATGTATATTTGAATGTCTTTTTGTTTTAATATATATATATATATTATATTTGCTTTCGGTATTTCGCTAATAATTTCTTAGAATCCTCAAAAAAATTTTATAAATAATACCTATATAAAATAAATAAGAAAAGGTCAAATAGTGTACAAAAATATTAATTTTATAAATATTTACAATGTATAATATTTTTATTGGAATCTTTCTGGCCTAAATTATGAAAACTAATTTTAAAGTTGCAATTTTTAAAACTTCTTGATTCGAAAAGAAAGTTGTTTGAACATTTCGATTCGAATTACGGAGCAGCCCTAGAATGACATTCGCACGCCAATAAAGTATAATAGACTAAAGTTTAAAATATTAAAACGAAAAAAGCATAACATTTTCCGAAAACTAATTTAAAATTTATTAAAAAATAAGATATTGGTTAAGAATAGTTGACAATTTCCGTGAATTTTATTATCTGGGCCTCCGCAGCAGATTTAAATTCCTCGGCTTCGTTCACAACAAGCAATGTATGGCGGCTGTATAAAAAGTGGCAACTTTGTAGTGTGGCTTTTGGAAGTTCCAAGGCAAATTCATTACCAGGTATATGCACAACTACAATAATTCAACAACAAAACAAACAACAGGCATTTTGTTTGTGTAAAGGGCGAATTCATATCCTACGCTCTCAAAATTCTCCATGCATAAAAAATTACATAAAAATGGAGCCGGAAAACATGTTACAAATTTGATAGTGTGGGAAATGGATAAATCCGCCTGAATTCGTCATTGCATCCACCTGGTAATGAATTCGCCTTGGGAAGTTCTTTCTAGCGTTGATAACAGATGATATTGGTACGTTATCGGTAATATATAAATCGTAAGTAAAATAGACAGCCGTTACTTAATTGCGTTTACTTGTCAAATAATGTACGAAAAACTCAATATACTCACAACTTTTTATTAATGCACCCACATATTCTTCAGTGGCAGCAAAATTTGGCATTTGCATCACAGATACACAAAACTGACGAAAATGACACTTATAAACGTATTGGAACTTATATGATTTGTTATATTAAAGGTTTGTGAAAAAAGGCAAATACAGTGGTTTGTTATGAAAGACAACAAAAATACATATAATACATAAGTAATTTTGACAATCAGGTTTGCACAGCTGATGATGGCGTTATCTCATATCGTCATAATTAGTGTCAATTAATAAGAATTTAAATCGCGACATCTATATGTCAAATAATTTCGCTAATATAAATACTTTCATGAGTTAGCCTGTTTGCACATTATAAATTGCGAGCAACATTATTATTAACTTTTGTATTTTAGATATTTTACTACAGATATATACATACATAAATTAAAGCATAAACTAGTAAAATTAAATTTTTAATTCGGAAATTACAGAAAAGCTATCCAAAATGCAAGTAAAAATTCTAATCAGGGCCACGTGTTCAGTGATGAGCAAATAAAATTAAATCGGATGATTCCTCGAAAATGGATGCGCACGAAATGGAAAGGCGGCGAAATGAATGATAAAAAATATGCAAGTAAGTAAAAATTTGTGTGGCTAAAACTGTTTGTAATTTTTGTGCATATATTCATTTTACTTGCAGATAATATGGAAAAGCAATTATCAGAGGCGGAACAGTATTATACAGATCGTATAAATCAAACGCCAATTGCCGGAGTGCGGAAGAGTACATACAGCCTCTGAAAGAATTGGATAAGTTCTATAAAATTCGCATAGAAGTAGCGGAAATTTTAATAAAACACAAACTACTTAAAAATAGGAATTTATTTCATGTAATTAGTTTTAAAAACAAATAAAATGTGCACAAAATGTAAAAAAAATTCATAAAATATTTGATTAACTAAATCATAATCAATTATGAAAATAAAATATACTTTAAAAACAATGGAGAATTTTTTATGTGCAGTGAATAAGCGTATTTTATGCTTTGGCTGACTGGTAAGTGTTTACGCTTACGAACATGAAAATACTTGGTTTGATTCCCAGCGATGTCAGCGAACATTTAAATAAATTCATTAAAAATCATGTGCACAATGTGTTTAGCACACGTACACAAGCCACTTACAACTACTCATACTGCTAAGCAATTACAACACAGTGATGTAGCTGAGTGGCTGACGAGCAGATTACGAGTCGTGAGGGCCTTGATTCAAATCCTAGGATAGGACAAGAAAAGCAATTTCAAATGTAAGTAAATAAAATAAACTAGTTCCACAATACAATACACTAAATCCATAATCGCACTAATTCCACATAATGTGTCTTGACTAAATCGCCTTAGCCCCTAGCCAAAAATCAGTCGACAGAAAAATTCCTCGCTTTGGCATTGCCATTGAAGACCAAATTTTGGTTATCAAATTTCTCTACCACTAATTTATTTTGCACGCAGCTAGTAGTAACTTTTTTCGTTATTCGGATTTATTTTGGCTAAAATTGGTTTTATTGGTCTCGAGATGGTCCAAATCGATGGATCCGGTGGACCACGGGCCTGAGGTACCATTTTATCTCGTTAAAACACTCAATAGCAGAATTTTTCAACCCCCAATCATGCAAATGGCTCTCCAATTGACATTAAATTGGTTTTGCATCTTCCAACTATAGGTAATTGGGAGTGAATGGCGTAGATTATGTAGTAAAGTGTTGAAATGGTAATTGGACACGGTATTGATTTGTAAATACATTCTATGGGGTGATAGCAGTGCGTAGGTTAATATATACTTACCTTTATTAATATATAAAATAAAATGCGTAAAAATATACTGTTGTTTGTTATATTTAAGTAAATAATGAAAGACAATAAAATACATAAAACAAATATTATATATATATAGATATATTTATATATATATATATATATATATATATATATATATATATATATATATATGTAGGTAGTATTTAAATATGTGAATAAATGGCTGTGTTTGAACTGCTTAGGCAACTTAATTTCAATTAGAGAGGCATTTGCATGATTGGGGGTTGAAAAATTCTGCTTTTGAGTGTTCTAACGAGATAAAATGGTACCTCAGGCCCGTGGTCCACCGGATCCATCGATTTGGACCATCTCGAGACCAATAAAACCAATTTTAGCCAAATAAATCCGAATAACGAAAAAAGTTACTAGCTGTGTGCAAAATAAATTAGTGGTAGAGAAATTTGATAACCAAAATTTGGTCTTCAATGGCATGCTAAAGCGAGGAATTTTTTTGACGATTGATTCTTGGCTAGGCTAAGGCGATTTAGTCAAGACATTTTATGTGGAATTAGTGCAATTATGGATTTAGTGTATTGTATTTGTGGAACTAGTTTATTTTATTTACTTACTTTTGAATTTACTTTTCTTGTCTTATCCTATCCTAGGATTTGAATCAAGGTCCTCACGACTCGTAATCTGCTCGTCAGCCACTCAGCTACATCACTGTGCTATAATTGCTTAGCAGTATGAGTAGTTGTAAATGGCTTGTGTACGTGTGCTAAACACATTGTGCACATGATTTTTAATGAATTTATTTAAATGTTCGCTGACATCGCTGGGAGTCAAACCAAGTATTTTCATGTTCGTAAGCGTAAACACTTACCAGTCAGCCAAAGCATAAAATACGCTTATTCACTGCACATAAAAAATTCTCCACATTGTTTTTAAAGTATAAGTTATTTTCATAATTGATTATGATTTAGTTAATCACATATTTTATGAATTTTTTTTACATTTTGTGCACATTTTATTTGTTTTTAAAACTAATTACATGAAATAAATTCCTATTTTTAAGTAGTTTGTGTTTTATTAAAATTTCCGCTACTTATATGCGAATTTTATAGAACTTATCCAATTCTTTCAGAGGCTGTATGTACTCTTCCGCACTCCGGCAATTGGCATTTGATTTATACGATCTGTATAATACTGTTCCGCCTCTGATAATTGCTTTTCCATATTATCTGCAAGTAAAATGAATATATGCACAAAAATTACAAACAGTTTTAGCTACACAAATTTTTACTTACTTGCATATTTTTTATCATTAATTTCGCCGCCTTTCCATTTCGTGCGCATCCATTTTCGAGGAATAATCCGATTTAATTTTATTTGCTCCTCATCACTGAACACGTGGCCCTGATTAGAATTTTTACTTGCATTTTGGATAGCTTTTCTGTAATTTCCGAATTAAAAATTTAATTTTACTAGTTTATGCTTTAATTTATGTATGTATATATCTGTAGTAAAATATCTAAAATACAAAAGTTAATAATAATGTTGCTCGCAATTTATAATGTGCAAACAGGCTAACTCATGAAAGTATTTATATTAGCGAAATTATTTGACATATAGATGTCGCGATTTAAATTCTTATTAATTGACACTAATTATGACGATATGAGATAACGCCATCATCAGCTGTGCAAACCTGATTGTCAAAATTACTTATGTATTATATGTATTTTTGTTGTCTTTCATAACAAACCACTGTATTTGCCTTTTTTCACAAACCTTTAATATAACAAATCATATAAGTTCCAATACGTTTATAAGTGTCATTTTCGTCAGTTTTGTGTATCTGTGATGCAAATGCCAAATTTTGCTGCCACTGAAGAATATGTGGGTGCATTAATAAAAAGTTGTGAGTATATTGAGTTTTTCGTACATTATTTGACAAGTAAACGCAATTAAGTAACGGCTGTCTATTTTACTTACGATTTATATATTACCGATAACGTACCAATATCATCTGTTATCAACGCTAGAAAGAACTTCCCAAGGCGAATTCATTACCAGGTGGATGCAATGACGAATTCAGGCGGATTTATCCATTTCCCACACTATCAAATTTGTAACATGTTTTCCGGCTCCATTTTTATGTAATTTTTTATGCATGGAGAATTTTGAGAGCGTAGGATATGAATTCACCTTGTACACAAACAAAATGCCTGTTGTTTGTTTTGTTGTTGAATTATTGTAGTTGTGCATATACCTGGTAAGAGCCCTTTTACATATTGGCAAGTGAAAGGCAGACATTTTTGTTATTCTCTTTTGAACTTGTACGTAGCTTTTACATATTGGAAATTAATAGACAGACAGAAATTGTTCGTATCCCCTTTTCGTTCTTTTTGCTGTTGTTGTGTATGAACAAAATTTTTCGCACCACATGAAGTAATATTAAAATGCCAATGGTGTGAGAAAAATGATATGAAGCAACAACATAAAAAATGCGAAGAGTGAAAGAGAAAAACGAAAAATGTCCGGTACAGAGGGTCGTGTACTATACACTCTGCATCTTCACCCCTTCTTCAACAAACTTCGTCTGTCTCCCTTTCACTTGCCAATACGTAAAAGGGCTGTTATGAATTTGCCTTGGACCTTCCAAAAGGCACACTACAAAGTTGCCACTTTTTATACAGCCGCCATACATTGCTTGTTGTGAACGAAGCCGAGGAATTTCAATCTGCTGCGGAGGCACAGATAATAAAATTCACGGAAATTAAAACAATAAAATAAAACATGTGTATTTGAAGTATTAAAATCGAAGTAATCTCAGTAATTACATTTTTATGTTTTTTTTATGTATTATTAATTTTATGTATATTTTTTTTTGTTGATAAAAATAAAATTTTACATTTATTTGAGCATGTACGCGAGTATTTATGTTTTAAATTTTCTTTATTTGTTGCGGGTTAGCAATATCTAAAGATATATTTCGTTGGTAGCCATACCAACATATCAGTACCTAGATGTTTTACCCTTTATTTTAAAAAAATTTTAAAGCTTTGTAATTCGCAAATTTATTTGTAAGTTGTTACCGTCCTGTGTTCACTATGTGTTAGTGCCAATGGTACAAGAGCAGGCCTGTGCTGGAATTCGGCCCTTAAGGTGACCCGGCTATATGGGTTCGTCACTCGGCAGGACGATATACAAAAATTGAATTAAATAAATTACTTTACTTACATTCCTGATGTTATTTTATTTTTCCATGTTGTCTGTTCATTAACCGTATATACATACATAGATACTCCTGCAATAGTATGCAGGAGGAAGCCTGGCAATAAAAAAAAACCTTTATAAAGTGAGAATATTTGGGTGTTAACATTCTCGGGTCTACCCTCCCCTTTAAAAGTTAGACTTTTCCTTGGCTAATGCGGGACCAAGTTGGCAATAGCCCCTATCATGACACTGAGGTTTCCTTTTAAACTACACAAGAGAACTCAGGCATCCCACCAATCAAAATATATATAAAATTTAGCAATTCATTATAGTTTTATTATTATAGGGCTAATATTCAGAATTCTCCATATTTATCATAGTTTCTATTTTTCTACACTTCTCCATTAAACAGTGTTTCATTTTGGTATTAAATTTATCAGAATATTATTAAAATAACGTTAATTAAATTTACTTTCCTTTGGTTAAATATGCATGCTTCTCTTTTCCTTTCTTGGCATTAGGACAGAACACCCTACTTCAATAAAACAGTTTAGTATAATATGTACTTACATTAAGTTCTCCTATTCAGGAGTCTGTTGTGGTTGTAAACGAGGCAAGTTGAGAGTCGGCCGATGTTGAGCGCTCAAAATCGTCGTGGCTTGCTACCAATTAAGATGTCAAATCGCGGTTTTTACTAGGGTGTTCTCTCTAGAGGCAGTATATAAAGAAAAACATACATTAATAACTGGAACTATAAGACCTTATAAGTACGTAATTAATAGTTTATATAATAAAATACTTTTACATTGTTTGGTTTTTACATACTACATTAGCACAAAAGTTCAAACCGTGTCGTTTCTTCAGCGCAACTAAGTATTAGCTTATAATATTTTTAAATTTTAATAGGAATAAAAAAAAGAATTTACATGAAATTGTAAATGTGTTTCATGAAATTTGAAATTCAGATTAAGAAATTGGAAATGCTTTCATTACCATACCAGAAAAATGTTGAAGTTACTTATTGCAGTTGGGACGTATTTTATTTCGATGTATTTCGGGCTCCGTTGGTTATCGGGTTGTTATCGATTTGCTTCGACAGGTCCCTTGACCGAAGTAGCAATGAACACGTGTCTAAGTTGCGTGGTTGAACAACTTACTAATACCGGATTGCAAGTTTGCGTACAATTTTGCGTACAATATGTTGGAGGTAGGCCAGTAGCATCCTCTTTTGTTGTTGTTGGGTGACTTCTGGCCGAGGGTCTCATGCAAATCTCCAGACTTTTTACGTTGGTGTTTGTTGGCACATGGAAAGGAAATTTTGTCCAGTGGTCTTAATTTGATTTGCCACTAATCTCACAATTATCTATATTCAAATTTTTAATTTTCTTTTACGTTAATTATTTTATTAATGTTCTTTTCTTTTGTAAATTGTATTACCTTGTACAGTCTTCCTGACCTCTAGTTTCTTTTACTTTTAATTTTTTTTTGTGTATTAACTGGTTTTTTTCTTTTTCTTTTCTTCCGCGTTCGAGCTTGCTGCTTTGCTTATTCAACTAAAACTCCATCTTCTTTTTAATTTTGTTTTTTTCTTCAATCACCGAAAACTCTAGAACTGCTGAAAATGGCGCAAACCTTCAACGTTGCCATATCTGCGTAGAAGTTCTCTTTGACAGTAGTCCTGGCGTGCCAGACTTACCCCACTATACAATCAAACGCAACAAAGTTTTCGTATAAATGGATGAGCTTTAAAATTTTTTAAACATAAAGGATAAAACATCTACTGATGAGTTGGTATGGCTACCAACGAAATATATATTTAGGTATTGCTAACCCGCAACAAATAAATAAAAGTTGATAAAAAAATATTAACTATATAATTTTTAATTTATTTTGATTATATACTTATGCATTTTTGTGTTAATGACAAACAACATAACGCAAAGTATGCCATCATACATGTCTGCAGACAATTATGCGTGTTTACTAATACTATTTGATTTGGGCCTATTTTTCATGGAGCCTAAAATTATAAGCTTTGCTTTGTTTTAACTACTTATTTGAATATTTTCAAACTGTTTTATTTTAATTTTCTTAATAAATAAAAATTTCTTTTGTATGTGTATGTGTTTGTGTGTTCGTTTCGCCTTTCATGCAACATTTCAATCAAAACACAAATTTTGTACAATCATCAATCATATTAATTTATACTCATAGACCTAATAATCATCTTTTAATACGACTATTTGCAT
Source organism: Lypha dubia (assembly GCA_947311025.1). Taxonomy (NCBI): domain Eukaryota; kingdom Metazoa; phylum Arthropoda; class Insecta; order Diptera; family Tachinidae; genus Lypha; species Lypha dubia. The sequence continues at coordinate 9,039,432 of OX371262.1, read as the reverse complement.
ATAAATCTATTGTTTTTCTGTTAATTTTGTTTAAACGAGATTTAAACTTCTTTGAATTTTGTTGAAAACAAAAGTACTTCTTAGCAAATTTAATAAAAATATATTTATCAAGTGTGTAAAAATCGAAAAAATTTCTATTTAATTCAAAAGTTTTTTATTCGACAAGGAAATGATTTTTAAACAAAACTTTTTACTTTTCTTTGGCGCCATAATCTGTTTTGGCGAAGTAACGGAAGTATTTTCAGGAGTAAGTTCAATTTTTGAAAGATTAATTTTAAAGCACTTGACATACAGTGGATGATAAAAATAGACATACAAAATAATGGGAAGATACTAAATGTGTACTTCGATCTAACACCATACTGTACAAAAAGAAGATTTTGTATACTTGGTCCAAAGTGATGCCAACCAAACACGCTAAATTCCTAATGAAAGCTCTCTTGAAACTTAAGTTGGTTGGTTGGTTGGTGTGAAGAAATACATATATAAAGATATCACATGCGATATCTCTTTTTCGGTCCATTTATGAATTATGGATTTTGGGAAAAACAAATTCGGGACTATATTCCAAGCAAAACTTTCCAAAGAAAATTTTAATTAGAGATATTATGCGATAATTAGTGGGACCAAACTGCAAGCCAGAATTTTCACACAAAATTTTTTTTTAAAACAGCCTTTAAATGGGAGGATTTGTGGGATAATAAAAGTTTTCAAATAATTTTTTTTAATTCGATACACAAATAAAAAAGAGATATTTTCTAATAAATTGTTTTACCGAAAACTTGGTCATCCGATTTTCACAAAATATGGTAAAACCAAATTGCAAGTAAACTCTTTCAATTTATTTTGGAAATCGGTCCACAAATGGAGGAGTTATGCGATGAACAATATTTCTGTCGGGTAATTTTCCATTGCGATTCTGATTGAAAAAGAAATTTGGTTGAAACTGCAAGCAACAAATCCTTAAATATATAATTAAAAAATATCAATAGGAAATGAAGAAGTTCTGTGATTATTAATGTTTCGGGCGAGCTAATCGGGACCAGACTTGAAGCAAATTCTTCAAAAAAAAAATGGTTTTAAATATCCACCTATAAATAATACGAGTTATGTGGTAATCAATATTTCGGGGAAGCGCAAAAAAATATTATGGGAACAAAATTTAAATAAACCCTTAAAAAAAAAGGGTTTACAAATCGGCATCTTCGATTTTCAAAATTTTTGTGAGATCAAACCTGCTATATATAAGTTTATGTTTTATATATCTACATACATACATAAATCGTTCTATAATTAGAGGAGATATGCAAAAATAAATCTGTAATTGGCCGTTTCATTTCAAATTCGGTAAATAAATGACACAATTACTTATAAAGAGTTTTTCAACAAGAACTTTGTGTTCTAAAACAAAAAAATTAGATAAAGATGATTAAAATTTTTATTGTGTTACGAAGAGAAAAGTTCGGCAAATATGAATGAAAAATTATATCTGGCAAATGTCCACGACGAGCACGCTGACTTTCAATAAAGTTTTTAATAACTTTTTGGGAAAATGGAGAGTCTATTTCGTTAATTACATCACGGATTTTGAATTTTAAGGCTGCAATCGATTCGATTGCCTCCGTATAGACGTGAATGGTCGGGCGGCTTCAATTTCTGCACCAGTTGAACCTTGTAAGGCTTCAAAACCAAATCCATACGAAAAATCCGCCATGTGGTGGTTTTGGATAACCCCAATTGCTAAGAACGTTGAGGAATTGATAAGTTTGGACCTGCCTCAACACTGTGCCACGGCTGCGATGTTTTCAGTTGAACGACCCGGTCGAACACGCGTTGATGTTGCCCCATTTTGTATCGGGCCTGTCGACTCAAATTTAACGACAAAGTTCTTAATAACGGTCTCAGAAGGACGATTATGTTGCCCGAAAATATCACGAATTTTACGAAATGTAACTTTAACAGAACCACCATTTTCATAGTGGATTTTAATTATTTTAGTGCGAAATTGAATTCATTGTAACAATTGGCAATGCATCTTCTACGAATAATTCAAAAAAACTAAATGTCTAAGCTATCATGTTGTTGGTGTTGCCACAATTCAAAAACAAAGCTCTTATTGAAAAACCCGTTACTATACAAATATCATATAAATTCATATACTCGTACACGAAGGGATAACGTCACAACGACCCACACCACCCCCAAAACTTTTTAAAGTCACTTAAAAAAAAACTATAGGTTCTTGTGCGTTACCACAAAGACAAGATTTACACACTTAAACAAATTTTCAACATCGAAAATGTATTTCACCAAAAACGAAATTGAAAATTAATTTCCTTTCAGGCCACCGAAGAACAGATGTGGTCTGCCGGTAAATTAATGCGAGACGTCTGCTTTCCCAAATTTCCAAAAGTTACTGCAGAAATAGCTGATGGGATTAGGGCGGGAAATTTACCAGATGAGAAGGAACCGAAGTGTTATGTCAACTGTATATTGGAAATGATGCAAACGGTAATTACACTAATGCACTGCTGCAGACGATGTCGAAGGAATGAACTCTTGTTTTTCGTTGCTTGTTAACACATTGTTCGGTACATTTTTTGCCATCGAAAGTTAATGTTTTTCAAAGCGAATTGAGGCGATGTCTACCTTTTATGAATTTGCCTTGCTTTGGTTGTTAAACAAATGTACTGAAACACATGATTTGACATCTGCTATCGTGTCTGTCATGAGTTTCACATCCGAGTGAAAGTGAATCTTTTCCGAATATTTTGGTGTCCTGACAATTTTTTCGTTTTACTTTCGACTGCTCTAAGCTGTGTGTGAAAGCAAATAAATTCCCATTTATTACACAAAAACAAACTAATTTAATTTGAAAAAAAAATCTTTTTTGAAGTTAAGTTTGATACCTTTTCTACCTAATTCGGAAATAAAAACCAATATATATTTGATTAAAACCCATGGAAAAAGAGATTTAAAAAATTCCCACATTAGCCACCAATCGAGCAAAAATATTCGGAAGTATGCGGACAACAAATATTCTATTTTGTGATTCGGAAATTTTCATTCTAATTGAAAACGTTCGGAACTCATGACAGACACGTATATCAGGTATACTCGCCCAAAATTTATTTTAATCCACTTTTACAAAGCTGAAATTCTGAAAATGACAGACAGACATTTTTCTCATTCTCTTTCGAATTTGCCTTTTACAATCGCCTAATTAATGGACAGACAGGAAATTTTCGTGTTCACTTTTCGTTCTTTTTCGTTTATGAAAAGTCTTTTTCCGCGTGCACCACAGCAAGTAAGGGGCACTACTATACATTGTCAAATAACTTCAAGCATTTATGATTGTATCAGTTGACGCTTGATGGAAAAAAAAAATTATATATTGGGTATACTTGATGCCGAGCATTTTGACAGTGTATAGTGCTACTAATAGTGAAATGACAATTAGGTGAAAAAACCGATATGAAGCAACAACATGCGAATTGGGAAGAGTGCAAAAGAGAATCAAAAGATTTTTCTAATAATGTCCAGAACATAAAGTCGACACACTCACGTCGTCTGTCTGCCCTACAATTTCAACTTTTTTAAAAGGGTGACTTAGAAAATGACTTCTTGGGATAACAAAAACATGTACTGAAAGACGTGACCGGACATCTGATGAAGATAACGAAAAATAAGCGACGGAAGTAGGTGAATGGTACACAACCAATTTGGTACAACAACCATTTTGTTTATATGTATGTAAAATTGTACAAAATAAAAAATTCTTTCGACATCGTGGGATAGGAAAAAAAAAATAAAAATTATCTGAAAGTTACAATAATTTAATTAATTTCTAATTGTAGATGAAAAAGGGCAAGTTCCTGTACGAGGGTTCCCTAAAACAAGTCGAATTACTAATGCCCGATCACTTCAAAGATGAATATAAAGCCGGTTTGACCAAATGCAAAGATGCTGCAGTTGGCATTAAAAATAATTGTGATGCCTCTTATGCGATTTTCACTTGTCTGAAAACTGAAATAACAACATTTGTATTTCCTTGAAGTCTTAAAATTTTCTATAAAAATGATATTGTTAAAATTATATAGTAGATAAATGTATAATTATTATTTAAAGGGTTGTTAATAAATAAAGAAATTAAAAAAACACACTAACACAGTGGAATGTAAATTAAAGCCTAAATTGCTGAAAATAAAATGCTGCTCAGAATGACAACTTATTGATTTTTATTCTTTAACTTTATCTTTATTCTTTTAATTGCTTTTAAAAGTGTACAAAATTGAGAGTAAAATTGAAAATGAAATCAACATAATTTTTGACAGCTACGCTAGACGGTTTCCTAATGTCAATTTGTATGGAAGATTACGTTACGATCCATTTCTGGATAGGTTATCAAGGCGAATTCATACAAGTTATCCATAGGAAGTAAAAAAAATATATATATATTTAAAAATTTATTTTGTCATCTGAGGGAGAGGAAAAATACCAGCGGCAAAAGTGGGCAAATACAATCACCGTGTGCTCTCGAGACCATCTGTATGAATTCGCCCTGCAGGTTATTATATATTTCGATACAAAAACAAACAAATGTTTTCCTTTAAATCGAAATACATACATACTTAATAAACCACCCTCACCTGTTTAATCAGACAAACCCTTTATTTAAATTTACAAAACAAATATTATAGTTTTTATCTAAATTGACACATCTCCTCGTTTACTTTTTTATGATTTATAATGTATTTTTAAATGTATAAACACAGTGTCATGTAAGTATTTCATTTAAATTTTATTTTGTTTTTGAGTTTTTTTTCGATAATTACACAGAATTAAAATAAATATAAGTATGCATGTAAAAATTTATTTAAATGGCATTGATGCGGATGATTTAGTTAAAAAATTACACGTACGAGTATGTACATATGTACATATACAGGTATTATTATTGTTATTCTATTACTTAATTACGGAGTGTTACAAAAGCTGAGAGGAAAATTCTAATGCTACAAAACAATAAAAAGGTGGACTTGTTTTTTTTTTTTAATATTTGAATATTTAAAACAAGATATCGAAGTGGGCGTGACAAAACAACAAATTTAAAAATATTTTTATTTGTCAGAATGTAAAAATTGTGACAATCGTGTCGTGTCACCGTACTGATCTAGATTTCGTATTGTATTCATAGAAAACTTCAAACAGGCGTATAAACCAATATTAGACAAGATTTTACTAAAATTATATTTATAAATGTTACAAGACATACTTTTTAAGCAAACTTTGATTTTTGAGGGGATATTTTAGTAATAATTGTAATTACGTACGAAGTTAACCCTAAAATACACACCCATTTCTAGCGTTGAAATGCAATTTGGAGCTTTGTTATTTTTAAAGGCTTATAGTAGAATTGTTTGCTGAAGATTTTTGTAAAATATTATCGCCTATTAAAGACAAAATTTGCATCTTTTCCAAGGAAGAAACAACAATGACCCATACAGCGTACTATTAAAGGGTTAAAACGCTTAAGATGAAATTATTGAGCACAACTTTTACCTAAAATTGAAGAATGACAAGATTTTCTATCTCGATTTACTTCAACAATATGCAATAGGGCGAGAGCTTTCCAAATGCCAACATCTGTAAAGTACACATTGCAAACATTAACTGACTCTAAAATCTTCCCCCAGTGGAGGTACGTTTTGTCATCTTGGTGATGCGCGCACCTTGGAGCTGTGCCTACTGGGGAAAAGGTTAATTGTCTTTTCCAGACATTGCATTTTGTAAATTAGCCATAAAACTTATTTATATGTTTGGTTAGGTTAGGAAGGGTAGTATGAAGCAGCACACATCCACTCGAAGACCCAATAGGATCCATTGTAAGTTCCTTAATTTTTTTGGATTTATTGACTAATTAGTCTCCATACTGCTCAAGGAGAAACAAAGAGCCCTTATCATCCATCATTCAGCCACTTAATTCCCATGATAAAGCCCCTGATGTCCTCAAGTTTTAACTTCGCGATATCGATCATGGAAACGATCGCTCAGCCATCTTTGCCTATGGCGTTGTAGCCTTGGGTAATGTCAGATGATATGTTCTATAGTTTCTAGCTCCTCTTCATCCCTACACATCCTACAGTAATCCGGAGTGCCATTTTTCCATATGCTGGTCCTTGCTCTAACCGAGCAATGGCCAGTCAACGCGACTACTAAAACCTTTCTATTGATTTCCAGCAGTAGATAAGATTTACCTGAGTCTAGTTCTGTCCATATGAACCTCGAGACTTTACAATCTTCTCGATTCCGCCAGGAATGATTGGTTCTGCTAATCACCCAATTACTGAGTTACCTGTAGTAGTCACCAATTGGAGGCTTAACCGACCTGTCACTAACTGCCACATTTGATGCTAACCCTATTCTTGCCAGCTCATCAGCGATTTCGTTTCCCTCAATATTGCAATCTCCTGGTACCCAACATAGCCTAACGCAAAATTTGTCCATAAGCACGGTGTTAAGAGCACTGCGGGCTGAAGCTGAAAGGCAGGTTCCCACATTAATCTGTAACACATATAAACTCTATAGTCTATCTTTTCTTACCCTCGTCTTCTGGTCATGAAATGTAAATGTGGAGGAGTTATGCAGTAAGCAATATTTTAAGAGCAGGAAAAGTTGTCCCTTTCCCCGATTTTAAGCATATGGGAGGAAAAAAGCAGAAAAAGGAATTTAAAAAATCGGGTTCTTGAAATCGGTTAAACATATCCCATGTTTGGTAAAATTTAAAGACATTTAAAGAAGAACACAATAAATCTGGGAACTTCTTAAATAAGTTACAGAAACGAGGTACAGATTTCAAAACTTATTTTTAAATACATTTTTTTCCAAGCAACGCGAAGTCATGAATGATCGCAAGGAGGAAATTAATGTCTGCCCTCGTGCAGAAAACCCGCTCTCCAGTTACTGCATATACGAGTACATACACATATATGTATACCGTAGGCATATTACTTATATCTCGGTGAAATACAGCTTAAGGTTATTGTAATCTAATTAAATAGAAGTGTAAGAACCTCGGTCGTGGCTGAGCCCCTAAGCTTAGAGACAGAACAATACTTTTCGGTCTAATCCGTGGTACTACAGATGTCGATACCTTCATCAGCTTACCGGTCTTCTTTGAATGTCGTTCAAAATATGATAGTCGCCATTTTTGTCCCTAAAGTGATAAGCACATGATATTAGCGAAAGCAATAGATCTTCAAAAGACTTCGTTATCAGGGTTTCAATGTTGCTCTAGAATGTGGAATAAACTGCGGCTGGCTGTTGGTCAGATCACCTTCGGAAATATACATGGTAGCTGCTCTTTTAACCTAAGTCGTGAAATGAAGGGTTCTCTTCAACCATGGAGAGGCCCCTTATATGCTGTGGCATTGCAAAATAATAAACGTAGAATTAATTTTTAGTTTAGCTCTAGTTTTCGTCAGAGCTTTAAGACTTCAGATTAACCTCTTTTTGGTGACAGACACTTTAAAGGCCCAGCTGGCCTAAATAACTCCTACACACTTATAGATGAAAGCAAATTGTTCTAAAATAAAAATTAGCTGAAAATGCAAAACGCATCAAAATGGTCTACCAGGAAGGCGTGGATGCAGCTTAAGCCTTAGAAGGAGAACTTCTGTATGAATTAAAGCGATGAATGAATAAAATTTCTTCAGAAGTCAATAGAAATGAGAAACCAATATTTAATTTGTTTTGGGAGGAGCGCCCTATAACCACCTCTACCGCCGTCACGATCACCGAGAGGAGAAGCTCTACTTAACCAGCGACGGAGGGTATAACATTCCGATTTTCTACAAAATTTTTAATTTCTTAATGATTTTTTTTTTTCAAACCACACCATTGTTTATGTACATTTATTTTGTAAAAAATAGGATAAATTTAAGACTAAACTATTTAACTAAATACTTATTTGAGGATCCGTATGATACAATGCTTTCTAAATAAAATTTAATAATAGAAAATAAAATTAAAACTGAATATATTTATACAGTATTACAAGCCGTGTTATCAGGTTAACTGGTAGCGGGGGTAGGATAGGGAGGGATAGAGAGAGCTTTTGTCATTGTCTTCTGGTCTTTTATTCATCCTTTAGTTCGGGTATTTCAAAATCACGTTCTTTCATTTGCTTCAAAATACACATGCCATGAGCATGAGCATTTTCACATCTTTTACGATGATTTTTTTTTTTTAAGAAATTTAAAATATTTAATATTAAAAAAAAAGTTATTATCTACTTACTTTTCGACAATGCCCTGATTTTTATTATTACAATCGTCAATAATTTCTTCCAATTCTTCTTTACGATCGCCAAACATTGTACCAATCAAACCGACTGTCTTTTCTTTGTCCATTACAGAAGAACCTTCTTGTATCTGAAATTTGATAAATATGTTGAAAGAATTTCGTAACCACAAATAACTTTCGAAGAATGTTTACCATTTCGAATTGTTGCATTAAACAATGTCTAAAGCATTTCGAGATGTATTGAGGCTCCTCAATATTTTTCACCACTTCGATGATGTGCTCTAAGAGAGAAAGAGAGATAAATAGATAGTTTTTTATTAAAATTATTTGTGTGTATTTAAAAAAAATAGATCGAGCAAATCAAATACATAGTTTTACAAATATATGTGAGAACTCCTAAAAAAATTATTAAATAAAAAAAGTTTTATTAGAATACTTTTTTTTTATAAAAAGTCAGCTATTTTATTAAACAAATGTTCTTATTTCGATGCGAAAGATAAATCTTTTTTAACTTAATGTATATTAAATATAAATTAAAATAATTTTCCTTTCGAATCACAGAATGGAGTAGCGCCAACTCCCTCTAGCTAATTTTTTTGCGACTAATGTTAATGTGTTAGAGGAGAACCACACGCCCAAGTAGTAGGAGGAATTATGGTCCTTTTGTTATAAGCAGAATTTTACTGCGGCTATGATGAGTTTGACTTTAATGTCTTTGAAAAAAGCTTTTTTTTGTAGGACCAGAACTCAGGGGATGATCCCAACATATGCAATGCATTATGCCATAGCTAGGGAGTAACCAATAGGGTAGAGAGGTTATGTGGTGAATATGTAGACAAAGACTTTATTTTTTTAAAACTGCTATTGCAAGTTTTTTTATTTTTGAATTTAGAGCAGTGTTGAAGTGACTATAGTGTTAGTAGACGCATTAAGTAGCCATTTTATTGTTTGAATTCGCCAACTATTCTGCTATCCGATAAAAGAGAGCGCTGTGGTGTAAATTGCCTGGGAACTGTATCAATAGCTCCCGGAACAGTTTTAGTGACCAGTGCTTACACTTAAACAGTGTCGAAACAGCAGATAAATTTATTATATTAATTGACGACTTGCCCCGTGACCAGCGATTGAAGGCAGATCTTAAATCTAGGTTTGTTTTGTAGTCAACACTCGAACCAGTTCAGCTAAAACCATTGTCAACATGACATTTAAGCGAAAATTTAATTATTTGATCAGAGATCTTTCGATTCCTGGCTGCTGTGAAATCTCATATATACGAGTAATGGTAATTTCCGAGGCATTCTCCCTTAACAGATATTCGGTATAATCGGTCATAACATGGCAGCATCTTGTTGGTCCTCATGCTAAGTGGATAAATCTTCCTTACATTGATTTCTTTAGAAGTTGATAACATAAACTGGAGGGAGTGATTATGCTCTCCGACAATAATTAGCTCTATTAAGCAAATTACAATATGTACTGAAGTTGCAGAAGATTCAGCAGAATTTGGTCTGGTTCAAAAACGGACCAAACTTTATAATAAACAGACATTTTTCTCGCAGTCAGCAGCTTCAGATGACATCAACTCAACTTTAGAATTTTTTTTTTTTTTTTTTAATTAGGACCAGCACTCAGTGATGACCTCTACGTATGCAGTGCACTGTGCTGGAACTCAGGGAGAGGGATAGGGTAGAGAAGATAGATGTTGAAAATTTAGAAGACTTAGCTCTTTCACAATTCTGCTTTGCGCGTTATGTTAATTTTTAAGGCAGTGTTGAGGCGCTTCCGGTGTTAAGTAGACGCATTAACTTTGCTAAGCTGTATTAACAGGCATTTTATTAATAGTTTTACTTCCCCAATGTTTCTGCTAGCCGACGAAGGAGGGCGATGTTGGGTACATTAGCTCGAATAGCATCAATCACTGTCGTTTTTTAGTGACCAGTGCTATGCCTTCATCACTTAAATAGTCCGACAACAATTAATACAATGTCTCACTAATTTAAATTAGAGAAATTAATGATGTTGATTAACTTGCTCTGGCCAGGGTTTGAACCCAGACCTTAAGTCATTGTTTGCTTAGTAGTCAACGCGCTAACGACTTCAGCCAACACCACCCTCTTTGAATCAATATGCCGTCTATCTATGGAGTAGACTAAAACAATGACAAATATTTTCTCTGTGAAGGCCAGGACTTTCAGTCTGAACTTAGATGGGATTCTGCAGCATCTGTAGAAATTTTCCTTATAATTCTCATACAGAGCCTGATTGAATTAGTAATTTGTAGCACAAGAAATCCAATTATTATCTTGATTTTAATAACAAATATCCCACGAACCGATTATCATGTTTGCATCCAGGATCTTTGGCTGGAATCGAACCGACAACCTTTGGACTACTAGGCTAGCAATGCGTTAGTAATTGTGGTCGTTTTAGTCATTATACTGAACTCTACTATCGCATATGTAATTGCGGGTAGCTCTGGTTTACCGAGCTACCAGAGTTTACCGAGTTTGAAGTACTCCAATGATGTGTAGCAAGTACATATTTATCAATTAGTAATTCCAAGTAATACAGAGAATATGTCTTAAGTATTCAATCGTTCTGCTGGGCATTTCTAAACTGAATGAGTATTTAATTGGACCGAAATTGTACATAGTCCAAGCAACGATTCTATAGGAATTGTAATCGAAACTTTTTAAACTCTTACCTTGTTCTGGTTTGGGATCACAGTCTTCACTAAACGAAACTAAAGCTTCGGCAACGTCTTTAACCGTCATTTCCGAATCTTCGGCCTTTATTAAAGGAAAAAGGACATGATTTGAAATTCTTCAATCCATGGACGAAAATAAATACTCACTCGCACATAAGTCATGGCGATAATGGTAAAATAAATTAGAAGTTTTGGCGCTAAATTCATGTTGATGTTTTTTTGTTTTCGTTTCTCGCTTAAACACTTTTTAGTAAAATGTTTGGTAAATTTTGTACTATTATTTTTTTCTGGTTAACTTATTATATATTTTATTTAAGTAAATCAAATTGCACCACACTGTTTTTATTGAAACTGTAGTTAAAGTTTGACTTTATATACGTTTTTATGTATCAATTATTAATTAATGTTTTGAATATTCGTGATTTGATATATTAAATATTTTGTTTGTTCTTTTAATCAGATTTGTTAAAAACAATTAAATTCTAAAATTTACATATAATTTTTTATTGTTGAAAATGTTTTGCGCTAAGGCGCCGATTTCAATCAAAATTCATTGTGAAATTGACAGTGAAGTTGTTGAAATTTCATTGGCTATTTAATTACGGCAACGTGTTACTTTTTGCCTACATTTTAAATAGGTATGTACAACATATATACTTGTATATAGATGTCTGTAATGCATTTACATATATGTATGCACATGAAGTTTCTACAAGCACATACTTACATTCAGCCAAGACAGATAACTCAATTCGGATCGACAGTGGTTTTAATTCCAAATGTTGAAAACGAAAATTTTGTTAGTAATCAAATTTAAAATGGAATTTCACACTTCGTTTGTAGTGAACAATACAAAACATGCCTACTTTTAGGAGTGGCAGTAAAATAAGCTTTGCATGTTAGTAAACAAGCTTAATGTGAACTTTGCTCGTAAAAACCATTTAAACAATCGCCTATGGATATGAAAATCTTTATCCCTGTAAGATGGAAATCTAAAATAAACAGATGAAGATTTTGCTGTAAGTTGTATTTGGTTCTTGAAGTAACTCACAACAAACTTTAAAAGGCGTTCATTGATTTAATTTCGCAAATATTTATATATTAATATTTGCTTTTTATAGGGGTACTCTTCTCTACTGCAATATTAAAAAAAAATCCTATTTGAATTTCCTAGTCATCAGTAATACATTTGGAAAATTTCTAAACGATCGGTCTACAAAACCACAGATTAATTTTTAAATATTCCACTAGCATTACAGATACTACATATACAGTTTGTTCCACTATAAATCGAAATGGACGCATAGCAAATACGGTACTTTTCAAGGCGTAAAAAAAGGAACAAAAAGCTAGTTTTGTTACTTTTTATTTTGGAACCAATATTTTTTAAGTTTTTTATAAGTTAACATATTTTCTGGGGGCTCCAATGAAAAAAACTAGTCTATTTAATACTTTTTTACTTATGGTACTTCTTTTACTTTTTAATGCCTTTTTACTTTTTGTATTTTTTTCTCCTGAGAAATTCTTTTAATGAATTATTTGCATGCAATTTGGTAGACGGATAGCATGTGAACCATGCTCTGGTGCTTTTTAAGGCGTAAATAAGGAACAAAAATATAATTTTGGTACTTTTTATTTTTGTAGTAATATATATTTTATAATTTTTTTTAAAAATTAACATTCTGCGGCTGAAATGAAAAAAATGGCACATTTCATACGTTTTTACTTATGGTACCTGTTGACTTGTGGTACTTTTTTTTACTTTTGGTACCTTTTCTCTTGCGAAATTCTTTTAATGAATGATTTGGATGCAATTTGGTAGACGGCTAGCATGTGAGCCATGCTTTTAAACTTTTTAAAGCATACAAAAAAGAACAAAAAGTAGTTTTGGTACTTTTTATTGTGGTACTAATATATTTAAAATTTTTTATAAATTAACATACTTTTTGGGGGGTCAAATGAGATACAGATGGGTAAATTGGTACTTTTTGTTTGTTTGTACACTATTATGAAGTGTACTATCTAAGTAAAAAAGCTGGTACATTAACATACAGTTCACTTTGTAAGGGTTAAAACGATGAAAAGTTGGTACTTTTGGTACCTCTTTCTTTCTACGATAAATTTGGTATACAGACAGTTTATGCCTTCATTATGTACATATTAGTGATGTTACGAATACTCGTATTCGTATTCGACTATTCGACTATTCGACTATTCGCCTGTTTTAAGATATTCGTATTTTCCAAAAAAAAAATCATACAAAAGTTTAAAAAAAGTACATAAAATATAAAAAAATATATAAATTTTTATTAAAAAAACCCATTGTATATCACGCAGAGTAAGAAAAACGAAATCTGAAAGTATGTAAGTAAAATAATTAAAAAATGTTCTGTAGAGGTTTTCAAATTCGGCATCTTAATGCAATAATAATGTTAAATCATTAAATTTTTTTTTTCATTTGTAGTTACTAACGCAAAGGCAGGGATTTTTTCCAATTAAATTTGAAATATAAACCTCAAAAGAAATATTCGTATTCGTATTCGTATTCGGCGCATACTGTTTTAAATATTCGTATTCGTATTCGCGAATACTAAAAATTGATATTCGTAACATCACTAGTACATATAGCGTGAGAAAATAATTGGAGAATTGTGACACTTTTTCAACACATACAATTTCTCAATCACCTTGAGAAATACAAATTTACGATATTAATTCCTAGTTAATGTTAACCCTTGCTTTAACCTTTGTTTTCATTTATTTAAGCCCTTGATAAAGAAAATTTTATAGATATTAAAATGGAAAAGTTAAATTTCAGCAATTTAAAAAAAGGAATTTTTATTTACATAAAAACTTCTGGTCAATTAGCTAAATAGTTAACAACTTAAAAAAAAACAATTAAATACAATTAAATTAAATTTATTAAAAAATGTTGCATAAAAATTTATAAAAAAAATATATATTTATAATAAATAGTTTTCTAATTTTTCACTAAAATGTATCTAAAAATATAATTTTAGTTTACGGGCCTTCAATTCTTTGCCAATACATTTATTAATCTCATAGGCTGCCTCACAGGGCTCTGCAGTTGTAATCATACTGTTACAAGTGTTGGCTGCGGACACAGCAAATGACTCTACCAAAGCATTATTTTCGGACATTGCATTGGCCATACGAGCAATCGTATTTATTGATATTTTATTCGTATCCTCCATCTACATATGTATGTATGTATGTATGCGTATGTGTTTTTGTGTAAATATGTATTTAATTGATGACAAGATAATTTAGCAAATGAATAGCAATTCCATCGTACTCACCAATTTGGTTTTCTTTAAAATACACATTATCAAACATTTCTCATCAGTGGTGGGAAACTCCTCGTACATAAGAGATTTTTCCAAAAATCTTGAATTCATATTCATTTCACGCACACATGCCATTTTAGCTTTATTTAACATTTCTTGAAATTGGCTTTTGACGTCAGATATTTGACGTTTGGCACGTGTATAGTTGTCATGTATGGCATTTGCCACAGGACTAGCAGAAGGTTTGCGTTGAGCCTTGAATTGGTTTAGCGAGTTGCCATGGTAACTTTTCAACTAAAATTTAAGTTCAAAAGTTCTTTAAAAACAGCTTCCATCGCTGGTATTTTAATATTAACTTACACTTTTACTATTGGCCACATTTAAAGAAATGCAAAAGCAGCAGACAATTATTAGAACAGAAAATTTCATTTTGAATATTTAATTTTGCTAATCGACGAATGAATACTATTTTATGTCGTTGTTGCTGCTAAAAGCGTTGGCTTTTATATTAAAAATTTCTTTTATGATTTGTGCTGATTAAACATTTTCACATTTATTTTTTGACCTTTCATAAGGTCGCACAAATTAATAAACGAAACTGACCGTGAATTGAAGTTGTTTAGAAAGCACAAAAAAAAATTTTTAAATTTTTTAAGAACAAAAAGAAAAAAAAATGTATTAATTAAGTTGAACAACATGAAACTTAAAGCTGGCTTTTTTAATATGATGATGATGTCATAGATATTTATTTACTCAAGCTTATTTTTGGCGTTACTATCGATTTAATCGGCCTAAACTTTTATTTTGTCCTGTTTTTTTTTGTACTGAAATTTTGAACATCTGGTGAGGCTAAAACATTGGAGCTTTTTCATAATTATGCAAAAATTCGAAAAACAAGTTTTGTCTTAATCGTTTCAATTAAAACTATTTTTTTCATATGTTCAATTTATTTAGTAAAATTTTGCGCCTCTTGTCAGCAAGAACTTGGCTAATGTTCGAAAATTTATCGTATATCGAATTTTTTTTTTTTAATATATTATATCGTTTAGTGAAATGTGTACTCTTCTTTTTGAAGACTTAAAACAGTTATGCGGCATCTAATGGTTTTCAAATTTATTTCTTGTATGTTCGAATATGGGCTAGTAGGAAAATTTTCGAAAAGCATTTTATTTTCCCGCTTCAAATTGAATTATTTTTGTGAGTTTTTGTTGCCTTAAAAGAAGTAATGATGATGTGGTGGATTTGCAGAAATATTTTGGCTAAGCTCGAAAATATGTAGTATTTCGAATTTACCAAAATGTTTAATATTCCTGGTGCTAAGTCGATTTTTAGTAGTGTTTTGGATTTTTGATTTTAATTATGCATTTCTTGTGATGTTGAAAAACTTTATTTTCACGTTCGAAAAAGTATTGAATCTCGATATTTCCAAAAAGTTTTTAATTATCTTATATCAATTTCTTTTGAGTCTTTTTGATTTGTTTATTGATATTATATATAAGAACCTGGTGTATTAAGAGAACTTTTTGACTATGTTCGAAAATGTTTGATATTATTGTTTGCGAATTATAGAGCTCTGGATGAAGCTATTTGTCTCTTACAGAAGTAAAAGAATTTTGCTGCATGTTCGATTTTCGAAAATTTTTCGATTTCCACGGTTCATGAGTTTTACATTTTTTTTAATGAAATTATTGGTGAGCCCAATACATATTTTCAGAACTTTATTTATTTTCTCTTTTCAAAACTAATTTTATATTTATAAATCAACCATAAATTACTTTATTTAATTATTCTATTTAATAGCATTACTATCAATATTATAGTACAAAATCACGCCTTAAGTCATGCTACATTTCATTGTTAATTATTAATAACTTTCAGTCACTGCTGCCAGATACGACAATGTAGAATGGGAATTATAAATCCCCATAAACTGTAAATTCTAATAAAGGAATTTTTCGCAGATGACCGCTATAAGTAAATTAATTTCTTTATGCGATTTATTTAGATATCGCAAGAAATATCATTCATTCATTAATTTAAATAATAGCTAGAGTTGGAATTCGAAAACAATTTCATTCATTTATGTGTATAAGTAGTCAACCTTTGTTTGCATATTAGCAATTCCCATTTATTCTTTGAGATTTTATATGTAAATACAAAAATTTGAAAGTTTTTCTAAATATAAATTAAAAATTAATTTTTAGAAATATTTCCTGTATTTTTGTACTTTAATTTAAAAAGCAATAAATGCATCATAAAATAGTAACTGCCTGTTCGCCGATATCGAAGAAGTTCTTTCTTTCGAACAATTACATTTGAAACAAAAACAAATTCAAAAATTGTTATAGTAATAGTAACAGCAATAAAAATTGTACAATAAGAAAAATAAAAAGTACTCAAAGTACCAATTTGTTCTGTTTTTAACACTTAAAAGTACGCTTTATTTAAGTCTGTGCTATCCGCCTACTAAATTTCATTTATATCTATTAAGAGAATTTCTCAAGAGAAAAGGCACCAATAGTAAAATAGCAGCAAAACTAAATTAGTATCACAATTAAAAAAGTACCAGTTTTATTCTCACAGAAATATTAGGAGAAAAAATTATTACTCCATAAAAAGTATCCTATATCTTAATCTGGGTCATATGCTATCCATCTACAAATTTCATCCATATCCATTAACAAAATTAAAATAAATACCACTTTTTTAATATCAGCCCCCAGAATTTTTGAAAAAATATATAATAAGATATTGGACTGATCAAATTCAAAATTTAATCAACTCTTAAATTCAAAAAACAAACATCGACAGCAAAAATTTTGATTAAACTCAATTGATTGATTCACAAAAGATCTGGTGAAATCGATTTTCAAACTCATTTACATTTTTGAGGCTTGTAAAACTGCTGTAAGTTTGATTAAAGTTGATTAATAGTTCATATCGGTTTAAAAAAAATTTCCGAAAAACCTCTTTTTGTACCCTTCTCAAAAAAAAAAAAAATAAAATAAATTAATAAATTAAGGTTATTTAAAGGCTTGTCATCATTCCATGTGTAATTTCTAAAATATTCATATGATACCCACACAGAAAACAATATTTAATTTATTTAATTAAATTTTTAATTGTAATAAATAATTTTAGTTAATAAATGTATAAATATTTAATTGATACTATTAATTTGCTTACTGGTGCAAATTTAATTAAATTTTTAATTGATATCACAAATTTTTTAATTGAAATCAATTTTTATTTTTTTCTGTGCATAAAATATATATATTCTGAATCCTTATAGATACGGAGGAAGTTGAATGATACATATCCGTCTGTCCTTCTGTCTGTATGTCAAATTAGTTTTTCGAAGCCACTAGAAGAGCTGGAGACTTGGGCCATGGACTGTTTTGTCAGGATTTGTCTTGGACAACTGATATTGAAAATCAATAAAATGAAAAAAATAAATATCATACACATACATATGGGTATTTCCACAGCAAATGTCACTTTTTGTTGCGCACACAAATACTTTTTTTGGTTTAAAAAATATATTTACAATAAATTTTACAACTTGAGTATCTACAATTCTAATTTTGTTTTTTTTTTTTTGTAACACTGACTAATTCGATAATTATAATTTACACTATATTGTGAACATAAATAATAAAAAAAGTTCAAGATTTCATAATCAAAAACAATGAAAACAAACAAATCACATAAAAAGTGCTCCAAGCAGAAGCGTAAGCTGATGCAGATGAGTTCGGTTGACCATAGTGATTTCTATTGGTGTTGGCATAGCTAAAAGTGCCAGGATAGCCGGGTTCACCTGATTGTCCATATTGGCCAGGCTGTCCAGACTGCCCACCATAGCCTCCATGGCCACCACTGTAAGTGTGCTGGCGACCATATTCATCTGTTACATTCACACGATAGCCACCATTACCGCCATAGCCACCATATGGCACACCATTGCCATCTACACCACCATAACTATAACTCGATTGACCATTTGAACCGGGCTGTCCAGACTGGCTATTGCCACTAGACCAGCTGCCAGCACTGCCGCCGCCCCAACCTCCTTGTCCGCCCTGTTGTGCTAAGCAAAAACCAAAGGCACATTAATGATATTCAATTTGAAATTATTTAGTAATCATTAGAAATAAATTTATTAAAAAATATATTTCTTAATTAATTATTATTTATTGAGTCATTCAAATTTTATTGCGACTTACCCGAACTCATTTGAATGTGAGTCAATGCAAGTATTAGAACACCCGCCAAAATAAATCGTACTGCTTTCATCTTAACTTTTATCTGGTTGTTAACAAACTAATGCTGAGTATTACAAATATAACAATTTTATAAACACTTGACTCATTGTTTTGTGTGTCTGTATGTCTTGAAAAGTTTGGAAATTATAAACAAATTAATAAACAACTACGAGAGAGAGATATTGAGAAGTATGTTGTTCCACTCGCTGTAAAATGTTTCTCTTTATTAAACAAAAATCCAAAAAGCAACAAAGTAGTAAACAAATTTAGAATTTTAGTTACAATGAAAGGCATCAACGACATGTAGACACACTATTTTTTCGTCAGCTCTATGCTAATTAATTAAACAGATATGTACATAGATACATTTTAGAAAAGTTTGTGCTTTCGATATACATACACACATATATCTTTTAATACGTCTTCAATAGCTTCATTTGTAATCTATGAAAGTGGGTGCCACTATCATGGGGATTTTCCAACTGCGCTGACCACAAAAAATTTCTAAAAATTTTCTAGAAATATATGAAACAATAATCGTATTTACACTACACAACTTTGTTGCATGCAACTTCCTTATGTTTTGCAGTGAGAAGGCCATAGAAGATATATAATATGTATACTCTCCCTAATGAAAATTTAATGCAACTTTGTAACATTTCGTCTCTGTTTTTCACAATGACAGTTGCGGCGGTTATGCCAACCGCAACACAACAAAAAAAAAAATCACCTCAAATAACACAATGCTGATACAAAAATACAATGAGTTGTTAAAATATAAATTTTTAAACAATAAATTTTTTTTTCTCCAAACCAACTTAACAAACAATCGAATATAACTTTCCACATTGTGTACAATTCTTAAATTACAGTTTATGCTGCCTTAAGGTTAGATTTAACTACATGTGTTTATATTGTAAAGGGCTGTGGCTTGAACTGCTAATTACGATAATAAGTAGTTTGAAAGAAACAAATCATTTGCTTTAAATTGATGTAATAAAATATATTTGATACAATTTTAAGTTTCATATCATTCTGAGATGATTCAAAAACAGCTCTTCATCGACACTAAGATCGCACAAAGTAGTGTTAGCTGAAGTAGGTAGCGCGTTGACTACAAAACAAACTTACAAAGTTGACTTAGGACCTGGGTTCGAAACCTGGTCAGAGCAAGCCAATCAACAACGTAAATTTCTTTGATGAGCTTTAATGTGGGTGGCATTGTAATGATTGTTGTTAGACTATTAAAACTGTTCCTGCAGCGATTGATACAGTTCCCGGCTAATATGCCCCACACCACCCTACTTCGTCGGTTAGGAGAATCAACGGCGAAGTAAAACAATTAATAAAATGACTGCTTAAGATATTTAATGCGTCAACTTAACACCAGAGACGCTGCAAAAATTAACAAAACACGCAATAGCATATATGTGTACATACATAATAGAATTGTCAATTATTCGCCTTTCAACTTTGTTCGAATAATTCAAATAATTGATTTTGTTCGTTCGATCAAACGATTAAAGCTGAAAAATTTTTTGATTAATCGATGAGAACAACGAATAAAAAATGATTTAAAAAATTTATTGACAAAAAATAAACATTTCATACAAAAAACTTAAAAATAAAATAGTTAATATTTTTATTAACAAAAAAATACATTAAACTATTAATTCAAATAAACATGCTTCATTCAGTCAAAATATATCAAATGTTTTTTTTTTTTTTTGTGAAATCAGAGAATTTGGGTTGTTCTTAAGAAATAATCTTTTACAAATAAAAGTTGACTAAATTTTTTAGCTTTCAAAAAAGAGTTTATCTAATTTTTCTATTCTTTTTTATACATTTTTTCAAATATACCATATCGTCTAATATATCGCTGAAGTCTTTTCATATTTTGAATTTTTAATACTTTTAATATAATTATTTAATTCGTATAAAAGATTTTTAATTTCATTACTAGTAACATCTTCTTTATCATTCCTTTCATCTGAATTATTATGGTTACTTTCAACATAAAATAATATGGAGTATAATTTATTCTTTAGTTTTACTTTTTTAAGAATATTTTAAAAAACTTTCATTGCTCGGAAAATTTCCAGAATTTAAAAAATATTATTAACGTATTTAAAAATTTTATACGTCCCTCATTTATTCTTATTTTAATACGTTTTCGTAAATCTGTTGCAAAATAATTTTAATTAATTAATTTTTTTGTTGTTGATCCAACAATTTTGTATACTTTAGGACACTTGTTACATGTGACTTTGTTTTTTTTTTTCATTTTTGTGCTTGGTAAAATACTTCCATAACGAGCTCAATTTTTTGGCTTTAGTGTATATCTAATTTATTCACCTGAGAATGAAAAAACCCCATTCTTGAAAATTTTTTAACGTTTCATTCATAACATAGCACGATTACTATGTAGGTAATGCACAGTTCGACAACAACCGCAAACATCCAAAATAATATGTATTTGGTTGATATAAAGTACTCGCTTTGTTTCATATCATACAAACAAATGATAATGCTGTAATTGTAAACTGAAAATAACTGATTTGCGATCTTCTAACCATCGATTTTATTTATTTGCTTAGATTTTGTGACAGTTAACAAATAATAAGTTAAATAAAATTGGTTATTACTAAAACGCAAGTCAGTTTTTTTATGTCTAGAGTTACACAAAAGAAATTAATCTTCTAAAGTCCTGACCAGTTGTTAAGAGTTTAGCACAAACTAAATGTTTGCTTTGCTTAACCCTTATGTGCGCACCTAGGTACCCGGGTACCTTTGGTGTTTTCAGCCAAACATTTTTCATTGAAGTTGATAAAATGCATATCTGAAACTTTTTGAGAACTACTAACTTTTAAAAAAGAATGTTTTTTTGCAGCCGTACAGCAAAATTTTTTTTTGTAATTTGTGAGAGAGACCAATTTGTTCTTATTACCCTTAAATGCGCACCAAGGTACCCGGGTACCTGTACGTGTTTAAATGGGAATGCGGCCATTGTAAGTATATAAATAATAATAAATAGTGACAACGGCCATCGACTTGTTCCGCGTTTGCACGTATATTCACCCAATAGCTTATCCATATTATCAACCCCTCCTTTAGTTTTGTTGTAATATGTTATAATATCCGGTTTTGCAAACGTATTTGATTCCACGTTAGATTCGGCATGCATAGGAGGTAAGAAAAAATGTAAAATATATCTGTTGCCAAGGTTTTAACTAGATATTTAGTGCCAAAATGCTTGTTTTCTACGTAACTTCCATATAGGTACCCAGGTACCTTGGAGCGCATTAGAAGGTGTTTTTTTTGCCGCGCACATAAGGGTTAAACTGACTTGTTAAAGCGTTTTTGAACAGCTTTCTATTTAAAATATAAGTGTGCGTGTTTGTGCGTGTGCCAAGTTTAACACAAAATTGTATTTTGTTTAACGAAAACTATTGTTACATTTAAAGTTATTAATATTACCTTGAAGTGCTTAAGGAAATTAATAATTAAATTTACACCATCCACTCACTGCCTCTACGGGGTGGTTAAAAAGACATCAAACAAACTTTTTGGAAATTAAAAAATATTTAAAGTATAAAAATTCCAACTCCATTTTGTCTTTTTAATGTTTTTTTTTTGGAAAAGGTATTTATATGAAAAAAAATTTATTGTTTAAATCATACTTTTTTTAATGTGCCCTTTTAATTAAATTAAGTTTGGGAAAATGCTTTTTTGAACAAAGTAATTTTGTAAAAGGAACTTTTTTTTTGAAAAATTTAAAAAATTTTTTTGATGATATATTCACGTTCTCAAATCGAGCTTTTTGCAAAAAAACATTTTTTTTAAATATATACTTTACTTACATGGAATATATACTTTTTAGTATTTTATAAAAAAGGCATTTTTTAGATTCTGGAAAATGGACTCTCAGGAAAAAATAACTTTTTAAGAATATTTAATTTTTAAACATGCCTTTTTTGACTGAAAAGCGTTGGAAAAAAGCTACTTTTAGAATTATGTTGATCATGGAAAAGTTAATTTTTTTTTTGTAAACTATAAGTTTTGGTGTAATATCCTATTTTTAAATTGGAAACAAATTTATTAAGCACTTTTAATTATAATAAATATATTTTATCTGACTTGGACAGTGTACTTTTTATAAAACGTATTTTAAAACAATGAATTTTGCTTTTTCGGCGAATGTACTTTTAAAATATTTTCTTTTTTTATAAAGATACTTTTTTTGAGAAAACCCGAATTTTGGCCAGCTTTTGGAAAAGGCACTTTTAACTACTGTTTCCACATTACAAACAAATTATTTGAGTCTAAATTTTAGATGGGAATCACTAAAAAATCTAAGTGCTTTTCATACAAAGTTTTAACTCAACCCAATTGTTTGTCTTGTGGAAACCGCACTTAAGTTCCCTTCGCAATCTGATGTAATAAATAGCAGCGACATGTCCATGCAAAGAAAATATTATTTTTTAACCGCATTTACCAAGCCGATTCTTATGAAACACACATTTACTTAACATGGAAATACGAAATTGAGATTAAAATAGTGGGCAATGCCACGCCTAAACGTAGTAAACATTCTATTTCAAACTACATACATATGCACTTTTATTTAGACGAATCTTATAAAACGTTTCATACCAATTTAGTTTCCAGAGCCACACAATATCATGATTAGAAAAATAGACTGTGGCACACATTTCTTGCGGAACTTTGCACAACCTTTAATTAAATTCCGTAGCAACTGGGCTGTGACATAGCTTTTTTTTATTCGCTGGGATTTTTTCCTTGCAAGAATTATCGAAATACAATTCTGTTAAAATTTTCCATGTCATTAATTCGAGTTATTCAAAAATATATGTGGCCCTTTCAAACAAACCTTTCAAGTGGCACTAAAATTATTTCCATGTAAGGACGTGTTCCAAAGTTTTTAACTTTTGAAATTTATAGAATTATCTTCAAAATATAACCGAGATGACCACGTTAAAATGTGTATAAAATTGTAAACATAAAAGCTATTGGACTAGCTTTTGAGCCAAGCGATGTGCATGTAAGAGAGGATAATAAATATAATAAAAAATTTCAATAAAATCGAAAAAAGATTAAGACTTTCTTCAGTATAAAATTTATAATTGAAATTGTATGAAACTTTGTAATATCAAATTTTTTTACAAACAACTTCTTATCCATTGACTGCAATAATTGCGAATTATACACAGTGGCTTATCTGAGTTAATTAAAAAAATTTTCAAGGCCGCTGCAAAACCAAAGTACATTGCATCACAACGATGCAAAAAAACGATGTCATAATACACTTAAATAAAATTTAATTCACAAAAACCACATTACTTTATCATTATATATAAATCTTTTATGAAGGGTATTTAAAATTTCCGACAACATCATATTTTGAACCTCTTACAGTATTGTTTGTTCAGATGGAGACAAACAATTCTTTTAGATTTATTTGCTAAGATTATTATGTGGACTCTTTGATAATCGGTTTTCATTTTCGTTCCTTTTGCTATCTTCAATGCATGAAGTACAGAGAAATGAAAATTATATAAAAAGTCCATAGAAGAAGTACACAATTAATTAGTCCGATAATATCGTTTGATAGAATTAGTCAGTATTCGGTGAAAGTAGTGGAGAAACATGAAGTTTTCAATTCCCAGCTTATTAGCCATAGTTGTGGTGGTAGCCACTGAAGGTAAGAAGTATAAAAATTCGACAAGATAGAAATTGAATTAATGATTTTAATAATATTTTTTTATTTCATTAAAAACAGTGAGCGGAAAACCATTTTTCAAAATGATTGCTGCACCACAATATCAATATAATGTAGCGAATAGCGGCTATAATTTTGGAGTTAGACCATACTGGCCAAACCAACAACCGCAATATCCATACGGATATCCATGCCCATATCCAAATCAATACATGTACCCATATCCAAATTGCTACTACCCAAATCAATACCCACGAAATAATGGTGGCGGTAATTGTAATGGCGGCGGTAAATGTCATGGCAGCGGTAATTGTAATGGCGGCGGTAATTGTCATGGCGGAGGTAATTGTCATGGCGGCGGTAATTGTCATGGCGGCGGTAATGGTAATGGTAATGGCGGCGGAAATGGTCATGGAGGCGGTAATGGTAATGGCGGCGGTAATGGTCATGGCGGTGGTAATGGTAATGGCGGTGGTAATGGTAATGGCGGTAGTAATGGTAATGGCGGCGGTAATGGTCATGGCGGTGGTAATGGTAATGGCGGCGGTAATGGTAATGGCGGTGGTAATGGTCATGGCGGTGGTAATGGTAATGGCAGCGGTAATGGTAATGGTGGAGGTAATGGTAATGGCGGTGGTAATGGTAATGGCGGTAGCCAAGACTAAGCCCAGGAGGAAGCCAAAGAGGAATAAATAACAAATACAATTATTGTCAAAATAAAGTAACTTAAATGTCAATGGTTTTCATTGTAATGACAACATTGCAGATTAACTATTAAAAATTTTTATTTGTTATAGGTTAGCTAATCTACATATATACATACACATAGATACATATGTATTTCATTGGTAGCTAAATACCAACTCATCAGAAGATCTTGCTTGATATGGTAAAGATCTACTGATGAGTTGGTATTTATGTATATAGATTATCTAGCCAATAACAAATAAATAATTTAAAAAACGTTAATTCATGAGTATTTACACAAATTAAATGTTATATTAGAAGAAATTTAAATAAAAAATAAACAAAACGAAAAAAAATATACTTACATAAGTCTGTACATACATACATTTTCTTTGTAGTTAAATAGTTATATTAAAAAATTAATTCTCATATTCTATTTCTCTTGAAAACTGGTTAAATAGTTGATATTCTTCTCAATTAGTATCAACTTTACGAAAATTGTAAAGATGACAATTGAACGCTAATGACAGGTGTAGCGGCCTTGAAATCAGTACTGATACGTTCTGCTAAAAACTGATTGGATATAAATAATAATATTTTCCAACATAAAAAAAACTCTTAGTAATTTTGAGTTTTCATTAATTCAATAAAACTGAACTTGAGCCTGATAATATTACTTTTCATATATAAATTAATTTTCTTATATTGTTAAAATTTTGATAACAGCACTTTTTAATAAATTATCAATATATATACATACATAGGATATGTTTGAAAAGTGCAGTGTGAAACACACATTCTACTTGGACACAATTGGATCCATTGTGATTCTGTGAATTACACGTGAAGAACACCACATACCAATCAGTCACTGTGGATCACATATCAGCACTATGGGAGTAAATAAAGTTTAGCTTCGGTGTCCTATTATTAAGAAACCGGTCGTCAGCATTTTTGATCGATTGTTAGACTTTTTCGACGCATATATGCTCAAAAAGTCGGAGTGAAGAAAAATTACAAAGAAGTTTTCCCAAAATATAGCCGCTTTTTGAATACCCTTCATTTTGAATAAAAATAAAAATTTTCGTAAGATTTCAGAACTGTAGTTAAAACTTAATATTGTTTGGCTGAAAACAAAAAAAAAAATGTTTGTGGTGCCACATATCCAATTTTTGTTTATCCAAAGAATCCTCTTGTGGTGCAAACTGATGATATTTATAATGAATTAAAAATTCCGGATTAATAAAATTTGCAAATCTCACAAACCTTACGTTAAGAGACTAAGATATGTTCACTACTTTCGTATAAAATGCCACGTGGATCATTAATGTAAATCATTTTAATCATTAAGAAACTTAAAGCTGGCTTTAATATGATGATGATGTCATATATATTTGCTTACTCAAGCTTATTTTTGGCGTTATTTTCGATTTAGGCCGACTAACTTTTATTTTCTCCTTTTTTTTTTTTGTACTGAAATTTTGAACATCTGGTGAGGCTAAAACATTGGAGCTTTTTCATAATTATGCAAAATTTCGAAAAACAAGTTTTGTCTTAATCGTTTCAATTTAAACTATTTTTTTCATATGTTCAATTTATTTAGTAAAATTCTGCGGCTCTTGTCAGCAAGAACTTAGTTAAAACATTTTTGGATAATGTTCGAAAATCTATCGTTTATCGAATTTTCGAATTTTTTTATATATTATATCGTTTAATTTTTGATTATGAGTTTAGTGAAATGTGTACTTTTCTTTTTGAAGACTTAAAACAGTTCTGCGGCGTCTAATGGTTTTCAAATTTATTTCTTATATGTTCGAATATGGGCTAGCAGGAAAATTTTCGAAAAGCATTTTATTTTCCCGTTTCAAATTGAATTATTTTTGTGAGTTTTTGTTGCCTTAAAAGAAGTAATGATGATGTGGTGGATTTGCAGAAATATTTTGGCTAAGCTCGAAAATGTGTAGTATTTCGAATTTACCAAAATGTTTAATATTCCTGGTGCTAAGTCGATTTTTAGTAGTGTTTTGGATTTTTGACTTTAATTATGCATTTCTTGTGATGTTGAAAAACTTTATATTCATGTTCGAAAAGGTATTGAATTTCGATATTTCCAAAAAATTTTCAATTATCTCATACCGATTTCTTTTGCGACTTTTTGATTTGTTTATTGATATTATAAGAATCTGGTATGTTAAAAGGACTTTTTGGCTATGTTCGAAAATGTTTGTTCGATTTCCACGGTTCACGATTTTTAAATTTTTTAAATGAAATTATTGGTGAGCCCAACACATATTTTCAGAACTTTATTTATTTTCTCTTTTCAAAACTAATTTTGTATTTATGAATCAGCGATAAATTACTTTGTTTAATTATTCTATTTAATAGCACTACTATCAATATTATAGTACGAAATCACGCCTTAAGTCATGCTACATATTATTGTTAATTATTAATAACTTTCCAGTCACTGCTGCCAGATACGACAATATAGAATGGGAATTATAAATCCTCAAAAACTGTATTTTCTAAAGGAATTTGTCGCAGATGAACACTTCAATTAAACTAATTTCTTTATGCGATTTATTTAGATATCGCAAGAAATATGATTCATTCATTAATTTAAATAATAGATAGAGTTGGTATTCGAAAACAATTTCATTCATTTATGTGTATAAGTAGTCAACCTTTGTTTGCATATTAGCAATTCCCATTTATTCTTTGAGATTTCATATGTAAATACAAAAATTTGAATTTTTTTCTGCTGATGAATTGATATAAGCATCAGTAAAATATAAATTAAAAATTAATTTTTAGAAATATTTCCTATATTTTTATACTTTAATTTAAAAAGCAATAAATGCAGCATAAAATAGTAACTGCCTGTTCGCCGATATCGAAGAAGTTCTTTCTTTCGAACAATCACATATGAAACAAAAACAAATTCAAAAATTGTTATAGTAATAGTAACAGCAATAAAAATTGTACAATAAGAAAAATAAAAAGTACCCAAAGTACAAATTTGTTCTGTTTTTAACACTTAAAAGTACCCTTTATTTAAGTCTTTGCTATCCGCCTACTAAATTTCATTTATATCTATTAAGAGAATTTCTCAAGAGAAAAGGCAACAATAGTAAAATAGCACCAAAACTAAATTAGTATCACAAGTAAAAAAGTACCAGTTTTATTCTCACAGAAATATTAGGAGAACAAATTATTGCTACATAAAAAGTATCCTTTATTTTAATCTGGGTCATATGCTATCCATCTACCAAATTTCATCCATATCCATTAATTAAAATAAATACCATTTTTTTTTTTAATATCAGCCCCCAGAATTTTTGAAAATATATATAATAAGATACTAGACTGATCAAATTCAAAATTTAATCAACTCTTAAACTCAAAAAACAAACATCGACAGCAAAAATTTTGATTAAACTCAATTGATTGATTGACAAAAGATCTCGTGAAATCGATTTTCAAACTCATTTACATTTTTGAGGCTTGTAAAACTGCTGTAAGTTAGATAAAAGTTGATTAATAGTTGATATCGGTTTCAAAAAATTTCAGAAAAAAGTCTTTTTGTACCCTTCTAAAAAAAAAAAAAAAAAAAAAATTAGGATTATTTAAAGGCTTGTCATCATTCCATATGTAATTCCTACAGTATTCATATTGTTCACGCCGATCTCAAATTCGATTAATCATTTAATTAACTTTTCTACATATCAATTCCATCATTGCTATTAAGTAAATCTTATAACATTATCATACTCATTATTATATAGATATCATATAAATCGCACATCCAAATACTAATCAACATTATGTTCCCACTTAAAACGTTTAAAACAATTTTTCTACGCCTTTGTCTTCATTTTAAAATCTTCGTCAACCTAAACCGGTTGCATTACAAAAAACTAACTTACTTGTACATAAGTACCGGTTCGAAACATATTGTGCATAAATTGAATTTGCAATAATAAAACATTCCATTCTTGATTATAACATTCTTGAACAAACCACTTGTGTTTTATTACTAGCAGTTTTTAATATTGAATTTCGCCCTGGAATTTAAATCCCGTAAGCAAAATCGGACATTTTTTGGCGCCCAACGTGGGGCACGATTCAATAGAATAATTCAGAACAAAAAACAAAAAATTAATTGATCATTTCTTTTTGAAAAACTGTACATGAGCAAGCTGTCTCCTATAGTAACTATCAGTGCATGTATTCCAGATCATCAATTCGGTTTTCGCAGTCAGCATAACACTATTGAACAAACTCACAGACTTGTGAATGTTATAAGAGAAACTTTTGAAAAAAAGAAATATTGTTCAGCGCTTTTTATTGATGTCGCACAGGCCTTTGATAAAGTATGGCACGAAGGTCTTGTCCACAAATTAACACAAAATCTACCCGCAAACATCGTCAGGCTCTTAAAAAGTTATCTAGAGGAACGAAAATTTGTAGTTTAGGAAGGCAATTTTACAAGCCCCCCGCAGTCGATTGAAGCCGGAGTCCCTCAAGGCAGTATCTTCGGTCCTTTACTTTATTTAATATATGCCTCTGACTTACCGTTAAGCAGTATCATTCACACGTCAACTTTTGCTGATGATACGGCTTTTCTAAGCGTTCATGAAAATCCTGTAGAAGCTTCCCGGAATCTACAAGGGTACATCTCAAAATTGGAAACATGGCTAAAACAATGGCGGATAAAAGTGAATGAGCAGAAATGTGTACACGTTACTTTTACTTTACGCAGGGAAACATGCCCGCCTATACAAATCAACACCGAGACTATACCGCAACACACTGTAGTAAAATATCTAGGCGTTCATCTTGATCGTCGTTTAACATGGAAAACGCATATAGACGCAAAGCTAACACAAATTAAATTAAAAGCAGCCCAAATGAATTGGCTTATTGGAAGAAATTCTATATTAAGTCTTGACTGTAAACTTTTGTTATACAACGCGATCCTGAAACCAATATGGGCCTATGGAATTCAGTTATGGGGCACTGCCTCAGCATCAAGTGTAGAAAAAATTCAAAGGCGACAAAACAAAATTCTACGTACAATTACTGCAGCCCCCTGGTATATCCGAAATCAGCGAATTCACAAAGATCTTGATGTTCCGTTGGTGAAGACAGTATTTTCAAAACACGCAAAAAAATATATTGAAAAATTAGTATTGCACCCAAATCCACTTGCGCGCAACATTCTAAATTATAGAGGCCACACCCGGTTGAGAAGGAGGGATACTCTTTCTCTCAGCCGTACACGAGAGATGTAAAACATCAAAAATCAACAGTTGGAATTAAAAATTTTGTTTAGCACTGGCTAAACATATATTAATGTATTTTTAGATTTAAGATTTGAAAAACTTATTGATGTTTCAATATATAATTGAAGATTCAATAAATAATAAAACTACCACAAAAAAAAAAAAAAAAAAAAAAAATTTATGATCTTTACAATTTATTTATTGATTTTTTGCATTTGTTCAAGTGAAGAGATCAACATTCGTGTGCATACTTATTGCATATAAATACATACGTATTCACTGAACTGTCCTCCAAGGTTCACTTGATTGTGTCCAACATGGCCACGTTAGAATCCCTCCAACGGCAAAGGCAAACAGCCAAGGCTAATATTTCACGCCTAAAAAACTTGGTTTCCCCAACAATGTCAACAGCTGAACTGGAATGCCGACTAGCATTGGTAGAGGCATATTTCAAACAGTTGCTACGAATTCAGTCGGATATAGAAGGGGTAACTACAACGGACACTGCCAGACCTGAAATTGAGAATATGTGTATCACCACGAAAGCGAAGATCATAGAGTTGCTAGGTGATAATTACAAACGTTCGTCTCTAGATCAGTCCATGGCAGTGCCGTTTACATCAACAAGTAAATTGCCAAGCATAGATTTGCCCAAGTTTGATGGAAAATATAGCAACTACAAAAATTTCATATCATCGTTCAAACAGTTTGTGGATAGAGATTCATCGTTATCTAAAATTGAAAAATTTAATCATCTCTTGCACTGCTTATCTGGTCAGGCGCTAGACACGGTGCGTGCATATGAAGTTTCAGTAGAAAATTATGAAAAAGCCCTCAAGAGATTGGAAGAACGCTACGATAACAAAGCACTAATTTTTATGGAACATATTCAAAATCTTTACGATCTTCCTAGTGTTCAAAAGGCTAGCGGCACGCAATTGCGAAGTCTAGTAGATAGTGCCTCAGCAATTTATGGATCGCTAAAATCTTTGGGCAACGAAGAAGAAATTTTTAATGCATTAATCATTCATAT
Source organism: Lypha dubia (assembly GCA_947311025.1). Classification (NCBI taxonomy): domain Eukaryota; kingdom Metazoa; phylum Arthropoda; class Insecta; order Diptera; family Tachinidae; genus Lypha; species Lypha dubia. The sequence continues at coordinate 9,008,106 of OX371262.1, read as the reverse complement.
CATCACACAAAAGACAGATGTTAATTCTCAAATCAAATGGAAAGAAAGCTTAGATTTCTCGACACTGCCAACGTGGGTTTCGTACTGCAAACATTTGGAAAGAAGATGTCAGTTCTTGGAATCGTCAGAGTCACATCTACCGCACAGTACTAGCAACAATCAAAATCGTCCGAACCGTCACCCACAACGACAAAACAATCGGTCATCGTTTTATACGCAGCAAAAGTCTTGCGGTTATTGTCAGTCACTTGAACACTGGATTAGTGATTGTACTAGCCTGCAAGCCCTAACATTTGATCATCGTTTTACCGCCATCAAAGGATTGGGCCTTTGTATTAATTGCCTCAACGAAGGCCATACAGTCAACAAGTGTAAATGAAAAAATAAATGCAAAATTTACAAAAATCGCACCATACACTGCTCCATAGAATCACACCAGAAATCCCATCTCAAAATATAGTTACTTTGCCCCCGGTGCATGCATCTACCTCGTCAGCAACCGTTAATGTACATTTTGAAAATTCATCAGATATAGTTATTTTAGCTACCGCCATAATTCTTGTGGAAGATATTACTGGACAATGGAAGGTGTGTCGAACACTGTTACACCCAATTTACATGATGACTTTTGCGACGTCGTTTTTACTGAATTCCCTTTTGAAGTTGCTACCAAAATCTTTGTGTGTTCAGACGATGTCTTTTAGTTTCATGTCTTTTTTCCCAATTTTGTTTTGAAATAATGTAAGTAACAAAGATAAATAACAAAAGTAAGAAAAATAACGAAAAGTAACAAAGAGAAATGGAAGAAAAGTCTTGAAAAACACAAATCAAGACTTTTTGTTTACCCCTCTTTCTTCCCTACACCGCTCACCAACAAGCAAAAAGAGACGTCGAAAAAGCGACGTCGCAAAAGTCATCATGTAAATTGGGTGTTAGATTCTTGCTCACAGGTAAATCTTATTTCGGAAAAGTTCGCTCAATTATTATTTTTACCAAAACACCGAACATCAATTAATATACGTGGAGTCGGTAATGCCGTGTCGAAAGTTAAATGTGAAACAAATACGACAATTCGGTCAAGATACAATGCTTCGCAATTTTCAATTAATTTTTATGTGGCAAGTCGTATTTCAGGTTACGAACCAGATATGAACTTCGACGTTAGAAATTGGAACTTACCTTCCAATATTGACTTGGCAGATGAGCACTTTAATAAATCACAACCAATAGATATGCTACTCGGTGCAGATGCCTTTTTTGAAAGCATTGGAAAAGGCAAAATAAAACTTGGTGCAAATTTGCCATATTTACAAGAGACCTGCTTTGGATATATTGTATCAGGTAAATATAGAACAGTTTCCAATCATAGTGATTTTCGTTCATATAGCGCTTGGTCAAACGATAAATCTGTCGAGGATTTGAGCCAGCAACTTGAGATTTTGTGGTCAATGGAAAAGGTTTCATTACCAAAAACAAATTCTAATTTACAACATGATGCGTGCGAGTCTCATTTTAAAAATCACGTTAGCATAATCGATAGTGGCCGAATTCAGGTAATGTTTCCTTTTAAAGAAGATGCGTCGGTACTGGGTACATCACATCACTTAGCTTTAAAACGTTTTTTCCTGTTAGAGAAGCGCTTAGCTCGAGATACTAACATAAAAGAACAATACGCAAATTTCATGAGGGAATATCAAGAGCTAGGTCACATGACTCAAGTGGAACCAAATTTAAATGAACCGCATTTCTATTTACCTCATCGGTATGTTTTAAAGCCAAATAGTACTAGTACTAAATTGCGGGTAGTTTTCGATGCCTCAGGAAAGACATCACCAATGAAGTCACTGAACGACATTTTGCGTATTGGACCGATCATTCAAGATGAACTGTTTTTATTGCTTTTAAGATTTCTACTGTGGAGATACGTCTTCCCTGCTGACATTTCCAAAATGTATCGAATGATCGTATTACACCCAGATCACAGACAGTTTCAGCAAATACTTTGGAGAGAAAATGAAGGTCAACCCATTCGTACTTATCAGCTAAACACCGTTACGTACGGAATGTCTGCTTCGCCATTTTTAGCAATACGTAGCTTACATTATCTGGCTGATCAGTTCCAAAACCAATACAAAGTTGGTTCTCATGTCATCAAAACTCAATTTTATGTCGACGATTTCCTGAGTGGAGCGGATGATGTGTCAAGCTTAAGTCGTATTAAAGACGAAACAACAAATTTATTACGCGAAGGTGGATTTGAACTTACGAAATTTAACTCAAACAATTCTCTTTTCCGACCAGCAAGAATGGAAGATAAAGTAATTAACAACATTGAACCGGCTGTTACGAGTGCACTTGGAATCACTTGGGTTTCTGTTGCAGATCAATTTATTTTCTCATTTCAGCCCAAAAAGAAATATTCCACCATTACCAAACGATCAATACTGTCGCTAATTTAATCAATTTTTGATCCAATGGGCTTCGTTTGTCCCATCATAATTCAACCAAGAGTACTGCTGCAAGATTTGTGGATATCGAAAACAGATTGGGATTCAGAAGTCCCACAGAAATCAAAGGATATATTTTTATCGTTTATTAAAGATCTGGAAAATCTACACTTAATAAAAATTCCTCGCTTTGTTTTTCAGATGAATTATGTGACAGTACAATTGCATGGCTTCAGCGATGCCTCACTTCGTGCATATGGCTGCTGTTTTTATGTTAGAACAACAGACGATAGTGGCAAGGTCTATGTTCAACTCTTTACGGCTAAGTACAGAATCGCACCAACAAAAAAGAAAACAATGCCACAGTTGGAATTGTGCGGAGCACATTTGTTAGCGAAACTGTACAGCAAAATTCGTCACATTTTCGAAAAACTGAATCCACAAACGTTCTTGTGGACAGATTCCACTGTGGTATTACAGTGGTTAAAAAAGCACTCGTCTACGCTTGTAACTTTTGTCGGAAATAGAATATCGGAAATACAAGAACAAACAGAACAATGTACTTGGCAGCATGTTCCAACATCATCCAATCCGGCGGATATTATCTCAAGAGGATGTACAGTGCAAGAGCTATCAGACTCCATTTGGTTGCAAGGTCCTACGTTTCTCCAAAAACCAACCGAACACTGGCCGAAAACTCCTTTACTAATCCACGATCCCTCAGCAGATTCAGCAGTAAGAAAAACAGGTCTAAATTGCGATATTATTGAAAATCCGATAATCGCATTAATAAATCGCACCAGCTCCTACAATCACCTTTTAAGAGTTATATGTACTATGTTTAGATTTAAGAGTAAAATCAAAAATAATATTGAAATAACACCTGAAGAACTGCACCGATCATTACATTGTATTATATGGAACGTACAACAGCATTATTTCAACGACGAGTACAAGTTATTGCGGAAAAACTTACCACTTAAAAGTTCACTGAAATCACTGAGCCCTTTTATTCAAGACGTTGACAAATTCTCATTAATACGTGTTGGAGGTCGTTTAGAAAACGCATTAAGTCCCGAAAATCGAAAACACTCATTTCTATTGCCAAGGGATAGCAACCTAGCAACTATATTGGTTCGTCATCTCCATGTCACCAACTACCATGCCGGACCAAAAACACTCATGTCATTCATTCGACAAAATTTCTGGGTACCAGGAGCCAGAATAATAACTAGAAAAAGCGTTCGTTCGTGTCCCAGCTGCACCCGTTACCGGCCGCGGCTTCTGAATCAAATCATGGGCTCCTTGCCTGCAAGTCGTGTGACAGTTTTAAGACCGTTTGAAAATTGTGGGGTGGATTTTTGTGGTCCCGTATACACATATGTAAACATTCGTGGAAAACAGCCGTACAAGTGCTATGTTGCAGTATTTATCTGCTATGCGACTAAGGCGGTGCATATTGAAGCAGTATCCGACCTCTCCTCTGAAGCATTTATTACAGCGCTAAAAAGACTGATTGGTCGTCGAGGTATTCCAGCAAATATATTTTGCGATAACGCTACAAATTTCGTTGGCGCAAACACACAACTAAACGAGTTCAAAAAATCGTTTACGGATAGGTCTTTTCAACATAATGTGAATCACTTTTGTAACAAAAGCTTTATTAAATTCAATTTTATTCCCCCTAGAGCACCCCACTTCGGAGGACTCTGGGAGGCGGCTGTAAAGTCAGCACCTATACCGAACATTACCTATACCGAACATTAGCAAACGCAAAGATGACGTATGAAGAGCTTTCAACAAGCCTCATAGAAATAGAGGCCATAATGAACTCAAGGCCAATCTCAGCACTATCCAGTGACCCCAACGACTTTGAGGCCTTGACGCCAGGCCACTTGCTAATTGGAGCTCCGCTGAATTCTTTACCTGAGCGAAATATAGAATGTAAAGACATCAGTCAAATCGAAAGATGGAAACGAATTACGGCTGTCAAACAACAATTCTAAAAGAAATGGTCAACCGACTATTTAAACGAACTAATGCAAAAACATAGATGGTCACACACTCAGCTTAATCTTCACTTAAATTCTTTGGTACTGCTCCATGAAGATAACACTTCACCATTGAAATGGCAATTGGGTCGTATTGTAGCAACCTATCCCGGTAAAGATGGCAAGGTAAGGGTAGCTGATATCAAAACAGCGAAGGGCTTGCTTCGAAGACCAATTCACAAACTTACACTTTTACTTAATCCTTGAAAGGCGATCCTTTCAATGCCCACGGAATGTTCACGCCGATCTCAAATTCGATTAATCATTTAATTAACTTTTCTACATATCAATTCCATCATTGCTATTAAGAAAATCTTATAATATTATCATACTCATTATTATATAGATATCATATAAATCGCACATCCAAATACTAGAGTTGTCAATTATTCGCCTTTCAACTTTGTTCGAATAATTCAAATAATAGTTTTTGTTCGTTCGATCAAACGATTAAAGCTAAAAATTTATTCGATTAATCGATGAGAACAACGAATAAAAAAATGCTTAAAAATAATTTATTGACAAAAAATAAATGTTTGTCATTAACACAAAAATGCATAAGTATATAATCAAAATAAATTAAAAATTAAATAGTTAATATTTTTATCAACTTTTATCAAAATACTTATTAGTAGATGTTTTACCATTTATGTTTAAAAAATTTTAAAGCTCATCCATTTATACGAAAACTCACAAATAAATTTGCGAATTACAAAGCTTTAAATTTTTTTTTTTTAAATAAAGGGTAAAACATCTACTGATGAGTTGGTATGGCTACCAATGAAATATATATTTAGATATTGCTAACCCGCAACAAATAAATAAAATTTAAAACATAAATACTTGAGTACATGCTCAAATAAATGTAAAATTTTATTTTTATCAACAAAAAAATTTATATATAAAATTAATAATAATGTATAAAGTAGTTTATCGATCGACCTATTTATAATATTTAATTAAAACGACAAAATTTTTGTTTCAAGCTCGAGGTCAAGTTTTGGTGATAATCTTTTTTATTATTCACTTATGCCAATATTTCGCTACAAACTTCGAGTAGCATCATCAGGGCTTATGTTATTGAGTAATTCACACACAACTAAACCAATATTTTAACGTCCATGTGTTTGAGTGATCGTCAAAAATAACACTCACCTCGAGCTTGACCTCGAGCTTGAAACAAAAATTTTGTCGTTTTAATTAAAATTAATAATACTTAAAAAACTTAAAAATGTCATAACTGAGATTACTTCGATTTTAATACTTCAAACACACATGTTTTATTCAGTCAAAATATCTCAAATGATTTTTTTTTTGTTAAATTAGACAATTTAGGATGTTCTTAAGAAATAATCTTTTAAAAACATTTTTTTTGCTTTCAAACGATTTTTGGTTTTTGTTTCTATTAAATTAGATTTTGAAAAAAATCTCGCTAATTGTCGAGGTAGGTGATGTAGTGAGAAAAGCATGAAATAGTTTAAATATCAAATTTTTCTGCTCTTTTTTTAGATTTTTCCGAATATACTATATTGTCTAATATATCGCTGAATTCTTTTTTATTATCTGAATTTTAATACTTTTAATAGAATTATTTAATTCACATAAAATATTGTTATTTTCATTAATAATAACTTCTTCTATATCATTACTTTATTATTATATTATTGTGGTTACTTTCAACATAAAATAATCTAGAGTATAATTAATTAGCATATTCTTTAGTTTAAATTTTTAAAGAATAGTTGAAAAACTTTCATTGCACGGAAAATTTCCAGAATTTAAAAAATATTATTAACGTATTTTAAAGTGTTATACGTCTCTTATTTATTCTTATTTTAATGCGTTTTAATAAATCTGTTGCAAAATAATTATTAATTTTTTTTTGTTGTTGATCCAACAATTTTGTATACTTTAGGACACTTGTTACATGAGACTTTGTTTTTTTTTCATTTTTGTTCTTGGTAAAATATGTATGTACTTTCAAACCGAGTTCAATTTTTTGGCTTTAGTGTAAATCTAACTTATTCACCTGACAGTGAGAAAACCCCCATTCTTGAAAATTGTTTAACGTTTCATTTAAATTTTAAAACATAGCACGACATCTCTGTAGGTATGCGCAGTTCGACAAAAACTACAAACATCCAAAATAACATGTATTGGTTTGTTTCAAATCATACAAACAAATTTAATACATTTTTTACGTATGCAAAAATATGTTCGATTAATTGACATAAATTAATCGATTTATTCGTTATTCGAAATTCGGCATTTTAAAATTATTCGAACAAGAATTTAGTTTTGTTTGATCGATTAATCGAATTATTCTTAATCGATTGACAACTCTACCAAATACTAATCAACATTATGTTCCCACTTAAAACGTTTAAAACAATTTTTCTACGCCTTTGTCTTCATTTAAAAATCTTCGTCAAAAATTTACCTAAACCGGTTGCATTACAAAAAACTAACTTAAGCCTACAGTACACGGCATGTCAAAAGCCACATTTGCATGTGGCTCTGACGTCACGAGAATTTGCAGCATTTTGTTTACATTTAATAAACATGAAGAAGTGTCTACATGCTTCAAAATTTTGGTAGTACATGAAATGTTGTTTTGTCCCAAAATTTATATGTGACAAATGTAGCCGAAGCGTACACATTTGCAATGGCAGCATATGTGTGAACTTTTGATTGGCTACATATGTATTGTCAGTACACCGCATGTAACATACGTACACATTTTTCATATTAACATGTACAACAGTCATATGTTTATGGCGCTTGTTTAACTTTTAAAATTTTGTGTGAAGTCAAATTTGTAAAATGTCGAAGAGAAAGAAGAAATAAAACAACATCTGATAAAAAGTAAAATAAATTCACTTTTATCGTGAAATAATTCCCATAAACAATAAAATGGTGAAAAAAATTAAACAATACTGCGCTGACACAAAAACAACGCAACAATTGGCGATCACAGTTGTTTTATTAATTATTGAATAAATTTATTATTTATACATGAATTTTTTCATCTTAGCTTTGAAAGTATCTTTTGCATGGTTTAGAACAAGAATAACAAAAACCCAAACTAATTAAGCTATTAATTAAGATATTAATTAATAAAACAAAAAACCCAAAGCAAAGAGAAATACAAATAAATGCATGGAAAAGAGAAAATATGATAATTTTTCTACCATTCTCTTATCTCTACCCCGCTCGTAAACCAAAAAAATTATAATGAATCTGTCATCGTGTGATTAATAATAGTAAAAACAATTTTTCGTCATTAAATTCCTATCACATTTTGTTGGAGAAAATCAACATTGGCAAGAGTTCCATTGGCTACATACTATTGAAAAATGTTGTGTCAAAAATGTTTGCTGCCACATGTTTGGGATTGCTACATGCGCATGTAAAAATATTACAAATGTCAAAATTCAAATGTACCAAGTAGTGATGTTACGAATATCAATTTTTAGTATTCGCGAATACGAATACGAATATTTAAAACAGTATTCGCCGAATACGAATACGAATACGAATATTTCTTTTGAGGTTTATATTTCAAATTTAATTGGAAAAAATCCCTGCCTTTGCGTTAGTAACTATAAATGAAAAAAAAAATATTGATTTAACATTTTTATTGCATTAAGATGCCGAATTTGAAAACCTCTACAGAACATTTTTTAGTTATTTTATTAACATACTTTCAGATTTCGTTTTTCTTACTCTGGTTGGGTTTTTAATTAATAATTCAGTGGTGTTTAGCGAACATATTGTCGCAGATGGCACAGCCACATGAATCGGTGGACTTTCACATATTAAATTTTTGTTCATCCATTTTTAAAGTCCAACATTCCTCTACTGAGGTTTGATTACTAATTTAACATGATATAAAACTTTAATTTTTGAATACTAGTTGCAAAATACATATATATATTTTTGTTTGTTTTTTAAGAAGGTTATTACTTTGCGTGAAATACAATGGGTTTTTTAATAAAAATTAATATATTTTTTTACATTTTATGTACTTTTTTTAAACTTTTGTATGATTTTTTTTTGGAAAATGTATGGGAAAATTATTCGAAAAATATTCGCTTGAATTTGGCGAATACGAATACGAATACGAATATCTTAAAACAGGCGAATAGTCGAATAGTCGAATACGAGTATTCGTAACATCACTAGTACCAAGCTAGTACACGACATGTCTAAAATACGTATGTTTGCATGTCTCTACAAATGAACATGTGTCACACATATCAATGTGTGCTGCATGTGAGTGTCACAAAAAGTGGAAGTACACGACATGTTGCCAATTTAGCTTCATGGTGACGTCAAAATTGCGTCAGAGCCACATGCGAATGTGGCTTTTGACATGCCGTGTACTGTAAGCTTTACTTGTACATAAGTTGCATAAATTGAATTTGCAATAATAAAACATTTCATTCTTGATTATAACATTCGTGAACAAACCACTTGTGTTTTATTACTAGCAGTTTTTAATATTGAATTTTGCCCTGGAATTTAAATCCCGTAAGCAAAATCGGACACATATGATACCCATACAGAAAACAATATTTAATTTATTTAATTAAATTTTTAATTGTAATAAACAATTTTAGTTAATAAATGTATAAATATTTAATTGATACTATTAATTTGTTTACTGGTGCAAATTTAATTAAATTTTTAATTGATATCACAAATTTTTTAATTGAAATCAATTTTTATTTTTTTCTGTGCATAAAATATATATATTATGAATCCTTATAGATACGAGGGAAGTTGATGATGCATATCCGTCCGTTGAATGATGCATATCCGTCCATCTGTATGTCAAATTAGTTTTTCGAAGCCACTAGAAGAGCTGGCTGGAGACATGGGTCATGGACTGCTTTTTCAGGATTTGTCTTAAGACAATTGATATTTAAAATCAACAAAAAATTTTTTTTTTTTTTTTTGATAAGTTTTATTATTTATTGAATCTTTAATTATAGATTAAATTATCAATAAGTTTTTCAAATCTTAAATCTAAAAAATATTAAATATAAGTTTTTACATCTCTCCTTTTCAGCCGGGTGTGGCCTCTATAATTTAATCAACAAAATGAAAAAAATAAATATCATACACATAAGTATGTACATATGGGTATTTCCACATCAAATAACACTTTTTGTTGCCTTTTTTAAAAATACTTTTTTTGGTTTAAAAAATATATTTACATTAAAGTTAACAACTTGAGTATCTACAATTATAATTTTGGTTTGTAACAATGACTAATTCGATAATCTAGGCGCACGGTAGTGCGCCAGGCCAAGTTCGGCCACACAGTGTGTATATTTACACGAGTTATAATTTACACTATATTGTGAACATCAATAATAAAAAAGTTCAAGATTTCATAATCAAAAACAATGAAAACAAACAAATCATAAAGAGTGCTCCAAGCAGAAGCGTAAGCTGATGCAGATGAGTTCGGTTGACCATAGTGATTTCTATTGGTGTTGGCATAACTAAAAGTGCCAGGATAGCCGGGTTCACCTGATTGTCCATATTAGCCAGGCTGTCCAGACTGTCCACCATAATCTCCATGGCCACCACTGTAAGTGTGTTGGCGACCATATTCATGTGTTACATTCACACGATAGCCACCATTACCGCCATAGCCACCATATGGCACACCGTTGCCATCTACACCACCATAACTATCAATCGATTGACCATTTGAACCGGGCTGTCCAGAGTGGCTATTGCTACTAGAGCAGCTGCCAGCACTGCCGCCGCCCCAACCTCCTTGTCCATCCTGTTGTGCTTAGCAAAAACCAAAGGCACATTAATGATATTGAATTTGAACTTATTTAGTAATCATTAGAAATAAATTTATTAAAAAACATATTTCTTAATTAATTATTATTTATTGAGTCATTCAAATTTTATTACGACTTACCAGAACTCATTTGAATGTGAGTCAATGCAAGTATTAGAACACCCGCCAAAATAAATGGTACTGCTTTCATCTTAACTTTTATCTGGTTGTTAACAAACTAATGCTGATTATTACAAATATAACAATTTTATAAACACTTTGGAAAGTTTGGAAATGATAAACAAATTAATAAACAACTACGAGAGAGAGATATTGAGAAGTATGTTCTTCCATTTGCTGTAAAATGTTTCTCTTTATTAAACAAAAATCCAGAAAGCAACAAAGTAGTAAACAAATTTAGAATTTTAGTTACAATGAAAGGCATCAACGACATGTGGACATACTATTTTTCGCAAGCTGTATGCTAAATAATTAAACAGATACTCGTATGTACATAGATATTAGAAAAGTTTGCGATTATAGCTTTCAATATACATACATACATATATCTTTATTTAATATTTAATTTTTAAACATGACTTTTTGGACCGAAAAGTGTTGGAAAAAGCTTCTTTTAGAATTATGTTGATCATGGAAAAGGTAATTTTTTTTTGTAAGCTATACTTTTTGGTGTAAAGTCCTATTTTTAAATTGGAAACAAATTTTTTAAGCACTTTTAATTATATAAAATACAATTTATAAAACGTATTTTTTGTTTTTTTTTGGGAATGTATGGGGTGATCCATTTCGATGTTCCCTACTTTTTTAAAGAAAAAAAAAAACACAGAAAATTCAAATTTGATGGAGAATGTTTATTATCATTTGAAAGAACATTCTTTGGCATTTATTTTTTGAAGATTATGTCCATCAAAAGTTGGCCGTTGCTACGTCACAGATGGTCCATCCGTTGAGTCCAATTTTCGATTACTCGTTCGAGCATTTCGACTGGTAACTGGCGAATGATACGCGTGATGTTTTCCTCCAAGGCCTGAATCGAAGCGGGTTTGTCCGCATAAACTTTGGACTTTACATATCCCCACAGGAAAAAGGCTAACGGTGTGATATCACACGATCTTGGTGGCCAAATGAGCTGCCCAAAACGTGAATTTATGTGCTCACCGAAATGTTCTCTCAATAAATCCATTGATTGATGTTGATGCAATGTGTGGGAAGTGGCGCCGTCTTGCTGAAACCAAATGACGCCGAGATCACGAGCTTCAACTTCAGGCATCAAATAGTCGGTTATCATGGCACGATAACGGTCGCCATTGACGGTTACGTTCGAACCGGCATCATTTTTAAAGAAATATGGACCGATGATTCCACCTGCCCACAAACCACACCAAACCGTTGTTTTTTCTGAATGAAGTGGAAGTTCTTGAATCTCTTCAGGTTGCTCTTCGTCCTAAATGCGGCAATTTTGTTTGTTTACATACCCATTGAGCCAAAAATGGGCCTCATCGCTAAACAAAATTTGCCTCGAAACACATTCCTCACAGAACGTGAATTTTCGTAATAAAGTTGAACGATTTGTAAACGTTGTTCAGGCGTAAGTCTTTCCCTTATGAAATGCCAAACAATACTAAACAAAAATAACATGACAGCATGACACGACTCACACGTGATCTGTCAAAAAAAGGCTATTGAAAAAAGTATTTCTACTTGGATCACCCTTTACTTTTAATATATTTTGTTTTTTATAAAAGTACTTTTTTTTTGAGAAAATACATATTTTGGTCAGCTTTTGGAAAAGACACCTTTAACTTTTATACAAAAGTAAATTTTGAAGAAAATGTACTTTTGTAAAAGATGTTGTTTTGCAGATATGATACTTTCTATGGTATAGATAGGACACTTTTATGGCAAAGGAGCTTTGTGGAGCAAATGTAATTTCCTTGAAAAGGTGGTTCCTGCTAAAACAAAATTTTTAAATAAAAACTGTTTTAAAGTGGTACTTTTGGAAAATGGAATTTAATAATTTTTTTTTTGATTATGGCACTCACTGCCTGCAAACTGTACTACATATTTTAAAAAAAAATTGTTTTTATACAAATGAATTTTTAAGAAATGTACTATTTGAAGGAATCTATTGGGATTTTAATAAATGTTTTCTTTGAATAATGCACTATTTCAAAAACTGTGGCGTAAAAGAGTGCTTTTTGTCAATTGTTACTTTTTAAAATTGTATTTTTACGATGAGGTACGAGTATTTCTCGGTAAAAAATTTCCTCTTCTATTCGAGCGATGGTGCTATGCACGACACTTTGAACTCATATTAAGGTGCTGTTTCCACAATACAAACAAATTATTTGAGTCTAAATTTTGTATGGGAATCACTAAAAAATCTTTTCATACCAAGTTTTAACCGCACCTAAGTTCCCTTCGCAATCTGATGTTAGAAATAGCAGTGACGCGTCCATGCAAAGAAAATATTATTTGTTAACAGCATTTACCAAGCCGATTCTTATGAAATACATATTCATTTAACATGGAAATACCAAATTGAGGTTAAAAAAGTGGGCAATGCCACGCCTAAACGTAGTAAACATTCTATTTCAAACTACATACATACGATATGTACTTTTATTTAGACGAATCTTATAACACGTTTCATACCAATTTAGTTTCCAGAGCCACACAACATCATGATTAGAAAAATAGACTGTGGCACACATTTCTTACGGAACTTTGCACAACCTTTAACCCATTTTTCGCCGCTCATAGTTCCTGTTGACCAATTTTCATAAAATTTTATTTTTTACCTAATGCTAATTAAGAAAATTAAAAACAAAATTTTACATTTATTTGAGCATGTACTCAAGTATTTATGTTTAAAATTTTATTTATTTGTTGCGGGTTAGCAATATCTAGATATATATTTCGTTGGTAGCTATACCAATTCATCAGTAGATGTTTTACCCTTTATGTTTAAAAAATTCCAAAGCTCATCTATTTATACAAAAACTCACAAGCATATTTTTGTGAATTACAAAGCATAAAAATAGCCTTTAAAAAAAATTTTCAAACACACACAACAATAATTTTCCATTATGAATGTGTTTACTTTTCTACACCTATACAATTAGACAACCGCTGGTTGCCATTAAAAGTATTTTATAAGGCAAAAATGAAAAGCAAATCTCCCCGTTACAAAATTTTACATTTATTTGAGCATGTACTCAAGTATTTATGTTTAAAAGGGTAAAACATCTACTGATGAATTGGTATAGCTACCAACGAAATATATATCTAGATATTGCTAACCCGCAACAAATAAATAAAATTTTAAACGAAAATTGAAAACTTTAATTACGATTATTTTTTTTAGTTTTCCGGAAAATTAGTGATGATTATAATCACCACCGGCGAAAAATGTAAACACATGAAATTTTTAAGGAATAAAGAAAAACATTTTATTTATTAATAAAAATTACTTATTATGGTAAGTTCCAAAACATTTCGCGTGTAGGTGAAGCTCACACATCTTACACATAAATGGTGTATGACTGTGGCACTGCTTACACCGCCGTTTTTTGCCTTGCTTCTGTTTTACAATAACGTGTTGTGACACTTTGGTACGTTTTGATTTTGGCTCTTCTGATCAGCAAGGTATTCATCCTCAGAGACAAGTAGAGCTCTAGCGATTTCAGACCGGAAGTCTAGTTGTGGTTTTGCTCGGGTTTTTCCAATATGACGCAAAAAACAGTGCAACTTCCAGGCGTTTACAATAGCGGAGTCCACATCGTTTGAAAAGAGAGGCCACCACCACTTCTTGGCTCTTAGATTTATACGGTAGTTCGATATGGCATTGTCTGCCATATCAACTCCTCCCATGTGTAAGTTATAATTTTTTATCAAATTAGGTTCTTCAACACTAACATACTTATGACATTTTCGGTTATAACTTCGGGCAGTTGTAAGAGGATCGATTGTATCAAAATTGGTCGCTAACGTAACAATTGCGTTATCATGCCAAGTTACAATGAATATTTCTTTTGCGCGATCAAACATAAAATCGTATTCACCTTTTTTTAAAGTTTTGTCATTTTTAATGCCCATATTGCTTGGGCAGTGTACAGACGCGTTTTATAATCGTCGCAACTGAATATTAAAATTATCAAAAATTTAGTCACAAAAAATACAAAAACAAAACATTTATTAAACAGTTATTATACTGGTTTTATTTTATTTTTTTTTTTGCTTGTTGAAATAATTACGGTTGAATACTTTTTTAGTACTGATCTATTTCTATTAAAATGTTTCCTTATATACTAGAAATCTTAAAACTATTTTAGCTATTATAACAATAAATGTTTACAAGCATAGATCACTAATGATATTTTCAAAGATAAAAGACATGTGTGTAAACACAGACAACTATCGATATTTCTAATTACTTAGGACTAACAACTTATATTGAATCTTTATTAAAATAAACCAATAAACTAAGATAATTGTAAATCCTAAATAAACACACAACTAAGTCTAGACCCTTAGTCTAGACCGTTAATATTTTGTAACTAAGATAATTATTAATCCTAAATAAACATACAACTAAGTCTAGACCGTTAATATTTTGTTACTATATGTTCATATTTGAACATTCTGCCGGCCGGAACGTGTTGAAGGAGCTGTGAAGTCTATTTGTATTGTTGTCCTTTTCTTGCAGTACCTAATTTTAATGAAAATGATTAAGGCAATAATTAATATTACCAGTAGAATGATTAGAGATGAATGGCCACTGATAGTATGGAAACGCAATTGTCTTAGCTCGACCTTCGTTGATTGTAGCATTTCCAGCTGTTCAGATAAGTCGTTGAATTGAGTAAAGTTAGAACTGTGAACTTTTAGTGGTTTAGTGTGCCAAGAGGTAAGTTCACTTATATTTTTGCGCCACATGATGAATTTGGGTATAAAGTCAGTGTTTGAATTTAATTGTTTTGAAGATTCTAAGAAGATTTGTGGGGAGCTCGCTTTGCATCCAGATTTGAGTGTCAAAATGCCTTGTTTTGGTAAATTTAGCCAGTTTATTAGACCCTTTCCACAATTAATCTCTATGTCCATGTCTTCATTCAATTTATATAGCCATTTGTTTTCTTCCCAGAGTTTATACCAAAGATTTTGATTCTCAATCTGCTTAAATTTACAGTCGGCCTTACGTATATCCTTTAAAGCTGCTATTTCACATCCCTTATTTGTAGCGGGTATCCATGCCCAGTTTTTGTTGCACATGTATTTCTCATAAATTTGTTTACAGCTGCTTAAATCCGTCTGAGACATCATTGTATAGACACTATTTTCATTATTGTATATAATGTAGTCAGCTTCAATTATCGGTATCATCGTCGCTTTCTCTTTACTTACTGGAATAGGTATTATTCTATATATATCTGATGAGTCAGAATTCAACAGAGGAATTTCCGCTTTGATTATTAATTTGCCGTCTAGTATCATTCCTTTAGCCATCAATGCCTTGTATACTTCTTTTAGGGGAATTCCTGAAGTTCCTCCTGGAAGACTAAGTTTTTCTGGTAACTGCTCTTGAATTTTGACTAATTCGTGCTGTAACTGAGCGGGCTGAATAAGTTGTGGATTGATATGTCCATGATTAATATCGATAAGTAAATTAATAATAGACATTTGTGTGGTTTCGCAATCTTCAATCATCATGTACAGCCTTGTTACGAGTATTTGGAACGTAGATGTTTGTCTTTCGGTATCTTTCGTTTCTGCTGTTTTATCATAAAATTGTTGTAGCTGTCTTGACATAATTTGAAAGTTATTATTGACTTCATCTTTTGTTTTCTTCACTATATTTACTGTTGAATTTATAATAGACGTTTGTTGTTTCGCTAGTTTCACCAAATCTTCCTGGTTATCCAAAAGGTTTCTCATGTTCTCCTCCATTTTTGCTCTATCCTCAGCATCCATCATTCCAAAAAGTATATGGTAGATAGATCCAACAAATTCAAATGGAGCTCTTTTTGTTCTTTCACGGCTGATAAGCAAGTCATTATTACCTTTTAAAGTATTATATCTTTGATTCATCGCGTTTGTCATTTGTTTACATATTTCTTCATAATAGTTTAGTTTTAGACAGATCTTCTCCAATTCTTTTAATGAAGTTTGAATTCTAATGACTTCTTCAAAGTATGAATTTAAGTCGTAGTATATAACTAGATTCCATTTGGAATTCACCATGTCTAGTTTTCCGATGTGATCAAAATATATTGCTGATTGACTGTCAATTGTAGATACCGTTGCTCCAATGGTTCCATACAGTTTTTGTGGCGCCCCTTGTACTTGTGCCATTATCATAAGCAATAGTAGGAAAAACCACTGTTTAATTGGTAATCTGTTTTTTTTATGCACAATATTCATTGCCTTGACTTTCGTAATATTGTTTTTAGGATTTGCATACTCCACAGAATCATACATATTGGAAGTCATGAGCGGGCACAACTTGTTTATAGGACGTTTGATACTTCCATTTTGAACCTTTAATGTTACTACCCGTGACTTACCATCTTCTCCTTTGTTTACCTTTATTATTCTTCCCAAAGGCCATTTACAAGGATGAGTCACCTCATTTTTTATTAACACTACCATATTTTCTTCTAAGTTTTCTTGTGGGTGTTTCCATTTATACCGCTGTTGTAATGTTGTCAGATATTCTTCCTTCCATCGTTTCCAAAAATCCTGTTTAATTTTTAGGATCAGCTTCCATTTATTGAGAGAAGATACTGTTGACTCGCATGCTGGCTCAGCGATGTCGATAATCTGATGTCCAATTAGAAAATGTCCTGGAGTTAATGTATCGATTTCTTCTGGGCTGCTACCAATGGCGTATAATGGTCTTGAATTCAGGACCGCTTCAACTTGTACTAACAATGTACTTATTTCTTCGTACGTTAGCTTTACGTCACCAATTACTCTGTTCAAATGATATTTCATAGATTTAACCCCAGCCTCCCAAATTCCTCCAAAGTGAGGAGCTGCCGGTGGAATAAATTTCCATTCTATTTTTTCCGTTGCTAATATTGGTGCAACTTCTGCATTATTCTGCATTATTATTTTGAAGTCTTTGTCAAGCTTTCTTGATGCTCCAACGAAATTAGTACCATTATCAGAGTACATGATTTTACATTTACCTCTTCTGCTGAAAAATCGTCTTAACGCCGCCAGGAAACAATCCGTAGTCATATCTGATACTGCTTCTAAGTGAATAGCCTTTGTAGACATACAGACGAATATAGCAACGTATCCTTTGAACGTCTTTTGACCTCGTCCCCTGGAACACCTTATTTGATAGGGCCCTGCGTAGTCAACTCCAGTATAAGTAAACGGATGGGATTCTGCTACGCGACATCTTGGTAAGATACCCATTATTTGATTTCTCGTATGTTGATTGTATCGTGTACATTTGGTACAATATCTTATACATTTCTTGATGATATGTTTTGCTCCAATAATCCAGTAAAGTCTTCTTAATGTGCATTCCATTACTCGAATACTTCCATGTAATGTTATTCTGTGGATGTGTTCAACCAATAGTTGAACTAATTTTGATTTATGAAGAATTATTGGATGTTTTTGATTGTAGGTTAACGCAGATCGCTCTAATCTTCCTCCAACTCTTAGGATACCATCGTTGTCTAAAAATGCGTTTAGCGTTGACAATTTACTTTTCATATTAATTTGTTTGTTGTTTTTAATACTATTAATTTCTTCAGCAAACTCTAGGTATTGTTGATATTTGATGATGGTTTTATGAGCTAACTCTAATTCTTTCACTGTTAGGTAAGGTTTTTTATCGAATTCCTTTTGTTTTATAGCGAACCGCTGCACATATGCTACTATTCTTTCTAATTTTGTACAGCTTGATATTTTAACTAGTAATGGCATCATGAAATGGTCTAGTTTTTGCATTGTTGTAGCAGTAATAATTATGTTTTCTGATGATGTTTCTTCCATAGTTTGAAAACTACTATTAGATAGCCATAATGGCCCGTTCCACCACATCTTATGTTGTAATAGTTTTTCTGGAGCAATTCCTCTTGATGCCACATCTGTGGGATTATCTTTGCTGCTAATATGATTCCATGACGTTTTAGGTAAGATTGCATTTATTTCGTTTACCTTGTTTCTCACAAATTTGTCTTTATTTTTGTTGTTCTGTATCCAACTTAATGTTATAGTTGAATCACTCCATGCATATATTCTACATTGTCGATTTAAAATACACCTTATTTTTTGCAGCAGCTTGCTTAGCAGATGAGCAGCACATAGCTCTAACTTGGGTAGAGTTTTTCTGTTTTTGATCGGATTTATTTTAGTTTTAGCCGCTAGTAGCTTAATAGATGTATTTTGTTTTATATATACTACCGCCGCATATGCTTTTTCAGAAGCATCTGAAAATCCGTGAATTTCTAATTCATCTCCTTTTGTTGTTTCTACCCATCTTGGAATACGTATTTTTTGAAGATCGATTATACTTTGGCAAAATTTACGCCATTCGTCCTGAAATTCGTCTGGTAGTGTTTCGTCCCAAGTAGATTGCTGCAGCCATAATTTTTGAATGAACAGTTTTGCTAGTACTGTTACTGGAGACATCCAGCCCAAAGGATCGAAAATTTTTGCTACATCTGACAGGGCTTGCCTCTTGGTTATTACATTAGTTTGTGTAAAGTTTACCTTTAATTGGAAATCATCATTTGCTGGATCCCATTGCAGACCCAACGTTTTTATAGTTTCGTTATCTTTAAATTGAATTATCATATTATCAATTGCTTCTCGCTCATGGTTTACAATTTCTTTTTCATTTGATACCCATTTGCGTAAGTTAAAACCAAAATTATTTAGCTGGGATTGTATTTCGTGCTGAATGTTTTTACATTTTTGAATAGTATCTGCTCCTGTTATTATTATTTCCATATAGAAATCTTCTTTTATTATTTCCTTGATTGATTCGTATTTAATTGAACCGTGATCACTAATGTAGAATAGAGATTTTACTGCTAAAAATGGTGCTGATGACATACCGTATGTAACTGTTGTTAATTTATATTCTGTTACAGGGTTATTTTTATTTGTTCTCCATAATATATATTGATATGCTTGATCGCTTTCTTCCAGTTTTATCTGGCGGTACATTTTCTCAATATCGGCTGTTATTACATATTTCCATAATCTCCATTTAATGATGATATCAAAAAGATCTTTTTGGAGTTTGGGTCCTACGAAAATGACATCGTTTAAACTCCTGCCATTTGTTGTTGTAGCAGAAGCGTCAAACACTACACGCAATTTTGTTGTTAAGCTGTTATCCCTTATTACAGGGTGATGTGGCAAATAATACTTTCCGGTGTTATTGCCCTTCACCTTTTCCATATGGCCGAGATTTAGATACTCATTCATAAATTGTTTGTAGCCTTCTTTAAGCCTTGGGTCTTGATCTAATTTTTTCTCAAGCGATAGAAACCTTGCCATTGCTTGGTTTCTGGAATTTCCCAATTCATGGTCTTCTTTAAATGGCAATTTAACTTCAATTCGACCGTTTTTATCTACTGTGGTTGTTTGTTCATAGTATTCTTCGCAATACTTATCATCATGACATTCTTCTATATTTCAAACCTCCTCAAGCTCCCAAAATCTTTCAAGATTTGTTGTCATAGCTGTTAAAACTTTATTTTTGCGCGGGCATGTTCTTAATATTCCTGATAATATCCATCCCAGTTTTGTAGCCTGAGCTAAAATGTTATCAATTTTATGGATTCCTTCTTCCAAAATAGTTGAATAGATATCACTGCCTAGCACTATATCAATTCTATCCGATCTGTTGAAACTCGGATCAGCTAGCGTTAAATTTTTCCAGTCATTATTATTATATTTAAATGATTTATCTGGAATTGCTGATGATAATTTGTTCAGGACCACAGCTTCAATCATAAACTTTTCATTACTTAGAAATCTGGGTCGCATTTCCAAATATATTTTTGACTTTGATATGCCAACAATCGTATTTCCAAGACCCTGCAGTTGTGTTTTTTCTTTTATTCTTGGTAGTTGTAATATTTGAGCTGCTTCTTCAGAAATTGTAGTTTTTTGTGATCCTTGATCTATTAGCGCCCTTAATGTAATTAGGCTACCATCTGCAGCTTTTACTCTTATTTGTGCTGTTGCTAGCAACACTGTTGAATTTTTCTCTTGTTCGGTCATCATATTTATACCTGTTTCTGGATTTTTTGATTCTTTCTTAAATTCTTCAATATGAAGAAGAGTATGATGATATCTACCACATTTTTTACAGTTATCAGTGTTATTTGCACATTTTTTATGAAATTTCTTTTTTCTTCAATTGTTATTGCTTGAAACCTTTTGCAATTAACCAGCTCATGATTTGTTAGTTTACAATAATCACAACACTTTTGTGATATGAGGAATGAATTTGCCTGCTTCTGATTTGTTTTAAGGTTGTTGCATTTTTTTCCTTTAAATGCTTCCAGAGCCTGATACTGTTGTTCCAAAAAGAGACATACGTCTTCTAGTGTTTGTATTTCTTTTGTTTTCTTTACATTTCGTTCATACATACGCAGCCCATCTTTATCTAATTTGCGGACGACAATTCTTGCTATCCAAGGTTCAGCATCATCTATTTTCATGTTCAGCCCTTTCACTGCTTGAACACATTCATTCGTTGTATCCAGTAATTGTTTTACACTGAAGGCTGATTCAGTGTTTACCATCGGATGATCCAAGATCTTATCTACTTGTGTTGTAAATAGTAATCTTTTATTTTCGTATCTTGCATTTAAAATATTCCATGCTGCTTCATAATTGGCGTCCGTCACTTTTAAATGTTGGATAAGTCTTCCAGCTTCTCCTCTGACGTAATTTTTTAGTCGATACATTTTTTCTGCGTTAGAGAAACTATGTTGAGTATGCACGAGATTTTTAAAAAGGTCATGGAAGGACGGCCAATCAGCTACATTTCCAAAAAACACTGGAATTTTTATGTCTTCCAGTTTAATGGAATTAACAACTGGTTTAGTTTCATTTTCTTCTAATGTAACCATTATTTGTTTTAGAATCATTCTGTACTCACGAGCAATGCATTCATATTTGTCTTCTTCTGTTTCATCGATTTCAATTTTTTCACATAATCTTTCATATTCTTTTTTTAAGATCGTGGAAATTCTCTTCCATTACTGCCTTTGTTATTGCTAATTCGATTTTTTTACTATTGTTGATTTCATCATGTGCCTCGTCGATTATTTCTCGTAGACTACATATTTTTTTTTTTAAATTTTTTTAGTGATGTTTGATATCTTGGTTTTAGGTTGCCTTCTATATTTTCATGCGAAGTTGACGCTTTTTCAAGATGTTGCTCGCCAGATTCTTTTTGATGCATGCTCGAATACGCTTCCTCTATTATTGTATTTATGGCTACAAAATAATTATTTTTAAAATATTGGTCGCCATCTGATTGAAATTCAATTAATTTGTTGTTATTTGATTCAAACTCCGCTTGTATTTTTTTTAATCGTTTCTTTAATTCGTTTATTTGCGTTGATCTAATTTTCCCTTCGATAATTTTGTCTCGAATAATTATGGACTCTTCGCCAAGCTCCTTTTGTTTTTCAAATAGTCTTTCTTTTGACATATTGATTCTTGTTAT
This sequence comes from Lypha dubia, assembly GCA_947311025.1. Classification (NCBI taxonomy): domain Eukaryota; kingdom Metazoa; phylum Arthropoda; class Insecta; order Diptera; family Tachinidae; genus Lypha; species Lypha dubia. The sequence goes on along the minus strand of OX371262.1, from coordinate 8,986,065 downwards.
ATATTATTTTTTTTTTTTATTTATTTATTTCCGATGTCTAAGCCTCAGATACGCTTTTTTTTTTTTTTTTTTATTTTTCCGATGTTTCAGCCTCAGATACGCTTTTTTTTTTTTTATTTTTCCGATGTTTCAGCCTCGGATACGCTTTTTAATTATTTTTCCGATGTTTCAGCCTCGGATACGCTTTTTAATTATTTTTCCGATGTTTAAGCCTCGGATACGCTTTTTAATTATTTTTCCGATGTTTCAGCCTCGGATACGCTTTTAAATTATTAATGGTTGATTCAATTTCTCAGAGTCTCTTACCACTGGTGGGGGAAAACACTGAGAGTAACTCGAAGGACCAAATGTAAATAATTACGGTTGAATACTTTTTTAGTACTGATTTATTTCTATTAAAATGTTTCCTTATATACTAGAAATCTTAAAACTATTTTAGCTATTATAACAATAAATGTTTACAAGCATAGATCACTAATGATATTTTCAAAGATAAAAGACATGTGTGTAAACACAGACAACTATCGATATTTCTAATTACTTAGGACTAACAACTTATATTGAATCTTTATTAAAATAAACCAATAAACTAAGATAATTGTAAATCCTAAATAAACACACAACTAAGTCTAGACCGTTAGTCTAGACCGTTAATATTTTGTAACTAAGATAATTATTAATCCTAAATAAACACACAACTAAGTCTAGACCGTTAATATTTTGTAATTATATGTTCATATTTGAACACTTGTGTATAATACATAAATATTTGCATACACAAACTCTTATAAGTGAAAAAAAAACAAGAAAACTCTAAATGAGTTCATCTTCTGGCAACAACAACAACAATAAACCCACAAGCAGTAGAAATTCTTATTTAACTTTTGTTGCTGATGACGACAATAAAAAAATTGAATTAAATACAAACCTGAATTCTACACAAAACACAACTATTCGTGCGTGATCATGCTCTCCGTACATGTTAAATAGTGATCAAGAAGCAACAACAATTGCACCTATTAGCAAACTTGTCAGCTTAGCTGTACAATCAAACAAACAAACAATAAATACCCAGGTGACCAACGTGCACAAAATGAATAAAATTATGGATAAAGTAAGTGAAAATAGTGATAATAAAATTCAAGCAGGTATGGATAGATACATAACTGTGTTAAAAAGGGGAAGAACTCCCAAATCTGCTCAAATTGCGTCAACGGCAAAAGTTCCCAAAGATGGGAAAAATATAAAAAATTCCGAAAATCGTTTCGCGATTTTAACTGAAAAAGGTGATGAAGAAACAACTAATACAAGTTTGAGTAAACCACCACCGATTTATTTAAGAGAACAGAACTCCAGATTCTGGTAAAAAGCCTTATCTCGTTAAGTGGAGAAAATGAGTTTTACGTAACTCCAATCAAGCGTGGGAAAATTAATGAAACAAAAATTCAGGTATCTAAAGAAAATAATTACAGAAAAATAGTCTCAGACTTTGAGACTAAAAATAAAAATGTTTATACATATCAGCTTAAGAGTGCTAAAGGTCTAACCGTTGTAATAAAAGGTATAGATTCTAGCGTGGATCCAGAAGAGGTCAAGTCTGGCCTTGAAAATAGTGGATTCAAGGTGAAAAATGTTACAAACATCAAAAATAGAGAAAAAATCCCCCAACCAATATTTAGAGTCGAGTTACAGCCAGGTGACATAAAGATAAAAGAATAATGAATCCCATCCAATTTATGATCTAAAGTATTTGTTGCCTGAACTGCCAAGAATTTGGGCACACGAAAACTTATTGCAAGTTGCCTACAGTCTGCGTTGTATGTGGTGAGCTACACAGTACCGCTAACTGTGACAAAACAAAAGGTGATCCCAAGGGGGAAAAATGTGGCAATTGCGGCGGAAATCACACTGCCAACTATAGAGGCTGCCCTTTTTACTCGTTTTTTAAACGCTCCTCGCAAAAAAAAGAAAATCTTATCCCCGCTCAGCCTATCACACTTTAAAGCTACCTTCAGTTACCTCAACCGTCTACCAGTCAGCAACAATATTCAAAAGTATTGAAATCAAACGCGACTATTGCTCAGCAACAACCTAATAATAAATTTTCATACGCTAACATTTTAAAAAGTAACCACAATATAGCGAAAAACCGGTACCAGTAAACGAAGCTCCAGGGTCTAATTTTAGCCGTATTGAAGCCTCAATTGAGAGCGTAATACAAACAGTAAATACTTTTACTCTCAGCATGTCCTGTATGATGCAGGAAATGTTGAAAATGCAGTCTACTTTGTTGCAGACTGTATTAAGCAAACCATGAACTTGAAAATATGTTTTTGGAACGCAAACGGCATCTGCCAACATAAAAATGAAATAGAATATTTTCTTGTGGATAAACAAATCAATGATATGCTTATCTCAGAAACTCATTTGACGTCTCGAAGCTATTTTAGAATTAGTGGATATAGTTTCTACGACAACAAGGATCCTCGGGGTAGAGCTTGTGGTGGCTCGGGAATTCTAATAAAAACGCGAATAAAACACTACCTGCTAAATGAATTTTGTGAAGATTATCTTCAAGCAACAAACATCTGCATTGAAAATTTTTATCAAAAACTTGTGATGTCATCTGTTTATTTTCCTCCCAGGTTTTCAATTTCAGAGATTCAATATACCTCATTTTATACAACACTGGGGTCTCGTTTTCTAGCAGCTGGCGACTACAATGCTAAACACGCATTTTGGGGTTCACGGTTAATCAGTCCTAAGGGTCGTGTTTTGTTTGACACAATTTCAAAAATGGGTTTGAATGTAGTTTCAAGTGGTCAGCCAACATATTGGCCAACGGGTCGACAAAAAATTCCTGATATTATCGACTTTGGAGTTAAGAAAGGTGTGCCCAGCGAAATGATTGAAGTTGAAGCATCATTGGATTTATCTTCAGATCACTCGCCTACTATTATCACTATTTACTCACACACAAATGCAACATCAACATGCGATTTACCGCTGCCATCTGCACGTATTAACTGGCTGAAATACAAAAAATATTTGAGTGCTCATTGCACGGAAAATATGCTGTTGAGAACACCTACTGACATAGAAAATTCTATTAGGTTGTTTGAAGCACATGTTAATCAAGCTGCTCTTAATGCTTCTTAAATCAACAAGTAAGATTCAACAACATTTCTTCTGTAGATATAGAAAGGCCGTTGACTGAAAAACGGAGAGCGCGACGAGAATGGCAACGTTACAGATCCCCCCAGCTAAAGTTAAGGCTAAAGGATTGCACCAAACAGCTCAGAAAAGTTTTACACAAAAAAACAGCTTCGCTGCAATAATTTCTTCAAGAACTCGATGCAACACCACAAACAGATTATTCGCTATGGCGTGCAGCCAGAGGACTTAAAAGGCCAGTGATTTGCAAACCTCCGTTACGAGATTCGAATGGTGAGTGGGCAAGAACTGATGCTGAAAAAGGTGCTCTTTTTGTTAAGCACTTAGAAAAAGTATTTACACCGAATATTTCTACTGATATTGTTGAACTGCCACCAGTCATCTCTTTACCAGGAAATACCGTTAAGATTTAACATTGTGGAGATTGAAAATGCCATCACTAGTCTTAACACCAAAAAAGCCCCAGGTGTCGACAAAATAGGCAACAAAATGCTTCAACAACTGCCTTATATTGCAAAAAGAATTATACTATTCATTTTTAATAGTATTCTACGGCTGCAATACTATCCTGCAGAATGGAAGGTTTCGATGATTATTATGATACCAAAGCCCGGGAAGGATCATACGAAATTAGTTTATTGCCCAACATTTCAAAACTATTTGAAAAGCTGTATATGAGCAAGCTGATGCCTATAGTGACTAGAAGTGGATGCATTCCAGATCATCAATTCGGTTTTCGCAGACAACATAGCACTATTGAACAAACTCACAGACTGACTTGTGAATGTTATCAGAGACACTTTCGAAAAGAAGAAATATTGCTCTGCGCTCTTTATAGATGTTTCTCAAGCTTTCGATAAAGTATGGCACGAAGGTCTTATACATAAATTAACGCAAAATCTACCCGCAAACATTGTTAGGCTTTTAATAAGCTACCTAATGGAACGAAAATTTGTAGTTAGGGAAGGCAATTTCTTAAGCCCACCGCAGTCGATCGAAGCCGGAGTTCCCCAAGGCAGTATCTTCCGTCCATTACTTTATTTAATATATGCTTCTGACTTACCGTTAAGCAGTAACATTCATACATCAACATTTGCCGATGATACAGCTTTTCTAAGCGTTCACGAAAATCCTGCCGAACCTTCCCGCAATTTACAAGGGTATATATCCAAATTGAAAAATTATCTCAAACAATGGCGTATTAAAGTTAACGAGCAGAAATGTGTACACGTAACTTTTACGTTGCGCAAGGAAACATGCCCGCCTATAAAAATTAACACCGAGAGCATACTGCAACACACTGTTGTCAAATATCTAGGCGTTCATCTTGATCGTCGTTTAACATGGAAATCGCATATAGACGCAAAGTTAATACAAATGAAATTAAAAGCAGCCCAAATGAATTGGCTTATTGGAAGAAATTCTACATTAAGCCTTGACTGTAAACTACTATTATACAACGCGATCCTAAAACCAATATGGTTCTATGGAATCCAGTTATGGGGCACTGCCTCAGGATCAAATGTCGAAAAAATTCAAAGGCGACAGAATAAAATTCTACGTACAATTACAGCAGCCCCCTGGTATGTCAGAAATCATCGAATTCATAAAGATCTAGATGTTCCGTTGGTGAAGATAGTATATTCAAAAAACGCTAAAAAATATATAAAAAACTTGAGGTGCACCCAAATATACTTGCGCGCAATATTTTAAATTATAGAAGCCGCACCCGGCTGAAAAGGAGGGATACTCTTTTTCTCAGCCGTACACGAGAAATGTAAAACAACATAAATTAACCGTTGAAATTAAAAATTTTGTTTAGCATTGGCTAAACTTATATTTAATATTTTTTAGATTTAAGATTTGAAAAACTTATTGATAATTTAATCTATAATTGAAGATTCAATAAATAATAAAATTTATCAAAAAAAAAAAATATTGCTTGGTAATCGATTTTTTCGCACTGTACCGGTGGCCCGAATTTTTTTTCTGACAGAAGACACATTAGATGAAAGGAAGTAAAAAAATTGTCAAAATATATGTAATGTCGTTCTGGATGCTTCACATATTCCAGAAAACTCAAGGCCACATGTGCTTTAAGGCCGATTTCCTTACTATAGGGCTACTGGGAACCAGCGTAGGGCATACAATTATACATATATCCGTCAGATGAAGCGAGAACCCATAACTTGAAACCAAAACGAATGGGTTTATTCCTTATGTACATTTTGCTTGAATGCCTTCCAAAGTATGGCACCATTTGCTCATCGATTGATAAATGCTCACTAAAAACTCCAAATTGCAAAAACTTTTTGTTTAGTCCACAAGTAAGGGTCTAATTTTCGCCAAACGATCGTTTTTATCTAAAGCGTTGTTTATACAAACATGAAGATATTTCTTCATCCACCGAAATTCGGAACGTGTTATGGCTTGCTTTACAATTGGAACCCCTAGATCTGGCTGCTGACTCCAATAATTTTCATATTTTGGAACGGTGTGGTATCCAGTTAGTATTAAAAATCAGAGAAAACGCTGCAACAATTGTACTGTGCACATGTTATCTAGAACATTATTCTGCCTCGCATACTCGTTGGTATTCGACACTATTAGTTCTATAATCTCCTCATCTAAAAACAACTTGAATAGGTCCAAAGGAGTTCTTTCAGCTAAATTAATTCACAGAAAATAAAACAAAAAATAAACTAATCCATACATTACATACTCAATAACTGATTTTCTTGATCTTTCATAAGATCTGTAGAATCATGCGCACTGTTGGAGTAAAGTGGAGTAAATTATAATCACCACAATGTTGAATACTCAGTTACTCATTATAAATAAATATTTTTTGTAAAAAAGTCGATGCAATAAGAAAACTAAATAACAAATTTTAATGATACATACGAATTTGTTAGAAATATTATTATAATACCATTTAAATCTTCACATTTTAAATGACCTTTTTGACCTCTTTTGTAAATTTAAAAAAAATTATGATTTAAAAAAAAACTCAACCTAGTTAAATAAATATATATATAAGGACATTTATAAGTAATTAAACAAGTCATACGAAATAACCAGTATTTTCTTAAGAAGTTACGACGCCTGGAAGTGCTGGTAATTATAATCACCGGTCGGCGAAAAATGAAATTTCGTAGCAACTGGGCTGTGCCATAGCTTATTTTTATTCGCTGGGATTTTTTTCTTGCAAGAATTATCGAAATACAATTCTGTTAAAATTTTCCATGTCATTAATTCGAGTTATTCAAAAATATATGTGGCCCTTTCAAACAAACCTTTCAAGTGGCACTAAAATTATTTCCATGTAAGGAAGTGTTCCAAAGTTTTTAACTTTTGAAATTTATAGAATTATCTTCAAAATATAACCGAGATGACCACGTTAAAATGTCTATAAAATTGTATACATAAAAGCTATTGGACTAGCTTTTGAGCCAAGCGATGTGCATGTAAGAGAGGATAATAAATATAAAATTTAATTAAAATCGAAAAACGATTAAGACTTTCTATTTTTTATATTATTATTATTACGAATAAACTTAATTATTATTTGAACTTATATTGATTTACATATGAAAAGTAATATTATCAGGCTCAAGTTCAGTTTTATTGAATTAATGAAAATTCAAAATTACTAAGAGTTTTTTTATGTTGGAAAATATTATTATTTATATCCAATCAGTTTTTAGCAGAACGTATCAGTACTGATTTCAAGGCCGCTACACCTCTCATCAGCGTTCAATTGTCCATCTTTACAATTTTCGTAAAGTGAATACTAATTGAGAAGAATATCAACTATTTAACCAGTTTTCAACAGAAATAGAATATGAGAACTAATTTTTAATTCAATTTTTATTCTACAATGAAACTTGAGCCTGATAATATTACTTTTCATATGTAGATTAAGACTTTCTTCAGTTAAAATTTATAATTGAAATTGTATGAAACTTTTTAATATATATAATTTTTTTTTACCCAAACAACTTCTTATCCATTGACTGCAATAATAGCGAATTATACACAGTGGCTTATCTGACTTAACTAAAAATATTTTCAAGGCCACTGAAAAACCAAACTACACACATTGCATCACATTTTTATGTGAAGCGTTTTAGTTAAGTCTTCGCCAAAAAAAACAATATCATAATTCAAACCTTAAATAACAACGATGCAAAAAAACGATGTCATAATAAACTTAAATAATATTTAATTCACAAAAAACACATTACTTTATATCATTATGTATAATTTTTTTATGAAGGGTATTTAAAATTTCCGACAACATCACACTTTGATCCACTTAAAGTATTGTTTGTTCAGATAGAGACAAACAATTCTTTTAGATTTATTTGCTTAGATTATGTGGACTCTTTGATAATCGGTTTTTATTTTCGTTCCTTTTGTTATCTTCAATGCTTGAAGTACAGAGAAATGAAAATTATATAAAAAGTCCATAGAAGAAGTACACAATTAATTAGTCCGATAGTATCGTTTGATAGAATCAGTCAGTATTCGGTGAAAGTAGTGGAGAAACATGAAGTTTTCAATTCCCAGCTTATTAGCAATAGTTGTGGTGGTAGCCACTGAAGGTAAGAAGTATAAAAATTCTACAAGATAGAAATTGAATTAATGATTTTAATAATATTTTTTATTTCATTAAAAAACAGTGAGCGGAAAACCATTTTTTAAAATGATTAAGACATATGGTGCACCAAAATATCGATATAATGTGGCGAATAACGGCTATAATTTTGGAGTTAGACCATACTGGCCTAACCAACAATTGCAAAATCCATACGGATATCCATGCCTATATCCAAATTCACACATGTACAATTGCAATCCATACCCAAACCCATACCCTAATCCATACCCACCTCGCCCACGTCCACGCCCACGCCCACGCCCATGTCCAAATAATGGCGGCGGTAATTGTAATGGCGGCGGTAATGGTCATTGCTGTGGTAATGGTCATGGCGGTGGTAATGGTAATTGCGGTGGTAATGGTCATGGCAGTGGTAATGGTAATGGAGGCGGTAATGGCGGTGGTAATGGCAGTGGTAATGGTCATGGCGGTGGTAATGGTAATGGAGGCGGTAACGGCGGTGGTAATGGCGGTGGTAATGGCAGTGGTAATGGTCATGGCGGTGGTAATGGTAATGGAGGTGGTAATGGTAATGGAGGCGGTAATGGCGGTGGTAATGGCGGTGGTAATGGCAGTGGTAATGGTCATGGCGGTGGAAATGGAGGCGGTGGTAATGGTAATGGAGGCGGTAATGGAGGCGGTGGTACTGGCGGTGGTAATGGAGGCGGTAACGGCGGTGGTAATGGCAGTGGTAATGGTCATGGCGGTGGTAATGGTAATGGAGGCGGTAATGGAGGCGGTGGTACTGGCGGTGGTAATGGAGGCGGTGGTAACGGCGGTGGTAATGGCAGTGGTAATGGTCATGGCGGTGGTAATGGTAATGGAGGCGGTAATGGAGGCGGTGGTACTGGCGGTGGTAATGGAGGCGGTAATGGAGGCGGTGGTACTGGCGGTGGTAATGGAGGCGGTAATGGAGGCGGTGGTACTGGCGGTGGTAATGGAGGCGGTAATGGAGGCGGTGGTACTGGTAATGGAGGCGGTGGTACTGGCGGTGGTAATGGAGGCGGTAATGGAGGCGGTGGTACTGGCGGTGGTAATGGAGGCGGTGGTACTGGTAATGGAGGCGGTGGTACTGGCGGTGGTAATGGAGGCGGTAATGGAGGCGGTGGTACTGGCGGTGGTAATGGAGGCGGTGGTACTGGTAATGGAGGCGGTAATGAAGGCGGTGGTACTGGCGGTGGTAATGGAGGCGGTGGTACTGGTAATGGAGGCGGTAATGGAGGCGGTGGTAATGGAGGCGGTGGTACTGGCGGTAGTAATGGAGGCGGTAATGGAGGCGGTGGTACTGGTAATGGAGGCGGTAATGGAGGCGGTGGTACTGGCGGTGGTAATGGAGGCGGTAATGGAGGCGGTGGTACTGGCGGTGGTAATGGAGGCGGTAATGGAGGCGGTGGTACTGGTAATGGAGGCGGTAATGGAGGCGGTAATGAAGGCGGTAATGGCGGTGGTAATGGAGGCGGTAATGGCGGTGGTGATGGAGACAGTAATGGCGGTGGTAGTGGAGGCGGTGGTAATGGCGGCGGTGGTAGTGGAGGCGGTGGTAATGGTAATGGAGGCGGTGGTACTGGCGGTGGTAATGGAGGCGGTGGTACTGGCGGTGGTAATGGAGGCGGTGGTACTGGTAATGGAGGCGGTAATGAAGGCGGTAATGGCGGTGGTAATGGAGGCGGTAATGGCGGTGGTGATGGAGGCAGTAATGGCGGTGGTAGTGGAGGCGGTGGTAATGGCGGCGGTGGTAGTGGAGGCGGTGGTAATAGCGGTGATAATGGTAGTGCAGGCGGTAATGGCGGTGGTAATGGCGGTGGTAATGGCGGTGGTAGTGGAGAGGGTGGTAATGGCGGTGGTAATGGCGGTGGTAGTGGAGGCGGTAACGGCGATCCCAAAGACTAAGCCCAGGAGGAAGCCAAAGAGGAATAAATAACAAATACAATTATTGTCAAAATAAAGTAACTTGAATGTCAATGGTTTTCATTTTAATGACATCATTGCAGATTAACTATTAAAAATTTTTATTTGTTATAGGTTAGCTAATCTACATACATATATACATATGCATTTCATTGGTAGCGAAATACCAACTCGTCAGAAGAATGTTAAAGATCTACTGATGAGTTGGTATTTATGTATATAGATTATCTAGCCCACAACAAATAAAAAATTTTAAAAACGTTAATTCATGAGTATTTACTCGAATTAAATGTTATATTAGATGAAATTTAAATAAAAAATAAACAAAACGAAAAAAATATACTTACATAAGTCTGTACATACATACATTTTCTTTGTAGTTAAATAGTTATATTAAAAATTTAAAAGTTTTCACGAAGTGTTTTGGCGTAACTCGAATGAATTTTAGATAATTTGCTTAGATAAGATAGAAAAAGAAAATATTAAAAATCGTTGCAGAATTGCCTCGACTGAATTTAAAAGATATTCAAGTTGTAATGAAAACAATTAATTTTCTTATATTGTTAAAATTTTGATAACAGCACTTTTTAATAAATTATCAATATATATACATATATAGGTTATGTTTGAAAAGTGCAGTGTGCAACACACATTCTACTTGGACACAATTGGATCCATTGTGATTCTGTGAATTACACGTGAAGAACACCGCATACCAATCAGTCACTGTGGATCAAATATCAGCACTATGGGAGTAAATAAAGTTTAGCTTCGGTGTCCTATTATTAAGAAACCGCTCGTCAGCAATTTTGATCGATTGTTAGACTTTTCCGACGCATATATGCTCAAAAGGTCGGAGTGAAGAAAAATTACAAAGAAGTTTTCCCAAAATATAGCCGCTTTTTGAATACCCCTCATTTTGAATAAAAATAAAAATTTTCGTAAGTTTTCATAACTGTAGTTAAAACCATGATACAATGAATATAAGGCATATGCAAAAATACAAAAACAAGCAACTCTGTGTATTTTGTTGGTAGAAAATTTGATTTCGGAAGTCAAAATTATAAATATGTGTGTGTGTACACGCAGAGAAAAGAGATGATTGCAAAATGTTCATGTCAACTAAGTATATCTGCCACAACGAAATAATTATTCATTGAAGCAAATATGGTTGCATTAAACATACTTCAATAATTAAAATATTTGATGCGACAATAAAATAATCATTGTGGGTTTCGTCCCATAAAAAGTGAATGTATCTAAAAATGTATTTTCGTTACTACAAGAGCATATTTTGCAAATGAGAATAATAAAAGTTGATTTAAAATTTAAGGTAATTGTGACCATACATTGTTTGTGTTCTGAAAAGAAACAAAATAGCTGTCAATCGTATGTAGCTTCAGTCGTTCATAGAATTTAATAAGAAAGTTTCATAAAAAGGTTTATTCGGTAAATATTTTCAAATAAAAATATTTATCTAAAATATAATTTAATTTAATAAGTATTCGTGTGTGCATTTTTCTTCTATCTAAGCAAAATGTCAAATTGTTTACATAGACCAGGAAAAAAAAATTTTATAGTAACTATAATGCGCTCAAATTTTTTAGCGTTTGTAGCACATGCTATGTTCACACAATGGTATTGTCAAAGGGAGATTTATGAAGAACATATTATGTTCCTTGGATGAAAGCTTGAAAATATAGTAGACTCAATCATTTATCTGAAATGATAGTTTGCGATTATGATCCCATCAACCATGTTTTTTCTTTGCGTGTGTGTTTCAAACTGTGACAAAAATATAAATAAAAATTATTTATTCAAATAAGAAAAAAAACGAAAAAAAAAAAACATTTGCTATGAAATTTTTTCTGAAGACTAGATTGATTTCATCTTAGGGAACTTTAAAAAAGGTTCCTTTCCAATCGCTCTAATCTTTTTTACATATCACACCTATTTTGCACAAATGCAAACTCGTATTTATTTCGTATTAATTTTCAAAAAATTTATAATTTTCTTCATGAATGAAAATTTTTTAAATTATATATGTATAATAAATAAAAAACATCAAAATTTGACACCCGAAATTAAAAACAAGTGGTTTACAACAATTGTAAGCTGTTCTTGTAAGACTACCTTACTTACATTGTATCATGGTTAAAATTTAATATTGTTTGGTTGAAAACAAAAAAAAAAAAAAAATCCGCTTGGGCTCGAGCTATAAATACCCTAATAACAAGGGTCACAGTAATATGTGAATTTCCCTAATAGAGTAAAAACAACAAAAACGTTAAATTACAAAGTAGAATACTTTGACGATAATGGACTATAAGTGTGTGTTGATTCTTAGTAATTTCCAAAACAGTGATGAGGGAATTTCGTACTAACCAGCACTGTTTCAAGGTAGAATTAAAAATGAATTAAACATTAATTCTCATATTCTATTTCTGTTGAAAACTGGTTAAATAGTTGATATTCTTCTCAATTAGTATCCACTTTACGAAAATTGTAAAGATGGACAATTGAACGCTGATGAGAGGTGTAGCGGCCTTGAAATCAGTACTGATACGTTTTGCTCAAAACTGATTGGATATAAATAATAATATTTTTCAACATAAAAAAACTCTTAGTAATTTTGAATTTTCATTAATCCAATAAAACTGAACTTAAGCCTGATAATATTACTTTTCATATGTATAAAAAAAAAATGTTTGTGGTGCCACATATCTAATTTTTTTTCAAAAGAATCCTTTTGTGGTGCAAGTGGATGATATTTTTAATGAATTAAAAATTCCAGATTAATGAAATTTGGTATTTTATTTGATTTTATGAAACTAAAATAGAAAAAAAATATATCCACTCATATTAACTGAACTTATTAAACCTTGAAATTGTGGATATGCAGCAAAATGAAACCGCTTGATATGTCTAAAAACCACAACGAAAATCGTGCGGTATAGGTTTCGAATTGAAAACATGGTACTCTAAATAAGGATATATCTAAAGCTACGTTAACATTTATCGAATATTTGTGGAAAAAACGTGACCAAGAAAGAAACTACTTGTTCGCATTTTTTAAAAACTGTCTAAAAATACCACGTTAAATGACACTATTCCTAAGCAAAAACTAGTGGGAAAATATTTAATAAATGTGAACGTAGCTTAAGCTATTTCTAATTAAATGTTTTTGTTAAGAAAAATATCAGTGCGCTAAATCAATAATGAAGCAAAGATTTATTTTTTTCTTTTATTTTGTTTCTAGATATACCACTTTTAATATAATCCTTCGTAACAGGAAATTCGGGACATGAAAATAACTCTTCTCACAAACCTTACGTTAAGAGACTAAGATATGTTCACTACTTTCGTATAAAATGCCGCGAGGATCATTAATGTAAATCAATTTAAGCTTTTAATACTACGCAGTTTGGTTCTTTTTGGGCCTTCTCAAGGAAAAGTTACAAGTGACAATCTGGTGCACTAAAATGTCATGAAAAAATATTTCTCATACAAATATACATGTAACGCTCTAGAGCGTCTCAACTTTAATGCCAGAAAATCCCAGAAAAATTAACTTGTGCTTAAGCGTTAATTTGAAATTTCTAAATAGTACTAAAAAATGCCACAAAATCGGATTTTATGGGACTATTAAAAGCATATCTTAAGACAAAACTGGACTCGTTGGAAGAATCTTTGTTAACAAAACTAATTTTTAAAATTACTTTTCCCAGGTTGTCAGGTATCAAATCGGTTGGCTATAAAAGAAAAATTTTTTAATTGAGAAATACGAACATTAAAATAAAAACAGTATTTTGTAGGGAAAGAATCCTTGGATGCTTTAGTTAAATTCAATTGTAGGCGTGGTACTCCCCCCTTTTATAAACATCATGCTACATAGTCACAGAAACTCATTGAGTGTATAAAGTTTTATGGAAATGTGTGTAAGGTTTTTAATAAAACTTGATTAAGTAGAAGTAGTTTAATATTGATATCAGCTCACATTTCTTATCACGAAATTGTAGTTCTTGAGCATTAAATCTCTGTAAAAAGTTGCATACAAATCAGTTAAAATAGTGTTCTGTGTATTCTATTCTTAAAGCAATATTTTCATTGTAAGGGGCGCGGCATTGCTCCCTTTTCTTATCTTGGAATTGTAGTTTATTTTTTTTTTGCTGTTTTTATTATTTATTGAATCTTTATTTTTAAATTGAAACATCAATAAGTTTTTCAAATCTTATATCTAAAAATACATTAATATATGTTTAGCCAATGCTAAACAAAATTTTTAATTTCAACTGATGATTTTTGCTGTTTTTTATCTCTCGTGTACGGCTGAGAGAAAGAGAATTCCTCCTTCTCAACCGGGTGTGGCCTCTATAATTTAGAATGTTGCGCGCAACTGGATTTGGGTGCAACTCTAGTTTTTCAATATATTTTTCGCGTGTTTTGAAAATACTGTCTACACCAACGGAACGTCTAGATCTTTGTGAATTCGCTGATTTTGGATATACCAGGGGGCTGCAGTAATTGTACGTAGAATTTTGTTTTGTCGCCTTTGAATTTTTTTTACATTCGATGCTGAGGCAGTACCCCATAACAGGATTCCATAGGACCATATTGGTATCAGGGTCGCGTTGTATAATAAAAGTTTACAATAAATGTTTACAGTCAAGACTTAGTATAGAATTTCTTCCAATAAGCCAATTCATTTGGGCTGCTTTTAATTTCATTTGTGCCAACTTTGCGTCTATGTGTGATTTCCAGGTTAAACGACGATCAAGATGAACGCCTAGATATTTGACTACAGTGTGTTGCGGTATAGTCTCGGTTTTTATTTGTATAGGCGGACATGTTTCCCTTCGTAACGTAAAAGTGACGTGTACACATTTCTGCTCGTTAACTTTTATTCACCATTCTTTTAACAATTTTTCCAGTTTTGATACGAACCCTTGAAATTCCAGGAAGCTTCTACAGGATTTTCATGAACGCTTAGAAAAGCCGTATCATCAGCAAATGTTGAGGTGTGAATGTTACTGCATAACGGTAAGTCAGAGGCATATATTAAATAATGTAAAGGACCGAAGATCTACCTTGAGGGACTCCGGCTTCAATCGACTGCGGGGGGCTTGAAAAATTGCCTTCCCTAACTACAAATTTTCGCTCCTATAGATAGATTTTTAAGAGCCTGACGATGTTTGCGGGTAGATTTTGTGTTAATTTGTGGACAAGACCTTCGTGCCATACTTTATCAAAAGCCTGTGCGACATCAATAAAAAGCGCTGAACAATATTTCTTTTTTTCAAAAGTTTCTCTAACTGCATTCACAAGTCTGTGAGTTTGTTCAATAGTGTTGTGCTGACTCCGAAAACCGAATTGATGTTCTGGAAAACATCCACTGCTAGTCACTATAAGACTCAGCTTGCTCATATACAGCTTTTCAAAAAGTTTCGACATATTGGACAATAAACTGATAGGCCGATAGGATTCAACCTTTGTATGATGTTTATCGTCGGTTAGCAGAAACATCTGCGAAGTAAAATAATTAATTAATAATTTCTGCTAATAAATAAAGCTTAACAAATGCGTCTACTTAACACCGGAGGCGCCTCAACGCTGCTATAAAAATTAACTTAACGCGCAAAAGCAGAGTTGTGAAAGAGTTAAGCCTTCTAAATTTTCAACATCTATCCCTCTCCCAGAGTTCCGGCACAGTGCACTGCATACGTAGGGGTCATCCCCTGAGTGCTGGTCCTAATTAAAAAAAAAAAAAAAATGGCCTTTTCATTCTCCACAATGTTAAATCTTAGCGGAGTTTCTGGTAAAGAGACGACTGGTGGCAGTTCAACAATATCAGCAGAAATATTTGGAGTAAATACTTTTTCTAAGTGTTTACCGAGAAGAGCACCTTTTTCAGCATCAGTTCTTGCCCAGTCACCATTTGAAGCTCGTAATGGAGGTTTACATATCACCGGCCTTTTAAGTCCTCTAGCTGCATGCCACAGCGAATAATCTGTTTGTTGCATCTAGTTCTTGAAGAAATTTTTGAAGGGAAGCTGTTTTTTGTGTTTGTAAAACTTTTCTAAGCTGCCTGGTACACTCCTTAAGCCTTGTAGTAGTTTAAGTGCCGCTAAATCTCTGTACAAAATTTTATAAAAAACTGTTAAGAAAATGGATTATAATATTGCTCTCTATAGATTTTTACTGTCTACAATATTCATGAGTTATGGCGAGGGTAATCTATTACAACTTATATATGGAAGTTATATCTTTGCAAACAAACCTTTCAAGGGCCACTAAAATTATTTCTATGTAAGGACGTGTTCAAAAATTATTAATTTTTGAAAATTATTGAATTTTTTTCAAAATATAAACGAGATGATCACGATAATAATTTTAAAATTTCAATAAAATCGAAAACGATGGAGAATTTCCTCAGCTTCCAGAAATTCAATTTTGACATTTTAAAGTTAAAATTTATAATTGAATTTGTATGAAACTTTTTAATATGTACTCGTATCTATTTTTTTTATCAAAACAACTTCTTATCCACTGACTGCAATAATTGCAAATTATACACAGTGGCTTATCTGAGTTAACTAAAAAATTTTTCAAGGCTGCTGAAAAACCAAACTACATACATACATTGCATCGCAATTTTATGTGAAGCGTTTTAGTTAAGACTCCGCCAAGAAAACAATATCATAAATCAAAACTTAAATAAAATCTCAGTCACAAAAAAACTACTTTATATAAATTTTTTATGAAGGGTATTTAAAATTTCCGACAACATCATACTTTGACCCACTTAAAGTATTGTTTGTTCAGAACGAAACAAACAATTCTTTTAGATTTATTTGCTTGCTAAGCTTTTTATAAAGATTCTTTGATAATCGTTTCTTTTGCTAGTTTTAACGCATAAAGTAGAGTGATATGAAAATTATATAAAAAGTCCGTAGGAAAGATATACAAGCAATTAGTCCGATAATATCGTTTGATAGAATCAGTCAGTATTCGGTGAAAGTAGTGGAGAAACATGAAGTTTTCAATTGCTTGCTTATTAGCCATAGTTGTGGTGATAGCCACTGAAGGTAAGACTTATAAAAATTTCATAAGATAGAAATTGAATTAATAATATTAATAATAACTTTTGTTTATTGAATTAAAATTAGTGAGTGGAAAACCATTTCTTAAAATTTTGTATCCGCAAACTGGATATAATGGCGGAAATAACCAACAAAGTGGATACCCATATCCAGGTTATGGCGGCGGCAATGGCGGCGGCTATGGCGGCGGCAATGTAGGCGGCTATGGAGGTGGCTATGTAGGCGGCTATGGCGGCGGCTATGTAGGTGGCTATGTAGGCGGCTATGGAGGCGGCTATGGAGGCGGCTATGGAGACGGTTATGGAGGCGGTTATGGAGGCGGCTATGGAGACAGTTATGGAGGCGGTTATGGAGGCGGCTGTGGTGGCGGCAATTGCGGGGGCCATGGCGGCGGATGTGGAGGCGGAAATTGCGGCGGCCATGGCGGCCATGGCGGCTGCAATAACGGATGTGGCGGTAATGATGGTGGTAATAACTATTGATACTATGCAGACAATGACAATGTATCTTGAAATTTTTAAATATTTTCAAACTAAAATCACTTATGTAAATGTCAATGGTTTCCATTGTAATGGAAACATTACAAATGAAAGGGAAATAAAAAAGAAAACGAAAAATAAAAAATACATTTTCTTTGTAGTTAAATAGTTACATTAAAAATTTGAAAGCCTGCACTAAGAGTCTCTTTCACCAAACAAATTTAAACACAGTTTAATTTAATTAAAGATCTCTATTTAAATTCTGTTTAAAAAAATTCCATTTTTACCAACTTCTATAATAAAACACCAGAAAGTATGCTACAATTTAATATGAAGCAAAATCAGTATTTAAATGGAGATTGCTGACTATTTAAACAGCTTTTAAATAAGTAAAGAGAATATGTTGGTGAAAATGAATAACTACAATTAAATATAAATTGATACAGTCAAATCCCGATAATTCGTAATGGCAAGGGACCGGCCATTTCTTACGAATTAGGGGGGTTTTCGATTTAGCGGGATTTCGATTTAACGGGGTTAAAATAAAATAAATACGAATTAACGGGGTTTTACTAAAACGATAAAAAAAAACATAAAAACAATTGTTTTTGAAGGATTGAAGTAAGAGTGGATGGAGCAATTTCAAATCGCTCAGTAACGTCTATTTTTTTCTCTCCATTGTCAGTGGCTGCAAAAATTTGTTTTTGTAACACCGACAGAGTTTTATGCGTGCGCTTTGACATTTTTCTTTATTATTCATGTAACAAACTGATCTTAAGAGAATAAACACACACACAAGCAAAAACCCTCGCAAAAAAAAAAAAAAAACAAATAGGGGTAAACAAAAAATCATTCTTTCCATGTTTCTGTTGTTTTTATTGCGAATTATAAGTGGTAGTTAGCACACAATTACGATTTATAAGAGGTAAAGAAGATTTTATTAAAAAAAAAAATTACGAATTACCGAGGGGACCAAAACGTATGGAAATTTTACGAATTAACGAGATTTTTTTAAGGGACCGACAGTTTATTACGAATTATCGGGAATTACGATTTATCGGGGTACGAATTATCGGGATTTGACTGTATTTAAATAGAATTGGTGAAAGAGGCTCTAAGTATTTTAGCAAAACTCGAGAACATTTTAAATAATTCTGCTTAGATAAGATAGAAAAAGAATATATTAAAAATCGTTGCTGAATTGCCTTAGCTGGATTTAAAAGATATACACGTTGTTATGAAAACAATTAATTTTTTTATTTTGTAAAAAATTGATAACCGCACTTTATAATAAACTAGCTGAACCACCCGTCTTCGCACGGAAGATATTTACTTTTATATATTTCGATTTAAACTTGCAAATATTACTCACTGACAGCTGTCAATGTGTATGCGCTACAACGTTTATTTACCGCATGTATGAAGTCATCACACAGTTTACATACCGCAAACGCTCACCCTACGCCTACGTATTTGTTGTTTTTTTTTTTTTTTCATATGGACAAAATCACATGTTGTCATGAAGAGTCATAACTCAAGAACGCATTGACCGATTTCGTGCAAAAAGCGGCTATCAGCCATGTCACAGAGATCTATTTCGTTCGGAAACGGAATTCAATCCGTATTTTGATACTTAAAGAAACCGATAAAATAAATGATTTTTCCAAATGAAACCATTTTTAAATTTACAAACAGACAAATTTTATTATTCAAAAGTGGTTTTATTCCGAAAGCTATTTTCGTTATTCGCGTTTTGAAGTAACAAAATACAAATTGAATTCCGTTTCCGAACGGAATAGATCTCTGTGACATGGCTGATAGCCGCTTTTTGAATACCCCTCATTTCGAATAAAAATAAAAATTTTCGTAAGATTTCATAACTGTAGTTAAAAATATTGTTTGGCTGAAAAAAAAAATGTTTGTGGTGCCACATATCCAATTTTTGTTTATCCAAAGAATCCTCTTGTGGTGCAAACTGATGATATATATAACGAATTGAAAATTCCGGATTAATGAAATTTGCAAATCACTACTCTCGTATAAAATGCCACGAGGATCATTAATGTAAATCATTTTAAGCTTTTAACACTACGCATTGTGGGTCTTTTTGGGCCTTATATTATAACTTATAGCTGGAAGTAATATATTTTTAAACAAAATCCGTTAGGATGTGACAGAAACCTTTCAAGTGCCGCTAAAATTATTTCTATGTAAGCCCGTGTTCCAAAATTATTAATTTTTGAAAATTATTGATTTTTTTTTTTCAAAAATATAAACGATATGATGACGTTTAAATGAGAGAGGGGATAATAACTGTAAAATTTCATTAAAATCGAAGATTGATTGAGAATTTCCTTCGCTTCAAGAAATTCAATTTTGACATTTTAAAGTTAAAATTTATAATTGAATTTGTATGAAACTTTATAATATGTACTCGTATCTTTTTTTTACCAAAACAACTTCTCATTCATTGACTGCAGTAATTGCGAATTATACACAGTGGCTTATCTGAGTTAACTAAAAAATTTTTCAAGGCCGCAGAAAAACCAAACTACATACATACATTGCATCACAACTTTATGTGAAGAGTTTTAGTTAAGTCTTCGCCAAAAAAACAATATCATAAATTAAAACTTAAATAAAATCTCAGTCACAAAAAAACTACGTTTTTATGAAGGGTATTTAAAATTTCTGACAACATCATACTTTGACCCACTTTGTATTGTTTGTTCAGAACGAAACATACAATTCTTTTAGATTTATTTGCTTGCTAAGCTTTTTATAAAGATTCTTTGATAATCGTTCCCTTTGCTAGTTTTAACGCATAAAGTGTGTGATATGAAAGTGAATGGATATGAAAATTATATAAAAAGTCCGTAGAAAAGATATACAATTAATTAGTCCGATAATATCGTTTGATAGAATCAGTCAGTATTCCGTGAAAGTAGTGGAGAAACATGAAGTTTTCAATTGCCTGCTTATTAGCCATAGTTTTGGTGATAGCCACTGAAGGTAAGGCTTATAAAAATTACGTAAGATAGAAATTGAATTAATAATTTTAATAATAACTTTTTTTTATTGAATTAAAATCAGTGAGTGGAAAACCAACTTTTCAAGTTGCTTTACAGTATCCACAAAATGGATATAATGGCGGAAATACCGGCTATGCTATTTCAATTAACAAATACTGGCCATACCAACAAAATGAATACCCATGCCCACCATACCCATACCCATGCCTACCATACCCATACCCATGCCCACCATACCCATACCCTTGCCCGGCATACCCATATCCAGGTAATGGCGGCGGCTATGGAGACAACTATGGCGGCGGCAATGACGGCTGGAATAACGGATGTGGTTGTTTATACTATTGATATTATGCAGACAATGACAATGTATCTTGAAATTTTTAAATAATTTCAAACTAAAATCACTTATGTAAATGTCAATGGTTTCCATTGTAACGGAAACATTACAAATGAAAAGGAAATAAATAAACAAAACGAAAAATTAAAATACATTTTCTTTGTAGTTAAATAGTTACATTAAAAATTTGAAAGCCTGCGCGAAGTATTTTAGCAAAACTCGAGAACATTTTAGATATTTCTGCTTAGATAAGATAGAAAAAGAATATACAGTCAAATCCCGATAAATCGTAATAAACTGTCGGTCCCTTGCAGTGATGGATTTTGAGTTTTTTCGTTTTGGGCCAAATTGCCAATTTAAAAGGGCCAAAATAGCTTCGAGAGGGCCAACAAAACTTTTTTGGAATATATTTGATAACAAGCTTTTTATTTAAATAAAAACAATAGTAATACTAAAACATTACATGTGTTCTATTTTAAATAAATTTAAACAAATACCATTACTCATAAGCAACACGAAATTTTATTTTTCAATACAAATTTTATTCATCAAGAATTTTTTCCCGTTATACAGTCTACTTGGTTTTTTTTTGTGTTTACTTGATAATGATACTAGCCAAGGCGAATTCATAACAGGTGATCGCACTAATAAAACAAATTTTGTTTTTGTAAAATCATTGTACAATGTCAATTTCAAGAAGTAAATAGTGTATTTTGACATCCGACAATGATGAAAATGCAAAAAAAAAGTTAACAGCTGTACTTACAAATTCACCTGTAATGAATTCGCCTTGGGTACTAGCACAATACAGTTTTGCAAATAAAAGTAAGGAGTTTTTTCTTGACAAACAAAGCAATGTTGTAAACAAAACTAGGGTTCAAAACAGGGAGAAAATTACATTGAAAATGTACTGAAAGCTTTTAGTACATTTCAAACTTCGAACGATTTGAAGCAGTTAGTTGAATTTTGAGCAGAAGGGGCCAACATAGATTAGAAAGTACCACAAACATTTAAAAGTGCCACAAATGGCCCAATTGTGCCACCATCGCTGGTCTCTTGAAAAAATCTCGTTAATTCGTAAAATTTCCATACATTTTGGTCCCCTCGCTAATTCGTAATTTTTTTTTTTTTCAAATAAAATCTTCTTTACCTCTTATAAATCGTAATTGTTTGCTAACTACCACTTATAATTCGTAATAAAAACAACAGGTTTTTGCTTTTGCTTGTGTGTCTCTTAAGATCGCACCCATAAAACTCTGTCGGTGTTACCCAAACAACAAATTTTTGCAGCCACTGACAATGGAGAAAAAAAATAGTCGTTGCTTAGCGATTTGAAATTGCTCCATCAACTCTTACTTCCATCCTTCAAAAACAATTGTTTTTTTTTTATCCCGTTAATTCGTAAGAAAGGCCGGTCCCTTGCCATTACGACTTATCGGGATTTGACTGTATTAAAAATCGTTGCTGATTTAAAAGATATACACGTTGTAATGAAAACAAATAATTTTCTAATATTGTTAAAAAATTGATAACCGCACTTTATAATAAACCACATCCGGTGCGCTTCGCAGCCCAAATTTGTTGTAAATTAATAATTAGAAATTATGGATTCTTCTATCCTTTTTGTGAAATTTCATTACAACTTTATTTCATTATTACTTTATGTGCTTTAGTTTCACAAACAAAAGTAACAACCGCTGACCTTTAACACATTCTGTGCCTTGTTGCACAGTTATATGAATATTATTATTTTATTTGGAGGTGGTGCTGCCCCTCTTCCCTTTTAAAAAAATAAAAAAATAAAATTAAAAAAATAGCCCATTTTACTTTCCCTGTCATCAGTAATATGATTCCGAAATATCAAGACGATTGGTATTACTGTTTGGATTTCTATAAGGAACATACAACCAACGGACAAACAAACATACAAACTAAATTAATTTCTGTATATATAAATATTAGATTATTAATATAATACATACATACGTTAGGTTTTGAAAGTGCATTTTAAAACACTCGCATCTTAGGGAAATTTAAAAAAGGTTCCTTTCCAATAGCTCTAATCTTTTTTACATATCACACCTATTTTCACAAATGCAAACTCATATTTATTTCATATTAATTTTAGAAAATTTTACAATATACTTCATGAACGAAAATTTTTTAGATTATATACTACTAGATGACCCGGCAAACGTTGTTTTGCCATACAAAATATTTCCAGTGCATATTTTGGGTGTTATATAAAAAATAGCGAATGTGTTAAGTGTGTGACGATGACCGCCGATAAAAAAAAACCAAAAAATAATTTTGTTCCGTTTGAAATACGAACGACGACGATTCTGACGGTTTGAAAAATAGATAGTAGCCGATTCTCAGACTTACTAAGTATGCATAAAAAATTTCATAAGAATCGGTCAAGACGTTTCGGAAATACAGAAATTGCCCCCTCTCTCCCCTCCTAATGCCCCTAGCGGTTTGAACAATAGATAGTAGCCGATTCTCACAATTACTAAGTATGCATAAAAAATTTCATAAGAATCGGTCACGTATCGGAAATACAGAAATTGCCCCCTCCCTCCCCTCCACGTGCCACAGGGTATTTGCAAAATAGATAGTAGCCGATTCTCAGACGACTAATCAGTTTTTTACAATTCAAATAATGAAGACAAACAAAAGATACTGACGAAGAATGAAGAAACATACGTAAATAATGAATCGTATTGTCACAACAGTACGAATAAAGAAACGAACCGAAAAAATCCGTATAATCGAGCTCAAAACGTGTGATAAAAAAAGAGGACCGATAAATAAAAAACTTAGGGAAATAAAAAATTAAGTTTTTTCACATTTTTCCGCAATTTTCATTTGAAAAGCCATTAAGGAGTAATTCCACACAAAATTCCATACAAAAAACTATTTTCGATTTTTTTGATATATATTGCACTGAATTTCAATTGAACTGATTGTAATGCTTTTACGTGAATGCGTGATGTACGACTATCCGGAATCAGTTTAACAATACACAAAACTCGTATAAATTGCAGCAAGAAAAATAGCACATTTACTGTAGAAAATTACAATGCCAAAATGACACCTGTCAGATTATATATATTTATTCCTGGGATTCCATGGAGGAACATAGGGCCACTAAATAAACTGTTGTGGTTTCATTAATAAAGGAAGTTTAAGATGGACCGGGAATTAGCCGATCGCATCCGAGTCTGGTAACGGGGCTGCCGATTAAAGTATCCAGACATACTGTGGGTTATTGGTTTTATGGCGCCAAATACTCGCCATGACATTTCAAGGATCATCGGCATACTCGGAATTTGTGGGAACTCGAAAGACCCTCCGAGACTCTCCTCTTGAAATCGCTGACTGTCCGCGGCTACTACAAATAGCAGCTACTCCGTATATCTACGGAGCGTATCACTATCCGCAACCTGTGACGCGTCCGGTAGCACTCAGCTATGCTCCCCATGAGCAGATAGCAACGTCATTAAAATAACATCGTGTGCCTTGCTATCCACAGTTGGTACCTGTCTAAGTCAACGTATAATTAAGAAATAATTGCACACAAAATTTCATACAAAAACTCGATTTTCGATTTTTCCAATTTTCCGACTTTTGCGAAAGGATTTTCCAAAATTTTCTTCCGTAAAAACCTTCTCCTCGAAAATACAAACAACTGACAAAAAATTTTACAGAAATCGGCCCAGACGATCTCATTTTATGAATTTCTATACATTTTTTATACCATTTTATATAGATAATAAATAAAAAATTCAAAATTTGAGACCCGAGATTAAAAACAAGTGGTTTACAACAATTGTCAGCTATGCTTGTAAGACTAATTGTATCATGGTTAAAACTTAATATTGCTTGGCTGAAAACAAAAAAAAAAATATTTGTGGTGCCACATATCCAATTTTTTTTATTCAAAAGAATCCTCTTGTGGAGCAAACGGATATTTATAATGAATTAAAAATTCCAGATTAATGAAATTTGGTATTTTATTTGGTTTTATGAAACTAAAATAGAAAAAATATATCCACTCATATCAACAGAACTTATTAAAACCTTGAAATTGTGGATATGCAGCAAAATGAAACTGCTTGATTTGTCTAAAAACCACAACGAAAATCGTGCGGCATAGGTTTCGAATTGAAAACATGGTATTCTAAATAAGGATATATCTAAAGCTACGTTAACATTTATCAAATATTTGTGAGAAAAAACGTGACCAGTTTTTTAAAAACTGCATTAAAATGCTGTTTGTAGAATAATTAATTTTATTTCGCAACATAAAGACCACGTTAAATGGCACTATTCCTAAGCAAAATCTAGTGGTTCCCTAGTGATTTTTGGAAAATATTTAGTAAATGTGAACGTAGCTTAATCTATCTAAGATAATGTTCTGTGTATTCTAAAAGCAATATTTTCATTGTAAGGGGCGCGGCATTGCTCAATTTTCTTATCTTTGAATTGTAGCTTAAGTGCCGCTAAATCTTTGCACAAAATTTTATAGAAAACTGTTAAGAAAATGCATTATAAAATTACCAATTTCGTTGCAAGGGCGTGGCATTTCCCACTTTTCTTATCGTTGAATTGGACTTTTAGTGCCGCTAAATTTCTGTTCAAAATTTTATAGTAGGAGTTTTTTAAAAGGAATATTTTTCATAAAAGGGCGTGGCACTGCCTACTTATCTTATCGTTGAATTAAATTATCAATGAAAATTTTCAAAATAAAACCTTAACTAGAGCTGCAGAAAGTGTATGATTTCGCTGTACAGGCGAGGCACTGCCCACTTTTCTTTTCGTTGCACTGTATTTCTTGTTAATTCGATTTTTTCTGGCATTAATGTTCAGTTTGGAGCTTTAGTATCTTTAAAGTTTTATAATACAATTTGTATTTATTTGGCTGCTATTTTCGTTTAAAGACGCCACAATGCAAAACATTAAGCAAATGATAGCTCATGGCAAAATCTTATCAACTAGATTTCCAAAAAGAAGAAGTGTTAGTAAACAGAATTGTTTACTATTTAGATTCAGTAAATTTCCATTACTGCTAAGAGAGTTTAGATAAAAAACTTAGATAAAGTAGATACTTTATTGTGCATAAAGATTAACTGTCTTTTTCGTAAAGAATATGTTTGGCTTATGAAAGGTTTATATAACAAATTTTGTGCGCAAATTCATTTTATTATCCTGTTATAAATCTAAAATATTTTTTAAGAATAATGCCATTATTATTCTGTTTTTATTTAGATTTTCTTAGCCAATGAATGTACTGAGATGTTTGCTTATTGAGATCAGCTCTTTGTTATGTTTGTATGTACCAATTAAGTTTAAAAAACTTTTCGAGTAAAACTAAATGAGTCTGCTTTATAATGAATATATTTTAGAAAAAAAAATGTACAGTATTAATTAAATAGTTAAAAAATTTGATTAAAATGATCATACTGTTTCATGAAAACGATTAAATTATTTCGTTAATATACCAAAATAATTTCTAGTCCACGGATAATTAAATTATTCAGTTTAATTTAATAATTTTACAGACAAGTAACACTTTTAGAGACCAATGTTGGGTTATTCTGATAGGGTATGATCTCATCTATCGACACAATTCGTTTGGACCACTATTTACGGGACACCCTGTATACATATGTACATATATATATACGAGGTTTGTGCAAAAGAAAAGGTGAAGTTTGAATTTTTTTTTGAAAATTAATTATTCATTCATCAATATCCATTTTGTCCCTTTCAAAGTGATCCCTCTCAGATATAATGCAATTATGCCAGCGCTTCGTCCAAAGCCAAATCTTGTAAATAAGGTGGTTGAGGCATGATTAGGGTGTTGTTTTTGGCCAAAAAATCACGAACAAGCATTGATGTGTGAGCTGGTGCATTATCGTAATGCAGAATCTATGATTTTTTTCTCCACAATTCCGATCGTTTGAGTCCTATTGGTTCACGCAAACGTTGCATAACTTCCTTGTAGCATTCCTTATTAACTGTACGACTTGTTGGCAAGATTTCATTATGCACCACGCCATTGTAGTCAAAGGAAATAGTAAGCAAAACCTTCACATTTTATCGAACTGGGCGTGATGTCTTCGGTCTTGGCTAATCCGTCCGATTCCATTGGGATGATTAGGCCTTGGTTTCGACGTCATAACCATGTACCCACGTTTCGTCACCAGTTATGACCCTTTTGAGCATACCTGGATCGTCGTTGACGTCATTCAAGAACTCCTGAGCGATACAAATGTGACGTTGCTTTTGCTCATAATTTAGCAATTTTGGAGCAAACTTCCATGCCACACGTTTCATGACCGAAAAATTCGAGAAAATTGAATGGCATGGCTCATGCCATGCAACTTCCTCTGCAACTTCCCTAATTGTGATTCGACGATTTTCCAGAACAATTTGTTTCACTGTTTCAATGTTTTCTTCACTTGTTGACTTTTTTGAGACAAAGTCGACTCGCCGAATGTCACAGTCAACATTTCAAGTGCCTTGGAGCACTTTACTCCATTTTTAACGTAAAATTTAATACATAAGTATTCTTTCATCCATTTTTTTTTCAAAAGTCAAAAATCGAAAAATACATACAAACGTGACTAACCTTTTCAGTTGTCAACAACAAGCTACTAATCCAAATAAGCTGATAATGCCAACATATGACTAACACATGTGTACCAACATAACAAAAAAAAAATCTCGATAATCGAATGTACACAGCCCGCGAAGAATAAAAATTCATATTTTCTTTTGAACACACTTCGTATATAATGAATTTTTCTTTGTATGTTTGTTTGATTGAATTATTATATTTTTTCCTACAGGGAAGGAGGCTAAATTAAAATCAGCATATTTGCGTCACAGTCACCTACTTTTTAATGGGGCTTATTCTAAATACATTTTTATGATGTTTTTACTTAAAAAAACAAAGATAATTTTTTCTCCTAAAAGTAAGAAAATCTAGATATTATAAATTTTTATATAGTTGTGCACACACACACACATTCACATGTACTTGTATACAGCGAGTTTAGATTGCAGAACTTTCTTATAATTATTTTTATATAAATATTTATATCTGTTCCTTTTAAAGCGATCCCTACAGTATGATTAATAATTAATTTTTGCCAGTCGCTTCTTACTGTTATGAAAGACAATACAATTGAATATACATAATTGCAATTGAAGTGTAGTAATTACCCATTGGGTCTGTGGACCCAACGTGAAAATCTCACTGGCCATGGGTAAATGGCCCACGGTATTTCAGGCGGAAATACAGGCAATCACCAAATGTGTTGACATTAATTTAAGCAGAGGCATTAAAGGCGCGCATGTAGCTATCTTTTCTGATAGTCAGGCTGCCCTTAAGTCCTTAGTTTCATGGGAATTCCGTTCTAAGCTTGTTTTAGAGTGCTTTGACTCACTACAGAAGCTATCGGTACGGAACAAGGTTTCCATCTTCTGGATACCTGGCCATAGAGGTCACCCGGGTAACGAGGTAGCGGATGAATTGGCCAAGAGGGCCTCTGCCGATCCTCTCTTAGGCCCAGAACCCTTTTGTGGCGTAAATTGGTCGACTATAACTACTCTTATCAGAGAGAACGACATGTCGACCGCTAAGGTAATTTGGGAGGCTTCTCCCGGTCTTAGGCAGGCCAAATCTTTGTTACAGCCATTTTCATACAGTGGCATCCTGAATTTCAGCAGGAATGACTTACGGCTAGTTATTGGTTTCCTCTCCGGTCATTTTGGACTGAACTATCATCTCTGGAAAAGTAAACTAGTTCGCTCACCCTTGTGCCGTTTATGCATGGAAGAGGATGAGACAACGGCACACATTCTTTGTGAATGTATAGTCTTATGTAATAATAGAAGGCGTGTTTTTCTTTCTGAATTTGTGCGTTCGGAGGATATTAGGCGGGCTTCTCCAAGCTCTGTGCTGACTTTCATAAGGAGAGTCATTCAGAGCTTGGTTTAATTTTTAAAGATCCATGGCACAAAAGATCCAACAGGTGTCGCAGTGCGGGTCCTTGGACCAGATCTATCTACTTATCTATCTATCTACCCATAACATGTAATGCATTATTGCCAATGTTTGTCATTTGTAATTATTTTCTTTAACACTCATCTAATGGGTCGTCATAATTTGCTAAAACTCTTCAACATTCATACTTATTTCCTTCCTTTCTTTGCTGCTCTGCAGTAAAGCACAGTACAGCGCCATCATCTTTTTTATATAAAATGTCCCATATCCCAATAACACTATGATTTCACTCACCGTAGAAGGGTGTCTTAGATTTTCTACACCACTATTTATATTTAGTTTTAACTATTTGAACAATATTAAAGTAGTTGTTTATTTGTACATAGTTTAGAACTTTTATAGGCTTATTTGCGCGAAACTTTATATAATTTGATAACAAATTTTGACGTTTTTCTGTACTAGAAATGGGAGCTGAAAATTATATAAAAATGCTACGTAAACAGTATACTGTTAGTTAGTCCGCAAATATCTTCTGAAAGGCTCAGTCAATATTCGCAGTCTAGAGAGAAACATGAAGAGTACAATCGTTTGCTGTTTAGCCACATTTGTGGTGATGCTCAGTAGAGGTAAGAGTAGAAAAATTCGACATAATAACATTGAATTAATAATTGTGAAATAATGTATTATATTGCAAAAATTTAAGTGGAAGGAGGACCAGTTCGCAGTTATGGTGAAGGTGGTCAAGGTTATGGTGGTGGATATGGTAGTGACGGTTTTGGAGGCTTTGAGGGATACAGGTATGGTCCTACTTACGAAAGTCGACGTGATTATTTTAGTGGTGTTCCCCGATTTTATCCTAACAACAACGGTCAGGCCGTACAAGGTCAACCTGGTAATGTTGGTGATAACGCTTTTGCAGGTGTACCTGCTCTAAGATTCCCACCAGGATTTTTTGGTGGTAATCGCAATAGATACGATAATGTTGAGAATCTTAATAATGATCTGCCTGACGTACAAGGCCAACCCGTCGATTTTGGTGAACAACAAGGGCAACCTGGTAATATTGGTGATCGAGCTTTTGTAGGTGTACCTGCTCTAACATTCCCACCAGGATTTTTTGGTGGTAATCGCAATAGATACGATAATGTTGAGAATCTTAATAATGATCTGCCTGAGGTACAAGGCCAACCCGGCGATTTTGGTGGACAACAAGGGCAACCTGGTAATGTTGGTGATCGAGCTTTTGTAGCTCTAGTATATTTTGGTGGTAATGGCGTTTATGGTAGGACATACCATGATTTGGAGAATCTTTATAATGATCTCCCAGAGGTACAAGGCCAACCCGGCAATTTTGGTACCCTTCAAGTACAACCTGGTAGTGTTGTATATGATTTTGTAGGTCTACCTTCTCCATCACCACGACCAGGATATTTTGGTGGTAACGGTGTTTATCATAAGAAATACGATGATGTTGAGATTCTTAATAATGATCAGCCCGAGGAACAAGGCCCAACTGGTAATTTAGGTGGTGATGGCGAACTACAAGGTCAAGCTGGTGGTGTTGTCGAAAACGTGAACAAGGCTGTTAATGAAAATGTAGATCTGGATGATGTTGAAATTGTTTATGACAATGTTAGTGCCGGTAACAGCGATTCTGACGATCAGGACGTTTACCCCGATAGTTTTGCTGATAATGACGATATTACTGTTGGAGAAGCTAATGAATTTAACTAGGAATATCAATATTAAAAATCAATATTAAGAGGTCTGATATATGTACACCTATAAACTGTTAGCCGACTATCTAAAAAAAACTATTTTAAACTTACTTTATTTCAATGTTTTAATTCCATCATATTTAATAAATAAATTAATAAATAAATGCAGCAAATCATTTAAATTTTTAAAACATTTCTTTTGTAGATCAGAGGTAATGGATCAATTTCTTTTCATTTTATTATTAACTGAATCAATGTTAATATTGACATGACTAAATTTTTCCGAAAATGTTTGCTGTTTCCTACTAAAAGATAGGGCTTGCATCAAGAACACTTGCCATTATATTGCGTATTTTGTAACTCGTAAGAATTTGTCTGTACGATGAGACTTTATAAAAACACAAGTTTTATAGAAATATAATCAAAACACACAAAATGTCTTAGAAAAATTGACGGTTTATTGAATTCTCCTGCCTTATAGTTTTGCAACTACACAAAAGAAAAGACAAAAAATCAGGGATGCTACTAAAATTACCCTTTAGTATGCAGTAGTAGCAATCTAAAACACTTATAGCTAGCACAATACAGCTTTGATTTTTACAAAATTTATATTGTGCTAATTTGTACTTTACATACTTTTATATAATTATAATGAATTATATACACACTTTTCGATAAATACATCCCTGTCGGAAACTGAGTTAACTTTAAACTAACTTTAAGCGAACTATTTGGCAACTAATGGTAACTGACACATGGATTACTTTATATGTAATTAACTAACTTTTTTAACATTGCGATGTCCTAGGAAGTAGTCAATTGCCCGACTCTGCATTACTTGTATTTATTTTATTTTCTATATTCAGTAGTCTTATAGTAATATTCCAATCATAAATTTGTCTTCAAATTTTATTTTTTCACCGACGCTGTCTGTGCTGGGACTTGAACCACATGTCATTGGTTTAACAGTCAACGCGCATACCACTCAGCTAACTCTTCCAGTGTCTTCAGAAAATTGATTTCGCGTACAGACAGCCGGATAGACGGACATGGCTCATTCAACTCCTCTGTCTATAAGGATTCAGAAGATATATACTATATGGACCTTAAATAAATATTGTGGAAATTACACACGTAGAACAAACCTATAAATACCCTTACCATTTTTGAAGAAGGGTATGAAAAGGATATAACTTCGAATTGATGTTAAATAATGAAATGCTTGTCAAGTGAAAAGTGATCTACAAAATTAAGTTGGGCCATACTCAAGTGAAGATCTAAAATATAATTACGGACATCGTTGTAAAACTAGTTGTAGTTGGCTTTAAGTTAGTCTAAACAAGCAAACTTAAAGTTGGTTTTTCTTGTAGTTAGCTACTAATTTGACGGCAGGGAATATCGGCAGTTGAGGTACATATGTATGTATGTATATACATACATACATATATGTATATCTGTATGAAGAATGTTTTCAAGCAAAATGTAATCAGTGATTTTTTTTTATAATTTTTTATATGCTGATTATAAGTGTGATGTCTAACACATACACTTTTAACACTATCGTAGTTGAAATATTCTAGCCATTAATCGTCTGTCTGTCTGTCTTTATTAAGAGATTTTGGATTATTATCTTTTCGTTTTATATGACTTTGTTATTGTATGCTTAAAAATATTTTTATAATAAAAAAAATCTATGAAACATGAAATATGTTGGCAGTTAAGCTGTTAAATCGTATAACATTAAATAAAATAATAAAGAAATTAGATTTTTTTTCATACTCGTATATACGATCATGCTTCAAAATGTCTGCAAGAGATGTTTTTGATATGAGACAGATTAACAATTAGAATATTTTTACAATCTGCTAAAAAAAAAACTAATTATTCAGTTTGTGTTTTTTTTTTAATTGCAGCAGTAAATATTTTCGGTTGATAAGAATAAAAACTTACGTGTTGTTTTAGTTAGCAAGTGAAATATTGAACAGACTTACCTGAAAGAAGAAAAGAAAAAGAAAATATTATAATTGAATGATAAATAAATTAATTTTCATTAGTGTATTATTTCTATAATTTCTTCGATTAAATAAATAAATATTTTTCTTTTTTTTAAATTTAATTTATTTCTTATGATTAGCTAATCTAAAATTCAGCATACTCATATTGTAACACATCTATTAATTCTATTAAATATTTACTAAAAGTTCTCTAACACAGCAAATATCTTAACCCAACTTTAATGTCAAAAATCATTCATTATTTTTTTCATTTGAACTAAAAGCTAAATATATGGTGACTTCCAAAACGTCAATTGCTTTGTGTTTGAGCAAAGCATCACATTTCATAACGCCGCAGTACAATAATTATACAATTGGGGTATTCACACTGTAGTCATAAGTTATATGTCATAAAATAAAAGCACACCAAAATATGACAAGTGTGAGCACCCCGTCATAAATAAGTGTACTATGTCATAAATGTGCCAGCTGATAAACATTTAACAACACTCCATTTTTAGTCGGATTATTGCGCATACGTTTGCATTTTGGCTTAAATGTAAATGTTTTTGAATTGTTAATAAAGTAAACAATAAATTTCCTGTAAATATTCTAAAATGTCCATTATCAATTAAAATTTAAATTTTTTTTTTATTTACACGAACTTGCTGAAATAAATATAATCAAAAGCAGCTGTTGCCGGTAACATGAGCTGAACTATTTTTTGGACGACGGGAAGTTGAAAAACGTTCACAAGCTGCCAGGCAGATCACTTTAACAAACACATATTTTCATTCAAGGCGAATTAATTATAAGGTGGATGCAGTGGCGAATTCACGCGAATTTATACATTACCTACACTGTCAAATTTGTAACATATTTTCCGGCGCCATTTTAATGTAATTTTCGTGCAAAAGGCAAATTCATTACGACTACAATAATTCAACAATAAAGCAAACACCAGGCATTTTGTTTGTGTAAATGGTGAATTCATTACCTACGCTGTCAAAATTCTCCATGCATACAAAATTACATTAAAATGGCGCCGGAAAATATGTAACAAATTTGACAGTGTAGGTAATGTATAAATTCGCGTGAATTCGCCACTTCATCCACCTAATAATTTATTCGCCTTGGTCGAGCATATACCTGCTAATGAATTTGCCTTGTTTTCATTCTTGTGCTATATAAAAGTAGCGGCGGCTTGTAAATATTATCGCCGGCTCGAATAAGGAGTTGCAGCTTCTCGACTAAGATTTCTACTGTCATTTTATGGCAAACCATAAACATACCTCAAAATGTCTTATATATATGACTCTTTTGCTTGAAGCACAACAACAATTTTTTTAAAGTATTGTAAAGTAATAAGACATTATGACAATGTGACTGATATGACAACAGTATGAGCACCCCATATGTATACCATTTCAAAACGCTGCCGCCAAGTATTTTTAACGCAGTAAGAAAGCAAAGAAGGCATCGATTTTATAGTTGTTGCATTGTTTCGGATCTTTGCATATGCATTTGATTTAAGTACAGTAGCAATCATGGTAAAAAAAACAGGTATGCGCAGTTCGACAACAACTACAATAATCCAACAAACAACATGTATTTTGTTAGTGTAAAGTACTCGCTTTAGATCAAAATACACAAACAAATTTAAAGCATTTTCTTACGTATGAGTACCATTATTTATGTACTCTCTTCAAACTATATCAGTTTGTATGAAAATTTGCTATAAAGCGAGCTCAGTCAGCTGTGCTAGTAAGATCACCTGTTGGATACGCCTTGGTAGCAATACAGTATACAAACTTTGTATACGAACGCTTTGGAAGTTAGCCTTATGCATAGTTTTAGGGGTTCGACAAATAAACAATTGAGCAACTGTTTTATTTACAAAGAAAAATTATCATTGGCTTATTAAAGGTTTATGAAAACGGAATTTTTATGGAAATTCACTTTATTTTTTACAAACAAAATTACATTAAAATGGCGCCGGAAAATATGTTACAAATTTGACAGTGTAGGTAATGTATAAATTCGCGTGAATTCGCCACTGCATCCACCTTATAATTAATTCGCCTTGAATGAAAATATGTGTTTGTTAAAGTGATCTGCCTGGCAGCTTGTGAACGTTTTTCAACTTCCCGTCGTCCAAAAAATAGTTCAGCTCATGTTACCGGCAACAGCTGCTTTTGATTATATTTATTTCAGCAAGTTCGTGTAAATAAAAAAAAAATTTAAATTTTAATTGATAATGGACATTTTAGAATATTTACAGGAAATTTATTGTTTACTTTATTAACAATTCAAAAACATTTACATTTAAGCCAAAATGCAAACGTATGCGCAATAATCCGACTAAAAATGGAGTGTTGTTAAATGTTTATCAGCTGGCACATTTATGACATAGTACACTTATTTATGACGGGGTGCTCACACTTGTCATATTTTGGTGTGCTTTTATTTTATGACATATAACTTATGACTACAGTGTGAATACCCCAATTGTATAATTATTGTACTGCGGCGTTATGAAATGTGATGCTTTGCTCAAACACAAAGCAATTGACGTTGTGGAAGTCACCATATATTTAGCTTTTAGTTCAAATGAAAAAAATAATGAATGATTTTTGACATTAAAGTTGGGTTAAGATATTTGCTGTGTTAGAGAACTTTTAGTAAATATTTAATAGAATTAATAGATGTGTTACAATATGAGTATGCTGAATTTTAGATTAGCTAATCATAAGAAATAAATTAAATTTAAAAAAAAGAAAAATATTTATTTATTTAATCGAAGAAATTATAGAAATAATACACTAATGAAAATTAATTTATTTATCATTCAATTATAATATTTTCTTTTTCTTTTCTTCTTTCAGGTAAGTCTGTTCAATATTTCACTTGCTAACTAAAACAACATGTAAGTTTTTATTCTTATCAACCGAAAATATTTACTGCTGCAATTAAAAAAAAAAACACAAACTGAATAATTAGTTTTTTTTTTTTAGCAGATTGTAAAAATATTCTAATTGTTAATCTGTCTCATATCAAAAACATCTCTTGCAGACATTTTGAAGCATGATCGTATATACGAGTATGAAAAAAAATCTAATTTCTTTATTATTTTATTTAATGTTATACGATTTAACAGCTTAACTGCCAACATATTTCATGTTTCATAGATTTTTTTTATTATAAAAATATTTTTAAGCATACAATAACAAAGTCATATAAAACGAAAAGATAATAATCCAAAATCTCTTAATAAAGACAGACAGACAGACGATTAATGGCTAGAATATTTCAACTACGATAGTGTTAAAAGTGTATGTGTTAGACATCACACTTATAATCAGCATATAAAAAATTATAAAAAAAAATCACTGATTACATTTTGCTTGAAAACATTCTTCATACAGATATACATATATGTATGTATGTATATACAGACGATTAATGGCTAGAATATTTCAACTACGATAGTGTTAAAAGTGTATGTGTTAGACATCACACTTATAATCAGCATATAAAAAATTATAAAAAAAAATCACTGATTACATTTTGCTTGAAAACATTCTTCATACAGATATACATATATGTATGTATGTATATACATACATACATATATGTATATCTGTATGAATAAAAGTGTATGTGTATGTGTTAGACATCACACTTATAATCAGCATATAAAAAATTATAAAAAAAAATCACTGATTACATTTTGCTTGAAAACATTCTTCATACAGATATACATATATGTATTCATACAGATATACATATATGTATGTATGTATATACATACATACATATATGTATATCTGTATGAAGAATGTTTTCAAGCAAAATGTAATCAGTGATTTTTTTTTATAATTTTTTATATGCTGATTATAAGTGTGATGTCTAACACATACACTTTTAACACTATCGTAGTTGAAATATTCTAGCCATTAATCGTCTGTCTATATACATACATACATATATGTATATCTGTATGAAGAATGTTTTCAAGCAAAATGTAATCAGTGATTTTTTTTTATAATTTTTTATATGCTGATTATAAGTGTGATGTCTAACACATACACTTTTAACACTATCGTAGTTGAAATATTCTAGCCATTAATCGTCTGTCTGTCTGTCTTTATTAAGAGATTTTGGATTATTATCTTTTCGTTTTATATGACTTTGTTATTGTATGCTTAAAAATATTTTTATAATAAAAAAAATCTATGAAACATGAAATATGTTGGCAGTCAAAAATCATTCATTATTTTTTTCATTTGAACTAAAAGCTAAATATATGGTGACTTCCAACGCGTCAATTGCTTTGTGTTTGAGCAAAGCATCACATTTCATAAC
Source organism: Lypha dubia (assembly GCA_947311025.1). Lineage (NCBI taxonomy): Eukaryota > Metazoa > Arthropoda > Insecta > Diptera > Tachinidae > Lypha > Lypha dubia. The sequence continues at coordinate 8,949,275 of OX371262.1, read as the reverse complement.
GCCGCAGTACAATAATTATACAATTGGGGTATTCACACTGTAGTCATAAGTTATATGTCATAAAATAAAAGCACACCAAAATATGACAAGTGTGAGCACCCCGTCATAAATAAGTGTACTATGTCATAAATGTGCCAGCTGATAAACATTTAACAACACTCCATTTTTAGTCAGATTATTGCGCATACGTTTGCATTTTGGCTTAAATGTAAATGTTTTTGAATTGTTAATAAAGTAAACAATAAATTTCCTGTAAATATTCTAAAATGTCCATTATCAATTAAAATTAAAATTTTTTTTTTATTTACACGAACTTGCTGAAATAAATATAATCAAAAGCAGCTGTTGCCGGTAACATGAGCTGAACTATTTTTTGGACGACGGGAAGTTGAAAAACGTTCACAAGCTGCCAGGCAGATCACTTTAACAAACACATATTTTCATTCAAGGCGAATTAATTATAAGGTGGATGCAGTGGCGAATTCACGCGAATTTATACATTACCTACACTGTCAAATTTGTAACATATTTTCCGGCGCCATTTTAATGTAATTTTCGTGCAAAAGGCAAATTCATTACGACTACAATAATTCAACAATAAAGCAAACACCAGGCATTTTGTTTGTGTAAATGGTGAATTCATTACCTACGCTGTCAAAATTCTCCATGCATACAAAATTACATTAAAATGGCGCCGGAAAATATGTAACAAATTTGACAGTGTAGGTAATGTATAAATTCGCGTGAATTCGCCACTTCATCCACCTAATAATTTATTCGCCTTGGTCGAGCATATACCTGCTAATGAATTTGCCTTGTTTTCATTCTTGTGCTATATAAAAGTAGCGGCGGCTTGTAAATATTATCGCCGGCTCGAATAAGGAGTTGCAGCTTCTCGACTAAGATTTCTACTGTCATTTTATGGCAAACCATAAACATACCTCAAAATGTCTTATATATATGACTCTTTTGCTTGAAGCACAACAACAATTTTTTTAAAGTATTGTAAAGTAATAAGACATTATGACAATGTGACTGATATGACAACAGTATGAGCACCCCATATGTATACCATTTCAAAACGCTGCCGCCAAGTATTTTTAACGCAGTAAGAAAGCAAAGAAGGCATCGATTTTATAGTTGTTGCATTGTTTCGGATCTTTGCATATGTATTTGATTTAAGTACAGTAGCAATCATGGTAAAAAAAACAGGTATGCGCAGTTCGACACCAACTACAATAATCCAACAAACAACATGTATTTTGTTAGTGTAAAGTACTCGCTTTAGATCAAAATACACAAACAAATTTAAAGCATTTTCTTACGTATGAGTACCATTATTTATGTACTCTCTTCAAACTATATCAGTTTGTATGAAAATTTGCTATAAAGCGAGCTCAGTCAGCTGTGCTAGTAAGATCACCTGTTGGATACGCCTTGGTAGCAATACAGTATACAAACTTTGTATACGAACGCTTTGGAAGTTAGCCTTATGCATAGTTTTAGGGGTTCGACAAATAAACAATTGAGCAACTGTTTTATTTACAAAGAAAAATTATCATTGGCTTATTAAAGGTTTATGAAAACGGAATTTTTATGGAAATTCACTTTATTTTTTACAAATAGTGCTTTATAAATTTGAGAAGTTTCTAAAAAACTAATATGAGCATTCATTTTAAGCGAAGTTTATGTAGGTAGTATCGAAAAAAGGAAAAAAAAATACCATCGGAATGGAAATATGTGACTTCAATCATTTTGACTAGACTGTATGATATGCCCAAATATATCATATTAAAATCATTAGAGCAGCGCAAAATAAATTGGTTAAATATGTGTAAAGTTTTATAAAATTAAGTACATACATATATAGAATTAAATTTTTATAAAAATGTTCGGATATATTGTTTGCATCAGCATGTCTCAGTTAGTTAAATAATAATTTTTGGAATATTCAGTCAATAGCATTTGGTGCAACTAGAGAAAAAATGAAACTAACAATCGTTTGCTTTTTAGCCACATTTATGCTGATATCCAGTGAAGGTGTAACTTAATTATTTTATGAATAATAATGCTCACACTAATGATAATTTAATTGAATTAATTACAGGAACTGACCATCCTTTTAGAATATTTCTTCATGGAAGAGATTACAGTGATATGGGCGGTTTTAGCACTCCAGTTGATACGCCCACACATCAACATGACCGTACTGAAGCTACTGATGTTATTGACTGGTATGATAGACCAGATGTTCTGGTTTCACATAATGATTTTACTAATATGGGTGGTCGAAATTGGATGGCAGAATGGCCCAATTGGCCAAAAGAAAAGCCACATTTTTAAGAACAGAACATTTTAATTAAATTTTTAAAATTACGAAAAAATTAATACTGATACAAATAAAATGAAAACATTTGATAAATTTCTTATTTGAGATATTCTACAAACTTTATTTAAATAAAATTGTTTTTGAAAAGTTATAATAAAAATACTTTAGTTTTGTGCAACAAAGAATTACAGTTTGTTTTGTATGTATCTACATACACTATATATGTATATATATTTTTTTTTAACTTCCCTCGTACAATAAATTATTATCCATAAGCTTTAACACAAAAAAATTATACGCCTTTTTCACACAAAAATAAATAATTATAACCAATTTGGGTAATCGCTTTCGATGAATTGACATCACGGTGTAGCAGAGAGTGTAAAAAATCTCATTAGATCTAGAAGAAGCATTAGCCAGCATATGATATTAATTTAATAAGGTGGGTTTTTTTTCTACTTTTTGGGATTTAAAACAAAATTCTAAATCGGTTTAGTAATTATTTTATATTTAAGACTGCTCAGAATTATCAAAGCATTGTTAAAAGTTCATTTAAGGAGCAGGCCGGCATATTTATTAATGCCGCTTCTTCCCTAATAGACTACTGCTATCCATTCAGCCGTAGTCACAACTTTTAAAAAATACGGTTTGTGTCTCTGCTAGTTACAATACATATTTATCTTTATATACATGCAGGAAAATAATATTAGTAAGACTTACACTAGGCAACAAAATAAAATTTTGTATACAAATAAATAGGAGACGTTACCCTAGTTGTGAATGAAATCAATATGAATTCACAATGGGTCACCGAAGTGAAGACCTTTCCAAGTTAAACCTTATGGATAATTTTTCATGTTAATATAAATATGTATATGTAAATATAGATCTATGATATTAGTATTAAAAATATTGCGGTTTTTTTTTTTTTTTTTTTGTTAAACAAATTTTAAGAATGAAAAATGTTTCACCAAAATAAATTTTATTCATTATTTTGGTCTAAATAATTCCAAAACCGTTTAGTATATAAAATCTTATATCTGACTAGCTAAAAGGTAATTACAACACAAACTGTATAGTATAATTTACAAAAAAATTGAACAAGTCGTTCTTAAGTTATAATACAAATAGTGAAAAACAGTTGTTTTAAAAGATCTAAAATTTTATAACAAAATTTTTAAAAAACTATATCATTTTATTTAATTCTAACAGTACGAGGTTCATTACCTATTAAAGAAAATTTTTGTGTACTTATCTTTGTTATTTTTTGTTATTTTTTGTTACACAGTGTTAAATAACAATTAAATCATTCGTGTCCCTAATTGTACCGATGATGTGTATGTGTTGTTTTTGTGGATTTTCTAAACTAACTATTAAAATGTATGAATTTTTAATTATTACACTTATTGATATATTCAGGCTGATAAAATATTTAATAAAACGGTTTTCAATTTCAAAGAAAAAAAAACATCAATGAGATTTTAAGGCAACAATGAAAAACCCCCACGCAAGTGTGATTTATAAAACCATAGAAATTTATATTCAAACATTTGCAAAGCTATAGTTTAGTTAAATATAAGCTGTTCCAAAACACAGTCAGTCGTCTAAATATTCAGTGAATTCGGAAAAACATGAAGTTTACAATAGCATGGATTGTAGTTATCATTGTGGTGACACTCAGTGAAGGTACAATAAATTTGTCCAGATAAGAGTTAATTGATTTTGTTAATTATTACTTTGTTGCACTAATTACAGTGATTGCTCAACGTGGAGGAGGGGGAGGAGGTTATGGTGGTGGACCTGGCGGTGGATATGGTAGTGGCGGAGGACCTGGCGGCGGAAATGGTGGCGGTTTCGGAGGTCAATCGGGGCAGCCTGCAGGTTTTGGTGGTAACGGCCGAAATGGTGGTGGTGGCGGTTATGGTCCTGATAGTGGTTATGGTGGACAAGGAGGTTATGGTGGACAAGGTGGTTATGGTGGACAAGGAGGTTATGGAGGCAGTGGCGGTAGCAATGGTTATGGTGGTCAAATGGGCCAACCTGGCGAATCAGGCGGTTATGGTGGAAGTGGAGGCAAGGGTGGTTATGGAGGTTACGGGCGCTAAGGACAATATAAAAATACTATCTCCATAATACCATAGATACTTATACATACTTACATACTTATACTTGTAGCGTGGTTTGGATATCTAATATTAAAATATTTTCAAGACAAAAAATAATTTATTCATATTATTATTTCAAGTTTTATGTTTAAAAATATATTATTTATATGCAAGATTTTTTTTTTCAATTTTATTATTTATTGAATATTCAATTTTAAATTAAAACTTCAATAAGTTGATCAAATCTTAAACCAAAAAAAAAAAATGCAAGATGGTTAAGCAATTTCTATATGCATTTTAGTGGTGCTTTACTTAATCATGAGTAGACTTTAAACATACTTGAAGTTTTTCAAAAGTATGGCAGAAGTTTACTGATGATTTGGTGACGCAGAAATTAAATTAATATGCTTAACCGTCAACTAATAAATAATATTAGAAGAATAAAATGATTTTTTTAATAAATGACGGAGTTAACGAGTCCATCCCTGTACTCATGTAGGAAAATTTTTAAGGTCCAAAAAGTACAAAACTAAGGGCTGTAAAAAATTAGCTCGGACTAAAACCAATTTATGATCTGATGCATGCTCGATGTCAGAAACTTTTACTTTTTTTTGGATTGTGGAAGTTTAAAAAAACAATATTATAACGTATGCAGCAAAAACAAGAATCACTTTTATATTTATTAAAATTTTAAACTTATCTTCCACAATTATTTATAGTCCACGTTTGAGAATCATTTCAGATCAAATTTTGAACATAAGTTAAGATCAATCCCATTTGTCATTTAAATAATTATCTTTTCCTTAAGAAAAATTTTATTTCCAATATTATATTAAAATCATTGAAATCTTAAACGATGGTTTAGTTAAACTATACTTGTATATAAATGTAGTTCAAGCTCGAGAGAAGAACATACATCACTCGCCCATCTACATAATGCTTAGTTGGAACAGCAATAATGTGGCATCACTACAATAAAAGTCGATAAAAAGCAAATGGTCGTAAACTTCTCATTTTATGCGTTTAAACTTAGTTTATATGTTTATTGATTTATAGATCAGATGTCTAAAGCAACATTAAAAAAAAGCGATTAACTTGCACTAAATTGGAAACGATTACAAAATTCGTACATAGAGGCCGTAATAAGAGGATAAAACTTTTTCAAACTAAATTGGATTTTAACCAAAAGTGATTGTGGCTTGTGATATGTGTCTGCTGAAAGCAATGTTGTTATGTTCTCGATCGTAGTTTGTGCAATTAATTAATTAATTCTAATTTTTTTTTGATATTTATTTTTAATTCTAATTTTTCTTTGCTAAAAAAACATTTTTCAATGTTTCTTCATATTTGCGATTTAGTTCGATTTTATAACATTTCTAAAATAATATCAAACCATTATGTTTGCTGTGTTGCTTGTGTGTGTGTGTTTTTTTTTTTTTTTTCTATTAACGTTTCACTAGAATTAACATACTGAGTGACACTTAGAGCAATTTGTATGAAATAATCGCTATGAAAACTTGTTATAAATATCGAATTTAATGTAGATTTTAAATTATTGTAAAGTTGAGTTTATCAATATGAAGTTCTACGCTTTTCTTTTAATCGCAATCGCTGTAATGGCTCTGGCTTTATGTAAGTGGACGGGGTTAAAGTAATCAATAAACATGTTGTTATTTATGAAAAAACTGCAATAAAAAATACATAAATTTTACAAAAGTTTTGTAGTGAAAATTTCAAAGATGAAATATACGAGTATACGTATGTTTTTTTCAAGGTCATGTTTCTGGAAGAGCTGCAAATAGTGTTCAAACCGGTCAACCTGGTCTACCAGGAAGGTTAGGTGGAAATGGTGGTAGATGGAGTAGCGGCATCAATGAGGGTGGTGATGGTGGTAAAGGTAGTAATGGTGGAGGAGGTGGCAATGGTGAAGGAGGAGGTGGTGGTAATGGTGGAGGAGGTGCCAATGGTGATGGAGGAGATGGCAATGGTGAAGGAGGAGGTGGTGGTAATGGCGGTGCTGGCAACAATGGTGGAGGAGGAGGTGGTGGTAATGGTGGAGGAGGTGGCAATGGTGAAGGAGGAGGTGGTGGTAATGGTGATGGTGGCAACAATGGTGGAGGAGGTGGCAATGGTGAAGGAGGAGGTGCTGGTAATGGTGGTGGAGGTGGTGTCGGTAAAGGAGGAGGAGAAAGTGGTGGTAACGGAGGAAATGGAGGCAGTGCCAATGGTGGTGGATGAGAAAAATGTAATTTATAGTGTGCTTTAATTATCATAAATTTTTTAAATAAAAAATTCAGGTCAAGAAATGGTGATTTTAAACCTTCTTCGTTATATTTATCCAACTCTATCCGATTGGAGTTGCAACATTACAACGACAAGAAAATTTTAGCTTGCCAATATATGCACAGACAAAACAAGGTTAGTTGTGACAACCTAAATTGTTGCAAATCGAATTGTGGCGGTTGCACCAACTATCAAATATACAAATGTTAGTCCAGGGGGTCGACTATCATGCAGAAAAGGTGGGATCTCTGTAATAATATTCCATTAGGTGGCCAACCCTTCATTTGGCCACAATGGCCAAAATCCATCAGAGATTTCATGTATGTACACGCAGAGAAAATACATGATTGCAAAATGTTCATGTCAACTAAGTATATATCGGCCACAACCAAATAATTATTCTTTGAAGGAAATATGGTTGCATCAAACATTCTTCCATTACTAAAATATTGAATGCAACAATAAAATAATCCCATAAAAATTTAATGTATCAAAAAAAGTATTTTCGCTGCTACAAGAGTATCTACCATAGACCATACATTGTTTGTGTTCTGAAAAGAAATAAAATATATGTAAATTTTACAACAAAATAAAAGTGCACCTGAAATCTTCAACATCGGTGGTTTAAGGTACATACACAGATACATACTAATGTATGGAGTGAATTAAATATACGAATGTATGTCTCTTTGCAGCATGGCGAAAAAAATACTACGGAACTGCAAGAGATGGCAATTTTGACTTTTATTAAATTTAATTTGTTCAGAAAGGTTGATCCGATAAATAATTTCAAATAAAAATATTTACCAAATATATACTGCTTGATGTCGAACGAATTTTTCTTTCGTACAAATTACATTTAAAACAACAAAAATTTTAAAAATTTTGGTTTTGTTTCAAATGTTATTTGTACGAAAGAAAAATTCGTTCGACATTGTGGGCCAGGCAGATAATTTTATTTAATTCAATTTAATAAGTATTCATGTGTATATTTTTCTTTTATCTAAGCAAAATTTCGAATTGTTTACATAGACCAGGAAAAAAACATTTTCATAGTTACTATAATGCGCTCAAATTTTTTAGCGATTGTATGTAGCACATGCTATGTTCACACAATGGTATTGTCAAAGGGAGATTTATGAAGAACATATTATGTTCCTTGGATGAAAGCTTGAAAATATAGTAGACTCAATCATTTATCTGAACATGAAATGATAGTTTGCGATTATGATTCCATCAACCATGTTTTTTCTTTGCGTGTATAAATAAAGTAAAATATAAATTATCGATAAATTTGAATTACCTATAAAATATTTCACAAAATCAATTCAGATCAAATCAATATGTGCAAATCGCTCTGAATACTTTTCTGAAAGCGCCCTAGTTTTTTAATATTGTATTCACGATCATGTGTGAACGCTAAATAGAAAAATTTACACCGGCACAAAAATGCAATTTTTAACAACCTGCAGGTAATGTATGATTTTATTATAGATAATAAAACATTTATTAATAGATAATAAAGATCGCAAGCAATCACTCGCCCCTCCTAAGTAGCGGCTTAGATAATGCATATATTTATATTATTAAACAACTACGGTTTAAAAACTTTGTTTTTATAGCGTCATACAGAGATTATGAAATAAAAATAAAAATGAATGCTGCAACTTTGCTATCAGGTAATCGAAACAGTTTTTATTTTATTTTATATTTTTTTAAACTTAAAAAATTAGCAAAACTTAACCATTTCCAGTGCAATGAAGTTTGTGTTTTATGGACACGGTGGCATCCAAGAAGGACGCACACAATCGGGACCCTTGGGACCACCGGGACCTCCAGGGCCATTACCAGCACCACCACCTCCTCCGCCACCGCCACCACCTCCACCACCAGGCTCGCAGTTACAGCCTCGTCCACCACCACCACCGCCTCCACCACCTCCGCCACCAGGCAAGGGAGATGCTAAATAATTTACAATAAAATAAATAAAAATTCCTTTTGACTTTTCTTTAAAACACCAACCCTTGATTAGATGCAAAAGTACACACAGGCTCAACAGCACTAACAAATACTTCATCTTGACAATGTCAAGTTTACCAAATGACTGATTTCATTTTAATTATTTGTTAGAGATTTTTATAGTTTAATTAAAATCATTATCTCTCTAGTATTTAAAATACAATTCGCAGAAATAAATAGGGAAAATCCATAAACATTTGGAAAGCACCCTTTTTCCGTAAGTTTCTTCGAAATGTTTTTTTATTAGCTAGTCGTGAAAAAAACAAAACTAAAATCTTAAATGACAGACAGCTTTGAGTTTTTTTTTTTTTTTTATTTCAGAAGCAACAAAATAACACATCTAAGTATATACTAGAGTTGTCAATAATTCGCCTTTCAACTTTGTTCGAATAATTCCAATAATTGTTTTTGTTCGTTCGATCAAACGATTAAAGTGAAAAAAATATTCGATTAATCGATGAGAATAACGAATAAAAAAAATGCTTAAAAATTATTTATTGTCAAAAAATAATTGTTTGTTTGTAATACATAAATAACTTGAAAATGTAATGACTGAGATGTCGTAGATTTTAATACTTCAAAAACACATGTTTAATTCATTCAAAATATATCAAATGATTTTTTTTTAAATCAGACAATTTAGGTTGTTCTTAAGAAATAATCTTTTAAAAACAATTTTTTTTGCTTTCAAGCGATTTTTGGTTTTTGTTTTTATTAAATTAAATTTTGAAAAAAATCTCGCTAATTGTCGAGGTAGGTGATATAGTGAGACGAGCATAAAATAGTTTACATATCTTTGTTCTTTTTTTGATTTTTCAAAACATACCATATCATCTGATATATCGCTGAACTCTTTTCTATTTTCTGAATTTTAAATACTTTAAACAGAATTATTTAATTCGCATAAAATATTGCTATTTTCATTAATAACAACTTCTTCTATATCATTACTTTTTAATGAGTCTACTTAACACTACAGGTGCTCCAGCAATAAACAAAAAGAATTAACAAAATGCAAAATAACTGAGATGTAAAAAAATAAGCCTTCTACATTTTCAACATCTATCTTCTCTATGCAATCCCTTTTCCTAAGTCATCTGCTGAATGCAGAAATAATCCCTATTAGGAATTTGTTCAAGTACGCCACGGGATTGATTTTAAAAACTATAGCCGTATTCACTCACAATCTTGTGCATTTGGGATTGCAAATTTATGCAATTGCAAATTTATTCTATCAATTGTGAATGATATCTTTGGGTAAGGTTGCAATGCTAATTTCAAAACACAAAATTCACAGCTGATTGATTAATAAAAAATACAGATGTCTCAAAATATTTGCTTAATCAAATAATTCTGATTTCTATAATAAAAATAAGGATTAATTTGCTAGTTCGACAGGATTTTAAATAATACATACATTTATGTAAATTTGAATAATTGAATAATTTGATTTTTTATGTTTTGCGTTTTGTAAATTTATATTTTTTGTTATTAAATTTTTTTATTAAATTAGTTTTTGTTAGCCTTTTGTTTTGTTTTATAATTTTGAATAAAATTTTTAAAATTTGAATAAGCAAAATCGGCTCAGTTCACTGCGTTTCAGCTGTTGTTTTGCAATTAATTCTTTTCTACAAAAAAATGGTAGTACATCTCCATGCAAAAAATGTACTTTGGTGTTCGTTTCTTAAAAATGTTTTGCCTTCTAAAAGCGTGGTGTGTTTGATTCTAAAAAAATCGCCCTCACTAAAGGTGAAAGGAATTGCACTTTATGCCTTATAAAAATCGATAGTGTTGATAGTGCCCTGTAAAACTTAGCAAAGATGCAGCATTTGTATTTCTGTATTTCTCTATATTTTGTTAGTGTAGAGTAAAAATATACTACACCATTTTGCAAATGCAATGATGCAAGACCATTTGCACAAGATTGTGAATAGGGCTTAATTGGATGCATTATGATGTTGGATTCAAGCCGGAGGCTTTTTGTTTTTTTGGGATTACATAATCCATACTTGAATCAGTCGTTTTATTCCGTAATTACAGTATTTTTAAACCGGTTTGGGATTACTTTAACTATGTTTGGGATGATTTTTCTTCTCTTTCTACATTTAAAGAAGCACCCACCGGACGTTCCAATATTTTCCTGACAGCGAAAACGTCAATGTCATTCACATGAACGGTTTAGGGAGTGCCATGGCCGATTAAAGAAAATCCGCATTTACAGTATTTTGAGCTTGCTTTAAGTATGTTTGGGATTATGTTTTTATTTAAATAGAATTTTTGTTGAAAAATTATAATAAAACTATTGACACAAAGAACTTTACTTTTGTTCTAAAAAAAGAGAATTAGAGTTTGTTTTGTAAATATATATATATTTTTTTTTTTTTTTTTGGTAACACTTATAGAACTTCACTCGTAAAATAAATTTGGGTGTAATCGATTTCTATGAATTGACATAACGGTGAAGCAGAGAGCGTGAAAAATCTCATTAGATCTAGAGGAAGCACCAGCCAGCACATGATATTAATTTAATTAGGTGGGATTTTTTTCTCTTTTATGGGATTTCAAACAAAGTTCTAAATCGGGTTTGTAATTATTTTATATATAAGACTGTTCTGAATTATCAAAGCATTGTTAAAAATTCATTTAAAGAACAGGCCTATTTATTAATGCCGCTTCTTCCCTAGGTTAGGTTGCGAGGGCCGTCACATCTGACACGTGACGCACTTGGGTCCGTTAATTCGGTCCCTTTGTGATACCCTACAGCAGACAGGGCTCAGTCAATTGGTAATTCAATATCCTGTGATTGCCCTGTCGCCTAATCAAACCATCCTGATTGTTGCAAAAAGGAGGATAGGTTGGTTAGCCCCATGTTCGCCAGACTGTCGACGTCTAGCAGAGTGTTGAAGCCCAAAGTACTCGCCCTTATGCTATTAAGCGCGGGGCATTGACATAAAAGGTGAAGAACAGTTTCATCTTCCTTCTCATCGTTACAACTTCTGCAGTATTCATTGTAACTTAGGACCATCCTTTTGGCATGAGTCCCGAAGCACCACTGCCCCGTTAGCACTGTTACTAGTCGTATTGTACGACATTTACCAAGCCTGAGTAGATCGCGAGTTCTGTGCAGGCTGTAGCGGGGCCAAGTGGACCTGGCGACTTGACAGGTATGCTCTTGTTCCCACCTTTCTTGAGCAAGATTGTATGATTCCTGCTGGATCAAACGCTTGCAATGAGATAGAGGAGTGCCATCATCGAGTTGCTCAATGATGCGCCCTCTTTGGCAGTTTCGTCTGCAATATCGTTTCCAGTGCACTCTGAGTGCCCTGGAATCCAGACTAGTGTAACTCTTGAATGTCTCGCTATCTTGTTTAGAGATTTCCGGCATTCGTTTACCACCGTCGATGGCAATGACCGCTTTGATGTCGGTAAAAATAAGGATGTCTTCCCTAACTTTTAAAACATACGGTTTATGTCTCTACTAGTTACATTACATATTTATCTTCATATACATGCAGCAAAATAATATTAGCAAAACTTACACTAGGCAACAAAATAAAATTTTGTATACAAAATTGTGAATGCAATCAATATGAAATCACAATGGGTCACCGAAGTGAAGACCTTTCCAAGTTAAACTTTATGGATAACACTGTGATAGTTTTTGACCCGAAAAAAAAATGAAAAATGCAACAACATAACAAAAAAATTTCGATAATCGAATGTACATACACAGCCCGCGAAAGTTCAAAACTCACCTTTTCATTTGTACAAACCTCGTATGTATGTTCATATCCGTTATACATAAACTTCACGACGAAAGAAGAAAATAATCAGGATTTTGATTTTGAAACTTATGTTGAGGCCTATGTTAGGAAAATTTTGGTAAGACGACATAAAAACCTGAAAAAATGGCTAAAAATGGTCAAAAATCGTTACTTTTGATCGACATTAATGGTTTAAATTACGTGAAATTTTGAAAAAAAAAGTCAAAACATTCCGTAAAAGAAAGTTAAGATGGCAAAAAAAACTAATGCAGTCGAATAAAAATTTTTTAAATAGCGCAGACTTAGCTATATCCATGAAAAATGGATATATACCGATTTCTCAAAAACTGGAGCCAATCTGACACTTCCAAATGTACTTTCGCACTCTGGGAACTCCCCCCTAATAGTTCGAAAAGGATTCATCGAAGTTCATTTTTTCGACTATCACAGTGTAATTTGTCATGTTAATATAAATATGTACATATGTATATGTCTGTAAATATATTAACATATATAAATATATTTTTTTTCTATGTATATACACATGTATGTGTGTAGTGTATAAGGTTTTAAATGAATATTGTAGAAATAGAATGAGAAACCATGAAAAGTATAAAAATGGAGATCCACAGATTTTTGAAACATTTGTAGTCGCGCAACTGAAATTGGTGGTGGGGTATAAAAGTTTTAGCGACATGAATAGTAACAACGTAAATCGAGGTACTACTGTTTATACTTCTTTGTTCGCTTTGATTGCAGCCGCCTAAAGGTATGCCCAATATTTTGTTTTAAATGATTAGTTAAGAAAATTGAAAAATTGTATTTACACTAACAATCAGGGTGACAAGATGTTGGAAATGCTGTACAACTAAAAATGAGTTGAAAATAAAAATAAAACAAACTAAAAATTCAATAAAATTTAAAAAAAAAAACCCGTACTTGGGATTAATTTCAGCACGTTTGGGATTATTTTCTTTTGTCTGTGCAGAATTAGTTTGACAGCTGCCATTGACATTTTATTTATTTTTTTGGATGTTCGTGAAAAGTGACTTAAGCTATGTACAGACGATTGGCAGATCTTACAATATTGTAAGATATGTCAACATGCTGACAACGTACTGACAATGAAAAATTGTTACCAAAAGGTAAATTGTTAGTTCAGACGATTGTAAGAAAACCTTACAATTTCATTGTCAGACAATTGTCAGACAATAAATTTATCTGCCAACAAAAATTGTCAGTTTACACGGTGTTGTCAGCTTGTTGTGTGGAAAAATTGCCAGATGCGTTGTCAAGCTTTTTCAGAACTGTCAAATCCAATCGTATTTATGGACAGCATTGTCAACAGAAAAATTATCTTACAATGGTGCCATTGTCAGATGCATTAATTTAAACACATCTGCCAATAAAACAAGAGCTTACAATGTCTGACAATTATCTGATAATGGCAAAGTAGAGTGTTCTCACGATTGTCAGATGTCTGACAATATTATTGTCTTACAATGAACTGACAATGCTTTTTTTTGCAACGTTGCAAGACAAAAATAGTAAGTTTAGACGGTTGTGAGACATTTTCTGAACATTTTTCTGACAATATTGTAAGATCTGCCAATCGTCTGTACAAATCTTTAGTCTCGATATCGTCTTGTCGCACACAGTCTTCTACTTTGTTACATATAAGAACAAAAAATCCCCAGTGTTTCTTTATTATAAGCATGAATTATATTTTTTTAAGCAAAACAGTTAAAAAAAATTCTCTTAGAAACATTAAATTAATTGTTATAAAATTTTTGTAACATATGACGAATGCGCGTAAATACGATTGTTATTTTTTCTATTTGGTTTCCACTTCGAAACTCTCTTCTCTTAGACCGTGCTGTTTGTTTAAGTTTTAACAAAAGATGTAAGAATATTCGAAAATTGATGCAGCTTTTCCATTAAATCATCAAGATTATTTGTAGTTGAATCAGTTTTACTGTTACCTAAAGTTTGAACTGCAATCGTAGAAGAGAAATGACTCGAAAGTTTTTTCAAATTTTCTACTAGTTCAGGAAGACTGTTTGCTTGATTTTGGAGAGTTGCATCGTTAGTATCCTTTGCAGAAGTTTGTAAGAGATTCTGATTGTTAGAAAGCAATGAAATTAAAGATTCCAATAGTTTGCTTGGATTTTCCTTCACGTCTTGATGACTGTTTAACACTTGATTAGTAAAGGAATCAGCAGTTTTATTACCATTTGCAGCAGCAGTTTGTATGGGAGCCTCTTTAGTAGGACGTAAAGCTGTGACGGAATTCAAAAGATCATTGTTCATTATCTTGCTGATAGTATTTTTAAGAAGTTCCATATTCGTAACACCTTCAACAGTTTTTGAGGCAAATTGTTTTATAGGTTTTCTCACTACGTCAACGATTGTTGACGTTTCTATTACTTTGCCAAAATCCCCCAAGAAGTTGCCAAACTCAGCTTCGCATGAAGTAACAAATAGAACACAAAATATTAATATTTTCTTTAAATCCATTTTGAAACTAAAAAAGATTTTTCCAAGTGAAGTGATTTTATAGATTTTTCCCCCTCTGTCATTCCAATACATACGTGATGCTGCATTAATTGTTGCAAATATTTTAGTTCTATTTTACATAAAAAATTTCTAAAATTACAATAATGAATATGAATTTCTTTTGTGCAAAAAATGCTTTGAAGCAATTTTATTATTAAGGTCCCATCACATGTGGCAAATATTTGATGTAATTAACGAATCTATTAGATTTTGGAAGCTCTACTTAGAACTGGTTGTCGCATTTCCACATCATCTTTTGAGTACAAAAATTTATTTTAAGAACTAATTGTAGGGTATTTTTAGGGCAAAAAGGGGACAAAATTGGTACTTTTTCGGCAAAAAGTGAAAATATAATTTGGTACTTTTTCTATTTTTAATAAATAATTTATAAATACTGTTTATACACAAAATTAATAAAAAGTATAGATACTGGAAAATAAAATGAAAAAAAACTGGTACTTTTGATACTGCCCCGATTGCAAGTGAACTAAGTTACAGGTAAATGGTAACAAAACATGAACTTAAATTTTAAAAACTTATTTAATGCTACCATAAATCCTCCATTTATTTAAACTTAAAAAAAATGTATATGTATTTGTTAGAGTTGTCAATTATTCGCCTTTCAACTTTGTTCGAATAATTCAAATAATTGATTTTGTTCGTTCGATCAAACGATTAAAGCTGAAAAATTTTTCGATTAATCGATGAGAACAACGAATAAAAAATGATTTAAAAAATTTATTGACAAAAAATAAACATTTCTTACAAAAAACTTAAAAATAAAATAGTTAATATTTTTATTAACCAAAAAAAAAAATACATAAAACTATTAATTCAAATAAACATGCTTCATTCAGTAAAAAATATCAAATGTTTTTTTTTTTTTTTTTTTGTGAAATCAGACAATTTGGGTTGTTCTTCAGAAATAATCTTTTACAAATAAAAATTGACTCAATTTTTTAGCTTTCAAACAATTTTTGGTTTTGGTTTTTGAAATAAATCTTTCGCTACTTGTCGATGTAGGTGATATTGTGAGAAGAGCATAAAATAGTTTATCTATCTAATTTTTCTGTTCTTTTTTTACATGTTTTCAAATATACCATATCGTCTAATATATCGCTGAAGTCTTTATATATTTTGAATTTTTAATACTTTTAATATAATTATTTAATTCGTATAAAAGATTGTTAATTTCATTACTAGTAACATCTTCTTTATCATTGCTTTCATCTGAATTATTGTGGTTACTTTCAACATAAAATAATCTGGAGTATAATTTATTCTTTAGTTTCACTTTTTGAAGAATATTTTAAAAAACTTTCATTGCTCGGAAAATTTCCAGAATTTAAAAAATTGTATTAACTTATTTAAAAATTTTATACGTCCCTCATTTAATCTTATTTTAATACGTTTTCGTAAATCTGTTGCAAAAGAATTATTAATTTTTTTGTTGTTAATCCAACAATTTTGTATACTTTAGGACACTTGTTACATGTGACTTTGTTTTTTTTTATTTTTGTGCTTGATAAAATACTTCCAAAACGAGCTAAATTTTTTGGCTTTATTGTATTTCTAACTTATTCACCTGAGAGTGAAAAAACCCCATTCTTGAAAAGTTTTTAACGTTTCATTCAAAACATAGCACGTAGGTATGCGCAGTTCGACAACAACTGCAAACATCCAAAATAATATGTATTTGGTTGATATAAAATACTCGCTTTGTTTCATATCATACAAACAAATTTAAACATTTTTGACGTATGCATTTTAAACTAAAAAAAGTTGTCCGATTAATTGACATTAATTAATCGATTTATTCGTTATTCGAAAATCGGCATTTTAAAATTATTCGAACAAGAGTTTTGTTTTGTTTCATCCATTAATCGAATTATTCTTAATCGGTTGACAACTCTAGTATTTGTACAACGTTATGTGTATAGAAATCGTGTGACTAAAATACAAATTACCCACCTCAATTTATTTTGCAATTTTAAAAGTTCTTAATTAATTTAATTGTGTTAAAAACTGCATTTAAAATGTTGTAAATAAAACTGTATTTAATTGCTTGTGCAAAAAAAAAAATGATTTAAATTAAATGGGGTCTAAATTTGAAGCGGCAATATTTGTAATGTTTGCAGTGCAATAAACTAAGCCCGACAGATTAAAGACCATAAAGTCCATCTCATTTTGAACTTGATGTTTATAAGTGCGAACAAGCAATTGCACAAATACATAGTTAAAAAAAATATATGCATTTAAATTAATTGTCGTAATTACAGTGGCAACATGATAACGTTTACCGCATATGCATAACCAAAAAAAATTGATTTTTTTTTCTGATAAAATACAGGAATTTGTTCTCAAATATTTCTTACAAAAGTGATGCATAAAACTTGTGTAGTTTTAAACCATACAAAAACTATTTCTTTAATTGAAAGAAAGCTTTAGTATTCTGGCCCACAGTAATATCTCAAAAGTAATATCTGACAAAGAAAAACTATATTTTCCATCACTGGTGGATCATATGAAAACAATTAGATATAAATAACAGATTTTAAAATAAACTAAAATATTTACCAAAAACTATTTGCATATTTAATAATGTTACATAAAAACTAGAGAAATGTTTAAAATTTTATCAAAAATATTTTATACTCGCAAACTATCTCATATATTCCGTAGCGTAAAAAACAAATCTATTTCCGTTGTAATATTTTGCATAAAAACAAGATAAATATGTAAGTACTCTCAACAATATATTCCGCAGCAAGAAAATTTCATATATTTGAACTCATTGCAAAATATTACACCCCCCCCCCCCCCCCCCCCCCCCTTTGCAATCTACTCGCAAATATTCTAATAAAATATATGTCAATATAAAAATTACGAAGTAATTTACTATGTATTATATTTTTAACTTCGATCGCTCAGCGAAATATGGCGAAATCAAAATATTTGAGAAATATGTATGTATGTGCAATATAGATATATGTATGTACGCAAGAAATGTTAAAGTTTGAAAAATATTAACAACATATAAATATGCAAATACAACAACTATTTCTCCAATATTTCTTATATATATATACATATATAAGAAATAACGACCGATCGTCATTAAATTTTCACAATAGGATATTCTTACGAAATAATAAATACATGACTATATAAATACTTTCAGTTTTATTTTATAACGATGGGGGTAGCGAAGCACACGGTTTTTTTCGGATTTTTATTATGGTTTTGCCGCAAGATTGGCAGTCCTGCCTTTTACTAATAAATAAACAGAGACAGCAGGCGAATGTTTACAATTATTAAAAAACATTGACATCGCAACATTGTGTGTTTTTTCCACATTTAATTCAATCGATTTGCTACATTTATTCGAAAAGAATACTTTATCGGACTTACATAGTCTATAAGTATGGATCCTTGGCTTTAATTTCCCATTGGTCCAAATGAGTGACAAACAAATGTAATAGAAAAATTCTCAAATACAATTGAGAAATCGGACTTACATAGTCTATAAATATGGATCCTTGGCTTTGATTTCCCATTGGTCCAAATGAGTGACAAACAAGTGTTATAGAAAAATTCTCAAATACAATTGAGAAATCGGACTGACATAGTCTATAAGTATGGATCTTGGCTTTAATTTCCCATTGGTCCAAATGAGTGACAAACAAGTGTTATAGAAAAATTCTCAAATACAATTGAGAAATCGGACTTACATAGTCTATAAGTATGGATCCTTGGCTTTAATTTCCCATTGGTCCAAATGAGTGAAAAACAAATTTTATAGAAAAATTCTGAAATACAATTGAGAAATCGGACTTACATAGTCTATAAGTATGGATCCTTGGCTTTAATTTCGCATTGGTCCAAATGAGTGACAAACAAATTTTATAGAAAAATTCTGAAATACAATTGAGAAATCGGACTTACATAGTCTATAAGTATGGATCCTTGGCTTTAATTTCCCATTGGTCCAAATGAGTGACAAACAAATGTTATAGAAAAATTCTCAAATACAATTGAGAAATCGGACTTACATAGTCTATAAGTATGGATCCTTGGCATTGATTTCCCATTGGTCCAAATGAGTGACAAACAAGTGTTATAGAAAAATTCTCAAATACAAAAGAGAAATCGGACTTACATAGTCTATAAGTATGGCTCCTTGGCTTTAAATTCCCATTGGTCCAAATGATTGACAAACAAATGTTATAGAAAAATTCTCAAATACAATTGAGAAATCGGATTTACATAGCCTATAAGTATGGATCCTTGGCATTAATTTCCCATTGGTCCAAATGAGTGACAAACAAATGTTATAGAAAAATTCTCAAATACAATTGAGAAATCGGACTTACATAGCCTATAAGTATGGATCCTTGGCATTAATTTCCCATTGGTCCATATGAGTGACAAACAAATGTTATAGAAAAATTCTCAAATACAATAGAGAAATCGGACTTACATAGTCTATAAGTATGGCTCCTTGGCTTTAAATTCCCATTGGTCCAAATGATTGACAAACAAATGTTATAGAAAAATTCTCAAATACAATTGAGAAATCGGACTTACATAGCCTATAAGTATGGATCCTTGGCTTTAATTTCCCATTGGTCCAAATGAGTGACAAACAAATTATATAGAAAAATTCTCAAATGCAATAGAGAAATCGGACTTACATAGTCTATAAGTATGGATCCTTGGCTTTAATTTCCCATTGGTCCAAATGAGTGACAAACAAATGTTATAGAAAAATTCTCAAATACAATTGAGAAATCGGACTTACATAGCCTATAAGTATGGATCCTTGGCTTTAATTTCCCATTGGTCCAAATGAGTGACAAACAAATGTTATAGAAAAATTCTCAAATACAATTGCGAAATCGGACTTACATAGTCTATAAGTATGGATCCTTGGCTTTAATTTCCCATTGGTCCAAATGAGTGACAAACAAATGTTATAGAAAAATTCTCAAATACAATTGAGAAATCGGACTTACATAGCCTATAAGTATGGATCCTTGGCTTTAATTTCCCATTGGTCCAAATGAGTGACAAACAAATTATATAGAAAAATTCTCAAATGCAATAGAGAAATCGGACTTACATAGTCTATAAGTATGGATCCTTGGCTTTAATTTCCCATTGGTCCAAATGAGTGACAAACAAATGTTATAGAAAAATTCTCAAATACAATTGAGAAATCGGACTTACATAGCCTATAAGTATGGATCCTTGGCTTTAATTTCCCATTGGTCCAAATGAGTGACAAACAAATGTTATAGAAAAATTCTCAAATACAATTGCGAAATCGGACTTACATAGTCTATAAGTATGGATCCTTGGCTTTAATTTCCCATTGGTCCAAATGAGTGACAAACAAATGTTATAGAAAAATTCTCAAATACAATAGAGAAATCGGACTTACATAGCCTATAAGTATGGATCCTTGGCTTTAATTTCCCATTGGTCCAAATGAGTGACAAACAAATGTTATAGAAAAATTCTCAAATACAATTGCGAAATCGGACTTACATAGTCTATAAGTATGGATCCTTGGCTTTAATTTCCCATTGGTCCAAATGAGTGACAAACAAATTTTATAGAAAAATTCTGAAATACAATTGAGAAATCGGACTTACATAGTCTAT
Source organism: Lypha dubia (assembly GCA_947311025.1). Classification (NCBI taxonomy): domain Eukaryota; kingdom Metazoa; phylum Arthropoda; class Insecta; order Diptera; family Tachinidae; genus Lypha; species Lypha dubia. The sequence continues at coordinate 8,928,553 of OX371262.1, read as the reverse complement.
AAGTATGGATCCTTGGCTTTAATTTCCCATTGGTCCAAATGAGTGACAAACAAATGTTATAGAAAAATTCTCAAATACAATTGAGAAATCGGACTTACATAGCCTATAAGTATGGATCCTTGGCTTTAATTTCCCATTGGTCCAAATGAGTGACAAAAAAATTATATAGAAAAATTCTCAAATACAATAGAGAAATCGGACTTACATAGTCCATAAATATGGATCCTTGGCTTTAATTTCCCATTGGTCCAAATGAGTGACAAACAAATGTTATAGAAAATTTCTCAAATACAATTGAGAAATCGGACTTACATAGCCTATAAGTATGGATCCTTGGCTTTAATTTCCCATTGATCCAAATGAGTGACAAACAAATGTTATAGAAAAATTCTCAAATACAATTGAGAAATCGGACTTACATAGCCTATAAGTATGGATCCTTGGCATTAATTTCCCATTGGTCCAAATGAGTGACAAACAAATGTTATAGAAAAATTCTCAAATACAATTGAGAAATCGGACTTACATAGCCTATAAGTATGGATCCTTGGCTTTAATTTCCCATTGGTCCAAATGATTGACAAACAAATGTTATAGAAAAATTTTCAAATACAATTGAGAAATCGGACTTACATAGCCTATAAGTATGGATCCTTGGCTTTAATTTCCCATTTTTCCAAATGAGTGACAAACAAATTATATAGAAAAATTCTCAAATACAATAGAGAAATCGGACTTACATAGTCTATAAGTATGGATCCTTGGCTTTAATTTCCCATTGGTCCAAATGAGTGACAAACAAATGTTATAGAAAAATTCTCAAATACAATTGAGAAATCGGACTTACATAGTCTATAAGTATGGATCCTTGGCTTTAACTTCCCATTGGTCCAAATCAGTGACAAACAAGTGTTATAGAAAAATTCTCAAATACAATTGAGAAATCGGACTTACATAGTCTATAAGTATGGATCCTTGGCTTTAATTTCCCATTGGTCCAAATGAGTGACAAACAAATTTTATAGAAAAATTCTCAAATACAATAGAGAAATCGGACTTACATAGTCTATAAGTATGGATCCTTGGCATTAATTTCCCATTGGTCCAAATGAGTGACAAACAAATGTTATAGAAAAATTCTCAAATACAATTGAGAAATCGGACTTACATAGCCTATAAGTATGGATCCTTGGCTTTAATTTCCCATTGGTCCAAATGAGTGACAAACAAATGTTATAGAAAAATTCTCAAATACAATTGCGAAATCGGACTTACATAGTCTATAAGTATGGATCCTTGGCTTTAATTTCCCATTGGTCCAAATGAGTGACAAACAAATGTTATAGAAAAATTCTCAAATACAATAGAGAAATCGGACTTACATAGTCTATAAGTATGGATCCTTGGCTTTAATTTCCCATTGGTCCAAATCAGTGACAAACAAGTGTTATAGAAAAATTCTCAAATACAATTGAGAAATCGGACTTACATAGTCTATAAGTATGGATCCTTGGCTTTAATTTCCCATTGGTCCAAATCAGTGGCAAACAAGTGTTATAGAAAAATTCTCAAATACAATTGAGAAATCGGACTTACATAGTCTATAAGTATGGATCCTTGGCTTTAATTTCCCATTGGTCTAAATGAGTGACAAACAAATGTTATAGAAAAATTCTCAAATACAATTGAGAAATCGGACTTACATAGTCTATAAGTATGGATCCTTGGCATTAATTTCCCATTGGTCCAAATGAGTGACAAACAAATGTTATAGAAAAATTCTCAAATACAATTGAGAAATCGGACTTACATAGTCTATAAGTATGGATCCTTGGCTTTAATTTCCCATTGGTCCAAATCAGTGACAAACAAGTGTTATAGAAAAATTCTCAAATACAATTGAGAAATCAGACTTACATAGTCTATAAGTATGGATCCTTGGCTTTAATTTCCCATTGGTCCAAATGAGTGACAAACAAGTGTTATAGAAAAATTCTCAAATACAATTGAGAAATCGGACTTACATAGCCTATAAGTATGGATCCTTGGCATTAATTTCCCATTGGTCCAAATGAGTGACAAACAAATGTTATAGAAAAATTCTCAAATACAATTGAGAAATCGGACTTACATAGCCTATAAGTATGGATCCTTGGCTTTAATTTCCCATTGGTCCAAATGAGTGACAAACAAATTTTATAGAAAAATTCTCAAATACAATAGAGAAATCGGACTTACATAGCCTATAAGTATGGATCGTTGGCTTTAATTTCCCATTGGTCCAAATGAGTGACAAACAAATTTTATAGAAAAATTCTCAAATACAATAGAGAAATCGGACTTACATAGTCTATAAGTATGGCTCCTTGGCTTTAAATTCCCATTGGTCCAAATGATTGACAAACAAATGTTATAGAAAAATTCTCAAATACAATTGAGAAATCGGACTTACAAAGCCTATAAGTATGGATCGTTGGCTTTAATTTCCCATTGGTCCAAATGAGTGACAAACAAATGTTATAGAAAAATTCTCAAATACAATTGAGAAATCGGACTTACATAGTCTATAAGTACGGATCCTTGGCTTTAATTTCCCATTGGTCCAAATGAGTGAAAAACAAGTGTTATAGAAAAATTCTCAAATACAATTGAGAAATCGGACTTACATAGCCTATAAGTATGGATCCTTGGCTTTAATTTCCCATTGGTCCAAATGAGTGACAAACAAATGTTATAGAAAAATTCTCAAATACAATTGAGAAATGGGACTTACATAGTCTATAGGTATGGATCCTTGGCTTTAATTTCCCATTGGTCCAAATGAGTGACAAACATAAATGTGCCCACAAATAGCCAAATTCCCGTAGAGCTGAACAAAATTTACACAATTTTAATCTTTAAAATTTTATAGAAAAATTCTCAAATACAATTGAGAAATCGGACTTACATAGTCTATAAGTATGGATCCTTGGCTTTAATTTCCCATTGGTCCAAATGAGTGAAAAACAAATGTTATAGAAAAATTCTTAAATACAATTGAGAAATCGGACTTACATAGTCTATAAGTATGGATCCTTGGCTTTAATTTCCCATTGGTCCAAATGAGTGACAAACAAATGTTATAGAAAAATTCTCAAATACAATTGAGAAATGGGACTTACATAGTCTATAAGTATGGATCCTTGGCTTTAATTTCCCATTGGTCCAAATGAGTGACAAACATAAATGTGCTTACAAATGGCCAAATTACCGTAGAGCTGAACAAAATTTACACAATTTTAATCTTTAAAATTTTATAGAAAAATTCTCAAATACAATTGAGAAATCGGACTTATATAGTCTATAAGTATGGATCCTTGGCTTTAATTTTCCATTGGTCCAAATGAGTGAAAAACAAATGTTATAGAAAAATTCTTAAATACAATTGAGAAATCGGACTTACATAGTCTATAAGTATGGATCCTTGGCTTTAATTTCCTATTGGTCCAAATGAGTGACAAACATAAATGTGCCCACAAATAGCCAAATTCCCGTAGAGCTGAACAAAATTTACACAATTTTAATCTTTAAAATTTTATAGAAAAATTCTCAAATACAATTGAGAAATCGGACTTACATAGTCTATAAGTATGGATCCTTGGCTTTAATTTCCCATTGGTCCAAATGAGTGAAAAACAAATGTTACAAAAAAATTCTTAAATACAATTGAGAAATCGGACTTACATAGTCTATAAGTATGGATCCTTGGCTTTAATTTCCCATTGGTCCAAATGAGTGACAAACAAATGTTATAGAAAAATTCTCAAATACAATTGAGAAATGGGACTTACATAGTCTATAAGTATGGATCCTTGGCTTTAATTTCCCATTGGTCCAAATGAGTGACAAACATAAATGTGCTTACAAATGGCCAAATTACCGTAGAGCTGAACAAAATTTACACAATTTTAATCTTTAAAATTTTATAGAAAAATTTTCAAATACAATTGAGAAATCGGACTTACATAGTCTATAAGTATGGATCCTTGGCTTTAATTTCCCATTGGTCCAAATGAGTGAAAAACAAATGTTATAGAAAAATTCTTAAATACAATTGAGAAATCGGACTTACATAGTCTATAAGTATGGATCCTTGGCTTTAATTTCCCATTGGTCCAAATGAGTGACAAACAAATGTTATAGAAAAATTCTCAAATACAATTGAGAAATCGGACTTACATAGTCTATAAGTATGGATCCTTGGCTTTAACTTCCCATTGGTCCAAATCAGTGACAAACAAGTGTTATAGAAAAATTCTCAAATACAATTGAGAAATCGGACTTACATAGTCTATAAGTATGGATCCTTGGCTTTAATTTCCCATTGGTCCAAATGAGTGACAAACAAATTTTATAGAAAAATTCTCAAATACAATAGAGAAATCGGACTTACATAGCCTATAAGTATGGATCCTTGGCTTTAATTTCCCATTGGTCTAAATGAGTGACAAACAAATTTTATAGAAAAATTCTCAAATACAATAGAGAAATCGGACTTACATAGCCTATAAGTATGGATCCTTGGCTTTAATTTCCCATTGGTCCAAATCAGTGACAAACAAGTGTTATAGAAAAATTCTCAAATACAATTGAGAAATCGGACTTACATAGTCTATAAGTATGGATCCTTGGCTTTAATTTCCCATTGGTCCAAATGAGTGACAAACAAATGTTATAGAAAAATTCTCAAATACAATTGAGAAATCGGACTTACATAGTCTATAAGTATGGATCCTTGGCTTTAACTTCCCATTGGTCCAAATCAGTGACAAACAAGTGTTATAGAAAAATTCTCAAATACAATTGAGAAATCGGACTTACATAGTCTATAAGTATGGATCCTTGGCTTTAATTTCCCATTGGTCCAAATGAGTGACAAACAAATTTTATAGAAAAATTCTCAAATACAATAGAGAAATCGGACTTACATAGCCTATAAGTATGGATCCTTGGCTTTAATTTCCCATTGGTCCAAATCAGTGACAAACAAGTGTTATAGAAAAATTCTCAAATACAATTGAGAAATCGGACTTACATAGTCTATAAGTATGGATCCTTGGCTTTAATTTCCCATTGGTCCAAATCAGTGGCAAACAAGTGTTATAGAAAAATTCTCAAATACAATTGAGAAATCGGACTTACATAGTCTATAAGTATGGATCCTTGGCTTTAATTTCCCATTGGTCTAAATGAGTGACAAACAAATGTTATAGAAAAATTCTCAAATACAATTGAGAAATCGGACTTACATAGTCTATAAGTGTGGATCCTTGGCATTAATTTCCCATTGGTCCAAATGAGTGACAAACAAATGTTATAGAAAAATTCTCAAATACAATTGAGAAATCGGACTTACATAGTCTATAAGTATGGATCCTTGGCTTTAATTTCCCATTGGTCCAAATCAGTGACAAACAAGTGTTATAGAAAAATTCTCAAATACAATTGAGAAATCAGACTTACATAGTCTATAAGTATGGATCCTTGGCTTTAATTTCCCATTGGTCCAAATGAGTGACAAACAAGTGTTATAGAAAAATTCTCAAATACAATTGAGAAATCGGACTTACATAGCCTATAAGTATGGATCCTTGGCATTAATTTCCCATTGGTCCAAATGAGTGACAAACAAATGTTATAGAAAAATTCTCAAATACAATTGAGAAATCGGACTTACATAGCCTATAAGTATGGATCCTTGGCTTTAATTTCCCATTGGTCCAAATGAGTGACAAACAAATTTTATAGAAAAATTCTCAAATACAATAGAGAAATCGGACTTACATAGCCTATAAGTATGGATCGTTGGCTTTAATTTCCCATTGGTCCAAATGAGTGACAAACAAATTTTATAGAAAAATTCTCAAATACAATAGAGAAATCGGACTTACATAGTCTATAAGTATGGCTCCTTGGCTTTAAATTCCCATTGGTCCAAATGATTGACAAACAAATGTTATAGAAAAATTCTCAAATACAATTGAGAAATCGGACTTACAAAGCCTATAAGTATGGACCGTTGGCTTTAATTTCCCATTGGTCCAAATGAGTGACAAACAAATGTTATAGAAAAATTCTCAAATACAATTGAGAAATCGGACTTACATAGTCTATAAGTACGGATCCTTGGCTTTAATTTCCCATTGGTCCAAATGAGTGAAAAACAAGTGTTATAGAAAAATTCTCAAATACAATTGAGAAATCGGACTTACATAGCCTATAAGTATGGATCCTTGGCTTTAATTTCCCATTGGTCCAAATGAGTGACAAACAAATGTTATAGAAAAATTCTCAAATACAATTGAGAAATGGGACTTACATAGTCTATAGGTATGGATCCTTGGCTTTAATTTCCCATTGGTCCAAATGAGTGACAAACATAAATGTGCCCACAAATAGCCAAATTCCCGTAGAGCTGAACAAAATTTACACAATTTTAATCTTTAAAATTTTATAGAAAAATTCTCAAATACAATTGAGAAATCGGACTTACATAGTCTATAAGTATGGATCCTTGGCTTTAATTTCCCATTGGTCCAAATGAGTGAAAAACAAATGTTATAGAAAAATTCTTAAATACAATTGAGAAATCGGACTTACATAGTCTATAAGTATGGATCCTTGGCTTTAATTTCCCATTGGTCCAAATGAGTGACAAACAAATGTTATAGAAAAATTCTCAAATACAATTGAGAAATGGGACTTACATAGTCTATAAGTATGGATCCTTGGCTTTAATTTCCCATTGGTCCAAATGAGTGACAAACATAAATGTGCTTACAAATGGCCAAATTACCGTAGAGCTGAACAAAATTTACACAATTTTAATCTTTAAAATTTTATAGAAAAATTCTCAAATACAATTGAGAAATCGGACTTACATAGTCTATAAGTATGGATCCTTGGCTTTAATTTTCCATTGGTCCAAATGAGTGAAAAACAAATGTTATAGAAAAATTCTTAAATACAATTGAGAAATCGGACTTACATAGTCTATAAGTATGGATCCTTGGCTTTAATTTCCTATTGGTCCATATGAGTGACAAACATAAATGTGCCCACAAATAGCCAAATTCCCGTAGAGCTGAACAAAATTTACACAATTTTAATCTTTAAAATTTTATAGAAAAATTCTCAAATACAATTGAGAAATCGGACTTACATAGTCTATAAGTATGGATCCTTGGCTTTAATTTCCCATTGGTCCAAATGAGTGAAAAACAAATGTTATAGAAAAATTCTTAAATACAATTGAGAAATCGGACTTACATAGTCTATAAGTATGGATCCTTGGCTTTAATTTCCCATTGGTCCAAATGAGTGACAAACAAATGTTATAGAAAAATTCTCAAATACAATTGAGAAATGGGACTTACATAGTCTATAAGTATGGATCCTTGGCTTTAATTTCCCATTGGTCCAAATGAGTGACAAACATAAATGTGCTTACAAATGGCCAAATTACCGTAGAGCTGAACAAAATTTACACAATTTTAATCTTTAAAATTTTATAGAAAAATTTTCAAATACAATTGAGAAATCGGACTTACATAGTCTATAAGTATGGATCCTTGGCTTTAATTTCCCATTGGTCCAAATGAGTGAAAAACAAATGTTATAGAAAAATTCTTAAATACAATTGAGAAATCGGACTTACATAGTCTATAAGTATGGATCCTTGGCTTTAATTTCCTATTGGTCCAAATGAGTGACAAACATAAATGTGCCCACAAATAGCCAAATTCCCGTAGAGCTGAACAAAATTTACACAATTTTAATCTTTAAAATTTTATAGAAAAATTCTCAAATACAATTGAGAAATCGGACTTACATAGCCTATAAGTATGGATCCTTGGCTTTAATTTCCCATTGGTCCAAATGAGTGACAAACATAAATGTGCCCACAAATAGCCAAATTCCCGCAGAGCTGAACAAAATTTACACAATTTTAATCTTTAAAATTTTATAGAAAAATTCTCAAATACAATTGAGAAATCGGACTTACATAGCCTATAAGTATGGATCCTTGGCTTTAATTTCCCATTGGTCCAAATGAGTGACAAACAAATGTTATAGAAAAATTCTCAAATACAATTGAGAAATGGGACTTACATAGTCTATAAGTATGGATCCTTGGCTTTAATTTCTCATTGGTCCAAATGAGTGACAAACATAAATGTGCCCACAAACAGCCAAATTCCCGTAGAGCTGAACAAAATTTACACAATTTTAATCTTTAAAATTTTATAGAAAAATTCTCAAATACAATTGAGAAATCGGACTTACATAGCCTATAAGTATGGATCCTTGGCTTTAATTTCCCATTGGTCCAAATGAGTGACAAACATAAATGTGCCCACAAATAGCCAAATTACCGTAGAGCTGAACAAAATTTACACAATTTTAATCTTTAAAATTTTATAGAAAAATTCTCAAATACAATTCAGAAATCGGACTTACATAGTCTATAAGTATGGAACCTTGGCTTTAATTTCCCATTGGTCCAAATGAGTGACAAACAAGTGTTATAGAAAAATTCTCAAATACAATTGAGAAATCGGACTTACATAGCCTATAGGTATGGATCCTTGGCTTTAATTTCCCATTGGTCCAAATGAGTGACAAACATAAATGTGCCCACAAATAGCCAAATTCACGTAGAGCTGAACAAAATTTACACAATTTTAATCTTTAAAATTTTATAGAAAAATTCTCAAATACAATTCAGAAATCGGACTTACATAGTCTATAAGTATGGAACCTTGGCTTTAATTTCCCATTGGTCCAAATGAGTGACAAACAAATGTTATAGAAAAATTCTCAAATACAATTGAGAAATCGGACTTACATAGTCTATAAGTATGGATCCTTGGCTTTAATTTCCCATTGGTCCAAATGAGTGACAAACATAAATGTGCCCACAAATAGAAAAATTCCCGTAGAGCTGAACAAAATTTACACAATTTTAATCTTTAAAATTTTATAGAAAAATTCTCAAATACAATTGAGAAATCGGACTTACATAGTCTATAAGTATGGATCCTTGGCTTTAATTTCCCATTGGTCCAAATGAGTGAAAAACAAATGTTATAGAAAAATTCTTAAATACAATTGAGAAATCGGACTTACATAGTCTATAAGTATGGATCCTTGGCTTTAATTTCCCATTGGTCCAAATGAGTGACAAACAAATGTTATAGAAAAATTCTCAAATACAATTGAGAAATGGGACTTACATAGTCTATAAGTATGGATCCTTGGCTTTAATTTCCCATTGGTCCAAATGAGTGACAAACATAAATGTGCCCACAAATAGCCAAATTCCCGTAGAGCTGAACAAAATTTACACAATTTTAATCTTTAAAATTTTATAGAAAAATTCTCAAATACAATTGAGAAATCGGACTTACATAGTCTATAAGTATGGATCCTTGGCTTTAATTTCCCATTGGTCCAAATGAGTGAAAAACAAATGTTATAGAAAAATTCTTAAATACAATTGAGAAATCGGACTTACATAGTCTATAAGTATGGATCCTTGGCTTTAATTTCCCATTGGTCCAAATGAGTGACAAACAAATGTTATAGAAAAATTCTCAAATACAATTGAGAAATGGGACTTACATAGTCTATAAGTATGGATCCTTGGCTTTAATTTCTTATTGGTCCAAATGAGTGACAAACATAAATGTGCCCACAAATAGCCAAATTCCCGTAGAGCTGAACAAAATTTACACAATTTTAATCTTTAAAATTTTATAGAAAAATTCTCAAATACAATTGAGAAATCGGACTTACATAGCCTATAAGTATGGATCCTTGGCTTTAATTTCCCATTGGTCCAAATGAGTGACAAACATAAATGTGCCCACAAATAGCCAAATTACCGTAGAGCTGAACAAAATTTACACAATTTTAATCTTTAAAATTTTATAGAAAAATTCTCAAATACAATTCAGAAATCGGACTTACATAGTCTATAAGTATGGAACCTTGGCTTTAATTTCCCATTGGTCCAAATGAGTGACAAACAAGTGTTATAGAAAAATTCTCAAATACAATTGAGAAATCGGACTTACATAGCCTATAGGTATGGATCCTTGGCTTTAATTTCCCATTGGTCCAAATGAGTGACAAACATAAATGTGCCCACAAATAGCCAAATTCACGTAGAGCTGAACAAAATTTACACAATTTTAATCTTTAAAATTTTATAGAAAAATTCTCAAATACAATTCAGAAATCGGACTTACATAGTCTATAAGTATGGAACCTTGGCTTTAATTTCCCATTGGTCCAAATGAGTGACAAACAAATGTTATAGAAAAATTCTCAAATACAATTGAGAAATCGGACTTACATAGTCTATAAGTATGGATCCTTGGCTTTAATTTCCCATTGGTCCAAATGAGTGACAAAAATAAATGTGCCCACAAATTGCCAAATTACCGTAGAGCTGAACAAAATTTACACAATTTTAATCTTTAAAATTTTATAGAAAAATTCTCAAATACAATTCAGAAATCGGACTTACATAGTCTATAAGTATGGAACCTTGGCTTTAATTTCCCATTGGTCCAAATGAGTGACAAACAGGTGTTATAGAAAAATTCTCAAATACAATTCAGAAATCGGACTTACATAGTCTATAAGTATGGAACCTTGGCTTTAATTTCCCATTGGTCCAAATGAGTGACAAACAAGTGTTATAGAAAAATTCTCAAATACAATTGAGAAATCGGACTTACATAGCCTATAGGTATGGATCCTTGGCTTTAATTTCCCATTGGTCCAAATGAGTGACAAACATAAATGTGCCCACAAATAGCCAAATTCACGTAGAGCTGAACAAAATTTACACAATTTTAATCTTTAAAATTTTATAGAAAAATTCTCAAATACAATTCAGAAATCGGACTTACATAGTCTATAAGTATGGAACCTTGGCTTTAATTTCCCATTGGTCCAAATGAGTGACAAACAAATGTTATAGAAAAATTCTCAAATACAATTGAGAAATCGGACTTACATAGTCTATAAGTATGGATCCTTGGCTTTAATTTCCCATTGGTCCAAATGAGTGACAAAAATAAATGTGCCCACAAATTGCCAAATTACCGTAGAGCTGAACAAAATTTACACAATTTTAATCTTTAAAATTTTATAGAAAAATTCTCAAATACAATTCAGAAATCGGACTTACATAGTCTATAAGTATGGAACCTTGGCTTTAATTTCCCATTGGTCCAAATGAGTGACAAACAAGTGTTATAGAAAAATTCTCAAATACAATTCAGAAATCGGACTTACATAGTCTATAAGTATGGAACCTTGGCTTTAATTTCCCATTGGTCCAAATGAGTGACAAACAAATGTTATAGAAAAATTCTCAAATACAATTGAGAAATGGGACTTACATAGTCTATAAGTATGGATCCTTGGCTTTAATTTCCCATTGGTCCAAATGAGTGACAAACATAAATGTGCCCACAAATAGCCAAATTACCGTAGAGCTGAACAAAATTTACACAATTTTAATCTTTAAAATTTTATAGAAAAATTCTCAAATACAATTCAGAAATCGGACTTACATAGTCTATAAGTATGGAACCTTGGCTTTAATTTCCCATTGGTCCAAATGAGTGACAAACAAGTGTTATAGAAAAATTCTCAAATACAATTGAGAAATCGGACTTACATAGCCTATAGGTATGGATCCTTGGCTTTAATTTCCCATTGGTCCAAATGAGTGACAAACATAAATGTGCCCACAAATAGCCAAATTCACGTAGAGCTGAACAAAATTTACACAATTTTAATCTTTAAAATTTTATAGAAAAATTCTCAAATACAATTCAGAAATCGGACTTACATAGTCTATAAGTATGGAACCTTGGCTTTAATTTCCCATTGGTCCAAATGAGTGACAAACAAATGTTATAGAAAAATTCTCAAATACAATTGAGAAATCGGACTTACATAGTCTATAAGTATGGATCCTTGGCTTTAATTTCCCATTGGTCCAAATGAGTGACAAAAATAAATGTGCCCACAAATTGCCAAATTCCGGTAGAGCTGAACTAAATTTACACAATTTTAATATAAATAGTTTTAATTTTATTTTATAACGAGGGGGTAGCGAAGCTAGTCCCTAATATAGATACATACATACATATGTTTCATTTGAGAAGAAATATTAAAGTTTGAGAAATATTTACAAAAAATATTCATATATCAACTAGAAATATGTTTCCCATATTTTTTACATATGTAAATGTATATTTCTTTTATGTATGTCAAATCTCAATAATTCTTGAGTAAATATTTGAATTTGATTGGTTTTAGTCCGCCTTATTATACAGAGTGGTTGTTTTCAAAATTTTCGAGTATTGTCAATTTATCATATGTGTATCAGTGAGCTGCAACAAGTATGATCGAGCCTACTTATTCCTTAACGTTTAATTTTAAGAACAACACAAACAGGTATTATTCAATTTTATAATCGTCCGCTTTTTATGCACAAGCAGAAAATTCATTAACAAGTGTAAATCATTTCGATCATTTGATGCGAATGTGCTTGATCTGATTGCGTGATACAATGAATATAAGGCAAATGCAGTAATAAAAAAAACACCAACTCTATATATTTTGTTGGTAGAAAATTTGATTTCGGAACTCAAAAGTATAAATATAAATGTATGTGTGCATGTTTCAAACTGTGACAAATATATAAATAAAAATTATTTATTCAAATACGAGTACAAAATTACCTTAACAACTGAATAAAACACTTGTTCCGCTAACAACATGTTGGCTTCAATTCAGAAACATTCATGTTAGCATAAAACACAAAGTGAATAAAACTGAATGTTTGAAACGGACGGTTGCGTATACAAGTGTTTTTTGCTTTTGAACAAAAACGATTAGATCATAAAAATCAATGTGCATATTTAAGTATACCCAAAAATTAAGCACTTGCTGCAGCTCACTGATATGTATAACAATTATAGCTAAAATGAGTTAAATAAAAATTGGAAACTAAAAATTTTTTGGTTGTTTCGCTTTGCGGGTTTTATTTGTTTCTAAAATTTGCAGAAAAATATTACTATAGAGATATTTCTGTTTTGTTTGGTACAGAAAATATTAATTGTTTTGCAAGTATAAAACATTTTTTAATATCATATGATATTTTTCGTTAGGCTACTATTAAAAAGTAAAACGAAAAATATATTTTGCGTAGTGAGTATTAAAGTAGAGATGTGCGCGTGAGTAAAATCACGCTCACGATCACGAAACATAAATATTTTTCACGCACGCTCAAGAACGCAATATGTTTAATCACGTACTTTCACGCACGACGGGTATAATTTTGCACGCACGCTCACGGTGAAATACAAATTTTGCAATAAAAGATTTAGCATATGCTAAAAAATTTTATTTCGTAATTAATTTCTTTATTTACTTCAAGATCATCAATTAAATAAAAAAAAAATTGAGGAAAACGTCGAAAAATTACAATACAAAAGGATAAACTTAATATAAAAAATCATGCACGATCACGCACGGTATTATATTTTTGAACCACGATCACGCACGCACGCGTGATTTTATCGATTCGTAATCACGGATCACGTGACACGAAAAATTCACGGCATTTGCACATCTCTATATTAAAGTATTTATTTTTTATTTATACATATACTCGTAATACAACGCCCACAACACATGAGCCGGAGAGAATTCTGACAATATGCGTAGTGCATTTAAAGAAATTTTTATTCAGCATGTTATAAATCGTCAACGAAAACTTTACTTGAAATCTGCCTAACAAGTGAAGCATGTGCAAGTTGTGTTTGTAGTATTGTTATAGTCCTTCACAACGGTTTGTGATTACTTTTACAAACCTAACATTTCGATCGCTACATTTCTCTATGCTATTACTAAATAAAAACCAGCTAATAAATTAAAATTCCTCATTTACATTAACCTTATTACAAAAAAAAAAAGAAACCTGTATTGTGTTACAATAAATCAAATTAATAACAAAACAGCAAAAACAATTTTTAGTACAAGTCAAATGTTTCTACTATAAGAAGTAGGTATGCAAATATTTCAATTTAAATAAATTAATATTCAATATAATTGTTATTAATAACATTAATTATTTAAAATACAAATACATAAATAAGCTGTTAGTTAAAAACAATTGTAATTATATTACAAGTTATTTTTAAACTCACGTGGCCGTTTAAATAACAACTGGAATCATAACAAACAACAATTTAAATTTTATACGACAAATTCCCATAAATAAAATAACAACAAAATCTATTAATAAACGTAATAAACCAAGTGAAAAAAACACACACACACACACACACGTGAAACAAGAAACGGCCAAATAGAGGTTGAACAACATTTAAATGCTCAAGTTTAACATACAACGTACAGATTTGATTGAAGCAACAATATTTTGCAACTGTTGATTGTACAATCAACCGACCGACCGACTATCGATCGCTCAACTTGTAGCCATGTCAATATTTAATGGCGATGTAAATAGTTGAGTATTGCAAATCCCAATACAACCGATATGGTGTAATCTAGAGGAAATTCGCAATCGTAATAATTAACAATTCATATGTACATACATATGTACATCTAGTAGGCATTTTGTCAATGAAACATTAGGGAGATCTATGAATAAAGATTTGAAATTGGTACGCTTTCTCTACAAACATTTTAATAATCCGTTTATCGAAATATGTACATATATATCAACAGCCAGCGAAAAGATGTTTTCATTAGATCCACAAATTAATGATATATGATTTTATAAAGTGTGCATATACATATGTATGTTTGTTCCAGAGCTGTAAATGAATCATTCTTTTTTGATTTTAATGCGTTACGAATTAGAAAATTTGGAATTAATTCTTTTGACACAAAAAAATGAATCGAATGAAATTTGAGTCAATTCAAATGAATTTGGTAAAAATGAATTGCAATTCGTTTCCAATTCAAATGAATTTGTAGAATGAATTGAAATTCGTTTCTAATTCAAATGAATTTGTCAAAATGAATTGCAATTCGTTTCCAATTTATTTGAATTTTATTGATTTTGAATTAATTCAAATGAATTAGAAAAAATAATTAGCAATTCAAATGAATGAAATCAAAAATGAGTTGCATTCAATCAAATTCAAGAGCAGATGAAAAATCGAAATTTCTCCTACCAATTTTGATAGGATTTTCTCCGATGCCTTATACTTCAATTCCTATTCTGCCGCTACCTGACAATCGCAGTATATCATGGGAATTTCAACTCTAAGAATTTTTTGTCTTTTGACTTGCTGTCTTTTACATAGAAATTTAGTTGAATAACAAAACGACAGTGATGCTTACACCATATTTACTTACAAAATCAATTCAAATTTCAATCAATTAAATTGAGTTGGAAATGAATTTCTAATTATATTTTCATTTGAATTGATTCAAAATCAATTCCATTCAAATGAATTAGAAACGAATTGCAATTCATTTTTACCAAATTCATTTGAATTGACTCAAATTTAACTCGATTAATTTTTTTGTGTGAAAAGAATTAATTCAAAATTTGCTAATTCAATGCATGAATGATTCGCGAATTAATTCAAAAATGAATGATTCATTTACAGCTCTGGTTTGTTCACATATAACAGCAATAAGATGATAACTGTATGCTTACATATGTATATGGGTCATATATGCAGCATAAGCCCTCGATTCTGAGATTCAGCAATATGAGTTCAATACTTAATTTGTTTTAGAATGAATTTTACATTGTTAGATCCTCAAGCTGACGATTTATGCTTCATATGTATTTGACTCATATACTCGTACAATATAAAAAATTGTTGCAAGTGTGTTGTGACTTTATAACTCACGAACGGTCAAACTGAATTCGATTAAATTTTTAGCGTTTGATCGTATGGTCGTGTAGATGGTTTATCTAAAGTTTGCACGAAATCGGTCGACGCGTTCGTGAGTTATGACTTTTCGTGAAAGTCGTGATGGGCTTTGATTAGGTAAATCGAAATTTATAAAAGTAAATAGCTTCCGTACGAAGCCGGGGCGCTCAGCTAGTATGATATACATACATATAATCGTAAAAGAATATATAGCAGCTTATATGCTCAGTCTACGGACGGATCCAATGTTATATGATCGATACAAAACGTTTTAACTAGGGAGTTAAAAAAGTATTGTATGGAGCCAAAATTTAAAAATATATGATTCAATATATGGGCATTTCCACAGAAAAGTCTACTTTTTGTCACGTAACGTCACATAGATATTGCCTGTTCTGTTCAAATTTAGAGCTTTTGGTGCAATGGCTCTGTCATTATATAGCCCTACCTACTATACTTGAGCTGCATATCGACTTTCGCTAACTGTTATACTTTGCGATCTTAAGCCAGATTTTTCAATTTCTCCAAGGAAATAAAGAATTTGTATACCTATGACAATTGTTTCTCTACAAATTTGCCGATATTCCATTGATAGTAAGAATTTTACGTCACAAAAATTTGGATCCACGAGACCCATTAATATGCAACTTTTATATAAAGTTTATCTTTCGACGATTTCTTAATATTTTCACAATTGGGGTGAGTCTAATAGCACCTACACACACACACACATGCTTGTTTTGAATACTACGTGCTTACACTGTCATACGAATATATTGTAATTTATGTATGTTATCATGAATTTGGTATAACAACAACACAAAGCTCTTTGCGAAACAAAAATCCCAAAAAATTTTGAAAAACAAAACTTAGCTTGTGGGCGGGGCGCATACAATTTTATTTGTTGATATTAAAAAAAAAACCCTTCTATCGGTTGCTCAATCTTTTTTTTTTTTAATTTCCATTGTAAATGATTCATCGTAATTGTTTCCATTCCGGTTAATTAAAAATGCCATAGTGGCGAACAATTTAAACAACTTTTCCAAGAGAGATTTTGCAATATAAATTTTATGTGCTCAAATTTTAAAGTACGATTATAATATGATCTTAAAAAAAAAACAAACTATGTAAATCTAATAAGAGACCATGTCGCATCTTATATACGCTGCAAGCAAATTTAATTTTTATTAATTTAAAGTACTAGCCAATGCGAATTCATACCAGATAGCCTTATCCCTACCGCTAAATTTTCCTCCAACAACAAAACTAACCCCACTTCTCAATATGCGCCAAATTTGATAGTTCAAGGTTGAACAGCTGATAATGACGTAGGCTAATTAGGCCACCTGGTAATGAATTTTTTGGCTTTTATACCACAACTCATTATTATAGCACTTTGTGATTAGATGCTACGAGTTTTAATAAGAAATGTAAAAAGATATAAAAACTACAAGGGTTTATCTCTGCTAGCTGGTATGCGTATAAACTCATTAGTGTGTGTCTGTGCTATCTGTCACTGAGAGGAAAGCATTTGTTTATCGATTTGTTATAATATCATATGTCTTGCCCCACTGAAAGTAAATATTATTTGTTCTAGTAGTTCTGTTTTAATGATTCTGGCGTAACTTTGAAATCTTTTGTCATTAAAATGTTTTTTTTTTTTTGAAAATAAATTATACGCCCTAATCTCCGTTGGTAATACTTTTAGACTCACGTCCAGTTAAATAAAAAACAATATGTTGAAAAGTGGGCATTATCACGCCTATCGAAAGTAAATATGTATGTAACTTTTCAAACGCATTGAGTGGTTTTACGAATACAATTTAATAATTAGATAAAAGGTTAATGCCACGCCCCATAAAAGGAGTTTTATTTTTAGTATGTTCTCTACACCAATTAATATGTGTCTGTGTATACATTAAAAAGTCTTCATTAAATTGTATAGACACGACAAACTGACTAACAAACTTTATTTCATTATTTTCATCGGTTGTGAAGGGTATACCGAAAAAAATAGACACACACACGAGTCACCACCTTGTATCTTGCTTGGCTTTTAAGTATTTCAAAAGCGAACTAATACAGCTTGTAGGTATTAAAAAACACAGCTTTGGTTAACCAAACGCCAACAACCTACAAAAGCTGATGCACTCCATAAGTCAGTCAAGCAACTATTAAAAGCATTAAATTAGTGGAGATCAATTTAATTACGAATCATTTTATTTTATTCGATTCAATAATTAATGAAATAAAATCAATTCAATTGAAAGTTATTGCAGAATGCTTTATGTATGCAAATGATAGTTGAAAAATTTAGCCAATTATTGTAATACGAGTATCGTGCCTAATTTGGGGCTAAAAAATCGAATGCAGACTATTTTGTCCGATTGGTGCAAATTTTCGAAATATTTTTGGAATAAACTATGTTTTATCTATTGAGAAAAGCGTTACAATTTGCTGTTTGAATAGTTCATAAAAATACCTAAAATATATAAAAGTTAGTACTTATGTGAAATGGCGGGCAGTAGGTGGCAAGATGTAGTAGTATAGTAACCGAAGTATAGAAGGTTTTTAACCCCTCCTCATTTCAGATAATACATGCTACCTGTAAAGAGGCAGACCCAGACGTTCCCTGTTCAGAAATCGCCATAAACCGAAATGAACCCACTATACAATTAATTAAATGAAAACATTTTTCTTAGTCACGACAGATACCATTCTACGAAGAAATTTGCACTAAGGGGCTGTGCACATATTACGTAACGCTCCAGGGGGGAGGGTTGGTTAAAGATTTGTTACGGATTGGAAATTTTGCACTGACAAATTTGTGGGGTGGGGGTATAAAATCTCTGAAAACAGCGTTACGTAATATGTGCACATCCCCTTATATATTTTCTTTTTTAAATTACTAATACCGATCCAGTTGAGGAAAAAAGGAATTTTTACCTCTCCTCTCCCTTACGAATAAATCATAAAATTTATTCACTTCAAACAAAATCACTCCTCTCTCCGCCCCCAATTTCTTTTTTTTTATATATGTATATAAACTTCACCTTATACATACATACATACACATATTACTTTAACCGACTACTTGTTATTCAAGTAATTGCCAATACCTCCAACACGAACATAAATACAGCCATCGTGGCTATAAAAAATCCAACAAAATGATTTTGAAATTTTTTAAACTTGTTCGTTGTTCATTCTCTTATTAATATTTGAAATGTTTTTTTTTTATTATTTTTATTTTTAAATATTGCAGGTATGGAAATCGGAGACTTAGAAAATATGTATATATAATTTATAACTCTATATCAGCTGCAATGGCTGATATATAGCAATGATAGCCTAGTAGTCCGACCAAAGAATCTAAGTGTTTTTTACAGACGAGGTAATCACTTCTCTGGTGGTGCAACGCACTTTAAGTCGCTGTAAGCTCCTTTTATATAAACAATAGAATCAGTAGAAAACAAATAAAATAATAGGACTATAGTCAACCATGGTAAAAAATCGATATGTAATAAAGTTAAATTTTGTTTAACTGTTTCGTGGTTAACACGTTTTCAGCGTTTTCGTATTATGTTTTCGAGATTTTTGAATGAATGAGGGTAATCACTCTTGGTTTAAAACTGCTCTTGCATCCGTTGCAGATCTTGCAAATCTAGCTTATTTACATATTTTGTTATTGCATTGCTGCAAACTGATAAAAATAAGCTAGACTTCCAAGATCTGCAATGATTGCAATACTAACAGTGATTTCCCATAAAGTTTAAGAACGAAATTTGTTATCGCAATTGGATCTAGAAGTAAAAACTATAGCTGCACGGATTGGTGTGTGTCTGTGCTATATGTCATTGATAGGAAGCCGATTGATTCATTTCTCCTTTTAAAGTATATTTTTAATAGTTTTACCTTTCTCACTGCCTGTATGGCTGTTTGATCTCCAGTGACTGCAAATCTTTACAATCGATTAGAAAACTAGAGAGTGACAAGCCCACTCAAAGTATATATTTTTCTTCAATTCGAACTGCTCAAAGGATTCTTGGAAAATTTTGCACATACCATTGGTCGTCCCTTAAGCTTAGTACTCTGTTCGAATTTGTGGAAAATGTTGTGCAACATTGATTATTTCACTTGGAAAATATGACATTTAAAATGTGGTGCATAAATTTGTATTGTATGTTCAGCTGTCAAAATTCCGTATGGAATAAAAGCATCGTGCTTTATTTCGCAGGTATTTTAAAATGTTGCCAGCTACATTTCATATGTTTAAAGCCTGGTACTCTGTTCGAATTTGTGAAAAATGTTTAGCTACATTGATTATTTCGTACGAAAATTTTGACACAGAACTCATATGTATTATTCAAGGGCATATCCAAAAGGTGAGCTTTCTAGTGCAGCTGACTCAATTCGCTTTATATTATTCTAACTTTATATTCATACAAACTGATACAGTTTAAAAGCATACATGAATAACTGTTATGGTTTTGAAAGCATTCGTAGGAAAATGTGTTAAATTATTTGTGTTTTGATACTTTATAGAAACAAAATACATTTTGTTTTTGCATTGTTGTACTTATTGTCGAACTGCGCATACCTGGTAGTTGTGCCTTGATTACAATTTATACATTTGTTAGCTGTTGACTAAAATTTCGTACGAAAAAAGTACTGGCCATGTTGTTTCGCAGCTGAAAAAAAAGTTGCTAGAAACATGTTTCATACTAACAGATACATTTCGCATGTTTTCCGCTATATGAACACAGTACTACTAATGCAACATAATTTCACAAATATTTCATACGAAATACTTTTATATGCAGTTTGACAGCATTTCGCACGAAATTATGAACAGAGTACCAGCCTTTAGACAATAAAAGAAAATTATGTACATATTAGCAAAGTGGGGCGCACTACACCACGTAGTATAGATTTTCACCTTAAAAGATATATATACGTATATATATATGTATATATATATATATATATATATATATTATAAAAGTGAACTTTCCAAGCCTGATGTGAATTGTAGTTGAACATGTACGTGTTTTTGTGCCACATGTTTGCAAATAATGTTACCATATGAATAATTAAACGAATTAAGTGGTTAAGACTAAATTTATGGCCGGCTTGGGAGTAAGGCACTAGATGTGAATATATTAAACTTTGAACATGTCGATGCAATATTTATAGAAGACAATTTAAAAATTTTTCAACTTTGAAACCTTTTTTTACTTCCGCCTCACCATCAGCAATTTTTAATGAAGGATGACTCTAGTAGTCATAGATATCAAATCGACATTCAAATCAGGTTTTTTTTTCTTGGACAGAACACAATAAAAAAGAGTAAAGAGTTTCATTTATACAGCTTTTGTTGGTGCCTTTTTGCCAATATTTCTTAACCTGCCGATATATACTGCATATATCGTTAGCTGTAATCCAAAACCACGTAACTAACAAAAAATGAGAAAACGGTTTTTTTTTATTGTTTATAATGCATATCATCAACATCCATGCCCACACCAATTTTTACTCTTATATAATAAAAGTTAGTCATTTTATAAGCGAAAACCGAAAGTACGTAACTACTTATAAAGTACGTAACATATAACATATTTTGTTTCTAATGAAAAATAATAAAAATGTTAGTTACGTGGTTTTGGATTACAGCTAACGATATACATGTTTTTCCCATCTGGAATACTATCCTGCAGAATGGAAGGTTTAGATGATTATTATGATACCAAAGCCCGGCAAGGATTATACGAAGGTTGAATCCTATCGGCCTATTACTTTATTGCCCAACATTTCAAAATTATTTGAAAAGCTGTATGTGAGCAAGCTGATGCCTATAGTGACTAGTAATGGATGCATTCCAGACCATCAATTCGGTTTTCGCAGGCAACATAACACTATCGAACAAACTCACAGGCTCGTGAATGTTGTTAGAGACACTTTTGAAAAAAAGAAATATTGCTCTGCGCTCTTTATAGATGTTTCTCAAGCCTTCGATAAAGTATGGCACGAAGGTCTCATACACAAATTAACACAAAATCTCCGCAGTCGATCAAAGCCGGAGTCCCTCAAGGCAGCATCTTCGGTCCTTTATTTTTTTTTAATATATGCCTCTGACTTACCGTTAAGGAGTAACATTCACACGTCAACATTTTCTGATGATACGGCTTTTCTAAGTGTTCATGAAAATCCTGTAGAAGCTTCTCGGAATTTGCAAGGGTACGTATCAAAACTGAAAACATGGCTAAAACAATGGCGAATAAAAGTTCATGAGCAGAAATGTGTACACGTCACTTTTACCTTACGAAGGGAAACATGCCCGCCTATACAAATCAACACCGAGACTATACCGCAACACACTATAGTAAAATATCTAGGTGTTCATCTTGATCGTCGTTTGACGTGGAAACCGCATATAGACGCAAAGTTGACACAAATGAAATTAAAAGCAGCCCAAATGAATTGGCTTATTGGAAGAAATTCTATATTAAGTCTTGACTGTAAACTTTTGTTATACAACGCGACCCTGAAAGCAATATGGGCCTATGGAATCCAGTTATGGGGCACTGCCTCAGCATCAAGTGTAGAAAAAATTCAAAGGCGACAAAACAAAATTCTACGTACAATTACTGCAGCCCCCTGGTATATCCGAAATCAGCGAATTCACAAAGATCTTGATGTTCCGTTGGTGAAGACAGTATTTTCAAAACACGCGAAAAAATATACAGTGAACTCACGGTAATGTGAACTTCCACTATTGTGAACACTCATTTTCTTTTATGAACTCTCTAAATTGTGAACAAAGTGTGATGGCTTTAAATAGTGAACGACAATTTTAGGCAGAAAACCAACTCGCAACAGTTAAATAAGCTCTTGTAACACATGACAGGCGTTTAAAACCGAAAATTTTTGTTGCTATGTGTTACTCTCATATGTTTTATAAACTCTTCACGTTATTATTTTCTAGTTTTTTATGATCTCCCATTATGGTTTTGATATTTCAAATTAAACTAAAAGCGAATATATGAAAATTTGTAAGTTTAAAATAAATTTTATGTTATTTTACCAACCTGAAATTTCTTTTCTTTGTGGCCTTTTGTATTATACTAAATAAAATAGAAATTGTGGTACAAATCATTGCAATCGAAAATGTGAACAAATTCAATAAAGTGAACAACGTTGGTTTTTATTAGTTCACATTACCGCGAGTTCACTGTATTGAAAAACTGGAGTTGCACCCACTTGCGCGCAATATTCTACAGTATAGGGGTCACACCCGGCTGAGGAGGAGGGATACTCTTTCTCTCAGCCGTACACGAGAGATGTAAATCAACAAAAATCAACCGTTGAAATTAAAAATTTTGTTTAGTATTGGCTAAACATATATTTTACATTTTTTATTATTTAGATTTAAGAATCGAACAACTTATTGATGTTTCAATTTATAATTGAAGATTCAATAAATAATAAAATTGAAAAAAAAAATATTTTTTCCATGTATTTAAATGTTCGTATTATTAGTTCGCAATATTTTTCAGAATGATTAAAGCATAGATAATATTTGTGAATTTGTCATATTGGCATTTTTTTTTAGAATATTTTTACATATATTTATATTTTCATATTTGCTGTAAGAAGCGGGCATTTCACCAAAAATGGTAAGGGTATTCATAGGTTTGTCATTACGTGCGCACTTTCCTCAATATTCATATGAGGTCCATATAGTATATATACTCTTAATCCTTATAGATAGGGAAGTTGAATGAGCCATGTCCGTCTATCCGTCTGACTGTATCGGTTCTGATATTGGATTATATTGAATATGGATTCTTTCGATAATAATTCAACGCACGAACCAGCGGGCTACTGAGGCTTGTTAGTTTTATGTGTATATTAACTTAATAATAACTTTATGTATTTTTTCGTACAAACCCCCTTTTTGTTCACTGATGGATGGAAGATTGTAAAATATTTTAAATAGTCTTTATTTTTTGTACATATTTATTTACTGAAAATTGTAAAATATTTTTAACAGCCTCTATTATATTCAGTGAATCACATATTAATGCATTGGTGAAGGGTATATAAGATTCGGCACAGCCGAATATAGCACTCTTACTTGTTATTTCTCAAATTTGTATGTGTAAATTAAAAGTGGAAAACTAAGAAATTTTTTGCCGCCGAATATATTACAGTAAATTTATTTTCATTTTCTTTCAAATATTTTCCAAATGTCAATATTTATTGCATGTATATTTAAATTTTTGTATTATTAGTTCGCCATGTTTTTCAGAATGCTTGAAGCAAAAACAATAATATTTTCCATATTGGCATATTTTACCTTAGAATATTTTTGCATATATTTATATTCTCATATTTTTAATATCGGAGAATACGGCCTTAAAATACTTTTCTATAGTTTGCATGAAAAAAGAAATCTTGAATATTTTTTTTTTTAATATTCGTGTTAAATTAAAGTTTAAGACACATTTGCAATATATATAGAATATTCCCTTTATTCTGTAAATATTTGTTCACGTTACGTCAAGACAATATCACAGATAGTACACTTACGTAGTCGTTGTCGACAGCAATTCACCATTTTAAATTGCCTCTTGTTATTTTCTAGAAATATGTAGGTTTAATCTAATCTCTAAAATGAACTATGAATTGCCTGATTTGTCTTAAAATTAGTCTGGCTACACTCCACAGACTAACCGCTAAAATCAACATTAACAGCTGGTTTTATTACAGTAAAACACACACTCACATTTATAATCACGTTACGAAATTGTCTGGTTTTGGTTGCTCAAAGCAAATGTAACGAATATGTGTGTTGCCGTTAACTCACCTTGTCAGCTAAATTAATGAAAATATGTAGCGAAAAAAAAAAACTATAAACAAATAAATAAACGAAGTGCAAAAATCTAGTCTAAATGCGGTCGCATGCTCTGCTTCCGTCTTGAGAAATTTAAACGCCTAAAATTCATTGGATATGAAAGAATTTTTATCAGTTTGTTTACACTTCTCCGCTCAAGCGCACGTATTCAAATCACAAGATAATAAAACACTATGGACCAAAACATAATAAATAAATTAATATAATAAACAAAAGAAGCATACAATAAAGAAATGAAAGAGATCAATTAAATGAAAGAAAAAGATTAAAACAGCAGTGAATGTTGAAAAAATTTTTTTTTAAATTTCATTCAATACAATAAATTGGTGAAATAAATGCGATACAAAAATATATACATACACAGAGAAAAAATTTTTGTCAAAAATATGCTAATGTATTTGCAAAACTTAAATTGTTAAAATTTGCTAATCAACAAATTATTTGTTACGAATTTATTGAGCAATCCATAATGGGGAAATAATTGCTGCAAAAAAAACCTGCTGCAGCCGTGACGCACGTTCTTAAGCAACTTCTCAAGATTTTTAAGACAGTAAACCCGTTCTTGTTGTGTCTATCGATGACGTGAAATCGCCACAAATGCTTAATTAAATATTCTTGCCATTAAATTAAGAGTTGTTTTTTTTTATCGTAAACCTGGTTTATATTATACATATTTATGTTATTTTAGCTTTAGACTCTTTTAATAAAATAAACAATAAAAAAATGGATAACG
Organism: Lypha dubia; assembly: GCA_947311025.1. Taxonomy (NCBI): domain Eukaryota; kingdom Metazoa; phylum Arthropoda; class Insecta; order Diptera; family Tachinidae; genus Lypha; species Lypha dubia. The sequence continues at coordinate 8,902,914 of OX371262.1, read as the reverse complement.
CTTTAGAAGTTTCTAATGATTTCATTAATGCCGTAGTCGATTTTAATACCTGTATGTCGCAGTTAATCGAAAATTTTCATTTTAATTCAATATTTAGCAATTATGATATTTGGAAATATTTATTTTTAAGTTAAATATGCGTAAATTCAGATTGTTTGTTTTATTTGGTTGTAAATTTTTGGAATTTTATTTCAGTAAAAATTCAAAGCCGAAATCTATACAGTACGTGAAAAAAGTTTACATGATCAACATTTTCAAAGTGACTAAATAGTTGCACGTAGCCGATAAATACAATTTTTAAAGACGCAATAGCAAAAATTGAAAAAGGATTTACATATATTAAATTTGATTTAATCAATTTTTATGTTCGAAATCACGTCATCACTGCATGTTCGAGCATGCATAAAAATGTTGGACTTTTCGAAATAAATTATCGGTTTAACTTAAATTTATTTGGAGTATTTTAAAATTATTATGTAGTGAAAATTTTACTTATCTTGTGGAACACTTTCGATGCATCTTGGAAGGTAAATTAATCAATAAGATTTCGAAGATTTTAGATTTACAGTTCGAAATTTATTTTATTGCACTTCTTTAGGGTATATCATGCATACCCCAATTTTAATCACTTTATAGTAAATTTCAACGCTTTTCTAACTACTTGCGTATTTTCGAATTTGTGCAAAATTTCGAATTGGCAGATAATTTTCTAAAATATTTTTTATATTATTTTTTTAATAATTAATAGCACTTAGCTAGCTGGTGATGTTTTGATATTATTGGAGCATATACGGAGATGTATTGAATTTCGAACTTTCGTTCATTTCTGTCGATTTTATTGCACTTTTAATGCATTTTCAAATAAGTGATATAATTGCTTGTCCGAATTGTGTGTGAAATTTCGAATTTCCTATAAATTTCCGTTTTTTTTAAACTTCGCTTTTTTTGCACATTTTCGATTTGTTTCGTGTAATTATTTTGAACAAGTGCTAGTATTTTTGGTAACTATTCGAACATGCGCTTAAACTACGAACTTTCTTAAAAATATCCATTTCGGTTAATTGTACTTTTTGTTTGCTAGTTTTAAATATGTTTAGTAAACCTATAAGTAAGTATCTAGTAGACTTCAAATACTTTTAATGCATGTTCGAAAAAACTATATTATTTCGAACTTTTGTTAAGATTTAATTTTTTCCAATTTAATTAACGAATTTTTAGCAAGTTACAATTTCTTCAATGATATTATTAATATCCATACATGATGGATTAAAAAATTTTCGGTGAATTTTGGAAAATTTTTTAATAATGAGCCGTTTATTTTGAAAGTGGCATAAGTCACTTTTTTTGTTGATTGCAATTTTTTTACAAATGAAAAGATACCGTTCAATTGTATTTACTGTTGCCATTAACTCGATTTTTTTGAAAAAGTGACTTATGCCACTTTCAAAATAAACGGCTCATATCGAGCTCTCCAACAATTTCCAAAAGTTCGGAAAACCAAAAATGTTCTCTACTATTTTTTTTTTTTTTTTCAATTTTCTTTTCGCAATTAAAAGTGCCTAGCAGATTTATAACACTTTTGATGCATGTTTGAAACTATGTAAAATTTCGAACATTCGAAAATTTTTAAATTAAATTAAAATTTTTAATTCTTGTTTTTTATGTGTCGATTTCTTTAAATGCACCTATAATTAATTATCAGCAGGTTTTAATTTTTTTTTTCGTGAATTGTACTTCTTCCTTTATCTTTCATACTTTCTGTGAAGGGGGAATGCATTTTCTGCCGTCGAATCCTTTGAAAATTTCTTTCATTTTCGGCTTTAAGTTTTTACTGAATTCAGCTTCTTTTCTAAGCTATTTTGTTATAAAAACTAAATTTAAGAGAAAACCTATTATTAAGTTTAATTTATTTTTTATTTAAAACTCATGTTTTAATGATTAAATATAAAATATATAAATATAAAACCCCACATGTCTTATCAATTTCAATATATCTAGAGGTAAGTATTTGGGAAAAGTAAAAGGCAAGCATATACTATTAAATACAGAAAAAAGAAATGGCTTACCACTGGGTAAACAAAATTGCACTGCCACCATCTCCGTGTGAAATTTGACAATTTGCAATTTGTGATATCCTCCCAGATGAGGAGTTAGAGCATTTAACCTCACACTGCACCATGTCTAGCTTTCTTAGATTATCCTATAGTATTAGGAAAAAATCTGTTTCTACACTTAAATTTGGCACTAGCATAAACGTTAGTCCTTTAATCTCCCATCCGTTCTTAACCCTCAGCCAGTATTTATTCCCCGAGAGGTCTCCACCAATAACCCACAGACAGATCTGTTAATTTATAATTCGAATCGGAATAAAATGATTTGAATTTCTCTCAACTCCAGGATAGGTTAGATCTTTAACATAAAAAAGGTACACACAAGTCTTTGCAAAAGTTCTACAACTTGAATTTTATGATCTTCGAAAGCGAATTTAGAAGAGGTGGAAAAGACCGATGCTTCCCATTATTGGGGTTCCAAAAGTTCACCTTCCAAAAGTTTAATGTAAATCGATCACTCTTACTTGGAATCACCTTCATGTGTATATGTATGTTCTGTCGATCTAATGTTCTTTTAATAAACAAATGTTGGCTAATAAATTGACGAGCTACTTCCTTCGAATTTGGCGAACAAATTTTAAGAAGTGGAGTTAGAAGAGCCTCCAATAGATGCAATGATTATAGAGCGACTACATTTTTTTTTTTTTTGAAGAATAAGGTTTGTCATTTAAATGTGAAGCCTAATCGTATAATTTGTTTTGAATAATAAACAAAAGTTTTGAAAGATGCCGTTAAAGCAAGAGAAACTCCACTGAGTGCTAATTTCAAACTACCCATCATTTCTAAGAAACTCTTTATTAAAAGAAAATTTATTTGAAATTTATGAAAACATTTATTTTTGTTAATAAGTAAATTAGTAATACTTAAAGCAATGTTAGAATTCCTGCGCTGTCAATTGTATTTTATGACAATGGAAATTACTTTCCACCACCACCACCGCCGCCACCGCCACCTCCATTGGCACCACCACCACCGCCACCTCCTCCGCCACCTAATGGTTGAGGATTTGGTAGTGGGTTGGGATTAGGATTACCTGCAGACAAAAGAGTTCCAGAAATAGTATTTAAAAAAAATCCGGGAATATTTTTTTTTTCACGAAGCAAAGGACATTAAATAGTAATAAATATCCTGCAACTCACCCAAAGCACAAGCTATTAAAGCCAAAACTAAAACAAATATAGCGTAGAATTTCATCTTACTGAAACGACAGTTGAGACAATGATGCTGTACGCCAGATTTAAACAATTATTTATATGAAGATTTAAATGCGTTTTTTGTAAACGTGATTGAAAATTTCTAAGAACTTTAACGGTGACAGACAACTAACAGCGTGCGCGTATGCACATGATTTATCTGAACCCTAAAAACTGCGATTATTGGTATTAAACAAACCTGTTGTTTGCATTAAAAAAATAATTAATAGTAAAATTTGTTATTAAAAAATAAATACAATGTCAGATTGATTGATTTAAATGAAAGTTTTTAAAACTTGAGCTCATCACAAAACCTTGGGGAATTTTTTATTTTTGCAAAAACGTAAGGAAACTATGAAAATAATTCTTGTTAAAATATTAAACTAAATTTTCAGGGCTTTCCATACGGTTTCATAACCACTGATAACAAATATTATAATCAATAAGTACAATTAATTGAAGCATAATAAAGCATTGATACTGAGAAATTATTATCAATTTCAAGCGAATGGAAATCTTTATTTATATAAAGCCAGGAAAAACAACGCAATTGAAAAAATTGCATTTGCAAATATTCAATTAAATTTTCAAATGCTACAATATGTTTCATTTTGTACCATTTTTCTTTTATAAAAAATTGAATTCTTAAAAATTCGAAATTGCTTTTAAAAATTAAATTTTGAAATATTTCCAAAAAAATTTCAATCATACGAGAATTTTATTATTTGGACAGTTCAATTCAATAGACTAAAAAAAGCTTTTAAAATATTGTGGTTATATTCGAAAATCTTATTTCAATTTTCATTATACATAATAACAATTTTAAGGCCCAAGGAAACTTTTTAATGTTAATTGCTATCACTTTTGAAAATTCGAAATTAGTTTCGAAGTTTATAAAGAAGAGATTTTCAACATCGAATAACACAACATTATTTCACTATTGAAAGTAATCATAAAAATTTGATTTTAATTAAAAGTTTTAAATTTCGTAGTATGTTCGAATTTTCAAACTCAATATCGAAAAATTTTTTAAGATTTCGCATTTTTCATAAATACTTTTAATGCATTACTGTGGTTTTAATTTTATTACCATTCGGTAATTTCGAACTTAGTTCCGCAAATACAAAAAAAAGAAAAAAAAGATCAGTAGATTATATCAAACATTAGGAGAGAAGTTTTTAATCAATTTCGTAAGTTTATCCTTTAGAAAACGAAAATGTTGTTTGTAATCTAACCAGTTTTTTTTTTTTTTTTTGTTCAAAATGGATTTGATAGTGATTTTTTCTACTAACTTCATTTGTAGTAAACAATAAGAAAAACATGCATAGTTTTTGGTGCATTAAGAAAATAAGCTTTTCATGTTTATACAAAAAGGCTTAATGTGAGTTTTGTTAGCAAAAACAATTTTAACAAACTACTTTCTATGGGTATAAATATACTTCATCCCTGTAAAATCAAAATACAAAAGAATTGGAATGTAAAGACTGTAAATCAAAAATTATCGTAATCGAATTACACAATTGAAATCATTCCGATTGGAATGTATGACTTATCTGTTTATTAAAATGAATTACAATATTAGAAAATCCTTAAAATTGCCTTAACATTATTGCTTCGATTTTAGAAGTTACTACGTTCGCCACTTCGAATTTAATCGCCAATATTAATTTAAGTTTTTTTTTTTTTTTTTTTTTTTTTGATAAATTTTATTATTTATTGAATCTTCAATTGTAAATTAAATTATCAATAAGTTTTTCAAATCTTAAATCTAAAAAATATTACATATAAGTTTAGCCAATGCTAAACAAAATTTTTAATTTCAACGGTTAATTTATGTTGTTTTACATCTCTCGTGTACGGCTGAGAAAAAGAGTATCCCTCCTTTTCAGCCGGGTGTGGCCTCTATAATTTAAAATATTGCGCGCAAGTACATTTGGGTGCACCTCAAGTTTTTTTATATATTTTTTAGCGTTTATTGAAAATACTGTTTTCACCAACGGAACATCTAGATCTTTATGAATCCGATGATTTCTGACATACCAGGGAGCTGCTGTAATTGTACGTAGAATTTTATTTTGTCGCCTTTGAATTTTTTCGACATTTGATGCTGAGGCAGTGCCCCATAACTGGATTCCATAGAACCATATTGGTTTCAGGATCGCGTTGTATAATAGTAGTTTACAGTCTAGGCTTAGTATAGAATTTCTTCCAATAAGCCAATTCATTTTGGCTGCTTTTAATTTCATTTGTATTAACTTTGCGTCGATATGCGATTTCCATGTTAATTTAAGTTTTTGTGATATAAATAGTTCAAAAAGCTAAGTTGACTTTATTTTAAATTCATTTCTGAACGACAAAATTAAACAAACCAAACTTTATCTGCTGAGTTCTTAAAATTAATCCTAATTTCGAATTTTGAAATTTTAAACAACATGAGTTTTTATGATTGACTTTTTTAATAAGCTGGTAGTCGTTATTGCATTAATATTTTAGTGTGTAATTTACGATGCATATTCGTATTTTCGAACATAATTTCGAAATATATTTTTAGCTTAAAATGTTACACCAGGCAATTGACAGTTAGCCATATCATAAATATGTATTTAAGTCGCTAAATTTTAAATTGAATTATTCGAACTTAATTTCGAATATAATTATATTATTGCCTAAATTTTACAATACATATGTTCGAAATTTCGAAAATTATTTCAATGTAATATATGTATGGGTATAAGATTTTTCAAATATGTATTGCAAAAACTTAAATTAACACTATTTCAAATAAGTTTATTTAAAGGAAAAAAATACACAAAGCAAACGTTTTCTATTGTGTTTTAAGAATATTAAATTTTGCTTTGATAAATGTATTTGGTTTCGAATTTTCGAAATAACAGTTTTTAGACTTGAATTATATTATTTAGCTCAAAAGAAGTTATTTTGTTTTTATATTAATTAATTTTTTATATATTTTCATTTTCGAATTTTGTTCGAAATTTCGTACTTAACTTCACCAACGAAATTGTACGGCTCTAATATTATTGAAATGTGCTTTTCAATATACTTACATATGAGCCGTTTATTTTGAAAGTGGCATAAGTCACTTTTTCAAAAAATATCGAGTTAATGCCAACACTAAATAAAATTGAACGGTATCTCTTCATTTGTAAAAAATTTGCAATCAACAAAAAAAGTGACTCATGCCACTTTCAAAATAAACGGCTCATATATTTCACTAAAAAATTAAATGTTTGTTGGGTTAGAAAATTGCATTTAATTTCGAATTTTTAAAATTCATATTAATTAACTAAAGAAAGATGTTATGTTCTGTAATATATTTTCAAATGTATGTTCAAAACACAGAAAATATATCCTGCTTTACTTAATTAATTTGAATATGGAAAATTTTACATTAAATGGAATTTTCCAAATTTTTTTTATTTACAAAATTTTAGCTAGAAGTGATTTTCATGTATTAGAGACGATTAAAACAAATTTCATTATTATATATTCGGTTTTCAAGGAAAGATTTCATTTATTAAAGGATTTTTAATACAAGCAACAGAAGTCAAGGTGATTGGGAAAATTAATTCATTCAGAGAATCTTCACTTGCCACCACCGCCGCCGCCTCCGCCACCACCACCTCCTAAGGGTATAGGATTAGGTTGAGGCTCAGGATTGGGATTTCCTGTTAAGAAAATTTAGTATTATTGCATAATCCTTGGAAAGTTTCCTTATTTCATTTAAATTAGTTACACGATCACTGATCATCATTTATTATTAAGCAGCACTTACCCAAAGCCAGAGCTATTAAAGCCAATACAAATGCAAAAATAGCGTACAATTTCATCTTGTTAACTGATACTAAATTATTGATTAATTGTTCGTTGTATTTATACTCAGATTTTAATTAGGGAAAACGTACATCATAATTAATTTTCAATCACTATTCTTATCAATTTTAAGGGGTTGCATTTATGACCCCCGCATTAACACGTTTGAAAAACGTAAACTTTGTATAATTAATAATTAATAAATAAAAAATAATTACTAATTAAATACAAAAGCAGTTTTATAATTTTTATTTTATTATTAAGGGGAGGGAAGCGCAGCAAGCCGGGCAGTAGTTTCTTATTTGCATTAAATTTAAATTTATTTTTCCCATAACTGCGACTAAATTGACAAAATTTCTGAGAATTAATCATTAAATGTAAAGCTAAAGTTGGCTTAGTGAAAATAAAATTTCGAAGTGTCTGGTACGCATTTCTCATGTTATTTAACAACATAAATAAACAGTTAGGTTCAAATTATTAGCAATTATACACCGCAGAGCATAATAATACACTATTTTCGTGGGATGCTGCACGATATTCATCAGCGTTCTGTTTAATGTGAATTCCCATTTAGTTGGTACTCAATTTTATAACACTAAATCAAAAAAAATACATATTTTTTTGTATTGAATGTTACTTAACTTCAATATAAAATGAATTAACATAAATTGAGATGGTAGCCTTCGATTTTCTTTCTACCGTTTCTGCATTTTCACTAGAGTAAAATTTTTACTATCATAAAAGTAGAAATGAAGTGAAGAACTTTAGCTAAAGTAACGTTCAATACATTTATGTATGCATTTCATATATTGCCAACAATTGAGTTTAGGAAAAAATTAAAAGTTATAAAAAAAAACATTTTTATGTCATTCACAAAAATATATGGGTAACGTTCAATGATTGGCCTGATCGATGAAAGGAAAAATTTACATTGTTACGGTTTATGTGGCTGCCTTATATGGAAAACAATTCAATTAGAATTAAAATAATTCTGTTTTGACATGCTAATATTATACACTTGAAAAAGTAACGTTCATTACGTTTTTGTGTAAATATTATATTTTTACTATACACAAGACCATAATCAGTAACAATTAAGATAAATACCTAGCGTGCGGTAACGTTCAATACATTGTTTGTACTACAGAGGACAATCAATTAATAAAACATTTTAAAATATTATAATTTTGTCAAAGGAACGTTCAATACATTGCTTTATGAATTCCAAACCAAGTAAAAATTGATTTCACAACACTTGAGATGGATATTAATCGGCAAGAAAAAAAAAATTATTATTAACAAAATAGATCTAGAAAATTAAAAAAGAGAGTAGGTAACGTTCAGTGATAAATTGATATAATGCATATTTAGAATTGATAATATGCGATGAATTTTATTAAAAAAGAATTTAAAAGACTATGGGTAACGTTTCAAATCATAACCGACCGCAAACCGGCAATAACTGCACTCTCGGGTGTGTATACAACATCCCTTCTTACCCTGGAATGTAGGAAGTCACTTAATACAGTGGCTAATCATTCTAGTGTTACCCTTACATGGATACGGGGTCACAGGGAAAACATAGGCAACTTCATCGTTGACAATCTGTCCAGGAGAGGCACAGAGCTAGAGGCCATTGATATTGACAACTTCTGTGGTCTTCCGCTCCTGGCCTGCTGAAAGCGAATTGATGAAGCTCTCATGCAGATGGCACAAACCAGATGGTTTAATGAGCCAACCTGCACCACAGCAAGGACATTAAGGCCTCGCCTAGACGTCAACAGAACCAAAAATTTGTTGAAATTCCCCAAAACGCAATTGCGCAATCTTGTGGCCACAATCACAGGACACTGCACCTTCGGTATCCATGCAAGACGCATGGGTCTACCATATAATGAATACTGCTCCAGCTGTAATGACGAGGAAGAAGGAGAAAGTATCGCACACCTTCTATGCCTCTGCCCAGCTATGGAGAATCACCGCCTTCGCTTTCTAGGCAGAAGATCCTTCAGTACCCTCTCCGAGCTCTCAGTTGCGGAACTCGGTAGCCTTAGATCCTTTATCAGGAGCAGTGGATGGTTCGCCCAATAGCGGGCTTGACATCTTGCCCGTTTCGCTGCAAGTCTCACCCTTTGCCTCGACTTTTTCCACCTGTTTTCTCTGTTTTTCTCTGCCCCTTTTTTACCTGCTCTTATTTAGACTCCTCTAATCTCCCTTTCTCTAATACTATCCCTCACTACAGGCAACACAATGGGACCACATCAGGACTCAAGAGGGCTGGAATCTAATCTTCCTCTTACCAGCAGCCTGCTAACCTAACCTATCCTAACCATGGGTAACGTTTAGTATACAAACCATGATGGTTTGAAGAAGCATTTTGCGGTGCTATGAATACATTTGTTAAGGTAACGTTCAATACATTTGTGAATTAGTTTTTGATGCACATCCTGTTGACCATTCCTGCAAAATTGTTTCTAATATTCAAAAATTTTATTCAAAATAATTTTTACGAAATTTCTCAAAGTAACTATCAAGACATTTTTCTGCGAATTTTTAATTTTTACCGAAAACACTAACTACAAATTAAATTGACAAAAATTCGATAAATTTTCATTGTAAACAAACAATTTTCCAGTAGTTAAAAAAAAATTGCAACGTTCAATACATTTGCTATATATATATAAAACATAATCGTTTCCTGATGAAATTTTCGATACATAATTTGATAAATTCCGAAAGTTTATTTAAAAATTTCTTGTCACGAATATTTCTATATTTGAAGATTTTAAAGAAAATAAATCTGTTAAAAGTATAGTAAAGTATACTAAAACAGAGTAACGTTCAGTACACAAATCTATAGATAACAATTAATGAGCATTAAAATCGTAGGGAATTATTGACTTTGAATTGCTTTTCAGATTTTAATTTATATATTCCATTGATGACAACCAAATGTTTTGCCCACAACTGTATGAAATTCTTAGAATTTAGTGAACTTTAATGTTATACGCCTTAATAATTTCTTTTTAAATCGTCATATAAATATAAGTTGCATCAAATGTTGTATTATCATTCAACAAAATGAAATTGTACGCTTTCTTGATTCTTGCATTATCCTTATTAGCAGTGGCTTTGGGTAAGTTTTCAATACACAATTATTTTGGAAATAATTTTTATAAAAATAAAAATTTCATTTAATAGGAAATCCCAATCCTGAACCTCAACCCAATCCTTTACCATTAGGAGGTGGTGGTGGCGGTGGCGGCGGCGGTGGTGGCAAGTGAATTCGAAATTGTTTATGACGTCTCCTTACATGGAATTGCCCTTTAATATCTCTATACTTGTATTAATAATGCAAATAAATCTCTGAATATTCTTTTGAAGCACAAATAACATTTTAAAGTAATTTTATTAAAAGATTAAGGACCCCATTCAGTCAAGTTGTCACTAGAGGCTAACCAATGGCATTTCTTTTTTTTTTATATAAATGAGCAAATGATCCAAATTTGAGGGAAAGTGACCTCAACTATATCAGTTTGTTTAAGACCAACAAAAAAATCCTTACAAAGAAAACCCCAGCACAGCGTCACAGTTTATATCCTTTTATCTCATTCGCTTTCCGTTTCCATATAAGAAAAGTCAATTGCAGCATGAGATTATTAAGTACACGTTATTTTCTAAATGTACTTTTTGCATAAGTAAAATCTTTATACAATAAGTCTTTTCCGAGAAGTATTCGTTTCTGATAGTCCATTTTGTGTTCGAAACGTACTTTTCCCGAGAAGTAAAATTTGAAAAAAAAAATAAATTCGCTTAAGTAATAATTATTTTTTCCAATGAAATCTTTAAATTTAAGAATATAAAAACAATTTTGTATGAAAAAATCAAACTTTGCAAAACGTACTATTTGCAACAAAATATTACCTGCTCAAATCATCTTTTTCAGACAAATTTTTTTCAAATAAACCTGTTTCTAAAACCCTTGTTTTCAAACATTAACATATGTATCAGTTTCAGTTAAAAGGGACCTATGGATGAAAAAATCGATTTTTACTTTTTTTTGGTGATTCTTAAAATAGACAAAACGATCTTTCTAATACAGCAAACCGCAGTTTTCTAACTGCAATACTTTTGTCATAAGGAAGCTTTAAAATACACCTTTGATAAGAAAAGAAATTCAATATTACAAAAAAATAGTCCGCCATATTAGATCCGCCATTTTGAATTTTCAAAATCCAATACCAGATTCGTAATCAGCGACCCCCAAAATCCCCTTATAACGCGTTTCGAGTTATAAAAGCGTTCAGGCGTTTCAAAATTAACCTGTTAACTACAAAATCGTTTTTCTCCAAAACTCATTTTTTGCCCATTTTTCGCCCTTTTAACTTAAACTGACACATATGTACATATGTATTAAATCCTACATTTTTTAAAATACGGTTATTATAACAAAAAATCATGTAAAAAAGTACCCTTTTTAAAACAGTATAATAAAGATACAAAAAAAATACTTTTTACAAACCAGTGACTCTTTCAAAATATGTAGCACATTTTTAAAAAAGTATACTTTTTAAGAAATAAGTCATCTTGCCTTTTTCACATAGAAAAGTTTTTTAAACATTCCTTTTGCAAAAACTATGTTTTTCCACATAGTATTTTTACACAAATATCTTTTTTAAAAATAGTATTCTTTGTAAAATATAATGAAACCTCTCTTAACGGACACCTCTTATAATTTTTCCAATATTGTACTTTTAAAAAAAAGGTACTTTTTCAAAACAATAATTGTTTTTAAACCGTAATTTAAAAAAAAAAGTACCTTTCTCTTAAAATAACATTCTATAAAATGTACCTGCTAGAACCAAAGAGGATTTTGTGAAAGTATGCAGTGCACTGTGTCGGAACTCAGGGAGAGTGTTGGGGTAGAGAAGCTAGATGTTGAAAATTTAGAAGGCTTAACTATTTCACAATTCTGCTTTGCGCACTATGTTAATTTTTATAGCAGTGTTGAGGTGCCTCCGGTGTTAATTAGACGCATTAACTTTGTTAAGCTGTATTAGCAGGCATTTTATTAATTATTTTACTCCGCCGATGTTTCTGCTAACCGACGAAGGAGGGCGATGTTGTGTACATTAGCTTAGATAGCATCAACCGCTTTCGGTACAGTTTTTAGTGACCACTGCTATGCCTTCATCACTTAAATGGTCCGACAAAAATTAATACAATGTCTCACTAACGCACATTCGAGAAATTAATGATGTTGATTGACTTGCTATGGCCAGGGTTTGAACCCAGGCCCCAGTCATTGTTTGCTTAGTAGTCAACGCGCTAACCACTTCAGCCAACACCACCCTCAATTTTCCAAATTTAAATTTTGAAAATACATACTTATGTCCACTTTCAAAAACACTTATTTAAAAATATGACTTACAACATTTTTCAAAACAAGCGATTTTTTCCAAATTCTTTTTATTATCAAACGACATTCTTTCAACAGGGTCCTTTTCAAAAAGGGCCAGTTACAAAAAGTACCATCTCCTAAAGTATCTTTCCCAAAAGATAATTTGTTCAAAAACGTTTTATTTTTAACTGAGAAAAGATCAGCAAAAGTGAAAATTTGCGAAAACATAACAACTCTCAAAGAGAGAAAATCGTTAAAGTGAAAAAATCGCTTAAAAATTTTTTTTTGAGTACCTGACAAAAGCAAACCCCAAAACAAAAAGTAGACACGTCCAAAAAAAAAGCTAAGAAAAAATTCGTCAAATCGAGAAAAAAAATTGCCAAAACGTACAGAAAAGTTAAAAACTTTCGTTAAAACGAAAAAATATCACTAGATTTAAATAAATTGACAAACGAAAATATATATCGATGCATGTTACTAACATAGCCTAATGGTGTTTTCTTTTCTACACACAAAATGGCACCTAGTTGAAGGTACATGTATAAAATAACTTGCCAAACCTGTAATAATGCACCTTGTTATTCCACTAGAACAAAACACAATCTATAAAAAAGTGGAACGCCCTGTTTTTAACAGCTGACAGCTAAGTTTTACAGGGCACTTCAACACTATCGATTTTTACGGGGCATAAAGTGCAATGCCTTCCACCATTAGTGAGAGGGATTTTTTTAGAATCAAACACACTGCTGCAAAACATTTTTAAGCAACGAACACCAAAGTACACTTTCTGTATGGAGATGTACCATTTTTTTGTAGAAAAGAAAATACCATTAAATAAAAGTCTAAATCAGCTATACTTGATGGCATGGAAGAGTAATGAATGAGTCATTAATTAAAATAACATGTTCACACTACACTGAAAATTGTGGAAACAAAATTATATAAGAGTACATAATTTTTTTAACGTTATTTTTCTATAATCATATCGGGTAAATCGATTAAAAAAAACAGGCCATATTTCATTTAAAATAAACTTTTGATTTCATTTCCATTTCGATTTCCGTACAACATAACAAACACACAAATTTAAATTTTGTGAAATAATGATATTTATAAAATCAATTCTCTTACTTGACTTGTTTTTTTTGTACAATATTTACCCAATACGATTATAGAAAAAATAATGGAATTTTTAATTTGTTTTGATTTATTATGAATATTTAAAAATATTACATTTTTTTCGGTTTAACTTTCGGGCCGAATTTTTGTTGTTTTTGAATTGGAATAAGATAATTTATGTTAATTATTTTTCAAGTCGAAGTAAATATATTGAAAATAATCTGCAGTAAAATTATTTATCATAAATTTTGAGTTCTTGTTGTTCTAAAAGTTAAGCTGAAGTTGTTTGACGATCACAGGAAAATTCTTTAAATTTAAAAAAAAAAAACATTTTCAAATAAATTTAATTCATTCTTTATTTAGATTTCTTTTTGATTTTTTCTAATAACTATAACCATAACCATTGCCACTTGAGCCGCTACCTCGCTGGCCATCTGAAGTACCATAACCATAGCCACCATTGCCACCAGCACCGCCATAAGGACCATTAGGTCCAACACCACCATAACCATAACCACTATCGGCACCAGAGCCACCGCCTCCACCACCTCCACCGCCACCACTATATTGACCACTACAAAATGCTATTGATAGCAGTAAAATTCCCAGATACAATAGTATTTTCATTTCGCTAACTTTGACTACTATTTCTGATCATGCAATTTCAGCTCTATTTATAGTTTCTTTGTGGCAGAAAAAAAATAAAAATTTTTGTTGTTCCTTTTTTTAATTCAATTATTTTCAATAGATTATTTAGATTTATTTGTGGGAAAAGATTTGTAAATTAAATTTTTTTAATTGTGAGTAGTCGTGTAGCAAAATTATGAGCTACATTGGGTATATTAAATAATTCATTAAGGATTTCTTTTGAGTTGTTTTATCCGGGTGTGTTTGGGAATCAGAGGCCAAAAACTGTTTTCTTTTTTTAGCTGTTTAAAATAAATAGCATGTTAAACTTGTTGTTTATTTTTCAATTATATGAATTTAAATTTTAATCATATTTTTCTGTTGTTTTTTTTTTTTTGCAAGTTATAAATTATTTATTTAATTCTGCGCAATTGTGTTAAAAAATTCTAGGAATTATTTATTTGGTCTATGTGTGCTGTGGCTAGAAGGAATGTTTTCATATAGTTGTATAGTGTTTTTCCTCCTTTCTATGTTAATAGTAGTAGAAATATTAATGTTTCAAATTCCTTCAGTAAAGGGTGTTTTTTATAGAGGCGGGCATTATGTCAGCTATCAAGTCATTAAAGTTTAGTTTGATAGTTTTAAAATTATGGTTCTGTGCGAAATACGTAAATACGACTTTTAGAGGCGAATTTTGTTTAGCGATGAAGTTAACTTTTGTTTGAATGGGTACGTCAATAAACAAAACTGCCGCATATGGAGTGATGATAATCCATCCTCAAGTATATGTTGAGACAACGTGTTATATCCAGAAACACTGACTGTTTGCTGTGCTTTATGCTGTTTAGAATGTTACAGTCAATGGTGTCCGCTATAGAGCCATTATTACTGACTTTTTTGTTTATCACTTGAACGACCATGATATGATGTACAGGAGCTGTGGTTTCAACAAGACGGCGCAACATGTCACACAGCTTGTGCCACAGTTGATTTATTGAAGAAAACTTTTGGTAACCGCACAGTTTCACGTTGCGGACCCTCCGTGAATTGGCCTCCAAGATCGTGCGATTTAACGCTGCTAGAATATTTTCTGTGGGGATATATGAAGTCGCTAAAAAGGTGGGATGTCTGTAATAATCGTGGGACTTTAAAAAAATTGCAGTTTTAAATTTTCATTTTCAAAATTGAACCTCCTGATTATACTACGTCCGAGACACCCACGACGGTCATATGGCACAGTTCATATTTAAATTATAATGCCGGAAGATTATATTTCGAATAAAGTAAATTTCATGTGAATTTAAAAAAATTCATCTTTATTTTATTCCATTTCAATGTTTTATACCTCTATAAAAAACACCCTATATGATAGGTGGCAAGTAAAGATCTCTATTAATATTGCTAATATGAAAAAATATATATATATAAAATTTTTTGCCCACTGTTAGCTGGTATTTAGTTCAAAATCGACAACCATGATAAAAATGTGTGTCACAACGAGATCGATTGACTCATTTCCCTCAAGTATCCTTGTTAATTAATTAACTTTTATTACTCATACGTTCACGTTAAACTAAACCAAAAATATATGCATGTATTTACCCTCATTCCAGTTGTCGTCGTCAACGTCGCCGTCATTTTATTGTCACATCAACAATTCAATAACAAGTTGGCATTCTGTAACAAGATTGCGACGACGTTGCCTGCGTATCGTTTGTGTCAATACCTCCCTAATCCGGACAGATATAGTTTCAGCTATTGTCCGGATTAGTGGATTGTCTGAATTAGCGAGTGTCCGGATTAGAGACGTTGTACTGTATAAGAAATACACATCTCTAAATGTTACAAATCAGCTGTCGTGGTTTGTTTGTTGCTTTGGAAAATTAATAAAATTCAAAAATGTTTTTAAATGTTCACAATAATTCTCATTCGCGTCTTGATTCAACAACTATAACCTTTTAACATTGTTGGCGTCGAAGGTGTATTAGTGTCTTTTGATGTGGTAGAAATAAAGTCCAGTATTAACTTGTATAGAAGTCACATCAATTTCAGATGTTTTCACTTCTGCTTCCGCTAATACATAAGCTACATTTTTCAACAGGACTCGTTGAACTCCTCTCTTATAGACCGATTTTTTATCGGATTTTTCTACAGTTGGTCCCGTAGGTAGTATTACATAAACTAGAAAAGAATTGTATCGGGGTTTTTGTGTTATGACAGAATTATTTAGGAATGATTTATTTTTATATGGTACTAGCTTTTTCCCGCGGCTTTGCTCGCCTTGAGGCCATACTGTAGTAAATTGGATTGGATATTGACCCACTCAGGGTTGGAGCTCAATTACATTGAGCTATTTTACACTGGATTAATTATGCTGGCATAACATTACAGTTTTTGGCGAGAGGGGTGAAGAGAGCGGTTTTTCGTTGGCACAATTCAACCAACCTCAAACCCGCATTAACAGCACAAAACTAATACATACACACTTACGAATACACAGGTTCTGTGTTTTCTTTTTTACAGACCGTATTTAGTCGTTGGTTAGCTATCGTCGAGTGAACATGAATTTCAAAGAAGAAGGGGGTTGTGCCAACAAACTTTATGCATTTATTTTTTAATAAAACAGTATGAAACATTCTCAATTCATTTTTAATTTTTTGTATAAGTATTTTATATTTTTTTATTTTATTTATAAGCAAAAAAAATATTTTTTTTTTGTATATAACGCGCTTTATGTTATTAATTGTTAATTGATTAAATTTCTCAATAAACCTTTTAAAAAACATAAAATTTTTAACGATTAATTATAAAAATTCTCACAATTCACTTAAAAAAGTACAAAAGTTCTAAGAGAATCATTAACTTAAGCTACGTTCACATTTATCAAATATTTGCCCAAAAAAACGTAACCAATAGTTTTGCTTAGGGATAGTGTCATTTAACACGATTGTTATATTACAAAATAAAATTAATTCTTCTCCAAAAGAGTATTTTTATACAGTTTTTAAAAAATTCGAACCAAAAATTAAAAAATATTGGAATTAAAGGAAATAAATTATTAGTTTTTTTCTTGGTTACGTTTTTTTCGACAAATATTTGATAAATGTGAACGTAGCTTTACATACACAATTAAATTAAAAACTTTGAAAAATTTTGGCTAAATTTTTTTTATTAGCAGGTATAGAAGATGTGAAGCAATTTAAAAATTTTTTTTATATTGATGTTTAAAATTTTCCATCATTGCACAATTATTCAGTAAATTCGCTTCTTATACATGAAATTCCTCCTAAAATAATTGCCAATTCATCATCACTTATTATTCTCGCAATATTTCTGGCCACTATGTTCCGTAATGTGCACAACGAAAGACAAACTTCAAATGAATAAAAAAAAACACTAACACATACAAAGCTGAGTACACGTATACATTATATGCCAGATAATTAGTCCACCGTAAATTTGGAAAGAACAAAAATTGTGCGGCTTAAAAATTGTTCTAGTGTAAATATGCTCATTGAAAAACAATTTTTTTAATCTTTCGTAAGAAATAAAAATTTTTTTTTAATAAAAAGTATCCTATGTTACTTCTAATAGCTCCAAGAATATGTGTAAAAAGTTTCATGATGATCGGTTTATTAGTTTTTGCGTGAAAGCGCTACAAACAAACTTACATTCACATTTATAATATTGATATGATATGATTAATGTGATTGTGAGTCAGTTTTTGTGCATTTATGATCATCATGAAAGATGGCGTGCATGCAAACAAACTAATGAATGCATGATCACTTAAATTTGTTTATTTTCAAATTAATTTCGGTTTTTTTCATGCTGTGTTTGGATAAAGTTATTGGAAAACTTCTTTCTTAGATCGGTGGCCAAAACAGGACCCCCCTCAAGATATAAGATTATTAGATCTAATTTAAACTTGGTGAAGGACGAACAACGTTAATTGTGCCCTGAATGGGGGGGGGGGGGCGGATTAACTTCTTTCAAATCACTTTACTACACATATTTTAATGAATACATCATAAATTTTAAATAAAACCATTTGCTTATAAGATCTTCTTTGTATTAATTTTATTTATTGACACTTAAGTAATGTTATCTGAAGAAATAGATTTTCTGTGACTCTACAGAGATTCAATGAGTATTCAAAACTTTTGTTATGTGTTAGAATTTTTATTAAGTCCTGCTTTTAATGTGCAATAAGTAAAAGATAAGTCTTCTGTCTCCTACTCTACGGAACCATGCTATATTTTATGATTCTTAAAACAGATACCCGAAAAGCATTGGCGAATCGAAGGAACTCTAAATAAAGATCATACTTATGCATGGATGCACTACTACGAGTATGCAGGTGGACTGCATAAGACAGGATCACTTTCTGTAGGATAATCGAAAGTGTCAAGCACTTTTCATAATGTTGTACTTGCTGCTATGGTTAAACCATTTGCTATGTTGTGCCACAATCGCACAGCGACCAGATTCGAAGCAGCAGGCGCTAACTGGTCGGCCAGAAAACATTGACTACTACTCATCCATACCTCAGCTCGACAATACATTTGCTATAATGTCCTCCAGTATATCCTGCTTTCATTGTAAAAACATCTTAGAGATCTACACGAACAGATCCCAAGATAAATTTTGGAACGGCTGGAGACGTCTGTTCTTCCTGTAGCTGCTCTTGGTAACACAAAAAAAATAATGTGCCCCAAAGAAATTTTAGCGGACGAACTAGATAATTATGAAAACCCGAATGCGCATGCGGAACACGGATTAAATAGTTGGCTTAAATTATGTAAAACTAAAATTCAGCAAATTCTATTTCGGAACACGCGGACTAGTCGGCCTAATGAGGTCACATGCTCGTCTCGTGCGTAATATGGCCCCAATCCGATTGCAATAAACTACAAACCAAGAGCGAAACTTCTCGGGCTACTACGCACTACTTGTGGTGGTAAGTAGAGGACACTATTTCATAGATGGACGTGCTAGTAGATTAAATCTAGTGTACTAAGCCTTTTTATAGAAGTTGCCTTTGTCCTGCTCTTTCTCTATCTCTCTTTCTGAGCCAACGTAAGCTTTAGATCGTTAATTTGGTAGTCATTTCATGAAATTGCTTTTTAAATAATTAAACATTATTTTATTGTTAGGAAAGTCAAGATTTTTATTAGGATGTTGTTAAAAATTTAATTATTAATCAAATGCTTAGCGACCATAAGGGCGATTACCACCACCACCACCATATGGACCACCTCCACCTCCACCACCAACAGGACCTCCACCGCCGCCACCACCACCATAAGGACCACCGTAAGGTCCTCCGCCACCACCTCCATTAGGGCCGCCTCCACCACCATAACGGCCACCGCCACCACCACCATATTGGGCACTACATAACAGAGTGCTGATCAGCAATAAGCAGAGAATCAATAAACTTTTCATGTTTGATATTTTTTCTTTTTAAGTTTTCTGCCACAAGTTGTGCGCGCTTTTATACTATTTTTTTATTACCTGACGACGTTCAGTGCAGCTAATCTGAACTAAACATCTTTTATTTAATTGGTTTTTGTTTTTTATTGCTGCAATAATTATTAATTGCATATGCAAGTATTCAAATAACTTTTAAATTTCTAGAGAAAAATATATTTTTTGCTACAGGTTATCAGAATTCTATTATGCATATGGGCGATAGATGTAGATTGGATTTTTCTTAAGAAAATGCATTTAACACTTAATTAAAGGTGTTGCATTTATTTAAGTTTAATACAACTTATGATCCCTCTCACAATAGACAATAACTCTAGCTGCTGCATTTAACCCCTTGGGAAATAACATTTTCCGTTTATGAAATATATGTATGTATTTTTCCCTTAGCAAAATGTTTAATCTATTTGTATCTACCAAAAATGTTCCAATGAAGGAAATTTCACTGCAAAAAGGAAATTCGAAAAGTTTTATAAATTTTCTTCGTTAAGAACAGCAATTTTCAGTAGTTTATGTAATAAATTAAAGTATGTAATCGAAAAATTTCCCCAATGAGGAAATTTGTTTTAGTCATGTGAAAATGAGAAAGTTTTGCGTTAAAATTCAAACAATTCATACACAAAATCTCAAGCAAGAGCTGAAAATTACAAAAGCGAAAGCAAAATTATTTTTCAAAAAAATAAAACTTATAACAATATCCCAACAAACAATTCTTATTACAAATGAATGTGTTTATTTTCTTAACATTTGGGGTGTTCATACCGTTGTTATATCAGTCATATTGTCATAATGTCTTATTATTTTACAATAGTTTAAAAAAATTGTTGATGTACTTCAAACAAAAAGGTCTTATAATAATAAGACATATTGAGGTATGTTTATGGTTTGCCATAAAATGACAGTAGAAATCTTAGTTGAGAAGCTGCAACTCCTTATTCGAGCCGGTGATAATATTTACAAGCCGCCGCTACGTTGAAATAACACAAGAATGAAAACAAAGCAAATTCATTACCAGGTTTATGCACGACCAAGGCGAATTAATTATAAGGTGGATGCAGTGCCGAATTCACGCGAATTTATACATTACCTACACTATCAAATTTGTTACATATTTTCTGGCGCCATTTTAATGTAATTTTTTATGCATGGAGAATTTTGACAGCGTAGGTAATGAATTCGCCGTTTACACAAACAAAATTCCTGTAGTTTGCTTTGTTGTTGAATTGTAATGTATAAATTCACGTGAATTCGCCACTGCATCCACCTTATAATTAATTCGCCTTGAATGAAAATATGTGTTTGAGTAACTGATCTGCCTGGCAGCTTGTGAACGTATGTATTTCCACTTGCCGCCGTACAAAAAAATAGTTCAGCTCATGTTACCGCAACAGCTGTTTTTGATTATATTTATTTCAGCAAGTTCGTATAGATAAAAAAATTTTGAAAATTTGAATTGATAATGGACAGTTTAGAAAATTTACAGGAAATTTATTTATTAACAATTAAAAAACATTTACATTTAAGCCAAAATGCAAACGTATGCCCAATACTCGTATTATTTAATCCGACTAAAAATGGAGTGTTGTTAAATGTTTATCAGCTGGCACAATTATGACATAGCACACTTATTTATGACGGGGTGTTCACAATTGTCTTATTTTGGTGTGCTATTATTTTATGACATATGACTTATGACTACAGTGTGAATACCCCAATTATTTCAAAAAGTTGTGGATATTAAATAAATACTCCCCATAAAAAATCAATAAACATGAGGTAATTATAGAATTTCATGAAATTTCAAATTTATTATTTGTTTTTATTAGTTATTACCAATACAATTACAAATTACATATAAGATAATTGGAAACAGATCTGCCAGAGTGTAAGGTAGTAGTCTAGCCCATAATATTTGCATAAAAAGTTTTTGTATGTTACAATTTTCTAATAGGGGATATTGTTCAGATAAAAACTATTTTATAAAAAATTGGAATGTTGCTAAGGTAACTTCTGAAAATGCACCGGATGGATTTGTTGGTGGTAGCGCGTCACTGACGAATTTTTTTCACAATAAGAATTATAATTTATTTAATTTCAGTTAATATGTTTCACTTAATTTATTATTATAATTAACATGAACGATTTTCAATACTTGTTTTGTATATCAATAAAAAAAATCTTTATTTTATTAATCGCATAACTTTTTCTAGTATATCACTAACAACAGGCTGTAAAAGAAGTTTGCAAAACTTTTGAAACCTAAGTGCTTATAAATTTTATTCGATTAATCGAATAATTTTTAGATGACAAATCAAGTAGATTATATATTAAATTTTATATTCTAGTAATATGTAATCGATCAATAAAAAAAAAATACTATTTATAATAACCTAAGAGTTTTTCATCGATTAATTGACTAATTTCTATAATGTTTTTTTCAATTAAACGTATAACATTTGTTTGAATATCAGTTTTAATAAGCAGTAAATCAGTTTGCAAAACTTACTTATACAATTTGCTAGCTTATAATTTTTACTCGATTATTCGAATAATTTTTATGTGACAAAACGAATAGTTTCCATGGAATTATTCTAGTAATATGCATTCGATAAATGCCAAAAAAAAATGTCATTCGAATAACTTAGGAATATTTAATCGATTAATTGACTCATTTTTATCATTACAACAAATAATAAATTAATTTTTATTTCATTAATCGTTTATCTTTCGTTTTGAAAATCAATAAAAAATTATTTATACTCGATTAAACCTAAAAATTTTATTCTATGAATCGAATAATTTTTAATTAGATATTTGAATTTATGATATTAATTATTTGTAGCACAAACAACACATTAGAATAGTCGAAAAATGTTTATTCTTTACTTTTTAAAACTTTTCAAATTTTTAATTTTGTCGAAAGAATAAAAATTAATCGTGTTTTTTAACGATTTTTTTTTTCTGAAAAATAAAATCGGCTTAATTTTATTTCACTAAACTTGATAACATATATTAACCGAGAAATTTTTAGTCGATTATTCGAATAATTTTTAATCGATTATTTATTTTAGTAAACGTGGCAGCGACTTGAAACAGTAACTCTAGTTTTAGTTTGCTGAAAATTATACGTATTGATATCTCAATTTACATTTGTTTGACAATTTTAGTTAAAAAGTCAAAGAGTTTTTCTGGATTAATAATTCAAGTACACAAATGTGGCAGCGATTTTGTACATTTATTCTAATCTGCGTTCTAAAACAAATAGTGCTGAACATTTTAATTGGAAGCTAATAGTCGCTTATATGAATTTTAAAAAAAATTGATTAATCGATGAATTTTTATTTATTTAGTAATTTTAGAAAAAAAAGCCAGGAATATCATATAAACTCTTTTTTGCGTATTAAAAAAAAATTAATCGAATAATTGTATTGTATTATTATAGAGAAAAATTAATTTTTTGGTTTCTATCGGTAGGAAAAGATTAAGTTTCAAGAGTTTGACAAATGAGATTGAAAAATACGGGAAGACAGAAACTTTTCTACTACAACAAATCGAATAATTCTTATTCGAATAACAAGTGAGATACAGCTTCATTTTGTATGAAAATTTTATCAATATTAACTTATTTCCATTTAGTTAAAGCCAAAACTAGAGACTTTAAAAGTTTAATATTTTGAGACATAGTACATATGTTTTTGCATTGTTATTCGATTAATTTTTATGCATCGATTGTAGTCGAATGTGGAATAGATTTTATTCGAATAACAAATCCATTTTCAATAAACTGAGTTACAGCGCTAACAAAATATTTGTATTTTTTTTTTTTTTTTTTTTTTATGTTCCCTCTGAACCCACCGATTTGGAATATGCACTTTGCCTTAATGGAGATCTGCTAACCTCTACTCCCCAAATTATATATAAAACTTTGTAGTTGCTACAATTTTTATTATAAATTTTCCACAAGCAATCATAATCATAATCAAGTCTAATAATAGACTATTTTTTATTTACAGATTAGCACTGTGCCATGCACGTGGAACATATTTGTCACGTTTTGCAAGACAATTATAATTAATTTACGTTTAAAAGTGATAAGAGATTTTTAAAATGTTTTTATGATCTCCGTTCAAATACACGTAGATGGCAAATAGGCATCATTAGTTTAGTATTAATAGTTTTTTTTTTGTTAATATAACAAATCTTGATAATTTATGGTAAATCCCATCAATATTTGTCTACTCAAATTTCTTAGAATATTTAATTGCAGTCGTTGGCAAGCAATCCAAATAAAAAACGCATTTAAAATTGCATATAAATATTAGTTAGCAAAACTAATTTTACATCATTTGTGGTATTGAACTCGAACAAGATGAAATTTTACGCTTTACTTATTGTGGTATTGGCTTTAATAGCCTGCGCTATGGGTGAGTAAAAATGAAGGAGATCGTATTATTTTTATAATAAAAACTTTAAATTTTTTTTATTTAGGAAATCCTAACCCCAATCCTTTGCCAAATCCTAAGCCCCTAGGTGGTGGCGGAGGTGGCGGCGGTGGTGGTGGTTCCTTCGGAGGAGGCGGTGGTGGTGGCGGCGGTGGCGGTGGAAAGTAGATGCTTTCTTACACTTTAGCTTTTTGTTAAAAAAATCACTCTTATTTATGTACTTTAAGTTGATTTGAACAAAACAAAAATTTAATAAAAAATTTTGCTACTTCAGTTTGTTGTTCTTTTTATTTAAAAAAAATTTAAAACTTACTTATTAATGGTATTTTTAATTTTTTTTTTTTTTGTTGCAAATATTAAGTCACTTACCCATCTGAAAGTAGAAAAGAAAAATTTCAATTAATTTAATTTTTAATACTTCGCTTTCATAGAAAGACACAAAAAAGTTAAGAAAAATATACGTTTAAAAAATACAAGTCTGGCAAAAACAAAACCGACATCAATACAAAAAGCCAACAGATTAGAAGATCGGTGCAACTAAGCAATGCTTAAAACCGGCCATAATTAATTTCTGCTTTATATACTTTACACCCAAGAAAATTAAAGTACCTTCTTTAACAAAAAGAAAATTTTAAATCGGCATATATACTCGAATAGCGGATTTATTTCGGTTGGACAGCTTGTCCCGCTTTTAATCAAACTGCAGGAAACCCCGATAAAATCAAAAAAAAAAAATTTTAAATCGTTTAATAAATTGAGGAGTTGTGGGATAATCAAAATTGGGGAACAACTTGGCCCAATTTATAAAAATCGGTACATAAATGGAATCAAAATTTTAGGAGAACTAATGGCCTCCGATTTCCTTTATCTGATCAAAGTGCAAACAAACCATTTCAAACCAAAAAAAGAATTTTGAAAAACGATCAATAAATTGAGAAATTATAGAATAATAATTTTTTTTCTGGGTTGGTGGGGGGAGAACTCTGCCGGGTTTTGTACGGCGCCAAAGTGCAAGCAAACTAGTTTAAACTAAAAACGAATTAAGAAATTGGACCAGAAATGGAATAGTTATATTTTAGGGAACAAATTTACCCGATTTTCCAAAAAAAAAATTATTTGGTACCAAGCTACGAGCAGAAAATTGGGTCATAAACGATAAGAGTTGTGGCGGTTCAAACATTAAAAAAAGAGATTTAAACGAATTGATAACCTTCCTTGTTTTTTAAAGTCGTTTAAAAAGTGTTAAGAAAAAGTTATTTAGGCTTTAGCTAAGACAAGAACCAAATGTTGCAAACACTCTAAGCCACAAAAAAAAAACTCATTTAATATTAGTTGATATTTATACAGGCTTAAGTTCGTAATTTAATGATCAGATAGAAATATTAGACGATAATTGTTAACATATTTCAAGGAAGAAAGGAAAAATTTAATATCTAAACATCATTTTAGATTTCAACTGCACGGCTGAATAGAACAAACATTGTTTTCGGTAAAAGCCAATAAGGCTCGTCAGTATTGATGTGTAAATGCTTTCACTACTTGTTAGGTGGCTCCATTTATACACATTTCGAATGCAAATAGAATACGAGACTTCTCACAACTATTTTATTTATGTTTGTAAAAAAATAAAAATTTAATTGTTGGTTTTTCTGTCTACTTCATTTTGCAGTAACTAGTGGAATGTAAATATAAGAAGAAAACTTATGAAGAGTTCTGGCTTTGGTCTTCAGTATTTCGACTGTTACAGAAACAAAAACACTCAAGGATTGGAAAAAATCCTTTCTAAAATATAAATACTTTACGTTTCTTATTAAAGTTGAGCTTAATAACATGGGTAGCGAATTGAGAAATCTTTGTAAAGTTTTTGGATATTGATAACATTTTTATTGAAAATTCCTTGCCCATATTTTCTACGCAGATTTAAATTTCACAGTCCTTCACCTAATTTTCAACACAAAATATTTAAACATTTAATTCTGTTTTAATCAAAAACAATTATCATAATTAGTTTGGAATTATCAAATTTCTAATTATTCATTCGCACTATAAATCAGTTTTCATAAATAGTTCGTTTTCACACAATTAACAATTTGTACAATAAAAAAAGATGGTGAGAACAAAAACAATTCTTAAAAAAATTTCAATATAAAACAATTGAAAGTCTAGAAACTAAATTTAGTTTGAGTTGTACTTCTAATAAAGAAAATCAGTTGATCAGATAAGGGGAAATAAGTATGAAAATATTTCTAATAATAATTTTAGCAGTTGCCATAAAGGATACTCTACAGGTAAGAAGAATCTATTGGATATGAATGTTAATTAAACAGTGACAGCATACTCATGAGTGTTCAAGAGAAGCAAAATAGAAGATTATCAAATCTTGTACAAATTTTCTACGCCTCAGAGGTCTCTTCGACTGCTGCTATGTTCTGTAATGCATGCTGGAATAAATTAACCAAACCAATCTCTGCAAAGTCTCTCTTAATAAAGTTTTGAAATTTATTCGTATAAATAATAATTCATTTTGAATTATTTTTGTATTTATTTTAGCAATCCCTAGATGGCTTAATGGAATTGGCAATAGCATCTGTCATCGATTGTTATGAAGATGAGGAAAATACCAAAAAGATTGAAATAACTGATGGTAAGTAAAAAAATTGTTTAAATAAATTTTTCTCTAGCAATTATCAATCAATTTCAGCTGGTTTTGAGGATATTGCCAACGGATCACGTAATGCTGTAAGAAATGCCAAATGCTTACGTTACTGTATCATGAAAAAGCATAATTTGGTAATTAATTGAGAGTAAAATTATTTGCTTCGTATTAAAAATAACAAGAGATTTTTGTATTCTTATAGTTTTCGGCCGATCATACACTGAATGAGCACGAAATTGTACCATTTTTTACGTATTTATTCAACAATTCCGTAGACAATAATCATCTGAAGAGTATAATTGCCGAATGTAATGAAATAATTGCCGGAGAAACGGATCGATGTGAACGTTCGCATATGGCAAATAATTGTATATTGCAACACTTAAACGAGGGTGGCATGAAAAGTATTTAAATGTGCTAAAATAAATTTCTAGCTTTAATTTATTAAAATCACTTTGAATAGGAATAGACTGCTGTCATATAGAAAGTATTTCACAAAATTAATATTATTTTTGGAATAAAAACGTTATGAAGACTTATCCTGGTGGAGGGAACTAAATTTTACATTTTTTAGACAATTTTCAAATTTTAAATGGAGGCTTCGTTTTAAAAACAGATAAAGTAATTTCCCAACCCCTTCCCGGATTAAAATAATCCTTCTTCGACATCAGACCATCAACATCTTGTGAATTTATGGTCCTTGTTGATCGAATCATTACCAATATTGAGCTATTATTTGTGCTCGATCGGTGTCTGTTGCAACAAGTTGCAAGCTTATTTTCTTCACAAAGTTAATCGATATCAATTTTGAGATTTACTCGGTTCTCCATAAGAGTCGAGCTACAAATTAAGTTCTTAAATAGTAAAATCAGTATCAATTGTGAGTTTAATATGATCCTGTATTAGGATTTATCAATGAATTGAGAGTTCAAGTTCTTCAATGGTCAAACTAGATGTAGATATATGGTTCTCTACCCAGGTTCTAGCAACAAATTTTATTATTAAAGATAAACTTTATTAAATAATCCCACAAAACATTAACAAAATGACTGATCGCACTTAACTACGAGAATTTGGCTGGTAGTGTTCCTTAACCCAAAGTTAACTTTGGACTGTTAATCTTAATTTTTTTCACCAGCATCGTGTGAAAAAACTGCTGATACTCATAAATATCGATTAGATGGTTGTGGATAGTGGGTAGCCAGGGGATTTGTCAACATATTGGGGATCTTAGCTGCTATTTAGGAACAGATTTTCGTGGGGAGGGATTTTGGGATATTTTGTTTTCATTTTTTTTTTTCGATTGTTGTGTTCGCGCTTCTAATAAAATAAATATTTAACTCGGTTTTAAAAGATTTAATCTTTATTTAAGATCATCTACCGAACGAGTGACAATTCAAAACACGATAATATATGCGTTAGCCAAAAGATCTCCTCTTTTAAGTAGCAAAATCTTTAAGCCGTTTCAGCTCTTCTTCTGTCTGATCGACGAAGTACAGGTTCATTTAGCTCTTTTTCTTGGTGCGGGAAGATCACGAATTGTTGTTGATGAGTTACATACGTAGTTCTAGAACCGTAGTCGGGAGTCGAAACAGTGGGGTTACTCTGTAATTCGATTCGAATCGAAAACTGTTCGAATGTGTATCTTATTTACATTCGAAATACAGAATAACCCCCCAGGGCTTATTGATCTGATTGATCTTCCAAGCAAGAGGAATGTTGGAACTTCTCGTTGTGGCAATCCAAAATATCTAAGCATCAGGTTATATCCGTAGAATTGCTGTCTTTTTTTTTTTTTTTTTTTTTTTAAGACCAGCACTCAGGGCATGACCCCTACGTAAGCAGTGCACTGTGTCGGAACTCAGGGAGAGGGATAGGGTAGAGAAGATAGATTTTGAAAATTTAAAAGACTTAACTCTTTCACAACTCTGCTTTGCGCGTTATGTTAATTTTTAAGGCAGTATTGAGGCGCCTCCGCTGTTAAGTAGACGCATTAACTTTGTTAAGCTGTATTAGCAGGCATTTTATTAATTGTTTTACTTCGCCGATGTTTCTGCTAACCGACGAAGGAGGGCGATGTTGTGTACATTAGCTCGGATAGCATCAATCACTGTCGGAACAGTTTTTTAGTGACCAGTGCTATGCCATAATAATTAATACAATGTCTCACTAATGTACTTTAGAGAAATTAATGATGTTGATTGACTTGCTCTGGCCAGGGTTTGAACCCCGGCCCCAAGTCATTGTTTGCATAGTAGTCAACGCGCATCTTTAGCCAACACCACCCTCATTGCCACCTCAGGTGGCAATCCACCTTCTGGTAGACTCGCATAGGCCAGCCCACTTTGAGATCTATACTAACACCCAGTGGACATATACGGAAGTGTTGAAAGTGAAATCTATCGCAGAGTAGCAATTGTGTCGCTTCAATTACAAGGTAAAATAAAAGTGCAAGGTAATCAAAGTGCTAAAGCTCGAAGTAGTATGTATCTACTTCTTAAAAAGCTACAACCGAATACTTTCCCTAAAATTCTAAACGCCTACATTGTGTGGTATTGGGCCTGTTCAGAAATGCATCTCTACGCCGCATCACATGTGTGATTAGTTTGCTCAGCTGATAGAAAACACCATATGTAGTGTTACCAGCCGTTGATTTTCAGAACGTACAACGCATCAGATGCGGTGCAGTGATACATTTCCGAACAGGCCCATTTTGTATACTTTATGTGCAACCTTTGGATCAGAGGAAATACATACATACATATTTATGTACTTCAGGTGAAAAACAATTTCGCCTTTTAGGGGCTGTGCAGACATTACGAAACGCTGTTTTCAGAGATTTTATACCCTCCCCCCTCTATAACGCTTTTTAATAATTTTTCAGTGCAAAATTTCCAATCCGTAACAAATCGTTAACCCCCCTTGGAGCGTTACGTAATATGTGCATAGCCCCTTATTCACAATTAGGGGTGATAATATCATTATTCCACTAAAAGTATTTCATAATTTAAATAAATAGTTTAACAAAATTATCGCATTATTTTAATTAAATTGTTTCACTATTTTAATGAATATTTTCATTATTTTAATGAATAATTTCCTTAATTTATTTATTTCAAAAGAGCCGCAAGCATTTCCAGGCCTAGTTGGCAGTACTACAAAACCATTTAGACATTTATCTGTCATGCATAAATAGATACATTATTTTAATGAATGATTTCATTATTTTTAATGCTATTATTTTCATCACTAAGCTAGGCAATTAATTTTTTTTTTTTTTTTTTGTTAACTATTATAATTTACTGACTGACCGCAGTAGCATTACTGAACTTAGGGTCTGGCTTTTCAGCATTTCATTTACCAACAGCATTCTAAAAACAATGCAGTCTATTTTTATGAGTGTATGCAGTCTAGAGTGTATATTTTTTATATGCATGCATTTTATTAAAGACTACAACTAAAATCGATTTTTATTAAAAACTCGTCGACACTATAGATTCAAGTTCCCCAAAGTTTAGTTATAAATATTAAAGCAGAAATTTTTCACTTTGTAAAATCAGAAGCAAATTAAAGCATTCATGAGTATGTGTATGTATTCAAATATTTATGATGTTAAATCTTCAGTTGATGTGATGCCTTTACTTTCAAATTCATTCATGATGCAGTGGCCGTACTCTGCAGCAGCTTCGCAACTATAATGGTAAAAAGTATTCGTGGTTTTCAGAGTTTAAATTTCTCAAAAATGTTTCTAAAACAGAAAATAGAACACTTACTGATCATCACTAACTTCCAAACCCTCACAAGCTTCAATAACTTCCTCTGCTAGAGCCTTTTTCTCTTCATCTTTTATAACGTGCTTCGACAATTCTATGGAAGTTTCTTTAATCAATTTACCGTCATCACTCATCTGGAAGTTTATTGGAACATATTATTAATATTGCTATAGAATGGTTGGTAAATTTGAAATGGTACCTACCACACCGAATTTTTTCAGAGTACAAGCAAGCATGCATTTACCCTCTGCAGTGCTGACACCTTCATGTTTCATCATGGCTTCCAGCTCAGCTGAAAAAAAAAATAAACTATAAAAATTGATAAAAGAAAAAAAATTATTTACCATCGGAAGCACCAGCTTCTTCTTTGCAGGCTGTCGAAAATTCAATTGCTTCCTCCTTGGTTAATTCGGCCTAAAGAGATTAATAAATTATTTCAAAACTTTATTGAAGAATGCACATTGATTGAACTTCCAAAGTTCATTTAGCCCTACAATTTCAGTGAAATATTTTATATATCAACCGGAACGATCGAAAGAGCACTTTATATGGGATCGAACAAGGATATTTCAATAAAAACAAAACAGCTCTAAAAAAATTTTGTTTTTGAAGTATCTTTTGCACGACCATGTCGTCTCTGGCAAAATGTTTTCGACATTGAAAAAATGCAACAATGGTTAAACATATTAATTAACTATAGATCTATTTAGAAGTCTAAATCGTTCGTTACTGAATTTATTTGTCTCTTTTTTAATTTTTCAACTGAATTATTTTTAGAAACAAATATAGAATTATTTCTTTTTATCCTGTTTTACCCGTATACTACAAGCAGCCAACATCAAAAATGCAATCACAGTAAGGAACTTCATTGTTACAAGTGCTTAAATTTTATTTTTTTTTTTAATTTCGTATTAATTTTTAAAATATACTGCACTTCTTTATTTCAGCTTTGAATTAAAAATGAACTTGTATTGAAAATGGTTCGAAAGTTTTATTTATATTTGATGCGATCAAACTAAAATTCCAAATCAAAATAC
This sequence comes from Lypha dubia, assembly GCA_947311025.1. Taxonomy (NCBI): domain Eukaryota; kingdom Metazoa; phylum Arthropoda; class Insecta; order Diptera; family Tachinidae; genus Lypha; species Lypha dubia. The sequence continues at coordinate 8,871,234 of OX371262.1, read as the reverse complement.
ATTATTTTGCTTAAATAAATTCACATTTTCATGTATCGATTTAATTGCATGAGAACTTTTGCTAAGAAGAAAATGAACTTCAAATAAACAATTAAATTTTCGACACAAAAATACAATTAATTTTAAATACATTTTTTTTTTTGTTTGCTTTGTAGATTTATTGATACGAAAAACGCTTAATGACACCGGCAATAACCCAAATTTGTTTGTAAAATTATACATACTGAACTTGTTTGCGAATTTTAGCAAAAATTACGTCCGTTAATGGTTGATTAATTTGGAGTTTGAACCTGGAGCGGAAAAGATTTTTCGTGATATGTTTTTAAGCTCATTTTTTCTTAAACTTATTACAAAAAACGCAAAATTTTCACTTCAGAGGAAAGATGTAGTACCTTTTTCTTCCTTTTGATGTAAGAAAAAGTACCTCCTAAGAATAAATACCTTTTAAGAAAAATTGCATTTTAAGAAAAAATGCCTATTAACAAAAATTACCTTCTAATAAAAAGTACATACCTTTTAAGAAGAAGTATCTTTTTAGAAAAAGTACCTTTTAAAAGATCCATTAAATAAAAGTACCTATCAAAAAAAGTTACTTTTCAAAAAGTATATTTTAAGGATTATTACATTTTAATAAAAGTTCCTTTTAAGAAAAAGTACCTTTTAAAGTAAATTTTAAGAAAAAAAACTTTTAAAAAAAGTAAGAACAATTTACGAGAATCTTTTATGAAAATGTATGTATGTATGTATGTATGTCTAAAAAAGTTTTTGTAATATAATTATTTTTATGGAAAAAAAAAACTCAAAAAAGAGGGCCTAATGCTATCAAAAAACTATAAACAGTCGATGCAATAGGGACACATGTACGTCTACATATTTTGAGTAAAAGCGTTTAATTGTAATAAACCTTCCACACGTAAGGTGTAATAAAAATTATTGATAATTATATTTGAATTAAAGCTGTGCGATCATACAACAGCAACAAAACAATAGTTCTAATATTTCACTTCACATGTTTTTCAAAAGATTAATTGGGAAGGGAAATTACTTGAAGTCAATTTTTATCGATTTTTTTTTTTTTTTTGATATTCTATAATTAAAAAATTATAAAAATAAAAATCTTAATAGTACGTAAGAAGCAATTTTAGCTTGTACTACTTTTTGGTAAGATTAGTTGGTGGTGGTGGTGACGGCAACATGCAATCAAGTATTCAACAAGTGATACAAACCAACAAAGTTTGTGAGTAGCATAATATTGGAATTCCGAAAAAAAATTCTTTAAAATTGCCATTTACATATGTAGATCTAGCTGTTAAAACCATAGTTTGGGAATAATGATTAGTAATCCTAATGATTAGCAATTGGATCAGAAATTTTAATTGTGCTGAAAAATTGATTAATTATAATTAGTTAGCCATTTTAGACGATTACTAATTGATTAGATTAGAAATAATCAAAAATCTAATCACAATTAGTGACGAAGAAATTTTAATTGTGCTGAAAAATTGATTAATTATAATTAGTTAGCCATTTTAGACGATTACTAATTGATTAGATTAGAATAATCAAAAATCTAATCAATTAGTAATCTGAAATTTTTATCAAAATTAAATTCTAATGATTAGATTATTTTATTTCTCTAATCGTAATGATTTCTAATTCTAATCGAAATTCCCAAGCTATGCAAAAAACAATGTCAAAAATGCTCACTGCTCTAAAATAATATTGAAAAATTACTTGCAGTTATCTGAATTCGTCTAGTCATGACAAATTTTAAAAATGAAAGTTTTAAAATTTATTTTAAGTATTCTAATGATTCAAGTGCAGCCATATCTTAAGTGAGAGGAAATGAAATGCCGATGTGATAATGTTTTGACGTATGTATGTAAGATTGTGTTGTTTACTCTTAAGAGGGAATTTCCTGAACACTCAGTAGCGATATATTAGATACTAAAAATATTAATTTATTAACCGTTTCATTAAAAAACTGATCTTTTTTATAATAAATCTAAAAAATGTTAAATATTAAAGGAATAGCAGAAACAATGTAAAATAATTACGTATGTATGTACTTACTAAAGGCATAGAATACATAGAAGTGACTCGAGACTCAAGTTTTCGTTTTTTTCTTTGTGCTTTATTTCTATCCAAATTAAAATTATAAATCGCAAAACTAATTAAATATCCATATATTTCTCTAATTCACATTAAAAATATTATTAATTAATTAATTTAAGTTGGTTTTCACTGATCGTTTGTATTTTATCACTATAATATCTGCAAAATATCAAATTTATCAAGTATGTATGTATGCATGTGTGTATGTAAGTTAAAAACCACCACCATTTGGCAAATTTCCAGCATATATGTACGTATGTATATTTTGCTTTTCGTTTTGTTTATCTTCATAACAAACACACTAATGTTGTCTCTTTTTCACGGTGTCTCGTTATGACAAATAAAATATGATCCAAGTCCAATTTTTTTTTGTTTTCTTCATATCTGGTTACCTGTGCTAAAGGGCTGCAACGAGTAACTTTTTTCTTCATATGTGAAACTCGCTGTCGAATACAGTAGATATTTGCTCTGTCGCTCAGAGCACAAGCAGTGAAGAGAAGAGATTGGTTGTTTGACAAATACTAACCAGTAGCAACCGCAAATTAAATGAGTACCGAAAAATATGAACATACAAAACCGTAGCCAACAAAGAAGAAGTACCTTAAAAACTATGTTCACTTCATGTGGTACTTCAAGAATTTTTCATGCAATGCTGAAAATTAAAAATTTTCAATTTTAGCCTTTATATCCACATTGGCTAATATGCCAGCGTTTTAAGTCTTCAAAATAAATAATGGAAAAATTATTCATACATATGCATGATTTTTTTTTTCCTAAATTCAATTAACATTTTTTGAAAAGGAAAAAATGCCTATTTTTTAATACCTTTAAACATAATTAATTAGTAACTAAGTAAATAAAATTTAAATAAATAATATTATGTATAAACTTGCCTCACTTAATTCCATTTTTTACTACACTCAACAGAAAGAATTTTTTTTTTTTTATTTGCAAACTTCACGTAGTACTGCAAGTACCAAGTGAAGTTTGGCTGTCGCATTATGTTCACCTCGTTCTGTTCATACATGTTGCGAGTATGATAGCAAAACACACAAGCAGTGAACTTACACACGCTAAGTCGAGTAACAACAAGAAGTGACAACAAGTTTTTGGTGTGCTCAAAAATATGAACATTGTTTCTGTAATTCATTTCGAGTAAGTGTTCATGCTTTGGAAGTACACGTGAACTTCTTAGCTACACATCTATTTATGCAGCATTCTAGTACTTACATTGATCTTCATACATATATGTATGTATGTATGGATATATTTATATGAATGAAGCTAGCTTATCATTCCTTCTTTCTTTCCGTTTCCTATTCGCAAGAAATTGATGAACAGACACATAAAATATTTCATGTTAACACCACTCGCTGACTACTCATTCATTTATTTAATTTCTTTTATTTTTTGATTTTAATTAATATGAAATTAATTTCATTTTAATATGAAATTCTGATTTAATAAATCAAATCATCTTTTACTCATTTATTTATTCTTCACACAACGTTATAATACTGGCTCACTCAAAAAATTGGTGCTATCTCACACATTGATACACACATTAATAAACGCTACGAACGGCCAACTAAAAGAAAAACACCGACCGGCATTCTTTCATTAAACTTTGTACGCGTATTTTCCACATTTATGCACAACATTTTCATAATTATTTATTCATTAAACTTCATATATTTAAACTTTTACTTATTTTAATTATTTCGAATAACAATTTGTTTAAAAATTACCAATTTCTTAGAATATTTCTATAAAACATCTGAACCGAGTCAACATTATGCGTAAACTAAAAGAAAAGAAGTAAAATAAAAAACTAACCCGTTAGAATATGCAGAAATGAGAGAGTGACACGCTTGCAATTACATTGCGTTTGTTTGTGTGATTATGTTATTTAGTGCAGTTATTTACAAGTCAATGAGGGATGCCATATCAATCTTTAAATAATTTATGGTCAATATTTGGGGAACAGTAGATAATAGGGAAATACGCATTTGTTATTATGTTTCAGTATAGAAAATTGCATTTACTCAATTATCACTATAAAACAATATAAAATTTATTTTATATACCTACATATATGTATATCGAAAATATTAAAAATATATGTATGATACGTAATGCCGAAGATACCAGACTTAGTTTAATTAAGTATGTGACCAGTATGTTTTTAAAAAGTTAATTTATAAATTTTATTATTCTTTTAATATTTCACTATCGCATTGGTAGCATTTTCCCTGAATAGTGATTATTTTACTCTTCCCAGATCAATCGGTAGCGAAATATTAGACACTAAATGTATTAATTTATTAACTTTTTTATTAAAAACGGATCATAATACATTTTATAATAAATCTAAGAAATTTTAAATATTAAAAGAATAGCAGAAAAAACGTTAAATAATTATGTACTTACATTGATATTCATATGTACATACATATGTATGCAGGTAATTTATCATCATATCCTTCTTTCCGTTTCCTATTCGCAAAGAGATCATGCAAGAAATTGATGAACAGACACATAAAATATTTCATGTTAACACCACTCGCTGACTACTCATTCATTTATTTAATACTTCTTTTACTTTTTGATTTTAATTCATATGAAATTAATTTCATTTTAATATAAAATTCTGATTTAATAAATCAAAGCATATTTTACTCATTTATTCATTATAATCACAACGTTATAATACTGATAAATTGATGCTATCTCACGCATTGATACTCACATTACTAAACGCTACGAAAGACCCAACTAAAGGAAAAACACCGACCGGCATTCTTTCATTAAACTTTGTACTCGTATTTTCCTTATTAATGCACAACTTTTTCATAATTATTTATTCATTACACTTCATATATTTAAACTTTTACTTATTTTAATTATTTCGAATAATAATTTGTTTAAAAATTACCAATTTCTCAGAATATTTTTATAAAACATCCGAACCGAGTCAACATTATGCGTAAACTAAAAGAAAAGAAGTAAAATAAAGAACTAACCCGTTAGAATATGCTAAAATGAGAGAGTGACACACTTGCAATTACATAGTGTGTGTTTGTGTGATTACGTTATTTAGTGCAGTTATTTATAGGGATGCCACATTAATATTTTAATAAATTATGGTCGCTATTTCGCCACCATTAGTGGTGGAAATTGAAGTATTTGTAACAGCCACATATTTAAAGAAAATTTCGTGGCTGGCAGTCTTCAATACTTCAAAATGATCGAATACATAGCAGGTGACCTCGATATTCCAGCTCATTACATTCGCTTGCTTTCACAGTCTTTCATTTTTGAATCCTTTTATATACATTTTAAGAGGTGAGCCCTTTTATAAAAATTTCAAAAGGTGGCCAAGGCGAATTAATTTTAAAATAGGTTAGTCTTCCAATTTATTAGCGTTGCAGGTGGTTTTCTTTGTTAAATAAATTTGTTTTAGTATTTTATTTCACTTTTTTAAATTGTTATTCTTACTATTTATCATTTCCTTTTTTTTTAAATCATGATAAATTAAAGAAAATTTACTCACATAATTGAGTTACTAAGTATTATGTTTCTTGTGTTTAAAGCATTTATAAATAAAATGTTTGGTTGCTGCACCAACAATTACATTTTTATTTAAGAGACCATACATTTAGTAACTACTTGGACATTAAATTACTTCAGCAGCCTAATTAAAAAGTTTTCACTGGCATTTTTTTGTCGGCGCAACGATAAAACAATAAAAGTAAACAAAGTTTTATAAATATGTATGTATTTAGTTTAAAAGTTTTTTTTTCAATGATTTTGTGATTGATACAAAACCTTTACTGACTGGATTTATTTTCTTGTTCAGCGTGAACATATTGAGTCTATTAAGGTATCTTTGATAAAAAATATTTTTGCTTTTACAAATAAGACTTTTGTTATTTAATATTTTCATATAAATATTAAGAAAAATTATTAAAAAAAATTAGTTTAAGCTTGCGGCAGTTTCTTTTTTTTTTAATGGTGTTTTTTCACTGTTTAAAATATATATAACTATGTATTTAAAACTTTCCTTAAAACTTTATTAAATGGAGTATTATTTTTAGTTTCTTTAGTATTAAAATTTTTTACAAAATCAACTTGAAAGCAAAAGAAAATAATAGATATATTTCAAAAATCTTTATAAAAAAAATAAAATTTGGAAAAACACCATTTAAAAAATTTAAATTATTTTATAGTTATAATTTCTCTTTAGTTGTTTTTTTATTTAATTTGTAATTGTTGTTGTTGTATCTGTAGTTATGATATTTCTAACTTAATACTTAGGTAACACTATAACTAACATTTATTAAAAGAATCGTTATATTTTTTATTTAATTTTTAGTTTTCTTCTTCTTTTGATATTTGTTTGTTTCTAACCAAATAAATGTTTGTTTTCATATTTTAGTGAAATATTTTATTTTATTTTTAAATTAAATAACTGAAAATGGTTTTTGTTGGCGTAAAATTTTTTTACAGTTCACATAAATATATTATTTATTGAAGCCTTAATAATATTTTGTTTTTATTTTTTTAAATTTTTATTTTATTTTATGTTGACGACATTATGATTTAAGTTTGTTAATTATACTTTTCTTTTTCTGTGTACTCAACCGGCTTGGTAGTTGTTTAGAGGAAATAATCCGCTTGTGGCTTTTTCGAGGGTATACCACGACTTTCTTGAGGCGCTGCTTCGAAAATGACAAAATCACGATGCAGGTACTCATTTAATTCTAAAATTGCTGCCACATTCCCACATCTGCAACACACAACAATAAAAAAACATATAAAAAAATAATTAATAACACATTTCGACACAACACGTTATTTGCATTTAATTTCTCTTTTTTTTCATTACCTCAAAAATCGTAATATTTTATAATAAAAGTTCGTTATTAAATTCATCTACAAAAAGAATCATTGATTTTGCCGTTGCTATCTTTGTAACGAATTAATCGAACATAAAATAATAATTTTTTGATATAAGAAATATATTTTCTATTTTTAAATTGAAATTCTTGCTTGATAAACAGCAGTTTTTAATATGGCAATTAACTATACGTTACCTGTAACAATAATTGGGTGCTGACCACACCGTTAATACGGCTTCACCAAAATGCCATTTAAAACCTTCCATAACCAATTGATGGGCGCGACAGATCATATCAATATCATTCATTCTAGTAAATTGCATCACCACATCAGCTCCAAATAAATAACCAGCTCCTCGAGGCGAAACACCCCAACCAGTTTGATCTTCCGGATCCGACCACAACAAATCACACATGGGACCGTCGTGTGGCACTTCCTGTTTACGATCAATTGTACGAATTTGATCTAAATACTGTATAGAAGGTGATAAGCCGCCATGGACGCAAAATATTTTCCCATCAATAATGGCGGATAACGATAGATAGTCGAATATTTCAGTACAATAACGCCAAACAGCTGTCGAACCATACTTACGCAGGCATTCATCATAAAAGCCATAGACTTGTGTAATTTGTCGAGATTCGTGATTGCCGCGTATCAGTGTTATACGATCGGGATAGCGGACTTTGAGGGCCAGCAGCAGCAGAAATGTTTCCACACTGTAGTAGCCACGATCTACAAAATCACCCATAAACAGGTAATTTTTTTCCGGCACATCGCCACCAACTTTAAACAATTCTTTGAGATCATAAAATTGACCGTGTATATCACCGCATACGGTAACCGGAGAGTCAACACGTTGGACATTGCCTTCTTCAACTAGTATTTCGCGAGCCTTGGCACACAAGGCTTTCACTTCATTTTCTTTGATAATTTCACAGCGTTTCAGTTGTTCTATTTGGCGATCCAGATCGCTATAGTCTGTCATTATGTTGAACCACACACACGCACAGTTTGAAGAGGAAAACAAGAGGCTTCGCCAAACAGATATTAGCGGTTGACACAAATAATTACGTTGACTGGTTTTTTGCACAACAAACAAATTGTATGAAATGCTTGTGTTAGTGTTCGCCAGAGACACTAAAAAAAAAGGAAAATTATCATACATTAAAATCATATTACATTCTTTTAAACATTTATTTCTAGAAATACAAAAACCAAACGAGTTATTTTGCAACTGAAAACTATTATTGATTCTGTGAAATGACCGCCTTTTATGGTGAAACTATTCCAAGTATTTTTTTTTTTCTAATCAATCTACAGCCTTTTTCACAAGTACACATTGAAAGTCGACGTCGCTGCTTACCTTCATTTCAGAAATTAAGCAAACATTTGGCTTTACTTACCCTGTTGTTGTTGGTATTTTATATTTTTATTTTTTTATTTAAATTGTTATTCTTCTGTTTTGCATTTTTTCTAATAAAATTAACAAAATTTTTCGCAAGGTAACATTGAAGAAAAACCACAGAATATGACCAGAATTCTCAACTTTGACAGGTCAAAAAGGCGTTTCTCATATGTTAACAGGGTTTTGCAGAGCGAAACGGAAGATAAAGTATTACCATAGAAATTTGTATGTATTAGAAGAAATGGTTATACGTAACCATTTCTAAGCATATGTTTTAATAAAGCTATAGCAAAATGCATAGAAAATTTAAGTTGAAATCATAGAACACAGAATAAAATTTAATTGTTAGAAAAATTAACAAATTATATTAAAATATATTGATATAATTATATAATATATATAAATATAAAGTGTTTTGTGAAAAAAACGGCCACAACAGTGGAGATTTAGTGCATTGATTTAGTGATTCCAAGCAGATTGATTCAACTGCGTTGTGTTTGTTTATTTTAGCCCAGACAAAATAAGATGCCAGTGACCAAGAAGGTTGTCCCAGCTCCTTTGGCTGTTAAGAAGCAAGTTGTGAAAATAAAATATTGCAAAAAGCAGAATACCAGCAAGAGGAATATATTGTATGGGCTATAAGACAATGGATTTACATTGCTTACGAAAAAGGAATGTATAAGAAACCTACCCCACTCATTTGCAAGACGATATTGATTATGTTCGTCTTGGTGGCAATGTCAATGTAAGTCCAGCGGAGCAAGAATACGATGAGATGGAAGTTAATTTGGTCATGGTTAAGAAAGTTAAATGGTATCAACAAATTGTAATATGTTAGAGATGCTCTTGGCAGATGCAAACTCAGTAAGTTTCATTAAACATTACAAAACTTGAAATGACCATACATGGGGTGACTTGGCTATAATCAACCATAAATATGTTCAAATTAATGCACGCAACTATTTATTTAATACTACGAACACAGTCGAAGAATATGATAAAACTTTCAAAGACAATTGTGGGCATTTTAAAAGTACGAAAATTGCTCCTTGGATTTTAAATGATCGCAATAGCAAAATTAAGTTGGGACGTTTCACACTTATTGAACGATGGCGCAACAATTAACGCCTATTGGCACCAAATGAAAATCCTTTAAAGTTGCTTATAAAATGGTGTGAATATGCCAACGATGTGCAATTTTTATTGCAGAGTTCAGAAAGTAAGCAGCAGGAACAACAAACAGCATGAATAGATTCAACATATAAAACAAGAAACGCAGCAACCACACAACACAACTATTAATAATAACAATGAAATCGCAACTGTGATGTTTAATAATAAAAAGACTGGGTTTAAGCAATATTAATAACAACAACATCATTAATAATAATAACAGTAGTAATTTAAATAAGCAAAATAACAACAATAACATTAATAATAATATAATTCATAATAGTATCAGCAATACAATTGATAGTGCGCTTTATGCAAATACAATTAGACAACAGCCGCAGCAACATCAAAAACCTTTAACTATGGAATCAAGTTTAAATGCTGCCCATGAACGGGCCAAAGAATTGAAGAAGAGTTTTGGGTAAGTTGTAAAAAAGAATACTAGACCAAAAGTCTAAATTATCGAGACTCGAACTCAAAATTTATTCAATCAAATGCTTTTCCTTTTTGTATTTTCAGTGTTGTTCACGATGCAGAATTTTCCGAAAACATCTGTATTGTTAAGGGAATACCACAGCGCAATAACAACTTTTTGGGGGAAGGTACAACAACAGATACAATAAAAGCAGCAGCCACAGCAGCAACAAATTTAATACCACGTCATAAAAATCCCATTCAAATCCCATAGAAATGCCATCAAATACTTCCAGTGCTGGCCTTGGCAGCTTTGATGGTGGTAATAATTTATTTAAAGGAAATGGTGCTTATAAAGAATACAACAGCAACAACAATAACATATCTAATAACTCAAATAATATTTATCAACAACTGGGTGGTCACAATAGCAAATCTATAAAAGAAATAAATTTAGCTGAATTACGCAACGCTTTAGATCGTAACAATATGCTGACAACAATTCTCCAATTCGCCCAATGATTTGTATAAACAAGCAACTAATATATCAGCAAATGGTGCATTAGTGCCACCGCCACTACGTAATAGTCCATTGCAACAACTAAATGTTCCTTCAACAGCGGCAGTAACACAGCTACAAAAGTCACATTCATTTTATTATTTTTACTAGCAAACTAAAAATATACTTAATAGACAAATTAACAACACAGTTACCACTATGTAAATGTTTTAACTATTGTACTTAAGCTCTTAAAACAAAATAAGTCATTAAAATTGTTAAACGTGAATTTACTTGAGAATTGTAATTTTTAAAAAATGCAACAAATCTCAACAGGAAAAAAGTGTGCAATTTGTGACTGAAATATTTATCAAACTAAAAATTTAAGTAAAAATAAAACAAAACTAAAAGTAAATTAACATTAAATTGAACTTGTTTGTGAAACAATTACTTACATGCCATGATAGTCAGTAGCAAAAACAAATATTTATGTACTTTGAATAAATTTAACCGCACACAAATATGCAAAATAAAATAAAAAAGAAGAAATGGGAAAGATTACATAAATTAAATTGTTTATATTTTATTAAAATATTTATGTTATTAAAAGATGAATAAAATGTTCAAATATCCAAAAATGTAAAAATTTTAATTTTTTTTCTGTCCTTTGCAAAATATTAATGAAATGAAATAATATGAAATAAATGGTAGTTACAAAAAGAGAAGACATTCAAGTGTTCTTATTAAAAAGGGGTTTAGGATATACTGTAAGGTTTTTATACTAAATCTGTTCTATATTAATAATAAATAATTAAATGAATTATTCATAAGCCTACTTGTATCACTTATTGTTGTATATAAAAAACACTGTTTCAAACAAAATAAAAACAGTAATAAGCTATACAACTAGGCTTGTGAATAAAGTTTTTATTAATTGTGTAGGTTTCCACACAACCATTGAGGTACTACACACAGTGCGTTGCCAATTATTTTTAATGGCTGGCTTCCCCAGTAGGCCTAAACCATTATAAATCCAAACTATTGCAAATGTACCTTAAACTTTCTTCAAATTATCAATTGCTTCAATCAGTTTAAGTTACCTTTCAATGGTTTGGATTTTGTTTTAATATGTTTTAAATTATCAGGTACATATGTATGACCGCATATATGGGTGTTGTAATGTTGTAAAAATGCCTAATTCAACACTTGGCCACTGCTGTTGCTGCTTCTGTTGGGTGTTTCTATATGTTTCACTTCACTTTTATAGCCTTTATCCTTTGGCTGTTGATGTTTTTTTGTTTTGCCATTGCTGTTGCTTATCAATCTTGTTTGGGAGTATATGTTTCACTTCACTTGTACTTTAGTTGTACTTTAGTTATTCCCAATCTTGTTTGGGAGTTGATGTTACACTTCACATTATTTCGTTGTTGTATGTTGCTGTACAGCACATATCATTTTTTTTCATTTTATTACAATCCTAAGTGGTTGTACTTTACTTATCCCCAATCTTGTTTGGGAGGATATGTTTCACTTCACTTCACTTTTGCTTTAGTTTTTCCCAATCTTCTTTGGGAGTTTATTGTTTTTTAAACAAGTATTTTGTTTGTGCCCAATGTCAATTTGAAAAAATAGGGGTGGTTTTTCACGCTGCAATTATATATCATTTAATTTCACTTACCTGTTAATATCGCTAGGAACCTGGTGTAGATTCTCCCAGTCTGGACATCCCATTGCACATCGTCGACTCCTGAAAAAGTTTAAAAAAGAAATATTAAGTTTTATATTATATATTTTTAATGGCAAAAAATTTTATACTTACATCTTTGCGCCTGTTTTTTTAATGTTTCCAACGTATTTTTGTATGACTATGTATTGGTAATATGTGGACAAAATAGTACGTAACATTTTGACCACAAATTACCAATCAATATGTCAAGATTTTTGGCGCAAAATGAATTTTATTCCATTTTGCACCAAAAATCTTCTCCAGAATTTCACTATTTCACTATTGTAAACAAAAAAGTAAAATGACAGTTCTGGCGATTTACAGAGAGAGACAGATATATACCATACCTAAAATTTGTTGTCCTTCACTGCAAAACGCCGTGACGATTTTATAGGTGTCTTGTCTAGTTATATTAGTCTATGAGAAAAACAAAAGAAATATCGTGAACATTCAACGCTTGGCAACACGGTTGCAAAAATTTGTAGTGTTGATGCTACTATAAATTATAGCACAAAACAGCCATGCAAAATAGAGTATGATTTCTTCATGCGAGTCTTCAAGAGTATATCATAAGTAGTATTAACTGCACAGAAAAAAAGTTATATTTTCAACTTTAAATATGTATAACATCAATATTATTAAAAGTATTTCATTTGCGCATTTTTAAATATTAATAATGTGCACATTTTTTCAATATGTATAATACATATCTATATTTTTAATAAAAATATGTAGAAATATGAAAAATATCCTTTTCAGAAAAATGAAGCCTTAAGCTATGTATAGACGATTGGCAGATCTTACAATATTGTAAGATATGTCAATATGCTGACAACGTACTGACAATGAAAAATTGTTACCAAAAGGTAAATTGTTAGTTCAGACGATTGTAAGAAAACCTTACAATTTCATTGTCAGACAATTGTCAGACAATAAATTTATCTGCCAACAAAAATTGTCAGTTTACACGGTTGTCAGCTTGTTGTGTGGAAAAATTGCCAGATGCGTTGTTAAGCTTTGTCAGAACTGTCAAATCCAATAGTATTTATGGACAGCATTGCCAACAGAAAAATTATCTTACAATGGTGCCATTGTCAGATGCATTAATTTAAACACATCTGCCAATAAAACAAGAGCTTACAATGTCTGACAATTATCTGATAATGGCAAAGTAGAGTGTTCTCACGATTGTCAGATGTCTGACAATATTATTGTCTTACAATGAACTGACAATGCTTTTTCTTGCAATGTTGCAAGACAAAAATTGTAAGTTTAGACGGTTGTGAGACATTTTCTGAACATTTTTCTGGCAATATTGTAAGATCTGCCAATCGTCTGTACATAGCTTTACAAAAAACAAACCTTTTGAAACGTACGTATTGTCGAAAACAAGAGATTTTTCAAAAAATACATATGTATACCAAAAATGGTCGTATCCAAAGCAAATTTATACCAAGTATATGCAAGTGTACAACACCAAAAAACAACATGTATTTTGTTTGTGTAAAAATAATGGATGAATGTCAAAAACAGATGACAACAACATGAAGAAAACAACAAAACAACAACACAATCTGTAGAATTATGTATAACGAAGCAAAACAAACCAAAATTGCGTACGAAAATTGTAAACAGCTTTTGACAGTCATACATTACCACTAAACGCGAAAAAAAATAATCAGCTGTTTAGTTGCATATACTTGGTATAAATTTACTTTGGTCGTATCAACAAAGTAAAATATTATCGCCCTAAGTAATTTTTTTGAGCTGCCTCGGTGAACTAGATTGATACTAAATTTCTTTATTTTTGGTTCCGTATCTTTATATATACATATTAATATTTGTACATTTATTTAATTTCTTTCCCTATGGAAAAAAACAAACGTTTAATTGCACAAAAATCTTTGAACTGGCAACACTGTTTGTAGATGCTGCCTTAAGTGCCCTGGAGACGATCAAAAAAACACTTCAATCAGTGCATAATTGTGAGTGTCGTGCTTTTGTCGTTTAAAAGGAGACGTACAAATAGAATCGTCAATCATCATTTTTATTGTGACTTCGTGGCGTTTGTTTGTGAACAAATCATTGGATGATGAATTACTAATAATGGCGTCTTATGCAAATTTGTCAAAAAAACAAAAAATACATGCATTGACACTGTTTATACACAAAACTACCAGAGATAAAATATAACAAGTATCCCTGTTCTGCAATATTTTTTACTCATTACACTTCGATTACAAAACAACTAACATTTGTTATCGTCAATCACAATTGGAGACCATCAAAATAATTATGTCAAAATAAAATATCAAAAGTTTTTGATTTTCATCAATCAGAGCCGACAACGTGTACGTGTACTCGAAAAAGCACGACTGCACGCAAACACTTAGAACGTTGATGTGTTTTGATCGTCCCCAGGGCACTTTACAAATGGTGACGTCACAAGCAAATGCATGACTGCAACCAGCGTTACCGTTCACCCGACTAAAGTCGCAATTTGACCCTTTTTCGGCGGTCTGCGACTTTTTGTGAGACTTTTTTTTATCACCGACTTTTGCGACTTTTTTAATTTTGTTGCAACTTTTTACCCTTTTTTGTAGTTTCTGATAAAAAGCATTTAATTTGCAGTAAATTAAAAAATGTTTTTATTATTTTTATAAAAAAAAAAATCGTCAAAATTTAAAAGCAATTCGCAGATTATTGTTCATTTGGCAACACTTTTATTATCATCATGGTGAAAAAAGTATATGTATAACAAAAAAGTGGATAATGCTTGTCAAAAAATTACACCATTTTGACGTGTGATATCCCCAAAATTATCATAGCAAAAAATAATGAGCTGCCGTTACGAGACCACCTGGTAAACATATTTCACCACGCTTGCCATGTATACAATTTTGGCAAAAATTGGTAATTTAAAGAATTCGTTAGACGAAACAATGTTTCCTAATTTGTACAAACTGGCCGTACATGCATTAACTCTACCTCACAGCAGTGCTTGTGCAGAAATTAGCTTTACTTAAAAATAAATTAACTAATAAATTAAAAGTTAAAACATGCAACACTATGCTGTCAGCCTTAAATTTAATAGATAAAGATATAGAATACTGTATTCCCTGTAATGAACTTATTTTAAATATAGAAATGAAATTTCAAAAAAATATTATTTATCTATGTATTCCTTACTTATATTATAGAATAAAAATTTGTTGAAGTACAAATATATGCACCTAAAAAAAAATAAGAAAAAATGCACCAAGATCAATCAGACGAATGCAATTAAAGTAAAAAGCTCACTGCGCTTTACTTGGAGATTTTTAAATTTTGTAAAAAAATATCTTAACCTAACTTGATTTTTTTTAGCATAAACAGAACTGTCTAAATTTTTATAATTTATTAACTTAAATAATAATTCTTTTATTTTTGTTATCATTGGAATATATCCTGTTTTATTTATTTTTTATACTTATAAATAAAAAATTTTAAACCTAAAAAATGCCTTTGGCATCATTGTCCCGTTCGCGATTCTAAAAAAAAATATTTAAAAAAAATAATAATAAGGATAATTAAAAAAAAACCAAAATGCTAAATAAAAGCTTTATATCTCTGCTTTAGTTAAAAAATAATCTCCATTTAATAAACTGACAAAAAACCACACACCGAAAAAAATTACTTACATTTTTTGTCCCGTTCGCGATCGCAAGTTTATCCAAAATATTTGGAGAACGTTCATATTTTATAATTTTCTTTTTGTTCTCAAAAATTGTTCTACTAAAATGCTATTAAATATTTATAAAAAGTTAAAAAAAAAATTTGAGTTTTCATATTTTTTTTCAAGTTGAGTGCGTACGAATGTCCCGTTCGCGATCCTGGAAATGCCCATATGTTAAAAAATATAATTAAAATGGATTCTGCAATAAGCTTTTTGTTTTGTTTCAATTATTTTTTTATGCTTTTTATTAATAAAAAAAAACGTTAAAAAAATATGTGCGACTTTATTTTTATAAAACGACCTTTTGTGCGACTTTTCAAAAATTCCTAACGGTAACCCTGACTGCAACACCCAACAGCACCCGGTTAGAACACATGCATATTTAATGGGAGATTTTGTTTAGTATGATTTTTGCGGTTGTCGCGGGTGGTCGTTAAATGGTTAAAGTCTTTTATGAATAAACGAAGCGCGTATCGGAAACGGCAGCATTTTTTTGTATGTGTGTGTGAATACATATATAGTGTACAAGTTAATAAGCAAATAAAGGTATTAAAATAATTAATTAAAGTGAAGCTCTATTAATAAGTAGATGCATATACAGATAAATCAATGAAATTGTAAAGAATCGGATAACTTAATTGTATTAAACAGCAAAACGAAAGAAACTTCTACAAACTGTCATGGCGGATATACATACTTATGTACAAATGTATATGTACTGTGCATTTTTATTATGGATGTGTATTTTTGGGTGGTAGAATTTATGTGTAAACATGCTAATGTTGTTTTGCTAAAGTTTAATGTGCAGCTGAATATAAAAGAATTTGTTTAAAAATACAAAAATCAATTTTAATTCTTCATACATAATTCGGTTTTTTGTTGTTCTGCTATTTAATGTTGGCACACATTGCTACAAATTAACAAACAAGGCGGCTTTTCTTTCTAGCATTTATCTATACATTCATGTGTATATTCGAGGAAAGTGTTGCCATTTTTGCGTACTTTTAATACTCTTTTGATTTAGCAAATTTCCCATTTTTCTTTCATGGTATCTAGCAATTTGCTTATTTAGTCTGGGTTTAAAATTAGTTTTTTGTTTTTTATTTTTATTTATTATGCTACCGACTTTTGAGAAAATATGATCCGTTTGCATTTTTGATAGTAGAGAAACTAAAAATATTTACTTTACCCTGAAAACACTAAAAATATTCTTGGATTCAAGAAAAAAATATTTCTAAACGGCAAAAAAATATGTTGAAAATCGCAGATTCCAAGAATTTTCTGGCGTTTAAGCTACTTAATATATTATTAAGTTTGCAAATATAATTTTTTTAGAAAACTGTAAATGTATTTGTTATTAGGTTAAATATTTTTCTAGTTTTTACTTAAAATTAAGAAATATGAAGGCAATTTTTACTAAAAATATTATATTTTTTAAACCCTGCTTAACATACATTGTTTAAATAAATTACTTCAGAGAGGGTTCAAATTAAGACTTGTGCTTGTATGTGGTTATAGTTATAACGTTTGAAATTGCAACAACGTTGCTAATTATCGAAAAATATGTACAACATATTTTAAATATAAATTCTAATGTAAAATTCTTATATGGCGTAAAATCCTTTGGCTGGCAACACGGCTTTTAGTTAGCGGTATACTAACGGTGACGTCATAAATCCCCCACCAACCTTCTTTATTTGTGATGTAGTGGATGTTTTTTTGTTAGAGTAATTTTTGCGTTTGTCGCGAGAGGTTGTTTAGTTTCGTAATAAAAGGTTTGCTTGCATGTAAATAAAACGCGTACTTTTAGTAAACGTCAGAACATACATATGTACATATTTAGTGTTTTTTGTTTTTCACATACTATGGGTAGGTACATACATATGTATGTAAATAATAAAGTCTGTTAAATAGAATTTTAATAATAAATAGATACATACAATAAATAAGTGAGTAAAATCATGAATAATACGATAAGAATTTAATTGTTTAGAACTGTAAAACCAACAAAATACACTACATAAATAAGCATTCTGGCATGGGTAAATATGTATCATTCATGTGTGTATGTATGCATGGCTTTATGTAAGAATAAATTGTACTACAATTTTATGTTTGTGGTGTTTGCAAAACTTTACTGTGCGGCTAAATATAAAAAACAAGTATAAAAATAGCAAAATTTGCTAAAGTTTTTTAATTAATTCTAATTCTTCAAAAAATATTCTTGTTTCGTTGTTGCTCTTTTTAATTTGCTTTTCATTTAATTATTGCTCAGATTTTTCGTAAACAAACAAGCAGCTGTTCTCTTCTCTCCAGCATTTCTCTACATACATGCAAATGTGTTCAATTTTAAAGTATACTTTTAGGAGCAATATATGTTTGTAAAGTGTAATAGTTTTGTCAGTGATGGTATCTTTGGCTTATTTTATTAAGCATAAAAGGCGGGAACTATTGTGTTTGTAATAAATTTTTAACAAAATTTGTGTGAATAGACGTGAAAATCCTTTTGATCTTTCGTTTCGTTCTGGAGTTATGGCGTTGATAATTCAGATTGTAAATTATTCATGTATGTATTTGATAATATGAAACTTCTTTCTATTAACGATATGGTAAATGAAGTTAAATAAAATATTTTCCTTAATTTTCCATGATGCCCATATTCTTTTAACATGTTAAAGGTTCCTACACTTATTTGGATTGTGTGTAATTTGGAAGAACTTTAGTTTTTAAAGTACATACAGTTTGTGCCAAACTTTAGACAACGTCTAAATGAAACCGCTGTAAGCACCAAGTTAACATTACGATCACTACTGCATCACATCGACAACTTTCGAAGCAAAAATTACCAATCCTATTTTTTTCTCCGTCTTAAGCTGTTGCGCAATAAAATAACTGGATTAAAAAATAAAAACACAAAATTAAATAAGCGATCAATTGCTATTCATTTTGTTTAAAAATATAATTTTTCATCTGTTTTAGTTAATCAAAATAAAAAAAGTGTTCAAAAAAGCCTATATAGTGTGTAAAAAGGTGTTCTAAATCTTGTATATAAAGTGTAAAAAAGTGTTAGAAAAGTTTCAATAAAAAGCTTTTAAAAGCTGAAGATCAGCAAGATATATAAAGAAAAAAATATAAAAATATATATAAAATAATTAAGGAAAAGCAAACATCACATCATATCCCAGGATTATCGCATCAATCAAATTTATTAATCAACTTCTACAATGGGAAATATATATACAACTGGACCAAATCAAGCCTTAATTGTATCAGGTAATTTTTATATTTTTTTTTTAGAAAAATAATTTTCGTACATATTATATATATATATATATATATATATATATATATATATATATATATATATATATATATATATATATGTTCCTTTAACTCCCACTGGATCATAGGGCGCCAAATTTATTTTTTCGATTGGTTAGCAATTTAAGTTCAGAAACGTAGGTTGCTAGGCTTCGTTCCCTAGTTTGGTGATAGGGCTGCTATCTAAGCACCCAAACGTGCTGGTTGGCAACAGAATTTCCTCTGTGCGGTTGTTAAGGTTATACCGCCTAAGATCGGTCGACAGGGCCTCGTTTGTCGAAAACAGGGGTCACCAAGTCCTTTCTGGACAGAGGGTGAGGTTGTCATTTGAAAACGATTGGCTGTGTGTACAGTATGATAACTCATTTGTATTCGCGTCACTTTTCCATTAACCCCGTTTCGAACATATGAAAATTAATAATTATCAGGCTCAAGTTCAGTTTTATTGAATTAATGAAAATTCAAATTACTAAGTTTAGCGGAACGTATCAGTATACCGATTTCAAGGCCGCTACACCTCTCATCAGCGTTCATTTGTCCATTTTTACAATTTTCGTAAAGTGGATACTAAGATACTAATTGGGAAAGAATATCAATTATTTAAACAAATTTTCAAATGAAATAGAATACGAGAATAAAAATAATTTATTTTTATTATATTTTTACATGTTGAAACAATTTGGTTAGTTCGAAAGTCCCCATCACTGGTTGGAAATTACTAATAATCAACACAAACTCATAGTCCGTTATCTTCAAAGTATTCTACTTTGTAATTTAACTAACTCTTTGTTGTTCTCACTCTATATTAGGGTGATTCACACATTACTGTGGTATATAGCTCGTGCCCAAGCTGAATTAATATTTTTTATATTATTACAAATTAACGTAATTATTATTTGAACTTATACTGATACGTTCTGCTTAACTGATTGGGTATACTAGTGGTTTCCCAACATAAAAACTTTTAGATATGTATTTGAATTTTAATTAATTCAATAAAACTGAACTTGAGCCTGATAAATATTAATTTTCTTAAGTATGTAATCAATATAAGTTCAAATAATAATTACGTTTGTGTGTACTAATATAAAATATAAAAATTATTTTCAATATCTAGTTTTTTGCTAAAGATATTCTTTTCATAATATTTGTATATATAAAAAAAATGTATTCATATCATTTAAAGCACCCAAATATATAATCATATCTGTAAGTCTGTTTCTGGAACACGAGAAATACTGAAATTTTAAGAAATAAATAATACTTTTAAAGATGGGTTCGAAAAACTAATCAAAACCCATTAAGAAAACCGCTCGTCATTATTCCTATATTTAAGTAGAACTTTTGTCCTTCTACACAAGTCTTGTTTTTTCTGAAATCCGTATTTCTTGGCAAATATTTTTTAGCTTTCCAAAATAAATAGGTTTTTGGAAAAAAAATATAACATTATATTCGAGTAAGTAATCAAGAATTTATGTTTTCAAAAATAGAATTTTAAGTTTATGACATGTAAAATAAAAATAAATAGTACCTACATTTGTGGTGGTTCATCAGATGTGTACATAGTTTTCCGTTGATTTGTAATCTACAGGGTTACAGATAAAAAAAAAATGATAAGGATAAAAAAAGCAACAAAAACGAGTGAAGAACACAAAATTAAAAATTGTACTAAAAATCTTAAGTGGTGGTACTACTATAGTTGTTTTGCAATGTTTTTAGTGCCTAAAAAGTACAATCGTACTGCTCATCCTTTATTTGCAACGAATCTTATTTAAATTTTTATACTGCAGCCCTAAGGTATGCTAATTTTTTTGTTTGTGGGTAAATAACATAATTTATCTGTCTGAGAAAATTTTTATTCAGTTAATTAAATCATTTAAAAAGTTTTGCGTAAATATTTCAGATTTGAGTTTATAAATTAGAAATACAAAGCAACAATTTTAATTAAATTTTTTCTTTTTTAGTTTTCAAATGTATTTATGGGTGTATATATTTGCAGCCTAATTCTATTGTTGCGATAAAATCTATAAAATCCAATTATTTTTGAAATTTTTTAATAAAAAAAAAAACTATTACTGACTAACGTCCAACTTACAATTATAACCCAATGGTTATGCCTTCGAATGTTAGGGTGATGGATGATGTGTTGTTCTAATATTTCTAATAAAAATTATTTGAAAGTGTGTATCATATTTTTGGCAGAAATACCCCATACGAGTACATACTCCTCAAACAATTGTTGCTTTTCATAAAAAAAATTATTGAGTTCGTTTTTTTTTGTTGATGCAAAGTGAAATGAAATTACGTGACGTGTATGGAAAGACAAATCGACCAGGTTTGTAGTCATTCATAAAAATAATGAAAAAAATTATAATCAAACTACATAAGTACATACATATGTATGTATGTATTAAGCTCATACTGTATGTATGTATGTATGTATGTAACTCTAATAAACTTACATATGTAGAAAATAGGTTTGGAAAATTTCCTGAATAAAATTAAGAAAATTAATAAAAAATTCTAAAGCATAAATCACTCACAAAAATAAATATGTATGTATTTGTGTGTAAATGCTTGTATGTACATCAAATACTTTTCGAGCATAAATCTAACACACAATAGGTAGTACATATTCGATTACATACCTATGTATATGTATATAATTTTCCATAGTTTCCTTGCTTCAAACACTTTCTACATATGTATGTACATGTGAAATCCTTTGAATTGCAAACTCATATTTTTTGCTTGCTTTCTGTTTTTATTTTTACTCTACATTTTCCAAATACTTTTTCCACCCATTGCTATATAAAATAATGCAATTTTCCCGATTAATTATGATTCACATACATACATACATATATCGTATGTATGTACGTATATAAAGGGTGTCTCAGTAAGAAGGCATCTTTTAAATTTAGTGTATTTTAGTTTTTGTGAAAGTGGCAACTCTGAAATTTGACAGATGTCACATGTGTTTATTTATTAGAAAAAATGGAGCGTTTTACGAAAGAAAACTTTTTATATTATTTTGAAATTAAAATATAACATCTTTTTTTTCGACTAGGCTATAGATAACAGTCAGAGGTGTTTCAGAAGTAGTCTACTGTTGTCCAGAACTTGTACAAACTAGTGATATTACGAATTTCAATTTTTAGTATTCGCGAATACGAATACGAATATTACTTTTAAGGTTTAGAACCGTATAATATCTAGGCGCACGGTACTGCGCCAGGCCAACTTCGGCCACACAGTGTGTATATTTACACGAAACCATTCGAGCTGTGTTTAGCCCCCTCATAACTATGCTCCTCTTGAACATAATATATTGAAACTTGAAACATAAGGTTTCCTCACAGAGGCGACCTGACAGGTTAGATTTGAAAGTTCTACCGTTAAAGATTCCCGAGATATTAAGGTGTGAAAAGTCCATATTTTAGTACATATTCACTCACTCACTCACTCATCAATATTTTTGGGCACTTCCAGTAAAGCTAGAGAGCTGAAATTTCGTACACAGTTAGGCCCAGATAAGCAATACATATAAATATTTATACAAAAACAACTTAGAAAAAAGAAGTAAGATCCGCACAAAAACACAAATGTGAAAATAAGGCCAAGTTCCTATCCAAAATATTTCGGCCGTAAAAAGTACTGAGATAAAAATATGGACCAAGTTCTTGATTGGTACAATTCCATCTCATTTCTAGGCAACATATAAGCTTTGTGAAAAATAGTTATTGTAAACATTCTTATTTTATTGCTTTGTCTGTAAATATCTATATATGTATATAAAAATAAGTTGTCCTATGTTCGTGATTTTATAACTCGAGAGCCACTAAACCTATTTTCAAACGAGTACATGCGTTGAAAAGGTCTACTTTCACTTATGGTTTATGTGATGTTTGCATGAAATCGTCCTAGTGGTTCCGGAGATATGGCATTTAGATTTTCCTCTATATTTCCATACAAATATCAATATACATATCATACATATACATTCATATCCCGTGCGACGCCGGGGCGTTCAACTAGTTTACTATAATCATTTGCATTTCGTTATTTGTTTAAAATTACTTTAGTATATAAGGAGATAAAATTGTTAAAATAAATCAGTGTTCTTTCAACTTATAGAATATAATTATTTTACAAATTTTCTTTTAAAAAAAAAAAAAAAACAAAAGAAATTTTGGTGATATAAAACCCCAAAACTCTGGCTACCCTGCTGTCTCTACTGTACTCATTGACACCCACCCTCTTCTTATGTACTTAACGCTCTCCCATACTCTCAGTTGTGCTCATTATTTCATAAATTCATTGTTTATTTACATAATTTTTTTTCTACGAACACGTTTAACTTATATCCCCCCACAACCCCAATTGCAACACCATTGCTTTAAAAGTTCATAGAACAAGTTGTAAAAGTTGTATCGTATAGAAATAAAACAAAGATGACCAAAAAAAAAGTATATGTGAATACCGACCGGCGCCTTTTGAATTCAAAAACAATGTTGCTCTTCAAAATTATAGAACAGGAAAATAAGACTATAAATGAAGTTAAGTACACAGGATTATACACAGATATTAGGATATTTTGTAGAAAGACTAAAAATTTTATATAACGTGTTCGCATAAGAGTATTTTATTCACATTTAATATCCTTAAAACATTTTCTCCCCATTCTCTTTTGATAGTATGGGTAGAAATAAAAAAAAAAATTACATTAAACATGTTCATTCACCACCCCCTTTAAAGAATCAACACTTTCTTGTTATCGATTTTACTCATCTACCAATTTTCGACTTCTTTAAGGTTTTTTTTTTACTTAACCTTTCGTGTAATCAATATTAACTCAAATGTATGAATGAAACTGAACATAGAAAAAAAAAATCAATAATCCTTACAGAAGAATGTTGTTGCCTTGACGCACGGTCACACTTGACAAACATTTGCCTCTGCTCCATTTGAAGAATTTTGAGGCTGTATACGCCACTATTTGGCGATTAAACCAAATTTTTCATATAAAATGTTATAAAATAAAGTTAATTATTGTTTTACTTCAGAGTAAGTCAATCAACATCATTCATTTCTCTAATGTACATTAGTGTGGCATTGCATTAATTTGGCGGATAAAAGTGAATGAGCAGAAATGTGTACACGTTATTTTACGCAGGGAAACATGCCCGCCTATACAAATCAACACCGAAACTATACAGCAACACACTGTAGTCAAATATCTAGGCGTTCATCTTGATCGTCGTTTGACATGGAAATCGCATATAGACGCAAAGTTTAGACAGGTAAAATTAAAAGCAGCCCAAAAAAATTAGCTTATTGGAAGAAATTCTATACTAATGGTGTTTTCTTTTCTACAAAAAAATGGTACATCTCCATGCAGAAAGTGTAATTTCGTATTCGTTTCTTAAAAATGTTTTGCTCTGTAAAAGGGTGGTGTGGTTGATTCTGAAAAAGTCGCCCTTAGGGGCTGTGCACATATTACGTAACGCAGTTTTCAGAGATTTTATACCCCCCACCCCTGCGTAACGCTTTTTAATAATTTTTCAGTGCAAAATTTCCAATCCGTAAAACAAATCTTTAACTTAGCTGTCAGCTGTTAAAAACAGGGCGTTCAACTTTTTCATAAGTTGTGTGTTATTGTAGTGAAATAAAAAATTGCATTATTACAGGGTTGGCAAGACATTTTATACATGTACCTTTCAACAAGGTGCCATTTTGTGTGCAGAAAAGAAAACGCGATAAGTCTTGACTGTAAATTCAACAACGCGATCCTAAAACCAATATGGACCTATGGAATCCAGTTATGGGGCACTGCCTCAGTATCGAACGTAGAAAAAATTCAAAGGCGACAAAACGTACAATTACTGCCACCCCCTGGTATATCCAAAATCAGCGAATTCACAAAGATCTTGATGTGCCGTTGGTGAAGACAGTATTTTCAAAACCTGCGAAAAAATATATTGAAAAACTAGAGTTGCACCCAAATCCACTTGCGCGCAATATTCTAAATTATAGAGGCCACACCTGGTTGAGAATTAGGGATACTCTTTCTATCAGCCGTACACGAGAGATGTAAAACAACAAAAATCAACAGTTGAAATTAAAAATTTTGTTTAGCATTGGCTAAACATATGTGACCTCTCCACGAAAAGGGACCTCTGCGCCGAAAAAACTTTTTTTACTTTATGAGTGATTCTTATAGGAAAAAAACGCTCTTTCAAATGCCGCAAACCGCAAGTTTCTATGTCTTTTAGTTTTTTTACAAATCACCTGTAAAGATGAACATAATTAATGAAAATCATCGGTGCAGATACGTAGCTCAAAACAAAGCGCCTTTTTTAAACGCGTTTTTCTCAATAACTTCTTTTCGGCGCAGAGGTCCCTTTTCGTGGAGCAGGTCACATATATTTAATATTTTTAGATTAAGATTTTAATAAATTACTAGCTTATCCCGGTGTGCTTCGCTACCCTCCTCGTTATAAAATAAAATTAAAAGTATTTATATTAAAATTGTGTAAATTTTGTTCAGCTCTACCGGCATTTGGCAATTTGTGGGCACATTTATTTTTGTCACTCATATGGACCAATGGGAAATTAAAGCCAAGGATCCATAGTTATAGGCTATGTAAGTCCGATTTCTCTATTGTATTTGAGAATTTTTCTATAACACTTGTTTGTCACTCATTTGGACCAATGGGAAATTAAAGCCAAGGATCCATACTTATAGGCTATGTAAGTCCGATTTCTCTATTGTATTTGAGAATTTTTCTATAACACTTGTTTGTCACTCATTTGGACCAATGGGAAATTAAAGCCACGGATCCATACTTATAGACTATGTAAGTCCGATTTCTCAATTGTATTTGAGAATTTTTCTATAAAATTTTAAAGATTAAAATTGTGTAAATTTTGTTCAGCTCTACGGGAATTTGGCTATTTGTGGGCACATTTATGTTTGTCACTCATTTGGACCAATGGGAAATTAAAGCCAAGGATCCATACTTATAGACTATGTAAGTCCGATTTCTCAATTGTATTCGAGAATTTTTCTATAACACTTGTTTGTCACTCATTTGGACCAATGGGAAATTAAAGCCAAGGATCCATACTTATAGACTATGTAAGTCCGATTTCTCAATTGTATTTGAGAATTTTTCTATAACATTTGTTTGTCACTCATTTGGACCAATGGGAAATTAAAGCCAAGGATCCATACTTATAGGCTATGTAAGTCCGATTTCTGTATTGTATTTGAGAATTTTTCTATAACTCTTGTTTGTCACTCATTTGGACCAATGGGAAATTAAAGCCAAGGATCCATACTTATAGACTATGTAAGTCCGATTTCTCAATTGTATTCGAGAATTTTTCTATAACACTTGTTTGTCACTCATTTGGACCAATGGGAAATTAAAGCCAAGGATCCATACTTATAGACTATGTAAGTCCGATTTCTCAATTGTATTCGAGAATTTTTCTATAACACTTGTTTGTCACTCATTTGGACCAATGGGAAATTAAAGCCAAGGATCCATACTTATAGACTATGTCAGTCCGATTTCTCTATTGTATTTGAGAATTTTTCTATAACACTTGTTTGTCACTCATTTGGACCAATGGGAAATTAAAGCCAAGGATCCATACTTATAGGCTATGTAAGTCCGATTTCTCTATTGTATTTGAGAATTTTTCTATAACACTTGTTTGTCACTCTTTTGGACCAATGGGAAATTAAAGCCAAGGATCCATACTTATAGACTATGTAAGTCCGATTTCTCAATTGTATTCGAGAATTTTTCTATAACACTTGTTTGTCACTCATTTGGACCAATGGGAAATTAAAGCCAAGGATCCATACTTATAGACTATGTAAGTCCGATTTCTCTATTGTATTTGAGAATTTTTCTATAACACTTGTTTGTCACTCATTTGGACCAATGGGAAATTAAAGCCAAGGATCCATACTTATAGGCTATGTAAGTCCGATTTCTCTATTGTATTTGAGAATTTTTCTATAACACTTGTTTGTCACTCATTTGGACCAATGGGAAATTAAAGCCAAGGATCCATACTTATAGACTATGTAAGTCCGATTTCTCAATTGTATTTGAGAATTTTTCTATAAAATTTTAAAGATTAAAATTGTGTAAATTTTGTTCAGCTCTACGGGAATTTGGCTATTTGTGGGCACATTTATGTTTGTCACTCATTTGGACCAATGGGAAATTAAAGCCAAGGATCCATACTTATAGACTATGTAAGCCCGATTTCTCAATTGTATTTGAGAATTTTTCCATAACATTTGTTTGTCACTCATTTGGACCAATGGGAAATTAAAGCCAAGGATCCATACTGATAGAC
The DNA here is from genome assembly GCA_947311025.1 of Lypha dubia. Classification (NCBI taxonomy): domain Eukaryota; kingdom Metazoa; phylum Arthropoda; class Insecta; order Diptera; family Tachinidae; genus Lypha; species Lypha dubia. The sequence continues at coordinate 8,843,579 of OX371262.1, read as the reverse complement.
TATATAAGCCCGATTTCTCAATTGTATTTGAGAATTTTTCCATAACATTTGTTTGTCACTCATTTGGACCAATGGGAAATTAAAGCCAAGGATCCATACTTATAGACTATGTAAGCCCGATTTCTCAATTGTATTTGAGAATTTTTCCATAACATTTGTTTGTCACTCATTTGGACCAATGGGAAATTAAAGCCAAGGTTCCATACTTATAGACTATCTAAGTCCGATTTCTCAACTGTATTTGAGAATTTTTCTATAAAATTTTAATGATTAAAATTGTGTAAATTTTGTTCAGCTCTACGTGAATTTGGCTATTTGTGGGCACATTTATGTTTGTCACTCATTTGGACCAATGGGAAATTAAAGACAAGGATCCATACTTATAGACTATGTAAGCCCGATTTCTCAATTGTATTTGAGAATTTTTCCATAACATTTGTTTGTCACTCATTTGGACCAATGGGAAATTAAAGCCAAGGATCCATACTGATAGACTATATAAGCCCGATTTCTCAATTGTATTTGAGAATTTTTCCATAACATTTGTTTGTCACTCATTTGGACCAATGGGAAATTAAAGCCAAGGATCCATACTTGTAGACTATGTAAGCCCGATTTCTCAATTGTATTTGAGAATTTTTCCATAACATTTGTTTGTCACTCATTTGGACCAATGGGAAATTAAAGCCAAGGATCCATACTGATAGACTATATAAGCCCGATTTCTCAATTGTATTTGAGAATTTTTCCATAACATTTGTTTGTCACTCATTTGGACCAATGGGAAATTAAAGCCAAGGATCCATACTTATAGACTATGTAAGTCCGATTTCTCAATTGTATTTGAGAATTTTTCAATAACATTTGTTTATCACTCATTTGGAACAATGGGAAATTAAAGCCAAGGATCCATACTTATAGACTATCTAAGTCCGATTTCTCAATTGTATTTAAGAATTTTTCCATAACATTTGTTTGTCACTCATTTGGACCAATGGGAAATTAAAGCCAAGGATCCATACTGATAGACTATATAAGCCCGATTTCTCAATTGTATTTGAGAATTTTTCCATAACATTTGTTTGTCACTCATTTGGACCAATGGGAAATTAAAGCCAAGGATCCATACTTATAGACTATGTAAGCCCGATTTCTCAATTGTATTTGAGAATTTTTCCATAACATTTGTTTGTCACTCATTTGGACCAATGGGAAATTAAAGCCAAGGATCCATACTGATAGACTATATAAGCCCGATTTCTCAATTGTATTTGAGAATTTTTCCATAACATTTGTTTGTCACTCATTTGGACCAATGGGAAATTAAAGCCAAGGATCCATACTTATAGACTATGTAAGTCCGATTTCTCAATTGTATTTGAGAATTTTTCAATAACATTTGTTTATCACTCATTTGGAACAATGGGAAATTAAAGCCAAGGATCCATACTTATAGACTATCTAAGTCCGATTTCTCAATTGTATTTAAGAATTTTTCCATAACATTTGTTTATCACTCATTTGGAACAATGGGAAATTAAAGCCAAGGATCCATACTTATAGACTATCTAAGTCCGATTTCTCAATTGTATTTGAGAATTTTTCAATAACATTTGTTTGTCACTCATTTGGACCAATAAGAAATTAAAGCCAAGGATCCATACTTATAGACTATCTAAGTCCAATTTCTCAATTGTATTTGAGAATTTTTCAATAACATTTGTTTGTCACTCATTTGGACCAATAAGAAATTAAAGCCAAGGATCCATACTTATAGACTATCTAAGTCCGATTTCTCAATTGTATTTTAGAATTTTTCCATAACATTTGTTTGTCACTCATTTGGACCAATGGGAAATTAAAGCCAAGGATCCATACTTATAGACTATGTAAGTCCGATTTCTCAATTGTATTTGAGAATTTTTCAATAACATTTGTTTGTCACTCATTTGTACCAATGGGAAATTAAAGCCAAGGTTCCATACTTATAGACTATCTAAGTCCGATTTCTCAATTGTATTTGAGAATTTTTCCATAACATTTGTTTGTCACTCATTTGGACCAATGGGAAATTAAAGCCAAGGATCCATACTTATAGACTATGTAAGTCCGATTTCTCAATTGTATTTGAGAATTTTTCAATAACATTTGTTTGTCACTCATTTGGACCAATGGGAAATTAAAGCCAAGGTTCCATACTTATAGACTATCTAAGTCCGATTTCTCAATTGTATTTGAGAATTTTTCTATAAAATTTTAATGATTAAAATTGTGTAAATTTTGTTCAGCTCTACGTGAATTTGGCTATTTGTGGGCACATTTATGTTTGTCACTCATTTGGACAAATGGGAAATTAAAGCCAAGGATCCATACTTATAGACTATGTAAGTCCGATTTCTCAATTGTATTTGAGAATTTTTCCATAACATTTGTTTGTCACTCATTTGGACCAATGGGAAATTAAAGCCAAGGATCCATACTTATAGACTATGTAAGTCCGATTTCTCAATTGTATTTGAGAATTTTTCAATAACATTTGTTTGTCACTCATTTGGACCAATGGGAAATTAAAGCCAAGGTTCCATACTTATAGACTATCTAAGTCCGATTTCTCAATTGTATTTGAGAATTTTTCTATAAAATTTTAATGATTAAAATTGTGTAAATTTTGTTCAGCTCTACGTGAATTTGGCTATTTGTGGGCACATTTATGTTTGTCACTCATTTGGACCAATAAGAAATTAAAGCCAAGGATCCATACTTATAGACTATCTAAGTCCGATTTCTCAATTGTATTTGAGAATTTTTCTATAAAATTTTAATGATTAAAATTGTGTAAATTTTGTTCAGCTCTACGTGAATTTGGCTATTTGTGGGCACATTTATGTTTGTCACTCATTTGGACCAATAAGAAATTAAAGCCAAGGATCCATACTTATAGACTATCTAAGTCCGATTTCTCAATTGTATTTGAGAATTTTTCCATAACATTTGTTTGTCACTCATTTGGACCAATGGGAAATTAAAGCCAAGGATCCATACTTATAGACTATGTAAGTCCGATTTCTCAATTGTATTTGTGAATTTTTCCATAACATTTGTTTGTCACTCATTTGGACCAATGGGAAATTAAAGCCAAGGATCCATACTTATAGACTATCTAAGTCCGATTTCTCAATTGTATTTGAGAATTTTTCTATAAAATTTTAATGATTAAAATTGTGTAAATTTTGTTCAGCTCTACGTGAATTTGGCTATTTGTGGGCACATTTATGTTTGTCACTCATTTGGACAAATGGGAAATTAAAGCCAAGGATCCATACTTATAGACTATGTTAGTCCGATTTCTCAATTGTATTTGAGAATTTTTCAATAACATTTGTTTGTCACTCATTTGGACCAATGGGAAATTAAAGCCAAGGTTCCATACTTATAGACTATCTAAGTGCGATTTCTCAATTGTATTTGAGATTTTTTCTATAAAATTTTAATGATTAAAATTGTGTAAATTTTGTTCAGCTCTACGTGAATTTGGCTATTTGTGGGCACATTTATGTTTGTCACTCATTTGGACAAATGGGAAATTAAAGCCAAGGATCCATACTTATAGACTATGTAAGTCCGATTTCTCAATTGTATTTGAGAATTTTTCTATAACATTTGTTTGTCACTCATTTGGACCAATGGGAAATTAAAGCCAAGGATCCATACTTATAGACTATGTAAGTCCGATTTCTCAATTGTATTTGAGAATTTTTCAATAACATTTGTTTGTCACTCATTTGGACCAATGGGAAATTAAAGCCAAGGTTCCATACTTATAGACTATCTAAGTCCGATTTCTCAATTGTATTTGAGAATTTTTCTATAAAATTTTAATGATTAAAATTGTGTAAATTTTGTTCAGCTCTACGTGAATTTGGCTATTTGTGGGCACATTTATGTTTGTCACTCATTTGGACAAATGGGAAATTAAAGCCAAGGATCCATACTTATAGACTATGTAAGTCCGATTTCTCAATTGTATTTGAGAATTTTTCTATAACATTTGTTTGTCACTCATTTGGACCAATGGGAAATTAAAGCCAAGGATCCATACTTATAGACTATGTAAGTCCGATTTCTCAATTGTATTTGAGAATTTTTCAATAACATTTGTTTGTCACTCATTTGGACCAATGGGAAATTAAAGCCAAGGTTCTATACTTATAGACTATCTAAGTCCGATTTCTCAATTGTATTTGAGAATTTTTCTATAAAATTTTAATGATTAAAATTGTGTAAATTTTGATCAGCTCTACGTGAATTTGGCTATTTGTGGGCACATTTATGTTTGTCACTCATTTGGACCAATAAGAAATTAAAGCCAAGGATCCATACTTATAGACTATCTAAGTCCGATTTCTCAATTGTATTTGAGAATTTTTCCATAACATTTGTTTGTCACTCATTTGGACCAATGGGAAATTAAAGCCAAGGATCCATACTTATAGACTATGTAAGTCCGATTTCTCAATTGTATTTGAGAATTTTTCAATAACATTTGTTTGTCACTCATTTGGACCAATGGGAAATTAAAGCCAAGGTTCCATACTTATAGACTATCTAAGTGCGATTTCTCAATTGTATTTGAGATTTTTTCTATAAAATTTTAATGATTAAAATTGTGTAAATTTTGTTCAGCTCTACGTGAATTTGGCTATTTGTGGGCACATTTATGTTTGTCACTCATTTGGACAAATGGGAAATTAAAGCCAAGGATCCATACTTATAGACTATGTAAGTCCGATTTTTCAATTGTATTTGAGAATTTTTCAATAACATTTGTTTGTCACTCATTTGGACCAATGGGAAATTAAAGCCAAGGTTCCATACTTATAGACTATCTAAGTGCGATTTCTCAATTGTATTTGAGAATTTTTCTATAAAATTTTAATGATTAAAATTGTGTAAATTTTGTTCAGCTCTACGTGAATTTGGCTATTTGTGGGCACATTTATGTTTGTCACTCATTTGGACAAATGGGAAATTAAAGCCAAGGATCCATACTTATAGACTATGTAAGTCCGATTTCTCAATTGTATTTGAGAATTTTTCAATAACATTTGTTTATCACTCATTTGGACCAATGGGAAATTAAAGCCAAGGTTCCATACTTATAGACTATCTAAGTCCGATTTCTCAATTGTATTTGAGAATTTTTCTATAAAATTTTAATGATTAAAATTGTGTAAATTTTGTTCAGCTCTACGTGAATTTGGCTATTTGTGGGCACATTTATGTTTGTCACTCATTTGGACAAATGGGAAATTAAAGCCAAGGATCCATACTTATAGACTATGTAAAGCCGATTTCTCAATTGTATTTGAGAATTTTTCCATAACATTTGTTTGTCACTCATTTGGACCAATGGGAAATTAAAGCCAAGGTTCCATACTTATAGACTATCTAAGTCCGATTTCTCAATTGTATTTGAGAATTTTTCTATAAAATTTTAATGATTAAAATTGTGTAAATTTTGTTCAGCTCTACGTGAATTTGGCTATTTGTGGGCACATTTATGTTTGTCACTCATTTGGACAAATGGGAAATTATAGCCAAGGATCCATACTTATAGACTATGTAAGCCCGATTTCTCAATTGTATTTGAGAATTTTTCCATAACATTTGTTTGTCACTCATTTGGACCAATGGGAAATTATAGCCAAGGATCCATACTTATAGGCTATGTAAGTCCGATTTCTCAATTGTATTTGAGAATTTTTCTATAAAATTTTAATGATTAAAATTGTGTAAATTTTGTTCAGCTCTACGTGAATTTGGCTATTTGTGGGCACATTTATGTTTGTCACTCATTTGGAACAATAAGAAATTAAAGCCAAGGATCCATACTTATAGACTATCTAAGTCCGATTTCTCAATTGTATTTGAGAATTTTTCCATAACATTTGTTTGTCACTCATTTGGACCAATGGGAAATTAAAGCCAAGGTTCCATACTTATAGACTATCTAAGTCCGATTTCTCAATTGTATTTGAGAATTTTTCAATAACATTTGTTTGTCACTCATTTGGACCAATGGGAAATTAAAGCCAAGGTTCCATACTTATAGACTATCTAAGTCCGATTTCTCAATTGTATTTGAGAATTTTTCAATAACATTTGTTTGTTACTCATTTGGACCAATGGGAAATTAAAGCCAAGGTTCCATACTTATAGACTATCTAAGTCCGATTTCTCAATTGTATTTGAGAATTTTTCTATAAAATTTTAATGATTAAAATTGTGTAAATTTTGTTCAGCTCTACGTGAATTTGGCTATTTGTGGGCACATTTATGTTTGTCACTTAATTGGACCAATAAGAAATTAAAGCCAAGGATCCATACTTATAGACTATCTAAGTCCGATTTCTCAATTGTATTTGAGAATTTTTCCATAACATTTGTTTGTCACTCATTTGGACCAATGAGAAATTAAAGCCAAGGATCCATACTTATAAGCTATGTAAGTCCGATTTCTCAATTGTATTTGAGAATTTTTCAATAACATTTGTTTATCACTCATTTGGACCAATGGGAAATTAAAGCCAAGGATCCATACTTATAGACTATCTAAGTCCGATTTCTCAATTGTATTTAAGAATTTTTCCATAACATTTGTTTATCACTCATTTGGACCAATGGGAAATTAAAGCCAAGGATCCATACTTATAGACTATCTAAGTCCGATTTCTCAATTGTATTTGAGAATTTTTCAATAACATTTGTTTGTCACTCATTTGGACCAATAAGAAATTAAAGCCAAGGATCCATACTTATAGACTATCTGAGTCCGATTTCTCAATTGTATTTGAGAATTTTTCAATAACATTTGTTTGTCACTCATTTGGACCAATAAGAAATTAAAGCCAAGGATCCATACTTATAGACTATCTAAGTCCGATTTCTCAATTGTATTTAAGAATTTTTCCATAACATTTGTTTGTCACTCATTTGGACCAATGGGAAATTAAAGCCAAGGATCCATACTTATAGACTATGTAAGTCCGATTTCTCAATTGTATTTGAGAATTTTTCAATAACATTTGTTTGTCACTCATTTGGACCAATAAGAAATTAAAGCCAAGGATCCATACTTATAGACTATCTAAGTCCGATTTCTCAATTGTATTTAAGAATTTTTCCATAACATTTGTTTGTCACTCATTTGGACCAATGGGAAATTAAAGCCAAGGATCCATACTTATAAGCTATGTAAGTCCGATTTCTCAATTGTATTTGAGAATTTTTCAATAACATTTGTTTGTCACTCATTTGGACCAATGGGAAATTAAAGCCAAGGTTCCATACTTATAGACTATCTAAGTCCGATTTCTCAATTGTATTTGAGAATTTTTCAATAACATTTGTTTATCACTCATTTGGACCAATGGGAAATTAAAGCCAAGGATCCATACTTATAGACTATCTAAGTCCGATTTCTCAATTGTATTTAAGAATTTTTCCATAACATTTGTTTATCACTCATTTGGACCAATGGGAAATTAAAGCCAAGGATCCATACTTATAGACTATCTAAGTCCGATTTCTCAATTGTATTTGAGAATTTTTCAATAACATTTGTTTGTCACTCATTTGGACCAATAAGAAATTAAAGCCAAGGATCCATACTTATAGACTATCTGAGTCCGATTTCTCAATTGTATTTGAGAATTTTTCAATAACATTTGTTTGTCACTCATTTGGACCAATAAGAAATTAAAGCCAAGGATCCATACTTATAGACTATCTAAGTCCGATTTCTCAATTGTATTTAAGAATTTTTCCATAACATTTGTTTGTCACTCATTTGGACCAATGGGAAATTAAAGCCAAGGATCCATACTTATAGACTATGTAAGTCCGATTTCTCAATTGTATTTGAGAATTTTTCAATAACATTTGTTTATCACTCATTTGGACCAATGGGAAATTAAAGCCAAGGTTCCATACTTATAGACTATCTAAGTCCGATTTCTCAATTGTATTTGAGAATTTTTCAATAACATTTGTTTATCACTCATTTGGACCAATGGGAAATTAAAGCCAAGGTTCCATACTTATAGACTATCTAAGTCCGATTTCTCAATTGTATTTGAGAATTTTTCTATAAAATTTTAATGATTAAAATTGTGTAAATTTTGTTCAGCTCTACGTGAATTTGGCTATTTGTGGGCACATTTATGTTTGTCACTCATTTGGACAAATGGGAAATTAAAGCCAAGGATCCATACTTATAGACTATGTAAAGCCGATTTCTCAATTGTATTTGAGAATTTTTCCATAACATTTGTTTGTCACTCATTTGGACCAATGGGAAATTAAAGCCAAGGTTCCATACTTATAGACTATGTAAAGCCGATTTCTCAATTGTATTTGAGAATTTTTCCATAACATTTGTTTATCACTCATTTGGACCAATGGGAAATTAAAGCCAAGGTTCCATACTTATAGACTATCTAAGTCCGATTTCTCAATTGTATTTGAGAATTTTTCTATAAAATTTTAATGATTAAAATTGTGTAAATTTTGTTCAGCTCTACGTGAATTTGGCTATTTGTGGGCACATTTATTGTGGGATAGGTGTAAAGCAAAGAGAAAACAGCTCAGTCAGTCAGTCAGTACAACGCCGTGAAGCCATAAAGACGTGTGAGCCGTGTGAATTAAAGAAACTTTCAATTAAACAAAATTTATACTTTTATACTCTTTTTTTATTATTATATTTTTTAAAAAACTTTTATATTAAATAAACTTACTGAATAAATAATTAAATTACCATAAAATTGGGGACTCAACCAGAATAGTGATTTGTGAAAAGTTTTATATAAAAGAAAAAGAATAAAAACTTAAAAATACGAAGTTTCTATGTATGTGTAAGAAAAAAAGAGTTTGCAAAAGACTACGACGCGTGTGAAAAAAAAGGAGAAAAAACGTTTGAAAAGAAAAAAGACTTAATAAGCATAATTGCAAAAAAAAAAAAAAAAAAAAAAAAAAAGAGAGTATACGGAAAACTTCTTTGAAAAGAAAAAAAAGACAATTTTGTAGTGGTGTGCGCAAATTCAGCGAAATAACAACAAACAACATGCCGTCTTTAGGTGATTTTGAGTGTGTGCGTAACCGGCTGAAGACAGTTGGTGTTAAGGTGGTGGTGGCGTTACACAAATTGGTGTTTGAGAGTAAAGGAGACAGAAGCAACCGACAACGACTGCGGCAGTTTGAAGGGTTTAACTTTACGACGAACGACGATGATTATAAGAAAAAGGAGAATTATGTTGCAGAAAATCTCAGCACAGCAGACTTGGTGTGTGTGTGTAATTTGCTAGGTCTAGACTACAACATCGAAAATTTGTTTTCACACATATTTGCAAACTTACGAATGGGTCACTTATTATGTGCACAGCAATTTGGTGAAGATGATGACAACGACGATGATGGCAGCGACGACTCTGATGACGACGGAGAGAGCACAATTATACAGAACGACGAAGATGAAAATTTGGGAGACAATAAAGTGTGTACCATCTTAAATAACAACAAAAACGAACTTGAAAGTGTAGCAACGGGTAATAATGGCAATTTGAATGAATTCAACGGTGGTAATACGAATAATGACCACAACGACGGCTACAAGCGAAAAACTACACAGCGGTTTACTTTAGCAGCAAGTAATGGTAATTTGAATAGATTCAACGGCGGTAATCTAAATAATCAACACAACGACGGCTACAAGCATAAACCTTCTGAACGTATCGTAGGTGGTAATCATAATGAATACAACGACGGCTACAGACGACAAACTTCACAACGGTCTACAGAATTTAATTCGAATAGATTTTCAATGAGTTTTAGAGACGTAGAAGACTCAATACGTAGTTTCGACGGAACCAATAGTTTTTCTATTAATGGTTGGATTGAAGAATTTGAAGAAACAGCAGGTGTAATGGACTGGGACGATTTTCATAAATTTGTTTTTGCGAAAAAGTCGTTAAAGGGAGTGGCAAAACTTTTTATTTTGAGTGAAAAAGGAATCACAGATTATGATTTACTTAAAAATGCCTTACTCGAAGAATTTGGAACCAGTACCACTGGCATAGAAATACACAGAATGTTGGGTGAACGTAAAATGAAACGAGATGAAAATGTCCATGAGTATTACCTAAAGATGAAGGAACTGGCGGCTAGAGGTAATATAGATTACGGCTCGTTGATGCAATATGTTATAGATGGCATCAATGACAGCGATGTTAACAAAACAATTTTGTATGGCGCGAAAAATTTGAACGAGTTCAAGACGAAGTTGCGATGTTATGAAACTATGAACAGATCATCTAGCAAGCGTAAAACAGAACCTAAGAAAATGGAAAGAGAAGCACGCAAAGAAGTATCCAAGGATAAAAAATTCGAGCTCAAGTGCTTTAACTGTGGTAAGAAGGGCCATAAATCATCAGATTGTGACAATAAATCTAAAGGAACCAAATGCTTTAATTGCGACAAATTTGGTCATATTTCCAAAGACTGCCCACAGAAAAAAAATGAATCAAATGTCCGCTTACTAGAAAATTGTGAGGATATAATGGTGAAGAAAATTAAAATTGGTGAAGTGAAGGTAAAAGCTCTTTTTGACACTGGCAGCAAGTTTAATGTTATGAAAGAATCAGTTTTTAATAAATTACGATCCAAAAACTCCAGTTTGTCGGGATCCAATTTTTATTTGAGTGGTTTTGGAAAGAACAGAACTGAGAACAGAATCAAACCAATTGGTAACACAACATTTTTAGTAAGTATTGATGAAGATGAATTTAATTTAACATTTCACATCGTACCGGATGATTGCCTCGATATTAGCGTAGTCTTAGGTAAGGAACTTTGTTTACAATCCTATGTTAGAATTACTCCAGATGGCGTTTGTATTAAAAAATTTGATGATGAAGATGATGTTCATATGATGATGAAGATAGATTGTGAAGATGATCCTATTGTAGATATTGGTGAAACATCATGCTAAACATGTTACTGAAATGATAAAAAATTACAAACCTGAAAAATCTAAAACAACAAATGTAGAAATGCGAATCGTACTAAAGGATGAAGCACCTATATTTTGTAACCCACGACGATTACCTTTGAAGGAGCGTGATATTGTTGACAATCAAGTCGAACAGTGGTTGAAAGAGGGGATTATAGAAGCGTCAGAATCTGAGTTCTGTAGCCCGATAGTGTTGGCAAAAAAACGTGATTCAACCGGAAGACTTTGTGTTGATTTTAGAAGAATCAATAAGGTTATCGTCAAGGATCGTTATCCATTACCCCTGATTGAAGATCAGTTGGATCGTTTGCAAAATGCTAAAATATTCAGTACAATAGATTTGCGAAATGGTTTCTTTCATGTTTCTGTACACGAGGATAGCAGAAAATATACGTCGTTTATAACACATAATGGTCAGTACCAATTTAGAAAAGTTCCTTTCGGTCTTTCAAATTCTCCGGGTGTATTTCAGCGCCATGTTAATGCTATTTTTAGAGATTTGACACGTCAGGGTATTGCTCTGCCATACATAGACGATATTATTATACCGGCAGCAGATGAAGAAGAAGCGTTAACAAATTTAGAAAAAGTGTTGGATCTAAGTAGAGAATATGGTCTTGACATAAACGTAAAGAAATGTCAATTTTTGAAGAAACGTATCCAGTTTTTAGGTCATGTAATCGAGAATCAGCATATTTCACCATCGCCGGAAAAGACAGTAGCAATGATAAATTATCCTGTGCCACAAAACGTAAAACAGTTGGAAAGTTTCCTTGGCTTAGCCGGGTACTTTAGAAAATTTGTTGCTAATTTTTCAATAGTTGCCAAGCCACTTACAGATTTGAAAAAACAGGGAGTAAAATTTGAATTCGGTGATAAGCAGATAACATCTTTTAATGCCTTGAAGACAGCTTTAAGTAATGATCCAGTTCTGAATATTTATAATCAAAATTATGAAACCGAGGTGCATACGGATGCGTCTATTGATGGTTACGGTGCAGTTTTGTTGCAGAAAAGTCCAGATGACAATCTTTTACATCCTGTCTACTACATGAGCAAAAAAACGACTGATCCGGAAAGAAAATACACCAGCTATGAACTCGAGGTTTTAGCCGTTATAGAAGCTCTGAAGAAATTCCGTGTGTATCTGATCGGGTTAAAGTTTAAGTTGGTCACTGATTGTAATGCTTTTACAAAAACGTTGGATAAAAAAGATTTATCAACAAGAGTTGCCAGGTGGATTTTGTTTCTACAAGAATATGATTACGTGGTTGAACATCGTCCTGGAACACAAATGCGACACGTTGACGCCCTAAGCAGATATCCAATAATGATTGTTTCCGAGGATAGCGTAGTGAGTAAAATCAAAAGACTTCAGTCGCAAGATGAAGATCTGAACACTTTAATGGATATCCTGAAGGACAAACAAACATACAAGGACTATTTTTTGAAAGGTAATGTTTTATACAAAATCGTAGACGATTATGAATTACTTGTAATACCCAAGGGTATGCAATCTGAGATTATCCGAAACGCTCACGAAAAGGGTCATTTCTCAACTAAAAAGACGAGAGAATTAATTTGCAAAGACTATTTTATACCAAAACTTGATGAGAAGATACAAAAACTTATATCGAATTGTATTCCGTGTGTCATAGCCAATCGAAAGCGAGGTAAACAGGAAGGAGAACTTCACCCTATACCGAAAGAAGAAATGCCGTTACATACGTACCACATTGACTACCTTGGTCCACTAGAATCGACAAACAAAATGTACAATCATATTTTTGCGGTTATAGATTCGTTCACAAAGTTTTGCTGGTTATATCCGACTAGAACAACCTCATCTAAGGATGCCATTTCACGTTTACAATTACAAAGTGCCGTTTTTGGTAATCCGTACCAGATCACTTCCGATCGTGGGTCAGCATTTACCAGTGAAGATTTTAAATCATACTGTCAGGACGAAAATATAAACCACATTCTGATTACAACTGGTTTACCACGTGCCAACGGGCAAGTGGAGCGACTAAACAGCGTTATAATTGCAGTGTTATCGAAGCTTAGTGTGGAAGATCCCAGCAAATGGTACAAATTCGTAGGCAACGTGCAGCAAGTAATTAATTCAACGTACCAACGAAGTATTAACACAACACCGTTTCAATTGTTAACTGGTTCGAAGATGAGAACTAAGGACGAACATCACCTTAAAGAACTGATCGATCAAGAGTTAATGACAACGCATAATGAAAACCGTGATAATTTGCGAGAAGCAGCTAAAAAGCGAATTCTAGCGATTCAGGCTGAAAATAGTAAAAATTATAATCGTCATCGAAAGCCAGCCCGAAAGTACAAAGTAAATGATCTCGTGGCTATAAAGAGGACTCAGCTTGGAGGAGGCCTTAAGTTGAAACCGAAATATTTAGGCCCTTACCAAATTGCCAAGGTAAAGCCTTACGACACGTACGATGTAATAAAATATGCCAATTGCGAAGGTCCTAGGCGTACTACTACCTGTGCCGAATACATGAAGCCGTGGCCCGATGAAAGCCATGATGATGTTGATGAAGCCGAAGCCCCGCAGGATGGCCGAGATGTGGGATAGGTGTAAAGCAAAGAGAAAACAGCTCAGTCAGTCAGTCAGTACAACGCCGTGAAGCCATAAAGACGTGTGAGCCGTGTGAATTAAAGAAACTTTCAATTAAACAAAATTTATACTTTTATACTCTTTTTTTATTATTATATTTTTGAAAAAACTTTTATATTAAATAAACTTACTGAATAAATAATTAAATTACCATATTATGTTTGTCACTCATTTGGACAAATGGGAAATTATAGCCAAGGATCCATACTTATAGACTATGTAAGCCCGATTTCTCAATTGTATTTGAGAATTTTTCCATAACATTTGTTTGTTACTCATTTGGACCAATGGGAAATTAAAGCCAAGGTTCCATACTTATAGACTATCTAAGTCCGATTTCTCAATTGTATTTGAGAATTTTTCTATAAAATTTTAATGATTAAAATTGTGTAAATTTTGTTCAGCTCTACGTGAATTTGGCTATTTGTGGGCACATTTATGTTTGTCACTTAATTGGACCAATAAGAAATTAAAGCCAAGGATCCATACTTATAGACTATCTAAGTCCGATTTCTCAATTGTATTTGAGAATTTTTCTATAAAATTTTAATGATTAAAATTGTGTAAATTTTGTTCAGCTCTACGTGAATTTGGCTATTTGTGGGCACATTTATGTTTGTCACTCATTTGGAACAATAAAAAATTAAAGCCAAGGATCCATACTTATAGACTATCTAAGTCCGATTTCTCAATTGTATTTGAGAATTTTTCTATAAAATTTTAATGATTAAAATTGTGTAAATTTTGTTCAGCTCTACGTGAATTTGGCTATTTGTGGGCACATTTATGTTTGTCACTCATTTGGACAAATGGGAAATTAAAGCCAAGGATCCATACTTATAGACTATCTAAGTCCGATTTCTCAATTGTATTTGAGAATTTTTCCATAACATTTGTTTGTCACTCATTTGGACCAATGGGAAATTAAAGCCAAGGTTCCATACTTATAGACTATCTAAGTCCGATTTCTCAATTGTATTTGAGAATTTTTCTATAAAATTTTAATGATTAAAATTGTGTAAATTTTGTTCAGCTCTACGTGAATTTGGCTATTTGTGGGCACATTTATGTTTGTCACTCATTTGGACAAATGGGAAATTAAAGCCAAGGATCCATACTTATAGACTATCTAAGTCCGATTTCTCAATTGTATTTGAGAATTTTTCAATAACATTTGTTTGTCACTCATTTGGACCAATGGGAAATTAAAGCCAAGGTTCCATACTTATAGACTATCTAAGTCCGATTTCTCAATTGTATTTGAGAATTTTTCCATAACATTTGTTTGTCACTCATTTGGACCAATGGGAAATTAAAGCCAAGGATCCGTACTTATAGGCTATGTAAGTCCGATTTCTCAATTGTATTTGAGAATTTTTCTATAACATTTGTTTGTCACTCATTTGGACCAATGGGAAATTAAAGCCAAGGATCCATACTTATAGGCTATGTAAGTCCGATTTCTCAATTGTATTTGAGAATTTTTCTATAACATTTGTTTGTCACTCATTTGGACCAATGGGAAATTAAAGCCAAGGATCCATACTTATAGGCTATGTAAGTCCGATTTTTCAATTGTATTTGAGAATTTTTCTATAAAATTTTAATGATTAAAATTGTGTAAATTTTGTTCAGCTCTACGTGAATTTGGCTATTTGTGGGCACATTTATGTTTGCCACTCATTTGGACAAATGGGAAATTAAAGCCAAGGATCCATACTTATAGACTATCTAAGTCCGATTTCTCAATTGTATTTGAGAATTTTTCAATAACATTTGTTTGTCACTCATTTGGACCAATGGGAAATTAAAGCCAAGGTTCCATACTTATAGACTATCTAAGCCCGATTTCTCAATTGTATTTGAGAATTTTTCCATAACATTTGTTTGTCACTCATTTGGACCAATGGGAAATTAAAGCCAAGGATCCATACTTATAGGCTATGTAAGTCCGATTTTTCAATTGTATTTGAGAATTTTTCTATAAAATTTTAATGATTAAAATTGTGTAAATTTTGTTCAGCTCTACGTGAATTTGGCTATTTGTGGGCACATTTATGTTTGCCACTCATTTGGACAAATGGGAAATTAAAGCCAAGGATCCATACTTATAGACTATCTAAGTCCGATTTCTCAATTGTATTTGAGAATTTTTCAATAACATTTGTTTGTCACTCATTTGGACCAATGGGAAATTAAAGCCAAGGTTCCATACTTATAGACTATCTAAGCCCGATTTCTCAATTGTATTTGAGAATTTTTCCATAACATTTGTTTGTCACTCATTTGGACCAATGGGAAATTAAAGCCAAGGTTCCATACTTATAGACTATCTAAGTCCGATTTCTCAATTGTATTTGAGAATTTTTCAATAACATTTGTTTGTCACTCATTTGGACCAATGGGAAATTAAAGCCAAGGTTCCATACTTATAGACTATCTAAGCCCGATTTCTCAATTGTATTTGAGAATTTTTCCATAACATTTGTTTGTCACTCATTTGGACCAATGGGAAATTAAAGCCAAGGTTCCATACTTATAGACTATCTAAGTCCGATTTCTCAATTGTATTTGAGAATTTTTCAATAACATATGTTTGTTACTCATTTGGACCAATGGGAAATTAAAGCCAAGGTTCCATACTTATAGACTATCTAAGTCCGATTTCTCAATTGTATTTGAGAATTTTTCTATAAAATTTTAATGATTAAAATTGTGTAAATTTTGTTCAGCTCTACGTGAATTTGGCTATTTGTGGGCACATTTATGTTTGTCACTTAATTGGACCAATAAGAAATTAAAGCCAAGGATCCATACTTATAGACTATCTAAGTCCGATTTCTCAATTGTATTTGAGAATTTTTCCATAACATTTGTTTGTCACTCATTTGGACCAATGAGAAATTAAAGCCAAGGATCCATACTTATAAGCTATGTAAGTCCGATTTCTCAATTGTATTTGAGAATTTTTCCATAACATTTGTTTGTCACTCATTTGGACCAATGAGAAATTAAAGCCAAGGATCCATACTTATAAGCTATGTAAGTCCGATTTCTCAATTGTATTTGAGAATTTTTCCATAACATTTGTTTGTCACTCATTTGGACCAATGGGAAATTAAAGCCAAGGTTCCATACTTATAGACTATCTAAGTCCGATTTCTCAATTGTATTTGAGAATTTTTCTATAAAATTTTAATGATTAAAATTGTGTAAATTTTGTTCAGCTCTACGTGAATTTGGCTATTTGTGGGCACATTTATGTTTGTCACTCATTTGGAACAATAAAAAATTAAAGCCAAGGATCCATACTTATAGACTATCTAAGTCCGATTTCTCAATTGTATTTGAGAATTTTTCTATAAAATTTTAATGATTAAAATTGTGTAAATTTTGTTCAGCTCTACGTGAATTTGGCTATTTGTGGGCACATTTATGTTTGTCACTCATTTGGACAAATGGGAAATTAAAGCCAAGGATCCATACTTATAGACTATCTAAGTCCGATTTCTCAATTGTATTTGAGAATTTTTCCATAACATTTGTTTGTCACTCATTTGGACCAATGGGAAATTAAAGCCAAGGTTCCATACTTATAGACTATCTAAGTCCGATTTCTCAATTGTATTTGAGAATTTTTCTATAAAATTTTAATGATTAAAATTGTGTAAATTTTGTTCAGCTCTACGTGAATTTGGCTATTTGTGGGCACATTTATGTTTGCCACTTAATTGGACCAATAAGAAATTAAAGCCAAGGATCCATACTTATAGACTATCTAAGTCCGATTTCTCAATTGTATTTGAGAATTTTTCCATAACATTTGTTTGTCACTCATTTTTACCAATGGGAAATTATAGCCAAGGATCCATACTTATAGACTATATAAGCCCGATTTCTCAATTGTATTTGAGAATTTTTGCATAACATTTGTTTGTCACTCATTTGGACCAATGGGAAATTATAGCCAAGGATCCATACTTATAGGCTATGTAAGTCCGATTTCTCAATTGTATTTGAGAATTTTTCTATAACATTTGTTTGTCACTCATTTGGACCAATGGGAAATTAAAGCCAAGGATCCATACTTATAGGCTATGTAAGTCCGATTTCTCAATTGTATTTGAGAATTTTTGCATAACATTTGTTTGTCACTCATTTGGACCAATGGGAAATTAAAGCCAAGGATCCATACTTATAGGCTATGTAAGTCCGATTTCTCAATTGTATTTGAGAATTTTTGCATAACATTTGTTTGTCACTCATTTGGACCAATGGGAAATTATAGCCAAGGATCCATACTTATAGGCTATGTAAGTCCGATTTCTCAATTGTATTTGAGAATTTTTCTATAACATTTGTTTGTCACTCATTTGGACCAATGGGAAATTAAAGCCAAGGATCCATACTTATAGGCTATGTAAGTCCGATTTCTCAATTGTATTTGAGAATTTTTCAATAACATTTGTTTGTCACTCATTTGGACCAATGGGAAATTATAGCCAAGGATCCATACTTATAGGCTATGTAAGTCCGATTTCTCAATTGTATTTGAGAATTTTTCTATAAAATTTTAATGATTAAAATTGTGTAAATTTTGTTCAGCTCTACGTGAATTTGGCTATTTGTGGGCACATTTATGTTTGCCACTTAATTGGACCAATAAGAAATTAAAGCCAAGGATCCATACTTATAGACTATCTAAGTCCGATTTCTCAATTGTATTTGAGAATTTTTCCATAACATTTGTTTGTCACTCATTTTTACCAATGGGAAATTATAGCCAAGGATCCATACTTATAGACTATGTAAGCCCGATTTCTCAATTGTATTTGAGAATTTTTGCATAACATTTGTTTGTCACTCATTTGGACCAATGGGAAATTATAGCCAAGGATCCATACTTATAGGCTATGTAAGTCCGATTTCTCAATTGTATTTGAGAATTTTTCTATAACATTTGTTTGTCACTCATTTGGACCAATGGGAAATTAAAGCCAAGGATCCATACTTATAGGCTATGTAAGTCCGATTTCTCAATTGTATTTGAGAATTTTTGCATAACATTTGTTTGTCACTCATTTGGACCAATGGAAAATTAAAGCCAAGGATCCATACTTATAGGCTATGTAAGTCCGATTTCTCAATTGTATTTGAGAATTTTTGCATAACATTTGTTTGTCACTCATTTGGACCAATGGGAAATTATAGCCAAGGATCCATACTTATAGGCTATGTAAGTCCGATTTCTCAATTGTATTTGAGAATTTTTCTATAACATTTGTTTGTCACTCATTTGGACCAATGGGAAATTAAAGCCAAGGATCCATACTTATAGGCTATGTAAGTCCGATTTCTCAATTGTATTTGAGAATTTTTCAATAACATTTGTTTGTCACTCATTTTTACCAATGGGAAATTATAGCCAAGGATCCATACTTATAGGCTATGTAAGTCCGATTTCTCAATTGTATTTGAGAATTTTTCTATAACATTTGTTTGTCACTCATTTGGACCAATGGGAAATTAAAGCCAAGGATCCATACTTATAGGCTATGTAAGTCCGATTTCTCAATTGTATTTGAGAATTTTTCCATAACATTTGTTTGTCACTCATTTTTACCAATGGGAAATTAAAGCCAAGGATCCATACTTATAGGCTATGTAAGTCCGATTTCTCAATTGTATTTGAGAATTTTTGCATAACATTTGTTTGTCACTCATTTGGACCAATGGGAAATTATAGCCAAGGATCCATACTTATAGGCTATGTAAGTCCGATTTCTCAATTGTATTTGAGAATTTTTCTATAACATTTGTTTGTCACTCATTTGGACCAATGGGAAATTAAAGCCAAGGATCCATACTTATAGACTATGTAAGTCCGATTTCTCAATTGTATTTGAGAATTTTTCCATAACATTTGTTTGTTACTCATTTGGACCAATGGGAAATTAAAGCCAAGGATCCATACTTATAGACTATCTAAGTCCGATTTCTCAATTGTATTTGAGAATTTTTCTATAAAATTTTAATGATTAAAATTGTGTAAATTTTGTTCAGCTCTACGTGAATTAGGCTATTTGTGGGCACATTTATGTTTGTCACTCATTTGGACCAATGGGAAATTAAAGCCAAGGATCCATACTTATAGACTATGTAAGTCCGATTTCTCAATTGTATTTGAGAATTTTTCCATAACATTTGTTTGTTACTCATTTGGACCAATGGGAAATTAAAGCCAAGGATCCATACTTATAGACTATCTAAGTCCGATTTCTCAATTGTATTTGAGAATTTTTCCATAACATTTGTTTGTCACTCATTTGGACCAATGGGAAATTAAAGCCAAGGATCCATACTTATAGACTATGTAAGTCCGATTTCTCAATTGTATTTGAGAATTTTTCCATAACATTTGTTTGTCACTCATTTGGACCAATGGGAAATTAAAGCCAAGGATCCATACTTATAGACTATGTAAGTCCGATTTCTCAATTGTATTTGAGAATTTTTCCATAACATTTGTTTGTCACTCATTTGGACCAATGGGAAATTATAGCCAAGGATACATACTTATAGGCTATGTAAGTCCGATTTCTCAATTGTATTTGAAAATTTTTCCATAACATTTGTTTGTCACTCATTTGGACCAATGGGAAATTATAGCCAAGGATCCATACTTATAGGCTATGTAAGTCCGATTTCTCAATTGTATATGAGAATTTTTCCATAACATTTGTTTGTCACTCATTTGGACCAATGGGAAATTAAAGCCAAGGATCCATACTTATAGACTATGTAAGTCCGATTTCTCAATTGTATTTGAGAATTTTTCCATAACATTTGTTTGTTACTCATTTGGACCAATGGGAAATTAAAGCCAAGGATCCATACTTATAGACTATCTAAGTCCGATTTCTCAATTGTATTTGAGAATTTTTCTATAAAATTTTAATGATTAAAATTGTGTAAATTTTGTTCAGCTCTACGTGAATTAGGCTATTTGTGGGCACATTTATGTTTGTCACTCATTTGGACCAATGGGAAATTAAAGCCAAGGATCCATACTTATAGACTATGTAAGTCCGATTTCTCAATTGTATTTGAGAATTTTTCCATAACATTTGTTTGTTACTCATTTGGACCAATGGGAAATTAAAGCCAAGGATCCATACTTATAGACTATCTAAGTCCGATTTCTCAATTGTATTTGAGAATTTTTCCATAACATTTGTTTGTCACTCATTTGGACCAATGGGAAATTAAAGCCAAGGATCCATACTTATAGACTATGTAAGTCCGATTTCTCAATTGTATTTGAGAATTTTTCCATAACATTTGTTTGTCACTCATTTGGACCAATGGGAAATTATAGCCAAGGATACATACTTATAGGCTATGTAAGTCCGATTTCTCAATTGTATTTGAAAATTTTTCCATAACATTTGTTTGTCACTCATTTGGACCAATGGGAAATTATAGCCAAGGATCCATACTTATAGGCTATGTAAGTCCGATTTCTCAATTGTATATGAGAATTTTTCCATAACATTTGTTTGTCACTCATTTGGACCAATGGGAAATTAAAGCCAAGGATCCATACTTATAGACTATGTAAGTCCGATTTCTCAATTGTATTTGAGAATTTTTCCATAACATTTGTTTGTTACTCATTTGGACCAATGGGAAATTAAAGCCAAGGATCCATACTTATAGACTATCTAAGTCCGATTTCTCAATTGTATTTGAGAATTTTTCTATAAAATTTTAATGATTAAAATTGTGTAAATTTTGTTCAGCTCTACGTGAATTAGGCTATTTGTGGGCACATTTATGTTTGTCACTCATTTGGACAAATGGGAAATTAAAGCCAAGGATCCATACTTATAGACTATCTAAGTCCGATTTCTCAATTGTATTTGAGAATTTTTCCATAACATTTGTTTGTCACTCATTTGGACCAATGGGAAATTAAAGCCAAGGTTCCATACTTATAGACTATCTAAGTCCGATTTCTCAATTGTATTTGAGAATTTTTCTATAAAATTTTAATGATTAAAATTGTGTAAATTTTGTTCAGCTCTACGTGAATTTGGCTATTTGTGGGCACATTTATGTTTGCCACTTAATTGGACCAATAAGAAATTAAAGCCAAGGATCCATACTTATAGACTATCTAAGTCCGATTTCTCAATTGTATTTGAGAATTTTTCCATAACATTTGTTTGTCACTCATTTTTACCAATGGGAAATTATAGCCAAGGATCCATACTTATAGACTATGTAAGCCCGATTTCTCAATTGTATTTGAGAATTTTTCCATAACATTTGTTTGTCACTCATTTGGACCAATGGGAAATTATAGCCAAGGATCCATACTTATAGACTATCTAAGTCCGATTTCTCAATTGTATTTGAGAATTTTTCTATAAAATTTTATGTGTGTGAAGTTAAATTTTAAAATTTAAAACCCTAGACATGAACCACTGAACTTAACAGAGCTCTGTTAGCAGGTTAACAGTGCTCTGTAGACATATAAAAATCATAGCGAGTACACTAAAAACGTATTTTTTTTAGGAAGGAGTCAACGTGGGCGGAAAAAAATCATTGGGTTTTGTGGACGAAGTGGTCCTCTACAAACCCCTATATTTGGTATATCTAACAGTTTGATTTTTACCGAGATATACTCGATTTACAAAAATTTTAGAAATGTGGATTCTCTAAGGGATGACTACATTTTTTTTAGGAAGGAGTCAACGTGGGTGGAAAAAAATCATTGGGTTTTGTGGACGAAGTGGTCCTCTACAAACCCCTATATTTGGTATATCTAACAGTTTGATTTTTACCGAGATATACTCGATTTACAAAAATTTTAGAAATATGGATTCTCTAAGGGATGACTACATTTTTTTTAGGAAGGAGTCAACGTGGGCGGAAAAAAACCATTGGGTTTTGTGGACGAAGTGGTCCTCTACAAACCCCTATATTTGGTATATCTAACAGTTTGATTTTTACCGAGATATACTCGATTTACAAAAATTTTAGAAATATGGATTCTCCAAGGGATGACTACATTTTTTTTAGGAAGGAGTCAACGTGGGCGGAAAAAAATCATTGGGTTTTGTGGACGAAGTGGTCCTCTACAAACCCCTATATTTGGTATATCTAACAGTTTGAGTTTTACCGAGATATACTCGATTTACAAAAATTTTAGTAATATGGATTCTCTAAGGGATGACTACATTTTTTTTAGGAAGGAGTCAACGTGGGCGGAAAAAAATCATTGGGTTTTGTGGACGAAGTGGTCCTCTACAAACCCCTATATTTGGTATATCTAACAGTTTGAGTTTTACCGAGATATACTCGATTTACAAAAATTTTAGAAATATGGATTCTCTAAGGGATGACTACATTTTTTTTAGGAAGGAGTCAACGTGGGCGGAAAAAAATCATTGGGTTTTGTGGACGAAGTGGTCCTCTACAAACCCCTATATTTATTATATCTACCAGTTTGAGTTTTACCGAGATATACTCGATTTACAAAAATTTTAGAAATATGGATTCTCTAAGGGATGACTACATTTTTTTTAGGAAGGAGTCAACGTGGGCGGAAAAAAATCATTGGGTTTTGTGGACGAAGTGGTCCTCTACAAGTCCTTATATTTGGTATATTTAACAGTTTGAGTTTTACCGAGATATACTCGCTTTACAAAAATTTTAGAAGTATGGATTCTCTAAGGGATGACTACATTTTTTTTAGGAAGGAGTCAACGTGGGCGGAAAAAAATCATTGGGTTTTGTGGACGAAGTGGTCCTCTACAAACCCCTATATTTGGTATATCTAACAGTTTGAGTTTTACCGAGATATACTCGATTTACAAAAATTTTAGAAATATGGATTCTCTAAGGGATGACTACATTTTTTTTAGGAAGGAGTCAACGTGGGCGGAAAAAAATTATTGGGTTTTGTGGACGAAGTGGTCCTCTACAAACCCCTATATTTGGTATATCTAACAGTTTGATTTTTACCAAGATATACTCGATTTACAAAAATTTTAGAAGTATGGATTCTCTAAGGGATGACTACATTTTTTTTAGGAAGGAGTCAACGTGGGCGGAAAAAAATCATTGGGTTTTGTGGACGAAGTGGTCCTCTACAAACCCCTATATTTGGTATATCTAACAGTTTGATTTTTACCGAGATATACTCGATTTACAAAAATTTTAGAAGTATGGATTCTCTAAGGGATGACTACATTTTTTTTAGGAAGGAGTCAACGTGGGCGGAAAAAAATCATTGGGTTTTGTGGACGAAGTGGCCCTCTACAAACCCCTATATTTGGTATATCTAACAGTTTGAGTTTTACCGAGATATACTCGATTTACAAAAATTTTAGAAATATGGATTCTCTAAGGGATGACTACATTTTTTTAGGAAGGAGTCAACGTGGGCAGAAAAAAATCATTGGGTTTTTTGGACGAAGTGGTCCTCTACAAACCCCTATATTTGGTATATCTAACAGTTTGATTTTTACCGAGATATACTCGATTTACAAAAATTTTAGAAATATGGATTCTCTAAGGGATGACTACATTTTTTTTAGGAAGGAGTCAACGTGGGCGGAAAAAAACCATTGGGTTTTGTGGACGAAGTGGTCCTCTACAAACCCCTATATTTGGTATATCTAACAGTTTGATTTTTACCGAGATATACTCGATTTACAAAAATTTTAGAAATATGGATTCTCTAAGGGATGACTACATTTTTTTTAGGAAGGAGTCAACGTGGGCGGAAAAAAATCATTGGGTTTTGTGGACGAAGTGGTCCTCTACAAACCCCTATATTTATTATATCTACCAGTTTGAGTTTTACCGAGATATACTCGATTTACAAAAATTTTAGAAATATGGATTCTCTAAGGGATGACTACATTTTTTTTAGGAAGGAGTCAACGTGGGCGGAAAAAAATCATTGGGTTTTGTGGACGAAGTGGTCCTCTACAAACCCCTATATTTGGTATATCTAACAGTTTGAGTTTTACCGAGATATACTCGATTTACAAAAATTTTAGAAATGTGGATTCTCTAAGGGATGACTACATTTTTTTTAGGAAGGAGTCAACGTGGGCGGAAAAAAATCATTGGGTTTTGTGGACGAAGTGGTCCTCTACAAGTCCTTATATTTGGTATATTTAACAGTTTGAGTTTTACCGAGATATACTCGCTTTACAAAAATTTTAGAAGTATGGATTCTCTAAGGGATGACTACATTTTTTTTAGGAAGGAGTCAACGTGGGCGGAAAAAAATCATTGGGTTTTGTGGACGAAGTGGTCCTCTACAAACCCCTATATTTGGTATATCTAACAGTTTGAGTTTTACCGAGATATACTCGATTTACAAAAATTTTAGAAATATGGATTCTCTAAGGGATGACTACATTTTTTTTTAGGAAGGAGTCAACGTGGGCGGAAAAAAATCATTGGGTTTTGTGGACGAAGTGGTCCTCTACAAACCCCTATATTTGGTATATCTAACAGTTTGAGTTTTACCGAGATATACTCGATTTACAAAAATTTTAGAAATATGGATTCTCTAAGGGATGACTACATTTTTTTTAGGAAGGAGTCAACGTGGGCGGAAAAAAATCATTGGGTTTTGTGGACGAAGTGGTCCTCTACAAACCCCTATATTTGGTATATCTAACAGTTTGATTTTTACCGAGATATACTCGATTTACAAAAATTTTAGAAATGTGGATTCTCTAAGGGATGACTACATTTTTTTTAGGAAGGAGTCAACGTGGGTGGAAAAAAATCATTGGGTTTTGTGGACGAAGTGGTCCTCTACAAACCCCTATATTTGGTATATCTAACAGTTTGAGTTTTACCGAGATATACACGATTTACAAAAATTTTAGAAATGTGGATTCTCTAAGGGATGACTACATTTTTTTTAGGAAGGAGTCAACGTGGGCGGAAAAAAATCATTGGGTTTTGTGGACGAAGTGGTCCTCTACAAACCCCTATATTTGGTATATCTAACAGTTTGAGTTTTACCGAGATATACTCGATTTACAAAAATTTTAGAAATATGGATTCTCTAAGGGATGACTACATTTTTTTTTAGGAAGGAGTCAACGTGGGCGGAAAAAAAATCATTGGGTTTTGTGGACGAAGTGGTCCTCTACAAACCCCTATATTTGGTATATCTAACAGTTTGAGTTTTACCGAGATATACTCGATTTACAAAAATTTTAGAAATATGGATTCTCTAAGGGATGACTACATTTTTTTTAGGAAGGAGTCAACGTGGGCGGAAAAAAATCATTGGGTTTTGTGGACGAAGTGGTCCTCTACAAACCCCTATATTTGGTATATCTAACAGTTTGAGTTTTACCGAGATATAGGTACTCGCTTTACAAAAATTTTAGAAGTATGGATTCTCTAAGGGATGACTACATTTTTTTGGAAAGGGTTTATAAAACAAAAATGTATAACACAAAAAAATTTAAATCTCTCTTTCTCCCTTCTCAGAGAAGCTAATTTGAAATGTGTTAAAAAAAATAATAAATACATATATTCAAAAACATTCCAAAAAGACGTTTAATAAGGCCTGCAAATAGAAGGGCTTCTGAGTTTTCCCGCTGGGTATGTATCTACAAAGATGTACATATGTAAGTAATGTTCAGCGTGGCCACTTTTGGAAGCTTTCTTCCAAATTTTGTAGGGATGTTCTCGTTGGCTAGTAAAATACATATATGTATACATAGGTATACAAATATTTTTAAAATGATTTGTTTAAACATATATCTTTAAGTTATATTAGTTGCACAGAAAAAACTTAATGTCTTTTTTTTCTATATGGGAATGAGAAATATTATTATACCTACGTATGTATATTAATTTAGTAGAAACGACAACTTAACATACAATTCAAAATTGACATACATACATATATTCTTTAAAGCTGTTTACCAAAATAGACATGTATAAACCACTATCAAAAAAGAAATCATAAATTTAATAGTAAAATATAACTAATGGCAACGCTGAAAGCTACAGTTGATTTGGAATCATTTGATGTTTCTATGTGTCACTATATGAATATACAAATCCTAGCAAACAAGTCGTTAATCTTTGAAGTAGGAGTTTTTATAGTTTTTTACAAGAAAATTTGGCTTTTCACCTAAGGTTTAGGTTTAAAGAAATTATGTATAAGGGGCTGTGGACATATTACGTAACGTTCAAAGGGGGTGGGGGGTGGTGCTATAAAATCTCTGAAAACAGCGTTACGTAATATGGTCACAGCCCCTAACCGTCATATTGCATCTAAATTATTTTCGAAAGGTCGTCTGAGAGAATGAGTGCATGAGTACATACATGATTCACCATTAGTATTAAAGCCTATTATATGTACGGTGACCATATTTTTCGACAACAAAAAAAGGACACCCAAAATTAAATAAAAATTATTGCTATTAACTTAATTACACAGATATATTTTATATCAATAAAATAAAAATATAATTACAACAATGTAATATTAGTGACTAGTACAAGTAGTTACATATGTATGTATGTACATATGTACTTATTTTAATGTTTAAAACAGAAATTAAATATGCCTAGAAGTTCACACGTCGTTAAAACAAAAAATTAATTAATTAATCAAAATTAACAAAGAAATAAAATTTAGCCAATTATACAAATATAACAAAATTCAATAAATAAAAATAACTAAAAACAATAGTTTAAGGATTATCTATTATTGATATTTTTCTGAAGAATGTATTTTTTTATTATATCAATGTTATTTGATAAAAACAATTTAAATTCTGCACAGTCCATTTGAAAGCCGACTGAAAATTTGACACATTGGACTTTTCAGTGTTGCCAGGCAATTCCTGGTTATAAATTTATATTATATTGAGTTTAAAATTTCAGTATTTTGAGAAAATGAAACTTAATTTTGGAAACTAAAGAAGAACATTCAAAAATAAAGGACAAAAAGGACAATACAATTAAAAAAAGGACAATTTATTTTGTTTAAATTTTGAAGGACGTTGTGTCAAAAAAAAGGACTGTCCTTTTAAAAAAAGGACGGATGGTCACCGTAATTATATGATGTCGTACGAATTTATTGAATATTACAAATATATTTTCTGCATATGTAATGCGTATTTCATGATGTCGAACGAATTTATTTAATATTACAAATTTATTGTCTTCATATGTAATTGTACGAGTGAATAGATATATGTACATATTTAGATTGTGAAATAGGCAGTTAATTTGCTTGCTGGGATGCAAAGTTGGCAATTTTAAGAATAAAAAAAAAATTGTATTGTAGGAAAATCTACCAAGATCCTATGTATGTATGTATATTATAGACACAGAAATGTATTGGAGTCAGTATTCCTTTTTTTATGCTTTGTATGTTGAAAGCTACATATAACTGTTACTATATATTGTTGCAATAAGGCATTTACAAGTTTGAACTTAGTAGTTCTTGTTGTTTGCTGTAGAACATTTTTGGTTGGCAATGAATAATTTATGTATGTGACACCTGTTGTTGAAATCTCTGACATAGTTGAAAGTGATCTCTTTAAGAGTTACAATTGAAAGTTAGTTTTATTAAAAAGTGTACATACTTAAGTAAATAAAATGAAAAACGAAGATTTTTTTAAATTGATGGCAAAAATATATTTTGTAAATCTACAGGAAACGAAGCAAATGTCATTACACCATTTTAAAAATTGGAGTACAAACTCTTTATTGATTGAATTTTTTCAATTAATTAATAAAATTTTTGATTTAGTTGGATCCAAAACAATCAAACCGAAATATGAGCAAAAAAAAAGATTATACTCTTTATTTCGGAACATAGTAAGTATTGTTTCATAAAGTGACGGTTACAGTTGGCAAATATGTATGTATGTAGGTATTTACAAACATACTTAAGTTATTTTTAAAATTCCACTGATATATGTATGTACATACATATTCGAATATTAACTGAATATTTCTTGGCTCCATTAAACAAAACAATAGAAATTGTGTTTGCTTCAAATGTAATTATACGATTAGTCATAGTGAAATATGCAGTTAATATATTGGTTTATGTTTTCTGTAAATTAATTAAATACATATCAACAGTGCCCATATTTATTTGTGGTTTTCGCCCATTTTTCATTTTCCATTTTACGAAAATTATTTTTTAATTGTTTAGAGTACGAAAGAAGTCACACTTAAAAAACTATTAAGTGATTTACACTATTTGTGTAATAAAGCTGATGCGGAAAATGTATACGACACTACAATTAGAGTTTTTGATTTAAACATTAATACTGGTAAGACTATTTACATAAAAAGAATTTAAAATAAAAATTTTTTTAAATATTTATAAATGCTATTTTAGACAAAAATGACGTCGTTGTTAAAATCCCAGATGTATGTTTTGAAAATGTTGAAAATGTTTCAATTAATAAATCAAATAATTCAATCAAAAAATTCATAGAATTAAATAACAATAATGGTAAGAAGTTTTTTATATAGTTTATTCAAAAACAATTTGCAAAGTATGCCTTTTTAGACAAATATGACGCAGATGTTGAAGTAAATGCTGCAAGTTTTGTTGAAAATGAGCTTTGTATAGAGAACTCAGTTAAGTCCAGTGATTTAAACATTGAATTAATAGATTCAATAGTTTTTGGTAACTTGCCATCAGACATTTCTGCACATATTCACGTACTTGAACGCGTTGATGGAACATCTATACTGGACAGCCAATTATTTTTAAATAATATTGAGCATTGTTCGACGAAAACTGCGATAAGTATGGACGTTTCAACTACAAGTTGTTTGAAAGTTGAAGAGTATCAGGTGTTACGAAAATATATTGCGTCGAACCAAAACCATAATATTGGTATAGCTTCGCCATCACAGAAGTCGTCTGGGATAAAGCAAAGTAAGATATATAAGAAAAATGAAGTCGGAATATTTTTTTCGGAGAGAGAAATTTTGTTCTTAAAAGAAAATTTTATTTGTAACAAAAAATATGAGGATATGATCCCCTTTTTAGAGGATATTTCTCGCGAAAAATTTAAATGTTTAAATAACATATGTCCTATAACATTTTCAAGTTTTGTATGGAACAAATACAAAACTATTGTTTATTTATATGCAAGATGTGTATATTACACTAATGGCTGCGGTCGTTACCGCTTCGCATATAATTTAGAAGAAACCAATATGTATGGTAAAATAGAATCCAATGGCGTTTCTATTAATCATCCAGTTAAATTAAAACGGCAACAAATACGAAGTGTGAGAAGATTAATAGCCAAATATGAGATCAAGTCACAAAAGGCGTCTAATTGGAGAAACATAAGGCTTTGTAGTCAGAAGAATTATCTACGCGAGAAAGGAAATGACCAAGAAATTCCCTCAAGAGATGTTGCCAGAAGAATTAAATCTGAACAAACTCGCTCACTTCAGCGCGACACAGACAACTTTATAGATCTGTACAAAATGCAGAAAGATAAAAATTGGAATAGATTTATTCAAAAAATTGCAAGTCCCTTAGAAATTTATCTTTTTTCTACACAACAAATGGAAATGGTAACAAAATGTAAAAAGTTGTTTCTGAAATTAAGTAGAAATACTTTATTTTTTGATGCTACTGGGAACGTAGTTAAAAGAATCGACAGAAGTTCGAAAAGAGTGTTTTTATACTCACTCGTAGCTCATGTCAGAAATAAGAATGAGCCTGGTTTCCTGATTCCTATAGCCGAATGCATTTTATGTAGTCATTTTTCAGAGGATATTGAAAGATTTTTAATGTTTTTAAAAATTTTTTGTATAAAGAACTTTATTAAGTGGCCAATATGTAGAAGAATATGCCTTGATTGGAGCTTTGCTTCTATTAATGCTGTGGCCAGAGTTTTTAATAAAGACAGCAACATCAATAATCTCCAGCAATACATAGCAAAGGCCTACCATATATGCAAGGGCAAAGATAATATAAATAAATTAGTGGTAATACAAATATGCTGCGCTCATTTTTTAAGAATTTGCTACAAGGATATAGAATGCCATTTTAAGGATCCTAATGTCATACTATTTTATAAATGGCAGTTCGCTTACATTATTAATATATGTGATATACACGTCCTATTTAATTGGATTCGGAACATATTTACAGTTTTAATTAACAGCTATGTGACCTCTGAGGTAGAAATTTCACTAGGAATTTTAAGAAAAATAAGAAATATTGAAATTATACAAAGTAATGAAGATCAACGTTGTGAGCCAAATTTAAACGAGCTCAACATACCGAACTATAAAAAAAGCCCTTTTTATTTAAAATCTCTGGCAATTTTAAATGAAATTAAAAAATCAAAGAAATGCTCAGCAATTATAAACGATTATAATAATGAAGCTTTTGCATCATTGTTTCTAAAAAAATATGCTCCATACGCACCCTTATGGAGCAATATAATGGGAAAGTATGTTGATAAAAGCATGACACGGGTATCTAACAGCCCCGTAGAAAGTTACTTCAACATAGTTAAAAATGTAACATTAGATGGAAGAAGCAATGTAATACCAACAGAGTACATAAGAAAAAGCTATACATATATAAAAGCTAAAATAATTGATGCCGAAAACTTCCACGTCTTAAACAAGCACGCATTTTACCAAAAAAATGAAGGAAAACCAATAACTTCAAAAATTAAACTGGAGGAAGAAGTTTGGTGCAAAGTGCCAATTAAAGCAAAAAAAAAAATTAATCCAAAAATAGTTTTCGATAAAGCTTTGCAAAATTTTTCATCTTGGCCAAGACATCTGAGGCAAAAACGCTTTGTTTTATACTCATTTTATAAAATTTATAAAAACCATTCAGTACCTTACCCTGTAGCAATAGATTTAAGTGAGTTTCAAAGCTTAAGCCCCTCTAAATGTCTGTTCAACAATATAGTAGACATATATATAAAACTATTAATCTTAAAGTCAAAAAAATCCGCATTTTCGTTTTCTTGTGAAGAAGGAAAACATTTTTTCTTCAACGACGCGGATATTCATATTCCGCTTGAAGATTTTAGTATAATATTTATACCCATAATTTATGAATGCCACTATACACTGGCATATATAAATAAAGTTGAAAAAACGTTCAGTTTTATTAACTCGTTAGTCAGCAACACTCCAAATCAATTAAAAATTTTTGAAAAATTCAAAAATAAAATAACTGATGACTCGTGGGAAATTATCGACATAGAACACGATTATCAGGACGACGCTTTTAATTGTGGTGTTTTCGTTTGTCAGTACGTTGAAGCAATTCTGGAAAGCAAACCTTTAACAAATTTAATAAATCCCAATACCTACCGAAATCAAATGAAACTGTTATTAAAGGAAAATTCCGATAACATGAGTGAAATTTGTATTCATTGTGGGGACATTGTTATGAACACAATATTCCAATGTACGGAATGTAAAAGGCCAGCATGTGTTGGTTGTACGAAATATCGCTACAAAGCTAAAACTGACAAAAAAACCCAAAAATGTATATTTTGTGAATAATATTTGTAAAAATGCATATGAACATATTGAATTACCACAAACATATTTTAAAATTTAAATATTTTCTAACTTTACTTATCCGACGTATGCGATTCCTTTACGACTAAAGATATAATTTGTTTACTTTAATTTTTGTTAAACTGCGTTTTGTATTAAATCATTAACTAAACATTTAAGTTCCTCCAATACTGCTTTTTGTATAATTTTAAGTCTTTATATTTATATATAAACATGGATATGTACCTGAAAATAATAAAAGTGATGTTGTTTTATATATCCGCTTTTGCTATTTATTTATTTTTAGGGGTTTGTAAATCGAGTATATCTCGGTAAAACTCAAACTGTTAGATATACCAAATATAGGGGTTTGTAGAGGACCACTTCGTCCACAAAACCCAATGATTTTTTTCCGCCCACGTTGACTCCTTCCTAAAAAAAATGTAGTCATCCCTTAGAGAATCCATACTTCTAAAATTTTTGTAAAGCGAGTATATCTCGGTAAAACTCAAACTGTTAAATATACCAAATATAAGGACTTGTAGAGGACCACTTCGTCCACAAAACCCAATGATTTTTTTCCGCCCACGTTGACTCCTTCCTAAAAAAAATGTAGTCATCCCTTAGAGAATCCACATTTCTAAAATTTTTGTAAATCGAATATATCTCGGTAAAACTCAAACTGTTAGATATACCAAATATAGGGGTTTGTAGAGGACCACTTCGTCCACAAAACCCAATGATTTTTTTCCGCCCACATTGACTCCTTCCTAAAAAAAATGTAGTCATCCCTTAGAGAATCCACATTTCTAAAATTTTTGTAAATCGAGTATATCTCGGTAAAACTCAAACTGTTAGATATGCCAAATATAGGGGTTTGTAGAGGACCACTTCGTCCACAAAACCCAATGATTTTTTTCCGCCCACGTTGACTCCTTCCTAAAAAAAATGTAGTCATCCCTTAGAGAATCCATATTTCTAAAATTTTTGTAAATCGAGTATATCTCGGTAAAACTCAAACTGTTAGATATACCAAATATAGGGGTTTGTAGAGGACCACTTCGTCCACAAAACCCAATGATTTTTTTCCGCCCACGTTGACTCCTTCCTAAAAAAAATGTAGTCATCCCTTAGAGAATCCATATTTCTAAAATTTTTGTAAATCGAGTATATCTCGGTAAAAATCAAACTGTTAGATATACCAAATATAGGGGTTTGTAGAGGACCACTTCGTCCACAAAACCCAATGATTTTTTTCCGCCCACGTTGACTCCTTCCTAAAAAAAATGTAGTCATCCCTTAGAGAATCCACATTTCTAAAATTTTTGTAAATCGAGTATATCTCGGTAAAAATCAAACTGTTAGATATACCAAATATAGGGGTTTGTAGAGGACCACTTCGTCCACAAAACCCAATGATTTTTTTCCGCCCACGTTGACTCCTTCCTAAAAAAAATGTAGTCATCCCTTAGAGAATCCATATTTCTAAAATTTTTGTAAATCGAGTATATCTCGGTAAAACTCAAACTGTTAGATATACCAAATATAGGGGTTTGTAGAGGACCACTTCGTCCACAAAACCCAATGATTTTTTTCCGCCCACGTTGACTCCTTCCTAAAAAAAAATGTAGTCATCCCTTAGAGAATCCATATTTCTAAAATTTTTGTAAATCGAGTATATCTCGGTAAAACTCAAACTGTTAGATATACCAAATATAGGGGTTTGTAGAGGACCACTTCGTCCACAAAACCCAATGATTTTTTTCCGCCCACGTTGACTCCTTCCTAAAAAAAATGTAGTCATCCCTTAGAGAATCCATACTTCTAAAATTTTTGTAAAGCGAGTATATCTCGGTAAAACTCAAACTGTTAAATATACCAAATATAAGGACTTGTAGAGGACCACTTCGTCCACAAAACCCAATGATTTTTTTCCGCCCACGTTGACTCCTTCCTAAAAAAAATGTAGTCATCCCTTAGAGAATCCACATTTCTAAAATTTTTGTAAATCGAGTATATCTCGGTAAAACTCAAACTGTTAGATATACCAAATATAGGGGTTTGTAGAGGACCACTTCGTCCACAAAACCCAATGATTTTTTTCCGCCCACGTTGACTCCTTCCTAAAAAAAATGTAGTCATCCCTTAGAGAATCCATATTTCTAAAATTTTTGTAAATCGAGTATATCTCGGTAAAACTCAAACTGGTAGATATAATAAATATAGGGGTTTGTAGAGGACCACTTCGTCCACAAAACCCAATGATTTTTTTCCGCCCACGTTGACTCCTTCCTAAAAAAAATGTAGTCATCCCTTAGAGAATCCATATTTCTAAAATTTTTGTAAATCGAGTATATCTCGGTAAAAATCAAACTGTTAGATATACCAAATATAGGGGTTTGTAGAGGACCACTTCGTCCACAAAACCCAATGGTTTTTTTCCGCCCACGTTGACTCCTTCCTAAAAAAAATGTAGTCATCCCTTAGAGAATCCATATTTCTAAAATTTTTGTAAATCGAGTATATCTCGGTAAAAATCAAACTGTTAGATATACCAAATATAGGGGTTTGTAGAGGACCACTTCGTCCACAAAACCCAATGATTTTTTTCTGCCCACGTTGACTCCTTCCTAAAAAAATGTAGTCATCCCTTAGAGAATCCATATTTCTAAAATTTTTGTAAATCGAGTATATCTCGGTAAAACTCAAACTGTTAGATATACCAAATATAGGGGTTTGTAGAGGGCCACTTCGTCCACAAAACCCAATGATTTTTTTCCGCCCACGTTGACTCCTTCCTAAAAAAAATGTAGTCATCCCTTAGAGAATCCATACTTCTAAAATTTTTGTAAATCGAGTATATCTCGGTAAAAATCAAACTGTTAGATATACCAAATATAGGGGTTTGTAGAGGACCACTTCGTCCACAAAACCCAATGATTTTTTTCCGCCCACGTTGACTCCTTCCTAAAAAAAATGTAGTCATCCCTTAGAGAATCCATACTTCTAAAATTTTTGTAAATCGAGTATATCTTGGTAAAAATCAAACTGTTAGATATACCAAATATAGGGGTTTGTAGAGGACCACTTCGTCCACAAAACCCAATAATTTTTTTCCGCCCACGTTGACTCCTTCCTAAAAAAAATGTAGTCATCCCTTAGAGAATCCATATTTCTAAAATTTTTGTAAATCGAGTATATCTCGGTAAAACTCAAACTGTTAGATATACCAAATATAGGGGTTTGTAGAGGACCACTTCGTCCACAAAACCCAATGATTTTTTTCCGCCCACGTTGACTCCTTCCTAAAAAAATGTAGTCATCCCTTAGAGAATCCATATTTCTAAAATTTTGGTAAATCGAGTATATCTCGGTAAAACTCAAACTGTTAGATATACCAAATATAGGGGTTTGTAGAGGACCACTTCGTCCACAAAACCCAATGATTTTTTTCCGCCCACGTTGACTCCTTCCTAAAAAAAAATGTAGTCATCCCTTAGAGAATCCATATTTCTAAAATTTTTGTAAATCGAGTATATCTCGGTAAAACTCAAACTGTTAGATATACCAAATATAGGGGTTTGTAGAGGACCACTTCGTCCACAAAACCCAATGATTTTTTTCCGCCCACGTTGACTCCTTCCTAAAAAAAAATGTAGTCATCCCTTAGAGAATCCATATTTCTAAAATTTTTGTAAATCGAGTATATCTCGGTAAAACTCAAACTGTTAGATATACCAAATATAGGGGTTTGTAGAGGACCACTTCGTCCACAAAACCCAATGATTTTTTTCCGCCCACGTTGACTCCTTCCTAAAAAAAATGTAGTCATCCCTTAGAGAATCCATATTTCTAAAATTTTTGTAAATCGAGTATATCTCGGTAAAACTCAAACTGTTAGATATACCAAATATAGGGGTTTGTAGAGGACCACTTCGTCCACAAAACCCAATGATTTTTTTCCGCCCACGTTGACTCCTTCCTAAAAAAAATACGTTTTTAGTGTACTCGCTATGATTTTTATATGTGTACAGAGCACTGTTAACCTGCTAACAGAGCTCTGTTAAGTTCAGTGGTTCATGTCTAGGGTTTTAAATTTTAAAATTTAACTTCACACACATTAAAATTTTAATGATTAAAATTGTGTAAATTTTGTTCAGCTCTACGTGAATTTGGCTATTTGTGGGCACATTTATGTTTGTCACTTAATTGGACCAATAAGAAATTAAAGCCAAGGATCCATACTTATAGACTATCTAAGTCCGATTTCTCAATTGTATTTGAGAATTTTTCCATAACATTTGTTTGTCACTCATTTGGACCAATGGGAAATTAAAGCCAAGGATCCATACTTATAGACTATGTAAGTCCGATTTCTCAATTGTATTTGAGAATTTTTCCATAACATTTGTTTGTCACTCATTTGGACCAATGGGAAATTATAGCCAAGGATACATACTTATAGGCTATGTAAGTCCGATTTCTCAATTGTATTTGAAAATTTTTCCATAACATTTGTTTGTCACTCATTTGGACCAATGGGAAATTATAGCCAAGGATCCATACTTATAGGCTATGTAAGTCCGATTTCTCAATTGTATTTGAGAATTTTTCTATAAAATTTTAATGATTAAAATTGTGTAAATTTTGTTCAGCTCTACGTGAATTTGGCTATTTGTGGGCACATTTATGTTTGTCACTCATTTGGACCAATGGGAAATTAAAGCCAAGGATCCATACTTATAGACTATCTAAGTCCGATTTCTCAATTGTATATGAGAATTTTTCCATAACATTTGTTTGTCACTCATTTGGACCAATGGGAAATTAAAGCCAAGGATCCATACTTATAGACTATCTAAGTCCGATTTCTCAATTGTATTTGAGAATTTTTCCATAACATTTGTTTGTCACTCATTTGGACCAATGGGAAATTAAAGCCAAGGATCCATACTTATAGACTATCTAAGTCCGATTTCTCAATTGTATTTGAGAATTTTTCCATAACATTTGTTTGTTACTCATTTGGACCAATGGGAAATTAAAGCCAAGGATCCATACTTATAGACTATCTAAGTCCGATTTCTCAATTGTATTTGAGAATTTTTCCATAACATTTGTTTGTCACTCATTTGGACCAATGGGAAATTAAAGCCAAGGTTCCATACTTATAGACTATCTAAGTGCGATTTCTCAATTGTATTTGAGAATTTTTCTATAAAATTTTAATGATTAAAATTGTGTAAATTTTGTTCAGCTCTACGTGAATTTGGCTATTTGTGGGCACATTTATGTTTGTCACTCATTTGGACCAATGGGAAATTATAGCCAAGGATCCATACTTATAGGCTATGTAAGTCCGATTTCTCAATTGTATTTGAGAATTTTTCTATAAAATTTTAATGATTAAAATTGTGTAAATTTTGTTCAGCTCTACGTGAATTTGGCTATTTGTGGGCACATTTATGTTTGTCACTTAATTGGACCAATAAGAAATTAAAGCCAAGGATCCATACTTATAGACTATCTAAGTCCGATTTCTCAATTGTATTTGAGAATTTTTCCATAACATTTGTTTGTCACTCATTTGGACCAATGGGAAATTAAAGCCAAGGATCCATACTTATAGACTATGTAAGTCCGATTTCTCAATTGTATTTGAGAATTTTTCCATAACATTTGTTTGTTACTCATTTGGACCAATGGGAAATTAAAGCCAAGGATCCATACTTATAGACTATCTAAGTCCGATTTCTCAATTGTATTTGAGAATTTTTCCATAACATTTGTTTGTCACTCATTTGGACCAATGGGAAATTAAAGCCAAGGATCCATACTTATAGGCTATGTAAGTCCGATTTCTCAATTGTATTTGAGAATTTTTCTATAAAATTTTAATGATTAAAATTGTGTAAATTTTGTACAGCTCTACGTGAATTTGGCTATTTGTGGGCACATTTATGTTTGTCACTCATTTGGACCAATAAGAAATTAAAGCCAAGGATCCATACTTATAGACTATCTAAGTCCCATTTCTCAATTGTATTTGAGAATTTTTCCATAACCATTGTTTGTCACTCATTTGGACCAATGGGAAATTAAAGCCAAGGATCCATACTTATAGACTATCTAAGTCCGATTTCTCAATTGTATTTGAGAATTTTTCTATAAAATTTTAATGATTAAAATTGTGTAAATTTTGTTCAGCTCTACGTGAATTTGGCTATTTGTGGGCACATTTATGTTTGTCACTCATTTGGACCAATGGGAAATTAAAGCCAAGGATCCATACTTATAGACTATCTAAGTCCGATTTCTCAATTGTATTTGAGAATTTTTCCATAACATTTGTTTGTCACTCATTTGGACCAATGGGAAATTAAAGCCAAGGATCCATACTTATAGACTATCTAAGTCCCATTTCTCAATTGTATTTGAGAATTTTTCTATAAAATTTTAATGATTAAAATTGTGTAAATTTTGTTCAGCTCTACGTGAATTTGGCTATTTGTGGGCACATTTATGTTTGTCACTCATTTGGACCAATAAGAAATTAAAGCCAAGGATCCATACTTATAGACTATCTAAGTCCGATTTCTCAATTGTATTTGAGAATTTTTCCATAACATTTGTTTGTCACTCATTTGGACCAATGGGAAATTAAAGCCAAGGATCCATACTTATAGACTATGTAAGTCCGATTTCTCAATTGTATTTGAGAATTTTTCAATAACATTTGTTTGTCACTCATTTGGACCAATGGGAAATTAAAGCCAAGGTTCTATACTTATAGACTATCTAAGTCCGATTTCTCAATTGTATTTGAGAATTTTTCTATAAAATTTTAATGATTAAAATTGTGTAAATTTTGTTCAGCTCTACGTGAATTTGGCTATTTGTGGGCACATTTATGTTTGTCACTCATTTGGACCAATGGGAAATTAAAGCCAAGGATCCATACTTATAGACTATCTAAGTCCGATTTCTCAATTGTATTTGAGAATTTTTCCATAACATTTGTTTGTCACTCATTTGGACCAATGGGAAATTAAAGCCAAGGATCCATACTTATAGGCTATGTAAGTCCGATTTCTCAATTGTATTTGAGAATTTTTCTATAAAATTTTAATGATTAAAATTGTGTAAATTTTGTTCAGCTCTACGTGAATTTGGCTATTTGTGGGCACATTTATGTTTGTCACTCATTTGGACCAATAAGAAATTAAAGCCAAGGATCCATACTTATAGACTATCTAAGTCCGATTTCTCAATTGTATTTGAGAATTTTTCCATAACATTTGTTTGTCACTCATTTGGACCAATGGGAAATTAAAGCCAAGGATCCATACTTATAGACTATCTAAGTCCGATTTCTCAATTGTATTTGAGAATTTTTCAATAACATTTGTTTGTCACTCATTTGGACCAATGGGAAATTAAAGCCAAGGATCCATACTTATAGACTATCTAAGTCCGATTTCTCAATTGTATTTGAGAATTTTTCAATAACATTTGTTTGTCACTCATTTGGACCAATGGGAAATTAAAGCCAAGGTTCTATACTTATAGACTATCTAAGTCCGATTTCTCAATTGTATTTGAGAATTTTTCTATAAAATTTTAATGATTAAAATTGTGTAAATTTTGTTCAGCTCTACGTGAATTTGTCTATTTGTGGGCACATTTATGTTTGTCACTCATTTGGACCAATGGGAAATTAAAGCCAAGGATCCATACTTCTAGAGTATGTAAGTCCGATTTCTCAATTGTATTTGAGAATTTTTCCATAACATTTGTTTGTCACTCATTTGGACCAATGGGAAATTAAAGCCAAGGTTCCATACTTATAGACTATCTAAGTCCGATTTCTCAACTGTATTTGAGAATTTTTCTATAAAATTTTAATGATTAAAATTGTGTAAATTTTGTTCAGCTCTACGTGAATTTGGCTATTTGTGGCCACATTTATGTTTGTCACTTAATTGGACCAATAAGAAATTAAAGCCAAGGATCCATACTTATAGACTATCTAAGTCCGATTTCTCAATTGTATTTGAGAATTTTTCTATAAAATTTGTTTGTCACTCATTTGGACCAATGGGAAATTAAAGCCAAGGATCCATACTTATAGGCTATGTAAGTCCGATTTCTCAATTGTATTTGAGAATTTTTCTATAACACTTGTTTGTCACTCATTTGGACCAATGGGAAATTAAAGCCAAGGATCCATACTTATAGACTATGTAAGTCCGATTTCTCTATTGTATTTGAGAATTTTTTTATAACACTTGTTTGGCACTCATTTGGACCAATGGGAAATTAAAGCCAAGGATCCATACTTATAGACAATGTAAGTCCGATTTCTCTATAGTATTTGAGAATTTTTTTATAACA
Source organism: Lypha dubia (assembly GCA_947311025.1). Lineage (NCBI taxonomy): Eukaryota > Metazoa > Arthropoda > Insecta > Diptera > Tachinidae > Lypha > Lypha dubia. Next base: position 8,802,888 of record OX371262.1, on the reverse strand, counting down.
CCTGTTTGTCACTCATTTGGACCAATGGGAAATTAAAGCCAAGGATCCATACTTATAGACTATGTAAGTCCGAGTTCTCTATTGTATTTGAGAATTTTTCTATAACACTTGTTTGTCACTCATTTGGACCAAAGGGAAATTAAAGCCAAGGATCCATACTTATAAGCTATGTAAGTCCGATTTCTCAATTGTATTTGAGAATTTTTCCATAACATTTGTTTGTCACTCATTTGGACCAATGAGAAATTAAAGCCAAGGATCCATACTTAAAAGCTATGTAAGTCCGATTTCTCAATTGTATTTGAGAATTTTTCCATAACATTTGTTTGTCACTCATTTGGACCAATGGGAAATTAAAGCCAAGGTTCCATACTTATAGACTATCTAAGTCCGATTTCTCAATTGTATTTGAGAATTTTTCAATAACATTTGTTTGTCACTCATTTGGACCAATGGGAAATTAAAGCCAAGGTTCCATACTTATAGACTATCTAAGTCCGATTTCTCAATTGTATTTGAGAATTTTTCAATAACATTTGTTTGTCACTCATTTGGACCAATGGGAAATTAAAGCCAAGGTTCCATACTTATAGACTATCTAAGTCCGATTTCTCAATTGTATTTGAGAATTTTTCTATAAAATTTTAATGATTAAAATTGTGTAAATTTTGTTCAGCTCTACGTGAATTTGGCTATTTGTGGGCACATTTATGTTTGTCACTTAATTGGACCAATAAGAAATTAAAGCCAAGGATCCATACTTATAGACTATCTAAGTCCGATTTCTCAATTGTATTTGAGAATTTTTCTATAAAATTTTAAAGATTAAAATTGTGTAAATTTTGTTCAGCTCTACGTGAATTTGGCTATTTGTGGGCACATTTATGTTTGTCACTCATTTGGACCAATAAGAAATTAAAGCCAAGGATCCATACTTATAGACTATCTAAGTCCGATTTCTCAATTGTATTTGAGAATTTTTCTATAAAATTTTAATGATTAAAATTGTGTAAATTTTGTTCAGCTCTACGTGAATTTGGCTATTTGTGGGCACATTTATGTTTGTCACTCATTTGGACCAATAAGAAATTAAAGCCAAGGATCCATACTTATAGACTATGTAAGCCCGATTTCTCAATTGTATTTGAGAATTTTTCCATAACATTTGTTTGTCACTCATTTGGACCAATGGGAAATTATAGCCAAGGATCCATACTTATAGACTATGTAAGCCCGATTTCTCAATTGTATTTGAGAATTTTTCCATAACATTTGTTTGTCACTCATTTGGACCAATGGGAAATTAAAGCCAAGGTTCCATACTTATAGACTATCTAAGTCCGATTTCTCAATTGTATTTGAGAATTTTTCAATAACATTTGTTTGTCACTCATTTGGACCAATGGGAAATTAAAGCCAAGGTTCCATACTTATAGACTATCTAAGTCCGATTTCTCAATTGTATTTGAGAATTTTTCTATAAAATTTTAATGATTAAAATTGTGTAAATTTTGTTCAGCTCTACGTGAATTTGGCTATTTGTGGGCACATTTATGTTTGTCACTTAATTGGACCAATAAGAAATTAAAGCCAAGGATCCATACTTATAGACTATCTAAGTCCGATTTCTCAATTGTATTTGAGAATTTTTCTATAAAATTTTAAAGATTAAAATTGTGTAAATTTTGTTCAGCTCTACGTGAATTTGGCTATTTGTGGGCACATTTATGTTTGTCACTCATTTGGACCAATAAGAAATTAAAGCCAAGGATCCATACTTATAGACTATCTAAGTCCGATTTCTCAATTGTATTTGAGAATTTTTCTATAAAATTTTAATGATTAAAATTGTGTAAATTTTGTTCAGCTCTACGTGAATTTGGCTATTTGTGGGCACATTTATGTTTGTCACTCATTTGGACCAATAAGAAATTAAAGCCAAGGATCCATACTTATAGACTATGTAAGCCCGATTTCTCAATTGTATTTGAGAATTTTTCCATAACATTTGTTTGTCACTCATTTGGACCAATGGGAAATTATAGCCAAGGATCCATACTTATAGACTATGTAAGCCCGATTTCTCAATTGTATTTGAGAATTTTTCCATAACATTTGTTTGTCACTCATTTGGACCAATGGGAAATTATAGCCAAGGATCCATACTTATAGGCTATGTAAGTCCGATTTCTCAATTGTATTTGAGAATTTTTCTTTAAAATTTTAATGATTAAAATTGTGTAAATTTTGTTCAGCTCTACGTGAATTTGGCTATTTGTGGGCACATTTATGTTTGTCACTTAATTGGATCAATGGGAAATTAAAGCCAAGGATCCATACTTATAGACTATGTAAGCCCGATTTCTCAATTGTATTTGAGAATTTTTCTATAACATTTGCTTGTCACTCATTTGGACCAATAAGAAATTAAAGCCAAGGATCCATACTTATAGACTATCTAAGTCCGATTTCTCAATTGTATTTGAGATTTTTTCCATAACATTTGTTTGTCACTCATTTGGACCAATGGGAAATTAAAGCCAAGGATCCATACTTATAGACTATCTAAGTCCGATTTCTCAATTGTATTTGAGAATTTTTCAATAACATTTGTTTGTCACTCATTTGGACCAATAAGAAATTAAAGCCAAGGATCCATACTTATAGACTATCTAAGTCCGATTTCTCAATTGTATTTGAGATTTTTTCCATAACATTTGTTTGTCACTCATTTGGACCAATGGGAAATTAAAGCCAAGGTTCCATACTTATAGACTATCTGAGTCCGATTTCTCAATTGTAATTGAGAATTTTTCTATAAAATTTTAATGATTAAAATTGTGTAAATTTTGTTCAGCTCTACGTGAATTTGGCTATTTGTGGGCACATTTATGTTTGTCACTCATTTGGACCAATGGGAAATTAAAGCCAAGGATCCATACTTATAGACTATCTAAGTCCGATTTCTCAATTGTATTTGAGAATTTTTCTATAACATTTGTTTGTCACTCATTTGGACCAATAAGAAATTAAAGCCAAGGATCCATACTTATAGACTATGTAAGTCCGATTTCTCAATTGTATTTGAGAATTTTTCTATAAAATTTTAATGATTAAATTTGTGTAAATTTTGTTCAGCTCTACGTGAATTTGGCTATTTGTGGGCACATTTATGTTTGTCACTCATTTGGACCAATGGGAAATTAAAGCCAATGTTCCATACTTATAGACTATCTAAGTCCGATTTCTCAATTGTATTTGAGAATTTTTCTATAAAATTTTAATGATTAAAATTGTGTAAATTTTGTTCAGCTCTACGTGAATTTGGCTATTTGTGGGCACATTTATGTTTGTCACTCATTTGGACCAATGGGAAATTAAAGCCAAGGATCCATACTTATAGGCTTTGTAAGTCCGATTTCTCAATTGTATTTGAGAATTTTTCTATAACATTTGTTTGTCACTCATTTGGACCAATGGGAAATTAAAGCCAAGGATCCATACTTATAGACTATGTAAGTCCGATTTCTCAATTGTATATGAGAATTTTTTCTTAACATTTGTTTGTCACTCATTTGGACCAATAAGAAATTAAAGCCAAGGATCCATACTTATAGACTATGTAAGTCCGATTTCTGAATTGTATTTGAGAATTTTTCTATAACATTTGTTTGTCACTCATTTGGACTAATGGGAAATTAAAGCCAAGGATCCATACTTATAGACTATGTAAGTCCGATTTCTCAATTGTATTTGAGAATTTTTCTATAACATTTGTTTGTCACTCATTTGGACCAATAAGAAATTAAAGCCAAGGATCCATACTTATAGACTATGTAAGTCCGATTTCTCAGTTGTATTTGAGAATTTTTCTATAAAATTTTAATGATTAAAATTGTGTAAATTTTGTTCAGCTCTACGTGAATTTGGCTATTTGTGGGCACATTTATGTTTGTCACTCATTTGGACCAATGGGAAATTAAAGCCAAGGTTCCATACTTATAGACTATCTAAGTCCGATTTCTCAATTGTATTTGAGAATTTTTCTATAAAATTTTAATGATTAAAATTGTGTAAATTTTGTTCAGCTCTACGTGAATTTGGCTATTTGTGGGCACATTTATGTTTGTCACTCATTTGGACCAATGGGAAATTAAAGCCAAGGATCCATACTTATAGGCTATGTAAGTCCGATTTCTCAATTGTATTTGAGAATTTTTCTATAAGATTTGTTTGTCACTCATTTGGACCAATAAGAAATTAAAGCCAAGGATCCATACTTATAGACTATGTAAGTCCGATTTCTCAATTGTATTTGAGAATTTTTCTATAAAATTTTAATGATTAAAATTGTGTAAATTTTGTTCAGCTCTACGTGAATTTGGCTATTTGTGGGCACATTTATGTTTGTCACTCATTTGGACCAATGGGAAATTAAAGCCAAGGATCCATACTTATAGGCTTTGTAAGTCCGATTTCTCAATTGTATTTGAGAATTTTTCTATAACATTTGTTTGTCACTCATTTGGACCAATGGGAAATTAAAGCCAAGGATCCATACTTATAGACTATGTAAGTCCGATTTCTGAATTGTATATGAGAATTTTTTTTCTTAACATTTGTTTGTCACTCATTTGGACCAATAAGAAATTAAAGCCAAGGATACATACTTATAGACTATGTAACTCCGATTTCTGAATTGTATTTGAGAATTTTTCTATAACATTTGTTTGTCACTCATTTGGACTAATGGGAAATTAAAGCCAAGGATCCATACTTATAGACTATGTAAGTCCGATAAAGTATTCTTTTCGAATAAATGTAGCAAATCGATTGAATTAAATGTGGAAAAAACACACAATGTTGCGATGTCAATGTTTTTTAATAATTGTAAACATTCGCCTGCTGTCTCTGTTTATTTATTAGTAAAAGGCAGGACTGCCAATCTTGCGGCAAAACAATAATAAAAATCCGAAAAAACCTGTGTGCTTCGCTACCCCCATCGTTATAAAATAAAACTGAAAGTATTTTTATAGTCATGTATTTTATTATTTCGTAAGAATATCCTATTGTGAAAATTAAATGACGATCGGTCCAGTAGTTAAGACTATGTTACGATTTTTAATTTTCCTAAAAAGGGGCGTCTTCCCACCCAGTTTTCTCCTGGTACGTATTCTTAATTATGCCAATACCATATGTACCAAATATCATCGACGTAGGACAAAAAATGCCCAAAATATGGCGATTTAAATTTTTGGGTTATATGGGCGGTGGTACGCCCCTTTGTCCAATTAAAATTTTATATAGTCAAGAATTTATTATTTCGTAAGAATATCCTATTGTGAAAATTTAATGACGATCGGTCCAGTAGTTAAGACTAAATTACGATTTTTAATTTTCCTAAAAAAGGGGCGTACTCCCACCCACTTTTCTCCTGGTACGTATTCCTAATTATGCCAATACCATATGTACCAAGTATCATCGACGTATGTCAAAAAAGGCCCATAATATGGCGATTTAAATTTTTGGGTTATATAGGCGGTGCCACGCCCCTTTGCCCAATCAATACTTTATATAGTCAAGCATTTATTATTTCGTAAGAATATCCAATTGTGAAAATTTAATGACGATCGGTCCAGTAGTTAAGACTAAATTACGATTTTAATGTTGCTAAAAAGGGGCGTGCGTAAAAGTAGGCGTGGCAAGTTTTTCGTTCGATGAAAACCTAAAATGGATTAATACGAACATTTGAAAGAAGAATTAGTCAAATCGATGGAGCCGTTTTCTGATTTTAGGTAAATCGAAAAGAGTTGGACCATGGCGATCATTAGAAAGAAAAAATCGTCCAAATCTGTCCAGCCATTCACGCGTGATGCCGTGACCAAGGAAGAAAGGGCTTCATTTTTATATATATAGATTGATGGACTCGTACAAAATTTGAAGGCTATATAGCTAATATAGAGCCCTAGATATTTAATATTAATTTTGTTTATGAGCTAAATATTCACTTTGTATGGGAGCTGCCACGCCCACTGGTATGATACCGCCCAATTTTCCAATGACTATTCATAATATAATCAACGTGCACAAATTTCTAAGACTATGGCTGTTATAGTACTGTAGATATATGATATTAAATATTTACTTTGTATGGGAGCTGCCACGCCCATTTGCCCGATCCCGCCCATTTTTTTTTCACAACTCTTCAGATTAGTTTAATATGTACATGTGCAAAGTTTCAGAACTCTTGCTGTCATAGTACTCCAGATATTATATGTTAAAACTTTGTATGAGATCTACCACGCCCACTTGTCCAATCACGCCCATTTTCACTTCAGCTGCTAATATTATTAATTTATGCACTCCTACAAAGTTTGAAGGCTCTAACTATTATATTGATATTTGATATATTATAGATATTTGATATTAAATATTTATTTTATATGATAGCTGCCACGCCCACTTGCCCGATCCCACCCATTTTTATCCTGATTATCACATGAGTAACATATGTACTATTGCAATGTTTCAAAACTCTTTTTGCTATCACAATAGTCAAGATATATGATGTTATTTAATTTATGTGGGAGCGGCCACGCCCACTAAATTTCTTATGTGCACCCTCCACACAGACCCCAATCACCCCTGAAAATTTCATTGAAATCGGGCAAGCCGTCTAGGAGGAGTATGCCCACAGGAAGTTTTGCACTTAATTTTATATATGTATGTATATAGATTGATGTGTCAATTTATAATTGAAGATTCAATAAATAATAAAAAGTACCAAAAAAAAAAAAAAAAAAAAAAAAAATTGCATTAATTGTTGTTGGGACTGTTTAAGTGATAAAGGCATAGCACTGGTCACTCTATAAACTGTTACGGCAGCGATTTATACAACTCCCAGCCAATGTACACAATATCGTCCTCCATCGCCGTTTACCAGAAACGTCGGCGAAGTAAAATAGTCAATAAAAATTACTGGTCACACGGCTTACGAAATTTAATGCGTCAAATTAACACCAGAGGTTCTGCAACACTGCTTTAAAAATGAATAAAAAAACGCGCAATGACAGAGTTGTATAAGTCGTTTAAAAAGAAACACGGCTTTTAAAATAAACCAAAAGAGCAATAAAAAAAGTTGTAAAAGAATTATTTTCTCAATCTCTCTAGTATGCCCTATCCGTTTCTATAGTTCCCCATCAAGGAACACTAAATAACTAGGAGTTCTTCCTGTAGAGTTGGTTCACAAAAAAAAAAAAAAAAAAAAGAAAAAAAACCTCTATTATTAATTCTCTTCGTTAATCTTTTATAATTAATTGTTTTTAAAAATTCAGTTTAGAAACTTCTTTTATAACTTTTCCGTAAGTTTTAACAAAAAGCAATTAAACGTTTGTCATTTCTTATCTTTAAATTGGAAAAGAGGGACATTTATAAAATTCTCCTTTAATAAATTCTTCAGTACCTTCACAATTTTCAAATGGATAATAACTGTGATCAAAATGTTATAGAAAAACGCAACTACTTACTGCAGGCATTAATTATTTTTCAATGGATATTTGCAATTATGGGTATTGTTTTGCCACCAAGCTTATACGGTTCCGATCCTGGCCGCCAGACAAAACAAATACGATGTGTTCGGATTGGTTTTATTATACATTCCGTACTTTTGTTAGCAATGGGCTTATGGACTGTTTATATCAATAATTTTGTGGTAGATGTGGTGCTTTGTGCTTTATTAATAAATTGTTTTTACAATTTCATAACATATTTCTTCTATAATTTCACAATAACCTTCTCAACACTCACGAAAGAATATTAAAAACCAATTGCACATTTATCAAGTCTTATCTTTAAAAGGAAAAAAAAAACGGACATTTATTAACTTTATCATTTTCATATATTGCGCTGTATTAATACAGACAAAAGTCTGCACTAATTTATTTAGTACCTTGACAATATTCAAATGGAAAAGGACTTTGATAAAAATATTATAGAGAAATCGCAACTACTGCAGGCATCTATTATTTTTCAATGGATTTTTGCAATAATGGGGATTGGTTTGCCACCAAGCTTAAACGGTTCCGAATCTGGCTGTCAGACAAAAAAAATACGATGTGTTTGGATTGGATTTATTATACATTCCGTACTTTTGTTAGCAATGTGCTTATGGACGGTTTATATCAATAATATTGTGGTAGATGTGGTTGTAGAAAGCTATGATTTGGATAGTATTACCAACGTTCTAAGCTTAAGCATTAATATTGTAGTGATTTTTGTACAAAGTATCATGCAATCGGTGACTTTTATTAAGCATAAAAGTATTAAAGTCATGATTAAGAAAATAGCCCAAATAGAGCGCGATATATTATTGTATTATCAAGAATATCAATGGATGGAAAATGATGTTAATTTGAACATAAACTACTTTGAAAGATGTCAACGTTTTCGCTACATCATTCTTTGGCGTTATAGTTTGTTTGTTATTGTGATCAACAGTTTGATAACTTATTTAAATTTTCATTTGATTGCCGATGTAATGAGCGTGAGAGACAAAATACTTACTTTATTTATTTTGTTAGTTTTACAAATGAAATCGGTGGAATTTTGTATTGTCGTACAAATAATTGAAGAATTCATATCATCCTTGCAGGCATATTTGAAGTGCTTAAAGTATGAAGTGGCCATGAGTGGTAGAAAACCCTGTATGGGAATAATATTTCAAAGAAAACTGATGGCCAATCAATTATTAATTAATCGCGTTTGGCTATTGGTTACAAATATTGAAGACTACTTTGCAATACCGATGTTGGTTTTATATCTCTATAATGGCATTGCTATAACTCATACAATTAATTGGTCATATGTGCGTTCATTTTCCTACTCCGATCCGGATGGTAATGGATTGTGTAAGTCTTCTAAGTGAGTAGAGATATATTGAATATTGTGTATAATGTTTTAATGGAGAAGAGTTGCTGAGAAATATCTGCAAAGAATTGCTGAGGAAGTACAAACTTCCCTAGAGGAAGAAGAACCAAAGAAGTGTATGGTCTCTAGTTTCTCTAGTTGATACGACACTATTACAGGATGGGGTCATTGAAGAGGTGCTTTTAAATCTGCTAATTTATCTTTAGCTTCGAAATTTTATAATTTACACGCGTAAGGGAGACTAAAGTTTCCGGTCCTGATTATACCATGCACAGATAGTTAGCTGTGATGCTCTGAGGTATTACTGCCATATAGTGCTGTGCAGCCCAACAATACCAGAGGAAAAGGTATTAAAGTCTAATACAATAAAAACATGCGTTTTGTTGTGAAGGCCCTGACTCCATAGTGCTACCTACCGACGTATGTGGTCCGCTTTGCTGGGGTATTTCGATGAGTAGAGAGGCAACATATAACCCTTTACCGGACTCAACAGGCGGCTAAATTACAGTCTTGGTTGAATTGAAGAGAAAACCTATAAAGCCTTAAAAAAATCCGTAGGAATATTAATGGGCCGAGTAAGATGTAGCTGAGTAGTCCACGAATTGATTGTAATTTTGATATTTTTAGGCCTCCTAGATTTGCTGATGGTTTCAAAATTGATCGATAAACATATAAAATTTCTATAAAAGATTAAAATTTCTTTAAAAGATTCTGCTGATTTGAAATTTTTTTCCATCATCTAGTTAAAGAGAGCTCCACACCTGATGCTTTAGACCATATTTTTTCCAAGGACTTTAACTAATTTTGTTTTAAATATTCGACGCAATAACCGTGTAACCCACCACCCACCCACACGATATAAAATGTTTGGTTTCTACGGCAGATATTTTCAATTATTATAAACTTAATCTTTGATTGATTTCATATTCGAGCCGTTTATTTTGAAAGTGGCATAAGTCACTTTTTTTGTTCATTGCAATTTTTTTTTACAAATGAAAAGATACCGTTAAATTTTATTTAGTGCTGCCATTAATTCGATTTTTTTGAAAAAGTGACTTATGCCACTTTCAAAATAAACGGCTCATTTTTATGTTTTGGCTTACCTAATTATTGCATTAAGCTCCTCAATTTTATTTTCTTTAACAATTTCAGTTCGTTTATATTTTATAATGCTGACAATGTTAAACATGTTCATGCCATGTTGGTTGACACAATCGTGTATCGATAAGGTTTGTTCCTGTTGCCGCCAATCTATTTTATACAACAAGTAACTGAAATATTCTTGAAAAATTCATTGCAGTACAAACAATTTGGTTCGATATTGCACAATATCAACGCGAACGATGACAAAGCTTTAAATAATCGCATACGAGAATTTTCGTTGCAGTTAAGGCATCAGGAAATGTTATTTACTTGTGATGGATTTTTCGATATTAATTTGAGATATTTTGGTTTGGTAAATGCACAATAAATATGATTGCAGTTTAATAAATAGATTGGTGGTTGCTAACAGTTTTTTTGATTGATCTCTTTTCAGATGATCTTGTCGATATGCACATATGTGGCCATTTTAATACAATTTAAATTACAAACAGAAAACGAGAAAGCAAATGTTAGATTGTAAGATTTTTTTTTTTGATAAAGTTGAATAAAAACAAAAAATATATGTACATATATCAAATTGAGGTTGGAATTTTGTATTTTTCAGTATTCAGTTTGCCCCCTTCCAACTAAGTTGATCGTATATAAATATTTCTTCCTTATTGCTTGCCAGGAATGGCAAATCATAAATGCAAATTCTCTTAAAATAGGTCAACAAGGATATTAATAGCAACATGACTCGTTATAACTATTCACACATTATAAATATACGCCAATAAACACGCATACTGACATAAAAGTTCACTTCATTTCACCCATACAAGTGTCATTTTGTGTGTTCCATTTTCTTTTCTAGGTTAAAAATAATTGTTAAGGGTTATAAAATTTTATTGCCAATTAGTTTTGTTTTGCTATCTTCAAGTAATAAATACGTTATTGTAGGTTTTTAAATTGCTATAAAGATATACTCGTACATACACATGTGATATTGAAGCTACCTACCGCTAGATGGCAGTACCAACAAAAAAACTTTTTTTTTAGAAATTGCGATCTGTGAAACTTCAGCTGTTAAAATTTCACCCAAATTCATGGATTAGTTTATTTGTTGTAGTCGTTTGAAGTAAGCAACTTTTGTGTTTCTTGAAAAATGGAAAAAAGCGAATTTCGTGCAGTGATTAAACACTATTATTTGAAAGGGAAAACGGCGAAAGAGACAAAAGAGACAAAAGAAAAACTCGATAAACATTACGGTGAGTCTGCTTTGTCAGATTACAAGGTAAAATATTGGATTGCTGAATATAAACGCTGCCGAACAAGCACTGCAGCAATACCATCAACAGGAAGGCCAAAAGAGGTGGTTACTGAAGAAAATATCAAAAAAAGTTACGTGAGATTGTTGAAATGGTAAACATATCACATGAACGTGTGTTCAACATTTTGCGTGAACATTTGCATATGAAAAAGCTATCGGCAAGATGGGTGCCGCGTTTGCTCAGTGTCGAACAAAAACGAGCTCATCAGACCACTTCACAGCGGTGTTTGGACATGATAAAGCGTAATCCTGTTGATGTTTGGCGTCGATTAATAACTGTTGATGAAACGTGGGTCCACCACTACACACCTGAAACTTAAAATCAATCGAAACAATGGGTGGAAGCTGGTGGAAGTGCTTCGAAGAAGCCGAAGGCAGTGAAATTGGCTGGCAAGGTTATGGCCACTGTGTTTTGGGATGCACACGGAATATTGCTCATCGATTATCTTGAAAAAGGATCCACAATCACTGGAAAGTATTATCGTGCATTATTGGATCAATTGATTGATGCAATCAAGAAAAAACGACCACATTTAAACAAGAAAAAAGTGCTCTTTGTGACTTTTTCCTGTTTCCAAACATGAAAAAATGGCTCGCAGAAAAAAGATTCAACTCAAACGAAGAAGTGATTACCAAAACTAACGCGTATTTTGAGGGGTTCCCGCAATCGTATTATTCAGATGGTATAAAAAAGTTGGAATATCGTCTTACTAAGTGTATTTAGCTAAAAGGAGACTATGTTGAGAAATAAATGGTTTTTGAAAAAAAAAATGCTTTTTTCCTACTTAGGTAGCTTCAATATCAATCCGCCCTCGTATATAACCCGCAGACACAAATCATAGAAGTTAACAGAAAAAAAAACGATCTGTTAACAGTTTAGTATTGATTGATATGTTCACAGGAATAAGGAATAGTTAATGCACTAAATATGAAATTTTTATAGGAAAAACTCAAAGTAGGTCGAAAAAAATTATGAGGTAATGCTCTACAAGAGCTTATTACAAAAATGTGGACTTTCCTAACAATTTCATAAATCTAGTATAGCTCTTTCCGACTTAAACTTAAAAAAAATCCAATGATGTTCTCTAGTCAAGTAGTCAACAGAGCCATGTTAAGCTGTTAACATAGCTCTGTTAAGTTTCATGGTTGGTGTCCATTGTATTAAATATTAAAAATAAACTTCATACCCATAAAAAACTATGAATATTTTAGCATTTGAATATCCAATGCTTACCCTGTTCCATATAGAAAAAGTGAAAAATTCAAAAAAAAAAAAGCTCGGGCAAAAGATGTTACCCCCCTTTAGTTAAACGCGTATTCAATTAACAACAATTTAAATGTATAAATATCTCTTAAGTAACCATATAAAAATCCTTATATTTACAAGAGCAACAGTAACAGTAACGTTCAATACATTTTTATAGAAATTAAATATTTCTTTACCGAATACAAACTACAAAATTAATTAACAACTATAGAGATGGATTAAACTGGTTAATTAAGCATTAATAAGTTATAGGAAAAAAGTAACGTTCAATACATTTTTATGAAAACTTAAAATATCTTTCGCAAAACACACTACAAAATAAATTAACAACCATTGACATAAATAAAACTTTTTTATTAAGCATAAAAAATTAAGAAACAAAAGTAACGTTCAATACATTTTTTATAGAAAATTAATATATCTTTTGCAAAACCCAGTAAAAAATCAATTAATTAATTAAGATTTATTGAGATGAAAGAAACTCCTCAATTAAACATTCAAAAATAAAAAGAGAAGTAACGTTCAATACGTTTTTATAGAAATTAAATATTTCTTTACCGAATACACACCACCAAATTAATTAAAAAACATAAAGGTGGATAAAACTAATTAATTCAGCATTAATTAGGTATAAAAAAAGTAACGTTCAATACATTTTTATGAAAACTTAATATATCTTTCGTAAAACACACTAAAAAATAAATTAATAACCATTGACATGGATAAACCTTTTTTATTAAGCATAAAAAATTAAGAAACAAAAGTAACGTTCAATACATTTTTTATAGAAAATTAATATATCTTTTGCAAAACCCAGTAAAAAATCAATTAAAAGTTATTGAGATGAAAGAAACTCCTCACTTAAACATTAAAAAAAAAAGAGAAGTAACGTTCAATACATTTCTATAGAAACTTAATATATCTTGCGAAAAACACACTATAAAATTAATTAACAACCATAGAGATCGATGATAAAACATTTTTATTAAGCATACAAAATTAAAAAAGAAAAGTAACGTTCAATACATTTTTATAGAAAGTTAATATTTCTTTCGCAAACCCCACTAAAATCTTAATTAAGAGTAATTGAGATGGATAAAACTTCTCAAGCATTCACAAATTTAAATTCACAATACATTTTTATAGAAATTGAATATTTCTTTACCCAATACACACTATATTTAGAAATAACAATTGGGAAGGATAAAACTCCTTATTTAGCATGCAAAAATATAAGAGAAAAGTAACGTTCAACACATTTGAATAAAAATTTTATAAATCTTCCGCAAAACACATTAAAAATTATTTAAGAACAATTGAAAAGAATGAAACTTCTTAATTAAACATAAAAAGAGTCTTTTAGAAAATCGTTTATGCTTTATTGAATTTTAAAGTCAGCCACTTCAAATGCTACAAGTGTGCCCTTGTATGAAAATTCTCTGTTTTTCTTTTTATTTTCTAAAACACTTAAAAATAAAATTAATTAGAGTGATAAATAAATTTCGATATTTAACTTTTCAACTCCTACAGTTTGAAAATCAAAAGTGAAAGAGAATTTCTTACTGACTGCTTGCTAGCAGAATTCGAATTATCTATCTGCGACAACAAAAACCTAGAGACCCAGGTAATAAAATATAGAAAAATTTTACTTTTTCTTATTCATATTAAAGATTATACATATTTATTTTTATATACTTGTTTCTATGTCTGTCCGAATGATGGATGGATGGAGTGTTTGAACTCACATCACATCATGACTAGATAAAACCCGTAACCAAATAGGGGTTGACTACTGAGCAAACAGACATCATCCCACATACCACTCTTTTATTTGGCGAGCCAGCCGACCGTGTGGTTGTTATGGTTGCTGGGTAAAAAGAGCTTTCTCTATTTGTGTATATAAAATGTTACAAATTTTCTGCATGATGTCAACGGAGCGAGAAGAACTAAAAGGGGATGAGGGGGTGGATGTTGGCGTTTTTTTTCCCATCCAGCATCATCATATAATTTCTACAGTATTAAAGCATACTGTTATGTATGTATGTATGTTTGTATGTTTCAAAAAGTGCATTAACCCAGGAGTATGAATGAAATTTGGTTTGTCTTTGATATTTTTCTTTTCGGGCTTATTTCGATTTTTTCCAGTTAGACAAAGTCACAGTAGGGGTTGTTTTGAGTCAATTTATTTTGTGTTGTTGTTGTTGTTTTTGCCTAGGGTGTATCGCGCTAAGGGAGAGACAAATTTGTTGATAGCCTGTTACATTGCTGACTGACATTGTTATGAAATATGTTTGTAAATATGGCATATATGTATGTCTGTATGTTCATCCAGCATTCAGCAGCTCTCCTTATGGTGCCATTTTTCTATTTATGTATAATATTCTCAGTTTAATATCTTTTTAAATAATATTAAAAAAAAAACATTTATTATGAAACTGCATAGTGGAAATAGAAAAAGAAATTTTCGCATATAAAGTGGAGCATTTTTAATAATCCGTAAAATATGATGACTCATGCATACATGAAGTGAATATATGTATATAATGGTTGCGTTCAAACATAAGCATTTTCAATTTAATATTTCAGATTTACATTAAGAGCCGATATTTGTTTTTTCTTAAATGTTTCTCTAATAAATAAAAATTTTATTGAAATTTTTTCACCATAGTTTGGGGGGAGGGGTATTAAATTTTTTCAAAAGGCCTTTTTCTCAAAAACATAATTTTCGGATGTATATAAGGGGTGATCCATTTCGAGGTTCCCTACTTTTTTAAAGAAAAAAACAGAGAAAATTCAAATTTAATGGAGAATGTTTATTATCATTTGAAAGAAAATTCTTTGGCATTTATTTTTTGAAGATTATGTCTATCAAATGTTGGCCGTTGCTATGTCGCAGATGGTCCATCCGTTGAGTCCAATTTTCGATGACTCGTTCGAGCATTTCGACTGGTAACTGGCAAATGACACGTGATGCTTTCCTCCAAGGCCTGAATCGAAGCGGGTTTGTCCGCATAAACTTGAGACTTTGATATCATACGATCTTAGTGGCCAATCGACCGGCCCAAAACGTGAAATTATGTGCTCACATTGATTGATGCGATGTGCGGGAAGTGGCACCGACTTGCTGAAACCAAATGTCGCCGAGATCACGAGCTTCAATTTCAGGCATCAAATAGTCGGTTATCATGGCACGATAACGGTCGCCATTGACGGTTTCGTTCGCACCGGCATCATTTTTAAAGAAATATGGACCGATAATTCCACCGGCCCACAAACCACGCCAAACCGTTGGTTTTTGTGGATGAATTGGCAGCTCTTGAATCTCTTCAGGTTGCTCTTCGTCCTAAATGCGGCAATTTTGTTTGTTTACATACCCATTGAGCCAAAAATGGGCCTCATCGCTAAACAAAATTTGCCTCGAAACACATTCCTCATAGAACGTGAATTTTCGTAATAAAGTTGAACGATTTGTAAACGTTGTTCAGGCGTAAGTCTTTCCATTATGAAATGCCAAACAATACTAAACAAAAATAACATGACAGCATGACACGACTCACACGTGATCTGTCTAAAAAAGGGTAATTAAAAAATATCTCTACTTGGATCACCCATTACATACAAGTGAATGTTTGTCATTTTGTATGTTTGAAAGCAACGGACTCCTAAGCCAGTGCACCAATCTTGCTGACAGGATACTTGTGATTATCAGGTAGAATATTGAAAATGGGTGTGGCACTTCCCATACAAAAGAACGTTTTATATTAGTATTCTTATATGTATATGGAACTAATGCAGCGTGGCAGCACCTCTCATATAATAATTTTTATATGTACATACATATATGTATTTTAGGAACTATTAAGCTAAATGACCGTGACATTTGGTAAGAATTACTCCGTTGACTCAGTGCATTATTTTAGAAAAAAAAAGTGGGCGTGGCACTTCTCATATAAAGAAGCTTTTTATATGATGATATATGTATATGGAACTAAGGTTGATGTACATATATAGAACTAATTACGTGAGCTTAGCCCTTTTTAAATAATGTTTTAACATTTAGACAAGTGTGCGTAGCACCACCCACATAATAATTTTTATATATAGCTTAGGAAATATTAAAGACCTGAGATTTTGTAGCAGTTACTCCGTTCGTATGATACATTATATTAGAAATAAATAATTAAACAAATAATTTGAAGGCGTGGCACTTTTCATATAGATTAATTGATGCTTTACTTATATGGAAATAATGCACCAAACCATTTGAAATTTCATTCGCTTTGCCATTTTTATATTGGCTTTAAAGGAAAAGTAGGAACAAGTGGTGAAGCGGGCGTGGCAGAAAAACCCAAAAATATACTTTATACTAAGTCTTTAGCAAGATTTTATTATTATCACAATAATTTAAACTAATAAATTTTTAATAAAATTAATCTTCAAAGATAAACAGAAATTCACGTCTTCTGTCTTTTCAACTGAAATTGACATGTAAAATAATTATAATTAAGCAATGAAGATATTTTGGGGATAAAGGTCAACTTATTTTATTTTTATTAAGTAAGCTAGTTGCTAATCTTGGTTTAGTGAAATAAGAAATTTTGATTATGAAAATAAAAATTAATATAATTTGTTTAAACAGTTAATTTATGCTTATTGCCAATTTAGCTTGAAATAAGTTTAACTTGAACTAAGTTTAACCTAAACTAAGTTTAAATAGAACTAAGTTTAAGATGTACCAAGTTTAAAATGAAGTAAGTCGCTCTTGAAATAAGTTTAACTTGAACTAAGTTTAACTTGAACTAAGTTTAATTTGATCTAAATTTAACTTGAAATAAGTTTAAATTGAAATAAGTTTAACTTGAACTAAGTTTAGCTTGAACAAAGTTTAACTTCAAATAAATTTAAATTGAAGTAAGTTTAAGTTGAACCAAGTTTAAATTGATATAAGTTTAACTTGAACTAAGTTTAAGTTGAACCAAGTTTAAAATGAAATAAGTTTAGCTTGAAATAAGTTTAACTTGAACTAAGTTTAATTTGAACTAAGTTTAACTTGAAATAAGTTTAAATTGAATTAAGTTTAACTTGAACTAAGTTTAACTTGAACTAAGTTTAGCTTGAACTAAGTATAACTTGAACTAAGTTTAGTTTGAACTAAGTTTAACTTGAAATAAGTTTAAATTGAAATAAGTTTAACTTGAACTAAGTTTAACTTGAACTAGGTTTAAATTGAACTAAATTTAAGTTGAACCAAGTTTAAAATGAAATAAGTTAAGCTTGAAATAAGTTTAACTTGAACTAAGTATAACTTGAACTAAGTTTAATTTTAACTAAGTTTAACTTGAAATAAGTTTAAATTGAAATAAGTTTAACTTGAACTAAGTTTAACTTGAACTAACTTTAGCTTGAACTAAGTTTAACTTCAAATAAGTTTAAATTGAAGTTAGTTTAAGTTGAACCAAGTTTAAATTGAAATAAGTTTAACTTGAACTAAGTTTAACTCGAACTAAGTTTAGCTTGAATGAAGTTTAACTTGAAATAAGTTTAACTTGAACTAAGTTCAACTTGAATTAAGTTTAAATTGAACTAAGTTAAGTTGAAACTACTTTATTACATTAATAGTGATATTGAATAAATACCATTAAAAATCCGATATAAATTTCAATTTGATTCTTTAAACAAAAATTATCATAAAAATACTTAAACCCGACGAAACAGCAAGTTTTGTAAAGTATCCAGACTAACTGTAATATATGTACCTTTGAATATTTAAAATATCCAGTACTCTGTTATGCAAATTACTTTAATGTTCAATTGTGGCTTCTTCTCGATTTGTTTTTGAACATATTACACAATAACTCAAACTTTTCATTCTATCGATTGCAACTAACTTTGATGTCTGTGTCGCCACGGTTGTTTCTTTTGTATACAAACAAATTTTAAATTTAGGACGTATTGTTGTGTTAAATCGAGGGCGTAATATTATTTTTTTTTCTATTAACTTTATCCTTTGTCGTACTTCTGTCGTTATTTTTTTATTTTGCAGTCAAATGCTGGCATTAACAATATTGTCATGTGGTTTTCTAATTACTACGCCATGTACAGAAGAGGGTTTGTTTTGTCATTCTGTATTTGCAGGTGTGAGTTAATTGCTTTTAGTATCTAGGGAAAATATGATAGAAATGTTGTAAGCTGACAGGCGTATAAAATTTAGAAATACTCGCATATTTTTTTAATTTGGTATAACAAAGTTGATAAAAAGAAAACCATCGGAGTTCAGAAAATATTCCATCGTGAAAGAGGTAGCTACTAGCTACCAAGTAGAATCACATTAGCTTTAATTAGCAGAGACCGTATCAACACACAATACATGCAGCAAAAATTAAAAATATGCTCTTAAAAGTCATATATCTGAAAGTAAAATTTTAAGTCGTAGTCGTCAGCCTGTTTTTTTCTCATTTAACCGAAAATAAAATATTGGACACAAAGATCAGTAAAAAATTTGTATTTTCCATAAACTGCAAATAAGTGAAAAATCTCGGGAAAAAGCTTAGATTGCTGCTCTAATAGGTCCACATTTCGAACTATGGATCTACGAGTATTTTGGCAACAAGGTTTTTCTAGCTACAGCGGCATTCATAATACTTTCAGGAAAAGAACTATCGACAACACTAGAGCTGTTACAATAAGAAATATAATCAACCCTCGCTTCGGGCGGATCAGTGGTTTTTGTTGTGCGTTTTCCCCGAAACGACTTAAAAAAAAGAAAGGTGAACAGACGAACCAAACTGGGAATCCAATCTCTCAAATAAATTATAATGATGGACTTCTTATGTATCGAAACAGGAAAGAGGTTTTAGAAGTTTTTTATTTCTTTGAAATCGTTTTGAAAAAAAAAATTTGTTTTTTATTTTTACGTTCACTTTGTTTTTCTTTCTGTATCTCTGCGTTCACTTGCAAAAACTATCACGTGTGAACCCAGACTAAATAAATATTCTAACTATTTTTTGTAAATTATATTTTAATCTATTACTAAGACTACGGAAATATTATCTCTATGACTGTACTATGGCAACATTTGGTCTCCCCACGCAGCTCTTATCATATCTGAAGCTTTTTCTCCGATCATAAATGTGGCAGCATTGGTATGAGCTGTTGGAGGAAAAGGTATAATGCCACCATCCACTACTCTTAGTTTTCGTATGCCATGAACCTTAAGTTCTGGGCTTACAACAGCCGTGGGATCCGTGGCTGGACCCATGCGACAAGTTGCTACCTGATGATGAAGCGTATATGTCATGGTACGTATTGAACAGCGCCAATAATCATCTGTAGCAAATTTATAGGATTCACAACCTGGCAAAGGAGTATCCAAAATTCTTGTACCAATTCTCCGCATGGCCGGCATCTCTGCGATACGTATTGCAGCTTTAATGCCCTCAAGCATCACTTCCACATCATCGGGATCATCAAAATAGTTGGCATCAATCATGGGCCACTGTAAAGGATTGCTATTTTTCAGCCAAACACGTCCAACCGATTTCGGATGAAAGGGCATTATTAAAACGGTATAATGATCCTGTTGACTTTGCATTAATGGCCTATAGACTTGCTCATAGATTTCATCTTTTATATTGGCACCAATTTTTAAAGCCGTTCCATCATCAGAAGCTAAACTACCGCTGGCAAATATTATTTCACAATCAGGCCAATCTTTGGGTCTTGTCGAGCCTGGTACTTTTAGAAATGTTAAAGCCTCTACACCCGTTAAGGAAGACAGGCGGGTATCTGGTCTACCAGCCAGAAAGCCCAAAACTTCGGGTACACCAAAACGACTGGTAAATAAAGCTTGATTGCTGGTATTGACTAGAAATGTGGGACCAAAGTGAGAAACATGCTCATACATTCTCAAGCCCACTGGCAACTCTTGCAAAATCTGAATACCCAAACGAGATAAATTATCCTGTGGTCCTATGCCGGAAAGCATAAGTATTTGTGGTGAATTAAATGAACCTGCTGAGAGTATAACTTCTTTGCGGGCTTTGAATGTATAAAGTTTTTTGCGGTAAATAAATTCCACACCATAGGCAGCTTTGCTGGCAGGATCTATTAAAACTTTGGTGACTCTGGAAAATGTAAATATTTTTAAATTTTGACGTTTGAGCATAATCGGTTCGATAAAGGCACGATAGCTGCTATGTCGGCGACCTCCGCGTGTAGTGGCTTGAACATACGATACCCCCCGTTGAGATTCACCATTGTAATCTGTATAAGGATGACCCGCTTGCTGGGCACCCTCTATAAATGCATGAACAATTTCTGTGCGATATTTTACATATTCTACACTTAAAGGTCCCGATTGATTGTGATACTGGGTAAACTCCATACCATCCAAATTGGCCATTTCCGATTTTAAAAAGTATGGCAACAGTTCGTTATACGACCAGCCATAATTACCAGCTTCAGCCCAACTATCAAAATCATGACGATTACCACGATTGTAAATCATAAAATTGATCGAACTGGTACCTCCCAATATTTTGCCGCGTGGATGTAAACACTCATTATTGTACATGCCGAAGCAGGAACGTTTCTGTGGCACAGTTTTATAATTCCAAATGGCATTCGTTACTTGCATGTAACCACAAAGAGCGGGTACTAAATTTAAAATATTCTCAGTGCCACCAGCCTCTATTAGGGCAACACGCCATTGAGGGTTTTCCGACAAACGATTGGCCACCACACTGCCCGCTGTACCACCACCCACCACTATAAAGTCATACACATCATTGTTTTGTGGTACTGGAATAGAAAATAATTTTGATTATATTTTATTTATAGACGAAAATGGACGAGAAATTAAATTTTCTAACAAACCTACTTTGAGGACGTAAAGTTTCCTGTTTGAAATTCGTTAAACCCAATTGTAACAAATTGTTGATTATATTTCTTTGGCCTAGTGTAATGCTGACAAGAAGGCACAATTTTATTAACAACTTAAACTGCATTTCTAACAAAGATTTTATTTATTTAATAATTTTTGTTTCATTTAAAATATATTTTACACATCAGAAACAAATTCTTACTTGGCAGCTGTGTTGTTGTGTTTAACTTGTCAACTGAAATGATAAAATTAATTGTTTTTTATTAGAATTAAGAGTTTTTAATAAATTTATTAGAAGCAGAGCTAGACTGGTTTCGTGTTATTTTACTCTAAAATACAAATAATTGAAAGCAACAATAAATTCAGGTTCTTGTTTATTCGTAATCTAAAGCAATGAAATTACAAAATTATTGTACTTAGGGGCTGTGCACATATTATGTAACGCTTCGTTGGGGGGGGGGGGGGGGGTTAACGATTTGTTACGGATTGAAAATTTTGTACTGAAAAATTAGTAAAAAGCGATACGTTGGTTTGCGGGTGGGGGGGGAGGGGGTATAAAATCTCTGAAAAGAGCGTTACGTAATATGTGCACAGCCCCTTACGAGCAATTAAATCTTCCCTAACATTTGATATGATTTGAAAGCTTAAGATCCTGTTTTTTTTTTGAAGATGGTCTTATAAACCTCTATTAAACAATAAATTGCAATAAATTGCATTGTACACACAGATCACGAATATGACACAAGAAATTCAATAGGGGTATTCACTGTTTGGTACAAAGTGTAAATGTAAAAAATTAAAGCATTTTGATAAAATCTAGCAACAAAACACACACAAACTTGTTGCACCTTGGTGGCCTGCCATTTCAAAAATATTGTGCTGCCCCACTTCGGTCCCAATGGTACCCTTTTGTTACCTGAGGCGCAGAGTGTGATGATATTTGAAATTTCAACTACACATCCCATATTAGGTTCGGGGTTAAACCAAATTAACGATTTTTTCCACCTAACAACGCGTCCGATAGGGTTCTAGTTCTTCCATCAGTGGACTACAAAAAAAAAAAAGGAAAAGGCAGCCCTTTCCACATTTTGCCTTTTGCCATTGCAAAACTACTGCAGTACTTCTGCGCAGTGTGAACTACGGTAGACCACTGTTAGTCCTCCTTTTCCATAGTTTGTGTTATTTTGACAGCTCCACCATTTGTCAAGAAAAAATTAAATAAAATTTTTGTTTGTTTTTTTTGAAATCGGAGGCAAATTGTACCATCTCCCGGGAATATTGGTTGTGGCATAACTATCCCATTTGTGAGACGAGCATCAACAAAATTTTTGTTGGTTGTGGGGTATTTTTTTTGAGGAATTGTGGGGCAAGTAATACCTCCTTTATTTATAAACTGATTGAAAAAATTTTGTTTGTTTTTTTTTTGCATGTTTTCTTTGAAAAATTGTACCTGAAATTTGGGGCTAAATTGAGCAACCCCCTGATATATTGGTTATCGTACTATTCGCCTATATATGGACCAACTTAAGGGACATGTAATATCTCCGAAATAATGATTATCGCTTAGTTCCGATTTTCAATTCAAATTTCTGTTTTATTTTTGTTGAAAAAATTTCTTTGCAATTTGGTCCCTTAAATCCCCCGAGATGGGGGTGTAAATTTAATAACTCCCCTGATATATTGGTTATCGTACTACTCCGCTATATTTGGATCGACTTGAAAATTATTTTTTCTTTGTTTTTCAAAATCGGCGGCGCAAGTTGTCCCATTTCTTTTTAATCTGTTCAAATGAAGTTATTTTATTGAAATCGATATTTTTTTTTTCCAGAATTATTTCAAATAATTCCATTTGAACATTATTCACTTCACAACATATGATTGAACTAATAAACAATAATTAAAGTTTATTTATTGTAGGAATTTTTTTATGGGAAATCTAGTTTTAAGAACTTTTTAAGGATGGTTTATGAATAGGACCTCTTGCACTTAATATTTTTAAATGTTAAACATTTTGTTGAGTCATCAAATTATGTAAACTTTGTTAAAATTGGCGTAATTAATTGCAAGAACACTTTATAAAAACCATACATAACTAGGCGTCTCCATTAGCCATGAACTTGGTTTGATCATCATGTCAGACATCGCATATGGCTAATGTAGACCGCTCACGTCCATTTTTCGTCCATGCTCTGACATCAATGCCCGAACATATGGCTGAGCAACAATGATCGCCATGAGGTTGGCCATTCAATGTCATTTTCTCGTCGACAGTTTATTTTTTTAGGTTATGGCAGCTTATGTTTGAATCAAATATTGTTTTGCAACAAATACTGTACAAAAAACAGCGAAAACCATAAAATAAACACTTTTAAATTCGATTACCACTTAAAAAATACCCAAATCAAACCATTAAATAGAAAAACATGAACTATGTGAACGCTTTGACAAACTAAAAATTATGGTTAGTCAGCACATGAGCATCTGTAAGTATTCGCCACGTTCTAGAAGGTGGACATATTATTACCGTTTCTCTGCCGTCGTTATGTTCATGTCATGTTCAAGTAGATGGCTCGTGAAGACGTAGGGTAAAGACCAGTTATTGATTTTTTTTTTTCAAATCAATTTAATAAATTTAATTGCCTTTTTTTAATAAAATTCTTTAAAAGCTATTTAAAAAATTTTTTTTTATATAAAACTGATTTAAACTGACACTTATTTTTAACACTGCAAATTATTTAATTTTTCTTTATGATTTCAAATTGACAAATAAACTGTTTTTATGATTTCGATGTCTTTTTATTTAAATTTTTTTTTCATATAATAATTATTTTAAAACATATTTTTTATTATTATATAATAATTTCAACAATGTAAACTTTTATGGTCGTAAAAAATAGTGGTTTTTGTTGTTAATAATATTAAAAGTTTTGTGAAAGGTTAGTTTAAGTTTAAAATAAAGAAAAAAACACACTTTTTTTTTTTGCAACAACAAACAAATGGTAGATATTTAAATTCGCATGAAACTGTTTTAAAATATTCAAAAAAAAAAAAAAACCTTAACCTTAACGGTTTAATTGTCTGTAGGAACTACAAGTGCTTAAATTTGTAATTAACTTAGTGTTGGTTAGTGTTAATATAAAAAAAAAATAAACTTAACTTTGCAACAGTGTTGCTGAATCGCGGGTAATTACCCGAATCAGGTGTAATTTTTATGTGCATGTGTAGCGCGTGGGTAATAGCTCTCAGGTGTAGTTCACGGGTAATTTGAAATTCTTTTGTTTAATAACACTAGTTTATATATAATATTGTTCAAACTTAAGCTGAAATTACAAGAATTTTACAAACATTCTATTCAAATTATATAAAGATGGACGTTTTAAAGTATAGCAGCTTATGGGAAGTTAACAATGCATACAAAAATACTTTTATAAATGTTAATGAAATTTATGTTGGTATTGCTGCAGCACATGAATTTTTAGCATTGTGTTCTTTACATTTCGAAAGGCTTATCATACTTGAAAACTATAGAAGTGATTACTCAAATAAAATCAAGATTTGATTTTAGTGATGAAGTTTATAGTACTATCGACTTTGTGGATCCGAAAAATGTACAGTCCTTTCAACCAAAATCTCAATATTTCTTCCAAAAACGGTTCCTATCTTTTAAAATAAACTTACAAACACTTGATGCGTTTTTAGATTTCGCTAAAATAGAGCTGCATAATAATTTAGAGCCTGAAATTTATTGGAAAAGAGTGTTTAAACTCAAAAATTCGCTTGAGAAAAATATATTTCCCACATTAGAAAATTACTTTTTTCTATATTTTATTTTTATTTTGCCATTTTCAACTGCTTCTGCGGAAAGGATATTTAGTAGTCTTCATAATTGTAAAATTGATCTAAGCAACAAATTAGCGTCTGATACCGTTGCAACAATTTTTTTTTACTAACGAAGGTATACAGAGAAACGGCAATAATAATTTTGAACATCTCCTAAGCAATAGTAACATAAATTGAAGTTTCAATGACTTTATTAATTTAAGATTTTTATGCTGCTTTTTATTATGTACTTTTTTTTGTATATTTCTCTTTAATTACTGTATAGTACAACAAATATTGTTTAGTTGCTGTTTGTAACAGACTTTTATGAAATAAAATATTTATCCAAAACGCATTGTTTGTTGTGTGTTCAGCTGGTATATTTGTTGCATTTCATTGGGGCTGATACCAAATCATAAGTAGACCTTAAACAACAAGATTTTTAAAATGTGTTAAATATTTATTTTAATATTGGGTGTAATTCCATTGAAATCTGGTAATTTTGGCTCCTGCGAGGTGTAATTTTGAATATATATTTTGGTAGCACTCCTTTGCAACATCACGAGAAAGAGAGTGAGCGAAAGATCTCTTCAATAAAACCTTTAATGGAAATAGAGCAAATAAATATATGTACATACATATAAACCAATTTATTTGCTACTAAAGTAAAGTTTCCACATTTCTGTTATAAATCTCTCCAAGCAGCCTTGATCATATCCGCGCCCTTTTCCGCTATCATGAAAGCTGCAGCATTTGTGTGTGCAGTGGGTGGTGAAGGTATTATGCCCACATCTATCACTCTCAGTTTCCTTATGCCATGAACTTTTAACTCAGGACTAACTACAGCTGTGGGGTCGGTTGCAACACCCATGCGGCAAGTAGCCACTTGATGATGCAGCGTATAAGTCAATGTACGTATCGAACAACGCCAATAATCATCGCTACCAAATTTATATGCTTCACAGCCAGGCATAGGAGTGTCCAAAATTTTCGCCCCAATTCTTTGCATGGCTGGAGCTTCTGCGATACGTATGGCTGACTTAATGCCATGCAAAATATACTCCATATCTTGGGGATTATCAAAATAATTCGGATCTATCATGGGCCAATGTAAAGCATTAGTATTTCCTAACCATACACGTCCCACAGATTTGGGATGAAAAGGCATTACCAAAATGGTAAAATGATCTTGTTGCGTCTCTTGCAAAGGTCTATATAAACGATCATAGATTTCTTGTTTTATATTGCCACCATCCATTAAAGCTGTACCATCATCAGATGCTAAACTGCCGCTGGCAAATATTAATTCTACATCAGGCCAATCGGCTGGCAACTGAGAGCCTGGTACTTTGAGAAAAGTTAAAGCTTCTATACCGGGTAGCATGGATAAACGTGTATCTGGACGTCCTGCCAAAAATCCCACAATATCTCCAAGAGTAATGCGAGAGGGAAATAATGTCTGGCCGGTGGTATTTACTATAAAAGTGGGTCCAAAATGTGAAACATGTTCATACATTCTCAAACCCACTGGCAACTGCTGTATAATTGTTATATTTAAATTATTCAAAATATCCTGAGGTCCTATGCCCGATAACATTAGAATTTGAGCCGAGCTACAAGCACCAGCCGAAAGTATAACCTCTTTGCGGGCACGAAAGCTATAACGTTGCCGGCGATATAGAAATTCTATGCCATAGGCTGCTTTCGAATTGTTATCGATCAATAGTTTGGTTACTCTAGAGAAGGTAAATATTTTCAAATTATTACGTTTAAACATAATCGGTTGTATAAAGGCTCTATAGGCACTTTGTCTTCTACCGAATTGTGTATTAGCTTGTATATAAGAAACACCCAATTGAGACTCGCCATTGTAGTCGGTTTGTGGTAGGCCCGTTTGTACAGCGCCCTCCACAAAGGCCTCAGCTATAATGGTGCGTTTTTGTATATATTCCACACTTAAAGGGCCCGAACGATTGTGATAGACGGAGTTTTCGAGACCAATTAAATTCGCTGCTTCCGATTTAAGAAAATATGGCAATATATCCGTATACGACCAGCCATAATTTCCGGCTTCAGCCCAGCCATCAAAATCACGACGATTTCCGCGATTATAGATCATAAAATTTATAGAACTAGAACCACCTAAAATTTTACCTCTAGGGTGGGAACACTCATTATTGTGCATGCCGAGGCAGGCACGTTTTTGTGCAACCGATTTATAATTCCAATTGGCATGTGTAACCTGCAAATAGTTTGCCAGCGCGGGTATACGATTTATAAAATTTTCCACACCACCAGCCTCGATTAAAGCCACACGCCATTTGGGATTCTCCGACAGGCGATTGGCCAAAACACAACCTGCTGTACCACCACCCACCACTATAAAATCGAATACCTCGTTTTGTCGTGGAACTAAATTTATATATGGAGAAATTATTTGCTAAAAATTTTAATAAAAACTATTTTCGTACTATTTGGTCTTAAAATTTGTTCCTTGGCATTGCTGAGACCCCATTGCAGTAGATTATATATTATTTGTTGCAAGCACTCAGTGCATGCAATTGCACTCATCAATAGTGCCACCAGTAATACTTGTCGGTTTATTGTCATGTTATGAACTGATCTTTTGTATACGAAAATGAACTAAATAAAGTTACTTACTTGATAATTTCAGAATCATTTTTATATAAATTTTGTAATAAAATTTTTATCATCATCAACTTTTAACAAAATGATTCATTAGAATTGAATAAGTGTAATTGTGTGCTTGTGGTGTTCCTTTGTTGATTAACTAAAGTGCTGAGTGATGAATTTTATTTAAAACCCATCTTTATAATATTTTATGTAAAAGATCGTTAAAATAATATCATTAAAAATTTTATTTAATTAATATTATTCTTTTAACTAATTTTTCATTTAAAACTTCTTGTATGACGAGAACACAAACATTTATATTGTTGTTGTAGTTCGATATGACACTATAACTTCTGGCTTAAAAGCTTTAGGTAATCATGCAAGAACTTGATTAATTCGTTTAACCCTGATAACCTTTAAACAAATTCAACAATCACTTGTTTTAAAAAATATATAAATTTTTTGCATTCACACAGAAGGTTTATTAAACTCATTTAATAACTGGCATAAACATTTTTTTCTAGGAAGTTAGACCGATCTTCATAAAACAAAATGATTTGTATTATGAGCATAATATTTTCTTAATAGTTATCTGTTGAGATTATAACATTTTTATTTTCTTATAACGTTTATTTGCTTCTTAAATATAAATATAATTAACTTATAATTAACACATGCTGTTTTTTCCTGCTAAAGCAGCATGTTGCTTATGAATGCCCTCCAACTTGTTTTGTCTTATTTAACTTTTACTAATTTAAAACATTACGTTGAGTGTGTAGTGTTTTTTATTTTATTTTAATAATTTAAGATCTCATTAAAATAATTTTTTAATACTTTGCAAACCTATTTACCAAATGCTTCAATAGTCAGTCACTTTCTTTATAATTGATCGGCAATAAAGAGAGTGATCATGTCACAATACTACGGTAATCAAGCATATGGATTAACGTAACGCACACATCGACACTCTTAGGAATATGTCTAACCATTCAGCAGAAGATTAGGGAAATTA
Organism: Lypha dubia; assembly: GCA_947311025.1. Lineage (NCBI taxonomy): Eukaryota > Metazoa > Arthropoda > Insecta > Diptera > Tachinidae > Lypha > Lypha dubia. The sequence goes on along the minus strand of OX371262.1, from coordinate 8,773,937 downwards.
GAGAAAAAATAAACTATCCTTGGGGAAATCCTTTCTGGAGCCGAAACTACAGTATTAATAAATGTGGAAAAAAAGAAAAAGCGACTTCAATTTAAAAAAAAGTGTCAATCGGACTTTGTACACACACGATTATGATTTAAAAATAAACTAGTGTGTACGACTGGGTCGACCGTGTTGTACTCATAGAAAAAATTAAAAAAAAAAATAACATCCAAAACTAAAATTATTTAATGATACGTTTGTATGAATTCGCAAAGTGTCTGTGTACATATTACGTAACGCTCCAGGGAGAGGGGGGTTAAAGATTTGTTACGGATTGGAAATTTTGCATTGAAAAATTAGTAAAAAGCGTTACGAGGGGTGGGGGGGGTATAAAATCTATGAAAACAGCGTTACGTAATATGTGCAGAGCCCAAAACATTCAAAGTAAAAAAGAATGGTTAAATGCAAAAACAAAATACCTTCCATTGAGCTAAATCAATTTACTCACCTCTCTCATTTTTTCTTCTTAAAATTCTCCTACATCTTAGTATCTGTAAAAAAATCTGTAAAACACATGTAATATGAGTTGTTTGTTTGCTTTAACTTACATGCATGAGTAATACGTGTGAATATGGTAGTATTAATTTTAAATGGCTATAGCTTCCAAAATTCTGAACCAACAAAAACCCACTATAGCTCGTTCACTTCTGTGAAAAATTGTCTTTAATTTGGTAGAAGTCTTGTAAAAATCGGTTGTATAATAGGTGAATGAAGGGCAGCACAAAAAAAGCAATTGTCTATTAATTATATAGTTATGGCGGAGTTTTTGTATTGTCGATTTTTTTTTCAAATTTGATAATTTTTGTAGTGAAAACTTCTATTGGCGCGGTACGAAGGTTTTGGATGAAACAAAACCTCAGAACTCGCGACACCGTCACGCTTGTAGCATCTCTGTTTGTGGGAATGTCTAGTTGGAGTGAAGTTAACAACCTACAGGGGGTTTATTACGGTTCTCGATTCGACTTCGACTGCTGTAATAGATTAAAGAAAAATGTTGTGTGTTTCTTTAATTAATTTAGTTTGGTAACTTCTCGGGCGCAGTTGCTTTTGCGTTTACAATAAGTGGCATGGCAAAACTAGCAGGTATGCGCATTTCGACAACAAGTACAACAATCCAAAAACAACATGTATTTTGTTGGTATAAAGCACTCGCTTCATATCAAAACACATAAACAAATTAAAAGCATTTTAATACGTATGAGTACCAAACTGTAACCATTATTTATGTTCTCTCTTCAAACTATTTGTATGAAAAGTTGCTATAAAGCGAGCTCAGTCAGCTGTGCTAGTAAGCTCACCTGTTGCATATGCCTTGATAAGTGGTTAAATTTGTTGCATGTATTTATATAATTGTTTATATCTACGCATAATTTTTTTTTGGCAATAGCACGTGTATTGTTGTAATCACAAAACGTTTTCACTTCTGTCGGCACTCCCGGAGTGCTACCCGTAGTTTTTTTTGCCATTATTTTTCTGTTTTTGAAGGTTTTTTTTTTTATTTGTGACAAATAGTTTTGCTGAAATTTCATTTTTAGGGTGAATTTTTTTGTCTAATCGATTTTTGCCGAGATTTTCAGATTTATTTGATTTTTTCCATATTTTCTCCTGAAGATTTTTTTCTGCCTTTTTTCTGATTTGAGTTATAAAGTTGTTTTTTTTTTGAGATTTTTTATCTTTGGCGATTTTTTCCGTCTTAGGGATTATATTTTTGTTTGTTTCGCGTTTTTTTTTTTATTTTTTATTTGCTAATATTTTTACCATTAATAATCTCTCGGGCGATTTTTTTTAGTTTTCTTTTTTAATTTTGCGATTTACTCTGCGCTAGTTCTTATTGATTTATTTTCTAAGCGTTTTTTTTCGGTTTTAAAAGTTGTTTTAGCATGATCTTTTTCTCAGCTTTGGCGCTTTTTTTCGCTTTATTTTTGCTTATGGTGTTTTTATTTTGACATATTTTTTTGGCTAACGATTTTTTATCTTCGCTTTGCTCTTGTTTTACTTGTAGAGTTTATTTTTAGTATTGTCGAAGTTAATTCGTATCTGCGTTTTAGCGTTTTCATTAGCAGTATATCTTTGTTTCGGCGCTTTTAGTTTTAGCGATTTTTCTCGTTTGAACGTTTGTTTTTTAGTTTTTGTTATTTAATTGCCATTATTATTCTTTTGGGCGATTTTTTTTTAGTTTTGGTGCTTATTTACTATTTTTTTCATTTGGCAATTATTTTGCATTAGCGATAAATTTTTACGTTTTGCGTTTTTCTTTTGTTTTCTTAATTTATTTTGTCATTGGCGATATCTTCGCTTTGGCTTGTGGTTTTACATCGAAAAATATTTTCAGTATATTTTCCCTGTTTTTCTTTCATGGCTGGGAATTTTAAAAATTTGACGACTTTTAGTTTTGTCGATTTTTTAGCCGAGAGAATTTTGTTTTGGAATTTTTTTTTCAATTTGGAACATTTGTAGTATGTAGTTTTTTGTTTTGTTTTTTGGTATTTTTTAAATTTGACGATTTTTAGTTTTGTCGATTTTTTAGCTGATAGAATTTTTTTGGCCTTTTTTTCTCATTGGAGATTTGTTTTTTGCGCTATTTTTGTTTCGGTGATAATTTTTACAAATATTTTTCCAAAAAATTATTTTCTCTGGAGATATTTTTATTTTGGCGTGTTTTATCTTTCTTGCCTTGTCCGTTGCATTATTTCAACGGACACCGTTGAATTATTAATTTGATAATACCCCGAAATGTGAAAATCTTTAATCTACATACGAGTACATATAATAGTAATTGCTTTCTGTACCTTTACATTACATTACCTAATTGAATAACCTTTAAATTTTATTGCATTTTATTACCTTCAAAGCGTCATTTTGTAAATAATCTTTTGTGTTTGATAAAAATTAAACATGAATGCGGCTTTTTAATAAACAAAAATGCCAGTTTCAATGGCTGAGTTGATTTATTTGATGACGAGACAGACTTATGGCACATTTAAAATAACCGGCTTTGTTAAGAAATAAAATAAATAATAATTAGCGCTTTCTAATTCTGCACAAGTTTAAGTTTATGTTTAAGCAATAAAAGATCTTAAGAAAACGAAACATATAAAAATACAAAAGCCTCAATTTAGAAGTAGAAAAAATTCTGCTGCTGCTAACGATCATATTACGACCATACTGAACGTATCAAATCAGCTGCCTTCTCTCCGATCATAAACGATGCCGCATTTGTATGACAGGTTGGTGGAAATGGTATGATGCTGGTATCGACAACACGCAACCGTTTAATGCCATGAACTTGAAGTTTTCCATTAACAACAGTGCTGCTGTCATTAGCAGGGCCCATGCGACAAGTAGCCACCTGATGATGCAATGTATACGACATGACACGTATGGAACAACGCCAATAATTATCAGAGCCAAATTGATGATTCTCACAACCTGGTATCGTAATATTGTGCAACTGTGTACCAACTGATTGCATTGCCGGCTGTTGTGTTATACGTATGGCTTCTTTAATGCCCTTCAACAGAACTTCAACATCTTGACTATTCTGAAAATATTGTGGATTTATACGCGGCCATTCTAAAGGATTGCGATTGTGTAGCCACAGACGTCCCTTTGATTTCGGATGAAATTGCATAATGAGAAAAGTGAAATGATCTGATTGGGTGTCACTTAAGGGTTTGTAGACTTTAGTATAGATTTCGGGTTTAAAATTGGCACCTTGCGAGAGACCAGTACCCTCATCTGAAGCTAAACTACCAGCCACATTTATCAATTCCACATCTGGCACATCGCTGGGTTCACTTGAATTTGCCACTTTGGCAAACGTTAAAGCTTCAACACCTCCTATAGACGACAAGATAGTGGAAACATCACCGATGGCATAAGATTTAATGACATGAGTACTTAGCCTAGAGGTAAAGATTGTTTGACCCGTAGTATTGGTAATGAAGGTGGGTCCAAAATGGCACATATGATCATACATTATTTTGCCAACAGGTAACTCTTTTATTAGGGGCACTCCAATGGCTTGTAAATTATCACTTGGACCTATACCCGATAACATAAGAAGTTGTGGTGAATTAAAAGCTCCAGCTGATAAGATCACTTCTTTACGCGCTCGTATCGTAAACAAAGTATTACGATATAGAACTCTTACCGCATATGCCTTTTTAGTGCGATCATCTATTAGAACCTTGGTTACACGCGCCAATGTTACTATATGTAAATTTTTGCGTAAATCTCTTATTGGTTCTATGTAGGCCTTAAAAGCACTATGTCTACGTCCATTAAGTGTATTGGCTTGTACATATGAAACACCCAATTGTGATTCTCCATTGTAATCAGTTTTTGCATGACCAGCCTGTTGGGCCGACTTAACATAGGCATGCACGAATTTTGTTCTATATTTGACATCCTCCACGTTAAGCGGCCCGGAATGATTGTGATAGACGGAGTATTCTAGACCTTTCAGCTGGGCATTTTCCGATTTAAGAAAATATGGCAAAATATCCCGGTACGACCAACCTTCATTGCCAAAGTCGGACCATTTATCAAAATCTCTTTTATTGCCACGATTATAGATCATAAAATTAATAGAGCTGGTGCCACCTAAAATTTTGCCACGTGGCAATGCACATTCATTGTTATGCATGCCTAAGCAGGCGGATTTTTGCGGCACCGATTTGTAGCCCCAATTGGAATGAGTGCCCTGCAAAAAGGCCGCCAAGGCTGGCACCTGATGTACAATGCTTTCCAAGCCGCCCGCTTCTATGAGATAAACCTGCCATTTGGGATTCTCTGACAAACGATTGGCCAAGACACAACCAGCTGGCCCGCCGCCAACTATGACAAAATCATATTCAGCATTTTGGCGGGGTGCTAAAAAGAAACACACACACACACATATACAATCAATTAATAAATTATTAACATATATTTTTGTTTGTTTGTTTATCATTAACATTCACTAAGTGTTTAAAAACAATTTGCCTCCTAAAACAAATTCTCACCATCATTGTAACGCGTTTGTTTGAAAATATTCGTAAGACCCAAATTTAAAAAATCTTTTTCTATATTCTGTTGGCCAAAAATGATAGCCGGCATCAGTGTTGTGTAAAATAAAATTCTAAACATTTCTAAACTCAAAGGTCACGCGACTATCCTTTATTTTTTGCTGTCACAATTTTCCTTACTGGCTCTAAATAGCGCGAGCACGCGTCTTAATCGTTACGTTTCTTTTTTACAAATAAACTTTAGTTTTTTTTTTTTTTGGCTTCTTAATTCTGATCAAGCTTTTCGTAACTGAAGTGATCAAAGCAAATGCAGAAATTTTCTATTCAAATCATCATCGTTTGCGTTTATTTGTTTGTTTGTTTGTGTGTTTCAGTATGTTTAAAATGTAAGCAACCCGTCAGTAGTGCGTATTTCAGGTTGTCACATTGAACGAATGCCCTTTGCTGTTTTTTAACTGCTGGCAGTTAGTTTTTGCTACTGCTGCTGCTATTTGCTACTGCTACTGCTGCTGCTATTTGCTACTGCTACTGCTGCTGCTGATGATGGTCATTAAAATAATAAGATTAAATAGATTCTTTAGATTTGTTTTGTTCTATTTATAAAGAAATGTTGGGTTTTACTACTTTTAACTAATCGAATGTAACACCATTTCCACTTAAAATGACAGCAGCTGTGCTCTGCAATTTGCTTTTCTGACGAATTCCCTCCCCCTCTTTTCTTTTAGCAGAGCTCTGTTAAATTCTATGGTTTGTGTCTAGAATTTTATACCTACGAAAATTTGCTTACGATGATCTACTTCGGGGAGATATATATACTTTCCATGCGATCTTAAAATTTTTAATATTATTTTGTATGAATACGAGTATGTACTTCTCCCCATAATCGTGTCATCGTGTAGGCAGATACCTAAAGATTTCTGCCGTAGCTGCATTTTCTTATGGAAGAGGAACGTTTTTCCTACAATGTAATTGCAATATCCCTAGAAAGAAGAGAATATGTCACAGGACAATTCTCTTGTGACTTCTGGCATGTTCTGCACCTATGAATGGCGTTGTTATTGAAGAGGATTAAGTACCATCATTAAAGTTCTAGGTCTAACCTTATTAAGGTTGTTTAGAAATGGCACGAGTTTGTACAGATAAATAACACAATTATCGGGGTGGTGTTGGTGGTGGCGCAATTGTGGGGGACAGATTATGTTTATGATATAGAAACCAGCGTAGGTAGGCAATTTTCCTGCTGGGAGAGGAGCTCTAACATTTCTAAGAAAAAAAGTTTGGTTCGCTTATTTGGAATTTATTAAAAAAAAATATTATACCAAACTCAAATACGTTCATTTCAACTGCGTTTTTTCCGATTATAAGGTTTTCCAATATTGATGATTGAAGTGACATTTCGGCCATTTGTAATATGTCATTTTTTTTTTTTTTTTTTTTTTTTTTTTTTTTTTTAAATTAGGATTAGCACTCACGTAGGGGTCCTACGTATGCAGTGCACTGTGCCGGAACTCAGGGAGAGGGATAGAGTAGAAAATATAGATATTGAAAATTTAGAAATTTATTGAAAATTTTGCGCGTTATGTTAATTTTTAAGCTTGGAACAGCATCAATCGCTGTCGAAACAGTTTTTTAGTGACCAGTGGCTATGCCTTCAGCACTTAAATAGTCCGACAACAATTTAATACAATGTCTCACTAATACACATTAGATAAATTAATGATGTTGATTGACTTTCTCTGCCCAGGGTTTGAACCCAGGCCCCAAGTCATTGTTTGCTTAGTAGTCAACGCGCTAAATACTTCAGCCAACACCACCCTCAATTCAGTATTCAGTAGTGTTTACAATTTCATGATGGAGAGATATACGCAAGAACAGCGTTTACAAATTATTCAGTTTTATTATCAAAATAATCGTTCTTCAATTGCAACTTTTCGAGAGCTTTTGACATTTTATGGTCGTAATAATCGTCCAAGTGTGCTCGCTATTCGTCGAATTGTTGAAAATTTTGAGCTTAAATTTTCTTTACATAATGTTCAAGTGCCAATAAGACAAAGAACCGCTCGAAGTAATGCAAATATTGCTGCCGTTCAGACAAGTGATGCTCAAGACCGCAATTTGTCGATTTCAAGACTTTCTCAACAATTGGCACTGTCTCACACCACAATCGGTATCGATGATAACGAACTTTTTATGGCCGAAATTAGAAGAAGTTGATCTTGACAACAATTGGTTCCAACAAGACGGGGCTACGTGCCACACAGCAAATGCACCAATTGAATTATTGCGAGAAAAGTTTGGAGATTCGACTATTTCAAGAAATTGTGATATTGAATGGCCTCCAAGAAGTTGTGATTTAACACCATTAGACTCTTTCTTGTGTGGTTATTTGAAGTCATTGGTCTTTCGAAATAAACTAGACTCTCTACAAGCCTTACAAGTCAATATTGAACGTGCCATTCATGACGTACGACTTGATTTAGTGGAAAAAGTGCTCGAAAATTGGGTTAATCGAATTCGTTCGTGCATAAGAAATCGTGGAGGTCATTTGAATGACGTTTATTTAGAACTTAATTGTATCGATTGTAGATACTTCACATTAAATAAAAAACTTTTGAATTTCCTTAACAATAATTGTGTTTTTCTTAAGAAGTCATATCACTCTTATCGGAAAACCTTTTAGTTCTAGTTTCTGATATTTTCGTGATTCGAAAAGCCTCCACTATAAAATTAAGTGTGTAAAATAATAAAAAAAAAAATTCTTAGTGATGGGCGCGGGGTTTTAAAATATTCCTGGTCGTAGCAAAATATTGAATATATAAAACATAATAATTAATAGGGTTTTATACTTCTATAGTTGTGCACTAAATATTTTGTAAAAAAAAAAAAATAAAAAAAATACCAGTTTGTTATGGCAGAGATTGAACTCGCGACCACCTGCATGATAAGAATTGCCACAACTGTCGCGCCCCCTAAAGAGGAATATATGTATGTAGTGTTTGCTTCCTACTAAGTTATTGTTTCCTGTATTGCCAGATGAGACTTGATACCACTAACTACATAACATTAATTCATTTTAAAATACTTCTCATGGAAACAGTGTCAACAATAACTAATTTAAAAAATTCTGATATCAATTACCTAGAACCGGCTGCATTGAAATTAAAGAAGATAGCAAAGAAGAAAAAAAAAAGTAAAACAATTTGGACATGAATGACATGTATGATGCAGCAGGCAAAAATACAATTCATTTAACAATTCCATGTTTGTTTGATTTGCTAAATCGTGTATTTTATTTTAATTATTATAATTTTGCGTTTTTGTAAAGATTTTTTTTCAAAAACATTTTATTATTATTTAAATAATTATGCGTTTTAATAAATGCAAATTAAGTTTTTGTTTGTGCAAATTAAAAGATAATTTAAAATTATTGTTTCGTGGGCCATTGAAAAAGATTGTAAAATTTTTATTGTGTATCAAAAATTAAAGTTTTTTTTTTTATCATAAATATCAGTTGTATCTCTGGGATGATCTGTTTAAATTTGTTTGTCAACATGATAATAAAGATAAAGTTTTGCAAAAGACCTTTTCAAAAATCTCAAAATTCATAAGCATTAAGAAGCCTACTAATAATCAAGGCCTTAACTGACTAATTCACACTGGCTAAAATCATGTTTAGCTCATGAATTTTTTTTTATAATTAGCTGAAATATTAAAAACAATAAAATTTGGAAAATATTTTGCAGTGTTAAACTATTGAAAGCTGGATGTCAGAATGTACGCTACAAGCGATCAAATGTTACGCGCTAAAATATAAAATGTGTTTCAAGATTTTTGTGGTGTCGTCGTAAAAATTTAAATATTTATTTGTCCAGCAACAGACTTAATCGATCTCTTAAATAGTTTCAGTTGAAATCTAATATAATAAATATTTTTTAAATAGCCAGAAAAAAATGTTGATGTCAAAATAAAGCAATGAAAACCGCATGCCGGACTGTGCTTCTCATACAGCTGGTCGGCAGTTCAACCCCTGCCAGCCTAAGTGAAGTGGTATTTATTTTTTTTAATTCCATTCCTTAGCAAATGAAAATAAATCTGGTGCTTCTAAAAGGGCAGTCCAATTAAAATATAATTTCATATGTAATTTTAGAAGGTGCTACTAAATTTGCCAGTACTAATTAGTTATTATCTCCGCATTAAGACCCGCTATGGACACGCAAAGTTTGCCTTGACAAATTTTTTCAATTTTCTTTGTTTGATATTTAGACACAAAAAATTTTGTTTTGCGAAATTTTGTGTTCTTTTGTTTGTTTGTTCTTAATTTTTGGACGTTTTGCATTTAATGTTTTAAGATTTCTCTATATATACGTATATACATACGCAAATACCCAGCGGCGGAAAGAAGCACTAAGCAGGCGTTATGGAAGGTCTTATTTGCCAGATATAAAGCCTTCTTGCCCCATTAAATACTCATACATTTTTTAAACACGATGTCCTAGCGAGGCAAGGCCTTCTTAGTAACCTTCTTACAAAGGCCTGGTAGAAGGCGTTATTTAGCAGGGCTGACTGAAGGTCTTCTTTCTTAAATTGACTCTAGATCTGTCACAAATTTATTTTTAAATTACCTTTAGAAATGCAAAAGCGTAGTAAAAACCCATGAAAGTGCCAAAATATCAACTCTTCTGATTATTGTACATATTATGTTCAATTTCAGTGGTTTCTTTAAATTTTGTGACAAGTTGTTGTTAACTATTTATTTATTTATTTATTGATGTATACATACATATAATAAAAACCCCATCTTTAGAAGGGAGTAGGTAGGCCTTCCATTCGGCCTTCCTGAGAAGGAAAGCGAGCATGAGTACTGGATCTAAAAAAAGCTCTAGGAAGGCCTTATGGAACGCCTTATAAATAAAGGCATCCAAAAGTTCGCCGCTGGGTAGCTACAGCTATGTATACGGCAAAAGCGAAATATACTCTTCCGTCATACACTTTCCCCCTCAAGATATAGCAAAGTAAACTTTGCGTGTCTCTATGGTGTCTAACAACATTATTTTGCACCTAAGTGCGAATTTTTCGCCAGAAATGTTGATAATTAAAAATTTCACAGCAAATTTTTTTCGGTTACATTTAAACTTCGGCTAAATGTACTCGATAGTTGTGTAAATCACATCACCTAAGTGACATTTGTATTGAAAACAAAAACATAAATTCAAATACATATTTAAAAAATAATGATGTTTTTGTGATTTATTTTTGTAAATAAACTTGATATCTTTGAAACCAGAATTAAAAAAAAAACTTATCCGCCTGCTGATTTGAACTCTGGCACCAAATTTCGTATTAAACTTTTTTACGGCTGCTTGAATCGATATCATAGTGATGCTCGAAATATCGTACAGTGAGTTCAACACTCCGTACAGTAAACATTTATCTTTGTTTTTTTAATTGTTACTGACTTCAGAACTTATTTCTAAATAAGAAAATACTGTCAGTTACTTCAGATAAAAAGTAATTCACAATTTGTAAACATAGCTTAGATATAATTTTTAACTTTGTTTGATTACGAAAAAAAGGACGAAAAATACATAAATTTATTATCAAGTTAATATACACATAACTCTAACAAGCCTCAATAGCACGATGAATTATAATCGAAATATTCCATATTCAACACTGGGGCACCTCATGTATTTATAAATTTATTTTTGAAAAGATTATATATATACATATCTTCATTTAATAATTCAATATCAGAGGATATATTTTATTTTTGCTGATTTTCAATACGAAGCATCTTAAAAAAATCCTTATATTACAGTCCAAGACACAAAGTCTCTAGCTCTTCTAGTGACTTCGGAAAATCGATTTCACATACAGGCAAACGGATAGACGGACATTGCTCATTCAACTTCCCTGTCTATAAGGATTCAGAATATATATACTATATGGCCCTCATATAAATATTTTGGAAATTACAGACGTAGTGGCATACTCATAAATACTCTTACCATTTTTGGTGATGGGTATAAAAAAGACAATTAAAGTTTTATTTTATTCTAATGCATCTCATCCTATTTTCTGGTCAATATGAGGAAACTTTATTTATTACTAAAATTATAATAATAATTAAAGCAAAATACTAAAACATTTATTTATTTCTTTTTCTTTTAGGTAAGACTGAAGTCACTCGATTGCCTTTGCGTGAATACAAAATAAATTTAAAAACACACCACTCGTCATATAAATGTTACGCCTTAAACTATGCTAATTCATACAAATTCATTACAATTCATTGATGGTGGTGGTAAGTTTTGTTTAATATAAAATTCATAGATGGAAAGAGTTAATTTTAAAAATAGTTATTAACTTCAGGTACACCAAACTTTTATTATTCGATCAAAATATCAATTTCCGAAGATCGATGTTAAAAAATTTTTAACTATTGAAGATTTAATTTTATATTTTCTATCAGTGTACACAGTTTCAACTTATTATTGTAAATTTTAATTACTGAGATACGAAGGAAAACTACAGAGAAAAAAATAAAAAAAATATTTTAATTAAAAAATTTGTTTGATTGATTTGCATCTGTAAACAAATTACTAATACTAATTAAATTTTTATTATTAATTTAATTGAATTTATTTTTAATTAAATATTAATAGCATTAATTAAAAGTTTAATCGAAATATTATCTCGACTTCAATTAAAGTTTTAATAATATATATATATATATATATATATATGTCCTTTATTTAATTAAGTACAATATAGATACAGCGTTGTAACATAAAAATACTTAAATAAATTGTTCACGAAGAACACAGGGCGTCAACGAATTCTCTCCATCTAATTCTGTCTCTGGCAAGTAGTTTAATTTCGTTCCAGGTTATTCGAGCTGTTTCATGTTCGTGTCTTCTGTACCTGATCCATGTATTTCGTGGTCGGCCTGGTTGTCGTTGACCTTGAGGGTTCCACTCTAGTGAAGCTCTAGCAATATCACTTGCAGGTCGCCTTAGAATATGACCGATCCATGTCCATTACGTTTTCGGGGTCTTTCACAGAGGTTGAAAGCTCTCTGTCTGCTATCCACTTGGGGTTAGCAAGAAGCGATTCCTTTGTCTGAAATTCCCAAGCATCTCACAACTTCCGGTCTTAGACCAAGTGTTCCCTGGAAATGTTATTCAGGCACCCGTCTGATGGCAGCTAAAGTGAGAAGGCGTACAGAACTGAGTATCCTGAGTGCAGGCTTACGCCGACGCGTCTCAGGAAAATAGGTGACAACTGATAACATTTAGTCACTGAAACTCAACTGTATTAAAGCGGCCTAGCGGTGTAGGCAGCCCCAACTCTAGGATCGGAGGCTTTGGCCTAATCTGTCAATCTTCCTAAACTCGCATGATTACAGAAACGTCAACAAAGAATTTAATTGGATAAATTAAAATATTGCTTAAATGCTATTGAAAAAAAAAAACAATTAAAAATTTAATTGTTACAGTAAAATTTTTAATTGTAATTAGTAAAAACTTTAATTATCACACATAAATTTTTATTTAAAATTATATAAAATAGTAATTAAATTTTTGTAATTTTAATCAATGATTTGAATAAATAAAAAAAAAAAAAAAACAATTTTCACTTTCATTTTTAAAGCGTTAATTGAAAAAAATTTTTATATGTTTTTCTGTGTAAAGAAAATTGTTTTTCAGCACAGAAATTTTTTAAAAATTAAAGTCTATATTTTCGTAAAATATCTGATCAACAGAATCTTTCAGTATTTGCAAACGATTTTCATTGAAACGATAGAATTCATAGAATGTTTTCGATCTTTTATACACAATGGCAAACATTTGGTCCACCTGGTAGTCTCCCTTCCTTATCAAATAGTGTAATTCACATTTAAAGACGTTATATCTCCCTAAAGTATAATACCTTAAAAATTTAAATCAATTTTCGGAACATCACAGTATTCAGCGTGTCAAAATTTAGTAGTATTTATGAATTTATAAAAACTTTATTGAATGGAATTTACCATAACTTTGATGTTTTAAATAAAATTGCCCCTGCCATATCTCGGTAATGGATTATTATACATATATGATGTTAATGAACTTTTAACCAAAAACCTATTAAACTAGCAGATATTCGAAAACCTCTTCTTAGAAAAATTCGAATGATGGATCTTGTAATTATTACATAACTCCAAGAAGATATTTATTTTTTTGGTTGTGTGTGATTGATTATCTTTCTTCAACATAAAATTTAAGTAAAATCTAGAAAAGAATATAAACTTTTAATAAAATTTTTAAAGAATAAAAGGGTGCTTTTTTTTTTATAAAAACAGGTTATTTTTGATAACTTTAAACAAATGTAGAGGAGGATTTTTGTATAAAATGTAAAATTAAACTTTTTTAATTAAGTACTTTTTCTTAAGTACTACTTTTTTAATTAAGTAAAATTATTAAAACTTTAATTGAAATCTTGAAAATATTTCAATTAAACTTTTAATAAAGAATGCTAAATAAATTCCATTAAATTGATAATAAAAATTTAATTGAAATTATTTATTAATTAATTTCAAAAAATTTTTAATTAATATAACAAATTGTTTATTTGAAATTTAATATAATATATTTCTTGTGTTTTTTAAGTAAATAAGTTCTTGTTTAAACGAAAACAAAAGAAAAAAAAATACATTCTTTTATATATATTTATTTCTTTTATCATCAAATTAGGTTATGATCTTGTTTGATCATATCAACTGCCTTTTCGGCAATCATGAAAGTTGGTCCATTAGGATGACCCGCTATAAGTATGGGCATAATGCTAGCATCCACTACCCGCAAGTTATTAATACCATGCACTCTCAAACGTGCATCAACCACTGCATCTGGATCACTTTTGGGACCCATTTTTGCTGTACCCGAATAATGATAAATAGTTAAAGTCAAATATTTTGCATAACATTCCCAATAGGCCCATGAATATATATCGCCTAATTGACGGCATTGCGGTATGGTCGCTTGAGATATTTTTGCATCGATTTTCTTGAAAGCTGGATGTTCCATTAGTTGAATGGTTTTCATAATACCACGTACCACTATCTGTAGATCATAAGGATCTTGCATATAATTTGGATTTATCAAGGGATGTTTGTGAGGGTCTTTGCTCTCCAATGATATGCGACCGCGACTTCTAGGCTGCAAAATCATGGGAAAAATAATAAAATTTTCAGCTCTTCTCTTAATAATATCTCCATATAAGGCAAGATAGGTATCATATTTAAGTCCGAAGGCTGGTAAAGCGGCCGGATTGTTATTCATGCCACCACCTATAAGAATCATTTCAATATCGGGCCAACCGTCTTCTAAATCTGGATGATCGAGATCATAAAATGAGATGCCTTCTACGGCTCCTGGCAAACCATATATTCCTGTTTTGTGTTTTAGGTCTTTTATGTTTTTAATTTTAAAGTAATCCTTCATATGTAAGGTAGAGGCATTGGTTTCAAAACTAACTAACGGTGCAAAATGATCTTGTAGATTAAAGCCCACTCGCAAATTCACCAAAGGTTCAATGCCTTTTTCTCGCAAATGTTCTTCGGGCCCAATTCCCGACAACATCAGCAATTGAGGTGTGTTAATGGCACCAGCTGATAATATAACTTCTTTGCGAGCCTTTACCTGATACGTTCTCAGCCTAGACGTAAATGTCACCGCTTGGGCGGTTTTTGTCTTGGCATCGATTGATATTTTCGTAACAAAAGCATGTTTGAATACATCTAAATTTGGCCTTTTACCTTTTATTGGATACAAATGTGCTCTATTTGAACTCCATCTGGTGGCATTTTAGGTGGTGCTTTGTAAATATGAAACTCCTGTCTGTATGCGGCCATTATAATCTCTTTTCACTAAACCATCTTCTTGTGAAGCATTAACAAAAGCATGGGCTACATCGCTTTTCCAATCAGCGTAGGATACTTTTACGGGACCATCACGACCCACAAAATCTTCATCCGCATCATGTATTGTAGAACCTTCTAACTTTTTGAAATATGGCAAAACATCGTCATAACTCCAACCCTCATTGCCCAGTTCGGCCCATCTATCATAATCTCTACGATTACCACGTGTATACATCATGTAGTTCAAAGTTGAGGAACCACCCATTACTCGGCCACGTGGAAAATTGCATTGATTATTTTTCATACCCAGACAATATTGATTCGATGGCTGGGTCTTATAACGCCAATTTATTTTCGGATTCAGTTGTAAAAAGTGTGCCCCGATTGGTATATCCATAATGGCATTTTCAGATCCACCAGCCTCTAGCAATAAAACTTTCTGGTCGGAATTTTCGGATAAACGGGCTGCCAAAGCACAACCTGCTGTACCTGCTCCCACCACTATAAAGTCATATTCCTTTGCTAATTTTCTGTCATTGCCTTCTTCCTCATCTTTTTCATCGAATTCGAAATTCTGGTCTAGGAAATCGAAAGATGATGACAGCGGTTCTAGAGCTGCAACGCAGTTAAACCAAATTATGAAAAGACAAATTTTTAAAAATGTCTTTTTCGGTTTTGCAATCATTTTATTTTCACACAAAATTCTAGTTTATTGCATTGCCGAAATCAAATGCAGAAGATCTTAAGTTTTTCGTTTGTTGAACTTAACTACTATTTTTATGTTAGCAGGCATATGCTTTTTATTTAGTCCAAAAGCTTTTGCAAAATTTCTCTAATCTCTTTGTTTTCTATCATAATGATTATTATTATCATTTTTTGTTAACAATCTAAGGCCATATAGATTTGGCCAAACTTTAAAAAATATGAGTTTGTACATCAATCGCTATCGGTTATATATTTTTTTTGGCAAAAAAAAAAAGAGGCATCGATTATATATATTTTTGGCAAAAAAGAGCCAGGGTTCGGAAAATTTGCAGTTGCGATTAAAGTAGTTAGTTTTGTATTGAAGTTAGACAATCGTGTGTTAGAGTTACGGCATCGATATTTCTCATTTATTCAAATTCTTTAGTCTAGTTGAAACACAATTGGGACGAAAGACGAATTTGAAAAATTTTGTCATCAGAAAGAAAACAAGGTGACTGATTCGTTGTCTGACAAATTTTGTTCATAGTTGTTTTTCTAGCATAAATTTAATGAAAAAAATTTACGACAAATTTCGTCTAGCACGACGAATTCGTTGGTAAAAGTTTGTTGCGTAAATTCGTCGTGTGGTGCACAACTGGTACGAATAAATAACTGCTGTCATAATAATCCAAAAAAATTTGTGTATTTTTTATTACAAATTTGTTTTTATATACAATGGAGCCCCGATTTACGTCAATTCTTATTGCGTCGGTTCGATTTGCATCGCTTTTTAAAATTTGGTTGAACCCGCTTTGCGTCGTTATAATTCCGATTTGCGTCGCATGTAAAAATGGCAGTTTATTCTCTATGTACATTTTTATACCATGTCACTTTTGTTTTTATAAAAAACTAGATATATCCGGTGCGCTTCGCTACGCCCCTCGTTATAAAATAAAATTCCTATTGTGAAAATTTAATGACGATCGGTCCAGTAGTTAAGACTATATTACGATTTTTTATTTTCCTAAAAAGGGCCGTGGTCCCACCCACTTTTCTCCTGGTACGTACTCTAAATTATGCCAATACCATATGTACCAAATATCATCGACGTAGGTCAAAAAATGCCCAAAATATGGCGATTTAAATTTTTGGGTTATATGGGCGGTACCACTCCTCTTTGTCCAATCAATAGAATTTTTGCACTTAGAAAAAAGTTATTCGATTTTAGTCGTTTCATTTTGCATTATATTTCTCCGGACCCACTTAAGTGTACAAACAACAGCGATAGTGTTGCCGCATAAAGAAAAAATTCCTTTATAAAATTAAACATAAAAAAAAACTATTAAAAATAAATTTTACATTAATAAATTATGTTTATTTAACTAAAAGTCTCTTTATCATAAAAACAAGCACTTATTAAAGTAAAAATTACCAATGTTTACTAACATTCGTCGGCGTATGAAACAGAAATAAATCTATCAGAGAATTCGTCACGCACGACGAATTTCGTCGACGTCGGTGTTGTGTTCACTTTCATATGCATGCATGCATGTGTTCTATTTTTGACGACGAATATTCGCAACGAAAAATTCGTCGTTCGTCCCAATTATGTTTCCAGCATAACTTCGTTTGTAGTAATCAATTAAAAAAATTGCATACTTTAAAGAGTGTCCCTAAAATAAGCTTTTCATGTTAATAAAAAAGCTTGATGTGAGCTTAACATTTTAACAAACGCTTAAAAGTATAAAAACACTTTATCACAATCTAAAACCGAAATGGAAAATAAACGCAATTGGAAGACTGTAAATAAATAAAAAAAGAAACCAAAAACAATCAGAATACAATTACGGAATTAAAACTATTTCGATCGGAATTTGCAAATTGCGCGAAAATGTTACTTAAACTGAAAGCATGCCGCTCGTTGCATCTTCCATACTACATATGTTTCTTGATTAAAATCGTTTAATTTCTTTATTAACCACAAATGTGCGCAACACAAGCAGGTACTTGTATGTAAAAAAAAATTTGTAAGAAATGGTGAGGGGGAAACAAACCCTTGAGCTGTATCTAGGGGTACAAAAGAAGCACTTGTAGACTGAACTTTGAATTGAAAGAAAAAAGGCAAATAAAGGAAAATGTAAAAAAGGTTTTGAAATTAATACTCGTATTTATGTACTTACAACCCCCGTTAAAATGTCACGTTTCAGCAACGATTTGTTCAATTTATTTTATTTTAGAATTTTTAGCCGTCTCGTTTTGTCCCCCTACTACCTACCTGGTGGTTAAGTATTTTCATTACATTGTTTTGTTGTTTTTTCCCCAAAATTTTTTTTCTCTTTTACCGTTTTTACTTGCAAAGTCTTTTGGGGGTCAGTTTCAGCCGCAATTTATATAATTTCTTTTAATATGGGGCGAAAAATATGAGAAAGAGAAATTTGTTTAGCTATTTTCCAAAATAGACGGGGAATATATGTTGAACGTTAACCTATCTTGCTCATGAGATTTTCATGTTCGTTTATAATCTTAATGCTTCGGAGAATATATTCATTAAATTACAACTTGGATTCGCACACCAAGGCACAATAGGTCTAATAACTCACACACGCTTAGTTAAACTAAACCACGCGCAACATAATTTAGCTTAAATTTAATAGTTTTAATTTACTAAACCACATATTATGCGCAGCTCAATAACGATCAATATTTTACGGTTTTTATCGGTAATTTAATCGCTCGATTTTTTGCTTTTGGAAACGGTTCGTATATTTACTGATTAGTTATTTGATTTGCTTCTTATCTTAATTAAATGAAAAAAAAAGAGATTATTTTGCATTGTTATTATCAGCTCTGAATATTTAATACTAAAAATAATAGAATGTTTGTTTAAGCAATAGGTCTCTTGATTTAATATATATATATATATATATTGTTGTTTTATTTATATTAATTTTCGATATTTCGCTAACAATTTGTTAGCATCTTCAGGAAAATTTTTTTTAAATTATTTGAAATTTTAATATTGATTTGTGTATTGGGTGTCATAAAATTTTTTTCAATAATTTTTTATGGAAAAAGTCTAGGAAAATTTAACTACAGTATATAAAAAGGTTTTTGTATGAAATGTCACAAAAATTGTTTCCAAATTTTAACATAAAAAAATTATTGAAAATGAGTTAAGTATTGGATAGATATAAAATTTTTAACATAGAAAAAATTATTAAAAATGTTATGTTATAAAAATAGTGTTAAAAAATTAACATTGAATTTAATATATCAACACAATTAACATTAAAATGTATAGTATGTATTCGGGCTGTTTTTTAACATAGAAAAAATTATTAAAAATGTTATGTTATAAAAATAGTGTTAAAAAATTAACATTGAATTCAATATATCAAAACAATTAACATTAAAATGTGTAGTATGTATCTAGGCTGTTTTTTAAATATAAATATCAAAAAATTATTTACAAATTTTTATAAGCTTTATAAAAGTTAAGAATAATAAAAATCCTACAGGAAATTAAGTTATTATTGGTGTAAAACCAAGAAGCAATAATGTGATTATTTTCCTGTGGGACCATAATATAATTAGATATGTAATTAAACAAAGTAACAAAAAATTCATAGTGAAACAAGAAACAATCATTTAACATTTAGATTTTTACTATGATAGATAAGGTAAATATAGCTGATAGATTTTTAAAAAAACACAGGGATATATTTATTGTTAATTCAGATAAAGGTAATACTACTGTATCAATTAATAGACATGATTATAATTCTAGGATTAATGATATTATAGGAGATACTAGAGAATATACTTCATTAAATAGAGACCCAACTAGCAAGTTACAAAAAATTAACAATAATATAGTTGAAGAATTATATAGGAAGGAAATAGTATCTTCTACTGAGAAAAATAGGCTTAAAACTAACGTTGCAATTGCACCGCGTTTATATGGATTACCAAAGATCCATAAGGAAGGTTTTCCATTAAGGCCTATATGTTCTTTTATTAATTCTCCATCATATGAGTTATGTAAATACATGTAATATGTAACTAGCAAGTTACAAAAAATTAACAATAATATAGTTGAAGAATTATATAGGAAGGAAATAGTATCTTCTACTGAGAAAAATAGGCTTAAAACTAACGTTGCAATTGCACCGCGTTTATATGGATTACCAAAGATCCATAAGGAAGGTTTTCCATTAAGGCCTATATGTTCTTTTATTAATTCTCCATCATATGAGTTATGTAAATACATAACAAATATTTTACGGAATATTACGAAGAACTCTAGATATAATATCAAGAATTCTGTAGAGTTTAAAAACAGGATAAAAGATCAACAGATATCAAATGATGAAATATTGATTTCTTTTGATGTTGTGTCTTTATTTCCCAGTATACCTGTTGATGTTGCGATAAATACCATTGAAGAAAAATGGGATATGATTAAGGATTATACAAATATAGATAAGGATTTATTTTTACGTATTTTAAAATTTTGCATAGAGGATAATAGATATTTTCAATATAATGGAAATATATTTATGCAACAAAATGGTCTTCCAATGGGATCTCCAGCATCTCCAATTGTTGCAGATATAGTTATGGAGAAATTATTAGATTTATCTATTCAAAAACTGAATGCGATTCCCAGATTGATGACTAAGTATGTAGATGATCTGTTTTGCATTATTCCTGAATGTGAAATTGATAAGGTGCTTTTGACATTTAATGAATTTAATTCTAATATTAAATTTACTGTTGAAAAGGAATATAACTCAAGGATCAATTATCTAGATACTAGTATTATTAGAAAAGATAATAGATTATTGATAGATTGGTACCAGAAACCAACAGCATCGGGGAGGTTAATTAATTACTATTCTAAACATAGCAAACATATTATTATTAATACAGCTAGAAATTTCATAGAAAGAGTTTTAACTATAAGTGAGAAACAGTTTCACAACAAGAATGAGAGGAAGATAAGAAGTATTTTGAGAGAGAATGATTACCCCAGTTCTTTAATTAATAAATTAATATATAGACACAAACATAAAATAATTAATAATATAGATAGTAATACAGAACAGAGAATATACAAATCCTTAACGTATATTCCTGAGATTTCAGAGAGATTGACAAAATCAAAGATTTTTGATACGAACAAATATAGAATAGCTCATAGAACCTATAACACATTAAATAAATTATTTAGTAGAACTAAGGACAAAATTGATAAATGGGATAGATCGAATGTAGTTTACAAAATACCTTGCAAGGGAAATGATGGAGAGAATTGTAACATGGTATATGTAGGTACTACCAAAAATAAATTAAAAACGAGAATAGCAGGTCATAAGTCAGATCAGAAATATAGGCATATCAATTCACAGAAGACAGCGTTGTCATCTCATTGTTCCAGATTAGTTCACTTTCCTAACTTTGAAAATGTTTCAATTCTGAATACAGAAAATAATTATAAACAGCGTTTGATGTTAGAAATGTTAGAGATAATTAATACACCAGCAACACAAAGAATAAATTTTAAAGTAGATACAGAAAATTTAGCACAGAATTATAGATATTTAGTTAGTAAAAATCTAAATGTTAAATGATTGTTTCTTGTTTCACTATGAATTTTTTGTTACTTTGTTTAATTACATATCTAATTATATTATGGTCCCACAGGAAAATAATCACATTATTGCTTCTTGGTTTTACACCAATAATAACTTAATTTCCTGTAGGATTTTTATTATTCTTAACTTTTATAAAGCTTATAAAAATTTGTAAATAATTTTTTGATATTTATATTTAAAAAACAGCCTAGATACATACTACACATTTTAATGTTAATTGTTTTGATATATTGAATTCAATGTTAATTTTTTAACACTATTTTTATAACATAACATTTTTAATAATTTTTTCTATGTTAAAAAACAGCCCGAATACATACTATACATTTTAATGTTAATTGTGTTGATATATTAAATTCAATGTTAATTTTTTAACACTATTTTTATAACATAACATTTTTAATAATTTTTTCTATGTTAAAAATTTTATATCTATCCAATACTTAACTCATTTTCAATAATTTTTTTATGTTAAAATTTGGAAACAATTTTTGTGACATTTCATACAAAAACCTTTTTATATACTGTAGTTAAATTTTCCTAGACTTTTTCCATAAAAAATTATTGAAAAAAATTTTATGACACCCAATACACAAATCAATATTAAAATTTCAAATAATTTAAAAAAAATTTTCCTGAAGATGCTAACAAATTGTTAGCGAAATATCGAAAATTAATATAAATAAAACAACAATATATATATATATATATATATATATATATATATATATATATTAAATCAAGAGACCTATTGCTTAAACAAACATTCTAATAAATATAAAGAAAAGGTCAAATAAAATAGAATATAAATACTAAAAATAAATAATGCAATGTTGGTTAAGCATATAAATGAAGTACTTAGTATATTATTATAAAAAATATTGAGAAAAAATCCGTAAAATTATTGTTCGAAATGATAAAATGTTTATTTGAAAAAAATAGAACAATTTAATAAAAATACCATTTCATTTTAAACTTTAAAATATTTTATTTTGTCTTAATAAGATTCCCATCACGGACTCATTTCCTTGGCATTCTAAAAATTTAAGGACCAAGAAAATATCAATCTGAAAGTCGTAATTTGTATATTAAACATATACTGCCTGTTCGCCGATATCGAAGAAGTTCTTTCTTTCGAACAATTACTTTTGAAACAAAAACAAATTCAAAAATTTTTGTTTTTGTTTTTAATTTCCATAAGGTGGCATAGCATGCCAACTCATCATTTGGCCAAAATCCCTCAGAGATCTCTTGTATAAATAAAGTAAAATTTTAAAGTAGGGTCGTTCACGTATATTAATGTACTCTTATATTTATGAAATTAATATTATTTAGGCTTTTACACACTGCATGTTAAATCCTGAATTAAAAACTAAATCCATTAACAGTTGATTTTGTGGATTTCACATACAGTTTGTATATATTAAGAGACGTTTTTGTTTGTATACTTGTATGTATGAACGTATGTATATATTCTTATTAGCTGGCTTAAACGTTATCAGCTGCTTTCAATACCATTTTAACTTGGCAGCACTGTGTATTGTACGGCGACTACAAGGTTGTATTTCATAAAACACTATTAAATCCAATTAAAAAAGGATTTAAAGCCATAATTTAATAGTTGGATATGACGTTAAATTCAGAATTAGTTTAATTCATGTCAACTTGAAAATACCATGTATTAAATTTTGAAACAATGACAATCTAGGCGCACGGCCAAGTTCGGCCACACAGTGTATATTTACACGAAAACATTCGAGCTGTTTTTACCCCCCTCATAACTTTGCTCCTCTTGATCATAATATAATGAAACTTGAAACATAAAGTCTCCCCACAGAGGTGACCTTACAGGTTAAATTTAAAAGTTTTACCATAAAAACTTCCGTAGATATTAAGGTGTGAAAAGTCCGTATTTTAGTACATATTCACTGACTCACTCACTGACTGATCAATATTATTGGGTACTTCCAGTATAGCTAGAGAGCTGAAACTCGGTACACGGGTAGGTCTTGGTGAGAAATTATCCAGAAAAATCTGAAAACGGGCACTTTCCGACCGGGGGGACTAGGATTCCCCTTCTTTGTATGGGGCACTTCCAGTATAGCTAGAAAGCGGAAATTTGGTACAGAGGCAGGTAGTGATGATAAATTACCGAAAATGATTTTTTAACGGGCACTTTTCATTTTGGCGGTCAATCATGCCCCTTCTTTGTATCGTGCACTTCTAGTTGAGCTAGAAAGCTTAAATTTCGTTCACAGGTAGGACCTGATAGGAAATTAACAAAAATAATTTTTAAACGGGCACTTCGCACCTGGCGGGACTATGGTGCCCCTTCTTTGTATAGGGCACTTCTAGTATAGCTAGAAAGCTGAAATTTTCTACACAGGTAGGCCCAGATAAGCAATACATATAAATATTTATACAAAAACAACTTAGAAAAAAGAAGTGAGATCCGCACAAAAACATAAATGTGAAAATAAGGACCAAGTTCTTGATAGGTACAATTCCATCTCATTTCTAGGCAACCTGTAAGCTTGGCAAAATTTTTTTGCCTTTATAATATGGGAAAGAATTCTTGAAAAAATTTTGCCAAGCTTACAGGTTGCCTAGAAATGAGATGGAATTGTACCTATCAGGAACTTGGTCCTTATTTTGATCTCAGTACTTTTTACGGCTGAAATTTTTTGGATAGGAACTTGGCCTTATTTTCACATTTATGTTTTTGTGCGGATTTAAATTACTTAAGATTCGTTCACATTTATTAAATATTTGTCCAAAAAAACTTAACCAATAGTTTTGCTTAGGGATAGTATCATTTAACTTGGTTTTTATATTGCAAAATAAAACTAATTATTCTCCAAAAAAGCATTTTCATACAGCTTTAAAAAAATGCGAACCCATAATTCTAAAGGTACGGTCACATCTGGCAAACATTTGCCCAAAAAAGCGTAACCACTAAATACTAATGAAAACACTTTTGATTTAGATACCTGTTAAACAGTTTCATACATAGTTTATAGAAAATGTAATAGAATCTTATCTTATTAGATGCTGTTTAACCTAATAAATAAATGATTAAATCAAAAAGTTTTTCATTGGTATTTAGTGGTTTCTTTTTTTTTTTTGTGCAAATGTTTGCCAGATGTGACCGTACCTTAATAATATTGAAATTAAAAGAAAAAAAATAGTACTTTTTTTTTCTTGATTTACGTTTTTTTTCGACAAATATTTGATAAATGTGAACGTAGCTTAACTGCCTGTTTTTAGAAAATGAAAACAAAATAGTGAGTGAGAATTTATATTGAAAAAAAAACAAATTTTCGTATTTTATTGTTGTTTTAAAAGTGTAATAACTATAACGTGACAATTGCATGATTTCCTATATTAATTAATAAAATGGCAGAGAATAGATTTAACGCCATTAAAAAGAAAGTACAAGTTATACAAATTTATTTTTATATGTTTCCCATTTGACATATCCAAAAAAATTAACTTTTGCCATTATTTTCAAACGTCGACTCTCCACTCCTGGTTGTTTGTTTACTTTTAGTAAATTGTGGTAATAGAACAAAAACAATTCAAGCTTAATACTCGTACATTTATAAGGTTAATGATATTAATAGTGCCTACTTTAAGGTAATTCTGTGAATTAGTGATGCCACAAACGTTAGGCAAAGTGACCAGATGGTTTTGTTTATTTTCTTTATAATGTGAGATCTAGATAATTGAAAAACGGGATTCTGGAGAATATCTTCATAAAAAGGGATTTTAAGGAATGGATTTGAAATGACCAACACGTATTCTTTTATGTGGGGTTTCTTAACAGAATTTAGGACTTGAGGTTATATATTGGGTTTTATGCTCCCATTTTCATATTTTTTCTCTCAGAAATCTGACTTTTTCATACAGATTTGAAAAGTTTTTATGTTATCGAAGGAGCTTAAATTTATTTAGGAAGCTTTATCTCTATTTGGAAGAAGCTGTTTTTTTAATATTCAAATTAGTGAAGAATTTACATATATAAAATTTGGAAAACTGATGCTTGTTTATTTTTTTTTGCTAGTCTGCATATACTCGCACATTCATACATACTTCCATATAGTATTCTTCATATGAATATGTTTCCCTGGTTCTCATAATGTTCTTAAGTGTCTACATATCCACTACACTTAGATGACCCCAAAACAACCTTATAAAATTATTACTAAACGAATTTAACATTACTAAGTGCTTATGAACCAGACGGTAAAGTTTTTACTTTAAAGAGTTTTCTAAATTTACTTGCTGCTGCTTGCTGACAGTTCACTAGTACAATTATATTCATAAAATTTCGACATTAAATTTAATGATGAAACAAAAATTCCAGAAACAAAAACTAATCGAAAATAATATAAATCATTATACACTTTACTTCCGGCTTCAGTAGCAGCATTCTCTAAATCAAAGATTTTCGAATAGAAAAAAAAAAACAATTTTTTTTGTTAACATTAAAAGCTATCAATTAATAATAAAAATCTGCGAAATTTATAATAACTGCTTTACAAAAAAAAAAAAAAACTTAGCATTATTTAAGAGGTGTTGACCATAATGATATTTTATGAGAAGTTAGGCTTTAAATCGCTACTTTCAAGAGTTGAAATTGTTAACACATAAAATAAGATTTCGTTTGACACTATAAACAAACCAAAAAATTGTTTTATTGAAATTTAAACTTTTAATATCA
Source organism: Lypha dubia (assembly GCA_947311025.1). Taxonomy (NCBI): domain Eukaryota; kingdom Metazoa; phylum Arthropoda; class Insecta; order Diptera; family Tachinidae; genus Lypha; species Lypha dubia. The sequence goes on along the minus strand of OX371262.1, from coordinate 8,747,918 downwards.
TTATGATGATTTGAACGATAGAAATTTATGCAAAATCATCATGAATAACAAACAGATCAAAAAACAAAAAGGAAAAAAAAATATTCAATGTCAATGTTGACCGGTAAATAGAAAAAAAAAGAAAAAAAATTTTTAATGTTATGCATAATCCAATAAAGCTGAATTTAGGCAGTGTAAATAAGCCATGAGTTATTCTTTTGTTTTTCTAAAAACACTGTGTTGCAAAATATAGAGTTTATACCGGGCTTTTATTTTAGGAGGAGCTAAACTTCTTTCTTTTGTCTGGGAGATTTTGAGGACATAAATTTTCTACAGAAAGACTCTAACTTTAAAAAATATGTACATTAAATCGCCAGCAAAAAAGGCCAAATTTAAAATGTTTTTAAGGGTTAAAGTATATGGATTTTTACACAAACGAACTTTTTATAAAAAAGTACCTTTTATACAAAAGTACCTTTAATAAAAAAGTACCTTTTATAAAAAAGTACTTTTTACTTTTTATTTAAAAACTATTTTTTGTATAAAAACATTATTTTATATAAAAACTATATTTTATACAAAAAGTACCATTTTAAAAAATGTATATGAACAAAAAAAAAATTGTTTGCAAAAACATAAATAAATAAAACATAAATGTCAATTTTTTTTCAAAAAGTACTATTTATAGAAAAAGTACCATTTATACAAAAAGTATTATTTATACAAAAAGTACCATTTATAAAAAATACCTGTTTTATAAAGGATAATTTCATACTTATTCACATTTGGTGTTGTATTAACTAAAAAAAAAGTAAATTTCATAACGTTATGTAGTACTAAAAATATGTCTAAGCAACAATCTCACTCAAAAACTCACCATGAAAAACGTACAAAAGTCCTATACTGCAAAGAGAGTTAGAGGATTAGAATATTTCAAAAAAATATCGCTCGTAATGTGAAACACAAAAGTAATAAACTAACCCTTTAGTCACCCTCACTCACTCTACCAATAAACTTAAACAACGTAAATTCAACTCTCTCTAAAATAATGACCAGACGGCAATCTGTTGTCAGTACCTTGTTGCACAGTGTAATAGAATCATATTGATTCTATTATTTGTTGTTATAAATTTAAATTTAATTATTTTTTATTGCCTACTGTTTAGCTCACGCAAACAGTTTATTTGATTTTTTTAAATATTTGACATTTTAATTAATAAGTAAATGTTTGTTTAAAGCACTTCTTTATTCACTCGTCCAAACAGTCTTGAGGTGTTAAGATAGAGAAATATTAACTTACTTATTTCGAGCCGTAATTGTTTGTTCTATAATTATTATACAAATATTTATTTAACATATCGTCGGTCGCAGGTTGACAACTCTTAACATGTTTTTTTTTTTACTTTTCAGGAAACAAAAAAAAAAAACGTTATTTCGTTACTAAACCGTTTTTAAGTAAATAAAAAGTCCAAAATTAATAGGAGATATTCATTATTATTATTTTTAAGAATATAAATGAAGCGTACTAACACGCAGAAGGACAAACACAGTCTTTTGGCATCAAAAACCCAATTCGATTTTTTTTGCGAGTTAAGAGTTGTCAACCTGTGACCGACGATATATATCTTACATTCTTCATGTAGAATTTAGTGTTAAAGTAGTCTTGTTATGAATTGTTAGCTTATAATTAACAACAGATTCTTGTTAAACTGGTCCTACTGGTCAGGTTCGAAGGACCATATTCAAAGATACCAATTTAAATAAGAACCAGGCACACCGATCACAGACAACTAACAGAATTAACATTAATTTTTAATTAAAAAAAAAAACTTCGTTTAAGAAAGTTTAAAAAAATTTTAATTTCAAATCTCAATAGATTTAAGATTCAAACAATTTCAAAAAGGAGAGAGTTAGCCATTATTTTGTATTGTTGATAATATTTATCCAATCCCACAACTTCCCCATTTATAGAGAGATTTAGCAAACTTTTATTACACATGAATGGCCATGATTTCAAATTGGACCAACTTTTTTTTTGTTTGTTTTAGTAATGCTGTCCGTCTGCTCGTTTGTTTGTACGAGTATGTGTCTTTCCTTTAAATATAGATTTATTTACAGGAGTTATTGCTTGCAACTTTTTATCTTTCTAAAGCACAGTTTATGTTTAATAATTTTTTAAATTTTACCTTCAATTGTATATTTACAATTCCATTTAACAAAAAAACCATTTCGTATAAAAATATAAAAAAATTTTAATAAAAGATATCGCTTTATTTACAATTTTTTTCAAGTCTAAATAAATTAGTTTTAATTAATGTCTAAAAAAAATAAATATAATTTTTACAATTAAGCTAAAAATTCGTAAAAAAAAACTATTTGACTTAAAGAAGTATGAATATTTTTTTTTGTTTAGTTTTATTTAATCACAATGTTTTTTTTAACAATGAAAAACTGGAAACAAGAGCTACAAAGGAAAAAATGTTACAAGGTCTGGTTCTTATGCGCCCCTTACACGTTTCAATTCAATTGTCAATTGAATCTTTCAATTGAATTGATTCTTGGCCTCGCAATTCTCGAGCACACACAGCACAATCGAATTGAAAGACTTGCTAGCCAACTTGAAAAATCAAAATCTTTTGATTTTTCTTCAACCAACTCGACAACTGCCAAACTAATCAATTGACATAGCCATACACGCTTTGATTTGAACAACAACCGACTCAGTTGTCAATTGGATTGAAACGTGTACGGGGTGCTTTAGCATCTTATACAAATTATTTTAAAAAAAAGTACCTTTCCTTAAAAGTACAATATTAAAAAAGAATTTTTCCGTTAAGTAAAATTTTAACAATGAATTTTAACATGTTTTTACAAAAGCACCTTTTAAACAAGAAGCAATTTTTATACAAAAGTTCCGTTAAAAAAAATACAAAAGTACCTTTAATACAAAAGTACCTTTAATACAAAAGTACCTTTAATACAAAAGTACCTGTCATACAAAAGTACCTTTAATACAAAAATACCTTTAATACAAAAGTACCTTTAATACAAAAGTACCTTTAATACAAAAGTACCTTTTACACAAAAGTGACTTTAATAATACAAAAAGGAACTTTTATACAAAAGTACCTTTTATAAAAAAATTACCTATTAAAACAATTACCTACTATACAAAATGTTTTTTTTTTTAGAAAACTCACTTTTAACACAAAAATTTCCTTTTTTCAAAAAGTATTTTAATATATGAAGTATATGTTTACAAAAGCGTAAACTATTTTTTACACAAAAGCTATTTCTTTTCAACAAAAGTAATATTTAATAAAAAAAGTATACTTTATACAAAAGTACCTTTTAAATAAAAAAGTACCTATACAATAAATTTTGTTTCCAATAGTACGCTCTCAAGAGAACACTAAAAATGTACACATTATATTAAATATATTCTTAAATAATTTATAAATTTTTCTACAAATTATTTCTATACCCTTCTAAAAAAAGTTCTTCTATTAAGAAATATTTTGTTAGAAAAAATATGTTCTACTATGTTTATACAGGGTGTCCGCCGGGAAGGTATACTACTTTGTTTTGCCGCCATTTTGGTAAATATTAGCCTTGACAGTTTATATTTGGCGGTCGTAAAGTAGACACATAACAAATTTATTATGGAAAAATATTCGAGAAACCAACGTTGTTTTAATCGTTAAAACATTTTATCAAAATCAATCATCGAAAATCATGAAAAAATCATAATGAGTGACGAGGCATATTTTCATTTGAATGGATATGTGAATAAACATAATATTCTGTTCTGGGCAATGGAAAACCCTCAAATTACGAGTATTCATCAGTAAAGTCACCTTTGCATCCATTAAATGTGACTGTGAATGGGGAGCAATATCATGATATTATTGAAAAATTTTTAACGCCACAACTGCATGCTTTAGGCTTGATTAACGGTGCCACATCGCATACAGCCAGGATTACAATGGAATTACTGCGAGACCTCTTTCCACAACAAGTTATTTCAAGAAATGGTGATGTTGATTGGCCTCCACGGTCGCATGATTTGACTGCTTCGGACACTTCTTTTTGTGGGGATATCTGCAAAGCAAGGTTTATGCTGAAAAGTTGTTTGCAAGTGAAACACAAGATTTTAGTTTGAGTGTTCAAGATAGTCTGTTCCTTTATTAAAAATTTCTTTCGCTGCAAACAAACCAGAAACGCTTGAGCAACCCAAACAAAATATGCGTGATGAAATTAAGTAAATACTGCGTGAAATGTGTGAGAATGTTATGAAAAATGTGCTTAAAAGGGCTCGCATTTGTGAGGCTAACAGAGGCGGACATTTATCTAATATTGTATTCCATAAATAATTGTCGACATTAAATAAAACATTTATCAATATAATGGGTCGATTTGGATGGCAACCGAACCACAGTTGTGTTGCCAGTTGCTGAGAATTGTATTATGGATGGCAACTGACAGCTGCCAGTTTCAGTTGCTATTTAGTGCTTTTCTGGCAACCACAAATTTTCAGTTGCTTGCTGGCAACGCAACTGAAGTTCGGTTGCTATCCATAATCGAGCCATAAGATCCATTCTCTTTCATTTAATCAAAAATTATAAACAAACAAAGTAGTATACCTTCCCGGCGGACACCCTGTATTTAAAAAAAAAAAAATAATAAAACAATATTCAAAAATTACCTTTATAACAAGGAAAAATAACTTCTAAAAATTACATCTTCCAATACATAAAATTTCTGCAAAATTTTTCTCGCTAACAGAAAGTACTTTTCCCAAAAGTACCCTATTAACATAAGGCCTTATAAATAAAAAAATATCTTATTTTAAAAAATTTCTTTTCCATAGAATATTAGAAGAAAAATTATTTTACTGAAAGTGCTTTTTCTAAAAAGTACACTTCGTCAAAGATTCAAAAACTTTAATCTTTTAAGACTGTACGAGTATTTAAAATATATCTGGTTCAAAAATATTTTTTCGCTAAACACTACTTTTGAAAAAAAAAGTTTTTTAGGAAAGAAAATTATAAATTAAGTGAATTTCTAAACGACAAATCGTTAATAAATCTTCTTTCCATTTTTCTCACCCCCTCTATATTTGAATACATGTAACCTTATCGATCTTAAGAACAATCAGCTGTTTCATACTGTTCCAGAAATATTTATTTTAAGTTATTTTTAATGTCTACAATAAATTAAAAAAAAGGCACTTAAAAGTTAACAACCTGATAAAGAATTCATATTTTTCCTTCCTTCCCCCCCCTGTAATAAATTTAACTACTTTCATACTTAACTTTAAGAAATAAAACCATGATCCTGCTTAATCATGTCTGCACCCTTTTCAGCGATCATAAATACTGGACCATTCGGATGGCCAGACATAATTTCTGGCATAATACTGGCATCGATGACGCGCAAATTTTTAATACCATAAACTCTTAAGCGACTATCAACCACAGCCGCTCTATCCGTTTTGGGGCCCATCTTACAAGTTCCCGAATAGTGATAAATGGTAAAAGTGAAATGTTTTACATAACATTCCCAATACGCTTGCGATTTGTAGGGATATTTTTTGCAAGTGGGAATTTTACGTTCCCACAGCTTGGCATTTATATTTTTCATAGCTGGCTGGTCCATTAAACTAAGAGCTTTCCGCAGACCTCTAACCGAAATGTCCACATCGTAGGGATGATTAAAATAGTTGGCAAAAATTAATGGATATTTTGTGGGATCTGTGGTTTTCAACATAATGCGACCACGACTTTTCGGCCGTAATATCATGGGGAAGATCATAAAAGCATTTAAATTTTTATCCTCAATCTCGGCAAATATGCTGTCATAGATGGATTTCTTTAAGCCGAAAGCACGTGAAATGGCAGGATTAGAAGACATAGAACCGCCTACCAAAAATAGTTCAACATCTGGCCAACCATCTACTAAATCCGGATGATCCAAGTCCCAAAATGCCATGGCTTCACAGCCACCGGGCGAGCCATAAGGACCCGCCTGACGATTAAACAAATTCAAAAAATTCGGCTCGGCAAAATCTTCGAAATGCAACGAAGTTTCATTGGTGGTAAAGGTAACAGCTGGTGCTGTATGATCCTGCAAATTGTAGCCTACTGCCAAATCCACTATAGGCTTGATATTCATTTCTCTTAAATGTTTGGCTGGACCCACACCGGACAGCATCAGCAATTGCGGTGTATTAATGGCGCCAGCTGACATTATTACCTCACGTTTGGCTAAAACTTTTTGCGATTTACCTCCGGTCTGAACTATTACGCCATAAGCCGACTTAGTTTTGGGGTTTATAAGAATCTTAGTGACCAGAGCATTTTTCTTTACATGTAAATTATGTCGCTTTCCCTTTATGGGATACAGATAAGAACGATTAGAACTCCAGCGTGTCGCATTGCGTGTTGTGGTATGCAAATAGGCTACACCATTTTGTATGCGACCATTATAGTCACGATATTTCAGGCCATCCTGTTGGGCTGCTTTCACAAAAGCATCAGCAATTTTGGAACGCCAATTAATATAGGAAATTTTGACGGGACCATCTCGACCCACATAATCGGCCTCAGCATCGGGTACACTAGAACCTTCATATTTCCTAAAATAAGGCAGAACATCCTTAAAACTCCAACCTTCGTTACCCAATTCGGCCCATCGATCATAATCCTTGCGATTGCCTCTTGTATACATCATATAGTTTAGAACCGATGAGCCACCCATTACTTTGCCTCTGGGCCAATTGCATCTATTATGGTTCATTGCTAAACAGGCATGATCCGATGGCTGAGTTCTATATTTCCAATTCATTTCGCCCAATTGCAAAAAGTGCGCCACTATGGGTATATCCATAATTAAACTTTCCGGTCCACCGGCTTCCAATAACAACACTTTCCATTGAGGATTTTCTGTGAGGCGTGCTGCCAATGTACAACCAGCTGTACCAGCTCCCACCACTATAAAATCATATTCACCTTCCATCGTTATTGTGTTGTCATAGTTTTCCAAATTAACATCATTTTGACCGCGTCTCAGAAATTCTACAGTCTCGATTATAACATTACGATCTTGGCCGGCCACAAGAGCCAACAATAAACTTGACAGGGCCAAAAATCTTACTAACGCAATTTGTTTGCACACTTTTATGAACATGTTTTTTGTTTTGTTTATTTTGCTTTTAATTAATTTTTCAATTTTAATGAATTTTATTACTTCTAATTTTCAAACAAACATTAACTATCTTTTTTTTTATTTTTTCGATTTATTAAAATCGAAACATAATTTTTCTTTTATATATTTTCGTTAGCACAACTTTTAAAAGTTTTCAATGTGTATTTTATGTTTTTCTTTTGGAACTGCGATCCATTGGTCGTTTCATACCGTTTGTTCTATTCTTAGCAAGTCTCCAACACACCACGCATTAGCAACCGTCCAGTTGCGAATTCAAAATCTAAATGTTAAAAGCCTTGCTTTGTATAACGTTTATAATTAAACACACAACGATCCGTCCGTCTCGTCTGTCTGTCTGTCTGTCTTGCTATGCTGAATAAACTTCTTAAAATGAACATAAAAAAGAAAAAAACCCCACAAGTTCTTGAAGAGTGTTACTCTGTGATTGCTCTCTAAAATCTTAATTACAGAAAAAAAAAACAAACAGAAAAATCAATACCAACATAAAATCTTTGAAAACTCCAAGCTAGAAAAACATACATATAAAGACAATTGTGTTCGGTATTGGTGATTAAGACAGAAAAGGAAAAACTGGTTCGTTTTCGAAACGAAAAACTTGTCTAATCTTTCGTTGTTTGTTGGTTGGTTGGCACTCTTTTGTTGTGTAGTTGGCACAAACCACAAAAAAAAACAAAAAAACGTTGGTATTGATATTTGAACTTAAACTTTTCGCAGTATAATAATTATATTTGCCGCTTCGCGTATTGAGTGGCAAACAAGGCTGCCACATGTTGTGGATTATTTAAACTTTTTAGGAATATTTCAAAATCACCACATTATTGAAATATTTTTTGAAATTTTAATAAAACTATTATACAGACCCTTAATATTCTGCAGGAAAAGATGTCCTTTAAGTTCGCACAGAACATTAAGAGTTGCAATCAACATCATGTGTGTGAAGATAAATTTAAATTTAATTAGCAAAGATTTGAACCTAGACACAAACCATAACATTTAACAAAGCTCTGTTAAAAGCTTAACATTGCTCTGTAGACATATAAAAAATATATAAGAAGTGCACTAAAAACGATTTTTTTTGGCGATCGGCAAATAAATTATTGGCTTTTGAAAGAAGCTGCCCTCACCAGTTTGCCTTAAGCAGCTCTCGCTCTACCGAAGAAACCCGATATTTTTCACGTACAACACGGTTTTCATTAAGAGAACATCCTGTGTGGCCTAAATGCCAGTGAAGTGCCTACGAAATACAAAAGAAATTTATTCTTTCCAATTAGTTTCAGTATGATAGAGTTCAAATTGAATGTTCTCCTTCCCGTAACTAGCTTTCCTGGTTCCAATACGATGCATTGCCTAAGTGCTGCACTTATAAAGAAAAAAATTTCAATAAGCTTTACAAAATGAATTTTGCTTAAGAGCTTACTTTATAGTTCTTTATTTCTTGTGTTTTTTTTTTTTAATTTTTTTTTCTTGATTTAAGCGATTTTTTTAACTGAGCGGTTTTATTCCGTTTTGGCGATTTATGTTTTTTCCTGAATGTTTGAGGGCAAATTAATTTTTAATTTTAGTTGACTTATTGCTGTTATGGTAAAAATTAGTCATTTTCATTTGCTTGTTTTCTGTCTGTTTTGCCGATTTTCTTCATATAACCGTTTTTATTCCGTTTTTGCGATTTCTTACATTTTGCCAAATTTCTTTTTAATTTGAATAACAATTTGTGGCAAAGTTCTTAACTTTTTTTTAAGTTCTTAATTTTTTTATTCAGTTCACTTTTTGTTAAAATCTTTTTTCGTTTGAGCTATTTTTTTTCGTCGCTATTTTGATTTTGTTCTGTTTACGTGGTTTTTTGTTGTGAAAACTATTTTCGAATTAGGTGAGGTTTATACAAGCCGAACGACTGATTTGAGTGTAAAGTTTGTATCAAAAGAACTCAGTTTTTTGAGTGGTTTCCTTACAAAATTTACACTCAAATCACTCGCTCGGCTTGTATAAACCACACCTAAATTTAATCGCTTAATAATTTGACAAAAAAAAAAAAAAAAAAAAAAATATATATTAGGTTTTGAGACATTTATTTAAACACGCGTTCCGTTCTAATAAAAAAAGTTAATTTTTGAAATGTCTAACAGTGTTGTGTAAAACTGTTAACAGAGCTCTGTTAAAACCGATGGATTGTGTCTAGGGTTTTAAAATGTAAAATTTAACTTTACGAGCATTAGATTTTTTGTATTTTGTAACTTTAATTTTGTTTTAAAGCATGATGGCCAGTGTTAAACGACACTGAAAAATATTTTTATTCTTTCTCAATATTAGAATTTACACTAAATTCAATTTAATTTTTAAAATTAATTAAGAATTTTTAGCCCAAAAGAAAAGTAACATTTTACATATCAAAAAGAGCTTATAGGGAATTTTGCTTAATAAATAAGGGGAATTAAAGCACAAATATTGTAAGGTGGCATGCTCATTAACACACTCAAACAAATAACAACCTGTTGTTTATTCTTGATCTCTCACACGCTGTCCGAGAAGAGCAGCTGCATTTCAGAGCAAAATATTCTTGCAAACATTTTTTTTTAGAAAGAAAAAAATGATTTGTTTGTTCCTTGTCTTCAGATTGTATGTGTTTTATGGTGACAATCATTTTATTTGTTGGCATTTTGAGTCACTTTCGTTTTTTGCTTTTTTATAGTTTTTTTTTTTGTTATTTTTTTTTTTTTTGGTTTATTTTTAATTTTTGTTTGTGTGTGAGTTTATAATATTGGCCATTTATTCTTTAGCTGGTGGCTGAATATTTAAGCTGAAGCGATTTCAAAATAAACTAAAGATCGATTGATTTTAAGTTTCATGCTGATATGCACGTAACAATTGTTTTTTAATTCAAACTTGTCTTGTATTCGGGTATTTCTTAGTAAAAGGGCTTGATGTTAAAAGAACTAAAAGACAACAAAAAATATTTATCAAAATCTAACATGCTAATCTTATTGGCAATGAAAATAATATACAAACGCACAACACATAAATTTAAATTGAAAAAAAAAAAAAACTCAATTGCTGTGCAGATATTAAGTTTAAAAAATTTTATGTAAATGTAAACGTAAAGCAATACTTCTGTAATATTTATAGAAATTAAATGAGCCGTTTATTTTGAAAGTGGCATAAGTCAGTTTTTCAAAAAAATCGATTTAATGGCAACACTAAAAAAAATTGAACGGTATCTTTTCATTTGTAAAACATTTGCAATCAACAAAAAAAAGTGACTTATGTCACTTTCAAAATAAACGGCTCAAATGTGTGTTAATTAAAATTTGCCATCGTAATACCCTAGATACGAACCACAGCATTTTTGCTCACGTTACAGAACAATCGTAACCTGTTAACAAAACTGTGGTAAATTGCATGTCTAGGGTCTAGGGTTTTATAAAGGGTGTCTCAGTAAGAATGCACTAATTTATTTAAAAATAAAATACAATAGGTTTTTCCGCGTATTACGCGTTGTTCTTTTTTAAAGCGGTCTATTTTTAATAATAGAAGAAAAAAAAAAACATATGCGACAGTTGCTAAATTATGGAGTTGCAAGTGGCGTTAAAAAAAAATTACACTGAATTTGAAAAATGCATTCTTAGTGAGACACCCTTTATATTCAAATTTAACTTTATCTACGTCAGGACATCTCAACGCTAATGAATTAAAGAAATCCAAGTCAGTCACATTTTTGAACTTAGTACTCCCTCAGACAATGCGATCTTATAAGTACTTTGATCTTCTACTTACATACATACGTAATCAAATAGGAACTTTAATGGTGTGTTACAAAACTTAATCCAGTTTCTTAATAAAAAAACTTATTTAAACAATTGACTGTGAACACATTTAAAATCAATTATTGATGTCATGTAAAATATGCAATTAAGCTCTCTCTGTCTCTTTCTCTAATTACTTAATAAGAGATCGTATTAAAGATTATTTACTTTTATCTCTAAACAATTATTTGAAATTGCCTCTTAATTTACATATTTATTAATACAATTCACTTATTGTTTTTAAAATTATTTATTTATATCGAAAAACTTTTCCAACTGATTAAAAACTAATTATAAGAAAAAAAAAACCGGTGAGAATCACAATCACAAAACAAAAACAAAACTGTTAACAAATTTAAGCTGCACATCGTGAAAACTTATTAATATGCGTCATTAACTACACATGCAAACACTCGAATGTATGTACATATGTACATGATTTTTGAGATCGTGAACTACAGAATATTAAAATGCTTCAACAAATAAAATTAATAAAAATAAAGTTGCAAAAAATAAAAAAATAAGAGGGAAAACACAGACATTTGAACACACAAAATAATAATTAAATATTGTAAAAGCAGCGCGTATGTACGCGTACACGTAGTAAATAATTTAGTTTTTAGATTTAGCGCGATGAAAGGGAAAATAATAATAAAAAAAAAACCAGCAACAAACATTGTATCTTGATCATAGTTTATAATCATTTACTCATAAAATAATTAATGACATTCGTCAGCATGCCTACCGCGCAATCTCAATGCATTCTTTTTATACATACATATGTATATTTGTAGTGTTCACTGTTTATTGCAAATTGTTTTGCAAATGAGCAAATGTGGAATACTAAAGCATAATATTTTGTTTTTATTCAAATCCAATTAAAAATTTGTACAAAATTGTCGCTAGATTTCATTAGAAAGCCAACAATATTTTGCCTTTGCAATTTTGCAAGACCATTTGCATCGAAATGTGAACTCCGTTATTACAACAATAATATTTTGAATTGAAAAAGGTCTTAAAAGGCAATTTTTTATTTTATTCTTTTGTTTAAATTCTAGATAAATTTAGAAATATAAAAAAAATTTGGTAAATTCGAACATGTATTAAAAGTGAATTAAAAAAAAAATAATTTTCGAACATGACCCAGATTTTTTTTAGGACCACCAGAGACTCAAAATTTATTAAAAGAATTAAAAATTTGCCAAAATATAGATGTTGTGCTGGAAAATTTTTGATTTTTCAAAAGTTCGAAATTTCGAACATATTCGAATTTTTCGTTGAAATATTTTAAATGATATTTGAACTTGGACCAGCTATATTTTAGTACTATCACAGACTCTCAAGCAGGTTGCAAAACATATATCTAATCCGAGCAAATTTCACATATTTAGGAAGTTAGAAATTTCACAAATTTTCGAACATGATTCGGATATATTTTAGGACCACCAGAGACTCAAAATTTATTAAAATAATTAGAAATCTAGCCAAAATATAGATGTTGTGCTGGAAAATTTTTGATTTTTCAAAAGTTCGAAATTTCGAACATATTCGAATTTTTCGTTGAAATATTTTAAATGATATTTGAACTTGGACCAGCTATATTTTAGTACTATCACAGACTCATAAGCAGGTTGCAAAACATATATCTAATCCGAGCAAATTTCACATATTTTGGAAGTTAGAAATTTCACACATTTTCGAACATGATTCGGATATATTTTAGGACCACCAGAGACTGAAAATTTACTAAAAAAAAAATTAGAAAACTCACAAAAAAATGATATTTGAACTGGGACCAGCTTTATTTTAGTTCTATCACAGACTCACAAGCAAGTTGCAAAACATATATCTAATCCGAGCAAATTTCACATATTTAGGAAGTTAGAAATTTCACAAATTTTCGAACATGATTCGGATATATGTTAGGACCACCAGAGACTCAAAATTTACTAAAAGAATTAGAAATCCCTCCAAAAAAAAAGATTTTGTGCTGGAAAATTTTTAATTTTTCAAAAGTTCCAAATTTCGAACACATTCGAATATGTGGCCAAATGTGTGTTTTCACCAACTTTTATTACAAAAATCGTATCGTATAAATATTTTAAATGACATTTGAACATAGACCAGCTATATTTTAGTACCATCACAGACTAAGCAGGTTACAAAAACTAGATCTAATCCGAGCAAATTTAAAATTTTTAAGAAGTTAGAAATTTCACAAATTTCGAACATGATCCACATATATTTTAGGACCATCAGAGACTGAAAATTTACTAAAAAAAAAATTAGAAAACTCACAAAAAAATAGATTTTGTGCTGGAAAATTTTTAATTTTTCAAAAGTTCGAAATTTCCAACATATTCGAATTGTGGCCAATTGTGTTTTTTAACCAAATTTTATTACAAAACCCGTATCGTTGAATTATTTGAAATGAAACTTAGAATACTTGCTATACAATAACAATAATTGAAAAGACGCAATTCAAACAGCTATAATTACACCTTTTGGATTGTTCGAATTCATGGTTTACGAATTCTTTTGGCTTACGTAATTCAGTTCAGACATTCCAGCGTTTTATGAATGAGGTGTTCGATGGACTTGATTTTGAATTTGCATACATCGATGTCTTGTTGATTGCTAGTGAAAACGAAGAGCAATATTTTCAACATTTAAAGGAAGTATTTAAGCGTTTAGATTAATACGGTTTAAATATTAAACAAGGAAAATGCATTTTTGGTGTTACCAATATTGACTTTTTGAGTCATAATATTTCTGAAAAGGGTATTAAACCTTCCGAAGGAAAAGTTTTGGCTGTTAGGAATTTTGAGCGATCATTATCTGTGAAAAGAATGCAAAAGTTTATTGGTATGGTAAATTATTACCACCGTTATATACCAAAGTTAGCACATGAAATGTCAATCCTACATAATATAGTTAACAATTCTTTACAGAAGAAATGTAAAAACATTGAGTGGGATAACATTTTCGAGGAAATAAAACGAAAATTTGCATCTCAGGTTTTTATTAAATAATTTGAATAAAGATGCTCATTTAACTTTAACTGTAGATGCTTCTAATATTGCTGTAGGTGGTGTATTGAACTTACCAAGTGTATGAAGGTAAAACTGAACCTTTGGCATACAAATTTTTTTTTTTCTTTGGCCAGATTATAAAATCCGGTTATGTGGGGACATTTTGGAAATAATTGAAAATAAATACGAAATTAACCATTAAAAACCTTTAAAAATTTATATGATTTCTGGCCTTCAAGTTTAGTTTTGAGATTTGGTGTCTTCGAACGTTCATAGAAGAATTTTATAAAAAGTATTTTTGTTAAACATTTCTGACCGTTACATTGCGATTTAATTGGATTTAAGGGAATTTTTTCGCCACTTTTTGAAAAATACCCGAAAAGACCGTTAAAGCTTTAAGTTAGAGGGTTAAATTGTTCTACAAAAATGTTTGCCAATATGTTTTGCATAAAATTGCAAAGCACATTTTTTTTTACCTACAATGTAAGATCTATAAGTTTTCCCATTCAAGACTATGTAAAATTATTTAAATCCTTTTAAATCATTAGGAATCTTTTGTTTATTTTTTGGGACGAGCCCTCATTTTTAAGATTACATTTGAAAGTTTGTTGGGTTGTGATGATGATGAAAAGTTTTATTGATTTATTTAATTTTGTTTCAACAAAAAATGTGTTTTTGTTCCTTATTCACTGACATATAAATTTTACAAATCTTTATAGTCACAATTTCATTACCAATAACCATTTAATTTTGTACTAAAGTTTTTATTGTAGCTTGTAAGTATGTAGTTTTTATATAGTATATATATATATACATATATTATTAAAACAAAACAACAAATAAAAATAATTAATGGTCAACGACAACAGAACATTAGAAAATTTATTTTATTATTCGAATTAAAGAAAAAGCATTTTTATTCCGAAGCAGTAAAAGCAGTTAATTTCGAAACGCGAGAAAGTGAAGAGGTCCTCCAATTTAAGACGGGTGCACAGAACTTTTAATTTCTTAAATTTAAAAGAAGAAAAAATATTAAAAAATATATAAAAAAATTTTTTTTTTTTTGTGTGGAAATAAACAAGTTACGCAAATGTTGAGATCATTCTTTAAAATATTTCTCTTTATTTATTATTTCGAATGCATTGTGCCGCAACAAACAAACGTGTTGTTATTCGCTTTGGATTTCTTACAACGCGGTCAAAATGATTTGAATTTAGAACTATCAGACAATGAAGTAAAATTGTTAAAGGAATATGATTTTATAGTGGTGGGAGCGGGCACAGCAGGTTGTACATTGGCAGCCCGCTTATCGGAGAATCCAAAATGGCGAGTTTTATTACTGGAAGCCGGTGGACCGGAAACTTTAATTATGGACATACCAGCCATGGCACATTTCTTGCAGCTGAGTCCTGAAGTAAATTGGCGTTATAGAGCCCAAACATCGAATAGATATTGTTTGGGTATGACAAATAATCGCTGCAATTTTCCCAGAGGCAAAGTAATGGGTGGTTCTTCCGTTTTGAATTATATGATGTACACGCGAGCCAATCGCCGTGATTATGATAAATGGGCTGAACTTGGCAATGAGGGATGGAGTTATCAAGATATTTTGCCATATTTTAAAAAGTTAGAAGGTTCGACAGTGCCCGATGCTGACAGAGAGTATGTGGGTCGCAAGGGCCCCGTTAGAGTGTCCTACACAGATTGGAAAAGTCCCATTGCTCATGCTTTCGTGAATGCTTTACAAGAAGATGGTTTGAAGAAAAGAGATTACAATGGACGCATACAACAAGGAGTTTCCTATTTACAAAGTACCACCTACAATGCCATCAGATGGAGTTCAAATAGGGCCTATTTGTATCCTTTAAAGGGGAAGCGGCCTAATCTACATATACGCAAATATGCTTTAGTTACAAAAATTTTAATAGATCCTCAAACTAAATTGGCTTATGGTGTGATCTTTGAGTCAAAAGGTAAATCGTATGAGGTAAGGGCACGCAAAGAAGTTGTGGTTTCAGCTGGAGCCATAAATACTCCCCAACTGCTGATGTTATCGGGTATAGGACCAGCCAAACATTTGCGAGAGATGGCAATTAAACCAATCCAGGATTTGGCTGTGGGCTATAATCTACAAGATCATTTTGCCCCTTTTGTTACTTTTCTCACCAATACGACTAGTTTGCGTTTAACGGATTTCTTTGATGTGAACAATTTATTGGATTTCGGACGCAATACTGGACAATTTGGTTCACCTGGTGGTGTAGAGGCCATAGCATTTTACGATCTTGATCATCCTGGCCTAGAAGATGGTTGGCCAGATATTGAATTGTTTCTTGTAGGCGCTGGCATTAATACAAATCCTGCAACTCAGTCAGCATTTGGCATTAGAAATGACGTCTATCAGGCATTGTATGGTAATATTGAGAAAAATGATGCCAATGCTTTTGTTATATTTCCCATGATATTACGGCCACGTAGTCGTGGTCGCATATCCTTGCGCAGCAATGATCCTCACAAATATCCCTTAATAAATCCCAATTATGTTGATGATCCTTATGACTTGGATATAGTGGTACGTGGCATTATCAAATGCATACAACTAATGGAACGTCCGTCGTTTAGGAAAATCAATGCCCGATTATCGAAAAGTACTATACCTGCCTGTCGTAAATATGGCGATATTAAATCGCGACAGTATTGGGAGTGTTATGTTAAACATTTGACTATGACCATTTATCACTATTCCGGCACGGCAAAAATGGGACCCAAAACGGATAGAACTGCTGTGGTTGATCCACGTTTGAAAGTTTATGGTATTAGAAATTTAAGAGTAGCCGATGCCAGTATAATGCCCCATCTTATAGCAGGTCATCCAAATGGTCCAGTTTTTATGATTGCCGAAAAAGCGGCTGATATGATCAAACAAGATCATGGTATTCTTTGATCAAGATTAAGCGTATAATTTATTGTTAAAAGCTTTAATTGTTTGTTATAAAACAAAATGTACAAAATGAACTATTTATTAAGTAGTTAAATGATAGCAATGTGTGGTAAAAAATTATAAGAATTAAAAAAAAAATATTTATACATGTGATATTTAAATTAAAAAAAGAAAAAAATGGAGAAATTGAAAAGAAATAAAGTGGTTTTAAAGAAGAAAAAAAAATTAAAAAAAAAAATTTGTTTGTTTTTATTCCCATATCGATCGATTTCCCAAACAAGACAATAAGATCGCAAAAAGAATGATGATGTTTTCTTGCCACTACTTATTTTGATTTTTTCGCATTGACAGTTTTATGTTTTCGCGATTTGTATTTCGTTTTAGTGATTTTTTCTACGTTTTTCTTTTTAAAGATGGTTTTTCTGTTGAAAAACTTGTTTTATATTCGTGCTATTTTAGTTTTACCTTTTCGTTTTAACGATTTTATTCCATTTTAGCGATTTACAGTGAACTCGCAGAAACGTGAACATCCAGTAACATGAACTACCCAAAAACATGAACATTTTTTACATTGACTACTTTAAAACGTAAACAAAGGTTAAATAAATGCTCTAAAACGTGAACTTTTTTTCAAACGTTCAAATTTAATTTTGTAAAAATTTTAGGGTTCCCCGCTGAAGAATTTTTAAAGTGAATATCCATCCACTAAAATCATTTTTATTATGTTATGTAAAGCCTTTGAATGAAATAATTTTACCAGACCCTTTTTATTTTAAAAAAATTATTTATTTTTCTTACAAAAAGTAGAATCGAAAAATGTTTCATAGCTAAAACACCACGTACTTTAGTTTAATAGAAAACAAACGACAAAAGAGACTGCAAAAAGTGATAAAAAATACAATCTAAAACGTGAACAAAATCGAAAACGTGAACACCCTCGATAAAAATTAGTTCACGTTTCTGCGAGTTCACTGTATTTCTTTTTTCACAATATTTTTCCGTTTGAGCAATTTGTTTCTGTTTGGCCGATGTAAACGAGTTTTTTTTTCGTTTGGAAAATATTTTCGAATTGAGCTATTTTTTAGTTTTGATGAATTTCTTATCTTACCTACTTATTTCTTTCATATTCTTATATTTGTTGACGTTGGTTTTTCGTTGCTTCTTGTTAACTCGCAAAAAGATTTGCCATATTATTTTCCAATATAGTGTTTTTTTTTTTTGGTTTGTATATGACTTTTACACGCTTTAGCGGTTTTTCTGTTTGAGAATTTTTATTCCATGTTAAATTTTTGTTGACGATTTTTCCATTTTAAATCTATTTTAATTTAGCGATTTTTTTCGTTCCATAAAATCTTTTCCCATTTAGCGACTGTTTTCGATTTTGTTTTTATTTATTTTTTTTTTTCTGGCGATTATTTAAGTTGAGCGATTATTTGCTTTTTTCTGTTTCAGCATTAATGTGAAAATCTTTTTTTTAATTTAGCGATTTATACGATAAGATTTGATTTTACTCTTAAACGCATATTCTGGTTTGGCGAATGTAATAAATTTTTTGAATTTGTTTCTATTTTAGCGATTTTTGTGGGCAAAGTTTTTTATGTGATCTAGAAAATCATGTATTTTGTCTGTTTATTTTATTCCAGCGATTTCGGTCGGTTTGAAAATTTTCGTAATATTTTTCCGTTGTAAAAATATTTTCCATATTAGCGATTTTTTTCCTTCGTTTCAGTTTTGCCATTTATTCCAAAATCTTTTTCATAATAGCAATTTTTTTTCGATTAAATTTGATTTTCCGTTTAAAGACTTCTGGTCGTTCCGGAGAATTATATAAAATTTTGGATTTTGTAACCATTTTAGCGGTTTTTGCTGACAAATATTTACCTGAATTATCTTTAATGGCACTGATGGTATCACCGGTACGTTTTTACATTTAATACTGACCGTTTGTTGTTATTTCTGTGAAATATCGCTAGATTGCAAAATTCCATCCTTCATTGTGAAGGTGCAGGTTATGCCCCGCAATCATTCGTTATATTTCTTACTAAAAAGAAAATGGCAAAGGTTGTGCGTTTTTTAAAGATCTATTTTAAACTACCTTGAACTCTTTATGTAAAATAGACACACACACAAACACACATACTGTATGTCTTCCTGCGATAATTGTTCTGAAATCAAAAAACAAATGACGCCATGATTTAAAGAACAAAAAATTAAATTCGAAAATGACATTCAAGCTGCACTAAGCACAACAGCCACCAAGCCACACACATACACACACTCCTCCCCTCTCTATGCTAACTGACCAAATAAACTTCATTACTTCTTAATTGTTGTACTATTGTTTGTCATTAAAGCAGCCTGATGTTGTTGCTACTGGCATGGCATAGCAGGCAAGCAGTCTTAACTCGGCTCAAGGTAAATGTTAAATATTTATTTAATGTTGCAAATTACAATTAACAATTCTTTTAGTTGAAATTAAAGTCTTGTTTTTCTTTTGTTTCGATTTTGAGGTAGTGAATGAATGAACGTGCTTTAACTAACGGTATTTAAAGCTTTGCTTAGTTAAAAGCTTCGGTTTTACTAAAGATTTAAGACACATTTCGCAGTTTAAGAAAAGTTGTTTACTAGTTTTTCCATCAGAGAATATTTAGTGGTTGTTTTTGTTGTTGTATGTATTTGTAAATTTTTAAACCAGTAGTTTGCATGACATACAACCAATTGTGGTTGTCTTTGACCGAGTTTTTCTTTAGTCAAAGTCTATTAAGAAAACTACTCTAGTGTTCAATTTGTTTTTATGTTTAGTGGCAAAATATTAAAAAAATAATACATATACATAAATAATATTTTTTGTAATGCTATAATCAAATACAACAACTACATAAATACAATTTAATAGTTGTAACAAAATTATAAACTCATTTAAAATTATTGACACTGATGCTTGAAACTTTTCGATTAAATAAAATTGACAAATATTTCAAACCTTCTTAATCGAAGGTAGAAGAAGTAAAAACGTTTAATTATTAACCATGTTTTGGCTTGTGATTCATCCCTTCCGGTCTTTTGTTGTTTTAAAGACCTGAAAGTTAAGTGCTTTAATAATATTGAAATACTTGTGTGTTCGTTCTCTTACAAAATTTTCAGTGTCTGTTAAAATCCACAACCATGTTTTGGTTATCACGGAAATAGAATAGAACATAATTCGTGCAAAAAAAAAAAAATAGATTTTGAAACAGAAAACATGCTAAAATAAAATAAAAATTAATTAAATCTAATCAATCTGGAAAGATTATATATTACTATGCAACTGGCGGACTGATAAGTAAATAAATTCTTACATCCTACTTAATATTATAAAAGTGAAAGTTTGTATTTTTGGATGTTTGATCGACTATAATGCGAAAACCACCCAATGGATTCGAGTAAAATTTTAAGGAAAATATTGTTAGTTTTTATACTTTTTATTTTTGTGCTAATGTTTTGTAAATTAACATGCTTCTCTGGGGTATGAAATGAAAACAACTAGTATATTTGGTACTTTTTTGCTCTTGGTACTTTTTTGCTTTTGGTACTTTTTCTGTAGATAAGTTCTCTGAATAAATTGGCTCTTTTGGTACTTTTTTACTTATATTGCTTTATTACTTTTAATACTTTCTCTCTTGAGAAATTCTTTAAATGGATTTGAAAGACGGATAGCATGTGACCCATATTAAATTATAACGTACTTTTTAAGAGAGTAAGAAAGGGCCAAATTGATAGTTTTGATCCTTCTTATTTTGGTATTATAATTTAATAAAGTTTTTATAAATTAAAAGAATTTCTGAATGTGGTACTTTCGATGTTTTTTACTTTTAGCGCTTTTTTACTTTGGACACTTTTTCTCTTGACAAATTCCTTGAGAAATCTGTAATTTTGGTACTTTTTAATTTTGTACTAATTTTTCATACATTTTGAATAAATTAACATACATACATGCTTTGGGGCTATAATGAGAACAACTAGTACTTTTGATAAATGCTGTTAATAGATTTGAATGAAATTTGGTACACAAATGAAAATATAGTGTACTTTTTAAGGGATAAAAAGGGACAAATCGGTACTAATGTTTTTACTTTTATATTTTGTACTAATATTTTATTAATTATTTATAAATTGACATACTTTCTTGAGAATTGACATTTTTTCTTTTGGTACTTTTTTACTTTTGGTACTTTTTCCCTGGATAAATTCTCTTAATAGATTTTAATGAAATTTGGTAGACGGATAGCATGCTACACAAATGAAAATATGTATAGTGTACTTTTTAAGGGATAAAAAGGGACAAATCGGTACTAATATTTTTACTTTTGAATTTGTTACTAATATTTTATAAATTATTTATAAATTAACATAAAATCTTGGGAGCTAAAATGAGATAACCTGATTTTTGTTTAATTTTTGTTTTTGGTACTATTTTACTGTTGGTACTTTTTCTCTTGATAAATTCTCTTAATAAATTTGGTTGAAATTTGGTAGACGGATACCATGTTATCAAGATGAAAATATATAGTACTTTTTTAGGGGTAAAAAAAGGACAAATCGGTAATTTTCGTACTTTTTAATTTTTTATTACTTTGTTTGGGTTGACTTGCAGTTTTGTGGGGGATAATATAATAAAATGCTGGTACTTTTTATTTTTTTACAGTAGCACACTGTTATTGGGAGTAATCTGAAGAAAAGCTGGTATTTTTGGTGCTTTCTGCTCTTAGTTGGTTTACGTAGCTGCCTGTTACGCACAAACATTCAAGTAGAATCAATAATATTTCGTTTTGACATTCTGCTCTTAGTACTTTTTTATTTGTTCATTAACTTGTAGCTTTAACGAAGTAGAAGCTAATCTTTGTAATCATTTTATTTAGTTGCTCAATTTTCTGCCATAATATTTTGGGTATGGGTTTTAGCTTTTAAATTTTTTTTTTTAATTTTTTTTTTCAATTAATTTATATAGAGAGAAACTACATATTTTCTCATATTACATTTAAAATTGCTTAAGTAATTATAGTTTACAAAAAAAAGCAAAAATAAAAAAAAAATGTTAAACACGAATAATTTTAATAACATTTGTGATGTCATGGTATATTTTGTATTTATTGTTCATGCCTACATTTATTTAAACACAATATAATAATATAAATAATTGTTTCGTTTGAATTCAATGGGAATTCCCTCTATAAAAATGTTTAAGGTATGTAATTTCATTGAATGACTCTGCAAGGGCCATCATCACACCAACCACAAAAGCATGTGATATTAAGTTGAGAAATGTATTAATAGCAGTTTTATGATTTAGTTTTACTTTAAGTTTCGAATACTTAGCAGATAGGAGACCGTATCCCCCGGATAGGGATCTTTGGGTCAAATCTGATAGACTGTACGAGGGCTGCGCGGTTTTTACGGATGGATCAAAAATGGAAATATGCATGGGTGATGGCGTCTATTTTTTAGGAACGGACATTCGAAGGTCTTTTATGCTACCGAACGAATGTAGTGTATTTCAGGGCCACGGAACTAAGGACAGAACACATAACTGAAAACGTGGAGGTAATATTCTACGTTGACAGCCAGGCGGCGCTGAAAGCTTTGAAGGGGCATAGTGTCAAATCGAAGCTGGTCAGCAAGTGTAGGCTATCTCTCAGCTTGCTTATGGACAAATTTAGCGTTAGGCTATGTTGGGTACCAGGACATTGCAATATTGAGGGAAACGAAATCGCTGATGAGCTGGCAAGAATAGGGTCAGCATTAGATGTGGCAGTTAGTGACAGGTCAGTTAAACCTCCAATCGGTCACAACTATAGGGAACTCAGTAATTGGGTAATTAGCAAAACTAACCATTCCTGGAGGAATAGAGAAGATTGTAGAGTCTCGAGGTCCATATGGACAGAACTAGACTCAGGTAAATCTGATCTACTGCTGGGTATGAATAGAAAGGTTTTGAGAGTCTTAGTAGGCGCCTTGACTGGACATTGCTCGGTTAGAGCGAGGACCAGCATATGGGAAAATGGCACTCCGGATTTCTGTAGGATATGTGGGGATGAGGAGGAGCCAGAAACTATAGAGCATATCATCTGTCATTGCCCAAGGATGCAACGCCATAGGCAAAGATAGCTGAGCAGACGTTTCCATGAGGGCATTAGTGATATCGCGAACTGCAAACTTGAGGATATCAGGGGCTTTGCCATGGGAATTAAATGGCTGATTGATGGATGATAAAGGCTCTTTCTTTCTCCTTGGACAGTAAGGAGACTAATTAGTCAATAAATTATAAATGAAGGGAATCACAATGGATCCAATTGGGTCTCCGATTGGATGTGTATTTTTCGGCATTGCTAGAATAAAAATTTGCCGGATTTGCCGAAATATATTATAAAAAATAATGCAGTATAATCTTTTGTAATAATAAGTAGATATTTAATAAAGTGAGCAGTGCCACGCCCATACAACATGAAATCACGTTTTTGACAATATCAACATATACGTTTCGTATAAAACCTTGAATACAAATTTGAGCAGTGCCATGCCCATCTAATGAAAATTTAAAATAATTTTTACGTAAGCGCTTCTTATGAAACTTCTAAAACATATTAAGCTTTTCCAGCAAAATAAAACATGTAGCCATTGCCACGCCCATACTAAGTAATTCTGAAACCTTGAAAATACAAAAGTATCCTTAGTATTTAAAATGAGCATTGATATGCCTGCCTAAAAATTTTTCTTTTTAACAACTTATTAATGTACCGAACATTTTGTTTTCCCTCCAAAACAAATGGTCCTTCGAACCGGTTTAGAAAAACCAAGTAAATGTGAATATTTGTTATTTATAGATTCCTTTTGAACTTTCATGCAATTTCTCGAAAACATATTTAAACTTTCTCTAAAATTTGCAGTAATCCTGATTAAATTAGCGGACTGTGCCACGCCTATTCATTAGATTTAAAAAAAAAAAAAAAACGTTAAAAGCAAAATAATAAATATTAATATTGGATAAAAGTTAAACTTAAAGAGGAAAGACAATTTCCAGTATAGTTATATTCACAACGTTTTTAAACTGTTTTACCTTATATCGGCTCACAAAAAAATAACAAATTAATTTTCAAGCCTGATTTAACAAGAAGTAGAAAAAGAGAAAAATTATAAATTTTGCACGTGAAATTTATTTTTCATTTTCCATTAAGAGACATCTCTGTCTGTACACATAAAAACTAAAGTGGTCTCATAACTTTTTTCTTAACAGCAATTGGCGCACATGAATAAATTACTGTTAAATTCTGATTTATTTGCATAACTATCAAGTCAATACTTAGAATTTAATTAATTTAAAATTGTACATCATAAACTTTGGTTTCATTTGGCAGATGTTTTTGAATGCTTAATCATCGGTACAATCAACGATGGCAGTGACCGCTGAACAAGAAAAAAAAAATATAAATTCTGAATCAATGTCTTAATACGTAAATCATTCTTAAGAACATCAATATTGAGACAACACGTATTTAGTTCGTCATCTTATATAGAGTGTATTTGGTGCATAAACATTATTGATCTGTCATATTTAATGAAATTAATTAAAATTTTCGTACAAAATTAATTTTTGTTAATTTATTTGTCCTGCAGAGCAACATCACTTAAGTGATATTTTTAAGAATTTCTTTTTTTCTTTTTCATGCTAAAATTAAAAAAAAAAAAAAAAAACACCTTTTGCTCATGCGCATGTATCCGCATGTTTTGGTTAATGCCTGCCTAAAGGGTGTACAAATGGGAACTCTGAATAACGATTTCCTAATCAATTTAAATTTATTTTTAAAAGAACAATAAAATTTTACTAAAAAGTAATTGTACGTTTTTAAATTGAAAACGAATTTTTTTTTTTGTTTTCTTTTTTTAATTCAGCTTTTTCTATAGCATGCGATTTCATATTTAATTTCAATATATTTTTAATAGAATTTTAAAATTTTTCTGAATAGTAAATTATGAATTTTCAAACAAAGTTTGTTTTTGATTTAAAAATGCAAGATATTTTTGTTTTTTTTTTTTAATTCAACTTTCGCATGCGAGATTTTTATTTGTTTCTGTAATAAAATTGGAAACGCAGTTCACAGCTGTCACTCCTTGAAGTCGAAAGGGGTTTGGTTACTTTTAAATTCATTATAACATGAAAGTATCATATGCGATACATAAAAAAACTTATTTGAAACTAATTTGTAAGGTAATAAATTTAAATTTAATTAGTATAGATATAATTCGCAGCTAACAGTACACTGTTAAGCATTTAACAAGTTAAGGACCACCATGGGTATACTCAAGCGAACATATTTTTTCGATGTTTCCGAAAAAATCAATTGAGCTGTCTAATTATATATATATATATATATTTTTTTTTTAATTAGGTAACTTCGGGGCTGTTCACCACTTTTTTTTTTTTTTTTTTTTTTTTTTTTTGGGTGCAAAATGGGAAAATGCGTTACGCGTCTAGCAGAATTCGTGAATTCGCCGTATGCCGGGCTCCAATATGTTTACCGGCTAAAAACCAACCTTGTATCTGGGATATGTTGACCACCCCGGCACCGCTTTCGCATTACTTCGGGGTGGATCCCTGTTTTGGCTAATATGCCTCTCCTTTGTTATGCGTGCGTCTAGGTACCCACTTTAAACACTAGATCAGTGTTGGTATATTGCCACTGCATCTAGGTCATGCTTTTTTATGCGTAGTACGTGCTCCACATATGTTGCTACCGCAGTCCAGTTTTCACGACTACTGACCATTTTGTCAACTATACTTGTTGCTGTCGCTTGGCCAATTTGCGCTTCTAACTGAGTGCGGTGTCACTTGAAAAAGGTGTGCTCAGCGTCGCCTGCTACCATTTCTTCCTCATAAATGCAAAAGGGAGTGTTGCATTTTCTCATACTGCATTTTCTCATACTTCCGGAAGTAGCCGTGTCCGGTCAACATCTGCGTTAGGTAGAAATTTACTTCTCCATTTTTTTTGTTTATCCATTCATCTAAAATTGGAATCATTTTATACGTGCACCTTCCGTATTTTTCGATTCTTCATCGCGTTTGCCACTTCTGTACAGTTTCCTGGTTTATGGCTTTTATTTCAGACGCTGTTAGACGGTCAGTTTGTTTTGCGTAGTAAATTCTCCTGCGCTCTGTGGCCTGTAAGTCTATTGGCCGCATTCCAGCTATTACGAGAACGGCGGGTGCTGATACAGTATGGTAAGCAGAAGTGACTCGTAATGCTGCTGTTCTCTGCTCTGACAGTAATGTTTTTGCTCTGCGTTTGACATTTAGTGTCTGCGCCCATATTTCGCTAACATATAAGAGGATGCTATTGCAGGCTGGAGTAGCTTTCGCTTACTTGGGCTAAGTCCTCGGCTGAGTTGAGCCGTGATTTTTGCCGCTTTTGTTGTTGAGTGTTGGATTTGGTTCCAATATGTCAACTTTGAGTCTAGTTTTAGGTAGGTAGTGCAACGATTTTTCAACGTCGTCTAACGGAATGTCTATTTCAATAGGCATTTGTCGTCTGGTAAGTAATTTTCAATGATTAATTTTAAAAGCCTTACAGATTTTTCGTTGTAAAAATTTCAATTTGTAAAATCTTTTAATCTGCTTCTAGAAGCAGTTTCTGTAAATTTTTTCAAAATGTTTTAATTTCAAAACTCCGTTGAAAAGTGGGCAGTGGCACGCCCACACTAAATAATTTAAAGTAGTCTATATATAACTTCTACTGAATAAATTCTTATTGAACTTTGCCTACGCATTAACATGCCGTTACATTACGATAAAAGAAGTAGGCAGTGACACGCCCATAATTATTCTTTTTCAAATATATCCTTTTAAACAATTTTTACATACACATTACGTTGCCGGGACAATAGAACATTATGATCCGAAAAGTGGGCAGTGCCGCTCCCAAAGAAATAACTTATTTGCTTTAAATAGTTCTACTAAAACGATTCTAAAGAAACCTTGCATACATATTGAATGCTCGTTATGATGCATTATGATCCAAAAAGTGAGCAGTGCCGCACCCCCAAAAAAAATAACTGTAATTTATTGAATATTTCTGTTTTAGTTGAATTTAAAAAAAAAACCTTGCACTCATTAAAATAAAGAAAAGTGGTCAGTGCCATGCCTATTGTGCTGTAGGTTTTCCCCCCTAAAATATTTGTTAATTCAAGAGGAGAAGAATTCTAAACGACAAATTATAAAATTGTAGATGTATGCGTATGTATGCCATTATAAAATTTTAATGTTACAAACTTTATAACAAACGCATAATACTGTCGCCTTATAGACTACTATAAGGTTACGGAAAATAAAAACTATTTATCTTAAAATTTAAACGGATGTCTTCTTGTCTCAAGTGTTATTGTTTGGACATTTAACAAGGAAGTTTATGTGCTTGTTTTTGCTAACGAAATTATAAAATCATTTTTTAAATTAATTTCATATCTACTGGTTTCTGTTTTAAAAAAATTTTTTGTGTTTTTTTTTTAGGAATTATGGAAAAACAATTATAGAGGTGTTTTGCTTACATTCTTGCCATTATAAAAATATTCAAATAAAAACAAATTTAGGAAATTATTGTGTGCAGTATTTGTTAATAATTTAAATATTTTTCCAAAAGCAATTATCTAAGCATTGAAATCGTGTGGAATGAAGTTATTTAATTATATATTTAAGTTTTGTAGGTGATTTTTAAACATAAGTAAAGTAAATTAAAAATACCAAGAGATTCTAATGACTGTCTCTGACATTAAAATGTAAGAGGTGGAGCTAAAGAACTTCCTCTGTTAGCACATTGTTGTACAGAATCGGTACAAGAAATCTTGTAATACTAAACTTTGATGTAAAGGGTGTTTTTTATAGAGTGACACAAGTTTAAATCATAATAAAACAAGGAAATATATTTAAAATATCAAAGAAAATGTTATGAAATTAATTTTTAAATGTGATTGCTGCCATGTGGCTGGCGCGTAGAACACCAATTTTCAACAACTTTTCGCAACAGCATTTGCGGCCGTATTTCGCCGATAACTCTTCGAATGTTGATTTTCAGGTGTTCAATTGTTTGTGGTTTATCGACATAGACAAGTGACTTAACATAACCCCAAAGAAAATAATCTAATTGGGTTAAATGAGCTGTTTATTTTGAATGTGGCATAAGTTACTTTTTCAAAAAAATCGAGTTAATGGCAACACTAAATAAAATTGAACGATAACTTTTCATTTGTAAAAAATTTGCAATCAACAAAAAAAGTGACTTATGCTACTTTCAAAATAAACGGCTCAAATCACACGATCTTGGTGGCAAATTAATTGGGCCATTACGTGAAATTATTTTTTCATCAAAAGTTTCTTTGAGTCAAACAATTGTAGCGCCCGCTGCACGATAAGTTTGACGAATAGCACAATTATTTAAATTAAAAATTTCAACAATTTGCACGCGTTGCTCGGTGTAAGTCAATTTATAATGAAATTTCAAAGTAAACTAAACAAAAATCAATTATCAGCTGTTAAATGGGGGCTCAAATAAAGCGTGATGCCAAGTTAAAGTTGTGACACTCTATAACAAGACACCATATAAGGGGTGATCAATTTCGAGGTTCCCAACTTTTTTAAAGAAAAAAAAAAAAAAAAACAAACAGAAAATTCAAATTTAATGGAAATTGTTTATTATCATTTGAAAGAACATTTTTTGGCATTTATTTTTTGAAGATTATGTCTATCAAATGTTAGCCGTTGCTACGTCGCAGATGGTCCTTCCGTTGAGTCCAATTTTCGATGACTCGTTCGACCATTTCGACTGGTAACTCCTCCAAGGCCTGAATCGAAGCGGGTTTGTCCGCATAAACTTTAGACTTTACATATGCCTACAGGAAAAAGTCTAACGGTTTGATATCACACGATCTTGGTGGCTAATCGACCGGTCCAAAACGTGAAATTATGTGATCACCGAAATGTTCTCTCAATAAATCCATTGATTGATGCGATGTGTGGGAAGTGGCGCCGTCTTGCTGAAACGAAATCAAAACCAAACCGTTTTTTCTGGATGAAGTGGCAGTTCTTGAATGCTCTTCATCCCAAATGCGGTAATTTTGTTTGTTTACATACCCATTGAGCCAGAAATGGGCCTCATCGCTTAACAAAATTTGCCTCGAAACACATTCCTCACAGAACGTGAATTTTCGTAATAAAGTTGAACGATTTGTAAACGTTGTTGAGGCGTAAGTCTTTCCATTATGAAATGCCAAACAATACTAAACAAAACTGTCAAAAAAGGCTATTGAAAAAACTATCTCTACTTGGATCACCCATTATAAGATGTATTAAAAGCTTTTGTGTAGAAAATAACGAGAAACGTTTTTGTAGAATATTTTAATGCTTTAACTCAATGCTGTAGTTGTCGTTTTTGTGCTCTCGTTGAAAAAGTGTCAAAAACTCACCTTAATCAGGGATATAATGAATTAAAAATGTTCTACAAAAATATTCGTCATAAAATTCTATTATGAATCCTTAAAAACGGTAAATCTCAATAACTCACTTGAATGCCAATGAAAAGTTAAAACTTAAAACAAGTTCATGGATTAATTTGCTACATATTTATAATTGTACTTAATGCTCTAACTACAAAAAAAAAAATTTTTCACCAATTAACTATTTACTTAAAAGTTAAAAAAAATTTGATTAAATATTTAATTTATTTAATGAAATTTTTAATTGTAATAAATAATTTTAGTATAAAAATTTAATTGATACTATTAATTTGCACCAGTAAACAATAGTATCAATTAAATTTTTATTTTCAACAATTAAAAATTTAATTAAATAAATTAAATATTTAATCAAATTTTTTTATACTTTTAAGTAAAGAGTTAATTGGTGAAAATATTTTTTTTTTGTAGTTAGAGCATTAAGTACAATTATAAATATGTAGCAAATTAATCCATGAACTTATATTAAGTTTTAACTTTTCATTGGCATTCAAGTGAGTTATTGAGATTTACCGTTTTTAAAATTAAATATTTTTTTCTGTGTATGCTATACAACTAGATTTAATTAGGCTAGTTTGTATGTATTATCCCGAAAAACTTTATCGTTTCAATGAATGGTTTATTAATTTTGATCTAATGTACTTTTACGTTAAGTTAATGAAATGGTTTGTTATTTTTTGTTAAAGAATAACAGCTATGAAAAATTTCAATGAACATTTGGTACATTAAACTTTAATGACCGTATTCATTAAGACAACGTACACATACATTGAATCAATGAATCTAGGCCAATGAATGTTATTCATTGAAATAAGGCAAAAAAATAAAAATTAAACTTTTTACACGGTATGCCACTTTTTAAACGAAGCTTAAGTTTTTTGTGAAGTGTTCTTTATAGAATTTTTCGTTAATTAAATTTTTTTTTTTTAATTGTTTATATGTTGAATGGGATCATTGGAGCCTGCCTAAAAGATCAATAATAATTAAAAACAACTTACTCTCATTCGATATAACAAGACAATTATACTTACGTTTAGCAAATAAACATAAAAAAATTAACATAATTTTTATATAAATATTTTATAGCACATTTTTTATTTCTATTTTCATATTTTCAGTAAAATTGTTTTTATTTTTATAACACAAACAATAACGTTTAAGTGTAAAAAAAAATGTAGTCAAGTAATAAATTAAAATTAGCATAAATCGCTAAGTGGATATCGTATAACAACAAATGTTTTTTAATTGCAAAATCAATTACTATTTAAATACTAAATTAATTTACTAAAAATGACTCAGAAATAATTTAATTTAATTTAGATTACCTTAAACGAAATTAATAATTATAATAAAGCTTTTTTACATTATGTTATTCACATTTGATTGTAAAGTTGTATATAGTGTAAGACAAAATTAAGAAATTTGTAAGTAAAGTTTATTTTTTGCCGACTGTCCATCCCTGAGTTCACTACAGCAGTTAACAGGAGCGGCAGAATTTTAAGCTTTAGTAAAACTAGCTTTTTTTTGCAGTCTCTTACTTAAAAACTTATTTATGACACAAATGACAACTCATATTCTTAACATGTTTTTCTAAAGCTGAATGCCTCCTGAATTACAAAAATTGTTAATAAAGTCAATTAACAAAATTAATAACAATTGATTAAAATCAAACCAAATTATCAAATTAATTTATTACCGCTAACTTTTATTTGCAATTTTGTATTCGGGATTGTGAAACCAATCTTCTTTGATCAGATCGGCTCCCTTTTCGCCGATCATTATAACGGGAGCATTAGTGTTGCCACTACTTATGGTGGGCATAATGCTGGCATCAATAACTCGCAAGCCCCTAACACCATAAACACGCAATCTGGGATCTACCACAGCGCCAGCATCCCAGGATGGACCCATTTTCGCCGTACCACAGGGATGGTAAATTGTCATTGATATTGTACGAACATTACAGTCTAAATATTCATCGGATAGAAATTTGAATTTCTTGCAATTCGGCAAAGGTTTTTGCCATAAACGAGAACCAAACTGTTTAAAGACTTTAGCCTCGGCTACACGTAAAGCAATTTTGGCACCTTCCACCAAAGTCTGCGCGTCGAACGGATCATCGAAATAGTTGGCATTAATTTTGGGATATTCAAAGGGATTGGCTGATCTTAGTTTAACCGAACCTCTAGAACGAGGTCGTAACAACAAAGGCATTATCGTCCACGTATCTTTGTTGGCTATAGGCTCATAAACCTCCTTGTAAAGTGATTCCTTTAAGCCCAACACTTTTTTTACCCGAGCCCCATTATCAGAATTAATGGATGCGGGCGCCATGTGAAATTGTATATCCGGCCAATCTATAGATTTATTTGAAAAGGGTGTGTGAACAAAAGCCAAACCCTCTACACCGCCCAATGTGGTCATGGGTCCACGTTCTCTCAACACATATTGAAAAGTAATAGCGGTAGGATTAAAACGATCCTGTACAATGGATACTGGTTTATCCACCAAAAACGATAAGCCACCCATGCCCACATGATCTTGGAGATTTTCTCCCACCGGTAAATCTTGCATAACCTTAATGCCATGATGCTGTAAATGTTTGCGTGGTCCCAGACCCGACAACATCATTATTTGTGGCGTATTAATTGCACCCGCTGACAAAATGATTTCCCGTTTGGCGGCCACCCTTAAAACTTGGCCGTTTTTAACAAATTCCACTGCCTTAGCTCTCATGCTGCCGGGTTCAATGATTATTTTCGTTACCTGAGAATTCATGGTTAAGTGAAAATTATCACGATTTCTGATGGGTCTTAAAAATGCCTTGGCGGTGCTGCAACGTGAACCCCGTCTTATAGTACCTTGAGCGATCATGAAGCCCGTTTGTATTTCACCATTAATATCACGATTTTCATAGCCAATTTCGGTGCCGGCTTCTACAAAGGCAGCCACTAAAGGTGAATGCCAGGGTGATTCTTGTACCGTCAAGAGGCCACCCTTGCCATGATAAGGATTTTTTTTGTTCAAATAAGGATTGCGATTATCTTCGGATTTCTTAAAATAAGGCAGAACGTTGTCATAACCCCAGCCTGGATTGCCCAAAGATTCCCAAAGATCATAGTCATGACGGTTGCCTCTTACATACAGCATATAATTTAGAACACTAGAACCGCCCAACACCTTGCCTCTTGGCCAATTGCAGCGATTATTGTTCATGCCCAAACAGGCCTTGTTGGACGGTTCTGTCTTGTACTGCCAATCTAATTTACTCAATTGCAGGTAGGCCGCCAAAGATGGTACATCTGATATTTCGTTTTCATCTGGGCCAGCTTCTATTAAAAGCACCTTCCATTTGTGTACCTCACTTAAACGATTGGCCACTACAGCGCCCGCAGAGCCAGCACCCACCACAATGAAATCATATTCAGAATTAATATTGCTTTCATCAAAAACTCTAGATTCTGGATCAAAACTATCGTATCTGTAGTAGGTTATGGCAGCCAACAGCAGAGGTATAAGCCAGAGACCAGTGGTAACCACACCAAAAGTAGACTTTAAAACAGTCGCTATGAAGAGTAGATTTAGTACCATCTTTATTGAGCAGTGAATCGGTTTCTATTCTATTCTTAAATATTGTGTATCGTGTTTTATTTTAATTTAAAGAATTCTTAAAGTTTCAGGTATGTATTTCTTTTTTTGAAGTCTTCAGAATTTTTTTAGTTTTGATCATTGTAGCAACGTATTGTGTTTGAGAGTGAGATTGATCTGAAAAGAGTGTAGAAAAAATAAAAAGTCGAAAATTTAATTATTTAATTTTTTTTTGTCATTAATAGTTTTATATTTCTTTGAAATTTTATTTATATGTCATTTGAATTTATTAATAAATTTACCTCCATTTAACCATTTAATTCGAACGAAACAATAAAAGTAATTTATCAATTTTAATCTTAAGATTTAATTTCCTTCTATGAATTATCTTTACTTTTCTATTAAGTGATTTCGTTTTGTTTTATTTCTTATACTAATTTGATGTTTTTATTTCTTTTCGTTCTAGGTAAGTTCCACCGGAAAATAATAACAAGTGATATTCCGATAATAATTAAATTTTAATTGAAAATGTAAGTTTATAATAATTAATTCTAAATAAATGCAACACCAGGCACTTCAAAAAAAAACAGTGTTCTATAAAGAGACACCTAATGAATGCATATATTTTGATGCGCTAAATTCGAATCAATCGTCTAAATGTTTTGCCCATCTTAAAAAATTCGACTAAATTTTGAAAAACTACTAAAATTTAGGAAAACACACGCTTTCAATTTTTAATCTCTTTATTTTAAATAAAACCTATCCAGAAGTATTCAAACAAAATATATGCCAGTACGAAAAATATGAAATAGTAAAATATATGGCACTCCCACCATATTTTACAAACATAAATATTATTGTTTCTATTTCAACCACTCTGAAAAATATGACGAAATTAAACTAGAAAAATATAAATATTTGAGAAATGGTATGTTCACAAGAAATATTTGATGCGCAAACCCCCCAGATCTTATTTTTCTTAGTTTTTCTAAATATGAGAGAAAGTACCCAATATACGAAATATTTAAATAAAAGTTGCACAAATTTCCTTCGGCTCATTTAACAGAAAGCAAAATTTTTCTTTATTTAAACGAAAGAAACTTTTAAATCTGAAAACATTTTCTTACATAGCATCGTGAAGTTCCAAGGGATTGGAGTGATCACGAAGATTTTTTCGTATGCGCAACTCATCAATGTTAGCATCAACACTTTCGTTAGAGTCAAATAAATCATAAGAGATATCCATTCTTTCAACTTAGTACAATTTTATTATTTATTAAACAAAACAAATAGCACACTTTAACAAGAAACCTATTTTTTTTTTTTAATTTTTGCCTAAATAAATATCATATACTGCTTTATTAACTGTCAAATCGTTGCTTTTGAGGCTGGCAACATCAATACAACTTCAACTAGAATGAGTTTTAATTCATAATAGCAAAAATGAGTTAAGTTAATTTAAAGTTGAGTTGTTTTAATTTCAACTAAACTTGGTTGAGTTGTAAACTGTAATAGGGGCATTATTTATTTGTTTATTTGTCTATGGAGAATATCCTTACAGACATATTAAAAGAAAAAAAAAAATATAATGATACTAATACAACAATATTAAATATAACAAAGAGTTGAGACACAATTATATATATAGATTAACATGCTATTTGTTTAGAGAAATGAGAGTGGTATAAAGTAATGTGATGGTCGCTGGGGTATATTAAAAGAAATTTCATTTATTAGAAATCCACAGCATAAGTCTTCTCTAATAACATTCGTAATAAATGACACGTTCAGCATAGTTCTACGGCTCTTTAGAGTGGGCAGGTTGATAAGAGCAAGTCTAGCTGAGTATGATGGTAGGTTGAGAGGGTTAAAACATAGTCCACGCAGACAAAACAACAAAAACTGTTTTTGAACTACCTGAGTGAATTTGATAAATAAGATCCCATATTATCGAGCAATATTCCAAAATTGGGCGTACAAGTGAAGTATATAATGCTTTAGTTATGAATGGATCATTAAACTCTCTTGCCCAGCGTTTTAAATAGCCAAGTGTAGCTCGAACTATATTAATTGCACTTGTTATGTGCGGAACAAAAATCAATTTCGGATCAAATAAAACGCCCAGATCAATAAAATTAGTCACAGTATCTACTTGATAACTAGTATAACTAGTTTGCATATCTTTAAATTTAACTCTATTAAATTTACATTGCACCATTCATAAAATGAATCGCAAGGCCATTTGAAGCCGCTGTTGATTCAAAAGCTTGTTATGGGTTATGAAAATCTTTACATCATTAAGATATTTGAAAATTTTATAATTTGCGGCAGGTCATTAAGGTACAAAGAGAATAGCAGTGGGCCAAGGTGACTACCTTGTGGTACACCTGAAGTAACCTGTACCCATGTTCTGTAACTTTAGTGAGAAGTTCTAGTGGCGAAAATATGTGAAACAAATTATTCCATCGTTTCTCGAAAAGTGAGATTACAGATTCATGTAACTCATGTCGAAAACTTCTAAAAATGCTTACGTCGTTACGTTAGAAATGTCAGAAAATATAGCTCAATGTCGATATGTAATTAAAGGCGATAAGAATGCTAGCCAAAACAATCTTCGACGGCGACCAAAATACACTAAAGCAGAAGAATATAAACGGCGGCGTCAAATATACTACCGTCGGCTATACAAAATAATGTGTAGTGCGGCATTAATGATTGTTATTTGCAAAATAGTTTTGGAAGCACTTTCTATTAAAAACATTTTTAAGCATTTTTCTAATATTATAAAAATAAAATAATAATTAAACAATTAGTTAACCTTGAAATACCAATTTTGTCATTAATTTTATTTCGAATAACATTGTTAAGATGTTAACTCACCACGTTTTTTGTTGTGAGTATATTTGACAGATCACAGTGAGAACTTTTTCCGCAAAAGTTTTCCAGACACAGTATTTCTGTAAATTTGCGAGATATTTTCTTACGTGACAATTGTTACTCACAAAAAAACTTACAGGTTCACTTTAGTGAGAAAATCAACTGTTTGTTTCAATTTATGACATTTTTGTTTAATTTTGCACGTTTCAATCGAAAAGTTTCTCGTAGCGGGAGTTACAGAACATGGGTACTGTATACATTTTGATAATCACCCCTATCGTGAATATGAAGTGAAATTTTTGTTCAAGTGAAATTTTAATTCCACTCCAAGGGAAAAATGGTATCGTGAATCTCCCGTGAAAAATTATTCCCGCTATCAGTTTTTACTGAATGTAAAAAAGGGAAGAAGATTAAAAAAATAAAAAATCTAGAATTTTTCTTCAAAAATATACACGGACATACATACATATATATTTTAAAGAAAACGTCAAAAATCAAAGTTAAATATTAAGTGTTGGAGCTTTAGTTTGGTTGCTCCGTTTGTTTATTGCATTCTAACTTTTATGTGGTAAAATAATTCGGCTACTTTTTGGAAAGCCAACAAAACGAAAAAATGCCAACAAATTAAAGCTTCACAAATCTGCAGGCAATCGGCCTGTTTTTCGCATTTTGTTGAGGAATACATCAGTTTCTGCCTTATTATCAGATCTTTTCATTAAAATGAACTTTTTAAAGTTTAATATTCGAATTATAAGAAGAAATACATGTAATTTCTGTTCTATTCCCCATCAAAAATAAAGTGAAAATATCAATGTGAGAAGTGAAAAAAAAATTTTCATGCGAGTTGTTCACGATTGCAAATACGTGAAAAGTGAAAAAATTTCATGTCGAAAATTATTCACGATAGGGGTGAATATGTTATTGAAACAAACAGTTTGTGTCCTGTTCGATAAATATGATTGAATCCACTTCATAGCAGGTTCTGTAAACCCCAAAAAAACATAGTTTCTTCAAAAGAAGTAAATGATTTACCTTATCAAAGGCCTTGCTGAAGTCTGTATATACGACATCTGTTTGTTTTCTATGAAAAAATCCACGATTAATTATAGTTGTAAAGTGGAGCAAGTTTGTAGAACTAGAGCATGCGCAAGAAATATTAGCGTTTCATAAATATTTGAAAGAAATATGCATTTATATGGCAAAAAAATATTATAACGTGTAGAATGAAATAAAATTATTTTCGAAATAACATTCAATACTTGCCTGCTTGTGTGAATTTCATATGCATATTTTACCGAGCTCACATTATTGAATTTTTCAATAATGAGTGTTCTGCAAGCCTTTAAGCACTGATATACAAAAAGTTATTAAAAATCAAGTTATTATAAAAACGTGGGTAACGTTCATTACATACTATAGGAATAGCATAATTGATTCATTACTTACAAAATTTTTACATAATGGGTCTAGGTCAATTTCGAGTAATAAAATTTATTATTGAATTATATTAAGGAAATGTAACGTTCAAGACATACAATTGCTCAATGCTTTCAAATGCTTTAACAAAGTTATATTTTCTAAATGTTTATTGTAAAATAAAAAGAAATCGCTAATATCTTTAAGGTGTTATTTCTGGGTAACGTTCAATACATGTTTGTATGGGGACAGTAATTGAAGTTACAGTAACTGAGATGATGAGATGCGTTTAATTGAAGGGTTTTTGTTTTATACACAAAAAATTTGCAGTTAACTTAATAAACATCATGGGTAACGTTCAATACATATATTTTGAAAGACTTGATTGATTGATAATGTCTCCTTTTGGAAAAAAAAAATACATTTTGTTCTTAGTACAGTTTTTGTAGTTGAAATTAGTAATGAACCTAGTATATTCAGAAAATGTAACGTTCAAGACACAAAACTTCTACTTGAAATTTTTAAAAAATAGGGTGTACTGTGTACTGTAATATTTTTTTTTTAATTTTTTCTAGTGTATAATAATATGAAATCAGATATTAATTTAGTGCACCTTTTGCTCGGTAGCATTCAAGACATGTTTGTAAAGGGACATTAATTGAAGTTGCAATAACTGAGATGATTATTCTACGATGCGTTTAATCGAAGGGTTTTTGTTTTATACACAAAAAAATTTGAAGTTAGTTTAAAATACCGGCATAACGTTCAATACATATATTTTGAAAGTCTTGATTGATTGATAAAGCTTTCTTTTCTTTGAAAACAATTTATGTATTTGGTCTTTGTGTAATTTTTGTAGTTGAAACTATTAATGAAGTAAATTGAGAAAAGGTAACGTTGAAGACATAAAACTGCTACTTGAAATTTATTTTTAAATAGGTTATACTGTAATATTTTTCTAAATATTTAGTTATGTATAAAAATAAGAAATCAGATTATAATTTGGAGCACCTTTTTCTCGGTAACGTTCAATACATATTTGTAAAAATAAATTAATTGAAATTACAATAACTGAGATGAGATCTTTCCACGATTAAAGATTGTAGTTAAAATTATTAATAAAGTATATTGAGAAAGTGTAACGTTCAAGACATAAAACTGCCACATAGTTCGAAAAATAGGTTTTGGTCTATTATAATTAATAATACTACGTAATCGCTTATATTTTAGAGGCATCATGCAATTCGTACAAGAAGTGTTTGCTACGCTAAAACAAAACTTTATATCACACTAAAGTTAATTTTACTTTTCAATTTATAAAGGTACGGTCACATCTGGCAAACATTTGCCCAAAAAAGCGTAACCACTAAATACGAATGAAAACACTTTTGATTTAGATACCTGTTTATTACGTTAAACAGTTTCCTACATAATTTATAGAAAATGTAATAGAATCTTATCTTATTAGATGCTGTTGAACTTAATAAATAAATGCATAAATCAAAAAGTTTTTCATTCGTATTTAGTGGTTACGCTTTTTTGGGCAAATGTTTGCCAGATATGACTGTACCTTAAGTCTTTAGTGTAAAATACTCTTTTATTACTTACCTTTAAAAAGACATTAAACAATATTTTATAACTCATTTAATGTTAGTACTGGCCCAGTGTGCAAAGTTCAAAAAACAAGATAATGTCTTTAAACAAGATTAAGAGACTAGCAGCGATGATATCATATCTGTTCTATGTCTAAATACTCTGGTGACAACTATTCTTGAGTGTTTAATTCCCAAAATTTAAAAAAAAACCTAATAAATTTGCATAAAAGGAAGGCAATTAATTAACTTGTAAAACTAATTAATTGATTCGTGATTTTATTGCATACAAATAAATCCTTAAAGTTTTTAACTGAATTCAAACTAAAACCGAAGCAAAAAAGCAAAGCAAAGAGCAACTATATTTCGTAGAAACATAAATTAAAATTTATATATAATTAAAATTTAAACAAAAAAACCATTGATTAGGGGTTTTATATTAAAACAAAAATAAGTGCAAAAAAAATCTGATCAACTTCAAACGGAAGTTTTTGTTAAAAATCCAACAAATGCGGAAGTAAATTGAGAGTTAAATTAACTAAAATTTCTGCTAGACAGCAGATGTGTAGCAACAGCACTTGACCCAGTTAATTGAAGTTTTTTTTTTGCATTTTGCTTATTTTCCTTATATTAATTTTTTTTAATAGTAATTTGTTAAACATTATCTTTTATTGAAAAAAGTTGATTAAAATAGAAAGATTTATTTCGTGTTGATACACAACTAGTTTGTAAATATTAAATTTAAAAAGAAATTTTCTCAATAACTCTGGATGTCTTTCAGCATTTAGTCCAATCACGGCTTTTTATGCGAGTATTTCAAAACAATTTAATAATTGAGCCGTTTATTTTGAAAGTGGCATAAGTCACTTTTTCAAAAAAAATCGAGTTAATGGCAACACTAAATAAATTTTAACGGTATATTTTCATTTGTAAAACATTTGCAATCAACAAAAAAAGTGACTTATGCCATTTTCAAAATAAACGGCTCAATTGTAAAGTTTATTGCATTAGATTGAGTTAAAATTGAAAATAAGACACGACATTGCAAGAGAAAATTTAATTAGTTTTCACCTAAACGAAAAAACATACCATCATTGTTTTCGAAGGCCGCCGCAACACACTTGCATTAGTGTGGTGGATGTGCCTTGCATATGTTTTTCTCTAATAGTATTCCAATAAATAATTTATTTTTGTTCCAACAATTCAATGAACTTTTAGAATGAAAATACAGTAGGCCGACAGACACTTTACGTAAATCGTATGCTCATCACGTACTACGAGACATGACGTATGCAAACGTAGGCTGACTTCCAAAACGTTAATTGCTTTGTGTTTAAACAAAGCATCACATTTCATAACGCCGTAGTACAATAATTATACAATGTATGCCATTTCAAAATGCCGTCGAGAAGTATTTTTAACGCAGTAAGAGAGCAAAAAAGGCATCGGTTTTATAGTTGTTGCATTGTTTCCGAACTTCGCATATGTATGTGATTTAAATACAGTAGCAATACTGTATACAAACATTGTATACGAACGTTTTGGAAGTCAGCCGTACATACGTTTGGATTTTATGAGCATTTATTTTTCCATAAAATAAAAAAATATTGTTTTTATTTGTATTATTGTGAGGACGATATTGTTTCTATAAAAAAAATGTATTGAACGTTACTTTTATTTTTAGGGAATTGCAGTTATTTTTATAAACTCAAAAGGGTTTTGTTAAATTTGATCAATTTGTAGAGTGTGTTTGAAAAAAAGGATGTCATTCAAAAATGTATTGAATGTTACTTCAAGAAAGTTCTTACGAGTCAATTATAAGTTTTAATGGAACAAATTTATTAAAGCCTTAGTTATTTTTTGTTTGTTTTATATGTGTTGTAGTGTGCTTTTGGAAATTATATGTTATTTATAACAAATGTATTGATCGTTACTTGTTAATTTTCTTATTATATACAAGTTTTTTGCACAAAATTAAAAGGTTTCTGTTAAATTTTACCAATTTGTAGAGTGTGCTTGAAAAACATGTCATTCGATTATGTATTGAATGTTACTTCAAGAAAGTTTTTACAAGTCAATTATACTTTATAATGGAAAAAATTTTTTGAAAACTTAGTATTTTGTATTGTTTTTTTATAAAATGTTTTGAAGTATGCGTTTGGAACGTATGTATATGATATTTATATCAAAATGTATTGAACGTTACTTGTTATTTTTTTTTTTTTTAGTTAAATGCAATTTTTTTCATAAAATTAAAAAGTTTTTGTTAAATTTTAACAATTTGTAGAGTGTGTTTTAAAAAAAAAATGGATGTAATTCAGAAATGTATTGAATGTTACTTCCAAAAAGTTCTTACAAGTCAATTATAAGTTTTATTGGAAAAAATTTATTGAAACCTTAGTATTTTGTTTTATATTTTATAAAATGTGTTATAGTGTGCGTTTGGAAATTATATGTTATTTATAACAAATGTATTGAACGTTACTTGTCATTCTTTTTTAGATAAATGCAATTTTTTTTTGTTTAAAATTAAAAATTTTTGTTAAATTTTAAGATTTTGTAGAGTGTGTTTTCGAAAAAAGGATGCAATTAAAAAATGTATTGAATGTTACTTTAAGAAAGTTCTTACAAGTCAATTATAATTTATAATCGAAATAACTTATTAATGCCTTAGTTATTTTTTGTTTGTTTTATATGTGTTGTAGTGTGCGTTTGGAAATTATATGTTATTCATAACAAATGTATTGAACGTTACTTGTTATTTTTTTTAGTTAAATGCAATTCTTTTCATCAAATGAAAAAGTTTTTGTTAAATTTTACCAATTTGTAAACTGTGTTTGAAAAAAACATGTTATTCAAAAATGTATTGAATGTTACTTTAAGAAAGTTCTTACAAGTCAATTATAATTTATAATAGAAAAAACTTATTAATGCCTTAGCTATTTTTTGTTTGTTTTATATGTGCTGTAGTGCTTGGAAATTATATGTTATATATACCAAATGTATTGAACGTTACTTGTTATTTTTTTTAGTTAAATGCACATTATATTTGTATAAAATTAAAAAGTTTTTGTTAAATTTTAACAATTTGTAGTGTGTGCTTACGAAAAAAGGAATTGATACAAAACTGTATTGAATGTTACTTTAAGAAAGTTCCCATATGTATGTGATATTGCTGTTGAAAAAATTTACAAGACAATCATCATTTATTTTGGAAAAAATTTTATTTAAGCCTTAATTGTTTGTTGTATTGTAAGTTCGGAAAGGATATTATATCGAAATGTATTGAACGTTACTTGATGTTGTTTAGGTAAAAGCAAATTTTTTGTATAAACATAAAAAGTTTTTGTTAAAACTCGCCGATTAATAGTATTTGCTTAGAAAAAAGGAAGTCTTACAAAAGTGTATTGATTGTTACTTTAAACAAAATTCTTAAATTGAGCTATTAATCCCCAAAAAAATTATTGAATTCTTTTTCTTTTAAGGTTTCAAGTAAGTTTTTTCGGAAGTATATAAAGTTAATACAAATATGTATTGAACGTTACTTATTGTTTTATTTTTAGTTAAATCCAAATTTGTTTATAAAAAAAAAAAAAAAATCGCTAAAACTCACCAATTCTTCGTAGTGTGTGTTTCGAGAAATATATTATATACATACATACATATGTATGTAGATATGTATTAAATGTTACTTTAAACAAAATTTCTAATAAGTCATTTGGCCTTGAAAAAAATTTCAACAATCGATTATAATTCATGTCCAAAAAAATGCATTGAAGCTTTACCTGTTTTAAAAAAGCTTTGCAGTAGCCGTTTGGAAATTATATATCAAATTCATACCAAAATGTATTGACCGTTACTTTAATAGAAAAAAAAAAATTAAATAAACTTTTGCTTTCGTTCGATTGACGAGATCATTTTGTTGTGTGTCTAAAATTAAACGTTTTCAAACGCTATTTTTTCAAAAAGTTTTCGAAGATTTCCAATTTCAGTTGTTGTTAATCTTAAAAAAAATATATTTATACACAAGTGTTACTTAAATAAAATTCCATGGTCATTTGCGCTAGAAAAAGTTTTCGTCAATCGATTACAGTTTATGTGGAAAAAATGTGTTGATCGTTACCCATATATTTTTACATTAACTGAAAATTCAGCCAAACTTCTTCAGAACTATCTC
The DNA here is from genome assembly GCA_947311025.1 of Lypha dubia. Classification (NCBI taxonomy): domain Eukaryota; kingdom Metazoa; phylum Arthropoda; class Insecta; order Diptera; family Tachinidae; genus Lypha; species Lypha dubia. The sequence continues at coordinate 8,704,758 of OX371262.1, read as the reverse complement.
CTGTCATGAGAGTTACGAAAGTGTTTGAAGTTATAGCATTAAATTCATTTTCTTTGCAGCTTTTGGCTTTTCACATTCGTGGTTAACCCTCATGTTTGCAGGGTTGGAAATCAATTTTTATGTTATGCAATTTTTTGTATTTGGTGTCACCAAAACCTTTTGCTTTTAATTTTATTGGTTTAGTAGTCAACCTTTAAGTTGCGAACACTTTGTGATCATAATATTTAATATTAGCAAACAATGTGGCTTTTAATTATAAAAAACTCTGGTTTAAAATTTTGCTTAAAAGCTGCTTAACAACATAATGTTGAAGATTTAAAACAAAAACAACAAAAAAAAACTATATTCCCCAAATTTATACCAAAACTGGTTCAAATTTAATAAAACTGTAAAAAAAAAGTAGAAAATATAAAGATTTGTCACAAATTATAATTAACCTTGAATATTGTTCTGAAATGTTTAGAAGAATTTCTTGAATAACGAATAATAAAATTTCTTGATATGTATGTGGCAATAAATTACGGGCGCAAAGCTTACATACAAATTTGTTAAATTAAGTAGAAATAAAGAGGAAAAAGTACTGTATCGGAAGTTATAATCAGCAGCAACAGCCAACAGAGAAGTAGAACTCTGCTAAATTAAAACATGTTCTGGATAAAAATAAATTAAATTTTATTATAATAAAATTTTAATTAAATTAACTTTATAAACTGGAGCCATTAAAGTCTTTTTATTTATTATATGGTTTTTAAAAAATTCTAAAACAATTTATTTTTTAATATACAAGTCTGGAAAAATTCCACAAAAGGAAACGTGAGAAATATTTTCGAAAATACTTGATTTAATAAAATAATTGTGAAAAAACAAGTGTCTACTTATACAATAAAAAAAAAAATATTCAGACTAGGAAATAAAAACGGATAGACGTACGAAACAACAATAATGATCAATATCAATAATTTTTCAAATACAAGAAACAATTTTTACATCATTTCATGTACTTTCTGGACCACCGTTTAATCAATTATAATTTTTCAAAAATGGCAATTCATCTTTTACAGTAAAAAACTGTTTTTAAATTTATTTCCTTTGTCGCTTTAATTATTTTCAGATCACCCTGTTATTATAATTTCATTAGGCATCTCTCTAGGACCGTATTTTTCATGCAATTCCCCCAATTTTCCCTACTGAAAGTTTCATAAACTTTAACTGCTAAGTGTACCTGCAAACTTGAATCGACTAACGATTTTTATGGTTTGAGTCTTAGCTAATATCAACTCAATATATGATAAAAATTTATGATCAAAATGAGGAAATATATAAAATAAATTATCATTAAAAGATGAGAAATTCCGCATAATCTAAACTTGATTTTTTTAAGTCGAAAACGTACATAATACATTTCACTTAATTCTCGTATTCTATTTTATAGAAAAACATTATTTTTTTTTTAAACAAACACAACCCGCAAAGCGATTAGCTTGTCTGCAGAAAACACCCAGGATCTATGGCCGGAATCGAACCGACAACCTCCGTACTACTAGGCTGGCATTGCTACCTATCAGCCACGGCGGCACCCTGACCATTATCCGCCTGGTTAACTGTTAAAAATTAATAAGCCAAACTGGTAATTAGTATCGTAAGTCCCCATTATCGGGAATAAATGATCATGTGAAATGTGTACGCTTACCCTAAGATAGTGATCGCCAAATTTTTTTTTTTTTTTGTTCTTGTGTTACTGTACATTTTTATTCTTAGGGAATATTTTTAACATAGAAACAAGTTTTATTTGTTTCGCTTTGTTTAACTTCCAACAACAAACATATTGTGTTAATTATTTAACAAATTTTTTTTTTTTTTTTTTTTCGCAAATTTGTTTAATTTGATCACTCAAAATGTTTCTTGTGGTAAATCGTTATTCTTCCGGTTGTTGTTTATTGTCACCCTATAAAAATTGTTCTGTTTAAGAAACATTTTGTTGTTACTCTATTAAGTTTAATTTTGTTATAGATTTTTTTTATTGTATTTAAAAAAAAAATTAATTTTACTTAATAAAATAATGACAATGAAATACAAGATAAAAATCCGCAATTCTTGATACCAGGAAATCAGGGATTTATTATCTTTAGATTTCAGGACTTTTACGATCGCTTTTTGATACCGCTTTTTTTCAATTAGTCATGAAGATCAAGAATTGCATGCGTCACTTGATTATAAATGAAAAGAAATTCCTTAAAAATTCTAATACAAATTTTTGGCAAAAATAAATGACTTCATTTAAAACTGGCTTTAAACAGCGTATTGATTTATAAGCAATTTTTTACGGGGTCAATATTTTGGGGTTACAACCTGCCTCTCTGTTAAACAAAATTAAGTTAACCAACTACCAGCAACGATTTCCAAGATAAAATTAATTTTTAAAATCAGGCAATAAATTGAGGAGTTTTACGATATTTTTGGGAGGATCGCTTGTCCCGAATTAAACACAAATATATATGGCACCAAACTTGAAGCACACTAGTTCGAACAAAAAGTTCAAGCATTTTGAAGATCGGTTCATAAATTATAGCCTTATGGATGCTAAAACATTAAAAAAAAAACTCCATGAATTGATAACCTCCTTGTTTTATTTGGAGTCGGTTAAAAATATATACGATCAGCTTTGTGGCAATTTCGTGTAGAAATATTTTTTTTTGTTGATGCATTTAAAAAATAGCATTAAAAATAATTTGTTATATTTATCCGCACAAAAACACAAATGTGAAAATAAGGCCAAGTTCCTATCCAAAATATTTCGGACGTAAAAAGTGATTCAGTGAATATGTACTAAAATATGGACTTTTCACACCTTAATATCTCGGGAAGATTTTACGGTAGAACTTTCAAATTTAACCTTTGTGGCCATCTCTGTGGGGAGACCTTATGTTTCAAGTTTCATTATATTATGATCAAGAGGAGCAAAGTTATGAGGGAGGTGAAAACGGCTCGAATGGTTTCGTGTAAATATACATACTGTGTGGTCGAACTTGGCCTGGCGCACTACCGTGCGCCTAGATAAAAATTATTTACAATTATAAACATTAAAGCTTTTTTTTTAAGCTTTTATTTCCTGCAATTCTAGGATCTTTTAATCAGAATTGTGGTCGTCATCCGTAATGGTAACAGATAACACATGACAACAACGACTGCTTTTTATTAGTATTATAATTTTTGGGGGAATATAATAGCAAAATAGCATGTGAGTTGGCATTTAATTCACCCAAATCTGGCAGCTCCAACTAAGTCATACTTTACTAAACAGACTAAAAGTATGCAATACTTAGATAATATAAATAATTACAGCAAAAAAAAGCGTTAACAAAATATATGAAATATAATATTGCCTACTTTTAGCCTGTATAGTATTTCGGTAATCTTTGGAAACCACAATGTGAGCAAAACTTAAAACAAATTAAATATTGATATTTTATTAAAAATACGTATATCTTTTCGTAGTTAAAACTAGAATTTTATAAAAAGAAATTGAGGAAAATTGTAAATTTTTCAATACTAATTTTATTTTTAACGACAATTTGTACGAGCTTTTTTAAACTTAAAATTTTAATTCTATAATTTTATACATTCACAATAACTGCTTGTTTTTATAAAAACGAATCAAAATTTCGTGCGGAAATTTTTTGACAAAACAATAATAAAATGCAAAAAATTAAGTTTTTATTTTCAACACAAATTTGGGTCATTAATGTAATCGAATATCTTCAGTTTCCAGTAGGTCGGGCTTAGGTGGTCTTTCCACAAGAGTAACGAATGTTTAGAATGTAAAATTTTTATGAAATAACACTGCTTTTTTTCAAGTGATTTTTATACAAACTTTACACTCAAATCGTTTGTCCATCATTTAGAAACAGATTAGTAGGAGCGATTGATTATAGCCCCCCCAAAAAAAAAAAAAACTCGTACTGGCTGGCCCACGATGTCGAACGAATTTTTCTTTCATATGAATTACGTTTAAAACAAAAACAAAATTTTTAGAATTGTTTTTGTTTTATATGTAATTTGTACGAAAGAAAAATTCGTTCGACATCGTGGGCCAGGCAGATAATATGGGAACTTAGCATCGTCAAATTTTCAAATGATTCCGATACACTGCAAATGGGTTTAATTCGCTTGGGAGACTTCTTGAGACCAAATTTCAAGTAAAACTCTTAAGTACTGTACAAACTGTTTGTCATATTTATGAAGTCAAATGCGAATTCTTCAAAAAAAAAAAAAAAAAAAAAACTATAACTTCCCTAGAGGGAAAAGAACCTGTCACAGGACACGTGACTGGTTCCCAGGGACTAGCAACCGGTTCGAGTTCCGGCACTTTATATGAGAGGGACCGGTAACTTTAACATGGCGTTGTCATTAGAGGGGGTCAATTGACATAATTAAGATACCCGGTGATATGTCCTAGACCTAAAGTTAAGGTACTTGTCCTGTGGTGGTTTCCTAAGTGCTCGTCTCAGTTATGGTTTCATAAAAATCGGTAATAGGATTATCCTACAGTAACCTGTCTAAAACTAGTATCACCGAACGAGTCTAAGTGCTTCACAACAATAAGTTTAAATTTAAAAAATGTATTAAAAATATAAAAATTTTATAATTCTTTTAAATTATAAGAAAGCGGGTATTAAAAAATATCAGAAATGAACATTTCAATACGCTCGCAAAATAAAAGAGCGTAAGCGTACATGTATGTGAGTTTTGTTTCCACAATTGTGTATGACGCTGACATTCCTGATGTATACATATGTATGTAAGTCCGTGTGTAAAACTTTCAAGTGATGGAATTTTGTTAGCACTTTTGTTCTAGTTTTGTGATATGTCCCCCTTTCTCCAGTCACAACTCAGGAACACTTGGTACCATTCCCATTTTCACCTATCATATGACAGGTATGTTTTAGACAATTGGTACAACTTTTCCCGTAGGGTTGTTACATACATTTTTAACCAAATTTATCACTTGCGCGATTTATTTAAAAAACATAAGACAAATGAGATATTGAGATATTTTTATTATTATTACGAATAAACGTAAACTTTCCATATGTTTTTTTTTTTGTTAATAATATTTATCGTATGATATGTTCTTGTGGAAATTGCTCGCATGCAAGATTTTGAAAAGACAAAATCTGTTGCATTTTATATAAAAAGAATAGAATCTATCAAAAACTACATTCGCTTGAAAAACCAAAAAACAAAATTTATTACATAAAACATAATATAAAACAATACCTCATGTACTTTTGCTATATGTATCTTAAAAAATCAAAATTTTTATGAAAGACAATTTATAGCTAATATGCAACGTATGTATGTATGTATGTATTTGAGAAAGAAAAAAAAAAATAAACACCTGCGATTTTACCATACAAAATTTATTCCTTTTGAAAACAGAATGAATTAACTGCGATGTCTTTAGGAAACAATATTTTACCCTACAAAATTGATTACATGCTACATATTTTATTTTGAAAACAGAATAAATCTTTTGCGATAGATTTAGGAAACAATACTTATTTATTACTTAATATATATGTAATTAAATTAAATTAAATTAAATTTGTCGCATGTTATAGTTATTTTTAAAAAGAAAATTTTAGATATTCTGTATTTTGCCAAAATAAAATTTATTAAATGCAAAATATATCTTAGCAGTAGAAAACGCACAACACAAAAATCTTATTGCATGCGATATTTTGAAGAAACAAAATTTATTATATGCTACATAATTTAAAATAAAATATAATACACTCTGTACTCTTTTGAGAAACAAAACTATCGCATGTGCTGTTAGCTGAAGAATCTAAATTTCGTTCATGGTACATATTTTAGCAGACATAACATTTATCCCATGATATATAATTTAAAACAATACCTGATATTCCCTGTTTTCTTTTTTGTGATAAATGGCTCATGGGAATTCAAAATTTACATATATTATGAAATTTTCGGCATAAAACTTCTTTTTGAAATTTGCTTCTCTTTTATTTTTTCTTTGTTTTGTTTATGGCTGGCGTAAATGAGACAATGGAGTGAAGATTGCAAATTTCTCAAATTTTTACAACGATTTGCTGTAGTGAACTAAATGAAGCCCTTTATTGTGTCACTAAATTAAACATATTTATTAAATATTTCATTACAAATCATTTTGTCGAGACTGTTACACATGCTTTCAATTATATGACATTTGTTTACACATGTTTTATATGTTTTCTAAAATATATTACTATAAATAACATTGTTACATATTCTATAGGTATGCACTTACATAGATTGCATGTCTGTTTATAAAAAAAACATCACAATAAATATCTGCTTGCATAAATTAGCAAAAAAAAAAAAGCTTTTTAACTTGAAAAACACGTCAGTGTAACAAAACAATGAATACTTAATGTAACAATAATGCAACTTTATTTGAATTTTATTTATCGTCAAAATGCAATTGTTTGTCTATAAAATTTCGCAGCTCACAGTTATACACACATTTAATGTTGAATTTAGAGATACTTTTTTCTTTGTGTTGGTAATCGTGATGGGATTTTTAGTTTCTTGCATGGCATAAAGTTTGACAAACTTGTTTTTGTTTGCGTTTTTTTTTATTCAGTTCGTTGTGTGTGTGTTTGTATTATTTTGGAGATATGCTTTTGTTATTTATTTTTCGGTTTTTTTGCACTTCGTATTTGTGTACATTTTATACGTGCAGACATATCTGCGACGTATGATGTTAGTTTATGTGTCTGTAAGTAATCCTGATATGTGGTTTCGCTTGCATGCAAGAGTCTGACCTAATTTTGATACGGAAGAAACTGGTCGTAAATGAAAATATAAAATTTGCATAAATATGAAGATAAAAAATATCATGCGGGAGATATTTGATTTTTATGAATATTCGAAGCTTCCTTCAACAATTACAAAAATGAAATTTAGAATGATGATAATTTTTTATGATATTGGCTGTTATATCACATAAAGAGAACTAGAAAAACTGGCCAAGAGACTGTTTCCTGTCTTCTTGACGTTATTGGCTCGACCTTGCGTTTTCTGAAAAAAAAGCAAACGTGTTATAGAACACACGGAATCGTATATCTTAGATAAAACGTATGCTTACTGCCATATTTCAAAAATCTTTTAATATTTTATGATCATATAAATTTTTCAGAAATGTAATGTTTTGCACATCGAGTAGACTTTGTAAATTTTAAATTTTAAAATCTTATTAAAAAACATAAACATTTAAGAAAATGAATAGTATCAAATTGGAAACTTTAATTTTCTCTTTTTCGAAATTAAGTTCGAAAATTCGAAATTAAGTTCGAAAACTCTAGCTTGTTCAGAAATATTATTGAATTAATTTTTTCTGTGATTCGGCATTCAATTTTATTTTTTTCTAGTATTTTTAAGCATTCGAAGATAAGATCGAAAATTGTTTTGATATTTCAGACAATCCAAAAGCATCTACATTCTAACTACTTATATAATTTTGAAATCAATATTGAAAGTTACCACTTACAACTGTATGTCAATTTCAAAGTATCGAAATTTCGAAATTAGAATCGATATTTTTAATATACATTCTAAGTTTTTACAGTTGAATATACAAATTAGTTGCGTGCTGATAATAACTTCTAAAAAATTTTGTGACTCTAAATTATCAAAAATAATAAAAACGTTTTCTTTATTATATAATTCTTTTACACATATTGATACCTTTATCTTTCTGTATAAAAGAATTTAAAATACATAATTCGAACTAGCAAACCCACAAATTATACAATAATAACTTTAAATTCTATTGTATTTTTATTAGATTTTTAAAAAATTTACCAAAAAAGGTAAATTTTATGAACCAAACATAATAACTTTTAAGTAAGTTCGAAAATTCGAATTGTATATTTAAACATATGAAAATAGGAAACAATTGTAGCTGAATAAAAAGTTTCTCTAGAGGTTTTCACAATTAGTACCTGCAATATACATACGTAAGGAGCAAGAGAATTTTAAAAACTTTGTAAAAACTGCTTTAGTATTTTATTAATAAATATATAAAACATTTTCTAATTTCATCATTGTTATACCGAACATTTATTTACTTATAACACTTTAATTTGTTCAATCAAAATTGTTGGGAAAACCCAATAGTACTGATACTCCCATGTCTGGCATGCGTGCAACCATATACATAAATTTTTATTACTACATATTGTATGAATATTTGTTTGGATCCATTAAACTATATTTTCAAATGTTGAATTAGTCAATTCATCAGTCTGTCATTTGTGAATTTCATTTTAATTTTACTTTCGTTTTATTGCCGTGCGAAGGGGGTTTGTCACCTTTATTTGTAATTTTTGACGTGACTCTTATTTGTTTTTCTTCTCTTTCATTATTTCTTTCTATCTGTTGGATTTTAAATTTATGCTTTCGATTGTGTTTTTGGTTTCAAAATTTATTCAAGGTCGGTGGTCAACGCTACAGTCATTTGTGTGTCTGCACTTAATTATGCCAGCCTGGCTTTAATGTTGCCAAACTTTACGACGTTCAAGAAACATTTTATAAATATTTTGTTGATGTTGTCGGCAGAGGTGATGGTATGTTTTTCAAATATTTGTTTAACATTCTAATTTGCGGGCATTAAATACCACGAGCTGTTGATATTGACAACGCCTATGACATATTTAAAATGACAATTTGACCTAATTTTTTTAGGTTTAACACTTGACTTGTGTCAAATATCCACATATAATGATATCATCAATGAAAATTGGACAAAACCAGCCCACTACTATGATATCATACACAACAGAGTTACGTAATATGCGTACAAAAGAACACTTAAATCAACAAGTTCTTTTCTAGTAGTTTATATAAATTTCAAGCCTTTAATTATCGCGGTTCACAGGATGGACAGAGAGACTGCGGAGGAAGTCTTTGACAAATATCCTCATCACCTAATTTTTAAAGAAAAAAATTCCAAATAATATGGAAAATTTTTTATGATGGCACACTTTAATATAAAAAAATTTTATAACAATGATGTTTTTTACGCAAACAATTTTTATTCGAATAAGTTTTATATCACATAATTGTTATTCGAATAATTAATCTCTCACAGAATTTTAGTTAAATTGAATAGTTAAATAATTATTTCAATAATTTTATAACGTAAAAGTCTTATCCTTATAATTTTTATTCGGATGCTTGTATACGAATAATTACTAATCGGATAAGTATGTAGTAGCAAAAGCCAAAAAAAAAAAATTTGAAAACAAGTATGTTTGTGCATAATTTAAGGTAAATAATTTAACGAGATTTGCGAATAACTTTTTTCGAATAATTTTATTCGAATAATTTTATTCGAATAATTTTATTTGAATAATTTTTTTCGAATAATTATAATACAAGTAATAGCAAAAGCCTTAAAGGAAGAATCAAAATAGATTTTGTTCACATAATTTTCTTAAAATAATTTTGTGCTAACTTTAGTTTATATGCAATTAATATTTCTTCGAATAATTATTAACAAAAGAATCATAATAGTTATTTTTAAATAGCTTTAGATAAATGTTTTCATGAACGTAACGCTTTATGCGAATGATTTTTGTTCGAAAAATTTTTATTCGAATTATTTTATTCGAATAATCTCTATGCATACAATATTTTTTCGCACAAGTAGTAGCAGACATAAGTAGTAGCAGAACTCTTAAAGGAAGAATCAAAATAGTTTTCGTTTACATAAATTTAGTTAAATAATATTATAAGTATGTATGTATAACGTTTTTTGCGATTAACATTTATTCGAATAATAATTGTACATACATATAAGTAGTACCAGAAGCCTAAAAGGAAAAATCAAAATAGATTTTCTTTTTCAGTTAATTTTAGTTAAAAAAAATGCCCGTCTTATGCAATTAGTTTTTATTCGAATAATTTAAATCCAAATAAATATTAATCGCATTAGCAATAGTAAAAGCCTAAACGGAAGATTACAAAAATTAGTTGTTCACACAAATTAAGTCAAATAATTTCTTGAGAATAACTTTCATTCCAACAATTTATATGGATTTAATAAATATTCGAAGAATTAAAATGGTTTTGCTCTATTCGAACAATGTTTATTCGTATAATTTTTATGCGATTAATCTTTATGCATACAATTTTTGTTCAGAGAAAAATCATAATAGATTTTGTTCAGCAAATTTAAGTTACAAAAATTAAAAATGCTATTAGTTTGTATTCGAATAATTTTTATCCCAATAATTATTAATCGAATTAGTTGTAGCAGACACCTATAAGGAATAGTAAAAAAAAATATTTTTAACTACATAGTTTTAGCTATTGTCATTTGCTGTTTTTAGAAATTTATTACACAAAAATTTTGCTATGAGGTTTGAATCTATTGAAAAATATAATATATTTCTATTGAAAAGAATATTTTTATAAATTAAATCCTTGCTCTGTGTTCGCTTACTAATAGCATTAAGTATTTTTGCCATTATTCTTTATCTGAATAACTAAAATTTTTCCTTGAGTGTATGCTTACATGAAATTTATACATAAATAAATTTTTTATTCACTACTCCGTGCTGCTGACAGGCGCACTCTTTAGTTAAATTTTCATTTCTTCTAAATAAATACAGAAGCAGAGCGAAATCGTTGAAAAAATCAATTGCAAGCAAAACGTATTTTTTCCGCTTCTTCATTTTTATATGCAATTTAAAATTTTTAATCAAATCAACTGAATTGATTGCAAATAAAATCCATCGAATAAAAATAATATACATACATACACTATTGTTTACAAACTCACAAAAGATGATTTATGTTTACTGAAATTTTTTATTGCAAAAAATGTTCAGATATACAAAGTAATTTTAATTATTTTGGTGGAAAACAAAAAATCCAAAAGCAGAAAGAAAAGAGTTTGTGAAATTGCTTAACTTTTGAAGCAAGTAAAAATAAATTTGTAATATGAATTATATTATTTTTGTTTAACAAATTATTGAAAAATGCTGCTATACAGTGCAGTAGCAGCAAGAGAGTAAAATATAGTGGAAAATATTTTAATTTCTTTTATTAAAAAAATTGTAGTATTTCTTAAAAAACTTTTTTGTAATTTTGCAATTGTGTATTTTACAAAAAACTCAAAGTACACTGTACAGACGTTAATGTTGCAATGTATACATATCATACATATAATGATTTAATTTATAGTTATTAAATTGAGCTTGAGTCCATTAATACACCCAAAATGGCACAAAAAGGCTAATCACTTACTTATGGTCCTTCGAGCTAGATAACCTCAGCTTAAACAAAATAAAAGTAAATACTTAAATACTCTGCATACTTTTGTTTTTTCGAATAATACGAGCAATTTAAAGTAAACTATGTATTTCTAGAACAATTTTAATCGACTAATTTTTAATCGAATAATGTTTAACCACACAATTTTTAATCGAATAAATTAAAATTCAAAAGCTTCTCATCTATTTATGTAATCACAATTTTTTTTTTTGTACTTAAATATTTTAGTCGATTAATATAGCCTTCTCGATTAATTTATATTCGAATAAAATGAAGTTTTTTTGGATTTTTTTTTTCTTAATTTAACGTAATCAAAAAGAAGTTTGCCCTGTCTCCTGGTTCAATATATTTATTGCATAAACAAATAGATTTATTACACGAATAATTTTGATTCGAATAGCTATTATTCGAATAATTTTAAGGGGAATAATCTTAAAGGAAGAAGTATAATAATTTGCGCATACTTTAAGTTTGATCATTTGATGAGCAAGACGTTATTTTTCAGGCCAAATTTAAATGCTTAGAAACAAGTTTTTGAACAAAATCTTGCAATAAGCCGACTGCTGTCTATTTTATTAAAATCTATTGTTTTCTCCATTGAAATAACCGAAATGATTCGTTATCGCAAAAGTTTTAAAAACTGTTATGTTGTTATTATTCCAAATTGTAATCAAGCCTATTTCTTACGACTTGAAAACAGTGGCAAAGTTCATGTAAATCGATTAATCGACAGATTTCGTTTGTGAACATTATGAAAGGGTATTTCGTTGATTTGAGTTTAAAATAACTCCTGGGGTTACTCTGTATTGCGATGCGAAAACAATGTAAATAAGATTGCTTATACTAAAAACGACGTCAATATTTTATTTCTATAAAATGAATAACTAAATATTTAAATTGCAATACAATTATTGTATAATAAGGCCCTTAGTTTTCCTTAGTTTGCCACTTTTCTTTTTGTTTTATTTGCTTATTACGTTTGCCAGACTTATTCACTGTCATATTTGTTTAGATTTCATAGTCAATTACATCCCAAAATTATATGAAATTATTTTCTGCACTTTAAGTATAGATAGCAAAGGTAATTTGCTAGAGTGTGCACTCTTGTTGATTTTAACAAGTTCATCTAACTTTCGATTTAAATGTCAAATTATTATTGAAATTAAAGTAAGAAAAAAAAAACAGGAAGTGGTTATTTTTTGGCATAATAAATGTTTTGCACTCTTCATAAAATTATTGCAAAATTGAAGTTAATATTGTTTTCTTTTACAAAAAGTTTTAAGAAATTTTTTGTAAAATTACAGAGTCTTACAGATCTCATAAGCTCTTAACATGTTTGTGTCTTAAGTCTTTTGTTTTATATGGAGTCGTTTCGTTCACTGTTTGTTTCTTAAGTCTTTTATTTTAAATTTTTTTATTGTAAATTTAACTTCTTTTGCAATAATGTTTTTTTCCGGCAGAATTTTTTCTAAAATGTTTGTGTCTTAAGTCTTTTAATTTACTAGCAGTAGTTACGGTATATGTTTGTTTCTTAAGTCTTTTGTTTTCGAAAATAATTTTGTTTTATGCACAGTCGTTTCCTTCAATGTTTGTTTCTTAAGTCTTATGTATTTGTAGAGAATTTTTAAATATATTTTTGTAAAATTACCTAAATTCGCAATAATATGTTTTAGTAAAGAATTTTTCTTTAAAAGTTTGGATCTTCAATCTTTTATATTTACACACTGTAGTTTCCAGTCATGTTTGTACCTTAACTGCCTGTTTTTAGAAAATGAAAACAAAATAGTGAGTGAGAATTTATATTGAAAACAACAATAAAATACGAAAATTTGTTTTTGTTTTCAATATAAATTCTCACTCACTATTTTGTTTTCATTTTCTAAAAACAGGCAGTAAGTCTTGTTTTTCTTAAAAATTTTTTAGTTTGTTTAGACCCCTTTTGCACACGCAAAGTGTACTTTGACAAAGTTTTTCAGCTTTCTTTTAAACTTTGTTTGGTTTTCAGACACACAAAGTTTTGTTTTACAAATTCTGTTCTGTTCTGTCCTTTCTTTGTTTTTCTTGGTGTTTGTTTTTATTTCTCTATGCCTACGTACATACATACATATACAGATATAGCTATGTATAAACGGCGAACGAAGAACAAAGCAACTTTGCGAGAACATCAAAGTCTGTACACACCCCCATTCTTCTTTCCCTTCTCTCGAACAAACTCAAGACTTTGCAAAGTAAACTTTGCGTGTGCAAAAGGCGTCTTAGTGTATAATTAATAAAAAAAAAATGCAATAAAAATTTTTTTGGATATATTATAATAATTTTTCAAGCTTTAGGTCGTTTTTATATAAAAAATGTTTTTAATATTAATTTTTCGATATTTCGCCACACCGTTGGTTGGCTTCTTCAGGAGAAATTGAGTTTAAATCTAATTTATAATAATTTTAACAAATACCAATCAAAATATTGAAAAATATTTGTCAATTGAAAATAGTTTTTTCCTTTTTCAATTGACAAATATTTTTCAATATTTTGATTGGTATTTGTTAAAATTGTTATAAATTAGATTTAAACTCAATTTCTCCTGAAGAAGCCAACCAACGGTGTGGCGAAATATCGAAAAATTAATATTAAAAACATTTTTTATATAAAAACGACCTAAAGCTTGAAAAATTATTATAAAATTAAAATTAAAAAGGTCAAGAAAATTAGAAAACTATTTTTTTGGATAAATTCTTCTATGAAAAGTTTTTGTCTTAACTCTTTTGTTTTATACAGAGCCGCTTTCTTAAATGTTTGTTTCTTAAGTCTTTTGTGTTCGTAAAAAATTTTCAAACATATTTATTGTAAAATTACCTAAATTCGCAATAGTATTTTTTTAAAACAGAATTTTTCCTAAAAAGTTTGTTTCCTAAGTCTTTTGTATTTGTAGAAAATTTTTTAGCTTGTTTAGTGTGTAATTAATAAAAAAAATGCTATAATATTTCTTATTATAGAATTTGTTTGAAAAAGTCTTTTGTATTGAACAACAAAACTTGTTATAAAAGAAATGTTGAGGAATTTTATTAAATTATTCTTCTTAAAAGAAATTAAATATTTTCTCTTGTTTTTTCACGTTACTTACTTTGTAATGTTTCCACTTGCACTCAGTGTTGTTGGAAAATTCTCCTAAGCCAGCAGCAACAGCTGTCCATAGCAATACAGCGAAGATGGCAAAATTTCTTTGTCTGTTAGTACGTTTAAAAATTAAGCTTGAAATGGGATTACTTGTTGGTATACTTTTATTTTTCAATAATAAATAACAACAAGAAATGTTAAAATTATATATAAAATGAATGTATTTTCTAGGATGTTCTTTTCAAAATTGTTCGAAAATATTGAGAACCGATGATATGAAAATTTCTTGTATTACAAAGCGCTAAACACTCATGTTTTTATGTACAAAATTATACATATGTTCTATTATATTTATTTTTATAAATGCACCAGACACACACACACATATGTATATGATAATTTCATATGTATAATTTGTGAAAAAGATGCAATACAAAGTTGCAACACGTTTTACAATAATAACAATACATGATGAAACTTTTCACATAGTAATTATTGCTCTGCTCGTATTATGGTGTAATTAGATCACAATTAAGATTTGTTGCTTTTAAAATTTTTAAAAATACTTTTTTTTTATATTCCACACATTTTCATAAATATTTTAATACACAAACAATTTATAAATAGAATATATTTTCACTGGGTTTATTTATTACAGTGAAAATTTTAGTTTCTGTTTCTTTAATTTGCCTCAAAACAAAATCCGTGTTCTCTTTAAGCTGTCCCGTTCAAAACTGTTTTCTACCGCCGATCATCTTTGCAAAACTAGCTTAAAAAAAACTTACTAAAGTTATTTGTAAAAAAACAAATCAAACAGCAGTTACTACATAAGTATATATTTTATACTAGCAACGTTTGGTGTGCAACTCAAACTTGTTCGTTGGCAACTTGTATTGCGTGTATGTTTATTTATTATGGCTTTTGGCGGTATTTCTTCATTATGCTTTTTGCCGATTTTTTTTCTTGTTTTTTTTGGAATTTTTTAGTCTCTTTTTTATAATTAATTTTACTATTTCTCTTTCTATTTCTTTCTTTCTTAATTTATACCATACGCACCAGTATTATAGTTAAAAAAATATTTCCAAGAACTTTTTAATAAAAATGTTAATATAAAAAATATTCTATTGACATAGAATAAAAATTAGGGAAATTTCATTAAGTTTAATCTTGAAACTTACAACACTAATCACAAATCGTAGAAATTTATAGAACTCTTTTAGGATTCTTAAAATTTATTCAAACTATTCAAAATTTATAAAACCAGCACAATGACGTAATTCTCGCCATGAAATTTATTTAAAAGGAAACAGACTACATATTAGGCGGGTACTGCCCACTTTTCTAATCAAAAATTTTTTTTGATAAGAACTAAGAATTCATAAGTAACATTTACATAAATAAAAGTTGTTGAAAAATAATAGTTATCTTAGATGGGTGTGGCACCCCCCATTTTTCTAAAGAATATGTTGTAGTGTTAGCAAGAGTTTGTAGAGAAGTGGGTGAAAAATAGTATTTAGTTTACATGGGCATGATGCTGCCCATTTTCTAAATGTAGTACATACCGTCTTATCAGGATGACTGAATAGGGTGGTTTTGGGTAAAGTGGTTAGCGCGTTGATTACTGAGCAAACAATTACTTGGGGCCTGGGTTCAAACCATGGCCAGAGCAAGTCAATCAACATCATTAATTTCTCTAATGTACATAAATGAGACATTGTATTAATTGTTGTCGGACTATTTAAGTGATGATGGCATAGCTCTGGCCACTAAAAAAACTGTTCCGACCGCGATTGATAGGTTAGGTTAGGTTAGGTTTCGAGGGCCGTCACATCTGAGACGTTATGCACTTGGGTCCGTTGATTCGGTCCCTTTGTGATACCATACAGCAGACAGGGCTCAGTCAATTGGTTATTCAATTGCCTGTGATTGCCCTGTCGCCGAATCGAACCATCCCGATTGTTGCAGGAAGGAGGATAGGTTGGTGAGCCCCATGTTCGCCAGACTGTCGAGGCAGAGTGTTGGAGCCCATAGTATCCGCCCTAATGCTGTTAAGCGCAGGGCATTGACATAGAAGATGAAGAACTTTTTCTTCTTCCTCCTCATCGTTACAACTTCTGCAGTAGTCATTGTAACTTAGGCCCATCCTTTTGGCATGAGTCCCGAAACACCAGTGCCCCGTTAGCACTGTTACTCGTCGTCTTGTGTGACATTTACCAAGCCTGAGTAGATCGCGGGTTCTGTGCAGGCTGTAGCGGGGCCAAGTGGACCTGGCGACTCGACAGGTATGTTCTTGTTCCCACCTTTCTTCAGCAAGATTGTATGATTCCTGCTGGATCAATCGCTTGCAGTGAGATAGAGGAATGCCAACGAAGTGACATATCATCGAGTTGCTCAATGATGCGCCCTTTTTGGCAGTTGCGTCCGCAATATCGTTACCAGTACACTCTGAGTGCCCTGGGATCCAGACTAGTGTTACTCTTGAATGTCTCACTATCTCGTTTAGAGATTTCCGGCATTCGTTTACACCATCGATGTAGTGTATACACCATGTATAGCAGCGATAGCCGCTTTGCTGTCGGTAAAAATATGGATGTCTTCTGATATCCTATAGTACCTAAGCCATCTTGCCGCTCTTGTAATGGCCGAGACTGAATGAAACCTTGACGTTAATGTTTTCCACATAGAAACCTCCCCCAGTGTTTACGCCGCTTTTGGAGCCATCAGTGAAAACTCTGGGGACTCCTTCGGTGGCAGGGGGTAGGGAGTGATATTCCCTATTGATTGAAAAAGCCCGCCAAAATACGGTTTCGGTGGGCAGTAGTCAGTGAAGTTATGGAGCGCTTGATGCTGCCTGAGAATCTTGGAGTGGCCAAGATCGGTTCTCGTCCGTGAGCATGTAGCGTTCCGTCTGATCGCCGCAATCAGAGCTAGCTGTTTGGCCAGAACTTCCACCGGAAGCCAGTTCAGCATAGCGAACAATGCCTTCGTTGGAGTAGACCTGAGCGCTCCCGTTATCAGGATCGCCGCTAGCCGAAAAATTTTCTCTATAGTTCGTCGGTGGGAGTCTTTCCACCAGACTATAACCCCATAGAAAATTATGGGCTTAATTACCGTCTCAAAGATCCAGTTGGTCTCTCGGGGTTCGATGCCCCAGCTGCGACCAATTGCTCTTTTGCAGGTGTAAATAGCCACGAGGGCCTTATTTGCTCCATACTGGGTGTTTAGGTTCCAAGATAGTTTGCTGTCTAGGATTACGCCCAGGTACTTAGCGTTGTCCGAGACCTTCAGTGTGGTCCCGTTTAGTTTGGGGGGCGCAAAGTCTCCGATTTTTGATAAAATCTCTGAAAACAGCGTTACGTAATATGTGCACAGCCCCGAAGTAGTTGAAAATTAATATTTATATTTTGTGGGCATGATACTGCCCACTTTTCAGCTGACAGTACAACCTGACAGTACATCTTTTCAAATTCGTTAAAAGATTAAGCTATTCTGAGAGATAATAAACAGCTTCTTATTTTTTAAGTCATCTAAAAATGTGATAATCCAGTCAAAGAAAGAGTGAGAGAGAGAGAGAGGAAGAGAGGGACATTTAAGAACTGAGGCTGTAAGTGCAGCGAATTGTAACAATAACGTTATTCAGTTCTGATTCAATTTAAAAATTTTAATTATATCATATTTAAATTTACTTTCTGTTTAGACGATTAGAATAAAAAATTTCCCTTCAAAAGGTTTTTTTTCTTAATAAGTGTGGGAATTTTCTTTTAAATAAACAAAATATTTCATGGTAGTTTTTATATATTCAAATAGGAAAATTTTCAAAGAAATTTATATAAATACATACAATTTTTCTTTAGGGGAAATTTTCTTAAATTCTGTTTAAATTAAAAAATAACAGATTCGGTTAAAATTTTATACGTTAATGTTAATTTTTATACGTTACGGCTACTTATAGTAGTGCGAATATAATAATATCATAAAAAAGGAAATTTTTTTTTTAAAAGGGATATTTATAGAAAGCACAATATTTTACAATTGTTCACTCCCTTAAAGGGAAATTTTTAAATTTTAAAGAAAATAAAAAATTTGTTTGCGCATATACCAATATGTAAAAATAAAATATCACTTCAAGGGAAACTGCATACATTTCCGGGTATCTTAGATGCCGATCAAGTTTACATTTTATATCCCCTTGATGATGTCTTATTGTGCATGAATGTCTACAGCTCAATATACATATAAATTTTAAGTTCTTTTAGATTTAAAAATACATTACTGTGAATCTATTTAAAATTGGCCCCTACGGCCCTTTGTTCCAACTTGGAACCATAGTCATCAATATATATATTTAAAATTGTTGGTGAGTTTTTTTTTATAAAATTTGGGTTTACTTTTATTTGGTAAGTTTTCGTTTATTTGCAAACAAAATTTTACCAATCATTGCAATTTCTTGCATGACCACATTCCGGTGCAAAATTATATAAATTTTAAAGCAAATGGTTGTAAGGGGAATTTCTTGGTTTTAAACAGACAAAAATATGTATATAAATACCATTAAAATCTTAATGCGCTTAACATTTAGGTCAGTGAAATAATGTATTTATGTGCAGATTGTATGTAGACCTAATTTTATATTTTGTTTTTATGTATTTATAAAGCCTTGACCTAAAACAAGTCAATCTGAAATGCAATAATTGAAACTGATTTATAATCGTTCAGTAACCGTTGCATTAGCAATTTAAATTTTTTGTCTGTTAAATACCAACAACAAGACAAGGTCATTTTACAAAGAACCGGTTAAATAAGAAATTGTAATCGTCGGCTCACACCAGGTATTTTTTAATATTATTTTTTGTATCTCTCTTCAATACAAGTTCCGTTACATAAGTGCAAAACCAAATCAATTAAAAAAGCTGTCAAGTTATCAACTGCTTGTTATTAACTTACGCTTAAAAAAAGTCCGTAAAAGATTTTTAAAATTCAATGCTTTAAATGAAATTAGTTTAAAAATATTTTAAGATTGTACAGCTCAATGGATTTTCTAATTGAATGTTTTGTATAATTTATAAATGCAGTCGCTAAAAATAAGAGTTTGTAATGCAGCTTCACCCTAACTCAAGTGCATTTAATAAAATGTCATAATCTAAAAAGCAATAAATTGTTACCAAAAGCCGCCTTCAGCAACCATAATTAAGCAACACAAATTAAATTACAAATCATCACTAATTTGATCAATTTGCTAACTCACGAAAAAAACATTAAAACAAATTATTCACAAAAAAGAGTTATCAAAAGGAAATTTTACATGCATTTTTTAACAACAAACTTTTTTGTTATTTTTTTTTAAAGAATATGAAGTACATATAAAAACATCCAGATGAAAGAGACATTTAAGAAAATCTAAATATTTCATGTGCAGTGACTCTGAATGTGCTAAAATTATGAAATTACCCTAAAAAATCATGCAAATGAAAAAATATCCCTTTTTATGAAAAAAAAGTTATGAAAAATTAAAAAAGTTTCAATACATGATTTTTTAGATGAAAGAAAATTTCTAAAAAAAAATGTTTACAAAACTAAAATTTCCCTTTAAAGGAAATCTTTGGAATTAATGAAAAAAAAAAACAGAAATTTATTGCCATAAAAATTTTTATTAAAATATTTAGTATGAGATAAAATATCCCTTGAAAGAAAACACATCGACAAAATTATTTGCGAAAAACGTTCTATCAAAACAAAATTTTACATACATATGTACGTACATAAATATGTATATGGAATTTTTTAACATAAAATTTTTTGGCATATTTTTAAAAATTAAAAAAGTTCCAATACATGATTTTTTAGATGAAGAAAATTTCTAAAAAAAATTTTACAAAAGTAAAATTTCCCTTTAGTAGTATGAGATAAAATTTCCCTTAAAAGGAAATTATTAATGTACCATAGAAATAACAAATTTCTACAGAATAAAAATAGTACTTATGGGAGGGAAATTATATCATTCGAGATAACAAAAAGTTAATTTCACACAATCTATATTTTAAAATCGTATATAGTACGAGTATGTTAAGGAATTTACCAAAATGAAAAATTTTCCTTTGAAGAGAACTTCTACAAAATAAAAAAAAAAAAATTAATTTTAGGAAAATTAAAAAAATTTTAATTAAATAAAATACGCATGCGATATTTTTAAAAACGTATTTAACTCGATATTTTTATCTTCACACACATAAGAAAAATCACTTCACATACTCCATGGATAGTCATGCCGCCAGCCATAACAAGCGAGGTCAGCTTATTTAACGTTCCCAGCAAAAACTAAGGGACATATGCTTGTCGTTGTTGTGCCTTCTGCTGCGTAAAGCGCTTCGATAATGCATAATTTTTGTTCTCGATGTCCCACTCTGGAGCTCTTGTATTTTACATAAAGCAGCGCTTTTTTCACATCATCCAAAATGCGCTAAAATCATGCTTGAATGATATGAATTATGCCTTCGTTTTACTGCGTCATCTACTAACATACATTATTCATCTGTAGGCAAATACTCAAGCTTAAACAAATAAGAGAGAGAGAGAGAGATGCAGAGAGCATCTAAATTAAATTATATCTTCCAGTCGCTGTTTACTTCCTGTCAACTAAATGTAAATAGCCGACCAACTTCAACGTGCTTAAAAATAAGTTGAGCGATCTCTCTGCCTTCTTTTTGTGCACCCTCGGAAGCGCTTCAATACTACGCATCTCGAAAGCATGAAATTTTCTTACTGCTTCCAGAAACATAAAAATTTTTTGCTGGGTTTCCATAACAAAAAGATTTTAAAATTCAATGTAAAATAAAAAAAAAAATAAACTATGAAAATATTCACAGCAATAGCAATGAATGGCAGCAAAATCTACTAAAAAAAGTCAACGAAAAATATTAAAGAAAAGATGCAGGGAAATTTTTTCGATATTTCTTTTATATCGTTTCATACATTCGTTCCATTACAAAGGTGTAATGGCAGCAATTTTGGCATTTTAATGTGGTCGCTTTAGTGCTTTAAAAAGTACTTTAATTATAGTATTAACTTAATTATGATTATTTTTATGTTTGACTATAAAATGACTAATTTTAGACATAACCAATGCATTTTCTTATCTTCATTAAGGTAATTGAGCCATAAATTTATGTTTAATAGCTAATACAGAAAAAAAAAACCATTAAAAGATCACTTTTTCGGTAGAAAAAAATTTTTTTGACGGCAACAGCAAAATAAAAATAAGAAAAACAGATACCTTTGGAACCACTTATGAAAAGGAAGGTATGTACATACTTGCAGCAAGTATGATTTCTATCATAAAGGACACAAACGCCGCTTAGACTTATTTAACAAAGTAACTCCTACGAAATGCTATATCATTCACTTTTTTTTAATTCCCAAGATATATCAACATATTAATACGGTAAGTGCCACGCCCATCTATAAAGTTTATAATACTTTTTCTTCAAAACGTATAGTAGGCTATGCGCACAAAATTTTCAGTTTTTAGCTGCATTATTTCCATAAAAAATATCGTACAGAAAGGTAAATTGTCCCAGCAAAAAAATTATTATGTTTCTGGAAGCAGTAACAAAATTTCATGCTTTCGAGATGCGCAGTTTTAAAGCGCTTCCGAGGATGCATAAAAAGAAGGTAGAGAGATCGCTCAACTTATCTTTAAGCTCGTTGCAGTTGGTCGGATATTTACATTTCGTTGACACGAATAATAAAGGAAACAGCGACTGGAAGATAAAATTTCATTTAGATGCTCTCTGCCTCTCTACTCTCTTATTTAATTAAACTTGTGTTTTTGCCAACAGATGAATTATGTATGTGGGTAGATGACTCAGTAAAACGAAGGCATAATTCAGATAATTCAAACATGATTTTAGAGCATTTTGGTAGATTAGAAAAAGCTCTCTTTTATGTAAAAAACAAGAGCTCCAAAGTGGGACATCGGAAACAAAAATCATGCATGTTCGAAGCGCTATTCGCAGCAGGAGGCACAACAACAACAAGCATCTCTCCCTTACAAACCTGCTTCGGTCGAAGCAGTAGTTTTTGCTGCGGTATGGGAAGTGCCACGCGTACTTAACATATTAAAGCAAAACCTACCCTTTGATTTCTTCCTGTTCATATTCATACATAGTACCAATTCTTCAACAATTTAGCTCATTTAAATTTTTTCGTGGAATACAGAACAGACCTAATATATAATAATTTTTTTAATTGCTGATTTTCAATACGAATCTTGTTAAGGCAAATCCTACCACATCAGTCCAAGACACAAGTCTCCAACAATTCTAGTGACTTAAGAAATCGAATTTCACGTACAGACAGACGTACAGGTGGACAGACGGACAGACGGACATGGCTCATTCAACTTCTCTATAGTCAAAGATCCTTATTATAAATACTTAATTGATTTCATATGAATATTGTGAAAATTACAAACGAATTGATTCACAAATACCCAATACAATTTTGGTGAAGTGTATAAAAAATTTTTATGGCTTAATTTTCTTTGGTCATTAACATTTTGCCATCGTTTGTCTTTGTGGCCAACTTTTACACGGGCATTTATTTATTTGTTTTAAATCAAATAAAAATTTTTTTTCTTCACGTTTTATTTTTTTTTTCATTTACTTCTACCTCTCTTCAATAGGCAGTTAATGTACCCATTGAAAGCTAAAATGTGTCAAGGTTATTTACGGGGTTTATACACACACGTGTATCAGTCGGTGTGAGCTGAGCAAAGCGGTATGATGTTGGCCAGTTGTTATGGAATTTTTTATTTGTTTTATGTTTGACGTTATGTTGTAATCGATTTTATCTCTTCTTTAGCTTAACATTTGTTTATGATTAACACAGTTTCTTTATATCTAATATGCAGATTTTATTAGCGAGTGCAGAAAAAAAAAAGAAAACCAAAAATATAAAGGCTCTAATCATTTTGGTAATGAAATTCTTTTTGTAAGAAGTGTTAATGGGCTTTCGATATGTATACATACAAATCGTTTATAAATATATTTTGTAAATTTTGTTTCATTATTTACCTACGAAAAATATAATTTGCATTTACTAATTAGCATGTGTTTTAAGTTTTTGTAAAAAAACATGTGGATAATTCAAATGAAATGCAGTAGAGAATTCATGCCGGGGAAATGCTGAAGATTATTCTTAATTGCTTGAATGAATGTCAAAATATTCCAATTTCCAGCATCAAAAAAATTACTCTTGAGTAAAATAAACGTCATCTCTAGAGTTTTAACAAACCCTCCAGAGAAGATGTAGAGAAGCATTACAAAGTGTAGTCAAGGAACGAAGTCAATCAAAGTGTGCCGCGGTTGATATTTTTTAACTTACATCGGTTTTGAAAAATACCCATATTTATCAAAATCTCCTTTTTTTAAATCAAATTAGTAATTTGCCGTGGATTTTTTTATATTCAAAAGCTCACAACTCTCATATGATTTTTCAAAACGATTTTCAAAATTGACCTCTTGGCCTTCCAAAAAAAAAAGCAAATTGCAAAGCAGTTTTTATCAACTTATGCAATTATATTATTACGTTTTGTTTAATAACTCCGTTTTTATTCGGGCAATACTGTATGTTAATGAAATCCAAATCAATAGCATACTTTAGGGGTTAACATACATTGGGCGATTTAAATAATTAAAACACCAAAAGACTTAAGAAACAAACTTAGTGTCAGGTTTTTTCGTTTCAAAAACAAAAGACTTAAGATACGAATGTTTCAAAATTTTTCTTGATACGGTCGCCTTAAAGCCCGCGATGCTATGCAATAGCTTAAAAAAAATGTTTATTAGCGCCTACCTTCTCTATTTATGGACCTATTTTTAAAATTCTTGTTGTTTTGTTTGACAAGTTTTGCGTATACCTCTTGGTCCCAAAACTTCTTCTTATTGAAAATTGGAGGGTTGGTGGGGAATTACCCCTTCCCCCTAAAATAAATTGACTTGCGCAAAACTTATTCATTTACGTAGGTACGATTCCCAATATTTTTTTTTTGTTAAACGAGTGTTTTCGCCATTTGGTCCCATAAAATATTATTGGAAGATTGGGATCGAAGTTGGCCCTCCTCCCATAATAATAATTATCGCATAAATAAGCCATTTATCGACAGATTTACAAAAATTTTTGTAGTTTCATATTTATTTTTTTTTAAATAGGGGACCAAGTTCGCCACCCTTAATTTTTTCACCGATTTTAAAATTTCTCTTTATTTGAAGGGGGTTTGCTGCGGTTTTTTTAATATTTTTTTTTTTTTTTTTAGTACGGAGGGACAAGTTTCCCTCCAAGTGGCTCTGAATCACTCACTGACTCACTCACTTACTCACTGACTCACTCATCAATATTATTGGGCACTTCCAGTAAAGCTAGAGAGCTGAAACTTGGTACACAGGTAGGTCTTGGTGAGAAATTAACCAGAAAAATCTTTAAACGGGCATTTTCCACCCGGGGGACTAGGGTGCCCCTTCTTTGTATGGGGCACTTCCAGTAGAGCTAGAAAGCTTAAATTTGGTACACACGTAGGTCCTGATGAGAAATTAAGAAAAATAATTTTTAAACGGGCACTTTTCACCTGGGGGGACTGGGGGTGCCCCTTCTTTGTATGGGGAACTTCCAGTAGAGCTGGAAAGCTTAAATTTGGTACACAGGTATGTCCTGATGAGAAATTAGAAAGGCCAAAAATTTTTGCCAAGCTTATAGGTTGCCTAGAAATGAGAAAGGAATTGTACCTATCAAGAACTTGGTCCATATATTGATCTCAGTACTTTTTATGTCCGAAATATTTTGGATAGGAACTTGGCCTTATTTTCACATTTGTGTTTTTGTGCGGATTATTACTACATCACCATGCTATTGTCACGGTTCCACTGATTTCTAGTTTCTTTCTACGAGACCTTAAGTTGGAAGAGATTTTATTCGTAATTAAACAGATTAACAAGATAACACTAACTCCCTACGACCTTGTAATAGACTTTGTAGTGAAGTGAAAAACTTACGGATATCAGTATGTTGATTTAATGAATAATAAAACTTTGGGAATTGGTGGTTTTAATTGGTAGCGGGAGCAAGAAAAATGAGGGTGCGAGGGGTATATATCCCCCAAGAGTTTTTCAGATAACTACTACTTCTTCAAGTATGAATTTTTTTAAGTATTTTTAAACACAATTAATCTTGACTACTTGACTTTTTAATTAAATTAAATTAATGTAGTTGTAACTGAAATCACAAAGAGATCATAGAGTTCATAGCAAACTTTTAAAGTTAATGTTCAGTTAAAAAATAAATATATATGGACGATTCACAAATGTTAAAATGGCTCAAAATAATTTAACTTTCAAATATTTATTTAGCTAAATCTGCCACACAACATATAGATATATGTGTGTATATGTGTAAATATTGGTATTTTTTATCTATAAAACTTTTGAGACTTGAAACTTTAAACAGCTTTGCCGAAAAAAAAATCAAGACGCCACACACTTTATCACATTCTTCGCTCGCTGCCTTCTCTTTTTTTGTTGGAGTTCCGTTGAAACCCAAACGAGGGCACTGAAGTAAATTTTGTAGCTAATCTGTTGGTTAACATTTTAACAAATAATGTCTATTACAATCAATTATTACAAATGTTTGCTAACAAAATTTAACCAACTCTAAACTAATAAGTAGTCGTTTGCAGCAAAAGCACACAAAACTAAAAAAAAAAAAAAAACATAAAGCCAAAATAATTGCGTTATTTTAGCCAAACAGTTTACCACAACTGAACACACTGATCATTTATTTATTCGTTTATCTTTTTGTTGAATTTTTGGCAAGAGAGAGAGAGGAAAATATGCATATATTTCATTCATTAATTGTAAACGTATTTTGATCGTTATTGCACAGACATTTTATTATTTCAACAACTTTACTGCTGGAGAGTTGTTTTGTTTGTTTGATTATTTCTTTTTAATTAAATTAATTTAGTCGTGATTTTTAGCACATATTCACACTCTTATATTATTTCAATAAAAATATTTTTTTTTTATTTAAGTGCAGAAGGTGTTCATACCGATATTTTTACTGTATTTTGTGTTGCATTACAATAATCTTAGTTTTAAAATTTGGATGGTAAAGAAAACTGACAGAGCAAGAAACTAAAGTTACAAATGACAATTTGGTAATTTGGTAATTTATCAGTAGCACTCACTATTTGTTGTAACCCATATTATTGTCACATTTAAAGCAAAAGTGAAAATTTAGCAGATCGTAAAGGGTGGGCACAAAAAACTTGGGAATCTCCTTGATACACAAAAATTTAAATTGGGTAATTTTCTGTTATAAAAAATTTTTACTAAACTTTTTATGAACTCGAAGAAAGTATCGTAAATAATAAATACTGACTAGTATAATTAACGAAAAAAATAATACGAGAATTATGGCTGATATTTAATATTATAAACGTGAAAGTTTGTATATTTGTTCACAAAAACCGCTGAAAGGATTTCTATACAATTTGGTAAGCGGATAGCATGTAACTGAGATTAAAATAAACAGTACTTTTTATGGGAGAAAAAAAGGGGACAAATTGATAATTTTGGTCCTTTTTATTTTTCTACTAATATTTTATAAATTTTAAAGCTTTTGCATAGCTTCTATAGCGGGCTTTAAGGCGACCGAATCAAGAAATTTTGAAAAGTTTGTTTCTTAAGTCTTTTGTTTATGAAACGAAAAAACCTGGAATTTGTTTTTGAAACGAAAAAACCTGACACTAAGTTTGTTTCTTAAGTCTTTTGTATTTTGAGTGTTGCTGCTTTGGAAATTTTTTAAAATTTCCAGTGTTGCCACTTTTCACGGAACATTTTCTGGGATTTTGAGGGGATTTTTGGGAATTCCCGTCTAGTGTTGCCACCTTTTCCCGGGAAATTTTCCTGGATTTCTTGGTTTTTGTGGGGATTTTTATATATGTATATAAAAGAAAGTCGTGTTAGTTACACTATTTATAACTCAAGAACGAGTGAACTGATATGGGGGAAGATTGGTGGGCAGGTAGCTTAAAACCAGGAGAAGGACATAGGATACTAAGGTAAGGAACTTTTTACCTGGGGGGACAAGGGTGTCCCTTCTTTGTATGGGGCACTTCCAGTATAGCTAGAAAGCTGAAATTGAAATTGAAATTGCATAAGTTGATAAAAAATTCTATGCAATAGCGGCAGTCCCCGAGTGCACACGTCTTTTTTATATAAATTAACATACCTTCTGGGGGCTGAAAGGAGAAAAAACTTGGTAATTTTTTATTTTTGGTACTTATTTACTTTTACTGTTTTTTAAAGATTGATACTTTTTTTCCTTTTTTGAATGGATTTTAATTACAGACTGCATCTGATTCAGATTAAAATATAACTACTAATATATTATAAATTTTCAAAAAATTTACACGTACTTTCTAGGGTTGGAATAAAAAAAAACTAGTATTTTTGGAACTTTTTTATTTATGGTGCTGTTTTTCTTTTTATACTTTCTGTCTGGAGAAATTCTTTGAATGGATTTGAATGACGGAATGTGATTCAAATTATATTATAAATAATTGTGGTTTTTATTTCGGTACTAATATTTTATAAATTAATATGCTTTCTGGAAGATGAAATGTGAAAAAAGTTGCTACTTTTTTACTTATGGTACTGTTTTACTTATGGTACTTTTTTAATAAAGGTACTTTTTCTATTGAGAAATGTTCTTAATGGATTTGGGTAACGGATAGGATGTGACTCAGATTAAATTATAGCGTACTTTTTAAGGGGGTAAAAAGAGACAAATTGGGAGTTTTATTCCTTTTTATTTTTGTACTAATATTTTATAAATTTTTTTTTATAAATTAACATGTTTTCTTGAAACCGAGTTAAATATGTTATTGCATGGCATGCCAACCCTTCATTTTACATTTTCATTAAGTATACTTTTGGGGGTGTAGTTAAAGGAGAAAAAGCTGATACTTTTGGCTCTTGGTACTATTTACTCTTTGTGATAAATTTTGAGACAGCTTATGACTTCATTAACATGTAGTGTGTTCTAAAACAACTTTTTTTAAATATACAGTTCAACAAACACTTTCGTTTAACTCTTATGGCCATTTTTATAATTTGATATTTTCAATTTAAACAATCAACCATCTCGCACCAAATAAATTCGTTTATAATCTTGGTTCCACTTTAAATTTTAAGTTTGATACGTGACATAACCAACAAAGCACCAGCATCGCAACATTGCTTTTGTTAAGTCTTTTTTTTTAGCAATTTTTTTTTTCTTTATCTTTTAAAACATTTTCATCTGCTTTATAATAATTTTGAGCCACATTTCCGCAAAATGGTTGTTGTTTTTTTCTCTTGTATTATATAAACAAAAGCCAAATGTCAAATTTAATAAATCGTCATTATAATGTAGCAGTTTAAATTGTGAACTAGATCGTAATTATTAAATATAATGAAAATTCAAATTGAAAAACAAAAGTGCCAACATGAAGCATGCTAAGACCCGTTTAGATTTGCCATTTATAAAAAAAATTTTAGTTGCCATTATAATTCGATTGTGGTGCAAACAATCTTATGTTAAATATAAATTGAAAAATATGGGTAACGTTCAATACAATTGTTTCACACGAACTATCCTCAATTGAACCAACATTTTCCATAGCCGAATAAATTTTTTTAAAGTAACATTCTATATATAATTTATTGAAATAATATGCGTTTTATCTCATTAACCAATCCAAAGTAAAGGTTTAAAAAAAATTTGTGTTTTGGCCAAAGTAACGTTCAATACATTTTTGTATAACTATCATATACTTTCCAAATACATACTACAAAACGTTTCAGCCAACCATGAACTCAATAAATATTTTGGATATAAATTAAGATTGATTGAGAAAATCGTTCCCAGAGTGAAAAAAACATAAATTTTATTAAAGTAACATTCAATACATATGTGTATGATATATTTTAGCAATCTCACATTACGAATAGGTGAGTTTTAACAAAACTTTTTTAATAATAATAAAAAAATCTGCATTTACCTAAAATAATGCATTAGGTAACATTCATTACATTTTGTTATAAATTTTATATATTTTCGAAACAGACACTACAAAATTTGTAAAAAGAATACTAAGGTTTCAATAAAGTTTTTCTAATATGATTTATAATTAACTAAAGAATTTCTTTACGCAACTAAATCACATATAAAAAGTTTCTTCTTGTAGTAACATTCAATACATTTTTGAAAGATTTCTATTTTTTCCAAACCCACACTACAAATTAATGAGTTTTACCAAACAATTTTTAAGTTTGGACAAAAAAATTTGTACTCAACTAAAACAACAATAAGTAACGTTCAATACATTTTCAAATATTTGAGAAACGCATACTACAAAAGTGAATTTTCAATAATTTATTTTTGTTTGAATTATAATAGATTGACGAACTTTTTTCAAGAGACAATTAAGATTTCAAAATTTGGTTTAAGTAACATTCAATACATTTATATAGGGCCTCTGTTTTTTCCAAACACACACTACAAATTAATGAGTTTTACCAAACAATTTTTAAGTTTGTACAAAAAAAATTTGTACTCAACTAAAACAACAATAAGTAACGTTCAATACATTTTGGTATAAATATCAAATAGTTAAGAAACGCATACTACAAAAGTAGAAGAAAATACTCAATCTTCAACAATTTATTATTGTGTGAATTATATTGTATGGACGTAAGTTTTCAAGGGCCAAATCACATTTAAAAATTTTGTTAAAGTAACATTCAATACAATAATATACGACCTCTGTTTTTGTCCAAACACACACTGCAAATTGATGAGTTTTAGCAACAAAATTTTAAATTTGGACAAAAAAATTTGCATTGAAATAAAAACCATAAATAACGTTCAATACATTTTGGTATAAATTTCAAAAATTTAAGAAACGCATACCACAAAAATAGACATAACATACTCAATCTTCAATAATTTATTATTGTTTGAATTATATTGGATGGACGTAAGTTTTCAGGGAACAAATCGCATATAAAAATTTGGCTAAAGTAACGTTCAATACATTTTTTTATTTCTTTTTTTTTATAGGAAAAATACCAAATTTGTAAGATGTAAGAATAATTCTGTTTATTATATAAAAAAAAATATTTATTTAATTAAAAATTATCCCATAAGTAACGTTCAATACATTTTTTCCCCTAAAAACAATATTGTCGTCAGTCAATTAATACGAGCAAAATAATACTAGTGAATATCCCGGCCGTTGGGTTTAAATTGCAAATATTTTCGAGACAACCTGTACTTCAAAGCTTAAGATTCTTTACGAAATTATAAAAAACATGGAGCTTGATTTTGTTTAATATTTTATAGCTTTTTATTAAACTTTGTTATGAGTTATTGTCTAACAGTCAAAACACATTTTATCTAAAAATATTTTCCACTTCTTTTCTTTACAGGTAATGAATGCACAACAAAATCAACAATAAAATTACATAATTCTTTGACACCAGTGCATTGTGGTGAGAAATTATTTTTACATATTTTTCTATTATAAATTATATCTATTGGTATGTTTGTTAGTATCTGTGAAAATATAATTGAAATTCAAAACGTAATTATATTATGTACATGAGGACAAGAAAACCAAAACCAAAAACAAACAAAAAACAAAAACAAACTTTACAAGTTACTAAAAATTATACTTCTAAGGCAACAGTCTAAAATTTATTTTTGCTTTTTATGGACTGACACTTAAAATTTGTGTTTAATAAAAGTGGGTGAAGAAGGCTAGAAAAGGGCAAAAATAACAAAAAATTTTAAAAATAAAAACAAACCTAAATTAACTCACAAAATTAATTACAAACTCACTGCCGGTGTTGTCATATGTCAAGGTGACAATTTAATGACATGTAAACAAAGTTGAAACAAATGTACACTTGAATTATACAAGTAAGAAAACATACATACATACAGAAATTATATGAAATTAAAAAGCAAAACTAATGACATCGTCATAATTACACCGAAAGTGCAAAACTATTTAAAAAGCAATAAATTGTAGATTTTATGTTTGAAAAGAAAATAAATTTCTTAATTATTTTTTTGTTGTTGTTGTACTCTTTTTTCTCTCTTATATATCTTTCGCCCATCTATAAGAATCATAATGATTTATATAATCTTTAGTTACAATAAATTGTTTTACATAATTTATGGAGTGGATAGTAAACAAATGTTGTTGTTGTTTCGACTTGTGTAAATGTCACCATAAATTTAATTTTTGGTTTGAAGAGCGCTATTTTTTCTTTTATAAGCCATCGTAAAAAATATTCACACAAAATTAATGTTTATTTTTTCTTTGCATTTGGCTTTTGCAAGGCTTGGTATTGTTCATAATTAACATATTGAATAATTTTGTATTTCTTGTGTAGAGGGGGGGCAAAAGAAATTCGTTTGTTTTTTTCATAATATCACTTTCGCTTCCATGGTAGTTTATTCGATTTTTGCAAACAATTCTTTTGTAAACTGAAGAAATTTCTCACTGTTCAGGATGCTCTGGAGGATAAAACTACGAAATTGTTCTGTATAAAATTATAATCATAATTGTATGTTGGCCGGTATCATGTTTTTAAAAAGTATATCTCGGTTAAACTTAAAGTGTTAGAAAATCCACAAAAACCGTATAATAATATTTTTTCTACCACGTTGACATCTTCTGTGAAAATAGAATTCGTATTTAATGTACTCGTTTTGGGGTATTCACACTGTAGTCATAAGTCATATGTCATGAAATAAAAGCACACCAAAATATGACAAGTGTGAACACTCCGTCATAAATAAGTGTGCTATGTCATAATTGTGCCAGCTGATAAACATTTAACAACACTCCATTTTTAGTCGGATTATTGCGCATACGTTTGCATTTTGGCTTAAATGTAAATGTTTTTTAATTGTTAATAAAGAAAACAATAAATTTCCCGTAAATTTTCTAAAATTTCCATTATCAATTAAAATTTACAAATATTTTTTTATCTATACGAACTTGTTGAAATAAATATAATCAAAAACAGCTGTTGCCGGTAACATGAGCTGAACTTTTTTTTTTTTCATTCAAGGCGAATTAATTATAAGGTGAATGCAGTGGCGAATTCACGCGAATTTATACATTACCTACACTGTCAAATTTGTTACATATTTTCCCGCGCCATTTTAATGTAATTTTTTAGGCATGGAGAATTTTAACAGCGTAGGTAATTAATTTGCCGTTTACACAAACAAAATGCCTGTTGTTTGATTTGTTGTTGAATTATTTTAGTCGTAATGAATTTGCCTTTGCCCGAAAATTACATTAAAATGGCGCGGGAAAATATGTAACAAATTTGACAGTATAGGTAATGTATAAATTCGCGTGAATTCGCCACTGCATCCCCCTTATAATTAATTCGCCACATGAATTTGCCTTGTTTTCATTCTTGTGTTATTTAAAAGTAGTGGCGGCTTGTAAATATTATCGCCGGCTCGAATAAGGAGTTGCAGCTGCTCGACTAAGATTTCTACTGTTATTTTATGACAAACCATAAACATACCTCAAAATGTCTTATTATTATATGACTTTTTTTGCTTGAAGCACAACAAAAATTTTTTTAAACTGTTGCAAAATAATAAGACATGTGACTGATATGACAACAGTGTGAACACCCCAATTATGGTTTTTGATGTCTCAACAGCGTAATGTTAACGTATTAACAAAGCTCTGCTAAATTCTATGGTTCTTGTCCACGCTTTTCTATTTTAAAATATAACTTTGCACATTTCAGTTTGCCATTTCAGAATACGTGAGGGTACTATGGTTTTTAATGAATTTTAGAGAACATAAAAACGATGTATGGGTGTGAAGAGAAAACTAAAAATTTAACTAGCAAAGATCCAAACCGAAAAACAAATTGGTCAAATAAAAATTTTAAAAGTTATCAGTTCAAAATTCGTAAATATTTTTTATTTAATATTTGACAGTGATATTGTCTGAAATGGTTACCTTATTGAGTACAAAGCAAGCTATTACTTAGGACCTAGGTTCGATCCCTGGTTAGGGCAGAGTCAATCAACATTATAAATTTCTCTATTTTTAAATTTAGTGTGCCATTGGTATTAATTGTTGTGACTGTTTAAAGTGATGAAGGCATAGCACTGGTCACAAAAAAATACTGGTATTTTTATCAGTTGGATATTGTTTGTTGAATTTAAATGGAAATTTTCTGCTATTTTGTTCAAGCTGAGGTTATCTGACACGAAGGACCAAAAGTATTCCGACAGCGCTTGATACTGTTCTCAGCTAATGTGTATTACAGCATCCTCTTTGGTCGGTTAGCAGAATTGTCGACGAAGTAAAACAATTAATAAAATTACTACTCACACATCTTTATTATAAATGAGTTTTATTAACATTTATACGGCTGTTAAGTACTTAAAAGTGTCCTGTTAACTTTAAAATTCAAATTTTTCTTCACACACATAGCTAATGAAGGATTTGTGCTGACTTGAAATCTTTGGAGGGAAATCCGGGCGGATAATGGGACTAATATTTTACAGTGTTTCATTAGAAATGTTTCTTATTTAAGGGTCTATGAGTTTTACTCAATAATGTTTGCATATTTACCTACAACAGCCTTTTTTATTTTATTATTTACACATTTTATTATTTTTTTTTTATTGTCTAAAATATTTCACATTTAACCAATTGCACTTTATTAAATTTTAATGACATAATTATTAGTATATTATGTCATACTAATGAGACCTATCGTCACACATACTTAAAGAAATTCATGCTAGCAAGTATCTTTGAGTAGTTAAGAGAGCCATAAAAGATTAAATAACCAGTCAGTTCAAATTATCATAATTCCAGCATGTGTATTCTGTATTTTTGTCTTTCTTTCTACCTTCAATAAAAAAATCATAAAAAAAATTTCAACACCTTTTTTTACCACTTTTACATCATAATTTGCTTGAGGGTAAATTTTTTTATTTTGCTGCTACTCGTATTTAAGACTTGATTATAAATGTTTTTAGTTTTGTTAATTATGATGAATGAATTGTTAAAAAACAAAATAAATGTGTGTGTGTGTGTGTTGATGCAGGTTTAAAATGTATTTATTTTAAAATTTAGTTTTAACAGCATAGTTTTAGGAGGTTGATTAAAATGGAATGCAATTCAAATTAAATAATTGAAATGAAATGAAAACATCATTAGTAAGATCGTCGATCGTACTTTTGCAAATGATCAACAAAACTTTTGTAGTAAAAATTAGCAGAAAGTTAAGTTTAGGAGGAAAAATAATTGATTATTAATTCTTGAATAAAAATATTAACAACAACCCTGCCTAATAGACGAGATCACTATCAACTAGTGATGATCGCTAGATATAATAGAGGATTACAACTTCACAATATTATATATTATATTTGTCCGTAGCTGGCGTTAGTAATATAGGAAAGCTACAGTTTTTTATACCTTCTCTCGAGAGGAAACGATCATTAGCAATGATCAGTAAATCCCTGCATGGACAGCGTACGTTTGATAAAGAAAATAATTATTATCGGAACGCAATATCGCTAAGGCAACTGTGTAAACGAATCAATGAGCCATCTATAATGCCAAAAATTTTATATATCGCAAGGGTTCTGATTAAACAAAAGAATACCAGACTTTATTTAAAAAAGTTTCCAAACATTTAAAAAGATTAAAAATACGTGTAAATTTTATTTTTTATTGATAATGGCAAAGGAATGATCGTGTTCGAAATAAGATTTAGGCGTGTTAAAAAAACTTTCTAACGATGTAGAACAAATCCGTACAAAAACAAAAATGTGAAAATAAGGCGAAGTTCCTATCCAAAAAATTTCGCCCGTAAAAAGTACTGAGATCAAAATAAGGAGCAAGTTCTTGATAGGTACACTACCATCTTATTTCTAGGCAACATGTAAGGTTGGCAATATTTTTTTGCCTTTCTAATATGGGAAAGAATTTTTGGAAAAATATTGGCAAGCTTACAGGTTGCCTAGAAATTTAACCTGTGAGGTTATCTCTGTAGGGAGACCTTACATTTCAAGTTTCATTATATTATGATCAAGAGGATCAAAGTTATGAGGGGGAGGTAAAAACAGCTCGAATGGTTTCGTGTAAATATACACACTGTGTGGCCGGAACTTGGCCTGGGGCACTACCGTGCGCCTAGATTACAATTTACTGTAATGGGACGGTATGAGGTGAGAAACCCAACATTATAAATCAGTAGTAAAACAAGAAGATAAAATAACCAATTTAAGGAAAGCAAATTCAAAATGGCTTCCAAGGAGCAAAAGAAGTTCAGTGATTGAAAACTGAAAATTGTCACAACTTATCGTGAATGGTATCACAACAAAGAGAATACCGATACATAAAATACGTGAAATGGCAGCCGTGGGATAGTAGGATGCCCTCATCAAAAATTACAGATCGGTAAAATAATGTAAAATAGGGGACTAAGGGACATTAGAAGAAGAAATTCAAAAAGGCTGCCTTGGAATGGAAAAGGTAAAAAGCCAATAATTAAAAATAATTTAGATCCAAATTTACAGTCTTTAGTTAACTCATGATATATTTGTATGAAAAATCTTTGGTTAAACCCTTGTTATTAGTTAACTAAGGACTGTATATTTGGTCCTAAAAGTCATACTTCTTCATACTTTTTCATACGTCTTCAATTATATAAAGAAATTATGACCAGAGGCCCACATAAGGTCAAAGACCAAATATTTAAAACCATTAAAACCGATAACACATAAAAATAGTATTCTAACGATACATAACAGATTCATAACTTTTTAATAATAAGTTTTTTCGCTTAAGCAAATAGAATGACAAGAATAAAAGTTCTTACTTGTATAAAAAGCTACTTAACAAAGATGTAAAAAAGGGCAATATCTCACCCCGAGTTGATAGCAGAGGGTGAAATATGTTGCATATTTTGCCATATATTGGTGCAAATCGCTTTAAATATTTTACATATTTTTTAGAATGGATCACGAAAATTAAATAATGTAGCATAAATGCAACATTTTTTCAGAAAAGAAAACGACATAAGAAAGAAAAAATGGGTCAATCAATTCAATCAAAATCATTTTTCCATCCCTGGCTATATTAACATAAATTTCTTTTCATTGCAGAATTTGAAACATTTTCCTCACTTACCATCTCTGTTCTATAAATCAAACAAAATTTTCCATTCGAATACAAAAAATATAAAAATTTTATGGACCAAAAAAAAAAATTGTATTTCCCATCCCTGGTTATAATGATAATTAAATAAAAATTTACTTGAAAGATAAAATGAAATTTTCGCATGAAAATATATAAAGCAATTAAGCAAGCCACAGTAGCGTGTACATCACTGTAGTTAATGCAGGATCTGATGATCTCGGTTCAATAATGGGATAACTTTTATGTATTTGTGGCACATGTGTAAGTGATGAAGGCATAGCACAGGTCACTAAAAAACTGTTCTGACAGCGATTGATGCTGTTCCAAGCTAATGTACACAACACCGCCCTCCTTCGTCGGTTAGCAGAAACATCGGCGAAGTAAAACAAGTAATAAAATGCCTGCTTATACAGCTTAACAAAGTTAATGCGTCTACTTAACACCGGAGGTGCCTCAACACTGCCTTAAAAATTAACATAAAGCTCCAAGCAGAGTTGTAAAAGAGTTAAGCCTTCTAAATTTTCAACATCTATCTTCTCTACTCCAGCCCTCTAACTGAGTTCTGCCACAATGCTTTGCATAAGTAGGGGATGTCCTGCGTGCTGGTCCTAAACAAAAGAAAAAACTAATAATTTATTGTTTTTGTTTGCTGGTTTTCATTACCAACCGTCCGAATATAATTTCTAATAGATCAGTTCAAACCCGTAGTCTCTTACTCTTTTGGGGACTTCACGTATAGACTGAAGGACTGTGGGACATGTCTTGTGAAAATTTAAAATGCAATGACAAACCTTATAATTTTTGGCCCGTTTGGTAAAAACCAAATTGTTAGCTTAGGACCCCAGTCCCAGATCTAAATGTCAATAATTTTGACGCGAAAAAAATAATGCGTCTTCTCGACACCAGAGGTCCTGCAAAACTTTTCTAAAGATTTAAAAAAATTTAGTTTTCCGTTTATTACAACACAAACTCACTATATTGGCCCTTTTCCAGCCATGTAATTCCAAGAATAAAAATCTGTTCTTCTTCTAATCTCTAGTTTAGTTTTAATTTCAAATAACAATTTTAAAACTTACAGTTGCAGCTTAAAGTTAGAGGGAATTAATGATTAAACATAAACAATAAAATAAATTAATTTCTCAAAGACAAATACAAATAAAAAAACAAAATATTGACTAGTAACTTTTTTATGATTTTTCGTCTTCTTCTGCTTTTTTTTTTTTTTTCTTAACTAAAATTTACAAAACATGGTTAACAACTTAATCTTATCTTTGCCAATAATCATCCAGTTCGGCGTGACGATCGTGCACCCCAATCTTCTTTAATCATATCGGAAGCTTTTTCACCAATCATAATAACAGGAGCATTAGGATTGCCATTCACAATAGTGGGCATAATACTGGCATCAACAACACGCAAACCCGAAACACCGTAAACTCTTAAGCGAGAATCTACGACAGCAGTTGGATCCCAACTGGGACCCATTTTACAAGTACCTGTTGGATGATAAATTGTAAAAGTAAATTGTTTTATACAACACGCCCAATAGGCATCCGTATTGAAATCGAAATGTCGGCAGCCCGGAAAAGGAATATTGTGCAGCCTGGAACCAAATCTCTGAAAAGCGTGAGTATTAGAAACATTGATGGCCAGCTTAATGCCCTCCACTAAAACATCTATATCCTCCTGATGGTCAAAATAGTTGGGTATTATTTTTGGCTGCTGTTGCGGATTAAGAGAATTTAAACGCACCCAGCCGGTACTTTTCGGCCTCAGTAACAATGGCAATATGGACCAGGTTTCAGAATTTTGCAAAGGCTTGTAGACGGTATTATAGAAACCATCTCGTAGATTTAAAATTTTACGTATCTGCTCACCACCATCCGAATTAATAGAACTGGGACAAAAATGAAATTGAATGTCGGGCCAATCAAGTTGAGGATCTTGATATTTACTATTCAAAAAAGCCACACCCTCGACACCAGTAAAAGTCATCGGGCCACGTTCTCTTAAAATATATTCCATGGAAACGGGTATGGTTTGAAAACGATTACGTGTCACTGTAAGAGGCGCATCGATTACAAATGTGAGACCGCCCAGACCTACATGATCTTGAAGATTACTACCCACTGGCAGATCGGATATTACGGATATGCCCATTTCTTGTAAATGCTCAGAGGGCCCTATACCCGACAGCATTAGTAGTTGGGGCGAGTTTAAGGCTCCAGCCGAGGAAATAATTTCTCTGCGTACAAACACTATATTTTTGCGACCATTTTTCAAATACTCTACACCGGTGGCACGTTTATTTTTATCCAAAATTATCCGTGTAGCCTGGGCTTTAAGTAATACATGAAAATTTTTCCTTAAACGCACCGGCCTTATAAACGCTTTGCCCGTACTACAACGAGAACCTCTTCGTACCGTTGATTGCGTTATCATAAAACCTGTTTGCAATTCACCATTTATATCACGATTTTCATAGCCCATTTCCAGACCGGCCTGAAGAAATGCTATCGACAGAGGAGTACGCCAGGGAGATTCTTGCACAGTCAAATAGCCGCCAGTTTCATGATATGGCGTCTTGGCCAAATAAGGATTGCGAACATCTTCCGATTTGAGAAAGTATTTTAGAACATCTTCATAACCCCAACCGGGATTACCCAGCGACTCCCAGTGATTGTAGTCATTTTTAGAACCTCTAACATATACCATGGCATTCAGAACACTAGAGCCACCTAAAACTTTGCCTCTAGGCCAAAAACAGCGATCACCTTTCATGGCCTGGCAGTATTGGCGGGTAGCTGGTGGTGCTGTTTGATATTTCCAATCCAAGTCAGTGAGTTGCAGGTAACCGGCCAAGGCAGGAACATCAGAAATTTCCGTTTCATCTCCCCCGGCCTCGAGTAGCAACACTGTCCAATTTTTTATCTCCGACAAACGATTGGCCACCACTGCTCCCGCCGAACCGCCACCAACAACGACAAAATCATATTGACGCTGGATCTGTTTGATTAAAGAGAAAAATAATTTTTGTAAAAATTTCAACAAAATTTAAATATTGCTGTCGCCCCCTTCCCCTCCCTCCCACACCACTTACCACTTGCGGCTCTTGAACTTTATTTTCGGGATCGATATTTTGATAGCGATAATAATTTAGCCCGATCGCCAATAGGGGTATCACACCGAGCAAAGATGTCATTGTAGCAAATGCCATACTTCAGTAATTGTCAGATCCAAGGATCGTCTTTAATTTTTGTTTTCTGTTTACTAAAACCGCTCCCTTCCGGAGCACTCGTCGATAAATTTACCTCGGCTAATATTTTCGGTGTATAATTGCGTATACCTCCCGGCTTGGCCACCTTATATTGGGCCTTGGCCTTTTGATCTTCTTCCAAGATATCCAGATACGATTTAATATACAAATGATGATCCAAATAGTCTTTTTGCTTTTGTAATGATTTGCTTGATTTAGTAGAGACGACCGAAGTTGAGCCACCACTAGCCACCGAGGCGGCTGAGGAAAATCTAGTGGGTGTACAATGACACGATGAATAATAGATGCCACTATCGGTACTTTGTGAGCTCTTGCGCCGTGTATCTCGATATAATTCTTCAGCCGTTTCGAAAGTGCTCGATGGATAATCTGATGTGGTTGAATTACTGTCAAGGGACTTCCGCGAACCCAATTGAGATTTAGATATTTTCACTTTTTCATAAGTTTGTTTGGCCAAATTATACTTCTGTGTCTGTCGGAACAGCTCGTCGTCTGTAGAGGAGGCGTTGGAAATGCTCGACGATGTATAAGTCAATTCTTTGTGTTGTTGTTTATAACGTGGCTTAGGTATTGAAAAGCTTGTGGAATT
Source organism: Lypha dubia (assembly GCA_947311025.1). Taxonomy (NCBI): domain Eukaryota; kingdom Metazoa; phylum Arthropoda; class Insecta; order Diptera; family Tachinidae; genus Lypha; species Lypha dubia. Next base: position 8,664,132 of record OX371262.1, on the reverse strand, counting down.
GTTGGGAAAATTAAATTTTTGTGAATTTTTCTTGTGCTTTTCGTGATGTTGTTGTTGTTGTTGAAAGAGTGGTGGTTGTTGTTGCTGTTGTTTTTGTAGTTGTTTTTGTTGGGGAAGAGGTTGCTGTTGTCGCTTAGAAGTGTTGCATTTATATTGTTGTTGTGATATCTCTTGTCCCATATTTTAACTGATTGAAATATAGGAAGCTGCAAATAAAGGAAAAGAAAAATTAATAAGAAAATAATTTTTGAAAAAATCAAGGACTCAAGGAGACGTGGACTGACAAAGAAATCAAATCAAAAGTAAAAAGGCAACAAATCCAAAATAAAAACTTCCCCAATTCGATTTATAAATTTTAAAGTGCAGATGCTTATTTCCATTTTTTAATAAGTTTGCTCCCGCCTCAAAAGAAGAGAACCTCTGCCACAACTTTTCACGTGACTGTTTCCCGAGTGACAGTTCTACAACTTTCTACATGTAATTTTAAAAAAACGGAGAACCTCCCTGCATAAACTACTGCTGCGCTCGAAAAAGGTTTTCAAACGAAATGTACTGATATTTTTTTTTGCTAAAAAAAGAGAATTTAAAATAAAAAAATGGGGCACTGCCACTCCCATAAAAAACTTATGTTTTCTTTCGAATATTTGGCAAATTTTTTCGAAACTTCGATATTCACTGAAAATACATTTGAAATATTTGTTAACTTTTTAAGCTCGACCGATTTCAACGAATCGCATACTAAGATTCTTGAATTTTATGATAAATGTAGGCGGAGGTGCCACACCCATAGTAAACATATATGCATGTTTTCTAAACTCCTTCTTTGTGAAAATTCTTAGCGAAAGCAGCGTATGCTACTTCAGCCTCTTGTACAATGCAATTCCAATGGGCAGTGCCACGCCCATGGAAAGTTAAATAATAACCTTCAACTATTTCCACTTAAACAGTTGCTATTCAACTCTGCAAGTAACTTGAGTTTCTCCAGAAATAAAATTTTATTTATTTTTTTTTTCAATTTTATTATTTATTGAATCTTCAATTATAAATTGAAACATCAATAAGTTGTTCAAATCTTAAATCTAAATAATAAAAAATGTTAAATACATATATGTTTAGCCAATACTAAACAAAATTTTAATTTCAACGGTTGATTTTTGTTGATTTACATCTCTCGTGTACGGCTGAGAGAAAGAGTAACCCTCCTCCTCAGCCGGGTGTGACCTCTATACTGTAGAATATTGCGCGCAAGTGGATTTGGGTGCAACTCAAGTTTTTTCTTACATATTTTTTCGCGTGTTTTGAAAATACTGACTTCACCAACGGAAGATCTTTATGAATTCGGTGATTTCTGACATACCAGGGGGCTGCTGTAATTGCACGTAGAATTTTATTTTGTCGCCTTTGAATTTTTTCTACACTCGATGCTGAGGCAGTGCCCCATAACTGGATTCCATAGGACCATATTGGTTTCAGGATCGCGTTGTATAATAGAAGTTTACGGTCTAGGCTTAGTATAGAATTTCTTCCAATAAGCCAATTCATTTGGGCTGCTTTTAATTTCATTTGTGTCAACTTTGCGTCTATATGCGATTTCCATGTTAAACGACGATCAAGATGAACGCCTAGATATTTGGCTGCAGTGTGTTATGGTATAGTCTCGGTGTTGATTTGTATAGGCGGGCATGTTTCCCTTCGTAACGTAAAAGTGACGTGTACACATTTCTGCTCGTTAACTTTTATTCGCCATTCTTTTAGCCATGTTTCCAGTTTTGATACGTACCCTTGCAAATTCCGGGAAGCTTCTACAGGATTTTCATAAACGCTTAGAAAAGCTGTATCATCAGCAAATGTTGACGTGTGAATATCACTTCTTAACGGTAAGTCAGAGGCATATATTAAAAAAAGTTAAGGACCGAAGATGCTGCCTTGAGGGACTCCGGCTTCGAGCGACTGCGGAGGGTTTAAAAAGTTACCTTCTCGAACTATAAATTTTCGTTCACTTAAATAGCTTTTTAAAAGCTTGACGATGTTTTCGGGTAGATTTTGTGTTAATTTGTGTATTAGACCTTCGTGCCATACTTTGTCGAAGGCTTGTGCAACATCAATGAAGAGTGCGAGCAATATTTCTTTTTTTCAAATGTGTCTCTAACTACGTTCACAAGTCTGTGAGTTTGTTCAATTGTGCTATGTTGTCTGCGAAAACCGAATTGATGATCTGGAATGCATCCACTTCTAGTCACTATAGGCATCAGCTTGCTCATATACAGCTTTTCAAATAGTTTTGAAATGTTGGGCAATAAACTAATAGGCCGATAGGATTCAACCTTCGTATGATCCTTGCCGGGCTTTGGTATCATAATAATCATCGCAACCTTCCATTCTGAAGGATAGTATTGCAGCCGTAAAATACGATTAAAAATGAATAGTATTATTCTTTTTGCGATATATGGTAATTCTTGAAGCATTTTGTTGCTTATTTTGTCGACACCTGGGGCTTTTTTTAGTATTAAGACTAGTAATGGATAAAATTTTATGAGTGGAAAAAGTAGGCAGTGCCACACCTATTCAAAATAAACGATGCTTCTGGACTATTTCTACTTGACTAATTCTTACAAAACTTTGTATCTACATTGAGAGTTTGTTGCAATAAAATTTTATAATAAGCCACGCCTATGAAAAATAAATATTTTTTTTTAACTACTAATGCTTCAATAATTCTTATAAAAATGCTCGTGCATAATAAGTTGATCTAGAAATAAAATTTTATGGTAATCAAAGGGGGCAGGGCCACGCCTTTGTATATTATATATGTATATATATTATATATATATACATACGAGTATGTATATATATATATTATACATATACATAAAGTACATATTTCTCTTAGACGATTTAAAAAAATTTGCATGTACACGGATAGATTTTTCTCTGAAATCATAATTTAATGATTAAGTTCCACTCCCATACTAGTTAATTATTATCTTTGAACTTCTTTGGATTGATCAATTCGTATAATCCTCGCCATACAATTAAAACAAAACCTGACGGTAAGAAAATATTGCATTGCCGCGCCCATTATAACTAAATTTGGATTTAAAATAGTTCTGCTTGGCAGATTCTTATAAAATTACGTATGAAGTTTAATTTTCTCTGACTCTTGGGCTTTTTTACGAAAAAAATGCAAGAAAAAAATTATGACAGTCTGACCAATGTCTTATTATAAAAAAAAACATTTATATAAATTCATTATTCTAATTTTATATTTGTTAGACATTTTTATTTCTTTTCTGAATATAGAAAGATGAATAAAAGTAATAGTTTGTTGTGTAATGCAAGCACGCACACGCAAACAAATGTGAGAGTAGGCTGATTTATGCAAATCACTACTGTTTTTTTTTATCTATAAAGTATCTTCACTGAATTCACTGAAGAAAAAGAAATTTTTTTTTTATACATTTTAATGAAATTTGTTTTTATTTTATTATTTGTAACATCCCAGCAAAAAATAATCAAGTTTTTGGAAGCAGTACATACTTTTTCTGCCTTAAGAATGAGCTTCGTATTAAGCACATATGTATGTATTATCTTAACAAATGCAGAAATGTATGGCAGAGAATGTAAAATTTTTTGATAACTTTATTTAATCAATGTAGAAACAAAAACAAATAACACTAAAGCAACTAATCTCTATACATGCTCCCTTACACTAGTGCATACTAGAAAGCACTATTGTAAGGAAATGATTAAAATTGTAAATTTTACGAAGTGTAACGAACATAATAAGACGACAGTACGAATGTTTGAATGATGCAATAAAAAATAAAATATATGTATATAATTCAGTTGATATTGTTTTCGTTCCATGAATTTACTTCATACTCACTGCTCTAAAATAAGCACTTAAAACGAAATGCTCCAAAGTGGGATATCGCGAACAAATATCATGCCATACGTAAGCAGGTTTGTAAGCTAATATCACCTGATATTCCCTTCCAAACCTGCTTACGGCGAAGCAGCAATTTTTGCTGGGATGTGTAGTTTTTTTTTTTTTTTTTTTTTAGTGGGAAATAAAACATCCCATATGTTTCGTATTCCATTTTTTATGGTTTTTTTCTTTAGCATCACAGTCTTTTGACAAAATATAAATTTTCCTATCTAGTGACAAGCCTTGATGGCTATTTGTGCCTTAATATGGGTCTGTATCAGAATTGACTAACAAAATCGCGTGCAATAATTTGCGTATTCCCTCTCGCTCTCTCTCTTGTGTAATGTAGGTGTGTACAGCTTTGAAAATCTATCAATCGATTAACTCTTTCATTTTGCTTAACAGTATGACGAAAATTCAGTACCGCAATCAAACTAAAATAAACTTGTCGAACAGCTTTTTTATATCATCTGCATGTGCTTAAGGTTTGAGAGAAATCGGAAGGAAGGAAATCTGCACAAACGGGATGATTAAACAAAAAACTTGCAATTATATATTGCACACAAAAAATCAATTAACTGCCTTATAGCCCCATTAATATATATTTTAATGGCAACAACAACAACGGCAGTAAAAATAATATAAAAAAAGCTTTCAGTGTCCGCTGCTGTAAGTTATAAGTTGTAATAAAACAAAAGACTTAAGCCACAAACTTGTTATTTTTCTCCAAGCGAATTTTTATTTTTCTTCCTAAAAAAAAGCCATTTTTAGAAAACGTTTCATGTGACAATAATATGATTTAATCATTATTAACTTGTGCTAAATAACTTTGATGAGATTTTTTTTTTTGTTTGTTTGTTTTTGTTATAAATTATGTCAAACTTTTTAGCAGAAAACAAATGATTTTAAATATTTATTTTAATACGTTATTATTATAAATATTATGGAACAAGTTACATACAGTTGGCCATGATTTCTAGAAAGTTTTATTGTTGTGGTTTTGTTGTCTTTTTATGCTTTCGCACAGCTGCTGTTGCAAATTTTACTCAAGCTTGCTTTTTTTAAACTATTTTATTAAATTGAAGTTCATTGCCGTTGAATGTGGACATATGTTTTTTTGATTTTCATCTGCAAAATACTAGTATATATTTTGTAATGTTTCCTAAGTTGTAGATTTCTTTTTTTTCATGGTTTGCAAAGTTTTTTTTTAGTATTGGGGGGAAATAACACAGATGAGAAAATTAGTAAGAAATAGCAGAAGTACAATAAAGTTGGCCAAGCCGCTAATGAAATTTAAAACGGCGCCACTTTTGATATTTGGCGTCTTTGAAGGATTTTTGGAGAATTTAATGGAAAATATTTTTGTGAGATATTTTGGAAAATAAAAGGCTAATTTTTACTGAAACCGAAAGTGACTCTGAAATTGCAAAATATTTATAGGCTGGCTTTCAATATTTATTTTACAAAATGGTTTGCTCAAAATTTGAAAAATTAATTGTTTTCTCTTAAAACGAAATACACGTATAGTGGGCGCTAATGCAAATGTTTAATTAAAAATGTTAAATGCAGAATACTATCTACATATTTTATATCGTTGGAATAAAAATAATAAATTTCCGCAAGAAAATAGAATATTAAATTTCGTAAAATTTTAGCTGATGAAATAATTTAAAAAATTGTTTACACATATTTTAAATAAGATTTCCTTAACCATAAATATAAGTGAATGAATCAGATTTGCAAAGAAAATTGCGCTTAAATATTTAAAAAAAATCACTCAGAGATCATTGCAAAGTTACAAAAGTTGAATTGTTGAAAATTGTTTAAAAAAGATTTACAAATAAAGGGTTTCTGAACTTTAACGATTGATAACGGGCATTTTGTTGAAGCTATATCTATGAAATAAGTGATCATTTATTTGGTCTGTTTTGACAAATCATCAAACTAACGCAGGAACTGACGGTAAACGACCATAGACATCGACTCTAATTGCCTCTGTTTGCAGTTGGCAATTGATCCTAATTTTCATCAGCGATGAGGCCCATTTCTAGATGAATGGGTACGTGAACAGACAAAATTGTAGTCACATGAGAACCAAGATGGACGTCAAATGCATTACGAGAAAAGTCAGTGGCCTGGCGACGTCATCGGTTCATACTTCTTTGAGAACGATGTTGGCCAGCCCATACCTATCAACGGTCGGTAGATATTGGCCCTTACTACGGTTCTCGAATCGACTTCGACTGTTGTACTAGATTAAAGAAACACACAACATTTTTCTTTAATCTATTACAGCAGTCGAAGTCGAATCGAGAACCGTAATAAACCCCATTGTTAATATATCAAGAAACAAAGGAAATTATTTAGTATCCAACATCACTTTAGATTTCAACATACACGGCTGAATAGAACAAACGTTGTTCTCACTATAGGTCGATTTTTATCTACTTTTTTTGGCCACAATTGGATGATCTGGACACCAAAGGCATAGCAGGGCGGTGCATCTAACATAGCTCATGCCACATTAGATATTCTTTATGAGTGGTTTGAGGGCATGGTCATCGCACGTAGAGCTGAACTTAAGTGGCCACCGAGATCGTGTATTTGACCGCGTTTAGACTTTATTTCGTGGGGTTTTCCCAAGTCACAGGTGTATCTGAATAAGTAATAAAACACAGCGATCCTCAAAGCCAACCTAACCCATGCCATTGATCAAATTCAGCCTGATTTATGCGCCAAAGTCATGGGAAATTGGATGCTCTTCACTCGTGGCGGACATTTGAACGAAGTTATATTCCACACATAACGACATCAATAGATCTTTCAAAAGAATAAAAAGAATTTCAATGATATCACACGCACACACACACACACACATACTGTATTTTATTGAAAGACCCTTAATGGTGAAATTAGATTAATAAAGGGTCCGCCAGATAACTTTTTTTTTGAAAATGCTATAAAAAAACTACTGAATATTTTCTCAAATTTCTTTTTTTATTTGAAAATACAATCCTTCCGGTTAATAATGAAAAATAATTTCATTCAGCTGGCTGCCTCGGCTGGCCATGCAGTAGCCTACACGATCGGTCCAATTTTTGAGCACATTATCGATTGTGTGCAGCTGTATTTTACCAATGGCTTCACGAATATTGTCCTTTAAAGCGTCAATTGTCTCTGGCTTGTCGGCGTAACGGCACCCCACATATAATAGTCCAACGGTGTCAAATCGCAGCTCCCAGGTGGCCAAACGACATCAGCTCTGCGGCTGATAATGCGATCTTCAAAAACAGGGCGCAAAACATCGAGTGTAGCGCCGTCCTGTTGAAACCAAATGTTGCCAAGATCCTCCTCTTCAATTTTTGTGAACAAAAATTCATTCAACATGGCCCGATAACGATCGCCATTGAGTGTAACGGCCACTCCTTGCTCATTTTCGAAGAAAAATGGCCCAATTATGCCTCTGGACCAAAATCCGCACCAAACAGTGACTCGTTTTGGGTGCGTCGGCTTTTCAATGTATGCGTGCGGGTTTTCTGTGCCCCAAAGGCGAAAATTTTGCTTGTTTACATACCCGGCAAGATCAAAATGAGCTTCATCTGAAAAGATGATTTTTTTGGCAAAATCGGCATCTTATGTAAGTCGATCGCAGGCCCACTTAGCGAAGCGTTGTTCCAGCGTATACACAACCATATTCGTTCATCGGAAGGATAAAACTAATTATCTGTCAAATCAGACATGAGCTAAGTGTTACCATTCACGGAATAAGCACTAGTTGAAAAAAAAACGTTAAATGGCGGACCCTGTATATTCGAACAGTATGAGTCTTGGCTTAAATTTCCTATCGGCTCGGATAAGTGACAAAGAAAAATTTGCCAAAATATGTCTAAAGTTTCGAAGAGATCATCAAAAAATTAAAAAGTTAGTAAAATAGCTAGGATTAAATAAAATCCCTCCTGTTCGAATTTACCCACATAAGTCCAAAATACTAGTGAATGTACTGGAGTACATACATAGATTCGAAACAGTTTTCTTACGGATTTTCTTTCTGCAAAATAGTTTTTACGCTAGTGTTATTGGGTTTTACTAATCGAATCATAAGGGCACCCTATTGCCTACTAAAAATATTTTTGCAACCCCTCGCACATCTACATATATATTACTGGAGATTACAATTTCTGCAGTTATCGGACTTCTTCTTTCAAATTGCATTCGCAAGTGGTATGATCAATAAAAATTAATTTATTTTTACTAATTTTGAGCGAATATATTTTGTAAAACAGACATTCAGAGATTATAAAATCTTTCGCCATATCAATGTCATATTCGGACAATTTATTTGATTTAACTTTATAAAAAATTATATGCTTTTTTTATAAAATTTGAATAAGGAAAAACATGATCACATGCACAAAAGTCTCACGGCGTCATCATAAAAGTTGGTTTGTTGCTGCTTTTGTGTCTGCTGTTGCATGAGGCCCACGTATTAAGTCACAGGATATCTGTTTTTGTTTTCTTTCACAAAAAAAAAAAAAAAACACATTTCACAATCTGCATTTCCATCCTTGTGGAAATCAGAAAAAAAACTCCATTTCCGTTTGCATAATGAAAATAGTTACCAACATTATTTTTTTTTTTTTTTTTTTTGTATTGAAATCGTAACATGAGATCTACACAAACTATTGGAAGGAAATTAACTGTTTTACTGACTACCGTTTTATTTTAAAATTTCTCATTGAAATAAATAAATAAATTTACACTTTAATTTTCATATCATGATGATCTCAGTGCAAAAATATTGTGAATTGTTTTCTTCTTCGTCTTCTTTTAAAGACAAATACAATATTTTAAATTTATTTTTTAATCGTGTTGATGTCGGTTCGCAAAGAAAGAAATAAAATAAATTTCGTTTCATTGTTGCACGCAATTGCCGCATTTGATTGTTGAAAAAGTCATGAAAACTGCAATTTTGTTATTAATTTATTTCCTAATAAATCTTCCGTACATTTTGTGTTAATTTTATATAATACACTCAAAAAAAACGTATAGTTAAAACGAAAAGACTGTGCTTCTAAAATTAATGCAGCAAAATAAAATTTGAACATGAATTTAGTTCTTTGGAAGTGATTAAAATACAAGCTCCAATATACATATACCTAAAATAGTCCAATTAGTGTATTGAACGTTACCTCCAATATTAAATTAAGGTTTATTCATTTTCGCCCATAAACTTTTGATAAAAGAAAAGTTTCTGATATTATAATTTATTGCGGCACTTCACTTGTAAATGATATATTCAAAACTGCCACTCATTTTGTGTGTTGACCGTTACTCTACAGTGTAGAGTCTACACAATTCAAAATTCAGCTAAAAAGCAATACATAATATAATATTTTTTTTTCGATTGTGCTTTCGCATATGCCAATCAAATTCATATATCGGAAAAATTTCAATACATTTATTTTAACTTTCTTTTAAATTTACAGACGTTATAATTTAAAAATAATTTTATTAAAGTGCGGCTTAAAAACGCAATCCTATTTATGAATATATAAATAGTTTTTTTTTGAAGTGAAAACTTCTATTGGCGCGGTACGAAGGTTTTGGATGAGACAAAACCTCAGAAGTCGCGACATCGTCACGCTTGTAGCATCTCTGTTTGTGCAAATGCCTAGTCGGAGTGAAGTTAACAACCTACAGATATTGGGGTTTATTACGGATCTCTATTCGACTACGACTGCTGTAATAGATTAAAAAAAATGTTGTGTGTTTCTTTAATCTAGTACAACAGCCGAAGTCGATTCGAGAACCGTAGTAAGGCCCAACATCTAAATTTTTTCGCTCAAAATGAAGAGAGCGCCCTGCCCTCTCTTGTGGGTGATGTTGCCATATATGAGAAAAACACTCATTTTTGGTGCACCAAAGAGGGCGCACTCTTCAATTGGAGCGAAACTGATTAAGAAGAGTACAAAAAGATGGCGCTGTCTTCATTTTGAGCGAAAAAAATTTAGGTTGTTAACTTCTCGGGCGCAGTTGCATTTGCGTTTACAATAAGTGGCATGTCAAAACTAGCACAATCCAAAACAACATGTATTTTGTTGGTGTAAAGCATTCGCTCCATATCAAAACACACAAACAAATTAAAAGCATTTTAATACGTATGAGTACCAAAATGGAACCATTTTTTATGTACTCTCTTCAAACTATATCAGTTGTATGTGGTCTTCCGCTCTTGGCCTGCTGGAAGCGAATTGATGATGCTCTTATGAAGATGGCATAAACCAGATGGTTAAATGAGCCAACCTGCACCATAGCAAGGACACTATGGCCCCGCCTAGACATCAACAGAACCAAAAATCTGTTGAATTTCTCCAAAACGCAATTGCGCAATCTTGTGGCCACAGTCACAGGACACTGCACATCGCACACCTTCTATGCCTCTGCCCAGCTATGGAGGATCACCGCCTTCGGTTTCTAGACGGAAGATCTTTCAGTACCCTCTCCGAGCTCTCAGTTGCGGAACTCGGTAGCCTTAGCTCCTTTATCAGGAGCAGTGGATGGTTCGCCCAATAGCGGGCTTGACATCCTGCCCGTTTCACTGCAAGTCTCACCCCTTGCTTCGATTTTTCCCACCTGTTTTCTCTGTTTTCTCTGTCCCACTTTTACCTACTCTTCTCTAGACACTTCTAATCTCCCTTTCTCTAATACTATCCGTCACTACAGGCAACACATCAGGACCCAAGTGAGCTGGAATCTAATCTTCCTCTTACCAGCAGCCTGCTAACATAACCTCAACATTGTTTTCCATTTACGTGGATATGCGATTTATTCGTGTTTTCAGCATTTTTTAGTTTAAGACAATTTTTTTACTAGTGCCGATTTTGTTGTATTGGTTAGAACTTTAATTGCAAAGTTTTCAACTGCAAATTTGTAGTTTTCCCTTAAGAATTTTAGCGAAATAAAACTTTAAAGATCGTGTAAAGATCAATCAAGCCGGTTGCTTTTATTTTAACGCATTTGGTGTAGTTGAAAATTAAAACTTAAGAAATTCCAATCAAATTTTAGTTATTTTTTTCTTCTGTCTTTTTAAAAACAAAAACCCATTTCCATTATTTTTTCACATTTTCATTAAAACAAACATTTTACTGATTTTCTTATTATGGCAACCAAGCGGAAATTTTAAGTGCATTTGAAGCTCATAGACTTTTACCACATGTTCGCTGGCTTGTTACACATTTATGCGCATTGTTTGCGGTTAAAAGCGAAACACAAAAGTTCATGAGTTGTAAGTTTTAACACAAAAACAAAATAAAAAAACATACAACAGAAAAACTGATAAATAATTATATTAACAAAAACGTTAAATGTTTTTAATGAAAATATCTAGAGAAATTTATTAAAAAGTTCATTAATTTCAAATTTAAATGTTATAATTAATTGAAGACGTTTAAAGGGCTTTAATAGTGAAACGAAGAAAAAGAGATTAACTGATTAAGTGTATCAAATTAATTTGAAGGAAGTTTTAAAATTAAAAAGGTAAATTTTACTTTTTGTTTTGATAAAAATGATTAATATACAATTAATTTTTTTTTTTCAAATAACGAAAAGCGTAAAACAAACTTAAGCTTGACTAAAATATTTATTTCATTGAAGTTTAGTTAATTTTACTTTAGTTAACTGAAACCAGTTCAATTTTAGTCAAAATTAACAAATTTTAGTCAAAATTGTTTGAAATAGACAAAGTCCGATTGGTACACAGCTGCATGTTTAGTTGGCAACACTGGTTTTATTTATGATAAAAGTAAAAATTTAGGGGAAAAAACTCGGCAGTGGAATAATTTAAACATTAAACTTTATTTTGGTTTTTTAAAAGTTTTCAGTTTTTTCCAAAAATATTTAAATTTTTCAAATATGTATTGGAAAATAATTTTAGAAATTTTCTTTTACATCAAAATAACTTTATTTTAGCGCAGATATTTTTACTTCTTTTTTAACTTTTTTTCTGACATTAAAAATAAGTAACTTTAAAAAAAAAAAAAACAAAATTTTTTTAATAAATTTCATAATTTTTTTTTTTTTTAATTTTTATTTCAATATTATGATCGTTTCTTATTGCAGCATATTTGTAATTACCTCTAACAATTAAAAAATTTTTATTCCAATTTAAGCGATTAAGTTTGCAAACCGACTGACTGTCTACAAGTCTTTTCGTAAACTAAACTCTTTGATCTTTAGCACGATCCTTTTAAACTATTTTCAAAATACTTTAAAAATCAAATAAATGTCAATCAAAGAAACTTATCACTTGAGGAAAAAAGCAATAATAAAAATGATCGTTACAAAAAGCAATTTATTTCATGACAAGTCTTGTTAAATTGAATAAAAAGATTTTTAATAAAACTGAATTTTTAATTTTTTAAATAATTGTCCAACATTGTTTAATGTTTTCAAATTGGCAAGCATATAGCATCAGCCATACATACCTAATAATGTATGTTTTCTGTAATTGCTGTTTGTATTGGCCTTAACCCATGCAGTACCAAAGTGATCAAGCTGGAAAATGTTATAACCACTAAAAATATACAATTTGAAATAGAAAAATTTTCCAAAATTATCCCCTAAAATTCATAAGTAAACACTTGAGTTATTTTTAAAAAGTCCAGAAATCTTGAAAAATTAATTTTTTACAAAAGAAATGCGAGAGTTTGGCAAAAAAATTACATACTTTAGTTACGAAAATACATGAAAAAGTAGGGTGACCAAGCAGGACCTCAAACATAGTTGATCGTACCATTGTAGGGGGGTAATATCGGCTTCTTTAAACAAGCAAAAATTTTAAATACTTGGCCCACAAGCATGTGCCCATTTACATGAGTGCCAAATTTCATGTTGACACATTTGGTCACCCCATCAGGCTGTCAAACATATCTGATCATAACCAAATAAATGTCTTGGCGCCACACACAATCAATTGAAATAAGTTTTATTGACAATTTGGCAAAAATTTAAAAATCGTTAATTTATTTACTTTTAATTTGCAATAAATGTTGGCCAGTAGGTAAAATAATAAAAAAAAATATTGGCTATCAAACATACTGTCAATTACAAGTGATCGTAACAAATTATCTGCTCATTTGCAGATGGATCATGCTTTGGCCACATTTTAATTTGAAATGTTCCAAACACTATTAGACGACATGAATACGTAAGTAGAAACTCACACTACGCCACACCCACCAATGCCAGTAACTGTAAGGCATAAATCATTTTTCCTTAGTTGGTCAAATCAATGCGGAAATGTGATTAATAACTAACCGCACACGCACGCACCTGCTAACCGAAAAAAATATTTGTTGGTGTATTTTTGTTTAATTTATTTATTGGTAAAAAAAGTAATGTATGTTTTGTTTTTTTTTTTTTTTCTTTTTGCTACAAAAGGAAGTAAATATTTAATGTGTGGGCAATTATAAATGAAGTACTTGTATGTTCGACAGGTTTATTTTGGAAAAATTTAATTTTTTCTACTAACTAACAGCAATAATAAATTGAATTTTATGTAAAAAGCAAAAAAATTTATCAAACAAAAAAAAAAAAAAAAAAAAAAAAAAAAAAAAAAAAAAACTCGGCAGAAGATATAGAGACATCTAACTTAAACATAATTGTCCTATGACCGATATGCTGTTTTGTTTTCACGATAAGAGATTGCAACTAGTTCATAATACTAAGAAATTTTTGCACTCATTAAAAGAGCATTTAAAATATACTAATTTACTATCAATAACTCAAAATCAATATAAGTCGACTTATGCTGTTATTTCTGTAAGGTGTAATAGCCTTTCATTCAGTCCGTACACACATTTCTTGAGCAAAGCTCATTATAAGAAACACCTACTCGCACAAGATTTAAAGTTTCTTACCGCTTAAGCTTCAAATGTATTTCAAAACATTTTTTTTTCTATATGGCAAATGCCACGCCTACTCATATTTTCGAATAAAAGTCATTGCATTTATCTGATTAGTTTTAAAGATATATAACAATAAATGTATGGGGATTAACATGATCACTTGTGACGTGCCCAAAATTTCAAGTATTTAGTTGAATTACATAGGGGCTGTGCACATATTACGTAACGCTCCTTGGGGGGGCGGTGTAAAAGATTTGTTACGGATTGGAAATTTCGCACTGAAAAATTAGTAAAAAGCATTACGAAGCGGGGGTATAAAATCTCTGAAAACAGCGTTACGTAATATGTGCACAGCCCCATAATAAAAAGTTGCTCTATATGTAAAATGCTACGCCCGCTAAGTGTTTTCTGAAAATTTTGTTGTTGTTGTTGAATGATGCACTATATAAACGGAGTAACTTTTACCAAATCTGAGATAATTTACTTTATTAGTTCACATGATATCATAATTAATAGTAATATCAGACACGCCCACTTGTCTACTAATACTTTTTCTTTTAAGGTCTCTACACAAAACAGTTTTTTTTTTAGCTGTATTAATTCATTAAATGTCATAAAACAAGTTTCTTTATATGAGAACTGCCACGCCCACTAATATAATCAACGGTCATTTACTGTATTAGTTCCCAAGCTATATGAAAATTAATATGTGTGAGGTGCCACACCCACTTCTTCACTTAAATCAATATAAAAAGGGTTATAAGCAGCAAATTATAGCGGTCATTAGTTTCTTACTTATCATTAAATATAAAATTACTTATGTAGAAAGTACCACGCCTACTTGCCACATAAAAAAAAGCAACTACCTTATTTTACCTTCTAGGAAGATTCACTGGTCCATAGCTTTCGAACAGACAAATAAACAAGCAGCATCTTTACACTTTTCCGATAGGTAGTTCCATTAAGCATATACCGAAAGGAAATTTATTTTTACACTTGTATTTCTCAGATATCTAAATATAACATACCTAACAAAGCGGACCTACTTTAATACAGATACATACATACATATAAAAAAATTGAATCTCCAAGAAAGTAGGACGGCTTAATGAGTTCTAAAATATTATGGGATTTTTTAAACTATTTTTGGGAATTGTGGGATTCACACGAGTTAAATTTAATTTACTTTTCCTGCCTAGTATTCGATAACTGAAGTTCTATATGTGTGCAACAGTTTTTTTTTTTTTCAGAAAATATTGATTATCTTAAATTGTGTAGCACTAAAAATATGTGCTGTTTTTAGAATGTTGCAAAAAGTTTACTTTTTCCCTTTTTTCAAAAAAAGTCGTTAAACTGTAAATTTTTTAGGAACCGATCGCACCAATAAAAAGTAGATATAATTTCCTAACAATCGTTATATAATTTGTATATGTTCCTCAACTAAACATATAAAATTAATAGAACAGAATGCAGTAACTCATGGTAGGAACTATCTAAGTAGAGCCACTTAAATCATCAGCAGGAGTCTTAATATTAATATTAAATGGCTAAAGACAATGATTTTGGTGGCAAAATTTATGACCAATTTTGACTTCATATATATGTATGTAAGTATGTAATCGGTTAATTTTTATTTAAATTTATGTTGTATTTAAATAAGATTCCATTTTTTAAGTGAGTAATTAAAGTGCTTATTTAATTACGATGAAAATATGGTAGCACTACATAAAATAAAAAATTTCCCACAAATTTCCCTAAAGAACAGCTGACTAGAACAAATAAAGAAAAATCCAAAAATATATAATTTTACTAGATGACCCCGCAAACGTTGTTTTGCCATACAAAATATTTCTAGTGCATATTTTGGGTGTTATATAAAAAATAGCGAATGTATGTGTATGTGTGTGAAGATGACCGCCGATGAAAAAAATACCAAACAATAATTTTATTCTGTTTGAAATACGAACGACGACGATTCTCCTGCATGAGGCGGACGTAACACCATCTGTCATTCAACAACAAAAATAATTATGAGGCGGACATAGCGCCATCTGTTGGGTTAATAGTGTAGTAAATAGAGGAATTGCCTCCCTCCCTCCCCTCCTCATGCTCCTAGCGGTTTCAAAACCTAATCTCACACCTAAAAAATATACATAAAAAATTACATTTAAATCGGTCGAACCGTTTCGGTGAATTTCGATAACAAACATCGTGACACGAGAATTTTATATGTTAGATTTTAGCTAAAAATAAGAATAATTAATAGCCAATAAATGAGTGGATATTTAATTATAGTCTTAGTTAATTTTCATAAAAATTTAAAATTTGTTTAAACGCACTTTCATTTTTTCAGTCAAACTTAAAGTTCTTATTTAATTACGACGAAAATATGGTAGCACTAAGTAAAATAAAAAATTTTCCATAAATTTCCCTAAGCAACAACTGACTATAACAAATAAAGAAAAATCCAAAAAAATATATTTTTTATTTTAGATAAAAATAAGAATAATTAAGAACTGCTGAAATGTTTTAAAAGAATAAAAGCAACTTTCAAAATTATTAAAAGGTTAATGGCGATAAAACAAGACAAAACTTTATGCAATTTACTATCAGCCACAAATAGTTTTATAGTCTTTATTTTATATAAGAAAAAACAAGCAGTCAAAAAGATATGGACATTCCTAAATCTTAATTATTATTTAAATACACAAGGTTGTTCATTTAATTAATCATTAAATACTGTTTTTAAATATGCAGTCAAAAACACAATTTGGTATTTAATTACAACTTAAAAATAATTAAATTTAAATATCAAGTCAAAATTTTCCCTTAGGGCCAATAATTCAGTGCTGATTTATATGTCATGTAAGTTTAAATGCTATTTATATACAAAATTGAGTTTTTCACTGCAAAATCAAGTCAACATTAAATAGCCAACATTGTGCATTTAAATACTATATAAGTTTTACGAATTTCCATATGTTTTTGACTGCTTGTTCTTCTTATTTAAAAAAAGCTAATAAAAAAATTTGTGGCTGCTGACAAGTTGCATACAACTTTCGCTTGTTTTGTCGTTATTATCCTTTTAATCGTTCTGTAATTTGCTTTTATTCTCTTAAAACAATTCAGCAGTTCCTAATTATTCTTAATTTTAACTAAAATAAAAATATATTTTAAGCTAGACTTGCAAGATCTACCTACAATGATTACAATACTAAGAGTGATTTCTCCTATTGTGTTTCATCAAAAACGTGCTCTAGAACATACATTTGTAAAATACTGTAAAGCAAACTTTGTAGGCAAACAATATATAGAAAACTATTACAAACATATTCTGTTCACACTAACATCTATCGGCAAACAGTGATATGTAGCATGCATGTAGATCGTAAACTTACCTGGATATTTTATATTTTATAAATTTCTTAAAGAAATTATAAATTATCTGCCATGATCACATATATTTTGAATGCTTCCTATACATAATTGCATTGCATTGTAATTATTGTAAGAGCCATAAATTGTTATTTTATTCATAAGCAAACAAATTTGAATTACAATAATGTGGAAAAAGTAAAACGTATTTTCCTTCGGAATGTTGCACAACAACATGCACAGCAAAAGCTAAAGAAATATGTTGCATAAAAAAAAAGATCATAATCAACGATTTGATTTGAAAAAAAAAAAGAAAACAAAGAAAAATAAGATGAATCCAGCGGCACTGTTCAATTCAATCACTCAATCACTTTTTAAAGTTAATCTTTATAAATTAAAGTTTCAAGTTTTTTTTTTCTTTAGAAATAAAATGATATCGAAATAATTTAATGTTTTGCCACACACAGTTTTATTCAAAATATTTTCAGCTCTTTTTACAAAATAACATTTTTTACATGATTACGTTTCTTTGTCGAAGCTCTCTAAGATTAAATTTAAATTTTTTCTTATAAATATTAAATCTGATCATAAATTTAAAACTGGCCTGGCCGTTTTTTTTCCTTATTTACATATTTGATTTTAGTGACGTACATACATATGTACGAGTATGTACCACAAACGATCATTTCGCCATTATGTTCAGGGTCTGTTCACTTTTTCTTTTATTTTTATCGATAAATTATTTCTGGTGGAATTTTTTGCCATTTGCTTTCAAGTATGTCTTTCACTTGTTCAACTTATTATTATTTTCTTTTTCTCTTTTCTTAGTGCTTTGATTTTAAATCCGTTTATGGTCTTATTTTCTTATGACTGCTTTAAATTTATTTTTCTATACTTATTTTGGAATTTATTTTATTTTAACAACTTTTTTTACACTGGAAATCACCGCTATCTTCAGCGTTAAGTTGTTAACGCTAGCCAAGCTCTTGAAACAATGATGGCTCTTTGGCAATATCAAAATCATATTGGCCGTAGTATTAATGAATATATTCGATTTGTATGGGAGCGTTAAGCTACATGCTATCCATAAATATTATACCAATAATGCTCATTATCATCATTAACACCATCATTATGGTCATTATTGCTCTTGTTAACACAATAATATTCTTCATTATTATGATCTCTTGTAACCATTATCAAGTTATTCGGTAATAAAAAGCTTAAACTAGAGAGTCAAATATTACCAATGACTTCGGAAAGAAGAGCGAAAGTTGCAGATTTAAATTGCAAATGACCACAAATAAGAAAATAAGAAGAAAAAGCTTTTTATCTTGTTCACTGGGGAAAAATAGAGATGCCAGATTCTAGTAGTATGTTTAATAATTAAATTTTAATTGGTGATTTTGGAGAGAAAGGGATTTTGTTCACAGATCAGATTTGCGATATTTATTGAACGCGTGGCATGTAATATTGATGGATCGCGATCAATGTCGCAGGTTACGCTAAAATATGAAATCTGAATCGCGGATCGCAGGCTTTTTTTTTTTGTTTTCTACCATATCTGAAAATTTTAACACTACCCGCACAGCACAAAAATATGTAAATACTGACGTGATAAATATTGAACTTGTAGCCTACGCTCGCGATCGATTAATCCATTGAAATGGATCACCATCCAAGTATTACGATATACGAGTATATTGCACGTGTAGCATTCATTGCCCTTATAATACCAGAATTACAGTATAAGTAGTTTGTGCCTACGACAATTTTAAGTTCATGTGATTTTTATTTTACTACAGGATTAACGTAAATTTACTTAATTAAATTAAATTATTTCTACCCATGCAATTATTATTTCGTGTTCATTTATTCACGTAAACAGAACTTACTTGCGCCCATCCATACAAGCATTTGATTGAAATGCATATGTACATATGTATGTATGCATGTACGTAAAACTATTCCCACCTTTCCTCGTTTTCTTTAATATACCTTTAACAATCCTGTTCTAAACAAAATGTTCACACATAAGTAAACACTGGCAACTCTGCTTTAATTGCGAAAAAGAATTTAGTTCTCAGGGAGTCACCAATGAATTCGGTCGTAGTAAATTGTCGTTCGTATTAAAGTGCATCTTAAATTCAACAAAAGTGTGTATTAATTGCAATAAAATATAATAAATTTAATACTAAATTGTTAAATTTGTATACATATGTAATTGTAACATCAAAATGTTATCAAAAAGAAGTAAAATCATTCATATTAAAATGAAGCATCCCGTTGCAGTGCAAATAAGTACATGTGGTCAGTGTTTGTTCAATTGTCGTTGTTGTTGTTTTTGTAGTTTATAGCGGTAGCTTATTGTTAGTGTTTTTATTAAAAGCCTTTCATGACAGGCAATGGCGAGTGCATAAGCATTGTAATGTGTTGTTTTTATTGTTTTTACAATAAGCAAAGAAATATAAAAAGCAGAGCAAATAAAAATAAAATTATGTTGTGAGAAGAGCAAAGTCCATTACAGAGATGCCAATAATAAATAAATAACGCGGTTTTCGGTACGGTCGTTAAATAAAAAAATTCAAAGGGCAAGTATATGTGCATATGTATATTCTTATTTATTTTTACTAGTATTTATATATGTACATATGTATGTATATAAATTTACATACATACATATATTATATACATATACGTATGGCTGTATAGATGGAATTTTAAAGGTAAATTGATTACACTCCTAGACTTTATTTAAAAATATCTAAGTACATATCAAGGCAAATTCATAACAGGTAGTGTCAATACTACTACAAGTACAACATTACAACAACATTGACATATGAGCCCCTATGCTTGCATGTACAAATTTTGACATGCGAGCCTCCATTATGCAAGAAAAAAGTAGATCAGCTGTGTTTTCAGCTTCACCTGTTATGAATTCGCCTTGGTACATATAATACCATTGAGTACATACTAGTGATGTTACGAATATCAACGCGAATACGAATACGAATATTTGAAACAATATTCGCCGAATACGAATATTACTTTAACACGTTGGCTGCCAAAGCCTTTTTAGAATTTTGATCGTTCAGTAGCAATATCATTTAACAATTTTGTTGACCTGAGGCCAACAACTTATTTTTGTTCTTTTTTGTTGCTTAGTGCCTAAAAATAAGTTTTGACTACTCGCGACTTTATTTATTTATACAATTAAAAATACACAGCGAACATGGGAAATACACCAAAATGTTCACCACAGGCCAGAGAATCCAAATTCCATGTAAAATGGCATATTAAAATGTACGAAAATGTGCGACGTGGCCTCAGGATAACATTTGGGTGGCGCATGAAAACGTGCGAGCGACGTGGCAGCCAACGTGTTAAGGTTAGAGAAGCTTAATATTTCAAATTTAATTGGAAAAAATCCCTCCCTTGGCATCCTTAACAATAAATTGAAAAAAAAAAAAACTATAAAACTACTTTAGATATTTATCAATATTATGACATTGAGATACCGAATTTGAAGAGCACTACTGAGCATTTTTAAACTATTTTACTTATGTACATACTTTCAGATTTAGTTTTTGATACCCTGTTTGCGCTTTTAGTTAGTTATTCAGTGGTGTTTTTTGGAGATCATATTTTCTCATATGGCAAAGGGTTTTTTTTAAATAAAAATAATTAAAAATTAATATATTTTTGTACGTTTTAAACTTGATGGAGGTATTTTTTTTTTCTTTTTTTTGGAAAGTATGTGCAAATTATTCGAGAAATATTCGCTTGTATTTGGCGAATACGAATATCTTGAAACAGACGAATAGTCGAATAATCGAATACGAATACGATTATTCGTAACATCACTAGTACATACATCGTGACAAGGCGAATTTATTATTAGGTGGGCTTATTAGCCTGTCTCGTCATCAGCTGTGCAACCTTGAACTGTCAAAAAGTGGCGTAGGTTCAGAAGTTAGGTTAGTTTTTTTTTTTAATATAAATATTTCTATAAGAACAATTTTGCATTTGCTTTCATAGTTGCAGAAAAATTTAGCGACGAATGTTATTGTTGCAGGAATAGGGTTACCTAGTATAAATTCGTCTTGCATAGTACATTCATAGATACACCGTAGGTACATACATATGTATGTATGTATTAGTGATGTTACGAATACTCGCCTGTTTTAAGATATTCGTATTCGTATTCGCCAAATTCAAGCGAATATTTTTCGAATAATTTTCCCATACATTCTCCAAAAAAAAAAAAATCATACAAAAGTTTAAAAAAAGTACATAAAATGTAAAAAAATATATTAATTTTTATTAAAAGAACCCATTGTATTTCACGCAGAGTAAGAAAACCGAAATCTGAAAGTATGTAAGTAAAATAATTAAAAAATGTTCTGTAGAGGTTTTCAAATTCGGCATCTTAATGCAATAATAATGTTAAATCACTAAATTTTTTTTTCATTTATAGTTACTAACGCAAAGGCAGGGATTTTTTCCAATTAAATTTGAAATATAAACCTCAAAAGATATATTCGTATTCGGCGAATACTGTTTTAAATATTCGTATTCGTATTCGTATTCGCGAATACTAAAAATTGATATTCGTAACATCACTACTAGTGAATCTGTCACTACAAAATTCTATCTGGTAGCCTTGAGACGGTACATAGCAAAGTTGCCAGCCTTTTTATTTAATTCCCTAAAGATATGTTTTGAATACTATTAAAGTAACTTAAAAGTTTTAAAACCACTAAAATTTATCTTATTATATTTGTGTAAAGATGAATATACCGAGTTAATTATTTATGTTTCGACGTAAAACTTTCCTTTCAGCATATTTAGGTGTGAAGTTAAATATTTAGTCACATTGGTTAAAATCCCTCAAAGATTGTATGTATTACCAAAGTACAATTTTGAATGACATATAAAATTTTTCACAAAATCAATTCAGGTATTAGAACTGATTTTTTTCGGTGGTTTTGTATGTCAACCCTTATTTGGTCATTTTGGCCAATATTCGTCCTCATATTTATTTTCCCTCACATTGTTATTAAATATTTTGGATAATTTCCGAATGTCTCGTTCAATTCAGAATAAGAAAATTTTAATTTTAAATTAACATATACTTTTTACACAGGGGTTTTTCCAGTAATAATAGATACCATTTTCTTAGAAAATCTAAAACAAAATAATCTTTAATTAGAACTTGCCAAAATTATAATAATTTTGTGAAAAATGAACACAAATTAGTTAAAAATGTTTTTTTTTTTTTTTTTTGAAAAAAATGCACCCACTTTTTCCATTTACTGGAGACAATACTTTAACTTATTTACACTTTTATTCATGATAATTATTTAAACACTTTCGCTTTGATTTCAAGTCAACAAATACATAATAAAATTTCAAGGCAATTGAATAAAAAATTAAAACTATGTGTGCAAAAACGCTCTCAGGCACTTTCTCACATAGAAGTTGTAAAAAAAGCTTTGAAAAGCTTTTTCAATACAATGACACTTGAGTTTGTTTGCTAAACAGTTTTATCATGCGCAAATACTGACTGTTTGCAATACGTGACTTTTTATCAATTTAAAATCGTTTCAATGATTTAATTTTTTAATTTTCGTTGAAGAAAAGTTTGAAGTCAGCATTAAAAAAAAACTTGCAGACAATTAAAACGTTGCTGTTAACAATGATTTTCAGTAGCTTATCTTTTAATCGCTTTTATTTTTGTGGTAATTTTTATTTGTTGCTTATAAATTGTCGTCTTATTTTTGTTAGACTTTTTTTTTTTTGATTGGCTCGAGCTTCATTTAAACGTAATAATAATTCAATAGTTTGCTAGTTTTCAGTCCCCAAGAGAAAATATTGCAATAATTAGCTCATGAGTGTTTGTCATAACATATTTATTGATAGATTTACAGCACACTTAGTCAAAATATATTAATAATAAAAATATGATGATAAAATGGATTTATGTGAAAAAAAAACAACAGGTTTGAAAAGACATTAAAACATGGTACATATTTGCTTTTCTCACCATTAATTAATATTAATTAAATTAGAGTAATTATTGACATTTGTCTGAATTAATTTAGAAAAGCAATGCATGCAATTCAGTTTCAATTTCAACAGTATTGAAAAATAAACTTTGTGCTCTGCGGTTATACATACATACATACATAAATAGTGGTATGAAATTATTAAGAAAAAAATGTAATAAACACATGTTATATATTTTTATTGACCTCACATTGATTCTAAATCAACAAGAATTCTCCTAATTTGATTAATGGTTTCATTGATTGTGAGTACTTGTTAAATTTGATTAATTTTTGTATACCTTTTAGAACCCTTAGATACATTAATTTATTTTATCTATCGACACATGTTACAAATTATGCCATGCGTGAACCTATACTACGAGCTTTAACCCTAACCGTACTGACAACATTTTTGTACGTAGACTCCTGATAAGGAAGGGTACCGGGTACCCGTGCACGTTCATTTTGCTTTTACTGTTTGAATATCAATACAATAGTTTACATTGTAGTTCGGGGATTCCCAAATTATTATTATAATGCAAAATACAAATTTTTTGTGAGTGTACTTCGATTTTTAATTCTCAGTTTTTCTATGCTGTTGATGAGTAGTACAGTTCAGTTTTATTACTTTCGTTTGTTTTAATAATGCAATTGTTATAGATTTAAATGTATCTGAAGCAGAATCTAATGGCGTGGGTTCGTCATCTAAATCTGCAACAAGTACTGGGCACTACGCAAGCTGCCTAAAACAGGTTATGTAACACATCCAATAGCTATCCGTTAAATGGAATTATTTTTACAGGTAAACCTCCTGGTTGTCAGCGGCAAGTAAATGTGGGAGAAAATGTTGTTTTAGCTCTGGTAGATTTCTACAAAGAATCTGGAATAAATATAACAACTGATAATTTTTTTACGTCACTCCCTTTGTGCGATCGACTTCAAATGAGAGGAATAAATCTCATTGGTACCCTTCGGCAAAACAAAGCTTACATTCCTAAAGAGCTACGGCCAAACCCCATAGATAATGTAGGAACGCCACGATATGGTTTCAGTAAGAATGGGACTCTTTTGTCTGTTGTAACGAAGAAGAAAAGTGTTTATTTTTTATCGACAATGCACTATACTCTAGGGGAGCCAGGTTTTAACGGTAAGGAAGAAATAAATGATTATTACAATAAAACAAAAGACTGACCAGATGTTATAGACCAAATAGTATCGAAATATAGCACTGAACGGAAAACAAACAGATGGCCCTTGGCCCTTTTTTTAACATGGTCGACGTGGCTGCTTTGGGTGCATTTTGTTTATTCTCTAGCCTTAATCCAAATGCCAAAAAATCTCGAAGCTCCCGTCGTGGTTTTTTAACGGCACTTGGCGTGGAATTAGCAACTGAAAATATGAAAAAAAGGGCCAGTGACAATCGTATAATACGATACGCTAACGTCCGAGCAGCTCTCGAACTAATGACAAGTAGAACTATCCCTAACGATGTTTCACAGGAAGCGGCAGGCCCCTCGGAAATATCAAAGCGTTATAAAACTGGTGGGCTACCACTAAAAGGTCGTTGCAAACTTTGTGTGGCTATTGATTCGAAATCGGATCGCAAAACACGCAAAATATGCGATGGCTGCAAACGGCCAACGTGCAACACACATAGCAAAATAATTGCTGTACGGTGCACAAAATGTTAATTTTAATTTCAGATTTACCTACATATGTAATGCATTCCTACCAGTACAAAGTTAAATATAAAAATTTATTAATTCTAAATAAAATAGAAAACAAAATTTAATGTTTTCTTTACTTTTTATGTACAAAATGCTTTAACTTATATACGGGTACCCAGGTACCCTTATCAGGAGGGTAAGGACTATTTGTCTTTGGAGTGCTCCACAGCCAATCCAAACAAATTCGCAAAGCTTCAAATGACAAAAATTATTAGAAAATGATTACCTGAAGGAACTTGTGAAACCCCAACTTTGTATCTTTCGTTGTTTAAGAGATATTTGACTTTACAGTTCGCTCGGGTACCGGGGTACCCGTGTCAGGAGGGTTAGGGTTAAGTACTATAAATAATTTGAACAATGCTGTTAATATAGATTTTTCTTTGTCTGAGAATAATTTTCGGATGTTGTTAGAAAATAAGGAGTTATTAAATGTATTTGTAAATTAAAACTTATTAATTAGCCTGTAAGGATATTTTGGGCTATTGGCGAATAATAAATAAATAAATAAATAAATAATGCCTCTATTATGATTCACATTCAATTTGATAGTTGGTTTGAAGTTTTCAAATTTGTATTATAGATAAGTTATTACACCACCTATTAAGATTTACATCTAAAATTGGTTGTGAATCAAAATGTCCAAAAAATTTGTTTGTGGGATATCAAATGCCGTAGATATTTGATTTCCAGTTTTCCAATTCTTATTATGGTTTCAATTATCAATCAATCAGCTGTATTCTCCTAATTGTCTTCGATAATCTTTATTACTCTTATTATGATAAATTCAATAAAAACTGAATGAGAATTATAACACAAAAAAAAGTAATTGAGCTGTTTTGTAACATTAACAACTGAATTTAATGGGTTTGTGAATTATAATAGGGCCACACATCTGTATCGAAGTGAAGAAGACAATTTCCTGACGTGCGTTGACCTTTTTGGTGAATCCCATGCAAAATTAACTACATTCTAGTTTGTATTTCATCATATTTTATATTATCCATCTATTTATGATTTTCATTTAATTAAATCACAAAGCCAGGAACATGTTGCTTAATTTATGTAGCGTGTAAACTTTAGTGCAGGCAACCCAACTTGTTTGTAGTATAAAGTTTACAACAGCAACGATGTCTATCAAGCTTTGATTTATGATGCGGCTAAAAATTCGCATAAATGCCGAGTCTAATTTATTAAACAAATGCAACGTTTTAAAATTTTATTCGCAAATTTTACAAGTATGCACCTCAAGTTGCCGGTCCTTATCTTTCTGTTTGTTTTTGCTAATATCTTTTATATATTTAAATTTTACTGCAAAGTAGAAGCTTTAAAAGTACCACAACGGGGAAAAAAATGAAAGTTGTTAAACCAGAGCAGCCAAGCAACAGCCGCCATCATTCAAAACAGCTATAAGCTACATTGTATCATTGATTGCACTTTTGTTGCAAGATTAAGCGGTAAAATGTTGCTAATAAATCACAAAAAAATGCATGTATGTATATGTTATGTTCAAAGAAACTGTCAGAGTGTAAAATCTACTTCCAGTAAAAAAAAAAATAAAAAATTATATCATATATTTTCTACATGGGTTGCATGTTGCAAAATAGTTTTTTTCCATTTATTTCTGATGTCATTGCCGGCAAACAAAAAAAAAAAAAATTAAATTGAAATATTTTTCATATTACGATTACCTGAGCCATAAAGTGTAATATTACGTTACTACTACACACATTTTATGAATCTTTATAAAATATACATTGTCAGATATTTAAATATTCGTCGACTTTGTGATGTGGTTTGCAGTAAATTTCGCAGAGAAAGTTATAAGTATTAACTTCACTATCATGTTATTTAGGAATTTTTTTTTGTCAATAATAAAACCCACTGTATTAATTGAGAACCGTTGATAGAAGCTAAAACTTTAATACTCGGACAAAAAAGAGCACAAAATGAGGGTCAGGGCAACTCAATCAACATCATAAATTTGTCTAGTGTGGTATTGTCTGAATTGTTGTTGGACGTTTTAAGTGATGAAGGCATAGCGCTGGTCACTAAAAACAGAACCATCAGCGAAGTAAAACAGGTAATAAAACGACTGCTCAGACAGCTGAAGAAATTTCAACCGCTTAATTAGGGGTCATACCCTAGTGCTGATCCAACAAAAAAAAAAAAAAAAAAAAAAATACGGTTAGCACTCCGGGAGTGCCGACAGAAGTGAAAACTTTAAATTAACTCGATACGTAATTTCTGTAGCTTAGTTTCGATGTAATGTGCGTTCGGCTGGTATGTAGTTATCTGTCAAGTGTCAAATGTCTAGGCGTTACTACGCCAGTAATTAGTTAGGTATGCATTGGCACAAACAGAGATGCTACAAAAGTTTAAGGTAAATATCAAGGCGAATTCATTAATAGATAGATGCAGTGGGGAATTCGGGCGAATTTGTCATTTTCCCACCCTGTCAAGTTTGGTACATATATTCCGACGCCATTTTTATGTAATTTTTTATGCATGGAAAATTTTGACAGCGTAGGATATGAATTCGCCTTTTACGCAAACAAAATGCCTGTTGTTTGTTTTGTTGGTGAATTGTTTTATTTTATTCTAGTTTTGTTTGTTTATTGTGATCGAATAGTTTTGTTTTATGATGTCTAGTTTCATTTCTATTTTTTTATTCTGTAGTTTGTTTTTCTTTTTTTTTTCTTTTTGGTGTGTGGTTTTCTTTTGTTTTGGTCTTCCCATAATTCATACATATGTATGTATGGACGAGGTTGTTGGTTATGTTTCTTTGTTTTGTTTGCGTTTGCAAATTTTCTTTTATTTTCTTTAGTCTTTATACTGTCCGATGCAATTATGCCCGATATGTAGCCGTCCGATATTTATCTGTCTGTGTTATCATCAAAAAGTTGTTATTGGAAAATTGTCTTAAGCCGTCTGAACTTACAATTTTTGTCTTGCAACGTTGCAAGAAAATGCATTGTCAGTTCATTGTAAGACAATAATATTGTCAGACATCTGACAATCGTGAGAACACTCTACTTTGCCATTGTCAGACATTGTAAGCTCTTGTTTTATTGGATGTGTTTAAATTAATACATCTGACAATAGCACCTTTGTCAGATAATTTTTCTATTGGCAATGCTGTCCATAAATACTATTGGATTTGACAGTTCTGACAAAGTTTAACAACGCATCTGGCAATTTTTCCACACAACAATCGGACAACCGTGTAAAATGACAATTTTTGTTGGCAGATAAATTTAATGTCTGACAATGAAATTGTAAGGTTTTCTTACAATCGTCTGAACTGACAATTTACCTATTGGTAACAATTTTTCATTGTCAGTACGTTGTCAGTATATTGCCATATCTTACAATATTGTAAGATCTGCTAATCGTCTGTACATAGCTTTAGTAAAATTTAGATTGTCTATAGCAAGGCAAATTCATTACCAGGTAAATGCACGACTACAACAATTCACCAACAAAACAACCAACAGGCGCTGTCGAAATTCTCCATGCATAAAAAATTACATAAAAATGGCGCCGGAAAATATGTACCAAATTTGACAGTGTGGGCAATGGATTCGCCCGAATTCGCCACTGCATCCACCTGGTAATGAATTCACCTTGGTCTGTAGTCTATGTAATGTGCGTTCGTCTGTTATCAAGGCGTATCCAACAGGTGAGCTTACTAGCACAGCTAACTGAGTTCGCTTCATAGCAAATTATCATACAAACTGATACAGTTTTAAAAGTAGACATAAATAATGGTTACAGTTTGGAATGCATACCTAAGAAAATGTTTTAAATTTGTTTGTGTATTTTTATATGAAGCGAGTGCTTTATACCAACAAAATACATGTTGTTTTTGGATTGTTGTACTTGTTGTCGAACTGCGCATTCCTGTTAGTTTTATCATGTCTGGTATGTAGTTATCTGTCAAATGTCCGGGCGTTACTACACTTGTAGTAACGTGTTCACATACGGCTCTCATTACCATGTCGCTGACGGCAAAGCATTTTAGCCATACAGTTATGGTAAATACAATATAGTTTGTGTCATCGATAGGAGCTAGTCTGTGCTCAAAAACAAGTACATAATAAGTCACACTTTTATTGCATTAGCATGTTAGTGATGTCAAAACAAAGTTCTTTGCTCTTGCGCAAAATATTTTAAGAAGTTTTTTGTTCCAAAGCTAATATCAAAAGAGATCCTTTTGTAAATATGTATGTAAATGAAAATGATTCTAAGAATTTCTTAAAATTTTTAAAAATCTAACCCCTGTACGAGCCACTCCCTACTATTGAAAGAAATCCCAAATATCATTCCACGACAAATAATATTACAACCACAAAAAAATAAATTCCCATTAAAAAAAGCTGCACACTACTTTATTAAATGATCATCATGATGCCGGTGGTGGTAGTGGTTAAACCACTCTCTGTCAATGTCAATGTTATGAAATTCAATAGAAACTAACGTTTGAACAGAAAATTCAATACGTAACATTTGTGAAAAAGAAAGAAAAAACACAATATTTTTTTTATATAAAAGATCCGAAAAGACCATTTACAAAATTTGTAGACTCTGTTGTTTATTATATTGTGAACAAGATATTTTTAATTTTACAAGTACATACGTTGCTGTGAGTATGTGTATACAAAATAAAATGTAGGTATAAAAATTGTGTATTGGCATATCAAATCGATTTTATAGTCAAAACAAAACAATTGCAAACCGGCTTCCATTGCAGCAAAATGCCGGAAATGCAAAAGTAGTGGCGTCTTAGGAAAATTACTTCAGCAATAAACGAACATGGCTTGAAGGACCGTAAACAAGTTGCAGTTGGCTTAATTGTTATTGCGGCGCAGCGTCTCTTAGGCGGCATAAATATGTATTGAGTTTACTTTTGGATGACAAAAAGAGGCAGTTGTTTTTTGGTGTTTTTTTTATTAACCGATTTGGAAAATATTCATTTAATTTGATGGCATATCTGTATGTACTTCGAGATTAATACCCTTCTTGAATATTTTTGTTTCGGGCATGTAAACACAGGAAGAGATTGGCATGGGTAAAAAAAAACAGCTCAATCACTTTTGAACGCATCTTTATTACTTAACTTTTTCTTAACAAAAGAAAATAGTTTTAACAAATTATTTCAATAAATTGAAAATTAAATACCGCAATGAAAAATATATTATTACTGGTGTAGTTGTACAGCCCGACAATCTCCACAAAAAGATCATTGTGCCCCCCATCTATTCATTCATTACCTTTACAAGTAAATTATTATTTTTATTAACATTTCATGCCTTCATTGGAAAAAAAGATAACGTAAGAAAATCTCATGTAACAGGTGTTGGCTTATTAGCAACCCACAAATGTGCGACCAGTGGCTTTTTGGGAATTTTTATTTTTATCTTTCATGTGTTGTTTTCTTCTTTAAGCTGACTTGAAAGTGATAAATAACTGAATTTCATTTATTAAACCATCTATTAAATACTCTGTCTGTAATTATGAATTACAAATTCGTTTTTGAAATCCACCATTGCATTTTTAATCAAATAATTGCAGCCACAAAAAAAAACTTTTAATTAAAAATTTAAGCTTTGTTTGGTTTTTGGTTTTTATTGTTGTGTGATAATTTGCAAACAAACAAAAAAAAAAAAAAAAAAAAAATTAAAAATAGTGCAGCCAATAAGATTTTATTGCTTCATTATCCATCTTTTTCTAAATTAATTAAATATTACTTTAGTGTTTTTCTTTTTTTACTCAAAATAGCATGCTTCATAATTTTACAAAACTGTTTTTGCTTAAAGAAAAAACAAAAAAAAAAAAAAAATTGTTTTACCAAAATGCACTGAAAGAAAAGAATAATAAATATGAAAGGAAACATTTTAAAAGTATAGAGTACTCGCTTGAATTATTGTAATCTTAACACAGGAACAGCGCGTATTTGTATTAGTGATATGACCACTTTTAAATCCTTCGAAAATTCCCTATAGGGAAAAACCAAAGTTTTGTTAGAGGCTTGCTCTTGCATGTTATTTTTCTAGTCCGAGCAAAGATTCGCCATTTTATTGCACAATTGTGCAAAAGCACAATAAGCTTTGATGGTAGTGTTGGCTGAAGTGGTTAGCGCGTTGGCTACTACAGCAAACAATGACTTACGATCTGGGTTCGATCCCCGCCCCAAAGCCAAATCAATCAACATCATTAATTTCTCTAAATGTACATTAGTCTGGCATTGTATTAATTGTTGTTGGACTGTTTAAGTAATGGAGGCATATCGCGCAATTCACTAAAAACTGTTCCGACAGTGATGACATAAATGCCTTAGAACATAATGATCATGTTACTTAGGTGCTGTTTATACCAGGCGAACGAGCGATTTGAGTGTAAATTTTGTTTGAATAGCACTCAATTGTTTGAGTGGATTCTATACAAAATTTTCAATCAATTCACTCGTTCGTCTTGTAGAAACAGCACCTTAAACTAATTCTTAACGTGTAGCTACACAGTAAAATAAATATTTAACAATCTTCAATTACATTTATTGTATATAATTATTATTAGATTTTCATTAACTTTTTTAAACTTTAGATCATAAAAATTAAAACTTATTTAATATTAAATAATATTTATTACAAATTCCCAGCCAAAGAGTTGAAAAACCTAAACTGCAGCTTAGATTTCACTTTAATTTGTTTTATATAGATATCTTTGATATATTTATGTTTATTTCATTCGCACATTAAATAATATTTATTAAACTTTATGTTGCGTAGCTAATAAATGCAATTAATTCTTTATGAATTAAAGACAGACGGGCGATACTGAAAGAGAAAGAGAGATAGAAGTGTAAATAGCAAAACGATAAGTTTTAAAAGAGGGCGAGTTAGTATTCAACACCAAACAAAACAGTTAATTTTAACTGCACAATCTTGTAATTTAAATATTTTATAGGAAATCGGCTTCAACTGATCGTGATAATATATAAATTTTTTTGCGTGAGTTTTTCGCATAAAGGAAATAACGAAATGTTACGCGTAATAAAGACTATTGAAATTGCCCCTTTAATTAGCATATTTTATATTTTTATTAATTGTTTTTAAAAGATTTATTGCTAATAAGCAACTAATTTACTACTCGTGCAAAACGAATCATTTATTAGAGAAATGTTTTTCTCTCATGCAAAATGTTCTGCCTTCAACCATTCCTGAAATACATACTTACGTATTTATAATTTTTCTGCAGACTAAAAGTCATTTAACGATCTTGTTTAACTTACTCTGGCGTAAAATATAAATAATTTATTTATTTATTTCAATTGCAATAGATTTGTATTATTGCTTGTACAGATTAATGCAAACATACAAGCTTAGGATAGCTTGCCCCAACACGCAGATTAACTGATAAGGGGCTGTGCACATATTATGTAACGCCGTTTTCAGAGATTTTTTCAGTGCAAAATTTCCAATCCGTAACAAATCTTTAACCCCCCTCCCCACTGGAGCGTTACGTAATATGTGCACAGCCCCTTATCAAGAATATGAAATAATTTATTCTATTAATAATAAATTAATTTATAAATGCATTAATTAATTCTTTCAATATTTTTGAAGACCACTCTTCGGTTCTACTTAAAAATAGCTAAACCAAAATGTGTTTTAAAATTTGGCACATAATATCGTATATTCACTATGCAAGTTTGTTGAATGCAACTCCATTTTTTCATTGATAAAAGACAGAGAAGAAATATAAAATATTAACGTTTCTATGTATGTATTTCAAAAATTAAAATGACAATTGCAAATTTTGACATATCAGCCTCCATATGCAGCAAAAAAGTAGCTCAGTTGCGTTTATAACATCTCCAGATAAGTGAATTCGCCTTAAAACTATTAAATTAATAATCGCATAAGTTTGAAAATTTGACATATTCTCTTTAGAATTTTGCATTTATTTTATTTAAATTTATAAAAAAAGAACGATGACATGGGTAATTTCGTACTAACCAAAATTGTTTCAATATGTAAAAATGGAATAAAAGGAATTATAACAATTCTCGTATTCTATTTCTGTTGAAAACTTGACTAAATAGTTGATATTCTTCCCAATTACTATCCACTTTATATCAATTGTAAAAATGGACAAACGAAAGCTGATGAGAGGTGTAGCGGCCTTGAAATTGGTATACTCATACGTTCTGCTAATCTGATTGCACATGCTAATGTTTTCTAAAAATAAAAAACTCTTAGTAATTTGAATTTTCATTAATTCAATAAAACTGAACTTAAGCCTAATAATAATCAGGGTTTAAAAAAACCAATATATTTATTAAAAATTCCCCTCATATTCCATAATTTTATGTGAAAACTAGAAAAATATTTACCTGATAACAAATAAATTTCCAGTTTTTTAAAAAAAAAATTGTACTTGACAACTAGTAAAATTTTTTACTAGCACACAAAATGATGAAATTGTAAGATCGGCATGTTTGTCAACTAGTCGAAGTTGTGTTTGGTTGGATTGGCATATATTTTATTGTTTGGTATTTTTGATAGCGGCATATTGTATAAAAAAAATATTTTGTATATGTGTGTTTTTTAATTTTTGCGTGGATGGCTAGTTTTCATTGACAAGAAATTGTTGCTGAACAATATATTACAGAGAATTTATTTTCATTTTGTGAGCTAGTTTTCAAGTACAAAATTTTTTTTAGAAAACTGGAAATTTATTTGTTATCAGGTAAATATTTTTAGTTAATCAACTATCGAAAATAGAAACGGATCATATTTTCTCCCTAGTCGCTAGTATAATAAATAAAAATAAAAAAACGTAATTTTAAACCCTGATAATAATAATTTCTCATTGATGTATTCTTATTTTGTTCCTTAAGTTGGCAACATGGACAATATATATTTAACCGCTTTCAATATGATTTTTTCATTTTAGGTAAGCTTTTATCTCTATAGAGTGGTGAAACTACTGGAATTAACAATTTGGTGGTAGATGGCTAAGCTAAACTTGTTCATGCATACCTTTTAACAGAGTGAGTCAAGTAATAGAAATTTAAATAAACGTTATTTAATTTGAAATATGTGCTTGGATATGAAAAGCGATTTCAAGTACATTTGGGTGCTATAGGAAATCGTTAATATACTTCTTTTAAGTTAATAATATTTACAAATTTACATAGTTAACTATTAATTGAGCAAGTACAGAAAGTTCCTTTCTTTGCAAAGAAGTGGTTAGCTCTGCATAAAAAAATCATCTGTCTTTATTCTTAAGCTACGTTCACATATATATTTCAAATATTTGTCGAAAAAAACGTGATCAAGAAAGAAACTAATAACTTATTATCTTTAATTCCAATATTATTTTAATTATGGGTATGCGTATTTTAAAAACTGTACAAAAATCCTTTTTTTTAGAATACTTAATTTTATTTTGTACCTAATACATGTATATATGTATGTATATAAAACAGGATGTGTGTATATATGTAACGTATGGACTCCAAAACGGCTGGGCCGATTTTGATGAAATTTTCAGGGAATCTTCAGAATATTCAGGCGGGTGACACTGTGAAATTCTGATTTTTTTCGGTCTGCGGGCGGAGGGGCGTGGCAAAATCCAATACATACATATAGAAAAATGAATGTCTGTCTGTCTGTTTGTTTGTTTGTTTGTGCTTTATTGGAGGCCAAACCCTTGAAACGATCTTCCTGAAATTTTCACAGCATGTTACTGTGACTCTGGAAGGAATAATAGGCTATATGAAGTTTTGAAAAAGAGGCGTGGCACCGCCCATTTAACCCAAAAATTACATTTTGGGCATTTTTTGACCTACGTCGATGGTATTTGGTACATACGGTATTAGTTTAATTTGGAATACGTACCAGGAGAAAAGTGGGTGGGACCAAGACCCTTTTTAGGAAAATTAAAAATCGTAATATAGTCTTAACTACTGGACCGATCGTTATTAAATTTTCACAATAGGAATTTTATTTTATAATAAGGTGGGTAACGAAGCACACCGGGTTCAGCTAGTATATATATAAAAACCAAGATAAATTACACTATCCCTAAGCAAAACTAGTGGTTACATATTTTTGGACAAATATTTAATAAATGTAAACGTAGCTTTACTCTACGAAATTTCTTATGTCGTACTTAATATTTCCCCCGGATTTTGTCGTGATTTGAAAATTCTGTTTATTGTTGTAGTTGCAAGCCTTTATATCTAAAGAATCTTTTGTAATGATCGATAATTTTATTATTATTTTTATCCTTAACACTAAATAAAATATTAGATTTTTCTGGATTTATTTTAAATAAAAAAAATCAAAATCAGTACAGTTTCCTCAAGAGTTTCCGCACGGATTTTAAAAATTTAATACTGCATATTTTGTATACATATTTGTATCTCCTAGATTTAAAAGTTTTTTTCATTTTGACAATTTTTTTAGTTCTGGCGATTTTTTTTCGTCTTAGCGATTTCTTTAATTTTTGACGATTTTTTAGTTTTGTGCGCCGATTTTGCCTTGCTTTCGTGAATTTTGTCGTTGTGGTGATATATATTTAGTTTTGGGATTTTTAAATAAGAAATACTATATTAAAAAATGTATTGAACGTTACTTTCATAATTAAACTGAAACTCAAATGATTTGGCTTCTAAATTTGATACTATTATGAATAGAAAAAAGTTTTCATTTGGCAAAATTGGTTTTTCTAACCATCTTCACAAAAATTCATCAATAATTTTATTCAATATTTTTTCCCCTCTTAAAACTTCTAATTGGTGCATCCGTCCTTTCGATAAAAAAATGTAATAAAAAAAGTCTTTATTTATTTAATTTAACATTTTATATTTTCTTTGTCCTAAAAATTAAACTTAATATTAAGTAAAATATCTAATAACTTAAAACAAAACTATTCGTAAAACTAAAGGACTGAAATATTTACAAATAAAAATTAACCAAACAGACTATATTTTGAAGCAAAGCATTAGATAAAAACAAAATACATACGCAAATTTCAGTTCAATAAATATTTATTAAATCTAAAATTATATTTTATTTAAATAGCAAAATTTTATTTGGAAAACACAGCTAAATTTTGGTAAAGACTGTAGGTAGCTACGAAACCCCGTCGAAATTATTTAACTTTAAACTACTTGAGGTATCAGTGATATTGCAAATATCTGACTCTTCTGCCACAGCGCGTCTAACGCGATATTGAGCCGTGCTAAGCCACAGTTCTTTTATCATATCGGCTCCTTTCTCGGCTATCATGACCACAGGAGCATGAATATTCCCATTTGTAATTGTAGGCATTATGCTGGCATCTATAATTCTTAGACCTGGAATGCCATAGACCCTGAGCTGGGGATCTACTACAGCCCAGGGATCAGTGGGTGGTCCCATTTTAGCCGAACCCGACATATGATAAATCGTCATGGTATACTGACGTATAGCACAATTCCAATAGTCATCTGTAAAGTGAGGCAAATGTCTACAATTTGGCAATTGCTTAGACCAAAAGCGTGCACCAAATCTTTTTAAAGCCTCTGTCTCACCCATAGCTACGGCTGCTTTAACACCTTCTCGTAGAACATTAACATCATCGGGATGTGTTAAATAGTTGTGATAGAGCAGAGGATAACGCAAAGGATTTTTAGAAGCCAATTTAATAAATCCCCTGCTCTTTGGTCTCAACATCATGGGAAATATGCCAAACACATCACGATTACTAACTTCACTGTACATATCCTCGTAAAATTCATCGGTTAGACCGTGAGCAAGTTTGACCTGAGTACCACCATCTGACATAACAGAAGCTGAAGTCATCATAAAATTTATATCGGGCCAATCATCACTAGCATTGGCATATTTGGTATTAATGAAGGCCACTGCCTCCAAGCCCACACTGGATGTCAAAGGACCATCTTCCGTTATGGCATAACGTAATGCAGTATTAATATTCACCATTCTTTTCATTACTATCGATATGGGATAATCAATGAGAAATGCTATGCCTCCCACAGCAATGTGATCTTGTAAATTTTGACCAACTCCTGGCAGATAGTGTACCAACGGTATACCAACTCTTTGTAATTCTTCGGCAGGTCCTATGCCCGACAACATCATAAGATGGGGAGAACCAATTGCTCCCGCTGAAAGGATAACCTCTCTGGTGGCATATACCGTTTGCAATTTGCCATTACGTATAAATTCGACACCAGTGGCTCTTTTAGTTTGAGGATGCGTCAAAACTTTGGTAACATGGGAAAATAAGGCTACATGAAGATTTTTTCTTAAGCGGGCTGGTCTTAAGAATGACTTGGCCGTGGAGCTGCGTGAACCTCGTCTCATATTGAATTGATAGAAAGCAAAACCGGTCTGTTGTTCACCGTTCAC
Source organism: Lypha dubia (assembly GCA_947311025.1). NCBI lineage: Eukaryota > Metazoa > Arthropoda > Insecta > Diptera > Tachinidae > Lypha > Lypha dubia. The sequence goes on along the minus strand of OX371262.1, from coordinate 8,626,722 downwards.
ATCGACTATATCGTAACCCATTTCCTCGCCAGCTTGTAAAAAGGCTGGGCCCAAGGGCGTGTTATAGGGAGAATCTTGTACGGTCCATAAGCCACCTGTTCATAAAAAAAAGCAGCACCATAAGAAATAATTTCATAAAATATATTCGAATTGAATTCACTCACCCGTGTTATGATATCTCTTATTTTTCGCCAAATAGGGATTTCTTTGATCTTCTGATTTGCGAAAATAAGGCAAAACCTCCTCATAACTCCATCCGGTGTTGCCAAAAGAAGCCCACTGATCAAAATCTCTTTTGTTGCCTCTGATATATAACATGGTATTTAGCACAGAACTTCCACCAATTACTTTGCCACGTGTCCAACAGCATCGTTTATCCTTCATAGCCTGACAGGCAGTATTTTGAGGTTGAGTTCTGCAAAATAAATTCAAATAGATCAAATTTTTCGTTTTTAAGTAATTGACTTAAAAAAGTATGAAAAGCTTATCATCAACTATCAGCCAATCTCTCTGTTATTAATCTGAGTTTCTTTTTTTTAATTTTATTTTTAAAACAAAACAGCCATATACACAAATCATTTAAAGAAAAAGAATACGAGAAGTTTTAACATTCAAACTTTATTTATGTATCTCTAACACAAAAGAAAAAACCCTTGTAGTGTTCAAAAATTCTATCTAAACAATTTTAAAGCATACTTAAGGGATGTTCGGGTTGTTTTTGTTTGCTTATTATTATAAGAAAATATAGAAACAATGAACTTAAGGCAAATTCATTACCAGATTGCCTTATTAGCCCACGTCATCATCACCTGTGCAATCTTGAACTGTCAAAAATGGCGTATGTTGAGAAGTTAGGTTAGTATTCTTTATATATTTCTATAAGAACATTGTTGCATTTCCTTTGACAGTTGGAGGAAAATTTAGCGGCGAATGTTGTTGTTGTAGTGGCAAGGCTACCTGGTATAAATTCGCCTTGATTGGAGCATTTTCATAGTCATACACCAGTATTGCTCTTCTCAACAAATTATTAAGATCCCAAAAATTTGCAGCTTTTTGGAAAACTACTGAGTAATTTAGTTTTAATTATATTATCTCACTTCTTTCTTAAGTTGTTTTTATTTAAAGAAATAAAATCGGCTGTCCCATGTGTTTTTATATAAATCCAACTATGTACAAACTTTCGATTAAAACTCAAAAATAGGGGTTCAAATTTCATTAACTAAAACAGCAAAAATAAAAAAAAACAACTTCACTAGTGAAAGAAAATAATATTAAATTTTCTTAAACGAAATTTAGTCCATGATCCCATGATCTTACAACGCTGCTTAACTGCACTGCGCACACTAAGCATCCTGTGACATACAAAAGCCTTCCTGTGAAACATTGACTATAAGGAAAAAAAACCATTAACCTACATTCGATATAAATTTACCGGTTTTTAGCACAAAGTGGCAAGAAATTTTCGTTGCTGTGACTTTTCAAAATCATTATTGAGTGTTGATCATGCTTAAAACAACCAGATTTACAATCTATATGTTCGTTTTTACCTTTAAAAAAAAAATTAATAGTATTTTGCGCTTGATTGCCATGTGTTTTTCTTCAGCAGAAAAATTTACAAAGAAAGATAAAGAAAAGAAAACAACAAAAATTTTGCACGTTGCAATGTTGTTAAGTGTCTTTGGGTTGTATGTGTGGAGCGTTAATAGGTTAACTTTGTCTTGCACAAAAAAAAAAAAAAAAAAAAAAAATAACTGAATGAAATAAATGACTTAAGTCTTCTGGTATCATATAAATTTGAGTGATTTTTTATATTTAAAACTTGTTTAACTTAGTTTTATATAAATTTTTTTTTTTTTGCTTTAATGTTGCAACTACCAAAACATTAAGCAACGTGCCAATAATACAAGAACCACTTTCAATAAATATATTTGTTGAAAACAATCGCTTTAGCAAACATTAAAAAAAGGAATAATAAATAGATCGAATTATTGGAATAGGAAATGTTTTCTTTTCTACACTGAAAATGGCACCTTGTTGAAAGGTACATGTATAAAATGTCTGTGCAACCCTGTAATAATGCAGCTTGTTATTTCACTAGAACAAAACACAACTTATGAAAAAGTGGAACGCCCTGTTTTTAACAGCTGACAGCTAAGTTATACAGGGCGATATCAACACTGTCGATTTTTACGGGGCATAGAGTGCAATGCCTTCCACCATTAGTGAGGGCGATTCTATTAGAATCAAACACACTGCCCTTTTAGAGAGCAAAACATTTTTAAGACACGAACACCAAAGTACATTTTCTGCATGGAGATGTACCTTTTTTTTGTAGAAAAGAAAACACCATAACACTTTTAGGGAGGATGCTGCCTTGAGGGACTGCGGCTTCAATCGATTTCTGAGGGCTTAAAAAATTGCATTCCCTAACGACAAATTTTCGATATTTTAAATAACTTTTTAAAAGCCTAACAATGTGTTTCCAGGTAGATTTTGTATTTATTCGTGGATAAGACCTTCGTGGCCAACTTTATCAAAAGGCTTTGAAGAGACATCAATTCAAAAGTGTCTCTTAACAACATTTACAAGTCTGTTTGTTTGTTCGACAGTGCTATGCTGTCTCCGAAAACCGAATTGATAATCAGGAGTGCATCCATTACTATCAATATTAAAGCCACTTTGCAAAAAGTTTAGATATATTAGGCAAAAAGCTTATGGGGCCGATAATATTCAACCTTTGTATGATCTTTGCCGGGCTTTAGTAACAGTGTAATCAGCGATAACTTTCATTCTACTGCAGCATTAGTACTGCAGCCGTAAAATACCATTAAAATACCATTGCGACAAATGTCAATTCAAAGCATTTTGTTGCTTATTTTATCGACAACTGAAGCTTTTTTGGAGTACTTTTTATAAAAGATACTTTTTATGAAAGGTACATTAAAAGTACCGTACGGTACAGTAAAAGGTACTTTTTATAAACATTACTAGTTATAAATAGTGCTTATTATAAAACATACTTTTTAAAAGCTGCTCTATTTTTATAGAAAATTACTTTTTGTTAAGGAAACTTTTAGTAAAATCTACAGTTTATTTAAGTTCTTTTTATAAAAACTACTTTTTTACAAATTGTGCTTTTTGTAAATGCTATTTTTTAAAAGGAGACTATAAAAAGTAAATACTAAAAAGCTACCTATGTAAAATCTTCTTCTTATTTAAGTACTTTTTTTTATTAAAGGCACTTTTTACAAAATATGCTTTTTGTAAAAGCTACTTTTTAAAATAAGGCACAATAAAAAGTAAACGTTGAAAAGCTACTTTTTGTAAATGGTACTTTTTATTTAAGCACTTCTTGGTAATGGTACTTTTTGCAAACTGGTTTTTTTCAGAGCTAGTTTTTAAAAAAAGTACTTCTTTCAAAAGAATTTATGTTTTAAATGTTATTTTTCAAGGTATTTTTGTTCAAAAAGATTACTTTTTAATATGTTATTTTTTGATAAAAGGAACTATATATTGGAGATGCTTTTTAGAAGAGGTTCTTTTTTAAAAATGTATCTTTTAATTAATATTCTACACGAATAAACAACAAAGAAACTTTAAACATATTTTCGTTTCAATGTTTTGCAACATTTGTTGTTTAAGTTGTGTAAGTTTTTGTTTAATTTACGATAGAAATAAAATATTTTTTCACAACTATTTTCTGCTAAACATGCTTATTTTTATTTTGCTTAAGTCATTATTTGCTAACCATTTGATTCTAGTAATATTAACATTTCTTTATACTGCATTTTCAAAACAAAAATAAATTTCACTCAATTCTCTGGGATCTCTACGTTTGCTCCCAACATAAATATGAATTTGGTTTTCTTCTCTCAAGAGTTTTTTCTTATTTGTTTTGTTTATTCTCCAACCAGAGAAACAATATTAATATTGAAGCTTTTCCGTGATGTTTCTTTTTGTTAAGTTTTTCAGCAATTATGTTTTCCTAACAATATTGCAATAACTTTAATTAGATTTGAGAAATTTTTTTTGCAAACAGACAAATATTAACAAAAACAAAAACAGCAAAAATATGTTGAAAGGTTCTGGTGGTAAATTATTGTTGTGCTCGAACACCCAGACCTCTTATATCAACAAATTGCCAAAAAAAAAATCAATTAAATAAAAGTCTAACAACTGAGACACTAGATATATGTAAGTTTACGCCCAGAAGCGAAACTGTTGCATTAGAAAGATGACAGTCTATTAATTATTATTTTATTGTGCATAAAATCCAAGACAAGGCCAATGAAATGAATAAAGACAAGTTAACAAAACAAACAAAAAACTTTATTTTGCATCAATAATATTTATTTTAGGTCGTTGTAATTAATAAGGAAATAATTAAAACTTAATAAAATTATAAAGAACCTATAAAATTTACAATATTTTTACAACTTTATTTAATGCAACTTTAACCTTCCAAATATTTTAAATTAATCAAGATATTTATGATAAAAAAAGGGCGTACTCAGAATCTCCACACCTTAACATGCATTTAAAATCAAAGAAATTTTATTGTTCTTGTTTCTTTAATTTCCCATTTTCTGTACTGTACTGTTTCTATTTTTAAATTTAATTACATGATGATGCCGATCAATCACCAATGAAATAACATGTAATAAATTCCTTCTGAAAAGAACTTGCATTTGATCACATTTACTATGTTTTATCTTATTTATATACAAAAGATTAAAGGCGCCTACATCTTTTTATTTATATTAATTTGTATTAATTTGCATACAAATAGCATTTGCATATGCATTTTATTTTACTAGTCAATAAAAAATGCTGTTCATCTACAAATTTGTGGACAAATTTATGCAAATCTGACACGTTGTTGTTAGAATTTATGTGGTGTTTCAAAAAATTTAAAACACTCGAAAAATTTTAATTTTTAATCACAAAATAAATTTGGAATAAAAAAAATTATTAGCGGGAAAGAATTTTTAAAGCTACTTTAACAAACAAAGGAACTTATTTCACTGGACTTAATAAACGACTTTAAAACGTACTTTTTTCAAATATACTTTTAATAATACGAACTTTGTATAAAAACTTCTTTTCAAAATGCGTTTTTTTTTATAAAAAAGGAGTTTTTGTCAAATGTACTTTGTGGCAAAGGTACTTTTTGCCTAAGGTACTTTTTGTCAATGGTACTTTCGTAAAATATTCCTTTGTAATTTGTCTTAAACGGAATTGTATTTTGTGAAAAAGACTTGAACACAGTGTTTAAGCATTGTTTTAAATAGTACTGTTTATAAAATGTGCTTTTTTTAAAAGGTACTTTTTTAATATTTTCCTTAATTTTCCTTAAGTTTCCTTCCGTCGGTTAGCAGAAACATCGGCGAAGTAAACCAATTAGTAAAATGCCTTCTAATACAGCTTAACAAAGTTAATGCGTCGTCTCAACACTGCCTTAAAAATTAACATAACGCGCAAAGCAGAGTTGTGAAAGAGTTGAGTCTTCTAAATTTTCCACACCTAGTTCCGGCCTAGTGCACTGACTACGTAGGGGTCATCCCCTGAGTGCTGGTCCTATTTAAAAAAAAAAAAAATAAAAAGACTTAAAAATATATTTTGTGTACACGGCTATTTTTTTATTCAGTTTTTAAAAAAATATGAATTAAAAAAACTGCATATTAATAAGATTGTTTTGATAAAAAGTACTTTTTATGAAAGCTACTGTTTAAAATAATCAAAACAAAGATTTTTTAATTTAATAATTTACAACATTCATATGTTGTACAACTTAAGCGCCTACTCAACAATAAGAAGCTTGAAAAATTTTTTAGAGAATTTTTTATTGAGAATTAGCATAAATTAGAGATGGACCGCAAAATTATGCTTGATTAAACGTGACTATGCATGAATCCTAATATGAAACCAACCAATTTTCAATCAACTAAAGCATAAGTAGAATTTTGGTCTGATTGCTTCATACGGGGAAATACATATTGTAACTTATTTTATAACAAGAACGCACACCAAACAATCGAGTTGGGTGAATAAAATATTTTTAGTGCGTTCACGCCCGTTTTTCTCACGATTTCATCTCTACTATAAATTATATAGCAAATATAATTAAATATATTCTAAAAACAGGTTGTTAATAATTTGTTAAATCATTGCCAAGGTTTTTAGCACATTGCACGCATACATAGTTTATATAATTCATATTTAAGTTACACACAATTAATTTTTGTTAAATTGGCTAACAACTGAGCAAACATGAATCTAATATATAAAAAAAGAAAAAAAAAATATTTCTGTAAATAAATTGTTGCAGTGTTAATTATATAATTTCGTAAATAAAAAGACACAATTTATCAAAGAAACAGAATACATTGTGATTTATTACCTATTAATATCATCTTTGTCGTATCTTGACTTAACACACGTGGTTTTGATTAATTGCAATTGTGTACAAACAAAAGACTTGAAGACACAAACTTCTTCAACAAAAGCTTATCAGAAACGACATTTTTTGTAATTGTTTTTCTACATAAACAGCAGCTTAATCTTCTGATTGTTTTAAAACAATCAATCTTTTGTTTAATTTTTAAAACAATATCCACATAAACGCTTTAGTTCCAGCTCAATTGTTTTTAAGATCAAAACTATTGTCAAGGCTGGAGGCACGCACATTGAAGGAAACTTACGTATATTTCTGTTGCTTTGGCAGTAAAAGAGAGAAAAAAAAACTAAACAAAATAAACAAATAAACGTTTTTTTTTACCAAATTCAATAACTCAATTACTAAATGGCCTTCAGTGTGTTATATACTCTGCTTCTTATGTATTTCAGTTTTTTCAAATATTTTGTGAAGTGTTTTCTTTAAATTTTAGCATAAGGCAATGCAGACAGACAATTATTTAGTGCGGACTAGTTTGTGTTACAATCGCAGGCGTTTCATTGACATTTAAATTGATTTTTGCTTAAAGCAAAAGTTCTTCTGTTTATTTAAATTAAGTTGAGTGTTTTTTTTTCTATTTTTTTTTCGGGGGCAAACAACGACGATATATGTCAAAATATAGCAAATATACGATAAATGATTGATGAAATATAATTTAAAGCTATTATGGCTAAAGTGGGCTTTTATTTGTTAGTTTAATACAATATTTTTAAAGTGTCATAATTCATAATAAATAAATTGAAAAAATTTGAGGCTGTCGTAATAACATTATGCTTTTCAAGGTGCCTGGGTTTTCTAATCAGTATTCATGCGATTTCACTTCTTCTGTACACAATTATATTGAAAAATTGAACGTCGCCATGACCGCACTTTCCACATCTGCTGCTATTTAATCGATTTATATAAACCATTGCAAGCACTTTGAATTCCTATAATATTAAGGCTGTACTGTTTCCCGCGTTTGACTACTCTGATCACGCCGAGGCAGCAACAGTATTAATGTCTCTAATAATGTACATTAGTTTGATCCTGTATTAATTGTTGTTGAACTGTTTAAAGTGTGGAAGGTATATCTACACACTGGTCACTAGAAAAACTGTTTCGACAGAGCTATTGATACTCGTCCAAGCTAATGTGCACTACGAGTACAGCGCCCTCCTTCGTCGGTTAGCAGTTCTGTCGGCGTCGTAAAAAATTACTAAAATGTCGGCTTATAAAGTTTAAGAAAGTTAATACATCTACTTAAGACCAGAGGTGCTGTAATACTTCGCTAAAAACTAACAAAACACACAATAGCAGAGTTGTAAAAGAATTGAGTCTTCTACTTTTTCAACATATATTTTCTCTTTAGAAAGGGATAGGGTGCACCCTAATATATCTGGCACGATTCATTACATGAATAGGGCTCATTGCCAGGGTGCTGGTTCTACAAACAAAAAAAAAATAATCCATTTTGTGATTAAAAAAGTAGGCAGTTGCCACACCCATACAAATAATGTATAAATATTAAATAGTTTCTTCTAAAATTATTTTTAGAAAACGTCGTACAAAAACATTAGGTTCCCTTGACAATAATTTGTTGATAAAAAAAAGAGTTGACAGCGCCCCAAGTGCATACAGAAAAATAATAACACTGTGATAGTCGAAAAAATGAACTGCGATGAATCTTTTTTGAACTATTAGGGAGGTGAGATTGGCTCCAGTTTTTGAGAAATCGGTATATATCCATTTTTCATGGATATAGCTAAGTCTGCGCATTTAAAAAATTTTTATTCGACTGTATTAGTTTTTTTTTGCCATCTTAACTTTTTCTTACGGAATGTTTTGACTTTTTTTCAAAATTTCACCAATTTTTACAGGTTTTTGGGTCGTCTTTTAAAGATTTTCCTAGCATAGGCCTCAAGTTAAGCTTCAAAATCAAATATACACGTGAATTTACATATTGAAAGTTTTCTCCCTACAGATTACAGACATTCCAGACATTCCCAAATTGATGAGAAATGGAGCTCTTGATGATTGCCTTAGTGAAGATGAGCTTATTGCCTGGCAAAACATTAAAGCTGTTCTTGAGAACGTTATAGGAAATTTTTGAGCACATAACTGGAAGTCATATGTTGACAACATGCTACAATACTTTGAAAATATTAATGTCAACATGTCATTAAAAATACATTTTCTTCATTATCACCAAGATTACTTCGACCACCAATTGCCATCGGAAGATGAGCATGGTGAACGATTTCATCAAGTTTCAGCTTCAGAGCATTGGTATAGTGGAATAAGATTAAATTCTCTTTTAGCAGACCTTTGCTGGAATTTGCAATCCGAGTTGGATGATGAAGATTAGCATTATGTTTATGTAATGGTTATTTTTAAAAAATACTTTTAAATAGCATTTAAACTAGTAAAACTTTAAATTTTGAGTATTTGTTGTTAAAACAACTTATAAAAAGGACAAAAAAAAACACCAGATTTGAAACTTTGCTGCTAAAAAGGCTTAACAATTCACAACGAGAGAAGAAAATAACAAGGATTTTGATTTTGAAGCTTATTTTGAGGCTTATGTTAGGAAAATTTTGGTAAAACGGCCTAAAAAGCTGAAAAAATGGCTAAAAATGGTCAAAAATCGTTACTTTTTATCGACATTAATTGTTTAAATTACGAGAAATTTTGAAAAAAAGTCAAAACATTCCGTAAAAGAAAGGGGACTTCCCCTAATAGTTCGAAAAGGATTCATCGAAGTTCATTGTTTTCGGGTCAAAAACTAACACAGTGTAATTGTTTTTGAACTAATTTTGGTAAATTCCTCACGCACTCATTAAAATCGACTGAAAACTCGATATTTTTTAATACAAAATAAAAGTGTGGTACATACAAAACATTGATATTTTTTTTACTAAAACCCCATTTTTCATAAACTTTGAATGTACACAAAGTTCCCATTTGAAATTCAATATATTAGTAAGAGTAGTTTTCAGTGCCAAGCCCCTACAAAGTGAATGTGATTTTTAATGGATTTTATTAAACTGATTCCCATTATAGTTTTGCATAGAGAAAGAGTGGTTTTCACCTTGCAGCTTATTGACCATTAAAACTAAATATTTTTAATATATCCTTTTCAATTAATTCCTTTTAAGCACTTCTTATAAAACTTTGCGCACACAGCATATAGACTGAGCTGGAAATAAAATTGATAAAGTCGGCGCTGGTTGTATTGATTTGATTGCAGGCGCTTTGATCTGAACTAACAATGTGATTTAATGTTTAGAAAAATAGGCAATGAAAAATTACATTTTTTTATTTAATAATTTTATTATAATTGTTGAATCTTCAATTATACGAGGGCGGATCAATAAATCCGTGACTTTTCGAACTTCCCTCGTAGTTATATGAAATGCAACACTGTTCCCATCAAGTACCACCTGTTAATAGACTACTGTCAAATTTTGAGTCTAGACTACTGTCAAAGTGTCGTCATTTACTTTGCGTTTAACAGATGTTTAAAACATACAACCTCGTGTATTTTTCTAAAAATGGAGAAAAAGTGATTTTCAAGTGCCCTTAAACATTATTTTTTGCGAAAAAAACCGTCATCAAACCAAGGAAAAGCTCGATAAATACTATGGGGACTCTGCACCATCGATTTCAATGTTAAAAAAAGTGGTTTACTGACTTTCGTTGTGGTTGCACAAGTACAAATGACTACTTCCTATTTCCAAACCTAAATAAATGGCTCGGTAGAAAGAGATTTAGCTTCGACGATGAAATTATTAACCAAACAAATGCCTATTTTAAGGACCTCGAAAAATCCTATTTTTTGGAAGGGATACAAATGACGACACTTGCATTGAAACATCAATAAGTTGTTCAAATCTTAAATCTAAAAATGTTCAAAATATGTTTATCCAAGGTGGCACGAAATAAGCCCCAATTAAATAAGCCCCAAAAAATTTTCAAATATTTTGTTTGGGGTTTATTTCATTTTTTTGGGGGCTTATTTCATTTTTAAAAAATTTGGGGCTTATTTCATAAAATTTTTTGGGGCTTATTTCATTTTATTTGGGGCTTATTTCATATCCGTAAAATAGATTTAAAATCCTTCCGCCCGGCCGTAGGCCGTTTATGCGGAGAATACTTTGAACGCGAAGCCGGTGTTCGATATACCATAGAGGATAAAATCCTTGCGTCCGGCCGTAGGCCGGTTATGCAGAGAATACTTTGAACGCGAAGCCGGTGTTCGATATACCATAGAGGATAAATTCCTTGCGCCCGGCCGTAGGCCGGTTATGCAGAAAATACTTTGAACGCGAAGCCTGTGTTCGATATACCATAGAGGATGAATTCCTTGCGCCCGGCCGTAGGCCGGTTATGCAGAAAATACTTTGAACGCGAAGCCTGTATTCGATATACCATAGAGGATAAATTCCTTGCGCCCGGTTATGCAGAAAATACTTTGAACGCGAAGCCTGTGTTCGATATACCATAGAGGATAAATTCCTTGCGCCCAGCCGTAGGCCGGTTATGCAGAAATTACTCTGAACGCGAAGCCGGTGTTCGATATACCATAGAGGATAAATTCCTTGCGCACGGCCGTAGGCCGGTTATGCTGAGAATGCTTGGAACGCGAAGCCGGTGTTCGACATACCATAGAGGATAAAGGCCTTGCGCCCGGCCGTAGGCCGGTTATGAAGAGGATACTTTGAACGCGAAGCCGGTGTTCGATATACCATAGAGGATAAATTCCTTGCGCCCGGCCGTAGGCCGGTTATGCAGAGAGTACTTCGAATGCGAAGCCGGTGTTCTATATACCATAGAGGATAAATTCCTTGCGCCCGGCCATAGTCCGGTTATGCAGAAAATACTTTGAACGCGAAGCCTGTGTTCGATATACCATAGAGGATGAATTCCTTGCGCCCGGCCGTAGGCCGGTTATGCAGAAAATACTTTGAACGCGAAGCCTGTGTTCGATATACCATAGAGGATAAATTCCTTGCGCCCGGTTATGCAGAAAATACTTTGAACGCGAAGCCTGTGTTCGATATACCATAGAGGATAAATTCCTTGCGCCCGGTTATGCAGAAAATACTTTGAACGCGAAGCCTGTGTTCGATATACCATAGAGGATAAATTCCTTGCGCCCAGCCGTAGGCCGGTTATGCAGAAATTACTCTGAACGCGAAGCCGGTGTTCGGTATACCGTAGAGGATAAATTCCTTGCGCACGGCCGTAGGCCGGTTATGCAGAGAATGCTTGGAACGCGAAGCCGGTGTTCGACATACCATAGAGGATAAATTCCTTGCGCCCGGCCGTAGGCCGGTTATGCAGAAAATACTTTCAACGCGAAGCCTGTGTTCGATATACCATAGAGGATAAATTCCTTGCGCCCGACCGTAGGCCGGTTATGCAGAGAATGCTTGGAACGCGAAGCCGGTGTTCGATATACCATAGAGGATAAAGGCCTTGCGCCCGGCCGTAGGCCGGTTATGAAGAGGATACTTTGAACGCGAAGCCGGTGTTCGATATACCATAGAGGATAAATTTCTTGCGCCCGGCCGTAGGCCGGTTATGCAGAGAGTACTTCGAATGCGAAGCCGGTGTTCTATATACCATAGAGGATAAATTCCTTGCGCCCGGCCGTAGGCCCGTTATGCAGAGAATGCTTGGAACGCGAAGCCGGTGTTCGATATAATTTAGAGGATAAAATTCTTGTATTTTATAATTTCTTCTTAAGCTTACTTCATAGAGTTAACAAATTTGGGGCTTATTTAATTTTTTGGGGTTTATTTAATTTTTTAAAAATTTGGGGCTTATTTCATAAAATTTTTTGGGGCTTATTTCATTTTATTTGGGGCTTATTTCGTAAATTTTGTTTGGGGCTTATTTCATTTTTTTTTTGGGTTTATTTCATAAAATTTTTTGGGGCTTATTTCATTTTTCGATTTGGGGCTTATTTCATTGGGGCTTATTTCGTGGTGCCTTTATCCAATGCTAAACAAAATTTTTAGTTTACGGTTGATTTTTGTTGTTTTACATCTCTCGTGTACGGCTGCGAGAAAGAGTATCCCCCCTCCTCCTCCGCCGGGTGTGGCTTCTATACTCTAGAATATTGTTTTTTTATATATATTTTTCGTGTTTTAAAATGTAGTCTTAAAAGAAAGCTTTTTTAAAATGTTTATTTCGTAAATTTTTGTTTTAAGTAACTTTTCTTAAAATCTACTTTCTTTTACAAAGTAAAAAAATGGTCGTTTTTAAAAGATACTTTGTTAAAGGTACATTTTTATAAGGTTCTTGGCTTATAAACTACTTTTTTAAAAAGTACTGTTTTCAAAATGGACATTTTTAAAAGGTATGTTGGTAAAGGTACTCATATAAAAAGGTATATTTTGATTATAAAAGGTACTTTTTTAATATATACTTTGTTAAAAGAATCACTTTTCGTAAAAGGTACATTTTTAAAAGGTACTTTGCTTAAAATCGACTTTTTTAATTGTACCGTTTTAAAAATGAAAATTTTTAAACGGGTTTTGCTACAGCTTTGTTTTAGAAAGGTACTTTTCAAAAAGGTACCTTTTTGTTAAAGGTACTTTTCAAAAAGGTACCTTTTTGTACAAACTAGAGATTTTTAATAAAAGCACAACTTTTAAAAGATACTGTACTATTTTAAAATGTACTTTTTTTTTGAATAAGTTCTTCTATTAAAACATGTACTTCTCGTGAAAGGTAGTTTTATAAAAGCGACTTGGTGTAAAATCTACTAATTTAAAATGAACTGTTTTGAAAATGGACATGTTTTAAATGTATTTTGTTAAAGGTACTTCTTTAAAAAGGTACGTTTTTCAAAAGGTTCTATTTTTGCAATGATTTTTTTTTTTTTGTAATTTTTCATTTTTTTTTCAAAAATTATGAGTTTTATAAATTTTAAATGTGTAAAAACTTACTTTTATAAAAGCGCTTTGGGTTAAAATCAACTTTTTTAAAATGTACCGTTTGCAAAATGGACATGTTTAAAAGATATTTTGTTCAAGGTACTTCTTTAAAAAGGTACTTTTTTCAAACGGATATAGTTTTAAAATGAATGTTTTTCGTGTGTTTTTTAATTTCTGTTCAAAAATTAGTGGTGTTTTAAATTTTAAATGTTTCTGCGAATGTCAAGTGTGTGAGCCGATTTTGATTTAATTTATAGTATTTAAAAAAAGGTGAGTTGATTTAGAGTGATCTAAGCTATGTTCTCTTTAGTTAATGAATATGAATGGCATTCCTTTACTATGAGCTATTTTTTTTTATAAATTTATTAGCGCACGATTACAGCGTACATATCTTTATTTATATTTTTGTAATATTATTTAACCAGCTACTAGCTATCAGCTGTTTGTGCTCTCTGAGAATGCTTGGAACGCGAAGCCGGTGTTCGACATACCATAGAGGATAAAGGCCTTGCGCCCGGCCGTAGGCCGGTTATGAAGAGGATACTTTGAACGCGAAGCCGGTGTTCGATATACCATAGAGGATAAATTCCTTGCGCCCGGCCGTAGGCCGGTTATGCAGAGAGTACTTCGAATGCGAAGCCGGTGTTCTATATACCATAGAGGATAAATTCCTTGCGCCCGGCCATAGTCCGGTTATGCAGAAAATACTTTGAACGCGAAGCCTGTGTTCGATATACCATAGAGGATGAATTCCTTGCGCCCGGCCGTAGGCCGGTTATGCAGAAAATACTTTGAACGTGAAGCCTGTGTTCGATATACCATAGAGGATAAATTCCTTGCGCCCGGTTATGCAGAAAATACTTTGAACGCGAAGCCTGTGTTCGATATACCATAGAGGATAAATTCCTTGCGCCCGGTTATGCAGAAAATACTTTGAACGCGAAGCCTGTGTTCGATATACCATAGAGGATAAATTCCTTGCGCCCAGCCGTAGGCCGGTTATGCAGAAATTACTCTGAACGCGAAGCCGGTGTTCGATATACCGTAGAGGATAAATTCCTTGCGCACGGCCGTAGGCCGGTTATGCAGAGAATGCTTGGAACGCGAAGCCGGTGTTCGACATACCATAGAGGATAAATTCCTTGCGCCCGGCCGTAGGCCGGTTATGCAGAAAATACTTTCAACGCGAAGCCTGTGTTCGATATACCATAGAGGATAAATTCCTTGCGCCCGACCGTAGGCCGGTTATGCAGAGAATGCTTGGAACGCGAAGCCGGTGTTCGATATACCATAGAGGATAAAGGCCTTGCGCCCGGCCGTAGGCCGGTTATGAAGAGGATACTTTGAACGCGAAGCCGGTGTTCGATATACCATAGAGGATAAATTTCTTGCGCCCGGCCGTAGGCCGGTTATGCAGAGAGTACTTCGAATGCGAAGCCGGTGTTCTATATACCATAGAGGATAAATTCCTTGCGCCCGGCCGTAGGCCCGTTATGCAGAGAATGCTTGGAACGCGAAGCCGGTGTTCGATATAATTTAGAGGATAAAATTCTTGTATTTTATAATTTCTTCTTAAGCTTACTTCATAGAGTTAACAAATTTGGGGCTTATTTCATTTTTTGGGGTTTATTTAATTTTTTAAAAATTTGGGGCTTATTTCATAAAATTTTTTGGGGCTTATTTCATTTTATTTGGGGCTTATTTCGTAAATTTTGTTTGGGGCTTATTTCATTTTTTTTTTGGGTTTATTTCATAAAATTTTTTGGGGCTTATTTCATTTTTCGATTTGGGGCTTATTTCATTGGGGCTTATTTCGTGGTGCCTTTATCCAATGCTAAACAAAATTTTTAGTTTACGGTTGATTTTTGTTGTTTTACATCTCTCGTGTACGGCTGCGAGAAAGAGTATCCCCCCTCCTCCTCCGCCGGGTGTGGCTTCTATACTCTAGAATATTGTTTTTTTATATATATTTTTCGTGTTTTAAAATGTAGTCTTAAAAGAAAGCTTTTTTAAAATGTTTATTTCGTAAATTTTTGTTTTAAGTAACTTTTCTTAAAATCTACTTTCTTTTACAAAGTAAAAAAATGGTCGTTTTTAAAAGATACTTTGTTAAAGGTACATTTTTATAAGGTTCTTGGCTTATAAACTACTTTTTTAAAAAGTACTGTTTTCAAAATGGACATTTTTAAAAGGTATGTTGGTAAAGGTACTCATATAAAAAGGTATATTTTGATTATAAAAGGTACTTTTTTAATATATACTTTGTTAAAAGAATCACTTTTCGTAAAAGGTACATTTTTAAAAGGTACTTTGCTTAAAATCGACTTTTTTAATTGTACCGTTTTAAAAATGAAAATTTTTAAACGTGTTCTGCTACAGCTTTGTTTTAGAAAGGTACTTTTCAAAAAGGTACCTTTTTGTTAAAGGTACTTTTCAAAAAGGTACCTTTTTGTACAAACTAGAGATTTTTTATAAAAGCACAACTTTTAAAAGATACTGTACTATTTTAAAATGTACTTTTTTTTTGCTTCTATTAAAACATGTACTTCTCGTGAAAGGTAGTTTTATAAAAGCGACTTGGTGTAAAATCTACTAATTTAAAATGAACTGTTTTTAAAATGGACATGTTTTAAATGTATTTTGTTAAAGGTACTTCTTTAAAAAGGTACGTTTTTCAAAAGGTTCTATTTTTGCAATGATTTTTTTTTTTTTTTGTAATTTTTAATTTTTTTTTCAAAAATTATGAGTTTTATAAATTTTAAATGTGTAAAAACTTACTTTTATAAAAGCGCTTTGGGTTAAAATCAACTTTTTTAAAATGTACCGTTTGCAAAATGGACATGTTTAAAAGATATTTTGTTCAAGGTACTTCTTTAAAAAGGTACTTTTTTCAAACGGATATAGTTTTAAAATGAATGTTTTTCGTGTGTTTTTTAATTTCTGTTCAAAAATTAGTGGTGTTTTAAATTTTAAATGTTTCTGCGAATGTCAAGTGTGTGAGCCGATTTTGATTTAATTTATAGTATTTAAAAAAAGGTGAGTTGATTTAGAGTGATCTAAGCTATGTTCTCTTTAGTTAATGAATATGAATGGCATTCCTTTACTATGAGCTATTTTTTTTTATAAATTTATTAGCGCACGATTACAGCGTACATATCTTTATTTATATTTTTGTAATATTATTTAACCAGCTACTAGCTGTCAGCTGTTTGTGCTCTCTCAAAGAGAAATAATTTCGTTTGAGTTTCACTCATTTATGAGTTTTTGCTAAAACTAAACTAAATGCCAAACTTTAAAGTTTTTCACTCTTCTGTTTTTCAGTTACATAATCTGCAATTGTAAATATTATTATTTTGAGTGACTTCTTCAACTTCAGGTTGCAAGACAAGTTTTTTTTTGTTGTTTAAAAGTACATATTTTTAATACTTAATAGTGTTTAGCCAAAAATTACGTTGCCTCATCAACCGTGCATGTACATACTACTATTTATCGAAATAAATACAATACAATTTTGACTGAAATAACTGATTGATTAATAAGATACCGGTATTAAAAGGAATACTTACAGGGCATTAACAAATTAATCTTACTGAAAAAAAATTAGCCCCCAATTAACCCATAAAGACAGTGAGTGAGTGGTGAGTCATAATCATTTAATAACAAAAATATTATATAGGAAAAACCAATTTAGAAGATCTTGAATAAAATTCCACGTACTCCACATATTATATTTAATAATCTTTAAATGTATGGAAGAAAAACTTGCCGCATCATCAAAGTTACCTAAATTGATTAAATGAAAAAACAAATACTTTTTACGTTTGTAGAAGAAAAATCAAAGCCCTCAAGGCTGTTGGTAAATAACGTTTATCAAACCAAGTCTGGCTGTAAATTTTATGTGTTTTATGTACTTGACTGCAATGACTTTATGTTAAAAACTAAGTTTTTATAAAAACTTCATAATTTAGTTTTATGATTTTGTAAAGCGGCCAAACTGTTGTTTCACACATGCATGCCTTGACCAATTGTAATAAATTAAATATGATTTATGTAATTTTTAAATTAGTTAAAAACTCAAATAACATTAAAGTAACTAAATTTTTTTTAAATTACAACGAAATAAAAGGTATTGTTTAAAACAAATTTAATTCTGTAGAACAAATTAAAATTATTGAAGCAAACAAAATTTAAAGATTTTCAATGAATGGAAAAAAAAATTTCCAAAAACAAAAGACTTAAGACACAAACTTTGCTGGCAATCTTCAACTATTGTTCCAATCATACCTATTCAAATATCATTAAGATTCCATTAGATTTTGTTAGCACATACACACACATTCATAACACAGGTCAACAGCAAAAACGGTTATTCAATATATATATATATATATATAACCACGTGGTGGAGTACTTATCGAGCCTTTATTGCAACGTAGTCATATCTCAAAATCGGGTAATTTCTCTGTATTCTGAATAAAATCAACATTTATGCACCGATTTTCATGAAGTAAACTTTATTTTATTTGAAATATACATACCTTCCTAATCATGTAATAAAAATATAAAGTTTTTGCCATTTTCGATTTTTTATATATTTTTTAAGAATAAAAATTTTCCAATTTTGCATAAAAAAAAAAATTAATTTTAATCATTGCTGTCTAAATAATTCCGAAAACGTTGAGTTTATAAAAAATAATATTAGCATGGCTTAAAAGTACTTTAATTTCAAGTTTTTTAGTATTTTTTGTGACAAAATTGAACAAGTCGTTCTATAGTTATGATAAAATTGGTAAATCAGCCCCTTCGAAAATCCGAAATTTTAGAAAAAAAAATAAAAAAAAAAAAATAAACTTATCCATAGAATTGAAAAATTTGACCATTTTTGTACTTAGGTATCCATGGTTATTTTAAAATTTTTTCGATTTTGTTGACTTGTGTAATCATATTAGAAACACATGTGTATGCCTTTGTAAAATTATTATCAGTTCGCTTCGAAACATAAAACTTTCTTCTAAGCAAATCACACATAAATTTTTCAAACAGCAGCTTAACAATTAAAATTTAAAACTAAATTGATAGTAAGCTTCTTGTGTATCTGTGAAGAACACATTAAATTAGTTGTTATTAAAAAATGCCCCCAGCAGCAAACAAGTTTTCTATTGTGGTTTCTATTCTGCGTTTTATTAACTTAATTGTTAAGTTGTCATAAGAAGCAAAAAAAAAAAATAAATATGTATTGTGGAGAAAGCCTATTTTGAAAATAAAAACGTAAAACATGTATTTAACTTTTCAATAATCTCTAATCTTATGTTCGGCGAAAACTACAGCGGTCGCCCGCTGTAAAATAAATTTGATTTGCACAATTTTTCTCTCTAAATTTGTTGTATACCAGTATTCTTTTGTGGAAAGTAGTTTTTGTTTATTATTCGATATGTACATTTTTTAATAAACATATTCTATAAAAAAGAAAATACATACTAACAATGTCTTAAATAATGTGTTCAAAGAAAAATGTTAAAAAAACCTTTTAAATACCAAAAATTTATTAGAGTGATAAGATCTTTAAACGAAATATTGCGTGACGCAATGACATTTTTAATGTTATTTATTTTTTTTTTTAAGCTTTAAAGCATTTCGTGTATCATGATAATATTTTTTAAAATGCGGCACGATAACATAAAGTGAGCTAACAATTAAATTAAACCAATCATTCATTTGTAAAAAATAAATACCTTTTAAGTGATCCGATGTTCAAAAATTTACAATATCATGGTTTTTTACGAAATCACATTGATTTGATTAACAAAACTAATGTGGTGTAAGCAAGCATCACATAAAAAAGCTACACTCCCTCCATCCAGCTAAAAAATTAATGCGAAATAATTACGCAATGATTGTTAACTACAAATCAATAAAACTGTGATGATTTTTGCAACAAATTAGTTTTTATAATTAACATAAACGTTTTTGTTATAACCATTTTTGGTTTGTTTGTCTTTAAAGATGAACGAGTATTTGCAATTTATTGTTTGGTAAAGTTATTTAATTTTTTTGATGTAAAGTCGCAAAATTCATTTGCATATTTTTTTTTTATAAAAAAAAAGCAACAACGGTATAAATTAAAAACAAAAGACTGAAGCAACAAACACATGATTTGCTTTCACGTCAATAGTTAAATTGTCGTCCGGTTCCAAGCCGGTTCACACCAACAAAAATTTAAAATTAAGCCATTTATTTCTATGTTCATCATTTGTATGTTTAGCGGCTGCACCCAAAACCGGAAAATTTTTATTAGATTCCATTGACGTACACAATTTATGTCTGTCTGTCCTCTATTTCTTTTAATCCAAAGTTCATTTCATTTCTTTCAAATTTTAAAAATTCTTATTACAATCTCACAAAATTTTTTCGCCTCTTTTTAAAAGTTAGTTTATTTATTTTTTTATTATGTAAATTTGCAAAAGATTAATATTAAAAAAAATCAATGGTTATCGTTAAGCCGCAATGGCATGTTGTTTTGAATTCCAAGTCAATATCTGTTACAACGGATTATGAATTCATTACTTAGTTTAGCATTTTAAAACGTTTTATATAAAAAGGTTTTTATTTTAAATGATTATTCTTATTTTATTGTTATATTTTATTTATATAAAAAATTTCCGTTTGAAATTATAGATTTTATTGATTCAACAATTCGATGAATTAGCTTAGGTGTGTGTGGACGATAGAACAGCTTAATATAATTAAATAAAAACATCTAATCTAAAAGAAAATGTACACTGAGCCAAAACTGCCTAATAGAATCAAGAAGATTTTCTCTATGAAACGCTTTTAGGCTAAGGGGTATCCCAGCAGAAAGAAGCGAAGATTTTTTCGAAGAGATTCCTTATTGTTTTTATGTGGTAAATCTTATTAATTTTTTCAATAAGGAAAACACATAAAATCAAGAAGAAAATTTGTTATTTACAATTTTTTTTACCCAATTTCCGTTATTTTTGGCACCAAAAAAACAATCCATAGAGAAAAACTTCTTGATTCTATTAGGTTTTCATATGAATTGTAAATAAAAGGGATTTCTTATTGATTTTATTAGGCCATCTTATTGTTTTTTTTTTCACAAAGGTTTTCTTCTTGATTTTATTAGGTTCCTGTATGATCATGTGTAAATCAACTTCTTAATTTTTTTAATTATATTAGCTTGATTGTTATTTCATTCATATAAATCAACATAGGAACAATTTTTTCATAATTTTTTTGTGCTATAATAATTCATCATCTTAAACTGGCTGCTAACATGTATACTAAGTAAGGTGTAGTAGTGAGGTGGTTAGAGTGCCAATCTATTAAACCGAAGTTCCTTGGTTCAACTCCCTGAATATTTAAGTTTTATAAAAATGTTTTCATCACCCCTACATCCAGATAATACAAATACATGTTGTAAATAAGCATTCCGGACGTACCATGACGTTCTGATGACATCAAATTTGTATTTCCTAACATCACAACAGAGAAAACAGTTTCTAATAAATACCTAATAAAATAGAACAAAATTAATAAGATATCTCTACGATTTTTTTTTTCAAGAAGGAAGTCTTATTGTTTTAATAAGGAAAACCTTCTTGAAAAAATCAATAAGAATACCTAATAAAAACCATAAGTTTCCTTCTTGATTTTTTCAATAAGGTTTTCCTTATTAAAACAATAAGACTTCCTTCTTGAAAAAAAACCCTAGAGATATCTTATTAATTTTGTTCTATTTTATTAGGTACTAGCTTATCCCGGTGTGCTTCCCTCCCCCCCCCCCCCCCCTCGTTATAAAATAAATATAAAAGTATTTATATTAAAATTGTTTAAATTTTGTTCAGCTCTACCGGAATTTGGCAATTTGTGGGCACATTTATTTTTGTCACTCATTTGGACCAATGGGAAATTAAAGCCAAGGATCCATACTTATAGGCTATGTAAGTCCGATTTCTCAATTGTATTTGAGAATTTTTCTATAACACTTGTTTGTCACTCATTTGGACCAATGGGAAATTAAAGCCAAGGATCCATACTTATAGACTATGTAAGTCCGATTTCTCAATTGTATTTGAGAATTTTTCTATAACATTTGTTTGTCACTCATTTGGACCAATGGGAAATTATAGCCAAGGATCCATACTTATAGGCTATGTAAGTCCGATTTCTCAATTGTATTTGAGAATTTTTCTATAACACTTGTTTGTCACTCATTTGGACCAATGGGAAATTAAAGCCAAGGATCCATACTTATAGACTATGTAAGTCCGATTTCTCAATTGTATTTGAGAATTTTTCTATAACATTTGTTTGTCACTCATTTGGACCAATGGGAAATTATAGCCAAGGATCCATACTTATAGGCTATGTAAGTCCGATTTCTCAATTGTATTTGAGAATTTTTCTATAACATTTGTTTGTCACTCATTTGGACCAATGGGAAATAAAACCAAGGATCCATACTTATAGGCTATGTAAGTCCGATTTCTCAATTGTATTTGAGAATTTTTCTATAACACTTGTTTGTCACTCATTTGGACCAATGGGAAATTAAAGCCAAGGATCCATACTTATAGACTATGTAAGTCCGATTTCTCAATTGTATTTGAGAATTTTTCTATAACATTTGTTTGTCACTCATTTGGACCAATGGGAAATTATAGCCAAGGATCCATACTTATAGGCTATGTAAGTCCGATTTCTCAATTGTATTTGAGAATTTTTCTATAACATTTGTTTGTCACTCATTTGGACCAATGGGAAATTAAAGCCAAGGATCCATACTTATAGGCTATGTAAGTCCGATTTCTCAATTGTATTTGAGAATTTTTCTAT
Organism: Lypha dubia; assembly: GCA_947311025.1. Taxonomy (NCBI): domain Eukaryota; kingdom Metazoa; phylum Arthropoda; class Insecta; order Diptera; family Tachinidae; genus Lypha; species Lypha dubia. The sequence continues at coordinate 8,604,486 of OX371262.1, read as the reverse complement.
AACACTTGTTTGTCACTCATTTGGACCAATGGGAAATTAAAGCCAAGGATCCATACTTATAGACTATGTAAGTCCTATTTCTCAATTGTATTTGAGAATTTTTCTATAATTTTTTAAATATTAAAATTGTGTAAATTTTGTTCAGCTCACCGTGAATTTGGCTATTTGTGGGCACATTTATGTTTGTCACTCATTTGGACCAATGGGAAATTAAAGCCAAGGATCCATACTTATAGGCTATGTAAGTCCGATTTCTCAATTGTATTTGAGAATTTTTCTATAACATTTGTTTGTCACTCATTTGAAAGCAGGTGAAAAGAAGCAACTAAAGAGAGTTAGTTATTTAGTATGGGCGTGGCAACCCGCTACTGTAATAAAAAAATCAATATTTCCCGGGAAACTCAGTATATATAGTTTGAAATGGCGTGGCTCTGCCTATTTATAACTTTTAAATTGTATTGGAGAAGTCATTCGGTGTCTGTTTAATCTTAAGAATCGTTTAAATAGAAATATTTCAAACAGAATATAGCTTGGAATGGGCATGGCTCATTGTTGGAAAATAATTCAATTATTTATTGTAGGCATGGCACTTCCCAATTTTTACTATCAAGAACGCCATACGAATGCCGTATGTTTCGATTTAAATATACAAACGATGAATTGGTCAAAAATGAACAATTTCCCTATTAAATTTCCCTTACTCACCGATATTTCCAATCCATTTTACTTTTATGCAAATACAGCGATAGCAATGGTACATCTGATATTTCTGTTTCATGGCCACCGGCTTCCAAAAGTAAAATTTTCCAATGTGCTATTTCGGAGAGGCGTGAAGCCAACACTGTACCTGCCGAACCGCCACCAATTATAATAAAATCATAAGATCTTTCGATTTCTTTAACATTAAATGGTCGATTTTCCGGATCAAATAAGTCATAATTATAATAAGCTATGGCGGCTATAAGGACAGGTAGTATGGTGAGTTTGCCAACACCAATTACAGTGGTGGCCAGTTTAATGGCGGCTGCTATGGCTATGCCCAATTTTGAGGCACCAATAGCCGCTAAACTGGCTGTGGCAGCTGTTGAGGCAGAGCTGGCTTTGAAAAGTATACCGCCCACTGAGGCGGCTGCAGCACCCAAGGCGGGAACAACCACCATAATTTTTTTCTTAAGAATATTTTCTTTCTCTTTAATTTGTTGGAATATTTTTTTATTTTGTTTTTTTTTTTTTTTTGTAGCAATTAAATTTAATTGAAAAAATTTTTATATAAATTTCATTTCACTTGGAAATTTTCACTTTATTTTTTTTTTCTTTTCTCTTTATGCTTTACGTTGGAATGCATTTACTTTTTCCAATATTTCTTTGTTTAAATTCAATCACATATTTTTTTCCCCATTATTATTTATATACATATTTGCATTTACATTAAATACATATATTAATTTTCTTTATTTTATTTTACTGCTTTACTAGTTTCGTTTAAATGCCATGATTGCAAAGAAGCGCACAATTTATTTGTGTTTAAATTTACTTGAAAGTAATTTCTTTAAGGCCTGTTTGTGGGCATGCGCACCGTTTCAACCGTTTCATTTAAATGTTTGTCTTTAACTGAGTAAAGTTTCTTTTAAAATTGTACACAAACGCTTGTCTCAATTATTTTAACTCAATTTAAAATAACAACTTGTAAAAACAAAAACTAACTTTACAACTCTAAACAAGAAACCAAAACTCATGCCATTATTAAAATAAGATTGTTGCTGTTGTGTTTTTTTGTTTCTGTTTTCTTAACAGAGATTGACTGTGTGAACATTGTGAGCCTAGCAAACAAGCGTCACATCAGTTGGATGGACATGAGAGTATTTTGTACTCATCTAACATCACAATCGCTAAAGTATTCGCGAGATTTGTTAATAATTTTTACTTGTTTTATTTCTTTGCAAAACAACATTTTATTTGTAAATAAACACACCATTTCCAAAATTATTAACTACTGAATTTAATTAGCATAGGGTAAATAAAGTTCGTTAATTTCCAATTATAGTGTGCTCTTAATGGGTTCCATTTAAGTACGTGCCATTTTGAATGTTTATGTCCTATAAAAAAAATTTTTACATTTTTTATCATCTGCTCAATGACATGTTGTGCAAAATTTTTCTCGCTTTTTTTTATTATTTATTTCCAACCGCCTTAAAAGGCAGTTGACATTAATTTTTAAATTATAGGAATAACATTGATATTAATAATAATAAAAAAAAAATATTATCTTTACCATTAAGATCACTCTTCTGCCGTGTAATAAACGAGTCACGAACAAATGACTTGAGCGTAAAATTTTTTATGGAAATTACTCAAAACATTGAATGGAAGTTTTATACTCAAATCATTCGCCCGTCATATAGAAACAGCTCCCAATTATTTGCTTTATTTAAAAATAGAAGAGTATATCGATAGTTTAATATAGAAAGGTCGTATCTCAACTTTTAGCTACTTTACAGGAGAAGGAAAAAACTCAATAAAATCTGAAAATATAATAAATTTTTTAATGGAGGTGTATTTGAGTATTGTCTACCAGAACATGTAAAAACCAGATTTTGAAAAAAAAAGAGATACGACCTTTCTATATTAAGCCATCTGTGGCAAAAAGATTTTTATATTAAAATTTTTTATCAAAATATTTTTTTTTTTTTTTTTTTTTTGTGATAATTTTATTATTTATTGAATCTTTAATTATTTAAATTGAATTATCAATAAGTTTTTCAAATCTTAAATCTAAAAAAATATTAAATATAAGTTTAGCCAATGCTAAACAAAATTTTTAATTTCAACGGTTAATTTTTGTTGTTTTACATTTCTCGTGAACGGCTGAGAAAAAGAGTATCCCTTCTTTTCAGCCGGGTGTGGCCTCTATAATGAAGAATATTGCGCGCAAGTGGATTTGGGTGCAACTCAAGTTTTTTTATATATTTTTTCGCGTGTTTTGAAAATACTGTCTTCACCAACGGAACGTCTAGGTCTTTATGAATTCGATGGTTTCTGACATACCAGGGGGCTGCTGTAATTGTACGTAGAATTTTATTTTGTCGCCTTTGAATTTTTTCGACATTTGATGCTGAGGCAGTGCCCCATAACTGGATTCCATAGAACCATATTGGTTTCAGGATCGCGTTGTATAATAGTAGTTTACAGTCTAGGCTTAGTATAGAATTTCTTCCAATAAGCCAATTCATTTGAGCTGCTTTTAATTTCATTTGAGTCAACTTTGCGTCTATATGCGATTTCCATGTTAAACGACGATCAAGCTAAACGCCTAGATATTTGACTACAGTGTGTTGTGGTATAGTCTCGGTGTTAATTTTTATAGGCGGGCATGTTTGCCTGCGCAACGTAAAAGTGACGTGTGCACATTTCTGCTCGTTAACTTTTATACGCCATTGTTTGAGCCATTTTTCCAGTTTGGATATATATTCTTGTAAGTTGCGGGAAGCTTCTACAGGATTTTCGTGAACGCTTAGAAAGGCTGTATCATCCGCAAATGTTTTATCAAAATATGGCAATTAGTTTTCGAGATATACAAAGCAGTATGTGTTGGAGCATTCCTACACATCGCTATTGTCCCATAATAATCGATGATATTCATCTTAAATTAGTTTTATTTAATTTTACTTACGACTGTTAAGTGTTTAACAGTCAGTGTTCTATTAAAACGTGTTGGTTTGCATATTTGCTATTTAAATTTATCTTCCTACACATTGAAAATACTACAGCAATTTTGATTGAAAGTGAATATTTGGGCTCATCTCTAAACAATTAACTTTCAGATTGTTCGATAAAATACAAAAGTAAAAGTTATCCCACTTTGTCGTCTTGGATATTATTGAAAGATTTTTATGTAATACCATTTCTTTTGTTTTTTTAACGCACATAATTTATAGTTTTTTCATCTCATTACTATACTTTTAGCTTCAAAATATGGCAAAATCTAAACTATTAGCACGCAGTTTAACATTTTGTAATGTCACCATTAGCTTTTTCCATAGCGGATGTCAAGATGGTTGTTTCTTTTTTTTTTTTATTTTTAGCAAATTTTTTAATACATACTGCCAGTAATTTGATGGTACAAATTTTAAATTGTCAAGCACAAAAATACTCATGCAAGAAACAATTAGTAAAAATTATTTGCAAAAAAAAAAAAAAAAAAACAAACACATGAGTAGCAAGATCCAAGTGCTTTAACTTAAATCTTTTTAATTGTAGCAGATGTAAACAAAACAGTCAACATATACAAGAAATCACGACAATTATAAAGTAAGATTATGTTTTAATTGCTGTATTTTGGTAACTTAATTTAAGTAATTTAATGGTTTCAAATGGTGGTTGGTACAATTTTTTCTCTCTTGATTGTATCTAGTTATTCGTATAGTTTTGCTGAACATTCCAAATGGGTTATTTACTTGTTTTTTTTTTTTAATTTAGTTGAATTTGCTCGAAATGTTATGGTGTATGGTATAGCAAATGTGACCTTGAACCATTTAGTCTTTAACTAATAAATATTTGCTTTCCAAACAATTGTGGGGTTTAAATTTTATTTATATAATATTTTTTTCTTGGGAAATATTCAGTTTATCTTTTAGTGTATGTTTTTTTTTATTGATTTTTGTTGTCATAAAAAAGGTGTTTATGATGAATTTTTGAAGTCACCCAAAAACGGTTATAAATTTTATACCTAAAGTTTTTAACAGAATTTTAAAACATATCCTGTGCAATTTTTTTTTTCCAACAAATTGGTAACTTCCGGCCTTTCATCTGGATGAAGTGTCAAATTAAAATGTTGTACCTGCGCATTTTAAAAACGAAAGTTTTAGCTACTAAAAAGCGAAATTAAAAAGTTTTAATAAAAAAATTCAATCGGTGGATGACGTTTACTTAACCAATGCATTGTGTCACAACTACTAGGGAAGGAGATAGAGAGTTTGACGTTGAACTTAATACTTTTCCAACTCTGCTATTGCGTATTTTGTTAATTTTTAAAGTAGTGTTGCAGTACCTCTGGTGTTAAGTAGGACCCATTAACTTTCTTAAGTTTTATGACCAAGCATTTTATTAATTGTTTTACTTCGCTGACGTTTCTTATACCGGACGATAGAGGGCGATGTGATGTACATTGCCTCTTTAAAAATTTGTACCTCTTACCGTTCTCGCGCTAGAAACCTTAACTAATTAACAGAAACCGCAGGGACATCTCGAGGCTCGTCGCAGTATTGACGGGGCACTGGGTAATCGGGAGACACGCTAGCAGGATAGGCCTTTCCTACAATGCGCTCTGCCGTAGTTGCCGGGATCATAGCAAAGAGGAAACAGTCTTCCACTTTCTTTGCGAATGCCCGGCCTTGCACCTTTCGAGACACAAATTCTTAGGCAACAGCATATTAGACGATCTCTCGGAGGTATCAAGGATAGGTCTAGGCGACCTAATTAGATACCTTAATTCGACGGAATGGATCTCTAGTATCTTACTCCGAATCTGAGGCCTGAATTCGGACCTAGATCAGGTTGACACTGATGAGTGGAGTGGTCTGTCAAAACGGAATCTTATTGATTCCACTTAAATGCTTGTACGGAGCAGGCAGCCACGTAAACCAACCAACCAACCAACCAACCTTAACATACTTATTGACAAGACGGATAAAAAATAACGAATACAATAGGATTCCTTTTCGATGATCTAAACTATAAAAATTGAGATGTTAAAATATTTCAAGAACTTTTTAAAAGAAACTAAGAAATTTTCTTTCTCTGAAATAATTAGAAATTTAAAAAATTTACTTATTTCAAATAGTATGTATTTGTTTGAGAACATATTTTTTTAAGAGGACTTTTTGTGAAATATACTTTCTGTAAAGCATTTTTAGTTAAATAAGTTTTTAATTTTAAAAAACGTACTTTAGCGATGTTGGCATTTGAGAAGTACTTTTTTTACGTTTGAGGTAGGGTATAAAATGCCTTCGCACTTACAGTGACCGTCGTATTTCTAGTGAACTCGCCAATTTGGTCCCTCAAAGAGGTTCTCTCGGCGGGCCATTTGCCGCGGCTGTGAAAAGTGTGCTCAGCGTCTTCATTCGTTACACCGTAGTAGATGTTACCGGGGTCTTCTGTCGGGTAATTTTAGCGATAGGTACTTTTTATCAATTATTATTATTTTTTTGTTAAAACTAATCACTTTTAGAATGAACTTTTTTAAGACGTACATAAGACATACTATAATTTTAAAAATTACTTCTTTAAAAATTTACTTTATTTTAAAAGGTACGTTTATTTTAAACGTTCTTATCAGCTTTAATTTAACATTTCTTAAGAATGAACTGAAAAAGTACTTTGTGTTAAAATTTAAATTTTTTTAACTAATTTTCTTTAAAAGATAATTTTCTTTAGAAGATGCATTTCAATAAAAAGTAGTCTTTTTTATTAAAATATAATTTTCTTTAAAATGTAATCTATATATACATATATAAAACAGGATGTGTGTATGTATGTAAGGTGTGGACTCCAAAACGGCTGGGCCGATTTTGATGAAATTTTCAGGCGGGTGACATAGGCTATATGAAGTATTGATTGGACAACGAGGCGTGGCACCGCCCATATAACCCAAAAATTTAAATCGCCATATCTTAGGCATTTTTTTACCTACGTCGATGATATTTGGTGCATATGGTATTGGCATAATTTGGAATACGTACCAGGAGAAAAGTGGGTGGGATCACGCCCCTTTTTAGGAAAACCAAACCCTTGTACCGATCTTCCTGAAATTTTCACAGCATGTTACTGTGACTCTGGAAGGAATAATAGGCTATATGAAGTTTTAATTGGACAAAGAGGCGTGGCACCACCCATATAACCCAAAAATTTAAATCGCCATATTTTGGACATTTTTTGACCTACGTCGATGGTATTTGATACATATGGTAATGGCTTAATTTGCAATACGTACCAGGAGAAAAGTGGGTGGTACCAAGCCTCTTTTTAGGAAAATAAAAAATCGTAATATAGTCTTAACTACTGAATCGATCGTCATTCAATTTTCACAATAGGAATTTTATTTTATAACGAGGGGTTAGCGAAGCAGACCGGGTTTAGCTAGTTTTTCATAATGAGTAATTGTTCAAACCAATTGAACATCGTATTTTTTTAATTTCAAATTAGGAAAAACCTAATTAAAAATCCTCCGTAAATTATCAGTTTTGAAATACCATTTATTTTGAGACAAATGTTTTATTTATTACCTTATGTTTGTTTAAGGCGGACATAAATATTTCGCTTATCATAAAATATTTATGTACATTTATTGTTAATTTGTGTTTGTACGACACATCTTGTATTTCTGTCTGCGAGTCTAAATGACCATTTTATATATTGTAATTGTTTACATTCTAAATTTATTGCTTTGTGAAAAATAGTTATGTATTGTAAACATTATTATTTTATTGCTTTGTCTGAAAATATTTTATTGCTTTGTCTGAAAATATTTATTATTCACAATGTACCTTTTTATAGGTACTTTTCTTCAAAATCTGTAAACCTAGAAATTTCAAGTTCATAGTACTTTTTTCCAAACGTAATTTTATAAGAGAAAATTTCCAAAAAAATTTTTTTACTTTATTTTTTGTTAAATATACATGTTGCTAAAAGCCATTTTATAAAGTTTTTGTTCAAGATAAGATAAATTTTGAAAATTTGCGATATTTGTATAAATGTACTTTTTGGAAAGGGTATTTTCCCACAAAAATTTTATGAAAAGAATTTATTTTTAATTTCAAATTAAAAAAACTCTGTACTATTTTTAAGCACATGGTACTTTTTTAAAGAGGAACGTTTTGTGAAGACAACGTTTTTTGTAGAGTACTTTTAGTACAAGGTAGTTTTTTAAAAATTACTTTTCGTTAAAGGGTATTTTTTAAGAGGTACTTTTTTAAAAGTATTCTTTCATAGACACTTTCGGAAAAAAGTACTTATGTAACAGATAATTTTTAAAAGGTACTTTTCTTAAAAGGTACTTTTTTAATATTGACTTTATAAAAAGCTGATTTTTTTATAGATATTTTTCACAGGTTCTTGTGTAAAAGGTGATGATTTAAAAGGAACATTTTAAAACACTGTTAAAACATAATCTTTAAACATTTACATATATGAGCCGTTTATTTTGAAAGTGACATAAGTCACTTTGTTTTTAAGTCGAGATATTTAAGGGTTTGCGTTTTAACACGTTAAAAATGGATGCTAACTTTCGAAAAGATTTTCTTGTATTTGTTATCTCATGATACTGATATTTTTCTCAGTATTTCTCCATATTTTTAAACGTTTTTAAATGCAAATCCTTAAATATTTCGACTTAAAAACAAAGTGACTTATGCCACTTTCAAAATAAACGGCTCATATGTAATTTTAAAATTAAATTTTTTAAAAGACATTTTTTGCAAACAACTCTTGCAAAAGTGACAATTGCTTTTCTATAAGTTAATTTTACTTTAAGGTTGTTTTATTTTTTGAATGTACATTCTTTGAAACTCAGTTTCATTTTTAAGAATTTTACTTTTTCAACGAGCACTTTTTAAAAAACAATTTGTAGAATGTACTTTTTTTAATACATTTCTAAAGTAGTTTTCTAACTTTCTTGTCCTTTTTAAAATTAGATTTAACTCAATTTCTCCCGAAGAAGCCAACCAATGGTGTGGCGAAATATCTAAAAATTAAAACTAAAAACATTTTTTATATAAAAACGACCTAAAGCTTTAAATATTATTATACAATTAACATTTCTAAAATGTTCAATTTGCACTTTCATGCGCATTTAAAATTTCAAAATGCGACTTTTTTAAGGATACTTTTCAGAAAATATACATATGTATGTATTGAAATTGAATAGAATAAATTGTGTGGAGATTTTAACGATGATATATAATTTTCTTTAAGATGAAAGTTCCAATTTTTGAAAATAATTTGTCAGATTAATTTAATACAAATGTAACAAAGTTATTTTTATTATGTACATATTTACATACTTACATACATACATACATACATATTTACATACTTACATACATACATACATACATACATACATACTTAACATACACATATGCATGTTGTTACACATTTTCTTTTCACAATTACCCAATATAATTAATTGTTTTATTATTTTTTTCTTTGCAGGTGAGTGCTTCTGTTTGTTTGTTTGTTATTAGTGTTGTTATAAGCCACAAACAATAGTTTTCACAAAAGCGATAGGTGCATGATCCACACAATTTGAAAATAGTGTATGACACATGTGTCTGATGAAAAACAAAAAATAAAAGTAAGTGACCTAAAAAAAAACATTAAATTTAAAATGAAGACAAATGAAAAAAGCAACCATAAAATAATTGATAATTAAATAGTTGCGACGTAACTGCCGCTGATTCAATGATCAATAGAGCAAAATGACAAGTGTGAAGTATATTTTAAATTTTATATCAATAGTTTTTTTTTTAAATAGAAATTAAACAAAAATTCGATTAAAAACACATCAAATTTATTATGATTGAATGAATAGTATCTCGTAGCTAGATGATTGATGTTCGTGTTTGCTTTATGTTTCAAATGTGTTTTGGCCTAAAATTAAATTGAAATATAAAATTGTTGATTAAAAGGGGATCAGACGATTAAATTGATTTTATTGTTAATAAAATACATGCTTGCATACTGTCAAGTATATGCTGATGTCAATAAAATGATGCGCTAATGTGGGCAGATAAATTTGTATCGACATTTCGATCATTATTTTTGTTTAATTCCAATAGGAAGTTTTAATATCAAGTTGTGAATGTGATTTAGTTATTCCCTTTTTTAAATTGGGTAAATTATTGGAAAGTAAAACACACTGTTCTTTGTAATTCGTATCGAAGAAAATGCTTTCAATTAGCAATTCAAATAATTATCAAATATAATTAAAGAGTAGCCCTTCCGAAAGTCAAAAGCTATAAAGTAACACAGCGATAATCATTAAAATAGCTTTATGAATTAATTTGTTTACAGCAAACAATTTCTACCCTAAAAACTTTCACTATTAGCAAATATTACGCTAAAAACAACTACAAAATTTTCGGTATAAATCATGAAAAAAACAAAAAAAATTTTTTAGTTAAATGTACACATACACATACACATAGACATACATACAAACAAAAGATAGGTATATGTACATCCCAACAAACCATAAGGATTAAGAATTCATTTATAACAGTCTTACGAACATAAGCCTTAACCTTAAAAGAGTGTTGTGAATACTATTGTAAAAAGCTTATTAACAATTGCTTAATAATGATAATATTGCTTGTGTGTTGTATACAAGAAGCAAATAAGTCTAATTAGAGAATAAGCTAACATATGTAATATAATTGTAAGCTTAGAAATAGAATCATCAGAACTTTTTCCCTTATTTCGACTTCGTGCACTCGTCTTTTCTTTCAAAAAATTCCAACTTTCAAAAAAAAAAAAAAAAAAAAAAAAAAAAAAAAAAAACATATGTATATATAAAAAAAGTGAAAACTTTACAAAATTCTCGAAAGCGTCAAGAACACTTACAAAACTATAAATGTGAAAATAAGGCGAAGTTCCTATCCAAAAAATTTCGGCCGTAAAAAGTACTGAGATCAAAATAAGTACCAAGTTCTTGATAGGTACAATTCCATCTCATTTCTAGGCAACCTGTAAGCTTGCCAATATTTTTAAGAATTCTTTCCCATATTAGAAAGGCAAAAAATTTTGCCAAGCTTACAGGTTGTCTAGAAATGAAATGGAATTGTACCTATCAAGAACTTGGTCCTTATTTTGATGTCATTACTTTTTACGGCCGGAATTTTTTGGATTAGAACTTGGTATTATTTTCGCATTTTTGTTTTTGTGCGGATCTCACTTCTTTTTTCTAAGTTGTTTTTGTATAAATATTTATATGTATTGCTTATCAGGGCCTACCTGTGTACGAAAGTTCAGTTTTCTAGCTATACTGGAAGTGACCAACACAAAGAAGGGGCACCCAGGTCCCGCTGGGAGTAAAGTGTCCGTTTTCAGATTTTTCTGGTTAATTTCTCACCAAGATCTACCTGTGTACCGAGTTTCAGCTCTCTAGCTACACTGGAAGTGACCAACACAAAGAAGGGGCACCCAGGTCCCCCTGGGAGTAAAGTATCCGTTTTCAGATTTTTGTGGTTAATTTCTCACCAAGATCTACCTGTGTACCGAGTTTCAGCTATAGCTACACTGGCAGTGTCCAATAATATTGATGAAGCAGTGAATCAGTGAGTCAGTGAATATGTACTAAAATATGGAATTTTTCCACCTTAATTTCTCGCGAAGCTTTTACGGTAGAACTTTCAAATTTAACCTGTGAGGTCACCTCTGTAGGGGGAGACCTTATGTTTCAAGTTTCATTATATTATAATCAAGAGGAACAAAGTTATGAGGGGGTAAAAACAGCTCAAATGGTTTCGTGTAAATATACACACTGTGTGGCCGGAACTTGGCCTGGCGCACTACCGTGCGCCTAGCTCAAATTAATGTGCTGTTTCAACAATACAGACAAATGACTTATGTAGAAATTTTGTATGCGAATCACTCAAAAAACTGAGTCTTTTTCATAAAAATTTTCTAATCAAACCAATTGTTATAGAAATCGCACATAATTGTATAAAAAGATTTAATGTAGAAAGTATTTTCATGTAAACCATTTTTAAAGCAATATTTTAAGTAATTATATGATAGTATTTTGTGCTTATAATAAGCTTATAATAACTAAGCATTTAAAAACTTTTAGTAAATCTATTATGATAAGTTTATTCTACAATTCAGTTACATTTTGTTGATAGAATGGTTAAGTGGGGTATTTATGCATGTACGAGCAGTAGTAGTTAATAAATTGATTAATTATGACACACAAATAATTGAGTTATTAACTTTCAAACACTTCATATCATGACAAACATTTTTTTTCCCAATAACTTTTGTTTTTAAATGAAATATAATTCCGCACGCAGCCTAAGTCTTGTGCTGCATAAATGTTTTGTTGTTTCTTTAAATTATAATTAAAATTTATCAAATGTTGTTGAGTGACAAAACAATTTTGTAATTTGTATGGAAACATGAACGCATCAACATACAAATCCCCACATGCACTACACAAGTCTGTGGTTAACTGAGGTTGTTTGCGAGAAATGTTTATTTGATTTGAAGTTCAATGAAAATAAAGTGAATATTAATTTTATTGTCTAATACACTAGAAAAAATTTTAATATTTTAAATACATAGGAATTACCTTTAAAATGGTATACTGTACCATATTATAGATTTTACTTTATTTTATTTGACAACTTTTAGAATATACAAATCGCTTTTAAATTTAAATTCATTTGATAAACACTTTTTACAACTCATTACGAGTACCTCCTGCCCCCATGTGCCAATCCTCTTTAATCATATCGGCTCCTTTTTCTCCAATCATTATTATCGCAGCATTAGTATTGGCACCTACAATATCGGGCATAATACTAGCATCGATGACACGCAAACCTTTTGTGCCATGAACACGTAAACGCCAATCAACAACGGCTGTGGGATCTGTAGATGGTCCCATTTTAGCGGTACCCACCGGATGATAAACGGTAGTGGTCATGTATTTTATGTAACAACGCCAATAATCATCGGACTTAAAAGGCAACGAATTACAAGACTCTAAATCAATTGTATGCAGAGAAGTTTCTCTTTCACTGAAAGCTTTAGTTGCGGGCAATTTTGTGTAGATATTCAAAGCTCTTATATAAGTATCCACATCACGTTCATCGGACATATAATTGATATGTATGCGAGGCTTATCTAAATAATTGGCACTCCTTAGTTGTATGTAGCCTTTGGAGAAGGGTTTAAGGTGCAACAAATACGTGATGTAAGTATTGGAATTCTCATTAGCTCTTAAGATGGAAGCTGCCACCTTTTCATTAAAACCAGTAGCTTTAATGTAACCTTTTAGCTCTGGCGATTGCATAAGACTAAAAAAGTTGGTCGTTTGTATATCGGGATTGGGACCATTTAGAGAAGTGGTGTTTATAAATCCAGTCAAGGCGGTCGCTTCATGATGTAAAAGTTTACTATAACGGCCCATTATCAAATTAAACATGGCATCTACCAGCTCCTCATCGGTGGGCTTGCGAGCATTAGATTTGTCTATTTGAAAGACAACCGGTAAACTGGCATGATCTTTGAGATTTTCACCCACCGGCAAGTCTGCAAGTACTGGTATGCCCAAGCCTTTAAGATGTTGAGCTGGACCAACGCCTGTGTGCCAAAAGATTAGTAATTATAGTTTTAGAGCAAACTTAATTTTTCTTACTTACCAGATAGCATTAAAATTTGTGGAGTGCCTACAGCTCCGCCCGCCATAATCACCTCCTTAGTTACCTTAACTGTGTTTTCGGTTTTACCCTTTAAGACAAAAGTAACGCCAGTAGCTCTTTTTTCCTTATCAAAATTAACTCTTTTGACATGAGCATAACGTACGACATGCAAATTGACGCGTTCTTTATGCAAATGAGACTGAGCTGTTGTGATGCGTTTGCCTTGATCTTGAGTACCCAATATATCAATTTGTCCTATCCAAGAGCCTTCGGTAAAATCGGGAGCTGTACCATAGCCCATTTCAGCCATACCCTTCTTAATGGTCTCACGAAACTCATTATCGGATACATAATTGTTAAGACCCATGGGACCGCCAACACCATGATCGCCTGGCTTATAGCCACCCCTGGTAGAACGTAAATCTTCTGCTTTACGGAAATATGTTAAAACATCATCGTACCCCCAAGTAGGATTGCCACGATCACGCCAATCATCAAAATCAGCCCGAGTACCGCGAGCATAAATCATGGCATTCATGCCGTTTGTGCCACCCAACATTTTACCACGTGGCCAGTGGCAGCTCTCACCTTCCATGGCCATGCAAGCCTTGCCATTAGGTTCGGTATGATATTGCCAATCCCAGTCGGAAAATTGTGTAGCCATGTGCCAACCTACAAACTATTTCTTGGTGTTTTTTAAACCATTTCCGTAATTTTCACTTAAAACAATTTACCTGAGTTTCGATGGGCGGATCACCTCCTGCTTCGAGTAGCAAAACTTTCCATTTGGGATTTTCACTAAGACGGCCAGCAACTACAGAACCAGCACTGCCAGAACCTACCACCACAAAATCGTACTCGTGTAATCCTAAAAGGAAATTGAAATAAATGAAAATATTTTTAACAACAGTTTAACATTTGCCCCGGTCTGTTTATTGCATCCTTAGCTTAAACTTGTAAATTCTATAGGTTACACTTGATCGGACTATATCCATAATCTCATTGACAACCAGACATGAGGCTTTTGATCTCTCTGTTCATCTTCTCTTTTATCGTTTGCTAAAAATTTTCAAAAAAGCTAATACAATTGCAATCTTCAAACATTTACTTAAAAATAAAACTGATCTAAAATAAAAGCTTTTATTTATCCCTTTCATATGATCATTGGCGCTTCTGATTGTGTATTACGTCCGTCTTTGTGTAGTAAAATCTGTGGCTTTTTCGGCAAACATAATTGTGGGAGCATTTGTATTGCCGCTGGTAGGTAGCATGAAGCAAAATTAAAGCATTCACTACGCGTAAATTTTGAGCTCCTCTTAGTTGTAGTGTAGGGTTAACAGCCCTTGTTATCGGTTTTGCTTTTATAATATTTCTATAAACTTATTTCCATTTATTGCTATTTTTAAAACAGAAAAAACTATTGTTGTTGTTTATCTTCTTAACAGTTTTAAAATACGATTATTATTGTTGTAAGCATTCATGTGAATATAATTGCATTATAAATATCCAAGATCTTGCAAAGATATCAAAGATCTTATCAAGTCAAATTATTGTTAACTGAATTTATTACGAGGTAGTAAAGGCCTTGCTTCACTATCTTACACAGTCGTACTATTCATTCATCGGAAAATCTTACAAAAATCTGATCGACTTTAAAAAATCGTTTCAAAATAATGTCGTAGGTTCCACACTATCATACAAAAGTGATGGCAAAATTTCTGGATGACAATAAATACTCCTCTGATCGCATCGAAAACTATCATTTTATGAAAATTTTCATAAATTTTTAAAAATCGCACGTCTTGCCAAAAAATTTGTCACGCAGTTGCATTTTTAGTCCACATTACCATACTTTTTCAGCACACATCTCAAATTTGGCAGATCGCACGATTTTGTAGGATAGTGAAACACGGCCTTAAGCGTGCTGTGAAAATGAGCTGCTTGGGTTAGGGGTGTTTTTTTTTTTTTTTTTTTTGGAAAGTTCTTGTGTCTCTTTCAAATAAATTAGAGCTCTCTTCTCTCATACAAAACGAAAACTAGTCCCCAAATAGATTTGATTGTCCTTAAAAAGGGCTGTGTTAGGTTTAAACACAAGCTATGAGGTGTGCTTTCTTGCTATTTTGCTTTTAAAGGGTCGAATTGTGTATGGAGCACCACAAAAAAAAAACAAAAGCCTTTAAGATTATCTGTGAAAGTGTGGGATATATCGACTAGTGATGTTACGAATATCAATTTTTAGTATTCGCGAATACGAATACGAATATTTGAAACAGTATTCGCCGAATACGAATATTATTTTTAAGGTTTAGAGAAACTTAATATTTAAAATTTAATTGGAAAAAATCCCTCCCTTACTCTGTTTGCGCTTTTAGTTAGTAATTCAGTGCTGTTTGGGAGAACATATTTTCGCAGATTGCGCAGCCACATGTCTCGGTGGACTTTCACTTATTAAATTTTATTTTTTTCATTTTTGAAGTCCAACATTCTTCTACTGAGAATTGATTACTAACTTAACATGATATGAATTTACATATAAGACTTTTACTTTTAAATGATAGTTACGAAATATAATTTTCGTTTGTTTTTTAAGAACATTATTATCTTGCGTCAAAGATAAAGGGATTTCTTTCTTTAAATAAAAATTATTATAAATTAATATATTTTTGTACATTTTCTGTACTTTTTTTAACTTTTTGTATGATTTTTTTTTTTTTGGAAAATGTATGAGCAAATTATTCGAGAAATATTCGGTTGAATTTGGCGAATACGAATACGAATATCTTAAAATAGGCGAATAGTCGAATAATCGAATACAAATACGAGTATTCGTAACATCACTAATATCGACATACATATTTCAAAAACGTTTCACTCAAAATAGTAATCGAAGTGACTACACGATATTTACTATAAGAAGGATATCATGGCAATTAGACTCGACGGAAAATTAAAATTTTTACTAAAAAATAGTTCCGCAGATAAGTATAAGGTAATTAAATATTACGTTGCAGGGAATTCAAGCCTGGTGCTCCTCCTAACCTATGTATATATATATTTTTTTTTTGTAATTCCACGAAAAAATTCCCTATTCAAGTATCCCTCCAAGACCCTCACTGTTACAGTATTATTTTGATTACCTTGTATGAAAATTTCATTTTTAATTACTTTGGCAAAGCACATATATTTTTCTTTTATTTTATATAATTTAATTTTAAATTAAATTAATTAAAATTAATTAAAATTTAAAATTTTAAAATTAATTTAAATTAATTTAAATGATCGACATCCGTTGTGGAGTCGTCAAACTACTTATTATTAAGGCGTGATAAAGTTGCATAATCTTGTTTAATAAAATCAGCTGCCTTTTCGGCAATCATAATTGTGGGAGCATTTGTATTGCCACTGGTAACATGAGGCATAATTGAAGCATCTATTACACGTAAATTTTTGACTCCTTTTAGTTGTAGTCTAGGGTTAACACAAGCCTTCCTATCAGTTCCTGGTCCCATTTTAGCTGTACCCACATGATGGTACATTGTTGAAGAAAAATAAGTTATATAACATCTCCAATATAGCTCGGACTTAAATTTGAATTGATCACATTCTTTAATGGGTATATGCAAGATTTCTGCTTGTTTCTGTTTGAAAGCTTCAGTTTTTTCCATACCCATCAAGTAGTTTAGGGCACGATCTCTAAGAGTCTCCCTTAATTTCGGCCTTAATTCTTCTTTTACATTAAAAGTATTTAGCAGCGACTCTAAGTTTCCGAATTCGCCGCATTTAATTATTCCATGATGAAATTCCATATCGGGAAAGGGTGAGTTGTTATACGACTCGGTATTAATAAAACCAGTTAGCGATCCAAGGTGTGTGGTCAAAGGTCCTTGGTTGTACATTAAATATTTATAGATTGCATCCAAGCTAGTTTTCTTGTCCAATTGTTTGCTTGGTACTTTTGCAAAAACATGTATATTCAAATGATCTTGTAAATTTTCTCCTATGGGTAAGTTATGTATAACCGATATATTTAATGGTTCTAATACCGATTTCGGTCCCACACCTGATAGCATTAATAGTTTGGGCGTATCTATAGTGCCGGCGGAAATAATGGCCTCCTTTTTCACATGAACTTTTAATGTTTTCTGTTGTTTCAAGACAAATTCTAATGTTTGCACATAGCGGCCGGTGGCATCAAATTCCACTTTAGTAACCTGAGCATTTTTAATTACGTGTAAATTTGGCCTGTGACAAACTCTGGCCAAATGTCCTTTGCCAGAACTGGTTCTATGACCATTTTCCACAAATCCTTTGAGATTTGTATAGCCAATATAGCTGCCTTCTTTAAAGTCAGCAACCTTAGGAATACCCATTTCACTTGAACCAGTAACAATCATTTTGATAATGTCTTCATTATCAGCCATGGTAAATTGATTAACTGCCACATAACCCAATGGATGAGTTGCATTACCCATGGGTCTGATAGATTTTTCGAAATAGGGCAGAATACTATTGTAATCCCAACCGGTGTTTCCTTCCATATGCCAGCGATCATAGTCAAAACGATTGCCTCTTACATACAACATAGCATTTATGGAACCACTGCCACCAATTACTTTGCCACGAGGCCAGTAGCACTTGTTATTCTTATAGGCTTTACACGATCGTCCATTTGGTCTTACAAGATATGAATAAGCAAATTTTGTGTGTTGTATGGAAGAAAACAAACTCGGTACCTTAAATAAATAAATTTGTAAATGAATTTTATGAATGGTTTTTTTTTTTCTTTTGTTTCTTATGAAACTCTTAGAAATACCTCTGACTCTTGCGGTGGATCACCGCCTGCTTCTAAAACCAAAACTTTCCAATTGGGATTTTCACTTAAACGACTGGCCACAACAGAGCCAGCTGAACCAGCACCCACCACAACAAAATCATAAGCTTGTAAGCCAGACCTTAAAGCAGTCTCGGCATAATCAGGTGGCCAATTTTCGGAGCGCGAAATATTACTTTGAGCCGTTAGTATACCTTGAATCAATAAGCTGACCAATGAATTCATTGCGCCCACACTCGGTATAGAACATTGTGGATGGTTTATACTTTCCGCTAACATCTTTATTTCATCGGGGAGTCAAAAAATAAATTATTAATACTGCCATGAAAAATGTTCTCCTTTATATACTTTTTGGCTTTAACAGTCATCTAAATATTTTTTTATGCGATAAATTGCTAATGTTTTTTTTTTTTCAACTTAAAAAACAGCTACGTTGTTATATCTTGTTGCTTATCTTTATAGAAGTTTTATTTAATTTTAATTTCTATAAATTATTTACTTACGATCTTAATTACTTTCTTTGTTATTAATCGCCAGATAATATTCTTAACTTGATATAAACTTTGAAACTTCAAAACGTGGAAAGTTTTTATTTTTTGGTGCGACAGATTTCGACTGATCGATAGCGAGCAATCTGTGAACGAAGAAGGTTATCTAGATGAGTAGCAGAGAACTGCAACAATCATGATCGAACCTACTTATTCCCTAACGTTGTATTTTAAGAACAACACAAACATGAATTATTAAATTTTATACTCGTTCGCTTTTTATGCACAAGCAGAAAATTCATTAACAAGTGTAAATCAGACTTCATCAACAAGTATGATCGATCCTACTCATTTCCTTACGTTGAATTTTAAGAACACCACAAACATGTATTATTCAATTTTATTCTCGTTCGCTTTTTATGCACAAGCAGAAAATTCATCAACAAGTGTAAATCAGACTTCATCAACAAGTGTGATCGATCCTACTCATTTCCTTACGTTGAATTTTAAGAACAACACAAACATGAATTATTCAATTTTATTCTCGTTCGCTATTTATTCACAAGCAGAAAATTCATTAACAAGTGTAAATCATTTCGATCATTTGATGCGAATGTACATGATCTGATTGCACGATACAATGTACATACATAAGTTATATGCAGAAACACAAACAACACCAACTCTATGTATTTTGTTGGTAGAATATTTGATTTCGGAAGTCAAAAGTATAAATACATACATATGTATGTGTGCATGTTTCAAAATGTGACTAAAATATATGTACATAAATAAAAATTAGTTATTCAAATACGAGAAAAAAAAACATTTGCATATGAAATTTTTTGTGAAGACTTCTTTCCACGATCTTAGTTTGGTTTCATCTTTGGGAGCTTTAAAAAAGGTTCATCTCCAATAGCTCTAATCTTTTGTACATAAGTATCACATCTATTTTGCACAAATACAAACTCATATTTATTTCGTATTCATTTTAAGAAATTTTACAATTTTCTTCATTAAAAACAAGTGGTTTGCAAAAATTGTCCGCTGGGCTTCTAAGACTACCTTATGTTCATTGTATCATGCAATCAGATCATGTACATTCGCATCAAATGATCGAAATGATTTACAGTTGTTGATGAATTTCGAGAAAAATTAAAGAAACTCCTTAGCAGCATCACGGCGACAAGTTCAGTCAACTGCAATACGAATTTTTAAATCGAAATTATCTGCTATTGCCTTGATCTTTTGCTCGATTGTCTGACAAATTGTATTTTTTCCACCTGTACAATAAATGATCATTTGCATTAAACGTCAAAATTATAATTAATAGACTGTCAGTGTAAAAATGCATCTATTATTTATTTTTTCATGTGTGATTTTTTTTTCATACTGTGCCCTGTGATCAGTAGGGTAACACTCGTTCGGCATCCTTGGTCGGGTTTTTTTTTCTCAGTATCTTGAAATATTATATTCACCCCTATCATGAATAAGAAGTGAAATTTTTGTTCACGTGAAATTTTAATTCCACTCGAAGGGAAAAATGGTATCGTGAATCTCCCGTGAAAAATTATTCCCGCTATCAGTTGTTAGTGAATGTAAAAAGGGAAGAAGATTAAAAAAATAAAAAATCATACAACTTTTTGTTCAAAAATATACACGGACATATTTATTTTAAAGAAAACTTCAAAAATCAAAGTTAAATATTCAGTTTTGGAGCTTTAGTTTGGTTGCTCCGTTTGTTTATTGCATTCTAACTTTTATGTGGTAAAATAATTCGGCTACTTTTTGGAAAGCCAACAAAACGAAAAAATGCCAACAAATTAAAGTTTCACAAATCTGCAGGCAATCGACCTGTTTTTTTTTTTGCATTTTGTTGAGGAATACATCAGTTTGTGCCTTAAACTTTTCATTAAAATAAACTTTTTAAGCTTTAATATTCGAATTATAAGAAGAAATACATATAATTTCTGTTCTATTTCCCATCAAAAATAAAGTGAAAATATCAATGTGAGAAGTGAAAAAATTCCGAGGGAAATATTTATTCACGATAAGGGGAATTTTTTTCAGTGAACATTTTTCACGTTGTTATTCTGGACTGAATAAAATTTGTTCATGCGAGTTGTTCACGATTGCAAATACGTGAAAAGTGAAAAAATTTCACGTGGAAAATTATTCACGATAGGGGTGATTATAATAATAATATTATAATAATTCGAGCTTAAGTGGCTGATTTTTGTATGCCAAACTCTTAACGTTTTCAAAAAATCGCTTAATAATAAAAAAGAAAAATAAACAATTTTCATTTCGTTTTTACTTGTACTGAGCCGCCCCCTTTGACAGGTAATCTAAATCTGTAATTGTATTTATTTTAAGCACTATTTGCACTAATTTGATATTAGAGTTCTTGTTTGATGAATTCTGAAATTAGTGAGTTGATACACTCTAATGTACAGTTCAACCTCCCTAATCCGGACAGATATAAGTGACCAAAAATATTATTTTTGCAAAATAAGAATTTATTTGTTTGCAAAAATTTGTCTGTAAATTTTAAAATTACTCAATTGTTGTTTTGATTAATTGATAAATTTTATTTGTGTATTTTTTTGAATACTTCAAAATCATAATTTAAGACAATTTTATAGATTCCATTAACTGTTCGAAACATTTAAATGTCCGGATTACTGGATAGTCCGAATTAGCGAGTGTCCGGATTAGGGAGGTTGTACTGTACATCAGAAAAAAAAATGTTACGTCCTATGATCGATATAATATTTGTTACTTCAAACAAACAGCTTTGGAATTTAATGAATTTCTTTGAATGTTTTTCTGCTCAAGATCTTATTTTTTGTGTCCGTTAAATTAAGATGACCATTTAAAAAACTTTATTTGTTTGTGTAAAAAAGTGTGTTTTATTATAAACCGCACGAAATAAAAAAAACACTTTATTTATTTATTGCTTTATTTTTTAATTATACTTTTTTAGCATTTATATGTACCTTTCTTCGAAATTTCTTCACCATAATCTTTCGGCCAATGCGATCGATCACTTAATGCACAAAATTTCGTTATTAATGTTTGCAATAACAAGCTCATTAACGTATTAGCTGGACCAGCTGACCTGGCAGCACATTCTGTGGTTAAGAAGTCCATTATTATGGTTTTTTTCTTCTCTTAATACACAAGTTTGTTTATTTTGCTTTTTATTTTACCGATCACTTCTTGTATTCGTTTGCTTTTTCACAATTTCAAAATCACTACCGTACTTAAAAATTAAAATAGTATTTCTATTTGCCTCGTCTTTATATACTAGTGCAATGAAAGCAATTACAGAGGCATAAAATGCAAAAATAGATTTACATATTATTTGCATTTTTCTAAATTAATTGATGAAACAATAAGGGCATTCGCAATGTGAAAAAAAAATTTTAAAGATCACATTTTTATATGAAATTAATTTAATCCGTTTATTACATTTGAACACTTTCATCATACACCAGGCTTATCGTCACTTAGTAATTGCTTGTTAAAAAGAAATGTCTGAATGGTTGTGAAATTTTTCTTTATATTTTTATTTATTTATTATATTTAAACTTTTAGCTTGAGCATTATCTTTAACTTTATCTACTAAAACTGATGCTCTTTGCACATGTATGGTGTACTCGGAACTCCCTAAATGCATAAGTACACATCCAAAGAACTTAATCGTAATAACAGATACACTTACATGTGTATCAGTATGCAGCCACATACATATCGTCAGCTGATAAATAGTGGCGCCACGTCCATTAAAAAAAAGAGTTTTATTCTTAAGTCAACCATTCATTTGACTTCATACCAAATATTTTTGTTCATGACACTCGAACTTTATTTTACTCTTTACAGCAAGTTATTTCATACACGACAGTTAGTATACATCAGAGTACTGTATGAGTTGATTCATTCCTTTTTTTGATTCATATGAGAGTAATTTACAAAAGCATGCAATGACTCACATACATTTAGTAATAAAATGTCTCATTGATGTGAATCAAGCCATCTTTAATATTTTTAATGTTAAGTGCTTTCTCAGTATTCATTCTAGAAAAGTCACATGTCGTTTGAATCGCAATCGAGCAGATCTCTGGTATATTTTTGCCAAAAAAAAAGACGTGTGGCACTCAGCTATACTGGAAGTGTTTCATACAAAGAAGGGTCACCCTAGTCCCCCCAGGTAAAAGGTGTCTTACCTTAGTATCCTTTGTCCTTCTCCTGGTTTTAAGCTACCTGCCTACCAATTTTCAGCCAAATCAATTCAGCCGTTCTTGAGTTATAAATAGTGTAACTAACACGACTTTCTTTTATATACATTTATAAAAATCCTCTAAAAAACCCAGAAATCCCGTAAAATTTTCCGGGAAAAGGTGCAACACTGGACGGGAATTCCCAAAAACTTGGACAAAAATCCCCTCAAAATCCCAGAAATCCCGGAAAGTTTCCGAAGAAAAGTGGCAACATTGGAAATTTAAAAAAATTTACAAAGCGGCAACACTGTATAGTCATCATACATAGACTATACAAAAAAAAGTTTTCACTTCAAAAAACAAAAGACTTAAGAAACAAACTTAGTGTCAGGTTTTTTCGTTTCATAAACAAAAGACTTAAGAAACAAACTTTTCAAAATTTCTTGATTCGGTCGCCTCAAAGCCCGCGATAGAAGCTATGCAATAGCTTAAAAAATGGATATGCAGCACAAAATAAGATTTTCAATGATAGAATATAAATTTTAAACAAATATTCATGAAAGTTCACAAAGAGTTAAATTTTTGTTGAATTTATTTGACGGACGCAGGAACGGCAAACTTTCTGCAACTTTAGCTTTTTAATTTGTCCCTATTCCTACTGCATGGCATATGCGTCAAGACAATAATGAGCTAACGATATGTACACACAACAAAGCAGCAAATTAATAAAGAAAGCTTTACAATGGCACACCTAATACCTGCATTAGTAGGGTAAGCCATATCTTGATTATTTAACAACTTGTTTACAATTTTATATAACAAAAAGAAAAATATTCAAATGTTATTGCTTAGCTGTATATTTGTTTATGATATTATTGATTTACTTTTACTCGTATATTCGTACTTTGAGTGCACAACATTAACATTCAGTTGATGGCTAGAAAAATATTTCCAACATTTTCTTAGACGATTTAAATATTAATTAGATAAGATGAACTTTTTTAGATTATATATTTTAATAGAGATTAAAATGTAGAAATGTTTGCTACATACAAATATTACACTGCATAAAAAAGCAATTTATATAATTGTTCATTATTTTTTGGCTAATAAATTCGTACGTTAAATCAATTAAATTTTAATTCAACTAATATTATTAAAGAATAACAACGACGAATGCTTTCAATGAATTGCTTTAGGGAAGCGTATGAATCCAGGTCTTCGCTTAAATTTTATTCGAAAAATATCCTATGAATATATTTTTTCGAATAATTTTATTCTCATAATATAAATATTTTCTATTCGAACAACTATTTTCGAAGATTAGTAGATCATATTATTGGAATAATTTTAATGCAAAAATTTTCATATGAAAAAAATATTTCATAATTCGATAATCTTTATTTCGATTAATTTTTTTTTATCATATTATTCGAATACTTTTTTATTCGTAAAATTTCATATGAATAATTTTCTCATAATTTATTTTCTATTCGTACTACTATTTTCGAATAGTCTTTAGTTTGATGGTAAAATTATTGGAAAAAAATTAATCTTATTCAATAATTCGAATAAAAAATTTTCGAATAATTTTATTCTCTAATGGTGTTTTCTTTTCTACACACAAAATGGCACCTTGTTGAAAGGTACATGTATAAAATGTCTTGCCAACCCTGCAATAAAATAACTTGTTATTTCACTAGAAAAAAAACACAACTTAGCTGACAGCTAAGTTTTACAGGGTACTGTCAACACTGTCGATTTTTACAAGTCATAAAGTGCCTTTCACCTTTAGTGAGGGTGATTTTTTTAGAATCAAACACACCACCCCTTTAGAGAGCAAAACATTTTTAAGAAACAAACACTAAAGTACACTTTCTGCATGGAGATGAACCATTTTTGTGTAGAAAAAAAAACACTATCAAATTTATATTCTATTTCAACTTTTTTTCGAACAATTTTTATTTGGATCGTACTAATCGAACAATTTTTATTCGAATAGATTAATATTAATTGTAATAGTTGGTATTCGAATATGTAATAATATTCGAAATATTTTATTTTAAAGCTTTTATTCAATAAGTTTCTTATAAAAATAAAAATTTAGCTTGAACAATTTGTATTCGAATAACATTTTGATTTTAGTTAACGGCAGCAATCTTGCTTTTATGAAAAATAAACTAAATTTTAAATTAACAACTTGTCACTTTATTTAAATATATTTCAATATATCTTAAGGTAGAATTAGTAAAATCGTATGGTGATGTTGCGGATCAGCTGATCAAATCCGTCGCATACATAAAACATGTTAGTGGTTAGAAAAAATGTACTGGCAACTTTTGCCACGTAGGAATCTACAGATAATAGATTTTTATGTATCAAACGTCTAAAAAATCACTAACAGCTGACACGCTTCATATTAAATATACGTTTTAACTAACTATGCCTCAAAAGTTGTACGATACGATTTTTCTACAGCAAGGCGATCCGATTTTACTAATTCTACCTTTAAAACCATCTGACATAGAAAACGAATTAAATTGTAATAATTTTACAAAACGAAATCGCTAAATCTTAAGTATGGTTGAATGTGATCATAAACATTATAATTGTTGTAGGTATAATTCTCTTATCATAAAAAAACTTTAACGAAAATCATTATTCTGGTCGAGAACATCTTCAGAATCGTCAACATGGTTGGGATTATCAGCTTGATTCTGATCATAACTAGTATCGTTATTGTTGGTATAATTTTGCTTTTGCTTATAAACGTAACTCTGAGAAAAATTTTTATTCTTGTTGAGAACAGCTTCAGATATGTAATTATATCCATGACTATAATTAAAAAATTGATTTTCTTTATAACTCTTATTATATAAGAAACTGGTATCATAACCATGATTGAGATTAAAAAGATTACTCTGGTTAAGAACATTTCCAGAATAGCTGAGGTTAACATCTTGACTCTGATCAAAACCATTACTGTGGTTGAGAACACTTTCAGAATTTTCACCTTGGATCATATTAACTTCTTCTTCCTCAGTCAAATAACTCTGATCAAAACCATTACTCTGGCTGACAACACTTTCCGAATTTTCTCCATGGTTGAGATTAACTTCTTCTTGCTCAGTCAAATAACTCTGATCAAAAGCATTACTATGGTTGAGAACACTTTCTGAATTTTCTCCATGGTTGAGATTAACTTCTTCTTGCTCAGTCAAATAACTCTGATCAAATTCATTGCTATGGTTGAGAACACTTTCAGAATTTTCTCCCTGGTTGAGATTAACTTCTTCTTGCTCAGTAAATGAACTCTGATCAAAACCATTACTCAGGTTGAGACTACTTTCAGAATTTTCTCCATGGTTGAGATTAACTTCTTCTTGCTCAGTAAAAGAACTCTGATCAAAACCATTACTATGGTTGTGAACACTTTCCGAATTTTCTCCATGGTTGAGATTAACTTCTTCTTGCTCAGTAAAAGAACTCTTATCAAAACCATTACTCTGGTTGAGAACACTTTCAGAATTTTCTCCATGGTTGAGATTAACTTCTTCTTGCTCAGTCAAATAACTCTGATCAAAACCATTACTATGGTTGAGAACACTTTCCGAATTTTCTCCATGGTTGAGATTAACTTCTTCTTGCTCAGTAAAAGAACTCTGATCAAAACCATTACTCAGGTTGAGACTACTTTCAGAATTTTCTCCCTGGTTGAGCTTAACTTCTTCTTGCTCAGTAAAAGAACTCTTATCAAAACCATTACTCTGGTTGAGAACACTTTCAGAATTTTCTCCATGGTTGAGATTAACTTCTTCTTGCTCAGTCAAATAACTCTGATCAAAACCATTACTCTGGCTGACAACACTTTCCGAATTTTCTCCATGGTTGAGATTAACTTCTTCTTGCTCAGTCAAATAACTCTGATCAAAACCATTACTATGGTTGAGAACACTTTCCGAATTTTCTCCATGGTTGAGATTAACTTCTTCTTGCTCAGTCAAATAACTCTGATCAAATTCATTGCTATGGTTGAGAACTCTTTCAGAATTTTCTCCATGGTTGAGATTAACTTCTTCTTGCTCAGTAAATGAACTCTGATCAAAACCATTACTCAGGTTGAGACTACTTTCAGAATTTTCACCTTGGTTGAGATTAACTTCTTCTTGCTCAGTCAAATAACTCTGATCAAAATCATTACTCAGGTTGAGACTACTTTCAGAATTTTCTCCTTGGATGAGATTAACTTCTTCTTGCTCAGTAAATGAACTCTGATCAAAACCATTACTCTGGTTGAGAACACTTTCAGAATTTTCTCCATGGTTGAGATTAACTTCTTCTTGCTCAGTAAATGAAGTCTGATCAAAATCATTATTCTGATTGAGAACATTTCCGGAATTGTCAAAATGGTTGAGATTAACATATTGTTGTTCAGTATAATAACTCTGACCATAACCATTATTCTGGTTGAGAACATTTCCTGAATTGTCAAAATGGTTGAGATTAACATATTGTTGCTCAGTAAAATAACTCTGACCATAACCATTATCCTGGTTGAGAACATTTCCGGAATTATCACCATGGTTGTAATTAACATCTTGATTATGATAATAACTATTATCGTTATTGTGGATGTAATCCAGATTTTGTTCATAACCGTAACTCTGACCAAAATTATTATTCTGATTAAGAACGGATTCAGAATTGTAACCATAATCATGATTGTAATTAAAATTATGATTTTCATTATCACTTTTATTATTAAGAAGAAGACTGTTATCATAACCATAATTTAGAGTAGAATCATTATTACTCTGGTCATAATTATGAATTTTATTATCACGATCATGTTTATCATTGTTATCGTTACCGCTATTGTTATCTGCCCAATCTTCACAAATAAAATCGTTCGCCTTTTCGGCGATCATAATTGTAGCAGCAATTGTATTTCCACTGGTAATATGCGGCATAATCGAAGCATCAACAACACGTACATTATCGACACCTTTTAGTTTTAGTTTTACATTAACACAAGAACTTGCATCTGTCTCCGGACCCATTTTAACTGTACCCACATGATGGTACATAGTGCTAGAGAAATAGGTTATATAACATTTCCAATATTCTTCAGTTTTAAATTCACATTTATCACACTCTTTGATGGGTATGTGCAAAATTTCAGCTTGTTTTTGTTGAAAGGCTTCAGTTTGTTCCAGACTCATTAAATATCTTACTGCACGCAGTACAACTTCTATATCTTCTGCAGCAGACATATAATTAGGATTGATTAAGGGTGCGTCAGAAGGAGAAGAAGATTCAATTTTTATATCACCCACCGACTTTGGATGAGCTAAGATAATATAGATGCCTAATAAATCGTGATATTTCAGTGCTTTACGAAAAGCGATCTTTAACTCTTTCTTTACATTAAAAATATTCAATAATTGATTCAAGCTAAAAAAATTACCCCTTCTAATTAAGACATGTTGAAATTCTATATCAGGATAGGTCGCATTCGCCTCAAGCTGTGTATTTATAAAACCGGTTAGTGAAGAAATGCTATGCGATGTGAAAGGTCCATGTTTGTGCAACAAAAACTGATAGATGTGATCGTAAAATTTTTTCTTATTAAAAGGCTTTCCAGAAAGTTTAAAAAATACTTGGATCTGTAGATGGTCTTGTAAATTTTGTCCTATCGATAGATTATGTATAACCGGTATTTTTAAAGGTTTTAGAACTGATTCCGGTCCAACACCAGAATGCATTAACAATTTGGCTGTATCTATACTGCCAGATGAGATTATCACCTCTTTTTTAATTTTTGCTTTCAGTGTGCGGTATCGCAACTTAAATTCCACTGATTCTACAGCATTACCCGTGGCATTAAAATGTAATTTAGTTACTTGAGCATTTTTTATCACATGTAAATTTGTCCTGTGACAAACTTTGGCCAAATGTCCTTTGCCGGTATTGACTCTACGGCCATTTTGAACTGTACCTTTAAGGTGGCCATATCCGATATAGCTGCCATCTTTAAATTCATTGACATGAGGAATACCCAACTCACTAGAAGCATTTAAGATCATATTGGTAATGTCCTCATCAAAACGGGCAAACTTATTAAGTTTAACATAACCCTGAGGGTGACTTTCATTACCCACTGGCCTTGTGGATTTCTCGAAATACGGCATTACATCGTCGAAACCCCAACCGGTATTACCTTCTTGAAGCCAACGATCATAATCAAAACGATTACCTGTTACATATAACATGGCATTTTTGGAACCACTGCCGCCAATAACTTTACCACTTGGCCAGTAACACTTGTTATCCTTAAAAGCCTTACAATAACGACCATTTGGCTCCACAAAATAAGGATAAGTAAATTTGGAATTTATTATGGTATTAAACAAATTGGGCACCTTTAAAGAAATAATTTCATTAATTTTTGCTAAAACACTTTCTGTACATATATCCTTAACATACCTTAGACTCCTGGGGAGAATCATCGCCAGGCTCTAAAAGTAACACCTGCCAACGAGGATTTTCACTTAAACGACTTGCCAAAACAGAGCCAGCCGAACCGCCACCCACTACCACAAAATCATAAGCAGTTTTCAAATGCGTCTTTAAAGCAGTCTCAGCATAGTCGGGCGGCCAATATTCAGGACGTGATATATTACACTGAGCCGATAGTATACCTTGTATCAGTATGCTAACCAATGCGTTCAAAGCACCCGCACTTTGTATAGCACATTGTGCGTGAGATATTATTCCACCAGCAAGCAAATTAATTGTCATCTTTATTCTTTGACCAACAGATCGTTACTACCTCTATTTATACTAATTTGATCTGGTTATAAATTCTATGTCAGGCTGTTATTGCTGCCAATGATTGAAACATTTTTATATCTTTGTCCATGAGCATTTATGCAATAATTTGTTTATCTTGCGTTAAATACCTAAATGTTCTATCTTTGTGTCTTATTATCAGTTGTAATAATGTAATGATGTAATTAAAAGCTAAATTTATCTATTTTTCCCCCAAAACAATAATATACAAGTGTAAATTAATAAACAGAATGATGAAGACGTTGCGTAGCGTCAGTTTTTTGCGTTTGGCCGTAGTATTCCTAGTCTTTTTTTCTATTTCGTATTTTTGTTAATTTTAGAGCAATTTTGTAGCGCCACTTGTGGTAAGTAGACGCATTAATATTCTAAAGCTGTGTGTGTGTGTGTGTGTGTGTGTGTGTGTGTGTGAGCAGCCATTTTATTAATTGTTTTACTTCGTCAACGATCAGTTTTAAAAATTAGATTAAGGTTTTTAGATTCACTTTTGTTGTCCAATCTGCTAAATTTTTTGTCATACTAAATGCATAACGAATAAACTCCCCGCCGATGTCTTTCCTTTGAACTTTATTAAAGTTCAAATCAAATTACTCCCTTTATCCTCCTTCCCACAACCTATTTTCCTACTTCCGGTAGAATGCATACGTAGGGGTCATCAGCTGCAACAAAATTAGTGCTTCGCTTCCATTCTGTTTTGCCATTAAATCTTGTAGTTGAAAGATAATTAATTAACAATTCAAGTTGAAACTTTGAAACAATCTCTTAAAAATAATAAATTTATCTTTTTAACAAAAATTCTAAACTAAAAAAACTGTTATCATCGTTATCAGACTTGCCTTCTGACTTTAACAAAAAAAAAAAAAAAACAATTTTTAATCTTTTAAAAGTAACACTGATGATTAAAATTATTATGATGGCATTGAAATTTTTTAGCATCTAATAACGAAGTGATCTATTTTACAACAAAGTAAACTGTGATTTATTTGTAGCCTCAGAATGGTACAGTGAATCCAAAGCTTTTATAAAAAAATAAAATTCCCTGAATGAGAGCAATGTTTCAGTTGAAGGTACATCTATTATTTTTTTTTTTTTTTATTGTAGAACTACAAACATCGACAAGAAAACAAAACAAAAATATATGTATTAAAAAGATTTCGTTTTTCTAATTAATGGTTTGTAAGACATACTTCAGTATATCTGATCTCCTTAATATATATACCACGTATATCCCATCAGAAATTGGAATACAACTCTTATGCTTTAAAGGAGTATGTTGAAGTTAATCGACAGCGTGCAAGAAAGGATTTTGTAATGAAAATTCGCGCTTTTGTTGCCAAACAACATCTTTCATTCTACTTCATTTCACATCACCTTCAGTTGCAGTTGAATACGAGAACACAATATTTTCCAATTGACGCAGTAAAAATTGGGTGGTGTTGGCTGAAGTGGTTAGCGCGTTGACTACTAAGCAAACAATAACTTCGGGCCTGGTTTCAAACCCTGACCAGAGCAAGTCAATCAACATCATTAATTTCTCTAATTTAAATTAGTGAGACATTGTATTAATTGTTGTCGGACTATTTAAGTGATGAAGGCATAGCACTGGTCACTAAAAAAACTGTTCCGACAGCGATTGATGCTGTTCCAAGCTAATGTAGCCAACATCGCCCTCCTTCGTCGGCTAGCAGAAACATTGGCGAAGTAAAACAAATAATAAAATGCCTGTTAATACAGCTTAACAAAGTTAATGCGTCTACTTAACACCGGAGGCGCCTCAACACTTCCTTAAAAATTAACATTACGTGCAAAGAAGAGTTGTAAATTTTCAACATCTATCTTCTCTACCCTATCCCTCTCCCTGAGTTCCGGCACAGTGCACTGCATATGTAGGGGTCATCCCCTGAGTGCTGTTCCTAATTAAAAAAAAAAAAAAAAATTGTATTGGAGGCTCAGTTTATCTTGCCCTGTAATACAATTTCTAAAAAATAAAGTGGAGTCGGTCATACATTTCACCGTTCTATGGTGATCTCAAGTGCTGCCGGGGCCAAACTTAAGAATTTCATTAAATTGCCGTACTTGAATAAGGGCCTCCCTAAGGGTTGAATATAAGGGACAAGTATGTATTGAGAAAATAATTATGTTATGGGACATTCTCCTTCAAATCTAAAGTTTTTTGAAAAGTTTGAGCGTGCAAATCCTCCAGGGGCTGTGGGGGCATTTTTTCTTTTGCGATTTCATTAAATAAAAGCCCTCTTAAGAAATAGTAAGTGATAAATGAAATAAGAAAAATCTCAAAAAAGAAAATTAAGGTTGTGGGGTTGGGTCAGTCCCACATGATGCCCCTCTAGGAGTGATTCGGTGGTAGTTATGGATTTCTTTTGTATTGGTTTTTTTCCTATTTTTTTTTTTTTTGGCTTTCCAAATCCAGGTCTGAAGAGTGCTTATCGCAATCAAAGCTCTTAGATGATGAGTCAGAACTTCCGAAATATATTTTTAAATGAGATCAAATTTTAAGCGAACACGTAAAATATTATTTTCTAAAATGATTACGAATTAAAATTAAAAAGTTTATTTATTTTCTCTATAAATCATTTGCACATACATACTTACATACATACATACAGGTATAAATTTATTTCTTTAGCAAAAACTCGTAATCAGCAAAATTTTTAATTAACTTTTTTTATGAAAAAAAGTTTCTTAAGTTTTTACCTGTTTGCTAAATAAAACTTAATATTTTTGTAAAATTATTAGTTGAAGAAGAAGGTGTATGTGAAAGTGCAGAAGAAGAAGGCGAAGAAGGCTGATGATAATCTTGTTTAATGAAGTCAGCTGCCTTTTCGGCAATCATAATTATAGGAGCATTTGTATTGCCACTCGTAACATGTGGCATAATCGAACCATCAACAACACGTAAATTTTCTACACCTTTTAGTTGTAGTCTAGTGTTAACACAGGCCTTATCATCAGTTGCTGGTCCCATTTTCACTGTACCTACCGGATGGTACATAGTGGAAGAAAAATATGTTATATAACATCTCCAATATTGCGGAGATTTAAATTTGAATTTATCACATTCTTTAATGTCCAATTTAATCATTTCGACGTGTTTCTGTCTAAAAGCTAAAGTTCCTTCCAGTTTCATTAAATATTCCAAGGCATTCAATACGACTTTCACATCTTCGTTGGCAGACATGTAATTCGCATCAATTATGGGTGGATCTTGCGGAGAGTTTGATTTAAGTTTTATACTACCCACGGACTTGGGATGCGATACTATGGCAAAAAAGGCCAATATATCATTTTGAGCCAGGACTGCTCTAAAACTTGTCCTTAACTCGTCCCTGACATTGAATGCATTCAAAAAAGTTTCTAAACCCTGTAAATCGCCTCTTCTAAATATTAAATGATGAAATTCTGTATTCGGATAAAATCGGCGTGGAAACGTATTGTTGGTATTGATAAAACCGGTTAAAGAAGCAGTACCGTGAGATGTCAAAGGTCCTTGACTATGTACCAAATATTGATAGATGGAGTCCAGCATTTCCTTTTCATCGTAAGGTCGACCAGGCAGCTTCATAAATACTTGAATATTTACATGATCTTGTAAATTTTCTCCCACTGGCAGATTATGCAGGACGGGAATTTTAAAACGATTTAGTACGGCTGCAGGCCCCATACCTGATAGCATTAAAAGTTTTGGAGTATCTATACTGCCAGCTGATAGTATTAGCTCTTTTTTCAATTGTACCTTGAATAGTTTTTCTTTCTGCATAAATTCAACAGCCACAACTTTCTGTCGTTTCGAATCCAATACAAGTTTGGTTACCTGAGCATTTTTAATTACATGTAAATTTGTTCGGCCAGCTGCAACTCTGCCTAAAAATCCTTTGCCAGTTGTGTCTCTATGACCATTTTGTATGAAACCTTTAAGATGGGAATAGCCGGTAAAGCTGCCTTCTCTAAATTCCGAAACACGTGAAATGCCCAGCTGTTATGCGCCATTAAAAATAATATTACTAATGTCCTCATCAAAATGATTAAATTCATTGACTGCAACATAACCCATGGGATGAGTTTTATTACCTCTTGGCCTTATAGATTTCTCGAAATAGGGCAACACATCATCATAACCCCAACCGGTGTTTCCTTCATAAAGCCAACGATCATAATCAAAACGATTACCTCTTACATATAACATGCCATTTATAATACCACTGCCGCCAATTGCTTTGCCACGCGGCCAATGACATCTGTTATTCTTATACGCCTTGCAAGAGCGTACATTAGGCTCCACAAAATAGGAATAAGTATAATTCGTGTGTTGCAAAGATAGAAACAAACTTGGTACCTTTTGAGAAGACAGTTTCAATAAAAAAAAAAACAATTTTTTTTTTTTCATTTAAATTTAACTCATTTTACATACCTCTGCCTCTTGCGGAGGATCACCGCCGGCTTCTAAAACCAATACTTTCCAATTAGGATTTTCACTCAAACGACTGGCGACAACAGAACCGGCCGTACCAGCTCCCACCACCACAAAATCATACGTTTGCAAACCAAATTCCAAAATATTTTTAGCATTATCAGGCGGCCAGTAAGTTGATTGGCTTTTATTACACTGGGCCACAAATAAACTTTGTACTAATAAAGAAACCAAGGAATTCATAGTACCCACGCTGGGTGCAGAACACTGAGCGGCAAATATTCCTTGAGCTGACAAAGCCGTTGACATCTTTATACTTTGAAATGGAAAATGTTAATGATCATGAGAATATTTTTTGCACTTTAAAGCTAAATATCTTGATTAGGCTGAGTAAACACCAAGCGACAGAATATTAACAAATGATATAAAATAATATTTTAAGTTATTTGCTTTAATTGTACAGAAATAGTTTGGAATGGAATTTCACACGATTAAGTTTTATTCGAATAATTTCATATGGATAAATAATTTTGCGAACAATTTTATTTTCATAAATTATTTTCTATTCGAATTTATTTTCGTATATTTTAGTATTGATAAAGACTTTCGAATAATATCTATTTTCGAATAATACCTATTTTCGAATAATTTTTATTCGAATAATATTTTTTATATCAATTTTGGTTGTAATAACTTTATAAAAATATGAAAATATTTTACTCATATATTTTTTTATTATACGAATAATTTTAATGTAACTTATTTTATGTTTCTGTAATTGCATTCGAATAAGTCTAATAATTTGTATTCGAATAAATATACTCGATTGCTAAAGAACTGTTTTACTAACATTATTCGAATAAAATAAAAGTTTGATTAAACGTTATGGAAAATCGTGCCTATTATGCGTTTTAATTGTCAATTTTGTTTGTGATTTCAAATAATTTTATTCAAAATGTTCTTATTCTAGTTTTATTCGAAGTATGTTATTCGATTCGAATTATTCTAAGCAAATAGCTTTGTGTTGAATATGTGTATTCAGATAGCTCTGTTCGAATAATTTTCTTCCAACTAAATTTCTCTTTTTATAGTAATTTTCATTTGGATAAATTTTGTCGAACGAGATGTTATGAGAATAATTTAAATTCGAATAATTTCCATGCTAAGCATTCTTGTTCAAATAGGTTTAGCTAAATTAATAATAATTTTATTAAAAATTATCGAACAAAAGCTTATTCGAATAGACATACGTGATCGTGAAACGCGTTTTTATTTAATGTTTAAATTTTATTCGATTAATTTTTACTAGAATATTTGAAAATTTTTATTAAAATCGCTTAATTCAATTAATTTTGATCGCAATAATTTTTGTTTTAACAATTTTCGTTTAAATATACAATTTTATTCGATTATATTTTTATTTGAATATATTTTGATCTGAATAATTTTTTTAACAATTTTATCCGATTAAATTTTATTCGAATATATTTGGTTCGAATGTTTTTTAACCTTACTGCTTTATGTAATCATTTAAAATTTTTGTCCTCAATAATTTTATTCGAATAAAATGTTTTGGCCGAAAGCTATTTCCATAATAGCTATTCGATTAAAAATCATAAAATGAAAATTTTTAACAGCCATTATTCGAACAAATTCTATCCGAATAATTTTTCATACTTAAATTATACCCAATACGATTTGAAAAACATTTAATAGAATGTTGGAATATATACTTAACTTATATTCGATTAATCGTAGTCGATTAATGTTATTCAGGTAGTTTGATTCAAATAATTATTATTCCTATAACTTTGTTTTCAAACTTGAAACTTGCATAATTCCCTCGTGTATTGTTGAAGCCCTAAATTTAGCACTAAATTTACTTAAAATTGTCTTTTGTATTTCATTTCTTTTGCTAACATTCTTATCTTTCATAAAAGAAATTTATAATCTTATTTTGGTGTAGAATTCTTTCATCATGTCTATAAGTTTTATTATGATGTTTTGTTTCGGCCTTGGTCTTAGAAAATATAATATAATTGAAGCTACTGGGATGAAGTTCTTTAGATCACTTGATGGTGCAGCATTAAATTTTTATGGAAACTTCCGTTTTAATTCTATTCAATTTCTGATTCATATAAAATGGAAAATTTTTCAAGCAGGCTAGATTTTTGCTAAACTAAAAGAGTTTTGTGGAACTGCCGTCGTACTTTATTATGATTCATGATTTTCATATACATATTTTCACATTATGATAAAAACATCTAAATAATTCTTGTTTAAACACCCATAAATCACTCCTGCTTAATTTGCAGTTAACAAAATAATCGTTTTGATATCTTTTTCTTAATAATAAACTTTTAAATTTTATTTGCCAGCAGAAATATGTTGCAGACGTTGAATACGAAAAGCTATACAATGGAATATATAATACTGATCACGATAAATTCCCTTAATGCTTTTGCTATCGATCGTTTATGGGTGGTATCTAAAAGTTTTGATAAAGATAGTGGAATGTCTTGTCTAAGAAATTTTTATGATTTTCCAAACTCGAATTTCAAAATTCGCTGCACCGTTTTGTTGTTTAGTTACAGATGACGCTCATTTTACAAATACGTATAGAGACTAACAAGAAATGATCGGCCTCCAATGCCGATTCTAATCTTTAAAATATTTCTATATATATTTTTTTTACCGATTTTTAATGCAATTCAGTAGAACTTAAGACAGAAAGGTAACGTTCAATACACAAAAATTTATGTCCTTCATTAAACGTTCAAAGGCCAATATTTTTAGAGTCTCTTAATATCTGTTCGCGTACATAAATAGAAAATAAAACAAAAAAATTAGATATGTAATATGAAATTCTTTCGAATAGACTTTAAAAATTTCAAACTTTCTCTTTCTTTTAAAATTATTTATAAGAACAAAAACTGTGTAAACTGTTGGCAACCGGCAATTATTACTATTTATTATGAAGAAACAGTAATATTTTAATATGTAATAAAATAAAATGTTGAAGTGCTTAAGAATAAAGCCCAGCAGCCTCTGGTTGCATCTAAATAACCCGTGGCTAAAACTAAGTTCTTCTTAGATTTTTCGATTTACTATTGTGATTAAAACGTAGCAAAGAGACGCACCAATAGGTAATTGTGATTGAAATTTATTGTTAACATAACACTGTTGCTGTGATTCACAAATTATCCTAAACTATATTACTCACAGCTGTTTAATAATTGTGAATTTATTCCAGCAAATATTCAAACCTTGTCGGTAGTACAGGCAGTACCCAAAAATATACACTGCTTTGCCTATATCATTGCGCAGCCATAATTTTCAAAAATATCCCTTAATAAATCCCAACTATTTCGATGATCCTTACGACTTAGATATAGAGTGGTACGTGCCATTATGAAAAGCATACAACTAATGCAAAATCAATGCCAGATTATCGAAAAATACTATACCTGCCTGTCGTAAATATGGCGATATTAAATCGCGACAGTATTGGGAGTGTTATGTTAAACATTTGACTATGACATTTATCACTATTCCGGCACGGCAAAAATGGGACCCGAAACGATAAAAATGCTGTAGTTGGTCCACGTTTGAGAGTTTATGGCGTTCAAAATTTAAGGGTAGCCGATACCAGTATAATGCCCGAACTTATAGCTGGTCATCCAAATGGTCCAGTTTTTATGATTGCCGAAAAAGCGGCTGATATGATCAAACAAGATCATAAATATAAAGTGTAATTTTTCTTATTGTAATTGTAAGCTTAAATTTTTTTTTTTTTTGTGCTTAAAAATAAAGAAAAAATGTATTTCTTGTGGAGTCGCAAAGTTGTCAGCCAGGTTTCTTGACATAGAAAAGCAAAGCATATAGTTTATTCCCAAATGGATCTACCAAACAAGACAAAAGATCCCAAAAAGGATGATCGTTCAAAAAAATTAAAAAAATACTATGATCAAATTTATTGAGTCAGGGCTTGTGGGAAACGGCAGCAAAGTACTATTTTAAGGAAAATTTTGACACTTCTGAGGCGAATAAAATTTCACTAGCCCCGGGTACTGAAGAATTTTTGACACAACCAACAGCATTTCAGACAAGCAGCAGATAATAAGTTTAAAATAAAAACGTTAAACATATTAAATGAATTCAAAATAAAATGAAGAATAGAGCCGACTGAAAAAAAATAATGCTCTTGTACAGTTTATGTTCAATTATATTTGCAAACGGATATTTCGCAGCGTTTAGAAAAACTAAAATGTCCAATAGATTTAAGGATGTCGCTTCCAAAAGAAAAAAGTGCAATTTTTGAAGTGAAAACTTCTATTGGCGCGGTACGAAGGTTTTGGATGAGACAAAACCTCAGAACTCGCGACACCGTCACGCTTTTTGACACTTGTAGTATCTCTGTTTGTGCGAATGCCTAGTCGGCGTGAAGTTAACAACCTACAGATAACACATAAATTTTTTTCGCTCAAAATGAAGAGAGCGCCCTCCCTTGTGGGTGATGTTGATATATGAGAAAAACATTAATTTTTTGGTGCACCAAAGAGGGCGCACTCTTCAATTTGAGCGAAACTGATTAAGAAGACTACACAAAGATGGCACTCTCTTCATTATGAGCGAAAAAAATTTAGGTTGTTAACTTCTCGGGCGTAGTTGCATTTGCGTTTACAATAAGTGGCATGGCAAAACTAGCAGGTATGCGCAGTTCGACAACAAGTACAACAATCCAAAAACAACATGTATTTTGT
Organism: Lypha dubia; assembly: GCA_947311025.1. Taxonomy (NCBI): domain Eukaryota; kingdom Metazoa; phylum Arthropoda; class Insecta; order Diptera; family Tachinidae; genus Lypha; species Lypha dubia. The sequence goes on along the minus strand of OX371262.1, from coordinate 8,565,488 downwards.
TGGTATAAAGCACTCGCTTCATATCAAAACACACAAACAAATTTAAAGCATTTTAATACGTATGAGTACCAAACTGTAACCATTTTTTATGCACTCTCTTCAAACTATATCAGTTTGTATGAAAATTTGCTATAAAGCGAGCTCAGTCAGCTGTGCTAGTAAGCTCACCTGTTGCATACGCCTTGATAAGTGGTTAACTTTGTTGCATGTATTTATATAATTGTTTATATATACGCATAATTTTTTTGGCAATAGCACGTGTATTGTTGTAATCACAAAACGTTTTCACTTCTGTCGGCACTCCCGGAGTGCTACCCGTAGTTTTTTTTTTACCATCAGTGAAATCAAGGCAAATTCATAACAGGTAGTCTCGTCTCGCCTTGTTGTGCCCCTTTTATGTGATCTAGTTCTTTTTTCAAATGCTTCTTCGTTGACACATTGTTCGGTAAATTTTTAACATCGGCTGTAGATGTTTTTCAAAGCGAAATGAGACTAGTGAGCGAAAATTTTAAATAATATTGATCTGCTTCTTTAAATGATTGCATTCCACTATCCACTTTATGAAAATTGTAAAGATGGACAATTGAACGCTGATGAGAGGTGTAGCGGCCTTGAAATTGGTATACTGATACGTTCTGCTAAACTGTTTGATATACTAATGTTTTGCAACATAAAAAAAACTATGTATATTTTATTTTATTTTATTTAGAAAGAAATGCCGAAAACTAAAACCAAATATTCATAATTTTTTGAAACCACTTACGATCAGAATGTTCTTCTGTGGCATGGCTGACTGTTGTTGGCAATGAAAAACTTCCAAGGTTAAAGTTTAGTAAATTAGAATTCATAAAATTTTAATGATCAGCAAATGTTTATAAACATAATTAACCTACGGCTTAATCTAGTGATAAGAATACGAAATTATAAAACACAACAAAAAATATTTACTTAAACTACATAAAGTATGACTAGAGCTCCTGATGTTGGTAATTTTCTTCAGCAATATCCGCCGATTCGTTTGGCCAATCATCTCTAATAAAATCGACTGCTTTTTCGGCAATCATTACGGTGGGAGCATTTGTATTGCCGCTGGTAACATACGGCATTATGGAAGCATCAACAATGCGTACATTTTGAACACCTTTTAGCTGAAGTCTAGGATTTACACAAGACTTTTCATCATTTGCGGGACCCATTTTAACTGTACCCACATGATGATACAGGGTTGTAGCGAAATAACTTATATAACATTTCCAATATTGCTCAGATTTAAACTGATATTGATCACACTCTTCAATGGGTATGTGCGCAATTTCGGCTTGTTTCTCTTGGAAGGCTTTAGTTTGCTCCAGCTTCATTAAGTATTTTATGGTCCGTAGCAAAACATCTATATCTTCTGCAGCAGACAGGTAATTAGGATTGATTATGGGTTCGTCTTTAGAATCAGAAGATTTTAGCTTTATATTACCCACCGATTTCGGATGGGCTACACTTGAAAGAATGGCCAGCAAATCGTAATCTTTAATCGTTTCTCTTAAATAATGCCTCAATTCATCTTTAACATTTAATGCATTTAATAAAATTTCCATGGTATTAAGATCACCTCTACGATAAATTAAATGATGAAATTCTATATCGGGATAAATGGAATTTTCGGAGGGTTGTGTATTTATAAAACCAGTTAAACTGGCGGTGCCATGTGAGGTTAAAGGTCCTTGATTGTGTATTAAAAATTTATAAATCGTATCCAAGATATTCTTTTCATTCCACGGATTTCCCGTAAGTTTCACAAAGACTTGTAATACCAAATGATCTTGTAAATTTTCTCCGATGGGCAAGCTATGTATAACTGGAATGTTTAAAGGTCTTAGGATCTTTTCCGGTCCGATGCCTGATAACATTAAAAGCTTAGGCGTATCTATAGTGCCAGCTGAAATAATGGCCTCTTTTTTCACCTGAACTTTTAATGTTTTCTGTTGTTTCAGCAGAACATCCAGCGATCGAACATACTGACCGTTAGCATCAAATTCCAGTTTGGTAACTTGAGCATTTTTAATTACATGCAAATTTGATCTGTGCGAAACTTTGGCCAAGTGACCTTTGCCGGTACTACCTCTACGGCCATTTGTTACAGTACCTTTGATAAAAGAATATCCTATATAACTTCCTTCTTTAAATTCATCGACATTGGGTACGCCCAACTCACTAGAGCCCCTTAAAATAATATTGGAAATATCCTCATCAAAACGGCGAAATTCATTGACGGACACATAGCCCTGGGGATGAGTTTCGTTACCACTGGGGCTTATAGATTTTTCGAAATATGGCAACACTTCATCATAACCCCAGCCGGGATTGCCCTCCTGTTGCCAGCGATCATAATCAAAACGATTGCCTCTCACATACAACATGGCATTTATGGAACCACTGCCACCAATTCCCTTACCACGCGGCCAATAGCATTTGTCGTTCTTATAAGCTTTGCAAGAGCGTCCATTTGGTTCCACAAAATAATTGTAAGTGAATTCCGAATGTTCTATAGTGAAAAATAAACTGGGCACCTTGTGTGGAAATTTCATTAATTAATACATTGATTTAATTATATTCTCACACAAATATTTAGATAATACCTCTGATTCTTGGGGAGGATCACCACCGGCTTCTAAAACCAATATTTTCCAATTGGGATTTTCACTTAAACGACTGGCCACAACAGAGCCAGCCGAACCAGCGCCCACTATCACAAAATCATAAGCTTCTAAGCCCTTCGTTAAGGCTGTCTCTGCATAATCCGGAGGCCAATATTTTGCTTGTGTTATATTACACTGGGCAGCAAATATAGACTGACTTCCAAAACGTTCGTATACAAAGTTTGTATACAGTATTGCTACTGTATTTAAATCACATACATATGCAAAGTTCCGAAACAATGCAACAACTATAAAACCGATGCCTTGTTTGCTTTCTTACTGCGTTAAAAATACTTGGCGGCGGCGTTTTTAAATGGTATGCATTGTATAATTATTGTACTGCGGCGTTATGAAATGTGATGCTTTGTTCAAACACAAAGCAATTGACGTTTTGGAAGTCAGCCATACTCTGTACCAACAAAGTAACGAAGGAATTTATAGCACCCGTACTGGGCTCCGGCAAATGTCCCTTCGCCAGTCCAACCAACTGATGACATCTTTATTCTTTGACCAACAAATTACAAATGAATTATCTTATAGTATTTTTGCAACACTTATACTTGTAGATATAATTAAATTTGATTAAATTTTATTTTGTTTTCAGGATTAAATACTGTGAGATATTCACAGCTTCTGTAATCCCCTATACTTATTATTTATTAAAATAGACAGACAGACAGACATATGAACATTAAACAAACTTTTAAAAATAATACGAATTTCATTTCAATTTCAAACTTATCATCATTTTTGTTATCAGCTTCAACTTATTTTATAATGCATAAATGCATTATGTTTATTCAGAATACAGTGAAATTAACCAAATTTGAAAAGTTTGAAATAGCATTATTTTCGGATTTTTTTGGAAATATTCATTGCAATTCATATCAGCCCCTATGCAAGAAAAAAGTAGATCAGCTGTGTTTTCAACTTTACCTGTTATGAATTTGCCTTGGTTCATACATATTTAATATAAAACATACGAGCCGTTTATTTGAAAGTGGCATAAGTCGCTTTTTTTTATTGATTGCAAATTTTTTACAAAGTATTGCCATTAACTCGATTTTTTTGAAAAAGTGACTTATGCCACTTTCAAAATAAACGGCTCGTATATAATAAACTTAAGCTAAAACACATAAATCAGAGCATACTCAATTAATTTTACAGAGCTGTCAAACTCTATATGATCACAACATGTATGTATGGATCATAACAGATGTATAAGTCAGTTGTACCAATAGTTTCGCTTTAAAATGTGCTTATGCTACCAAAGCTCATGTATACATACAACATATATAAAAGATAAGTGCACCGAGAAATATCGTGAAAAATATTGGAACTTTTATTAATTTAAAAAAAGGGTCAAAAAGTGTCATAAGTTCATTGAAAATGATGCAAAGGTATCATTTAAAAAAAGGGTCATAAAAAGTATCATTAGCTTGAAAAAAGGGTCAAAGTGATACTCTAGCGTCATAACGGCAACGCTGCATCTGAACATTAAAAAATAATACATTAGATATTTTCGAAATTATTATAAAACAGTTGGAATTGTTGTAAATTTTTAATTTATAAGAATTTTTGTGAAAGTAACGCTCAATACTCCCACACATATTACAAAATTAAATTAACAGCTTCTCGATAGCTAGATATCACTATTTCCAAAAAAAAAAAAAAATTATTTATAAATGAGCAATTTTGTAATTAATTTTAAAAATGACAATACGGACGGCGTAAGAAAAAGTAACGTTCCGTACATAATACTGTAAAATATTTTATGAAACGAAAATTTTTAACTTCTGTTATGAAGATCATGCCAAAATGCTAAATGTTTAATTAAAATTAACTTAATTTTAAAAAATCTTTTATTTCTTTACTTAACATGTAGTCGGGTTAAATGAATTTTGTGTGGAAAAAATTTAGTTTTTTTTATAACGGTTATTGCTGAAAACTTTATTTCAAATTTTAAAAAGACATACATAAATGTTAAAAAAAATAAATATATGTATATCAAAATGATAATTAACAATTCAAATTCTAACATTGACGCAGAATTTTATAAATCATCTTATCTTGTCACCAAAATTCGAAACTAACAAACTATTTGCAAAACAATTCATCTTTATCTATATTTATTTTTATAATCTGACTGTCTTATACTTTAACAAAAAAACAATTTTTATTCTTTAAAAAGAACACTGATAATTAAAATTATGAAATTTGAAATTTACAGCAAAGTAAACTTTGGTTTATTTGTAGCCTGAGAATGGTACAGTGAATCCAAAGCTTTCATATAAAAAATTATAACTCCCTCAATGAGAGCAATGTTTCATTTGAAGTTACATATTGTTTTTTTTTTATTGTAGAACTACAAAGATTTTGGTTTTCTAATTAATGGTTTGCTAAATTGGTGTAAGACATACTTCACTATATCTGATCTCCATAATATTTATACCAAGTATATCCCACCAAAAATGGAATACAATTCTTATGATAGGGCCGCTATTTTAAAGTATATGTTGAAATTACTCGATTGCTTGCAAGATAGGAGAAAAAAACTTAATGACGTGGCAGTAAGATACTAAAATTTATAATTACAATATTTTGCAAGTACGGCAGTAAAAATTAAAAATTGTATTGTAGGCCCTTCCCTTTTACGTAAGGAGGAATTTTTTTCCTCCTTTCAGAAAACTTTATAAATAATTTAACAAAAACAAAAAACAATAACATAAATGAAACCAATTGAATATTTTCCTAAAAGAAATAATCAAAAAATTAAATAACAAATATTCCCAACTCAACATAGAATTTAAAAATGTAACAGTATTAAACACAGAACATAATTACAAACATCGTTATAATTTAGAAATGTTGCAAATCATCAAAACATCAATACCACCAGTAAGAAATAGAATTATTTTATGACAGACACAGATAATGTTACTCAGAACTATAGATCTTTTTAATTTTTTTTTTTTTTGATAAATTTTATTATTTATTGAATCTTCAATTATATATTAAATTATCAATAAGTTTTTCAAAACTTAAATAATAAAAAATGTTAAATATATGTTTAGCCAATACTAAACAAAATTTTTAATTTCAACGGTTGATTTTTGTTGATTTACATCTCTCGTGTACGGCTGAGAGAAAGAGTAACCCTCCTCCTCAGCCGGGTGTGACCTCTATACTGTAGAATATTGCGCGCAAGTGGATTTGGGTGCAACTCAAGTTTTTTCTTACATATTTTTTCGCGTGTTTTGAAAATACTGTCTGCACCAATGGAACATCAAGTTCTTTATGAATTCGACGATATCTGACATACCAGGGGGCTGCTGTAATTGCACGTAGAACTTTATTTTGTCGCCTTTGAATTTTTTCTACACTCGATGCTGAGGCAGTGCCCCATAACTGGATTCCATAGGACGATATTGGTTTCAGGATCGCGTTGTATAAGAGAAGTTGGCAGTCTAGGCTTAGTATAGAATTCCTTCCAATAAGCCAATTCATTTGGGCAGTTTTTAATTTCATTTGTGTCAACTTTGCGTTTATATGCGGTTTCCACGTCAAACGACGGTCAAGATGAACGCCTAGATACATATTTTACTACAGTGTGTTGCGGTATAGTCTCGGTGTTGATTTGTATAGGCGGGCATGTTTCCCTGCGTAAAGTAAAAGTAACGTGTACACATTTCTGCTCATTCACTTTTATCCGCCATTGTTTTAGCCATGTTTCCAGTTTTGATACGTACCCTTGCAAATTCCGGGAAGCTTCTACAGGATTTTCATGAACGCTTAGATAAGCTGTATCATCAGCAAATGTTGACATGTGAATGTTACTGCTGAACGGTAAGTCAGAGGCATATATTAAAAAAAGTAAAGGACCGAAGATGCTGCCTTGAGGGACTACGGCTTCGATCGACTGCGGAGGGCTTAAAAAGTTACCTTCTCGAACTACAAATTTTCGTTCACTTAAGTAGCTTTTTAAAAGCTTGACAATGTTTACATGTAGATTTTGTGTTAATTTGTGTATTAGACCTTCGTGCCATACTTTGTCGAAGGCTTGTGCAACATCAATGACGAGTGCGGAGCAATATTTCTTTTTTTCAAAGGTGTCTCTAACTACATTCTGTGAGTTTGTTCAATAGTGCTATGTTGACTGCGAAAACCGAATTGATGATCTGGAATGCATCCACTTCTACTCACTATAGGCATCAGCTTGCTCATAACCAGCTTTTCAAATAGTTTCGAAATGTTGAGCAATAAACTAATAGGCCGATAGGATTCAACCTTCGTATGATCCTTGCCGGGCTTTGGTATCATAATAATCATCGAAACCTTCCATTCTTCAGGATAGTATTGCAGCCGTAAAATACCATTAAAAATGAATAGAATTATTCTTTTTGCAATATATGGTAATTCTTGAAGCATTTTGTTGGTTATTTTGTCGACACCTGGGGCTTTTTTAGTATTTAGACTAGTAATGGCCCTTTCAATCTCCACAGTGTTGAATTTTAGCGATATTTCTGGTAAAGAGACGACTGGTGGCAGTTCAACAATATCAGCAGAAATATTCGGAGTGAATACTTTTTCTAGGTGTTTAACAAAAAGAGTACCTTTTTCAGCATCAGTTCTTGCCCAGTCACAATTTGAGGCTCGTAATGGAGGTTTGCATATCACCGGCCTTTTAAGTCCTCTGGCTGCACGCCACAGTGAATAATCTGTATGAGGTGTTGCATCTAGTTCTTGGAGAAATTTTTGGAGGGAAGCTGTTTTTTGTGTTTGTAAAACTTTTCTAAGTTGCTCTACGTTTTTCTGTCAAAAGCCTTTCTATATCCACACAAAATATATTGTTTAATCTCACTTGTTGATTTGGTTGATTGGAAGAGGCACTAAGAGCAGCTTGTTTAACATGTGCTTCAAGCAACCTAATAGAGTTATCTATGTCAGAAGGTGTTGTCAACGGCATATTTTCATAACAATGGGCGCTCAAATATTTTTTGTATTGCAACCAGTTAATACGTGCAGATATCATCGGTAAATCACTTGTAGGTATTGAAGTTTTGTGTGAGAATATAGTGAGTGATCTGAAGATAAATCCAGAGATGCTTCAGCTTTAATCATTTCGCTGGCCACACCTTTCACTATTCCAAAGTCGATAACGTCTGGAATTTTTTGTCGATCTGTTACCAATATGTTGGCTGGCCACTTGAAACTACATTCAAACCCATTTTAGAGATTGTGTTAAACAACACACGACCCTTAGGAGTGATTAAACGTGAACCCCAGAATGTGTGTTTAGCAATGTAGTCACCAGCTGCTAGAAAACGGGGGCCCAGTAAGTTATAAAAATCCATATATTGGCTCTCGGTAATTGAAAATCTGGGGGCGGGGGGGGGTGGGGGGAATAGACAGATAACATTACATGTTTTTGATAATAATTTTCAATACAAATATTTGTTGCTTGAAGATATTCTTCACAAAAATCATCTAATAAGTAGTGTTTTATTCGCGATTTTATTAGAATTCCCGAGCCACCACACGCTCTACCTCGCGAGGGTTCTTGGTGTCGTAGAAATTATATCCACTAATTTTAAAATAGCTTCGAGACGTCAAGTGAGTCTCTGAAATGAGCATTACATCGATTTGTTGATTCAGTAGGAAATATTCTATTTCATTTTTATGTTGGCAGATGCCGTTTGCGTTCCTTTATTATCTAAGAGATAAAAATTTAAATGTATGTACGTAATTTTTAGTTTTAAGATTTGTAGTTGATAAAAGATGGGTATATGTATTTGTTATTTCATTTTTTTATTATTTCTTAAAAAAATGTTTCAATTTGTTAATTTTTTTTTATATTAGTAAATTTTATATTCGTGTTTAAGAAAAAGCATTTATATTCCGAAGCAGTAAAATAGTTAATTTCGTAACGCGAGAAAGTGAAGAAGTTCTCAAGTTTAAGACGGCGCATATAATTAATTTCTGAAATAAAAAGGAAGAACAGAATAAAAAAAATTTTGTGCAGAAACAAATAAGTTGCCAAAATGTTGAGATCGTTCTTTAAAATATTTCTGTTTATTTATTATTTCGAGTGCATTTCGCTGCAAGAAACAAACTTGGTGTCATTCGCATTGAATTTCTTACAACGCGGTCAAAATGATTTGAATTTAGAACAATCGGACAATGAAGTGAAATTTTTAAAGGAATATGATTTTATAGTGGTGGGAGCGGGCACAGCAGGTTGTACATTGGCAGCCCGCTTATCGGAGAATCCGAAATGGCGAATTTTATTGCTGGAAGCGGGTGGTCCGGAAACTTTAGTCATGGACATACCAGCCGTGGCACATTTCTTACAGCTGAGTCCTGACTTAAATTGGCGTTATAGAGCCCAAAAATCGGATAGATATTGTTTGGGTATAAACAATAATCGCTGCAGTTTTCCCAGAGGCAAAGTAATGGGTGGTTCTTCCGTTTTGAATTACATGATATACACGCGAGCTAATCGCCGTGATTATGATAAATGGGCTGAACTTGGAAATAAGGGATGGAGTTATAAGGAGATTTTGCCATATTTTAAAAAGCTAGAAGGTTCGACAGTGCCCGATGCTGACAGCGAGTATGTGGGTCGCAAGGGCCCCGTTAGAGTGTCCTACACAGATTGGAAAAGTCCCATTGCTCATGCTTTCGTGAATGCTTTACAAGAAGATGGATTGAAGAAAAGGGATTATAATGGACGCATACAACAAGGAGTTTCATATTTACAAAGTACCACCTACAATGCCAGCAGATGGAGTTCAAATAGGGCCTATTTGTATCCTTTAAAGAGGAAAAGGCCTAATCTACATATACGCAAATATGCTTTAGTTACAAAAATTTTAATAGATCCTCAAACTAAATTGGCTTATGGTGTGATCTTTGAGTCAAAAGGTAAATCGTATGAGGTAAGGGCACGCAAAGAAGTTGTGGTTTCAGCTGGAGCCATCAATACTCCCCAACTGCTGATGTTATCGGGTATAGGACCAGCCGAACATTTGCGAGAGATGGCCATTGAACCAATCCAGGACTTGTCGGTGGGCTATAATCTACAAGATCATGTTGCTACTTTTCTTACTTTTCTCACCAATACGACTAGTTTGCATTTAATGGATTTCTTTGAATTGAAAAATTTATTGGATTTCGGACGCAATACTGGACAATTTGGTACACCTGGCGGTGTGGAGGCCATTGCATTTTATGATCTTGATCATCCCGGCCTAGAAGATGGTTGGCCAGATATTGAATTATTTCTTGTAGGCGGTGGCATTAATACAAATCCTGCAACTGTGCCAGCCTTTGGCATTAAAAAAGACATCTATGAGGCGTTGTATGGAAAAATTGAGAAAAAGGATGCCGATGCTTTTGTTATATTTCCCATGATACTACGGCCACGTAGTCGCGGTCGTATATCCTTGCGCAGCAATAATTCTCAAAAATATCCCTTAATAAATCCCAATTATTTCGATGATCCTTATGACTTGGATATAGTGGTACGTGGCATTATGAAAAGCATACAACTAATGGAACGTCCATCGTTTAAAAAAATTAATGCTAGATTATCGAAAAATACTATACCTGCCTGTCGTAAATATGGCGATATTAAATCGCGACAGTATTGGGAGTGTTATGTTAAACATTTGACTATGACCATTTATCACTATTCCGGCACGGCAAAAATGGGACCCGAAACGGATAAAAATGCTGTGGTTGATCCACGTTTGAGAGTTTATGGCGTTCAAAATTTAAGGGTAGCCGATGCCAGTATAATGCCCGAACTTGTAGCTGGTCATCCAAATGGTCCAGTTTTTATGATTGCCGAAAAAGCGGCTGATATGATCAAACAAGATCATGGTGCTCTTTGATCAATATAAAGTTTAATTTATTGATTGTAATTGTAAGCTTTAATTTTTTTGTTTAAAAATAAAGAAAAAACAAGCATATCCATTTTTTTATCAACTTATGTCATATTATTACGTTTTGTTTAATAACTCGGTTGTTATTGGAGATAATTTGGGCAAATTACTAAATTTTTCGATTTTTCGAATGCTGCAACTCACTGCTCTACGGCTTCTATTTACGGAGTTACGGCCAAGTTACAAATTTCAATATTCCCGACCCAGAAAAATTTTCAAAAAGTGTATTAAAATCAGTCTTTTTGTGTTAAAAACACGGTAAAATTAAAATTTACACAAGCAAAATTCCTGTTGTTTGTTTTGTTTTAGAATTGTTGTAGTCGTGCATAATGAATTTGGCTTTGGTATACCCAAGGAGAATTATACCAGGTGGCTTCAGTGAAACAAGAACTTGGCAGCACTTTTGCTTGTGTGGTTGTTGACTAGGCTGATTAGTTAACATACATTGGGCGTTTCAAATACTTGAAAAAATCAATAGCATACTTTATGGGTTAACATAAATTGGGCGATTTGAATACTTAAAAAACAAAAGACTTAAGAAACAAACTTAGTGTTAGGTTTTTTCGTTACGGAATTTCTTGATTTGGTCGCCAAAGCCCGCGATAAAAACTACGAAATAGCTTAAAAATTAATTTCTTGTGGAGTCGCAAAGTTGTCAGCCAGGTTTCTTGACATAGAAAAGCAAAGCATATAGTTTATTCCCAAATGGATCTATCAAACAAGACAAAAGATCCCAAAATGGATGATCGTTCAAAAAAAAAATACTATGATCAATTTTATTGACTCAGGGCTTGTGGGAAACGGCAGCAAAGTACTATTTTAAGTAAAATTTTGATACTTCTGAGGCGAATAAAATTTCACTAGCCCTGGATACTGTAGAATTTTTGACACAACCAAAAGCATTTCAGACAAGCAGCAGATTACAAGTTTAAAATAAAAACGTTGAACATATTAAATGAATTCAAAATAAAATGAAGAATAGAGCCAACTGAAAAAAAATAATGCTATTGTACATTTTATGTTCAATTATATATGTATGCAAAACGATATATCGCAGCATTTGGAAAAACTAAAATGTCCACTAGATTTAACGATGTCCTTTCCAAAAGAAAAAGTGCAATTTTTTTTACCATCAGTGAAATCAAGGCAAATTCATAACAGGTAGTCTTGCCTTGCTTTGCACCTTTTATGTGATCTCTAGCACCCGATTTACATGATGACTTTTGCGACGTCGCTTTTTCGACGTCTCTTTTTGCTTGTTGGTGAGCGGTGTAGGGAAGAAAGAGGGGAAAACAAAAAGTCTTGATTTGTGTTTTCAAGACTTTTCTTCCATTTCTCTTTGTTACTTTTCATTATTTTTCTTACTTTTGGTATTTATCTTTGTTACTTACATTATTTCAAAACAAAAATGGGAAAAAAGACATGAAACTAAAAGACATCGTCTGAACACACAAAGATTTTGGTAGCAACTTCAAAAGGGAATTCAGTAAAAACGACGTCGCAAAAGTCATCATGTGAATTGGGTGTAGTTCTATTTTCTTCTTCGTTGACACATTGTTCGGTAAATTTTTTAATATCGGCTGTTGATGTTTTTCAAAGCGAAATGAGACTAGTCAGGGAAAATTTTAAATAATATTGATCTGCTTCTTTAAATGATTGCATTCCTGGCTAAAACTAAGTTTGGCTTAGTTTCGTCAATTTGCAATTATGATTAAAACTTAGCAAAGATGTACACCAATTGGTAACTGTTATTGAAATTTATTGTGAACAAATCTGTGCTGTTGTGAATCACAATTTCTATATTTAACGACGCTTTCTTTATGTAAGTGCATGTGTAGCAATTTTTATAATGCCCCTGTGGAAGCCTGTTCCAAATTTACACTTCTTTATGCAAACTTTTCTTTTTCCGTTTTTTATTCCGGCTTTTATTTTATTATATTTTATTTTAATACTTTTATATTATTACGAATAAACGTAATTCTTCACCCCTATCGCCAATATTATGGGAGTAAGTTGTTTGGGAGAAAAATTGTATTCCCATCCCCAACAAATTGCTATCGCGAATATTTTGGAAGTTTAAGTCTCTATTGTGAATTACTTGGGAATAAAAGTTTTTATTTTGAATTGTTTGTTTTGATTTAACAAATAATTTTTGCGGGATTTATTTGTGGTGTATGAATAAAAGAAATTAAAGCTAATAAGGTAAAAATTATGAATAGCGTTTTCTGTTGCTGGAAAAGGAAAATCAATTCATAGAACGACTGCAGCGTGATGAATCTGATCCGCTTTGTTTTGTTGCGGTTTTTTTTTTGTTTTCAGTCAGTTGTTTTCTTATGTTCCGTTTTTGGTCGATCGTCACCTATGCATGAAAAATTTAAGTTACGCTTATTAAACTAACAATTAACACCATTTACAAAAGCTTAACTCGTTTCAAAATTTACCCACGTCCTCTTTTTTATCGTTTTGAAAGCCTTTGCCATAGTCTTGATTCGCACACATTGCATCAACCAGACAATTAATTTGTTCTTTATTAAAACTCCTGTGTTAATAAATAAGATAAAAAACTGATTACATGAAGTTCTGGATAAAAAAACAAATTGCTACTTACATGTTCACTTCTTGTTCCCACTTTCAATTGTTGTGAATAATTTTAGTCAAATTATTCGCGGGAGTAAACATTTGCGATACCATATTTGTAAGGTATGGGAATTCATTCCCAAAAAAAAAATTATGGGAATCATTCACGATAGTAAAACAGAAAATTTGGGAGTTTTTTCATGGGAATGTTTATTCGCGATAGAGGTGATTACTTTTCATATGTACATATATTTTATTTTATTTTATTTTATTTTATTTTATTTAGAAAGAAATGCCGAAAACTAAAACCAAATATTCATAATTTTTTGAAACCACTTACGATCAGAATGTTCTTCTGTGGCATGGCTGACTGTTGTTGGCAATGAAAAACTTCCAAGGTTAAAGTTTAGTAAATTAGAATTCATAAAATTTTAATTATCAGCAAATGTTTATAAACATAATTAACCTACGGCTTAATCTACTGATAAGAATACGAAATTATAAAACACAACAAAAAATATTTACTTAAACTGCATAAAGTATGACTAGAGCTCCTGATGTTGGTAATTTTCTTCAGCAATATCCGCCGATTCGTTTGGCCAATCATCTCTAATAAAATCGACTGCTTTTTCGGCAATCATTAAGGTGGGAGCATTTGTATTGCCGCTGGTAACATACGGCATTATGGAAGCATCAACAATGCGTACATTTTGAACACCTTTTAGCTGAAGTCTAGGATTTACACAAGACTTTTCATCATTTGCGGGACCCATTTTAACTGTACCCACATGATGATACAGGGTTGTAGCGAAATAACTTATATAACATTTCCAATATTGCTCAGATTTAAACTGATATTGATCACACTCTTCAATGGGTATGTGCGCAATTTCGGCTTGTTTCTCTTGGAAGGCTTTAGTTTGCTCCAGCTTCATTAAGTATTTTATGGTCCGTAGCAAAACATCTATATCTTCTGCAGCAGACAGGTAATTAGGATTGATTATGGGTTCGTCTTTAGAATCAGAAGATTTTAGCTTTATATTACCCACCGATTTCGGATGGGCTACACTTGAAAGAATGGCCAGCAAATCGTAATCTTTAATCGTTTCTCTTAAATAATGCCTCAATTCATCTTTAACATTTAATGCATTTAATAAAATTTCCATGGTGTTAAGATCACCTCTTCGATAAATTAAATGATGAAATTCTATATCGGGATAAATGGAATTTTCGGAGGGTTGTGTATTTATAAAACCAGTTAAACTGGCGGTGCCATGTGAGGTTAAAGGTCCTTGATTGTGTATTAAAAATTTATAAATCGTATCCAAGATATTCTTTTCATTCCACGGATTTCCCGTAAGTTTCACAAAGACTTGTAATACCAAATGATCTTGTAAATTTTCTCCGATGGGCAAGCTATGTATAACTGGAATGTTTAAAGGTCTTAGGATCTTTTCCGGTCCGATGCCTGATAACATTAAAAGCTTAGGCGTATCTATAGTGCCAGCTGAAATAATGGCCTCTTTTTTCACCTGAACTTTTAATGTTTTCTGTTGTTTCAGCAGAACATCCAGCGATCGAACATACTGACCGTTAGCATCAAATTCCAGTTTGGTAACTTGAGCATTTTTAATTACATGCAAATTTGATCTGTGCGAAACTTTGGCCAAGTGACCTTTGCCGGTACTACCTCTACGGCCATTTGTTACAGTACCTTTGATAAAAGAATATCCTATATAACTTCCTTCTTTAAATTCATCGACATTGGGTACGCCCAACTCACTAGAGCCCCTTAAAATAATATTGGAAATATCCTCATCAAAACGGCGAAATTCATTGACGGACACATAGCCCTGGGGATGAGTTTCGTTGCCACTGGGGCTTATAGATTTTTCGAAATATGGCAACACTTCATCATAACCCCAGCCGGGATTGCCCTCCTGTTGCCAGCGATCATAATCAAAACGATTGCCTCTCAC
Source organism: Lypha dubia (assembly GCA_947311025.1). Taxonomy (NCBI): domain Eukaryota; kingdom Metazoa; phylum Arthropoda; class Insecta; order Diptera; family Tachinidae; genus Lypha; species Lypha dubia. The sequence goes on along the minus strand of OX371262.1, from coordinate 8,550,296 downwards.
ATACAACATGGCATTTATGGAACCACTGCCACCAATTCCCTTACCACGCGGCCAATAGCATTTGTCGTTCTTATAAGCTTTGCAAGAGCGTCCATTTGGTTCCACAAAATAATTGTAAGTGAATTCCGAATGTTCTATAGTGAAAAATAAACTGGGCACCTTGTGTGGAAATTTCATTAATTAATACATTGATTTAATTATATTCTCACACAAATATTTAGATAATACCTCTGATTCTTGGGGAGGATCACCACCGGCTTCTAAAACCAATATTTTCCAATTGGGATTTTCACTTAAACGACTGGCCACAACAGAGCCAGCCGAACCAGCGCCCACTATCACAAAATCATAAGCTTCTAAGCCCTTCGTTAAGGCTGTCTCTGCATAATCCGGAGGCCAATATTTTGCTTGTGTTATATTACACTGGGCAGCAAATATACTTTGTACCAACAAAGTAACGAAGGAATTTATAGCACCCGTACTGGGCGTTGAACACTGAGCTCCGGCAAATGTCCCTTCGCCAGTCCAACCAACTGATGACATCTTTATTCTTTGACCAACAAATTACAAATGAATTATCTTATAGTATTTTTGCAACACTTATACTTGTAGATATAATTAAATTTGATTAAATTTTATTTTGTTTTCAAGATTAAATACTGTGAGCACTTAAATTGATTTATTTGGAAAAGCGTCTGGTAAAAAATATAAACGCTAATAAACTGTTCATTTTAATTATATGTATATAATACGTAATTATAATCTACATCTGGTTGTAGTGATCAAAATAGAATTTGTTAGCCCTGCACCCTACAGATTTCATCAGCAAATTTTGTTTCATCCATAGTATGTCCATTCATATATGTATACATACTCGTATGGTGATCGTATGGTGGTCGTCTTGAAAAGGTTTTGTTAGGTTACCAGACTGTCGTTCTGCATTCTGCACCATACATTGGGTTCGAAGGATCACTCACATAATATAACCAACCGATTTAGACCATTTGAAAATTAGTTATTTCAATTAAGTTATGAATTTTTAATCGAACTGAATGAATGATATTTTATCAAAGAAATTTTTAATTAGTCAGGCTTAAGTTAATTTTCTTAAATTTAATTTTTAAATTAATTAATAATTTTTATTAGAAAGGAAAATCTAGAAGCGATAGTAAGTGATAGTTATTTCATTTATTATTTAATACTATAGAATCGAAATTTTATTTATGAAATCTTTTCAGATATTCACAGCTGCTGTAATCGCCTATACTTATTATTTATTAAAATAGACAGACAGACAGACATATGAACATTAAACAAATTTTTGAAAATAATACGAATTTCATTTCAATTTCAAACTTATCATCATTTTTGTTATCAGCTTCAACTTATTTCATAATGATTTCTGATTCATTTTGTTTGCACAACTACACTCAAAAAAATTACATGTACTAAATGCTAGTAAAAAAAAAAAAATTTTCAAAATCTGTAGTTTGAATAAAAATTCTAAAATGGCTATTCTATATTTAAGATCATAATTTTTTTCATTTTTCTTGAACTGTCCGCAAATTTAAAGCAAAATATTTCTAAATTATTTACAGTTCATGAGTTCAGTAGTTTCAAAAAATTATTTCACAGGGGAACAAAATCGAAAAAATTTTTAAGCCTTTAATAGATTTGATGCATCATGGATACCTAAGTACAAAAATAGTAAAATTTTTCAATTCTATGGATTAGTTTTTTTTTTTAATTTTTTTCTAAAATTTCGGATTTTCGAAGGGGCTGATTTACCAATTTTATCATAACTATGGAACGACTTGTTCAATTTTGTCACAAAAAATACTAAAACACTTGAAATGAAATTACTTTCAAGCCATGCTAATATAATATTTTTATAAACTCAACGGTTTCGGAATTGTTTATATTTGTGCTAAATAAGATTTACCACATAAAAACAATAAGGAATCTCTTCGAAAAAATCTTCTCTTCTTTCTGCTGGGATACCCCTTAGCCTAAAAGCGTTTCATAGAGAAAATCTTATTGATTCTATTAGGCAGTTTTGGCTCTGTGTAGCAAGATCAACAATCACATAGCAAGGAAATGAACCACTACACCACCAGCAGATTCAACTGCATTTTATTTCACAGTTATTTAACCATTAATTTGATTAAAGCGCATTTAGAATTCGTTTTAGGCCCTTTTAACTCTCTGATTTGCAACAAAATGCAAGAAGAGAAATTTTTTACACTCTTTATAAAAATGTATAACAAATATTCAATAAGCAAACACAAGTCTTCATTTCGTTTGCAACTCATGTAAGAAAAAAAATCAAAAATAAAATGTTCGTTGACTTATTCTATTCAGTCATACAAACGCACACATACACTCTCCTACGTGTTGTTATCATAGCTGCCAGATTTGACGATTTATCGTCATTTTGACTATTTTGGGCCCTGAAAATGGCATAGTGACGATGGGACGATTTATACCCTAATTTTGACGATTTTAAATAATTCAAGTTTGCAACATTTATTTGTACTCTTATAGCAACTTTGAACTGCTGAAAATTGTAAGGAGCAACTTTTTAAAAACTAGTTTGCTTAAAACTGAAAACTTTTATTTAATTGATTATAAAAACAAAAACAATTTTTCAATTTGGGAGACATTTATTTAGGAATATTTGATTAAATTTATTACAAAAATCCTAGTTTTACCACATTCTTCAGCAAATGTGGAAAGAATATTTAGCCAGGTAAACATAAATAAGACTAAAGTAAGAAATTCATTGAAAAAGTCGTCTTTGGAAGCAATATTATATACAAAAGATTATTTAAAGCTAAACAAATGTAGCTGATATAATCTAGCAGTTGTACCTGAATTAATCAATATGGTTAATTGCAATATATATTTGTAAAATATATTATACATAAACATATGTACATATATGTATATAAGTCTATTTTCTTAAAAAATTATATTTTATTGTATAAATTTTATTGTAGTTTTCATACATTCTTAGAAAAAGTGTTTCAAAAAATTAAATTTGAAATGCATATTTTACTACATTGGAAAAAAATAACTTAAGGATTGAATTTTTTTTATTTTTTTTCCATACAATGTACATATATTTATGTATATTTAAAAGTATTGAAAAACATGCAGTCTATTTACATGTGATTTTATTGTGAATTCGAATTGAAGTATTTGAAAGTATTGAAGTATTTAAAAGAATGATGTTTTATTAATAAGATTTGTTGATTTAAAGGTTTTGTTAAGTTTTGCAACTGATAAAATATGTTTTGTTGGTAAAAAAGCGGTTTTTTCATTTGACGTTTTTATGACCATTTCAATAAGCTATATTGACGATAATGACGATTTTTGCCCAAAAAATATGACGATATTACCTCAAAATATCTGGCAGCTATGGTTGTTATCTTTATTTATTTCATTAACACGATTGCAAAATATAAGAAATGTTTCAAGTGCAAAAAAAAATTATTTGCAAAATTGTTATTTGTAAAGAAAAATCAAACAACCTGGTATTAACCCCTATTTGAAAAGGTATTCCTTTTAAATACTTTAAAATATCCCTGCCGCCCCATAAGGTCGGATTATATTTTTGACATTTTTTTTAAGGAGACAAAAAGGCCCGTAGAATCAAAACTTAAAGGGTTAAAATATTGGCACAAATCCTGTATGTAGATTTGTCGTACTGTCGTTCCAAATAAAATGTTTTCGAACCGAAAACACAGTGTTCCCAGTTTAGGGTATTTATTCCAAATTCTAGAGATGGAAATTTCCAACTGGTGTTTTGGGTTTTTTTTTTTTAGAAATAAATTATTTGATCTAAACTTTATTAAAGTAATCCATTAGAGATTTTTAAAATTATTCGAAAACAGTTGAAATTATGTATTTTAAAACTATAATAAATTTTTGTCAATGTAACGCACAATACTCCCACACACATAACAAAATTAAATCGAGATTAAAATGATAATACTATTGTATGGACAGCTTAAAAAAGAGGCGTTCCGAACATAATTCTTCAAAGTATTTCATGAATCGAAAATTTTTAACATCTGCTGAAAATCTGATAACGGGTGGGTGGAAAATGGGAGCTACCAGTTTCAGTTGTTATTTAGTGCTTTTCTGGCAACCAAAAATTTCATTTGTCGGCTGCAACTGAAGTTCGGTTGAAATCCATAATCGACCCATTAATTTTACAAAAATTATTTATTCGTTTACTTAGAATATAAATTTAGGCTTTAAAACAATTTTGTGTAGAAAAAATCCAATATTTTAGTTTTCGATAAAATGTAATTTATTTAATCCGCTTATTGCTGAAAATTTTATTGCATGACATGAATGTCAATAAAATTTGACTTGCGCAGAAAATTCTTAAAGAATTCATTACAAAAAACTCTGAGCGATTTTCTTATATGTAAATCTTACACACGTCGATCGATTGTTATAATTAGTTTATTTCTCTTTGCCGTCACACTAAAAACCTGGTGATTATAAGCAACCAGTTGAAGACCAATCTTCTTTGATCATATCACTTGCCTTTTCGGCAATCATAATAGTGGGAGCATTCGTATTGCCACTAGGAACATGAGGCATTATTGAAGCATCAACAACTCGTAAATTTTTAACATTCTTTACTTTCAGCCTGGGATCCACACAGGTCCTGTCATCTTCCAAAGGACCCATTTTAACTGTACCCACCGGATGGTAGCAAGTCGTCGAGAAATAGGTGAAATAACATCTCCAATATTCATCTGTTTTAAATTCATATTGATCGCATTCTCTTAAGGGTATTTGAAGAATTTCAACTTGTTTTTGTTGGAAGGCTTGAGTCTGTTCTAAATCCATTATAAATTTCATGGCACGTAACAAAACTTCCACATCTTCTGGTGCACTTAAATAGTTGGCATCAATTATGGGTGGATCTTGAACAGAAGATGATTTAAGTTTTATATCTCCCACCGACTTTGGATGAGACAAAACGGCAAAAATCGTTAACAAATCAAATTTTTCAATAGTTTCGAGGAATAAGGGTCTCAGTTCCTCTTTTAATCTAAAACCATTTAAAAGTAAATTCAGGCCCAACACATCACCTCTTCTTGTCGTAAAATGATGAAACTCCATATCGGGATAGGGAGATCCCTGTTCAAAGTTTGTATTAATAAAACCTGTAAAAGGTGCGGTGCCAAGGCTACTAAAAGGTCCCTGTTTATGTATTAAATATTGATAAATTCCATCCAATAATTGTTTTTGATCGGGAGGATTTGATGGCAAACGTAAATATAATTGTATGAGCAAATGATCTTGTAAATTATCTCCGATGGGTAAATTTTGCACAATGGGTATTTTTAAATGCTGGAGTTTGTGTTCGGGTCCTAAGCCCGATAATAGTAAAAGTTTGGCAGAATCTACGGTACCAGCCGATAATACGACTTCACGTTTTACTGCTACTTGCAGCTTATTTTCCTGTTGCAGCACAAATTCCACTGATTTAACACTTTGCCCCGAGTCATCAAATATAAGTTTAGTTACTTGAGCATTTTTAATGACCTTTAAATTTGGTCGTTGAGAAACTTTACCCAAATAGGTTTTACCAGTACTGGCTCGTAGGCCATTTTCTATAGTACCTTTTAAATGGCTATAACCTATATAGCTGCCTTCAACAAAATCATCGACCGCGGGTATACCCAGCTGATTAGTACCATCAAAAATCATGGCAAATATATCTTCATCAAATCGGGGGAACTCATTGAGGCTAACAAAACCTTTTGGATGGGTTTCATTGCCCACAGGTGTAATAGATTTTTCAAAATAAGGCCAAACATCATCATAACCCCAGCCATAATTGCCTTCATTTAGCCAACGATCATAATCGAAACGATTGCCGCGAACATAAACCATGCCATTAATGGCACCGGAACCTCCAATTACTTTACCACGCGGCCAATGGCATTTGTTGTCAGTAAAGGCTTTACACGAACGATCGCTAGGCTCAGTCAGGTAATTATAGGTGAAATTAGTATTTTGTATTCCAAAAAAGAAAGCCGGTACCTGCAAAACATACACGACAAAAAAAGTATTCTTTAATAAGAATTTTGGGTAAACTTTTGGAAACTGTCACTTACATCTGATTCCTGAGGAGGATCACCGCCCGCTTCTAAAACCAAAACATTCCAATTGGGATTTTCACTCAAACGACTGGCAACAACAGAGCCGGCAGTACCAGCTCCCACCACCACAAAATCATAAGCTTCCAATCCAGATTCTAAAGCTCTGTCCGCATAATCGGGTGGCCAATAGTCTGTACGCGATATATTGCATTGAGCCGTATAAATGCTTTGTACCAATAAAGTAACCAATGAATTTAATATGCCCACACTCGGTATTGGGCATTGTGATGTTAAATTGACAGCAGCTATAGTTGTACTACCCATAAAATTCATCTTAACACTTAAGGTTGGAAATAACAAATGATTCCCAATAATTGTAGCTTTAAATATTCTACTTCAATTTAGTGCAAAACAAAATCAAGTTGTTAATAAAAAAAATAAAAATAAAATAAAACAATAAAAAAACTTGTTCTACTAATCACTTTCTTTAGTTCAGTACATGTTTTTTTAATGTTTCATTTATTTATTTTTTCTTCTTAACAGACTTTTTTAAGTGGAGCCTTTTGTTCAAATAAAATTAATTGTTAGTTAATTTTTTTGTCTTTTTTTAAGGTTTTATTATAATTTTTATTGTTATACGATGTTTCTCAGATTTATACTATTTTAGGCCACATGTTTTTCTTTTAATTGTATAACTTTATTAAGTTGTAATTCTGTTTTTTTTTTTTTCAATTATAATTATTCAGGACAACTCTCCACACGACTTAAAATAAAATATATGGAACGCAATTGCAAGCAAAAACATTCAAACAAAAAAATATTTTTAAAAATTGGTTCCTAAATGATAAATTCAGAAAGAAAAACACCCCTCGAATTACTAATCTCCTGATTTTTTAAAGTCTTTTTAGAAAATTGGAATGATTTTATATTGGGGGGGAACTGAATAAGCCTAAACAAATAAGTTTCTTATGTACTATTGTTTCCAATATCACTGGTAAAATTACTATTAGCAGAGTTTATGTAAAGAAAGAAGTGAGGTGTGAGATGTGTCACAGTCTCCTATATTTTCTTCTTTGTTTTTTTTGCAACAAACACAGCCCGCAAAGTGATTAGCTTGTCTCTGGATAGGTAATCTACATATGCGATATCTTCAGCTTTTCGATGTTGTATTTTATAGTTAAACCCCTGTAGGAATGATGCATATCGTAAAAGTCTGCCAGAAGTCATCGCTGGTGTTTTATTGTTGTTGTGGAATATTCTGGAGAGTGGTCGATTATCTGTTACTAATGTGAACCCTCTTCCATAGAGGTACATAAAGAGTTTGTCTATAGCAAAAATTATTGCCAACGATTCTCTATCCAGCTGGCTATAGTTCTGCTCAGCTTTTGTTAATGCCCGTGAGATAAAGGCTACCGGTCCGTCTTCCCCATCCTTGACGTGTGATAATACGGCCGCTATCCCCGTTGGACTTGCGTCGCACACCAATACTACAGGCAATGTTTGATTAAAAAGCACTAACACTCTATTATCTTTTACAATTTCTCGCTTTAGACTTGCAAACTCTTCTTTGCACTCTTTTGCCCAAATAAATTTTCTATCTTTTTTCAAAAGTTGACATAAAGGAAATATTAAAGTGCAAACGTTTGGTATAAACTTTGCATAATATGTAATCATTCCCAAGAATTTTCTTATTTCATCTGCACTTTCAGGCTCCGGGTGGTCTACAATCGCTTTTGTTTTTGCTGGGCATTTCAATATTTTGTTATGGCTTACAATGTATCCCAGCTAGTTTATGCTTTCCTTGAAATATTCACATTTGTTTTTATTTAAGTATAATCGGTATTTGTTTAATCTTTCGAGACAATTGATTAGTCGATTTTCGCATTCTCTCAACGTTGAGCCGTGTATTACGATGTCGTCGAAGTATGAGACTGTTCCCTCAAGACCTTGTAAAATCTGACCGATAATGCGGTTAAATTCACTTGGGGCTGACTTGATTCCGAATGATAATCGATTCATTTGATAAGTACATCTATGTGTTGAGATTGCCTGTACTAAACTACTTTCTGGGTCGACCATAAAATGAAGATATGCCTTGTATAGATCTAGTTTGCAAAAGAATCTGGAGTTTTTGAAATTGTTAAAGATTTCATCGAATTTTTTTATTGGATAATGAGCCGATTGTAACTGGGTGTTGACCGCTACTATAATAAGGTATCTCCTATTTTTCAGACTGGTCCATTCATTCATAATCAACGAAAGTCTACCACCCTGAGCTATTATTAAGTTTATATTATTTATGTATTCCTTCTTTATTTGTAGGAATTATTTTATTATCAACTGTTGCACTCCACCTTCTGCTTTTGTAACTTAAACCCACCACGGTCCATGCATATACGTATGTACTCACTTCTTGTAATCGTTCTTATGGAAAACCCATCCACAGATGCTAATTTTGCAACAGTTGTACACAAATTATTATTTATTTTTAATGATTTAATGTAGGCTGAGTTTTTCTTATTTTAGAGGGAGTTGTTTCTGATCTTCGCGTTCCCTTACTTCTTTCTCCCAAGCTATCTTGTTTAAAGATTTCAAATGATGCAATAGTCCACTAGTACTGTGTCCTTTACATGAGATTATTTTTGAGCATATTGCACTTTCAGTAAATATTTTGTTAAAAAAACGTCCAAACCATTGAATTTTCCTTCTAAAACAATTTAATCTGTTTTTATTAACAACAAAAAAAAAGACTAATATCAATAAATTACCTTAAAACATTAATATATGTTACCTTCTCCGAAAAAAAGGGACCTAGTGTGTAAAAATGAAGTTTTGAGAAAAACGCATTTAAAGTTTCAAAAAACGCATTATCACTCTTAATCCACTCTTAAGTCCAAACCTGTTTTTTGACACGCTAGGTCCCTTTTCTCGGAGAAAGTCACATATTTAAAAAAACATCTTAACATGTAAAATTTGATAAAAAAACGCAGCTGTTTTCTAAACGTAAAGTTGTCAATAATTTTTTGCTCTTTCCTGGGATCCCGCATACAAAATCCCGGAAAACGGGGAATTTTTAAAGTAAAAACTCTAGTTGACATCCATAATCGAGCCATTAATTTTAAAAAAATTTTTATTCTTTTACTTGGAATATAAATTTAGGCTTTAAATCAATTTTGTGTAGCAAAAAATCCATTATATTAGTTTTCCGTAAAATTTAATTTATTTATTCCGGTTATTGCTGAAAATTTTATTGCAAATTTTAAAATAAAAGAAATATTTTATAATTTATATTGTTATGCGTCGTATACATCGAAAGAATAACAAAAATTATTATAAATTCGTAGTTCGTAGGAAAAATATACATTTTCAAAACGTAAAAGTTAAGATGCAAAATTGATGTTTGGCTAGCTCAGAAGTTTCGATATTGTTGGTTCTCAACCCAGTTTTTTCATAACACATAATCATAAAAAATATGTACCCGTTAGCCTCAAGATACCGCGGCGTATATAAAAAAAATTATGGAATTTTACTTGTGTTAGAGTAAACTACACACTGACGAAAAGATAATATTGGCTAGCTGTTGTGCCAATTGTCGAACATTTTTCCCACCCTACTAACAGATCCACTGCTAGACACCATAACAGATTGCGTCCCGAGTAATATTTTTCTGTCCCTAATATTGACATAACTTACTTATTTAAGATACATATTGCGTTGGCCATCCTTCCCCTTTAGGTTGAATTTAAAAGTGCATTATCTTTGTTTAGTTATTTACAAAAATCCATTCAACAGTCTCTTTATTATATGCTAGTATATAGCATAAAACGAATTTCAAAACAATGGGGGAAATCACTCTTAGTATTGTAATCATTGCAGATCCTGCAAGTCTAGCTTATTTTCATCAGTTTGCAGCAATGCAATAACAAAATTTATAAATAAGCTATACCTGCAAGATGTGCAACAGATGCAAGAGCAATTTTCAACCTAGAAAATAAAGTAAATTATAACCAAATATGTGTACATATTAAATTCTCTTTCTAAAGCATGAAATAAGAACCGAAACAATAGGGAATCGAATTGACAATCGCCGAAAAAAAATTTAATTGATACAAATTTATGAATGAAATACTCAAAGATTGAATAATTACAAAAATAATAATAAAAAAATTACACTTAATCACAACTGTATTAAACTCCAAGCATCTCCATTCATGATGTTTAGAGACTGAAGGGCCCAGCATCCAATGCATGACAATGTTGATAATGATGTTGTTGTTGTTGCTTTTAAAATATTAAAGTTATTTTTGTAATTCTGTTTAACTTATGGCCAATAAATGAGTGGATGATTATGTTTCATTTATTTTTAAAACTCGTTTAAATATAAAATTTTGTTTTTCATTGCAATATTAAATCAACATTAAATTAACATTAAATAGTCAAAGTTGTGTATTTAAACACAACATAAGTTTTACGAATTTCCATATATTTTCGACTGCTTGTTCTTCTTGTTTGAAAAAAAGCAAATAAAATATTTGTGGCTGCTGACAAATTGCATACAATTTTGGCATCTTTTTTCGCTATTTCCCTTTTAATCGTTCTGAAAGTTGTTCTTATTCTTTTAAAATATTTCAGCAGTTCTTAATTATTTATTTTTACATTTATTTGAGCATGTACTCAAGTATTTATGTTATAAATTTTATTTATTTGTTGCGGGTTAGCAATATCTAGATATATATTTCGTTGGTAGCTATGCCAATTCATCAGTAGATGTTTTACCCTTTATTTCTTAAAAATTTCTCAAACATTTTAAAGGCTATTTTTATGCTTTGTAATTCACAAAAATATATTTGTGAGTTTTTGTATAAATAGATGAGCTTTGAAATTTTTTATTAAACATAAAGGGTAAAACATCTACTGATGAATTGGTATAGCTACCAACGAAATATATATCTAGATATTGCTAACCCGCAACAAATAAATAAAATATATAACATAAATACTTGAGTACATGCTCAAATAAATGTAAAAATAAAATAATAATATATTTTTTTTAGAGTTTTCTTTATTTGCTCTAGTCAGCTGTTTTTTTGGGAAATTTGTGGGAAATTTTTTATATTACGTAGTGCTACCATATTTTCATCGTAATTAAATAAGAACTTTAAGTGTGACTGAAAAAAATTAAAGTGTGTTTAAACGAATTTAAATTTTTATGAAAATTAACTAAAACTATAATTAAATATCCACTCATTTATTGGCCATTACAGTCGAAAAATTATGTTAGTATAAATTGATTGTAAATCTACATAAATATATTAAGAAATTTATAAGTAGGGTTTGCAGAAAAATGAAAAAAGAATTATAATATCATTTTATGTTTAAATGATTGGTTATTATTGAGATATTATTAAAAATATAAAAAAAAAATGTTTCTGCATTGTACTTTTACATTTTAAACAAATTTGTGTTGATAATTTCTCTAATGTACATTAGTGAGACATTGTATTAATTGTTGTCGGACTATTTAAGTGATGAAGGCATAGCACTGGTCACTAAAAAACTGTTCCGACAGCGATAGATGCTATCCAAGCTAATGTACACAACATCGCCCCCCTTCGTCTGTTAGCAGAAACATCGGCGAAGTAAAACAATTGATAAAATGCCTGCTATAATACAGCTTAACAAAATTATTGCGTCTACTTAACACCGAAGGCGCCTCAACACTGCCTTAAAAATAAACATAACGCGCAAAAGCAGAGTTGTGAAAGAGTTAAGTCTTCTATACTTTCAACATCTATCTTCTCTAACCTATCCCTCTCCCTGAGTTCCGGCACAGTGAACTGCATACGTAGGGGTCATCCCCTGAGTGCTGGTCCTAATTTAAAAAAAAAAATACAACTTATCTAACAATCATTTTCCTTGGTGGTAAATAATGGTTTTATTTTACCAAACATGTGAGGTAATTCCTGTTTGTTCGTTTTACAAATAAAAATTTCATATTATGCCCTTGCTCGGGAAAACTCCTGATTATATGGATGAGCTACTTCTGTTGGCATTTCAATTTAAGTTTTTGCATAGGTTTATAAGGTTGATTATATCATTGGAAATGATGCCACGTGGGTACTGATGATGTGCCAGAGTTCTGCTACTAAAGCTGCAGGTCCATACCACGCGTTTTACGCATTGCGCGTTTGACGCTTTCACGCGTATTTAAATTCAAGTTACATGCAACGCTTTTTACACGCTAATTGTTTCGTTTTGATCATGTGTGGTGTAAGTATTTTCATAAAAAATTTATTATTAGTACAAAAAATAGAAGAAATTAATCCACGAAACAAATATATTTATCGATAACATTGAAAGTATAATATAATTTGTCATGCTGGGCTATCCAAACCAGCTGTCATTTTATCTTGGCGCGAAAAACGCGTACAAAAGTAGAAAGTAAACCTACTTTAAGCGTCGTACGCGTTTAAGCGCTCTACGCGTTGTGCTGTGTAACTTGCTACATACAATTACACTGATTCTACTTTTTTGACAGCCGCGTACGATGCGTAAACGCGTGAAACGCTTGGTATGGACCTCCAGCTTTAGTGTCACAGACCATCATTAGGAATTAATTTGTATACCCAAATTTCGATTTTGTTCAATTTGTTACTAACTGCAATCTTGGCTCAATAAATCAATACAATTTTTCTAGAATTTTTAGGTTATTTTTGTAGGTATTAACCAAAGTTTAATTTTGTGGTAGATCGATAAATCGTATGCTCAAGTGTACATTTTTCAAATACTTTACGGTCTTGCATATGAATACAATTGAAGTAAAAGAAGAAATTTTTGCATAATTTTGATTGATCACTAGTGTGATAAAGACGGACGGTGATCGTGCGTAAAACGATTCAAATGAAAAATATATATTACCATATATGGTAATAAACGTTGATAAGCGCATTTGATATTTAACGTATTCATCTAACCACCAATTAATTGAGCGTGAGAATTGTTACAAATGACAATAAAAAAAATGAATATAGCATGCGATAATGTAAGAAAGAACCCCAATTATTTTAGCTAAGTTTTACCTATTTAATTCTGTTTCAACTTTAAATGAAATAACATTTTTTTGTATATAATAATATATGATTGAAAAGAAAATCGCAACAACATATGTAGATGAACCTAAGCAGCACAAATGAATATAAATAAAATTTGTCTTGCGCAGAAAATTCTTAAAGAATTCATTACAAAAAACTCTGAGTGCTTTTCTTATAAATGTTACACACGTCGATCGATTGTTATAATTAGTTTATTTCTCTTTGCTGTCACACTAAAAACCTGGTGATTATAAGCAACCAGTTAAAGACCAATCTTCTTTGATCATATCACTTGCCTTTTCGGCAATCATAATAGTGGGAGCATTCGTATTGCCACTGGGAACATGAGGCATTATTGAAGCATCAACAACTCGTAAATTCTTAACATTCTTTACTTTCAGCCTGGGATCCACACAGGTCCTGTCATCTTCCAAAGGACCCATTTTAACTGTACCCACCGGATGATAGCAAGTCGACGAGAAATAGGTGAAATAACATCTCCAATATTCATCTGTTTTAAATTCATATTGATCGCATTCTCTTAAGGGTATTTGAAGAATTTCAACTTGTTTTTGTTGGAAGGCTTGAGTCTGTTCTAAATCCATTATAAATTTCATGGCACGTAACAAAACTTCCACATCTTCTGGTGCACTTAAATAGTTGGCATCAATTATGGGTGGATCTTGAACAGAAGTTGATTTAAGTTTTATATCTCCCACCGACTTTGGATGAGACAAAACGGCAAAAATCGTTAACAAATCAAATTTTTCAATAGTTTCGAGGAAAAAGGGTCTCAGTTCCTCTTTTAATCTAAAACCATTTAAAAGCAAATTCAGGCCCAATACATCACCTCTTTTTGTCGTAAAATGATGAAACTCCATATCGGGATAGGGAGATCCCTGTTCAAAGTTTGTATTAATAAAACCTGTAAGAGATGCTGTGCCATGGCTACTAAAAGGTCCCTGTTTATATATTAAATATTGATAAATTCCATCCAATAATTGTTTTTGATCGGGACGATTCGATGGCAAACGTAAATATAATTGTATGCGCAAATGATCTTGCAAATTATCTCCGATAGGTAAATTTTGCACAATGGATATATTTAAAGGCTGGAGTTTGTGTTCGGGTCCTAAGCCCGATAATAGTAAAAGTTTGGCAGAATCTACGGTACCAGCCGATAATACGACTTCACGTTTTACTGCTACTTGCAGCTTATTTTCCTGTTGCAGCACAAATTCCACTGATTTAACACTTTGCCCCGAGTCATCAAATATAAGTTTAGTTACTTGAGCATTTTTAATGACCTTTAAATTTGGTCGTTGAGAAACTTTACCCAAATAGGTTTTACCAGTACTGGCTCGCAAGCCATTTTCTATAGTACCTTTTAAATGGCTATAACCTATATAGCTGCCTTCAACAAAATCATCGACCGTGGGTATACCCAGCTCATTAGTACCATCAAAAATCATGGCAAATATATCTTCATCAAATCGGGGGAACTCATTGAGGCTAAGAAAACCTTTTGGATGGGTTTCATTGCCCACAGGTGTAATAGATTTTTCAAAATAAGGCCAAACATCATCATAACCCCAGCCATAATTGCCTTCATTTAGCCAACGATCATAATCGAAACGATTGCCGCGAACATAAAGCATTACATTAATGGCACCGGTACCTCCAATTACTTTACCACGCGGCCAATGGCATTTGTTGTCAGTAAAGGCTTTACACGAACGATCGCTAGGCTCAGTCAGGTAATTATACGCGAAATTAGTATTTTGTATTCCAAAAAAGAAAGCCGGTACCTGCAAAACATACACGACAAAAAAAAGTATTCTTTAATAAGAATTTTGGATAAACTTTTGGAAACTGTCACTTACATCTGATTCCTGAGGAGGATCACCGCCCGCTTCTAAAACCAAAACATTCCAATTGGGATTTTCACTCAAACGACTGGCAACAACAGAGCCGGCAGAACCAGCTCCCACCACCACAAAATCATAGGCTTCCAATCCAGATTCTAAAGCTCTGTCCGCATAATCGGGTGACCAATAGTCTGTACGCGATATATTGCATTGAGCCGTATAAATGCTTTGTACCAATAAAGTAACCAATGAATTTACTATGCCCACACTCGGTATTAGGCATTGTGCTGCTAAATTGCCAGCAGCTAAAGTTTCATTTCCCATAAAATTCATCTAAACTCTTAAGGTTGGAAATAACAAATGATTGCCAATAATTGTAGCTTTAAATATTCTACTTCAATTTAGTGCAAAACAAAATTAAGTTGTTAATAAAAAATAAATATTTAAAATAAAACAATAAATGTTCTACTTATCACTTTCTTGTGATGTTTTTTTTTTTAGTGTTTCATTTATTTATTTTTTCTTCTTCTTAACAGACTTTTTTAAGTGGAGCCTTTTGTTCAAATAAAATTAATTGTTAGTTAATTTTTTGTCTTTTTTAAAGGTTTTATTATAATTTTTATTGTTATACGATGTTTTTCAGATTAATACTATTTTAGGCCACATGTTTTTCTTTTAATTGTATAACTTTATTAAGTTGTAATTCTGTTTTTTTTTTCAATTACAATTATTCAGGAGAACTCTCCACACGACTTAAAATAAAATGTATGGAACGCAATTGCAAGCGAAAACATTGAAACAAAAAAATATATTTGAAAATTGGTTCTAAAATGATAAATTCAGATAGAAAAACACCCCTCGAATTAATAATCTCCTGATTTTTTAAAGTCTTTTAAGAAAATTGGAATGATTTTATGTTGAGGAGGAACTGAATAAGCCTAAACAAATAAGTTTCCTATATACTATGGTTTCCAATATCACTGGTAAAATTACTATTAGCAGAGTTTATGTAAAGAAACAAGTGAGATGTGAGATGTGTCACAGTCGGTCGGAATCGAACCGACATCCTCTGCCCTACCAGGTCAGTAGAGCTTCCTATCAGCCACTGCTGCATCCGTGATCACATGTTAGATCACCACAAGTTAGTATTCCACAATACTATTGTAAAGACCAGTTTTTCATTATATTTTCTTTTTGATCACATGCAATCCGCAGTATTGGATTTTAACTGAAAAGTTGCCACAGCCTCCTTAAAGCTTTACACTGGCTGCAGAAGAATCCAAGTCTGCAGTATTTTCCTTCTTGATTCCATTTATGGTTGTCCGTCATAAAGATCTTCTTAACTGTAGTAAAAGATTTTACTCGAAAATACTACTATAAGATCTTCTATGTATATTGCAACAGTGATCGAAAAAAAAATATGGCCAATTATTTTACACGACTTTGACTTTGACTTTATATTTATTTACCTTCACCTTATAACAATTATTAAAGAAAATAAAAATAACAAATATTACAATTTATGTTCATAATGCGTTAGAAGACCAATCTTCCTTGATCATATCACTTGCCTTTTCGGCAATCATAATGGTGGGAGCATTCGTATTTCCACTGGGAACATGAGGCATTATTGAAGCATCAACTACACGTAAATTTTTAACACCTTTCATCTTAAGCCGGGAATCCACACACGTCCTGTCATCTTCCAAAGGACCCATTTTAACTGTACCAACCGGATGATAGCAAGTCGACGAGAAATAGGTAAAATAACATCTCCAATATTTCTCTGTTTTAAATTCATACTGATCGCACTCTTTAATCGGTATATGAAGAATTTCCACTTGTTTTTCTTGGAAAGCTTGAGTCTGAGTTAAATTCATTAAATAATTTATGGCCCGCAATAAAACTTCTAGATCTTCGGGTACACTAAAATAGTTGGCATCAATTATGGGCGGATCATTTGGTGAAGTAGATTTAAGTTTTATATCTCCCACCGACTTTGGATGTGACAGTAGAGCATAAATTGTTAATAAATCAAAATCTTCATTAGTTTTAAGGAAAAATGGTCTAAACTCCTCTTTCATGCGGAAGCCAGTGAATAGCATATTAACACCCATGGCATTTTGTCGTCTTGTTACAAAATGATGAAATTCTATATCGGGATAAAGTGATTTCTTTGTTGTGTTGACACTAATAAAACCCGTTAGTGATGTGGTGCCATGAGAAGTCAATGGTCCTTGATTGTGTATTAAATAGAAATAAATACTGTCTAGTATTTTTTTTGGATCGGGCAGTTTGCCAGGAAACCGCATAAATATTTGTATAATATTATGATCCTGTAAATTTGCCCCTATTGGTAAATCATGAACAACAGGTATATTTAGTGATTGGAGCTGATGTTGAGGTCCCACACCCGACAGCATTAAAACTTTAGGTGAATCTATGGCGCCCGCCGAGAGAACAACTTCACGTTTTACTTTTACTTTAAGTTTCTTATCCTGCTGCAATATAAATTCCACCGATTTCACCATCTGGCCAGACTTATCGAACTCCAATTTAGTTACTTGGGCATTTTTAATAACCTTTAGATTTGGTCTTTTCGAAACTTTGCCCAAATATCCTCTGCCAGTACTGGCTCTTAGGCCATTTTCTATAGTACCTTTTAACTGGCTATAACCTATATAGCTGCCTTCAACAAAATCATCAACCCTGGGTATGCCCAACTCAGCGGTGCCTTTAAAAATCATAGAAAATACATCCTCATCGAAATGATTGAATGCATTGATACTCAAATAACCCTGAGGATGTGTCTCATTGATCACTGGTGTTATAGATTTCTCTAGATAAGGCCAGATATCATCAAAACCCCAGCCAATGTTGCCCTCTTCTAGCCAGCGATCATAATCAAAGCGATTACCACGTACATACAGCATAGCATTTATGCCACCAGAACCTCCTATCATTTTACCGCGCGGCCAATGGCATCTATTATCTATGTAGGCCTTGCAAGATCTTTCATTTGGCTCGGGCAAATACGTATAAGTGTAATTAGTAGTTTGTACGCCAAAAAACAAAAGAGGGATCTTAAGAAAAACAATAGAAAAAAAAAATATTTTTAAAACTCCAAAAAAAAAGTTCACTTACATCTGATTCCTGAGGAGGATCACCGCCCGCTTCTAAAACCAAAACATTCCAATTAGGATTTTCACTTAAACGGCTACCCACAACAGAACCGGCAGAACCAGCACCCACCACCACAAAATCATACGATTCCTCTGATAAACCCTTTTTTAAGGCTGTCTCTGCATAATCCGGGGGCCAGAAATCCGTATGTGATATATTACATTGAGCCGTATAAAGGCTGTGCACCAAAAATGCGACCATAGAATTCATTACACCCACACTGGGTATTGGACATTGTGGCACCAATATTCCAGCAGTTGTCATTGTATAGCCGCCAAACGTAACCGATAACAAAAGACTATTGAATAGAAACGTTTCGATTTCTATTCTAATATAACTTATTCAACTGATCATATTCTTGCGGGTAATTACATATTATATCAGCTGTTGTTTTTGCTTTTGTTTTATTAATTTTTTATTCTAGCATAATAATATTCATTTTGTTTTGTAAGATAAAACAAATTGTTTAATAATAATAAGTATTTTCTAAAATATTAAACAAATGTTGAAAGGAAATTAATTTAAAAACGCATGTGGGTGCACCAGCAACTCGAAACAGTACCGTTTAGACAAAAAAAAAAACTATCACGATCAGCTGAGGAATTTCGTTAAAACTAATAGTAAGTAAACCAATGGGACAGGTTGTTTGCTTGCGGGGCTGTTAGCTTTTAGATGAAACCAAACGAAATTAATGATCATGTTAAGGATCGATCTTACCATTTAAGCAAAATTGAAAATTATCTTACACAAGCTATGGAGGATCAAACAGAGTGTTCTCTCAATAATAAAACTATGGGTATCTTAACTGCAAATCTAATAATGCAAGCCTACATATACAGGTACTTATGAAACTGATCTCGCAACGTCGATCAAGCGAGACTAAATATTTTTACACAAGTAAAATTAATCAAATTAACAACTTAATTCACATAAAGATACGGCACAATAATAGTGATCATAATACAAGAGCAACTTATGCAAGTCATAAGAGAATTCTGTAGCTTATGATGGATTTTGTTGCGTTGAAATTATTATTCGTCAGTTCTAATGCAAATATTAAGGAAAACTGTTAGTCAATGAATAACTTTGTTCAAAGTGTGTTTGGATCAGAATATTTATCATTAGATCTAAAACCATTCGACAATTTGAGTTTTTCTAATGATCATAATTCTCGTATTATTTTCCCATTCATGATTCGCATAAATAATAATAGAATTAAGTTAAAGCGGACATGAAGAATAATGGTAGACTGTTGTGGCCCTCAAAAACAGCGACGTTGTTCTTAAAAAAAGTCTTAAAAATTATCCTAAATAAAAATGAGTGTTATTACTGGGTATTATATTTACTCAGAACTCCACTCTTTACAGACCGATTTGGCAGTATATACTTCCTGGTATGTAATTGTTTATAAAAAATATATATTCATTTCAAAAATTGTTTTATTTCTCTGATCTTAAAATATCAAATATATGAGAGCACAAAATATGTAAGTTGTAAAATTATTCTAATCTTAACCTAAAAGGAAACTTAATTTGAGTATTGAACGTTACTCTATATTCTCTAGGGATCTACGTGTTCGTTCATAAGCTTTCTTCTTTTCACTTCTAGGTACATATTTGCCGTCACCAAGACATTTCCATTATTTTTAATATTTTGTAAGAAATTTAAAAAAAATTTAATTAATTTTTAAGCAAAAATACTTTACCGAAGTTTTTGTCTTTCTACATACCGCCGTTTTGGCTTTTTCACTAGAACTATCTGTTTTTTACATCGTAAAACTTAAAACCAAATCATATACTCGTATGTTTACTGCACTAAGTAAGGATCAATACATTTTTGTAAACACCCTCAAAAAATTTAATTTAAAACAGTGTAGATGAATAGTGTCGAATAAAAAAATAATGAAAAATGTGGGTAACGTTCAATAATTTTTGTTGCATTTATTAACAAAATATAATAATTGGAAAATTCGGAAAACTTTTAAATGTTTAAAATTACATTACATTATCCTAATATTACTTATTTTTTCTTTTTAGTTTCATATAAGCAACTAGAACGAGTAACGTTCAATACAGTAAACAAATAATCCAAAACAAAGTATGCTGTTTAGCGTTCTGAAATCGTTATAAATTCATCTTCGAATTTTTAACTAATTTATATTGAAAAAAAAACAGACAACTGCCAATTCAGGCAGTCATTTTGCATGGAAAGATAATTGTGGTGTTCACACTGTTGTCATATCAGTCATATTGTCATAATGTATTATTATTTTACAATAGTTTAAAAAAATTGTTGTTGTGCTTCAAGCAAAAAAGTCATATAATAATAAGACATTTTGAGGTATGTTTATGGATTGTCATAAAATTACAGTAGAAATCTTAGTCGAGCAGCTGCAACTCCTTATTCGAACCGGCGATAATATTTATAAGCAGCCGCTACTTTTAAATAACACAAAAATGAAAACAAGGCAAATTCATTAGCAGGTAAATGCACAACCAAGGAGAATTAATTATAAGGTGGATGCAATGGCGAATTCACGCGATCTTATACATTACCTACACAGTCAAATTTGTTACATATTTTCCCGCGCCATTTTAATGTAATATTCGTGCAAAAGGCAAATTCAGTACGACTACAATAATTCAACAACAAAGCAAACAACAGGCATTTTGTTTGTGTAAACGGCGAATTCATTACCTACGCTGTCAAAATTCTCCATGCATAAAAAATTACATTAAAATATCGCGGGAAAATATGTAACAAATTTGACAGTGTAGGTAATGTATAAATTCGCGTGAATTCGTTACTGCATCCACCTTATAATTAATTCGCATCGAATGAAAATATGTGTTTGTATAACTGATCTGCCAGGCAGCTTGTGAACCTTTTTCCACTTGCCACCTTCCAAAAAAATAGTTCAGCTCATGTTACCGGTAACAGCTGCTTTTGATTATATTTATTTCACAAAGTTCGTATAATGGACATTTTAGAAAACTCACAGGTAATTTATTGTTTTCGTTATTAAAAATTAAAAAACATTTATATTTAAGCCAAAATGCAAACGTATGCGCAATAATCCGACTAAAAATGGATTGTTGTTAAATGTTATGACATAGCACAGACGGGGTGTTCACACTTGTCATATATTTGTGTGCTATTATTTTATGACATATGACTTATGACTACAGCGTGAATACCCCAATAATAATAACAATATTAAATATAAATGTTCAACAAATTTTACTAACGTTAAATATCGAGTGTATTAAAATATATTTAATGTTTAGTTATTTGCTTATATATATATATATATATATTTATATATATGTATATATATATATATATATATATATATATCTATATATGTATATATATATATATATATATATATATATCTATATATATATATATATATATATATATATATTATTATAAATGCTATGTAAGATTGATTTCTTTTGTAATTAACAACAACTTAATCATGACGTACTCCCTAATGCTGGGCCCATCATCAATGAGACAAAATGAAGTTGTAACACCAAATGATTTTGTGAGTAAATTATTTAGTTATGATCTTATTTTCATTAATAATAGTTTTATAGCTTACAAAATTTAAATACATATATAAATTTGACTTCATACGCAATTCATATCCCATTTGTTCCATTTGTAATTAACGCTTAGTTTCCCCTATTTTAATTTGTCCATTTCTTTATATTAATTATTTTGCAATTTTTTTTTTTGTCAAGTAAATGATTACCATTCATTTGCTTGTTATTTCTCTTTTTTTTCCTTCTCAAAGTTTACTTGTAATAAAATATATCAATGAATTATTGTTCATTTTTAAAATGAAACACTAAATCTTTTATTCAAATGGGAAGGATAGCTAAGCAAGTATAGATATGGTTAGGTAAAGGTAAATATATTCTTGTAAGGAACAAAACCAAGACTATGAGTAATCTATCTGTCAAGGCGTTTTATAGAAGGGTGGGAAATGAGTACCATACGTGGCATATGACCTTGCCATGGAGTGTGTTATTTCAATAACTACACATACATACACACTTATATATCATTATGATTTCTGATTATTAATTTTTGCACACTCTGCGGTATTTTATAGAACTAAATCTACCAAAGAGCTAGCGGGAAGATCTCATTCATGCCACTTAACAACGTTTGATCTGTTCGGGAAATAAAATTAATCTAGACCAATTTTTTTATTTTTTGTACGCCAGGCTTGTCCGACACAGTTGCACATTGGCGGTCTCGTAACAAACTCATCATTCTTTTCTGTCGATTCTGATTCACTGTCAGAACAAATTGTTTCTTTTTTTATAAAAAACGTCAATGACTTCCAAATGTATGGCATGATTGAGACAAAAGATCTCTTCTACTGCGCTATCTTTAACAAACTTTTTCATCAAATTAGGTCCATCTGTAATTGTGCAGACTGTATGACTTTCGAATTCTATATTATACTCCTTTAAACGAGTTTCCATTGCAGTTTTTATTTTGACCGCTCCACACCTACCGGGTATATATAGACTAACTTCGGGTAATATGGACTATGCGTGTAATGTGGACCTCCCCCTTATTTTAGAAAATGCTTGAAATATGACAACACCGACTTGATGTATGTTTTGCCAATTGATAACAACAAACATCAAATTTGGTTTTGTATACATAATTGCAATGTTGCCATTTTAGCTAAGCGCTGATTGTTGATGTGTGTGGTCAACATATTTTTAGCGCAAGAGTCGAACAGTTTTTATTTCACATATATGAGTTATTTAGCTGGTCCGTTATTTTCTACAACAACAATATACTTTCAGTCGTAGTTGCAATTGATGAGTTTGTATTTTTAGTTAGTTTTAAAATTAAAATAATGTTTTCAATAAAAAAACTGAAAGTCGTCTAATGTGGACCACAAGAGGTCGTTTATTGTGGACCAGTAGTCCAAATTACCAGACATGCAAATAAAAGAGCTACATATGTATGTAGATATATTTCTGGACAATTCCTAAGAAAGGAGAAGTTCGAAAATGGAATCAGGAAGATATGCAGAAAGCTGTAGAAGCAGTCCAAGCAAAAAAATGGGATTTTTATTGGCATCAAAAACTTTCTGTGTTCCGAAAACAACTCTTATTAGAATGTGCAATAGTAAAGCCGAAACTTCAAATCTTCTGTCTGAGCCTTTGGGGCGAAAGCCTCTCCAAAATAAGGAGATGGAAAATGATTTGGTAAAATATGCCAAAGAAATGGAGGCACGATATTGGGGTCTTACTAGAAGAGATATTAGATTTCTCGCTTTTCAACTGGCAAAATCAAACAACGTTCCAAATAAATTTTCTATTCTTCAGGAATATGCTGGCAAAGATTGGTTATATGGTTTTATGCGACGGCATAAAGATGAATTAAGTTTGAGGGAGCCAACCGGCACTTCCTTCGATAGGGCAAAAGACTTTACAAAAGGAAACGTATAATTGTTTTTTAATATTTTGGAAAGTGAATACAATGACAAAAATTTTCCAGCAACATCAATATGGAATGTTGATGAAACTGGACTTTCTATTATTGCATCCAAAATTCCAAAAGTTGTCGCCGCTAAAGGAGAACGACAAATTGGATAAATTACTTCTGCTGAACGTGGATCATTAATACCGGTCATTACATGTATGAGTGCCGCTGGATCTTTTATTCCTCCATTTTTTATATTTCCGAGAAAAAACATCAATACCCAGCTGATGAAGCACTCCCCACCTGGTTCGGACTGTGCTTGTCATATATCTGTATGGGTTCAAACTGACATATTCACCAACTGGTTTCGTCACTTTTTAAAAATAACAAAAGCTTCACCAGGAGATCCAATTTTATTAATTTTAGATGGACATTATAGTCACACTAGAAATATAGGTCTTTTGAATCTCGCCCGTCAAAATGATGTAACTATAATTTCATTACCCCCTCATTCAAGCCACAAGATGCAGCCTATTTTATTTTTTATTTATGTTTTTGTTATTCAAATTTGAAATTAATAAAAAATATACCACAGTTAATCCATAAATTTTGTTTAGTAAATTGCTTGCGGGTAATGTGGACCAGTATTCCAAATTACTCGCACATACTGGTCCACAATACCCGCAAAGTTTTTTTATTATGACTTTATGGGTTTTTTTAAATCTTTTACATTTAAAATTTTGTAGACAAATATATATAATTTTTGATTTGAAGTATAAGTAGAAAAAAACATCTAGTATCACATGGAAAAAATTTCTTTTATTTTCGACTAGTATTGTAGCGACAATATCAAAAAAATAAAATGGTAGTCCACATTACCCGAAGTTACTCTACCATATCTAAATTGAAAAATGTTTGTTTATTACCTAATAAACATATGTTAAGGTATCTCCTATTTTTCAGACTGGTCCATTCATCCATAATCAACGAAAATCTACCACCCTGAGCTATTATTAAGTTTATAATATTTATGCATTAATTTTTTACTTGTAGGAATTATTTTATTATCAACTGTTGCACTCCACCTTCTGCTTTTGGTAACTTAAAGCCATCACGGTCCATGCATTTACGTATGTACTCACTTCTTGTAATCGATCTTATGGAAAACCCATCCACAGATGCTAATTTTGCAACAGTTGTACACAAATTATTATTTATTTTTAATGATTTAATGTAGGCTGAGTTTTTCTTATTTTAAGAGGGAGTTGTTTCTGATCTTCGCGTTCTCTTACTTCTTTCTCCCAAGCTATCTTGTTTGAAGATTTCAAATGATGCAATAGTCCACTGGTACTGTGTCCTTTACATGAGATTTTTTTGCACATAAGAAGCATATTGCACTTTCAGTAGATATTTTGTTAAAAAACAATTTCATCTGTTTTTATTAACAACAAAAAAAAAAGACTTATTTCAATAAATTACCTTAAAACATCAATATATTTGATAAAACATCTTAACATGTAAAATTTGATAGAAAAACGCGGCTCATAATAAATTTCTACAAATGCCAAAGTAAAAGCAGCTGTTTTCTAAACGTAAAGTTGTCAATTGTTTTTTCTATTTCCCGGGATCCCGCATACAAAATCCCGGAAAACGGCAAATTTTTAATGTAAAAAAGAAGAGAGGTGTCTTAGGACACCCGGTTAGAGCTATGCTCATTAGGCATATACTAGTGAATAGTAGAACAATCGAATACGAATACGAGTATTCGTAACATAACTAGTATATACATACATACATACCTACTTACATAATGAATCAATTACTTCTCCAATATTTCTTTATTCTGTGTTATGTACCAAAAGTTAAAAAAATTTGGCCAAATATAACAAAATTATACATGTACCATTGGGCCTTCGAATGTTACGAAAAATGTACCAAATGAAACCAAGCGGCACCTCTTATTCTATTCGTACCCTCTTTCATTTGGTTGTCGATGAGACCAGCAAACAAAATTTTTTTTTTTTCTTTAATGAGGACCACCACTCAGGGGATGACCCCCACGTATGCAGTGCACTGTGCCGGAACTCAGGAAGAGCGATAGGGTAGAGAAGATAGATATTTTAAATTTAGAAGACTTAACTCTTTCACAACTCTGCTTTGCGCGTTATGTTAATTTTTAAGGCAGTGTTGAGGCGCCTCCGGTGTTAAGTAGACGCATTAACTTTGTTAAGCTGTATTAGCAAGCATTTTATTAATTGTTTTACTTCGCCGAAGTGTCTGCTAACCGACGAAGGAGGGTGATGTTGTGTACATTAGCTTGGATAGCATTAATCGGGACAGTTTTTTAGTGACCAGTGCTATGCCTTCATCACTTAAATAGTCCGACAGCAATTAATACAATGTCTCACTAGTGTACGTTAGAGAAATTAATGATGTTGATTGACTTGCTCCGGCCAGGTTTTGAACCCAAGTCATTGTTTGCTTAGTAGTCAACGCGCTAACCACTTCAGCCAACACCATCCTTGAATAAACATACTTATGTATACATATATTCATTGACTTTGGCTGACTTCCAAAACGTTCGTATACAAAGTTTGTATACAGTATTGCTACTGTATTTAAATCACATACATATGCAAAGTCCCGAAGCAATGCAACAACTATAAAACCGATGTCGTGTTTGCTTTCTTCCTGCGTTAAAAATACTTGGCGGCGGCGTTTTGAAATGGTATACATTGTACAATTATTGTACTGCGGTGTTATGAAATATGATGCGTTGTTCAAACACAAAGCAATTGACTTTTTGGAAGTCAGCCTTTATTTGCTCTTAATAAAGTTCTATCAACATTTTTTAAATCAAGGTACCATAAAATAGAAATAAAATAAAAATAAAATAGAAATAAGTTGTACATGCCAATTATGTGTAAATAAACTAAGTTTAGTTTGCATGTGTGAAGATTTAATAATGTTTCTGAGTTTATGACATTGTTTTAAGAAGTTTAATCCATATTTTAAAAATTTTAGTTAAGTTTAAGAAAAAACAAAAAATTATTTTCAATTAATTTTGTTTGCCTAATATGTACTACATTTATCAAAGCATAATAGTTCAAACGCTTGACGTTTTATTTGGTGGGTAGGGTAGCTCTATCAACTCAGCAACATAAAGCAAAACAAAAACGAAACACTAACATACATACATACATATTCATATGAGTATATTTAATATTTTGTGTTTGTTATTGCAGTTTAATGTGAGTAACACACTATATACATAAGCTCATATTTTCTCGTCTTGATTTAAAAAAAACAACAACAAAGTCGCTTTTAAAGGACAAGCAAATCAAAACAAAAATAAAACTATAATCGTAATAGTGTCGATTATTTATGTTACGAAAAATAAAATTCATAAAGAGAATAGCTCTAAAAATCCCGAGAAATCCCGGCACGGGAACTCCCGCGGAAAATCTCTAGTTGTCATCCATAATCGAGCCATTAATTTTAAAAATATTTTTTTTTCTTTTACTTAGAATATAATTTTAGGCTTTTAAAACAATTTTGTGTAGAAAAAAAATCCAATATTTTAGTTTTCGATAAAATTTAATTTATTTATTCCGTTTATTGCTGAAAATTTTATTGCAAATTTTAAAATAAAAGAAATATTTTATAATTTACATAAATGAATCTAAGCAGCAAACATGAATATAAATGGGTCAATTTCAAAAAAAACGTACACAACGATTTTTTTTGCTTATTTTTAAAGTTTTTTCAATTCGCCTGTAAGAGTGGCCGGCCAATTTATGTAGAAATTGATGAAGATTCAGGTGGTACTTTTAGGCTCTCAAAAAAATCAATATTTTTTGATTTTTTTTTTAGGTTTTCTATGATTTCTATCTTGAGCGTCACACACCAAATATGTATAAAAAATCGCTAAAAATGCAAAAATATTTGAAATTCAAGCTTACTACGATGTTCTTTTGTTTCTCAAGATTGACTTTTGCGAAAATCACCTTTTCGATTATAAACACAAAGTCACGATTCACCTTGATTTTTCATTTTTTTTTTTTTTAAAGTTACTAGTTACTTTAAAATTTTAAGATGAAAATATGTAAATTTTTGTTAAAAAAGACTTGAACTTAGAGGTTACTTGCAAAGTAATAGGCTTATAACAAAGTATTTAAAAAAAACTGCAATTATAAGCGTTTTAAGGAAAAAAACTAAGTGTGACGCTCAAGATATTTTGTGACGATCAAGAGATTTTGTTGCACGTAAACAAGAAATAATGGCAAATTTAAAGTTTAACGAAAATAAGTTTATTCTTTTACAAAAAGTAAATAAAAACAAACAAAAATTCTTCAAAAAACAAAAATTTTCATACTAAACATGTACATATTCTTTGATGTCTTTAACAAAAATGGAAAAAATGAAGTAATTCTTGAAGAAACTTATTCACATACATATGTAAATATTTGACGCAAAACAGTAACTTAACTAACTTTAATTTATAAATTTAAAAATTGAGCATTTTAAGCTGTGAAGCAATACATATGTATATATCAAAAGTGATGCTCATGAAATATTTGCCTATTTTGGTTTTTTTTCGTAGGCAATTTATTTCTCAAATTCACAAATTATAAAAAACTGAGTTGAAACCATGTAAACAATGATTGTCAACTTAAATTTTTTACATTTAATATATTCACTTTTAAAAAAAATTTGAATGAAATTTTATCGCGCCCTTACCACGGTGTTCACCAAAACTACGCAAATGCACACTTTTTTTAATAGATTTTTTTTCGCTTCTTCCCTTTTGTAATAATTAAACTTTGTACTTTCCTTACGATATTTACTTTATTTAAAAGCAAATTTAAAACTAGTAATATTACTTGAATTACCAAAAAGTGACGCTCAATGCAAATTGTGGGGACAACCTTTCTTTGCAACGCCAAATTCGCACTAATTAAGTTTTGACGACTATAACAAATCAAAACACAAGAAAGAAACGGAATAATTCGAAAACTGTTATTAAATATTACATATTTACTTTTTTCTTGATTTTATTTTATTTTGTTTACTAAAAATTCTAACGGTGAACAGATGCTTTTGTATGGAAGGAGTCAGAGGGAGAAACTAAACACCATTCTGAATAAACAAAAAAACACTCTCACATGTTTGTTTTTTTTTTTTTCTTTTTTACCTAAAATAGTAGTGTAAAGTGCGGGGACACAAAAAATGCGTTTTTTGTTTTTAAATTGACCCAAATAAAATTTTACTTGTGCAAAAAATTCTTAAAGAATTCATTACAAAAAACTCTGAGTGATTTTCTTATAAATGTTACACACGTCGATCGATTGTTATAATTAGTTTATTTCTCTTTGCTGTCACACTAAAAACCTGGTGATTATAAGCAACCAGTTGAAGACCAATCTTCTTTGATCATATCACTTGCCTTTTCAGCAATCATAATAGTGGGAGCATTCGTATTGCCACTGGGAACATGAGGCATTATTGAAGCATCAACAACTCGTAAATTCTTAACATTCTTTACTTTCAGCCTGGGATCCACACAGGTCCTGTCATCTTCCAAAGGACCCATTTTAACTGTACCCACCGGATGATAGCAAGTCGACGAGAAATAGGTGAAATAACATCTCCAATATTCATCTGTTTTAAATTCATATTGATCGCATTCTCTTAAGGGTATTTGAAGAATTTCAACTTGTTTTTGTTGGAAGGCTTGAGTCTGTTCTAAATCCATTATAAATTTCATGGCACGTAACAAAACTTCCACATCTTCTGGTGCACTTAAATAGTTGGCATCAATTATGGGTGGATCTTGAACAGAAGTTGATTTAAGTTTTATATCTCCCACCGACTTTGGATGAGACAAAACGGCAAAAATCGTTAACAAATCAAATTTTTCAATAGTTTCGAGGAAAAAGGGTCTCAGTTCCTCTTTTAATCTAAAACCATTTAAAAGCAAATTCAGGCCCAATACATCACCTCTTTTTGTCGTAAAATGATGAAACTCCATATCGGGATAGGGAGATCCCTGTTCAAAGTTTGTATTAATAAAACCTGTAAGAGATGCTGTGCCATGGCTACTAAAAGGTCCCTGTTTATATATTAAATATTGATAAATTCCATCCAATAATTGTTTTTGATCGGGAGGATTAGATGGCAAACGTAAATATAATTGTATGATCAAATGATCTTGCAAATTATGTCCGATGGGTAAATTTTGCACAATGGGTATTTTTAAAGGCTGGAGTTTGTGTTCGGGTCCTAAGCCCGATAATAGTAAAAGTTTGGCAGAATCTACGGTACCAGCCGATAATACGACTTCACGTTTTACTGCTACTTGCAGCTTATTTTCCTGTTGCAGCACAAATTCCACTGATTTAACACTTTGCCCCGAGTCATCAAATATAAGTTTAGTTACTTGAGCATTTTTAATGACCTTTAAATTTGGTCGTTGAGAAACTTTACCCAAATAGGTTTTACCAGTACTGGCTCGCAGGCCATTTTCTATAGTACCTTTTAACTGGCTATAACCTATATAGCTGCCTTCAACAAAATCATCGACCGTGGGTATACCCAGCTCATTAGTACCATCAAAAATCATGGCAAATATATCTTCATCAAATCGGGGGAACTCATTGAGGCTAAGAAAACCTTTTGGATGGGTTTCATTGCCCACAGGTGTAATAGATTTTTCAAAATAAGGCCAAACATCATCATAACCCCAGCCATAATTGCCTTCATTTAGCCAACGATCATAATCGAAACGATTGCCGCGAACATAAAGCATTACATTAATGGCACCGGTACCTCCAATTACTTTACCACGCGGCCAATGGCATTTGTTGTCAGTAAAGGCTTTACACGAACGATCGCTAGGCTCAGTCAGGTAATTATACGCGAAATTAGTATTTTGTATTCCAAAAAAGAAAGCCGGTACCTGCAAAACATACACGACAAAAAAATGTATTCTTTAATAAGAATTTTGGATAAACTTTTGGAAACTGTCACTTACATCTGATTCCTGAGGAGGATCACCGCCCGCTTCTAAAACCAAAACATTCCAATTGGGATTTTCACTCAAACGACTGGCAACAACAGAGCCGGCAGAACCAGCTCCCACCACCACAAAATCATAGGCTTCCAATCCAGATTCTAAAGCTCTGTCCGCATAATCGGGTGGCCAATAGTCTGTACGCGATATATTGCATTGAGCCGTATAAATGCTTTGTACCAATAAAGTAACCAATGAATTTACTATGCCCACACTCGGTATTGGGCATTGTGCTGCTAAATTGCCAGCAGCTAAAGTTTCATTTCCCATAAAATTCATCTAAACTCTTAAGGTTGGAAATAACAAATGATTGCCAATAATTGTAGCTTTAAATATTCTACTTCAATTTAGTGCAAAACAAAATTAAGTTGTTAATAAAAAAAAAAAAAAAAAAATAAACAATAAAAAACTTGTTCTACTTTTCACTTTCTTTACTTCAGTACAGGTTTTTTTAATGTTTCATTTATTTATTTTTTCTTCTTAACAGACTTTTTTAAGTGCAGCCTTTTGTTCAAATAAAATTAATTGTTAGTTAATTTTTTGTCTTTTTTAAAGGTTTTATTATAATTTTTTATTGTTATACGAAGTTTCGCAGATTTATATTATTTTTTTATTTAAAAAATTATATATTTTTAATTGTATAACTTTATTAAGTTGTAACTTTGTTTTTTCCAATTATAATTATTCAGGATAACTCTCCACACGACTTAAAATAAAACTTATGGAACGAAATTGCAAGCGAAAACATTGAAAAAAAAATATATATTTGAAAATTGGTTCTAAAATGATAAATTCAGATAGAAAAACACCCCTCGAATTAATAATCTCCTGATTTTTTAAAGTCTTTTAAGAAAATTGGAATGATTTTATATTGGGGAGGAAGCCTAAATATATAAATAAATAAGTTTCTTATGTACTATGGTTTCCAATATCACTGGTAAAATTACTATTAGCAGAGTTTATGTAAAGAAACAAGTGAGATGTGAGATGTGTCACAGTCGGTCGGAATCGAACCGACATCCTCTACACTACCAGGTCAGTAGAGCTTCCTATCAGCCACTGCTGCATCCGTGATCACATGTTAGATCACCACAAGGTAGTATTCCACAATACTATTGTAAAGACCAGTTTTTCATTATATTTTCTTTTTGATCACATGCAATCCGCAGTATTGGATTTTAACTGAAAAGTTGCCACAGCCTCCTTAAAGCTTTACACTGGCTGCAGAAGAATCCAAGTCTGCAGTATTTTCCTTCTTGATTCCATTTATGGTTGTCCGTCATAAAGATCTTCTTAACTGTAGTAAAAGATTTTACTCGAAAATACTACTATAAGATCTTCTATGTATATTGCAACAGTGATCGAAAAAAAAATATGGCCAATTATTTTACACGACTTTGACTTTGACTTTATATTTATTTACCTTCACCTTATAACAATTATTAAAGAAAATAAAAATAACAAATATTACAATTTATGTTCATAATGCGTTAGAAGACCAATCTTCCTTGATCATATCACTTGCCTTTTCGGCAATCATAATGGTGGGAGCATTCGTATTTCCACTGGGAACATGAGGCATTATTGAAGCATCAACTACACGTAAATTTTTAACACCTTTCATCTTAAGCCGGGAATCCACACACGTCCTGTCATCTTCCAAAGGACCCATTTTAACTGTACCAACCGGATGATAGCAAGTCGACGAGAAATAGGTAAAATAACATCTCCAATATTTCTCTGTTTTAAATTCATACTGATCGCACTCTTTAATCGGTATATGAAGAATTTCCACTTGTTTTTCTTGGAAAGCTTGAGTCTGAGTTAAATTCATTAAATAATTTATGGCCCGCAATAAAACTTCTAGATCTTCGGGTACACTAAAATAGTTGGCATCAATTATGGGCGGATCATTTGGCGAAGTAGATTTAAGTTTTATATCTCCCACCGACTGTGGATGGGATAGTAGAGCATAAATTGTTAATAAATCAAAATCTTCATTAGTTTTAAGGAAAAATGGTCTAAACTCCTCTTTCATGCGGAAGCCAGTAAATAGCATATTAACACCCATGGCATTTTGTCGTCTTGTTACAAAATGATGAAATTCTATATCGGGATAAAGTGATTTCTTTGTTGTGTTGACACTAATAAAACCCGTTAGTGATGTGGTGCCATGAGAAGTCAATGGTCCTTTATTGTATATTAAATAGAAATAAATACTGTCTAGTATTTTTTTTGGATCGGACAGTTTGCCAGGAAACCGCATAAATATTTGTATAATATTATGATCCTGTAAATTTGCCCCTATTGGTAAATCATGAACAACAGGTATATTTAGTGATTGGAGCTGATGTTGAGGTCCCACACCCGACAGCATTAAAACTTTAGGTGAATCTATGGCGCCCGCCGAGAGAACAACTTCACGTTTTACTTTTACTTTAAGTTTCTTATCCTGCTGCAATATAAATTCCACCGATTTCACCATCTGGCCAGACTTATCGAACTCCAATTTAGTTACTTGGGCATTTTTAATAACCTTTAGATTTGGTCTTTTCGAAACTTTGCCCAAATATCCTCTGCCAGTACTGGCTCTTAGGCCATTTTCTATAGTACCTTTTAACTGGCTATAACCTATATAGCTGCCTTCAACAAAATCATCAACCCTGGGTATGCCCAACTCAGCGGTGCCTTTAAAAATCATAGAAAATACATCCTCATCGAAATGATTGAATGCATTGATACTCAAATAACCCTGAGGATGTGTCTCATTGATCACTGGTGTTATAGATTTCTCTAGATAAGGCCAGATATCATCAAAACCCCAGCCAATGTTTCCCTCTTCTAGCCAGCGATCATAATCAAAACGATTACCACGTACATACAGCATAGCATTTATGCCACCAGAACCTCCTATCATTTTACCGCGCGGCCAATGGCATCTATTATCTATGTAGGCCTTGCAAGATCTTTCATTTGGCTCGGGCAAATACGTATAAGTGTAATTAGTAGTTTGTACGCCAAAAAACAAAAGAGGGATCTTAAGAAAAACAATAGAAAAAAAATATTTTTAAAACTCCAAAAAAAAAGTTCACTTACATCTGATTCCTGAGGAGGATCACCGCCCGCTTCTAAAACCAAAACATTCCAATTAGGATTTTCACTTAAACGGCTACCCACAACAGAACCGGCAGAACCAGCACCCACCACCACAAAATCATACGATTCCTCTGATAAACCCTTTTTTAAGGCTGTCTCTGCATAATCCGGGGGCCAGAAATCCGTATGTGATATATTACATTGAGCCGTATAAAGGCTGTGCACCAAAAATGCGACCATAGAATTCATTACACCCACACTGGGTATTGGACATTGTGGCACCAATATTCCAGCAGTTGTCATTGTATTGCCGCCAAACGTAACCGATAACAAAAGACTATTGAATAGAAACGTTTCGATTTCTATTCTAATATAACTTATTCAACTGATCATATTCTTGCGGGTAATTACATATTATATCAGCTGTTGTTTTTGCTTTTGTTTTATTAATTTTTAATTCTAGCATAATAATATTCATTTTGTTTTGTAAGATAAAACAAATTGTTTAATAATAATAAGTATTTTCTAAAATATTAAACAAATGTTGAAAGGAAATTAATTTAAAAACGCATGTGGGTGCACCAGCAACTCGAAACAGTACCGTTTAGAAAAAAAAAAAAACTATCACGATCAGCTGAGGAATTTCGTTAAAACTAATAGTAAGTAAACCAATGGGACAGGTTGTTTGCTTGCGGGGCTGTTAGCTTTTAGATGAAATCAAACGAAATTAATGATCATGTTAAGGATCGATCTTACCATTTAAGCAAAATTGAAAATTATCTTACACAAGCTATGGAGGATCAAACATAGTGTTCTCTCAATAATAAAACTATGGGTATCTTAACTGCAAATCTAATAATGCAAGCCTACATATACAGGTACTTATGAAACTGATCTCGCAACGTCGATCAAGCGAGACTAAATATTTTTACACAAGTAAAATTAATCAAATTAACAACTTAATTCACATAAAGATACGGCACAATAATAGTGATCATAATACAAGAGCAACTTATGCAAGTCATAAGAGAATTCTGTAGCTTATGATGGATTTTGTTGCGTTGAAATTATTATTCGTCAGTTCTAATGCAAATATTAAGGAAAACTGTTAGTCAATGAATAACTTTGTTCAAAGTGTGTTTGGATCAGAATATTTATCATTAGATCTAAAACCATTCGACAATTTGAGTTTTTCTAATGATCATAATTCTCGTATTATTTTCCCATTCATGATTCGCATAAATAATAATAGAATTAAGTTAAAGCGGACATGAAGAATAATGGTAGACTGTTGTGGCCCTCAAAAACAGCGACGTTGTTCTTAAAAAAAGTCTTAAAAATTATCCTAAATAAAAATGAGTGTTATTACTGGGTATTATATTTACTCAGAACTCCACTCTTTACAGACCGATTTGGCAGTATATACTTCCTGGTATGTCCTTGTTTATAAAAAATATATATTCATTTCAAAAATTGTTTTATTTCTCTGATCTTAAAATATCAAATATATGAGAGCACAAAATATGTAAGTTGTAAAATTATTCTAATCTTAACCTAAAAGGAAACTTAATTTGAGTATTGAACGTTACTCTATATTCTTTAGGGATCTACGTGTTCGTTCATAAGCTTTCTTCTTTTCACTTCTAGGTACATATTTGCCGTCATCAAGACATTTCCATTATTTTTAATATTTTGTAAGAAATTTAAAAAAAATTTAATTAATTTTTAAGCAAAAATACTTTACCGAAGTTTTTGTCTTTCTACATACCGCCGTTTTGGCTTTTTCACTCGAACTATCTGTTTTTTACATCGTAAAACTTAAAACCAAATCATATACTCGTATGTTTACTGCACTAAGTAAGGATCAATACATTTTTGTAAACACCCTCAAAAAATTTAATTTAAAACAGTGTAGATGAATAGTGTCGAATAAAAAAATAATGAAAAATGTGGGTAACGTTCAATAATTTTTGTTGCATTTATTAACAAAATATAATAATTGGAAAATTCGGAAAACTTTTAAATGTTTAAAATTACATTACATTATCCTAATATTACTTATTTTTTCTTTTTAGTTTCATATAAGCAACTAGAACGAGTAACGTTCAATACAGTAAACAAATAATCCAAAACAAAGTATGCTGTTTAGCGTTCTGAAATCGTTATAAATTCATCTTCGAATTTTTAACTAATTTATATTGAAAAAAAAACAGACAACTGCCAATTCAGGCAGTCATTTTGCATGGAAAGATAATTGTGGTGTTCACACTGTTGTCATATCAGTCATATTGTCATAATGTATTATTATTTTACAATAGTTTAAAAAAATTGTTGTTGTGCTTCAAGCAAAAAAGTCATATAATAATAAGACATTTTGAGGTATGTTTATGGATTGTCATAAAATTACAGTAGAAATCTTAGTCGAGCAGCTGCAACTCCTTATTCGAACCGGCGATAATATTTATAAGCAGCCGCTACTTTTAAATAACACAAAAATGAAAACAAGGCAAATTCATTAGCAGGTAAATGCACAACCAAGGAGAATTAATTATAAGGTGGATGCAATGGCGAATTCACGCGATTTTATACATTACCTACACAGTCAAATTTGTTACATATTTTCCCGCGCCATTTTAATGTAATATTCGTGCAAAAGGCAAATTCAGTACGACTACAATAATTCAACAACAAAGCAAACAACAGGCATTTTGTTTGTGTAAACGGCGAATTCATTACCTACGCTGTCAAAATTCTCCATGCATAAAAAATTACATTAAAACATCGCGGGAAAATATGTAACAAATTTGACAGTGTAGGTAATGTATAAATTCGCGTGAATTCGTTACTGCATCCACCTTATAATTAATTCGCATCGAATGAAAATATGTGTTTGTATAACTGATCTGCCAGGCAGCTTGTGAACGTTTTTCCACTTGCCACCTTCCAAAAAAATAGTTCAGCTCATGTTACCGGTAACAGCTGCTTTTGATTATATTTATTTCACAAAGTTCGTATAATGGACATTTTAGAAAACTCACAGGTAATTTATTGTTTTCGTTATTAAAAATTAAAAAACATTTATATTTAAGCCAAAATGCAAACGTATGCGCAATAATCCGACTAAAAATGGATTGTTGTTAAATGTTATGACATAGCACAGACGGGGTGTTCACACTTGTCATATATTTGTGTGCTATTATTTTATGACATATGACTTATGACTACAGCGTGAATACCCCAATAATAATAACAATATTAAATATAAATGTTCAACAAATTTTACTAACGTTAAATATCGAGTGTATTAAAATATCTTTAATGTTTAGTTATTTGCTTATATATATATATATATTTATATATATATATATATATATATATATATATATATATATATATAAATGCTATGTAAGATTGATTTCTTTTGTAATTAACAACAACTTAATCATGACGTACTCCCTAATGCTGGGCCCATCATCAATGAGACAAAATGAAGTTGTAACACCAAATGATTTTGTGAGTAAATTATTTAGTTATGATCTTATTTTCATTAATAATAGTTTTATAGCTTACAAAATTTAAATACATATATAAATTTGACTTCATACGCAATTCATATCCCATTTGTTCCATTTGTAATTAACGCTTAGTTTCCCCTATTTTAATTTGTCCATTTCTTTATATTAATTATTTTGCAATTTTTTTTTGTCAAGTAAATGATTACCATTCATTTGCTTGTTATTTCTCTTTTTTTTCCTTCTCAAAGTTTACTTGTAATAAAATATATCAATGAATTATTGTTCATTTTTAAAATGAAACACTAAATCTTTTATTCAAATGGGAAGGATAGCTAAGCAAGTATAGATATGGTTAGGTAAAGGTAAATATATTCTTGTAAGGAACAAAACCAAGACTATGAGTAATCTATCTGTCAAGGCGTTTTATAGAAGGGTGGGAAATGAGTACCATACGTGGCATATGACCTTGCCATGGAGTGTGTTATTTCAATAACTACACATACATACACACTTATATATCATTATGATTTCTGATTATTAATTTTTGCACACTCTGCGGTATTTTATAGAACTAAATCTACCAAAGAGCTAGCGGGAAGATCTCATTCATGCCACTTAACAACGTTTGATCTGTTCGGGAAATAAAATTAATCTAGACCAATTTTTTTATTTTTTGTACGCCAGGCTTGTCCGACACAGTTGCACATTGGCGGTCTCGTAACAAACTCATCATTCTTTTCTGTCGATTCTGATTCACTGTCAGAACAAATTGTTTCTTTTTTTATAAAAAACGTCAATGACTTCCAAATGTATGGCATGATTGAGACAAAAGATCTCTTCTACTGCGCTATCTTTAACAAACTTTTTCATCAAATTAGGTCCATCTGTAATTGTGCAGACTGTATGACTTTCGAATTCTATATTATACTCCTTTAAACGAGTTTCCATTGCAGTTTTTATTTTGACCGCTCCACACCTACCGGGTATATATAGACTAACTTCGGGTAATATGGACTATGCGTGTAATGTGGACCTCCCCCTTATTTTAGAAAATGCTTGAAATATGACAACACCGACTTGATGTATGTTTTGCCAATTGATAACAACAAACATCAAATTTGGTTTTGTATACATAATTGCAATGTTGCCATTTTAGCTAAGCGCTGATTGTTGATGTGTGTGGTCAACATATTTTTAGCGCAAGAGTCGAACAGTTTTTATTTCACATATATGAGTTATTTAGCTGGTCCGTTATTTTCTACAACAACAATATACTTTCAGTCGTAGTTGCAATTGATGAGTTTGTATTTTTAGTTAGTTTTAAAATTAAAATAATGTTTTCAATAAAAAAACTGAAAGTCGTCTAATGTGGACCACAAGAGGTCGTTTATTGTGGACCAGTAGTCCAAATTACCAGACATGCAAATAAAAGAGCTACATATGTATGTAGATATATTTCTGGACAATTCCTAAGAAAGGAGAAGTTCGAAAATGGAATCAGGAAGATATGCAGAAAGCTGTAGAAGCAGTCCAAGCAAAAAAATGGGATTTTTATTGGCATCAAAAACTTTCTGTGTTCCGAAAACAACTCTTATTAGAATGTGCAATAGTAAAGCCGAAACTTCAAATCTTCTGTCTGAGCCTTTGGGGCGAAAGCCTCTCCAAAATAAGGAGATGGAAAATGATTTGGTAAAATATGCCAAAGAAATGGAGGCACGATATTGGGGTCTTACTAGAAGAGATATTAGATTTCTCGCTTTTCAACTGGCAAAATCAAACAACGTTCCAAATAAATTTTCTATTCTTCAGGAATATGCTGGCAAAGATTGGTTATATGGTTTTATGCGACGGCATAAAGATGAATTAAGTTTGAGGGAGCCAACCGGCACTTCCTTCGATAGGGCAAAAGACTTTACAAAAGGAAACGTATAATTGTTTTTTAATATTTTGGAAAGTGAATACAATGACAAAAATTTTCCAGCAACATCAATATGGAATGTTGATGAAACTGGACTTTCTATTGTTGCATCCAAAATTCCAAAAGTTGTCGCCGCTAAAGGAGAACGACAAATTGGATAAATTACTTCTGCTGAACGTGGATCATTAATACCGGTCATTACATGTATGAGTGCCGCTGGATCTTTTATTCCTCCATTTTTTATATTTCCGAGAAAAAACATCAATACCCAGCTGATGAAGCACTCCCCACCTGGTTCGGACTGTGCTTGTCATATATCTGTATGGGTTCAAACTGACATATTCACCAACTGGTTTCGTCACTTTTTAAAAATAACAAAAGCTTCACCAGGAGATCCAATTTTATTAATTTTAGATGGACATTATAGTCACACTAGAAATATAGGTCTTTTGAATCTCGCCCGTCAAAATGATGTAACTATAATTTCATTACCCCCTCATTCAAGCCACAAGATGCAGCCTATTTTATTTTTTATTTATGTTTTTGTTATTCAAATTTGAAATTAATAAAAAATATACCACAGTTAATCCATAAATTTTGTTTAGTAAATTGCTTGCGGGTAATGTGGACCAGTATTCCAAATTACTCGCACATACTGGTCCACAATACCCGCAAAGTTTTTTTATTGTGACTTTATGGGTTTTTTTAAATCTTTTACATTTAAAATTTTGTAGACAAATATATATAATTTTTGATTTGAAGTATAAGTAGAAAAAACATCTAGTATCACATGGAAAAAATTTCATTTATTTTCGACTAGTATTGTAGCGACAATATCAAAAAAATAAAATGGTAGTCCACATTACCCGAAGTTACTCTACCATATCTAAATTGAAAAATGTTTGTTTATTACCTAATAAACATATGTTAAGGTATCTCCTATTTTTCAGACTGGTCCATTCATCCATAATCAACGAAAATCTACCACCCTGAGCTATTATTAAGTTTGTATTATTTATGCATTAATTTTTTACTTGTAGGAATTATTTTATTATCAACTGTTGCACTCCACCTTCTGCTTTTGGTAACTTAAAGCCATCACGGTCCATGCATTTACGTATGTACTCACTTCTTGTAATCGTTCTTATGGAAAACCCGTCCACAGATGCTAATTTTGCAACAGTTGTACACAAATTATTATTTATTTTTAATGATTTAATGTAGGCTGAGTTTTTCTTATTTTAGAGGGAGTTGTTTCTGATCTTCGCGTTCCCTTACTTCTTTCTCCCAAGCTATCTTGTTTAAAGATTTCAAATGATGCAATAGTCCACTAGTACTGTGTCCTTTACATGAGATTATTTTTGAGCATATTGCACTTTCAGTAAATATTTTGTTAAAAAAACGTCCAAACCATTGAATTTTCCATCTAAAACAATTTAATCTGTTTTTATTAACAACAAAAAAAAAGACTAATATCAATAAATTACCTTAAAACATTAATATATGTTACCTTCTCCGAAAAAAAGGGACCTAGTGTGTAAAAATGAAGTTTTGAGAAAAACGCATTTATAAAGTTTCAAAAAACGCATTATCACTCTTAATCCACTCTTAAGTCCAAACCTGTTTTTTGACACGCTAGGTCCCTTTTCTCGGAGAAAGTCACATATTTAAAAAAACATCTTAACATGTAAAATTTGATAGAAAAACGCAGCTGTTTTCTAAACGTAAAGTTGTCAATAATTTTTTGCTCTTTCCTGGGATCCCGCATACAAAATCCCGGAAAACGGGGAATTTTTAAAGTAAAAACTCTAGTTGACATCCATAATCGAGCCATTAATTTTAAAAAAATTTTTATTCTTTTACTTAGAATATAAATTTAGGCTTTAAATCAATTTTGTGTAGCAAAAAATCCAATATATTAGTTTTCCGTAAAATTTAATTTATTTATTCCGGTTATTGCTGAAAATTTTATTGCAAATTTTAAAATAAAAGAAATATTTTATAATTTATATTGTTATGCGTCGTATACATCGAAAGAATAACAAAAATTATTATAAATTCGTAGTTCGTAGGAAAAATATACATTTTCAAAACGTAAAAGTTAAGATGCAAAATTGATGTTTGGCTAGCTCAGAAGTTTCGATATTGTTGGTTCTCAACCCAGTTTTTTCATAACACATAATCATAAAAAATATGTACCCGTTAGCCTCAAGATACCGCGGCGTATATAAAAAAAATTATGGAATTTTACTTGTGTTAGAGTAAACTACACACTGACGAAAAGATAATATTGGCTAGCTGTTGTGCCAATTGTCGAACATTTTTCCCACCCTACTAACAGATCCACTGCTAGACACCATAACAGATTGCGTCCCGAGTAATATTTTTCTGTCCCTAATATTGACATAACTTACTTATTTAAGATACATATTGCGTTGGCCATCCTTCCCCTTTAGGTTGAATTTAAAAGTGCATTATCTTTGTTTAGTTATTTACAAAAATCCATTCAACAGTCTCTTTATTATATGCTAGTATATAGCATAAAACGAATTTCAAAACAATGGGGGAAATCACTCTTAGTATTGTAATCATTGCAGATCCTGCAAGTCTAGCTTATTTTCATCAGTTTGCAGCAATGCAATAACAAAATTTATAAATAAGCTATACCTGCAAGATGTGCAACAGATGCAAGAGCAATTTTCAACCTAGAAAATAAAGTAAATTATAACCAAATATGTGTACATATTAAATTCTCTTTCTAAAGCATGAAATAAGAACCGAAACAATAGGGAATCGAATTGACAATCGCCGAAAAAAAATTTAATTGATACAAATTTATGAATGAAATACTCAAAGATTGAATAATTACAAAAATAATAATAAAAAAATTACACTTAATCACAACTGTATTAAACTCCAAGCATCTCCATTCATGATGTTTAGAGACTGAAGGGCCCAGCATCCAATGCATGACAATGTTGATAATGATGTTGTTGTTGTTGCTTTTAAAATATTAAAGTTATTTTTGTAATTCTGTTTAACTTATGGCCAATAAATGAGTGGATGATTGGCTGACTTCCAAAACGTTAATTGCTTTGTGTTTGAACAAAGCATCACATTTCATAACGCCCCAGTACAATAATTATACAATGTATATCATTTCAAAACGCCGCCGCCAAGTATTTTTAACGCAGTAAGAAAGCAAATAAGGCATCGGTTTTATAGTTGATTCATTGTTTCGCAACTTTGCATATGTATGTGATTTAAAGACAGTAGCAATACTGTATACAAACTTTGTATATGAACGTTTTGGAAGTCAGCCATTATGTTTCATTTATTTTTAAAACTCGTTTAAATATAAAATTTTGTTTTTCATTGCAATATTAAATCAACATTAAATTAACATTAAATAGTCAAAGTTGTGTATTTAAACACAACATAAGTTTTACGAATTTCCATAGGTATATTTTCGACTGCTTGTTCTTCTTGTTTGAAAAAAAGCAAATAAAATATTTGTGGCTGCTGACAAATTGCATAAAATTTTGGCATCTTTTTTCGCTATTTCCCTTTTAATCGTTCTGACAGTTGTTCTTATTCTTTTAAAATATTTCAGCAGTTCTTAATTATTCTTATTTATATTTAAAATTTTATTTATTTGTTGCGGGTTAGCAATATCTAGATATATATTTCGTTGGTAGCTATACCAATTCATCAGTAGATGTTTTACCCTTTATTTCTTAAAAATTTCTCAAACATTTTAAAGGCTATTTTTATGCTTTGTAATTCACAAAAATATATTTGTGAGTTTTTGTATAAATAGATGAGCTTTGAAATTTTTTATTAAACATAAAGGGTAAAACATCTACTGATGAATTGGTATAGCTACCAACGAAATATATATCTAGATATTGCTAACCCGCAACAAATAAATAAAATATATAACATAAATACTTGAGTACATGCTCAAATAAATGTAAAAATAAAATAATAATATATTTTTTTTAGAGTTTTCTTTATTTGCTCTAGTCAGCTGTTTTTTTGGGAAATTTGTGGGAAATTTTTTATATTACGTAGTGCTACCATATTTTCATCGTAATTAAATAAGAACTTTAAGTGTGACTGAAAAAAATTAAAGTGTGTTTAAACGAATTTAAATTTTTATGAAAATTAACTAAAACTATAATTAAATATCCACTCATTTATTGGCCATTACAGTCGAAAAATTATGTTAGTATAAATTGATTGTAAATCTACATAAATATATTAAGAAATTTATAAGTAGGGTTTGCAGAAAAATGAAAAAAGAATTATAATATCATTTTATGTTTAAATGATTGGTTATTATTGAGATATTATTAAAAATATAAAAAAAAATGTTTCTGCATTGTACTTTTACATTTTAAACAAATTTGTGTTGATAATTTCTCTAATGTACATTAGTGAGACATTGTATTAATTGTTGTCGGACTATTTAAGTGATGAAGGCATAGCACTGGTCACTAAAAAACTGTTCCGACAGCGATACATGCTATCCAAGCTAATGTACACAACATCGCCCCCCTTCGTCTGTTAGCAGAAACATCGGCGAAGTAAAACAATTGATAAAATGCCTGCTATAATACAGCTTAACAAAATTATTGCGTCTACTTAACACCGAAGGCGCCTCAACACTGCCTTAAAAATAAACATAACGCGCAAAAGCAGAGTTGTGAAAGAGTTAAGTCTTCTATACTTTCAACATCTATCTTCTCTAACCTATCCCTCTCCCTGAGTTCCGGCACAGTGAACTGCATACGTAGGGGTCATCCCCTGAGTGCTGGTCCTAATTTAAAAAAAAAAAATACAACTTATCTAACAATCATTTTCCTTGGTGGTAAATAATGGTTTTATTTTACCAAACATGTGAGGTAATTCCTGTTTGTTCGTTTTACAAATAAAAATTTCATATTATGCCCTTGCTCGGGAAAACTCCTGATTATATGGATGAGCTACTTCTGTTGGCATTTCAATTTAAGTTTTTGCATAGGTTTATAAGGTTGATTATATCATTGGAAATGATGCCACGTGGGTACTGATGATGTGCCAGAGTTCTGCTACTAAAGCTGCAGGTCCATAGCACGCGTTTTACGCGTTGCGCGTTTGACGCGTTTCACGCTTCATACGCGTATTTAAATTCAAATTACATGCAACGCTTTTTACACGCTAATTGTTTCGTTTTGATCATGTGTGGTGTAAGTATTTTCATAAAAAATGTATTATTAGTACAAAAAATAGAAGAAATTAATCCACGAAACAAATATATTTATCGATAACATTGAAAGTATAATATAATTTGTCATGCTGGGCTATCCAAACCAGCTGTCATTTTATCTTGGCGCGAAAAACGCGTACAAAAGTAGAAAGTAAACCTACTTTACGCGTCGTACGCGTTTAAGCGTTCTACGCGTTGTGCTGTGTAACTTGCTACATACAATTACAGTGATTCTACTTTTTTGACAGCCGCGTACGATACGTAAACGCATGAAACGCTTGGTATGGACCTCCAGCTTTAGTGACAGACCATCATTAGGAATTAATTTGTATACCCA
Source organism: Lypha dubia (assembly GCA_947311025.1). Lineage (NCBI taxonomy): Eukaryota > Metazoa > Arthropoda > Insecta > Diptera > Tachinidae > Lypha > Lypha dubia. The sequence continues at coordinate 8,505,374 of OX371262.1, read as the reverse complement.
AATTTCGATTTTGTTCAATTTGCTACTAACTGCAATCTTGGCTCAATAAATCAATACAATTTTTCTAGAATTTTTAGGTTATTTTTGTAGGTATTAACCAAAGTTTAATTTTGTGGTAGATCGATAAATGGTATGCTCAAGTGTACATTTTTCAAATACTTTACGGTCTTGCATATGAATACAATTGGAGTAAAAGAAGAAATTTTTGCATAATTTTGATTGATCACTAGTGTGATAAAGACGGACGGTGATCGTGCGTAAAACGATTCAAATGAAAAATATATATTACCATATATGGTAATAAACGTTGATAAGCGCATTTGATATTTAACGTATTCATCTAACCACCAATTAATTGAGCGTGAGAATTGTTACAAATGACAATAAAAAAAATGAATATAGCATGCGATAATGTAAGAAAGAACCCCAATTATTTTAGCTAAGTTTTACCTATTTAATTCTGTTTCAACTTTAAATGAAATAACATTTTTTTGTATATAATAATATATGATTGAAAAGAAAATCGCAACAACATATGTAGATGAACCTAAGCAGCACAAATGAATATAAATAAAATTTGTCTTGCGCAGAAAATTCTTAAAGAATTCATTACAAAAAACTCTGAGTGCTTCTCTTATAAATGTTACACACGTCGATCGATTGTTATAATTAGTTTATTTCTCTTTGCCGTAACACTAAAAACCTGGTGATTATAAGCAACCAGTTGAAGACCAATCTTCTTTGATCATATCACTTGCCTTTTCGGCAATCATAATAGTGGGAGCATTCGTATTGCCACTAGGAACATGAGGCATTATTGAAGCATCAACAACTCGTAAATTTTTAACATTCTTTACTTTCAGCCTGGGATCCACACAGGTCCTGTCATCTTCCAAGGGACCCATTTTAACTGTACCCACCGGATGATAGCAAGTCGACGAGAAATAGCTAAAATAACATCTCCAATATTCATCTGTTTTAAATTCATATTGATCGCATTCTCTTAAGGGTATTTGAAGAATTTTAACTTGTTTTTGTTGGAAGGCTTGAGTCTGTTCTAAATCCATTATAAATTTCATGGCACGTAACAAAACTTCCACATCTTCTGGTGCACTTAAATAGTTGGCATCAATTATGGGTGGATCTTGAACAGAAGTTGATTTAAGTTTTATATCTCCCACCGACTTTGGATGAGACAAAACGGCAGAAATCGCTAACAAATCAAATTTTTCAATAGTTTCGAGGAAAAAGGGTCTCAGTTCCTCTTTTAATCTATAACCATTTAAAACCAAATTCAGGCCCAATACATCACCTCTTCTTATCGCAAAATGATGAAACTCTATATCGGGATAGGGAGATCCCGGTTCAAAGTTTGTGTCAATAAAACCTGTAAGAGATGCGATGCCAAAGCTACTAAAAGGTCCCTGTTTATATATTAAATATTGATAAATTCCATCCAAAAATTGTTTTTGATCGGGAGGATTCGATGGCAAACGTAAATATAATTGTATGCGCAAATGATCTTGCAAATTATCTCCGATGGGTAAATTTTGCACAATGGGTATTTTTAAAGGCTGCAGTTTGTGTTCGGGTCCTAAGCCCGATAATAGTAAAAGTTTGGAAGAATCTACGGTACCAGCCGACAATACGACTTCACGTTTTACTGCTACTTGCAGCTTATTTTCCTGTTGCAGCACAAATTCCACTGATTTGACACTTTGCCCCGAGTCATCAAATATAAGTTTCGTTACTTGAGCATTTTTAATGACCTTTAAATTTGGTCGTTGAGAAACTTTACCCAAATAGGTTTTACCAGTACTGGCTCGCAAGCCATTTTCTATAGTACCTTTTAAATGGCTATAACCCAAATAACTGCCCTCGGCAAACTCTTCAACCCGCGGTATACCCAGCTCATTAGTACCATTAAAAATCATGGCAATTATATCTTCATCAAATCGGGGGAACTCATTGAGGCTAAGAAAACCTTTTGGATGGGTTTCATTGCCCACAGGTGTAATAGATTTTTCAAAATAATGCCAAACATCATCATAACCCCAGCCATAATTGCCTTCATTTAGCCAACGATCATAATCGAAACGATTGCCGCGAACATAAACCATGCCATTAATGGCACCGGAACCTCCAATTACTTTACCACGCGGCCAATAGCATTTGTTGTCAGTAAAGGCTTTACACGAACGATCGCTAGGCTCAGTCAGGTAATTATAGGCGAAATTAGTATTTTGTATTCCAAAAAAGAAAGCCGGTACCTGCAAAACATACACAACAAAAAAAAGTATTCTTTAATAAGAATTTTTGGTAAACTTTTTTTGGAAACTCTCACTTACATCTGATTCCTGAGGAGGATCACCGCCCGCTTCTAAAACCAAAACATTCCAATTGGGATTTTCACTCAAACGACTGGCAACAACAGAGCCGGCACTACCAGCTCCCACCACCACAAAATCGTAAGCTTCTAATCCAGATTCTAAAGCTCTGTCCGCATAATCGGGTGGCCAATAGTCTGTACGCGATATATTGCATTGAGCGGTATAAATGCTTTGTACCAATAAAGTAACCAATGAATTTACTATGCCCACACTTGGTATTGGGCATTGTGCTGCTAAATTGCCAGCAGCTAAAGTTTCATTTCCCATAAAATTCATCTAAACTCTTAAGGTTGGAAATAACAAATGATTGCCAATAATTGTAGCTTTAAATATTCTACTTCAATTTAGTGCAAAACAAAATTAAGTTGTTAATAAAAAAAAAAAAAAAATAAAATAAACAATAAAAAACTTGTTCTACTTTTCACTTTCTTTACTTCAGTACATGTTTTTTTAATGTTTCATTTATTTATTTTTTCTTCTTAACAGACTTTTTTAAGTGCAGCCTTTTGTTCAAATAAAATTAATTGTTAGTTAATTTTTTGTCTTTTTTAAAGGTTTTATTATAATTTTTTATTGTTATACGAAGTTTCGCAGATTTATATTATTTTTTTATTTAAAAAATTATATATTTTTAATTGTATAACTTTATTAAGTTGTAACTTTGTTTTTTTCAGTTATAATTATTCAGGACAACTCTCCACACGACTTAAAATAAAATGTATGGAACGCAATTGCAAGCGAAAACATTGAAACAAAAAAATATATTTGAAAATTGGTTCTAAAATGATAAATTCAGATAGAAAAACACCCCTCGAATTAATAATCTCCTGATTTTTTAAAGTCTTTTAAGAAAATTGGAATGATTTTATATTGGGGAGGAACTGAATAAGCCTAAATATATAAATAAATAAGTTTCTTATGTACTATGGTTTCCAATATCACTGGTAAAATTACTATTAGAAGAGTTTATGTAAAGAAAGAAGTGAGGTGTGAGATGTGTCACAGTCGGTCGGAATCGAGCCGACATCCTCTGCACTACCAGGTCAGTAGGGCTTCCTGTCAGCCACTGCTGCATCCGTGATCACATGTTAGATCACCACAAGGTAGTATTCCACAATACTATTGTAAAGACCAGTTTTTCATTATATTTTCTTTTTGATCACATGCAATCCGCAGTATTGGATTTTAACTGAAAAGTTGCCAGAGCCTCCTTAAAGCTTTACACTGGCTGCAGAAGAATCCAAGTCTGCAGTATTTTCCTTCTTGATTCCATTTATGGTTGTCCGTCATAAAGATCTTCTTAACTGTAGTAAAAGATTTTACTCGAAAATACTACTATAAGATCTTCTATGTATATTGCAACAGTGATCGAAAAAAAATATGGCCAATTATTTTACACGACTTTGACTTTGACTTTATATTTATTTACCTTCACCTTATAACAATTATTAAAGAAAATAAAAATAACAAATATTACAATTTATGTTCATAATGCGTTAGAAGACCAATCTTCCTTGATCATATCACTTGCCTTTTCGGCAATCATAATGGTGGGAGCATTCGTATTTCCACTGGGAACATGAGGCATTATTGAAGCATCAACTACACGTAAATTTTTAACACCTTTCATCTTAAGCCGGGAATCCACACACGTCCTGTCATCTTCCAAAGGACCCATTTTAACTGTACCAACCGGATGATAGCAAGTCGACGAGAAATAGGTAAAATAACATCTCCAATATTTCTCTGTTTTAAATTCATACTGATCGCACTCTTTAATCGGTATATGAAGAATTTCCACTTGTTTTTCTTGGAAAGCTTGAGTCTGAGTTAAATTCATTAAATAATTTATGGCCCGCAATAAAACTTCTAGATCTTCGGGTACACTAAAATAGTTGGCATCAATTATGGGCGGATCATTTGGCGAAGTAGATTTAAGTTTTATATCTCCCACCGACTGTGGATGGGATAGTAGAGCATAAATTGTTAATAAATCAAAATCTTCATTAGTTTTAAGGAAAAATGGTCTAAACTCCTCTTTCATGCGGAAGCCAGTGAATAGCATATTAACACCCATGGCATTTTGTCGTCTTGTTACAAAATGATGAAATTCTATATCGGGATAAAGTGATTTCTTTGTTGTGTTGACACTAATAAAACCCGTTAGTGATGTGGTGCCATGAGAAGTCAATGGTCCTTTATTGTGTATTAAATAGAAATAAATACTGTCTAGTATTTTTTTTGGATCGGACAGTTTGCCAGGAAACCGCATAAATATTTGTATAATATTATGATCCTGTAAATTTGCCCCTATTGGTAAATCATGAACAACAGGTATATTTAGTGATTGGAGCTGATGTTGAGGTCCCACACCCGACAGCATTAAAACTTTAGGTGAATCTATGGCGCCCGCCGAGAGAACAACTTCACGTTTTACTTTTACTTTAAGTTTCTTATCCTGCTGCAATATAAATTCCACCGATTTCACCATCTGGCCAGACTTATCGAACTCCAATTTAGTTACTTGGGCATTTTTAATAACCTTTAGATTTGGTCTTTTCGAAACTTTGCCCAAATATCCTCTGCCAGTACTGGCTCTTGGGCCATTTTCTATAGTACCTTTTAACTGGCTATAACCTATATAGCTGCCTTCAACAAAATCATCAACCCTGGGTATGCCCAACTCAGCGGTGCCTTTAAAAATCATAGAAAATACATCCTCATCGAAATGATTGAATGCATTGATACTCAAATAACCCTGAGGATGTGTCTCATTGATCACTGGTGTTATAGATTTCTCTAGATAAGGCCAGATATCATCAAAACCCCAGCCAATGTTTCCCTCTTCTAGCCAGCGATCATAATCAAAACGATTACCACGTACATACAGCATAGCATTTATGCCACCAGAACCTCCTATCATTTTACCGCGCGGCCAATGGCATCTATTATCTATGTAGGCCTTGCAAGATCTTTCATTTGGCTCGGGCAAATACGTATAAGTGTAATTAGTAGTTTGTACGCCAAAAAACAAAAGAGGGATCTTAAGAAAAACAATAGAAAAAAAATATTTTTAAAACTCCAAAAAAAAAGTTCACTTACATCTGATTCCTGAGGAGGATCACCGCCCGCTTCTAAAACCAAAACATTCCAATTAGGATTTTCACTTAAACGGCTACCCACAACAGAACCGGCAGAACCAGCACCCACCACCACAAAATCATACGATTCCTCTGATAAACCCTTTTTTAAGGCTGTCTCTGCATAATCCGGGGGCCAGAAATCCGTATGTGATATATTACATTGAGCCGTATAAAGGCTGTGCACCAAAAATGCGACCATAGAATTCATTACACCCACACTGGGTATTGGACATTGTGGCACCAATATTCCAGCAGTTGTCATTGTATTGCCGCCAAACGTAACCGATAACAAAAGACTATTGAATAGAAACGTTTCGATTTCTATTCTAATATAACTTATTCAACTGATCATATTCTTGCGGGTAATTACATATTATATCAGCTGTTGTTTTTGCTTTTGTTTTATTAATTTTTAATTCTAGCATAATAATATTCATTTTGTTTTGTAAGATAAAACAAATTGTTTAATAATAATAAGTATTTTCTAAAATATTAAACAAATGTTGAAAGGAAATTAATTTAAAAACGCATGTGGGTGCACCAGCAACTCGAAACAGTACCGTTTAGAAAAAAAAAAAAACTATCACGATCAGCTGAGGAATTTCGTTAAAACTAATAGTAAGTAAACCAATGGGACAGGTTGTTTGCTTGCGGGGCTGTTAGCTTTTAGATGAAATCAAACGAAATTAATGATCATGTTAAGGATCGATCTTACCATTTAAGCAAAATTGAAAATTATCTTACACAAGCTATGGAGGATCAAACATAGTGTTCTCTCAATAATAAAACTATGGGTATCTTAACTGCAAATCTAATAATGCAAGCCTACATATACAGGTACTTATGAAACTGATCTCGCAACGTCGATCAAGCGAGACTAAATATTTTTACACAAGTAAAATTAATCAAATTAACAACTTAATTCACATAAAGATACGGCACAATAATAGTGATCATAATACAAGAGCAACTTATGCAAGTCATGAGAGAATTCTGTAGCTTATGATGGATTTTGTTGCGTTGAAATTATTATTCGTCAGTTCTAATGCAAATATTAAGGAAAACTTTTAGTCAATGAATAACTTTGTTCAAAGTGTGTTTGGATCAGATGATTTAACATTAGATCTAAAACCATTCGACAATTTGAGTTTTTCTAATGATCATAATTCTCGTATTATTTTCCCATTCATGATTCGCATAAATAATAATAGAATTAAGTTAAAGCGGACATGAAGAATAATGGTATACTGTTTTGTTTCCATGATCAAATATTTCTGATCGATCTTTGCTTTGTTGGAGCTGTGCATGTTGTGGTTAGGGGGCCAAATATAAACTTGCCGAAGTTGTTTTATACATAAAACATTTTTCGGCCAGCAATGAAAATCAATATGATGCAATATTTTTAATCACACTAATATATTTCCTTATATGGAGGTAACCTGTTTTCCATCTCTTGTTTGCTTGCTTGCTTGCTTACTTACATTTTGTGTTCATCTATAAAGTTTATGTCAATCAATTTTACTTTTCAACTACTTTAGACTTTAATAACTTTATTATGAGGCAGCAAAGCAAGGTTTTATTAATAAATACTTTTGATTTTAATAATTTCATTACAATATTTAAACAACATGCTAACGAACAGCAAATGGGTTTAAACTCTCATATAAATATTGGATACTCGTAAATAGATTAAAAAAAATACCGGCTAACATTTAAAATATTTTTGTGATTAGCAGTTTGTTGCACTTTTATCGTCTACGTCTGAGGCCACTGTTTTTGGTATTACGCAGAGTTTGTACAGGAAGTGGAATTTGCGGTACTGCAGCGGCACCGATTAAATCATTGCGTTGGGCTCCTAAAGCTGCTTCAATGTATTCTATAATTAAAAGAGAATAAAAGATTAATAACAAATACTTCAGATTTCTATAGTTAACGTCGGTTGTTGCTTAAATTAATTTGTTTAAAATGCCCCATACAATGGGACGATGAAAGAGAAAAGTACAAAACACAAAATATTGTTATGAAAACAGGATTTTTAAATCACAAAAAGACTACTTTTAAAATTACAATTTGGAAATTTTACAAAAAATATTTTATCAAAACAGAGTTTGACTAAATCAATTCCAGCTTTCGTACACATGTTTTTCAAACATAATCCACGGATATGGTAAAGTTGTATACCAGCAAGTTTTTGTTAATTGTCCTGTACACACTCTTTCCATGGCTGATGGTTAAAATGACGATTGCACAAAAATTTTACTTTGCTTTTACAAACAGATGCAATTAAGTTGCTCTCGATAAATATAATGGAAGTTAAACTGTTGATCGATTTTCTAGTTATTACACAATACAGTAGTGCCTTTATAAGTAGTGTTAAGCAAAAGTTATTTAGTCACGGGATAATTCACTAGCAACTTAATAAGTCGTAGGCAACAAAAAATTTTGGGTGTTTTCCCATTTGCGAAACAATACAGTAGACCTTCGATAAGATGTATTTAATAAATTTTTATTGATTTCATTGTCACCATAAATCAGTTCCTCGATAAAAAGTGTAACACAAAAGCTATTTGCACATATGAAAATACAGTAGAGACTCGAAAAGTCGAATTTAAAAAATTAATTTCGTTGCGAACATACACATTAAATTCTAAGATTTCTTAGTGATTTTTTTTATTACGATACAGTAGTCATTCGATATAATGTATTTTCCAACAATTTCTGGATGATTTTATTTATTATTTTTTTTTTTGAGATTTTCTGTTCGATAGAAAATCGGTTACGATAAATATGCCAATTCCAATATGTTTTGACGTAGGTCCTTACGTCGTTACATATTTGTAAATATATTTGCAAAATACGTTGTTTTTATATATTTCGCCACACTGCTTCTCTGAGGGAGTTTTATTATTTCTAAAAAAAACCGAGATATCTTTCGCTTTGGACTCGTTCGCATGTTTCTTTCTATGTTTTTCCTCAGGTTTCGGGCACTTAAATACCGATTTGGTAAAAGTTTTTTTCCAATTGTTTATGGACATATTATTGCAAAATATCTCGTTTATATTGGAGTTCCTGTCTTTCCCAGTGCTAATCTGTCAATTTGTTTGTATTTGAATTGTTTTTTTTTTCTTTTCTGCAATAATTATTGCTGAATTGTTTGACTTTTTCGTGATGTAAATTATTTTCGATTTTGAGGGTTTTTTTTTTTTATAATGAATTTCAAGAATTATTAAACAAATTTTTTGGAAATTTTTTTTTGTTTAATTTTTTAAAATACAATATTTCAATAAGCTTTTGGAATCTTTTAAAAACCTTTTTTTCCAAAATTTAATACCGTTTGAAAATTTTTTGCCAATAATAATTTGTTTGCTTTTATCCTTTTCTTCAGTTTTATAAACTTTTTATAAATTTTTAGATTTGTTTTCGTTAAAAATTTTTCACACGAATTGTCGTTATTTTTCCTTATTTTCTGCTATTTTATTCTATTATAGTTTCAGCCTTTTTTTTAATGAGTGAGTAAATTTTTTATCTGACAAGTATTTTTTTTTTTTTTTTTTTTTGTAGCGAATTATCGTCATCAAAATGAATTTTCTAAGATTTTCAAATATTTAATTACTGAACATATTAGGAGATTTTTATTCGAATTATTTTCGAGAATTAATTTGCCTTGTTTTTTATCTTTTACTACAGTGATTTAAAGATGATTTTCATTCAGTTTTTGGACTTATCGTATTAGAAACGAAATTCACAAAATTTTGTAAATTCCGCTATAGAAGGAATGCTTTTCAAGTTTGAACGATTTTTCATGTGTTTTATCTAATATTTAACCACTTTTTTTTACTAGTTTTCGATATAAAATCAACTGCTTAGAGTTTGGCCCATTTTAACACTTTTAAAATATTTTCCACAAAATTTTTCAATTTTGGTATTTCAGGTTTTACTTCCAAAAGAGATCGAATTTCTTAAAATTTATTTCAACTATTATTTCTTTCTTTCACTTTTGTTTGATTTATAATTTTTCTCTTGTTATATGATTTCTTAACTCACCACCATCGGGCGATTGTATTTCTGTTTCAAAATCTGCCTGTCTTGTACGTATATTATGATCTATTTTATCGATAGTATCCTGCAAATGACCTTTCAATATTTCCAAATTAACTTTTAACTGTTGCGTTTGTTTAATTTCATTTTGTCTAGTTGCCCGTGTTGCACTTTCGACTTGAGCAAATGCCAGAAGAAACACAAACACTGTACAAATGAAAATAAACTCTTTTTGTTGCAGCATATTAAAGATTTTAGCTGATGTTTAAGCCTGGAGTTTTCTTAATAAACTGATTTTGTAAAGTCATTTAAAGTTTGCTTAATAAACTAAAATTTGAAAATTCGCCTTACGAACACCTGATTTGGTTTGTTTTATATTTTTTTTTTTTTTTTTTTTTAATTTTGCTTTATTTGTAACGAATGTGTGTACAAGTTTTTTTTTCTTGTGTGTCAATGTATTTGTGTCCATATAAAGCGCGGTTATCCAAACAGCCACTTTGGCAAATAATTTTTATTGATTCTTTGCCTCAAGCTCAGGCTCCTTAAACTGGTAAAACTTGTAAAGTGTGCTTTTGATATATTATATTTAATCGTAATTTTTGTCTCAAAAAGCAAAATTATTTTTAATATCGTGCACTTTATCACATAATAAATTTGTTTCTGCAAACATTTATTTGTATTATATAAGATTTTTTTATAATAAATAACTCGGCTTTAGTATGGGAGTCACTCTCAATACAAATACAAAGGAATTTAAATTACAGATGCTGGATAAATGTTGCTTTATTCTTATTCAAAAGCCAGCGGTATGTTTGTTAGTCAGTTATTAGGGGTAAGACTTGTCTTTAGCCGTTTCTTTTTATGATATGAAATTGTTGAATATGAAATGCGTGAACGAAATATTTGACCCAGTTTAAAATATAGTGTACTTTTTAAAGGAAAAAGGGATAAATTGGTAATTTTGGTACTATTTTATTTTTGTACTAATATTTGATAAGTTTTTTTAAAAATACCTTTAAACTTATACAGTTTAATATATGGGGTACTTTTTAAGATATAAAAATGGGATAAATTGGTAGTTTTTAGTACCTTTTTATATTTGAACATTGATAAGTTTTTCTTATAAATACTTTCATACTTTATTGGCGCTTAAGTAAGAAAAAACTGCTCCTTTTTTATTTATGGATTTATTTTTACTTTTGGTGTTTGTTTACTTTTGGTACTTTTTTTTCTTAAGAAATTTTTCTAATAGATTTAGATGCAATTTGGTAGACGGATAACATGTGATCCACATTAAAATAATAATTACTTTTTAGAATTTAAAAAAGGAAGAAATTGGTACCTTAAATTTAAAAAAAAAAACAAAATTTTCTTCCATTAAAATATAAGAAAAAGCTGGTACTTTTGGATTTTTTCTTTGTATTTTCGATAAACCAATACATACCAATATTTTTTAAACTAAAGCTAAGATCACAATTTTCTTGTTGGTGTATTTTGGAGTTTAAAATTCTCATTTATTATTAGAAAGTTTTCAGTGTTAATACATTTTATTTTCTTTCTGTAATTCTAGTTGTTGAATTACAAAACGTTGCATTATTTGTTTTTAATCCAATTTTACTTAATTACTTATACGTTTTTTTTTTTTCATTTTATTAATTTACTCGGCCTTTTAAAGAACCAAGTACGGAAAGATCAAATCATCAGAACGATTTATTACGTACCTTTTTTTAAACAAAATTAAAAGAAAAATTACAATTTTTTAGCGGAAATATACTAAAAGCTATAAATTTACTCACAAAAATACGATTATCAACAGTACATAAATTAAAAAAATATATATATTTGATAATTAAACTGTCGTAATGCGAATTAATTACTTGTATGTAATTCTAAAAGTATCGAAACTTGTTTGAACATGACAAGTGCGGTATAAACATGCAATTCGAAGGTTCGCAAATAATGTTGTAGTCAAAAAAATGCTGCTGATTTTTAACCCCCATAATTAGTAAAGCGAAGAAAAATAATTACTCTTTATGTATCTAAAAAAAACTAAAGCCTAATGCCTGTAATGAAACCAATCTTCCTTTATTAGATCGGCCGCTTTCTCTGCAATCATTAGTACCGGAGAATTTGTATTTCCCGTTGTTATAGTGGGCATAATACTAGCATCTGCCACTCGTAGCCCTTTTATGCCATAAACTTTTAAGCGAGGATCCACAACAGCAGCACGATCACTTTGAGGTCCCATTTTGCACGTACCAACTGGATGATAAATTGTCTGGCTATAATAACGAGCCAAACACTCCCAAAAGGCATCACTCAAATACTCTGTATGGGGACAATTACGCCACACATAAATATTAAGAGTAGCATTCAAACGTCTTAAGATCGTTGTTTGAGCAAATTGATGGCCAAATTTTAAGGCATCTACCTGTCGAAAGCACAAAAAAAAAATAAGTAAATTATTTCATAAAAAATAATCTCAAAATCGAAAATCTCACCATAATGGCCATATCCAAAGGATGATCAAAATAATTGGGATATATTTTGGGATAAAATCTATTATTGTTCGAAACGATTTCCAACCAGCCACGACTTTTTGGTCTCATTAATAAGGGTGTTATAATAAAACTATCCTGATATATAATCGGTTCAAAGGATTGAGCATAATTATTTAACGATATCGCTGCCCCGAATCTGCCAACAATCCCACCATCCGAACCATAACCATAACTGCCTACAAAAAATTGTACATCTGGCCAGTCATCTATTTTAGGATCCCGATATTTACTATGCCAAAAGCCCACCACTTCGGCTATAGGTACAGCATAGAAAAAACCATCTGCATGTTGTATAAATGAGTCGACAGATTTGGCATTTAACATTTCGGGTACAATAAATGACAAACGTTGCCCCGTTACATTATTGTTTATAAGATATGTACTACCGGTGGCGCCAATATGATCTTGTAGATTTTGTCCAATACCGGGAAGATCTTGTATAATTTCGATATTATGTTGTAAAAGTTGTTTGCTTGGTCCTACTCCCGACACCATTAACAGTTGAGGACTAGCTATTGCACCGGCCGTTAAAATAACTTCACGTGTAGCTTTTACCTGATAATTAAAGCCCATCCATTCAAAAACTACCGCTTGCGCCGTTTTTGTCATGGGATCTATTATTATTTTCTTTACAAAAGCTTTAAGTAAAATATCCAAATTAGGTCTTCTCCAAATTGGTCTAATATAAGCCTTATTGGCACTGCAACGTAAACCATTTCGGAGGGAGGCATGTGGAGCTGCAAAACCAGTTTGCGAGCGGCCATTGAAGTCCTTATAGGGGTTGAGCTAAAAAAAATGTGCAAAATTCAATTTAAAAAAAGAATTAAAACGGCTTAGAAAAAGGGGGAGGGATTTTTAAATGTTTGAACACGCATAACCAATTTTTAAAATTTTAAAGCGGGTGCTTGCAGTTTGATGGCACTTTTTCTTTATTGAAAACTGGACGGGCAAGTTGTCCGCCCGAGATATTGATTGTAGCCCAAATAATTTATTTATGGACCAAGTGTTTTTAAAGTAGTTTTTTTTTTGCAAGATTTATTAAAAATTTTAAAGAAAAATACAAACAAATAAAATAACAAATCGATTTGCCGTACCTTATGCTTGATATCTAGATTTTACTCTGCTGTGCTATTGATGAAAAAAGTGGGCAGTGTCACTCCCATACTGTTTAACTAATTCTCTTGAAACTTCTTACACTTATCGATTTGCAGATCATTTCGTTAGTTTTAAGGAAAATCATCCTTCAGAATTTATTTACTTTTTGAGATATGTGCACAGTGCCACGCCCATACAAATAAATAAATTAAATTAAATTTTCGGATTTCAGGTATTTCAACCAAAATTATTGTAATGAAACTTGGAAAATTTGTTTAACAGTTGTCTATTATTTTGCTTTTTAATTTTATTTTTTATAAAACAATTTTAAAAAAATTTGATTTTTCATGGCAACTTCTAAATTTATTAAAAATTATTGACAAAAAAAGAATAGAATAACTATGCATACTGCGAAGTTATTAAAACTCTCAAATCGTTTTGATTTAGCATCTCTAATTAATTTGAAAGTAACCCTTGCGAAATATTAATTTTATCTCATTTGAATAATAATTCTCGTATACTCTTCTTATACATAATTTAAGGCTGGAATTTACATACAGAAAATTCCAAAATATGTTTTTGTTTCATTTAAACACTTACCACATTCAACTCCTTGGCAGCCATTAAAAATATATCCAGCAAAGGTGAAGGAAACCGATAATTTTCCACACTTATTGGTCCGCCATGGCCATGGTAGGGATCATGCTCAAATCCCGCTATACGATTATCTTCCATTTTGCGAAAATAATGTAAAACATTATCATAATTCCAACCCACATTGCCCAGCTCAGCCCAATGATCATAATCTTTGCGATTGCCGCGCACAAACATCATGGCATTAATGGAACTGCAGCCACCCAACATTTTTGCTCTGGGCCAAACACATTGTTGATTTTCCATGGCCAAACAAAAATTATTCGATTTTTCCGTTTTATAATTCCAATCCCAAAAACTACGCTGAAATATGGGATATAGTTGAGGCACATCGGAAAATAGCGGCTCATCGCCGCCAGCCTCTAAAAGTAAAATATTCCATTGATTTACTTCGGAAAGACGGGCGGCTAAAGCACAGCCAGCACTGCCGCCACCCACTATAATGAAATCATAATGTTCTCGTAAATCACTAACATGTATGGACTGTACACGATTTCCGGTATCCATTATATCGGGTCGATGTCTTTTAATGCCCTCTAAAAGCATAATAAATACCACGGCACTGGGGCCCACGGTCAAAAGATAGCGCCACAGAGAAACTATTAATTCATAATTAATCATTTTTCTTGGTTAAAACTTAAAATTTAACAATTTCCAATTTTCGTTTGTAATTATTTGATTGCCGCTTCTTAATGCTCGTACATGGCCAATTTAATACTAAATAAATTGTGGAAGTGTTGTTTTGGAACTATTTTCATTAATTAAAGTTTTTTTTGTGCAATTGAATATTGCTGGAGTACTAAATTTTATTTATTTTTTATTGGATGTGTCGTTATGTGTGTTTTGATCACAAACTCGGTTATCAGCATATTTTTTCTTTTCTTTCTGATATTTTATCGTTAATACATGTTTATTTTTGGTTTGTACTCTTAACGTTACAGTTATTGACAAAAGCTTGCTAAAGAAATTTTTAAAAAGTTTGACTAAGAATGATTATGATTTGTAATGACTGATTTAAAATTTTCTAAATTTGAATTAATCATTTTTTTAATATATAAATTTTTATTTCTTCTATTTGCAGGTAATTAAAATTTTTCATGTAGAAAGAATACCCTTAAAATACTAGTCTCTGGTAAGTTCTACTTAATCCCATTTAAATAAAAATAATAATGAAAATAAAATTATAACTTTTAAAACTTTATATATTTAAACCACTTTTATATAAAATATTATGGAAAACATCTAACTTTACGCTGTCAGGGTCGTTTTGCTCCTTTCCTGAAAAAGGGGCGAAAAACCTCCCTTCAGCGGTGATGTAGAGGTCCAGAATGTCCATCCAAATCAACTTGAACAGTAGAAATTATACAAAACATTAAATATGTTTAAAAGTTCATATCTTACTTATTCCTAATTAGTTGACTCAAAAAGACATAAAATTCCCTGTAAGTGTCACCATATAAAACTGAAAACTGTAGGAATAATTTTTTATTTTATTACACAGTGTAAAAAGCCCAAAATGCATGAAGTGTTCTATGATTTAGGGAAATAATTCTAAAAACTATTGTGATTTGTAAACTTTTCCTATAGATCTTTTCAATTTATTACAGCCTCTATTAAAATTATTGGCGGCTCTTAACAGTCGCCTTACAGTCTTTCGGCTTCGATCTCTAATTAACATCTTTCGATTTATACACTACTTACAGATTAACATTAATCAAATACCATTTCCCATTAAAGCTTAATTTTAGCTTTCTTACAGTAAATTGTTAAAAAACTATTTAAAGCTTTTGTCATTCTTTTCTATAGCGCTGTAACAGTTTTAGCCATAGAAATGTGGTCAGTTAACAGAAAAGTAAAGAAGAAGAACCTAATTAAAGACAGCTTTTTGTAGACCAAAATCTAAGTTTGTTTTACGTTAAGAAAAACTACAGTGACACAAAGAAGTATAATTCATGTTTCATTTCCTTCGTTAAAAGCTAAAAAGTTTCATCAATAACAATTGATCATTCGCGACATATTAATGTCGAAAATAAAAGAAATAATTGTGATATATGAAAGCGATTACGGGTACAACTTCTAAAAACAGTAAATATCTGTAAAAATGTAAAAAAATCGTATCCTGTCGTTGAAAGGTTTTCCATTTTTGTGATAATATCTGCAGCTCGTCTGTCATTCTTACGCTCTCTCGAAATGGTTAATTTAAGAGACATATTTTTGATTTCTATTTATTTTTTGTTTTTATGTTTCTACATTGGACAGTTATCAATTTTGAACAAACGTTTAATGCCAATAAAATTTTATTAAAAAATTTAACACAAAAAAAAATACTAGATATGTATATGTATAAGTTTTTTATTTTTTGGATCCATTTATGAATCCATTTAAAAAATTTTTTATTTCATATCCTTTTTCTTAAAAAGTTATTTATTGAACTATAAAATGAGTGACACAATATTTTAATACTCATAGAAACTTTATTTGTTGTGTACTAAAGTTTGAAAAAAAAAAATACTTTTTTAATTGCATTAAATGCGTTGTAGGAAAACTTTTTGAAAAAGTCTCTTATGAAAGCTAAATGTTATTTAACCAATCGTCTTTAATTAGATCTGCTGCTTTTTCTGCAATCATAATGGTGGGACCATTTGTATTGCCACTAGTAATATTGGGCATAATACTGGCATCTACTACCCGCAGACCTCTGAGACCATGAACTCGTAGTCGATGGTCCACCACTGCTGAGGGATCGTTAGCAGGACCCATGTGACATGTACCGACAGCATGCCAAGCACTTATGTAAAAATATTTTATGTAGCACAACCAATAGGGATCCGAATCATAAGTTAATCGATCACATTCTGGCAAATCTATAGTTATCAATTCCAAGCCATGATATTTAAAAATATCCGTTTTTTGTAGTTCTTGTATGAAACGTATAAAACGTAAGAGCGTTTTCTGATCTTCTACATTCAAAGCCAAATTATTGTGTATGGAGGGACCTTGTAATGGATCACGGGATTTTAAGGTGATGGAACCTCTCGATTTTGGTTTAATTAGAAGACCTTGGATTTCCAAAATCGTTTGATTGTCTAGCTGTTGCATAAATTTTTGGACTATATCTTCTTTGAATTGTAAAAATTCAAACACATTTGATTCCTTGGTAGGCTTATTGAAGTGTGTCACCAACATTATATCCGATTTATTATGTGGTATTTCGTTTTGAGTTCTAATTAGACCAACTAAAGTGGAGCTGCTAGCCATGGGGCCCTGTTGAAACATCAAATACTCATATAGCGATTGGCTAGTAATTTCGTCTGATGCATTCGGTATGTTTTTATTAAATTTCAATACTAAAGCCATCATACCATGATCTTGGAAACCTTTACCCACTGGCAAATCTTTTACTACAGGAATATTTAATCTTTTTAATTGATCACGTGGTCCCACACCCGATAGCATTAATAGTTTGGGAGAATTGAAAGTACCAGCACTTATAATAATTTCTTTTCTAGCTCGTGCTCTTAGCTTTTGAGTGTTATTTAACAAAAAGTCTACACTGGTGGCCTTGTTACCGTGTTGAAAGAGAATTTTTGTGACCAAACTGTTTTTTATAACACATAAATTTGATCGGGTGGAGGAAACTCTGGCTAAATATGTTTTACCCGTAGACATACGTTTACCAGCATCAACTGTACCCAATATATTGGGCATATAACCAAAACTTTTAATTTGTGTTACATTTTCCGCTTCATTGGTGGCATTTATCATGAGATCTTGAAGTGCCTGATAGCTTTCCAAGCGATGAAAGTAACTTAATCTCAAGGATCCCCGTGGTCTAGTTTTGTTGCCCAATTCCATTGTAGCTTTTGCATAGTAAGGATAGACATCATTCCAAGACCAGCCATCATTGCCCTGTTGTTGCCACTCATCAAAATCATCGCTATGACCAGTTAGAAAAATATTACCATTTATGCCGCCAGTGCCGCCAACCATACGTCCTCTAGGCCAATAGCAGCGTTCATTTTTCATAGCTCGACAGCAGAAAGAGCAGGGTTCGGCATAATCATTCCAGGTATAGGGAGTATGTAGTAGTTGTAGAGACAGTGAGTGAATCTTTTAGAAAAAGGAAATTGAAAGTAAATTTTATTTGTTAAATTTCTAAATTTCACTTACCTCAGATTGTATAGGTGGATTAGCACCAGCCTCCAAAACTAATACTTTTGCATTCGAATCTTCACTTAAACGACTGGCCAGCACAGAACCAGCTGTACCAGCTCCCACTACTATATAATCAAATACCATTGGACCATTATTCATGTATTGTTTGGCATAATCCTGAGGCCATATATTGGGATTTTCCAATTCCAACTTTTTTCCTGTTACCGTAGCTAATAGATCCTCTAGTAAATTATCCACATATTCAAGTTTAGCGGTTACTGAGTCATTACTTGTGCTAAAACCTTTCAGTACATGCAATTCAACCAACTGAATGGTAAGAAAAACAGCCAAACAAACCTGTAGATAAAAAACTAAAATTTCATAATCTTTTTAATGCTGTTTATTATTTTTTTTAATTCAATAGATATCTCATAACTTACCATCCAACCCCTTCATTTTGAAATGTTGTACTGCCGCTTAATATACTTTCTGGTGTTTATACAACTGAAAAATTAAAATTGTTTATAAATTTGAATATTTTTTAATAACAACCCCAGGCAAAACGAAATTTTGTTGTATATATCGTTTTTTATTTCTTTGTTTTTTTAGGCAAATCAACTTTAAAGATCTTTATCTAAACCTTGAAACGTAATTAAATTTTGTTGCTATGAAGTTCTAATCCAAAATATTTGTTTAAATTATTGAAAAAACAAGCACTACATTTATATATATATATATATGTTTTTTTAATAAAATAATATTAAAAGCTATTTTTCTATTGTATTTGTTTATCATTTAAGGTCATTGCACTTTATTAAACATTTCACATATTAGTTTTTGTTGACACTTTGAAATGGCTTTAACCACTGTAAACAACAACAAAAGCTCTTTTTTTTTGTCATGCAATTGGGAGTGTTGTATGGGGCAAATAAAGCTTTTTGTTATACTGACTGTTACTCTTGCTGTTATATCTTACAGCTAACAGTGGAGGCAATAAAATTATTCATAATATTAATATTATAAATGTGAAAGTTTGTACGCTTAGTTGTTTATTCCACAGATTAAAATATTGGGTATTTTCAAGGGGGTAAAATATAGCAAATTTGTACTTTTGGTACTTTTCATTTATTTATCAATATATATTTGAAATTAATATTTTTATATTATTATTATTACGAATAAACGTAATTATTATTTGAACTTATATTGATTTACATATGAAAAGTAAAAAGTAAAAACTCTTAGTAATTTTGAATTTTCATTAATTCAATAAAACTGAACTTGAGCCTGATAATATTACTTTTCATATGTATATTTGAAATTTTTTATAAATTAAAATACTTTTTGGGGCTGAAATGAGAAAAACCAGGTACTTTGGCTCTATTTTACTTAGAGTATTATTTTAACTAAAGTAATTTCTTTGTTTTGGTACTTTTTTTCTTGAGGATTTCTCTAAATGGATTTGCATGAAATTTGGTAGGCGTATAGCATGTGAACCAGATTAAAATATAGAGTACTTTTTAAGATTAAAAATGGGACAAATTGGTACATTTATTAGTATTTTTTTTAAGATGACTTGCAGAGTACTTTATGGGTGGTAAAATATGGAAAATCTTGTACTTTTGGCGCGGCGCTATTAATACTGTTTATTTTTTAGAAATCTATTTTATATTTAAATACATAAAGAGTGTAATGTGAAGAAAAGTGTGTACTTTTGGCTTTAAGTGCCTTTTGTTTTTTATATTATTTATATTTTGAAAATTCAAATTTATAAAAGGTTGTTTTTTCTTTACCAGTCGTTTTTTATGTACATTGATAACTAAATGAATATGTTTTAAAAGAGCTTAATGTCTCCCAAGAATGTCAAACCGATAAACGTGTTTTGGCATCCGAGGAGAATCAGAAGTATAAGCGGTGAAATCAGACGAATATAACCACTATTAAAGCCACGTGGTATCAATAGAGAAATAAAAAAAAATCGCTGTTCCGAGTTCTTGATCTTTAAATCAGAGAGACATGTCAATTTAAATTAATTGAATTAAAATACTTCGTAATAGGTTTTCGATACGAATTTCAGGTGCTTGAGTAGTGGTGGTGCTCTAAGCAGCAAATTATCAACTTTTTTTTAGCGATTTTGCCTAAGTGAGATGGTTTGGGAGCCTACTTGTAGACCTACACACTGATCTGGCCCAGACTTAACCCAATCTGTGCCTGGAGCCTCTTAATTTTCTCCAAGATACTCCTCAAAGTCCTTGTTGCAGCGATTAAGGCTCACTGAAAATTTGGCAACCTTGCAAAGTTAAGGGGATTAACGTCACATGAATTCTTTAGTACATAGTTGCCTAAATGAGGAATAGGAATAATTAATCTCCCTACTTCTCTGTTTCTGAACTAGCGGATACACGCACTTTCTCCTTCTTTTTTTCTATATCTTTTCACCTGCAGGCAAACACAAAAAATTGACGTGGTAACCCCACTGGTAAGAGCACTTAAATCTGTAACACATCTGTACTTGAAACGAATATTTTTTTATTTAAAAAAACTAGTTGTACACTGAGTATATTTTGTTAATAATTTTGTTTCAGTTAAGTAATGCGTTCGCCTTTTATCGCTGACGACTCTAGAAAGCCTAGTTATAAATAATGGTATTAAATTTCTCTCGTGCTTATAACAAAATGGGGAAGGATGGAACGTAGTACGCAGTTATTACTTAATTTTTAGGAAAAGCACTTGATAGGAAAGACATTTTTAAGAAAATATACTTTTGGGGGAAAAAAGAAAGAAAGAAGTACCATTTTGAAAAACATATTTGTTGAAGAAAAGCTAGTTTGCTGAAGAGGTACTTTTTAAGAAAAAAAAATTTTTTATAAAAAATTACCCGTTTTGGAAAAGGTACTTTATTGGCCAAAATTGTTTTTTTCGAAAAAGAACTTTAAAAACATTCTCTTATTTAAGTAAGTACTTTTGGAGAGTGGTACTTTTTTCTAAATGTACTTTTTAGAAAATATTTGATGAAAAAATTTTCATTAAAAACTTTTCAGGAGGAGCAGTTCTCAAGTATTTCTTACGAGTTTTTATGTTCTCTTGCCTTATAAAAGCATTGTCTCTTTTCTTTGCATTGTTGTTGTTGACCAGCAAAACAAAAGTATACATTTTATTTTTAATTAACATTTTAATCAAAATTTTTGTTAGCAAAAAAAACGTATTTTATGTATTTGTTTATATAAAATAATTTTATAATAATAACAATATTACTATGTTTTTGAATGAATTTATTATTCAATTGTTTTATGATAACACATGTTTTTTTCTTATTTTAAATATATTTTTACTCTTGATTTTTTTTACGCAAAATCAATTTGTAATCATGTACTTGGAAAAAATGACATACGTGATATTGATTAATTGCAATCTATATTTGAACTTGTAATATTTTTCAGGCACTTTTTTATTATTTTGTTCTAATCAAGTTTAAGTTTAGAATACTACTGATTTTCTCAGCTAGAATTCGAATTTTATATAGAATTTCTAACATTGAACTAATTTGAAGTGATAAGAAATCTACTAGTGTAGTACTCATTAAAAGGTGTATCTTTACGGAAAATTGCATTTTATTTGATTAACCCTTTCGCTCTAACACTATAAACTACAGTGTATACAAAAAATGGAAAAAAACGCATTTAATTATTAAAACCGATTTGTACAAAAGAAACAAAATAATAAGGTTTTAATGATTGATTGTGCATCACAGCCTACTTTTTTCTACATTTATATATAAGATTTTCGTTTTATGTATTTATAAGTTGTGTTGTGAATACCTTAATAGTTTGGTCATTTACTGTATCGGCCTTTTTTTGCCACAACGACAACAAACTTTCTAATAAACGCTATTTTATATATATATAATTGAAATGTCCTTTATTTGATGCGTTATATCCGTTTTCGTCCTGTGCACTCTTATACGTAAAAAACAAACGGTACTTAAAAAGGGTTAACAATAAATTATCATATTAAAGAAGCTGGTTGAATATGTGCACTTTTTGGCTTTTATTAAATTACAATATTTACTCAAGTATTTTCGAATGGCATTTTCAATTAAATATGAAGTACTTCTCTCTATTATAATAAAAATTGGTTATTTATTTTTAATTTTCGATAGAAATTTTTTTACTATCGATAAATTTTTAATCATATGTTACTTTTTATATGATTGAATTTTGTAAAAACAATTATTTAAAGTACCATTAAATTGCTTAAAGAATTTCGATAACAAGAACTTTATCGATAACAATAATATATCGATAACAAAATTTTTAAATGAATCAAAAATTTTTTAATAGCAAATTTTTATATATACATATGTATTATATAATATTTATTGATGCCTTAAAATCTATATAAAGTTCAGTAATAAATCAATTTTTTATAAAAAAATCTATCTATAACTAAAACTTTTACAAAAGCAAAAATCTATGTTAAAAAAAAAATATTTTAGAAATTAATAATCACAACTATTAAAGAAATTTTATCAGACCCACAAGTCCTGAAATACATGGTTATCAATAACTTTAGTGATAACAATAATTAATCGATAACCAATTTTTCCATTTTATATTATAGTTATCTATCACATAGAAATTTTTAGATGGTAAAAATTTTTCGATAAAATAAATTTTAAAAAACTTTTTGGTAAATAAATAAATATTTATCTGAATATTTGACTACAACAGCCGACCCTAAATCTCAAGTTCGTTTGGCTCGTACACCGATAAACCTTTTTATACTCGTTGGCGTTTGTTTAAATTGTTTTTAGTAGCAAAACATGTAAACTTATTTTAATGGTTAAATACAAATGAGGTTAGTAAAAAAAATTCATTGTAAATTTCATTTTGAAATTTAAAATTGGATTGATAGAATATTTTTATTGATATCTGCGTTTTTAAAACCCCCATACGATTCTCCAAAGCTAAGTAGACTGACAGTCAGACGAACACACATACAAAAATTGCAAGTTATTAATTTCAATGCCATATAGATTACTTGATATGTTTGTTCATACATATATATTTCACAATAAAAATTTTCACTATTTAATATAGAAGAACTGGTCAAATTCCAAACTGCAATAAATAAAATTATAAAACTTTCTAGTTGATCATATCTTGCAAAACGCAATGATAGATGAAAGAAACATTTGCAACGATTGTTGGTCACACTTTACTCAGCGTTGTCAACTTGGTTTCGCACCTTTTTTGGTACTTTTCTAAATTTTTTGTGCGAAATATATCTGATTTAGTGCGTGGTGCGCTTTTTTTTTTAATTTTGGTGCGTTTCTTTAATTTTGGGTGGCTCCAAATCATATTAAACACAGTTTTTTGTTTCGGTATGAGAAAAAATAATTTTGTACAAAAAATACAACTGTTGTGTACAATTTTTACATTCAATTTTACAGACCATAATAAGAGCAACCATTAATGATGTTTAAGAGGTACCAAAACACATTCACGAAAACCGTTAAACCGTCTTGTAGTTATAGATAATTTGTAACATTTCATTATAAGAAATTTGTTTTCCCTTTTAGATTTTCAGAGTACATACATACATATGTAATTGTTTGTTGTCGTAAAAGTTGCTGTCAATTCTGTTAAAGAGCTTAGCAAAAACAAAGTATTCTCGAGACTAGCGATCAATGTTTGATTTTTATAAAATGCATAAAAAATGCGTTTATATAAAGTGTTGTAACACTAAAATTAATAAAATTTCTATTTACTAAAAGAAATATTTAAAGTTAGTGTCAATAATGGAGTCTAAAAAATGAGATCATAAGCGAAATACAAAAAGTTTTGGAAATCACAATGTGAAATCACAAAAGCAAGATGTTTTTATTGTAAATGCGATATCACGCCTAAATATCCAACCTTGTTCGGCATGCTGGATCACGGAAACACATTGCACCTTTAAGCCCATTTAGCTACAAACGACATCAAGATCAAACATTGTACAAAATGTTTTATCCCATTACAAATATAATGTCATGCCATTAGAAGTACAATTGGAATCCGATGTCGAAACATTATTTAGTATTGAAAAAGGGTGGAGAATGATTCACTTCATGCAATGTCACAATATTGTATCAACATTAGAATTTTGAACTAAAGTTAAACGTTGTAAAGACGCATAATTAATTCAATAAAAATTTTCAATAAAAAAAAAAATTCTGAACTGGGTGCGTTTTTTGTTAAATGGCGAGTTTTTTTATCCTTTTTCGTGCCTTTTGAAATTTCAAAGTTGACAACGCTGACTTTACTTGTTAATTCCTTCTGCAGTCCAGCCCTTAAAAAAATTGAGACAAATCTTAATCAATATTGAAATTTTAATAATTAATTTCAATAGTAATTTATTTTCAAGGTTCAATTTAAAAGAACAATTTTATGTTTTAATACAAAAATTCAAATAAATAATTTTCCAAGAAATTTTAAATTATGGAACTTAAGTTCGAATCGTAGAAATGGGGCATAAATACTCCTACTTAACTTAATAGACCCGGAAATATTAATTTTAATGCGAAATTGGAATAATTTTAACATTTCGAACATAATATTGATGGTTCGAATTTAAGAAAAATATAAATTATAATTCGGAAACAATTGTGAATCTTGAAAATTTCGCAGAAATTTTATTTCAAATTTTAACAGACAATAACATTTAACTTTACATCGGAAACTCAACTATTTCAACTCTAAAAGTTAGTAAAAAAAATTTCGAACATGATATAAAATCTTCGAATTTCGAAAAATTATATGAATTTTATTCAATTTTTTTTGTTAGCAAATTTTTAGCAAATATTTTTCAACAATGGGAATTTACTACGTCAAAAATGGCTTAATTTCAAATATTATTTGTTAGCTTTTGTTTTATTAAATTACGTATTTTAACATTTTGATAAACAATTCCTATATCTAATTTATCTATACTGTAGGGTACTCCATATATCGCTTAGAAATTAACTTTCGTAGTTCAATGAACTTAAAGTAATACTTTCATATCAAGTTTTTTTCAATGCCGTTGGCGTTGTTGTAAAATTATCAAATCAACACCTTTTTAGTGAGTAAATTATACTATAATTAAATTTAATTTGCAATCAAAAAAATTCCTAATGCAATTGACTTTAAGTAATTATAATTTTTATTTGAAAAAAAATAGTAGTATATTAATCTAATGCGTCTTAATAAGTATAAAGTTTAATTGAATAACTAAAAATACAAATAAATATTATGACAAAACTTAAAAAGAAACCATTTGGAAAATTAATCTTATAGAAAAAAGTAATTAGGAAATAATATGCGTACAAATTTGGTTTCACATAATGCTTAAAATATATGTACGATTACAGCTAAACTTAATTTAGTGATTTATTTTAAGACTCGAGCTATAACTAGACGACGGTATTTTTAATCCAAAATTCCTTAATCATATCGGAGCCTTTTTCGGCAATCATTATGACAGGAGCATTTGTATTGGCACTCACCAAAGTGGGCATAATGCTGGCATCGATTACCCGCAACCCACGTATGCCGTAAACACGTAACTGAGGATCAACTACCGCTTCGGGATCCCAATAAGGTCCCATTTTACAAGTGCCCACCGGATGATAAATGGTTACCGTATAATGTCTAATCATACACTCCCAATAGATATCGGTAAATAATTGTAAATGTTGACAGCCAGGCCATTTAATGGCCGATATGCGAGAACCAAATCTTTGCATGGCTTGAGTACGAGATAAAGCTACCGCTATTTTAACACCCTCCACTAAAGTTTTGATATCAAAATCGTCCGACAAATAGTTCGGTATAATATAGGGATAGTCAAAAGGATTGCCCGATCTTAATTTAATAAAACCCTTGCTACGAGGTCTCAGCAACATGGGTATTATACTCCAAACATCATGGTTGTTAATTTTTTCAAAAACTGCACGATAAAAAGCATCTGTTAAGCCATGAGCTTTTCTCAATTGGTTCCCACCATCTGAATTTGTAGATCCCGATACAAAATGAAATTCTATGTCTGGCCAATCTACACTTTTATTGGCATATTTAGTATTGACAAAAGCCAAACCTTCCACGCCGCCCAAAATCGTTAAGGGTCCTTGCCCCAATACCGCATATTCCAATACCGTGGACATAGAATGGAATCGGTTTTCCACTATCGAAACAGGCTGGTTAATCAAAAACGTTAAGCCACCCAAACCAATATGGTCTTGCATATTTTCACCCACATTTAGCTCTTTGATAACCGGTATACGATGTTTAACCAATTCCTTACGGGGTCCAATGCCCGACAACATTAACAATTGTGGCGAATTCACCGAACCACCAGACAATATAACTTCCTTCTTAGATCGGATATGATATAGCTTTTGATCTTTAACAAATTCCACACCAAAAGCCAATTTGCTTACGGGATCAATCATTATGCGAGTCACATGGGAATTCATGGAGATGTGAAGATTAGATCTTAACCGAGCTGGTCTTAGAAAAGCTTTAGCTGTACTACAACGGCTGCCACGTCTAGTTGTGCCCTGGGCTATCATAAAACCAGCCTGCTTTTCACCATTCAAATCACGATTTTCATAGCCCATTTCAACACCGGCCTCCACAAAACTAGCTGCCAGTGGAGTGTGATAGGGAGCCTCGCCCACAGTTAGATATCCGCCCATTGAGTGGTAGGGTGTGCTGGTCAAATAAGGATTGGTATTATCTTCTGATTTCTTGAAATAGTACAAAGCATCACGATAACCCCAGCCGGGGTTGCCTTGAGCTTCCCAACCATCATAATCATGTTTACTCCCACGCAAATATAACATGTAGTTGAGCACGCTAGAGCCACCCAAAACTTTGCCACGTGGCCAATTACACCGACCACCATTCATGGCTAAAAACAAAAAAAAAACCAAAGAAAATATAGTGTTAAATATAGTGCTAAAAACTATCAAATAGTCCCTCTTCTACTCATTTATTCAGCTTACCCAAACATGAAGTGCCCGAGGGCTCCGTTTTATATTTCCAATCCATTTTACTTAATTGCAAATAGCCCGCCATTAATGGAACATCCGAAATTTCTGTCTCATCTCCACCCGCTTCCAGCAATAAAACATTCCAGTTTTCCACCTCCGTTAAACGATTGGCCACAACTGAACCCCCGGAACCTGCTCCTATTATAATAAAATCATAATGATCACTTATCTCATCACCAGGGGTATCATTGGGTTTAGTTTCCGGATCCATTATTTCTTCATACTGAAAGTAAGCAATGGCTGCTACTAGCATGGGCACAAACCAACTGTTGCTGGTAGCTGCTGTAACTGCGCCACCTATAACACCTGCAGCACTGGCTATAGCACTCATGTTGGCGTTGTTGTTGGTCAATGGATTTTAAAGTTTCTGCTTAAATCTTTTGTGAACAGAAAATTTAAACAATTTGCAGTTTAAGTGTCGGAAATAAAATCATGGCCAAATTTTAGCTACAAAGAAATTGAAAAAAAGCAAATAGTAGAAAAATATATTTATTTGCTAAGAAAAAATTAATATTTCAGCTGCAATACAATTGCTGTTATTCAATACAGTTACATACATCTCGTGTTACGTTTTTCGATTTTTCAATTAAAATACAAGGTGAATTTTCAAGAGCTAGCATATTTAGGCTATAAAACATTTAAATTCTGCCTGTTTGCAGAAGACGATGATTAAAAATGTTCAATTGTCTCTTTATATTGAAAACCAAAAAAAAAAAAAATGTAAATCTGGTAATTCTCAAATGGTTTTTGTATGTTTGCTACGTACAAACTGCAAACTTAATTCACAATAAATTGAAATTTTTTGTTATAATAAATTGGTTCATATCTTTAATAAATAAGGATTGCGTTAACTTTTGTTTTAACCTAATAATTTTGTACGTGCTTGCTACCGGCAACGCACGTTTTGAATACATAAATGTTTATGTACATAATATTACTCGATAACACATTGACACATTCTTTTTTTTTCATACATTTTTTTTTTTGGTGACAAATTTCTTTTTTTTTTCTTTTTCTATAATCATCAGATGTGTTAGCAAATATTTTTAATACAAAAAAATAAAAAAAACAGCGCTAGACACGAATGAACACTATTCAACCCATTTTTTCTGTGTTTAATTCGGCAAGCAGGTTTGTGTCAGCTCTGCTTTTATTGGAAAAAAATACGTGTTCGCCAAAAATTATAACAGCCAAAGACGTCATATGCCAAAAACTCTGTTTATAGATCGCTCATTTGCAGCTACAACAAAATAACTTTGAACAAACTAGTTTTGAAGAAATTTATTAAAACGGTTTTAAATTTAATGGTAAAATAAATTATTATTCTGCTTTAAAAAGAGATTCTCATACAAAATTTCCACAATACTTGAAGCGCTATTTGACAATTAATACGGCGTTAATAAAACAAAATTAAAATATTTTGAGATGTGATGTTGCAGCAAACGAACAAACATCTACTTGGTTGCTAAATATTTATTTAGTTCAGTTACTTATTTATAATAAGAGTTAAGAGTTATATGAATGAAATAATTGATTTCCAGTAGGCACAAAATTTTTAAATTTAAGTATATTGGAAATTTCGAATTAAAAAAGTTCAGCAGCTTAGAAAAACTTATTTTTAATGCAACCAAGCAAAAATTTTAATGTTAAAATTTTTTTAAGAAATTTCGAACTTAACATCGAATTTCGAATTTATGTAAAATGCCAACTGTTAGTATAAAATGTTATATAAACATATACTTACATATGTATGTATGTATATTTTTAGTGCATCAGGCCAGAAAAATTTAAAGTTTAAGTATATTCCAAAATTTGAACTAAAATTCGAAAACTACAAAAAGCAAAAAAAAAATTAACAACAAATTTATGATATAAATTCTTTAACAATTTCTTTCTTAAAAAAAAAAAACAATAAGTTCCACAAAAGAAGAACAATATGATACAAATAATTTAAAGTTTGAAACATTTTCGAAACTTAGAACTCAATGTCGAATTTTAATAATAATAAAAGACTTGAAAAATTTTATTTTTACATCAAAAATGCTAAAATTTAGATTTTTTTAAGCATGTTCGAAATTTCGAACTTAATTTCGAATCTCGAAAATCTTTTTTTAAATTATTTTTTTTATTAGAATATCTTTCTATAACCTAAAAAACGTGGAAATCTGATATGAACACGATTTTCGAAAATAGATGTAAAACCATTAACTTCCATTTTCTTGAAGGAAGGAACTTTTTAACTCATGTTCTATTAATTTCATTAATGAGAACGAATGAAGAAAAGTTTTCACTATTGAATGAATTGACCCGCAATTATAATAAAACCCTTTAAATATACATACATATCTTAAAATTGCATATATTTAGCATTGCATTAGTGCTTTCCCTGTACTATCAGTACAAATATATTTACAAAACATTAACATTTTTTTGTCTAAAGAAAGATTGGTTTAAAACAAATAATGAACTCTAATACAAATTTTTCACATCCTATTTGGCATATTTTGAACAACAATTTGTTGTTAAAAAATAAAACAAGTTTATCAAATTCATTTCATGCTGCATGTCTTGGGATGTTGTAATGATGATGGTCACGTTTATAAGCACTGGAAAATACCAGAAAATGCAGCCAGCTGCCTTCATTTGTTGTTGTTGTTATTGCTGCTGCAGATGAAAAAATTTTCAATCCAAACAAAACAAAAAAAAAAACACAAAGACAACAGCAGACAGGTTTATGTTAATAACTAAACAAAAAAACAATATGCCCAAGAAATCAAATGGCGACTTAAATAGAAAAAAAAGTCAAGTTCAAGGTATGAAACAGTTTGCGGTTTTTTATAAAACAAAAATAAACGAAATAACTTTAGAAGTAATTATTTGTTTAGTTAATAAGAGCTAACTTTCATTTTTATGTTATTTTTCTGGGTTATTTGGTTTTTTTTTACCAAAAAACAAACATTTATGGCAGGAAATAAAACGAATATCATCTTAAAGTCAAATAGAAAATACTGGCATAAAAGCATTAAAATGCTTTAAAGTTTAAAGCTAATTTATGTAAAATGTTTATTTAAAAACAAAATATCAAAACTTCAATCTCACAAATATCCCCCACTGAATACCAGTCAAACTAGCGGCATATCAATTTATTAGATCAATCAAAAGTTCACTGCTGCCAAAAAAAGCAGTGAATTTCTAAGCTTTGATCTTATATATAAAATTCTCGTGTCACACTGTTCGATATAATACTCCTCCGAAACGGCTTGAGCGATTCTTATAAAATTTTTTATGCATATTCAGTAAGTTTGAGAATCGGCTACTATCTATTTTTCAAACCGCTATTGGCATGAGGAGGGGAGAAAGGTGGCAATTCCTGTATTTACTAAACTATTAACCCAACAGATGGCGATATGTGAGCCTGATAATTATTTTTGTTGTTGAATAATAGATGGCGCTACGTCCGCCTCATGTAGGAGAATCGTCGTCGTTCGTATTTCATCATCGGTCATCGTCACACACTTACTATACATTCGATATTTTTTATATAAAACCAAAAATATGCCCTAGAAAAATGTGTATGGCAAAACATCTAGTAATATTATAAATTATAGGATGTGCCAAAGCGATCTACGTAACATGTTGAAATTTTGCTGAACATATATGTATTGTGAATCATAATCTATAGACAGTTGACAGGTTCACAGTCGCAATAAAAATTATAGGGTAATAATTATGACAATGGAATGGAATGGATTTGGAAATTTACGTGTATTTTTTACCTTGAAAAAAATTTTAAAAAGAATCTCTTAACATTAGTAGTCTTTTAAGATACATAAATTTTTATAAAAACTACTTTAAAAATATTTTTTAAAGAAGTAGTACTATAAAAAAATACTTAAAAAAGTACTTCTAAACTCTTTTACATAAATCAACATCTTTAGAAAAACACATTTCACAAAAAGTACACATACTTTTTATTACGTTTTATCCAAATAAAAAAATTAGAAAAGTACGTTTGGCAAAAAAGTACCATATCATAAAGCCTCCTTAGGCTAAGAAGGGTAGTGTGAAATACACATCCACTCGGAGACCCAATTGGATCCATTGTGATTGCCTTCATTTATAATTTATTGACTTATTAGTCTCCTTACTGCCCAAGGAGAAAGAGCCGTTATCATCCATCATTTAGCCATTTAATTCCCATGATAAAGCCCCTGATATCACAAGTTTGCACTTCGCGATATCACTAATGCCCTCATGGAAACGTCTGCTCAGCCATCTTTGCCTATAGCGTTGCAGCCTTGGGCAATGACAGATGATATGTTCTATAGTTTCTAGCTCCTCTTCATCCCCACACATCCTACAGAAATCCGGAGTGCCATTTTCCCATATGTTGGTTCTCGCTCTAACCGAGCAATGGCCAGTCAAGGCGCCTGCTAAGACTCTCAACACCTTTCTATTCATACCCAGCAGTAGATCAGATTTACCTGAGTCTAGTTCTGTCCATATGGACCTCGCGACTTTACAATCTTCTCTATTCCTCCAGGAATGGTTAGTTCTGATAATTACCCAATTACTGAGTTCCCTATAGTAGTGACCGATTGGAGGTTTAACCGACCTGTCACTAACTGCCACATCTAATGCTGACCCTATTCTTGCCAGCTCATCAGCGATTTCGTTTCCCTCAATATTGCAATGTCCTGGTACCCAACATAGCCTAACGCTAAATTTGTCCATAAGCAAGTTGAGAGATAGCCTACACTTGCTGACCAGCTTCGATTTGACACTATGCCCCTTCAAAGGTTTCAGCGCCGCCTGACTGTCAACGTAGAATGTTACCTCCATGCCTTCAGTTACATGTTCTGTCACTAGTTTCGTGGCCCTAAGGATCGCTAGGATCTCAGCCTGAAATACATTACATTCGTTCGGTAGCCTAAAAGACCTACGAATGTTCCTTCCCTAAAAAATAGAAGCCAGCACCCGTGCCTATTTCCATGTTCGATCCATCTGTAAAGACCGCGCAGCCCTCGTACAGTCTATCAGATTTGACCCAAAGATCCTCTTTATATCATAATATAATGAAACTTGAAACATAAGGTCTCCTTACATAGGTGACCGCAAAGGTTAAATTTGAAAGTTCTACCGTAAAAGCTTCTCGAGATATTAAGGTGTGAAAAGTCCATATTTTAGTACATATTCACTGACTCACTGACTCATCACTATTATTGGGCACTTCCAGTATAGCTAGAGAGTTGAAACTTGGTATACAGGTAGTTCCTGTATGCTTGCCAATATTTTTCTAAGAATTCTTTCCCATATTAGAAAGGCAAAAAAATATTGCTAAGATTACAGGCTGCCTAGAAATGAGATGGTATTGTACCTATCAAGAACTCGGTCCTTATTTTGATCTCAGTACTTTTTACGGCCGAAATTTTTTTGGATAGGAACTTGGCCTTATTTATACATTTATGTTTTTGTGCGGATAATTTTTACACGTCACGTTTTCATAAGCAAGAAATCGTTGATGACGCAAGCTCAAAGTAAGGTACATATTTGAAAAACTGAAACAATATGTGACCGTTTATTAAAATCTAAAATGCATGAGGGAGGGTGTTTTCAATACACATGCGCAGTCGGGCTCTCACACAAGCACACGTACTTAATGAGAATATAAAATGAACAAGCCATTTTAAGTTGTAATAAGAAAGTTTTTTTTAGAAATATGTATGTATGTGCATTAGGGTGCTCCAAATAAATTAGTTTGAATAAGTTGTTTGAAACCATAAATAGTTTTTTAAAACTAATCGAAAATTATCTTTTTTCTTCCATTGCTGCTGTTTATAGAAATATGTATGTAAATATGTACATATGTAAAACGCAGTCGAAAATGTATTGATATGTATTGTATCGGAGAATTATGTATTTTTTGCGGTGAATGTTATGAACTACACTTTTTCAATGTTGGTGATATACTTTTATGTTATACAGCGGGCATGACAGATAATAGTTTTGGGAAACCGGTTTGTAAATATCAAGCCTTTGCTGCAATATAGGCATAACTCAAAAAACATGATTTTTGAGTTAATGATGCAGCTGATGTGCTTCAGAATGTGTAAAAATTTCATTCAAATATCTTGCATATTAAACTTTGGAGACAAATATTAAATTTTCGTTTACCATTAAGTTGTTAGCGAAAGTGCAACTTTAAACTCGTTTTCTGCAAAACTACAATTTATTTTGAGTTATGACTGTATTGCAGCAAAGGCTCGATATGTACTAGCATGTATTTCCGAAATAAAGAGGGCCACCCTAATATGTTAATGTTTTTTTAGTAAAATAGTTCTGAAATTTCTCTTTCCTTTGCCACTTTATTTGTGCTCTTTTTTTTAACTTTTTTAACCCAAAAAACATAAAAATTTTTATTAATGATTCACTTTTCATTTCACTGATTTCATTTTAATTAATTATGATGACCGAATATTTCTGCTCTTCTTTTTGTTGTTATTCACACAAATGGTTAATTTTTTGTATATAATTTTTGCAATCAAAAATCAATAGCAAAATCTGTTTTCTATTAAATTCAAACAATTCAATTTTGTTTGAACATTTCTGGGGAAAAATTTTATAAAATAAAAAATTTCGCATAGGAGGCAATGCGATAGGAATGCGCATGCGCCACTCCACCGCCATCAGTTTTTTTAATGTTATATTGTTTTTTTTTTTTTCTTTTTGTTATTTTCTTTTTATCCTCATTTTAACACTTACTTAATACTTATGGTATAATTTTTGTTGTAATAATTTGAAAACTATTAAATAAATTACGTTTACTCTTTTTTGTTTTTGCTTTAAGATAAATTCTTTTCCTCAAACTTTTCAAGTGTATGGATGAATGTTTTTTTTAATCACTTTCTTTTTTCGCTTCTTCTTTAGCAAAAAAAAAACTCGTTGAAAAAAAGTCTTTACTAAATATTTTTTCCAGCGTTTTTACAACTTTTCTCTTGCTCGTCTCTGTTGTAACTGAATGTTGGTTGAAACTCACACTTGGCTTTAATGTTTAAACTTTAGTTTGATCACTTTAAGAAAGAGTTAGAAAAAAGAGCAGCTTTCTTTTGCACGACACTCTCTTCTGCAATTTGCTAAAGCTAAAGTAAAAGAGATTATTTTTGAATTGCATTTAAAAAATTAAAATTTTTCCTCGATTAGTTGCCAGCTAAGGGGTAAAAAATTGTATTAGTTTCAATATCTACAATATACATATTTGTCTTGTGTGTTAAATAGGTATGCATACACACTCTTATAGTCCACAATTTTTATATCCACCGATTGAAAACTTCAGTGGGCCAGATACAAAAACAAATACAGGAAGACAAAAACAAAAAATAGTCACCATTAACGCGAAAAATTGTAAAAAGGGAAAAAATGGGAAAAAGTCACAAACGCAGAAAAAAATCGGAAAAAATTTCTTAAAACGAAAAAATAAATCGCTTTAATTGGAAAAACCTCTCAAGACGAAAAAGTCAGCGAAAGGATAACATTGACAAAACCAAACACACGCCATACGGAAAAAGAATTGTTATAATCAGAAAATATCGCCAAATAAGAAAAAATTTAAAAAATCCTTAAAATGATAATAATAAAAATATCGACAATACAGAAGAAATCGTAAAAACGAAAAAGTTGTTAAAACAGAAAAACACTCCATACACAAAAAATTGCTAAATTGAGGAAAAATTTGCTAAAACTTGAAAATGTGTTTAAACAAGAAAACCAGTCAAATGAAACAAAACTGCAAGAACTATAAATTCCCCAAATGAGAAATAATCGCTAAATCAGGAAAATGTCATCGGCGAAGCGCTAAAAGTCAAAACGAAAAACAAATAGGATTGACGAAAAAAAAACACGAAACGGAAAAATTTCGCCCCAATTGGATAAAATCGTCTAAAATAGGAAATAGTATACATAAAAAAAATGTTCACGGTTTAGAACTGGAAAGTTGGAAATTAGCAAAAAAAAACAAAAAAAAAAACAAGATAATCAGCCAAAAATTCTGAGAAGAATAAAAATGTTCATGAAAAAAGCGGCAGAAAAACGCCGCAATTAACCAGATTACCAAAAGTGGAAAACCAAAAAACAAATTTACAAATCTAAAAACAAGCGCCAAATCGGGGAAAATCGTCAAACCACCCTAACGCTTTTTAATAATTTTTCAGTAAAAAATTTCCAATCCGTAACAAATCTTTAACCCCCCCCCCCCCACTCCTTGGGGCGTTACGTAATATGTGCACAGCGTTAAACTTGAACAAATCGTTAAAATGAAAAATACCGCCAAAGAGGACAAAATAATAGTAAAAAAGATTACAAAGAAAAAGTATCATGTAAAATATACTCCTTAGCTGAAAAGTGTTAAGAAGATCGGTAGGCAATAAATAGCCCCCTTGATATAACCCCCAAAAAAATATGAAATAATACTCCAAAAAAATGGAGATTTTTTCATATACAATGAATTTCTAAATTTTAAAATTAAATAATATCCCAACCAAAAATGTAATTATCAGCCGTGTCACAGATTCCGTTCGGAAAACTGTCAATGCCGTATTTGTCATTCCGTTCGAAATCATTTTTGGTGCTTTAGATTCCAATCGTTTTCATCAATCCGAAAAAAATTGCTTAAGCGATTTATATGTTACCAAATTGGCAACATCAGCATTTTTACTGTTTAATATGGCAACAAAAATAGCTTAGATATGGCAATGCTTCACAAATCAATTACCAAAATTTTGTTTTCCTGTAAACATTTTTTTAAAGAGTTTTAAATATTTGTAAAGATTATTTGTTAAAGATTATTTAAAATATACTTTTGTTAAAAAAATCAATAATAAGAACATACTCGTATTGCTTTATTGAAATAAAGTTTATTTTGATAGTTATTTGCCCTTCGAAATACAGAAAACTCCCATTCCGTTCAAGAAAACAAAAGTGTTTTTTGTTCCGAAAATTTTACTCTGTAACATGGCTGTATAGCCCATTATTGGAGTCTTTGTTACTTTGGGGTATTATTTCACTTGTTATTTTTTGGGGGTGAAGGGTGTTATTTCCTGTTTAATGTCTTAAAACATGTGACCGAAACAGCAGGCAATGTTATAAAATTTTATTCATTTCATATCAGTCAGATTGACAGATCTAAATAAAAGTTTTTTGGGTAAGCAAATCATGTTCGATTATGAAATAAAACATTGGATATGTACGAGTGCAATAACAAAAATTATTTTTAACTCAACACAATTCATTTCCCTTCAATATCAATATTTGTCTACTGTTACTTAAATATATATCCATTTATTTTTAGGAAGGGAAAAATACTTTTGAGACCTGCTACCACGCACGTATTCACATTGGCATACTGTAAGAAAAAACAAAGAGTTTTTTTTTTCTTTTATGACAACTAATGCTCATAAAAGAAAGCTCCACTCTTAAATATTTTAATAGAAAAATAGTTTGAAACTAACCAAACATAAAGAATATCTTTCCATCATTTGAAAACGTTTTCTTAAAGGTTTAAATAAAAAATATCTAGTGATGTGACAGCTTAATTTTAAAATATTTTCTAACAAAGAGATTTGCTGAAAATGACATTTGTGTAACAAACAACATACATATAGTGTAGTAACAATGATTTAAATTGCAGTAAATTATTTTACTGAAAAAAATTTAAATTTTTGAAAGTATGCCAAAGAAGCATTGTTTTGTCACATCAGGAGAATGTGAAATAATTGTGAAATTAAACCATTTGATTTAAACTCACATGAATTTGGTTAATTGAAATCTATGTATATTAAGAATAAAAATATTTTAGCAATGGATTCGTGTATGAAAATAGCAAAAAAAAAAACAAAATACAAATGCGTCCGCGTTTTGAAAGCTTTCCTTAAGCTTGTGATTAAGCTTGTGTTATAGCGAAATGTCATAGCAAATATTAAAACCCAATAAGGACTTGACAATTTTTTTTTTAATAATATTGGCTCTTAGTTTTTCTAACGTCGTCGGCTTGTTGGCATAGACCAATGATTTGACGTAGCCCGAAAGAAAAAATGTCTACCGGCGTTGTCACGCTCACCAAACTTACTCTTCAATAAATCGATTATAACGCGTGCTGTGTGGCTTGTGGCACCATCCCGTTGAAACCACTTGTCGTCCAAGTCCATTTCGGGCAAAAATAAACGGTAATGATGGCGCGATAACGATCGCCATTAACAGTAACGTGACGATCGTAATTGTCGACAAAAAAATATGGCCCAATGACGCCACCGGCATGCAAACCGCATCAAACAGTTATTTTTTGTGGATGAAGTGGTGATTCATGAAGCACATGTGGATTTTCACCAGACCAATAACGAATATTTTGCTTATTGACGAACCCATTGAGCCAAAAATGAGCTGCGTCACCGAAGATGATTAACGCTCTTAAAGTTGCAGTCACCGACTCCGAATTTCGGTAGTACATTTTATAATTAGCATACGTTGTTTGTTCGTGTACTTTACCATGATGAAAATGTTGAGTTTACTGAAAAAAGGAAAGTAACAGTTAGATGATCAGTGAAATAGTGCGTTGACAAATTGTCAAGTACCTATTGGAAAACCCTTTATTTTAGATA
This sequence comes from Lypha dubia, assembly GCA_947311025.1. Taxonomy (NCBI): domain Eukaryota; kingdom Metazoa; phylum Arthropoda; class Insecta; order Diptera; family Tachinidae; genus Lypha; species Lypha dubia. Next base: position 8,467,613 of record OX371262.1, on the reverse strand, counting down.
TAAAGTATATTCCCCATTTTTATATCTAGCCAAGTTCGGCCACACAGTGTGTATATTTACACGAAACAGTTCGAGCTGTTTTTACCACCCTCATAACTGTGCTCCTCTTGATCATAATATAATGAAACTTGAAACATAAGTTCTCCCCACAGAGGTGACCTAACAGGTTAAATTTGAAAGTTCTACCGTAGAAGCTTCCCGAGATATTAAGGTGTGAAAAGTCCATATTTTAGTACATACTCACTGACTCACTGACTGACTCACTGACTCATCAATATTATTGGGCACTTCCAGTATATCTAGAAAGCTGAAATTTGGTACACAGGTAGGTCTTGGTGAGAAAATAACCAGAAAAATCTGAAAACGGGCACTTTCCTCCCAGGGGGGACCTGAGTGCCCCTTCTTTGTATGGGGCATTTCCAGTATAGCTAGAAAGCTGAAATTCGGTACACAGGTAGGTCTTGGTGAGAAAATAAGCAGAAAAATCTGAAAACGGGCAATTTTCATCTGGGGGGACAATCATTCCCCTTCTTTGTATGGGGCACTTCTAGTAGAGATAGAAAGCTGAAATTTGGTACACAGGCAGGTAGTGATGAGAAATTACCGAAAATGATTTTTTAACGGGCACTTTTCATCTGGGGGGACAATCATGCCCCTTTTTGTATTGGGCACTTCTAGTTGACCTAGAAAGCTTAAATTTCGTACACAGGTATTTCCTGCAGAGAAATTAACAAAAATAAGTTTTAAACGGGCACTTTTTACCTGGGGGGACTTGGGTGCCTTTATTTGTATGGGGCCTTTCCAGTATAGCTAGAAAGCTGAAATTTGAAATATTTATACGAAAACAACTTAGAAAAAAGAAGTGAGATCCACACAAAAACATAAATGTGAAAATAAGGCCAAGTTCGTATCCAAAAAGTTTTGGCCGTAAAAAGTACTGAGATCAAAATAAGGACCAAGTTCTTGATAGGCACAATTCCATCTCATTTCTAGGCAACCTGTAAGCTTGGCAAAAATTTTTTGCCTTTCTAATATGGAAAGAATTCTTTGAAAAATTTTGCCAAGCTTATGGTTGCCTAGAAATGAGATGGAATTGTACCTATCAAGAACTTGGTCCTTATTTTGATCTCAGTACTTTTTACGGCCAAAACTTTTTGGATACGAACTTGGCCTTATTTTCACATTTATGTTTTTGTGTGGATAAAACATTACAAGAACTACAACTACAACTTTATTATTTTTAAATTCTACTATAGCTGTTGAAAACAGATACTAAAGTTCAACATGGAAATAGAAAAAAGTATGTCAATACTTGAGACATGTTTTAGGGTTAATTTCCTACCATTTACAATTATGCATTGCTAAAACATTACAAAAAACAGATTTTTTTTAAAACTACTGAAATTTCCCTATACACCACCATAAATGCGAAAGCTGTAGATCAGTCATAAGTAATTCAAATATTTTCTATCTTTTTCTTTTTCAGGTGGCTGTTGTGGCTCCACCAAAAAACGTACTATTGTGGGTGGCTGGGCTTGGGCCTGGTGGCTGGTGACAGATGTTCAGCGGCTGTCCCTAAATGTTATGACCCTAAATCCCATGTGTGAAAATGTGGAAACAGCTCAGGGTGTACCTTTGACCGTTACCGGTGTGGCACAATGTAAAATAATGAAGGTAAAATAATAAAGAGTTGAGATACTCTTTTGAAAATACCAGTTATTTTTAAAACTCAATTATTATTATTAAAATCTTTTTTGCTATTTGAAATTTATAAATTATTTATTAGTTATCTTCAACAAAATTTATAAATAATATTTAAATAATTCTACCATGACAGAAAAAAAAATGTTTTTAATTTTTTTTACTTCCTGTTTAATTTCAATTACACTGTGATAGTTTTTGACCCGAAAAAAATGATATATACCGATTTCTCAAAAACTGGAGCCAATCTGACACTTCCAAATGTACTTTCACACTCAGGGGACTCCCCCCTAATAGTTCGAAAAGGATTCATCGAAGTTCATTTTTTCGACTATCACAGTGTTACTCGTATTTTTTTCCATATTAAAGTTAATTTATATAAATATGCATGTATGATATTTATTTCATATCTATTTTTTATATATTTTTTAATAATTTCTTTGTTATAGTTCTTAAAATCCAGAGAATTTGTTAAAACAAATGTAAGTTTTTTTTTTCAAAAAAAGAAAATAAGCATTTAATTCTGTTTTTTGGTTATTTTTTCGTTGCGTTTTGTAAAGTTGTTATTTTGAGAGCACTAAAGTTTTTAATTTAAATTTCCATGTTGTTTTCTGTTGCAAGCGAAAGGAAAACAATTTCGTTTCTCATATCGTTATTGTTCTAAACACATTTTTCTCGCAACATTAGATAAGCCCCGTTGTGGTTCGATCTTTCTCATAAAATAAAACACATATTAAATTACTGCTTCTTATATACTAATTCTGGTACTTCATTATATTAGACGTATGGAGAATACCCGTTGGCTTTAAGGTGTATTATATTGCAGCAGTAATCCATAGCAAATTTCAAGAAATTCACTATTTTAGTTTCTCAGATAGATATAATAGTTGTTGGGCTGTGAAGGGTTAAAATTACAAAAAGCCTTTGAAGGCTTAACTTTTTTTACAACTCTGCATTTTATTAGCTTGGAACCGTGGTGTAATAAACCAGGTGGCAGCAGGAGAAAAGAGCTTGACAGCACGAGAAAAAGTAAAGCCAAACAGCTCATTCTGTCGAAAATATAACCGCAAAAAAACTCTTTGACAATTGCAGCTAAAACATAAAATATAGGCAGATGTAGCGCTGCCTCCTGGTTTAATACGCCTTGCTTGGAACAGCAACAATCGCGGTCGGGCCAGTTTTAATTGACTAGTGATATACCTTAATAATTTTGAACAGTCCAACAACAATTAATACAATGCTACACTACTAATCTACATTAGAAAAATTTATGATATTGCCCTGACAAATGATCGAAATCAGGTTCTGAATCATAGTTTGCTTAGTAGTCAACGCGGTAACCACTTGAGCCAACACCAGCCTCAGTACTTCGTTAGGATATCCGCGTCTCCTTAAAATTATTTGAAAATGATTTTAGGCTCTTTTGCATTTCAGATAACGATATGTAATATTTGTAAATAAAAATATTAAGCAGTATACTTTGAGGCTGCAAAAAAAGTCCGCGTATAGCACAAAATATAAAACTTTGAGGCACAAAAATGGGTAGCTACGATAAGTAGAGGGTCACAAAATTAAATATTGATCCGCATTCTCTTAAAATTTCCATAAAGCGTTGTTTCACTGCTGGTTTTGATCGCAACAGAAACCGCACTTTTGCCCTTAGCTTTTGTATTCTACACTTATGAAACAATTGTGAGATTTTTTTAATTTCTATTTATTTTATTATCACTTGTGTTTATGATTTATGGTATTTTTCTTTGTAGAACACGTATTGAGTAATTAGTTTACATCGTATATATGTAACTTATAAGAAATTAGCTTATTTTAAATATTTTATTTAATATTAATTATTGATTTGATTTTCTTTTCTTATTTTTTCTTATTTTCTTTAGTCAAACTCGTATGCAAAGTCTTATGATACTCAAGAGGTATGATTTTTTTCTTTAAAAAAACCCCCCGCCAACCACTTTTATTTTATTGATCCTTTGATTTTGTTTTTTTTTTCATAATATATTTTTTGGTTAATGAAATTTAAAAATTGGAAAGATATGCGCTTTAGTTTTGATTTGTTTCATTTACAAAAAAAACTGATCTTTTTATTTTAAGAACAAGGTATGATCAAGTGAAAAATATTTCTTTTATTTATCTAAATTAACACTTAGTATTGTAGAAATATTTAAAAATCTTGTAATATGTAACAAAAAGAAATGGAATATGGAATGTGAAAATTTTGTAAATAACATAAAAAAATATTAAGAATATTCACAAAAAATTTGCACATGTACAAATATTAAAATTCAAGCCTACTTTACACTCCAGTGAACTTTAATAATCATATATGAATATGGGACTCTTGAAATTTAGCGCTTTTGTCATTTATCATTGTCATGTGTAAATTAAACTTTATTATAAATAAAACTCATATTTCATCTATTATCTATGTACTCGTATATACTCTTTATATATGTGAAGTATATTATATATGTATGTATATGATATATATAACTATGAATATATATTTAATGTTTTATATTAATATTGTTATACCTTCTTTTTTTTAACAAACAACTCGTTTCATTTTATTTCATTTCCGTTTTTAACATTTTGATGGATTCGTAACAACGTTCGTTCGTATATCCTTATTTTGCGTGTTGACTCTATGTATCTCATCATCCTCATATGCTACATACACAAACAAATAACTATAAAAATTAAATTAATTAACTCTACATCATAATCATCTTTAACTTCAATAACCAAAAAAAAAAAAAAAAATGAAACAACCAAAAAAATTCCAAAAAAAAAAACTAAATCAATGGGTCATCTTAATAAGCAGATGATGAATGTTTATTATTTTCATCATCAGGCTGACGAACTCTTGGGCACTGCCAGTGAGCAATTTTTGGGCAAAAGTGTTACTGAAATCAAGCAAACTATATTGCAAACACTGGAAGGACATCTGCGTGCCATATTGGGTAAGTTTTAATCAGTTTTATGACTAAATTGATCAATAATAGTGTAGCATATTTTTTGGGGCTATTTAATTAAGAACTTTATTGCCTACAAACATGAGAAACTTGTCAGTACACAACACTTCTTCTAAAGTTCAATATGTGTTTATCTAGGTATGATAGATAACACAAAACAACAATATCGAAATAACGAAATTTTGTCAACCAATTTTAATTGGATTTGTAATGGAATTCTACGTTAAACAAATTTTTTATACCAATTGGTCTCTTAAAAAAAGTTTTTATGGGATATTTTTTAGCACTAACTTTGAATAAGGACGAAATTAACCTTAAACTATTTCTGTCATTTAAGTTGAATTTTTAGTTGCCGTGTTTTTGTAGAATTATGGTGGAATTTTATTAAAAATATTTATTTTTTTTTGCCGCTATCACGCTGTTTAAGGGGCCTTTCTCGTGAAAGGAACAAAAAATTCCTAAACAGCAAAAAATTAGAAAGTTAAAACGTTCCATAAAAGTTTTCCTTGTACTGTTGTACACAAAAGTGCCACGCACACACCATAACTAAACTGTAAGGATTACAAGATTTCCTGTGCTGAACTCTAATAATACCATGAACACAAGCAGAGGAGACCTTAAAATAGATTTTAACATAAAGGGCGGTAGTAAACTTTCAGAACTCTGAAGCAAACATTTATAAACATGTTTCCTATCCATACCAATACTAGAGGGTAGAATATTTTTAAATAAAACAAAAAAAATTTGGTTTTGTTGTACAGTGTAATTTAGAATATACATACATTAATTTTATTTTTAGCAGTAGCTGCTTTTAATGTCCCCAAAAAAATTTTAACATACTTATAGCTAACAATTAAAAGTAAATTTCAAAAAAAAAAAAATATCTTTTACAAAAATATCATTTATAAAAAGTACTTTTTTAAGACGTACCGGTTATAAAAGGTTCCTTTATGAAAAGTCACTTTTTTAAACAGTATGTTAAATAAAAAGTGCAGTCTATAAAAAGAATATTTTATAAAAAGTATCTATTATAAAAAATATCTACTCACTCACAAAATTATGTGTGAGAATTATAAGCAGGACCCGTTTGACCAGAAAAGAAAAAACCATAAAGAAAAGAATGAGTTTTGGAGTGTCAACAGCAAAAGTCATTTGAAAGTTAACTACAGTAGAACTCGCTTATAACGTAATCGGTAATAATTTATTCTCGACTGCGACGAACTAATTCCAAAGTTCCGGGATTTTAGTTGCCATTTTCATAAAAAAAATTCCTTCCGTTATAGCGAACTCTTTTATAAAGAACTTCCGTTTTTAACGAACTACGAGTACTTTTTACAGTCCCACGAATTAAATTTCATAAATGTTTGATCTTTTATAACGAACTCATTAAAATATGTACCAGTGAAAGCATTAATTATTAAACACATGGTAACGCTGTCAATCAGATGTCACATGAAAAAAATTTATTTGAATTGTTTCAAGTAAATGTTTACATAATTAGTTCAGAGTTGTTTACATTATGCACAAGGTGTATTCAAAAAGGTACCAGCGGGAAGAAAAAGGTGGCAGCACGCAGAAAAACAAAACAAAAAATTTTCGATCTATCAAAAAAAAATTTTTTTTTCAAATTACGAACATTTAAGTAGATGAAAAAAAATACTTTTGATAAAATGATTTATTTTAAATCCGTAAAGAAAAAATTTCATCGTATGACTTAGTGCTGCCACCTGGTTAAATACGCCTTAATTATGCAAGTCACTACGCTTATTACGAACTTTTCTTACAACGAACTATTTTCGCAGGTCCCATGGTGTCCGCTATAACCGAGTTTTACTGTATTATAAAAATAATAAATGTAAAAGTAAAGTAACTTTTAAACAAGCAAAGTTTACAACAATATTCTACATTGTTTATTCATTTGATAAGAGTTTCTAATGGACTTAAATAAGAAACAGGTGTGCAAATTACGGCATTCGATATCGATCGAAATTTCAATACAACTCAAGTGTAAATTATAAAAATTTAACTTTCAATAACGCTTAAAGCATTCTGATTAAAGCGTTTATCCATTTATTTTTTTAATTAAATTATATCAATAGTTTTTATATCAATAATTTTTCTGGCTTAGAATGCCCATGCTTGGAAAGCAAAAAAGGAAAACGAGAGAGAGATAGATAGATACGAAATGTGTTTTCTTTTCCAAATAAAGTTCTAAGTAATGATTCCGGTAGAGGACACCAAAAAAATACATAATTTATGGGCCTTTCAGTTTTATCTAGCTTCTTTTTGGTAGGGACTTTTTGGAAATTTAGATTAGACATTCCTTAAATAACGACCAATTAGACTGAAATGGTCGAGAAAAATTTTTTCATAAAATTCTACTAAACGTTTTTTTTACACTTACATATTTACCATCAGTGCTTAAATATTAAGCTTTTTTTTCTGCACAGTGTAATTGTTTTATTTTTACATTAATAATTAGTTAATTGTATTTTAATGTTTTAAAAATTTATTGAACTCTCACGCCGTTCGTCACGCAATTTCATTTTTATAAATAATTATCATTTCTTTTACAAATTCATGGGGTTTTTTTTGTTAGTTTTCGTGAATGTTTTAGTGAGTGGAATAAAACGGAGCAGAAATAAAAATATATTTAGAATTTACAAAAAAAGAGAATATTGTATTTATAATTCAAAAAACTATTTTAAGTTGTGAATTTTTATTTAAAAAAATGTATCTAATTTTTTTTTATTAAAACATTATGAATGTGTTTTTTTAATGAAGTTTAACGAAAATGTGTTTGTTGTATAGATGAAATATTACACTCAAATAAATACAATTTACAAGTGACTGCTGTTGTGGGCTTGTTTCTGCAATTAATGTTAGAAACTAATTATTCGAATAATTTATAGTCTATTAATTCATAATTGCTTTTTTATTTCGAACTTTTTCTCTTCTCGATGGAAAGAAATTTACATTTAATTACACAAGCTTACAAAGTTTTGGAATGTTGAAAATTGCTTCTTATTTAAGGGTTAAGTAGCTGACTTTATTTCCGATATATACAAATATAAGAAAATTTAAGGTACGACAGATGTTAAGATAACTGATTAACCCGTTTAGAAATATCGTAAAATTTGTGCCAAAAATAAAACTTATTTTCTTGAAAATTTTTGTTTTTCATACATTAACAAAAAATTTTATATATATTGAAAATTTTGCTATTTTTCTATAAAACGCTAGGTAAATGTGTTCCCAACAAAGCAAGAAATATTTCATAAAAATCTCTTCAAAACTTTCGATTTTATTCACAAGACAGTGTGTATTAATCTATAAAATTGCTGTAAAAAAACCGCAGCAGCAGTCAAATGTGGGTTAAATAAATCAAGAAACATTTATTACTTAAGTGTGCTTATGACCGACCTTTTGTATATGTAAAATTAAATCGAATGTGGGTGGAAGAGGTAATTTACATAAATTTCTTATGAATTATTTTACTACGATGATTTTCTCGATACTTATAAACTTCTTTGATGATCAACCACACACCCAGAGAAGATAGAAGGTACACATAAACACATACAATTAATATAAGCTCGTGCGAGCCAGAACCAGCACACACCCAAATAATATAAAAACCAAACAGAAATAATAAAGTCAACTGGACACTGTCCAAAAGCAATTTTACAAAAATAATTTTTCATTTACTTGTTTGGTTTTTTCATTAAAATCCTTTTTAATGCCACAAAATTATTATTATGATCTTTTTATATAAAATTAATTCCTACTTTTGCACATTGATACTTGGGAGTTACATAATAAACATGCGTGTGTGTGTGTATGTGTGTGTGTGAACTCTCAGTTAGTTGCATGAAAAATATTAAATCCATGTTAACCCTGTAATTTACACTTGAATCTGTAGTTAGCATTTTTTTGTATGTCTTTAAACGATGTCAGTTTTATTTTCTTACAGGCGCGGATCCAGTAGAGAACGGTATATTCCCTACCTTCCTTCCCTCCACTTTACTAAAAGGAGTAAAATACACACATTTCTTTGACACTTTTATTTTTAAATTTCGCTTTCATTTAAAAATTTTCCTCCCAAAACTTAATCTGAATGGACGGCGCCATTTTATTTAAATGCCATTCAAATAGAAAACTGGATTCAATTTTTATTAATTTTGTCCTTTTTTTTTTGTCTATGCTAAAATTCTTTATCTTTATATGTTCATGGCTTAATAGTTGTACATAAATACATACATACTACATGCACATATGCTGTACGTACTTCAAAATGGTAAAAAGGATAATAATAATGAGAATAAGTACTCATATGCTCAAGCACTTATTAGAAGAAGAAAAAAAAGAAAGCAGTCACTAGTAACACAAAAGTGCACAGTGGATGCAATCGTGAAATTAATGTGTGCTTAAGCACTACGGAAAATCGAAGATGTCGAATATTTGATTTGATCAAAGCTTTTCCACAGCCAAATCGATTAAAAGTAAAGACGATTTAAAGAAATAGCAACATTTTATGTAATTTTGAAGGAGGCCTTATTTTTAAAAATATATTATTCATTGTATTTATTGAAAGCTGTTGCATAAGAAATGAAGTTTCAAATTTTCGAAATTAAATCCCAAATTTCGAAATTATATTTCAATTTTCGAAATTAAGTTATAAATTACAAAATCTGTTTAGAATTTTCGAAATTATAATATATTAATTTTTGGACCCCTGGGGGTCCGTTGCAACCATCCAAGGGGTCCGCGTGAAGAGCCCAAAAACCAGTGTTTTCAAAAATAATATAAGTTTTTATTTTAGATTTATTATTTTTTTTTTTGATACGTACATACCCGTACATATGTATGTATTTATGTTTTAAAATCTTCAAAGACAACAAAATATTAGTGCAATCGCTTACTCTTCACTTTTTCAGTACCCCAGACTCTGCACTGACTGGTATTGCCATCACTATCAAATAACAGCTGATATTGTTCTTATTGTCATTTAATTAAAGGTAGAATTAGTCTTGACTTTCTGTTCTGTTCCGGATCAGCTGTTTATTTTTTGTGTATGCAAAACATGTATTTTTAATTAGTTGTTCTGTTCTGTTACGGATCATTCTGTTGAAAACTGAATTTTACTTGCAGTTCTAAGTGACAGATGTGTCTCAGATTTATGTGGGAACCTGCTTTACGGCTCAATCCAACAGTGCTCTTAACACCGGGTGGATACGATGCGTTCACCAGCGCCCCCACACGCAACAACTGTTACGCATGAGTACCAATTCAAAACCATGTATTTGGACATGGCCTCCCCCTTGGTTAGGGGCGGAGCCTATCTAAAACTCCTACTAATCTATGGGTCACAGCACCCGGTTGCAATGCCACTCCACACCGAGCTTGGGTTTAAACCACAGCCACCACGTTGCTCCCAAAAGGGGCCTCACCGTAGTCAGGCAAGAACCGAGGTTCTTGGGGCTCCTGACTCCCGTAGTACCAGAATTAAGTCTCCGGTCAGACCTCGTAGCCGAAACTACTACCAGTTGAACCCCAAATAGTTCGGGACTGGTCACCCACAGCAACAACGAAAAACATACAGCAACATGACAGGTACAACAACACACAGACAGTAAACAGCCACCCTCACGAGCGACACCTTGCTCACATAAGTGTGACCAGAGAAACAACACGAACAGCTTAAAGACGACAATTAACACTGATTCCCTCACGGGTAAACACAGGTCATAAAAATGACTCAGCAACCTAAACAAAACAGCAATCAAAATCAAAGTCCAAGCCGGAGCAGCAATCATCCCACTGAATCAGCTGCAACGCGCCCGAAAACATCGCTGCAGATAAACCCCACAAGCCCCCAATAGAGAACCTATAAGAGCTACCCACAGCAAGAGCAACGACCGCAGAGCAACTACCACCCACCAAGATGAAGGTGAACATCAACTACACCACCACACAACAGCTGACCGCAACAACACCGCACGTAGCGGACACTTTCGGCAAAACACCGCGAACGCCGATCACGCGATGGCCGAACAGAGGCTTACCTCTCCGTCGTCTACGTATCGCCACCGAGGCGAATACACCCAAGCACGTTTCTGTCCAACTGTCTGCTAAACACCTACTGAAATCCCAAACTCCAGAAGAGTGGGTAGTTCCCATAGAGTCTAACGGCCGTATTCATAAAAAAATATTATTGTAGGTTTATAGAGTACAATAGCTATCGTAGACTTTTCGTTTTATTAATGATTAATAAAAATTGGTATTCATAAAGGAACAATATCAGTTTTATAGCTGTTGAACGATTGTAGCGACTTTATGTGAATGTATGGCAACTCTCTTTTTATGTGGTTGTCATTTAGTTGTTAGTGATGCTTTAAACCATTGTTTGCTAAACCCGATAATCAAGTAGATATCAGTTTTTCTATAAATTATTTAAAAAATTTAATAAAAAATATTTGTTTGCAAAATAAGAAACATAAAAAATGAGTTCGCGAACAATTTTAAATGAAAATCAATAAAGAAACTGTTACCATTTATCAATTTTTGTGATATACGGTAGCAAAGGTAGCCGAATAATGAGAATGTTTACATTTAATTTACATCACTGCACAGAAAAAAATATGCAGATTTTTTTTCTTAACAAATATTTGTTTGCATTCAATTTTATGTTTTATTTATGTTTTCTTTGCTTTTATTAATATCATTGTCTGATTTTTGGTTTTGTCTGATTTTTACAATTACATACATACGTGTGCTTTTTTTTTCTATTACTTATTTACGAATTGTGGTTGTTAGTTTTACAAATTTCGTGATAGGTCCCATTCCAATTAAAAATGTAAATGGGATTATGAATTTAGTAATGCGAAATTAATTTTTTTCTGTGTGCTATAATTCGTCAGAATTTTATTTTATTTCTTTGATTTGTGCTTCAAGTAAACGTACATATGTATTTATAATTTGTGTAATTAAAATGGATGCAACTAATAACAAACAAGAACTTTCAGAAAATGAAATGGAAAACATGGTAAATATTATTAATACATGCTACATATCTACACACTTATATACATACATATATGTATGTATGTCACCATATTTTATATTTACTTGAATATAATGCAAAATGTCACTTTATTTTTGGTTTAAAGAAGGGCAAATCCAACAATAAATTTTTTGACTTTACTGATGGTTTACTAAAGGTTTAATAAAATTTTTTCGTTTATGAATACAACTTTAACAATTTTGGCTGATAAACCGCCAATAAATCTGAAATAAATTTTTATGAATACGGCTGTAAGTCTCTAATGTCGTTATAGTGAGAACATTCAATAAGAATATGACTCCAGTCTTCAGGTCCGGTATCATAGTGGCACTCCGACGTGTCCGACAGATCCCTCCTGTGCAAAAATGCATTGCGCGAGCCATGCATGAGGCTAATGTCGCCAGAACGAATAAGTGGCGGACGATCGCGCGACAATCTGCCCTTGAGCAGCATTGTGACAGACTTGTCAAGAGCCACATCAACACCTACACGATTTCCCCATTCAACTACATCACGCATGACCTCCCCACCCCTTCCCTCAAGATCAGCACGAGACTATCCCTCGATTAGGATATGCACACAATTTGTAAGAACGCCCGAGAGTCCTCAGCAGGGGATCCATCATGAGGTTCCAAATTAATGGCCTACATATCGACCCAGCGGACAACCCCGCACAACATCCCTCCAAATCGTTTCGCTGGCGCCTACCACTTTCCTGTCGTCAAAGTTCCAAGCCCTAGGGAAATAGCCCCCACTCAGACACTTCTCAAAGACTGACTCAAGATATTGTGGCACAGCCTTCCAGATGCTTTTACACAGCTCTCCGGTCATACATCAATACCCGGAGACTTTCTACTACGGACGCAACAGATAGTGTTCATCAACTCCGACCCCTCCAGACTTGGACTACTGGCTCCCTCCCTAATGAGAGGAGGGCTACCAGCTGAATCCGCCTCTGGAAAAAAGGCCCCTAGAAGTCCGTGTATACAATATCTCCAAGTTGACATGATAGTATTGCCAACCTGGAGGCCTTCCAAGTCAATGTGGGCAGACCTGCCCCTAGCTATGCTGTAATCGCGACCCCATGGGTCGTCTCTATTGTCCTGTACAAATCTCCTTTATTCGTCCTCCTTGACCCTTACTATCATGTCCTTGTATGTCTTAAGACCAGAGAGATAGACAGCCTTACGCTGAGCCAGATCTTCAGCATTGCCACGCCTGGACCTTTGGAAATACCTCCTAAGGCGACTGAAGTTCCTCCGCTTCACATCTAACCGACGGTCCACCACCTTACCCTGCCAAACCTGGGCGTCCGTTTACGACCGAGGAGTGTGTCATTAACACTGCACATCCACTGGTCTATTCTGCTGATGTGGTCATTGATCATAATTGCCCTGAAGTCTTCTAATGGCATATTTGCAGCCGCCCTGAAACAGTCCGCGTAATTGTACCAGTCGACATTGTTAAGTCTCCACCTGCGAGGGGGTGGAGCCGACTGCGTTCGTCTAAAGTAAGTGGTCCTAATGAGATTATGATCACTTACTCCCGCATTGTCACCCACCCGCCATCTAAAGTCAAAGACTGACTGTTCTGCGCCATTCGCAATTTCACGTCTATGTCACTAGATCCCACTGGGCCATAAAAGGTATATAAGTCACTAGCCTCATTTAATACTGAAGCACCATTTGAGACCAGCCATTCACTTAGCATAACTCCTCGAACGTAAGGTGCTGTCCTGGGCATCTTACTGAACCACATACGAGAGCATGCATTTGCGTCTAAGCCTAGGATAAATGGTGAGCTACTCGCAAGAAGTAGCACCCTATCCATAACTCCTCGAACGTAAGGTGCTGTCCTGGGCATCTTACTGAACCACATACGAGAGCATGCATTTGCGTCTAAGCCTAGGATAAATGGTGAGCTACTCGCAAGAAGTAGCACCCTATCCATAACTCCTCGAACGTAAGGTGCTGTCCTGGGCATCTTACTGAACCACATACGAGAGCATGCATTTGCGTCTAAGCCTAGGATAAATGGTGAGCTACTCGCAAGAAGTAGCACCCTATCCATATACCTTAAATATGGCTCCAGCGGACCACTGTACCTACAATAAATGCTGGCCAGAAGCATCCTGCCAAAACTTCCTTCAACGGAAACACAAATCCCCATAATCCTGCATAAACTGGGCACGTATTCGACATTATCAGATGGTCAGACGGCCAACCTTTGAATTTGCAATTTCAGCACCTTAGTGGATTCGGACATTCCATGGCGAAATGCCCTGCTAACCCACATCTCCTGCATACGTTCGCCCTCTGCCTGCATTCTCTAACAACGTGGTCAAAGCTCATGCACCAGTAGCACGACATCACGGGTACGCACCAAGAACCTAGACCACTTTATGTATACGCCTGCGGAACTCAAGCGTTCCTGAACACGCTGTGTACACTCCAGCACAACATTAATCTGGTTTCCAGCATCAGCCGTCCAAGGGCTGCTGGCTAACCGAACGCTCCGCCTGTACACCTCAGATGCCATCATGTCTTTCAGGATCAGCTCATATAATTCTGACATGAATTCCTCCTTAGAGATTTCGCTGTGTACGCGTTGCACCGTCAATATAGGTCCCAGTTTGCCACGGTCACCTCCAAACCGGCCTGCGCAAACTTGGTGTTAGAAACCACCTGCCGCTCCGCAACAGAGGGGGTATTACCGCGCCGTCACGAGTTGCACGCACTTAATGCACCCGCACACCCAAAGTAGGTCCAACCTGAGCCACCACCTTATCGACTACCTCTTTGGACGTAGTTGCAGCACCTTTGCCCCTAACGACAACCGACCATGTCTCCACTGGTTTCTTCACAACCACCGGCGCAGCACGCTTCGAAGCCCGAGTCTCAACCGGGGCAGTAGTCGGTCGCATAACAGCAGAAGCACCACCAGACTCCAATCTGCCATAGAGCCGCTCATTTTCAGCCTGCTATGTTCGTGGCGAGCCTTGATACAGCACGGTCAACGCCATCAGCCAGCAGTACTTGCATTAGGGACGACGTTATACGCTTCAACTCAGAAATGGACTCCTGTGCATTAGCGAATGCATGGCCACTGGTCAGATTGGGACCCCTACGCCTTCTCACAGCACGACTCCTAGCAGAACCTGCGACACTGTCAGTCGCCTCGGTGATATCCCCGGGGCCAGGCATAAAATTAGCAGCGAGCGAGTAACAGCAACATCAACCACACCAGCGTAGTAGCAGCAGTTCCAGCAACCGGAGCGGAAGGAACAGCAGTGGCATCAGCAGCAGTAGCAGTAGCAGTAGCACGCCGGGTTTTCGGGGAATTGGGCTTCACCCTCTTACCCCTTTCCACCATATCTACCTCACTGTCGGTGTCGCCAACATATCTGATGTATCGTCACCAGCATCATCCTTTCCCAACTTACGCCTACTCGCCGGAGGCATGCTCTACCCCAAAAATAAAATATATATGTACAAATAAGTTTCTACTCACCAAAATAAAAAAAAAAATCTGCAAATGTCCCCAAAATATGCGATGTACAATATTGTATCTATACAATTATATATATTGTATTGTCCAAGATGTTAGCGAAGACGCAACTAAAACTTAGCTGAGACACAAAAAATTAGCCAAGACACAAACCTTAGCAAAGTCACGGACCACTTGGAATTCCCAAAAACTTGGACAAAAATCTCCCCGCAATCCCGGAAAAGTGGCAACACTGAAAACCGGCAAATTTCAAAAAATTACCGAAAGCGGCAACACAGAATATCAAAATAATTTAACGACCTTACTGCAGGAGTTTCACCTTTAAAACTGAGACAGCTATTTGTCCGTCCACAAATGTCTTAAAATACACAAAATTGTTAATTTAAAGATTTTTGGGTCCAAAGTCCACTTGCAATGTGCGTTGAAATACAACAAACACATGCAATATCGCTTAATATAATACACAAGTTTCTACCGTAAAAAATTTCGGAAACCGGCACACCGATTTTTTAAATTTTTATCTCACCGTGACCACGAGAAAACGAACCTTCCGATGATTCCAATTTTAAAATTTTCCGTCAACTTTTACCGCTTTAAACTCACTATTAAAAATTTACTATTTACGCGTATTAAAAACACAACCGTATTATTCAACATTCAACTGAGAGTGAGTGAGTTCTAAGTGACTAACAAGAATAATGATGAAATAATTGTTACTTTTGCAAAATGCAAAGCCAAATATGTACATATGTGTGTACTAACTAAAATCTCTTAAAAAGTTTTTTTTTTTTTTATTTTTAAATTTTATTATTTATTGAATCTTCAATTTAATTGAAACATCAATAAGTTGTTCAAATCTTAAATCTAAAAAAGATAAATATATGTTTAGCCAATGCTAAACAAAATTTTTAGTTTCAACGGTTAAAAAGTGAAATACTAATCAAAAACAGTATTTATTTTTTTTTTTGTTTACTTTCACAGCAATTTCATACAAATTTTTGGGCTAAAAATTTGGGTTTGTGCGTTCCCGTACTTTTGTGCATTTTTGTCTCTAATTGAGAGGAATTATAGTTTACGCTCATTTTACCGAACTTTACTAGAAAAGTAAAGAAACAGAGCTATTGTGAAGACTATTTAAATTTTAGCTTTACATATTTAAATAAAAACAGTACGTTATATGCCACAAAACTATTTCGAACGATGCGAAGAAACCATCTGAAATGGAGAGGCATCTTTTAGCAAAACATCCGGCTTTGGAAATAATATCTATTTTTTTTTGTTCTCAACTTTTTTGCGTTTTTAATTCAACCTAAAAAAAAAAATAGGGCTTCAAAGAGGGTCCGCGAAAAAAAAAATTTTTTGCAAGGGGTCCGTGACCAGGAATTTGGTGAGAACAACTGATGAAGAGGCAATACATACCATTTTTTGTGATGGACTTTATGGCAGTATTATGTAACCGATTTTGATTAAATTTATGCCAAATTAAAAATATGTATTCACAGAAGTGAACAGGATAATGTGGGTTCAGTATTTTGGGAAAATTCAAATTAATGGGAGTTTTTTTTTGAAGCATTAAAATATTCAGTCAGACTAGCAGAGCATATTAGTATACCGATTTCAAGGCCGCACAACTCTCATCATTTATTTGTTTTTACCACTATTAACGGTGGATACTAAGTGGGAATGAATATAAACTATTTATGCAATTTTTCAACAGAATTAATGAATTTTATTAACTTTTTTACTTATGCCCCTATTGTCGTTCTCAATTCAACTCAGTTTGGTTGTGTCCGGGCCGACCCAACTTTCACACCACCAAATTGTTTTTTTGTATTGTGATACACAACTATATTTAGTTGAGATTGTTAAAGAGTTACCAACTTAAAATATCCAGTTTGACAGAACAGCACACAAATTCGTGTAAAAATTTAAAAATATATATTAGAAGAAAAAAGTGTTTTAAGTGTTTTATTCGAAAGCAAATAATTTCAAATGGATATATGTGACTTGCTCCACGAAAAGGGATCTCTGCGCCGAAAAGAAGTTACTGGCAAAAACGCGTTTAAAAAAAAGCGCTTTGTTTTGAGCTACGTATCTGCACCGATGATTTTCATTAATTATGTTCATCTTTACAGGTGATTTGTAAAAAAACTAAAAGACATAGAAACTTGCGGTTTGCGGCATTTGAAAGAGCGTTTTTTTCCTATAAGAATCACTCAAAAAGTAAAAAAAAAATTTTTCGGCGCAGAGGTCCCTTTTCGTGGAGCAGGTCACATATGTGTAGATTTATTTTATGAAGATGGAAACGAAGATGATAATATAGATGTGCTACGCATAGGGAGGAAAATTGGTGATGAATCCAACCCTCTTGAACTACCAACTGCAAAGTAAAAATATTCCAAATATAAGTTACAATTACAGTAAGGAAATAGTTTTTTAAAGATTTATTAGCTATTTCCGACTGAGTAAAGAAGCCTTTTGCTATCTGCTGGATGACATAAAAGATCAATCAAAGAAACCTGTACGTCAGCAATACCACCGATCGCGAAACTTTGTGCTGCCCTTAGATTTTTTGCTGACGGGAGCTACCAGAGAAGTGCAGTGGCAACAACTTCAATATATTATTAGCTCAATCTACAATGTCACTTGTTTTAAGGGAAGTGTTAGATGTGCTAGAGCAGTGCATGATTTTTGGTCATGCCAAATTTTGGTTTCCCACGAGCAATCTCTGGATTTTTTTCCATTAGCTGAACAAGTCTCTCAAATTGGGCTATCGTTGTAATTTTCAAAGGTCTGTAAATATATTATTTGCTGAGAAACTGCAATATTAAGCACAATAAATTTTTCTACTTACGATCTCTCGATTTTTCTGCACTTTATGTCGAAGTAAACTGTAATGAACAAAAACCCATCTATTAATAAGCAGTTGTGTGTATTTATCGTTTTTGTCAACCAAACTTGTGCAAAGTGGCAAATGACAATACCACAAAAAATTGTGAACACAACCAAAAAGTCAACCATGAGTTGAGTGGAGAATGGCAATGCGAATTTATAAACGACGACGAAAATGCTTCAAAAGTTGTCATCCGCAATAGGGGCAGCAATAGGGGCATTAATTGATGCATCTTGGTGTCTAATCACACCTTGGAGCTGTACTTTCTGGGGGAAATGATAATTCAGACATTACCTTTGGACAATTACCCGTAAAATGAGATCTAAAAGGATAGTATACTAGTTTGTACTGTTTTTCTTTTTTTTTTTTGTGGAAACGTGAAACGTCATCGGTAAATGTTTTCAGTACATTAACTGGCCGTTAAAAATTTTTTATGTACTTTTGAAAACGTTTTTATTTTGTTGTACAGTGTTAGTTGCTTTTGTCATAGAGAGCTTTTATGAAACCTATAACAAGAGAACAACTTAAAAATGTTTGGGGTTGTCTGTCTGTCTGTCTTTCCAATGGGGTTTTCTTTTGGCGCGCTTTATTACACAAAATCAGTTTACAGCCAGACCTTAAACTGTGTATTTGTTAGTTCGCGTAGTGCAGATAAATTAAGTGTTGAAAAAATCAAACGTAAAAGCAATAAATTTGTTTACGAATAATATTATAAAAAAAAACCTATTATACCAATTAAAAAAATATTATTTTTTTGAAATTCTTTAAATATTTATTTAATAGAAATAGAGGAACATAGAAATGAAAACCGCTCAAAAATTTTAAACTAAAACGACCTTCAGTTTGAATACATACAAATAAAACTTATTGTTATTATTGTTGTTGAATTTGAAGCCTCTTTTTACAGCATAATATTTTATGCAAATTATAAATATTAGTTTAGGTTTTATTATTGTCTTGTTCGTATTAGAAAAATGCAATACTATAAATAATAAATTCAAATTAATTAAACTAAATATAAAAAATTTATATGCAAATTATCATTTATTGAAACTAATAAGATTCAATTTAAATACAAACCATTAAAGACAAAGAATGGCAACATATGTTGAAAAATAAATATGGGAATTTCCGCAAAAAAAGTCCAGTTTTTGTCACGTCACACGAGCAACCAATTACAATTGTTTCTCTAAAAAAAATTATGAATTTTTACTTTATTGTGTGTTGATGTAGCGCACAACTAGCTGTACATTTAATAAAGAAGAGGAAAAAGTGAAATTTTCTCTACGGAAATCCCCATAATACCAAATACATATTGACAATATTCAGTTCAATGGCAGACGTATTTTAATCTGTAAATCAAGTGCTAAAACCAAATTTAATTGTAAAAAATATCCGTTTATTTTCTAAGCATGTAATATCTTTTGTGCAAGAGCCATTTTGAAATCCTTTAAAATTGCTGCTGCTTATTTTTTCATTTTGGTACAATAATTCTCTATATGCCAGCAAACAATAAGAGCCTTGAAAAGCTTAAGGTGCTTTTTCCACAGTACAGACAAATGACTTGTTTAGAAAATTTTCTATGGGAATTACTTAAAAAAGTGAGTGGTTTTCATGCAAATTTTTTACTTGTATTGTATTATAGAAACCGCACAACGACTTAAACGTTATCAAGCTCAACTAAAAAAAAAAAGAAATTCATTAAATATATCATGTAAATTACTGTCTTAAAGTGTTAAGAATGTTATTGCCTCAAGCCTTAGCACAACCTTTAACCAGTTTCACTTATTGTTAATACAGAGAAAAGCAAAAGCGACATAATTATAAATATTGATAAACGAAAAGTTTGTAAAGTAACTCCCCTGTTTGCATATTTTTTGGTTTTCATATGTTTAAAAGTATAGCGACTTTAGATGAAAAAAACCAACAACCTTCAATACCGGTGTTGTAGCGTGTTCAGTTAGTTGTGCTACTTTTCTCATTTCCCTTCACGTTGTTATGGGATTAACATAATTTTTTTAATACAAATTTTAATCGTTTTTTTGTTTTTAATTTTAAGAAAAAAAGTTCATATGCTGACTTAAATTTTAAAGTTATCGATAACAAGTAGAGCTATTGATAAATTTGCCCTAGAAAAATAAATTTATCGATGAATTTTCAACAGAAAAGTACGAATACTAATAACTTTTGCTGTTATTGATAATGTTTGTATAGAAAAGTTAAGTTATCGCAAAATTTTCTGTAGAAAAGTGATAAAGTGATCGATAAATGTGTGCTCTTAGACGGCAGCTATCACCTTCTGCTGCCGTCCATCAATCCTATATTAGAAAAAAATTGATTTTTAAAGATATGTATGTAAAGACTACGATCACGACTCAATAGAAAATGAAGTTATAGATTTTCTATAGAAAAGTTAAATTATCGAAAACATTATTACAGAAAAAACTTTCGATAACTGTTCAATACTAGATTAAAGCCAGCTCTTACTTTTTTTAGAAAAGTTAATGAAGGCATAAGGTATCTGTATACCAAATTTATCGAAAATAAAAACAAAAAGTACCAAAAGTACCAGAGTTTTTCTCAATTAACCCATTAAATAAAAAGTACCAATTTGTGCCGTTGTACCAATTTGCCCCCTAAAAAACTACCTATATTTTAATATGGGTAACATGCTGTCCATCTACCAAACTTTCATACAAATCCATTAAGAGAATTTCTCAAGAGAAAAAGTACCAAAAGTAAAAAAGTACCAAAGTAGCAGTTTGTTTTCATTTCAGTGTCCAATAAATTGTGTTAATTTCCACAAAAAAATGATAAAATGTTAGAACATAGATAAAAAGTACCAAAACTGTCAATTTTACCCTTTAGAATATCTTTCCCTGAAAAAAACTAAAGTTTTTGATTATTTTTTTTATTAGTATAAAATCAATCAATAGAAAAGTAAAGTAATCGATAATTTGTATATAAAAACAAAAGCTTAATTATATTTTTATTAAATTATTGAAAACATTTTTTCTCTGGAAAAGTAGTTATTGACATTTTCACCGGAAAATTAAATTCATTTCTATAGAAAATTAAAGTCATCGAAAACTTTTCTTTCGAAAAGCTGTCGATAAATCTTTCACAGAAAACTTAATTTGTGCATAGCTTTCCATAGAAAAATAAAGTAAAAGTTCACTTTTATATAGAAAAAAATTACCGATTAAGTTTCTATACGTAGTAAAAGCATTTTGACTTTTGAATTATGATCGCCCCATGCAAAGACCTTTTTGTCTTCTTAATTTAAACACATATTAAAGTACTTCCACATGTTCTCATATTATGAAATTTTAAATTCATAAAGAGTCACAGGATAAAATATATTGGTATTTACTCACTCCTTTAAAAACTGCCTATAAAAACAATATCGAAAAAATCTAATTTTAGAATTTTAAAAATTTTGTTTTTGTTTTAAATGTATGTAGTTTGTACGAAAGAAAAATTCGTTCGACATCGTGGGCCAGGCAGTTAGTTAAAGTAAACAAAATTAAAGTTTGTACAAATGTACTCCGAAAGGTTAAACATTTGAATTCTTCATCAAATAGTATTGACAGCAGTCTTAATATCTTGTGAAAGAGAGAAGGAAGTGAAAATTGTGGAAAATAAAATAACTAAGGGACTGTGCACATATTACGTAACGCTAATTATTTCTCTCCTTTCTTATCTCTCAGGAAAAGATACATACGTCAAACTACATATAAAACAAATTTGGCCCGGAGAACAATTTTTTTTACTGGGCCCAAATCACCGCATACGATATCGAATGTATTATATCGTAATTTGACGCATCGTATGCTATAATTTTCTTATTCGACACGTATCGTAATGTTATTCGATACGATAGTGAAATCAATATCGTATGCGGAGATTTGGCCCCTGAATTTACCCATTTCAAACAATTTGTCTGTAATATATGGTATCTGTCAAAGCTACCATATAAAATTAGCCGTAAATTTTTTATTTGATCACTTTTTACTCTTTACAGCATAGTATTGCATATTTTCGACTATACCGCATATTTTAAATTTTTTTTTCGCATATTTTTGGTTGTAACTAAGGGGCTGCACATATTACGTAACGCTCCAAAGGGGTGGTTAAAGATTTGTTACGGATTGGAAATTTTGCACTGAAAAATTATTAAAAAGGGTTACGAATAGGGGGGGGGGGGGGGGCGTATAAAATATCTGAAAACAGCGTTACGTAATATGTGCACAGCCTCTAATCGCCTAGAACAACAAATATTTATTACCGATTGCGTGATTATTAAATGACTTTGTTTTTTGTTAAATATTTAATATCAAGCAATCAGCCTTCCTTTAAAGAGATAAGTAATATATAAAATAAATATGCTTAATATCCTTCAAATAGAAAAAAAAAACAGACTAAAGTTTTTTTATATATATATATATATATATATATATATACATACACACAAACTCACTTACATATATATGTATGTATGTGCTTTTGTAAATAGATTTCCAAAGGACTAAATAATGATGTGGGAAGAGCACACAATAGGAATGTATTCATTATTGTCATTTTTTCCTATACGATTCAATAAGTTATTGCGTTTTCAAATGTCGCAATCATTAATTTCACATTTAGTGCTAAAATGTCTATTAAAGCAAAAGGATTTATATTTGTCAGAAATTCGTTAATTTAATTTTGTTATTCAGTGTTAATCGAATAGAAAATACACGCATATTGGAAAACCAATTAAAAAGTACATATGTACATACTTTGATAAAAATAACTTCCAAAGTCTTTGTTAGTGAGTGGGTTGTTTTTTCCTCGTTAATAACTTTTCTAATTGTGTAGGCAATAAACTTGTTAATTTAATAGCTCCTGCAAGTATGCAAACATATTCATAGTAACCTTCTTTGATTTTTATATTCAAATGAGAATTATTTACAAGACAAGTTTGTCTTGGCAAAAACATAGTAGAGCGAGTAACTAGTCTGAGTATCAACACCAAAATTAATTTGAAAGGAAACTGTATATCAATAGAATTATCTAATCGCTAAAAGACAAACACATGTCATAGTAATATGTTTTTGAAACATGTTAAATTTACATTAATTGAAATTTTTATTTATTTATTGACATATATTAGTAGTTTCTAATAAAAAAAAGTTTCGTCAAAGTTAAGTTAAAAATTATTTTTTTAATTACCTTAAGCTACAAACCTTTTCAATCGTCAATAAAATTAGAAAATCAATTTAGTTAAATAATTAAAACAGCTGCATGAAATATGGCCCCAATGTAAATTATTGAAAATGACCTGAAAAATATTTCCATTAAAGGAAAGAACAAAATTTTTGTGGGCCAGTTTTCTTATTATGGGCCACTTTTTATTATTGTTGGATTTGGGATAATTTTCCTACTTTGGGGCCATTTTTACATTTTTAAATTGAGGCCATTTTTTCCTCAAGCTAAAATGAAAAATTAAAAGGAAAAATTTGTGTATTTTATTTGGGGTTATTTTTCATAATATACAAAAATTCAAAATTGCCTAAAAATTTTGGAAAAATGGAACCATATTAAAAAACATTCAAATTGGACCGAAAAAATAGGAAAATTGTGTCTGAAATGAAATATTTAAGAAAAAAAGTTTGTAGTTAATAAATATAGGAAATTCAGCTCAATGTAAAAATTTTTCTTCTTTGCAAGGCTTAATGGGACTTGCTATTCCCGAAATTTATAAAACCATCAATATTCTATATTCATTCTATATACATTCGATGTTCGAAATTAAGTTAAAATTTTTTAAGCCAATAATAAGCAAACAAAACACCTAAAAAATAAAGTATTTATTCCTTTATTTCATTCATTATTAATCCTAAGCCGTATTAGAACCATATTCGTGTAAAAAAAGATATAAAGAAAAGTACAACTAAAATTTTTCATAAATTATTTTATAAACGATTATTAAAGTTATTGTCGAAACGGAATCGTATTGATTCTACTTGAATGCTTGTGCGTAACAGGCAGCCACGTAAATCATTAAAGTTATTGTAGCCTTAATGTACGAATTTTGTATGGAAATCCCATTTTTTATTTTGTACACTTTCATTTAATTAATTTATTATAAATAAGGGGGTAAATATAAACGCCCATTTTGTATAATAAAAAATAGGCGTGTTAAAAATATTTTTAATGCATGTTATTCTCTATTGCATGCTCTGCCATCTTAAAACAAAGTTTGTGCAATTTTAAAAACAACTGCGTTGTGAATGTAATAAATAAATAAAAAAATTCTAGGCCAGCAAAAGTAAACAGTAGGTGGTTTTTTTCCTGAACATTGTATAACTTGTTAAAGGTTTAAGATATTTAAGTAAAGATTTCATAATATGATAGATTAGAAAGTTGCCTACACGCCTCACGGCGCCCAATGTTAGTGAATAAATTGATATTTATAATCAAATCCTCTATATATATCCACAGAAAATTCTAATAAAATCAATGAATGATTTTTTCGCCATATGATAGATTGTAAAGTGGGCTAAGCGATGGTCAACCTTTGGCCCACCTAACAGCCCGCCATGTTAGTTAAAAAATTATATATCTGACAAAAACTTCTCTGATCTACCCAGGGAAAAGTTGTAAAAAATTAAAACAACAACGAGTCAAATACCGATATCGTGTTCTATAAGCTGATAAATTTTCATTACAACGGAGTTATAGCCAAACTTTCAAACTCTATTTTAGATAGGAAAAGAACATAAATTGCATGCTTTCAATGCGATTTCGTCTCTGTAACCTTTCAATGTATTTTAATAAAATTTACTGTAAATAAAAAATTGCAAATATGTGCTAAGAAAATACAAGAAAAAAATTCAAAAATAATGTTTCGATTTATCAAATGTCCTGTATTGTTTAAAAATGTCCTTATAGAAAAGTTTAGTGAAGTTTTTAATTTTCGCAATTGATTTCCATAATTCAAAACTGAGTTTCAGTCTATGAAATTTAGATTGAATTTTCGAAATCTTAGAAAATTTACTTTAGTTTTTTGCTATAATTTTTTAAAGAAAATGTACATACTGTCTGTGAGTCGCTGTATTATATATTCTATAAAACAACCAAGCTAATTATACATATGTCTTCTATAACAACATTTTAATTCGTTGTTGTTGTTGTTATTTCCACTAATAAAAATTCAAATCGTTTCTATTGATGTGTGTAGAAAAAAAAGTACGTTACATATGGCTCAATAAAACCAAAATATATTTACAAAGTGCTGAAGCTGAACAAAACCAAAATGTGTTTTATTTTTTTTCGCAGTTGTTGTCTGTCCACAAGCTTTTTACATGGCAGCATTTACTAAAATAGTGTAGATTTTTTGAAAAGATAATTTTTAACAATTAACTATGAGCATATTTATAGTATTAAAACGCAAAAAGAATTATTTGCGATTTCTTGTTATGAGAAAATCCATGGGAGTAGAAAAATTTCTTGACTTTGCTGGGAAAATGTAAATTTCGTAACGTATTAAATTTATTTTTTGTGTTAAAAGACTCAAAAGGCAAACAATAATCGTTGATGTGGCGTAAACACTTTCTACACATTTCATATTTATACATTTTAAACTTTAGTTAAACTTAATAAATTCTTATCACAACTTTTTAACTACTGACGCATTATCACGTGAGTTTACCTTTACTTCAAATCTGATGAAAGTAAAATTATTCAAAGAGATAATTATGTACATTTATAAAATTTTCCGTACTTGTAGAGATAAAAAAATAATTTTTTTTTTCAAATTAAATTAAATTGTATTTCTAAAGATACGGTCAGACTGAAAAAATATTAAGGCACGGGTACATGATTGAAAGTGAAAAAAAATTGTGTGACTACTGCAAAAGCTAATGTGATAAAATTATCATAAATAAATTAAAAAAATTCTTTATAATTTTTAAACAGTCTAATAAGTGATCTCAATACTGATCTACACATTTAACAATAAAAAAAAAACAAGTTCTAACTTATTTTTATAAAAATATTAAAAAAAAAACAGTTTGCAAAAAAATTCGTTAAAGTTTTGTCCGCAAAAAAATGTCTTTAATTTGGATGAGCACTTTTAAATTAACCCTAATATTGGGTCTTACATATGGTGTCGTTTCAAGGTAAATACAATCTCAAGAAAAACAAATTATACAATTATTTTAAAAATCAAAACTACTACCTCGTAAAATCAGTGAAATATTCATAAAATCACACTTATCGGGAATAAAAAATATACCGTGAAATGTGTTGCCTTTTTCTCTAAAATTGTGATCGCCAATTTTTGCATTATTGTTGTTGGTGTTGTGTCATTTTATCATTTTCTAATTTTCTCACAATAATTTTGTTCATGGAAAATATTTGCTTCCCATTCACGATAAGAGTGAATATTCATCATTAAAGTTAGGAATAGTTTGATTAAACGTTAGCAGTCTTACCGCCCCCTCACATTTAGTTGTGTATATTTTTTTTTTCCTGTCATAAAAACCAAAAACAAAACCAAAGAAATTTTCCCCAAAAATACAAGGAAAACTCCAGAGAGATTTACACAAAATCCCTTAGGTGTATTCCTTCCTATTTCATTTTCTGTACTTCAAAAAAAAAAAAAAATAAATGGCCAAATATTCCTTGTAACTGTTTCCAAAATCAACAAGAAAAATCTGCCTAAATGGCAACCCTAATAACTAAAAATCGTATATTTTCGATCCAAAAAATTGTTGCATTTCGTGTGTCAATTTCTTTCATACAAAACTAAAGGAAACCATTCCCAAAACACAAAGTAAAATCCAGAGAGATTTACACAAAATCCCTCCCTATTTCATATTGTGTACTTCACGAAATTAAAAACAAAATGGCCAAATATTCCTTTTAAAACTGTTCCCGAAATCAAGAAAAAAACCCCGCCTAAATGGCAACTGTAAAAACTAAAAATCGCACAGTTTCGGTCCCCACCTTTTTTGTTGTGTATATTTTTATGCAATTTCATTCTGTGTGTCGATTTCTGTCATACAATACAAAACTAAAGAAAACAATAAAAATAAATCATTCCCAAAATACAAGGCAAAATCCGCCTAAGTGGCAGGCAGGTCTGGTAAATTGTACTCGAATGTAGCCTGCATTCTTGAATGCATTTTTGTATGACATTTCTTTAAAAAATAGGAAAAGAAAGAATATTTCTTTTAAAATTGTTCCCGAAATTTACAGTAAAATCGTTATAACTGGCAAATATAGTCGTTTGCAACAGATGTCGCTCACAATGTCAGTCTTTCCCATTTTACTGTTTATATTTGTCCCCTTTTACATATTGACAATTGAAAGGCAGACAGACGAAGTTTGTTGAAGAAGGGTTGAAGATGCAGAGGGTATAGTACACGACCCTCTGCACCGGACATTTTTCCTTTTTCTCTTTCACTCTTCGCATTTTGTATGTTGTTGCTTCATATCATTTTTCTCACACCATTGCCATTTTAGTATTACTGCATGTGGTGCGTAGAATTATGTGCATAAACAACAACAGCGAAAAACATACGAACAATTTCTGTCTGTCTATTAATTTCCAATATGTAAAAGCTACATTCAAGTTCAAAAGAGAATTACAAAAATGTCTGCCCTTCAGTTGCCATTATGTAAAAGGGGACTTTCCACGTGATTTTTCAAAATCGTTTAAATAATTTCGTCTTCCTTATTTTATTTTATGTATCCCACTATCATAAAAATCAAAAGGAAAATATTCCCAAAATATCGGATAAAATCCCCATAACTGACAGGTGTAGTTATTTGTTACAGAAAGGTCTGGGGTTTTTTTTATTTTATTACATGGATTTTTACGAAATCACTTAAAAACTTCAGTTTTTTTCCATGTTTTCAAATTCAAGACCAACAAACTTGGCAACTGTTGTCCAAAACTGATAATAAATATGATCTCCTCATTTTATATTAAAAAATCTAAAAAAAAAAATATTATCTAAACAAGCAATTTCACTTTTCAAATGTTTCCCGGAATCTAGAAGAAAAACAATAGAAAATAATCAAATTCTTAAGGCTTCCCATAATAGACAGAAAAATCCACTTGACTAGTAACTTGATGTGTTTGTTGTAATGAGAATCAATCTGTGTGACCTTATATTTTCAATACTCCCCACCTACATACTTGCATACAAACATACATACATACATAAATAATTGTAAATTTTTAACCAATTTTTTTTTTTGTTTGCAGGAACTCTTACAGTCGAAGAAGTGTACAAAGATCGCGATCAGTTCGCAGCTTTAGTGCGCGAAGTAGCCGCACCTGATGTCGGTCGCATGGGAATCGAAATACTTTCCTTCACCATCAAAGATGTCTACGATGATGTACAGTATTTGGCTTCGCTTGGCAAGGCACAAACGGCCGTCGTTAAACGTGATGCCGACGCCGGTGTAGCCGAAGCCAATCGTGATGCTGGCATACGTGAAGCTGAATGTGAAAAGAGCGCAATGGATGTTAAATATTCAACCGATACGAAGATCGAAGATAATGCACGTGTCTTTAAGTTGCAAAAGGCCAATTTCGATCAGGAAACTAATACGGCCAAGGCTGAATCACAATTGGCCTACGAATTGCAGGCGGCGAAAATTCGTCAAAAGATACGTAACGAAGAAATACAAATCGATGTGGTCGAAAGGCGTAAACAAATTGAAATCGAATCACAAGAAGTACAACGTAAGGATAAAGAACTGATGGGTACTGTTAAATTACCCGCCGAAGCAGAATCCTATAGAGTGCAAGCTATTGCGCAGGGCAAACAGTAAGTGCTATACATAGAAGAGTTTTTATTAATATTTACAAAAGGGCGCAGTGCCACGTCGCTAATGTAAATATATAAATGTAATTTTTACAAAATTTCAAGTTAAACGAATTCTGCGATACTTTGCATACTTTGTCTTAAGTATAAAATTTAATTTATGAAAACAGTGCGTGGTAGTGCCACGCCCAAACTAATAGTGTTTTCTTTTCTACACACAAAATGGCACCTAGTTGAAAGGTACATGTATAAAATGTCGTGCCAACCCTGTTATAATGCAACTTGTTATTTCACTAGAACAAAACATAACTTATGAAAAAGTGGAACGCCCTGTTTTTAACAGCTGACAGCTAAGTTTTACAGGGCACTATCAACACTATCGATTTTTACAAGGCCTAAAGTGCAATTTCATCCACCTTTAGTGAGGTCGATTTTTTTAGAATCAAACACACCACGCTTTTAGATAGCAAAACATTTTTAAGAAACGAACACCAAAGTACACTTTCTGCATAGAGATGTACCATTTTTTTTTTTTTTGTAGAAAAGAAAACACCAAAAGTAAAAATTTCAATTCAACTATTTACTATTAGCAGATTCACACGCTACATTTTAATGTTAGCAAATCACTAGTTGGAACAGTGTTTATTCTAACTACTTCAGATCGAGCACAAGTATAGGGTGCATATTGTAGGGTGTTAGCAAATATTGTGTTGGCAACCATTGTCGTCACAGTATTTTAAATTGAGCGCTGTCTAAAGAACACACATTCCCACACATTTAGTTCTTGTAACAATACAATTTATTGATGGGGAAATGGGCGGATCACTCCCATATTAGTGCAATCTATATGAGGAGCCGTTTACTTTGAAAGTGGCATAAGTCACTTTTTTTAAAAAATCGAGTTAAGAGCAAAACTAAATAAAATTGAAGAATATCTTTTCATTGAAAAAAATTTGCAATCAACAAAAAAAGTGACTTATGCCACTTTCAAAATAAACGGCTATATATACATATATATATAGCGACAACAATGAAACCTTACGCGCACGTTGAATTGGTTTAGTAATAATATTGTATCTTTAGAAAAGTGGTAAGTGCCACGCCCATGCAAATTATTTCTATTTTTTTTTTTAGCTGATACTTACTTATGTGTATTTTATTTTCATTTAGAAAAAGTTTTTGTTCTCAAAAATTTATAAGCTGCATTTGATTGGTTGCTAATACCAACCAACTCATCAGTAGATCTCTACAACCAAGATTGAAAAGTTTTCAAATTTTTTTGCTTATACACAAACCCTCAAGCAATAACCGAGAATTACTAAAGCGCAATAGTTAAAAGAAAAACTTATTATACAAACAACAAAACAATTTTAACAATAAACAATTTTTATTAGATTGGAGTTTGAAAACTTTTCGAGCATGGTGGTAAAAATTTTCTAATCAGTTGGTTGGTATTAGCAACCAATTAAATACAGCATATAGACTAGCTAACTAATTTTTGAAAACATACATAAATTCTTGACTATTATTCAAATAAAATGGTATATGTATTTAAAAAAAAAAATTTTTAATTTGTGCTACCTTTTTTGTCTTTTTCAGATGTCAAACTATTGAAATGGCTCGTGCTGAAGCCGAAAAGATACGAAAAATTGGTGCTGCCGAGGCTCATGCCATTGAGTTGGTGGGTAAAGCTGAAGCTGAACGCATGCGCATGAAGGCTCATGTCTACAAACAATATGGCGATGCTGCTATCATGAATATTGTTTTGGAATCACTGCCCAAGGTAGATTTTTTTTTTTTTTTTTGTTGGTTTCTTCTTGTAATATTTACTAAATTCAATTTGTTTATGAACTATTTACTAGATTGCTGCCGAAGTTGCCGCTCCTTTGGCTAAAACTGATGAAATTGTTCTTATCGGCGGCAATGACAATGTAACCAATGACGTTACCCGCCTTGTGGCACAATTGCCACCATCTATTAATGCCCTTACCGGGGTTGATCTTACTAAGGTTTTGTCAAAAATACCGGGAGCCAAAGCGTGAAATTTAGCTCATCTATCGGCTCAAGGATTTGATGATTTAGCAATGGCTTGAAACTAAATAGATATAAACGAATTCCGACAATGGTGGACTTGATGTTTTTTTTTTTTTTGCAAATGAAGAAAAGTCTAATTAATTATTTAAGCACAAAATAACTGCCAGATTTTTTTCAAAATATTAAACTGGGTTTTCAATGTTTTAAAAAAATTAAAATGTACGATAACTTCTTAAACTACTTTCACTACCGACTTGACAAGTTATAAATAGATTTTTTTTTTACACTTCAAAATTGTTATTTAAAGATACACTGCGATATCAGGTGTTAAAATGCATTTCAAACCCAAATCATTGCTTGTAAATTAATTGGCAGTAAATCCTTAAAATTAAATATAATTAAGTAAAACAAAATTTATTTTTGAAAACATTTAAATGTTTTTCAATTTAAAAACTTGTAATAAACTGAAAACAAAATAGTGGACAACAAGTGCTAAAGTGTGGGTAAAATGTTTAAGTGTTTTTTTTTTATAATTTTATATAAGTACTTATATTTTTTATTTAAATTTTACAAAAACAAACTAAAATTTTAAATTAAGAAAAACCACATAAAAAGTAATTCTAATGCATTTAAACTGATTTTCAGAATATAAAGACCAAAACTTTAACACATCTACAAGTATTTATAAACTAATCACTTAAAAACTGCATATATGCAATTAATGATCAATAGCCCACTGTGCAAAATGAATTTTGAAAATAAAGTGGCTTTTATTTAAGCCCATAACTTTAAATTAAATTGAATAGAATATATTTTACTAACAAACCGCACACTTTTTGGAACTTAAGAGAAAAGGTTTATTTTTTACAATTTAGCAAAATAATATATTATGCATCCATGTATTTAGTTAAAAAAGAAAATCTTTTGTTTTGTTCTATCAAATAGCAATTTCAATTAAGTTTTTAGTGAAAAACTTAGCTTAAAAAAGATTATGCAATTCTCGAAATATTTGATATTATTTTTTATTTAAACTTACAAAAATTATATATGTATGTGCATGTAATAAATAATTGAAACTTTAAAACAAATAAATCCCACCATTTTATGTTACAATAATTTGTATAAGTTTTACCCATTGTGTTTGTATCATTATGTTTTATAGATTATAACCTTAGCTTTAGTACTAGTCTGTTTTTAAGCACATAAAATAAGCATAAGTCTCCTTAAAAAAGGTATTAATAGAAAACGCCCACTTTCCTGTTATAAAAAGTAGACGTGTCCTAAAGTTTGAGAACACATATTATTTAGCATGTAGCAAATAGTACATTCGCCGCTAAATTGTCATCCAACTTTTAAAACAAATGCAACAATGTTCTTCTAATAAACAATGTAACTTCTAATAAACACCATTTTTGACAGTTCAATGTTGCACAGCTGATTATGACATAGGGTAACAAAGCCATCTGCTAATGGATTCGCATTAGAACGTTGTATATCATATTTATGTGTAAATATTCGTATATGCTGTAAACTTGCCAAAATTTGAGAGTTCACTTAAACGTGTTTTGTTTCTTTTTCTCATATTTTGTACCATGAACTTTTACACATAAGCAATTTTTGACAATTCAGTTTTGCAGCTGATGACGTTAACTCAGTACGTCATAAATATTGCCAATTTAAGATAATTTAATTCGCGACATCTATATGTCAAAAACTTTCGCTTATATAAATACTTTCATGAATTACCCTGTTTCGACTTTATAAATTGCGAGCAACATTGTGACTAACTTTTGTATTTTTGATATAATTACACCAGATATACATATAAATTAAAGTAAAAACTAGTGAAATTAAATTTTTAGATCGAAAACTACAGAGAAACTATACAAAATGCAAGTCAAAATTGTGGCGAATAAAATTAAATCGGATAAATCCTCGAAAATGGATGCGCACGAAATGAATGTTTAAAAATTTGCAACTATGTTGGTAAAATTTTTTGTGGCTGAAACTGTTGTAATTTGTATGCATATTTTCATTTTAATTGCAGATAATCTGGAAAAGCAAGTATCAGCGGCGGACAGTATTATACAGAACGTTTAAATCAAACGTCAATCATCGAGAGTGTGGAATGGACGCTCGGAAGAGTACACACAGCCTCTGAAAGTTGGATAAGTTCTATAAAAATCGCATAGAAGTAGCGGAAATTTTAATAAAACACAAACTACTTGAAAATTTATTTCATGAATTTAGTTTTAAAAACGACTAAAATGTAAAAATAAATTTTACGAAAAATTCATAAAAGATTTGATTAATTAAATCGTAATCAATTATCAAAATAAAATATACATACATACATTAAAAAAAATGTGGAGAATTTTTTTATGTGCATTGAATAAGCGTAATTTATGCTTTGGCTGAGTGGTAAGTGATTACGATTACGATCATGAAAATATTTGGTTTGATTCCCAGCGATGTCTGTGAACATTTACATATATTCATTAAATCACGTGAACAATGTGCTAGCACAAGTACGCATGACATTTACAAGTAGCTATATTGCTAAGCACTAAGAACACAGTGAGGTGGTTGAGTGGCTGACGAGCAGATTACGAGTCGTGAGGACCTTGATTCAAATCCTAGGAGTAGCAAAACTAATAGTAAGTAAAAAGTAAGATTACAACAAGTTCCACAACTACAATACACAGCTTCCTCCTCCCTAACATACTAATCTAATTAATCCCCACCACTATGCGCGATGTCTTCACTAAACCAGCCTAGCCAAAGACCCCAACAGAAAATATGTTCCACTTACAATAAATAGCAGCGACTTGAACCACCCCCATCATTCCGGTTTCCAAATTTTTCTACCTTATTATTATTTATTTTCACAGCTAGCTGGCTGGCACTTTTTTTTCGTTATTCGGATTTTTTGGCTAAAATTGGCATTTAATTGGTCTCGACATTGTCCAAATCGATGGAGACTGTGGACAACGGGCCTGGGGAACCATTTTCTCTCGATCTAACACTCAAAAGCATAATTTTCAATCCACAATCATGCAAACGGCTCTTCAATGACATCAAATTGGTTTTGCATCTTCAAACTATAGGTAATTGGGAGAGAATGGCGTAGCTTTGTGAGGATTATTTGGCAATAGTGTTTATATGGTAAATGGACACGGTATTGATTAGTAAAAATACCTCCTATGAGGTGATAGTAATGTGTGTATTTAATATTTACTTACCTTTTTCAAGAAATAAAATAAAATGCATAAAAATATACTGCTGTTTGTGTTCGATTTAAGTAAAGAATGAAAGACAACAAAATACATTAAATAAATATTAAATATATATAAATATGCGAATAAATGGTGGTGTTTGAACTGATTAGAAAACTTAATGCTAATTGGAGAGCCGTTTGCATGATTGTGGATTGAAAATTATGCTTTTGAGTGTTAGATCGAGAGAAAATGGTTCCCCAGGCCCGTGGTCCACAGTCTCCATCGATTTGGACAATGTCGAGACCAATTAAATGCTAATTTTAGCCAAAAAATCCGAATAACGAAAAAAAAGTGCCAGCTAGTGTGAAAATAGATAAAAAGGTAGAAAAATTTGGAAACCGGAATGTATGGGTGTGGTTCAATGTCGCTGCTATAAGTAAGTGGAACATATTTTCTGTTGGGGTGTTTGGCTAGGCTGGTTTAGTGAAGACATCGCGCATAGTGGTGGGGATTAATTAGATTAGTATGTTAGGGAGGAGGAAGCTGTGTTTGTAGTTGTGGAACTTGTTGTAATCTTACTTTTTACTTACTATTAATTTTGCTACTCCTAGGATTTGAATCAAGGTCCTCACGACTCGTAATCTGCTCGTCAGCCACTCAGCCACTTCACTGTGTTCTAAGTGCTTAGCAATATAGCTACTTGTAAGTGGCATGTGTACTTGTGCTAGCACATTGTTCACATGATTTAATGAATATATGTAAATGTTCACAGACATCGCTGGGAATCAAACCAGGTATTTTCATGTTTGTAATCGTAAACACTTACCACTCAGCCAAATAAAATAGCCTTATTCACTGCACATAAATAATTCTCCATATTGTTTGTAATGTATATTTTATTTTGATAATTGATTATGATTTAATTAATCAAATATTTTATGAATTTTTTTTTTTTAAATTTATTTTTACATTTTGTGCACATTTTAGTTGTTTTTTAAAATTTATAACATGACATAAATACCAATTTTTAAGTAGTTTTTTATTAAAATTTCCGCTACTTCTATGCGATTTTTATAGAACTTATCCAATTCTGTCAGAGGCTGTATGCACTCTTCCGAGCGTCCATTCCACACTCTCGGGGATTGACGTTTGATTTATACGTTCTGTATAATACTGTCCGCCGCTGATAATTGCTTTTCCAGATTATCTGCAATTAAAATAAATATATTCACTAAAATTACAAACAGTTTCAGACAGAAAAATTTTTACTTACTTGCATATTTTTAATCATTCATTTCGCCGGCATTCCATTTCGTGTGCATCCATCGGGGAATCATCCGATTTAATTTCATTTACTCCTCATCACTGAACACATGACCCTTATTACAATTTTTACTTGAATTTTGGATAGCTTTTCTGTAATTTCCGAATTAAAAATTTAATTTTACTAGTTTATACTTTAATTTATGTGGTTAGTAAAATATCAAAAATACAAAAGTTAATATCAATGTCGCAATTTATAAAGTGCAAACAGGGTAATTCATGAAAGTATTTATATTAGAGAAAGTATTTGACATATAGATGTCGCGAATTAAATTATCTTAAATTGGCAATATATATGACATTGTTAGTATATATCATCAGCTGTGCAAACTTGAATTGTCAAAAATTGCTGAAGTTCGTAGCACAATCGTGTCTGTTATGAGATTCACATCCTACTGAAAGTGAATCTTTTCCGAATATTTTGGTGTCCTGACATTCACTTCCGAACAATTTTTTCGTTTTACTTTCGACTGCACTAAGCTGTGTGAAACGAAATAGAATCTCATTTATTATACAATAAAACTAATTTAATTTGAAAAAAATCTTTTTTGAACTTAAGTTTGATATCTTATCTACCTAATTCAGAAATAAAAACCAATATAGGTTTGATAATAACACATGGACAAGGAGATTTAAAATTAGCCACATTAGCCACCAATCGACCAAAAATATTCGGAAATATGCCGGACAAAAAAATATTCTATTTTGTGATTCGGAAATTTTCATTCTAATTGAAAACGTTCGGAACTCATGACAGACACGAATATATGAGGCTAGAAACCAAAAAAAAAATTAGGGGACTCTAAAATTATGGATATGAACCAATGTTGAAAACATGTAACTTGTGTCCTGTTTCTATCTAATTTAGTTTGGAAGTTTGACCATAACCCCGGTGTTTTACGTAACGGTATGAAATTTCCTTACAGAACACGGTATTTCTATTTTCTACGAGTCTTCCCTGAAAAGATAGAGAGGATGTTGTCAAAAATATAATTTTTTAACTAATATGGGGGTATTTCACCTGTACAAAAGCTGCAAAACTTGCATGATATAAATTCGAGAATAACCTCTCAACGTCTATATGTATATGTTCGTAGATGCTATATTCACCAAATTGCATGCCATTGCATAAATAAAAAAATAATTGATATTGTTTATAAAGCTTTTCAATTACGACCAAGATTTTCAATTTGGACAGATGAGAAGATAGATAAGAAGGTCCAGTGGACTCCCATACCTGTAAATAAACGCATGATGTCAGAATTAAATATTATAAGACCTTATAAATAAATTTATAAAACACTTTTTTTTTTTGCATATTTCATGCACATAAAACACACTTACGGATTTCCCTTATTATAAAAGCGATCTTGGTAATAACTGGTCTGGCTGGTTGCCTTTTATCCGTTTAAGATTTATTTGAAGTATTTGCATTGGTGACCAATTTATTAATAGTCCTCATAATATATACATAATTCATAAGTTGGTCGCGCTCGAAAATGAAGGTAGTTTAGGAAGTCAAGAACCGTAAATCAGGAAATAATAATAGCTTAAGTGTAATAACATTGGAGATATAAATGTGTATTAAATTAATTATGTAAAAATATAATAAGAATTTTTAATACTAATTATTTTTCAAATAAAAAAGAAATATGTGTTATATGTATGTAATTGATTTTACCATAACAACGTTCTTACACTCTGATGACTGTAATCTTCGCACACAAATGAAACACACATTGTTCTTTCTTAGTAAAAAAATACTTTTTTCATTATTTAATTTCTTTTTTCTTTCTTTTATTTTTGTAAATCCTCCCATGAAAGATCTTTCATTCAATTCATTAGGAAGAAATTTTGTATTTTTTGAATACTGTTTTCAAAAAAAGTTTAAACTTTTCGAATGAGTTCATAAAACGAACTCATCCCATACAAAAGTTGCTGTAAGAAAAAAATCTTTATAAAAGATATTAAAAAAATAATTGATTTCAACAAAAACAAAATTATAGCTACATTTAAAAGTAATTAATAAAATTGTATAAAAATTAAAAATAAAAATTGTTTAAGAAGAAACTAAAACATATTGTTGCTAAATATGTACAATCAAAATTTTAAAATTAAATAAAATAGAATTTAGCAATATTTAAGGCACAATTATCTTAAAATTTTTTAATAATTGATCGATTGACTGATTGGTAAAAATACTATTTAAAAATTGTGGTGCAACGAGAAGTTTTTTTTTTTTTTTTTTTTTTGTAAATATTAGAAGAAATTAAGACAGAAAGAACAAAAAGAAAAACAGATGAGAATATTTAAATGCAAATATCACAATATGGTTGGCTTTTTTTTAACTATTTTGTTGCACTAACAGTTAAATTTTTCTTAGATTTTTTTAACTAATCTTTTTGAATTTTTGTACAGTTGAATTTTTTTTGTTTAATGTTTAAAAAAGAAATGCAAAAATTATAAATGAAATAATCACAGTTGTTGTTTTGTTTGTTTTGCCTTTAAAAATATCTCTAAAGTGTTTGTAGTTTTAATTTCAATATTAATAGAGATTAATAAGGGGACAGTTTTTTATTTATTATTAAATGATTTTTGTTTTTTCTCATAAGTATTTATATTTAGTAAAATAGTATGAACTATGGATTAAATATTAAACTTACAGTTTACCACATACATAATAAAATTTATTTTTACTTAAATTAGAGACCAAAAGTTTGCACACAAAAATTTCAAATAGAAATTCACGTTTACACTTTATTCCTTTGGAAATTTAATTTCCTTTCATTCCAACAATTTTTCATTTATTCGCAAATTATTCAATGCGTTGATTAGCAAAACGGTATTAAAAATTTCTAAAACTCGTACCACAACTCTTGACAATTTTGCCATAAATAATTTCGCATATATTAAGAACAAAAGCTTTACACAGTTCATTCACAAATGAAGCTAAAAAGGCCTATCTCTACTTTTCGAAAATTTCTCAATTTTGATATACATATTACTATGTAGTTAGTTGTGATATAATAAAATAGAGAAATGTTTGAAAAGTGGATTTAAGCATTTTAGCTTCTGACACATCTAATGAGTGGAACGGAAGTTAGTTCTTTTGCGTCTAGAAAACCAGCGATATACATCGCTTGATATTATGGGTCTGGATGGCCGATAAATATTTATTCAAAATTTGTTTAGTATCGAAAAAGTTCTTGTTTACTTTTCATATGTTCTTGTTTATCGCTAATACGCCGTTTTTAAAATATGTTTCAGAAATTCATTCGTAATAGTGTTTTACTGAACGAACGGATCTCTTACTTAATTAATCACTTCATTGATTTTTTTATGTAGAGCCCAGCCCCCGACTATACTAAAAAACTTTTAAATATCATATGCAAAATTTAAAATGTTATCAACGGATATAAATTTTAAGATTTGTAATATAATAAAGTAATAATTGTAAAATATTAAGCAACTACGTTCATATATATTTTTAAGTAGGGTTACATTCATAAGCAATAATTTAAATATTCTACAATAAAGTAATATATAAATTTAAAAGAAAAATATGAATATATGTTTGTATGTATGTATGTATATGATAAAAACTAAATGAATGGTTTGAACAAATAATTGAGATTAATGTTATATTATGTATGTACGTATGTATATGATATTTATTTAATTTTATACTTTTGTATTTTTTGCTTCTATTTCTATTTTATACGTTATATGTATTTTAAATTTGTATATGTGTGTACTTTATTTTAGTTTTTCTTTCGAATTGTATGCAAGTCTGTCTATTATTATTTGTTTTTGACTACTTTTAATGATAATTTAGTTTTATCGCGACTCGTAATTTTTTTAAAGCCCGTTAAAGTGGACAGAGAACTTTTAATATTTTTAAAATTTGTTTATTTCTTTATGTTTTCATCAATTTTATTTGCGTTTAGTTTTTTTTTTTATTTTTTTTTTTTATTTAAGGTTTTATAGTAAATTTTTATGTTTATACTTTGTATTTTTTAGATTTGTTGAATATATTAATTTTTAAAGTTTATATTATTTGTACATGTTTTATTGTATCCAATAATTATTTATAATGGCTTAGCAAAGGTTTATAAAAGTTGTATAAAACGAATTTCGATTGAAAATGTTGTTTTATAAATCTTTTATAAAATATTGTTAAACTATTATTAATAAGTTTTCATATTATTCACTTATTTTCACTTGAAATTTAAAAAAAAAAATTACTTTAATTGAAAATTAATCTTATAGCGAGATCTGATAACAGACAGTCCTCTTTTTTATTGGAAATATTTATTATAATTTATAGATAATTTATGGATTATTCTTTGAAATATATTTCAGTTTTAAGTAGCTTTTTGTTTGTATTTTCAAAAAGTTTCATATTTTAAGATTCGAGTTTTTTTACTACACCAGATAACTTTTTTTATCTTTTTGAATATTAAATTTTAGTTCAAGAATTAAGTTTTATATTTTTTTCTGTATAATAAAAATTTCTTTATATGTAAGTATGTATATGTATCAGTAGTATTGTACATACAACAATGTAACACACCATATGTTGTATTATATATAGCATTAATTATCAAATAATTACTACTGAGAATTGTTCATTTATAACACTTGGTATTTTAAATTACTCTTGTATATTCAATTATGACATAAATATATGTATGCTAACGATTAGTTTGCACTGTGTATATATAAGAAATATATACTATGTTGATGTAATTTTAATAGACCCTTTAATTTTTAATATATGTATCTTAATTTTAATTAGTTTTTAATTTTTATTTTGGGCCATTATGTCATTTTTTCCAGCTAAACACTTTTAACTTTTATTGAAATATTTTCAAGTGCATTCAATTGAAAGTTTTCTTAAGAGCTTTTATGTGTTTTATAACTTTTTCAATGTATTGTATGTTAAGAAACTTATTTTAAACATGTGAAATGGTACATATAATTTTTAGTACATATAAATATTTATTATTATTTTTTTGTTGTTGCTTGATTTCACTTTTTAAATTTTTAAATTGTTAATCATTTTAGCAATTTAACCACTATTATTAATTTATCTATTTAATCTTTTCTTATACATATATTTTATGTGCCTTAAGTATTTTATATATTGATTTTTATTTATACATAATTTGAAAACTGTTTTGTATGTTATAATTTTCCCACTTTCTCTTTATTTTTAATATTATTTTTTAAGTTTATTCGTAATAATATAAAAAAAAATATTATTTTTTAAGATTAAATTTATACACAAAAAAGGTCATTAAGGGCTAAGGATTTTACCTTTTGCTAATTCTATAGAATTCGTACAAAATGCTTTTTATCTTCTTTCAAAAAAAAAAGTATTTTTGGTAAAAGTACCATTTTGAAAAAAAAACTGCTGAATAATTTCTTGTTACCTTTCAAAAAATTAGATAAAAAAATACAATTTTGACAAAGAATTTTTTTTTAAGTGCTTTTTTTTAATAAATGACTTTTCCATACGTATCGAAAATGTACATTTTCCCGAAAGAGACCTCACAAATAACCTGTCACGGAATCATGCCACTATCGAGGGTAACACCATGCCTGCCAACATATCCATTCCCAAAGAGATGGAGTATGCCCAAAGCATCCCCATTCCTAAGGGGACAGAGTACGCATCTCGCAGTAAAATGTAAGGTGAGTCCAATATAGGAGTAACACTCTTCTAACCCACAGTAGGCGCCTGTGTTACCCGTGTATAGCTATGGTATGGGTTGTGTTGTAACACATAAGTTTTAGGGGTAATTGGCCAAATGTAATGCCGGGAAAAGCTAATTACCCTTTTCCCCAGATAGCACATCATCAAGGTGTGGGTAGTCACCAATATGTCAAAACGTGCTCCCCGGGTGGATGAGCACTTGTCTATTAGATTATACAATATATAAACATTAATTACAAAATATTTATATTAAAAAAAAATAAACACATACAAAAATAGTTACGAATTTTCAATCGCCACGTTTCGAAATTTATGGGAAAATCAAAAACAAAACAATGTGCACTTTTCTCTCAAATATCGAAGAGGTTTACATGGTTGCTTAATAAGCAAATACATATTAGAAACATACAAATTCAATAGTTTTATTTACGTAACAAGTTGCAAACTAAAATTAATTGATTTTAATGGGTTTATTTATAACAAAATTGAGTTTTGTATGTAAGTCTCGGTTCACACATTTCAACTATTGTTGATCAACTTTAGATTTAGCAGGAATGAACGACACAGAAAGAAATACAAGTTTCTTTGGCTTTCTTTTACTTGAATAAAAAGTTGATGAACATCACTGTCAGTGGTGAACCAAAGAAATTTTTTAGTTTTAAGTACATTTTTTTAATAAAAAAATTTCCTTTATATTACAATTAAAAAACAAACAAACAAATACAAATATTGAGTGTTCCTTTTGAAAGTCTCTTTTTTATGTTTTGACTTTCATTTTTGTTTTTATGCTTAAAGAAAAAATTTAAGTTACTTAATTTGAAAAATTGTCGTTTTTTGTATTTTGAAATAGTGGTTAGTTTTTTTTTTCTTTTCTTACGAACTAAGTTTTAGGATTAGACAAGCTTATAATTAAAATAGAAGTGGTTAGTAATTTATATTTATATTAAAACTTAATTCTAAGTTAAATTATAAAAATTATATGGCTTAAAGGTTAAAAAAAATAAACTTAAAACTATTAAAAAATAAAAACAAATTAAAATGTTTAAGATTTGAGAGATAAAACTTTTATAAAATAAAATGTTTAACTGTTGGTTTTATTGAAATATTTTTTTTTTTTTTGCTTTAAATAATATAAAATATGAAGTGGATTAAAAGAGTAGAAATATATGCTTTAAAAAAGCACAACATAATTTTGTTAAAATAAAAACAATAATTGCTGAATTTAAAACATGGTTAAGTTTTACAACAAATCAATTGCTCAAAAATTGTTTGTGGAACAAATCTGTCAAAATAAATAGGTCAAGTGAGTAGTCATTTAAAAAACAATCTAAAGTCAAGAAAAACTTATTAAAGTCAAGTTTAATGGAAAATTGTCAAATCATACAAGCTAAAATTTTACAAAAAATTATTAATAAAATAGCATTATAAAACTAAAACAAAAAGATACATTTTTCTTGTAAAATCAATTAATAAAAAAGAAAAGAAACAAAAGCTTTGAAATAAATTCATAAATAAAAAAAAACTAAAAAATGTGGTATGTATTTAAAATAAAATATTCTATGAAAAGTGTTTAATTACAATTTCATTTATTGTAAGAAAATTTCGTTTTTATACATGTAAATATTTTTTCCAGCAATGTTTATTTATAGTTAATTGCAAGAAAACATTGTTAAGACCAATTGAAGGAAATATATTTTAATTTAGGTTTATCGACTTTAGCCTTAGAACAGTAGTTTTAATAAATTACTATATAAAATATACTACAGAAA
Organism: Lypha dubia; assembly: GCA_947311025.1. NCBI lineage: Eukaryota > Metazoa > Arthropoda > Insecta > Diptera > Tachinidae > Lypha > Lypha dubia. The sequence continues at coordinate 8,424,573 of OX371262.1, read as the reverse complement.
TATTCCTATCAATGTGATTTAATAACTATTACATAGAATTTTCCGTTATGTTTCCAGTAAAGAAGAGCAAAAATTAAAAGCTCAGAAACATTCTTACATTATTCAACATTATATAAAAGAGATTAAGTGATTTTTTAGTTACTAATTGCCAATTACAAGCAAACCCACAGATGGAAGTACTTCATTTAATCTAGTCATTTTCAAATTTCAAACATATGAACAACTAATGATGCTTCTTTACTTTTTCATATTATTTTCGCATTGTAGGTACTCGTATTTCATTTAGGATTCCAGCGAACGATAACGTTCGACATCGTGGAGAAGACAGTTAAAACTTGTCTGAATGTAGCAGGATATATTTTCGCAAATTCGAAATAAAAGTTAGTTTAATTTGAAACTATTACATTCGATGTGTGATGTGACGTAAATATTTTCTTTCTACTCGAATGACATAACTTTTTCTGACCTCATACAACAATTTTTGGTTTTTCTCTTAGTTGATAAATATAAGAAGAATACGGCATAATTATTAAATATGTAAATATAAAGGTAGAGCTTTATTTACATTCGGTTGGAAAAACATATTCTCTTGGAAAAGTATGTGTACTTCCGATGTGAGAACAATCGAACCAGAAAAATTTCTCAATCATTTCATTTCTACTGGCTACTTTCCTTCTTTTTTTTAATATGAAAAATCAGCAATGCAGAGACGTTTGTCAGGACTAATGTTTCCCGATTGAAAGATATTTCTGCTGAAAAACCAATAAAAAATTCATTGAAAATCTTTTTAAAGAAAACGTTCCTCCAATTTGCTTTAACAATTCTTTCTTTTACATTTTTCTTCATTTGGAATTCATTGGTTAGAGATGCTTTAATTTGATTAAAAATATCTGCTTAAAATAATAATAAATATTTCCACATTTGTATGCAATTTTCTCTGGATTTTCAAACATTAAGTTTCGTGGTTTTATAGAACATGGAAACGTAAATATATGTACATTGTTTGTTGCGAAGCATACTTATTTGATGTAAATACAGATTTATAATAAATAAAAAAAAATTGAGCTTCGTATTGGTATTAACTTTCACTGTTCTTATTTCCCAATATTTATTTTAATTTTTTTAAAGAAAAAAACAAGCAACCAATCGGCTTAAACATCGTTCGTTGCGACATAAGTTCGTTTCATGTATAAATTTTCAACATTAGGGAAATGATTTTCAAATAACTTTTGTTATTAGAAAGTATGTATAATATAGAGAGAGATATAGGGGGAGATACAGAGAAAACAATTAAACACACTAACTTAAAAAAAGAGTGGTAAAAAGAAAAACAACTAGGAAACTATAATTTATATTTAAAGCAACTAATTTAATCGTGCTTTAACACAATTCTTTGTGGTTTCCGTTTATGATCAGAATTGCCACTTGAACTGTTCCCAGCCGTTGATGGCGACTGTTGCCTGCTGTTGCGTACATCTAAACGTTCAAAAATAGCTCTACGCGAATTACTATTATCACGACCTCTACTAGACGAATTTGTTGCGGATGTACCAGAATTATGAGATGATTTTAAAACGACTCTACGGTTAGTAGAACTAAAGCTCTGCTTTGAAGTTCCGTGATTACCTCCGGCAGTGCTACTGCTGGTGCCACTGCCACGCGTATTGGTTTGTTTTCTGGCCATATTATGGGATTTAACATTAGGCTCCGGCGAGGGTGTACGCGATTCCACCCGTTGTTTAGAGGAAGATTCTCGAGGTGGTGTCGGTTCTGGAGAAGCTAATAGCATGTCCTCTTCGTCTAATAAAAGATCGTCTTCATCGAAATCTAGCTGAACTTCATCGTCGCTGTGGGATGACATACGACGATGTGAGTGTGAGTGATGATGAGGTTGAGGTTTTACAGCTGCAACTGTGGCTGAAGATGAATCCTTTTTTAATACGGGTTTAATAATTGCAGTATTTTGACTAATACTATTTGAGCTGCCACCACTGCGTTCTCCACCTGTTGTATTATGCTGCAAATGATCTGTAAGACTTTTCTTTGCTTCGGGCAAAATTTTTGCCGTTGGTAGGGCTCTTCTTTGTGTCGATCTTCCGTGATCTTCATTATCATTGTGTTCGGCGGTACGTTTTTTAAGCGATATTATTTTACGTTCGGCCACAACTTCTTTTAGCTTTTGCGAGTTCTGCTGATGTTGATGATGCGTCGTACTTTTTGGTGGTGTATCATCTTTTTGTTGAGGACCACTAGAACGTTTTTCCTAATATTTTTTTTTGGAGAATTGTTTTTGTATGAATTGTGTTTTTCTTTTTTTTTTTTGTTACTATTTATATTCGAATTCTAATTTTCATATTTTTAGGGAATTGAAATCTAAATTAGTTTTCTCTTAAAATACTGCATCTTTAAAGCATATTATTTTTATAGATTTTTATGTTTGAAAACTAAATATTTTTTGGGAAATTCTATTTTCTATCTAATTTCGAATATAACTTACCTCGTATTGTTTTTCTTCTGCAGCTCGTCTACGTTTCATTTCCTTGTCGCGCATTACTTGTTCGCGTAAAGCTTTCTGTTTTTCAATTTGTAAGCGATAAGCACGAGTTTCTTCATCTTCCTCAACCTGAAATATGTTTTTAAAAAGATTAAGGATTTAATTTTGTTAAACGCAGACCAATTAAACTTGGAAGATTTTCTTTTTGAATGAATTGATAGTTTAGTTATTGCTATAATAAAAATGTGTTAAATGAAAAACTTACCTCAGATTTGTCGCGATCGTTATTGTACCGTCCTCTATTGCCACCGAAATTACCAACTCCGCAACGATTTCCCGGTGAAGGTGAGTTACTACGTCGCCGTTTTCCATAATTGCCACCACTACCAACTTGATTGCGATTGTCATAATCACGATCACGACTATTGCCACGTCTAAAGCGGTTCGGCACCGGACGATTGTTACTGTATCCACCAATTGGTCTGTTCCGCTCTCTGTCACGATCTTCACGATCTCTACTGCCAGCACGTCCTATTCGTGTATTTTTGTCATCGTTAGATGGGCGATCACGATCTGCTCTATCACGATCCCTATCACGTTCTCGATCAAAACGATCATTGCGATTACTTGTTCCAACATTAGGATGGCGTTTTGGTGGTGTATAGCTTCGTTCACGAGAAACACTTCGAGGTGTTCGAGAACGGGAACGCGTTCTAGTACGGCTGCGAGACCGACGTGCGGGCGAAGCCTCTCTGGCATTACGACGTTTCTCAATATGTTCACGGTTTTTATTTATGAATTCTTCTTGTTGACGCAATAGCTCCTCATCGCTTTGCACTCGGGGTGCATGGGTGTTTATGGCATTCATATATTGAGTTTCTTGTATGAATTTGCTAGTTGCTGCTTCAACACCCCCTTTAAAATTGGGATTAATAAGAACTTTTCTGGGAGGAACAGCAGCACCATTTGCTGGAATTTGTCCAGTTGGAGCTTGGTTTACGACAGTTGGTGTTTGACCAGGTACTGTTGGTGGTCCTGGTGGTGGTTGTGGTCCAGGTACAGCTTGTGGTCTTATTTGATGAGGAGGTGGATTTATAAAGTTTCCTTGATTTGGCATAGCATGAGGCGGCAGAGCTTGTAAGGGTGGTCGCTGCATGCGCATGCCTGGACGCATACCAGGGGGTAAGCCCATCAGGCCTTCCGGTCGAAATACATTCCGGAGACCACCAAATTGATGATGATTAAATCCTCCTTGTCCTTGCAGTCCATTATAGTCATGAGGCACCTGATTATACATGCCATTAGGATTGGGATGACGAAATCCTGTCATAGGACCCGGACGAAAGCCAAATGGGTGTCTTGGCCTGTGGTGTGGGTTATTATGGTCATGATTTGGCCCTGACATGGGGCCGTGTGGTGTATTCTGTGGGGTATTTGTTTGTGGTGCAAAAGGGTTTGTGTTTGGTTGTTGCGATGGTGGTGGAAATGGTTGACCTGGAATAAGAGGATTGGTATTGGGATGTGTTAATGTTACTGTGGATATAGCGGCCAAATGTGTAAAGGGTGATGGGGACAGTAAGGATATATTACCATGAGGTGGGAAACGCAACAAGGGGCGTTGGAAAGGAGGTACAGGGCCTCGTAGCGGATGACCACGTATTAGTGGAGCTCCATTTCTTTTCTGATGGTAAACGTAACGATTGACAGGTTTTTCTAGAACATAAAAATATAAAAAAATTAATTTTATGTATATTGAAATAAGAAAACGTGACTAACGAAATTAAAGATGGCATTAATTACTTAACGTTAATATGTATTTGAGAGCAAAAACTTTAATACAGTTACTTTACTTAAAATGTACTTAAGTGTGGATTGACAACAAGCAGTAAACAATACAAAGTTTTTATAAAGTTATCATAAGTAATGAAATTTAACTGAGCCTTAATGAAGCAGCTTTTCGGTGCAATTTTATCTAAGTATCTTAAGACTATCTTAACTTAAACTTAACTTATCTTAAGTTAAAAATAAAAAAAGTTGAAAAATTATATCAAAATACCTGGTGAATGTTCATTATTTTGTTCAAAACTTTCCCGTTCACTTGTGGTTTTTATATTTGTACGTTCCTCACGTTCTTCTTCGTAGTCTTCTCGAGGGTCTGATATATCGCCGTGACTCATAGTAATGCTTGCACTTTCTTGAGAGCTTTGTAGTGCGTAAGAGGAGCAGGAATCATTTGTTATACTGTTTGCAGAATTGGAAACATTTGAACTTTGATCCAACTCCATTTCTTTCAAAGAATTTGATGTGCACTCCAATGCGTTTGCAGAGCTTTGAGCACTTATATTTGCACCCACTTCGTTACAAGATGTGGTATTTGATTGTTCTGCTGGTGTTTTGAACTCCTGTGACGTTGAAGATGCAACCGATTGTTGTTTCTGTTGTTTCAATAGCAAACTTTCTTGTACTTTTAAAACTTCATTTTTTGTATTTTCTGATCGACAGATTATTGTTTGATCCCCCACGTGTTTTGGCTTTGTCTTAGGTTTATCTTTTATTTGTGATTTAACCCACTCCTCAGCTTCAGATTTTAGTTTAAGTTTCTCTTCTTTTGAAACATCTTTTTCCAAGTCTAAAACAGGACAAACATTAAATATATTAAAAAAAAAAATTTAATGGGCTTACCGTCATCCGATAGCAATAATTCGTCTTCGTCAGCCCCTATTAAGACCTGATCATCTATAACATCTCCTATATCGTAATTTAATAAGTCATCACTAAAATAAAGAAATTAATAAAAATTACTCCAAAAATATTTTTTTATTTAGAAATTTTCGGGAGAGAAATTGATATTCCAATATTTTTCTACACTTGACACGCAGCTGTCGTAAATTGTTGACCCTTATCCGCTCAACCCTTTTTATATTACATAGAAAAAAATTTTTCACGAAATGCCCATTGATTTTTCATTTAAAACACTTTTAACAATTTATTAATGTGAAATATAGTCTGTTAAACACTATCTATATATACTATTACTAACTTATTTGGTTGAAACTTTTAAATTTAATATTAATATAATAAGGAATAAAAATTTTCAGATCACTCACTTCAAGTCAGACATTTTGATAATACAGCATTTTTTTACTAACAGTGGTGACAACTTATAAATTTGTTACTTAATTTAGCGATTTTAGAAATATGTTTTAAATTTTTATTTATTTTTTGCGGGTTAGCAATGTTTAAATAAACATATATTTCGTTGGTAGCCATACCAAGTCATCAGTAGATGTTTTACCCTTAATGTTTAAAAAATTTTAAAGCTCATCTATTTATACAAAAACTCACAAATATATTTTTGTGAATTACAAAGCATAAAAATAGCTTCCAAAATTTTTTTAAACACACACAACAAATAATTTTCCATTATGAAAGTGTTTACTTTTCTACACCTATTCTGATGAGTTGGTATGGCTACCAACGAAATATATATTTAGATAAAATAAATAAAATTTTAAACATAAATACTTGAGTACATGCTCAAATAAATTTAAAATTTTGTAATGAAATTAGAAATATTTAGAGTAAGCGGTTTTACATATTATTAATGGTACCAAGGCGAATTCATTATCAGGTGAATGCAGTGGCGAATTCGGGCGAATTAATCTGTCATATTTGGTTCATATATTTCGGCGCCATTTTTATGTAATTTTTTATGCATGGAGAATTTTGACAGGTTAGGTGATGAATTCACTTTTTACACAAACAAAATGCCTTTTGTATTGTTATAGCCATGCATATATTGTATCATGCCGAGTTCCAAATATAAGTTCTTTTCTGCAGTACAACAAAAAATACGATGTCAAATAAACTTCATCCATAAAAATTTGTGTTTAATTATATTTTGTTTGAAGTTTGACTTCTTTCTGGTGGTTTGCACAGACCTTATAGAGACAAGTTGTAACCAGTGCCAAGGCGAATTTATACCAGTTAGTTTTATACAAGGCGAATTCACTTCCCAGAAGGTTTATAAACAAAGCTGAGCTAAATCATGAATCAAAGAAACAAGATTACGCATTGCGCAGATCCGTTATTTTATTGTATAGAGATTAGCTGTTTGTGTGACGTAGACATAGCACTTATATTGTAAACAAAGTACATTTGTGTATTGAGAGTGAAAAGGAAAAAACACATTTGTTTTTCTATGATGTCGTAGATGCGCAGTAGAAAATTTGTTTGAACGGCTGAGTGCGTAATCTTGTTTCTTTGATTCATGGAGCTAAATATATATATTCGCCCGAATTCGCCACAACATCCACCTGATAATGAATTCGCCTTGCTACACCAGAGAATTTATAATTGGAACATGGTTACACTCTTTTTGACCCTTTTTTCCAACTGTACACATTAGAAAAACAATTATCGATTTTCACAGAAAGAAAACCATTTTAAACGGAGAATCAAGTTAAAGCACAGCAAATATCGGAAAAGAAAACGCAGTAGTGAAAAAATTTCTTGATAAATATTTTTTAAAAAGTTTATATATTTGGTGAAAAATAATATACAATGAAATTCCAATATAAAGAAGAACATGTTTTTGAAAAACGCCGTGCCGAGGGAGACAAAATCCGCAGAAAATACCCAGATCGTGTACCAGTAAGTTAAAAGCTGACATTTTTTTTTGTATAATGAAAATATGTATAATTTTCTTTGTTTAAAATTGGAAGAAAAATCTTTAAAAGGGCGCACTTGTTCCTTAGTGCAGTGATTTAATTAATTAAAAACTAATATTATCTTTCAATTAGAAAGAAAATTAGAATTTTAAAATCATTAAACTGCGTCATAAATTAATGAAATTATTTAAAAATTTTTTTCTGTATTTTGCTTTAAGATTTTTCTGTTTGTGTATGTACATACATATGCATATACACATATGCACAAAAAAATAATATACATTTTTAAAAGAGAGAGTAGTATTAAAAACAGAGACAGCTTATGGAAAAGATATAATCGCCTGTTTGTAGTTGCTGTTTTATGACTTGTTTTTGTTTTATACTTGGTTATTGCTGAGGGGGTTGAGCAGTTGTTTTATTTCTTTTAATTCTGGGAAAAAATTAAATTTTACCAGAAGAAAAATATAATTTTTAATTTGTTGGTACTCAGGCAAATCTTGATTTACAAGAGTTTATCTGAAGATAGAAAATGGAAAATACCTGCAAAAGAATAGTGACCTTGTTCTTAAATTCTTTTTTTTTTTGCATTACTAATAGAACCGTTTGGTAAATGTTTTCTTCAAAACAGGTAGCTGTGTGTGTACAATATATTAGGAACAAAGAATTTAATTTACATACATACATGCATATGTATGTATATGTACATATTATTTTAATGTAAATTCCTGAATGGAATATATTTAGGAAAATTTAATAAACAGTATACATATCTAAATACAAATTTTTTGCATAAAATGTAGTATGTTGAACCATGCGTAACTTTACACTAGTTATCATACGATCATAAATAAAGATAAAAAAATTTGATCATTCAATACGAAATCATAAAAGCCTCTTATCGTAATCTAAATGCCTGTACATTTTTATCTAATTAATATGTATTAAAATACATATTAACATACATACATATGTATGTACATGCATATGTCAGTGCATATATCAAACAAAGCCAATATGTACCTATCTACCCAAAATGACAAATACATACATACATACATATTAGCCGTACAATTACCCTGTAGTAAACTCGGGGCCAATTGTCTCTAAGTCACCACTTTTGTCTACTTGTTTGGTGACTTTTTACTGCGCTTATTGCTGACAGGTCACCAATTTGCTAGTCGTCAAATTGATGACATTGTCAATGATACGTCTACACTTTTTAGTTTGTTTTAACAGCTAGACTAAAATTATATAAATGTGCTAGTAACATTCTGGTTTGAATGTCTCCACTTGGTCCCATTAGAACTACGTAATCACTACCTACTCAACACTCTTTAATGTTACTAGTACATTTTCAATGACAAGCACATGCTAAATATCTATAGCACAAATCATTGTATGGGGGTTAATAGAGAGTAGTACTGGTGACAAAGTCAAAAGCGAGTCAGTATAATTTCACTAACGACATTTCCTGCAGGGTAGGAACAACAAAATCGTCAAAACTATAGGCATATTTTCCAAATTGTAATTTTGACAATTCTTTTGAAAATAATAATTAAATGTGTTAAAAATACCTAAATAAGTTTCAATTAATGTCGTAATGAAATCGATAATAATTAACATGGAATATCTTTTGTTATATTATCGGATTTAGCTAGGTTCTTCTATGAAATATGTACATACATACATACATATGCCTATAAAAAAATTCACTTTGTGCTCTCCTAAATTTTGTGATGTGTATACATACATCCGAGCTTTAAAAATTGCAAAGTAATTAAAAACAATTTCGTACAAATCAATAACAGACAGAGAAGGTTCGTGAAGCATAAAGAAAAACAACAATTTGTGAAATTCATGGCAATAACAACAATGAGTCATAGACTAATAACAATTCTTCCAATTGAATTGTTAGAAAATTTGATTTAAAAAAAATACATTTTAAAAGAATTACGCTAATAAACAAAAGAAAGAAAAATAATTAATGATAACAACAATTCTAGGTATCTTAAATATTAACGTACATTCCCTCATACATATATGTATGTATGTTTACTGGATCTACCTACATATATAGATTCTCAAATAAGTTTCGGGAGATAATAATTTGATAGCAAATTTAATTTAAAAAATTAGTTTTTATCTATCACAAATAAAATGTATACTTTTTCAATTATGGAGATTTTTATAGAGAAAATTAATAAAATTTAAAAAGAAAATTAACAGCTAAATTGTAAATCAAAATTTGTAAAAATTAAAAAAAAGTCTACATTAAAAATTTTAAGCCAAATTTTATGTTTTATTTGGCGATTGTTTAACGGATCCAATGAGTATAAAAAAATTTATAAAAATTTTCATGTACATATGTGTATTAAAAAATAATATAAATGTTCAAACTTGATTTGGCCTTCTTAAGGTCACTAAAGAAATCTTCGGAATATTAATAATAATGTTGCCTGTATTTTTTGACATTTATTTTCAACTGAGTACCTATATTTTTTATATTCCACAATATGGGGCGATTTTAATATGTAGTTTGTTTATAAACAATAATTTTTAAATTTTGTTTTTGTCATTTGCTATTGCGTTTGTGTATACATAATAATTTATATACATACATAGTAGTATACACACGTACATGTGTACATATTTGTTTATAAATTTAAAAAAAATTTAGATATACAGATGTACTAATATATGTATATAGTATACGTACATTTGCTTTTATTTATTTACTTCAAAATGTTCTCTTGGCTTTTACACTTATTCTGTCTTATACCATAACAAACCTTTTGTATGTATAATTTGTTGTATTTCAAAATATGTACTTATTTAAAAAAAACATATAAATACTCGTACATATATACTTGTTTGTGTGAATGATTGCATTGCTTGAATGATACTTTTTTATCAGTGCAAAAGGTTGCTTCTTTGTTTAAAAATTCTTATATTTTTTATACATGTATGTAATGATAAATATTTATAGAAAAATATTGGAATTTGATTGCCAAACTTATTATTTAAATCAAAAGTATTTGATGCGTATATGTTAGGGGAAATGTAAATAAATAATTAAATTTAATGTACCATCCATCCCCATTTGTTGTTGGTAGGCGAATAAAAATGAAACCACAAACTGCAGAATATAAAATTTTCTTTGTAAAATGTCCCAAGGTAGTTTTTTAAATTAGAAAATACATATTTTTATACTATTCTTTATGATTTTTTTTTTACATTTATAATAAATATATAAAAATTATTTCCTTTCTTTTCCAGGTAATTGTAGAAAAAGCCCCTAAGGCACGTATTGGTGATTTGGATAAGAAGAAGTATTTAGTACCATCTGATTTGACTGTTGGACAATTTTATTTCTTGATTCGCAAACGAATTCAACTGAGGCCAGAAGATGCTCTGTTTTTCTTTGTTAATAACGTTATTCCGCCAACATCCGCCACTATGGGTACCTTGTATCAGGTAAAACATCTATACATTTTGTATGAACTGAACAAGGAAGTTATTAATAAATACTTTCTTTTTATTTGTTTACAAAGGAACACCATGAGGAAGATTATTTCCTTTACATAGCCTATTCCGATGAAAATGTTTATGGCAAACGCTAAGGCATTTAAAATTTCTCTGGCTGTGTGTGTAAGATCGATTTATTATAATGAATGAATAATCTAATTTGAAATTAATGTTTTAATGGATTTTGTGCACGTACATTAATGAGAAATAAAAAAAATACAAGAAAAAAAAGAATACATATATTGAAAATTTAACATATAAGAAAACACCTACAAAATTGGTGAAAACAAAATTGTATAAATAAGAAAATATTTATCTTGAAAAATTTTAAGAACTACTGAATTCTTATGTAATCGTAAATTTTAATTTTAGTAATTACATACTTCTTTAAAAACAATTTCATTTATTATCACTTTATTTTCTGTTATGCACATTTTATTAATGATCAAAATGTTAATGAACATTTTTTTGTGTGAAATTTATTTTAATTCTAACTAAGGGAGTTGAAATTTGAAACTGTTTCTTTCATTTATATACTTTTTCTATTTAAGTTAGATTTCCTTATCAAATAAATGTGCATAATTGTATGTTATAATATATGAATTTCTTTCATACATATAAAATTAAATAAAATGTTAGGTTAATCCTAATGAGAAAAAAAGATACATTTAAATGGAAGTATACATTTTTAAAATATTAGAGACAGATTTGACTTGGTGTAAGTAATTATCAAGTCTTTGAGAATGTTTATAGAATCCAATAACGATTTTGTTTGTGCATAATTTTGTGCTTAGTTAAATTTATCATTCGCAAACGATATCGGAAACCTTTTAATTTGTGCTTGTAACAGCTGTAATATTTTATTCACAAATAATCGACAAGGTTCTACATTCGTAAAATGAAATGAAAGTGAAAATTACGCCCAATTTGTGTTCTTAAAATCGTTTAATTGAAATGAGAAATAAAATTTAATTTTCAGTTTGTATAAATAGGAATTGAATAAAGCAATTTCGTAGTATTTCGTAAGAGATTCTGGTGAAAGTCCGGTTACGCCGTAATTAGATTCAAAAATAAGTATTCGAATTTTCTTGCATTCTGATCATTTAAAAACTATATTTCTTGGATATTTTATTGCAATAATTAAAAAGAAATATTTATTTTTAAAAATCAATTTATATAAAAAGAAAAAACGGCAACAATGGCTCAAACAAGAAACATTTAGATAAACATCGAATAGCTAATATTTTTCATACAAATTCGTATCCTAACACGTTGTATTACAAAAGTAGATCTATTGTAAAGAAAATTTATTAAAAGATATACACAAATGTCCAGAAAAATAAATTGAACACTAAAAATGAAAGCGGAAATAGAACTCTTGCCTTATCATCGATCCATTGTGATATTTCTTGTGGTGTTAAAGTGGTCCAGCCATTATGATTTTTCTCAACATCGTTCTCCAATAGATCTACAACTGCATTACGATTATCCACGATGCTATTGGTTAATGTCAATGTATTATCATCTACAACATGTTCATTTACCGTATTTATTGGTATATTGTGTACAGTTAAATAATTATTAAATTTGGGTGCCCCAGCCAATTCGATATCACTGTCCATTCTAGTGCAAGTAGAAAATGATCTTGATCTTGTAGTTTTACGTCTAGAGAGATGCGGTGGAAGCGTTGATTTCAATATGTGTTTACTGCTCATTGATTTCACATCAACATTACATTTCCGTCGCCATATAGTATTTACAAAAGCAAATTCAAGTAGACTGCCAAAAATGAATATTGTGCAACCCAAAAACCATACCTCCGACACTTTTATGTAACTGACCTTGGGTAAAGTTTTACCTGTGTGTGTTTTGAATAAAAAAAGAAAATGAAGAGCTAGCTATTCACTACAAACATAAGACAAACAGAGAAAAGTATTCTTTATTTTAACTATTAACAATAACACTTGTTGCCAACTAGTATAAGTAAATATTATATTTATGTATCTCGAATATTTTTAAAGTTTTGATTTAAAAAAAAAATATAATTTGTTATCCTGCACTTGGGAGTGTGTGTATAAGTAAATGACTGAAAACTTTTCAAGCATGGTGGTAACGTTCTACATATGAGTTGGCTTAGCATCCAATGAAATGCGGCATATATGTAGATTAGATAAAGCATAGCAAACAAATTAATTTTTGGAAATACAAACTAGTTTGCTCGAATAATATGTTAAGTTTTTTTTAGAAATTAAAATTTGCAAAAATTTCCAATCAGTAGTTTTTTTCAATTAGATACATACTTATGTACATATATATGAATGTATGTATTTCTACTACTTATTAGAAAGAATCACTACCACCTACCTTGAGCAGAAGCCAAAGTTATAAATGTCAGCATTGTAGAGGTTCCTAAAGCAATTCTAGGTGGTGCTTGGTCTGCTTGTAGCCAAAATGATACCCATGATATGCTCACAATCAACATGGATGGGAAAAAATAGTCCATCAAATAGAATCCCACTTCTCTAGTAAGATGTACCGTAAAACTCAAAGAACTATAATTGCCGACAAAGGCGCCATGACGCAAATCATTAAAATCAGCATTTATAACAGTTTCATTAGACCAGGCTTTTTGCAGCACATATTCAGTTAATTGTAAATGAGGATCAAATGTTATGGGACGTTTCTGTTCCCAGTGTATAATCAATTCGGAAGTATTATACATCCAACTTTCCAAATAAGTCGAACAATATTGTTCATCAAAAGGGAATTTTCTCAAATTCATCCAACAGTAAAGAGTTGCTTTAATGCGACTGGATATAATTACGGTGCCATCGGGAGAAATTGAAGTTAAAACATCTTTTTCATTCGTTCCCATTGTACTAGAATCCCTTTCATTAGCCAAAAATATATGAGGCATCCATAAAATATCTCTTAGCTGCTTTTCACCCAATATAGGTTGTTTACGTTTGCGTGCCACTTTGCGAAACGTAAGACGTGGGTCAAGAAATCGTAACTGCAACAAGGCATGCACTTTGAATTGTAAATCGTGAGCCTCTAAATTTTGTATAAAATAAACATAGCAGCGTACATAAACATCAACCGGTAAACGACTACCGGACTCGTTGTAAGTGATAGGCCTCTCCAGGCGATCGTAACGACAGCCATGTGTTAATCTTTGCAATAGTTGAGTTTGTGACAGACTATCGCCATCAGCTAACGAAGGACAATCCACAGGACTTTCTGCTTTGACATTGATAATCAAAAATAGAACAAAAGCCACAACCACTCTCATAATAAATAATGTATGTATATGTATGTATGTATGTATTTTGTGGTAAAAATATTTAAAAACAGATTTTAATGACGCTCTAGCAGCAGCAATTGTTAAATTATGATGTACTAACAAATCTCTTCAATATAACGGTTAATGTTCGCATATTGTACATTAAATACGCTACCTTCTACATATGTATATGTAAGACGAAAACCGTTTTTACACAATTACTTTACCACAAAATGTAAAGAAAAACCGGGTCAGTTGACCAACCCGAACTAGTTAAAACAGGATTGGTACAATTTTATTGGTCATAGACACATACCATTTATAACATTAAACTTATATGTATTGCAAATATTTGTATAATTTTAAAGCGATTGTAAATACCTCTGGACAAGTTTATAAGTAGTATGTCTGTAGTTTAACAAACTAGTAACCGATTAGATCTACATAAATGAAATTCAGTACTATTAGACCTTACTTTGCATACAAAAGTACCATCGAAATTTAACTAATGACTGATGCTTTATTTAGTTTAGGAAATACCAAAGAAATTGATAAAATATATTAATGGGATAAATGCTTAAGCCCTAAACAAATGGATGTGTCATAAAGTTTTCAGTTTTTTTTTTTAATTTTATTATTAACTATTTATAATGATAAATGATACATTTAAGTAATTGATTATAAATGGAATATTTGTCTCACTTTGTCATGTTATTTGTTTAAACTTTCGCCAGTACATGTTTTTATGTATTACAATTCTTCTTTATCAGTTTTTGATTTTTTATTATTTTTAGAATTTTCGGAACCTTCTTCATCAGGGGGTGGTAGTTTCTCCTTTAAACATTTTCTATCATTGGCAGCTAGAACTTTTTCTTCACACAAATGCACAGTTAAATCTTTTTCATTTTGTAGCTTAAAATACCAATGAGATATAACATCTTCATATTCCTCTAACATTTTTTCACATTGACTTTTCATTTGTGTAACTTCAACTGGAGGGTTATCCCATAACTCTAAAGGTATTCCCAAATCTACTTTAACGCCCTTATCAACCAAGCCATGAAGTGTTTTAAATGTTTGTGACATGCCTTTGGCAAACCGGGTGCTATCGCTTCTTTCTTTGTGTAAATTGTATTCCAGAATGCGATCGCATACATTTTCCATAGACTCCAATAGTCTCAATTCACTTTTACGATATTGAGTACGCTTTTTGGGCTTCACATCATCCACGGAATAGCTTAGAGATACCAATTTGTTTAATTTATGAAATCAATCATATGTATGCTTAGGTTTTAATTGCTCACCCAATTAGTATAACATCATGAGATTTTCCAGTTTCACTAAGTCTTTCTTGCAGTTCAGTGGCCAATATTTTACAAGTTTCACATCTGTTGGCATACCGTACTCCTTGTTCTTCCTCAGGTGTAGTAGCAGAACTCAAAATTATAAGCGAAGCGATAAATAGCCCGTAAACAAACATTTTACTAATTAGCTATAAAAAAAATTGCAATTGTTTACAATGAAAATAAAACATAGTGCTAAAAAAAACACACCACTGACGTGTTGATATAACGGCGTTTTTACATTAGGACGTGCTTACACGAAATACTAAAAATGTTAAGTGATTACCGCCTTATCGGCATACTGTTAACTACATGGTGTATTTGCTATTTATGAGGTGAATTTATTTCGATTATTTTTGTAGCATATCCTGAAGCGTTATAGTATTAACAAATGCTGCCGTATGGATAAAACTTTTAAAATTTATTTACCTAACACATCACATCGTCTTTTGTATTTCGAATCGAATTCTTTCCAATTGCCATTTAATTTAAATAAACTCTAAAATTGAATATTTTTTTCGAATCGAATTAAATAGTAAAAACCCACTTAGCAAAAGCAAGAACATTGAATAATTCTTTGCGAAATTGTATTAAAATAAACAAAAGTTAGTTCTGTTTATGGTTTTTATGGTTTAATTGCTTTTCGTCTCTATTGGTGACTAAAAACAGTTCCGGTAGTGATTGATACAGTTCCCAGCTAATTAACATACTAAATATCACATCGCATATTCAAATATTTGTAAATAAAAGAAAAATGGAAAATAAATAGAAAAAGTTATTTTTTTTCTAGGTTAAAATTGGTTATTTCCACAACTGTTTAAATAATTGACGAAATAAGTAAAAAAAAAAAACAATGTTATTGTAGAGTAAAAATTGTCTTGCTTTGGCTTCCTATAAAGAACACACAAACAAATATTTGTATACACGCATATTTTTCAAGTTTGTAACCTCTAAATATTTATTTTGATAGATGTTTAAATATCTGAAGGTAATTAAAAACATATAAACTGTTTTTAAATTTTGAAGTCCAAAAGTTTCTGTTATTAGTGTTAAAATCAAATATTCACATACTGTATTTTAAGATTACAATTTCTAACCTACAAATTTTACTTCAACAGCTGGTTTGATTAATTGACGATTTAGGAATGAAAACAAATCCTTAAGGTTAAACATTTTTCTCATTGAATTTCGATTCTTTGCATTTACACATCCGCATTCCATTCTTTATTATAATTAATATTGAAGAAATAATTCTATATTTCAATTGAAATAGATTTTATGCATTTTATTATATACTAATGGTAATATGTATTTATAAAAAGTTAAATACGATTTCAAATGTGTTTTAGAACAAAATTTCAATAAAAAATTTTCTTAAAATAGATTTCAAGTCCATTTAAAATTTTTATGAAGGGAAGGAAAACTAATGCGTCTGATAACTTCGCCATTATCATGCAAAAAAATTCCAAAATATCCCTAAATGGGGTTTTTTTTATTATTTTTCTTTTTTTTTTTTTTATAAAATAATACATTAAAGATTTCAAGAAAAAAACTGCTAAAAAATTTTTATATATTTAAATTTTTTTTTTACTTATGTGGGAAACGATGAAGTCAATGCGGAGAGAATAAAAATTAAAGAAAATTAATTTTTTCTCAAAATTCTGCAATTCCCAAGGACAGACAAACACAGTTTTGACAGTCGATTTATAAATAGAGGAGTTATAGGAGAACCTTGTGCTTTGGAGGGATCAACTTACCCACCGATTAAAAAAAAGTATATATATATAAAACAAAACTGTAAGTAATTTTGAAAATCGATCCGTAAATAGAGGAGTTATGGAATAAAATCTCTATATACTTAGGGGAAAATCAAATAAAAAAAATATAAAAGAATATGGGACCAACCTGCAAGCAAATTCTTTCAAACGAAAAATGATATTTGAAAATCGGTTCACAAATGATCCGACTTAAGCGGCCACAAACATTGAACAAAAAAAAAAAAAAAAACACACGAATTGATAACCTTCTTCTTATTTTTAAAGACGATTAAAAAGAGCTGAATACATCTTCGACATTTACCGATTTATTATAACAGTGTGCTGAAACAGAGGGCTTTATTAAGCTCACCCTGAAATATATTCCAGAATCAGTCAACAGTGCTATTGCGATTATAATCAAGTATATTTTTTGAATTTTCAGATTTTTATTAGTGTAGTGGGTTCGATTCCCAACATAGACTCTAAGCTGTTTCAACTACAACGTTAATGAAGGTTTTTGTTACTATTCTCGTTTAAATTAAACTAAAATCAACATACGAGAACACACATACATATTATGTATCTATTTGTTTATACGTATTTTTTCTTCAATTAATGTAAATATCAAATTCATATAAATACTGAAAATAAATTACAAAATACGTTATTATTTAACAATCAGCATATATTTTTGAGTAAGTTTTCGAAGAACACATAAAACTGTTTGATCGTTTGATTAATCATTGTTTAGATTATGTTTATTTTTTTAGTAAAATTTACATGAGCATTTTTGAAAGTTTTGCTTTACAACGTCTCGGCCAGTGAAATAGAATGTGACGGCAGCAGCAAACGCGAAATATAGTTTCCATGACGAATGTGTGAAAATGAAATGGTGAAGCTGATGACCGTTTAATTGATGTAAAAATTTCCGACATAGCCTAAAAAGGTTATATGGTAATAATTTGTCATAGAGGATCTGACACTGACTAAACTGAGCGAAGAAGAAAAAATTGTACAAATCCTCGTATGCCGCAAACAAGTTAAAATCATATATACGACTAGACTATAAATTGACGTAAATATATTATGCTTTGACTATGACTAGGGAGGACTATGGCAAAAAAATGACTATTTGACTAAACTATTAAGACATGACAAGACTGACATTGGCCAGACTTTGAATATATATTTTGCTAAACAAAACAATGACAAGACTACTGATGAACTTTAATTAGACTTTAAGTTCTCTATTTTTTGAATAGATTATGACAAGACATGTGAATATAAGAAAAAATGAATATAGTTTGTAATGAATGTTCAGTATTATTAGGATGTTCTCTATATGACATAAGTTTATAATTTACTTTTAATTGAGTCAATTAATTTTATTTATTAAGAATATTTTATGTATAATTTAAGGCTAGGATCTAAAATTATGACAAGACTATTACTATAAAATGACAAGGTACAATGATGACTATGGTTGAACTTTTATGGGATTTTAGCAAGACAGTGACCAGATAATAACAATACTACAATAAGACTATGCTTCAATTATGACTAGATTACAAATATATTTTCACGAGCCCATGACAAGACTGTGACTTGATTTTGACAATACTATAAGACTATGAAAAAGCTATGACCAGATTATAAACAGAATATTACGACATTATGACAAGACCTTGACTAGATAATGAGAAGACTATGACTATATTATTATAAATAGACTATGACGTGACTATGACAAGACTGTGACTAGATAATGACAAGACAATAATGAGAAGACTATGCTTCAATTATGACTAGATTACAAATATACTTTCACGAGACTATGACAAGACTGTGACTAGATAATGGCAAACGGAATAGGAATGTAAATAAATAATGACAAGGTTCTTAAGCTATAACTAGATTATAAATATAATATGACGATATTATGATAAGACTGCGACTAGATGATGACAAGGGAGCAATATTATGGTTAAATCATGACCAGATTTTGAATAGACTATGACAAGACAGCGAAAAGACTGTGACTAGATAATGACATGACCATAAGACTAAGCTTAAACTATGACTATATTATAAATAGACTATGACAAGACTGTGACTTGATTTTGACAATACTATAAGACTATGAAAAAGCTATGACCAGATTATAAACAGAATATTACGACATTATGACAAGACTAGATACTGAAAAGACTATGCTTTAACTATGACTATATTATTACAAATAGACTATGGACGCGACTATGACCAGACTGTGACTAGATAATGACAAGACCATAAGACTATGCTTAAACTATGACTATATTATAAATAGACTATGACAAGACTGTGACTTGATTTTGACAAGACTATGACTTTGAATAAGCTATGACCAGGTTATAAACAAAATATGACGATATTATGAATATGACTAGATAATGAAAACACAATAAGATTACTATTAAAGTATGACTAGATTATAAATAGACTTTAACGAGACTATGACTAAATAATGACAAGACTATTCTTGACTAGACTATAAATATACTATGACTAAACTGGGATTAGGATATGAATAAACTATTAGTTGGACGATGACTAGAATATACTAATGACCTTATTTAAAAAAAACCAAGTTAATAAAACGAATTTTTATAAAAAAATTTATTTGCATAAATCTTACGTAACCCAAAAATCTATGAGATAATTAGGCAAGCTCGAGGTCAAGGTTTTTTGTTTTTTGTAAACTTTCAATAAATTTCCCTGATGGTGATATTCGAAGAATATCGAAATATTGGAAAATAATAAAAATAACGTTTTTTTTTTACAAAAAAAAAAAAAAAAAACCTAGACCTCGAGCTTGCCTAATTATCTCATAGATTTGAATAAAAATGTCGAATAAATAAACTTAAAATGTAAGCCAAAAATATTATTTATGAATTAGGTAGTATGACTAGAATATGACTAGAATTGACCTTGGCAATGACAACAATATTGCTTGACTATGACAGTAATATTACTAGACTATAAAAAGAATATGACTAGACTATACTATACTACTACAAAACAACAAGATTATAGCTAGACTTTTGATAAAATTATGTTCGAAATATGATAAATTATTCACCCCTATCGCGACTCCCAAATTATATATTTTAATATAGTGAATGATTCCCATAACTTTTTTTTTGGGAATGAATTCCCATACCTTACAAATATGGCATCGCCAATGTTTACTTCAGCGAATAATTTGACTAAAATAATTCGCAAGATTGAAAGTGGGAACAAGAAGTGAACATGTCAGTAGCAATTTGTTTTTTAATCCAGAACTTCATGTAATCAGTTTTTTCTCTTATTTATTAACACAGAAGTGTTAATAAAAAACAAATTAATTGTCTGATTGAAGCAATGTGTGCTAATCCAGACTATGGCAAAGGTTTCCAAAAGGATAAAAAGAGGATGTGGGTAAATTTTGGAACGGGTTAAGCACCACATTGAACAGCCGCGGCCCTCCTACAAAATATTTAGCCGAGTGGAAAAAGGTAAGCTCTTGTAAATGGTGTTAATTATTAGTTTAATAAGTGTATCTTAAATTTTTCATGCATAGGTGTAGATCGACCAAAAACGGAACATAAAAAACTGACTAAAAACCAAAAAAAACCGCTATTATGACAATACATTACTATGATAAGGCTGTGATTAAGCTATGGCAACACTTTGACTAACATTATAGTATAACTTAATTAAAAATGCTTTATAACGATAGCGTTGTTACAATAGACCTGAATCATAATAAGAGTTTGGCATGACCATAACTAGACCATGACTATAACTAGACCACGACTTAAACTGTATTCTAAATATGTATTGTTAATAAATAGACTATGATTACACAATGATTAGTCGATAACAAAACTATGATCGCGCACTGAATCATAAATAATCACAATTTTTCAAAATGCCTCACACGTGCCAGCGATGACATCAAAAGCTTTGTTGCACTAAATGGACGGTTTAGAAGAAGGAAAAACAGGGAAATGAAAAGTGCTTAGCAAGATCTACAACCACATAGTAAGGAAATGGATTACGTGAAAACATTGTTGGTAGCCAGGACAAATGATGAAATTTTGGCTATATTTTTTTTAATAAAAACTGAACTAGTTTTTAGTAAATATTTTGTTATAAATGTGAAAAAATTCTAGTGAAAGATGAAATTTGTACAGATTTTCTGTAAACACGACAATTATTTTGAACTCAAATTAAGTAAAATTACACTAAATTTTAGTTAATTTTTTTTTTTGTGACTGAAAACGACATTTTGATCGAAATACATTTTTGTTAAAATTTTTTTTTAAATAAAAAATATTATGTAAATCGTTTTTTTTATAGAGTGACACAATTTTAAATCATAACAAAACAAGAAAATATATTTTTACTATCAATGCAACGGGCTTTATTCGAAAAAAAAATTTATGAAATTAATGTTTAAATATCATTTCTGCCATGTGGCCGCCACATCTGGCGCTTAGAAGGCGCAATCTGGAATACAAATTTTCCACAACTTTTCGCAGCATTTGCGGCCGTATTTCGCCGATAACTCTTCGAATGTTGATTTTCAAGTGTTCAATTGGTTGTGGTTTATCGACGTAGACAAGTGATTTAACATAGCCCCAACAAAAAGAATCTAATGGGGTTAAATCACACGATCTTGGTGGCTAATTAATTGGGATATTATGTGAAATTATTTTCTCATCAAAAGTTTCTTTGAGTAAATCAATTGTAGCGCCCACTGCACGATGAGTTTGACGAATAAAACAATTATTTTGATTAAAAATTGCAACAATTTGAACGCGTTGATCTGGTGTAAGTGGATTCATAATGAAATTTCAAAGCAAACTAAACATCGGCGAAGTAAAACAATTAATAAAATGCCTGCTAATACAGCTTAACAAAGTAAATACGTCTACTCAACACCGGAGGCGCCTCAACACTGCCTTAAAAATTAAAGCAGAGTTGTGAAAGAGTTAAGTCTTCTAAATTTTCCACATCTATCTTCTCTACCCAATCCCTCTCCCTGAGTACCTGCACAGTGCACTGCATACGTAGGGGTCATCCCCTGAGTGCTGGTCCTAATTAAAAAAAAAAAAAAAAAACAACTATCAGCTGTTAAATGGGTGCTCAAATAAAGCAGTGATGCCAACTCAAAGTTTTGACACTCTATAAAAAACACCCTTTATTTTGAACTCAAATTAATGGCGTTTTCTTTTCTGAAAAAAGTGTTGCATTTATGCTACATTATTTAATTTTCGTGATCCATTCTAAAAAATATGTAACATATTTAAAAGCGATTTCGTTCCTTTCTAATTATGTTGCACCAATAAATGGCAAAATATGCAACATATTTTGCCCTCAACTATCAGGTCGGTGTGAGATACTGCCCATTTTTACAACTTTGTTTAGTATATTTTTATACAAGTAAGAACTTGTATTTTTGTCATTCTACTTACTTAAGCGAAAAAACTTATAATTAAAACGATAATTAATTAATTAATGTTAAGTAATGTTAAGCCTCAAATATTTTGTACCATTGTGGCAATAAAAAATGTACCACTTTTTAAAGGTAGGTGCAAACTGTAAAAAGTGTTACACATTGAAAGGGTAACATTTTTGTTCAGAAAAAAAACACCATAAGTAAAAGTAAAGTAATGGTGTTTTCTTTTCTACACACAAAATGGCACCTTATTGAAAGGTACATATATAAAATGTGTTGCCAACCTTGTAATAATGCAGCTTGTTATTTCACTAGAACTGAATACAACTTATGAAAAAGTGGAACGCCCTGTTTTTAACAGCTGACAGTTAAGTTTTACAGGACACTATCAACACTGTCGAGTTTTACCGGGCAAAAAGTGCAATGCCTTCCACCCTTAGTGAGGGCAATTTTTTTAGAATCAAACACACTGCCCTTTTAGAGAGCAAAACATTTTTAAGAAATGAACACCAAAGTACATTTTTTGCATGGAAATGTACCATTTTTTTGTAGAAAAGAAAACACCATAAATTTTAGTTCATTTTTTTAGTAAGTGAAAACGACATTTTGATCGAAATACGTTTTTGTTACAATTTTTTTTTTAATAAAAAATATATGTATGTACACTTTCGTTTTATCAGCACTTCCAAAGAATTTTGGGCGCCTAACAAAGTGCGCTCATGAGCCGTGTTTCACAAGTTTCTTTCTGAATGCTGATCAAGTTCTTTATAAATCTAATATCTGGTGGTTATCTTTCTAGTACCAGTATGTAAATAATTATATCTATTTTTGGAAAACTTATGATGTAAGCTTTAGTATGTATGTATATATAAGCAGGGAAATATGCAATCGCAAATATGTTTTCTTGAGCATTATATACGAGTATGTAGGCACAAATTAGATATATGTATATGCGTTTCAGAAGAAGTTAAAGAAATTTAGCATCAATTTGTTAGTGCATATTTTTATTTACTTAGCTCTTTAAAGCATATTTTTGCGTATATCAGATTTCATCGCATATTAAGGACAACTGTCGCTTTTTTATTGCATATCTGCATGCAAATTTTGTATTTTTAAAATTTTTATATGCATATTTACACAAAAAAATAATATATTTTTTTTTAATAAAAAACAATTTTGAATAAACTTACCTTAGTATATGCATATGTGTGTGTGTATTTTTATCAATTGCTTAAAAATTTGCCTGATTTCCTGATTGATTTATGCCGATGTTAATCACAGTGTTATGAATTTTGAATTAATTTTGAGTACTTTTTTGAGCCAAACCAATTTGTTTTTATAGGTTGTTCTTTTATTTACACTTCAAAGGGAAATTTGAGGTTATATATTAAATGGGATGTTGCTGGCCAAATTTATTTAATTGGCCGACAGATGAAAGGACTGTTTGGCATTTTGTTAAACCAGGTCCAATATCTATAAGGAATCAGAATACATATGTGGTGTCTTAATATTATGAAAATTATAAATTATTTGATAAAGTTTTTATACTAAAAAGGTTAAAATTTTTTCTTCACATAAACTGTTTCTTATAAACCAATAAAAATGCAAAAAGTGGGTGATTGCAATTTTAGGAAAAGGGAACAAATTCCATTTCATTAATTGTAAAATAATTTTTTTCAGTGATTTGGTACTAAATATTTATAAAATTGTTGTTTTTATAACTCTACTTTTCTTACTATTAAATAAATATTCTTTGTTATATGGATATTTATTACACATTTTATGTTTTTTTTTTTAACACAATCTAATGAGAATTATTAGTTTGGCTAAATTTTATTCATGGTTTTTACGTTGCTGATTGTGACATCATTATTTGGCTTCTCTTCTGTTGTTTGTATGCTGTATGTTTTAATATCACAATCTTTATTACTATTTTGTAAAGTGATTCGTATTTTATTGTTATTATTATTATGTTGTTGTTGTTGTTGCTGATGCATTTGCTGTTGATGTCTCTGTTGTAGATCAGCAAAGGAGCGAACCTGCAAAAATAATCCACTATTCAATAAACGAGCCTGGTGTTCCTGAGCTTTGGCTCGTAAGCAAGCTATTGAATTGTTTCTGTAAATTAGAGAAGAAAAAATAAATTTATTATTGATTAATTTAAGACCAAAAATTTCATACTAACAATAATATTTAATTAAGAAACATAAATTCAGTAAAGTGTGTTTGTGGCAAGCCATCGAAGGCTTCTATATGTATATGCTTACATACATACGTAAATATGTATATATGTACATACATATGTGAATGTTTTTGGCTTTGGTTAATCAAATAATTTTTCCTCACGTCTTTTTTTCGTTTTGTTATTTTTATTTGGTTTTGCGGTTTTTTATTTCATTTAGCGTTTCTTCCGATTTAGAGATGTTTTGTCGTTTTGGTTTATTTAAATTTTGATAATTTGTTCCTTTTTTCGCTGTTTTTTCTCGTTTTAACGCTTTTTAACATTCTGGTGATTTTTTTCCTTTTTACGATTTTTTACGTTTTGGTGATTTATTTATTTTCAGCGTTTTTGGCACTTTTTGCACTTTTTAATTACGAGAATTTTTACTAGATTTTTCATCTATTTCATATTGGCAACTTTTACTAGTTGATTTCAGTTTGCCGTTTTTTAATTTTTGTCATTTTGAATTTATTTATTATTATTTTTTCTTTGCATGCATCATTTTGCATTTTAGCTATTGATTTATCGCCAAACGATTTTTTATATTTTTAGCATTTTTTTTCTTGCTTACGACTTTTTCGGTTTTTATTTGGTTTTGATGTTTTCGGCGGTTTGACAGGATTTTAGGATATTAGCGATTTTTATTAGCCATTTTTTTTATTAGCCGTTTTTTAATTATTTAGAATTTTGCCGTTTTCTTGTTCTTTTTTGTAACAATTCTTAAGTTGCATTTTGTATTTGATTTAGTATGTAGAGTTATTTCTTGAAAGGATACCCATTGATTTGTAATTTTGATTCAAGTTTTTCTTTCTATAATAAATGTGAAAATTTATATATATATATCATATAAAGATTTATTTTCAAATTACATTACCTGATTGAATACCCTTTAATTTTGTTTTTTTATGTTTTTTTTTAGTATTATTTATTGTTGCCTTTAAAATACAGCACTAACATTTTCACAGTTTTCCAAATAGCTTATTGTCACATGCGGGAACACCCTTTAACTTTTATATTATTTAAATTTTAGTGTCTACTTTGTATAGTAATACGCTAACTGTTCACAATAAGTGTGCTTTTTAACCTTTTTAGTTCTTCACTCACTATGTGGACCTTTTTTTAGCTCTTGTATGAAAGAAGACAAATCAAAATTGCACTAAAGGCTAAACAATATCCATGCTGCGACTATAAATCATTAATAGCCAGTTTTAATTTTGTTGTAGTGGTCTAAGGTTAATTTGTGAAATGTGTACTTTGAAAGTTCAAAGAAATCAAACATGACAACAGGAAGAAGTAAGATTGTTAACGTGATTAAATATCCCATTTATACACATTTCGAATGCAAATAGGATACGAGACTTCCCACTAATAAATTGATTTTAGTTGTTGACTTATTTTTCACAATATATTAAATATTACAGTGTTGCCCAATGAATTATATCCTACTCGTAATATATCTAATCTTCTGATTTTTAACAATTATTTGATTTTTAACATTTAAAAAAAAATCATTTGCGCTTTTACCTCCAAAAATTTTTATAGGCTTAACCTTTATGTGCGTTAATAGCTCATTTATACAAGTTTTGCTAAAATAACTTCCCGTTTTAATATGTAAATACGCGCAATTGAATGTATGCACTAAAATTTTAAACGCTGAGGAACTTTAGGTACTTTTAAAATAAAGATCAAATTTAAAACTCTGCTGCACTTCTTATTTTTGATTTGGTCGCCTCTGCCGAAATCGGCTTTCAGATTTCTATTATCAATTATTTTTGTTGCACAGTGTAATTATTTAATGCCAAATAAGTTTTTGATAATAAAAATAAAAAAATGTATGCTTCCTTTAAAATCCGAGTTTAATATTATCTAACTTTGTTAATTTTTTGTTGCCTAGTGTTATACTAGTTGCCTATAAAACACACACTTTTATTTAATTATGTATATAATTTGCTATTTATTTTTTGCGCATATTTTCGCTACGAATATCAATAATTTATTTCGCTAGTTGCGACTTCAGGGCATGGTTCGGTCCATTGCCATTCACTAAATGGAACGCATTTTCCAACAGCCGAATCAAAGCCTTCTGCATTAGGACATGGTACAGATTCTGGCTCAGCACTGTCTGAATTACACAGCCAGTAGTGAGTGGGATCCCAGA
This sequence comes from Lypha dubia, assembly GCA_947311025.1. Taxonomy (NCBI): domain Eukaryota; kingdom Metazoa; phylum Arthropoda; class Insecta; order Diptera; family Tachinidae; genus Lypha; species Lypha dubia. The sequence goes on along the minus strand of OX371262.1, from coordinate 8,397,637 downwards.
AATTACGAATCGGTTGATTTATATTGCTGCTTTTACATTCCGGCTTATTATTGCTATCAGGATCGCAGGCTAAAACAACGTAAGCAACAGCAAGAATCAAAATTGTCAAATGAATGACTGCAACAGATGGGAAATAAATAAATGTTATACGAGGAGATCACAAGGTAATTTTTCCAAAAAAACTCACAAGTTTTCATTTTTATAAGAACTGATAATATCTTTGAACTTCGTAAAAGAACTGTAAGAAACTTTTAGTTTATTTAAAATGAGCTTCTTGTATTTATAGGAAAAACTGATGTAAAAGAAATGTTATAAAATTTCCAAACAATATACATACATATATATTTTATATGTCTATACTGATGTTCAAAATTACATATATCAATTTATAACTACATGAAAAAGTTTTGTTTTGTTATCGTTATATATTACAAGATATAGTGCGCACTAAGGGCGGAACATTTACAAATTACCCCGCGAACATTTAGAATTAAGATTAGCAAGCAACAGGAAATAAGTTTTGAATAAGATCTAATGTTGTAAAGTTTTAATTTCATCCTCTGCACTTCTGAGTTTTTGTATATTTTTAAATAAATATCGAATCTTTTGCACTTTGATAAAAATTGAGCCAAAATCTTCATGTGAGCCGGCAATGCTGGATGTATGTAAAAAAGACCGAGTCGTGAGAAATTTTCAACATTAAATTTTTTTTATATGCAGAGGATGTTTCCTCGACAAGTTGTAACCAGTATCAGAATATTTGAAGCATACGGGCAGTGCACATACTACGTAACGCTCCGAAGGGGGAGGGGGTTACAGATTTGTTACGGATTGGAAATTTTGCACTGAAAAGTGTGTAAAAAGCGTTGTGGTGGGGGGGGGGAGGTATGAAATCTCCGCAAACAGCGTTACGTATAATGTGAATGGCCCCATATCAAAAAATTTTCAAATATTTTTTTTACTGACAAGTCCGAAATTCCTTTGAAATTTTTAGAGTTTTTACAAAATTCTCTTAAAGAAATTTTGATAGTTTCGGTATTTCTCTAGACTAAGATTTTTGCCCCGTCATCGCACAGTGAACTCGCGGTAATGTGAACTTTCATAATAGTGAACTATACACTAATGTGAACACTAATTTTCGTATATGAACTCTCTAAATAGTGAACGACAGTTTTTTTTTTTTTGCAGAAAACCAACTCGCAACAGTTAAATAAGTTCTTGCAACATATGACAGGCGTTGAAAACCAAAAATGATTGCTGCTATGTGTTACTCTGAAATGTTTTATAAGCTCTTCACGTTAGTTTTTCCTAGTTTTTTACGATCTCCCATTATGGTTTTGTTATTTAGTATTAAACCAAAAGTGAATATATGAAAACTTATAAAATTGAAATAAATTTTATGTTATTTTACCAACCTGATCTTTCTTTTCTTTGTGGGTTTTTCTATTATTCTAAATAAGTATAGTAAAGTGGTACAAATAATTGCAATCGAAAATTGTGAACAAATTCTATAAAGTGAACCACCTTGGTTTTTGTAAGTTCACATTACTGCGAGTTCACTGTATAAAAATTCGTTTAATTGTGTGTAGAATTTTTAGCATCTTCTTATGATGATTATTTGTTTACTGGGCTGCTGGGGTTGATAACAAATTACAAGAAGATACTTGCGGTGACTTGTCCTTAACATTTCAGCATACTCGTAGATATGTGGGCAAGTCAATAAGTCTTTATAGAAAAGAGAAGGAAAAAAAAAGAAGTGAAAGCCTTGGCTCTTTCCATAGGCATAAATTTCTCTAATTTGTATTAGTTTTTCACTGGTATTAATTGTTTCTAAACTGTTTATTAGGAGACTTTTATAGTGAAAACAAAAACAAAAATTCAAATATTTAAAAATTTTGTTCATTTTTTTCTTTAAAATTTTTAAAATTTTTGAAGGCAATGCAAAGCCTTAATTTCTGTGCGTTTGCTCGGTGATGATATTGTATGAAAAACAAAAACAAAATTTTTATATATTTGAATTTTTGTTCTTGCTTTCCATATAAAAGTCACTTGGTTATGTGATTTACAAAATTAGGGCCTAAGAATTCCCATCTATCTTCTCTACTTCTAGAACTAGGTACAATGCATTTTATGAATTGGGGTACATCCCCTGTGTACTAATCCCCAAAAAAAAAGCTTAAAAAAAGCAATTAAAATTATGCTTCCACATCTGATTTGTAGCCGCATAAAATATTTTTCTATTTATTATCTTGAATTATTAAGTGAAATTTTTTTGTAATTCAGTTTCTTTTCGTTTACAATTTCAGCATTTTTGTTCTTTCGTAAAAAAAGGAATAGATAAAAAAGTTAGAGAAGAAATCTTTTCATGGGTACCATTTGCAACAGTTCTTTTCTTAAAAAAGGTACTTTTCTAAAACAGGAGTTTTTTTTTTTAATTTACTTTTTGTAATGGTACTTATCTATATATATAAAAAGAAGTTGTCCTATGTTCGTTATTTTATAACTCGAGAACCACTCAACCGATTTTCAAACGAGTACATGCGTTGGAAAGGTCTACTTTCACTGATGGTTTATAAAAAAAAGCATCGAAAAATTTCTACGAATATGTGTTATACGCACACTTTTATGATGGTGTGTTTTCCCCATATAAAATGTATTTTTTTCTTATGAGAATTACATTTTGCCGGTATAAGGCTCTGCTTGCTCGCGTCATTTGACTTATTTAATTTCTGTGTGTGTTGATTGATTGTCATTTAAGTTTACAGTGTGAGCATTGACATTTTTTAGTTATTGATTTGTAATCTTTCAGTTAAAATTAAAATCTTTTGCATCAAAAAAACTTTTTAAAAATTATTCAACAGTGCCGCAACGAAGCCGTTCACAAATTGGCCGCAGCAGTCAAATACGTTTAAGGCCCAAATTTACAGTCATTAGTTAGCTAATAGCAATAGTTTAACTAATAATATTTGATTCAGAGCTTCTAGTTTAACATTAGTTAAACCATCAAACGTCATTGGTTAACTAATAGTTAGACAACAGCTGATTCGTTTGAATTTATTATTAGTATTTTTGTTTTGTGAAAAATTTTAGATATGGCATGGGAAATTGAAAACGCGGAGTGCGATATTGAAAGTATCACTGATACTGATAATACGCGGAATATTGTTTCTGAGCGTCGCCAACGTAATCTAAAAAGATTTTATGGATAGATTCCGTCTTAGCAAGTAGGTAGCGTGGCAAGTTCTTCAATGTATACGCCATTTTTTAAGAAAGAATATATCAAATGTAAACAAAACCCATATGCTATAACAGAATTGCCAGTACTGAAAGTTAATAGTTTGATAGGGTTACCATTTTTTGTTCACATTAAGAGTGTTGGTTAAATAATACACTGTGAATATGAAGTATTAGTTAAACAATAGTTATCATTTTAGTTTACTAATTGCTAACTATTTACTGTAAATTTGGCCCTAAATAGATCTAATCAGGATGAGCAAGAGCGATTAGAAAGTAATGAATTAGCAAGGCAACGAATGGCACGATCAAGATCAAATCAAAATCAAGAACCAAGAGTAGAACGTACTTATGCAATTTTTTATGCATATTCAGTAAGTCTGAGAATCGGCTACTGTCTATTTTTCAAACCACTTGCGGCATGAGGAGGGGAGGGAGGGAGCAATTTCTGTATTTCCGAAACTATTAACCCAACAGATGGCGCTATGTCCGCCTCATAATTATTTTTGTTGTTGAATGATAGATGGCGCTATGTTCGCCTCATGCTGGAGAATCGCCGTCGTTCTTATTTCAAACAGAACAAAATTATTGCTTGGTATTTTTTTCATCTGCGGTCATCGTCACACTTACAATACATTCGCTATTTTTTATATAACACCCAAAATATGCAATAGAAATATTTTGTGTGGCAAAACAACGTTTGCCGGGATCATCTAGTTAAAATATATATTTTTGTAAAAAAAAAGTAGTCTTCAATACAGTTTTTTTCACCAGGTAATTTTTTTAAAAAAAGCTCTTTTTTATAAACAGTTGAACATAGTTGCTTTAAGTGGAACCAAAATTCAGAAAAATTGGGCTTGCAAAAAAATAGCTCAACGGTAACACTGAGATTTTTTGTGATAAATAGCAGATTAACAACAATATGGTAGCGATGTAATTCCAGTATTAAATTTTCACTATATATACTTTTTTATGTAAAAAGAATGTTATCACGTTCAATAGGGCTGCATGATACATATGAACATTGCTGATGTTTACAATTGTGACTATTTCCGAAAACAACGTTGTTCTGTTCTGCTGCATATAATGAAATTTGAATTTGTTGTTGGTTTTCTCTTTGTTCATTCAAATATTAAAAAAATCTTAATTTTTTCTGAATACAACTTTATAAACTTTAGCCTTTATAATCACTAGATCGGATATAGAAACTGTGAACTATTATACTCTTAGAACTTTTTTTTTACTATAACAAGACAGACATATTTCATATTTTTATTTTCTAAAACAATTAGATGGAATAAATGAAAAATTATTGATGTTCTCCATAGAGATAATTTCAATACTAGATTGCATTCTAAAAATTAACTAAAACAAAATGGGAATATCAGTCCGACCAGATATAAATTATCTAATCTTAAATAGAAGTATAAATTGTTTGAATAACTTCTATAATCTGCTCTATATTGTTTTGATAGCTTCCGAAAATTTATTATTAAAAATATAAATTGTAAATTAAAACGTTTGTCTTATCAAATTGATAAAAAAACAAATTAAACTAATATTGTTTGCAAAATTAATTTTGCAAAAATTCACACACACATGCAGAAGCGATTTTCTAATAAGAAAATTGCTATAAATACAAAAAATATCACACAGTAGTCACAGTCTTTTAGTTATTGCCTTAAAAACACTGAATATACGCCTTTAATAAACGAAAAATGAGATCGGGTAAGTAACAAAATTGTTTGGTTTTTCTGTTTCATAGCAAGCAGGAATATTTTTGAAACGAAAATATATGACACTTTGTTCCACCTTTCCCACAGTTCTATTTTTCGGTGTATTGGCTTTCCATTGCTTACGTTTTGGCCTGTGATCCTGATAGCAATAATAAACCGGTGTGTACTAAGGATAAATTGAATTATCCCACCCGTAATTTCTGGGATCCCACTCATTACTGGCTGTGTGAAAAAACTGGTGCTCAACCTACGAATGTAGCGTGTCCACAAGCCCAACTTTTCGATTCTGCTATCGGCAAATGTGTTTCATGGGATAATTGGAAATGGACTGCACCTTGCCCATTTGAAAGACCATAAATAAAAAAAAAAAATGCTAATGATATCAAAAACAGACTAGAGGTAACATTTCTTTATTATATGAAAATAAAAATAAATTAATGTCTTGTAAGGAGAAACGTTAAACGCCCAACATGATTTGGAAATTCTTATAAAATAATCAAATTGTTTATTCGAAAAAAGTAAAGAAAACACGTTTTACATCTCTATAAATTATGTGTCACTCTTTTGTACTAAAAAAATATCTTTTACACAATTTCAAGGAAAAAGAACCAGCAAATTCATTGACCTAGATTCATTAATTTTATGCAAAAATACGTAAATTCAATGTTCGCTTCCATTGTTTTGATGTAAAACAATTCATTAAAATCATTCATTGTTGTTGTTATTTTTTTTTTAATTAATGAATTTGTTCATTGATTTCACAAAATCTAATAAATAATTCGTTGAAACAATGAACTTTTTCAAGGAAATTTTGTATCAGTCTAATGAAAATTATATTTCAATTATAAAAATAATATCGAAGTAATGAAATGATCCAATTAGCAAAGATCTAACAAATTAGCAGCGTTTAATTTTGTATCAGTTTAACCGGACAATTTCTGCATATCCAAAATTAAAATAAAAGGATGTATCTATACGCTTCTTAACAACCGGACAAAAGTATCGCGACGTTAAGTGTCCGGTTATGGGAGGTTTCACTGTATTTCTTTTATAAGTGGATGTGATCCCTTGTAGTGATTGTGTGAAAAGACGACACATTACTTTTTAATTAGTAGCGTCATTTTAGCAGTATTAAAGAAACGGCGACAGAAGACGAGTGTCATAATTATGTGAATTGATCTACTTCAAATACAACGCCGTATAAAAGTTAGAGTTTCCTCTCTTTCAAAGTTTCAGTAGCCGAACGTCACTTTTCAAACAATGTCTCCCCTTCATGGTAAACCCTCTTTCAGTCATATACATATATATTTTTTCTGGTTAATTTAAGCTAAACTTCAAACGAAACTTAGCTCCATGTTTTTTAAAACAAGCTTAGAATCTGTTACCAAAAAGATGAATGCTGTAAAATTTACACAAGTATATGATAACTATACAAAATTTTCGTCTTGATTCCTTTCAGTAAGAGATCAAGACTAATAAATCTAAATAATTGAATGATTTATTAATATTTTTATAAGCGCTGGCCCCAAATGTACTTCTGAAGGTATCCATTAAAGAAAAATTCCAGTAGACTACTGGTTCTAATGGCACCAGACAAGTCTCTGGCCAGGAATATTCTTACATAAACAACAGCAAATTTAGGGTTTCGGTAGTGGCTTACTAGAGACTAGACAAGTATAATTCCTTTGGATACATCAGTAAATATATGCTTGATCGTTGCTCTACTATTTCACAGAAGGCCAAGGGCGTGCCAATCCAAATTAGGATTTTCCCCCGGTAAGCATACCACCAAGGTGTGAGTAGTCACCAAGATGTAAAATATCTCCCCTGTTGGGTGAAGAAAAATTTATATACAAACATTGTGGACTCATGGATTTAATTTCAAAATTACATAAATAATTGCTTATGATTAAATGTCCGAGAACAAAAAACGTTATTAGAATTTATATGGTACACAGGAAAAAAAATCGAATTTATTTAAAATAAACTGTTTGCTGAGAAAAAATATTAATTATTATTAATTAATGTTTTAATTGAATCAACAATTATTTTAATTGACATTATTTTAATGTAAAACAAAGATATTAATAGAAGTAAAATTAAAATACATTTTTTCAAATATTTTTCTTTTATTTGAAAAAGATTCAAAATATATTCAATTAATTTTGTTGAGTTAATTCGATGATTTCTTCGATTGGTTGAGAACCTATTAATTTTTTTATTTTAATTTTCGCTTTTCTTAATTGATTCTTCTTTTAATTTTTTTTCGTTTATCTAATAGCCAGAAATAAATGTCATGATATGCACGGCGACGACTGGTATTTTTATATTGACAATCTTTAGTTGATTAACCACCAGTGACATTAGTTAACTAAGGACTGCGAACTTGGGCCTTAATAATTCTGTTTGCCAAAATCAGCTAACATTAACCATTCGGTTTAGGCAATTGACTTCAGGAATACACACAATTCTTTAGAAAACTTCGAGTACATATAAAAAAAATATTCGAGTATATAATGCTGAACGGAATTGGATTATAAAACTTATAAAGAAGAGTGTATTATAAAAAGTATTAGATTTTTTTCTTTATCGAAATCGAATTCCATCAACTCGATTCGATTGCCAGTATCGAAGGCCTGCCTCTGATATTTAATGAATATGAAATTTTTATTAATATTATTTGGAATTTTTTGGTCTAAAGAAATCAAATTATTTTTTGCCATATTAATTTCTTTGATAAGAAAATTGATTCTGATAAATACATTTTTTTTCATTAACCATTTTTTGTTTGATGCCGAGAATTTCACATTAGATAAGATACTTGACTTTAACTGAAACAGCTAAAATAGCAATGACATTGCGTGAAAAAAGCCTTTCAAGTATCAAGATCAATGATCTTAGGGTGGTGTTTGTTGAAGTGTTTAGCGCTTTGACTACTAAGCAGACTATGACTTAGGGCCTGGGCTTGATCTCTGGTCAGAGCCACTAAACGAAATCATAAATTTCTCTAACGCACATTAGTTTGACATTGTAATAATTATTTTTTCAATGTTTAAGCGATGAAGGCATAGCACAGTAGTCACTAAAAACCTACTCATGAAGCTTAAGAAAGTTAACGACTCTACTTAACACCAGAGGCGCAGCAATACTACTCTATATATAAACGCATCGCGAAAAATAGCAGCCTTCAACATATTCAACATCTATCTTCTCTTCCCTATTCTTTTTCCTGAAGTTCTGGTACAATGCGTTGCATAAGTAGTGGTCATCCACTGAAAGATGGCCTGACAAAAAAAAAAAAAAAAAAAAATTAGTTTAATGTACAAATACGTTCTTTCAATGAAAATATTAATTTAAGTTCAAAGTAAAACATTTCATTGAAAACATTCTGTCGTTGATAAAAAATCTAATGAACCAATTCATTGATTTAATGTACTATTACATTGAAACTAATTAACAATTTGTTGAAATAAAGTTTGCTGAAATAATGAATTTTTCACTTATATTATAACTAGAGCCATCTAAAAGAGGCGCCCTGCGAAATCAATGTTGTTCTGTTCTGCCGTGTAGATTATAATTTAATTAATGGAAATTTTTTCATTCATCTTAAAGATGTTTTCCTAATTATTCAAGGTTTCGTGAATAAAATGTTACAGGCTTTAATTAATGATCTATATCACTCGATCATGGCTATTTCGATTTAGAAGAAGTTCAAGCCAATGTGGCCACGTGACTCAAAATTCTCATCACCTGTAACTGTGGATAGGTTAGCGTGCGTAGTGAAACTTTGTTGGAAAATTTTCTTCTTAAGAATCTAACTCATAAAAATGTGTAAGGAGTCCCACACACAACGTTTACGAGCGAAAGAAGAGTGTTGATCAGAAGAGCACCATGGCATTTATAGGAACTTTTTTAAATGATCATGATGATAAATTATCAAATAATTGAATGTATGTCAATAATTTTTTTTATCAATTGATGCAAAATTAATTAAATTTTGTTATCTTTAGGTTGTGTCTATCTGCGGTTAAGGAATTGCACAAGAATACTATATAAAATTACGTTTCTTCTGTACATGATTTTTATTATCAATTTCTTTTGTTAATTTAATTTTATTAAAATAAAAAATAGAAGAAATTAAATATTTGTACTATAAAAATCAATTAGTTTTTAATGAAAACATTTTTGTTAACAAAAATTGATAACACAGTTTTCTTCTAAAACAATTATAATGATTGATGCTAAATTTGAAAATTACCGGAAAAAAAAGCATGAAAGAAAAAAATATTTTTAGATGTCTTTAGGATGACTTTTTTTGGCAAACTTAAAATTTTTATTATAAAAGCGTGCCAAAAATGTGAAAAAATGAAAAGTTCTCCATCGATTTCGATTGCGTAAAGACAAGAATAAAAAAAAAAATAATAATGAAATCTAGTGAGTAAATTGTTTGCAAATTTATTTAAGAAATTTTTATATGAAACTTTGTTCTTCTCTATTGAATTAGTTGTATTTTTGAACATTTTGTTGATTGGTCTCACAGGCGTCCTGGCTTGTGATCCCCATAATGATAATAAGCCCATTTGCAATGATGACAACTTAAATGTACCCATACGTAATTTTTGGGATCCCACTCATTACTGGAAGTGCGTATCAGCTGATGCCGAGGCTGAATCTATCCCATGTCCTCTTCAACATGGTTTCACTATGGAAAAACTTGATTGTGTTCACTTTAGTGAATGGATATGGACTCCACTTTGTCGTGAAGAGGCCTAAGTGAGCTAAGTTGAATTTTTTTTTCAACTAAAATATAGCGAATGATTTTTATTGACATAAATAAATAATTTTTCCATAATATAATTATAATTTTTTACAATTATATAATATAACAATTTATTCGAAAAAGTACCCAAGAATTTATGTTTATTTTCTTTTCTCTTTGATAATTCTCATTTCATACCAAAATCTAATTAAACGATCGTTATAATTAATTTCAATTTATAACGCAGTTTTTCTCAAGTTACAATTTTAGTATTTTAGTTTTTTTTTGTTTGTTTTTTAATTTCATAACAGAGTTAAAAACTTACCGAAAAGTGTCGGGATCTTGTACCAAACCGGTGCCATACAAATCCTTAGTGCTGTTGTGGGCGGCTACCGCTGCTGCAGCTGCCACAGCTGTATTCATAATCATATGAAAATCTTTAGTACTGGCTGCTCCAGCACAAGCACTGGCATTTGCAGCATCTAAAAGAGGATGATAAGATGGTGGTGGCACAGCTGGTACCACCCCTACCGTTGTAATGGGCATGGCATTAGGCGGCGTATGACTTGGCAACGCTGTTGGCGAAGGTAAATGATTTAGACTTTGTGTGCCACTATATTGTGGGGGAGATGAGTGATTTAAGTACTGCTGAATTTGTTTGCTATTGGGAGATGATGAACTTAAGTCAATATGTGGCGAAGCCGATGCTGTTGAATTAGCTGTAGGTGTAGAGGCAGGAGAGGCTAAAGAGTGCCGGAGATTTGTCAAATTCGATGGCGGAGTAAGAGTTGGACTAACAACATTAAGGGATTCATTTGAAGAAGATAAAGGCGTTTGTGGCTGCAAAATGTTGTCATTTGATTTTGAGATCACATTTTCAAATTCAACTTCCTCCTGATCACTAAGCCCCGAATCGTCTTTAAGAGTATGCTGCTGGGGTTCAATTGATTTACGATTCATGCCTGTCATAAAAAAAAATAAATAGATGCAACAATAAATATTAAATACTTAATTCTACAAATAACTTCATAAATATTTTTTTTATTCAATTAAATATTTCTTGATAAATAGAAAAATTCTTTTCTTCGTACAAAAAGAATTTTTTTTTTGTACGTTGTGGTACACATGTATATACGAAAAGTTTTATTAACAATTAAAAGTAAGACAAAGCCATTTATATTTAAAGGATATTTAAGCTTATTGAAGCTACCCATTGAATGAATAGAATCTACACTTTGTGAATATGTATTTCAATAAATTAAAATCATAAGTAGTTCTAAAACGTAAAGTCATAAAAGTTGTGGGGTGATTATTTCTTATTAGATTTTTGGCATTTGGTTGGTCTATTGCTAATATTGAATTTGAGAAATTACTTTATTTTAAAACAATAAAAGCATAAAATTGCATTTATGTCTGTCTGTCTGTCTGCTTAATCTCTTTTTGTTCATCTTTTCCATTTATTAAGCGATTAAGTATAATCAATTATAACATGTTTATAACAACTTAAAAAAAAGTATTTGAAATTAAAAGAAAGGGTTCTTTAACATGAGCTAAGCGCTTCGTACTAATTCAACTTCGACCGGTAAATAAAGAATGACCAAAAACTTGTACGGAAATCGTTAGTCACAATTCTTGATAGATGACCCTATTGAAAATATAAGGAACATAATTTTAAAATCAATAATACTGGATTTATTAGAAACATAATTTTATGCCATTAGCTAAATGAATATGTATTCGGTATTATTTCTAATACAAATCGGCTTTAGCATGTCACTTTGATTATGGACCGGTTCATAAAAGGTGGACAAATTTGAGGTTAGGAAGTAAATTGGCTGTCAAATGATGAAATGACAAGAATTAAGCCGCCATCTTTTGACATTTATGTAGTAAAAGTTTGGAAAATTTTAACCGTGGACCGCTACACTCTTGATGAAAGAATTTTAACTGTGAAAATTTACTAGCATGAAAAATTTCTCGGTCGCGTAATTTCTCGATTGGCTACCTCGTTCTTATGATTTAACGCCGTTGGATTATTTCCTATTGGGCCATTTGAAAGACCGGGCTTACGTGAACAAATCACAAACAACTGACACTCTGAAAGATGAAATTCGGCGCTGCATTGACGAGATAAGTGAAGCTTTGTTGCAAAATGTGGTTCAAAATTTTGTGAAAAGAGCAGACGTCTGCCGTCGTCCTCTGCTAGAGGTGGACATTTGCCCGACATCATATTCCATTATTAATTCCCATATTTCTATTTTATATTGGTATCAATAAAACGGAATTTGTAAAAAAAAAGTGAGTTTTTCAGCCAATTTATTTCCTAACCTCAAATTTTCGCACCATTTATTTGCAAAAATCCTTTCTAACAAATAGTTCTAACAAATTTTTTATTATTCTCCGTTTTTGCTACACCCTGTTTAAGAAAGCTATATATATGTTTATATATATAGAGTGAGTTTTTTTCTTGTGACCTAAAACCTAATAATAATCATTTCCATGCACATACACACATTCTCACCCCCTCTTCACAACATTTAACATTCACTTATTTGAACGTTTGTTAATCCTTAAAGTCGATTTTATTGCGCATCTCTTAGCGAAGTCCTTTTTTCCCTCTTTTAAGTTTAACAAAAAAAAAAATTTTTTTTTCATTTTGTTGTTGGCTTAAACTGGTGTTTTGTTGTGGTATTTATCTAACGATTTGTTGGATTTTGTCAAGTACTATCATCTCTTTAGGTATTCAATATTTGGGCCCAGTCAGCATGTGGAAGATTGTTTCACCAAACTGAGTCTTTTTCGACTACCTTAGATGATCAAAAACTGATTAATCAGTTCCCAGAAATATTTAGGAAGTGATTTGTTTAAAAAACAAAAACAAAATGTACAGAATGTGCGCAATCATAAATTGATCACGCATATGCTCGAAATTCGACTGTTTTAAACATTGTTTCTTTTGCTGTTGCTACTGTTATAACGGGAAAATTTTTTTCACAGATCTTGAAGCAAATGAGTTTTGCAAATTTATGCTCATTTATGTCAGAAAGCTCGTGTAGTAAGGTGAAAAATATATAAAGTGCATAAAATTTGTGAATAAATTAATATAGATAATAATTTAAAACAATAAAGGCAATGTCAGCTAAAAAAATTAAAAGATTGGCAAAAAAAGAAGCCGAAAATCTATTATGTTTTAAAATGAAAAAAGTGAATTGTCAAGAAAATTTTCCAAGTGATATTGAATCAGGGCAAACAAGCAACGAAAACAGTGAAAAACATGACGATTGCGAAAATTCTTTTTGTAGTGAAAGTGAAATTTCCTTTGATAGTGAAGAAAATAAAACTGACTTGTGTGAAGAATTGGCTAAATGGGCTATTAAATTTCAAATAAGTTTTATCGCAGTTAATGCACTCTTACAATTGTTAATTAAATGTAGCATCAAAAATCAAAAATTTGCAGAAAACCGTGATAGCGAAAACTGGCGGGATTGGTCCGTCGCAATTTATTAGAGCTGCAGTGCGAAAAATATTTTCGGATGAGCTAGCTTCCCTATTTAGTTGGAAGGGAACCAGCACCAAACCAAGGGCCGAAAATTGTTATCTTATAGCAATACTTAAAAGTGAGTATAACAGGTCAATGATAACAAAGCTATTATTGTAAAGTCATTATTCTTATTATCATTATAATTATTATTATGACTACTATTATTTACTTACTTACTTACTTACAGATATTTGCCACACAAAATACAAATGCACAGATAATGATGTAAACACTGTGCTTCAAAAACATTTTGTGCATGCAAAAGATCGCATTAAAAAACGAAAAAAGAATTGAGACTGGATATTTTTTATAATATCAAAGTAAAAATTTAAGATATAAGAATTCTGTGAATTAATTTTTCTTTTTTAATTAATATTTAAATAAATTTAATAATTTCAAAGTACAAATTTAGCATATAAGAATTCTGTGAATTAATTTTTATTTTTAAATTAATATTTAAAAAATTTCATAATTTTAAAGTACAAATTTTAACATATAAGATTCTGTGAATTAATTTTTTTTTTAATTAACATTTAAATAAAATACAAAAAAATTTTAAAATTCTTAAATTTTTATTATAAAAAAGAAAGAAAAAAGTAAGTAAAACAAGATAAAAAAAATGATTTGAAGAAGACCCACATATGATTAGTGGTACGAGTGATAGATGGCTCGAAAATAAATCAAAAACGATCAGAAAACTACTACGAATAAGATCGTAAAATGACTTAGAAAAGATTCATAAATGACTCCCAGATGATTGCGGGATTGATCGAAAATGAATCGTTATAGTGCAGTGTGCGGAGTCATAAAAGACTCAATTAGAAGAGATCGCCGTAGGGTACCATTTTCTCCCGACAAAACATTCATTTTCGACTCAAAAGCGAGATCATAAGTGACTATTTTAATCGCGCAGACACGCAAAAAAGACTCGAATTCGATTGAAAACTTAAAAAAATGCTAGCTGGGGGTGCTATTGATGATGATTGTCTATGTGTCCGTCTGTCAGTTTACTCTTTGTCTGTCTTAGAGGGGTGTTAAAAAGGGTGATAGAACAATGAAGACTGCAGAGGAGTATGAGCATGAGTCTGATGGTGCTGGTGGTGGTGGTTACGTTATTTATTAATTTTATTTTTCTTTATCATCTGCTGATATAATTCTAGAACAAATTTCTAACATATGACAATGATTTGTTTTATAAATGTACAAAGTTTTTTTTTAAAGAGTTTTAGGTGTTGCAAGCAAATACATTTTATTTAAAATTAATCATGTTTTGAAAGTCTGTTAAAAATAAAATCAACTGCTTTAGCTTGTATGACATATTTATTTGCTGTTAAGTTTTGTTCTATTGGCAAAATATAGTGATTGTTTTTGTTGGAGTACTCTATTTTAGGCAATCTAATGATGTAATCATTTCTTAGTTAATTTGTTAATCAAAAGCAAACAAGTTATAAATTAGCAGGGAGAGAAAGAGGAATACAATAAATAAATATTAGAAATAAAGTTTGTTTTTGGTTCTGGCTATATTCTACCTTTGAAAACCGAAAAATGTTTAGTCTAGACTTTTTTACGGAAATAAGTAAGTATGGCAACTTCAACCACTTAAAGTTTATGGAAGCTCGAAAATTAAAGGAAGACCTAAAGCAGGCAACGTAACATATTTAAATTATAATCTATATTCTGAATATAGTAATCAAAAGACAATTGACATTTTTGAATTTAATATAGAAATAATTATACAGACTAGATAAAAATATATTAAAGATTTTATTTTAAGAAACAAAAAAAAACGCTACATCGAAAAAGAAACATCAAAATATAAAAATGATCTCTTAAAAGTGGTTCAGGAAAAAAAAAATCAATAAAAAAAAATTCAGTAAAAAAAAGCGTAACAACTAGTAAAAATCGGAAGAAAATGATTAACATTGAAAACGATCGTAACATGATAAAATTCGTTAAAGAGAAAAAAAATCGTTAGAACGTAAAAAATCGCTAAGGCAGCAATGTCGCCAATATGAAAATAATCGCCGAAAACTAAAAAATGAAACCAAAACGAAAGAAGTCGCCAAAAACGAAAAAGGAATATAACGATGGCTTAATATAGAAAGGTCGTATCTCAGTTTTTAGCTACTTTACAGGAGAAGGAAAAACTCAATAAAATCTTTAGTTAGTTATGGGTCGATTTTGGATGGCAACCGAACTCCAGTTGCGTTGTCAGTTGATGACAATTGTATTACGGATGTTACAGAGTCAGTTGCTATTTAGAGCTTTTCTTCACTTAATTTTTTCATATCACTAAAATCTCTTAACTTCTGCATCAATATTTAAAAATCATTTTCGAATTAAAGAAGAATAAAGCTGAGTACGTTTAGAAAATTCAGGTTTCGTTTTCAAACGAACTTTCGTTACTTATTATAAATTGTTTTGGTCAAATATAAAAAAAACTATTGATTTTAGAAAAAAAATTATAACACAGATTATATAAAATCTTCTCTAGTGCAATTTTTAATGTTTTCATCGGAATCATAAGTCGGAAAAGATATATAGTCAGAAAACTGCAAACAGGCAAAGATTTGAGAGAAGTTGGTTTTCGAAAAGAGCATATCAAAGGCGGAATTTACACTACGCAACCTTGCTGCATTTAACTCTTTGTTATCAGTGGGAAAGAGAGAGAGAGAGATGAAATATAAAATCATATCTATTTCAACGTCTCGAAAAACTTTCCAAATAATTCCTTTTTTGAGCCAGATAGTGTTGGCAATATCTGATACTTTTAATTACTCCGTACTTTTCATTTGGGTACTTACTCAATACTTTTCAAAGGTAACCTATTACACAACAAGGCGAATTCATACCAGGTAGTCTTATCTCTACAACAATAAAATTCGCTGCTACCGCTTACTCCATCTGTCAAAATAACTGCAACAATGTTATTATAGAATTAATAAAAGAAAACTAATCCAACAACTTAACATAAGTTTTTTTTTGACAGTTAAGGCTTACACAGCTGAGAAGACGTAGACTAATAACGCCAGCTGATAATGAATTCGCCTTGTTAGGCAACGTTTTAAATATATTATCACAGAGTATTCACTCGATTAATCTTTGTTTGATTAGTCGAGTAAAGTGTTTCCATTATATGATCGTATAATGAAAAAAGTTAAATTCGATTAACGAATAACTCGAACAATTGATGTCAGTTAATCGAGTAAACTGAACAATTTATTTCTAAAGCTACGTTTACATTTATCAAATAAATCATTTGTTTCCTTTAATTCCAATATTTTTTAATTATGGGTTGGCTGGACGTTGCCATTAAAGAGCTCAGTAAAGATTCAGCAACAATAATTGATTTGGATGGAATAATAAAGTTCTTAATCAACAGTTTGGAAAAGGCGTATAATTCCTTTTCAAAAGACTTACTTGCTTGCCTTAAGGCCAGAATAAACGAGACGCGAATTAAGGTACTTAGTACACTTACTCTTTATCTTAATTCCAGAAGGTTCCCCAATAATCATAACTTTTTAAAATATAGCTCAAAAGCTGTAACAAAAGAGTTTGCAATCAATTTGTATAATCGGTTGTTGTGCATTGAATCAGACGATCATATTTTAGAAGAAGAAAATCTAGATCTAAATGAAAACAATCTCTAGTGTGAACTTAACAAAATAATACAAGGTCTTACAAACTTTAAAAAAACTAGGACAAGCCGTTTTAATATAATACATAAATTCATGTATTTAGGCAAGACAAAGAAAAGATCCGAGAAACTACAAAATCTTTTTAATGCAATCCTGTTCCTCGCACCGACATCTACTTTAAGTCAAGTTTTATTCAAACAAAACAAAAAACTGTTTAAGAAGCAAACATCTAAACTCTATAGTATTTTTAAAAGACTATTTTAAAAAATTTGATCAAAGTCTCGTCAACAGTACAATTCTTTTTTTCATCAAACATAATTTTTTAGATGCATACTATTATTTTTTAAAAGTTTTAGGATTTTAAACGTATTACAAATGAATTGTTATTTTATTGTTTATTGTTTTATTTTTTGCATTATTTGAATTATTCCAGTTATTCAAAGAATTTGAAACACTTACTCGCCTAGTCGATCAATTTTAAAATCCCAAAATCGATTAATTTCTTACTCGAACAAAACGAAGAGTCAAACAAATGGATACTCTAACAAATACAACTTTGAAAGTATTGAAGAACTACATTTAAGTATTGAGTACCCTAAAAAATAGCAAGTACTTGGTACTCAATACTTTTTTAGATTATAATATATTTGGTAATTGCATTTCTAGCAATAAAAAAATTATAATAATAATTTGTATAGAGCCCTTATTCCGTATCTATTTGTGGACGTCACGTCAAGAGAATATCAAAAATATTACAATGACATGCCCGTTCTGTGCAACAATTGAATACTTCTAACGGCCTCTTACTATTTTCTAAGACCCCAAAAGAAACAAAAAAAAAAAAATAACAAGAGGCTGGCGAAAATGATCAATTGCTGTCGATAAGGGCTACTTAAGTGCTCAAATTTTAAAATAATCATGATGTGACTTCGAGAAATAGTTACAGAATAAGAATAATGGGTTTGTTTTATGTATATCAGAGTGACAATGATTATTGCGATACTTGTGCTCTATATTACACTTGGTCAGAGATTTGACTAAAAATTTCATCATTTATATACATACTTATGTTTGTCATTGCCACGCTAATATACACTCTATACTATAAACAGATATATAAAAGTATTTAAGTATATATTTATAAAAAATATAAAGTTTTCATTGCGATATTATTATTGCATTTACATACTTTTATTATCCATACCTAGTAGCCATGGTGCTACAGACTGATTTTCTTTGGCCGATTTTAAAATTGTTTCAGGCAGGGGCAACGAATGTCTGACCATGGCACCATACAATCCATATTCAGCCATAATAGTACTACGGCCCCAGCATTTTTCCGTTTTACGCCATTTGGCACGACGATTTTGAAACCAGACCTAGAAAGTAAAAAAGAAAACAAAAATAATTTTTAGTTCACGAATATTTAAATACAAAATTAAGGCTGGCGGCTTAACTTATTGTGACCAAAAATGTTGTGCGAATTTTGAGACAGAAAACTAAACTGATTTTTTAGAATATTATAAAACTTGTAAACGCTTAATTTCGGTACACCTAATCAAGACTATATCCAGTTTTATATGTTTTTGGAAACAATTTTTAAAATATGTACTTCTCGTTTTTCAGAAAATCGCACGAAGCAAAAGTTGTCATATTCAAATTAGACTTGACTAAACGTGAGGCTAAAGACTATTACTACCCTGTTGGCTACTAGTAGGGTTAATTTTTTTTTTTTTTGTTTCACTATAAATTACTTTTTAATGCATAATTTTAAGAGAGTTGTTTTTGTTTTCAAACTAACATAACTTGGCATACTTTTAGGCTAAATAAAACTTAAAAAAAGATTAAGTTGGTTTAAAAAGTAACACAAATAGTAAAAACTTCACAGGTTGTTTTGAAAGTTAGCAAGTACTTTTAGATTGTAACAGATACATACTCGTATATATAATTTTTTAATTTTCTTACTACAAAACATCCTTTTTGTTTTGATATCGCTTTGTTTTTCAAATATTGCATATTAGTGACCATAATTGAATTATCTTCCACTACATTTAATTCAGTTTTATTTATGAAACATTAAATAATGATGATCATGTGAATAATATTATGATGATGGGTTAGTTGACATTACAACCAACTGTTACAAATGACAAACAGTTTGTCATAAAATTCAATCCGTTTAGTTTTAATGATAACTTTATAGTCAAGAACAAGACTGGCATGTATGACTAAATGATGGAATAAAAAATAACCAACCCATATTTAAAAAAAGTTTTGATTAACAGAAGGAATATTGCGAAAGGCATAGTCATCCTAGAATGACACTACCATTATTACACTTACATTATGATTTAAGTAGATTTGCTTTTGTCATATCAGCTCCATCTCTGTCATTTAACTTCAATAGATCAATTACCAAATCCATTGCCAAGTTAGGCTTGAATTATTCTTTCAACATGACTCATAAGCGATTGCCAATTGGTCATTGTCATTCAACGAACTTAATTTCCTATGATATTTAGTATAGAGTGTCCTTGTTGACAATCCTACCCTCACTAAGTTACCCTTAATCTGCACACAAATAAAAATATTTATAACAAAAAGTCAACATACTTTTTTTTCTATACCATCAAATATCATTTCGTTCTGCCGTTTGCCAATATAGCAAAAAAAAAAGAAAGGATACGTATTCCTTTTATGAGCAAAAAAAAAAACTAGATAAAATGCTTAAAGACTTAATTATGTGAATAAACTTATAATTCAGTTTGAAGACTAGAAGAATTCCTTTTTACTGGCCCAACAGAAAATACCAACAAATTCTTTTATTGGCAAACAAAAAAAAAAAAAAAAAAACCTTAGAAATCTTCTTGCTAAAAATCTCTTTCTATTTTTACTTGTTTGCTTGATGCGGGTGTTAAGCGACAAGATTTTTTATTTTATTTTTCAAGTCTAGAAAATTTGCATAATTTGCTAAAGGACATTTGTCATCGTTTGCAAGGATATTTTTTATATATTTAACTTTTCATTTGTGATTTTTTTTTGGTATATTTGATCTGCTTGGGTGACAGTCAAAACGTATTTGAATAAAAAAAAAGGATAATAAATTTGCTGTTAGTGTTTGACTTTGTTATTCATGTGTTTAAATAGATTTCAATGCAATCTTTTCATTTTTCATATTCTTTTAACCGATTTATGAGTTTTGCTTTTAAGTGTGATTTGGATTTTTTAGCATTTGCCTTTTCTAACCAAGATTTATGTGCCAGAAATAAGTTATTTGTTATTTAATTTAAATATTTGTAAAAGAAATGTGTGTGTGTAGTTAAAGAAAACTGTATTAGATTTAAAACAGAGTTATCGACAACTTCTCTGAAAAATATAGAAAGATTTTAGCTTAGAGATTATCTCCAGTTCTTTCATCCAAGTTGCTTCTCTGTTCATCCAATTGACAAATAAAAAGTGTTCCATGCCATAAATTTCAAGTTGGTGCAAATTTGGTGGAGAAGATATGAAATATATATGAAATGACTAGATGACCCGGCAAACGTTGTTTTGTCATACAAAATATTTCTAGGGCATATTTTGGGTGTCATATAAAAAATACCGAATGTATTGAAAGTGTGTTGCGATGACCGACGATGAAAAAATACCAAACAATAATTTTGTTCTGTTTGAAATACGAACGACGACGATTCTCCTACATAAGGCGGACATAGCGCCATCTGTGGGTTAATAGTTTAGTAAATACAGGAATTACCCCCCCCCCTCCCCTTCTCGTGCCTCTAGCTGTTTAAAATATACTTTAAAACCTAATCTCATACCTACCAAATATGCCTAAAAAAATTTCATTAAAATGGGTCGAGCCGTTTCGGAGGAGTTCGATAACAAACATCGTGACAGGAGAATTTTATATGTTAGATATTTCAGGTGTTTGTTTCCACACATTTTTGCAATAAAAAAAATCATGTACATCTGTATGTAAATAGAAAACATAATTTTATATAAATTCCAAGAATGGCCTTGATTGGCTAATATTCATTAGTTTCTTGCAGAAATTCATTGATTTAATGTAAGCATCCATTGTTTCAAATTGAAAATATTCATTGAAGTTTCATGTAAAACTTTTCATTGCAAACATTCGTTGTTGTCATTCTTTAATAAAAGTAGTGAAATACTTTATAGATTTCACGCACAGGTACATTAAGACAATTTCAATAACCAATTTCATTGAAACAATGAACTTTTTCCCCAAAACTTTGGTTAAGCGTAATGAAGAAACATGTTGGTAGAAGAGAGAGTTACTATTTCCCGATTTCGATTTCTCTCCATTTCCCACATTAATTCATGGTTTTCTTTTGAAATAACAACTTTGTAAAATTAAAAAATTATCGACGTAAATTTGTATTGCTAATTTTTCAACCTTTTCTTGAAGTTATTTATATTTGATTGATAAGCTTGAGGTAAAAAAAAAACTATTTGAAATATAAAAAACAATTTTTTAATTTATTTCAAAAACCGGAAAAACAAAAATCTATTTAAAGCGAATATTTTTTAGTCCATTAATTTGTTTAAAAATATTGTTGT
Organism: Lypha dubia; assembly: GCA_947311025.1. Taxonomy (NCBI): domain Eukaryota; kingdom Metazoa; phylum Arthropoda; class Insecta; order Diptera; family Tachinidae; genus Lypha; species Lypha dubia. The sequence goes on along the minus strand of OX371262.1, from coordinate 8,376,148 downwards.
TATCCAGCCTTATTTGTAAATCTAAATCTAATCCTGAAGAAGCTACACAAAGGAGTAGCGAAATATCGATAAATAAATTTTTATATCATTTTTTATAAAAAATTGACCTCAAGCTTATCAATCAAATATAAATATCGACGTAAATTTTTATTAATGAAAAATTTTTATTACTATATTTTTTTGGAGCTTAAAATTGATATCAATAGCCTTTGTTTTATACTGGAAAGTTGTCGATAACTCATTTATTGATTTCAAAATTTTTCCATAGATTTTTTGATGAATAAAAAAGTTAGTTATCGTTAAACTTTACACCAAAAAGCGCTGTCAGTAATACATATTTATTGAAATAAATATAAAGTTTTTTGAGTACATCTTCTAACGTAATTTCTTATTATCGATTATTCGTGAACATAATTGATTGATGTATACTGTCATTAGTATAATATCCAAATATCCAGACATTCTACTCATCCTAAACTGCAACAACCCCCCCGCCCCACCATTAAACATTATAGAATGTTTTTAAAAACGCCCCTAAAGTTTTTTTTTTTAACTTTCTTCGGTGTTAAAGTGATGAAGATGCAAAACAACTGCCAACAAAAGTGGCATTTTGTAAAGAGAAACAATAAAAATGAAATGCAGAAAGAAAATATACTCGTGTTTATTTAAACTAATGCCATCCTAATCTGTAAAATTAATTTTCTCAAATTCTGTTAAATTCTTTAATTTCATTTATTCTGGTTTGTACAATAAGCTTTTTATGTTTTGAGCCACTCTGCTTTTTTGTCATACCCCCAGGGAGCTTTTTTAATTTAAACATTTTTTTTTTGTTGACTATTTTGATTTAAAATAAAATTTCATTATTGTTAATGTTAAAATGGTTTTGTGGGAAATTTGTTATCGTGTTGGTGTGGAGATGAAAAAAAAATCGAGAGTTTATTTTATACTTTCAATTATTCTGTTAATAAATCTAACAATTAACTGTTTTTTCCTTCAAGTTTCAAAGTAAATTAACAACAGATTGTGTTAGAAGTTTAAAGCTTTTTGTGTTTCGTATTATAAGCGAAAAATTGAAATTTATAAATTCAAAAGATTTAGCAAGGATTCAAATTTGAAGTGTTTCACATTATATATGTATGTTTGAAGCATGATGAAACAAATGTCTCTTTTTTTAAGCTAACGATTGCATTTCAATTGCAAATTTTAGCTTTTAATGAAATTGCTAAGTGATACATTATTTGTGGAAGCCATTTAATTGCAAAAGTAAAATATTATGAAAAAAATTTCGCCAAAAAAAAAAGCGTTGCATTTCATCTGTACAATTTTAAAGTAAATTAACAATTAGTTTTCAATTAGAAAATTTATCGATAACAAAAAAAAGTTAACGTTATCATACATGTAGAAAACTATCGATAACTTAAGAATATTTAAATAATTTATAGCATTTCGTTAACAAGTTTATCGACGATTACTACTAATCAAAGCAAAGGTTTCTAAAATATTTCAATACACGACTAAATGATCGCTTACATTTCTAGAAAAATAATCGATTTTTAGAAATTCAATTAAATACTTTTCTATGGCATAGTATGGATATTTTTGCTACAGAAGCAACATATCGATAACGTTTCCTTAAAGAATTAATGTTATCGAAAACGTATCGTATAATAATAAACTATTCTTTTTTGTAAAAAAAAAAACAAGGTAATTCGTAATTATTTACTATAGAGTTGTAGGCAATTCCAGTTATTGGTTACGGAAAGGTACGTAATTACTTTTTTTAAGAGGAAAATAAAAGTATAGATTTTTTTGCAAAGGAAAAAATATAAGTTAGTGATAACTTTTCCATAAACATTTTATGAAAATTATATGATTTTTTTCGAAAAAATATATGAGAACTTTTTTTTAGTTAATTTAATATATTGTGTGTATCGGGTGGTTAAATTTTAAGGGCCGATGTTGAATTTGAACAAACATATAGACGTCAAGTTTTTTTCTGCATTTCAGTTGACATTTCTCAATTTCAGACTAACTCAATTTCAACCATGGAAAGATACACAATCGAGCAACGCCTTAAAATTATTGAGGCTTATTATGAAAATGGGTGTTCAAATCAATATGCATATCGGTCAATTTAATCGTCCAAATGTGCGTACAATCGAAAAAAACGTGCAAAAATTTGAGCAAACCGGGTCTGTAGGAGATGTGAAAACACCAGTGCCTGCTCGTACTGCAGAAAATATTGCTGCTGTTCGCGATAGTGTGGCTGAAGAGCCGTCCTCCTCAACTCGTCGTCGTGCCCAACAATTGCACCTCTCACGCTCGTCGTTGATGAACATTATGCATAAAGATTTGCATTTACACGCTTACAAGGTGCAATTGGCTCCAGAACTAAAGTTTCTTGACCATTCCAAACGTCGTCAATGGTCAGAATGGTGGCAAGAAATGTTGTAACTGTTGCGATGATCAATTTTCGAAGAAAATCACCTTCGTCAATAAGCAGAATTGCCGCATTTGGGCGAATGATAATCCAAGAGTGATTGTCGAAAAACCAATGCACCCACAAAGAGTGACTGTTTGGTGCGGTTTATGGTCTGGCAGCATCATCGGGCCGTATTTTTTCCAAAATGAGGCCGGTCAGGCAGTTACTGTGAATGGTGTTCGCTATCGTGAGATGATAACGAAATTTTTATGGCCCGAATTGGAAGGTATGGATGTGGAAGATATGTGGTTTCAACAGGACGGTGCCGCTTACCATACAGCTAACGAAAAAATGGCTCTTTTGCGCGACAAATTCAATGGCCGTGTTATTTCACGTGGTGGCGATGTCAATTTTCTTTGGGGTTATTTGAAAGAAAAGGTGTACGTCGATAAGCCAGCAACAATTCAAGAGCTAAAGGATGAGATAATTCGGCACATTAACGGCATAGAACCTCAATTATGCCTCAGCGTCATCGAAAATTTGGACCATCCGTTGGAGGTGTGCCGCCGAGGTCGCGGCGGCCATTTGGCCGATATTTTATTCCATATATAATTGAACCATACCATATTATCAGAATAAAAAGAAATAACAATAATTTCCTAGATAATTTGTGTTTTATTCAAAATCAACATCGGCCCTTAAAATTTAATCACCCATGGGTATTTCCGCTGAAAAGGCTACTTTTTCTCATTTTTAATAAAAAGTACCAATTTGTCCGGTATTTTCCACTTAAAAAAGTACAATTTATTTTAATCTCCAAGTCCTCTAAGGTGTTTTCGATTTATAGAAAGATGTACATTTCTGTGTGTTTGGTGTAGCGTAGAATTAGTTCTACATTTAATAAAGAAAAGGAAAAATCTTTACGTTTCAACCATGGTGATAAATATCTATTGATGAGTTGGTATTTAGCAACCAATGAAATGCAGCATACAGATTAGCTAACCCATAACTAATAAATCGGTTTTGGAAAAATTACAAAATATATTAATAATAAAATTAGGAAAAAAAATTGCACAATTATGGTCCACAACAAAGAACAAATGTATAATGAATTGTGTAAAGTTTTAAAACTATCATTTATCATCATCCCAAATAAAAATTAACGAATGTCTAAACAGTTAATCATTCAAGAGAAATTATTCAATTAAATTTAAAATTGTTTGTACATGTTTGCTTGAAACTTTACTGATAATCCCATATTAATTGTAAAATGTCCTGCCTTCCCCCTCCCGGCCATTCCTACCATCCTAACTGTTTAGCGCATTAAATATTTCACTATTATAATGAAGAGTTTATAACTAATAAATTCTCTTAACTCTGATAATTGACTAATTCACATAGTTTTCTTTAATACCCAACCAACTTCCTTTTATCCTTTGCACGCATACAGTGCTCGCTCTAACGAATGACTATTTCAAATGCCATTTGTAAGCATACAACAATCTATGGAATTTTTCCTTTTATTACAATTTCAGGCTTCTTTGGCATCTTATATGTACATACGTACGTACGTAAAGTTGCTGTATGTTGGTTGGTTGGTGGTGGTGTTTTGATGAGAATGATAAGATGCAGGAAATTCCTTGGCTAAAACTATTCCTTTTTGGATTGAGTTTTGTTTTCCTGAACAATACTCAATTGTTCGTAGAAATACTTTAATAATAATAAGATTATTAGTTCGTGACTTTAAGACCATTTCGTTTGTCACCACATAAAAGTTTAGCAAAAACGCATTTGTTCTTAGGTGGACATTAAATAGAACAATGGCTGGGATCGAAACGACACTTGGAATTGGTAGTAGTAATTGAAAATCGTTGACAACAACTTAATAGTTAATGAAGTAAAATTATTTTTAATTAAAAATATTAAAAGTTAAATTGAAAAACAATTTTATAAGCAAAATAATAAATCATTAAATTTTGATAGAAATAAGAGTACAGCTTTATAAATACTACTATTTTTATAATCGCCAATAAACTTTTTAGCTCATTCCACCAATTGCTCTTTTTTTAACACCTTAAAGTAGGTAAATATTTTGTGCTAGTCTAAAATACCTAAAAGTATGCCATGTCTTAATTACATTAAAAATTTCTGATTCTTTCGCTCTTTACTTTATTATTTTTTTTGTCTTCAATTAATGTCACTCTAATGCTTTGGCCATTTCTATATAAAGTGACCTCCCCTGCCGGGCTGACAGTGATTGAAAAATGAATAAAGAGCATGAAAAAATAACTAACAGTAGCTACAATAATACCTGCATTAAAAACAAGTTCAAACACACGTTCCCATAATAACATGCACATATTGTTACCAATATTACTTGTACAACAAACAACTATTCTGCATATGGATGAGTGTGCGGCATAGTGGCGTTCTTCGAAGGAAAAAAAAAGAAACACTGAGTTGTATATGTACGTATGCATATAGGTGTTGAACAATTTTTACCTGTTTCTGACACTTAAATTGGTTTTCGAACAATTTTGCAGCTCCCCATTATTAATAAACAAACAAAAAAACAAGCAAAAAATAGAAACACTTTTAAGCAACGGGAAATACAACAAAATGTACAAAAAAAGTGTCCTTAAATTTTTGCCGAAACTGTTATAAAAGAAAAAAAATTAAATGCAGGCTCTAACATGCCGTAACAGGAATTTTTTTTCTTCTCTTTTTTTGACTGCAAAATGTTTTGTTCAACAATCAACTTGACAATTGGTACACCTGCTGGGAATATAATTGAAAAATTATTGGATTCATCGGATAGAAAAGACGATTTTGTGGGCTTTCAAACTGGGTTGGGTGACGAATAGCAATTAAGGCTCGAGCCTAGTACAAAATCAACAGCAGTATAGTTAATAATGAACTTTATGTCAATCTTAATTAAAAGGCGTTAACAAAATAAAGGTACTTTACTTAATATATATTAAGCAAATGTACAGTTAACAACAATAAGATAAATAAAATTATATAAAATTTGCGGGATATATTTAGTAAAAATGGCATTCACTGCGTGTAAGCAAGATTACTAACAACAGTCTTATTCATGAAAGTACACCGTAAAGGAAAGCCTATACAAAACTCACAATAACTTTAATAATCTTTTATAAATACGGCGGTAAAGCTGTAAATTTTTCAAGTTTTTAATCATTGAAAAAAAGTCCTTTAACTGACTATTTCGCTTAAACGAAAGCGAAACTACTCGCATAATTACATAAAAAAGTTTTCTTTCTGTTGAACGAATGATAGCAATCTTTCGTTATAGTGAAATAGGCAGCAAGTCAATTTTCAATTCATAGAGAACCATTTCAGTCAGATTTATGATTGAAATATATTATCTTTCTACCAGTCTATCACAACAAAACACATCCGGACATCGATTCTTAAATTAAAATTTTTTTAATTCTACCGGCTTGTTAATGCGGGAAGGCAACTAATTCTTTCGTAAATATTTATTTTACAATTAACCAAAAGCTTGTAGATTCGAAACAAACAATAAGATGAAAATTGATTGTGTTAACAAATTCTAAGCAAATTAATTATTTTCAATTTTTTTTTTGTGCACCCTACAAACTGTTGTAAAGCAGTTCAGTTGCTTTTAACATATGTGCATACATTCTCATATACACATACTTTGCTATTTTGTATCATTTAAGATAAAAGGTCTGAAAAAAATGTTTCAAATATGTATATTTCTTAACGTATGATTAAGATCGCTTTATAACCGTCAAATGCGATTAAAGTTGGTCCTTCGAGCTGCCATTGTAATCATTTCATAATAAGAGAAACTTTCAAAACTCACTTTAATGTTTAAGGCATCTAAGATTAAAAATTAAATGATTTTTTTTTTTAACAAAATTGGCTCCCAACTGGAAACATAAAGCTATATTTTTCATTAAAACCTAGGATCGGAGGAAGGAGGGTGATAGTGGGAAGTTTCTGTCCCTTTAAAAACTAACCAATCGATTGCGATGATACCACAGAGAGATCAGCTCTGAAAGGGATACATAAGTAATATGTTTTTTGGATACGAGGAAATTTTTGTCTTTCCTAAATCAATTTTGATGATAACACTGTGATAGTCGAAAAAATGAACTTCGATGAATCCTTTTCGAACTTTCGGGGGACTCCCCCGAGTGCGAAAGTACATTTGGAAGTGACAGATTGGCTCCAGTTTTTGAGAAATCGGTATATATCCAATTTTCATGGACTCCCCCTAATAGTTCGAAAAGGATTCATCGAAGTTCATTTTTTTTCGGGTCAAAAACTATCACAGTGTAATTAAAGCACACGAATACCGAATATTTATTTCTTTATTTTTCATATGTCATAACCAGCTTTTGAATCAACAGCGGCTTCAAATGGACTTGGATTCATTTTATGAATGGTGCAATGTAAATTTAATGGAGTTAAATTTAAATAAATGCAAACTAATGCGATTTTATAGAAGTAATTCAACTGTTATAAATTATTTCTTAGGTAGTTATCAAGTAGATACTGTGACTAATTTTATTGATCTGGGCGTTTTATTTGATCCGAAATTGAATTTTGTTCCGCACATAACAAGTGCAATTAATAAAGCTCGAGCTACACTTGCCTAATTAAAATTCTGGGCAAAAGAGTTTAACGATCCATACATAACTAAAACGTTATATACTTCACTTGTACGCCCAATTTTGGAATATGGCTCGATAATATGGGATCCTATTTATCAAATTCATTCAAATGCGATTGAGTCAGTTCAAAAGCAGTTTCTGTTGTTTTGTCTGCGTGGAATAACGTATTGGAATACGTTTTAACCCTCTGAACTTACAATCATACACAGCTAGACTTGCACTTATCAAGCTGCCCACTCTAAAGAGCCGTAGAACTATGCTGAACGTGTCATTTATTACGAATGTTATTAGAGGAGACTTATGCTGTGGATTTCTAATAAATGAAATTTTATTTAATATACCCCAGCGACCATCACGTTACTTTATACCACTATCTGTCATATTTCTCAGAGCTAACTATCCTGGTGCTGACCCGCTTAGAAGGATGTGCAATAATTTTAATCAATTTTATAGATTTATTGACTATTCGTCAAATATTAATGTTATAAAAAAATTTAATTCTCATTTTTCTAAACAAATAGCATGTTAATGTATGTATATAATTGTGTCTTAACTCTTTGTTAAATTTAATATTGTTGTATTAGCATCATTATATTTTATTTTCTTTTAATATGTCTGTAAGGATATTCTCCATAGACAAATAAACAAATAAATAAATAAATCTTTTTGGCGATATTTTTCTATTTGATGTTTTTTGTTTAGCGTTTTGATGATTTTTTTTTTGTTTTACGCTTTTTGTGTTTTTTTTTTTGTATTGAAGTTTTTTGTATTTTATTGTTTCCATTAGTTATGACGAGTTTTTTCGTTTTGGCAAATTTTTTAATGTAATTTTTGATTTTTGCGAGTTTTATTGTCGATACTATTTTCTTCGTTTTTTTCTTTTTGACGTTTATTTTTTAGTTTTAAAGATTTTCTATGGCAACTTTTTTTTTAATATTTTTATTTCTTTCTTTCTGAATTTTATTTCTTTCTTTCAGATTTGGAGATGTAATCCTTTGGAAAATACATTCTTTGTGTATCTATATATCGGAAGAGAAAGTTTTACACTGAATTATAAGTCCAGCTTTACTATCTTGGGCTGGGCATGGACTTTATACTTTCTATATCTACAATGACATCATATGTACGGAAGCACAAGTGCGACCACAACCATTCAACTAAAATTTTTAAAACTTTCTCTAAGAGAATCCATTTCTTTAAATATATTCAACATCTAAAGCAGAGTTTTGGACAAAAAACTGTTATTTAGTTAATTAATATATTTTTACGTAGTTCAAAAATAATTTTTAGCTACAGCAATTTTGTGTATAGATTTTAAAATTCGTTTATGTCTATCATTAATATTCGTCTTGTTTGGTGTCATTTGAAGTGCTAAGTAAACAATCAACTACATGACCGATCTTAGCATAAACATACAAATAGACAATTAAAAAAAAAAAAAACAAGGGTAGTGGTAAGGGAAGTACTTTTTGTTGTCTACAAAATTTGTAAGTTCTTTATTTAAGGGCTGCTAATAAATAATAAATGTTACCAACAATAACACTTGCAATTAGAGTAACAGTTTGACAAGTGCAAAATGCCAAAATAGACAAACAGTTTAAGCAACAACAGATTTTTCCTTTATTTTTTTATTTTCATTTCCTAAGCAGCGCGTGTCCTTAACAGAAGCTTTATTTTGTTATCAGCAGGTTGTACAAGAGTATTTTTAGGGTGATTAAATGTTTTAAATGAAAAAAAAAACAATACAAAAAAATTCTTTCCTTTCTTTGTTATAAATGAAACTATAGTATTCTACAATAATTTTGATACTTTTGTTTCTACAGGACTTAGGAGGGGAGAAACCACTAAGGCGCGTGTGAATCTGGATAATTTGTTGCAAATAACCAAACAGTCACACAGTAAGAGGGTTATTTTTATGTTTCTAAATTAACATAAACTCGGGCATAAGTAAACACACAACACAATCCCCCAGAGATCTCCATGGTGCATTGTATGTATATCCATGCAACCCAGCCATCCATCCGCTGTTACTTATCTGATTTTTGGCTCACATTTTCTAAATAATTTTTATATTTTCAACATTTTAGGTTTATCGTGCATTCGATATTTGCGTTCAAATTATTATTAAATCATTATCTTGTTTGACTTTAACTCTCACTGCACCACCTCCTCGTCAACTCTCATGTCCTGTCTTATTTCCAAAGGATATAAATTAAACTAAATAATTTTCATATTAAATTACATTGTTGTAGTTTTTGTTTTTGTATTTCTATTAGAAATATTCTTTATTTTGATTATTATTTTTATGGGATTTAATAACGTGTGACTTTTCGCCGTTTGTAAAGTGTGTCACTACTATTCAATTGGATTATGTGGGAAACGCGTATGACACTGGCCTGTTGCACGCAGCACTTGTTTCCCCAAAGGATTTGTGCAAATAGTAAAGAGAAATTAATTTTTTTTCCTAATACCAGTGTCAAAATATTTATTATTGATTATAAAAATATTTACTATGAATAGTTAATGTGGTTGTATGAGATTATAGTCAAATTATTTCGATTTTTTCTTGACAGATTTTTGCGATATTTATTTTTGTACAAAAAATATTGATATTTATTTTCTTTAAATCACGTTTTAAGTTTTTAAACAAATAATCAAATTTATACTGTAAAAAATTATTTTATTATTTTATATAATTTAAATAAATGCCATGCATTTCCTTAGATTCATTATATTTGTGTAAAAATACATTGATGCAATGTACACATACGTTATTTCAATGAAAATATTCGTTAAAGTTCAATGTAAAACGTTTCATTGAAAGTTATCATTATTGTTAGCCTTCAACTAAAATAATGAATCAGTTCATTGATTTAATGTATTAAAATTAATGAACAATTCGTTAAAACAATGCACTTTTCCTGCTTGCCATGGTATCAGATTGTCCATCATACTACAGAATGAATTGACAAACAAAAGAATGAAAGCAACCAATAAGATGTTTCGGTGGTGCACAAAATCAACTAAGCCCCAGAAGTCGCTAAAGAACAACGTGCTTCTTTGATTTGAAACATTTTAGAAACATTTTAGTCCTTTTAACTTTTCAACTAGATATTTACCAATAACAAAAACTTTAACTACTATTTTTTACTTTACTATTGTCCAACATTTTAATTTTTTTTTTTTTGTTACTATTTCAATAAATTTTCAATCAGTAAATTGATATTGTTGGTGATTTCTTTATTGCCATTCTAACATGAAATAATGTAAAATGTATTGGTTTCTCCTTAAATAACTGTCCACCCAAACAGACGATAAAGATGAAAACTACAAGACACACCCACCTGGCCTGCTGAACACACAGAACAGAGTCTAAAAGATTTAATATAACCGCCACCCACTTTGAATTTAGTTACAATTTAGTGATTGTACATTACTACATATCAACAAAATCCATTAAGTTTAATTTTTAATACAAATAAAACTGACTCACATCTACCATTTGTATGAGACAATTTAAGTAATTGGAAAATAAATCACTGGCAAAAATTACGAAAAAATCTCTTATCTCTTATCCCTCTTTCTTCCTAATCAAAATTAGACATTTTAAGAATTATTTCAAATAGGAAAAAAAAATATCTCTATAATATAATATTAAGTATCTACTCAGGTCTACCTAGACCTAATAGCTGTAAGTATTTTTGTATGTTTTTTTTATTTAATGAATAAAATAAGCCAAAATTATATACAAACAACCATGAAAATTCTAATTATTTAAAACAAAAAACAGGTTTTAATTTGCTTTTCAAATATAATTGAAGGTTTCCTAACGAAGCTTTTGCTTGATAATTGTATATACGAAGGTAAACATAACAATTACACAGTAAATGCTATCAAATGATATGCGATCATGTTCTCTGTGATGACAGAGCAGGTTGTGTGTGATCAGTGGTAAGTCGAGAAAAATTTCTTTTTCGGTAGCTTAAGCAATATAAGAGTAATCAATAGCGGTCACTAACTACCAGTCAACTATTAAAGATCATTAAAGTCAAGAAGAAATAATGGTGATCACTGATCAGCAGGGAAACTGCAAATATGCAATTGCATATATTTTTTTGCGTGCGATGAATGTAGTAGACCCAAATCAAATATTTACAAGTTACAGAAGTTATTAAGAATTTTCGCATTAACTTTTGAGTGCATATTTTTGCATATTTTATACTTTGTTGCATAATTTTTCCGGCTAAAAGGCATATTTAAGTTTTTTTTTATTTTTTTCGTTAATTTTTGCAGCATATTTGCTTCTTTTTTCTATATTGCCGACTGAAACGTTTAAGAGTTTTTGTTTTTTAATTTCCGTGTCATATTTGCTAGTTTTTCTGCATATTTTGAATATTCTGCATATTTTAAAAATAAAAATTTGTTTTTCGATCAAGTAATATTAAAATTTTTTGTAGTAATTGTTGTAAATTTCAAAATATTTTCGAAAAACTATCCACATGTCTTTAATTTATTTCGAGCTTAGATAAAATTTTAATATTTCATTCATAGTTAGTGCATATTTTTTGCATATATCCTTCCAATTACTCGTACTGTTAACTGTTAACCTGCATATTTTCACTGTTGCTTTATTTAAAATTTAATATCCAGTTTTTTAAAAAAATAACTGGAAAAAACTGTTTTATGTTCAAACAATTTTTGAAATTTTTCTATAATTAATTTTTTTTTAGCAATTTTAAATTTATTATTTAGCAAAAAAAAAAATAAATTTAAAAATAAAAAAAAAATTCTGGTTTATTAGTGCAAAACAGTAACTTAACTTTGCCTCCCGGAATCAATAGAAAGGTTTAAATCGAAATCAACTTAACCTGAAATTTTTTGTTTTAATAAGCCAAGTCTTGCGACCTCAAGCGACTGGTGTATGGCCCGGGTCAATGTCATCCATATTAAAAAAAAAATTATAAAACAAAATGCGGTGACCCTCTTCATTGAAGGTAACGCGACCTCCAGCTTACTTTTTTATGAAATAAAAATACAACGGCCTGACTGGTAGAGCAAACACTAAGGTACTAAAAATAGCTCAAAATGGAAAGTCCTTCCAGTATCCTGCCTGAATAAAAGAAATACATACAAATCTCCCTCGTATATAATCAAATACTCAAAGCCATAATAAAATTTTGTAATTTTTCATCAATCATCAGGCCACAAAATCAGTCAGTCATTCATTCAATGAACATTTAAACATACACAAACATATTTTATTTATGTAAGTGTGTTTGCGTATTTATTTACGTACGTACATACGCACGTAAATGCAAAAGGTATTTTGCCATGAATGTATACCATAATTAAAATATTGGTAACCAATCAAATATTTTCAATTATCAAACAAGGTAATGACAACAAAATCATTTTCATAATATTCTCATACAAAATATTCACATGAATGCAAGTTGCAAACGCATGTACGAGTATGTACGTTTATATGGATAAATGTATTGACACACAAGTAATAATCTTCTTTCAAGTGAATTCAGCCATATAATAACAAATACAATGGCATAGAGTTAGGAGAAATGTTAATTTAAATTGAAATGCGTGAAAAAAGTATTTTAAAATTATAAAACAAAAGATTGATTCGTATAATATAGTCTGCTAACCTTTTCTGAAAGGATCGGAAAGGAGCGCAAAGTTTCGAGAGTATTGGAAATAAGCTACTAAAGGTTTTCGTAGGTCGTGTCCTTACACGAAATGAGATTAGTAAGCTTACAAAATTGTAATGGCTTTATTATTCATCATTCGATTCCCAAATAGTTTAATCAAAGTTAAAGGCTGCGATCTTGGAATAGTCCTTAACTCCAATCACCGCTGAAAGCGGAATACGGGGGAAGGAACACACACCTTGCCTTTTTAATTGCTGTAGGAAAATGTTGAAAATAAAATAGGAAAAAAATAAATGTGTTTAAAATTAACGTCAGTACCAGCTTTGCTGTGCAACCTGACGGCAATCTTAATGCAGTGTGAATTTGCGTGTTAACAACAAGATTCCCCGAATGCACACCAGTGTGACATTCGAACAATAGAACAGGTGGCAGATTCCTATGCATGGACTACTACTAATGCATCAACAGCGTAAAGTGGTTATCCGAAGTTTAACCAGCCATTAGCCACTTAGCCTCCACTTCTCCCCAGTGGTTTTGGGAGCGAGCACAGCCAACAATTGTACTCCCGAGGGAGACCTCACCCAAAAGAAGTCATAGAATCCTGCCCACCAGCATATCCATCCCCAAGGATAATACTGTCTGCAGCTTTTGTTTTTTTTTTCTAGGACCGGCACTTTGAATATCACCGCTAATTATGGAATGCATTGTGCCAGATGTTAGGAAAAGGGGGATAGGGTAGAGAAGATAGATGTTGAAAATTAAGAGGGTTTAATTGTTTTACAACTCTGCTATTGCGCGTTTTGTTAATTTTTAGAGCAGTGTTGCAGAGAAACTCAGGTGTTAAGTAGACGCATTAATTTCCTTAAACTGAATGAACGGGCGTTTTGTCTTTCCCCAGGAAGACACCACGTGGACTCCCGAAGGAGACCTCACTAATAACCGGTCTTGGAATCAAGCCATCAACGAAGGTAGTGTGATGGTGCCAGCATATCCCTTCTGAAAGAGAAGATGTATGCCAATAGCATATCCCTCTATAAGAGTACATATATGCATCTCGCAACATCACATCGCAAATGTGTGTCCAATATAGGACGATACTCTCTAGCCCCGTGGCTCTTACCGGCTCCCGTGGTACTAATTTAGGTTACTGGTCAAGGCAAGCCTCGAAAGAAAAACCCTAAGGATTAACTTTCTATTGACTTTTGTCTTGATGGAGACCTAAGGTGCCCTTACATCTTCTACCGGACTAACATAGAGTAACTACTTCCTTTTTCTACCTTCTATGTACATCCGTTGCTCCGTTGTTTCAGAGATTGGGTAGTAACATATAAGTTTTATGGGTAATTGACAAAAGTTAAGGTCTGAAAAAGTCAATTACCCTTTTCCCCAGCAAGCATAGCCTCAAGGTGTGGATATCACCAAGATGACGAAACGAACCCTCCGGGGGCCCAAATGTAAAGGCTGGAAAGTGCTAATTAAATTTTACTCCAGAAAGCCCAGAACCATGGTGTAGCCAAGTCAACAAGAAGCAGATTTGTATCCGCCAATGAGAATTCCACATCAAGGAGATATTCCCACGAGAATCCTCAGACACTGGTGGCAATCCTCTAACGATGTAATAGCCGATACGATAGATAATATCCAACAAATTGACTATATTTGTATTACATTTTCAGGCCCATAGTGTTTTATATTAAATTGGAAATATATTTTTATACAGACTCATTCAAGCTAAAATTCAAAAGAGCTTTCAATGATAATAAACCATCATCAACAGCCATAAACGTCATCATCATCATCTTCATCAGTTTATACATCATAAATAACATAAACTCTATATCACATGTCGTATTCACGATGCTCTTCTCATCCTCATCCTCGTCATCGTGTTGCTCGGAAATTTTGGTAGGTAACAAACAGCATCATAAGTTTTTTTTTTTTTTTTGTTTTTCACTTATTAAAGCCAGTAAACGAGAGTGTACAATATAATCTTACTTACCTCTCACATTCATTCATTCATTCACTCATTGTAGATGTTAACAAATATTTGCCCACTTGTATTGGAAAATTGCATTAAATTACAAAATTATTCGCAAAATACTACAACAAATATTTCAGGAATAAACAGATACTCGTACGTACACACAAGTACATACATAAATCTGTGCATCTGGTCGCTTGTAAAATTTAAGTTGTATCTTCTTGTTAATACCTGTAGTACGAGGAGTGAGTACTCTTATGATAAATGCATACATTCGTCAGTGCATGGGTAAGTGCAAAAAAAAAAAGAAAAACAAAATATTACATACTTTAGATAGATATGAAACCGTAAGGTAATACAATTTTTTCTTATTACCGCATTGGTGGAGGCAACCACGCAAAAATATCAATTTTTATTGATCTCATCTTTAAAAAGACTTTAAATGGAGCTCAATTTCTAAGCCGAAAAACCCACTAGCTTGCTAGGATGCGAAAAAACTGCTTGGTGGATACCAAACAACAATATTTGCTGGGATTATTCCAGAGCACTTATTTAGTATTCTATTTCACCATCAATAATATCTCAAATTCATAGTAATAATAAATGTGTAGCTTCATTTATTTAGCCATCGTATTACATATTTTTTATTGGAAAATCAGTTTAGATATTATTTAATCTTTGTTTTCATATTTAATTAAGATTAAGTATGAATTGTTGCTTAAGAAATAATGAAGATGGAACATAAAGTAAGTTTGTGTAAAATTTAAATTTATTGTTTAGGAGATTTGAGTTTCAGAAATACAAATTATGTATTTTAAAATGAAGCATCGCGGTTGGAGTCTTATTATTTTACTGAAAAATAATTGAGTAAAATTTTTCGATCTTGTCTGGTGATTGTGAGAAGTTTAAATAGACAAAGAAAGTGAATTTTAAGTGAAAGTTAAAACTCGCAAGCAAATGTAAAGAAAGAAATTGATTTACTCTGCTAGAGATCAAATTTACAACTCAAATAGATTTTCAGCGGATTTAGAAAGAGAAAAACACCAGATTTTGCGTTTTTCACAGACTCCTTCTCTGACAAATTTAATATTGGGGAATAATCAGTCCAACCACAATAAAGCAACAATTTAAGGAAAACTTTCATTTTTATAATGAACTTTTCATTAATTTTGACCGACGTTAAATCAATTAGCTGAACCCATCAATGGCAAAAGGAAGTAAAAATGGTTGCTTATCGTTGGGATCCAGTCACAAAAAAAAAAAAAAAATTTCCTTCAAAATAGTTTAAAATATTTCTATATTTAATTATAGTTTTATTAATATGTAGAAATATTTCTTTAAATCAAATAAAATTTTCTTATAATAAAAAAAAAAATCAAAAGTTCATAAATGTCACTTCAAAAATATTCTACTTCAAGGACATTTTTATTTTATTTGAGTGCGCATTTTCTAAAAATAAAGTCCGTGGCACATAGAATCCGTCATAGGTCATCCGTTGCCTCTTTCAACGTTCAGGACGACCTGGGAACTATCTATATATATA
Organism: Lypha dubia; assembly: GCA_947311025.1. Classification (NCBI taxonomy): domain Eukaryota; kingdom Metazoa; phylum Arthropoda; class Insecta; order Diptera; family Tachinidae; genus Lypha; species Lypha dubia. The sequence continues at coordinate 8,359,872 of OX371262.1, read as the reverse complement.
TATATATATATATATATATATATGTATATATGCAGTTTCTAGTGACCAGTGTCTATATCTTCATCATCTAAGCAGTCCAGAAACAATTAATACAATGCCAAACTTATGCACATTAGAGAAATTTATAACGTTATTTGACTTTACGCTAACCAGGAAGCGAACCAAGGTTCTAAGTCATGGTTTGCGTTGTAGTTAATGCAATCGCCAGACAAAGTTATTGCTACATACTCAACTATGAAATTTGGCAGTCGGATAACATAAAGCATAAGTCTGCAACAATACAGTGGCAATCCGTGGTGCTCAATAATAGCGGAAACATAATGGTCGGATGAACCAGATGTTGCGAGAGAAAAGTGTACAATTTATGCTTGAATTGTTTCTTTGCTTATTTAAGTTTGAGCTTGCTACCTTTTTCACATACTTTCACAGCAATGTCTCTACCTAAATCCTATTGCACTTCCGCACAGGCATCTTAGCATGTGAAAAAAATTTATAGCAAAAAAAAAAAAAAAAAAAAAACCATACACATCCTTATTAAAAGCTAAAACAACGTCAAAAGAACAACTTGTCCTGACAAGTTTTATTTAAACTCTTTGTGCTTACAAAATATTTTCTATTCAATAACCAATAATAAAAACCAATAACGAACAAATACAAAAGCACAATTTTGCTTACTTTTGTATTAATCAAAACATATTTTTCCATCATACTGATAATCCTTTCACAGAAAAACGTAAAACTCAATTTCAATAACAGTTAAATTGAAATTTTTTTGTCTATTCGTTAACAAAATATACACTTCTTCCATTCCCAAACACATGCAAGTTGTGGTAAAAAAAAATAAAAAACAAATCCTTCTTTTATGTTCCATCACCTCATGCACCTACCTGTACTTTTATAAAGGAAATATGTATGTACATTCGAGGAATAAAAATATTATGTAAAAAAAAATTTTGTTTTTCAAATTAATGCCTGCTATTTTCTGCCAGAATATTGAAAACTATCAATTCAACGAAATCTAGTGGCTACGCTACAGCTGAATGAGTATGTGAACAGAGTAAACAGAGTTTTTATTTAGAGAAAAAATTATTAGATTATTTAAAATCAATTTTTAAAACATCATTTGTTGATTAAGTTAGTTTCTTTTCATTACCATTGCCTTAACCTAACAATTCATAACTTCATTTCCGTTTCCTTATTTAACATTTGTCATGATGTACTCTTCACATTTCCGCACATACATCATGCACACACATGTACATACAACAAATTGAAAATTATTATTGTAACACGACACCCAACGGTAAATGACTGTAGGTGCTCTTTTCATTGCTGCACACATAACGGAAATTAATCATAATTTCAATAGGGAAGCCAGCGGATATTTTGTAATACCAACCAAGCTGGTGTTGATTGTTAATCAATCTTGTCTAGCAAGGATATTCAAATAATTGTGGTTTATTTTATACCAGAAATAGAAATGTTGTGACAACATTATGGCAGAGTAGAAATAAAATCATCTCCAAGCTTAACAAACAAGAAAAAAGGTCATGAAAGTTTCACTGTGTGCCGTAGAATATGTTCCTTATCAGATATAAACTTCTGTTAGCGATAATTGAGCGCGGTTTTCAAGAGATCAGATACCAGAAATAGGAATGTTGTGACAACCTTATGGCTGAATGGAGTTCCATTTTCACTCTTATCAAATCTTGTAAATAAAATCTTCTAAAACAAAAGCCATAAATGTTTCACTTTATGCCGTGGTTGTCAAGATATGAAGTTTTAGGACTTCATAAGAATTCGTAGGATGTTTATACTACGCATCACAATGATATCAATGGCCTCTTAGTATATTTACTACTATGCGACTCTTTCTTATCCCTAGCGTGGACACAGACTCCATGATTCCATCGGGAGTACACTGGCGACTAAAGACTAAAATCGACCGAAAAGAACGAAAGCTGCTTGGTTGGTCCTTGGTTAGTTTTAAGCGTTAGTGCGGACTTCAACCGATCACCTGCCGTCAATATTTTGCAGCATTCGGCCAGTAGCCTTGCAAGAACCGCACAGACGTTTTTCTTTTTTGCATTCATCGTGGTAGAAGTTTTCCTAACTCCAAAAATATTTTAAATACAAATTTTTCAAAGTTAATATTCTACACTCACATTAAGTTTTATTTAAATTTCTAACATAAAAGCCATTTTTAAAGCATTAAAATATATAGTCAGACCAATTAGTACGAGTAGCATAACTTCAAAACATTTTAACCAACATAAAAAAATAGTTTTCCTTCCTTTTCCTTTTCCATTTTATATATATATATTTTTTTGGTAGCATATAAATAGAAATACAAAGTCAACAAAAATTTTATAAAATAGAAATATACCAGCAGTCATCAGCAGTATAGTATGTAATTTACAATTTGGCATATAAATGCCAAAAAATAAGGTTCCTTTTTAAAATTATACCATACCATACCGTATAGCAGACATTAAGTAGTTGTTGTATAATAGTATGTAAGTGGTAGTATGTAGTCGGTGTTGTATTCAATAGTTAGTTGATTTGGTTTTTGTTGCTCATGTTGTGTTGCTGCTGTTGTTGGTTTTTATAGTATGGTAACTACTTTAGTCTCGTCTATTGGATTTGATATACCAATTTGCCAATTTTCTCAACACTCAAAACCACATCATACTTTAGCATTCATACAACATTCATACAAGGACAAAGACAACAACAACAACTTATATCGAACGATGTACTGGTTTGAGAGCAAAAATACAAGAAATAAAATTTAAATAAATTCATTTAAGAAGCGAAACAAGTTTTTGCGAATAGAAAGAAGTTCCATTTTTATTGTACACTCGAAAAAAAAGAGTGTCAGGAAGTTAGTTTTGAAGTAATTCGCTGAGACGTACAGACATATAAAGTTCCAGAGCTGGAAGTGATTTCTTGTCCTTTTAAGCCAGTCACATGTCTAGACACATTCTCTAGAACTTTAACATCTTCACACTTTAAACTACAAAATAGATTTTATCTCAAATTTCCCAAAAATTTTTCTTTGGTACTTTCTTTCCTTGTACCAACAAAACTATACAAGTTGTAATAACCAGTCACAAAAACCACTTAAATTTAAATACATTTGCATTTTATATCCTGTGTAAAACTTACCATATACTAACAGGGCACTTATGTATTTATATTACAAAGGCGTACATAGCTGCAAGCATAGAAATATCCCAGCAAACATTTTGTTTCAGATTCCCTTCAATCTCGCTTAGAAAGTTTGCAGAAAATGCCTTATTTGTAATCGAAGTCTTTTTTTTTTTTAATTAGGACTAGCAGTCAGGGTATGATCCCCACGTATGCAGTTCACTGTGCCTGAACTAGGACAATTAGTTGTGGGAAGGAGGAAAAAGATAGTAGTGTTTGTGGACATTTGATTCAAGGTTTAGTAAATAACTTCAATCAACTGGAAATTATTGCGTTAAATGAGCAACCAGAATTTATAATATTATCAGAAACTCATATTACACATGATATTGAAGAAAATGAAACAGCGTTGAATGGGTACGAACAGATAGTTACCTTTTCAAACTCTAAAAGGACCGGCGGAGTCAGTATTTATTATAAAAAACAATTTAAATTAAAAAATAAGTTTGAAAAAGTCAAGGATTTTAAATATTGGATAAATGCTTGTATGTTTACTTATTGTAATACACATTTTATAATAATGGCGGTTTACAGATCACCAAATTGCAGTGAAGTAGAATTTTGTGAAGTTTTTGAAGAAAGTATAGAGGAAATAAGTGATAATTATGGAGACATAATAATTGCGGGAGATTTCAATATCGATTGGTCGAAAGACGGAGTATATAAAAATAGAATTGAAAACATGTTAAATGATAATTATTTAAAACAAATGTCTAACGAATATACCAGAATAACGCAAATATCAAAAACTTTAATTGATTATGTTATAACGAATATAGAAAATATAACGGTAAAAGTTAACAATACAATTAATATATCAGACCATGAGTCAATTGACATAATTTTTGAATATAAACGTGAAAAACCCAAAAACATTGAATCGAAAGAAATAGAATATTTTAAATATAATAAGAGGTCGTTCAGGGATGAAATAAGATCAATAATAAACATTAATGAGAACAATGACATAAATTGTAATGTTGATTATTTGGAGAATTCCATAACAAGTGCAATAAAAAAATTTACAATAAAAAAGACTATAAAAGAACAAAATAAAAACAAATGGTTTACAAATGAACTTAGACAACTAAAACAGGAAAAAATTATGAAACACCAAATTGCTAAAGCCGAAAATACGAATGCAGCATGGAATGAGTACAAAAATATAAGAAACGTTTATAAAAACAAAATAACATTTGAAAAAGATAAATATGTCAATAATCAAATAACTAATGCCAGAGACCAAAAACAAATGTGGAAAAAAATAAAAGACTTAGTTCTTAAAAAAGAGCAACCATTAATAAAATCTGTGATATTTAATCAAATAGAATATAAAGAAAATTATACAATAGCCAATCAGTTTAACAATTATTTTATTGATAGTATTAAAACAATTAGAGATAGTATAGAAAATGTGCAATATATAAACCGAGTATCTGTGATAAATAGTATTTTTAAATTCCGTGCAATAAATTTACAAGAACTAAAAATTATATGTAAAACTTTAAAAAATAAACCTGATTTTAATAAAGTAACAATAACAATTCTTGATAATTGGGACATTATTGGAAAGACGCTGCTGAAAATAATTAATAAATCTATGGAAACTGGAATTTTTCCGAGCAATTGGAAAGAATCGATGGTGACACCAATTGAAAAAGTAAGCAAAACACAAAAGTGTGAAGAATATCGGCCAATAAACACATTAAAAACTTGCGAAAAAATAATTGAAAAGGTTGTAAAAGGGCAATTAGAAGAATATATGGAATACAATAACTTGTTCTCAAAATATCAGTCTGGTTTTCGTAAAAAATATTCATGCGAAACTGCTGTAAATTATGTTATACACAGATGGAAAAAAATAGAAAAGAATAATAAGATAATTTCAATATTTTTAGACTTCAAACGAGCATTTGAAACAATAGATAGGAATATTCTCCTAAGTAAACTTTATATGTATGGTATACAAGGCAATGAAATAAAATGGTTTGAATCTTACCTAAGCGAAAGGACACAAACAACCAAAGTAAATAATATTAAATCAACCTCAATTGGAAATGAATATGGAGTTCCTCAAGGATCTGTCTTAGGAGCACTGTTATTTATTATATATATTAACGAACTACCGAATATTTTAAACAAATGTGAAATTGTTCTATATGCAGACGACACGTTAATTTTTACAGAAGGCGAAACGGAACAAATATGTCAACAAAATCTAACACAGGATATGATAAATGTAGAAAAATGGTTAAAAATGAATAAACTTAAATTAAATGAAAGCAAAACTAAAATAATGGAAATAAATATGAATAGTAATATTACAATAACAATCAATAATAAAGAAATAGAAAAAGTGAAACAGATTAAATACCTCGGTTTTATTATAGACAACAAATTAAAATTTAAAGAACACATAGAATATATATGTAAAAAGACTGGCAAAAAAATTGGTTTTTTTAAAAGGATAAGAAATAAAGTAAATATAATAACTGCAATAAACATTTATAATATAATGATTAAACCACATTTTGAATTTGGTTCAACAATAATTTATACATGCTGTACAACTCAACAAATAACAAGACTACAAAAACTTCAAAATAAATCAATGCGCTCAATTTTGAAATGTAACCGTTATACACCTATAGATTATATGTTGAATTGTTTGAAATGGTTAAATATTCAACAACGGCTGGAACTAAACACGCTAATTTTTATCCACAAAATGAAAATAGGAAATGCACCGCAATATCTATGTGAACAATTGAGTTATGTTGGAGAAGTACAACCGTACAATCTTAGAAATGTGATAGATTTTAGAATTCAAACAGCAAGAACTAACGCAATACAGAGAACACTTTTTTACAAAGGCTTAAATTTATTTAACATGTTACCAACTTATATAAAAAATGAAGAAAATTTTGAATTGTTTAAAAGAGGTGTTATAGAGTTTATAAGAAACAACAATATGTAATTATTTTGAAATGTATGATAAAATATAAAGTATTTCAAATACTACTAAATAAATAATAATAATAATAATAATAATAATAATAATAATTTGAACTTTAACACACTGAAGGTGACAGGAAAGACTTCTGTGGGGAGTTTATTTCACATGCGAAAAGTTTGGCTAAATTACGAATTTTCTCTGTATTGCGGTTCACTGGCATATCGACCACAAAGGGATATGCTCTTAATGAAGAGCGTGTTGTACTTGAAGAGTGACGGGTTTCGGGAACAAGTTCCCTGATTTCAGTAGTAGCGATAGAACAGTGAAATGCAGCCTACATTGCGTCGATGCTCCAGTTAATCAATAGAGTTGGCTACCCTACTGTCACCGATAAGTTTCTTCACCCTATCAAAATTGACTTTGAAGCACCGGCCCACACATGGGAGTTATATTCTGTTTTTGGTCGGATAAAGGTGGCTTAAATATTAAGGAGATCAGATGGATTGAAGTATGCCTCATACCGACTTAAAAAACTGAGGCACTTGAATGCTTCTTTTTAGACATGAAAAATGCGATCATTCCTTCGAACATCACAATGAATTTTCAGGCAGGAGTTTGTGAAAACTTTCCGAATTTCCGAATTTTCTGGGTAAATTCTAACACTGATTTAACAGGGATTTTAAAAACCACGACTAAGGCCCTTATTATGAATTGCATTCGATTTTCGATCTTGGTGAGCTACACTGATGTCCAATCTTCGATGGCTAACGAACATCGATCATCGAATTTAAAATTCGTGTTATGAGCTGACCGAACCATCGAAAATTTAGTAGTACATCACCGTGTAAATTGGTCGAAAGACTGTTTTAAACAATTATGAAAAAAAATTAAGAAATTATCCAACTTTTCGGATACTTTTCGAGTGTTAATGTCGGAGCTAAAATTACAAAATCAAAATAGCATATATTTCCTATGTGTTCTTAAGCACACATTTATGCATAAGCTCACTGAAGATAAATGTGAATTAATAAGAACAAAATTAAATTCAGAAATTCAACAGAAGTGATGGATAAAAGTTGAAGTCTCAGATTGTCACAACAGAAAAATGTTGCCTGAGATATCATGTAAAATCGCTTATACATACAATTATGCCATATAGAAATTAATAGTCGTACTAAAAATATACTTTTGTACTCATGTACATAGCTGTTTAGTTGGCGCCATTGTGTCGTACGGAAAGCGTAAAGTTTTGCCATTGCAAAAATACCCATCACTCTTGGCTGCTTTATTTCGTTACAATTCAGAGTTTTAGCCATTTTTTCAATGAAGAACATTATTGCGGTCATAATTTATAGTTGGAGAAATTCGGTTTCATTTAGAACTTTATGTACACATGTATGTATGCAAATATGTATGTATGTGTTCATTGTTCAGAGAAGAAGGTAACAGCAACAAGATTTTTTTAGGAAAAAAATTAATACTTCAGTGAAAAAATTAACTAGCTTTTATGCAATTGAACTATTTATTTATTTTCTCAAGTAATAATATGCTATATGAATTAAAATGATTAATACCTATTATTTATATTTTTTTCATAATTTCAATGAATGATATTTGTAAAACTAAATTCATTGGTTTAATGCCAAAATACAATGAACATATAAAAAAAAACAAAATTTTACAATGAAAATATTCACTGAAATTCATTTCAAAATCAAAGAATAAAAATGAATTAAAAATTAATTCTCGTATTCTATTTCTGTTGAAAACTGGTTAAATAGTTGATATTCTTCTCAATTAGTATCCACTTTACGAAAATTGTAAATATGGACAATTGAACGCTGATGAGAGGTGTAGCGGCCTTGAAATCAGTACTGATACGTTCTGCTAAAAACTGATTGGATATAAATAATAATATTTTCCAACATAAAAAAACTCTTAGTAATTTTGAATTTTCATTAATTCAATAAAACTGAACTTGAGCCTGATAATATTACTTTTCACATGTACATCAATATAAGTTCGAATAATAATTACGTTTATTCGTAATAATAATAATATAGAAAGAATTTATTGTTTTTATTTTTTTCACAAAAATATAATAGCAAATAGAGTCAATTGAAATAAATGTTGTTGTGATTAATATATTAATTGAGAGTAGAAATTTTTACTGAGTAAACAGTGAATTCCAAAAAAAAAAAAAAAAATTGTGCAATATTATTTTCTGTGTATAGACAATTTTTATTAAATTATAACATCTCCAGACCTACAGAACATAAATGATTGGTGTTATGGTATTACTTGAGGCATCTTAACAGCGCAAAAGAAAATTCTTGAAATGTCTGGAAGGACTTAATCAGCATGAGTTCCTTGTTGAAGAGCTTTCATCTAGAATTTAGTATTGTCACAAAATTCCAACAACAATTTTTCTTGTTTTTTGGAAAATTTAAGAAATTAGTAGGCAAGACAATATTTTGTTACCTTTTTTACGCTCAGAGTATACAATATATTGTGATAAAATATATAGTACTTTAAAGGTATTTAGTTGCAAATGAGGACAATCTATAATTTATAGAAATTGGTTCAGTATTTTAAAAGCAAAATAAAAACCATATTTTTCTCCCAGCTCCAAATGAATCAAATAGTAAAAAAGCTATAAGAATCCAAAGACAGAAGTTCCTATCAAATTTCCAGCTGCACATTAATATATTTTTTAATAATATTTTCAATAAACTTTTCATTGTAATTACCACTTGTTTTAAAGGTGTTAAGTTTCTTTTTTTTTGCAATTTAATTTCCATTGTACACTTGTATGTATACATGATGCACTTATTACGAAGCCAACAAAATCATTAAAATTACTTAATTATAAAAATGCAACGGCAAGCAAAAACTAAGAATAAAGAAGAAAAAAAAAATAAAATCATTTAATTTGTATGGAAACACATGAAAAAAGGAATTAACACTTTTGCCAACAACAAGTAAAAATAATTTGAGTTTATTGTCCAATAAAGAATGCAGCGTAATTCATCATAAACCAAATAGTGTGACAAGAGTGTCGCAAAAGATTAGGGCGGTAACAAGATAATGGCTAACAAATACATGTGATTTGATGAAGGCCAAGAGAAATTTGAAAATATCAACTAAATTTAATTTTTTAGCGCGTTGCAGTTGCATGACACCGAAACGTGAAATCTTGTAAAATATCTTATTTTTCACTATCTGAAATCCACCCTAATATTGGCATATTTTTATGTGGAATCCGGGTACATGTATTGCTGGGAACACAATTGGAACGAACGCCGATTTTCGTCTAGCACGACGAATTCGTTGGCAAAAGTTCGTTGCGCAAATTCGTCGTGTGGCGCACAACTGGGACGAACAAACAACTGCTGTCATATTAATCCAAAAAATTGTGTGTATTTTTTATTACAAATTTGTTTTTATATACATACAAACATAACAACGATAGTGTTATCGTATAAAAAAAATAATGGCTTTGTAAAATTAAACATAAAAAAAAACTATTAAAAACAAATTTCATCATTAATAATTATGTATATTTAACGAAAATGCTCTATATCATAAAAAGAAGAACTTATTAAAGTAAAAATTAACATTATTTACTAATATATTTTAAAACTAAGACAAACATGGTAACGCTGTACTAATTTCTTCGTCGTTCGTCGGCGTATGAAATAGAAATAAATCTATCAGAGAATTCGTCACGTACGACGAATTTCGTCGACGTCGGTGCTGTGTTCACTTTCATATGCATGCATGTGTTCTATTTTTAACGACGAATATTCGCAACGAAAAATTCGTCGTTCCTCCCAATTATGTTCCCAGCATATAGTTGCCAACAACCGCAACGTCATCGTAATTAAATAATGAAGCAATTGTTTGTGGTTAAATAATGCAGCAGTGAAAAGTAAATATTCACAGAATACTTTTTTTGTTTTGTTTTATAAAACATTTAAGTTTTTTTTTAATGCAGACAAAAATTTCCTTCAATATCTTAACAAGCAAATTATTAAGTGCAATATTAAATATTATCACCATTATTATTCATACGTTTTTTATTTGTTCTTGTTGTTGCTATTTTGCACGAAACAAAAGGAAAAATTCTAAAAGCAGAAAAAAGTATATATATATATATTTTTGGGGGTAACAGTTACTTCACGTTTTGTAGACAGTTACATCTTGTGGCAAATATTTTTTAAAGAATATGCTAAAAGTAAAAATTAATGAAAATAGAACAAAGTTTTTCCTCATATAATCCCGTAGAAAGAAGACTCTCTGTCCATATATACACCAACTTTCAGAAATCATTTGAGAATTGAAAAATATCTCCAAGTTTAGAATCATCCTCGTGTAAATTGAAAAAAGTTTGTGTTTGTCATAGTATATTTCCAGGCGTTATTTATTTACTATTTTCCAGACATCATCATGGCTGCAAAACATCATCCTAAGTCTCGTCATCATTAAAATTTATCAAACTTTTTCAAATATAGACCCAAAAACTCTCCCACACACACAAACTCTCTCGCACACACTTTTGCACAAACATTCATACATTTTCAAATACTTAAATATACACATGCCTTCCTTGTTCGTTGCTTGGAAAATTAACAATTTTTCAATTAAAATCAATATCCAACCAAGTTTTTTTGGCTACAACAACTCCAATAAAAAAAGCAACAATGGTGGCAAAACAAAACAATACCGTATAAAAGCCACTCTACAACTTCTACTTACAAGTGCTTTGTTTGGCTTATACATACATACTCGTACATACATACATGTGTATTTGCTCTCTAGAAGGATTCGTTTTCAAAATAAACTCAGCTGTAGGCAAAAATTTGTACATTTGTAAATGTGTATGTATGCATCCTTTCATGTATGTATGAATTTATAGATTTACCCAATAAGTAATTTTTTGTACGGATTTTAGCTTTTGGAAAATATCCGCAACTTTAGTAGATATTCAACCGATTAGTCTAAAGTTTTGTAAAAAACGCATTCATAATGGAAAATTATTTGTTGTGTATGTTTGAATAGTTTTTAAAGACTATTTTTATGCTTTGTAATTCACAAATTTATTTGTGAGTTTTCGTATATGTAAATGGATGAGCGTTAACATAAAGGGTAAAACATCTACTGATGAGTTGGTATGGCTACCAACGAAATATATATTTAGATATTGCTAACCCGCAACAAATAAATAAAATTTAAAACATAAATACTTGAGTACATGCTTAAGTAAATGTAAAATTTTGTAAAATATTTAACCGAATAGTCACTCTTTCCTAGCAGGCCGGTTTGGCAAGTTTTCTAATATATTGAGAGAAAAATCGCCACAACGCCAACGTTTTTTTTTTGACATTATTATTATGATAAGATTTTTAATTTTTTTACCACATGACACTTGTCATCATGGTGAAGCCATTCTTTCTTTATATCGTTTGGTCCACTTGTCATCAAAGACTTTTGCGTAGATTATACTACTTATATGTTTTTACATATGAATTAAAATAATTAGAATAATATTTATGTATAAAAAAGATCTTTCGATAGCGGTAGAACCAATAATAAATGAAATTTTTTAAAAAACAAGAATGATGTCCTCGTTCACTTTGAATTTACTTAAATTCTTAAAACGGCAAGATAAATAAGAAGATATTAACGATAGTAAAGTTGTAACAAATAAGTGACGTTAGTACTATGCCAACAACAAGTTTCAATATGTAACCTGATTTCTATCCCTGGTCTAAGAATATATTCGAAAAAAAGGTTAATTTCTTTTAAAAAACTCGAGAGCTAAGGCAGTTTTAATCCTTGTAACGTTTTTTATCCGCCTTTGAGGTGTTGGCTGAAGTGGTTAGAGTGTTGACTACTAAGCAAACAATGACTTTAGGGCCAGAGTAAGTCAATCAACATCATTAATTTCTCTAATGTACATTAGTGAGACATTGTATTAATTGTTATCGGACTATTTAAGTGATGAAGGCATAGCACTGGTCACTAAAAACTGTTCCGACACCGATTGATGCGGTTCCAAGCTAATGTACACAACATCGCCCTCCTTCGTCGGTTAGCAGAAACATCGGCGAAGTAAAACAATTAATAAAATGCCTGCTTAATACAGCTTAACAAAGTTAATGCGTCTAATTAACATCAGAGGCGCCCCAACACTATCTTCAAAATTAACATAACGCGCAAAGCAGAGTTGTAAATTTTCAACATCTATTTCTCTACCCTATCCCTCTCCCTAAGTTCCGGCACAGTGCACTGCATACTGAGTGCTGGTCCTAATTAAAAAAAAAAAAAAAATTTTATACAATCTCTAATTTAAGTTTTCAATATAATTCTCATTTATTTGATGAGAGCTTGTGCATAATTATTTTACCGGATTGTATAAGAAAGGTGGGAAATAGTATTTTTCTTTATTAGATTTCTATCCGACATTGCTATGATATATAGGAATATATTTCGAATATTCTTCTAATTAGTTTCAGCAAAGTTTTCACAATATTCTTGCACAAGGAGATCCGAGCTTTCTTATATAATATTCGTTATATATTTTGACCGAAATCGGTGCAATATTATTCCCTGGGTACTGATAACTATATATATTTTTGTGTTTATTCCTCTGCTAGCATGTGTAAATAACTTTACATAATTGTCCTTTAAATTTCCGCCTTTCTCTCCTCTATGGAGTTTCGTTGGTGTTAAATCCTTTGGTATGCATATGTGTTGTTATGCTAATTCATACGAGAGTGAGTATATGTACATACAGATGTGTGAATGTTTTAGTGTTTGTTTTTGTTACTATAGTAAAGTAGTATGTAAATAGCTTGAGTGCCTGTAAATATGCAGCCTTAACTAACTCTCAGAAATAATTACCAGATAAAATTGGTATAAAATTTTAAAGTTTTGAAAAAAAAAGAAAAATGCCAGACTCTGGTAAAGTTTGTTTGCGCCAAAGTTCTACCATTTTTACTAGATCACTTGATATATTTTTTTCATGTTGAAAGTTAATGAGTCGTTAATTTTTATAAATTATAATTTTTTTGCAACCATTTTTTAACTGATTGCAATTAAATATTAATTAAACCTTATTTTGTGAATATTAGTAGTGAGCAATTAGATATGGGGGAATTCGTACTAAGGAAAAATTTGTTTAATATGTAAAAATGGAATAAAAAGGAATTATAACAATTCTCGTATTCTAATTCTGTTGAAAACTTGGTTAAATATTGGATATTCTACCCAATTAGTGTCCACTTTACATTAAATGTAAAAATGGACAAACGAACGCTAATGAGAGGTGTAGCGGCCTTGATACGTTCTGCTAGTCTGATTGCACATTCTAATGTTTTTCAAAAATAAATAATTCATAGTAATTTGAATTTTCATTAATTCAATAAAACTGAACTTAATCCTAATAATAATAATATCACATTTATACATTATTACAGTTCAAATACACGTTTATTCGTAATAATAATATAAATTAAACCTTAGTTTGTTTAACTAACCGAAGAACTCATAACATTTAGAATAACAAAACTTCAATTTAGTTTGATCAAATCTCACCACCTGGCAACACCACCTTTATTTCATACTATTTTCTTTTATATTCCTACAAAAAATTTTTATAAATAAATTAATTGGTTTCAAAGGAATTGTAAGAAATTCTTAAAAACGCCAATTCGTTGAAACTAATAATGCGGCTGCCATGTTTGTCTTTCTATTAAAAGATTGACAAAAAAAGATTCTGTGGGAACTTATAAGTGAGTTCCAAAGTTTAAACTGCTCTGTAGCTGCTTACAACAAATACATACAACGATATAATTATGATGATGCAGTATATTTGGCTACCATACCTCTTACTTTTTTTGAAAGTAATGAACAAGAATTTGAGCCACTTGACGCTATGCTGTCTACAAAATCTACAAATATGTATGTATAAAGCATTGGTTGCAATATGTCTGACAGATCTGTGCAGCAAGATCATGTTACTTTTAAATTTCAATATTTTAGCTTAAAGTTATTTCTAGTTTATGAATTCCAAAGAAACTACTTCAACAGTTTTAGATGAACAAGAAAAAAAATGCACACAACTGTATTCGTTTTTTAAGTGCAAGAGAGCTGTTAAATAATTATTCGCTGCTTTATTTTTCTGATTGTATTTCAAGTACCAATTCACTTTTAAAATGGTATCAATTCTTAGAAAAAATATTAATTTTGTTCTTTCATAATTTTTAAAGTGCGTTAATCTGTCCATTTCCCCTCTTACCACCGAAGGTGCAACAAAAATAATTTTTTTTTGAATAATTTTCTGGTCGACTTTATGGAGAATGTGATTTTGCTATATCACCTCTTTAAAAGAGCCAACCAACTAGTAAACACAACAAAAACAAAGAAAAAAAAAAACAACAAAATCATTATCATTCTCACAATTATGACACGCACGGTGGTAAAGATTGTTTGCCTTAGGCGGAAAAATCGCTCCATGCAAACTTAATTTTATTTTCAGTAAAGTGAACGATCATTCTAAAGAAATATTATTCATTAACTTCTTTTACGCCAAAAAGTATGCAAACAAAATATCAACTTGGCATTAATAACACCATGTCATCGTAATTGTGACATCAATGTTTTTTACTGCTTTGTAGTAATTTAATACTTTTTGCTATTTTTATACTTTAAACCAATAATGTGCTGACGAACTTCTGTAAATTGTGGAGAAATTCAACATTAATCGGATGACATCATAAAATTTCGTTATATTTTAAGTGTCATCAATGCTATGACACTAACGACATTAAACTGGTGTCACATTTTGTCTACTAATAAAAGTGATAATATCCAGAAAAGAAAGTAAAACAAAATGTTCTTTCTAATATTCACAAATTACATATAATAAAATAGAGTTCATAAATGTGCGTTTGTCATCATAGCTACGTGACAAAACTAATTGTAAAATCCAGCACTATACAGAAAAACATACGTGGACACACAAACATCACAAGAGAACAAAAATATTTTAGCTGGTCCTCATATAGATGACACTTCATATAATATATCAATATCGAATATAATGATATTTTTTTTTGAACAACTTTGTAAAGTCGATATTTCAAATCGTTGTGTGGCTGAAATGGAAAAGACGTTGCCGTATAAACAAGTGATAATTTAGAAGGCTGAGATCAACACAGAAAACCATCAGAAAAAGTTTCTGCAAATTGTAAATCAAATAAAGATTTAAATTAAAGTAATAAAATTAAATTTTTTTTTTTTATTATTTGATTGATGACAGAATTGTCATCAAATTGACATCGTAATCATCATCAGGGTTATGTGATCAAAATTGAAATTATATGTCATGAATTTTTTCCATTAGTGCAGCAAACGCCTGATGATAAAACAAAAATGAGTTCCTCTGACAAATGCATGAAGATTTCAAAAGTAGGCAGAACCACGTTCACACAAAATCAATAAAGAGTTTAAGCTAATAATTCTATCAATTCTTACTATTAAAACTGCACAAATGTATTAAAGAAATTGGAAGAGCCACACCTATAATAAGTAAATGTTGCTTTTTTTCATATACTTCTACAAAATCTTCCACACAGTTTTGTGACACTTTTGCACACATATTATAAATTTCTGACCGAACAATATGATGTTTAAAAAAGTGGTCAGGGCCACGCCCACATAAAAATAATTGTAATTTTCAGCTATACAACAGATTTTCTGGAAAATGTGCACTTGCTTTTAGCTACTCAGAATATACAATTTAATAATTAGTGAGCCGAGCCACGCCCACAGTAACACAGTTCTGTACCGAATTTTTACAAAAATCTTGTTTTACGAGTATATGGAGTATTTATGAATTTTTTTCTATGAAAAATTAAATTATTAATGAGCATAGTTGTATATACAAATAACTTGATGTAAAATATGAACGCTTTGTCACAGTATATTCAGTCATTTCATATGAGTTTCGTTCAAATCCAAAACCACTGTGCAGTCAGTCATAAGTACATTTTTCTAAAATTAAATAATCAAGAAGATCAGCTAACAAAAAAAAAATGCATTGTCTGTTAGTCTGGTTGTCAGTTTTTTTTTTGTTCTCTCTGTCGTTTTCATAATTTCTGTTAAATTTGTTACTTTTGTTATTCTATGTATAGTGAAGGAGGCTCCCCTATTTTTATAATTGTTTAATAAAAAAAAAAAAAATTGCATGCTGAAAACAACTTTAAAAATAAGTCAATACTTCAAAAGGGCTTTTGTTCCTGTTAACTAAATAATTAGTGTGTGTGTGAGGTGGGCATTTAAGTACTTGTGCTGTATAAGAAATAATTATCATTTTTTTTATTAAAATGAAATTCAAGATAATTGGTATTGGATAGTTCCTGTGTGTAGCATACAGATAGAGAGTGGATAGCGATTATTTTAAGTGAATTTTAAATATTATAAATAATTAAATAGAAATACATACATACATATCGATTGCTAAATATAAAAAAAGGCGCAACTCGATTTAATATTAAATAGTATTTTTTGCTTATTCTGTTACTCCTTTTTTATGTCAAGTCATCGATAGAAATATACGATTTGGTATCGGAGCAAATAAAGTGATCTTCTATGGAGATGCAGAAAAGGAATTGTACAATCTGTAAAGACAACAATATTAGAGGCGCCACGTCACACCCACTGCCCAAATCTGAACAATCTTCTAGAAAGCAATTACTATTATAAACATAAATATTCACTTAAATATTTTAAGGTGTCCTAAAGTATATATTATCTCCATACGAAAGGATCGGCACCCAGTTGTACAAGCCAGATTATATTTAAATTACCGGTACAACACCCTTTTCTCTAACGTTGATTCATTTCTGTAATACTTTTCTCCTTAATGACGGAAAAATTTCACAATTCTGACTGTTTTGGTTTTGAAAATACATATTTTAAAATCAGTATACGAGTATTTTGCTTTTTATATGGAAAGTGCCACGTCACATAAATATATCAGCAAGATCGGTCCACCGGTGTTATTTTTGAAAAGATCTCAAAACATGTATGTATGTTTGCTCTATAAGAGATCGCTTAGCTTTGAAATTTTTTCCAGAGGAATAAAGAGTAATCCCAAGAAAATTTCTACAATATATTTGCTTTTTATGGGATGTGCCACACCCACACCCACATCTCCTATCCTAACATTATAAAAATAATTACTAAAGAAGAAAGTTCAAATTTGTTGCTGCAAAGATATTTTAAAATATTTGTGTTTTAAATGGGCTATGCCACGCCTATTCATTTATTTGCAACATAACTTATTAAGTATTGAAAAATTATTATTCGCTATATATGGGATGTACCGCGCCCACTTTTTCCCTCTTTAATAATTCCTCTTTAAAAGCGGCGCAAAAAATATTTACTCTGATAAAATGTCAAGTCTTTTGCTACATTAAAATTGATAAATACTGTGAAATAAAAATTTCTTTTATATGGGAAGTGTCACGCCCATATTTCATTTTAAAAATATATAAAAGATTTTGTTCTTTTCTTGATCTTCGGTTATATACAGTGAAAATTTCAGCAAGTTTGTTTTAAAAGTCAATAGCAACCCGACAAACAGACAATTAGTGCAATTTATATTTATATAAGCAGATAGAAAAGAATAAAGAATAAAACAAAGTTATTGATTTTGTATGTGTGTGTGTATGGCTGGATATTGCGTTTTCGAAAGTCCTACTTATTGATCTTTTATACCCTTAGTTTTGTTTCAAAATCCTTGCTAATTTAAAAAAAAAAACATTTTTTTTCCTAATTAATCATAGTTTTAGAATTCACCGCAAACAAATCCTGTTTCTAAAAAAAAATAAATTGCAGTACAAATATAATTCTCAAATCGATAACAAATATCACGTTTACGCACCGTGGGTGGTAAAAGAAAATAGTGTAACAAAACTCCAATTAATAAAGAATGAGCAAGAGAAAGAACAGTAGCCGGCCCAAAAGATTAATAAAACAAACACGCGAACTTATTAAAACTGACAAGTAGTACAATATATACCCACTTACATTTAATAGATATTTATGTATGAATTTTTTTTACCATTCATATTTAATAAGTCCAAGAATGACAAAAAAAAAAATATCAAGCTTCTAATTGTTACTTTATTACACGTGTCCTTGCACAATGGGTGTTGGAAAACGTGCGCATGTTTTTGTTTTCATTTCTTGATATTTTTCTCTACCGTATTAGTCTGTCGTCTATTAGTGAAACATGAAAGTATTTTTGTTTTTTGCAATGTGTTCATCCCCGTCCCTTGTGCGTAATATATTTTTTTTTACTATTTAGGGTGTTTGGTGTTTGAATTATCCTTTAACATCCATCTAAACATCATTTATGGTTGTTAATGAGCTTGTAGTTGTTGACTTTTGCGTAAAGATTAAATTTTAATAAGATACCAAAGATGCAGAATATGTATTCGTGAGATAATAATGCATAATGAATAAAGCGCACAAAACAATATCGAACATGTTTATTTAGTTTGTTGTTCAGTGTTTTTCTTTCGGTTGTAGCATTCATGGGAGTTTGCTTTTTAAGCAAAAACATCTGAAGATTGTTTTGTCCGAGGCAGTGTAGGAGAATTTAAAATAAATTATGACCAGCAATAGGATTGATGTTCATGTGAATACATTTATTTTTTTAGTAATTGGTCGCAATTCAAAATAAAATATCTATAAAAATGGCATCGATTTTTTAGTTAAAATTTTGCATATTTTACTGTAAATATATATTGTGATCTATTGACAGCAACTTGTTAAATAAATGAAAAGTAAGAACATAGAATAGACATGATGTTGAGCATTTTATTATGTTCCGTCATGTATTTTGGAATTAATTAACTCTTTCTCGTTGACTTCGAAATTTATTTAAGGTTCAACTCTTTCTGAAGAAAATAAAAAAATAAAACATTTGATACAATGTTTTGGCTGAATTGTGACAAGAAAAATACAAACAAATTACTTAAGTAAGCTCCCAATTGTGTGGCATTAAAATTTTACTCTTGTAAAGGATTGAAACTGCGATAAAAGTTATTAAGTGAAAAAAAAAACAATAATTAACAATTCCCCACAAAGACTATCTTTTGATTAGTTTCTTTTTTAATTTAAAATAAGTTTAACTAAACTGAGTGGTAAAAGAAGCTACTGTCTTACAAAAATAATAATAAAAAAGACGTATAGCAGTCGGGGACTGCCGCGGTAAAGCTATTGCATAGCATTTTTTATCAACTCAATTTCAATTTCAATTTTCTAGCTATGCTGAAAGTGCCCCATATAAAGAAGGGGCACCCTAGTCCCCCCAGGTAAAAAGTGCCTTACCTTAGTATCCTATGTCCTTCTCCTGGTTCTAAGCTACCTGCGCACCACTTTTCAGCCAAATCAGTTCAGCCGTTCTTGAGTTATAAAATAGTGTAACTAACACGACTTTCTTTTATATACATATATAAAAATCCCCTAAAAAACCCAGAAAATCCGGAAAATTTCCCGGGAAAATGTGGCAACACTGGACGAGAGATCCCAAAAACTTGGAGAAAATCCCCTAAAAATCCCAGAAATACCGGAAAAATTTTCCCGGGAAAAGTGGCAACACTGTATAGTCATCATACATAGATTATACAAAAAAGAATTTTTCACTTTAAAAAACAAAAGACTTAAGAAACAAACTTAGTGTCAGCATTTCTCGTTTCATAAACAAATTCCAGGTTTTTTCGTTTCATAAACAAAAGACTTAAGAAACAAACTTTTCAAAATTTCTTGATTCGGTCGCCTCAAAGCCCGCGATAGAAGCTATGCAATAGCTTAAAATGAAGAAAACTTTAAATTTAATGTAGATATTTAAAATGTAAGTTAGGTTACGTTATGTGTATAGGGCCGACACAGCTTAAGAAGTAACGCACGTGGGCCGTTCGATTCGGTTAAAATGTAAATCTAGTTCAAAATGAATTTAAATGTTTAAAATCAGGAAAATAAATTTAAAACACTTAAAGCCCACTACGACCATGATTTATTAAAGTATGGTTTAGTTAAGGTATGCAACCCATTGTCTTTGTGAATACAATTTTTATAAAGTTATTAAACATGAAGTAAGAGTGTAGATCGATAACTACGTGGCTGCCTGCATATAATAATTTTTTTTCATCATCAAAAAAAGCGTTAAGTTTTTCATAGTCTCTGTTGAGATGGATACATTTAGTCCAATGTCTTCCCAACTTCATTAATCCTTCCAAATAAAAAGTTTCCCCACGACCCTTAAAATTAGAGGCTTTGTTTCAGGTTAACTTCTTATTATACATCCATTTCTTACAATTTGGCAACAGGGAATAGTCCTAAAGTGCTTAATCTGAATAGTATGGCTGGCAAATGGGTTAACTATTCGTACCGCAATGAATGAATCCGTAGCGACAACACAACTGTGCTCTTGTGTCTTTTCGCTACATGAGAACAATTTTACTTAAAATACGTATTGAATGTTTCCAAAAGCTCTGACGGTCTGAAGAACAATGTTTAAGGTAAGCGATGTGGATGAGATCGCATTGGCACCAGAAAACTGTGGTCTTATCTTTGTTAGCCACTGCACCTAACCTAAAATTCATTTGCGCCGGTAAATGTTTTTTCCTTTTCAGTATAAACGCTGTGAATGTTACTGCGTGCATACAAAAAAAAAAAAAAAAAAAAAAATAGTGGCCATATTCCACTCCTTTGACCACAGAAATCTACTGTTTTGACTACTTTTTGGTGTCTGTGCTGTGATGAATCCACGTTTCGGCCACATTTAAAAAATGACGCAAACACCTATTTATCATCGGCCTGAACCATGTAAAACACTCTTGTGAAGTGGCTCTTAGAATATTTATGATCAGTTGAGGTGTCTATACACTCAACCATCTCACGCACTTTGATTCTCCAATCGCCCTAAAAATCCATCCAAATGTGAATTGTCTTGACTATTTCTGGCGAGCTGAATGTTTAACGTCTTTTGTGCTGCTACGACCGCAATAAAACTTTTTAAACCATTTTATCAAACATTTCTTTGATAACTCTGATGGCCTGTTTCATGTAAAAAAATCATTTTTAATCTGCTGTCGGATCGATTCCGGCAAGAGATCCTGACCACTTTGCGGTTTGTGATTAATAAAAATATTTCACTTTCTTCCATATTCATTAAAATTAATGAGGTTGTGTACTTTCCATGTTTATGAATGCGGTTTGATTAAGTCATGTTTTTAATTTAAAAACAAAGCAAATTTAAAGCAAAGAATTATTAATATGTTTTTTAGATTATTTTTTAAACCATACTTTTAGCATGTTTTAGCTTTTTTTAAAGAACGATCTAAACAGTTTTTTCTCATCAGTTTTAAGAAACTGAGAAAGTTAATTCATTAACCCTGTAAGCCACACACACGATTAAAATATTTTTATTTTGTGCATCACATGGTTACTGCGCATTGCTTTTCAATACGTTGAAAATACATATTTTTGCAGTTGCAGTGCCAATTTTGCAAATCTCCTGTCGGCTAGTGTAATTATGAAACCAACATCTTTTCAATTTAAAATAAAACCGCAGGACATTTAAACAAGCTTAGAAAAAAAACTCACTTTCCATTTCTATACGTTGAAATGCAAAATTCGCCACCTCAATTGCATTATTATTTCTTTTTGCAATTCTATGCAGTTTTTTTTTTGCCCCGAAACATATTTATGTAAAAATGGTGGTTGATTAATAATATTGCAAAAAATATATGCATGTACTCGTATATGGAAAAAAAGTAATGGAAAGAGGAGACCATGATGTATTAACTGGTACTAAAAATACACTCTGCAAAGAGCAGAGCAAAGCTTTATAAGCCACTTGAATCAATGGCATTGTTTTGCTGTTAATGACATATAAAAATGGCAATTGGGCATGAAGGAACCAAGCAAGCAAAAAAAAAAAAAACATAAAAAATTATTAAAGCAGAGCAAATTACGCGACCAGTATTTCATATAAAATACATATGTATGTAGTATTTACACAGAAAATATGAAATGTTTAAATATAATATTGTGTAATGACGTGCATCATAATATGATGAGATGATACACAATGAAAACAACCATAAATGAAGGTGTGAAAAATCACAAAATTTATATCCAAATATTTTTTTCCCTTCTTTCCTTCTTCAGAAAAATATCTGTATGTATATTCAGTAAATTGCATTATTATCCACTTCGTAGTGTATTCAGTAATAAGTAGACAATACAAAATACTTATGCTCTTAGACACATTCAAACAGGATATAACAAAGAAAAAAATATATAAAAGCCAGTATTGAAAATTCTTGAATATGTATAGAAATATTTTGCCAACATACAACACTTTACAAAAATTTTTTTTTCTTTCCTTTTTTTAAATCATCATTCAAGAAATTCCTTTAAAACATCCTTTAGCATGGATGCTTAAAAATAATTAGTCATTATATTCGTTTGTTTTGTGTTGGAGCGTTGTTTTTTTTTTTTTTTTTTTTGCAATTTAAAAATAATTTATAAAATATTAAGTTTCATCTTTCACTTACTTGTATACGATCCTCAGGTAGTTCTGTCTTTAATGATAACATTTCACGTGCATACACATCGGGATAGTGTGCCTCTTTAAAAGCTTCTTCCAGCTTCTCTAATTGATAGCTGGTAAAGATCGTACGACTGTGTCGCCGTTTCTTTTTTTTCTTTTTGTTGGCAAAACCATTAAGAGCCTCCAAAGAGAAATCTTTGCCAGTGAGAGAACCTGTAGGATAAATAGAAAAAAAAACAAATAGAGAAGATTAGAGAAAACAACTTTGAGTGATTTGAAAAAGAAAACTTTTGCTAAAATTGAGAATAACAATAATTAGAAGTTGGTTAATTGTAACTGGAGCCACGTTTGACATATTACATTAAAAAGGAACACAAGGTATTGAAAAATTTAGTTTTCTACAAACTTATTTTCGAGTTTAAAGAAATATCAAATTAAAAACTAATACAAAAAACACAAAAGAAAGTTGATATTATTCCACAAGGTAAATGTAAATTATTTGTAAAATAAGCTTATCATAATAGATTATATACAACTGCCATAAGCTTATTTAACATACAAAATGTTAAGAGTTTTTAATATGGTTAAAAAAATCCTTCACATAACAAAAATTTTCACAATAATAGTTGTTATACACGTATTTTAGATATAAAGTTTTTTATTAAGTTTTCAGTTTTTATTGATTTCTTCGAAAGTTGAAGTATTTTCAAGAGAAGATAGAGCTTAAGAAGTTAATTATTTAATTAATTTATATTTTTGAAAATTTTCCGAGTTTGCAATTTCTATTGGTGATAAAAACACAAAGCTTTACCAAAACTAAGGCTTGAGTACGACAAAAACTATGTGAAAAAAACAAAATAATATATTAATAAAATAAGAATTTAATAGATGGAAAAAATTTTGCAAAAAGTGTGAAAATGACAAAAAGTACCCAAACTTGAAAAAAATATTTTGAGGTTACGAAATACCATGTTGATTAAAAGATCCTAGAAATTCAAGAAACCAAAAATTCACCAAAAATTGATAAACTTTACACTGTATTGATTAAAATCGGGAACATGACGGAATCTTGAAAGACAAAATTGGTAAAAGTTAAAAACTTTGGCAAAATTTTATCTGTCGCGAAAAAAGCAATAAATCGCCATAAAAAAATCAAGTCAGGTAGACTATTCTTTAAAGATCGTGAAAGATGCGAAAATTCGCAGGAACTTCTAGTTTCTGTTTACATAAAAGTTACAAAAATAGTTGGAAAATACTTTTGTTTGCCCGTGTAAGAAATTATAAAATAAGTTGCTTTTACAAAACTTGATTTTGTTGACGACATCATTAGTTAAGAAAGGCATAAACTTTGTGTAGGTATACCAAATTTGTCGAAAACCCAAAAGTACCAAAACCAAAATGTACCAAAAATACCAGATTATTCTTATTTTATCACCACGAAAGTACATATGGGCATTTCCACAGAAAAGTTTACTTTTTGTCACGTAACGTTACCAAGCCATTAAGCTTGTTTCTCGTAGAAAATTTTGTATATTATCTTCTTTTTTTGTATTTTAGCATACACTAGTAATTACGTCAACATTTAGTAAGAGTAGGGAGAATTCGAGCAGCAGGTTCTAAAATACAAGTTTAGTTGCATAGTGACGTTACGTGATAAAAAGTAGATATTTCTGTGGAAATGCCCATATGCATATTGTGTGTTAAGTTAAAATAAAAATTTGGTAGAAACAATAAAAAGTACCAAAAGTACGCGTACCTGTATCCGTTTTTACCCCTTAAAATAACCTATATTATAATGAGGGTTTAATACCGTTGTCTGTCTAGCAAATTCCATCCAAATCCATTAAGCGATTTTTGAGTTATACATACGAATTTTCATACTTATAATATTAGTAAAGGCCATGATTCACTATCCTAGACAATAGTGTGATCTGCCAAATATGACATGTGTGCTGAAAAAGTATGATGGTGTGGACTAAAACTGCGACAGTGTGACAGATTTTTTTTTGGCAAGTAGTGCGTTTTGTAAAATGATATGAAATGATGACATGCGATCAGAGCAGTATTTATTGTCAATTAGCTGAGAATTTTAACTTTGTCTTTATTGGTAACATTTTATTTGTTTTTTGTTTTATACCTACAACGAAAGGGTTGTAGTATTTTTTTATTATGCAGATGTTTTGGTATCAGTTTTGTATGATGTGTGGCATCTAGAATACCATTTTGGGACAATTTTTTTAAGTCGGTCAGATTTTTGTAAGATTTTCCTGTGAATGAATCGTACGGTTGTGTAGGATAGTGAAGCACGGTCTTAAGATGACATTGCAGGCAAAAATTTCGAATGAGGGTAAGGCCCAATACGACTTTTTCAAAACAAGTGTGTAAGAATTGTGGTTATTTAAGTAAAAGTTCATATTATTTTTATAGGTACAAAAATTACCAACACTGTTGTATTTTAATAGAAAATACACTCGGTAAACATATACAGCAAGTCTTGTGAATTGAACAATTGTTGTACCAGTAGTCGACAGCTTAACTTTTTTACGTTTTCTGAACAGTTATTGTCAACGGTGTGATCATAGTATTGGATTATCAAAGCGTAATTACTGTTGAGAAATTAGTGTAGTTTTAGATTCAATTAATAATTTTTAATAGTTCTGTTATAAAATTATAGTCATATACGTTTTTTCTAATATACGGCATTTGTGCCAATACTCGGCAAATTCGGCCTTTTTTTGACCCAATAGTCGGCATGCTGACTATTGTTTAAACTAAATTTATTCTCATTTTCTTTAAAACTATTGTCAAGAGAGGTAAGCAATATACAAGTTTATAGAATTTAAACTCAATAAGAGAATATACCAAAAATCCAGAAGTCGGCACCACCATGCCAAATTTTGATATGCATTTAAAATTTTGTTCCTAATATCGGGAGGCTTTAAAATTAATATTTTTGTAAATAAATTTTCATTAGAGACAACATTTAAACGTATTTTTATAATCTAAAACAGAAATTAATGTGATTACTCACTTCTTTTAACTGTCATAAATGCCGACTACTGGTGCACGCCGAACTTAGGGGCTTTTATCCTACCTATACAACATACATAAACAAAAAATAGAAAATTTACAATATACATATATCTACTTAATACGTTTTTTCCTTTTAAGCGTTAAATTTATACCAGGATGAGTTTTGCATACAAAGCTACTGTATATATGCAAATATATATGGATATACATTGTACATATGCATGTATGTATGTACATTAATACAATATATGTATGTATGTATGTCTGTATATTAAACAAATAAAAACACTCACCTTTCTACGCCGGCGACGATAAACTATGTACATAGTATATACATATGTATGTATCTATGTAAGTATGTACATACATACATACAATGTACAAAATTTATTCTTTAAAATGTAAGATGGTTAATGAACAATTCTTATTTTTATCACGTCTCTCAATAATCCAAACAACGTGTTTAATTAAATTCTAATGACCATTAAATGCAAATAACACTCATATAAACAAACAGAAACAGCATGCAGAATCAAACCACCTACTATTTACTACAATTGCCAACAACAACATTGCAGACTAACGGAACAAATTGTTGCTTTTCACATCTTGATTAATTTTTGCACACAAGTTGAAATGACTTTTTCTTAAGAAATTTTCACATTGATTTTTTTCACTTTAATCTTAAACTTTTCACAAAGATTTTTACACACACTTAAGGAGGACCCCTTTTAACTTTATTTTGATATAATTTTTATATCGGTGGGCTAATTATTTCTATGGAAATATTTAATTAAAACACTAGCACTTTCTAACACAAATGTTTCTTCGAAGCAATTTAAACGCGAACTGATTTGATTGACATAAGAATGGATATGATGATGCGTATGTACAGATGTGTGCATTAAATAAAAACTCCTTAAGATATGCTTTAATTATTGCATTAAGTAATTAAATAGAACTGCCAGTTGTTTTGAAAAGGTATAATAGAGCCCATGCAGTTTGTATTTAAAAGGTTTTTTGCAATAGTTTTTTGTTCAAATGCGGAATATGTTTTTTTTAAATCAATATATCGCACGCTGTACCGGCAAAAGTCGAAATTTTTCTAAAATCCTTGTTATGTATTTCATAAACCTGTTCACAGATTGAACCTCTGTTTTAATTAATGTTTATTTTCTATTTTCGTCTTCCTTGACGGAAAAAATACTTCGGTTCCTGTTTTCATTTTGCTTGAACTACCTCTACAGCATCAACGGTATTTTGGCTCTTCTGAAGATTTGTAATTTTTTAGTTGTGTCAGTGTATGATTCAGTGTGCGATATGTAGCGCAAATATGTATTAATTTATGAATTTATAACTTTGTATGTTTGGATTTGTATGATATTTGATACACGAATATGGGTCATAGCCAGTGCTTTTTAAGATGTAAAAACTGGACAAGTTGGTACTTTTGGTACTTTTTTACATTAACATACAGTGTACTTTCCAGGGGGTTAAATGAGGAATAACTGGTACTTTTGGTACTTTTTTTTGATAAATTTGGTATAGATTTGTTAACATATAGTGTGAACGAAGTCACGGATGAAAGATAGCAATACTATAAATGTGAAGGTTTAGATATTTTTTTCACTATTAGCCGAAAACTTTTAATTGATTTGGATGAAATTCGGTAGGCAGGCGGTATATAACACAGATTATAATACAGGTTAATTTAAGGGATATAAAGGGCAGACATACTTTAGGTACTTTTTATTTTTTTAACTAATTTTCTTACCTTAACGTACATTATATGTACTTCTGTAAAATGAAGAAAAGCTGGAAGATACTTTTGGTACTTTTTGCTTTTGGTACTTTTAGTTTTTTTCGACATACATATTTGATATACTTTCCTCTTTAAATATGCCGCATATTAATGCGGTACAGACAATTTTACAGCGTCCTTTAAAGTCAATTTTGGCTTTAAATCGCTTGATGCCGACAAATAGTTTTGTAAGCAGCCATCCCCAGAACATTTCCATTGTAAAGTTCTCCATTTTGGTCACTAATTCTCAGATTTACAGTTCTGTCAGTATGAATGTATTGGAGCATTATCGTGTTGTTAGGTTTAGGGTAAACGGTCCAAATGGGTTTTTAAATTGTAAAAGAAGCTTTTTCTAACATGCGCCTGTAATTTTTTTTTCAATTTCAATTAACAAATCGATAGTGTCATAGAGAAAATATGACGCGCCATATTATAACTCCGCCTTCCATGGTTTCTTTCTTCAGTCATGAAAATAAAAGTAGTATCCGTCTGATTCTTTTTTCTTTAGAAAATACCTACGTCGAATCATTTCTCTGGCCAATTAATTTTATTCTTTGAAAGTTGTATGATCGATTGGAGGTCCCTGAGCAAACTGCATTTGCCATAATACATACATAGATTAAAATTAAAAGAGAGCATCGCGAAAGAAAATAAATTGTTTTACAAAATGTTTGAACACTCATTGTCGACAGTTCAGTTGTGTCATGCCAAATATAATTACACATTACATGCTGTCATTATCAATTCTAATGTCTGTAAAATGTCTATGAAATTAATATATATTTTTTTTAATTTGTTTTGTAAGCCTTTTACAAATAGAAATTCTCATTACAAAATCAAAAATAGTGGCATCAACTCATTAAATTTCCATACAATTTATTTCCCAGAAACGTCAACAC
The DNA here is from genome assembly GCA_947311025.1 of Lypha dubia. NCBI lineage: Eukaryota > Metazoa > Arthropoda > Insecta > Diptera > Tachinidae > Lypha > Lypha dubia. The sequence continues at coordinate 8,331,337 of OX371262.1, read as the reverse complement.
TTACAATCAACACTCACTTCACTAGAAGCAGCCACTTGAACGGATGATCTCTCTTGTTAGTACCGGGAAAATTTATTAATTTCCTTTTCCAAAGTGCCTATTAAAACACACACTAAAATTCACTAACACAACTACAGACACACTTACACACTATTTAAATGATATAAAAGTAACAGAAATTTAATACGCATTTTTATAAAAATTCTACTAGATTTAAATAAACAAAATTGGAGTTTTAGTTTTTTTTTCTTTTATTATTTAATTGTCGACGCATGCAATCGTCTCAAATTTCAGCGTTATAAAAACGAACGAACAACAGCAGCAACGCATCAGTATGGAGTTTCTTAAAGACAACTAAGCCTGGCTGGCAACTTGTTGAAATGTTTTTTTGGAAAGATAAACATTTGTAGCGCCTCTCATATGTTACAAGTTTTCTTTGGAGTTGTTTTTGTCTGGCTGTTTTCCTTTCACAGACTTGTTAAGGTCACGCATACATGTGTTAAGGATTTGCAACAATTTGTAGTTGTTGGTTGCAGCACAATGATTACTAAAATTTGTTTATTTAGATTTGAGGTGATGTTCCAGGAATATTTATTTAATTTTTCTTTTTTTTTACTAATAATGACAGTTTATTAGTTGTTTCAAAGTGTTTTTGAAGATTTTTGTGGTTTTGTTGAAGAGATATTTAAACAGTTTTAAGGGGTTAAGAAAATAAATTGATAAATTGTTAAATAAAATGTGGGAAAATATTTACAATATTTTCCTTAGTAACCGCTGAAAGTGCAGTAATGTGTACTTCGACTGAGGTACATCCTTAATATATTTAGAGTTTTTTTGCAAGCTTATGGCAAATTCTTACTCTCCCAGCTTCGCAGATGGTGACCATGCTCACTTCCCCTATTCCCATAAGTTTTTAAGCTTGACATCACATTTTGTCTTCAATTTAAGTCATACTTAATTCAAAGACTGGTGCTTGATGAATCTACATACTTCCCAGATGGCAAGTAAGAGTACCTCTTCTCCACCGCATTTTCTATCGGCTTTTTTAAGCACAAATCGCATCTTGGCGTCAAAAGGTATATGTAATGACACTGTATACACTGTAGTTTCTCAATCATACTTTATTCGGTTTTCATTCATACGAAATAAATGGAAGACGCTTAGTATCATAGCTTTGCTATTGTGATGCAATTAATCGTCTTTATCGGAAATAAAAGTTCACGTGAAATGTATTCGCTTTCGCTGAAATTGTGATCGTCATTTTATACGTTTTTGCTGTGTTCGTGTACAATTTTTTATTCATGGGAAATATTTTACATGAACAAAATGTTCGCCTTTTAGTCCCGAGTAGAGTTTAAGCAAATTTCAATGTTTAGTTGCTCACATTAATAAATAATCAATCATTTAAAAAAAAAACTGCGGGTAGCACTCCGGGAATGCCGACAGAAGTGAAAACGTTTTATGATTACAACAATACACGTGCTATTGCCAAAAAAATTATGCGTAGATGTAAACAATTATTTAAATACGTGCAACAAATTTAACCACTTATCAAGGTTTATGCAACAGGTGAGCTTACTAGCACAGAGAGTACATAAAAAATGGTCCCATTTTGGTACTCATACGTAAGAAAATGTTTTAAATTTGTTTGTGTATTTTGATATGAAGCGAGTCCTTTATACCAACCCAACAAAATATATGTTGTTTTTGGATTGTTGTACTTGTTGTCGAACTGCGCATACCTGTTAGTGTTACCATGTCTGGTATGTAGTTGTCTGTTAAGTGTCAAATGTACGGGCGTTACTACACCTGTAATTTGTTTGGTAGGCATTCTCACAAACAGAGATGCTACAAGTGTCAAAAAGCGTGATGGTGTCGCGAGTTCGGAGGTTTTGTGTCATCCAAAACCTTCGTACCGCGCCAATAGAAGTTTTCACTTCAAAAAACTAATAACACTGTGTAAGAAAATATTTTTTTTTATGTGATGAATTATAATGGAACGCATGTACGTAAGATACTCTTTATTAAGAGAACATCCCTTTGTAGTCGATATGAGAGTGAACCGCACTGCACATTACAGACATAATTCCTTCTTTAGTCAAACTGGTCGCATGCAGAATAAACTTCCCGAAGAGGTATTTCGTGCCACCTTCAGTATGTTACAGATCAAATCAAATGTCGATAAACACTACTCTCTTTATCCTACTTCGTATTACCAATTTTCATAGTTCCGGCCCAATGCACTGCATACGTAGCGGTTGGTCTTCCCCTGATTTTTAATACAGAATAGTCTCGTTAGATCTTTTTTGTGCCGTATTTTGGTACTAATTGTGTTAAAGTACGAAATTGACTTTTGATCACGTTGCAAGTTTTAATTTATTTTTTGTGTTGAAACTGCGTAACGTTTCAAACAGTGAACATTTGAGGATAGAATTTTATGACAAATTATTTTGAAAACAAGTTTTTTGCGTAATTCAACGCTGTTGAGGGATAGTTTTGTGTCTCTTTTTTAAGAAAGGGTCAAAAAAACTCCCAGACAATGAAGAGTAAGACTTAGATTTCCATTAAAATATTTGACATGAAAGTACTGAACCTCCAATTCAAGAATTACATGATATCCCTAAATTTCGTTTTAATATCTTCTGCCAGATTCACGCGTTACAGTCATGTAATTTTATTTTTGTATTATACAGTGTAATCACATCACTAAATATTGCTAAGTCATTGAAAGAGACCAAATAGATAAAAAACGTGCATCATTTTCTAGACAATTTTGCAACTTTTTTGGGTCAATTCATATGACAAATAACTAAGAAAATATTTTTGAAAAACTTACGATTGTTTTGTTTTCTTTTATGTTCTTATTAAACTTTTCTGATAACTGCAAAAATTGTAGTAAAAATATGATGTTTTTGTTGTTGCGTGTCAAAAAGCAAAAAGAATTTTTGTTTAATGTCATTAAATAAAAATTAATTTCTTTTCATTCGTTTTTTTTTTATTAATATTGGATTTTCAACAATATTGTTGAATTACCTGTTGAAATATTTAGTAACAATATACGAGTATAGAGAATTTTAATTACAGTTCAGAGTGTCAAAAGAATGAAATGTTTTGTAAGAAAATGTATTGAGTTTATAAGAGAAAAAGAAGTTTTTTGCAAAAAAAGTATTCATTAACAATTTTCAATTAAGAGACTTCATCATGCAGTAAAAGTAATTTAATTAATTTCGTAATTGCAACAATTACTTATGTGATCAAACGCAAAATTTTCTAACAGTTAGTTTAGTTTATGAATTTTTAAACTAATTAATTTTTAAGACCCGCAATAATAGAAAAAACAAAGAAAATTTAAACTCTACTGAAGGTTAAACCGAAATCATGTGCACTTTAGACCCCCTACCAGTGTCGATTTTTTGCCTTTTTTCTGTGTTTGCTGGAAATATTATAATTCTCGTATTTACGTTGATAATTTAGAGGCAAAAACATAGACCCCACATATATTAACAACTGATTAAATTAACGCAGGTTTAATGAAAAAATTTAGTATGGAAAAACTGATTCTACTGTGCACTTTTACTTTTCCAATTGTTTATGAATATGCAGGAAAGTGTTTCATAAATCTAGAGGAAAGAGAATCTAGCACAACACAATGCACATGTATGGCTCCCAAGAAGTAGCACAGTACTGAAAAATATTCATTTTACCTAGTTTCAATGAAGTAGATTCATTAAAAATACATTAAAACTTCATTGTTTTAAACAAAAATGTTTTATTGTTTTAATGAAGTTTTTCATGGTTTTAATTTTAGATTTAAAATTTTAATGATTATTGCAGGATCAATTTATAATTGACGATTCACTAAATAATAAAAACACACAAAAAAAAAAGTTATTTCAACAAAAAATTTTTATTGTTTTAATGAAGATATTCACTGCCTATATCACGATGTAATTGTACGAATGCAAATATTCTTTGGAAGTCGTGAAATCGGCGGTCATTGTTTCAATGACAATTTTTTATTGTTTAAATTATATTATTCATTGTTTTAATGAAATTATTCATCTTTTATGTGAAAATGTTCATTATTTCAATAAAAATATTTATTGTTTCAATGAAATTATTGGTTTTTTCAATAAAAATGTTTTTTTTTTTAAATGAAAATATTCATTGCCACAATGAAAACACTTATTGCTTCAATGAAAATACTCATTGTTTCGATAAAAATATATAAATATTTTTTAATGAAAATATTCATTATTTCAATGTAGATATTCATCGTTTAAATGAAACACTTTTTTGACTATTCGATGCATGCCGATAGTGAATAGATGATGATGGCAAGGAAATATTGATTAAAATTTTAACGACCATAAGAAGTTTCAATATCTTAAAGTTCTGTTCAGAATAATGTGACTAACTGGTCATTTGTCTCGCAAAAAACAAAAAGATTAAATTAAAATTGAAATGAAAGAAAAAATTTCAAAATTCTCAATAGAAATATCATATGAAATATACGTACGCATTCGCAAGTACATACATACATACATACTTACCTACCTACATACATACATGCCAACAACAGCTTTAGATTGATATGCAAAATTTTTAGCAGCGACAAATAAATTCATCAAAAAGAAGATGAAAACAAAACGAAAAAAAAAAATCTTAGAAGAAGCTCTTATTTATGCTCACTCTCTAAACAAGGGACACGACTATCTAAATTTTACTTGATTGACTGACGGCGGCGGCGGCGGCTGTTGTAAAAATTAATTCCAATTTCGTGTTTAAGTTTAGTTTAAAACCGGACGCCTGCGCGTTAATATACACATACGATTACAAAATAGAATTTAAAATCGAAATTTGTATAACAAAAAAAAAAAAAAGTATTAAAATTATATACACTTAATTTGCAAAATAATGTTTTAAATTATTTTCACTATAAATTACCAAATAAAAATCTAAGAAAATGTCTAGCAACTCAAACGGGCCTGCTTTTACGGCCACAAACAATGAAGAGGAAAAACTGAATTATTTTCAAAAAGTATGGCGTTTTCGCCGCTACTTAACCATAGAACCGTTTTTCTTTTTCTATTTAATGGCAAGTGTTTTCAATGCCATTGCCATGTTAAATTTCCCACTCGACAAGGCCTGCCGTGTTAATTTAGGCTACAGTAAGACAGTGTGCACCACCACTTTGGATAAATCTCAGTATGATATTGATTGTGATGCTTTCAATTTTGAAAATGCGACAGAATTTGGTGCCTCCATGGCAGAAATGTTTTCCAATGACACTTCAGCGGGCTTCAATTATACGGTGTGTAAGGCAGAGGTGGGCGCTCAAAAGTTGGCGGCAAATGTTTCCGGCAAAAGAGCACCGATAGGTAAGAATTACAATTTAACTTAGTTATTTTTTACATAAACATTTTTGCATATTTTATATACGAGGCTTGTGTTAGAAGTAATTAATGGTAATAATTCATGTTGCTAAGTTTGTCATTATATTTGTTGTAACTCAGATGCTGATCTAAATACTATACGGTGAAAAATACATCAAGATTCAGCTAAAAAATTCTGTTCAATGATAAACCGCCGCAAACAGACTGAGAAAACAAAAAACATATATTTTCTGTAATCTCCGCAATTCCCAAAATATTTTGGAAAAATCCTAATATGTATTGGGATTTTACTATTTCGATCAGAAAAGTTATTTCTCTGTTTGATGGTAAGAAAAACATCGTAACATCATTTTTCTGTAATCCCCGTAATTCCCAAAGTTTTTTGGAAAAATCCCAATATTGGGAGTTTATTATATTCATTAAAAAAGTAATTTATCTGTTTGATGCTATAAGAAACATCGCAACCAGACTTCTGCGCTAACCCTCGTGATTCAGCTGTTCGTCTCTATAATTTTTAATTACACTTACACACACACAACTAAACTTATTTCGTTATTGTTAATTTCCTATAAGAAACACTAAACACTAAACACTAAAGCTGACCAAAAGCTTAAATTAAGTAATTTATTTTAATTAAATTTTGATTAAATACCAGCAAAATGATGTAATAAACAAATGTATTTATACAAAAAATGTTCTTCGTTTTAAGTTTATTTGTTTGGGGCGAGTAATTAAAAAACTTTGTTATTTTTAGTAGAATTTCCATAAAACTAGTTTCTTTTTAAAAATAATAAAAAAAAACTGAAAATGCGTCTTCAAACCAAGTCTACTCGTATAGAAACAGGTCTTGATGATTTGAAAAATTTTATAGGCAATTTCGTATTTACTGTTAAATTTCTTCTTAAAAACCTGTTTATATCATTAGCAAAAACGGCAAAAAAACAGGAATAGAATTGTAAAAAAAATTGCTAAAATAACAGACATGTATTTAACAAAGATTTAACAATCAAATAATTTATTAATTGTTTTCTTTTGTGGGCTTCGTACACCAAAAGTGGTACAAGAAATCGAAAATCGAAAAATCGCAATAACGAAAAAATCGCTATAACGAAAAAGTGCAGAAACTAACAAAATTACCACAGCTAGTGCATACAAGTACATATCCTCAAATTTGAAATAAATCGCCAATATCAAAAAATTTTTATAACGCCCAAAATGGCTAAAAATGAAAAACTTCCACAAACAAAGAGATCGCCAAAACTAAAAAATCCTCGAAATATGACTAAACTAAAAATGTTTATATAGCCAAATTTAAAATAAATCGATAGAAAACCAAAAATCGCTATAACGCTAAAATTCACAAAAGACGGAAAAAATCGCCATAACAAAAAAAAATTGCCAAAATGAAAAATTCACCAGAAATAAAATTCAAAAATTGACGTACTAATATAACAAAAAGCTTACCAAAATAAAAAAATATATCGCCAAACTTCACATAAACCATCAAAATGAAAAAAGTCGTCGATAAAAAGAAAAATAAATCAGCAAAACGACAAAATTTCGCTTAACGAAAAAATGGTGGCAGGCAATACTCCCCAAGAAAATAATCCCCCAAAAATAAATAGATGAAATATAGGACATGTGTTTCAAATGCAATTAATCCTCAATGTTTAAAATAAAATCATGAACTCAACGAAATAAAAAATATTAAATAACTCCTCAATAATTATTAATGAAAAAAAAAACAAATTTTACGGAATCTATCTATAACAAATACCGCCGTTTCGGGATATACGATATTATACCACTTTGGATAAATCTCAGTATGATATTGATTGTGATGCTTTCAATTTTGAAAATGCGACAGAATTTGGTGCCTCCATGGCAGAAATGTTTTCCAATGACACTTCAGCGGGCTTCAATTATACGGTGTGTAAGGCAGAGGTGGGCGCTCAAAAGTTGGCGGCAAATGTTTCCGGCAAAAGAGCACCGATAGGTAAGAATTACAATTTAACTTAGTTATTTTTTACATAAACATTTTTGCATATTTTATATACGAGGCTTGTGTTAGAAGTAATTAATGGTAATAATTCATGTTGCTAAGTTTGTCATTATATTTGTTGTAACTCAGATGCTGATCTAAATACTATACGGTGAAAAATACATCAAGATTCAGCTAAAAAATTCTGTTCAATGATAAACCGCCGCAAACAGACTGAGAAAACAAAAAACATATATTTTCTGTAATCTCCGCAATTCCCAAAATATTTTGGAAAAATCCTAATATGTATTGGGATTTTACTATTTCGATCAGAAAAGTTATTTCTCTGTTTGATGGTAAGAAAAACATCATAACATCATTTTTCTGTAATCCCCGTAATTCCCAAAGTTTTTTGGAAAAATCCCAATATTGGGAGTTTATTATATTCATTAAAAAAGTAATTTATCTGTTTGATGCTATAAGAAACATCGCAACCAGACTTCTGCGCTAACCCTCGTGATTCAGCTGTTCGTCTCTATAATTTTTAATTACACTTACACACACACAACTAAACTTATTTCGTTATTGTTAATTTCCTATAAGAAACACTAAACACTAAACACTAAAGCTGACCAAAAGCTTAAATTAAGTAATTTATTTTAATTAAATTTTGATTAAATACCAGCAAAATGATGTAATAAACAAATGTATTTATACAAAAAATGTTCTTCGTTTTAAGTTTATTTGTTTGGGGCGAGTAATTAAAAAACTTTGTTATTTTTAGTAGAATTTCCATAAAACTAGTTTCTTTTTAAAAATAATAAAAAAAAACTGAAAATGCGTCTTCAAACCAAGTCTACTCGTATATAAACAGGTCTTGATGATTTGAAAAATTTTATAGGCAATTTCGTATTTACTGTTAAATTTCTTCTTAAAAACCTGTTTATATCATTAGCAAAAACGGCAAAAAAACAGGAATAGAATTGTAAAAAAAATTGCTAAAATAACAGACATGTATTTAACAAAGATTTAACAATCAAATAATTTATTAATTGTTTTCTTTTGTGGGCTTCGTACACCAAAAGTGGTACAAGAAATCGAAAATCGAAAAATCGCAATAACGAAAAAATCGCTATAACGAAAAAGTGCAGAAACTAACAAAATTACCACAGCTAGTGCATACAAGTACATATCCTCAAATTTGAAATAAATCGCCAATATCAAAAAATTTTTATAACGCCCAAAATGGCTAAAAATGAAAAACTTCCACAAACAAAGAGATCGCCAAAACTAAAAAATCCTCGAAATATGACTAAACTAAAAATGTTTATATAGCCAAATTTAAAATAAATCGATAGAAAACCAAAAATCGCTATAACGCTAAAATTCACAAAAGACGGAAAAAATCGCCATAACAAAAAAAAATTGCCAAAATGAAAAATTCACCAGAAATAAAATTCAAAAATTGACGTACTAATATAACAAAAAGCTTACCAAAATAAAAAAATATATCGCCAAACTTCACATAAACCATCAAAATGAAAAAAGTCGTCGATAAAAAGAAAAATAAATCAGCAAAACGACAAAATTTCGCTTAACGAAAAAATGGTGGCAGGCAATACCGAAAAAATCGCTAAAAACAAAAGAGTCGAAAAAAGGAAAATAACCGTCGAAAGCAAAACAAAATATTGCCCAGAAATAAATATAACATAAAAAAATCACCAATAACGCAAATATAAAACGGAAGAGTCGTCAAAACGAAAAATTCCTTTACTGTAAAAACCGTCAAAATCACCAAAAAAAATTTGCCATAGTTTTAAAAATTTTCCGAAAACTAAAACTAAAACTAAAACCGTATAGTCAATTGTTTGCCATTTAACGTCAATAATGTCCTGATTCGCCATCGCTAAGCAACAAAAAAATCGAGTGCTTATATTACAGTATTCGATATCGATTAAAATTTTTTGGATATTTCGATCGATATCGAATGCCATAATTTGGCAAGCGGTTTTTAATGTTTGAACCTCCATTTCTTAAGAACCGATTTTAAAAATAATTTTTCCTTTTGTTTGAGAGCGGTTGCTAATAGTTGGGTCCCATTATTTTTTTTTTTTTTTGGAAAAATCAGGGGCGAATTTTTGATCCCAATATTGGTTATTATATTTTTTTTTAAGAAATCTTTTTTGGGTTTCATGATGTTATGTGCAATTTGGTCCTATAACATAAATTCGGGGGAAATTGTCTTCCCCCACCAATAATACACATATATTGATTATCCCCTAGATCTAATATTTATGAACCGATTTTATGGGATTACTTGCAGATTAATCCCATACATTTTGAGAAAAAATCATGGGAAGTGTTTCCTCCAAATATTATCGAATAACTCCTCTAATTGGTCCTATTGATTTTACTATTTACCGATTTTAAAAATTCTTCTTTTGCCTGCATTTGGTCCTGAAAACTTTTAAAAATTGGGGCAAAGTTGTTCCCCTAAAATATTGATTATCGAATAACTTCTCTAATTACGGACCTAATTTCATAATTCTTTTTTGCGTTTCAACAGGTTTCCGTGCCGGATGGTGTCATATACATATTTGTTTTTTTTTTCATCAATAACGATTTTTTTAAGGAGTAAAAATTAGTTGTTTTGGTACTTTTAATATTTTTTATAATTTTTTTTATTTTTTACAAGCTAACATATCTTCTGGATACTGAGTTGAGAAAAAACTGGTACTTTTAGTAGTTTTTTACTTAAGGTACTTTTTAATTTTAACTTTTTAGTTTCTTTTGGTACTTTTTCTCTTAAGGAAATCTCTAAATTTATTTAAATGCAATTGGGTAGAGGGATAGCATGTAACACAGATTAAAATACAGGAGTACTTTTTAAGAAGCAAAAACCGGGGAAATTGGTACTTTCAGTACTTTTTGTTTTGTTAATTAACTTTTTTACGTTGACTAACAAAGTACTTCCCGGGTGGTAAAATAAAAAAAATCGCCTACTTTGGTACTATTGGTACTTTTTTTTTAATTTTTTATACAATAAGAAATACAATGTACATTCTTGGCGTTAATATTAGAAAAAGATAGTACTTTTGGTACTTTTTGTGTTTTCATTAACTTTAAGCGTAAACAAAGTCACCGCTAAAAGCTAGTTTTAATTATAAATTAATTTTTAATACAGTTTTTTGTAGTTTTTACTTTTAGGCAAGATTATAAAATGAAAAAAAAATCAACAATTAATTAAATCTTATAAAAGTACAAAAACGCAGCAAGCACGTGTCAACGGCATAATTTTCAATTATATTTTGACTTTTTCTTTTCTATTGAGTTGATTTAGTTGAATGTATTAATTTAAATAATCTTGACATAAAGCGAACAAGATTCGTGTGTTCGATGATCGTGTGAATATGTGTTTTTTTTTTTGGTATTTTTATAAGATTATGTATTTGAAAACCGGTCAATAAATTTTATTTTAAAACAAATGACTTCTAAAACTTTGATAATTTAATATAACTTCGAGAATTTTTATGAGAATTTATAAAGTGTTATTTAAAGGAATTAATTTAATTATTTTCTATTTATAATGATTTATTTATCATGATATATTGTATGGCTTTGAATACTATTTTGAAGCAAATGCAATAAATAATTTAATAATTAAAGACATTAGTTTCTTTTGCTTATCATTGTGTGCGCGAGCCATCTTTTGTTTCAGTGTAAGACGATTAACATAATTTCAATACAGACATTTTCAAGTTCAAGTTTATCATTTTTGTTTTCATTATTAACAAATTCATATTAAGTCGTTTTACATACATTCATACAATTAAATATTTAAAAATGTTAATGGAATTGTAAACATTTTATTTGATTTATAGAAAAAGCAATTCACAAAAATATTAATATGTATGTATTTGCAATTAGAAATTTCAAATGAAATATTTAATTTAACATTGAACATTTTTTACATTGTAGTATTAGATGCATTCGTTCAATTGCAAAACTAGAGAAAAAATTTTATTGTAAATATTTTTCCGAATTTGATAGTTCGAAAAATATTTTCGAACAAGAGGAAAACTAATAAGATCCATTAAACTTTCTCTTACGTTGATTTATTTCCACAAAATTAAAGTTCTAAGGAAGAAGAGAAACAGCGCAGACAGCAAGAGAAAAATTAACGTTAATTAATAGCAGGAAATAGAGGGCAGAACACAACATCACGTTTCTTAAGCTGCAACAATCTCTAAACACTGTTGTTGGGCATTTAATGGGGTTTCGGAACTGTTCAGATGACTTAGTGATATGTGAATTTCAATTTTGTTTATACAATTCATTATTGAAAATAGAATACGAGAATTATACATATATTGTTCATATGATAAATCAACTCTAGCATTACCGACAAATTAAAATTTACCATAATTGTTAATTAAATGAAATAATTAATGTTAATTTGACGTTAATTAGGTGATGGTATATTTATTGCTCCTAATGGAGTTAAGATAATTTATATAATTCTCGTATTCTGTTTTTAGGTATTATTTGTATATATAAGATTTAAGATTTCATACAACCGAAACCCCAAAATTTGTTATTCTATTTTTTCGAAGATGTATAGAAAATACTGATTGTAACCTTGAACTAATTCTGTTTAATTGGTTTAAGCAAATATACAATTAATTAATTGGGCGATTATCTATCAAATGATTACCTTAGTATTAACCGAACTAGTTTTGATTTATATTATTTCATATTTTTTTTTGTCTTTCTAGCTGCCATTTTTCCTCTAATCGTTTTGCTATTTGCTGGTGGTTGGAGTGATCGTTACAATAAAAGAAAAGCGTGCATGATAGCGCCCCTAATCGGAGAAAGTCTTTCATTTCTGTGTAAGTATTGAAAAACCGATCATTTTATTTGTGTGTAGAGACGTAAAGACAAAAATCATGAAACTAAATTTTCTCAAAGAAGGCCTTTTGGTGTCGGCCATATTTTTCGATCAGATACCCATGGAATTTGGAGCCTATGCGGAAGCAATAGTGCCCGCCTTATTTGGTGGCAGTACTTTATGTTTAATGGCCATCGATAGTTATATGACAATATCGACACCGGAAGAGGACAGAATATTTAGGTGAGTTATTGTAATTAAAAAAAAAAAAAAACAAATGTAGGTGTATTTAAAAATATATTTTGCGTTTTGTTTTTACAGGTTTGGCATTTTCGCCATGTTTAGCACTGGCATGCCTTTTATAGGACAACCTATAAGTGGTTTATTGTTTCAATATTTGGGTTATATAAGTAAGTGTTTTTGTTTACTATTAAAATCGGTTTAGTATATTAAGGATCAGCAAACGTTTAAATTAACACAATTGAATATTTTAGGATTATTTGGTTTTTTTATTTGAAAAAATTTTTTTTTTAAATTAATTTACCGAATAATTTTCCACACTTTCAATAAGCAAATAAAAAAGGTTTTAGGAGGAAAATCTCTCAAACTGCAATAGTTCATTGTGTAAATTTAATGCTTTAACGAACAGCGATAATTTTTAACTAGTAGCAACTTTAAAGGCTTGTAGCTTACCAAATACTAATCGAAATTTCATTAATCACTAATTGTGCATATCTGCGAAGAAATACCTTTCAAATGGTATATATTTTACGCTAATTGGCTGAATAATATCAACGTAAAAAGGATAACAAAAATTCGTCTTGACGTTTTATTAAAAAGATGATATTTTAAAAAATCATTTTATTTTTCTTTTTACACTGTAGTGTCCTTTTGCATGGCGTTCACATTCAATATAATAGCCTTGATGTACGTAATATTTGTGATAAAAGAAATAAAACCGAGTGGTAGTGTACCACCGCCACTACCTAGCCAGCCACCACCCTGTCTACGCACCACTGGTACAGAAAATCTTGCCTATGACGACACTAATTTGGAAGAAAATCATCATCATCATTATCCTCATAAAAATGTTTCTTTTGAAATATCTGATACTCCTACGGATATTGCGGCTACAATGGCTCCAACTCCAATCAATATCTCGAAAAAGAAGAAAAATTGGTTATTGGAATTTTTCGATCCCACTTTAGTGGTGGATTATGTTAAATTTCCTCTTAAAAAGCGATCAAATCGTGGCAGAATGTTGCTCGCTTTTCTAATACTGGGCTATATGTTCACTATCGGTCCAGCTTTGGGTGAAAATGATTTTTGGAATCGTTTTGCTTTTAAAAAGCTCAACTGGAATGGCAATGATTTTAGTATTTATATAACATTTACCTCAGCTTTAGCTTTGGCAGGTAAGATATAACCAACTCTGCTTATACTTTATGAAATTTCATCGTATCAAATAGAAAATAATATATTTTTTACTATATTTTGATTTTCCAGGTACTTTTATTGGCACTGCCATTTTCAGTAAACTATTAAAGTTTTCCGATGCGTTAGTGGGCTTTGTATCGGCCTTAACTACAGCCTTGTCCCGAGCATTGTTTGTAAGTATTTTAAATTCAGTTTTTTATATATAAATTTTTATTAAGTTGAAAAAATTATTTTACGTGTGTTATTTTCAAGAATTTACATAAATTGACACAGATTCATTAAATTTATGAAAACATATGTTAATTTAATGCACGAATACATTATTTAAATGAAAATAGTAATTAAAGTTCAATGCAAAATGTGTCTTGAAAGCATTCGATTTTGTTGTGTTTTTTGGAAAAATTAATCAGCCGCAAATGCAAGGAAAAAGTTCATTGTTTCAACGAATTATTTATTATATCAATGAATTTTTCATTATTTTGATTTAATTCACTTGTAAACTGTTTTATTAATTTTGTTCAAGAATATTAAAAACGAATGTTTTCAATAAGAAGTTTTAAGAAAAACTGTAAGGAATATTTTCATTGAAATAATGTATTTTTGCTTAAAATTAACGAATGTCATTTTGTAGCATAAGTTTTTTTAAATGAAAACAGAGAAAATGAATAAATACTAAATACAACATTTTCGTAGGCCTTTTCCAAGGACACTGCTACATTTTATGCTGGCGGCATAGCTGACATGTTTGCCACTTTAAGAGGTATTGCCATTAAGACGATTGGATCCAGTATTGTGGCCGAAGAGGAGTTGAGTAAGTTTTGACAGCTTAGAGAAAAGAAATCTTTAAAAACAGATTCTAATTTCTTAAAAATGTTTTCTCTTTAGGCAAAATGTTTTCAATTTTCAGTATTTGCCAACCAATTGCCCAGCTGGTATTTACACCCATTTACAGTGACATTTACGAGAATACTGTACATAATTTTCCCGGTGCCATTTTCCTGTTCAGTGAAGTCTTTGCACTTCCCAATGTTATTATTTTTATGTAAGTTTATTTGAAAAGAAAAAAAAATCTTTAAAGCAATGTATAAAATTGTAAATTCTTTTTGCAGAGTTTGTTACATGGTGGTGAGACGTCGTAAAATGCAAATAAAAAAGCAGGAAATAGTAGATAATAATCAAAATAACACCTGCAAGCAGCCCAGCAATGGGGATATAGAAATAACTAGTCTTTAGCTTTTGTAGGTTTTAAAAAATTCAAAACATAAAAAAAACTGTTATCATAATCATAATTTGTTCATATTTATAATATGGGATCCGAAAATTTTATATACGTATATGTATTTACTACATATAAATGTACAGCTGTTCATACACAGATGATAAATCGGTCACATATCTAGGGATTCATATATGCTCTAAAAATTTTAAAAATTATCTACATATATGATGATATATGTGTATACATATATAAAAATATGTATAGGCTATATGCAGGGATCATTTATCACTAGATCCGATAATTTATAATATATGTTTCCATATACATTTCATATATATTCTAAATATAAGTCTTTTAATTTAAATAACGTATCACAAGGTCGTAAAAGAAAAATAAGTCCGTTGTGTTTTTTGTAAACATTCAATATATAATTTCCCTGATGATGATGTTTTTTACAAAAAAACCTTGACCTCGAGCTTGATTAATTATCTCATAGACTATTCTAAATATGTTCATATGTAAAAGTGTATATAATAATATAATATGTATGTGTATATGTCATATTTAGGAATCATATATCATTATAACCAAAAATTGAGAATATATGCTAAATATATGCTTATATATTTCTTGTATGTTCTAAAAATCAGAGTTTAAAAAACTAACATATTTACTAAAAATAGCCCTCATATTTCATAATTTTTTGTGAAATCTAGAAAAATATTTACCTGATAACAAATACTTACATTTACTGCCTGGCCAACAATGTCGAACGAATTTTTCTTTCGTACAATTTACATTTGAAACAAGAACAAAACTTTTAAAGTTGTTTTTGTTTTCAATGTAATTTGTACGAAAGAAATATTCGTTCGACATCGTGGGCCAGGCAGTAACAGTTTTCTTAAAAATATGTTATACTTGGAAACTAAGTAATATATGTATTAAGTATCTTACACGCCAGAAATATTTCAATAGTAAAATTTTTCAATATCACACAAAATGAAAATAAATGCTCTGTAATATATTGGGCAGCAAAAATTTCTTGTCAATGAAAAATAGTTTTATGTACACACAAAATAGTGAAAAAAAACACTTACACAAATTCATTCTTTCAAAAAATATGCGGCTATAAAAAATATCACACCACAAAAACACAACTTCAACTATTATGACAAACATGGCGATCTTAATATGAATAATATTTTAATTAATATTTTTCTCTTTGCTTCAAAAAATATCAACCCTAAAAATTGCTATAATTATGCTTCGATTAAAAAAAAATATTTCTGAACAGTAGAAAAAATTATGTGTGTTTATAATTGCTGATGCCAAGAATTTTTAACGACCACAATTATCTACATATCGAGCCTTTGCTGCAATAGAGTCATAACTCAAAAAAAATAGTTTTGCAGAAAACGAGTTTAAAGTTGCGCATTCTCGAACAACTAAATGGTAATCGAAAATGGAATATTTGTCTCAAAAGTTTAGTATGCAAGATATTTGAATGAAATTTGGACACATTCTGAAGAACCATATGAGAATTAATGCTGCATTATTAACTCAAAAATCACATTTTTTGAGTTATGACTCTATTGCAGCAAAGGCTAGATATGTACTCGTACATTATGTATGTAGTTGATGTCAAAAACTTTTAAAGAACATTTTTATCAAAATATTAAACATAATTTTTTAAATTTAAGTTGTTTAAAAAAAATCCCATTTTCTTAGTCAAAAATTAGTCATTGATTTTTTAAAAACTATCAACTGACATTGTTCTATTTTATATTTATTTCGTAGAATATTTATTACACAGCATTAGCATAGTCATGCAAAAATAAATTAAATGCAAATTGTTTTTTTTTTTGGTTCTAATCTACACTTTGCATAAAAATTATGCAAATTTCGAATAAATACATTTAATATGTTCGTTCGCATTCTCTAATTAACAATTTTCCTATTAAAATGAGTTAATTTTCATCAGCATGGTTTTTATCATTTTTTTTTTTGCATTTTTTAACGAGCCAAGTGTTGCTCAAACATTAGGATTTATTGCACATTTGTTGTGCTCCTTGAAAGAAATATGAATAATGATGAATTGCAGAAAATAAAAAGTGTAACGCTATAAAACGAACTAAAGTAATTGTTGAGAAAATAAAGTGGCGAAAAGGGGGTTTGAAGGCAAATGGGCGTTAGCTCGTAATAATGAATAAAATTATTTTAGATTAATATTTTCGAAGACCGATTGTACTTCGAACGTGTTTCTAGTCCGTAATTGCAGGGTTTGCAGTTATGCACTCACGTTCATGAGCAAACTAAAATGCTGGCATTATAGCCGCACAAATGCTTTTATTACGCACTCATGGTCATTTTGTGAGTAGTGCCCGAGTGTGCGCTCATGAGCCGGCATGCACCAAACGTCAAGTCCCAGCGTCATACCACATCACATCTCTTCAATGAAGTTTGTCATACTTTGTATTTAATGAATTCTAACTTACAATGTGTGTGAATTAGTGGGCAATGCGCTTTCTACTTTCTCACGAAGTAATCGAGATTATGTATAGACTGTTTACTGCCTACTTACAAAGTATTTCAAACATTAATGAGTTTATATGTTTATTGAATGAACACTTCACAAGTAATATTGTTTTTATAGGTATTGTGTTGAAAGTTTTGTATTTTTGGGAATAAGAAACTATAAAATTTCATTCTTGTTTATAAAGAGAGGACGCCAAATAAAAGTTTAATTGCTCTCACAAATGCCAAAGAAAAAAAAAATTCATAAATCATGTTTTCATTAACGTCCAATAATTTGAATTTTACGATAAAAATAATCTTTACTTACTTGGGTGTCACACGATCAAGTTTTCATTCAAATTTTAAAATTTCTCTCATATTTTTACCAATTCACTCACATAAAATTTGCTGAGAATTTGCTTTCAAATTTTCGTTCAAATTGTCTGTTTCAATTTGCTTTCAAGAAAGCAGCTGATTGCCATTTTGATTATAAACTCTTGTTTGTTTTCATATACATTCATAAGTGCATATATTCTGCCGCCACAATTTTTTGTGTTCTTGAAAGTAAATTGCTTTGAAATTGAATGCCACCTACATACGTCACAGCACTCATTTTTTGTGAATTTTGGCAGACAGTGTTTGTAAAAAACTTGAAAGCAAAACTTCAACGTGTGACTGGAGTGTTACTGACATTTTTGACGTTTAAAATCGCCAAAATGCATATAAATCCATATATCTGGCAAGGCTACATTCAATAAAAAAAAAGAACATAAGTAGATGCTGTTGTTCACGTACTCATGTGGTAATACATGAGCTGTTGATGCACACTCATAAGCATGAAAACATTTGGCTCATGCACATGAGCATGTGCATTAATTTAGGTTCATGTGCTATATGCACTCATGATTATATACGAATTTTGTTATTAAGACTTTTAATTTATCAAATATGTGATCAATATTATCGTATCCATTGAAAGTGAATCAGCTGATTTTGTTCAGACGTTTTTCATATGACTGACTCTTTACCAACTCTGCTCACAAAAATTTTGTAGCTCCTTTATGAAAATTATGAACATTCAACGTTTGTAACGCCTGACTTGCCACAAATTCAAAGTTCTTATTAAGTTTTTGTAAAACAACTTTCTGTTTTTTTTAGAATTTTTTTGTTTGTTACCTTCTAATGTTCGTTACTGCCTGCTCCTTTGGTGTGGCCTTTACATAATATACTTTATGCAAATACATAGAAAATATTAGCAATTAAAATTTTCGTAGTTAATTATGGTGGCCTGTTTGTTTTCATACATACAGATGTATTTTCTACTTAAGATAACCCAGTGAGCAATTTTTAAATATTTCTTTAGGTTTCTGAAAAAAAAAATTTTAATTTAATTAGATATAAATTTTGCTAAAGAGTAAAAAAGGACAAAAAGGATTATAAATCTTAAAACTATAAAATTTTCAATAATTTGCATAAAAGTAAAAGATCACTATTAGCAATTGTCTGCTGTACTGCTGTTGTCTAAATATTTATTTGTATGTTATATAACGAATGTCAGAGGATATCAAATGCCAGCACTCTACAGATCCTTTTACGAGAATACATACATATACACACATGTACAAATACAGATATACATACTTGCAACTATAGTTTGTAATTTTTTTGTGTAAAAATAAAATGTACAACAAAAAATATCAAGGGATACAAAAAAAATAAAGTTAAAAATTGTTGATTGCTTGTTAGCTGTTTATTCTTGGCCTGTAATGGTTGGTAATGCAGTGCACTGCGTTTTGATGTCATTGAGGTTGTGCTGTGTTGTTGTATACCATTTTTAGAATTGCCAGATTAGTAAATAATAATATTTGTGGGGGATAATGAGATGTGTAATGAAAACCAGTAATTTACAAATTTTAAAATGTTTGCAAGTGCAAAAAACTTTGAGGGCGCACATAGTGCTAACGACTTTATAGGGGAACCCTCAATTTGCTTATGGAAAAGTAGTGTCAGAATATGATGTGTTCCTATTCAAATTAATATTGAGGGGAATGAAACCACCGTTAGGCTGGTAAGAATAGGTTTTGCAGTTAGATGACAAAGTAAATGACAGATGGTTTAAATGACCGACTGGGCATGCTCATTCTTTCCTGAGCAATTAGAGAGGACCGCAATACTGCTGATCATTGATAGGAAGGTTCTAGGAGTCATGATAGGTACTCGTATATTGACTGATCAGTGATCGGTCAGAGCGCATTTCACTATTTGGGAAACTACCACTTCCGATTTCCGATTTACCGTAGGAGTTAAGTGGCTTCATGACAGATAACAAAGCTTTCTGGGTTGAATGGAGGTAGTTAATAGTATCACAATGTATTCAATAGGGGCTTCGGGTGGAAAACCGCTTCACACTACTCTTCTTGAGCTAAAATAATCTGCTAATCCTCCTAAATTTGAAAAGTTCTTAACTAATTTCTGGGATTTTTCCTGACCAAAAATTATAATGAACTTGTCATTCACAAAATGCAACTCTATTTATTTGAATCTACACTCAAACATACACACACACGCATCCACACACGCTTGGTTAAAGGAATGAATGAGCAACATGGTTGGTTGGTTGGATAAAAGTTAACGTTGCTACTCAGCATTTTTTGAACTCATACAATTCACTTATGTTGGTGTGTGTGTATGTATGTATGTATGTGTATACACAAATACTCTTTTGTTGTTGTATTAGTGTTAGTGCAAAATTTAATTAGTATAAAATCTAATTTGCTCAAAAGTGCATGAAAAATGTTCATCATTTCGCTTCAGTTTGTTTGTGAACATTCTTTTCAATCCTTTTGTTGTTGTTGCTGCTGCTGCTGTTGTGGTGTGTTTATTTGTACTTATTTTGTTTTTGTAGTTGTCGTTGTTGTTGATGGTGCCTTGAAGCCAACCACATTAGTACGCCATGTTGTTTTATGTTGCCACATAACTTTCACTAGCCCCAGCTCAGTTTGTTGTAGCAGCTACAACCATACATACAACAAAATGCTGCTCCAAAAAATTAAATTTCCACTGACTGGCTGCCTTGAATGAATGTCTCTGGGTGGCATTCAATACGACTTGGTGTACGTGTGTGTGTGTGTATGTCAACGCATTAGTATGCATGCATCACTGACATAAAATGACTAATTCATCGTGTTGAAAATGTTTTTGTTTTGCTCTTGTCGCTCCTTAATTGTTTTGGTTGGTTTAGTTGTGCCACCAAACCGTCTATGGGTTTTTTCCCTCTTATCAAAAAAAAAAAAAAAAACTTTCTTGCATTGTCTGTGTGCTTAATTCATAATTCTGTCTGCAAAATTTCTTTTTTTTTTCTATTGTTTTTTTATTTTTTTGTTTTTCTTAACAAAATGGTATGCAATTTTCTTTTTGAATTTTCCATAAAATACGCTAATAATGTGGTTGAGTTGGGTGGTAATACGGAAATTAAGTTAAGTCTTCATATTGCGTATCGTTATATTGATATCAGATGAAAAAGAAATTTTAAATTTATTTTTCTAATTAATTCCTTTAAAGGAATTACGTGCAGATGAGTAGCAAGTGGATCCTTTAATTGGATTTTTTTTTTATATGATAAGCCTTTTTTTCGAATGTGTTTGGGTGAGGTACTCAGTGTAATGCTTATATATCTGGACGATATTTCTTTTCAATATAGTCTTCGTCTGACCTTTTCGATTTTTATCTCAGTAAGGTTTTTTAAGTTATTTGCTACTGCACCAGTCATCTTCGACCACACTCTTTGGGCTTAGAAGTTCCTCAGTCAGCACCTGATACGTGTTCTAGTGAAATACCATCTGTAGACCCAATATGTTAATTCGCTACATGCATCCGATTACTGATCTGAATCTTCAGAGAGTTATCCATAGCATAGAAGAGTACCAGCCTCCCTCTTTAAACATGCTATTAGAGGATACCCCTCAACACGAAAGGGGGGCTGTGGAACTAAGAAAACTTTTCATTAAATTCAGAAGGAGGAAAATTTTTATATTTCTAAGTTGATAGCTGTTGGAAAGACGATTAAGTGTAAGTATCAAAAAAATTATTTCGTAAGCAAACTGTGCAGCTTAATAGAGCAAAGAGAGAGAAATAAAGGTTGTGCAAATTTGAGGTTAGGAAGTAAATTGGCAGTCATATGATGAAATGTCAAGAATTGAGCTGTCATCCTATGAAATTTATTTAGTATGTGAGGGTGGTGTTTGCTGAAGTATTTAGTGCGTTGACTACTAAGCAAACAATGACTTGGGGCCTGGGTTCAAACCCTGGGCAGAGCAAGTCAATCAATATCATTAATATCTTTAATGTACATTAGTGGGACATTATATTAATTGTTGCCGGACTATTTAAGTGATGAAGGCATAGCACTGGTCACTAACAAACTGTTCCAACAGCGATTGATGCTATCCAAGCTAATGTGCACAACATCGCCCTCCTTCGTCGGTTAGCAGAAACATCGGCGAAGTAAAACAATTAATAAAATGCCTGCTAATACAGCTTAACAAAGTTAATGCGTCTACTTAACACCGGAGGCGCCTCAACACTGCCTTAAAAAATTAACATAACGCGCAAAGCAGAGTTGTGAAAGAGTTAAGTCTTCTAAATTTTCAACATCTATCTTCTCTACCCTATCCTTCTCCCTGAGATCCAGCCCAGTGCACAGCATACGTAGGCAGGCCCTAATTAAAAAAAAAAAGTGGGGAAATTTTCACTATCATGAAATACTTCCCAGCATAATTTCTCGACTTGGCGATGTCAATTGGCTGCCTCGCTCTTGTGATTTAACGCCGTTGGATTATCTTCTATGGGTCCATTTGAAAGACCGGACCACAAACCACTGAGGCTCCGAAATATGAAATTTGGCGCTACATTGATTTATGAGAAAAGCGAAAATGTGTTTCAAAATTTTGTGAAAAGAGCGGACGTCTGCCGACGTGCTAGAGGTGGACATTTGCCCGACATCATATTCCAATATTAATTGCCATTTTCATACTTTACATTGGCATCAATGTAACTGAATTTGTCAAAAAAAAAGTGAGTTTTTGAGCCAATTTACTTCCTAACCTCAAATTTGCCCACCTTTTCTGTTTCACTTTTAATGAGGAACCTGACGGTAAGTAAGTAATCCAGTCATGGTACATCTATAAAGATATACTTTCTAACTTTCTTTGGAGGAGTACTAATATCATTTAAACATTCCGAACATTGTTCTTTTTTGAAAGTTTGCACAAAGAAATGGAATAGAAGAAATAATGGAGACATTTACTATTGCGTACGTCTTTGATGGGTTGACATTTATAGAACATCCCTTATATAAAAATCGAAAGAATATAGCCCGTTTAATTTAATTTTTACTTCTACTTTAAGACAAATACTAATTTGCAGTTAATATACATACATACACAGATGTACGGTTGTCCACATTTCACTTTATTTTAATGGCTCTTCTCTGACCATTAAGTCACATCACAGCCCCCTCACGCCTCTACTTTTAAAAGTTTTTACAACTAAAGAATTTCAATCAATTTAACGTCTCACTAATTAAATACTTAAAACTTAATTCTTTTACACACAACAACAAAATATTTAAATTGTTGTTTTCTGTTTCAATTAAGCCACTATTCGTACATTTAACTGCTACTCTAACAAAATCAGCAGCATAAAAGAAAAACACAAAAACAACAACCAAGTATATAAAAGATAAAAAATAAATATATAAAACAAGTGACTGACTTTTTCTTTTTTTCTTTTTTTTTTTGTAAAGCTGCAGCAGACAACAACCAACGTACATTTTGTAATAAACCAGGTATTTTATCATGATTTCTACTTTTAGGTGGCACAAAAAAAAAAAACCAAACCTGAACTATTTACAATGTAAATTGTTAGCGAAAGGAGTGAGGTGTGCAGGGAGAGATAGGGAAACAAATTCCCTAGATAAAATACGACACAAAGTCATCACACGGCAAAAGGAATCTAATTAACAATTTTACATTGAGTGCACAAATTACTGCAATAAAGAGACGACTTACAAAAAAAAAAAAAAAAAAAATAAAGGAAAACTAAAAGCAATAACAAACAATGAGAGTTTTATATATGCATGCAACTAACTACACATATACATACATACAATACACACCAGCCATTAAGGTATAACAACTAAGAGATAGTTGTTGCAACACTGCGAAAAACAGGAGATACTTTTAATTTTATTTCAGGTTGTCAGCAGTGGAAGAAGTATGATTTGAAACTGCTCAAGCTGGCAAATTAGACAAGGCTGTAGTAATCTCATATCACTTAATAGGACTTTTAATCAAATAATTTAGATGTAGAGAAGGAATCAATATAAGGATACCCGAATGGATGCGTTACCTAGCTTAAAAAAGAATGTATCGCGAAACTTAAACATATTAAAAGTTATGGTGAGAGATGAGAGAGAGGGAGAATAGCTGGTGCGCTGCACTTATAACAGACCAACCTAAATTACGACGCAAAGCGAAACGCTTTTACGCTGAAATGAGTAACCTAAATTAGAGCGTCAACGTTGCGCCAGAAACAGTAATGTTTACTTACTTAACTAATGAAAAACTCTAAATAAAAATAAGAAATAGAGATGAAGATGCTAAATTGAGCTGAAAGTAGCTAAAGTAACATTACTTAACAAACAACAACAGTACTCTTCACTTCACTTCTTGACACGCTGTCAAAATTGGATTTTCCAATTGCAAAGCGTTGACGCCGCGTTATTTCGGTTGGTTTCATACATTTTGTATGGGCATAAGAAATTTTGACAGCCAGACAAAGCTTAGCTTCGTAATTTAGGTTGGTCTGCAAAAATAGAAGAAGAGCTTTCTCGAAAAAGAAACACGAATAGAGAGGCAATTATGGAAACATTACGATCGCGGTAGAGCAGATGCAAGGGACTCCCGCGGTCTACTACAAACACTTGCGGCAACAATTTTAGGTCAGTGTTTCATAGAAAGATATTGAATCTTCGTATCTTCTTTCTAAAGAAGTCCTAGTGAGCAGGAGGAAGAGAACGTAGAGGTTTTCCCCAGTCACTGCCCCCGCTTCAATTATCTATCTCTCGCTTTCTATCGCTCACTTTCCGAAATTTTGAATGGAGCAGTCCAGTCCACTGTTGCAATATCTTGCAGCATTATTAGACTGTGACAACGGATAGATAAAATCGTTTATAGGATTTGGTTTACCACCAACCCCAATGGAGAAATATGATAGACTGTTATCTCTCCGTTACTGAAATACAGTGCTACCAACAAGGACTGTCAAGAAAAAAAAATCAATACCTTACTTACCTAATTCTTGGTAAGTAAAAAAGAAAATGTTAAGAATTTTCTGGGTAATCGAAGGAAATAATTTGAAAAATTTTGCAAAAAAAAACCTTTATTAATCTCTGTGTATCTGTAACCTGTAAATGGCCAAACGATAAGCTGAAAAAGACTTAAAAAAGTTAAAAAAAAAAATGTTAAAAGGACAAAGTTCATGCTGATGGTAGATAGAAATAGCAGCATGACAACGATGTCATAGAAAATTATTCAACTATTTTAGTTCAAAATAGTGATGGTAATTTTAAACAATTTTAAAGATGACCAGATGGGAGCGAAATTAAACAAAAAATTAAACATATTTGTGTGGCAATTTTTAGTTCGTAAATAAAAATTGGGCATAGCTACGCCCACTAATAAAAATAAACTTATAAATTCAAACATAAATTTCTATTTAAAACGATCAGTTGGAAATACCGTTCATATTTACATTGAATTAATTTGACAATATTCGATTCTTTATTTTTTCCACTATTTTTCGTTTGCGGGAAATATTTCAAGTGAACGAAATTTTATTTCTTAAAATTTTCAGAGTCTAGAGACGTTGCTCAGATTTGGGATCGAAATAGTGGCTTCAAAATTTATGTTAAAAATTATGTAAAAAAATTCCTTTTTAAAAAATTTTTAATAAAAATTATTAAATATTTTAGAAATTTTATTACAATCAGTTGAGACGAACAGAAATCCTAAGTGGTTTACTGCACCGTATTATGTTTCACAACCAAACTAAGTTTCGTTGTCCATGTTTAAACACAACATACATAGTATTTATTATTTTCTATTATGATTCACAACCATATTTCTTCTTAATTATAAAATGTAAAAAAATCTTATCCAAGGCAAATTAAGTGAATAGCTACTTGAATTATAATTGTAAAGAATTGAATTATAATCTATGATGCAAATTTTCCAGCTGCTACACAACAATGAATTGGGTTGTGAATCGTACTAGAGGCAAACATAATTACATACAAACGTAAAGACATACTAAAGTTATCGTTAAAATAGTGAGAAAATTCGATTTTCGGAAAACGTCGTGAAATTAGTAACCTTCCAGTTTTTCATATGTCAATGGCGCAGCAACCACTAATAACAATTTTTCTCACTTGTCTGCTCTATGGAATGGCATATTCCCTTCTTATTCTGTACACGTCAAGAAAGTATTTAAAATGGGAGGGACACTAAAAGCCTCTTGTTATTTTCTAGACGCTTTAGAGAATATTTTGAAGCTATCAGCTGTAGTGAATTGTTTTCCACAACGAGTATACAAGTGTCTTGTTTTTGTTTAGCGTCTACCAAGAGTTACGGAATAAGGGCGAGTATTGTGCGTATCACTGCGAACTTTATTAACATTTAGTTGTCTTGAATTTCTTTGAATCCAGCAGCAGCTTTATATTATTTATAGCTCTCGATATATTAAAAATAACTTAGATTAAGCTTATCTGCTAATTAATATCTTTAAAACAAATTTTATTTTGTCTAATTCGCCTGTAAAGTGTAGGCGTAAAAGGGTTAACAAAAAATCGATTTGTCTTATAATCATGACATTTTTTCCTGTAACATTAAGCAGATATTAAAATAAATCAAACTGAATCTTTATAAAAAATTCCATAAAGTAGGCAACAAAATTAAGAGAAGAAACTGCACACTTGTAGGCTACAAAAATTTGTTAAATCACTTTAAGCTTTTTTCACTTTTTAATTAAAACACCGATAAGCAAAGATTTTTGTTAGTTTTTTCTATATGGTACATTAATTTTCTCATTAGCCATCATCTTTATGATATATATTTTTTTTTTCTTTACCAGGGAAATTTTGCTAAAACGTGCTTTTATGGTCCAAAATAGAAAAAAAACAAATTGTTGCCTCACAAAGAGAATGCCTTTTAAATAAACACCCGCTGGCTTGGTCGCATGTACAGTCAACTTTGTATCTACAATGTTGTTGAAATTGCAGCAAAGTTGGCACCAGCTAGAATCAGTCATCCCTTTAAAAATAAATTAATCTGACGAAAACAACTCCCTTCAAAGATTTTTTATTGTTGTTTTGCTGTGTGCGTTGGAAACTGCTTTCATATTTTTTTTTGTTCCGTCGTCGGTTTCTTTTCCTTCATCTTTTTCGTAGGACGTTTATAGCAAAGTTGAGTACTCATCTATTGAGTTATGACTACAGTACAATGTAAGTAAGAGTAGATATCTAAGGAAATCTTTCAACAAAGTGTTGTTTAGAAAAGGGTTAAAGGTTAGGGAAGATGTATTAAACTTAAGATACACCCTAAAGCAAATTTATCAAATAATTTTTATACGAAATAAAAAAATAAATAGAACTCATTCGTATCTAAGAATATTTATATAAAAATAAAATTACGCCTTTGAAAGTACTTTCAGGAAGTAAAAATGATGTGAAAAAAATTATTTAAAAATATTTAAAAAAAATGTTATGATATTAAGTAAGAAGTTGCTGTGATCTGCTATTTTAAGTAGCATTTCTAACAAAACAAAAGATACTGACTGCACTCTGCTAAAGGACAACACAAGCAACACTTACAATTTACACATCCACACAAGTCATTTTTAACGATATTTATATAAAAAAATATATCTAAGAAAGAAAAGACCAAAGACACAAGTAAGGCAATTTCTTTTAAACAGCCAGTTTCCTTTTCTAAATTTAAAATTTGTTGCTTTCCTTAGCTTTCATCTTCTAGAGGCTCTACGCAACAACTTAGTTAAGATTTTAATTGGCATTTTTCTCGAGAAAAACAAAAAATAAAAGAAGTATTACATACACGCACACTCTTAGTTTCTACAACATCAGCTTATTTTAGCAGCCACCCATCCATTCAGCCAGTCAACTGGCTTTTAAGTCAAGTTAAGTTTTCCTGAACAGACAGGGAAAAAGGATACACTCACACACACTCACGTGCAACATAAAATGTTAACAACTGTTATAAAGTAACATCGTAACTAAAAATTTTATTTGTTTAGCGTTGCTAAAACTCTTCTACCTACAACAAAGTATAAAGTTGTCAATTTTACTATTTTTCACTGCTAAACTCATCCTCTCAGCTCTGAGATTAATTACATTCTCTATATAGTGAAAACATAAAACACATGTGTTTGAAGGTGTTACGCTTATTAAGACTGACGATTCGCATCATATGTTTGTTTGTTATGCTGTAGCACTTTAGTGTCTTCAAAACAAAAGGGTTGTTTTTATTGAGTTACTTCAACATAATAGGAAAATCTATATGGATTTTAATAAATTACAACAATGTAATACCGAAGCTAAAGAAAAAAGTAACTAATGAATTTGTTTAAATATTTCTTTTGGAAGATGAGGTTAAAAGTCAGAACAAAAAAATCAATATTTAAACAAATATTACGTGGCATAATGCAAAGGTAAACTATAAAAATACAAATACACTGCATACTTTTGGGGGTCATCAAATAATGCACTATCACTTAAAAACTTTTGTAAATACATAGTAATTTTTATATTTAAAATAAATAAAAATTTCAAAAATTAATAGACTTCCTCTACAGCCATCCTGAAGTCAGGAATTCTTACATTAATAATATTCAATCCAAAGCAGCTTTAATTAGTTTGGTTTAAGTTCGTATAATTTAATTTTTAATTAAATTATTTTGTACAAACTTTTTTATACTACTACCTACTTATGCAATGCATTGTGCCAGAACTTAGGGAAACGAATAGGGCAGAAAATATTAATGTTGGAAATGTAGAAGTTGGCTTAATTCATTTACTGCTCTGGTATTGCCCGATTGGTTAATTGTTAGAGGAGAGTTGCACCGCCTCTGGTATTCAGTAGACGCATTAACTTTCCTAAGCTTTATGATCAGGCGTTTTAATAATTATTTTACTTCGCCAAATAGATATGTGCCAAAACTACAAAATTTTCTTCATTTGATCCCCTCTCCCACAAAGTGCACTTTACGTTAAAGAAAACAATATATTGTAAAGAAAGGGAAAACGAACCAAAAATATCAGCCTTTCCTTAATTTAGTTTCCAGCAAGTACACTGCATATTGATGAACAAAAATAAAAAGCATCAAAACTAACAAATCGCTCCATTTTTAGCCCTTAAAAAGTGCCATAAATTTTATTCTGGATCACATTCCATCCGTCACCCAAAATTCATTCAAATCCATTACGAGGAGGTCCACTTGGTCCCGCTACAGCCTGCACAGAACTCGCGATCTGCTCAGGCTTAGTAAATGTCGAATAAGACAATTGGTAACAGTGCTAACAGGGCACTGGTGCTTCCGGACTCATGCCAGAAGGATGGGCCTATGTTACAATGACTACTTGTAACGATGAGGAGGAAGAAGAAACAGTTCTTCATCTTCTATGTCAATGCCCCGCGCTTAATAGCATAAGGGCTAGACCTTTGGGCTTCAACATTCTGCCAGACCTTGACAGTCTGGCGAACATGGGGCTAATCAACCTATCCTCCTTCTTGCAACAATCAGGATGATTTTATTCGGCGACAGGGCAATCACAGGAAATTGAATAACCAATTGAATATGCCCTATCTGCAGTAGGGTATCACAAAGGGACCGAATTAACGGCCTCAAGTGCGTCACGTCTCAGCTGTGACGGCCCTCGAAACTTAACATAACTTAACCTATTACAAGGATTTCCGAAGAGAAAAAGTACCAAAAGTCAAAAAGCACCAAAAGTAAAAAAATTACCGCGAGAAAAAACTACCAAATGTACCAGCACTTAAGAAATATATTAAGTTATAAAAAATTCATAATATATTGGTACGAACTTAAAGGTACCAAAAGTGGAAAATTTTCCCGTTTTTGACACTAAAAATGGTCATATATTTCAACGTGGATCACATCACACCCGTCTCAAGACTAAATGTACTAAAAGTAAATAAACATCAAAAGTAAAAAATTACCATGAGTAAAAAAAGTACCAAGAGTACATATATAAAAACTTTCACATTTATCACATTTAATAAAAAAAAAAAAAATTTCAGTAGATCATAATAATTGATCGTAATTAACAATTTTCGTATAGAAACTTCCGCCCACTCTAACCACTAGTGTGTATAAGTTCCCAAACACTTTAATTGCTCCCTCAGGATTGGAAAGTTTATTCTAATATTGTCCAGGGAAATTAATTGCCTGCCACTTTAAGGTTTCGGTGTGTAATAGTCGATATCATCATGGGTTTATTGACAATAATGCCGAAATTTAAATTAAATGGTTGGAGTAAATATCCAACAGGACAACAATTTTTTATCATGAAAAATATTTCTGTTTAAGTAGGCGTGTTTGAAAATGTTTTCAGGACAGCTACAAACTGGATATTTTTTTAAATAAAATACATGTCCTAGATTTAGCTGAACGACTACACTTTTCCACAAAGATTCGTATCCGTTCCAAACTGGAATTATTGAGCTTTTTGATAGTTTGCAATCTCAGACTCCGAGACTTTTAAGGTGGTCCCTTTGAAAGCTTAAAGATTTCTGCTTGCACTTCCTCCAATTTAGTTTCATGTGAATTGACACCATGTCCATGTAAGGACTGTACAACGAAAATATCAGCAGTTACGTTGAAATAACTTTCGATTAATGAAATTTTTGAAGAAAACACTCTTAGCCAATTTTTTTCTAAGCAACAAAGTATTAAAAATTTCATTTTAACTCTTTTACTAGATTTATTTTTTTGTTTCTAATTAAATAAATTATATTAAAATAGTGTGAAACAATAAATCTACCGAATTGCTAATAAAATAAAATACCAAAGCACACATATGTATGTATATTACACAAATATATGCACATATGTATGTGTTTATGAACATACATACATACACATACAACTGTTAATCTAAATTTTATATTGTAAAATAAATTAAAACAACCTGTTTGTATTGCTGAAACATACAAAAAATCAATTATACATGTTAATAAATGAAGGAAAATACCAACGAATTCACTTTCATTCTTAATACCCAGCAAACAATTTTTAAGGATTTCGGTCAAAAGGTCTAAATAATTTATCGAAATCAGTAAGAGTTAAAAAAGTCGCACATTGATGTTAAAATTATTAAGAACCAAGGAGTGTTGTTATGATCTGCCATGTAGAATGGTAATAATATATCTCCCCTGCTTTTTTGTCTCATATCCAAAAGATTATGCATAAAGCGAAACACTTGAACTTGCACAACAGAAGGTAGGGTTTCTTTACTGAAATCGGATTTCAAAATCAAAAATGTTTACTGGTTAATCTTGTATGTATATAAATACGAGTATGTGTGTTTATATATGCATAACGAAACTTATTTCATTTTGTTGCATTTGTAACGGTAATAAATATGTATTTGAAACCAAACATGGAAAATTGAAATTTAATACTTCAACAGGCAGCTTGAGAGTTTCACTTCCCATCACAAGTGCTTAAAACTCCGTAAATTACGGGCTCAGATAACGAACAATAATTCTCTTTGGAATCTAATTAACTAAAAAATTTTTAAACAAAAATTGGCAATTAATATTTTCTACCAGCTACATTTGGACTTCGGCTGTAAGCATTGCTGCAACTCCATTATCGGGTCTTTAGGTTTATGTCTTCGCTTACCTTTTCATCTAAACTTCTTTCAAGACTTTATTTTTAATCTAAATCTATCGAAGAATGCTCGTATTATTGTTATTCGATGCTATTTTTTATATATTTTGTCTGAAATAATAATTTGTCTATAAGATTTAAATTCTAATAAGCAGCTAAATTTAAAAACTATATGGACTTTCGAGATATTATAGCCATAATCTCCGAAGTTTTAAGAGAGTAAAAAAAAATGTTCAGAACAACAGAAGTTTAGAATCGAAAGCAATCCACTCGGATAGCATAACATGGGCGTTTAAATTGAAATGAGTTTTTCCATAGCAAATTATCACAATATAAAATATTCACAATTTTCCAAAAAAAAAAAAATTGGACAAAACTATAATAGTACTGTATTTCCCATGCCTGTTAAATATACCCGAAAAACAACATCAATAATACCCATAAAACAACAAACAACAAATACACATGTGTAATAAATGTAACCAATAAAACAAACACACTTCCATTGCAACATCAACCCATTTGTGTACATCCACTGAGAGAAAAAAAATACAAGAAATTGAATTTAGTGTTGCCGAATTCTTCGAAATGAATCAAAAAATATTTCTTTAATAATTTAATCACTATTCCTCCCCTACAGAGGAAATATAAATTATCGAATTAAAATAGAAGACTTTTTCTTCTAAATTCAGTCTAACTAAATCGATTAGCATACTTTTAGGAGTTTTAAATAATTGTTAGGCCAAAAGATCAGCATTGTGATTTGAGAGTGTAAAAAGTGAATGGAAAGTGAAGAATGTAAAGTAACTAAAATTAAATTTAGTCTACTACAGCAACACTGAATGAAGTGCATAAAAAAATAAACACACTATCTACTCTACAACACTTTTTATAAGCAATTTACACGGGCATTTGTCAACTGCATCCAAAATTGTTTGTTTTGAATGAGAGTGTAATTCACAAGGACATGTGGATCTGTATGTACGTAGACACATATGTACGTATTGCTGTTGCGTAAAGTTAACTTTTAATTCCTACAACAACGACTACAACGAAAACAAAAACAACACCATTTTAATGTTTAAATTTGTAAGAATATGTGCGATTTTATATTTGTACAAGCAATTTAACCCTTTCGTTACACATATTGTCATTATTACGGTCATGACTGGTATATTGTCATCATCTACAGCAACAGCAAAAACAGTAGCATGGTACACATTTAAATGTATACTTATTCTAAGCATGAACTACCACCAGTATAAACTGTATCTCGTTTCTGTTAGATGCCACAAGTTGTCACATCGCAAAACAAATCTACAAAACCAGCGTTAGGTAATATGTGAATAGCCCAAAAGATATAACTTTGTAAGACAAACAGATTTTTTGAATTAAGGTTTGGCTTGATATTTAAAGAAGTAGGAAATAAACATTTTGAATATCCATTTTTCTTTATACTTTATTCGGGCATTTAAATTGAATTTTAAAGCCTTAGAGCACAATTTCGTAGCAAATATTTTTGTAGTATGGAAGTTTTCTTCCCTTTTTTGCAAGAAAATTGTTTGCCTACTTTTAGGGAAAGAGTCGTAGTATAGGGTTAAACAAATTATTCTTAGGTTTTACCATGTAAATGCAGAACACAGTGTATTCCTAAGGCCTGACGAGAAGGAAAATTTCCACGGTGATCCACTTACTTTTGATCGAAAGTTAGACATAAATATTTTTTTAGACATAAGGGGCTGTGCACATATTACGTAACGTTCCGGGGGGGGGTTAAAGATTTTTCACGGATTGGAAATTTTGCACTGAAAAATTATTAAAAAGCGTTACGGTGGAGGGGGGTGGGTATAAAATCTCTGAAAACAGCGTTACGTAATATGTGCACAGCTCTTAATAATTTTTCCCCCACTTTATTTGAAAAATAAGAGCCACCCTAATCAGACATGATGTAAATATGTATGGATGTATTGTATATTGTACTCTCATGTGTGTTACTAATATTTTTTTTTTTTTTTGATGTTCTCCTTCTATGTTTTTACTTCAATTTAGATACTTTTTGAACAAAAACAAAACAAAACTGAAGAAGTGATAAAAATAGCAATGAATTAGAAATAACAAATGTAATTTCATTTAAAGTTTATAGGACTATTTAAATTAACTTTTGCTAACATGTAAAGGAAAAGGATATCAGGAAAGGGGTGAAGAATCAAGCGTCGATTCAAAAAGAAAACATTGAAAGAAATAAAATTGAAATTTTTACCACTTTCTATGAAAAACTTTCTTCAAAAGTAACATAATTTATTTAAGGTATAGTGTGTAACTTCATTTTTTAGTTGTTTTCCCAGGACACTTTATAAGAATGAATCTAAATTTTTCGGTAAAATTTTAAATTAGTTTTCACACTATCCTTCCACAAGCATCTAAAGTGGGCAAAAAAGTTCCTCAGTTGCTGATATTTTAAATATAAATAAAAATAATATATAAAGTTAATACGACTAATAACACCGGCACACATCATATAGTGATCTATCATGTACATTTGACCAGACTCGTTAAATTCGAATTAGAAGTTCTTGTGACCTTGAATATATTCTGCCGTTCCGTAAAATGAGTTTTCATGAGTAGATCCCAGGTCAACTATGTGTAAGTCAAAAAAATCAGCATGTAAAAACTCCGTGAATTCCCCAAAAAAATTCTGAAAATCCCAATAATGGGATTTTTGCCGCATTTTAAGGATTTGTTTTTTTATTTTTTGCTAGGCAGCAAAATCACTTTTGGAATTATTAAATAGTATATAAAGTCTAAAGGTGGTTCCATTATAGTACTATCTTTCAAAAAACAACGAAAATGTTAGGGCAGCTATAATGGAATATTTCGTTCATAGAGTTCCGCTTTTTTCATTATTTAATACTAAGATGTCACTAAAGTTCTCCGAAAAAAAATAATGCAAAATTTTTATTTCTGAATATTTTTTGCTAAAAATTCAAACGTTTATGATAAATGATGTAAAAAAGTGCAGTAAATAAGAATATAAAAATTTTTTTCTGAGAATCCCGCAATTCCTAATAAATTTTGGAAAATCCCGAAAATGGACATTTTCATTAATTTTGGTATTTTTCGCCGGCGACAGATATTGTTTTTAGAAATACATACTACTCTTTTGCTTGCAGCTTTATAATTTGAGAACACAAGGGACTTAAAGTTTTATATCTATATATAAAAAATTAAGTGCAAAACTTCCTGTGCGCATACTCCTCCTAGACGGCTAGCCCGATTTCAATGAAATTTTCAGGGGTGATTGGGGCTTGTGTGGAGGGTGCACATAAGAAATTTATTGGGCGTGACTATTGTGATAGCAAGAGTTTTGAAACATTGCAATAGTACATATGTTACTCATGTGCTAATCAGGACAAAAATGGGCGGGATCGGACAAGTGGGCGTGGCAGCTATCATATAAAATAAATATTTAATATCAAATATCTAGAGTTATATAATAGTTAGAGCCTTCAAACTTTGTAGGAGTGCATAAATTAATAATATTGGCAGCTGAAGTGAAAATGGGCGTGATTGGACAATTGAGCGTGGTAGATCTCATACAAAGTTTTAACATATAATATCTGGAGTACTATGACAGCAAGAGTTCTGAAACTTTGCACATGTACATATTAAACTAATCTGAAGAGTTGTGAAAAAAATGGGCGGGATCGGGATAATGGGCGTGGCAGCTCCCATACAAAGTAAATATTTAATATCACATATCTACAGTACTATAATAGCCATAGTCTTAGAAATTTGTGCACATTGATTATATTATGAATAGTCATGGGAAAATTGGGCGGGATCTTACCAGTGGGCGTGGCAGCTCCCATACAAAGTGAATATTTAGCTCATATACAAAATTAATATTAAATATCTAGGGCTCTATATTAGCTATATAGCCTTCCAATTTTGTACGAGTCCATCAATCTACTCGTATATATATAAAAATGAATCCCTTTTTTCCTTGTTCACGGCATCACTCGTGAATGGCTGGACCGATTTGGACGATTTTTTCTTTCTAATGATCGCCATGGTCCAACTTTTTTCGATTTACCTAAAATCAGAAAACGGCTCCATCGATTTGACTAATTCTTCTTTCAAATGTTCGTATTAATCCATTTTAAGTTTTCATCGAACGAAAATTTTGCCACGCCTACTTTTACGCACGCCCCTTTTTAGGAAAATTAAAATCGTAATTTAGTCTTAACTACTGGACCGATCGTCATTAAATTTTCACAATAGGATATTCATACGAAATAATAAATGCTTGACTATATAAAGTATTGGGCAAAGGGGCGTGGCACCGCCCATATAACCAAAAAATTTAAATCGCCATATTATGGGCATTTTTTGACATACGTCGATGATACTTGGTACATATGGTATTGGCATAGTTAGGAATACGTACCAGGAGAAAAGTGGGTGGAAGTACGCCCCTTTTTAGGAAAATTAAAAATCGTCATTTAGTCTTAACTACTAGACCGATCGTCATTAAATTTTCACAATAGCATATTCTTACGAAATACTAAATTCTTGACTATATAAAATTTTATTTGGACAAAGGGGCGTACCACCGCCCATATAACCAAAAAATTTAAATCGCCATATTTTAGCATTTTTTGACCTACGTCGATGATATTTGGTACATATGGTATTGGCATAATTAGGTATACGTACCAGGAGAAAAGTGGGTGGGAACACGCCCCTTTTTAGGAAAATTAAATATCGTAATATAGTCTTAACTACTGGACCGATCGTCATTAACTTTTCACAATAAGGTATTCTTACGAAAAAATAAATTCTTGACTATATAAAGTTTTAATTGGACAAAGGGGCGTGGCACCGCTCATATAATCCAAAAATTTAAATCGCCATATTTTGGGCATTTTTTGTCCTACGTCGATGATATTTGGTACATATGGTATTGGCATAATTAGAAATACGTACCAGGAGAAAACTGGGTGGGAAGACGCCCCTTTTTAGGAAAATTAAAAATCGTAATATAGTCTTAACTACTGGACCGATCGTTATTTAATTTTCACAATAGGATATTCTTACGAAATAATAAATGCATGACTATATAAATACTTTCAGTTTTATTTTATAACGATGGGGGTAGCGAAGCACACGGGTTTTTTTCGGATTTTTATTATTGTTTTGCCGCAAAATTGGTAGTCCTGCCTTTTACTAATAAATAAACAGAGACAGCAGGCGAATGTTTACAATTATTAAAAAACATTGACATCGCAACATTGTGTGTTTTCTCCACATTTAATTCAATCGATTTGCTACATTTATTCGAAAAGAATACTTTATCGGACTTACATAGTCTATAAGTATGGATCCTTGTCTTTAATTTCCCATTAGTCCAAATGAGTGAAAAACAAATGTTATAGAAAAATTCTCAAATACAATTGAGAAATCGGACTAACATAGTCTATAAGTATGAATCCTTGGCTTTAATTTCCCATTGGTCCAAATGAGTGACAAACAAATTTTATAGAAAAATTCTCAAATACAATTGAGAAATCGAACTTACATAGTCTATAAGTATGGATCCTTGGCTTTAATTTCCCATTGGTCCAAATGAGTGACAAACAAATGTTATAGAAAAATTCTCAAATACAATTGAGAAATCGGACTAACATAGTCTATAAGTATGGATCCTTGGCTTTAATTTCCCATTGGTCCAAATGAGTGTCAAACAAATTTTATAGAAAAATTCTCAAATACAATTGAGAAATCGAACTTACATAGTCTATAAGTATGGATCCTTGGCTTTAATTTCCCATTGGTCCAAATGAGTGACAAACAAATGTTATAGAAAAATTCTCAAATACAATTGAGAAATCGGACTTACATAGTCTATAAGTATGGATCCTTGGCTATAATTTCCCATTGGTCCAAATGAGTGACAAACTTAAATGTGCCCATAAATAGCCCAATTCCCGTAGAGCTGAACAAAATTTACACAATTTTAATCTTTAAAATTTTATAGAAAAATTCTCAAATACAATTAAGAAATCGGACTTACATAGTCTATAAGTATGGATCCTTGGCTTTAATTTCCCATTGGTCCAAATGAGTGACAAACAAATTTTATAGAAAAACTCTCAAATACAATTGAGAAATCGGACTTACATAGTCTATAAGTATGGATCCTTGGCTTTAATTTCCCATTGGTCCAAATGAGTGACAAACATAAATGTGCCCACAAATAGCCAAATTCAAGTAGAGCTGAGCAAAATTTACACAATTTTAATCTTTAAAATTTTATAGAAAAATTCTCAAATACAATTGAGAAATCGGACTTACATAGCCTATAAGTATGGATCCTTGGCTTTAATTTCCCATTGGTCCAAATGAGTGACAAACAAATTTTATAGAAAAATTCTCAAATACAATAGAAAAATCGGACTTACATAGCCTATAAGTTTGGATCCTTGGCTTTAATTTCTTATTGGTCTAAATGAGTGACAAACATAAATGTGCCCACAAATAGCCAAATTCCCGAAGAGCTGAACAAAATTTACACAATTTTAATCTTTAAAATTTTATAGAAAAATTCTCAAATACAATTGAGAAATCGGACTTACATAGCCTATAAGTATGGATCCTTGGCTTTAATTTCCCATTGGTCCAAATGAGTGACAAACAAATTTTATAGAAAAATTCTCAAATACAATTGAGAAATCGGACTTACATAGTCTATAAGTATGGATCCTTGGCTTTAATTTCTTATTGGTCTAAATGAGTGACAAACATAAATGTGCCCACAAATAGCCAAATTCCCGTAGAGCTGAACAAAATTTACACAATTTTAATCTTTAAAATTTTATAGAAAAATTCTCAAATACAATTGAGAAATCGGACTTACATAGTCTATAAGTATGGATCCTTGGCTTTAATTTCCCATTGGTCCAAATGAGTGACAAACAAATTTTATAGAAAAACTCTCAAATACAATTGAGAAATCGGACTTACATAGTCTATAAGTATGGATCCTTGGCTTTAATTTCCCATTGGTCCAAATGAGTGACAAACAAATTTTATAGAAAAACTCTCAAATACAAATGAGAAATCGGACTTACATAGTCTATAAGTATGGATCCTTGGCTTTAATTTCCCATTGGTCCAAATGAGTGACAAACATAAATGTGCCCACAAATAGCCAAATTCAAGTAGAGCTGAACAAAATTTACACAATTTTAATCTTTAAAATTTTATAGAAAAATTCTCAAATACAATTGAGAAATCGGACTTACATAGTCTATAAGTATGGATCCTTGGCTTTAATTTCCCATTGGTCCAAATGAGTGACAAACAAATTTTATAGAAAAACTCTCAAATACAATTGAGAAATCGGACTTACATAGTCTATAAGTATGGATCCTTGGCTTTAATTTCCCATTGGTCCAAATGAGTGACAAACAAATTTTATAGAAAAACTCTCAAATACAAATGAGAAATCGGACTTACATAGTCTATAAGTATGGATCCTTGGCTTTAATTTCCCATTGGTCCAAATGAGTGACAAACATAAATGTGCCCACAAATAGCCAAATTCAAGTAGAGCTGAATAAAATTTACACAATTTTAATCTTTAAAATTTTATAGAAAAATTCTCAAATACAATTGAGAAATCGGACTTACATAGCCTATAAGTATGGATCCTTGGCTTTAATTTCCCATTGGTCCAAATGAGTGACAAACAAATTTTATAGAAAAATTCTCAAATACAATTGAGAAATCGGACTTACATAGTCTATAAGTATGGATCCTTGGCTTTAATTTCTTATTGGTCTAAATGAGTGACAAACATAAATGTGCCCACAAATAGCCAAATTCCCGTAGAGCTGAACAAAATTTACACAATTTTAATCTTTAAAATTTTATAGAAAAATTCTCAAATACAATTGAGAAATCGGACTTACATAGTCTATAAGTATGGATCCTTGGCTTTAATTTCCCATTGGTCCAAATGAGTGACAAACAAATTTTATAGAAAAACTCTCAAATACAATTGAGAAATCGGACTTACATAGTCTATAAGTATGGATCCTTGGCTTTAATTTCTTATTGGTCTAAATGAGTGACAAACATAAATGTGCTAACAAATAGCCAAATTCCCGTAGAGCTGAACAAAATTTACACAATTTTAATCTTTAAAATTTTATAGAAAAATTCTCAAATACAATTGAGAAATCGGACTTACATAGTCTATAAGTATGGATCCTTGGCTTTAATTTCTTATTGGTCTAAATGAGTGACAAACATAAATGTGCCCACAAATAGCCAAATTCCCGTAGAGCTGAACAAAATTTACACAATTTTAATCTTTAAAATTTTATAGAAAAATTCTCAAATACAATTGAGAAATCGGACTTACATAGTCTATAAGTATGGATCCTTGGCTTTAATTTCCCATTGGTCCAAATGAGTGACAAACAAATTTTATAGAAAAACTCTCAAATACAATTGAGAAATCGGACTTACATAGTCTATAAGTATGGATCCTTGGCTTTAATTTCCCATTGGTCCAAATGAGTGACAAACAAATTTTATAGAAAAACTCTCAAATACAAATGAGAAATCGGACTTACATAGTCTATAAGTATGGATCCTTGGCTTTAATTTCCCATTGGTCCAAATGAGTGACAAACATAAATGTGCCCACAAATAGCCAAATTCAAGTAGAGCTGAACAAAATTTACACAATTTTAATCTTTAAAATTTTATAGAAAAATTCTCAAATACAATTGAGAAATCGGACTTACATAGTCTATAAGTATGGATCCTTGGCTTTAATTTCCCATTGGTCCAAATGAGTGACAAACAAATTTTATAGAAAAACTCTCAAATACAATTGAGAAATCGGACTTACATAGTCTATAAGTATGGATCCTTGGCTTTAATTTCCCATTGGTCCAAATGAGTGACAAACAAATTTTATAGAAAAACTCTCAAATACAAATGAGAAATCGGACTTACATAGTCTATAAGTATGGATCCTTGGCTTTAATTTCCCATTGGTCCAAATGAGTGACAAACATAAATGTGCCCACAAATAGCCAAATTCAAGTAGAGCTGAACAAAATTTACACAATTTTAATCTTTAAAATTTTATAGAAAAATTCTCAAATACAATTGAGAAATCGGACTTACATAGCCTATAAGTATGGATCCTTGGCTTTAATTTCCCATTGGTCCAAATGAGTGACAAACAAATTTTATAGAAAAATTCTCAAATACAATTGAGAAATCGGACTTACATAGTCTATAAGTATGGATCCTTGGCTTTAATTTCTTATTGGTCTAAATGAGTGACAAACATAAATGTGCCCACAAATAGCCAAATTCCCGTAGAGCTGAACAAAATTTACACAATTTTAATCTTTAAAATTTTATAGAAAAATTCTCAAATACAATTGAGAAATCGGACTTACATAGTCTATAAGTATGGATCCTTGGCTTTAATTTCCCATTGGTCCAAATGAGTGACAAACAAATTTTATAGAAAAACTCTCAAATACAATTGAGAAATCGGACTTACATAGTCTATAAGTATGGATCCTTGGCTTTAATTTCTTATTGGTCTAAATGAGTGACAAACATAAATGTGCTAACAAATAGCCAAATTCCCGTAGAGCTGAACAAAATTTACACAATTTTAATCTTTAAAATTTTATAGAAAAATTCTCAAATACAATTGAGAAATCGGACTTACATAGTCTATAAGTATGGATCCTTGGCTTTAATTTCCCATTGGTCCAAATGAGTGACAAACAAATTTTATAGAAAAACTCTCAAATACAATTGAGAAATCGGACTTACATAGTCTATAAGTATGGATCCTTGGCTTTAATTTCTTATTGGTCTAAATGAGTGACAAACATAAATGTGCCCACAAATAGCCAAATTCCCGTAGAGCTGAACAAAATTTACACAATTTTAATCTTTAAAATTTTATAGAAAAATTCTCAAATACAATTGAGAAATCGGACTTACATAGTCTATAAGTATGGATCCTTGGCTTTAATTTCCCATTGGTCCAAATGAGTGACAAACAAATTTTATAGAAAAACTCTCAAATACAATTGAGAAATCGGACTTACATAGTCTATAAGTATGGATC
Organism: Lypha dubia; assembly: GCA_947311025.1. Lineage (NCBI taxonomy): Eukaryota > Metazoa > Arthropoda > Insecta > Diptera > Tachinidae > Lypha > Lypha dubia. The sequence goes on along the minus strand of OX371262.1, from coordinate 8,289,742 downwards.
CTTGGCTTTAATTTCTTATTGGTCTAAATGAGTGACAAACATAAATGTGCCCACAAATAGCCAAATTCCCGTAGAGCTGAACAAAATTTACACAATTTTAATCTTTAAAATTTTATAGAAAAATTCTCAAATACAATTGAGATATCGGACTTACATAGCCTATAAGTATGGATCCTTGGCTTTAATTTCTTATTGGTCTAAATGAGTGACAAACATAAATGTGCCCACAAATAGCCAAATTCCCGTAGAGCTGAACAAAATTTACAAAATTTTAATCTTTAAAATTTTATAGAAAAATTCTCAAATACAATTGAGAAATCGGACTTACATAGTCTATAAGTATGGATCCTTGGCTTTAATTTCCCATTGGTCCAAATGAGTGACAAACAACTTTTATAGAAAAACTCTCAAATACAATTGAGAAATCGGACTTACATAGTCTATAAGTATGGATCCTTGGCTTTAATTTCTTATTGGTCTAAATGAGTGACAAACATAAATGTGCCAACAAATAGCCAAATTCCCGTAGAGCTGAACAAAATTTACACAATTTTAATCTTTAAAATTTTATAGAAAAATTCTCAAATACAATTGAGAAATCGGACTTACATAGTCTATAAGTATGGATCCTTGGCTTTAATTTCCCATTGGTCCAAATGAGTGACAAACAAATTTTATAGAAGAACTCTCAAATACAATTGAGAAATCGGACTTACATAGTCTATAAGTATGGATCCTTGGCTTTAATTTCTTATTGGTCTAAATGAGTGACAAACATAAATGTGCCCACAAATAGCCAAATTCCCGTAGAGCTGAACAAAATTTACACAATTTTAATCTTTAAAATTTTATAGAAAAATTCTCAAATACAATTGAGAAATCGGACTTACATAGTCTATAAGTATGGATCCTTGGCTTTAATTTCCCATTGGTCCAAATGAGTGACAAACAAATTTTATAGAAAAACTCTCAAATACAATTGAGAAATCGGACTTACATAGTCTATAAGTATGGATCCTTGGCTTTAATTTCTTATTGGTCTAAATGAGTGACAAACATAAATGTGCCCACAAATAGCCAAATTCCCGTAGAGCTGAACAAAATTTACACAATTTTAATCTTTAAAATTTTATAGAAAAATTCTCAAATACAATTGAGAAATCGGACTTACATAGTCTATAAGTATGGATCCTTGGCTTTAATTTCCCATTGGTCCAAATGAGTGACAAACAAATTTTATAGAAAAACTCTCAAATACAATTGAGAAATCGGACTTACATAGTCTATAAGTATGGATCCTTGGCTTTAATTTCTTATTGGTCTAAATGAGTGACAAACATAAATGTGCCCACAAATAGCCAAATTCCCGTAGAGCTGAACAAAATTTACACAATTTTAATCTTTAAAATTTTATAGAAAAATTCTCAAATACAATTGAGAAATCGGACTTACATAGTCTATAAGTATGGATCCTTGGCTTTAATTTCCCATTGGTCCAAATGAGTGACAAACAAATTTTATAGAAAAACTCTCAAATACAATTGAGAAATCGGACTTACATAGTCTATAAGTATGGATCCATGGCATTAATTTCCCATTGGTCCAAATGAGTGACAAACATATATGTGCCCACAAATAGCCAAATTCAAGTAGAGCTGAACAAAATTTACACAATTTTAATCTTTAAAATTTTATAGAAAAATTCTCAAATACAATTGAGAAATCGGACTTACATAGCCTATAAGTATGGATCCTTGGCTTTAATTTCCCATTGGTCCAAATGAGTGACAAACAAATTTTATAGAAAAATTCTCAAATACAATTGAGAAATCGGACTTACGTAGTCAATAAGTATTGATTCTTAGCATTAGTTTCCCATTGGTCGAAATGAGTGACAAACATAAATGTGCCCACAAATAGCCAAATTCCCGTAGTGCTGACCAAAATTCACACAATTTTAATTTTTAAAATTTTATAGAAAAATTCTCAAATACAATTGAGAAATCTGACTTACGTAGTCAATAAGTATTGATTCTTGGCATTAGTTTCCCATTGGTCCAAATGAGTGACAAACAAATCTTACAGAAAAATTCTCAAATACAATTGAGAAATCTGACTTACGTAGTCAATAAGTATTGATTCTTAGCATTAGTTTCCCATTGGTCGAAATGAGTGACAAACATAAATGTGCCCACAAATAGCCAAATTCAAGTAGAGCTGAACAAAATTTACACAATTTTAATCTTTAAAATTTTATAGAAAAATTCTCAAATACAATTGAGAAATCGGACATACATAGTCTATAAGTATGGATTCTTGGCTTTAATTTCCCATTGGTCCAAATGAGTGACAAACAAATGTTATAGAAAAATTCTCAAATACAATTGAGAAATCGGACTTACGTAGTCAATAAGTATTGATTCTTAGCATTAGTTTCCCATTGGTCGAAATGAGTGACAAACATAAATGTGCCCACAAATAGCCAAATTCCCGTAGTGCTGACCAAAATTCACACAATTTTAATTTTTAAAATTTTATAGAAAAATTCTCAAATACAATTGAGAAATCTGACTTACGTAGTCAATAAGTATTGATTCTTGGCATTAGTTTCCCATTGGTCCAAATGAGTGACAAACAAATCTTACAGAAAAATTCTCAAATACAATTGAGAAATCTGACTTACGTAGTCAATAAGTATTGATTCTTAGCATTAGTTTCCCATTGGTCGAAATGAGTGACAAACATAAATGTGCCCACAAATAGCCAAATTCAAGTAGAGCTGAACAAAATTTACACAATTTTAATCTTTAAAATTTTATAGAAAAATTCTCAAATACAATTGAGAAATCGGACTTACATAGTCTATAAGTATGGATCCTTGGCTTTAATTTCCCATTGGTCCAAATGAGTGACAAATCGGACTTACATAGTCTATAAGTATGGATCCTTGGCTTTAATTTCCCATTGGTCCAAATGAGTGACAAACAAGTGTTATAGAAAAATTCTCAAAAACAATTGAGAAATCGGACTTACATAGCCTATAAGTATGGATCCTTGGCTTTAATTTCCCATTGGTCCAAATGAGTGACAAACAAGTGTTATAGAAAAATTCTCAAATACAATTGAGATATCGGACTTACATAGCCTATAAGTATGGATCCTTGGCTTTAATTTCCCATTGGTCCAAATGAGTGACAAACATATATGTGCCCACAAATAGCCAAATTCACGTAGAGCTGAACAAAATTTACACAATTTTAATCTTTAAAATTTTATAGAAAAATTCTCAAATACAATTGAGAAATCGGACTTACATAGTCTATAAGTATGGATCCTTGGCTTTAATTTCCCATTGGTCCAAATGAGTGACAAACAAATTTTATAGAAAAACTCTCAAATACAATTGAGAAATCGGACTTACATAGTCTATAAGTATGGATCCTTGGCTTTAATTTCTTATTGGTCTAAATGAGTGACAAACATAAATGTGCCCACAAATAGCCAAATTCCCGTAGGGCTGAACAAAATTTACACAATTTTAATCTTTAAAATTTTATAGAAAAATTCTCAAATACAATTGAGAAATCGGACTTACATAGTCTATAAGTATGGATCCTTGGCTTTAATTTCCCATTGGTCCAAATGAGTGACAAACAAATTTTATAGAAAAACTCTCAAATACAATTGAGAAATCGGACTTACATAGTCTATAAGTATGGATCCTTGGCTTTAATTTCTTATTGGTCTAAATGAGTGACAAACATAAATGTGCCCACAAATAGCCAAATTCCCGTAGAGCTGAACAAAATTTACACAATTTTAATCTTTAAAATTTTATAGAAAAATTCTCAAATACAATTGAGATATCGGACTTACATAGCCTATAAGTATGGATCCTTGGCTTTAATTTCCCATTGGTCTAAATGAGTGACAAACATAAATGTGCCCACAAATAGCCAAATTCCCGTAGAGCTGAACAAAATTTACACAATTTTAATCTTTAAAATTTTATAGAAAAATTCTCAAATACAATTGAGAAATCGGACTTACATAGTCTATAAGTATGGATCCTTGGCTTTAATTTCCCATTGGTCCTAATGAGTGACAAACAAGTGTTATAGAAAAATTCTCAAATACAATTGAGAAATCGGACTTACATAGTCTATAAGTATGGATCCTTGGCTTTAATTTCCCATTGGTCCAAATGAGTGACAAACAAATTTTATAGAAAAACTCTCAAATACAATTGAGAAATCGGACTTACATAGTCTATAAGTATGGATCCTTGGCTTTAATTTCTTATTGGTCTAAATGAGTGACAAACATAAATGTGCCCACAAATAGCCAAATTCCCGTAGAGCTGAACAAAATTTACACAATTTTAATCTTTAAAATTTTATAGAAAAATTCTCAAATACAATTGAGAAATCGGACTTACATAGTCTATAAGTATGGATCCTTGGCTTTAATTTCCCATTGGTCCAAATGAGTGACAAACAAATCTTACAGAAAAATTCTCAAATACAATTGAGAAATCTGACTTACGTAGTCAATAAGTATTGATTCTTAGCATTAGTTTCCCATTGGTCGAAATGAGTGACAAACATAAATGTGCCCACAAATAGCCAAATTCAAGTAGAGCTGAACAAAATTTACACAATTTTAATCTTTAAAATTTTATAGAAAAATTCTCAAATACAATTGAGAAATCGGACTTACATAGTCTATAAGTATGGATCCTTGGCTTTAATTTCCCATTGGTCCAAATGAGTGACAAATCGGACTTACATAGTCTATAAGTATGGATCCTTGGCTTTAATTTCCCATTGGTCCAAATGAGTGACAAACAAGTGTTATAGAAAAATTCTCAAAAACAATTGAGAAATCGGACTTACATAGCCTATAAGTATGGATCCTTGGCTTTAATTTCCCATTGGTCCAAATGAGTGACAAACAAGTGTTATAGAAAAATTCTCAAATACAATTGAGATATCGGACTTACATAGCCTATAAGTATGGATCCTTGGCTTTAATTTCCCATTGGTCCAAATGAGTGACAAACATATATGTGCCCACAAATAGCCAAATTCACGTAGAGCTGAACAAAATTTACACAATTTTAATCTTTAAAATTTTATAGAAAAATTCTCAAATACAATTGAGAAATCGGACTTACATAGTCTATAAGTATGGATCCTTGGCTTTAATTTCCCATTGGTCCAAATGAGTGACAAACAAATTTTATAGAAAAACTCTCAAATACAATTGAGAAATCGGACTTACATAGTCTATAAGTATGGATCCTTGGCTTTAATTTCTTATTGGTCTAAATGAGTGACAAACATAAATGTGCCCACAAATAGCCAAATTCCCGTAGGGCTGAACAAAATTTACACAATTTTAATCTTTAAAATTTTATAGAAAAATTCTCAAATACAATTGAGAAATCGGACTTACATAGTCTATAAGTATGGATCCTTGGCTTTAATTTCCCATTGGTCCAAATGAGTGACAAACAAATTTTATAGAAAAACTCTCAAATACAATTGAGAAATCGGACTTACATAGTCTATAAGTATGGATCCTTGGCTTTAATTTCTTATTGGTCTAAATGAGTGACAAACATAAATGTGCCCACAAATAGCCAAATTCCCGTAGAGCTGAACAAAATTTACACAATTTTAATCTTTAAAATTTTATAGAAAAATTCTCAAATACAATTGAGATATCGGACTTACATAGCCTATAAGTATGGATCCTTGGCTTTAATTTCCCATTGGTCTAAATGAGTGACAAACATAAATGTGCCCACAAATAGCCAAATTCCCGTAGAGCTGAACAAAATTTACACAATTTTAATCTTTAAAATTTTATAGAAAAATTCTCAAATACAATTGAGAAATCGGACTTACATAGTCTATAAGTATGGATCCTTGGCTTTAATTTCCCATTGGTCCTAATGAGTGACAAACAAGTGTTATAGAAAAATTCTCAAATACAATTGAGAAATCGGACTTACATAGTCTATAAGTATGGATTCTTGGCTTTAATTTCCCATTGGTCCAAATGAGTGACAAACAAATGTTATAGAAAAATTCTGAAATACAATTGAGAAATCGGACTTACATAGTCTATAAGTATGGATCCTTGGCTTTAATTTCCCATTGGTCCAAATGAGTGACAAATCGGACTTACATAGTCTATAAGTATGGATCCTTGGCTTTAATTTCCCATTGGTCCAAATGAGTGACAAACAAGTGTTATAGAAAAATTCTCAAAAACAATTGAGAAATCGGACTTACATAGCCTATAAGTATGGCTCCTTGGCTTTAATTTCCCATTGGTCCAAATGAGTGACAAACAAATTTTATAGAAAAATTCTCAAATACAATAGAAAAATCGGACTTACATAGTCTATAAGTATGGATCCTTGGCTTTAATTTCCCATTGGTCCAAATGAGTGACAAACAAGTGTTATAGAAAAATTCTCAAATACAATTGAGATATCGGACTTACATAGCCTATAAGTATGGATCCTTGGCTTTAATTTCCCATTGGTCCAAATGAGTGACAAACATATATGTGCCCTCAAATAGCCAAATTCACGTAGAGCTAAACAAAATTTACACAATTTTAATCTTTAAAATTTTATAGAAAAATTCTCAAATACAATTGAGAAATCGGACTTACATAGTCTATAAGTATGGATCCTTGGCTTTAATTTCCCATTGGTCCAAATGAGTGACAAACAAATTTTATAGAAAAACTCTCAAATACAATTGAGAAATCGGACTTACATAGTCTATAAGTATGGATCCTTGGCTTTAATTTCTTATTGGTCTAAATGAGTGACAAACATAAATGTGCCCACAAATAGCCAAATTCCCGTAGAGCTGAACAAAATTTACACAATTTTAATCTTTAAAATTTTATAGAAAAATTATCAAATACAATTGAGAAATCGGACTTACATAGTCTATAAGTATGGATCCTTGGCTTTAATTTCCCATTGGTCCAAATGAGTGACAAACAAATTTTATAGAAAAACTCTCAAATACAATTGAGAAATCGGACTTACATAGTCTATAAGTATGGATCCTTGGCTTTAATTTCTTATTGGTCTAAATGAGTGACAAACATAAATGTGCCCACAAATAGCCAAATTCCCGTAGAGCTGAACAAAATTTACACAATTTTAATCTTTAAAATTTTATAGAAAAATTCTCAAATACAATTGAGAAATCGGACTTACATAGTCGATAAGTATGGATCCTTGGCTTTAATTTCCCATTGGTCCAAATGAGTGACAAACAAATTTTATAGAAAAACTCTCAAATACAATTGAGAAATCGGACTTACATAGTCTATAAGTATGGATCCTTGGCTTTAATTTCTTATTGGTCTAAATGAGTGACAAACATAAATGTGCCCACAAATAGCCAAATTCCCGTAGAGCTGAACAAAATTTACACAATTTTAATCTTTAAAATTTTATAGAAAAATTATCAAATACAATTGAGAAATCGGACTTACATAGTCTATAAGTATGGATCCTTGGCTTTAATTTCCCATTGGTCCAAATGAGTGACAAACAAATTTTATAGAAAAACTCTCAAATACAATTGAGAAATCGGACTTACATAGTCTATAAGTATGGATCCTTGGCTTTAATTTCTTATTGGTCTAAATGAGTGACAAACATAAATGTGCCCACAAATAGCCAAATTCCCGTAGAGCTGAACAAAATTTACACAATTTTAATCTTTAAAATTTTATAGAAAAATTCTCAAATACAATTGAGAAATCGGACTTACATAGTCGATAAGTATGGATCCTTGGCTTTAATTTCCCATTGGTCCAAATGAGTGACAAACAAATTTTATAGAAAAACTCTCAAATACAATTGAGAAATCGGACTTACATAGTCTATAAGTATGGATCCTTGGCTTTAATTTCCCATTGGTCCAAATGAGTGACAAACATAAATGTGCCCACAAATAGCCAAATTCAAGTAGAGGTGAACAAAATTTACACAATTTTAATCTTTAAAATTTTATAGAAAAATTCTCAAATACAATTGAGAAATCGGACTTACATAGTCTATAAGTATGGATCCTTGGCTTTAATTTCCCATTGGTCCAAATGAGTGACAAACAAATTTTATAGAAAAACTCTCAAATACAATTGAGAAATCGGACTTACATAGTCTATAAGTATGGATCCTTGGCTTTAATTTCTTATTGGTCTAAATGAGTGACAAACATAAATGTGCCCACAAATAGCCAAATTCCCGTAGAGCTGAACAAAATTTACACAATTTTAATCTTTAAAATTTTATAGAAAAATTCTCAAATACAATTGAGAAATCGGACTTACATAGTCTATAAGTATGGATCCTTGGCTTTAATTTCCCATTGGTCCAAATGAGTGACAAACAAATTTTATAGAAAAACTCTCAAATACAATTGAGAAATCGGACTTACATAGTCTATAAGTATGGATCCTTGGCTTTAATTTCTTATTGGTCTAAATGAGTGACAAACATAAATGTGCCCACAAATAGCCAAATTCCCGTAGAGCTGAACAAAATTTACACAATTTTAATCTTTAAAATTTTATAGAAAAATTCTCAAATACAATTGAGAAATCGGACTTACATAGTCGATAAGTATGGATCCTTGGCTTTAATTTCCCATTGGTCCAAATGAGTGACAAACAAATTTTATAGAAAAACTCTCAAATACAATTGAGAAATCGGACTTACATAGTCTATAAGTATGGATCCTTGGCTTTAATTTCCCATTGGTCCAAATGAGTGACAAACATAAATGTGCCCACAAATAGCCAAATTCAAGTAGAGGTGAACAAAATTTACACAATTTTAATCTTTAAAATTTTATAGAAAAATTCTCAAATACAATTGAGAAATCGGACTTACATAGTCTATAAGTATGGATCCTTGGCTTTAATTTCCCATTGGTCCAAATGAGTGACAAACAAATTTTATAGAAAAACTCTCAAATACAATTGAGAAATCGGACTTACATAGTCTATAAGTATGGATCCTTGGCTTTAATTTCTTATTGGTCTAAATGAGTGACAAACATAAATGTGCCCACAAATAGCCAAATTCCCGTAGAGCTGAACAAAATTTACACAATTTTAATCTTTAAAATTTTATAGAAAAATTCTCAAATACAATTGAGAAATCGGACTTACATAGTCTATAAGTATGGATCCTTGGCTTTAATTTCCCATTGGTCCAAATGAGTGACAAACAAATTTTATAGAAAAACTCTCAAATACAATTGAGAAATCGGACTTACATAGTCTATAAGTATGGATCCTTGGCTTTAATTTCTTATTGGTCTAAATGAGTGACAAACATAAATGTGCCCACAAATAGCCAAATTCCCGTAGAGCTGAACAAAATTTACACAATTTTAATCTTTAAAATTTTATAGAAAAATTCTTAAATGCAATTGAGAAATCGGACTTACATAGTCTATAAGTATGGATCCTTGGCTTTAATTTCCCATTGGTCCAAATGAGTGACAAACAAATTTTATAGAAAAACTCTCAAATACAATTGAGAAATCGGACTTACATAGTCTATAAGTATGGATCCTTGGCTTTAATTTCTTATTGGTCTAAATGAGTGACAAACATAAATGTGCCCACAAATAGCCGAATTCCCGTAGAGCTGAACAAAATTTACACAATTTTAATCTTTAAAATTTTATAGAAAAACTCTCAAATACAATTGAGAAATCGGACTTACATAGTCTATAAGTATGGATCCTTGGCTTTAATTTCTTATTGGTCTAAATGAGTGACAAACATAAATGTGCCCACAAATAGCCAAATTCCCGTAGAGCTGAACAAAATTTACACAATTTTAATCTTTAAAATTTTATAGAAAAATTCTCAAATACAATTGAGAAATCGGACTTACATAGTCTATAAGTATGGATCCTTGGCTTTAATTTCCCATTGGTCTAAATGAGTGACAAACAAATTTTATAGAAAAACTCTCAAATACAATTGAGAAATCGGACTTACATAGTCTATAAGTATGGATCCTTGGCTTTAATTTCTTATTGGTCTAAATGAGTGACAAACATAAATGGGCCCACAAATAGCCAAATTCCCGTAGAGCTGAACAAAATTTACACAATTTTAATCTTTAAAATTTTATAGAAAAATTCTCAAATACAATTGAGAAATCGGACTTACATAGTCTATAAGTATGGATCCTTGGCTTTAATTTCCCATTGGTCCAAATGAGTGACAAACAAATTTTATAGAAAAACTCTCAAATACAATTGAGAAATCGGACTTACATAGTCTATAAGTATGGATCCTTGGCTTTAATTTCTTATTGGTCTAAATGAGTGACAAACATAAATGTGCCCACAAATAGCCGAATTCCCGTAGAGCTGAACAAAATTTACACAATTTTTATCTTTAAAATTTTATAGAAAAATTCTCAAATACAATTGAGAAATCGGACTTACATAGTCTATAAGTATGGATCCTTGGCTTTAATTTCCCATTGGTCCAAATGAGTGACAAACAAATTTTATAGAAAAACTCTCAAATACAATTGAGAAATCGGACTTACATAGTCTATAAGTATGGATCCTTGGCTTTAATTTCTTATTGGTCTAAATGAGTGACAAACATAAATGTGCCCACAAATAGCCAAATTCCCGTAGAGCTGAACAAAATTTACACAATTTTAATCTTTAAAATTTTATAGAAAAATTCTCAAATACAATTGGGAAATCGGACTTACATAGTCTATAAGTATGGATCCTTGGCTTTAATTTCCCATTGGTCCAAATGAGTGACAAACAAATTTTATAGAAAAACTCTCAAATACAATTGAGAAATCGGACTTACATAGTCTATAAGTATGGATCCTTGGCTTTAATTTCTTATTGGTCTAAATGAGTGACAAACATAAATGTGCCCACAAATAGCCAAATTCCCGTAGAGCTGAACAAAATTTACACAATTTTAATCTTTAAAATTTTATAGAAAAATTCTCAAATACAATTGGGAAATCGGACTTACATAGTCTATAAGTATGGATCCTTGGCTTTAATTTCCCATTGGTCCAAATGAGTGACAAACAAATTTTATAGAAAAACTCTCAAATACAATTGAGAAATCGGACTTACATAGTCTATAAGTATGGATCCTTGGCTTTAATTTCCCATTGGTCCAAATGAGTGACAAACATAAATGTGCCCACAAATAGCAAAATTCAAGTAGAGCTGAACAAAATTTACACAATTTTAATCTTTAAAATTTTATAGAAAAATTCTCAAATACAATTGAGAAATCGGACTTACATAGTCTATAAGTATGGATCCTTGGCTTTAATTTCCCATTGGTCCAAATGAGTGACAAACAAATTTTATAGAAAAACTCTCAAATACAATTGAGAAATCGGACTTACATAGTCTATAAGTATGGATCCTTGGCTTTAATTTCTTATTGGTCTAAATGAGTGACAAACAAATTTTATAGAAAAATTCTCAAATACAATTGGGAAATCGGACTTACATAGTCTATAAGTATGGATCCTTGGCTTTAATTTCCCATTGGTCCAAATGAGTGACAAACAAATTTTATAGAAAAACTCTCAAATACAATTGAGAAATCGGACTTACATAGTCTATAAGTATGGATCCTTGGCTTTAATTTCTTATTGGTCTAAATGAGTGACAAACATAAATGTGCCCACAAATAGCCAAATTCCCGTAGAGCTGAACAAAATTTACACAATTTTAATCTTTAAAATTTTATAGAAAAATTCTCAAATACAATTGGGAAATCGGACTTACATAGTCTATAAGTATGGATCCTTGGCTTTAATTTCCCATTGGTCCAAATGAGTGACAAACAAATTTTATAGAAAAACTCTCAAATACAATTGAGAAATCGGACTTACATAGTCTATAAGTATGGATCCTTGGCTTTAATTTCCCATTGGTCCAAATGAGTGACAAACATAAATGTGCCCACAAATAGCAAAATTCAAGTAGAGCTGAACAAAATTTACACAATTTTAATCTTTAAAATTTTATAGAAAAATTCTCAAATACAATTGAGAAATCGGACTTACATAGTCTATAAGTATGGATCCTTGGCTTTAATTTCCCATTGGTCCAAATGAGTGACAAACAAATTTTATAGAAAAACTCTCAAATACAATTGAGAAATCGGACTTACATAGTCTATAAGTATGGATCCTTGGCTTTAATTTCTTATTGGTCTAAATGAGTGACAAACATAAATGTGCCCACAAATAGCCAAATTCCCGTAGAGCTGAACAAAATTTACACAATTTTAATCTTTAAAATTTTATAGAAAAATTCTCAAATACAATTGGGAAATCGGACTTACATAGTCTATAAGTATGGATCCTTGGCTTTAATTTCCCATTGGTCCAAATGAGTGACAAACAAATTTTATAGAAAAACTCTCAAATACAATTGAGAAATCGGACTTACATAGTCTATAAGTATGGATCCTTGGCTTTAATTTCCCATTGGTCCAAATGAGTGACAAACATAAATGTGCCCACAAATAGCAAAATTCAAGTAGAGCTGAACAAAATTTACACAATTTTAATCTTTAAAATTTTATAGAAAAATTCTCAAATACAATTGAGAAATCGGACTTACATAGCCTATAAGTATGGATCCTTGGCTTTAATTTCCCATTGGTCCAAATGAGTGACAAACAAATTTTATAGAAAAATTCTCAAATACAATAGAAAAATCGGACTTACATAGTCTAAAAGTATGGATTCTTGGCTTTAATTTCTTATTGGTCTAAATGAGTGACAAACATAAATGTGCCCACAAATAGCCAAATTCCCGTAGAGCTGAACAAAATTTACACAATTTTAATCTTTAAAATTTTATAGAAAAATTCTCAAATACAATTGAGAAATCGGACTTACATAGTCTATAAGTATGGATCCTTGGCTTTAATTTCCCATTGGTCCAAATGAGTGACAAACAAATTTTATAGAAAAACTCTCAAATACAATTGAGAAATCGGACTTACATAGTCTATAAGTATGGATCCTTGGCTTTAATTTCTTATTGGTCTAAATGAGTGACAAACATAAATGTGCCCACAAATAGCCAAATTCCCGTAGAGCTGAACAAAATTTACAAAATTTTAATCTTTAAAATTTTATAGAAAAATTCTCAAATACAATTGAGAAATCGGACTTACATAGTCTATAAGTATGGATCCTTGGCTTTAATTTCCCATTGGTCCAAATGAGTGACAAACAAATTTTATAGAAAAACTCTCAAATACAATTGAGAAATCGGACTTACATAGTCTATAAGTATGGATCCTTGGCTTTAATTTCTTATTGGTCTAAATGAGTGACAAACATAAATGTGCCCACAAATAGCCAAATTCCCGTAGAGCTGAACAAAATTTACACAATTTTAATCTTTAAAATTTTATAGAAAAATTCTCAAATACAATTGAGAAATCGGACTTACATAGTCTATAAGTATGGATCCTTGGCTTTAGTTTCCCATTGGTCCAAATGAGTGACAAACAAATTTTATAGAAAAACTCTCAAATACAATTGAGAAATCGGACTTACATAGTCTATAAGTATGGATCCTTGGCTTTAATTTCTTATTGGTCTAAATGAGTGACAAACATAAATGTGCCCACAAATAGCCAAATTCCCGTAGAGCTGAACAAAATTTACACAATTTTAATCTTTAAAATTTTATAGAAAAATTCTCAAATACAATTGAGATATCGGACTTACATAGCCTATAAGTATGGATCCTTGGCTTTAATTTCCCATTGGTCTAAATGAGTGACAAACATAAATGTGCCCACAAATAGCCAAATTCCCGTAGAGCTGAACAAAATTTACACAATTTTAATCTTTAAAATTTTATAGAAAAATTCTCATATACAATTGAGAAATCGGACTTACATAGTCTATAAGTATGGATCCTTGGCTTTAATTTCCCATTGGTCCTAATGAGTGACAAACAAGTGTTATAGAAAAATTCTCAAATACAATTGAGAAATCGGACTTACATAGTCTATAAGTATGGATTCTTGGCTTTAATTTCCCATTGGTCCAAATGAGTGACAAACAAATGTTATAGAAAAATTCTGAAATACAATTGAGAAATCGGACTTACATAGTCTATAAGTATGGATCCTTGGCTTTAATTTCCCATTGGTCTAAATGAGTGACAAACAAATTTTATAGAAAAACTCTCAAATACAATTGAGAAATCGGACTTACATAGTCTATAAGTATGGATCCTTGGCTTTAATTTCTTATTGGTCTAAATGAGTGACAAACATAAATGTGCCCACAAATAGCCAAATTCCCGTAGAGCTGAACAAAATTTACACAATTTTAATCTTTAAAATTTTATAGAAAAATTCTCAAATACAATTGAGAAATCGGACTTACATAGTCTATAAGTATGGATCCTTGGCTTTAATTTCCCATTGGTCCAAATGAGTGACAAACAAATTTTATAGAAAAACTCTCAAATACAATTGAGAAATCGGACTTACATAGTCTATAAGTATGGATCCTTGGCTTTAATTTCTTATTGGTCTAAATGAGTGACAAACATAAATGTGCCCACAAATAGCCGAATTCCCGTAGAGCTGAACAAAATTTACACAATTTTTATCTTTAAAATTTTATAGAAAAATTCTCAAATACAATTGAGAAATCGGACTTACATAGTCTATAAGTATGGATCCTTGGCTTTAATTTCCCATTGGTCCAAATGAGTGACAAACAAATTTTATAGAAAAACTCTCAAATACAATTGAGAAATCGGACTTACATAGTCTATAAGTATGGATCCTTGGCTTTAATTTCTTATTGGTCTAAATGAGTGACAAACATAAATGTGCCCACAAATAGCCAAATTCCCGTAGAGCTGAACAAAATTTACACAATTTTAATCTTTAAAATTTTATAGAAAAATTCTCAAATACAATTGGGAAATCGGACTTACATAGTCTATAAGTATGGATCCTTGGCTTTAATTTCCCATTGGTCCAAATGAGTGACAAACAAATTTTATAGAAAAACTCTCAAATACAATTGAGAAATCGGACTTACATAGTCTATAAGTATGGATCCTTGGCTTTAATTTCTTATTGGTCTAAATGAGTGACAAACATAAATGTGCCCACAAATAGCCAAATTCCCGTAGAGCTGAACAAAATTTACACAATTTTAATCTTTAAAATTTTATAGAAAAATTCTCAAATACAATTGGGAAATCGGACTTACATAGTCTATAAGTATGGATCCTTGGCTTTAATTTCCCATTGGTCCAAATGAGTGACAAACAAATTTTATAGAAAAACTCTCAAATACAATTGAGAAATCGGACTTACATAGTCTATAAGTATGGATCCTTGGCTTTAATTTCCCATTGGTCCAAATGAGTGACAAACATAAATGTGCCCACAAATAGCAAAATTCAAGTAGAGCTGAACAAAATTTACACAATTTTAATCTTTAAAATTTTATAGAAAAATTCTCAAATACAATTGAGAAATCGGACTTACATAGTCTATAAGTATGGATCCTTGGCTTTAATTTCCCATTGGTCCAAATGAGTGACAAACAAATTTTATAGAAAAACTCTCAAATACAATTGAGAAATCGGACTTACATAGTCTATAAGTATGGATCCTTGGCTTTAATTTCTTATTGGTCTAAATGAGTGACAAACAAATTTTATAGAAAAATTCTCAAATACAATTGGGAAATCGGACTTACATAGTCTATAAGTATGGATCCTTGGCTTTAATTTCCCATTGGTCCAAATGAGTGACAAACAAATTTTATAGAAAAACTCTCAAATACAATTGAGAAATCGGACTTACATAGTCTATAAGTATGGATCCTTGGATTTAATTTCTTATTGGTCTAAATGAGTGACAAACATAAATGTGCCCACAAATAGCCAAATTCCCGTAGAGCTGAACAAAATTTACACAATTTTAATCTTTAAAATTTTATAGAAAAATTCTCAAATACAATTGGGAAATCGGACTTACATAGTCTATAAGTATGGATCCTTGGCTTTAATTTCCCATTGGTCCAAATGAGTGACAAACAAATTTTATAGAAAAACTCTCAAATACAATTGAGAAATCGGACTTACATAGTCTATAAGTATGGATCCTTGGCTTTAATTTCCCATTGGTCCAAATGAGTGACAAACATAAATGTGCCCACAAATAGCAAAATTCAAGTAGAGCTGAACAAAATTTACACAATTTTAATCTTTAAAATTTTATAGAAAAATTCTCAAATACAATTGAGAGATCGGACTTACATAGTCTATAAGTATGGATCCTTGGCTTTAATTTCCCATTGGTCCAAATGAGTGACAAACAAATTTTATAGAAAAACTCTCAAATACAATTGAGAAATCGGACTTACATAGTCTATAAGTATGGATCCTTGGCTTTAATTTCTTATTGGTCTAAATGAGTGACAAACATAAATGTGCCCACAAATAGCCAAATTCCCGTAGAGCTGAACAAAATTTACACAATTTTAATCTTTAAAATTTTATAGAAAAATTCTCAAATACAATTGGGAAATCGGACTTACATAGTCTATAAGTATGGATCCTTGGCTTTAATTTCCCATTGGTCCAAATGAGTGACAAACAAATTTTATAGAAAAACTCTCAAATGCAATTGAGAAATCGGACTTACATAGTCTATAAGTATGGATCCTTGGCTTTAATTTCCCATTGGTCCAAATGAGTGACAAACATAAATGTGCCCACAAATAGCAAAATTCAAGTAGAGCTGAACAAAATTTACACAATTTTAATCTTTAAAATTTTATAGAAAAATTCTCAAATACAATTGAGAAATCGGACTTACATAGCCTATAAGTATGGATCCTTGGCTTTAATTTCCCATTGGTCCAAATGAGTGACAAACAAATTTTATAGAAAAATTCTCAAATACAATAGAAAAATCGGACTTACATAGTCTAAAAGTATGGATTCTTGGCTTTAATTTCTTATTGGTCTAAATGAGTGACAAACATAAATGTGCCCACAAATAGCCAAATTCCCGTAGAGCTGAACAAAATTTACACAATTTTAATCTTTAAAATTTTATAGAAAAATTCTCAAATACAATTGAGAAATCGGACTTACATAGTCTATAAGTATGGATCCTTGGCTTTAATTTCCCATTGGTCCAAATGAGTGACAAACAAATTTTATAGAAAAACTCTCAAATACAATTGAGAAATCGGACTTACATAGTCTATAAGTATGGATCCTTGGCTTTAATTTCTTATTGGTCTAAATGAGTGACAAACATAAATGTGCCCACAAATAGCCAAATTCCCGTAGAGCTGAACAAAATTTACAAAATTTTAATCTTTAAAATTTTATAGAAAAATTCTCAAATACAATTGAGAAATCGGACTTACATAGTCTATAAGTATGGATCCTTGGCTTTAATTTCCCATTGGTCCAAATGAGTGACAAACAAATTTTATAGAAAAACTCTCAAATACAATTGAGAAATCGGACTTACATAGTCTATAAGTATGGATCCTTGGCTTTAATTTCTTATTGGTCTAAATGAGTGACAAACATAAATGTGCCCACAAATAGCCAAATTCCCGTAGAGCTGAACAAAATTTACACAATTTTAATCTTTAAAATTTTATAGAAAAATTCTCAAATACAATTGAGAAATCGGACTTACATAGTCTATAAGTATGGATCCTTGGCTTTAGTTTCCCATTGGTCCAAATGAGTGACAAACAAATTTTATAGAAAAACTCTCAAATACAATTGAGAAATCGGACTTACATAGTCTATAAGTATGGATCCTTGGCTTTAATTTCTTATTGGTCTAAATGAGTGACAAACATAAATGTGCCCACAAATAGCCAAATTCCCGTAGAGCTGAACAAAATTTACACAATTTTAATCTTTAAAATTTTATAGAAAAATTCTCAAATACAATTGAGATATCGGACTTACATAGCCTATAAGTATGGATCCTTGGCTTTAATTTCCCATTGGTCTAAATGAGTGACAAACATAAATGTGCCCACAAATAGCCAAATTCCCGTAGAGCTGAACAAAATTTACACAATTTTAATCTTTAAAATTTTATAGAAAAATTCTTATATACAATTGAGAAATCGGACTTACATAGTCTATAAGTATGGATCCTTGGCTTTAATTTCCCATTGGTCCTAATGAGTGACAAACAAGTGTTATAGAAAAATTCTCAAATACAATTGAGAAATCGGACTTACATAGTCTATAAGTATGGATTCTTGGCTTTAATTTCCCATTGGTCCAAATGAGTGACAAACAAATGTTATAGAAAAATTCTGAAATACAATTGAGAAATCGGACTTACATAGTCTATAAGTATGGATCCTTGGCTTTAATTTCCCATTGGTCCAAATGAGTGACAAACAAGTGTTATAGAAAAATTCTCAAATACAATAGAAAAATCGGACTTACATAGTCTATAAGTATGGATCCTTGGCTTTAATTTCCCATTGGTCCAAATGAGTGACAAACAAGTGTTATAGAAAAATTCTCAAATACAATTGAGATATCGGACTTACATAGCCTATAAGTATGGATCCTTGGCTTTAATTTCCCATTGGTCCAAATGAGTGACAAACATATATGTGCCCTCAAATAGCCAAATTCACGTAGAGCTGAACAAAATTTACACAATTTTAATCTTTAAAATTTTATAGAAAAATTCTCAAATACAATTGAGAAATCGGACTTACATAGTCTATAAGTATGGATCCTTGGCTTTAATTTCCCATTGGTCCAAACGAGTGACAAGCAAGTATTATAGAAAAATTCTCAAAAACAATTGAGAAATCGGACTTACATAGTCTATAAGTATGGATCCTTGGCTTTAATTTCCCATTGGTCCAAATGAGTGACAAACATAAATGTGCCCACAAATAGCCAAATTCAAGTAGAGGTGAACAAAATTTACACAATTTTAATCTTTAAAATTTTATAGAAAAATTCCCATATACAATTGAGAAATCGGACTTACATAGTCTATAAGTATGGATCCTTGGCTTTAATTTCCCATTGGTCCAAATGAGTGACAAACAAATTTTATAGAAAAACTCTCAAATACAATTGAGAAATCGGACTTACATAGTCTATAAGTATGGATCCTTGGCTTTAATTTCTTATTGGTCTAAATGAGTGACAAACATAAATGTGCCCACAAATAGCCGAATTCACGTAGAGCTGAACAAAATTTACACAATTTTAATCTTTAAAATTTTATAGAAAAATTCTCAAATACAATTGAGAAATCGGACTTACATAGTCTATAAGTATGGATCCTTGGCTTTAATTTCCCATTGGTCCAAATGAGTGACAAACAAATTTTATAGAAAAACTCTCAAATACAATTGAGAAATCGGACTTACATAGTCTATAAGTATGGATCCTTGGCTTTAATTTCTTATTGGTCTAAATGAGTGACAAACATAAATGTGCCCACAAATAGCCGAATTCCCGTAGAGCTGAACAAAATTTACACAATTTTAATCTTTAAAATTTTATAGAAAAATTCTCATATACAATTGAGAAATCGGACTTACATAGTCTATAAGTATGGATCCTTGGCTTTAATTTCCCATTGGTCCTAATGAGTGACAAACAAGTGTTATAGAAAAATTCTCAAATACAATTGAGAAATCGGACTTACATAGTCTATAAGTATGGATCCTTGGCTTTAATTTCTTATTGGTCTAAATGAGTGACAAACATAAATGTGCCCACAAATAGCCGAATTCCCGTAGAGCTGAACAAAATTTACACAATTTTAATCTTTAAAATTTTATAGAAAAATTCTCATATACAATTGAGAAATCGGACTTACATAGTCTATAAGTATGGATCCTTGGCTTTAATTTCCCATTGGTCCTAATGAGTGACAAACAAGTGTTATAGAAAAATTCTCAAATACAATTGAGAAATCGGACTTACATAGTCTATAAGTATGGATCCTTGGCTTTAATTTCCCATTGGTCCAAATGAGTGACAAACATAAATGTGCCCACAAATAGCCAAATTCAAGTAGAGGTGAACAAAATTTACACAATTTTAATCTTTAAAATTTTATAGAAAAATTCTCATATACAATTGAGAAATCGGACTTACATAGTCTATAAGTATGGATCCTTGGCTTTAATTTCCCATTGGTCCAAATGAGTGACAAACAAATTTTATAGAAAAACTCTCAAATACAATTGAGAAATCGGACTTACATAGTCTATAAGTATGGATCCTTGGCTTTAATTTCTTATTGGTCTAAATGAGTGACAAACATAAATGTGCCCACAAATAGCCAAATTCAAGTAGAGGTGAACAAAATTTACACAATTTTAAGCTTTAAAATTTTATAGAAAAATTCTCATATACAATTGAGAAATCGGACTTACATAGTCTATAAGTATGGATCCTTGGCTTTAATTTCCCATTGGTCCTAATGAGTGACAAACAAGTGTTATAGAAAAATTCTCAAATACAATTGAGAAATCGGACTTACATAGTCTATAAGTATGGATTCTTGGCTTTAATTTCCCATTGGTCCAAATGAGTGACAAACAAATGTTATAGAAAAATTCTGAAATACAATTGAGAAATCGGACTTACATAGTCTATAAGTATGGATCCTTGGCTTTAATTTCCCATTGGTCCAAATGAGTGACAAATCGGACTTACATAGTCTATAAGTATGGATCCTTGGCTTTAATTTCCCATTGGTCCAAATGAGTGACAAACAAGTGTTATAGAAAAATTCTCAAAAACAATTGAGAAATCGGACTTACATAGCCTATAAGTATGGCTCCTTGGCTTTAATTTCCCATTGGTCCAAATGAGTGACAAACAAATTTTATAGAAAAATTCTCAAATACAATAGAAAAATCGGACTTACATAGTCTATAAGTATGGATCCTTGGCTTTAATTTCCCATTGGTCCAAATGAGTGACAAACAAGTGTTATAGAAAAATTCTCAAATACAATTGAGATATCGGACTTACATAGCCTATAAGTATGGATCCTTGGCTTTAATTTCCCATTGGTCCAAATGAGTGACAAACATATATGTGCCCTCAAATAGCCAAATTCACGTAGAGCTGAACAAAATTTACACAATTTTAATCTTTAAAATTTTATAGAAAAATTCTCAAATACAATTGAGAAATCGGACTTACATAGTCTATAAGTATGGATCCTTGGCTTTAATTTCCCATTGGTCCAAATGAGTGACAAACAAGTGTTATAGAAAAATTCTCAAATACAATTGAGAAATCGGACTTACATAGTCTATAAGTATGGATCCTTGGCTTTAATTTCCCATTGGTCCAAATGAGTGACAAACATAAATGTGCCCACAAATAGCCAAATTCAAGTAGAGGTGAACAAAATTTACACAATTTTAATCTTTAAAATTTTATAGAAAAATTCTCATATACAATTGAGAAATCGGACTTACATAGTCTATAAGTATGGATCCTTGGCTTTAATTTCCCATTGGTCCAAATGAGTGACAAACAAATTTTATAGAAAAACTCTCAAATACAATTGAGAAATCGGACTTACATAGTCTATAAGTATGGATCCTTGGCTTTAATTTCCCATTGGTCCAAATGAGTGACAAACAAATTTTATAGAAAAACTCTCAAATACAATTGAGAAATCGGACTTACATAGTCTATAAGTATGGATCCTTGGCTTTAATTTCTTATTGGTCTAAATGAGTGACAAACATAAATGTGCCCACAAATAGCCAAATTCCCGTAGAGCTGAACAAAATTTACAAAATTTTAATCTTTAAAATTTTATAGAAAAATTCTTAAATACAATTGAGAAATCGGACTTACATAGTCTATAAGTATGGATCCTTGGCTTTAATTTCCCATTGGTCCAAATGAGTGACAAACAAATTTTATAGAAAAACTCTCAAATACAATTGAGAAATCGGACTTACATAGTCTATAAGTATGGATCCTTGGCTTTAATTTCTTATTGGTCTAAATGAGTGACAAACATAAATGTGCCCACAAATAGCAAAATTCAATAGAGCTGAACAAAATTTACACAATTTTAATCTTTAAAATTTTATAGAAAAATTCTCAAATACAATTGAGAAATCGGACTTACATAGCCTATAAGTATGGATCCTTGGCTTTAATTTCTATTGGTCCAAATGATTGACAAACAAATTTTATAGAAAAATTCTCAAATACAATTGAGAAATCGGACTTACATAGTCTATAAGTATGGATCCTTGGCTTTAATTTCCCATTGGTCCAAATGAGTGACAAGCAAGTATTATAGAAAAATTCTCAAAAACAATTGAGAAATCGGACTTACATAGTCTATAAGTATGGATCCTTGGCTTTAATTTCCCATTGGTCCAAATGAGTGACAAACATAAATGTGCCCACAAATAGCCAAATTCAAGTAGAGGTGAACAAAATTTACACAATTTTAATCTTTAAAATTTTATAGAAAAATTCTCAAATACAATTGAGAAATCGGACTTACATAGTCTTTAAGTATGGATCCTTGGCTTTAATTTCCCATTGGTCCAAATGAGTGACAAACAAATTTTATAGAAAAACTCTCAAATACAATTGAGAAATCGGACTTACATAGTCTATAAGTATGGATCCTTGGCTTTAATTTCTTATTGGTCTAAATGAGTGACAAACATAAATGTGCCCACAAATAGCCAAATTCCCGTAGAGCTGAACAAAATTTACACAATTTTAATCTTTAAAATTTTATAGAAAAATTCTCAAATACAATTGAGAAATCGGACTTACATAGTCTATAAGTATGGATCCTTGGCTTTAATTTCCCATTGGTCTAAATGAGTGACAAACAAATTTTATAGAAAAACTCTCAAATACAATTGAGAAATCGGACTTACATAGTCTATAAGTATGGATCCTTGGCTTTAATTTCTTATTGGTCTAAATGAGTGACAAACATAAATGTGCCCACAAATAGCCAAATTCCCGTAGAGCTGAACAAAATTTACACAATTTTAATCTTTAAAATTTTATAGAAAAATTCTCAAATACAATTGAGAAATCGGACTTACATAGTCTATAAGTATGGATCCTTGGCTTTAATTTCCCATTGGTCCAAATGAGTGACAAACAAATTTTATAGAAAAACTCTCAAATACAATTGAGAAATCGGACTTACATAGTCTATAAGTATGGATCCTTGGCTTTAATTTCTTATTGGTCTAAATGAGTGACAAACATAAATGTGCCCACAAATAGCCGAATTCCCGTAGAGCTGAACAAAATTTACACAATTTTAATCTTTAAAATTTTATAGAAAAATTCTCATATACAATTGAGAAATCGGACTTACATAGTCTATAAGTATGGATCCTTGGCTTTAATTTCCCATTGGTCCTAATGAGTGACAAACAAATGTTATAGAAAAATTCTCAAATACAATTGAGAAATCGGACTTACATAGTCTATAAGTATGGATTCTTGGCTTTAATTTCCCATTGGTCCAAATGAGTGACAAACAAATGTTATAGAAAAATTCTGAAATACAATTGAGAAATCGGACTTACATAGTCTATAAGTATGGATCCTTGGCTTTAATTTCCCATTGGTCCAAATGAGTGACAAATCGGACTTACATAGTCTATAAGTATGGATCCTTGGCTTTAATTTCCCATTGGTCCAAATGAGTCCAAACAAGTGTTATAGAAAAATTCTCAAAAACAATTGAGAAATCGGACTTACATAGTCTATAAGTATGGATCCTTGGCTTTAATTTCCCATTGGTCCAAATGAGTGACAAACAAGTGTTATAGAAAAATTCTCAAAAACAATTGAGAAATCGGACTTACATAGCCTATAAGTATGGATCCTTGGCTTTAATTTCCCATTGGTCCAAATGAGTGACAAACATATATGTGCCCTCAAATAGCCAAATTCAAGTAGAGGTGAACAAAATTTACACAATTTTAATCTTTAAAATTTTATAGAAAAATTCTCATATACAATTGAGAAATCGGACTTACATAGTCTATAAGTATGGATCCTTGGCTTTAATTTCCCATTGGTCCAAATGAGTGACAAACAAGTGTTATAGAAAAATTCTCAAAAACAATTGAGAAATCGGACTTACATAGTCTATAAGTATGGATCCTTGGCTTTAATTTCCCATTGGTCCAAATGAGTGACAAACAAGTGTTATAGAAAAATTCTCAAAAACAATTGAGAAATCGGACTTACATAGCCTATAAGTATGGATCCTTGGCTTTAATTTCCCATTGGTCCAAATGAGTGACAAACATAAATGTGCCCACAAATAGCCAAATTCAAGTAGAGGTGAACAAAATTTACACAATTTTAATCTTTAAAATTTTATAGAAAAATTCTCATATACAATTGAGAAATCGGACTTACATAGTCTATAAGTATGGATCCTTGGCTTTAATTTCCCATTGGTCCAAATGAGTGACAAACAAATTTTATAGAAAAACTCTCAAATACAATTGAGAAATCGGACTTACATAGTCTATAAGTATGGATCCTTGGCTTTAATTTCTTATTGGTCTAAATGAGTGACAAACATAAATGTGCCCACAAATAGCCAAATTCCCGTAGAGCTGAACAAAATTTACACAATTTTAATCTTTAAAATTTTATAGAAAAATTCTCAAATACAATTGAGAAATCGGACTTACATAGTCTATAAGTATGGATCCTTGGCTTTAACTTCCCATTGGTCTAAATGAGTGACAAACAAATTTTATAGAAAAACTCTCAAATACAATTGAGAAATCGGACTTACATAGTCTATAAGTATGGATCCTTGGCTTTAATTTCTTATTGGTCTAAATGAGTGACAAACATAAATGTGCCCACAAATAGCCAAATTCCCGTAGAGCTGAACAAAATTTACACAATTTTAATCTTTAAAATTTTATAGAAAAATTCTCAAATACAATTGAGAAATCGGACTTACATAGTCTATAAGTATGGATCCTTGGCTTTAATTTCCCATTGGTCCAAATGAGTGACAAACAAATTTTATAGAAAAACTCTCAAATACAATTGAGAAATCGGACTTACATAGTCTATAAGTATGGATCCTTGGCTTTAATTTCTTATTAGTCTAAATGAGTGACAAACATAAATGTGCCCACAAATAGCCGAATTCCCGTAGAGCTGAACAAAATTTACACAATTTTAATCTTTAAAATTTTATAGAAAAATTCTCATATACAATTGAGAAATCGGACTTACATAGTCTATAAGTATGGATCCTTGGCTTTAATTTCCCATTGGTCCTAATGAGTGACAAACAAGTGTTATAGAAAAATTCTCAAATACAATTGAGAAATCGGACTTACATAGTCTATAAGTATGGATTCTTGGCTTTAATTTCCCATTGGTCCAAATGAGTGACAAACAAATGTTATAGAAAAATTCTGAAATACAATTGAGAAATCGGACTTACATAGTCTATAAGTATGGATCCTTGGCTTTAATTTCTTATTGGTCCAAATGAGTGACAAATCGGACTTACATAGTCTATAAGTATGGATCCTTGGCTTTAATTTCCCATTGGTCCAAATGAGTGACAAACAAGTGTTATAGAAAAATTCTCAAAAACAATTGAGAAATCGGACTTACATAGCCTATAAGTATGGCTCCTTGGCTTTAATTTCCCATTGGTCCAAATGAGTGACAAACAAATTTTATAGAAAAATTCTCAAATACAATAGAAAAATCGGACTTACATAGTCTATAAGTATGGATCCTTGGCTTTAATTTCCCATTGGTCCAAATGAGTGACAAACAAGTGTTATAGAAAAATTCTCAAATACAATTGAGATATCGGACTTACATAGCCTATAAGTATGGATCCTTGGCTTTAATTTCCCATTGGTCCAAATGAGTGACAAACATATATGTGCCCTCAAATAGCCAAATTCACGTAGAGCTGAACAAAATTTACACAATTTTAATCTTTAAAATTTTATAGAAAAATTCTCAAATACAATTGAGAAATCGGACTTACATAGTCTATAAGTATGGATCCTTGGCTTTAATTTCCCATTGGTCCAAATGAGTGACAAACAAATTTTATAGAAAAACTCTCAAATACAATTGAGAAATCGGACTTACATAGTCTATAAGTATGGATCCTTGGCTTTAATTTCTTATTGGTCTAAATGAGTGACAAACATAAATGTGCCCACAAATAGCCAAATTCCCGTAGAGCTGAACAAAATTTATAAAATTTTAAAGATTAAAATTAAATTCTTAAATACAATTGAGAAATCGGACTTACATAGTCTATAAGTATGGATCCTTGGCTTTAATTTCCCATTGGTCCAAATGAGTGACAAACAAATTTTATAGAAAAACTCTCAAATACAATTGAGAAATCGGACTTACATAGTCTATAAGTATGGATCCTTGGCTTTAATTTCCCATTGGTCCAAATGAGTGACAAACAAATTTTATAGAAAAACTCTCAAATACAATTGAGAAATCGGACTTACATAGTCTATAAGTATGGATCCTTGGCTTTAATTTCTTATTGGTCTAAATGAGTGACAAACATAAATGTGCCCACAAATAGCCAAATTCCCGTAGAGCTGAACAAAATTTACACAATTTTAATCTTTAAAATTTTATAGAAAAATTCTTAAATACAATTGAGAAATCGGACTTACATAGTCTATAAGTATGGATCCTTGGCTTTAATTTCCCATTGGTCCAAATGAGTGACAAACAAATTTTATAGAAAAACTCTCAAATACAATTGAGAAATCGGACTTACATAGTCTATAAGTATGGATCCTTGGCTTTAATTTCTTATTGGTCTAAATGAGTGACAAACATAAATGTGCCCACAAATAGCAAAATTCAATAGAGCTGAACAAAATTTACACAATTTTAATCTTTAAAATTTTATAGAAAAATTCTCAAATACAATTGAGAAATCGGACTTACATAGCCTATAAGTATGGATCCTTGGCTTTAATTTCTATTGGTCCAAATGATTGACAAACAAATTTTATAGAAAAATTCTCAAATACAATAGAAAAATCGGACTTACATAGTCTATAAGTATGGATCCTTGGCTTTAATTTCCCATTGGTCCAAATGAGTGACAAGCAAGTATTATAGAAAAATTCTCAAAAACAATTGAGAAATCGGACTTACATAGTCTATAAGTATGGATCCTTGGCTTTAATTTCCCATTGGTCCAAATGAGTGACAAACATAAATGTGCCCACAAATAGCCAAATTCAAGTAGAGGTGAACAAAATTTACACAATTTTAATCTTTAAAATTTTATAGAAAAATTCTCAAATACAATTGAGAAATCGGACTTACATAGTCTTTAAGTATGGATCCTTGGCTTTAATTTCCCATTGGTCCAAATGAGTGACAAACAAATTTTATAGAAAAACTCTCAAATACAATTGAGAAATCGGACTTACATAGTCTATAAGTATGGATCCTTGGCTTTAATTTCTTATTGGTCTAAATGAGTGACAAACATAAATGTGCCCACAAATAGCCAAATTCCCGTAGAGCTGAACAAAATTTACACAATTTTAATCTTTAAAATTTTATAGAAAAATTCTCAAATACAATTGAGAAATCGGACTTACATAGTCTATAAGTATGGAATCTTGGCTTTAATTTCCCATTGGTCCAAATGAGTGACAAACAAATTTTATAGAAAAACTCTCAAATACAATTGAGAAATCGGACTTACATAGTCTATAAGTATGGATCCTTGGCTTTAATTTCTTATTGGTCTAAATGAGTGACAAACATAAATGTGCCCACAAATAGCCAAATTCCCGTAGAGCTGAACAAAATTTACACAATTTTAATCTTTAAAATTTTATAGAAAAATTCTCAAATACAATTGAGAAATCGGACTTACATAGTCTATAAGTATGGAATCTTGGCTTTAATTTCCCATTGGTCCAAATGAGTGACAAACAAATTTTATAGAAAAACTCTCAAATACAATTGAGAAATCGGACTTACATAGTCTATAAGTATGGATCCTTGGCTTTAATTTCTTATTGGTCTAAATGAGTGACAAACATAAATGTGCCCACAAATAGCCAAATTCCCGTAGAGCTGAACAAAATTTACACAATTTTAATCTTTAAAATTTTATAGAAAAATTCTTAAATACAATTGAGAAATCGGACTTACATAGTCTATAAGTATGGATCCTTGGCTTTAATTTCCCATTGGTCCAAATGAGTGACAAACAAATTTTATAGAAAAACTCTCAAATACAATTGAGAAATCGGACTTACATAGTCTATAAGTATGGATCCTTGGCTTTAATTTCTTATTGGTCTAAATGAGTGACAAACATAAATGTGCCCACAAATAGCAAAATTCAATAGAGCTGAACAAAATTTACACAATTTTAATCTTTAAAATTTTATAGAAAAATTCTCAAATACAATTGAGAAATCGGACTTACATAGCCTATAAGTATGGATCCTTGGCTTTAATTTCTATTGGTCCAAATGATTGACAAACAAATTTTATAGAAAAATTCTCAAATACAATAGAAAAATCGGACTTACATAGTCTATAAGTATGGATCCTTGGCTTTAATTTCCCATTGGTCCAAATGAGTGACAAGCAAGTATTATAGAAAAATTCTCAAAAACAATTGAGAAATCGGACTTACATAGTCTATAAGTATGGATCCTTGGCTTTAATTTCCCATTGGTCCAAATGAGTGACAAACATAAATGTGCCCACAAATAGCCAAATTCAAGTAGAGGTGAACAAAATTTACACAATTTTAATCTTTAAAATTTTATAGAAAAATTCTCAAATACAATTGAGAAATCGGACTTACATAGTCTTTAAGTATGGATCCTTGGCTTTAATTTCCCATTGGTCCAAATGAGTGACAAACAAATTTTATAGAAAAACTCTCAAATACAATTGAGAAATCGGACTTACATAGTCTATAAGTATGGATCCTTGGCTTTAATTTCTTATTGGTCTAAATGAGTGACAAACATAAATGTGCCCACAAATAGCCAAATTCCCGTAGAGCTGAACAAAATTTACACAATTTTAATCTTTAAAATTTTATAGAAAAATTCTCAAATACAATTGAGAAATCGGACTTACATAGTCTATAAGTATGGAATCTTGGCTTTAATTTCCCATTGGTCCAAATGAGTGACAAACAAATTTTATAGAAAAACTCTCAAATACAATTGAGAAATCGGACTTACATAGTCTATAAGTATGGATCCTTGGCTTTAATTTCTTATTGGTCTAAATGAGTGACAAACATAAATGTGCCCACAAATAGCCAAATTCCCGTAGAGCTGAACAAAATTTACACAATTTTAATCTTTAAAATTTTATAGAAAAATTCTCAAATACAATTGAGAAATCGGACTTACATAGTCTATAAGTATGGATCCTTGGCTTTAATTTCCCATTGGTCTAAATGAGTGACAAACAAATTTTATAGAAAAACTCTCAAATACAATTGAGAAATCGGACTTACATAGTCTATAAGTATGGATCCTTGGCTTTAATTTCTTATTGGTCTAAATGAGTGACAAACATAAATGTGCCCACAAATAGCCAAATTCCCGTAGAGCTGAACAAAATTTACACAATTTTAATCTTTAAAATTTTATAGAAAAATTCTCAAATACAATTGAGAAATCGGACTTACATAGTCTATAAGTATGGATCCTTGGCTTTAATTTCCCATTGGTCCAAATGAGTGACAAACAAATTTTATAGAAAAACTCTCAAATACAATTGAGAAATCGGACTTACATAGTCTATAAGTATGGATCCTTGGCTTTAATTTCTTATTGGTCTAAATGAGTGACAAACATAAATGTGCCCACAAATAGCCAAATTCCCGTAGAGCTGAACAAAATTTACACAATTTTAATCTTTAAAATTTTATAGAAAAATTCTCAAATACAATTGAGAAATCGGACTTACATAGTCTATAAGTATGGATCCTTGGCTTTAATTTCCCATTGGTCCAAATGAGTGACAAACAAATTTTATAGAAAAACTCTCAAATACAATTGAGAAATCGGACTTACATAGTCTATAAGTATGGATCCTTGGCTTTAATTTCTTATTGGTCTAAATGAGTGACAAACATAAATGTGCCCACAAATAGCCAAATTCCCGTAGAGCTGAACAAAATTTACACAATTTTAATCTTTAAAATTTTATAGAAAAATTCTCAAATACAATTCAGAAATCGGACTTACATAGTCTATAAGTATGGATCCTTGGCTTTAATTTCCCATTGGTCCAAATGAGTGACAAACAAATTTTATAGAAAAACTCTCAAATACAATTGAGAAATCGGACTTACATAGTCTATAAGTATGGATCCTTGGCTTTAATTTCTTATTGGTCTAAATGAGTGACAAACATAAATGTGCCCACAAATAGCCAAATTCCCGTAGAGCTGAACAAAATTTACACAATTTTAATCTTTAAAATTTTATAGAAAAATTCTCAAATACAATTGAGAAATCGGACTTACATAGTCTATAAGTATGGATCCTTGGCTTTAATTTCCCATTGGTCCAAATGAGTGAAAAACAAATTTTATAGAAAAACTCTCAAATACAATTGAGAAATCGGACTTACATAGTCTATAAGTATGCATCCTTGGCTTTAATTTCTTATTGGTCTAAATGAGTGACAAACATAAATGTGCCCACAAATAGCCGAATTCCCGTAGAGCTGAACAAAATTTACACAATTTTAATCTTTAAAATTTTATAGAAAAATTCTCAAATACAATTGAGAAATCGGACTTACATAGTCTATAAGTATGGATCCTTGGCTTTAATTTCCCATTGGTCCAAATGAGTGACAAACAAATTTTATAGAAAAACTCTCAAATACAATTGAGAAATCGGACTTACATAGTCTATAAGTATGGATCCTTGGCTTTAATTTCTTATTGGTCTAAATGAGTGACAAACATAAATGTGCCCACAAATAGCCAAATTCCCGTAGAGCTGAACAAAATTTACACAATTTTAATCTTTAAAATTTTATAGAAAAATTCTCAAATACAATTGGGAAATCGGACTTACATAGTCTATAAGTATGGATCCTTGGCTTTAATTTCCCATTGGTCCAAATGAGTGACAAACAAGTGTTATAGAAAAATTCTCAAATACAATTGAGAAATCGGACTTACATAGTCTATAAGTATGGATCCTTGGCTTTAATTTCTTATTGGTCTAAATGAGTGACAAACATAAATGTGCCCACAAATAGCCAAATTCCCGTAGAGCTGAACAAAATTTACACAATTTTAATCTTTAAAATTTTATAGAAAAATTTTCAAATACAATTGAGAAATCGGACTTACATAGTCTATAAGTATGGATTCTTGGCTTTAATTTCCCATTGGTCCAAATGAGTGACAAACAAATGTTATAGAAAAATTCTCAAATACAATTGAGAAATCGGACTTACATAGTCTATAAGTATGGATCCTTGGCTTTAATTTCCCATTGGTCCAAATGAGTGACAAATCGGACTTACATAGTCTATAAGTATGGATCCTTGGCTTTAATTTCCCATTGGTCCAAATGAGTGACAAACAAGTGTTATAGAAAAATTCTCAAAAA
The DNA here is from genome assembly GCA_947311025.1 of Lypha dubia. Lineage (NCBI taxonomy): Eukaryota > Metazoa > Arthropoda > Insecta > Diptera > Tachinidae > Lypha > Lypha dubia. The sequence continues at coordinate 8,257,938 of OX371262.1, read as the reverse complement.
CAATTGAGAAATCGGACTTACATAGCCTATAAGTATGGATCCTTGGCCTTAATTTCCCATTGGTCCAAATGAGTGACAAACAAATTTTATAGAAAAATTCTCAAATACAATAGAAAAATCGGACTTACATAGCTTATAAGTATGGATCCTTGGCTTTAATTTCCCATTGGTCCAAATGAGTGACAAACAAGTGTTATAGAAAAATACTCAAAAACAATTGAGAAATCGGACTTACATAGCCTATAAGTATGGATCCTTGGCTTTAATTTCCCATTGGTCCAAATGAGTGACAAACAAATTTTATAGAAAAATTCTCAAATACAATAGAAAAGTCGGACTTACATAGCTTATAAGTATGGATCCTTGGCTTTAATTTCCCATTGGTCCAAATGAGTGACAAACAAGTGTTATAGAAAAATTCTCAAATACAATTGAGATATCGGACTTACATAGCCTATAAGTATGGATCCTTGGCTTTAATTTCCCATTGGTCCAAATGAGTGACAAGCAAGTGTTATAGAAAAATTCTCAAAAACAATTGAGAAATCGGACTTACATAGCTTATAAGTATGGATCCTTGGCTTTAATTTCCCATTGGTCCAAATGAGTGACAAACAAGTGGTATAGAAAAATTCTCAAATACAATTGAGATATCGGACTTACATAGCCTATAAGTATGGATCCTTGGCTTTAATTTCCCATTGGTCCAAATGAGTGACAAACATATATGTGCCCACAAATAGCCAAATTCACGTAGAGCTGAACAAAATTTACACAATTTTAATCTTTGAAATTTTATAGAAAAATTCTCAAATACAATTGAGAAATCGGACTTACATAGTCTATAAGTATGGATCCTTGGCTTTAATTTCTTATTGGTCTAAATGAGTGACAAACATAAATGTGCCCACAAATAGCCGAATTCCCGTAGAGCTGAACAAAATTTACACAATTTTAATCTTTAAAATTTTATAGAAAAATTCTCAAATATAATTGAGAAATCGGACTTACATAGTCTATAAGTATGGATCCTTGGCTTTAATTTCCCATTGGTCCAAATGAGTGACAAACAAATTTTATAGAAAAACTCTCAAATACAATTGAGAAATCGGACTTACATAGTCTATAAGTATGGATCCTTGGCTTTAATTTCTTATTGGTCTAAATGAGTGACAAACATAAATGTGCCCACAAATAGCCAAATTCCCGTAGAGCTGAACAAAATTTACACAATTTTAATCTTTAAAATTTTATAGAAAAATTCTCAAATACAATTGGGAAATCGGACTTACATAGTCTATAAGTATGGATCCTTGGCTTTAATTTCCCATTGGTCCAAATGAGTGACAAACAAGTGTTATAGAAAAATTCTCAAATACAATTGAGAAATCGGACTTACATAGTCTATAAGTATGGATCCTTGGCTTTAATTTCTTATTGGTCTAAATGAGTGACAAACATATATGTGCCCACAAATAGCCAAATTCCCGTAGAGCTGAACAAAATTTACACAATTTTAATCTTTAAAATTTTATAGAAAAATTCTCAAATACAATTGAGAAATCGGACTTACATAGTCTATAAGTATGGATCCTTGGCTTTAATTTCCCATTGGTCCAAATGAGTGACAAACAAATTTTATAGAAAAACTCTCAAATACAATTGAGAAATCGGACTTACATAGTCTATAAGTATGGATCCTTGGCTTTAATTTCTTATTGGTCTAAATGAGTGACAAACATAAATGTGCCCACAAATAGCCAAATTCACGTAGAGCTGAACAAAATTTACACAATTTTAATCTTTAAAATTTTATAGAAAAATTCTCAAATACAATTGAGAAATCGGACTTAGATAGTCTATAAGTATGGATCCTTGGCTTTAATTTCTTATTGGTCTAAATGAGTGACAAACATAAATGTGCCCACAAATAGCCAAATTCCCGTAGAGCTGAACAAAATTTACCCAATTTTAATCTTTAAAATTTTATAGAAAAATTCTCAAATACAATTGAGAAATCGGACTTACATAGTCTATAAGTATGGATCCTTGGCTTTAATTTCCCATTGGTCCAAATGAGTGACAAACAAATTTTATAGAAAAACTCTCAAATACAATTGAGAAATCGGACTTACATAGTCTATAAGTATGGATCCTTGGCTTTAATTTCCCATTGGTCCAAATGAGTGACAAACAAGTGGTATAGAAAAATTCTCAAATACAATTGAGAAAGCGGACTTACATAGTCTATAAGTATGGATTCTTGGCTTTAATTTCCCATTGGTCCAAATGAGTGACAAACAAATGTTATAGAAAAATTCTCAAATACAATTGAGAAATCGGACTTACATAGTCTATAAGTATGGATCCTTGGCTTTAATTTCCCATTGGTCCAAATGAGTGACAAACAAATTTTATAGAAAAACTCTCAAATACAATTGAGAAATCGGACTTACATAGTCTATAAGTATGGATCCTTGGCTTTAATTTCCCATTGGTCCAAATGAGTGACAAACAAGTGGTATAGAAAAATTCTCAAATACAATTGAGAAAGCGGACTTACATAGTCTATAAGTATGGATTCTTGGCTTTAATTTCCCATTGGTCCAAATGAGTGACAAACAAATGTTATAGAAAAATTCTCAAATACAATTGAGAAATCGGACTTACATAGTCTATAAGTATGGATTCTTGGCTTTAATTTCCCATTGGTCCAAATGAGTGACAAACAAATGTTATAGAAAAATTCTCAAATACAATTGAGAAATCGGACTTACATAGTCTATAAGTATGGATCCTTGGCTTTAATTTCCCATTGGTCCAAATGAGTGACAAATCGGACTTACATAGTCTATAAGTATGGATCCTTGGCTTTAATTTCCCATTGGTCCAAATGAGTGACAAACAAATGTTATAGAAAAATTCTCAAATACAATTGAGAAATCGGACTTACATAGTCTATAAGTATGGATCCTTGGCTTTAATTTCCCATTGGTCCAAATGAGTGACAAACAAGTGGTATAGAAAAATTCTCAAATACAATTGAGAAAGCGGACTTACATAGCCTATAAGTATGGATCCTTGGCTTTAATTTCCCATTGGTCCAAATGAGTGACAAACATATATGTGCCCACAAATAGCCAAATTCACGTAGAGCTGAACAAAATTTATACAATTTTAATCTTTAAAATTTTATAGAAAAATTCTCAAATACAATTGAGAAATCGGACTTACATAGTCTATAAGTATGGATCCTTGGCTTTAATTTCCCATTGGTCCTAATGAGTGACAAACAAGTGTTATAGAAAAATTCTCAAATACAATTGAGAAAGCGGACTTATATAGTCTATAAGTATGGATTCTTGGCTTTAATTTCCCATTGGTCCAAATGAGTGACAAACAAATGTTATAGAAAAATTCTCAAATACAATTGAGAAATCGGACTTACATAGTCTATAAGTATGGATCCTTGGCTTTAATTTCCCATTGGTCCAAATGAGTGACAAATCGGACTTACATAGTCTATAAGTATGGATCCTTGGCTTTAATTTCCCATTGGTCCAAATGAGTGACAAACAAGTGTTATAGAAAAATTCTCAAAAACAATTGAGAAATCGGACTTACATAGCCTATAAGTATGGATCCTTGGCTTTAATTTCCCATTGGTCCAAATGAGTGACAAACAAATTTTATAGAAAAATTCTCAAATACAATAGAAAAATCGGACTTACATAGTCTATAAGTATGGTTCCTTGGCTTTAATTTCCCATTGGTCCAAATGAGTGACAAACAAGTGTTATAGAAAAATTCTCAAATACAATTGAGATATCGGACTTACATAGCCTATAAGTATGGATCCTTGGCTTTAATTTCCCATTGGTCCAAATGAGTGACAAACATATATGTGCCCACAAATAGCCAAATTCACGTAGAGCTGAACAAAATTTACACAATTTTAATCTTTAAAATTTTATAGAAAAATTCTCAAATACAATTGAGAAATCGGACTTACATAGTCTATAAGTATGGATCCTTGGCTTTAATTTCCCATTGGTCCAAATGAGTGACAAACAAATTGTATAGAAAAACTCTCAAATACAATTGAGAAATCGGACTTACATAGTCTATAAGTATGGATCCTTGGCTTTAATTTCTTATTGGTCTAAATGAGTGACAAACATAAATGTGCCCACAAATAGCTAAATTCCCGTAGAGCTGAACAAAATTTACACAATTTTAATCTTTAAAATTTTATAGAAAAATTCTCAAATACAATTGAGAAATCGGACTTACATAGTCTATAAGTATGGATCCTTGGCTTTAATTTCTTATTGGTCTAAATAAGTGACAAACATAAATGTGCCCACAAATAGCTAAATTCCCGTAGAGCTGAACAAAATTTACACAATTTTAATCTTTAAAATTTTATAGAAAAATTCTCAAATACAATTGAGAAATCGGACTTACATAGTCTATAAGTATGGATCCTTGGCTTTAATTTCCCATTGGTCCAAATGAGTGACAAACATAAATGTGCCCACAAATAGCCAAACTCCCGTAGAGCTCAACAAAATTTACACAATTTTAATCTTTAAAATTTTATAGAAAAATTCTCAAATACAATTGAGAAATCGGACTTACATAGTCTAAAAGTATGGATCCTTGGCTTTAATTTCCCATTGGTCCAAATGAGTGACAAACAAATGTTATAGAACTATTCTCAAATACAATTGAGAAATCGGACTTACATAGTCTATAAGTATGGATCCTTGGCTTTAATTTCCCATTGGTCCAAATGAGTGACAAACATAAATGTGCCCACAAATAGCCAAACTCCCGTAGAGCTCAACAAAATTTACACAATTTTAATCTTTAAAATTTTATAGAAAAATTCTCAAATACAATTGAGAAATCGGACTTACATAGTCTAAAAGTATGGATCCTTGGCTTTAATTTCCCATTGGTCCAAATGAGTGACAAACAAATATTATAGAACAATTCTCAAATACAATATGGAAATCGGACTTACATAGTCTATAAGTATGGATCCTTGGCTTTAATTTCCCATTGGTCCAAATGAGTGACAAACATAAATGTGCCCACAAATAGCCAAACTCCCGTAGAGCTCAACAAAATTTACACAATTTTAATCTTTAAAATTTTATAAAAAAATTCTCAAATACAATTGAGAAATCGGACTTACATAGTCTAAAAGTATGGATCCTTGGCTTTAATTTCCCATTGGTCCAAATGAGTGACAAACAAATGTTATAGAAAAATTCTCAAATACAATTGAGAAATCGGACTTACATAGCCTATAAGTATGGATCCTTGGCTTTAATTTTCCATTGGTCCAAATGAGTGACAAACAAATGTTATAGAAAAATTCTCAAATACAATTGAGAAATCGGACTTACATACTCTATAAGTATGGATCCTTGGCTTTAATTTCCCATTGGTCCAAATGAGTGACAAACAAATGTTATAGAAAAATTCTCAAATACAATTGAGAAATCGGACTTACATAGCCTATAAGTATGGATCCTTGGCTTTAATTTTCCATTGGTCCAAATGAGTGACAAACAAATGTTATAGAAAAATTCTCAAATACAATTGAGAAATCGGACTTACATAGTCTATAAGTATTATCACAAAGGGACCGAATTAACAGACCCAAGTGCGTCACGTCTCAGATGTGGCGGCCCTCGAAACCTAGTCTATAAGTATGGATCCTTGGCTTTAATTTCCCATTGGTCCAAATGAGTGACAAACAAGTGTTATAGAAAAATTCTCAAATACAATTGAGAAATCGGACTTACATAGTCTATAAGTATGGATCCTTGGCTTTAATTTTCCATTGGTCCAAATGAGTGACAAACAAGTGTTATAGAAAAATTCTCAAATACAATTGAGAAATCGGACTTACATAGTCTATAAGTATGGATCCTTGGCTTTAATTTCCCATTGGTCCAAATGAGTGACAAACAAATGTTATAGAAAAATTCTCAAATACAATTGAGAAATCGGACTTACATAGTCTATAAGTATGGATCCTTGGCTTTAATTTTCCATTGGTCCAAATGAGTGACAAACAAGTGTTATAGAAAAATTCTCAAATACAATTGAGAAATCGGACTTACATAGTCTATAAGTATGGATCCTTGGCTTTAATTTCCCATTGGTCCAAATGAGTGACAAACAAATGTTATAGAATAATTCTCAAATACAATTGAGAAATCGGACTTACATAGTCTATAAGTATGGATCCTTGGCTTTAATTTTCCATTGGTCCAAATGAGTGACAAACAAGTGTTATAGAAAAATTCTAAAATACAATTGAGAAATCGGACTTACATAGTCTATAAGTAGGGATCCTTGGCTTTAATTTCCCATTGGTCCAAATGAGTGACAAACAAATTTTATAGAAAAATTCTCAAATATAATTGAGAAATCGGACTTACATAGTCTATAAGTATGGATCCTTGGCTTTAATTCCCCATTGGTCCAAATGAGTGACAAACAAATTTTATAGAAAAATTCTCAAATATAATTGAGAAATCGGACTAACATAGTCTATAAGTATGGATCCTTGGCTTTAATTTCCCATTAGTCCAAATGATTGACAAACAAATGTTATAGAAAAATTCTCAAATACAATTGAGAAATCGGACTAACATAGTCTATAAGTATGGATCCTTGGCTTTAATTTTCCATTGGTCCAAATGAGTGACAAACAAATGTTATAGAAAAATTCTCAAATACAATTGAGAAATAGGACTTACATAGTCTATAAGTATGGATCCTTGGCTTTAATTTCCCATTGGTCCAAATGAGTGACAAACAAATGTTATAGAAAAATTCTCAAATACAATTGAGAAATCGGACTTACATAGCCTATAAGTATGGATCCTTGGCTTTAATTTTCCATTGGTCCAAATGAGTGACAAACAAGTGTTATAGAAAAATTCTCAAATACAATTGAGAAATCGGACTTACATAGTCTATAAGTATGGATCCTTGGCTTTAATTTCCCATTGGTCCAGATGAGTGACAAACAAATGTTATAGAAAAATTCTCAAATACAATTGAGAAATCGGACTTACATAGTCTATAAGTATGGATCCTTGGCTTTAATTTTCCATTGGTCCAAATGAGTGACAAACAAGTGTTATAGAAAAATTCTCAAATACAATTGAGAAATCGGACTTACATAGTCTATAAGTATGGATCCTTGGCTTTAATTTCCTATTGATCCAAATGAGTGCCAAACAAATGTTATAGAAAAATTCTCAAATACAATTGAGAAATCGGACTTACATAGCCTATAAGTATGGATCCTTGGCTTTAATTTTCCATTGGTCCAAATGAGTGACAAACAAATGTTATAGAAAAATTCTCAAATACAATTGAGAAATCGGACTTACATAGTCTATAAGTATGGATCCTTGGCTTTAATTTCCCATTGGTCCACATGAGTGACAAACAAATGTTATAGAAAAATTCTCAAATACAATTGAGAAATCGGACTTACATAGCCTATAAGTATGGATCCTTGGCTTTAATTTTCCATTGGTCCAAATGAGTGAACAAACAAATGTTATAGAAAAATTCTCAAATACAATTGAGAAATCGGACTTACATAGTCTATAAGTATGGATCCTTGGCTTTAATTTTCCATTGGTCCAAATGAGTGACAAACAAATGTTATAGAAAAATTCTCAAATACAATTGAGAAATCGGACTTACATAGCCTATAAGTATGGATCCTTGGCTTTAATTTTCCATTAGTCCAAATGAGTGACAAACAAATGTTATAGAAAAATTCTCAAATACAATTGAGAAATCGGACTTACATAGTCTATAAGTATGGATCCTTGGCTTTAATTTCCCATTGGTCCAAATGAGTGACAAACAAATGTTATAGAAAAATTCTCAAATACAATTGAGAAATCGGACTTACATAGTCTATAAGTATGGATCCTTGGCTTTAATTTCCCATTGGTCCAAATGAGTGACAAACAAGTGTTATAGAAAAATTCCCAAATACAATTGAGAAATCGGACTTACATAGTCTATAAGTATGGATCCTTGGCTTTAATTTCCCATTGGTCCAAATGAGTGACAAACAAATGTTATAGAAAAATTCTCAAATACAATTGAGAAATCGGACTTACATAGTCTATAAGTATGGATCCTTGGCTTTAATTTCCCATTGGTCCAAATGAGTGACAAACAAATGTTATAGAAAAATTCTCAAATACAATTGAGAAATCGGACTTACATAGTCTATAAGTATGGATCCTTGTCTTTAATTTTCCATTGGTGCAAATGAGTGACAAACAAATGTTATAGAAAACTTCTCAAATACAATTGAGAAATCGGACTTACATAGTCTATAAGTATGGATCCTTGGCTTTAATTTCCCATTGGTCCACATGAGTGACAAACAAATGTTATAGAAAAATTCTCAAATACAATTGAGAAATCGGACTTACATAGTCTATAAGTATGGATCCTTGGCTTTAATTTTCCATTGGTCCAAATGAGTGACAAACAAATGTTATAGAAAAATTCTCAAATACAATTGAGAAATCGGACTTACATAGTCTATAAGTATGGATCCTTGGCTTTAATTTCCCATTGGTCCAAATGAGTGACAAACAAATGTTATAGAAAAATTCTCAAATACAATTGAGAAATCGGACTTACATAGTCTATAAGTATGGATCCTTGGCTTTAATTTCCCATTGGTCCAAATGAGTGACAAACAAATGTTATAGAAAAATTCTCAAATACAATTGAGAAATCGGACTTACATAGTCTATAAGTATGGATCCTTGGCTTTAATTTCCTATGGTCCAAATGAGTGACAAACATAAATGTGCCCACAAATAGCCAAATTCCCGTAGAGCTCAAGAAAATTTACACAATTTTAATCTTTAAAATTTTATAGAAAAATTCTCAAATACAATTGAGAAATCAGACTTACATAGTCTATAAGTATGGATCCTTGGCTTTAATTTCTCATTGGTCCAAATGAGTGACAAACATAAATGTGCTCACAAATAGCCAAATTCCCGTAGAGCTCAAGAAAATTTACACAATTTTAATCTTTAAAATTTTATAGAAAAATTCTCAAATACAATTGAGAAATCGGACTTACATAGTCTAAAAGTATGGATCCTTGGCTTTAATTTCTCATTGGTCCAAATGAGTGACAAACATAAATGTGCCCACAAATAGCCAAATTCACGTAGAGCTGAACAAAATTTACACAATTTTAATCTTTAAAATTTTATAGAAAAATTCTCAAATACAATTGAGAAATCAGACTTACATAGTCTATAAGTATGGATCCTTGGCTTTAATTTCTCATTGGTCCAAATGAGTGACAAACAAATGTTGTAGAAAAATTCTCAAATACAATTGAGAAATCGGACTTACATAGTCTATAAGTATGGATCATTGGCTTTAATTTTCCATTGGTCCAAATGAGTGACAAACATAAATGTGTCCACCAATAGCCAAATTCCCGTAGAGCTCAAAAAAATTTACACAATTTTAATCTTTAAAATTTTATAGAAAAATTCTCAAATGTTATAGAAAAATTCTCAAATACATTTGAGAAATCAGACTTACATAGTCTATAAGTATGGATTGGATCCTTGGCCTTAATTTCCCATTGGTTCAAATGAGTGACAAACAAATGTTATAGAAAAATTCTCAAATACAATTGAGAAATCGGACTTACATAGCCTATAAGTATGGATCCTTGGCTTTAATTTCTCATTTGCCCAAATGAGTGACAAACAAATTTTATAGAAAAACTCTCAAATACAATTGAGAAATCGGACTTACATAGTCTAAAAGTATGGATCCTTGGCTTTAATTTCCCATTGGTCCAAATGAGTGACAAACATATATGTGCCCACAAATAGCCAAATTCCCGTAGAGCTCAAGAAAATTTACACAATTTTAATCTTTAAAATTTTATAGAAAAATTCTCAAATACAATTGAGAAATCGGACTTACATAGTCTAAAAGTATGGATCCTTGGCTTTAATTTCCCATTGGTCCAAATGAGTGACAAACATAAATGTGCCCACAAATAGCCAAATTCACGTAGAGCTGAACAAAATTTACACAATTTTAATCTTTAAAATTTTATAGAAAAATTCTCAAATACAATTGAGAAATCAGACTTACATAGTCTATAAGTATGGATCCTTGGCTTTAATTTCTCATTGGTCCAAATGAGTGACAAACAAATGTTGTAGAAAAATTCTCATATACAATGGAGAAATCGGACTTACATAGTCTATAAGTATGGATCATTGGCTTTAATTTTCCATTGGTCCAAATGAGTGACAAACATAAATGTGTCCACCAATAGCCAAATTCCCGTAGAGCTCAAAAAAATTTACACAATTTTAATCTTTAAAATTTTATAGAAAAATTCTCAAATGTTATAGAAAAATTCTCAAATACAATTGAGAAATCAGACTTACATAGTCTATAAGTATGGATTGGATCCTTGGCCTTAATTTCCCATTGGTTCAAATGAGTGACAAACAAATGTTATAGAAAAATTCTCAAATACAATTGAGAAATCGGACTTACATAGCCTATAAGTATGGATCCTTGGCTTTAATTTCTCATTTGCCCAAATGAGTGACAAACAAGTGTTATAGAAAAATTATCAAATACAATTGAGATATCGGACTTACATAGCCTATAAGTATGGATCCTTGGCTTTAATTTCTCATTTGCCCAAATGAGTGACAAACAAGTGTTATAGAAAAATTATCAAATACAATTGAGATATCGGACTTACATAGCCTATAAGTATGGATCCTTGGCTTTAATTTCTCATTGGTCCAAATGAGTGACAAACAAATGTTATAGAAAAATTCTCAAATACAATTGAGAAATCGGACTTACATAGTCTATAAGTATGGATCCTTGGCTTTAATTTCTCATTGGTCCAAATGAGTGACAAACATAAATGTGCCCACAAATAGCCAAATTCACGTAGAGCTGAACAAAATTTACACAATTTTAATCTTTAAAATTTTATAGAAAAATTCTCAAATACAATTGAGAAATCGGACTTACATAGTCTAAGAGTATGGATCCTTGGCTTTAATTTCTCATTGGTCCAAATGAGTGACAAACAAATGTTATAGAAAAATTCTCAAATACAATTGAGAAATCGGACTTACATAGTCTATAAGTATGGATCCTTGGCTTTAATTTCCCATTGGTCCAAATGAGTGACAAGCAAATGTTATAGAAAAATTCCCATATACAATTGAGAAATCGGACTTACATAGCCTATAAGTATGGATCCTTGGCTTTAATTTCCCATTGGTCCAAATGAGTGACAACCAAATGTTATAGAAAAATTCTCAAATACAATTGAGAAATCGGACTTACATAGTCTATAAGTATGGATCCTTGGCTTTAATTTCCCATTGGTCCAAATGAGCGACAAACAAATGTTATAGAAAAATTCTCAAATACAATTGAGAAATCGGACTTACATAGCCTATAAGTATGGTTCCTTGGCTTTAATTTCTCATTGGTCCAAATGAGTGACAAACAAATGTTATAGAAAAATTCTCAAATACAATTGAGAAATCGGACTTACATAGTCTATAAGTATGGATCCTTGGCTTTAATTTCCCATTGGTCCAAATGAGTGACAAACATAAATGTGCCCACAAATAGCCAAATTCACGTAGAGCTGAACAAAATTTACACAATTTTAATCTTTAAAATTTTATAGAAAAATTCTCAAATACAATTGAGAAATCGGACTTACATAGTCTAAAAGTATGGATCCTTGGCTTTAATTTCTCATTGGTCCAAATGAGTGACAAACAAATGTTATAGAAAAATTCTCAAATACAATTGAGAAATCAGACTTACATAGCCTATAAGTATGGATCCTTGGCTTTAATTTCCCATTGGTCCAAATGAGTGACAAACAAATGTTATAGAAAAATTCTCAAATACAATTGAGAAATCAGACTTACATAGTCTATAAGTATGGATCCTTGGCTTTAATTTCCCATTGGTCCAAATGAGCGACAAACAAATGTTATAGAAAAATTCTCAAATACAATTGAGAAATCGGACTTACATAGTCTATAAGTATTGATCCTTGGCTTTAATTTCCCATTGGTCCAAATGAGTGACAAACAAATGTTATAGAAAAATTCTCAAATACAATTGAGAAATCAGACTTACATAGTCTATAAGTATGGATCCTTGGCTTTAATTTCCCATTGGTCCAAATGAGCGACAAACAAATGTTATAGAAAAATTCTCAAATACAATTGAGAAATCGGACTTACATAGTCTATAAGTATTGATCCTTGGCTTTAATTTCCCATTGGTCCAAATGAGTGACAAACAAATGTTATAGAAAAATTCTCAAATACAATTGAGAAATCAGACTTACATAGTCTATAAGTATGGATCCTTGGCTTTAATTTCCCATTGGTCCAAATGAGTGACAAACATAAATGTGCCCACAAATAGCCAAATTCACGTAGAGCTGAACAAAATTTACACAATTTTAATCTTTAAAATTTTATAGAAAAATTCTCAAATACAATTGAGAAATCGGACTTACATAGTCTAAAAGTATGGATCCTTGGCTTTAATTTCTCATTGGTCCAAATGAGTGACAAACAAATGTTATAGAAAAATTCTCAAATACAATTGAGAAATCAGACTTACATAGCCTATAAGTATGGATCCTTGGCTTTAATTTCCCATTGGTCCAAATGAGTGACAAACAAATGTTATAGAAAAATTCTCAAATACAATTGAGAAATCAGACTTACATAGTCTATAAGTATGGATCCTTGGCTTTAATTTCCCATTGGTCCAAATGAGCGACAAACAAATGTTATAGAAAAATTCTCAAATACAATTGAGAAATCGGACTTACATAGTCTATAAGTATTGATCCTTGGCTTTAATTTCCCATTGGTCCAAATGAGTGACAAACAAATGTTATAGAAAAATTCTCAAATACAATTGAGAAATCAGACTTACATAGTCTATAAGTATGGATCCTTGGCTTTAATTTCCCATTGGTCCAAATGAGTGACAAAAATAAATGTGCCCACAAATTGCCAAATTCCGGTAGAGCTGAACAAAATTTACACAATTTTAATATAAATACTTTTAATTTTATTTTATAACGAGGGGGTAGCGAAGCACACCGGGATAAGCTAGTTTTCAATAAAAAACGAACTCTTTTTGGAAACGCTCTGGCAGCTTGAATTTACAAAATTAAAAAAAAAAATTTTGTGATGGGCTTAATCGTACTATTTTTCAAATAGTAATAAATATTAAGTAGATATATATGTAAAATTTTTTTATAATTTGCAATGTTTTGCTGGAAAAAGATGGGGGAAATTTAATTTTTTTTTTTAATTTTATATTAAACTCCGTATTACCTTCTAGATACATACATATGTATATAACATAGCAAAGGTTTTGTAAAACATTATTTTTTTGTGAAATGTGAGAAATTTTGTAAAGTTTTTGTTAAACAATTTTATTGCGAAATCTTAGAAATTTTGTTTTTAATCTATAAAAAGAAAGTTTTTCAAGTCCGCCAAAAACTTGATTTTCCCATTAAAAAAAAAAAAAATTACAAGAAGAATGCGCAACCAACGGCGGAGACGCCAAATGCTGATTTTAATACACTTTTTGAGAATTTTTCTGTGTTTTTATAAAATATGAATTTTTGCCAATCGAAAATCTTCTGTAAGCGGAATCCTATGAATATTGTACACCTATTTTTAGGTCTTGGGTCTACTTGCAAAATCTTATATTTTATAAAATCAAAAATATTAGTTCGGCATACAGGAGCATTATTTACTTAACCCATCACGTAACCATCCGTTCCTGTTAAAAATATAAATTCGAAACTCCACTATTGAACTAAATAGTACAGCCTTATATTATGCAAATTAGATTCCACCTTTTTATAAAATCTCCCATTGTGAGACAATAAGATTTTTGAAACTTTCGGAGTGTATGTGATTTGGATTGGGATTTTATTTTTAATTTCCAAACTCCGCAATTCTTGTGTATATTTTAATATTTCCCTCTGTATTGGAGACATATAGACAAATACCAGGCCTATATTTAACTGCGGAAAACAGAAGGTGGCATATCCTTTTATATCCCTTAACTAAATACACTTAAAGCTTAATGTGTGTGAAGATAAATTTAAATTTAACTAGCAAAGATTTCAACCAAAAATTTTAGTCAAGCCAATTTTGCAGTTAACAGAGCACTGTTAAGCACTTAACAGTTGCTGTAAAAGTTGATGAAACTCATTTCGGATGAATATAAGTGGTCATTATGGAAAAATGGTGATGTATAGGAATATCACACTATACACAAATGGTAGTCCAGGGGGTCCCCTATCATGCAGAAAAGGTGAGATATCTGTAATAATCTTGGGACTTTAAAAAAATGCAAATTTAAATTTTCGTATGAAAAAAATTTCTGGAGGAGATTAGTGGGTTTTATGGAAAAATGGTGATGTATAGGAATATCACACTATACACAAATGGTAGTCCAGGGGGTCGACTATCATGCAGAAAAGGTGAGATATCTGTAATAATCTTGGGACTTTAAAAAAATGCGGATTTAAAAAAAATTTCTGGAGGAGATTAGTGGATTTTATGGAAAAATGGTGATGTATAGGAATATCACACTATACACAAATGGTAGTCCAGGGGGTCGACTATCATGCAGAAAAGGTGAGATATCTGTAATAATCTTGGGACTTTAAAAAAATGCAAATTTAAATTTTCATATGAAAAAAATTTCTGGAGGAGATTAGTGGATTTTATGGAAAAATGGTAATGTATAGGAATATCACACTATACACAAATGGTAGTCCAGGGGGTCCCCTATCATGCAGAAAAGGTGAGATATCTGTAATAATCTTGGGACTTTAAAAAAATGCAAATTTAAATTTTCATATGAAAAAAATTTCTGGAGGAGATTAGTGGATTTTATGGAAAAATGGTGATGTATAGGAATATCACACTATACACAAATGGTAGTCCAGGGGGTCGACTATCATGCAGAAAAGGTGAGATATCTGTAATAATCTTGGGACTTTAAAAAAATGCGGATTTAAAAAAAATTTCTGGAGGAGACTAGTGGATTTTATGGAAAAATGGTGATGTATAGGAATATCACACTATACACAAATGGTAGTCCAGGGGGTCGACTATCATGCAGAAAAGGTGAGATATCTGTAATAATCTTGGGACTTTAAAAAAATGCGGATTTAAAAAAAATTTCTGGAGGAGATTAGTGGATTTTATGGAAAAATGGTGATGTATAGGAATATCACACTATACACAAATGGTAGTCCAGGGGGTCAACTATCATGCAGAAAAGGTGAGATATCTGTAATAATCTTGGGACTTTAAAAAAATGCAAATTTAAATTTTCATATGAAAAAAATTTCTGGAGGAGATTAGTGGGTTTTATGGAAAAATGGTGATGTATAGGAATATCACACTATACACAAATGGTAGTCCAGGGGGTCGACTATCATGCAGAAAAGGTGAGATATCTGTAATAATCTTGGGACTTTAAAAAAATGCGGATTTAAAAAAAATTTCTGGAGGAGACTAGTGGATTTTATGGAAAAATGGTGATGTATAGGAATATCACACTATACACAAATGGTAGTCCAGGGGGTCCCCTATCATGCAGAAAAGGTGAGATATCTGTAATAATCTTGGGACTTTAAAAAAATGCAAATTTAAATTTTCATATGAAAAAAATTTCTGGAGGAGATTAGTGGATTTTATGGAAAAATGGTGATGTATAGGAATATCACACTATACACAAATGGTAGTCCAGGGGGTCGACTATCATGCAGAAAAGGTGAGATATCTGTAATAATCTTGGGACTTTAAAAAAATGCGGATTTAAAAAAAAAATTCTGGACAAGATTAGTGGTATTTATGGAAAAATGGTGATGTATAGGAATATCACACTATACACAAATGGTAGTCCAGGGGGTCCCCTATCATGCAGAAAAGGTGAGATATCTGTAATAATCTTGGGACTTTAAAAAAATGCAAATTTAAATTTTCGTATGAAAAAAATTTCTGGAGGAGATTAGTGGGTTTTATGGAAAAATGGTGATGTATAGGAATATCACACTATACACAAATGGTAGTCCAGGGGGTCGACTATCATGCAGAAAAGGTGAGATATCTGTAATAATCTTGGGACTTTAAAAAAATGCGGATTTAAAAAAAATTTCTGGAGGAGATTAGTGGATTTTATGGAAAAATGGTGATGTATAGGAATATCACACTATACACAAATGGTAGTCCAGGGGGTCGACTATCATGCAGAAAAGGTGAGATATCTGTAATAATCTTGGGACTTTAAAAAAATGCAAATTTAAATTTTCATATGAAAAAAATTTCTGGAGGAGATTAGTGGATTTTATGGAAAAATGGTAATGTATAGGAATATCACACTATACACAAATGGTAGTCCAGGGGGTCCCCTATCATGCAGAAAAGGTGAGATATCTGTAATAATCTTGGGACTTTAAAAAAATGCAAATTTAAATTTTCATATGAAAAAAATTTCTGGAGGAGATTAGTGGATTTTATGGAAAAATGGTGATGTATAGGAATATCACACTATACACAAATGGTAGTCCAGGGGGTCGACTATCATGCAGAAAAGGTGAGATATCTGTAATAATCTTGGGACTTTAAAAAAATGCGGATTTAAAAAAAAAATTCTGGACAAGATTAGTGGTTTTTATGGAAAAATGGTGATGTATAGGAATATCACACTATACACAAATGGTAGTCCAGGGGGTCCCCTATCATGCAGAAAAGGTGAGATATCTGTAATAATCTTGGGACTTTAAAAAAATGCGGATTTAAAAAAAATTTCTGGAGGAGATTAGTGGATTTTATGGAAAAATGGTGATGTATAGGAATATCACACTATACACAAATGGTAGTCCAGGGGGTCCCCTATCATGCAGAAAAGGTGAGATATCTGTAATAATCTTGGGACTTTAAAAAAATGCAAATTTAAATTTTCATATGAAAAAAATTTCTGGAGGAGATTAGTGGATTTTATGGAAAAATGGTGATGTATAGGAATATCACACTATACACAAATGGTAGTCCAGGGGGTCGACTATCATGCAGAAAAGGTGAGATATCTGTAATAATCTTGGGACTTTAAAAAAATGCGGATTTAAAAAAAAAATTCTGGACAAGATTAGTGGTATTTATGGAAAAATGGTGATGTATAGGAATATCACACTATACACAAATGGTAGTCCAGGGGGTCCCCTATCATGCAGAAAAGGTGAGATATCTGTAATAATCTTGGGACTTTAAAAAAATGCAAATTTAAATTTTCGTATGAAAAAAATTTCTGGAGGAGATTAGTGGGTTTTATGGAAAAATGGTGATGTATAGGAATATCACACTATACACAAATGGTAGTCCAGGGGGTCGACTATCATGCAGAAAAGGTGAGATATCTGTAATAATCTTGGGACTTTAAAAAAATGCGGATTTAAAAAAAATTTCTGGAGGAGATTAGTGGATTTTATGGAAAAATGGTGATGTATAGGAATATCACACTATACACAAATGGTAGTCCAGGGGGTCGACTATCATGCAGAAAAGGTGAGATATCTGTAATAATCTTGGGACTTTAAAAAAATGCAAATTTAAATTTTCATATGAAAAAAATTTCTGGAGGAGATTAGTGGATTTTATGGAAAAATGGTAATGTATAGGAATATCACACTATACACAAATGGTAGTCCAGGGGGTCCCCTATCATGCAGAAAAGGTGAGATATCTGTAATAATCTTGGGACTTTAAAAAAATGCAAATTTAAATTTTCATATGAAAAAAATTTCTGGAGGAGATTAGTGGATTTTATGGAAAAATGGTGATGTATAGGAATATCACACTATACACAAATGGTAGTCCAGGGGGTCGACTATCATGCAGAAAAGGTGAGATATCTGTAATAATCTTGGGACTTTAAAAAAATGCGGATTTAAAAAAAATTTCTGGAGGAGACTAGTGGATTTTATGGAAAAATGGTGATGTATAGGAATATCACACTATACACAAATGGTAGTCCAGGGGGTCCCCTATCATGCAGAAAAGGTGAGATATCTGTAATAATCTTGGGACTTTAAAAAAATGCAAATTTAAATTTTCATATGAAAAAAATTTCTGGAGGAGATTAGTGGATTTTATGGAAAAATGGTGATGTATAGGAATATCACACTATACACAAATGGTAGTCCAGGGGGTCGACTATCATGCAGAAAAGGTGAGATATCTGTAATAATCTTGGGACTTTAAAAAAATGCGGATTTAAAAAAAAAATTCTGGACAAGATTAGTGGTATTTATGGAAAAATGGTGATGTATAGGAATATCACACTATACACAAATGGTAGTCCAGGGGGTCCCCTATCATGCAGAAAAGGTGAGATATCTGTAATAATCTTGGGACTTTAAAAAAATGCAAATTTAAATTTTCGTATGAAAAAAATTTCTGGAGGAGATTAGTGGGTTTTATGGAAAAATGGTGATGTATAGGAATATCACACTATACACAAATGGTAGTCCAGGGGGTCGACTATCATGCAGAAAAGGTGAGATATCTGTAATAATCTTGGGACTTTAAAAAAATGCGGATTTAAAAAAAATTTCTGGAGGAGATTAGTGGATTTTATGGAAAAATGGTGATGTATAGGAATATCACACTATACACAAATGGTAGTCCAGGGGGTCGACTATCATGCAGAAAAGGTGAGATATCTGTAATAATCTTGGGACTTTAAAAAAATGCAAATTTAAATTTTCATATGAAAAAAATTTCTGGAGGAGATTAGTGGATTTTATGGAAAAATGGTAATGTATAGGAATATCACACTATACACAAATGGTAGTCCAGGGGGTCCCCTATCATGCAGAAAAGGTGAGATATCTGTAATAATCTTGGGACTTTAAAAAAATGCGGATTTAAAAAAAATTTCTGGAGGAGATTAGTGGATTTTATGGAAAAATGGTGATGTATAGGAATATCACACTATACACAAATGTTAGTCCAGGGGGTCGACTATCATGCAGAAAAGGTGAGATATCTGTAATAATCTTGGGACTTTAAAAAAATGCAAATTTAAATTTTCATATGAAAAAAATTTCTGGAGGAGATTAGTGGATTTTATGGAAAAATGGTAATGTATAGGAATATCACACTATACACAAATGGTAGTCCAGGGGGTCCCCTATCATGCAGAAAAGGTGAGATATCTGTAATAATCTTGGGACTTTAAAAAAATGCAAATTTAAATTTTCATATGAAAAAAATTTCTGGAGGAGATTAGTGGGTTTTATGGAAAAATGGTGATGTATAGGAATATCACACTATACACAAATGGTAGTCCAGGGGGTCAACTATCATGCAGAAAAGGTGAGATATCTGTAATAATCTTGGGACTTTAAAAAAATGCAAATTTAAATTTTCATATGAAAAAAATTTCTGGAGGAGATTAGTGGGTTTTATGGAAAAATGGTGATGTATAGGAATATCACACTATCCACAAATGGTAGTCCAGGGGGTCGACTATCATGCAGAAAAGGTGAGATATCTGTAATAATCTTGGGACTTTAAAAAAATGCAAATTTAAATTTTCATATGAAAAAAATTTCTGGAGGAGATTAGTGGATTTTATGGAAAAATGGTGATGTATAGGAATATCACACTATACACAAATGGTAGTCCAGGGGGTCAACTATCATGCAGAAAAGGTGAGATATCTGTAATAATCTTGGGACTTTAAAAAAATGCAAATTTAAATTTTCATATGAAAAAAATTTCTGGAGGAGATTAGTGGGTTTTATGGAAAAATGGTGATGTATAGGAATATCACACTATACACAAATGGTAGTCCAGGGGGTCGACTATCATGCAGAAAAGGTGAGATATCTGTAATAATCTTGGGACTTTAAAAAAATGCAAATTTAAATTTTCATATGAAAAAAATTTCTGGAGGAGATTAGTGGGTTTTATGGAAAAATGGTGATGTATAGGAATATCACACTATACACAAATGGTAGTCCAGGGGGTCAACTATCATGCAGAAAAGGTGAGATATCTGTAATAATCTTGGGACTTTAAAAAAATGCAAATTTAAATTTTCATATGAAAAAAATTTCTGGAGGAGATTAGTGGGTTTTATGGAAAAATGGTGATGTATAGGAATATCACACTATCCACAAATGGTAGTCCAGGGGGTCGACTATCATGCAGAAAAGGTGAGATATCTGTAATAATCTTGGGACTTTAAAAAAATGCAAATTTAAATTTTCATATGAAAAAAATTTCTGGAGGAGATTAGTGGGTTTTATGGAAAAATGGTGATGTATAGGAATATCACACTATACACAAATGGTAGTCCAGGGGGTCGACTATCATGCAGAAAAGGTGAGATATCTGTAATAATCTTGGGACTTTAAAAAAATGCAAATTTAAATTTTCATATGAAAAAAATTTCTGGAGGAGATTAGTGGGTTTTATGGAAAAATGGTGATGTATAGGAATATCACACTATACACAAATGGTAGTCCAGGGGGTCAACTATCATGCAGAAAAGGTGAGATATCTGTAATAATCTTGGGACTTTAAAGTCTTTTTTTAAAGTCCCAAGATTATTACAGATATCTCACCTTTTCTGCATGATAGTCGACCCCCTGGACTACCATTTGTGTATAGTGTGATATTCCTATACATCACCATTTTTCCATAAAATCCACTAATCTCCTCCAGAAATTTTTTTCATATGAAAATTTAAATTTGCATTTTTTTAAAGTCCCAAGATTATTACAGATATCTCACCTTTTCTGCATGATAGTTGACCCCCTGGACTACCATTTGTGTATAGTGTGATATTCCTATACATCACCATTTTTCCATAATGACCACTTATATTCATCCGAAATGAGTTTCATCAACTTTTACAGCAACTGTTAAGTGCTTAACAGTGCTCTGTTAACTGCAAAATTGGCTTGACTAAAATTTTTGGTTGAAATCTTTGCTAGTTAAATTTAAATTTATCTTCACACACATTAAAGCTTAAGTAAATTTATTATACATATTTGAGTTAAAAATTTTTGAAAATAATTTTTTAAACAAGTGCCCTTGAGATAAGTTAAGATACTCGTATGTATGTACTTTTATTCAATTCATCGGCAGGCAAAAAAAATAATATAACTCTCCTTCATTCATGCACATTCTTTTTTTTTTATTGCATTCATTCATTCGTAGATTGCATTTTTAAACAAGTTGCATCATTTCAACCCTACCAGCTTTCTTTGGAAAATATGGAAACGCAAAAAAGAACTCAATGAAATGAGCCATTCTTTTGTTTTAAAATAAACCACATTCATACTAGTGGCATCAGTAAAGTCAGTCAGTCAGTCAGTCAGTAAGTAAGTAAATTGATCAAATAATTGAAAGAAGAAAAAACCCAAAAACCTTTTTTAATACTTTTTTCCCTTCTTTTATGCAATTTGTTTTGAGGTTTTTATTTTTTAAGCCATTTTTTTATTTTCAAATTTTGTTTTTTAGGGGAAATATTGGTGACTTTTAATTCTCCTTAAAAAGCAGGGATTTTATTTAATATCCTCTGCTTTACTTGTCAATTTAACTTGCCTAAAATTTAGCGATTCTACAAGTAAGCAACTACATATTTAATTGTTTTAACACATTTTTTTTAAATTAATTTTGACCTAGTTCTACTAAAACATTATATCAATGAATTATTTCATTAATTGTATTCACAAAAAATTCCAGCAACAAATCCTTTCAATAAACCAATTAACAAAGAAATTTAATGAATGTTTTCATTGAAACATAGTATTCCTATGTACATAAAATTATTGAATTTTTTCATAAAATTAATGAATTTTCATATGAAAAGTAATATTGTCAGGCTCAAGTTCAGTTTTATTGAATTAATGAAAATTCAAAATTACTAAGAGTTTTTTTTTATGTTGGCAAATATTATTATTTACATAGTATATCCAATCAGTTTTTAGCAGAACGTATCTGTACTGATTTCAAGGTATACGTTCTGCTAAAAACTGATTGGATATAAATAATAATATTTTCCAACATAAAAAAACTAAAAAAACTCTTAGTAATTTTGAATTTTCATTTATTCAATAAAACTGAACTTGAGCCTGATAATATTACTTTTCATATGTAAACCAATATAAGTTCAAATAATAATTACGTTTATTCGTAATAATAATAATATAAAAAAATATTAATGAATTTTTTCATAAAATTAATGAATTTTTTCATAAAAATAATGAATTGAGGCCAATGAATATATAATCATAGAAAGTGTTTTTTTTTAATGTACAAAACCTACCATATTAAATTTGATTAGGTTGAAAATATGATAACAATAAACTTACCCGGCAAACAGGCTGTGGATGTTTGATAATTCTTGATTTGAGAAAATCCTGCAAATAAGGAAAGAAAATATTTGATATTATTTTTTTTAAGTAACATCTTATATATACATATATCTATATAATTAACAGGCACAAAAGTTTTTGTGAAATTTTGTGAAATTAAAAATAATTATTCACAGAATTGAACCAGATATTAGGGGTTATTATGGCCTTAGTATTTTGGCAGGTATAAGCGTTTAAAATTGCTATTAATATATGCACACTCATTATTCATGCATATAAGTTTGCTCCAACTGGTTTTACAAAGAAAATCTTTTTCATTGTTTGGATATGGGCGAATTGTTCGAATGTTAAAGGGACAAAATAGAAGAGAGCTCAGTAAAAAGGTTTCGGTGATTGTAAGTAAGTAAGTATCTATTTTGTTTTTGCATGTAACTGTTCTGTAAAGATATATTATTTACATCTAGAATACGGTCGATTGTGTCGGTCGTCGGTTATACCAGCAGTATTTATATAGTGAAAATATTTCAAGTAATTTTTAAAAAATTAATTAACTGATTTCGAAGCATCAATAATTACAGAACATCTTATTCTATTTGTGGAAAATATCAAAAACATTTACTGTCTCACGAGTGACCGATGAAAATACAAAAGAGGTGGTGCTCTGACAGATATACGAGTATTGTTTGCTCCCTTCACCCTAAGTCCACGTCTGACCACGTCTGACCACGAATTACCGTTGTAGTTCTAAAAGTACACATGAATCATAAACGAAGCTGTTGGCATGCATACACACAACCATAATTTGTTAACTGGCTTGAGAAATCATTTGTGTATTTAATTTTTTAAGTTGAAAAAAAAACCTCAAGTGTTAATAAAAATCAACGCAAAAAAACCATACATAGCTGGTACATAACAATAACTTTCTAATTATATTTAATAGAGCGGCATGATTAGGCATATTTCTGGCAACATTTTTTCCGTTTATTTTTTGTGTGTTGTTTTTCGCTAAAGCTTTAAAGCCAATTACAAAAATGTAATTGAATAATTTTTCTCTGTTTTGTTTAGAGTGCTAAAGCCTGCTTAACTTAATAAAACAAAGTTAAAATTTCAGCAGAATTCAACTTTTTTTTTACGATATTTTTTCCCAATAGACCATACGATTTTTTGTTTTGTTACAATTTTTTTTTCTTCTTTCATTTGATGCATAAATTAACCCTTCAAAAGTGACACTTAAACACTGTGACTGAAGTTCAAAATTTAATTGACTTTATGTACAGTGCAACAGCAGCACCAGCACCAGCAGCAGCAGCAGCAGTAGCGGGGACAGCAGCCTACACTTGTAACGCTTTTCAAAATATAAAGACAACAGCACAAAAAAAAAGCTGTTGCAAATTTCAGCACTCCAGAGTTTTTATTTGTTTTACAAGTTTTATGTCAAAAGAGTTAAAGTGTGAAAAAACAATACAAAAAATAATATTTTTTATATATTTCACACCTTAAAACAATGAAATCAGAAATTTGAAAAATTGCACTTGATATAAGTATTTAAATCAAAAAGAATTAAAGAAAAGTGGAAAGGGCTGGCACTACGACTTACATGTGTACTTACTGACGTTCTTAGCTTAAGAAACATTAATTGGTTGCATATATTAGGGCAGTTTGATTTATAAATGCGTAAAGTATAGATAAAGGGTTACAAATTTAATTGTTGTGAAAACAAAACTTTGCAAGAATTCAATTAAAACATTTAGAATTTTCTAAATTTTCAAAGCTCGAAATATTGGCTAATAATAGTCATGGGTAAAGCATACTTTAAGGAATTAAGACTTCTTCTACATTTTCACCATCTAACCTCTCTACCGCATTCCTTTCTCCCTAGCTGTGGCACAATGTATGGCATAAGAAGGTATCATCCCCTGACAGCTGGTCCTACAAAAAAAAAAAAAACTCGACTTTATTGCTTGACTATAATTATGGGGCCATTGACTTTACCTAATTTTATGATATAATATGATCAGTGATCACAATTTATATTTTAGTGTCTCATGAGCAGCAATTTTTCTTAAAATCTTTTTGTTATATTTCAATTTATTTAAATTTTTAATTAATTTTCTGTTGGTTTTTTATTTCAATGTGTGTACATTGGTGTTTTTTATTTAACTAAATTTTCGTATGATGTTTGCTTGCCAAAATATTTCATAAAAATTAGTAAATTAAATGGCTTTTTTCAATTAACAATTTGGTTTTGTTTAAATGACAAGATATAATTTATTTTTTTTTTTTAATGAAAGACACTTAACGATTGCATACGTGGGCAACAGAAAAGTCTTTGATATTTGAGCTTATTTGCTAATAGCCATCGTTATTTGAATTTGTGATTAAAATAGACTTTAAGATATATAAAAAGTATGCCAAAAATAATTTTTAAAAAGTAGAATAAAGAAAGCAACCAACTGTATTGAAATATTAGAAATTCTATTTAGGTCACACGAACCCAAAAATAAGTTTAACTTGATCAATTCCTGTTAAGCATACGCTGGCCTCCCACAGGTTATACTGTCTGTATTAATTGCAATAATTGCATTTTAAATATAATGTCGATGAAACATTTTCATTGATAACACTGTGAAAAACATGTTTGTCAAACATTTTAAGGCTCTAACTTTTCGCTGTGGGAGTGTTTCTGTCTCCTGTTTTGAAATAGTGATCAATATCTCTCCACATTTAAAAATAATTGTATTAAAATACTACTGTATATCCTCAAGTACAACAAATTTGACAATTCAATTTGCAGAACTACAACAACTCGATTTCGGCGATTTCCACAAATCCTCATTGATTGTGTTGATGTGTACTTCTTCATAATACTTTTTAAGGTCAATTAAGTGCAATTTTAAACTTTATTGAAAGGACTTTTATATGGGAAATATTTTTGAATCACTAGGTTCAGCTATGTATGCACTTAAACGGGGACTACTGTAGCCATTTTAATTGTTCTCGAAATTTTTTGTAGATCTTAATGTATTTTTATCTATAATTTCGTAGACATAATTCATTTTCAAAAATCATCTAATTGGGTGGTCGACGTCAATTCTATTTTCTTCTTTAAACACATTTTTTTTTCTTTCATTCTATTGAAGTGTATCTTTAAGCTACTTGAAACAATTATATGAAAAGAAAGAAAACAAATGAATAAATATATTTTTACTTCTAGAAAAACAAAAAAACATAAATTTACATAATACAGTTGACGTAAGTATGTATGTGCTCAAAATTGTTATAAAGGGGGGAGAGAATAATTGCTTCATAAAATAACAACATTTAAATCGGGTTAATTAGAAATAGTTAAAAAGGTATACATCTAAATATATATATAAAGATCTTGAGATATTCTCAGTGAACCAAAAATTTATTGTTTCAATGAATTGCTTTAAAATGTTTTTTTTTATGTATTAGTACATCAAATTAATGGATTTCTTAAATAAATATAACGAATGTTGTTTCCAATGAATCGTTTTATTTTGAATGATAATATTTTACTGAAAACTTAAACAATGAATATTTTCATTAAAAGAATTAGTATGTTTATTGAAACGATAATTATTTTTATTGAAACATGAATATTTTCATTGAAATAAAAAATATTTTTATAGAAACAATGAATGTTTTCATTGAAACGTAAATATTTTCATTTACACAATGAATTTTTTCATTAAAACAATGAATATTTTCATTTAAACAATGAATATTGTCCTTGAAACAATAATTACGTTTGACGAAATATGAATATTTTTATTGAAACATTGAATGTTTTCATTGAAAA
This sequence comes from Lypha dubia, assembly GCA_947311025.1. NCBI lineage: Eukaryota > Metazoa > Arthropoda > Insecta > Diptera > Tachinidae > Lypha > Lypha dubia. The sequence goes on along the minus strand of OX371262.1, from coordinate 8,231,557 downwards.
AATTAATATTTTTATTTAAAAATAAATACTTTCACTGAAACAATGAATACGTTCATTGAAACATTGGATATTTTCATTGAAGCATTGGATATTTTAATTGAAACAATGAATGTTTTCATTGAAACAAAAAATATTTTCATTTAAACAATGAATATTTTCATTGAAACAATGAATATTTTCATTTAAACAATGAATATTTTCATTTAAACATTAAATATTTTCATTTAAACATTAAATATTTTCATTTAAACAATGAATATTTTCTTTGTATTATTATTATTGGCCAGATGTAATTCCTTTTGTTATTTTTTACTTATAAATTTAGCTATTGGCCTACCGTATTTTATGTAAAACACAAACATGAAAGGGTTTTTTAAATACATTATTCTTTAATATTATTCAAAAATTGTTGATATTTTTCTTTTTAATAGAAATAAAAAATATCCCTTGAAAAATTGAACATACAATTCACGAAACGTCGGGAAAAATATGGAATAAAAAATTTTACTTTTATTTACATAAAATACGGTAGGCCAATAGCTAAATTTATAAATAAAAAATAACAAAATGAATATTTTTATTGAAACAATGAATGTTTTTATTGAAACAATGAATATTTTCATTTAAACATTAAATATTTTCATTTAAACATGAATATTTTGATTTAAACAAGGAATATTTTCATTGAAAAATATGTATGAATGTATTTAATAAATGTATTTTTGCGTAAAAACAATGAATCTAGTCAAATCAATGTAATTTATTTTTAATATATGTGACCTTCTCCGAGAAAAGGGACATAGTGTGTCAAAAAACGGGTTTAGACTTAAGAGTGGATTCTGGTACCTAAGAGGGTGTAGAATATGATAAAATGAGTTAGATTTCTGATAAAAATTTATTTACCCCATAAAAACGTACAAAACGAACGAACGAAAATCGAGAACGAACAGAGAAAAAACGAACAGAACAGCAACACTAGCAAGGTATTGTCACACTAAAAGCGAAAAAAAAATACGTCACCACATAGGCATGACGTCACCAAAGCCGGCACCCAATCATAACTAACCATACCAAATCGCATCTCGCAACTGAAGGTGTTCTCACAGTGATAATGCGTTATGAAACTTTAAATGCGTTTTTCTCAAAACTTCATTTTCACACACTAGGTCCCTTTTCTTGGAGAAAGTCACATACATATGTAGAAAAAAAATTTTTAGTACTTCCAAAATGATCTAACGAGTTTCACTATAAATAAAACACGCACAATCATGAAGCAAACCAGGAAAATTCTTTTCTTGGAGCTTAATGATTTAAGAAAATAGCTTTGAGATTGATATTCAACCATCTGAGGTCGTCACTGTGCAACGGTAGGGAGATTGAAAACAACAAATGAATGAATCCAGATGAATCCTCACGGGATATAAAAACATACATACACACATACATATATGTATGATGCAATGAGAAAATAGTTTCATTTTTTTCCGGCATTAATTTTAACTTAGTTTTTGTTCTAATTTGCAATTTTTAACAAATTTCTGATTATTTTATTTTATTTTAACACAAAAAAATTGCTCATACCTATTTTATAAAAGGATGATTTAATCAAATTGAATTTTCGTTACCAATACGTTGGTTTTTATAGGATTTAAACTATTCAAATAATACAATTTATATTCATTATTAAACATGAATGAACAGCAAATAGATAATAAAATTTAGTTTCCAATACGAAGAATAATGTGTATTTTCAAAAATTCACATATGACTTAAACAAAAAGTTGGCAGCAAATCAAAATAGATATATATTCATAATTAATATAAATAAACAACAAATAAACTGTTGAATTTTAATTGAATTGAATAGATGGCTGGTTGACTGGCTATTTAGTGAGGACAAGTGCGAATACTGAAGATAACTAAAAGTCCCGCTCGAAACTTGAAGTTTATAAAATCCATTTTACAAAATTGTTATGTTTAATTTAAAATTTCAATCATCAAAACACCCCAACCAAGCCTAAAAAAACACTCAAACGCTTGTTAAACGCGAATACAAATTCTTATTTGACAAGTTTACAGTGAGTATGAAAAAAATAATATTTAATTAAATATTTTTACAAAACTTAACTAGTTCCAGAGCTTGCAGCGCCATCTCTGCAATATAAAATTAATTTAACAGCTACCAACAATCGCTACTTAAAAGAATGATGTAAATTCACAACATTTGATGTAATTTCACAACAAAAGAGCGCTGCAAACAGCGACTCGATGGTAGTCTTTGAGCAAGACCTACAATTTTGTTTTCCGCACAAATTAAAAATTGTAAATAACTTCATTTAATTCTCAATTGATATTTTGCATGTCAAAATAACATCATATGTTTCTTGAAACAGCAAAGCGGACTGCCTCGTTTGCGATATCCAGCAATTGTGGTTTTAAGCTTAACCTTAAGTTATAAAATTTCACTGTATTCATGATTTTTTATTAAAGCGCGAATTGCATCAAAAGTCAATTATATACTTTTTTAAAAATAAACTGCTGCAATGTATGTTAAGCTAAATGCAAACAAAAAAAGGAACTAATCACCAGAAATCAAATCAACTTATTTTGAGAAATAAAATGACAAAAAATGAAAAGTGTTTTTTTAATAAAAAGCAACAATGAATAAAATTTGGAACTGCAAACCAAAAAAATGTCGCATCATTGTGACTGTAAAAAATATCCAAAGGTACGAGTATTTGAGCATCGCGCAAAAATTAAATTAAAATTTTCATATGAAATGATTTTAAACCGCTCATACGCTAATTACTTGTCACAACACTTGTGTTAGCTTCCACAGTCATTGGTTGGCGGCACCCGGCAGTTCTTTTTTAGTCTTAAATTCTGTCTGAAACCTTTTATCGAACAAAATGTTATGTATACATAATTTACGTAGTGCTGAAGCTAGGTAGTAGGCTCGATCGTTGACTTACGATCATGTATTGAATGATTCAAAAATTTGATTCTAGGATTAAATAAAAATTGACAGAGGCATCCTACATCTCGATAGTCACCATCTGTATGTACTTCCTTGTCTAAAAATCAAGGCTAACTTTCTCGAATAAAATTTTTTAGACTTACAGTCATGCCACTGAATTCAATTCTGCGTAACAGTGGAGTTTCAGTTCCCAAAGTTGAGTGGATTCTTTAGAAAACGAAAAAGGAAAAATGGATTTACTTCATTTGTAGTAAAAATTAAAAAAGCATTTAGACTTTTAAAAGCGGCTTGAGTAAAATAAGCTTTACATGTCAATAAAAAAATAAGCTTAATGTAAGCTTCGCTACTACAAATAATTTTAACAAAAAATCATCATGGCAAATTCGAAATACAAAATAAACCGAAGCTGACTGACTATAAATCAAAAACGATCGAAATACAATTACGGATCGGAGTGTGTGACTTATGCATTAGAATCAAGGATGTCTTGACGGCATAATATAAGTTAGAAAGAAAAATTAATGCGCTTGTCGTAGCAATTGTTCACGCCAATATGTGCGGCGAAAGAAACTTCAGAACTGCTGGGCATTAGCAACTATATTTATTTTGTGATTTTATTTGTTGATTCTTCTAATTAAAGAATAAAATCGTTATGATATTTTTTTATCACGTTTTTATTATTGTAAAACGAAAAATATTGTCATGGTCTGCTATAAATTGTAAAGTGACAAACATATTTTTATTCATTAGCATTAACTATCAAAGAAAAAAGTCATTGATAAAATTAAGACTCAGTCAGTCAGTCAAGCATGGATACACCCACGTTGAAAAAATTGCATATTTTACACAAAATTTTCTGCATCTTAAATGAGTAACACAAACCATAATACGTACAAAGTATTCCTTTCCACTGTCATAATTAAGCAGATAAATTTTACTGATTTTTTTTTTTCATACATAAATTCCTGCAATTAAGCTCAACAACACTTGTGTTTTAAATAAGAGGCAATTAATTAATAATAAAAATAATGAAAACAAAAAATCTATAATCGAACAAATTAAAAAGAATTCTTTTCATAAACTAAATAAAGCAAAACTGTACATTTGATTCAATTCACTAAAAAAAAACAGAGAAAACAAAATACTCGTAAACTAAACCGAGACCCTCATCATGCATTGTTTAATATTAATCAGTTTTTAATTATTTCATCACTTGCAAAAGTATCAGGTTTCTTCCCGTGTCTCAATGAAATGAAACGAAGCTGTATTTACAAAAATTCAAAACTTATGTTGAGCTTAAAGTGCAAAATAAAAAAAAAAAAAAAACAAATACGAAGACGGATTGTTATATTTTCAAAATACTGAGAGACAAAAAAAAAAATTGGAACCGAAAATAAAGTAAAATTATCACCCCTTTCTTTTAAATGGCTGAGTTTTTTGTTGTTGTTGTATTATTACCCAAAACAAAAAGAGGCTAATAAATACAACATAAATATCGTAATAAAAATTTGAAAAGTGTGGAACGATCAAGGTCGATTAGCCAGGACCTTATAGGAATATAAAACGCGATACATAACCTAAAACATATGAAACGTGGCAATTACTCTATAATAGTCACACATTTAACCACTACAAACTACGGCAGAACACTTTCGGAAACATCAAATTGAAGATTCTCACAGCCATACCTAAACAAGAGCGGCAAGCGTTTTTTAGCTGTCAAAAGTTCTCATGCCCATACAATTTGTATGGAGCATCCCTAAATAACGCGGCGGCAAAATTTTGCAATTGGAAAATCCGATTTTGACAGCGCGTTTAATAGTGACGTTAGCTGCAAAAGACAAGCACTCATGATACAATGGCTATAAGGTAGTCTTACAAGCCCAGCTGACAATTCTTGTAAATTACTTGTTTTTTATTTCAAGTGTTAATTTTGATTTTTATTTATTTTTTCGTATTTGAATGAATAATTTTTATTTATATTTTTGTCACAGGTTGAAACATACACACATACACATTTATACTTTTGACTTCTGAGGAATTTTTTTGTTGTGTTTTTTGTAGAGATGCATGTATTATTAGGTTATGAGTATACTATTATAATCAGGGTTGTTATATATTTTGTAATAACCCTGTTTTTATGATAAAGCGTTGACGCTCTTGTTTAGGTATGGTATTTCAGCGTTAACGCTAGGCGGTAGAAAACGTTTCGCTTTCCGCTCTTGTTTAGGTATGGCTGTCACTAGGGGCCCCATTTTTCAGCTTGAGGCAAAAGCTAGAGGATCTAGTGCCAGTACATTTCCAGATGTTTTCCTGTGTCATATGTCCAGTAATTACAATCCGGTTCGAAGGACCATATCATATATATTTATGGCTGTAGTGGAGATGTACTGACTTAGCCGAAAACGCGAATAATGAAATGATGGCTCTGCATTTTATACACTATGCCGGATTTTTGCTACCTGTAACCAATGATCTTTGCTAGAACGGCATTAGGATTTAGAATCATTCAGCTTAATAAGATTTCTTAGTTAAAAGTGTCGATATGGTTTCATAACCCCGAGGTAGTCATATTTGACACCTTTTAGTTTATTTTGTACTTAAACACTCTGCCTAGGAAACCTACAGTCTTTTCACCTTAAAATTCATGTAATCATCACTTTGCTATTGGAACAGTAGTTCAAAAGAATGAAATATAAATATATATATGTTTATATTTTCTGGATTGCTTAGGAGAGAACTCCTCTTCTAATTCCCCCGAATTTAAAAAGTGGGACTATTTAATTTAAATAATTTTAGTTCTTAATTTTATTCGAATAATTTTACTACACACTATAATTTTAATAATTTTAATACGAAAAAATTAAATTTTGATAGTTTAGGTCCAACAGGTTTTATTCAGGTAACATATTAATCGAATAATTTTTATTTGATTTATATTATTCGATTAGTTTGATACGAATAATTTTTCATCAAAAATTTTATTTATTATAATTTGTGTGAGTTAAGTAAGTAATGTTTTTGGCATAATTTTTTTTCGATTAATATTATTCGAGTATTTATTTTGTTCTAAGGTTTTTTCGTTTTTTTGTTTTTTGTTGCTCGAATAAATGAAGAATTCGCCATTTAATTCGAATAAGTGATTTTTCCTTATATACATATGTAATAGAAGTATACAAGTCAACTACCCTAAATTGGGAAAAATTTTACATTTGGAAATCTGGAACCATCAAAAACAAAAGAAGTGGTGACCGGAGTTCACAGAACACAAGTTGAGTATACTTGAGTAGAGTAGCTGCTGTTCAAAAATTCGTATAATTTTATTCGATTATTATTATATACATATGTAAAATTTTATTCGTAACATTTCATTAAATTTATTATGTAATTTACTAAAGCATTCAATAATAACAAGTATCTGTATCATTTTATTGCAATTATAATCGAGTAATTATTCGAATATTTTTATTCGAATAAAATTTCATAACCAAATTTTAATTTATAAAAACTGGTAAATATATATCGTCACCTTGAATGAAAAAGGACGTAACTGACAAAAAATTTAAAATCGTAATTTTGGTTGAATGGGATGTTGTTTTTAAAATTGCAACTGCCAACAAAATTTTATCGATTTTGATTTTTTGTCAGTTAAGTCGTTTTGCATTTAAGGTGACGATATGAGATACTCGTGCAATTTTGTCTAAGATTTTTTTAAGAATCCAAATACAAAATACAAACAATTTAGAAAATCACAATGCTAACTGTATAGCTACTGCTCGCAATTGCACAAGTGCCCATCATACCGGCTGTAGGACAATTTGAAATAAATACACTCACACAAATACAACCGTTAATTGTTAACATATAAAACATTTGAATAAAAAAAAATAAAACTAATAGTGTTAAATACTGGTCCATAACTTTTGCAACCCTTTTTCTTCTTTGCAAGCGTCAAACAACAATGGGACAGAGAATGTAAGCAAAAAAAAATCGAAAAAAAAACAGAAAAACAAGAGGCAGACACTGTGTCTTTCCGACGAAATTTCAACAACAAACACGGGAACAAAAATTTCAATTTCTGTTCAATTTAGAGTTTGTCGATTTGTTGTCTGACATACACACTTACATACATACTTGCTATGTGGTATGTTTGTTTTTTGTTGTTGTTTTTGTTGCAGCAGTTATTGCAAAGTAACGGGCATGACAACGCCTTGAAAAACACAATGACAGGAACTGGAGGAAATTAGCGCGCTTGTCTGTCAAATTTAATTTTAGTTTGATATGTCACTTGTACTATACTACTCCCTACTTACGAGACCTTAAAACAATAACAATGAATTTATTATTATTGTTGTTGTTGTTGCTGTTGTTCCGATGCAGCTTTTGTGGTTGCCACCAAAAAGTAGGAAATCGTTATATGAATGCAGTCATGTATGCTTGTATGCGTGTGTTTATTTTTGCATAATACCACATCTTAAACACAAATTAAGCATTCAGAATACAAAGTAAGCTGGCTCTTGCATTTATGTATGCCAGCAGCACGGAATTCAAACAAATTACTAAAAAAAAAAAAAGAAAATCGAAAGTAACTGGGATGCCTCTGCAGACCATTAACTATATCATTTCCCATCTGGGTGAAGAGTGAGAAGCCAGGAATGATTGTAAAAAATTGTTTATTGCTTATGCAATATTGAAGGAAAAATTTCCTATAAGTATCAAATAACGTTTTATGCACTTTTTTTTATAATAAAACAGCATTAAAGGTCATACATATTTATCATTATTTTTGGCTAAAACAATTCTGATGGAATATTATGTAGTTAATCCGAAGAAAATAGAAACTTTACAGATTTGCCTCTGAAAATTCCGTAGATTCCCAAAGAAATTGAAAAAATCCCAATAATGGGATTATTTTAGTATTTTTGCAGGGCAAACAAAATTTTTATTTTTAATATTTAGGAGCATTTTAGGGATTAAAGTAGAGTTAAAAATTTAATGGTTGCCGTTTCGCATTTCGCAAAACAAGAATTTAAAAAAATAAAAAATTTTCTTTTAAAAGGTTTATACGGTTCCTTAAATAATGAAACTTTTAAAAAGAAATTTTCTTTAGTGCTATGCGTTATAGTACTATCTTTTAGTAAGTATCAATTTAAATAACGTTTTAGGCAATTTTTTTTATAATAAAACGGCAGTAGCGGTCATAGAGAAAGTGTTGGTGAAAATGTATACATATGTATTTATTTATCATTATTTTTGGCTAAAAATATTCTAATGTTAAATAATGCAATTAATTCGAAATAAATAGAAAGTTTAAAAATTTGCATCCAAAAATCCCGCAAATTCCCAAAAAAAATTTAAAAAATCCCAATATTGGGACTTTTTAGTATTTTTGCAGGGCAAAAAAAAATTTTGTTTTAATATTGGGATGCATCTTAAGGCTTAAAGTAGAGCTATAAATTTATTGTTTGCCGTTTTGCGTTTCCAAAGAACAAGCCTTTTATAAAAATACAGTTCTTTCAAAAGTTTTTAAAAAGAAAAATTTCTTCAGGGCTATTTATGCGTTATGGTACTATTTTTTTTTTTTAAATAAAAATACAACAGAAATTATTAACAGTGTTAATATACCAACTAAGATGACATTAAAGGCCACAGAAAAAGAATGCTGTAAATTTTATATTTTTTAATATATTTGGCAAAATTTTATTACTTCGGCAAAAATCAGGCACTTAATACGCTGAAAATACTTTAAAAACATTTTTAGAACCCCACAGCTCCTAAAGAAACTTTTCGAAAATCCCGAAAAGGGGATTTTTTGTGCTAACCGCTCGCCAGTTGATTTCAATGGATTTAGCAGATTTATTTCCTTTCCTATTTCCAAAATCCCCCAATGTGCAACGGCTCTCATTCATTTTTATACCATTTTGTGGGTTTTTCACCATCATTACCGGTTGCTTTCAAGACGTCCTTGTGAGAACACTTTTACCTTTCGGATCACCAATTCCTTCTGTAATCGCTTCCATTTGCAGTTGACGCAATTTCCTGATGACATCTATATATATATATATATATATATATATATATATATATATATTTTGTATTTGTATAAAGAAGTTTTTCTTGGAAAGTATTGGCTGCAGTTGGGTCGCATATTTCATTTTTTTATATATATTTTTGTTTGAAAATCGGATGTGCGAAAACAATTTTCTGTGATTAGAAAGAAATTTTGTATAGGAAATAAATTCGGGGGGTTTTTTTTACTTCTACAGCTCCCATATGAAATTAAGAATGCATTCATTTAAGAATCTGCAATAAGCTGGCATGTGTTGCCTCAACATGTTTAGTTTTTTTTTTTTTTTTACAAAATAAAAAAGAAGTTATGCCCATGATGATGATGGTACAGCTAATAAATATTAAATTTTGTTTGTTCTAAGTGGCACAAATACGAGTACATACATAATTTTAAAAATTTACACAGGTTTTTTTTTTGCATCTTCTTAAATAAATGTCTAGTCTACTAGAATGCATGCATTTGAACAATTGCATACAACTTACCCTGGCCATGCATCATGTGATGATGTGCAGCGGCAACTTGTGATTCTCGTACTTGCAAATGTTGATGCATTTGCTGTTGAGTTGGCTGATAATGATGTGAATGATGATGATGTAGCTGATGAGGATGCTGATGGGCTAAAGATGGTGGTAGATTATGGGCAGCAGGAGCAGGATGTTGTGGCATCTGTTGATTGTGAGTGGTATGTGATGAGGTTAAATGATGTGGTAAAAATGCTGCTGCTACAGCTGCATGAGCATTAAAATAAGCCATTCTAGATGCAGCAGCCATAGACAATTGATGTTGTTGCTGTTGCTCTTGCTGCTGTTGTTTTTGTTGTTGTTGGCGTCTCTTATCGTTTTCCTCATTATAAGAAGATAAAGAGGAATTTACCGATGAAATTGAATTTGAATTTGTTGAAGGTGATATTGAGTTTGGTATTGTTGCAATATCCGTTACCATCGATTTTGTGGGGTCTTCTGCCATTGTCGCTGGTGCTGTTGATGCTGCTGTTGCCTTATACAAGTTGCTGGAAATTTTAATTGTTGCTGTAGTTAATGATAACGATGATTCGCCGGTAACTTTATCTTCTTTGCAATCCGTTTTTTGCAGCTTTTCCTCGAAATTTTGTTCACCATTTTTTTTGGCTGGACTTTGAGAGCGTCGGCCATTAGTTACAGTTAGTATTTCAAGTTCCTTGTTGTTGCTGTTGTTTTTGTTGGTGTTATTGGTTTTATGAGAGAAATGTTTTTGTTTCGCCATTGCAACTACAGCAGCGGCCGCTTTCGATGAATTAAGGCCCAAGAGTGCTTGTATATCAAACGATGAACGTTGTGGCATGATTTATTGAAAATGTATATAGAAGTTTTTTTCTTTTATTTTCCTGATTTTCCTTCTTTTTTTTGGTCAGTTGAAAAAAGCATATTTATGAATCATTTTGCTATTTTTTTTTTGCTTGAAATTTTAAACGCACTTTTACCTTAAGGTTTAGAAATTGTTTTAATTTTTGTTTGTTATTGCAACCATCCTTGTTTAATTTAATTTGGCGTTTAAAATTTATGTATTCATATGTTAATTTTTCAACTAAATTTAATTTTACTTTTAAATGCAATTAATTATTTTTAAAAATAATTTTGGTCTCTTTGGCCCGCATACCAAATCATTAGTTAAGTTATGATGGTGGTTTAACCAATGGTTAACCTATTGCCATTAGTTAACTAAAGGCTTGTAGAATTTGAGCCTTAAAGTCGTGTTTAGTGACAAAATTATTTTAAATAATTTCAATGCTATTCTTAACAAAATTTTATTTGATTGATTAACAAAATTTTATAAGTCTGAAAAATAATTCTAAGCAAGTAAACGAGAATTAAAATGAGAGCTTTCATGGGAATCTGTTAATTTTAAAGACAGGATTCTATAACATACCATTTTCATTACTTAAGCAATAGTGACCTCTTAATATTTACCAATTTATTTGAGTTTTAAAATAAAAATCTTTTCTTTATCAATTTAAATTGGATGAACTTTGAAGAGAACTCACGATTAATATAGGTATTCCAAAAAATTTTATTTTCATATTATTATAGCCGTCATATTATTGAGCCCCATAACGAATTGATGAATCGACCTTCCACTCTTGTAATAGATTAAAAATAATAGCATTTTTTGCTTTAAATCTATTACAGGACTCAAAGTCGATTGATTCGAGAACCGCACTAAGGCGAAATCTAATTATCGTTCGATTGGTTTCTTTCTTTCAATATAAATACAACTTCTTTGATGATGAAAACATGATGTGGACAGCCTTTTATAATCTATGATTTTTACATTAATACGTTTAGCCAGTCTATTGGGTTAAATTTAAGATTTTTTATGGATGTAAAAAATTACAGTCGAACTTCCATAACTCGAACTTCTCTAACTCGAATTTTCTCTAACTCGAACTAATTTGGTTGGCAGTAGCGTTAAAAAAACAAATCACATACAACTTTCCTTCCGTAACTCGAACTTCCATAAGTCGAAGTTCTCCATAACTCGAACAAAAAACATACACATGAACTCTATAACTCGAAGAATTTTGCTTGTTTGAACGGTTTTTTGTTTTTTTTTAGTTTTGGTTTGCTTGTTTTACTCTCTTTTGTTGTTTGTATGTATGGTTTGTATATTTTACATGCTATTTTTTTATATTTTTCGGGGAATTACAAATTTATTTCTTTTTATTTGCGTAACTATCAGTTCTATGCATAATTCGGGCTAGATGATAAATGTTGAAATTGATTTTTTTTGTTATTATGGCAACTAAACGTGTTTTAAAATGCTTATCAATTAAAGAAAAATATAAACATATAAAAGACGTCGAAGATGGATTAAAGAAAAAGGAAGCAGCTGATAAATATGTATGGTATTCCGTCAAGCACGGTCTCAACAATTTTCAAAAATAAGAAATTAATTATCAACTCGTTTGAATCTGGATTTCGTTTATGTACTAAAAGAGTTAAGACACCAAAATTCCAGAATGTCGACAAAGCAATCATAGATTGGCTTTCAGCAACTAGAAGCCAAAACATGCCTATATCTAGTGCAATATTATGCTTGTTCTTTTATATTCTTAAGTATGTAGTTTTCCATTAGAGGCTATTTTAAATAAAAATACATAATACAAAAACCTTTTATTATATTTTGACAAAAAATTCTGTAACTCGAAGTCTCCGTAAGTCGAAGTTTTTTTTGGGATAATGGTGATTCGAGTTATGGAAGTTCGACTGTAGTTAAAATTCATATCAATCCTTTTAGAGTATTTCAGAGACTTTTGATTGGAGTTGCAATTTTGTTAAAAAATACAATTATGTTCATTGGAGTGTTTAAGTTTGATGTTAAAGAATTTGATTATTGGTTTGCAAATAAAATTTATAAAGAAATAAAACTTTTAAAGAATACCTACTTAAACACATACATACATACACTCACACACACACACATACTCATTAACACGTACATATGTATGTATATACATTCATACCTACCCAAGAAGGGGCATTTTTGGAAAGATTAAGAAAATGATTTTAGGCCTTTCAAAATAAGCGAAATGTAAAAGAACAACGACAATGAAAAGCTTAAATATAAAAACCGCCATGTAAATACTTCTTTAAATTATTTTATTCTTTATTAGAAAATTTTAATTTACAGAAGGTTGTTAACTTGCGTGACATGCGTGCATGAAACCGGCAACAAATAAAAATTTTCAACAAAATCCTAAGTAGTACATATTTTACTTCAGAGACTTGGACGGTATCTTAAATAACTTTAATAAGGATTTTGTGTAAAATATTTTTTTAAATAATCGTGTCTGTCATGAGTTTCACATCCGTGTGAAAGTGAATCTTTCTGACATTCACTTCCGAACAATGTTTTCGTTTTACATACTTTCGACTGCACTTAGCTGTGCGAAAGCAAATAGAATCTCATTTATTACACACTAAAACTAATTTAATTTAAAAAAAAAATTTTTTTGAAAAATCTTATCTACTTAATAAAAACCAATATAGGTACCTATGTATGTTTGATAATAACACATGAAAAAGAAGATTTAAAAAAAATTCCCACATTAGCCACCAATCGAGCAAAAATAATCGGAAGTATTGTGAACAACAAATATTCTATTTTGTGATTCGGAAATTTTCATTCTAATTGAAAACGTTCGGAACTCATGACAGATAAGGATTAGATTAGGTAGGCAAAACGTCATGTTGGTCAGTGTAATGCAGTACAAACACCAATTTATTTTCCATATAAAAACAAAACAAAAATAACTCGCACTTTGCACTCTTCTTCATCTTTGTTTTTATTAACAACAATTGTTGTTTTTGGGTGTTTGACAAACAACATTTAGAAAAAGCTTGTCAGAGAAACAACACAACACCATGACAAAAAAAAAAACACAAAACAAAAACAAAATTAATACCAACAAAAAAAGCAACATCTGCAACTACTATTGTACAACAACACAAATATTTGTTGTAGTATTTTTTTTTTGTACTTGTTATGTAGTTTTTGTACGTGTTATTTTTTGTAGGCAAGAAATTCCATTAAATCTGTGATATTGTTGTTGCTTTTGGAACTGTTTATTTTATTTATATTTTTGTTGTTGTTTGTTTTTCATTTTTCATGCGTCTCTACAACGTATACAACAAATTCGCAATAATTTCCACGTTAAACTGTTGTCAAACTAAACATCAACCAACAGTTTTGAGTTGTAAAACAAACAAACAAAAAAATTGTTAAAAAGACGAATAAAAAAAAGAAATAAAATCGCAAAAAATAGACGTTCAAAAGATGGAAAAAAATTGTACGGAGAAAATTTTAACGGCGGCTACCATGGAAAAAACAAACACAGTAAACAACATGTTTTCATACAGTCAATAAGTGGACTGATTTGTGACGATTCACTAAACAATGATGACGTTTTGCTTGTATGAAAGTTGGCAAAAACAACAAGGAATCGAAACTCACTAACATCTACAAAAATACGCACATGCATGCATGCAAACAAATGAAATGTACTCATAAAAAAATGTGAGTGTTTCTTGATCTTCTTACATACATACATACAATTTCGGTAGAGAAATGATGTAAGAGATTTGCGCAAAAATTACAACAATTTTTCTCCAGCACAAGAAATTATTTCAAGCAGCATTTTCAGTTGCAATACATATGTACATACATACGTATGAATAAAAAAACCAACAACAACAAAAATAATCACTAAAAAAGTTCCCAAAATTATGGCCTTCCTTAAAAAAAGAGTTAAAAGGTGTTGCGCTCAAATTACATGAGTTCTCCACCCCAACCCATTTTACACGGGAAAAAAGAAAACAACCCATTGGAAAAAATGTTTGCGTTTGTACCAAAAACACGATTGAAAAGCACTTTAGAAAAAACACAAACACAAAATAACATACAAAATTAATAATTCAATGATGCCAGATGGACGAAACTTTGAAGCTGCAAACAAAACGATAGGAATTAGGTTAGTATATGAGAACCGGCAGAACAAAACGTTCTTTTTCGCATTTTGTGACATATTAGTTTTTTTTTTGGTAATTTTAGAGATTTGGATGGAAATCTTCTAGAAAAAATATAGTTACCATATTTTTTTTGTTTTATTGGGAAAATGGTTTCTAAAAAAATTGGTGCACAACAAAACGTGCTTTTTTAAATTTTGTTTCAATAAAACGTACTTTTTTCATAGTCTTTGCCAATTTTGTGTAGTTTCACTTTTTGATTGAATGAAATATGCAATCCATGTGGCAATAAAACATCAATCAAAGTAAACTTTAACAAATGTCGAGTAAAAAATTTTTTAACATTTCAAGCTTTTTATTTTCTTCCCTCAAATTTTAATTCACCCATTTGTGGACCAATTTTCAATATATTTTTTTTTAAAGGTTTTGCTTGAAACTTCCATAAAACTTTTTTAAAATCGGTGTCAACTTGTCCCATAATTTGTTTTAATATCTTCGCCCAGAAGTTTGTGAATCGGGGAACTTTTCAATTTGTAGACCGATTTCTTTTTTTTATTCCTCCATCTCCTTATATGATTTTTGTATCCCTCTTAGTATTTTTTTTTTGTTATGTAAATAACGAGAGGAATGGGAAAAGGGAAACAATTATACCTGCATTATTATAAAAATTATTTATCTAATCATATCAATATGTGAAAATACTAACATTTACCCGTCACTTCGTTCAAGCTACATGTTAATGAAGGCATCAAATTTCTGTATACCAAATTGGTCGAAAAAAAAAAAATTTTTAAAAGCAAAATATAACCAAAAGTAAAGATTTTCATAATTTTATCCCCGAGAGTATGTTAATGTAAAATAAGCTATAAAAAAATTCCAATTTATCCCATTTTTATCCCTTAAATATATATGTCATATGCTAACCGTATACCAAATTTCAAATAAGTCCAATTTGTGGCCGAAAAGGTTTGCTAGCTTTTCTGTCTCATAATATATATTTTTTTTGTTGGAAAATAAGGGAGAAAGTCCGGTATTTACGGACCAAATTTTTCTTTAAGAAGGTACTTAAATCTCTCTTGCTACTAAAATGTAAGGTAGTAATGGAGTTATTCCCCAGAATTCAAAGGATAATTTACATAATTTTTAGTTTTATGATTGTTTCATACGTATGACAAATTGGAGATTTAGTAAAGTTTAGTTTTCAGCACACGCCTCTGTTAAATGATTTGAGGCACATTGTTCACTTGCCGCCGATTTAAAGAAAAAAAGGACACAAACTGCAGTGCATGTCTTTGTGTTTTTATTAAATTTTTCAACAGTTTTTTAATAATATTTAATTCCTTTAGTTTAGCTACTTAATTTTATCATAATTTTTAAAATAGTTATATGTATTTCACTTTCTAGCAGCAAAAACTAATTACTATTAATTATTAACCCTTTAGTTATTTTCTGGGTATTTATTGCACTGTTTAGAGGTAATATTATATTTCAAATGATATGGTTAACTTTTATGGTGCAAAAGCAGTAAAAAACTCAGTTGTGCTTTTTCTTATTCAACAAAGCAAAAAGAAACCTTATTATAATTTTAACAGGGCAGGGGCGTTAACCAAAACCATCATGTTTATTTAGTTGCTTTAGTGTTAGTGTGTTGGCATACAAAATATAATTTAATTGAAATAAATTTTTTTATTACATCTCTTAGGTAGTCTATAGCTGTGCTGTACTTTTCATATCTATGGTTGAACTCTTTTGTCTTTAATCACATATTGGCAAAGAAAAATTCTCATTAAATTCTCCTTTTGAAAATTTTCTCATTAAAACATGGCGCATGCTTCAAATTTTTGTTATAATAGTATTGTTATGCGTTCAAATAGTGTTACTCTTTTTTCTTACAGCTTTCTGTAGAAAAAATTTCTTATTAGAATTTTATTTCTCCTGTTATCTGAAATTTCCATTAAATACAAATTTCTTCCTTTGAATTTCTCCAGTCATATTCCCTTGAGATGAATCTTTGTTTGCTAGAGCAAAAGTTTCTCTCTCTTGTTTGTTGTTAGTTTCTACCAGTGCTTTTTGTTTCTATCATTAATTTTTGATGGCTGCTTGGAAATTAGCGTTAAAGGGGGAACGAGTGTTAGTGCGGTTGTATGTTTGTTTGCTTCATTGTTGTTTTTGTGTAATAATAATTGTTGTTTTGTGTTGTAAACCAATTCTCTTCAATGGAGTATGCCAATTTATAATTTTTTAGTTGTAGTTTTGTTTTTTGTTTTTTTTTTCATTTTATGTTAGACATTGCTTTTTTGTTTTCATAACGTCAGCTTGTCTGTTACTTTCTTTGGTGGGGTACTTTTTGTTACTGTTTTTGGTAGTAATTTCTGAGTAATGAAATTTATTGGTTAATAAATAATTTGTTTTTTTATTAAATTTATTATATTATTGCTGCTGCCATTGCCGTTGGAAAGCAGTAAAAGTGTAATCAACAGCGTTGTCAACTTTGAAATTTCAAAAAGCACCAAAATGGAGAAAAAAACGCGACATTTAACAAAAAACACACCAAGTACAGAATTTTTTTTTTTAATTTTTATTAAATTAATTTTTTGATTTTACATTTAACTTTTGTCCAAAATTCGAATGTTGAATCAATATTGTGCCATTGCATGAAGTGCATCATTCTCCACACTTTTTCAATACTAGATAATATTTCGACATCGGATTCAAATTCTACTGCTAATGGCATGATATCATATTTGAAATGGGATAAAATATTTTGTACAATGTTGGATGTTGATGTCGTTTGTAGCTAAATGGGCTCAAAGCTGCAATTTTGATGTCGCATTTGCAATAAAAGCATCTTGCTTTTGTGTTAGTATTTGTTCAAGGCCGAATCCATTGCTTAAACTCACTCTGTGATTCCCAAATCTTTATTTCGCTTATGATCTCATTTTTTAGACTCCATTATTGACACTAACTTGAAATATTTATTTTACTAAATAGAAATTTTTGTGAAACAAAACTTTATATAAAAATTTTTCCACAATTCTCACAATGATCACACAATGATCGCTAGTCTTAGAATACTTTGTTTTTGCTAAGCTCTCGACAAAGGACTCGACAGCAACTTTTACTACAAAAACAATTATGAAAATTTAAAAGCTGTCCCATTGCAACAGTTGTATTTTTTGTACAAATTTTTTCTTCCCACACTGAAATAAGAAATTGTGTTGAATTTTCTTTGGTGCCACCAGTGCACCACGCACCAACTCAGAAATTTTTCGCACAAAACATTCAAAAAAGCACCCAAAAGTTGACAACGCTGGTAATCAAATATCACTGTTTATGAACTGAAACTGCCATGTACATAAGTAATGTATGTATGTAACCCTAAATACACATATCCATACATACATATGTATGTACATACATACATAAATGGATCATATTCAAGCTAAGCACATGCATACAAAACCACCAAAAATAAGTTTTATTACAAAAATCTAATAAAATTCACAGCTGGGACAAACGTTCAAAACACTAAAAATTTCTTCAAAACATTTTCAATAGCAAACTACCAACTGAAGATTGTGATTTCTTCTTTCGAAGTATTTTATAGAGAAAACAAAGCCGCTTAATTAGATATCTAAAAGCAGAATTAATGATAAACTATTACAGAACGTTACAACATACGAGTATATGAATTGTTCCAAATATTATATTTGCTGAATAAAACTCTTAGCTGAATTTTAAGTTTTCTTTTAAAGTTTACATACATATGTACATATGTATGTATGTGTATATACATACATATGTACATAATTAATTTAAAATATATGTATTTTATAGAACAAATAAGACGCTGAATAAGCTTTTAAATGGCTGAATTGTGATTTAGCCACTAGTGGAAGTTTAAACATGAAATTCTCTAATTAGACGCTTTGCATAATTAAAATTTACTAGCTGAATACAATACGTTGAAAAATTTTGTTTTGCTGAATTAAAATAACACTACATTGAAATATGAAATTTCTGCAGAAAAATGTTGCTGAATTGGAATTTATTAGCTGAATTGAAGAATTAAGCCCGGAAACCAGCTAAAAAATATAGTCACATATGAAATTTTTGATTGTAGTAAAATAGTACATACACATGTACATACATACAGATACATATAATAAGTATACACTTATACATACATATATAAATAATATATATCTTATACAAAAAATTAGCCGCTGAATAAGATGTTAAAAAGATGAATTAAGATTTAACCATTAATAGAAGTTTCAATATGAGATTCTCTCAATATACACTTTGCTGAATTAAAATTTACTAGCTGAATACAGCTTGTGCGTAGAAAAATTACTTTTTTGTAGCGAAGTAAAGATAACACAACATTGAAGTATTAAATTTCTTAGGAAAAATGTTGCTGAATTGAAATTTATGAGCATAATTTAAGACATAAGCTCGAAAACTATATAAAAAACAGTCATACATGAAATTTTTGATTCTAGTAATCTTGTATAATATATATGTACATATGTAGTATATATATTATTTAATATTACTGAGTAGTAAATGTATGTATGTAATATGCACAGTATTACGCATAATATATTTTTAGTGGATAGAAAAGTTCGCTGAATTAAGACCAAACTACAAGTGGACGTTAGATTATATATATTTTTTTAAATAAACATTACTATATAAAAATTTACCTGCTGAATTAGTCTATCTATACCATATTTTCGGTAGCTGAATTATGGTAAAAACCCAAGTTATCATTGGCGTATCAAAGTTTATTAAAATAATCTTTGCTGAATTAGAATATAACAGCCAAAGCTTGAAGTATTTTTTGAATTCACGGGTTAAACATATAATTTTCTTCAAGTTAGACAGGAAACGGCGCAAATAATGAGTATGCATCATAAGCTAAGCTGATATGTAAAGATTTTCAGTGAAAATCTTATTGGTCTGTTTGAATTCATATTCAGTAAATCTATATATTTTAGTATTCAGTAAAAATTGTAATGTTTTAAGATTTTGGTTAGGCTTGGAATTTTATTTTGATCGGATCTTGCTTGGCCTGGATCATATGAGAATAGAAATCCAAGCGTAACTTGTTTGCTGTACTAAATATGGACATTTATTACATTCGTGTTTTTTAATTTTAGGAAAATTATACATGTATAACTTACCAATTGCTCTGCTTTATATATGATGAACAGAACATTTAATTTAATAAATTTTAATAAATTTTATTTTTCACTCTTTTTCACAAACACTGGCCCTTCTCACTTAATTTACTTTTGCCAAGGCTGACTATTGCTGCAGACACTATTTTTCAATATCATGACCGAACAAAACTAAACATAAAATTTTCTTCAACACTAAACCGCCATTTTAAAATGGAGTTAACACACGTAACTACACACCGTTACCGAGTTACCGATTTTACTACCGTTGCTTCAAAAATACGCTCTAAAGTACACGGTTACATAAAAAAATTTCGATACCGTCCGTGTTGTATGAAAAACCGTTAGCCACAATAAAAAAAATCAGTAATAACGAACGAAACGTATTAAACGATCAGCACACAACAGAGCCAACCTTGGATGGGACATACTCGTACATACATATATTTCTTTTTCTTTATCACGGGCATAACACTAAAACACACACTCCACACTTCTGATTTAAAAATGATGATGCGAGTGATCTGAAATTAAAAAGAAATAAAAGGACACTAAATTGGTTTAATTTTGTTAAAAATAATACTCGTAATATCTACAATTGAATTGAATATGGAGGTAAAAAACCAAAAAAAAAATTAAACAAGTTTCCCATACAACGAAATTTAGAAACTAAAAATCTACTTGTTTATTAATATTTTGAATAACATTTTGAAATCATGACTCATTATTGCCCTAAAATTGTGAAACTGCCTGTTTGACATTCTTTAAATTCCTTTAAGTAATTAAACACTTTAACTAAACAATTGATTAGAAACCTCAAAATAAAATAAAAACAAAAAGTAAAAAAAGTTTTTATTATTTTTTTTTGATAAAACTTGATATCTTCTCTAACCTCTTAAAAAATCACAAGAAGAAGAAGTATACAAACAAAAACACAGCAGGCTGTCTGACAGTTTTATTTTTATTTTTTGTTTCAAAACCTTTTTCTGTGTGTTGAAAGTTGCTTGTGTTTGTTTTCAAGGAAGAAGAGAGTAGAACAATAAATAAATAAATCCTTAAGAATGTTAGAGAGCTGGAATAACAACAAATTTTCAAGTAGTTAAAAAACTAAACTAAACAAGGATTTACACTCAATGATTTTGATAAATGATTTTTGGCAAAGACTACTTTTTTTTAAGACAAATTCTAGAAAAATATCAACCATGTCTTGCTGGCATTCCCCCCACCTAAATCTCATTCTTGTTTAGACATGAACATTTCCTCTCTCCCCATCAATGAGTTTTAAGATAAAGTGTTATATAAAAAATAATAAATGAAACGAAATCATACACATACAAAACAACAACAACAACAAATAGGTAATTCGATATTTTTTCAATTTGGCAAAAACAATAAAAATTATTTTTGTTAAAATTTAGATGAATTTATATGAAAGCAAAAAAGCAAACAAACTGAAAGCCATGATTCATTTCTAACTTCTTTTTCAAAAAATTCCAAGTAAAATATTAAAAATTTTTATTGTTAATTAACCTAGATTTTTTTTTGGAAAAGGATTTTTAATATTTTATTAAAACGAACTGTCAAAATAAATATTGAATTTCCTTTAAAACAACAACTTTTGGCTACAAAAGTTTTCAAAAGTAATTTGATATTTTTGCCCAGTTTTACAAGACAATTACACTCAAAAGAGCACCTTTTTTTTCTGTAATTTTAATGTAAAATTAATATCAATTACAAGACAATAAATGTTAGAAGGAATTATTTTATAGGAATTTTGTTTAAAACGTGTTAAAAACATCGTTGTATGATTTATTGAATACTTTATTAATTATTTACCTTGAATTCTATCATCCTGTTTCGTATACGAGTATTTTGTACTCATAATTTATTTTGCTAAATATTTTGACAGCATTTGGAAGTGTGTGTGTGTGTTTTTTTTTACTAACATGGGAAATAGTTTTTTTATTAACAGAGAGTGTGAAAGAGATATACGGTGATCTTTAAAATATATTCCCAGCATTTGTTTTTATATTAATTTTTAATAAAAAAAATGTTCATGTTTTGCAGATCAGAAATAAATTTGAGCCCTTAAATGTTGCAAATTTTATTTCATAATTAGATATTCCTTAAAATATATTTGCTAATTTAAACAATTTTAAGCTGAATTAAGTTTTAAAAACTTAGTTTGTATTTGATTGTTTGCAAACAAACTTAAGCACCACTAATTGTTAGCTATTATTTCGGCTAAAACAAACATTCACTGCTGAATAAGGTTTTTTGCAGCAGGAAACTTGCTTTAATCCTTCCAATATTTTAAATGTTGTGCCAAGAATCTAAATTCATATAAATATTTTAGATGAATTTGAAAATTGCTAGCTGAATTAGTTCCTAAGAACACAAAAACAAATTAAAAATTTTATACTTTCTTTGAAAAAAGTATTTTCCTTTAAATAGCTTTGCTGAATTATACAATTATTAGCTGAATTAAGTTTCAAAAACGTTGCTAGTTTCTAGACTGTCTTAAGCACCACTAACTTTTGAATTGTTTTCGGTTTATGAAAAAATTCACTGCTGAATTAGGTTTTTTGCAGCCGGAATCTTGTTTTAATCCTTCAAATATTTTAAAATTTGTGCCAAGAATCTAAATTCATATAAATAATTTAGCTGAATTTGAAATTTGCTAGCTGAATTAGTTTTTAAGAGCACAAAAACATATAAAAAATTTTATATTTTGTTTGAAAAACTATTTTCTTTTAAATAGCTTTTCTGAATTACAAAATTATCAGCTGAAGTAACTATTTTCACAGCTAAATTAGGTTTCGCGCTGGTTTTTTTGCTTTAATATTTGACTATAAAAAACAATTACAGCTGAATTCGATTTTTTATAGCTGCAGAGCAGTTTAATTTAATTCATTTAATTTTTACTATGTGACACGAATGTAAATTCATTAAACTAATTTTGCTGAATTACCAATTATCTGCTGAATTCAATTTTAATTTTGATTTACTCACATGGTAATTAATCACAAGCATTTGCAAGTTTTTAACCGATTTTTTTTAAATAAAATTTCATTAAAATAATTTAGCTGAATTAAAAACGTTTACAGCTGAATTAAGTTTTTAGTTTAATACTTTTTTATTCCTTTCCTAGTAGTTGCCTACGATAAAAAATAATCATAGCTGAATGACATTTTCCACAGCTAAAAATTTGTTTCTAGCCTTAATCAGTTTCGAATTTGGTGTGGAAAAATCGATCGCATTGAAATAAGGTTTGCTGAATAACAAAACTTACCAGCTGAATTAAGTACAAAAGCGCAATTTTATAGAATTTTTTTTTTAAATATGATGTTCTAAAAGTGATATTTATATTTTTTGCGAAAAAAAGCAATATAGTGTTTCTTGTTTGTTAAGAAATTATTAAAATTGTGATTAGAATTGAATTCTCTTTCTACATTTTTTTATTATATGGCTGAATTATGTAGATGTTTTGCTGCTCAAGCAACTTTGAATTAAAAAAAAAGATATGAAATTATTAAAATTAAACAGTGAACATCAATCAACCCAATTCGGTGGCAAGAAACAGATTAATTAATTATAAAAGTTGTACTTTCGGTTGATTTGTAAATTGTTTGTTTTTTATTTAGTAATTCTAAAGATGTTCTGCAATTTTTTTTTCATTTCATTCATTTAGTCTCTGCGTGTGTGTGTGTGTTTGTATGTGTACAATTTTCATCCCCTACTAATTGCCTGTTTCGCACTTCCTATGCTTTATGTATTTATATTGAAAAGAGTTTCCTTTAACACAAGATGGCGCTGACGTCTTAGTTTTATAGCTAATTGTTCTATGGGTTTGGGTCTAAACTAATCCCAAAGCTAATAAACTTGTAATACAAGTTAATAAAACTTCATATTGATAAATGAAAATTAACTTTAATGAAGCAACAGCAAGATTCATTCTTGGTAGCAAACTCAAGTAAATGTGTTAAAAATTTCAAGGTTAGGAAAACCTGGTGTGACGACATGCCTACCTCCCATAGATTCGTGGATTTTTAATTTAAATTTTCGCTAGCATTAACATAGAACTAACGAATGTAGCTAAAATTATTCGTCTTAGCTCAGCTGTAAATTTTATTTTATTCGGTGAAAACAAATGAGAACCTTCCATGTATCCTTTTTAACAAAAATAAAATTTTAGTTACAATTATAATTAGATAGATAATTAGATAGTAAATGATTCTAAAATTAGGTGTCTTAGCGCTGGTGCTAATTTTATTTTTATTCGCGACAAGAATATGACTACCTTTCATATATCCTTTTTCTCAAAAACTTAAAATTTGCTACATTTATAAATAGTACAAAGTAAAAATAAAAATAAATGCCTCTTAGAATATGTGTTTTAGCTTTGATTTTAATTTTATGTTTTTCGGTATAAGAAAATGACTATCTCACACATATCCTTTTTCTAAAAAAACAAATTTTAGCTAGATTTATATAGAATTAACTTACAACTAATAAATGTAGCTAAAATTATGCGTCTGAACTCTGCTATAAGTTTTGTTCTATTCAGTGTAAGCAAATGACTACCTCCCATATATCCTTTTTAACAAAATCTAAATTTTTGCTAGATTTATAATTAGAATGTACTGAATATCAGTAAATGGTTCCACAATTAGGCGTGTTACAACTGGTGTTAATTTTAATTTTATTCGTGGCAAGAATATGACTACCTTACAACATATGTATATCCTTTTTCTTAAAAACTAAAAATGTGCTACATTATTGATTGGAATGAAGTGAAAATAAATAAATACCTCTAAAATTATGTGATTTATTTCTATTGTAAATTTTGTTTCAGTCGGTAAGAAGATAAGGCACTCTCTCATATATCCTTTTTCTCAAAAACTAAAATTTAGCTACAATTATGATTAAAATTAAGAGAAAGTAAATAAATACTCCTAAAATTATATGATTTATTTCGATTGTAAATTTTGTTTCAGTCGGTACAGGAATATGACTATCTCCCATATATCCTTTTTCTAAAAAACCAAATTTTAGCTAGACTTATGACTAGAATTCACTAAGAGCTAATAAATATTGCTGAAATTACGCGCCTTAGCTCTGCTGTAAATTTTGTTTTATTAGACGAATGAAAATGACAACCTCCCATATATCCTTTTTAACAAAAACTAAATTTTAGCTACATTTATAATTATAATGCACTGAAAATCAGTAAATGCTTCTAAAATTAGGTATCTTAGTTCTGGTGCTAATTTTCTTGTTGTTGGCGGCCAGAACTTGACCACCTTTCATATATCCTTTTTCTCAAAAACCAAAATTTTTTTCCATTTATGATTAGATTGCCCTGAATTTTAGATAATGTTTGTAGAAATATGCGTTTTATTTTTACTATAAAATTTGTTTCATTTGCTCCAAGGACTTGACTTCCTCCCATATATCCTTTTTCTCAAAAATGTAAATTTTGGCTATATTTACAATAAAATTGAATAAATGTGGCTAAAATATGATTTCTAGCTCCTTTATATATATTTTGTTTTATTCTTTAAAAGGACATAACTACCTACAATCCAATATATCCTTTTACAATATTTGCTATATTTCCGATTTGAATAAACTTTTTGGCATATTGTGGCTATAAAGTTTCCTAGAAAATTAATTATTAAATGTTAAAATGTATTTTTTGTACCACAATTATCAAGAAACATCCACCATTTTTGTTATAAAAGTAACAAAACACAAAAATATTCCAATCATCATCAAACAACAGCATATTAATATTTTGAATAAAAGCATTTATTTTTTTTTTTGTTAAGTGTAAAATAGTAAATTGCACCCTTCAACTTGATAATAATCCTATTATTCACACTAATTTCATAATGAGTATTTAACAAATTGGTTTATCATCCACTTGAAATGACACTTGAGAAACACATACATATACAATTATAGATGTATGTATGTAAATAAAATACAACTACCATTATACAAAACACAGCATAAAATATGTAAATAATTTCACCCAGCAAACATTCTTTTGTTGATTTTGGTCAGAAAGTCTGTACAACAACTGATGTCGCATCCGAAGACGGTCCGAGAACACGTACCGAAAATCATGCGACACGTTCATTCTAATTAAAAGTCAAAAGAAATGTCATATAAAATTTGCACATAGAATCAAAAAGTTATAAGACTATGATTTTTTTTTTCTTTCAAAAACTTAATGAGAATCACTTTTTAAAAGCTTTTAAATGAATTATTTCTCTTAAAAAATGCAATAAAATTCAGTTTGTAATAAAAATAAATATTTTTTAAATAAAAATCAATTTTAAATTAAACAAAATTTTGATATTTTGATTTAAAGTCATATAACTTTCTTAATTTTAATCGGATCTCTACGATTTCAAGCTTCGTTTTTTCGGCTCTAAATGGCCTATGGGATTAGAGAAAAACATAAAATTTGGTTTCATATTAATTAAAGAAACTTAGAATGAAATTAGAAAAATTATTCCAATTTTTCTTGGAATTTTTTGGGTCTACTAAAAATTCATGTTTTTTTTTTTTTGATAAAAAAAATGTTCAGTGGGCACCTAAATATTGAGTTTAGGGTTGCAGTACTGACACCACACCACCATCTACTAAACACACAATCGAATATCAACAGTAGCAAATGTATAAAATAAAAGGACTCTTTTTATTCAATATAAGGATGATGATGGTGATGGGCAACAACAAAATTTGCCCAACTTACGCTGGTATTTGCTGTTTTTGACAGCATTAGAAAAAGAAAAAAGCACTCGGTCTTAAAAGCAATATTCCAAACCACTTTAAAAAAGATTCAACCGTAAATTTTCATCATGGAAAAATTATATTTCATACAAAACTATTTGATTTTCAATTGGAATTTCAAAAGTGCTAAAATTGCAAATAATTATAAACATGAGGGTTAAAGTTTAAGAGATTGGAAGTGGCCAGATATTGAGAAAAAAAATCATAAAGTAGAGAAGTATAACATGTACTTTTCCAGTCTCCAAAGAAAATTTGTTTGAATTTTCCATTCAATTCTTAAAATATTATGGTCTCTGCAATAAACTATAGTTGTGGCAAATATATTATTATAGTTCTTTTTATAATTCAAATACAGTTTTAGTAGAAATATAGAGGGATATTGAATGGGAAACATCCCGAACAAATATTCTGTACCGAAGTTATGAGATTACGAGTATTGTCACCAGTATGCAATCACGCCATAATCAAACTATAAAATAAATTAAGGATTTCATAACAAAGATTCTTAGCGGCAGTTTTACAGACAGTGACTTTCTTAAACTTAAATATGTTGTACTCGAATATTATATTGGCAAAGACTCTGATCACTCTTCCTCTCTATATCCTTGCTTTAACATCTAATTCGTAAGCCATGCATGCTAGGGCTTAAACTTAGTCAAAATATTACAATAGTCCTTGCTGAGACCAAAAAGGAGTTGGTGTGGTTGGCAATTTCACTAAACAGAGAGAGAATTAAGGTTGGTGTTGGCTGAAGTAGTTAGTGCGTTGCCTACAAAGCAAACTATTATTTAAAACCTGGGATCGTTCCCAGGTCAGGGAAGTCAATCAACATCATAAATTTCTTTTATGTGCATTAGTGTGGCATTGTATTAATTGTTTTTGGACTGTTCAACTGTTGAAGGCAGCGATTGGTACAGTTCCAAGCTAATGTATATCACAGCGCCCTTCTTTATCGGTTAGCAGAAACGTCGGCGAAGGAAAACAATTAATAAAAATGACTGTTCACTCAGCTTAAGAAATTTAATGCGTCTACTTAACACCAGAGGCGCTACAAAACTAATCTAAATAAAAAATTCAATAGCAGAGTTGTAAAATTATTAAGCTTTCTTTCACACTTCACCATCTATAAACTCTCTACCCTATCCCTTTCTCACTAGTTGTTGCGCAATGCATGGCATAAGTAGGGGTCATCTCCTGAGTTCTGATCCTACAAAAAAAATCTTTTTACTTCAGCTGGGAATAATTCTAATACGGGGCTGCAACGAAAGTGGAATCGATTTAAAGGATAACACTTCAACATTGGTTAAATGATATGTAGTCCATCCATTCTTCCTCTAATAATTCACGCAATCTGGCATGGATGGTGGATATGGAGCACACGAGAGTCTGTAGTGAAAAGGGGATGCGAAGCAAGGACGACAGATAAATGTTCACAATCAGTTGAATCAGATCTAAATAAAATACTATAATATAATTTTCCATTATTATTCCTGCCACTAATAGTTGAAAAAACCTGGCATAGATAATGGATATAGAGTACACGCAAGGCTGCAGTGAAAAAAGGATGCGAAGCAAGGACGACAGATAAATGTTCAACAGTAATTAAATAAGATGTAGTCCATCTACGATAATAACTCTTATTTCTCTTGCTATTCCGTCTTCTTCTATTAATTCACGAAATCTGGCATCATTAAAATATTAGACAAATAAATGTAAATGTTGAAACATTCCCATTCAATGTGAGAAACAAAATTAGTTACAGCAAACACATTTTAGATAAAGGTTAAAGTAAAAAATGGCTGCTTTTTTTATGCTGTATTGCACAAAAGAATCCTGTACTCTTCACATGACGTGTCTCTTCTGGTCATGTTTGTTGCATGTGAAGTGTGAAAATTACAAATCATATGAGTTAATCAAATGTTGTTTTTTTTTTTTTTTGTTGTTGAAGACCCTTTTGCCTGGTAGCAATACATTTAAATTCTAAGCACCACTGGTTACAGAGGCTTTTTCCCTCCTGATAAAGTTTTAAGGGTAAAAGTGAAGACTCGTTTTGTTTTTTTGTTTTTTTGTTTTTTTTGTTTTTTTTTTTTTTGTTGTAGACACCATCATTATCGAACACCATCATAAAAATGTATTTTTATGATTAAATACCTTGCTGTTGTTGTGTTAGAAAAACAGGAAGGGAGGAAGCTTCAACCAATTTAGCAGCCAACCAGCACAGTTGCTGCAGCTACTCTATAAATAACAAACGACAACCATAATTATCCATACAGTACTTCAGCTCATTCAATTCATTTCACTCACTCTTCTTTCCAATATGGTTGTTGGCAATTCATTGTGTTACAAAACGCCTGCCACTCGCGACCACTTTGTTATTCAAATTTTACAAAAATTTGAATGACTGCAGCCGTTTCCGGTTGCCATTATTATTTATTTTAATTTCTACAATGTTGATTATAAAATTGTATTCCACCATACACTTTCATTTATTTTATTTCGTTAATGATTTCTCTGCTTTTTTTTTTGTTCTTGTTGATGTTGTAGTTATTGTCGGGCTGCTGTTCCCTTTGCTGCTGTTGTGTTTTGTATAGAAAAATATTTTCAGTGTGTTCATATGCTTTTCTATAGTTAAATTGTGTTTGTATCAAACGAAAAAAAAAAATAAATATAACTGAAATTTTTATTTGATTGTGACATTCAAATAAAGTTTGGTCAAACAAATAAAAAAAACGAAGCAAACAAAAGCTTTATAAAATAACTCATTAGTGGCCTTTTTCATACTTTACTTTTGTTGTAGTGAAAAACATGTTAATTTGTTGTCATTATATTTTTTTTAGGTGCACAATGGTACCACCGATTTTAAAATATCAATTGATAATAAATTCTTCAAGCAGCAAAGGTATGCTTAAACAAATTGAGTTCCTGAAAAAATATCACTGGTGCAGGAAGGAACCCCCCCCCCCCCCATCCACTTATTCCACAATACAAATTAAACTTAGGAATTGTGTCGAGGCAGTTGAGTTATCTAACCTTCAAAGGTGACAAAATAAAATCCTTCGTAAGATTGCAGCAGCTTCACGCGGTATAAAAGAAAACAGCATATCTCACAGAGATCTACTTGTCACGAAAGTAAAGTCAGTTTTTTTTTAGAATACATAAATCATTTTGAGGACAGAACATTTTTGGCTGGTAAGGGCAATTCAATCAACATCATAAATTTCTCTCATGTGCATTAGTATGGCATTGTATTTATTGTCGTTGGAGTGTTTACCTGATGAAGGCATAGTAGTGGTCATTAAAAACTATTCCAGCAGCGCTTGATACAGTTCCCTGCATATGTACACCACAGTGTCCTTCTTCGTCGTTTAGCAGAACCGTCGGCTATGTAAAAAACAAGTAATAAAATGCCTTCTCACAAAGTTTAAAAAACTTAATACGTCTACTGAACACTAGAGTCGCTGCAACACTGCTCTAAAAATTAATAAAGCACGCCATAGAACAGTTGGAAAAGAATTAATCCTCCTTCTACATGTTCAACATCTAGCTTCTTCTCTACTTTATCCCTTTCTTTCTAGTTCTCGTAAAATGCATTGCATAAGTAGGGGTCATCCCCTGAATGCTGCTCCTAAACCAAAAAAAAAAAAAATTATGATCGAAACGATATCATTTACGGAGTGTTCTTTTTAATATTTTTGTATGGGTAATAGTGAATCTGCTGCCTTGGAAGATGGCACTACGAAAAGTCGTAATCCTGAATGCAATAGACGCAAACAAATCCTGAATTTTTTAATCAAGTTCAAGTGGACTTTGCCATCAATCTTCTGAAGAGCCTCCGAATTCTTACTGTCTTTTATATTTCCTCTTCATTGCATTCAAATTGTTCCAATTCATGGGAGCAAGAGTCACATGTGAGATTTATAGACGGAAATTCGGCATTTAGATTACTAAACGGACTGAAGATCGGATTGAAAGGCAACCTTCGTATTTAGTACTTCATGCTGGTGTGGTGGTTGTTGATGCAGCCCCATTCAGATTTTTCTCTCACCTAAGGTATCCGATAGTTCGGATAGTTCCACATGATTTTTAAAGGAGAATCGCTACTAAGGTCACCGCATAGAACAAGTACACTAGTTCGCATTTTATCCTTTCACCCAGGTGATGAAGGATATCTATGTGACGACAACTTAATCAGTCCTTAAACCACTACCTCTCCATAGCTGTTGGTAGCAACCAATGCCACCGCGTATTCTCCCGAAGGACACCTCACCAATAACCGGTGACAGAATCATGCCACCAACGAAGGAAATACTATGGGTGCAGCATATACATTCTCAAGGAGGAGGAGTATGCCGAAGCATATCCATCACCGAAGAGAATAGATATCCATCTCGCAACAACACATCGCAAATGTGTATCCAATAGATGAACAACACTCCCTACCCCTTCGTAGACACACTCCCGTGGTGCTTTCCGGCTCGCGTGGTACCAGTTTAGGTTACTGGTCAAGCCTGGAAAGAGAACCCGTAGGGATTAAATTTTTAAAGACTTTGGTATTGAAAGAAAGCTTGGCTGCCTCTTAACCTTCTATCAGACTAACATAGATTACCTACTTCTTTCATCTAAATTATATGCACCAATCAACGGTCACTGAATAATGCCACCATTGGGGGTAGAACGATGCCTGCCAACATATCCATCCCCAAGAGGATGCACAATCCACATCGCAACCGATCGCAAAAGATGATTCCAATGTAGGAGCAACACTTATTCAACCTCCTAGTCGGCTTTCATCCGTGTGGCTTATCCGGTCCCATAATACCAGAGTGTGGTTGGTTACTGGTCGAGCCTTGATAGAGAACCGAAAAAAAATTAACTTTCTATCGACTTTAGTCTTGGACGGAGACCTTTAGTGGCTCTTTCCTCTCTCTATCAAAGTAGCATAGGTTACCCTACTTCGGATTATATCTTATAAGTATGCACATCCGTTGTCTGCTATTTCAGAGATTGGGTAGTAACATATAAGTTTTATGGGTAATTGGCGAAAGGTAATGTCTGGAAAAGTCAATTACCATTTTCCCCAGTAGGCACAACACCAAGGTGTAGATATCACCAAGATGACAACACGTGCCGCCGGGGGGCTGGTTTAGCAACAGTAGGTTAGAAAGGCTAGTGTGAAGCAGACACCCACTCGAAGATCTTACTGAATCCATTTTTAATGACCCTCAATAAATAATCGCACTTTTCCAAACAATCGCATCTTTTTATGATCGAATCAATATTAATTAGTAATTTTGACTTTGGCTGCCAGTATATTTCTAGCGTGCCACGTATAGCCATCCTAAAACTAAGAGGCATTTCGTTAGCTGCTACTGTGATAAGAATACAGATAAATCAAGTACCTCAAGTATCAAAGTGTTTGAGCACAATAAAAAAGATCCTGCACAAGAAATTACAATTGCGTGTCAAAAAATACACCTCTTAAGGATATTTATTGTTAAGACCAGAGTCAAACACAACCAACGAAGAGCAGATATTGTTGGGTATGTT
This sequence comes from Lypha dubia, assembly GCA_947311025.1. Taxonomy (NCBI): domain Eukaryota; kingdom Metazoa; phylum Arthropoda; class Insecta; order Diptera; family Tachinidae; genus Lypha; species Lypha dubia. Next base: position 8,199,472 of record OX371262.1, on the reverse strand, counting down.
AGATGAAGTAATCTTTAATCCGTTATGGGAAGGAAAATCGGTATTGAAATAGTTTTTAAGGAATCCAGGGAATGAGATATCAATTCTTTTTTTTTTTAATTAGGACCAGCACTCAGGGGATGACCCCTACGTATGCAAAGCATTGAGCCGGAAATAGGAAAATAAGTTTTGGGAAGGAGGTTAAAGGGAGTAGTATTTGTGGACATTCGATTTGAACCCTGACACACTAAAAGTGGCAGGAAAGACCTCTGCGTGGAGTTTATTCCACCTATGAACAGTACGGCCAAAGTACGAAATCTCTTTTAATGCGTAGTGCGGTTCACTGACATATCGACCACAAAGGGATGTGCTCTTGATGAAGATCGTGTTGTACGTGAAAAGTGACGGGTTTCGGGAACAAGTTTCCTGATTTCATTAGAGCACATTCCGTTGGGGTAGCGATAGAACAACCAAACACACCCAACATTGCGTCGATGCTCCCGTAAATCAATAGAGTTGGCTACCCTAGTGTCACCGATAAGCTTCTTCGCCGTATCCTGTACGCGGTCGAGTAACTTCAAAATAGATTTTGAAGCACCGGCCCATACATGAGAGTTGCATACCATTTTCGGTCGGATAAAGGTGGTATAAATATTAAGCAGATCAGATGGAGTGAAGTATGTCCTACACCGTCTTAAAAAGCCGAGGCACTTGAATGCTTCTTTTGAGACATGAAAAATGTGATCATTCCATCGAACATCACAATGTATTTTCATGCCAAGAACATCAAGAGCTTTTGATTCCTAAATATCTATACCATCCATATTTACAGATGGAGCAGCATGTCCGGTCATACGTCATTGTGTGAGCATAGCACATTGGGTCTTTCGTGCGTTACAATTTACCCTATTAGCATGACCCCAATTTGAAATTGACAGGAGATCGCGTTTTAGCGTATCATTCATATTTTGCCGCATTGCCCGGATCTCCGACGGGTTTGGCCTGTTGCTGAATAAGTACGAATGAACTAAGCTGCTGTCATTTGCAAAAGAGTAGATAGGGTTGGAAGTTTGACGTAGAAGGTCGTTAAGAAAAATAAGAAAAAGGATAGAAGAAAGTACTTCGTTTCGAACTTGCAGCGCCACATATTGAGAATTTTTTGAGTAGTGTAATAGTGAGATTTTGTGTAAAGCAATAATTGAATTTAATATAACGTAGAAATTTTCAATGATGAAGCAACTGTACGGCGGTCTTACCATCATGTACAGCACAATGGGTTTAGCGCTTTCCACAACTCAAAGGATATCCCTTCCCACCATCAGTTATCATAGGTCTTAATTGGTTGTTAGAACCATGATCCTCGTTTATAAAACGGAATCATCCAATATCATTTTCAAGATATGTATGTACTTCTGTCCAGCACCAAGTCATGTGATGGTTGGTCGACCCAACTAAACTAGTTCGATCATCAACCATTTAGCCAACCACCACACAATCCTCGAAGGTTACTCACCTACAAAATCTGTACGATGAAATCTGGTAAAGAATCACAAAAAAATTTAGTACAATTGATTCATGCATTTGAACATGAAGACCCCCGAAAGATATATTTTTTCCCTTCGGCACATTCTTGTAGAGAATTTCGATAGAAAATTTTTCTAATCCTGTAAAACACTACGGGACACACTTATATCAAATATTTGAACAATTTGCTGTAAGGATCTTATTTTTTGATAGCAACAAAATTCAATAATTTTAAAAGCCGTTGGAAAAAATTCTACACTATAGTAAATAGACATGACATTTTTTAAACACTTTTGGCACTTAATTAACAAAAAATTAACAGATGAACAAAACAAAAATCACAGCTCCTTTTTAAGGACATTATTTAACAAACAACATATTTGTTAATAAAATTTTAAGCAAATGGCTTTATTTTAATTATTTTGTCAACTTGTCAACACCCTTTAAAAAACTTAACTAACTTTTTTTGTTTAAAGTCCTTAAAAATAATACCAGATTTCCTGTTGCATACAAATTTTCTAATATAATTTCTTCTTGTTTCAGTCAAAGATCGGTCCCCCTGTCCTGTCTGCATTTTTTTTTTTTTGTTTTTTTTTTTGTGTGACAAATTTTTAGTTTATTGTTTGTTTGTCACAATGCTTTTGAAAAATTCAAAGAAATCTCATGGAATAATTGTTTAAAATGTCAAAATATTTATACAGCAGTTGTCATCAAGTCTACCCTCACATTTTAAACATTTAAACTGCATTTTTTTTTGTATTCGTACCTGTCACATTCACATTCGCAAACATGCTTTAGAACACAGACTGATAGACGGAAAGACCGACAGACAGACAGACAGTCATTTCGGTGTTAAAATTTAAAAATGAGTTTGTTTAATTTGTAAACTCAAATTATTTGCTTACTTCCTTTTGCAGGGTTTTTCTTTTGTTATAAAAAGTTTTTTCTTAATCCTTGTTAATCCTTCTCATCCTCCTTCATCTTTCTTTCAGATTGTTCTTTTTTATGATATTCTTTGGAATATAAATACAATTAGTCAAGTGTATTTTTGCCAGAGCAAAATATGTATTTAGTGGTCATTTATTTTAATTAACTAACAAAAGGATGTGCTGCTGCTGCTGCTGTTACCATTTTCAAAATCTTTAAAAAGGTGTGAATTTCTCACACATGTCCTGATGTTGTGGTTTTACATCATCTTATAAGCACAATCTCTTTGTTAAAAGAAGATAATTTTTTAAATTAATTTTTATCGATTACACATCGAATAATTTTTTATATTAACCGCTAAGTAACCGAAAAATACTAAATGATTTTTAATATAATCATATAAAGCTCAAAAAATTTATATTGATCAATTATTACTACAAATAAAATTTATATTCGATTATTATTCGATAAACTTTTACATTAATCGATTAATAATAGAATATTTCTTTATATAAAAACATAAATTGAACAATAAATAATCGACAAGTTTTTATATCAAACAAAATTAATTGTTAAAATTTAAGTTAATCGATTACTAATCACAAATGTATTAAATTAATCGTTGAATATTGTGATAATTTTTTTATCATATCAATTAAATTATCTAAAAATTTATATTAATCGATATATTTATTAATCGAATTATATGTGAGTTAATCGATAAATAATCGAATACTTTTTTATATTAACTTTTTTATAGTCAAATAAATTTTCAGTGTTCATGTTTTTCGATTAATCGTAAAAAATATATAATATATGATAATTATTCGAATCATTTTTACATTAATCGATAAATAATTGAATTTATTTTCGACAAAGCCACAAATTGAACAGGTTTTAAATTAATTGGCAACTAATCGAATAATTTCTTTAATTAGTCGATTAGTAGTCGGAAAAATATCCGGAGCATATTTTAATAACTTTGAATTTAATAAATAATAACTCCAAAAAATTATATGCGTGGCAATAAAATATTTAATATTCGGTTATTAATCGAATAATTTGATTATTAATATATATAAACAACCAAATATTTTTTATATAAAAATATAAGTAAATAACCGACGAATACTATAAAAATTTACATTCATCGAAAATAAATTAACAAAAATATTTATTATTCGGTTGATAATCGAATAATTTTTTTTATTAAACAATAAGTAATCGGGGCCATTTTAAAATTAATCGCTAACTTGCTTATGGCATATGTTTTACAAACTTCATTGGTAATCGAATATATATTAAAGTAATCGTTAAATTTTAATTTAATAAGGCACAAAACAGAAAATTAATCGGTTTATAGAAAAAAGTAATTTTAGATTATTCATTAAATAGCTTTCAATTTAATCGTTATATATCATATTCGTATAACTTGTTTTACTTATTAGTTTGCTAATCGAATAACTTTAAAATTAATCGATTTGGTAATCGAATAATTTTTGTATTAATCGAATAGTGAGCAACAAAATCTTCAAGCAGTGGCATGATGCTGGTAAAGGAGACCTAAGAATGATATACGTATGATCTGTTAGGTGGTTTTGCAAGTCTATACCTGGTATTAGTTGTAGGGCGTGATAAAGCTACATCCCCACCCAATGTTTTGCATATTTTAATAGTGAATCGTAATTTTTGTACTCCTTATATTTCAGGTATAAGGCGTGTTCGTTAATCTCTTTTATGTAAAACACTACGAAAAAAATTTTTTTATCTGTTACTGTTGGCGGCAGAAATCTTTTTTATCTTTGTTAAAAAATAGGCAGAAAACTCTCCTTAAACAGCGCTAAAGCGGTCTAAAATGTTCTGCAATACTATTTACCATAAAAGACGCCAAACTTCAAGATTGAAGTTAGAAAAATTATTCAATCCATTTTTGCCTTATAAACATCTAGTTAATTTGGGAGGAACTTCTGCTCCACCATTATAAAGACTTTTGCATCGTATCTATATAAAACTGAGATGATGGTGTGATATATAAAAAAACCTTCGAAACGGTTGGTTGCTCAAATGTTACGAGCACATTAGAGTTTTGTGGCAGCAATGATAGTGCTACTCTTACATGTGAGTATTTTGTTCATGTTAGTGTGTAAATGATTATATGCAACTTTGCCTTTGAGGCAAATGATTACGAAAATAATAGTATAGAATACGAGCACACAGTACAAATACTGCTAAAATACGTGATTACAACCATAAACAGCCACACAAGCAGTTATATTAAAGAATGAAATCTTTTTTAAAACCTAACTAGATTTGCATTCAAAATAAACTATGTTTGTTGATCAAGGATGTGTCATTTCCAATAAAATATTCAATTCATTTACTATATTTCCTATATGGAATAAAGTCCTTTAATACTCTGTCTCACCACTTGATGCGATAGGAAAAACAGAATATATATTTGTTACATTGTTGTCATCTCGTTGTTACTCGTACTGGCATTGATACACATGCAAAATCATTACTAAAATTCTAGGCTAGCTACAGTTCGCTAAAAACCACGCAAAATCACACATTTTACATTGTTTGTGAAGTCTCTGTGTATAAACAGTGGAAAGCAAAAAATAAAAAATAAAAAAAAACCTGGACTACAAACGTTATTAATTACAGTTTGAAATCCAAGAAATTTTCGTTGTAATAAATATGAAATATGTTCTGTAACATCGCATCTACATCAAGTATATTTCCACGGTATTTAGGCTGAAGACCCGTAATCATCATTTGCTTCCATAAAGGAACTGTTCCTCACCAATCGGTGCTATTCACGGACCAGACAATTGTCAGCCAATAAATTTATCTGCCAACAAAAATTGTCAGTTCACACGGTTGTCAGATTGTTGTGTGGCAAAAATTGCCAGATGCGTTGTTAAACATTGTCAGAACTGTCAAAGCTAATAGTATTTATGGACAGCGTTGCCAATAGAAAAATTATCTGACAATAGTTCCATTGTCAGATGCATTAATTTTAACACATCTGCCAATAAAAGAGAGCTTACAATGTCTGACAATTATCTGACAATGACAAAGTAGAGTGTTCACACGATTGTCAGATGTCTGACAATATTATTGTCTTACAATGAACTGACAATGCTTTTTCTGGCAACGTTGCAAATTGTAAGCTCAGACGGTTGTCTGACATTTTCTGAACATTTTTCTGAGAATATTTTAAGATCTGCCAATCGTCTGTACATAGCTTAACTTTGATAAGGCAAACATTTTCTGTTGAAGTTCGTAGGGTCGTTAAAAAGCATATTATCATATCGGTCCTGGTCTCTTTAAGTCCTCTCCTATTGTCCTCGTAGATAGATGCCTCCAATGAGGCTTGTGTGATGCCGGAGAACTCTATGCTCGTTAGGTGTGTTAGTTACACAACACTTCTGGAAACATTTTATCAAAATGAAAATTCATGCCGGTTTATATTTGCAGACTTTGCCCACAGGAACCCTTTTTTAAAAAAACATATCCTGCGAGGTGATTAGCTTGTCTGCAAAATATACATAGATTCTTTGGCTGGAATCGAACTAAAAAACAAAGTGACTTATACCACTTTCAAAATAAACGGCTCATATAAAAAAACTATAGAATAATTTCATATAAGAAATTCATATTTAATCACAATTTAAAATTTTTGGGCCATTTGGAGATTATGAAAAAAGTTTAATAAAGAACAGCTAATAAAAATGTCTCTTTCAATGAATTTTAAGATTTGTGAAACTTTTGATAACATCGATTTATCGGGAATTTAGGGTGATTTTGAATAAAAGTCTCAAGGATTCAACGAAAAATCTTTTAAAACTCTATATAAAAAAGCTATAGAATAATTTCATATAAGAAATTCATATTTAATCACAGTTTAAAATTTTTGAAATTTTTGGGGATTTTGAAATTTTTTTTGGGAATAAACAATAAATAATATATACATTTTTCTAAAGTCTTTAACAAATAATTAGCAGTCTTAAATTAATTTTTTTTATCAATTTTTAAGCATTTTAAGGATCTTTGGTAAATACGTTTGGCATTTTTTTAAATTTTCTAAAGATCACTCATGTCTCATGTTTCATCTTTGATTTGGGGATATGATAAAACAAATGTTAGGGGTTTTTAAGGATTAAACCTGATTTTGATTGACCTGTACTTTTATAAACACATTTTCTTCTTATGAAAAGTATTGCCTTCTACTTAATTTATTATTGAGAAGACAAATGGTGAAAATGTTAAAGAAAGAAAGATTAATGCGTTTACAAGTCTGTGAGCTCCATTAATTTCAGAGCATTGTTTGAAGCGCCTCTAATGCTAAATATACGTGCTACCTTTCAAAACAATACACATCCTACAAATTCAAAATGTTAATGACTAACGAACCTGTGACCTTTTGAGGAGTAGAAGACTGATTAATACCTTTCTTAAGAAAGCGAAAGGTCTGTGTACTTGCAGCTTTTATAAATTGAATAAGTCGTCACACTATGATATATTTGTTGGTAAGAGCACGGTATTTAAATGTCAGGTAATCATGGCATTATTAAAAATTCAAATGCTTCATCTTTTCAGCAGCTAAATGAGATTTCCGAACCATTTTCACACTTCACTATAAATTTAACAAACAGAAAATTTTCAACAGAAACTTATAAATTACAACAATGGCTGACTGACACATACAGTCATACTAACGCAGGAACAGACGCATATTCCGTCATACTAGTTTGGTATAAATTTCCATATATGTTCGTGTGTGTATGTGTGCGTCTGTGTGTGTGTGTGTACATATGTATTTGTTAACAATATATGGCTTCTTTTGTAATATACGGTTAATTGTGGATTTTATGGTTATATTTTTGTTGTTCTTGCGCTATTGCAGTTCGTGTTGTTGTTGCAATTTTCTCTAGGGAACACAGTGGATTTTTTTGCGCTTTTAATATTCTCATTACTACTTTCACGTCCGTCTTTTTCAAAATATGGGATTTTTTTACTGTTTTCGAACAAATAAACCACCCATTTTCTCAAACTGGATTTTTCTTTTCTTCTTAATATGGCCACCTCCTACGTTTATTGTTGCTATTATTGCTTTTTTCTCGTTGTTGTTGTAGTTGTTTTGCATTGCGCAATTTTCAATTATTTTGTTGTTTTGTGTTGTGTTTTATTGTAATGATATATTTTCTATTATTACTTTTTTTTTTCTCTCAACAATTTTTTCATTTTTCTGTTAAGAAGAATTATTGCTGGTTGCGAGGTTTTTCTTTATTTCTATTTTTTTTTTTTTTTTTCTTATTACAGAAATTATTATTTCTTCATTTTTATTTTAAATACGTTGCTATATTTTGTGTTTAATTAAAAGCTTGTATGCGTTTCATTTTTTTAATTTGTTTGTTTGCTTTATTCTTTCTCCATCTCCTTCACTTATGGAACAGATTTGTTCGCTGTGCTCTCTACTAATTCTTCACTTGTGGTATATAAGTACGTATGACTACCAGTGTTGCAATTAAAAATGCAAAATAATAATAATAACAGCAACAGCAACAACAAGAAATTATAATTTTACTACTGGCAAAATATTGTTTGTTGTTGGTGTTGTTGCAGTGGCTGGCTGGTATGTAGTGTAGTGGCATTATGATTAAGAACAAGTACTCATATTATTATTTATTATTATTATTATTATTATTGCTATTATGCTGATGATGAGGAGAACAATTTTTTTCCCTTTAAATGAATATACGTAAGTGTAGGTATACACACGAGGGTTGTTCGTGTAGTTATTTAACGTTTTATTTAACTTACTGCATGAGTTAGTTAGTACCAACGCGTTTAGCAGTTAAAATACTAAACCCACAATAACCGACAATATCTTTACTTCGCTTTTGTGAAAAAATAGCTTCAATTTGGTATAAGATTTTTTCAAAATGAATGCAGAAAGTTCATCACAAAAAATCGTATTGCCTAATAAAATTATATATAAATTATTTGAAACTTCCTTATCCTGAGCGCAATATATACAAATTCACACTAAAATCGCAAGAAATTGTGTAAAATTAACTAAATTCCTTGTGGAGTACCATGATACTGCAATGTCGTTCTTTGAACCAGATAATTATCGACAATGTGTGTGTTTACTAACTGCCCAACGTGATTTCAAATCGTTAAACAAATATAGGCCCGAGACGTGACAGGATTCCCATATTTTCTTGATGTTTGTTTCAAATGAAAATAGCGTATATTTTTATTTGATAACGTATTGGTTTTTTTTTGCGAGAGTAAATAAGAAGCCATTGTGATTTTAATTTTCATCGGGGAAGGGTAAGACACCAATTCTTTTATGATGTGGAATGGTAATGTTTTCAGTTACCAGAATTATTAAACAGTAAAACATCGGATGGAAGTGTAAAAAAAATATAAGTCAAAAAGTTTCCTTCTGCATATACGATTTAAGGATCACTAACATAAGTTATGCCAACAGCAATTCTAGTTTATAGTTGTAATAGTAGCAGCAAAATTGGCTGAAAATGTATATTCTGACTCGTCCCGTTTTCAGCGAAAACACCTGAACTACTCAGTGATTATCGCCTCAGAAGATTGGTTAGCCACTGAAATCATTTAGTTGGTGGGTTGGAGTTCCACACTAGAGAAATCTATTTAATATAAGAAAGAAAAACTGCTTATATTCCTCATTTTCCATATCCTTGTGGATGCCAATAACAAAATGTATCAGATCAGACATTCTGACCATTCTTTTTGTACATTTAATCCAGGGTGGAAACAGAGCACACTTAAGAACAATTATCCTCTCTTTTCTTGCGATGTGTAAACTAATAACCAAACGGGACTCCAAAGGATCGTTTGGCTCTATTCAAAGAATGCATACGATTAGTTCCAAGTACATCTTTGCTGTCGTTATTACTTTTCCGATAGAAAAAATGTTGACGCCTGTTAATAATATTCGCTCTGACAAAATCTGTCAAAACCAAGAATCGCCATGGAATGTCATGAGTTTTGATCTCAGTCTGTGAACTGGAATTTTTTTAGGACCAGCATTTAGGGGATGATTCCTACTTAAGCAATGCATTGTGCCAGAAGAAAGGGAGTAGGGTAGAGTAGATAGATGTTCCAAATGTAGATGCCATAATTCTTTTACAACTCTGCTATTGCTTGTTTTGTTAATTTTTAGAGCAGTATTGCAGCGCCTCTGGTGTTAAATAGACGCATTAACTTTCTTAAACTAAACGAACAGGCATTTTATTAATTGTTTTTACTTCGTTGGCAGTTCTGCTAACCGACGAAGGTGGGCACTATGGCGTTCATTAGCTGAGAACGACATTAATTGCTGCCGAAACAGTTTTCAGTGACCAGCTGACAGATTAAACAATGTCACACTAATATTCATTTGAGAAATTCATGAAGCCATCAATTGCCCTGATCAGCGATCGCAATAATGTACTAAGTATTAGTTGGCTAACCTCTTGATCCATTGTTACCGTTGAGATCTTCTGCCTTCTACGTTAGGAGTTACGTATAAATAGAGCGCCGCTTTAATTTATTGCGGCAAATAGCCTTAAAAAGCCCGTTGGGAGTACATGAGTTAAAAAGAAAGTCTAGCACATAATTATTATGGTTTTACAACCCTCGTATTTCCGACAACATTATGATGGAATAGTAATAATGAAAAAATACATTAATTTATTATTTATATGATTTTGTGATTAATATTTTTTCTCTTCTCTTTTTGCTTTTATTGCAAGAAATTATATAATGGTCTCATTAAAAATATTCATTTTGTAATTTTAATTTTGTATTTTGCTAAAAATTCCATTTAATTAAATTCTTAAAGTCGCTAAGAATTTATATTCAATTGTGCAGTGCTCAGAATTTACTCCTTTTTATTTAGTAGTTCCAATGCAGGAACTTATTCAAAGAAATTTTAAGAACGTTCGATCTATAATATTCAATATATTTTTGTACTTTCTTTCTAGTCACGGGTTGGTTGCGGAACATAAAAGCACACAGGTAATGTGCGAGTAACAGTTCTTTGGCCTTCACTTCAGAAAGAATATAAAAGAAACTCCTCCTAATCTTTGCAAGAAATGAGAATTGAAAATTCTCGGAGCATGTATAAGAGTATCCATCGTACTTTATAATAAGTTCTGCTGGAAAGGAAAGGAAGAAATCATTACTTTCTCTGTGGCTTTTCGTGGATATCTAGGAAGTACCTTTTTTTTAGTATAAAAAATACACTGCTAATTTTCGTCATCAAATCATTAAACTCCGTCACAAGGCTTCTAAAAAGAAACTGAGCGATAGGCAGCTTCTCCAGCCATCTGATAGTCACATACGAAGATTACTGTAGCATTTGTTTGGATGAGGACGAAGAGAATCAGTGGAACAGTCGATATGAATACATATTTCCACGACTTCAAAAGTTAAATTCTCATTCTTAGGGACGTGACAATTTAAAGAAATGAGAGAGCTGTCAAATAGAGCTGTAAGTAGGCTCGGGCAACATAGCTCCACATCTCCGAATCTATTCCCCCAAGGGTGGACAGATCATTTAATCTAACCTTCATCTGCCATCTGACTTGTCTCAGTGTTACTGCCAGACCTTCTCTAGCAGAAAATCTCTGTTTTGCGAAGCAATTATTGAACTCTTCCTGGTAATGCTTAATTCCCGTCAAAAACCTACCAGAAACAAATCATTTATTCAGCGAAACTACTATTCGACAAATCTTAATTTCAGTTAAATTTCGGCTAGAAAAAAATCTTTACACAGCAAAACCACTCGGCAAAGAAACTTAAGTGATCATTTGTATTGTCTATATCGTATCTAGTATGTCATATTATATTTTAAAAATATTTTAGCAATATGTCCAGAAACATCATGACACATTTCGTCATGACATAATGTCCAATGGACATTGAAAATAATGCGATGAGACCATGGAAAAATTATAGCGACACAGTATTGATGACATTTTAAAAACGATCACAATTTTTTTGGACACCGTGACGTCTTTCTTTGGTGTCATAATTTCCTTGGACGTCCTATTATCTAACCTAAACAAAACGATCTTAACTGAATGCTGCAATTAATAAATTTCTTCTTAGAAATGAAATGATTCTTTCGCTTCACAAATAGACTTTTTATTGCATTAATTTTTAGACAAAATTTTAAACGCCTCCTTTAGCCACTTGTAACAATTTAAATTGAATTATTATTTTAGCAAGTCACCTGGTATTTTTTCCTTTTTTGCAGCATATTTCACTACATATTTAACACCTTTTTCTATTAAGGATAAAATCTATTTATTATCCTGTTAACATGTTGTTTTCATAAGAGTCTTTAGAGAAAATTCCTAACAAGTCATGTAACTACTTAAGTACAAAATGTGTGAAAAAAAATCACACGTTTCTTTAGTTAAAAAAAACATTTTATTGTAAAAAAAAATTCCACACTAGTAAATTGCTATTAAAACAATGCGATGAAAAAAATGAAGTTAAAATACATTTTTTTGTATATCAGCCACTTGAAGCATCACGACTCATATGGAGGTGTGACAAGAGTTTGTTAAGCCATTAAGGCTGAAGAAAGTTTCTGGCAGTTGGAAGTGAAAAAATAAACAAATTGGTTTGTTAACTAGACACATCTTCTTTTTTTTTTTTTTTTTTGTTTTGGAAGCAACTCGTCATGGAAATTAATTGCTAAAAGAAAATGTTTGTTATAAAATTGTTAGCAGTTTCTTGGTATTGTCGAATTTATAGAAATAAATTTCGTTTTAATTTGAAAAAGTGTAATTAGAAATTAGAATTTCCTGCCAGTTTTTATTTTTTTTTACAATTTATAAAGATTTCTTTGAAGTGCTTATAATTAATATTTGTAAAAATTCTTTTTTTATTAGAATTGTTATTTTCTTATTTTTTTAATATGAAATAATCAGTTCCTTTTATCCTTTGCGCACATTTAACTCAAGTTTTCCTTCTATGGCAGTACTTTGTTTTAACGCTTGAGGTGTTTTATTTTGAAATAATTTCAATGTTCATTTCTTGTTAGAAGATCAAAGTCCGTTGTATCATGATTTGTTTTGTTTTGTTTTCTTACATTTATGCAAATTATAATTTTTTTTGGTTTTTTAATTTTTAATCTCACTTGATTTGTTGCTAGCAATTATTTCATTGAGATTTTAATGTTCCCTTTCCCCGCTCAGCTCAACAACTTCTCTACGAGAAAATTAAAGGAAAAATTTTATTCTTTCAACAAATGCTTCGTTAATTTTGTTCTTATGTACCAGTACATTAAATCAATGAAGTTGTTCATTAAGAAAATAAAAATAATGAATGCTTTTTATCAACCGTTTTGAATAAAATTTTCATGATTATTTTCATTAAAGCAATGTATTTTTTCATTAAATCAATGAATTATATATTTAATTTGAAATGGTCAATTTTGGCACATTCTTTAGAACGAAAAAAAAACGAACCAAACCTTTATGAATTACTATTGCTACAGGTGGCTAGGTTTGGGTATACTAGATGGATATCTTAGATTGGAGTAGTTTAGTTTATATTATAGCCGGTTCAGCGTAACGCGAAATTAAGTAATTTCCTGATTTCGACCGAAATCAAGTTGAAATTATGTTATTTCGCATGCGTTTTGACAATTCCCAAATTAAGTAATTTTACTTAATTTCGCCGAAATCAACTTGAAATTACAATAATCAACCCTGTTTTTGTGATAAAATCCCTTTTTGTTCCAACCGTGCTCTAATGTACAACCGTGTTTACCGAGAAAAAAGTGACATTTGTTTAAAAAATATATTGAATTAAATATTTAAAACTGAAATTTTTAATTAGTTGTTTGTTTTTTGAAATTTAATAGTGTATACATACGTATATATTACAATGGCAAAGTAAGTACATGCATAAATACCTACGCATAATATTATCAGCTGTTCTTAAAATTAACTCATGTGTCAAATGTACCAGCATGAACACCTTAGATTTCGTTCGTAATTTCAACTTGAAATTACTTAATTTCGCGTCACGCTGAACGGGCTATTACGGTTGAATTTTGCAAAGTTAATGTAGTGGATGTATGGTGTCTTCATGTTTAATTTCAGCTAAACTACTAAAGGAAAAATTTGCCTTGCACAAATCCTCCATGGAGTCTATTCTTATTTTGTTTTGTTTTATTTATTTTTTAACTTGATTATGTGAAGGAGAGATTGACTGTAAAGACATCAGTGGGAAATTTTTTCCACATACAAATTGTTCAGTTAATGAACGATTTTTACGTGTACCTGCAATTTAGTACCTTCAATTCAGTGGTGTAGGGACCACAAAATGAATGTGGCTCTTAATCAAAAACGTATTGCTGGAAAAAAGCGGGTTTGCCGTAAAAGTTTCTTAGTTTTTCACAGCACATTCGATTGTAGTATCAGTGGAGCCGTGAAGCACATACCACAGTGCGACAGTGCTTTAGTGATTCCATTATTACCAACAACTTTTTTGGATCTATTGATTGTAATCTTTCAAAACAGATTTCGAACCACCGGCTCATGGAAGAGACTTTTATTTCGTTCACGGTCGATTTTCAGCGGTGGGGAAATTAAGGAGGACAGATGCGAATGAAGTACCTCTTAGGTACTTAAACGCTTCTTTTAAACTTGAATGAAATGATTGGTCCTTCGAACCACATACTAAATTTTCATGACAGGTATTGTTTTTTTTAATACTTAGATCGGCCATATTAACAGGTGAGGCAGCATGGCTGTTCATACTTCTGTGGGTATATAATTTTGAGAGTCTTACGACCATTAATTTCGTTCTTAATCGCACGACATTGTGGTGAAGGGAGATTGTTGAAGAATTTTGCTTTAATTGAAAGATAATTTTTTTTAAATTTCTTCTTAGAAAAAAACTAGCACTAAGAGACATTTTAAGTGATTTTCCAAAAGGTACCACATGAGGGGTCTATGATACAAAACCTAAAAAAATCCTAGGGTTCTTATTTGCTTCCTTATGCGTTGCAATCACTTTTATAATCGAAATGTAAATTTGCTGGAAACAATGCTAACAGCAAATTACAAAAAGCACCATTAAGAATAATAAGTGAAATTGGAAAAAAGAAAAAAATTCATCATTAGAATATTGCAAATGATATACCAGCAATACCAACAACAACAACATATTGGCTTTTAAGTTAAAAATCTATTGTGAGGAACAGAAAAGCACTTAAAAACTAAATATGCATAAATGCAAATATACATAAAGGTATTTTTTTTTATTGAAAATGCTAAAAGAATTTTGCAATTACTGCATTATGCAATATTCAAATTAAGTCCTTGTTTTGTGTTCAAGGAATTATGTTTAGCGCTGAAAACAATCCAACTTCTTCAGCCATCACACTGCCTACTGCGCCAAATGCAAAAAAAAAGGCGTCAAAATATTACTGCTTAGCAAATATCCATTAAGAAAGAATTCATTACTCAAGAGTGAAAGACAGAAGACGACAAGTTAGGACAATCGTCATCGTCATCGTGCCTGGCTTTAGTTATTAAACATATTTTGTTAGCAGGAGTAGATGGATGCATTAATCTTGCATATGTTGGCATCGAATGAATGAATGAATGTATGATGACTGCTTCTAATATGCATTCATCATTTTAATGCAAATATATGACAACACCGCCAACAACAAATCTTAACAAAAATTCTACACTTAAGGCGACACAATTCATATTAAAACATAAAGAAATCCTTTTATGATAATTTCTCAAGAGTGTCGTCCTTTGATCAAGCATTCAAGTAAAAACCATTCAAGCATAAAACAGTTTTTGTTTTTTTGCGAAAAAAAAAAAAAAAAAAATTGCCACACCACAACCTCCCACATGAGGAGACTTTTGGCCTCACACCTTTCCATTCCATTGACTCACAAAAAAGCCCTCTCTTTTTATGTGTTTTTAGAATTCAAAATTTCACATTTTCCACTTTGTATTTTTTTTTTCTTTTGGTGGCAAAAATTAAGCTGCTTTTTTCTACATTAAATCGCATTATTTGGTATTTTTTTTTTCTTGCTTTCTGTATTTTAGCTGTTAATAAAGAAATTATGGAAATTGCATTTTTTGTTGTTGTTCGTGTTGTTGTTGTATGCCAAATACCTTGCAACAAAGCAAATGTGCTTGAAAATAAAACTGCATTTATTTGGCTTGATTGCAATTACATTTTTGATTGTTTTCAACTGTTTTGTCTAACAAAAATATTTCTTAGAATTTTTATTTCCAATTTTCTTAATTATCATCATCTTTGTTTTTGTGTGTGTTTTTTTTTTTTGGTGGGTGTGTCCTCTTACATTTGCATAATTTTTTAATTATTCATTCAATTCGAGTGTAAAAAATCCACTTGGTTTTCATACGCTTCTCAACGTTACTCATTTTTAATTGTGAATTTTAAAATCACAGTCGTTATTCAATATGACCTTAAATTGCAGGTGGCTAGAAAACGGAAAAAACAAATTGTACGAAAAAAAAATCCTGCGTAAATTTATGCAAAAGCCAAATTCATTATAAAATAAGTTAATTGCTTTGTGAAATTTGTTTTTTTAATGTTTTGTGGCTGGCATTCATTTGGAACACCTCATTCATTTCAAATGCAATGAATTTAAAGAAACAAATAAAGAAAAATAAATAAAACAACCGTATACAAAAACCTAAAGTTCTGTATAAAAGTGATTTGACTTCTGTACCATCTTAAGTGCTACCTTCCGCACCATCCTTAATTATCTTCTTTATTTTAAAGTCAAGATACCAGACTTTATTCATATCGGAGGTTTCTAAACCTCTTTCAAATCCATAGATTTTTGTGTAGGAATGTTTTGATTTACGCACTCGACATCACCCGTAATGCTCCTTCCCCCACCTTTCTTTATGCTCTCATTCAGAGACATCAGAGGTAGCAGCTGAAATGATGAATTTTTGTTGCACGAGCAATACAAAAAAAGATTTATTTCTTTGGAAAAAAACTGACTAATCACCTCATGAAGGCCTCACCAATTACCGCTTAGAGAGCCTTCCTTGGCAATAAGATCGAAGTCGGCTGACAAATTCCATTAAAAAAGGCTGGGGGAGTTTGCTTCTGCACAGATTTCCATTACTTGAAGAAAATTCTTTTATAGGCTTTGGCTCGGGCCGCGAACTTTTTTAGCCTTTATGATTTTAAAGGTATTCACAAAAAATAAACTAACACCAACTTGTGGGTAATCAGAAGTATTCAAAATTGTATCCGCCATATCCGTATTCTCCAATTTTTTCTGCTTTTTGGTATCACTTAATTACGAGAAAAAAAATCAAATTAATGATTGATTAATCATGTTCCTTCGAACCAGACTGTTCACAGAAGTTCGTGCCAGCATTATCTACGCTCCAAGTACGTACTGCTCACATGGACAGTCTCGAAACTATACAAGGGCAAGACATCTATTCATGTTTATCTGCGACATATAACAGATAATTTTTTGTTAAGTTGCAACAGATTCATTGCAATTCTTTGTTTAATTCATAAGGGCATGGCCGGTGTTCATTGAATGTCCTCTTCATTGTAGATTTAATTAGATTTTGTGGGCCGTCCGTTAATTCGGTCCCTTAGTCATACCCTCTATCAGACAAGGCAAAGCCAATTGGCAATTCAATTTGTTGTTGGTGGCCCGCCGCCGATTCAAATTATCCCGACCGCGTCAGGAAGGAGGATGGGATGATTTATCAGACTATCTAGATCTGGAACAGTGCTGGAGCCCAGGATAATAGTCCTTATACTATTTAGCTCCATACGTTGAAATAAAAGATGAAGAACTTTTTCTTCTTCCTCCTCATCGTTGCAGCTCCTACAGCAGTCGTTGTAACTTAGACCCATCCTTTTGGCACTGTTCCCGATATACCAGTGCCCTCTTCACTAAACTTAACGCATAAAAAACGCATAAAACAGTTTATTGCAGTTCACTGATTATTTCCTGAATACCTATTCCTTTTCTTTTTGGAAGGCTATGCGGTCTAGAGCAGCTTGTCATTCAGCAGTTGCTACTGGCAGGCTCATCCACATCAAATGGATTAGAAAAGTTATCCGGTCTAAAATAATTCCTAACAAGCATCTCATAGAAATCTTCTATACTCGTTCGTGCTCTTCTATACTTATTAGTGCGTATTTCCCATAGTGAATAATTAGCAAAATATATAAAGGAGAAAAAAAAAAAATCCCGTAAAGAAATAAATCAGAAAATAATAATTTTTTTATTTCTAAAAAAACCAGCAACAAGTAGTAGAAAATCAACTGCTACTGCTTAGGCGCAAAAAAAAGCTTTTAAAAATAAAAGCAAAATTTTGAAGGCAGTGTCTAAACACTAAAGCTACGTTCACATTTATCAAATATTTGCCCAAAAAAACGTAACCAATAATTTTGCTTAGGGATAGTGTCATTTAACACGATTGTTATATTACAAAATAAAATTAATTCTTCTCCAAAAGAGTATTTTTATACAGTTTTTAAAAAATTCGAACCCAAAATTAAAAAAATATTGGAATTAAAGGAAATAAATTATTAGTTTTTTTCTTGGTTACGTTTTTTTCGACAAATATTTGATAAATGTGAACGTACCTTAAGTGGTGAGGTACCCTCTGCACTTCATTTCTAAAAACTCCTTCAGCCTTTAACTGATAACAGATTGTTAAAATTCCTTTGTTTCGGTTACTGAAGACCCGAGAGCCAAAGATCTTCAGGTTGTAATTAGAGAACTTTAATATATTAAAATTATTCCATACCAGCTTCTAGATTACATACAAATTTGAAACGCTTATAACTCCCAAAATTCTTAATCGATTTTTACGATCTATACATTGTGCATATCTGCAAATATATTCCAATAAAGTAGTAAAATTTTCATCAAAATCGTTTATATAGTTTGTGAATAAAAGATGGCACAAAAATATGACCTTCCTAACTAATAGTTCTCGTATTCTTATTTAGCATACATACATGATTTATACGCAATACACAAGGAAGGCGCATTGCATTGCAGGCGCTAAAAGCGAAATATGTATTTCAAACTTTATTTTGAATTAAGTTGAGAAAAATGTACAATTTTTGACTATTAGACAAAAATTCTCTTCCTATTATAAGAAACAAATCTTTGCTTTTTTCTTATTTTTTCGTTTTAAACAATATGTGACATTAACATAAAACAAAAGAATTATCTAATGTTCGCTTAAAATTATATAAAATGAAGAAAATAAAGACATTTATTTAGTTCAGATGTATGTTAATATAAGAGGATTTCATTTACACATATGAATGTGTGTACATACAAACGACAACAACTGACAGGATTCATATTCTATAGACATTTAAATCCTTTAAGGCTCTTGTAAATTTACTTCTTCGCGTAGTGTGTAGCATATACAAGAAAACAAAACGCATTTATTAAAATACAAAAAAAATTGCTAAAGCAGCTTTTAACTCATAAAATATTTAGCACAAATAAAAAAAATTTATGAATGTATGTAGAAAAAATGGCAAAAAAAAAACAATTTACGAAATAAAACTGACAACAGAAGACAGAAAATAAATTCTACTTAAATTAAAAATTGCGCATACCAGTAAGAGAGAAGGACTGGGAAACTAGTCACAAAAGCAGCACAAACTCATCGCTTACCTTTTAAATTAAATGAGAAAAAAACTAACAAATTCATGTGAGAAGAGGAAAAGGATTTATGAATTCATATGTGGAGAAGGATTAAAGTGCAGCATAATTAAGAATAATGGCTAGAAAGATTTTGGGGAAAAGAAATTGTTGTCCCCTAACACGGCTTTAAGCTTTTACCACCACCCGGTCCCCTAAAAAACACCTATTTTCTAACTCGCCCTTGCCCTAACCCCTCACTCTACCTTCCCCACACCATCACAAAATAACATTTTTAGTCAGTTAGTCAGCCAGCTGTGTTTGGGTAAGTGGGCGTTTGGTTGCTGTTTGTTAAGAGTAGGTGCTTATGATTACATTTTATCTTAATTTGCATTAAGGACAAATAGAAAGGATTCACACATACATATACATACATGCAAATGTGTGATGAAAAAAAAACAGCTACAACATTTGAAAATAAAACGTTTATACTCAAGAGATTTACAAAATGGTGACAGAAAAAAAATACAAATTTCTATATTAAAACCCATTATGATGATGTGCGAAAAAACAGTAAGAATAGAAAAAAAAAACTCATCAGGATTTTTTATTATTATATTTTTTTTCTTCTTGTTCTTGTTTCGAATGGGGTGGTGGATACAAACTCATAGAGGCATGGAAGGAGTTAAAGAAAGAATTATTATGTTAATTCCATTTTTGTCATAAATGACAACAACAGCGATGAGGATGATGATGATGATGATGATGTTGATGAAATTATTGCTTAAAAGATAATTTTCTATATTGTTTGTTTGCTTGTGTGTGTGTGTGTAGAGAGAATGGCACACAAAATTATGTAATGAAAAATTTCGAAAAAAAAATATAGAGGGGAGATTTGTAAAAGCTTAACAATTTAGCCGGATTATATGTTTAGTCTAAAGTTCTTTAAACGCAATATTTGAAGAAAAGTTTTAATGTAGTAAATAAATTAATAACTTAATTTTAAATTATTTAATATCAAAAATTAAACATTTTTTTCTAATTTTACAAAATAATTCAGCATGAAGAAATGTTTATTTTAATTAATTTAATATCGATTGATTCTATAGGCTAAAGTTCGTAAAGTTATATCCCAAAAAACGAAAGTAAAACCTACATTAATTTAAGGCTCAGCATACGCAGCAGAACACAATAAGGCGTTGTTTTTTCAAAGTCGGCACGCAACCATCGCCAGTGCTAATGTGCATCATTCCTCTCACTTGGACTGCTTCATAGGTCTGTTAAAAGTACATACACTTCATATGTACAAACTTTTAGCAAAAATTTTAATACGAGAATTACAACACTATTAAATTGATGGTATTCTGTTATTTTATAAAAAAAATTAATTGGACCAATTTGGGTATTTCCTTTCGCTGATTTGTATGTATGTATATAACGGGTACGCAAAGTTTTCGGAAAGGAAAACAAGTGGAAATATGCTCAAAAGATAGGGTAGTAGGCGCAAAACGAAGTTTGGCGGGTCACTTATTTAGAAATAATTTTCAAATTTTTTTCATTCAGTTTTTGTAGTTTTTTTAGTTGAAAACTAGCTTTTAATCGTAACTTTGTTTACAATATACCAAATTTATTGGAATGAAAAAAAGTACCACAAGTAAAATAGTACCAATAGTAAAAAAGTTCCAAATGTAAAAAGCCAGCAGCTTTAGCTCATTTTACTCCCCATAAAATAAACTGTAAATTAGTAAAAAAGAGAAGTGGAAAGTGCCAAAAGTATCAATTTGTCGCATTTCTAACCCCAAAAAAGTACCATATATTTTAATGTGGATCATATTGGGCGCGTACAGCAGAAAAACCTGCTACTAAACAGTTTAGATGTAGCAGCTTTTGATTTGATTAATTTTTCCGAACGATCTGCTCAGTTTTTTTTCAAAAATATCAAAAAATTTCACTTTTCAATTAAAATTATTGAATTTTATTTTGTTAAATGATTTCAGAATATTTTTTTGTAAAGTTAAATGAATTAAAATTTAAAAATATATTCTGAAATTTGATTCAAAAGTCAAACTGAACTGAAATATCGTAATTTGATGAAATGTATCGTACTTTTTCTTTGCTACCTAAAACAGTGAGCGCTCACTCAACATGTTCGCTCATCGCTCAGTAGTCAAAGCGTTCAACAGATTGTTGAACAACAGTTGTGCACCAACTGTGTCTGCTGAACGCACCCATTATTAATATCATCCAAGTCCATCAAAAAGCGGCGCTATAGTGAAACAGACATACAAACTTTCTCTTAACTTTGTTTTCAACCAACATTTCTTAATCAAATAGTACATAAAACTTGTTTTTGTTTGCCAGTACATATTTTAGAATATCAAAAACTTTTCTCTGGTGAATTTTCGTCAATTTTGTAATAAAGTATTTTTTCAAAGCTTTAGCAAAAATAATATTTATTTAAGTTTGCCAGCAAATAATTTTGTTCTCCAAAAATCAGGTGTTTTGTTATTTTTGTCCCTGTGAAATATTAAAAGTCCTCAAATGTTTTTCCAAATGTAAACGTACATTCAGATAATGTAATTATTTGCCCAAAATAAAAATAAATTGTTGTCTTTTATCGGAAACCTTTTTTGTTTTTATAACAAATAATTTTATTTGCCCAAACATCAGAGGATGTTTTGATTTGGTCTACAGTAAATAATTATTTGATTCTTTCTGTCACGTGTTTTTCCCCAATGTAAACGTTTCTGTAGATAAAATAATTATTTTGCTCAAACAGAAAAAAATATTTGCCATTGAGTGTATGCATTTTATTCATATTGGGAATATTTTTAATTCTAAAAACATTTTCTGTTTAGTTTTTTTGTTTTTATCTGAAAAATAATTTAAAAAATATCTGTGGCAGCAAGGAAAAAGTGCTTAAGTCATATTTTATAGTTATCTAGAAAATCAGTGTTAAATGTTTAAATGGTTTGATAAAAATGTAATCGCGTTGCACTTAAAGTTGATCATTCGTTTTGCGATTCTTTGGATTTTTTAACACATGTTTCTGTCCACTATAACTTATATATTCAATTTAAAATTTAATATGTTTTAAGATAAAATAAGATGTTATTCCATATGGGATAATTAAAGAAAGAAAAGAAAAGAAAAGCAGCAAGCAGCAATTGTGCCAGAACTTCGTTAAAAATCGTTTAATATAAATAAAATTTTGTCCAGAGATACTTTTAAATATGAAGAATACGATGGTGATATTATCTCAAAATTAGCTTATCTCGACTTAAGCACTTTTTGCTTTTCACCATAGATATAATTGATACTTTTGGTCAAATGGTCAATTTTGCCAAACAGACGAAAATAGTCGGCACTGAGCGCGCTCACACTAAAACAAACAGTGTATACTTTTACACTCAAATTTTTATATAAAATAAAAAAAAAACATGTCGCTTAATCTTAAAGAGTCGCTGCTATGTTAACACTTTTAGCACATATTTGTTTGATAGCAAATAATTTTGTTTTTCCCAAACATCAACTATGAAAAATTTTTTATGGTCACTCTATACAAAATACATAAAGATATAAAATTGTTTATCAAATGTTTTTGCAATGTGACCCGTACCTTTAGGCAGTTTCTAGATCTTCCAGGTCAGATCATCAAATTGTCTGTTTCTTAACAATACACACACACAAAAATGTCCTTCATGGTGTCTAAACTAAAAAACTTATGATTGACTTTTAAATAATACACTGTTTCTTTTGAATGGCATTTAAATTATTATCAAAACTAATAAAAATAAAATTCTTAATCCATATTTTATATATTAAGAAATTTTAGTTTAAATTAAATTTAAATTCTTTATTTTAATTCAAACTAAAATAAAATTGCAAAACCATTCCACATTCGCTTTTTTAAATTTCTCATCATCTAACAAAAGTAAGTAATCCTTAGGGTTGTGGTCTTGACTAAAATTGTGGTGCTGGTGTTTGAAAAGTGTATCCAGCTGTGTGCGCTAAGTGTTCGAAAGTTTGCAAACATTTACAGCTTTTCGAATATAAACACAAACAAACAAACAAACAAACAAACAAACAAACAAACACACCAGTAAAGCTTTCCTTGCTTTGCGGTTATGTTTTGTTGTGTCGAAGTAATTATAAGCAAAAAGGTATTTTTGTTTTGGTATTTGAATGTGTTGGTATGCTCACATTCATTCAGCTGTTGTGTGAAGGTATTCTAATTGGAGTGATATGATGATTGTTTTATTTTTAAGCAGGACAAAAAATAAAAGGATTTGAAATTAAAAATTTTAGTTAGTAAATTTATTTAATATATATATATATATACTAATTACACACATATATATACATATAAATGATAAATAAAACATATACATATAAGTATTTATTATAAATTTCTTATTTTCTTTGTTAATTCTCTTCTCTTAAGCAAACTTATTTCAATTCAGGTCATCTCTTTGTAGTGGTACGAGATTTATAATTTGAAAATAAATTATTATTTCATTTGATGAAATGAATTTCTTTTGATTACAATTTTGCTAAAGCTTCTGTTTTTCAATTTTCTATTAGAACAGCATCATTCTTTTGATTTATATTTTTCTTTTGATTGATTTTTTGTTGTTTTTCTTGTTCATAACAGGCTTTGATTGTAGGTAGAAGAATTTACTGTCTAACGACACAACAAAATTTTGTATGCAAATGAAAAATTTCTGCTTATTAAGCAAATTTGGTAGCATTTGAAATTGAAGATTTTCCTTGTGGTTTGTTTTTTTTTTATTCCATATTATTATTATTGTATTTTATTTAATTTTTGTTGGTGTTTGTTTGTGTTGAAAGTACATAGAATAAAGAAAAGAAGCTACACTTTGATGTTCGTAGCAAATATAACGGACAGACAATTTCTGAACAGTTTTAATTTTGTATGACATTTCTTGGAGGTATAAAAATTTTTTATTTTATTATACAAGAAATATGATAAGAATAATTATGAGACATATAGACGGCCTTAGCCAAAGGTGTTGAATCCTTCTTTTACAAAATTATACATTCAGATCTTTCATGAGATTTTTTTCTATGCAGGAAGTACAGTAGAATCTTAGAAAAGTCAACTCGCGTAAAAGTTGAACACGCGGATAAGTTAACAGTTTTTCATAATCAACGTGCAGCTCTTTTTAGAGCGTGTAAATTTTTTAAGATGATGCAAATCATGTGGGAACCTAATCAATATGCACACGAAAATGATGAAGAGATATTATACAAAAGAAAAGAAACAAACAAGCCTTGACTGCTTCTTTAAACCACTATAAACTAATATTTTTATTACTGAGCGTGACTGATATTGAACACCCAGTACAAATTGTATCTAAAAAATATTGTTTAAATATTACATACTTTAATTATTCCTTTTTTCGACCATTTCTCTTTGTTACTTTTCATTATTTCTCTTACTTTTGTTATTTATCTTTGTTACTTCCATTATTTCAAAACAAAAATGGGGAAAAAGAAATGAAACTAAAAGACATCGTCTGAACACACAAAGATTTTGGTAGCAACTTCAAAAGGGAATTCGGTAAAAACGACGTCACAAAAGTCATCATGTGAATTGGGTGTTAGAAACGCAAAGTTCACTTTACAAAACTTTGAAACCTGTATTATCTGCCGAATTTTACAGGCTAACAAACAAATTTTTTAAAATAAAACATGAGTTGAAGTTTTTGTAAATTACAAATTCAAAAAGATTACATTTTCTCCAAATTCTTTTAAAATCTATAAAATTACTAGTTGAACGCCCCGGCTTCGCACGGGAAAATCTAAATACCATATCTCCGGAACCGCCGGGTCGATTTCATGCAAACATCACATCTCCAGACCATCTCCAACGTACCCTGAAATTTTGGTGGAAATCGGTCGACCCGTTTCCGCAGTTAGTGGTGACATCAAAGTGTATACTTCTTTTTATAGATATAGATATGGAGTATATGGAGTATATGGAGATAATTGAATTGCACTAAGAGCATATTTTCACGTTTAATAATAATAAAATTTTCTAACATCTGTGAATCTAAAGTTTTGTGTTAAATAACTAGATGGAATTTTTAATAAATATGATAACACCAGCAAAATTAATATAATTTAATTTCCCCTTGTAAGCGAAAAAACAGGCATTAACAGCCCTAAATTTAGCAGAAGTCGGATACATACATATGAACATACATACTATGTACATATGTATAATACTATTGTACATATTTTTATTTAAGTTTGAATTCATCCTAAACAATGGCTGTGGTGCTGATGTGTCATATGTGACATTTTGTAAAATTCCTTTTTTCCACTCTTTTTGTTGTTGACTTCTTCAATATACATATATATATTTGTTTTTTTGTTATTTATTTTATAACAATAACATACAATATGTTTGATGAAATGTTTGAAAATTCATATTTTTCAACCAGTATTTCAATAAATGGTTGTGCCCTGCACCTATGAAAGCATGAATGAATATGACAGACATGTCATTTGTTTGAATGATTTTATCTTCTCTTTTTGTTATTATTGTTATTTTTCTCTAACATAATGAATAAAGAAATTGTAAATATTTGCCTAAATTATCTAATATTGTTTCAATTTGTTTATAATTTTGATGATAATGATGATGATGATGCATGGGAATGTGATCAGATGTTTATTTGCCATTTATGTTTTAAAGGTGTGATATTTTGTTTATATTTTCACAAAATAAAAAATATGTATCAAATTATTATTTGAGAGTTCTTGGAAATCTTGCTGGGTTTTATTTAAGTAAATATGATATTCAACACAGATAAACCCATTGAGATTATTTTAGAGAAACGAAAAAGGCAAACATTGTGCAACACACTTTGAATCAATAACAATGTATGTTAAACAAAATTGTATGTACAACTGTAGCTATTCAGCTGTGAAATTCTATTTCGAGTATAAGGACTCAAATACAAAATACGAGAAATAAAACTGCAATTCAGCCGTATATTTTTGCAGTTAAAACTGAATGGCAAGTTTAGGTTAAATAAAATAAATTTCTTAAATTAGTTGTGAAAAGACCGTAAATACTTTCGGAATTTATAAAAAAATATTTTATTAAATACACTGAAAGCAAAAAAAAAAAAAAAATAATAATAATCTCTATTCAGCTGCGAGAAGTACAATTTAGCTACTCTAAGTTAAATTTATTAGCTCTCAGTTTAACTAAAAATAAATTTTACATATTTTTCTCTCCATGCTAAGGATATAGAAACCGGTTCCATGCAGTTCAGCTAAAAAATAGCACAATTCAGCTGTTACATCTAAAATTCAGATAAAAATTATTTTTATATTCTAAATGTTTCACTTACAAAAAAATAAATACCAAATATATGCTACGCAATTTAGCTTTCACATTTAATTCAGCCGTTGGAAAATCACAATTCAGCTGGAAATTAATTTTTATTTATATTTTTTAATTGCTCTATATGATATAGAAAAAATACTTTGCAATTCAGCTGAGAATTTTTGTTAGCTTTATTAAATTAAATATCAATAATATTACAATTCAGCAAGAATTTAAAAATCACAATTCAGCTGACATTACATTTTAATAATATAATATACATAATTGTACCACACTTGTGAATCTTCTTGTAGATGTACTAAATATTTGTAGCTGAATAGTACCCTTTTTTAATTTAAAGTTTTATTCTGCTGTAAAATGCACAACTTGGCTTAGCTGAATTGCATATTTTAGCTGAATATAATTTATTTGAACCATTTAAACATGCAAAAATATGTACAAGTTAAAAGTTACTTACTTCCCTGTTAACTATACAATATGGCTTAGCTGAATTGCAATTTTGGCAGCTGAATAGACGTAATACAAAACATAACCACAGCCTTAGTCGTTTTAGCACTTTGGGACAACTATTCAGCTATATCTGTTTTTTCCATTTTACTGTTGTGCCATATGGTTTAGCTGTATTAGAATATTTTCAGCTAAATAATGTATGTATGTGTATGTAAGTTTAGGTACTTTAACAGAATTCTTAGCAGAAATTTGACAAAATATTGCATGTCATCGAAAAATTTTCGAGCTGAATTGCACTTTAGGCAGCTGAATATAGTTTGTTCACTTATTTATGTGTTCTGAACCGCACGCCAACGACAAAATCGATTTCACTATTTTATTCCGCTGTAATTTATACAAGCGGTTATAGCTGAATTACATTTTTTCTGCTGAATGTAAAATGTTTTAACTATTTAAACATTACTCGGCTTGAGTGAGTGGCATTATTTTATTTTTACTTTCCTATTTTATTGTAAGTTTTTCAATAGCGTTTAGCTGAATTGAAATTTTTCGGCTGAATATGCATTATATTAATTATTATCAGTTCTTTTGGCGTTTAAGTACTTCAAGATATAACTATTCAGTTAAACTTTTTCTTCATTTTTCTTTTAGAAATTTGGTCAATGCCATACGAGTACTCGTATATCCTACAAACGATTTTAGCCGCATTTAGAAGCATTTTAAGGAAAAGTAGTGGGCGTCAAACCTCGTTCAAAGTTTTGTTTGAATTTAAAAGTGAAATAGTTTCTATAGTTTTAATGTGCAACTGATTGAATTTCTTAAGTAACTAAAACTGGTAAATAAATCCAGAATATTTTTATTTTAAATTTTCAGGAAACATTTGACACACCCTCAAAAAAAAAACTGAAATAAATTGGGAGGCAAACAAAGAAACAATACTCGTTATATAATTGAATAAAACTCAGCAAATAAACATTAATTTAATACAATTTATTTAAGAGCATCAACCACAAATAAGAAAGCTAGCTTTTAACTTGCAACTGAAACTCTACAAAGTTTTATAGAGGCATGTTGTAACTTCCCAATAGTTCTGATGATGACAAACTTTATAATAGAATTTAAATGAAGCTGCTTGACAAAGTGCTCATAAGATTATTAATTGACTGTAGTAGACTACTAAGCAAAATATTGAAAACATGACGAAAACGTGTTTAGATTTTTCCTTGTTATCTTCAGCTCTACAGGGTATACCATATTATCGCAATTGAGTAGGTAGTAGTGGCGGTAGTAGCAATTTAAGTTACGAGTATTTAAGAGCCAAATGCTGCTGTTGACATGTCACTGGATTATTTTTCTTACAATTTTTCTTATCATTTTTATTGTCTGCTAAATGATTTTAAGGGCAGATTAAATTGTTGAGTTTGTTGTTTGTGGGTGTAACCCGAATACAAATACATACATTCAAACAGAAAAATCTAAATGTAATTGAATTGTGTACAAAAAATATTCAGAAAATTAATATTAAAAAATTTTGTAAAATGTTGAAGATTTGGATAATAGATGTAAAGAAATTAAATAGCTTAAATTAATTGATTTAAAAAATGTATTTATTTTGCACTTCAGTTAGCAAAGTTTTTTCAGCTAAATATAAAAATTTTCTACTCGGCATCGCTTTTTTAAACCAGCCTTATTTAAATGTATTACTTAAAATCACTATTCAGCGCTTAGCTTCGTAAATAATGTTAGCTGAATTACATCTTTCACAGCGGAATACTAATAATTTCAACAAATTTGTCTTATAGACTCCTTTTGTCGATTTAAGATTCTGAATTGCTGATTTTTTAAACCAGCCTTATTTAAATGTATTACTTTAAATCACTATTCAGCGCTTAGCTTCGTAAATAATGTTAGCTGAATTACATCTTTCACAGCGGAATACTAATAATTTCAACAAATTTGGCTTATAGACTCCTTTTGTCGATTTAAGATTCTGAATTGCTGATTGCTGAAATTTTAATAAGATTTTATAGCTGAATTAAATTTCAGCAGTTCAGATAAACAAGATTTTTTTATTTTAATATAATTCATTTAGAAAACGTGCTTTTAATAAAATTTTATTTCTTAATTTTTAGCTGAATTGCACAATTTGTAAGTGAATAAATTTTTTCTTTATTTTCATACGCTGAAATACCAGATTTGCGACGATATATATGTGTATTTTTTAAGTTGCCGCAAAGTTTGTTGTTCTGAGTTCATGGAGTATTCAGAATCGCCCTTCTGCCGTTAATTGCATATATTTTTATGGCTGACCTATTTTTATATAATTAATTTAAAAAATTCGATTACTTTCCCTGCTGAATGCTATTTTCTTTAGCTGAATTAACTTTTTTAGTATTTGAGGCGCACAAAATCGCAAAGCTGTTAGAAAAAAGTAGCTCAAATTTAATATTTTACTAGCTGAATAGCAGTTTTTTTTTAGCTGTATACACGGTTTTTAGTTTATCCCTCAAAGAAAATTTAAACAGTATTTGAAAGAACAAAAAACGTAATATTTCCCCAGCTGAATTTCATTTAACACAGCTGAATAAACGATTTTAACATTTTGCGTAAACAAGACTTAAGACTGCTTGAAAACACAAGCATATATTTTATATTTTTCAGCTGACTACCACTTTTACAGCTGAATAGCACTCTTCATTGAAATAGTTTATTATTTTGCAGCTGAATTTATTTTATATCATAACTCTGGTGAACTTAAGTTTATAATTTAAAACCAATAGCCATATTGAACATTTTCCCAGCTGAATTTTTTGTAGCTGAATGGACGTTTTTAGATGTTTTCCATTACCAACATTTACAAGCTATTAGAAAAACGAACAGATGTATTATATTTCCTCGGCTGAATTAAAATTCTTGCAGCTGAATTAAATTTTTTCGATTTATTATCACATCTTACTACAGGCATATATTCTTTGCATACTTAATAGTTTCTATTCAGCTGCTAATTTTCAAATTGAATACCAAGACCAAATATACATACATATATGAGAATTTAAAATGGATGGAATCTTAGAGAATGTATTTCATGTTTGTCGATACCAATACTGCTTGATTTTTTAATAATAACTTCAATGCATTTCCAAATATTGAGTTAAATCTTTCCAGCATTTAAAATATTTATTTTCATTGCACTCTTGTTAAACTTGTCAACAGCAATTCTTCAATTGTTATATAAAATTGCATTTAAGTTCCTTCTTTTTTGCGCAAATAAACTGAGAAAAATCTAGTTTTGTGTATTAATGTTGTTGACTTGACGTCATACAATTGTTATGAATTCTAGATTATTTTTCTAACGTATTCCTTTATTTATTGCATACGTTTTAACATCCAAGTTAACAATTTCCGTTGTGCCAATATTTGAACAGTTTTTGCACTTTAACTTGATGGCAGTTAAGTTCTTTTAGAAAAAGAAAGAAAACGAGCTGTTTTTTTTTTTTTTTTTTGGAAGAACGGGAAATTGTAGCGGAATATTTGCAGAGAAAATATTTAGTTAAGGAAGTAAGGAAAATATTGTTGTACTTTACTTAAGAATAAATATTTCGTTGAAACATAAATGATAATAAAAGCTATTTTGGGTTGATTAAGGATTTGATAAAGTGAATTTCCGTTTTATAAGCCCTTAATAAAATAATAATAGTTGAATGATTATTCAATGCAAGTGTTCAATTATTAAAAAATAAAATTTCAAAATTACTTACCACCATTGCAAACGATTCAAAGCTCCTTCTCTGAGATTTAAAATCTAAATCTGAAAATAAAAGAATTTATAAATTTTAATCAATACGAGAATTTTAAGAAAAAATGTAAATTTTTCATGTAAAGTAACAGATCACATCTGATAAATCGGAGAAAAATGTTCAGTGAAAATATTAATTTCGTTAGAAGAGTGTGTAAGACGTGATAAATAAAATGATAATAATTAAAATTTTGTTAGCTGTTAATTATGTAATTCTCGTATTCCATTTTTTACGCTTGTGTTAGATCACGTGCAAATCGGGGATTTTTGAAAATGTCCAATTATGTACAAATATGTACCAGATAAATCTGAACTACACTGAAAAAATTTCATTCATTTCATTGATTCAACGAACTAATAGTACATTACGTCAAAATTAACGAAGAATTCATTAAAATAATGATTTTTGTTTTTTTAATAAAAATATTCAATAATGTTCATTAAAATAATTCATATTCCTAATTAACATTATATGAACCAGTTCATTGATTTAACGAACTAATGCATTATACATCAAAATTAATGCACAATTCGTTAAAATAACGATTTTTGCTGTCCTCAATTTTTTGCTGCATTGTAAGAAAATTTTATTTATGATTTCATTGCAATAATAAACATTTTTTAGCTGCTCTAAACTTTCTACTTGACAACAATATGATTATTAGGGTGGGTCAATTTTTTTGCCTACTAAGCGTATAGCAAAATCGTAATCTACGGGTAATTCTAAAAACTTTTCCCAAAGAAACCATGGTTCTAAAATCAAAATCGAGCTTCCGGTTTTTTAAGAGAAAATTTGGTGCTCAGGACATCCGAAAATAATGCTATTTTTTGGAAATATTCATTGCAATTCATTGCAATTGGTGAATAGTTGACCTGTAACGCTGGAAGAGGGCTTATTTTAAAGGAAATTTTCTCAGCTTTCTATATCTGTCCTCATTTATAGAAAATTATTTACCCAAATAATGGTTTTGGAGGTTTATGTTAAAATAACAATAGTCAAACTGATGTCCTGAGCACCAAATTTTCTCTTAAAAAAAACCGGAAGCTCGATTCTGATATTAGAACCATGGTTTCTTTGGGAAAAGTTCTTAGAATTTTCCGCAGATTACGACCTTGCTATACGCTTTGTCATATTTTTCGGTCCCAAACAAATTGACCCACCCTAATGATTATTGTAGTTTAGAACCATACAATTTTTACAGACAAACATGGTATTGATTACCTCAAGCCATATTATATTTGCAATCAATCTTTAACTATATTATATTACGTTATCCCACAACAAATCCCAAATGTTAATACTAATGTTACGAATATCAATTTTTAGTATTCGCGAATACGAATACGAATATTTGAAACAATCATAGGCGAATACGATTACGAATATTACTTTAAAGATTTAGAGCCACATAATATTTCAAATTTAATTGGAAAAAATCCGTTTTCGTCAGTAAAAATAAATTGAAAAAACTCTCACACTACTTTAGGTTAGGTTAGGTTAGGTTAGGAAGGGTAGTGTGAAATACATATCCACTCGGAGACCCAATTGGATCCATTGTGATTCCCTTCATTTATAATTTATTGACTGATTAGGCTCCTTACTGTCCAAGGAGAAACAAAGAGCCGTTATCATCCATCATTCAGCCATTTAATTCCCATGATAAAGCCCCTGATATCCTCAAGTTTGCACTTCGCGATAACACTAATACCCTCGTCTAATGAAACGTCTGCTCAGCCATCTTTGCTTATGGCGTTGCAACCTTGGGCAATGACAGATGATATGCTCTCTGGTTTCTGGCTCCTCTTCATCCCCACACATCCTACAGAAATCCGGAGTGCCATTTTCCCATATGCTGGTCCTCGCTCTAACCGAGCAATGGCCAGTCAAGCCGCCTACTAAGTCTCTCAAAACCTTTCTTTTCATACCCAGCAGTAGATCAGATTTACCTGAGTCTACTTCTGTCCATATGGACCTCGAGACTCTACAATCTTCTCTATTCCTCCACGAATGGTTAATTCTGCTAATTATCCAATTACTGAGTTCCCTACAGTAGTGACCGATTGAAGGTTTAACCGACCACATCTAATGCTGACCCTATTCTTGCCAGCTCATCAGCAATTTCGTTTCCCTCAATATTGCAATGTCCTGGTACCCAACATAGCCTAACGTTAAATTTATCCATAAGCAAGTTGTGAGATAGCCTACACTTGCTGACCAGCTTCGATTTGACACTATGCCCCTTCAAAGCTTTCAGCGCTGCCTGACTGTCAACGTAGAATGTTAGCTCCACGACTTCAGTTACGTGTTCTGTCACTAGTTCCGTGGCCCTGAGGATCGCTAGGATGTCAGCCTGAAATACATTACATTCGTTCGGTAGCCTAAAAGACCTACGAATGTCCGTTCCTAAAAAATAGACGCCAGCACCCCTGCCTATTTCCATTTTCGATCCATCTGTAAAGACCGCGCAGCCCTCGTACAGTATCAGATTTGACCCAAAGATCCCTATCCGGAATAACTAGTTAAGGTGTTCTAATAAAATTAGTCTCAACAACCTTGGAGTCCGTAAAACCAGGGGATATGGTCTCCCATCTGCTAAAACTAATCTTTTTCAAGAGTGATGTATGACCTGTAAATTCTGGCCTTACAAAGCCCGCTTCCATAAGCCCGAGCAAACTCCTTGCCGCCGTTCTCAACATAAATTCTTCAATGGGAAGCAGGTGAAGGATGACGTCCAAGGCAGCCTGAGGGGTGCTCCTCTGGGCCCCAGTACTCACACTACTTTAGATATTTATCATTATTATTACATTGAGATGCCGAATTTGAAGACCACTACTGAGCATTTTTAAATTATTTTACTTATATACATACATGCATACATACTTTGAGATTTCGTTTTTCTTAATCTGCTTGCGCTTTTAATTAGTAATTCTCGGTGTCTCGGTGGACTTTCACATATTAAATTTAAGTTCTTCCATTTTTTTATAGGGGTTTTCGATATAGAGGGATTTCGATCGGCTGCAAAAATTTGTTGTTTTTGTAACACGGACAGAGTTTTATGCGTGCGCTTTGACATTTTTCTTTATTAATCATGTAACAAACTGATATTAACTTGGGGTTCACACGATCAAGTTTTGTTTCAAATTTTGTTTAAAATTTTATTACTCTCTCTTTTTTTTACCAATACACTCATACTTTTAAAATTTGATGGTAGCTTGCTTTCAAATTCTCTTTCAAATTATGCGTTTCAATTTGCTTTCAAGAAAGCAGCTGATTGCCATTTTGATTATAAACTCTCGTTTGTTTTCATATACATACATTAGTACATAAATTCTGCCGCCATAAATTTTTGTGTTCTTGAAAGCAAATTGCTTTGAAATTGAATGCCACCTACGTCACAGCTTTCAATTTTTGTAAATTTTGAAAAGCAGTATGTGTAAATTTCTTGAAAGAGAATTGAAAGAAAACTTGAACGTGTGACTGCAGTGTAAGAGAATAAACACACACACAAGCAAAAGCAAAAACCCTCTAAAAAAAAAAAAAAAATTGCGGTAAACAAAAAATCATTATTTCCATGTTTCAGTTGTTTTTATTACGAATTATAAGTGGTAGTTAGCAAACAATTACGATTTATAAGAGGTAAAGAAGATTTTATTTGAAAAAAAAAAAATACGAATTAGCGAGGCGAACAAAATAAATGCAAATTTTACGAATTAACGAGATTTTTTTCAAGGGACCGACAGTTTATTACGAATTATCGGGAATTACGATTTATCGGGGTACGAATTATCGGGATTTGACTGTAATAGTTTCGAAATATAATTTTCGTTTGTTTTTGTTTTATTATCTTACGTCAAAGATAAAGAGCTTTATTTCTTTAAATAAAAATTAGTATAAATTAAAATATGTTTGTACATTTTATGTACGTTTTAAAAGTTTTTGTATGATTATTTTTTTGTTTTTTTTTTGGAAAATATATGTGCAATTTATTCGAGAAATATTCGCTTGAATTTGGCGAATAAAAATACGAATATCTTAAGATAGGCGAATAGTCAAATAATCGAATGGGGTAAGATTAGTGTTGGTTTGTTTTACCGAGACACTTCGTTTTCAGGACACATCAATTCATTGTTGGAAACTTGAACGCCGAACTACATATTTAGATTATGTAAAACGCAAAAAGAGACACCCATTCTATGTGACTGGCCGGCGGTAATAGAGCCCAGCATAAGGTTTCTTGGATTTATCTTGATGACTTCAAATGCGATTTAGAATCTATCACAGTGTAGAGCAGCAGTTCGCTTTAATCAAAGCCTTAATTTACTTCGATGAACGTTTGGGCTGCACATATTATTCAATCATAATATTTTTTTCTTTCGTCATGGTTGCCCCAACCATATTTTATTCTTTGCGTTTATAACCAATAAAATTTATTCAAAGTAAACAATATCATGATTGGCTCTAGTCATATTATACTAAAATCCAAAATACAGATAATGTTAAAAGACAAGAATATTATATTTGCAACAGATTAATTATTATAATATCTAATATGACTTAACACAAACCATAGTATTTTTTGTATGTTCTTATGTTATGGTTGTGTGTACCATATTTTTTTTCTGTCTTGGCCTATAAAATTGGAAAAATTTTATACTACTCAATCAAAATTGTGCAAATTTTTTAGAAGACCTTTGCAGTTAAGAAAAAATACTTGGGACTAGTAATTAATTTTCTGCTTTCAATTGAAATGTTTAGAAAAATAGAAGTTGCAAAAAAAAAACTTTATCAATAATTTGAATACAAAATTTTTTTTTTTGGCTGATTTTCTACTAATCTGTCTAATGAATTGAAATCCTTCCTTCCATTCAATTCAATTGCAAATTTTCAAGTGCAATGAAGTGTGCAGGATATAATACAAATATACTATACCCGTATGAGAATAATATACCAGAAGAATGTATTTAAAATAATTAAAAATTTTATAATTAAAATTTTAACATACGCACTGCATCGCCACATTTTGCATAAAAATGCATTCGAACTAACATCATTAAATTCGACTGCAAGTTATTCGAAAGAATGAAAATAAAAACCGAAATTGAAATTTGCATAATGCGTACTTAAAAACCGAATGAAAATTTATCCTTCAAAAATATATCATGGAAGGAAACCTTTTAAAAATCCTCGTACTTTACTAATGATGCAGTGACAAACAAACACATCAGCAAGAAAACCACCATATAACAACTACCCCAAACCAAAGAAATGACACAAATTGCATATTATTCATAAAAAATATATATATATATTTACACTGAAAGAAAAACAACATACATAGATTTGGGGGACAATTTAGTTTTGATTTAGAAAACAATGAAATATGTTTTCAATTACCAAAACAGCTGATTCAATTAATTTCGTTGTACATATACATATTTTAATTGCTTTGATTATTTAATTAATTGAAATTATTAAAAATTAATGAGGTTTAACTTTTTCGGTGTAACATTGTAAGGAAGCAAATAAAAGGCTTTTAATGCCTTAAACTTTTTCCTAATTTTTTAATATTTCTAAAAAACAAACACTTTATTCTGAATTTAAAAATGAATTCAATGTCTTGCTCACACAGTATTTTTTCGCAGTGTAAATATATATTTTCTTATGTTGATTACACAACTAGTATGTGTACTACACTTGTTAACTGATTCATTATACCAAATCTAGTGGAGCTTGAAATGCAATTCTTTTTTTTAAATATTTTTGCTTTTTCTTCTTCTACTTTATTTTTTCGAACCCCTTGAGTAATAAGACATGTTAAGGTAGGAAACGAAAAAGAAAAAAAAGAAGCAGAATAATGTATAGAATCAATGAGGTAAAAAGGGATTCTATTATTATTATTACTTTTTTTTTAATTTTGCAGTCAACATTACGGCAGTGGCAGAATTCAATTCAGAAAATTTGCATTAAGTGAAGTAGTCATCAGCAAATCTTCCACTATGATTTTGGTTGACAGAAAATCAAAATACATAAAAAATTAAAAAAAAATGTATAGAAATGAAACAAAAAATAAATGAAGTAAAAAAAGAAAGGAAATAAAATGAAAGATAAGTGAACTTAAGTATATAAAATCTATAACAGCCAGTCAGAAAAAAGTCATAGATGGATTCATAAAGCCAACCAAAACACCACTCCACCCCGTCCTCTACGAAAACACCTCTCACCCAAACCGACTTAACTTTTACGTTACAGTGTCATCATTAATATGAACTCATCAAGTGCAATCATTGAAAACGAATAAAATCATCGTTATAATCGTCCTCATTAATGAAATGTTAATATCCTGATTTATAATCAAAACCAAATAGAAAGTTTGTATGGCTATTCGAGGGCTGTATAACAACACAAAATATTTAAAATTTTCATAAATTATTTGCAATTAAAAACTTTTTTACCAAGTGGGTTTTTTAGTTTTAACATTGGGAAGATTTTAGGTAATTTTTGCATGCTTGTTTTCCCTATTCTCTTCAAGCCTAAGCCTTTTCTTTATCATCTTCGCCGAATTTCTACAATAAAATTTTTGTCAAATCTTAGCAGTTTGATTCCTAAGAATCTACACTGGCTAATTTTACGATGATGTCCTTGTAGCGGAATGTCTGTAACTTTTAAATGGCTGAGTCGCTCGGCAAAAATTGGGGGAATTCTAAATTTAATTGCAATTTTTCAGTGACATGAGCTTGAAATAAGCGCTCTGTTCAAGGGAAAGCCAACAAGGCCCCCTTATTTTACAAAATTTATTTATCTTAAGTGGTACCTTTTTACAAAAAGAGTGTCTTTGAGGGTACGTTTTTCTCAAAAAATAAATTCTTTTAAGAGATGCCGAAGAGAAGCTGAAGAGTTGGTTAAAAAAAGTGGTTTATATAAAATGTACGGTTTTTATACAGAGAATTTGTTTTGTTTAAAAATATACTACACATTTTCAAGAGGAACCTTTTTAGAAGGTCCTTAATTAAAACGTACTTTTCTTAAAATGTGCTCTATGTAAAATGTACTTGGTTTCAAAGTTAACTTTTTTAAAAGGTACTTATTTTTAATATAAAGGTAATTTTTTACAAAGTACTATTTTTTAAAGATACTTTTTTACAAGGACCTTTTTTAAAAAATGTACTTTTATTGAAAGCTAGTTTTCCTAACGCGTATTTTATTTCAAAGGTATCTTTATTAAGCTATACTTGTATAAACTATGTATGTTTTTTACATGTACATACATACATACTTTTCTTAAAAAGATACTTTTCTGGAAAAGATTTTTTTAATACATTCTTTATTCGCACTGTAGTGCGCCAGGCCATTAACCCTAGTTTGGTCACTATTCAAATCTGTAAATATTTAATTTTTTAAAAAGCTCTAAATTTTATATTTAGAGTTCAATATGGACTCAGTGACTAATTTCTTATGATTTTCGTGTGAGTGGAAGAAAAATTAAAAAAAAAAAATTATTTACAATTATTTATTAAATTGTTTTTTCAAAAGGTACTTTAAGTTTTTAAAACGCACTTTTCTAAAAGGTCCTTTTTAAAAAATTATTTTTTTAAAAAGAACCTTTTTTAAAATGTTTTCATTTAAAATGTATGTATTTTTTTAAACGCTACTTTTTTAAACCGTACTTTTTTTAAAACGTATTTTTTTTTAAAGGTACTTTTCTTATAAGATCCTTTTTTTCACGGATTTTTTTATATATTCGTATTATTTTTTTAGGTAGTTTTCTTCAATGGTACATTACTTCAAAGATGCTTTTATTAAAGGATGCTTTTTTAAGGTACTTTTCCTAAAATGTACTTTTCTAAAATATACTATTTTTAAAAGAACTTTTTTTGAAAGCTAATCTATTTTAAGTGATTTTTTATAGGTACTGTTTTAAAAATTAATTACATATATCTTGTTTTTAAGGGGCTTTTATCAAAAGTACTTTTTTGAAATATAACTATTTATGGGGTACTGAGCCTAAGTTACAATGACTACTGCAGAAGTTGTAACGATGAGGAGGAAGAAGAAACAGTTCTTCGTCTTCTATGTCAATGCCCCGCGCTGTGTATGGGCTAGTACTATGGGCTTGAACATTCTTCCAGACCTTGACAGTCTGGCGAACATGGGGCTAATCAACGTATCCTCCTTCTTGCAACAATCAGGATGGTTTGATTCGGCGACAGGGTAATTGCAGGAAATTGAATAACCAATTGACTATGCCCTGGCTGATGTAGGGTATCACAATGGGACCGAATTAGCGGACCCAAGCGCGTCACGTCAGAAAATTAATCATAAAATATTTGCAGAACAATATGTGCAACAGCATGCGGGTGCTTAGAGGTTCCGTAGTATTTTTTTCAGAGCGTTTTAGATTCAAAGAGTAACTTCAAAAAAATCCCAAGTTTCGAAATCATAATTTGCGGATAAACGTTTCCGCCAACTAAAGACAATAAAAAATTTCTATAGGATATAAAAACAAGCAAGAAAAAATCCATCATAGATAATAAATCTACTTGACAACCATCATTATCATCATCAATACAAAAATTTTCATCAGCAATTTTTCATTTATTATTTTCTACACCCACCAGCAGTCGCGCCTCATTACAGACTCAACAGCAATATGTATTGAGAATATTATAGAACGATGATGGCGATAATGATGACGATGACTTCCACTAAGAAAAAAAATAACCTCTTATTGCAACCCATTTATTGTCATCAAATACATAAATTTGCAAAGAAAAAATCCTTATACAAATTGAAAGAACTGAATAGAAAACAACTTGATAAGTAACGCATTTTTATTGGTAGGCAAAACAAAACAGAAAAATCCTCTTGAAAATAAAAAATTGCATACGATTCTATATAGCAAAGAAGAAAAAAAAAAGGATATAAAGGGGATCCTTGCACTAGTTGATTGTAAATTATTCCGCTTAATAATGTATTCCGGCATTATTTACCCCATCATTTCCTTAAGCTGCCATAAAAAGTACTTAAGAAGAACGAGAGGTTTTCGGTATTGGTTTTAATACTATGCAAGTATGAGTGTGTGCACACCCATGCATTTGTGCAAATGTAAGTGT
This sequence comes from Lypha dubia, assembly GCA_947311025.1. Classification (NCBI taxonomy): domain Eukaryota; kingdom Metazoa; phylum Arthropoda; class Insecta; order Diptera; family Tachinidae; genus Lypha; species Lypha dubia. The sequence goes on along the minus strand of OX371262.1, from coordinate 8,159,602 downwards.
AAGAACATCTTTTTCTTGTAAAGGATGTGAGTTGTATTTATGTGATATCGATGTTTTGGTGGCGAATCAATTGATGAATGTTGGAAATTAAAAGGAAATCATTATGAAAATTATATGAATTATTATTTCAATGAGGATGATGATGATGATGATTTTATGATTTCCAAAGATTTATTTATTTCAAAATGAATCCCGGTACACATTTGCAAAGTTTTTATTATACATTTTTTTTATCACAATTATTTTAAAATATCCCAGAGTTGTGTAATGAGAAAAAGGTTTATTCTTAAAACGTACTTCAATTACAAAAGAATTTTTTTTAAATTTTAATTAAAGACATTTTGAAATTGTTAAGAATTTTTAAATAAGAGAATATTTAAAAGCCTTCTAAAGAATACTTTAATAAATTTATGATTTTCTTATCAAGGCTTCCTTAATGTTTTCTTGGCAATATGTTAGAAGTTGTGCTACCGGCATTCTGCTTTAACACAGGCGGACTTTGTCCCTACCCTAAAAAGTTTTAAGTTGTAAATTCTTAATAGCTTGGAATATAAAAATATTGAAAAGAGTGCCATCTATCGGCTTCATATGTATACTATTCCTTAAACTGGTACATCATTTAGTAGTCTCCTTTTCTCTTCACAAACCTCTTGCATTCAAGTCTGATCACAGAATTCATCATGATCAATTATGTATTTAATAATGAGGTCAGTTGGCAGTAAATTAAACATTTAAATAAATGTATATAAACGGTTTGGAAAAGCGAACTTAACTAATTGCGAACGATTATTAAACCAAAATAAAAAAAAAAAACATTAGTTGCAAATAATGATCAGTAGCCTGAAAGAAATCATGCCATAATTGACGTGTAAGTGGACATCATTCGAAAAATATGAAAAGTTTTTTATATGTTGACTTAAGTACATAGTTTTAAATTATTTAAATATCGCATGCGAGATTAATCTTTTATGTTTATAGTATTATTAAATTTTATGTGTGTGAAGATATACATATATATCGAATTGTTTTTTTTAATATATCGCATGGGATATATTTTTGTATATGTATTGTATGGAAAAAATGTATATACAAATTTTGTGAATGAAAGAAGGTAAGTTATTATCATATTAAATTTTATGTGTGTGAAGATATACATACATATACATATATCGAATTGTTTTTCTTAATATATCGCATGGGACATATTTTTGTATATGTATTGTATGGAAAAAATGTATATAAAAATTATGTGAATGAAAGAAAGTAAATACGCCGAGTTAAATAGGTTTTTTTAAAATATATCGTTTTTTTTAATATTGCATGCGAGATTTTTTCTATTAGTTTACGGAAGTCATATTAAATTTTATGTGTGTGAAGATAAATATGTCGGGTTAAATACATTTTTTTTAATATATCGCATGGGATATATTTTTTTCGATGTGTATTAAACGGATATTATACCAAATTTTATACTTTTTTTACAAATATTTACACTGTGTCGAAAAACTTCGATGTTATAAAATCAAACTGCGTGGAGCCGGGTTCAAAAAAACCACATACAATGCAGAAAACCTAAAAACACAGTTTAGAAACCTGGTTTTTTTATGTATCTTTTTTTTAATATCGCATGCGAGATTTTTTTCTATTACTGCCGGAAATTATACCAAATTTTATATGTGTGAATATAAATTTTTTCGAGCTAAATGTGCTTTTTAATATATTTTCCCATGCGATATAGTTTTAAATGTGTATTTACGGAAATTATTCCAAATTTTTGATTTTTTTAAACATTTTGATTTTCTAAGGTCGAAAGCTTTGGACGCAGTGGATATATTTGTGGAAAATATATAAAATTTATTATGATTTCCGTAGAATATAAATAAAAAAATCTTCCATGCGATATTTAAAAACCTATATACCTCAATGTATTTATCTTCACACAAATAGAATTTACTATGATTTCCGTACAATAAACATAAAAGAAAAATCTCGCATGCGATATATAAAAAAACTATTAACACGACGTATTTACCTTGCTTCATTCACATAATTTTTATATAAAAATTTTTCGCTCAAGTCGATCATTTGCGTTGTGGAAACTGTTGTTTAATATACAAAACTATATTCCAAAACTTTTGCTCTCAAAGTGCAATTTAGAAAAATATTTCCACTTAATATTAAAATTCAAATAGAGAATATATGAATTTTATACAAAGAATAATAAAGAATCGTATGCATTTATATATATATATATATATATATATATATATATATATATAATATCAATATTCTTCAAAGAACACGAGGAAGAAAAAAAATAATATATTAAATAAATCTCAAAAGAATACAAAATGAAATTTCTAAGAGAACGCAAAAAAAAAATTAAATAAATAAACAAGAAAATTTGCAAAATTCATAATAATCACTTGCAGCACATCTTTCAATCGAGGGAGTTTTCATTGAAATCAACTCATATAGAAGGAGACAAAATAGAAGAAAAATAAAGTTTACATATTTCTTTTTTTTAATACATATGAAATAGATGCAATGGAAGGAGTGCAAAAAATATTTATAAAAAAATCCTTTTGCATATTCATACTCCTGTGCTGGTGGTGCTGCTGCTGACATGTCGTATGTATGTGAAGTGGAAGTGCTACAGTTTAATTTTTTTTTTGTTTTGTGTGAATGTAAATTTTTCAGAGCGTATTCATTTGCTTCCTTTCGTTCGTTCGTGGATTCTCTCCTTTTCTCTAATTCAGCTTTTTTTTCAGGATTTTTTTATTTCATAATAAAATAAAAATGTAATGCAACAAAAAATAATCATTTCTTAATATCCTTATGATGGCTGACATCGTTTCATAAGCCAGGTAAGAATTTTGGGGCGACTCTACAACGCTTTTATTTTTACTTTTTACTGTGATGAACTATAAAAATCAATTTTTTAAGGTTTTTCTTCTTTACAATTGATTAATTTCGATTTTTTGGCTTTGAAATTTTTTTCGTATAATTAAATAAATATAAATAAAGGGGATCGGACCCCTCTGTACATATCTAATTATAACAACACAAAAATAAAATAACTACTATAAGAAATACCATTTTTATATATTGAAAATATTTAAAACTTCATGAATTCTATAGATTTTTATTTATTCGTAACTTTCGAAATACTTAACCGATTGCGTGCAAATTTTGATTGTGCACATCTGCCAAGAAATAACTTTCAAAGCGATGATCACTTGTCAAAATCAGCCTCATAGTTTAATTATAAGGAGAGCCACAAAAAAACATCTTCTACATTAATTATTTAAAAAATTATGGACTATGAAAATTTTTAACTTTCATAAACCATGCATGATAAGCTACTTTTTGGAAGAGTCCTTTAAAAAAGTACACCTTAAAGAAATTGTTGACAACAGGAACTTATTGCTGGGCAAGAGAGCCACACACAGACACGCAATTATATATGTATATATAAGAGAGAATTATGCACCTTACCAGCATCATTATGATTTATTTATGTATATGTAATTCCTTTTAGAGCCACTACTTAAGAAAATCAAAGGATTACCTTCGTCCTTGGATATGTTACACTTTCTTTAAAGGAAGTATTACAAAAAAAAAATATATACAGAATTAAATTTAATATGACTGACTATTCAACCTATAATGGATGGCAAGTGAACCTCAGTTGGGATATTCAGTAGATGAAAATTATATTGCTGGCATGATCAGTTGATTGTATGAGTTGAAACAACTTAAATTGTTATTCTTATGAGTCACCATCGATCATACAAGAGTTTTAGGGCCTTCACACACTTTTCTCATTGTATTTCTGTTCAGGAGAAGGGATTTTACTTCACACCACACTATTTTTGCCTGGCTGATTGTGGGTGCAATGGAATTTATGGTGATGCTTCTGGCGACCCTTTGTAAAATATAAATGCTTCAGTACCAAATGCATTGCTTTATATCCTTTGCAGTTCTTGGATGAAGAGAAAAACAAGGAGCTCCCAAGTGGTGGATAGCAAACTAACATTATGAATTTTTGAAGCCGTGCGAAGTAGGAGGCCCAACAACAATAAACTACTCGCTTCGGGTGCCTGCCACAGTATGTCCTCGCGGCGAAGGTTGTCACTACAATTCCTGCCAAAGACTTTGGGCATTTTCTGCAGACAAACTAATCGCATCATTTTCGAGTCTAGAGAATGTTGAAGAGGAGTGACAAAAGGACACAGCCTCTACCTACTCTCTTCTTACCCTGCTATAATTGTGTAGCTCACAAATTAAGTTCATCTTTACCGCTAAAAATACTTCTACCTAACAGATTTTATATATATTTTTTTTTTGTCAACTTCTAAAGGAAAATCTCTTGAGGTTTTATAATATTTTTTTCTTCTGACTTTTTCATATGCATTAATAAAAAATTATTATTTTTTTACATACAAATTCATGTTGATTTAGCATTATTTTTCTTTAGAAAAGATATAACAATTTTTAACTAAAAAAGAAAATATGGAAAAGAAAAGAAGCAAACAAAAAAAAATAAAACGATGGAATCTAAAAGAGGAAAATTTTAATGAAGTATTTGATAATATTCAACTTTGCGTTATTTTCATTTTTGTATTTTATTTCTAGCGTATTGCAAAAGAAATACCCATGAGTAACATAATTTTTTCATCACCATTAATGAAAAGTTTTATTATTATTATTTTTTTAAATGAAGGGATATTTTGTATGTGTGATTTTTTTTTTTGCACTAAAATCTTTTAGTCAATTGTTAAATAAGGAAATGGAAATTAAGGGAGGACGACGCTGAAGGAAAGCAAACAAAGAGAAATAAATTTTTGCTAAAAGAAGAGAATTTCTTAATAAAATTATTTAATTATTTTCGTGGCTTTTTCTTACAACCAAATGACAGTTTAGAATAGCCTGCTAGTTATGGACTGAGTAAAACCAAACTATGCCTAAGAATTTCAGTTCGATCCCTGCTGAGGGCAAGTCATCATTACCGAGAATTTTTGTATGTACTCGTACATTAGTTGGGTATTACGAGTAACTCGGTTGCTGTCGGTGGGCTATTTAAGAGGTAGAGGCATTACACCGGTCACCAAACTGTATCCGCATGTATTGATAGTAAGCTCAGCGCTCTTATTTGTCGGTAATGTTACTAATATTATTTTTTTTTTTAAATTAAAAAAGAAAGTCATTGCACGAACTTAACACCAAAACTGTTGCAATGATGCTCCAATTTTTGACATAATTGGTTCTGGGAAGGATAATAGAGAGAGTAGCAGTTGTGGACATTCGAATTAAAATTTACCATACTGAAAGCGACTGGAAAGATCTCTGCGGAGAGAGTTGATTCCACATACGAAATGTTCTGTAGTGTGTAGTGCGATTTACTGGCATATGGACCGCAGCATCGTAGCCGAAGTATAAGAATTAATAAAATGCCTGCTCATACTGCTGAAGAAAGTCAATGCGTCTAAATAACACCAGAGGCGCTGCAACTCTACTCTAAAAATTACCAAAAACGCGCAATAGCAAAGTTGTAAAATAATTAAGCTTTCTTCTACATATCCAACAACTATCTTCTATCTTCTTATTTATCCTATACCTTTTTCTCTCTAAGTCCTTGCACAATACAATGCAGTGCATAAGTAGAGGTCATCACTAAACGCTGGTCCTAAAAAAAGAAGGAAGAACGTTTTTGAAGGTGAAGCATTTTGAGAATAAGTTCCATGATTTCATTAGAACACATACCGTGTTAGTAACGATAGAACACTGAAACACATCAAACATTGCGACGAAGCTTAAGTGAAGCAATTGATTTGGTTACACTTCCGATAAGTATCTTCGATCTCTCCTTTACACGGTCGTGTAACTTCAAAATAGGCTTTGAAGCACCGGAGAGAGTTGTAGTCCACTTTCAGTTGAATATAGGTGCTATAAATAGTATGGAGATCAGATGGAGTGAATAATGTATGTCTTACACCGTTTAAAAAAATAGCCGAGGCGACATGAAAAATGTGATCCGTTCAACCACCATCACACTGAATTTTCATGCCAAGAACATCAAGAGACTCTGATTCCACAACACCTACACTATTCATAATTACAGATGAAACAGCATGTGCCATCATTCGCTTATGCGTAAGCAAGTCAATATGGGACTTACGGGCGTTAAAATCTACCCTATTTGCGCTACACCATGGACGTTATTCAGAAGTTGCAATTAAGCGTATCATTCATGTTATGCCTCATATTCTTAACCTCCGACAGTTTTGGCCCATTACTGAATAAATACAAATGAACGATGCTGCTGTCATCTGAAAAAGAGTAAATAGGGGTGGAAGTTTGACGTAGAAGGTCATTAAGGAAAATAAGAAATACGGCAGGAGAAAGAATGGAGCCCAGTCGGGAACACACCATGGTTCTAAGCTTTCAGCGGAAAAGGTAATTGACTTTTCTAGACATTTCGTTTAACCGTTTAATCAAAATATTTATTTGTTACAACGAAATCTCCGAAATAACAATGGAACGATTGTGCATAATTAAAAGGAAGTAGGTTAGTTTAATATATTCTAGAAGAAGATGCAAAGGCACCTAAGTTTTCTACCCTAAAAAAATTATATCAACGTAGCAGATAGACCGGTATAGAGGTGTCAAAGACACCTCCAGGAAAATTATAGCGACTCTACTGCGCCCCATCTTACCCTAAAAAATTGCCTAGTTTTGTAGATGAATTCGATACAAAGTCTACCTCTGAGCGTTTTCTTTTACATATCGATAAGTAACTAAACACTGGTGCTTCGAAAAACTGTAGGCCTACATATGATTTATGTAATGATTCTTACGAAAATAATACTGTGTACTCTAGCGAATTGATATGGTAATGTACTTAAGCATGAAAGATGACTCTTTATTGGTAATAAGAAATTCATGTGATAGTTGTGATTGGAACCAAAATCGCAGGCATAGTTTTTGTATAAAAAATTAACGCTCGACTAGAACTTGTGGATGGTTGAACAACCGAGATTATTGTCTTGCAAAACCAACAAAAGATGCATCGGTAGTGCTCTGTCTTGTAGTCGTGTTGAGCTGGGGACTCTGCGTCTGTGAAAATTTTCTTCTAGAAAACTTTGATTATCTCAAATGCATTACATGGGGTCTACACCTGGGATAATCTCTGGGATATTTCTCTCACTAATTGTTAATTTCAATCGCAGAGATAATTTTCTCACGTGAAGACTCCAAATTAGTACCATGAGATTTTTTATGAAAGAGTTGCCATGAGATCTCCCATGCAAACAATTTCATGTGATACAATTAAGTTCTAAATAAATCGTCATTCAAATGGCCTCCACGACTTCTTCTGCAGGAATGAATTCCATGAACCAAATTTTCGAGAAATTTTTCCTCTAAATCAAGTCGTATGTCATGAATGGCACGTTGAATATTGACTTAGTCTGGCGAAAGTCTGGTTTATTTCGAAAGGCCAATGACTTCATATAACCCCAAAAGAAATAGTCTAATGGTATTAAAACACAACTTCTTAGAGGCCATTCAATATCACAATTTCTTGAAATAATCGAATCTCCAAGCTTTCCTAGCAATAATTTAATTGTTGCATTTGCTTTATGGCACGTAGCCCCGTCTTGTTGGAACCAAATTTTGTCAAGATCAACTTTTCCAATTTCGGCCATAAAAAGTTGGTTATCATCGATCTATACAGCTCTCCATTGACAGTAACGGTGTTACCAGCTTCTTATCGAAAGAAATAAGGACCGATTATTCCACCAGACCAAAAACCACACCAAACTGTCAATTTAGGTGAATATAACGGTTTTTCATGAATAATTTGTGGATTTTCTTCGCAGCAGAATCGACAGTTTTGTTTATTTACCGCACCACTCAGATGAAAGTGAGCCTCATCGGAGAAGATGATTTTCTAAAAAAAAATCGTTATCGTTGCAATTGGAGAACGATAATTTTTTTGATAAAACTGAATAATTTGTAAACGTTGTTCTTGCGTATATCTCTCTATGATGAAATTGCAAACACTACTGAATACAATGAAAAACAAATAACAGATCATGACATATTACAAATGGCCGAAACGTCACTTCAAAATCATATCATTCCTATTGGAAAACCTTATACAGTACAATACGCATATAAGAAACTCGTTTATAAGAAAAACTCGGCTATAAGAAACACTTTTCCAGACACCATGTACATTTCCATATAACTACGTGCTAAATAATCCTTATACAAGAAACTCGCTTATAAGAAAAACTCTGCTATAAGAAACAAATTTTTATGAAAAATTATATTCCTTCCATAGAAAATTGTACGTGTATAAGAAAGTATTCTCACAATGAAATTTTTTTTCAATTTGGGGAAAAATATAAATTTTTTGATTATATTTTACAATTTACACCTGTGAACACTGGTCCAAATATCAAATGAAGTCGTTGATTTTTGTGAAATCACCCGGCTTCGTTGTTTTTTTTTTTGTACAAAATAATGTGTATTAATTTTATTTCAAATATATATCTGCATACTCCATAGGAAATTTTTTAAATTTTGTTTCTGACGCATATAAGAAATTATCTTTCTTATATGCGTGTTCTCTTTATAAGAAAGCTCGCATATAAGAAACAAAATCTGTACATTTTCAGACTTTCTTATATGCGTATTGTACTGTACATATAACAAATAAACTCTATACTACAAACCCGCAGTACTCATAAAAATTTAGCTTGCTGGGTCGTTACATTTTATTATAAATTACCAAAAATATTTAAAAATCTTATTATACAATATCTTCTAAAATTAATTTAATAAAAATAAAAAATTAAAAACCATTAAATTAAACTTGACGATATCAACAGAGCAAAAAAAATCCTAATCAATGTGATGAAAAAAAAACCCATTCTTTTTGGAAATATCGTTGAAAGGGAGGGGCATTTCTTTCAATAATGACATTGTCAACCAGCAACAACACAAATTAAACCATTAATGTGACAACTGCCTTTCTTGTATTGATGGTATCAAACAGTAAAAGAAGAGAAAACAAAATATATATGATAAGGGTTGATTTAGGGTATTTTTAACAGGTAGTTAACCATGGCAAATACACACAGAAACACACACACATACACATCGCACAGTGAACAGCAGCAATAAGAAAACAAACATTTACCAATAAATGTGTGAACAGTCGAATGCCAGAATGCTTAAGTTAGAGAGAGTTAGAAAGATGTGAAAACAACTGTACAGGGTTGCAATTTTTTTCTATTATGAATGTTTTTCCATTTGTTTAAGGGTGGGGAGGGGGTTACTTATATTTTTAAATGGGTGGTTTGAGGGTTGGTTGAGTCGGCCTTTTGTAGTTTACATTTGTTTGATATAATATTTTTGTGTGTTCTTCATTGGTTTTGAGAATGTGAATATATATGTATGTATGTGTGTGAAGATGATTTTCTGGCAAATAACTACAGATTTTTAACAAAGAATTGATTGAGTAATTTTAATTTTTTTCAATAATGCAAATATGTAGGACGATATTTTAATTTAGTTTTTATTTAAATGACATTTACAGATCTTCGGGTGCACTATCAAATAGTTGCAGCAAGCTGTCAAATTATGAAAACAATAAAATTTACCCAGCTAGCATTTTTAGTCGTTAAACACTCTTCCGTAATCGGAGAAGACGATTATCCGATCGTCCATGATGACGCATTCCGATCGCAGAAGTTAAAGACAACGGGAGATATTGTGTCCTGATGGCGACTCTTCCATACGAATTGTCTACGATGCAGAATAATGAGTCGCCTACGGATCGTTTAAGACCCTGTAACAAAACACCCGTCCAACAGTCGTTTAAGTAACTTGCAAGAGTATCTCTTCGAAGAGTGAAACACGATTGTTAACTATTAACAGTCCTCCAATGCCTTCCAAAATGTGTAAACGACGATTAATTCGTCCAACAATCGTCAGAATGACTCGCAAAAGCATAATTTGGAAGATTAAAATATAATTTTACTCCAACAATCGCCTGGACGAAAAAAAAAACAGTCGCGAAATGATCGCGCTCGTCAAATAATCTTCCAAATGCTATCTGGGTATGTATGCATGTATGTATGCACGTATCCACACACACCTATTTTAGTTTTTATATGTGCATTTAAATAAACAAACTATTGCCCTGCAGTTCTGGTGACCGTCATTGGACTTGTAAGTTTGTGGCAATCTGATGAATTTCTTAAATACTATTATCATTATAAGAACTTTGTATGCCTATTGCCATTGCAATTTTTTAAAACGATATAGGAGTAAGTGCAACTAAAGTTAGAATTTCCCAGTAGTCGGCAGTTTCCCCACATACAAATTTTTAAGCTTTCCAGTAATCGGCATTGGGTTACCGACAACTAGAAAACAAGTGTTTTCTTCCAATTTAACCCAAAATTTAAGAAAATTTTATATGCCTCACTTCCCAAGTCATTTAATACGTTACAAATAATGGAGCACCGTCCCATACATGAGAGTTTCATTGCATTTTTTGTCTGATTTACCCAGTAGTCAGCATAGCATATTTTCTAATGAGTTGTTTAGTGCGCAAATAAAGCTTAGATTTCAAGGAATACCTTTTCCAGACAATTTTTGAATCAATATTATAACACCTACAACACCTGATTCATTACAAATTTCAGTAACGAACTTAATTTGCATTTCCGGTAAACTTCAAAAATTGCTGTAACCCGAAAATTTTTACTGATGTTGGAATAAAATTTTTATTCCGAGTAAATTTTTACTGATTAATGAATAAAAATATTGCATTAGTTAGTAAATTATTACTCATACTGCAGTTAAATTTTCATTGTAAAATTGCATTAATCAGTAAAATTTTAATGATAATGGCGCATATCCTTAAATTATCACTAAGTGGTAACGTTTTTAAGTGTCAATTTAAGTTATTCACAGTTGGTTACTTTCAGCACCTGTCTCTAAATGCCACCTAACTAATATATTCAAAGAACAGCTGATGATTGTTGATTGCGTCCATTTTTATTGCGTGCAAAAAACATCAATACAAAAAATAAAATTAAGTAGAGATGTGTTTTTGGTCAACTAAATTCTGTTGAATAATTTTATTTTTACACGACGTTATTTTAAATGATTTATATACAAACTTTAAACAAAACATTACTTTATTTAGAAATTATATGAATTTTTTACGAACAAAAATTGTTTTAAATAGCTTTATAATCTTTTTAATTAATAATTTACTGTAATCGTTCAAAATATTATCGATATTTTATTTTCTCTATTTGCCAATATGCAGGGTTGCATTTCTTTTACCATCTGAGAGCAGTTGCTACGCTAGTTATGAGTTGTGAATAGGATCTATAACTATCTATTAACTATTTTTTAGCTACTGTTTTATTAGTTCCGACTTTGGTTATGATTTCTGAATATGCGCCAGTGAGATATTATTTGCATTAGCCGATAAGTTTTACTGATGACTAAAAAAAATACCAGTAACTACTGCTGCAATCAAATTGTTATCGCCAGTTAATTTTTACTGATTACTGAAAGAAATTACAGTAGTTAGTTAATTTTTACTGATAATCAAATCTAATTTGCATTAGAAATATTGTGGTTTTCATAACACAGTCCAACAGCAAAAAAGAAAAAATTACGGGGTTCCGTTTCTGGTAGAGAAGACAAAAAAAAATTAACGTGTGTCGGCGTTTTGAAAGATCACAACGGAATTTAATTTTAGAGGCGGTTAAAGTTTCCTACCTCTGGCCTGTTCTTGCAGCATATTGCAGTATATAAAACTTTGTTTTCTTAACATTTAAGGTGCAGGGTATGTTCAGCAACTTTGGAGAAAATGTTATGACGAATATTTTTGTTAACCCTCTAACTCCTTCGCATACCGGCATTTTATGGTTTAATTCTAACAAATCTTAAATAAACATCATATTGGGCGCAATTAGTAAAAATTTACTTTTTATGAAAATTTACTGGTACAGAAAAGTACCCATTAATGATTATTTGTACCTGCATGATCTCGTAAAATTCTTAATTTTTATCAAATAACAGTTTAAATTTTACTCAAATTACTATTTTCTTCACTAAAATATGATATACCGACAACAAGAATGTAAAATGCCGAGTAATGGAAAATTGGCGTCGCCTAAGGGGCTGTGCACATATTACGTAACGCTGCAAGGGGGGAGGGATTAAATATTTGTTACGGATTGGAAGTATAAAATCTCTGAAAACAGCGTTACGTTATATGTGCACAGCCCCCAGTGATGTTATATTGTGGGAAAAATCCCTACTCGTAAGGTTTTTCTTCCAAAAAAAATGACCGTAGGGAAAAAATGACAGATTTGTTGAAATCATTAAAATGTAGGGACTTTTCAATAATATGGCAAAAATATATTAATTTGGCAACCTTCTTCAATTTGGTCTTGGAAGAAATACATCAAATATTACCCCTCAAAACAGAAATACTCAGAGAAATGGGGTTCTTAAACCTTGAAATTACATTGAAAAAAAAATGAATTTTCATTTAAAAATATTTCGAAAATTTTAAAAGTGGACGCTAATTCTCTTCTCCTTTTTAAATTTATTTTTCAGAGCAAGAAATAGGTGATTTTTTAAATATGGACATCGAAAAGTTTTGGAGTACAGTTACCAAAATGAACAATTTTAATGAGAATTTAATTTTTCCCCTTTGGTCGAAATTAGCTACGTTTGCTTTATCACTGCCACATGCCAATACAGACAGGGAGAGAATTATTTCCATCATCACTGATGTTCGCACTAAGAAAAGAAATAAGCTAAGTCATAAAATTTTAACTTCAATTTGCATTGTCCGCTCATTTTAACAATGCGAATGTAAAAACTGTTATACCTTCCAATGTACCGAAACTCATTTAAAAAAACTGGTATCCTTACGACATGTCAGGAAATCACCAGTCAAAAATAACACGGGCAAACAATTTTTTAAGCAAATTTCAAAAGTGCAAAATACATATTTTTTATATTTCGCTTTTTTTTACCAATGAACTAATTGTGATTTTAAATGAATTTATTTATATCACTTGTTTTTATATATTTCAATTTTTGTTTATTTAGTTTTTAATTTATAAAAAAAAGACTGATAGAATAATTCATTATGTATAACAAGTTTCAATAAAACGTTTATATATTAAACACAAAGATTTTATTTTTTTGTTTGATATATTATAATTTAAAAGTTGTAGGGATTTTTGTAAAGACAATTTTTTGAGCGCGTAGGGAAAATGGGAATTTTTTTAGTGCTGCGTAAAGAATTTTCAAAACAGTGTATAACATCACTGACAGCCCCTAATGCCAAATGTGCCCTTTTTTTATCAAATCTGTAAATTTTTCAAATTGATGAATTATAATAAGTTCTCATCAATCCAATAATTGGCTTACTAAAGCGATACCACCAGTTTAAAAATTTCAAAATGCTTAAACTGCCGAATACTTGTGCAATTACGCAATTGTTCTCAGAACTACAGGGTAGTGGGAACTACACACTATATATTTTATTTCTAGTTTACAATTTTACTACTATCAGCACTAAGCTAATGTTATATGATAGAGTGGAAGCTGTATACCCTACACCAAACAATATAAAACAATAATTTAAAGTTTAAAATTTATGGTGTTTTCTTTTCTACACACAAAATGGCACCTTGTTGAAAGGTACATGTATAAAATGTCTTGTCAACCCTGTATTAATGCAACTTGTTATTTCACTGCAATAAAACACAACTTATAAAAAAGTAGAATGCCCCCTTTTTAACAGCTGACAGCTAAGTTTTACAGGGCACTATCACTATCGCTTTCACCATTAGTGAGGGCGACTTTTTTAGAATCAAACACACCACCCTTTTAGAGGTAAAATATTTTTAAGAAACGAACACCAAAGTACATTTTCTGCATTTAGATGTACCATTTTTTTGTAGAAAAGAAAACATCATGAAATAAATTTAATAAAAAAATTGTTTTTTTTTAACTGGCTGGTATTTTTAATGTATAATACTTCGTTTACAGATTACAAAATATTATAGCTCATCCATAACGTCGCCTATTTACACTCAACATATTTTTATTTTCTCGTTATCAATTAAAAATTACTTCAATTAGTAAATAAATTTAAAGAAGAACAAATATAACAACATTTCTACTAGTTCACAATTTCAAAACTATCAATTAAAATTAGTGTGTAAATAAAGCAACAACTATAAAGTTGAAATCAAGACAAATTTTAGTTCGTGAAATAGGAAAAAACAAATTTAGTTTCAATGAAATTGTCTAAAGAATCTTATGCTCTAATTATGTTTATACTAATCAGAGCAATCAATGAAGTTCAAGGCAAAAGTAATGGACAACAGTCTTCAATAAATCAAGGTAATATTTTTATTATAAAATTTTAAGTTTAAAATTCAAATGGTTTTTATTTGAGCAGTTCTACCGAACTCTCGACTTCAATTAATTGCTGGGCAAAGAGCAGTCAACTATTTTGCAAAATATTTTATGCAAAAAGATTCTCATAAAAATATGGCCAAAGTAACGAAAACAAAAAGGAATACATATTCTGCAGCCAAATCTCGTGTTAGTGAAGTTCCCAAGTTAAAAAAAATCGCCGATCAAGATTTAAATCAAACAGAAACTCTCAAGTTAATTTTACCAGTGCGAAGAGCTTTTCCTACACAAAAAATTTATTGCCGCCAAATAAATAAAAGTGAAATTAATGGCCAGGGTGAGGTTATCAAAAGTGTTCACTATATTTGTGCTCCTCTAACAGTAGCTACAGGTAACGCACAACTAAGGCAACAATCCATAATACCCAAGAAAACTGAAAAAGCTTTAGGGAACTTGATTACATCTACAACGCCTAAAGGTATTAACTGCAGACGTGTTATGAACAGTGAACTGAACGAGTTGGGAGAAATTGTTGACTCCGTAACGGAGGTGTGTGATCCTCCACTACCCTCTACCACCACTACTACCACCAGCAAACCAAAAACTACAGCTAAAATCGTAACTACTACGCCTAAACCTTTGATTAAAGTCTGTTGGCCGCACATGGATAGTTATTTAAACGAAGAGGGCAAAATTATTGATTCTGTTAAAACGGTTTGCAAAATGCAGCATCAGCAGTAGCCTACTTAAGGCATGGCTGCAATTGTTTGTTGTTTAAAAATATTTTTGTGTTTTAAAATTATTTAAAAAAAAAAAGAAAAACTAACAGCTGATTTTTATTCCTAAGAAACTTGAAAGCTGCTTCTCTTTCCAAGAATTAAGGAGACTTCACAGGAATAAAAACTTTATTTACTACTACTCCCACACTGAAATAGAGGAGTCTAACTAAACCGTTTCCTAAATTTAATCAAAATTTAATTCAAATTTAGAATATTTGATTTAAAACAAAAAAAAAAATACTTTCAAAGAATTTGTCCTGATCTTAAGTTCAGAATTCTTTTTAATATCGGAAAGTTTGCCAATAATTTAAGAAAAAAAGTCTATAAATTATTTCTAGTATAAGACTTAAAAGTTGCAAGAAATTAAATGTTTTTAAAGGAAGAATTTAAAAAATTTTAGTACTTATGTATTTTAACTTATAGACAGGAAGACAGTACATGGCATGATGTAGTGGTTAGAGTGCCAATTTACTCGCCCCAAAAGATCCTGTTTAAAATCCTGGTGGACAAAATAAAACCCTATTTTTATCACATACTTCTCGTTTTAATTAAGAGGCATTAAAAACAGCTCCCTGCAGAAAACAAAAATCCACGAAAACAGAAGAGGCCACCGGACGTTCCAGCAGTGTGAGCGGACACCCTTCAAGCGTTACGTAATATGTGCACAGCCCCATATTGGAAAAAAATGTTTATCAAATTAATGTTTAAATATCATTTCCGCCATGTGGCCGCAGAAGACGCAATCTGGAACACCAATTTTCTACAACTTTTCGCAGTATTTACGGCCGTATTTTGCCGATAACTCTTCGAATGTTGATTTCCAGGTGTTCAATTGTTTGTGGTTTATCGACGTAGACAAGTAACTTAACATAGCCCCAAAGAAAATAATCTAATGGGGTTAAATTACACGATCTTGTTGGCCAATTATTTGGGCCATTACGTAAAATTATTTTTTCATCAAAAGTTTCTTTGAGTAAATCAATTGTAGCGCCGGCAGCACGATGAGTTTCACGAATAAAACAATTATTTTGATTGAAAATTTCAACAATTTGCACGCGTTGCTCTGGTGTAAGTCGATTCATAATGAAATTTCAAATCAAACTAAACAAAAAGCAACTATCAGCTGCTAAATGGGTGCTCAAATAAAGCAGTGATGCCAACTCAAAGTTGTAACACTCTGTAAAAACACCCTTTAATAATATGAAGACGTTGTTCCTCAATATCGTCAGAGGTCAGCTCTTTTCCACGAAATACTCGATCAAGGACATTTTTACTGAATTTAACAAATCATAATTATATTTTTTTAGTACAAAAAAAAAGGATTTCTATTATTATGTATTTTATTGTCTTGAGCAATAATTTGCTGTTTCGTAGATCAAAAAATTATTCCAGAAGTCTGTCTTTCTTCAACCCGTAACCCAAATTTTATCAGTCAAATAATTTACTTTGTTTCAATTTCACAAGTCTAGAGACTTGTAGAGTTCATATAAAGTGTACTTTTCTCTCGCATAACCACTTAAGTAAGATAAAAGGGTTAGAACCAACTGCAGCATCATGCCAATCTAAGTAAGATGCTTTTCAAGTATAGAAAACAGCAGGATATTTTGCAATATTAAGTCATAAAGTTTAATTCAAAATTTGTAATAACAGCCCCAAAAAAATTTATCAATAATTTTTTTAAAAAAATTCATTTTACTAAATGCGAGCGAGTACTTAATCAACATAATGAAATGTTAAAGCAGGTCCTGAGGGGCACTATCAGTACTAAACATAGAAAAAAAAAACCAAGGATGAGAACATGTGTGTCTCAAGAGCTTTTAAGCAAAAATTTCCAGCCAAAAAAAACAACATCTTCTTCATTAAAACAGCAGGTGGCTGTTTTAAAATAAAATGGTCTACTCTTGTTTTGTGTTATGAAATAAAAAAAGAATTTGTTGTTCATTAAATTGCATTAAATATGCAACAATTATAAAAGAAATGGCTGCCAAATGTGCTAAAGTATATTTTCTTTTGCCGCAAAAGCCTATAATTAAATTATGACTAGAAGCATACACTTTTTTGTAGGATATTATGCAAACAAAAAACCTTAAAACAAAGGCTTACCACACACAATAACACACACGCACCCATCAACAGCATGGCGTTCAAATATGGCCAACTTTATTGTCTAAATGCAACAGTGCGCATTAAATTACACACACCCACACTTGTTGCCCTAACTTCAGTTTTACAATAACCAGTTGCAAGTGTCTTGTTTTGTGCTTAAGATAACTTCCCTTATTCCGTTTAAAAATTTTCGCTTGAGTGCAAATTTATTCACGTTTTTTTTCTTTCTTTTTTTGTTTTCTAATCTTTTGATATTTAAATGAACGAATTTCGCTTTTGGCCCATTGAAATCGCTGGGTAACCATTAAGTTTTATTAAAAATAAAAAAAAAAAAATTCGTTAAAAATGTATACGTTTTTTTTTTTCGTTATTGTTAGAAAAGAGAGTTTCTTTTGTATTAAATAATAATTAAGAGTTTGAATTTGAAATAATGACTTGAGAAATATGCTAAGCTTTTGACATCAAAGCATAATATTGCTTAAACTTTGAACTCTTTGTTACGTTTGCTTTAATAGTTAAGAGGCTGCTTTTGTAATTTGGAATAAATTAAAAATATATTTGGTGGCTGTTTTTTTAAGACGCTGCAAGAAAATAATCGCAAGTTTTTTTTCTGCATTTTATAGCATTTTCCTTCCCTAAATTAAAAATAAAAAAAGGACATTTCATTATATATGAATTTTTAAATAAGCAATGCAGATTCGGGCAGTTTCACGAGGAAAAATAATGTTGTTATCGTTAAGAAATCTGTAAAATGTGGCGCAAAGTTCGCTATATGTTTTGCATTGGATTCGCTGAAATTCGACTACGATACCCGTGAAAAGTACTATTATGAATTTGTTAGAAAAACACTTTTTAAAATTCAGGAAAAACATTTAGGAAAATTCACAAAATTCTATTGAATCAGACAAAATAATTATCTGAAGAGGTTTTCTAAAAAATCAGTTAAAAAATTTATAAATGAAAATAATATATAAAGAAAAAGTTTGATATTTAATATTTAGAAATGAAATACTTGAACATTTTTTCCATTTCACATCCCTGGTCTGTTATAATTGTAATATTTTAAATATGTACTGAAAAAAAAAAATTCCATTTTTGATCTCTGATTCAGATAAAATATTTTGCAAAAAACGTTTTCTACTAATCAGTTAAAAATTTTTTAAATTCAGCAATTTTGAATGATTTTTGTAAAATGAAACAATAAAGCTACGTTCATATTTATTAAATATACTTTTACTGTTTTGTATAAGTTACTTTTTTTAAAGGTACAATTTTAAAAAGTACTTTTAAATGGACTTTTCAAAACGTTTATTTTTTTCTTTTTTTTGATAAGGCTGTTTTCGTAAAATTTTTTGAAATGCTATACACGCGTGTAATCAACATTTTTGGCACTGATCCATTTTCCTAAACACCTAAGACTTTTTTAACGAACTGCGTATTATTTACATCTATATTTTGATTAGTACTCGCAAACTGTTTGTTTGTTTACACTCAAAGCAAAATGTTCAATGAAGAATGGGAAAATGATTTTTTTTATAGAGAACATGGATGGCGATGCATAATGCTTGATTTTTTATTTTAATTATCGAATTTAATAAATTATCAAGCATGAGTGGTTCGTTTTTAATAAATTTTATTTTTATTTATTATGTTTTCTCGATATTTCTATACTTATTAAATATTATATTTTTTTCATTCGTTGTGTAACTAGTTAATTATTAAATGAATATTGTTTTCGTTATTATTATATTAACATAAAAATTATTATTGAAAAAAACTCCAAATAAAATAAAAATACTAAAAACGAAGAAATGTATTTAACTTTTGGCAACAGACAAATTTTTTGAGTATATTATTATTGACTGTCGTTCGTTTTTTGCTGCTTCCCACACCAGCACATATGAGAGAGTATGCGTGTGCCCACCACTGTTTTAAAGTATAGTTTTAAAATTCTGTTTTTGAAATATAATTTTTTAAAAAATATTTTGCAACAAAAATTGGACTTCCTGATTTCAGTCGTTGTGGTAGCATACACTATTAGTATCAACTTTAAACATTTGCAGCTTTCAAAATATCAAACAAATTTTCAAAATATCTACATTGTTCACGTCTGCTAATCGATAACTATAAAATGATATATCTTTTGTCGCAATCTGCTGTGTAATATGATCGCAAAGGGAATAACAAAAAATTGTCAGAGCTGTTCAATTTTAGGCCTGCACCCACTTCGAGTTTGCTGCATGAGATATACTTAGTTTGATTTTTTTTAACGCATTAATTCGGTAAATTTTATTTAATTATTTCTTAAGAAAGCAAAGATTAGTGCTTGGCAAATTAAACTAAAGTCCTTAGTAAATTCTCAGATTTCGTCATACAATTATTGACAATTTTCTCTTTTTAATATTTTTGTCTATCGTTTATAGTTAAATTCATTTGAACAAAATATTTTCTAGCTAACATGAAAAAACTTGCGTGTGCTACTGTTACAACTTTGTTGTTATTTCATCCCATTAAAAATACATGTCAACACATTTAGCTTGTTATCCTTGTTATCTTTTGTTTTTATGCCACTGTTAAATATTAATACCAATACATTTGTTAGTTCTGTTGTTAGTATCCTGCTGTGAGCGGGTGTTTTGTCCATTTAATTGAAGCTCCCAACAACCCTGTCTTTCTGTCACGGTATCATACAAGGACAACAAAGTAGCACAAAACGATAAGTTTTCATTTAGAAAGGAATAACAGAAATAATCTACTCGACTTGTTAGATGTGGTGGGAAAATTGTCATAATCTTTTGACGTGTGTGCCTTTCTTTAGAAAACTTAAAAATAAAAAAAAGAATTAAACAAAAGAGGAAGGAAGAGGATAAGGACGGAGTTCATAGTTGTTAAAGGGGACCAACGCAAAATTTTCCACTTTTCTGAACGACCAAGACGGCATTTACACTGCGCAACGTTACATGCTGCAGCATGCAATTTTTGTCTTACGTGAAAGTGTTGAAATATAAATTTTATACATTTTTAATTTTCTTCACTCTCTTTCTCACTGAAAAAAAGGGAGTTGCATTACATGCAAAGTTGCGTAGTTTAAATGCCGTCCGAATTGATTTTATAATACCAGAAATTTAATTTAAATCTTCTTTCAACATCTCAATATACTGTACATTTTTTATCTATTTTTATTTTCGTACTTAGGTGCAAAATAGGGAAAAAATTAAATAATTATTTTTTTGAAAAACATACAATTCCAAAAAAAAATTAAAAATTCCAAAATGGAATTTTTGATTTACACAAGAGGCTGATAATATTTCTTGCAAATACTTAAGAGCGCACTAAGGCTACAGGTAGCATAATAAATTTTCTTAATTGTAGCCTTGCGATTCAAGCAAAAATACCCAATTTTTATATAAATATAAAAAATAGGTCTATTTTGGAACGATCAATACGGGAGGAATGTTTAGTCTAAAAATTCGCACTTAGATGAGAAATATGTACTTAATGCGGAGAAAATAAAAAAAATATTTTTTCTGTGAATCTCGCAACTCCCAAAGAAATTTTTAAAAATCCCCAAAATGGGATTTTTGTTTTTCGCCAGTTGCAGATAAAATTTCTTGCAAATACTTATCTTTTGATTGCAGCCTTGCGATTCGAGCAAAACAATCGCCCTATTTTGGAACGATCTGGTTCCCCTTTAATGAAAATTTGTCCGTTCTATGGAAAAAAATTGATTTTGGGTAGATATTTTTGCATATTATGTTTATTGTTTCGGCTTTCAATAAAACAATAGTTTATTTTATTATTGGAAATTCAAAATGAGATTGTATTTAAAGGTTTTAGAAAAAGGAATACATTCAAAGTCGCAATAGTGGGGAATATTTTCAGCTACTTCCCACCTACTTATTAAAAATCCCCAAAATAGGATTTTTGTTTTTCTATTAGGACTGCCCGATTACAAACTACAGACTTACTTCCAAATTTTTCTCTGAATTTAGCACTGTGCAATGGGAAGATTATAATTAAGGAAGAAACCCACTTTATTATTAAAAATAGTTGGTCCTGTTTAACTCGGGCTCCTTTAACTCCACAAACTTTTTTATACTAATTTAACACGACTTAAAGTCTCGTGTATTGTTATCTTATTTATAATATGCTCGTTATTCTATATTGTATATTATTTTTCTATTTGAATGATTTCTTGGTAGAAGAAAAAAAGAATGAAAAAACAATCTACTTATAATAAAGGAAAAGTGGACAATTTTCAATAAAAGCAAAAAAAAAACAAATCAATTTCCCACCATCATTATCAATTGTGTGTTTCATCATCGGCTAAAATATTATCGTTGAGTAAAAAAAAACAATCTCAACCAACCAAATCTGTCTGGTAGGTGGACTTGCCAATAGGATTTAAATACAATAATTCAATACATAGAAAGACAAGGACATTTTTTGTTTGTTGCTTTTTCTTTTTGTTGGAAAATAATAATATCTGCTTAGCATTTTATAATGAGATTAGTGGGTTGATGAAGAAAATAAAATAAACTAAAACGTCGGCGGATTTTGTAGTTGTTGTTGTTTTTTTTTTTCTCGACTTCATTATTTTACTTTTATCGTTCAACCAAGTACTTGTCTTGACTTTAGGTGGCATATCAATTTACTTTAGGATCTCATTAAAATTTTATACCTTTTAGCACTTTCTAGATGTTTGTTCGTTTATGAAATTTTATTTTTACGACTGGATTTTCCAATTTTTTCCGTTTTTTTCTTTTTTTGTTCATTGCAGTATTAGATTATTATTGTCGTTGAAGAAGTTGTACGAGCAATTAGTGAGTGTTTTTTTCTTCTTCATTTATTTGATGTCATGCTCTTTATATCCTGTACCATGCAAATTTTTTTTTTTAATGATAATAAAACTGATGCTGATGATGATGATAATATTTCAGGTATTTGCTCCCATAAGAATATTAAATCTCAAATTAAGATAATGATCTGGCAGCACTCATTAGCGTAGTAAATTGTGTCTGTGTGTTCTTGCTGTTGTTGTTGTTGTCTCCCTTTGTTATTCGTTAAGAATCTGTTGTTGTTGTTGTGCATTGAATTCGCTGACACTTGACATTTCTTTTATGTTGCTTTCTTCTCATGGCATCAAGTGGTATAAATGTCAAAGATGGTTTTATTTTAAATAATTAATTACAAAGTTGGATTTAACTAACAGAGATGGTATGCAGAAGGATATAATAAAAATGGAGAATGGAAATGAAATAAAGAAGGCATTGTCGGGATATGAATTTTAAATAAAGGTAAGATAGAACGTAGAAACGATAGAGGTAAGGCGAGTGGGTAAGGTGACGGGACGTAGATTTTAAAGCAACATCCCACTAAGAAAATACACGGCTGAGCCAGATTTTCCAGAAAATTTTGATCTACTGGTTGACTTCATTACAGAGCACTGTACGATCGAAATAAAATTGCTACAAATAGTTTAGGAAGTCTGCACTGTGGGTGGTATTTAGACCAAAATAGGTCAGGCAGGTTTTTCCTTTTACACCACTTGGGCAATTAGTCGATATCTTTATCGTAGCCGAGTCGTCTATTATAGCCTATGTACAATACAGTATAAATCGTTTTGAAAGTTCATCCTAAAATTGTTGTGGTCAGTATTGCAGCACTGTTCCATTCCGAAGTTGAACTATCTGCTTGAAGCAAGGAAACAACTCAATTATATAAAGATATCAATCAATTTCGACTTCTTGAATATCTTAGAATTTTTCTAACTCATCCTTTGAAAAGAGAAAAGCTTTCACTTTCAGTTGACCTTATTATGGATTAATGTATGATCGGTATATATTTCCTATAATTGTCAGAAAGAAATCATTTTCATCCTGCTTATATGCTTGAGTTTAGGTTTTACCCCTTATAAGGTTTATCAGAAAAGATGCGGAAAAAATAGTGTTGAAGTTTAGAATATTGTATAAATATTGGATTTGTATTTTCCCACACTTGAAAGGGATGATGAAAACACGAAATTTATTTTATATAACGAACTTCCACTGTAATAAATACAAAAATGAACGTGTTTTTTAGAGCAAAGAATGTGTTGCGGCGGAAAAATGTTGAGGGTCTTGGGGACAAAACTAATTTTTTTAAGCGAATATTTCATTGTAGTAACGGATCCACACTTTTTTTTAAGGGTTTGTTTGAAATTTAATCCAATAATTTTTATTTTTTTGGAAAAGTCGGAAAGGGGACTTTCCCAAACAGATGCCTCATGACTTTTTTATGTATGGACTGACATTCAAATTTCTTTTCTTGTTTGAAAGGTTTCGTGTGAAGTTCAATGCAATTGTATTATTTTTAGGAAATGTACATATGAAACGTAATATTATCAGGCTCAAGTTCAGTTTTATTGAATTAATGAAAATTTAAATTACTAAGAGTTTTTTATGTTGAAAAACATTAGTATGTATATCCAATCAGTTTAGCAGAACGTATACCGATTTCAAGGCCGCTACAGCTCTCATCAGCGTTCAATTGTCCATCTTTACAATTTTCGTAAAGTGGATACTAATTGGGAAGAATATCAACTACTTAACCAAGTTTTCAATAAAAATAGAATACGAGAATTAATTTAATTCATTTTTATTCCATTTTTACATATTGAATTAATTTTGGTTAGTACGAAATTTCCCATCACTGGTTGGAAATTATTTTTAGGAAATTTGAAAGGGACATTTCCACGCACTAATCTATCACAATTTTCCTTTTTTTTTTGTTTAGAAAGGTTTGTTTGAAATTACGTCAAAAAATATTTTTTTTTTTTCATTAATGGACCGATTTTGTATTTATTAAGCGATTGTCTAATTTATTTTTTGTTTGAAAAAGTATATTTAAAGTTAGATCGATTTATTGTTTTGAAAATCGGAAGGGAGAGTTTCTTATCTGAAATATTTATTATTTCATTGGTCCATCATTTGACCGATTTTTAAACGTTTGGTTTTATAACCGTTTTTTTTTTTTTTTTGAAATTTGGTTAAAAAATTAAATTTTTGAGAAAAGTGGAGGAACAAAAGTTTTACTATCGACCGTTCATTAATAGAGCGATTTTGAAAAGCCCGATTTTATTTAAAGGGTGTGTTTGAAATGTTCCCGATTTTTTTTTTTTTTTTTTTTTTTTTTTTGAAAACCGGCATTGGGACTTTTTTAACTGAAATATTTTATTAACGTAATTATGGAATTATGTTAAAGTTCTGTGATATTAGTAATAAGTTCGACTATTGATTCTGTGTTGTATTGTACTGCTTTATATTTTTATTTAATTATTATCAAAATCTGTGTCGTGAATAGAGATGGTTTTAGACCTGGGTATTTACCCATTTATACCCACTTTCATACCCGGGTATTTATCTAATTTCGGGTAAATACTCATTTGAATAACAAATACTCGTTCAAATGAATTTAATATACACAGGGTATATTTCGCGTTTAATGAAATTAAAAGTAAGCTTGAATTAGAGTTTGCTTCAACTATGATACTGAATGATGCCGAAAAAACTGAGCTATCAACCATATTCAATATACGATTTAAAAAAACTATAAAACCGATACATTTAGCTGCAAATTTGCTAGATCCTAAGGCACAAGGAAGTGATCTTGATCCGTCTGAGGAGATAGATTCATTGGAATTCATTCACACAATATCACAGGCGCTAAACATAAATGTAATGGCAGATTTTGCCAATTATAAGGCCAGAAATGATTTCTGGGCAAAACCTTTTGTCTGGAGCTGGTTGGATGAAATTTCTCCAGTAACTTGGTGGAAAGGAATTTGCGGAAACACGCAATTAAGCAAATTAGCTGTTTGAATTTTAACAGCTCCCTGTACTTCAGCTGCTACTGAACGTTCCTTTAGCACCCACAGCTTCATTCACTAAAAAAAAAGGAACCGCTTAACAACACAAAGAGCAGGAAAAATAACATATATATCGTGCAACTGGAACTTGCTTTCAGCAGAAAGCACGCACTCTACTCAATTTGAAAATGCCATGAATTCTTCACTAAAAGGTACTTCAACTTAAACAGGAATCGATATGAGTTTTTATCGGATACGGGTGGCGACAGCGATTACGATTAAATTTAAAAATTATTTCATTTGTTATTAAAAAATCTAATTCATAATAAAAAATTAAATTCTTTTAATTTATTTTTATATTCTATTTTATTTGACGTTTTCTTTATATTTATTAGAATGTTTGTTTAAGCAATAGGTCTCTTGATTTAATATATATATATATATATATATTGTTGTTTTATTTATATTAATTTTCGATATTTCGCTAACAATTTGTTAGCATCTTCAGGAAAATTTTTTTTAAATTATTTGAAATTTTAATATTGATTTGTTTTTGGATTGATATAAAATAAGATATAAAATAAGAAAAAATTTATTTTTTCTATGTTAAAAAACAGCCCGAATACATACTATACATTTTAATGTTAATTGTGTTGATATATTAAATTCAATGTTAATTTTTTAACACTATTTTTATAACATAACATTTTTAATAATTTTTTCTATGTTAAAAATTTTATATCTATCCAATACTTAACTCATTTTCAATAATTTTTTTATGTTAAAATTTGGAAACAATTTTTGTGACATTTCATACAAAAACCTTTTTATATACTGTAGTTAAATTTTCCTAGACTTTTTCCATAAAAAATTATTGAAAAAAATTTTATGACACCCAATACACAAATCAATATTAAAATTTCAAATAATTTAAAAAAAATTTTCCTGAAGATGCTAACAAATTGTTAGCGAAATATCGAAAATTAATATAAATAAAACAACAATATATATATATATATATATATATTAAATCAAGAGACCTATTGCTTAAACAAACATTCTAATAAATTCTTTTAATTTATTTAAATTTTTCTTTATTCTGATTTATACCCACATTTTGGGTAAATACCCAGGTGCTTGGGTAAATATTTACATTTAAATACCCAAATTTACCATTAGGGTTTTTACCCTAGTCCCATCACTAGTCGTGAAGTCCAGTTTTTTATATAATAATTAATTATTATTAATCAAAAATTTAAAATATTTTTTAACAAAAACACCCCTGAGGAAGTTTGTAAAAAGCAAACGAAACGTTGGGTAAATGTAAAATAAAATTGATGTAATTCGTTTTATTTTAATTTATATGTATGTATTTGGAAACAAATAGTTGACCATAAATAGCCCGCAGGTAAAATCTATTGATATTAAGTTATCGTATAAATCCTGGGCAGATTTTCAATTTTTTTTTTTTCGATTAGTCCTTTGTACGATTGGTACTTTTGTATTGACAATGTTTTCTTCCTCCGACCTCTGTAGAACGATTTTGATAAATTTTTATTTGAAATGGGTTCTAGGTGTAATCATTTTTATTTTCGTCTTATTCTCCTTCCGAATTTTTGCTCTATGAATCAATTTTCTTGCAATAAAATTTAACTCAACGTAATTTTTTTCCACTGAAATCACATATGTAAATTTTATAGATTATTTTTTTTTTCATATCAATGAGCAACTGTTTTCCATTTCAATTGGTCCAATTAAATAATATTTTTTCTTCTTCCTATTTTCAAGAAACATATTTATCACATAACAACTGATATTCAAATAAAACACTTTTCTTTTTATTTACGCCAAGACATTTTCATAACACTCTGCAATATTGATTGAAGGTGTAATTGAATGGCTAAATCTTTTATCGTTAAAGGACATTTTATGTTTAAGCAAATCTTTTGAATATTTTTTTTTTATTAAGAAAACAAAAATAATAAAAAGAATAACATACATAATATGAGATGCAAAAGGACTTGTTTTCCACTTGAATTATCTTTATGATTGCTTTATTTTCACGAGAAAATTTTCTTCTTGTTTCCTAACAGTTTTTCTTATTGAATAAATCTCTGTGAATATGAAATAAAAAAGAACAGATATTCTTAAAAGAAAAATAATAAAAAGTTGTGAGTGTTAAATAAATTAAATTGATTCAATTTATGTTTACTGAAAAGGATACACAAAACGGCAAAGAAGAGCAAAAGGACATGATAAATTAAATCACATTGAACTCGACGTTGTTATAGACAGTACAATGTGTCTGGTAAGCAGTCGTGGAAAGGGGAGAAGTAGCAATAACATTTTATTTAGTTCTTATTGAAATTGATTGAAATTGTGTGAGAGAGAGAGAGAGCGAGGAAGTAAAGGAAAAATTTGATGAACTAAAGAAATTAGGAAATAAAGTAGGTAATAGTTTCTTTTGAGTTCAAGTAGGCATTAAAAAGGCGGTTTAACGTGCTAAGATTATTAAGAGTAGAGAGTTCGTCCCCAAATCTTTTACCAAATTGGGTATCAAATACTTTTACTGACTCTCTCTATCTCTTGTCAGTTTTAAAAACCTGAGCTACCGACACGATCACAAGTCAGTAGGTTTGTAACGCAGTATTTTGCGCTTAAAAATCAGATACAAGAATTCTCTCAATTTAGCATTTTTTTTCTTCCGAATTTTTAAATATTAGCGATTTTTTTAAATTTTAGCGATTTTGATTTTATTTATGCGGTTTTTTAATTTTTTTTACCTCAAATCGTTCTTTACGCTAGCTTTTCTTGCCTTACTTTATATTTCTATAATTTTAGCGATTTTATGTTGTTTACGCGTATTTCTTTTCTTTCTTCCGTTTTGGCGATTAATATGTACGTATTGCTTTTTTTTCCATTTGACAATTTTATTTTAGTTTTTAGCAACACTGTTCCGTTGTAAGGGGGTTTTTCCAAGTTTTTTTTCGTTGTTTGCGGTTTTGTAGCGTTTTCCTTATTTTCCATTTGACAATTTTATTTTAGTTTTTAGCAACACTGTTCCGTTGTAAGGGGGTTTTTCCAAGTTTTTTTTTCGTTGTTTGCGGTTTCGTAGCGTTTTCCTTCTGAGTGATTTCTTTACTTCTTGTAGTTTCTTTTATTTTGCAATTTTATTTTAATTTTTGGGTTGTTTGAAAGTTTTTTTTCGTTGTAGCTGTTTTATGCGTTGTTCCCTTTCAACGATTTCTTTACGTTTTGGGGATTTATGTTTTAATTTAGGGGTTTCTTTAATTTGGGCAATTTAATTAGAATTTTTGGCAGTACAGTTTCGTTTTAACGTGTTTTCCGAACTTTTTCCTTCTAGCGATTTTTTTATTCTCCGTTTATTTATTTTTTTGGGATTTATGTTTCGTCTTACCGTTTTTTTTAATTTGGGCATATTTTATTTTAAATTTAGACACTCTTTTCAAAGGGGTTTTGAGAACTTTTTCCTTCTAGCGTTTTTTTTTTTTTTTGATTTTGCGTGTTTCCCTTTGGTCTATTTGTTTACGTTTTGTGAATTTATTTTTTCGATTTAGCGATCTTAACGATTTTTTCTTTTAATCTAGTGACTTATTTCCATTTTGGTGATTTTTATTCCCCCATTTTAGTGACGTATCCCCGTTTTTGGATTTTATTCTTTTCATAACATCTGGCAACATTTTGCTGATGCTCTTCCGGCTACGTTTTCCTGGTCATATTTTCCCTCGTATTTCATATTTTTTTCTGAACGGGTTCAAAAAATTAACAACAATTGACGTGAACTGTTTCAATGTACTCAATTTGTAAAATATTGAGCATCTTGATATGCTTTTTTATAGCATCAATTTATTTTAGTTTCTTGTTACCAAACATTTATAAATCCTTCAATACCTGCCATTTTATAGCCTTCATGATAAACAGAAAAAAAATTACTTTCTAAAGTGGACAATGTCCACTATACTTTTCAAGAAGTTTTTTTTTAAATAAGTACTCTTCTCCTTGTTACGTTGTCCTCGTTTTTTTTTCTTTCTTTTTGCTTTCTTTCTATTATAGCAATTTAATGCTTTACAAAAAGTAATTGCTGTCAAAAGCAATTTTCTTAATAGGAAATTTCAATCTCAATTTTTTTCAGATTATTTTTAAACAAATTTTAAATCTTGTCAAATGTGTATGGGAGAGTGTGTGTTATGGGTGTCTGTGTATGTGTGAATATTGAAATTATATAAGAAACGTATACGCAGATGATGCCTTAAACTTAAAATCCTTTTATATTGATTATAAACTACATGTATGTAAGTAATTATGATAAAGTTTTATGAAGATGTTTTTAGTTTATGGGAAGATTTAGTTTTTATTCGTTCGATTATTTAGAATCTCATTTGAAATTTAAAACGTTTTTAGGTAAAATAAAAATGCCTTTTTTTGCATTTTTTTTTTTTTTGGTTTCTTAAAACAAGAA
Source organism: Lypha dubia (assembly GCA_947311025.1). Lineage (NCBI taxonomy): Eukaryota > Metazoa > Arthropoda > Insecta > Diptera > Tachinidae > Lypha > Lypha dubia. The sequence goes on along the minus strand of OX371262.1, from coordinate 8,129,910 downwards.
TATGAATTTTTATTTCATTATTTGCTTAAGAAAAAGCATATAAAAAGATAGATGAAGATATTTGACAATTGCTGTCAAAATATTTAGTAATTGATATCTACTCTTTCTAATGCCGGTTGAGTCAACACAAAAGGGGATGGATGATATCAGTTCAAGTGTGAATCATTTACTACGTTTAATTATAATTATAAATATGAGATGGGCTAACTAAAGTAATGAGGGGGAAGAGGACATTTTAATGGATATTTTTGGTACTTTATGTATCCCTTTTAATATCTTTAAATTTTTGTAATTTTGAAGGTTCCAAAGCGTTTCGAAATGAATCAATTTTTATTAAAACAAATATAAAATTTGTTGTCTGTGATTTCATTAAACAAAGCTTGTATCAAAACTATATCAAAAAATTGCAAAAAAAAATCCCATTTTTGGGGATTTTTGGAAATTTCTTGGGACATTGCGGGGTTCTTAGACATTTTTTTTTCTTCGCATTAACTGCATCATTTTTTTACCAAACTGCCGAAAATATTAAATGAAAATTGTTCCGTAGCCTTTTGGGGCTTTTTTTTAATTCCTTTGGGAATTTTTGGATTTATCAGCTGCCCAATTTTATTAGTTTTTTCCACCAAATTTGGCTAAAAATTTTAATCTTCTAATTCTATTTTAGCGTTTTAAGGTTGGCCACTCCAGTTTTGGAAAAAGTTAAATGATTTCCAAAAAAAAAAAAAAACATTTCGAATTGTTTAATGACTGTGTCATAATGATCAGGTTTCAATTACTTTGAAAATGACACTGCGCTGCTTTTTAAGTTGTTTAAAAGCACTTCCTTTCTCTTGCTATTGTTGTTGCTGCTGCTATTGCTGGTGTAGTCCTTGTTTGGCCATTAAACAAACAATTTGCAATGACACTCAAAATACGTAAATATGTTTTTTTTTTTTTTTTTAATTATAACAAATGGGTATTATCTTTAGCAATGAACCATGAAATTTTATACGCCATTTTAATAATAAGGAAAAGGTTAAAATACATTTTAATTTTTGTCATTTTCTAATGGGTTAGAATAAAATAAAAAATAAAATTGACAAATAAACCGAAATTATAAAAAACGAGAGGAGGAGCCCGCCAGTATTCGTTTTTATAAAATGATTTGACATTTATTATGTCACTTGTTAGCAAGCAAACCTTTTTTTGTCTTCAATGCAAAAAACAAAAAAGAAAGAATTCTAAAACTTGAAAAATAAAAGGAAAATGGCCGTTTCGTTTTATATTCGCCATATAATCCTTTTTGTCAATAATCATTTAAGTGACATTTAGTTGTTTTATTTTACTTTATTTGACATTTCCGTCAAAATATTTGTGGTAGTTTTTTGTTTAGAACATGAATTTTGTAAAAAATAAATTGGTTTCAAATATCAATTGATTTGTGAAAAATAAACCTTTTATAATCAGCAAAGTAATTTCAATGTTTATTAGTCTTTTAAATATAATCAGACGTTACTTTATTAAAAGACTTATGTACAACTTATCTGAAAGGTTGTTGTACAAAAATTTTACATACATTTCAATATATTAAGAGTAGATTCATAAGTGTGCAGGGTAATATTTCTCAAAATAGATATGGGACAAATCACACTACTACTTTGATGACCGGTCACTGCACCATAAGAGCTAGAAACAAAATCCGAATCCAAATGAAGAGATGATTCCACTAGTAATTAAGAGAGATCGCAAAATGATATAATAATGTATCACGGTCGAAGCAACGACGAGGCTGTGGAGGGGTCTGCGATCTTCCTTCCACCTTATACCACCTTGATGAAAAAAAAAAACCTTTGATATAAAAATAAGTGCTTCGAATTAAAACAGCTCTGAAAAAATCTTTCTGAGGGTGATTTAATTCCCGACACCCGTATGTACACACCAGTGGGCTTAAGTATTAGTTTTCTCCCCTACGGTGTAGTCCATTTCGCTGGACTATATACCACAAATTTAGTCAATAACTCTGACAAAAAAAAAAAAAAACAAACAAAAAACCATCTTCAGCACAAAAAACTAATCGAATCAAAATTTCGAGGACGAAACTTTTCTTCAAATCTAAAAATAGTTTAAAAACTGATCAGGGAATTTAGGAGTTACACGAATATATCGGCGATGTCCCCATCTGGTACAGAACTATATCCCGATCAAACATAAAAGAAAATATTTAATATAAGTTTGGGGAAAAAACTGACTAGAATACAAGAAGATGAAATTGAACAGATTATAACATATTATAAAAAAAATGATTTAGGAAATGACTTACTTTTGAATAGTTCATAAAAATTTGAATACTTAAAACGGAAACGGAAACGGCTGTTCTTAAATTAAGTTCATATATTTTTTCATATTGGAAATTTTTTCAAAATTTGAAGAAAATAATTTTTTAATTATTTTTAGTTGACTTAATATTTAAAAAAAAAAACTATTTTTGTTAATGTTAGAAATTACTACTGTTGTAATGACCTGGTTAGACTTAATATCAACGAAACCGAAGTTTCTTGGTTCGAGTCCCAAAAGACGTAAGTTTTATAAAAATGTTTTTTTTTTCACCCCTCATTCCAGATAATGCAACTTCATGTTGTAAATAAGCATTCTGGACGTTCCAGCGCTCTTTGATGACATCAAAATCTTCGTTGAAGCAGAACAAGGAAATTTTAAATGTACAGCAAAGCAAGGTGGCAGATGGCGCACATGACGAAATTTTTACTAATGTTGGGATAAACACTAAACTTGTTTTTAATAAATATTTTTCTAGTTTTTAGTAAAAATTTCCTGTTAAAGGAAAATTTTTACTGAGTTTCTGTAAAAAGCGGCATTGGCACAATACGACAACCAATTTGAACTCAAATAAAGTAAAATTTCCAAAATTTTAATTTAATTTTTTTTAGTGTATGTTTAAAACTGAAAGGCTTTTTTTGGAAGTGGGGAGAGATTGTCGCATTATGTAGAAAGTCACAGAATTATCAAACTGCCCTTTGCTTTTTCACTTGACTGAGAATGGAAGTGGCAACAATTTGACGTCTGCACTTGCAATTAGCATTTAAAGGCCCCACCGGAAAAAAAAATCCAAAACATTTTTAAGAGTTTAAAAGTTTATTTCAATCTTATAAAACTTTATCAAAAACCTTATTGATCATAAATCATAAACTGTGCACTGTGTAAACGATAAAAATATATACGTACATATCCAGCCTTTGCTGCAATAGAGTCATAAGTCAAAAAATGTAATTTTTGAGTTAATAATGCAACATTAATTATCATATCGTGCTTCAGAATCTGTAAAAATTTCATTCAAATATCTTGCATACTAAACTTTTAACACAAATTTTAAATTTTCGTTTACCTTTAAGTTGTTAGCGAATGCGCAACTTTAAACTCGTTTTCTGCAAAACTACTTTTTTTGAGTTAAGACTCTATTGCAGGCTCGATATGTATCCTATAGATGAGTTCATGGAAACCTCAAAAAAGTTTGTAATCACCAAAAAAGAATGTAATGCATTAAAATTTGCACTAAAACCAAACAACAAGAGGTATTAATGTTCCATAAAACCAATTTTCATGTATTCTTGTAAATACCTAGATAATCAACGATATGTATTTACAAAGTAAGCATGTGTGTACAATATGAATGTATGTAAGTATTCATGTATGTATCTCTGAATTTGGTTACAAATAATGTGAGTATATTGATGAGATATGCTGATGATGACGATGATTATGATATTGATCATTATGAATTGAAACGTTGATTGAATCAAGTTTATTTCGAAATGATGCTACTTAACTTATGACACAAAAACAGATACACATTTACAAGATATAACATTTTTTAATACAACAACAACAACAACAAATAATAATAATATTTTTTTTTCTCTACCATACAATTCAATTTTACACGTAAATGCTACAGAATAAAGTTTTAATAACCAGGAAACATATTGACTCGCATGTTACATTCAATCACTTTGATTAATTATTATATGCGAAATTGATATATGATAGATAGGAAGGACCCTCTCTTGCCCGCCAACGACTTGTTGCAGAATACCTATGTCGTAGAAATATTATTATAACTCTAGTTTCAGATCCACAACGTATAAATGGAAGAACCACCACCATCGTAGATAGACCGATCTAGGGTAAAACAAAGTTACCCACCCTCGGCTCCCCTAGGATTCGTTACATTAAGAGCTTTTTTGTATCATGCAGGGGTAGGCTCCCAGAAACATTGAAAAGTTCTGCTGGTGGCAACAAATCGTCACACATCGCATGGATGACATCCTATCATCAGAATTTTGACATCAATGTCATCCATAAAACGAAAGCTGACATCAATCTGATGACAAACAGCATCGTAGAATTTTGACATCAATTAAGTGTCATCAATGCAACGACTGAATGACATCAATACGATGTAAGTTATTAATACAACTGAAGTGTTAAATATATATAAAAGCAGTAAGTAAACAATGTTATACTATTTGTAATTTGTATTTTTAATGAAAAAGTGATGGGATTATTATTTATTTTTGTGTTTAATCGCATTTTTAATTGTAATGTAATTTTTTCATGTCGCTGTGTCATTGAATTGATGATAGATTTGGCATCATTGGGTGATGTAAATGACGACATCAATATGATGAAAAGTGTCATTGGGTCAAAAACGAAGGCAATTTTGATAACATTGATGTCAAGTAACATCAGTATTATGACACTTTTTTAATTTTGGACATTATATTAATGACATTTTGTCAATTAGTTATTTTCTTGATGTCAGTGTGTCATTGAATTGACACATAATTGGTATTATTGTGATGTAACAGCTTACATCACATTGATAAAAAGTGTCATGGGGTCAAAAACGATGACACTTGACATAGCATTAATGTCAAATTACATCATCGTTATGACGTTTTTTCTATCAGTGTAATGGTCTCACTTATTTCTTAGCCAAAGATAAAGTGGAAGAAACTTTTAAGCACACAAACTTCTTTCAATTGCTAAATTTTGGAAAAGTTTCATACAGAAATGTTTTCTGGGATATTGAAAACTATTTGTATGCACGTAGTTAATATCATTTTTGTAAATGTGTTTGTTGAGTGCTGCTACTACACATGTGCTAAATGTATGGAAAAATTGTTAACAAGCAATTTCTCACGTAGCAAAGAATAAAGCAACAACATATTTGTTAAGGGCAAATATGAAAGGTAAAACAGACTATTAAATGAGGTACATACGTTATTCGAAGAGTGCAGTTCGATCATCGAAATACAGAATAAAATTTATGGGGTTTTCAGAATAAAAAATATTATTAGTTTTTATTTGCTTCGAATTATTTACATCCTTTTCGCACCGAGTGAGACGTTTTAGTCAAAAATATGATAAAAATTCTTAAAAACTATAAAAAAATTATTTTAATGCGTATTTTTCTTGATTTTTTTCTTTATTTATTTATCGCAAGACGCAAAATAATTAAGAGTATATCAAGCCCCAAATATCTAGGCTAGCCTTGACCAAATTCGTACCAGGAGCCTCTTAAGTTTCCCGAAGATACTTCTAAAACATCTTGTTGCAGTGACCACGGAATGCTGCAAATTTGGCAGCTATGCCAAGTTAATAAAACTAACGTCCCATGAATTCTGTTGAAGTTGCCTAAATGAGGAGGAAGAGGAATCAATCACCTAGCTTTTCTGCTTATGTCCTTCTCTGTAGAATCAACGAATGGCAATTATGGGTCGATCTTACGTCGCCAGCTTGTCCGAGCTGGTGGAGGTCAAAATCGCCGAAATGAACTTTTTAATCAGGAGCAGTGAATGGTTTCAAGACTAACCATCTGTCTTACGGCATGTGACAACATACTTTCCATTCTCCTTCTTAATTAAATTTTTTTTAGATTTTTTTTTTTAAATTGAAGGTATCACAAAGGGACCTAACCAGGACTAAGTATGCAGTAGCAGCCTGCTTAACCTAAACTAACCAAAGCACTAAATAAATTTATTGATAGAGGCTTTGCTCTTCAAGAAAGCAAGGATTAAGACTTATATTTCTAAGATAGATTTGTCTATTTTGATGTAATCTGGTTCCTTAAATGAGGAAAATTTGAAGGAACAAAATTTTTTCGTGAAGTTTTTGCATATTTTCTTATAATTTCGAAATACACTAAAGCTTTTTTTTTCATAAATTAATACTCAGATGTCCTCCAAGAAAAGTATGCTATAAATACTATATTTATCAATATTTTCCGAATGGGAAATTATAAAGTGAATGCAGAGAAAATAAAAAAAAAAAATAAATAAATAAAGAATTTTGTGACAATCCCGCAATTCCCTAATAAAGTTTTAAAAATACCCAAAATGGGATTTCAATGCAGCGCAAATAACAAATAATAAATAAATAGTTTTCTGAAAATCCCGCAATTTCCAAATAAAATTGTAAAAATCCCTAAACCGCGATTTATTTTTATTAGCTTATTTTTCCCCTGTCGAAAATAATATCGAGTTTCTAAGAATCCATCATTGTATTTCTTCAGTTTGAAAAAAATTTTCCAGGCACAGGGTATAACTGCTGCTCCAGCCGGAGACTCTGAAATTAGAGCAGGCTTTGAGACGATCTAAAATCTCTGAATCTCATAGAAAACTGAAACGACGCCATTAAATTTATATTTCGGCATGTTACAAAAACCCTTAATAAACTACAACTGCCGGCTTTTATTTTCGCAGAGTATCAGACGTGTGTTTTGGCGTTCGTTCAAAAACTGTCACATATTTAAATGTCAATTTGTTGGTGTGATATTTTATGCCATGATGCTGTCAAATCACGCGCCATATCCGCAAAACTTTAGTTGTATCACAATGTTAGTCAGTAGTTATTTTTTTTATACTGGGCGTTTGTTTTTTATTTATTTTTTACGTTTTTTTCCAATGATTGCAATTCGTAACAATTTGATATCGTTTTTGCTTATCATTAGTTTAATTGGTGACATGTGCGACATGTTGTTTTTTTTTTGTGTCTCATTGTGACAACAATAAGGTAAGAATTAATTGGAATTATATAAACGGCAAATGTATGCAAGCATGCAGGAATAGTTAAAGTAGTAGAAATCAAATATAAAAAAACAAATATCATAATGTGTGTGATAAAAGAAAAATCTTATTAGCGCCGCAGGGTGTCTGGCGCACCAACAGCCGATCAAATCATATTTTGACTGTTTAAACTAATAAACAAAACTCCCTGTTAAATTATACAAAAATTTTAAAATAAAAATTAAAGAATTAGTGAATTTATAAGAGCAGACTTTTGAACAGCGATTTAATAATTTTTGAATTATGAATAATTAAACAACTATAAAATTTTCAAGTTTTTTCAATCGTTATTCTCTCGCTGTCTTTTTCTCTCTTGGTTTTTTTATATACCTTTCACTTTGCTGGAGAAAATTTGTATGTGCTTTCAAGCTGTATAAAAATTAGTATTTCACTCTCGACGGATTTGTCATAAGGAAGGATTATTCATAAATAAGGTATTATCGGAAGAGAATTTGGAACCTTGAAAAGTTGCAGCTTCTCCCACATTTAATTCCAAATCCACTATTTTTTTGTATTGAATTTTACTTAAATCAGAGAACTATTGAAGACATAAGTAATCAAGTTACAAGGAACAGAAGTCTGTAGAGAACTTTCCTAATTCTAAAATTCATGCAATTTTATAATCGATTATGGTCCCTCGAAACAAATAACGCTGCCACAAAAACACCTAAAATATACAAATCTTAAGATATAATACTCGGTAGATTATTTCTCTAATTGTGTTATGCAATTAATTTTAAAACACATTATGGTCCTTCGAACCAGATTGCGCAGCTACAAAAGTACCTAAAATATACAAATCTTAAGAAATAATACTCGGTAGATAATGTAATTTCTCTAATTGTGTAATTCATGAGATTTAAAAACTAATTATGGTCCTTCGAACCAAATAGCCCTGCTACAAAAACACCTAAAATATACAAATCTTAAGAAATAATATTCGGTAGATAATGTAATTTCCCTAATTGTGTAATTGATGAGATTTTAAAACTAATTATGGTCCTTTAAACCAGATTACGCTGCTACAAAAACACCTAATATATACAAATATTAAGAAATAATACTCGGTAGATAATTTCTCTAATTGTGTAATTCATGAGATTTTAAAACTAATTATGGTCCTTCGAACCAAATAGCCCAGCTAAAAAACACCTAAAATATACAAATCTTAAGAAATAATACTCGGTAGATAATGTAATTTCTCTAATTGTGTAATTCATGAGATTTAAAAACTAATTATGGTCCTTCGAACCAAATAGCCCTGCTACAAAAACACCTAAAATATACAAATCTTAAGAATTAATATTCGGTAGATAATGTAATTTCTCTAATTGTGTAATTGATGAGATTTTAAAACTAATTATGGTCCTTCGAACTAAATAGCCCAGCTAAAAAACACCTAAAATATACAAATCTTAAGAATTAATATTCGGTAGATAATGTAATTTCTCTAATTGTGTAATTGAGGAGATTTTAAAACTAATTATGGTCCTTCGAACCAAATAGCCCTGCTACAAAAACACCTAATATATACAAATATTAAGAAATAATACTCGGTAGATAATTTCTCTAATTGTGTAATTCATGAGATTTTAAAACTAATTATGATCCTTCGGACCAGATTGCCTTCTACAGAAATAGCTCAAGTATTATTTCTGAATCTTCTGCATTCCTTTACTTTATATAATATTTCCCTTTTCTAGAAATTCCGTACTACATCACAAATTGAAATGGGCAGGCAGGCAGCACTACCCAAAACTTGTCAAATGAAATTATCAACATTAATCTTTTTCAAACACTTCATATACATATTGTTTTTCTTCTTGCTTTAATTTTCCCTTTCCTAACCACCGAACGGCGTTTATCTTTTTGCTTCTTAGCTCTTAACACCATTTTTCATAAATGATTTGATTGATTAGAAAAATTATTTAATTTATTGTTGTGTCGATGTTGCCTTTAGCGCTGCTAGAAAATTGCGTTAGTTGTGTTACAAATGGACACACCATCATCATAATCATTAACATTATTACGATAATAATTATCTTCCTCTTTATTATTTTGATTATAAATTTCTGTTCAAATTGAGTTGATAAGTTAAATCAGCTGTAAATTATGTTGTCATATTTTGAAACTCAAATATGATTGGACAGAATAATTAAGCCTTAATTTGAAGGGTGTAGGAATTTTTTTTTTTCAGTAAATAAATATTTGGAAAATTTGATTTCTGGAAGTGTTGACAATAGAAGAGTAAGTAAGAGATGAAAGTATTTATATATGTAAGTATTAATTAATTCATTAAAATAAAATTTCAAGTCTGGCTTGACAATTTCAGAAAATTAATAAAGATGTAAAATTTAATAGGTCACTTTTTAGTTATGAAAGTATTCTTTAAAAAGTCTTAAATTTGAAGAAGATTTAAAAAAAATTTGTTTCAAATAAAATTTTCTTTGAAGTAAATCTATTTTTTATGACACCATTTGAGAACATGAACACTGTCGACAGCTTCCAAAATATATTTTGGGTCTTTTGCAAGTTTTATTTTGGTTTTTGAAGTTTAGTTTAGCTCATATCATAATTTTTCTAAAAAGGATATATGGGAGGTACCCATGTCCTTGCTGTCATTTTAGTGAAACAATTTTACACGAACTGTAACAAATGTTTTACGACTTGTGTCAAGTTTTATTTTAGTTTTGGGGATTATTTTGGCTAAAATTATAATTTTTCTAAAAAGGATACAAGGAAGGCACCCAAATCTTTGCTTAAATTTCTATGACAAATTTTACACAGAATCAAACGTATGTATTAAGACTTTTTGTAACTTTTTTTGTTGTTTTACTTAAGTTTAATTGAAATCTTAACTTCTCTAAAAAGGATACATGGGAAGAAGTCAAATAATTGGCGTCACTTCAGTAAAAAAAAATTGATTAAGCTATTAGGTATATTTTGAAACTTTTGGCAAGTTTTATTTTGATTTTTAAAATAAAATTAAGCTAAAATCATAATTTTTATAAAAAGGATATATGGGAGGTACCCATGTCCTTGCTGCCATATCAGTGAAATAATTTTACACGAACTGTAACAAATGTTTTACGACTTGTGTCAAGTTTTATTTTAGTTTTGAAGATTATTTTGGCTAAAATTATAATTTTTCTAAAAAGGATATATGGGAGGTACCCATATACATACTTGCATCAATTTGAATAAAAATTTTCAAACAAACTATGACGTATAATTGAAATTTTTGGCAAATTCTATTTTGGTTTTTTTGAGCTTAATTAAGATCAAATCATAATTTTTCTAAAAAAGCTATATGCAAGGATATATGGGAGGGATCATTGCTGCCATTTCAATGAAAAAAAAAATTAAAAAACTAAAACGTATGATTCATTCAATCCCCTTTAAAGAAGTTTTTAAATTGGAATTTGGAAGTTTTAACCAGTCTGCTTTACTTTTTTTTGTCTCAGTATCTCTTTCGTACGCTATAGTATTTGCAAACAATAAAAATAAAATATTTGTCACAAAATCATGCCCAACAATGTGGCAAAAGTTTTAGCAAGGACTTTAACCAGCCGCTCTAATACAAATTTATCCAGCGTCATCTGGCGTTTAAAAACTCTTAATAAAAAGGAAGATTACATTTCCAACTGTAGAGTAATAATATAAATGCTATAAAATTTTATGGTAAAAGCTTGTGCGTCTGTGTTTATGTATGTGTGTATTTAAAAGAAAATATATTAAAATAAATTTCGTTGGTCATGAAAAGAGTATAAACAAGGTTTTGCTACATCAGAACTTTTGTGATTTATTGGTCAATTTGTTTATTTTATATAAAACTGTACATATGTATACAGTTTGATATGTACAAGAACTACACTGTGCAACAAAATATTTTTTTTTTTGTAAGTTATAACTTTCTTACTATTTCAAAGGATGTTATACTTTTCTAATGCGACAGCAATAATACTACGTATGTAAATATGTTCATGTTCATGTTTTAAGTTTTGTTTTATTTTTTTGGATTTTTTTTTTTTTGTTAATTTTACTTACCATCAAAGCAAGAGCTCAGATGTTTCATTCAATTCAATCTGCAAGTAAAAACAAAACGAAAATTTTATTATTTAATTTCATGCAAAAAAAGAAAACAATAAACGAATATAACTATAGAAAAAAATTCCGTTTTTAGTTTTACCCCTGCTGCCTGCTCCTTTCTGTCAGCATAGAAAACTTTCTTTTATTTTGGACAAATTAAAATTTTTTTTTCTTGCAACTTGTTTTGCTACACTCTTCTTTGTAAATCAAAATATAAATAAACAGCTGTACTGTTTGTTGTACGTTACGTGTTATTGTATAGAGATATTTTTTTTAATTGGAAAACTTAACGCGAAAATAAGGAAATGATATAATTTTAATTCCTTTTCAGCACAAAGAAATTGTGAAATTATGCCCGGGAATTTTATATGACACACGCACGCACACACACAGCTACACATGCACTCATACAAAAACAAATGTAAACAACGAAATAAGTAGAGAAAAACAAAAAAAATGTATTGCAGTTATAAGAACTCACACTCAAGCCAAGCAACCAACCTCTTTAACTCCCACTCTTTTGATAAAGCGCACACATACTTACACACACACTCACACTTTCATATGCCAACAAAGCTTGTTGACGACCGTTTATTATATGATTTATGTAATTGTATGTGTATTTAATGTACTTATATGTGGAAATCATAAAGGACTTAACAGTATAAAATCCTTTTGTATAAATCATACTTGCATGCGCATATTGGTTACATGTGTGTATGTGTGCGTGCGTTATAACATGATTTGACTTTATTTTAATTACTTGTTGTAAACAAAAGTAATGTACAAATTAAAATCTTAACAGTGATTTGCTCATTTAGCCGTAATTTATCAAGGCTGCTTAAGAAAGAAATGCACAATATTATGGGTTGTTTGATAAGTTTATATGGATGTATGTATGTTGTTGTAGCTTGTACGAGGGTATGCCCAACAGGAACTATTATAAGGTGCAGTAGGTTTTTTCTATCGATTTTTTAATTTAAAAAGAAAATTATTTTTAAAGAAACCAAGCGAAAGAAAGAAGGAACAAAGCGATAGCTGAATGAGTAAAATAAGAAAACGCCAATAAAACAAGCCAGCCACTTCACTTGCTCTGAAAAAGGTGCTGTTTGAAATTTCAGTTGATAAGAAAAACTAAACCATTAAATTTTACATTGTTTTTTATCCCATCAATAAATTTGAAACAAATATTTCTCCATTTCATTTCTCAACATATTTGTTGAAGATTTAAATAGAGTTGTGAGTAGAAAATCTCCTTAATTAAAATCTTCTAACACAAATACTAAGAGCGCTGTTGGCTGCTGAAGTGGTTAGCACAGTTAAAACTATAAGCCTTCGTTTACATTCACCATCTACCAACTCTTCCCAGTTGAGGCACAACGCCTTGCATAAGTAGGTGTCAACCCCCTAGGTGCTCGTCCTACAAAACAAAACATATATTTTAAATTAATTCAATGAACAAATACATTATTTTAAAGAAAATATTCATTAAAGTTCAATGTAAATCGAGATTCATTAAAAGCAATAAAAAGATTTATTATTATGTTTTGCCACTATTATTTAATGAATGAGTTCATAGATTTAGATTTGATGAATTCTTTTGTTAAATTATCGGTTCAGTGAACACCAGTATTTATCGTTCTAAATATTTTTAAGTTATTAACGACTTATAAAGTGAATTTCCATTCAAAATACATTTTATAAACCTTTAATAAAAAAAATTGTTAATTTTCTTTTTCTTAATAAGGCAGTAATAAAGATTAATTCATGATGTTTAAGACTTGCCCGGACCTTGGATTGAACCTACATGCTAAGTCATAGTTTGCTTGTAGTCAAACGCTGTAACCACCCTTGACCAGATACGGATTCTCTATAAATGGGAGGATCACTAATAAAACGGAAGGGAAATCTTGTGGGAAAAAATTATTTTTGATTGAAATGCGAGATGGATGGAGAAGATGTGAATTTCTCTTAACATCAGTCAAGCATGTCGACGAATTTATAAAGTTAATAAGAATATGTGGATCTTAAAGAATTAATAATACTAATAAGAAAGAGCAACCGGTGATGTACAGATCGTAAGAGATAAATTACAAAATCTTGATAAATCGTCTAACAGAGATATTTGGGTATTGTACCGGAAGGATAGCCAACAGGATAAGTTGCGCTAGTGTTCAGGCAAACTGTTTTGATTCCCATGTGCGCGTTCCACAAACTTAGTGGTACGAATGGAAAATTAAATCAGTGCAAACAAAGAACATAAAATGAAAAAATTTTTATAATATTTCTTTATTTATTTATTTAACTTATCCCCTCCTTGTTTGCTTTTGTTTTTTTTTTTATGACATCCTTTTTCATTGCAACAGCAAATCTTCATTTTTAAGGAATCATAATTTCAATTAAAAATAAAAAAAAAACTTATTGTCATTTCTTGAGTGTATCTGCTTGAAAATTGCCAACATATCCTTATTATTTTATTCAAATGAAATTAAATCTCATGTGCATATACATATATTTCTAGCCATTCATATTTAACACAAAATTCATTCTAAACAAGAAAAAAAAATATTATAAAAAAATTATTTACCGCCACCAATTTTCAGAAATCCATCTTCCCTCACAAATTAAATACTTCTCGCTTCTGTTAAAGATTTTTTGTTTTTTTTTTCAAAATTTTCTTGCTGCTTTTTGCTGCCCGCAAAACACATTTTAGCCACTTGTAAAAACGTTAATTTCATAATTACATGTTTCATGTGTTCTTATACTTCCTCTCAACTCACACGCACTCACTCACTCTTCTCCTTTCTTCTTTCAGCCATCAAAGAAAAAAAATTGAATTTGTTAAAGAAAATGAATTAAATAGAATACAAATGAATTGTATTGAAAAGACAACGTAGTGTATTTGTTGAAGGTGGAGGTAACAACAATTTGTTTTTTTTTTTGGCTATTTCAAACACACACGTACATAAAATGTTTAACGCCACATTTATCATCATTTGGCCTTTAGTGGAGGAGGTCTGCTGGTTGGTTTTCGTTGTGTCTCTTTCGGTTTATCAAGAATAAACCAATATCATCGAAACATTTTGGTTGATTATTTAATTTTGGCTGTTGCGTTAGACTAACGCGTTACATTAACGTTATTACATAGTTTCAAGAAGTACACTGAGCGAAATCCTTGATTAGAGTCTCATATAAATAAAGTAGTAAAAATATGAGGGGGTTTTTTCTTGCAAAGAAGTTATGAAACTCGATCAAATATGAATTTTACTGTTTCGAATTTTCGAAGAACTTTAGCACTTCCATTATATGCCGGTACTGATTTTAGTGTTTTCTTCAAGTGTGACACATTTAAACATCTTGGCAACCAAAATCGTTGCAGAAAGTATTACTCTCAATCTTTGCTCTTCGCATCAGTAACGCCCTCCCATACATACAAATAAGGCATTATATTCTTTTTATTTTTTATCAAAATCTATTTAGGACCCAGAAATTTTTTTCGGGTTTTTTTAATACTTCATAAGTGTTAAAGAAGAGAACAACACTTGTCACTTTTCATTTAAAAAAAAAATAACCAAATTTCCAAAGAAGCTGAATTAAAAAATAATGAAATCATAAAATAAAATGCAAAACCCATAAAATAACAACAATAGGATGTAAGTATGTGTGTGCGAGTATGATCGTCTGTCTGGCTATTGAAGTGGCCAAGTCACTTAAACACCATTGTTGGAATCCTTGTTGTTGTATGGTGGGGATAATTAATAATAATGATTGTAATAAAAATAATTTCACAAAAGAAACAGAAAACTACCACTTACTCACTGTTGAGCGAAAGCCAAGAAAGAACAACTTTTTAAATGATTCGATTTTGTATTAAAAGTTATTAAAAGTTATTAAAAAAAGAAAGTATTTGTGGTTTAATTTTGAAGAACAGTGAATTACGAAGGATTCATACTTTCAGAATTAGAAGATTTAAATGATGACAATGTGACACCTTCTAGTCAGTGAAGCCACTTTTCGTCAAACCTTAGCCCAAACGAAGGTCAGTTGGGGAAAAATTTATTTTTATAAAAAGACCTTAAGAAGACCTTAAGGAATTCTTTTATGTGAAATAATTTTAACAACAATTGAGGTTAAGTAGAAAATTAACCCTAAACGTACTGTTTAATTTTTAACTTATTTCTGACAATTGGCGACTTTTACTAGGTTGTAGTACAAGTTTGTGATTTTTTATGCCATTTCAAACCGCTAACGTACAGATTAAGCGTGGTTTTTAAGTGTCATTGAAGAATGCACTAAAAAGAGCGAAACAGCTAAGAGTTAGAGGGTTAACATTTTTCACAAAAATGTTTTTACAAGGTAAGAATTAAAATTGTAAAAGATTCTTTATGCCGATTGAATTTAACAATGTGCAAAAGCGGAAAGAGGATGTATTTTTTTTTATTTCTAGCGGGGTCCTCTAACAGTGCCAGACATTAGAAGCCTTAAATTTCGATTTTTAACTGATTAAAAAAAGGATGAGGAGGTTATTAATTCGTGAGTTTTTTTGTTGTGAAAATTTTGTGTTGAAATATTTCTATGATTTTTGAACTGATTTTCAAAATTAAATTTTTTTTCTAAAATTTAGGGGCAAGTTGTTCACCCCGAAGTATTTATTATCGCATAAATCCTCGATTTAAAAAAAAAACGATTTGCACGATTATCATTTAAAACGATTTAAGCGGTTTTGTATGCAGTTCATGGTTTATGGTAGTTTTTTTTTTTTTTATTTTTAATCGGAAGGAGATTGTATGCGCCCTCTCCCCTATCCGCGCCGGAATTTTGATGACCTGATACCCGCTTGTTCGGCAAAACTGCTATTGACGTTTTTTTGTAATAAATTCGTCACTCATAATTGCCAGTACCTACTTGGTGTACCGATATATTATATGAATTCGTTGATCGTATATAAGCAAGCGAGCAAAATTCTTTTTCCGTCATATTCTATTGTTTACGTTGATTATCCAACGTTAACGAAACCGTTCATTATTTAACTCCGGCTTCAGTGTTCTTTCCATCATAGTATTTTTGTGAATGAAAACTATGATGAATATTCGTCACTGTTTTCGTCAACGGAATGTAAGCGAGAGGATGGCGATTGTATACTTCCAATGACATCCCTATGTTAAATTCGTCACTCAAACGCACTGCGTAGGTATTGCCGAGCAAGTATAGGTCATTGCTTTGTGCATAATGGTATAATGACTTATGGAATGTATCCGCAGACAAGCGGGTAACTCTTCTCTTTGTGGACTGATATTCAAACTATTTGTAATTAGATTGAAGGGGTTTGCTTTCAGTTTGGTCTCATATTTTTTTTTTTTTTTTGGGGAAATTTGGGGGAATGTTGTTCCCCTATAATATTGATTATGGTATAACTCCTGCATTTGTGCACCGATTTTCAAAATCTTTTTTTCCCGATTGAAGGGGATTGCTTGAAGTTTGCTACCATATTTCTTTTTGGGACACGAATAGTTGTTGCCCTAAAGAATACCTCCTTCAGTTATAGACCGATTTTCCATTTTTTTTTTTTTTTTTTTGAGGTAATTTGCCGAATATTAATGCTTAATTTGAAATTCAGCCTCATTCGTTATCTTCATTTTATATCCTACTTGATTCCCTGAGGTCGAAGGGTTTGGACACAGAGTTTTGTCCTCATTACCCATATCTGACCATTTTCAGTTAAGTGAAATTTTCCAAGATTTATAAAAAAAACTTCACACAGTTGAATAGTTTCATTGATATTGGACGTAGCGCACCTATTTGTAGAAAAAGTCAAAAAGTTGTTATCATGGCCGTACAATACGACTACACATAGAAAACAAAATCTCGCATGCGATATTTTTAAGACAAAACTTATTTAACTCGACATATTTATCTTCACATACATCTTATTAACGCTCTAACATGCATTCGTTCGCTCAGCCATTAACTTGACTTGCTTCCTTTCCCTAAAAAAATATATATAAATATATTTTTTTATTCCAATTTGAAATCTTAACGAACTACACCCACTTTAACATCAAAGAAGTCAATTGTTTTTTTTTTATTCAAACAACACCCAAATAATTTGGCATTTTATTCCTTGGAACGCACCAAAATTTTGTATAAAAAAATGTAGTTGAAAGGGAGAAAACAAAAAAACTAAAGCACGAATTGGCAACCAATAAATAATGCATGCAAGGATGAGTACCAACAGTTTACTTAAATAAATTTGAAATACACATATAAATAAAATGTTCCAATTTAGTTAAGCCGCACGTTTCTATGACATCATTATTTTATATCGGGTTGCGTTTTTTCTTCTTTTTGGTGGTGAATTATTTGATTTCTTTCTTAGGCGTATAAAAGATTAAAAATCAAAGAACAAAATTAGAAGGGAGTAAGTTTTTTAAAACATACTTTGCTTTCACACACTGACTCTCGTATTCTTAAACGATTGGTAAAATTATTGTTCGCCCTAAGCCCGGTTCTTGTTTATAATGGTTTCTAACGCAAGAACAACGTTTGACAAGAAGTTCTCTGAGTGTGGCTTTGATAAGTTGTTAATCGTATTATGATTTACAATAAAATTGTTTGTGAATCATAATAAAAAAGAAAAATAGTTGCAACCGGTTGTAACATTGACAACACAACTTTGTTAGGTTGTGAATCGTAATAGAGACATTATTTAATTCAAAATAATAAAATAATTCGAAAATCTTTCATCCTGAATCACGCTGAAATTTTTGTCGTTTGGTTTGAAATATGATGGAAATCAGATAATATTCAACCCCAACGTACGTTGAAGATGAAAATTTCGACCAGATCGTGTAAGATCAACAGCCGATCTCACTCTTGGGGGTTTAAGCATCTACTGTAGAATGTTTGAAATGTAAATTAATTCTTTTGGAAATAATCTTTTAATAATCTGAAATTATTCAATATCATTTTTTAAATTCAAACCATTTTTTAAAGCATCCCACCACAAAGTATCAAAACTTGAAACGCCTTCTTAACCTACAAGGATTTTGCAAAATGCATCTGTTATTTACAAAAAAAAAAACAAGCTTTTTAATTATAATAAAACCTTTAATTTGAAATAAAACATTCATTCGTTGAACATTTAATAAATTAAAATGCAGCACAATTAGGTAAATGTGCACAATAATGAAAAAAGGCTGTGTGGCAGGTTTTTTTTGCATTTTTTATTATTACTTTTTTTTTAATTTCCAAATTTCTCTAATAATAATGGTTAGAAAACAATGGAAATCCCTCTGGGGAATTGGAAGGGATATTGGCTATTCAACGTTGAAAACAAAAGACCAACAACAGCAAAAGTGTTAAATACATATTAGCCACCAATTCAATGGTCTCTTTCTTTTGTGGCAAAAGAGTGTGAAAATTTTTTTTTAATATTTCTAAATAAGAAATTAGCATCTCCCAGCGAATGAAGCTAAAAAGTATTGAAAGGATGTAATGAAGTGAGGAACCGATATATGAATGCACATTTTCTGGTGTAATAAAAATAATTGGAATTTTTGCAGTTTTATTTTTTTTACAAAGAATTGTAAGAGTTCTTAATAAATTAGTCTTGTGTTGATGGAAATTGCGGTACAATACATCGAAGTTTTGCTCAGAGCTTTTAATTTGAAGAATAAGATTTTATTAGTGTTAAAACGAAGAGTTTTAGTTGAAATTTCAATAATTTCAATTTGCCCTCAAAGTAATCTTTACATGAATTGTTGGAAAGCGTACCACTTATAGAACTCCCCAAGTTAATTAAAGTTTCCTTCCCAAAACTTAAGTGATTTCTAGCTGACGAGCTAACGCTGCGTCCTTAGACTAGGACACCCCTACCAATTTCTGATTCAGCTTCTTCAAGGCACAGTTTGCATTTGCATTGCAGGACACCCCCACCAATTTATGAATCAGCTTCTCCAATGCACATCATCTTCATCGACTTTCATCGCTGTCGATAACTTTTTTCGGTAGAAGACCATTACTGGCCTTTGCGGGTACAGTAGTAGGTAGCTATAGTTCTTCTTGTCATGTCTAATCATGTCTTATCATGTAATTTCTTCGATAATACGAATAAAAAGCAATAACGTTATTCCGAGAAAGACCATTACATGTCTTTGGAGCTCCGAAAACTTCTTCTTGGAACCATGTCTAGTCTTGTCATGTATTTTAATAATAAAGTCAAATAAATTATTCCCCTTGTTGTATGATACCAGCTACAGCACTCGATTGGGTGAAAGAATTCCTACTCAAACCAGTAAACAATTTTATCATAATTAATTTGAATGCCAAAGGAATCAGATGTTAATTTTCCAAACAGAACCAGCAGCAGTCATAGAGCAGACAACATGTTACAGATTGGTCTAAATAACCAAGGTGACCAATTCGTCACATGAAGTTAGATGTCGTAACAAACAGTGGATCTGAAAACTTGCATTGGTTGACACGGATGAGAGAAGTGGTCTGGCCAAAAGAAATCATCTTGAATTATATTTCAATGCTTGCGTTTAGTAGACAACAATCCAAGGATATAATGAAATCCTTAAGAACCCTCGACTTCATTAAATATGATTTTTAGGATTTAAAATAAATTTTACTTTTCCTTTTTTTCACTAAAGTGACTGCTCTGTGAAAATTTAATTAATATTCTACAGGTCCAGTATCACAATTTTCGTGTTGGGAGTAATTAGTGAAGCAAAACAATCACCCCCACCTCAACCAAACAAAAAAAAAATTGTTAAAACTAAATCATAGCAGTTCTATTGGCACACTGCAGTAAATTTTATGTAGCTGAGTGCCGTTGTGGCCGATAGGTAGCAATGCTAGCCTATTAGTTCGAAGGTTGTCAGTACGTTTCTGCCCACACTTCCTAAGCATTTTCTGCTGCAAAGCTAATCGTTTCGAGGGTTGCGTTTGGTATAAAACAAATACAAAAGTTGCTGCAGTTGGTTTCAGAAAAAAAAAAATATGAGCCTCATGTGGTCAAATTCCTGCGTAAAGAAAGTGCATTTCTTCAATGAGACGTGTTGAAGGTCCCGATCTCAGCTGTTTCTTCGTGTCTATGGAAACCTTTACGTGCTTAAGTTAACCACCCCTAACAATTGTCTAATGCAGCCTTACCGCAGTTAAAACGATTCATTGGCTGGAAATCAGTTGCTGGATAAAGGTCCCTCTATTTTGTTTCTCTCTGGCCGTCAGTCAAAGTGCTACTTTAGAGCATTGCTGCAGGTTCTCTGGCCTCTTTAGTTGCAACATGTGACGCAATTTCATTATAATTGTTTTACTTCGCTGACATTCATTTACATTCTGCTAATCCTACCGATTAAGGACAATGCTATGATCACAAGTTTCACTTTCCTTGGGGGTGTGTGGGGTATGACTAGAGGAAGGGTTTGTTTTTACCGTGGATTTTTCTTGGACCTAAAATCACATATAATTTAAGTATTTCAATGAATTTTTTCAACACTAAAATTGAATGCATGTACATCCATCAAAAAGCATCAAATTAACCCCATTTGGCAAATTACGGTCACATTTAAGTATTTCAATTTATTTTAATAAAATTAATTAATCAACATTCAAATGACAAAACATATAAATTTTGCCTTTATGTAATTATAATTTTATAAATGTTTCAATTATACCTACAGTTTTATTCATTTTTTTATTTTTGTTGTTGTTGTTGTTGTTGCTGTTGTTACCATTTAACGCAAAATTAGTTTTACAATAAATTCATTTGTGGTTAAATTAATTAAAACATTATTTATGGGCAATGCCAGCGTGTTTTTTTTTTATTTCAAAAGATTTTAAGCATTTTTTTAGGCCCAAAAAATATATTTATATTTAATGCATTCAAACAAATAAAATATATCTTTGATGTTGTTTTTTTCTTAAATCTTTAAAAAGGTTTGATGTTTTATTTCTCTTATTTTTTTTTATTTCCAGTGATTTTATATAAAATCTTAATGAAAATTACTTGAGAATACATTAGATTTTCCGGTAAATGTTTAAGTTTATTTGAAGATGTTGTTGTTGTTGCTGTTGATTTTTATAAGAAAATAAAAGGAAATGCACTCAAATCCATTTACAACAATCAAATATTATATTATTTCTCATACGTCTTTTCGTTTATTGCATTTTATTATTGTTGTTGTGGATTTTCCTGTATTTATATAAATTTTGTGAACGAACACCCACTTAACTAAAAAAAATATAAGTTATATTTAAAATAGGAGGCATAACGGAAAATTTGTTTGAATAAACTTTCAAAAAACTTCAAGAACTTTCGATAGCTTTCGATAGTTTCCATGGTCGCGATGACAGCTGCAAAACTGTCACAATGTACATATGGATGATGAAACTTTTGTATATGTGCTAACGTTCTTGGAGATGTCATGTAAATAATAATGTCTACTGACAAAATATCCATGAACGTTATGTCATAATTTCATGGACATTGTGTCATTTTTCAAGGTGTCACATTTTTCCTTAATCTAACATTCATGGATTGATTGCAAAATAACAATACTTTGCAGCGCTATTATAGGTCTACTTCGAAAAACCCCCGATAACTACAATATCCATGGACATAATGACACTACTTTGTGTGACACACTGTCCATGGACGTTATGACAATTAACGTGCTAAGAGCTCAGATTTTTTGAACACTATGACAGTTGAATTTCTTACTTTAAATGGTCAGAGAATATTGTGCTGCCTAACCGGACATAAGAGATTTTTTTCCATCTGAGTTGTGACATCAATGTTATGACAAAAGTCATCAACAACACAAAAGACTGATATATGAAAAACTGCCGTCATCCCAGAACAAAGCTCAATTTAGATTATATTGCACTTGCCAGACTTGCTTTTGACTCTTTTACAATTAGTGTTCAAATATCCTCCAAAGAACTCAGATTTGTGTTAAGCATAGTTTTGTGGAATTTGTATTTTCATTCATGCATCACTTCTCTTTATTCTTGACTGCTCTTGAATATCGTGCAATAATCAATTTCCTATTATCTTTTGTATTCCATTGAAATTTAATATGTATTGGACTCCCAGATGTTCTAGTTCAGTTGTTCTGAATCTCCATCATTTCATAGTTGCGACAAATTGAATTGTTTTGCTCTCCAAATGTCTGCATCAGTTTTACTGAGCCTCAAGACGCCCAGTTTAAGCATACTTATGAACTGATAGGACCAAACTTCTTTAAATATTCCTTGAAAGAAAAATGGCCAGCAAAAAACAGTGTCATATTTAAACTCCCCAAATATGACAATTTCAATAGTGTTTGGTAAATACTGAAGGCTTTCTTTAAAACGTCTCCCTTTCTCTCTTTCTCCGTCTCTCTTTTAGTTGGCGAAATTACTTCTTACCGCTGGTTCTGCCAGATTTTCGTTTATATAGGAAAGAGTCTACTTAGAGCCAGCAGAGACCCTGCAGCGTGATTATTTTCCTCCTACAGTCTGATTTTCCTAATGGATTCGCCTAGAAGTATGCTGCATAAAATATTATCGAGTTAATCTTTTTTTTTTGACTGCAAGACACAGATAGGTTAGCTTAGGTTAGCAGGATGCTGTGAATAGCAAATAGATTCCATGCATCTTGGGTCCTGATATGATTCCACTGTAATACTTGTAGGAAGGAGAGAAAGAATGGTAGGTTAGAAGAAGAAAGGTCAAGGACCCATCAAAAGAATTAGATAAGAGAAGAGAGAGTGACACAGGCATACTGAGACCCTGCTGTTGGGTAGTCAGCGTGAGAACCACTCGATGATCTTGAATAGGAACTTAAGTTCTTGAATTCCTTTGCTGAAAGCTCGGAGAGGCTGCCAAAGGAACTTCCGCCGAGAAAGTAATGACGGTGGTCTCTTAGAACGGGAACAGAAGCCATAAATGTTTCGCAGAATTCCCCCAAGACGTTGTTGTATTTAAAAATATCTTCTTAATGTGGATATTTTTGTATATTGCATAATTTATACCCACATCCTGGCACAGCGGAGTGTTAAAGATTGGATCAGACATTTCTTGGCGGTTGTGGCTGCTTTGTGGAAAATAATTCATGGTCAGTGGATCGTCTACAATACTATACGATATAGTTATTACTGTCACAAGGTGCTAGAGATCCTGCGGAAAATATAGAAATTGTTGAAATTCCATCCTTAAATGGTTCAGACACAATATGGATGGGCAAGCAATATGACGTCTAGCCAGGCTGTTAATTACAAAATAGTTCTGTTTTTTGGCATTTCCTAGATGTTTTAAGAGTTCAGGTCCTCAAATGAAACTAGCAAGTCCTGTAATTTTCTTTCCATTATGCAGTGCGTATTTGGGGCTTCTTTTATATGATACTCCGGAAGATCACTTGGTTGATTCGTCTTATTATAACATGCCATTAAAACAAATTTTGGGTATCTGGAACCAATAAAACAGATTCATACCTTCCGAGAATACTGTTTTGAAGCTCTGGTGAATCAGTTGGTTTTTCGTTTACAATTCCAGCATTATCGATCTTGTTGACATCGTGGGACATTAATAAACTTCTACAGAGATGAATTCCCCCATGTTTTCGGTACAAAACCTTTTGCGTCTGTCTTCTTTTGGATATTGCAAAAATTTTTTACAACAACTAAAAATCCATTTTACTTAAATACACTCATTTACAAATATAAGTATGTATTAAATATTGAAGGGTTTGTCTGTATTCGAATACGTATAAATACATTTAAATATGAATTTTATGCAGGTACTCATGTGTTTCTTATTCTAAAATCATAAGAAGCAGCAATTTTTTTCTCACAACATATTCTTTAATTTAATATTTATTTAGAGTAGCAAAAAAAAAATCTTTAGATGTATTTCTTTATAATTTCTACCTATTTTTTAGCTTTTTCTCAATATTTATTTCTTTATTTTCAAGTATTTTTTCATTTTTGTTTGATTTATGTGCATCATTTGCATACAAGTGGCCTTTTTCTCTGGTTCCCATTCTTTTGCTTTCACTCACACACAAAAATTTTTGAATAAAAGGCCTCCTCCATGCCGGTCTGTGAGTGGCGTTGTGTTTGTGTGTGTGTGCGTGTAAGATAATAAAAACAATATAGAGAAGCACACACTTTTCGAAACATGCATTTATTACTAAATGCATTCCCTTTGATGTTGATTCTTTTTTTTTTTTTTGTGCATTTTCTTAATGTTTCTCCTCATCTTCTTTCGAAAAGACATTTATTTATGGAGAATTGAAGTTTTAAAAGAAAATGGTGATCAATTTGACAAAGAAAAAAAATGGGAGGAGATATTAGTTTTGTTGTTGTTAATGTACTTAGATTGATATATTAGAGTATACGACAAGAGTTTCCTAATTTATGAAGTTTTTTTAATCCAGCATTTAATCTACTTGACAATATATCGATCGGTGCGGTGCGTGTCGCGGAATTCGACACCATAGATCGGGACAATCCCACGCAAAGTGAGACAACTTCTGGCAACTCTAGTACACGGTAATTCTAACTTCAAAATAGACTACAAGATACCAGCATGAGCCATATAGTATACGAAATAACAGTATCAGTGGTACCAGAATTAAATTTCCATTTTCTAGCCGATATTGGCGATATAAATAGTAAAGAGATGAGGCAGAGTGGGGTATCCTTTACACAGATTTTGAAAACCCTGAAATAGACAAGTTCTTCCTAATATTTCTTTTATGTTCCTTTCAAACTCACAAAAATGTAATCATGTCATCGAAAACCATAAGGGATTATCAGTTTATAGAATATCAAGATGTTCCGGGATAAAAATGTATAAAATATTCTTATAAACTGCATGAATAATGGCCCAATTAAAAATAACCACAAACTTAAAAATAACCCCAAACTGCAAAATGGTCCCAAATAAAAAAAATGGCTCCAAAAATATTTTTTGTTGTTTTCAATGTAAAAACATTGGAGTCATTTTTAAAATTAAATTCTAATTTAAAAATTATTATAAATTTAAAAATGGCTCCAAAATTCGTGTAGTAGCTTTCAATAGAATATTGTTGATTCATTTTTAATTTTTGGTTTAGGGCCATTTTTCATTGGTGTAATTTTTTATGGAGCCATTATTATCTTTCCGTACATAGTGTTCAAATCGTCCTATACTTAATCAAGTACGATTTCTGCTAAAATGCCATTATCTCGAACATAATGTTTTACTCTTTTAAAGGATATAATCTCCAGCAGCAGCATTACCGCCATCATTAGACGTCATTTGGTTTTCTAAATCCTTTCACACAGCCTGATGGTAGTAAATTAAAGTCACTGTTTACAAAACGTTAAACAAGGTCCTTTTCAAAACTCTTCTAACACATTTTATATCCAAATCTTTAAAATTTCTCTCAGATAAGACTTCTTGAAAGGTAAGTGTGTATTCTGATTTCGAAAGTAGGTAATATATTTGAATTCAATTTGCCTGGTATTTTACTATAATCCCTCTTCGAGTGCAAATTTTTTAAATACAACCCAATAATTTTAAATTTTTTAGACAGCACTTGTAAAAAGCTTTCTTTAAGCTTAGAAAAGTGTTGTGAATACTATTGTAAAGAGTTTATTAATAATTCTTTAATAATGAAAACGGAACAATTGCGTTATTATTTCTTGTCTGTATTATACGCACTAAGCTAAAAAAATTTAATTACACAATCATGCGCATTCATAATATTATAGTAAGCTTATAAAAAAAATATTAAAAAAATATATAGCATTTTTTTTTTTATCAGAATTTTTATATTTATTTTATAAAATACATACAGTTACAAAAATTATAATATATTTTTGGTTTTTTTTGCAGGACCTTTGCTTATTTTTTTTGTTTTTTTTTTTGTAAACTGAAAGAATGATTAAGTGCTGTTAAAAAATTCATCCTCTCCACATTATAATAGAAATGCCAGCATCTGTAAATTTCCACAATATACATACAATACATAATATGAACTAGTTCCTTCTGGTATATCTGCAGTCAGGATCCGTCCACACTTCTTCTTTTAAAAACACTTTAGATATACTTCGCAAAAAAAAAACAACTTAAAAATTAATAATATAAAATGCCTGTATGCATCAAGATGCTTACAAAACAATAGCGAAGATATAGTAACTTGCAATCATATTTCCTAAATTGTTGACTAAAATAAGTGTATAAGAACTATTATTGTGAACCATTTTTGAAAAGAGTATTTAAGAACTGTTAACACATTATACTTAAATAAACTAATAATATGTATGTATGTTTAGAAAAAGTTGTAGGATATCTATTATGATAAGCTTATTATAAAATTCAGTTACATTTTGCTTACCGAATGGCTTATTGGGTAATTATAGAATTTAAAAATAAAAAAAAATCACACATTCTTAATTTTTATTGAAATACCAACGGTTACTTAAATATTTGCAAACATTTCCGAAATTTAAATTAAAAGTCCTCAATAGTATTTCTTTCTTGCCTTGAAAAGTCATTGTTCGTTATTCTCTCTTTGTACACAAAACTCTCCAATAGAGTAATTTTTATTTAATTTCAAAGTTTTATTCTTTCCTTTAACTAATTTTGGGATTAGGTTTTAGGTTTCTTGTTGTTGTTTTCTTTTTCTTTTTAATTGGTATATTTCTCTAATTTTCAGTTCATTTTTTTTACAGTTTCCATTCTTAATTCTCTCTATGAAAAGTTATCCTTATATACTGCACTTTAAATTCCCCTTTCTAAACTTATATCTAATGCAAATACGTATGTATGTAGCTCTGTACGTAAATAGATATACATACATATTTATATCTAAGTATTTACATATTTATGTATATACATAGGTATTTACAAGTACTATTTCCATACAACAGTACTTAAGATTGCAGATAAATTAGCATGTTTGTGCATGTCTTAAGAGTAACTAGTAGTAAATAACTGTTTACTCATTCTCATTTGATTTCTCTCCACTTGTTTTTCTTTTTGTTGTTTGTGTTGTTACTTATCAATGAAACGAAAAAAAAACAGGCTAAATTTGTCTATTGTTTTTGCCATATTTTTTATTTATCTTCTTTTGCTGTTTTTGTTGTCTAGAAAACATGTTAATTAAGCTTTTAATTTATACGTGCTTGTGTGTGCATTCTTTTATTTAGTAGATGTGTAAGCGGATATTAATTTATTTATGGCTGTGTTATGTTTGTGTTTATGTGTGTGAGCTTATATCCTTTGCTCAGCTGAGGTTTCAATTTGACTCTTGCCAATTAAGCCACTTTATCGATTAGCTCAATGGCAGACATTTTGTATAATGGTTATTTTAAGGTTGTGGATGTATGTGTATATTTTTCTAGTTTTATTGTTGTTTCTTTTACTCAAATTTGTTTTTTTGTTTGTTATAATGATGACCTCATTACTTATGACGGCTTGTTTGGATACATTTTTTTAAAACATATGTATAAAATGAATTAAAGAAAACTGTTGGCTGTTTTAATCTAATCTACAGCTTTTTCAATTGTAGTTCAGAAAGTGTCAATTGTAATTCAGATTAATTCATATGCTGCACTTGATTGATTGCTAAACACCATATCATTAGTAGATCTTTAAAAACTTTTCAAGCATGGTGGTAAAGTGAAGCATATGAATTAACCTTAAATACAATTTTTGCTTTCTGAATTACACTTTCTGAATTACAATTCCCGCTTTCTGAGTTACAAAATTAGTGCAATTCATATTAATTTATTACTCAAAAGGACTGTTTGAATTGTAGAAAATTTTAATGAAGGGAAATTTCAATTATCGCCTGTAGTAGAAAGAAAATCATGATGTTTAAATCGTTTCAGAAAGTTTTGTAAATTCAAAATCGTAACATTAAATAATTCTATACAATTCAATAATTTTTTTTCGGCGTCTATTACACTGAATACTCATTCTTTAGTTACAAACGAAACTTTAATTTTTTTATGTGGATTAAAGTGGAGATGTTGAAAAAATTAAATTATGTCAATCTATAACATCTTTTATTTATTCTCTATAGAAAATAGAACCAATTTAGTTCTCTGACTTCGTTGAGCAAAATCCTCGGCAAATATAACAATTCGTAAGTTAGCTGCTCACAAAGCTTAAGCTTAATTAATGTGTCTACTTAACACCGGAGGCGTTAAAACACTGTTCTATCGTATTAAAATTTCACAAAACGTTAACGTGTTTTTCTTTTTGTACACTCACAAAAAAAAATTAAACTGAACTTAAATTTGGACAACTAAGACTGACATTATCAGGGTCAGTGTCTCTGACTTGACGCTCAAAACAATAAAATATCTAATAAATCTTGGATTAAGAGACAATTTTCCGCTACCCCAAAGCTTTAGAAAACAATACAACACTCAAGGAAAAGAATTTTTATTAAAATATAGAAAATTTTATTTTTTTTCAATTGAAAATGGTTGTCGTATGGCGGCAATGCCATGAGGAAATTTTGTAAATATTTTTCTTGATTTTCTACAGCTTTCACAGGAAATTTCTTATAATCCCTAGAAAATATCTACTAAAAACTCATTCAAATAATAAGTAAGAATTTATTATGATGGAGCTACCATCTGAAGTTGTCGGCGCCTTGCTAAGTGGTACGGAGCCACGCTGAGAATTTGTCATTGTCATGTTTTCCCCCTTTAAATTATGTCCATGATATGTTGCTGAACATTTTTTATACCACAAGAGATCTGGATTCTCTAATGCCTTCTTCTTTTTGTGCTGTTTTTTTTTTGGAGGGATATAAATTGAAAATTTCTTAAATAAAACTGAAAAGCAGCTTTGAAAATAGAAGAATTACAGCTAGGATCTTTCAGTTTAAAGATTGAGACTCTAACCACAACATCATGCCACGTAACACCTGTCAGTACACACAAGATCCAAGATTTCGTGAGTAAGTTTCATTCAATTTGTAAGTCATGTACTAAAAATAATTAATAGGACTTTCTTTGGTTTAATTATTGAAAAATTTTCCAATATAAAAAAGAATTCTAAATTAAAACTATTTTCCGTTTTTAAGAATGCAACAAAGTCGTCTGAAATAATTTTTTATTAAAAAATTTTTTTTTTACAAAATCTCACATTTTGAAAAAGTGTTTAAAACACAATTTTTTTTTTTGCAAATAGCAGGTGATTTATTGTGCAAAAAAAATCAATAAAACGGACTGTTGTAAGTTTTAAATTTTGAACCAAAATTTTTCATTTACATATTTGATTGATTTGCAAATCATAGATTATATAAAATATTGTTACTAAAAAGAAATTGATATTCAAATATTTTGAAATGCTTAATACACAAGAACTCAATATTTATTTAATAAAATGTGTTGTTCACAAATCATGAGCAAAAGTGTTGAATAGAGCAGTTGCTGGAAAAAGTCCCAAAAAAAATGTTTAGATTTCATCTATTTTTGTTAGGAAAGCTTGCCTTTTTTGTTGTATGGTGTTACTAATCTCGCACTAGTTCTATATTAAAAAATCAATTTTAGAAATATTAACAAAACAATCCTAAATTTCTCTCAAATAATTCAAACAAATTTTTTTTTAATTATAAATAAACTTTTTATTAGATTTATAAGTTTTATTAAAAACATTTAATTTTTTTCGATTCTTTCAAACTTTTGTTTCAATTTTTTAAAAGCAAAATCCGATATCAAATAAATTTTCGTAATTAAAGTGCGTAACTGTAGGAAATTTATTATAAAACAGAAGAAAACAATAATCACAGATTTCAATCCAAAAAAAATATTAGAGAATTTTAACTTTATCGAAAAAGAAAAAGCAAACAAAAATTTTGCAAACAAAAATCTATAAAGATATGAAGAACACTAACGCACCACCACCGTTGAAATATCAAACACAGATACAAAATACAATATTCATGAGATACAAAGTTTTGTTACGACAATTTCCATACTAAGAGTAAAAGAGATGTGTAGCAGAAAAATAAGTAACCACTAGAGCAAGCAGGACAGCCTGATAAAAAATACTCCTCAAAATCTGTTATCAGCCAACATTTCCAAAATGTATCTCACAGATACAAAACAATTGAGATACTTATTGGAATTTAGATATGAAAATACCCCTGTCTAGTTGGTTTTATTCAAAACACTGAGATGTTGCTTTTAATATTTCGTGTATGAAATAGCATTTGCGGTATGCCATCGTTCATCCTTTTCTTACCCACTGCGCAACATCAGGGTTAATATGGCGTTTTTGAAATTTTATCGAAAATTTCTAACTCATGAATGGATGAGATACTCTTTTTCTTGGCAAAATCTGTTTCAACCATTCAGTTGATTTTAGTGCTTTGAGCGTAAGCAACGTCTGTTCGTCAGGTCTCAACGAATCGTATGAAACTTCAAGAGAATTTTATAAATAAAACTAAATTCAAAAGACTAAATGAAAGTTTTGAAAGCAACAAAGTGAAACAATAGTCGAGCCGCAGAGAAAATCAAGCAAAATGAAAAACGACACGTGAATATTTCAATTTACCAAAAAAAAACGCTAAATATTAAAAATTTTTTTTTTGAATATCCGAGGACCTACAAAACGATTTAATTACCGGTGTTTGGGACCAAGTGAACAAATTAATTATAAAAAAAGTGCAATAAATTTAAAAATAAACTAATAATAAAAATATGTTTTTGAAATAAAAATCACATCAAACATTTTAATAAAATCCAGCAAATAGCTTAAAAATAATATTACTTAAAGCCTAAAAATATGCCTTGTTTTTGTTTAGAGAAAATCTCCCTAAAGCACGTTATAAAAACATTCTAATGGAAATCTTTTTCAGAAAATGTTGAAGACATTTTTTTTACTGACAATAATTCAATTTCAAACAAATCTTTTAGTAAAAAAATATGTGTTGAATATTTCCAAAGAAAAAAAAGAAAAACCAAACACTATTCTGCTTAAGGGAAATTAAAAAAAGAGGAAATTTTTTTTTCCCAAAAATAGCAGAAGAAAAAAACTGAATAATATAAAATCTGTTTTGCCGTCGGTAAAAATGCAAGCCACCAAAATGCGCACCCCCTTTGCCATACAGGAAATTTTGGGTTTAGGTGTGGGTTCTGCAGCGGCTGCTGCTGCCGCCGGCTATTCTCATCCCGTTCATTTGCATCCACATACCACTCTGCCGCCAGTAGCTACAACACCGCCACCCTCCTCACACAATTCCAGTGCAAGTTCACAACATCCAGCCACTCAACGTTTGTCAACCTCCTCGCCACCCTTGGCTCTTACACCCAGCGATTGTAATAATGCCCCAATTTCACCTGCCTCTTCGAGCCATGGGCGTCATCGGGATTCGAGATCTTTGTCGCCTGATGTCAGCCGCTTGTCAGCAGCAGCTGCAGCAGCGGCGGCAGCAGCCGCTCATGTGCAATTACCGGTGTTTAATCCAGCCAATTTTTATGCCGCCGCTGGTTATGCGGCCGCCGATCACGCCGGCCAACTAAATGCAGCAGCGCATCATCATCACATGACTACACTGGCGGCGGCAGCTTATTTAAGGGGATTCCTACCGCCGGGTTTTAGTACGCCCCATGAATTTAGAGGACATTTTCAACAGCACTTTGGTTCACAATTTGCGGGTGAGTTATGGGTGCACTAATTTTTTAAGTATTTGCTTTTTTTTTGTAAGAAAACCCCCCGATTATGCCCCAGTGGCTTAAATTCTGTAATTATATGCCGACAATTTTTGAATTAAAATGTTTTTTTTTTGCCATTAGGGGAAACCCAAACATGCGCCCCTAAAAGTATGCATGTTTTTACTGTTTACTACAAATGAAGTTTATAGAAAAATTCATTGTCAATTTAATTTTGAATTTTAAAAATGGTTTGATTACAAAAAAATTTCGTTTTTCTTTTTCTAAAATTTTAACTTTTGGAATTGAGACCATTTTCGATCGGAATTGAGTTCTAAAAAAAACATGGCCGATTTTTAACGAAATTATTTCTTTTATGAAAAATTAAAATTAAAAAAAAAAAAAAACTTTATTGAAAAAGTTTTTATTTGTGGTTTGCTAAGCATGTCTATCTGCCTGCAATTCATTGGAGCCTTTTCGCAAATCATAAGGAGACGTTAACCACTATAAGCGCCAACGAAATGTTTTCACATAGACTTTTTTTAAATTAAACTGTAAGAATATATTCAATAATAATTTTTTCTAAATGGCTCATAAGAAAACTTAAAGCTGCATAAAAAATTTAATACGTTTTTTTTAACCCTAGAAAGTCATACATATTTTTTTTGCGGAAAGGTCATACTTCGTCGTATCGACGACAGTTTTATTAAAAAGTGCATTAAAAATGTCTAAATCATACAAAAATTTAAAAACTCTTTTTTTTTGTTAGTTGCTTTGTGTTTTAGCAAACTAAAATAAAAAAATATATTATTTTATATGTTATTTAATAATAAATTAAAATTTCAGAATACTACTTCACTTGGCTTGTTCTACAAAACATGTCTTGACAAAATTGAAAAAATTAAAAAACTAAAAAAAATAATTCATTAAATGCATTTATATCTTAAAACTAATATATCAGATAATGCAGGTACAAAATTCTAAATGTGTCAGTCTTCAATTTGCACAAGAGGCACAAAGTTCTATTTTGTGCAACCCGCACAGGCTTTAATTGCATTTAGAACAGGATGATTTGGTTATTCGTCGTTTACATGATGGACAAATACCGCATATCTTTCGTTTCTTGTTTTTTTTGCTCTTCATATTAATAATGCTCGATTTCACAGAAGTTCTTAACGTTGCTATCATAAGTCTATCAGCAAGCTGCTCTTGTATAAGTGAAAAATGTAACTTCTTCATGAACTACTTTTTTTTTTTTAATTAGGACCAGCAATCAGGGGATAACGCCTACGTATGTAGTGCATTGTACCAGAACTCAGAGAGAGGGATAGGGTAGAGAAGATAGATGTGGAAAATTTAGAAGGATTAATTCTTTTACAACTATGCTTTGCGCGTTATATTAATTTTTATAGCAGCATTGAGGCGCCTCCGGCGTTAAGTAGACGCATTAAGTTTGTTAAGCTGCATTAGAAGGCATTTTTTTAATTGTTTTACTTCGTCGATATTTCTGCTTACCGACGAAGGAGGACGATGTTGTGTACATTAGCTTGGAACAGCAGCAATCGCTGTCGAAACAGTATTTTAGTGACACTGGTCACTAAAATACATCACTTAAATAGTCCGACATCAATTAATGCTATGTCTCACTAATGTACATTAGAGAAATTAATAATGTTGATTGTTTTAGTCTGGCCTGGGTTTGAAACCAGGCCCCAAGTTATTGTTTGCTTACCATTTCAGCCAACACCACTCCTCCTTACGACTGAGAGGCTTTTTCTTTGAACTAAACATATTATGAGTATAAATAACGCAATTCCTTTAGAAATAATTAATCAATATCCTCATCGCCTAACCCTTTGTTAGTACTCATTTTGAAGAAAACGTGCAGAAACGAAACAAAAATTTCTAAAACAATGATATATTTATTAATATAAGCACACTGTCTGAAATTCAAAAAGTCACACAAAGTTCATATTACGTCGTATCGACGACGCTTGTACGAAAAAAACCCACTTACCTAACGCATAGAAAGCCAAAAACGCGCACAAAGGAAGGGTATAGTTAGTACTGATGCTGCACGAAAATTGAGCTTAAAAAATTTTTGCAAAGGGGGAAAAATATCAAAAGAAATAACATGGGTCGTCGATTCGACGAAGGATGACATTCCAGGGTTAAAGCCAAATATCCTACGAAAAAGAACAGAATAGTTAGCTTAATATAGAAAGGCCGTAATTCATATTTTGCTTTTTTAAAACGAGTAGTAATCATATTTATATAGATAATCCCTTTAGTTATCGGAATTTGAAAAAAAAATCGTATTGGGGCCTTTCTATATTAATGTAACGATGGGCAAACGTAAATTTTATACACAATTGACAAAACAAATAAATACATATAAAGTAATATGCGAACAAACGAATAGCGATTGAATTTCCTGGTCATCTCTAAGACTTCCAGCAGCTTAAAGTATCCGAAAATGTCTAGACTATTTGAAAGAATTAAGAAAAGTTATTTGCTATACCCTTCACCAAAAATGATAAGGGTATTTATAGGTTTGTCATTCTGTGTGTAATTTTCACAATATTTATATGAGAGCCATAAAGTATATATATTATGAATCCTTATAGATGGGGAAGTTGAATTACCCATGTCGGTCTGACGTTCTGTCTATCTGACTGTAAGTGAAATCAATTTTAAAGACACCAGAAGAACTAGAATCTTGGGTCTTGAACTGAAATGTAAGAATTTTCTTTAAGATGATTTGTATTGAAAATCAGCAAAAATAAAATATCGGTTCTGATATTGGATATGTATATAACTCTCCCAGAAATTTATAAATACATAATTGACGGTGCTTCAGTATTGAATATGAATTCTTAGGATTATAGTTCAACTGAGGCTTGTTTTTTTTAATAATTTATTTTCTTCTAAATTTCTTAAAATCTGCACATAAAACCAGAATTTTATTTTAAAAAAATGAGTGTAAATATTTATTGATCATAAAATTAAAGATAAATACACGTGCGTAAATAGAAAATTTTTGAAAATTATGTCTAAAAATTGTTTATTATTTTAGAGTCCAGAGACTTTAGTTACTGTTTAGAGAGTTGTCATAAAGAGAAATAAGTGTTCTCATTACCCAGGTGCGAATTTTTCGATTACACAGAAAAAAATTTTTCACCAATTAACTCTACTTAAAAGTATAAAAAAATTTGATTAAATATTTAATTTATTTAATTAAATTTTTAATTGTAATAAATAATATTAGTATAAAAATTTAATTGATACTATTAATTTGCACCAGTAAACTAATTAATAGTATCAATTAAATTTTTATACTAAAATTATTTATTACAATTAAGAAATTAATTAAATAAATTTAATATTTAATCAAATTTTTTAATTGGTGAAAAATTTTTTTCTGTGTACAGAAGCAATGATGTGATACACACGTGCCAGACGGTAACGCACACCATCGCAATTACAACCTAGTATGCTTTTTTGAATGCGTTGCCGCATTCCTGTAGTGAACGCCTACCACTTGCACACAAGGTAAGCAGGATAGTGAAGGGTTCATTAAATAAATATAAATACTCATTACTGTTTCACATATTTTGTAAGTAGGCAGTAGACAGTCTATACACAATCTCGATTACTTCGTGGGAAAGTAGAAAGCGCATTGTCCACTAACACTTCATACACATTGTAACCTAGAATTCAGTGAATACAAAGTGTAACAAACTTCATTGAAGAGATATGATGTGGAATGCAAAGTTCGCCGCTGGGTAGGAGATAATTTGCTCCGCACTTTGTTGTAACATTTCGAATCACACAAAAATTCATATAAATATGAATAAAGCCCTTAATGAACACATTGAAAACTTCCGGCCGCTAAAAATTTATTAAGATCAAAATGAAAACGACGAACTGTCTCATATTAGGAAGGTTAGGGGATGTGCACATATTGCACGCTCCAAGGGGGGGTTACAGATTTGTTATGGATTGGAAATTTTGCACTGAAAAATTATTAAATAGCGGTACGGGGGGGAGGGGGGGGGGGGTTTATAAAATCTCTGAAAACAGCGTTACGTAATGTGTGCACAGCCCCTTAATAATTGTGCCGAATAAAATCGATGTCAATATAAGAAACCAATCAAGAGATTGCAAAAAGTTTAAAATTCGAAATATTTAAATATTTTTCTATAAGAAAATTAATATGATCAAACCTGAAACAATATAAAGTAAACAGTTCCAAGTACAATTTATACAACGACTCTACTAAAAGAATTTCTAAAATTATGTTACAAATGGAAGACTTCCTCGTATGTATGTATTTGCTAACATATAAAATAAATTACCAATCGGCCTATAAATGGCGAAATTATAACCAATAAATCGGGCATCCATTTTATCCGTTTTATTTTCATCTGCAGTTTCTATGCCATCAAACTGCATGCGGGCACTCCTCACCAATGAAAAAGGTTTTTTTCAAAATCCTTTAATAAATGCCGCAATTGTGCGGTAATCGATATTTTTCTAAGCTTCAAGCTTTTTACACAAAAAAAAAAAAAAAAAATGTTGCATTATCAGTCCATAAATATTATAGAGAGAGAGAGAAAGAGAGAGATGTGATATAGTTAATACTTAGGGAACAAAAAATAGCCGTCGATTTCTGCTTTCGATATAAAATATCTATAATTACTTTTATATAAGAAAGTTATTACGTCCCTTCAGACGTTCTGAACTGAATAATTTTTGGAAGGTAAAAGTATGAAGCACACTAGTGCTATGATTATTTACTACGACCTATTGTATAGCAAAGATAGGCCTTTTTGTTATATTGAAAATGCCTCATAAGGAACAACCTGCGTTCAGGTACACAATAAATCGCATCAGATGTTTCTTACATTAAAGATAAGTTCTATAACCCACCTCACGTCTTGACTTATTCGCCAACGCACATCTATTATATTATAGAATACCTTCTAACAAAAATTTAGAGATTAAGGTCACCAGCTGTATGAATCTAGTCACCGACCGATTGAACTTTTACTAACTCTTAACCAAGTGATCCCATACATGCATATCAGCATTTTTGCCTTAAAGACGGCCATGTGCTTTCGTAAGTGCAAGACAACGAGAAATTCAACTCATTCCAGTGTAAATTCTCTATTGTTGTTCCCCCACCAATAGAGATGAAATATATTCATTATGCATGTTTCCATCTACAATAAGGATCTGATGCAGACCTTCCATTTGGCATCCTTACCAACCTCTTTATGTATAAGGTTCAGAATACTAATAAGCTTCGTATTTGGAGCCAAATCGCTATCACTTTCCATACGTGTTGGTTTCTTTAATTGCCGACTTCTGCTTACATTATTACTGCCTGTTTCTCGATATCAAAGGAGTTCTCTCGTTCGCACAACACTACATTTAAAACAAAGAAACAAAATTTTACAATTTGTTTGAACGTACGAAAGAAAGCACTCCTTTGATATCGGCGAACAAGAACTAAATAAATCTAGCAGCAGCCATCCTTCCTCCATGATCTCCATTGGTTGCATCGTCGGCGTAGTACAAATCTAAGAATCCTTTGACTGCCGTGGGGCAGATCTGTTTCACATCTTCAAATCAACATGATCATTACAAGTTAGCCGCGTAGTTAGCTTTCTTCCCACATATTTCAGGTTTCGGAAAACTCCAATTTCCGACTCAAATTCCAGTGGACTTCAAATTATGGTGACTAATTTACCAACATTTATATTTAGTCTAACTCGTATCTTGGTTTTCCTGTGAGCGTGTTTCCTTCCACCCAGAAATGGGTCCATGAACTTCCCACCAACCATGAGTGCTCTATTCTTTGCATAGCCAATAGTGTACAGGGTCATTAAGTCTAGTCTTTGAAAAAAACTATCTACAGTATCACAAGAGAGTAGATACAATACAACCTCACCATGGGGACAATAGAACTGTAGGTGCAGGACTGTTTGCTCTGTGAGCTGCCGGATATCTGTTCAGAGATCTATACGTCAGTTTATGGTTCTGCAGGTAATCCACCAAGACCCTTTTCAATGTTTTCAAGCGGAAGTATGTTAGTTCGGTGGTAGGATATCATTCATTGCAATCTGAAACAAATAAGAGTCACTACCCTCTCGCTCTCTTCTGCACTAAATAATTTCAAATAACATCAGCTCGATAATATTTTTTCCATTGACTCAGCCATAGAAATGTCGTCTCTTCCGAATCGTTACCGCTTTTAAAGGGGACGTCAGCTACATATTCCGTAGTGAAGCGGAATTTTCCCCCGCATAGTTCGCTTCCAAAGGATATTATATTTTTCCAGCTTCTCTTTTTTCGCACTATAATCGTTCTGGGAAGCAATCATTCTCTCTCAATATAACAAATAAAGGTTGTTCTTATCTCCTTTATGAACTCTAGTTCTACGTTCCAACTCAGTGTAACATAACTTTCGTACATTTTTCTGGTTTCCAGGGCCGTCACAACTTAGGAAGTGGAGGCTCTTCTGCTCGTCGATTACGGTCCTTTGCGATTGTTTAAGAAACAGTCTTTTGCAAAAGGAAGTTTAACGTAATTTTAAGTAACGGAGATATCATTTTAACAAATTTATTATTTTTTTTCCCTAAAATTCCCTCTAAGAGGTTGTTACTATTTCCATCGGGAGGAGAGTCTACATACTAAATTTCAAGTCTAGCTTTGGTCATTTACGTTAAGCGACTATACGAAAGTCATTCAGTCAATCAATTTATTAACTCTTCAAGCAATTTAAGATTTTTTATGGGTGGACGCGGATTCAAGATTCAAACCGAAGGAAGGAATATTCTCCTCCCGAAACAAACAAACTATGCCAATTGACTTTGACTTAAACTTAAAAAATTAACAAGAAAACTGAAAAATGGGCAAAATTGTATTTCTTTTAACTTTGTTGTGTATGATAATTTGCAGCTCTTGTGAGAATTAGTTAATTTCAAAATATTTAAAATTCATTTCTATGTCTGTCTGTTCTCATAATTTCCGGCTAATTAGTTGCAATTTTGTGTGAAAAAAAAACAAACACTTAAGCATTTTTCTTTTAATCCGTCCATTGGGTATACTTAAGAAGAGCGACAAAAAGGCATAAAATTCTGCATCTTAAAATGAAAGGAAAAAATGGGACAAAAAAAAAATATAAAACAAAAGGCCAAACGAAAAAGAAGCATCTCATACAATGTCATATAAAGTGCGCTGTTTCCACAAGACGGACGAATGATTTGTGTGTCTAATTTTTATGGAAAACACTCAAAAAACTGAGTGCTTTTCATACAAAAATTTTTGAACTCAAACCATTCGTTCGTGTTGTGGTAACAGCATCTAAGTATACAAAATCTTTGAGAAAAAATATTTAAAAATGTATGTATGTAGATATGTACATATGGAAATTTCTATGTAAGTAAGTTTATGTATGTATAGCTGTGTATAAGAACATACATGCATGTAAGTATGTATAAAATAAAAACAAAAAAAATTTTGTAGTACATAAAGAAAATGAAGGAGAACAAAAAGAACCCACAATTACAAGTGGGCTAACTTAGCTATCTAAGATGCAACACTTCATATATATTAAGAGGGGGCAAGCAAAAGAACAAAAAACCAGCTATACTACACTGTGAATAAACTAAATTTGTTTAGAAAAATATTAGAGTAGTGTAGCTGCAGAGTATGCCTGTGGGGGGTAGCAAGCAACTTACTTGTATGTATTCAAATTTTTTTAACGTACTTTTTCCTATTAAATAACAGTTTTCATCTATCAATTTCCTTGAAATTGCCTTGATCATATTGTTAAGTGTATGTACAATATACAACACAAAAAAACCCTTTGAGAAAGACAGTGAGAAAGAGGGAGAGAGAGACGGAGAAAAACAATGCCTCTACTAGTCATGGCAGTAGTTCAAAACAAAAGAATAACCGACTTGTAAAGCTCATGAATACATAATATGAAAACATAACAACAGCAACAACAACAGCACCATGTGCTAGCAAAAACCAACATTCCCTACAAACACACTCGCATATGCAACTAATTTGCCTTTTATGAATAAGTGGCAACCAAGTGGCAACCCTAATAAGCCTTATGCATTTAAAATCATGTGCAGGGACACAGCAAAAAAAATAACAACAACAACAACAACAATACGGTTTAAATTATCTATGAAAAGGATTACACCATCTAACAGAATACAACAATTAAAATATTTAAGTTATTAAGACATACACTTTAAAACATATTTATCTGTTTTGCGTATCAAAGAAATAAGAAATTAAATCATTTTATTTATAAAAATATGCACACACACACACACTC
This sequence comes from Lypha dubia, assembly GCA_947311025.1. NCBI lineage: Eukaryota > Metazoa > Arthropoda > Insecta > Diptera > Tachinidae > Lypha > Lypha dubia. The sequence goes on along the minus strand of OX371262.1, from coordinate 8,089,690 downwards.
TCACAAACACATACTAAAAATAGCCGTTAAACTTTTTATTCAAAGTATTTATGCGTGCATGTATTTTGTTGAATATGACACCTTATTGTGATTTTTCTTTTTTTTTTTTTTTTTTGTTCTTAAGGGTGTCACCAAATTTATTTTCTATTTAAGGTAATTTACCCACCCTTACGAAGAACGAAAACCTCTTTAAAATTAGCATTAGGTTTTCTTTTTTTTAGGAAAAGGGTTTTCTATTTACTGGGAATATGAGTAAATAACTATGAATTTAATTAAATAATTTAATGCAACACTGTGAGAAATAGATTTGTTGCTTAATATTGGCAAAAGAAATTTACTTCTGATGAAAAGTTTGCGGGCCCGCAGTCTTGCAACCTACTCCTCCTATTCCGTGATTTTGTTGCTCTACTACTCGAACTTCTAACTGTGTTCTCCAGATGAGTTTCCGGACTTTCCATTCTATGAAACTTTTGCTAAAAATTTTTCTAGTGCTCTGATGTGTAATCTTTCTGTGTACACGTACAGTGTCTCCAAACAGTGAAAGTGACATTGAATGTCCTCATAGATTACAACTTAGATTAAGAAAAATTTTACAGGAACTGTAACTTTTCTAACTGGTAACCGATTTCACCTTGTAATAGATTTACACCCAAAAAAAAATTAAATAAAATTTTGGAAAATTTTACTAAATTTGAGTTCAAATTGGTTGTTATTATTTTCTTTAAAATTTAGAAAAAAAATGTCCAATATGAGAAAAAATATATGAACTTAAATTGAGGACAACCGTTTTCAGTTTCTAAGTAATCAAATTTTTATGAACTATTCAGGAGTAAGTCATTTCCTAAATTATTTGTTTTGTTTGTATGATAAAATGTACTTAAATTTAGTAAAAACATTCTTACTTTTAGAAAATGCGCACTCAAATAAAATAAAAATTTTCTTAAAGAAAATTTTTTTGAAGTGACATTTTGAACATTTGATTTTTTATTATAAGAAAATTTTATCTAGACGTACGCCAGGCCAAGTTCGGCCACACAGTGTGCATATTTACACGAAACCATTCGAGGTGTTACCCCCTCATAACTTTGCTTCTCCTGATCATAATATAATGAAACTTGAAACATAAGGTCTTCCCACAGAGTTGACCACAGTTGACCACAGGTTAAATTTGAAAGTTCTACCTTAAAAGCTTCCCGAGATATTAAGGTGTAAAAGTCCATATTTTAGTACATATTCACTGACTCACTGACTCACTCACTGACTCATCAATATTATTATGCACTTTCAGTATAGCTAGAGAGCTGAAACTCGGTACACAGGTAGGACTTGGTGAGAAATTAAGCAGAAAAATCTGAGATCGGGCACTTTTCACCCGGGGGACTAGGGTGCCCCTTCTTTGTATGGGGCACTTCCAGTAAAGCTACAAAGCTTAAATTTGGTACACAGATACATAGGTCCTGATGAGAAATTAACAAAACTAATTTTTAAACGGGCACTTTTCACCTAGGGGGACTAGGGGTCCCCTTCTTTTTATAGGGCACTTCCAGTATAGGTAGATAAGTACAACTCCATCTCATTTCTAGGCAAACTGTAAGTTTGGAAAAATTTGTTTGCCTTTCTAATATGGGAAAGAATTCTTGGAAAAATATTGCCAAGCTTATAGGTTGCCTGGAAATGAGATGGAATTGTACCTATCAAGGTGGCGCAGGTTGAGCACGTGCAAGGTGGCTAAGAAAATGTGGCCTTGCTACAACGTTAAGCGCACAACACAACTAATTAACAGAAACTGCAGGTACATCTCGAGGCTCTTCGCAGTATTAACGGGGCACTGGGTTATCGGGAGACAGGATAGGCCTTTCCTACAATGCGTTCTGCCGTAGTTGCCGGGATCAAAGCAAAGAGGAAACAGTCTTCCAACAGTCTTGCAACAGCATAATAGACGATCTCTCGGAGGTATCAGGGATAGGTCTGGGTGACCTCATTAGATACCTTAATTCGACGGGATGGATCTAGAATCTTACTCCGAATCTGAGGCCTGGATTCGGACCTAAATCAGGTTGACACTGACGAGTGGAGTGGTCTGTCAAAACGGAATCTCATTGATTCTACTTGAATGCTTGCGCGTAGCAGGCAGCCACGTAAACCAACCAACCAACCAACCTGTCAAGAACTTGGTCCTTGTTTTGATCTCAGTACTTTTTACGGCCGAAATTTTTGGATAGGAACTTGGCCTTATTTTAACATTTATGTTTTTGTGCGGATTTGATTTAAAAAAATTTTCTACTTATGTACTATAAAAGTTATAATTAAATATAGAAATTTGTTAAGCTAGTTTTTTTTTAAACCAACAAAACCCCGCAAAGCGATAAGCTTGTCTGCAGAAAAACCCAGGATCTCTGGCCGGAATCGAACCGACAACCTTCGGACTTTCTAGGATAGCATTGCTATCTATCAGCCACGGCGGCACCCGTGTCTCATTTTGAGTGTGAGGATAACACTTGCAGGTTATTTACCCCTCAGAGGCTCTACTTATATGCTATAATAAACTCAAGTCCAATTAACTATCATCTAAGCAGTCGAGATTAAAGCTGGGTAATTTCAACTACTTTTAATTACCCAATATTTGTTACTCGTTACTTTTAAAAAGAAAGCTTTTATGCACACTTGTAGATAATTTATCAGAGTTGCACATCGACCGTTTAATTTTCAGTGGATTTAGTTATAAAAATGTAAATCTGCAACTCTGTAATTATTGATTAACTTCTTTTGATTATTGAGTACCCGAACAAATAATTAGTACCCACTACTCAATACTTTGGTAGCACTAGTCGAGCTGATAGAGAATTTTGAGAGAGAGAAGATCATGATGTGTCTGCAAACTGCAGCTAAGTCACAAACATCAAAGACTAATGGTTATAAAATTAGCTTGAATCATTTATCACTAACACTGAAGAATTCTTCTGATTATATGATACTCACTTAGAGTTCGATAGTCATTTCATAGTCAAATTTTCATCCAAGTGGCAGTGCAGTGGATTTTACATAGAAACAAACTACTTCATACCCTGATAGATCAGGTGAGATCTTTGCACGGCACTTTTCTTTGATAAACGTGCGACTCCCTGATGGAAACAGTGTATTTAAGGCTAGGGCTAAAATATTGCCCGTAAGGTGAGTGTGCTGATTAAAAGGAGCTCCTGGGAGAAAGTCAGCTTATTCGTCGACTTCTACTTCTGTCTCTAAGATCACACCACCTTTAGGTTAGCAGATGGGCACTTGGGTCCTGATGTGCTCCCATTGTGCTAAAATCTCGCCTGACACACCACCTTTACTTTGGTTACACTCAGTGTAAGTTTGTGCTTTCCATGTCAGTTAATCAGGATGACGTTATCCTCATCTGTGTTTCCGAACACTTCAAATTGCCATACAGCGAACATGTAGCCGGCTATGATCGGTCCTGCTATGAACGCTTCCATTGCTAAGCAGATTTCAGGGTAAACATATTAGCAGGCGTAAATAGACCGGTCTGGAGCGAGGAATAGGGGGTAGCTAAACCAATCCCAGAAAAGTTTTAGCGTCTTAGAATATTTTAATCTACATATTTAATTTTATATGAAGACTTTTAAGTTGTGAATTTTTTTATTCGAACTGAGTGATGTTTAATCAAGTATTAAGAGCCACTAGATTTTTCTTTCTAATTTAAATTTAGAGAAAACGAACTTAAGCCTGAAATATTAAAATTTCTTTGATTACGACTTTTTTAATCACGTCGGGGCTACATTGCCGGTTCATTAATCAGTACACAAGGTAGCATTACGTTGCCTCCTTGGTTATAATCAAAGCACGGAAGGGCCAGTTTTCCACTTTCTTTGGACATTTTTGGCTTTATATTTTTCGAAGCACAAATTGTTGGGCAATCACACACTAGAAGAATTGCAAGAGTTATCAGAGATTGGGCAAAGCGGTTTGAACAATTTTTAAATCAAATCTGGTCAATTCTTTCGTGCCTTTAAATTGTCCAAAGAAATTTTAAATTTACATTTAAATTTATATTCATTATAAAAATACCCAATTTCCCTTTTCATAGAAAGTTACCAGAAACCTATAAACGCTAAGACAGCCGCCTTCCCTTCAACTATTCAAGAAACGTAATACAATACCTACAATTGTCCTAAACTAATCAAATTATGGTTAAGAAAATTTGTTGTATAAAAAATCTAATAAAGTAATTGTTTGTAGAGTGACAAAGAATAAAGAAATTAAGGATGTCCGGACTTAACACTTATTGTTGTTTAGTTAAATATAGACAGGGTATTTTAAAAATATCACACCTTTGCTTATACACACACACACCCACACACACTCACTCATACACCAAAACATATAAAAAGAGCACAAGCAAACAATAGAGAACAAGAAGAAAAATAAATCCACACAAAGCCATAGAATTTATTAGATGAACTACTAGGGAACATAAACACTACCTGCTTACACATAACAGAGCTTTAAGGATATAAAAACACAACTTGAACACATACAAAAAAAGTGTGTACTTGCTCTAAAGAATGTTAATGACACGTTAAGGAAAGTGTGCAAAGAAGAAGACGAAGGAAAGAAAAAAATGGGTACAACACACACTAAAACACACTTCTCAACCACAATAGTAAAGGTGCGAAAATGTAGGCGTTTGTCTATTTAACGATAATGTAAACATTGTCAATATAACCCCAGGAGCACATAATAGTGGTCTTTTTGGTTTCACAGAGAGAAAAAAAAAAAAAAAAGGTTGCACGACCAACAAACATAAAGAAGATACTTGAGTGAAATTTTTTTAAAAGAAAACATGACCAGGAAACTGCTGTTTGAAACCTCTTGAAGTTTTATAAATATTTTTTTTCTACGAATTATTTTGGATTTTAGATTTCCCTACTTATATTTTTTTTTTTTGCCGTAAGTCTGTATCTTTTTCAGTGTGGTTATTTTATTTTATTTTATTTACAAGTGGCAAATGCTACTGGCATTCAATGCTAAGGGCATTGAACACAATAAAGTTTGAGACACTTAGAGAAAAACTGAGTGATTTTCATACAAAATTTACACTCAAATCAATCGTTCGGCTTGTATAAACCGCACCTAGATCACAGGGATTGTGGAGACATATTCGTATGTATGGTGCTAAATACATTTCTATACTCTATTCCAATATCAGGGAACATATTTGGCGAAATGGCAAGATATTCTACGTTTGATACCTCCTTATGGACGGCTGTGAAATGCGAAAGAGTGATTAAATTATGATGGCATTCTTGTAAAATTCCTAATTTATTTAAAAGAAGGATTAGTTCAACTTCCGGAACAAATTCACCGCAATGCTTTGATATTCTAGAAGAGGTTTGCTTCTTGTTCTCTTGGTTAAAGCACGGCTGTATTCGAAAACAAAACTTCGTGACTTTTCCACGATCTCGACAGAGTTCTTTCTTTAGAAGAATTTAATTTCCGTAAAATTTAGTTGTACGAAAGAAAAAACTTTGTCGATATTGTGGAACCAGCATTGAAAACAGGAAAAATAGAAAATATCTCAGCAAACACAATTATATATCGACAGTAGAAACTACTTAGCTAAAAAAACATCGTCCAACTTAGAAATTCCAGTTAAATATTAAATGGAACAAGCAGATATTCCATGAAGGAACTCCTTTGAGTGCCTCAGCAATCTAATAGAGAAATTTCCAACCCAAGGAATTCTACACAATGGTAAAATAATCGAGTTTTTTTTCATTAAAATGGGAAAGGTACTTTTTGCTAAAATTTAATTTCTCTTAAAAATTTGTGTTTCTTAACACGCTTATCCTTTAAGAAAAAAGTTATTTTTCTTTGAAGTTACTCTCACTTAAAAGGTACTTTTTATTAAATAGTACTTTTTATTAAATTTCTTTAATGGTAATACATCTTAAAATGTACCTTTTTTAAAAAAGGGACTTTTTCTAAAAAGGTACTTTTTCTCAAAAAGTATTATTAAATGGAACTTTTCGAAAAATTACTTTGTATTAAATAGGTTTGTGCTTAAAGGTTACGTCTTCTTAAAAAATACTTTTTGTAAAAATGTACTTTTTCTAAAAAAAAAAAATTACTTAATTAATCTTCAAGAGTAGTTTTTCCTCAAAAACTAGTTTTCGTCAGAGGTACTTTTTCTTGGGAAATTTTGTTTTTTAAACTAATTGACTGATATCTACTTCTAAAGAGCATCTTCTTTATAAATGAATTTTTTTTAATAAAAATATTTTTTTTCTCAAAACAATGTATCTAAAAGGTACTTTAAAAAAACTAATTTTTGATAGGTACTTTTTCCTAAAAGGTACTTTTTCTTAAGAAAGTTACTTTTTCTTAAAAGAAACCTTTTCTTTTTATGAAATAGTATTTATTCTTAAATAGGTATTTTTTGTAAAAGAAACTTTTTTCTTGACATTTACCTTTTTTTCTCAAATTTTTTTTCTTAAATAGGTAAATTTTCTTCAAAAGAAACTTTTTTCTTGACATGTACTGTTTGTTGAAATGCAATTTTTCTTGTTGTCGACTTTCTATGAAATTATATTTTTTCTTCAATAGGTACCTCTTGTAAAAATTACCTTTTTTCTTGGCATGTACTTTTTCTTAATATGTATGTACTTTTTCTCATGTAGTATTTTTTTTCTTGTGTACCCAATACCAAGTGTTATTTTAGTTTGTTTATCTTTTATCGAAAGTCAATATTATTACTATAATGTCGACTCTTATGTTATCCACAAGTCCTTACATATGTCCTTTTTTTGTTATTCATGTGTTACTAACTTATACATAAAACCAATTTTTGTTTTTCTCTTTTATTTCCTTGCCATTTTAGTACTTTCACAAAAGGTAAATCCATAGTAATTTTATAAAGTAAAAGATGTTACCTTTTTTTTATAGGACACTCAGAATGTACGTTTTAACAAGTGTTATACTTTGTTGACTCTTAACTATAATTTGGTTGGTAGTTTAATACTCACTTGGGTTAATGTTTAACAGAATTTTGAGGGTGTAAATAAACAACAAATTGACCAATTGACTTGAAACACTGAAAAAAGAAATGAATGTTATTGATAGTTTATTAGAGAAAACTAAATGTGTTATTTATTGAATTTGGGTAAAGAAAAAAGACACAAAGTGATGTACATACATATAAGGGTTGGTAGATGCGCTCCAAATATTAAGAAATATAAAATTTAAACGAATTTCTTTTAAAATTTATGTATTTTTCATAATATAATTTGTTAAATAAAGTAGACTTTTAAAAAGAGCAATTGCTAGAGCAGAAATTAAAACTGTAAGCTGGCAGCACTGTACTGTACTACCAACCACTTAGCACAAAATGGAGGTTCTGCAAAAAGTATTGCCACATGTAGCTTACCAAAGATTTTCAGCTTCAAATGCATTTCAATTATATTTTAAAAATTTTAGAAAGTTAAAGGATTTGTATTATAAATTCCTATTAAAATTTTAGTAAATACAAATATTTGGTCAGTTTTTCCAGGCACACGATTTTAGTATTTATATTTTCACACTCTAAAAGCCTCCAGAAACATGATGCGCCGATAAAGAAACCCTCGTCAACTTTATCTATTTTCCCCAACATATAAAATTTTATTAAAAATAGTAATTCTTTAATATTTTTATGAAGACAAACTCAAGTAGCCTGTCATCATGAAATTATCTCTTCGAAATTAATTTAAAGAATGGCCATTCAAAGAACGATGAATTAAAAAAAAAATAAAATTTCTACATACACAACTGTCATTTAGATAAAAAAAACCTCCAAAAACACACACACACACACACACTCATACTCTTCAGTCTGCTTAAGTGAGTACAACCTGTTTAAAAAAACTAATCGTCTTTAAAACGAAATGATGTGTGTTATTCTTGTTTAGAAAACCAATTTTCAAATTATCTCTAATTTTAAATGTTTATTTTTATTGTAAAAATAATAAAAATGTGTAGGTTTTCTAATTAAATATAATAATATTAAGAAAATAATGACTTCAATTTTTTTTCTTTTCCTCAACTAAATACATAGTTGTCTAAAAAAGTAAAAATTTTGAAAAAAAAAAACATTTCCAAAAAAAAAAAAACCAAGCAGTTGTTGGATATTTAATTAAACAAGAACAACAACAAAAAAGAGCAACTGAAATTTAATTTCAAGATCAATTTTCTAAAGATAAACATCAGTTAGAAAACTAATTGCCTTTGAAGAAATTTTTCGCACAAACTATCACATTTCGTTTTTTGGGCAGGAAATTCTTTGAAAATTTTGTCATTAAAACCCTGAATTTTGCTTTTTTTTTCCTAATTTTGTAAATCATTTGCAATAAGCTACCCTTGTTTTTGAACCACCTCTCTTTGCTAAAAATTATTTAATTTTTCAATTAAAAAACCAATAATAAATTTCTGAAGTGGAATAAAATATATTCAACGTAATTTCGTTTTATTTTACACAAATCTAACTACTAATTTTCGAAAATTTATTACCAAAACCCCCCATCGTTAAAAAAACAGTAAATAAATATAAAGAAAAAAAAATTAAACGTTAAGATGTGGGTGTTTGTTAGGTTTATTACGATTTTTGTGGCACACATGAATTTAGATTAAATATTTTATTACAAAAATTTATATACAAATCGAGTGTTTGCTGCAAGAGCGCTTTAACTCAAAACTTTTTACTTTTTCCTTAATAGTATAGAATTAATTGTTATAGCGTTCACAATTTCATACAAAATTTATTGAGTTCTAAAGCTACGTTCACATTTATCCAATATTTGTCCAAAAAAAAAAAACGTAACCACTAGTTTTGCTCAGGGATAGTGTCATTTAACTTAATTTTTTTATTACAAAATAAAATTAATTATACTCCAGAAAAGTATTTTTAAACAGTTTTTAAAAAATGCAATCCCAAACTTAAAAACATATTGGTATTAAGGGAACAAAATTATTAGTTTTTTTCGACAAATATTTGATAAATGTGATTGTATGTGAATGTATGTACACATAAACCACATAATTCATAAAAAATTTAAATGGATTTGAAATCTATTTTAAGAAAAATTTGTATTGTAATTTTGTACTTGTACTTTTATACATTCGTCAACCTATTTTATTTTTTATAATTACTAAAATAAAAGTTTATTAAAATTCACAATTATTTTAAATATTAAATATAAATTTAAAAATTGTATTTATATGTTGCGGTTAGCAGCTAATTTCTATGCCTGCATTTCGTTGTGTGCTAATGCAAACCCATCAGTTGACAAACTCTCAAGTAATAACTGAGAAGTACAACAACAAAAACATAATATTTTTAGGAAAAGTACGTACAAACAATGAAGAAATAATATTTTGTAAACATAAATTCTTGAGAATATTTCGAATTAATTGTTATATTTTAAAAAGTAAAGATTTAAAAAAAAATTTCAATGAGCAAAAAGAAGTTCAATGAATAATTTCATTAATTCAACGAATTATTTATTTAGTTTGACGTACAGTACTAGTACCTTAATTCAATGAATTGTTTTATTAATTTCGTTCTAGGAGTATCAACAATGTGTGTTGTCAATGAACCACTTTACGTTAATTAAAATAAATTATTTCATTGAATCAACGTCTGTGTACATTAAATCAATGTATTTTTGAAAAAAAAAATTTTTAATCTTGGTTAATGGTAATTTTTTTCCTATAGAATTTGGCATAGTTTCTCACGAAACCAGATTATCAGGCCTAAGAAGAAGAAAGAAACTGCCTTCACCACCGCAGTTCGTTTAGTTTTCTACTTCTGTGCGAAACGCTATACGTTTCCGCCAGCTTAAGGAGCTGTATTTTATACACTTAAACTCAATTTAGTAAAACTAATATTGGTTCCAGTTATAAATAACACAACATTGGAAAAAACAAAAAAAAAAATTAAACTTTGTTTACCTTTCCGAACTGCCCACGCATAAAGCTCTCAAAATCATTATCCCTTTTACGAAATTGGCAAGAAAAACAAAATTACACCCTCACACGCATATATGAGCTTATAAATCTATAAGAATTTTAATTTAACAATTTGTGTTACTTCTTTTTTCGTTTTTTTAATAAACTGAAAGTCAATTTAATAAAAGGAAGCAACTGTTGGATGTATTATAGGTATTTACAAAAAAAAAAAAAATAAATAAAGGGGTAAAAATAAATTCAGAAATTATGGCCAAAAACTTTAAAGCCACCACCCGGTTTTATGCTCTGTACTAGTTGCAAATACACATAAACACTTATGTACGTTTATTTGTTTCATATATGTATGATTGTTGCAACATACATACTCGTACATACGCATGTAAGTACTCGTATGTAGGCTTATAGAATATAGAGTGGGTAAAAAAAGGTATATGAGGCCAAAAACAAAAAATGGGGGTTGCGAATTACAAAAAACATATGGTAAGTGTATATAATATGTTTAAATATTCATTAACCCATTATGTACGTGCTTTTTTTTTTGGGGTTACTTTAGAAGTTTTTTTCTTTTCACAAAAAGCACACACGAGCCAGAACTAATTTAATGTAATGGAAATTTTAAGTTTTCTTCGTAAGGATATTTTACACATTTACCTTTTGTAGTCAGAAAGGCTGATGGTTGTTTTTTCTTTTTATTTCATTTTACTTTTAAAATTTGTATAAAGATAGACTTATGCATCTTCACCCGCTTATACCTGCTTCACCAATAAACCTCTCACGCACTAGTAAACATCATATGTAGAAAAATATAACATTTATTTGCACTCTTTATATCTTTGATTTTCATAAATAACAGCGTATGTTCAATTATTCTCATTTTGAGTTAATGATACAAAATTGTTACATTTTAAATGCTTTTTTAAAAGGTGCAATAAATGTTTGAAAAATATGGACCTACTATATCACTTTTTTTTCTAACACAACAACACAACTTCTACATTTTTTCAAATAAGTTTCAACACTAACGTAGTATGTTGACAAGCATTGGTTTTTTTGAAAAATTCTTTCTTATTAAAAAAACACAGCGCCACATACGCCGTTTTGTCTGAACACATTTGAAAATTATATTTGGATATTTGTTAGGTATATAACAAATCACAATCACTTGTGTGTTTGTTTTTTGTTTTGTCTGGTCATACTTGTGTGGTTGCATCGGCATTATTTGCGTTCAGCGACAATCATTTATATCTACATAATTTGTTTTGTCAGAATACAATTTCGATGTCTAAAATGGTTTAATTTTTCAAAATGCTCTGGGATCTGAACCATAAGGATATATGTTCTAAAAACTAATTAGAATATTGTCATAACCTAAATCTACATTATTGTAGAAAAAAAATTTTAAAATTTTGGATACTAAGATCGTAGCTTCAAAAATAACTTATTTTGGTTCTCCAGAAAATTTTGATTTTTGGACATGCGCTGTTATTCATGAAAACCACAGATATACACTCTTGATCAGATGATTAGGATCACTTAAATTTTCGTTTTTCACTAGACAATATTTTTCAAAATAACAAAAATAATAATATGAGCACAACAATATTTAGGCTTAATGCAACCTATATTTAAAGGTCCTTTTCCTAAATAAATTCGAATTATTATTATAAATTCGAATTATTACCTTAATATTATTAGAAGCATTTAACTTTGTAATTTTAGTTGAAACTACACACAAACAACACCTTTCATTTGAATTCTATAATTATTTCTTTAGATTTTCCGCAAAAATATATTCAAAATATAAATTTAAATTTTCTTTTGGTAACTTTAAATAATTGATTTCATTTTCTGCCTTTATTTTCATATTATTTACACACTTCTAAAACAAGTTCGTTTTGTTATTTGTATTCTCCATTTTTAATTCTGGCTACACCAACATCCAAATTGTGTTGTACACTCTCTCTCTCTTGGTGTACCGAGAGAAAAACCTAAACCTCTCAACAAATTATCCAATTATTTAATTTAAGCTTCAGTGACGTTGTAAATAAATAAGAAAACTTCATAGCCTGTACAATAGCTTTTTGAGAATACAATACATAACAATCATTAAAATGCAAACGAGTAAAAGAAAAAGAAAAATAGAAAAAACAACAACTAAATAAATCTTTAAGTGAAGGAAAACCGAAATGAAGTAAACGGAAACTCCAAGGGAAATTGTCGAAACAAAGCCAACAGAAAATTGGAAAATAAGCGTAACACAAAACCAACAAATGCTTTTACAATAACCAAGCGTTCATACAGACATACAGAATTCTAACGTTTTGCTCTAGTCCTTGTCTGCTGCCTCCTCCTCCTCTTCGCCCTCTTCCTACTGCTACCAACTCTCAGTCTATCGTAGCAGTCGTAAAATATTTGTATTGTATTTCTGCTAAAGCAAAGAATAAAATGAAAATAATAATAATGTCACAATGAATGAAATGGCTTGGAGATGGAAAAATATCTACACTCGGGTATCAAATGATGAATAGCTAAAAAACAGTCATGCTAGTTAGCAATCAGTAGCTTTCATAAAATTGGCAAACTAATGGAAAATAACAAGAAAAAAGTATATAATAAAAAAAACTGTGTATATCTATTAAATAGAAATGAAAGAAATTAAATTAAATAAGGATGGACAAAAATATAAGGTATGCCATTTAGAAATATGTAGAACTCAAGAGACGTTTTTAACACTAGAGCTCCGTTTACACTGGATAGAAATCTATACAATTGTAGCGCCACAGCATCTGTAATTGATCAAGTTTGGCTTGATAGTGTAGCAGCAACAAAAAACTGACAGAATATCCCATAGAAACGAGTTGCCTTAAGCAGTAGTATCATAACAGTTGCGGGCACGAATAGAGGACATTTTAATATAAAATATTAATTTTTTTTTTCAAATTAGCAAATGCGTTCTTTCAAGGTGATGCGAAAAAAGTTGAAAAATAACATGCGAAATGAAAAGATGAAACAAAAACAGGAAAACAGAAGCCGTTAAATAAATAAATCACTCAAATTGAGTAAAAACCGCTAAAACTGAAACAAATCAATAAGAGAGCCAAAAAATCTCCAAATAGAGAAAAATTTCAAATATTTAAAAAACAAATTGCAGAAACGGAAAATTATATTACAAACGAAAAAACTCGGCAAAACGAAAAAACGGGAAGCGCTTGTACTAAAAAAATCTATAGTCGCCTAAACGAAAAACACCCCGCAACTAGGCAAATATTAATTACAAATCATTAAAAGAGCGAAAAAATCGACTATATAGAGAAAAGTTAAAAATCGATGAAACGGAAAAATATCGTTCAAACGCAAATAATCGGTAAAATGAAAAACGGGGGAAATGGGCATTAGGAAAAACGTTTCACGGCATAAATTGGATAAAAAAATTCCCTAAAGAAAAAAAATCGGAACAAGCAGAAAACCAACAATAAATACAACTTTTCAAAACTAAAACAAATCCCGAAAAATACATTCTTAATAGAACAAATGCTAAAACGCACAAATTATTGAAGCTAAAAAAAATTCAGGTCATACTAAAGCAAAAATAGAAAAAACCGCCAAAGCGAAAAATAAATCACTAAAAAGAGCATAAAAAAGTAACCTAAACAAAAAAAAACGCTACAGTGGAAAACATTGGCTAAAAAAAATCCTGTGAACAAAAAAAGGTAAACAGAAAAAGAAATCGCCAAAAATGAATACGCAGCATAAAGCAAAATTTAAAAACACCAAAATCGTTTAATCAAAAGTGGAAACCGAAAATGGAAAAAACCGACAAAATGAAAAGTCAGTCACTAAAATCGACACAACAAATCCCAAGAATACTCAAATCCCTATAAAAATTGCTTAAAGTGGGAAAAAATCCGGTAAATGAAAAAAGAGGAAAAGATTATTTAAAAAAAATAGATCCAAAAAATAGTACCTTTAGCTTTAGACTGTCATTAAAAGACCACAAACTCGATAATAGTGAATTTCCTTAGTTGATTAAAAAATTATATTACCGAAACTAAAGAAAGTCTGAGTCTGAGTAGTATAGTAACTCTGAATTATTGTTTTCAATGGCTCACAAGTACTTTACTGCGTTTCTGCAATGATATTGGACGACCATTTCTCCCTAATGCTGCGGGGGAGTGCGATCACTGTTATTTTTCTTCAACTGGATTCGAAAAAGGAGAAGTTATAAAATCGTGTAAATTTTTTTGAAAATTCTTTTTTTTTAAGAATTTGCTTGGTTCCATAATTTTATTTAAAAATCAGAAGGTCAGTTTGCTCTCCCGAAATAGAGAATATCTTTAACTTTGCCATTTATGGACTGATTATGAAAATTCCTGTTTTTGTTGTTTTGTCGTGTTACAGATTATTGTGGGTACCTGCCTCCCACTAGCACAGTACTCCTAACACAGTGTGAATATACATATGTATTCACCACCACGCCCGACTCAACCTGAAGGCACACAAGTGACACCTCAAGGATCATATCAGGTGGCAACTTTTTACGCATGGACCACTTACTATGCGTAAACATCTTGCTGATTTGTTTGAGCTATCTAATTTCTTCTTCTCAGCAGCATGTTGAGGCTTCCCATTTTCCCATTCGGACTTCGGCTAATCAACCACTAGAACTGGACGAACATTAGTCATTTAGTCAATACCACTTCGAGCAATTTTGATAGCAACCACAGCCACCATGTGTACTCACAAAGCATAACTCACCAAAAACCTGTTACGGAATCATGCCACCACCATCAAAGATATTGCGATGCCCGCCAGCATATCCATCACCAAGCAGAAAGAGTATGCCAAGGGCATACCCATCCCCTCATCACATCGCAAGGTGAGTCCAATATGGGAGCAACACTACTCTACGTCAAGGTGTGGATATCACCAAGGTGTATAAATGTACCTCCGAAGGAAGGATTTGCTGAAAGTTTGATTCCATGATTTTTTTTTTCTTTTGCAATCGGAAGGAAACAAAATATTGATTATCTTATAACTTCGCCATTTATTAACGCATTTTTAAAATTCCGTTTCTGTTTGCAACTGCTGATTACAGTTGGGTGCGACAGTGAAACTTGCCTACCTTTTGGATTGACTGTTTGCTTTGAAGTCGTTACTTTTTTTTTCAAAATTTAATTTAGTATTTGCGACAACTACAAACTGCTAGATAATATTTTTTTTTCTTTTTATTTCGTCTTACTAAACTTAAGAAAAGATAAATATTTGATGCGAGCAATATATCACTATATATTACAAATAATTGCTCATACCAAGTCATCCTATGAGGTTTTCAAAAAGTAAAAATAGAAAAATAGATGAAAAATATGACTGGAAAAAATGTCTAGTTAAGCTTGTTTATGCTCTCCAACCTACGTTCTATATATATTTGCTCTGCTTCCCTTAAACTTTCAATTATTTGTTGCCTTCATACCAAGGATTTTTTTTTCTTTTTCTTATACCAAAAACGTCGTAACGTTGCTGTTTTAGCTTTCATTTATTTCATTTCGCCGTTTTCTTACAGTTATTTGTTTGCCATAGGAGAGAGATTGTATGCATGTTCGTTTGTATATTTTCCTGTAATTCTTTTTTTTTTTTTCTTCTTAACATCTAGTATTTTTTAGCATTTAATAAGAGATGAAAAATAAGTAGCAGTACAACCAAATAGTAGTCATAGTAGAAGTAGTAAATACGCTTGAGTATTATTAACGTAAATGCAAAATTGCCAATTTCGAGTGTATTTCCTGTCAACAAAAATTTCCGTTTACTTTTATAATTTTTTTTTTTTTTTTGCTTCAACTCTACTCTGCCACTTATCACTCACTCTGGCGGGCTTGTATACGGGCTCTTGGAGTATTTATGTATATACTATTTATTATAGAAAAAGGAAAGACGTGAAGTGAAATAAATATAATACAAAATGGTGGAAAATTGCTAAGTAAATACTACAGAGTTTAGGCAAAATGCCTTTTAGCTACTTTTCTTCTTCGTTTTCATTTTGCTTTTACCACCCACCCATCCATCCACTTGTTTTTGTGTTTTGTGAAAAAAAAAATATTATAATTGAAATGTCTCGGTGAATTTTTTTTAGCCCACTCAGACACACACACACACAAGCACGCACACAAACACAGTGTCATTATGTAAAAAAAAAAATCAATATTTTAAAATTAGTATGTACATTAACTGCTTTTCAAAAATAAAACTAATTAAGGCCCACACACTACTACTTACGGTTTACACTCGAATTGTTAATTTGTGACTATGACTATGACTACATACTCGTACACGTAAAATTCAATGTTCTAATTAATAAACACTAGCACACAAATAAATTAAGTGTAACCAAAATCCTTGGAAAATTTTTTTTTTGTTTTGTTTTTTCCTTTTTTTTGGTTTTATTACAAAAAAAAAAACTTCTCTTTTTAAACAGTTTTGTTAATAAGCTTAAGCTTAATAAATAATTTACTTAAAACTTGAATGTTCATTGATTAATTATTTCCTTTGACAATTATGTGTTTGTTGTTTTGCTTTTTTTCTGGCCCAACTCCTTTTATGTTGTATGCTGCTTGCCCATAATTGCTAATAATCTCAAAACTAATTAAACAATTTACCTATAGTCTTTTTCAATAATACAGACGAAAAAAATATCTACAAGAGAAATTTACCAACATTTCACTGACCACTGGGTATAAGGAAATTATATACACATCAATTAACAATTATTGTTTTATCTGCTTCAAATATAAAATCATCCCTCCTTCTTTGTGTAGCAAATTGTTAACACAAAAAATTGTGACCACAAGAAAAGTAGCAACACCGACTGACTGACCGCACTGGCTTTTGCAAGAGAATTTGATGTTGCTAGAAACTTTATTTTCATATTCATTTCAATTTTCATATGTTTGCCTAATATCCTTTTTCCTATTTCGCCGTGACTTAAGTACACAAAAGTTTTCTTGGTTCTCTTTAAGTACACAAAGAAAAACTTCTTGGTTCTCCTTTTTTTTTGTGTTTGGTCATGCGATACTTTTGAAAAACTTTTTTGTTTTATTCAATTTATACTTTTCCTTTCAAAAGTAATTGATTTAATAAATTCTAATGTTCTAATGATGTTGATTGAATTTCCTAGATTTGTTTTGTTTAAATTGGCAAATTAATTGTTCAATTAAGTGAAAAGAAAGTGGAGATCTATTCTTTTGTTATTCTATTAACTATTCACAATAGTTTGAATTGAATTTTCTATATCATATTACAATGAAAAAAATATTTTAAGGGAAACTAAAATGTTTACTAAGAAGTTGTTTTACAATAAAAGAAATTGATAAGGATGTTGGGCAGAGCACAGAAGTTAAAGGTAACAAAGCATATGAATAAAGAGAAAATTAAAGCAACCAACGAAATCGAAAACATTTTTTTTTTTTTTTAATTACGACCAGCACTCAGGAGATGACCCCTACGTATGCAAAGCATTGAGCCGGAACTAGGAAAATAGGTTTTGGGATGGAGGATAAAGGGAGTAGTGTTTGTGGACATTCGATTTGAACCCTAACACAATGACCCTAACACATCGGCCACAAAGGGATGTGCTCTTGATGAAGAGCGTGTTGTACGTGAAAAGTGACGGGTTTCGGGAAAGAGTTCCCTGATTTCATTAGAACACATTCAATTGTAGTAGCGATAGAATAATGAAACACACCCAACATTGCGTCGATGCTCCAGTGAGTCAATAGAGTTGGCTACCCTACTGTTACCGATAAGCTTCTTCGCCTATACTGTACGCGGTCGAGTAACTTAAAAATAGATTTTGAAGCACCGGCCCATACCTGAGAGTTGTATTCCATTTTTGGTTGGATAAAGGTGATATAAACATTAAGGAGATCAGATGGAGTGAAGTATGTCCTACACCGTCTTAAAATGCCGAGGCACTTGAATGCTTCTTTTGAAACATGAAAAATGTGATCATTCCATCGAACATCACAATGAATTTTCATGCCAAGAACATCAAGAGTTCCTGATTCCTCAATATCTATACCATCCATGTTTACAGATGGAGCAGCATGTCTGGTCATACGTCTGTGCGTGAGCATAGCACATTGGGTCTTTCGTGCATTAAAATTGACCCTATTAGCATAACCCCAATATGAAATTATCAGGAGATCGCGATTTAGTGTATCATTCATATTTTACCGCATTGCCCGGATCTCTGACGCATTTGGCCTGTTACTGAATGAATATGAAAGAACTGAGCTGCTGTCATCTGCAAAAGAGTAGATAGGGTTGGAAGTTTGACGTAGAAGGTCATTAAGAAAAATAAGAAAAAGGGTAGGAGAAAGAACGGAGCCTTGCGGTACCCCTGAATTTATCTTGAACTCGTTTGATGAGACCCAATCTACAACAACTCGTATAGTGCCATCTCTGAGAAAGCTCGATACAAATCGAGTGAAGCCATCTCCGACACCAAAAGCAATCAGTTTTGACAGAAGTGCTTCATGCCACACTCTATCAAATGCCTTGGAAATATCTAGAGCCTCCACCTTACTTTCGCCAAAGTGATGTATGCTATTACACCACTTCTCCGAAAGGTCCCCCGTAGAGCGGCCCCTACGAAAGCCATACTGCCGGTCGCTAAGTAAACTGTTGAGCTCCAAATACTTTACAAGATGGAAATTCAACATACTTTCCATTATTTTGGAGAGCGTAGAACAAATTGCAATTGCGCGGTAATTTTCAGGGTTGTTGGCCTCACCCTTTTAAGGGATCGGCGTTACATTGGCAACCTTCCAACAGTTTGGAAATTCACCAGCATGGTACAAAGTGCTGCACAGGCAAAACTAGCAAAAGGGATAAAAAATTGCCTAGATCTGCCGGTGATCTCTGCATTTTAGAATTTTGTAATTTTATAGCCATTTATTGCAGCGCCTCTGGTGTTAACAATAATATATGTTTGCATTAATTTCATTAATTGATTGAATTTTGCCGGCGATCCTACGACAAGAGGGATCGCTGTGATGTATTGTACATCATTGCAGAACATTATCAATCGCTGTTGGAAAAAATTAACAACCAGTGCTGCTAGGTCTTCCATTCTTAAGCCGTCTAAAAACAATTAACATAATTTGAAAGATATAGTCTCCATTAATTAAGCATCTTTTTACTTCACCCAAACGTACCGCCAAATAGCAAGATTTCTCCAGACCCTAAATACTGGAGATTCTCTCAATGATAGCCTCTTCGTGTCCACCAATAAAAAGTCCTGATGGAATACAACACATTTTTTCGTTTTCGTTTTAAACTAACATTAAATCTGTCAAAACATTCGCCGGCACTCGTTTTCCCTTTTCAAGGTAGTCGATACGAACAAAATTGCGTGATCCTATAAAAAGCTTTAGTCATAACGTTGATGGCCGCTACGCCCCCAAGAAGTCCATTGTTTTGATGGCACTTAGGTGTGCGGTGTGTTGTTACAAAACCGCAGAATGGCTCGTTGAAATGCCAAGTGGAACTCATTTGAAGTGGTCACGTAATATAGTTCAGTCTAAGCAATCGCGGCATTTATACAGCAATCTTTAATCTTCCAATCGCATAATATCACTCCAACTCCACTGATTTGATAGCCTATTTCTGATGTGCGAGCTCCTTTTGGCCCGCTTGCATGTTTAGCGTCCGTTGTTCAGTTACGACCACAATGAAACCACATTTTAAACATTGAAATATATGCTGCAGATTCCTTATCACACATTCAAGGTTTTCTTTTTACTTCTTCTCCCTTGTCTTTAAAATTAACAAGCTTGCTTACTTTCAATGGCTGTCTAAATTAAAATAATTGAGTGCGAGTTCCTTACAGTTCGACAAAAGTCTAGTAAAACCTTAGTTGACGGTGCCAGTGTTTAAATTTTCTTTTAAAAAAATATATTTAAACATATTTTCAACTATTTTCATTATACTGTAGAGCCGACAGCTATTTTCCCCTTAAAACCCGACATCCCCTTTAAAAATATTTTTAAACCAAACTGTTAGAATATTACACACTATTGAGAACAAACTTCAAACCTATATAACTTTCGAAAAAGAGCACCGATTTTTAAAATATATAACATGTGCATATCTGTAAATAAACAACTTTGATGTAGCAAATCTTCGAGCAAATCGAGTTTATAATGCTGCCACAAAAGGCATCACAAAAAAATCCTCTTGCTTATACACATAAATTTGTTTAAGTCTTTTAAATATATTCCTATTGCTATTCTTTCGAATATTTTTATATAAATCCCAATTTAAATATCACAACAATACACCCATTAGAAAAACGCCTTTTTAATTTGATGTCCTTTATTCTCCTAATTGCCTTAACAATTCTCCTAATTCCTTAAAGATGTTTCAAGAAGAACATTTTAACAATTTACTTGCCTATAAATACATCTATTTCCTGATAGCATTCATTTACAATGATCATAAACACATTTCTGCACTTGAATGGAATAATTTTCACCTTTCATCAACATTTAAAACTGTCACAATATACCGCACCCATAACAATAAAAATGAAATTGTAGGAAATATTAAGAAGAAAAAGAAGAAGTAACAAAAAAAAATCCTGGCACGTTTCACACAAAACACATGTATGTTATTTTTATAAGCAAAACATTTTACAGTACAAAAAAGAAAGAAGAAATAAAATTGCAAACCAAAAAAAAAAAAAAAAAGAGCAGGCTTAAATCTATTTCCTTGTAACCAAAATCCCTGTAAACAATAAATACCTCAAGATTTTTTTTGTCAAGATAAAATTGTATGAAGTTTCCATATTGTCTGTCTGTCTGTCTGTCTGTCGTCTGCTTGTTTCATATGAATGAATGTTAGTTTAAGAAAAAAAAATTATAATAAGATTTTGACAAATTTTTCCAGCATTTTGAACAAGATATTGATGATAAGTTAAGATTGAATGTTAAAAGAACCTTTCTTTTTGTGATTGCTGTTGCAAAAAACAACACACACACAATAGAAGAATATTGTGCGAAAAGGGTTAAATGGAATTTTCTCAAGCAAAAATTTAAAGATATTAAATTAGAAAAATTAATAGAATTAAATGGAAAAATTAAATAGCATTTTTTTTGTTAATGCGATTTTTGCAGATCAAACCTCACGTGGCAATAATGAATATGCAGGATCTCAAAATAACAACAACAATTTGGATGAGAATTCACCCGGTAAATCTAGCACAGCTTCAACGAGCAGCCAGAATAATTCATCCAACTCGAATACAACTACACCAAATTCAAATAATGCAGCAAATCATCATCAGCAGCCCACCACTCCTACCAGCCGACCCACACTTTCGCCAGCTGAACATGCAGCAGCCGCTTTGGCTCATCATGCAGCAGCAGCGGCTGCAGCACATCATGCTCATGCCCACAGTCATCCTCATGCACATCATCCAATGGTTGCCCATCATGCTGCAGCAGCTGTTGCGGCTCATCATCATGCTGCCCATCAACATCCGTCGGCTCATCATGAAGCTTTTCTAAATGGCTCAGCCAGTGCAACAGCAAATGGTTTGCTGGGTCATCATCCTGGTGCTGGACCAGACGGTGTACTGCTGGGTCCAGCTGGTGGTAATAAAAAGAAAAATAAACGCCGTCATGGTCGTACGATATTTACGAGTAATCAATTGGAAGAATTGGAAAAAGCATTTAAAGATGCCCACTATCCGGATGTCAGTGCTAGAGAATTGTTGTCAATGAAAACTGGTTTAGCTGAAGACCGTATACAGGTATGTATGTATGTTTGTACTATATTTCGGTGATAAATTTTAAACATTTAAAATTTATAGTGTCGACATAATCATGTCTTGTTTTAGATATATTTTACTATTCCAAACAGTTTTAGTTTTTGTCGCAATTGTTAAGCAAAGAATTTATTGCAGTTGTTTTTTTTTTCAAACAGCAAATGACTTTTTCATTTGTTATTCTATTAAACAGTTTTTTTTTTTAAATTCTTTTAAAAGTCTTAATATAGTGAACGATATAGTGAATGATAAAAAAATTTAGAGATTGCAGTGACCATAAAACGAAAGGAGTATAAAAGTATAGATTTAGAAAATAAATTTTTAAAAAACAAAGCAAAAGGAAGGACTATAAAAAATAATGTGCATGTGCTTTATATAAAAACTCAAATCGACCTCAAAATGGAAAGACGGACGGAGGGACATAAAATAATAATTAAATAAATTTGAAGCAAAGAAAGCAATTTCATGGCAAATCCTTTTAAATCAAACGAAAATTTTCCAAATCGGTCTATAAATGATCACCACTCACTCAACGCATCCCATAGTAACTCAATAATCTCATGTTAAAGTGAGAGAGTTATTTTTACAAAGAGAGAATTTCTCACTATTTATGAGCCGGTTCCATAATTGTCATCTGAAATTAATAAAAAGATGCTGTATGCGTAGATAGTCTATTTTCGCAGAAATCGTGAGTACGATTCTCTCCAGAGGCCGTGTCTGAGAGATGTAAGAAAATATATTTTGAAAGGACTAATTTAATTTATTACTTCATTACATGCTTCAAAACTAATTTAATTTATTTGCTGATATCTTCTTTGATGGATCCAACTTACGGCCCGATCTGTCTTATTTTGGGGACCACTCCTTAATGTTATTGGACACCCTGAGCCAAAAAGGTATAATGTTCGTTCGTTATCGGAATTTTCTACCATAAGACTGCAGCCGCTCTCTTCTTATTGGCCGGTTATTTCGTTGACCACGATTTTACAGGCACGCCAAAATCTCTAGAAGTCAAGAATCCTTCGGTTGCACAACGCCATCACACATTCCGTTTGCATATATTTTTTTCTTTCCATTTTCAAAATGTTAGCAGTTTCTATGGTTGTATTCTATCGCCGCTTAAGCTGAAAAGACTACCTTGTAAACTAAATCGTATTCGCTGGGGTCCAACTACCCTTCATTGTTCACATCTCTCTGAACGTGCAGAAAATATGAAAAAATTCCTCCCTCTTCTTTATTTGGAAAAATATAAAATTCCCAAGGAAAAAGTATTCAACTTAAATATGTCAGCTCCACCCAGTGAAATTGTATGACCGTTTGTGTGGGCTAAGAACTGATTTTCTTTTCTTACTCAAAGTAAACCAATCGTATGGTCTGCGCTACGTCTCCTACTCAACTTTTTATTTATGACACTGGCTGAAAGCTTATTGCAACTATTTTGGAACTCAGCTTTGAAATATATTAAAATTATACATAAGCTTACATGGAAGAAGGATTAGAAGGTGTCGAAGCACGACTTTCACTTAGCAACCTGCTGGAAAAGAGGTTTCATACCACAAAGGGACCACAATTTAGAGATGTAAAATTGTTGGTATCTTCTTGAAAGTCCCTACAAAATAAAAAATATTCTCTAATTTTGTTTCAATTAATTCTTTACTCGTAAAACCCATTACATTCAATTAATATTTTAATTGAATCCATAACTATTTTAAGTGCTTTTTTTCCTTTTAAATCAATTTTAACATCACAGGAAAAACTATTCCAAAGAAAATTTGCAATTAATATAATTAATCAAAACTTAAAAATAGTTTTAATGAATTTTGTAAATGAATCGATTAATCATTTGATCAAAAATAAAAATTTCTAAACGTTTTTATTAATTGAAAATTTGAAATTTAGTTTTTATATATACAAATTTTGTCGTAAGTTGATGAACTTCAATAAAGAAATTAATTGAATCTGAAATTTTCGTTTCAAGGAATTTAATTGATTTTTTTTAAATATTTCAATTAGATTTTTAACTAAAAAACTTTTTTTTTTTAATTAAAGAATTCAAAATGATTTAAATTAATTCGGTTAAAGTAACTGATCATTTAGTTGAATCTACGATTATCGTGCTTGATTGAGAACTAATTGATGTTTCAATTAAATCTACGATTTTCGTAATTGAAATTGTATTTTCCTTTTTTCTGTGAATGTCACATTTTTTCAAGGATTTTTATTAAATATTTCAATTAAATTTTTAAGTAATAAATGATTTTTGTTAAATTGAAGCATTTAAATTATTTTCAATTAAGTCGGTTGAAGTAATTGATCATTTAGTTGAATCTAGGATTTTCGTGATTAATTGAGAAGTAATTGATTTTTTAATTGAATCTACTATTTTCGTGATTTATTGAGAACTAATTAATTGATTCTTCGTTTTTTTTAATTGACTTGCAAAACAATTTCAATTATCACAACTGTAGATTCAATTTAAGTTTAACCTACGATGAAAATTGTATTTTTCAATTATGTACTAAAAGTTTTTAGAAAAATTGTAAGAAAAATTTATTTATGATCACATGGGACGTTGATTCAACTACGAAGTTAATTGACAGTAGTTTTAAAGTTTGATTAAAATTATTAATTGAACATTTTTCCGGCATAGCGACAATATTTCTATTAAGCAATTTTTTTTAATAAAAATATTTTCAATAAATTAACCCTAGAAAGATAATCATATTCTAACATACGTTAAAGATATTCATGCGTAAAATTTACGCATGCTTCTTGGAAAGCTAAATAGAAGCATTTTTTTGATCAAATTAAAATAAACTAATCTTGATTACTTTTTTCAATATAAGTGAAGTAAAAATACCCGACTTTTAGGTATGTTTATATATGTATATTTATTATAAAAAAACAAAATAACAACTTCAGCATGCGTAAATTTTACGCAGATTATCTTACTAGGGTTAATATTAAGTGGACTTACAATCATCGATTAGATGACTAAAATTGTTGCAGTAAAGATATTTGCTTGTTGTTGTTGTTTTTGTGCAAAATGCCCTTTCCAATGTTGGTAAAATTTTAGCTGTCGCCTTCCTTAAACTCTTCTGCTTATTAACTACTTCGCTAACCCCACAACTATTTTGCTGTGCACTTTGCAAAAATTGTTTTGTTTTTAGAACTTGAAAGAAATGTCACTTTATAGTTAGAACAATTCAACTTTAATTCGGGCTAAATTATATTAATTTGAATTGCAGGCTCTTGAAATCACACGATTTCTTTATAAAAAAAACAAATGGGTTTTTGTTTCAAAGAAAAAAAAGCAACAATTGTTTAAAACATTAAAGAAAAACACGTGCTAGAGCGGTACTTTTGAGAGAATTTTTTTTTTTTTTGGTTTTTTGCTGTCTTGTATGTGAAAATAACAATAAGCAGAAAGAACCTTTAATCTTTAATATTATAAAGAATTTGTATTTTAATTAAAACTTACACGTTTTTTAACTTGAAATTCAATAATCAAATTTGTGTAGCAGAGTAGGTACATATATTATAAAAAAAAAACTTTTGAATAAACACTTTCGGCTCAATAACTCTTATGGTTCGCAATTGCAACCAACACAGCCATTATGGCAATTTTAGCGTACTGCATTTTTCCTTTAACATCATACCCCAATTAATGCAATGAATGAAGGAATGAATGACAGAATTGACAACTGCATTTTTTTTTGTATGTTATTGCCTGCAAAATTATGGCGGTTGCATAACAAGTTCATTACAAGTACTTTAAAAATTAGCAACGCCTTCCGTGTAGAGTGTAAATGAACCCTATGGGATTTTTCCAGAGAACGTTGCAAACAAAAATAAAATTAAAATTCAATTAACTACCCAACAATTGCCAATATACAGCAATAACAACAATAACACACGCACACATAGGAATGCAGCCATACATATGTATGTATGTACAAACGTACATACGTACTTACATCTATGTATGCATAAATCAAACACTTCAATTAAAATTCTATATTGCAAAATGTTATAAAAGGATAATATGGAATGGCATACAGCAGCAGCAGCAGCAGCAGCGGCAACAACAACAAATGCAACATGGTATTGACAGAGAAAAACCCTTCAAAAGCAATTTTACATACTTACATACGTACTGCATGTTAAGTTAATAAAAGCAAATAACTGTTTGAATTGCTTGAAGTACAAAATTTTGTTATTATTTTTTTTTTTTGCATTTCCCCCCTCCTAGGAATAAAAGGCATTCATTCGTTTGTGTGATCGTTCATGTGTCAGCATAGTTCGTAAACGTATTCAAACAATTACAGGAGTTGCAGAAAAATTATACATACCTACATAAATATGAACATACATACTCATTTTCAGCCATTAATTTGTAAACAGCAACGAAAAAAAAAGAGGTTTGAGTGTTGATTTTTAACAAGTTTTCTTCCCTTTTTTGCATTTTTTAGGCAAAACTTTCAAGGATAAATACAATCATATAAACATATGTACTTACATACATACATACATGGAAGAAGAGCTTCTTTTATGGTTATTGAAAGTCAAACCAAAAAAAAAAAAGCAAAGCAAACAAAAAAACATGGCTGTCTTTTAGCAAAAACAAAACAAACAGACAAACACAATCGCAAACTTACCCATGCTTGCTTGCTTGAATGTGCGTGTCTTAACGGGCAACAACAACAACATCGACAAGAAGTACCATGTTTACAAAAAAAAGAAGAAGCTAAAGAAAGCGCCTGTGCAAGTTTAGGTTAAGAGAAATTTTATGTTATTTTCGTAATACATACTTACAAGACAACAGATTGATGAATTTAAATAATCATTTAATTTATAACACAAATTTTAACACATTTTTAACACAATTTAAAAAGATTTTTTTAATTTAAGTTAGATGCAGTAAATTTAAGAAGCCACATGTTAAATTAGCTACTTTTGCAAGTCAACTTGCCAACGAAGCTGTGACAGAAGCCAACAATTTATGTATTCACAATGTGTAATTCACAATGTCCAATTCACAATAGCGAATTAAATCTAATCAATTTTAATGCAAATTGAAAACAAAGTTTTGGCAATAAAGTTATATATAACTACATATGTATGTATGTATGTATAGAGTTTCAAGTTAAGCCTAAAATCAGGGATGGAAATGTTGTTCTAGTAAAATTAATTAAATAGTTAATATTTTTAATTATAAACAAAAAACCAAAATTGACTTCAACTTCAATAATAACGCATACTTATGGATTTTTTCCATTGGCATTAGATATGTATGTACATACTATATTAAATAGTTACAATGCAACTTTGCAAATAGAAGTGAATGCTTTTATTTTGAATTATAATTTATTTTTTACTTATTGTGATGAAAACAAAATCAATGAAATTGTAGCAAAATTCTGAGCGAAAAAAGTTTTGATAATATTATTTCACAGGTTGACTTAAAAGTTTAGCAAATAGATTTTATTTTTTATTTTTTTTTTTTTTTTTGCAAAATATGAACAGAGCATTAGTTCTAGAATATTGTCTTTTGCATGGCAAATGTACTCGTATGTATGTATGTATGTATGTATGTATTTTGATAGCCATCCACTTGAAATATTAAAAGGAGTGCCACGGCTGCGAAATGATTTTTTCCGTGTTTTTAAGCTATTGCATAGCTTCTATCGCGGGCTTTGAGGCGACCGAATCAAGAAATTTTGAAAAGTTTGTTTCTTAAGTCTTTTGTTTATGAAACGAAAAAACCGGGAAGTTGTTTATGAAACGAAAAACGCTAACACTAAGTTTGTTTATTAAGTCTTGTGTTTTTTGAAGTGAAAACTTCTTTTTTGTATAGTCTATGTATGTATGATAACTATTTCCAGCGTTGCCACTTTTCCCGGGAATTTTTCCAGGATTTCTGGGATTTTGAGGGAATTTTTGGCCAAGTTTTTGGGAATTCCCACCCAGTGTTGCCACCTTTTCCCGGAAATTTTCCTGGATTTCTGAGTTTTTGAGGGGATTTTATTATGTATATAAAAGAAAGTCGTGTTAGTTACAGTATCTATAACTCAAGAATGGCTGAACTGATTTGGCTGAAAATTGGTGGGCAGGTAGCTTAAAACCAGGAGAAGGACAAAGGATACTAAGGTAAGACACTTTTTGCCTGGGGGGACTGGGGAGCCCCATCTTTGTATGGGGCACTTCCAGTATAGCTAGAAAGCTGAAATTGAAATTTAATTTGCATAAGTTGATAAAAAATGCTATGCAATAGCTTTACCGCGGCAGTCCCCGAGTGCCACACGTCTTTTTGCTTTTTTCAGGCTTAGCAGTTTCTATTTAAACAATTGCAAAATCTTTTAGCTATTATCAATTAGTTTCAAGGGATTTTTTTATATTATGGAATATTTCCCAACTTTTTCACACTTTTCAAAATATAGCGTGAAATTGATGCAAGTTCTTACTTAGTCCGTTGAGTCCATAATTTACTTTTTATACTATTTCTATGTTTTCCATTCGGTATTTCATTCAAACGTTAGGAGTTTCTCATTTTCAGAATAAACACAAATTGTACAATATTCCGTTTAGAAAATCATCCTTAAAAAAATGCTAAAAAGGGGACAAATTGGTAGTTTTTGGAATTTTCAATTTTTATACTAATATTTTAAAAATGTTTTTCTAGGAACTGGAATGAGAAAAAAAAACTGGTACTTTTTTACTTATGGCACTTTTGCTGCTCTTTTACTTTTAGTACTTTTTCTGTTGAGAAATTCTCTTAATAGATTTCAATGAAATTGGGCAGATGGATAGCATGTGACCTTTATTCAAATATATGTAGGGTACTTTTTAAATGTTAAAAAAGGGTCAACGTGGTAGTTTTGGTACATTTTGTTTTTTTTTTAATTATTTTTTTAAATTAATATGCATATGTTTTAGGCGCAAAACATAAAAAAGCTGGTAATTTTGGTACTTTATGCATTATTTTAATTTTATTTTGATATTAACATAAAATGTACTTTGCGAGGGGTGGAGGGCTTTATGTATTATTTTAATTTTATTTTGATATTAACATAAAATGTTCTGTGCGAGGGGTGGGGGGCTAAAATATGTACAGTGAATTTGGTACTTTTGGTACCTCTTTATATTTTTAATTGGTATATCGAAAGTTTATGCATTCATGAACAAAGTATAGCGTGAACGACTTCGCGGACAAAAAATCATTTAAAATTAAATTAAATTAAATTAAGACATTTCGTCTTAACTATAATTTTTTTTTTTTAATATATCGGAAACAAGAAGATATTTAACAATTATCTTTCAATTATCCTTATTTTGCCATCCCGAGTGTGAGACTTTGGATCGAGAGTTAAATTTTGGCACAAAATTCTGCAGTGATATTTTCGCCGTAAAAACAGCGGCAGGCAATAGACCCCCAAGAAATAAGGCCTCCAAACAATATATATCAGTTAATACCCCAAAAATTGTGGAGGTAATAAATCCTCTACTTCCAATTTTTAACTATGAAATAAGACCACAACGAAATGAAAAAAAATCACAAGAAATAAAACAAAAATTTTTAAATGAACTAATCGCCGTTTCGAAAAAAGCATGAGAAATAAGGAACACACGAAACCCATAAACTTCTGCTAATAATTTCCAACAGCTGCAGCTTAATTACATTAGTAGCCACAACCACGAGCGACAATGAGTTTTTATAACACTCAAACTGATGCCAGACTTCTGACTAAAATATGAACAAAATTGAATACATTTTTTTTATTTGCACACTCTGATAATTGTATAATTTTAGAACATTTTCAAATAACAGCGTTGCCATACGTTTAATCTAAAGCAAGTGAAATGTTGCCAAATAGCGTTTTGCAGAGAAGCAATACAAGTTTTTTTGCGCTTTTTCTAAGCGAAATGTCAACAGAAAATGTGCGGTAGGCAGTTGCTTAAGTTCAATTTATTTTTGTAGTTTATTGCCTGCAGTTGCAATTGTAATTGCTGTGTTATGAAAAAACCTATTAACAGTGCCAATTAAATATCAATTTGTAATGATTCTTTTCGTTTTGCCAAAGAGAGTGGCACTTTTTTTTTTTGTTTGTGGTTGAAATTAAAAGCAACAATTTCATTTTATTGTTCTCAAGTTTGGTAAAAAATATTTTCAATTTCTATAGATGATATTACCTAAAATATTTTATTTAAAACAGGTTGTTTTCAAAATATTTAGGGTGTTTTTTTTTTCAAAATAAAACCATAAATTTCAAGTATCTCAATAATACTTAAACAACTGTTCACAAAAATTTAACATATAGGAGCGGTTTTATTTCGTTAAAAGTCAAGCTGAAACTGCCAAAGCTGACTGGGAAAAAATACCAGGAAATGCAATTTCTGTTTCATATAAAGACAAGTCCTTTAAAGCATAATTCCATTAATAGCATAAAAAATATTGTAAAGTATTTCTTTGCAAAATAGAATCTAAAATGAGTAAATTTAATAGAAATAAAAATCAATATTACCCTTTTTTGTCAAAAAGTCCTTTTAATTGCATGCCAGCAATTTTAATATTTTAAAGATTTCCTTTAAAATATTTGTTAATATATTTTTAAACTAAAAGCTTTTAAAAATTTTTAAGTGTTAAATATGCAAAAAGGATTTTGAGCGCAAAAAAAAAATCTGTCATTTCCATAATGAGATTATTTGTGAAAAACATAACAGGATAATAACATAATTGTGATTATAATTGTTGCTTTGCTTTACAATGTATCCTTTTATTCTCTTATTTTTTTTTTTGCACAATGCTACCATTAATTATTTACTCTTCTGGTATTTGCATTAATTTGTATAATGAGCTGTTAATTTTTTTACACCGTTTAACAAAAAATGTATATGAAAACATGAAAAAAAAAATAAACGCTGAAATTGCATAATTATGTAATTAACATTTAAAACAAAAGCGTTGGGCAAAACAACATGACAAACAGGCGGAAAAAATATAAAATAATAAAACTCAGTTATACTTAAAGGTTATAATATAATTATCAAGTCAAGTGTAAACATTTTATTAAATAAAATGAAAAAAATTAACATTTTTAAACACTTGTTAACAATTTTTGTGCAACATTTTAAAAAGACATTTATCATAAAATATGCTGAACAACTACAACAACAAGCAGGGGGATGTGGCGGCATGGCAGTGCAGTTGTGGAAAAAAAATACAACTATGTTGTGCGAACACTGTAAACAGAGGGTGCTAAGTGTTGTCAATTCTAGTGGAAATAATTTATTAAGTTTTACTTGTTTCTTTTTTTTTTTTTTCAACAAACAAACAACATAAATTGAAATACAGCATAACAACCCACCAACAAACAACACCCTGAAAATTCAAAATTGTTGTCTGTTTGTCGGCTTGTTTTCACTTTCACTCATCATTATCATTTTCATTAAAACAACCAACAACCAACAACAACAACAAACAATTGCTTATATTCTGTTGCATGTTTTGTTGTTAATAGACATACTTTGATTTTATTTATTCATTGAAATCTCTAGAGTAATTTTCTAGACACGCGTTTACACTTGAAATTGTGGGAAAAAGAATTTTTTTTTTGTTTGTCCTATAAAACTTTTTTTTTTGCTTTTAGAAGATTAACTTGTCCTTTGGGAATTTTAGTTTTTAAAACATGGTATTGTTGTAGTTTTTGAAAAACTTATAAATAATTACAACAAATTGAAAATTGACCGTTTAATGTCATGTACAAGTTAAATTTAATGTAATTAGTTTTGGGAATTGGCAATTACAAAAAAAAAAAAATATAAATAAAAAAATAAAGTATCCTCCACAGGCGTGTTTTAATTATGTGAGAGTTTTAGACAAACACAAAAGATATTTTATTACCTTACGTGAATTTACCAAAGATATAAGATTAATTGAAAGTCTGAAGTTCGTTACTTCTAAGTGTTAATTTATAAATTAGTGTTACTTATTAAGAAATACATAAGAAAAAGGAAACAGGACCTTATCACTGACCACTCAGATCAGATCAGAAAAGTGTTGGAATTTATTTATTT
Organism: Lypha dubia; assembly: GCA_947311025.1. Lineage (NCBI taxonomy): Eukaryota > Metazoa > Arthropoda > Insecta > Diptera > Tachinidae > Lypha > Lypha dubia. The sequence goes on along the minus strand of OX371262.1, from coordinate 8,057,793 downwards.
CTGCACGAAATTTTTTGCATGTTCTTGATAAAAAAGTTTTATTTAAAAAAAATGGCTCCTTTTTAAGGGCGCGCCACTGTCCACTTTTCTACTAACAATTTCCCATAATCACTTAAAAAATTTCATGAAAATGGGCTTAGTACAAGTAGCTGAAAATTAATATTTACTTTATATGGGCATGGCACTGCCCACTTTCTGGGCACAATTTTATAGTGCTGCGATAGCTAAATATGTGTTCAAAAGTTTTATAAAATAAGTTTAGTGAAAGTTGTTAAAAATTTATATTAACTTTAAATGGGCGTGGCACTGCCCACTATTTTAAACCAAATGTCATATTGAAGCGAAAGATAAATTTTTATCGGACATTTCATAAGAATCTGTTAAATGAAGTAGTTGCAAAAGAATATATATTAATTTTGGGTGTGGCACTGCCCACTTTTCTAACCATTATCGTATATTGTGACGAGAGCGAAATTTTAGAATAGGCTTAGTGTATGTATGTAGTTGAAAATTCAAATTTTCCACTTGGGGGCAGGGCACTGCCCCTTTCATGCCCATGAGTGTTCAAAATTTCATAAGAATCAATTTAGGGGAAGTACTTTTTTTTTTAATTAGGACCAGCACTGAGGTGATGACCCCTACGTATGCAGTGCATTGTGCCGGAACTCAGGGAGAGGGGTAGAAGAAGAAGAAGATAGATGTTGAAAATTTAGAAGGCTTAACTCTTTTACAACTCTGCTTTGCGCGTTATGTTAATTTTTATAGCAGTGCTGAGGCGCCTCCGGTGTTAAGTAGGCGCATTAACTTTGTTAAGCTGCAATAGCAGGCATTTTATTAATTGTTTTACTTCGCCGATGTTTCTGCTAACCGACGAAGGAGGGCTTTGTTTTGTACATTAGCTTGGAAAATCATTAATCACTGTCGGAACAGTTTTTTAGTGACCAGTGAGTGCTATGCCTTCATCACTTAAATAGTCCGACAATAGTTACTACAATGTTTCACTAATGTACATTAGAGAAACTAATGATGTTGATTGACCTGCTCTGGTTTTGAACCCAGGCCCCAAGTCATTGTTTGCTTAGTAGTCAACGCGCTAACCACTTCAGGCAACACCACCCTCAAGAAAGAACATTTGTCATAATGTTGTATTATCGCGTAAAGTAAATTTTTTTCCACAGATTTTCTTAAAAATCTATTTAGTAGATTAACAAAAATCATCTTAGTGGTGATCACTTGCCTAGATGGCTATTAACTAAATCAATTGGACACAAGAGTGTGTATCCGTATCCGATGCTGACTTTCAGCGGGAGTTTTATACAGATTGATTTAGCTGTTTATTTTGTGTTATAAAATTTCTATAAAAAGCAACCAGTGCCGATGTGACAGTTAGTGACAGGTCGGTTAAACCTCCAACCGGTCACTACTATAGGGAACTCAGTAATTGGGTAATTAGCAGAACTAACTATTCCTGGAGGAATGGAGAAGATTGTAGAGTCTCGAGGTCCATATGGACAAAACTAGACTCAGGTAAATCTGATCTACTGCTGGGTATCAATAGAAAGGTTTTGAGAGTCTTAGTAGGCGCCTTGACTGGCCATTGCTCGGTTAGAGCGAGCCATAGGCAAAGATGGCTGAGCAGACGTTTCCATGAGGGCATTAGTGATATCGCGAAGTGCAAACTTGAGGATATCAGGGGCTTTATCATGGGAATTAAATGGCTGAGTGATGGATGATAACGGCTCTTTGTTTCTCCTTGGACAGTAAGGAGACTAATTAGTCAATAAATTATAAATGAAGGGAATCACAATGGATCCAATTGGGTCTCCGAGTGGATGTGTATTTCACACTACCCTTCCTAACCTAACCTAACCTAACCTACCAGTGCCGATCATTGGTCTGAATTGATACTAAATAAATTGCACATAAGAGTGTAACTCCTAATCAGTTGCGAACTTTTAGTAGGAATTTTATTGTTTGTTTATTGTTGATCTAAATGCATTTTTTGTGTTATAAAATTTCTATAAAAACGTCACACGTCTAGATTGATATTAACTGCCTGTTCCCCGATATCGAAGAAGTTCTTTCTTTCGAACAAATACATTTGAAACACGAACAAAATTTTTGAATTTGTTTTTATTTCAAATGTAATTGCTCGAAAGAAAGAACTTCTTCGATATCGGCGAACAGGCACTAAAAATTTATTTATTTAGTATATCTCAAATCCCGATACTGACTTTCGGCAGTTATATTATACGAATGTTGAGCTAAATGTTTATTTATTTATTTTGTGTTATAAAATTTCTATAAACACCTCACACTGCCGATCACTGGTCTAGATTGATATTAAATAAATAAATTGCACGTGGTAGTATATCTTAAATCCCGATACTGACTTTCGGCAGTAATATTATACGAATGTTGATCTAAATGTTTATTTATTTTGTGTTATAAAATTTCTATAAAAACCTCACAGTGCCGATCACTCGTCTAGATTGATATTAACTAATTAAATTGCACATAAGAGTGTACTTTAGTTTCGGCAAATATCTGATATTTATGAAATGATTTTATTTGTTAAATTTTATTAAATCAATTTAAAAAAAGTTATCAAGCCGACTGTATAGTTTATCTGAAGTTATTTATGTTTTTTTTTAATTTTTTTCTAATTAGTAAGAAAACTAAAATAAATAACCACTTCGTGTAGTGTACAAAGCAACGTTTTGACATGTTTTTTACTACGGGTGGCAATTGTTAATTTTTTTTTTTTTTTTTTTTGCTACAAAATAAATTTTACTAAAAAGTGAAAACCAACCACCAGCAAGAACTTTTACGATAGCAAAAATTTTTTTCTAAAAAAGACACTGAAATGTTTTATGCCAGAGAGAGAAATATTTTATAAGCGATCCTACATAAAGGATTTAAAGAAAAAGAAAAAGAAAAAGAAAAAGACATGGTAATACGATCTTCAATTAAATAAAAATAATCTGATTTTATTTATATGAGATATTTTTGGTTCGAAACAGAAAAAAAAGGTCATTATTGAAAAACAATCGTACATAAATATTTTCTATGTTTGTGTAAATATATCCTGCACATTTGTCGGTTTATATCCTGTTCAAATAAAAAAAAATAAACTTCTTTGCTCTACACTTTTTGATGTTGTTGGCTTGTTTTGTTTTTAAGGTTTTTGTATTGGTCATTGGTTTTACTTGTTTTTGTTGCTGGTGCTGTTGCTGTTGTTGCGCCTTTATTGCGGCTTAAAATTTTAATTAAATTATAAAACGCTCATGTTTCAAGGCATGCGAATAAATAAATGTTTATGTGTGTATGTACATGCATATGCACAATACATACATAGCATGCAGCTAAAATACTAGCAGCAACAACAACAACAACACAACAACAATAAAATGTAAAAATATTTTGGGTATTATGTGTATTTATTATGAAACTTTCAGTGCAAATATTGAGCAAATATTTATTTTTTCCCCTTTTTTTGTATTTTAGACTTTTTTTTGGAAATAATTTAATAAGCTTATTTGGCATTTATATTATTATTTCATGTTTTATTTAAGGTTTCATTTGTGTGTATTAAAACGGTTGGATACGTTTAAAATTTCTATGGAAAAGTGTTGATTTTAAGGCAAATTTTCGTTATTTTCCATAAAAGGATTAGTTCTTTTGAAACTGAAATTTTCTTTTTTGCCAAATCAGTTACAGTTTGATTCCATAATTTGTTTCCTACAATACTTCCTTTAACGTATCACACGATGCCTAACTAATTTTATTGTATTTTTCCTAGGTATGGTTTCAAAATCGTCGCGCTAAATGGCGTAAAACCGAAAAATGTTGGGGTCACAGCACCAAAATGGCTGAATATGGTCTGTACGGAGCCATGGTTAGGCATTCATTACCGCTGCCGGAAACTATAATTAAATCTGCCAAAGAAGATGAATCGGTGGCTCCGTGGCTTTTGGGTATGCACAAGAAGTCACTAGAAGCTGCCGATGTACTTAAATCGGATGATAGTGATCGTGAAACACCCACGTCAGATGATACGAATACCTCATACTCGGCCGGCAGTACACATAATTCACCGATCTCATCCTTTTCTATATCACGGCTACTTTTCGATAATAGTAGTCATCATCATCATCATCAGGGCAAGCATAAAGGACATACGCATAATAGTGGCATGTGTGGTGGTGGTGGTGGTGGTGGTGTGCCTTCGATGGGTCATGATATTTTGGCAAATTCACATCATACGGGTATGCAACATCATCCATACAATCAACAGCAGCATTTACATCATCTACAGCAATTACATCAACAGCATCAGCAGCATCAGCAGCAGCAACAACAGCAGCAACAACAACAACAGCATCAACATCAATTAATGATGGCAGAGGCAGCAGAGTTGCATAGAAGAAGACAGGAGGAATATCAAAGAGAACAACATCAAAGAGAATTAAATACGCAACACCATCAACATCCGCAGCAACAACATCAGCAGCAGCAGCAACAACAACAACAACAACAAACACAACAACAACAATTATCCCGCTTTAATAATGACCACGATGATGATCTAATAGCTGATCATGACGATGACAACGACGACGATGATTGTGATAAGGAAGAAATCGATATTTGTGATGATACCGATGAAGATCCCATTAAGGATATTAAAATGATCAAAAGGGAAAATGTAGAGAACAGATGAAATTTATTTATAGATGTTTTATTGTAAATTGTTACGAAAACAAGGAATCAAATCAGATTTTAATTATTAATAGTGGAATATTTTTGAATTTACAAAATTTCGAATAATTAGTTCGCGTTCATGTGCAATCTCTTTTGCAGCAACTTATTTTTCAAAATTTCTTTTGCGAAATGCTCCATGTGCACCGCACCGAACATGTTGAGATGAAATCGTGTACGCCCCCCACCGTAAGTTTTTCTCCTTTCTCATTCTCCTTGCGGCAAAAAAAAAATTATGTATAGACGGGGCTGTAGCAAATCTTTCGCCTTTCTTCCTTTTTGTAATAGAAATTTCTTCTTATGTTTAGTTTTGTCGTACAAAAAGCTTTAAACGGCGTGATTTTTCTTATATAATTGTTTTTATTTAAGCGCGATAGAGATATGTCAACTACATAAAATGCAATAAAATTCTCATAAATTTCCCAAAAAAAAAAAATAATAAAACCGAGTCAGCTGTTTAACAAAAATTCCTTATTATGGATCGCAACTCGATATATTTTTGCATCAGCTGTTCACTTAGTTATCGTCAATAAGTTGCTACTCGTATTATTGTTTACAACAAAATTTGTTGTGAATCATAATACAAGAACAATAAGTGCTGGGTTGCAGCATTAACTACTCAATTAAGTTGGGTTGTGAATCATAATATTTAATTTTGCATCGCCAAGAAATTTCTTATTGCCATTGTTTTTCATACGATGATTACTAAAGAGGTGTTTAGATAAGAATGGAAAGAAATCAGTAGTAGAGAGCAACTGTTTCTCTTTCCCAGCGAACAGAGAACAAGGAGAGCTGCCAGAGATCAAATATATATTTTAAAAACCTTTTTAGGAATTCATAGATGAAAATAAATGGCTTTTAAAAATAAAATTAATTTGAAATTGTGGCAAACTTTCTTAGAAAATTGCTATACATACATACATACATATACTAACAATGTTGCCATACCTCTTGATAATATATGTATTTGCAATATTTGAATTGTAAAATCATTATTAAAATCAAGTTTAAATGCCATTTATAATTTCGCCGACAAACTAAAGCCGTTGTAACTTTTTAAAAAACATGAAAATGTTTTTCTAAACTCTGCAAAAGAAAAATGGAACATAATTTGGGAAAAAAAAACTAAAAATTTCAGCGAAAAATTTAACAACCAAATTTTTTCTAAACACTAATGAAATTGTATTTTTTTTTTAAACTGTGAATTTATATATTTAAGCAGCTTATTGTGATTTTAATTTATTTAATATTTTTCTTTAATATTTTATTTAATTAGTTTCAAACACATTTTACATACTACCAGTGCATTTAATTTAATATGTAAATAATATTATTCGAAATTATAAAATAACCCCGCTCTTTTTAAATGTTTATAAAAATTCTTAAAAAAGTTAGAGAAAAATATGTATGTGTAGACATATATATATATATATGTATATACATATATAATATATTAATTAAATTTACTTTTTAGCTTTAATTAGCAATCTCGTTTAGTATTTAAGTGGTTATAATCTTAATTTAAATAAAAATCTTATATGCACTTAAATACGTGTAAATGCATATTATGTATTATAGTAGATCTATTAAATATATAGAGAAAAAAAATATAATAAGAAATTAAAACCCTATAAATGATCAAAAAAAAAAATTTATATATACACTTACTATATGGTAAAATAAAAAAAAGGAATAAAATGTTTTATTAATAAAATTAAAACGAATTTTTTTTACTTTTTTTTTATCTGGCTACTTTGTAAATCATATTAAAGATCAATCGCCATTTTGATAAAAAAGAAAATTTAAATAACATCAAATAACCAGCTACTGCCGGTTGTAGTTTAAATTCCCCTAGACTGAGACGATCATTTTCAAACATAATCTATAGCCTAAGTTTAAGATGCAGTTGTTTAGTTAGAAGCCTCAATTTTATTTTATACACTTCTATACGACTAGTAATTCAAATGTCTGAAATCACTATTAAACGTAAATAATAAATTTATAGCAATTATATTCCCTACCAAATTGGTTTGTAATACAAATTTTTTAGTATTTAAATAAATTTGCAAATTAATTCGACAGCCTACACGAAGGAACATAACAACGTACATATTTATCGAAAGCCAAAACCATATCAGGGAAAATAAACCGTTACATTTACTAACGACAGTTTATAGTAAAATATGTATTTATTTAGAAGTCTGGTAGCACTTTACTTAATTCTTACCACCAACCAGAAAGTATGCTATGCATGTTGTAAAACTAAACGCAGTTAACTACAAAAGGTAATGCAGTGCTTTATAACATTTCACCATAAAGAAGAATAACAGCTGGCCAGAAAACAGAACAAACAGTAAGGTCAACTGTTATTTATGTTTTGGTTATTTTGATACCCATTTATCGGGTTTTTCGGACTGATGATTAAGTAGCGATTTAATGTATAACTCCGTATTCGTTTTTTAGATTAGAAAAATTTTACCCAATCCCCCATATTTAAAAACGATTCTTAAGCTTTCTAATGGTTTAATAAGCAAATTTTTATGTTAAGCCGGTTAAACTGTCCACTTTAGCAACAGTTTATGAATGTGAACGACTATGTACATATATCTGAATTAATTTTTTTTTTCCTGTAAGTGGAAACGATTAGGCCTGCTTTGTGTTTAAAATCGGCAATAATTTTGCTTTTTTCTAGGTTTTATTTTAAGTTATTTGACGGTTAGTAAAAAAAATCGAAAATTAACTCTTTTTCATCTGTAGGATTTTTCAGCAAAAAGAAATAAATCTAATTCGCTAAGTTGTATACGAAATTTTATTGATGAAGACGTTTTTCCAGGTTTTTTTTGGGAAAATATTTAACATATTTTTAATTTCTTATATTGGGTCGAATTTTCATTTTAATTTTTTTTTATTTTTGTCATTTATAATTTTCCAATTTAGATCACCTTTTTTCATTTTATGAAATTTAAAAAATGCGACCCAAATTAATAATGAAAAACAGCCTCAAAATTGTGAAAAAAAAATGGACTTTCACTCATAAAATAAAGTACGTGGAAAATGTGTCTAAAAAATTAAAACTGATCAGTTCGTGTTGCTGTTTTCAATACAAAACTTTGGGCCAGTTTTTCAATGGATTAATTTTTCATGGAGCCAATTAAAATAATACATTTTCCAATATTTCAGTACCATCTTTAAAGCTTCTTCAGAAATGTATAAAGTTAAAAAAATTTAACTAATTATTAAAATGGCTGTATCAGCCATGTCACAGAGATCTATTCCGTTCGGAAACGGAATTCAATTTGTATTTTGTTTCTTCATAAAGCGAATAACCAAAATAGCTTTCGGAATAAAACGACTTTTAGATAAATAAAATTTTTTCTGTTTGTAAATTTAGAAATTGTTTCATTTGGAAAAATCATTTCTTTTTTCGATTTTTTAAAAATCAAAATACGGATTGAATTCCGTTTCCGAACGGAATAGATCTCTGTGACATGGCTGATAAATCCACATATTGTCCTCAATATTTTCTACTTTGTTGGGGCTGTTCATTTTACTTTTTCAACAACGAACAAATTACTAACTAAGAAATCGCTGAGACAGCAACACTGAATTTGACATTAGAAAATTTTTACATAACACAACCTAACCTCGAAATTTTGACATTTTCTTATCTGAAAAACAGCAGAAAATTCTGTTTCGCACATTATAAGCGAAAGTAAGATTATCTTTAATAAATTTTTAATTAAACAAAGTATTTAACAATTACATTTTTCTCTACTTTTTAAGAAAATTCACAATAATGGCCGGTGAAACTGAAAAATTAACTGGTTTGTCCAAATACTTCAATGGTACAACTGGCACTGGACGTGCTAATGTAAGTCGTGTGTTATTCAATCGTTTGATTGGAATTTTATGAAAATTTTTCATCCATTTTTTAGGTTGCCAAGGCCACTTATGCAGTTATTGGCCTGATCATCGCCTACAACATGCTTAAACCCAAAAAGAAGTAAATCGTTTCATGATTTGCGTTTCCAATCTGCTGCAAAACGGAACAGAACGAAAATGGTCAGACATGCAGATGGTATAGTTTTGTATTTAAGGGCTTCTAGCTGGGCATTAGCCCATTTTTGTTCTTGTTATAAAATTTGCATTCTTTGAAAGTTTTTCCGTTTTATGAATTAATTTTACAATAGAATTTTTTTTCGCTAAAATATTTGTGCGATCTACTAATTTATTTTCGGTATACTGATTGGTGGGTGGGAGTGATGAATGAAAATAAAAAAAGAATTTAATCAAGAGTTTAAAAAATGTTATTCAATGGAATAGATATTTCATTGTGTTTTATGTGTTGTGAAAAATCTGCTGGAGTTCTTTCTAAACGATAAGAAATTTTTGGCATAAACAATTGATTATCCCGGAGGCTGTAGTGTTTCACATGACTTTCTTTTTAATTACAGTATCAAAATTATTACATTATTTCCGATGTATGTAGGTATTTCGTTCGTATTGATTTACTCTGAAATGATACGATAACTGTGAACTGAAAAACCACTTAACTAACCAAATATTCTAAATCACATTTTTAGTTAATTCTTGCGAATTGTATCGAAACGCATGGCCATAAAGGGCACTATACACTGTCAAAATACTGGACATCAAGCGTGAGTACGTGTGATTGACATCAAGCATCAGAGAATATTTAAATATTTTGATTTTTCGGTGTCACACATATAAACAAATTTTCACTGATACAACTTTATAAAGATCTCGAATCTACCATTTAAATAATGTTTGCTAGAATATTTGCCCAATTCACAAGCCTAAAGCTACGTTCACATTTATCAAATATTTATCGAAAAAAACGTAACCAAGAATAAAAATAATATTTTATTTCCTTTAACGGAATTTTTGTTTGAAAATTGTGTTTTCATATACACCAATAAGCGATACAACTAAGCTTGTGAATTTGGCAATTTTATTATGAAAATTATGTATTTAAGAACACAACTTCTACAACAAATGTAGAAAATCATTAAAAGAAAAAGTACAAGAGGTTTCGAGTCGCAAACTCTTTTTAAGTGCAGCGCTCATGTTATCTTGCGGCAATTTTCTGAACTATCCACTGCATTCCAAAGGTTTAAATATTAACTAAATACAAACCAATATTTAAACCTATACTTACTTATGCCTTGGTAATTTGGAACAAAAATATTAAGTTACTGATTTAATCACAATTTACGAAACGTGAGTTTTTATCAGATATCGAGGTTTTGAGGCCATGGAAATCTATGGCATAGACATAACTGCCAGATTTGACGATTTATCGTCATTTTGACGACCTTGGGTCCTAAAAATGATATAGTGACGATGGGACGATTTATACCCTAATTTTGACGATTTTAAATAATTCAAGATTGCAGCTTTTATTTGTACTATTAAGGTTAGGTTAGGTTAGGTTGGCAGGCTGCTGGTAAATGGAAGATTAGATTCCAGCTCACTTGGGTCCTGATATGGTCCCATTGTGCTACCTGTAGTGAAGACGAGTGATGGAGGAAAGGAGATTAGAAGAGTCGGAGGAAGAGTAGATGAGGGAAGACCATAGAAGAGCAAGAGAATAGTAGAAAGCAGAAACAGGTGGGAAAAACCAAAGCAAGCAGTTGTCTTGCAGAACGTCCAGGATGTCGAGCCCCCTATTGGGCGAACCATCCACTGCTCCTGATGAAGGAGCTAATACAACCGAGTTCCGTATTTGAGAGCTCGGAGAGGGTACTGAAGGATCTGCTGCCTAGAAAGCGGAGGCGGTGATCCTCCATAGCTGGGCAGAGGCATAGAAGGTGTGCGATGCTTTCTTCTTCTTCCTCGTCATTGCAGCTGGAGCAATACTCATTGTATGGTAGACCCATGCGTCTGGCATGGGTTCCGAAGGTGCAGTGTCCCGTGACCGTGGCCACAAGATTGCGCAATTGCGGTTTTGGAAAGTTCAGCAGATTTTTGGTTCTGTTGATATCAATGCAAGGCCATAGGGTCCTTGCTGTGGTACAGGATGGTTCATTAAACCATCTTGTTTGTGCCTCTTGCATAAGGGCTTTCTCGATTCGCCTCCAGCAGGCCAAGAGCGGAAGACCACAGAAATTGTCAATTTCAGCGGCCTCTAACTCTGTACCTCTCCTGGCCAGATTGTCAGCGATGAGGTTGCCTGTGTTTTCTCCGTGTCCCCGTACCCAAATAAGGGTAACACTAGAACAATTAGCCACTGTATTAAGTGATTTCCTGCATTCCAGGGTAAGGAGGGATGTTGTGTACACACCCGAAATTGCTATTATTGCAGGTTTGCTGTCGGTTATGATATGAATAACTCTATTTGTTATCCTATAGTACCGTAGCCAGTTTGTTGCCTTTTTGATGGCGGATATTTCAGCTTGTAAGATACTACATTCGTCCGGGAGTCTGAAGGAAATCCTGATCCCGAATTCTTCAATGTAGACACCCCCGCCAACCGTGGAGCCCCGTTTGGAGCCATCCGTGAACACTCGTAGGGCCCCGTGCGGTGTAGGGGGGAGGTCCTCCGATAGAGAGTAGTTAAATGCTCTATAAAAGGAAGGTCTTGGAATGCAATAGTCGATGAGATCAGGGATAGTTCCCATGGTCTCTACAATGCTAGCGTGACCCCATGGTCGATATTTCCATGCGTCAGTTGTACTAAGTCGCACCGCAGTGCGTAGGGCTAGCTTCCTAGCCAAAAGATCGACTGGAAGCCAGCCCAGCATAGCAAAAAGGGCCTTTGTGGGCGTAGTTCTAAGGGCACCAGTTATCATGATTGCCATTAAGCGGAGAGTTCTCTCAATTCGCTGTCGGTTTGTTGCCAAGTCCAGTGCTTTCCACCAGATTGTTACACCATAGAAAAGAGTTGGTTTGATGACCGTTTCAAATATCCAATTAATCCCCTTGGGACTTATGCCCCAGGTAGGACCAATGGCTTTCTTGCAAACATATAATGCCGCTACGGCTTTTGTTGCACGAGCATGAAGATTGTCTCTCCATGTTAATTTATTATCAAGGATAATGCCTAAGAATTTGGCTTTATCCGATAGGGCTAGTGTGGTGCCATTTATTTTGGGTAGAGTGAAGGTGGGAATTTTGTATCTTCTAGTGAAGAGCACTAGTTCCGTTTTGGTTGGGTTGACGCTGAGGCCGTTCTGTGAGCACCATTTACAGACCTCACTGAGTGCATCTTCCAGCCTGTAGCTAATTGTGTCAAGATGGAAGCCCGAGATAGTCACTGCCACATCATCTGCATATGCAACAGTATTGACGCACATGGACTCCAGTTTTCTAAGCAGGACGTTTAATGCCACATTCCATAGCAGAGGGGATAGGACACCACCTTGTGGTGTGCCCTTGCGGGCGTACCTGGTAATACGTGCTTCCCCCATGGTAGATGTGATGGCTCTGCGTTCAAGCAAATTCTTGATGAATTGACATAGTGACTGCTCTATTCCTAGCTCTGTGAGAGCTTGGGTAATAGCATCCGAGTTGATATTGTTAAAGGCGCCCTCAATGTCCATGAAGGCCGCTAGAGTATAATTCTTATGCTCAAGTGACCCTTCAATGTGACCTACGAGCGAATGTAACGCCGTCTCAACCGATTTGCCTTTGGTGTAGGCGTGTTGATTGGCTGATAAAAGATTACTGTCGATTGTTATAGTTCTAATATGAACGTCGATCAGTCTTTCTAAAGTCTTTAAAAGAAAAGATGTAAGGCTGATAGGTCTAAAGTCCTTTGCCTTCGAGTGCGATGCTTTTCCCCCTTTTGGGATGAAAATTACATCGCATTTGGTCCATTGTTGCGGAATATGGGACCAGTCAAGACATGCTCTGTATATTATGAGCAGCCAGGGTGTAACAAGGTCTAAATTGTGTTGTAGATCTGCGGGAATGATTCCGTCCGGCCCAGGTGATTTGTACGGATGGAAGCTTTTAATAGCCCAGTGAAGTCTGTCAGTAGTTATTGCTACGTTCGTCATACTCCGGGCAGGAGGGGAAGCATTTTGTACCTCCATAAAAGGGGAACAGCCCGGAAAGTGAGTTTCCATTAGGGCTTCTAGGGACTCCAAGGAGTTAGTAGTCCATTTGCCGTCTAGTTTCTGGATGAATCCAGGTACGGACGGTTGTTTGGCCAGAATTTTGCGCAGCCTGTTAGTGTCGGAGAGGGATTCCACATTTCCGCAGAAATCTTTCCAAGACTTACGTTTAGCGTTTCTAACCTGATTTTTGAATTTATTCAATGAGGCTTTGTAAAGAGCCCAGTTACCTGTTCTTTTTGCCCCATTAAAGAGTCTGCGGCAGCTCCTGCGAGACTCTTCTAGGCTGACAGACCACCAAGGTGGTTTGCTATTTTTGCGTTGTGTGGAAGATTTGCAAGAGATTCTTGTTGCTTCCTTAAAAGCATTAGTTAGATTATTGACTGCTATTTCTATATCGGCTACTTCCTCTATGTTTGGAGGATGTGCAATTGAGTTGGTAAGGATATTCTTATGTTCCTCCCAGTTCGTTTTACGCCTATTAACGAAAAGCTTGGTGCTTCCAGTTTTTAAGCTGATATTGAATTCAATATAGCGGTGATCAGAAAAGGAGCAGTCAGCTGAGACCCTCCAGTTCCTAATTATGTGAGCGTGTCTCGCACTAGCAAGTGTAATGTCTAGTACTTCTTGTCTGTTTGAGACTACAAAAGTTGGTTCTGAACCTTGATTCAGCACTACTAAGTTTTTATCAATAATGAAGTCGAATATACACTCACCCCTTTCGTTGGTATTTGAGCTACCCCAGATGTGGTGATGTGCGTTAGCGTCCGCACCCAACAGGATTGGTATGCCTTTCAAGTTGGCGTTGTGTGCCATTTTGTGGACCAGATTGTGTGGTGGTTGGTCCGCATGATCATGCGCCATGTAGCAGGATAGGATCCATATGGTGGATCCTCCTGTCTCCCATGCTGCAGTTACAGTGTCTTCATCACTAAAATCGGATAGAATGAAGATATTGAGATTTGTTTTGGCTAAGATACAGGATCGAATGTTTTTAGCGTTGTTACCTGTTTTTGTTGCATACAGCAGTTTGTAGCCAGTGGTGCTAAGTCCAAGTATTCTGCCGTTTTTGGTCCACGGCTCTTGGACTAGCACAATGTCCTCCCCTTTTTCTGAAAGGCGGAGGGTTAATGCAGCTGATGCTGCCTTAGAGTGCTGCAGATTAACCTGTAGAACTTTCGCCATTGTCCGTGTCGGGGTCATAGACGGCATTTGCCTCGGCATCACCCTGACTCGGGTTCAGGAGTGCGTCCTCGTCATCTCCAAAAATGAGTCCCTCCAGGAGATCCCCAACCAAACCGGCTGTTGATTGGGAACATCCTGAAGTGACCGATTCCGTGGAGTCCCCTATGACCTCCGTACCGGCTGGCTTGTCAGGTGTTGTTTTTGCCAGCTCCTTCACATGGCCGCTAGCATTGTCGGGATCGCGTTCGCCATCACCGCGGTACACACTGAGCCTGATTCCCATAAAACCATAGAAGACCAGGCCCTGTCTGTCCCGAAGTAGAGGCAACGTCTCCTTATTCAGGACAACGATCACCTTCCTACGTGCACCTTCCGCCCCAAAAACCTTGACCACCTTCCAATCACTGGTTGGTAGGTCAGGGTTTGCACGACGGAAGATGCCTAGGATAGCCTCTGGGTCATGCGGCTCTGCCGGAATGGTCGCAACTGCTCTCGGTCTACGAGGAATTTCGTTTACCGGGACCAGCTCCAACCTCGCGCCAGGCCACACCTCGCCAAGAGACTCGATCACTAGCTTAAGTTTGGTGACCGACCTCTCGTCCGTGCAAGACACCAGTTTAACACGGCCCTGGACCCAGCCAGCGTCCGTGAATTGAGGCGAGGTTTCTTGGACCTCGCTGGTGTTGAGCAGGTAGACGTCAAGCAGCTTTTGACAGATCAAACCCCATTGAGCATGGTCGATTGATCCGTCGCTGTTGCTGCGATCCAGAACAGCTCTTATCAGCGGATTTTTTGCAACCTCGCTGTAAGACCTGTTCGTGATTTTGCCGTCACCCTGTCTTGGTTTTTTATTTTGTGGCTGCATCTGCTGCTGAGACGAATCCTCTCCTGATCTTTGTCTTTTGGGGCCAAAACTTGAAGCCGGTTTGGCAGTGCCCTCAGGAGAAGATCCGTCTACAGTAGCCAGATGTGTCTTAGCCCAAGCTAGCGAGGATTTCTCCGCGCTAGTGAGTTCCGCCGCCGCTTTTTTGCCCAACCGCTCGATATAGCGTCGAGCGGCCCGAGTCTCGGAAATGGCTTTGCGGGACGAGAACTTCCTCTCTCGTGAACTTGTCGAGGCGGATACATCAGGCACAGTTGCCTTCGCTACAACCGGCGTATCCGCTTCGATGGTATTGGGTGCAGTTGGCGCGACTGGAGCGTGTACAGCCGGCGCACCCTCTGATTCACTGATTGCTGGTGCATTAGGCACAGCTGCTTTGACCGCAGCCGGCGCACCCGCAGATGTTTGCTTGGGTACACGAGGCACAGCAGAGGATTTCTCAGCCGGCGTACCCGTTTTGATAATGGTGTTTGTTTGTTTAAAACTGAAAACTTTTATTAATTGATTATTAACACAAATACAATTTTTTAAATTTTGAAGACATTTATTTAGGAATATTTGCCAGAGACGTATTAGAAGAACTACAAATAAATGCAAAAGAAAAATATAATAGTAGTAATAATTGTGTTAATTTTTATATAGAGCTTTGTGATCAGATATTATCATGATTTGATTTTAAAAATAAATATAAAGCTCTTGGCCAAATTAATCCATTTAATATTATTAATGTAGAAACAAATTTCTTTTTCTGAAATTATAAAAGAATTTTCCTATTTCGTTGAAGAAAGTGGAAGCCAAGAGCTAGAAACTGAGTTCAGACAATTAAAATTATTGTCCTGTGAAAAAAATATAACTATTGGATTTTTGGAAAAAAAATATCAGAGATGCAAACTTCTGGAACACCAATTTTCAACAACTTTTCGCAGCATTTGCGGCCGTATTTCGCCGATAAATCTTCGAATGTTGATTTCCAGGTGTTCAATTGTTTGTGGTTTATCCACGTAGACACGTGACTTAACATAAACCCAAAGAAAATAATCTAATGGGCCATTATGTGAAATTATTTTTCATCAAAAGTTTCTTTGAGTAAATCAATTGTAGCGCCTACTGCACGATGAGCTTGACGAATAGAACAATTATTTTGATTAAAAATTTCAATAATTTACACGAGTTGCTCAGGTGTAAGTCGATTCATAATGAAATTTCAAAGAAAACTAAACAAAAAGCAACTACCAGCTGTTAAATGGGTGCTAAAATAAAGCAGTGATGCCAACTCAAAGTTGCGACACTCTATAAAAAACACCCTTTACATACGAATAGGTATAAGATTGTATTTTTTAAATAAATTTTAATTTACCGGACCAAATAAATCGACCGAAAATCTAGTCTACTCTAAAATTAAAAAAAAAAACAACGTCGACTGCAAAAAGTTTCCGATTTGTTCGATAGATGTTGAAAATTATAAAAAAAATAAACAATTGAAGGCCCCAAAATGTAATTTAATATGTCGAAAAAGGAGAATGTGAACGAGAATTTTAAAAAAAAATTTTTCTTAATACATAGTTGAGGGGGATAAACAATGTCTATAGGTGTAATTCATAAATGATTATTAAAGTTATTGTGGCGTTAATGTACGAATTTTGTATGAGAAAACCGGTTTTAATGTGCACATTAACTTTATAAATCGTTTATGAATTACACCGTATATGTATTAATATATATACAGGCTAAAGGTCATAAATTTTAATAATCAGAGAAATATTAAATAGACATTGTTAACATACGAGTATTTCAAGAAACAAAGGGGAAAATTTAATATCTACAAATTCATTTAGATTTTACTACACTGTCCGAATAGAACAAACGTTGTTTTCGGTAGAAGCCACTTAGGTAGCTCTGTTGAATATGATTACATATTCTATTTATACCCCATTACATACAAATAGAATACGCGACTTCTCACTACTAATTGGATGCTAGCTGGGGAATTTTTTATTTTTTTTTATTTTTTACAATATATTAAACATTACAGTGTTGCCAACGAATTATATCCTACAATTCCCAATCTCTAGATTCTTTTGTTCTACTTCAGACAAACTTTTTTCGGTTGGATTTTTAAACTTAAGTACATTTTGTCTATATGTATTTCATTGGTGTTTTACCAAATCAACTGTAGACTTTAACCTTTTGAAAAGCATCAAACCTCTTATCTTAAGCACAAACTATCAAAAATCATTTGAGAATTTAAAAAGAATGAATCAATTCTACCATTTTAGCGACCGATTTTTTTTTTTTTTTTGAAAATCATGTTCTTGTCTTTAGTAATTCTGAGTTATTGCTTGCGAGTTTTTGCATAAGCAAATGAGTTTAAAAACTTTGTCAAGCATGGTGGTAGAGATCTAATTGGCATTTATGAACAAATTACGAAAAATATAAAAAAGACACGATATTAAAAATTAAAAGTCCGCTTTGTACCTCTCAGTGAGACGTATGTACATCAAATATCAAACACAAATTTAAAAATTATGCAACAATTAGGTAAATCTGGTAGTATGATCTAAAAATTTCAATTAATAAACCAACAAAAATGCATATAAACTGTGCATTTTAAAAAATGGAATAATTTCATACCTACTTTCTGGCACTTTGTTTTGATATGATCCTCATTAGAATTAAATAGATTAAAGAGCACGGTGGTAAAAATATCTAATTTAATTTTTTTCGCTCATCTATTTCCTATTCTTTATTTCCTTCCATTTACCGGCAAGTAATAGTTTTGATTTCTCTTACTTTTGCTAATAAAATATACACACACACACACTTACACAAAAACACTTTTAACACCAAAGAGATTACAAAAAGCAAAATCACATACACCTTCATTTACTTAAGAGAGTTTGAATTTCTTTGGGAGAGCAATACACATTCATACATAAAAACATTTAATATATACTCAACATGCTGCTACCATAGCTGCCACATTTGACGATTTATCGTCATTTTGACGATTTTGGGTCCTAAAAATGACATAGTGACGATGGGACGATTTATGCCCTAATTTTGACGATTTTAAATAATTAAAGTTTGCAACATATATTTGTACTATTAGAGCAATTTTGAACTGCTGAAAATTGTAATGAGAAACTTTTTAAAAACTAGTTTGCGTAAAACTGAAAACTTTTATTTAACTGATTATAAAAACAAAAACAATTTTTTAAATTTTGAACACATTTATTTATTAATATTTGCCAGAGACGTATTGGAGGAATCACTAGTAAATGCAAAAGAAAAATATGATATTAGTAATAATTGTGTTAATTTTTATATAGAGCTTTGTGATCAGATATTATCATGATTTGATTTTATATAAATCTCTTGGCCAAATTAATCCATTTAATATTATTAATAAAGAAAAAAAAAAACTGGTTCTCTGAAATTATAAAATAATTGTCCTATTTTGTTGAAGAAACTGAAAACCAAGAGCTAGAAACAGAGTTCAGACAATTAAAATTATTGTCCTGATAAAAACATATAACTATTGGATTTTTCGAAAAAACTATCACGGATGCAAACGAGGGATTCTAGTCTTTTGTTTCCGATTTTGACTAAATTTATTACAAAAATCATAGTTTTACCACATTATGGAAAGAATATTTAGTCAGCTAAACGTAAATAAGACTAAAATAAGAAATTGAAAAAGGCGTCTTTGGAGGCAATATTATATTCAAAAGATTATTTAAAGTTAAACAAATGTACCTGCTATGATCTGAATTAATCGATATGTTTAATTGCAATATATATTTGTAAAATATATTATACATATATGAATGTATGTATATGTATATGTCTATTTTCTTAAAAAATTATATTTTTATTGTATAAATTTTATTGTAGTTTTGATGCATTTTTAGAAAAAGTGTTTCCAAAAATGAAATTTAAAATGCATATTTTACTAAATTGAAAAAAAAACTAAAGGATTTGATTTTTTTTTGTTTTTTTTCCATACAATGTATAAATAGATTTCAAAGTATTGAAAAATATGCAATCTATTTACATGTGATTTTATTGTGAATTCTAAGTGAAGTATTTGATCTCTGTATTTTAAATAATGCTGTTTTTTAATAAGATTCGTTGAATTAAGAGTTTTGTTATGTTTTGCCTCTAATAAAAATATGTTTTGTTGGTAAAAAAACGATTTTTTCATTTGACGTTTTTATGACGATTTCAATAAGATATATTGACGAAAATTACGATTTTTGCCCAAAAATATGACGATATTACCAAAAAAAATCTGGCAGCTATTGCTGCTACACAAATACATAAATAACAACACAAAGAGATCATGTGCAGTCGCCAACGACTTATCAACTAAATTGACAATTTTTTCATACGTATTTATCGTATAAGTTATCGATTTAAACCAAAAAACGCGATTTTAAAAAAATTAGTTAAGGCATTTCTAGATTAAGGTAACGATATATACGTGCATATTCAACAACAATAATTTTAATTAGAAATCTTTTATTAAATAAGAAATTAATTTTTATAAAAAAAATTTAATCAAAGAATTTTCAATTTGTCTGGCTTAAGTTAGTTTTCTTTAAATTTAATTTTTATAAATTGTTATTTTTATTAAGAAGGAAAATGTACAAGATCGTAATAATAAATATAATAATCTCGTGTCGTGATTTTTGTTATCGAACTAATCCGAAACGGCTCGACTGATTTCAATGAAATTTTTTATGCATATGTATTTGGTAGGTATGAGAATAGGTTCTAAAGTATATTTTAAATCGCTGGTTCATGAGGAGGGGAGGAAGGGGGCAATTTCTGTATTTACTAAACTATTATCCCAACAGATGGCGTTATGTCCGCCTCATAATTATTTTTGTTGTTGAATGACAGATGGCACTATGGCCGCCTCATGCAGGATAATCGTCGTCGTTCGTATTTCAAACAGAACAAAATTATTGTTTGGTATTTTTTTCATCGGCGGTCATCGTCACACACTTACAATATATTCGCTTATTTTATATAACACCCAAAATATGTTCTAGAAATATTTTGTATGGCAAAACAACGTTTGCCGGCTCATCTAGTTTAATTTATAAAAATTAAATTTAAAGAAAACGAACTTAGGCATGACAAATTTAAATTTCTTTGATTAAACATCACTAAGTTCGACTAAAAATTCATAACTTAATTGTAAAAACATTTTTGTAAATCCCGACCATAAAAATTACAGAAGAAGCAACTTGAATTTACCACACTACCGCGCACAGCAAACGAACAAAATTAATTTAGGATGAAAATCCTGAAGTCAGGCCATGGAACATGGATACATAAACACACATAATCGAGAATTTAATTTAAAAAATGGAAATACCTATACTTCAATAGCAAAGAAGCTATTAAAATACTGAGCAAGTGTGTACCAGTATTAATGGTAGCGCAAGTTGCTAAAAAAAAGTTTTTTCTCTCTATTTGCTGAATAATTCCTTTTTAAAAGGACAAAATTCTAAATCGATAACATATGTAAGTTACACTTCAACTCACCTTACAAATATTTTTTTAAATTTAAATCATCAACATTAGAATGAAATACGATATGGATATAATTTTCTTATACACGATAGAAGAACTGCGGCAACGAAACACGTTATTTTAAAAACACATCAAATAACAACAGGAAAGATTGTTTACTTCCTACTTATTTTCAATTGCTTTATATAAAACACACACTAACACAATTTTATAAAAAGAATACAACCAACACAACAACACTGCGGTATTCACTTTGCGACTTTGAATTTCTTTGATTTCTGTGAGAAATATTTTTATACACGCGAGAGCACATTTATTAAACGGACGACATATCGCTATGCGAATAAGACGAACTGCAATAAATAAATTCTAATACGATTATAGATGCGCACAGACATTTATTAAACGAACGATGAGAATATAATAACAAATAGCCTCAGGTGAGGCTCCGACGACTTTGATTTTTACACAAAAATTGATGATTTTTCCATCTTAAAAGCGAAAATAATTGATAATTTGCACAACACTTTAATTAAGAACATATTACTCGATATTAATTCAATATTTCTATTAAAATTTAACACTTTTAACAATTTTTCTTTAATATTTTACTGCGACAATACATAAGAACGACCACGTTGCCGAAAAGCTGCAAAGAAACTGATGAAATAACTGCGATGCAAAAAGAAAAAGAGTTGAATAAACCGAAATTATCGTTTTTTCTTGCATTCGATGTGCAAAGAGATTAAGAGAACGATTTTGTTGCTGTTGTTGATATTTTCTTAGCAAAAGACGAAATGAAAAAAGTTCATTCATACAACATACATACATATGTACAAACGGCACTAACTTTTTACATTCTACATACAAACATACACATTTTTTACATTCTAACTTTTTAGCAGCGAAGAATAAGTACTTCGGCCTGCTTTTAGTATTTTAGCCGTGGACAAAAAAAAAGAAAGAAGCTTTTACAGACAATGTTACAAGAACAAAAAAAGGGGGTTTAAGCAAAATGTAACCAAATGGGAAAATATAACAAAAAATATATTTGTTACATAAACACACATACATATATGTATATGTATATGTATGTATGTATGTATGCATATTTTAAGGCTTAAAAATAAATTAAAGATTCAATGCTTTCACAACCAACATTAATTAATGGTATAAATGTGGCATATTTGCAAAATATTAAAATGCAAATATGTAAAAATATTATTTTGAAGGTCTTTAATCCTATATTTGTAATTTAAAAAAAATCCAAGAAAAATAACCCGATCTATTTAAAAATTTAATTTTTAATCTTCCATATACACCAGTAACAGTTTCTCCGATCGATTTTGGGTACTCTTGAAAATATAAGACAGATTGCAGGATAAGACATCCCTGAATTGAGTTTGTGCACAATTTTATACATAATTCAAATTTAAAGATAACTTAAATTTTACTTTACTCACAAATAAAGAGTTAGCATCCTATGCCACCTTTTGGAAATAATTTATAAGACTCTTTGTAACTACGCAAAATAATTTTAACCCCTGAATTGATTTTGTGAAATATTTTATAATTCAAACTTAAAGATAACTTAAATTTTAATTTATTTATACATGTGATCTCTGAGGGATTTTGGCCATTGTGGCCACATAAAGAGTTGGCGTGCTATGCCACCTTATGGGAAATAATTATATGACTATCCTTAACTACGCAAAATAGTTTTAACTAGGGATGCCAATCCCGAAATACTTATAGACTACATAAGTCCGATTTCTCATTTGTATTTGAGAATTTTTCTATAAAATTTTAAAGATTAATATTGTGTAAATTTTGATGAGTTCTATGGGAATTTGGCCATATGTGGGCACATTTTTGTGCGTCACTCATTTGGACCAATGGGAAATTAAAGCCAAGGGTCCATACTTATAGACTGTGTAAGTCCGATTTCTCATTTGTATTTGAGAATTTTTCTATAAAATTTTAAAGATTAATATTGTGTAAATTTTGATGAGTTCTATGGGAATTTGGCCATATGTGGGCACATTTTTGTTTGTCACTCATTTGGACCAATGGGAAATTAAAGCCAAGGGTACATACTTATAGACGATGTAAGTCCTATTTCTCAATTATATTTGAGAATTTTTCTATAAAATTTTAAAGATTAATATTGTGTAAATTTTGATAAGCTCTATGGGAGTTTGGCCATTTGTGGGCACATTTTTGTTTGTCACTCATTTGGACCACTGGGAAATTAAAGCCAAGGGTCCATACTTATAGACTATGTAAGTCCTATTTCTCAATTATATTTGAGAATTTTTCTATAAAATTTTAAAGATTAATATTGTGTAAATTTTGATGAGTTCTATGGGAATTTGGCCATTTGTAGGCATATTTTTGTTTGTCACTCATTTGGACCACTGGGAAATTAAAGCCAAGGGTCCATACTTATAGACAATGTAAGTCCGATTTCTCAATTGTATTTGAGAATTTTTCTATAACACTTGTTTGTCACTCATTTGGACCAATGGGAAATTAAAGCCAAGGATCCATACTTATAGGCTATGTAAGTCCGATTTCTCTATTGTATTTGAGAATTTTTCTATAACACTTGTTTGTCACTCATTTGGACCAATGGGAAATTAAAGCCAAGGATCCATACTTATAGACAATGTAAGTCCTATTTCTCAATTATATTTGAGAATTTTTCTATAAAATTTTAAAGATTAATATTGTGTAAATTTTGATGAGTTCTATGGGAATTTGGCCATATGTGGGCACATTTTTTTTGTCACTCATTTGGACCAATGGGAAATTAAAGCCAAGGGTTCATACTTATAGACTGTGTAAGTCCTATTTCTCAATTGTATTTGAGAAATTTTCTATAAAATTTTAAAGATTAATATTGTGTAAATTTTGATGAGTTCTATGGGAATTTGGCCATTTGTAGGCATATTTTTGTTTGTCACTCATTTGGACCAAAAGGAAATAAAAGCCAAAGGTCTATACTTATAGACTATGCAAGTACTATTTCTCAATTGTATTTGAGAATTTTTCTATAAAATTTTAAAGTTTAATATTGTGTAAATTTTGATGAGCTCTATGGGAGTTTGGCCATTTGTGGGCACATTTTTGTTTGTCACTCATTTGAACCAAAAGGAAATAAAAGCCATATGTCCATACTTATAGGTATGTAAGTCCTATTTCTCAATTGTATTTGAGAATTTTTCTATAAAATTTTAAAGATTAATATTGTGTAAATTTTGATGAGTTCTATGGGAATTTGGCCATTTGTAGGCATATTTTTGTTTGTCACTCATTTGGACCAAAAGGAAATAAAAGCCAAAGGTCTATACTTATAGACTATGCAAGTACTATTTCTCAATTGTATTTGAGAATTTTTCTATAACATTTTAAAGTTTAATATTGTGTAAATTTTGATAAGCTCTATGGGAGTTTGGCCATTTGTGGGCACATTTTTGTTTGTCACTCATTTGGACCACTGGGAAATTAAAGCCAAGGGTCCATACTTATAGATTATGTAAGTCCTATTTCTCAATTGTATTTGAGAATTTTTCTATAAAATTTTAAAGATTAATATTGTGTAAATTTTGATGAGTTCTATGGGAATTTGGCCATTTGTAGGCATATTTTTGTTTGTCACTCATTTGGGCCAAAAGGAAATAAAAGCCAAAGGTCTATACTTATAGACTATGCAAGTACTATTTCTCAATTGTATTTGAGAATTTTTCTATAAAATTTTAAAGTTTAATATTGTGTAAATTTTGATGAGCTCTATGGGAGTTTGGCCATTTGTGGGCACATTTTTGTTTGTCACTCATTTGAACCAAAAGGAAATAAAAGCCATATGTCCATACTTATAGGTATGTAAGTCCTATTTCTCAATTGTATTTGAGAATTTTTCTATAAAATTTTAAAGATTAATATTGTGTAAATTTTGATGAGTTCTATGGGAATTTGGCCATTTGTAGGCATATTTTTGTTTGTCACTCATTTGGACCAATGGGAAATTAAAGCCAAGGGTCCATACTTATAGACGATGTAAGTCCTATTTCTCAATTGTATTTGAGAATTTTTCTATAAAATTTTAAAGATTAATATTGTGTAAATTTTGATGAGTTCTATGGGAATTTGGCCATTTGTGGGCACATTTTTGTTTGTCAGTCATTTGGACCAATGGGAAATTAAAGCCAAGGGTCCATACTTATAGACGATGTAAGTCCTATTTCTCAATTGTATTTGAGAATTTTTCTATAAAATTTTAAAGATTAATATTGTGTAAATTTTGATGAGTTCTATGGGAATTTGGCCATTTGTGGGCACATTTTTGTTTGTCAGTCATTTGGACCAATGGGAAATTAAAGCCAAGGGTCCATACTTATAGACAATGTAAGTCCTATTTCTCAATTGTATTTGAGAATTTTTCTATAAAATTTTAAAGATTAATATTGTGTAAATTTTGATGAGCTCTATGGGAGTTTGGCCATTTGTGGGCACATTTTTGTTTGTCACTCATTTGGACCACTGGGAAATTAAAGCCAAGGGTCCATACTTATAGACTATGTAAGTCCTATTTCTCAATTGTATTTGAGAATTTTTCTATAAAATTTTAAAGATTAATATTGTGTAAATTTTGATGAGTTCTATGGGAATTTGGCCATTTGTGGGCACATTTTTGTTTGTCAGTCATTTGGACCAATGGGTAATTAAAGCCAAGGGTCCATACTTATAGACAATGTAAGTCCTATTTCTCAATTGTATTTGAGAATTTTTCTATAAAATTTTAAAGATTAATATTGTGTAAATTTTGATCAGTTCTATCGGAATTTGGCCATTTGTAGGCATATTTTTGTTTGTCACTCATTTGGACCAAAAGGAAATATAAGCCAAAGGTCCATACTTATAGACGATGTAAGTCCTATTTCTCAATTGTATTTGAGAATTTTTCTATAATGGGCACATTTTTGTTTGTCACTTATTTGGACCAATGGGAAATTAAAGCCAAGGGTCCATACTTATAGACTGTGTAAGTCCTATTTCTCAATTGTATTTGAGAATATTTCTATAAAATTTTAAAGATTAATATTGTGTACATTTTGATGAGTTCTATGGGAATTTGGCCATTTGTGGGCACATTTTTTTTTGTCACTCATTTGGACCAATGGGAAATTAAAGCCAAGGGTTCATACTTATAGACTGTGTAAGTCCTATTTCTCAATTGTATTTGAGAAATTTTCTATAAAATTTTAAAGATTAATATTGTGTAAATTTTGATGAGCTCTATGGGAGTTTGGCCATTTGTGGGCACATTTTTGTTTGTCACTCATTTGGACCACTGGGAAATTAAAGCCAAGGGTCCATACTTATAGACTATGTAAGTCCTATTTCTCAATTGTATTTGAGAATTTTTCTATAAAATTTTAAAGATTAATATTGTGTAAATTTTGATGAGTTCTATGGGAATTTGGCCATTTGTAGGCATATTTTTGTTTGTCACTCATTTGGACCAAAAGGAAATAAAAGCCAAAGGTCTATACTTATAGACTATGTAAGTCCTATTTCTCAATTGTATTTGAGAAATTTTCTATAAAATTTTAAAGATTAATATTGTGTAAATTTTGATGAGCTCTATGGGAGTTTGGCCATTTGTGGGCACATTTTTGTTTGTCACTCATTTGAACCAAAAGGAAATAAAAGCCATATGTCCATACTTATAGACTATGTAAGTCCTATTTCTCAATTGTATTTGAGAATTTTTCTATAAAATTTTAAAGATTAATATTGTGTAAATTTTGATGAGTTCTATGGGAATTTGGCCATTTGTAGGCATATTTTTGTTTGTCACTCATTTGGACCAATGGGAAATTAAAGCCAAGGGTCCATACTTATAGACAATGTAAGTCCTATTTCTCAATTGTATTTGAGAATTTTTCTATAATGGGCACATTTTTGTTTGTCACTTATTTGGACCAATGGGAAATTAAAGCCAAGGGTCCATACTTATAGACGATGTAAGTCCTATTTCTCAATTGTATTTGAGAATTTTTCTATAAAATTTTAAAGATTAATATTGTGTAAATTTTGATGAGTTCTATGGGAATTTGGCCATTTGTGGGCACATTTTTGTTTGTCAGTCATTTGGACCAATTTGAGAATTTTTCTATAAAATTTTAAAAATTTAATATTGTGTAAATTTTGATGAGCTCTATGGGAGTTTGGCCATTTGTGGGCACATTTTTGTTTGTCACTCATTTGAACCAAAAGGAAATAAAAGCCATATGTCCATACTTATAGACTATGTAAGTCCTATTTCTCAATTGTATTCGAGAATTTTTCTATAAAATTTTAAAGATTAATATTGTGTAAATTTTGATGAGTTCTATGGGAATTTGGCCATTTGTAGGCATATTTTTGTTTGTCACTCATTTGGACCAATGGGAAATTAAAGCCAAGGGTCCATACTTATAGACGATGTAAGTCCTATTTCTCAATTGTATTTGAGAATTTTTCTATAAAATTTTAAAGATTAATATTGTGTAAATTTTGATGAGTTCTATGGGAATTTGGCCATTTGTGGGCACATTTTTGTTTGTCAGTCATTTGGACCAATGGGAAATTAAAGCCAAGGGTCCATACTTATAGACAATGTAAGTCCTATTTCTCAATTGTATTTGAGAATTTTTCTATAAAATTTTAAAGATTAATATTGTGTAAATTTTGATGAGTTCTATGGGAATTTGGCCATTTGTAGGCATATTTTTGTTTGTCACTCATTTGGACCAAAAGGAAATAAAAGCCAAAGGTCTATACTTATAGACTATGCAAGTACTATTTCTCAATTGTATTTGAGAATTTTTCTATAAAATTTTAAAGTTTAATATTGTGTAAATTTTGATGAGCTCTATGGGAGTTTGGCCATTTGTGGGCACATTTTTGTTTGTCACTCATTTGAACCAAAAGGAAATAAAAGCCATATGTCCATACTTATAGACTATGTAAGTCCTATTTCTCAATTGTATTTGAGAATTTTTCTATAAAATTTTAAAGATTAATATTGTGTAAATTTTGATGAGTTCTATGGGAATTTGGCCATTTGTGGGCACATTTTTGTTTGTCAGTCATTTGGACCAATGGGAAATTAAAGCCAAGGATCCATACTTATAGGCTATGTAAGTCCGATTTCTCAATTGTATTTGAGAATTTTTCTATAACACTTGTTTGTCACTCATTTGGACCAATGGGAAATTAAAGCCAAGGATCCATACTTATAGACTATGTAAGTCCGATTTCTCAATTGTATTTGACAATTTTTCTATAAAATTTTAAAGATTAATATTGTGTAAATTTTGATGAGTTCTATGGGAATTTGGCCATTTGTGGGCACATTTTTGTTTGTCAGTCATTTGGACCAATGGGAAATTAAAGCCAAGGATCCATACTTATAGGCTATGTAAGTCCGATTTCTCAATTGTATTTGAGAATTTTTCTATAACACTTGTTTGTCACTCATTTGGACCAATGGGAAATTAAAGCCAAGGATCCATACTTATAGACTATGTAAGTCCGATTTCTCAATTGTATTTGAGAATTTTTCTATTAAATTTTAAAGATTAATATTGTGTAAATTTTGATGAGTTCTATGGGAATTTGGCCATTTGTGGGCAAATTTCTGTTTGTCACTCATTTGGACCAATGGGAAACTAAAGCCAAGGTTCCATACTTATAGACGATGTAAGTCCTACTTCTCAATTGTATTTGAGAGTTTTTCTATAAAATTTTAAAGATTAATATTGTGTAAAATTTGATGAGTTCTATGGGAATTTGGCCATTTGTGGGCACATTTCTGTTTGTCACTCATTTGGACCAATGGGAAACTAAAGCCAAGGATCCATACTTATAGGCTATGTAAGTCCGATTTCTCAATTGTATTTGAGAATTTTTCTATAACACTTGTTTGTCACTCATTTGGACCAATGGGAAATTAAAGCCAAGGATCCATACTTATAGACTATGTAAGTCCGATTTCTCAATTGTATTTGAGAATTTTTCTATAAAATTTTAAAGATTAATATTGTGTAAATTTTGATGAGTTCTATGGGAATTTGGCCATTTGTGGGCAAATTTATGTTTGTCAAAATTATGTTTGACCAATGGGAAATTAAAGCCAAGGATCCATACTTATAGGCTATGTAAGTCCGATTTCTCAATTGTATTTGAGAATTTTTCTATAACACTTTTTTTGTCACTCATTTGGACCAATGGGAAATTAAAGCCAAGGATCCATATTTATAGACTATGTAAGTCCGATTTCTCAATTGTATTTGAGAATTTTTCTATAAAATTTTAAAGATTAATATTGTGTAAATTTTGATGAGTTCTATGGGAATTTGGCCATTTGTGGGCACATTTATGTTTGTCACTCAATTGGACCAATGGGAAATTAAAGCCAAGGATCCATACTTATAGGCTATGTAAGTCCGATTTCTCAATTGTATTTGAGAATTTTTCTATAAAATTTTAAAGATTAATATTGTGTAAATTTTGATGAGTTCTATGGGAATTTGGCCATTTGTGGGCACATTTATGTTCGTCACTCAATTGGACCAATGGGAAATTAAAGCCAAGGATCCATACTTATAGGCTATGTAAGTCCGATTTCTCAATTGTATTTGAGAATTTTTCTATAACACTTGTTTGTCACTCATTTGGACCAATGGGAAATTAAAGCCAAGGATCCATACTTATAGACTATGTAAGTCCGATATCTCAATTGTATTTGAGAATTTTTCTATAAAATTTTAAAGATTAATATTGTGTAAATTTTGATGAGTTCTATGGGAATTTGGCCATTTGTAGGCACATTTCTGTTTGTCACTCATTTGGACCAATGGGAAACTAAAGCCAAGGGTCCATACTTATAGACGATGTAAGTCCTACTTCTCAATTGTATTTGAGAATTTTTCTATAAAATTTTAAAGATTAATATTGTGTAAATTTTGATGAGTTCTATGGGAATTTGGCCATTTGTGGGCACATTTTTGTTTGTCACTCATTTGGACCAATGGGAAATTAAAGCCAAGGGTTCATACTTATAGACAATGTAAGTCCTATTTCTCAATTGTATTTGAGAACTTTTCTATAATGGGCACATTTTTGTTTGTCACTTATTTGGACCAATGGGAAATTAAAGCCAAGGGTCCATACTTATAGACGATGTAAGTCCTATTTCTCAATTGTATTTGAGAATTTTTCTATAAAATTTTAAAGATTAATATTGTGTAAATTTTGATGAGTTCTATGGGAATTTGGCCATTTGTAGGCATATTTTTGTTTGTCACTCATATGGACCAAAAGGAAATATAAGCCAAAGGTCCATACTTATAGACGATGTAAGTCCTATTTCTCAATTGTATTTGAGAATTTTTCTATAATGGGCACATTTTTGTTTGTCACTTATTTGGACCAATGGGAAATTAAAGCCAAGGGTCCATACTTATAGACAATGTAAGTCCTATTTCTCAATTGTATTTGAGAACTTTTCTATAAAATTTTAAAGATTAATATTGTGTAAATTTTGATGAGTTCTATGGGAATTTGGCCATTTGTGGGCACATTTTTGTTTGTCACTTGTTTGGACCAATGGGAAATTAAAGCCAAGGGTCCATACTTATAGACGATGTAAGTCCTATTTCTCAATTGTATTTGAGAATTTTTCTATAAAATTTTAAAGATTAATATTGTGTAAATTTTGATGAGTTCTATGGGAATTTGGCCATTTGTGGGCACATTTATGTTTGTCACTCAATTGGACCAATGGGAAATTAAAGCCAAGGATCCATACTTATAGGCTATGTAAGTCCTATTTCTCAATTGTATTTGAGAATTTTTCTATAAAATTTTAAAGATTAATATTGTGTAAATTTTGATGAGTTCTATGGGAATTTGGCCATTTGTGGGCACATTTTTGTTTGTCACTCATTTGGACCAATGGGAAATTAAAGCCAAGGGTTCATACTTATAGACTGTGTAAGTCCTATTTCTCAATTGTATTTGAGAACTTTTCCATAAAATTTTAAAGATTAATATTGTGTAAATTTTGATGAGTTCTATGGGAATTTGACCATTTGTGGGCACATTTTTTTTTGTCACTCATTTGGACCAATGGGAAATTAAAGCCAAGGGTTTATACTTATAGACTGTGTAAGTCCTATTTCTCAATTGTATTTGAGAACTTTTCTATAAAATTTTAAAGATTAATATTGTGTAAATTTTGATAAGTTCTATGGGAATTTGGCCATTTGTGGGCACATTTTTGTTTGTCACTCATTTGGACCAATGGGAAATTAAAGCCAAGGGTCCATACTTATAGACAATGTAAGTCCTATTTCTCAATTGTATTTGAGAACTTTTCTATAAAATTTTAAAGATTAATATTGTGTAAATTTTGATGAGTTCTATGGGAATTTGGCCATTTGTGGGCACATTTTTTTTTTGTCACTCATTTGGACCAATGGGAAATTAAAGCCAAGGGTTCATACTTATAGACTGTGTAAGTCCTATTTCTCAATTGTATTTGAAAACTTTTCTATAAAATTTTAAAGATTTTTATTGTGTAAATTTTGATGAGTTCTATGGGAATTTGGCCATTTTTGGGCACATATTTTTTTTGTCACTCATTTGGACCAATGGGAAATTAAAGCCAAGGGTTCATACTTATAGACTATGCAAGTACTATTTCTCAATTGTATTTGAGAATTTTTCTATAAAATTTTAAAAATTTAATATTGTGTAAATTTTGATGAGCTCTATGGGAGTTTGGCCATTTGTGGGCACATTTTTGTTTGTCACTCATTTGAACCAAAAGGTAATAAAAGCCATATGTCCATACTTATAGACTATGTAAGTCCTATTTCTCAATTGTATTCGAGAATTTTTCTATAAAATTTTAAAGATTAATATTGTGTAAATTTTGATGAGTTCTATGGGAATTTGGCCATTTGTAGGCATATTTTTGTTTGTCACTCATTTGGACCAATGGGAAATTAAAGCCAAGGGTCCATACTTATAGACGATGTAAGTCCTATTTCTCAATTGTATTTGAGAATTTTTCTATAAAATTTTAAAGATTAATATTGTGTAAATTTTGATGAGTTCTATGGGAATTTGGCCATTTGTGGGCACATTTTTGTTTGTCAGTCATTTGGACCAATGGGAAATTAAAGCCAAGGGTCCATACTTATAGACAATGTAAGTCCTATTTCTCAATTGTATTTGAGAATTTTTCTATAAAATTTTAAAGATTAATATTGTGTAAATTTTGATGAGTTCTATGGGAATTTGGCCATTTGTAGGCATATTTTTGTTTGTCACTCATTTGGACCAAAAGGAAATAAAAGCCAAAGGTCTATACTTATAGACTATGCAAGTACTATTTCTCAATTGTATTTGAGAATTTTCTATAAAATTTTAAAGTTTAATATTGTGTAAATTTTGATGAGCTCTATGGGAGTTTGGCCATTTGTGGGCACATTTTTGTTTGTCACTCATTTGAACCAAAAGGAAATAAAAGCCATATGTCCATACTTATAGACTATGTAAGTCCTATTTCTCAATTGTATTTGAGAATTTTTCTATAAAATTTTAAAGATTAATATTGTGTAAATTTTGATGAGTTCTATGGGAATTTGGCCATTTGTGGGCACATTTTTGTTTGTCAGTCATTTGGACCAATGGGAAATTAAAGCCAAGGATCCATACTTATAGGCTATGTAAGTCCGATTTCTCAATTGTATTTGAGAATTTTTCTATAACACTTGTTTGTCACTCATTTGGACCAATGGGAAATTAAAGCCAAGGATCCATACTTATAGACTATGTAAGTCCTATTTCTCAATTGTATTTGAGAATTTTTCTATAAAATTTTAAAGATTAATATTGTGTAAATTTTGATGAGTTCTATGGGAATTTGGCCATTTGTAGGCATATTTTTGTTTGTCACTCATTTGGACCAAAAGGAAATAAAAGCCAAAGGTCTATACTTATAGACTATGCAAGTACTATTTCTCAATTGTATTTGAGAATTTTTCTATAAAATTTTAAAGTTTAATATTGTGTAAATTTTGATGAGCTCTATGGGAGTTTGGCCATTTGTGGGCACATTTTTGTTTGTCACTCATTTGAACCAAAAGGAAATAAAAGCCATATGTCCATACTTATAGACTATGTAAGTCCTATTTCTCAATTGTATTTGAGAATTTTTCTATAAAATTTTAAAGATTAATATTGTGTAAATTTTGATGAGTTCTATGGGAATTTGGCCATTTGTGGGCACATTTTTGTTTGTCAGTCATTTGGACCAATGGGAAATTAAAGCCAAGGATCCATACTTATAGGCTATGTAAGTCCGATTTCTCAATTGTATTTGAGAATTTTTCTATAACACTTGTTTGTCACTCATTTGGACCAATGGGAAATTAAAGCCAAGGATCCATACTTATAGACTATGTAAGTCCGATTTCTCAATTGTATTTGACAATTTTTCTATAAAATTTTAAAGATTAATATTGTGTAAATTTTGATGAGTTCTATGGGAATTTGGCCATTTGTGGGCACATTTATGTTTGTCACTCAATTGGACCAATGGGAAATTAAAGCCAAGGATCCATACTTATAGGCTATGTAAGTCCGATTTCTCAATTGTATTTGAGAATTTTTCTATAACACTTGTTTGTCACTCATTTGGACCAATGGGAAATTAAAGCCAAGGATCCATACTTATAGACTATGTAAGTCCGATTTCTCAATTGTATTTGAGAATTTTTCTATTAAATTTTAAAGATTATTATTGTGTAAATTTTAATGAGTTCTATGGGAATTTGGACATTTGTGGGCACATTTCTGTTTGTCACTCATTTGGACCAATGGGAAACTAAAGCCAAGGGTCCATACTTATAGACGATGTAAGTCCTACTTCTCAATTGTATTTGAGAATTTTTCTAAAAAATTTTAAAGATTAATATTGTGTAAATTTTGATGAGTTCTATGGGAATTTGGCCATTTGTGGGCACATTTTTGTTTGTCAGTCATTTGGACCAATGGGAAATTAAAGCCAAGGGTCCATACTTATAGACAATGTAAGTCCTATTTCTCAATTGTATTTGAGAATTTTTCTATAAAATTTTAAAGATTAATATTGTGTAAATTTTGATGAGTTCTATGGGAATTTGGCCATTTGTGGGCACATTTTTGTTTGTCAGTCATTTGGACCAATGGGAAATTAAAGCCAAGGATCCATACTTATAGGCTATGTAAGTCCGATTTCTCAATTGTATTTGAGAATTTTTCTATAACACTTGTTTGTCACTCATTTGGACCAATGGGAAATTAAAGCCAAGGATCCATACTTATAGACTATGTAAGTCCGATTTCTCAATTGTATTTGACAATTTTTCTATAAAATTTTAAAGATTAATATTGTGTAAATTTTGATGAGTTCTATGGGAATTTGGCCATTTGTAGGCACATTTTTGTTTGTCACTCAATTGGACCAATGGGAAATTAAAGCCAAGGATCCATACTTATAGGCTATGTAAGTCCGATTTCTCAATTGTATTTGAGAATTTTTCTATAACACTTGTTTGTCACTCATTTGGACCAATGGGAAATTAAGGCCAAGGGTCCATACTTATAGACTATGTAAGTCCGATTTCTCAATTGTATTTGAGAATTTTTCTATTAAATTTTAAAGATTAATATTGTGTAAATTTTGATGAGTTCTATGGGAATTTGGCCATTTGTGGGCACATTTCTGTTTGTCACTCATTTGGACCAATGGGAAACTAAAGCCAAGGTTCCATACTTATAGACGATGTAAGTCCTACTTCTCAATTGTATTTGAGAGTTTTTCTATAAAATTTTAAAGATTAATATTGTGTAAAATTTGATGAGTTCTATGGGAATTTGGCCATTTGTGGGCACATTTCTGTTTGTCACTCATTTGGACCAATGGGAAACTAAAGCCAAGGATCCATACTTATAGGCTATGTAAGTCCGATTTCTCAATTGTATTTGAGAATTTTTCTATAACACTTGTTTGTCACTCATTTGGACCAATGGGAAATTAAAGCCAAGGATCCATACTTATAGACTATGTAAGTCCGATTTCTCAATTGTATTTGAGAATTTTTCTATAAAATTTTAAAGATTAATATTGTGTAAATTTTGATGAGTTCTATGGGAATTTGGCCATTTGTGGGCACATTTATGTTTGTCACTCAATTGGACCAATGGGAAATTAAAGCCAAGGATCCATACTTATAGGCTATGTAAGTCCGATTTCTCAATTGTATTTGAGAATTTTTCTATAAAATTTTAAAGATTAATATTGTGTAAATTTTGATGAGTTCTATGGGAATTTGGCCATTTGTGGGCACATTTATGTTCGTCACTCAATTGGACCAATGGGAAATTAAAGCCAAGGATCCATACTTATAGGCTATGTAAGACCGATTTCTCAATTGTATTTGAGAATTTTTCTATAACACTTGTTTGTCACTCATTTGGACCAATGGGAAATTAAAGCCAAGGATCCATACTTATAGACTATGTAAGTCCGATTTCTCAATTGTATTTGAGAATTTTTCTATAAAATTTTAAAGATTAATATTGTGTAAATTTTGATGAGTTCTATGGGAATTTGGCCATTTGTGGGCACATTTCTGTTTGTCACTCATTTGGACCAATGGGAAACTAAAGCCAAGGGTCCATACTTATAGACGATGTAAGTCCTACTTCTCAATTGTATTTGAGAATTTTTCTATAAAATTTTAAAGATTAATATTGTGTAAATTTTGATGAGTTCTATGGGAATTTGGCCATTTGTGGGCACATTTTTGTTTGTCACTCATTTGGACCAATGGGAAATTAAAGCCAAGGGTTCATACTTATAGACAATGTAAGTCCTATTTCTCAATTGTATTTGAGAACTTTTCTATAATGGGCACATTTTTGTTTGTCACTTATTTGGACCAATGGGAAATTAAAGCCAAGGGTCCATACTTATAGACGATGTAAGTCCTATTTCTCAATTGTATTTGAGAATTTTTCTATAAAATTTTAAAGATTAATATTGTGTAAATTTTGATGAGTTCTATGGGAATTTGGCCATTTGTAGGCATATTTTTGTTTGTCACTCATTTGGACCAAAAGGAAATATAAGCCAAAGGTCCATACTTATAGACGATGTAAGTCCTATTTCTCAATTGTATTTGAGAATTTTTCTATAATGGGCACATTTTTGTTTGTCACTTATTTGGACCAATGGGAAATTAAAGCCAAGGGTCCATACTTATAGACGATGTAAGTCCTATTTCTCAATTGTATTTGAGAATTTTTCTATAAAATTTTAAAGATTAATATTGTGTAAATTTTGATGAGTTCTATGGGAATTTGGCCATTTGTGGGCACATTTTTGTTTGTCACTCATTTGGACCAATGGGAAATTAAAGCCTAGGATCCATACTTATAGACTATGTAAGTCCTATTTCTCAATTGTATTTGAGAATTTTTCTATAAAATTTTAAAGATTAATATTGTGTAAATTTTGATGAGTTCTATGGGAATTTGGCCATTTGTAGGCATATTTTTGTTTGTCACTCATTTGGACCAAAAGGAAATACAAGCCAAAGGTCTATACTTATAGACTATGCAAGTACTATTTCTCAATTGTATTTGAGAATTTTTCTATAAAATTTTAAAAATTTAATATTGTGTAAATTTTGATGAGCTCTATGGGAGTTTGGCCATTTGTGGGCAAATTTTTGTTTGTCACTCATTTGAACCAAAAGGAAATAAAAGCCATATGTCCATACTTATAGACTATGTAAGTCCTATTTCTCAATTGTATTCGAGAATTTTTCTATAAAATTTTAAAGATTAATATTGTGTAAATTTTGATGAGTTCTATGGGAATTTGGCCATTTGTAGGCATATTTTTGTTTGTCACTCATTTGGACCAATGGGAAATTAAAGCCAAGGGTCCATACTTATAGACGATGTAAGTCCTATTTCTCAATTGTATTTGAGAATTTTTCTATAAAATTTTAAAGATTAATATTGTGTAAATTTTGATGAGTTCTATGGGAATTTGGCCATTTGTGGGCACATTTTTGTTTGTCAGTCATTTGGACCAATGGGAAATTAAAGCCAAGGGTCCATACTTATAGACTATGTAAGTCCTATTTCTCAATTGTATTTGAGAATTTTTCTATAAAATTTTAAAGATTAATATTGTGTAAATTTTGATGAGTTCTATGGGAATTTGGCCATTTGTGGGCACATTTTTGTTTGTCAGTCATTTGGACCAATGGGAATCTAAAGCCAAGGGTCCATACTTATAGACGATGTAAGTACTATTTCTCAATTGTATTTGAGAATTTTTCTATAAAATTTTAAAGTTTAATATTGTGTAAATTTTGATGAGCTCTATGGGAGTTTGGCCATTTGTGGGCACATTTTTGTTTGTCACTCATTTGAACTAAAAGGAAATAAAAGGCATATGTCCATACTTATAGACTATGTAAGTCCTATTTCTCAATTGTATTTGAGAATTTTTCTATAAAATTTTAAAGATTAATATTGTGTAAATTTTGATGAGTTCTATGGGAATTTGGCCATTTGTGGGCACATTTTTGTTTGTCAGTCATTTGGACCAATGGGAAATTAAAGCCAAGGATCCATACTTATAGGCTATGTAAGTCCGATTTCTCAATTGTATTTGAGAATTTTTCTATAACACTTTTTTTGTCACTCATTTGGACCAATGGGAAATTAAAGCCAAGGATCCATACTTATAGACTATGTAAGTCCGATTTCTCAATTGTATTTGAGAATTTTTCTATAAAATTTTAAAGATTAATATTGTGTAAATTTTGATGAGTTCTATGGGAATTTGGCCATTTGTGGGCACATTTATGTTTGTCACTCAATTGGACCAATGGGAAATTAAAGCCAAGGATCCATACTTATAGGCTATGTAAGTCCGATTTCTCAATTGTATTTGAGAATTTTTCTATAAAATTTTAAAGATTAATATTGTGTAAATTTTGATGAGTTCTATGGGAATTTGGCCATTTGTGGGCACATTTATGTTCGTCACTCAATTGGACCAATGGGAAATTAAAGCCAAGGATCCATACTTATAGGCTATGTAAGTCCGATTTCTCAATTGTATTTGAGAATTTTTCTATAACACTTGTTTGTCACTCATTTGGACCAATGGGAAATTAAAGCCAAGGATCCATACTTATAGACTATGTAAGTCCGATTTCTCAATTGTATTTGAGAATTTTTCTATAAAATTTTAAAGATTAATATTGTGTAAATTTTGATGAGTTCTATGGGAATTTGGCCATTTGTGGGCACATTTTTGTTTGTCACTCATTTGGACCAATGGGAAATTAAAGCCAAGGGTTCATACTTATAGACAATGTAAGTCCTATTTCTCAATTGTATTTGAGAACTTTTCTATAATGGGCACATTTTTGTTTGTCACTTATTTGGACCAATGGGAAATTAAAGCCAAGGGTCCATACTTATAGACGATGTAAGTCCTATTTCTCAATTGTATTTGAGAATTTTTCTATAAAATTTTAAAGATTAATATTGTGTAAATTTTGATGAGTTCTATGGGAATTTGGCCATTTGTAGGCATATTTTTGTTTGTCACTCATTTGGACCAAAAGGAAATATAAGCCAAAGGTCCATACTTATAGACGATGTAAGTCCTATTTCTCAATTGTATTTGAGAATTTTTCTATAATGGGCACATTTTTGTTTGTCACTTATTTGGACCAATGGGAAATTAAAGCCAAGGGTCCATACTTATAGACGATGTAAGTCCTATTTCTCAATTGTATTTGAGAATTTTTCTATAAAATTTTAAAGATTAATATTGTGTAAATTTTGATGAGTTCTATGGGAATTTGGCCATTTGTGGGCACATTTTTGTTTGTCACTCATTTGGACCAATGGGAAATTAAAGCCTAGGGTTTATACTTATAGACTGGGTAAGTTCTATTTCTCAATTGTATTTGAGAACTTTTCTATAAAATTTTAAAGATTAATATTGTGTAAATTTTGATGAGTTCTATGGGAATTTGGCCATTTGTGGGCACATTTATGTTTGTCACTCAATTGGACCAATTGGAAATTAAATCCAAGGATCCATACTTATAGACTATGTAAGTCCGATTTCTCAATTGTATTTGAGAATTTTTCTATAAAATTTTAAAGATTAATATTGTGTAAAGTTTGATGAGTTCTATGGGAATTTGGCCATTTGTGGGCACATTTATGTTTGTCACTCAATTGGACCAATGGGAAATTAAAGCCAAGGATCCATACTTATAGGCTATGTAAGTCCGATTTCTCAATTGTATTTGAGAATTTTTCTATAACACTTGTTTGTCACTCATTTGGACCAATGGGAAATTAAAGCCAAGGATCCATACTTATAGACTATGTAAGTCCGATTTCTCAATTGTATTTGAGAATTTTTCTATAAAATTTTAAAGATTAATATTGTGTAAATTTTGATGAGTTCTATGGGAATTTGGCCATTTGTGGGCACATTTATGTTTGTCACTCAATTGGACCAATGGGAAATTAAAGCCAAGGATCCATACTTATAGGCTATGTAAGTCCGATTTCTCAATTGTATTTGAGAATTTTTCTATAACACTTGTTTGTCACTCATTTGGACCAATGGGAAATTAAAGCCAAGGATCCATACTTATAGACTATGTAAGTCCGATTTCTCAATTGTATTTGAGAATTTTTCTATAAAATTTTAAAGATTAATATTGTGTAAATTTTGATGAGTTCTATGGGAATTTGGCCATTTGTGGGCACATTTATGTTTGTCACTCAATTGGACCAATGGGAAATTAAAGCCAAGGATCCATACTTATAGGCTATGTAAGTCCGATTTCTCAATTGTATTTGAGAATTTTTCTATAACACTTGTTTGTCACTCATTTGGACCAATGGGCAATTAAAGCCAAGGATCCATACTTATAGACTATGTAAGTCCTATTTCTCAATTGTATTTGAGAATTTTTCTATAAAATTTTAAAGATTAATATTGTGTAAATTTTGATGAGTTCTATGGGAATTTGGCCATTTGTGGGCACATTTATTTTTGTCACTCAATTGGACCAATGGGAAATTAAAGCCAAGGATCCATACTTATAGGCTATGTAAGTCCGATTTCTCAATTGTATTTGAGAATTTTTCTATAACACTTGTTTGTCACTCATTTGGACCAATGGGAAATTAAAGCCAAGGATCCATACTTATAGACTATGTAAGTCCGATTTCTCAATTGTATTTGAGAATTTTTCTATAAAATTTTAAAGATTAATATTGTGTAAATTTTGATGAGTTCTATGGGAATTTGGCCATTTGTGGGCACATTTATTTTTGTCACTCAATTGGACCAATGGGAAATTAAAGCCAAGGAGCCATACTTATAGGCTATGTAAGTCCGATTTCTCAATTGTATTTGAGAATTTTTCTATAACACTTGTTTGTCACTCATTTGGACCAATGGGAAATTAAAGCCAAGGATCCATACTTATAGACTATGTAAGTCCGATTTCTCAATTGTATTTGAGAATTTTTCTATAAAATTTTAAAGATTAATATTGTGTAAATTTTGATGAGTTCTATGGGAATTTGGCCATTTGTGGGCACATTTTTGTTTGTCACTTATTTGGACCAATGGGAAATTAAAGCCAAGGGTCCATACTTATAGACAATGTAAGTCCTATTTCTCAATTGTATTTGAGAATTTTTCAATAAAATTTTAAATATTAATATTGTGTTAATTTTGATGAGTTCTATGGGAATTTGGCCATTTGTGGGCACATTTATTTTTGTCACTCAATTGGACCAATGGGAAATTAAAGCCAAGGATCCATACTTATAGGCTATGTAAGTCCGATTTCTCAATTGTATTTGAGAATTTTTCTATAACACTTGTTTGTCACTCATTTGGACTAATGGGAAATTAAAGCCAAGCATCCATACTTATAGACTATGTAAGTCCGATTTCTCAATTGTATTTGAGAATTTTTCTATAAAATTTTAAAGATTAATATTGTGTAAATTTTGATGAGTTCTATGGGAATTTGGCCATTTGTGGGCACATTTTTGTTTGTCACTTATTTGGACCAATGGGAAATTAAAGCCAAGGGTCCATACTTATAGACGATGTAAGTCCTATTTCTCAATTGTATTTGAGAATTTTTCTATAAAATTTTAAAGATTAATATTGTGTAAATTTTGATGAGTTCTATGGGAATTTGGCCATTTGTAGGCACATTTTTGTTTGTCACTTATTTGGACCAATGGGAATCTAAAGCCAAGGGTCCATACTTATAGACGATGTAAGTCCTATTTCTCAATTGTATTTGAGAATTTTTCTATAAAATTTTAAAGATTAATATTGTGTAAATTTTGATGAGTTCTATGGGAATTTGGCCATTTGTGGGCACATTTCTGTTTGTCACTCATTTGGACCAATGGGAAACTAAAGCCAAGGGTCCATACTTATAGACGATGTAAGTCCTACTTCTCAATTGTATTTGAGAATTTTTCTATAAAATTTTAAAGATTAATATTGTGTAAATTTTGATGAGTTCTATGGGAATTTGGCCATTTGTGGGCACATTTATGTTTGTCACTCATTTGGACCAATGGGAAATTAAAGCCAAGGATCCATACTTATAGACTATGTTAGACCGATTTCTCAATTGTATTTGAGAATTTTTCTATAACACTTGTTTGTCACTCATTTGGACCAATGGGAAATTAAAGCCAAGGATCCATACTTATAGACTATGTTAGTCCGATTTCTCAATTGTATTTGAGAATTTTTCTATAACACTTGTTTGTCACTCATTTGGACCAATGGGAAATTAAAGCCAAGGATCCATACTTATAGACTATGTAAGTCCTATTTCTCAATTGTATTTGAGAATTTTTCTTTAACACTTGTTTGTCACTCATTTGGACCAATGGGAAATTAAAGCCAAGGATCCATACTTATAGACTATGTAAGTCCTATTTCTCAATTGTATTTGAGAATTTTTCTATAACACTTGTTTGTCACTCATTTGGACCAATGGGAAATTAAAGCCAAGGATCCATACTTATAGACTATGTAAGTCCGATTTCTCAATTGTATTTGACAATTTTTCTATAAAATTTTAAAGATTAATATTGTGTAAATTTTGATGAGTTCTATGGGAATTTGGCCATTTGTGGGCACATTTATGTTTGTCACTCAATTGGACCAATGGGAAATTAAAGCCAAGGATCCATACTTATAGGCTATGTAAGTCCGATTTCTCAATTGTATTTGAGAATTTTTCTATAACACTTGTTTGTCACTCATTTGGACCAATGGGAAATTAAAGCCAAGGATCCATACTTATAGACTATGTAAGTCCGATTTCTCAATTGTATTTGAGAATTTTTCTATTAAATTTTAAAGATTATTATTGTGTAAATTTTAATGAGTTCTATGGGAATTTGGACATTTGTGGGCACATTTCTGTTTGTCACTCATTTGGACCAATGGGAAACTAAAGCCAAGGGTCCATACTTATAGACGATGTAAGTCCTACTTCTCAATTGTATTTGAGAATTTTTCTAAAAAATTTTAAAGATTAATATTGTGTAAATTTTGATGAGTTCTATGGGAATTTGGCCATTTGTGGGCACATTTTTGTTTGTCAGTCATTTAGACCAATGGGAAATTAAAGCCAAGGGTCCATACTTATAGACAATGTAAGTCCTATTTCTCAATTGTATTTGAGAATTTTTCTATAAAATTTTAAAGATTAATATTGTGTAAATTTTGATGAGTTCTATGGGAATTTGGCCATTTGTGGGCACATTTTTGTTTGTCAGTCATTTGGACCAATGGGAAATTAAAGCCAAGGGTCCATACTTATAGACAATGTAAGTCCTATTTCTCAATTGTATTTGAGAATTTTTCTATAAAATTTTAAAGATTAATATTGTGTAAATTTTGATGAGTTCTATGGGAATTTGGCCATTTGTAGGCATATTTTTGTTTGTCACTCATTTGGACCAAAAGGAAATAAAAGCCAAAGGTCTATACTTATAGACTATGCAAGTACTATTTCTCAATTGTATTTGAGAATTTTTCTATAAAATTTTAAAGTTTAATATTGTGTAAATTTTGATGAGCTCTATGGGAGTTTGGCCATTTGTGGGCACATTTTTGTTTGTCACTCATTTGAACCAAAAGGAAATAAAAGCCATATGTCCATACTTATAGACTATGTAAGTCCTATTTCTCAATTGTATTTGAGAATTTTTCTATAAAATTTTAAAGATTAATATTGTGTAAATTTTGATGAGTTCTATGGGAATTTGGCCATTTGTGGGCACATTTTTGTTTGTCAGTCATTTGGACCAATGGGAAATTAAAGCCAAGGATCCATACTTATAGGCTATGTAAGTCCGATTTCTCAATTGTATTTGAGAATTTTTCTATAACACTTGTTTGTCACTCATTTGGACCAATGGGAAATTAAAGCCAAGGATCCATACTTATAGACTATGTAAGTCCGATTTCTCAATTGTATTTGACAATTTTTCTATAAAATTTTAAAGATTAATATTGTGTAAATTTTGATGAGTTCTATGGGAATTTGGCCATTTGTGGGCACATTTATGTTTGTCACTCAATTGGACCAATGGGAAATTAAAGCCAAGGATCCATACTTATAGGCTATGTAAGTCCGATTTCTCAATTGTATTTGAGAATTTTTCTATAACACTTGTTTGTCACTCATTTGGACCAATGGGAAATTAAAGCCAAGGATCCATACTTATAGACTATGTAAGTCCGATTTCTCAATTGTATTTGAGAATTTTTCTATTAAATTTTAAAGATTATTATTGTGTAAATTTTAATGAGTTCTATGGGAATTTGGACATTTGTGGGCACATTTCTGTTTGTCACTCATTTGGACCAATGGGAA
Organism: Lypha dubia; assembly: GCA_947311025.1. Classification (NCBI taxonomy): domain Eukaryota; kingdom Metazoa; phylum Arthropoda; class Insecta; order Diptera; family Tachinidae; genus Lypha; species Lypha dubia. Next base: position 8,014,246 of record OX371262.1, on the reverse strand, counting down.
ACTAAAGCCAAGGGTCCATACTTATAGACGATGTAAGTCCTACTTCTCAATTGTATTTGAGAATTTTTCTAAAAAATTTTAAAGATTAATATTGTGTAAATTTTGATGAGTTCTATGGGAATTTGGCCATTTGTGGGCACATTTTTGTTTGTCAGTCATTTGGACCAATGGGAAATTAAAGCCAAGGGTCCATACTTATAGACAATGTAAGTCCTATTTCTCAATTGTATTTGAGAATTTTTCTATAAAATTTTAAAGATTAATATTGTGTAAATTTTGATGAGTTCTATGGGAATTTGGCCATTTGTGGGCACATTTTTGTTTGTCAGTCATTTGGACCAATGGGAAATTAAAGCCAAGGATCCATACTTATAGGCTATGTAAGTCCGATTTCTCAATTGTATTTGAGAATTTTTCTATAACACTTGTTTGTCACTCATTTGGACCAATGGGAAATTAAAGCCAAGGATCCATACTTATAGACTATGTAAGTCCGATTTCTCAATTGTATTTGACAATTTTTCTATAAAATTTTAAAGATTAATATTGTGTAAATTTTGATGAGTTCTATGGGAATTTGGCCATTTGTAGGCACATTTTTGTTTGTCACTCAATTGGACCAATGGGAAATTAAAGCCAAGGATCCATACTTATAGGCTATGTAAGTCCGATTTCTCAATTGTATTTGAGAATTTTTCTATAACACTTGTTTGTCACTCATTTGGACCAATGGGAACTTAAGGCCAAGGGTCCATACTTATAGACTATGTAAGTCCGATTTCTCAATTGTATTTGAGAATTTTTCTATTAAATTTTAAAGATTAATATTGTGTAAATTTTGATGAGTTCTATGGGAATTTGGCCATTTGTGGGCACATTTCTGTTTGTCACTCATTTGGACCAATGGGAAACTAAAGCCAAGGTTCCATACTTATAGACGATGTAAGTCCTACTTCTCAATTGTATTTGAGAGTTTTTCTATAAAATTTTAAAGATTAATATTGTGTAAAATTTGATGAGTTCTATGGGAATTTGGCCATTTGTGGGCACATTTCTGTTTGTCACTCATTTGGACCAATGGGAAACTAAAGCCAAGGATCCATACTTATAGGCTATGTAAGTCCGATTTCTCAATTGTATTTGAGAATTTTTCTATAACACTTGTTTGTCACTCATTTGGACCAATGGGAAATTAAAGCCAAGGATCCATACTTATAGACTATGTAAGTCCGATTTCTCAATTGTATTTGAGAATTTTTCTATAAAATTTTAAAGATTAATATTGTGTAAATTTTGATGAGTTCTATGGGAATTTGGCCATTTGTGGGCAAATTTATGTTTGTCAAAATTATGTTTGACCAATGGGAAATTAAAGCCAAGGATCCATACTTATAGGCTATGTAAGTCCGATTTCTCAATTGTATTTGAGAATTTTTCTATAACACTTTTTTTGTCACTCATTTGGACCAATGGGAAATTAAAGCCAAGGATCCATACTTATAGACTATGTAAGTCCGATTTCTCAATTGTATTTGAGAATTTTTCTATAAAATTTTAAAGATTAATATTGTGTAAATTTTGATGAGTTCTATGGGAATTTGGCCATTTGTGGGCACATTTATGTTTGTCACTCAATTGGACCAATGGGAAATTAAAGCCAAGGATCCATACTTATAGGCTATGTAAGTCCGATTTCTCAATTGTATTTGAGAATTTTTCTATAAAATTTTAAAGATTAATATTGTGTAAATTTTGATGAGTTCTATGGGAATTTGGCCATTTGTGGGCACATTTATGTTCGTCACTCAATTGGACCAATGGGAAATTAAAGCCAAGGATCCATACTTATAGGCTATGTAAGTCCGATTTCTCAATTGTATTTGAGAATTTTTCTATAACACTTGTTTGTCACTCATTTGGACCAATGGGAAATTAAAGCCAAGGATCCATACTTATAGACTATGTAAGTCCGATTTCTCAATTGTATTTGAGAATTTTTCTATAAAATTTTAAAGATTAATATTGTGTAAATTTTGATGAGTTCTATGGGAATTTGGCCATTTGTGGGCACATTTCTGTTTGTCACTCATTTGGACCAATGGGAAACTAAAGCCAAGGGTCCATACTTATAGACGATGTAAGTCCTACTTCTCAATTGTATTTGAGAATTTTTCTATAAAATTTTAAAGATTAATATTGTGTAAATTTTGATGAGTTCTATGGGAATTTGGCCATTTGTGGGCACATTTTTGTTTGTCACTCATTTGGACCAATGGGAAATTAAAGCCAAGGGTTCATACTTATAGACAATGTAAGTCCTATTTCTCAATTGTATTTGAGAACTTTTCTATAATGGGCACATTTTTGTTTGTCACTTATTTGGACCAATGGGAAATTAAAGCCAAGGGTCCATACTTATAGACGATGTAAGTCCTATTTCTCAATTGTATTTGAGAATTTTTCTATAAAATTTTAAAGATTAATATTGTGTAAATTTTGATGAGTTCTATGGGAATTTGGCCATTTGTAGGCATATTTTTGTTTGTCACTCATTTGGACCAAAAGGAAATATAAGCCAAAGGTCCATACTTATAGACGATGTAAGTCCTATTTCTCAATTGTATTTGAGAATTTTTCTATAATGGGCACATTTTTGTTTGTCACTTATTTGGACCAATGGGAAATTAAAGCCAAGGGTCCATACTTATAGACGATGTAAGTCCTATTTCTCAATTGTATTTGAGAATTTTTCTATAAAATTTTAAAGATTAATATTGTGTAAATTTTGATGAGTTCTATGGGAATTTGGCAATTTGTGGGCACATTTTTGTTTGTCACTCATTTGGACCAATGGGAAATTAAAGCCTAGGGTTCATACTTATAGACTGGGTAAGTTCTATTTCTCAATTGTATTTGAGAACTTTTCTATAAAATTTTAAAGATTAATATTGTGTAAATTTTGATGAGTTCTATGGGAATTTGGCCATTTGTGGGCACATTTATGTTTGTCACTCAATTGGACCAATTGGAAATTAAATCCAAGGATCCATACTTATAGACTATGTAAGTCCGATTTCTCAATTGTATTTGAGAATTTTTCTATAAAATTTTAAAGATTAATATTGTGTAAAGTTTGATGAGTTCTATGGGAATTTGGCCATTTGTGGGCACATTTATGTTTGTCACTCAATTGGACCAATGGGAAATTAAAGCCAAGGATCCATACTTATAGGCTATGTAAGTCCGATTTCTCAATTGTATTTGAGAATTTTTCTATAACACTTGTTTGTCACTCATTTGGACCAATGGGAAATTAAAGCCAAGGATCCATACTTATAGACTATGTAAGTCCGATTTCTCAATTGTATTTGAGAATTTTTCTATAAAATTTTAAAGATTAATATTGTGTAAATTTTGATGAGTTCTATGGGAATTTGGCCATTTGTGGGCACATTTATGTTTGTCACTCAATTGGACCAATGGGAAATTAAAGCCAAGGATCCATACTTATAGGCTATGTAAGTCCGATTTCTCAATTGTATTTGAGAATTTTTCTATAACACTTGTTTGTCACTCATTTGGACCAATGGGAAATTAAAGCCAAGGATCCATACTTATAGACTATGTAAGTCCGATTTCTCAATTGTATTTGAGAATTTTTCTATAAAATTTTAAAGATTAATATTGTGTAAATTTTGATGAGTTCTATGGGAATTTGGCCATTTGTGGGCACATTTATGTTTGTCACTCAATTGGACCAATGGGAAATTAAAGCCAAGGATCCATACTTATAGGCTATGTAAGTCCGATTTCTCAATTGTATTTGAGAATTTTTCTATAACACTTGTTTGTCACTCATTTGGACCAATGGGCAATTAAAGCCAAGGATCCATACTTATAGACTATGTAAGTCCGATTTCTGAATTGTATTTGAGAATTTTTTTATAAAATTTTAAAGATTAATATTGTGTAAATTTTGATGAGTTCTATGGGAATTTGGCCATTTGTGGGCACATTTATTTTTGTCACTCAATTGGACCAATGGGAAATTAAAGCCAGGGATCCATACTTATAGGCTATGTAAGTCCGATTTCTCAATTGTATTTGAGAATTTTTCTATAACACTTGTTTGTCACTCATTTGGACCAATGGGAAATTAAAGCCAAGGATCCATACTTATAGACTATGTAAGTCCGATTTCTCAATTGTATTTGAGAATTTTTCTATAAAATTTTAAAGATTAATATTGTTTAAATTTTGATGAGTTCTATGGGAATTTGGCCATTTGTGGGCACATTTTTGTTTGTCACTTATTTGGACCAATGGGAAATTAAAGCCAAGGGTCCATACTTATAGACAATGTAAGTCCGATTTCTCAATTGTATTTGAGAATTTTTCTATAACACTTGTTTGTCACTCATTTGGACCAATGGGAAATTAAAGCCAAGGGTCCATACTTATAGACAATGTAAGTCCGATTTCTCAATTGTATTTGAGAATTTTTCTATAAAATTTTAAAGATTAATATTGTGTAAATTTTGATGAGTTCTATGGGAATTTGGCCATTTGTGGGCACATTTATTTTTGTCACTCAATTGGACCAATGGGAAATTAAAGCCAAGGATCCATACTTATAGGCTATGTAAGTCCGATTTCTCAATTGTATTTGAGAATTTTTCTATAACACTTGTTTGTCACTCATTTGGACCAATGGGCAATTAAAGCCAAGGATCCATACTTATAGACTATGTAAGTCCGATTTCTGAATTGTATTTGAGAATTTTTTTATAAAATTTTAAAGATTAATATTGTGTAAATTTTGATGAGTTCTATGGGAATTTGGCCATTTGTGGGCACATTTATTTTTGTCACTCAATTGGACCAATGGGAAATTAAAGCCAGGGATCCATACTTATAGGCTATGTAAGTCCGATTTCTCAATTGTATTTGAGAATTTTTCTATAACACTTGTTTGTCACTCATTTGGACCAATGGGAAATTAAAGCCAAGGATCCATACTTATAGACTATGTAAGTCCGATTTCTCAATTGTATTTGAGAATTTTTCTATAAAATTTTAAAGATTAATATTGTTTAAATTTTGATGAGTTCTATGGGAATTTGGCCATTTGTGGGCACATTTTTGTTTGTCACTTATTTGGACCAATGGGAAATTAAAGCCAAGGGTCCATACTTATAGACAATGTAAGTCCGATTTCTCAATTGTATTTGAGAATTTTTCTATAACACTTGTTTGTCACTCATTTGGACCAATGGGAAATTAAAGCCAAGGGTCCATACTTATAGACAATGTAAGTCCGATTTCTCAATTGTATTTGAGAATTTTTCTATAAAATTTTAAAGATTAATATTGTGTAAATTTTGATGAGTTCTATGGGAATTTGGCCATTTGTGGGCACATTTATTTTTGTCACTCAATTGGACCAATGGGAAATTAAAGCCAAGGATCCATACTTATAGGCTATGTAAGTCCGATTTCTCAATTGTATTTGAGAATTTTTCTATAACACTTGTTTGTCACTCATTTGGACCAATGGGAAATTAAAGCCAAGCATCCATACTTATAGACTATGTAAGTCCGATTTCTCAATTGTATTTGAGAATTTTTCTATAAAATTTTAAAGATTAATATTGTGTAAATTTTGATGAGTTCTATGGGAATTTGGCCATTTGTGGGCACATTTTTGTTTGTCACTTATTTGGACCAATGGGAAATTAAAGCCAAGGGTCCATACTTATAGACGATGTAAGTCCTATTTCTCAATTGTATTTGAGAATTTTTCTATAAAATTTTAAAGATTAATATTGTGTAAATTTTGATGAGTTCTATGGGAATTTGGCCATTTGTAGGCACATTTTTGTTTGTCACTTATTTGGACCAATGGGAATCTAAAGCCAAGGGTCCATACTTATAGACGATGTAAGTCCTATTTCTCAATTGTATTTGAGAATTTTTCTATAAAATTTTAAAGATTAATATTGTGTAAATTTTGATGAGTTCTATGGGAATTTGGCCATTTGTGGGCACATTTCTGTTTGTCACTCATTTGGACCAATGGGAAACTAAAGCCAAGGGTCCATACTTATAGACGATGTAAGTCCTACTTCTCAATTGTATTTGAGAATTTTTCTATAAAATTTTAAAGATTAATATTGTGTAAATTTTGATGAGTTCTATGGGAATTTGGCCATTTGTGGGCACATTTATGTTTGTCACTCATTTGGACCAATGGGAAATTAAAGCCAAGGATCCATACTTATAGACTATGTTAGTCCGATTTCTCAATTGTATTTGAGAATTTTTCTATAACACTTGTTTGTCACTCATTTGGACCAATGGGAAATTAAAGCCAAGGATCCATACTTATAGACTATGTTAGTCCGATTTCTCAATTGTATTTGAGAATTTTTCTATAACACTTGTTTGTCACTCATTTGGACCAATGGGAAATTAAAGCCAAGGATCCATACTTATAGACTATGTAAGTCCTATTTCTCAATTGTATTTGAGAATTTTTCTATAACACTTGTTTGTCACTCATTTGGACCAATGGGAAATTAAAGCCAAGGATCCATACTTATAGACTATGTAAGTCCTATTTCTCAATTGTATTTGAGAATTTTTCTATAAAATTTTAAAGATTAATATTGTGTAAGTTTTGATGAGTTCTATGGGATTTTGGCCATTTGTGGGCACATTTTTTTTGTCAGTCATTTGGACCAATGGGAAATTAAAGCCAAGGGTCCATACTTATAGACAATGTAAGTCCTATTTCTCAATTGTATTTGAGAATTTTTCTATAACACTTGTTTGTCAATCATTTGGACCAATGGGAAATTAAAGCCAAGGATCCATACTTATAGACTATGTAAGTCCTATTTCTCAATTGTATTTGAGAATTTTTCTATAACACTTGTTTGTCACTCATTTGGACCAATGGGAAATTAAAGCCAAGGATCCATACTTATAGACTATGTAAGTCCTATTTCTCAATTGTATTTGAGAATTTTTCTATAAAATTTTAAAGATTAATATTGTGTAAATTTTGATGAGTTCTATGGGAATTTGGCCATTTGTGGGCACATTTATGTTTGTCACTCAATTGGACCAATGGGAAATTAAAGCCAAGGATCCATACTTATAGGCTATGTAAGTCCTATTTCTCAATTGTATTTGAGAATTTTTCTATAAAAGTTTAAAGATTAATATTGTGTAAATTTTGATGAGTTCTATGGGAATTTGGCCACTTGTAGGCACATTTATGTTTGTCACTCATTTGGACCAAAAGGAAATATAAGCCAAAGGTCCATACTTATAGACAATGTAAGTCTTATTTCTCAATTGTATTTGAGAATTTTTCTATAAAAGTTTAAAGATTAATATTGTGTAAATTTTGATGAGTTCTATGGGAATTTGGCCACTTGTAGGCACATATATGTTTGTCACTCATTTAGACCAAAAGGAAATATAAGCCAAAGGTCCATACTTATAGACAATGTAAGTCTTATTTCTCAATTGTATTTGAGAATTTTTCTATAAAAGTTTAAAGATTAATATTGTGTAAATTTTGATGAGTTCTATGGGAATTTGGCCACTTGTAGGCACATTTATGTTTGTCACTCATTTGGACCAAAAGGAAATATAAGCCAAAGGTCCATACCTATAGATTATGTAAGTCCAATTTCTCAATTGTACTAAAATCTATTTAGAAGTTAGAAATATTCACCGAGTGTACTGCAATGTGTTTTGTAAAAATCAGCCACGTTATGGAAATTAATTATGAGACTCTTTTTAACTACGCAAAATTGTTTTAACCCCTGAATTGATTTTGCTAAAAATTTTATAGGTAATTCAAACTTATAGATAACTTATATTTTACGTATTTTACTTATATTTTTTTATTAGAACGCCTTCACTAGTCATTCCGGATAGGGATCTTTGGGTCAAATCTGATAGACTGTACGAGGGCTGCGCGGTCTTTACAGATGGATCAAAAATGGAAGTAGGTACGGGGGCTGGCGTCTATTTTTTAGAAACGGACATTCGTAGGTCTTTTAGGCTACCGAACGAATGTAGTGTATTTCAGGCTGAGATCCTAGCGTCCTCAGGGCCACGGAACTAGTGACAAAACACGTAACTGAAGGTGTGGATGTAACATTCTACGTTGACAGTCAGGCGGCAATGAAAGCTTTGATGGGGCATAGTGTCAAATCGAAGCTGATCAGCAAGTGTAGGCCATCTCTCAACTTGCTTATGGATAAATTTAACGTTAGGCTATGTTGGGTACCAGGAAATTGCAATATTGAGGGAAACGAAATTGCTGATGAGCTGGCAAGAATAGGGTCAGCATTAGATGTGGCAGTTAGTCAAAAGTCGGTTAAACCTCCAATCGGTCACTACTATAGAGAACTCAGAAATTGGGTAATTTGCAGAACTAACTATTAGTGGAGGAATAGAGAAGATTGTAGAGTCTCGAGGTCCATATGGACAGAACTAGACTCGGGTAAATCTGATCTACTGCTGGGTATGAATAGAAAGGTTTTGAGAGTCTTAGTAGGCCATTGCTCGGTTAGAGCGAGGACCAGCATATAGGAAAATGGCACTCCGGATTTCTGCAGTATATGTGGGGATGAGGAGGAGCCAGAAACTATAGAGCATATCATCTGTCATTGACAAAGGCTGCAACGTCATAGGAAAAGATGGCTGAGCAGACGTTTCCATGAGGGCATTAGTGATATTGCTAAGTGCAAACTTGAGGATATCGGGGGCTTTATAATGGGAATTAAATGGCTGAATGATGGATGATAACGGCTCTTTGTTTCTCCTTGGACAGTAAGTAGCCTAATCAGTCAATAAATTATAAATGAAGGGAATCACAATGGATTCAATTGGGTCTCCGAGTGGATGTGTATTCCACACTACCCTTCCTAGCCTAACCTATATTTTACGTTCTTAATAGAGATCTTTGAGGGATTTTGGCCAATGTGACCAAATAAAGAGTTGGCATGCTATCTTCATTACTCTATACCGTTCCCTATGTTCTGGCACGATGCATTGGATAAGTAGGGGTCAACCGCTAAGTGTTGGTCCTCCCAAAATCATAGAAATACATACAGACGCTAATTTTTCCCCGATTTTTAGTTTTTCGAAAACGAGCCGCAACAGTGAAGACATATATTCTAAACTAATGAAATTTTACATGTTTATAGAATAAGTACAATCTTATCATTAGTAAAGAATTTATAAGAATACATGTGACATATGTATGTATTATGTATCTCGATTTTTTTTCCGCCACATTTATGTGTTTTAGTGGGATGACAGAACTCGTAATGAAGAATGGTGTGCAATTTTAAGTTAAGACTACTCTTTAAAAAAAAGGTGTTTTTGGCTTAGAAACATATATACAGTTCAGTTTACGGTCATTTTTTATTTTTGATTTTTTCCTTTAGCTAAAATAAAATTGTCCCCACAAACAACTAAATATTTTGTGGCAATTTTTCCCAAAAAATTATTTTTTAGCTGTTTTACCTATTTTTGCGGTCATTTTTATTTTCCAAAATTATAAAATAAAAAAATGACCAAAAATTTGGCAAAAATGGCCCGAAAAAAGCAAAAACGGCCTGACAGTTACTGTTGTTTTTTTTCCAACACAAAAGTTTACATCCATTTTTAATTTCTTGTTCGGAGACCTAAAATGCTTTGTAAATGAATTTGCTATGAAACATAAAAGATAATAATGAAATTACTGATATTTATGTTGCAGTAGGTAGGTACCTACATATGTATATGGATTAGGAATAGTTCAACTCACCTTACAAATATTTTTACAATTTTAATCGCCAACATTACAACAAAATAGGATGAAGACATAATTTTCTCTCCCATTTAGATACACATTTTTATTTAATTTATAAATTATTTTATTTCCTTCCACTTTTTCTTATACTTCCGAAATAAAAATAAAACTACAGCCAACGAAAGACTTTATATGAAAAACATTTGACATAACAAGAGGAAAGAATTTTACTTCCAACTCATTTTCATTTGCACACACACAATAAAACACTTTACCACGAGAGCAACACAAATAAGAAAACAAGCAACACAAAACTGCGCCATCCACTTTGCGACTTTATTTCTTTATGAGAAAAACACGAGAAACAAATAAGACGAACTGCAATAAATAAATTCTAATACGACTATAGGTGCGCACAGACATTTATTAAACGAACGACGAGAATATAATAACAAATAGCCTCAGGTGAGGCTCCGACGTCTGATTTTTACACAAAAATTGATGATTTTTCCATCTTAAAAGCGAAAATAATTGATAATTTGCACAACACTTTAATTAAGAACATATTACTCAATATTAATTCAATATTTCTATTCAAATTTAACACTTTTAACAATTTTTTTTAATATTTTACTGAGACAATATTTAAGAACGACCAAGTTACCGAAAAGCTGCAAATAAACTGATGAAATAACTGCGATGCAAAAAAAGAGTTGAATGAAGCGAAGATGTTATTGCTTTTTTAAAGGACAGAGCAAAGCAAAATAAAAGAGCAATAAATGCTTATACTATGTAATATGTTCTTACATTAATCGCACAGTGTGACAATTGACCATATTTAAAGCCAAATATATTTATGAAATAAAACTGTTCTGAAATAATATAATTTAATATATAATTCGATTTATCGTATTAGAAACTGATCTCTAATAAAAAATTTCTTATGCGTCCCATACACGTTTCAATTCAATTGTCAATTGAGTCTTTCAATTGAATTGATTCTTGGCCACACACTTCATAAACTGAATTGAAAGATTTTCATTCAACTGTCAATTTGCTCTAGTATTTTTATCCAGCCTTATATAAAAAATTTCTCGATTTGTATATATTTGTTGCCCTAATAATACCACCTGTATTATTTCATCATGCTATACACATAAATTTTGACAGGTTATCAAAAGACTCGAGCACACACAGCACAATCGAATTGAAAGACTTGCTAGCCAACTTGAAAAATCAAAATCTTTTGATTTTTCTTCAACCAACTCGACAACGGCCAAACTAATCATTTGACATAGCCATACACGCTTTGATTTGAACAACAACCGACTCAGTTGACAATTGGATTGAAACGTGTATGGGGTGCTTTATAGATTATAAATATGAAGTTTGAAAACAACATATGTATGTACGTACATATTTATTGAAATAGTTGTTGAGAAAATTACTGTATTTTTTATTCTTTTGGGTTTTACTTTTAACCGACTTTAAAATAAGGAGGTTATCAATTTTAGGGTTACGTGTTTTTTAATGTTTGAACCTCCATAACTTTTGAAAAATCCGAGGCAAGCTGTTCCAATAAAATATTGATTTTCGAAAAATTTACATTTATAGACCGATTTTTATTTTATTTTGTTTGAACAAGTTTACTTTCAGTTTGGTCCCGTACATATATTTTTGGAAAATTCTACCAAAACTTTCTACTTATATCATGGCTTCAGTTTACTGCGTAAACTACTGAAAATTGCCGTTGTAAACACCTAGCGAAGAAAATTTATACAAAAACTTTCACATAAATTATTCTTGAAAAATTTCCTTCATTGCAAAATTAATATTTCCTAAGGCTTAAGGAGAGATCATCCAACCAAGAAAAATATTTGACTGCAATTTCTACATATAACTAAAAATAAATTGTATTTTTTATAGGTTTAATAATTAGCTTCATTTTTAGAACCAATTCCCCTACCACTGCAGTAACTACCACCACTACCATATAGAGATTTAGGTTTAATGTAAACCATAAGGTTTGGAATTTGGTTAAGATTAACCAAATTGTAGATGGCGATTGAAGGCGATGAAAATTTTCCAATCGTCAATATATGTACATACTTATGTAGGTTAAAAACAAAAACATGTTTTTGTATTTTGTTTTCTTCTAAAAACAGGCAGTAAGACCAGGATTGCCTAACTCTGCAGTTACACGTACAAGAAGTTGCTTTCAAGTTGAACACATTAACTGTTTGTCAAAATTTATGTGAATTGACGTTGTGACGTAGGCTGTAAGCAACTTGATAGTCAATTTTATTTTCAAGATGCCATCGTCAAGAAAGAAATTAAAAATTAAATAAAAAAAACAATAAAATCGCAATGCAACACAATTTTTATTAATTTTTTATTTCAAATAATATATTTACTTAAAAATAAATACAAAAATTATTTACAACAGCTCTCATCAGCTGTTTCCTTGAAAGAAAACTTAAAAGCAAAATTGAAATTAAGTTGATAGTCAATATCCAAATGTGTGAGTGTATTATTAAAAAAGTGTAATTATTTGAATCTTGAAATAAAAATTTAAAGAAAACTTGAACGTGTAACCCCCAAGTAAGAGAAATCTTTAAGAGGAAGTTTTATTAAATTATCGTCTTATAGAATTAATAAAGTCTGTAATTCGTTAAGTCCCATAGTTTTAATAAACAATTTTTAAATTTGAATTTTTCTCAGATGCAAGTGCAGGATGTGGCCAAAACCCTTTTTAATTCCACTTTGAAAGTTACAAGTATGCAGCTTGATTCCGGATAAACAAGAACAAAAATTTTCTTTGTAATAAAACGTGAAGCTATTTTGTCAATTATTATTTCAATAATTTCTTTTATGTATATATTATGTGATATGTATACTTATATAAAATAAACTAGGATTACTAAAGTATATTTTCCCCCAGGACAATCATTCAATTGTCGCACTGTGCGATAACTGTATTTTACTCACTACTCCATGAACAGGTACTCTTCGAACAGGGTTGCTGTAGTGATAAAATTAAAAGTTTTTATCAGCCCAGTTATGAATAATAATTCCAGGAGGAATTTTTTCCGTTTTTCCATTGCTACTATAATTAAATGCGATATACAAAATTTTTATAAATTTTTCAAGCATGCTACTGATGATAAGTTGGCATTGCCACTTCCCAAAAAGCAGAATATAGACTAATCGGGGACAAATATACATATGTATTAAATTTTTAAAAATATAAACTCTTCAAAATATCTCGAATAATATATCTATTAAAGGCCGTGCTTTACTATCCAACACAATCGTGCGATCTACCAATTATAATATGTGTGCTCAAAAAGTATTGTAGTGTGGACTAAGAATGTATCTGTGTGACAGATTTTTTTGCCAAGTCGTGTGATGTGTAAAGTTTTATGAAAATTTTCATAAAATTATATTTTTAATGCGATCAGAGGAGTATTTCTTGTCAACGAGCTGAGAATATTAACTTTGTCTTTATTTGTAACACTTTATTATTTTTGTTTTATACAACGAAATAGATGTTTTTTTTTTGCTAATATAAATAAATTATTACATAAAACAAACAGATGTTTTGGCATCAGATTTTTATGATAGTGTGGCAACTACAACACCATTTTGAAACGATTTATTAAGGTCTGTCAGATTTGCCTATGAATGAATCGTACGATTGTGTAGAATAGTGAAGCACGGCCTTATATAACTAATTTACTTTATAATGAAAAAAAATTATATTTCAGTCCCAAGAATTTTTGTGAAAATATTATTATTTGTTGTGTATTAAGTTAATATATATGTATGTATATATATGCCGATATTATAATGTTTCAATATACTTACCTCCATATGATATATGTAGGTATTTTCCCATTAGTATAAACCCTTTTTTTTTTTGTTTGTAAATGGTAGCACAGTCTGCAAAATACTTTTTTTTTCCACGGCTAATATACTCAGGAACAGTGATGGGAAAATTGGTACGATCGTACTTTTTTTTACACTATTTCATAACGATAAACACCGTGGTACTCCCCTAATACATATGATCTAATACACATACATATTTCCGTTTTTTTTTTTTAATTTTTATATATAAAAATTACCCCCATTCACTCCTCAGCAAATCTAGAAAGATTTTTATTTTACCAAAATTTCATAATAACTAAACAAAGGATCAGCTTTTATGTTCCAATAGTTTCAAAGATTTATTGACAATATTATATTATTGCTGCTGGAAAGACATTGGTAATGGTGTTATTTGCCAGGAGTGCGGGACCGTAACCACCGGAACTGCCGACTTTACGTCCCGAGGTGAAACGGGTCCTTAAACTCTACCTAAACCATATTTATTCTTCTACGAAGTTGCAATAGAACTAATTTAAAAAATTGTACACACATGCATCTTTTAAACTCGTCCTTAACCTTAAATTGTCAAATTGTGGACAGATGAAAAAAGTATGTTTGACATCTTCTACAAAATTATCATCACATCTTGAACAAAACGGGACACTGGCATGTCCGAAACGGTTTAAATTAGACATAAAACAGCCATGTCTACTCAAAAACTGTTATATACACATATGTGCGTTTACTAATGTAATGTCATAACTCAAAAAAATCCAATTCGAGATAATTGCAGTTGAAGCTTTTGATTTGTTCTCACCATCTAGAAAAATGTCTGACTTATTCTCTTAAAATGTGGAAAGTACAAAAGACATAAAGATAAATCTTATACACAATATAAAGTATGAAATGGCGAACAATTCCAAAATTTGAAACTTTGATGTATGACGTTGTATTAGTAAATGTGCGATATTTATGTACCTACATACATATGTTCGTGTACGCATTGTATTCTTTATATAAGTATATTTTAAATGAATTTTATATAATTCTTTTAATAAAATTAAAAAAAAAATAATTTTTGGTACTCTGTGCACCAAAAAAGTAATTAACAAAATTTATTTTGGTAATGCAATGCCTGTTTTCCATCACTGCTCAGCGATACCAAAAACAAGGCCGAAGTACTTATTATTGGCTCCTAAAAATTTAAACAGCCAAAATGTGTATGTTTGTATGCAGTGTAATTGCTGATCAACTAGTGCCACCCCTATGCACCGCACATAAATGAATGAACTTTTTTCATTTCGTCTTTTGCTAAGAAAATATCAACAACAGCAACAAAATCGTTCTCTTAATCTCTGCACATCGAATGCAAGAACAAACGACAACTTCGATTTATTCAACTCTTTTCTTTTTGCATCGCAGTTATTTCATCAGTTTATTTGCAGCTTTTCGGTAACGTGGTCGTTCTTATGTATTGTCGCAGTAAAATATTAAAGAAAAATTGTTAAAAGTGTTAAATTTTAATAGAAATATTGAATTAATATCGAGTAATATGTTCTTAATTAAAGTGTTGTGCAAATTATCAATTATTTTCGCTTTTAAGATGGAAAAATCATCAATTTTTGTGTAAAAATCAAAGTCGTCGGAGCCTCACCTGAGGCTATTTGTTATTATATTCTCGTCGTTCGTTTAATAAATGTCTGTGCGCATCTATAATCGTATTAGAATTTATTTATTGCAGTTCGTCTTATTCGCATAGCGATATGTCGTCCGTTTAATAAATGTGCTCTCGCGTGTATAAAAATATTTCTCACAGAAATCAATGAAATTCAAAGTCGCAAAGTGGATGGCGCAGTGTTGTTGTGTTGGTCGTTTTCTTATTTGTGTTCCTTGCTAGTAAAAGTGACTTAGTGTGTGTTTTGTAAGTATAAAGCAAATGAAAATAAGTAGGAAGTAAAAAATCTTTCCGGTTGCTATTTACATAGTTGTTTTTTCATATAAAGTGTTTCGTTGTCCGCAGTTCTTTTTATGGTTTTTTCTATAGTTATAAAAGAAAAATTAAAAGAAAATAAAATAAAAAATAATAATAAAAAGAAGATAATGTAAATCAGAGAGCAAATTATACCCTTTTGATATCTCCGTTTTAGTATTTTTTTAAATAGTTGGGGACACCCAACCCATTCGAAAGAAAAACAAAATTTTAGCATGTGAAATAGGCAGTTAAATTACCTCTCTAGCGATATATAATATTAAGTACTCTGCATTTAAACTGACCTGATATCAATGTATAATAAAACCATGATAGACGTGTATTTTTATTTTACAAATGTCAAATTGCATGAAGCAAAGCAACAAGCTGACCAGTGATGTTAACCGTACGGTAATTACCGTATTGTACGGTAATTTAGACCTCCAAAAGATAGGCAGGTAATTTCAATATTTGTACGGTAATTTTATAAAGCTTTAATTTTTAATCAAATCATAAAACCCAGTTTTCCAAAAAAATTGTAACAATGCCAATTGTGGCTAAATGCTAAAAATTGATCCTATTTAATATTTATACAGGTACTCGTATTAGGTAAAATTTTGTTTTTTTTTTCGTGGGTGACAAACTAGAAACAAATGGGCTGGCCTGCGGTGTCGAACGATATCGATCGGTGGTTTTCTAGATGTAAAAAAATTAACTTGCATTTCTCTAATAACCGATTTTATTTAACTTATTATTTATTTACTGCCACAAAAGCTAAATGTGCAAATAATAATAAATTGATGGTTAGAAGGTCGCAAACCGGTTGTATTTCGTTTACAATTTCAGCATTATCGATCGATCTACATTGCGGGGTGTGCCGAAAATATATAAAATCTTTGATTAATCTATGAATAACACAAGAGAATGGTAATTGAATTTATAAATTTTAATTCTAATATTTTATTAATACTTATTGTTTCTTAAGTTTTTGTTGTCTTTAAAATATGAACTTATATTGATTAAAAAATATAACCTATTTTTACCCGTACGGTAATTTTACCCAAAAAACGGTAATTTTTTTAAGACTGTACGGTAATTGGAAAAAATTAGCTTACATCACTGAAGCTGACTAATAATTTGTGGCGGCGTCTAAGCAAGAAAAGCATTTATTACAATCCACTGGTGATGTATAAAATTTTATATGGAAATTTTTTTATAAAAAATAAAAATGTCTGATGCAAAAAAAATAAAAAGAAACTGAAAACAAACAATATATTGTCAACAGCTGAACTACGTTTAAAAACAGTACAATAACAGTAACAGATTTTATAAAACCGGCTGTGATGGATGACTTCGAATCGATCGTCTTGTTTCTCTGCTTTTGACACACACAGAAAACATTTTTCACTAACAAAATGCCTGTTGTTTTTGTTTTAGGGACAGTACACACTACCTAATTTATTATACCTCGAATATTTCTATAAAACTTTTTGAGTTTTGAATAAAATAAATGACGATTTTCTTTTTTTAATTTAGTACTCGATATAACGAACAATTCACTTTAATGAACAAGCCTGATAACAATTAGGTTCGTTAAATCGGAAAACTAGTGTAATTTACTTGAGTTTTAATGTGTTTAAACTTTTTCAATTATAATCTTGATATTTTGTTACCTTGTGTTATTTCATGTCGAGTGGGAGGAGTTATTTAATCTTCATATGCAATCTCTATCATCTGTTCATTTGTTGGTACCTCCCTTCAGTGTTGCCAAATGAGCCGATTTATTTAGATTTTGTAATTTTCTTAACATTGATCAGCTTTGAAGTTTTTTTTTTTTGTTTAAAAAGTAAGTTTTTTTTTTAATTTAGCTGATTTTCCAATTTCTGTAACTATTTGCAAGGTATACTCGTAACTTCTTAAGGTACGGTCATATTTTCGGAAAGCATTTGCTTAAAATATTTGAATAAAATATTTTTATATCAATAAGGAAATCGTTTTACGGCCACACTATGCACTTTTATTTACTTTTATTTTTTGTTTCATCAAGCAGTAATAAAATATATACTAAAGCTACGTTCAAATTTATTCAATATTTGATCGAAAAAACGTAACCATTAATTTTGCTTAAGGATAGTGTCATTTAAATTGGTTTTTTTATTACAAAATAAAATTAATTATTCTACAAATTTTTACACAGTTTTTAAAAAAATGCGAACCAACAATTAAAAATATATTGGAATTAAAAGAAATAAAGGCTGACTTCCTAAATGTATATTTAAAATGTATCAATACAGTATTAATATTAATTGTGTAGTTACTTTTTGAATACGTTGCTAACAGAATACATTTTTAAAATTTGCATGGTTACATTTACGAATACGCTACAATGTATTACTACAAAGCAACATGCATTTAGAAAGTCAGCCAAATTATTAGTTTCTTTCTTTTTATGTTTTTTTCGACAAATATTTGATAAATATGAACGTAACTTAAAATATCAAAAAATATATTTTCCCTGTGGTGTGACACTTGAACAAATATTTTCCTTAATAAAACATTAGATAAAACTATCAAAAAATATGTAAATTTTTGTTTTTTTTTCTAACAAACATTTTGTCCGTAATGGTGAGTTTCTGCTGTTGGGCAACCGAAGAAGTAATTTTAACAAAATATTTTTGCAAATTGCACAAAAACTATTACGGTCACCCTTATTCCACATTTCGTAGTTAATTTTGAGCCAACACCGATTTGTTTCATTGTCGAGATTAATTTAACACAAGTTTCTTTTGGCCGGAATCGAACCGACAACCTCCAGACTACTAACCTAGCATTGCTATCTATCAGCCTCGGCGGTACCCGTTAAGTGATGAAGAAATTTTTTTTTTTTTTTTTGCCATACACGATTTTTTGCGTTCTTTCCATTTTTTTTATTATTATTTTTTTATATTTTACAAGTTTTGCGATTTCCGACCAATTAGTGTGCAAGTTTCTGGGTTTGTAATTTTCTCGTTAGCAAGATTTGGTAAATTTTCGCCATATTCACGATTTAGGAAAAAATTGTTTGCATTCTTTAGGGATTTATCGTTGTTTTTTTTTTTGGCGTTATTGTTATTAAATAATTTTTCGCAAGTTGTCGCTTTTTTCGCGAATGGTGCATTTCTGCCAAACTTTTTGGCTTTCTTGCATTTTTTTTTAACAATTTTTTGTTAAAATTTTGGTTTTGTAAAAATTTTGCATTTTATAAAGATTTATCGCTTCTCTCACGGCAGGCAGTAACACAATTTTTAAAATTTTTATCAGCCAGCACATCAGTAGTAAGTAGTTTTAGAGGATCACGAATAAAATAAAAATCGCACTAATTTTACAAATGCCAAAAACTCGTCAAGATCTCACTCGCAATAACCACGATAATTAGCAAACCGCTGCTGCTGCTGCTTGTTTTTTGTTGTGTTTTTTAAATTTCCAATGTCTTGCCTTCTCTCAGAAATTTTTTCAAGATGTGATTAAATTACATTATTGAAGCATGCCCACCAACAAAGCTGCTGCAAAAATATCAGGGAGGTTACACTTTATTGCGATGCGAAAGCAAATGCGATGCGAAAACAATGTATGTATGTAAATAAGATTGCTTTCTCATCGCATCGCCATACAGAGTAACCCCCCAACTGTAAAAATCTTTTATTGAATCATTTTACCTAAAGATAGATATTTCTATTTGACTCTGTTTGATCTTACAAAAACTTTGTAATAGTGTTTTCTTTTAAATACAAAATTAGTACATCTCCATGCAGAAAGTGTACTTTGGTGTTCGTTTCTTAAAAATGATTTGCTCTCTAAGAGAATGGTGTGTTTGATTGTAAAAAATTGCCCTTAGTAAAGGTGAAAGTCATTGCACTTTATGCTCCGTAAAAATCGACAGTGTTGATAGTGCCCTGTAAAACTTAGCTGTCAGCTGTTAAAAACAGGACGTTCCACTTTTTCATAAGTTGTGTTTTGTTCTAATGAAATAACAAGCTGCATTATTACAGGGTTGGCAAGACATTTTATATATGTGCCTTTCAACAAGGTGCCATTTTGTGTGTAGAAAAGAAAACACCATAAGATTTAATAATTATTTTCCCAGAATATTTTTTTTTTTAAATTTCTATTTTTTTTTTTTTGCTTATATCGATAACTTCATGGAGTACCTATTGAAAAATGATATTACACTATTTGAAAAAAATTATAAGTTAGGACATTTGCGTTATGCAAGCAGCCTCAACATTCCCAAAGTATGACAATCCCACAAGTCATATTTTTCACAACTGATATGCAAATAAACGCAACTAGGGCACTATTTAAATTGCAAAAGGTTTTTATAATAGACTTTTTCCACTACGCAACATCTAACATCTACCATCAATTTGAAAAGATGTTAACATCTTCCCATAGGAAATACATAGTACTAAAAGTCAACATCTTTCTACATCTTTAAAAGATGTTCCGATAAGTTTAATGTTATCTCTAGCGAAATGACAGATACAAACATATTGATAGTTTCATTTTTTGTGAATGACGTACATAATTGTTCCTTTCTGGGAACAGCCATACTTATGTCCATTAAAAAATTATCTTCATATTCATCTTCTTCCATAATGGATCGCAAATTTTCTGAACACTTCATTAATAATTGTGTTTGTTCTTGTAAAGCATGAGCGAGTCCAATTATTAATGTTTCTTCAAAATCCATTTTAATTTTATTTTTTCCACAAAAAATTATGCTGTAAGTATTTTTATATTTTTGACAGCTGAGAAGATGGTAGATGTTAGATGTTGCCAATGAAAACGCAAGTTTCACATTTTCAACATATTCCATTCATTCCTCTAAAATGTATGCTAGTGGAAAAAGGCTATAACCATAAAATGCATTAGATTTGCGGTGTTTTAAAGTGTAATTGCTTGCTTTAAGCACTGATTGCTCGTTGCATGCAGATGTTTGGAATGACAGCACAGTTTACCACAATAATAATGCACCAGGATGTACGATAAATGTTAAAAAAATGCTTCTTTTGCGACGGGAATCCAATCATAAGCTCATCTTCTGTATTGGTAGTTTCATTTTTACTGCAATACTAAATTTTCCTTTGAAATAAAACGACCAACATTTTATTTTTTCTTGTTTTTTTATTCTTGGGGTAGAATGTAAGTTTGTTTTCACTTTTTTTTTTTTTTTTGTTTTTTCTCATATTTTTTTAAATTAATTTCTTTTACCATTTTGTTGTTGTTGTTTTTGTGTTTTATATAATATTGTTGTTGTTATTTTTTTATAAGTATATAATTATTATATATATTTTTTTTTATTATTTATTTCTTTAATTTTCATGTTTATAATGGATAAATTTTGTTTATGTTTTTAATGCATTTTGTTTTTGTTATTGTTTTTCAATCGTTTGTTTTGGTTTTTTTTTTAATATGCAAATAAAATTAAAAAGTTTTTGTTTTCATAAATTTTATTATATTTTATTATAAAAATGTTTTTGTTTTGTTTTCATTTCATAGCATTTCTTTTTTGCTTAATTTTTATATAGAAGAGAATATTGCAGCAGCTAAAAATTAAAAAAAAATTATGTATTTGTTGTTTAAATATATGAATGTAAAATTTTTTAAATGATTTTCGATATACATACAATTTGTTTTAAATATAAAGATGAGTAATTTTTTTTTTGTTTTGTTTGTTTCATTTATTTAATACACATGTATAAAAAAATTATATAATAAATTAAAAAAAAAAAAATTTATAAGATTGTGGTAAAAAATAATTTAATTTACTTAAATAAAGTTTATCATTCATTGCCAAAGAAAATTTCTTCCAAAACTTGAGCTTCAAAATGTTAAGGTCATTTACATTTTATTTGCTGCTTAAGCAAAAATACAGTGAATATTGAATAAGATAAGAAAAATGTAACCTTATCACTTTGAAACGCGTCTTGCCTAAGGATTTGTTTTCCTTGTAGTTGAGCTGATTACAAGATCGTGCATGTATGAATGTTGAGATATAACAAAGCATAAGTCAACAAAGCAGGATCTAAACAGTAGTTACCCCACAGGCATGAATGAAATTTCCTTGGGGTTTTTTTTTTTTTTTTTTTTGAAAAGTACAGTTGTAAACAGTAATTAACCGCAAAAAGTTGGAGAATAACAAAAGAAAATTATAAAGTTTTTTGATTTGTGTTAATTCTTGCTTGCACATGGTTTCTTAATATGACTCACTGTACTTTAGCCTTTAACTAAAAACTTCATCTGTCTTAGAGACTTTTAAATTTGTTTTAAAAATGAATGTTTTTTATATATAATTTTTATTTATTTTGTTTTTAATTTTAAGAAACATCTAAGAATTTTTTTTTATAAAACATTGAATTTTTTGTGTTATTTTTTTCTATTTATATGTATTTCATTTAGCAGTATTTTTTTCGAATAATTTCTTCTCAATGATGACTTTTAATGTTGTTAATATCAAAGTGATAAGCTGGCTTGTTTTTTTTTCAATTAATGCTTAATTTGTTTATAACATTTTTGTTTTGTTGTTTGTTTATTAAATATTTTAAGGGATTTTCATTTTAAATAGAAATTTATATATAATCATAACCTCATTTTATTAATCCTTTAATTGTTTAATTTATGAAAGTTATTTTATAATATTTAGTCCTGTGTGGGTTTTAGTTATTGAAACTATAATTTTTTGTTATTTTTTATTCAGCAGTTTAAGTGAGTTTTGACAAGATTATTTAACAAAAGACTTAGAAAAGACTGTTTAAGAAGAAAAAAAATTTCCTCCTCCTCCTTTCATGCTGAATCTTCATATCTCAAAAGAACAAGAAAAGCTAATTTAATTGCTAAAATCTTCCTTGCATAGCATCTTCTAGCAACTTATCTTAATTAGTGTAAACGGAAGTTATAGAAACTAAATAGCTGATTCCGGCTAAAAGCAATTCGTCCGTGTTAATTTTTTTTGAGATATGGCAATGTTGCAATAGAGGGGGCGAAAACTTCAGCATTGACTCTCCTAACGAGATTATTAATTATTTCCGGCAATTAAGCGATTTTTTTTTTTGTCTAATACATTTATTTCTCTCGCTGGCAACATTGACAATGTTAGCAGCAATTTTATGGCTCGATCGAACCTGAGTTGCGTTGCCAGTTGCTGAAAATTGCATTACATATGCCAACTGGCAACTGAGAGCTGATAGTTTCAGTTACTTTTTAGTACTTCTCTGGCAGCTACAAATTGTCATCGCAACTAAAGTTGGGTTGCCATCCATAAGCGAGTCTTTAAACTATTGAAGTACGTTATTTAGGCGCGAAATGATGTTCTTAAAACATTAATATTTCCTTGAAAATTTCTTTTAATTGTTGCAAAAATTTAATTTATTTGTTGCGGGTTAACTAATCTATAGGTCTGCATTTTGTTGGTTATTAATCCCAACTCATTCATTATCAGTAGATTAGCTAAACCATAATAATAAATAAATAAAATTTTTGGAATATAAATTTTTATATTTTTTGTATTAATTTTTTTCCGACCTTGTTCAAAGAAGCCTTATAAACTTTCCTGGAGAGAAAGTTAGGAGAAATTTTGTTCCCTTTTTCCCAAATTAAAACCTGGTTTTGCACAAATTAAAATTTCTTAAACTGCTACACATATTGAAAAGTTATCGAGTTTTAAGCGACAAAGTAGTTTATGAGCAAATTTTAAGCAACTTGTTAACATTGTTGCTAAAGCTAGGAATCACACAGGGTCCCCCACATCATCCCACCAGGCTAAACAATTTTGGATAATTATTATCGTTAAAATTCGTACGATTATTTAAACAAAAAACCGTCAGGATTGTCACCACCAACCCATCAGTGGGTTACAAATGTCACGTAACAGCTGATTGGGACGTTACTGCAAAGTGACTTTTAAATTTGGTAAGCTTTTGCATTGCCTTTCCCGTGCTATACACAAAAAGCTGGCACGTTTTCTTAAAAAAACAGTACGATACGGCTCGGTATTTCGGTATGCTACTGTGGGGGGTTGGCGTGCGTGTGTTACACACAATAATATCACTTTTTGTGCATACACGTTGATTTTTTTTGCCAAATCCTATTACTAAATCCAATATTACATGATAGATGGTTGGGCCTTTAGTCTTTTCAATAATTAAAAGTGAATTTTACAACCCCCACTAGATTAGAAAGTATAAATTGGCAACACACTTCTTGTTAACAATGTAAACAAAAAACAGCTGATTTAAACATAATTTTCATATAATCTTTTTAGACGGCATTTACATTATGCATTTGTTCAGTGAGAAAGACAGAGACGAAATAAAAATGTATACATTTCTATTCTATTTCAACACTCACAGTTAAAATAAAAAATTGCATGCATCGAAGTTGCAGCATAGTGTAAATGCCGTCTTATTTAGCTGCATATTTTGTATTATGCAAAATTTTCCGATTGATATTTCTTTAATTAAAGTTTGCTCGCTAAATTGTTTTGGCAAACAGAGACAAATATTTTTAACTTTTAATTGTTTTATCAGCAGCAAAATTTTAATTTAGGGCAGGCGGGTTTTTAATCGATTTCTTAATGCAAAATTTGTGTGCTGAATTGTTTTTTTTTTTTTTTTTTTTGTTTTTTAAACTTTGTTACATATAATTTTGAACATAAATTTTAGGAAATTGTTTAATTTCATATTAAAATTTTGTGCTTATAATTTTTGGAAAAAGAATTTCTTTTTTTCATGGTTTTATTTGCTTTTAACAAATACCTCTCGATTCGAGGATTTGATAGGAAGCGGAATATTATAAACGTTGTTTAACTAGACTTGGACGGCATTTACACTATGCAACTCTCTTTATTTCATTGAGACATAAAACGAAAATTGCATTTAACAAAATTTGCGCAGTGTAAATACGTAAATGCCGTCTTGGTGTTTGATAATTTTGAAGTTTCTTTTAGAAAAATTTATCTCGTTGTCACTGTGAATCTATTTATGATGTTTGTTTGTGTTCTGGCAGAGCTTTTATTTTCTTTTTCTTTTTTTTTAGTGTTTTATTTATTCCATTGTTTGGTAAATATTTTGCATAAATTCTTATTAATACAAAAGAAAAAAAAAATAAAAGAAATTATAAATATTTCTTTTCATGTGGATTTTCTCTTTTTTAGATAAAGTTTGATTAATAATTTATAAACTATTTAAAAAAAATGAAATTGTATGCTAAAATTAAAAATATATGTATGTGTTTATATGCATAATTATAAATTTATGTTTGTTTTATAATATAAAGTTTAAGGGGAGTGGGGGCGTTTTTTTTAAGATAATTATAATAATAAAAATTAAATTAATATAAAAAGAGAAAAATTAAATGTATGTATATGTATATTTTTTGTAATAAATTTAGTTTTTGCAAAGTTTAGGTTATCAGAACCTAACATCTCTCTTTTTTTGTTGTTGTTTTCTTTATTAAGAGTTTCGTAGAGATACAAGAAGTAAAAACATTTTGCTATGCGTTTTTTTTAACTTCTAAGTTTTACGTTTTTTTTTTTAATAAGTTTCAATTAAAATATAAAATTTTAATTAATTAATTAATTTTTTTTTTGTAAGAAATTATTTCTCTTTAGTTATAAATCCTGGGGTTTTTAAATATATTTATTTATATATATTTTTTAAATAAGTGTTTCTATCCTGTTCGCCGGTTTACAAACGTGTGTGAGTGTGTGTAATTTTTTTTTTTTTTTTATTCTGGGAGAAAGTCCATTTTTTTCTATAATTTTTCAGTTGTTGGGTATTAATTTTTTCAATTACATACTTTTTTTTTCTTTTTTTGTATAATTTTACTTGTTTGTTTATATTTTTAAATATTTATATAAGAAATTGTTTATAATTTTAATGGTTTAATAGAAAAGTTATCAATTTTTTTTTTTCATGTAATAATAATTTTCTATTAATTCGCCAAATTTAATTTTTTATATTTTCGAAATTTTTTTTCACTAAAACCAAAAGCAATCAATTAACTTACTTTGTTTTTGTGTTTTATATTTTTTTAAATTATTTTTCATTACATTTTTTGTTCTTAATTGTGGTTAGCTGAAAAGGAAAAAAATTTTGAAATTACAAAAGTGCTGCTATTTCTAGGTTATGAGATAAAAATCAAGTGCAATTAAGCAATGAAATGTGTGAGAAGTTTAGGGATTTTTTTATTTTATTTAATAAATAGCCCTTATTACGGTTGTCGTCTTTTAATATAAAACATATGGTGAACGTTACCACTGTTTACAGATACCGTGACGGCCACGACACTCGTAATAAGGCCGAATTATTGTATTGTGGGTAAAAGCTGATAAAATATCTATGAAAAAGTAGAAAAACTCGTTTATAAGGAACAAATTATTGGACCAAACGGGTCTGTTCTAGAATCCGAATTCACTTTCGTGTGAATTACTTTAGCATTTTTGGTGTTTTGCAATTCACATCCACATGTTTTTATTAATAAAAATATGTGGATCTGAATTGCAGAACACCAAAAATGCTAAAGTAATCCACTTTCCAGTGAATTCGGATTCTAGAACAGACCTGAAAGAAGGGAAAAAATTTCCCCGGTATATTGTTTTCATAATTAATCTGATTAATTTTAAAATCAATAGATATTAAAGGAATAAAGTTATTCATTAACTAAGAAATAGTTCTACTTGTGATCCACCCTGTAGTTGTTTGTATACAACAAATTTCTTAAAACGATGCCATCAACACATGGTAAAATAATAATGCGTGTAGCATTAGCAAATTTACTCGTCAGCTGGTTTCAGTGTGTGTGTGTGTTTGAACTCTTGGCTGCTATATTTTGACATCTCGCATGAAGTGTTGACGATCCAGGCTTTGAAAACACACATGTGTTTAGTTTTTGAGAAGACGCCAGAATAAAGTCGCAGTCTGCAGAATAAACAGGCAGAGAAACGCAGAGTTGCATTAATGCGTGTACCTGCCATCAACAATTTCAAAACATTCTCAAGGAATTAAAATTTCGCGGTATAAAAATTCTATTAGTCTAAAACGTCGGAGATTAATCAAATAAGGGAGAGAGAAAATATGGATCAGCTGTTTTGTGTTTTCCAATACAATTTAAATAGAAATTTCGATCGATATCGAATGTTGTTATTTGGACCGTGATTTTTAAGGTATCACCCTCTCTAAAAAGTAAATATGCAAACAAAATCCAAGAGAAAAAAAAGAAAATGTCTTGAAAAAGATAAGAAATGAAAAATGACACTAAATGCATAAATCTAAATTCACAAAAAGAATAAATCCATAATTCCAATTTGTAGTTTTCTTTGCTTTTAGGCAGATAAATATAAAATTTATTCAAGTTTTAAAAGTTTTTTTGTTAATATTATGTATATATAATTTTATTAAGCAAATAAATCTTTTTCCTTCATTATTTTTTCTAATAATAGTAGAATTTCTCTTTCATTATTTAAAATAAATAAAAAAAAAAGATACATAATAAAAATAATGTGCAATTATTGCATTTTTAAGTAATTAAATTATTATTTTGTTTTTGTTTGTTTGTTCACTTTTAAACAAGAGAGAGAGAGAGAGAGATTGAGTGAGAGAGGAAATCTGTTGTCGTTGATGATAATTTTCGTTTACGATATTGATAATAATGATAAAACACAATGTGTTGTTGATGAAGATGATTGGGTCGATGTATGAATAAGTGGGTGGGTGGGTGGTTGGGTAGAGTGTAGTGTGGTGTTTAGTAAATCTTAGTAATTTTTAATTACCTCGATTTGGACCAGTACTGGACGCATTGTTCGCATAATAGGGTTTATTCATTTGTTGTTGCTGCTGATTAGCAGATTGTGGATTGTTATTGCCACCTTGATTATTACCACCGGGACCACCAGGGCCTCCTCCATTACCAGGAGCACCTACTTGGCCGCCGCCTTGGGGACCACCAGGGCCACCTTGCGGTCCGCCATTGCCATTGCCACCTCCGCCGCCACCTTGGCGAAGATTTTGAGGTTGTTGACCTGCTCTTTGAGCTTGTTGCTGCTGCTGTTGTTGTTGTTGTTGCTGCTGAACTTGTTGTTGCTGCTGTTGTTGTTGCACTTGCGGTCCCTGTGGGTGTTGCGGATAATTTGTGGGTCTCTGTATGGGTGTGGGATAACGTCCCTGGGATCCTTGCGATCCAGGCGGACCACTAGCACCACCTCCCCCACGACTATTAGGATTCATATTTTGATTATTGCCACCCGGTCCACCAGTCATTCGCTGTTGAGCCGCTTGTTGTGATTGTTGTTGTTGTTGTTGCTGAGCAGCTGCCTGTTGTTGCATTACTTGATCCCACTGCAAAACGAGCACAAATAAAATAAAATGTAAAAACTTAGTTTAACAATTGAAGCACAGCCGCGAATAACGTTTCAAATGCCATTTTTTGCAAAACATTTTTTTTTTGTATATTACCGTTAACATTACTCTCTTACATTACTCAAACACCAAATTAGCCAAAATTATGCTCCTTATCGCTATCGAAATGCAATTAGAAAAAGACAGTCAGTGGAAGAACGTTGTAAGTTACATTCAAAATGATGCGAACGGAATTATCGAAAGTAATTGATAAGTGGAACAGAGGTACAAAAAGGAAAGTTGATGTTGAAAATTGGAAAGACAATAAAATTATAAGGTTGAGAAATAGTGGAAATGCGTATATAACAAGAAAAAATAAAAGTATACCTAATAAAAACGCTCCAGAGCAGGTAACATGGAAGAACGTTTTAAGTCCGCAACATTTTATTTTTTATATTAATTTTTGTTATATAGGTTTGTGATTGCCAATGCTACTTAATTTGTAAAAAAAATAGCATAAGTCAAATACAGCAACATTTTTATCATTTCTATGAAAAAAATACAATGAACAAACAGGTTTTTTATCGTCTTTAATCGAATTAATTTTCGAATTTAATTTTCTTGATACAAATTTTTGTTTTGATGTTGAATTAATTTTTATTTGTTATATATATATAAAATTTTATAATTTATCCTTTATTTAAAGAATATAAATCAATTAAACAAAATTGTCTTTAATAGGAATGTTTTCTTTGCGACAATAACATTTTGCAACGTGGAATAACGTTTTAAAAGCCATTTTCCATGATGCTTGCTGTAGTGGAATAACGTTTTAACTGACATCGCGCTTTGGATATAAAACGTTTTTCCACTAAAAAAATGTTTAAACAGTAAATTAACATGTAATTTCAAATTAAAATTTCTTGATTTTTTGAATATAAGTTTTTATTATTATCATTTTTGAGAAGGTAAAAAAAATTTAAAAAATATATAATTTTGCCTTGAAAAAAGGTTTTTTTACTCTCCTGAACAATTTGCAATTTGTCACTTACAACGTTATTCGCGGCTGTGCTTCAATTGTAAAAAAAAAAAATTGAAAATGCTGGTTTTTTTCTTCTAATTATTTTAGTGAAATATATTTCACAATGCGATTTATTTTATCAACTTACACTTCCATAATTTTTATGATGTGGTGGACTTGGTTGTGATTGAGCTTGCTTAACCAAATTTAAGCTGACGTCAGCTCCCAAAGGACTTTTCAATTGACGACCCATCTTAAAAATAATAAATATTAAATCATACGTTATAAAATTTATAAATTAATGTTTACATACCGAATCTTGTAGATGCGTTTGTTGCTGACTCGATTTCATGTAGGCAGCAGCAGCTGCTTGTTGTTGCGGTGTTGGTCCGCCACGAAATTGATTTATAGCCGCCGCTGTTAGTAATTGAGAGTTCATGTATTGTGTATTGAAATTGCTCATTGTGTGTTGAGATTGAGGTCCCGGTGGACCTTGAGGTGGGCCTGGGGGTCCACTTGAACCTGGTGGACCACCTTGATGACCAGCATGTCCACCATATAAACTGGCAGCCGCAGCTGCTGCTGCTAATCCATAATTTTGAGCACCAGCTCCAGCGCCTTGTGGTGGTCCACTATAGAACGTTGTTGGTCCACTAGGTCCGCCAGCAGAATTTGAATAATAGCTATTCGATTGCAATTGATGGGCTCCCGGCGGTGGCCCAGGTGGACCTCCCTGTGGATGTTGTGGAGGACCTGCTGCATACAGGTTCATATATTGTTGTGCGGCAGCATAGGGTCCCCCACCTCCGGCTCCTTTTGAACCTATTGTTCCCAATTGTTGGGATGTTGGTGGCGCTTTTACCGAGCCCACAGTTGACATTAATGAGTTGGAATTAGAGGATATAATGGCCACAGCAGCCGCATTAGGATTATTAAGTTGTTGAGAATTGGGGTTGCCAAACGGTGAAGGACCTCCACTCATACGGAATTGTGAGGTTAGGTTAGAATACATTTCTGGTGTAGGTGCAGTTGCCATATTCGGTGGTGTTTGCATAGGATAAGCATTAAATGGGCCTCCAGCTGCGGCGGCCGCACCAAAATGTCCCGGAAAATTGTGAGCCGCAGCAGCTGCTGCTGCTGAAAATTGTGAACGACTTGAATGATCAAGTGAATGGAATGGTGCGTACAGCCCTCCTTGCGAAGGTGGCGGTGGCATTTGCGATGAATTAAACACTACAGCGGGTGGACTTGGTATAGTCGGTATGCCAGCAAATTGTGGAGTTGCTTGATAGAACGTTTGTGGAGCATGCATTTGCTGCTGAGCGGCAGATTGTTGCTGCTGTTGTTGCTGATGCTGTTGTTGTAGATTTGGTGGCGGTGACATTCCCATTGAAGAAGAATGATGCTGATGCATTTGTTTGGCAGCAGCTGATGCTTGCTGTTGTTGCTGCTGCTGTTGCTGTTGTTGCTGCTGTTTAACTACATCTGATGGATGCTTCAGTGACTGCTGCTGCGCGTTCTGTTGCTGTTGCTGTGGGCTAGGATAACCTACTACAGAATTGTCATCAGTGGCACCAACCACAATACCAGCTGCAGCTTGTCCAAACTGCTGCTCAAGTTGCGCTGTATCGAATGCTGAACCGTGGCCGAATGCGGACGGCACTGTACCGGGCGACGATAATGAATGGTGTTGCATATGAACTGCGGTGACAGCATAGTGCGGCAAATGCTGTTGCTGTGAGGCCGCCACAGCTGCGACAAATGAAGCAGCTGTCATGTGTCCACTTGTATCGACAGCTTCCATTTGTTGTTGTTGTTGCTGTTGATGCTGCTGCTGTTGGTGATGAAGCTGCTGTTGTTGCTGCATCACTGTATTGGCTTCGCTGGTCAAAGTGGGCTGTGGAGTTTCCCAGACCTTCTTAACACTAGCAATTTTCATATTTAAATCCGCTTGGCTTAGGTTTTGAGCCTGTTGGGCTTGTTGTTGTTGTTGTTGTTGTTGATGTTGTGGTGTTTGTTGCTGTTGCATTGCTGCTTGAGCTTGTTGCTGATGTTGAGTTTGATTCGTTTGTTTTTGTTCACTGTCGTTTTGCTGCTGTTGTTGGCTCAAACCTTTGGTGGCGCTGGTGAACGACTCTGTGGCATCGCCAAATGAGAAGCCAAGCTTCATTTCTTTATCGTAATCATTTGACGATACTCCACTACCGCCCCCGATATTTGTTTGGGCCACAATACTGTCTCCAGACTGCTTTGTGGAATTACCAAATGTCATTTGGGAGAGTGCATTACTGAGAGTGTCAACGGCTGATACTGAAACATTTACACCCGAGACATTTGAAACAACTACAGATGAACCGACAAGTGATTCCGAGGAACGTTTCATTTGCGCTGCTTGCGCCTGTTGCTTGTAATTGGTATTTTCGAATATAATGGTATTGACGGGCGTTCCATCGATTAGTAGACCTCCTGTACTGGATTTCATGTCAACATTCATGGAATTGGCCGATGACATTTTCGATTTGTCGCTTTCGAGTTTTTGAGTGGCCATATTAATGGAAGCATTTGCTTCCGATTTACATTTTTGTAAATCCTGTGCTGGTTTTGGTTGTAGGGTTGAAGAAATGCTAGATGTCGAGACGGTTTGTTTTAAAATAGTTCCTCCTAGACCGGGCGGAGGTTTAGTAATCGTTGGCGGCTGCTGTTGCACAGCCTGCTGCTGCTGTATTGGTTTAACGGCAGTGGTTGTACCATGTGCAACAGCGTTTGGCAGTGTTGTTATTGGTAAATCTTGTTTTTTGATTTGTGATCCGGCCGATGCAGCACTGTTGTTTATCGAGCTCGAAGTACTTGTGCTTCTGGTTGGTACTGCTGCAGAGCAGGGAATGTCTTTTTCCTTAGAAACAGATTTCTTATCGCGTTCTTGGTTAACATTGTTTATATTGGTTGTGGTGCTTCGCTCATCGTCGGTTTTTGTACTGGAAATACTTTCATTTCGTACTTGCTGATGGCCACTTCCAAACTGTTTAGGTGGTGGCGCTGTAGTTGAACTTTTCTTTTCTGAGTCAGATTTCTTTATGTGTTGTTGTTGTTGTTGTTGTTGTTGTTGTTGTTGTTGTTGCTGCTGTTGTTGTGTAGATTGCTGTTTACTACCTGTTGTTGATTGTGAAGAACGTTCGGTTCCTTTATCCTTAACTTTAGTGAGACCAGCGCTTAGGGCCAATTGATTTTGTTTCGTTTTATCTACTTCGGCATTATTGTTTTCAGATGATTCAGAATTTCGTTTCAAATCTTTGTGGTCATCATAATTCGGTACGTATCTGACTCTGAAGGAAGAGTTCATGCCTCCACCACCACCTCGACCACGCCGTGACGGTTCGCCTCTTGGAGCAAAACCTCTATCATCCAAAGAACCAGAAATGTTTCGTCCAGCATGAATTCTCTCTCCACCTCTACCACCGTCTTTTCGTGGCACTTTGGGGCTGCGTTCGGATCGACGGCCACTTGAGTAGTGGTGGTCATCTTCATTGTCTTCGTTTTCTTGTTCTGAATAATGCATGTCTTGATTATTCCCGGAATTTTGATAACGACCTCCTCTCGAGTTGCCTCCACGTTGGTTCCATCCACCAGCATCTCCACGCCCACCCCGATAGGAACTGCCGCTGGCTCCAAAGCTACGAGAGTGGGATATGCGTTCTCTATCATTGTTTCGACTGCCACCCGTAGACTCTCGGCCACCTGCTCCACCGCTTCTTGCGCTGGGACGTTTTTCTCTTTGTGGTTGAGGCTGGGCAGCCCGCTGTTCTTGGTTATGTTGCTGTTGTTTTGTGTTATCTGACGTATCATTACTCACATTGGTTGGCTGTTCTTTTCGAGAATTAGTATCACTCTCCGTTCGCTTAATCTGCTGATCTGTTTCAATTTTATGTGTTTCTTCTTTGCTTGCTTCATTAACCAATTTTGCGGACTGTTGGTGTTGTTTATCGGTTGAGTTGTTCGCTGTAGTCAGTGTGTTTTGATCATTCGATTCAGAACGTCTCAAAATTTGTGTGGGCGCAAATATGTTTGAAGATTGATGATCACTGCTCTCACTCAATCTCTGCTGCTTGTGGTTTTGTTGCTGCTTTGGCTGAGGGGAAGATGATTCCTCTTCTGAAACGCTCTTCTGAGTATGAGGCCTTTGCAATATTTTAATAGGTATTGAGTCATGACTATGCGATGATGAAAAGCTTTCTTCGCGCTGTCTTTTGAGTTCAGCATCAGTTTCTTCAGCCCATGATGATACAAGGCCACTACCGAAATTGCTGGACTCTCCGGTATACCCATGTTTTACAGAGTCATCATTTGATGACACACTTGTTTTACGCTGAGAAGTATCTGAAATACTTCGGGACAACTGATTTGGACCTGCGCCACCACGCCCGTAGTCATCCCCACCGCGGTTTCCACCACGACCACTATTATTATGATAACGCTCATTGTCTCTGTCGCTGTCATTGCGTGACCGATAACCACTTCTTGTATACCAATCGCGATTATCGCCTCGTTCACCCCCTCCCATACGTTGAGGCCCGGAACTTTTTTGGATATAACGCGAATTTTCATAATTCGATGTAGATGATGAAGACTTCTCTATTCCCATGCTATTGCTGTTAGAGATGGACCTTCCTGCCTGTGAATTGTTATTGCCACTACCATTCGATCCATTGACCCCTCCTAGGCCAACGCCTGTGGAAGATGTCGATTGCATTTGCTGTTGTTGGCGAAAGCGTGGCGGTAAATGTGATTGAAAGTGGGCCGAAAATACTCCCTTAGAAGCCTGCTGTTGAGATTTGGCACCGATACCGTTATTATTATTATTGCCAACATTGGAAGATGTACTTCCTCCGCCACCTCCTCTAACAAAATCTCCGCATCCTCTCATGTCACGAGAATCGTATATACCACTACGACTTCCTGCACTTCCCCTTTCAGAATTACTGGAACGTTCGTAATTGCCACTACTACCGCCAACGGTTCTACGAGTTTGTTGGCTGTCATCTCCAACTGGCACAATTGTCGAATTAATTTGACCTTGTTGCTGTTGCTGTTGCGGTTGTTGGTGATGTGGTAATTGCTGCTGTTCTGTACCACATCCATCACCACTTGATGCAGCTGCTGCAGCCTTTTTGCTATTCATTTTCATTTCGAGTTCTTGTTTCTTTCTTGCTGCTGCTTGTTTTCTCTCCATTTCCCTTCGTTCTTCCTCTTCTTTACGTTGTTTCACTCGCTCGTAGACACTAGCATCCAGAGTAATACCACCAGCTCCAATAGCAGGACGATGACCGTTTTGATGTCGAGTATCTTCAATGTGATCACCAGAGGTGGGTTTCTCCCTCTCTGAACTATCACGATCCTTTCGTTGCCAATTACCAGAAGTAGCAACAGTAGCTCCTCCGGTGATGGAAGAAGTACCACTGGCATTCGAGTTTTTACGCTGATCATTGACACTGCTGATATTATTGGTTTTATTGAATACTGGTCTCTCACGTTCCTTGGTTGGGCTATCTTCAGGCGATTCATCATCTGAAAATGTCAATTTTTTTGTATAATCAATTTCATCTTGATTAGTCCAACTATCATCGTTGGCAATTGCATTTAGCCGTTCCAAGTCTTCCTCGCGTATAATGGGACGTTGTTTTTCAACAACTTCCGGTTCAATTATATATTCTTTGTCTTTGCGATGCGTGTTATTACCAGCTCCACTGCCGCCACCAGCACCATTGCTGGGCAATGGAGGAGTATTAAGTAAAGGTGGACGTTTAGGCAGGGTTGTAGCTTGGCGGAAGCTACTGCCTGTCGACGACGAGTTTGAACGATAATCTTGCATATTTCCGCGAGGTTGTGGTCGCATAGTTACCGACGACGATGAAGAATCTTTAATTATTCCGTTTTGATAGTTAGGCGGTGTCTGAGAACGTCCCCCCATGTTCGAACCACCTGTGCTAGAAGAGTTGCAACTGCCACCACCATTTCCGGGTGGTAGCGGTACACCGCGCTGCATAAACGGTGGCATCAAGGCCAATATTGGTAGTGGTACAGCAGCGCCTGAACTATTAGCTGAACCCTGTTGGGGGCCCTGGCCCTGATGGTTCGATTGGTTGTCGGCTGAAACACCCTTGGCATTCTTTTCTTGCTGTTGCAACCAAGCTGCAGCATCTGTTTGTGGTCTTAAACTTACTTCGTTCATTTCGCGATTTTGATCGCCACCGTTTCCGTCGTTGCCATCTCTGTAGTTGTTGTGTGCATCGTTGCGTTGTTGTTGATGATGATGCTGATGACGACCGCCACCAGCACTTCCATGATGATAATCTCCACCACCTCGTTGATGATGGTAATTTTGATGATTCGAATTCGAATGATGATGTTGGTGATCTCTGTCTCTTTCCCTCTCGCGCTCTCCACCACTTCGGCGATTTGCATTCG
This sequence comes from Lypha dubia, assembly GCA_947311025.1. Classification (NCBI taxonomy): domain Eukaryota; kingdom Metazoa; phylum Arthropoda; class Insecta; order Diptera; family Tachinidae; genus Lypha; species Lypha dubia. Next base: position 7,978,733 of record OX371262.1, on the reverse strand, counting down.
TATTGCCGCCGCTTCCGACGCCACCAACTGTGCCATCTAATGTTGGAAACTCGTGTTGAAATTGAGGACTCTGATAAAGTGGTGGTACATTGGCTGCATTCTTGCCACCACGTTGGTTGTCGTTTCCCGTTGTTACAGCTGACCATGTTATTGGCTTCTGTTGATTGTGTTGGTGATGAGTTTGATTGCTACTGGTATTTTTAGCAACCGATGCCGAATTATTTATTAATTTACTGCCAACTCCAATAACAGTGCTGCCGTTATTATTACTATTGTTGTTGTTGCTGTTATTGTTAAATTGTTTATTTATGCTGCTGCCGCCACTGTTACTATTGATGTTGTTTGCAGTATTGCTACCGCTGTTATTATTGCTATTACTGCTATTATTGCTACTGATGATATTATTAGTTATATTGGTAGCCTTTAATGAATTATTTCCAGACGTGGCTGTTTGTACGCCTCCTATTTTTATATTTAAATCAAACATACAAACACATAATTCAAAAAGGAAAGAATTAATACATAAAATATATTACAAAAAAATAAAAAGGAAAACTAATTTTTCGAGTTTATATTTTTTTTTGTGGCTGCAGATTTTCTTTTAGTTGATTTTCATAATGTTTGTATAACTTTTTTTTTTGGTTCTTTTGAAAATATGTTTTGTTCTTATTGACATAGAGCTCACTTTACTCACTTACTTCTTTTAATTTCTTTTATACCTCTAAAATATTTAAAAATATGAACTTACCTTCTTGACCAGTTATTGTATTATTAGCAGATATTGGCGAGCTTGTTGTTTCAGCTTTTAAGGATGGAAGATTGGCTGGTGGTCGCCGAGCGGACGGCACTTTGCCCAAACTTTGCATTCCATGTTTACGTGGCACTTGATTTTTTTGTGCTGAAGGTTCAGTTGTTTCACCCTTAAATTAAATAATGGTACAAATAAATTATACATTTAAAAAAATAATAAATATTCACATATTTAAAAGAAAGGAAAAATATAAAAATTGTTTATTTCGTGCAAGGACTTTTATTTTAAGAAATACATATACAATTTATTGCTCTGATAAACTTTTTGCAATTATAGAGAAGAGTATCGTATGTATTGTCAGATAAAGTTCGTTACGAGTCTTTCACGGAATTATCTCTAAATACTAAATTTCACGCTGTGTGCTTTTTTTTATTAAAACAATTAAAGCAATAAATCATTATTTTTAAATTTTTCTATGTACTATTTGACAATAAATAAATAAACTTACACGACTATTTTTGTACATTCGATTTATATCGAGTGCTGAGAACTTGGGCTTGGCATTTCGCTCTCCCCTACTTCCCCCCAGTGTACTCATGCTGCCAATAGATCCTCATTAGCGTTAACTTGCCCCTCGTGCACCAAGCACCTCGCACTTTTCGGATCTTTTTTGTTATCTACTGCTGCTTTTGGCTGCTGATGCTGGTTGTTGGTGTTCTCGTTATTATGATTTTTTGTTGCAATTCAAAAAGTTGCCTGCTATCCTTCTTTTATTTTGTGTTATTGTTTCAAACAATAATTAGTATTTTGTTTTTTCTAACTATTTTATAGTTATTGTTGTTTTTTTTTCGTGTTTATCTTTTAAGATTTGTTTATTTGTTTTTTTTTTTTTTTTTTTTTTTTCAATTGTTTATAATTTGCTTATTTTGCAAAATTTTTATTTGTTGAAATGAAAATGAATAAAAACTCTTGTTTATTTGTTCTTTTTGTTAAGTTTGCTATTTTTGTGAGGGCAAAACAAAAGAATGTTTTTTTTCCTTTATCAATTTAATGTTTGGCAGGTTTGTTGGTTGCTTTTATATTTTTGTGTTGTTTTTGTTTTTTAAAGAATCCTTAAGAGAAAAGTGTTGGAAAGTGTTTGTAGTCCTTTTTATTAAAAAAAAAAAAAAAAAAACTTACTATTGACGATTTTTCAATTGTGTTATAAGTTTTTCTTTTTAGGTATGTAATAATGCAATTAAATTTATAGGAGTTTTTTTTGTTTATCCTTGTAATATAAGTTTATTAATTAAACCTCAGTCTTCTGTTTATCCTGAAAAAGAAAAGAAATATAGAAATCAATAATTAATTTTTATTTGTGATTTATTAGAAAATTTAAATAAAAATATTGTTATGTGGTTTATATTGGTATTTAAAATTTATTCAGGATTTGTATAAAACTTAGTTTTCGAAGTATGTATGTACAATGTATGTATGTATATACATACAAAGTTAAACTATGGCTAGTCTAACCCTATCTAACTCGTGAGCTGCGATTTATTTGTTTTTTTGTTATTGGTTTTTGTTTTTTATTTGAAAGGAGAATGACAAAAATAGGAATAAATTATTGCTTTTAGGCAACACGGAGGTTTTATTGGTCAAAATTTATATTATTTTATAAAAAAATGCCGAAAGTGTCACACACCTCTCCAACTTATCAAAGTAACAAACAAAAATCAACCAGAAAAAGTTATTGTAGTACAACTTTGAAATAGCAGATGGTTTGTTGCCCATAGTCTACACTATGATACAGAGGATTCGACTTTGGTTTTTTGTATAATTTACGTTTTTCCTATTTATTGCCTGTCTTATTCATATCGTTCTTTTTCATACATTATATTATTCATCTACGTACAAGACTTAAAGAGAACCAATTGAAATATTAGTGTTACTGGGCGAATACAACAGGATATGGCCTCCCTACCGCCTGCTAGACAGCGTTTCAAAAGTCTTTGGCTTGAACTTCAATTTTACGGTAAATATAATTTTAAATTATATTTTTGGAGTTCAAAATGTATCAAAAAGGTAGATTTCTTGGAAGAATATAAATGATTTGCTAGATGGTCTATACATATGTACATACATGCATGTACATATCGAGCATTTGCTGCAATAGAGTAAAGGTAGTGTCACAACTGACAGACATTTGCCCAAAAAAGCATAACCACTAAATACTAATGAAAAAACTTTTGATTTAGATACCTGTTTATAACGTTAAACAGTTTCCCACATAATTTATAGAAAATGTAATAGAATCTTATCTAATTAGATTCTGTTTAACTTAATAAATAAATGCATAAATCAAAAAGTTTTTCATTAGTATTTAGTGGTTACGGTTTTTTGGGCAAATGTTTGCCAGATGTGACCGTACCTTAATAACCCAAAAAAAAAAAGAAGTTTTGCAGAAAATGTGTTTAAAGATGAGCATTCGCTAACAACTTAATGATAAAAGAAAATTTAATATTTGTCTCAAAAGTTTAGTATGCAAGATATTATAATGAAATTTTTACAGATTCTGAAGCACGATATGAGAAATTTTGCTTCAATATTAACTCAAAAATAACTGTTTTTGAGTTATGACTCTATTGCAGCAAAAGCCTCGATATGTATGTATGTACGTAGTACATAATTCATCTTCACCTTTTACCACTAGAGCATTACACAAAGTTTATATTTCCCATAATATTTTGTATGTATTTTTACTTATGCCAGAATTTAACAAAAATTCTAGAAAATTTGACCTAATAATAATTTAAAACCATAGAACTAAAAAAAACTGAAATATGTATTATTATTATGTTTCCATTTTTTTCCACATAGAATTATTTTTGCTTGGCAGTACTGTTTACTCGCTGTTTTAACAAAACCGATTCTATTATAAAGGAGATAAAAAGAGACAGCTAGTGTCAAATAAACATGTATACAAACTTTTAAGCAAAATAAACTAATGAATGAAAACAACAAAAAAATTAGAGTAAAACATAAACTAAGAAAAACTAAAAAGGAAAACAATGAAAAACCTAGCAAAAAGTCAACGAAGATGAAAAGAAAAAAAAACATGGCTTAAATCAGATATATAGTGGCGTCTTGAATTAAATAAATCATATAGCATACTTTTACTCAAACAATTTGTAACTCTTATATATGTATATTTCTCAGGTAACGCGAACAATAAGGACTACAGGTTTATTTATTTACCCTTTTAATGACACCCAATTTGTCTAGTTTTGATGAACTAAGTATATATTTTTGTTGTTAATGTATTGGGCGATTGTTTGGTAATCGCTTTGTGAATGGGTTGCGGCTCCAAGGGATGCTTTTCGTTTTATTGCTACTCTTTTCTTCTCTTTTTATTAGTTTTACTTTCTCGTTGTAAAACAACGAATACGTTTTTCTTTTATGTTAAATGAACTTGTTCCCAACAATGAAAATGTTTTTAATGCAGTTTTTACTTTTTATTTAGTTAAAGAATAATAAATAAATCAGAAATTAAAAATTTTTATTTGTCTCTTTAAATTTGATTTCTATTTATCCATATATTTATTTAATTTCCAATTTTAATTAAATTTACTATTACCATTAATTTTTCTTTCGCAAAAAATAATTTTCTTCTTTTCAACATTTACAAATAGATTTTTTAAACACTTTTTTCGCGTTTATTTCTTTTTCCACACACTCACACGTTACGAACAGCTTAAGAAACAAGGTTATCTAACAGGATTTTTTTAAATTACTAATTTTAAATATTTATTTTCAGTGTTATTTTGTAAAAAAAAATCACTAACACGATTTTTCACTGCAGCACACTCAACTTGTTTTTCGGTTTTGTAAAATTTTTCTTAAAAACATTCGTTATTTGTCGGTAAATTTCGTTTCCTCCATTCGTCGATATATATATTTTTTGTTTTCTACTCGTTGCCCGAGATTCATTACTAGAATATAGCGGTACTACTTTAACGTGCAATGACAGTCATTAAAAAATTTGTAAAAAATGAGGGGGAGTAACATGACTATACCAAACAATGTTGTATACGTGATTATATAGAATGAAACATATATGTACATAAGAGTAAATTAAATTTTAAAAAGCAATTATAAATTTTTTTAATCAAGCAGGTACATATTCCTGCATATAAATGCAAACAGATAAATAAATAAATATAAGCAGTCTTAAATGATTTATTTGAATATTCTTCATAGTAATACAAAATAGTGTTGCCAGATAATTTTTCGTAGTTATGCATATTCACACGAAGTTTATAATGTATTGCAGGATTTTGGTGTAACATTTCCTTTCTTTTACAATTTCATACATGTTATTTATGGCCAGTTTGTAAATATGTAATTAGTAAATTTTATTTAATTTTGTTTGTTATATTTAAATAAGGTTTAATTTTTTCAGTAAGTAATTAAAGTTCTCACTTAATTACGATGATTATAAGGTAACTCTATGGTAATACATAAAAATTTCCCACAAATTTCTATAAAGAACAGCTGACTAGAACAAATAAAGAAATGTACAAAAATATATATGTACATATATATATATACATTATTACTTTAGCTAAAAATAAGAATAATGAAGAACTGCTGAAATGTTTTAAAATAATAAGAGCCACTTTCAGAATGATTAAAAATAGGGTAATAGCGACAAAACAAGAAACTTTTGTTTGCTTTGTTTCAAACAAGAACATCAAGCACTCTAAAATATATAGAAATTTCGTTGTATTTAAATACACAATGTCGGCTATTTATTGGTAATTTAATTTTGCAGTGAAAAACAGAATTTTGCATTTAAATGGGTTTTAAAAGTCAACAACAAAACAGCAATGCTAATAGTTTCAAAACATTTTTATTTAAATCCTTTATATAATTTTTATTTTTGTTACAAACATTGTTATTATATTTTTATTAAGTTGTATTATTTATTAACCACAAAAATCTTTATAACGTTATGCGTTCCTGTACTCTAAATATATGACTCAGGAAATGAAATAAATAAATAGTAAATAGTAAAAATAAATGGCCCATTATCATCCACCAATTCTGCATACATTTTTTTATCTCGCTCCGTTTCGGGTTTAAGTATTATAAAAATGTAAAGTGCCAATATTACAACTTGTCATTAGTTAAAAGTAGGATCTTGTCGAAAATATATCCACTTATATCATTACCAGTGATGGAAAATGTGGCACAATTGTGCCATTTGTGGCACTTTTGAATGTTTGATGGCCCTGTGGTACTATCTAATCTATTTTGGCCCTTTCAGCTCAAAACTCAACTAACTGCTTCAAATCGTTAGAACGGTTTGAAATGTACTGAAAGCGTTCAGTACATTTTCAATGTAATTTTTTCCCTGTTTCGAACCCTAGTTTTGTTTACAACATTGTTTTGTTTGTCAAGAAAAAACCCTTACTTTTTGCAAACTGTCTTGTGCTAGTTCCAAAGGCGAATTCATTACAGGTGAACTTGTAAATACAGCTGTCAACTTTTGTTTTCATTTTCATCATTTTGGGATGTCAAAATACACTATTTGCTTCTTGAGTTTGACATTGTACAATGATTTTACAAAAACAAAATGCTTGTGGTTTTTCTTACATGTTGTACTTGTTTTATTATTGCGATCACCATATATGCATCTGAATTCGCCTTGACTAGTACCAATATCAAATAAACACACAAAAAAAAACTAAGTAGACTGTCTAACGGTAAAATTTGTATTGAACAATAAAATTTCGTGTTGCTTTTGGGTAATGGTATTTGTTTAAATTTATTTAAGATAAAACACATCGAACCTTTGCTGCAATAGAGTCATAACTCAAAAAATAATGCAGAATTAATTATCATATCGTGCTTCAGAATGTGTAAAAATTTCATTCAAATATCTTGCATACTAAACTTTTGAGACAAATATTAAATTTTCGTTAACCATTAAGTTGTTAGCGAATGCGCAACTTTAAACTCATTTTTATGGAGTTATGACTCTATTGCAGCAAAGGCTCGACATATACTGTATTAGTATTACTACTGTTTTATTTCAATAAAAAGCTTGTTATCAAATATATTATAAAAAAGTTTTGTTGGCCCTCTCGAAGCTATTTTGGCCCTTTTAAATTGTCAATTTGGCCCAAAACAAAAAAACTCAAATTCCATCACTGATCATTACTACAGACTTACTGCAGCAAAAAAATTGTCTGGCATCCCTTAGTTCAAGAAATGCACAAAATGCATAATAAAAACACCGGTCGCAGTACATAATTGTTTTATACCGAAATTTTATTACAGATTTGCAAATCAAACTTGTTTTTTTTTATTAATTTCCACATAACTTTTTTCATAATTAGTTTGTTAAAACCAAAACTCTACTTACCTTTCCTCTTTTCTTTTTTTCTTTCTATACTTTCGGAAGTTCGTTGATCTTTTTGTTGTAATGGACGTTATAAGACCTATAAAACGCAAACTTGTCTTTTTCAAACTGCAACATTCAAAACACAAAATATGAGTTACTTTTAAATATTCTGCTCTTTAATTGAAAAAAAAGTAAACTTTATAACAAAATTACAAAACTTCTATTAATATTATAATATAAAAAACAAAGATTTTTATTTTTGCAATTTATCTTTTCTTTATATACGCACAGTATTAATATAGTTATCTCTTTCTTTCACCTGCGAATAGTGTAGTCAGAAGATGTATTGCAATTCAATATTGGTGGTGTGTATGTGTGTGTGTCAAATATATCCAATGAGAATTACTTTTTCTTCTTCTTACTAAATTTAGCTTTTTTTCGTAGCGAATTCTTTTCTTTTGTGTATTGATGGCCTGGAATGCAACTTTCTTTTATTTAATTTCAATTAAAATTAACTTTTACGCAATTGAATTTATTGCTAACATCGACGTGAATACGTTGTTGGGTACTGTTTACTAAAATTATTTGTTAAATTGTGTTAAATTTTCACGTTAACCCGTCACGAACAGGACAGAAAACACTTCACTTTCTCAGACAAATTCTTAAAATGGCGTTTTGACAAGTAACGAGTACTAACTAGTGTTGTATGATTAAACAAGTACAGAATGTACCCATTACTTATACTAGGTACTTCCATAGTGATGGCACTTTTAGATGCTTTAAAATTAGTTGAAGGGCTTCAATAATTCATAATAGATTTTTTATATTTTTAATTAGGAACTTTTTTGAGTTGGAATAATTACATGTAAAACATAAAACTAAATCTATGGCTGGAATAAAATATTATTGGAGTTAATGTTAATAAGCGGTTTTGACAGTTATATGTTAAAATGTGTTTGTAGGACAATACTATTGCAATGTGTATGTTTTATTCGAAAGAGGCAAATATATTGCCCAAAATGAAAATATTTGGGTTTAATTGTTCAACTAAAATAAATGCAATACGTTGTGAAAAGTGCTGTCAACATTGTACAAAATTTTCGTACCGCGATAAAACTAAACAACTGTTTGACTTGCGCCATATTATATATCAAATAAGTTTGCATAATGTAGGGCAAAATAAAAATAAAATATTGCCAATAACATGTGCATTAATATTGGAAAACGGAGGGGCCGCTTAATAATTCATCATCATGTTTCATTTCATTTCGACGCCTGTACATTTGATTGTCCAATTCATAGTAAGCTCTTTAAATTGCACATATCATCTAATGATTAAACCCGTTTAAACCAGATGCTTCGCAATTATTTTAAACTCAAGAGGGAAATACATAACACGAAAATAAACTACAATTTATTTTTTTTTCAACATTTATTACCTTTTGAATTATACATTTTATTTAATCACTATCATTTTAATGTTGAGTAGACTATAAATTAAATTTTTTTCTAAATAAATATCATTATATAAAACGAAAAGCAATGTAATTATAATTTGTGAATTTTACGTTAGAATTAAGAGACTATAAAACTGGTATGGTAGTTGGTTGGCTTTTTGACTATTGTATTACAAAATATGTTTAAAAACAAAAATTAAATAAAAAGTCAAACAGTTTTTTTTTCGATTATATCGAAAATCGAATGTATAACCTGAAATATGTAGTTAAAAACATCGATTTTAGAATATTTGCCACTTATATAAACGGTTTTTTGTTTCATATAGCACTAAGTAGTATGTATATATTCGAAATTCCAACATTGTTAATAATATATACTTACATATGTATGTATATAGTAATATGACATTTTATTTTTTTGTGTTTATATATGTACATATATGTATATAAATGTTCAATTTTATTTTATAAAATATCTCAATTTTTATATTATTTATAAATACATAGTTATTGTAATAAAATTATTTTATAATCAGCTGACGTGGTGAAGCCACATGGTTAAATATTTACGATTATGGCAGTATTGTTAATTCCTCTTAAACAGCTGATATTTGTTTGATTAAGCTTTATTTTCGTACTGTCAAACTTCCTTGAGTATATATGGGAGGGCATTCATAAATGTTGTAAAGTGTTTTCGTAAAGAACCGTTTGACGAAAGAAGACCTTTACAATAAATACAACAAATTTATGTTCTGAGTAATTCCAAAAAAAAAAAAAAAAAATTCAAATAATATATTAATCACAATAATTTTTTTATATTATTTTCATTTATTCAATTATTATTATGTTATATGTAGATGATTCATGAGAAAATTATGTATTTAAATTATATGGAAGGCACAGGGTAAAAAATATATTTCCTGGAAACAAAAATAAAACATATACATATTCGGAAATTACTATGAAATAAAAAAAGTTGTAGTGAAAAGTTTAATTAAAATCAAAATTGGGTAGGGTGACTTCATAATTCGTAAATACTCACCATGGTTAAGTATCTTTTTTTTTGTATTGCGTGTGCATATGTTGGTATGCATGTTCTAAAGTATGGATTCAATAATTTTGGTTATTGAATCAATTGTTCATGGGATCAAAAATCACAATTTTTAATGACTTCAAAATTTCTGGCAGCGCTTTAAAGCTGCTACTGCCGCACCCCCTTATAAATTCAGTTGAACTCTAATGTTGGCAGCACTTATTACTACAGTTAAAATTTAATTCTTTATTTTATTTTAGCAACACATGCATTTGCATTTAATTTTATTGTTTTCGAAAGTTCGATTTAGTGTAAAATTTTCGAAACTAAAAATTAAATCAAAACTTTGAAACCGAACAACATTTCATAATTTCCTGAAATATGCTCGAAATTTCTATCAGAATTTTATGTTTTAAAATTTAGTTCATTAATAAAAATTCTCACGAATAATATTTTATAAAATTGATTTGCCCCCAAAGAAAACGATTTGTATGTAAAATAAAAGCGTGTCTACATATCGCTCCTTTGCTCAAACAGCGTCACAACGTGAAATAATGAAAATTTACGGATCTTGTATAATCAAATGTTTGCGAAAAGATTGTTGTAAAAAAAGTATTTTGTCCATTGATTTTTTTATGTTAATTGAAAACTTTAAATTCAGTTTCGTTAAAAACTATTTTTTGTCTACTTATAACGTTATTTTTGAGTAAATGAGCGATGTGTTTATTACAGAACATGATTTAAACAATTAAAGTTTTTTTGAAATACATAAAAATAATGCAAAACAAATAAAGACTTTTGTATATATGTATGTATAATCATTTCGTTGGTTGAAATGCAACATCACGTAACTACACTTTTTGGAGTTTTATTGCAGAAGAAAAAAACCCAAATGAAATATGTATTTCAAGTGGCTAAATTTTATGGTTTGAGGTTGGAAAATTGTTTATGGACATGTGTTTCGATACAATTCGCAAAAATAAATTAAAAATTTGATTTCGATTTTTTTTTTCATTTGTTAGTTAGGGGGTTTTGTATTTCAGCTAACGATTTGTGGCTTAAGTGCGGTCAGACAGGCGATCGGATCGTGTAGAATTTTGTTTATATTAATCACTAGAAAAAAAAAGTGCATTTATATAAATACATATGTATGTACATATCGTTGCCTTAATATAGAAAGGTCCTAACTACGTTTTTTCTCAAATCGATAACTTAAAGGGTTACTTATCGAAAAAATGATTAATAAGCGATTTGAAAAATAATATGGAGTTAGGGCCTTTATATATTAAGGTAACAATGTATAGTATACATAGAAAGTAGATTCTCTAGAAAAACTCGATCGTCTGGATTGTGATAGCCAAAATTTTAAATACAATTACAGTAACTCAATATTAACTCTAAATAAATATTTATAAAAAAATAGTGTATGGTACATAGAGCAAAATAGTTATAAGGACAGAAGAAATAATTAATAATGCATAAAAAAATAAGTTACTACTTAAATACTAAATTGTTAAAAAGACAATTTCCATAATTCTATAATTTTTTAAGGTATTTGAATTTGAATTTTAATACATATTTTGTTTTTTGTTTTAATTAATTAAAAAAAGGATTTTTGGACGCCGACGATTTCATGGTACACAATGTTTGTCGCTCCAATTGAAAATCATAGTCAAGATCTCTTTTAATCACAAAATCTTTAAGTTGTGGCAGTGTAGAATGCTGTAGACAAAAAAAAAATAAATTTGCAAATATTTTCGTTTTTATGAAAACTGAAAAATCTCACCTCATTTTGATGAGTAGATTTAAGCATCGAATTTATAACAAATGGCACACCATCCAGCTCTGTATAAGTACCCAAAGTACCCAGACAGTGACCAGCAGTATTAACGGCGGCAGTGTTAACGGGCGGCCTAGGCGCCGGCCTTTGTGGTGAGTTTATTTGATAAGAATGTTGAATTTCTTCATAATCATGTTCTTCGCCATTGGGAACACTCGGCAACTAATTTAAAGAAATTAATAAAATAAACTAAAATTATTTGGGAAACTTTGAAGCGCTCGCCCTACCGATATTTTTGAATTTCTTAAAGCTTGTTGTCCCGCATTATGTAGATTCAAACGATTTAGAGCTTTTTCCACTTCACTCATACCATTTGCAGCGCTGACTGGCACCGGTGGCGGCAAACGTACCGGTATGCTGCCCGTTTTATAACAAATCAATATGCCATTTATGTCTCTAGTAAATAAAATTTATGAAATTAATTCAAGTACATACACAAATCATTTGCTTATTTTATATATTTACCCGGCCAACTTAAAGCCTTCGGGAGCAATTTTTAGCTTTGAACATAATATTATATCTGTGACTGCTTGGGTAACGGTTCCCCGTTTTGACAGCTTATAGGCAATTTGACGTTTACGCCAAGCCTTTTGTTCGGTGTCGGCTGTACGTGATAGTAAAGAAAATTCCTTGGGCGGTGCAATCTTTTCAGCAATTACTCTGAAAATAAACAAATGAACTTAATTAAGGGTTTGAATTTAAAATGCGAAAAGATTACAAGAAAAAAAAAAACATTAATACAAATCCGAACTTTCGTAAACATGAAAGAGTTTAGTAGTAAAAGGAAATTTGAAATGCCGGAGGATGTATAGCGGACACTCGATGACTAGCGATGCGAATCAAAAACTGTTCGAATCTGTATCAATTCGAAAGCATTTGCCTTCGTTTCTCAATACAGAGTTAACTTCCCAGGTATATTAAAAATTTCCAAAAAAACACTGAATGTTCTCAGTGACATCACTGACGTAACACAATTTTCGGAGATCGATCGCCAGAGGCGACACAACTATTTCACGTGAACAACTGATCATTTATTCTTATATTAGGGACCAATTTTTGACTTGATATTTAAGTTATAATTATTTTTAAGTTGTATTTAAATATCAAATTGTGTTTTTGACTGCATATTTAAAAAAAGTACTTAATTAATAATTAAATGAACAACCTTGCGTATTTAAATAGTATTTAAGATTTACGAAATTGAATATGTTATTGACTGCTTGTTCTTCTTATAAGTATAAAATAAAGCCAATAAAATATTTGTGGCTGCTGGCGAATTGCATAAAGTTTTGTCTTGTTTTGTCGCAATTAACCTTTTAATCGTTTTGAAAGTTGCTTTTATTCTTTTAAAATATTTCAGCAGTTCTTAATTATTCTTATTTTTAGCTAAAATAAAAACATTTTTTTTTTAAGCTATTGCATAGCTTCTATTGCGGGTTTTGAGGCGACCGAATCAAGAAATTTTGAAAAGTTTGTTTCTTAAGTCTTTTGTTTATGAAACGAAAAAACCTGTCGCTAGAGATGTGCAATGTCGTGAATTTTTCACGCGTTAATTACGTGATTCGTGATTACAAATTGATAAAATCATGCGTCAGGCTGACACTAAGTTTGTTTCTTAAGTCTTTTGTTTTTTTAAGTGAAAACTTCTTTTTTATATAGTCTATGTATGATGACTATACAGTGCCGCTTTAGAATTTTTTTTTAAATTTCCAGTGTTGCCACTTTTCCCGGAAAAATTTCCGGGATTTCTGTGATTTGAGGGTATCTTTGTCCAAGTTTTTGGGAATTCCCGTCCAGTGTTGCCACCGTTTCCCGGCAAATTTTCCGGGATTTCTGTGTTTTTGATGGGATTTTTATATATGTATATAAAAGAAAATCGTGTAAGTTACAATATTTATAACTCAAGAGCGGCTGAACTGATTTGGCTGAAAATTGGCGGGCAGGTAGCTTAGAACCAGGAGAAGGACATAGGATACTAAGGTAAGGCACTTTTAACCTGGTGGGACTAGGGTGCCCCTTCTTTGTTTGGGGCACTTCCAGTATAGCTAGAAAGCTAAAATCGAAATTGAAATTGCATAAGTTGGTAAAAAAATGCTATGCAATAGCTTTACCGCGGCAGTCCCCAAGTGCCCCACGTCTTTTTTATTTTTCTTTATTTGTTCTAGTCAGCTGTTCTTTGGGGAAATTTTTATTTTACGTAGTGCTACCATATTTTCATCGTAATTAAATAAGAACTTTGATTACTCACTGAAAAAAATGAAATCTTATTTAAATACAACATATGTATGTAAATTTAAATAAAAATTAACTAATTACATACTTAAATATGAAGTCAAAAACTGGCCATAAGAATTATATTTTAGTTCGATGAATAATTTTTTTATCGTTATGTTTTAAATAATTTTCATTCTGCTTTCTCGTATTGACTGACCTTAATTAGTTATTAGAAAAAAAGAGATTGATCGTATATATAATTATCTCTCTTATCTTATTGGTGGCAGAAAAGTAACTGTCTCATTTTTAAATTAATTATATATATGTACGTTATTATATTATTTTTGTTTTATCTTATCGTTATCATTATTAATTAAATATTTTGCAACTTCCCCAAGGCTGCTGAAGAGAAAAGCTATAGACAACAAGACAACCTATTAATTAATCTAGTAAATTTTATTCTTATTTTTTTTATACCTGACGCTATAAAAGTTACTTAAAATAAAACACAATGAGTCATAGACATTTGAAACTCCAATAGGGTGTCGCCTTAAATGTTGTAAATCTTACAATTTTACAAAATAATTCATTATTTAACATTTTTGCAGAAGACTTGCCAGCATAGTTTTGACTGAGAGAGATTCACATTTCCACTTGCAAGTTATTAAAGAGAACTTTAGATTATCATAAATAACGCTCTAAAAAATAACACTTCTTTTTAATCAACCATTTTTGTCGAGTAGTCATAAGTGACACTTATTGAAAGTAAAAATCAATAGAAATCATTCTTTAATAAGCACTGCAAATAACGTCAGCACATTTGCTCTATTAACAATTATGATTGGAAATAATTATTGAACCGTAAACTATTTTGAAATTTGCAATTAAGCTCATAAAATGAATTTTTTTTTGTAAACAAAACTATAAATCCCCTACAAGTGCCATTAGTGTAAGATTTAATGGTAGCAAATATTTATACAAGCATACATACATACATACATACAAACATACATTGTACATGTATGCAAGTTTGTTTATTTAATTGATTTTCCAATCAATATGAGCCAGTTATAGCAACAAATGCAATTTAAAATAAAAAAGAACAAAGAAGAAATAAGTATATATACGAATACAATTTAATTAAATATAAGTATGTCTTATGTAAGAAGATTTGTAATTTGAAAATACATATAAAAGCCTAGACACGAACCATATAATTTAACAGAGCTCTGTTAATAGGTTAAGATTACTAGTTGGTATACAGAAACACGATTAATGCTATATATTTGAGATTTCCATAGTGGGGCACATATTTAAATGCCGAATGCAATTTTATTTGAAATCTGAAACTACCCGCTTAGAAGCTTCAAATTTATTTGCATTTCTTCCAAAATCCCCAGTATGAAATAAAAGATTTCTCTTCTATTAAAAATATCTATTTCAATGTGAAGTAACACATATGTATGTATGTATATGTAATTGCTAGGCAATTAACTGACTGAGTAATAGTTCAACAAAAATCTATAAACTTTTATGTAGAATATTTTTATAAAAACATTAGAAAAAAAATTTTAGATTTTTTTCAACTTAACCAAAAATAAGAATCATTTAAAATAACAAAGAACACTCACTGATAGCATCTATTTGTTTTGAAATAAACACACAAAAGTTTATTAATAACTAAATTTCGCATAAGAATTGAGTTGAGTTGAGTGACCCCAATTAAGTTCAAATTTACTCACAACAAAGAAGCCGAAGAAAATTATGTGATTAAAAAAATTTGGTAGACAACAACAAAAAATTCATATGTAATGTATGTAAAAAAAAACAGTATAAATATGTTAGAAGTAATACTTACTTTAAAGTTTCCACAACATATTCTGGAAGGCCCTCTGTCTTGGATAAACATAAGTAACGCGTTGTTGGGCGGCCAAATAAAATATTTTCACGCCATAAATCGGCATCGGAGTCTTGATCATAAGTCCGATTGACGGGAGTAAAATTTTTGGGACATCTAAAAATAGAGCGGGAGAAAGAAAATAAAATAAAAATTTTAAATAGACTTAAAATGGCGCCCTTAAGATGAAAAATATGCAAGACGCGATTTAAGTCTAGTTTATGGGTGCAAGACTCGACTTAAGTGTAGTTCACGAATGCAGAACCCGACTGAAGTGTTGTTCATGGGTGCAAGACTGGACTTAAGTTTAGTTTATGGTTGCAAGATTTGACTAAGTGGAGAAGATGGGTGTAAGACTCGACTTAAGTGTAGTTTATGGGTGCAAGACTCGACTTAAGTTTAATTCATGGTTGCAAGACTCGACTTAAGTTTAATTCATGGGTGCAAGACTCGAATTAAGTCTAGTTTATGGGTGCAAGACTGGACTTAAGTCGAGTTTATGGTTGCAAAAATCGACTTAAGTCGACTTAAGAATTAAGTCTAGTTTACAGGTGCAAGACTGGACTTAAGTCGAGTTTATGGTGGCAAAAATCGACTTAAGTCTATTTTATAGGTGCAAGACTCGACTTAAGTGTAGTTTATGGGTGCAAGACTCGACTTAAGTTTAATTCATGGGTGCTAGACTCATATTAAGTCTAGTTTATGCGTGCAAGACTGGACTTAAGTCGAGTTTATGGTTGCAAAAATCGACTTAAGTCTAGTTTATGGGTGCAAGACTCGACTTAAGTGTAGTTTATGGGTGCAAGACTTGACTTAAGTTTAATTCATGGGTGCAAGACTCGACTTAAGTTTAATTCATGGGTGCAAGACTCGAATTAAGTCTAGTTTATGGCTGCAAAAATCGACTTAAGTCTAGTTTATGGGTGCAAGACTGTACTTATGTCGAATTTATGGTTGAAAAAATCGACTTAAGTCTAGTTTATGGGTGCAAGACTCGACTTAAGTGTAGACTGGACTTAAGTTTAGTTTACGGTTGCAAGATTTGACTAAGTGTAGTTTATGGGTGCAAGACTCAACTTAAGTTTAATTTATAGGTGCAAGACTCGACTTAGGTCTAGTTTATGGGTGCAAGACTGGACTTAAGTCGAGTTTATGGTTGCAAAAATCTACTTAAGTCTGGTTTATGGGTGCAAGACTCGACTTAAGTGTAGTTCATGGGTGCAAAACTCGACTGAAGTGTTGTTAAGGGGTGCAAGACTCGAATTAAGCCTAGTTCATGGAAACACGACTAAAATTAAGTCTATTTTATGGAAATTTATATTAAAATAAAAAATATAATATTGCAGATCTCATTTTGGGAATAATTCTGGAATCAACCTCGTATATCATAATATTGTATTTAAATTACTTTAAATTTACATTCTTCTAATTAATTAACTCACTTTTCAAAATCCTCCACAATCTGTAGCGATGTAATCGGTCTGTTATCTGGTAAAAAACTCATTATAGAAGTGATAACATTTTGTTGTGCCACTGATCCCATATTGTTGGTATTTTGTAATGTTGGCGACTTGGGAGATGCTGATAATAATAGACCATTATTTACACCCGTCTGTATATGTTTGCCCGCCTTATTCATATTCATATACAATATGCAAATAAAGCGGCCTGCCGGTTGTCTGCTTTATCTTCTTCACACAATTTCACAACTTTCACCTACGATTTCTGCTATTTTATTTTGGGTTTCTTTTTTTATCAAACATCAGCTAAAAAAAAAAATAAATATTAGTCATCATCATTATTTTAAAAGTTAGTTAAATTTAAATCACATTAATGAAATATATGGACAATACAATTCAATTGAATGAATGAATAATAAAAATCTGGGTTTTTCTTTCCTACAGTTAAGGCTGGTCATGTGTAAAATCAAATATCAAACAGCATTATTTAGCACATTTGATGGACGCACAAAAGATCACAACAACACTGATCGCAATAAAAGAGTACAACACTATTTAAATGTAGAATATTTTAACCGCTGTATTCATAAAGTATTCGTAAAGTTCACAATAAAAGTGGGTTTTCTGAGCAAAATTCGTGCATTATCGTAGATTATAATAAAGCTCCTCTATTTATGGACCGATTTCTTATTATTATTTGAAAATGAAATTTTATTGACATCGAAGTGACCGCTTGGAAACTGCAGAATAAATTCCAATTTTTGTCACAAAATTTCCCACTGTGCAATAAAGAGAAAGAAGTTGATTTCTTGAACGCCCCTAAAATTTGTGTGTGTAATCTTTTGTATACAAGAATTCAAAATCTTTTGGTAAATTGTATAATTTTAACTGCACTGAAGTTCATTTAAGTGTACATTGGACAACTTAAGTTCGTATTTAAATAAAAGTTAAATAAAACAAAATTACATTTAAATACAAGGTAAAAAACTAGACATCAGTGTAATACGAGCTCTTTAGGTTCATTTACAATTTCAGTAGAATAAAGAAACATTGCGGGTTCTTTGAAAAAAAAAATCTTTAATAAATAAGAAGCTGATGGAAGAGAAATAATGAAATTAAGCATTATTATTAAGGGCCAACAGTGAGAAGGTCACAAATAATGCAAGTAAGGTAACATTGGCTTTAATATAAAAAATAAAACTGCAAACAGCTGATGAATCAGCAGATTTATTAACACTGAACTTTAATTTAACCAAAATCATTTTAAAATTAATCGCAAAAAGATTTTCTTTTCATATTTTATTGATGAAATTTTCGTTTTATTTTATAAAAGAACAGGTAGTTAATTCAGGAAAATCCAAAACAAAAAATTTGGATTCCAAAAAATTTAGAAATCAGTAAACAATTTTAATATGATAAAATCATTTAAATCTATAATATATAGATTTTAGAAAACAATCCACAAAAATAAAAAAAAAATCCCCAAAATCACCTAAGATAAATTTATGAGTAAAATAAAGAATAATCAATAAAATAAAAACAATAGATAAAATTAGTAAAAAGCTTTGAAATCGTTAAATTGTATTAAATTTTCATTTTATTTCATAGAATAACAGGTAGTTAATTGTGTAATTCAGAAAAATACAAAAAAAAGTAGGATTATAAAAAATTAAAATATCAGTAGAAATCTTAAAATCGTAAAATGGTTATATATGGATGTACATAAATACATTTAAATCTAAAAATTATAGACTTTAGAAAAAAATCCCCAAAATCACATAAATTGATTTATGAGTAAAATATTGAAGAATAAAATAAACACAATAAATAATATTATTAAAAAAGCTTAAAATCGTTAAACTCGACGAAATTATCATTTTATTTTATAGAAAAACCGGTAGTTAATTGTGTAATGCATAAAAATCAAAAAAAAAAAAACTACGGTTCAAAAAAACTTTAGAAATCAGTAAAAATCTTAAAATTATAAAATTAGTATATGTATATGTATGTACAGAACAACATTTAAACCTCAAAAATATATAGATTTTAGAAAAGAATCCACAAATAGATCCAGAAAAGTCCCCAAAATCATCCAAATTGATTTATGAGTAAAATATTAAAGAACCAAAAGAAACAAATTTATAAAAATAGGAAAAACTGCTTAAAAACATAAAAAAATCAAACCAATCGTTAAAATGTGTAAAATAAAAATCTATAAAAACGATAAAAAATTAAAAAAAACCAGTACGGCAATGGTGGTTTTTGGCCCAAACACATACTCGTAAAAATAATGTAACTCTATATTTTGTAAGAGTGTGAAGCAAAATTTTAAAATATATGACCCTAGACATGAACCACAGAATTTAACAGAGCCCTGTTAGCAGGTTAACATTGCTATGTACACATATAAAAATCATAATGGGCGCACTAAAAAGGTTTTTTTAAGCTATTGCATAGCTTCTATCGCGGGCCTTGAGGCGACCCAATCAAGAAATTTTGAAACGTTTGTTTCTTAAGTCTTTTGTTTTTGAAACGAAAAAACCTGACACTAAGTTTGTTTCTTAAGTCTTTTGTTTTTTAAAGTAAAAACTTCTTTTTTGTATAGTCTATGTATGATCACTATACAGTGTTTTTTTTTAATTTCTACTGTTGCCACTTTTCCCAGGAAATTTTCCGTGATTTCTGGGATTTTGAGGGGATTTTTGTCCAAGTTTTTGGGAATTCCCGAAGGTGGTTTATATCTTAGCTGAGGTTTGTGTCTTTGCTGAGACTTTGTGTCTCGACTAAACACAAGTGTGTCTTGGCTAAGTGTTTCCAAACTAGCAAGTGTCGTCGAATAAGCAGAGATATCTATATACATACATACATATATAAAAGAAAGTCGTGTTAGTTACACTATTTATAACTCAAGAACAGCTGAATTGATTTGGCTGAAAATGATTGGGCAGGTACCTTAGAGCCAGGAGAAGGACATAGGATACTAAGGTAAGGCACTTTTTACCTGAGGGACTAGGGTGCCCCTTCTTTGTATGGGGCACTTCCAGTATAGCTAGAAAGCTGAATTTGAAATTGCATAAGTTAATAAAAAATGCTATGCAATAGCTTTACCGCGGCAGTCCCCGAGTGCCACACGTTTTTTTTTTTTTTGGGAAGGAGTCAACGTGGGCGGATCATTAGGTTTTGTGGACGACGTGGCCCTCTACAAACCGCTATAATTGGACTTTCAACGAATTTGAGTTTTAAATAAAAAAACAGGCAACAAATCTTATCGTTTTTCTAACAGAAGAAGCCAAAAATATATTTACGCCTTTTTTTATATGTATGCCCATATGCAGATATTTTTAAAAAATTATTCTATGTATCCCTGATTTGTATGGATATTAAAAATGTAAAAACTATTTCGTTTCTATCTCGCTAGAAGTGCTATTTCATTTAATTCAGCATATAAATGTATGTACGTAAATACATAGGTATGTATTTATTTATTTAACCATTTCTCTTTAGCTGATATTTTTTTCACAATAAAATCTAAAATGCCAAACACTTAAAAAGAGGCCATACAAAATTTCTTTCCCTTTCGCCTTCGGCACTTGATATTTTGTGGCAGGCGCAATTGCAATAAAAAGAATCATCATCCAATATTTGCATACAGACATGCATAATCTATATACATACTAGCTTATCCCGGTGTGCTTCGCTACCCCCCTCGTTATAAAATAAAATTAAAAGTATTTATATTAAAATTGTGTAAATTTTGTTCAGCTCTACCGGAATTTGGCAATTTGTGGGCACATTTATTTTTGTCACTCATTTGGACCAATGGGAAATTAAAGCCAAAGGTCCATACTTATAGACTATGTTAGTCCGATTTCTTAATTGTATTTGAGAATTTTTCTATAAAATTTGTTTGTCACTCATTTGGACCAATGGGGAATTAAAGCCAAGGATCCATACTTATAGACTATGTAAGTCCGATTTCTCAATTATATTTGAGAATTTTTCTATAAAATTTGTTTGTCACTCATTTGGACCAATGGGAAATTAAAGCCAAGGATCCCTACTTATAGACTATGTAAGTCCGATTTCTCAATTGTATTTTAGAATTTTTCTATAACATTTGTTTGTCACTCATTTGGACCAATGGGGAATTAAAGCCAAGGATCCATACTTATAGACTATGTAAGTCCGATTTCTCAATTATATTTGAGAATTTTTCTATAAAATTTGTTTGTCACTCATTTGGACCAATGGGAAATTAAAGCCAAGGATCCCTACTTATAGACTATGTAAGTCCGATTTCTCAATTGTATTTTAGAATTTTTCTATAACATTTGTTTGTCACTCATTTGTAAGTCCGATTTCTCAATTATATTTGAGAATTTTTCTATAAAATTTGTTTGTCACTTATTTGGACCAATGGGGAATTAAAGCCAAGGATCCATACTTATAGACTATGTAAGTCCGATTTCTCAATTGTATTTGAGAATTTTTCTATAAAATTTGTTTGTCACTCATTTGGACCAATGGGAAATTAAAGCCAAGGATCCATACTTATAGACTATGTAAGTCCGATTTCTCAATTGTATTTGAGAATTTTTCTATAAAATTTGTTTGTCACTCATTTGGACCAATGGGAAAATAAATCCAAGGATCCATACTTATAGACTATGTAAGTCCGATTTCTCAATTGTATTTGAGAATTTTTCTATAAAATTTTAAAGATTAAAATTGTGTAAATTTTGTTCAGCTCTACGGGAATTTGGCTATTTGTGGGAACATTTAAGTTTGTCACTCATTTGGACCAATGGGAAATTAAAGCCAAGGATCCATACTTATAGACTATGTAAGTCCGATTTCTCAATTGTATTTGAGAATTTTTCTATAAAATTTGTTTGTCACTCATTTGAACCAATGCGAAATTAAAGCCAAGGATCCATACTTATAGACTATGTTAGTCCGATTTCTCAGTTGTATTTGAGAATTTTTCTATAACATTTGTTTGTCACTCATTTGGACCAATGGGAAATTAAAGCCAAGGATCCATACTTATAGACTATGTAAGTCCGATTTCTCAATTGTATTTGAGAATTTTTCTATAAAATTTGTTTGTCACTCATTTGGACCAATGGGAAATTAAAGCCAAGGATCCATACTTATAGACTATGTTAGTCCGATTTCTCAATTGTATTTGAGAATTTTTCTATAACATTTGTTTGTCACTCATTTGGACTAATGGGAAATTAAAGCCAAGGATCCATACTTATAGACTATGTTAGTCCGATTTCTCAATTATATTTGAGAATTTTTTTATAAAATTTGTTTGTCACTCATTTGGACCAATGGGGAATTAAAGCCAAGGATCCATACTTATAGACTATGTAAGTCCGATTTCTCAATTATATTTGAGAATTTTTCTATAAAATTTGTTTGTCACTCATTTGGACCAATGGGAAATTAAAGCCAAGGATCCCTACTTATAGACTATGTAAGTCCGATTTCTCAATTGTATTTTAGAATTTTTCTATAACATTTGTTTGTCACTCATTTGGACTAATGGGAAATTAAAGCCAAGGATCCATACTTATAGACTATGTAAGTCCGATTTCTCAATTGTATTTGAGAATTTTTCTATAAAATTTGTTTGTCACTCATTTGGACCAATGGGGAATTAAAGCCAAGGATCCATACTTATAGACTATGTAAGTCCGATTTCTCAATTGTATTTGAGAATTTTTCTATAAAATTTGTTTGTCACTCATTTGGACCAATGGGAAATTAAAGCCAAGGATCCATACTTATAGACTATGTAAGTCCGATTTCTCAATTGTATTTGAGAATTTTTCTATAAAATTTGTTTGTCACTCATTTGGACCAATGGGAAAATAAATCCAAGGATCCATACTTATAGACTATGTAAGTCCGATTTCTCAATTGTATTTGAGAATTTTTCTATAAAATTTTAAAGATTAAAATTGTGTAAATTTTGTTCAGCTCTACGGGAATTTGGCTATTTGTGGGAACATTTAAGTTTGTCACTCATTTGGACCAATGGGAAATTAAAGCCAAGGATCCATACTTATAGACTATGTAAGTCCGATTTCTCAATTGTATTTGAGAATTTTTCTATAAAATTTGTTTGTCACTCATTTGAACCAATGCGAAATTAAAGCCAAGGATCCATACTTATAGACTATGTTAGTCCGATTTCTCAGTTGTATTTGAGAATTTTTCTATAACATTTGTTTGTCACTCATTTGGACCAATGGGAAATTAAAGCCAAGGATCCATACTTATAGACTATGTAAGTCCGATTTCTCAATTGTATTTGAGAATTTTTCTATAAAATTTGTTTGTCACTCATTTGGACCAATGGGAAATTAAAGCCAAGGATCCATACTTATAGACTATGTTAGTCCGATTTCTCAATTGTATTTGAGAATTTTTCTATAACATTTGTTTGTCACTCATTTGGACTAATGGGAAATTAAAGCCAAGGATCCATACTTATAGACTATGTTAGTCCGATTTCTCAATTATATTTGAGAATTTTTTTATAAAATTTGTTTGTCACTCATTTGGACCAATGGGGAATTAAAGCCAAGGATCCATACTTATAGACTATGTAAGTCCGATTTCTCAATTGTATTTGAGAATTTTTCTATAAAATTTGTTTGTCACTCATTTGGACCAATGGGGAATTAAAGCCAAGGATCCATACTTATAGACTATGTAAGTCCGATTTCTCAATTGTATTTGAGAATTTTTCTATAAAATTTGTTTGTCACTCATTTGGACCAATGGGAAATTAAAGCCAAGGATCCATACTTATAGACTATGTAAGTCCGATTTCTCAATTGTATTTGAGAATTATTCTATAAAATTTGTTTGTCACTCATTTGGACCAATGGGAAAATAAATCCAAGGATCCATACTTATAGACTATGTAAGTCCGATTTCTCAATTGTATTTGAGAGTTTTTCTATAAAATTTTAAAGATTAAAATTGTGTAAATTTTGTTCAGCTCTACGGGAATTTGGCTATTTGTGGGCACATTTAAGTTTGTCACTCATTTGGACCAATGGGAAATTAAAGCCAAGGATCCATACTTATAGACTATGTAAGTCCAATTTCTCAATTGTATTTGAGAATTTTTCTATAAAATTTGTTTGTCACTCATTTGAACCAATGCGAAATTAAAGCCAAGGATCCATACTTATAGACTATGTTAGTCCGATTTCTCAGTTGTATTTGAGAATTTTTCTATAACATTTGTTTGTCGCTCATTTGGACCAATGGGAAATTAAAGCC
The DNA here is from genome assembly GCA_947311025.1 of Lypha dubia. NCBI lineage: Eukaryota > Metazoa > Arthropoda > Insecta > Diptera > Tachinidae > Lypha > Lypha dubia. The sequence continues at coordinate 7,954,385 of OX371262.1, read as the reverse complement.
AAGGATCCATACTTATAGACTATGTAAGTCCGATTTCTCAATTGTATTTGAGAATTTTTCTATAAAATTTGTTTGTCACTCATTTGGACCAATGGGAAATTAAAGCCAAGGATCCATACTTATAGACTATGTAAGTCCGATTTCTCAATTGTATTTGAGAATTTTTCTATAAAATTTTAAAGATTAAAATTGTGTAAATTTTGTTCAGCTCTACGGGAATTTGGCTATTTGTGGGCACATTTAAGTTTGTCACTCATTTGGACCAATGGGAAATTAAAGCCAAGGATCCATACTTATAGACTATGTAAGTCCGATTTCTCAATTGTATTTGAGAATTTTTCTATAAAATTTGTTTGTCACTCATTTGGACCAATGGGAAATTAAAGCCAAGGATCCATACTTATAGACTATGTAAGTCCGATTTCTCAATTGTATTTGAGAATTTTTCTATAAAATTTTAAAGATTAAAATTGTCTAAATTTTGTTCAGCTCTACGGGAATTTGGCTATTTGTGGGCACATTTAAGTTTGTCACTCATTTGGACCAATGGGAAATTAAAGCCAAGGATCCATACTTATAGACTATGTAAGTCCGATTTCTCAATATTATTTGAGAATTTTTCTATAAAATTTGTTTGTCACTCATTTGGACCAATGGGAAATTAAAGCCAAGGATCCATACTTCTAGACTATGTAAGTCCGATTTCTCAATTGTATTTGAGAATTTTTCTATAAAATTTGTTTGTCGCTCATTTGGACCAATGGCAAATTAAAGCCAAGGATCCATACTTCTAGACTATGTAAGTCCGATTTCTCAATTGTATTTGAGAATTTTTCTATAAAATTTGTTTGTCACTCATTTGGACCAATGGGAAATTAAAGCCAAGGATCCATACTTCTAGACTATGTAAGTCCGATTTCTCAATTGTATTTGAGAATTTTTCTATAAAATTTGTTTGTCACTCATTTGGACCAATAGGAAATTAAAGCCAAGGATCCATACTTCAAGACTATGTAAGTCCGATTTCTCAATTGTATTTGAGAATTTTTCTATAACATTTGTTTGTCACTCATTTGGACCAATGGGAAATTAAAGCCAAGGATCCATACTTCTAGACTATGTAAGTCCGATTTCTCAATTGTATTTGAGAATTTTTCTATAAAATTTGTTTGGCACTCATTTGGACCAATGGGAAATTAAAGCCAAGGATCCATACTTCTAGACTATGTAAGTCCGATTTCTCAATTGTATTTGAGAATTTTTCTATAACATTTGTTTGTCACTCATTTGGACTAATGGGAAATTAAAGCCAAGGATCCATACTTATAGACTATGTAAGTCCGATTTCTCAATTGTATTTGAGAATTTTTCTATAAAATTTGTTTGTCACTCATTTGGACCAATGGGAAATTAAAGCCAAGGATCCATACTTATAGACTATGTTAGTCCGATTTCTTAATTGTATTTGAGAATTTTTCTATAACATTTGTTTGTCACTCATTTGGACTAATGGGAAATTAAAGCCAAGGATCCATACTTATAGACTATGTAAGTCCGATTTCTTAATTGTATTTGAGAAGTTTTCTATAACATTTATTTGTCACTCATTTGGACTAATGGGAAATTAAAGCCAAGGATCCATACTTATAGACTATGTAAGTCCGATAAAGTATTCTTTTCGAATAAATGTAGCAAATCGATTGAATTAAATCTGGAAAAAACACACAATGTTGCGATGTCAATGTTTTTTAATAATTGTAAACATTCGCCTGCTGTCTCTGTTCATTTATTAGTAAAAGGCAGGACTGCCAATCTTGCGGCAAAACAATAATAAAAATCCGAAAAAACCCGTGTGCTTCGCTACCCCCATCGTTATAAAATAAAACTGAAAGTATTTATATAGTCATGTATTTATTATTTCGCAAGAATATCCTATTGTGAAAATTAAATGACGATCGGTCCAGTAGTTAAGACTATATTACGATTTTAAATTTGCCTAAAAAGGGGCGTCTTCCCACCCAGTTTTCTACCATACCATACCATATGTACCAAATATCATCGACGTAGGACAAAAAATGCCCAAAATATGGCGATTTAAATTTTTGGATTATATGAGCGGTGCCACGCCCCTTTGTCCAATTAAAATTTTATATAGTCAAGCATTTATTATTTCGTAAGAATATCCTATTGTGAAAATTTAATGACGATCGGTCCAGTAGTTAAGACTAAATTACGATTTTTAATTTTCCTAAAAAAGGGCGTACTCCCACCCACTTTTCTCCTGGTACGTATTTCTAATTATGCCAATACCATATGTACCAAATATTATCGACGTAGGACAAAAAATGCCCAAAATATGGCGATTTAAATTTTTGGATTATATGAGCGGTGCCACGCCCCTTTGTCCAATTAAAATTTTATATAGTCAAGAATTTATTATTTCGTAAGAATATCCTATTGTGAAAATTTAATGACGATCGGTCCAGTAGTTAAGACTAAATTACGATTTTAATTTTCCTAAAAAGTGGCGTGCGTAAAAGTAGGCGTGGCAAATTTTTCGTTCGATGAAAACTTAAAATGGATTAATACGAACATTTGAAAGAAGAATTAGTCAAATCGATGGAGCCGTTTTCTGATTTTAGGTAAATCGAAAAAAGTTGGACCATGGCGATCATTAGAAAGAAAAAATCGTCCAAATCGGTCCAGCCATTCACGCGTGATGCCGTGACCAAGGAAAAAAGGGATTCATTTTTATATATATAGATTGATGGACTCGTACAAAATTTGAAGGCTATATAGCTAATATAGAGCCCTAGATATTTAATATTAATTTTGTTTATGAGCTAAATATTCACTTTGTATGGGAGCTGCCACGCCCACTGGTATGATCCCACCCAATTTTCCCATGACTATTCATAATATAATCAACGTGCACAAATTTCTAAGACTATGGCTATTATAATACTGTAGATATATGATATTAAATATTTACTTTGTATGGGAGCTGACACGCCCATTAGCTTGATCCCGCCCATTTTTTTCACAACTCTTCAGATTAGTTTAATATGTACATGTGCAAAGTTTCAGAACTCTTGCTGTCATAGTACTCCAGATATTATATGTTAAGACTTTGTATGAGATCTAGCACGCCCACTTGTACATTTACGCCTATTTTCACTTCAGCTGCTAATATTATTAATTTATGCACTCCTACAAAGTTTGAAGGCTCTAACTATTATATAACTCTAGATATTTGATATTAAATATTTATTTTATATGACAGCTGCCACGCCCACTTGTCCGATCCCGCCCATTTTTGTCCTGATTATCACATGAGTAACATATGTACTATTGCAATGTTTCAAAACTCTTGCTATCACAATAGTCAAGATATATGATGTTATTTAATTTATGTGGGAGCGGCCATGCCCACTAAATTTCTTATGTGCACCCTCCACACAGACCCCAATCAACCCTGAAAATTTCACTGAAATCGGGCAAGCCGTCTAGGAGGAGTATGCGCACAGGAAGTTTTGCACTTAATTTTATATATATAGATGTATATAGAAAAGTGAAGGTATGTCTGATTGTATGTTTGTCTGTTTGAAAGCAACCTATGCTCTCCTAAACAGTGAACCAATTTTCTTGAAATTTTACAGTATGAATACGTATTTGCGATAGTCGGAAAGGAAAGTTGGCGTGGCCCTTCTCATACAGAGAATTTTTTTATATGATGATACTTATACAACTAACACATAGTATATCGGTTTTAAAGAAAATGTATCAGAAACTGGACGAGTGGGCATGGCACCTCCCACATGATAATCTTGATATATCTTGGAAACTACATTATAAAGTTACTCATTTTATTTAGTGAATAATTCTAAAAAACAAGTCAGAATAATATGAGTGGGCGTGGCACCTCTCACATATAATGAAAAAATAATACTGGAATATTTTTGGAATTAATGAATTAACAAATACGTAATTTTGTGTAATACTTTCCAGAAAAGAGTGTACGGATTGGACACATGGGTGTGGCTCCTCTCACAAAGAGGAAATATTAAAAATATAAATTACTTTTCAATGTTTTATTTTTCTTCTCATCACAAATATGTTGTGATGTAACGAAGTACAGCACTTAAGTGTGTACTTCAAATAGACAACACAACTGAGGCACGCTGTCCGTAATAATGGTGGCAATGATGATGATAATAATCAACAACATTATGAGATGAGATTGAACATGGAAAGTTAAAAAAAAAGAGGAAAGTCCAAAGAAAGCAATCGCAAATACATAAATTGAAAAGAATATACCAAGTTTCATATTATGTATATATATTTTTTTGAGGAATTAAATAGTGCAGACTTTTGGGCGAGACTAACTGAAAGAAAAACAAACATAAAAATAGAACACCTCAACAGTGCTGCCAGATAAAGATATTTCTCCAAAGTCTCCAAACTATACTACATTCACAAAGTTTGTCCCCAAACTATTTATTAATTTAAAGAGATCGATATATAGAAAAAAGATTTCATACAAAATTCTGTTTGACCATTTAACATTAAATTAGCAGAGTTTAATAGAATATTTAAATTGTACATAGCCAGGTGGTATAAGCATTCTACTAAAATTATATTATTTATAAGCGGTATATTACAGTCAGTTTTAGCAGTTTTTGAATATTTTCTTTTGCTATTATGAAACTAAACTTAATGAACCACAATTTAAAAATATGAAATGGTTTATTAAGAAAGAATTTTTTTCAAAAAAACCAAGTTTACGACTTAAAATACCAACGGCCACTGCTGTCTGCATGGCTGCTTGGCTACTTGTTAAAGTAATCAAGGCAATAAACTATTACAATACAAATAAAAAAGGGAAAAGGGAATGAATATATTATTTGCTCTTTGTTGTACGTTTAATATCTTTGAAATTGTTTCCCTGACAAAACATGCTTTTTTAGACAAACGACTGCCAAGAGCATTCAATTTTGTTATTTCATATAAAATAACTATCAAAAATGATACCAATATCGATAAAAAAAATATTCACCACCATTGTAGCCAGGTAAATATTGCCAATTTAAAGAGTGGTGTCCCCGAAAAATCCAATTAAAAAATTAAACATCTCTGAATTTCTAATTTTATTAAAATGTCCTCATTCCATACAATACGTGCTCCTGTAAAGAAGCAGCCCTATTCGACCCACATGTACCACATGGTCAGTTTAGTAACGCCATCTACCGAGAAAAACGCGGAAATAAGAAGCGCTTAGCAAGATCAAAAACCATATAGCAAGAAAATTAACCATTATACAGTACAACCTCGCTAAAATTTTTGGATAGTTTATGGAATCTATAAAATTGTATTAAATTATATTTTTGAAAGAATTTAAAAAAGGTACTAATAATATGTATCAATTAATCAAAGTAACTATTGAGCAATTTTGAAATTAACAGACAAATTTTTGGAAACGAATAAATTCTTATATTTCAAAATTAATAACTATGAAAATATATCTGTCCGGATTAGGGAGGTTGTACTGTATATGAAATCAGTGTTTCTAGCCACGGCAGATAGCGTCCCATGACGAAATTTTTACTAATTTTTTTTATACCAAAAAGTTTCTTATAAATTTGAAAAATTTCCCGTGAAAAATTAAATTTATATTTGCTAACATCAAGTAAAATTTTACAGAACTTCTGCAAAAAATAGCACGACAACTATTTTGATTTCAAATTAAATTAATTTTCTCAAATTTTAGTTAATTTTTTTTTAATTATTATACTTAATCTGAAAATTGAAAATCCGTACCCACGAAAATCAGCCCATAAACAATACCTAAAATCCCCAAGTTAGGGGACAAAATCCCCACATCTGGCTACAATGTGCACCACTTAGGCACTGGCAACTCTCTATTAGCAGAGCAATGACCGAACAATCGGCAATAATATTTAAAGTTTGAACTGTTTTTTTATTTTTTGGCAAATAACAAAGAATAACTAAAGGAATTTACAATAATTCTCACTCAAGAAGAACCGAAAAAAATAATTTTTAAAGCAACTGAAGAGAAATAAAAAAATGAACGAACAAAATTATAATTGAGTACAAGCATGTTAATAATTAAGCGCATTTCCTTTAAGGCTTATTTTTCTATTTTTTTTTTTTTTTGTTAGTTTTTTCTCTACTTAAATGACATATTCTGTCTGTGCTTTTTTTAAATCGTTTCTAGTTCGTTTTTTTTTTATTTATTTTTTATGAAAGCATTCATTAATTTATGCAAGTACATACAAGTACAATACACTAAAGTTCTAAACAAAGAATTGTATTTTATTAATGAAATAAAATAGAGAGAATACACTAAGGCCTAAATTAACGACAAAATGAATTTATGTGCCAAAATTTATCTGACATTTCTGTAGCAGAATTTTAAAATAAGTGTTTCTTTTTCATGTGACATAAATAACATCATTTTACATTTCTAATAACGTTAAACAAGGCTCCACTTTACTTTAGTAACAATACGTTATGTCATTCTGCTGGGTATTTTTAGCAGAATGTAGCATGTATGCGTGTGTAAATTGTCGGTTATTTCTATAGTGTAGTTTTTTGCTTAAAAAAATGTTCAGTTTTATTTTTTATTTTTATTAAACATTTTAAATTGATAAACACAAAGCTGACGTTTTAAGCTGCTGCTTTTACTTCATATTTTAATGATGAAATAAAAAAAAAATAAAGTCAATTACTCAAATGACCTCAAAAAGAATCTCATTGTTAACCCATGAATGTTTGTTTGCAAACTGCATTACAAAAATATGGGCATTGTAACTTGGCAAATTTCTTGAAAGATCTTTAAAAATTTAGTTTTATATTATGTATGTACTCGTATGCATGTTGTATGTACGTGCTTACAAAGAAAGTCATGATAAGTACAACAAAGGAGTAAGATGAAAAAAAAGGAACCAGTTCGTTAATACCTTTTCACTTTAACAAAGAAAAACAAGAGAACTACTTTTTTGGCGAATATTATTTTGTTTCAAATTAAATATAAACACTTTAAATGCACCAAGACCAATTAAATTTTTTTCTTTCTTCATTAAAAATTAATATTTTGCAACACTTAGAACAAGTGTTGTCATTATAGCTGGAGAGAAAAACAGCCCAATTATGAATGTACGCGAGGAATTAATTTTTCTGCGAATAAAACTTCCTTTTTGTAATGAACAGGGGTAGAATACAGTTGCGGGAAAGGAAATTTTAAACTTTCGCAGTCGGCTGTTTTGATTTACAATTTTGATTACAAATAAAAAAATTTTAACTAAAGAAATAAAATCGTAAATAATAGAAACCCCCCCAATTCATAAAAATTTTAAATGGATTTGAAATTTATTTTAAGAAAAATTTGTATTGAAATTTTGTACTAAAACACATTTGAATACTACCCAAAAATATTTAGTGTATGTTGCAAACCTGCTTAAATAAAATTGCTTAAATAAAGTTGTAGAACTTAAAATTACTCGGATATAAAATATTTCCTTAGGAATAAAACTCATCCAGTGGAAGGGAAGAGGATTCCCGTGGTGACAGTGAGGTCTAAGCGGTACACAACTGTGATGATGAGACTGTATTTAGTCCCGAAACATCATGATGTCAGTTCAACCCTCCGCGCAGTCGAATTTTTCTTTGTCTGATCAATTATTAGAGCTTATAGATTTTTCTTTCTAATAAAAATAATAATTTAATTTATTGCTATTGATCTCAATAATTAATATTTAAAGTCTATAAATGTGCTTGCTTTTACATATTTGGTAAATAGGCTTAAACTTCTCAATTAAGATGTCGCATTATTAGTTCATGTTTTTCGATGGGTTGAGTAAAAATTCCTTAATGAATATATAAGTTCCTTATTGTCCTAAACACATTTATATTCATTCAATCGCTGTACAACATTTGTTTAATTTGAATTTAAAATTTGCTTCAAAATATTTGGGGAAAGAAAACTCGCCAAAAATTTTTCCCTGCGCCTCATATTCAGCATACCTACATTTTTCCCGGGGAAAATATTCCTCTTGTCCAAATTCGTATAAAATAAGGGAAAAAGGAAAATTTCTTGAGGAGATTTTATTTAGAATAAGGAAGCTTTATTCATAATTATGCTGAAGAAAAATAGCTAAATTGGATATTTTTTAAAAAAGCTAGAAGAAGCTAAATCCGCCCAGCTATATAAGCATTAATTCAGCAACAATTAACATTTTAAATCGTATTTTTTTCCTATCGCGTTATTACGACACCCAAGTATAAAAATATGTTTAGAGTTGCCTGCAAGAAAAATGCATAAAAAAAAATCACAAAATCCCCACTCGGGAACAGTTAAAGGATGCTTTTGTAGAAGAATGACAAGAAATTTGAGCCATCTTTTTGCGAAATAAATTTTAAATTTCTAAACAATAAATGAGAATTTCAATTATTTTTAAAAAACTTATACAATGAACGCAACATAATAAATTTTTTTATTCGTTAAGAATCTATACATATTTTTTTTTGTTGTAAGTTGTAAAAAAGTAGTTTTCGAAAAAAATTTCATGATAATTTTTTAAACAACATATATTTCATAATTTTTTTTTTCTTGAATACATATTATTTTAAAATTAATATTGTTTAATTATTACTTATGTTAAGTTTAAACTACATTGAGTTTAACTAAGCTAGCGTTTAAACGTTTACTTATACATACATATGTATTTGAGCCGTTTAGTTTGAAAGTGGCATGTCACTTTTTCAAAAAAATCGAGTTAATGGCAACACTAAATAAAATTGAATGCTATCTTTTCATTTGTAAAACATTTGCAATCAACAAAAAAAACTGACTTACATATGTCACTTTCAAAATAAACGACCTGTGCTCCAAAAATGGGAAAAAATAAATTTTCTAATGCAGCAAAGGATCCTACGTCTTGGAGCTATTCAGTTTCATTTTTGTAGATGTTTCCATTTTGACACTGTTTTATACATCGTTACCTTAACATTGAAACTCCCTACATCATTGTATTTTTTTCAAATCGCGTTTTTTCTGCTAATATCGATAAGTTAACCTATCGAAATATAATAAATGTGCGATTTGAAAAAAAATGTTAAGAAATCGTAAAGAAATGTGGGAAAAAAATGTCTTAACGATGTCGTTTAGACTATTCTTAATGTCTTCGTAGACATTTTAATAGGTCTGCACGTGATAAAACACTATTTAACTTGTTAATTTTATTAATTTTTTCTTGTTATTTATAATTATCTATTGAACTAAAAACAATATTAGCAAATTTTAACAGATTTTACAATACTTACTTAATAATTAAATTAAAAAAAAAAAATTTTCTCTGCACACACTCAAATTAAAAAATGCAACTGTAAACCAAAATGCAAACTTATAAACATTCAATAAAACTTCAGACATAAAACCGAAATGTCTCAAAGAATTCGTAACAACAAATTTGTTTTTTGAAATTCTACCGAAGTGTCTTATACTATGTTCACACGGACAGAAATTATAGAGGTTCGCACTCTCATTCTTGGTTCGCGGGCCAACCTTGATTGAGCCTACATGTTTCGCCATACAAAATTTTGAGAGCGAACCTACATGTTTCATTTTGAACCTTGTTGCGAACCCGTATAATTTACTATCATCTCTAATTTTGATAACAAATTATCGCTAGTTTATCTGAACTAGTTGTCCAAAAACATTTTAACAAAGAAAAACAATTGATAAGTGCTAAATTTTAATAAAAACATTGAGCAAATAAAAAGCATATATTTATGTAAATAATTAAATAAAATGGAAAAACAATAAATAATATTAAATAACGAAGTACGAACCAATCTAAAATGTGTCCGAACCAATCTAAAATGTGTCGTGTGAATACATAGGTTTGCCATCGTGGTTCATGGAACGAACCTAGTGTTTCAGTTCTTCGTGTGAACATAGTATTACCGAATTCGATACGATAAATCTGACTTCAGAAAAAATCGAAATCTTTGGTTTGGTGGGTTATTAAGGTATCGATATGCATGTATGTACATACATTCATACATACCTAAGAAAACGCGCCTTTCTTTCTTGTCATAAACATTTTCTTTTCACTTTTTTAATGTGTAATGCACGAAGATACGTCCATAGTACTTACATATGCATGTATGTAAATTCAATTACATACATATGTATGTACATACATATATACATATGTAGGTAGCAGTTATGTATTTTATTTTGCATTTAAAAAAAACATAATTTTTTATGTATATTTTAAAGTTGTTCTTGCACTTGTGCATGGGTTATGTCAGTGTAGATGTGTGTGTGTGTCTTTATATAAAAAGAGTATACACTACGCGCTGCACTCTTCTATAGTAATGGCGAAAATATTAATCGATTAATTTTAATTATGAGATTAATTCAATTAAGAATACATATATTAATAGCAAATAAACAATCACTATTAAAAAACAGTTATTTTTGTATTTGTTAATATTTAAACAGGCTAAAGTTCGTATATCTTTATAATCAGAGAAATATTAAGTAGACATTGTTAACATATTTCGAGCAACAAAGTAAAAATTTTTAATATTTATACATCCCTTTTGTAATTTTTCAATAGCACTAGCTGAATAGAAACAAACGTTGTTTTTCGATAAAAGCCAGTAAACCTCGTCAGTATTCATGTGCAAATGCTTTTTCACTACTTGTTAGGTAGCTTCGTTGAACGTCATTACATACTCTATTTATACACAATTACAAATACAAATAGAATACGCGACTTATTTCAACTGGATGCTAGCTGGGGAATTTTTTATTTTTTTGTTTTTATTTGTTATTTGTTATTATATATTAAACATTACAGTGCTGCCAGCGAATTATATTCTACAATGCCCATTCTCCTGATTTTTTGTTCTACTTAAGACAAACTCTTTTTCTTGTTGTAGTTTTCGTTGCAAACATTTATTTTAAGAAACGGACAGCGGTGTTTTTTCTATTCAAATAAGGAAAAAAATTAAAATTCGATTGCAATTTGTTTGTATACAGATTTTTAAATCAATATAATTAATAGCCAAGATCATATTTTGTGGTGGACTTCATGGCTACATTATTCAAGCGATTATGACAAATCTTATACCAAATTAAAAATATTTATTCCTAGAAGTAGTAGTAGTAGTATTTATTTATTAGTATTTATAATACTTTAAAAAAACAATTTTCTTATATAATTTACAAATTATGTTTTACAAAATATACGACATATTTTCTAAATACATTGTAGTTCGTCTCATCTTTAATATTATCAGGCAAAGAGTTATATATGTAATTGTAATCCCTTATAAAACAGTAATCGTTGCATTGTACAGGTTGATACCCTTTCGAATCTAAAATGAGCAGCGTTTCTTAGTTGGTAAGGCTGTAAACCTCTTACATATGTTATTTGCTCTGTTAAATATTCTGGTGCTATTCCCGTTTTGATTTTCTGTATGAAGTTTATAGTGTTTAGTTCAAGTCTTTGTTTTATATTAAGCCATTTTAGTGCTTCTAGCATAAGGTTTTTCACGTGTATCTATTAAGTTTTAATATTGTTCGCATTGCTTTGTTTTGTAATTTTCGAAATGAGGTTTTATTATTGTATTATAAACATTTATTGCTGTTATATACGATATTTGTTTTCTTATTCGTTTGAAGAAACTAATTTTTTTACCGATTTTTTTACATATATAGTCAATGTGATTATTAAATTTTAGATCTTAATCATTAACGAAGCCTAAATACTTTATTTGGTTCACCTTTTCTATTAGTACGTGGTTTATTTTGAATATTTCATTACTATTTGCATTAATTTCCATTACTTTCGTTTTATTTTCATTTTACTTAAGTTTATTTATATTCAGCCATTAGTTTATTTTTTCCATGTATAGAGTAAGGTTGTGGTAGCATTGCTCGATTGTTTCCGCTTCCGTGAATATGTGTGTATCATCTGCGTATAAAGTGATTTCACATTCATTTACTATGTTTGGCATATCATTAATGTATATGATAAATAATAGAGCGCCTAAAATCGATCCTTGTGGTACCCCGTAGTCGTTGTTAACTATATTGGACTTAGTATTGTTAACTTTAGTAACTTGTTTTCTATTCGTCATATAGGATTCAAACCATTTTAATTCTGTATTCATTACACCATATTTATACAATTTTTGTACAAGTATATTCCTGTCGATTGTCTCAAAAGAACAAAATATACTGGGTTATTGTGCGGTCAATATTTTGTGAGCTCTGAGTGTTTAAAGTTTTGTTTTACTGTTTTTTAAAGATACTTTTTTGTGATAATTTCTCTATAAAGATTAAATTATTTACATATAGAATGTGGTCGATTGTGTCGACAGTTGACAGCACTAGTAATTCATTATGTTCCAAACAAATATTTCACCAACATCGATCCAAAACTTTTGATTTTAATTCGAACTAAGTGAGATGAATCTCAATGGACAAGAAATTTTATTAGTTCATGAAAATTGTAATTTTTATCAATTGAGTTTACTGCTTTAAAATAAAATAAAAGTGTTAATTATTTATTACTTTAAAATTATATTATTGATTGTAGGTATGTAATACATAAATAAGTCCCAATAATGGCCTGAAGGCTGTTGGCTGTTATAATAGATATAATGAAAAATCGCTTACAATTAATCGTTTGATTAATCGTAACGTTACTACTCTTTCACCTTTGTTATTGTATTTAAGCATATGCATGTATGGATGCATGTAGGTATGAATGCATATATGCACAAGTGCGAGTGTATGTTTTTCTTGTTTTGATTTTTGGCTTAGTACTGTTATTGCCTTTAAATATTTATGATTTTTTTTATACCTAAATATATAGGGGAGTATCCCCCTACAAACGAGAATTTAACACAAACATACATGTATTGTAAGAAAATGGAACATGAAAGACAAGTTTTTTTTTCTCATTCACAATAAATCAAAGAAATAAATTTTACACTGCATAAAGCAGCACCATAAAGTTTTAATATAATTTTTAATAAAATATCCATAGGTACCTAAATAGAATTTTATTGTGTAATCAATGTGCATTTGCTTGTTTTATTAAATTTACATATGTACATATGTAGATAGCTAGCTTTTTTTTGCAAATAAAATTTTAAAAACACAAAAGACACGTTTCAATAAATAGACTTTCATTAAAACCCTTTTTTTAATTGAACAATTCTAACATTTGGTTTTTTTATTTTTATTTCAGGTATAGAGGTATGTACCTCTTTTTACCTTTAATTGTTATTGGTAAGCCCTTAACTTATTTTGAAAAACTCTTAAACAATTTTACTAGTTAAGTATATTTAAACACACATTTTTTTGTAATTACATCTGTTTTTGTTATATGTGTAGGTATATAATGTTATATTTTTCTTTTTAATATCACTTTAATTAATCACAAAACTTTTTAATTTCATTTAACGTTTATTCTTATACGCGTTCTTCTGGCAACTAAATGTAGATTTAGCGGCTCTCTAATATTATTCTTTGATTTCATCGTCGTTTATATCTTTTTCGTTTTGTTTGTTTTCCAACCAACAGAGATGGAAAGTTAGGCAGTTTATATATATTTTTTACATGCCCTCTTGTTAGCAAAAAGTGGCTGAGGGACGGATAATATAAAAATTTTGTGAATCAAGTCAGTAACAAGGCGAATTCGTTTTAAGGTGGTTGCAGTTTCGAATTCGGGCGAATTTATCCCTCACCACACAAGGTAGTGTTGAAAAGCCATCTGACCTACTTTTTTCTTGAGCAATGGAGGTCGATATGTCCAAATTTCTACTTTCAAGCATGTCAAAAGTTTTTTAATGTTGTGTTTGTTGCAGAATTAAAGGCGAATTCATTAACAGGTGGACTTAATAGCCTTCGTCATCATCACCTGTGCAATCTCGAACTGTCAAAAATGGCGTCTATTGGGAAGATTGGTTAGTTTTCTTTATATATACCTCAAAGAACATATTTGCATATGCTATGACAGTTGGAAGAAAGTTTAGCGGCGAATTGTTATATTCGCCTTGGTAGAATTAACACCCCATGGTAAGTGAATTCGCCTTGCTTGTTACTACAAAACAAACTGTTGGCAGCCTTATTTATTATACAGAATTCAATAAATGGGCAACACTTGTATTTACCTCGAAACAGCGTGATAGTCTGCAAAGAAAATTATTTGCATTGAAATCACAAAATTCAATTTAAAAAAATCGGTACTTGTGGTAAAAACATTCTTACAATTGAACAAAAGGAGCAATATTAAATTTTGATAAGTGAGAAAAATGGAAAGTGTTAAAGAAACTAACCAGGAATCAGTAGATAATGATACAGCTGAAAAAATTATAAAACCACACCAAGAACATGCAGAAACACAGCAAGAAGACAATCAATTGCAAAAACAAAGTCAGCAACAACAACAAAAAGAATTGCATGAAGTTTTTGAAGAGGCAAAAGAAATTGCGGCGTCTGATGACAAACAACCAGAAGAGCAACACAAAAAGCCCCCAACAATTGTATACGACGGGGATGATGATGACGATTATGACGACGATGATGAAGAAAAGGAAACTTCACAAAAATTGGTAATAGATATACCTGATGAGGAAGAAGAAAAGGAAGATGAGGATGAGGATAACGACATTATAAATTTAGATGACCTACCAGAAGTAGTCTCTGCAAGAAACGACAATGAAAATTTGTCTACCAAGCCAGAGAAAATAGAAACTATAATAACTTTATCTGATGGTGAAGATGAAAGGGCCAGCGAAACTGTCTCGAAACCGGGCAAAGTACAAAAACGACGCAGCATGGGCGCCGGTACAGGAAATGAAGAAGAACCCTATCGTTTAAAAAGACGTAAGATAAATGCAGCCGGTGCTCCTAAATTGCCATTAACAGGTAAGTAATGTTTTTTAATTAAGAAAACAATTGTTGCTTAGTAATGACGTTTTTAATTTTTTCAAAGGATATGTACGTTATATGCATGACCGACGCGATACGTTGCGCAAGGAACAACCTTCAAAAACGCACATGGAATACAACAAAATTATTGGTGAGGAATGGCATGCTTTGCCTGCCGATGTAAAGTCTTCTTACCTAAAGTCTGCGGATGTTGACAAGCAAAGGTAAGACAAAAAAACCTTGATATTTTAAACAATAACTAATGGGGCATTTAGCTAGATGTGTTGCCATTATCGCCTTATATTATGTATTTATTAATAAGAAGTGTAATTGATGACATTGGGAAGAAATTTTTATATTAGTTTTTAGGTAGTATCAATTATAGATAAAAATACAGAAAGGAAAGGAACGTATATAGTATCAGTAGAAAATTTCCATTTTTTCATTTTTATTGTACGCCGAATCTTTTATACATAATCAGCTCAATTATGAGAAACAATTCCCAGGAAATATTGTTTGTTATGGTTTCAAAACTCTATGTATTCGATGCCTAAGTTGTTTTTCCAAAGGAAATCTATGCGAACATATTTCTGCAGAAATTTTTATTTTTCACGCTTTTCTTAGTATGTAATATGTCTGAAAAGTGACATTTTCACTTACTAAACAAATTGTGGAGATATATGTATGTATGAGAACTATAATAAGTCCTTGAAATTAATTTTTTTTGGTCTCATATCCTTAGACTTTAAGCTGGACAAATAATTTAATATTTAGTAAAAATAATTTAGTTAATATTTTAAAAGGTTTCAAATTTGCTTTGAGAGTGCTTCAAGTATTTAAGTAAATCAGGCTAAAGTATATAAAATTGCATTAAACTTTCTAATGTCGTACTATTAAAAATGATTTTTAACAAATTTAAGTAGATTTGATACTTAATATAGTGTCCTTTAGGATAAAGATATGTCCCATTAATTGGGACTAAATATCCCATTGGTGTGTGTATGAAAATATGACAGAGTTTATGTAGTTTTCTTAAAATTAAACATTCATTCGGTAATATTCGGTAATTTTTTTTTTAAATCTACCAAAACGTTCAAATTAAACGGGCTCTCAGCACATTGAACATACATATGTACGCATTATAAAATTAAAATATTTTTTCATTAAATTTACTTCATTCATATTATAAAACATTAAAAAAGAAATATTAAACATCGAAGATAATGTCTAATCGCAAAATTCAAAATAATTCCTCTTAACAATATTCACGTCATTTCTATACGCATTTCCGTTTCCACATTTCTCCATATACATATGTACTTTCAACTCATAAAAATGGTGGCAACTCTAAATTCTCTCACCATGCAGTCTCTTCATCATGTCTGCAAGTACTTGCCATTTTTCTTTAGTTCTTTTCCTTTGTTTAACAAGTGCGCATGTAACTTACATATAGTGTATTTAAAAAAAATTTATTTATGAGTATAAAAAACGCAGTTATTTAAAAAAAAGTTTGAAAAAAATCATTATAAATTGTATATGAATAAATGTTTAATAAAATTTTGTAAAAAAGTTTAAAGGAAATGTGGAAATTTTCGTATTAAATCCAATTGAAAAGATGACAATACATATTTCTTCGGCTATTTAATGTTAGGCAAAATGGCGGTAAACATTTGTCAGTATTGACTGTTAGTGCGTATGAGTGTTAGTGCATACAGTTTATGTTGGAGCACAGTTTTTCAAGGTTAACTGCTGCTAAAGTTTCCTGACTATTTTTCGGGGTTATGTTAAAAAAATGTAATGTTATGTTAATACATACATAAATGTTATTTAATGTAATAATAGAAGCAGAAATGTTAAACGAAATGTGGTTTAATGGAAATGTGTATGAATGTGTGCATAGGAGAAGAAATGCATATTAATTTCAAATCTTTACATAAATGAAAAAAAAAATTTAATGCAAAATAAAAGAAAAAGGCAATAACATATAAAAATATTAAATATCAAGTGATCTAAAATTAATACATGAAAATGATAGAAATTATTTAAATTAAAGGACCATACCTACCTAAAAGTGTATGAAATAAAAGAAAGTGTCAATCCGTTAAATTTAAAAAAATGTTTGAGCACTTACGGAAAACGATTTTAGATTTATTAATGAAATAATGAAATTTTCAATGAAGCTGTTATGTGTTCAAATAATTTATATTAGAAAAATATATTCTTAAATCGTAGCTAGATTGTAAGTGAAAAAGGAATGGAAAATATTAATTCGGGAATGAGAAGACCAAGTTTATATGGCTTTCGAGTGGATCTATTATAAAAGTTACTTCTTAAGTAAATAGGTCGACGCGTTCGTGAGTTATGACTTTTCATGACAACATGTGATTTTGTCCATATAAAAAAACAACACCAATTACGTAGGCGCCTTAGAGCGTGTGCGGTATGTATATATGTATACTGTACACGTGTGCTGACTTCATACACATGGTAAATACACGTTGTAGCGCATACACTTTGACAGCTGTCAAGTGAGTAATCATTTTAAGTTTAAATCGAAATTTATAAAAGTAAATATCTCCCATGCGAAGCTAGTTATTAATAATTAACAATATTATAGTTATGTTAACTATGTATATGTAAACGTATTACGTATCCTTAAACTTGTGGAAAAAAAATAGTAGGTGTGCAGGTACTTGTATAAATATGAAAGTTGGACATTTAATTCACTTACTTCGTTTGCAACAGCATTGCATTTTAATTTAGATTGCGAGCTCTGCTGTATTTTTTTTTTTTTTATTAAAAACATCGCTTATTTAAAGAATTGTAAAGGTATCTGAAACACAATTAATAATACACAAAATGTCCTTAATTAAGCAATTGCACATGATCTCTAAAACAACGTTTTGAAAATGCTTATTTTTGCGAACTTCTCTTTACAGATATGTTAAGGAATTGCATAGTTTTCTTAAATCCCGACCCGATGTGTTAGCCAGCGAATTAGCTAAAAATAAAGCACGTAAAACGGCCGAAAACAACAGTAGTCCCAATCTGTCAACTGCTGCAACAACGTCGTCTACAGCCACAAAGTCTGTGTTGAAAGAAAAATCACAAACAAATGACAACTCAAAAACCACAAAAGATACTTCAAAGGATAAAGTGGCTAAGGATATTATACAAACGTCAACGGCAACAGCACAAGTTACAGAAAAGACTTTCAATGAGAAAATCAAACGCAAACGAACACCTACACCGCCCAACACCAACTCAACGCCCCATACAACTATAACAAATGCTACATCAACACTGCCGTCAGTGTCCGCCAGCACTTCATCATCCGGTCTTGTGATCCCTATACCTAGTGAAATACCTATATTTACTAATGAATTCTTGGAACACAATAAAATCTACGACATGGAAGTCCGATCTCTCAGGAAATCAAAAACAGATTTGGAACTACAAAACTCAGTGTTAGAAAAGCATGTTGAGAATATGAAATTTGGTGTAGATAAAATGATGACGGAAAATAATGAGTTAGAAGAGAAGAATAGACTCTTAGAAATTTATCTCGATAAATTGAAAAGAAAATTAAGTCTGGCCTTATCTGCTTTGCCCTTGCCTTCGGCACCCAATGGTGCCACCGTCGCCAATATTGATAAATATATGCAAGATCTATATAAAATGTCCACATCTAATTCGACTGGACCGGCTACTTTAAATAAGGCCAAGGATATTATTAGAAAGTTAGATTTACAAATACAACTTTAACTCGCATTTAAATATAAAACATACTTATTTATAATATGTAGATGCTAAAAAAGACGTTTATGCAGAATTTATTAGACCTGTTTATTTGCAGAAATTTTTTTGGCGTGCCTGCCTATTTTAATATTTTTAAAAGTAGTGATCTGTCATCTGGGATCTGGTACTATTCAGATTTTTTTAATCTTCTTAAGAAAATGTTTTCTTATAAACTCCGTCTTAATCTTTTTATACCGAATGGTGTATGATGGCACAACTAGAGATGGGTGAAATTTCGGCATTTTGTAATGAAAAGCACTGTTAGAGAAAAATATGCTCTGTTGTGACTGAATTTCTCAAGTGATAAGACCGCATTTAGACACGCAAAGCTTAAACTTTAAAAGGACACTGTCTTAACGACAACATGTAAAAAACACAGAATCCACCATCTCTAAGCACAACTAAATTGTACAAATTTGTATGTATTATTGATACATTTGTTAAAATAGTCATATTTTTAGTGCGCTTTTCACACTACAGACGGTCAATTGATTTTTGCAGAAATTTTGTATGAAAAACAGTTTTTTGAGTGAATATAAAGTTATCTATGTATTTTGTTTTGTTTCTCAAATTAGCTTTAAGAACTTCTCTTTTAATTTGTATCAAACTGATTTCTATGATGACAAAATAAATTATTAATATTCAGCAAACTTGTTAAATACAAAACAGTTTTGTGTATTTTTTTTTTTTTTTTTAGTGATTAGATCTGTCACTTTGCCTCTGTAGTTTTGTATACTTTGTTTTAAATAGTTATTTTTATTCACAATTAAATTGTTTTTGTTCCAAATTTTTTTATATAACAAAGCAGGGTTATTTAATAGTGAATAAAATGAAAAATTGTAGGTCGTTTTGGGTAAAATGTGGCTCAATTTTTTTGGAACGATTTAAACTTTATGTGTGTACTGTTTCCAAAATACAGACAAATAAATGACTTGTGAAGAAATTTCTTATTGGAATCACTAAAAAAATTGAGTGGTTTTCATAAAAATGTTCTACTGAAACAAATTGTTTGTATTTTAGAAACCGCACCTACATAAGTAAGAACGGATTTTTAGTATTTTTTCTATTTTTCATGAATATTTTAATAATGGCCAAAATTGTTTTTCGCTATAATTTTATGTTTTTGATAAAATTTAAAGATTTTGAATTTTTAAATTATAAAAACATTGAACGAACGATCTCTTCTAATGCTAGGGGGTTACTCTGTATTTCGATTCGAAAGCAAATGCATTCGAATTTCAATGTAAATAAGATACAAATTCGAACAGTTTTCCTTTCGAATCGAGTTAGAGAGTAACCCCCCTGATATATAGAACTCGTCTAATCTCTTTAATTTGTCTTCATCTAGACAACTAGAGTCTATACGAACTCCAGTAATTTAGTGGATATGAACTTCATGAATATATTTTTAATAATCAAAACTAACTAATTTATTTCGTACGACAAAAATAGTATTGAGTTGAAAGAATTAACTTACAATCCTCAATTATTTCCCATACAAATAACAATTGACTTTAATCACACACACTATCTTCAATAAAAATCTCTATAAAGCACTCAAATATTCCTAATTAAAACAAATGCTTAGATAATATTTACATCCTCCCCCCAGAGAGATACATATAAACGTGACTAAACATAAATTATTTTGAATTAATATCAGACACATCCAACCCTAAATGCAAAAAAAAAAAAATGAAAATGAAATGAGACATTTCACAAAAAAAAATGCATTTATTTTCAACCCTCCAATTTCCTTCCAATTGCATTCGAAATGGTAATAAATGCTTTTGCAATCATTATGAAAAAACGTCTTTTGTAAAATGAGGAGGGAGAATACAGAGATATTATTTCCCAAAGATTCTGGTGTGATACTTTTTTTTTGTTTGTAATTTCTTTCCTTATCACTGACTGCTATGACCTTAAGGGTAGGTGGGGGGTTGATGTTTAACTCCTGCAGTCGGTGTAAAGTTTGTAATAATGACGTCACGTGTGACTTGCTGAATCAATTTGTTTTTGTTTTCTTTTTCCTCGGCAGAGTATTGTTGTTTTAGACTGCGGCATAATTTTGGCACGTTATCAAAGAGGTTTTTTTTGCGCTCGCTTGGAATATTGATTTTAAGGTCCATTACAAAATTATTACATATATTTACACTTCAAATAGTTTAAGGTTAGACATGTGTGTTTAGTAAAAATTCAAGTTGAAGCTTCGTGGTCATAGAAACTGTGAGTTTAGTGGGAAACAAAATTAATTAATTTTTTGAATTGATGCAGCGTCTGGAGTGAGTTCTAAGTTTATTCGTTTATATTCACTGTACGAAACAAATTAATTCTATTAATATCGTAAGGCAGGTAGTTAATGTGATTATTCGGAATTAAATTGGTTTTTATTCTGAAGTGTTAATTTTCTTAGATTAAAAGTTTGTAACATTTAATTCCGAAAGAATTAAAAAGAATTAAGAAAAAATTATTGTCAATTAATTTTAACTTACAAGACAGAACATGAAAACGACGCACCAATATTTCATAGCAAAAGTTGGTGTGTATTATTTTACTTCGTTTTAATTATCTCAGTTGCATGTCAATTGAACTCAGTGTTTAAGGCGGCGTGAAGCGGTTCAGCCGCCGCCGTCAATTAGTAGTACTAATTTTTACCCAATTTACCGAATATTTACCCATTGGGTTTTTAACTATATCCCATTTCTATTTATAGACAATCAAAGATTAAATAAATACACATTATTCATAGTATAAAGCTCAATGTTTATGCTGATCTTACTACAGAGAGTCACACAAACATATGTACTTATAGCAGCGAAGGCCAAATCGGCACTCAAATTCCGAACATCATTCGGCTTCTTTTATGTATACAACTGGATGAAATTAAAATTACTCACCAAAAGTTTTATAGAGCTAAATTCTAGGAGTAGATTTTAGGACTTTCCATACGAAAAAATTAAATACTGAATAAATTAATGGAAATTGTTAATACTACCCAGCAAAATTAAATTGAATGGGTTCTAAATGAAGTAATTTTTCATGACTTCTTAAGAATGTATTTTTTATAATGCGTTCTTAATGTATTCATAGATTTAATTATAATTGTCCTTGTCGAACTCCTGAAAAACACATTAATTTCTGCAATTGTTTCAGATGAAAAATATCTGTCACGTATTAGATAGAACTGATTTATTTCACCAATGAAAAAACGTATCTAAATCATCGATTTTGCATTGGTTTAGCTTATGCGTTCTGAAGTATTGCTTTTTATTTAAATGGGTGCATAAACACATGATCTGTGTTAAAATCATGCATGTTTCACCAAAATCGAACCAGTTCGTGGCCATTCAAACACATGAATAAACTACTTTCTTGTCACGTAAAATTTTGCTAGGTAGCTGTACAAAATAACGCTCAACGAAATAAGTCCCAATGAAATAACTTCCAATGAAATGAGACTTCAAAATGAAACAACTTCCACATAAACAAATCAATTGAGACATTGAAATAAAACAAAAAAAAAAAAAAATATGAAATGAATGCAGAGTTTTGTCTGGGCTCATGAGATGTAAAAAAATTCGGTTTTCTAAATACCTTAAAGGAAAAATTCCTAAAACCCCCTTAACCAGCAAGACGGCTTTGAGTGGTTTCTCTTTCTTCGCTTACTGAGAATTTTCTACATTGCCGGGGGTGTCATCTCATAATGTCCATGCCACTTCGAAAAGAGTAACGTCCCTGGCTTTATTTCACTTTCAAAAGTGCCATAATGTTTATGGGCCTTGCGATTTATTTAGTGAAAGCGGTTTTGAATGTATCACAGAGAAAAACAATCTTGAAGCTATGCTGAAATTCGTCAGCAAGAGAAGGCGGCGTGTTGGGATATCCGTGAGAGTAGAAAATCCTTAAGCTAGGCTTAAGTCCTAGAACGTAGAATATCCTTACAACTTTGGAAAAAAATCCTTAAGGCCGTTCGAGGGCCGGCAATGCAGGCAATTTCCAGTAATCTGGGGGTTTACTCAGTAACGCGATGCGAGAGAAAAACTCGAAGATAACGAAATCTTTCCTCAATGAAAGAATACCCAAAACTAGTTTCTTCTCAGGTTAGGTTAGAAGGTTGGTGTGAAGGGAAATCCGATTCCAACCCCACTTGGGCCCTGATGTGGTCCCATTGTGTCACCTGTTACCAAGAGAAGTAGTGAAGAAGGGGAAGATTAGGCAGAGAAGGGTCAAGAAGGAAAGAAAGAAATAGTGAGTGGGAAAAAAGAGATACGGGTATACCAAGTCATAGTCAGTGAGGAAAACCACCTACTGCTCCTAAGAAAGGAGTTTTAAGTTTCCAAGTTCCATTGCTGAAAACTCGGATAGTGTACTGAAGGATCTTTCACCTACAAAGCGAAGGCGGTGACACCTCCGAGCTGGGCAGAGGCATAGAAGGTGCATGATATTTTCTTTTTCTTCCTCGTCATTGCAACTAGGTTCTTCTTTCTGGTCTAATTCCTTCATTTGCATTTTATTTAAAAAATTTTAATACTTAAAAAAAAATAAAATTATGCACTTTTAAAATTAAATTAAATAAATCCCAATACATATTTTGAAAAATATTTCATATAATTTTTTAATGTTATTTAGTTAGCTGTTATTTCATACAGCCCCTGGTCGCAATTTCTTAAGTCCAAAAAAAATGGTAATTTTCTTTTAAAGAAATCAGCTGGGAGAAATCAAACTTTACCAAACAAGAAAATCGAAAAAAATTAGAAGCCCCATCCATACAAACACAATTCGATTTATTCGGTGCTAGAAAATTTCTTCTTACTTCTTTCTGTTAATATCCCAAAAACCAGCTATTCTATAACGGTCGGTCCATTTTAAAAGAGCTTTTAACAATATATTTTTATTTTTCAATTTAATTTACAAATTGTAAATTACAATTACACTTGTTCATTAAAGTTTAACGATTAAACTCATAAAAGCAAATGTTCTTCTTTTTAAAAATCAAAGAGAAAGAGCTTCTGGAAGACTTCATAATTCTCTTATGAAATGAATAGAAAAAAACTACTACAGTATGGTGAATATCTCTATATGTAGTTGTTGTTATTTTCACGAGCTGTGTTTCTACCACACGCACACAAACACTTGCGGGACTTGAAATAGTGTGGTTTGTTAAAACATCTTTATCAACTTCATTTTTAGTTGAGTATTGTCAACCACGGTTAACGGATGTATTTAAATCGTTGAAACGGAAGTGTGTCTCATGTGTAGCAAACAAAAAATTAAATATACATGCATACATAGTGTGTGTGAGTATGGCTATAAAAAAAGTTCTATAGAATAAATACGAAGTGTATTTTGTTCGCTTGCTTCTTTTTCGACGAAAAAAAAAATAGTAAAATATATTATTACTGAAATATAAGAAAGCTGTGAATGGAAAATGTATTATTAATCAGTCAATAGATTATTATTTGCTAAGAATATTGATTTTAAAAAGCAAATTGAATTAAAAAGTAAAGCTACATATGTCTGTATGTATGTTAATATGATATTAAAACGAAAGAGTGCATTAGTGATAATGTGTCGTGCATATGCAAGCATGTATATACAGGTGGATTAGAATCAGTGTGGATATTGTCACTTCTCTTTTCTATGACAACAAACAACGACAACTGCTTGCTGATTGCTTTAATAACTACTGTTTGCAAGAAGTATGTTAATTTCAATACATACATTAAATTTTATCTTAAATGTTCTAAAAAGTTCGACAACAATTTTTGGGTGTTTAAGTAACAGGCATGTCTAACTTGCAATTAAATGTTCATGTCAATGTTAGTTCTTTTTTTTTTCTTTTGCTTTTAATAATCAAGTAAGTGAAGTTGTCACCAAACAAATTAATTAACTAATAAATATTAAGAAACAATTTGTTATACTTACCTACAAATGTATGTAGGTATTTACGATGTCATAAATATTGTATTTACGTCATACTTGCTTAGGAAATAAACACTATCACTAGAACTTGACTACTTGTAATTATTTTATCTTTGCTGTCATCATCTTGTAGTGTTAAATTTCTGGATAAGAAAAATTTCAAATAATCTGCATAAGAAATAAATAAAAAATCAATAAAATTATTCATGTGTGTATGTGACTATTAATTTTATACGACGAAGAAAAGGTTGTGCAAAAGATTTGTTTTCTTTAGTAAATGCAACCTTGGTGTAAAATAAACACTTGTGCAAATGTCATTTAATATGTCATGACATGTCATTAGAGACAACAAAATTAAGCTCTTTTCTACGCTTCGCTTTTTTTTAAGTGACAGAAATTTATAACTACGGATGCTAGTTCCGGTTTTGCGGAAATCTTAAATAACAATTTAACATATTAAACTGGATTTGGCATTCAGTTTATCAACAAATCAATACAAAAATGGTTAAGTTCTAAAATCTTGTTGATAATAAAAAATATATGCATACATACATACATACATATGTATGTATGTAAAGTTGTATAAGTGACACTGTGAGTGGATTTTTTTTTTAATAATAAAATAGGAGGTGGAAATGTTCTTAATTAGCCCGGTTATAATAAACAAAAAAAAAATTAAAGCACATAATTTATATAATTTATATGGATTTTTTTTTTTGTAACTTCTGATTTAAATTCCAAATCAATTTTAGATGAATAAAATTATGCTTATGAGAAACTTGGTTTCCTTAATGGCTTGAAATTTTTTTAGTTTAAATTAATGAAGATAAATAATAAGGATACTCGCGTTAGCTATTGAAAACTGCAAATTTTTGTAGAAATATATATGTATACAAATACGATACATATGTACATATGTACCTATATTTGTATCAACTACATAGGTATTAACAAATTATGCATCCATAACCAATTTGTACTATAGAATTATGTAGAAAAAAATACTTTATTTGAAAATAAATGAAAACAGCTGTTTTTGATATATCAATTGCTGTACGATTATACTCAGTAATAATGCGTAAAAAAAAATCTCAAACAATATGCAAATGTATCATAGTATGAAAGCAATATGCTATGGAAATCTTAAAACCGTCGTAAATAAATGTCTTAAGATAATCTCTAATTTTTAAAAATGTTTCTAAACGTCAACATTACGCAGCTGACAATGTGCGTTTAGAAGTACAATTATAAAAACTCTTAATTCAAGGTGTGTGAAACAATGTGGCAGCGGGAGGAAAAATAATGCAAAAATAAGTCAATTTGTTAAAAACATTCTTTTTACGCTACGAACATTACATATGGGCATTTCCTCCGAATGGTCAACCAGGATCGAAAAATTTCATATTAAATAAAATAGTCTATTTCTTGTTATAAGTGTTACTGCACACTATAAATTGAATACTAAGTTTTTTGTTAAGGAAATTTGAAGATAGTTATGGGAAAATGCATGGTGATAATAAAAAAAAAAAACACATGGAAAAATCGTACGTTCGCGACCGGTACTTAAGCCAATTAAACAAAAACCAATAAAGATATTTTATTATACACATACTGGATAGATACCTACATTAATACACTTAAAAAATAAATTAATCGCTTTTAAATATTGCGTTCCATTTCGCAGATTTTTACATTTCACTACTGTCAGCGAAAGTTGATTTCAATTTTGTGTACGTTCGTGACAACATGTTTATAACTATCCTTATGAAAACTTCAACTCGATGAAATCCATCTTTGACACTAAACAGAGAGCTACCAAAATGCTATCGAATCGCAAAAAAAAATGCTAGGAAAATTTTTGTTTTCTATATTTTTTGTACATCAAAAGCATACGAACGTACGTTCGTGATCCCAGGAAATGCCAATATATGTGTGAACAAAAACTACTTTTCACAAATTGATTTGGCTATATTGTTGCAGTAATTTGTTTTTTTTTTTTTTTTTGAATTTTGACAGTTGGAATATAAATTCTATCCATTTTATGTATTTCGTTAAAGCGCCGTTGCCGATAGTTGTTTCTTTGCTTAGGGCTGCGTTAAATAGAGAGGGGCTATGATTGTAGAATTCATATTTACATATTTTGCTCTCGTCAGCTCTAAAAGTGATTGTAGTTTTTCATAATATTTTTCTGGTTGATTTTTTCTGGCACAAATTCTATCGAAAACTGAAAATAGTGTAGAATTAAAAGATTACGCTACTTTAGATATTTTTTAAGTCACGGCAATTTTCATTTTAGTTCTCTGTAATAAAATTTAATGAAAATCTTAAGACTTGTAACAAAATTTTCAAATTTTATAATGCCGATCTCATTCATTACTGCTTGTCAAATTGATGTGTCATAAACAGCTGATTGAAATATAAGAACATATCGATGGCTTAATATAGAAAGGTCGTATCTCAACTTCAATCAACAACAAATTCAATCTGTTTTTTTTTTATTTATTTTTTTTTTTTAAATGAGTTAGGTCTTTTTTTAAATACTGTAAATGTATTATTCGTCAACATAGGAAACTGAATTTTTTAACCCGATTTTGAAAAAAAAAACGAGATACGACCTTTCTATATTAAGCCATAGATATTATTTAATACTATTTTTATTCATTTAAGTATGTATTTATTTTGCAATGTTTTTCTAGTTTAGCTTTGTTTTCAGTTTTTGTTTAGTTTTGTGATTTTGCTTAACATACAATTTTATTTCTAGTTCTAATTAATATGGTTATTCATGTCAAAAATTTTTTGTTTTGATTAAAAATATGGAAAAGTTAAAAAATTGATTTTTTTACAATTAAAGAATTTGTACATTTGAAATTTTGAAATATTATTCCACTTTTAATATACAAAAAATTACAAGTATAAAAAATCATATTAAAAAGGTGTAAATTTCTCTTGGAATATTTGATCAATTTCCGTTATTGATGTGACAGTTAAATAATGAATTAATTAAATTCTAGTCGACATCTTGAAAATTATTAATAGGTGTGTTCCAGATGACTAGATACGGACAAGATTGGACTAATAAGAGGAAATGCAATATTTACTCTCTCTCAAATTATAAAAAAATTGTCCAAAACATCTGGAACGCGTAAAACCCACAATTTTAAATCAAAACTTTTTATTATCGCCAAGTTATACAGTTTAAAATTTTATTTTAGTGATGATTTTAAACGTAAAACATCATGCATTTGCATTATTGCAACATTAGACTCATTTGATGTGCTCATAAATTATATTCATTTATCTTTAAAAGCATTTATTTATATTACATGTAAAAATACTTCCTTTAAATAAAATTTACTTCTTAGTTTTCTTTTTTGTGAATATTTCATATGTAAAAAAAAAAAAAAAAAAAAACAGCTGATTTACAACTTTCTGCAGGATATGAAAAAAACTTTCTCATGCGCTCTTAACATTTAACAAAAATTGTTATCTGGAACGACTTTATATAACTTTGTACAAATTTGTACTGTTTTGTTATCTAGCTGGAACACACCTATGTAATTATTAGTAAGAACTATATATATATACATATGAATTTTGATACTTAAAAATTTTTGTAAAATGCAGCTTCCACCAAATGGGTGTAATATTTGAATTAAATTTTTAATTTTTCCTACAAAAAAATTCTGCAATGAATACCCTAAATGTTTTAAATTTATGTTTATCATATCACATATTATAATGTAATATTTAAAGTTTGCCAAATAATACAACAAAAAACGACAATCTATTATACATATTTACATTCCCACCAAATTAATTTGTTAATTTGTCATATTTGTAATTTTAAAAACAGTCTTGCACCAATATTAATGTTCCCCATTTTTTTTCTTTCTTTTCAGATTATTTTAGCCCAAAATGTGTTATAAACTATGTACATACATACATACATACATATGAATGTCTATTAAGTTAAGTGTTGAATATTTATTTAAATAAGAAACAAAATCAGTAAATGTTTAATAAAATAAATTTACTCGAATAATCAGATTGCTCGAGTTGGGAGCTAAAAAAAAAGAAAACAAAATAATTCTAATTACCGAAGAAGAACAACCTGAATCACATGAATTACTTACATACTACCAACATAATAAAATTTACGCATACTACATACATACATACATGCAAATAAAATGCAACTCTGTTATGTAGTAAAACAAACATAACATAAAATATACCGTTAAATTGTTATTATGCTAAAAACACAGCATCCGTCATGTAACATATTGAAAAGTTATTTTTACTCCTTCATATAAAGAGAAAGAGAATGTGTAAATAAATAAATAGAGTGTTATAGAGAAAGCTTTTTTTCCAACTAAGAGATTGTGTGTGTGTGTGTGATTTATATGCGTGTGTGGTGAAAAAGTTTGATTAATTTTCTCTACAATTCGAACGGAAACTGGCTCAGATTTGTGTGTGATAAATTCAATAACCATCAAATCAAATCTTCTTGCCACCTTCATTCTTCAGTTATACTAAAAAAACACAATGGGCCGGCGTACTTATTTCAATCGTGCTACGGATATTACCTACCCCAGCCGTGTTGAGGGTTGGTTGGATGTTTGTGGTGAGTATATAAATAAATATTTTTTTATTTTCTTTTCGTATTAGAAATTATAATAATAATAATAAAGATTTACGCTTTTCTGATAAGGGTCCTTAGCACACAATTTTGTATTTGTGTTAAGGTTAAGTAGTTTGTTTGTTTGTTTGTATGGCAAATTCTATTGTCTTTATTGTATGCTATGGTCTATAGTATTTTTTTGATAGGCAGTATATCCTTTTGTATGATTAACTACCATTCTTTAAATTCTCTTTTAACACTTCATTGAATTTTTGTTGCTGTTGCTGTTTAGCTTAATGGACAGCTTTGTTTTCATAATTTAATTAAAATCGCATACATATAAAATAAGTTTTCTACAACCAGTTTTAAAATCACGAGATCATTACGCTTGTTTATTTTGTTTTATAAATAATTTATAAATTTCATTAGCATACTAATGTGTGTATACATGTAGAAAAATAAGTTTCTTATCGAGTTTTTGCTGAAAGAAATAAATAAGTTGAGAATAATTAATTAATTTCTAGCCATAAGAGCCAAAGCTAGACATTCACACAGCCAGCCATAAGTTTTATAACAAACACAATATGACTGCTAGAATTTGCTGAACATTGTTAAAAATACATTTCTTTCTACCTTAGAAGTTATACCTATAAATAATTTAAAATTTGCATAAGAGCGCTCGTCTTGCTATTTAAGAAACGGCGAATGACTGGATCCAACTCCAATGTGGGAACTATAGAGATCTTTCTAGTTTACAGATACCTTTGATCTTTTTGATATGCGTAAAGATAAATTCTCAAAATTCTAAATCCTAGACATGAATCATCGGTTTTAACCGAGCTCTTTTAACACTTTTTATTTTTTTCGTTAGGGCCAGCACTCAGGGTGTAACCCCTACTTATGTAGTGCATTAGAGTGTTTAAAAAAAATTCTATCGTCACCTAGGGGGTGAGTAAAGAGGGGGATTAAAGATGATGTAAAAACAATTCCAAAAATATATATTTTTTTATTTCTGACACGCCTACAATACCGCCCTTTTACTATTTTGTTCACTGTTTCGCCATTTTTAGTCCGATCATAGCATCACTAAAACATCTTCTCGGCCTTTTGTAAAGCGCTTGTACGACTTATAAACACTTTTTTTACACAAAGTGGACTCGCCGAATGCCATAGTCAAAATTTCAAGTGCCTTGCAGCACTTTATTCTATTTTTAACCTAAAATTTAATACATATGTATTTTTTGATACATTTTTTTTTCAAAAGTCAAAAATCGAAGAACACACACAAACGTGACTAACCTTTTCAGTTGTCAACAACATACTAATAATCCAAATGTACTGATAATGCCAACATATAATTAACACATGTGTACACAGAAAAAAATAAAAATTGATTTCAATTAAAAAATTTCTGATATCAATTAAAAATTTAATTAAATTTGCACCAGTAAACAAATTAATAGCATCAATTAAATTTTTATACATTTATTAACTAAAATTATTTATTACAATTAAAAATTTAATTAAATAAATTCAATATTTAATCAAATTTTTTATATTTTTAATTAAAGGGTTAATTGAAAAAATATTAAATATTTTTTTCTGTGTACCAACAAAACCAATCAAAAATTTCTATAATTGAATTTATACAGCCCGCAAAAATTTAAAATTCCCCTTTTCTTTTGAACAAACTTGGTATATATTTTTGGAGCTGATATAGAATTTAACAAAACGGACGCATTCTCATTGTTTAAGATTCCATGATGATGAGTTGTTGATCCGGTTCGAAGGACCATCACAAACAAATTCCAATCGGTAATTGGAGCTATTATCGCTATTTGGTGATATAAAAGCAGGACTGTAGGTCTGCACCAGTATATGCTTAAAGTACCTCATAACACTTGTTTTTTTGTTTTGTAAATCCAGCACTCAAGTGATGACACCTACTTATGCAATGCGTTATGCCACAACTTAGGGAAAGGGATAGGGTAGAGAGATAAGTAGATCTTAGTTAAGAACTGATCATGGGTCGAACTGTTCATAAATATGAAAATTTACTGGCGGCATTCGCCGGCGTTGAATAGACGTTATCATTCATAATAATATTCGAATTAAATTTGCATGTAAGACCAATTTAATTTGATTTGATTGGTTAAGAAAATTATTTCTAAACCACTCTTATTTACTTGGATACGTGACAAATTCTCCCTAAAGTTGATATTCAATTACAAGCAATGCAGTACTTTAAAGGAAGACTCACAACGATGTCTCTTGCAGATTTATTAATGGAGAAGTAAGAAAGGAAAACGATCACTCCTCAACTGTCGTTGGCAGCTGGAAGATAAACTTAGAGAAAATCAAGGACCATGGATAAAAATACATTAATTGGGAAATTTTAAGTAATTGTTCGTTCTGTGGTTCATGCCTCTTAATAATTTTCGTGTGTATTTTAAAAACTTCATCTAGTGGTATAACCTTTAACGAAAAAAAAGCTATAATATTTGCTTGACTGCTGTTGTCACTTTGAATGACATATAATTGACACTCTTCTAATTTCCATACATTCATACATACATACGTATAATATAGGAATTTTATTTTTATTATTTTTATTTTAAATAATAAAAGACCGTTACGATTATTAACATAAACATTGAAATTTTATACACGTCTTATGAAAAAAAAAATATAGAAGAAAGAAAATAATTCTTGATTTATACATGTACTCAATTATTTTATTTTCTTTATAATAAAAATAAATATGTGGAAAGAAAAAAAAAAACTTCTAATAGACGCAAACTATTAGAAACTTCTAAGCACGCATTAAATAAATATTTACATACATACATACGAGTACAAATAAAGATCGCTGTATAAGGAAGGTAGAATTTATTTCTTTTTATTACATTTTAGGCTTGTATTCCATTTGTTACACCTACAAAAACTAAAACTGTTTATTGTACTTCATGTCACAGCCTACGTACAAACAACATACGCCATACGATTCGTATATAATTTACGGAAATTGTATGTGTACTTACATACAACATGATGATCATGATATTCCCTTTAGATTGTTGCTTACATGATTAAATTTAAACCAGTTAAGAAAATATATTAAAATTTATGGAATAATAAAGTTCAGAAAAGAACATAAAAAAAACAAGAACGTTTGGAAGAGAAGTAAAATTGTTTCATGCAACTTTAACCCACAATTAAAACAACAATTGTGTAAACAAAAACTTTGAAGAAAAATGTCAAAAAAAAAGAAGATGTAAAAGAATCAAAAACTCTGACTCTTTTCTCGTCTAGTCTTTGTGCATTCTTAGCCTGAATTTTGACATGGAAACAACGTAATATCCGTTCCGTTGTTAAAAACTGGAAACAACAATAAAATTTCCAAACAGCAGGGTTTATGTATATGCAACTCAATGGGAAAGAAAGACAGCCAGACTGTCAACATTGTTTATATGTTTTTGTGTACTACTACCATTCTCTTGGCCATGATGACATTAAAAATACACATATCTTTAATGTAAATATAATTAAAAGCTTTTCCGTTGTTAATCAGTTGGTTTTTTTTTTAAGAAATTGTAATGCCACAATATCTAGATAGTGACTTTTATCGTTAAACAAATACAGCTGAGAAAGTTAGTCAAGTTAGTTATAATAAAGTATAAATAATAAAAATATTATGGATACATTTTGTTTTCAACTCTTTTTAAGTGCAACTAGACTTCTATACCTTTATTGGCCTTCGAGAGTTTTACAACTGAGTTTCTCGCATTGGATTAATGCTTGATATCGTACCGTGTTACGAAGCAAATAGTTTTCCGTTAACTTCAAATGTTTTGGTAGAATACCAAACAAAACTCGTCGACCTAATAAATCGTTAGTGCTACTAGGTTAGGTTAGGTTAGGAAGGGTAGTGTGAAGCACACATCGACTCGGAGACCCAACTGGATATTTTGTGATTCCCTTCATTTTATTTTAATTTATTGACTTATTATTCTTCTTAATGTCCAAGGAGAAACAAAGAGCACTTATCATCCATTATTCAACCACTTAATTCCCATGAGAAAGCCCCTGATATCCTCAAGTTTGCACTTCGAGATATCACTAATGCTCTCATGGAAACGTCTGCTCAGCCATCTTTGCCTATGGCGTTGCGGCCTTGCGCAATGACAGATGATGTGCTCTATAGTTTCTGGCTAATCTTCATCACCACACATCAACAGAAATCCGGAGTGCCATTTTCCCATATGCTGGTCCTCGCTCTAACCCAGTCAGTCAACGCGCCTACTAAGGCTCTTAAAACCTTGCGACAAAGGATGGCAAGAAATGGTATTCTGTTCGGAAACAACTAATTAAATTACACATAAGACATTTTTAGATTTAGATTGCCTCCATATTTTTTAGAAAAAAAAAAATAGGAACACATCTCGCAAAATCCTAAATTTATTGAGGAAGCGATGAACAATGTCAGAGTCTAAAGAAAAATGGAAACATTGTGAACTAGAACTCTTGATTGGTTGTTGAAACGAAAGAACTCTAAGACGAGTACGTAGCTTACATATGTATGTATGTATGTGTTTACGACTAAGGTCAGTACGAGCCTTATCGCCTAATCGGTCGGTGCTCTTAACAGCGAGTAAAGTTGTGTGTTCACCATCAAAAACCGGGTCTCGCTGAAGGCATACCAGTGTGACCTACCAGGAACACATAAATAGGCAACATCTTATGTTTGGACCGCCAACGATATGTAAACATCTTTCTTAAGTATTTAATCTTTCTAATCCGACGCTTTCGAGGAGCCTTAATTGTCCGATGTTCAACGAGCCACCCAATAGAACTGGTCGATCACCAGTCAGTTAAACAGTGATGATTTTGGTAGCAACCACAGCCAGCATGTACACCTGAAGATGACCTCACCAATCAACGGTCACTGAATAATGCCACCATGTGTGGCTTATCGGTTCCCGTAAAACCAGAATGTGGTTGGTTATTGGTCGAGCCTTGATAGAGAACCGCTAAAGATTAACTTTCAATCGACTTTAGTCTTGACGCGGAGTCCTTAAGTGGCTCTTTCGTCTCTCTACCAGACTAGCGTAGGTTACCCTACTTCGGATTATATCTTATAAGTATGTACACCCGTTGACTGTGTTGTATCAGAGATTTATGGTTAACTGGCCAAAGAATGGAAATTGTATGGAAAAGACAAATAATTTTTCTTTTAGTGGATGACCCCTACTTATACAATGCATTGTCTTCAAGAACTTAGGAAAAGGGATAGGATAGAGAAGATACAGGATTAAAACCATTCGCTGCTCATGATGAACTAACCAACAGTGCCTGACTAAAGATGGGTAGATTCTACTATTCCACGATTTACTAACTTTTAACGCGGCGTTGCAGCTCCTCAGCTATTAAGGAGACGCATTACCTACTTCATAATATTTTTTTACTTGCCATTTTCTTATTCCTCTCGATTTAGATTCAATAGGGCAGAACCTTAAACTGGTAAACAAAATGCACTGTAGATTTGGATTTGAAATTGTATTGAGACTTAAATTTTTTTAAAACTAACTAATAATTTTTACCATATTTTTACGTGGGAAGACCCACCACATCTCTTATATACAAATATGTTAATTGAAGGCATGCGACTATAAGCCCACGTATGAACATATACTATTTTTATTAGTTATTAGTTTCATAAATTATTAACATAAAAATTGTAATAAAAACTTTTTTTCAATTACTAAACATTTTAATATTTATTATTTATTAGTTAATGTTGTAGCTTATAAATTAAGCGATACTTGGTAATGGTTACTTTACAACAATTTTTGTGGCACAAATATCGATAACATTAACATAAATTACTAAACAAACATGTCACTCGCTCACTGCATACACATCGTAAAATTATTATTTTTTCTTACTTTTCGAAATGTTTTAATTTAAAATACACAGAGTCCATTTATTTTTAGTTATTTTAAACTTTTCTTTGTTTGTTTTTCATACCAAAAATAAAAAAGTGCTGCTAGTAATAAAACAAAAAAACTAGTTCAGTACTTAACCAAAAATGGCAAGACGTTTATGGTGATGTTATCTCATGACATCTTTACAATATGGCCATTTTTGACATGAAAAGTTTTGTTTTCTTAACTCATGATTGGGTTTTATATTCATTTAATTTATTTCTAGTTGATAAAAATACCGAAAAAAATCTGTTGTTTTTAATTGAAAATAAAAACACTTTTGTTGTTGTTGTTGTTGTTGTTTTATAAAATTGAAAAATTATTGGTTATGGAGTAGAACTAAATTGTTTTCGGTTGCAGCCTAAGACACCGACGTTGTAATAGTAGAGATGCGAACTCAAGTATTGAAAAAAATTATTTCGCTCTCTTTACCAAACCGTCACTATTTATCCGGTTAATGTTCAAATAAAAACTCGCACACCGTAGAGAGTAGTTCTATCTCCAGTCTTATGGCAACTTGTAAATATAATCCTATTCAAATTGAAAGAAAAGAAAAAAAAACGTAGAAACTACTCGGTAGGAGCAACTCCATGTAGGAGGCAAAGCTTTAAGTACTTTAGAATTTAGGGCATGAAATGTAGGAGAGCATGTTCCGAGGAGATTATTCGCTTCTTTCGTAGACTTTGTTAAAACGTCTCTTAAGCTTAGATCCCACTATCGGCACAATGTACCGATTTTCGTCGGCTCACTGAAATAATGTTATAAATATTAAGCTAAATTTGCTTTATTTGTCAACTAATTGAAATATAAGGACATAATTGCACCACACTGCATTGGTAATAAAGTGGTATAGCCTTATTCCAGAATTAATTGAGAAATAAGGCAATTTTGGTTTAGTACTTTTGACTTTATTGCAGTTAGCCGACGAAAATCGGTACATTGTGCCGATAGTGGGATCTACGCTTTAGACGGAAAGCTTAATGGAGATGACCGGAAGTAAAACTTTATAACTAGAATTAGGTCAATGATGGTTTTTAAGAATGTCCTCATGGTGTTAATGGATCAGAAAGTTTAAAACCGCAAAGCCTCTTAAGATAATGTGTTCGCGATAAGAAGATTTATGCTCTGGAGTATCAGAAGCTTACTCATCTAGCAAATCACTTCGTTTGGTTGAGTTGAGGAAATCATGACTAAGGATTTATTTAATTTGATGGAAAAAGATAGAAGTATTTAACAAAGACAGACAGACAGACGACCGGGTGGTACTTGCTGAATAAGAAGCACCACAAGGAGGGGGTATTTGATTGTCCTTAGTGCAATAGATTACCGCATCTAGTCGACCATAAATTATTTCTACAACATCATTTCCTAACTATTTTGATTTGATATTTATTAGATGTGCTGCCAAAGTATAGAGAGAGAGCTCTTCATTATCTTGGTCACAGAGTCATTCTTCAGTTTGAGGTTTAACGAAAACCATCTGCACCTGTTTCGAATGTTATTGGCAAGACCTTGAAGAATACTCCTAAACGTTAATTTTCTCGGGTTAGAATATGGTAATGAATGTGCTACCGCCTACCGTCTAACGTGGTTTCAGTGTATGGTCACATATATGACCTTGAAGGAAATTCCTATAGGTTCATTTTATATCGGCTTTAGGTCTGGGCGGAGGCCTTATGTACCGGATCTTCTATAACCGAAATTCCTTTGGGTGATTACGTGCATGTCCGTCGTTCTTTTCTTTTCAGAGATTGGCCAGAGCAGATCAGATCTTTTTTCGAATTGCTCGCTTCCAAAAAAAGTCAAAACTTCAATTGCTACCGCATTCTCAATGTAAAGGTGATGTGTTAAAAATATGCACCAGAGTGTATTAAATTTCGGACCATGCTTAAACGTCATGACGGTAGCATAGCTCAGTTACCATACGATGAACAAATCTTTCGGGAAACACCATCGGTCTTGTTTACAGATGACTCGTAAGAGTTCTTCGATATTCGTCCTTCTTCTATTTGGCAGCGTCAATGTAACACAACATCGTTTTGTATCCCTTGTGTTAAATCGGTATTTTCAAAGTCAACATTGAAAGTAATCGATTACTGTCAACATATTTTTTGTATTTTCTAAAAAATGTGACGGCGACGTGACATTATATTGACTCTGATTATGTCGTCAGTGTTTTTGGTGTTGACGAAGATTTGTTTCGTTTTATTTTTTACTTTTTTACAAAATAAAATAAAGAAATGGAAAAGGAAAAAATAAAATTGAAAAATTAGTTGAGGAAACGGAAAAAAATCACTAACTTTTGCAAGAGGATTTCGCAGGGGCACTGTTCCTAATAATTTTAAGAAACTGTGCAAAATATTTCATTAGTGTTAAATGCCATCTAGAGTTTCAGACAGAATCTTCGATACGACACGTTGTGATAATCCCAAATTGAAATCATTTCCCACACTCAGCTGGTACGATCATTGAGATAAAAATCGTAAAGTTGCTGCCAATTGATGGTGCTCGGAACATGTCGATCTAACCCCACTTTTCAAATGAGGAGCTATAGTCTCCAGCAAATGCTTAAATGCTGCTTTGTTCAGCCGAAAATAACTTTCAAACCTTTTAAAAAAACCAAACCAAAAATGTATTACTTCCAATTAGAAGAGTTTGAATTTATCACTTACTTTTCTTCATTGTTACAATTAGAATTAGGCACGGGAAGATAAAACATTTTACTTCAATATATTTATTTATTTTTACACCAAAACTTGTAATAAAAACTGCAAACAGAATAAATCAGCTGTTTTGTTTCATGTGTGTCAAAATTATCGATAAATAGTCAAAGTCACCTCAACATGGTTACAGAATATAAAATTAGTGTTGACGCGGTGTTGAAGTTGAGTAAAAGTTATGTTGATTCAAAATTCATGACGGCATTGACGCCGCCAAGTAGAATAATGGTGATTATCTTCATTGAGCCGTAGAATATAGTCAAGCACTAACCATTCAAGATGGGAGTACACAGTTCATTATGAATTGATATTCAGAAGGGTTTTTCATATCAATTTCAGAGCAAATACAGAAGAATGTAAAGAGCAGTTTGTAATTGGTTGGTTTTTAGTTGGTGCTTCGAAAAAAAAAATGGTTTGAAGCCCCTCATTATGTGAGGGAGAAATGATTTTGTGCGGACAACTCTTAGCTTGAATTGATTTATTTTTGTCCACACAAAATTGAACTGAGTTGCCAATACTTTTATTTTTGTTAGGCAAACTGATCTTCCAAATAACCGTCTGTTTGTAGAGCAAAAACTCTCAGTTAAAAGAAGTTGTGTCCGGAATCAATGTTTGAATCCAACTTAAGTAATCGTTAACAATTTTTTTAATACAGCCCAGTGATGAATAATAATTCCTTGATTTTTTTTATCGTTTTTTCGTTCCTCGTATTATTAATTGCAATTTCCATAAGGAACCAATTAAATATGCTAAATGTAAAGGAGAGGGAAAAATGGTAACAATTAGGATGTATACATATTTCCTACACAATTTGTAATTAATAATAGAAGAAATGAAAAAAGAGTAAACATTCTTATTATTGGACTGATCACTTTTTATTTAAATTAAAAATTGTTTCTATTTTTTTGCGTAGCGTTTTAAAAAACGCAATGTTGCAATTTCCTGTTTAATTAAGGTAAAATCATCGAAATGGAAATTGTAAATAAACAGCCTGTCAACAAATCAGCTGTCATCTGTCATTTTGACGGATCTTGGCCAGTGCGAAAGAAATGTAAACAAAACAATAAGGGCGATGAGTTCATGTGTATTTTCAGAAGTCTATGATGTACATACATACGAGTACATACACACGTACACACATTTTTTCGCTTGATTTTTCAATGTTGTTGATTTTTTCCAAAATATATCAATTAACAATGTGTCTTCTTCGTCGGCGTTGTTAAAAAGAGAAATGAATTCATGTTTATTAATGTTAATGTTTTAAATAAACAAATATGTAAATTTATTTTTTAAATTAAAGAAAAAAATTATAATTCACTTTATATCAAATTATATTGAAAAATATGTTTTTACATCTGAGGGAGATGAAAAATCAACTGGCGAAACCAAATGTATATAAACACTATCAAGGCGATCCCCACAAATGATCGGTGTAATGCTGAACAACATATGAATACCTGTATTAAATAGCAAAGATATTAAAGTTAATTCAACTGCAATTCTTCAATTATATTATTAATTTTTACGCGTTAAGCAAAAGAAAATCAAACTATTGAGTAAAGCCACTTTTGCCTGTTATCAGTTTGTTAATTTTAAACTTTTTTTTTTTTTTTGCCATGTATTCAATTTAAAAACTTACATAATTAAGTTAACAAAGTTTCCTTAATGTCTGCGGTTATTTGACAGCAATCGCAACGCCAACAGCAACACAATTAACAAAACTTCTCTACAAAATGCCGTTATCTGTCAAAAGATTATTTAATTATTGTGAATCAGAGTTAGTTGTTGTAGAAGCAAACAACAAATAGTAAAAAAATTATCTCTTGATATTTTTAAAGTTTTGTTTTTTCTTCTTTGCAAATATTTATTTAGTTTACAATTGCTTTTTACTCGTGCAAATAGAAAATAAAAATAACCCATAGAAGTTTATAAATATTTGCCCTATTCACAATCTTGTGCAAATGCTGTTGCATCATAGCATTTCCAAAATGTTATTGTATACTTTTTCTTTACTCGAACAAAAACATATTCAGCAAGAATTTTGCTACAGTTGTGTTAATATGCAGCAAAACTAATTGCTTTTATTCACTCTACCTATACAACACTTAATTGCAAATTGACAGCTGACACTTAGTGAACTAAGCCGATAGGGTCATTGTCATTCTTACTCTTCACCACTGACCAGGGCGAATTCACTTACCAGGTATACAGCCGAGCTATTATAAATTTTTTTCTTTAAGTAGGACCAGCACTCAGCGGATGACTACTACGTATGCAGTGCATTGTGCCGGCTAGAGAAGATAGATGTTCAAAATTTAGGAGGCTTAACTGTTTTGCAACTCTGCTTTTCGCGCGTTATGTTAATATTTATAGCAGTATTGAGGCGCCTCTGGTTTTAACTAGACACATTAACTTCTTGAAGCTGTATTAGCAGACATTTTATTTATTGTTTTACTTCGTTGATGTTTCTGCTAACCGACAAAGGAGGTTGATATGCCAAAATTTGTACGTGCTTAAAAGCTTCAACGGTTTAAAGGGGCTGCTTTTTCTGCCGCCGCCGCCCATAAAGCAGTCCACTCTGGTCTTCATTTGGCCTTGCTAAATTGCTAAGAAGTTAATCACAATTAATAGAAAATATTTTCAATTGCATAAATTTACAATCTTAAAAGCACAATATTGTGAATACGGCTATTGTTTAACCAGACTGCTTAAAACAAAAAGATGCCGTCATATTTTTAAAGCAAAACAACTGCTGTTATCGCGTTGGCATCACACACATAAAGAGTGTTGCAAATGTAAACAAATCATTGAAACGTTTTAAAGTGCGATTTCAGATTTCTAATTATAAATATAATTATAACAAAAAGACCTTGAAAATAGCTACACTCTTTATCTCTAAAATTGTGTAGTCTAAGAAATCTTTTTAAATTTCCAAATTAAAAAACTTGGTTTACAAAGATTTTCGGTCAATTTAGAGGTGATTTCCAGGTTCTCTTGATTGATTTAAATGCAATTTTTTAGTTTTTTGGTTAAATTTGTTATTATTATTGATGTTACAATTCTTTTTTTATCTTTTTCAAATTAAGGTTGCTAATGAATCCCAATCATGTCTTCCATAATTTGATTCTTATAAAGTCAGTGACCATTTCATTGTCACATAATAATTCCATTTGAAAACTTAATTAAATATCACTGGCCAACATCATATTTTTTTATTTAAAAATCATCTAGTTAATTTTATTTATAAAACCATAAAAAATTTCCTCTTACCACAACTCTTAAACGGCCTGAAAAAAACGTCATTTAAATATGGTCAAAACCACAAAATGTCATTTAAAAATGCGCTTGCCCCATAGTATACATATTTTAAAAATTTTCTTTGTGGTAAAAGAATTTAATTAAAACAAACCAAAAAAAAACACGTACATACCAGTCTTTTGTAAACAGTTTACTTAGTTTTTTCTTTTTTGTTCGAAAAAATTTAATTTTAACTACTTACAGCAGTAATTAGTAGTGTGCGTGTGTGTGTTTTTTTTCGCGTAAATGGTGGTGTAAGAAAAACATTCGCTTTAAATACTTTTAACCAAAAAAAAAAAAACACAAAGAAACATTTTACAAAAATCATTTTAAAATTTAAAACTAAAACTCTGTAAACAAACTAAATCGTTTGTTTGTGAAGGCTCAAAAGCACACGAAGTTAGCAGCAATTCCTACTAAGGCAAGATCAGTTGATGCCATTTTTTTAGACGGAGAACAGAAAATCATATAGAGAGCAACTTGATGAACATTAATAGTTGATTGACATCGAATAATTACATTGTAGTGCGTATGCAGCTAGAAAATACTGGGTGGTCCTTGTTTGTGTTTTTTATAGGTTTTTTATACAATCAACTCCTCCTCCTCTTGATGCACAATCTAATTATACAGAAAAAAAAATTTAAAATTTTTTTCAATTAAAACTTTTATGAATTTTATAAAAAATTTAATTAAACTTGCAATAAATTTCATTAAATTTATAATTGCTTATTAATTATTGCAACACAAAATTACTACAACAATAAATGTAATTAAAAAAAAATCCCCTTTTTTCCTCTAAACAATCTTGTAATTTATCCCATTAATTTTTTCTCTTAATTAAGTATTTATTTAATTAATATTATTAAAACCTTAATTGAAGTCTTGCAAATATTTCAATTAAATTAATAATAAAAATTTAATTGATATTAATTATTTATTAATTGGTGCAAATTCTCAAACAAATTTTTAATTACTATTATATTTTTTTTAATTGAAATGTAATTTTAGTTTTTTTTTCTGTGTAGATCTAAAACAGCATGAAGAATTTTTTTATAGTGTTACTACCAGGCGCAGATCCAGCTTTATCGTTTGGGGGGGGGGGGGATATTTTAGAATTTTATACAAAATAAACCTAAAATTGTGTTCATTTAAATATTATTTTTTTTAAATACCAATAATTTAAAAAGGGTTGGTGGGAAATATCCCATTTCCCACCCCCTGTATCAGCGCTTGGTTGCCACACGTGCCCACATACTTGAAAATAATTTATGAATTGATTAATTTTAACATTTGCTAAATGGTTTTTATTACGGTAACAACAAAATGTTTAAAATAAAATTAAACAACTATCCTTAACTACTTCTTGTAGGAAGGTAGAAAAATCTAAAAATAATTAAAGAATTTTTTGTTTATTCTTGAATAATGAACTTTACACCGTAACTGCTTGTGGCAGTAACGTTACTTACCACCCTCCGGCGATTCTATAAATATTGAAATAGTAGTTTGTTGCCTGGCAATAGACACAAGACACTTGACAAACAATTAACTGCTTATAAAACGAAAATGAAATACAGACTTCCTGAGCATAAATTACTTTAAGATATTGTTACATGTTTTCTTTTTAAAAGGTAGTAATTTTTTTTGGAAAATTTCTACACACGTTATCTAGGCTGATGTTTGCTTCGCAATGAACACAAAACGCTGCTTATCAACAGCATAAGTGAAATATATATATGTATGTACTCGTTGTATGTTTGTATGTTTGAGTTTCCCCAACGCAGAAATACTTGCTGAGACAAATTGTGAACAATAATGAAATCTATTGAAATCTAATGTTTTGATGACATG
Source organism: Lypha dubia (assembly GCA_947311025.1). NCBI lineage: Eukaryota > Metazoa > Arthropoda > Insecta > Diptera > Tachinidae > Lypha > Lypha dubia. Next base: position 7,911,218 of record OX371262.1, on the reverse strand, counting down.
CTATGAAATTTATTTGAAACTTTTGTTAAAGAAAAAGTGAAATGAAGGAGGTTTTTGTTTTTGCATTGTCGTTATTATTAATAGATGAGAAATTATTATCAGAGAAAAAAAAGGTTGTAAAATTATAAAGGAGCCCATTGTTTGGGGTGTTTTAAAGATAGTTGCGTTTCGAAATGGCAAATAATGCGTAACAACAAGTTGCAGCTAAGGCAAACAGAGGGAGAATGGATAGGCTTTTTAAAAAATGCGACGAAGTTGTATAGAAAATCCACATTTTTCAATTTAGTTCTGAAAAAATCTTGTTTATGGTCCTTCGAACCGAGTTCTGGCGCTTTAGCCACACGCCGTCAATCATAACTACAATTTAACATCGCTAAACTCTCCAACAGTACGCCAAACACAACCAAGAAGTTTAATTAAATTATTGCAAAACTTCTGTAAGCAGCAAGGCTCGTAGGACCAAATATTCTTTTTAAATCAAATATTTGCGATGCTCTACAGAAACAGGCTGATATACCGATAATTTATTTGTTAAATTGTAAATATCAAGTGAAGAGAAAAATATCACAGTTTAGGAACAATTTGTAAAAATTTATAAACTTTAAACCTCACGGCGCCAAATATTGTGATCTTCATACCAGATTTTCAAAATTCTATAACGCAGTTTAATTCTTAAGGCTTTCTGGTTATCAATTGTAACTTTTATGAGGAACAATGTGTAATTTTAGAAACTAGAGAATAATTAAGTTTTGTTTTAAGAAGATGGGAATTTACTGAATCACATTATGAAATCTTTAATTGTAAATTAATGTGTTACTAATAAATAATTTTGCAGTTTAGGAGATATTTGACTAAAAAAAATTTTACTTTTACCTCTATTTTATTCTACTGTTTTGCAAGACTTTTTATAAATTTTAAACAAAATTTTAAATATTTCTTAAATAAAAAATTATGTGCAAGTTAATTAAAAATTTTTAAAAAGTCAATTTAACGCCGTTTTTTTTTTTTTTGAAAAAGGGATTTCGTTAATTGTTTGAAAATTATAAAAAAATTCAGAAAAATAGCGACATATTTTGTATATCTACCTTGCTTTTTTTTCAAAATTTTGCTAATGAAAGGTGCTTCATAGTGGACCTATTTTTATTGAAAATATCAATTTTCAATCAATGTCCTCCAAATCCAAATCTGCAATCCAAAAACTTATGATGTCATCTGATTTTTTTAAAAATCTCTAAAAATATTATCTGCCCTGGCGAAAATACAAAAAAAAAAATCCTTTTTTTGGGATTTTTTAATTTTATATGGAAATTTCGGGATTTTTACAAAAAAAAATTTTTTTTCTCCCCCTCGATTTCTTAAGTGGGAATTTACAAAAATCTGACCGACTTTAAAAAATCGTTTCAAAATGGTGTTGTAGGTGCCACACTATCATACAAAACTGATGCTAAACCATATGGTTGACAATAGATACTCCTCTGATCGCATGAAAACTATTATTTTATGAAAATTTTCATAAAATTTTACAATTCGCACGACTTGCCAAAATATCTGTCACACAGTTGCATTTTTAGCACACATGTCATATTTGGCATAGCACGCGACTGTGTGGGGATAGTACGGCACGGCCTTTATGCAAATCTTATTAGTTTTTATTTTTGTCGCTTGTATAAATAACAATTTTATGTCAAGCCTTTGTCTAAGTCCTCTAATGACTTCTTAGTATAAACTGGAATGTAGTCAAATGATATAGAGATTTAATTATTCCTTTAGAATTTCTACAAAAATTTTATTGACCAAGGAAGGTTTTATGATGTTTAACAGTTTTTATATATCAAGATTTTCGTCTACCAAACTGCTACAGATTATGAGGGAATGTTGAGACGATAATTTTTAAAATTATATTAAAAATGCCACTCCGTATTTAATTTACAATTGCCGTATTTTTCATTAAAATAATATCCAATTTTTTTTTTCCTTCATAGCTCTTGATTATTTTATTTACTATTATTTCCTTAGGAATCTTCTTAATAATTTTGTTTGATTTTGAAAATGTTGCCAAAAAGCGAAAAGTAAATATTATCACAAGAGATTGCTTTTAAAAAGTGTAGTAAATATAAAAGAAATAAGAAAAAAAATTACACACATGTTTGTTATGAACAGGTTGTTGTAAACTAGGTTGACTTTTACGAGCATATAATAATAATGATAATCATTATGATTAATAAAAGAAAATCTTGAGCATCATACCAAATGATGTTGTTGTTTGTTGTACGTAGTCATCTTGATAAATAAAAACATATATTCAACCACACCTAAATCAACATTGTTATATTATTTTATGTGCAGCTAATAACAACTGAAAAAACTTTAGTTGTCTTCTTTGAATTAAATTTCTTTTGTTTTTGGGATCACTCACTCACTCTCTCATGTTTACACAAGTGACATCTGAATCATAAAGATGTCACCTTAGCGTTATTTTTACACTATAAATAGTGAAGATGAAAACAAATTTGAATTTGGCGCCACAGATATTTCCATAGATAATCAAGAAATCGGTACTGATATTGATGGAACGAAAACAAAATTCCCACGGAAATTAAATAAATCTCCAAAAAATTTAACTGCGATATTTTTCAATTGTTTAATGTTTGCTTTGAAGAACGGAATGGAAGCAGTTTCGATATAATCGCAATCAACTCCTTCGAAGATGTCATGAAAACTAAATTCACACGTAAATTAAATAAATCTCCGAAATCCCCGTGAATATAAAAACAGAGACTTTTTTGAATGAAAGCAGTTTTAATGTAATCACACTCATGATATCCCAAAGACGGCGTGAAGAAATTTCCCACGGAAACTAAAAAAATCCCCCAAATCCCCTGGTTGTAAAAATATCGTTTTTTCTTACTTTTCCCCATTTTGCTTTGGCGAATTATATTTTTTAAAGAAAATTCCATTTATGAAATAAGTCCCCAAGACCGAGGATATCTCATGTTGTTCCAGTGCAATCCTTATGTACTACAGTGTTACCATAAATTTATTAAACGCGTGAATTACCGCATCTGAAGTGTTAAGAAAAGCTCCTTCAATATCTAAAGGCCTTTGCTTTGACATCTAAGATACTTATATGAAACATGTCACATAAAGTACTTTTAACTCAACGCGAAGCTAAAAGTTAGGCAACTCTCATATTTTTGTACACTTTGACAATTAAATGTAAATATGTACTACCAACACCTTTTATAGGTAAAGTGACTGTTGTCAAATATTTTATTGTGTCATACACCTTTTGCTTTTCGCTTTTTCATTAAAAAAACGTCACGCAAAGCGCCGAAGTTGTATCTGACACGGCCTTAAGAAAGCATAATCGGCTGCAGAGCGAAATAAAGAGAGCGAGAGGTTACTTTTATATTCATAATTTCATAAAGTGACAAACAACTTAATATTTCATTATTGCGGAAAAAATCAGCAAAAAATATATTTTCATTGACTCACCATCCTTCTCGTAGGTAGTGAACTCTTTTAGAGAATGTCTCCTTCAGTTTCTTCTTTTTTAATGATGAATTAGCAAACACTTCAAAATGACCCAAAACCGCTAAATTATCATTACTTTCCTGTAAATGAAGTTTCAACAGACATAGTTTATACAGATGTTCTGCTTTATGTGTCTGCCATTCATAATTTTACCAGCAATTTTCTAAAATTTTTTGTTTTCGTCTTCAACAAAAAAAGAAGTATTCACTTTTTCTTTTGCGTTCGCTCGTACCACAGACTATTGACCATAATTGACTAGACATAAAAAAATGGATGGATGGAACACATAAATTTTCTTCAAGATTCATTCATGATTTCGATTTGTTGCTTATCATGGAGAGAAAAAGTTATTGTTATTATTGGCCGATTCAAGTAGGTGGTGGTGTAGGTCAACATCATCTTCTTACATCTTCTTTAGCAAGCAAAAGTTGTTTTTAAATGAAGACTTGTGTGTGTGGCTGTTGTAAAAAGTTGCTTCAAAATTTTAAGAAGTTTCTCTTAATCCAAAATTGAGAAAGATTGTCTTGATGGTATACGAGTATACTAAATATTCTCGAAGAATATAAATAAAAGACTTTTATAAACATTTTAATCTTAATCGTTTTTACCTGAAGGAGCTTAAACATATTCTGAAATTCGGATCGCACCTGCTTTAAGTAAAAAGTAAAATCCTGAAAGAACTACTCTAAAGTTCTCTCAAATATCTCCTGAGACGTAAGGTCATTGCAGCAAAAGTTTAACTGACTAATCGTTAGCTCCTAAATTTGTTTTGTCCTGTTACTCCTCTGGGTAGCAACAGCTTCGACAAATTATTTCCATTTTACACGTTTTTGTCCCTCATCTGGGTTTCTGCACATAGCAACTTCCAGGGCAACGAACAGACGGATGAACTGGCTAGGGTCGGATCTGCCATGGACGTCTCCACTGCTGAATCGGTAGCCATGCCGTTTGGCAATATTAGAAATCTCATTCTCAACTATTACCGGCAGAAAGCTGAAGATAGGTGGCGCAGGTTGAGCACGTGTAAGATGGCTAGGAAAATGTGGCCTTGCTACAACCATAAGCGCACAACACAACTAATTAACAGAAACCGCAGGGACATCTCGAGGCTCGTCGCAGTATTGACGGGGCACTGAGTAATCGGGAGACACGCTAGCAGGATAGGCCTTTCCTACAATGCGTTCTGCCGTATTTGCCGGGATCATAGTAAAGAGGAAACTATCTTCCACTTTCTCTGCTAATGCCCGGCCTTGCACCTTTCAAGACACAAATTCTTAGGCAACGGCATATTAGACGATCTCTCGGAGGTATCAAGGATAGGTCTAGGCGACCTAATTATATATCTTAATTCGACGGGATGGATCTAGTATCTTACTCCGAATCTGAGGCCTGGATTCGGACCTAGATCAGGTTGACACTTACGAGTGGTGTGGTTTTTCAAAACGGAATCCTATTGATGCCACTTGAATGCTTGCGCGGAGCAAGCCACGTAAACCAACCAACAACCACTTTTTTGTCGCTGTTGTTTTTGCTACTTCCCATGTTAATATTTTCTATTTTTTTTTGCTCAGTTCTTGGAGTGTTGCGCGTCTCCAGATGTTTCTCTGTCGATCACGGTTACTTGGATCTCCACTCCACCGCCATTTTTGTGATACTATTAGAATATTTTCTGATGGTATGGCCGATTCTCTTCCTTTTAGCGTTTTTTATCTGATTCAATATGGATTCCTTATTAGTTATGTGCCAAAGCTCTTGATATCCGCTGTTCCCTTGGGGGCTGTGCACATGTTATGTAACGCTCCAGGGGTTGGGGGGGTGAGTGCAAGATTTGTTACGGACTGAAAATTTTGTACTGAAAAATTAGTAAAAAACGTTACGGGGTGGTATAAAATCTCTGAAAACAGCGTTACGTAATATGTGCTCAGCCCCTAGCGACATCTAGCTGCGATCATTGGAAAAACTCTAAAATTATTCACTCCGCAAGGCAAAACTTACCGGTAAAAAACGACACTAATGTTAAACGTGATCAAACATAATGTACCCCTAATAAAGCAGCTCCTGAACAGAAAACTTCTACCAAGACAAAACCGTTTGGACTTCGCTCAAAATTATATTGATGCTATCAAGTCCTCAGCATTGTATTTTGTGGATTTCGCAGTGGTAGCTTCCTAGATGATTTGGCGTAATCTTTGGAGCAGTGCACACTTTAGGTGTGCCATTGTGGCTAATAGATAGCAAAGTTAGTTAAGTATTGTGGAGGTTGTCGGTTCGATTCCGGCTAAAAACGTTGGATGTTTTCTATAGACAATGTAACCGCTTTGCGGGTTGTGTTAGTTCCTCATCACTTTGCCCTATTCACCAATGACTAAGACCAACTGAGGTAAGGCTTCTTCGGATACAACAGCCACACACAGCGACGTTCGAGTTAATTACAAACACATTTAACTCTTTTCTCTAGTAACTTCCAAAGTTCTTTGATTACAGCCCTCCTATTGTACATAAAACTCTTGTGCGTGTGTAGTAGTAATTCTTGTGCTACTGGCACTGCCACTGCCTGTCCATTATAAACTTGTTTTAAGACAATGCATTGCCTTACAAGTTAGTCAGTCAGTTAGTCAGTCACTTATTCTCACAGTAATTTCTTTCATTTGTATACAAATATGTCTCAATTTTCATTTTCTGCAAAATCAAACGGAAGTTGTTGCTACCACTACAAGTGTGTTAAAAGGTATTTTCCTTTTTTTCTTTTCTCAGTCTTTTGTTTTCTTGGCTTTGTACTAGATTTAGCATGTTGTAGGATATGTATGTATATATTTGTCCGCTATTGTCTTGTTTGCTTCAGAGGTAGTTATTCAAATATTTTAGTTGCGTTTTTTTCTAGTTCTTTTTTTTATAGACCTTTTTCATGCTGAGTTGATAAAATCTTGTGTGCGTTTTTTTTAACAATTCCAAAAACTTGACTTAAGGTGTGAAAGTCAGACATTCAAAGTTTGATGACGTTAATTAATTTATCATGCTTAGCATTGTTTTCTTGCTATCCGATTTTTAAATTGTAGTGGCTTTATTAAGAAAAAAAATGTTAAAAAACTTCATATACCTTTTAAGGTGGAGTGGGTAATTTTTAATAAATTAGCGGCAATTTCAAATAATAAATTATTATAAATGATAAAATGAAAGGTAGTTTGAAAATATTACAGGCTGGCTGTAAAAACTGCCTACCTGAAAAATTGCTTACCTTGATTACTAATTGATTGGGTACAGTACAGTTTGGCTAAAATGATTTTTTTATGTATGTGGCTAAATCGTCAGTTAAGTTAATGCTATTAATTTCATGTGCGTTTAAAATTTACTAACGTTATTCTAAATAAATGCTTGAACCGAGAGGGTTACCCACTAATTTTCGTTTGCGGAAGAGTGGTGGCGAGTGTGGAATAGATCATTTTCAACCAACAAAATTTCCTTATTAAATTGTCGTGCAAACCTACACCCTTTAGATATAATTTCATGAACATAATAAAGTATTAGATTTTTGCTACGCCTAATGCCTTCCAAACTACAATAGGCTTGGCCAATACCTCAATGAAGAGGAACAACAGATGGCGCTGTCCTCCGTAAAATAAAGGTAAATAATATTAAAACTTTGACAGAAAAGTTAATTAAAAATAAATGAGGAGGTCCATAACAAAACGCAATAACTAAATTTTTCAAGTTTTTTGATTGAATCTATATTACCTTTATTATAAAGCATTCCAAAACTCAATAACTACACTGCAATTCAATATCAAATATAATGGTTCAGAGTAAAATGCTACCTTACTTAAATTACATTTTGTCGTTTATCCAAAAAATGTTGTGGTGTGATTATTGCGTTTTGTTATGGACCTCCTCAAATAAGAATGGGAGAGTAGGAGGAAGCTGGAATCCAAGCGGGATCGCATTTACATATAACAAGGATTATAGTCAAAAAACTCCAAAAAAAATATACCCCTGAAATTAATAACCTTTTTTTTAAGTGTATTAAAATTAAATGAAATCATTAGCTCGAGTTCTATAATTCCCGGTTTACACGCTGCTGTTTTCCTTATGTCATATCGTTTACATCAATTAGTTGTTTAATTGCTTAGTCTCGGTTCGCACTATGAAATTTTTCTTAAATGAAAGTGTTAGTTTGATGGTGAGAGGGAAGGAGAGAAGAATGGGATTGGGTACAGCCTTTCATGTTCTCTGAAAATCTGTTTTGTTTTGTAATTCGTAATTGTCAACACGTACATTTTTGTTGTTGTGTGTTGACAATTCATCTGAAATTAAAAATATAAAAATGTTTCATGAAATTAAATTTCAGTGTGCAGACACGTATAAAATTTTAAAAGAGAATTTCATAAATTTCATGAAAGAAAACTTTCATTTGTAAACCTGGAATTAGTATTTATTTTTGGTGTTGAAATAAATTGCAGTTTAAGCTTTCACAAGGAGGCAATATAATTTGCTTTGTGTGAACCGTGATGAGAGTATTATGTCTTTAATTTTATATTAATTTTTTTACGAAACTTTTAATTTTCGTACTTGATTTCTAGTCACAAAATCTATTTCGTTGTCGTTTTTTTTTTCTCAATTATTTAAATTTCACTTAAAGCTCAAGCAAATTCAATGTTAGGGCCACCAAACAACTTTTACTGAAAAGTTATTACTTTTTATTTTATTTTTCGCTGATATGCAAATCAGCTTTTTTATTTTTTTTTTTGTTTTTTTGGTGTAAAAAACGCTAAACAATAAACTTTAAAGCCAATAAAAAGTATTAAGAATAAAACTTTTAGTTCTAAATGATCGTTTTAACCTCAAAAAGAAAAAAAAATATACAATTAAAAAATCGGGTTTTTGTTTTGGTTTTTTTCTTTGACTTTCTATGTCTAGTTTGCAAGCTCAACAATTTTGACACGATTATATTTGTCTGCTTAAAGGTTTATGGTCATGGTGTTGGTTTCATTGTAATTAATCATTTATCACAATAGAAATTTAACAACAAATTTGTGTGGTTTTTTTCATGCAATAAGAAAAGTACATAATTATTATAAATGGTTTAAGAAATTACCAGCCTTTTGCTTATTAACAATTGTTAACTTTACATACATATTTGGGGTTACTTTCTTTTTAGCGATTTTTTTCCGTTTTAACGGGTTACTTCAGTGTAGATAAATGCTTGGCTTAGGGTTTTTTTTCTATTTCTTGGATTACCAAAACTACGACCGAAATTCCTCTTCGTTTAACATAGAGGACAAGGCAAATTCATAACAGGTAAATTTAATACTACAACAAGTACAACATTACAACAACATTTGACATATGAGCCCCTATGCTTGCATGTACAAATTTTGACGTGCGAGTCTCCATTATGCAAGAAAAAAAGTACATCAGCTGTGTTTTCAGCTTTACCTGTTATGAATTTGTCTTGATAGATGACATATATTCGTTTTAATGGTTTTGTTTTCCTTTAAGTAAATTTTTCTTCAGATTAGTAATTTTTTATATTGGCAATTTTTTTCAATTTAAGCATTTCTTTCATTTTAGCGAGCTATTTTGAAAATATTTCGTTTAAGTGATTCGTTAATGATTTTTTTCTTGGTTTTATATATTTTATTCCATTTTTTATTATTATTATTTTTTTTAATATGTATGTGTTGAAATATTTTATTTTCATTGTAGCGATTTGATTCCGTTTTAGCGTTTAATACTTTGGTTTAGTTACGTTTTTGCTATTGCAATTGCTTTCTCTGTGTACTTGTTTTTGCTGTGATTTTGTTTCAGTTTTTGGGTGTTTTTATTTTAACAATTGCTTTAATTCTTGTGTTTTTTTAATCTGTTTTTTCTTTAATTTTGGTGATTTTTTCCCTTTAACGACATGCATGTTTTGCCAATTTTCTCGTTTTCGGCGGTTTATTTTTGTATTAAGAATGTGTTTCTTTTTTCAGACCTTTTCAACTTTGTTTTTTTCCTACTTTAATAATTTTTTACTATTTTAGCGGTTTTTTTTTTTTTTGATGATATCGATTTTTTCAACGCCTTTTGTATATTTTATATATTTTGTTTGATTTTTTTTACCCCCGGTTGTTGTGCATACGAGTATTGTCACTAATAGAACTATAGTCCAATAAAATTTATTGCACTAAATTTTAAAATACATACATATGTTTCGAGGTATTGCAAGTGTATATGCATTGGACCTGGAAACTAAATTTTTGAAAATGATACTCAACTTAATTTTATTACGAACTTCTAGATTTCTCTTTCTAAATCGAACTTAAGCCTGAAAAAATTAAAATTTCGTTGATTAAATTTATTTATCGACATTAGAACTACAGAAGACTGAGTTATATTGTAAATAAAAAAAAAACACACAACAAAAGCCTAACTTTCCATTCCTGATGTGCTTATGTTAAAATTGAAAACTATATTTAATGATGATTATCTTACTGCACAACCGCCACCACAAATAATGACGTAATATATAATAATTGATTAAATAAATTTGACACAATTATGGTGGCACAGACAATTAATGACATTTAAATTTAGTAACGAGTAGTTTTTTTTTATTGTTATTGGAATAAAAGTTTAATTAAAAATGTAGATTGTTTTTTTAAATCAATTACTATACTTTTTCATATGCGTATTTAGTATTCAGGCCGTAATTTGTAATAATGATTTAATAATTTTATCCCAACCTTTTGTTAGTAACTCCCACCCATATTTAGTGTTTCGTAAAACGAATAAAATAAAAAAGATTTACATAAAAACGACTATATAGCACGTATAACTGACTAACTAACTGACTTGAAAAAAAAATAACTTTGTTTATTAAAAATAAAGACAAATGGAAATTAAGACCAAAACAAACTAAAGATAAGATTCGCAACTCGTCTCTGATTAACCAGGTATAGGAAAATAATTATTCCTAAACAAAATAGTCGCGCTAAGAGAGATTAAGTATTCCTTAACCTTCTCTTCAGCAACGCAGGATTACACATCTTGCAAATAGATTCCTTGAACACGGTTTGTGTGTTTTTAGGCATGCATGCGCATGAACGCCTGTATGTTTGTATTTCTAAATGGCAAAATTTTAATGTAGCTGGCAACCCTTATTGGGTATTTTACCATTGAATTTTATTAATACAACATTTGCGTACAACAACATTTTATTTAGCACATGTTGATTACATCGGTTACCGTGTACATGACATTCGTCTGCATGCAGCAAATAATTTTGTCATCCATCCATCCAGCCAACTGACAAATCCATTTAACACACTGTTGGTTGCTTTGTAATGGTTCGTGTAAATTGCAGGCAATTTATTTCTCATTTTGTTTTTGTTGTTGTTGTTTTTGATGTTGCAAGTATGTACTTAAAAAGAATCAAGGTAATAATATTCATGCTAAAATGCATGTGTTAACAACAACATCAAATAACGAAATTCATGCAAGTTTAAATGGTTTTGCAAATTTTTATTTTTAGTTAAAAAAATTAAATTAAAAAAAAACTACAACAACGTCACAATAAAATACTTTAACATGGTAATAATGTCAACACTTTTTTTAATGACAACTTAGCACTATAGCAATTGCAACAAGATAGGTACGGGGTGTTTGCCAAAGAAAGAGAAAGAGACAGTGGGTGTGCAAAAACTTTCATGCAGATGATCGCTACACGATAAAACTTTTTTGCGTTAGTTTTTTTTCAAATTCTGTTACAGTTGTTAGCCCGTTAAAAATTGTCCTTCCCCGTGCATAAAGTGCAAAAAGTCAACGTAAAAAATATTCACCTACCCCTTCAGTAAAAACTTCAATATTAATGACACTATAAATAATTTTGATGTTATCAAAGAAAGCACCCAGTAAAAACGTTTATCACACCCCCAAATGTTGTATTGAGTGTGCAATATTGGCAAAAAAAAAAAAAAAAAAAAAAAATTGGATGTTTATTATGTTGAATAAATTTAAGTGTGGTAAATCAAAAGAGCGGAGGTGTTTAATATATTTTTTTTGTGTTGGTAAAAGATGATTCACGAGATTGCTTAGAATAACAGCTTTTAGTTTTTAAAGTAATTATATTGTGGCTTAATTTATATGGGACTGGTGCTACTAACATGTTCATATATATTCCAAAAAATTTACACTTAAATACAATAAAAATATCAGAATGTTGGGCATTGTAAAAAATTACGACACGGTAACACTGACACTTAATGGAATGAAATATTAGATTAACATTAATTTAGTTGACTAAAATTTCTCACCCATGTTGGAAAAAGATAAATATAGTTATTGCCAACAAAATAAAAAGTACCGAAAATTGCACATGAAAATCCAGTAAATTCCCAAAAAATTTTAAGAAAATCCCAATAATGGAATTTCTTTGTTTTTTTTTTTTTCTTATATGCCGCCAGGCATAAAAATTGATTTTCGTGATACTTAAGAATACAATAATAATCATAAGTTGAGCGTAATATATTTATTGACTGCAGCTTGAGTTAAAAAAAAAACAGAGGTTAAAATTTGTATACATATTTATAGAAAATATGACTTATTTTAAAACGATTTGGTTTTCTTATAGTACTATCTTTCAAAAAGAAAAAAAAAAAACATAGAAATATATCAGGTAGATATTTTCACATATTATGTTTATAGTTTCGATTCACAAGAACAACAAAAAAAAATTTTTCACAAATTAATACTGACATGCCAGAAAAAGGATGCTGTAAAATTATTCCTCACTAAAAATTCCCATTTAAAGGCGATTTGATAAAGATTTAAAGTTTTTTCTGAGAAGCTCGCAATTCCCAAAGAAATTTTCCAAAATCCCAAAAATGGGATTTATTAATATTTTATTTTTTCGTATTGTTCTTTTCGCCAGGAACAACTGTTCTAATTGCGTTTTTGGAATTCGATAACACTGGGTTTTTAATTTATATTTTCCCAAAAAATTGGATATACATATTTTGAAATGCTCTGGCATCAGCGTTACCGTTGACAATTTTCAAAAAGGGGCACAAAAACGGGATTTTCCAAATATAAGGGTCACAAAAAGGGGATTTCTATGAAAAAAAGAAGCATCTTCAAAAACAAGAAAAAATAAAGCAATTAAATACGTTTCATTTCTAAAAACAAAGGTTAACAAACATTTTCATTAAAAGTATTTTTATAAAATATACTAGCTTATCCCGGTGTGCTTCGCTACCCCCTCGTTATAAAATAAAATTAAAAGTATTTATATTAAAATTGTGTAAATTTTGTTCAGCTCTACCGGAATTTGGCAATTTGTGGGCACATTTATTTTTGTCACTCATTTGGACCAATGGGAAATTAAAGCCTAGGATCCATACTTATAGACTATGTAAGTCCGATTTCTCAATTGTATTTGAGAATTTTTCTATAAAATTTTAAGGATTAAAATTGTGTAAATTTTGTTCAGCTCTACCGGAATTTGGCAATTTGTGGGCACATTTATTTTTGTCACTCATTTGGACCAATTGGAAATTTAAGCCAAGGATCCATACTTATAGACTATGTAAGTCCGATTTCTCAATTGTATTTGAGAATTTTTCTATAAAATTAGTTTGTCACTCATTTGGACCAATGGGAAATTAAAGCCAAGGATCCATACTTATAGACTATGTAAGTCCGATTTCTCAATTGTATTTGAGAATTTTTCTATAAAATTAGTTCGTCACTCATTTGGACCAATGGGAAATTAAAGCCAAGGATCCATACTTATAGACTATGTAAGTCCGATTTCTCAATTATATTTGAGAATTTTTCTATAAAATTTGTTTGTCACTCATTTGGACCAATGGGAAATTAAAGCCAAGGATCCGTACTTATAGACTATGTAAGTCCGATTTCTCAATTGTATTTGAGAATTTTTCTATAAAATTTGTTTGTCACTCATTTGGACCAATGGGAAATTAAAGCCAAGGATCCGTACTTATAGACTATGTAAGTCCGATTTCTCAATTGTATTTGAGAATTTTTCTATAAAATTTGTTTGTCACTCATTTGGACCAATGGGAAATTAAAGCCAAGGATCCGTACTTATAGACTATGTAAGTCCGATTTCTCAATTGTATTTGAGAATTTTTCTATAAAATTTGTTTGTCACTCATTTGGACCAATGGGAAATTAAAGCCAAGGATCCGTACTTATAGACTATGTAAGTCCGATTTCTCAATTGTATTTTAGAATTTTTCTATAACATTTGTTTGTCACTCATTTGGACTAATGGGAAATTAAAGCCAAGGATCCATACTTATAGGCTATGTAAGTCCGATTTCTCAATTATATTTGAGAATTTTTCTATAAAATTTGTTTGTCACTCATTTGGACCAATGAGGAATTAAAGCCAAGGATCCATACTTATAGACTATGTAAGTCCGATTTCTCAATTGTATTTGAGAATTTTTCTATAAAATTTGTTTGTCACTCATTTGGACCAATGGGAAAATAAATCCAAGGATCCATACTTATAGACTATGTAAGTCCGATTTCTCAATTGTATTTGAGAATTTTTCTATAAAATTTTAAAGATTAAAATTGTGTAAATTTTGTTCAGCTCTACGGGAATTTGGCTATTTGTGGGCACATTTAAGTTTGTCACTCATTTGGACCAATGGGAAATTAAAGCCAAGGATCCATACTTATAGACTATGTAAGTCCGATTTCTCATTTGTATTTGAGAATTTTTCTAAAAAATTTGTTTGTCACTCATTTGAACCAATGCGAAATTAAAGCCAAGGATCCATACTTATAGACTATGTTAGTCCGATTTCTCAATTGTATTTGAGAATTTTTCTATAACATTTGTTTGTCACTCATTTGGACCAATGGGAAATTAAAGCCAAGGATCCATACTTATAGACTATGTTAGTCCGATTTCTCAATTGTATTTGAGAATTTTTCTATAACATTTGTTTGTCACTCATTTGCACCAATGGGAAATTAAAGCCAAGGATCCATACTTATAGACTATGTAAGTCCGATTTCTCAATTGTATTTGAGAATTTTTCTATAAAATTTTAAAGATTAAAATTGTGTAAATTTTGTTCAGCTCTACGGGAATTTGGCTATTTGTGGGCACATTTAAGTTTGTCACTCATTTGGACCAATGGGAAATTAAAGCCTAGGATCCATACTTATAGACTATGTAAGTGCGATTTCTCAATTGTATTTCAGAATTTTTCTATAAAATTTGTTTGTCACTCATTTGGACCAATGGGAAATTAAAGCCAAGGATCCATACTTATAGACTATGTAAGTCCGATTTCTCAATTGTATTTGAGAATTTTTCTATAAAATTTGTTTGTCACTCATTTGGACCAATGGGAAATTAAAGCCAAGGATCCATACTTATAGACTATGTAAGTCCGATTTCTCAATTGTGTTTGAGAATTTTTCTATAAAATTTGTTTGTCACTCATTTGGACCAATGGGAAATTAAAGCCAAGGATCCATACTTATAGACTATGTAAGTCCGATTTCTCAATTGTATTTGAGAATTTTTCTATAAAATTTTAAGGATTAAAATTGTGTAAATTTTGTTGAGCTCTACCGGAATTTGGCTATTTGTGGGCACATTTATTTTTGTCACTCATTTGGACCAATGGGAAATTAAAGCCAAGGATCCATACTTATAGACTATGTAAGTCCGATTTCTCAATTGTATTTGAGAATTTTTCTATAAAATTTTAAGGATTAAAATTGTGTAAATTTTGTTGAGCTCTACCGGAATTTGGCTATTTGTGGGCACATTTATTTTTGTCACTCATTTGGACCAATGGGAAATTAAAGCCAAGGATCCATACTTATAGACTATGTAAGTCCGATTTCTCAATTGTATTTGAGAATTTTTCTATAAAATTAGTTTGTCACTCATTTGGACCAATGGGAAATTAAAGCCAAGGATCCATACTTATAGACTATGTAAGTCCGATTTCTCAATTGTATTTGAGAATTTTTCTATAAAATTTTAAGGATTAAAATTGTGTAAATTTTGTTGAGCTCTACCGGAATTTGGCTATTTGTGGGCACATTTATTTTTGTCACTCATTTGGACCAATGGGAAATTAAAGCCTAGGATCCATACTTATAGACTATGTAAGTCCGATTTCTCAATTGTATTTGAGAATTTTTCTATAAAATTAGTTTGTCACTCATTTGGACCAATGGGAAATTAAAGCCAAGGATCCATACTTATAGACTATGTAAGTCCGATTTCTCAATTGTATTTGAGAATTTTTCTATAAAATTTTAAAGATTAAAATTGTGTAAATTTTGTTCAGCTCTACGGGAATTTGGCTATTTGTGGGCACATTTATGTTTGTCACTCATTTGGACCAATGGGAAATTAAAGCCTAGGATCCATACTTATAGACTATGTAAGTGCGATTTCTCAATTGTATTTCAGAATTTTTCTATAAAATTTGTTTGTCACTCATTTGGACCAATGGGAAATTAAAGCCAAGGATCCATACTTATAGACTATGTAAGTCCGATTTCTCAATTGTATTTGAGAATTTTTCTATAAAATTTTAAAGATTAAAATTGTGTAAATTTTGTTCAGCTCTACGGGAATTTGGCTATTTGTGGGCACATTTATGTTTGTCACTCATTTGGACCAATGGGAAATTAAAGCCTAGGATCCATACTTATAGACTATGTAAGTCCGATTTCTCAATTGTATTTCAGAATTTTTCTATAAAATTTGTTTGTCACTCATTTGGACCAATGGGAAATTAAAGCCAAGGATCCATACTTATAGACTATGTAAGTCCGATTTCTCAATTGTATTTGAGAATTTTTCTATAAAATTTTAAAGATTAAAATTGTGTAAATTTTGTTCAGCTCTACGGGAATTTGGCTATTTGTGGGCACATTTATGTTTGTCACTCATTTGGACCAATGGGAAATTAAAGCCTAGGATCCATACTTATAGACTATGTAAGTCCGATTTCTCAATTGTATTTCAGAATTTTTCTATAAAATTTGTTTGTCACTCATTTGGACCAATGGGAAATTAAAGCCAAGGATCCATACTTATAGACTATGTAAGTCCGATTTCTCAATTGTATTTGAGAATTTTTCTATAAAATTTGTTTGTCACTCATTTGGACCAATAAGAAATTAAAGCCAAGGATCCATACTTATAGACTATGTAAGTCCGATTTCTCAATTGTATTTGAGAATTTTTCTATAAAATTTGTTTGTCAATCATTTGGACTAATGGGAAATTAAAGCCAAGGATCCATACTTATAGGCTATGTAAGTCCGATTTCTCAATTGTATTTGAGAATTTTTCTATAACACTTGTTTGTCACTCATTTGGACCAATCGGAAATTAAAGCCATGGATCCATACTTATAGACTATGTAAGTCCGATTTCTCAATTGTACTTGAGAATTTTTCTATAAAATTTGTTTGTCACTCATTTGGACCAATGGGAAATTAAAGCCAAGGATCCATACTTATAGACTATGTAAGTCCGATTTCTCAATTGTACTTGAGAATTTTTCTATAAAATTTGTTTGTCACTCATTTGGACCAATGGGAAATTAAAGCCAAGGATCCATACTTATAGACTATGTAAGTCCGATTTCTCAATTGTATTTGAGAATTTTTCTATAAAATTTGTTTGTCACTCATTTAGACCAATAAGAAATTAAAGCCAAGGATCCATACTTGTAGACTATGTAAGTCCGATTTCTTAATTGTATTTGAGAATTTTTCTATAACATTTGTTTGTCACTCATTTGGACCAATGGGAAATTAAAGCCAAGGATCCATACTTATAGACTATGTAAGTCCGATTTCTCAATTGTATTTGAGAATTTTTCTATAAAATTTGTTTGTCACTCATTTGGACCAATGGGAAATTAAAGCCAAGGATCCATACTTATAGACTATGTAAGTCCGATTTCTCAATTGTATTTGAGAATTTTTCTATAAAATTTGTTTGTCACTCATTTGGACCAATAAGAAATTAAAGCCAAGGATCCATACTTATAGACTATGTAAGTTCGATTTCTCAATTGTATTTGAGAATTTTTCTATAAAATTTGTTTGTCAATCATTTGGACTAATGGGAAATTAAAGCCAAGGATCCATACTTATAGGCTATGTAAGTCCGATTTCTCAATTGTATTTGAGAATTTTTCTATAACACTTGTTTGTCACTCATTTGGACCAATGGGAAATTAAAGCCAAGGATCCATTCTTATAGACTATGTAAGTCCGATTTCTCAATTGTATTTGAGAATTTTTCTATAAAATTTGTTTGTCACTCATTTGGACCAATAAGAAATTAAAGCCAAGGATCCATACTTATAGACTATGTAAGTCCGATTTCTCAATTGTATTTGAGAATTTTTCTATAAAATTTTAAAGATTAAAATTTTGTAAATTTTGTTCAGCTCTACTTGAATTTGGCTATTTGTGGGCACATTTATGTTTGTCACTCATTTGGACCAATAAGAAATTAAAGCCAAGGATCCATACTTATAGACTATGTAAGTCCGATTTCTCAATTGTATTTGAGAATTTTTCTATAAAATTTTAAGGATTAAAATTGTGTAAATTTTGTTGAGCTCTACCGGAATTTGGCTATTTGTGGGCACATTTATTTTTGTCACTCATTTGGACCAATGGGAAATTAAAGCCAAGGATCCATACTTATAGACTATGTAAGTCCGATTTCTCAATTGTATTTGAGAATTTTTCTATAAAATTAGTTTGTCACTCATTTGGACCAATGGGAAATTAAAGCCAAGGATCCATACTTATAGACTATATAAGTCCGATTTCTCAATTGTATTTGAGAATTTTTCTATAAAATTTTAAAGATTAAAATTGTGTAAATTTTGTTGAGCTCTACCGGAATTTGGCTATTTGTGGGCACATATATTTTTGTCACTCATTTGGACCAATGGGAAATTAAAGCCAAGGATCCATACTTATAGACTATATAAGTCCGATTTCTCAATTGTAATTGAGAATTTTTCTATAAAATTTTAAAGATTAAAATTGTGTAAATTTTGTTCAGCTCTACGGGAATTTGGCTATTTGTGGGCACATTTATGTTTGTCACTCATTTGGACCAATGGGAAATTAAAGCCTAGGATCCATACTTATAGACTATGTAAGTCCGATTTCTCAATTGTATTTCAGAATTTTTCTATAAAATTTGTTTGTCACTCATTTGGACCAATAAGAAATTAAAGCCAAGGATCCATACTTATAGACTATGTAAGTCCGATTTCTCAATTGTAATTGAGAATTTTTCTATAAAATTTTAAAGATTAAAATTGTGTAAATTTTGTTCAGCTCTACGTGAATTTGGCTATTTGTGGGCACATTTATGTTTGTCACTCATTTGGACCAATGGGAAATTAAAGCCAAGGATCCATACTTATAGACTATGTAAGTCCGATTTCTCAATTGTACTTGAGAATTTTTCTATAAAATTTGTTTGTCACTCATTTGGACCAATGGGAAATTAAAGCCAAGGATCCATACTTATAGACTATGTAAGTCCGATTTCTCAATTGTATTTGAGAATTTTTCTATAAAATTTTAAAGATTAAAATTGTGTAAATTTTGTTCAGCTCTACGGGAATTTGGCTATTTGTGGGCACATTTATGTTTGTCACTCATTTGGACCAATGGGAAATTAAAGCCTAGGATCCATACTTATAGACTATGTAAGTCCGATTTCTCAATTGTATTTCAGAATTTTTCTATAAAATTTGTTTGTCACTCATTTGGACCAATGGGAAATTAAAGCCAAGGATCCATACTTATAGACTATGTAAGTCCGATTTCTCAATTGTATTTGAGAATTTTTCTATAAAATTTGTTTGTCACTCATTTGGACCAATAAGAAATTAAAGCCAAGGATCCATACTTATAGACTATGTAAGTCCGATTTCTCAATTGTATTTGAGAATTTTTCTATAAAATTTGTTTGTCAATCATTTGGACTAATGGGAAATTAAAGCCAAGGATCCATACTTATAGGCTATGTAAGTCCGATTTCTCAATTGTATTTGAGAATTTTTCTATAACACTTGTTTGTCACTCATTTGGACCAATGGGAAATTAAAGCCAAGGATCCATACTTATAGACTATGTAAGTCCGATTTCTCAATTGTATTTGAGAATTTTTCTATAAAATTTGTTTGTCACTCATTTGGACCAATAAGAAATTAAAGCCAAGGATCCATACTTATAGACTATGTAAGTCCGATTTCTCAATTGTAATTGAGAATTTTTCTATAAAATTTTAAAGATTAAAATTGTGTAAATTTTGTTCAGCTCTACGTGAATTTGGCTATTTGTGGGCACATTTATGTTTGTCACTCATTTGGACCAATGGGAAATTAAAGCCAAGGATCCATACTTATAGACTATGTAAGTCCGATTTCTCAATTGTATTTGAGAATTTTTCTATAAAATTTGTTTGTCACTCATTTGGACCAATGGGAAATTAAAGCCAAGGATCCATACTTATAGACTATGTAAGTCCGATTTCTCAATTGTATTTGAGAATTTTTCTATAAAATTTGTTTGTCACTCATTTGGACCAATAAGAAATTAAAGCCAAGGATCCATACTTATAGACTATGTAAGTCCGATTTCTCAATTGTATTTGAGAATTTTTCTATAAAATTTTAAAGATTAAAATTGTGTAAATTTTGTTCAGCTCTACTTGAATTTGGCTATTTGTGGGCACATTTATGTTTGTCACTCATTTGGACCAATAAGAAATTAAAGCCAAGGATCCATACTTAGAGACTATGTAAGTCCGATTTCTCAATTGTATTTGAGAATTTTTCTATAACATTTGTTTGTCACTCATTTGGACCAATGGGAAATTAAAGCCAAGGATCCATACTTATAGACTGTGTTAGTCCGATTTCTCAATTGTATTTGAGAATTTTTCTATAACATTTGTTTGTCACTCATTTGGACCAATGGGAAATTAAAGCCAAGGATCCATACTTATAGGCTATGTAAGTCCATACTAAAGTTTTTGTAAATTAATCTAATTATGAAAAAAAAAAAATTTCCAGTCTGGCAGGATCTAACTTTCCCGTTAGCAAAAACAGTGGAGCAGGATAAGTACAAAAGTTAAATTATTTCGGTCGAATATCTCTTAAGCCGTAAGCGAAACCAATAAATTTGCTTAACTATTTATCTTTGTTTGTCATTTTAAAAGTGTCTGGTTGCCACATGTTTAAATTTTCAATAAATTCGAAGTAAGCCACTTAAGGATCTTGTGCTACTGCTCCCGTTAATGATATCAGATCACCAAACTGTAAACTGTAAAACACAAGAGCACCTCCTTTAATGCTGTAGGGACATTTCAATGAAATCGGACTGTCGATTTGGATACTGCAGATACATTCCCATTATTTCTGCCAAAATCCCCCACTATTCCATGTATAAATCTTTCTGAAGTCATCTTATTAATCAGACAATTTTGTTAAAATTGTAATACATATTTTGTTAAAATTTACTTAGTTTTTAGGTCGAAATACCTAAAAAGGAATTTTTAGCTCGTTGAAAATAAGTAGATAGTGACTCAGTGGTTAAAGAATGTGACTTCGCTACCACGGTTGCCCCATTTTTGTGTTTACATTTTATTTTTAATTACTTTCGGTAGATGTGTAAGTGTTCCTTTTCACCATGCAAAATATTCCTGATAGAGTAAACGCAGTCCCATATATTTTCTAAAGCAGCAAACCATAGATATTCAGTGAAGATTTTCGTAAGCTTGCCACCTTTTTTAAACGATTTATAAACAAAACAAGAAGGAGTTTAATAATTCACAGGGTATTTTTCTTTTTAATGTTTGAACCTTTATAACTCTCTCACCCGATTTTCAAAATTACTTTTTTTATTTGTGTTTGTTTGGTTGCAGTTGGGGCCAATAAAATCCCCCCACGACCAATTTACCAATTTTAAAAACTCTTTCTTTGTGTGAACTAGTGCGCTTGAAGTTTAGTCCCATAATTTTTTCATCGGAGAGGCAAGTTGTCCCCCGAAATAGTGGTTCCATATAAATGCAAGCGGCTCCCTAAATATAATTTAATAAATCAACCCGCTCTTTTTAAATATTTTTGTACTGTCGGTCGGTTTTTTTTCTGCCATAATTATGACTATCGCTTTGTTCTACTTAATTCAGAATACACACAACCAAATACGAAAGATGAAAATTTAAAAAAAAAAAGTTCTTAGGTTAATGACATCATTTGCGCAATGAAATAAAAAAATTAAAAATAAAACGTTTTTATTTTATTTTTGCTTGCTACAACACAAAACAAATGTAATTTAAGTCTTGAATAAATGTAGTTTAATTGTTTATGATGTTAAAAAAAAAAAACAAGCCACATAGACAATTTTGCTTAATTTCGAATAAAATTTTTTTTGATCATATAAAACTGTGAAAAACTTTTCAAAAATGTTTCAATAAATTAAATTGTCAGGGTGGACAAGAAAAACTATTAAGTGTCAAATAAATTGTTATTCTGGAGCAATTAAAAAACTGTACACATGAAAGAAATGTGATGAGAAAATATGCAGCTAGACAAAAGAAGAGATGGCTAAAAGAGGTGATAATAATAATGGGCATCAAACAATTTAAATGAGCCAAACTAATGATGACAATTTACAGAGTGCCGTTGCCTGCCCCATTAAGAGATAAATAAAAATTTATTTAAAAAAAAAAACTCGGTGTATTCTTGGAAAACACAATTATTAAAAAATTCTGATTTAATTTAATTTCCTATTAAAAATGCCGCTGTGCTTTTGTTTTAAACAACTTTTACAAAGCAGGTCACAATTTTCACTGGCCACATGTTGCTTTCTTTATTTTATTTTTTCACTCTAAATAGTTGGCAACTCTTAACAAAATATTTAATTGTCGAGATTTGAAATTTATGCTATAAAACCAGCTTTAACTATAGAAGACAACATATTATTATAAAGAAATTTCACCTTCCTTAAATGCTGTAGGGCATTAAAATAAAAAAAAATTACCGGTTTCGGGAGGAAAAAAAAGAAAACAAAAAAAAAATTAACCCACATATTTTTATCAAAAAACTAAAAATCTTTAACTATTAATTTAAATGAAAGCAGGAAAAAACTTTCAACACAATTTGAACACGTTTCTCAAATACACAATAATAATTTTCAAGACACACCCATCATTTTTCCGGAATTTTGTCAAGCCATACACATGTAATTTTTTTTACCTACATTTGTTTTTTTTTTTTTTTTTCTTTTAACATCTTAATTTTTAACTACTTCACATATTTTTGCATATTATTCATGGTCATACTTCAATGATTTTCATTCACTATTTCGTATAACTTTTTTGTATGTGTGCTTCTTTCGCCACCCACTACATTGAGTATCTACTTGTGTCATTGTGTTGCACATTCATGCACATGCATGCACTTACATTTTACTTCGTTAGTTTTTGCAACAAAGAAAAAAAATATAAAAAAAAGAAACCCAAAGAAACTAAATCTAATTTGAAATGTGTGAATAATATGAATTTTTTTTTTTTTTTAATCTTTACTGTTAATTTTCTCATATTGCATGCTTGAATTATAACCGTCGTCATCTCACAATAATAAAGTTGTTGGTTGCTAATTCTCAATTTGTTAACTTCACGTACGAAAAAAAAAGTTACTAATCACAGAGATGGATAGAGAAAATTATTATTATTTTTGTTATTGCTGACATTTTAGTGATAATATGGCGCGGCATGAAAGCAAAATTTTGTTTGATGTTTTGCAACGGTTATTTAGTGATGCCAAATTTTTTAAATGTTTTTGTCAATAATGGCGATTCAAATACAGTTGCATAAAAATGTTGGCCACAATGTTGAACGAATAATTACGTGATGACAACGACATCGTGGATTAGGTAGTTAGTTATGACTAGCCGCTGTCAGAAGCGGAGTTCAGTCAGCTTTATCTATCGACATTTTCATCTTACAGAGTTTTCCCACTGAATATTAAATCCTGAATTTAAGATTAAATCCATTAACAGCTGATTTTGCGTTCCGGCTACAAGTTTATTAAATTCAGGATTTAACATGCAGGTTGTATATTATATTTGCTTAAAATAAAATAAATCTTCCATACACATACATATGTGCATTTGTTGTTGTACTTTTTTCTATTTATTATAACACTATTTTGACAAATTGTTCAACAGATGTTTTTGTTTATATCTTTGTATATATGGACGTATTTATGTAAGGCAGCACTGAATTTTGTACGGCGACAACAAGGTTATATTTGATAACACACTATTAAATTTAATTGAAAAAACAATTTGTGTGGTAAATCCAGAATTTAACAGTTGGATTTGACGCTAGATTCAAAATTTCTTAAATTCATGTCAATAGGAAAACACTATTACTTGGGGGTTACACATTATTCAAGTTTTATTTCAATTTTTTTGTTTCAAGATTCAATACACTTACGCTTTTTTACTAACACACTCACACATTTAGATATTGACTGCCAACTTCATTTCAAAAATTCTTTCTTTTCTTTTTTAATTTAATTTTTAATTGTTTTCTTGACGATGACATCTTGAAAATAAAATTTACTATCAAGTTGCTAACAGCCTGCTTCACAACGTCAATTCAAATTAATTTTGACAAACAGTAAGTAAGTGTGTTCAACTTGAAAGTAACTTCTTAAACGTGTAATTAATAAATTTCGTGGGGTGGAGTACGGGGTAGTGATGCGTAGTGATTATAGCCTCTCCTACCCAAATGTCAACCTCACCTGCACGTGGTGCACCCTGCATATAACAGACGAGGAAATGCCGACCGACCATGGGGGGTATATCCCCAACAACGAGAGCAGATTAAATCCAGGATTGGATGCGATGTGATGATAACTCGTTGTATCTGAAACTTTTACTTATTCCCAGAACGTCTACAAAGAAAATTAAAAACCGGATCCGTAACTCGATGACGACATTAGGCTTAGAAAAAGGACTACGATTTGGCGCATGAAATGTACAAACATTTTTTAGGTCGGAAAATTGGGGCAGATCCACTAAATCTCCTATATAACCAAGTGCAACGTGTAGAGCAATTCCAATACTTGGGTAGTATCATCACGGAGAACGGTAGAACTCTCAAGGACGTGGAAAGCCGCATAAAAAAAGCAATCGGCGCATTCACCCAACTTCACAGGGTATGGATCTCAACCACATACAGCTTCAAAACGAAAATACATGTGTTTAGAGCCTGTATCATCCCCGTTCTTCTTTATGGGTGCGAAACTTGGTTTGTGATTGATACTATACGAAATAAATTGAAGGTCTTCGTAAATCGTTGTCTACGAAGAATTCTCAAAATATTTTAGCCTCGCATAATAAGTAATGAACAACTTTGGAACAGAACTGATATAGGTGATATAA
Organism: Lypha dubia; assembly: GCA_947311025.1. Classification (NCBI taxonomy): domain Eukaryota; kingdom Metazoa; phylum Arthropoda; class Insecta; order Diptera; family Tachinidae; genus Lypha; species Lypha dubia. The sequence continues at coordinate 7,886,192 of OX371262.1, read as the reverse complement.
ACATCGAAATTCGAAGAAGAAAATTTGGCTGGATAGGCCACACTTTGCGAAAACCACCCGAAGAAATATCCAATTACGCTCTTGTATAAAAACCCCAAGGAAGCGGAAATAGATGACGGCCCAAAACTACATGGCGTAGATCAACTCTTCAGGAAATCAACAGCTTATCTCATAGTCTTGGAAGAACTTTCAACACCATCGGAGAGCTAAAAGACATAGCCGTCCGCCGACAACGATGGAGACAACTTGTAGACAGCCTATGCCCAGTATAGAGGCAGCTCGTAATCAATTGACGACGAGCAAGGCAATATTATTATTATTATTATTAATAAATTTCGTGCATATTTTTGGCAATTTTTGTTTTGCATATTTTACTTGTAACAGCATAGTTTTGCTTGCTTTGAAACTGCAAGGAATATTGAAGGCATTTCTTAAAAAAAACATTTTTTTGTAATTTTGTTATCAATTTTTAGTCGAACTGAGTTTTAATTTAAATTTAAAAAAGACTTATGATTTTTTTCCGCTAAATTCCAAAAATAAAAGTGGTCTACATTTATTTGATTTATTTCGAATTAATTTACAGATTTAAAAATTTTTAGATCATTTGAATAAATAAATTTTTTGTGCATTTTGAGTTAAAGGAAAATAAAAGAAGAAAATTATTTGGTGTTCGTATAGAAAACTCAGTTTAAAGTTTTTTTTTGTTTTCGGTTTCTCCAGTTATAATTCAACAAGTATTTCGCTTCCTGTTGCCACCACGAGAACGTACAAACCGCAATTCCAGCAGTATGCTCATCATAGTCAGGCTACAATACTACAAAATTTACGTTCCTTAGCTCTCTAGAATAAATAATTCACGGCTGTTATATGACTGCAAATGCCGCCTCTCGTAAACAAATGCCTTCGAAAAATTCTACGTAACTTCTGGCAAATTCCAATAACTTTCTGAAGAGTTTAATACATCAGATTCATTATATGGCGAAATGGAACTGTGTTGATCAGATATTCCACTTAATACCGTCACAAAACCTTTTAGCCACTTCACTTAAGAAGTTCTGGCTTCTAAGTGATTCTTTAATTCACTGTTTTACTAAAAGAAAAAAGGTTAAAATGTTATCCAAAAATTAATTTAGAAACATGTACATACCATTAAAATTTTTAATATAAAATACCTTCTCTACCGTCTCATCCTCTTCCAGGCATAAACGGCACAAGGGTGAGTGAACTAGGTTACTTTTCCAAAGATGGTAGTTCAGTCCAAAGTGACCGGAGAGGAAACCAGTAACTAGCCGTAAGTCGTTCCTTTTAAAATTCAGGATGCCACTGTATGAGAATGGCTGTATCAATAATTTGGCCTGCCTTAAAACGAACCTAAGAAAATTATCTAAATTATTTAAATTTAAAATAAAATAGCCACACAACTTTCTGCACTCAGGCAAGCAAGTGATGAATAAAACACTTCGTTTACATTAAAGTTTCAGTGATGAAGAAGTAATAATAAATATTAGGCACATATCCATATGTAACATATCGTTACCTTAATACAGAAACGCTTAAACTTTTTATATTTTCTAATCGCGTTATTGATATGAGCAAAAAAAACGCAATTTGAAAACAAAATGAGTTAGGGCCTTTCTATATGAAGGTAACGATATGTACACAGCTTTCATTGTGGGTTTCATTGCAAAAAAAAAAATCATCGGAATAAAAGCTAAAATAGCAACTGAGCTGGCTGGCTGACTTCTGAATGCATGAACTTTCAGTTTGTATTTCTTTTTTCTGTTGGGGAGAAGAAAAAATCGTTTGACTTTTTAAAAGTTTGCATTTTGCACGTAACATTTTTGTAGCATGTTTTGTTACTATTTTTCATTATATTCTTTTCTATATCTTTTGCTGTTCCCTCTGCATAGCGGTGCATAATAATCAAAGAAATTTATAAAGTATATTATTCTGTTTATTTCAAACTACTTGTTGATTCAGAATATACATATTTTTCATAAAGTTTTTTCCTATTTTTTTTTTTTACGTTTAGCTTTTGCTCAAGCAGAGTTTTTGAAGTTGAACAAAAGCATAAGAAGATTTACGGTGTGAATAATAAGAAATAAATAATTTAATTTCCTGTTATTTGTACGCAAAGAAAAAGACACTGTAAAAATGAAAGAAATAACAGAAGAAAAGAGAGGAAGTTGTTTTTAATTTTTATAAATTTTTACACTAAGAAATATTATAAAATAAACTAAACAAGCTTTAGAAAAGAAAATATAAAAGTGGTGAGGTGAGAAATGCAAAAAAAAATTCCCGCAAAAAACTTTAAACGGGATTCTTTGTGTTGGCAATGCCATAAGTTGTTAATGAGTTGAGAATCTAAAATGTGATTATAAAGAGAATTCATACTCCTCGATAAGGGGCTGTGCACATATTCCGTAACGCTGTTTTCAGAGATTTTATACCTCCTCCCCTTCGTAACGCTTTTTACTAATTTTTCAGTGCAAAATTTCCAATCCGTAAAATATCTTTAACCCCCCCAATCCCTGGAGCGTTACGTAATATCTGCACAGCCCCTAAGTGTAACAAATGGTTTGGCCCAAAGATCAAGCCAAGGAAAAATTCATAAAGTGTCTTAAACCTGAAGACAGCGTTGCCCAACCCGGTGACAAACAAGAAATATTTAAGCAGGCGCCAGGCATCGCAACTGTAGCTGATTATTTTAACCCTCTTCTAAAAAGAAGGCTGTCATCAATTTGAGTGTAATTTTTTTTTCTGGTTTTTTTAGACAAATGATTTGCTTAGAAATTTTGTTTGGGAATCACTAAAAAAACTGAGTGGTTTGCATAAAAATTTTCTACTCAAACCAATTGTTTGTATTATAGAAACCGCACATAGTGAATCGATTTTAAAAATTCATTTTTGTTTGAAAGGTTTTGGTTGTTAGGTATTTTTACTTTTGGAAATTGGTTCAGTCATTTTGCCCATTGTAAATATTGGCCTTTCGGAGAAGGCTGTCACAATGAGTACTTTATTAACGGAGAGAAAATAATTGAAAATTGATTTAATTATAAACTTTTTCTTTATTTTTTATAACACCACCAAAAGTTTTTCAAATCGAATAAATTTGAATTTAAATTATTTTATTTTTGAGCGAACAACAAAACCAAAACAAAGAAAAAATCAACTAATAGTTGTCAAAGTACTCAACGTACGTTTAAAGTTGCCCAACTTTGTACTTTGCGTTCACGGAGAAGTACTGTATGTGATCAAGTTCATAAGAAAACATGTATTTTATCTTAATTGTCAGTTGAAAAAGGCGACGTATAACGTATGACAGATTCTATGTGTCTCGGCCTTAACTCCTCTACTTTTTATGTCTTTTTTACGTATTGGTCCCACATATTTTTTTTTGGGACAGCCGATTTTGAGCATTATATTTTGTTTGGGTCGCATAGATCGGACAGCCAAGCTGCCCATGGGAAATTTTGATTGTCCCATAATTCCTACATTTGCTGGCTTTTATTCGGGTTTGGTCTTTTATTTTTTTTTTTTCTTTAATCGGACAATTCCAATTATGGATTGATTTTGAACATTAATTTTTGTTTGGTCTCATATTTTATTTTTTCCCCAAGATCGGACAAGCAAGCTGACCACCGGAAATATTGATTATCGCATGACTCTTCGTTTTTTTTGGAAATCGTTCAATTCTTTTTATTAATTTTTAAAATTGTCGTTTTGTTTGTTTCATTTATTTTTCGAAAATAGGACAGCCAAGTTACCCACTCGAAGGGGGGTGCTAAAAGGTTAAACTATTGGTTTACCATACATATATGTTTGTCGCTACCAAAAGGATGAAACAATTTTTATTTCTTCTGTATTTTTTTAGATTACTTAAGGAAAAAGGTTTTAAGTGAAAATCTAAGAAAAATTATTTTATTTGAATTTTTAATACAGATTTTGGTGGTCCTTTTTATATATATACATACATATATTTTATTAATAATAACTCTATACCATAACCAATATTTAATAATATCACTTTTTCTCTTTTTCTTTTTAGGTAAGTGTTTTAAAGAAATATTCATAAATGTGGTATGTAAAATTCTGAATAAAATTTATTATATATATAAATTAAATTAGATTTATAGCAGAAAAGTTATCAGACCATGTGAAAAATATTCACATCATATTGCGACTCTGTAGTAAGATCATTATTTTGAACAGAAATTATTTGGTCACATGGAAGTATACAGTCATGTGCTGACGACACTTGTCCGTTAGGCAAATCGCATATTTGTATGTAGCAAATCGCCAAAGTTGTTTTTACATATTCTGTTCTGACATGGCCTTTGGTTGCAAGAGAAGTAACATTTAGGGCATTACTGTCTTAATTTCATTGGGAAAGGACAGAGCAGATAGCAGGCGAAAATTTAAACGAAACCTAAATTATTGTAAGACTCTATGCTATTTATTGCTAAGTTTAGAACAGTTTTGTAGCGCCTCTGGTGCTTAATTCTTGCGATTTACAGAACACCCAACATGAAAGTTTAAGTTCCACCCGAAAAAGTTATGCGAGATGCGAATGACACACAACCTGACTAATTGTCATGCAAAAACTGACAGTCGTAAATTGCTAGTATTATCTCTGTTTGGCAGAAGCAAAAGTAGAATTTGCGAACAATGAGTGGGGGCCTCCCAAAACAGCATATCGATCCGTTGTCAGTATAGTTCGTTCGTTTCTAATCTGCATAAAAAATTGCCAAGTCTTTTCATAATATTGTTCTCTTTAAATAGTTTTCCAAATGACAACTACATAAACAAACACTCGCATTTAGCTTTTTTTTTAAATCCCTGACACTGAAATTACAAAACAATTAATAACACATTGAACACATTATCCATTATTACCTTGACAATTTTTAGCAACACAACATCAAAATTGTTGTCATACATACATACTTATGTACGTATAACAATGTATTTGTTTATATACAACACGCAATACACACACAAATAAATGCACTCCTAAGTAGATACTAAAAATATTTTTTTTTTTATGACAACTTCTTAAGTCTTTTTACGATTCAATTAGAATCGTTTTGATTACAAAAGATACAGATTTGAATCACCCAAAATGTCATAATTTTGAAACTATAAATTTAAAATATTTATTATGTGATTTGCTTTAATAATGGGTCCAAACAAAAAGTGGGCAACATTATAATTTACAAATTTATTGCTTTGTTTATTTTTTTTAATGACAATCACAGATAGCAGGGATGGAAGATTGAGGGGAAAATTTTTTACAATTCGCGAACTATTATATTGATTGTATTATTGTGTGTTTTTATTCACAATTACAAAAGAAATTCTAAAATTTTGTGTTGTTTTTCCCCTCTGTTCTGGCACCATGCTTTGAATACAAAGAAAACAAAAAGTATTTAACTAGTATAGTCAACAGACGACGACACAATCGTCCGTATTCTAGATGTAAGTGATTTTTGTTTTTCAATATTCATAGCGAAATTATCCAAACATCTTACAAAAATCTCTTAAAAAACACACACAATAGATAACAATTATAATTTACAATTTATTAAAAGTAAATTTTGCACAAATTCCCAAATTACTTTGACAAGAAAGATCAGTGATGTAAATCAATTTATAGAGCTCTCTTATATTTTCTGCCTTTAACATTCCTATAACTCTCCCATATTAAGTCCAGAGAAAAAAAAATGTCCTGATTAATACGTAAGCATTCATGTATTAGTAGCAACTGTAACTGCTTATAGCTCTAAAAATACTGAAACAATTTAAACCTTCATATACCCAAGTCAAATATTTGCAGAGCCTACAAAACTTTAATTAGTTAAAATTTTTTTAATAGAAATTTTAAAAGTGCCAGCTTCTCTTTATTTTATCACAAGCAAAGTACACTGTGACTGAACGTAAAAAACATAAAAGAAAACAAAAAATAACAAAAGTACAAAATGGTCGCATTTTAACTATTAAAAAGTACTCTATCAGGTGTGTTCTGTATTCCATGCGGAATTAAAATATATTTTATACAAATTATATTTGAATCCGGGTCACATGCTATCCGTCTATCAAATATCATACAAATTCATTAGGAGAAGTTTTCAAGAGAAAAAGTACCAAAAGTGAAAAAGCACCAAAGGTAAAAAATGTACTATAAGTAAAAAAGTACCAAAAGTACCAGTTTTTTCTCATTTTAGCTACCCAGAAAGTATGTTAATTTATATTATTTTACCACTTGTAAAGTAATTTCGGTCACATGCTATCCGTCTACCAAATATTATACAAATCCATTAGGAGAGAACTTTTCAAGAGAAAAAGTACCAAAAGTGAAAAAGCACCAAAAGTAAAGAAGTACCATAAGTAACAAAGTACCAAAAGTACCAGTTTTTACTCATTTTAGCTACCCAGAAAGTATCATAATTTATATTATTTTACCTTTTGTAAAGTAATTAAGCGGTTTTCGCGTTATACAAACTTTCACATTTATAATATTACTAGTATTTAATATAAAATTTATCTTAATCGGTTGTATTATATGTCCATAAAGTGCATAACAAAAAATGGTCTTCCCTATTAAACGACATCGCTGAATAAGCAGATAATCTCAGAATAACACTGGTTGTAATCAAACCGCACTGTTATTTGGATCTGAATATTTAAAAACCGCTTTTTGATTTATACCTACTTTTAAATTTTAATTATAAAATTATTTTTATCAAAACATTTTGTTCATAAAAAAAAAAACAATTTGCCATCCCTGATTTTTTTTTAAATGCATTTAACACTAATACAGTTATGACAGACTAATCAACAGCTACAAATTTAATGTATTTGTGTTGTTCATTGTTGTTTGCTGCCCACAAAGTTTTTATTAAAAAAAAAACCATAACAAAAACTTTAAAATTCGTTTGACATTTATTTTTACGGTTTCAAAAGGAAGAAGACAACATAAAGATTTTTAAAGTGAAAATTATTATTTTATTTTCTATTGAGAAGGGGAAGGCAACAAACAAATTTTGTTTTTTTTTTGTTAATTTATGTCTTTCTATTTGTTCTTAAAATAACAACTAAACAAACTTTAATTAAATACATACTACACACATACATATGTATATGGGGCTGTGCACATATTACGTAACGCTGTTTTCAGAGATTTTTATACCCCCCCCCCCCCTTCGTAACGCTTTTTACTAATTTTTCAGTGCAAAATTTTTAATCCGTAACAAATCTTTAACCCCCCCCGCCCCCCTGGAGCGTTACGTAATATGTGCACAGCCCCTATAGTATAAATTCTTGTTGTAAACACAACAAATTGCTGGAGTTTGGAATAGACGTGTTTAGTTTTTGATTTTCCCGTTTTGTGGTCTATTTAAATGATTTTCCGGTTTTTACTTGTGTTTTATTTCTTAGAAAAAAGACTAGTAACATTTTTTTCTTTTTGGAAAATAAAATATTTATTTGTTTCATGTAAAATTTGACAGCATGTGTTGTTTTCTGGCTTATCAAATTACTTTAGATGTTTTTTTTTTGTAGTTATAAGTTTTTTTTATTTAATGTATTTTTTGAGTTGAATTTGTAGATTTCTAACAAAAGTTTGTAAAATTTTCCCTTTAGTTTTTCGATAATCATTTTTGTCATAATTTTGTATAATTTGGAAATTTTGGAATAAAATGGCTAATTTCTAAAATCGGGCAATTTGAGAATTAGTTTTAACAAAATTCTGGCAAAATGATATTCATGTGATTTCAAGACATTCTCAAGATATTTAATAAAAATCTTGCACTATGGGTCAAACAAATTTTTATAATTAATTGGTAATAATATAAGACCTAATTATGATTCACAACTCAACTAAGTTGAGTTGTCAATATTACAACTCAACTCAACTACAGTACAACTTAGACAGTCCGGACACATATAGTTTTAGGCACGTTCGGATTATCGAGTTGTCCGGACTATAGTAGTGAAAATTATTAAAATAATCTAAGGAATTAAAAAAAAATTATATTATGAAAATGGTTTATTACATTATTTTCGTTCAAATGTTATACATAGGTGTTCGAAATAAATTGTTTTATCTTCTCCTTATTTTTTTAATGCCCCAAATCGTTGATTTAGGAACATGTAATTTTTCGGCAACCTGCCTAATAGTTTTTCCCTCATCAAGACTTTGTAAAATATCACACTTTTACTCTAAAGTTAGTGTTTTATGTTTGCGTTTATTATTTAAAGACATGGCACTTGGTATGAAATTAGACAACACGCTTGCGAAAGTAACTGAAGTAATGATAGTGCAAAATGTAAATAAAAGTATGAATAACAAATGATGCGAGCTAAAAACGGGAAACCACTGGAATTTAAATTTTTTCTAAAAAAATTTTTCCGGATTGTAGAGGTAAAAATTTAAAGTTGTCCGAAATGTAGAAGCGTCCGAATTATTGGAGTGACCGGACTGTCGAAGTTGTACTGTATTTCGTTGCATTGTGGCTTACAACTAATTTTCTTTGTCTTCGTTAAGTTGTTGTCAACCTTAATATGACAACTTGAATCAACCCTTAAATACATACATACATATGTATGTATGTATATTCAAAGTGTGTTGATAATATTTTTGGAAATTTTATATAAATTAATTTAAAAGTTAACGAAGACAACTTATTAAACAGTTGATTGGAAGTTGAGTTGAGTTGTAATCCATAAAAAAAAATTTGCCAACTACAACTCAACTATCCATTCAGTTGTGAATCATAATAGGGACATAAAATAACAAAGTTCGAATCATTGGTTCTAAGAGAGGAATGAAAAAAAATCTATGGACATTTATGGGCGTTGTGGAATTTTGTAAGTGGTCATCGTTTTAGGAGTTAAAGCTCTCCGCCCCTATGTGTTAGGAACAAATACTTAATGATATTGATTTTATTTTTAGCATGCAGTCAGAGGAGCATTTTGGCGAAATATATCGAAATGTCCTCTTAGAAAATGTGGGAATTATTTGAGTTAAATTTATTCTCTCATCACTACATCATTCTAGGTATGTCACCAAGTGTGATTTTTTTTCAAGAACATTCTGAATGAAAGTAACACTGTCCACAACTCGCACAATTGTAAATGTATATGGACATTACTTTAAAGTTCTTCATTGATTTGTTGCGCCCCTTGCTCCAAAAAGCATAATTTAACTGCTATGGACTTATTTCTTTGGGACATTTTTTTTAATTCTTCACTGCATGGGTCTCTTTGGGCCTAGCTCAAAAAACTCCTCTTCATAAGCCATATTCTTACAAAAATATTTACCATACAATTCTATTATGAGTCTTCAAGACACTAAAAATCAAATTTGAATTTACGAGTATACAACTGAAAACTTTCGACATTGAAATTGGCTTCTACGGTTAATTTCGTAATTATTAACAATTTAGACTGAAATAACCCAAGTAAAATAATTATATGAGACCATTGCAAAAGAAATACTCTGTTTATAATATTTATTACTGAAATGATGAAATAAAATTAACCCTTAAACACATTTTAATTTTTTTTTTTTTTAAATTATTTCTGGCTTTCAAGTTAAATTTTGAGCTTTGATGTCTTTGAAGCACATTTGATACAATTTCATGGCAAATATTTTTGTAGGACATTTTAGCGCTATACATATATTGCTGTTGACACGCAAAGAGACCAAAAAGTACTATTAAGCGAAGAGTTAGAGGGTTAAAATGTTCTACAAAAAAAAGCCTTCTATGTTTTTAACATCTATCTTCGATACTCTATCCCTGTCTATAAGTTCTGGCACAATGCAATGCATAATTAGGGGTATTCCCTAAGTACTGGTCCTACAAAAAAAAAAAAAAAAACATTTGCCAAGGTTACGTGAAGACAATATCACTAATAGGTCCTTTACGTGCTCATTGTCGACTACAGTCAACCATTTTCAACATAACCTTCTTCTTTTCTAGGCCTAGAGACTGCCAGAAATAGTAAATTTTTGCCCAAAATAGGTAGGTAAGTTTCACATTTTTTATATAGTCTTGAATTGGCGTCGTCGACAAATAGTTACAGAATAAGGGAGATTATTTCGTTAGTAGTCGCATCAACATCAGGCCATTAGAACTTTGGTCTTAGAAAATAATAAGAGACTGCCAGAAATAGTAAATTTTTGCCCAAAATAGGTAGGTAAGTTTCACATTTTTTATATAGTCTTGAAGTGACGTTGTCAATAAATAGTAACAGAATAAGGGGGATTATTTCATTACTACTCGTATCAACATCAGAACATTTGTATTGTCTCGTTGTACAGTCTCGTAAAATATCGTTGATTTTATGATGACGGTAAGACAATCGTGCTGATGGCACAGAAAAGTGAATAACGGAGTCAAAGGATTACTTCTTTGATCGGTTGTCAAACAGAGTTTATTTACATTTCGTATTGGTAAAGAGTTGCGAACAAAAAAACTAAATTTCCATAACAACAAATTTCAGAGTCACGTGCAACGTTTTTTAAATTTATTATACCACCCTGCAAACTAAAACAAATTTGTTCATGTTCATGTTTATTATTATTATTATTTATATTCTATTTTATTTGACCTTTTCTTTATATTTATTACAATGTTTATTTAAGCTATAGGTCTTTTTATTTTAATATATATATATTGTTGTTTATATTTATATTTATTTTCGATATTTCGCTAACAATTTGTTAGCATCTTCAGGAAATTTTATAAATTATTTGAAATTTTAATATTGATTTGTGTATTGGGTGTATTATTATTATTATTTCATAAGTGTAATTTAGAACTGCAGGACATTTAATTAGAAATTTAACTTAATATTTATAAAACTAAGAAAATTCATAATAATTTATTAACGATATATTTTTTTTTAATATTTGTATTTCTTTTTTTTTTGCTCCCATTAGCCTGATTTGCATTTATGCAATTTTGCCTGTCTGATACCAACATGTTGTTGATAGCTAAACTTGTTGCATGTCAGGCAATACTATTTTATTATTTATATAATCTAAAGCAGCTACATACTTATATAGCAATTGCAACAAAAACAACACAACAACATTAAGACGAAAACAACCCAGATACTGAAATATTTTATTGCCAAACACTATTTGTGTTCACGTTATTATTAGATAGTGTTGTTAACTATGAAATCATACTTTTAAGTTAAAACAGAAGTAAATCCAGTAGAGCTTTAACATGACTGCAAGACAATAACGCGACAATAATTGTTTCGTTTCGTTTTTTTTTCTTTCACAAAAATCTTAATGTCTGGGAAAGAAAAATAAAGCAAAGTTGAAAGGCAAAAAAAAAATTGCAAAGTTCTTCCGCAATTACACATGACTGGAATATAAGTATTGTCCAATGGTTAAAATAATAAATTGCTAATGCTTTTTATTGTTTGTATAACATTTGTTACCTTTTTTTTCTTTATAGTCTTGCAACTAAGGACGGGTTTTTTTTGTTTTGTTTGATCACAAAAAGTTTCCATTTCAATTTGCTAAAGAAAATAATTGGCATTAATTTCATATGAAAAAAACACACATACACACAGTAATAATACTGTAATATTAATCAATAGATTATGAGAAGTGTGAAATATATAGTAATGTTTAATAAAATAGCAAGACGAATTAGTGCAAGAGGTGCAAACCTTAGCTAAGAATATTCGATTCTTCATATTTAGCTTTTCCCCTGCAATAATTTTCAATTCAACGAACTTCTGATAGGAAGAGATTTTACATAACGTCTCCAGAGATGGCTTCACCCGGAAAAAACGATTTCTTCAAGGCCAATAAATGAGCACCTTTAAGGCTGCCGGCTGCATTAAGTTACTCCAAATCGCAATAGCGGCGGTAAAAGGTTGTCGAATTGGTCATAAATATTTTATTAAAACATCCGATAGGCTGCCCTACACCACTTTATAGCTTTCTAAATTCATTCGAATTTCTTTCAGAATTTTCAATATAAAATATTTTAAGCTTACAGTACACGGCATGTCAAAAGCCACATTCACATGTGGCTCTGACGTAATTTTGACGTCACCATGAAGCTAAATTGGCAACATGTCGTGTACTTCCACTTTTTGTGACACTCACATGCAGCACACATTGATATGTGTGCCACATGTTCCTTTGTAGAGACATGCAAACATGCATATTTTAGACATGTCGTGTACTAGCTTGGTACATTTGAATTTTGACATTTGTAATATTTTTACATGCGCATGTAGCAGTCCCAAACATGTGGCAGCAAACATTTTTGACACAACATTTTTCAATAGTATGTAGCCAATGGCACTCTTGCCAATGTTGATTTTCTCCAACAAAATGTGGTAGGAATTTAATGACGAAAAAATTTTTTTGGTTTGCGAGCGGGGTAGTGATAAAAGAAGGGTAGAAAAATTATCATATATTCTCTTTTCCATGCATTTATTTGTATTTCTCTTTGCTTTGGGGTTTTTGTTTTATTAATTAATATCTTAATTAACAGCTTAATTAGTTTGGGTTTTTGTTATTATTTCTCGTTCTTGTTCTAAACCATGCAAAAGATACTTTCAAAGCTAAGATGAAAAAATTTATGTATAAATAGTAAATTTATTCAATAATTAATAAAACAACTGTGATCGCCAATTGTTGCGTTGTTTTTGTGTCAGTGCAGTATTATTTAATTTTTTTCATCATTTTATTGTTCATTGGAATTATTTCATGATAAAAGTGAATTTCTTTTACTTTTTATTAGATGTTGTTTTATTTCTTCTTTCTCTTCGACATTTTATAAATTTGACTTCACACAAAATTTTAAAAATTAAAAAAGCGCCAAAAACATATGACTGTTGTACATGTTAATATGAAAAATGTGTACGTATGTTACATGCGGTGTACTGACAATACATATGTAGCCAATCAACAGTTCACACATATGCTGCTATTGCAAATGTGTACGCTTCGGCTACATTTGTCACATATAAATTTTGGGACAAAACAACATTTCATGTACTACCAAAATTTTGAAGCATGTAGACACTTCTGCATGTTTAGTAAATGTAAATAAAATGCTGCAAATTCTCGTGACGTCAGAGCCACATGCGAATGTGGCTTTTGACATGCCGTGTACTGTAGGCTTTAGTTTCTCCATCGTACACATACGAATGCACGAGAGGACATCTTCAATAAGGGCAAAAAGGTTGTGGAATACGCTAAGATTATTCGATTAGAAAATATACATATATGTTTTTTTTATCGCCACATCTTCTTCCGATCAGGAGATAAAAGTGTCCAGCGGTCGCAAAAAAGGTTGCTGAATTGGCTAAAACAATTTGATTAGAACATTTGCTTCTCTTTAGAAAGCACTTCTAATCAGCGTTACCGTTGACAATTTTCAAAAAGGGGCACAAAAAGGGGATTTTCCAAAAAAAAGGGTCACAAAAAGGAGATTTCTATGAAAAAAGGGGCATCTTCAAAAACAAGAAAAAATAAAGCAATTAAATACGTTTCATTTCTAAAAACAAAGGTTAACAAACATTTTCATTAGAAGTATTTTTATAAAATATGTATATGTATGTACATATAACGAAAAACAAGCAAGAGAAAACAAAATTTCTCATATGGTACATATGTACATAAATTTAAAATACATATATGTATTCATTTTATGAAAAAAATATAGCTACGAAAAATAAAATATAGTTCATGGTAACAATATGTATAAACGTACTTAAGTTTTCTAAAGGATAAGACACAGATACCTAAATTTATTCTCTTAGAGGAAAAGCATTTAGTGTTGATAACAAATGAAACATACGATTTGCAAGAGAAAGACAATTGTGTAAATTCTCTATACATCACATTATTAAATTAAAAGATATAAGCAAATTAAAATATATGTATTGTCGCATAGTTTTGCACTCAATACCTATTTTATTGAAACTGTTCTTCTGTATTTTTGAATAAGTTCATCACTAGGAATCCAATCTTCCAAGTCACTTTGAAACAAATTTAAGGCGGATAGCATGGACTGACAAGTGTCTACGTTCAGTCTATTTGTTAAATTATTTTTTAGTAATGCTAACTTCGAAAAAACACGTTCAGCAGAAGCACTACTATGTGGCAAAACATCAATATTTTCTATGCTTGTTTCTAAAATGTTTTCTTTTATGTTCAAGAAGGGGCACAAAATAAATCATATTGATCCAAAAAGGGATTTAAATTAAAGGGGCCCAAAAAAGGGGCTTTGCAGTCAGAAAAGGGGCAAGGTACCCCTTTAGGGGCACAACGGTAACGCTGCTTGTAATTTAAATATTTATGTTTAATAATTCTCAAAATCTATTCTCTCAAGAATTCTCTTTTAGAATAGATTTTAGTTTTCTTGTTAAAAAAAAAAATTACTGAGGTCACTATCTCTATTTGATAGTGTATATCGATGGCTTATTATAGAAAGGTCGTGTCTCGTTTTTTTTTCAAAGTTGGTTTTTTTACATGTTCTGGTAGACAAAACTCAAGTATGTACATCTCCCTTAAAAAATTTAGTTTCTTATGTTGACGAATTGCAGATTTACAGTAATTAAAAAAAGTCCAAATTAACTAAACTAAAGATTTTATTTAGTTTTTTCCTTCTCCTATAAAGTAGCTAAAAGTTGAGATGCGACCTTTCTATATTAAGCCATCGATATTAACTAAGAGCAAGAGTGCTTAGAGGCGGACATCTTCAATACCCGAAATGACTATCTTCATGGCTGCCGAGTGAATAAAACTTTTTTTAAACAAAAATAGTATAGTGAAAAGGTTGTGGAATATGCTAAAAATGTTCCTTTAAAAGAATCGCTTTGTTATACCCCAGAGCTTCTTCCACTTAAAGAGTTTATAACTGTGACGAAATGCTTCTAAGAACTTCTTATAGAGAGTTTTTAAGTTCCTATTTGTTGAAAAGGAAATAAAAAAATATTGGATTTAAGTGGACTATATAATTTTTTGATAAAATATCTACTTTAATAAGGAGACTGAAGTCGCCTCAAGCCACAATAGTGATGGTGTAAAGGTTATGGAATTGGCTAATAAAAATAGTTGGCTACAATTTTCTTATCTTCATCTTCGTTTTTGATAGCTGTACAGCTCACTTTATTGAAGGATATTTACAGTTCCATAAAGCGTTTAGAAGAGATATTTTCTCCTCTAAAATATTTTTAATTTCTATTAAAGTTTCTCTGCAATAATTCTGTTCCATCGGGTTAACAAGTTTACTGTTAGTTCTTCATTGGAAACTCTTGCTGAATTCATATCTGATTGTAGTCAACATGAAAAAACTATGATGACTGTGGTTTTGAATCCCCAAAAACGCACGGTTTGTATGCTACTGAACTTTAATGCATCTCTCACAATGCAGCTGAGACATCAACCATTAGCAAGTAATGCCAAATTTAATATGCAGACTTTCAAGTGGTGTTAACTTTCCGAAAATGACAAAACTGAGATATTCACAAATATATTGAATAAAATTTGTATAATCAAGATGAAAGCATTTAATTGAATGCTTATAGTATTTAAAACTGGAAACACAAATTTAAATCTCACTCTGCTTTTTATTTGAGTCCAGCTGTTGTAATTTATTAACGCAAAAAACAAAAATTGTCAGCATAACTGGTATTAAATGAAAGGAAAATTAAAAGAAAATTCATATATTATCGTTTTACCAGTCAGTCAGTCGGTCAGGGAGGCGGCCGGCCAGCCAGCAAGTTTTTAATGAAACTGAAATTCGTTTGTTTTTTCACTTTGCTTCGGTATAAATATTATTTTTAAATTGAAACCTGTATTTTTGGGTTTGTCATACAGATTTCGAATTTGCACAAACACAAAACAACTTTGTACTCAATGTATGTATGTATGTACTCGTATGTATGGGCCAAAATCAAAATATAAACAAGCGAAATTAATAATAATAATAAAGAAGTTGACAACAGAAAAGAAAGTTGTTTGACTGCAATTTCCTTTTTTAAGCACATCAACACATTCAATATAAATTTATTTTATTGCAGAGATTTTTTCTTTGCTGCTGTTGTTGTTGTTGTTGTTGTTGTCGATTTTTTTCAACGTTTTTTACAAACACCGCCGTGTTTGTGTTTACAAATCTTTGTCACATCTTATGAATAACCAACACTCACGTTTTCTGTTGGTTTCATTCATGCAACACTTTGTCCCCTGCAAACAAAATGCAACTTAATGTGTCTATTGTTGTGTGTTTTTTTTTTTGTTTTTATTAAAACAAAAAACTCCACAAAGATTTTCATGTGCACAAAAATTGTACTTTCAAAATAAAAAAAAAACAAATTAAATATTTTTGGTTTTTATTTAATGATTTTTTTTTTTTTTTTGTGAAAATGGAATTGTTAAAATGTTTTCTTTATTGCGTCTTTTTTTGTTTCTTTGATTTTTAATTAAATTTCGTTATTTAATAGCCTTTAAGCAATAGACCATAAACGATTTAATGCATATTTATTTTCTTTTTTTTTAATATTGAATGTTAAGAAAAGTTAAACACAAAATAAGTAAAGTTTAATAACTTTTAACAGCAGACAATATATAATTTTCAGTAATTTTTGTAACGTTTTGTTTAAACGGGAAGTTAATAAGCATTAGTAAGAAAAATGTGGATACAGGTCTGGGGAAAAAGGGTATATAATTAATTCCAACATTGAAAATATTGCTTAATTCTTGGGAGTTTCTTAAATAGATTTTTCAAGATCTTATATTTCATATAAAAGTTACCCGCTACACTCCACCTACTGTTTGGTCTATACTCACAACCACTTCGCTAATTTAATTAAACAGAGCTTAAGGGTTTTCTATTAATTTTTACTACGTTTTTAGGAACATTTTATTTTTAGTTTTCACTTGTCGATTCATTTTTAAATAAAAATTTTCAGTACTAAAACTTTTTCTACTATCAAAATGTATGTACATAGTTAAATATTTCGTACACAAATTTTTAGTACCTAAATTCTTAAGGGGCTGTGCACATATTACGTAACGCCGTTTTCAGAGATTTTATACCCCCCCCCCCCTCTTTGTAACGCTTTTTACTAATTTTCCAGTGCAGAATTTCCAATCCGTAACAAATCTTTAACCCCCCCTCCCCCCAGGAGCGTTACGTAATATGTGCACAGCCCCTAATACATAATAAAATTTTTAGCAAACTTTTTTTAGTACATATGTACTAAACTTTTTAGTACTAGAATCGCAAATATAAAATTTTCAAGTGTTTATTAATTAAAAAATTTTCACACTCATAAGTTTTTAAGTTATGGAATTTATTAACGCTTCAGCTTAAGCGAAAATTTTAGTACCAAAAAATTAAATGTTTAAAAAAAGATGGATTAAGCAAATTGCATTTTAGCAAATTGTTTGTTTTCTACTGTTATCACAAGCAAAGAGCAAACCGAGTAGATGTCATCATTTGTACTGTTTTATCAAAAAAAAAAAAAATTATTTCTTATGAAAATTAAAAAAAATTGTTGATTTTTAACAGCGCTGTCCAATCTGTAACTCCTTTTTAGAATAACAATAATACTCTTCTTAAGCGTGTTAATTGTAACAGCTTTTTAAACATTAGGTTTTAATATTAAAAGCTCTTCCTGTTAAGCTTAAATTAATTTTTTAGTGCTAAAAAAATTACCTTCTTAATACTCGTAACGACCCAGAATTTTAGCAACTTGGTAGTTTGTATCGAAAATTTGGTCATTTTGTTTTTACTTCCGCTGTAATACTTCTAATTTTTTAAAGTAAGAAAATTTTGTGAAATTTCTTTAGTACTAACATTTCTATTTTAAGTAATGAATATATTAATATTGCAGTTTTAGCATTTAAAATTTTATTATATAGTTTTAAAACAAAAATTTTTAGTACTAAAGTTTTTTAGTACAACAGTCTTTAGTACTAATTTTTTTTACCACTTAAAAATTATTGTTAATTTTTCTTTTAATCGAATTACATAGAAAAGTCTTACTTTAGCTGAACATTCAATATGAATATCCTGAAATCTATTTAAGTCCACAAATATTACTTTTACCTTTATTTTCCTTCTAATAAGCAATTTTCCTAGCTGTGGAAAAATACAGTGCAAAAGTGCAGGATAACTCTCCTAAGTGCTGCCTGGTCAAGAAACAAAAACTTAACTGATATTTTTACTTCTATTTCAGTATGAAATGTTTACTATTCCAAGAAAACATTTAAATTTTTTTTTAAGATTATGTTTAATCTTTCCTTACCCAAAAATAGCTATTTGAGCAAATAGAATTTGTATATACGTTTTCAGTACATACAGATCTATGTACCAATACTTTTTAGTGATGTAATTTAATTTTAAGTTTTGCTTAAAATTGTTTACTTTGAATCAAATACTTCATATTTCTAATCGATTTATCTTCCGATTATTCTTCTTATATAGAACGATTCGGAAATTGGTTAGTGAATTAGGAAAAATTGTACTTCCACTTTAGCTCTGTTTTATGGAATATTTTTTTTTTAATTTTTTCCGTCTCTTTGTATGTATAACTCTCTGTTTGTAGAGAAAAAATTGTGCTAGATTTTTACTACAAAACCTTCATACTTAGTTTATATATATATATATATATATATATATATATATAATACTATAATTTTCAAGCCCTAAGATTTTGTATTCTAACTCATTTTAGTACTAAATATTTTGGTACTAAATTATTAGCACTAACTTTTTTTTAGTACTAAAATTTTTTCTGCTTAGAAAATTCTATTATAATTTGTTGTAATTTTTTTAAATTCATAACTATTGTGCTATAAATCCTGATTATGCACATAAAAAATAATCATCTTTGGGTCTGCCAACCTGTTTTCATAATTCTACTGTGAGACATATTATTTTTCTTCTAATTGAGTAATTTTTATGTCATTATCATTTAACATAAATTAATCTTATAAAAGAATGTAAGAAAAAAATACTAATTGTATTTATTTACCACATGCTAGCAGACACCAGCACTGTGATCATCATGGTGAGCTGACGTTAACGACGACGATCATGGTGGTATGTAGTGTGATGATCTTAATTATATTCATAGCGAATGCTTATAAAGAAACTGGCAGAAAAGCAATGATCCCATTATGAGTTTTTCAGACTACAAATTATTTCTTCTTTTTCAGACATAATTTAATGAAAAAGTTCACACACCATAATGCTAAGGTCAATTTAAATACAATTGTGAATCTAATGCAAATAAGATCCTTTGCAAAACTTAATTTTTAAATGTTTATATGTATGTGGGCAGGCCTGCATTTGTATATTTTAAATATAAATTTAAAATTTGTGTTTAATAGAATAATTGTTGTAATTCCATTAATTTTGTTTTGTTTTTGGAAATAACTTAATTCAAATCATAAAAATTTGAAATACCTTTTGTGCTTAAGAGAGTTTTAAGTATTTTTATGGCGAATATGACACAATTTCCATTAAATGCCATATAAATTATTATTATTATTTGAAACTATTACAAATGTTATTTAAATAGTTAAAAAAAAAGAAACACACATTTTCAAAGACCGTATTTGGTTTGCAACAATGACTTCACTTTGTAAATTACATGTATTTTTTTTTTAATGTTAAAATATTTGTCTTTCTCAAAGATGTACCCTACAGTGGGTGCAATATATGTGTGAGTAGCATGATACTGTAATACAAAGTTTTCTTAACAGAAGATCTCTTAACTAATGTTTCGAAATTCATAGAAAATATGAAACTGCTGGGAGAGTAGAAATTGTTAAGCACTTCTTTTCTGAACATTATGTGGAGATGTGGTCATGATTCTCTATTAAGAACTTCATAACTTTTCTTTCTGGGCTCTTATTTGGGGAGACCTTATGGTACTCATATTCATGATTCCCGCTTAACAAATTAATTTCTAACTACAAAACCCATATTTAAGAGAATCTTATATATGTATCTTAGACTAAACCAGAGCTGGGAGTGTTTGTTAAAGATTAGTAGTATGCGGCCTAGCCCTATCGGTACCGCAAAACTAAAGATCACAAACATTTTCGTAAGAGTCTTATTAAAGAATCCCAAGTTTTTATTATATTCAGCCCAGTTATGAAAAATACTTTTCGGGGAATTTTTTTTCCCATTTTTCTATTTCTACGAATATTAATTGCGTTTTCCATAAGGAAACAAATAAATGATCTTAATGTGAGAGAGAGAGGAAAATATAGTTATCCTCCCTCATAATAAGAATATTTACTATTTCGCTTTTGAAAATTATAGGAGGAATAGGAAAAAAATTCTTGGAAATTATTTTTCATAGTTAGGCTGATTACCACACGAACATTAAAATTTATTTAAAAATTTTTCATCGCACCAATAGTTCTCAAGAAGGGATGTTGAGATATGATCTGTAATACGATTAAAAAAAAAAACGGTTCGGATTTGTATAATATTTTCTTTTCACGCGAACATGCAGTGTACCAACCTCTAACTCCACCTAGCTAACTGCAAAAAATGCAAAGGATACACGAAAAAGATTGTCTGACCAAACTAACTCACCTCTTTCTAAGAAAAGTAAAATAATATAATCGTAGCCTCTGTGACACAATTGAACCTATTTGTCATTCCAATAAAAAAATTCAATTTGACTTCTAATGCATTGAATGAAGAACTGTATGATGAATCTGATATGAGCCGTTTATTTTAAAAGTGGCATAAGTCACTTCCTTTTGTTGATTGCAAATGTTTTACAAATGAAAAGATACTGTTCAATTTTATTTAGTGTTGCCATTAACGCGATTAATCAAAATAAACTGCTCATATATAAAAATCTCGTGTCGCGATGATTATTATCGAACTCCTCCGAAACGGTTCGACCGATTTTAATGAAACGTTTTATGCATATTTGGTAGGTATGAGATTAGGTTTTAAAGTATATTACAAACCGCCAGGGCCACGAGGAGGGGACGGAGGGGGTAATTCCTGTATTTACTAAACTATTAACCCAATTCGTAATTCAAACAGAAAACAATTTGTTTGCTGTTGAATGACATATGGTGCCATGTCCGCTCATTTACGAGAAGCGTTGCATCATATTGACAGACAGATGGCGCTATGTCGCCTTATTCACTAGAAACGTCATCATTCGTATTTCAAGTAGAACAAAATTATTTATGTTGTTGCTACGTCCGCCTCATGCAGAAGAATCTTTGTCGTTCAATTTCAAATAGTCAAGCATAAAATAGGGGGTTGATGAGTGTGGAGAATGGTTCCCCCATATAAAAAAATAGCTTCCGGGTGAAGCCGTCACAATCATCTAGTAATATCATAAAAATACAACTTGCTGCCAATATCTGTAGCGTATTTAAAAAATCGTTCAGAACTAACCCAACTTTTTTTTTTTCTACTACTACACAATCACTTTATTAGCTATGTTACCTTTGCTTAATATTCTTTTCGTGGCTTTTTTTCTTGTTGTTAAATATTAATATTTTTGTTGTTTTATTATTTTACTGGCTTTAAAAAAACACTTGAGTTAAAAGAGTTGGCTTTTTGGGAACAGGCAACAAAAACTAAAACGTGCCAAATAAAAAGAGACTTTTCAAAAATGATGTTTAACCAAACCGTTAAATTGTTGTTAATATTTCTTTAAATATTTATAAATAAAAATTTTAATAACTCTAAAGAAAGAAAAAAAAACAAAAGAAAAAAAGTATTCAACCACTTACACCAACTGTCGAATAAATTGTCTGACTTTTAAATTGACAGATATTGTGTCAAAACGTTTAAATATTTTATGGTTAAACAAAACATTGAGCTTTTTCTTTTCTGTTTTTTTTTTTTTTTTTGGTATTTAGTTATGGCCGCCAGCCATTCATTATTATTTACAAATATTTTCTATTTTTGAGGCTATCGAAAAATTTAATAACCAACAAACCAACCACAGCAGTATTATTTATTTAAATGCAACAATAACAAAAACAATTTGCCTTTGCATATAATTAATTATAATAACTTTACTATTCTCTCCCACAATTTTTAAACTGCATTTTCATTTTATTTATTCATTCTTATTTCTCATGCAGTTTTATGTTTCTTATATCCCTTTACCTCCTCTCTCTGTTTCTCTAGAATAAATTTCATTGCTCATTTTTATTTATTGCTGCAAAAAAAAAAAAATAGAAATAAACATGGCATAAAAACTTCAATTAAAATATTAATTGAGGCTAATTAAACTCTTTTTTGTCTTTCTGTTTTTTTTTTTCTTCTTTTTATTTAGTTGTATCCAGCATGAAAAGTTTTTGTGTAATAAAATATACATTCAGCATAAATTGTGTGAATCAAACAGGGTGGTATATTGAGTGAGGGAGGTGTTTTCATATATGAGTAATGCAGGAGGATGGTTATCTTATATGGGCAATGCCAAGTTTTTGCTTTTAATGAAGCAATACTATACGAAATTACCTGACATTACTTATGCCAAGTTGTTTTTAAATAATAAGATCGCACGTAAAATAGGTCCTTACGTGGTTCGAGGAATCAAAGAGATGCCCACAATTATTCTATGGTGAGATCTTTATTTACGAGTAAGCTAGTGTTGAGTTGCTCTGCAAATTGGCGACTATATTGCTAAATCTGCTAATATAGAGGATTTATCCCCATTTAAATGGGAATTTTTAAATATTTCTTAATAATCTGCTTCATACGAACTGTTAGCGCGAATAAGTTACGTTAAAAGCTTTTCGCCCAGTTCTTTCTTCTAGAAAATTTATCTGTAAATTTTGTTTTTATTTAGAGTTGATTTCCAATTTGTCAGTAGACAGTGCCTAAGCTTACTGACATTTCTGCACGCAGTTTTGCAAGAAATTTCCAAATTAATATATGGTCCTTCGAACCAATTTTTAAAATTTATATAAGGCGATAAAGACTTTGAGTAGAAGGCGATCAGAACTGTTTTTGTATTATTATTTTGAACAGAAATTTCCAAATTAATATATGGTCCTTCGAACCAATGTTTTATTTATAATTTAATAAAGTGTTTGACTAAAAGCTGATCAGAACTGTCTGTGTTTTTTTTTTTTTGTTCTTCATAATTTCAAACAAAAACTACTGAACAAATATTAATCACTACTTTAGCTCCCACTTAAACTCCATCTCTGTTTATGATATCAAATTAATGCTTCATTTTTATACTTAAATTGCTGTACGTAATTGCAATGTACGAGAAAGTACATATCTATTCTCATGACGGTTAAAGTGCTAAACAGTGTATAATTTTGTGCGGGTGATGATCTCTTAAAGGTCAATTTGTACAAAGAAAAAAAAACATCTTTAAATATTGCAGGAATAATGTACAAGAAGTTGTTTGCATTTATTTTTCTCTAATTTAAATGGCAAGACAAACAACACAAAATCATATTGATGATGAAGATAAATGACTATTTTGAATATTAATAGAAATGAAACAACTAAATTGAAGTATATTCTTTCGATACGATTAAACTTCAGTTAAATGAAAAAAAAAAAATCATGAAACGAAATCTGTTTTAAGAAATCTATTTAAAAATTTCCAATGAATTTTGAGTTTATTTTAAGCTACGCAGTAGTTTGATTGTAGTGCTCTTTATACGCATCTATTTATTTCAAGACATAAAATATTTCTGTAAGTTGAATGTGTATAAATAAAATTATAAATGTCATCGATATGGACGATATTTTTAGATAAAAGAAAAATATGTGTGGAATGTTTTTAATGTACAACATTTTACAGGAAGGAAGAGAGTAGGGTTCATTTTAATTAAAAATAAATATCTTATGTGTGTTAGACAAGTGTTCGAAAACAATAGAGTACTTTAGAGAAAAGTTTGAAATTCTTAAAAATAAAATATGTTTTTAAACTTATAAATTCACATACATTTAATAGAACGAATGAGAATCAAATAAATGCAAGTAATTTATGATTTTAACAGGTTGTTATATCATTTCATTTTTTTTACATGATAGTGTATGCATGTTTGTTGTCTTGATTTGCTTTTTTTTAGTGTAGCATTTGCATTTGTTTTACTGTAGCATTTTTAATTTTGTACTGCAGCATTTATCTCTTTATACTTAATGTAATGTTTTCATTTTTGCGGCTATAGCATTTGCTCTTTTATACTGTAGCAAATGCTACTCACATATACACCGTGTACTTTCGAATTTTTATAGCAACAAATGGTTTGCATTTTTTAACATTAGCATAAGCATTTTTGTATTTTGTCAATTGTTTCTTGGTTTCTATTATAAAATTTACATTTTCTTATGGAGACATTTGAGACTATATTTCTGAATTGCCATACCCATTTTTTTACATTGATCATTCAAATGATTTCCACTGTAGCATTTTTAAGCGTAGTATTTTCATTTTTTATTCTTATACTCTCGCCTTTTCACTTTTGTTATGTAGTAAGTGGAAGAGACAGCAATTTTTATATTTTTGCGCTTTTAACTGCAAAATAATCTGAATGAAGTTGTTAAATAAATGTCTTTAAAATAATAGAAAACTCTATATTCCTTCTGTAGTATAAAATTTATGATTTTCTGCAGTAGAACTGGCAGTTTTAACTGTAGCATTTGTGTTTTTGTGCTATAGTATTTGCTACTCTATGCTATATTCAGATTTGTATTGTAGCAGTTGCATATTTTGTATGTTAGCACCTACCTTTTTGTACAAATAGCATGATAGAATTTAATTTCTAAAAGTGTGGCATTTGCATATATTATTGTGTTATTGTCAATTGTTTACAGCAGCATTTACGTGTTTGACTGTCATTTTTAATGCTACATTTTGTAATGTAAAATTTTTATTTAAGTATCATATGCGTTTATTACTGTAGCATTTAAATTTTTATTGTATGTTTGCACTATAGCATTTGCATTTTTCCATTTTACAACGTTGAATTTGCATTTTTTTCACCATTTTCAAATTTGCGCCGTAGCATTTGCATTTTTGTACCATGTCATTTGTATTTTTTCTCTGCAGTATTTGCAAGTTTGTATTGTAGTAGTTGCATATTTTGTATGTTACCTTTTTGTAACCTCATTTTTTGTTAAATACAATTTAATTTCATATAAATTGTTTACATCAGCATTTACGTGTTTGCTACTGTCATTTATTTAGTACATTATATGCAATTTTTAATGCTACATTTTGTAATGTAAAATTTTCATTTAAGCAACGTATCATATGCGTTTATTACTGTAGCATTTAAATTTATAGTGTCTGTTTGCACTATAGCATATATGTAAATATTTTGTACTATAGCATTTGTGTTTCTTTATTGTAGTAATCACATATTTTGTGGTGGGGTATTCTTATATTCTTGCTGTAACTCAATTAGATTTATACGGTAGCAATTTAATGTCTGTACTGCAGTTCTTGTACTCGTATTGTAGCACTTCCATTCTTTGGTGATAATATTTTGTTAATGTTATAAATGTACTTTTAATTTTCTACTTTCAATTTTGATACTATAACTGGGAACTTGTGAAATCAATGCTTTCTGACTCCGAAGCCATATAGCTAACTTGAAAAAACTCCCACAAGATCTCTAATAGCATTAAATTATTTTAAAAATGCGTTTTTTTCACAAAGGGATCATATTTGGACCCAAGGTAAGGTAGAATATTTATAATTTTATTTTTACCAGCAACTTGAGAACGTATTCCTTTAAAGCTCTGCTGTGAATTTCCAAGTTCCAGAATTAAATACATAAGTGCTTCTCAGCTATTGTACGCATTCTTTAGCCAACTACATTGTTTCAGCTGTTTTTTATTCTTCATTCACATAAATGCCTAAAAAGAGCACTATAATTACATATGTTGAAAGACTTTTCTGTTTGATGTTGCTTTTTTTTGTCGGTACAGGGGGAAAAAAACTTAAAAAAAAATTTACATTAAATGTGCGTGCAGAACAATCAAAACATGCACTATTTCTTTCCAATAATTTTAACATAATTTCCTGATATTTTTTCGATGAATTTTATTTACGCAAAAAGCTTGAAAAGAATACATACATACTTGTTTTAACATTATAAAAAGTTAAGAGAAAATTACATAATATTAATATTAAATCACAAAAAAAAAATTAACATCTATAGTAGTAACTTGAATAGCACAAACTATCATAATACTTCATTGTAAACTATTGTTGTTTAAACAATTATTATAAAATTCTCATGAAATATTAATTTAGAAAAATAATTTTATGTATCTCAGTTGATTTGGGTTCATGATTTCATAAGACTTAACAAGATAAACATGTATTTTATAAAATTTTTATGTATTTCCTTTGCAAAAATAAGATTTATGATCTGTAAAATGTGTGTTAGTTTATTGCTTTTTATTTGCGAATTTAATTTAAGTCGTAGCAAACAGACGTTTTGCAGAGCTTTCATAAGACAAACTTTTTTTAAAAGAGACCGTTAAAAATTTATTTAAAAATTATTTACTTTGATTTTAAGTTATTTAATCTAGAGCTAGAACTCGTTAATTGAGGATTATCAACTGGAATTATTATTTTTTAGAGTTGGAAGAAGTATTATTGTATTCCTCGTAGTGCTATTTAAGGCGATTAGTCACACTTCAAGTGTTCTTAGCTCCCAGTAGTAATGCCTGAAAGTAACGAAATCTAATTTTCATTTATTTCGTTGTAGTATTTGTTGTTTTGTACAGTAGCATTTACATTTTACACTCTAGCAACAGGTTTTATTTATAATATTGAGACATATCTGGTGTAGTGGTCTAATTATATATTCAGGATTGAATAGCTTAAAGTAGCAGAAATCGAATTTACACTTATTTTAAGGTAGCACTTGCAGTTTTGTGTTGTAGCAGTTGTCTTTTTGTACTGTAACATCGCTAGTTTTGTCCCGCATTACTTGCAATTTTTTACTGTAGTGTTTCAATATTTTTGAACTGTATAATTTTCATCTTTGTACAGAATATACTTGCTACTGTAGTATTTGCAGCTTTTTTTGAGCTGTAGCATTTGTTTATTTTAAATGTATCATTTGCATTTTTGATATTACATTGATGTAGTGTTACATGTGAATTTTTCTACAGCAGTACTTAATTAATTTTTTTTAGTTTGTACTTTAGAATTTCCATTTCTTATATCGTAGCATTTGTGGTTTAGTATCGTAAAATATATGTATTGCAGCGAAAATATTTTTTTTTTTTTTTTGACAACGTAGCCTTTAGGTTATTATGCTTTTCATTTTAAATTTTTTTATGTAGCATTTCCAATTTTTGTACTGTAGCATTCACATTTTTCGTACTGCAACAGTTGTATTATTAAACATTTTGTTGCTGTTACACAGCTATTGGTTTTTTTTCGTGCTGTAACACTAGCATTTAGTATTGTAGCATTATCATGTTTGTACTGTAGCAATTGTGCTATTATACCGTATATTTTGTATAAGTAATATTGTCATTTGAAGCATTTGAAAATTTTTTCTATAGCACATGCCTGTTCTTACCGTAGTATTTACATTTTTATCCTGTAGCATTAATGTTTTTTGAGGTTTTACATTTATTTACTACGTAATTTGCATTTTTAGTAGTATAGCATTTCAATTTTGTAGCATTTCAATGAAAAAAGTGCGTTGGAAATCATTAATTGTGCTCGTTTGCTTCCTATCTGAACATAACGAAACATCATTATCGTTATTACTCTAATATTCACTTTAACTGAAACACATTTCAAACATCTTCTTTCAATTGATCATCCAATAATATTGCTAGCACTCATATCGATTTCCTCGATGCACTTACTTCCGTTTTACTGAAGAAAAAGAAACAACATAAACATAACAATAAATAATCCCATTTCAACAAGTCATTAACACAATCTTCCATTTTATTGTATGTATGTTAGTGTATAAAATTTGTAATCGAATTATTTGAAATTTTATTTCAAAAAATAAATTCATGACAATACATTAACCCCATACTCTGGGGAATACTGTGCTGCTACAATGAAACCATTTTCTTATTATACCGCAGTGATAAGCTTTAAATATTAAATTTCATTTTCATATTTATATGCCCGTGAAAGCAATTTTGTTATTAATGACTTGATAAAAAATAAAATAAACAATAAAATGAAAATTCAATGTCAAACACACTTGCGCTGATGGTGATGGGGACGTTGGCTCTGAGGTTTCTTTAATTTAACCGAATGGCCAAGATTTCCGATTGTATAAACCTAATTTTGAAGTTTAAGGTCAATGATGATTAATGCTGGGAGTGAAATAATGAAACAGAAAGTTTATGGAAAAATATGTAGCAAAGCCGAAACTAATCATCAGTTAAGAAATTTTTTATATATTGTTTAGAGTTCTCTATAAAATTTAAATTTTCTTTGAAACATTTTAGCATCCCTCTGTTGCAGAAGTTTCAAAACTTTCTTAATTGAATTTTCCCCGTATTATTGGAATTACGAGTATTTACCTGCTTACACTGTTTACGCATCTTTGCATCGTCTTCTTTATCTTCTTTCTTCAATGTCATTTTTATGTCAAACAAAATTGTTTATCATCAGTTTGTCATTAATATTTCAAAATCAGCTAAATCGCTAAAGTTTTCATTTTAACATAAATTAATTTTTTTTTTAGAGAAATCGTGCTAAAACTCAATTTTCTTTTAATATTTGTGAAACCAATTTTAGAAAATACAAATAAAATAGCAGAAATGCAAAAAGTAAATGTCAAAAATGGCAGGATGATGTTAAAATATGTATAAAAGAATATCTAAAAAAGAGATTTCATTAAAATTAGAGAAGAAAGAAATTGCAAGTAAAACTTCAAGGCATAAAAAAAAGAGAAAATTAGAAATGGTGAAACTTTAGTGCCACCACGGATGGTTTAGAAGTGTGAATTGATTGATGAATAAACCAATTATTACTGAATTATAGACTAAGTTATAAGCTAAACAAGATCGCAAATTTAAATATACTAGTATAAAAAAAACGTCGCACAATATCTCATTCACTTCCTTGTATAAATAGTTTTAATTTGGTATAAATTTTGTCAAAATTGGTTTAATAATGTCATCATAAATTCTATCACAAAAAACGATCTTGCCTATTAATTTAATAGATTTAAGTTTTAGCTGTTGGTTGATCTATAGAATAAGTTAAAAAATAAGAATGCAAATTTTGCGCTAGATGGCGTGCGTTAGCTGCTACAGTATCATTTAGAAAGCTTCAGCAAATATTTTAAGTCTATACCATCTTCTCCTTCTCGATCGAAAAAAATAAAACGATTCAACTAGAACGGATTGAGCAGTTCAACAGCAAAAAAAAAAAAAAAAAATATGGGGTTCCGACAATTGATTCCGGTGTCGGCGTTTTCAAAGATCACATCGGAATTTAATTTTAGAAGTGGTTAAAATTTCCTGGCTCTGGCCAGTTCTTGCAGCATATCGGTATATAAAACTATGTTTTCTTTGCATCTGAGGTATAGGGTATATGCAGCAACTTTGTAGAAAATATTATGGCAAATATTTTTGTAGAACATATTAACCCTCTAACTACCCCGCATAAAGGCATTTGGTGGCTTTTTTCTAACAAATCTTAAAAAAAAAACACCCTAAAAAAGGGGAGGGGCGTAAATAAAATGTTTTACAAAAATGTTGGCCATAAAATATTACAAATGTGTAAGAACACACCAAAACCCAAAACTTAACACAAATATCAAAAACAACTTTTTCAGCTGGCCTCTGTTCAATACCAGAAATGAACAAATATAAAATAGTGAATTTTCTTCTTCTCTTTTGTTTGTCGGGTTTAATATTCTCATGTGACTGAGTTGTTTTAAGCGACCTGCTAGATTTATGTGATTCTATGTTCAATACCAATAATGGACAAAAATAAATTTGAAATTGAAATGAGTATGAAAAAAAAGTGTTTTCCAGGATAGTAAATGAGCACGATTAATCTCGACTAGAGATTGATTAAAATATGCGACTGGATTGATTTTAGGTAAAATAAATGTAGACGCCTTTCAATTGTATGTATGATGATTAAATGGAGCCGAACGGGGTTTTTTTTTTATTTGTGGCTCGATTATGGATAGCAACCGAACTTCAGTTGCGTTGCCAGCCGGCAACTGAAAATTGTGGTTGCCAGAAAAACACTAAATAGCAACTGAAACTGGCAGCTCTCAGTTGCCAGTTGCCATCCGTAATACAATTCTCAGCAACTGGCAACGCAACTGTGGTTCGGTTGCTATCCATAATCGAGCCATTGAATTAATTATTTAGGGATTAAATAATCCATACTTGATGCAAGAAAATCCGTACTCATCGTATTATCGACACCGCTTGGCATCGATTCAAGTTCTTTTAGGAATATATTTTTTTTTCTGTGTAGCGTCCGTCATAAAAGTCAATTTTCAAGAAGTACGAAATTAACTCATAAACACCTACCATCATTTTAAGATTTCAGTGGTTTTGATTTGTCAACTTGCTGTTGAAGTTTTAGTTTCTGTGAAAACTTATAATAGATTCGATTAGAAATACTTTGGTAGGGCATTGTAGACAGCTCTGTAAGGGGATAAAACCATTTATAAAGCGAAGAGTTAGCACACTAAAATGTTTCACAAATATATTTCTCAGTGTATTCCATGAAGGTGCTTCGCCATGGCTCCACGAATAATTGCCCCAATTATAAATGGCCAAAAATTAAAAATGGCCCCAAAGTTTTGTACCAAAAACAAACGGCAAGAACTTTAGGACTGTTTTTCCAATTCATTGGGGCAATTTTTTATTTTTAAGTTTTCGGCTTTTTTAAATTGAAAATTTACCCCAAATTAGAAAAAAACATTTCCCAAAAACCTAAAAAATTGGCCCAAAAATTTTTTCTCTTTGTAATCGAAATTTTTTTTGGTCCATTTCTATTACATATTTAATTTTTATTCACGAAGCAAAAATGGCCCCAAACTGAAAAATTAAAAATGGCCCAAAACAATTCTACATTGAAAACAAAAAAATCTTTTTAAGGCCCTTTCTTCTATTTTGGGGCCATTTTTAGTTTTGGTTTGGGGTAATTTTTAAGTTTCCGCCTATTTTTAGTTTTTCATAAAGTAAAAAAAATACCCCAAAATGGAAAAATAAAAATTAGCCTCAAATTAAAATGCTAAAAATGAAAACTAGCCCCAAAATGCAAAAATTATGCCAAATTATAAAACAAAAAATTAACCAAAAATATGAAAGATGGAAATATTTTTTAGGCATTTTTTATTTTTTTGTGTTAATTATTCACTAAGAAAAAATGGCCCCAAACTGAAAAATTAAAACTAGCCCCAAAAAGTTTTGTATAGAAATCAAAATATTAATATTTTTTTCAGGCCATTTTCCTGGCCTATTTTAGGGTCATTTTTCAGTTTGGGGTCATATATAAATTTCTAGGTTGGGGGTCCATTTTTCAAAGATCCGCTTAGCACAACATTTTTAGATAAAAAAAAGACGTGTGGCACTCGCGGACTACTGCGATAAAGCTTTTGCATAACATTTTTTACCAACTTATGCAATTTCAATTTCAGCTTTCTAGCTATACTGGAAGTGCCCCATACAAGGGCACCCTATTCCCGCCAGGCAAAAAGTGCCTTACCTTAGTATCTTATGTCCTTCTTCTGGTTCTAAGCTACCTGCCCATCAATTTTCAGCCAAATCTGTTCATCCGTTCTTGAGTTATAAATAATGTAACTAACACGACTTTATTTTATTATGTAAAAATCCCCTCAAAAACCCAGAAATCCCGGAAAATGTCCCGGGAAAAGGTGGCAACACTGGACGGGAATTCCCAACAACTTGGACAAAAATCCCCTCGAAATCCCTGAAAATTTCCCGGGAAAGTGGCAAAACTGGAAATTTAAAAAAAATTCAAAAGCGGCAACACTGTATAGTCATCATAGACTATATAAAAAAGAAGTTTTTTCTCTTCAAAAAACAAAAGACTTAAGAAACAAACTTAGTGTCAGGTTTTTTCGTTTCATAAACAAAAGACTTAAGAAACAAACTTTTCAAAATTTCTTGATTCGGTCGCCTCAAAGCCCGCGATTGAAGCTATGCAATAGCTTAAAAATTAGTATTAAAATATTTTTCGATTCACTATAACAATGTGATAAAAAAAGGGGGAAAAGTTCCCCCTCAAATAAATTTGTTGCGGCTAACACAAACAGTCGCTGCAATCTTGTATAGAGTTTTTTTCTTATTAATTTTAAAGTGATTCTGCTAACGAGGTGAACCTCGAAGTCAGCCGATCTTTAAAGTTTTGACATTATGCTGACAATAATTGTCAAAAGTGCCCTCTTTCTTTGTCATTCAGGAGGTACATTTTCTATCTTAGTGATTCTAACATCCAGTGCGTTGTTGCGTTGAAGTTTGCCTTTGATGATTGGTGGATTCTTATTTGCATACATACATTTGTAAAAATTACAAGATCTATTTTAAATTAAAAGAGTTAAAAAAAAAGAAACTCCTATCATTATTTACGCTTTGAAGGCAATCTGAAATAAAAAGTAACCTCTCGCCTATTAATTCCAAATGAATGAAATAAATTCTTGTTAAAAAGTAAATTCACTCAATATTTAGTTTTTTTTTTTGTTTCTTCTTCTATACGCTTCTTTATGTTACGTAATTTTATTGCTAGACAAACGTTAGGGCTCGTTGCACATCATGTAGAATATGAAAAGCATGAAGAGTTTATAAAATAAAAAGAAAAGAAACTGTTATATTGAATGATTTTATAACATACAAATTATTTATAATTTAATTTTCCTATTAGAATATGAAAAAGAAAAAAATTGAAGAAAATACAACAGCAAAAAAGGCAATATATACCGTTCTTAGATGTGCATTTTGCAGGCAGTGCTGTTTATAGCTATAGGTACATTTTTAACGAAAGTTTAAAATGTATGGATTTCTTGTAAGGGGTTGTGCACATATTACGTAACGCTGGTTTTAGAGATTTTATTCTCCCCCCCTCCCCCCCCCCCCGTAACGCATTTAATAATTTTTCAGTGCAAAATTTCCAATCCGTAACAAATCTGTAACCACCCCCCGCCCTTGAGCATTACGTAATATGTGCACAGCCCCTAACTGGAGTTTTTTGTAATTATTTAACTTCTACAATATTTCAAACTCCCATTTCTGCATTTTAAAATAAAAGATTATATATGGCAGCTTGACCTCAATTAACAATTATTATTTGTAATGTAATTAATAGGCAAAACGAATTTTTGTGGCCTTTTTTACGCTTAAACTATAGTTTTAATTTTAACAAACGATACACAAATCGAAAGATATTTATCACGAGATGTGCATAATCTATATTTCATCGAAATCGGTTACGTATTTTAAAAGTTACAAGCGTTTAAATTTTCGACTAACACGATCATGATAAGCTTGTAATGGTGGTAAAAAAATCAATTTGTTTTCGAAACATTACAAATGCAGGATACTCGTGTTATGTTTATCATTATGTTTAACCAGAATAGTTAAAAAAAAAAGATATTTGTGTGCAAAAGTCCTTTTTTAGAAAATGCCCTAATTTAAAAAGGACACTTTTTTAAACAAGCAATTTATTTCAGAAAATTAACTTATTTTAAAAAACAGTATTGTTTTAAAAAAGTAAAATATTTTTATAAAGGTATTTTTATTGTACTATTTATTAGAAAATTAATTTTTTCAAAAAAGGAAATTTTTCGTTAAGGTATATATCCTGTACAGTTTTTTTTAAAAAAGTAAGTTTTTAAAGACAGTATTTTTTTAGATAAATAATTTTTCCTAAAATGCACTCTTTTCAATAAGGCACTTTTTCCAAAAAGATACTTTTTCAAACAGGTACTTTTTCCAAAAAGTACTTTTTTCCAAAAGGTACTTTTTTCCAAAAAGAATTTTAGACGAAGTACTTTTAGATGAAAGACTTTTAGACGAAGTACCTACAATACATATCTATGTATGTATGTATGTATTTCGAAAAAGTACATGTTTAGAAATGTTTTTTATATAAAAGCGTATTTTTTATGAAAGGCCATTTTTTTAGAAAAAGTACTTTGTTGGAAAATCATTTTTTTTTTTGAAAAATTTATTAATTTAAAAAATTTTAAGCTATTGCATAGCTTCTATCGCGGGCTTTGAGGCGACCGAATCAAAAAATTTTGAAACGGTTGTTTCTTAAGTCTTTTGTTTTTGAAACGAAGAACCTGACACTAAGTTTGTTTCTTAAGTCTTTTGTTTTTTAAGTATTTTAATCGCCCAATGTATGTTAACCCCTAAAGTATACTATTGAGTTTGATTTCATTAACATACAGTAATATTATAATTGCATAAGTTGATAAAAAACTGCTATGCAATAGCTTTACCGCGGCAGTCCCCGAGTGCCACATGTCTTTTTTTGTAAGAAAAAGTACTTGTCTTAGAAATAAGACTTTCTTAGAAAATATGTTTATATACAAATTTTTGCACAATTGTCTTCATAATTTTCTTCTGCGTAAGTGCCTCTATAATTTTCATCATAAGTGCGAGTATGGCTTAAACGTTTTCTGTTTAT
The DNA here is from genome assembly GCA_947311025.1 of Lypha dubia. Taxonomy (NCBI): domain Eukaryota; kingdom Metazoa; phylum Arthropoda; class Insecta; order Diptera; family Tachinidae; genus Lypha; species Lypha dubia. The sequence goes on along the minus strand of OX371262.1, from coordinate 7,851,554 downwards.
CTACATACTCGTACATATGTATGTACATTTCTTTCCTTAGACACAATTAACTGCAGATACTTCAAATATAAAAGAAAGAAAAAAATAATAAAAATAAATATATGTATGTATGTATGTATGTAACAACATTGTAAGCATTATTACCGTAATAAGCCATTAACCCAAAGTTAATGAAATCTAAGTATGTGTGTATGTTCAAGTAGGTATAATTCTTATGTCATGAGCTATAGAGGCGGGCGCACCCTTTAATGGTTAAAAAGCTGGCACAAATATAATAAAGAATATCTATTAAAATGTAATAAAATCAAAGAACCTAATTTAAAAATTTATTGCCTGTATTTTATTGCATCAAACAAAAAAAAAATCATCTATTCAATTTGATGCGAAACTTTTAATCAACTTAATTTTTGACAATAAAAAATAAATCAATTTTCTTTCACATTTAATTGCAACTTTTTAAGAATTTTTTTCGACATTTGTTATTTGAAACTCTGTATTATATCAAGTTTTGTTTTCTTATAATTTTTTTAATTTTAATATTCATAATTTAACCCAGTAGCCAGCCAGCCGGAGGTCTTACAAAAGAAATGAAAGCAGTACAAACATACAATAACAAGTTTCTGCAAAGTGGAAGTGCTGTACTACGCAAGAGAGAGGGAGAAAATAGAAATTTGCACATGAATAAAAAAAAACAGCTAGAAAATAGCTATTGAAAATAACACTGGCCAACAAATTAAAAACAAAAAATTATTGATACTGGCAGAGTTAATCAGAAACAGTATGCGAGTACAGGTGTTTGTTTTAGGAGGACTTAAAGCTCTTCTCGAATTTTTTCACATTCTCACAATGTAATCCGTACACTTTAGCTACAAGTTCAGTTTTAAATTTCTATGAAAAACACCGCGAGGAAGATTTTTGAAGAACATTTTAACCCTCTAACACTTTTTTGTATGGGGTCATTTTGTCTCTTTCTCATGAAATATGGGCAAAAAAAAAAACTCCCTTTCAACGGCGATGCAGCAGACTGAAGTGTTCTACAAAAATATCTGCCATAAAATTTTGCTATAATTTGTTCTCAAACACAAACCTCAAAATTCAACTTGAATATTAGAAATTAGTGAAACCTTCAAAACACATGTTAGAACCGGATTAATTTCCTTCTTACTTTCGAAATTAGTGCTAAAATTGCTCAGCAATGTGGAAGATTTAATAAATATATTTAATATTTCGTAGGCTGCTAAATTAAACGGATTCTTTGTTTAATAGCTTAAACACTAGATTAACTAATCGAGGTTTAAGGTTAAGCGATTTCTAATTGAATAATTTGATATAAAACGGTTTTGAATTTAATTTCATAGATTAACTAGTTCGTTAATTAAAAGAAATATTTTAAAATAATCATTTAAAATCATATTTAAATTATAATGCCAGAAGATTATCTTTCGAATAAAGTAAATTTCACTTCAATTTAAAAAATACATATTTTGTTTTATTCCATTTCAAAGTTCTGTACCTCTATAAACTTTTCTACTTTTACAAACCTTTTCTACTTCGAACGATACGAATAAAGGGTGATCCAAGTAGTTTTCAATAGCTTTTTTAGGCAGATCACGTGTGAGTCGTGTCATGCTGTCATGTTATTTTTGTTTAGTGTTGTTTGGCATTTCATAATGGAAAGACTTACGCCTGAACAACGTTTACAAATCGTTCAACTTTATTACGAAAATTCACGTTTTGTGAGGAATGTGTTTCGAAGCAAATTTTGTTTAGCGATGAGGCCCATTTCTGGCTCAATGGGTATGTAAGCAAACAAAATTGCCGCATTTGGGACGAAGAGCAACCTGAAGAGATTCAAGAACTGTGGTGTGGTTTGTGGGTCGGTGGAATCATCGGTCCATATTTCTTTAAAAATGATGCCGGTGCGAACGTAACCGTCAATGGCGACCGTTATCGTGCCATGATAACCGACTATTTGATGCCTGAAATTGAAGCTCGTGATCTCGGCGACATTTGGTTTCAGCAACACGGCGCCACTTCCCACAAATCGCATCAATAGACATAATCTTCAAAAAATAAATGCCAAAGAATGCTCTTTCAAATGATAATAAACATTCTCCATTAAATTTGAATTTTCTGTATTTTTTTCTTTAAAAAAGTAAGGAATTTCGAAATGGATCACCCCTTACATAATTAAATACAGAAAAATCACTCAATTTCAATCGAAAGTGATCTTAATTTCGAAAGTTGAGTCTTTAGAATATGAAAAATGCGAATTTTTGTTTTTTAATCAAATTATTTTTAATTTCAAAACGAATTTTTCTACCAACTTTATTCGCAGTGAGCAATAGACGCATGCATACTTTAAGGAGCGTGAGTACAATAAACTGCATTTCAATAAAAAATAATAATTTTAAATCGAAATACAAAATAAACGGAATCTGAAGACTGTAACTCAAAAACGATCGGAATACCAATTATGAAATTGTAACCATTCCAATGGGAATCTGTGAGTTGACCGAATATTAAGAAATTATTTAATCGGTTCATGGAGCGAATTTAATGTCGCTTTGAATCAGCTGTTTACTTAAATTTCTTCGATAAGTTGTTATTCATATTGTGATTTACAACTAAATTGGTTGTGAATACAAAAACGTCGTTGAAATGATTTGTAAAATTGATAACTCAACTTAGACGGGTTGTGAATGATAATAGAAGCATTATTTAATAATTAATCGAACAGTAGTCAATCGATTAATCAATTATATACTCTAATATTAAGTAATAGTAATTCATCATTATCATCTTTATATATTTCCATCATAATGAATAGCACCAGGCTCCTCAATAGTTTCAATATTGATATTAAATTAAGTGAGAAAAGAAATTAATTTAGCTTAATGCGTCACTAATTCATAAATTCATAGTACGACGAGTATGTAAGTATGTATGTATATTTACTTTTCACTTTGTAATTGAAAATATGTAAAGTCATCTAATCAGGTCATTTACTTTTATAAAAATATACCATTTTCGTACATACTTAGAATTTTTACAAAGCTGGTGGTTTTGCTACAATTTGTGAAACAAAAAAATATAATAATATTTTTAAGTAGACTAAAAAGAAAGAATATGTTGTACGAAATCAGAAAAAGAAACAAGAGACTGGAAACCCATTATTAAATTTGACACATGAGTGCGTTTTTATAGTTCGTTTCCTGTGTTCTTTTCTTCATTATTGTTTATATGAATTTGCTTCTTTCCAAGCATACATACATATGTACGAGTATGTATGTATTTATGTACGTCTAGTATGTTAAACAAAGTTTTTGGTTTGTTATTTTTTCAAAAAAAAAAAACAAGAAAATTAGCGCCAGCCCACAAGACATCCATCCCCTACCATAAAGCTAAATGGGGTTACTACTTACTTGCTAACAGTTTACTCCAAACTGTTTAATATTTTAAAACTAAAATGATGTATAGCATACAAATAAATATTTGGATAAATATAATAAACATTATGAGATGATGGAACAAAAGCACTTAACAGAATTAAAGCTGCAGGCGAAAAAACACTGTTTAGCAATAGGCAGGCCATAATTAAAACCATAGAGAAAGTATACTTTAAATGATCAAAAGTGTACTTTAGTTCGGTCTACTTTAGACAGGTAAAAATATATTTTAAACTTTAAAGGCTGTTTAATATATAAAAGTAACTGAAGTTGTTGTTTACAAGTTTTATACCAAATACCTTGTGTTATGGTGTTTTCATTTCAGCACACAAAATGGCACCTTGTTGAAAGGTACATGTATAAAATGTCTTGCCAACCCTCTAATAATGCAACAGGGCGCTATCAACACTGTCGATTTTTATGGGGCATAAAGTGCAATGCCTTTCACCATTAGTGAGGGCGACTTTTTTAGAATCAAGCACAACACCTTTTTACAGAGCAAATCATTTCTTAAGAAACGAACACCAAAGTACACTCTCTGCATGGCGATGTACCAGTTTTTTGTAGCAAAAAAAAGCACCATTAGTTGATGTGAATGCAATTGGTGAGAAAATATCGCTGGATGTGTCATGTCGAATCCGGTTTAAAAAACTCTTAAAAAATTCTATGAATTTCCACATAAGTCGAATAATAAATCGACCAAAGTGACCAGAGTATCAAAATATGAAAACTTCACCAAATGTATTAAATAATTTCATTGACCGAATGTAATAATTTCATCAAACTAATACCATCGATATTTCATTATATTGACCAAATTATTTCGTGCTTATAATGAAATTATATAAGTTTTATAGTGAATTTATTCATTATTTTAATTAAATTATTTCATCATTTTAATGAAATTATTTCTTAATTTTATTAAAGCAAATTAGCAACTTTATTGGAGTAACGAAATACTTTTATTAAAATTACGAAATACTTTCATAAAATTGATGAAATAATTTAATTAAAATAATGAATAAATTCACTATATCAATAAAATAATTTAATTATTTTTTTCCATCTGAATGAAACAATTTCATTAATTTAAAGAAATTATTTGATAACTTTAATATAATTATTTTATTGTTTTAAAAAAATTACTTGAAAATTTTATTTAAAAATATTTTTTCATTAATTTAATGAAATTTTTTATTATGGTAACTAATTTATTTCCCTATTTTAAAAAACATATTTTATTGTTTTAAGAATTTATTTCGTCATTGCAATGGAACTCATTCATTATTTTATTGAAATGACTAGATGACCCGGCAAACGTTGTTTTGCCACACAAAATATTTCTAGTGCATATTTTGGGTTTTATATAAAAAATAGCGAATGTATTGTAAGTGTGTGACGATGACTGCCGATGAAAAAAATTCCAAACAATAATTTTGTTCTGTTTGGAACGACGACGATTCTCCTGCATGAGGCGGGCATAGCGCCATCTGATGGGTTAATAGTTCCGGAAATACATAAATTGCCCCCTTCCTCCCCTCTTCAGCCCCTAGCGGTTTAAAATATACTTTAAAACCTAATCTCATACCTACCAATTATGCATAAAAAATATCATTAAAATCGGTTGAGCCGTTTCGCAGGAGTTCGATAACAAACATCGTGACACGAGAATTTTATATATTAGATTTCCTTATTTTAATGAAACTTTTTGTGATTTTAATGAAATTCTTTTATGATTTAAACGAAATTATTTTAATAATTGTAATGAGTATTTTATATAATTTTTAAAAAAATAAATATATATTTTAATGAAATTCTTTCGCTACTTTAATGAAGTTCGTTTTTATATTAACAAAATTATTTAATTATTTCAAAGAAACTATTTTATTATATCATTCAATTTATTTCTTTATTTTAATAATTAGATTTAATGGTTTAGTGATTTCATTTCACATTTCAATGATATTGTTTCCTTGTTTTAATGAAATTCCTTCAGCGTTCTATTGAATTTATTTCATTATTTCAATCAATTTTTGTATGGCTTTAATGAAATTATTTCGCCAAATTTTTCAATATTTTAAACGAAATTATAATGCATTTATTTCATTACTTTGATGACTTTATTTCAAAAGTTTTATATAATTATTGTGAATTTTTAACGAAATTCTTTTGATACGTTAACAAAATTATTTCATTATTTTAACAAATTTATTTCTTTATAGTAACGAATTTACTTCTTTTATTGAATGAAAACTATTTATTGTTTAATTGATTTCACTTCAACATTTCAATGAAATTCTTTCGTTAATTTAATGGAATTCCTTCAGCCTTACAATGAATTTATTTCATTATATCAATCATTTTCGTATGGCCTTAATGAAATTCTATCGCCATTTTTTCATTATTCGAATGAAATTTATTAATAATTTTAATGAATTAATTTCGTTATTGTGATGACTTCATTTCAAAAGTTTAATATAATTATTTCATATTGTTTAAATGAAATTCGTTTGGAATTTTAACGAAATTTTTCATTTCGCCATATCAATTAAATTTTTAAATTATTTAATTTAATGTTATTTCATAAATTAAATGTTTTTAAATTGCTATTGCAATTAAATTATTTCATGATATTAAATAAATTATTTCATTACTTTAATGAAATTATTATGTTATTGCAATTAATTTATTTCGTTTTTTCAATCAATTAATTTTATTATGTTAATGAAATTATTTCATTACCTGAATAAAACTCTGGCATCATTTGAAGTAAGTTATTTAATGATTAAAATTATTCAATTCATTATTTTAATGAAATAATTCATAGTTTTAATGAAATAATTCATTATTTTAATGAATTTTTTATTCAAACTATTTAATGGTTTTAATAAAGCTATTTTAAATTTTCTAGTAATAATTATTGCATTGTTTTTATAGTTTATTTCTAAGTTAGAAATTTTATTGGCCGTTATAATTTGATTTCAACTACAATTACCAACGATAGATAACACAAAGCAAATAAGAGAAATTCGCGGTTCTGACTATAACAGACATTTTTACTACTTTAGACAACAGAACAAAAACAAAGATTACGGTTTAAACAATCATACTATAGTTATGTAGTTAATGATACATTTCATCGGTCTTTCATTATGACTATAAAAAATTTTCATGAAAAATATGAAATACTTTCCATGGAAATAATGAGAATCAAGATTTTTTGAAGTTCTTTTCATATTTAAAGTCTTAAGGAGTTTTCAGCGTAGATTTTTAGAGTTCAATCGTTTTTATAGTAACACATCAGAGCAAAATAAACAAACAAAAAAAAAATAATTTGCTTTCTTTAGTATTTTTTGTTCACCTATATTTTCTTAAGAAAAAACATCCAAAAAACTTAAATTAACACTGTAGCGTAAATCAAATGTATCAAAGCTGATGAGACGGGTATGGCGGCAACCGTTACTTTTTTGCTACCAGTGTTAATTAATCTATTTAAATAAAATTGAAATAAGAATAAAAATGTTATAAAAAAAAATTTTGTCTTTCACTAGACAATACTTTTTAATTGTTGTTTCGGGGCACACATACTTTTTTTTATTTTGGTTTAATTTTTATTAACAAAAAATAGTAAATATTAAAAAATAATTTATTGAAAGTCATTGCCCTTTAAATAATGAATAAACTGTAAAACATATAAGAATAAAATTTGGCTAAAGGGTGTCCCAAAAATTTTCATGAAAAATGTGAAAGATTTAGAACATGACTGACGATTCAAGAAATAATAATAAGGGGTGATCCAAGTAGAGATATAGTTTTTTCAATGGCCTTTTTTTTTTGACAGATCAAGTGTGATTCGTGTCATGTTGTTATGTTATTTTTGTTTAGTATTGTTTGGCATTTTAAAATGGAAAGACTTACGTCCGAACAACGTTTACAAATCGTTCAACGTTATTACGAAAATTCACGTTCTGTGAGGAATGTGTTTCGTGCACTTCGCTCAACTTATGATCAGCATAATCGGCCTACTGAGCGTACTATTCGCAACACCATCACCCATTTTGAGACCCAGCATTCATTATTGGATAATATTTGACCGAATAGACCACGACGTCCAGCACGCTATAAAGAAAATATAGCAGCCGTAGCTGAGAGTGTACACGAAGACCGCGGAGAGTCGATTCGGCGCCGTTCGCAGCAACTCGGACTGACGTATGGAACGACTTGGCGCATTTTACGTCGAGATCTTAAATTGAAAGCGTACAAAATACAGCTTGTGCAACAACTGAAGCCGCTCGACCTTCCCAAGCGACATCGCTTCGCTCTATGGGCTCTTGAAAAGTTCCAAGAAGATCCGACGTTTTCGAGGCAAATTTTGCTTGGCGATGAGGACCATTTCTGGCTCAATGGGTATGTAAACAAACAAAATTGCCGCATTTGAGACGAAGAGCAGAATGAAGAGATTCAAGAACTGCCACTTCATCCAGAAAAAGGAACGGTTTGGTGTGGTTTGTGGGCCGGTGGAATCATCGGTCCATATTTCTTTAAAAATTATGCCGGTTCGAACGTAACGTAACCGTCAATGGCGACCGGTTATCGTGCCATGATAACCGACTATTTGATGCCTGAAATTGAAGCTCGTGATCTCGGCGACATTTGGTTTCAGCAAGACGGCGCCACTTCCCACACATCGCATCAATCAATAGATTTATTGAGAGAACATTTCGGTGAGCACATAATTTCACGTTTTGGGCCGGTCGATTGGCCACCATGATCGTGTGATATCACACCGTTAGACTTTTTCCTGTGGGGATATGTAAAGTCTAAAGTTTATGCGGACAAACCGTCTTCGATTCAGGCCTTGGAGGAAAACATCACGCGTGTCATTCGCCAGTTACCAGTCGAAATGCTCGAACGAGTCATCGAAAATTGGACTCAACGGATGGACCACCTGTGACGTAGTAACGGCCAACTTTTGATAGACATAATCTTGAAAAAATAAATGCCAAAGAATGCTCTTTCAAATGATAAAAAACATTCTCCATTAAATTTGAATTTTCTGTGTTTTTTTCTTTAAAAAAAGTAGGAAACCTCGAAATGAATCACGCTTTAGAAAATTAGAACGTCTGTAATAATTTCCAAGAAAATAACTGCCCACTTCAAAAAGGAAATCATTTTCAGTCAAACTACAACGTCCTCGAGTAAAGATTGCGAAATTCTTTCTGAATATAACAATACGATCCTTATCCTATAGACTTTGGAATGACATTAATTTAGTTTTCAAACTGCACGGCAGAGCAGAACAACATTACTTTCGCAAGTAACTATTCAATTAGGATTAACGTCACAAAAATCCTAGTGATATCCACTCGTAAAAAAAACGCAAATAAAACGATTGACATCTACAATTATTCTGGAAAATAACAGCAGAGATGTAGTGTTACAACCTTCGAAAACCGCACTCTGTCAGCACGTTCATCTATTTTAATTTATGATAGAAGTAACTTTTTTTTTTCAATCAAACTTACTTTCTGTGTAAATTTTACGACACCCTGTTACTCTCATACACTGCCACGAGTTGTGAAGCGTGAAACGTACAAACCCAACAATTTTTTTTTTACTTTAATTTGTTGAATTCTTTTCAATTTGCTTTGACACTTTTTAATGATAATTTTGTTTTAATGATGCATTTTTGGTATTTTCTCTATAGTTTTTTTTTTTTTTTAATTTGGATAATTGTTTAACAAAAATTTGTTCATCATACATTTATTCTAAAATAACAACAGGTGTTTTATGTGTTTCAAATATTTACCATTTAATATTTCTTTTATATTTTTCTATAATTTTTTTCTAAAAAGATAAAATGAAAACATCAACAAATAAAAAAGACAAACATATTAAGGGAAATTATTATTCTGTTAATGTAGCAACATGTTAATTGTATACAATGAAATATAAAATAAAACATAAATTACACTAAGCAACAGTAAAAAAACAATTTTAAACTGTTTTGCTCCAAATGAAACTTTTCATAAAAAATTGTTCTATTCCTGACTAAACCATCAATTGACGAAGGAATATATAAAAAAAATTATTCAATTTTTCTCAATTCATAAAATGATGTTAAAGTTAAAGTACACTTTAAAACCGCCCTAGATATATAAAATTTTTACATTAAGAAGCTTAACAGATATTCTAGATTCTTTTTATCGTGTCTTCCTGTGTATTGCATGTTGCAGTTTCAAATGCTGGCTGCATTTTTGTGTGTTTCCTATAAATATTTATTGCGCAATACTTTTCAAAGAATTGTCGAATTTTTAAAACAAATATCTTAAAAAATTACATTTTATAAAATTTTCAAACAATCAACCAAAATGTTTATCTTTATCTTCACATATTGACACATAAATTTCAGTTTTATAGTTGCAAATGGCTTACATTGCCGACAAGTAAACAACAGCAGCAACAGCAACACAAAAAAGAAGTAAAATAAATATATATATTTATAGCAGATACGATTGGAATAGTCGCGATCAGCGCTAAAAGCGATTGGAATAATAGAAAAGAGTTTAGAAGAGCTTTAAATGACTTACTGATACTTTAAAATTATTAAAATGGTACATACCACCGCCTCCAAGGTTTAAGGATTTTTAAAACTAAATGTTTTCGTTTCAACAGGTACCGTTCAGTGTTTCTTAAATTCAATTTCATCTTCTCATTTCGACGGACATTTTGTTTTCGCAAAATGTTTGCATCTTTGGCAAAATACTACAAGAAAGTCAGATGATGAACTTTTACATAAAACATATTTTTTTAAAAGAAAACTGCTTGCTTTCAAGTTTGACTTTATTGTCTTTCTCATATCGGTTATATGAGAATTTTATGGCAAACAATTTTGTAGGACATTTGTCAATTTTCGCCTCTTTTTTCTGTATAAAGGATTAAAATGTTACACAAAATTCCTTCTCAAAAGGTCTTTTGCAGAAAAGTAATCAGTGATTTAATTCAATAATGATTTTGTTCAAAACAAATAAACTCCCATAAAAATCCCATGAAATCATTTTAACTTTTAATGGGAAATTCAACAGCAGATTAATTGTAACCCCGCTATTTCTTTGCTTGGTTAGCACAGACAGTTCTATTTGCTATTCGCTTGGTTAGCACAGACACTATTACTTTACGCACACTTTGTACTTTATTCATACATAGCACAGACACTCAATACATAGGAATATTTGCTATTATGATTAATAGATAAGCTAAATAGTGTCTTTACTATAATGACTAGCCATCAATAACGCTAAAGCACGTAAACTAAAAACAAAACTGGGTGCTTCGACTATATATTTTTTTATTTTAAACAGCAAAAAATTTATTGTTTAAAAAATACTGGGAAATCATTTGTAACTGGCAAATTATCAGTTTTTTTTTTCAAACGTTTTAAACAATTATAAAAAAATTAAGCTATAAATTATTAAAAGCCTCTTTATGGAAACGAAAAAGTAGAAATTCAAATCTTTATATGTTTTAAATTTCTACTTTTATTTATGTGAATTTCACATCTTTCGGGGGTCCAAAGTGTAAGTAAAAAAGCTGAGCATATTAATATAATTGTTTTATTAAGGTTTCAATTAAATATTTGTCAATTTTAAGAAATTTCCTTACAAACAAATAAGAAAATATCCTCATATTAGTGTTTTATGCAAAACTTTAAAGCATCTGAAAATACCAAATTCTAACTCTGACATAATTTTTTTCCCCTTTCTTGCAGAAACTGAAGGTGAATTGACACGTAAACAAAAAGTCACATTGCCCTGGGGTCCACTCTACTGTGTACTGCAACAGGATGAACAATCATTTACCGCATATTGCAGTGAAGAGATATCGGTGAGTTGTTGTTGTTGCAAAGAAATAATTTACAGAATAATTATAATAATTAATGTTAAGTGTATCAATCAACAGCTAATTAATTAATTTTAAAAACTAATGTAAAACTCTTCATATATTTTTCTTTCTTTTCCTTTTTCTATTTCTATTCACCAAAAAAAAAAACAAACATACAAAATCGCACTCACAAATACACTGTCACATGCACAACTTCGTTTACATTTCCCTCCCCCTGCACATCCAATTCACAAAAACATATTACACTGAACCAAAAATTTGTTGTTAAATCACTTTAAACACACTGATTCTACTAAAATGTAATTTGTAATTGCAAAATGTACTAAACAATTTTTGGATTGATAACAAATCTGTGTGCTACTGTAATATTGCTAACATGTGTAAAATGATATAAATTAGATATTCTCGGCCACGCCTAAAAAGGAGGTGGGTAGTATTGCAAAAACGTGTCTTTTTTCACTATTGAGTTGTTAGTATATTTTTAAGTTTTTAGTAAAATTTAATTTCAATGTGTTTCAAAACTTTTAAATTGTATTTAGTTGCTTTTAAAAACTAAAGTTTTGCTTTATATATTTGATTAGATTTTAGAAAAATATGATTTTTCATTAAATGGTTTAGCAAATATTTGAAATTTTCATTTTATATTTAAATTTATTTCCTTAAATTTTTTTTTTTAGTCTTTTTCTCATTATATTTTTCCTTAATTAATTTTGTTCAAAGTTACTAATTTTTCTGGATATTTTTTGTTTATTTTTTTCTAATCCTTTAAAATAACACTTTAGTTAACCGATATTATGTGTAATGAATATCCCCGTGTGCGTTTAGATCGCATTCGTCGTACCAGAAAAATTATGTGGGATGGTCCGCCTACATTACAAGAGGAAGAAGAAGATTCCGAAGATACCTGCCCCATGGATATTGCATTAAATACGACATTATATAGTGATTTAGGTAAGTCTTAAATTAAAACAAAAAAACAAAACGAATTGTTGTTACAACAACATTCATATAAATTTATTATAGAATATATTTTTTATATGGATCTTGATAGATTTGGTTAAAAATTCTTCTATGATTTTATATGGAATTTGACAGACAGTTGGTGTAGATGTATTTGTGGTAAAAAATTAACTTTCATCAAAAACTGATCCAAAAAACCAAAAAAAAATTATATAAAAAAATATTATCGATTTGTTAAATTTGCAATAAATAATTGAATATGGCAATATTGGTTGATTAAACAAGAGGCTGAAAACACTCTTTCTTTCTTTCTTTCTTTTTACTAAATAAACTACCGTTATGTTAAGTACTGAGTACTCATTTATTTCTTTTGTACTCGCTATGTAGTAAAACACAACACCAACAACAACAATGCTAACAATAATTGGGTAAATAAAACTATGTATTTATGTATGTATTTATTTACCAATTTTTCCTCTATGTAATCAAACACATACAACATTAAAATATTTGACTTTGCAGATATGCAAAATAATAGAGATAAATAACAACAACACCACGTTGAACATTTAAAAATGCATACATATGTATGTATGCATGTACATACATGCATGCATTGAAGACAAAACAACAATTGGTATATAATAGGTATTATTGATAAAAACAAAAATTTTTTTTCTTCTTTATGAAAAAAATTATTTTATTTTAATCTAATGTGTTTGTTGGCTTTTTATTGTTTGAAAGAGTAGAGAGTAAAAATTACTACATACATAAGTTCATAGGCATCAATGTAAGCAATACAAATGTATGTATGCATGTGTATTCATACATAAATAAATTTACATACTTATGTTTTAGATAAAAACTCATAGGTTTTATTATACCCTGCACCAAAAATGGTAGGGGCATTTATAGCTTTATCATTCCGTGTGTAATTTCCACATTATTCATATGAGACGCATACAACATATACATAGATACATACTTATGTATGTATATTCTAGATCCTTAAGTTAACATGTCCGTCTCTCAGTCTGTCCGTCTGTCTGTGAGTGAAATCGGCTTAGCGAAGCCACCAGAAGGCTTGGAGACTTGTGTCTTGGACTGATGTGTAAGGATTTGTCTTAAGACGTTTCATATTGAAAACCAACACAAATAAAATATCTGTTGCGATATTTGATTAAATATTATATATACACATACATACATATATAGATTCATAAATATGTGTGTGTATTATATACACCATTGCTACTGAGGCTTGCTAATGTTTTGAGTATATTTTTTTTAAACCTTTTTGTTCAGAGTGGCCAGGAATGGAAATTAGAAAATTAAAAATCAAATCTTCTATAACAGGATGTGTGTATGTATGTAACGTATGGACTCCAAAACGGCTGGGCCGATTTTGATGAAATTTTCAGGGAATCTTCAGAATATTCAGGCGGGTGACACTGCGAAGTCTGATTTTTGATTTTCGGTCTGCGGGCGGAGGGGCGTGGTAATCTATATATGTGACCTGCTCCACGAAAAGGGACCTCTGCGCCGAAAAAATTTTTTTTTTACTTTTTGAGTGATTCTTATAGGAAAAAAACGCTCTTTCAAATGCCGCATACCGCAAGTTTCTATGTCTTTTAGTTTTTTTACAAATCACCTGTAAAGATGAAAATAATTAATGAAAATCATCGGTGCAGATACGTAGCTCAAAACGAAGCGCTTTTTTTAAACGCGTTTTTCTCAATAACTTTTTTTCGGGACCTCCCTTTTCGTGGAGCAGGTCACATACATATATAAAAATGAATGTCTGTCTGTTTGTTTGTTTGTGCTTTATAGGAGGCCAACCCTTCCTGAAATTTTCACAGCATGTTAGCGTGACTATGGAAGAAATAATAGGCTATATGAAGTTTTGATTGGCCAAAGGGGCGTAGCACCGCCCATATAATCCAAAAATTTAAATCGCCATATTTTGGGCATTTTTTGACCTACGTCGATGATATTTGGTACATATGGTATTGGCATAATTAGGAATATGTACCTAGAGAAAACTGGGTGGGACTACATACATACCTTTTTAGGAAAATTAAAAATCATAATATAGTGTTAACTACTGGACCGTTCGTCATTAAATTCTCACAATAGGATATTCTTACAAATTAATAAATTCTTGACTATAAAAAGGGGGGTAGCGAAGCACACCGGGTTCAGCTAGTATTATTATAATTGTATTAGAACTTTTTTCTGCCACCCCAAACACTGGTGGCTTAAAATTTGCAGCTCATTGTTTTTATGCCTCCCCGTGATATTCATATCAAACGAAAGGGTTTTCTAAGAAAACAGTTGATAGTAAAATGTAATCATTCTAAATTAAAAATGGCGGCTTGGTGAAGGGTATTTAAGATTCGGCTCGCTTATTTGTTTTTATATTTAAGTATAAAAAGAAGTTTAAGAAATTATATTCAAACTTTCAGACATACATATTTGTCCAGCAAACACTTTTTGCCGATATGCCTGACAAGAAATAAAAATTTTCCAAACAAGAAATAACGATTTTGGTGGAATTTCTAATGAGACTAATCTTTGGTAAATTTCAAAGTTGGCCGTTAGTATGGCCTATAGTGTTTACATATTAGAGAATGATATTTAGTCGAGCTTAAAATCATTGAAAGTTCACGGTGTCAAATAGAAATTAGTTGAGTTACTGTAGCATAAGTACAGTTCTAGGCAAAAAGGAGCAGCTTAAATGCTATTGTAAATCATTTGAAATTAAAAAATATTTTTTTTTTGCTAATTATTTGTGTCAAAATTATTGGCAACAAATTCTCAAAAGTGCTCAAAGGAACAATTTCAAAGCAGTCTGTGGAGTAGCCAAAAGTCAAATTAATGAAATGCAGGAATAAAGAATCTTGAAAAGTATTTTTCAAAACACAAAGGTGTCATATGCATCATGGAAAGTAGCCAGCTCCTATTCGGACCACATGCACACTGTCAATTTTCGAAAAGAAATTCCACTGTTCTTTTTTTGTTAACTATCTATTCGTTTCGTTTTATGACTAGATGGAATCTTTTCTTTTGAAAATGTTCGCTGGGTATTCATTTTTTTTTTTTACTACATATTTCCTTTTTGTTACTATTCAACCCGGTGTTCATATAAATTTTGTCACGCATGCAAGCGTAACGGGAACTTTGTAACAGCAGCATTAAAAACGTATGATGACATCGGCATGACACAGTGGGCCGGGCAATTATTAAATTTCTTATGGTGTTTTCTTTTCTACACACAAAATGCCACCTTGTTGAAAGGTACATGTATAAAATGTCTTGCCAACTCTGTACTAATGCAACTTGTTTTTTCACTACAATAAAACACAACTTATGAAAAAGTGGAACTCTGCACTATCAACACTGTCGATTTTTACGGGGCATAAAGTACAATGCCTTCCACCATTAGTGAGAGCGATTTTTTTAGAATCAAACACACTGCCCTTTTAGAGAGCAAAACATATTTAAGAAACGAACACCAAAGTACATTTTCTGAATGGAGATGTACCATTTTTTGTAGAAAAGAAAACACTATTAATATGAATGTATTTTTTAAGAACTCTTTCACCAAGTTCAATGCACATCAATTTGAATCTATTTGAAGCTAAAGCAATCTTTTGACAAATGACAGAAGCAGTAACTTAAAAGTACAGTTAGTGACATAAATATACGTACGCCACCTATTTTCCGAATATCTTCAAACCTTCAAAAATTATATGAAAACGATAAATGCAATATTATTTTAATTATATTTTTATTTAATAAAATAATATAAGTTTTACATTTTTTCACATTTTACTTTTCGATTAATACCACTGTTCTTTAACAACATTGTGGACTTGAACGTGTACAAGTGAAACTTTACTGTCTTATCTAGCATGTGATATGCTTGACACTAGGCTTGAAAATGGGGGGTGGGTTTGTGAAATTGATTTGGTGTCTGCCTCTAGATGCACATGCATACATATGTACATACATACATACGTACCTAAAATTTCTTGATAAGCACGGCCAGGTACTAAAAATATTAAAATAATATACACACATACATACATATCAAACAATACAATAATGAAATTGGGGACAATTTTTTCCAAACAACAAATATTTCCACATATTTTATTACTTTTTATGCAAAAATATGAAAATTCATGAGAAATTTATGTTTTAATTTATACGGCAAGTACATACACACATGAAATTAATTAATGCAACTCATACGCAACCCATAGACTGCAACCGATGATAGCAACAACAGCAAAAACAACAACTACAATAGAAACAATAACTAAATGAATTTACCAATCATCAGTCAAAACTAACAACCACAAAATTAACAAACAAGAACAGAAAAAAATGCGCTGCAGTTTTCATACCACCATGATTAAAGGAAAACTGAACAATAAACAAAAAAAAATAATTTATAGAAAAATGCCAATGTTCAAGCTTATTGTTTAAAGGGAGGGCAATTTGAAAAATATTTTCGGCAAAATTTAACATAAAATTACAAAAAAAAAAGAAAAAAATTTTTTACATCCAGCAGAATCATAGTCTGAAGTGGGAGTTTTTTTTTTTGAGTTTATTTGTGAGAGCGATTAAATGGAGAAGATTAGCGTAGCGTTGGAAAAACGTTGGAAGCTTCTCTAACAGAGAGGTGAATCATAACATTGATTTACAATACAAGCGAGAAAAAAATCTAACTTTTTTCGAAATAACCAGATTATAACGACTCATGCTAAATAATTCTGAAAAAACAACGACTTCGATACGAAATGCCAATCGAACAGATTTCAAAATTCAAATCCATTTCTCATGAAATATAATGGAAAAATAAAAAAAGACATGTGGCACTCGGGGACTGTATGTTAATGAAATCAAAATCAATAGCATACTTTAGGCGTTAACATACATACATTGGGCGATTTAAATACTTAAAAAAAAAACAAAAGACTTAAGAAACAAACTTTGTGTCAGGTTTTTTCGTTTCAAAAACAAAAGAGTTAAAATTTGTTTTTCAAAATTTCTTGATTCGGTCGCCTCAAAGTTCGCGATAGAATAGCTTAAAAAATCGATTCATAAATAGTGGAGTTATTTAGTAGTCAATATTTCAGGCGGCCACTTACATTTCTGTGGGATCAAACTGCTAGCGAACACTTTCAAAATCGGTTCATAAATCGTGGACTTAAGTGGTAATTAATGTTGCGACAGAGCAACTTTCCCTTTTGAATTTAGACAAATAATTATGAGACTCAATCGCAAGGAAACTACTTCAAACATAAAAAGAAATCGAAAAATCGTTGCATACATGAAGGGGTTACTCGAAAGTCAATATATTGTAGCGCCCTCGATGTATTAATTTTTAGCTCTTTTGATTTTCCAAAAAAAATATGATACTCAACTGCAAGAAAACCTTTTCAAAACAAACAAGAATTTTTAAAACCGATTCATAAGCGGAAGATAATCAATATTTAAGGGGGAGGGGGAGACAACTTGCTAATCCGATTTTTTTATGGGATCAAACTGCACCCCAACCCGATCAAATGAAAAATATCTTTTAAAAAACGGTTTATAAATGGAAAAGTTATACGAAAATAATCATTTCGAATTAAAAAAATTAAAAAAAATATGGGACCAAACTTCAAGAAACCGCTGATTTTGAAAATCAGAATCGATTTGAAATGTAATGTTTTTTTAAATATATCTACAACTAAAGGCAGATGTTTCATACAAAAATAGTGAATTCTTGTTGTCGAATAGACTCCCGAATTGACCAGTATGTAATCAAGCAGTTGGTTGTCAGAACTTATTTGAGAGCTCCCTCTGAGCACCTCTTCTAAACGAAAGCTTTATCCTCAAGTTCCTATTTAGATCCTTATTTACAGAAATTTTTAAAAATTCATTCAAAGGATTTTTAAAAAGATTTAATAGAACACTATGTAGGTAGGTATGTAATTATGTATTTTCATTCCACCCTCGTTTTCGGCAATCAAGAGTTTAAATTTCAATTCTTTTATTACGAGTACTATCTACTAAATACAAATAGTACCTACATTGTTGTCTTTTTTGTTGCTATATTATTTACATAAAGCAACGTGTTAAACAATTTTTAAACTAAAAAAAAACAGATACGAGTTACAAACAGTGTGACCAAACTAGAAAAAAATATATATCCGCATATATTGCCGGCAACTCGGAATGAAAGTATTGTATTGTACGCACAAAGTACTTATAAAAATTATATGTATTACGATATGACTATAAAAGAAATTTCATATATAGTTTATGAATAGAAAACTATCACTATTAACATACATGTTAATGAAGGCTTAAATTGTCTGTATGTAGTTATACCAAATTTATCGAAAAAAAGCATAACCTATCAAAAAGTGCACAGAAAAAGTAACTGGGCTTTCATGAAACAAATTAGTAAAATATATAAAAAGTACGAATTTGTCCCATTTTTACCCCCTAAATTAATCTGGCTAATATGCTATCCGTCTACCCAAATATGTATCATTCAAATCCATTAAGCAATTTTTGAGTTATAGTGAAAAGAACATTCAAAATTATTAACATTTTACGGTCCAGAAAGTACACTCTCTGTTAATGAAAATAAAGGGACATGTGGCACTCGGGGACTGCCGCGGTAAAGCTATTGCATAGCATTTTTTATCAACTTATGCAATTATATTATTACGTTTTTTTAATAACTCGGTTGTTATTCTGGCAATACTGTATGTTAATGAAATGAAAATCAATAGCATACTTTACGGGTTAACATACATTGGGCGATTTAAATACTTAAAAAAAAAGACTTGAGAAACAAACTTAGTGTCAGGTTTTTTGTGTTACTTTTTTTGTGTTACTTTTTTTCGTTACGGAATTTCTTGATTTAGTCGCCAAAGGCCGCGAAAAATCTATGCAATAGCTTTAAAAAAATTAGTAAAAATATAAGTAGCTTTAAAAAGAACCAACTTGTAACGTTTTTAGCCCTGAAGTAATCTGGCTCATACAAATCCATTAAGTGATTTTTGATTTATAGTGGAAAAAACATACAAACTTTCAAAAATGTTACGCCGCAGAAAGTACCTACACTATCTGTTAATGAAAAATATTGTAAAATATATAAAAAGTACACAAATTGGTTTTGTTTTAATTTCCGTTTTAATTTCCTAAAAAGTACCCCATAGATTAATTTGTCTCATATGATATCCGTCTACCGAATTTCATGCATTTCCATTAGGTGGTTTTCGAGTTAGAGTGGAACAAACATCTAAAGTTACAAATTTTCACATGTACATAAAATATTAGTAGGATGTTCGTAAATACATACATATGTATGTATGTATGTAGTATTTATATTACAAACACTTGCCTTAATAACTTTTTTAAACAACCAACAGCTCTTACATACATTTCATTCAAACAATCATAGCATATCTTAAGGAGCCCCTCTATTTATTTAATGCACACAAATCACATTCAATTAATCAATCAAATCAGTTTGTGTTTAAATTTCGTGGAAGAAGCATCACCAAAAATTTGTGTTAGAAAGTGCTAGTGATTTAATTAAAAATTTCTTTGGAAAAACTTGGTCCCACGCTATAAAAATTATATCAAAATAAAGTCCAGAATGCCCTCTTGAAGTGTATATAAAAATCTTTGTAAAAAGTATCAGATTAATGTGATAAAATCAGGGTGGAAGTTTGTTAAAAAATGCTGTTTCATTGTTATATGTATATACATACATACATACATATATAAAATGAATCGGTACAAAGCAAATACACAAATTATACCGTTAGTCTATAGCGTTGTTATTGTTGCAAATAAAATTTAAGAGCAGAGGAAGATTCTGTGCATGTTTTGTTTTGTTTGTGAGTGACTTGCATTTAGAAATTAAATTTCTAGAGAATTGTTGGAAATATGAGAGGTGTTAGAGCAGTTGAATTGATACGTATGGAAGTAAATAAAAACGAAAAGGTAGAGACAGGTAAGTTATTCAGCCTTATTTCGGTTCTCGTATTCGAGCTGCGAATAAGTCGATTTTATATTATGGTACTATGTTTGTCGAATACCTTAAAAATGCAACCGTGTCAAAAGTTCTATTACAATTTGCGTACCGCCATAGTGGAATTTGGCTGTCAAAAGTTAACAAAATAGTCGACCATTTTATTTTACACGACTGCAGAATATTTAACAATGAAAACAACAAAATCGTAAGTTTTTCATTATTATTATACAAAAACATAGATTTTAAATAAAAAAAATATTTTTAGAATAAAAATCACTACGCCGAAGCAGTTCGAGATGATGGTAGAGTTGCTGGAACAGAAACCACAGTTGGCACAATCTTACCACAGCGGCTTACATAAAGTGGACACAAAGGAAGAATGGAAAGAAATTTCAAATAAACTTAACTGCCTGGGACCGCCTTTTCGAACGGGTATCGAGTGGATGAAAGTCTGGGCAGACTACAAGTGCAATTTAAAGAAAAAAATTTTACACAACAAAATAGAGTTACGTGCTACCGGCGGTGGATCTAACAAGCACTATCATTTGTCAGCAGTGGAAGAAGCTGCTTCTGCTTTATTGCAGCTAAACAGCATAATAAGCCCTGATGGAGAGGAAATAGGAATAACAAAAAGTGCCCCTAAAGATAAAGTTTTTGTTTTAAGTGATTTAGACGAAAGTGAAGAAATTGTTGCTAGTTCGTCAAAAAATAAGTTTATGGCAAAAAAAGTAACAAAAAATGTATCAGCTAAAAATGAAATGATTGAGCAACAACTTAAAGTACAAACGGAATTGTATAACGAGGTGAAAGAGAATTTGAAGCAAATCGAAAGATATAGCCGGAAGCAGTTTAAATTACAGGAAGAAACTCTTAGCCTTTATAAAAGTGAAATGAAAAGAAAACAAGAGAAGTTTGATCTCTACAAAATGGAAAGGAAGAAAAAAGCTGAACATAGAAAACTTTTGTTACAGCTAAGAGCTGACGAAGTTGCTCTTAAAAAGCGTAAAGTTGAGCTCGAGGAATATAAACAAGACTTTAATAAATTTTTATAAATCAATTGTGTTCAACTTTCTATTGATAAAATAATTTTTTATTACTGTGACTTTTATATTAAAATGTTATAAACTTAAGATCGTTTTTAAGTTTTTTTTTTAATTCAGATATGAATCAATTTATTTAATTTTTGTTTCCTACCCAACTTATAGAAATGAAATTTAAGTTTTTTTTTACTTTTTTAAAAATGCAATTAATGCAATTCCCTGTAGACTTTACAGGATACATATACATATAAGTATGTAATACTATTTTTGTTAATGAATACCAATGTGATTTTAATTTTTTAATTTAATGAATATGAATGTGATTTTAATTTTTTAATTTAATGAATATGAATGTGATTTTAATTTTAATGTGATACATTAATTCTCAGGCGTCCAAACCAAATAATAATAAACAAATGCATATTTATATATATATTTTTTTTATTTTTTGCCTCTGTCATTTTTATGACATACATATAAGAATTTATATGCATATATTTAACTAATCAAAGATTCATTGCTTGCATTATCCTTGCTCTTATGTTTGTAGCAGCCAAGTCATCATTAATTTCAATATTACTGTAATCTTCTGTTGTTTCATTTGCAATGTTGGCTTCTGGTAGTTCCATTTTGTATGCTATACAAATATTGTGCAAAGCCGCACACACATTTGTTATCTTTCCAGCAGTTTTTGGCAAATAGTGCAACTGCCGTGCTCCCAATAAACATCTAAATCTATTTTTTAATACACCTATCGTCCGCTCTACTACATTTCTAGTCTGCGCATGGATGTAATTAAATTTACTTTCAGGGGTACCCTCACCAGCTGATCTAAATGGTGTAATCAGATACGGCTCCAGAGGATACCCTGCATCACCTGCTCAACATAGAACAACAATGAATTTAAGTTTTGGTGAGTAAACAAAAATGTTTATTTACCTAAAAGCCAGGAATTCTTATCCCCGTTACAGAAATTCTGTTTTAAGAATTGCTTAATTTCACTAGCATTCCAAACTAGTGAATCATGAGCTGAACCGGGGAAGTGTGATGCTATATATTTTATTTGCAGCTTATGGTCGCAAACCTATAACAATTTGTAAATTAGGTATTAAAAATGATATGTACTTATGTAAATAGAGTTACCTACCACAGTTGTATTAAGACTATAAAATCCTTTTCGGTTATAATATTTAAAACGTTCCCGAACACCTGGAGCTAAAATTTTTATGTGTGTGCCATCGATGCAACCTATGACCCCAGGAAAGCCAGTTTTGGTGTAAAAGAATTCTTTTATTTCAAATTTTTCTTGCTCAGTCATGTGAAAGCAAATCCAGCTAGAGCATAGTTCGCTGTGTATTGCATTAATGCACTCTTTAAAAACTTTGCTCACTGAAGACTGGGAGAGCCCTACGTTATAGTCGTTACCAGCTCCCTTCTGATAGCTACCTTCGGCAAGTATGCGCATCGTTGCAGCTAGTTTGAGTACGTTGGGCACTGATGTTGATCGTTTTGCTTGTTCTAATCGGGGAGCAATTTTGTCCAAAACATATTTAAATGCTGATTTGCTAAGTCTAAAGTAACTGACAAATCTGAAAACGAAAAGGATTACACATATTAAACTTACCAAACCATATACATATATACTTATGTACTTACTGTGAGTTTGGCATTGAAAATATGTCTGATTTTTGCCTTATTTGCCTCCTTAATAAATTCATTTCCGCCACAGTGTAGTCCTCAACTTCTTCATCAGAAGATGAAAACACGGCTAAGCTTAACATTTTTAAATGAATTTAAATGAAAACAAAATTAAACTAATATTATTTTTTCGTCAGTTGTTTGTTATTATTCTTGACAGTTTACAACAGCATGTTTCATAATATTAAATTATTTTAAATATTTTGTATCACTCTCATCCTTTAACTCTATTACAAATATCTTGCAGTCGAAAATTTTATATAGTACCATACAGAAAAAAATTCGAGAGCCAATACGACAACACTCGAATCTCATTTTCGAGAACCGTAATAAGGCTGATTATGTATTTAGGTTTTATATTTTTACCTACATAGGTATGTACATAAGTATGTAAGTACAGGTATGTAGATATGTATGCATGTAGATATACGAATATGTATGTATGTAAGTACATATACATATATACTTATGTGTGGGTGTATGTGTTTGTTGAGGCTAGTTTATGGCTAGTTGGCTTGGACCGAATAAATTTTAGCGATAAATCGCAAAATTTTTAAGGGACTCACATTAAATTTGGATGACACAAAAAACTTGACGACGCAAAGCGAAACAACGAGAATCTAAAGATTACTATTTACTTAAAATGTACCTGACTATGAAACAAATTAAATACCTATGTATTTTAAAAAATTGAAACAAATTAAATATGTATTTTAAAAAATTTAAATCTTAACCTTTCTAATTTTTATAAACAAATAATTAAAAATGCAAACTGTTAAATGGGAAATTTTGCAGCTAAATAAATTGTAAATTAAGTTAGCTGCAAAAATGGTCACACTGGTGATAAGGCCCAAAACCAGTTGTTTATCCAGCGATGCATTACATTGAACATCCACCATCACTGCCCAAGCACTCCTAGTTTACAAAACACCTCCCTCGTGAAGAAACGCAAACGTACCTACATACATATAACGTGCACGGCGCACATTTAATTTGACACACCAAAACAGTCAGTCAGGCGGCAGACCCCCCCATTCCAACGACTTAAAATGCATTTTCTTTTGATTGTAGAACATTATTGTAAGCGCATATTTTGTGTGTGTTTTTATGACTATTGGCAAAAAGAAAACCGACACAAAAACAATTTATTTAGAAACTTTTTTATGAACATTATGAATGAATTTCACTTCCACAGCATTTCATAGCGCACAAATAATATAATAACTTGTTTCATTCCATTTTTGGAAATATGCGCCAAAGAGAAATAATAAAAAACAGAGAGTACTCAGTACTTAGGAATAAAGTTGCCAGCTGGAGTTGATACCAAAACGCAAATTTTCATGAAAAACATCGACAAAATCTTTACAGACACATATAAAGCATCAACAAACCGTTTCCAATAAGTTTTTGAATATCTAGGCTAGTTTTTTTTTAAATAAAAATAACCTTTATACTAATACATATTATTATTAAACAAAAAGTAACACTAATAGTGAACGGTTGCAGTTATACGACAATTATACCTTAAAGTTTTCATATATTTAAAATTTATTTTCGGTCTACTATGAGAGGTAAAAATGTAGTACAACTGTAAAATAGCACTCTTATTTACAAAAAGGCGTAATTTGTTTTTTTTC
Source organism: Lypha dubia (assembly GCA_947311025.1). Taxonomy (NCBI): domain Eukaryota; kingdom Metazoa; phylum Arthropoda; class Insecta; order Diptera; family Tachinidae; genus Lypha; species Lypha dubia. The sequence goes on along the minus strand of OX371262.1, from coordinate 7,826,818 downwards.
CAGAGAGTTTAAAACCGTTATTTAAGCTGATATCGCTCATTTATTTCAATGTAGTCATATATCAAAAAACTAAATTTTTCAGTCACTGACGAAAAAGAGTTTCTCAATAACTTCTTTATTTGTAAAAAAAAAAATTATAAACATATCTCTATCTAAGCCGAAGTTATACCCACTTATATACTCTACCCGTTCATATAAATGCTTACGTTTTGAAAACTTTAAATGCATTTTGCCACGTTAAAGCTATTTTGAGATATGACTACATTGCAATAATAACAACAATTTGTAGGGCAATAATTTATAAACTATCAAGAATTTGATTTAAACCCTGTTTTCCTGTGTGAAATATCTTTCTTCTATAAAATAATTAGGCGCAACCAGTTTTTGTGATAGAATTTACGGCCACATTATACCACTTATTTTAAGAAAACTTATTCACAGTCGTACGATTCATTTACAAGAAAATCTTACAAAAAATTTACCGACTTTAAAAAATTATTTTAAAATGGTGTTGTGGGTGCCACTTAATCATACAAAACTGATACCAGAACAACTGTTTTTTTTGTGCAATCATATATTTATATTAAAAAAAAACATCCCTTTCGTTGTATTGAACAAAAATAATATAGTGTTATAAATTAAGACAAAGCTAATATTCTCAGCTGATTGACAATAAATACTCCTCTGATCGCATGACAAGTGTCATTTTATAAAAATTTTTTACAAATCGAATGACTTATAAAAAACATCGGTCATACAGTTGCATTTTTAATCCATACTACCATACTTTTCAAGCACACATTTTATGTTTGGCAGAACGCACGATTGTTTAGGATAGTGAAACAAGCCCTTAAATAGATTTAGCTTATTGGAAGGTATTTAATTTTGTAATTTTACTGTGCTGTTTTATTTTTTATAAATGGGAATTAATGCTAATGAACCATTAAATAGTTCTAGTTGTGCTTGATTCATGACAGTTTTTCTCAAGCATTTTTTATGACGTTTGGCTAATGTCTCTATAAATATTAAACAAACTACGTATATCTAGAATACGGTGGATTATGTCGAAAGTTGATTATACTGGTTGTAATTATTATTTTGTTAAGGATTGTGTGGTGAGGGAAGAGTGAGATCTTCTTTATACGACTTTCCATAAAGTATATTTGGCTTAATGATATATATCAACAATATTTTTTCAACACTAATTGCCTGATCCACTATGTCGAATGAATTTTTCTTCCGTATATATTACATTTAAGACCAAAAAGAAATTTAACAAAGTGTTTTTATTTTAAATGTATTTTGTATAAAAGAACAACTCGTTTGACAAAGTGAGCCAGGCAGTATATCTTGTCACATGACACAGTCATGACCAATTCATGTACTTCAAGGGAATACTAATCCAGTCGATTTTTCTTTAAGAAGACAATTTATTTTGCTTTAAAAATTAGGATTTTTTTATGTTCTTATTTACAGTGACCTGCTTGTTATCTTAGATTCCGAGAATCACAAATGCCTGCAACATATTTATGTGTGTGTGTGTATCTAGATAGATCTTTATCTGTTTTTAATTACAATAAAATTGATTGTTAAGTTTGAAAGAAAAACTAAATTTGATTAGAAATTACAAAAATATGTTAATGTTATCTGATTGATAACAGGCTTTTTGCCTCTTTCTCGAAAACGATTAATTATTTTCCATCGCCCATTTATGTTGGAAACAACATACGAATATTTATTTTTAATCGTCATCTACAAATGGGCAGTTTATTCATAATTGTTGAAGTCGCGTCTAGACAATATTAAAATATTCTATATCTTAGATAATAGTAAGACGCTGTAACTAGTGATTGTTGCTCAGAACAAGTTCGTTAGTGTCTTATTTTTGATATTATCTAGACGTGACTGAAAAATAGTAACAGAATAACAGCAACTAAATTATTATATAGGCGACTTTACAAGATTCATCTGCTTTAAAAAAACTATCTGGCAACTATATTAACTACATGCGTTTCATGTGCAAACGTTTCTTGCGTTAATACTTTGGCAGCAGCGACAACAACAAAACAACTATTTACAATAATAAAACCTGCACTAAACATACACACACAGAGTATTTTTGTCAGGCACAAATTTTTAGTTTACATTTAGCTGCCGGCCCAAACGGAATAAACGGTGAATAAGTCGCACGTTCATACAAAGTTGTTTATTAGAAACGAATGCGAATTAGTTTGTACATTGTTTTGTTATTACATATTTTAAAAACAAAACACGCGTGTTTTAACGGTCCGAAATTCGTTTAAATAATTAAGAATTTGTGGATGGTGATGTGTTGTGTGTGTATTTGATTTTCAATTATTTATTTTTATAAATATGGATGTATAAAACGATAAAAATAGATCACTGATCTAATGCGAAAAATTGTAAATTAGGAAAATTATAAGAATTGAAAAAATGGAAATTAAAAAATACGCCAGCAAATAAAACAGTATTAAAAATTTATAACACATGAAGCTTACAACAACAAAAAAAAGAGAAATAAAAATTAATATAAACATTTATTTTATTATTTATGTGTATGTGGGCGTGCAATTGTTATTGTAGAATGAATAAGTTTTTGTTTTGTAGTATGATCTTTGGAAAACTTTTTAAAGAAAAGAAAAGAAAATTCAATAAGAAGTCAAGAAGTAACATATAAGTTTCAATAAAACGCAAATTAACATTGTTTTTATAAAACGAACGGTATTTTTACTCCAACGCAAGTAAACAATAAAAATATGCTGGATTACATGCAAATAAAAGAAGAAAATTCTTCAACCTAAACAAGCAAGGCTTTGTCTATGAATTACAACAATAAATCATAAGCAAAACAAAATTATAAAGAAAGAAGATCAACGTACAGCTAAAGTAAAAATAACTGGACAACTTAAATTTTGAGAGGAAGGTTTCACAATTAACCGAACTAGAACCGCTGTCATAAAACCAACGGTTCTAATAGGACTAATGATCTTGTCTCGCTTTCTCTTATTGGCTGAGTAAAGTAGAACCTCCCTAATCCGGACAAATATAGTTTCAGCTATTGTCCGGATTAGTGGATTGTCCGGACTACAGTTAAAATAAATTTTTAAACGCATATAATTTGTTTTTATTAGTGTACAGAAAAAAATATAAGTACACATAAGAATTCATTTGCATTTAATTAATTTGCAGAAAACATAAAAAAAAATACTAAATGATGAAACAGAACTGGGGCTTGACGTTTTTCTTCATACAATTTGGCATATAAAAGACGCGGCTGAAAGCAGTCGTGAGATAGAATCTATTTTATTTTGCCAGCGACTTTGCTTATGCTCTCACTCTCAGAGTAGAATTCTCTCAACAATGCTACCACACTTTTATTATATTTCATACAATTTGTAAACAAAACCAAAGAAAAATAAGAACAAAAGAAAATCAAAAAAACATTTGAAAGAGCAATATAATTATAATTTTCTAAATTTGTAAATAATATGAGTAATATTGTCGAAAAATTGATTGCAGAAGTGCATAAACATGATTTCATATATAATTTGCAGTAATCAATGTACAAAAACAAGACTTGTGGATAAAAATTGGAAATGTGAATGAAGTTGAAGCCGACGCTTCAATTCTGGGCATTTTTTCTCTGAGAGTCGTTTTTGCTTCAAGTTGCGGACGTGTTCTGTTTCATCATTAATAGTGACAAAAAATATAAATTTTGAAAAATAAGAATTTATTCGTTACCAAAAATTTGTCTGTGAATTTCAAAATTACTCAATTGTTGTTTTGCTTAATCGATAAATTTTATTTGTGTCTTAAGACAATTTTATAGAATCCGTAAACTGTCCGAAAAATTTAAATGTCCGGATTAGTCCAAATTGGCGAGTGTCCGGATTAGGGAGGTTGTACTGTACTTTAATTGCTCAGTATTGCCTCTTTCATTGTGGACCTTTGAAATTAAATCTAGCTACGTTTCTGAACTTAACATCAAATTTTCATTATTGCTTCATATAGAGTTGTTTGCCTATTCAAAAAAAATTTTAATTATAACGATAGAAAATTTACATACACAATTTACGTCAAGGCGAATTAATACATGGTAATACGAGGCCATAGGTGCTTATATTCCCCCAAATTTCGAAGCTTGTATATTTATGAGATGTCAAAATTCACATTCCTCCCTGGGAGGCATTATTTTAAGCCAATTAGGGAGAGACATTCTCGTATGAACTCGTCTTGAAGCTTTATAATCCAGGTGGGTTACTCTGTATTGCGATGCGATAGCAAATGCGATGCGAAAGCAATCTTATTTACATTGATTAAAATTCGTAAAGAAGGTGACCGATTGGAATATATACTTTATGCCAAAAATAAGTGATAATTATGATTCCATGTCTCGGTTAATACTTTTTTTGGCTTTTTGTTGAACAATGAAACTGATTGGACGTTTCAATATGAAGTGAAAAAGGCTTAATTTTCAAAACGAATACAGAAACTTTTGAAAGTCAAATTCGTTACTTGAAAGCCATTATCCCACTCCATCGCAGGAACAACTTATTGCGCACAAACAACTTGTCCCAATTTTGAAAAAGACCAAACTACATTAAGCACACTTTTTCAAATAAAAGAAAACAAAAATAAATGAAAATTCATAACTTAAAAAAAATAATTTTGAAAATTGGTTCATAAATAGAGGAGTTATTCGATAATCAAGCAAGCAAACCCTTTTCATTAAGAATATAATTTTGAAAAACGGTTCATATGGAGGTTCAAACATTAAAAAAAATTCCAACCGAATCCATCATTTTTTTTAAGTCGGTTAAAAATTATTCTCTTTGCTGGCAAACTTATAAATGGCAGATCAATTGTCCGATTTATGGAAGAAAAATGTTTCGATAACTGCGTCATTATAGGAAAACATAAAAAATGGTGCAGCCGAAAAATTAACTTTCAAATGTGGGGTCTATATGCTTTATATGCATCACATCTGAAGTATTATTTTTATCATTGGATACGATAGTTCCCGCTTTTAAAAAAATTTCGCTGCTACTGGTAAAAATGTAGTATCGTCAATAGAGTTCATTATTATTTGAGTGTTATTTTTCCCAAGTTTCCACCCTTTATCCGACTAAATTCATTGGTTGGAAAAACTACATTTTTTGTCATACTCCTACTGCTCACAACCATAAGAAACAATCGATTTGCAAATCCCCTTTAGTGCCAGTGTTTGCTGATCCCAGTTCCTTTCAATACAGTTCCTGCATAAGTAGTAGGACTTTCTAGGGCTTTTCAATCCCATGAAAGTTTAAGTATTTATCCTTCTTTGCCAGCTTTAGCTCTATTCTACCAAAACTAGTTAGCACAAAAAATGTAACTGTTTTGTATCTCCTGGTAAGGAGAAGTAAGTCCGTATTCTATGGGTTGAACTTCAGATCACAGCTGTTAGCCCTGGAGAGGAGAGAGAGGTCACAAGACGCCCGACAGTAGCAGGTCATTGATAGTGGGATGATACTTTCCCGCTACCAGAAACTGTCCATTGTTCGCATAGGTAACAATTTTCTGACCGCTGTTCTTAAATCACCTTAAAAATTACGTTGAGGTTAGGAAAGAAATATACGGTTAGGAGCATTTCTCTGTGTGATTGGATCGTCTCTAGGACAATCTCTCTACCAACTTTGGTCTGAGGTGAAGCCTCACTGTAAAGGTCATTGTTTATTTGCTTTTGTTGGAGACGTAAATAATATGGTTCTAAGATTTACTTCCTTAAAAGAAAATCTACGAAAATAAAAAAAGTATTACACACACAGAGGGTCCGTTTAGAGGGGGAAAAGGTTTGACGAAATAAAAATAAACACAAAATATTAATTTTTGGTTTATAAATGAAACATTTGAAAAATAAAATCCAAAATTATTACATAAATAATGGTAAATCTAATATATAAAATTCTCGTGTCACGATGTTTAATATCGAATTCCTCCGAAACGGCTCGACCGATTTTAATGAAATTTTTTATGCATAATTGGTAGGTATGAGATTAGGTTTTAAAGTATATTTTAAAGCGCTAGGGCCACAAGGAGAGGGCAATTCCTATATTTAACCCAATTCGTATTTCAAACAGAACAAAATTATGAACGACAGATGGCGCCATGTCCGCCTCATTTACGAGAAGTGTCGCATCATATTGACAGACAGGTGGCGCTATGTCCGGCTCATTCACTAGAAGCGTCATCGTTCGTAATTCAAGTAGAACAAAATTATTTATGTTGTTGAAGGACAGATGGTGCTACGTCCGCCTATCAAAATTGGAAAACTGGGTTGATGAGTGGGGACAATGGTTCCCCCATATAATAAAATAGCTTCCGGGCGAAGCCGGTACAATTATCTAGTATGTACATATTTACAATCAAACGTGATGGCAACTCGCTTATTACGTCAATCAATTTTTCCCATCTGACCGTACCCCTCTTTAGATGCCGGAAATGGACAAACAAAAACATTTAAACGTAGAGGAAATTAAGCATTTAAAAAAAACTCTTTAATTCATTGCAAACAAGAAACTTATATTAAAAACAAAACAAAAGCAAAAACTTAATAACAACAAAATTAAATTCAATTTCTTAAAACCAGCATTTAAATTTTAGAAACAATTTATTCTATTTGTTTATTTCTTAATGAGTTTCTTATAATTTTTTTCTTTAACTTTTTTTTATCTCAAGATCAGGGAGAGTCTTATTTAATTTTGTTTTAACTCTAAAATTAATTCGGTCATTTAACGGTTTCTTTTAAGTATTTTTTTTTTTTGTTGCTTTGTTTTCATTAATTAATTTCTCTATGATTTTTACTTTGAATGCTGAAATTTCGACCTTAGCTTATTAATTTATCACATGTTTGAGCGAAGATCAATTTATTAAAAGAAAAAAAAAAAAGCAAAACCGTAAAATTTATAATTTTCGAAACAGTTTATGTGCTTGAAGTGCGATAATTTGTGTAACTTTTTCAAATGAATAAAAATTTTTTAACCACCATTAAACGTTTTTGGATGCTGTTTAAGAGATTTGCATTTTTGGAATAATTAATTTAATAGAAAAACGTTGGATTATTTCTCAAACATCCTAATCTTTGTGTTATTATTGGTAAGTAAGTCTTTCTATTAATTTATTTTTTACTGAGCCAAAAATGATTTTTTGCAAAATTAATTAAATTTCTTAAGAATACTAGATTTTAAACGTGACTTCGCTCACACTACATATTAATGGAGACAGACCTTATATTTTAATCTGGACCATATACTATCTGTCTACAAAATTTCATTCAATTATTTTACTGCCTGTTTGCAGAAGATGACACAAAATTTTCCGACGACCGTCTTTTGTAAAACCTATTACTTGGCATCATTGTTCTCGCTTACTTCCTGATATGAGTGGCAGCCTTGTCAGAACAAAATGGTGTGGTGCCAGATTTGTGAAAATGCCAACGAATACATGATTTTTGTTTAAGTGGAATATTTGCAATAATAAACTTTGAATTCCAAATTCGCACAAACATGAATTTTTTTTGTACTACAAAACTTTATTTTGAAATCTAAAATTTTTTCAAGTAATTATTAATGTTAATTTATGAAAATCACGCCATACTGTTTTCGGATTTACAAGTCAACATGTTGTTTTTTTTTTTTTTTTGTGTTAATTTCTTGTTAAACTTTTTTGCGCCAAACTCTATATTATTGTTAAAGCTCTTCAAAGAAGCAACATTGTTTTGTGTGTCAACTATGTTAAACTGTGTTTTAGTATTTTTACTAAAAGTTAATTTAATTAACACTACACATCAAGAAATAGTTAAAAAAAAAGTCTCACTGAACAAAAGTTTTTTGGTTTTGTTTAAAAATGATGATCATTTCATATTTAAAAGAAAAATTATTTATTATTTTTGTTTTGTTTACATGTAAAACAAACCTTGAAAATATTTCCAATCTAAAAATATTTACAATTTTAAATAAAAAAAAAATTATTTATTAAATTTTTCCCATACAAATATGTTTGCTTGTTTGGTTGTTTGTATTTTCACATAATTTTAAACTGTGCGAAAGTTTATTTACAATTTTCAACAAAAATTTTATTCCATTTACTTTTTCAATAGATTCAAAATGAGAGAGCTATGAAAAAAGATATATTAAGAAGAAGCAAAAAAAAAACGAGTTCATGAAATTTGTTAGCGATGTGCCAGACATTAATAACAGTTTGAAATTTTTACTATTGTTGCAGTAGCTTACATACAGTAAAACTTGTATAAACAAAACAATAAAAAAAATATTATTCAAACATTGTTAAAGATTTACTGATGAGTTCGGCATTGGCACCCAACAAAATGCGGCATATAGATTAGCTGATCCATAATAATCAAACTAACTTTCAAAACAATATTTAACTTTTAATACTTTTTTTGCGGCTTCCACTGTTTTAGCCATTTGTTTTGCTCAGCTGTAAGCAAGATTTCTTTATGAAAAACTTGTTTAGTATGTTAATTTGTTATTTTTTTCATTTGCTTTTTTATTATAATTTTTTTTTGTTTTAAATGAAAAACTACAACGTTGTCTGTTCATATGAAATTTGTATTGAAAGCATTTATTTATTCATTTTAAAATGCAAACAAAATTCAAAGATGAAAAAAATGCTGAATGTGTTAAAATTTACCATAAGAAAAAAAAAAAACAAACTGTATACAAATAATAATAAATAATATTATGTAAATTGTGTCAATTATAATTAATATATTTCTTTATTCAAATGCAAATTAGCATTTTAATTATGGTTTCAAATTAAAATTTGATCATTTATAAAAATATGTTAAACATTTTTTATTCAATTCATATTGAATATCGAACTGAAAATAAAAGAGCATCGCAAATTCATAATTAGCACTGATTAACTCTAGAAACATAATGTTATTTATTTACGTACATATGTACGTCTGAGAGGCACAAGTCTATCGCCTGTATTTCATTACAAAATGAAAGTGAAAAACTTTTGAATTTCACATTTACAATTTCACTGTGTTCTAGAAAAGTAATGAAACTTTGTTTTTCCGACGATTTTTAAAAGAATGTGGGAATAATTATAGTTTGGCTATGTTATTAAAAAATATCCTATCCGATTGAGAATCAAAAAATAAGAAAAAATATATAAAATGCTTAGTTTCTGCGTTATGGACCTCTGGAGTTCCACTACAAAATTGTGAATATATGGTGTATATGTCATATAATGTGGTCTATGTGAAACTGGTATAGAATTCTCAATGGCAAAATGCTCCCATAAACAATTCAAAAAGTGTCACAAAAGACAATGACTCGTCTTATGATTTGATAATTTCTCAAAAACTAATTATCTTACTGCACAAAATCAAGCACCGTCGACAGGTCGATATCGATAAATGAGGATATTGCTGATGCCAGCAATTGCTGACATTAGATAAGAGAGTAACAACGAAAATTAACGGATACGTATGTGAGACGTACGTTACCTTTCTAGTTTTAAATAGCATCCATGATAAGATTGTATTCTTTAAACATGTAAAATTATATAACTCTAGGATCAATATCTTCAGCATGTTTTCTGAAAGAAAAAAAACTCGGACAAAAATTACCTAAAATTATTTGTTTTTATTGAAGTTTTGTACCTCGTATATCTTGAAAACTAATTTTCAGATTTTTATGTAATTTTTTGTAAATGAAAGATAACCATCTTAGCTTTAGTATAGAGATCTTTTAAATGCATAAAATATAAAAGTTATTCAAAAAATAGCGATTTAAATTAAACGTTCGCCTTTTTTCTTTTAGTCGGCGTGGTTCAAAATGTTCCTAATGAACGCCATTTGTCATTATGAGCGCATCACAATAAATTTCATGAATTTTACATAAAAGATTCGATTAAATTCTACAATAATCACACAATTGTATTCGAACAACAGGTAAAATTTCATTACTCTAGGATCAGGTTTTCTAAAAAGTGGCAAAAAGTACCCCAAATTGTTTGTTTTGCAACCTAGAATATCTCGAAAACTAATTTTCCGATTTTTTGCAAATAAAAGATTACGATCTTAGCTTTAATGTATAAATTATTAAGAGATTAGGTATACAAAAAATAACGATGTAAATTAAACGCCCATGTTTTCTTTTAAAAAGTATAAAAAACGATCAGTTATCTGAGTGATTTCTTAAAAGAATATAATTGAATTGATTGCCTAGCAGCGCTACACAGCTTAAATTAATTTAAAATTCTTCTCTAACCTACCCTCGTAATGGAAGCTGAGTTATGCAAGAAATTCTTTCAATATTTTTTTTGTTTCACATTAATCATGCATGCTTTCACGTCGAGTTGCTTTTACACAACACATTTGCTTTGCCCTTTTTATGAGTGTATTCATTTACAATTACATAAGTACGTATGCATGTATGCATGTAAGCTTCTTTTTTTTTTAGCTTATTTACAATTATTGCATCATTTAAATAATCATTGTTATTGTACCGTTTATTATTGTGTATGTATGGACTTGAAATTTTTACACTTACATACACTGTCCATGATTGTAAATATGTAAGCTAATCCCTATTTGTAAAGAGTGCTTTGTTGATTCGAAGGGGAAGAGTGGCTACTTTCCTACTGTCCTAATGTAAAACTAAGAAATAATATTGCCCACTTGTCTTTTCTGCTTGAATACTTTTCTGTTGTTGCTGCACCAGCATGTACATAAATATTCTGTATGAAGCAAATAAACTTCCCAGCTAACCAAAACATTGGAAAATAATATCGCCATCTCAAACATACACATTTCGTTTAGATTATTCGAGAATCACTGTCGTGGAAAATATAGATGGCAGGGACTTTATGGTACATTTTTGGCATTGTTGGGTGTTTATATAGCCTTTTGGTACTTAATTTAAGGAGTGAATAAAACAAGTTGCATGTTTGTTGCAACATCTTTCGGGAAATTTTTATTTTCGAGGGGAAAAATCGAAAGAACTTCTTTCTTATGTTCTTAAATTTACGAATATGAACCGATTTTTTTGATTTCGAAAATTCTCTGCCGTAATGAAACCATGCATTTTTGAATTTTGATGTCAGCTGGGTTAAACATTAGCATATGTATGTACATATCGTTATATGAAATCCAAAAAGACCTAAATTGCAAAAAATTCAAATTCGAAATTACTTAGAAGTTGTGTTTTCCTTGGGCAATTTTTTCAAATTATTCGAATCACTTTGATTTATGACGAGTTCCAAAATACATATACATTTTTCTAATGCGCTTTGTAGTAATTGTTGTTGTACTGTTTAAATAATGAAGGCATACATTTGGACACTAAAAACGGTTACAGCAGCGATTATACAGTTCCCAGCTAATGTACACCACAGCGCCCTTCTTCCGCAGTGAGCAAAACCGAAGGCAATGTAAAACAGTTAATAAAGATGCTTGCTCAGAAAGCTTAAGAAAATTAATGTGTCTACTTAACACCAGAGGCGCTGCAACACTGCTCAAAAATTAACAAAACGCGCAATTGTAAAAGAATTTAGCCTTCTTCAACATTCTCACCATCTTCTTTACAGTGTATTGCATAAGTTGGGGTCATCCTCTGAGTGCTGGTTCTACAAATAATATTTCAAAAAAAAAAAAAAAAAGTAAAATACGATTTCAATTATAGCAGATTTAATTATTTTCGTTATTCACTGAAATTCAATTTTTCAATTACTCAAAATTTTGTAAAAATTGTTAAACAATTTTTTTTTTGCTCATGATTAATTGATTCAATTACGAAATTAATTGAAACTGGTTTTTAATTTTGATTTAATTAATAATTATTTCGAAATATTTATTTATCTGTTAGCAGCCGATTTAAAATTCCACTTACCATCCCTGTAAAAAATTCATAGATAAAAATCCGATTTGCAATGAAATTAACTGATAGATTAAAAATGGCGAATACACTTCTTAACTATAAATCGACAAATATACTTTTACGTAATGTGTGAACACTCCCTGGATAGAATAGGGAAATTTTTAACTTTTTTCATGCCAGTGCTTCCACATTTATCCTTATTTTATAACGTCATAAAATGCTATATATCTTAAATGCATATAATTTTATGTATTTTGCTACCTCGAGAGTGTTTCTTATTTTTATTTCACTAACTAAAGAGTTCATTAGCTTATATTCTTTTTTCTTCTTTTGCTTCATCTAATTATTTATGCTGTATTTGTTCCCCTGTACCATTGTTATCCATTTGTTTTTTTTTTTTGTTTTCAAAGAAAATATTAAGAAATAAAACATTTTGTTGTCTGTTGCGTTATTTTTTTTTTCTTGCCCTTCTTTTTCCAACAAAGTTAAATATTTTGCTGATTAAACACTTTTTTTTTGTTTATAAGTATTTTTGTAGGTTTGTTTTTATAATCTCGTATTTGTTCTATATAGATTTTTTTTAATATTAAAAAAGTAATAGCAACCAACACCTGTTCAATGTTGGGAAATTCCCAACTTCGGGGGAAAAAATGTCTCAAATTTCAAAAGATTTTGTTTCAGAATTTTAAATAAAAAATACATACTTAAATGAATTAATAAAACAAAATAAATACATATAAAAAAGGCATACCAGGCAGCAGAGGCCTGTTTTGATATCCGATCGAAACACATACATATGTACAAACATAAAGAAATACATACAGACAGAAAAATGCACTTTTATGTACCCGTTCACTACCAAGCAATTAAGCTTTTATTTTAGAGCCATGCTTTACTTACTATAGAACTAAATACGGTCTACACCATAATAAAAACAACATATAAATTTGGAGAAACAAGCTTTATTTCTAGGTGGCGAACGCGACAAAAAAGTATACTTTTCTGTGGAAATGTAACCAAAATTTATTAAATAAGATAGAAATAATTAGAACCTTAAAAATAACGTAGTAAACCCCTGAGTTATTTCTGTTAGACATACCAACATTTTATAATTCAAAAGTTGTTTCGTAGATTTTGCTGGTAACACGGAAAATTTGTTGAAAATTCTTGACACGAAATATAATATAAACTATTTATTTTAAACTATTTTTTTATTTTCTATATTAAAAAAACTTCATCAAATATATGGGCAACATTGTTGGGTGCAGAGATGAAAAATAGAGATTTGGAAATAGTGAAGTTTTAATTAGAAAATATTTTTTTTTACTTTGGACGAGCACTCAGGGGATGACCCCTACGTATGCAGTGGATTGTGCCGGAACTCAGAGAGAGGGATAGAGTAGAGAAGATAGATGTTGAAAATGTAGAAGGCTTAACTTTTTTACAACTCTGCTTTGCGCGTTATGTAAATTTTTTATAGTTGATGAGACGCCTGCGGTGTTAGGTAGACGCATTAACTTTGTTAAACTATATTAGCAGGCATTTTATTAATTGTTTTACTTCGCCGATATCTCTGCTAACCGACGAAGGAGGGCGAAGTTGTGTACATTAGCTTGGAACAGCATCAATCGCTGTCGGAACAGGTTTTTAGTGACCAGTGCTATGCCTTCATCACTTAAATAGTCCGACAACAATTAATACAATGTATATATAACTATGTCTCGCTAATGTAAATTAGAGAAATTAATGATGTTGATTGACTTGCTCTGGCCAGGGTTTGAACCCAAGCCCCACGTCATTGTTTGCTTAGTAGTCAACGCGCTAACGACTTCAGCCAACACCACCCTCAATAAAATAAGCGCAGTTTAAAAGTGAATTTTTTAGCGTATTTTGTGAAAATATTTTATATGACAAAAAAGGGTTGCTTCTAATAGGAATTAATAAAAGTAAAATTATCCATTGAATATTAGTATGATGCTCCATATGTAATTCTCTTTGACTAACTAAGGTTTTTTCTAAGTAAAGCAAAATATTTTCATCTTGGGATTTTATATTGAAAATAAAAACAACTTTGTGTTGTTTCAATATAAATTTGAAAAGGAAAGTATTCGTTTTATGTATTAAAAAAAAAAAAAAAACAGGCAACAAAAATGTAGGAAGTTGTTAGTCCAATTATAATTAGTCTGCATTAAAAACGTTTTACTTCCAAAATTTTCAATAATCATTCCGAAAATGGTTGGTTAGTATGTGATTTTGATTTGCTGCGTGTAATGGTGACAAGGAAATAGTTTAAGACATTTTAGGAGCTGCGATGCCTCAAAGACAGTAGTAAAAATGTAACCTTACGCCACAATGGAAATGCCCATATATCATGAGTTAACAGTAAAAGGGATCTTATTTTCTTCAAATTCAAAATTCTTAAGTTTTTGCATGAAACACAATTTAGAAAATTTTGTATAAATGCCTGAGAGAATTTTATGTCGGTTCTTTAGAATTTCCTGGGGAAATTTCAGAAAAATTTATGCAGAAACACTCATGAGTTAAATGAGAATTATAACGAAAATTATATTTGCAAAATATGTAAAACTGACGAATAAACGTCGCAAGTCTGTAAATGTTTTAAAGAAAATTAAATTGCTCTGACTAGTCTAATATTAAGCGGAAAGAGGGCAGGAAAATAAAATGACCGAATATTCGACCAAAAGTGTAATATTTTTTTTCTCCAAACAAAAAGTTCAACATTAAACTGAATGTCCACAAAAGTAATTAAAGATTATTTTTGGTCATCCTGTTAAATTAGACAATGTGAACATCATAGGCAGCATACACATTAACTTATGTATGTATGGGCTTTAATAAAAATTTAAATATTTTTACAGATGATAAATAAAAAAATACTTTTTCGTTGAATTTTTGTATGACTAACTGGGGTTACATTTTTCCAAATTAAAAAGTTTAGAGAGAAAAATGCATTTGCATAAAATTTGCTTTACCTGATAAATAATGCAAACATTTGCAATTTTTCACCTTCCTTTCTTTTTGTTTATTTTATAAATAACAGACAATTAACTCAGTTTTCTCGCGTACCACTTAAGTGGCAATTTATTTTATTTTTTTTTCCTGTTGCTCTAAAATGTTAAAAAAAAGTATGAAAATAATATATGAAGAGGGGGGAAAAAAAAGAAAAGTGTCATCTTTGTTCATAATGAGACATTATCTCATTATAATGATTCTACACTTCATAAACAGCAACTACAACTACTAAATAACGGCAACAATGCACTAGAGCAGAGTACATACAAACAAGAATAACAAGAGGTATTATTATTATACCCTTCACCAAAAATTGTAGCGATAATTATAGGTTTGTCATTCCGTGTGTAATTTCCACAATTCTTATAGATAGTGAAGTTAAATGAGCCATGTACGTCTGTCTGTACGTGAAATTGGTTTTCCGAAGCCACCAGAAGAGTTGGGGACTTGGGTCTTGGACTGATATGTAAGGTATTGTCTTAAGACTTTTCGTATAGAAAATCAGCAAAAATAAAATATCGGCTCCTATATTTGATTAAATATTCACATATATTTTATATATATACATGCATATATTCGGGGGCCCTTAAGATCGGCTATATATATATATACATATATATACATACTCTTATAACCATTCCGAAAATAATTGTTTTAATATATAACGGCTATCCAGTATTGAGTCTTGAATCGTCGGGATTTAAATTCATCACACTGTTCTGGAATGGAAGTGGCCATTAATGGAAAATGGAAAAGTTTTATTTTTGAATATGAAACTAAAAATGTATTAGAGTATTAGAGCTAACACCGGCTGCGTAATCATTGCAGTTAATTTTATTTTACTCATACCTATAATATGTCAAATGATGGCCACCCGAAAATTATGATTTTCCATGATATGGGGTCATATGAAAAGGATTTTCAAGAAGACAGCTGATATAAAAAACTAAATGTAGTTAAATGGCGGCCAACCCAATCAACGTCTAGCCAAAATTTGCGGGTCAATACATAGTATGCATCCATATAATACATAAAAAATGTATCTACTTATATTTGGTGAAGGGTATATAAGATTCGAATATAGCACTCTTACTTGTTATTATTCATATTTTACATAAAACTTTTACTGTTGTCTACTACAACTGAATTCATAACAATATTAAATTATGGGTACAGCACTGTTTGATTTAAACAAAAAGGGGGTTCATACTTAATGATGATGACGACGATGTCCATAATGAGAGACATGCATGGTCTTTATTGTTACATACATATCTTAAAAATTTAATTTTTTGTAGGTATGTGCAGTTGTTTTTAGTTTATTTTTTTTTAAGCTATTGCATAGCTTCTATCGCGGGCTTTGAGGCGACCGAATCACGAAATTTTGAAACGTTTGTTTCTTAAGCCTTTTGTTTATGAAACGAGAAAACCTAACACTAAGTTTGTTTCTTAAGTCTTTTGTTTTTTGAAGTGAAAACTTCTTTTTTGTATAGTCTATGTATGATGACTATACAGTGTTGACGTTTTAAATTTCCAGTGTTGCCACTTTTGCCGGGAAATTTTCCGGGATTTCTGGGTTTTTGAGGGGATTTTTATATATGTATATAAAAGAAAGTCGTGTTAGTTACACACACTATTTATAACTCAATAACGGCTGAACTGATTTGGCTGAAAATTGGTAGGCAGGTAGCTTAGAACCAGGAGAAGGACATAGGATACTAAGGTAAGGAACTTTTTACCTGGGGGGACTAGGATGCCCCTTCTTTTTAGAAAGCTGAAATTGAAATTGAATAAGTTGATAAAAAATGCTATGCAATAGCACTGCCGCGGCAACCCCCGAGTGCCACACGTCTTTTTAATTACATATCGATAGCTTAATATAGAGAGGTCGTATCTCAACTTTTAGCTACTCAAATAAAAACTCAATAAAATCTTTAGTTAGTTAGTTAGTTTGGGCTTTTTTTAATTACTGCAAATCTGTTATTCGTCAACATAAGAAACGAAACTTTTTAAGGGAGATGTATTTGAGTTTTACCTACCAGAACATGTAAAAAAACGGATCTTAAAAAAAAAAACGAGATACGACCTTTCTATATTAAGCCATCGATATGATAAAATATTTTGTGCGATGTGTTTTTGTTGTAGAAATGTATGGTGTTGTTGTTAAAGTAATTAAAATAATGATTTATTTTATTATGATTTTGTCTACTTTTGGATTTTGGTTTTCCATTTTTTTTCTCCAGTTTTTTGTTGTTGTTGTTGTTTGATATTCTCATTTTAAAGTTTACTCATTAATAGTTGAGTGTTTATTATATTATTTATTATGCACTGTTTAAGCACTCAAGTGTTAATAATTTTAAGTTGATTTCAGTTCAGTAAAACTGCCATAATAATGATCTGGGTTGCTGTTGATCAACAACAGTAACAAAAACATCTTCATCATTATACGAGGTTGGTTTTAAAATGACATGATTTAACTAAAAATGGCAAACAATTATGGAAATACCTCGTATTATATTTTGCTACTGTACTCGTATAAAAATGAACCACAACATTAGCATTATTGTAATGCATACGTATAAATAAGTATGTACCTACATATTACACTTGACTAGTTACTGGATACTCTTGTATAGAATTTCATGATCTGTTATAATTTTAACATTTTTCAATTTGTTTTGTTTAAAATTTTCCATGTTGTTGTTAAAAATTTATTTTTTCGTTTTTTTTTTTTTTGATTTTGATTTTAGTTAATTGAGCTTTGTTGTTATATGAGCCGAGAAAGATAATTTAGTTTGAAAATTTTTATATGTACATGCATATCTCTAGAATGGAGATTTTAAGTCTGAGAGGAAGTCAGCTTTTTAACAGTGTTTGTTTATTTTTTTGGCCAATTATTTAAAGTAGCTTAGACAAAATTAGAAGCGCTAGTATTTGATGAAAAATCAAAAGCAAAAATTAAATTTTAATAAAAGTGACCTCATTTTTTTAAAATTAAATTACAAATTTCTAATTTATGTATATACATATGTATGCAGGCATGTATGTACGCATTTACATATGGATGTATGCATGTATGTATGTACAAGAAAGTGTATTAATTATAAAATATACTGTCTTCTTTATAATCCTTTGTTTTAATAATTATTTTGTCAATTTTGGCTTTTACCCACTTTCGGTAAATTTTTAATCTTAACGATTTTTTTTCGCTTATTTGGACCAACGGGAAATTAAGGCCAAGGGTCCATACTTATAGATACACCAATTGTATTTGAGAATTTTTCTATAAAATTTTGAAAATTAAAATTTTTTAAATTTTTGATGAGCTCTACGGGAATTTTGCCATTTGTGGGCACATTTTTGTTTGTCACTCATTTGGACCAATGGGAAATTAAAGTCAAGGGTCCATACTTATAGACTACGTAAGTCTGATTTCTCAATTGTATATGAGAATTTTTCTATAAAATTTTGAAAATTAAAATTGTGTAAATTTTGATGATCTCTTCCGGATTGTGGCCATTTGTGGGCAAATTTTTGTTTGTCACTCATTTGGACCAATAAGAAATTAAAGCCAAGAATCCATACTTATAGACTACGTAAGTCCGATTTCTCAATTGTATTTGAGAATTTTTCTATAAAATTTTGAAAATTAAAATTGTGTAAATTTTGATGATCTCTACGGGAATTTTGCCATTTGTGGGCACATTTTTGTTTGTCGCTCATTTGGACCAATGGGAAATTAAAGCCAAGGGTCCATACTTATAGACTACGTAAGTCTGATTTCTCAATTGTATTTGAGAATTTTTCTATAAAATTTTGAAAATTAAAATTGTGTAAATTTTGATGATCTCTTCCGGATTGTGGCCATTTGTGGGCACATTTTTGTTTGTCACTCATTTGGACCAATGGGAAATTAAAGTCAAGGGTCCATACTTATAGACTACGTAAGTCTGATTTCTCAATTGTATTTGAGAATTTTTCTATAAAATTTTGAAAATTAAAATTGTGTAAATTTTGATGATCTCTACGGGAATTTGGCCATTTGTGGGCACATTTTTGTTTGTCACTCATTTGGACCAATAAGAAATTAAAGCCAAGGGTCCATACTTATAGACTACGTAAGTCTGATTTCTCAATTGTATTTGAGAATTTTTCTATAAAATTTTGAAAATTAAAATTGTGTAAATTTTGATGATCTCTACGGGAATTTGGCCATTTGTGGGCACATTTTTGTTTGTCACTCATTTGGACCAATAAGAAATTAAAGCCAAGAATCCATACTTATAGACTACGTAAGTCCGATTTCTCAATTGTATTTGAGAATTTTTCTATAAGATTTTGAAAATTAAAATTGTGTAAATTTTGATGATCTCTACGGGAATTTGGCCATTTGTGGGCACATTTTTGTTTGTCACTCATTTGGACCAATGGGAAATTAAAGTCAAGGGTCCATACTTATAGACTACGTAAGTCTGATTTCTCAACTGTATTTGAGAATTTTTCTATAAAATTTTGAAAATTAAAATTGTGTAAATTTTGATGATCTCTACGGGAATTTGGCCATTTGTGGGCACATTTTTGTTTGTCATTCATTTGGACCAATAAGAAATTAAAGCCAAGAATCCATACTTATAGACTACGTAAGTCTGATTGCTCAATTGTATTTGAGAATTTTTTTGAAAATTAAAATTGTTTAAATTTTTGATGAGCTCTACGGGAATTTTGCCATTTGTAGGCACATTTTTGTTTGTCACTCATTTGGACCAATAAGAAATTAAAGCCAAGAATCCATACTTATAGACTACGTAAGTCTGATTTCTCAATTGTATTTGAGAATTTTTCTATAAAATTTTGAAAATTAAAATTGTGTAAATTTTGATGATCTCTACGGGAATTTGGCCATTTGTGGGCACATTTTTGTTTGTCACTCATTTGGACCAATGGGAAATTAAAGTCAAGGATCCATACTTATAGACTACGTAAGTCTGATTTCTCAACTGTATTTGAGAATTTTTCTATAAAATGTTGAAAATTAAAATTGTGTAAATTTTGATGATCTCTACGGGAATTTGGTCATTTGTGGGCACATTTTTGTTTGTCACTCATTTGGACCAATAAGAAATTAAAGCCATGGGTCCATACTTATAGACTACGTAAGTCTGATTTCTCAATTGTATTTGAGAATTTTTCTATAAAATTTTGAAAATTAAAATTGTGTAAATTTTGATGATCTCTACGGGAATTTGGCCATTTGTGGGCACATTTTTGTTTGTCACTCATTTGGACCAATGGGAAATTAAAGTCAAGAGTCCATACTTATAGACTACGTAAGTCTGATTTCTCAACTGTATTTGAGAATTTTTCTATAAAATTTTGAAAATTAAAATTGTGTAAATTTTGATGATCTCTACGGGAATTTGGCCATTTGTGGGCACATTTTTGTTTGTCACTCATTTGGACCAATGGGAAATTAAAGTCAAGGGTCCATACTTATAGACTACGTAAGTCCGATTTCTCAATTGTATTTGAGAATTTTTCTATAAAATTTTGAAAATTAAAATTGTGTAAATTTTGATGATCTCTACGGGAATTTGGCCATTTGTGGGCACATTTTTGTTTGTCACTCATTTGGACCAATAAGAAATTAAAGCCAAGGGTCCATACTTATAGACTATGTAAGTCCGATTTCTCAATTGTATTTGAAAATTTTTTTATAAAATTTTGAAAATTAAAATTGTGTAAATTTTGATTTGTCACTCATTTGGACCAATGGGAAATTAAAGTCAAGGGTCCATACTTATAGACTACGTAAGTCCGATTTCTCAATTATATTTGAGAATTTTTTTATAAAATATTGAAAATTTTAGTTTTTTTGTTTTGACGATTTTTTCGCTATAATAATTTAAACAAATTTAAACTTAAACTTTAAAAAATTAAAATTATTTCAATTTAAACAAATTTTTTATTTTGACCAAGTATTTTTTTTGTGATTTATTGCAAATATATTTTTTTATTGAGTTTTAGCGATTTTTTACTGATTTAGCAATTTTTTTTCGTTTTGGAGATTTTTTCGCTGTAATAATTTAAACAAAAAATTACTTATGATAATCGATTTTAGCAATTTTTCTCTGTTTTATTAATGTTTTGTGTTGCAGCGATTTTTCTTGTAATTTTTTTCTGGCAATCTTATTTTCGAATTCTTTTAATATTTTTCGTTTTTGGAATATACATATATCCCATTTTGGGAATCATTTCATTTGGGGTATTGGCGTAACCGATTTAATATTTTTTTTTTACAAGTATTCGTTGAAGTATTTTTTTTCCAATATTTTGTGAAATTCGGCTTAAAATTTATTAAATTTCTTATACGTTTTCCTGATTTGTTTTCTGGCGGTTTTACAATTTTAGGGATTCTAATGTTGGGGGGATTTGCTTTTGTCTTGACGATTTGTTTTTGTCATGATGTTTTTTTTAGATATGTATTCTCCGTTTTGGTAATTGGTTCACGTTTCGGATATTTTCTATTTAAACAGTTTTCATTTAATAAATTCTTTTATTAGCTTTCACAGCAAATTATCGCTACAAATTTGGCTATATGTTATTTCAGCTGCTATTTTTAATTATTAAACAAAATTAAGTTATTAATTTTAGTGACTAATATTTAATAATTGATATTGGACATCTTTGTAGGGCTTTTGATCGATCTGACAAATTTGAAGGCTAACATGTGGTTTGTCATGAATTTTCATAAAAGGTATTAAGTTACTTTTGTAAAAACTGTAAGCATACGTAAAACAAAAATATTCTATAAAAGTATTCCAAAACTACTTGATATTTTGTGTGTCATATTATGCACTCATACACATTGCGATAGTATCATATAGTCAAATTACCAAATTACTTAGTGTGTTTTATACTCCTCTTGACATTGGCAACACCGGCATAAGCATGACAAGAAAGAAACCACAACGTCTAGTGCGCCAACTGTCAAATTAAATGTATGTATAAGCTGTGTTTACCCGTGTGTGTATATACATACATACTTTGACAGTTATTTTCATTGCTTTATTTAATTTTAATAATAAATATTTGAAAACTTTGTAAAAAATTGCGTGTAATATTTTTTAATTCATCTCAACTTTCACATTTTATGGGAAAAAAGTAGTTTTTCATTAATAAAAATGTTAAAATTGAAAATAAAAAGCCCCTTTCTAGTAGTAGTGTGTATATTAATTCAATTAATTTATTTTTCTTTTCAACACTTTCACGCATAATTTATTTAAACAAAACCATTTTTTTATTAATGAATAAAAATATTTTTTGTGTTAATAAACTTTAGCCAGTAATTAATTAATATGCGTATTGTTTTGGTGGGGCTAGTCATAAATTTATTTCTCTTTCCACTGGTTAAGTTATGTCTGCTGTCTACAGTTTAACCATTTAAAAAATAATCATTAAAAAAAGTTATAAAATAAAATTTATTTTTATAAATTTCAAGTATATATGTACTAGGGATGTCAATTTCGGGATTTTTCGGGATCCCGAAAATCAGTCAATCGCGAAAATTGTTTACTTTTAATTGTTTTCTTTTATATATTTTTAAGCTATTGCATAGCTTCTATCGCGGGCTTTGAGGCGACCGAATTAAGAAATTTTGAAAGGTTTGTTTCTTAAGTCTTTTGGTTTTGAAACGAAAAAAACCTGACACTAAGTTTGCTTCTTAAGTCTTTTGTATTTTTTTTCAGTATTTAAATCGCCAAATGTATGTTAAGCTCTAAAGTATGCTATTGATTTTGATTTCATTAACATACAGTATTGCCAGAAAAACAACGGAGTTATTAAACAAAACGTAATAATATAATTGCATAAGTTGATAAATAGTTTAGCAATAGTTTAACCGCGGCAGTCCACGAGTGCCACATGTCTTTTTATTTTTTTATACTTATATATTAGTGAAACATAGTTGTACGTCAAAGTGATGCCGTGACTATATATTAGCTTTTTAAAACATGACCTTGAGCAGAAATGCATCACTGTGCTGAAAATCTATACAATTGATAGGCAAAATGATTTTTTGTGATGAATTCTATGGTCACATTATTTAAGCGACTTTGCCAACTTTTATACCAAATTAAAAATGTTTATTCCCGAAAGTCAGCGAGATATTGTAGTTTATTGTGGTTTTAGTATTATGGGAGCTGTAAGAGTTTAAAGTTGCTACTAGTTTTACAAAGAAAGTAACAACATAGAGACATTATTTGTAGATATAATTTATTTTTCCATTTAACTGTTCTGTATTTTTTTAAATTTATGCGTATTCATTCAAATGTACCATTAAATAATTGCATTTGTAGTACTTGTCCGACTTTTTTAAAGAGATTTTTTTATTATAATTTCTCTGTGAAATTCTAGAATACGTTCGATTGTGTCGGCTGTTGCTTCTACTAGTTCAAACTAAAAAAAAAACATGTTGATGCCAGTGGTGAACTCAATTCGCTGTGATACATAAGCTTGGTATGCATATATACACCTGGGAGTCCAGTATGGTGTACTCAGAGTCCGATAATCTAGATACAATATAACGGTATGCATTTCTTAATTTGCACGTGTATATGTAATCAAATTTCGGATCTGATCTTTTGTTATTGCCGATTTTCAATAACAATTATCTCTGCTCTTGTCTTGTCTCTTTGGGGGAATTTAGAAACCTGATTTCACTTGCAGATAGAAGAACAGTCGGACGGACTTGCAGACTTATAATAAGGCACAAACTGATCTATTGGTCTTGTTGCAAAACAACAAGTAGATTGCCTGCGGTTTTGTGAATCTTTAATTTGTTAGAATTCTTTCGTTTTGTTAACTTTCCAAAAAGTAACCGAATTATTTTATCACATAAAAGTTAGAATGCAATAAACAAACGCTGTCCCAATATTGAATATTAAGCTTTGCTTTTTTATGTTTTCTTTAAAATACACATGCCCGCGTATATTTTTGAATAAAAATTTCTTTGAATTTTTATTTTTTTAATCTTCTTCCCTTTTTTACATTCACTGAGAACTGATAGCGGGAATAATTTTTCACGGGAGATTCACGATACCATTTTTCCTTCGAGTGGAATTAAAATTTCACGTGAACTAAAAGTTCACTTCTTATTCACGATAGGGGTGAATATGAATAATGTGGAAATAACAGAAGTAATGAATGTATGTATGTATGTATATAGCCTTTACATTTTTGGTGATAGGTATCAAAACCGTCATAAAGCAGCCTTGTTTACAATGTTCAGTTGCCATAGTAACACCACTTGATTGTCAGGTTGTCTTGTATTGGCTTTGTAAAGTCTAGTTTTATGAAGAGGTCTCTTATCATTTGGTTGTACACTTTATGTTTATTACCATTGATGCATTTTTCTTTGTTGGTTAAGTACATATGTATGTATGTATGCGTGCATATATTTAGCTGTTGTTAATTTCACATGCGTTCAGTAGACAAAACCTGTTATTGTAGAAAAAAAAACTCTGGGCATAAAGTTAATAACAGTGAATTTTATTTAATATTCAATCATTTCTTTTCAATATATTTCTTCAATTTATAAGAAAATTGTTTGCATATTTTGTATGTACGTATGTATATACTAAGAAATATATTTACAACAGAATATGCATACATATTCGTATAATTGAGTAGATATAAATCAATTTAGTTTTGCATAGTTTCTTCCTAGAAATATTACATTTACGTATATTTTAGCTATTTTTTTATATTCGTAGCTTCGATATTTTTTTTTTTTCATTTCATTTAAACAATTTTAATTAAATTGTTGGTATTAAATAAAGTGTTTAATGATGCACAGCAACTTGTAACGAAAATCAATGGTTTAAATATGAAAGTAGGAAGAAAATTCTTTGCTTAATACACAACAATATTATAATTTGTTTAAATTAATAACAAAATTAAACTTCATACAAGTTAATGTAGAAAAGGCAAAAAAAAAGGAAAGTCTTATAAAAATTAAATACAATTTAATAATGGAAAAAATATAGATACATATGTACCTGTTTAAATTATAATTAAATGTGCACTTTAATGAAAAACAAATATAAATTTCGCTTTTATAGACACAAAAAGAAAACAATTTTAAATTGTTAACTTTGCAAACCTTGTACGTACATACTTATAATGTGCATTGCTGGGTTTTTGTTTTGTTGCTTGTAATCTGTAATCTTCCCACATTTAACTTACTTTTATTATTGTTTTCATTTTTAATTTCCCGTTAAGGCCGTGCTTCACTATCCTACACAATCGTACGATTCATTCACAGGAATATCTTACAAAAATCTGACCGACTTTAGAAAATCGTTTCAAATTGGTGTTGTAGGTGCCACACTATCATACAAAACTGATGCTAAAACATATGGTTAACAATAGATACTCCTCTGATCGCATGAAAACTATCATTTTATAAAAATTTTCATAAAATTTTACAAATCACACGACTTGCCAAAAAATCTGTCACACAGTTGCATTTTTAGTCCACACTACCATACATTTTTAGCACACATATTTGGCATATCGCGCGACTGTGTAGGATAGTGCGGCCCGGTCTTTAGTAATGTCCCATAAGAAGTGTGGCCAAATGTGTTGATTTGTTTTATATAATTACTGATTAGACCTGGAAAAAGCGGTTTTAAAAAAAGAATAACGAGTGATTCTGGGGCAGAGGGAATAAAATTTTATGCACAAGTGTATAGCCGCTTTAAAAATTTATTTTATGAGGTTTTAAAATTCAGCTGCACGTTCTCTGCATTTTGCGACATCGGTAGTGAAAGTTTTACACTTAAGTTATGAGATGTCGTCAGCACTTTTAAATATAAGACTTGCAGGAACATTTTTGTAAATAAATTATGACTTCCACTTGTTTAGAATTGCCAGAAACGAGTGGAAAATACTTGGAAAGACTGGGAACGATAGGGATGCGTTTGGACCTAAATAGGACCGACAGAGACACGTTGCGACCCGCATAGGACTAATTTGGGCGTATTGAGGTTTTGCCCATAACCTGTCAGCGCCTTTGTCAGTGCTATCTCGCTTATACTATTTTAAGTAGTCAGAAAAAAAATATGGGAACGCCAGGGACGTATTAAGACCTGCATTGGACCATTTTGGGTGTGTCGGAGTGTTGCCAGACTAATTGGTAATGTATTTTTCAGTGCTAGTAGACTCCTTTTTTTATAGAATTAGAAGAAATTTGCTAAAAACGTTTGAAGTGACTGAGAAAGCTAGGTACGAGTTTGGGAACTGCATGTAAATATTTGGGAAGTGTTGTGGGGTTTCCAAGCCACCTTTCAACACCTTTTCCAGCGTTCTCAGAATTCACCTTTATTAACTCTTTCATAAAAATTATAATTTTATCCCATTTTTGTAAAGAAGGATGCAAATAACATATAAAAATATTCGAATAAGATAAAGAAATAAAAATGTCGCGTCAAAAGCTTATTTTTTTATGCTGAATTATGTTTTAGTATGTTTGCGTATAATAAACCTCCTAAAGAGATATAAAACATTTTAAAATGAATTTACGTCCTCATTTTCCGGAACCAATCACGACGTGAATCGAGGTATTACTGTATATTTATGAAACAAATTCTTTATAAGCTTCTGGGGCAACGCTAGTCATTATGTTTTAAAGTTTAAACATAAACACAAGCAAGCCGAATTCAGTTTACGTGGCCGTATTTGGTTTACGGCAGCTGTCAAATTCCTTATAAATTACAAGGCACAGATATGCAGCAAATTTTGATACATATAACGATCTTCACAGCAGGAGTGCAATAAAAAAAATAGACACCTGATGCGATCATTCCACCCAAATTTGACACTGGGAAATGGATAAATTTGCCCAAATTCGCCACTGCAACCACCTGGTAATGAATTCGTTTTGATTGCATCTTTAAAATGAATTCGCTCTGAGTACAAAAACGTTTATTTTAAATGATTTGGATTTTCCATTAAGTTTTATTAAAATAAAATCCTTTATATATATAAAAATGGTGTAAAAAATTTATAGTAATTCATAAAATGAGAACGGCTGTGCCGATTTCTGTAAAATTTTTTTGTCAGTTGTTCGTATTTTCGAGGAGAAGGTTGGAAAATTTTGGAAAATCCCTCCGGAAAATCGAAAATCAAGTAGGATATATAAATACATACTTTTAATTTTATTTTATAACGAGGGGGTAGCGAAGCACACCGGGGTGAACTAGTTTTCTATAAAACTTGTGTGATAGAATTTCTATTGCGAGTTTTGAGACAACTTTGGTTGCAAAAAATTCCAAGAAATATTCTAAAATTAAAAAAAAAAAAAAAACAAAATTTTTTAAGAATCAATATCCAAGCATTTCGTATTTAAAACTCTTAAATAAACAAGGCAAATTTAAACTATGTATTTACAAAATGTATAAACATAAAATGTTAGTTGAATTTGCCAGTGATGATCCTAAACGATAGACGGACGTGTTGAAAAAGTGGAAAGTTTGAGATATAGAAATAATGACGCCGGCTCTGATATTATGCCTCTCAATCTTTCAACAAATATTTATATAAACTATAACATGTTTGTGTTTGTAGCTAAAAATAACAAACAAGATTTTGAGGAAATTGAAAAAAAAAAGTTCTGAGAAATACTATTTGTAAATTTTAAAGAAAGAATCTTTCATAAATCAAGCAAGTCATTGTAGTTAAATTAAATTAATTTTTAATTAAAATTTTATCATTTATCATTTCTAAGGTCGTTTGTTTATTTGTTTGTTTTTTCATTAACAAATTTCTTATCGAAAAATTCTTTTGGACTTATTTTTAAATCGCCTTTTATTGTTGTTGTTGGCAACGCATCAAAGCGTTTAGAACAAACACTGAAACATTTTTGAACTGTGGTACGTACAGATTTCATTATCACTTTAAAAGAAATGTGCGATCAGAAAAAACAAAGGCCCTATTTTTTTCTAGGTTTTTTGGGAACTACTGAAAAAGTTGATTGCAAGTTTTAATTCATGCTCATTCTGTTTTTTTTTTTTTTTAATTTTCCTTTTGGTGGAAAAAATTGGCTTCTGATTCTTTTTCTTCTTTTCACTTAAAATACAAAAACAAAATTTATTTTTGCATAAATTTTAAACAAGTTCTGGACAAACGAAAAATAATAAAGACAAAGAAGCACTTGATCAAAGTAAAATTACACAGGCCATGAGCTAAAAGCGTAAAACACTAAAACGTAAAAGGAAACCCCATAAAATTGTACAACAGCTCAAAATGTGAACAGAAGCAAAAACAGAAAAAAACCATCCGAGTCAAACTGAATGTTTGAAACAAAAACCGGCGGAAGTTTGTGGTTAAAATAACTAAAGGGAATAAACTAAAAATGTGGTCAATTACAGAACAAAAAAAAAATCTGAAATGTGTATAAAAAAGAGGTAGAAAGACAACCAGGCACCCAGATTGTGTCACGTTTTTCTTTTTCCTTTTTTTTTGGAAAACAGGGAAGTAAAATATTAACTTATGAATGAAGACAAAAATCAAAAGAATATTTATGATTTAAATCATTGAAAACATGGCCATAAATAATTAACAAATTGAAGAAAGACAGACAAAAGGCGTTAAGCACTTTAGCATTATTTTAATAAGAGGTAGGCAACACTGTATGAAAAAATATGGCCATGCATGATTGATTTTAGCAGTGATGTGAAAAAGGATTGTACTCGTATAAATGATAAAAATTCCAAAAAAAATGAATTTATTAAAATTTTTACACGCCAGCCGTTTGATACATATCGATGGCTTAATATGAAAAAGGTGTGAGTCGATTTTTGTCAAAGAGTTTTTAGCTTATTCTGTTAGACAAATGTCAAATGCACTAAACAAGTAAAATAATTTGAAGAATAACATTTATTTTGTCACTATTAATTAAAAATTTCATTAAAACTTTTTTTTTCTTAAAATGTTACGAATTTTATTAACTGCCTAACTTGGGTTCCAATAATAACCGATTTAGCTTTTGTATTGTTTAGCTTTTCTTCCAGTAAACAATTAATAAGTTAAATAAAATCAGTTATTAGTGGAACGCAAGATAGATTTTTTACATCTGAAAATCAAGCGATCGACATCGTTCGATATCGTGGGTTAGGCAAACAAAAAAATGGAGTTACGCCGTTTTTACAATAACCCGCCGATGTACCGAAAGTTTGCCTAGGCGCACAACAGTATTAGCGGGCAAATTACTCTGCCGTGAAAACTAGAGTAGGCTCTTCTAAATTTTATGGTATCGCCATTTTGTTCACTAGACATTTGATAATTATGCACCAAGGTTAGGTTAGGTTGGGTTAGCAGGCTGCTAGTAAAGGGAAGATTAGATTCCACCTCACTTGGGTCCTGATGTGGTCCCATTGTGCTACCTGTAGTGAAGAAGAGTGATATAGAAAAGGAGATTAGAAGAGTCGGAAGAAGAGCAGATGAGGGAAGGACATAGAAGAAACAAGAGAAGAGCAGAGCAGGTGGGAAAAAATTTAAGCAAGGGGTAAGTCTTGCAGAAACGGATGTCAAGCCCCCTATTGGGCGAACCATCCACTACTCCTGATGAAGGAGCTAAGACAACCGAGTTCCGTATCTGAGAGCTCGGAGAGGGTACTAAAGGATCTGCTGCCTAGAAAGCGGAGGCTGTGATCCTATTATGCACCAAACGGGCTAGTATTTAAGTACCCCTCAGGTTCTTCATTAAAGCTTCGCTGG
Organism: Lypha dubia; assembly: GCA_947311025.1. Lineage (NCBI taxonomy): Eukaryota > Metazoa > Arthropoda > Insecta > Diptera > Tachinidae > Lypha > Lypha dubia. The sequence goes on along the minus strand of OX371262.1, from coordinate 7,797,101 downwards.
CAGTACAAATACGGATATTCTCATCGTATGCCCTATAGTACCTTTTAAAACTTTCTACTATTTTTATTTTTGGCTGACACGCTACAAAGATCAGGTAGCTTAAACCTTCTGGTAACATTATTTAAATATTCCTCCCCCACCACTCTTAAAGTCTGATTTGGTGATGTCCCAATGATATCATTGTCATTGGGAAGACATGCTCGATTACGTTGTAGAAACTCTATGATTTCTGAAATTTCTATACTGAATCTTAAGTTTCTTCATGTTCTCTAGATAACTTGACTTGATCCGAAGAGCTTAATAAAAATATTCAGTATTGCTTAAAATTACTGAAGTAAATTCTCAAAATTGCAAATTATTGATACCGCTATTATCATTCACAACCCAGAAAAAGTATTTTCTGTATTGAGGTTCTCAACCATAATAACTGATAAATCATAATAGAAGTAACAACTTATTGCAGCCAACTAAATGAACAGTAAAATGACCTGCAAATCACAACAGGAACATTAATTTTAAGGTTTGGAAACACTCCAAAGAAAATGGAATTATTCAGACTTAATTTCGTATGATTTAATTTGCACTGTTGTTTACCTCGTAGACCTCACTGCCAAGCGCGGCAGCTGCAATCCTCTATAATTAATTAATTCCGCTGAATATCACAAAAAGTTACGACGCTTTACATTTTCTATTTTGTTAGACAATTTGCTTCAAACACTGAATACCACCCATAGGCTAGGTTAGGTTGGGAAAGATAATGTGCAAGCACGCATCCACTCGGAGACCCAAGGGGATCCAGTGTGATTCCCTTATAATTTTATTGGTCAATTTTCTTAGCCTCCTTAATGCCTAAGAAGAAACCAAAGTCCCGTTATCATCTATCATATAGCCACTTAATTCCCATGATAAAGCCCCTAGTATCATCAAGATTGTAATTCGCGACATCACTAATGCCCTCATGGAAACGTCTGCTCAGTATTTTTCTACCTATTGTGTTGCAGCATTGGGCAATGACAGATGATATTCTTGATAGTTTCTGGCTCCTCTTCATTCCAAAGTGCGATTTTTCTAACCGAGCAATGGTCAGGCAACTATTAAGACTTTTGAAACCTTTCTATTCATTCCCAGTAATAGATTAGATTCACCCAAGTCAATTTTTGCCCATATGGTCCTCGAGAATCTACAATTCTCTCTATTCGTCCAACATAGCCTAGCACGAAATTTGTCGTCGATTTGCCGCCGTTTCCACCACAAAATAGTCAATGAGAAGTAGATGAAGAATGACATCCAAGGCAGCCTGAGGTATGCTCCTCTGGGCACATCTGATACCCAGTTAGGCACACCTCTGAACTTTAGAAAGATACCACTCCATTCTACAATTAGAGTGAGTTTTAAGGTGGCCGATCCGAGATGTACACAACTTTAATCTGGATTAATTTTTTTTTAGGATGACAATTAACTACATTTAGTTGAAAGCTTAAGCGGTCAATGTTGGTGGGTTAAACTTACGGAAATATGGTAACACAACAACATGTATAAAAAGTCAGCTATCAAAATATTATAAATAAAAAAAACATAAAAGATTATATTTTAATTTTATTATTGTTTTTTTTAATAAAAAACTTAATAAAATTCAAAAGGGCGGAATTTCTTCTTCTTTTGCATGAAATTCAGTGTTGCTTGGTAAAAAAGCATTGCCATTTGACGTATAGTGTTGCCATTTTTTAGTTCAGTATGACCATTTTAACACTTAAAAACATCTAACACAATTAAACTCGATTAAATATATATTCAGATTAACATAAACGTAGTTTGAAATTACGTTTAAAGTCTATCCTAAAAACTCACTCTTAATCGACTGATTTCCAAGATTTTACACAATTTTCTTTAGTCTGGCAATCCTACTAGTAGTTACCACCTATACTTCTTTCCTTTCAAAATGTTGCCAAATTTATTTGTTTTAAATCTTCAATATGCTCAATTATTTTTAATTATCTAGTCTATGTTTGCAGTTTTAATTGTCAACGAAATTTTCCATCTATATTTTTTTTTGTTAGTTCTTCTAATTAAAACAATTTCAAAACAGTTGTTTCTACACATTGCGTTTGCTTTACACGTAAAATTGACAACTAATTTGTGAAACTTCATTTTAACACGGTATGTTTTTTGATTCGTTTTTTTTGCGAGTAATTTTACACTTGTTTAAATTTAACACCCCAGTAGTTTGAAGTTTACATGGAATTGAGAGTTTTTTTGTTTTTGCCATTTAAAAAGAACTTGAAATTTCATAATTAGATTTGTAATTTTGCCAAAAATGTCGAAAAAGTTGTCATTAAAATAATACGAAACTCAAGAAAGACATGAACTTGAATACTGATGTATGTATATTCTGGGTAGAACAACAACAAATTTCCTAATGTTTTTAATGGTTGAGATAATAAAAAAGAAAAACTAAAAGAAAAATATTAAATAGAATTGAGCAAAGTAGACAAATATGTAGTTGGTTTAGCTGCTGTTTTTTTTTTTTTTTTTTGTTGCAGGGTATTGAACTTCGCATGTAAAGCAAACCCAAGTAGTTTTCTTAAGTTACGTGCCATTTAATATGTTTTCTTCTGCTGCTTTTGATGTTTTATATTCAGATGAGTAGAGTGTATGAATATACTTCTTGTTCACATCTTATTTTTTTTTAATTTTTTTGTCTAACAAATAAAATAAAAAAAATTGAAAAAATGCTGCTGCTGCATCTCCATGTAGTAAATTGCATTCGCTCTAATGAATGATGGAAGAAGCCTGAAGAATAGTTTGCAGAGTTTGTACGCTAAATTGTCACATGTAGACTAAAACTACAGTGTCTTAATAGAAAGTTCTGTTCCAACAATTTTATGACAATAATTCTTCAAACATGCCACTTATGTCTGGCTGTCAGTCTGTCCGTCTGTCCGTTTAGAGGAAAAACGCCTACAGCACATTTTGTTAGTTTTTCTATGGGCTTTCCAATTCAGTTGTTGATTTTTGGATTAAATACTTTACAATAAACAAAATACCCAAAGAGGGTGGACAAAATATTAACATCCACATTAATTTTTATTTGATGATTTCATCAAATTTATTTCTACAAATTTTTGTTGAAAAAATAAAGATAAATAGAAAATAATTTATTTCCAACAATTTTAATTTGTAGCCAATTAGAGTTTAGGGTATTTTGAAATTGTTTATACGGTTTTGAGTTGTTGAAATGCATTAAATCAAAAGATTTAATTAAAACCACAAAAATAATTAATAAAAAAAACAAAGAAATCGATAAAATGCCTTTATTTACTTTCAAATGATATTGGGACAACACAAACAAGTCTGTACTGTTCGGAAAACATATGGTAACCAGATGTAAAATGTGGACCATACCATAATTATATTGTACCGCAATCAAGGCAAATTCAAAACACGTAGTCTTTACAGCTCAGGTGATAATTTTCGCCTCGTTTCGCCTCTTGTGTACAGTTGATTAGTCAAATGCTTTGTTGACACATTGTTCACAACATTTTTGTTATATCTGAAGTAGAAGTTTTTCAAAGCGAACTGAGGCGAATCTAGCTGCTATGAATTTGCCTTGTACCGCAATGAAACTATACTTTTCTTGGAAAATGTTAATTTGAAGGCGAAATGAATTACTTATTCAAGGCCAAGGGAATATTAGGTGATATTATCCCTACAGCGAAAAAAAAGAAACAGTATTGAATTCGCCTTAGGTCGTATTTTATGCAAATAAACATAATTCAAAGAAATTTAAAAACATCCTGGATTGAAAATTGATTGATTTTTTGTAGAAACAAACATTAAATTGCTGGTTTTTATGAGAAAAATTATCAAAAATCCCAAAAGACGTAGTTTAGTATTGGGCCTTTATAAAATGCTAAGAAACTCTGAACTGGCTCGACGGTATTATCTGAAGTGCAACGAAAATAGTTTAAAGAATTAAGATACTCCTCACAGACCATTTACTCTGACATTTACCTCTGACTCTGTTTGTACGACACAGTCTCAGGATGGTTGCAGTCTTCCAGGACATAAAAACGCAATGGCTAATGAGTTCGCAGTGGATATTGATATTCCCTAGCTAGGAATATTAAATTTTAGCGATTCGTTAGCAATTTGTGATTCGGGAATGTGGGCTGCTAACCCTCGCCCTCTAGATTGGTGATAGGGCTGCTATCTACGTGTCCAATCCCACGATGCAACCATGTTTCAGCGCTTATCGACCACTCAGGATACATGGTTGTGGCGCCTTCTAACTCTGGCTAGCCTTAAAGCGGATGCTACATTGCCCGGGGGGTACTTGGTCTAAGACCGGAAGTAGTTAGCTGCTTGGAAAGTTCAACAAAGGAATCGTCCTGGCCACTCCCAGTGAGTGGCAAATCAGAAACTTTCCACCTCTGCGAAAAGTCCCACCCCCTATGGCCCCCTATGCTCCAATGATAGTTAGAGGAACATATATATATAGGAATATTAAATGACATTAAAGGATGGCCTTATTAATGGCGACCGGATGGTCCGAAGTTTCCAAACCTCTTTGTTTCACACTTGTACAGTTGGGATGTTATTTTTAACAAACACAACCCATTCGCGATTAGCTTGCCTGCAATGAACGTCCAGGACCGGAAACGAATCGACAACCTCCGGAATACTAGACTAGCATTGGTACCTATTAGCCACGGCGACAGCCTCTAACCAACTGCGGTAAAGACCGGATTGCAATCATTGTGGGATAGAAAATTTTGTCCTTTCCTTTAGAATTTCCCAAAATTATCATAATTAGTCGAGAAAGAACATCAAACCTTCTTATAGCACTTTCTTTAGGGTTCTTCGTTAAGCTGTAGTGAAAATGCGGCAGTATGTGATATGTTTGCATTTCGTGAAAGCTTTTCTTGCACGAGTTTTTAAAATGTTAACTTTTATTTCTTTTCTTCTTTCAAGATGAAAATTTTTTAAAATCAAGAGTTTTGCAAAAAATCATTTGGCGCGCTAAACTAATGCCAAACCTTAAAAAACTTCTAATTTATATTAAATTTTTGTTACAGCATTTTTTTCTCCAACAACGAAACAGAAAAATAAAATTCACTTTAGGTGCAATTAAAACAAACACTGCCCCCAAATGTTAAGCTAAAAATATTATTTAGTTTTTAAATGCAACAAAAAATCTACCTTAATTTAAAACCAAAAATTAATTTAATTAAATCAACAAATAATAAATTAAAAAAAAAAAATAACAAAAATCACTTGTCAGTCATAAAACACAAACATGAATTGTGTTGCTATACCGGCTTCTGAAGATAAACGTAATAATGCTGTCGCCTCCTCATCCAATTCTTCGACTCCCCTGCACATTATTCATTCCGAGGTAACACTGACTACGCCCATTGTAGCAAATGGCACAAACAGCTCTACGTCGGGTTCAAATAAGTCACAATCTCTGCAGCGTACCACAACTACACATTTGTACTGTCGTTCATTGGAAAAGGATGCAGCCACTTTGGCGGTACCACAAAGACGTAGTTCAAATTCAAGAGGTTTTGCCTCCTGTTTAAGGGGCGAAAGAGATGATGCCTTTTTGGATTACCAACAGAGAGCTATACAATATGAGTCGAGCTTAAGTGGTAGACAACAACAACACCAACAACAGAATGTGCCACATGGGCAGCTGCACATAATGGATGACAATCATCCGTCACAGGTGCTACAAACAAGCATGAATAGTATGGTCAGTGGCAGTAATAATGAATCGACAACGGGCAGGAGTAAGTAATAACGATTAAGTTTTTTTTTATATTCTTTGAAATATTTTTCAATAATAGCAAGGCAAATTCATAACAGGTAGTCTTGCCTCAATTCGCTTTGAAAAATACCTACTTCCGATGTAAAAAAAATGTACCGAACAATGTGTCAACAAAGCATTTGACAAAGCAATTGAATCACATATACATAAGGGCGTAACACCGGAGCTGTCTAGACTACCAGTTATGAATTTGCTTTGAAATAAGAACAAAAATAAAATATTTTTCCCCCACTCTATTGATTTTATCAAGTTTGCCACAACCGTTATAGGGTTGAACATCTATATATTCTACACATGTGACTGCTGCCAGATCTATGTTAAAATTTTTAGTATTCAATATATCTTCCTCCTTCGATCCTATTATAAAAATATTGTTCTGTTAATTATTTTTATAGAGAACTTGTTGTCCTAGCAGATTTTCTGCCTTTGTTTTAATGAGTTACACATTTGGAAGCTAAAACTTGTCCTTAACAATCTCGACAAATACCCACCCATCGCCTGCTAATTTATCCAGTTCTTTAATTTAAAAGCAAACTCATAGAATAATCCATTCTCGGTCCTTAGTTATTAACAGTAATTATAAAAATGTTTGACGGAGTTGCAAAAATTTTTATAGTCATATAAACTTTTGCCTTGACTAAAAACAGATGGAGCAAATCACAAGGAGACAAACATTTTTCTTCTTATCACTAACGAGTTTGGGCCATACGCAGGAATACCCAACCAACACTAATGAAAAGGTTGATAAGTTTCGGAAATCCATCTGTGATCTATTTGGCAGTCGTGTTGAAATATTCTGAATTAATATGGGGTAGTGCAGTGTAATGATTTGGTAGTGCAGGCCTTAATTACTCCCGAACTGCTTTCTTCCATGAATGTTACCATTTTATAGGGCTAAAAGATCTTGACCCATGAAGATCGGTTTCACGGGGGCCGGTCTTGAAAGAATCGTTGGCGAAGTAAAAAAATTAATAAAATGACTGCTCACGCAGCTTAAAAAAAATTTAATGCGTCAACTTGACACCAGAGGTGCTACAACTCTACTCTAAAATTAACAAAATGCGCGATAGGAGAGTTGTAAAATATTTAAGCCATCTACTACATACTCACCATCCATCTTCTTCTCTACCCTATCACTTTCTCACTAGTTCTGGCACAAGTACGAATTATTCCCTTAGTGCTGCACTGATGAAGAAGAGACGGACACTTATGCTGATGCCTTAAAAATTTAGGAAGAATTAGTCCCGAACTGCTTTATTCCATGAATGTTGCCACTTTATAGGCTAAATGATCTTGACCCATGAAGATCGGTTTGAGGATGGCCGGTCTTGAAAGAATCGTCGGCGAAGTAAGAAAATTAATAAATGACTGCTCACGCAGCTTAAAAAAAATTAATGAGTCAACTTGACACCAGAGACGCTACAATTCTACTCTAAAATTAACAAAATGCGCGCTAGGAGAGTTGTAAAATATTTAAGCCATCTTCTACATACTCACCATCCATCTTCACTACCCTATCACTTTCTCTCTAGTTCTGGCACAAGTACGAATTATTCCCTTAGTGCTGGACTGCTGAAGAAGAGACGGACACTTATGCTGATGACTTAAAAATTTTGGAAGATGTGAGTTGTGGGGCAGTTAGTTCATCCCAGCTCGTTCTCAATGGTGCATCTACAACTCTTATCGGGTACAGAAGGTCTACGACTACCTACTGGATTACGTATTAAATAGTGTCGTTTTATGATTTCACTAGATCGCCCATTTATTTGTAATGGTTTTGAACAGGCAAGTGAGTAAGTTACCTGTTGTTCGAATTTCATATTAATGTCTAGTTCATTCCAAGGGTTAGCACAGCAAAAGTGATTATCATAGAGAAGTACCTAATTTCGTATCGTATGTTGGTAGTACAACCTCCACTAGGTTGATTTCCTTCTGCTCGCTCTGCTCGGAAAATCTCTAAACGGGTTATTGCGAGTTTGAAAATAAATTTAAAGCAAAAAACCTTGATATCAGTGCTATAGAACTTTGATTTTTCTTTTTGTTTCATGGTGCAGACCACGCTTAGAGTTTTTTCTAATACTACTGTGACTAAGACACATCTGCTTTCTACACTAGGCTACATTAAAGATAAGAATATGTATTCAAAAATTCTCTCATTAAAACTGAAGCTAAGCGATGGAGATGTCACTCCATCTACAGCATGTGGTAGGTAATTCCTAAGGAATATGGAAGACTTAAATAAAACTACACATCTTCTTCATAACAAAACTGCATTAGTATTCCACGGAGGAGTCCAAACCAACATTATTGCTGTTGTTTTTTTACACTAAATATTTCATGATTAATTTATACGTGTAACAAAAATAATAACCCATGATTTTTTGAGTCATTATTTCATATTTTCGAACATAATTTCGTGTTCATGTTAAGTTTGTGCCATTTTTATTGCAATTTGACTATTTTTGGAAGTATTTTGACAACACTTGTGTTTTGTTGTTTTTTTTTTTCTTACATATCTTTGCGTTGTTCGTTGCCTAAAAATACGTACTCATGCAGAAGTACACACATACATATTTTTATTTATATATTAAAATTTTTTTTTACTTTTTAATTCTAAATAAGGAATAAATATGAATACATTTTGTTTCATTTGGTTATTATTTTGTGACTCAACTAATTTTGATGACTTAACTAATTTTTTGTTGCTAGTTTTTTTTTTTTTTAATCAAATATATTTTGAGGAATAAATGAAACCAAAGTTTGCTACAACAGCATCATAACACATAAAAACGAGAGTAAAATGTTTGAATTGACACTAAATAGAGCCAAGATGGTATTTAAATTAATATTATCTAAAAAATGCGTATGAGTATGAGGACTAAAACTGTTGTCAATAAGTCTCTAGTGTATGCATCAATCTGTTTTTTGGAAGCAGTCTGATAATTTTACTTGACAGTACTTAAGTCCTTCGCCTGAACTATACACAAAAATATGTCCTTATTGATCTTCATACGTTTTTGGGTACTGGTAAATATTTATATAACGGCTATTCTTAACAAATCTATGAAACGTATCAGAAGTAAGCTCAATTACACCATGTTTTCCATCCCTGATTACAATTTCATACATATCGCACAATAAATCAGAAACACTGACAACTGAAAATTCACAAACCTTCCCGGAGCGGAAAAATGCCTTGAGCGGTATTTTATGGAAGGCGGTAATGAGAAACATATTTTCATAGTCATTTGCAGCATAAAAACAGCAATTATGCAATTGCATGTTTTTTTCTATGCGATAAATGTAGACTCAAAGAAAATATTTATACGTTTCATAACTTTTTAAGAATTTGGGCATCAATTTTTTAATGCATATTTTTGCATATTTCACTCCTTACAGCATAATTTTTTTAATTATTTAAGCCATTTTTTTAGTTTTTGTTGCATATTTGCTTCTATTTCCTGGATATATTGCACTTGTCAATGTCCACTTTTACAAAAAGGAACCAAATATATCGGTTTTTTTCGATTAAACAAAAAATTTTTTATGCTATTGCATAGCGGGCTTTGAGGCGACCGAATCAAGAAATTTTGAAACGTTTGTTTCTAATGTCTTTTGTTTTTGAAATGAAAAAAACCTGACGACGAAAAAACCTAACACTAAGTTTGTTTCTTAAGTCTCTTGTTTTTTTTTAAGTACTTAAATCGCCCAATGTATGTTAACCCCTAAAGTATGCTATTGATTTTGATTTCATTAACATACAGTATTGCCAGAATAACAACGGAGTTATTAAACAAGACGTAATAATATAATTGCATAAGTTGATAAAAAAATGCAATGCAATAGCTTTACCGCGGCAGTCCCCGAGTGCCACATGTCTTTTATTTTACTAATTTTTGCATATCTAGAAATTGTTCCTAAAGCCGCTTGTTTATTCAACGTTTTATTGATTTTTAATTAATTTTAAAGATTTCAGGGATCGATTTGTTAGTCCATAGTTATTTATATTTCCGAAGACATATTTTTTCATATTTTTTTTAAATTTTAAGTCTGATGAAAAAACTTAAAAAATACGATTTTTTCTGAATTTAGAATTTTTTTATTTAAGATTTTAAACTTAAAATATATCTTTTGTTTTGCAATTTTGAATTAATTTTGGGATATTTGAGTGCATATTTCAGATTACACAGCATATTTATGATAATTTCGTTTTAGTTTTAGTGGTATATTTTGAAATTTTTGTAAACTTCAATATTGTTTTAAAAAAAAAGTGCAGTAATTGTTCAAAATTAAAAAAAAATTTTGCAATACTTTTTTTTAACAATTTTACAGCAATTGTCTACATTTCTTTGATTTATTGCCAATTTATTTACAGATTTAAAATTTTTTTGATTAATTTAATTTTTAGTGCCCATATTTTATGTTTTAGAGCATAATATTGGTTATAACTTATTGTAACGTACATATGTACATGTATTATGGCCATTTTTTACTCACAGCTTCAGCATTTTTCAAATAATTTTTGTGATTTTTGCAAGATATGGAAGATACAGGAAGATAACAACCGAGTTTTGCTAATATTTAAACCATATACACAGTGCCAAAACTGCCTAATAGAATCAAGAAGATTTTCTCTATGAAACGCTTTTAGGCTAAGGGGTATCCCAGCAGAAAGAAGCGAAGATTTTTTCGAAGAGATTCCTTATTGTTTTTATGTGGTAAATCTTATTAATTTTTTCAATAAGGAAAACACATAAAATTAAGAAGAAAACTTTTTATTTACAAATTTTTTTACTCAATTTCCGTTATTTTTGGCACCAAAAACACAATTCATAGAGAAAAACTTCTTGATTCTATTAGGTTTTCATATGAATTGTAAATAAAAGGGAATTCTTATTGATTTCATTAGGTCGTCTTATTGTTTTTTTCAAAAAGATTTTCATCTTGATTTTATTAGGTTCCTGTATGATCATGTGTAAATCATCTTCTTAATTTTTTTAATAAGAATATCTTCTTCATTTTATTAGGTATTCTTATTGTTTTTTGCAAAAAGTTTTAACTTATTAATTATTCGTTCATTAGCTGTCAAAAATGCCCTATGAAATAATGCCCATTTGCTTTATTTCCCATCTCTGTTAAAATGTTGCTAAAAAGCATATGTATCAAATCTTTTTCCCTCAAGATTTTTTACAGAATTCCACGTGAAATACTGAACAAGATACCGGGATTAAAGAAAAAGAAAGAATAGATTAAGAGCATAAGTTTATTTTGTAATTTTGGGAATATATTTTTAAATTTTTGCTGCATATTTAATGTGCATAAAACTCACATTTAAAGGAATATTTTCAGTTGTTGTGATATTTGATCTATGAACCCGGTTTATTAAATAAAAAGCATTTTGAAAATTTTGATTGGAGATATGTATTATGCGATATAAATAAGTATGTAAGTATGTACATATTTCTATTCTGTACAACCAAGTGAAAATTAGGTTTACTTAAGCCCTTTTGAACATTAAATAATAAGAAAGAATTGTTTCCATCGCCTTTTTTAAAAGAAAATTAAAAAAAAAAACAGTCAAACCATTTAAGTTTCAATCAATTACAACAAAGTAAATGCAGACACACTTACATATATATGTACCTACATATGTACATATCTAACTGTGTACTTATAAATAAATTTGTACGTACATTTTTCAATTGATTTCTTAATAGTTTGCTTATATGTATGTAGTTGTCAAATTAATTTCCCCTAATTGTTTGAATAAATATCAACAAACAATGCAACAGTTATATTGTAAATAATACACAAACCAGATGGTACGGCAGCATGGTAGTGAGTGCATGGTGGGGCTGGCATCACTAATAGAAAGAAAAACCACATGGCCAGCTTAATACCGTTTGTTATTTCTACTGTTGCTGTTGATGTAGTTTTTGTTTTGTTTTTTTCTGTTCATTTGTTTGGTGCATTATTACCGCAGTATAGTCAGTTGTGTATTTTTTCTATTTATTATTTGATTGTTTTTTAAACAAGTGTATCGAATTTCATTAAATAGTATTCATGTTGTTAAATAAATATGTAACAAATAATTAAAACTTATGAAGTGTTAAAATTAGTATAAAATAAAAAAGCAAGAAACAAAATCATTTTAATTAAAGTGAATTTTAAAAAGATTTTTTTTCAGGAGCGATGCATATGTATGTGCATAAATGCATGCAGTTCTTATAAAACTAAAAATTTTAAAGTTTATTGAAATCGAAAGTAATTAAAAACCAAATTAAATAAGAAGTCAAAAACAGTTCATTAATGTGTGTTCCCAACGTCATTTAAATATTGAATTAAAACATTTTTTGTTCTACTGCCAGATTTTACAATTTCTGGAAATGGTAATATGTTGCTTAAATCTAGCTTAGTGAATCTATTCTACATATATACCTACGGTGACCATATTTTTCGACAAAAATAAAGGACACACAAAATTAAATAAAAATTATTGGTATTAATTTAATTACATACCTAAGTAGATATATTTTATATCAATAAAATAAAAATATAATTCAAACAATGTAATATTAGTGACTAGTACAAGTAGTTACATACATATTGTATGTACTTATTTTAATGTTTAAAACAGAAATTAAATATGCCTAGAAGTTCATACGTCGTTAAAACAAAAAATTAATTAATCAATCAAAATAAACAAAGAAGTTGAATTTAGCCAATAATACAAAAATAACTAAATTCAATAAATTAAAATAACTAAAAGCAATAGTTTAAGGATTATATTTATATTATTGATAGTTTTCTGAAGAATGTATTTTTGTTATTATATCAATGTTATTTAATAAAAACAATTTAAATTCTGCACAATCCATTTGAAAGCCGACAGAAAATTTGACACTTTGAACATACACTTTTCAGTGTTGCCAGGCAATTCCTGTCTTGGGTGGTTATAAATTTATATTGTATTGAGTTTAAAATTTCGGTATTTTGAGAAAATAGAACTTTTAATTTTGGAAACTAAAGAAGAACATTAGCTATCAAAAAGAAAGGACAAAAAAGAACAATTCAATTAAAAAAATGACAATTTATTTTGTTTAAATTTAAAAGGACGTTGTGTCAAAAAAGAGGACTGTCCTTTTTAAAAAAGGACGGTTGGTCGGGATATACCACGGTGGAGAAAATCGCTAAACCCGGCCAAAGGAGGTTATGCAGAAAATATATTCTATATACCGCCGTGTCGGAATATACCATGGTGAAGAAAATCACTAAGGCCAACCGAAGGCCGGTTATGCAGAAAATATATTCTATATACCGCCGTGTCAGGATATGCCATGGTGGAGAAAATCGCTAAACCCGACTAAAGGCCGGCTATGCAGAACATCTAAAAAACTGCTTTGACACCTAAAGATTTCAAAATTTAAATAGATAATTTGCAAATTCGTATAGATCTAGTCAAAAGCTTTCAAATGATCCAAAATTGTCCTTATAAGTTGAGAAATGCAAAGAGAAATCGCTCATATATATAAAAACTTCAGAGGCCAATAACTCGAAAACTATGCGTTTCCGAGAAAGTTACCACAAAATTTTCGTCTTATTTTTCGATTTTCTATCGCCCTATGTAATTTTTTTTTACTGCGTCACTAAACTAGATTTGTTCCACAAAAATTACATCATCTGAAATATACAATTATTTTTATGTCAAATACATATATTTTTGTTCATTTTATACAAAAACTTATGCCCTCACAAAAATATCAACGTGACTCATCTTCTAATTGGGGTGTAGAGAAGAAAAAAAATGTTAAGAAATATTCACGCCAACCAAGCAATGAAAATTTACAATTTTATTAATATCTGCTTTTTGCAAAATTTTTTTATGTAAATTAACTTAATAACTCAACACTTTTCACTATGAAAACGAAAATCATCAAAATAAATTTTAATAAATGTGCGAAATTTTCTCATCATTTAAAAAATTAGACAACAATAGTCTATTGAGGTTGCGAGGATGGAGATAAATGAATTAATAATTTCAGACTGAAATGTTAAAATACAAAACATGATACAAAAAAAAAAAAAAAACAAAAACTTTAGAAAAATAATAATGAATAATATTGAAAAAAAAAAAAAAAAAAAACAATGAGCCAGGTTTGCATGTAAAAGTATTATTAACAAAAAAAAACCATTGTTTATTGGTGCTATTGTTGTACTTCAGAAAAAAAAAATAAAAAGGTTTTTTATGATACCGATAAATCATAAAAAATCTGAGCTAATTACTATGAAACGAGACAATTTCATTAAAAAAAAAAGTGTATCAAAAGAATATCGAGCTGGATATCAGTCTCTAGTAGAAGCAAAAATTAAACTAGACCGAACAAAATAACTAAAACAAAATTGGCAAATGAATAAAACTCTTTAGACCGGATGTGTCAAAACAATTTTTATAGAAAAAAACTGATGTTTATGTATTTGTTTTTTTTTTATAACTTGTCGATTTATATTAAAAATGCTATTTTTTATTAAAGTTATGATTTTAATAAAATTACAAAACATTCACTTACTATAATAAAACTGAAAGGAGCAATATATCTACATATAAGTGGACGAGCCAAAAATACTTAACATAATTAACATAAAAATACTTTCAAATATCTATTGAAAAAAAACTTTAAGTGGCTTATTTTAAACAATCTATATAAAGCTTATAAAATCAAATCAATGGCTTAAGTAAATTTCTTTTAATATACAGCTTTTATAAGCTTAAATTATATATTATGAATAAAGCGTTAAATATTTTGTGGTTGGTATCTACTAGTGATGTTACGAATACTCGTATTCGTATTCGACTATTCGACTATTCGCCTGTTTTAAGATATTCGTATTCGTATTCGCCAAATTCAAGCGAATATTTTTCGAATAATTTTCCCATACTTTTCCAAAAAAAAAAAATCATACAAAAGCTTAAAAAAAGTACATAAAATGTAAAAAAATATATTTTAATTTTTATTAAAAAAACCCATTGTATTTCACGCAAAGTAATAACCTTCTTAAAAAACAAACAAAAATATATATAAATTATAATTTAAGTTGTCTCAAATGTATTAATAAAATTAAAAATGCTTTCGCAGCAGTGAATTGAACAAAGTACATCATCTATCGGCAATAAATTGGAATATACTCGTATAATGCATGATATTTAAAGAAACTCGGTGAGATCAAGAGACCTCGTTCTCGGACTGGCGTATTAGTATTTGTTTTAAGTCGGCTGGTATTGAAAATCAGCATTTATAAAAAATCTGTTCAGATCTTTGCTATAACTATTAGCTTGTACGAATTTTTTTAAGAAATTATCTGAAGGTTATGTAGGATTCGGCTAAGCCGAATATATCACTCTTAATTGTTTTGTTACTTGCTAATCACGCAGTCTTTGGTTGTTTAAATTTCTATTAAATTGGCATCACTATAAATTTTACTTGAAACTCAGGGTTGCAATATGTAACAAAGCTAAAGAAATAGAAACTTCGTAGCAGTTGAACATCGCAAATTCATCCTTATCGTGATTGGCGGTGAAGTCGAAAAACGCCAAATACTATAACGGTTATTAGATTAGATGTTTTGTTACTTAACCAGCTGATTTGCTGATATTTTTAGTAGATACAACATCAGGGCTGTATAATTCAATGCTCTGTTTAATAGGAAAATTTAAACTCTTGCCCAATAATAATCCAATAATTCTTGTTATGAATATATTTCTTATTCGCCACTTCAACTTAAATATGTCTAAAAAATATTTTATTTTCAATTTTCTGAAATCTCTTTTTTTCTCTACTTTTTTCCTAAACTTAAAAAATATAAGGCACTTAAGTACTTTTTCAAGTAATCTTCAATAATGACAGCTCTTTGTACTTATGTCATCATCATCTTTGTCGTCATCACATACATACATACATACATATATGTAATTGTAGTGCTCATGTACATAAAATGTTTAGATCAAAAAGACTAGTAGCCCCAGTCACTCATCTGTAAAAGAAAAATAAATTATACATACTTACCGAGTATGTATAAAAAAAGAAACCAAAATGATGTGTTGTATACATATTTTTATAATTTTTCTTCTCTCTTTTTTAAATTCTACATAAAGTATTTTGTTTTTTATCCGAATGGTACTTTTTCAAGTGGAAAGATTAACAAAAAAATATTAAGATTTATTTCGTTTAAACATCACAAAAGGTTGGCATGATCGAAACTATAATGAGTATTACAAAAATTCTTGCAAACAAAGGAAAACAAAAAACATAAAAGCTGTCTTATGAAATTTAAAAAAGCCTGCCAGGTTTCAGGGTTTCTTTTTTCATGAAAAACCAAAAGACTTCACTGGCATTCTTTATTTCATATAATAAAAATTTCCTTCGCAGTGTACCCGTCTATTGACCTCCAATAGAGACATTTTGAAACGCAGAAAAATGAAGACCTGGATTCGATCCGTGGTCAGGGCAAGTCAATAAACATCATAAATTTCTTTCAAATGCACTAAATTATGAAGTCATAGCACTGGTCACTAAAAAAACCCGCTCCGGAAGCGATTCATACCGTTGCCAGCTAAAGTTCACCACTTCGCCCTCCTTCGTCGGTTAGCAGAATCGTTGGCACAGTAAAAAGGTTAATAATAGTTTAAGACATTTTTTTCGTCTATTTAACACCAGAGGCGCTGTAATACTACTATAAAAATAATAAAAACGCGCAATAGCAGAATTTTAATTTTAAAAAATGTTAGACTAATTGTAGGAAGGAAGGCAAATTGAATGCTAGTTAACCCTATCAACCTACGTGATCATCAGCTGTTCAAAATCAAAATGGCTATTTAGACCAGGACAACACAAATGCAAGTAGTGTTGCATTTTTTTTTTTGACAGATTAGTAGTTTTATTGCAGTTGTTTTAGTTGTTGAATTATTGTAGGGATAAGGCCTCCCTAGTATTGAATTCGCCTTCGTAGCGAGCATTGTGTTGAAATAAAAACGATTTTTTGTCGACAAAAATTATCATTTCGTCAGAGTTTATAAATAATCACTTATGGTGTTTTCTTTTCTACAAAAAGATGGTACATCTCCATGCAGAAAATGTACTTTGGTGTACGATTCTTAAATATGTTTTGCTCTCTAAAAGGGCAGGGTATTTCATTCTAAAAAAATCGCCCTCACTGTTGAAAACAGGGCGTTCCACTTTTTCATAAGTTGTGTTCAGTTCTAGTGAAATAACAAGCTGCATTATTACATGGTTGGCAAGACATTTTATTTATGTACCTTTCAACAAGGTGTCATTTTGTGTGTAGAATAGAAAACACCATTAGAGTATCCTTACATGCCTTATGGCTTAATGCTTCTTGATATAATTATAGTATTTGATCAGTTATGGATTATCGCTGTTAAAACTGTGAGAGAAAGAGTGTTTTCTTTATACTTTTCTTAGACCAAAATTTACAGTCTTTAGTTAACTAATGACAATAGCTTAACTCATGATATTTGTATGAAAAATCTTTGGTTAAACCATTGTTATTAGTTAACTAAAGACAGTAAATTTTGGCCTAAGAAGTGCAACTTTTAGATCGCCCTCCATATTTCTTGTCACATATTTTTATCTTTTGGAATTTCATAAATCATTGTGCACTTTAAATCTAATTAAATGCATATTTAACAATTGTTTAAATAGCGGAAATGTTCTATTTCAAGTTGTTATTATTGTCTATTAAGACTCTCGTTTTGCAGTCACTTAGAGGCCAGCCGTCTGTCACTTATTAGCACTCTTCAAATTGACCGAATTATTCTAAAACACTTTTTTGTGTTTGCTTCAATTCAATCAAGATTATTTACATACAGACCGATCTTGTTTTATGTTAGATATCAGTTTGAAGAGTTTATTATTATTATTGTTTGCTTTTTTTTTTTTTTGTTGGTCATGTTGATCTTATTTTCAAACATAATTGAAAGCAATTTAAAGTTTGCAATAGCAGTAAGTTTTGTCCTGATCATTACGAAGAGGGAAAACGAGACGCGGCGGTATTAAATTAAATACTTGCCGTACAAAATTCTGCTTAAACAGAAATGACGCCATCAATTTAAGTTAAAAAATGTGTTTAGAATATTAAATAAATTTGATCTCTTTTCATGAGTAAGTTTTCCTTGATTTTAATAGTTTTTGAAAAGAGCAACGGAAGCTTTTTTTAAACTTTCGTTTTTTTTTTTTTTTTTTTTTTGTATTTGATAAGTTTTTTTGTTATGTGGCTCTTTTGCGGCTAAATTTGACTTATTTAAATCGTGTTGGATTTTTCTACATGGAGTCTTTTTGGTCTCTACACTGGCCGGGGCGGACCGCATAAGGTTTTTCTGGTTATAGTTTTCATGTATGGATGCAATCAATGGGAATTGCATCGTTTTCTTGTTTTACACTTTCTCTAAGATGCGACGATTTAAATAATTCCGTTTTCTCTCCTTGAAGTTAGAAAGGTGTTGTTTGCTTGGTTTTCACTTTTAGAAACTCTTAGCAAGATCCAACGATTTATATGTTTGAGTTTTTTACATGGAGTCTTGTTGATCTACAAGCTGGCCGGATCGATCCTCATGAGGTTTTTCTAGTTATGATTTTGCATTCAATGGAAATTGCATCGTTTTCTTGGTTTTAACTTGCGCAATGTCTAACAAGATCGTAAGATTTAATTAATTCTGAGTTCTTCTCCATGAAATCTTTTTGGTCTCCACTCTGGTAAATTCTCTTTAAATCTCAGCATGCTTCAATTGCATTTAATGTAAATTTCTTTTAATCACATTTTCCAGTTCAATTTACTTTATTTATACTCGTATGTATTTTTTATTTTTTGCTCATCCAATTTCAAAGCCAACACAAATTTTGTTGGAAACTTTAATACCCTACTGACCGTTTCATTTCATCCATATGTTTTTATTAAACTGTCTACAGAAGTCAAGTAGTGTTATTTACACATATGTATATATATATTTTTGAAAGAATTGTGGCCTTTTAAACACATGTTGCATTAATTTAGTTGCTTTCTTTGTTTTGTATACAGCAAATAATTTTAAAGCTCATGTGGGGCACACCATTAGTAATTTTTTTTGATAGACACTTGAAATTTCTTTATGAAGTGTAGAAGATATTAAACAAAATTATTTTTTTTTACCCCAAAATGCAGCAGTAGCTTTTTTAAAGCCTTTGTAAATCATTTGCAAACAATGGAGTAATACACTGCGCAACAAAATGATAAGTTCACTTGGATAGTTTTCTCTATTTTAGCAAAAATACAAAAATTTCTTTTTCTTCTCATCTCTTGTTTGCATATGATCTGCATCAAGCCTGTCTTGTCAATGTTAGAGCTGCTATGGACTACAATGTCAAAAATGGCGCTAGTCATAAACTTTAAAGTGAAAAACAATTTATATAAAAGCAAAATATTTTAGTATAAATTGGAGTTAATTTTAACTCACAAAACTAAATGATTGTTTTACTTAACAAGAGCAAATTATAAGTAACCTTATCACAGCTAAGCGTACTGTGTTAATGTAAATGAAACCATCCTTATCGTATAGTGTCATCATGCAAAAAGAAAAAAATATATATAAGAGTGTCGCTTCAATTTGTCTCAAATTGTCTTCATTGTAAAAATGAAGTGTTGAATTTGTATAAATTTGTTTAAAATACTTTATTTATTTCATTGTTTCTTTTTTAATATCATTTGACTTATCTTAAGCTACGTTCACATATATCGAATATTTGTCGAAAAAAACGTAACCAATAAGGAATCATGGGTTCGCATTTTTTAAAAAGTGGTATAGAAATACTTTTTTGTAAAATAATTAATTTTATTTTGCAATATAAAAACCAAGTTAAATGGCACTGTTCATTAACAAAACTAGTGGTTACGTTTTTTTGGACAAATATTTAATAAATGTGAACGTAGCTTTAAACATTTGTAAACTTTTATAGCTGACATTGTTTTTGTCTCCAACTCAGTTAAATTTAAATAACTGACGTCTCAATTTGTTTAAATGAGCTGCGTTCTAAAATGTTTATGTTTTTGTGTAAATGTTGTTGTAGTAATAGTTTTATTTTTTTATTTATTTATTTTTTTTTTTGTTGTTGATGAAGTGACAACAAAAGTCTGTCAAGGTTATTGTTTACAATTTATTTTGACAGAGTTGCAATTTCAATTAAACATTTTTAGAATTATATCTTTTTATATTTATTTCTATAGAATAAAATAAAATTTAAGTGTCTTCGAAATAGTTTTGTTAAATAATTTTATTGTTTATTTTCTTTCTTTTTAGGTGAGTACAAATCAAAAACCCTGCCACGCATACATTTCGATAATTCTATTAATGATATGTCGCTGAATGAAGGTATTTATTAAAAAATATATATATAAAATATAACAATTAATCGAATATATTCTCAAGAATTTGTGTTTTAAAAATTTTTGTTTATATGTGAAGGGTTAGCTAATCCATATGCTGAATTTCATTGGTTGCTAATGCCAACTCATTATTATTAGCGTAGTGTGCAAGCACACCTAATTGGATCCATTGTGATTCCCCTATTATCTAAGAAAAAACCAAGGGCTCTTTGTTCATATCACAAATGCAGTAATGGAAACTTCTACTCAGCCATCTTTGCGTATGGCTTTGCAAAATACGCTGCCTTGGGCAATGTCAAATGATATGCTCGAAAGTTTCTGGCTTCTCTTCATCCCCGCACATCCTAAAATAATTTGGAGTGCATCGCTGGTCTTCGCTCTAACCGAGCAATGGCCATGCAACGCTCCTATTAAGACTCTGAAAACCTTTCTATTCATTTCCAGTAATAGATCAGATTTACCCGGCTCAAGTTGTGACCATATGGTCCTCGTTACTATACAAACCTTCTTATTCCTCCAGGAATGATTACTTCTGTTGATCACCCAATTACTGAGTTCCCTATAGAAGATCTATCACTAACTTCTCGTCCTTAACATAATAAATAAAAAAATTTATGTATTTTAAATAATAAGTTTATTAAATTATAAATAAAAGTTCACTTAAAATGCTGCTTTCCTCAGATCATACGATAAATGACACTGTGCAAAAAAAATTAAACTTTTATCCAAATTAGCAAAACGCATTTGCATATTTTTATTGTGAATCAGCATAGAACACCATGTAAAATATTACTGGAAGTATTCTAACAAATTTCTAATATTTCTTTTAGTACATTTATTTTCGTGAGCTTTTAGTGTACAATAAAAATTTTCTGAATAAATAAAAACAAAACAATACGAGAATTACTTCACTTTTTAATTGATGCTAATCTGTTAAGGCCGTGCTTCACTATCCTACAGAATCGTACGATTCATTCACATGAAAATCTTGCAAAAATCTGACCGACTTTAAAAAATCGTTTCAAAATGTTGTTGTTGGTGCCACACTATCATACAAATCTGATGCCAAAACATCTGGTTGACAATAAATACTCCTCTGATCGCATGAAAACTATCATTTTATGAAAATTTTCATAAAATTTTACAAATCGCACGACTTGCCAAAAAATATGTCACACAGTTGCATTTTTAGTCTACGCTACCATACATTTTTAGTACACATGTCATATTTGGCATATCGCGCGACTTTGTAGGATAGTGCGGCACGGCCTTTATTGACTACACCAAATTCCAGTTGGGTTATTTTTTTCAATGCACATTTTCTGTTATTTATTTTGTTCTACTTAAGACAAACTATTTTCATTTTTTGCTTCAATACATAAAAAAATTTTAATATTTGTAACTGATTTAATCCATAGTGATTCTAAACTGCTCTACAAACTTTAGCCTATAGAATTATTATGAACTAAAATTTAATATAATTTAGTGAAAATAAACATATGTACATACTCGTACATATAGAAAATATAATCTTTGAAATAAAACTCAAACTTTATGCAGATACTTTTGACAGTTACAAGTGCTTTCGACTTTTCTATAACTCATGCAGTTCGTCTATAAAATAAAAATCCTAAACAAACTATATGTCTGGCAACTACATACATATCAATTAACACAGCCCTACAAACACCATTCATTCAATCAATCAAAATAGTACAGTCAAATATGTATTAATAATTGTGCTAATAACACAATTAAAATATAATATAAATCGATTTGTGTTTAAAACAAAGTATGTTTCGGAAATGGAAAAAAAATTTATGCCAAATAATAATAATATCAAATGTTTACAAACATTCACACATGCATAAACAATTCTTAATAAAGCGTTAACTGTAAATAAACCATACAGAGCGAAGTTAACAACATTAATGGCTGTTAAATTAACAAAGGCCAGCTAACAAATCAAATGTAACATGTAGTATGTAGATGCAAAAGAAAACCGCGTGTTTGTATATTCACATAATAATAAAAATCATGATTTTTTACGGCAACAACAATACTAATAATAATAAAAATGCAAATGAATTGTATAGTTAGTTATTGCTCAAGTTAATATGTACTTATTTCTCTAACTATGAAAAATGGCCAACTTTAATTTACATGCTAAAATTTATGTAATTTAATATGTAGTTTGTTTTAAGTTTTTTAAATTGATTTTTTTCTTTTACGTGCCTCCTTCTGCAGACAATTTCCTTATTTACTCGAAACATTTATTTTGCATTTCCTATTAATATTTTCCATATTTTCCTTAAATAGCCATTCAAAAATATGTATGTTAAAAGTTTTAAATAATAATAATTACATGATAAATTTTAGTTAAGGTTTGTGCTTTAGCACATTAAATTTATTTAAAGAACTCTATACTAGAGCTTCTATGTATATTAAAATAAAAAAACAAAACAAAAACGTGGCCAATAATTGTCCCTTTTATGGGCTTGCCAGTCTGACCACACTATTTATGGTGGCGTTTTTATACAAACATTTTGTTTTTCTCCTTAAAATTATTTCATTTCTTTTTTGTGTTAAATGCAATTTTAATTACATACTTCGTTTCGTTTGGTTCGAGTATTATTATTCATTCCTGTTACTTTACATGAAATGAATTGACGATTTTTTGCTTGTTGTCTTTCAACGGAAATCATTAAATAGTAATAGAAATTAAATAGTTTTAAGTAAAAAATACCATTTGAAATGTTGAAACAAAAAGTAAATATAAAAATTAAAAAGTATTGCCAACAATTTTCCAGTCAAATACGAAAATTTTTCTTAGTCCACTCAAAAGCAGGTTTTGGGGATTTTATACATTTTGTAATAAAATATGTGTAATGTAAAGAATTACTCGAAATAATTTTATGTCACCAACAGATCTATATATTATTTCCTCTCAAGTTGCACCAGTTATGTATACTTGAAAAACTTCATTGAAATCGATTGGGTGTGACCAGAGAGTGTTGTGAATGATCGCACTGACACCTAATTATCAGGGGTCTGAACCAGTAGATGTTGCGGGCTTCTGTCTCATGATCTACAATAATCAGAGAAATTCATAGGACATATATAACAAAAATTTCAAAAAGAGAGGTGCATCTTAATTTACTTTTGTAGGACCAGCACTCAGAGGATGACCCGTACTTATATATTGCACTGTACGAGAACTTATGGAAAGGGATAAGAAAGCGCATAGAGATGTTGAAAATGTAGAAGGTTTAATTATTTTACAATTCTGCTATTATTGTTCGTATGAGACAGTCAGTGAAAACATGTCAGTGTAGTATTGGGATCCACATCAGAAGGATGGGTACAGGTTACAACGACTATTTTAGAAGTTTTTGATGTTAAAGAAGAGGTTGCTTCAACTTGCATGTCAATGTACGGCTCTAGAAGTCTGCCGATTTTATATAGTGTGGCAAATATATTACTAGTCTGTCTATCTTCTTCTGTAACACAATCAGAGTGATTTGACTCGGCGACAGAACAATTAATTAATTGATTGTGTCCTGCATCATAAAGGCCGCTGCCTTTAACGGACCTAAATCCGTCACTTTTGCAAACTTATGTATTTTAAATTGAACATTACGCCATACCTTGTGAACTTTAGAGACTTGAATATTGAATTTTTTTAAATTAATTAGCTGCCCGGTGTCACACATACAAACAAATTTTCACTGATACAACTTTAAATGCTTGATGTGATTTTGACGAATGTATAGTGCCTTTAAGGAGAAAATTCTTAAAATCTATTATTTTGTATCCATTTAATCTAAAGCATAAATGAACAATAACCCCATAAAAGATGGCGTTCAGATTTTATTTTGGCTTCAGGGAAAACTTTTGATGCATTGAAATTTTACATAAAATGAAAACCTGTGAATAAGTTTGATATTAAGCCTTGGTGTCTTTGAAGACTTTATAATAGAATTTTATAAGAAATATTTTTGCTAATTCCTTCAGTCCGCTATATCTCTATTTATAAAGAGAAAATTTTTAGATCTTAAAAAAAAAAAACAGTTTCATACATCCTCATAAAATTAAAATTTCTGAAATATTTTTGTACTAATTGTCAATGAGTACGAAATTCAGCCATATACAAATTGCTTATCATGATTTTGACGTTGAATAGATGAACAAATTTGATCACCAAGAAATCCCCATAATAGTGTTAGATATTTCCCAAACTGAATTGTTTCCCACGATAAATTATGGAAAATACCCAAGTATGGCTTTAAACACAATCTAGAGATTAATTTTTTATTGTTTAAGCATTTAAAATCAAATTAGAGAAAATTATACATTTATTAAGCAATTATTTTCCACCATCTCCTATCACTCATATTTAAATGTTGGCAGCATTTTATTTGAGTACTCTAGCTTATTACACACATGGTTGCATTTGTACAATCTGCTAACGTACTAATCTCTCAGTCATGTATAGTGTTTGAAAATTATAAAACTAATTTATATTTTGTGCCAAATTTTTTTTTTTCTTTTAAATACTTTATCCGCTAATAATCTGTTTTTGGTTTGGCTTTTAGAATTTTTGGTTATTTGCGTGACTTAATAATAAATGAAGGCCAATGTAAATATTTACGAGTAGTACATTTATGTTTTTTAATAAATAATAACTATTATTTATATTGTTTATTCATGTTAATATATTATTTTATTTCATAATACAAAGTTTCTTTATTTTAATTTATTTTTTTTTTCACAACTAACACGTAATAACCATAAAAACAAATGACGAATTCAATTTAGTATCCAGAATAAATGGTTTTATGTAATTTAGTTAAATTAAAATTACATTGACATCTGTACACAATTAAATGCATGAAAATAAAAAAGAGAAACACATTTTACAATTTAACAAAAGACAATTTTACATTAATTATTTATAAATTGTTATTAACTGAGTGAGACTCGAATGAATAACA
The DNA here is from genome assembly GCA_947311025.1 of Lypha dubia. NCBI lineage: Eukaryota > Metazoa > Arthropoda > Insecta > Diptera > Tachinidae > Lypha > Lypha dubia. The sequence continues at coordinate 7,771,847 of OX371262.1, read as the reverse complement.
CATCTTCACAAGGGATACGAAAAACAAAGCAAATTGAAATTTAAAATTAATTTGGGGTAGTACTTGGGGAAAGCCAGTTCAATATGCAATACATATTGTAAGTCAAGGAACAAAAGTTATTGGGCGTGAGGTGGGGGCTGGATGTTGGAGAAAAAGACTGAATTTAAAGCAAGATTAGATAAAAGGTTCTGTTTACTAGACTTCTAGTCTTCTAAGACTTCTTCTAGACTTCTAATCTAGTCGAGGAATGCTGGGCTTCTCCAAACGAAATCTTGAGACACGTTTGTTTTCGTGCAGGGATACGGAACCAGAGTAGGTAATGGAATTGCTGACACGATAGCGAAAAATGTTACCTCTTTGTTAGAGTCTGGCATTGACACCTTCTGTGGGGTTCCTCATCTTGCCTGCAAACAACTAATTGGTAAAGCTTTCAGGGATTTTTCCAAGGACAGAGGGTTTAGAGAATCTACTTATATTAGATCTAGACTGGTCTGGCCTACTCTAGACCAAAACCGCACCAGGAGACTACAAATCTTCACGAAGGCGCTCCTGAAAGACCTACTAGCAACGATCACGGGCCATTTAAAATTTTTCCTCCATGCCAAGCTACTCGTAATGAAACTAACGTTTCACGATTTCTACGAAAGCTGCCTCAGGTGGGAGAAAGAATTAATATTCCACCTTGCTTACCTCTGTTCTTTTTTAGAGAGACTTGCCTGAGCGTCCATCATCAGCCTGTCTGAGCTAGCAGAACACGAAACGGGCAAACTTACTCCTTCCTAAGGAATATTGGATGGTTTTATCCATAAACCATCCCTCCATTTGGACATGTGTGAGCAAGTCAATTTTTTTTTTGCTTTTTTTTCTCATCTCTATTGTCTATCACCATCTTTACCTTTACTTCTTTTGTTTTCAACCCGTAGTTGACAACAAGAAACCTAATCTGGAGCCAGTAGCAGACGGCCCAACCTAATTGGAGTTTTCGTTTCTCCAGAATTCACAGAAAGAAATTAGCCTACCCGATTACCGAATCATTTACCACATCACCCTCGTATTCATCAGACATTTCTGTCTGCGTCATTGCGAATGATTTGAAGTGCGAGTGTGTATTTAATTTAATAGAGTATTTTTCTTTTCTTCTTTTACAGTTTAATGTTTCTTTGTATTCATCTTTTTTTTATGTCTTTAAAATTTTCTTATTGAATTCAGCAATGACGGACTGACTGACTGCATGCATTTTATGACTTTTTCAACTGAGAAATGTGGAGGAAGACAAAAAGAAAAGAAACACAAAAGAAAACAACAGAATCTATTAAGATATAAATTTTGTTGGTAGTTTTTGTATTTGAGAATTTTCCTTGACAGCGTTCAATCAACCAGGAGACCATAAAATGTCTGGAGAATATTTTATATAGAAAATGCAACAATAAATATAAAACGACTTAATGCGTCAACGTTTGTTAAACTAAACTAAACAGGAAAATTAAATAAATGTTACTGTTCGATTTTGGTTTTACAGATCATTTAGGGCTTTAACGAAAATAAATAAATAAATAAATTAAAATTTAAATATTTTTGGTTGCCGCTAATAACAAAAACAATATAAAAAAGAAATTTCCAAAATCTTTGGTATGTGCATTAATTGGCCTTAAAATATTTGTATAATTTAAAAAAAAAGAAATGTGGTGTGATTAAGACTTAATTGAAAATCTAATAAATATATTTGTATTTATGGTTATAAATACCAGCGTTAAATTAAGAAGTCTTTGGCTATTAGAGATATTAATATCGATTGTAATCGTAATAACTCTTTATCTGATGGCCTCACGAATAATATTGGTGTTTAGATTTTAATGTCACCTCTATCGGCACAATGTACCGATTTTCGTCGACTCACTGAAATAAAGTTATAAATAATAAGATAAATTTGCCTTATATGTCAACTGATTGAAATAACGCGTGATCATTTTCGAGGTTCCCTACTTTTTTAAAGAAAAAAACACAGAAAACTCAAATTTAATGGGGAATGTTTATTATCATTTGAAAGAACATTCTTTGGCATTTATTTTTTGAAGATTATGTCTATCAAATGTTGGCCGTTGCTACGTCGCAGATGGTCCATCCGTTGAGTCCAATTTTCGATGACTCGTTCGAGCATTTCGACTGGTAACTGGCGAATGACACGCGTGATGTTTTCCTCCAAGGCCTGAATCGAAGCGGGTTTGTCCGCTTAAACTTTAGACTTTAAATATCCGCACAGGAAAAAGTATAACGGTGTGTTATCAGAAGATCTTGGTGGCCAATCGACCGGCCCAAAACGTGAAATCATGTGCTCACCGAAATATTCTCTCAATAAATCCATTGATTGATGCGATGTGGGGGAAGTGGCGCCGTCTTGCTGAAACCAAATGTCGCCGAGATCATGAGCTTCACTTTCAGGCATCAAATAGTCGGTTATCATGGCACGATAACCGGTCGCCATTGACGGTTACGTTCGCACCGCCATCATTTTTAAAGAAATATGGACCGATGATTCCACCGGCCCACAAACCACACCAAACCGTTGTTTTTTCTGGATGAAGTGGCAGTTATTGAATCTCTTCAGGTTGCTCACCCATTGAGCCAGAAATGAGCCTCATCGCTAAACAAAATTTGCCTCGAAACACATTCCTCACAGAACGTGAATTTTCGTAATAAAGTTGAACGATTTGTAAACGTTGTTCAGGCGTAAGTCTTTCCATTATGAAATGCCAAACAATACTAAACAAAAATATCATGACAGCATGACACGACTCACACGTGATCTGTCAAAAAAAGGCTATTGAAAAAAGTATCTCTACTTGAATCACCCATAAGGACATAATTGCACCATTAGACTTATTCCAGAATTAATTGAGAAATAAAGCAATTTTGGTTTAGTACCTATGACTTTATTGCAGTGAGCCGACAAAAATCGGTACATTGTGCCGATAGTGGGATCTAAGCTTAAGGGAATCATATTTTTCGTGCATTAGACATCAACAGCGTCTAATTTCTCGACAAATAAGCAATCCATAATAATAGATTAAGTATCAGACCGTCGGTCGTGAAAATCCACTATACTCGCATGATCACATTTGATTTGCATCATTGATGATATTGAAGGATAAAAATTGAACTGTTTCAATGATGGGCTGAAACACCTTGTGAAAAGCTAGAATTCCAGAACTTTCTAGAAATGTTTAGGATGTTGATTGGTCTCTAATACCTACCAACTGTGTGAGACACCCTACAATATCCTTCTTGAAACTGCTTCGACGAATACTAAATATAGTCCCCTCACCCATGGCTATTTGTTTGTAAAGGAATGAAATCGATTTCTTCATAACCTTCACTCTCTCAAGAGTACGCAAAAATATGAGACCTTCCGAAAAATTTTACTAGCTTCTTATGAACTGGAATTGCAGAACTTTATGGGAGTCTAGGAAAGGGCTGTACTTTAACCTGATCTAAGATTTTTGCCTGTCTTCTCCCTTATTTGGGTCGGAATCTATTAATTACTTTTGGCACTCAAGTTTGCCGCTATTCTGATCTAAATTACAGAGGTCCCGCAAAACGATGGAAAAAAGATCAAGAAACTTTTTGGACTCTTCATTTCCGCGTACTACAACTAAATTGCGTTCTTCTTCTGTATACATACATACTTACAAAGCAATAAATTCACAAGACATGACAAAATATTAAAGAACTTCCTATGGATCTACTGAAAACGTTTCGTAATATGGAATACAATCGTACCGAAATTATATAACCAGGTAATCTTTTTGTAATAGACATACTGCGTTAGTAATTGCCTCCAGTGGAAATAGAAATTCCTTGTCAAAGTTTTTCTCATTACCTCTCCAGTACTTATGTGGCCGTTTCTTTTCAGATCTACAGGGTATTGTTCTGCTATCGGAACTGTTCATATAAATGGATTCAAAATGTTATCCTATTGCTACAGTTACTTTTAATAAAAGTCAACCTAATTCATTCTGTAACCTTTTAAGTCCCTCTGCATTAATCTTTTCAATACGAAAATGTTCTGTGTATTCTAGTGCAGCGCCATAAACTCACAAATAACTAATTTTTCACTGGCTAAAAGTTATTTAATAAATTATATTCCATCTATTCTAACAAATCAAAAACAAAACTATCTCAGCTTAACGCGTGCTAGCTGTTTTAAGATTAATAATTTATTATTTGCAAACAGCCATCGCCTTTCAATGAAAGATGCTGTTTGTTTAAAAATATATACAACTTTAATTCATGGCATTATTTTCTTTTTGTTGTTCATCACTTCAAATGTGCCCACTCTGCATACATACATACATACATTTATATTGGCAATTTTTTACATCATCTTGATATTTACGGTTTTGAAGACTAGAATACATTTTGTTTTCTAATTTTTTTGTTTCTCTTGATTTTGTTTGTTGACCCAGCACGCCTTTTAAATGGTGCTGATGTTCCCAATTGAACAGTAACATAGATATTGGTTGCTTCTCATGCATACTTATGCTATGAAGCAAGAAATGAAAACTAAATAAAACTATGTTGCATTTAGAAAACAAAAACCTATACAAGACACACACACACAGAATTTAGTATATTAAATAAGACCATGAGCGCGCGCGAAATTTATGTATGAAAATGAATTAAAATCAGAAAAAAGAATCTGGTGCATCTCTAAACATAAAAAAAATTTATATACCAAATAGTAAATATAAACAGGGTGTAGCAGCAAAAGGAGAGAGAGAATTAAATGCATGGATGTTTGTTGAAACACGGCAGAACAGAGAAACGTTATTTTCGGAACTTGTCACACAACCATCATCAGAGACTAGGAGAAGAATTGGCGGTGGACTTATTCAGGAAGTTCTCATCATCATGTTAGGTTTTAGGGCAATGCGGTGAATGCGACTCGTTTTTGGGGTAGAAAGCACGATTGAAGAAAAGTTCTTTCTGTCATCATTTTGGTTGATCGCACTATTATACTGGCCGCTTTGTCTAACGTACTAAGAAATGAACGTTCCTGCTTAGGAAATACTGAAGTTGCTTACTAGTTCCCAATAGATTTTATTACCGAATGGTTTTTAATTTGGACTCTACCAATTGCTCTTATTCCTTCTTGAAACCATACTTATAAACACTGAATCCCTATAGAGAAGGAATGAAAGACGAAAATCACATGAAAAGAAGGGTCTTGAAGCGCAAACCAGCATGTTCCGTTGACTATGCATTGCCGATATGGCAAGAAATTTATAGCTCTCCTCTATCTCTATTCTCTGTATATCTCCCCTCTTTTATCTCTTCACCAAATCAATATCACAAGAATATTGCCAAGAGTTATTAGAAATTCTTATCTTCTAACGCAATTCTTTTTCATATTAAATAACATTCTTTTGTAAAATAACATGTTACACACGTACGAGTGCATACATACATTCATCTAGTAACTAGAAATAGCCATTATTTTCTTATGTTTCACCCAAAAAGAAATATAAAAACATGAATGATTTAGTACGTACTTGCATCAAATTTGATATATTCGAGAAAAAAAATATAAATAAATAAATAAAAACCTTGATTTAGAAGCAATTAGTGTCTATTGCATTTTTTATTGCTTCTATTTCTTTACTAAAAAACTTATAGATTTTCAAAAATTCCGACTATTTGAAGAGAACGAATTTGTAATGGTAACCAGCTGGTGCAACACCAGCATCTTCTCTAGCTGATAGACGAAGCAACAATGTGTGTCATTTCATTTCATTTGATTAAATTTTATTGTTAAAACTTTAATGTTTACTTTCCGATTAATACCGAGGATATTTCTACAGTTGCAGAGAGAGCACATACAGAGCGATACGATGGACTTCCCTCGACATTAAGATGTTCCGTTCGGACTGTGACAATCAATATAATCGAACTGTAATTGATTTTGAGCTGTGAATTTTGTACATCTTTACTGGTCCTTCGATTTCCGAGCTCTTATTCTCATTAGTCGAGCTAATTTGGCTTCACCGAAAAGCCTTAAAATGCGTTTTTTTAAATATTGTTTTAACTCAACGCCATGTAGAATTAAGACATATCATAATTTATCTTTCTCCATATACTTATGTTATCTGTTACCAAACATTATATTTTCATTGGTTGCTTTTTTGATTGTGGACCTTAGACTGTTGCATCGTCACTACAGGACTTATTTGCATAATTTTTGGGGTGCCGCCGTGGCTGATAGATAGCAAAGCTACCTTAGTAGTCCGGATTTTGTCGGTTCGATTCCGGCCAAAAATCCTGGGTGATTTCTGCAGACAAGCTAATCACTTTGCGGGGTTGTTTGTTTTCAAAAAAAAAAAAAAAAAAAAGGAAAATATCAACCAATCACCACGCAAGGTAAACAGACAAGGGATTCCAACACATATCGTGTTCTTATCTGTATTGTGAGGCTTTTATGCTGATTTAATATTTGTCGCGGTAACCATCTTGAAACCCCTCATCGTAGAACGAATTTTTCGTGTGTAAAACTAAACTCTATTACTTTCGAATCTAGGAGCTTGCAATTCTTATAAAGCTGTTTACTCTGTAAGCAACTAAATGGTCCAAAGACCATCACTACGACATCACATATCCTTTGTGCTATAAATCACTTAAGTATTTCAAGCGCTCTCTAAGGCTCTCCTAATGAAAATTAGTACACACAAAGGTTAAATAACTTGGTTACTTCTCTCCCACTCTAACATAAGGGGCTGTTTTCAGAGATTTCAAACCCCCCCTCCCCTCCATTCGTAACACTTTTTACTAATTTTTCAGTGCAAAATTTCCAATCCGTAACAAGTCTTTAACCCCCCTCAAGCGTTACATAATATGTGCACAGCCCCTAACCTATCAGAAGGAGATCGAATTTAACGTCCTCAAATGTGTGAGGAATTAAATATTGCAGACTTTTGGACGAGACTAACTGAAAGAAAAAAAAAATAAAAATATAACTCCCAAACAGTGCTGCCAGATAAAGATATAATGAAGTCCCCAAACTATACTCTATTCACAAAGTTTGTCCCCAAACTATTAATTAATTTAAAGAAATCGATATTAAAAAAAACATTACCCATTAAAATTCTGTTTGCCCATTTAACATTAAATTAGCAGAGTTTAATAGAATATTAAAATTGTACATAATAAGTTGGTATACGCGTTCTAGTAAAATTATATTCTTTATAAGCGGTATATTACAGTAAGTTTTAGCAATTTTTGAATGTTTTCTTTTACTATTGTGGGACTAAAATTTATAAACCATAATTTAAAAGTATAAAAGTGTTTATTAAGAAAGAATTTATTATTTTTAAAGCAAGTTTACGACTTAAAATACAAACGGCCTCTGATGTCTGCTTGGCTACTTGTTAAAGTACTCGTAACCAAGGCAATAAACTACAATTACAATAAAATTAAAAAGGTAAAAGGAAATGAATGTGTTATTTACTCTTTGTTGTATGCTTGATATCTTTGAAATTGTTTCCTTAACAAAACATGCTTTCTTAGACAAAGGATTGGTAAGAGCATTCAATTTTGCTATTTCATATAAAATAATTATCAAAAATGATACCATTACCAAAAAAAAAAAAAAATATTCACCACCATTTTAGCCAGGTAAATATTGCCAATTTAAAAAGTAGTGTCCCCAAAAATTCTCATTCAAAAACTGAAAATCCCTGAATTTATAATTTTATTAAAAGCCATCATTCCATACAATACGTGCTTTCTTTAAAGAAGCAGCTTGCGCGTTCTACTTGTACCACTTGGACCGTTTAGTAACGCCATCTACCGAGAAAAACACAGAAATGAGAAGTGCTTAGAAAGATCAAAAACCATATAGCAAGAAAATGAACGATAACTATATTAAAATGTTGTTCCTAACCACGGCAGATTGAGTCCCATGACGAAATTTTTACTATTTTCTTCGATAAACACTGAACTAGTTTATACCAAATATTTTCTTCAGCAGATTCAATTAATGATAGAGGATCTTTTACTAGCGTGATTGCAGCTGCCGTGGTGGCAGTGAGCTCTAAGCGGTAGACAACTCTGATGATGAGACTCTCGTTAGTCTCGAAACATCGATGTCAGTTCAACTCTCCGCGCAGTCTAATTTTTCTTTGTCTGTTCAACTATTAAGAGCCACTAGATTTTTCTTTCTAATTTAAATAATAATTTAATTTATAACAAAATTAATTTAGAGAAAACGAACTTAAGCCTGAAAAATTTAAATTTCTTTGATTAAACATCGCTCAGTTCGAATAAAAAAATTCACAACTTAATTTTCTTATAAGTTAAACTTATTAAGTTTAAAAAATTTCTTGATTACTTGATTTATGGATCTGTGCTTATAAGTAGAGTACCGGCGGCTCGGTTGGTCAATTGTTCTTTAAATGGAGGTATTTTTACCTAATATTCTTTATAGGAACGAAAGGCATCTATAACTGTATATACCTACCAACTGTAGTTCTTATTTGAATTATTAAGAGCATATTTTGTATTTGTGTGAATTTTTACACGTTAAAAATGCAATGCCCTCGTGAGCCCCCAATCTATCAAATAATACTTAAAAGAGGTATGCCTGAAAGTTTAAACTTAAGATTAACTATCTTTTAACTTTTTTCAAAGTGCTCGATAGCACCCTAAAACTTAACAAAATATTTTTTAAAAGAATATGTATCTATTTCAGCTTTTTATTTTACTCATAAATCAGCTGGCCTGGGCTATAAATCTTAATATTTTATTTAGTTGTATTTAACATAATTCTGTTACTAATTCTTTAGGTATAATTAATTAAAAATCTCACCTGTCTTTGTTTCGATTTAACCTACTTTTCTTTCTATTTTCATAAACATTTGTTTGTTTTCTTTATGTGCTAAGCCTTTATTTCTTTTTTTCTTTTTTTGGTTTCTTTTTATTACAATTCACCTCTTTTGCATGTTGTGTATTTTGTGTATGTGTGTATTTAGATCACGACCTTTAACGGTGACATCTTGTTTACGACAGTGCCACCTAAATATTGCATGCGTTTGTGTAGTTGGGTACACCAATAAAAACTTTCGCTGATTTCTTGTGTTTACACAAATGCTACCAGATTTTTTTTTCTTTCTATATACTGTTGAATTTCATAAGAAGATTTAATATTGTTTGACTTCTTTAAATAAAAGGTTAGGTTGTTGTGGTTTATTTTCTACATGTTTACAAATAATTTAATGGCTGGTGGTTATCTTGTTTATGTTTTAATGCAATTAATTTCCACATCTAGATTTTTATTGAAAAAGTTAAACAACATTTGCGGTTTTTGGCACTTCCACTTGTAGCTTAAGCGTGTTTAATTGTTGTTTCAGTGTTCATTGTTGCACCATTTCATTAAGGGGATGAAAACCCCAAATTCAATCATAGGCACTCACAGAAAAAAAGCGAAGAAAAAGAAGAGTTTTATGTACACTACTAATAATAAAATAATACTAATAAAATCCCATTGAAATGGCAACCCGCTATTTCCCAATACTGCCATACATACTTTTCAAGGTGTGAACAATCAAGCCTCCTTTTTTTTAGCATAATTTTATCACTTTTATTATTTTAATCCAATTTAATATTATCAATGCTTATGGAAAAAGGAAGCACAATTAAGTTTTTTTCATTCTATTAAAAATATAAATATTAAAAACACAATAATAAAACCGTCTGCACAATGGAAAATCCTAATATGTGTCGCAAGCAAATAAACATGTTGTGAAAATGTCACTACAGGAAACCCCATTAACAGCAGCGAATAATGTCAAAGGAAGTAGGCAGGAGAAAAAAAAAGACAAAGAAAAACAAAAGCATAGGATGAAAAAGAAAGACAACATGAAAGAGAAAGTTGTAGTTACAGCAGCAGAAAATATTTATGTATGGTTAGAATGAAAGTTTCATTTATTAATACATTTATTTTTCTCAATTCATAATTATTTTTATTCATTATTTTTAAAGAAAATTGAATGAAATATACATATTTTTTTCTGAGTAAAATATTTTGCATGCGATGATTGTCAGGCTTTTGCTCTACTCTTGTGTATTATAAAATTTTGCAATTTATCATTTTATTATTATTTTTTGCGCATTTTAAATAAGTTGGAAGTTTTTATTTTCACAATTATTAAACAGAAGCGGAAAATGAAAAATGATTTCTCAAAACCACAAACAATACAAAAAAGAGTAGAAAAGAAAAACACACAAGTACTACACACATCGATCTATAATAGAATGATAATAAAAAACGTGAAAATTTTATAAACAAAAAAAAATTAATTTAAGCAACAATACTGTGTGTAATTCGAATGCGAAGGTAGTTCCACAATTATGAGGGCAAACGGCCGTACTTTGCAAAAGTAATGGCGATTTACATGGAATGCATATAGAAATATTTACTGTTGTATGTGAATCTTGACTTATATATAACAATTTTGTGAGGACACTTAATTGTAAATAAAATCAAAAGTTGTGGTTCGATATTTTTTTTAAGCTTTGAGGCGACCGAATCAAGAAATTTTGAAAAGTTTGTTTCTTAAGTCTTTTGTTTATGAAACGAAACAACCTGCAATTTGTTTTTGAAACGAAAAAACCTCACACTAAGTTTGTTTCTTAAGTCTTTTGTTTTTTGAAGTAAAAAACTTCTTTTTTCCAGTGTTTCCACCTTTTCCTGGGAAATTTTCCGAGATTTCTGGGTTTTTGAGGGGATTTTTATATATGTATATAAAAGAAAGTCATGTTAGTTACACTATTTAGGATACTAAGGTAAGGCACTAGGGTGCCCCTTCTTTGTATGGGGCACTTCCAGTATAGCTAGAAAGCTGAAATTAAAATTGAAATTGCAAAAAGTTGATACAAAATTCTATGCAATAGCTTTACCGCGGCAATCCCCGAGTGCCACACGTCTTTTTTTATTTTTGAAGAATGGCCCCTACTTATGCCATGCATTGTGTCAGAACTAGGAACTACTTTTCGCCTTCATCGAATTTGTTTAATTTCGTCGTCATTCATTCGATTGAGCGAACTATAAATATTGACGTCATTACCGCATTCGCCTCAAAAACATCTGATCTGCTGAGCGTAAAGGGGTGCTGAAAAAATTGGTGTAATTGATTGATCAGCTTTAAACAAATTCACACTGCAGCAGGAACATTATTGTTCTTCTATTTTTCAATATTTTATTTGCAATATTTTAAGTTTTCATTATTATTTAAATTTTTTTTTCTTTTTGGTATATAAAAACTCATTTCCTTTTTCCGGTTAATGTAGAAAATTTTTGTACACTTTGTTTGTGTTTTTGTCATTGTAATTTAATTTTTTTTTAAATATTCTTTATATTATAAAAGTATTGTTAACAAAAACAAAATGTTTGTTTTTTTATGCACTGCTCACACTCACATCTATCTTTTATTGTTTAAAAAAAATTTAATATTGTTTTGTGTATGACAACAATTGCGAAAAAAATCAACGAACCCTAACTGAAGATATAAAAAAAAAGAAAATATGTTGTATTTTAAATTTTTTTTATACTCAAATACTTCTAGTAAGTTTATAAAGAATAACAACAAAGAAAAATCTTATTTCATTACAACTGAAGCCATTGGCACTTTTTTTTTTAGAAAGTTTATTGAACTTTTGTGCTTTTTCACTTTGTCGGTTTGTTGTTGCTTAACAAAGTTTATGTTCAAAATGAATGAACGTAAAAGGTTTTACGATTTATTTTCAGCTGTGATTTTTATCACTTTTATTTAACATTTAACTTAATGACTTTTCTGTTTAATTTCTGTATTATCTTATTGTTCTAAAAAGTACTGGACAATTAAGGCAATAAATTGTTAATTGAATGTTTTTGTTTTGCCCTTGTTACGTCATGCAGTTTAAAATTGTGATTAAAAAATATCTTTTATATTATCAGATATATGTATAATAAATTATGCTGATTTTAAAAGCTTTTAAGTAATGAAAGTAGCTTTTAGTTATACTATTTTCAAAAATGTTTCTTTTTATTAAAATTAAAATGATTCTTAAAGACGGTCAAACAATTTTTCCATAAAATTATTGAGAAAATTAGTAAATAAAAACATGTGTTTGACATAAAACTTCTCAAAATTAATCTGTGTCAAGTTTGCAAATCAGCTTTAAGTTTTCCGTTAGGAGGTGAATTTTGTTATTGCTTTTTCTGCATCATAATAATCAGCAAGGTCTGGTATTTCCAGCCACTTAAATTAACAGTAAATGGCATTTTTATAATACTAATGTACAGCATTTATAGTATGGCAACTTCATAAGTAATATTAACAGAGTTGCCAGTTAAAGTTTACAAAAAAAAAAAATTCAATCGCAAATTATTTTAGAATAAAAAAAAAATACAACAACAATCATTTAATTGTAATTTTATAAAAAAAGGCAATTAAGCAATTAATTATTTACTTTGCATGTATGCAATAATGATTACACAAATTCGTACAATAAAATTTTATCACAGTATCTACTTTAACCTTGGACTTCGAAAGTGTTGTTATCTTTAATGTCTTATTACTAAACACCAAGTGACTGAAAACTTGTGTACTTTAATTTAATATAACACTGAATAAAATATATATTATTTAAATTTATTAACATAAGAAAACAAAAACAAGTAAAACGTTTTAAGAATATTAACAGCTTAAAACAATTATTATTAGTTAAGCATATTTTAAAGCTTCTTAAAGTTAATATTAACTAAAATATTTATGTTATTAGTGAAGCTAAAAAACAAGTACGTGTATGTACTCCACCCATTTTTTTTTTTGGAACTCTAAATATTTGAATATTTTTATAAAATTATTAAATCAACAACAATTAGACGCATTGTTGTAGGAGAAACTCAAAACAGCAAATTGAAAAGCAACCTACATACTCGTATGTGTGCATTTGCTCACATTCTTTTTTAATTCTTTCTTGTATACCCTCTTTCCTACAGTAAAATAATTATGTGGCTAGGTTTTTTACAAAGCGAATTCCAATATGCTAATGTGAAGCCAGCTTTCATCCAAATATCTCCAAATAGCTCCAATAATGCTGTACAACATAAAAAAGTAACGAGGCTCTGACGATTGATGTAGGTAGTAGGTAGTAGGATCCAAAAGAAATATACATGTATTGTATTGTATAATGATTCACAACCCAATTAATTTGAGCTGTCGATGTTTAAACTCCACTTTTTTTCGTATTAAGGTCACAACCAATTTATTTTTAAATCACAAGACGAATAACAACTTACCGAAAGCAATTAAATAATCATCTGATTGAAAGCTGAGTTGAAATCCATAATATGACTTTGAAAAATACAACTCAAGGCTTAATTTAGTTGTGAATCACAATAGAGACGTACGGCTGATCTCTATTTTAAAGCCACCTATCCTTATATTTTATATATAGAATATGCTCAACACTTTTGTGTAAATTTATACCCAGGTCAGTGGCCAAAATTCGACCACTTGATCCATAAGCGGATTTGTTTGTAACCGGTCAAGCAACCGGGTGTTTAGATAGAAACTATATATTGTTCATATCTAGAGAAATATATTTTCAATCATATATGTTTCATCAATATTTTTGGGCAATAACATGCTTAAAAGTTTGCGACAATAAATCGTGTGGACTATTAATAAGGCATTTCTTAAGGTAGTGCCAGCTTATAAAAATTCGCCTTGTCTAGGTTTATAAAAACGGCAGGTTTGGCTTAGGGCAAAAATCAGACGACTGGATGATGGATATGTCACTAAATACATGTCCAAAAAATACATGTTCATAATCAGCATACATCCAATCCAGAAGCCATACACAGTTCACTTGCCTCAAATCAAGTCTGCCTTAAACAAATATCATTGTGGCTTCAATTAAATTAAACTCTTAAAAAATTTCATCCCTGGGATGTAAGGAAGAGTGTACTGAAAATTGTGTTATGACATTTAAGGGAGATCAAAATTGTATGAATTCGCCTTGTTTCGCCCCTTGTATTTATTTGTGATCCAGTAGCGTTAACAAATGCCTTGATGTTATGTCAATTTTCGGTACATTATTTTGACATCGGAAGTAAATATTTTTCAAAGCGAATTGAGCCAAGTTTTCATTTAATTTAAAATTAGCTGCGAGGTTACTGAAAACCGAATAAGTTTTTTGTACTTAATTTTGAATCGATATTTATATGATTTAAAAATTTCATATTCATTTTAAAAAAATTCCACTGTTGGTTATGTACGGTCATTGAGTAAGACTCGTACTTAAAGTAAGAAAAAAAAACTTAAATTTAGTACCTGTTTTTTTCGGTGTAGAAAGAATGATGGCGTAATAAACGAGGTGGCAGCGGGAGAAAACAAGAACTTGGCAGCACGAGAAAAATAAAAGCCAAAGTAAGCGAAGCTGTCAAAATATAACCAGAAAGAGCTGTTTTCTGACATTTTCAAAATAGTCAGCTGTCGTAGCGCTGCCACCTGGTTTATTACGCCATGAAAAGAATATTTTTAGGATAAATTTTCAAGTTAAAGTTAGAACTTTGGTGTGTGTGTGTGTGTGAAAACTTACAGCAGAATTTTTTGACCAACTCTTTTCTAGGACACTTCAACGGTTTATGTAAGTGTTTAAGAGAACGTTTTCAAGAGAGAGAAAAAATACCCATAAACCGAAGGATTAGAGGTTAAAATGTTACACAAAAATATTCATCGTAATGTTCTACATAAAAGTTCGGACTCACAAGATTTCCTATGCATTATAACAGTGTGCAAAGGAGGATCTCGTAACTCCTAATAAAATAAAGGCCAGGCGATAACACGGATATTTTTTCTTCTTCCAGAATCAGTCGCAAGAACGTAATTATTTTGTTACACTCTGGTAAATTTTTTTTTTATTGTTGGCTTTTTTCGATTTTAATACTAACAAATTCTATATTTCTAATTCAGGCTTTTTATGTGCTCTTTTATCGTTGGAATATTTGATTTTTTCTTGATTTGATTCTTGAAGCCGTAAAAGATTATCTTCGTCTTTAGTTTAAAATAGGTTTAACCTCGCACCTCTATACATCAGTAAATAGTGTATAAACAATTTTTTAAACGCTTAAAATTGGCTAGCAGTACAGATTAAATGCTTTTTATATCGCCATCGCAAAATCAGCTATTTTTGACGTTTATTTTGATTGGTGCCACATTATTATTAAAATTTAAACTGCATTGTAGTTTAACTAGACCAGCATTTGAAGATTCAATGATTTATTAGCTACTTCTTTAATTGAATTTTAAAATTTATTACACTTAACACTTTGAGCCCCACGTGCCCCACCGGTGGACATTTGTACTTTGATTATTTGGGACAATGTGACAAACCCGTGGTCATTGATGGATTTACTTTATGGGACATCGTGACCACCCGTCGTGTGGCATTCCCCGACATTGTGAACACCAGTGGAAACGTTCTGGTGGCCATTTGGGCCTCAAGATGTATTTTGACATTCTGACCAAGCGGTGGTCACAATAAAGCAAAAAATTAATAAAACTAAGTTTGGTCCCAGCTTGTCAACTAAAAAATAACCACTCGTTAGCACGCGGCCCACCGGTGCAGAAAAAAATGACCACGGGTGGGCACGTGTGCCTCAAAGTGTTAAATACGAACTCAATTTAATTTAAAAATTTCCAGCTAATGAATAAATTCATTTTAACATTTATGTCTGTCATGAATATTTACTCGAACTGAATGATGTTTAATTGAAAGAATCTCGTATTAATTGAAAAGAAAATTTAGACTGCAGTGAAGGTCGAACTGATGCCATGATGTTTTCGAGACGAACAATTACGATCTCATTAGGAGAACTCTTGTGCTCTAGTTGAATATCCTTTATCATTAATTAATTCTCCTGAATAACTTGAAAGCTTATCATCAGATTTTTTTTTTCATAATAATTTTTGGAAAATTCACTTTTTTCTTGTTTTTTTTTCCTGCTTCATTAGCTTTTTGTTGTATTATTAAAATTATTTTGATTAAAGACCATACAGTTCGGCTAAAATTTCATAACTTCTGTTTAAAATATTTTAGGATTGTATTTTTCTTTTGTTTGTTTTAGTTTCCGTGATTTTTTTTTTTTATTTCTTTTTTGTTCACTAACTATTCCTTTTAAATAAATCTTTGGAGTTTATTTTCGTAGCTTAAAAAATATTTGTGTAACTCTTTTAGCAAACACTTCGTTAGCTTATAACGTCGTTTACCTCTTCTTGACCCCATTTAAGTTGTTAATTATTGTTTTTGTACATGTGCACCAAAAATTCCATCCGTAATAATTGTATTTGTGCTACAAATTATTTGGTAATGCAAATAATTTTTAAGTTTAACGTGTGTGTATGTGTAATAAATATATATATTATAAATTAAAATAAATATATAAATTTTGTGTGAATATTCTTTTAATTTACTGCATGTTTGCTAATAAGTCAAGTTGGTTAAATAAAATTAGTCTTTAATTCAAAAGAAAAATGGTGCCATATAATTAGGTGAAATATTCTAGAGCTTGCCTTGTTATGTTCTGCCGCGGAAATTGTGGCATAAATTAAATCATGTCCAAAAATTTCGTTAATTTTTTTTTGAACTACGCTTTTAGAAATCGTTTAAAATGTTTCTTACTTAACAAAAATTTTTCAACTAAAAATATGTGTGTGTTGTCTTAATAATTTCAAATGTTATGCTTGTGCACAAACATATTTATTTCTCTTTTAAATTTCTAATAATATTCTATGCTCTAATGATTGTAGTCATAAAATAAACGGCAACGGCATTTGAAACATTAAAAACTATTGCAATATATATAAATTACAGAAAAAATACTCATAAATTTATATGAGTAGAAATTAATTAATTGTGTTTTTATCAATTATTCAATTGCTATTTTGCTACAAATTTGTTTAAACTATTTAAATGTAGACAAAAAACAGCTCATGTTTCTTATGGGGAAATATCAAATTGGGAAACCAAGCAACTGTTTGAATAGATTTTGTTAAAATCTATTAACGAAAAAGATCTTGTTTAGTGGAAAAAATTTCAGGATCGCTCAAAAATCTCGTAAATGCTAGATCTCTATAGTAAACTACAAAGCAAATGCGTACACCCTTAATATTTTTAAATAAATTGCTTGCAACGTGTACTTCTTCATACAACTTAATACTCATATGTATATGCTCTATTGAATATTACTACAAATACATGTAAGCAGCTTGGCATTGGTGTTTATAAAATAGCAACAACATTCTAAATGCTTTAAAATTATTTCATTCTATAATAATAATTTATAAAAATTTTCAAATTTATGCAAGCATTAATTAATTGATATCAATTTTTTTTTTGTTTAATTGCTGTCAGGCATATTTTTGAAACTATGTAATATTAAATTAACACAGTTTTAAGTGGAACATTTAATAAAATTCTTAACCTCATTTAAGGTTCATTTGTTTGTTTTCCTTCTCAATTATCTGGCAACTTTGTTTTTGCTTGTTTGGGGTTTACTGTAAAACTACGGTGGCGAATTCATTTTACAAGACGGCAGCGTGGCATAGCAAACAATGGTTTTGGTGTACCAATGCAAATTCATAATAGTTAAAGTTAATACTACAATAAAGTACAAACAATAAAAACATATGACATATCGGCCCCTATGCATGCATGGACAATATCTTGTAGAGAACTATTAAATCAAGTAGCAGGATAAATTGTCAACTAAATATTCAATAATAGTTTTCCACTTAGGGATACGTGAGAAGGCAGCCGGTGATCCTCCCCCGAGTACTTCATACGAACAGTTCGGCTAAAGTATAAATTCTCTCTGTAATGCGTAATGCGGTTCACTGGCATATCGACCGATAACCTTATTCGCCCTATCTTGTGAGTACAAGATCGAGTTACTTCAAAATAAATTTTGAAGCACCGTGCCATACATGAGAGAGTTGTATTCCATTTTCGGTCGCTTAAAGGGGGTAAAAATATCAAGGATATCAGATGGAGTGAAGTATGTCCTACACCGTCTTAAAAAACCGAGGCACTTGAATGCTTCTTTTGAGACTTGAAAAATGTAATCATTCCATCGAACATCACAATGAATTTTCATGCCAAGAACATCAAGAGCTTCTGATTCCTCAATATCTATACCATCCATATTTACAGATGGAGCAGCATGTCCAGTCATTCGTCTGTACGTGAGCATAGTACATTGGGTCTTTCGTGCATTAAAATTGAACATATTAGCATGACCCCAATTAGAAATTGTGAGGAGATCGCGATTTAGAGTATCAGTCATATTTTATTACCCGGATATTTGACAAAAAAAGTCATTAAGAAAAATGAGCATGGGCTTTGTTGGTTTTGAAGACCGCTGCTTGTGGCTACTTCGCATACAGATGCGACTTAAGAAAACCCCATAAGAAAAAGTCTAACGGGGTCCAGTTCACATCAGCTCCATAAGAGATGAACATGCCCTAAAATTGCCAGATCATTCAATTCAGGACAAAATAAGTTAGTAATAATCGATGTATAGTGCTCGAGGTTGACAGTGATGGTCTGGCCAACGTCATTCTCAGAGAATTATGAACCGATGATGCCGCCAGCCCAAAATCCATACCAAAAAGTTTTGCATTGTGCGCTCGTGTAACACATGTGGACTAGTATCATCCCAAATTCGAAAAATTTTTTTGTTCACGTACCCATTCATCCAGGGGGGTTACTCTGTATTACGATGCGATAGCAAATTGCGATGCGAAAGTAATCGTATTTACATTGTTTTCGCATCGCAATGCAGAGTAACGCCCAGAAATGGGCCTCATCGGTTAACATTATTTTTCGATGACAATCAGTTGACAAACTATTTTGATAAAAGAATTTTATTATGTGAATATTATATTGTTAAATGCTACAAATATCCGTCCACGGTGGTTTGACAAAATACTCTGAATAAATGACAACTAATTTGACAGATGTAGCTTCAGCAAGATGGCCGCTATCAACTGTCAAAGATCGGAAGTCGCTTTTTAATAACCCTTTAGTTGTGACCAAAAAGGAATTTGATTGATACACCAATCAAGCAAGGTAGAGTACACATACAATTTCGAAACCGACTTTTTATTATTCTCATTTTCACTTCCAAGCGTCTTAAGACAAATTTAGACACATCAGTCAAAGACCCAGGTCTCTAACTGACGGACATGGCTTATTCGATTTCCCTAAAAATAAGGTCCTAGAATACATACATATATACCTTATGAGTGAGTCTAATAATGAATCACAGAACTCTCTATCTTACTAATTACGCTTTTCTATATCACAAAATCGGAAACATAAATTCTTCTTTATTATACTCTTATTGTGGAATGACCCATATGTGGCTTAGTTCATTTAAGCTTTAAATTTAATGTTTTTTTTTCTTTTTGCTATTTTTGTAATGACATCAAAGTACAAATCTAAATATTTTACGTACGTACATTCACATGTGTGCTTCTATACATGTGTGTGTGCATCTATAGATGTATGTGTGTTAGCTGCCAACAACTTAATTTATTATAATGACAAACGCTATATGGCGTGTAGATTAAATGTTAGAAAAACTAATTAAAATTTAGTTTGTAAAAGCAAACAATTTATGTTTTTCAATATTAAATATTGAATACAACCTTTTTTATTTTGGGTTGGATATTAATGAGGTGCAAATATGTAATCATCTTTAAGCATATACGAGTACGTAAGAAAAAGTTGAAACAAACAAGTTTGTAATACAGATAATAGAAGGTACGGCGTGTATTTTAGGTAGACTTCTCTAAAGCCGTCTAATAAATCTCTTTTAGTTCTTACATTTTAAGTAAAACTTGCGAACGGTTTCTGTGCGTAAAACACTACATAGAATACCATTGTGCAACATATTAACCCTCTTAAGTTTTCGATGTATGGGCATTATGAGTCCCATTTTTGAAGATTGGGATCATACCAAATCCAATTGTAGGAAATCCTAAAATTTACAGGACTTTCCGAATGCCGTTTTTCACAAATAATATAATACATTTTTTAATGTCACCTTTTAAAAATTAAATATTATTTGAAAATAAGAATTACAGGAATAAAAGAACAAAAGAATAAAACTGCGGATTGGAGTTCAAAAATGCATAAATTTTCAATTACAAACTGTGCCAAAAAATGATTATGTAGTTAAAATTTCATCTGCCGCATGTTTACATAAATTAAAGACGTATTTCCTTTAATGAACGAAAATTTGTAGCAGTCGAAAATACGACTTCGACATACATACATAAATGGTTAAATTCTTAATTCCATTTTTCGGGATTAAGAATCCCAGAGATGCCCGTTAGCGATTTCCGTACTCTATTACTAAATCCCAAATTCCGGGATTTTTATAAACCAGTCGCTAATAGCATCTTTAGCCCACCATACAGAAGAAAACTTTAGATGTAATTGGCCTTATTATGGTTGTCGAATCGACTTGACAGTTTGTAATAGATTAAAGACAATATTTTTGTTATTTTAAAATGCTGCAACAGTCATGTCGATTCGATTAACATTGAATATTTTTTTTATTTAAAAAATTTTAGTAAAAAAAGTGGCTTGAGCTGTTTTCTTTTCTCAAAAAATATGTCAAACTCAAAATATAACAATTTATATTCATATTTGTAAAGCAAAAAATTTACTAAGTTTTTAATAAATTCACTTCATCGAAATATAATATTGTAAATTTTCAATGAAATGGGTAAAAATTGCCACATTTTTATGAATTTACGTACTTATGAAAATGTTGGCAACATTGTCTTGCATCTGTGTTGATCTATTTTTATTTATTTATTTATTGGATTTAGATTAATTTCGATTGGCATATGCATGTTTTTGTAATACTTCATTGCTGTTATAAAGTGCGTGTGTTCCACTTAACGATAGCTTACCTTGAAGCCGGATATTTTTTCTAAATTCAAATAATTCACATGTTCCATAACTGGGCTCCTTTATTTTAAGATGATTTAACGGAAACCATGTGCAAATATGTACATATGTATGTAAGAACATAGTATTTACATATATACATGTACATATGTATGACCATATTTAAGTGTTCTCACACTTGTAATACTACACCTCAGCTACAGATTTATTTGGTCTTTCAAGTGGTCATAATTATAAAGAAAAGAAGAAAAAATACTTCAACCTTTCATAGGATGAACTACAAAAATTAAAAAAAAACTAAAACGACAAGACCACAAAAACAAAAAACTTACATAAAAAGAGAAATAATATTAATTGCCTGACTTAAACCGGTAAGCAAATTGGTCACATTCATAAAAAAATACAACAATAAAAACTGGTAGTTTAGCTCATTTAACCAAGAACATAATGACTCGTAATAATTATGAATGCATAAAAAACTTAAGCACTTGGATATTTTAATGTGTGGAAAAAAATGTTTTCGCAAAATGTCAATAAAATAGTGAAAAAAAAAGAAATAAAATCGCACATACACATTTAAAAAAAAATCGGGTGCAAAGACAAATTTAAACTAACACTTGGTGTGACATTGGATTAAATTAAGTGGCAATGCAAAGAATAGAATTAGTTGTCAACACTGTCCATGTAATAAAAAAGCACAAGCAGTGCTACCAATATTTATTAAAATAAAAGACAAATGGAACTCTTAAACCACGTTGTTCATGTGAAATGTTGAGTAGTCAAATAAAAATAGTTAGGCAAAAGGTCCATGCCTACAAGAGAAATTTTTCTTTTCCAAATCAGAGATATGACACTTTTTTTGGCCTCTTCTGTAATTCAAGAAAATATCTCATGTTTTAACGAATTTTGAACTAATGTACCAGCGGTGTTTGTTACAAGTGCGTATCTTTTTTGTGGAAATGTGTTTTATGAAAAGGTAATATATTTTTTTAAAGCTCCTTTTTTAATATTTTCCTTTTGAAAAGTTCTTGATTAAAAGTATGCATTAGTTGAATGTGTACTTTTACGGCAAGTGTGTTTATTTCTGTTTTATGAAGAAAGTACTTCTCTTATAAAGGAAGTTTCTTTCAAAAGTGTTACTCATTTTTAAAAAGTACATAACTAAAAAAGTTTTAAAGTACTTCTTTCCGAAAAAGCCTGTTTTTGGAAGAGTCGAACAGTTAAACCTGTTCATTTTGTCAACTTTGAACCAATGTATGTACGTTAAATCAATTAAATGGTACATCAGTTTTAAAATTGATCTGGAATGAATATTTTCATTGAAGCAACGTATAATATTCATTAAATATATATATTTTTTCAAAAAAATTTAAAAAAATGAAGGTAATTGAATGCCATTCATTGAAGTCATGTAACATTAAGTTTGCCGTATATTTTGTGGATTAAGTGTATTTTATTTCAAAATTACAAGAAAATAAAAAACTATATGGTGTATCAGTTGTTAATAATAATAATTTTTTCTCTTTTATTTGCAGGTATGTAAATATTGTTTATTTTCTAAATTACCACAGAACCATGTTAAGGTAAATTAATTGTACTTTTTATAATACTTAAATCTAAAGTTCTTATGTTGTAGGGATTTATTGAGTATGTATACAAAAAATCTTGGATAATCGATTTCACTGAACAATAAAAACAAAATGATAAGCTACAAATTCCTCTTTAAAATAGGAATTACGGGTATAAACTTTCAAAAAATCCAAAACTGATATTAAAATTTGTTCAGCCTCTATACCAAGACTGAGTTCTTGTTATTTGGAAAAAAATGCTACCGCATTGTACAAAGTTAATTAAATAATCAAAAAAGTTTTTTATTCAAATTCATTCGTAAGCAATTAAATCTAATTAACTAACTAATGATATGTAGGAACTATAAATAATCCACCTGAATAATTTAGTAGTTGCATAGTTTCAATCAATTTTTTCTTCTTTTTATTTTATTTTTTTTTTAATTAAATTCAGTTTGGAACAAACTTATTTCTATTTGTATAATCAAATTCAAAAAAAAAAAATAATAATAATAATTACCACATTAATTATTAAAAAAAACTCAAGATTAATCGTTATAATGCCTGCATATATAAATTGATTAATCAAAACGTCCGATAAATCACATAATCGCACATCACTAATGGCAACATTTCCACAAATAATAAAATTATTCAGTGTCTACTTTAAATTCAAACTTCGCCTAAAAGTAAACTATGGTTTTTTATTAACTTAGTGTCATCTATAACATTATTTAATAATACCAACACACACTGTTATATTAACAGTTACGCTAAATGCTAGGCAATAAAGTTTTCATTACTTTCTGTAATATGTAATGTAACAGAATAGTATGCATGTAGTTGGATTCTGTTAAGCCCTCTAGAGTTAAATAAAGACTGTTTGGAGTTTATCATGTTAATAACAGTATATTAGTATTATGTTGTCTGTAATAACACAATGGGCTTTTTTGAGTTATTTTACATGTGGGCATTTCCATGATCGCGAACGGGACATTTGTACGCACTCAACTTGAAAAAAAAATATGAAAACTCAAATTTTTTATTTAACTTTTTATAAATATTTAATAGCATTTTAGTAGAACAATTTTTGAGAACAAAAAGAAAATTATAAAATATGAACGTTCTCCAAATATTTTGGATAAACTTGCGATCGCGAACGGGACAAAAAAATTTAAGTCATTTTTTTCGGTGTGTGGTTTTGTTTAAAACTTTGCGAATTTTTTCAGTTTATTAAATGGAGATTATTTTTTAACTGAAGCAGAGATATAAAGCTTTTTGTTTGTTTTTTTTAATTATCCTTATTATTATTTTTTTTAAATATTTTTTTTAGAATCGCGAACGGGACATCGCGAACGGGACAATGATTCCAAAGGCATTTTTTAGGTTTAAAATTTTTTATTTATAAGTATAAAAAATAAATAAAACAGGATATATTTCAATGATAACAAAAATAAAAGAATTATTATTTAAGTTAATAAATTATAAAAATTTAGACAGTTCTCTAATTAAATTTGATAAAGAAAATTTTTTTTCCGGTTTTTAATATTTCTGTCGCGGTTGACCTTTTTCTGGAAATGCCCATATTCCTTGTTAGGACTGTAATGTAGTTTGTGAAAAAAAAAGTATTTGGAAATATTTTAAAATTATAGTAAAAAAATGGCAAAAATTAAAGAGGTTGATAAAAAATTAAAATTCGAAATTACTGAAAATTCTTTGTTAAACTTTTAAAGTCTTTAAATTTGTATAATTGTAAGTTTTTCTCATCAGTTATGAACGGACTTTTGGCAAACACGTTTTAAATTCATTATTAAATTAGTGTAGGAAATTAAAACTAAGAATCAGCCTGATTACGGGTGGCGTATTTCGACTACGCCAAGTACTAGATTAAAGAAAAGTTCAAAATTTTTCTAGATTAAAGAAAAGTTTAAGATTTTTCTTTAATCTAGTACTTGGCGTAGAAAAAAAAACGCCACCCGTAATTAGGTGGAATGTTTTAGCAATTATTAAATTGTTTTTACTTCAGTCGTCATTAATTTCTTTCTTCGATTTCATTATGGGTTCTTTACTTAAATTTATTTTGTTTTTAACACAATTTTTTTTTTTTACATTTGGATAATGCATTTTTTCACACTTAATGTTTTTCTTTTCGTTTTCTTATGGATATGACTGGCACATTCCAAAATCATGTGTTTTTTTTATTGCTGATATTCCCCTAAAATTCCAACAGCAACAAAAACGACGTCATGGACTCGTGTTGTTTGCCTTAAAATTTCAACAATCATTAACTCACTCATATACTGATAGATTTCCATGTGCATGATGAAAAAGCCGAAATTTTCTTTTATTAAACCATATGGTGGGTACATGTTTTCTGGCAATTTTTTACATTCTATATTTAACTGACGTATTTCATCTCCATTCAAGATGATTTTAAATAAGTAAATTTGTTTAGCACTTTACAAAAGATTTTCACAGGACAAACTTAATGAATTTAGTAACATTCGCATTGAAAATCGTACGTTATCTCAATATGAAAATTTAAATTTAAATTGAAAAAGAAAAAGAAAAAAATAATTACAGATAGTAAAAATTGCATATTTTGTACTTTTTAGTATTCCATATAAAATAATAGCTTTCCATCCCTGTTTGTATTAGTAGAAACTTTTATAACTAGCAAGATACTAAACCGATTTTGATAAAATATCAATTGTGCATATCTGCAACTTACAAACTTCAAATTCGATAATGAGTCGTTAAATTCGGACTGAAAATTTCAGCGTAAAAAGTGTCACAAAAAATGCAAGTAGCCATATATATACGAATTTCTTACAGCAAAAAAAAAATCTTTATTTAATGTTTGCAAAAAAAAAACGTCCAATCATTTTATACTCTTATCAGACAATCCAAAGTTCCCCAATATTTAACTTAAGGCGGTAAAAAAGTATGAAGCATAAAGTACTTTAGGCAAAAGGTACTTTTGAGGGGAAAACTATGTGAGTAATTTTTTTTTTAATAAAGGGGCTTTTGGAGAACACTTTTCGTTATACATACACACATCTACATTACTCGTATAAGATGCTTTCTTTTTAAAGGTGCTTTTTAAAGGATACATTTTTTGAAATATTACATTTTTGATTAAAATGTGATTAAGATCTTTTATTTTGAAAACGTAATTTTGGGAAAAATATTGTTTTGGAAAGTTAATTTATTTTTGGAGGAACTTTTTTTTAGATACTTTTTCTTTGAAAAGGTTCTTTGTTTGAAAAGGTAACTGGGAAAGTTATTATTGTTTGAGAAGGTCCTTTTTTTAAAAAATGGAAATATTTAGGAAAATGTACTTTTTTCAACAAAAAAAAAACCTATTTTTGATCAGGTACCTTAATCAGAGTAGGCTAAGTTCGTTCTATCGTTCAAAATCTACGTTTTTGAGAGAAATTTTTTTTTTTAAAGGTACTATTTTAGAAAATATACTGGGCCCAAATCGTTATCTCCCTAAACCTCGAACTCGTAACGTAATTTCCCATCCAATTATACAGTTATTACGTGACGAGTCCTACTTTCACGGATGTATCGATTTGGGCCCTGTTTTTGAAAATGTGCATTTTTTAGAATGCTTAAAAAAAAAAATTCTTTCTTTAAAAATCTTCCAGCTGTGAAGGACTTAGAAACCTGATTTAACCTAACTATTTTGAAGAGCTACTTTCCGTAATTGATTTGTATGAAGTTTGGTAGATTAAAACATAGGGTATTTTTAAGGCATAAAAAAGGGACTTATTGGTAGTGTTGGTACTTTTTATTTTTGTGCTTATATTTTTTTAAATTTTTGGTTAGTTAAAATACTTTCTATGGGCTTAAATGAAAACGAAACAAATACTTTTGATACTTATTTTAATTATGGAACATTTTTATTTTTAGTGCTGTTTTTGCTTTTGGTACTTTTTCTCCTTGAAAATTTCTATTAATGGTTTTGAATGAAATTTGTTAGACGTTAGCCCGATTAAACTATAGAGTACTTTTTAAGGGGTAAAAACCTTGAAAATTGTTACTTTTGGTACTTTTTGTTTTTTTTATTGCTGTTTTACGTTGACTTACTGTGTACTTTCTTGGTGGTAAGATGAGAAACAGCTGTTACTTTATACCGTTTGTGTTTTCTTAACATAAAGCGTGAACGAAGTCAGGTTAAAAGCTAGTTTAAAATATTTTACAAATTCAAAGTTCCCACATATTCGCCCTATTAAGAAAAAAATTTATTATTATTATTTACAAAGTTATTTGGTTGTTACTAATTACAAAAGAAAATTTTCTAACTGTATGCATAAAAGTTTCTTTAGAACGACGCGCCGATTAAACGAAAAAAAAAAAAATAAGAGCAAAGAATTTCTGATGTTGATGACAAAAGAACTTTAAACAGTTACAATTAAATATTTATTAAAATCTGAAGTTGACCCATTTGCATAAATTTAAAAAAAAAACCCATTTGTTTTATAAATAATTTTATATACAGAATAATTATCCGGCTTTACAGTCTTTAAAATTATTCAAAGCCGTTGTTGCTTCATAAGTATGTTGGATGGATTGGTTGCTTGTTTGTACCCTTATCTTCTTCTTGTCTTGGCGCAATAAAACTGTTCAAAAGTGCATTTTGCTGTTACAGCCACTTTTATTAATTCGCCATCAGCCATCAGCCCAGCCCGTCCGTCGTCTTAGATTTTTCCCATTGCATTCATCTACTCGTAATAATAACACACACACACACACATACATTCAAGTATTTGTTACGATTTTTATGATTTTCATCTTTCTTTTGTGTGAATTGTTGTTATTTTCACAATTACATTTCATTTCTTTACATTATTATGCATGTCTTTTATGAATGCAATCTGATGACAATAAAAACACAATTAAAATTGCATTCATTGGCATTTTTGTTGTTGCTAGCGCTGTTGTTGTCGTTGTTGTTGAGAGTGCATAGTAGTATGCATAGTGCTGCGCTTTTGTCGCCCGGTCGTTAGTAGTTTTCTATGTGAAGGTTTTGGGGTTGGCAAGAAAAGAAAATAATAAGACGGCAACAGGAACAACAACAAGCTGACAATCTTAAAAAAAAAAGTGCAGAGTTGTATGAAAATTAAATGAATTAATCCCGTGTTATTGTCAGCATTGAAAAGAATCGCATAAATCAACACAAATTGTTTGTAATAATTTTCTTGGGAGTCTAGAAATTCAAAGTTTTGTCTTTTTTTTTTTTTTGTTTCTTTTAGAATATTTTTTTTCCGTCTTGTTATGTATTTATGTATATTTTTATTTATTTAAAATTTTGTTATTGCAAAATGCAGTTTGATGATGATAATAGCACTAAGATCAGATGCGTATCCCAAATTTTGGGAGGGAGAATTTTTAAATAGAATGCGAACTTGGCCTTATTTTCACATTTATGTTTTTGTGTGGATAAAAAATACTGCTACTAATGAATTGAATTTTAAAGGATCCCATAAACCGTCAAAATGTGTGTAAATCATATTTTAAATTATTAAAATCTATTTAAAGTTTTCTATCACAATATAAAAACTAAATCAATAGAAAATGTTCCGAGTAACTAAACCTTTGTGTAAACTACAAGAAAAGAGAAATGGAGAGAGAGAAAGAGGAAAACTAAATTGGAACATTTTTTAGCCACGACGGCCTCTTTGCTGTCGGTGAATATTCGACCTAATTACGAATGTCGTTGTCTTGACGAAATCTGTAAAATGGGGCATCATTGGCTATATGTTTTACAATGTAGTCGTTAAAGTTCGACTCTCGTGATAAGGGATATTAAAATATCATCCCAAGGCGTATTCGTACAAGGTGCTCCAGAGAGCAGAGCAGATTATTTTCGTCAACATCCCCTGCTTGTATTTTTGACCTCCTTCAGATGTCAAAACACATTTCCAGTAAATTTTTGCTTCATTCCAGGGAGGCATTTTTCCCATATATATCTGATATATCACATATCTCAGAGTACAGAACCCTTCTTACTGCCCTAACAATAGCAGACATTTCGCCTTGAAAGACCCTACAACCGTCCTGAAGTCTAAATGATGCAACTCTTACATCGAAGTTTTCTATGTGGAAATCTCTGCCAGTTCCCTATTGAGAACAAGTTAGCCAAATACCCCATCGAAGTAAGGTTTCGATGCGAAGCAGTAAGTAAAGTTATGGATGCCCTGATGCTACGCGATAATCCATGTTAATGAGCATAAAGTATTTAGTCTGATCGCCGAGAATAAAGTTAACCATTTGGCCAGAAAGTGCACCAAAAACGAGTTCATAGCGAAAAGCAACCCTGTTATCCGGAGATTTTATCCAGCGTTTTGCGATGAAAATTTTATAACAATATGGGCTTAGTTACCGCCTCAAATATCAATTTGATTTGTCTGGGTCTATTTACAATTTTGTGCATTACACAATTTAGTTCCACTGTACTTTTGGGGATTTTTTTTAAGAAATTTTTGGAAACACGAAACATGCTAATAGTGATTATCCCTTTTATCAATTCTAGTGATTCAATTTTATAAAACTTTTTTTTAAATATTTTTTTTTAATTTTTTGTTTTATTTTTTAACAAAATAAAATCTGTAGAACAATGCAGTTTCTTTTATGGAATTTCTTTTGGATATATTTAAACAAAATGACTTGTGCCACACTCATAATACGATTGATTATCGATCTGTCTACAGGCCATCTATGATGATCATTGTTAAATTGTAAATATTTTTATTCATGCCATATTTAAAAGCCACACAAAACAAATCCAATGACACCGGAAACTCGTGACTAGAATATGTGACCAATAGTATATTTTCTCACTAGTGGTAGTAGTAGTAGTAGAGTTGTTGTTTCAGAAAAGTGTTTGTAACTATGTATCTAGCAGGAAAAATTAAAATGAGCAGATAGTGATATATTTTTTTTTTTTTCAATTTAAGTTCTTGAGGTTAAGCAATGTAATGGATAGGCAAGCGAAAACAAACCGCTAAAGAAATGCAAAGAATGGTAAGAGCAGCCAAAGGAAAACCACAAAAGAAATTAAAGAACTGCAAGCATGACATTTCTATTTTTCCTATTTGGTTGCAGTTGTTTAGAACACTGTATGTTTTTATATTAGAAAATAAAATAACATAATTAACATAAATTAAAAATGAATTAAAGAATAAGATTAAGAATACAATTAACTTTATTTCCGGCATAAAACTTTCTTTTTAAACATTTGCATAGATAATGAAGTAAAAGGAAAATGCGTTTTTTCGCTCTTTAATATGACAACATATTATGATTTATGTAGTTTTCCAGGAATATCCCACTCTATTCCTCTATAAAATTTCGTTATTAAACCCTTCAACCAAAAATGGTAAGAGAATACATTACCATAATATTCATATCATTAAAGGTAGGAGAGTTGAATAAGCCATGTCCGTCTGTCTGTACTTGAAATTGATTTTTTGAACCTTCCAGAAGAGTAAGAGACATCGGTCTTGGACTGATGTGTCCAAATTTGTCTGATGACGGTTGGTATTAAAAATTAGCTAAATAAAAATTTGGTTCGAAAATTTGCGATCTGTTTATACAAATTAGCGATCTTCAATCTTCTTTTTTATAAAATTAAAATGAATCATCTAAATGATAATTAACATTTGGCACAGCCGAATATATCACTCTTACATGTTGATGTTATATTATGTTATGTTGCACAGGTCGCCGGTTCAATAATGTGGATCTTACACCTTTGGGTGCTAATGTTCCCTTTGCGTTAACTGAGGCACAAAGGGTGATGATACGTATTTCATCTACACATCCCCATTCGGTTCAGTGTTAAATTAACCTGTCGACCGGATAAACGAGTGTATCCGCCTAATATCGCAGTCCGATAGGGATGCTAGATCTTCCTAAAGACTACATAAGGAAGCTGCTATTTCTACAGAGAGATCAGGGTAAATACAGAGGAGTTCTCAACCTCCTACTCATTAAAAATGTAAAAAATTATTAGTTAAAAAAAATAAGAAGTACCAAAATTACCAGTTTTTCCTTATTTTAACCGCTAAAAAGTATATTGCATATTTATGTTAAACTAAATAGTAAAAATATTAACAAAAAGTACCAAATCTATCAATTTGTACCAGTTTTGCCTTGAAAAAGTACTCCATATTTTAAGCTAGGTCACATGCAATTCGTCTATTAAATTTCATCCAAATCTATTAAGAGAATTTCACAAGAGAAAAAGTACGAAAAGTAAAAAAGCACAAAAACAAAAAAAGTACCACAAGTAAAAAAGTACCAAAAGAAACAGTTTTTCTCATTTCATCCCCAGAAATGATGGTTACAATAAAAAAAAATTATAAAATTTAGTAAAAAAAAATAAAAGTAGCAACACTACGAATATTTCCTCTTTATCCCTTAAAAAGTGCTATGATTTTTAATCTGTTTTCGGGCTATAGTGCAACAAACATCCAAACTTTCACATTTATATTATTAGTAGCATAGTAGGACTTAAGATGCTAATATTTTTTATATAGTCGTTATAATTAATATTTCGTTTAAAATTGGCATCCAAAGCCTAAAACAATCACTTTCTTTAGGCAAAAAAAAAACAATGTTTCATGCTTGACCTGACTTAATTAGCAGGCAAAAAAAAATATTAACTTACTTGTCTACTGAAATGAAATTTACTTTAAAAATGAAAATAGCAAATTAAATATTTTACGCGCACTTGAACTTATTGTGATGACAACGAACGTAGCAAAGAAATTAGCGTGTTAAACTGTTTAGCAATAAATTTTTAATTGCCCTGAAAAACATATTGTCATGTAAAATATGTATTTTTGTTTTTTTTTCATCCATCGTTTCTACATGGAATATGGAATATAATGAAGGTTTATTTATTTCTCGAACTACTAAATGAGAATTCCACTATACATCACCATATCTACGTGAGCATACAAACTTTTTGTATAATAAAACTTTAAGAATATCGTATCTGGTACATGAAATAGTTTTTGTGAATTTCTATGATGATCTAGATTCTAGAACATAATCGATTTTAAGTATTCTGATTTACATACATAAATAATATTAGAAATTTTAAAGTAAAAATTTGTTTTTTTATTTTTAAAGTTGGTAGCACTGTTGGTTGTCTTAAAGGGCTAACTATAATGTGCTTAAGCTAGCTTAAGCAAATGTGCGAATACACACAACCAAATGTTGACAACTATAATGTACTTAAGAACTTTTCGTCAAGTTTCGTCAAATTTCATTTGCTTAAGCAAACATCGAAACCAATCGTACCTTGCTTAAGCAAACAGCTGCTTATACGTTTATTTATTGGAAATAGTTGAAACTGTTGCATTTATTGGTACTTTTTTATTTGTGATTGTTTTCATTTCTAACATAACAAAAATTTAAATAAATTGTTTGTTTATGGTTTTAGATTAATTAGACGTAGACTTAAAATCATTTTTTGGAAAAATAAGAAGAAAATTGTTTTTGAATAGTACATATATTTGCACCTCAGCGAAGAAGATCTTTAAGTCAAATAAGTACAATATAGCCACACAAAAGTCGTCAATAATTTGCTTAAGCATTTGACATGCTTTTCGTTGATTTCTGACAGTTGCTTAAGCTAGCTTAAGCACATTATAGTTAGCCCTTAAAGCGGGATAAGGTAAAAACTCATTTTGCGAGGTGGCAGCACAGCACATCATTATCATTTCATATGTCATTTCCAAAAAAAAATATTTATAAAATTCATAATTTGATTGTAACAGAAAGCGCCAGAAACATAAATATTTTGTCTGTAATAGGATAAAAAGAATGGATTATTAATGCTTTTAAGTAATTTCTTAAGTGCTGATTAGATTTTGATTAGTACGGCAGCTTACAATTTATTTCAGCAAAATACAAAATTGCAGGCTACCTTACTTGGAGGTGAAAAACGATTAAATAAATAGTCAAAACAAATCCATAACAAGTTTAAAATGTATTGCTTCTATTGTTATTTTCATGATTTTATTTTTTATAAATATTTAATTTTTATCTGTTTGTCTCAATTATTTTCTCTTAAAAAAAAAAAAAAAAAAATATGTATTTGTTTTAACTATTTTCGCTTTGACCCCACCATCATTAGACGGAGATCATTTTTATCATTTGCTTGACCGTTCACAATTAATTTAGTTTTTTGCATTATTATTCTATTTTTCATACTTCCTTGTAGTGTAAGTTTGCATTGGTCTGTCTTCTGGCTCACAAGTAACGTTTGCAGCGTTTAAGTATATTCAGTCCCCTTTTGCATGGATATTTTGAATTTGAACAAAACACAGTTGTTGGGTTTTCTCTTTGTATTTTCTTTCTTTATGCACAATACATATTTTCAAAGCAATTGACCACATGTTTTTCCAATATTGTTCAGCAACTATGTATGGACGTGTGTACATACATATAGAAAGAGACTTAGAAATAGCATAGAAGCAAAATAAAACTTTTACATATTAGATTGATGCTAAAATATACTCATCAGTGAGCTGCAACAAGTATGATCGATTTTCCGTTGAACGTTGAATTTTAAGAACAACACAAACAAGTATTATTCAATTTTATACTCGTTCGCTTTTTATGCACAAGCAGAAAATTCATCAACAGGTGTAAATCATTTCGATCATTTTAAGCGAATGTGCATAATCTGATTGCATGATACAATGAATTTAAGGCATATGCAGAAATACAAAAAACACCAACTTAATGTATTTTTTGTTGGTAGAAAATTTGATTTCGGAAGTCAAAAGTATAAATATGTATGTGAGCATGTTTCAAACTGTGACAAAAATATAAATAAAAATTATTTATTCAAATAAGAGTACAAAATTACTTTAACAACTGAATAAAACACTTGTTCCGCTAACATCATGTTAGCTTCGATTCAAAATGAGTTTCATACTCTTAACGACACAGTCAGAACATTCATGTTTGCACAAAACAACAAGTGAATAAAAATGAATGTTTGAAACGAACGGTTTAACGATTAGATCATAAAAATCATAATTAAGTATACCCGAAAACTAAGCACTTGTTGCAGCTCACTGATACAATAGGCTGTTTCTTGTCGACAACTCTTTATAATAGACAATGAAATTGTTAATAAATTTTGCGCTAGAAAGATGTCATGTATCTTAAACAGGAGCATTCGGTTATTTCAAGGACAAATTGTTCAAAGATCTACGAGGCTGTCGAGTAATTAAAGAAAATTTACATGGTTACTGTCAAAGCAAATTAATACCAAGTGGCCTGAACATCACAGTTGATTATTTCCGCCTTCTTTCTGTCTCATATGGCATATCACATTCCTCAAGACATATTTTTATATCCTCAGAAGGAATTTTCTATGTCGTATTGTTGCGAATATATCTGATACTAAAATGTATGCCTTCGTACTGTAATAATTGTCCCAAAAGTATAGAAAATTTATTTCAATTTTTGTAATGATCAAAGAATTGATTTTTCATTAAGTCGATTTTATTGTAATCAGTGCTATTTTTAGTGGTTAATAGCTGATCAGATCAGATATCGTCTAAATAGTGTTTTATAAGGATATATTTTAAATATCTAAAATTTTAGGATATTTTTATAAAATTAATAGATGAAATATTTCAGATATTCTCCCAATTTAGTTCAAAAAAATTTTTATATATTGTCCGCTAAGCAAGTAAATATGCCTGCATTTCATTGGTGCTTATAACAAATCATCAGTAGACTTTAATCATAATATTTCGGAAATTTTTAAAAGACCTCTACGTTTATGCGTCATTTTTCAAAAGTTACATGTGAATTACAAAAATATTCAAATTGGGAAACAATCCCTCAAACTGGGAATGATCCACTTCTATGAAATTAGTGCTGCCAAGTATTGTGTGTTAAAAAAAGCGCTCGATCTAGAAATTGTAATAAATGACTGTCTTCTTGTGTACTGAGACGGCAGAGTTAATTTTTCAATTGTTTTTTTTTTTGTTTTTGTTACAAAACCCCTTTATAAACAAATAAAACTCTTTCAATTCACATAAATTTTCCGCAAATTATTTACCATCGACCAAGTTTTTCTATATCAATTTAGAAATTGTCATTGTTTCTTAATGTTTTATCGTCACTACTACTAAGAACAAAAAGGGAAAAGGGCTGTTTACAAAAGCCTTTACTAAGCGAAACTATCCTGCATAAATAGAATAATTTTTTTTAGACGATTCTTCGGTCCTTTGTTGTATCAGAATCAAATTAACCCCTTTTCTTCTTATACTTTATGTAAAAGAAATGCAAATTTATTAATTTCCTATGCATAAAAAGATACGTACACCACCACGTTGTATTGAATTACAACAAAGCAATAAAACGGGAGTTTTCTAAAAAAAATAGAATAAATTAACAGCTGTAGATGCATAACAAATGTTTCATTTAAAAGACTAGTTTTACTTTCTATAAAATATAAAGAACTCTCTGTTAGATGATATCCGTGATCTTTTAAATAGAAATTTTTTTATTTTTATAGAGAAAGATTACAATATTGTTTGTTTTGAAAATGGTTATTTAAAAAAAATATGTAAATTTATAAATATTGTAATTTCTTTAAAATTTCTTGGAAAACTTAGAATTTCTTAAGCAATTGATGCAATAGGGTGAGTTCAGGGACTATAATACATAGCAGCTGAATGAAATATCTATAGATAGATATGTATGTTTCCTATACCCACCCTTGTTTATCAGATGTGTTTGTAGCGTTATTAACGGCGGCCGGTCCGAAGGACCATATAAATGGGGCTGGCGGAAATGCCTAAAGCAAGCGTAAGGTGAATTAATCGAAAACAAGCAAACAATTTATTTAATCGTGGTGTTAGCAAACTGCCACGGTGATATGGGCCATTTTTAGTATTTCAGTTTGAAGCCATTTTCCAGATGCGCCATGATTTTGGGGCCTTTTTCCTAAAGCAAAAACTAAAAAAAATGGTCGTAAAATGTTTTTATTAGAAATAACAAATGGCCCCAAATGTTCATGGGGCTTTTTTTATCCGTTTTTAAGGGCCATTTTTCACTTTATATATTTTGATTTGGGTAATTTTTAATATTTTTGAGATAATATTTCCGCTTGGGACCATTTTTCATTTTACCAAAAAAATTAAATATGGATCCAAATTTAAGACTACAAAATTCTCCCAAAAATGAAATGGCCCCAAAAAAATTGCAAATAATACGCAAAGTTCTTGTTTGTATTTGTAATATAAAAAAATTGAAGTTTGGGGCCA
Source organism: Lypha dubia (assembly GCA_947311025.1). NCBI lineage: Eukaryota > Metazoa > Arthropoda > Insecta > Diptera > Tachinidae > Lypha > Lypha dubia. The sequence continues at coordinate 7,735,948 of OX371262.1, read as the reverse complement.
TTTCCTGGTTGGCCCATTTTTGATAGATCCCTTTTTTATTTTTGATTAATGTTTTGCTACATATTTTGACATGGGCAGAATATATTTTTCAAAGAATACACAATGGGACCATACCTGGACCCAAGCGAGTCTGGTATCTATTTTCAACCTGCTAACCTCACCTTCAGATTTTTTGACACTTTTGTCCGATTTGACAATCTTATAAATCATTAGACAACAAAAACACCTCGATGCGATAAGAGTTGCATATTTTTTTGTGACAGTGTAGCAACACCAACCAATAGACTTTTGATGTGATTTTTTTCGAAGTGGAACTGAATTCTTTTAGATTTCTTTTTGACATAATAGTATGATTGGGTCATGGTTTTTTTTATGAAGTTTGGCATTCTACCTGCACGAATGCGCACATCATTCGCCGCGTGAGAATTATTATAAAATTAATTCCGTTTGAACAAACATGAACATATTTGTTAAAAAAAAACCTTTAAGTGTTCTTTATATCTCTGTACACAGTATAAATTGTTGTTTTTATAGTTTTCATTTTCGAACAGCTGTTTTTTATTATACCCGAAATTAAGCTTTGTTATTTTTTTTTTAAACTTATTTTATATATTTTTTGTATTAGAAATTATTTTGCGCTGTAGGATAAAAACTATCCAGCCGACTTATAATTTTTTTCAGTACAATAGGAAGGATTAAAATACTTATTTTGTTGGGTATTTTTTTTTTCTTGTATGCTTTGTTGCTTCTGTAATAACGAACGACTATAAACAGCTGCCACTAAAAACTGAGAGGTTGACTGGTTACTTATTACTTAAGGGAATTATTTGCTTTCTTCTCAATATGACATTTCTAAATGACTAATCATATTGATTGAGAATAAAAAATATACACATACATACATATCTATATACATATGTATGTATATTCGTAATAAAATGGACAAGGGAACAATCAAGAAATAATGTTATCCGAATGTGTGTATGTACATTGTTTCATACATGCATCTAATTATCCTTTATTGTCTTAATGAGAGTATCTGGTGGCTCTTATTTTATTTTTTACTAGCAGCTTATCTGCTAACTTTTTAGCGCCAAATGAATTTGAATTTTGTGAACTACAAAGTATTTCTTAGTTGATTTGTATCTCCAATACAAATTATGTAAGTTATGTATGTACAATAGCGTAATAACCAGGGAAAGTGTAAATATGAAATTTTTTTAAAAATTTTCTAGGCTTTGAATGTATACCCAAATGATATATTTATACGTTTCAGAACTTTTTAAGAATATTGGCAACAATTTGTTAGTGCATATTTTTGTTTTATTTTACTCTTTTAAGCATAATTCAGCATAGTTCGGACTACATCGCATATTTAGAGCATCTTTTTAATTTTTGTAGCATATTATCTTGTTTTCCGTGCATATTTTAACTTATTTATTAAATGCTAATGTTCACTTTTACAAAAAATAATTAAACAAATCAGTTTTTCAATCAAAGAATATAGAATTTTCTCATTAATTTTACTTAAATTTAAATAGTTTTCTAAAATCTTCCCACATTTCTTTGATTTATTTCGAGTGTATTCACAGTTTTAATAAATTTTATTCATTCTATGTATGGTTTTGGTACTGCATATTTTTGGATATTTGGTTTTTTTAAATTTACTATTTAAAAAAAAGATAAATATTTGTTTGATGAAAAAAAATTTTAAAAATTCGAATTCTACAACAAAGAATTTTTTCTGCAATTTTAAATGAATTTTAGGGATTTGTTTAGTGCATATTTCAGACTTCACAGCATATTTAGCACAATTTATTTTTAGTTTTATTTGGTCTTCCTGCATATTTTGAAATTTGTTAAACTTTGATATCCATTTTCCGCTATCTGTAAACTTCCGCAATTGAAATAAATTTTAAATAATTAATACATATATACAAATTTTTTTAAAAATTGTCAACATTCCTTTTATTTATTCCAAATTTATTTACAGTAATTAATTTTTTTTTTAATTTCTTTAAGTTTTTAGTGCATATTTGTGCATATTTTTTTCTCTGCAGTATAATTTTGTTTATTTCGGACTGCGAAGTATATTAAATGCTTTTTAAGAATGTTTAGTTATTATAAGTGATGTTTTTGGTGCACCACCACATTTTCGATATTTTTCTCATATTTCCAGTGCATGGAAAATACAAGAAGAAAATAATCAAGTTTTGCAAATATTCAAACTTTTTATGATACTTTGCTCATCATCTGCAATATATTAGTAAAAATTTAAATCCACAAATCATTTAAGGATCAGGGTGACCAATAGTTTATGTTCTAATGGCAGATAGAACAGGCTGCCTATGTTGAAACGATTTCTTTGTAATGTTTTAAAATTTTTGCTACATATTGAATGCACATAAAACACAGTTTTAACAGAATATTTTCGGTTTCGCTAATTACAACCGATTACATTTTATGTCGTTATGCAAGATCCAATTTTAGGATCTAATATAGGGCATGGATAAATACTAGATTCATCAAAAGGTGTAATTTTATCAAAGAAAATTTTTGTTAAAAAGTACATTTGCAAAAAAGGTACCTTTTGAAAAAGTTCATTTAAAAAAAGTATCTTATTCAAAATTGCCATCTTCATAGATTAATTTGGAAAAAGTAACTATATTCCAAAAATCATCACTTTTAACCCTCTCATTCAGGTAATCAATTTAAAAATATCAAAAAAAGTACTAACTACAGGGTGGCGCGTAATTAACGTTATTATTTATTTAATGAACAATTTTTTTGTTTAACGTTTGGATTTATTAAAATTCAGATTATAGATAATTATGTTCTTGACTTGCTTTCAGGATAACAGATTTCACATATTGGGTGTTTTTTCCCAATACTTTTTTTTTAGGTTTTCAGGTCTTAAGGTCCTAATTAAAGCACATTTGTGAACATAGTACATATTTGATATTTAAAAATTTATATTACAAAATTGTTATTTAAAATGCATTATAAATAAATTACTCCCGTTTTCATGCAGAACTTACAAATTTAAAAGTTTCTGGCAACTCTTATAGCATGAGAGTAATTAAACTTTTATTTAAATTAAAGTAATGCCACAATGTTAGAAAGAAATGTAGTGCGTATCAGTTAAGTACACATTATATAAAATATGAACATTTCAAGTAGGTACTTATTATTTCTTTAATCCTGAAAATTGTAGAGTTTAAGAACAGCTCAACGACCCCTTGCAGCGTTTATAAACATAAGTATGTAATGCATTCCAGTATTTTGTGAAGTACATACATTTTTGGTTTGAAACTGCATGAGTCAGTTTTAGTTTTTTTTAAACAAGCACACATATTTTTAAAGGTACATATGCATGTGTGAATGTACGAGTACGTACATACATACATACATGTTTCGCCAAGAATAGCTAATTAAAAAGGACATTTGGAACCTACAACATAGAACTTAGGAAATACATACCTATATTATTAATAAAAAAAAGTAAATAACTTCCTATTGTTGCACTTTTATAAATTTTATATTAATTTTGTAAAACTTTATTTCAGGTCTTAAATGTTTTTTTTTATTAAAGGAAACTTGTTTTTTTATTGCTTGATTTCTTTTCTGATGTAAATTTCATTATATTATTTACATAACGTAGGTATATATGTATGTACATATCGCTTAATAAAGGCTGCCATTATCATCATGATCATGCATAGACTCCTGTTTAAGCAGCAGCTGTTGAACCATACGGGTGTCTTGCTGGTATCTCTTTTTATTTTGACCAATTATTTTTGCCGTTTTAATTTTTTGTGCGTTTGTTTTTTCTTCAGCATTCACTTTAGCGGGCCTAGCTGATTTTTGGTTTTTTTATTCTTCATTCTATATGTATTACACCTTTTCTTTCGAACCAAATTAAACTGATGACGCATGTCATTTGCCTGTTTAGTGCAAAGATAGTATTTTTTTTAAATTATTCCAAAAGTTGTTTTAACTTTATTTTAACTATTATGTAGTTTATTAGCAAACGGCTTTTATTATGGTTCTTATAAAATTTCTTTATGCAAATTATTATCTGTCATCGATTTTTTTTTTTTTTATTTGCCAAGTAGGTGTTAACAAATAATGCGTTTCAACCCCTTGCATGGAAGGCACTCTCTCCATTGTAATAACTCCCCTAGACATACATATGTACATATGTATATACATAGAGTTTGTTTTATTACTTCCTTTAGTTTTATGTTTGTTATGGTTCCATATTGCCATGGTTTTTTGAATAATTTATATGTACATATTAAAATTAAAAAAAAAATAACTTAAAGCCCTTGCTTTAAATCGTTTGAAGGGTAACTACTTTTCAATTGTTAATGGAAAAGAAATATACAGATCTGAAATTTGAAAACAGTTTTCATATTCTATGACCTCCACAGATGAAGTGAATATAGTTTGCCTATTTTCGTCCTTTGTATATTTTTATATACATTAGGGTTGGTCAATTTGTTAGGGACCGAAAAACATGACAAAGCGTATAGCAAAATCGTAATCTACGGGAAATTCTAAGAACTTTTCCCAAAGAAACCATGGTTCTAAAATCAAAATCGAGCTTCCGGTTTTTTAAGAGAAAATTTGGTGCTCAGGACTATTGTTATTTTAACATAAACCTCCAAAACCATTATTTGGGTAAATAATTTTCTATAAATGAGGACAGATATAGAAAGCTGAGAAAATTTCCTTTAAAATAAGCCCTCTTCCAGCTTTACAGGTCAACTATTCACCAATTGCAATGAATATTTCCAAAAAAATCCGAAAATAATGCTATTTTTTTCGAAATATTCATTGCAATTCATTCACATTTGGCAACGCTTATTTTAGCACTCAAAGAGACTGTTTATATTGAGCGGAACAAATGGAGTATTTACGTAATCACCGTTGCCAGAATGATAACTTTATGCTTTAAATTTATACATGCTACAATAATAACAGGTACACGCAGCAGCAGATTTGCTCGTCAGCTTGTTTCAGTTTTTGTGTGTGCTTGAACGCTTCATTCCTATATTTTGACATCTGGCATGAACTGTTGATGTTCTAGACTTTGAAAACATACATACATTTATGTGTTGATTTTTTGACAAGTCACCAGAATAAAGTCGCAGTCAGCAGAATAAAAAGGCAGAGAAACGCAGAGTTGCATTGATGCGCGTACCTGTTATTATTGTACCATGAATTTATAATACCTTCTCTAAAAATGTGATTTCATAAGTTATACATACATATATGTTGAACATTTTATTTCTTTTAAATTCCACTTATCTAAATAAATGAACTTGTATGTGAAATATTTCGCAATAGTTAGTTTATTAAGTAATACTAAAACAATAGAATGTATCAGGTATTATAACTTGACTCTGTATACTTCTTTGACTTGAAAAATAAAATAAAAAGATCGAAATAATTAGAAAAACTATTTTCTAAGAAACTATTAGACATCATTGGCCTGGGTACCATTAATTCTTAAATTTTTTTAATTATCGCTTCGAATTATAAGAGATTATGACGCGATTTACAAGTGCTTCCTGTAGTTGCAAAAATATTCCATAAAACGACACATCAATCTCACAAAAATCGTTACCTACAAAAATAGTCCAACAAAAATTATTGCTTCATTATCGTTTAAAGCTTGTTTAGTTTATCTGGCATCACCAATTTATCCAACACACTCCAGTTAACTCAACGATCATAAAAATACTCTCTGGTCTTCTTTATATACTCTTTCACTCATTCCTCAAATATACTGAAATAATTGAGTGAAGTAGTAACGCAATTTGTATTGCGTTGTCAGTTGAGTGCGGATGTTCATTACGAAAAGTTTAAATTTGAAGACAGGCAACAAATAAAGTGATAAATAAATGTTAAGAAAAAAAAATTAATAATTAAATATATTGAATGGAAATAAAATTCTTCTAGAAATTTAAAATTATTTAGAGAAAATACAAAAAAAGAAGATGCACATTTCACAGACCTCAAATAGCAAGCAGCTACAAATTTAGAAAATATATTCAAGTGCCTAGTAGTGTTTTTTTAAGAAGTTGCATGGCCAGTTTTTCTTTTTGGATACATAATGGAGCATGTAAAATGTGTATTGATGCAAGTGCTGTTGTAAAGTGATAAAGAATTTTATAAAACAGAAAAGAAAAGAGTAAGAGAAAATGAAAAAAAATAAATAAATACAAATGCAATAAGAAACTACATAATTATATTTGTTTTGTAAACATAAAATTTAAATTCTTATTAATTTGAAAATATTAAATTATAATAAAAAGTGGCCATTTAAATTAAATAACAAATAACAAAAATGTTAAAAATTCAATTTAATTAAAAGAACTCATACCTATATTTGCATTATTTATGTTATTTAAACAAGTAAAGTTGTCAACCCAATAGATTAACAAAGTGAAACCAAAAAGTGTGGCCATATTAACGTGTATTTTTCTTAAAAGATAAAAGTGTTCCACCGTGTACCTATGCTTTTGAACGAATTTGTTAATTAGCTAAAAAACATGAGGCATAGAATAATTCTGAATTAAATTTCGCGTAAAAATCAAAACAATGTTGCAGCCTTTGGATACTACTTTACTAAATCGTTCTAACACTTCCTTGTCTTCTGCAACACCCTCCACACCCAACTCTATAACATCTAATACACCTGAGGAAAAGCAGCAACGTAGAAGATCTACATTTTATGTACCTTTAGTTATAGAGGACGACGAAACCGAAGAAATACCACGAAAAACACAAATTAACGACGAAGTTGACAAAAACTCCAACAGTGGAACTGTTTCCAGCTTAGCTATTCATTCTAAAAGCAGCAAAGACTTGAAAAATTCCAGCAATACTTTAAAAAAGTCCTCATCTACGATTTTGAAAACCACCAATAATAAACAAAATTCAAGTTCGCCCAGAAGCGCCACTACTTCTGTTAAGGTTACTACACTATTATTCGAAAGAGCCAATAGTACTTTGGGTTTTAGTACCACATCTTCAAATTCATCTACAGCTTCTTCTGGTTACAGAAGTGGCAGTTCAAAGAGTTCCAAAAAAATGGCACCACCATGTGGTTTTAATTGGACTTTGTCAGGAGCAAATGATGATATATCCGCCGATTTAGATGAGGACAGTGATGCTGCAGAATTCATAATTGCAATGCATAAAAATAAAACCACCAAAACACCCAGTGCCACACCAGCTAAAGAAAACACTTCTTCAGCTTCATCTCTAACTAATACCAAGAGAACAAGTAAAACTTCTTTAAGTTCTAGTAAGACTTCTTCAACAAATAGATTCAGTTCTTTGAGCAATAAATCTGTTCAATCCACTTCAAATAATCATTCTACACCCATACCCAAACAAAGAGCTCAGGCTCAAACTACAGCACGCAATAAGCGATATGGGATTGTGCTCAATGGATTTGATGATAGCCAATCTCCCAGAAATTCTATAGTTCATAGCATAACTGAGCAATTACCAGTTGATACAAATGAGATTAGAAAATTGTCTAGTTCTTATAAAAGTTCAACAACATCGGCAAAGAAATGGCCCTCGCCAGCTCCTAGAACCCAATTTAATGAGGAAAATGATATAGTGGTAACCCCCAGCATAACAACAACTAATAATAATACGTCATCAATTCAAACGCAACGGAATTCTGTCTCTCCAATAAACGATAAAACCAATACAAAACAAACCCCTCTTAATATAAGAGACGCCAACAAAACGGCTCTTAAATCAACAATAACAACAACACCAACCAGACCAACTACACCAATACAGAATTGCAATAATACTGAATACGATGATGACGATGATTCAGAGATAAGTCGCATGCAAACAAACACATCGACACCTATAAAAATGATGAAATCACGCTCGCGCACGAACATCTTATCAGTACCCTCCTCAACGTCTTCGCCAACAGTCTCTACAATGGCGTCTACAAATCTAATACAAAGCTCTGAGCAAAATCTAATCAATGTCGCGAAAATAAAAGCTGCTTCAACTTCGTTGTCGTCGTCGTCTATTCATAACAAACAGAATGTCAATACAAAAGCAGTTACCAATATTGTTACATCGACACCGTGTATTTTACGAGTAAAATCGAAAACTTTGCCACAGAACTTATCACCCTCAGTTGCTTTAAAACAAGGTGAAGCATTAGATCACGCCATAACGTTCTCGTCCTCTCAAATTAAAAATAATTCTAAATATAATAAATCCCCTCTAGAAACGTCTGCTTCGTTAAATCGTAAATTTGGTGGAAGTCAGGCGTGTCATTTAAATCGTGATACATCGAAAAATGTTAAATGTAACGCAGTGAATGCCATACTAACAACAGCTTTTCCACCTAAAAATTTATTTTTATTAAAATCCACACCAAAACTAACAAACTCCATGTCCTCTTCATCGGATAATTCGTTGACTTCACCGCCCACGAATAACGTTAAAAACTATCCACCACATCCCCATCAAATAACTTCACCAGCCAAAAAGTCTTTGTCTTTTATACGACGGGCTCATTCGACAAAGCTATCGCGCAATAACTCGCTATTGAAGACCATAGCGTCTCAACATCAGCAACAAATGCATGCTGGCAGTGGCAGCAACTCATCCTCTGCCAGTATCACATTTTGTACCGGTAGTTGGGGTAAAGATTTCTATCTGCAATACGATGTCTGTCCATTGGCACTCGATGAATTGGATTCGTATTTTCGCGCGGAAAAATGTGCCGAATTAATACGCGAACGTTTTAAGATTTTCGATATTACATCGATGTCGAGTAACGAGGAGAATTCTTCGACTGCGGATACTTTAATACAAGATAATTCGAATGTGTCGTCGTCCACAGGAGAGGGTACTATACGTAATATTGATAGTAGCTGTAGTAGTCCCTCGGATAAGGAGCAGACCCATCTTCATCATTTAGATGATGGTGGTGAGGATGATGATGCTGGACATCATTCGGGTAAGTGGATTTAAGAGGAAATACATTTATTAGGTTTCAAAAAAATTTGTATGAAGGTTGCAAGTCAAGGCAAATTCATCACGGCTGGCCTCCAGAACACAGGTGATAATAATCGCCTACGTTCGACACTTGTACTTTCGTCATCCCTCTTATCAAGGCGAATTCCTAGAAGGAGAGCACAGGTTATTATATTCGCCCTCTTTCGCCGATTGTATTTTTTATCTTCCTCAGATGTAAAAATATTTTGATATCCGCGGAAGGCATTTTTTAAAGCCAAGTGGAGAGCGTGTTTACTTTTTATAAATATTTCTTGATTAACGCTTCTAAATTAAAGTTTGATTTATGGAGATTTTTGAGAATTTGTATTTTCTCCTAAGCCACGATGACATGATTGAACGAGTTTTATTCTAATTATATTTAAATTTAAAAGATTATGTATGTACTCATGTAAATCATTAACAAAATTCTTTAAGGAGATAAGTATATATCACTGTCTCTTTTTGGAATAAAGAACATAAATAAGTTATTTCTAATAAATATGTATTAATCGTTCTTGAGAATATTTTCAATCTTGGCAACACTTGGCTTTTAATGCAGCTATTAACAGATACTCCTACATGTCTATGCATGTATGAGTATGTACATGCATACATGACACTATATCTTGACGAGTCATAAATAAATAATAGAAATATTTCTATGGCAAACAAATAAAAATTCAAACAAATATTTACATACATATATACTTATGTACATACATACATATGTAATATAAATATGTATGGATTCTTTTCTTTTCTTAGGGTTTTTGTTTGACTTTCTTTATTTTATCAATGTTATGCACAAAAATACATTAATACTTTCATTCCCAGCGAGCATATTTATTGTGTTATGTGCACATGCTGGGGAATCGGTCCGAGAACGCAACGGAAATCATCATAAGTTAGTAGTTATCAAAAAACTTAATCCGATTTTATAACAAAAAGCTTATCCATACCTATTTTACCGCATTAGATTATAGTACATTTTCATCGTTCAATAACCCATATCAAAACAAAAAGATAATTTTGACAACCGGCTAATAAAAAGGTTAATAGGTATATCGGGGAAAAAAAACTTTCACCCCGATCTAGAAAAGAAATAATGAGACCCAAATCCAAACAAGATTTTGTTAAAAAATAACATTGAAAATCGGTTCGCAATTGATAGTGTTACATATCGTTAGCTGAAATCCAAAACCACGTAATTAACATTTTTATTCTTTTTCAGTAGATACAAAATATGTTATATGTTGAAAAATAAATACAATTTTGGTAATCAAATTTCGCAGATTTATAAATTGTATATATGTATGATAAGATATATAATGAAAAAATTCAATACTTACTATGAATTCTTAAAATGCAATTGAAATAAGTATGGGATAGTGACTATTTCCAAGAAACAAGTATGTAGTTACGTGCTTTTGGATTATATAATAATTGCACTTGTAGTTATGTACTTTCGGTTTTTGCTTATAAAATGTCTAATTTTTATTATATGAGAGTAAAAATTGGTGTTGCCATGGATGTTGATGATATGCATTATAATCAATCAAAAAACAGATTTCCCATGTTTTGTTAGTTATGTACGTGGTTTTGGATTTCAGCTAACGATATACATGCATGTATGAAAGAACATTAAAAAATTTTAAAATAAAATACAGGAGTATTCGAACCTTCTTCTTTTTGCAAAGTCGGTAAACTTATTAAAAAAAAGCGATCAGCCATATTCATATACATACATGCAGATTAAGCAAGGTATGAAGTTTATTTTTTCCTATCTACCTATAGTAGATCGAAATTAAATTTTGAAAAAAAAAATATATGTAACAATTAGATCTCTTAAAATCTACTTTCTTTGGCCTTAGACAAGTGAACAGAAAATGTTTACTGGGTATGTAAGTGTACGTGCCTACCTACATACATATGTCCATATACATATTAGTTAAAATTACGTTTCAGTTTTTTTTATCACATTTAACAATAATTTAACTTCTCCAATGATTGATTACCAAAAATTTACAAAACAACTGTTTATAGCGTATGTACAAGATCTTTGGAAGAAAACAAGTTTTTATTTTTGTTGTTTTATTGCTCACATAAGTTGATATTGTGTTGTTGTTATTCTTGTTACGTTATTATTTACCTTTTCTCTGCCAACTTTATATTCTTGCTCTTTTTTTCTTTGTTTTTTTCTTACCTGTTTTTTTTTTCTCAACACAGTTTTAGTTGTTGTTAAAATTTTTACTTTAAATTTTAAAGATAAATAATTTTAATCAGTTTGTTTTGGAAGTCCGAGAAACTCTTGCCGAAGAGAGTGTATTATAGCCAGAGAGCGATAAGCATACCTGTGTACATATGTATGTATATATGTATATGAAAATTAGTCAAAATAAATTCGAAACCAAAACCGCAAATCAGTCACGGAATATGTACATATTTAAAATGATACAATGTTTGAGATTAAAAAACGCTTGTTGGACAATAAAAATTTGTCGGTAGATACATACATACATTGCGTTTTATACGTGTAGGGTTTAAAATGTCTTTGCACTTAAAGTGAGTGTCGTCACCGAAGTCGAGTGGTGTGCCCACTAAATCATTCGCTTATCTTTTTTTTTTTTGGGAGAATGCCTTCCCGGAACTGATATCTGCATTACTTTGGGAAGACCCAGGAAAGGACTGGTCCCATTTCATCCACATCTGAGTCCGTATCTGTAAAATCGGCTTGCAAGTTCTTGCAGCTGAAGAACGTGTGTCCCGCATCGGGGATGATTTCGCCACAGTATATGCAACCGTGGTTTTCTGTCTTACCCATACGGTAAAGGTAATTCCTTAGAAGAACTAAGTCAGAAAGTTTCTATCCTCTCAGAAATCCCCTTTAATCCATTTTTTTACATTGGCGATTACTCTTGCCGTCCACCTACCGGAAGTTTCTGTGATCCATCTGTTTTTCTATCGCTTGATCGTTCGAGATCTCCGCTCTGCTACTCGCCATCAGAATCCCACGCCTCAATACGCTCGCGACCAAAGAGGTCAATAAGTATCTCTCCGCAAAGTAGTAGGAGCACTTCGGCCGAAACCGCGCGATAAGCAGAACCTAATTGCGCTTGGTTTTTGCACTTAGCAGATTTGGAAAAATATCTACCCGACTTTTATAATTTTTTGAAAGGAAGGACTATAACGTATAAGAAATCAAAATGTTTTTTTTAATTTTCGTTATCAATATTAAAAATTAAATTTCGATCGATATCGAATGCCTTAATTTGCCTCAGATCGTTTTAAAATAAACCAATTTTTTTAATAAATATAAATTTTAAGGCGTGTTTTCTCAAATTGCTAAGATGCAATCAACAAATTTATCGTCAAACCTCCTTCAGGCGAAATGTATCATTGATTATTTCCAAAAAAGGTTTTGCTCCTAGCGAAAAATTAGAAAGAAATATCTAAAATAATAAAAATCCTATTATTGCGAGTTTCAAAATTTATTTTTGGATATTTGCTGGTTTGTCAGATTTAAATCTTATTAATTATTTGTTTCTTCTGATTAAATATATAACTTCCCACCTGGGTGAAATAAATAATAAATTTATAGATTTGTATCGTAGTTTTCTTGTTACTTTTGAATTGGGATAGATTTCTTGTTAACATAATCGTGGCCTTTACACAATAGTTCGCACAATAACAGAATATTGTATATATTGTTGCTAAATTTGTTTTTTGCATGGTGTAATTGATATTAAATTCAACACGATCGCGTACATGTATTAAAGATTAGATAAGAAAAATATTGGAAAATGTAATTTCCTCTAGAGATAAATAAAAAGAAAACATTTGTAATTAAAATCAAATACTAGATTAAAAAAATATTAACAAATCTTAAAAAATTAAAAACGTAATAACTTATTTTGAATACATTCATACAAATCGTTACCTTAAGAAAGGCCTTAACTTGATAATTTAATATATTTCGATAGGTAAACCAGCCTCTTAGTTATCGATATTAGCAAAAATTTTAGATTTGAAAAAAAAAAATCAATCGTAACGATATTCATTTGTAACAGTTTTTATGTTTGATAATTTCTTTTTTTGCCTCCAGTAAATAAAAAAAGAAAAATAACATTTGGGTGATCGTTTCTGTAATTTACTTTGGAGGTTATTTTTTTAATCCAATTTTGTATTTATTTAAATTATTTTCAACCAATTTACTCATACTCTACTTTAAAATAATTTTGTTAAACAAAATATTTTCGTTTCTCGGCGTCTCTCTGCCTCGTTCTCCGCCGTCCGTGCATAACTGAGTTAGACAATAAGCATTTGTGATCAATTCTTTATATGTACGAGTATATCGAGTGTCTGCCTGTATGTGTAGCTTACAATTGCTTTGTAGCGTTTTGCCGATCTAACAAATTATTAGTTAGTTTTCCAAATCACCTTCATTTGGTTACTAAAATAGAAAATGTTATTTGAAATATTTTTGTTTAGCTAATCATGTTAGCTAATTACTGACTAGCTTAAACTTATTGGAATATCTACAAAATCGTGAGTTTTACCTTATTTACATTATGCAACTTTTTTGTTTGCTATTTTCATATTAAGTAAGAATGTTGAAATAGATATGTATACATTTCATATATTTTTTTCTCTGAAAAAAGAGAGTTTAATAAATGGAATTCTTTGTAGATTCAGACAAAAAAAAATTCCATAGTCGGCTAAACATTTTCACTGAAATGACAGATGTTGTAATTGATGCGGAAAAAATAAATAAAATTTGCTTCCCAAAAAAAATTTCAAAAATCCCCAAAATGGAGATTTTAAGGTATTTTTGACAGATTTTTCTATACTTCAGTAGTTTTAGTCAATTATACACATATAAATATGTAGTATACTTGTTTTCTAGCTCTCGGATAAGAAAATCATCATTATCATGATCAGATTAAAAATATCATTTTTTTTTTCATAAACTAGAGGTGACTCTTTGAATTCTTGTGGCTGTGCCACTTTAAATTGTATACAGTTCAAAACCCATATGTTTTTTGGAATCTTGCTGCTCATTTCTAAGCCGCAGAGTTATTCAAAAATTTTTTCCTCAATAGTCTGTTTATTAGTAGTCTTTACCGCCACTTGAAAAAAAAATTTTAATTAAATTGGGAAAATATCTTAAAGACAAAGTTTATAAAAAAACCTTTTTTTTTCAAATTAAATATAACGAACTGATAAAATTGCTTTTAATAAAGTAATTTACAATAATAAAAAAAAAAATCATTAAAATAATGAAACAATTCGCTAAAATAATCATATAATTCTTTAAAATAATGAAGTAGTTTATTAAAGCAATGAAATAATTTCGGTAAAAATAATGAAATAATCTCGTTCAAATAATGAGCAAATTCATTAAATTAATTAAATAATTTATTAAAATAATAAAATAATTTCGTTAAAGTAATGAAATCGGTTCATTATTTTATTGAAGTTATTGTCAATGTAATATTTTTTCATATTTTTGGTGAAAATTTCATCTAAAAGCTTTAATGAAGTTTTTCATTGAATTAAAGAAAAAATTTAAAGAATTCGTGAATAAAAGTTGTTCAGCATAGTAAAACTTTAGTGAAAATCTTCGAATAATGCAACATAATTTTAACAGAGAATTATTGTTTTAGCCTCGTATGATACAAATTAATTAAAAGGATTTTTATAAATTAAAATAGTGATAATTCCACACTTGCTCTTGATTATTTCAATAGGAATTTTTTTTTGGAAATATTTTACCTTCACAGCAAATCGTTGGTTTGAAATTTCAACAGATTTTCTAATTAATGAAATTCTTTCAGTAGTGTTTGAAATAATTATTATAATTAAATAGTTTAGAAATAATTTAGGAAAACTTTTAGTTGTTGTTTAAACTCTTATTTTCATCATGTTTTTTTATTCTAATTCATTATAAACATGTTTATTTTTAAATATGCAATTTTCAAACAAAACAGACATTTGTTTTCAAGGTATTTTATACAAAAAATTGGCAAAACTTTCTTCATATATAACAAATAACAAATAAACAAAGTTAAATTAACATCTTTCTATGAAAAAACATGTGATGTTAATCATTAATAAACAAAATTTTTTGTTTTATAAATAAAATTCTTTAAGACGCAATAAAACTTAAATGCAAGTTTTGCTCAAACAAAATTTTGCTTTTAAAAATAAAATTTCTCATACAAATTTTTTTTCTAAAAATTATCAAGAAATATGAGCGTGTTTCTTTTTTTTCATTTAAGAATGAAGTAATTAGAGGCTTTTTTTTCATTTTCAAAATATAATCCCCTTTTTTAATGTATATACAGTACGTTTTTTGTTTATCACAAACATTTTTAAAGGGGTTTAATTTTTAGATTCAACTTTTTTTTAATATTTTCCGTTATCTCAATTATTTTTTTTCATTTTATTTGTAATTTTTTCCTAAGTTGCATGTTAAAAATGCTTTAGTTTGTAAAATTGTAGGTCAGTGTGAAATTTTATTAAAGAAACCGAATGTGGAATTGTGTAAAAAGAGAGTGGCGGGAGGAAACGGACAACAATTGCTGATAACTAAGCGGCTTTTTGTTTTTGTGGTTAAAATTTAAATAAATAAAAACAAAATGGAATTGTAAAGTACGACACACACAAACTGATATGTAATTTGTTTAAAAAAAAAAGTATTTATATGCCGCCCTTTAATTAACGAAAATAATTATCACATTTTGGGTTATGATTTGCTTTTCAAAATGGTCAAACGATTTTTTTTTATTGTAAAGTAGATTTTGAAATGTTTTCTACTCTGGCAAAACTAACCATGTTATGATTAAATAAATCTGTTAAAAAAAACCCAGGATTTTAATATAAAAAGCCAATCGATTATAAAAATTATGAAATCTAAACTTTTCAATACGAAAAGGTAATTTTAAAATCGGTCAATAAACAGAAGAGTTACATGTGTCATAATCAATTTTTAGAGGAGGAGAAAAATTATAGGACAAACGTTTTTCAGGTAGAAAAGCAATTTTGGAATTTGTTTTATAAATGCAGGAATTGTTATACAATAATACTTCGGAAGATCAATTTGCGAGTCCAATTTCCGAAAAAAGAGAATTTCGAAAAAACATCTATAAATGAAAAAAAAAAATTTGTTGGCGTTGGCAACTTGCTATAAAAAGAAGTGATAGTAAACGTTTGTATCATGCTTTTAGCTGAAACAGTAACCAAAACAATTAAATATGCATGGAAGAGCCCGGGTTCAATACTGAATCACACACCAGGTCGCTTAAATGACACTGCTCAGCAGCAAAATCGTCCTTTAAATAAAACTATGTGGACTATATGGATTTTGATGTGCTAAACTCAAATCCGTTTACAGTTTTTCTCCATCACGTAGGGTATTTTTTTGTGGGCATGGCAATTTTTTCCCCCTAAATTAGTCAGGTACGAAGTCATATTTCAACCTAACTCTAGAACGACTCATCCGATTTTCATAAACAAAACATCAAAAGATGCGTAGCAAAGTTATATTTAATTTAGTTCAAAATAGTTTTTTTCTATATTTTATCGTTTTGGAATTTTTTTTTATATATAAGATTTTTTTTTTTTTTTTTTTGCAAAATTCGTTTTTTAGTCAGTTTTTTTCTGAAAGCTAAATACCTCAAGAATAAAATAAGGTATAAATCATGAAAATCGATTAACAAAAGCCGATTTTATTCTCCATTTACAGCAGGTACCCAATTTTGAATGAATATGTGTGCAGTCAACCTTACATATTGCGATAGGTTGCCATCATGAATTTGATTTTTGAAATTTGATTCGCCTTAAAAATTACCACATCGCTATGTGACTTTATTTTTTATAGAGTATCACAATAAAGTAATGGAGCGAAATCACATATGTATGCCTTTGTCACTCATTTGTACCAATTGGAAATTGTAGTCAAGGATCCATACTATTCCATAATAAAGGGTGATCCAAGTAGAGATACTGTTTTCAATAGCCTTTTTTGACAGATCACGTGTGAGTCGTGTGAGTCGTGTCATGCTGTCATTTTATTTCTGTTTAGTATTGTTTGGCATTTCATAATGGAAAGACTTACGCCTGAACAACGTTTACAAATCGTTCAACTTTATTACGAAAATTCACGTTCTGTGAGGAATGTGTTTCGAGGTAAGTTTTGTTTAGCGATGAGGCCCATTTCTGGCTCAATGGGTATGTAAACAAACAAAATTGCCGCATTTGGGACGAAGAGCAACCTGAAGAGATTCAAGAACGGCCACTTCATCCAGAAAAAACAACGGTTTGGTGTGGTTTGTGGGCCGGTGGAATCATCGGTCCATATTTCTTTAAAAATGATGCCGGTGCGAACGTAACCGTCAATGGCGACCGTTATCGTGCCATGATAACCGACTATTTGATGCCTGAAATTGAAGCTCATGATCTCGGCGACATTTGGTTTCAGCAAGACGGCGCCACTTCCCACACATCGCATCAATCAATGGATTTATTGAGAGAACATTTCGGTGAGCACATAATTTCACGTTTTGGGCCGGTCGATTGGCCACCAAGATCGTGTGATATCACACCGTTAGACTTTTTCCTGTGGGGAAAAGTTTAAAGTTTATGCGGAAAACCCGCTTCGATTCAGGCCTTGGAGGAAAACATCACGCGTGTCATTCACCAGTTACCAGTCGAAATGCTCGAACGATTCATCGAAAATTGGCCTCAACGGATCTGCTACGTAGCAACGGCCAACATTTGATAGACATAATCTTC
This sequence comes from Lypha dubia, assembly GCA_947311025.1. Taxonomy (NCBI): domain Eukaryota; kingdom Metazoa; phylum Arthropoda; class Insecta; order Diptera; family Tachinidae; genus Lypha; species Lypha dubia. Next base: position 7,718,098 of record OX371262.1, on the reverse strand, counting down.
AAAAAATAAATGCCAAAGAATGTTCTTTCAAATGATAATAAACATTCTCATTAAATTTGAATTTTCTGTGTTTTTTTTTTTTTTTATTTAAAAAAGTAGGGAACCTCGAAATGGATTGTATTTGTGGATTTTTCTAAAAAAATTAGAAAAGTGAACACAAGTAAATTTTCAACGATCTCTGAGGATTTATGGGCATATCATCTATTACTATAGATCCTTGGCTACAATTTCCAATTTTTTTAAATCAGTGATAAAGAAACATGTGTCCAAATATATCCAAAATTCCGCGAAAGTCGACTTAAATATATTATGACGTAGGATCGGATCGTACGGAAAAAAATACTTTAGACGGCACATACATATATCTGCACACACATACATTAAATTTTAAATTAATAAATTTCCTGTGCTTGAAAATTATAGAATAAAAGTCCCATCAACTGCGAAAATGGTCACAGTAATAATCAATATATTCAAATCAACACTCACATAATTTTGAAATTCGTGTTTGTGCTCTGTGCTACCCTGCGTTTTCTTTCTTATAAAGTTCACTGTGTAATGCTGACAGTTCATTTGAATTATTCGCCATAAACCTGCAACTGGACAAACTAAGTATGCTAAGACACAGCACAGCTACGAAGGCAAAACGAAAAAAAGTTCTCGTCTGTTGTGCGAGCTAGTGAGTCATTTGATTAATAAATAATGGGGTCATAAAAGAGAGATGACCAAACAATTTAAAAGGAATAAATAAAGGGAAAAAAACTAAATTAATGGCAATTGAGGAGGGAAAATTTTTAGATACATACATGCACTGGAGACTGACAGACAGACAGACAGACAGACATACTTTGAATTTTAAATAAATTGAAAACATGTTAAGAGAAGTTTCTTGCTTAAGCAATTATTTATTTGAATATTAAAGGAAAGGAAATGATATTTCCTATGGGAAAATTTCAAAGACCACGCTTCAATATACTCGGCCGCTATTTACAACCTGTTCACTATGAATGAATGAACTCTTTCTACTATATTTTTTTTTTCTTTTTAATTTAACCCTTAAAGTAAATAGCAAGCACGTAGCTACCGCTATTGCTGGTTTTCTTTTATAAAAAATACTTCTTGTTTTGTTGCAAACACCCTCAATTTTTGGAAAGATATATTCAAAGAAATAATTTAAAAAATTATAATTCTGTTTATATATATGTTGTTTTTTTTTTGTTTTTTTTTTTTTTTTTTGTAATGGTGTTTTAACTCTAAGTTCCGCTTATATGAACAACTTCCTTTCCAATTAAACAAATTTGTTGTATGAATGTACGTACTTAAATTTAGAGTAACACGCACAAAATACGACACAATACGCTAAACAACCCCTGCTTTCTTTTTAAATACTTCCGTTTTTTTCACAACAATTTGAAATAAAAAAAATAATCAATTGAAATTTCGAATAAAGCAAAACTATTACAGAACTATAAATTTCTTTAGACAATCTGTAGATTTCATTCACAAAAGAAGTTGGTTAACAAAAATTGAAAAAAAAACAAATGCTTAGATTAATAATAAACCTGCTCAAATTTTTGCGTCGACTAAAAACCATTTTTTCTTGTCTCAACATGACTCATGTTTCACATTTTATGGTTTCTTTTCGATACAAACCCAATTTAATTTGTTTTTTCTTGTTTTCTAAATGTTGCTGCTGCTCTATTGTACGACTTAAAACTGGTTGGCCACTTTGATATTAAAATTTGAAAATAAAATATTAAAAATTGATTTTATTTCTTTTATATTTTGCTGTTCAAAAAGCCATTAAGATGTTTATGTCCGTTTATTTTTCTTGTATTTTTATTCGTTTTATATTTTTTATTTATTAATTTATGTGTTTCTATGGTTTTAATTAATGATGTTCAACTACAACCCAAATATATTCTTGATTTATTTCTATTTTGGTTTTTTAAGCTTCATATTGGTTTCAAAAATTTAATGATCCAAAGTGGTAAACAAAAGCAACAGGTGATTTTTAATATTTAATTTAAACTAGCTTTTACTTGTGACTTCATTCACGCTACATATTAATGAAGCCAGAAACTGTTTGTATACAAAGATAAAAGGAGCACCAAAAGCACAATCTTTTCTTCATTTTAACTCCCACAAAGTGCGCTGTATATTAATGTAAAAAATAAATCTGTAAAAAAACTAAAAGTACCACCTTTTACTTATATTACCCTCAGAAAGTACCATGCATATTAGTTGAATTAAAAATTTTTAATAAAACCAAAGAGTACCAGAAGTACCATTTTGTACCGTTTTTATCCCTTAAAAAGTACCCTATATTTTAATCTGGGTTACAAGCTATCCATAAACAAAATTTATTAAGAGAATTTCTCAAAAGAAAAAGTACAAAAATTGTCCCGTTTTTAGCCCTTAAAAAGAACTTATATTTTGATCTGGATTACATGCTTTCCATCTACAAAATTCATTAAAAAAATATTTCAAAAGAAAAAAAAACAAATCCAAAAAATTACCAAAAGTAAATGCTAACTACCATAACTAGAAAAGTACAATTTTGTCGCATTTCAGCCCTCAGAAAGTATGTTAATTTAAAGAAAATTTATAAAATATTAGTATAAAAATAAAAAAATATCAAAACTACCAATGCTATCCGTCTACCAAATTTCATCGAAATCCATTAGAGAATTTATCAGAAGAAAAATTACCAAAAGTAAAAATGTACCATAAGTAAAACAAAGCACCAAAAGTTAAAACCTACCGTTAGTAAAAATGTACCAAAACTACCAGTATTTCGCATTTCAGCCCTCAGAAAGTATGTTAAAATTAAGCAAAAGTAAAATGATACCATAATTTAGAAAGTACCAAAAATACCAGTTTTTAATATACATATAACATTTATTGTTAATATTTAAACAGTTAGTATTTAAAGTTAGTAAAAAATATAAAAAGTACCAAATCTACCTATGTATCCCTTTTTTACCCCTTAAAAAGTACTCTATACTTTAATCTGGGTCACATGTTATCAATCTAAAAAAATTTCACCGAAATCCATTAAGAGAATTTCTCAACAGAAAAAGTACCAAAAGTAAACTGGTACCATAAGTAAAAAAAGTACCAAAACTACAATTTTTTTTTGCATTTCAATCCTACTTAAAAATATACTATAACAAGTTAATAAAAAAATATAAAAAGTACCACACCAACCTATTTACACCTTTTTTACCCCTTAAAACGAACCTTTTACTTTAATCTTCGTCACATGTTATCCATCTAACCAAATTTCATCCAAATCCATTAAGATAATTTCTCAAAAGAAAAATTATTAAAAGTAAAAAAGTACCATTTGTAAAGAAGTACCAAAACTACAAGTTTTTTTTTGCATTTCAGTCCTCAGAAAGCATGTATGTATATACTTAAAATACAATTTGTACTTAAAAATATACTATAACAAGTTAATAAAAAAATATAAAAAGTACAACACCTACCTATTTACACCTTTTTTACCCCTTAAAACGAACCTTTTACTTTAATCTTCGTCACATGTTATCCATCTAACCAAATTTCATCCAAATCCATTAAGATAATTTCTCAAAAGAAAAATTATTAAAAGTAAAAAAGTACCATTTGTAAAGAAAACTACAAGTTTTTTTTTGCATTTCAGTCGACAGAAAGCATGTATATACTTAAAATAAACTATAAAAAGTTTATAAAAAATATAAAAAGTACCAAACTTACCTATTTATCTCTCTTATACCCTTTAAAAAGTACCCTATACTTTAATCTGGGTCACATGTTATTCATCTAACTTCATTTCACCCAAATCCATTAAAAAAAATTCACAAGAGAAAAAGTACCAAAAGTAAAAAATGTGCCATAAGTAAAAAGAGTACCAAAATGGAAGAAACATCCAAACATACAATGTTTTACATTCATAATATTAAGTAGGATGAAATAATATTTTTTTTAATCAATTTATAGTTATAAAATCAGGCTGAGCTGTTTGTTAATTTATATTAAATTATAATACAACGGATCAGTTTTCAGTGATCCCCGTTTTACCATTTTATAAAAACTAATGATTTAGTTGATTTGGCTTCGCTCTTCTCATCTGATAAATTTAGTTTTCTTCCTCTATTCCTTTCTTGGAAAAGAAAACGAAGTTTAAAATAATATTATCTAAATCCGACGGAAAATAAGAAAAATACAGCAAAAATGCTGAAAATCCAATTTTGGGTATTTTTTTGGAATTAATTTGGGAATTTTCAATTATCAGTAGTTTTCGTTTTCACTACTTTAACAATATCATTTCTCAGTTAAGTGAAACTTTCTTTTTCCAATGAATATATTTCATTGATATTACATAAAATAATTTTTTTCAGTATAGCTATGAATATGCTGATTTTTATAGTTGGCTGGCAACGCTTTCAATGCTTATTTTTCACTAAACAAATTCAACAAAATTAGATTCAAACAATTTTCTAATTGAAATAAAACTTCTTGTCACTTCTTCAACAAAAAATAAAAATTTTAATCTTAAAAGCTAAACAAAATAAAATGCTGATTATTAGAAATTGCAAAAAAAAAAGTGTTTGTTAGAAATTATAAAATAGCGATTTGCCCCATACTATTATTGTGTGTGCTTCGCATAAAACAAAGAAGAGGGAAAAACATGGCAGCAATTGCCACAAAATGCGGAAGTATTTTTCTTTCTTTTCTAATTTAAAAGATTTCTAGTTGTGAGTTTGTTTGTTCACATGTTGAATTGTAAAAATGGTTACAATGTGTCTGAGTTTCTAACGTAGCACTTTATACTAAAAAAAAAGCCAGACAATGAATGTAAATAAATTATTTACTGTCAAATTATTATCTACGCTTGTAGAGCTATTAAATGCTTAATATGAGATAATTTTGTCATAAAAATTTTCAATTGCTGCATAGCAAAGTATTTCTCTAAAACCACAAAGTTATTTTAATGAGATTGCTAATTCTTTTTAATCCATCTCATTAAAACGACTGTTTTTTATTTATATAAAAAAATCTAAGAACTTTGTAAAACACTAAGGGCCAAATTTACAGTAATTAGTTAGCTATTAGTAAACTAAAATGATAACTATTGTTTAACTAATTCTTCATATTCACAGTGTATTATTTAACCAACCCTCTTAATATGAACAAAAAATGGTAACCCTATCAAACTATTAACTTTCAGTACTGGCAATTCTGTTATAGCATATGGCTGTTGTTTACATTTGATATATTATTTCTTAAAAAATGACAAGAACTTGCCACACCACCTACTTGCTACGACGGAATCTATCCATAAAATCTTTTTAGATTACGTTGGCGACACTCAGCAACAATATTCCGCGTATTATCAGTATCAGTGTCATTTTCAATATCGGACTCCGCGTTTTCAATTTCACATGCCATATCTAAAATTTTTCACAAAACAAAAATACTAATAATAAATTCCAACGAATCAGCTGTTGTCTAACTATTAGTTAACCAATGACGTTTGATGGTTTAAATAATGTTAAACTAGAAGCTGTGAATCAAATATTATTAGTTAAACTATTGCTATTAGCTAACTAATAACTGTGAATTTGGGCCTAAATGGACATCACTAGCTACCATTACCGTACGAAATAAAACTCAAGTTGGCAGATAGATGTTAAAACCAATTTGTAAGAATCCCAAACACAGATTCCAAACAAACAGCTGACTGAAAATGTCATACGGTAAAATTTTAAACGTTAAAACCCAAATGCATTACTAATTTCAATTTAGGAAAAAAAATAAGGCAATTTATGACAGTTTTGTTAATAAACATTTCTCTTTTCTCAAAAATTTTTTTTGTCCTGTAAAAAAAGATTAATCACTTTTTTCACTTGAAAATTATTCATTTCTTTTTTTTAAATGATTGAAAATCTCTTTGTTTTATTTCATAAGAATGTAAACACAAATAATCCTGCTTAAAAATTATTGTAACGAAATCATTTACCAAGAAAGATTCCACGAAACATTTTGTGTTTTGTAGTATTTTTTTTATTTCATTGACAACAAAACAAAAGCAGAAATGAAGATTTATAAAATGTTTTAGTGAGAAGAACCAAGAAAATATCAGACACGAATTATGTACATTCATAAGCAAGTCATAAATTTTTCAAGAGGGTTTCATTCCAATACCAAATTTCACTTTCTATTATTTGGAATCAAGAAAGGAATTTGTAATTGTAGAAAGATAATTCCTTTTTAAGCAAAACAAAAAAAATGTTTAGATCGGACCATAAATGACGAAATGACCCTCCGATTTCCATTTAAATTTCAATGCGGCCGGCCAAACATGCATAAACTATCAAATAAAAAAAATAAAAATTGTTCCATAAATGATACATAATTTTCTCACAAAAAAAAAAAGAGTCGCATGCAACCATGTTGCATAGTGTACATACGATATAAAAAAATTCAAATTTAATTGTTTTGCCTACTTCGGCCTATTTAAGCGTAAACCCATAAATGTATAAGCCTTTTTTCTATGCCTTGGATAGGAAAATCTCCAGTTTTTATCAGATCAAAAATATCTACTTGAGCCTTCGCCCACAACCCAGTAACACAAAATAATAACCTGATCTTAATAATACCTCTTTAAATGCTCAATAAAACTTTATTGGCATTGAACTGCCCGTTTAGAAACTTAAGATAAAATTTAATTTCTTTTGTAAATCGCCCACTGTGCGTCAGGATTATTTAATGAAACCATTATGGTGTTTTCTTTTCTGCACACCCTGGTAAAAGGTACATGCATACAATGTCTGGCCCAGCCAGTAATAATACGACTTTTTGTTTCACTAGAACAAAAAACAATTTATGAAAAAGTAGAACCCCCCGTTCTTAACACCTAGTGAGGGTAATTTTTTTATAATAAAACGCTCTACCCTTTTACAGAGCATAACATTTTTAAGAAACGAACACCAAAGTACACTTTTTACATGGAGATGTACCGTTTTTTTGTAGAAAAGAAAACACCATTAAATTCTTTCCCCGAAATTACAACGCAATTATAGGAACTATTTTATATCTGGTGGTGCTCTTAGTAATTTTATTTCCTTATATTTCTAGATAAATCATTTCCACAAATTTATCTTTTAATATATTTAAAGCAAATTAATTTTATTGTTATCGCTTACTTTTAAATTTTATTGCATTTCTTTTTTTGTTGTACTAAAGGCTCTCTAAAGACTGTTTAAATATTCCACTGCAGGTATTAAAAATTTTTAATTAGATTTTTCTTTCCCTTTTTTCCCATTTAATATACATACTTCTTGTGTTTAATTTACTATAGAAAAATTCAAGAAAATAGTAAAATTTATTGAAAATTTATCTCTTTGAATTTTGCTTACACAAAAACTCTGCGTGTGTGGTCTGTTTTTAAAGCCGCTTAAAAATTTTAAATAGATTCTTTAGTCTTTTGTGGTTTTCAGTTTACTATCTACCTCTCTCTCTCTCTTTCTATCTTATACTTTTGGAATCCAGTTAATGAAACAATAATTAATGTTACCCTTAACACAATTTGAGGTTGTGTTGTTGCCAACATCACAACAACAAACGAAAAACAATGACACTTTGGCCGATTTGCTATGGACCATAACTGAAACTGAACAGGAAATGCTTGTCATAAAATATTGGAAAGTATAACATAGTGATTAATAAAAAAAAATTACATTCTTAACAGTTAAGCGGTTTTTACAAATCCCTACAGCTGTTGCTTATACTCCCAACAAAAATATTAAAAGAATTTCTAAAATCAAATAGTAATCTTCCTTTTGAGGCGTTAACTAGGAAGTCGGTTTTTAAAATGCACACTAGGAAGCCTTGCAAGATAATTATATATTGATTTAATTCAATAAATCAAATACAACACAGACATACATAAAAATGTCTGCGTTAAGCGTGCAGCATATAATTAGCAAAACAGCAAAAAAAAAAAACTGTTGGTTGGCAACTGTTACCAACAAAAATGCATTTTGTGCATAATAAGTACATAATTTTAATTGCATTAAAATATACATATACGAGTATATTAATGTGATTTTGAAATAGATTTCTCTAAAACCATTAACTAGAAATAAAACATAAAACTAATTATATTCTTTTCTATTTGTCTCTTTTCAGGTATGTTTTCTAAAGTCATAATAACAGTTTAAACGGTCTTAGTAAGTCAAAATCCTTATATTATTATTTACAATATATTTGTGAGAGTTAGTATTGTCATTAAAACAAAATTTAAAACTCAACTAAAACTCTAATCATAAAAGAAGCTAAAATTTATTTAAAAAAAAAAAAGGATATATGGGAGGTAGTCATATTCTTCCGCCGAAAGCGTCCAAATTTTCTACAGACATAAAACGCATAATTTAACAAATATTTATTAGTTTTTTATAAAAAGGATATATGGAAGGTGGTCATGTCCTTGCAACGAATGCAATTAATTTTTCAACAGTGCTAATACGCAAAATTTTGCAAACATGTAATAATATCTGGAACATTCTTAATCATAAATGATGCTAAAATTTATGTTTTTGAGAAAAAGGATATGTCGGAGGCATACCTGTTGTTGCAGTGAATCCAATAACATCAAAATATAGTTTTAGAGAAAAAGGATATATGGGAGGTAGTCATGTTCAGGCACCTAATGTAAAAAAAAATTTACAATAGAGCTGAAACGCACAATTTTACAAACATCTATTAGTTTGTAGCGCAGTCTAATTAAAAATTAAGCTAAAATATAGTTTTCAATAAAAGGGATATATAGAAAGTAGACATATCCTTGTGCCGAATGAAATAAAACTTAACATAGAACTGAAAATGCATAATTTTATGAAAATGTATTAATTTTTAATGGATTATAATTTAAAATTTAGCTGAAATTCACTTATTAAGAAAAAGGATATTTGCGAGTTAGTCAAGTCCTTGCGCCCACTTCAATAGAGTTTATAACATTGCTAGATAATATAATTTTAGAAGTTTCCAATAATTCCTAAATCATTTTAATTCTAAATGAAGCTAAATTTTATTTATTAAGAAAAAGGATATATGTTAAGTAGACATATCTTTGCACTGAATGAAATAAAACTTACAGTAGATATAGAACGCATTATTTTATGTAAACTTAATGATTCATAGTGGATTATAATTAAAAATGTAGCTGAAATTCACTTCTTAAGAAAACGGATATTTGAGAGTTAGTCAAGTCCTTGCTCCCACTGCAATAAAATTTACAATATTGTTAAAGAATATAGTTGTAGAAGTTTCCATTAATTCCTAGATCATTTTAATTCTAAATGAAGCTAAACTTTATTCATTAAGAAAAAGGATATAAGAAAAGTATACATATCCTTGCATCGAATGAAATAAAACTTATCATAGAGCTGAAAATGCATAATTTTATGAAAATTTATTAAGTCTTAGTGGATTATAATTAAAAGTTTAGCTGAAATTCAGTTTTTGAGAAAAAGGATATATGAGAGTTAGTCATGTCCTTGCACCGCATGCAATAAAATTTACAATATTGTTAAAGAATATAGTTTCAGAAGTTTCCATTATTTCCTAGATCATTTTAATTATAAATGAAGCTAAACTTTATTTATTAAGAAAAAGAATATATGGGAGGAAGACTTGTCCTTACATCGAACGCAATAAAATTTACAACAGAGCTAACACACATAATTTAAACAATATTTATTCATTTGTATTATAATTCTTAATAAAGCTAAAGGTTTTGGATTTATAGAAAACGAATACATGTGAGTTAGTCATGTCCTTGCACCGAATGTAATAAATGTTTTAGCAGAGCTATAACATATAATTTTTTGGAGTATTTATCAATTTTTATCTTGACAATTATTTACAAAACAATGAGAAATAAAAATGTATATTGTCATTCTTTCTTATCTTTGTCCAAAATTTACAAATATGTTTCATTTAATTCATTTCACATTGTATATTTCTTTCTTCATCATTAATCAGTCATCAGAAGTGTGTATAAGTGTGTATGCGTGTTTGATTTTGTGAAACATTTGACTCAATGACTGATAATAATAAAATGTCAAATAGGAAAATTTATGCCGTTACATTAAAAACAAATAAAACCCCCAAAATTATTTTTGTTTTCTTTTTTTCTAGATTTTATCGCAAACTCCTAAAAATTAAACAAAACATATAAATAGTAAATAATAATGATACTGAGTAAGAAAAAATCAAACAAAATGTTTATGCGTATAAAATATTTTATCTTATTTTTAAATATTCTTGTTCTGGCTAAAGTTTATCAACCCCTAAGTAAAAATACAAAAAACAAAAAACTCACATAAAATAATGAAAATTTACAAAAATATTACAGGATGAAATTATAAAAATTAAACATATTTAAAGCAAGCAAACAAATCTAGAAATGCTGGTGAAAAATATTAAAGATACTAATTTTTCTAAAATATTTTCCTGATATTCCCCGACAAATTACTGAGTCTACTCAGTTTTAATAAATAATTACAGGAATTAAATTTCTTTCAAATACATACTTATTTAGCGAAGTGAACTGAAGTGCTGCTTATCACACTTTGGCTTCCTTTTGTATGCATTTGCAGCTTTCTTTCCATTCTTAAAAAAAAAAACCTTTTTTTAAGTTGGAATATTGTTTTCATTGTGATGAAATTAGCTTGAAACATGAGGATGAGTGTGTGTATGCATAAGGACGCAATAAAAAATAAACTGTAACAAAAGAAAAATTACAATAAAATTATATGGTAACCAGCTGCTGTCAAAATATGGAAAGTGGTTTTACAATCTACACATACACATACAAGTCAAAAAAAAGTGACAGGGCTATGAAATTTTTGAAAAAACAAAAGTAGTCCAGTCCCTCGAGAAAAAAATCTATATAATTTTACTACTTTTTGCTATTCTTCCTCTCATTTAGAATATTTAATTTTTTTCCTTATAAAAAAAATATTTCTCAAGTCCAGAGACTTAATTCTATGATCACCTAACGTTGAATATTGAATATCTATTGTTCGGGTGAGCAGATTCAAAAAGGATTGTCTTTAGTCGGTGCAAACATTAAATAAAGAGCATGAGGGTGGTGTTGGTCCATTTTGAAGATATTTATTTGCAGAGATTTACAATTAATATTTTAGCAAAATCGGTTCAGAATTTTAGGAGTTAGAACCATTTAAATTTTTTACTAATCAACGTAGCCATATAATAGTTCTGTCACTTATGCATATGGACATATTAATATGCAAGAATGCATAGGTTTTATTAAAAAATATTCACCCGTATTCTACTTGGCGGCGTCGATTTCCTCATCAATTTTGAGTCAACATCACATTTACTCAACTTCAACAATAATATTTTTGGTGGAAAATATATTGCTATAAAATGTTTTTCATTCCCGTGCCAAATTCTAATTGTAATCATGAAGAAAAAGAAATTAACAATTCAAAGAAGACTACTCAGGTAGAAATCGAACATCTTTTCCAGATGATAAGTAAGTGGTAAATTCAAAGTTTTATAATTGCAAGTTGCACACTTTGTGGTTTCTTTAAAAGGTCGTAAGTTATTTTCGGCTGAACAAAGAAGCATTTAAATATATCCTAATATAATCTATTGTGCGGTTTCTATAATATAAACAATTGGTTTGAGTAGAAAATTTGTATAAAAACGATTTAGTTTTTTGAATGATTCCCATACTAAATTTCTACACAAGTTATTTGTCTGTATTGTGAAAACAGCACCTATTGGTCGACATATAAAAAGTAGAGACAGATCAACTTTTATTCCAAACACCATCAAACTTGCAGCAACTTTACGATTTTTACCTCAAGATCGTACCAGCTGAGTGTGGGTAACGGTTTTAATATGGGATTATCACAGCCTGTTGTGTCGAAAATTTTGTCCGAATCTCTAGATATTTTGGAAATGAAAGTTTGCCCACAATGGATCAAGTTTCAAATGAGAGATGCAAAAAAAAACTGAAGCCAAATTAAGTTTTATTGAAAAAACGGATTTAGCGGGTGTAATTGGGTGCGTGGACGGATCCCATATATAAATTTTATGGCCAGATAATTTATCTTTTTCTATTTTATTTTAATATTAAAAAAAAAGTAAAAATAACAGAAAATCAATTTTTGTCAACACCAAAAACACCGACGACAAAATCAGAGTCAATATAATGCAATGTAGCTGTCAAATTTTTTATAGAATACAAAAAATATGTTGACAGTAATCGATTACTTTCAATGTTGACATTCAAAATACCGATTTAACACAAGGGATAAAAAACGATGGTCTGTCGCTGCCAAATAGAATAAGGTTGATTAAAAATACTCGACATATTAAATTTCAATATCTATTACATACTCGTACATATATCCAAGGGCCAAATTACGGCATTCGATACTGATCGAAATTTACATGTAAATTGTATTGAAATTTCGATTAATATCGAGTGCCGTAATATGGCCCCTAGTGATTAGACTGAAAATTTTTAAGCAAATACCGATATTAAATTTTCCTTTTAATTCTATAAGTCACACAGAGCGCAAGTGGATCAGCTCCATATTTTGAATATCACAATGAGACATAAATACTTTTTGCCACAGATGCATATTTCCTGTAAATATTTCTCAAACTCAAATATTTTTTTAGTACATATATTTTTTCAAATGTTTAAATTTTCATATTTTTATTTCTCGATATATCTGAAATTGGTTTCGTATTTTTCAAATTGTAATTTTTTTTTTAATACTTTTGGGTAGTTTTAATTTCTCATATTTGTATGGGTAAATATTTTACTAAACTAAAATAGAAAACTAGGAAATAAATATGGCTACGAAAAAAATTTCAGTTTTATAAATATGCTACTTAATATATTAAGTTGGTTGCAGGTATAAAATATATATTATCACATATATATATGTATATGTGAGACTTAAATATATTTTAATATTTTAACTTTATTTTAAACTACGTAACGCTATACTCTGAGAGAACTAGACATGGTAAACATTTAAGGAACAAAGGAAAATCAATATCAAACAACGTTGTTTTGACCGTAAAATCAGGGCCAGTCTTCATGATTATCATCCTCATCATTCACTATTTCTTTGGTAGCTCTGTTAAACGTGATTACAATTCTTATATAATCCAACTTTTTATTAAAATTGAATACGAGAATTACTTCACTACTAAGTTGATTTTAATTTAATATTTTATCACATTAAATTCCGTGTTACCGTTGGGTTATTTTTTTACAATGCCCATTTTCTCTGCTGTTTTTTTTTTTTGTTCTACTTATATGTATGTATATGTCAAACTTTTTTCTTTGAACTTGTGGGAAGCGGCGGCCAGTAGCTTATATTGTTTTTTCGAACCCTGATTGTAATTGAAAATCTTCTAGAGAATTTTTCATGTTTAATCTACTTTTTGCAAAGTTCAAATGACATTATTTTCTATTATTTAATTCGTTCAAACAATTTTCATACTTCAATCATTTCTGAACCCTGATTTGTTGTTAAAACAACCTTTTTACCCTTCGATTTTTTTTTTTTTTTATTGTCGACATAAACCTTTACTATTTACCAGCACCTTAAGTGTGCAGCAGTACTCTTCAGTTGCTTGCAAAAATATTTAAAGATGCAACAAAAAAAAAAAAAAAATAAGAACAATAAACAGCCTTAAGGAATTTATTCAAAACGAAAACAATTTAAAATCGTGTTATCTTGTAGGGTTCACTTTTTATATGTATATTTTTCATATTCTTTTGTTACCACTAAAGGGCGTTGCTTTGCTAAGAATTTCGTAAATTATTTTTAAAATTACCAAAGAATTTGCACAAAACTTACTTTCAAATTCGTAATAACTTGAAGTAACATTAAACCTTTCGATTTGAAGTTTTGTTTTTGCTCAAAGCTTAGGAACATTTACTTGATATTATATTGAAATGATTTTCATATTAAAATATTTTTATTTTTGTTTTTTCTTTTTGTTTGCTTGTTAATTTGCTGGTCGTCGTGTGCATTTGGAATTTCTAATGAAATTTTGAAACTACATACACGTTTTGTATTTATTAACACTAATATTAATTTCTTGCTTCGTATAGAAATTTTTTATTGACTATTTTACTTTAACTATTAGTTGGCCATTAACCTCTACACAATGTTTGGCTGTTTTAATTTTAATTTTTTTTTGGTTAATATGACAATTTGTAATCATACGAGTTTTTTTCTTCTTTCACATACAGTTAGTTTGTGGGAAAGTTTTATTGTTTTATCTTGCCCTTATTGGCTTTTACAGTGATAAATTTAGTCTTAACATGTTTTATTTTCTCCAATAAAGTTTTCATTTAATTTCTGAAATTCAACTTTAAATGTTTAATTAATTTTAATTCTTTACATTAAGTTTTTTTTATTATATATACATACATATAATTTTAATCGTGTATTTTGTTTGTTTTTTGAAGTAAATGACTAATTGTTTTCTATTTTTCTATTTTATTTGCAGGTATGTTGCATTGAATTAATTATTCCCTTATAAGAACATGTATGTAAGTGACATATTTTTAATCAATTTCGATTTAATACTGGTTTTTTTGAGATTTTCCATAACAAATTGGGTCGATTTTTTTATTTTAATTCAATGAGATTATGTAGGTCATAGTTCGTAAATTTATGCTCAGAAAGAAAAGGGGAAAAAATCAACATCAAGAAGAGAATGTCGTTGTTTCAGAAAGCCGGTAAAATCTAATATGGTCACACAGGCAGGCAACAGTCGTTGTTGTTGTTGTGGTTGTAACAGCTCTGCTGTTGTCGGGGGTTCTTTCCTGTAATTAAAGTGTTAATTATTTTAGGTTACATTATGTGTCAATAGGTGAGAGTGGGCGCTGGAGAAATCTTGGTAACTCAGTCGGTCTTAAATAAATTATGTTGGCCTATTGGGACAATTGAACAAACGATCAGTGTTGCGCGGATTTTGGGGACAATCTAGGCATCTGTCTGTAGTACCGGAGTCTATGCGTTCTTCATAGCATTTGAGTATACTGCTCCAGCCGGCTTTAAGCTGTACCAGTATGGAGCGAGGTTGTCTGGGTAGTTGCCGCTCACCATCAGAAATCGCTGGCGTTCACGAATTTAGAACTTTGTTGCATCTTTACCCACGAATGGTTTTGCTGAACGTTTGCTAATGAAACACTTTGAGTACACTAGCGATGGACATTATATTAATGTCGGGTGGGATGACGTATCTAATGTCCTCGCTATAGTGCCGAAAGTCCCTTCGGATGCGTCTTGGTAGAGGGTCCTGAATTAAAATTTAATGGCTCTTGTGGGTTGGCAGATTATATGCCATCAGGAACTGCTTTGTAAGCAGCACATTATTGTATCCTCGTAAAGGTGGTGTAAGTTGGTGATTTTTACGCATCCTTTGTTGCAATTCTGAGAGCATTGTTTTGCATAGTGGGAAATAATCGCCCTTGACTGTCACTGTGGAACGAGGTCCACACTGGTCACACTGCGTCATTTAAGAGGGAGCGGCTTATGGCTTTATACGTCGCTGCAAGTACCTCTTTATTTATGCACCAGAAGGTGGCAAAGAAGGAATTTGTTTCGGTATTTCACTTTTAGTTTAACATAAGTGGCATGCGAGTCGAAGTAAAGGAGGCTGTCAAATAATACGCCCAGTATCTTAGGGTTACGCACCGTAGGTATGCATGGAACTTCCCTCGACACAGATGTCTACTTCCTTCCTTACTTCTTTGGTTCAAGAAGTGGAAATGGCCACTGACGAGTTGGTGTGCGATAACTTCAAGTTATGCTCCTTCGGGAAGTCTACAAAGGTGGCCCAGTAGTTGGTTATTTTGGCACTCATATCGGGAATATTAACAACAAATGACTTGATGGTGCAATCAATGACATCAATTAAACATTCTGAATGTGCGGGGAGGGTCTACAGTCGTCGCCGCATTGACTAAAAAGAACGGAAATACATACGTCCAACAAGCATGTCATGTTATTTTTGGAATTTAAGTTAAACTTATGGTGTTTTCTTTTCTACAAAAAAAATGGTACATCTCCATGCAGAAAATGGTGGTTTGGTGTTCGTTTCTTAAAAAGGGCAGTGTGTTTGATTCTAAAAAAATCGCTTTCACTAATGGTGGAAGGCATTGCACTTTTTGCCCCGTAAAAATCGGCAGTGTTGATAGTTCCCTGTAAAACTTAGCTGTCAGCTGTTGAAAACAGGGCGTTCCACTTTTTCATAAGTTGTGTTCAGTTCTAGTGAAATAACTAGTTGCATTATTACAGGGTTGGCAAGACATTTTATATATGTACCTTTCAATAAGGTGCCATTTTGTGTGTAGTTAACTTTCATGTCTTTGAAGACATGCAAGAGAACAAGAGAGACAGAGATATATTATATATATATTACATTTTCTATCGCTATATGGCCGGGAAAGGGTGGTTTTTCGTCTACTTTCTTAAGAAAGGTACAAAAAATACACATACAGCGAAGAGTTACAGGTTTAAACAGTACCACAAAAATGTGTCTTGTAGTATTTGATATCTATAAATTAAAATTTAAGGATTATAAGATTTCCTCTGTCGAAACTCTTACTTTCCCTAACATGAAGAGTAGACGTAAAATTTCAAACATTTACCAGAACCAGTCAAAAGAACCTTATTGTGTTTTTTCTATAATTTATTATTATTTTTTGTTTTTTTTTTTACATAAACTTCAAATATTTAACCTTATAAAATATTTATGTATGCCAAACCACAGTTCATTATTAACGTTAATTTGAATTGATTAAATAAAGAAAATGAATATATTATCAAATACGTGTATGTATATTAGGGTGGATCAATAAAAATAGTATAGTAAAATCTTATAGTACTAACTTTGAAAAGTTTAGCGAAAACAATAGCTTTTCAGATACAGCACGCAGCTTAGGAATCGTATGCGTGGGCATATCATACCGATGATCATCAGGCCGCCGAGGCTGATAGGTAGAAATGCTAGAGCCTAGTAGTCCGGAGGTTGTCGGCTCGATTCCGGCCAGAGATCCGGGGTTTATCCTGCAGAAAAGCTAATCGGCTTGTGGAAAAAAAAATCTTGCTGAAACCGAAAATTTTTTTCGTTTTTTTTTTTTAATAATTTTTTAGTTGTACCATTACCACAGCTTGTTTTAACTTATCTAATTGCATCCTAATTTGTGACCATATGAGCAATTACGTTTAAATTTGATATGGAATTGTTTAATTATGGGACTTTATTCAATCTGCATGTCGTTGCTTGGCACAGAATAGGAATTAATTATGGATATTTGCATTATTTGCGGAAATGTAATATTTACTATTCGATTGAAATTTTTTTTTTAGTTTCCATACAACTTGACTAACTCTAGTGTACATATGTATGTACTTACTTTATTAGTATGCCTGTTTACTTAACTGATGTGTGTGGTGTGCGTTTCTATTCAATACCTCAAGTTTGTTTTTCCAATCAGTAACTTTTAAAGTGGCACAAAAATTTTATTTGTGGTCAAATAAATAATTAAACAAATTTAGCATAGAAATTTTGATTATTCAGTAAAAAAAACAAACAAAGAAATTTATTGAAATTTGTTTTGCGGAATAAATTAATTTTCAACAAAATAAATTTAGCACAACAGTCACCCCTATTCCAAAAAAAAAATAAATAAAAATTAGACACGCACACACACATAGCTATCCACTATTAAAAACGGCAATAAGGCAAAAAACAAATACATACCCAAAAATATTTTATTAAGGAAACAATTGAAATAATTGATAAAAATATGAATTTAAGGGAGAAGATAATAAAACATTTAGTTACACATGACTGCCTAATAAATGATAAATTAGCTGGATTGTGTGTCAATGGATACAAAAAAAAAAAAAAGCAACAATATAAAACGACCAGCTGGTATTTTTACCCTAAGCAACGGCCAATAATTAAAAAAAAAAATATCGATTTCTATGTCTGGCTACATTCCTGTTAAATTTGGGGGGGAAAGTGTTCAACATCTAACATCTGTCTGTCTAACAGTTTAAAAGTCATGTATATTACAAGCATTTAGTGTTTATTTAGATTTTGTCTTTTTCTCTCCTCTCTCTCCACTAAATATTTTAGAAAATTTCCAACCTTATTTAAGGGCATGACCATTTAAAATTCTCTGACAGCTCAAGTAATTAAAACCACTTGTCTTCTTCTTGGAGAATAGATAAGGCAAGAAATTTTAAATAGTTGAAATATCTAAACACTGTAGCCAGGTAAATATTGTCTAATGTCCCCATATTTAAGAGTCTTGTCCCCAAAAATCGCCATTTTAAAACTGGAAATCCCCAATTTTGTCCCCCATAAATATATGTATATTAAGCATTATAAAAAACAATTTTTTTTTATTAATTTTATTACATACATTGATTTAAGTTAATGCATTCGTATGTGCTCAATGGAACTTTTGAAGCCATAGAATATTTTAAAATTCCATACACGGAATCAAATTTATTCTTTTTTCTATGCTTTCGAGTTGTAAATTTATAAATAACTCAATATTTTCCATAATCTCAGTGAATATTTTAAGCATTTCTTTTGCTAGTACAGTTATATAATCTAAAAAAATTTGTTTGAATTCCTTTTGCTTCTAATTCCTTTGAACATTCTATGCCAACATCAATTTCACCAACAACCAAATTACTTTCCTTATCGTCAATTAGTACATCCATTTTGGCAATATTGAATTCAATAAATTCTGGCTTTAAAAATTTTGAACAAATTGTTATAAAAACCAACATCATCAATACCATCGCCTTGAAATAATCGAAATATGGAGAAGAAAAATGCCAAGATACATAAAGATATATGTAAATATATATATGAAAGAAAATGGTAAAATAAAGCAAAATTGGTAATAGGCTGAAAATGAAAAATCCCCAAATCCCTCCCCACGATACTCTGTCCCGCAAAATCAGCTAAAATCCCCAATTTGGGGACAAATCCCCACACCTGGCTACACTGTATCTAAACTAAGACAATATGTATATGCTCTTGTAAACAACATTGTAAAAGAACCAGCTTATTTTGTGTGTCACATTGTGGCACATATGTGTGTACGTACTCCTACTTTATGTAGCTGGTAGGAGATGTAAAGGAAACGTTTAACGTTAAAAACTTGTTGAGTTTGAGACATTTAGCTAAAACTTCACACAGTTTTTTTTTTCATCTATTTGACAAAGTTGAATATCATTTTACATGTTGCCAGAGTTTGTTGTTAGATAAAGGGTGTCAAGAGGAGAAGAAAAAAAGTGGTGCCAATATGTTGTCCATAAATGGGGCATTATTCGTGCAGTGGATAAACTAATAAGGAATATTATTTTCCACACATTTATTATAACTGTACTGCTAGGAGATGTTGTGTCAACAGCACGTAATTTCCAGTGGTACCGTTGATTTTCTTAAGCTAAGATCCCACTATCGGCGCAATGCACCAATTTTCGTCGCAATTCATGTGCCGATAGTGTGACCGCACATAATTTTTCGAAATGCGACAATCTGCGCCGAAATTGTGCTGAGTATGGACAATCAAAATCAACCTTGATGCGCCGATAATGGGAACCCACTATTGCACAATGTTAAGCAATCAATTTGTAAAAAATGCGCCGATTTTTGTCGGCCACTCGTGCGCCGATCACAGTCGACAACCGGTGCCGATACACGGGCTGGAAAACCGAATTTTGAAATTGCACACCTTGTAAAACTATTTTTTTAAGCTTAGTTGTACCAAAATTAATTTTTTATTATCTTTTATGCATTTAAATTTTATTTATTTGTTGTGGGTTAGCGAATCTACATATATGCAAAAAATTAATAAAAATTTTAAAATCAAATTCTTGAGTATTTGCTCGAATAAATGTTATATTTTATTCATATATTGTTAAAAAATTGTTATGGGGTAGGTAATCTATGTATATGCATTTCGTTGTTAGCTTAATACCAACTCATCAGTAGATATTTACTATTCATGTTTAAAAAGTTCCAAAACTCATCTTCTCATACATAAACTCGCAATAATAAGTTTGCGAATTACTAAAGCATACGCAAAATTGCTTTTAAAAAACTTTGAAAACATCACACAAATAATTTTTTTTCATTCCATATAAATCTGTTTACTTTTCTTATAACTTTTATACAGTTACACAACCTTTTGTTGGCAATAAAAGTTTTTATAAGGCAAAATAAAAACAAACTTCCCTTTTACAAAATATAACCTTTTACTCAAGTATTCATGTTTTTAGTAAAGATCAACTGATGAGTTAATATTTAACTACCAACGAAATGCACATATGTAAATTAGCTAACCCATAACAAGTAATAATATTTTAAAAACATATATTCCTAAGTATTTGTGCGAATAAGATGTTATATTTTATATATATATTAAAACATTTAATATAACATTTGTACTGTTGAACAGAAAAAAAAACGATTTTACCATCCCTGAAAACATCTGTTTACAAAATAACAAGAATAGAAGTACGTGCTGCGTAGTAGTAAATTCAATTAAAATTCATTAATTTTTTATTATTATATACATATTAATACTCCTATATTAATTATATACACAATATATATGGCCAAAGCAGTTTTCTCTTTTTCATTGTAATAAATGCCGAAAATTAAACTGTATCTGCCAACAAGCAAATAAACAAACGCATATACATACATACATATACGTACATACATACTCGTAAATACAATACATACATGATTTAATTTGCCCAATAATGCACGATAGTGGGATCGCATTGTACCAATTATTGTCGCAATTGAGATTTGGCCGATATGAGCCGAAAAAAACTGTGGCAATATGCGACGATAATGGGAACGCCCAAAAATTAATTGTGCAATATTTTTACATGTGTGCGGATATAGCACGATAAAAATTGTCGCAGATTGTGCTGTTTGCGCCGATAGTGGGATCTTAGCTTTAGAATACAACGTTATGAACTTTAGTCTGATATATTCTATCAATGAAACGGGCTTTATTGGAAAGAAAATTTTATGAAATTAATGTTTAAATATGATTTCTGCCACGACTGGCGCGTAGAAGGCGCAAACTGGAACACCAATTTTCAACAACCTATCGCAGTATTTCGCCGATAATTCTTTGAATGTTGATTTTCAGGTGTTCAATTGTTTGTGGTTTATCGACGTAGACAAGTGACTTAACATAACCCCAAAGAAAATAATCTAGTGGGGTTAAATCACACGATCTTGGTGGCATTACGTGAAATTATTTTTTCATCCAAAGTTTCTTTGAGTAAATCAATTGTAGCGCCCGCTGCACAATGACTTTGACAAATAGAACAATTATTTTGATTAAAAATTTCAACAATTTGCACGCGTTGCTCTGGTTGTGCAAGTAGATTCATAATAAAATTTCAAAGCAAGCTAAACAAAAAGCAACTTCAGCTACTATCAGCTATTAAATGGGGGCTCAAATAAAGCAGTGATGGCAACTCAAAGTTGTGACAGTCTATAAAAAAACACCCTATATAACGCAGAAAAATTTTATATAATTTTTTACAAAATGTATTCTTCGAACTTCAGCTTTGTTTAGAAAAATTTCTGTTATTTCTGTCATTATTGTATTTTTGGTTTCTTTCAAACTAACTTTCTATTTTTTGTTAATTTTTATTAAATATTTTTTATTGTTAATTTAATAGAGAACAGTTTCTGTTATCATCAAAAATTTTGTGGTTATTTTTTTTATCAATGAAATGAAATCACTAATTCTTCTCTTTAAGCATAAAATTTTAATTATGTATGTTTTCTAATATCAACTGAAAAAACATGTTTTGAGTACAATTTATCCAAAAAGTACTTGTGCAAGATATTAAAATTACGTAACTTTGTTATATGAAACTCCAATTTTAAAGTAAGAAAAAACATAGAAGAAATATAAAATGTATACATTTCAACAAAGTTGCATAGTGTAAATGCCGTATAACAGGGATGATATGAATCTAATAAAATTTTTTTAATTTTTCAGAACAATTCATACAGTTTATGCAATTTAAATGCTCATAAAGTTTCAATGTTCGAAATCGTATTATTTTGTTGTTAAAAACTCTGAACCTTCGATATGCAGTTAATGGCCATTTTGACGTTTTGTGACACCTTTTACGCTGGCATTGTAAAGCCAAATTTAACAAAATAAATTTTATATTGAAGGTATTTATTTACAGAGATGCACAATTGATATTTTATCAAAATCGGTGAGGTATTGTGAGTGAACCGTACATATGATTTTGAGCGCAGGGATGATAAACTTTTTATGAAAAAACTCATTTACAAGCTATTAGACAATGAATTTGAATACTACTTGTTTGTTTCTTCATACGAATGAAGGCCACCCTAAGTTTTTATTTTATAAAAAGAGTTTTATTCTGAATGAAATGTTAATAATAAAAAAAAATAGTATAATTTGGTACTTTTTCAAATACAATTATTGCAATGAAATTTATCATCCCTGGCTGTGTAACCACTTCCACTAGTAGAAACCACTCAATCAAGCCCAAAGATATTTCCAGTAGCTTGGCTATAAAAAATTATTATGAAATTACAAAAAAAAAAATAAAAAAAACTAAACACACATTTCAGTTTTTTTTTTTAACGAACTATCGATAATCATACAAACCAAAATTCTCAATTGTAAAAAAAGAAATAAAAACGAAAAGAAAAAAAATCTTAAATAAAAAAAGCAAAATAAGATTCCCTGAAGAACCTTTAAGCAAAATGCCATTCATTGTATACAAAATAGACATGTACATTTTTAATGAACAATGTAAAAGTATCCATCGTCACTTAAGGGCTCATTTTATAAAGATTCAAGATAATATTGTATTTTATTATAACATCCATCGGCTGCCAGAAAGAAAATACTCAATATAAGATACTAGATACTCGTTGTAGCCAGTTCTGTTTAGGGCAGTTGCCTGTGCATCTAGATGCAGCAGCGGCAGCAGTTGGAGGAAACTGCCATTCAAAGAGACATAAAAAAAAATGAAGAAGATGAAGCAAAAAAAGAGAAAAAAATATAAAAAGTAAATAAATGTGTCTGGGCCTTGGCTTTTCCTTTGTTTAAAGTAAAAGGGAATTTTGTTTTAAAGATTGTACTGAAAAAAATGCGGGTGCCTCTTCAGTTCAAAAATCTAAAAAAAATAATAACCTGAAACAAAAATACGTCAACAACACCTTTCGTTGTTCCTACTAAAAATAATCTCAAACATTCTTAAGCAACAAAAAAAATGAACAGACCAAAAAATTGCAGCAAAATCTTTTTGTAAAAATTTTTAAAAATCCTTTCATTCTGTTTTGTACCTACTCTTCTTCACACATAAAAATGACCGACCGACCGACCCAGCTACAAAATATTTTTATATTTTTAGCATTTACATAGAAAAAAAAATGTAAAATTTTCATAGCCAAGATATTTTTAAATTTATTTGGGTAGGGCATGTTCTTTTATAAATAATTTTATTTATGCCAAATACTATTTACAGATCTATCTACAGAAAAACTACAAAGAAGGTTTACAAGAAGTTTCTGAAAACATATTTGATAGATTTTTTTTTTATTTTCGATAATCCTTTAGTAGTCGCAACCTTAAGACATCAGCTTTCATTACATATATTATATGTTCGAATCGCACTGCTGGTTGCAATGTTACGCCGCCAGTTTAAATATGAGGTGTTTCATACAATTTTTGTAAAAAAATCATAATGAACTTATTCGTGTGATGTGCTTCAGAATCATTTTTAATTAAAAAAAAAGCCCTATGAAATTGTGCGATATAATGGGTGATCCAAGTAGAGATACTTTTTTCAATAGCCTTTTTTTTGACAGATCACGTGTGAGTCGTGTCATGCTGTCATGTTATTTTTGTTTAGCGTTGTTTGGCATTTCACTTACGCCTGAACAACGTTTACAAATCGTTCAACTTTATTACGAAAATTCACGTTCTGTGAGGAATGTGTTTAGTGCACTTCGCTCAACATATGCGGCCCATTTCTGGCTCAATGGGTATGTAAACAAACAAAATTGCCGCATTTGGGACGAAGAGCAACCTGAAGAGATTCAAGAACTGCATTTCAGTCCGGTTTGGTGTGGTTTGTGGGCCGGTGGAATTATCGGTCCATATTTCTTTAAAAATGTTGCCGGTGCAAACGTAACCGTCAATGGCGACCGTTATCGTGCCATGATAACCGACTATTTGATGCCTGAAATTGAAGCTCGTGATCTCGGCGACATTTGGTTTCAGCAAGATGGCGCCACTTCCCACACATCGCATCAATCAATGGATTTATTGAGAGAACATTTCGGTGAGCACATAATTTCACGTTTTGGGCCGGTCTATTGGCCACCAAGATCATGTGATATCACACCGTTAGACTTTTTCCTGTGGGGATATGTAAAGTCTAAAGTTTATGCGGATAAACCCGCTTCGATTCAGGCCTTGGAGGAAAAAATCACGCGTGTCATTCGCCAGTTACCAGTCGAAATGCTCGAACGAGTCATCGAAAATTGGACTCGACGGATGGACCATCTGCTACGTAGCAACTGCCAACATTTGATAGACATAATCTTCAAAAAATAAATGCCAAAGAAAGTTCTTTCAAATGATAATAAACACTCTCCATTAAATTTGAATTTTCTGTGTTTTTTTTTTTCTTTAAAAAAGTAGGGAACCTCGAAATGGATCACGCGTTATAAGCACCAATAGTAAGTAAGTACGAAATTAACCCTAAAATATATGAAAACTTTTAATTAATTTCTGCCGTATAAGTTGAATTTTGAACTTTGATGTCTTTGAAGATATTTTTCAATTATATATCAAGCTCTTTATCGTTTATGTTTAGGCAGAGTTTTTGTCCCTTTTCCAAGATAAGTACTGAAAAGACTCATGCAGCGAATATAATGTCGATTCCCGATAACATTGTGAGTGGCAAAAGGGTCAACTTCAACTCCCCGTGGAAAACTCAGTCGTGATCTTCTAAAACTCAAAAACACGTGCAGTTATTTCGGCCTTCGCAACGGTTTTCAATCATAGGATGCTTCTTGGCTGATGGATAGCAAAGCTAACCTTATAGTCCGGAAGTTGCCGATTCGATTCCGGCGAAACCCTTGGGGCTTAGCTACAGACAAGCAAACTAATCACAAACTATTTGTTAGTTAAAAAAAATAAATGTTGTTAAACATACCGTTTTCGTTTATATAAGATCTTCTTCTGGTCCTCTCAACTGGAATTCGTTATGAAAAACTTTTATTTATTTTTCGCATTCTACAGTGTAATGCAATATTTCACTTTTTCTTTTCAATTATTATAAATTAAAGCATCAGTTTTGCTTTGCATGGGTGTACACTTTAACGTATATTTTTAGGATTTATTTTCAAGTCTTGTCACATATTTTATTTTTTTACCCTGCACATACTCTTTTGGTTTGCCTCCCCTCACACTGGCATTAACTATTGTTTGTTTAGTTATAAATAAAATAATTTAAAAAAAAAAAAATTTAATATGTGATGGTATTTTAATCGAAAGAAAACCAACACACCCTTTCACTTTAGTTAATACAGTCATAAGAAATAGTAAACGTACAGTTGATTTTTGTACATAACTGATTTCAATTGTAATTGGAAGACTGCAATATAGAGAGGATCGGTCAGGTGGTCAACCGTGTCTTTCAGCATTTTAAATCGGTTCCAAAAAAATGAATAAAAAAAAATTATAAAAAAAAATGAAAATAACTTAGTCCAACGGTTTTTGAGGATAAAATTTAACTTAATTTCTATTCTCGTACTTAAAAACCCACTCTAAAGAAAAGAAGTTAAAAGAATTAAAAAATTCATCAAACGAATGTAGCCGCTGTATGGTGTGTGTACTTTCTATTAGGTTTGTGTCCTAAATATTTCTTATTTGCAACTTCACAGAAAAAAGAATCATACAAAAAGTTTAAAAAAATTACATAAAATGTACAAAAATATATTAATTTATAATAATATATAAAGTAGTATATTGATCGACCTATTTGTAATATATAATTAAAACGACAAAATTTGAGTGTTATTTTTGACGATCACTCAAACACATGGACGTTAAAATATTGGTTTAATTGTGTTTGAATTACTCAATAACATAAGCCCTGATGATGCTACTCGAAGTTTGTAGCGAAATATTGGCATAAGTGAATAATAAAAGAGCTTATCACCAAAACTTGATCTCGAGCTTGAAACAAAAATTTTGTCGTTTTAATTATATATTAATTTATAATAATTTTTTATTTAAAGAAAGAAATCCCTTTATCTTTGACGCAAGTTAATAGGCCTTATTACGAGTGTCGTAGTCGATCTTTAAGTAAAAGTAAATTTATATCATGTTAAATTAGTAATCAATTCTCAGTAGATGAATGTTGGACTTGAACAAAAATGGAAAAACTAAAATTTAATATGTGAAAGTCCACCGAGACATGTGGCTGCGCTATCTGCGAAAATATGTTCTCCAAAACAACACTGAATTACTAATTAAAAGCGCAAGCAGAGTAAGAAAAACAAATTTTCAAAGGATATAGTATGTAGGTAAAATAATTTCAAAATGTTCAGTAGTGGTCTTCTAATTCGGCATGTCAATGTCATAATAATGTTAAAAACCTAAAGTAGTGTGACAGTTTTTTGTTTTTTTTTTTTTGTCAATTTATTGTTATTGACACAAAGTGAGGGATTTTTTTCAATTAAATTTTAAATATTAAGTTTCTCTATACCTTAAAAGTAATATTCGTATTCGTATTCGGCGAATACTGTTTCAAATGTTGGTATTCCTATTCGCGAATATTAAAAATTGATATTCGTAACATCACTAATCTAATATATAAAATTCTCGTGTCACGATGTTTGTCACCGAACTCCTCCCAAACGGCTCGACCGATTTTAATGAAATATTTTATGCATATTTGTTAGGTATGAGAATAGGTCCTAAGGTATATTTTAAATCGCTAGGGGCACGAGGAGGGGAGGGAGGGGGCAATTTCTGTATTTCCGAAACGGCTTGACCGATCCTTATGAAATTTTTTATGGATATTCAGTAAGTCTGAGAATCGGCTGTATTTACGAAACTATTAACCCAAAAAATGGCGCTATGTCCACCTCATAATTATGTTTGTTGTTGAATGACAGATGGCGCTCTGTCCGCCTCATAAATATTTTTGTTGTTGAATGACAGATGGTGCTACGTCCGCCTCATGCAGGAGAATCGTCGTCGTTCGTATTTCAAACAGAACAAAATTATTGTTTGGTATATTTTTCATCGGCGGTCATCGTCGCACACTTACAAATGCATTCGCTATTTTTTATATAACACCCAAAATATGCACTAGAAATATTTTGTATGGCAAAACAACGTTTGCAGGGTCATCTAGTCTATATCTATATACATATATAAAAATGAATTGCTGTTCGTTAGTTTCGCTAAAACTCAAGAACGGCTGGACCGATTTGGCTAATTTTGGTCTTCAATTATTTATGGAAGTCTAGAGAAGGTTTAAAGGTACTTTTGGTACTTTTTTTATGGATTTTGATGAAATTTGATAGGGTACTTTTTAAGTGTTAAAAAAGCGTAAAATTTGTACTTTTGGTAGGTTTTATTTTTATTAGGTTTTTTACATTGTCTTACAGCGTACTTTCTTGGGGTCAAAATAATGAAAATCTGTCACTTGTGGTACTATTATATCTTTTTATTTAAAAAAAAAAGAAAAATTGTTTTTACAATAACGTGCATTAATATAGTCAGCCCAATTACGAATTATAATTCCGTGGGAAATTTTTTTCCCTTTTCCCATTCCTCCTATTATGAATATAAATTCCGCATGAGATTTTTCACTTTTCCCTTTTATTTACATATAAAAGTTTATAATTGCGGAAATTTTTTCTCGAGAAAAATATTTTGCGTGGGAGAGAAATTCCTAGGAAATATTCGTAATTGGGCTGAGTATACTTTCTTGGGTGTAATATAAGGAAAAGCAGGTACTTTTGGTCCGTTTTGCTTTCAGTACTTTCTGTTTTTTCATAAACATGTAGTGGGAACGAAGTCACGGATAAAATCTAGTATTAAATATAAAACAAGACCTTTAAATGCAAATACAAAATATCTTACAATGGGTTAAATTCGTTTACTGATCTCACTTCTCTTTTGTTCCTTTAAAGTTCCTACAATCTTTCCACATCCAAACATAGAAATAAAATTATCGTATTGCTGTTACTTTCTTTGCAAAACCCATTTGGAGAAGAAGTTTGTTGGTTTTTTTTAACTTAGGTGTTCATATATTGTTATCTTATAGCTTTCAAACTACTTAACGCGCAATAACTCACAATATTTCTTTCACTTCTGTGAATAAATAACTTAAATTTCTTATAAGTTTTGTCAAAACCGGTCGAATAATGTGGCCATAAACTCAATCACAAAAAGTGGCCTTGCCTATTAATTATATAGATTTTCAGCTGTAATGAAAATACATTTAATTGGTTTAAAGTATGTATATGATTCGTTTTTCTATGGCTGTATTATTAATGTAGTGTTGTAGTGATCACAGTACTACACAGCTTTCGTCAACGATCCTTGAATTCAAAGGCCATTTTCTTGACTTGTATTTTATACAGACGTTAATTTCCTTCACGCACTGTTCGTAAAGATATTGTTTTTCATAAAACTCATAACAGCGAGAACATTGTTTGTCTTTATATTCGTATCATCATCATCTTCATCATCTTCCACATTTATTCACATTATAGACT
Source organism: Lypha dubia (assembly GCA_947311025.1). Lineage (NCBI taxonomy): Eukaryota > Metazoa > Arthropoda > Insecta > Diptera > Tachinidae > Lypha > Lypha dubia. Next base: position 7,689,172 of record OX371262.1, on the reverse strand, counting down.
AAAACAAAATGAAACAATAGAGAGCATTACTACTAGTAAAATGTATTATGACTGCTAAGCACTCGAACTACTTACAGTAACACATAATGGTTTTTTTTGGATTTTCTTATTTTACATAGAAGAGTGTTGAAAAGAAAAGCATACGAAAAAACTGGGTTAATATTTTGTAATATTATCGCTTTTAGCGGTTATAAAAAAAAATATCACTATACAGTTTCCTGATATGAAGGGGGAAAATCACAAAATATGTTGTGCGATACAGAAAGAAAGGGATAGAAATAATAGGAATACACATATAAATAAAAAGAAATGGTTAAAAACTTATAGAGTCAAAAGAATGAAGAGGAAATTTTATTGTTTTAATAGGAAAATATTTGAAATTGAACAATAAAGTTCTAGTTTTCAAAACAAACAAAAAACTCCCTGGTTGCCGCCAACAAAAGGATTGTAATTTAGCTAGTTTTTGTTTCACAGCATATAGACAACACTGTTATAGCATTTGCTATAACTCTCAAACTGTAAATTAACTCTAAATTATATACAATCTATTTGTATCATTTCGCCTTTAAAGCAATTATTGTTTGCCAACCTATCTATCGTCTGCCTCCTTTTTGAATCTTTATACCTTAAAGGAGTTACCTTAAGCATTGATTCTGCAGCAGTTGCCATTAAAATAAAATCCTTGAAGAGACTACAAACAAACAATCAAACAAAAAATAGAATATTATGAATCATTCTATTGAAATGCATGCAAAATGCATTTTAACCAATATTTACATTTTACTCAAAAGACTCATGATGATTTACATAGATTTCCTAGAATGAAAGAAAAAATACACCTAACCATCAGTATTTTTTATTTTTTAATGCAAATGAATAGAAAATTTTTAATAAAAGATCTTTAGAAAAGTGATGCGAATATAAAAGAAAAATGCTGGTTAATCAAAAACTAAAAAGCCCAAGAGATACCCTATTGCAATCAGGTCATATTTATTTTGTTCTTAGGAAAATCATAGATTTTTTTTTTGGCATACACTTTTCTCATTTGCAGATAAAATGTGCTTTAGTTAATGGAGTATAATAAAGGATTTTCGAATAATTATCAGTGCGAAGGTAAAATTATATTTTAACCCTAAAGTGAAGCATAGATTTTAGATCGTAATTAAATAATTTCGAAGAACCCAATTCGTCATTACAGACAGTTGTTTACCGGAATTATCAATTCGGTTCGAAGGACCATTAAAAAAAGAAGTTTACTCTGTAACTCCATTTCTGAAAAAAACTGTTGCTCGAAATCTTTTAGAACGAAATTAAATATAGTTTGACTGCAATAGAGCGGTTATAGTTGTAGCTACCGGAAAATACTAAATCCAGAAGCTTGATACTGAAAGCTTGACCATATTTTAGCCGTTTTAAGTTCGAAATTCATCTAACACCGATCAAATAACATTTTCAGATTCATGGGCAGGTGGCACTCCGAGTAGAGAAAGAGAATAAAAACTCTTGCACTGCGGGTTCAGATAGCAATGAAGGCATGTGAACGTAGCGTGTACACAGGGATCTAAAGCTTATTCTATTCCAATGGATGGAGGAGGAACCATTGGTATAAATACTTACGTCAAGCGGAGTTACTCACTTGAGTTAAAAAATTGTTAGATATTTTAGAAATACATTACGCTTTAATGGTGAATATTATCTCCATAATCCTCTGTGAGAGTAGATCGTCTGCGTTGCTACCAAATCTCCTGATTCCAGTGTATGGTTACTGGTAAGATCTCACGGAAAACCCCTAGACGTTAAGCTTCTATCGATTTTTGCGCAATTCCGCTTGAGCTTCAATCACACTAACGGGGAAGTTACTAATTTATTTTGGAATCTTAGGAGTTCTGGTTATTCTCCCAAATCTGATATTGAATAGTAGGCGGAGAGTCTCTACATTGGCCTCCTTTGGGAATAAAATAAATGGTTAATAATTTATTTTACAAGGACTTTTAATATTATGTATGTATGTTTCAGTAAACTCTGTGTTCTTGTTTTATTCATGACAGCCAAATAATTCAATTCGCCTTGGAATATAAATTCTTGTCAAAGGGCAATGTTTGCTAAAATTTCCACTGAGCAGCACACATAAATTTAACAATGTTCTGACAAGGGACTGCGACAGGAAGAATAAAAAAATAGATATTAATCGGCATTTTTAAACTTTACATGGTGGTCTATATTTCAGAGGGAAGTGGTAAAAGTTCCTCCTCTTAATTTTGGCATAGGAAATATTGTAATTCGAACATCTTTGCTATTAGATGTGTTCAACACTTTTTAGTAAAACGCAATGTTGAAAAATATTGTGGAAATTTTAATCCTCTAAGTCAGCGATGTGTGGGTCTTTTTGGACACTTTATAGACCTTCTCGATAAAGACCCTCTTCCAGCTTTTAGTCATTGTTATGGTGAATCGTTTAAGGAAATTTTAAACCTTTGAATTTTTACATATTATCGATTAGCTGTCTTCAACAGTTTCGAGTAAAACGTAAGGGGCGAACAATTTTGTGACATATTTTAATCCTCTAACGCTTCGCTGTGTGGGTCTTTTTTTATCCTTGCTTTTATACAGTGAAATATTTATTATCACACAACTTTTTCGGTTTTGTGTAAATTTTCAAAATTTCTTTTATCTGGCACAGTGCAAAACATAATTAGGGGTTATCCCCTGAGTGCTGGTGGGTTACTCCGTATTGCGATGCGAAAACAATGTAAATAAGATACAAATGCGAACAGTTTTCTTATCGCATCGCAATACAGAGTAACCCCCTAGGTCCTAAAAAATCATTCGCAATTGCGTACCGGTGAAAAATATCTACATCAATTTTGTAATCTATTCGATTGGTTTATTGTATGCAATATGCTTTTTTTTTGCCTCATTTATATTGAAAGTTAATTGGATTCTGTTTTCTAGTGTTTCAACTACAAAATATCATCAATATCTGTATCTGTTCAGAAAGATCTTAACAACTGCTCCAACTTTCAATAGCATCTTTTTGAAAAGTAGGGCATCATGTAAAACATAAAACAAAAATGTATTTCTAAGATTATGAAAAAAATGTGGGTGATTCTTGTTGATGCAAAGAACATGTTAATAAAACATTATTTGGTTTACAGCAATGTTTGTCCAGATATATTAAAATATTTTTTTTTTTTGTATTTTTTTCTTTGCTTTTTCTTTTCAAAACACTTTTCACCTTTTTTCCATCAAGCAATGAAAATGAAAACAATTCTTAAAAACGAAAAAATAAAGAAAAAAATTACAAACTACATTTGTACCATACTCGTAGATTTCATTTTGGGGGGATGTACATTTGAAATATTTATTTAAGCGTTTAAGCGTGTTTGTGAGAAATAAACAAGAAAGCATGATGGTGATTAATAGAAAATTTTTTTTTTGGTTCAGAAAGATGATATTAAAATGGTGTCATATTTAATCATAGACTTAAGAATAAAGATACAAAAATTTCTTGATTAAAGGCATAGGAGGTGTTGGTGGAGTGGCAGCAGTACTAACTAATGGCTTAAAGAAGAAAATAATAAATGGTTTTTAGCTGTTAAGGCCTTAAACAGAAATTAGAGAGCGAAAATATGTGGGTTTGTAAAAGTTTTTTTTTTTTTCTTTTATATTCAAGATATACCCAACATACCAAATCGATGTAGAAATCACTTTTAACAAGCTTACAAACATAAGCCTTAAGTAATAATGAAATCTCAACCCTTCGAATAATATTTTTTGCCTTTAATACTCAATTAGCTTAAAAGTCGAATTGTGGATTAAAAAAAAACATTTTTGTAGTCAGGATTATAATAAGCTTACATTCGTAATAGTTTTGTAATAATAAAAATTTGGTTTTCATCAGAATTTTTTAATTTTATTTCATAAAATATGAGTTCAAGACAAATTAAAATTTCTTTGATTAAACATCACTCAGTTCGAATAAAAATTCATAACTTAAAATATGAAATATTTACAAATTATATAACTTATTTTCGCTTTTCCCACCTTATTTTAAGCAGGACTCTTGCCAAATTTTTGGCGAACTGAAAAAATGATGCACTGCTCATCATATTCCACGCTATTGCAGCATGTGTAAAATTTAAAAGTAAATAATTATCGATATAAAAATGGCGTATCTTGATTATTTGTTATTTTATAGGGGATGGAAAAAACTTAAAAAATTCCATTAAATTTTAGCTAAAAAAAAATTAATGCATTCTTTAAAAAAAGAGCCAAGAAATCTTATTCTTCGATTTATTTTATTTTACCTTTGTGTAATAAGAAAAATAAATGTTAGTGTAAAAAATTGAGGCTTTTTATATTAGTTATACCAGCGATATGCACTTTACTTTCCATAGCTCTTTGCACTCAGGCTCCGCCCACTCTTCTTCTTCTCTTTGAAAGGGTTCTTGAAAAAACACCCCTTGTTTTCTGAATTAAAATAAGATTTGAAAGCTTTAACAAAATGCATTCTGCAGTGAAACATTAAAAAAAAAAATTTATATTATTATTACGAATAAACGTAATTATTATTTGATGTAGTTTTTGTGGAATACTAGTAGTAAAGCAATCAGACATGGGGAATTTCGTACTAACCAAAATTTTTTCAATATGTAAAAATATAATACAAATGAATTAAACTAATTCTGGTATTCTATTTCATTTGAAAACTTGGTTAAATAGTTGATATTCTTTCCCAATTAGTATCCACTTTACGAAAATTGTAAAAATGGACAAATGAACACTGATGAGAGGTGTAGCGGCCTTGAAATCGGTATACTGATACGTTCTGCTGATCTGATTAATGTTTTTCAAAAGTAAAAAAAAAACTCATAGTAATTTGAATTTTCATTAATTCAATAAAAACAAACTTAAGCCTAATAATAATAATTTCTCATTTGGATATCTTTAAAAAATGTTTAAAAACTGTTAGCATTTTTAATTTTAAATTAGCTTGTTGTAAAGTATTCTTATAAAAAGTTGTAGAAAATCTTTTATGATAATTTTATTCTACAATTCAGTTACATTTTGTTTATGGCATGGTGTTTGTTGGGTAAATATACATACATACATACATACATAAATATGTCTTTATATCATATGTGAGTTATGAGACCTTTTTTTTGTTAGATATGTATATTGAAGGTTGTATTAGGAAATAATTGTTGAATCATGTTTCAATTAATCAAAAATTATTTCTGTTTAAAAAAAATTTTATTATTACTTTTTTGCTTTTCTCAGGGTTCTTATGTAACCAATTGCCTGGTTTTTTTTTTTGTACAATTATTTGAGGTATTTAAAATATTTTAATAAACAAGAATAAAACCTTGATAAATGTTCACAATTTGTGGTTTACATTGATGGTTTCTATACATTCATAGTTTTATTAAATATACTCGTACATACAAACATATATTCTTAATCTCTTTTAAACAGGCTTTAAAAATTTCCAACAACCCCATTTCTATGTGTTGATGAAGATTTTTCTGTTTGTGTGCGTGGGTTGCATATTTATTTATTTATTAATTTTTTCAACAAAAACTCACCCATTTATAAAAATTTTTTGTGTCAAACATTATTCTGTTTTGTTTTAAGGGGAGGATGAGGGAGTTACTATCAACCACTATATACCAAATATAACAAATATCATTAAATATTCAAACAAGTTTACAATTTCTTACATACAAAATACAATATTAATACAAATACATACATAGATTTAAAAAGAAGACAAGAAAAAAAAAAGTCCCAACAACCTACACATGACTTTAGATCAATTAACAATAAAATATTCTTCAAGAAAAATTAACATAAATGTGTAAAATATTCTCAATGTTATCTTTATGGGAACCAGACTACTTCTGTCACTATGACATTTCAGTTAATATTATGTTTTTTTTTTCTTTCTTGTTTAAGCAACAACTACATACATACATATATTAATACTGTTAAAAATGCATTAAATACTTTTTATACATTTTTATTAACAAATGGTCATTTGCTATTGCCTCATACATTTTAAGATGATCATAACTTAAAATAATAAAATAAAAACTGGTTTCAAGTTAAATAAAAAAAATAAATTACATAATTTTCTCACTCTCAAGATTTGAGTTGAATTTTTCTAGACAAGAAGATAAATAGCGAAAATGTGAAAATTATTTATGCAGTATGTAAAAAAAATCGCGTTTTTTTAAGTTATGACAGTCTAGAGGCAAATTATCGCGAAATAAAAAAATAAATAATATTAGTTTAAAGAATAATAAATACATATTCATAATTATTTCCCTAAAGGGATTCGGATTCATGCAAGGCATTGAACGAAATGTTCATTTAAATGCGATATCGATCGGTATTGTCACAGAAATGTCCATTAAAATTCGATATCGTTCTCTTATATTAATATAATAGTTAAAGAAATGTCTATTTAAACTCGCTATCGACCGAAGTTTACATTCAAATTCGGTATCGTTAGAAATTTCAATTAAAATCGATGGTGATTCAAATGTTTTTCTTATCGATGGAAATTTCCACTTAAAATCCACATCATTTACATTCCCTATCTTTAGAAAGTTCCCTATTAATCGAAACATCCATTTCACTTTAATTGCAAATATCTAGTAGATATAAGTAAATATCCACTTGAATTGGAGACCGATCAAAACTTATATTCAAATTCGATAATGATCGAAATTTGCATCCAAATTCAATACTGATCGAAATTTCCACTTAAATTCGATGTCAATCGAAACTTTAAATTTCTTATCGATTAAAGTTTCCATTCAAATTCTCTTTAAATCTTTAAAAATTTCCACATTAATCGAAATTTCCTTGTAAAATCGATTCGGCTCTAAATATCCATTTAAACTTGATACCAATTCAAAATTACATCTAAATTTCTTATAAATAGAAAATTCCATACTAATTCGATATCGATTGAAATATCCATTCAAATTCGATAAATCAAAACTTTCATAGAAATTCGATAACAATAGAAAAATCGAAATATTAAATTAACAAATTCGATATTTAAATTCAATATAAAGGGAAATTTTTATAAAATTGCATGTTGACCGAAATCTCCATTTAAATTTCTTAAACAATGAAATTTCCAATTGAATTTGATGGCGATTAAAATTTTTAAAATATTAATGTTTCGATTTAAATTTGATGTCGATTTAAATTTTGATTTATATTTCATATCGATTTAAAAGTTCGATAAAAATCTAAATTTAAATTTTAATTCGATGACGATTATTATCGAGTTTTAATGAAAATAACGAGAGTAATCGAATTAAAATTGAAATTTCGATTTCCATCGAATTTAAAGAGAAATTTAAATCGAAAAAGAATTTAAATCGAAATTTTAATCGATATCGTTATCTTTTATTTAATTTGAATGCACAAAATATAATCTTATTGATATTTATATTGTAAGGAGTGAATCACCCTTATCGGGAATAAGAGTCTAACTTTTAGTTCACGTAAAATATTTCCCATGAACAAGAAAATTGTAAAAAAAAAATTAGGAAATGGCACACTGATACAACAATAACGCAAAAATTGGCGATTAGAATTTTAGAGATAGGGAGGGAAAACATTTCACGTGAACTTTTATTCGCGATAAAAGTGATTATTATTTAAATTCAATATCTATCAAAAGTTTCATTTAAGTTCGATGATGCCAATTGAAAATTCTCTTCTTAAACTCGATATTAATCGAAATTTCAATATAAATTTACTGCCTAGCCCACCATGTCGAACGAAGTTTTCTTTCGTACAAATTACATTTAAAACAAAAACAAATTAGGCCAGACATTTAAACTCGATATGAATTCTCTAGAAATTTCGCGTGATTTCAAGAACAAGAAATTGAATTACTAGATTCCATTGAAGTACTTAGCTTTGTTCTAATGTTTAGGAGAAATGCTGTCTAAAGGGTAAAAGGAGACTATTCCTCCATCAAATTATATTTCATTTCTATTGGTTTTCTGAAAGAAAATTTTTAAAAATTATACGTTTCATTTAAAATTACCCCGCCAAAAAGTTTAAGTTGATTCCATGCTTTTTAAATGTGACAATATCAACCTTTTGTTTTCAAAAATAGTAATTCCGTTTACGTTGACTTAACTTCCTAAATTTTTTTCCATGAGTTCAATGATCGGGAAGTCAATCCAGCTCAAAACGTAGTAATACATATTTTTAAACAAACGATATGTAATGTTCGCCAGTTTATATCATTACATTGGGTAGTATTATTATTACGCGACCTTAGAAAGATGTTACGTACTTCAGAGCCAAATTACTTGTTCCCATTAATATCGAAGTTGTAATTCATTGGCGTAATCTGCTTCTATGTACTGTATTATCATTTAGTCTGACCAACGATTTTATTTCCCGGTAGGCTCATTAGAAGTTTATATAGAATTCCACTCTGTTATTTAGTCCTCGTCAGGATTACCATCAACTTATATTGTATTCCTTAAATAAAAATTAATTAAGCCTGTACATTCACTTTATATTTATAATCTATTATAGAAAATTTCAAACCAAATGCGACCAACTGTTAAATTCTTGCAACATACTTGTGACTTTACAACTGTAGAAACATTAATAAAATTTCTAATCAGAATTATACAATAAAACCTAATGCGATTCTTGAGTAATTCTCGTTTGAAATTTTAAATCTTTCCAATATACTAGAATAGGAAAAATATCTATTTGCAACAAGAGAAATTTTATTTTAATAAGATCATTATATAAAAACAAATAGTGTAACTATCGTGCTAAACAGTTTAAAAGCAATTATGCGCTTAAGGGCACTATAAACTGTCAAAATGTTTGACATCAAGCGTACCCAATATCTAAATTTTTTGATTTTTCATCAAGCGTCGTCGGTGTCACACATACAAACAAATTTTCACTGATACAACTTTAAATGCTTGATGTGATTTTGACGAATGTATAGTACCCTTTACAGTTGAGGAGCCTTTGCCATCTTTGAAAAGCATTTAAAAAATATCTTAAAAAAATATATTTTTATTAGAAACATTAACAACCGTATTAATAAACACTCAATCCGATTAGTTAAAGTATGCATAAAGTTAAGTACGCTATAATCGACATTAACTTAACAATACCTTTTCAATAAAATTGTATGCTGCGGTCAAACGGCCATTATCATAAACGATTATTAAAGTTACTGTTGGTTTAACGTACGAATTTTCTATGTTGGAATACCGATTTTACTCTGTACTTTAACTTTAACAATCCTTTATGAATATAGGTGTAATACTTTGCAACTTTTTCTTTAGTTTATGCTCTAAATCCATAAAGAATTTTGTTTTAAAAACCGGAAACATTTTATTATTTTGCTACCTTCAGATATTTCCGAATGACTTCTTAATTAAAGCATTGAGTTCCTAATGCCATACTTAAGTACTTCCTTGACTCAAATAACGAAAATAAAGATTTCTACAAAACTGTATGAGAAAAAGAAACAGGTACAATTCATAATTTTTCTTAAAAAAAAAAAACTTATATCCTGTATTTACAAATTATTTTGAAACTTCTTTTATTACTGCTTCCTTTATCAGCTGGTCTCTTAAAGATCATTATCAAAAAAACAAAAACTGACAAAGTTGAAAAAAATTACGTATTTTAAACAACAATTATAAAAGCAAAAAATAATGCAACACAGCGTGCTATTGTGATAATAAATACTCTAGGTTTTACAATAAGAATTCAAAAGATTAAGACTCACTCCATCGTACTCGTATGTACCTGGATTTTTGTTCGAAATCATCCTGTCTTTTCATTCAAAATGACAGTTGCCGATTTTCACTTGTTTACTTACTTCCATGAATCATGATGGTTTTGGTCAAAATCCTCTTTTTACACACACAGACACACAGAATATATGTATGTATGTGTATGCATTCACGATCGCAATAAAAAGGGATCTTGAAAATGAGCAGGTGGTACTTAAGAATTCTTGAAACAAAAAAAAAAAAAAAAACTATGAAAACATGAGAGCCAGGTATGGAAAATGCAATATTAAAATTGTATCAGAAGATAGGCTATTTTTTTCTCCCCGACAACTCAAAAGCATAGATTATTCTTGTACGGGTATTTTGTATGTAGATGAGAATTTTTGAAAGTCAGGACACTAAGGAGGGAATATATATATATATTTTTTTTTTACTGAATAACCACTGCATTTTTGCTTCTTTTCAATGTATTTTAAAAATATAAATTTTAATTTTGATGCCTTTTGTTTGTCGAAATTTATCTATGTATGCATGTTTTGAACCCAAGGCATTTTTATATGAAGTTTGCTATAAGGATAGATATTAAGGAATTAGCCTAAAGAAATTCCTACATTGGATGTCAACAAAACTTACTGAAAATTATGTTTAGTCATGCGTTGAAAGTAGTAGTAATATAATCAGCTCAGCCTCGTTTCTGCCTTGAGAGTGTCTAGCCTCGAAAAATGTTTCTTATCGCTCTGTGAAAAACATAAAATAATTATTACGAGCTTTTACATTTTCCTTTCTAATAAAAATAATAACTAACTGCCTGGCCTACGATGTCGAACGAATTTTTCTTTGGTACAAATTACGTTTAAAACAAAAACAAATTTTTAGAATTTAAAAATTAAATTAAAAATCGAAATTAAAATTTTCCTTAAATGGATAAATAAAAAATTGCATTCTATATAGTATTTTTGGATCTACCGAAATTTTTTCAAATTGTTATTTAAATTTTTTTGAAAAACGTCCACAGATTTATAATACATAAAAAATAATATATGGAATATTTTTTATTCTAAATGCGGTTTCGATGCTGTTCTACCTTTAAAAATTTATAACTGCCAAAATAACGAGCCGATTTTGGTAATTTATAGATTGTGCAGATCTGCAAAGAAATACCTTCGAAATTAATATTTTTCTCAAGATCATATTTGTAATTTAAGCTTAAAAAGAGTCACAAAAATTACCACGTCAACAAATTGTGGCAACAAGTCAACATGTGTGCTGTTTAATATTACGGATCTGTCCCTGGTCCAGCTGATGGTTTTGTTGATCTTCAAAATTTTTTTATTTTGTTGTTTTTACACCCATCATTCTTTCCGTGTGTAATTTTGACAATATTAATAAAGAGATCCTTAAAGTATTTACATATGTATATATTCTGAAGCCTCATATATAAGGAATAAGCCATGACCGTCCGTCTGTACGTAAAATCGGGTTTCCGAAGCCACCAAAAGAATTATGAGTTATTAATTATGAACTCATGAGTACGAACATTAATTCATTTAATTTTTCAATTTAACTTTTTAAAATTTATTTTTCAAAACGCACAACCCCTGTAGCAATTATGGCCTTTTACCGGTATTAAATCGACAACATCCGGACTAATAGACCTAACATTGCTATCGATCTACCAGCCTGCCATTTAAGTACCATTTTAAAATCGACTTTTTCCATGCCTGATTTTAACTAATTTTCAAAGATGTTTTATTAAATATTATATAGTGTGTGTGTGTGTGGGTTTGCGTGCGTGCGCTCCTGCGTATGTTTAGGGGGTTGTTTTAACTATTGTTGTCTTTTTCCTATGCATGGACATGGGAAAAAATTAGTCAAAATTAGGATTGAAATTTCGTTCTACTTAAAACTGACATTTAGTTTGTAAATCTATTTTAAAGTGTTAAGAGTACATGTCACAGATTATTAAGATAGAAATCTTTTTTTTTTTTTTTTAATAAAGTGTTTGTAAAAATAAAATAAAAAATCTTTTAACAAAAATTAAAGTTACTTGATCTTAACAAGATCCATGAGAACTTAAAAATTAAATTAAAAAAAGTGTTCGTTTAGTGCTTTAAAATATTCAGTTTCAATGATTTTGTATTGTTTTTAGAAATAAAGATTTTAATAATAAAACATTTCTGGCTTGTTAAGTTTACTAGACACGGTCATTATTTAAAAAAATGCCGTTTACACAAAGTGTTTCTCTATCTATCTCCCTCTCTCTCTCTAACCTCTAAGTGTCAAATTTCTAATATCAACATGCTAATGTTGCACTGACATTCTAACGTTTTATAGAAAACGAGAAAAAAAAATTTTTTTCTTTGCAGCGACGAATACGTGTTTATAAAGTGATTTAAAATTTAACATGACGTAGTGAATAATTTTCAAATATTTCTTTTCGTTGCGCTGAATGGAATTCTATACAAAAATCTTTGATTTATCACAATCGTGGTATTTGAACATTTCACAAAGTCGTATAGTTTCCAACTCTAGGCGAATGTTATCTGAATTTTGGGATAATGAGCCAACCAGCTACAGTATTGAATACACCGGTAAGTTTTAGTTTATCAATTTCCCCAGTTAAGTTAGCTGATCTCTCGTTTGGGTTGTGTATACAGAACTCATTTCTCTTTGTTATAATTCTTATATAGTTGTTATCATTTTTTTTAAATCTCTGCTGTTGTTGCATTTAAAATATGACAAATTTTCAATCAAAATTTATTTTACATGTTTTGAATTTAATGAATTTCTCTGGTTATTTTTTTTTTCATATAAAATTTCAACTACTTAAACTGAAGGCATATTTGCATAAATACTTTTGTTTGAAGCGTTAAGAAAAATACAATTAAAAAGAAAACATGTAAACTCTGTAAGCAGAATCAATTTAACAAAATAAAACTATAAAACAACAACTTTTCAACAACAGCAACAAAAAGAGCATACAACAAAAACGATTTTAAAAGTAATAAAATCAGATATAAAAACCAACTGCCACGACCATGACAACATCTACTGAATACTGAAAACGAAAAACCAAACAAGAAATCAAATGTATAAAAAAAAATAAAAACTGGCGACCGACCGATTACTGACTACTGCATTTTTTTGAAATTTTTGTTTTTTTTTTTTATTTTATTTTGAACTAAAACACACCACAAAATATTGGTTTTATACTCAAGCAATAGCAGCTTTGTCGAATTCACTGCTACATATACATACGAGTATAAAATGTGGCACATTGAAATGCGTTTAATCACCACTTGGCCTAATCCAGAAAAGAAAAAAAAAACGTAAAACCAACATAAACATAAACAATAATTGTAAAAAAAGAAGAAAAATATGCCGCGGTAAATATTTTGGTTGAACGCACGACCAAGAAACTTGCAAGGGCAACCCCAGCATCATAATGCAACCCAAAAATAGTCACTTTATTGCAATTTAATCCATCAAAATTTTGTAATCCATTCGGACAACTAAAACGGTAAATGGTATAAAAGTGTTATGGACTCGGAAGTTTTTATTGTTCGTGGCATAAAAATCAAGTAGGATGTTAGAAGAAGTGATAACATTTTCAAAACTCTCACAATAAGCAGAGTCATTTGATCTCGTTTCCTTAAGACGGAGTAAGAGATACTTCACCCAGCTGATTTCCTCTACAATTACCCGGATGAAAATAGAATACAACTCTCATGTACGGGTACGAGATGTTGCTTCAAAATCTATTTTGAAGTTACTCGATCGTGTATAGGAGAAAAAGATAGAGAGAGAAAAAGCTTCTCAGTGAAAGCAGAGTGACCAAGTCTATTGTGTGAAGTGTTTTACTGTTTAGTATCGTTACACCACCGTATTTTAATGAAATCAGAGAACTTGTTGACGAAAAATTATAATTTTTTCACCCTGCACGGTCTTTTATTTTAATAGACTATTATTATCCAGGTGGAAGGTGGAAGTCTGTCTATAACATCCTTATTTACACTAGAGAGTCACTAGTCAGGTAGAGAACAATGCCCCAATCTCTTATAGGCTGTGTATTCTAATGGATTGTGTTAAACCTCTAAATTTAACTTAGCTCTTAAAAGAAACTTAACGTTATGCTGGGAACGATTGCGATGGCTGAGTGTCTAACCAACAGAATAGTTCAACGTACATGAAAGGTTGTGCCTAAAGATCAGAATAATTTCTGCGCACAGATGGAAATCACCGCTCACAATTGGGAAGGTTTACGCGATCCAAAATAAGTAAAAGGTTATAGCAAAACAAATTTATACGAGAAAAGAATGACCTAAGATTACTTACTAGCTTGGTGATTTACCAAACGCAGCGGTCAGTAGTACTGGGTACTGGCCTTCTATACTCATTCGATTGGAAAATAATTTTTAGGTTACACCATCTCGACAAGAACTGACCCCAATTTAGATCTCTTTGCATTGGTTACCACCATTCTGGCGTTACTTTGTACATCTTAGTGCTTGCCGCCACCTTTTTGCATTGCTTTCTTGGATCGAGGGTAATTCGCAATTTCTAAACCTTTACAATATACTGATAACGCGGAAAATCTCGGTATAGTGCAACGCTGTTAGACCCTACAGTAATATAGTAACGGGCGTGCATTGGAGAAGGTCACCGTTAAGTTTTAGTTGGTTTGTTGCATTCAGTCCTAAATGAGAGTGACCTTACAGTTGTCGATTATCTTTCCAAATAATCCTTCATTGATAGTCGGAATTAAAATAGCGCAGGCACCACACTAAAGTGAAGAATAATCTGCTTAAGTTCATCCGGCTTTTCCGACCACTTTTAATATTAGACATACCCGTATATGTACTTGCCAATGCTATTCCAGTTAGTTGTGTATCTCCTTGGTAGTCTGTCCCTTGTATAGCCCCCCCGGGGGTAGATAGTTTCATCTTGTTGATTGTTAACAACAAGATGCAATGTCTCCCGGGGTATAGGGTAATCTGACTTTTATAGACATAACCTTTTGTCAGTTACCCATAAAACTTATATGCACTGAAGAATCTCTGAATTAACAGAGCAACGGAATGTGTATATATTTTTTATAATGAAGGAAGTGGCTTGCCACGTAAGTCTATATAGAAGGTGTAAGGGTACCTAAGGTCTAGACCATGACCAAAACCAATAGAAAGCTAATCCTTCGGGATTTACTTGCGAAACTCCACCAGTAGTTTGAACTGGTACTACGGGGATCGGCAAGCTCATTGTTTACCGAAGGGTAGAGTGATGACCTACGTTGGTCACACGATTGCTATGTGAAGTACAATTGAGCCGTCGCATCTATCCCCTGGTTTCATGATTTCGTGGCCGGTTGTTGGTTGAGGTCTCCTTCGGTAGTACACGTAGTGGTTGTGGTTGCTATCAAAAGCTGGGAGAGGTGTTAGTTTAAAGACTGATGCTTGTTCTGGTGCTTGCGCTGGACGGACTTCGTGTCTGCCAACGTGAAGCCTCTATATGCTGTTGTGAATCAACAGATACTAGAGTTTAGGTAGCTCGAACACTTTAGCAAGGTGGTTGGACATTGCGGGCCTTGGCCATGTCTGAGAATTTGCTACCTGTTGTTGTCCCCTTGGTGATGACTTCAGGTTATTCCCGAGAGGGTGACCCGGGGGCGATGGTGGAAGCTTAATAAGCACCCTGTGCTTAAGTACACCGTCAGATGAACCATATCGGTAGGAGCTGACGTAAACTTGTAACACAATCTGTCCCTTGTATAGAAAATTCTGCACTATGTATCCACTAATAAACTTTTTTCCTGCGTTACCTAAGAGTAGGAAATAACGATCCTAATAGCATGAAGAAAGTAATAATCCAATATGAAGGGATGTAATAAATCCAAAGGATAGTGTTTTACAGATGGGTTAAAATATCCCGACAGCTTAGATTTTTGAAATCTCTTCGGCCAGAATTTAAACTGAAGAGTACTCTAAGAATATCGGACCACACTTAATTCTCACATAGATACTACGCTAACCTGCAGAAAAATTTACGTTAATCGCGGTTCTGGAAGAGAAGAGCCCCACGTTACTCATCAATGGCGAATTCCAACAAGCTCGACGATGGATAATTTTCTTATAAATTTGCCGTGTTTGCAGGACTTGGAATATATCGTGCAAAAATTTCCGGTAATCGAGCATCAAATTATTACTGAAAAATATGAATGAAGTTTTTTTTCGGATTTAACCGAAGTTCGCTTGTAGTTTTTCACATGTCGCTGCTTATGTGTTGAACAGTTTATTTTTAACTATGTATTAATACACGTATTAGAAGATAGTTATTGGTGTCTATCGCCTAGTCGTTTCATATGTGTTTAAGTTGTGTATTTGCTTATTTTTTTTGGTTTCGTCAAATTCTTTTCAATTCCCAGCACATTATTGTAGTGTTGCGTGTTAAACGCACATTATCATTAAGTTTTTGCGTATTTAATGAACGGTTGAAGAATGTAGTTTTAAGCCAACTATAATATTTCAACAGGCAACTTTGTCTTTAAAAAAACTGAAAAACAAAAAGTTTGCTGGAGCCACCAAAAAAATTTATGTCCAACAAAACAAAATTAATGTTCAAGTAAAACTTCTGCACTATTATAAGATATTTCCAGTTCTTACTCTATCTCTTCCTCGCTCAGCAAACAAGTTTAATCAATATTCGTTTTTGTTTCCAATTTAAATATTGCTGCACTTTTGTATTTTAGCTGCAAATAGAATTGTGTTTTTTTTCCGTTTAAAATTAAATGTTTTATTTTAATTTCTTTTTGTTGTGAATTAGATTTTTATTAGAAAGACAGACGCCTGCTGGCATATTAAATTTTGTAATTTAATTAAATTGCATTATGTATTCCGAGCACATTTTTCTAGCAGCTTAAAATAACAACTTAACTCTTTTTCTGAAAAAAAAAATTCTGAAAACAGCGTTACGTAATATGTGCACAACCCCTAAGGAAAATTACTGGCACAAAACAGGTCATGAAAAAAAATCTGAAAAAGCTGAAATAGTCCACAACACTCCTTCCCAACTGTTTCTCTACTTAAGGGTGCCGCTGTGGTAGCGATGGTAGGCTGTTAGTCCATAGGGTATCGGTTCGATTCCCGGATAAACAAATCGCTTCGCGGTTTGTGTTTTTAGTTAAAAAAATTAATTAATTTAAGTACAATATTTTTTTATATTCTAAATTTTCCCCAACTTTTATTAATTTGGTTGGATATTGACATGACTGTCTGTAATACAGTACGACGGACGGTATTACAGCACTCAGGGTTGGAGCTTCATCACTGTGACAAACAATTTTTTTATCTTTCGTAAGAAATAAATTTTTTTTTTTAATAAAAAGTATCCTATGTTACTTCTAATAGCTCCAATAATATGTGTACAAAGTTTCATGATGATCGGCTTAGTAGTTTTTGCGTGAAAGCTCAACAAACAAACTTACATTCACATTTTTAATATTTAGAATGATTAATTTTTATTTGAATTTATCTTTAAATTTATTGAATAACTTGAATATACAATTTATTAATGATTGTGTAGTGTAACAGATAAATTTATCAAAATATTTGACTTTAATAATAAATTAAATGGAAATTTGTTTATTGTTCTCTCCCCCTCTCCCCATAAATATCGTTGGTCATTGAAAACAAGTTTTTACATCGGTTTTACATGATTTGTTTTCCAATAATCTGATGTTCTGTTTTAGTTTTATTATAGCCAGCAGATACTTCAATAACAATCCGTACAATGAGACAGGCAGAGATGATAAATACAGTACAATTGTACTTTTTCTTTATTACAATTCTAATTGGCATAAGTACCGCGGCACTTTAATAAGATATTTAGTACCAATTTGAAATTCTTTAATTCATGTGGCTGAGATATTTTGCCAATTTCGCTTCTTCTAAGAAAATTTGTTAATGAGTAGATCCCAAACAGTTTTTTTAATTCACATCGTCTAATATAGATAAATATTTTAGAAAAAAAATTTTTTTTTGTTAAAATAAAGGAGCTCTTTTAATAGGAATATTATAGTAAATTTAAGTCATGCCAAATATTTCTAAAGTCCAGCAATTTTTATTATTATTGCCCTGCTGAAAACGTGTTATATGGATGATATATCATTAGATCGGAAAATTTAGGGCATGTAGTTCATATATGATCCGTACATATAAAATATCTGTGGCAAAAAGGAAAAAGTGGTTAAGTCTAGATAAGCTGATTTGGAGTTACTATCACCACCGTATTCTCCATATTCAAAAGTATCTCTGGGCAATGTTTTATTTATATTGAACGATTTTTAACGAACTTTTGGTACAATTACTTGCTGCTTTTCTTTTTCTAAATAATTATCCCATATGGAATAACAATTTATACAATTTATTTTAAAAAACCGATTTCTCATTTTTTGGTGGTTACGTGTTTTTGGATTTTAGCTAACGATGTATAAAAAATGCAAACTCCAAATTAGAAAAATATTGCAATTAAAGGAAATAAATTATTAGTTTTTTTTTTTCTTGGTTACGTTTTTTTTCAACAAATATTTGATAAATGTGAACGTAGTTTTATAGTTTTATTTTGTTTGCAATGAAAAATATCTGTATGTGAAGATAAACACTTCGAGTTAAATAAGTTTTTTAAAAAGATCCACTGTGGAGATAATTGCATGTTGTTTGCTACAATATTTTTGATAAAAGTGTAAGTGCCTGTTCGCGGATATCGAAGAAGTTCTTTCTTTCGAACAATTACATTTTCCTTTTTCATGTTTCATTTTCATGTTAAATTATTATTTG
Organism: Lypha dubia; assembly: GCA_947311025.1. Taxonomy (NCBI): domain Eukaryota; kingdom Metazoa; phylum Arthropoda; class Insecta; order Diptera; family Tachinidae; genus Lypha; species Lypha dubia. The sequence continues at coordinate 7,670,535 of OX371262.1, read as the reverse complement.
TATTAAATACGATTATTTATTTAATTATTTTTTCAAACTCAGCACTTTAGTACTCAAACAATTACAATTTGTTAATGCCATCACTGTTTTATGACAAGTTCCAATCTTGTTTGGGATTTGAAAGTCTTTTTAAGTTTTTATCTTTGTCAAACATTTTGAAGCATTTCATGTTAACAATTTTTTTTTTATTTTTTTGCTTTAATGTTTTATTTTATTAAAAAGTTTTTGAAATTCTTTTATTTTTAGATTTATTGTAAACAAAGACTAACAATTTGCACTACTACTCGTAATAGTCAATTTTTTGTAATATCTTTTTTTTCTTGTTTCCTCTGCTAGATTACGAGTTTCTTTTTTTTTTTTTTTGGTATTAACATTTTATCTTGTCTAGAGATTTCAATGGTCTTTTGTGTTATATCATCTGCCGCTTGTAATTATTGTTCATTGTATTAAAGTCTTTTAATGTCAATGTTTTTTTTTTTTTTTTTTGTTCGAAAACGTATGTGAAAAGTGGAATTTAGAGAAAAAGAAGTTATGCTTTAGGAGCTGATCTGGGTGGGGCTGAAGTGTTAGTTATAATATGTTCAGCATTATAATCTGTTACACTCAAGTGGAAAACATGATTTATTTTGTTAGTTAAACTGTCAGTGACAATAAAAATATAAAATACTTGCTATATCGTCAGCTCATAATGGTTTGGTTAAACTACGGACTTAATGTTTATCTATTTTTTTTTGTATACACTTGACTACTAAAATTGTTTAAAGAATTTTTCTTATGGTTTCTCAGACTTTATTCACTATGCTCCATATCCACCAAACTTTATCCAATCTTGACTTTTTATTAAACTGTAAATATCTTTTCTACTATTATATATATATACATATATATTTCACCAAAGACTACTTAATACAAGGCAGCACAAGAAGCTACTTGAAAAAAAGCAAAGCATGCATATGCGGCAGAAAACTAAATTTTTAAAATTTTTATTAGATTAATTTCACCACTAATTAATTTCTAATCTAATGAATATATAGTGAGAACACTGCATATGCGCCAAACCTATGATGTGCTGACGACATGTATATTAAAATGCTTTTGATTTTTTAAAACTGTTGGAGACAGTTGTTGTTATAGAATTCAATATCACATAATATTTAGATGGTTATGAAGAAGTTGGCGGTCATCAAGCGGGAGTTTAAAATAATGAATGTAATAATAAAATTTTTCTTTGTCATTTTAATCATAAATAGAAAAGATATTTATACAAGTATACAAATAGTGCTTTCTGGTAACTGCATGACTGACTGTCATGTTATTACCTAATATATATATACTATATAAGAGGGGTGCCGCCGTGGCTGATAGGTAGCAATGCTAGACTAGTAGTCGGGATGTTGTCGGTTCGACTCCGGCCAGAGATTCTGGGAATTTTCTGCAGACAAGCTAATCGCTTTGCGGGGTTGTGGTTGTTAAAAAATAATATAATTTTGATATGAAATTAGGTTTCGAGGGCCGTCACATCTGAGACGTAACGCACTTGGGTCCGTTAATTCGGTCCCTTTGTGATACGCTACAGCAGACAGGGCACAGTCAATTGGTTATTCAATTTCCTGTAATTGCCCTGTCGCCAAATCAAACCATCCTGATTGTTGCAAGAAGGAGAATAGGTTGGTTAGCCCCATGTTCGCCAGACTGTCGAGGTCTGGCAGAATGTTGAAGCCCATAGTACTCGCCCTTATGCTATTAAGCGCGGGGCATTGACATAGAAGGTGAAGAACTGTTTCTTCTTCCTCCTCATCGTTACAACTTCTGCAGTAGCCATTGTAACTTAGGCCCATTCTTTTGGCGTGAGTCCCGAAGCACCAGTGCCCCGTTAGCACTGTTACTAATCGTCTTGTATGACATTTACCAAGCCTGAGTAGATCGCGAGTTCTGTGCAGGCTGCAGCGGGGCCAAGTGGACCTGACGACTTGACAGGTATGCTCTTGTTCCCACCTTTCTTGAGCAAGATTGTATGATTCCTGCTGGATCAATCGCTTGCAGTGAGATAGAGGAATGCCAACGAAGTGACATATCATCGGGTTGTTCAATGATGCGCCCTTTTTTGGCAATTTCGTCCGAAATATCGTTTCCCGTGCACTCTGAGTGCCCTGGAATCCAGACTAGTGTAACTTTTGAATGTCTCGTTATCTCGTTTAGAGATTTCCGGCATTCGTTTACCACCGTCGATGTAGTGTATACTCTATTGATAGCGGCAAGACTTCAGCTTGCAGGACGCTACAGCCATCCCGAAGCCTAAATGGAACCTTAACGTTAAAGTTTTGCACATAGAAACATACCCCAGTGCTTACGCCTCTTTTGGAGCCATCAGTGAATACTCCGGTGGATCCTTTGAAATAGCGCTCCAAAATAAGGTTCCGGTGGACAGTAGTCGGTGAAGTCATGGAGCGCTTGGTGCTGCCTGTGAATCTTGTAGTGACCAAGATCGGTTCTCGTCCATGAACATGTAGCGTTCAGTCTGATCGCCGCGGTCAAAGCTAGCTGTTTGGCCAGAACGTCCACCGGAAGCCAGTTCAGCATAGCGAACAATGCTTTCGTTGGAGTAGACCTGAGCGCTCCCGTTATCAGGATCGCCGCTAACCGAAAAATTTTCTCTATAGTTCGTCGGTGGGAGCCTTTTTCTCTATCGCTTCCCATCAGACTATAACCCCATAAAAAAATTATGGTCTTAATTACTGTCTCAAAGATCCAGTTGGTCCCTCGGGGTTCGATGCCCCAGCTGCGACCAATTGCTCTTTTGCAGGTATAAATATGAAATTCCTGGTCCGAAAATTTTTAAAAATTTTGCTTTCCTCAATACCTGAATTCTAACAAGTTACCAGAGGCCTACATTACGTTATAAATTGATTATACTTGTCCTGTCTCGGTGTTAAATCATCCTACAGAATAAATCATCGAAGAATAAAAATATGTATACCATAAAATCCATCCGTGTTAATGAATCAGCTGAAGTATTTAAAAAATATACCATTACATTTTTAAAATTGCAGATCTATTTTGTAAATGTTGTTATAATATTTGCAAAAGTGAAAAACCTGTTTTCAATGTCTGCATTTATCCTACATGGCCGCAAATGGCAAATAATGTTAAACATCAGCTATTACACCATGTTCCTTTAACATGCTGTAATAACAAATTATACAGTTTGGTAGTTGTTAGAAAATGTTATTTACAACAAAAATTTCAAAGAAGAAAAAACTTGTAAATTAAAAGAAATATATTTTGCTAATTAAATCAGTTTTATCTGGCCATCGTTGTACATGTTTAACAAATCATCTGCCCACCTTTTAAATACTCGCATTTAACATTTAAATTCAACAAGATCAATCTGTGGCACAGAAACAAATTGAAAATAAACAAAACAAAAAAGGGTGGGAAATAATTTTGATAAATTTTAGTAAAAAAAACCAAAGAAACGAAAATATAAATTTAAATTTCAATTAAAGCAACTAAATAACGAACTGCCTTAAAAATTGATATTAATTATTATTACCATTTTCATATAAAAACTAATTAATAATATTTTTCATATTTACTTATCTAATTTCAGATACTTCATATGAAAAAGCATGCAGGCGTGGCTCAGCACCAGCTACACCCATATTGGGTCAAAAACAAAATCAACAGGAGAGCAATACAACATCAAGATTTACAAATTTCTTTTCAAAAAGGTAAGATTTTATGTTGACAATTTTTGATTAGAAAAACAAAATTGTTTTATTGTCTTCCTTTCCTTTAAGTGATTCTTTGCATTTTATTTTTACTTCCTTAAAATTGTGAGATTTCCCAAAACCCGTTTGTTTCAATAAAAAACATATTCTCTTTACTATTTCACAATTCTGTTACCATCCAGAATCTTCTTCACGTCGTCAGTCCCTATCACTGTTCATAAATTTTCACCATGTGATTACTGGGGAGACCACTCACTCGTGCTTTGTCCTGATGGAACTGCATTTATTTTTTTCGTTAAAGTGTGGACGTTGTTGCTTTAAATCAGTATTGAATCAGTGCAAAAATTCTGAATAGTTTTCGCCGGTAATCGTTTTTTCCTTTTCATTAAAGTGAATGACACCACTCGCATAAAAAAATGGAGGCCATAAACTTATGCCCTGTTTGCTGGTGCACGTTGATCCAAAGAAGTCTATCATTGTTTCTATCACAGTTACAAATCAGGCGCAAAAACTAACTCGCGTTGCTATTCAATATTAACAAACACTGCTTTGAAACGTCCAAACTGTTGCACTATGGTCCAACATGAGTAATCATGACACCCATTGCTCGGATACCCATTTTATATTCGAGTATTCATGCAAAAACTCGGATAGTTGCAATATTCCACGTAGTGTTTTACATAATTGTGGTGATACATTTTAAGCCTAAAATGAAAGATTTTCTAAAATTAAGAATTTTCCAAGTCAATTCACTATAACAGTGGGCAAAAGGAAGGCAATATTAAAAACCGACTTTAAAAAAATATGTGTTCGTGATCATTAATATTTCTAAATAAAAAAAAAAATTCTTTAGCGGTGTTTTTTTAATTTAACGGAATTAATTTGATTTACTTCGAATTTTTTTATAGATATAAAAATTTTTTTGTTTGAATATTTTTTAGTGCATATTTTTGCATATTTTACTCTTTACAGCACAATTTACATATTTCCGACTGCAGCTCATATATATGAAATTTTACTTATGGCTCGAACTTGCTTTGCGTTGCCAGTCGGCAAATGAAAATTTGGGGTTGTCAGAAAAGATCTAAATAGCAACTGTAACTCGAAGTTTTCAATTGCCATCTGTAATTAAATTTTGAACAACTGGCAACCCGATTCAGGTCTAGTTGCTTTTCATCATCGACCCATTATTAAGGAGAACAAAAAGGAATATTTAAAATAAATTATTTCGAAGACATGTTTTCCAATATTTCATATTCGGAAAGATAAAGATAAACAGTCTGACATTGTTTAAGCGATGACCATACGATGAACCACAATTTTACTTCGTGGTGTCAGAAATCAGTATGTATTTTGAAAAATAGAAATAATTTGTATGCCCTTTTAAGAACATACATACAAATATTTTTGGTAATTTCGAGCGCATATTTAAATTTTTTTACTGCATATTTAACGTGTTTAAAACACTTTTTTAAAGGCATATTAACGGTTTCGTAGAAATATGTATGTATAACACAGACCCTTAATTATACATATGTACCTACATATAAACACGTCAATACATGTATCCATACTTACATTTAACAGCGTGGTTCCTGAATGTCTCTCCACCGTTCTACGTTTCATTAACATTTATTATTAACTGCCGATTTCACGATGTCGAAAGAATTTTGAATTTTATTTTCATTCGTACAAATACATTTGATACAATAACAAAATTTTAGAATTTGTTTTTGCTTCAAATGTAATTATGCGAATGAAAACATATGGAAATTTTCTTTCGACATAGTGAAATAGGCAGTAAAACTTTTGACAGATGACAATTTGTTTGTTTACTTTTTATTAGCTAGAGCTGCCAACTCAATACTGGATATAATGCAAAGAATATTTGTAAAACAAAGACCGCTGCTGAATGGTTAAATACTTTCATTAATGTGTCTACGTAGTTTGTATTTGTTTCTATACGAAAAACTAACTATTCTTGTACTTATTTTTAAGTAAAGTTACCATGAAAGTTGTGTAAGCTAAAAAAAAAAAAAAATACAAATAAATGCCCATTTTCTTGTTATTGCTTTAAGGGCCAGTTTAAAGGTGATATGGGTTAAGTGGAAAACTGGAATGTGCGTTTAGTTAAAGGTTAATTCAAATGAATGTTAAATAATACCTTTAGATGTTCCTCTGACTAATTAAAGTATAAAAGTATTTGAAATTAGATAATTAAAAAAATTTTTATGAGCTATAATCTAAGTTTAAACAACTGTCTGACAAAATTTAACCTAACCTTGAACTTTTGTGTTGTTTTTTTAAATAGTTTGTTTTATTGCAAGTGGTTTTCGGACTTAATATTTATTTCGATAATGTAAATCATAAGCGGCAAACAGCACAGTTGTTAAGTTTAAGGTTTAGCTTAAGCTGCCACGAAAAAAACCACGGTTAGAGGATTAACTACCTGAACATCCATGTTTATTTTGTTTGCTAATTCGCTTTTTTTTTTGTATATTTTCCTTCAATTGTTATTTTATTATGGCCTAAAGCCAGTGAACCAACCTATCAAGTTAACAAATGCTTCACGACTATCTTTGCTGAATTTAAAACTTTAAATGTCTGCCTCAATCCACAAGTCTGTCCGTCCTTCTGGCTGTTTCTAGCTTTTTGTTATCATTTCTTTTTTTTCTTTCTTGTGTGTGGTTAACTCTAGTTAAACATGCACCATCTGTGTTATTTTGCGGTTGAGTCTTTTGAATTCGCATTTGTGGCAGAAATAAAAATTTTGCAAAAATAGAAAAAATTTAAAGCCAACGAAAAACTTGTACTATAAATTGGTGCATGCAGCTTTGAGGCAAATTCTGTTGACTGTTTGATGGAGTGCACAAGTGCAATAGTGGTTTGATGTATGACAGAGTTTGCTGTTTTTGGCGTAAAAAGTTTTTGCAGCGAGTTTTGCAGCAAAAACACCAAAAGAAAAAGGTTTTTTTTTTTGTTATAGCAGATCAAAGCAAAAACTTCTTTTTTTGTCTTTTTGCCAATATGTGAGTGAGTGAGTCAGTACTTGTGTCAACAACTGAGTTAATGTTGGCTTTAAGTTTTGTGGCTGCAAAGCAGAAATTTCATAAAATGTACTTTAGGGAGTGTTTGTTGTTAACAATTATTTGGGCTGTTATTTAAATAAGTTTTTTGTTGGAGACAATTTTGGCTGTTTTTCTAAGTTTCCGAAGTTTATTTAATTTTTATATACATATATTTGTTTCTATTTCTTTAATTAGGGGTGTGTTGTATTCAAAAAATCTGATTATTTAGTTTATTAAGTAGATTTGTAGTGAAATGTGGCATGTTAATAAGCATTTGAGAAGTTATTCAGTTCTGCTAAATTTAGAAGGCCTTATTTATAAAAACTTTTTAATTCTTTTGTTAAATTACACCCAGTTCTTGTTTTACGCGGAACTTAAAATACTGTGGAAAAAATGGCGTAATAAAATACATGTGTCATGTGGAAAATTAAGGAATGCATTTTGTCTTGAAAAAAATACGATAATTGGAAAACTCCAAATACTGTGAAACCTCTTATAACCCGCCAATGCCAAATGCCGCGATATGCCAAATATGACATGTGTTCTAAAAATTTATGGTAGTGTGAACTAAAAATGCAACTGTGTGATAGATTTTTTTGGCAAGTCATGCGATGTGTAAAATTTTATGAAATTTTCATAAAATGATAGTTTTCATGCGATCAACACCATTTTGAAACGATTTTTTAAAGTCGGCGGCTGTGCACATATTACGTAACGCTATTTTCAGAGATTTTATACCCCCCCCCCCCCCCCCCATTACCGTTACGCTTTTTAATAATTTTTCAGTGCAAAATTTACAATTCGTAACAAATCTTTAACCCCCTCCCCCCTTGAAGCGTTTGCAAGATTTTCCTGTGAATGAATCATACGATTGTGTAGGATAGTGAAGCACGACCTTTATAAGCGCACATATCGAATAATCGGACAAAAGTAAACGATTTTTTAAAAAAAAGATTTATATTGATGATGCAGAGTACCACAGTTTTTATGTAAAATCAGAATTTTATTTACAAAAATTTTCTTTGACCCATTAAAAAAATACATACATACTTTCAATAGTTGTCAAAGGCAAAACAATTGACGCAGCTTCATCAAAATTCGGGAATTCCTGCTTGGGAAATATAAAAAGATCAGAAAGTCTTCTAACAGTCCTCTTATAAAGCAACTAGACCGAATTTAGAGTACGAGTAAAATTCTTTCAATTAGAAATTTAAGAAAAAAAAGCGAATTTTAAGAAAAGAAATAAATAATTCATAACAATGGATTTTGTTGTGATATATGTGTGATAAATTTAGTTTTGAGGTTCTCATAATTCTCGTATTCTAATTAAATTTAAGAAATTAAAAGAAGTGATAAGACTACATTGGGATTTAGCGATACCTAATAATAATAATGTTAATAGCGATATACATAAGCCGTGATGACAGTTGTATGGTGGTGAAGTACGAAAACCAGGTTTTTCTGTTCTGCTGTGTATGTTGAATTTTTATTTCATGTTGATTTCCTTCGCCTTTATTTCTTTAATTACTGATCTAGTCGGTATGCTTTGGAACAAACAAATTGTAATTGCTTTGCAAAATAAATTGAAAGTGGTTAATAACGGAATGAAGCTTGTAACAATTTTAGCGACGAAAAATTGGACATCCAACAAAATTTCAAGTATCCAGGGGAAAATTTAAGTTAATTGTTGCTGAAAGTTACATTACGGAGGGCAACCGAGAGGTATCAGTTTCAGTAGCTATTTTTTCAGTAGTTTCCGGCTGCCAACGCGAAATTCAGTTGCGAGCCATAACTAATTGTTCAGCCTGTGTATAAATAAATTACTTTTCAGTTGAGCAAAAATATTTAGAGAACATCAAAGGATATTAAAAACTTAAATTTTTTTTTGGCTTGAGTTCAATACTTGAAAATATTAAAAATTATACCTTCTAGTATCATCTTTAGGGTTTACCCTCCTACCGTACGTAGTATTTAAACTTTAAAAACCACAATCAAAATTTTTTTGTCATTGTTTTAAAATTATTTTTCAAACTTGTTTTCAAAATTCATATCACAGAAGTCCAATCGAATTTATTTTGTTCATGTTTATCAATTTTCCAATTTTTTTTCTATTTTATTAAAAGTTCATAAGGTCTTTAACTGCACAATAGAAAGAAACGACAGAGCTTCAAGCTAAATCAAATCACTTGGATTATAAATGTCATTTGTGCCACTTTGAACAACATTTATTGATTAACAACAATTTTTGTTTATTTGTTTCTTTGTTTAATCTCTAATATTTATGGCTGGACGATATTTTATTTATGGTTAAAGCGCCATATTTTATTAACTACATTTCCTTTTTGTTTTATTTCCTTAGTTAGATTGACGACCGACAGACTAACTGACTGTCTCTGACTACTAAAATTTACTACTTGGCCAGATGCCGGTACAAATAAAATAAATTATGTTATCAAGTCATTTCCTAAGGGTGTGTTTCCCAAAAGTAAATGGCATTAAACCAAAAATAAATAGAAAAATTGATGAAGACAATTTATAGACAATTCAAGAAATCTTGATTAGTTTTTCTTTTTTTTTTTTTTTTGTTTTTGTAGCCATCTAATGAAATTCCAAACTAAAAGGAAGAAACACTTTAAATTAAATTTTTTGTTGTTGGGAGTGTATGCCAACATACAAGCGGCAAAAATGGGCGGAAATAGTCATCTTCGCTCTCAAGACCATCTTGTATGAATTCACCTGATTTCAGGCTTCATTTCGAATAATTTTATTTCTAAATTAAGTAATTTTTTATTATGTTTCCACACCAACTATGGTCGTCTCATTATTAATTTATTTGTTTCTTTGCAGATCAAACCCCTTAAAACGTACAAAATCTGTAACCAAACTTGAACGCACTAAACGAGGTTCAGGCGGCTTACGAGGCTCTCGTTCTCATGAAAGTTTACTCTCCAGTCATGCTGTAATGTCAACAATCGGTAAGAACAAATTTTTATAACTACTATTTATTTTGAATCATTCGATGTCACGTCAAAACAAAATCAACAATAGTTCTAAACAACAAATCACTATCGCTTACTATTTATTCTCTGAGACGTAGAAAATAAAAAGAGAGTGGTAAAAGTGATCAATTGCTGTCAACAATGAACAACTATGTGTCCTATTTCTGAAATTTTATTTGGAAACAACATAGAAAATATTGTCATCCTTAGGCAGTATTTGTTTTCCAAATGTTTACTCAATAATTTAATTCGCTGTCTCCGGAAACCGTAACAGTCCCTCATCAGTACTTACGTGTGTCCGAACTATTCGCCTGACTCTTATGAGTGTGTGTGTGCATTTATATCTTTATTATACAATTCATGACTGGAAAAAGAGTATGAGAATTATATGTATGTTAATGCCAACTCAATTTCACCATGAAATGTATAAATAAGATTAAATTTCGTATGCAAACGAGACACCGTACAGAGACACATGATTAGGAGGGAATTTCGCGGCTTTCGGACATAACGTCTGCCCTTGCAGTATTTGGAATATTAGCTTAGATCTTATTAATTTTGAATAAAAAACTTAGCCGAAAAAAAAACAAAAAATTGAGTTTCTCATAAAAAATATCTACTATATTTTTAGGGTCAGCCAAGGAGTGATTTATTTATAGCTCGATTATGGATAGTAAGCGAACTTCAGTTGTGGTTGCCAGAAAAACACAAAATAGCCACTGAAACTGACAGATATAAGTTGTATGTTGCCATCCGTAATACAATTTTCAGCAGTTGGCAACGCAACTGAGACTCGGTTGCCATGCATAATAGAGCCATCAAAACAATCAATATTTCAATCTTGACTTTCGCATAAAATGAAATAAAAACAAAATCGTAAATATTTATCTATCTATTGTGCGTTTGTTTCCCTTCCCTGCAGATCTCTCTTGTACCGGTGCAGTGGGTGTGGCACCCGTTCATCAATCTGTTTTGGGTCGTCGCTATTGTTTTCAAGTTCGCGGTGGGCCGCGAGGCGAACGATATTATTCCTGCGGCTCACGTCAGGAACGTGATCTCTGGATATATTCGTTGCGCAAATCGATAGCACCGAATGCTGAACACTCCCGCCACACAGACAACTCCCTGAAAATGTGGATATACGAGGCCAAAAATTTACCACCAAAGAAAAAATATTTTTGCGAACTACATCTCGATAAGACCCTATATGGTCGTACTAGTGTTAAACTACAAACCGATTTACTCTTTTGGGGTGAATATTTTGATTTTCCCGATATACCCGATATAAATGTTATCACAGTGAATGTATTCCGGGAGGTAGAGAAGAAAAAGAAACGCGACAAGCATACGTTTGTTGGTTCGGTTAAGATCCCCATACACGAGGTGACCACACGTTTGTTTTCCGAAGATTGGTATCCAATACTCAGTGAGAAGAATGACAGTCTTAATCGTAATGGCAAAGAGGTAATACCTACGTTGCGTATTAAGTGTCGCTTCCAGAGTATTGACATTTTGCCAATCAATGTGTATGCCGATTTCTTGGCTTATCTAAAGGAAAACTACAAAAAAGTGTGTGAAACCTTGGAACCGGTTATAGGGGTGAAAGCCAAAGAAGATATCGGTCAGTCGTTGGTGTTGTTAATGCATGCTCAAGGTTTAGCCGGAGCCTTTCTGACAGATGTTGTGGCGTTGGATTTGTTGAGAGTGGGTGATCAACGTTTGACCTTTCGTGGCAATTCTTTAGCCACTAAAAGCATGGAGGCATTTTTGAAGCTAACTGGTGAACAATATTTGCAAGACACCTTGGCTGGACCCATTAATGAAATCATACAATCAGATCGTGATTGTGAGGTGGATCCTACCAAAGCGACAGGTTCGCTACAACGACAACAGGCTTCTTTAAGAGCCGCTGTACGCAATGCTTGGCAGTGTATTTACGAGTCCAGCAAGCATTTTCCACCTCAATTACGCAGCTGTTTCGCTACGTTCCGTGAGAGACTTGAACAATTGGGCCGTCAGGATATGGCAGATAATTTGATATCAGCATCCATATTTTTACGCTTCTTATGTCCGGCCATTTTGTCACCAAGTCTTTTTAATATAACCAATGGTAAATTATTAATTATTTAATATCTGTTTTAACTTCCAACTCATTTAATATAATTTCTTTTCTTCATAGAACTCCCCTCTTCCCGCTCCACACGCAATTTAACTTTAGTGGCCAAAACACTGCAAACCTTGGCTAATTTTACCCGTTTTCAGGGTAAAGAGAATTTCATGGAATTCCTTAACGACTTTCTAGAACAAGAGGCTCCGAAAATGAAGGAATTTTTGCAAAACATTTCCAGCCGGCCAGAACATTCTACTCCGGAATCTATATTAGATTGGGCTGGCTATATAGACCAAGGTAAACAGTTGTCTATTTTGCACATGCTGCTTAGCGAAAGTGTTACCAAATTGCCAGAGGCTAGACAACACGATCTAGACCCCTTGCAGCACATACTTGACGAAATAACCAAAGCCAAAGAAAGCAACAATTTTATGCAACATTTACCCTGCCACAATATGATGATGTCCACTTCGTCAACAAGTGAAAATCAGGAGAATCGGAATCCAGATGAAATGATAACTTCTTGTAGTTCAGCGGGTGGATCGAGCCTAGGTGTGGTACAGCAACAGCAGGCACAATTGGCTCAACCACAACATGCGGTAGTCACAAAACCAATACCAGCCGAAAGAGGTATAATGCGTGGTGTTCTAACGCCCAGCTCTTTAGAAAAGAATATATTCCGCTACAATGACCCAACAGTGAGTGGTTTGTTGCAACAGCATCAACAACAGCAACAACAGCAACAAAATCTTTCACAAATGGACAAAAGACACTCTAATTCTCAGAGTTCTATTGTCGCCCTGTCCTATACGGGAGGTCTACAGCATGCTCAAAGCCAAAGTTCTATAGCCAGCTCTTCGCAGCTTATGATGCCGGTTGGTGTCACCCATCATTGTCCTCCCGCTCCCAATGCTAGTGCTTCAAATACCATGGAGCGCTTGTATTATACGGCAGCCAGTTCTAATGGAAATCTCTCTACTGTCAGTCACAATGGTAACGAAAGCGAAGTCAGCTCATTGAGTGGCCAAATACGGGCAACCACTTTACCCAGGGGTAACAATAATAATTACGATGAATCTACTGGAGATTTTATACAAATTTCAGGTCTAGACACCAACAGTGCTTTTGTGCGCAAATCTCCTACACCGCTCCTAAAGAACCAAAACAACCACGGTGTGGTCAGTAACGCTATCAGCATGTTAAATGCTGCACAACAGCAAAAGCAACAGCAACAGCACAGATTGCTTAATAACTCCACATTAAGTTTAACCTTGAGTGATCGTACGCCCAGTAAATTAAATCTGGGTATACCAGATCATTCCAGTTCACCTTTGTCACATAAAATGCCTAATTACCAAAGACCACGAGAATCAAATCCTAACTCGAATATGCCCATGAATCTAGAAGATCTAGATGATCTTTTTAAATACGCGGAAGAACATGCCGTAGTGGGAGAGGTACAGCCCAGTAGCAATCATAAAAACAAAGATCAATTGTCGAGTAAAACCAGTCATGGTTCGAGTTCTGGTTACCAAAGCATAAATACTCAAAGTCCCATAGAGTCTCAACAGCAGCAGCAGCAACAGAAATCATCAGCAGCTCCCTTGGCATTTAAAAATCCCAGCTATCAATTGCAAAATACTTCCACACCTTCCTCGCAAACTGCCCATCATCATCATCATCATCACCACCATCATCATAATAGCCAGCGTGGCTACAACAATGCCGGCGGTGGTGGATTATCGGCTCATCAACAATTGTTTGGTGGTGCGGTTGGTGTTAATGGTAGATCAACGAAAACTCCCAATGGTGCAGGTTTGGTAGCGGCACGTGCTGCCTTATTAAATAATGCTGCACCGCTAACGCCCTCCTCAAGTGAGGAGAGACTTTCCAATGATAATTATCACAATTATGCTCCAGTTAATAAGCTTTTAAAGTCTCCTTCACATGGTCATTTGGATGCGCAAAGAACCTTAAGTGGTGGCAGTACTTCATCAGCCTCTAGCTCGAATATGCCGGGTTTTAATTCGACCGCACAGCAGCAGCAACAACAGCAGCAACGAATGCCACGCACTAATCCCCAATTTAAAAGAGAGGATATTTATGCTCCTCTGAATAATGGCAGCAGCTATTTAACTTCTTCTTCGGCTTCCTCTGCTGGCAGTAATGGTGTCAATCATCCGGGTACTGTGGCAATATATAATAATCCCACGCGTTGCGCTCAACAGCAACAGTATGGTGGCAATAATGCTGCTTCCATGATTATGACAGGCAATGGTCGTTATCAGCGCAGATTAAGTTCAGAATCGGCCAGAACTTTGTCAGACAGTTCAACGGATACGGAGGGTAAGTAAGAGGATTTATTTGAATCAAAACAAGTAAGAGTGCTTTATTCGGCAGTGCCGAATCTAATAGAGCCTTCAATGATTTCTTTTTATGTATATGTATAATGGAGACGTGTAAAATATATAAACTGTAAGTTTCGGGTGGCCCAAAAAAATTAGCTCTAATACAATTATACTGGTATTTTCTTCTTCTTCATTTTGCATTTTATATTCCAAACAAAATTTTCCATTTTTGGCCACTTCCATCCCTGAGCAGAAAAAGGAGGATTGAATGAAAACAAGAAGATCATATTATTATGAAAAATATACACAACGTATTAACAAGACTCAGTAACACGAAGGATAATTTGGTGAATTCTAATCTAACAGCCTGGCCCACGATGTCGACCGACAACTTAAGCGAGCGAAAGCAAGGCAGTCACTATCGTTCTCTTAAGCGCCCCACTAAATATCGTCAGGTTTTACGTGTTTAATTTTACAAAAATAACAGGTACACGCATTCATGCAACTCTGCGTTTTTATTATTCTAGATCGACTTGTCGTGGTAGAAAATTTTAGTGGGCGCAAATCAGCTGTTTGTCGTCGAAAAGACAAGCAATCGACAACAGTCTACATCGTGGGCCAGGCTGTAAGAATCCAGATTCAGTACTGGTTCACCGTCATATAAAAAAGTCTTCTGAAGTCAATTAAACATAAAAAAAAATTTTCTAAAAACAATTTTTCATAGAAAAAAATTTTCTGAAAAAATTTTTCTATAGAAAAGAGTCTTCTGAAGACAATTTTTTTATAGAAAAACAATTTCTGAAGACAATTTTCCATAGAAAAAAATTTACTTAAAACAATTTTCTTTAGGAAAAAGTCTTCTAAAAACAATTTTTCATAGAAAAAAATTTTCTGAAAACAATTTTCTATACGAAAAATCTTTTGACGACAATTTTCCATAGAAACACATTTTCTGAAAAAAATTTTCTGTTGGAAAAAGTCTTCCAAAGACAATTTTCCATAGAAAAAATTTTCGAAAAAAAAAAAAAAATTTCTATAGGAAAAAGTCTTCTGAAATCAACTTTTCATAGAAAAACAAATGGTATAATAAATAAGGTAGTCTTGTCCCTAAAACAAATACAATGTCACAAAAACAACAGGCATTTTGTTAGTGTAAAATGTTTCCTGTGTGTCAAAATCAGAGAAACAAGCCGATCGCTTCGAAGCCTGATATACCGCTTTTGGGAATTCGACCGCTGCCAAACACATCGCTTTTTTACTGCTTTTTTACAGGTATTTCAGCTCTTAGAAATGCATGTTTAGGTTTTAAGTTGCTTAAAGTGATATTAGACTTTCCTTTACAGCTATTTTTTTTATTTAATATATCAAATTTCCAAACAAAATTTTTTACTTCACCGGCGGGTTGAAATAAATTTTTTTGCTTAGACGCCGCTACAAAATTTTTAATCAGCATGTTGCTCTGCTACATAAAATTTGACATTTGTAAAACAAAAATATTCTTCTACAGCAGGCAGGGGAGGGGGAATTTACCTTATTTATTATGCCATGAGAAAAACATTTTCTGAAAACAATTTTCGATACGAAAAATTTTTTGACAACAATTTTCTATAAAAAAAGTCAATTTCTGAAGACAATTTTCAATAGAAAAAAATTTACTTACAACAATTTTCTATAGGAAAAAGTATTGATATATTACTGTCTTGGTAATCTTTGTTTACATAATTTTTGAGCTATGTAATTTCTCTTATAATTAACTTGAAATTATTACGACACTTCTTTCCTTAATAATACTTAACAGTTTTAAGTTTTTCACAATATTGTTATTTTTTTATTTTCTCTTTGTTATGTACATATTTCAAAAGTCTCAATAAATTTTGAATTGAATTGAATAGGAAAAAGTCTTCTAAAAACAATTTTTCATAGAAAAACATTTTCTGATAACAATTTTCGATACGAAAAATCTTTTGACAACAATTTTCTATAGAAAAAAGTCTTCTTAAGACAATTTTTTTCATAGAAGGAAGACTTTACCTTATTTATTATACCATGAGAAAAAAGTTTCTGAAAAATTTTTTCTATAGGAAAAAGTCTTCTGAAGAGAATTTTCTCTAGGAAAAATCTTTTGATATGTTTCCGGAATCCTAATATATAGTACATATGTATGTATACATATGTACATATGTGCAATATGAGTCGTCTTAATACAATTCCGTACACATCAACCATGACCCAATTCTAAAACTTGGAAAAGAGATTTCACGTTCATACGGACGGGCATGGATCATTCAACTTTCTTATCTATAAGGATCCAGGACATATGATCTGTAACTAATGTGAAAAAATTTCGATGAGAGTAAATTGCTATCATCCATTTGATTGGCTTAGTTATTGTAAAATTTATGAAATATGGCAACGTTTGCGGTTTTAATTTCAATAAACAGCTGATCAAAGCGCAAGCAAAACAAGCGCGTTTTTGCATAACAGGCCGAATCATACATACCTGTCTACAAATCGCTATGGATTATATTATTTTTTAATATCTAATTAAATTAGTTATCTTAATTATATATGTATGTATGTATGTATATAATAATCTTACGTATGTATATTTACAGGTCATTGTCCACCACACGAGGGCAACAAACGGCGTCGTCAGCCTCGCAATCACATTAACAATAGTTCAAATGGTGGTGGCGGCTTTCAGCACGTTAACAATTCCACCGCTCTGAGCAGCTTTGATCAAAATGGTGAAATTCAATTGCTGCAGGAAACATTAGACACATTACGTCACACATTGGATCGTGATGAGGCCGAGCTAAGAGATTCTAGTGATGAATTATTTGCTCTACAACGTTGCAATGGTTTTCAACAGGGATCTAATGGCGCCTCCGGTGCCATAGCCGGCAATAATTTAAGTCTACAATCAGAATCAACAATGAGGAGTATTATAGATCGGTGAGTTGGCTGTAAAAGCAAATAATTTCAAAAAGGGAAAGTGAATTTTGTTAAAAAAGCAGAAATTTTATATTTGACAGATTAATAACGATGGAGGAGGAGCTACGACGTGAACAATTGAAAATGTCTCTGGCTTTGTCGCACAAGCAAAAAGTGATCGAGGAACAAGGGCAACAAATAGCAGCTTTAGATGCAGCCAATAGCAGATTATTAAGTGCTTTGACGGCTTTAAGACAACGCTATGAGACCCAGCATCAACAGCAAAATCAACAAACGCAGCAATAAATAAATTCTAATATAAAATTAAATTTGAAGAAAAAAAAATGGTAAAAGCCCTCTTCCCCCTTTTAAATATTATATTAATTTAAATGTTAAGTTTAAACAAGTATTTTTTTCATCTTTATTATTTGCTTTTAAATTTAAAAAAAATCCCTCTTAAAGAGTGTTCTTAATTTTATTTTAATTACACAAATTCTTTAAAAAAAAAGCTTTTGAAAATCACATTTTTCAATAGATTTTATTGTTTGTTTATAAATTTATTTTAATTTTAAACAAATTTACTTTTGTAAGTCATTTATATTTTATATGTTCTTTTTAACATTTCATTGTTTAATTTTTAAGTATAAATATCAATTTTATTAGTAATTTATAAATATTAATTTAATTTTATCACAATTTTTGAAAACAAATGAAAACTTTATGAAAAAGAGCCACCATTTAAACATGCCAGGAAATTTTTTAGGACATTATGCAAGTTAATAATAACTTGCAAAGAACTGGAAAAATAACTTCCAGCAGAATTTTAATGAATCTATGTATGTACAATGTACGTCGTGGTTCCCAGTTGTAAGACAAGCGCGTTTACTTCGTTTATCGTAGTTGCTTAAATAATTAATATTTGGCATCATGTTCAAATTATAAATGTGTTTTTGATTTTACAACATTGTTATTCAATAATCTGAGAAACAAATTTTCAATGCAAAAATCCTTAAAATTATCCTGGTATCCATCGCTAAAACTTAATATTTCCTCTTGTTTTTTTTTTTTCTATATATTATTTTAATGCAATGTATAAATAATTTTATTTAACCAAAGTTTGTGTTTTAATTTACAAATTGTTTTACCGTTTTTTTGTTTTTAAATATTAAAAAAATAATTTAAAGTTCGCAAAAAAGGAACACGTTCAAATCCCTATTTTTATAGTTTGTTCATGTCTGAATGTATATGTTTATTAACATATTAATACAAAAAAAAAAAAAAAGAATTTAAAGCTTTTTAAAAATTTATATATTAAAATTCTTTTAAAATCGCTTAAAAATATTTAAAAGAAGAGTGAAAAAAGAGAAATCAAATTTAAAGTTTAATTAAAACACAATTAAGCAATAACCAAAAAAAAAAAAAAAAAACATCAACAAGATTATTCATACAATAAAAACACAAATATTTAAAACTATAAAAAAAAAACATTTATAATTGAACAAAGTTAGAAAGAAAATTTAATTTTCTGTTGATGAAAAATTGAATGTCAAAAAAAAATATTCCGACAAAAATTCATAAAATATCCGATTAAAAAAATCATAAATAATCATTAGAAAAATATATACAATAAAAACAATGTTGTGTATATTTTTCCATAATAAGAAATAAAATCAATTACTGAATATCATGTAATAAACAATCGGGATGCATGTTGTGTATGCAGTCTATAAGCGTATTTCATGCTTTAGCTGAGTATTAAGAGAATACCATACGAACATAAAGATCCTTGGTTTGATTCCCAGCAATGACTTAACATTTAAATAAGTAAAATCAAGTGGTTGCCTGTGTGTAGAGTTTATAGAAAAATGACAAAGCATACGTTCAGGCTTTTGTCTATGGTGTGTAATGTGTTTCACATACATACGTACTTTACTTGTTTTAAATGGCACCATCTATATGTCAAACACTTTTGCATATGTAAATACTTTCATGAGTTAGCCTGTTTCCACTTACTTCCTTATAAATTACGAGCAACATTATTACTCTTTGTATTTTTTGATATTTTACTACAGATATATAAATTAAGGCCAAAACTAGTGAAATTAAATCGGATATTATGAAAAGGTATACAAAATAAAAGTAAAAAATTGTGGAGAATCTAATGATGAAAATAAATCGGATGATTCCTCGAAAATGGATGCGCACAGAATGAATGTTTAAAAAATTGGAAGTATGTAGGTAAAAATTTTTGCGGCTTAATTTGTTTGTGATTTTTGTGCATATTTTCATTTTACTTGCAGATAATCTGGAAAAGCATTGTCAGCGGCGGAACAGTATTATACAGAACGTATAAATCAAACGTCAATCGCCGGGAGTGCGGAATGGTGGCTCGAAAGAGTACATACTGCCTCTGGAATTATTGGATAACTTCTATAAAAATCGCATAGAAATAGCGAAATTTTAATAAAACACAAACTGCTTAAAATTAGGTATTTATTTCATGTAATTAGTTTTAAAAACAACTAAAATGTGCAAAAAATGTAAAAATAAATTTTTACGAAAAAATATAAAATATTTGAATAATTAAATCATAGTCAATTATCAGAATAAAATATACATGAAAAACTATATGGAGAATTTTTTATGTGCTGTGAATAAGCATATTTTATGCTTTGGCTGAGTGGTAAGTGATTGCGATTACGAATATGAAAATACTCGGTTTGATTCCCAGTGATGACTGTAAACATTTAAATAAATTCATTAATTCATGTGTACAATGTGCTTAGCACACATACACATCCTATTTACAAGTACTCATACTGCTAAACAATTTCTAAACAGTGATGTAGCTGAGTGGCTGACGAGCGAATTACGAGCCGTGAGGACCTTGGTTCAATTCCTAGGACAAGCAGCAGAAAATTATAAGTAATACATGACTCTAAACTAGTTCCACAAATAAATCGTACTCATCACAGATTCCACAAATAACACTAATCCACAAAGTTGTGTGAGTGTCTTCACTAATTCACCTAAAAAAGTCTCACTATACTATAGCAGCGCCATTGAAACACATATTTCCGGTTATCCGATTTCTGTACTTTTTTTATTTATTTTGCACAGCTGGCAGCTTTTTTTCGTTATTCAGATTTGTTTTGGCTGAAATTCGCATTTGTTGGTCTCGACATGGTCCAAATCGATGGAGACTGTGGACCACGGGTCTGAGGAACCATTTTCTCTCGATATAGCACTCAAAAGCATAATTTTCAATCCCCAATCATGCATATGGGGCTCTGCAATTTACATTAAACTGGTTTTGAATCTTCCAACTATAGGTAATTGGGAGTGAATGTCGTAGCTTTGTAAGGACTATGTGTTTCTTTGGTAAATGGACAAGGTATTGATTAAATACCTTCTATGGGGTGATAGCAATGTAAGTATTTAATATCTACTTACCTTTTTCAAGAAATAAAATAAAATGCATAAAAATATACGGTTGTTTGTGTTTGTAAAGAATGAAAGACAATAAAATACATTAAATAAATATTAAATATATGTATATAAATAAAAGGCTGTATTCGAACTACTTAGGCAACTTAATGTCAATTGGGGATTGAAAATTATGCTTTTGAGTGTTATATCGAGAGAAAATGGTTCCTCAGGCCCGTGGTCCACAGTCTCCATCGATTTGGACCATGTCGAGATGCGAATTTCAGCCAAAACAAATCTGAATAACGGAAAAAAGCTGCCAGCTGTGCAAAATAAATAAAAAAAGTTCAGAAATCGGATAACCGGAAATATGTGGTTCAATGGCGCTGCTGCTATAGTAGTGAGACTTTTTTTAGGTGAATTAGTGAAGACACTCACAACTTTGTAGAATTAATGTTGTTTGTGGAATCTGTGAGTATGATTTTATCTGTGGAACTAATGTAATCTATTATTTTTAATTTTCTGGTGCTTGCTTGTCCCTAGGAATTGAATCAAGGTCCTCACGGCTCGTAATCTGCTCGTCAGCCACTCAGCTACATCACTGTTTTGAAATTGTGTAGCAGTATGAGTACTTGTAAATAGGATGTGTATGTGTGCTAAACACATTGTACACATGAATTAATGAATTTATTTAAATGTTTACAGCCATCACTGGGAATCAAACCGAGTATTTTCATATTCGTAATCGCAATCACTTACCACTCAACCAAAGCATAAAATATGCTTATTCACAGCACATAAAAAATTCTCCATATAGTTTTTCATGTATATTTTATTCTGATAATTGATTATGATTTAATTATTCAAATATTTTATGAAATTTTTTCGTAAAAATTTATTTTTACATTTTAGTTGTTTTTAAAACTAATTACATGAAATAAATACCTAATTTTAAGCAGTTTGTGTTTTATTAAAATTACGGCTACTTCTATGCGATTTTTATAGAAGTTATATCCAATAATTTCAGAGGCAGTATGTACTCTTTCGAGCCACCATTCCGCACTCACGGTGATTGACGTTTGATTTATACGTTCTGTATAATATTGTTCCGCCGCTGACAATTGCTTTTCCAGATTATCTGCAAGTAAAATGAAAATATGCCCAAAAATCACAAACAATTTAAGCCACAAAAATTTTTACCTACATACTTGCAAATTTTTAAACATTCATTCCGTGCGCATCCATTTTCGAGGAATCATCCGATTTATTTTCATCATTAGATTCTCCACAATTTTTTACTTTTATTTTGTATACCTTTTCAGTAATATCCGATCTAACTTCACTAGTTTTGGCCTTAATTTATATACATACATATGTACATATCTGTAGTAAAATATCAAAAATACAAAGAGTAATAATGTTGCTCGTAATTTATAAGGAAGTAAGTGGAAACAGGCTAACTCATGAAAGTATTTACATATGCATGTGTTTGACATATAGATGGTGCCATTTAAAACAAGTAAAGTACGTATGGATGTGAAACAGATTACACACCATAGACAAAAGCCTGAACGTATGCTTTGTCATTTTTCTATAAACTCTACACACAGGCAACCACTTGATTTTACTTATTTAAATATTAAAAGTCATTGCTGGGAATCAAACCAAGGATCTTTATGTTCGTATGATATTCTCTTACTACTCAGCTAAAGCATGAAATACGCTTATAGACTGCATAAACAACATGCATCCCGATTGTTTATTACATGTTATTCAGTAATTGATTTTATTTCTTATTATGGAAAAATATACACAACATTGTTTTTATTGTATATATTTTTCTGATGATTATTTATGATTTTTTTAATCGGATATTTTTTGAATTTTTTTCGGAAAATTATTTTTTACATTTTCTACCACATCTCAGTTGTTTTTAGAGCTAATTACACAAAATTTGATGAGATTTTAACACGTGGTGTAGAATCATATAATATGAAACAAGGCGAAAATAATAACCTGAGCTGTCGAGACTACCTGTTGTGAATTTGTCCTGCATTGTTACCTTAATATAGAAAATTCTTTATTTCATTTTTTAATAATTTAGGACCGTTCTGTAGTAAGGTAGGGATATGTACAATGTACATTAAATCTAAATATTAAATAATTTAGATATGTACATACATACATATATCATAGGAGAGCTGTTAATATTAATTAATTACATTTACTTAAAAGTTAGTGTTAATTTTAAACTAATACAACATTACAAAAACAACATGATGTTTTATTATTGTTTTTGCTTGCTCCTTTTAAATATTTATGCCTTTTTATGATTTTATGTTTACGAGTTTTTCAATTTGATTTCACACTATATATTTTTCTCAGAACAAAAATTTGGTACAAATTTGACAGGAGCAGCCCATATTAATGAAATCAGCTGTGCTATTAGCAAATATGTATTTCTTAATTACATTCTATATTTGTTAATAATTTACTTATGTATGTATATTGATGGATACAAATAAATAAAAAATAGACTAAAAATATGAATTTTGAATAAGAGGTTCTAGTCCAAATACGTTTAGTTTCGATTCTTTCCAGGATGCAGAGTTGAGCACATGATTTTCTCGATTCATCTCATCTAAAAGAGAAAAAAAATCAAAATAAATTTTCAACAAAAATATTATGTAAATACATATTTATGTATCAAAATCATTAGAAAAAGTTTAGCGCTGTGCAGAAGGATCTTTTGAATTTCAAAATTACTCAATATAATTACTCAGTTGTTGTGATTAATTGTTAAATATTATTTTTACCTTTTTTAAATACTTTGAACAACAAATTTTAAGACCATTTTATAGATTCAATAAACTGTCCGAAAAATTTAAATGTCCGTATTACTGAATAGTTCGAATTCGGGAGATTGTACTGTACTTATGTGCAAATATGGGGCAGGTAACAAGGCGTATTAAACCAGGTGGCAGCGATACGACAGCTGACCATTTGAATGTCAATGAGCTGTTTTCTGGTTATATTTTTGACAGCTTCAGTTATTTTGGCATTACTTTTTCTCGTCCTGCCAAGTACATGTTTTCTCCCGCTGCCACTTGGTTTAATACACCTTCGAAGGTATAAATCAAGTTTTTTCTATATTTTAAAATTAAACTGCTTACCTAATTTTAAATTAGTTGCATTTGTTAAATATTTTTTTGCGAAATATTAAACAATTTGCTCTCAATTTACGAAACAAGTTTTTGTAAGTTTTCCTTGACTTGACTTTTCATTATTAGTGGACAAGGTAAGTAAAAAATGTTATAGCATGAAAAATGTGCAGTATGTCCCCGTCCAGGGGCCAAATCACCGCATACGATATCGAATTAACTATCGTATCGAATAACATTACGATACGTGTCGAATAAGCAAATTATGGCATACGATGCGTCAAATTACGATACAATTCATACGATATCGTATGCGATAATACCAAAATGAAAAATTTCGATAAATTTTGATCGATATCGTATGTGGTGATTTGGCCCCAGACTTGCAATTTTATTGTCTGTATGTATGTATGTATAGTGGTGGTGTCAAAGACTTGCGCCGAGTGGTTTTCGTCGGCGGCGGCGGCTTGCAAAATAAGTTTCTGGGTGGTGTACCATGAATCGGCAGCACTGATGTTTATTTTTTTTTTTCATTATTATAGGCAGGGCTGCCAGATAATTTTGACAAGAAATTGCTCTTTTTTGTAATTTTTTTTTTATTTTATAAAAATATAAATAGCCAAAAGTGCCAAGTAATTAAATAATATAATAAGACTTGTGGAGAAACACAATAAACTCTGGCTAAATGTTAATATTTCTAAGAATTCTAGCAAAAGTAATAAAATTTAATTACCAACAATATTGTATGCGCCATACATGGGAGTAATTAATTAAACTGACAAATTAATTGTGTTTCAATTTCACTGGCATTGAGTAATAAATAATGCTAATGAAATTTTTAGCATAATCATTTTTTTAGAACGTGTAAATTCTTTTTAATGAAAATATTTCAGTAATAATTATTTAAGAAACAAAACCATTGCGATTGATTACTGGTTTCTTTTTGTATAAAGGATTATAAATTTTTAAAAAAAGGTGGACAATAATGCGTTGGCCTACTGAAAATAATACTTGCTTATTAAAGCAAGATGGGAGATGTTGAAAACTACACATGCCCAATATAAAGTGATTATGAAAATTGCAAATAAGCAAAGTCCACATCAGAAAAAGACATACTTACATAGCGGACAAGAAAAGTAGCCGCTGACATTTTTTCGTATAAAACCAACTGCAAACGCTAGTTTTTCACGAGTTCAGCAAAAATTTTCGTTAGTTTTTGCTCTTTTTGCAGTGGCCTAATTTTTCAACAAATTTTGACTTTCTTGCATTTTTCAACAACATGGTGTTCTACAAATTTTAAAACTTCAGCAAGTTTTTGCTAATTTACGCCGTTTTTGCGATTTTTACCGAAACTTTTTTTTGAAATTTTTAACCAAAATGATGGTTTATTCCTTTAACATCCCATTACATCGTTGACAATTCACAAAAATGTGGTGTGAAATCGAAGTAACCGTCTTGTCAGTAGTTTTGATAAAAATCGCCTTGTTGTTTTGCCTGAAAAAGACAAATCGGCAAAATTTAGTAATTTTTTAAATGAAAAATCGACAGTTTTGGCAGCCCTGTTTATATGTATGTATATAACTCCGCATTTGCATCTGTGTGTAAGCACTCTCTTATTTGAAAATGTTTTTGCGAGCCTATGTACGTTTGCAATGTCTTGAGTAAATTTGTTTTTCTTTTCAGGTTGATGGAAATTCTGTTTTGAATTTGAGTTTTTGCGTTTTGTTTTGATTTTGAGAACATTGAACTCTGTCATAAGACAACAACAACTTTGCACGAAAGTGATATCACACTTTTATTGTTTGATTTTCTTTCAATTCTTCTTTTGGTTGTTATTCTTGATGTTGTTGCTGTTGTTGTTTTTGTTTTTTTTTTTATCCGTTGGTGTGTAAAAATTGATTTTGTAAGTCCAGGCGTATGTATGTATATTTGTCATATTGTGGTTGACTTACATACATACATATGTATGTACATATACATATACACATATACATACATATGTAAGCATGCATAAACATGTACATTTATATGTACATACATACATATATACATCCATACAATATAAGTATATAGGTACCCTGAAGGAAACCTGGGGGCAAGTACCTCCAAGTCACCAGATTTGTCGACTATTTTGGTGACTTCTTGGCGACATTGTCAACAAAGTGTCTACATGTTTTATTTGCTTTGATGAGAAAAAAATGTAGGTATACACTAGAAATAAGAGTTCTAATTCGACGCTAAAGCGCTATTATTCGTCGGCGGCATATGTAATTGTTTTTATTAACTAGTAGGTATTTTTTCAATTGTGTTATAATAAGTATGCAGTACATTAATCTCTATAAATTTAAAAAGTACATACAAAATCCCATTTTTCATATTTTGTATATTTTAAAATATGTACCTGTTATTAATGAAATTTAATTTAATTTTTTTTAATACTATTTAAAGGGCTGAAATGTACCTTGTTTACTTTTAATATTTAATTTTTTTAATAAAACATCAAATGTTAAGAAAAGTTTCATTAACGACGTCTATTTCAGAAAATTATTAAAAGTGTAGACTAGAATTACTAAAATGCACTAATGAATCTCTGGTGACAATGTCATATGGTCCCAAAAGAACTACCAACTCAGTAGTACCAGTGTCAGTAGTACCAGTGTCAGTAGTAGATTTCCAATGACTCGCACATGTTAAATGTCTATAGTAAAAAAGCATTGTCCGAGGTAAAATAAGTCACTAGTACTGGTGATAGTGTCAATAGTGAATCAGTACTGATTCACTAGTGACATTTCCTACAGGGTATGTACTTTTATACCTAATAGGTATATATGTACATATATACATTCAGATAATAGGTATTTCGTTTATTTAAAATTTTTAAATTTGTATTGTATGTACATATGTACATACATATGTATTTATGTAGTTACGTACATACATGCATATGTATGTTTGTATGATATCAAGAATGATAGAACTACAGATTACGTCTTCCCGAACACAAAAATTGAATCTTCTGCGCATGTTGGTTAAGTGACGTCACGAAACATGCTGACATTTGTTAAGGTACGGTCACATTGGGCAAACATTTGCTTCAAATATGTATGTATGTATGTTGGTTCATGTTTAACAAAAATTTAGGTAAACAAATTCAGAAGTTGTTTTGTGGTCACACTACGCATATTTATTTTCAACTTTTGTTTGTTGATACAGCAGTCAAACAACGGCAGGTGCTAACATGCGAAAACATATTTTCCCTGTGATCACACTTGAACAAATATTTTCCTTAACAAAATATTAGATAAAACTAATCAAAGAACATAAAAAATTTGTTTTTTAAAAATCATTTCGTTCGTAATGATTACTTTCTGTAGTTGGGCAACCAAAAAGTATTATTAACAAAATAGGTATTTTTGCAAATTGCACAAAAACTATTACTTTCACCCTTAATCCACATGTCGTCGTCAATTTTGAGTTATTAATTTTGATTTGTACATTTCAACACAAATGATGAAGCAATTTTTTTTTGCGAAATGCGATTTTTCGCAAGTTGTCGCTTTTTTCGCGAAGTGTGCAATTCTGCCAACTATTTGGCTTTCTTCCATTTTTTTAACAATTTTTTTTTTTTTTTTAATTTTGGCTTTTTAAAAATTTTGCAATTTATAGAGATTTTTCGCTTTTCTCGCGGCAGGAAGCATCAATATTTTTTAAACTTTTTATCAGCCAGCATCAGTATTAGTTTTAGAAAATCACGAACGCACTAATTTTACAAATTCCAAAAATTCGACAAGATCTCATTCGCAATAACCACGATAATTAGCAAACTGCTGCGCTTGTGTCTTTTATTTTGGATTTAAAATTTTCAATATTTTGCCTTCTCTGAAAAATGTTTCCGATTTTCTTAAGATCTTATTTTTTGCGAATTGGCTCGTCTTATTTAGGCATTTATTTACATTATTAATGCATGTCCAACAAAGCTCCCAAAAAATAGCAGCCGTAAAAATCTTTTATTGAAGCATTTTGCCTAAAAGTAGATATTTTTATTTGACTCTGTTTGTTCTTACAAAAACTTTGTAAGATCTAATAATTTTTTCCCCTAAAATAAATCAAAATATTTGACTTTTTGTGGTCACACTTTGTTCACATTAGACACATTTTTGTTTTCGTTAACAATTACAGCTTTTTCGGTCGGTCAAGATTGTGGGTCAGGCAGAAACGTTTCGAAAAAAAAATACTTATACAATTTTTCACTACTGGACCAATCAAATACAAAATCTAATCAAATCTTCAACTCAAAGAACAACGTCGGTTGCAAAAAGTTTGATAACAATCGATCAATTCGTTCGTTTTCGCAAAGTGCGCTTTATATTCAGAAAAAAATCGTCAAATTCTGTAAACTTGATTTGAAAATGGTTATACGTTTTTAAAGATATCGGTTTTGAAAAACTTTTTTTTTTCTAATTGTTAAATTTTTGGTGAAATTTATTTTTATGATTCGGCTACTTACATATGTATGTATATTGGACTTAAAAGACTGCGTCGGATGCCGCAAATTATATTCTTAAAAAGGCTTTCCCTTAGCGGTAAGTTCCAGGTAAGACCCACAAGATTAACCGTATTTCATATTATTTTAAATGATAAGAGCGTCAAGACACTAATGAGCTGGCGACCGAATCAAGAAATTTTGAAACGTTTGTGTCTTAAGTCTTTTGTTTTTGAAACGAAAAAACCGACACTAGGTTTGCTTCTTAAGTCTTTTGTTTTTGAAACGAAAAAACCTGACACTAAGTTTGTTTCTTAAGTCTTTTGTTTATGAAACGAAAAAACTTGACACTAAGTTTGTTTCTTAAGTCTTTTGTTTTTGAAACGAAAAACCTGACACTAAGTTTGTTTCTTAAGTCTTTTGTTTTTTTAAGTATTTAAATCGCCCAATGTTTGTTAACCCCTAAAGTATGCTATTGATTTTGATTTCATTAACATACAGTATTGCCAGAAAAACAACGGGGTTATTAAACAAAACGTAATAATATAATTGCATAAGTTGATAAAAATGCTATGCAATAGCTTTACCGCGGCAGTACCCGAATGCCACATGTCTTTTTTTTTAATGTTTGAGCGACCTTAATACCAAAATATCTATGTATTTATGTCCTTAAAGACAGTATGCGACGTTTACCACCATCTAAACTGCCGATTAAGAAAAACTGTTTTGGAATTTCAAAACAAAAACGACGTAGAAAAAAAATCTTTGTGTGTTTATTTAAGCTTTAAGGGTGGGGGTCAATGTTTTTTTAAATTATTGCATAATGTGTGTAAATGTATATTTAGCATTTGTACCACACTAAAAATAAGTAAAAAACATAAAGAAAATTATGACTGTTTCCAAAACAACACAAAAAATTTTATTTACATTTATAAATTCAATTATGAATGTATGTATGTATGTGCATATGTACATATTTAAATTTTATTGCCAAACTTTTGCATTTTTGTAACTTATTGGGAAAACCATTGATTCCTTGCTGTTGTTGCTGTTTGTATGAGGGCTTTTATCCAAACAAAAAATTTGAAAATTTTTTGGGGCTTATTTCATTTTTCGATTTGGGGCTTATTTCGTGCCACCTAAATTTATATTGTATTGAGTTTAAAATTTCGGTATTTTGAGAAAATAAACCTTTTAATTTTGGAAACTAAAGAAGAACATTAGCCATCGAAAAGAAAGGACAATTCAACTAAAAAAGGGACAATTAATTTGTTTAAATTTAAAAGGACATTGTGTCAAGAGAGGACTGTCCTTTTTAAAAAAGGACGGATGGTCACCGTACTAATAACCGATTTTATTTCACTTATTATTACTTTACTGGCACAAAAGCTCAGCAAATAAATAAAATTTATGATTAGAAGGTCGTATATCAGTTATTTTTCGTGCAAAAAAAAACACTAACATCCTATTTTTATTTTAACTCAGAAAAGTACGACATGGACTTGTAGTTAAAGTATTTTGAACGAATATGAGATACCTACATACATATGTACATACATATGTACATAGGTACGTATTTAATTTTCATTTTGTTTTTAGCGAACTTTTTCTTCTAGGTGTTTGTTTTTTATTTTAACTTTTTTTTCGTTACACCTTAGAAGCTTTTACCATTTTCAGCAAAGTTCGAAAAACTGTTTTTTTTTGGGTTAATTGCCGCCAAAATCGCCTTTGACTTACAAGGTAACTTATCAAGGATACGGAAGCAATTTTTCTAATTAAAACACTTCACACCATACACACTTTTTTCACAATTATTAAATTCCTATTTGGCAATAACTACATTTTCTTAGCAAATGTTAGTAATTCTCTTTGGAATTTCCAAAAAAGAAAACTCCAAATTGCAACAACAAAAATGTCAAGAGCAAAGCATTAAAAAGAGTAAATCATGCATACGTACATACATAAGTATACATACATATATATATATTGTACATACATATGTATACATATGACACAATTCAACAAATATAAGAGACAAATAATTGTAAAAAAAGAAGAGTGTCATATTAAAATAACATATACTTATGAAAAAATAATCTTTAATAAAAACGCATGCTAAGCGCGGTCATTCACCTTTTTGTTATAGGTATTTACATACATACATATACATATACATACATAAGTATTTAAATGATGAATTTAATATTTAAATTAAAGCAAAATTACCTGCTAAATTTACTACTAATTTTTGAAGTACTAAATTATTCTTTTATAGAGTTTATACATAAATAAACTTCATATGTACATACATATGTATGTACATACATGTAGAAATTGTTTAAAGTAAAAATCATCACATTCAGATCGCTTAATTTTGAAATCGAAGGCTTAAAAGGAATCAAACACTTTTAGCATAGATCTACATACATATGTATAAATTTTTTCCAAATGACGATTTTTTACACAGGGAAATTTTACTTTGCAAAGTTTTTGGCATACATATGTAGGTACCCAGCAAACAATTTTCGGAGCGCTCCTAAATATGATTCTTAAAAGACTCCTTTTTCTGAGGGTTTTATGATTACCCTCCTAATTTATGAGCATTTATGATTGATTTCGGAGCCTGCAGAATTCAGGACTCCGAAAAGACTCATTTTTATGAGCATTTTAGGAGCACACTCCTAGAAAACTCTTATTTATGAGGGTTTTCTGAGGGGCAACGGTAGTTTGTTTTCTTTTCACTTGATAATTTCAATATTTTGCGTTTGTCTGTCATTATTGTGATCATTTTGCGCTGTTCGGTTGTGCTTTTGATAAGAAATTGTGCAAAAAATAAGTTTATTTCTGTGTTTTTTAATAAGAAGAGAAAATGTATCCAACAACTGGCGAAAAGAGGCGTTCAGCCCAAATAATTAATGAAATAATTTAATAAATAAATAATAAATTAATGAGTGGGTTATCTTATATCATGTTGCAAAATGCAACAACAGTATTGCTGCCAAATTTAGTTCCACAAAGAAGTAATACAGGTAAAAAAGGGTTTTATTTAAAGCTTGATTAAGATTTTAAACTGAAAAATCATTTTACAGATCCAATTCAGCAAATTCTGGCACAAACCAATGAAATCGCAAAGGACGTAAAAGTATTAATAAATGAAAACCGAGTTAAGTAAAGCTGAATTCTCATTTCATGTCACCACACAAAAAGAGTTTATTAATGGCCATTTTATTATTTATTTTCAGAATTAAAAGAACGAGTTCTAGCATTGGTGGAGGAAAATATTCGAGTTCACATGCGTCTTTTATCCGAAATAACCTCTCAGCGAAGACTTTTCCAAGAGAGCAAAACATTAACAATTCTACCTAAAAAAACATTTGAAACGATGTCGATGTCAAGTTTATATTTTTTCGTTTCGCATTTAAAACTAAAGAAATGTAAAAATGTAAAAAATAAATTATTTCGATGCACAAAACATATGTACATATATTAATAAAACTTTTCCATTAAAAGCTAAAAAGCACAAATTTGCAAATAAAATGAATACCCTAATTTCAAGAAAAAGAAACACTCCTATATCAGTCTTTTTTGGCTCCGAAATCCCTCTTTTATGACTCTTTTAAGAGGCTGTTATGATTGATTTGTGAGCAAAAAGGCTCACAATTTTTCATACAAATCGTTTCATAGGAAAACACGCTCATATCTGAGGGTTTTAGGAGCTTTTTTCTGAGGGTTTTGCTCATAAAAAGGAGTCCTAAAAGACTCTTTTAGGACTCATATTGTTTGCTGGGTATGTACATATGTATGTACATAGGTATATGTGCATACATACATACATAGATATGTAAATGGTGGAAAGAGAATCAGGGTGAATACAGACTTACTCGCTCGTATCTTACACCTACCTGAAGTTGGCTGCAAAGGACGTGAAAGCTAAAATTTTTTAAAGAAACCTAATAGAAATACCTACATAAGTACCTAGTAGACAATTTTTTCAATTTTAGATGTTGAAATAGGTTTGTGCATATTTACGCTACTGAATGCAGCCATGAGACCTTGCCTACATATTCGAAAAGCATTCCCCTATTCT
This sequence comes from Lypha dubia, assembly GCA_947311025.1. Lineage (NCBI taxonomy): Eukaryota > Metazoa > Arthropoda > Insecta > Diptera > Tachinidae > Lypha > Lypha dubia. The sequence continues at coordinate 7,638,188 of OX371262.1, read as the reverse complement.
ATCGAAGAATAATTTTCTGATTTGATCCATAAGTATGTATGTATGTATGTATGTAGTTATTTTGAAGTTCGTTTTAAAAGTAGGAGTTTTTTTTATCGCCAAATGATGATTTTCTTCCCACAGCTTCTGGCAACGCCGCTGACAGCGATAGCAAAACGGTTAAGGTTCGTCTATTAAAAATATATGTATGTATGTGTATGTACATATGTATGTATGTATATTCCATAATATATATGTAATTTCTAATCACATGCATACGCAAAACAAGCGATCAAGATAGGTATGTATGGACATATTCTCTAACAAACTGATGGATATGTGTGACATTAATCTTCTTCTTTTGCAACCAAAAGCCATAGAACACAACAAAGCAAAACAAAGGGAATACATATGTACTACAACTAACTTTTCTAACTCTATAGATTATTCAAAACAAAATACATACATACATACATACATATATGTATGTAAGTAAAATAAAGAAACCAAAAACAAAACAAAACAAATGCAAAATAACAAAACAAAAAACAAAAGTAAAAGAAACAACAAAATCAGCAGTATAAAATAAAAGTACAAAAACCCTACAACTAAGCGTTCGTTAGCCCAACGGTGTCAATGAACTTTTCTCTTAATGTTTTTGTAGCAATTCCGTTTTGCACAAATGTACGTAATTTGGTAAAAATATACATTTTTAAGTGAAGAGAACCAATTAAAAAGAGATTGTTGGACAAACAAAGAGAGTTGGTAGTAAAAGAGCATGTTTTGCTTAAATACTACAACAAATTTTTATATCAAATAATGGTTGTTTTTTTTATTTTTGTGTTGTTCATATTTCCTTTACTGGCAAAATTGCACACACAAGCCCACATGCATATTTGTATCTATGAAATTCAGTGAGAAAAATACACTTTACTCTACACAATTTATGTATTATTCTACCATATCACTGTCATTGACTGGCTGATGAGTACGTTAGCGCGCCTCGTTCGGTACGTTTTATTTAGTCGAGCGAGCGGTTTGGCAAAATTGGTCTTAAAGAAGAAGAAACACACAAGCACACACTCTCTCTGTGTATTATAGAATATTTTGCAACGAACAAGCAATTTTCTGTTTTCTACCATTGATAAAGTTAAAGTAGTCAAATTGAAAAAAAAGTTTGTTTTGACCAAAAAGTTTACGTGAAAAATACCATCAATTTCAGAAGCAAAATTAAAAAAAAAAGGAAAAAAATAACAAACAAAAGTTCCCAAAGTGCAAAGAAATCAGGGGCAGAATGTTAAATGAATTTAAAGAAAAATCCAAAAATTAATAAAAAAAAAGTTTAATATAATCCAAAAGATTTAAGCCAAAAAGTTGCTTGAATTAACAAAATAAGTACATACAAGAAACAACTAAAAAGTGCTTAAAATAGAAGTCAATGTTACTTTAAAATGTTGTGTTAAAAACAAAATAAATTAACAGTATTAAATACCTATATCCAGAAATAAATAAATTAAAAAGTGTTCTCAGCCAGTTGCCATATTCGGATTATACATTTTCTTTTACAGCACAGCACATTAAAATTGTTGCAATATTTTTGGATAACGAACGGCCTAAAGGAAAGGAATATTGATCATCTTAATATCCCTTAAAATCCCTAATTAGCAAATATTAAAATTTAGTACAAAATTGGCAAAATAGAAAAAACAATTTTCACTTTTTTCTTTTTAAAAATTATATGTATGTAGCTCTCTTGTATAATCGTTATTAGAATACTCAAAGCGCTTGATTAAGAATTAAATGATCACACACAATTACGTGGTTGAGTTTAAAAGAAAAACAGCCTTGAATTTATATTCTTTAAAACTAGGCCTTAATTTAAATAATTTTATTAGGCAATTTAATTCTTAAGCAGCTGACGTAACGGACTACCGTTTTCAAAGGTCACAACATATTTAAAATTTTAAACATAGACGAGCTTTAATCGTAATTTTGAGTTCAATAGTGTTCTCCATTATCACAATTCTCATGTTTTGATAAACAATGTCAGGTCGGGTACGTCCCAAACTAAAGCCTCATAAATTTGAAAAGATTTTCCGAGATTCCACGTGAAATTTTTCGTTGATAACTCATTCAATAGTGTTGGCAATTACTGCTGCTTTTAATTACTCAGCACTATTCAATTTGAATACGCAAAATAATACTCGATTCTTTTAAAAAGGAAGCTTTTAGAAGATTTAGTACTTTTTTTAACATCTAGAACCCTTAAAATTTTATACTACATATGTATGTATATAAAAATGTTGTACTTTATCAAAAACTTTTGATACTTTTTAAATATTTTAGTACTTTTTCACATATTTAGTACTTTCTCAATTATTTCGTATTTCTTGAAAGATATACTTAGTACTTATGATAAGACTTGGAACTTTTCCTCATATAATACTTTTTCAAAGATATTTCGCTTTTTCAAACACTTGGTGCTTTTTAAAAATTTTAGCATATAAGTAATTAATTTTTAAATTACTTTAATAATTTTGACAAGATTTATAGTTTTTGAGTATTTAAATACAAAAATATATATATTTATGGTACCTTTCTAAAATTTATTACCTTTTAAAAAATTTAGTACACAATTTAGTCACAACGTTAGTACTTTTTCAATCTTATACTTGTTGAAAGATTTTGTAAATTTTGTTTTTTAAATTTATTTTAAGGTTTACACTTAGTACTTCACGCCAAAAAATATCTTTTTAAGAGTCTTAGCCGTTTTGATGGCCAAGTTTGTTCAAAGATTTAGAACACATCCGGTAATTTAGTAATTTAAGAAAAATTAAGTACTTTGGCAAAGACTCAGGTGGATTTTACAAAGGTTTAGTATTTTTTCAAAGACGTAATAACTGTAGACATATGAAGAACTTTTTTTAAAATTTAGTACTTTTTAATTTAATACTTTTTGAACAATTCTATACCTTTTAAAAATAAAGTTTTTCTTGATAAGAACAAATTACATAGTAGTTTCTAAAAGGTTTATTGCTTTTTCCACAACTTAGTAGATAAGTAAATACATACATATTTATTACCTTTTTCATAAGCTAACAAATTTTTTATAAATGCTCACTACTTGTTAGTATTTTTTTACAGTATTTAATACATTTCTCAAAGATCTAATTACATATTTCTAAGAGATTTAATACTTTTTGTAAAAATAATTAATTTTTTAAAATAGAGTACTTTTTCTAACATTTAGTACTTTTTCAGTTTTTGCTCAGGTGATGGGCTGACTTCCAAAACGTCAATTGCTATGTGTCTGAACAAAGCATCACATTTCAAAACGCCGCAGTACAATAAATATACTATGTATACCATTTCAAAACGCCGCCTCCAAGTATTTTTAACGTAATAAGAAAGCAAACAAGGCATCGGTTTTATAGTTGTTGCATTGTTTGGGAACTTTGCATATGTATGTGATTTAAATACAGTAGCAATACTGTATACAAACTTTTTATACGAACGTTTAGGAAGACAGCCATGTTCTCATTAAAAAATTTAGTACTTTTGGCAAAGACCTCAAATAGTTTAAAATATTTACAAAGAAATAAAAACAATTTCAATAATTTAGTACATTTCGGCAACTATTAAATATTTTACTCAAAATAATTAATTATTTTCGAAAAATTCTACGAATCTCTCACACAATCACGAAATATTCAATTTCAGCCAAAATCTTAGAAAGGGTAAAAACTTTGTTACGTTCGCTGGAGCAGTTGATAAGTTTTGAAGTTGTGTGAACATCAGAATAGTTTATTTCTAGGACCCCAGACTGTCCTGACCGTTCGAGTATCTTCCCATTTTTAGATTGCAATATAGCGTTTTGAGTACTTTTAAACTGTTGTACCGTGAGAGCTAATAGATATTTATTTAACTTATACGATTTTTGATATTTTCGAAATTATTTATTATTTTCTTATTTCCACTCGTTTTGTTTTCTACAAATTATAAAACTAAAATAGTTTAAAAATGTTTGGTTTTCTAAGTAACTTGTAGTTGTTGATTCCAAAGAAATCGCAAACTTTACAAAGAAGCCATTTTAATTAATTAAAGTGTAAGTGAGTGAGTATACTACCGTTCGGGCGTTGTATTTTATTAATTTCAAAAACTACAAAACAACAAAATATTCGGTTGTTCTTTTTTTTTTTTTTTTTTTTTTTTGTTTTCTTCTAGAAATTAAGGGAGAAAGCTAGAAAATCAAACCAAAATTACTGGAAAAACTTAGTTTTGAGAGATGTTAGAAAAAAATTTAAATCAAAGAAAAAGAAAAATTCATATGAATAAGGAAATATTTTTTGAACCAAATATCAAATTAAAGAAAAAATGACGGTTAAATTGCTGTGAAAAGTTTAAATATGCAGTACATATTTGCAATTTATAAAATAAGTGCTAACAAGGATCAAAGAAGAAATCTCAACTCTTGAAAAAAAAATTGATGAAAGATGATAAAATAAAAGAAAATTGTTGTAAAAAGCGCTATAATCATATTAAACAATTTTGAGTTAAAAAAAAGTTTTAAAACGAAATATCTTCACAAAAGAAATTTTGCGAAAAAGTTATTCAATAAAAATTTAAACACAAAAAGCGCTTATTCCATTTAAAAGATCTAATATAAAATTCTTAATTTATATAAAGATTATAACTGAAAACATCAAAAACAACTAAAATAATAAAGGAACAAAGAAAAAAAAAACGATAGGTAGGTATATTTTAAGCAGTTAAAAAAGCAGCAAAATTTAGAAAAAAAAAAAAAAAAACGGAATAATTGTCCAAAAAAATAAATGCTGAAAATATAAATAACATGGAGTATTTTGTAAGCCGCAGATGCAAAAATTCCAAAAATTTTAAATGTGACATTATGTGTGAGTTTTGCAAAAATTGAAAGAAGAAAGAATATTCATAGAAATAAAAATCGCTTAATTAATGTCAAGCAAAAAAAAAAAAACTAATAAATACGATATTACGAAAAATATATAAACCTTGTACGAGTAACTTGTGTCCAAAATAGAACAATTTTTGAAAATGTTTCTTCGAAAAAGTAAAAGAAAATTTTATAGTTTAAATTAAAATTACCAACAGCATTTTCTCGTCAAACAATATGCCGTCAAAAACGCGAGAAATGTTTGAATACCGCCGTTATTTAAAAAACATGATACTATATGCAGCATTTACTTTGAAATTGTGTTTAAATACCTGAAAAACGAAAATAAGTGTAAATAATATTACAAACAAAACACCTCTTCGGTTAATAACTAAAATATCACCCAGCAAACAATTTTCAACACGCCATATTTAAATTATCGTTTTGCGCTTTACTCATTTCTACATGTAAATTGCTCTCCCTCTCACTTGCTGTCTGATATGTGGTGAGTGCGTGCTTTTGCGTTGGTGTATATTTTTTTTTATTATTATATATTATTATTGTTATTTCTAATTGGATATTATTTCATCTTTATTTTATTACACACCACATCTTTTGGCCGTGTTGTGCTCTTGCTACTGCTTCTGCATCTTCGTCGTTATCTGCTACATGTTGGCTTTTAAAATTTTTTAAGAAACAAACTCATATGCGATGTTGTAATAAAAGAGATTAAGTGGCAGATTTCAAGAATAAAAAATACATAAATAGATATCGTCTAAATAAAAACAAGGTAAGTTTATACATCATACGCACCCATGTGTGTGTATTTTATAATTTTAAATTTACTTATGTACATACGAGTATGTATGTATGTATATGTATTTAAAATTCAATAAAATTATGACTCAATTCCCATATCATCCAGGGAATATTTCACAATTAAATTACGCATCAAAGAGCAGTCGTTAGATAGAACCAACTCCATATGTTTGTAGGTATGTCGTTTTCAGAACTTATTTCTTCCTTCAGGAGACTTTTTAATGTCAGCCACTGACGTATACCTGGACCATTTAGCTCCTGTCTAGATTATTTTCATTTAAATTATTGTGAATATTAATAAATCACACATACGAGTATACCGGATGTGGTCCTATGTAGCTCGTGGTGACCGTTTCGAATCACTTCCATGCAAATTTAACAAACCTCAGCTGTGTGCACAGATTCTTGAATTAGATAATTGCGAGCACCAAACCGGCTACATCTTATGCGGGTTAAAAAGAGAATGAGGCTGAAGCTTTGTTTTTTTAAGAAAAGTAACACTCTACCTACATAATTAAGGGTCACTAGTTACATTCTTGTAGGAAAGGTATAGTGTAGAGCGGATGGGCGTTGAAAATAATTAAAAAAAAGCTCTCCTTTTATAGCATGTTTTGTTAATTTTAAAGCATTGTTGTAGCAACACCTCTGGCGTTAAGTAGATGTATTAACTGTTTTCATCTGTATGGGTAGCCTTTTAATTAATTGGTGTACTTGGCTGCTGATTTCGGTAACTTTGCCGAAGAATTAAGGCAAAATGATGTACATTAGTAGAAGACAGTAAGTAGGGTATAATAAAGGGAACAAAATTAACAGACCCACGTGCGTTACTTCTTAAGCTGTGACGGCCCTCGAAACCTAACCAATACTTGAAGCCTTCCACAACAATTAATACAATTCTACACTAACAAATACCATACTAAACCACTAATCACTTTAGACGACAACACCCTACTTTTTCATTTAAAGCAGATTCCTTACATATCCTGCAGGTAAGTGGGCTGAGCCGAGTTGATAGTGCCAGTGGAAGCATGTAATCGCTTCTGGTTACTGGTGATACACCATCAGACGAATAGGCGACAAATGTGTTTTTTTTTTTATTACGACCAGCATTCAGGGGATGACTCCCCTACGTATGCAGTGCATTGTGTCGGAACTAGGCAAATAAGTTGTGAAAACGAGGATAAAGGGAGTAGTGTTTATGGACATTTGATTTGGAACTTAACACAATGAAGGTGACAGGTGAAAGACCTCTGCGGGCAGTTATTCCACATACGAACAGTTTGGCTAAAGTATAAATTTTCTCTGTAATGAGTAGTGGGCTTTACTGGCATATCGACCACAAAACGTATGTGTTCTTACTGAAAAGCGTGTTGTACGTGAAAAGTGACGGGTTTCGGAAACAAGTTCCCGTTTCCGTACCAAAATCTCTTTATGATCTCTTTCAGATGTTGAATTGGTATGTGATCCAATAAAATTTCATAAATCGGTTAACAGAACCACTGAAGGAGTTGAAAGTCGTATAATAAAGGCAGTGTTGTCTACATATTCCTTAATTTTAGCTGATTTGCCCTGTAGTTCAATAAGAACATCGTTCAAATAAGCAGCCTTGGCAATAACCTTTAATTAATACTGGGTACAATATCTTGTAGAGAACTATTAAATATACCTCGTGGCAGGATAAATTGTCAACTAAATATTCAATTATAGTTTTCCACTTAGGGATTCGTGAGAAGTCAGCCAGCTGGTGGTCCTCCCCTGAGTACTTCATAAGCGATAGTTTATGGATAGACTCAAAGCCGATGAATTAGATAGTCTTGACGTCGGACTAGCTCAGGTAGCTCTAAACAATCTCTCCCATCATTGGAGTTACGATTCCTATTAAAGTCTACAAATTTATCAGTAGCAGTACAGGGGTAGTTTAGTACCCCTGACATCCAGGGTGTTTATCTAGACAATATCGTTTACGTCGCTTCAGAGAGCGAATGACAGCATACACTTTAGATTCACCACATTTCAATTAAGAGCCCCCATTGCACAATTACCAGAAAAAAACCTTTCAAATATTTTCGCAGCTTCATTTATGCATACATCCCATACAGTTTTCCTGATTATAAAGCTCCCTCCTACAGATGTAGTAGACACGATTGTAAGTGCAATATTTGGTTTTATGCAAAAACGGCTACTCTCCTATTCCAAGTTTAAAAGGTTTATTTTCTCAAGGGTTCTATAATTTGCCTTTTATAAAAAGTGAAACTGTACTATTTAAATTTTTTTTTGAATAGGGGACAAGTTACAACCCAAAAATATTATTTATCGATTAATCCTTTCATTTATTTATTATCCTATTTTTAGAAATTATTTTTAGTGCCCTTATTCCTACCTTCTGGAAAGGATTTTTAATAATATTTGTGATCATTCTAGTATTAACTAGGAAAAAATCATATATTAAAAATAGGTTTTATTAAAGGCTAATTTAGCAGAAATCTTTAGTTTTCGTAACTTAAGCTTACTTCAGATTTATAACTTCCAGTTACCACAGGGATTTATTAAAATTATATACATACATAAATATTTGTTGCATAATATTTTTTTTGTCTTCACTATTATTTATTTATTTTACCAAATTCTTATCTTGCTATAGTAACTTGTTTCCAATCGTTATCTTTTTTCGGTTTGTTACGGTTTCTCGTGTTATTAGATTCGAAGGTCAGTGAACTGCTTTCAAACGTTGATTTTATTTTTTTCGTACACAAGTTTTTGTTAAGAATTGAATTTGTTTTTTCATTTTGTATTTTGGAACGAGGAAAAAAAATTAAATCATTTATAATGGCAAAATAAATAGAAACATATTCGTAGACTGAAGCTACGTTCACACCTATCAAATATTTGTCGAAAGAAATAAACGTGACCAACAGAGAAAATAAAATCTTATTTCGTTGAATTCTTTTCGTTGAATACTTTTCTAAATATGAACTTTTTGTAGCATAGTTAATTTTATTGTGCCATGAAACCGAAACCCTCCCCCTCTAAGCAAAACTGTTGCTTCATTTTTTGTTTAAATATTCAAATATTTCATAGGTGTAAACGCAGCCTTATTATTTATTACTCACACGATTGATTAAAATTAGCCAACAAATGCATAAAATAAATTTCGGTTGTGTTGTTAATTTATTTATTTTTCTTAAACAAATTTTATGCATAAGAAGCTAATAATTTATCAATAAGAAACTAATTGACGGCCAAATAGGGAGGCAAAAAAAAAAATTTAAACTTTTAAAATAGAATAGTTATAAAACAAGTCTACCATTAAAAAAAAAACCAAAGATGGGGAGCTAATCCATATCTATTGTTTTTTTATGACACAAAGTAGCATTTTTAGTTAAAAAGTATTAAACACTATTCCACTGCAGATAATAACAACGATATTTAGTGAAGCCATCGCGCGCACAACAAAAAAAAAAAAAAAACATGTACTAAATTTAAGTTAAAAATTTCATTCAAATTAAAACAAGTTCTTAAAATCAATTAGAAAATTTTATAAAAATTTTGAAAATTTCATTTAAATCAAATCAATCATAATGTGTCTCCAAAAAAAATCTTATATTCAAGAAAATATTTATTTAATTTTGGAGCGACATTTTCTAAAAGTAAGAATTGCTTTTACTAAAGTTTGCGAAATTTTTTCATACAAATGCAATAATGTTATTTTAGCCGTAAAAATATAAATTAAGTTTATCAAAATGTACATAATTAACAACGAAAAACGGCTCATAATTTGTTTTTCTTAAAATGGGGAAAAAAGAACAAGAACAACTTTATAAATTATCTTCAGTTAATGGCTTAACAACGTTTTAAGAAATTAACTTTTACAATGTAAGAAATTACGAAATTAGTAGTTATATGAACTGGCCGTTAGTAGGTAGCAAGGTGTAGTAGTGTGTGGAGGATAGAATATCTCGGTTCGAATAATAATAGACTAAATAAGGCTTTCAGTCTTAATAACAGGCTTTGCAAGTTGACGAAAGAACTGCCCTAAGAAAAGCAGCCGTGGGTTTGTTTCGGCGCTGTCGCTGAAGAAGACGGCAATGACAAGTGATCCGCAAGATCACATATCTAGAAATTGCACCACTACAAAATTATATGAGATATTTAAACTATTAATGATATTTTTCTCATTTATAAAAAACATAAGTTCCTGTCCAAATTTGTAATTTTTGTTGCAGCAATTCTTATTTTTTGAAGATGTGAGAGGGTAAGAAACTTGCCGATGGTTACCAAACTTTTTCAACTCTCTCCTTAATAAACCAAAAATTGCTGTAACAACAATTTCAAGTCTAAACAAGGATTTATTCTTTACGGTATTAGAAATTTATATTCCGAAAAGAACAAACAAATTGATTTGCAGGGATTTTTAAGAGCAGGCATGTTTTCTAAATTTTTTTTTAAATTTTCCTGCATATTAATAATAGTTCTCAAGGTATATTTCCAGTTAGCCTGTTTATGACTTTCGCTATTGTGCAGGTGCATCGAATGTATATCCATTGAAATCTTTTTTACACAAAATATGAGTGGAAATAGAATACGAGACTTGTAGAATATTAATATTATCTATTATTATCCACTATGCACACATTATACAACTGATTTTGGCAAAAGTTATACCACATAATGTGGGTTATTGTCGGTTAAATATTTTGAGAACTATAATCGTTTAAGGTTGCTACTAATAAATTATTCACACGTAAAAACAATAAGAAAGTGTTTTCTATAATTGAATGTGGGAGAATTTTAGAAATTGTTTAAGGAACAAAAGATCATTCGAAGGTATTTTGTTTTTGGATTTTACTGTTCTGCAAATGTACCATTAAATAATTGTTTTTTAAGAGATTTTTTATAAAAATTTCTGTATGAACATGAAAAAATATTATTTACATCTGGAATACGGACGATTGTGGTTATACTAGTTAAATGAGTTTGTAACGCAGGTTTGTCAACATAAGAGAGCGTAATATATTAAGTTGTATCTATCTCATGGCTGATCTCCTTTTTTTCTTTATACATATTAAATTTTATTTCCCGTAAATTAAAAAGAAAACTAATTTCTTTCTTCTTTCTTTACAGATCTGTTTCTGTGCCTGGGCACGTGTGTATAATTGTAAATTGTATATATAAAAAAAAAAGCAAACCAACAATTTTATTTGTTAAAGAAATAAGTAGAACTACGTTAAATATATAATTTCTTCCTTTGATTTATAATTTCGAAACAAAAGAATTAAAAGCTAAAGATTTGTAATGTTTTAAGCGATACCTAATTGTGTTCAAAATTCAATAATTAAGTGAAAATGCAGAAAAAAATATCTATAAAAAATTAATACAATTAAGTAAAAAAATTATATATAATTAAAACATAATTATAAAGTAAAATAAGCTAAACATAACAATAAAAATAAATAAATACCAATATTTGCATTGAAAGCGAAATCTATCAAAAAAGCTATTAAAAATATCTCAAAGAAAATAGAATAAAAATCTAGTGAAATTGAAAAAGAAATAAATAAAAAACAGAGAAAATATCAAAAAAAAAAAAAAATATTAAAAATTATCAAAATCAAAGTGCTGCATCTTGAAAATCGGGAAAAGGTCTATACATTAAAGAAAAATGAAATAAATGTGAAAACAAGAAATTTACAATTTATCAAATTTACAAGGATTACAAACAAAATTATCATGATAATTTTTAATAAAAACGGATTATACCCCTGAAAGAAAATGTTGCAATTTCGTAGACATTCTAGGTAAGATTTTTATTAAAAGCGATTACATTTTAATTACCAATTAAAACTAAAGATGAGGTAATCTTAGAACATCACCGAGACCAGAATTTTTTTTTTTTTTTTGTGATAATTTTATTATTTATTGAATCTTTAATTATTAAAATTGAATTATCAATAAGTTTTTCAAATCTTAAATCTAAAAAAATATTAAATATAAGTTTAGCCAATGCTAAACAAAATTTTTAATTTCAACGGTTAATTTATGTTGTTTTACATCTCTCGTGTACGGCTGAGAAAAAGAGTATCCCTCCTTTTCAGCCGGGTGTGGCCTCTATAATTTAAAATATTGCGCGCAAGTACATTTGGGTGCACCTCAAGTTTTTTTATATATTTTTTAGCGTTTATTGAAAATACTGTCTTCACCAACGGAACATCTAGGTCTTTATGAATCCGATGATTTCTGACATACCAGGGAGCTGCTGTAATTGTACGTAGAATTTTATTTTGTCGCCTTTGAATTTTTTCGACATTTGATGCTGAGGCAGTGCCCCATAACTGGATTCCATAGAACCATATTGGTTTCAGGATCGCGTTGTATAATAGTAGTTTACAGTCTAGGCTTAGTATAGAATTTCTTCCAATAAGCCAATTCATTTGGGCTGCTTTTAATTTCATTTGTGTTAACTTTGCGTCTATATGCGATTTCCATGTTAAACGACGATCAAGATGAACGCCTAGATATTTGACAACAGTGTGTTGCGGTATGGTCTCGGTGTTAATTTTTATAGGCGGGCATGTTTCCTTGCGCAACGTAAAAGTTACGTGCACACATTTCTGCTCGTTAACTTTAATACGCCATTGTTTGAGCCAATTTTGCAATTTGGATATATACCCTTGTAAATTGCGGGAAGCTTCTACAGGATTTTCGTGAACGCTTAGAAAAGCTGTATCATCGGCAAATGTTGATGTATGAATGTTATTGCTTAACGGTAAGTCAGAGGCATATATTAAATAAAGTAATGGACCGAAGATACTGCCTTGGGGAACTCCGGCTTCGATCGACTGCGGTGGGCTTAAGAAATTGCCTTCCCTAACTACAAATTTTCGTTCACTTAGGTAGCTTATTAAAAGCCTAACAATGTTTGCGGGTAGATTTTGCGTTAATTTATGTATAAGACCTTCGTGCCATACTTTATCGAAAGCTTGAGAAACATCTATAAAGAGCGCAGAGCAATATTTCTTCTTTTCGAAAGTGTCTCTGATAACATTCACAAGTCTGTGAGTTTGTTCAATAGTGCTATGTTGTCTGCGAAAACCGAATTGATGATCTGGAATGCATCCATTACTAGTCACTATAGGCATCAGCTTGCTCATATACAGCTTTTCAAATAGTTTTGAAATGTTGGGCAATAAACTAATAGGCCGATAGGATTCAACCTTCGTATGATCCTTGCCGGGCTTTGGTATCATAATAATCATCGAAACCTTCCATTCTGCAGGATAGTATTGCAGCCGTAGAATACTATTAAAAATGAAGAGTATAACTCTTTTTGCAATATAAGGCAGTTGTTGAAGCATTTTGTTGCTTATTTTGTCGACACCTGGGGCTTTTTTGGTGTTAAGACTAGTGATGGCCTTTTCAATCTCCACAATGTTAAATCTTAACGGTATTTCTGGTAAAGAGATGACTGGTGGCAGTTCAACAATATCAGTAGAAATATTCGGTGTAAATACATTTTCTAAGTGCTTAACAAAAAGAGCACCTTTTTCAGCATCAGTTCTTGCCCAGTCACCATTCGAATCTCGTAACGGAGGTTTGCAAATCACTGGCCTTTTAAGTCCTCTAGCTGCACGCCATAGCGAATAATCTGTTTGTGGTGTTGCATCGAGTTCTTGAAGAAATTTTTGCAGCGAAGCTGTTTTTTGTGTTTGTAAAACTTTTCTGAGCTGTTTGGTGCATTCCTTTAGCCTTAACTTTAGCTGGGGGGATCTGTAACGTTGCCATTCTCGTCGCGCTCTCCGTTTTTCAGTCAATAGCCTTTCTATATCTACAGAAGAAATGTTGTTGAATCTTACTTGTTGATTTGGTTGATTTGAAGAAGCATTAAGAGCAGCTTGATTAACATGTGCTTCAAACAACCTAATAGAATTTTCTATGTCAGTAGGTGTTCTCAACAGCATATTTTCCGTGCAATGAGCACTCAAATATTTTTTGTATTTCAGCCAGTTAATACGTGCAGATGTCAGCGGTAAATCGCATGTTGATGTTGCAGTTGTGTGTGAGTAAATAGTGATAATAGTAGGCGAGTGATCTGAAGATAAATCCAATGATGCTTCAACTTCAATCATTTCGCTGGGCACACCTTTCATAACTCCAAAGTCGATAATATCAGGAATTTTTTGTCGATCCGTTGGCCAATATGTTGGCTGACCACTTGAAACTACATTAAAGCCCATTTTTGAAATTGTGTCAAACAAAACACGACCCTTGGGACTGATTAAACGTGAACCCCAAAATGTGTGTTTAGCATTGTAGTCGCCAGCTGCTAGAAAACGGGACCCCAGTGTTGAATAAAATACGGTATATTGACTCTCTGAAATTGAAAACCTGGGAGGAGAATAAACAGATGATATCACAAGTTTTTGATAAAAATTTTCAATGCAGATGTTTGTTGCTTGAAGGTAATCTTCACAAAATTCATTTAACAGGTAGTGTTTTATTCGCGTTTTTATTAGAATTCCCGAGCCACCACAAGCTCTACCTCGAGGATCCTTGGTGTCGTAGAAATTATATCCACTAATTCTAAAATAGCTTCGAGACGTCAAATGAGTTTCTGAGATAAGCATAACATCGATTTGTTTATCCAGAAGAAAATATTCTATTTCATTTTTATGTTGGCAGATGCCGTTTGCGTTCCAAAAACATATTTTCAAGTTCATGGTTTGCTTAATACAGCCTGCAACAAAGTAGACTGCATTTTCAACATTTCCTGCATCATACAGGACATGTTGAGAGTAAAAGTATTTACTGTTTGTATTAAGCTCTCAATTGAGGCTTCAATACGGCTAAAATTAGACCCTGGAGCTTCGCTTACTGGTACCGGTTTTTGCGCTGTATTGTGGTTACTTTTTAAAATGTTAGCGTATGAAAATTTATTATTAGGTTGTTGCTGAGCAATAGTCGCGTTTGATTTCAATACGTTTGAATATTGTTGCTGACTGGTAGACGGTTGAGGTAACTGAGGGTAGCTTAAAAGTGTGATAGGCTGAGCGGGAATAATATTTTCTTTTTTGTGCGAGGAGCGTTTAAAAAACGAGTAAAGAGGGCAGCCTCTATAGTTGGCAGTGTGATTTCCGCCGCAATTGCCACATTTTTTCGCCTTGGGATCACCTTTTGTTTTGTCACAGTTAGCGGTACTGTGTAGCTCACCACATACAACGCAGACTGTAGGCAACTTGCAATAAGTTTTCGTGTGCCCAAATTCTTGGCAGTTCAGGCATTGGATAGGTCCAGCTCTTTTATGTGGCTGCTCAACGGTAACTCTCCGGTGTAACAAATACTTTAGATCATAGATTGGATGGGATTCATTTTTTTTTATCTTTATGTCACCTGGCTGTAACTCGACTCTAAATATTGGTTGGGGGATTTTTTCTCTATTTTTGATGTTTGAAACATTTTTCACCTTGAATCCACTATTTTCAAGGCCAGACTTGACCTCTTCTGAATCCACACTAGAATCTATACCTTTTATTACAACGGTTAGACCTTTAGCACTCTTAAGCTGATATGTATAAAAATTTTTATTTTTAGTCTCAAAGTCTGAGACTATTTTTCTGTAATTATTTTCTTTAGATACCTGAATTTTTGTTTCATTAATTTTCCCACGCTTGATTGGAGTTACGTAAAACTCATTTTCTCCAATTAACGAGATAAGGCTTTTTACCAGAAAGCTGGAGTTCTGTTCTCTTAAATAAATCGGTGGTGGTTTACTCAAACTTGTATTAGTTGTGACTTCATCACCTTGTTCAGTTAAAATCGCGAAACGATTTTCGGAATTTTTTATATTTTTCCCATCTTTGGGAACTTTTGCCGTTGACGCAATTTGAGCAGATTTGGGACTTCTTCCCCTTTTTAACACAGTTATGTATCTATCCATACCTGTTTGAATTTTATTATCACTATTTTCACTTACTTTATCCATAATTTTATTCATTTTGTGCACGTTGGTCACCTGGGTATTTATTGTTTGTTTGTTTGCTTGTACAGCTAAGCTGACAAGTTTGCTAATAGGTGCAATTGTTGTTGTTTCTTGATCACTATTTAACATGTATGGAGAGCATGATCGCGCACGAATAGTTGTGTTTTGTGTAGAATTCAGGTTTGTGCTTATTTCAATTTTTTTATTGTCGTCATCAGAAACAAAAGTTAAATAAGCATTTCTACTGCTTGTGGGTTTATTGTTGTTGTTGTTGCCAGAAGATGAACTCATTTAGAGTTCTCTTGTTTTTTTCACTTATAAGAGTTTGTGTATGCAAATATTTATGTATACACAAGCAAAAAATAAATAAAATAAAACCAGTATAATAACTGTTTAATAAATGTTTTGTTTTTGTATTTTTTGTGACTTTAAATTTTTTATAATTTTAATATTCAGTTGCGACGATTTTAAAACGCGTCTGTACACTGCGAGAGTTGAAAATGAAAAAAAAAAAAAAAAAAAAAAAAAAAAAAAAAAAAAAAAAAAAAAAAAAAAAAAAAAAAAAAAAAAAAAGAAAAAAAAAAAAAAAAAAAAAAGAGACCAGAATAAGGAAGAAAAGAGTGCTATTCAGATCTAAAAAAAAATCTAAAAAATAGGTTTTTTGAAACTAAGGTACCGTTATGATTATTTCAATATTCATTCATTAATTTCAAAGAATATGTTATATGTTAATAATCATACCCCTGCTGAGTTAACCCCATTGTGCATAAGGGGGAGTCTCTTAAAATTAAATAAAACTAATACGCATTCATATATTAATATCTTCAATAAACCGATTTTCTTTCTGAAAATGTGTTGAGGTAAACCCATTGTGCACAAATAGAGAAGAGCAACCTCAATCTAAAAATTGTATTAAATCTATTCGTATTCATTAATTAATATTTTTTATTAGCTGATCTTTTCTTTTTTAAGGCGCAAATGTTGAAAAATTTGTAGTGGAAACCCCATTGTGCAAAGGAGTTTAAAATTAAATATAATCGATTCGCATTCATTTTTCTAACATCGTCAATAAGTCATTTCTTTATTTCTTAAAAAGTGAATTTTCATTAATGTTTTGAGGTAAACCCACTGTGCACAGAAAGAAAAAAGTCTCATACGTTTTAAAATTAAATAAAATCGATTAGCATTAATGTTTTAATGTCTTCAATAAGACATTTTTTATTTTTTATGCCCAAATTACTCAAAAGTTTATTGAAGAAAACCCATTGTGCATAGGAGTAAAAAAAGCTCCAATGTTGAAAATGCCCATTTATGTATTAATACATTTATTCTATGAACGATTTTGTTATTTCTTAAGGCGGAAATTTTCATAAGCTTGCTAAGGAAACCCATTGTGCGTAGAAGGAATAAGGGAGATTCTCCAACCTCTTAAAATTAAATTAAATCAATTCGAATTTCTTTATTAATATCCAAAAAATTTTTCTTCATTATGAAACCGATTTTTATTCATGCAATAATATCTTTTATAATCCGTTTTTATTTCTTAAAGCCTTGTCACGTAAACCTTTTTTATAACAGGAGAACCAACCTTAAAACTTTGTAGTTCGCATTGAAACTTTTAATAAGCAACGCAATAGAAATAAAAGAACACACAACACCTTCTCATATAATGCGAAGTAGAAGTAGCTTCCATTCTGCTTCCAGTATTTTTAAAATTGCTATTTGAATATTTTTCATTAATAAACTCAAGACCGATTTATTAACTGCGAAAATATGACGGAAACTAGTTAAATTACAAACGGAAAAAAAAACAAATCTTATCGCATGATTAAGACAGAGACGCTGCTCACTGCAGTTACAAAAATGTTAAAAAACTTTATGAATATTATTTCAGAAAACACCAACACTAACGCCAACGCCAACCATTGAACTGAAATACACACATTTCCACTTCTTTGTTGATGATGTTATTCTGTGTATTGATGAAATGGGGAAAAAGAAATTTTGCCTGAAAATGAAAGTAAAACAACTAGAAAATCAACCAATATCTAAGTATCTAACCAACTCTCCTCGGAAACTCTTTCTCTACAAAAAGTAAAAAAAAAGTTTGATTAAGGAAATTTCTTGTTTTTCTTTGATAATTTTTACTTTTTATTAAATTCGAATACCTAGAAAAGAGAGAAAGAAGCTGATGATTAAAATGGCCTTAATGCAACCTAAAAGAGAGTATAAGAGAGAAATGAAACGTATGCACGTATGCACTCGATCTATACATACTTACATATACATACATATATAAACAGAATAACATTGAAATAAAAGTCATGATCAAGATCAACAACTTTTATTAAAAGGAAAAACAAAAAAAAAAAAAATATTAAAATATTGCACAAAAATGGAAATGGAAAAAAATACTAGGCAACCAAGCGTTAACGGCGAGAATGAAATGCAACAGAGGAAAGAAATGATAACAATAACATAAACAACAACAACAACTACTACATAAACGTTTATTAAAGAAAACTTTTACTACTTTTTCTGTGGTTTGTGCTTAAGACTCTTAAGGAAAATGAAAATCAAGTTCAATAAACTGATTTTGCTTGGGCGGCAGAAAAGACAAAACGTTTTTTCAAGGATTTTCAAAACTTTTTCCACTACTTCCTGGTTTATGTTTCGATTTATTATAAAAGTTTAGAAATAATAATTGCGCCTTGTTGTATTGTCGGCTGCGTAAAGAACTCATTAGTCATCAGTATTTATTATTTTGCGGCCTTTGTTTACTTTTGTAAGACAATGCGTCGTGTTTGTGTGTTTATAAAAAGGAAAAGAATAATTTATTTAATTAATTTGCAAACAAAGAAATTCAAAAACACACCAAGTTTTGTTAATTAAATTTTTTTTAATCGAAAATGATTTTCAGTAGCTGGTTCAGATTGTGTTGGATGAAATTTTTGTCGCACGATCAGTAGTACATATTTTAGTAATAAAGATTTTTTTCCTATCTTTCAGGGCAATGACTAATTCTAAGATTTTTAATGTACATACATAACTTTGTTCAAAGTTAAGATCGTTAGCGATCTTGTAACATTTGTTTCCCTTAAGTCTATGTATGCCCATACAAGTCAACGTTTGTTTCTGCAATTTTCTTAAATTTTCTTTTAAAGTTGTTGTGCAGCATGTGAAGTTTTTCTTTGCACACTTCATGCATCTTCTTCTCAATAGTACAAAAATTGCATTCCTCTCTCTCTCATCTACAAACTCAGAAGTTACGCAGCAAAAGTAGACTTGTATGGAAAGGCATTAAATAAGCATGGGTTCCTTTAATTGCAAAAAAGACGGATGGCACATACACAAAATTGCTAGTAAGTTCTCTCTAAAGTTTTAGGAAGTCCAGCAAAAATTTACGTTTCCGGAAGGATCAATTTTACGTTCTGATACTTTTCGCACACAAATGCCTCTTCTAGTTAATATTTCTTGTATGTTCAAAGAAAGATTTATGAAGATCCTCATATCTTGATTCTCTTGTTTAGATTATCTACTTCTTGGACTCTCTAAATTTGAAAACTGAAACATGTGGCTTGCGCGATTTCTTTTCGGCTAAGTTTTTTCGTTTAACTAAAAAACAAGAACTGGGAACTCGGAACTTATCACCAATCCTAGAACAAGTATGTTTCATGGAAGAGCACTGTTTTAATTTGTGGCTAAATCAGGTTTCTCGGCTCGGATGGAAGGATCATATCATCTATTCATTTGTTTCCTTTTTTTTGAGTAGTTAATGTGAAGCATAGTATCAGCGTATAAAAAAAAACTTCAGGTTAACTTTTAGATTTCGCTCTCTTTTGTTGCTTAGGTCCATGCCCTTAGCTCTTTTTTAAAGTACAAAGATTATTACAGATATCCCACCTTTTCTGCATGATGGTCGACCCCCTGGACAACCATTTGTATATAGTGCGATATTCCTAAACATCACCATTTTTCCATAATATCCACTAATATTCATCCGAAATTAGTTTCATCAACTTTTACAGCAACTGTTAAATGTTTAACAGTGCTCTGTTAACTGCAAAATAGGCTTCACTAAAATTTTTGGTTTAAATCTTTGCTAGTTAAATTTAAATTTATCTTCACACACATTTTAAATTCTACTATAGATAACAAAGAACATGTGCAAGAAATCGTCAGTCATATTTTTGGTTGTGATCACCTGCACCTTCCTATTTAATTGCCTTCATTTCAATTCGGGAACTAAAAATGAATGCATATTGTAACACAGAAACTCTTCTGAAAATTAACAGGCTGATATACTCCATTTTGATCCAATAAATTTCATCAATTTACACATGTCTGGCATGAGGCTGACTGGAGTTTGTTTACTAGTTCTAGTTCACCCCCATTATGAATGTCGACGTCGACGTCAACACAATACTATAGTCGCCGTCACATTTGTATGCCGTCGACATCAACACAATGTCAGATCGGCATTAGCTAAAGGTATTGTGTTTACGTTGCCTTGTTATCGATAAAGTGAAGAACATAAATATCATCACTATACATTTTTACGTTTTCTTGATTTCCTTCTTTTATTTTAATAAATTTTATTGTAATTTAAAAGATGTTTTTACTGTTGTGTTCAAGTGAGAGTTCTGATGAAGAAAATAATGAAAAACTAAAAGTTCAAAGTTCAAAGAAAACTTTTGAGACAATAACTTTTTTTTATTTTGCATTTAAGATCTCTCCGAACCTGTACGTAAGTATGTATTTATGTAATATAGACTCATTTAAAAATTTATACTTTAAAGAAGTTTTTTTCCTTACCTTTTGCCAACCATCACTGTCTCTAATTGGAGATCCAATAGAGTTTTGATTTGTCTTGATTTCTTCCCATTCTTCTTTAAAATTATTACCACTTTGGCCGCTATGAAATCCTTTGGCTAACCTTGGATTTCTTTGAAGTTGTTGTATAAGCAATTCAAATTGCTTATTGGTAGTAATTTTATTTTTTTTTTCATTTTAAATATTTTTTTAAACACTTAACGGTGACAGTTCAAAATATGTATAGAGTCGTTAACAAAAACTTTGTCGACAAAACCAAAGCCAATCTAAGACAATATCGCCGTTTTGTTGCCTTTAATAATGCCAAAATATTATCGGTTGTTATCGAAAGTTGGCAATATTGTCAACGGCAATGCCATTACTGATCTGTCGACGTCAAATGAGACAACATTGACATTCATAATATGGGTGATTTTTTTTCTTTCGGATATTTTATACTCCTCCCCCCTTTCCTAATTATACTTCTTATAAAATGTTCAGAACAACATTTCCACTATGTAACAAATCCTTAGTAACGACTCTGGAGCATAACGTAATATCTGAATAGCCCCTATAGGCTGACGATTTCAAACCAAAAGTTATATGGTAGTACAGCTATAGAATCTTTTTCATGGTCCTACCATCAATTTGCAAAATTTATATTTCCGTTTTTTTAAAATATCGGTTTACTGGTGAGTAGAGATAACCTCTCGATCATATTTGCGCAAAGTTCTTCATCAGTTGATGCCGGCATGAAAGAAACTAATACATATCCTGGCTAGAAGGCAAATGTTGTTAACATTGACAGGATCGCCGAGATTGTGTGTAATTTCCTCTGCATTGTAAGCCGATACGTTTAATACGATATTAAAAAGAAACTGTTGATAAGAATGCATTTATGTTCTGATTTTCGGTGACTAACCACACCTTGGTGTTGTGCTTACTACGGATAATGGAAATTGGCTTTTACCAAAAATTACCTTTGATCATCTCGAAAAGAAGACTGTAACAGACGTACATATACGCTATAAAAGGAAGCAGGACAAGTATACTATTATGTTAGAAGGTGAACAGACAGCCAAGATTTCCGCCAAAGACCAAATTCGATAGAAAGTTAATCTGCACAGGGAAAAATGATGTGTTGGAAATCGTTTATGTCAATAGAATATCGGTAACTGCTACCAAAATTCAATGGATCCCACAAAAATTCCATTGTCATAACGGTAAGACCACAATTGTAACCAACATACGGTTGTGACAATTCTTAAATTGATTAGGTCAACCGAATTGATAGTTGGTGCAACCGCCTCAATTCGGTTGATCACAATTGTTTTCTATTGTGTAAGGGGCTGTGCACATATTACGTAACGCTGTTTTCAGAGATTTTATACCCCCCCCCCCCCCCCCCCCTTCATAACGCTTTTTTACTATTTTTCAGTGCAAAATTTCCAATCCGTAACAAGTCTTTAACGCCCCTCGAGCGTTACATAATATGTGCACAGCCCCTAAAGATGTTCTCTTTCGAGGCTTCGAGTAATACACTGGTAGCATAAAAACCGTCTGATACACCTGTCGCTGAGTTAACAATCCTTGGCCGAATTGGTTTCGGGTCGTTCCGGAGCGAAGATCCGATTGTCGTGGGAATGGGGCATGACTAAAGAGGTACTCGTAACTACTTATAAAGCCATGGGTCGTTCCCTCTTAAACTATACTGCACCAATGTGGACCTCGTTCCTTAGTGACACACAATGGAGATCACTACAAACAACACAGAACAATACTCTCAGAATCGCTACACGATGCGTAAAAATGACCATCTTCATGAGAAGACATTAATGCTACCCGTCAGGCAGCATAACGTGATGCTTTCAAAGCAATTACTGATGGTCAGCTGGCAGCACACCCAAACCACCAACTTGTACTGCAGGACCATCACTCGAGACGCATTCGTAAGTACTACTGACACTATAGTGAGGACATCAGAAACGCTATTCCACCAGACGTTACACGAGTATCCATCACAAGTGCCCTCAATATATTGCATCAACAAGCGGTCACAGAAACAAGAAACGGATACAGATGCAACAGGGTCCTTAACTTACGACCACCCGCGATCGCTGACAGCGAGCGGCAACTCCCCAGACAATCTCGCTCAATCTTGTCCCAACTTAGAGCCGGCTGGAGTAGTATTCTTAACTGCTACCAAGGGCGCATAGTCCCCGGCACTATAGACAGATGCCCAGATTGTCTTCATTGTCTCCGCACAATACTGAGGACTTGTTCAACTGCCCCAATAGGTCGACATCCCTTAGCCCAATAGACCTACGGCTAAGACCAACTGAGATGACAAGGTTTCTCCAACTTCCAACCCCAAACCCACCCAATGACACTAACTAATATATTTCCGAACTTATTCTCATTCTAATATATTTTCAGGAAAGAACTCCCATCAGCAACAGCATCGGAGCTGTTACAACAACAACCGAAAGACCCGGTACATTATACCCGGTATATTATTCTATGTTCATGGGGATGGATATGCCGAAATGTATTCTGCGAGCCGGTTATTGGAGAGCTCTCCTTTAGGAGAATGCACTTGGGAGAAGTATTGATTGACTGACCGATGCTCGACCAGTGCTAGTGGCTGGTTGGACTACGGACAATTAATGTTAAGCCGCCTATTTTGGTTGTTTCTAAGCAACAGCAGCTGTATTAAAAGTCCGAAACTTTATTAAAGTCATACACTTTAGCATGTTTGGCGGTGTATGCATAAGAAGCTTCCATAAGTTTTTTTCCTTGCACGTTACACAGATGTGTCCTTAAGGTAACGCAGGGATATTGATGATGGTTAGGGCACAAGGCAGATACTGACGCTAATCTTGAACGCTTTTCTAAGTGAGATTATCTGACGCATCTTAGAGGTTATTCTACGCCATTGCGCAATAACTTATGTTGAATTGAGAGCTGAATTTGCGGTGTTGGTAAATGGTTGTGATATTTTTCATTGATGATAAATTTGTTTTTTACGAACGATTCTCTAAGATCTAACAATTTTTTTGTTTTTTATGTGGTCATATGCTATTGCCTTTGACCCCAACGACATATTGTGGTTCAAGATGTCGTTGGTCAATAGGATTTTTAATACGGTTGAGGGGAAGGCAAACTAGATAACTGATTTTCAGGTGCAAATATTCTTGATTTCTTCACAATTGAGTTGATGTAGAGGGACTTAAGTGGGCGATACGATATTATCGAACTTTAATGAAAATTTCACAAGATAATTTAATATTAAGGGTAAAATTTCGAAAATATGTACATACATACATATGTAAGAATGTACATTTAATTTAAGTTCACAAAACACATTTCACAATTTTCCCCCAGTTTTAAGGCACAATTGAAACGAAACGAAACGAAAGAGAATATTAAAGAAAACTTGTTGGTATATCATTTTAATTTAATATTCAAAATTAAATGAAATTTTCCTGTATTTAAATGACTACCGATAGATAACAAATTGTATTTGTTGACAATATAAATTTATTATACAAATAAGTACCTATATAACGAAAAATACACAAACAAAAATATGTAAGTATGTATGTATGTATGTTCCGGGTGCTACCCAACCAACAAAAGGATCCCCCATAATTTTTTGACACCAATCAGAGGAATAAAAACAACCAATTAAGTACAAAGTAAAGTAATGAATTCCCAAAAAGGATAAATATTTACATACATACATACATGTACAGAAATAACTTGAAATATGTGAATGCATGTATGTATGTGTGTGTATGTGTAAGTTTGTTTGTAAAATAACAAATACTTACACAGTAACTGAAAATTGTGCGCATGAGTTTGTGTGTACATATTTATAATTTTGTTGTTGTTAATACAAATAAAAAAATTCGGTACATAGTACACGTATCAAAACAGCTTTAACAAAATAACAAACAAAAGCTGCGTAAAGTTCTGTCAACTTCACTGCCTGTTGAGTTCATTGAACTTTGCTATTGAAAATTTTTATATACGAGTATGTCTGTATTTTCGGTTGTTTCGTTGTTTGTATTGTTACTGCTGATTTCGTTTATATGATTTTTACGAATGATGATGGAGGTATTGCCGGTAGATTGTTGTTGTTGTTGGTGGGGATCTGATATTTGGGTTGTATTTTTACATGTATGTATGTATGTATGTATACATTATATTTTTTGATATACATACCTACATAATTTTTTTTTTCTTTAATTTTATAACTTAGTTTTGGCATTTTCCTCTCTCTCTCTCTCTTACTCATCTGTTAAATTGTAAATTGATGTGCGTATGTTGTTCTTTAATTTTTGTTGTTTTTATTTAATTATTGGTCTTTCGCCTCTTTTTAAAGACTGACTGTTATTGTGGGGTCTATTTTTTTTTTTTTTTTTTTTTTTTTTTTGTTTTTTTTTGAAGAACAACAAACACAACAGCAGCATGTACATATTTACATAAGTACATACATATTTTATTATAGATAAAATGAGTGTCGTTTAAGTGGCATGGTTTTTACCAAAGCTCCCTTTCCCATTTTTAACTTGACACCCCCTTTTAATAATGGAGATGTATGTATGTACATAGTATGTAAATCTGTAATTATGGATCTCGGTATGTTCCTTTTAGTTTTTTTATGACGATTTTGACCATGATTGGGAGAAAGAACTACCTACAACCTAGAAACAGAATATCATAAAAATAAAATATAGTGACAAGGGCGATTGGTTGCGCGAATGTTTTAGAAATTTACCGGCATTTTATTAAACGTAGTTGTATGTTTAGACATACTTACATATGTAAGTATATTTTTCTTACACGGATCCGTGTGAATTTCGTTGCAGGTAATTTTCTATCCTTGTATTGCCGTTATGTATACATATGTACATATGTACATATGTATACATATGTACATATGTACAATTAGGTTTTTTGCTTTTAGATTCCAGGATTTTTTTGTTACGAACAGCACCTAGGGGATGAGCAATGCATTTGCCAGAACGAGAGAGAGAAAGGGATATACATATGTACATAGTAGAGATGATAGATGTTGGAAATGCAGAAGAAAACTTAATTCTTTTTACAACTCTGCTATTGCGCGTATTTGTTAATTATTAGAGCAGTTTTGCAGCGCCGCTGGTGTTAAAGGCCGTGCCGCACTATCCTACACAGTCGCGCGATATGCCAAATATGACATGTGAGCTAAAAATGTATGGTAGTGTGGACTAAAAATGCAACTGTGTGCCAGATTTTTTGGCAAGTCGTGCGATTTGTAAAATTTTATGAAAATTTTCATAAAATGATAGTTTTCATGCGATCAGAGGAGTATTTATTGTCAACCAGATGTTTTAGCATCAGATTTGTATGATAGTGTGGCACCTACAACTCCATTTTGAAACGATTTTTTAAAGTCGGTCAGATTTTTGCAAGATTTTCCTGTGAATGAATCGTACGATTGTGTAGGATAGTGAAGCACGGCCTTAAGTAGACGCATTAACTTTCTTAAGCTCTATGAGCAGGTTATTTTATTAATTGTTTTCGCCGACGGTTCTCCTAACCGACGAAAGAGGGCGATGCTGTGTACAGTAGTTTGGAATCTTATCAAGCGCTGTCAACAGTTTTTAGTCCAACAACAATTAATACATCCGAGAAATTAATGATGTTGATTGACTTGCTCTGGCCAGTGTTTGAAGCCAAGTTCTAAGTTATTATTTGCTTAATAGTTAATGCGCTAAGCACTATAGCCAACACTACCATAACCACCGTTATTTATATTTTCAGATGAAAAAGCAAAAGAGCCGACTACTGGTACATGCAAGCTTTAGGTACACTTAATCTAATTGCTATTTAGTATTACCCCGATCACAACAAAAAGACCCCAATTTTTATTTTTTTTTTATTTTAAATTACTATAGAGTTTTTGAAGAATTGTTTTTTGCCTGCTGTTGTTCAATTTCGTGTAAATATAAATTTCTAGTGAATATACATAGAAAACGTTTGGTACATTTTCCAATATATTTTACTATCCAATTATGTTACCTTATTTTCAAAATTAATTAAATTCTAACACAAAATATCAACAGATTATGTGAAATATTTTTTCCAACTCAAACATGAAACAGAGAAAGACGGCAACTTCTTTTTGAGCTTACAAACACTTTTTAAAGCGTGTAATTTTTTCGATGAGTGCGTGTGAGTGTGTAAATGACTTAATTTACGACCAAATTTTTTATTTAAATAGTTTTAAGTTTGTTATCTTTGAATGTTCATCATAAAAAATTCTTAAATTTAATGTTTGCCTTATAAAAAGAATGACGTAACTTTTTCTTAAGCCATTGTTTTGGTACTTTTCCGTCATACATATAATATTATTTTTATATACTTATGTATGTATGTACTTATATATAAATTATTAACGATACCTCTGGAGATATAAATTAATGTTGATTAACACAAATATTAAGCAGATATGTAAGTAGAAAAGCGTCAAGTTGTGAAATATTTTAAACTTTTTTATCAAATTAATGTTCAAAAAATGTTCGTATGAATTTCTTTTATTTGATATTTTCTGAAAGCCACAATTAAAGTTCTATTTGCAACAATGGAAATGATTAATATTCGATGAACTTGAAAAAAGTATTTAGTTCTATATTTAATAATTTTTTTTTGCAGGTAACTTTCAATACCTTTTTGTATGAAAATCATATTTTTTTTTTCTCCCAAAACACAAAGTACAAATTGAATTAAGCAACACACACTCTTATGCCCCATTTTATATCCCACAGGATACATTTTTCTGCGCAGATTTGCAACGCCATTTTAAAGTATTTTGACCCGTTCACAAAAATCTAAAGAAAACAACTTTTTATGACTTTACCTTCATGAGTAATGGCTGTTATAACTTCGAGTGCTGCCCACAAAAAATATATGTGATCCGATTAACTAACATAAAAATCACATAAAAAATATTTGTTTTCTAACTAAAAATATCTCCAAATGTAAACATGGGTGGGCTCTTTCAAAACAACCAATATTTGGACCTTCTTAATAATATTAGTACTAATAGGTTTACGGTAGCACAATTTTGTGCATTTCTAACAGGATTTAAGTTAGAAACTTTTTTAACAAGTAAATAAAAAATATAAGACGAAAAAAAATTTTTGCTTTTATATTAAAATTCAACTAGAAATTAACAAGTTTTTTAAGCCCCTTATAAAATTTTTTTATTATCGGTCGATTATTACGTTTTATAGCAAAAACCAAAGACCAAGGTCTCAACTATAAAAAAAAAAAAAAAACTGTGCATAAAAATTCTAATCTGGTCGAAAGTTATAAATATTTTACCGCCTTCTTGTAAAATGGTCTATTGTGCGTCGATGCGCCACCATTATTTTCGAAAGCTTTATAACATATTATTTATTCAAATGATGTTATTTAGAAAAATAAATTAAAAAATAAATACTTTGAATTAATAAATTCAAGCCTCGCAAGTTTGTTCTACATTGAAGTGCGGTTTCCACAATACAGATTGGACTAGAAAATTTTTATGAAAAGCAGCCGGTGATTGAATCACATACAATTCTTTTGCACCTTAATTGTGGAACAAAAATCACTGTCGAAACTGAAAACTTTAACAGTCAGTCGTAAATTGCATTCCACATGCTCCGATGCTGTTGGTAACGGGAGTTCTTTCCTGTGGAAAAAAATTTCGTCTGATACAGCTGTCGCTAAGTTGACAATCCTTGGCCGAATTGGATTCGGGTCGTTCCGGAGCGAAGATCCGATTGTCGTGGGAACGATTCCACATTGTGCTCAAACAATTTTGTAAGCACCTCCAAAAGCACTGTACTTAAACTGTTACAAGTTCTTTGCGATTTTTACGTTGTTATCTTGAAATTATAATTCTTTTCTTTGTTTAAAAATGACATGAAGTTGATTTTTATTGCCCTCAAACACAATAAATATCTATGGATATAAATTGTGGGTGGAAAAATTTTTATTTTCTACTTACAAAAAAAAAAAAAAAAAAAAGAGGAGAAAAATTTTTATCATCTTAAAAGCTGACATTGACCATGATTTCAATGGAAAATTTCCTACTGACCAGCTACGTGTCAAGGCACAAAAAATATATAAAATAAATAAACGCATTTCAACTTACTGAAAAGATTTTCGTTCTTGTTTAATTGTTTATAACTAAAAAAATATGTTCAAGATTAATAAGAGAAATAAGGGAAAGTCATAAGAATATCATAAATATTTTCATTTAAGATTTAATTTAAGTGTGTCTGAGCATTGACGGTAAGAAGTGGTGGTGGTTTGTTGTTTGGGTTTTCTTTTACGTTTCTTAAAAGGGGATACTTAAAATAGGGTAGTTTTGCCAAGACCAAAAAGTTTCCGAGGTAACAAGGATTACTGTTTTACGGCAATTGCATAAATTTCAAACAAAAAGAATAATAAATAAATTGCTTTCGGTTAATGTTTGTTTTATTTTTTCTTTGCAACGAAAAGGTGGTGAAAATTTGGCCTACTGTGGCTTTGTGTTGTAGTTTGGAAAATTTTCTTGATTTTGCTTTTGTAGCTTATTTGGGGCGAATGATTTTTTGTGTTTTGAGATCTTTAATATTTCGTTTTGGATTTTACACAAAAACCTTAAATTATATACATGCATAACTTTAAATTTGATTCTTAGCGGTGCGTGTGGCATTTGGAAAAACTAAGCATATGAAACCTGATGAAATTTGAAGTTTCGTATAAACTAAGAAAAAAATTGAAAATTGTAAAAAATCAGTGTCTATCCCCCATACATCCTTAATTTTGTAAATTATTTTTTTTCCATTTATGATTAAATATTTAAAAAACTATACATCTTAGCTCTGCTGTAAATTTAGCTGTATTCGGTGCAAGAATGTGGGTACCTCCCATATATTCTTTTTCTAAAATATCAAATTTTTACAAACAGTTATGAATACAACGCCCTAAATATTAATAAAAAAATTTATAATATTAGATACGCGGTTTAAATCTGCAGTAAATTTAGTTTCATTAGGTGGAAGGACATGGCTATCTCCCATATATCATTTTTCTCCAAAGCAAGGTGTTAGCGGCATTGCAATTACAAAGCACAATCAATCAATAAATGTAATAAATAGTTATAAAATTATGCGTCTTAGCTCCGCAGAAATTTTTATTTCATTCGGCGCATAAGGATATCACTACCTCCCACATATCCTTTTTCTGAAAAACTAAATTTTAGCTATGTTGATGACTAGAATGCACTTAGAATTAATAAATAATACTAAAATTACGCGTCTCAGCAAGGTATTAAAGTTTGTGTCATTCGGCACAAGGATATCACTACTTTCCATACAATATTTTGGTAAAAAACTAGATTTTAGCAACAATTATGCACTAAAGTTAGAATTTTGTTCTAAAATTATGCATCTTATGTCCGCTGTAAATTTTCTTTCATTCGGTGCTGTAAATTATGTTCTATTCGGTGCGTGGACAGCACTACCTTCCACATATTCTCTTTCTTAAAAACTAAATTTAAGCTACATTTACCATTAGAATACACTAAAACTTTATAAATGTTTTTGAATTTATCCGTCTTATGTCTGCTGCAAATTTTTTTTCATTTGTTGCAAGGACATGGATATCTCTCATATATCCTTTTTCTCAAAAACTAATTTTTAGCAAAATTCATGACTTGAATGTGCTAAAAATTTTATAAATTGTTCGAAAATTATCCGTCTTATGTTCGCTGTAAATGTTGTTTCATTCGGTGCAAAGACATGGATACCTTCCATATATCCTTTTCCTCACAAACATAGTTTTTGGCTGCATTGATAATTAGAATGCACTAAAAATTAGCAACTAGTTCTTCAATTATGCGTATTAGCTTTGCTGTAAATTATGTTCCATTCGGTGCGTGGACTTCACTACCTTCTATATATCCTTTTTCTCAAAAACTAAATTTTAGCAAAATTTATGACTAGAATGTACTAAAACTTTTATAAGTTGTTGTAAAATCATGCGTCTTATGTCCTCTGTAAATTTTCTTTTATTCTTTGCAAGGACATGGATACCTCCCATATATCCTTTTCCTCAAAAACATAATTTTTGGCTGCATTGATAATTAGAATGCACTAAAAATTAGCAACTAGTTCTTCAATTATGCGTGTTAGATTTGCTGTAAATTATGTTCCATTCGGTGCGTGGACTTCACTACCTTCTATATATCCTTTTTCTCAAAAACTAAATATTAGCAAAATTTATGACTAGAATGTACTAAAACTTTTATAAATTGTTCTAAAATCATGCGTCTTATGTTCTCTGTAAATTTTCTTTTAGTCTTTTCAAGGACATGGATACCTCCCATATATCCTTTTCCTCAAAAACATAATTTTTGGCTGCATTGATAATTAGAATGCAATAAAAATTAGCAACTAGTTCTCCAATTATGCGTAGTAGCTTTGCTGCAAATTATGTTCCATTCGGTGCGTGGACTGCACTAGCTTCTATATATCCTTTTTCTCAAAAACTAAATTTTAGCTAAAATTATGACTAGAAAGTAATACAAATTTTATAAATTGTTCTAAAATTATGCATTTTATATCTGCTGCAAATTTTGTTTCATTCGCTGCAAATACATGGATGCCTCCCATATATCCTTCTTCTCAAAAAACTTAATTTTGGCTGCATTTATGATTACAATGAAATAAAAACTGATATTTTAAAATTTTTTATCCTGCCCGCGCTGTACTGTTATCAAAACGCGGAGATGATAAATTCTACTTTCATATCCTTTTGAGGACCTACATATGTTAGCTTTACAAAACTGTATATGACATTATATATTTTAAATTACTTAATTTTGCCAATGATACGAATCTTTGTTTGGATTAGCGACCATCGAAATCTAAAATTAATGTACATACATTTTTGGTCTTTTATTTTTATAAATAGCGGTACATTTCATTGCTTGCTTTGGAGCAAAAATTTAAGCATGTTTCTATTGAAGAATATTAAATATAAAATTAGTAATGTAAATACGAAATTCTCCAAACCACAATTCTACCCTTCTAAAGGAAACGAATTTTATTTTATTGGAAAAATATCTTTTTACACAAAGAGACATATACATACTCGCGCTTTTGCGTGCTTGCATGTAAAAAGCTGAATTTTTGTTTCCTAGTTGTTGTTGTTGCTGTTGTTTGGAATCCCTTAGTATGTCTCCTTTCTTTAACAAGAAGATAAAATTGTAAAAAAATTGGGGTTACTTGACATTGAAATACATTTTGAAGGTTCTTTTTTTGAAGTTGCATTTACAAAAATTTCTTTTCGGTCTTGCGTTTTTTCTTTTAATGCTGTTGTTGCTATTTCGTATTAAATTTGCCCCGGCATTCATCTGTAATTTAATGTTTTTTTTTTTCTTATCTTGTTCTTTTACGTTACACAGGGTGGATTTTATAATTTTACCAGACGTAGCGAATAAGAAAACATCAGCAATTTTTCGTCAGCTGCTCTATTAACTGATTTACATAAATTGTCTCTAGGAGTTGTTTGTATTTGGTAGCCATCATTATCAAATAACCCTTTTGTTTTCAAATAAAACTAGTTATTACAGTTTATTTTTTTTTTGTTAGAAAAGGTATTTTTTAAAAAAAATTTACTTTATGACTCATTAAGAGTTGTCTAAAAATTCGGTGTCTGTCTCAGTACCCAGCAAAACTTTTTTAAAAGTAGACTAGGAGTTAAGCCATAATGAATAAAATAGAAAAAAGTGAAAGATATATTTATAATTTGAGCGAACGAAATATGTATGTTGTCAAGGCTAAATAATAATAAAAGTTCACTAGTTGGACAAATTAGTTATGATGTGTATGTATTAGTGATGTTACGAATACTCGTATTCGATTATTCGTCTATTCGGCTATTTTAAGATATTCGTATTCGCCAAATTCAAGCGAATATTTCCCGAATAATTTGCACATACATTTTCCAAAAAAAAAAAATCATACAAAAAGTTTAAGAAAGTTCATAAAATGTACAAAAATACACCCAATCCTATTTTTACAAGGTCTTTTTATACACGAATTTGAAATAACACGGTTGGCGGATATAAACTCATCCTGTCTTTGGACGGTCTTTTTTGAAATAACACGGTTTATGTACACTCTCAAAACTGTTTAGTTATGGAATTTCCAGATTATGCGTAAAAAGGTGCTGCCGAAAAAATTTAAAAGAAGAGACTTGACATATAGTAGTGTAAAAAAGATTGCACACATTATTTTTTATGCACACATCGCTATATGTCTTTTTAAACACGATTTTTTTTTACACAGTACGCCTTGAAACGTATCTACCGTGTAAAAACAGGATTGGGTGTATATTAATTTATAATAATTTTTATTTATAGAAAGAAAGCCCTTTATCTTTGACGCAAGATAATAATCTTCTTAAAAAACAAGCGAAAATTATATTTAAACAATCAATTAAAAGTTAAAGTATTATATGTAAATTCATATCATGTTAAGTTAGTAATCAATTCTCAGTAGAGGAATGTTGGACTTGAAAAATGGAAGAACTAAAATTTAACATGTGAAAGTCCACCGAGACAGTTCAGTATTGGTCTTCAAATTCGGCATTCCAAAGTCATATTAATGATATATACCTAAAGTAGTGCGACATTTTTTTAAATTAATTGTTACTGACGCAAAGGGAGAGATTTTTTCCAACTAAATTTGAAATATTATGTGGCTCTAAACCAGTGAAGGGCCTTTTTTGAAATGTTATTGTTTTTGCTATTTTGCACGAAACAAAAGAAAAAATTCTTAAAGCAGAAAAAAGTACATATACATATATATATATTTTTTTTTTTGGGTAACAGTTAGTGCACGTTTCGTAGCACAGTTGCATCTTGTGGCAAATATTTTTGAAAGAATATGCTAAAAGAAAAATTAATGAAAAAAAAACCAAATTTTTCCTCATATAATCCCGTAGAAAGTAGACTCTCTGTCCACATATAAACCAACTTTCAGAAATCATTTGAGAATTGAAAAATATCTTTAAATTTAGAACAGTGAAGGGCATTTTTTGAAATGCTATACACGCGTGTACAGCAAGAAACTTCTGTTTGCGCGACGTCGACACACGTATACTATAAGCTTCTTAGTGTAGCTTATGAGAATTACCGTTCGGTTGTTGCTTTCTTATCATTTCGTCAAAGTAAATCAAACCAGTCGCTGATCAGCACTCGTTTGAGTAAGACATCGCTTTACAATTTTTTGTACGAACTTTTTATTTTAATTATCGAATTTAATAAATTATCAAGCTTGAGAGCTTCGTTTATAATAAATTTTATTTTTATTTATTATGTTTTCTTGATATTTCTTTACTTATTAAATATTATATTTTATTTCATTCGTTGTGTAACTAGTTTATTATTAAATGAATATTGTTTTCGTTATTATTATATTAACATAAAAAGTATTATTGAAAAAAACTTCAAATCAAATAAAAATACTAAAAGGCAAGAAATGTATTTTACTTTTGGCAACAGACCGTCGATCGTTTTTTGCTGCTCCAGAGAGTATGTGTGTGCCCTTCACTGCTCTAAACCTTAAAAGTAATATGCGTATTCGTATTCGTATTCGCGAATACTAAAAATTGATATTCGTAACATCAGTAGTATGTATGTCTGTATCTGTTGAAATAATCTTACTATTCTCTATGGAGGCTGTGGTGGTCAAATGCTCAATTGGGATATAAAAATCTCATATTTTTGATATTTTCTTCCCTTGCCTTATTTATAAAAATTTATTTTTGGTTTATTAAATTTTGTATGGAATTTCATTTTATAGCACCATTGCTACAAACTCATTGTTGCCATGTGTAATTGCTTTAAATTTTTTTTATTATATTTAATTTTTACTAATAATATCAGTTTAAACTTACTATAATTGTTAACATTTGAAAGACTCACCTGAAAAATAAAAAGAAATAACTTTATTTTTATAACATTATTTTTTAAATAAAATAAGTTCTAAAAATTTCTTTGATAAAATAAGTTCTTTTAAAAAAAGGCTTAAAAATAAATTAAAAAAAAAAAACTAAAATAAATTAAATTATAATTAAAAATAGACACAGTTGTTACAAAAACTATCTTAAGCTATGTACAGACGATTGGCAGATCTTACAATATTGTAAGATATGGCACTATGCTGACAATGTACTGACAATGAAAAATTGTTACCAAAAGGTAAATTTACAGTTCAGACGATTGTAAGAAAACCTTACAATTTCATTG
Organism: Lypha dubia; assembly: GCA_947311025.1. Classification (NCBI taxonomy): domain Eukaryota; kingdom Metazoa; phylum Arthropoda; class Insecta; order Diptera; family Tachinidae; genus Lypha; species Lypha dubia. The sequence continues at coordinate 7,603,355 of OX371262.1, read as the reverse complement.
TCAGAGAATTGTCAGACAATAAATTTATATGCCAACAAAAATTGTCAGTTCACACGGTTGTCAGATCGATGTGTGGCAAAAATTGCCAGATGCGTTGTTAAACTTTGTCGGAACTGTCAAAGCTAATCGTATGTATGGACAGCGTTGCCAATACAAAAATTATCTGACAATGATTCCATTGTCAGATGCATTAATTTTAACACATCTGCCAATTAAAGAGAGCTTACAATGTCTGATAATTATCTGACAATGGCAAAGTAGAGTGTTCACACGATTGTCAGATGTCTGACAATATTATTGTATTACAATATACTGACAATGATTTTTCTTGCAACGTTGCAAGACAAAAATTGTGAGTTCAGACGGTTGTCAGACATTTTCTGAACATTTTTCCGACAATATTGTAAGATCTGCCATAGCTTTAGCACTTAGGCAGTACATAGCAGCATAGTGTTTTTCGACGCCGCAGCAAATTCTCTTCTCCCTTCAAAGTTCATTAGTTTATTTTTATAACACTTTTTAGGTGACTTTTTGTTGTTTTTTTCATAATTTTTCATAACTATTAATTAATTTAAAATAATTACAATTTATATTGGCTGAAAGCCAGTCATGCCACTTAATTGATGGACTACACGTGCCACTCATTTACAATTTTAAAAATGTCCTTTTTCTGTTTAAAAATATACAAGATAAAAATAGCCGGAAAATTAACTAACACTTGTTTCCAGGGAAAAGAAAACACTTTTGCAAAAAAAAAAAAAAAAAAAAAAAAAAAATACGCAAGTCAAAATACAAAGAAAAAGTCATTAGTTATGAAATAAAAAAAAAAACACAAAACACCCTCAAGAGATCAACGAACTATTTTTTTTTAAACAAAACTTTTGTATTTCTTCTCTGCGCTTAAAGCTGAAAATAGCCTACCATGACGTTTCTATGCCTAAAAAACATTCGGCAACGAAATAAAAGCTTTCATACTATTATTGTTACAGTAATCAAAATAGTACTAAATAAATAAATAAATTATTAAAAAAAAGAAAAAAGTTAGAGGCACATGGATTTTTTGCAATATTTGTGTTATATGCGATTAATGTAATCAATTACTAAAGACATTTAATCTTATATAAGTGTGTGTTTACATATACATATCTTATATTAGTCCACATGTTTTTGCCAAAGATTGAAAGGAATAAATTCTATGCTCACAATTGGCGGAGTGAAATACTTCTCTTATACAACACATTTTTCTCTTGGAAAATGTAAAAAACAAACAATTATTATATGGCTCGAGGAAGAAGAAGGCTCAGCAGGAAGTTAAATTATATTTATTTTATTGTATAATTCAATTTTTCTATATTTTTTAATCATTAATAACTTAAAAAACCATATAAAATAACAAAAAAACAAAAATATACAAAAAACTGAGTGCTTTTCATATAAATTTTACACTCAAATCATGTGGAAACACTATCTACTATAGATATATAAAATAATTATCAAACTGCCCTCATAAAATGTTTCATTAAAAAAAAATTAAGAAATTAAAACGGAATTTTTTATTTTGATATAGAAATAATAAGTTTAAAGTGCAATAATCAATTTTGTGCGGAAACTTATGTGGCTGAATGTACAAATTTCTTAGTTAAAACAATTGAAGAACTGTTTGGAAAAAAGTGCTTTTCTATAAAATAATAAAACTTAACTTAAGCACTTTTTCCTTAATATTAAGCTGTAAATCATTCTGCTAAGCCTGTGATTAATAGTCTTCATTTAAATGACTTAATTCTTTTAAGTATCGCTCCATAACATGCCGGTAACCCGGTAACATCCTTTACTGAAAAGATATAGTGGGATGGGTGATTGCCATTCATTTTCAAAGTATTTTATTTTTATTCTGTTCCTTTCATTCATATTTAACTTTTAACACAGAAATACACACACACAAACATACACACGCACACGCACACGCACTCGAGTATTTTTAAATATTAGTACAAAAATTTCTTTATACAAAAAGTTCAATGACCGTATTTATGTAATTATTTTTGGAAAATAAATATTTTTTTTTATATAAAAGCACATGGTGGTGCGGTGCTTGCTGGTGTTCGTGATGATGAGAAGTGTAATGTTTTTTTTTTTTTTTTTTTAGAAAAAAGCTTTCTTTTCTAGGTTGTGAGCGAATTATCTATAATAAATTGAAATAGTTTTGTAATATTCAAATAAATTCTAAATTGGTGTTAAATTGCTTTAATTGGGCAAATTTATTTTGGGGGCATTTTAAATAAAAATGTGTTAATAAAAAGAGGAAAAAAACAAACAAATAAGAATAATGTTTAAATAAAATTTCCATTTTATTTGTTTTTAATCTTAGATCGGTCAGAAAAGTTTTTTGAAAAAAAAAAAATTCTTGCACCATCAATTACTTCTAGTCGTGAAAAAAATTTCTAAAATGTACTTTCCAAGCTTAAAAAATTTTAAGCAGCTTTTTTTTTTTGTGCCAGCTTAGAAATTTATTAAACGGCCCTTTCCCCTCCGTGTAAACTGTAAGGTGTATGACGACGACGTCGTTAACTTCTTCAGTCTGTGTGTCATTTTCATATTTGCTACTGATATTTTTTGTAATCAAATGCCAATGAACTTGGGTTATATTTATCAGTATAAATAACAATTATAAATATATTAAGTGCTAAGCAAAAAAAAAAACTCAATTTAAATTTATAATCTTGAATGTTGTGAGCTTTGTAAATACAAAGCACAGTGGGTCAGCCAGATCACAAAATTCATCTAATCAATATATAAATTAAAATCTATAGAAGAAATCTATTTAAAATTTGGTACATAAGTAGTAGTAAGTAGGCTTGTTTAATGTCTTCTCTTAAAGTTGTTTTATTGTGATAAAACCTCAGGCAAATGCCTGTATCAGAGTCCTATGTTGTAGAAGAAATATTGTCAGATTAATTAAATGTGAAATGTATGGAGAGCACTATCACAATTGAAATAATTTTCGATGGTAATAAAGATCACATCGCCCTCTTTAATAAAATTAATCAAAAGATTACACACAGCTTAAAAAAAATCATGTGTATACTCAGCACTAGAGACGCTGCAGCACTGCTTCAAAATTAACAAAAAACTCCATAGGAAAGTATGTATCCCGTTTATTTGGACTGAAGCAATGAATTCATATAAAAAAATGCATTATTTCAACGAATTTTTCATTAAATCAATGTATTGCTTTATTAAAATATCAAATTATTAAAATATGTCAATGAATAACAGTAACGAATGCTTTCATCGAACCGTTTTACATTAAACATCAATGAATATTTTCATTGAATTAAAGCATAATTACATTGAATTGATGTATTTTTTATTAAAAAAAATAAACTTTATACATCTTGTTAAACGATGTGATTCATTAAAATTATTTAAAATAATTATATCAGAGCAATATTTCTATTTATAAAAAACCACAAAAAATATGGTGATAAAATTTTGACAATAAATAAATAAATTTATGACTGATGCTTTAAATGATGTCTGTTCATTTGATAATATTGAAACTCATAATGAATTTGTCCCTAGGACTTGATCTTCAATGCTTCGTTGATTACCTAAATTTTTTTTTAGGGTCCAATCTGCTGAATATGGATTTGATGTAAACATTAAGAGCAGGTAGCACTTAGAAGTTTATCTCATTTGGCGGTTAATCTGCGTACGGAAATGTACTAATATCCTGTGGTCACCATCAGACAAACGAAAAATATTTGAGAATGAAATCACTAAACAGGCTGCCTTCCTATACGCATGCTGCATTGTAGTGCAACAATTTCACATGTTCCCAATCGCAACTGCGTAAACTCTGACAAAGTATGGCATTCCTAAACTCATCTGTTTCGCATCTGATATGCAAATAAACGCAACTAGCGCACTATAAAAATTGCGTATGCTTTTTATAAACAACAATGGTGGAAAAAGATAGGTGCAAGATGATTACGTTTTAAAACAAAAAAAAGCTATTAATTATGTTGCTCCTGGAGTGTTTTCCATTGTATAAATCCAAAAAAGTTTTAAAAATAATTTGTCTCGGTGCCATCGAAATTTGAATTATGCAAAGCAAAGAAGTGTTTCTAAACGTGAACAGAGTTGCAAAGTTTACAATGATAATGCATTTGTTTTGCAGAGCTGTAAAATAAAATTGCATGATTTAAACACTTCATTGACGTTGCATAAAGACGTTTAGGAAGGCAGCCACACTGTGTGTACAGTCAGTGTAAAATTTACGGCTAAATAACTAAAATTTTCGTGAAGGGATTTATACACACTGTATTTCTCGTTGCGTTAATGCGATACCGAAAATTATCTCTCCTGTGAGTATTAGAGACCAATAAAACTCTTGATTTCAAAATTTTCTGACGGGTTTTAGATAGTGGAAATTCGGCCGTTGTGTAAGATTGACTCACCGACATTTATTTGAAACCTGCGGCCAAATCACCGCATACGATATCGAATTAACTATCGTATCGAATAACATTACGATACATGTCGAATAAGCAAATTATGGAAAACGATGCGTCAAATTACGATACAATTCATTCGATATCGTATGCGATAATACCAAAATGAAAAATGTCGATATATTTTGTTCGATATCGTATGCGGTGATTTGGCCCCTGATCTTGAAATCATTTCCTAATAGCTGTAAATTCCTCTGGAGGTTCCCTTTTTTTTAACCACCAACCAGTGTTGCAATATATTTTAAAAACAAATTAAATTTCCGGTTCAGATAAAATTCAAAATTTATGACGTAGTAATTCCCAAAGGGTTGAAAGCCTTCGACATTAGACAATATATCACAGGAAAAAGTATTTACATGAAAAAAAAAGTTTATCATTATCGAACACTGCTTTAATGACGCAAATAATTAAAATTTTCCTTTGCTTTAATTTTTTAATTTGTGATTTTATTGAAGAAAAAAAATTTAATTAATCGAATCGAATCGAAAATTATAACTTTCAATATAGCTCATCTACTAACAGATAAATATAGTTAAAAGACTATTTGTAAATACCGAACTTTAATAGAAGTACATTTATTATGAACCAAATGAGAATTCTATCAAACGACGACATTAAGCATGCATGCAAATTGGTTCCATAGCTTGCTAAGCCCATTGATAGATATTATTTTCATGGCCGAAAACTTTCAAGAAAATTCATTACTTACAAAACGCAAGTAATTAATCCTGTAACGCTTCCGTTGATTTAATTTGGGAAATAGTTCACACACAAACAAAAGCCGTTACCTTTTGCGTCAAATTAAATCTCTGCGTCTTCTCGAATTAGTTACGTTCGTTAAAAAAAAAATCTAAAAATAAAATTTATAACGTTATTTCCAACTTTTATTGGTTTTATTTTCTTATCTACTTTGGAAACCTACAAAAAAAATTGTAGTTGTAAAAGAACTATTTTTTCTTGTTGCCAACTTTAATCAAGTACAATGTCCGGCCATTGACCTCCTATTTATGACAAAGCGAGCGAGTATGTTGTATGAAATCAAAATTGGCCAGTAAGCAAATTAAAATTGTGTAATTTAAGTTTTTTTTCCACAACTTTGTTTTGTTGTTATGGAAAAGCACAGAAAAATATAATATAAAAAAAAAATATATAAAATTCATAAATTTTTTTTGCTAACGTTGAAGAAAGAAAAACTGCACCTATGTACATACAAAAATATGTATGTATGTATGTACATATATGCATAAATGGAGTGGGTGCAGCTGATACCACAAAAATATACATGGGACATTATAAGTGTGAAAATAGCAAATTTACTAAATATACCCAGCACTTCGTAAATTACTTTGCCAAAGTTATTTTAATTGATTTCCTTGTTTGAAAAATATTTGTTGTATGTGAAAAAACATATATTTAAATAAACACCAGAACTGCAGGGTAGAAAAATTTATTAACTCTAAAACGCATTTCGTCAATGTCTAGTCAGACAGCCAAAAATCGAAAAAATGTGTTATTGTTGTTACTTTCTTTACTAAACCAGCTCATACAACTTTTGTTGGTATGTAATTTTTATTTACATGCATAAGCTATACCTGCAGCTATATTCTGTAACTCGCTAAAGCTAAATCTCCATCGCTAAATATGTCTAAAATCGTTTTAGAGAATTTTAGCTACATATTGAATTCTGTAATTCGTATTGCTAAATTAGGCAATCTCATAAAAATTAAATTCGCCGCAATTTTGGCGTTTGCTCTAAGAGCAAACAATGCTCTCTCTCATCGCTAAAATGTTATAAATTTGTATTCTCTAAGCACATTTAAGCAAATTTTCTAGCTAGAAACGCTAAAATTTAAGCAACGATATTTTGAAGGCGCTAAAAAGAAATTTACGCAAAATATTTTTTATATCATTGTTGTTTAGCCTTTTTTTAGAAAAATAATGTAGAAAACTACAAAAAGGATAAAAAAGGGCAAAAATACATGCTCATTTAGTATTTGGAATAGCATAAAGAGGTTGTCCATGATAGGTTGAAGTGATTTAGCTGTTATGAGTAGTTTAATTTAAATAAAACTCAAATACTAAATTTTATATAAAAATGTATTTAATAAAAAAAAAAGATTTTTACAATATTATAAAATTAATCAAAACTCTGTACACAAATTTTAAATTTATTATGATCAAAAAAATTTTTGTACAAATAAATACTTTCAAATAACTACGTCACAGTACCGCCAGCAAATACCACATAGAAAAAAAATTTCAATTGTATACTGAAATTATTTCTTAACAGTGATGTCATCTCTTATAAATGTTCCCATAACATTCGAACGTAATGCTTTCTTGAGAAATTACTACGCAAAAATCATGCGCTTTACAATTTTCAAAATGCATGTTCTGCAAAAAAACAATAAGTTTTGACTAGAAATTTGTGAAATAGCTTTCAAAAATAGCCGTTTTAAAACATATTTTAAAAATTTTTTTAACAAAAACACAATCATTGTTACGGAGTATAAATTATAATGTAAGGAGACACTAATATAAAATGCCAAATATACACGCATATATATTTGTCTCTTTTCAATATTATATTATCAAATAAGAAAGAAAGGAATGGTCTAATGATAGCAAATTGGCTACGGCGAAAAGAGTAAATTTTAGCTAAGCGATTAGAGTTACAGAATACCTTTTTAGCAAATTCGCTAAAATTTTCGCCCTAAAAATTTTAGCGATCGAGATTTAGCTTTAGCTACGAGAATTACAGAATATAGCTGCTGTGCATGCAATAGTAGCAACATTGAAAGCTTAGATACTAAACTTACAATAAGCCAAAATATCTCGTTTATTTCTATAAATTACTATTTTTAATTTGCTATAAGTTTTGTCAAAATCGGTTGATTAATGTGGCCATAAAGTCCATCACAAAAAATGGTCATTCCTATCTTTATATATATAATTCTATCTATCTATTATTCTATTATTTCTGCTCCTGATAACGGTATTTGAACAAAATTTGGTACGTCGGTTTGGTGTGCATTTTTTAAGTGCTGCTGCAAATATGGGCGGGATTGGACAAAGAAGCGTGGTACCTCTGATACAAACCACAAATTAAAAATCTATTGGGCCTTACTACGGTTCTCGAATCGACTTCGACTGTTGTACTAGATTAAAGAAACACACAACATTTTTCTTTAATCTATTACAGCAGTCGAAGTCGAATCGAGAACCGTAATAAACCCCATTATTTCTGCTCCTGATAACGGTATTTGAACAAAATTTGGTACGTCGGTTCGGTGTGCATTTTTTTAGTGCTGCTGCAAATATGGGCGGGATTGGACAAAGTGGCGTGGCACCACCCATATAACCCAAAAATTTAAATCGCCATATTTTGGGCATTTTTTGACCTACGTCGATGATATTTGGTACATATGGTGTTGGCATAATTTGGAATACGTACCGGGAGAAAAGTGGATGGGACCACGCTCCTTTTTAGGAAAATTAAAAATCGTAATATAGTCTTAACTACTGGACCGATCGTCACAATAGGATATATAAATACTTTTAATTTTATTTTATAACGAGGGGGCAGCGAAGTACACCGGGATCTGCTAGTTAATTATATAGATTTAATGATTGAGCCTATTTTATGATATTAGTACTTCAAAAGAGTTGGTTTTCACCAATAAATACATACATATGTATGCACTTGATTTCTTTTAATGACAAATAACGTTAACATCACAGCATAACAAAGTTAAGAAAAAGATTTCAATGTGTTTGCACCACTCTCGACTCCATCTGTCACCCCCTCTCACACTCTTGCGGAAATTGTTGTTAACTTTGCGTGTTGTATTAATGCTTGCAAGCAAGGTAAATAAGCATGTGCGTAAAATGTACAACTACTTTACCTCATTATTTTCGAATGCATGTACTATATGTGTGTTGTTTAAGTATAACGGAGTACGTTTGTAAAATAATAAAACATATAACAAAACTGCAGGTTATTTACCTTTAAGGTTTATTTCTTTTTTTTAAGTTCACAAATACTAAATGAATAAATCGTAATTTTGTTGTTAATCAGCAATACGCTAAAATACTCTTGACCAAAGTTTTTTTTATAAAATAATATTTAATGACGTTTAAAAAAAAAAAGTAGTAAATGAAAACCGTTAATGTACATACATACACACATATAATATTTATGACAACTCACTTAAATGTATTTAATGAGGAACAATTTCACATTGTAATAACTTTTTTATTGTTGCCCCACAATGCAACGTGTAATACAACAGTGGCGGTATTCAGTGTTTGGTGCAAATGGTCTTGCGAAAGTATAAATGCAAAAATATGTACATACATACATATGTAGCTTCTAATTAAATTTAATGGCCATTCTTTGTGTTTGATCATAAAGCTATATTATTTTGTATTTGCAATTTCGTAAGATCATTTGCACCAAACACTGAATACCGCCTTTATTAATTTCTGAGCACATCGAATGTGTATGACGAGTGGTAGGTACGAGTGTGTTGGCATTTTGTAAGTTTATGAGTGATGTGTTAATTTCTTTTTCATATACAAACTTATGTAGTTTTTTCCTTAAAGAAAATTTCATATCTTTGATAGCTTTTTCTATACTCTTCACTACACGTGAAACATGTTGCATGTTTGTTATTCAATTTGTAAATTTAGAAAAAAAAAATATTGTAAAATATTTTTGATACATTTTAATTAAGAATTTTATAATTGTAGATGATCTAATAATATTATTAAAGAACAATTTTCTACATGACAGCATTTTATACCAAATCATCAGTAGGAACTAGACGTAGTAGTAGCAGTAAACTTTTTAGCTTTGTGCACTTAATTTTAAAAACCATATGAGAACTATGTACATATTATCTACTAAAAAAAATACATGAAAAGTTTGTGTAAGATTCTGCACAGCCGAATATAGGGCGCTCATTGACTTCTGTCTACTTACTATTCATTTTCGTTCGTTTCATTATTTATGGGTGTGTTAAATTTTTGTAAAATTAATTGTTCGCACTTTGTTATAAACTCAAGTTTTATTAGATAATTATGAAAAATATAAAATGATTTGTATATAGCGACTTTCTTTTTAGGCTTGGGAAAATTATTTGCAGAAAAAATTTTTTTTTTCTCTCTTCAAGATGTTAAAACTTATTATTTATGACTGGCATAATTAATGGTTAAAAACAAAAAGAAATCAAAATGAATTATGCAAGAAGAAAATAATAATTTTCAAGAGTTTTTTTATTAATTTGGCTTACAATGTTAAAAATTTTAACAAAAAATATAATTTTTTTAAGTAAAAAAAACTGCGTCGTTAACCGATTCTGGTAGAGGGCGCTGTTTAATAAATCTTACAGCTGAAATTTATTGTAGTACAATTTGTGACTAAATAATATCCGGCCTTCAGCTGGAGTTACGGAGCTTCGGTGTGTATGAAGACCGATAGTATGACAAATAATTTTGTAAAAAATTTAGGTTGCTAAATCGCCGTTTAAGGGGAGTTTTTTATATATTTTTTTCAGTAAGCGAAGCATAAAGAACACATTAAGGATAATGTTAGGGATTTGGTGTCTTTGCTGACCAATTATAGAATTTGTATTTTTTTGTAAAGGGACAAAAAGACCCATGCAGCGAAGAGTAATTTAATTAATGGAGTTCATGTTGAAGTTACGGCTTTGGTGTCTTTGCAGACGAATAATAGAATTTGCTGACAAATAATTTGTAGAACATTTTAACCTGGTACATAGCCGGCGAGGAGGAGCTTTTTGACCCTTTTATTGACAGCGACAAAAAGAGCCACACAGCGTAGTGTAATAAGGTTAAACACATACATTTCTAGTGATCATGGTGAAGTTAGGGCTTCGGAGTCTTTGCAGACCCATAATAGAATTTGATGAGAAATAATATTTGTAAAACATTTTAGCTCGTTAAATCGCCATTCATGGAGAGTGTTTTTACCCTTTTATTAGTAAAGCTACAAAAAGACAAATACAGCGAAGAGTATTTAAAGGTTCCAGGTTAATGATCCTTGTTATACAAGGAACATGAGGAACAAGATTTCATAAAGCTGATTATAACAATGTCAGAGGTTAAAATTTAGCTCCGCCTAAAGTTTCTGTTACACCCAATTCACACGGTGATTTTAGTCTGACTAAATATCATGACAATTTTTTTTTGGTTGGCGAGCGGGATTAGAGAAGAAAGAGAAGTAGAAAATTATCAAATTTTCTGTTTTCCATGCATTTTTTTGTATTTCCTTTTACCTTTGTTTCGGTTTTTGTTATTATGTTTTATTCTTTTTCTACTTTCAAAGAAGATTGAGCGTTTATACGATAAAAACTCAACACTTCAAGAGAAAGAAGCCTTGCTTAAAAATCATAGTATAATTGCAAGAGGATTAACGAAGATACTTTCAAAGATAAGATGAAAAAATTCATGAATTTTTAATCACCGTGTAAATTGTATAGATTTACACAGTGATTGTTAGTCATGACGAAATATCATGACATTTTTTTTTTGGAAGGCGAGCGGGGTAGAGAAGAAAGAGGGGTAGAAAAACACCCAATTTACACGGTGATTTTTAGTCATGACTAAATATCATGACATTTTTTTTTTGGCTGGCGAGCGGGGTAGAGAAGAAAGAGGGGTAGAAAAATAATCACATTTTCTGTTTTCCATGCATTTTTAAATAAATGTAAACATACATACTTACATACATACTTATGTACGTACATAAGATTGAATCGCCGCTACGACTAATTGCTAGCATATCAGTCGAGAGGTACATCAGAGATGTAGTTTAATGTGGCGATTAATTTAATTGTGTGAAACTCTCATTACACCCACTTAGTTTCAGATTTCTTTTGGTCGCACCCAGCATATCCTAACCTATCCTCGTCAACCATTTTATAATAGATATTTTGATGTCTTAACCCTTCACTTTTTTATTTACAGAATGCCAAAATAATAACATACATATAAGATAATTATTGTATAAATCACACCTGCTACATACCTTGCCCAAAAAGCCTAAGGTCACCTTAAGCTTTACGTCCTAAGCTGAAGCATTATCAGTGAACCTGAAAGCGAACGAAGTAGTAAAAACACACTGTGGCCACATCAAATTTCTATTAATCAGGAAAAAGAAATTTTATACTTATACTGAAATTTATTTTACGCAAACAGCAAAAAAACGCGCGCACACAATAATTGCCAGTATTGAAAAAAAAACAAGAAAACTTCAGGCAAATAGCATAAAAAATAAAACGAAGAAGGCAAAAAGCATTTAGAAATTAGCATGTAGAAAAATAACGCACACTGAACATACTTCGAGTCAGCAAACAACGAAAATCATGTACACACACAAATACGTTTCTCATATTTATTTACTAGGGAATACAAAAAAGGGCACACGTTCAATGTGAATGACCGCGGCTAACACACATTTAACGTTTAAATAAAGGCAAAAAAAAATAAAACAATTTTATTTTATAAACTATAAAAAGAAGAAGCATTCTAAGAGCAAGTGAGAAAGATATAATTAAACAGAAATATATTAAAACCAAAGAGAGAGAGAAAGAGAGAGAGTACAAACTTATAAGGTGGAGAATGTTTTATGTGAAGTTGGGGGCTGTAATCGAATATTCTTTACACTATAGTGCAAAGAATTTTCAAGAATTTGACGTAAAACAATATGAAAAATGGTTGACCTTGCAGGACATTACTGAAACTAATAGGAAATATAATTTTTTATTTAATACATACTAAGGAATTTCTGAAGTACGAAACAGATTTATTTTTTTTATTTTAGCAGAGATATCTCTGGAACCAGTTTATAGCGACTAAGATCGATTTTATGGCATTAAACTCATATATCCAAGTGCTACATGATTATAAAAAGTAAATCCAACAAGAATTTTTAAAGCGTTTATCTAACACTTTAACAAAAGTTATCCACGAAGATACTTCCCGAACAACTAAATGATTTTAATCACATTTTCAGCAATCGATATACTACATACATATGTAGGTATCGTTAGGTAAAGTGTAACATCATGTAACTACACCTTTTGAAATATTAATGCAGTTCGATACAATTCGATACGATCATTTCGATCTTGATTCATAATAACTATAATCAAATAAGAACATATGTATGTATGTATGTACATATGTAGTATGTAAGAATGTGTACACAGCCCGCGAAAATTCAAAATTCACCTTTTCTTTTGAACAAACCTCGTATAAATAAGATAAGAATAAAATATTGGTGTCTATTCCAGAAAACGCGTCGAAGATGTGAAAATTTACATGGAAACAAAAACAAAATTTCAAGAATTGTGTTTGCTTTTTATATCTACATTTCTAAAATTAAATAAACGTGATAAATTAAACGCGTTTCCTATCCATGAAAAGCGGTAAGATTTATTTGATAAATAAAACAAATTTTTTAAATGTATTCAATTTGGTTTTGTTTCCCATGTAAATTTTCACTTCTTCGACGCGTTTTCTGAAATAGACACAATTATACAAAACATTTCACAAAAATTTCAATTAAATAATTAACAATTTTAATATTTGATAAAATATCAAAATGCTTGACAAAAACCACGCACAAAATACTTTAAAAATAATATCCATATGTATGTACATATGTACATATGTATGTATTTTTTAAATGACAAATACCTACGTCACAATTCCACATGAATAAAGCCAATAAACTCAACTTGCTCTGAATAAATTTTCATACCCGCAAATTTCAAACATTAACTGACTGGTTGGTTTGTAGATTACTTCACACAGAAGAGAAACCCCTTCATGTTTTTTTTTTATTTTATTTTCTTCCTTAAAGGTTAATAACAACAACAACAAAAATAAGTAAAATATCGTATAAAAAAAAAAAACACTGAACACTCTTTACATGACATGAGTAAAGAAATTCTGACATGCAAAATATAAACAAACGCCACAAAATGTCATTAAACTCGGGCCAAAAAGGCAAACATTACGGTAGAAATTATATATTTAATGAATTGTCATTTAAGAGAAAAGAACATTTAACATATACGAAATAAAGAGATTTTTTATATGTATTCATTTGGGCGAAGATGAGAATTATTCTCTTCACAGTGTTGCCACGTACTACTTACAGTGGAATTACCATAATTTTTTTTGGGGAAAGTCTGCAAAATAATATAATTGCAACCATGGGATATTAAGCGTCAAAGTATAATTTTCCACTTGAACTATTTTCCACTCCATTCAGATCAGTGGTAGAAATCCCAAAGCTTTGGCAAACAAGTTTCTCCTTCTAGAAACATACATTGACAGCTCTGTTTAATTTTGCGAAATTGGGCTCTGCTGTCAAAGTCAGATAACCGTATATTTGCTCATAAATGCTATACCAATAGCAGTTCCATTTCAAACGAAGAGGAAACGTCAGTTTATACACTTCCTCTATCTAAGCTTTTAAGCTTTTGGTTCCTTTCAGTATCATACGTTAACATATTTTACAAAATTTATTGTTTTTTTAGAGAATATTGTAAAAAGTCTTAGCATGATGCGAAATTTAAATGATTTCTACTTTTGTTTCACATAATTTCCAATTTTTTCCTTACTAAAGGGTGTTTTTTATAGAGTTTGAGTTGGCATCACTGCTTTATTTGAGCACCCAATTAACAGCTGATAGTTGCTTTTTGTTTAGTTTGCTTTGAAATTTCATTATGTTCGACTTACAGCAGAGCAACGAGTGCAAATTGTTCAAAGTTTTAATCAAAATAATTGTTCTATTCGTCAAACTCAATGAAACTTTTGATGATAAAATAATTTCACGTAATGGCCCAATTAATTGGCCACCAATATCGTGTGATTTAATTTATGTTAAGTCACTTGTCTACGTTGATAAACCTCAAACAATTGAACACTTGCAAATCAACATTCAAGGAGTTATAGGCGAAATACGGCCGCAAATGCTGCGAAAAGTTGTTGAAAATTAGTGTTCCAGATTGCGCCTTCTACGCGCGAACCGTGGCGTCCACATGTCAGAAATCATATTTAAACATTAATTCATAAATTTTCTTTCCAATATAAATATATTTCCTTGTTTTATTATGATTGTAACTTGTGTCACTCTATAAAAAAACACCCTTTATTTCCTTCTATTACTTTCTTTTGGTTACCGTCTTTTTCACAAGACAGTTATACACCGAAAACATATCTGTAACTAGCTATTGCCATTTCGAACCTCAGTGATTCGCTCTGTTAATCGTACTTCGAAAGAATTCAACCAAATTTATTATCCTATAAGATATATTCTATATTTCACACAAGAAAGATTGGGAGTTATACTAACCACATTCCTTCTTGATTTAGTGAAATTTATCGTTAACCTAATATTTATATAGTTCTTGATTACTTAATTCCATTCTTACAATATCGTTTGCTGTAGTATAAGTAATAATGATGACAATTTCTGCAGCAACTTAATACATCCGATACTGTCAGAAGGTAGTGAGATTTTAGGCAAAGTTTATTTTTTCTTGGACTTTGTTATAAAAATCCAACTCTGATATCATGGAGAAACTACTTTATAGTATCGAGTCGAGAAAACTAGCAAATAATCGATATTGCTACCCACTACTTAAATTTTTCGCCATCACTAATAAGTAGTAATTGAGATCTAACGGCTTCCATTATTTTGCTGAATCCTTCCCTTAAGTGAAGATTTTTCTCCAGGGCATTAACATCTAAATCTATTGATCTGTTGTTGCATTATATTAGCCAAAGTTTTTCGCTCACAGTACATGCTCACTGCTACCCCACATTTTTAACTAACCTTCGCATTTTACTTGAGACGATGGTATCTGAAGTTTCCGTGTTCAGTTACCAACATACTTATTCAGTTTAAGAAGCTCCCACTTCCAGACTGCTTTTGCGATGGTTGGGCTTTCTATAACGTAATGACGGGTGGCATTGTTGCCGGCATTATTAATGGTTTAAGGCACAAAAATGGGGAATATAGTGGCCGGTTTGCGACACGCGTGGATGAGTTTATCTCATTTTTAAATAAGGTTCCGAAGTCGCTGTTGCACGACCCTTTAGAACAGTGATTGTCAGCTCATATTTAAATTGAGGAATCTCAAAGTACGCGTATTCTTCACAAACTTTTTTGTATTCTTTTATTTAAACGTTAATGATCAAGCAGCGAATACACACCAGCGGATCCTTATAAATTTTTTTAGGTGTTTTTTCAACTATACCAGCAAACAAACGTGTTTTATATCAAATTTGCAGGAAATAATGAATTATGCAGTCTGACACATCCCAGAAAAAACTACTGCTTCGGCCGAAGCAGGTTTGTCAAGGAGACATGCTTGTTGTTGTTGTGCTTACCGCTGCGAAAAGCGCTTCGTACATGCATGATTTTTGTTCGAGATGTCCCACTTTGGAGCTCTTGTTTTTTACATAAAAGAGCGATTTTTTCTAAACATCCAAAATGCTCTAAGATCATGTTTGAATTATCTGAATTATGCCTTCGTTTTACTGCGTCATCTACTATCATACATAATTCATCTATAGGCAAATACACAATTTTAAATAAATAAATAAGAAAGTAGAGAGAGAGGCAGAGAGCATCTAAATGAAATTTTTTCTTCCATTCGCTGTTTACTTTATTATTCGTGTCAACTAAATGTAAACTGCCAACTTAAACGTGCTTAAAAATAAGTTGAGCGATCTCTCTGCCTTCTTTTTGTGCAGCCTCGGAAGCACTTCAAAACTGCGCATCTCGAAAGCATGAAATTTTGTTACTGCTTCCAGAAACATAATAATTTTTTGCTGGGATACATTTTATGATTGTAAATGCTTTTGGCAATATGAAAGGCATCTATTTTTTAAAAAAATTGAGAAAACGTTTTAAAAATGGGATAAAATATTTCCTAAGGAATTATTATCTTTCACCATATATCAAACGTATGACTTTTTTGGTTTGGTATGTAATTTTGACACTCACTCTCTGTAAAAATGCAGATCCTTCGAAAAGTTAAAGTGAGGTTATGTTCTGGACAAATTTAGTGGACTTTTCATTTCATTTCATGTTACGAATGTAGAACCTGGGCGATGATGTTCTTACTAGAGGGTTTTTCATTATGCATGTCCAATCTTTAAATTTAAATAAAACAAAGTTCAGATCCTTCTAAAAATTAAAGTGAGGTTATGTTCCAGACTTCGAATCTTTTACTTGTGCTTGGGAAGCAGTTACGTTGCTTGTCTTAGGGGCAGGAGCTTTACCTCTTGGAATGCCATTGAAGATTTCCTATTATGTGTGTGTTTGTAAACGATTATTAGGGTTTAGCTTAAATCTGATTTTACAGAATCATAAAAAACTTAGATGCAAAATCCGACTATATTTCAACGTTTTGCTCCAAAAATTCCTGCTCTGTGGCAACATTTTTGTATTATTGCAAACAATTTCGTTGTAACAATTACAGACCGGCATTTTATATGGGCCCTTTCATAATCACAATGGAGCTTCTCCAAAATATAAACTAAAGCAAAAAACACTTTAACGAGAGCAAGACACAAAAGCGGACGATTGCAAATATGTGTGTGTTTTGTGAGGTGTTTATGTGTATGGGGGCCGTATACTCTTCTTACACTCATTTCAGGTTTATTTTGTGTACAAAAATTCACTTGTGTTTTGTTGTTGTTGTTGTTGTTGCTGCCTTCATACATACATTAAAGATTTGCGTGTTGTTTGGTTTCATTTTTTGTTCTGCGGTATGTTCAATAGATGCCTACAAAATGTGTAGCTGCTGTGTTCTTGTTGTTTTTGAGATGGTTGTGCATTTTTAGCGTATGGAGGTGAACGACCGACCTAGCCATTCTTGTTATGATTTTTATTCCGCTCCTCTTTTTTTTTTTTTTTTTGCTTCCTACATTTTTGTTTATTCTTTCTTATGTCTTCTTTGATTTGGTGCTGTTGATTTCTTATTAATAATTCTCGTACATTTAGAACAGAGCAACTGAAAGAGCAAATTCTAAGAGACTTCGTGAACACATTGCAAAAAACGATACAATTTGTTGAAGTTCTTTTTTTTTTTTTTTTCTTTTTTGGTCTGTGGCATGACTCACTGGTGTGACTTGGAAAGAATTTTTTCGTTTTAATATTTTTTTAAAATTTTTTCATTTTGAGAATTGTGGTTTTTCTTAGAAATCGGCTTTAAAAGAACTTCTTTGTTTTGCAATAAATTTAGCAACAAAATTTTTGAAAATTTTCATAATTTGTGGGTGTGTAATTTTCATTATGAATCATTTTGAAAAAAGTTCTATTTTTTTGAATAAAACACATTTAATAATTTTTATTATTCTTCATTCAGACACCTACTGAATTCACATGTTCGTGTAAGTTTAGTAAACAAACCCCCACCATTAACCTTGACTGTGACATTCATTCTTTCATTCATTAATAATTGATAGCTTTTATTTTTTGCTGATAAAGTGAATCCGTGACATTGTTAGAAAAGTAGTAAAACATTTTTGTGAAATTTATGTAGTACCTAAGTATATTGTGAGCCACAGTTCATCGACCCCTTAAAAATTTATATCGTTGGAAGCGAATATTATTTAATTTACGAGTATTACGTTTATGATTTATCTTTGTATGCTTTGGCATTTATTTGTTTATTTTTTGAAAAGATGGTGTAATTTTGCTTAAATACTATTTATTCTATGGTTCTATTTTAAAGTTTTTTTCTTTCAATTTACATAAGTACATACATACATACATAAATAGGTGTTTAGTTTAAAATTTTTAAAGGGAAGCCAGTAGGTATAGTATGGTTCAATGACTTGATTTAGTTGATCTTATATGTATGTAGAAACGTATACTTATGTATGTATGTATGTAAGTATGCTTACTTAAATTGAAAAAAAAAATCATTTTACATACTTTTAAAACTAATTAGCCTAGTTTCATATTTTTTTTTTTTTTTTGCAAAAATACATTGATTCTATCAACTCGAGCATTATTTTAATGAAAATATTCCATGAAGTTCAATGTAAGCCCGGTTTATTGAAAGCATTATCTATTGTTTATTCCTCAATGAAATTAATAAACTTTCATCGATTCATTAAAACAATGAACTTTTTTCTTAAAGTATTTTCAATTAAATTTATAAAAGTACCAGCTTTTATCCATGTGTTAGTTCACAGAACATACATATTAATGTAGACAATAAATTGTAGAGAAAAAATTCCGAAAGTAAAAAAGTACCTAATTTTTTTTTCATTGTACCCCCGGAAAATAAACTATACGAGTATGTTATAATGTTTTAAAAAAATTAGTCACAAATATAAAAGTACCAAGAGTACAAATTTGTCCTGTTTGTACTCCTTAAGAACTACTCAAAATTTTAATCTGAGACTTATGTTATCCATCTACCGTATTTCTTCCCTATCTATTAACCAATTATCGTGTGTAGTAGAACAAACCTCCAAACTCACAAACATACAAACTTTCTTACACGTCCTTTTCCTTGTTTTTGCACGATTTGTTTGCCAGATCTAATTCAAAATTATGTGTGTATTTTTCGTACAATGTTGTCTCCTCGTATATGTGATAATAGTGTTCCGCTGGTATAAATCTTCCAAAATTGGAACAAACATCACCATCATCATCAAATTTAATGGAGAATGTTTATTATCATTTGAAAGAACATTCTTTGACATAAATTTTTTGAAGATTATGTCTATCAAATGTTGGCCACTGCTACGTCGCAGATGGTCCATCCGTTGAGTCCAATTTTCGATGATTCGATCGCGCATTTCGACTGGTAACTGGCGTATGACACGCGTGATGTTTTCCTCCAAGACTTTACATATCCCCGCAGGAAAAAGTCTAACGGTGTGATATCACATGATCTTGGTGGCCAATCGACCGGCCCAAAACGTGAAATTATGTGCTCACCGAAATGTTCTCTCAATAAATCCATTGATTCATGCGATGTATGGCAAGTGGCGCCGTCTTGCTGAAACCAAATGTCGCCGAGATCACGAGCTTCAATTTCAGGCATCAAATAGTCGGTTATCATGGCACGATGACGGCATCATTTTTAAAGAAATATGGACCGATGATTCCACCGGCCCACAAACCACACCAAACCGTTGTTTTTTCTGGATGAAGTGGCAGTTCTTGAATCTCTTCAGGTTGCTCTTCGTCCCAAATGCGGCAATTGAGCCAGAAATGGGCCTCATCGCTAAACAAAATTTTCTTCGAAACACATTCCTCACAGAACGTGAATTTTCGTAATAAAGTTTAACGATTTGTAAACGTTGTTCAGGCGTAAGTCTTTCCATTATGAAATGCCAAACAATACTAAACAAAAATAACACGACAGCATGACATGACTCACACGTGATCTGTCAAAAAAACGCTATTGAAAAAAGTATTTCTACTTGGATCACCCTTTATTAGTAGAATCATATTATTATAGAGAGAAGCATTATATTGTAACGTCAATTAGTATTTGGTCGATATTCTGAAATTCGAATCGAGAAGTAGAAAGGTACTTCTCATAAATCACAGGATAACACTTTATGTATTTAATCTTCGACTTTTAACTATTTTGTGTCTAAACATATCTCACTGTCTCTTTTCCGTTTTGCCAACTTCTCTGACAAGTTTAACCCTTAACATGCACACACGTTGTTTTCATAACCTATTTTTTTTTACCGACTTCAAAATAGGAGGAGGTTATCAATTTATGTGTATTTTTGTATGTTTGCAGACCAATTTTAAAAATTTTTTCTTTCAAATGTTTTGCTTGCACTTGGATTTGATAATCGGCTGCAAGTTGTTCCCTTATTGATCGATTTTCAAAATTCTTTCTGTTTTTTTTTTGTTTGTGTAGCTTGAATTTTGGTGCCACATTTTTTCGTTTGCAAAATCGGGGGGCCAAGTTATCCCCCATCGAGTTGCTGATTATCGCATAACTTCTCCAGTTACACAACACTTTTCGTAATTAATTTTTATCGGGTTTAGTTGGTCGCATAACATTTTTTTTAAATCTAAGGGGGCAAGTTGTCCCCCTAACCTCATAAATAATCAATTCGTAGGTCGATATTAAAATTACTAATTTTTCTGTTTGAGAGGACTTGCTTGGTGGTATATTTTTTCAGGGAATTTTAGAGGGGCTAATAGCTGCCCCCTTTCGATATACGAGTACATATTGATTTTCGTCTAAGTCATATATTTATGGACCGATTTTCAAAATTCTCGCGATTTTGTAAAACTTCCTTTTTTAAATTGCGAGGAACAATTCGTCTGCTTAAAATATTGATTATCGCGTAACTTCACCATTTTTGGACCGATTTAAAAAGTGTTAACTTGCAGTTTGAAATGTAAGTGATTTTTAATTGTTAAGAAGATAAGAATAACTTCTTTTGTGACAATAAAATATAAAGCAGAAATAATTTATATCGGGTTTTGAAGTTTCGCAAAGCTGCGTTCGATTGGCTTTTCATATTAAAGTCGGTTTTTTTTTTTTTTTGTGAAACAACATGGGGGTAACAAAACTCAGTTACATTTCTTTTTAGAGGAGACTTCCAAAGGAAACGCATAGTAGTTGAGATTATTTGGATGGACTCCTTTTCAGTCACAAGCAGTATCTTAGGATAAGTGTTTAAAAAAAATGTCATTTAAATAGGGCGCTCTTAGAGGAGATTAAGTGCACTTGGTGAGGTACCTGTAAGCTTATGGTGGTTTGGAATATGCAATTGCAATTCCGGCGGAGTTTCAAGTTCCCCAGGATTTAAAGATCACTATGGTAGACGGCCGCGTCAGAATACTCTTGCACGCAATTCTACCTGGCAGGCTACCTTTCATATTATTTTGAATGGAAAACAATTCAAAACCACCACAAAAGGTATCGGAAAATCACAAGATCATGTAAAGCACTTTCGAAGTTCATTATACAAATGCGAACAAAACAAAATTTTAATTATGTAAACTGCACAGTATACTTATAAGCATTAAAATTATTCTCGAACAAACAAATTTAGGTCAAGAGGATGTTTAAGGAAAATAATTCCCAGAAATTTGAAAAAAAACTTCTTTATAAAGAAAAGAAAAACAAACCAAACAATTCTTATCTTACTGTTGTAATATTAACAAATATTATTTTAGATTTCTAAAGAAAAATTACTTACAATTGATGAAATAAAAAAAAAAAACCAAAGCAAGGGAAGAGATCTTTTTTATTCATATAGAGAAACAAAAGCCAAGTTTGGCGGAAGAAAAAAAAACAATACAAATAAAATCTGTAATAAAAGCTGTTTTTTTGTTCTCTTGTGGATTTATAAATGCAAGAACTTTATATAAAAAAGGCTTTTAAATTTCATTAAATTGCACTTAAGCATTAAATTTCATTATCCTGTGTGCGACACGACGGTGTTGTCGTGTGTGTGCACGAAACATAGTTCAACATCTTTGTCGTTATTTTTGCTTTATTCTTCATTTATTCATTATTTTTTTTATTTTTTGCCTAAACAACAGCAAATAAATTGAATTTAATGCATTCACAGCTCAACAAGCATTACGTTACGTTACGAACAGCTTTCATAAGACATACGCAGACGACAGATTGGCGGACAGACTTATTTATCAACATTCCCTAGAAACACAACAATAACAAGAACGAACAACTAATAACGAAGTTCAATGTCCTGTTTGCTATAAAAAGGATTTTGCAAGTAAATTCATGCTGATTTTATTTTTATTATTATTTTTTTTGTTGTGTGGAAACAAATCATGGATTTTCTTGTGCTTGCAGTAGTGTGGCTCGCTCTACTAATGCTATTGCTTCCAGTAGGTGGTTGGTTATTGGTTAGAGTTAATAATACGAATAAAACAGAGCGTAGAGTTTATGAAGAATATGTTTTTGAACAAGGACATGACAAGAAAAGAAATCCCTAACCAATGCAGCAATTTAGTTTAAGGTTCTTTGTCTTCTTGATGTTGCATAAACAGTATGGTTTTGCTTTCAGTGGCTGAAGTTGTAATATAGTTTATAGTGGCATAGGTTAGGGTTAGTTTCTTATTTTACTTTTTTTCTTCTTTTTTTAATTAAATTTTTTTCTTATTTGGCGAGAATATGTTTAAAGTTAAAGTGTTTGTTGTTGTTTAACTGGTATTGATGGTGGTGGTAGTTGGTATGAAAAGACAAGGAAACTTTTTAAAAATTGTATAAAATTCTATAGATGTTTTGTTTAGATTTTATCATAAGAAGTTGTCGCCGAGACAGCCAGAATAAAGTTCTTTGTTTTGAGTGATCAAACAATTTTTAGTTTAGATCGCAAGCGATCAAAGGAGATAGAAAATATTAAAATATTTTCCCTTCTTTAAAGAGAAAAAACCAGATATACATGCATTCTCAAGCATTATTAAAAGAGGGGTTGGTTGCTGTCTCTGGTAAGATTAACTAATCTTAGTCCATTGATCGAGAGTATGGTTTCCACAACTTACCTTATATAAAGAACCGAGAAAAAAACAAAAATAACGAGGTTCTAATAAATGATTCTCGTAGAAATGACAGAAAAACAAAAAAGTTGGTATACCGTTTTTCGAAAATTTACATCTGGCCAAATGGTATTCCACTATTGGCCTTGAAACAGTGCTCTTCTATGCTAGCACGTCCATTGGCTCGCCTCTTCAGCACTTTGTACCATGCTGGTGAATTTCCAAAGTATTGAAAGGTTCCCAATGTAACGCCAATCACTAAAAAGGGGGAAGGAAAATTGGTTCTGCCAGCCAGCTTACACAAAAATAAACACTTGACATCCACGGGCAGGTTCCAACCCACAAACACAACAGAGACACAAACAATTAAAATTCTGAAAAAACTACAAAAAAAAACTCAAAAACACTAAACAACAAATGGACCATATGTTCCCAAAAAATAAAATTTTTTTTTGATCCTCCAATATCCACACACAATCACCTTACGATGCCGTCTCACATACCCTTACCCGAACAATTAAACTTAGTACGCAGACATTCTGTTTTTATCTATTATTATTTACATACTTTATTAAAATTAAAAGAAACTTGAGCTAATAAATGAATGTGTTGAATTTCCTACTGGAGTTACTGGCCTTCCTTTTAGCAAAGTGGTGTCATTCTGGTGGCTCTAGATATTTCCGAGACGTTTGATAAGAGTGTGGCTTGGAGCATTTTTGTCAAAACTTTTCGCTTTTGGTGATGGCACAATCTATTTGTATGGAGCTTTCTCAGAGATCGCACTATACGAGTTGTTAAACATGGGTTCTCATCAAAAGAGTTCAAGATTAATTTAGGGGTGAAGCAAGGCTCCGTTATTTATGATATTATATGTCAAACTTCCAACTCTATCTACCTGACGGAGATTAAGAATATGAGGCAAAACATTAATAATACGCTTAATAGCGACCTCTTAATATTTTCCGAATGAGGTATGGCAAATAGGATCTACTTTAAAGCCCGTAAGACCCAATGTGCCTTGGTTAGGCACAGGCGAATGATGAAACATGATGTTTGATATGTAATTATGTATGATATGGGTATTGGGGAATCACAGAAGCACTTAATGTTCGGCTGACTTCCTAAATGCATGTTGCTTTGTAGTAATACATAGTAGCGTGTTCATAAATGCAACCCTGAAAATTTTAGCAATGTATTTTGTTCCCATTGCAACACTGTTGCAGTTAATACGCAAGAAAGGCATCCAAATAGATTTAAAGCAAGTCGTTTATATTTTCTTTTAATAATGTTTAAAGCAGTATGGGAGCTGGAGTTTCCTTGTTCGCACAAATCAAAATATTTTTTCAATAAAATATACTTTTCCGCCATTGTTCGATTTATTATGAATGATACTTTGCAAATATACGTTCTTAAACAATTTCAGGGCTGCAAAGTATTAGTGTGCAACGTATTAAAAAAGTAACTACACTATGTATCAACTTGGTATTAATACTGTATTGATACATTGCAAATATACATTTAGGAAGTATACGTTCGTATACAAAGTTTGTATACAGTATTGCTACTGTATTTAAATCACATACATATGCAAAGTTTCGAAGCAATGCAACATCTATAAAACCGATGCCGTGTTTGCTTTCTTACTGCGTTAAAAATACTTGGCGGCGGCGTTTTGAAATGGTATACATTGTACAATTATTGTACTGCGGCGTTATGAAATGTGATGCTTTGTTCAAACACAAAGCAATTGACGTTTTGGAAGTCAGCCTTCTTGTCATCAAAATACAATGTGATGTTCGTTGAACCGATTACATTTTTCATGTCGCAAAAGAAGCTACAGGGCAGTTGGAAGACATACTTTACTACATCTGATCGAAAATGGAAAACAATTCTCATGTCTGGGCCGATGCCTCAATATCTATTTTGAACTTACTCGACAGCGTACAGAAGAGGGGCGAAGAGGAGAGGGAGACATTAGGGTAGCCAACTCTAAGAAGTCACTATCGTTACTAGAACGGTATGAGTTCTATTGAAATCAGCGAACTTGTCCTCTATACCCGACATGTTTTACGTGAAACATCCTCTTTATTAAGAGCACATCGAAGTACGCATTACAGAGAAAATTCGTACTTTAGCCAAACCGTTCGTATGTAAAATAAAATCCGCGCATATGTCTTTCTAATGAACCTTCAGTATATGGTAAAGTTCAAACTGAATGTCCTAAAACACTACTCCCTCTATCCTCCTTCCCATAACCAATTTTCACAAAGACACAACACCCTGCATAAGTGCTGGTGCCTGCCCTGAGTACTGGTACCTCACTTGATTAATAGTGCAAAAAAAAACATTTCGTTTTTAATTGGGGCCTTCACTCGGAATATAACTTCTTCTTATGCAATTCATAGTCCAGGAAGTGGGGTATAGAGAGAAGACTGTTAATAAAAATATAGGAGAGAATTAAATTCTCTGCTATGGCTCATTTTGTTAATTTTAAGCAGTGTGGCTGCAAATGTGGTTTTAATTTCGTAAATTGTATGCGCAGACATTTTACTAACTGTTTTATTTCGCTGAAAATTCTACTAAGCGATAAAGGAGAGTGAGAGCAGAGAGAACAGTATCAATTGCTGTCGCAAAAGTTTTTATATAGGGAACCCAAGATTCAATAACAATATGTTGATTTGTACTCTTCACGCTAATCGCTTTAGCGAACACCACCCTCATAAAATCATAAAAATGTTGAGGTCTTTATATTAAATATTCTATTTGAAATTATTCCAAAATTTCCAAGGATATTTTTTTAATGTAATTTCTATTATAATTTTAGCATTTTTCGATGTTAAAAAAAATGAAAGGAACTTAAACAAATTCAGGTCAACAGCTTGGAAAAAAGACTTTAAAGCACAAAATACGTTTAATTCCTATACCTGCCATATTTCTTGGCCGCCGTTTCCTGCACGGAATAGTTCTTTGTTCTGACTTTGTTTCAATCTTAAAATTTTTGTATCACTCAACATAGTTAATTAAATGAGGGTGGTCTTGGCTGAAGTGGTTAGCGCGTTGACTACTAAGCAAACAATGACGTGGGGCCTGGGTTCAAACCCTGGCCAGAGCAAGTCAATCAACATCATTAATTTCTGTAATGTACATTAGTGAGACATTGTATTAATTGTTGTCGGACTATTTAAGTGATGAAGGCATAGCACTGGTCACTAAAAAACTGTTCCGACAGCGATTGATGATGTTCCAAGCTAATGTACACAACATCGCCATCCTTCGTCGGTTAGCAGAAACATCGGCGAAGTAAAACAATTAATAAAATGCCTGCCAATACAGCTTAACAAAGTTAATGCGTCCACCTAACACCGGAGGCGCCTCAACACTGCTATAAAATTTAACATAACGCGCAAATCAGAGTTGTAAAAGAGTTAAGCCTTCTACATTTTCAACATCTATCTTCTTTACTCTATCCCTCTTTCTGAGTTCCGGCACAATGCACTGCATACGTAGGGGTCATCCCCTGAGTGCTGGTCCTAATTAAAAAAAAAAAAAAAAAAAAAATGAAGACCTTTTAAACATGATGTCCGTAAGTTACTTATAAAAAAAAAAAAAAACAAATCAACTCGATTTATTCCCGATGGTGTTGCACAGGAAATTGTTGCTTCTTGTAGGTGGTCCCGAACAAAGAAACTTAAAGCAAATAGTTCTTATGGTACAACACAGAGAAGAAAGTATGAGACAAATCTTAACTGAGAGTTATTAAACAAACTGTCAATTATATTTAAGTGTTGGGTTTTTTTCTTTAGTCTCCAGCTGTTAAGAAAATTAATTACCAACTTGAGGATAACAAAATTGTTGGTCAAGTTAAAAATTGAAAAAAGTTTATGTTTAAGCATTTATTACAAGAAAGAGTATCTAATTTCTATTTCAACAAACTTAAAATAAGTTTATTTGATATCCGAGAAAGTTTAACACCTCTGCCTATAATAGCTCACAATATAGAAGTCTGTTACATTCGTAAAGAGGAACTTTTACGCTAGGAAACACTTAAAAGATCTAGACATATTATCCTTTGTTAAACTGTAATAGTTTTACAAGGATCCTTTTTTATATACGAATTCTTAAAAATATATTGTCATTTAAAGAATAGTTTTTATTAAAAAAGTAAAAATTTCCTGAAAAAGTTATTTTTTTTTTAATAAAGAATTTCTATTTACAACCTTAAAGAACGATTTGTTAACACGTTGGCTGCCACGTTACACGTTTTCATGCGACACCTAAATGTTACCCTGAGGCCACATCGCACATTTTCGTGTGACACCTAAATGTTACCTTGAGGCCACGCCGCACATTTTCGTACATTTTAATATGGAATTTTACATGGAATTTGGATTCTTCTAAAAAGGCTGTGGCAGCCAAGGTGTTAAGGAGACAAATTTGTAAAAAATACGTTTTGCAGAAAAAGTTCCCTTTTATCCATTTTTCCCCAAATGATCTTTTTTGTGAGGAGAAGTACCTTATGTAAAAAATTCAAATTACCATTTTTTTAAAAAGTACCTTTTTTCAAAAGTTCTTATTTTAAAAAACCAATAATTTATGTAAAAAAAATACCTTTCTCATTAATAAAGATTTTTTTTGTTGAAAACATACCATCTGTTAAAAAATTACATTAAGGGTATTCATTTCATAGAAAATGTAGAAAAATTTAAAACAAGGAAAAAGACGAGGACAAAGAAATATATGTAATTTCTCCCTCGCAGCTAAATTAACACTTGATCAACTAGATATAGGAAAATTTTTAAACAATTTATTCCAAAACTTGTTGCCTTTAATTGCTCATCAGTCACCCTTTATGCAAATGCAATACCCTAAACGTTAGCAGTTTCATTTCAACACAGGTGACATGACAAAATTAAATCATAAAAAATTTTAAATAAAAAATAAATAACGAAATAATAAAGTTTTCCTAATCAAACATTTACGTACTTATGTACATACATAAGTATGTACATATGTACTACATACATGTATACTACAAAAAAATCCACATAATAATAAAAAAAATAAAAGTAAATATCTCTACAAGCTGCCAAATACATACATATGTCTGTATGTATGTATGCACACATACTACCACATCATTCACATTGTTGTTGCTGTCGTTTATTTTTCTTTTGTAAAAACTAACCTCCGACAATGCAATTTCTAATACATATTGCAATCAAAAAACAAAACAACAACAAAAAGGCAGACTAAACTATGCACGATTAAATGTAAAAAACCAGCAAAAAAGAAACACACATGTTGCTAAACAAAACACACAAAAATTGCAGTAACAACAATGCAAGCAACATAAGCGACGAAATGGCAATCCAAATATTCGTGTTCTATTCGTATTTGTAGTAATGAAACTGCCGAGTTGGCGGTAGACTAGCAGCCAAACTCATACACACACACACACACACACACATACACGAGTGTATGCAAATAAACATGCAATTATTTTGCTGTCGTTATTCTAGTCGTATTAATAAGTCGGCTATTTTTTTTCTGTGTTGTTGTTGTTCTTTATTATTAAAAAGCAGTAAAGAATCATTTGTTTTTTTCTCTCTACATTGAAAAACAAGAGAAAAATTATGAAATATTTTTTTGCAGCTGTTTGCTTTGTTGTTAATGTCATTAATGTTGAGTTGATGTTGTTGATATTAAAAGGATAACAATTGATTGCAATTTGAAGACATTCGAACTGAAACACATGCACATACACTTCAAGCACACACACACAAACTTGCACAAATTTTATGCGTTTTTTTATAATTTTTTCTTCTTCTTTTTCATACTTCACAGTTGCACATCACGTCATGTTTTCTAGAAATATTATTGAGTTTCATTAATGCAACTTGATATAAGGAGCAAAACGAACACCAGCAAATTTTAAAATTGGAGATGGCATCGTAAGGAACTTTTTAATTAAACTAAGTACCTGTGTAGGTACATATGGAATTTTTTCATCCCATTCGTTGTCCAAATAGGTGGCTTCATTTTAATTTTTATGTCACCTGCATATAACAAATTTAGTGATTTCTAATTATTTTCCTTTAGTATAAAAATTAATATTTAAAATTAATTGATATATGTTTGTATGTATGTATGTATGTACCTACATACATACATACATATGTATGTCTGTAGGTAGGAATAATTTCTTTGTTAAGAGTTAATCGCCAGTAAGTATTTATTTTCTGGGCATTTTATTAGCCGTTTGTTATCAAACTTTATCCCCAAACCAATAATTAAAGCAGAAAAAATAACCTACCTTTACTTTTCGTAAAGTTCAACAAACTCAAACGACCCTGAGGTCTAGAGTTCAAAAAACCCCTACATTTATGAACATAAACACACACAAACCTACATCTGCACATACTATGCGACCACCATTTACAAATTCATTGCATAAAACTCGTGCACAACGTCATCATAGTCACTATACTCCGGTTATAAAAAAAAAAAAAATAACAACTACAACAACTGCTGCTTAAATTAAAGCATCAGAATGAACCCTACATTCATAAATAACGAAACACAAGAAGAAAATAATATACATACATATGAATATATATTTTTACATATGCACATAAATACATCCATCATATGGTATGTGTGATAGAAAGATATGCATGTACACACATACATATGTATATAAAAAACGAATAAAGTCGAACTATATAACGACCAATATAAGGAAAATACATCGTATTTTCTTTTAGGGGTCGTTGGCTCCTTTATCCCTTACTAACATACACATTTAACATTTCATATAAAAAACAGGCCCACACATAAACCTCTATGTATAGTACATCACCTACTATAACTTTAAAACAGAACACCACTCCCCCTCTCGACACACTATTCTAAACGTCATGCTTCTTCCTTCTACATCAGTTTATAGGTGCTTGACTGTGTGTACGTACATACATACATAAGTACGTATAATGCTGGCAACGTGACAAAACATTTTGGGGTCGTTGATGGTCGTTATCCCATATACCGAGAAAAGAAGAAATAAAAAAAAAAAAAACGCAACAATAACAACTACCACTACACATTCACTTACTCTGTGCGAAATTTACTCCATCTATTTTTATGCAATTTGAAGTACATATATGTATGTACATGAGTATATGTCTGTGTTTAAGCGTGTACGTGTATGCCTTTAGAGCAGTGTTGCCACAAATAAAATTATTAACTGACTTAAGAAAAAGGTATTATTTTTTCTTTTATATGTAATTATTCCTCTGAAGACCACTTTGCTGCGAAGAAAATATATAAAACAAGTAAGAGTGCTGTATTCAGCTGTGCCGGTTCTTATATACCCTTCACCAAGTCGTAAATGTATGTATAATTCATTGAATATAATACAGGATTTCCCTTCTTATATAAGTATGTATGTACATACGAGTATATCTATGTATATACATACAAACATACATATAATTAGAATAAATAACATACACACTTTTCGACAAATACACATGTACATATTTAATAGGTTTTCCAATAGAGATGATATGATTTTGATGTGACGTTTCGGCCATTTTTAATATGTCATGATCTGTCATTTGTTTTTCATTGTATTCAGTAGTTTTTACAATTTCATCATGGAGAGATATAAGCGAGAACAACGTTTACAAATTATTCAGTTTTATTATCAAAATAAACGCTCTCCAATTGCAACTTTTCGTGCTCTTTTGACATTTTCGTCGAATTGTTGAAAATTTTGAGCTCACATTTTCTTTACAAAATGTTCAAGTGCCAATTAGACAAAGAACCGCTCGAAGCAAAGCAAATATTGCTGCCGTTCAGTGTTGTTGAAGACCGCAATTTGTCGATTCCAAGACGTTCTCAACAATTGGGAGTGTCTAAAACCCCAACCTGCAGGATTTTAAGAAAGGATTTGGGTTTTCATCCATATAAAATTGTTCTCACTCAAGAACTGAAGCCATTGGACCGCCGTAAACGTCGTGAATTTGCTGATTTTGCCACACAGCAAATGCAACAATTGAATTATTGCGAGAAAAGTTTGGAGATTCAAAAGATTTCAAGAAAGTGTGATATTGAATGGCCTCCAAGATGTTGTGATTTAACACCATTAGACTATTTCTTGTGGGGTTATTTGAAGTCATTGGTCTTTCGAAATAAACCAGACTCTCTTCAAGCTTTACAAGTTAATATTGAACGTGCCATTCATGACATACGACTTGATTTAGTGGATAAAGTGCTCGAAAATTGTGTTCATCGAATTCGTTCCTGCAGAAGAAGTAGTGTGGAGGCCATTTTTAACTTTTCAATTTCCTTAACAATAAGTGTGTTTGTTTTGTAAAGAAATCAAAATTTTTTTCGCTCAAAATGAAGAGAGCGCCCTCTCTTGTGGGTGACGTTGCCATATATGAACAAAAAAAAAAACACATATTTTGTTGCACCAAAGAGGGCGCACTCTTCAATTTGAGCGAAACTGATTAAGAAGAGTACGCAAAGATGGCACTCTCTTCATTATGAGCGAAAAAAATTTAGGTTGTTAACTTCTCGGGCGCAGTTGCATTTGCGTTTACAATAAGTGGCATGGCAAAACAAGCAGGTATGCGCAGTTCGACAACAAGTACAACAATCCAAAAACAACATGTATTTTGTTGGTATAAAGCACTCGCTTCATATCAAAACACACAAACAAATTTAAAGCATTTTAATACGTATGAGTACCAAACTGTAACCATTTTTTATGTACTCTCTTCAAACTATATCAGTTTGTATGAAAATTTGGTATAAAGCGAGCTCAGTCAGCTGTGCTAGTAAGCTCACCTGTTGCATACACCTTGATAAGTGGTTAAATTTGTTGCATGTATTTATATAATTGTTTATATCTACGCATAATTTTTTTGGCAATAGCACGTGTATTGTTGTAATCACAAAACGT
This sequence comes from Lypha dubia, assembly GCA_947311025.1. NCBI lineage: Eukaryota > Metazoa > Arthropoda > Insecta > Diptera > Tachinidae > Lypha > Lypha dubia. The sequence continues at coordinate 7,571,320 of OX371262.1, read as the reverse complement.
TTTCACTGCTGTCGGCACTCCCGGAGTGCTACCCGTAGTTTTTTTTTTTTTTTGAGCTCTTCTACAAAAGTTGATGTCAAATATTCCTTACAAAAAAATTAAATAAATAAAAAAAATTAAAGGCAAAACGGCAATACCGTTTTGGAGTTGTAGTTTATATTTCCCTAACATGTGCAGGCTGGTCTGGACGTCTGCTCTTTCAGCAAAAAAGCAAGTGCATATTTTCTCTTTGTAGGTTTTCTTTGTGAGAGAAAAAGAGAGCTTGATTCCTATATTGTTCTTGTTGGATTTGCCAGACTTGTAATAAAAATAAATTAAACTTCCTATATACGTGTTTTTATTTTATATTTTTTTGTTGGTGTTGTTTTAGTTTGAAAATACACATGGCTGTTTTTGTTACTTCGTCGAGTGTTGGTGCATTCACCGCTTTCGGTCGTTCGTTGACTCTTGTGTTGTCGTCATCATCATCATAATGAACATCATCACAACATTGGGGACTCCTCTTTAATGTTTGAAAACTAAAAGAGGCAGTCAGCACACAAAACACTGCACATTGGGACTGTTTAGTAAAAATAAGGGTATTAAAGTTATGTGTTGCTGTAATTCATTACATAGTATATTGAAATATTCTAGACCACGTATGTACGTGCTTAAAGAGTAAGATAACAACCTGAAGCTACTCTTAAGCCCGACTTAAGTTGTTTCTTCACCAACACCTCCGATTTTGGTAGAAGACCTCGGCAATAACCGGTCAAGTGTTATGCCCGCCAGCACATCCTTTCCAAAAGAGATAAGAGTATGCTCAAAATCATCTATTCATTACCAAGGGGACACAGTATGCATCTTACAGGTCATCGCAAGATGAGTCCAATGTACGAATAACACTTCCCTAACCCTGTAGAAGGTATTCATCTGTGGTGCTTAGTGGCTTCCGTGTTCCCAGTGCAGAGAATCTTTAGAAATTAACTTTCTGTCGGCTTTGGTCTTAGCCGGATGCCTTAGGTGCCTGCTCACCATCCATCAGACTCAAGGAGGTTACCCTACTTCCTTTTATATGGAATATGTGAAGCATTAGTTTTATGGGTAATCGGCAAAAGGTAACGTCTGGAACAAAACCAATTACTCATATGCGCAGTAAACACCAAGATGCATAACTGTACCCCACAGAAGAAGAATACAGCCTTATAAATTTTGCTATATTTGGCAACCGCTGTACACCGTATTTCCACATTAAGATTTTTATTTCCCATTTCATATATAATTCTTTCGCACCACCACTTTTCTGGCCAATAACACCCACTGTGCAACAACTCGTTTTTAAATATTTTTTTCTTCTTTTTACTTAATTTGGGCTTCCTCTTCCCTAAACAACAACTGCATTGGAAATGTTACTTATTTCGCCAATTGCTTTTTTTTATTTTGTTTGTCGGCAATTTCAACTCAACACTTTGTTTTTATTTTCATTTGTCGAAGAGAAAACGGAAGAGAGTTTTCAAAATATTCATGACTTTCTCTTATTATAAAGATTTTCTTTTTTATTTGTACTTAGCAAAAACAATTTCTCTTTACTTCATTGTTATTTTCTTAACTTAATTTGTTTTTTTTTTGCTTCTTTGAAGTGATTGTGTTGCAATTCTGTACAATTTGTCATGTTCTTTTGACTAAACTGCTGCTACATTTATGACCTTTATGGGTGGTGCATAGACATGGTTGTCTGGTTTTTGTCTCTTTTGATATTTATATTAGCAAATTTTATTGTGCCATAAAGTAAAGGAAAACAATTAAAACTGCTAGCCGATTTGAGGAATATATTGCATGTACATGCATAAATACATTATGTATATCCTAAATTTGTGAATAATATGGAAAACATGGATGAATGTATGTGATGTTGTCATGTTGTCATCTTTCACATCTGTTATTTATCACTTAATCGCCGATGCCAAATCAGCATTATACATTATGGCTACCTTATCACACCGTGTTCTCACCATTAGGTGAGCTGCTTACCTTACTTCAGGTGAATACTAGAGTAGTTTCTTGAAACACCTCTGTTCAATATAATTGGAAAAGTAACACATTCCGATCGGAATGGTTGCAATTCCGTAGGTATTTGTATTCTGATCGTTTTTGATTTACAGTCTTCAGATTCCGTTGTATTTCGATTCTACAGTGATCAAGTTTTTTTTACTAGCAAAGATCACACTAACATTTTTTATTAACATGCAAAGCTGATGCTCCTAAAAGTATGCAATTTTTTATTGTTTACTACAATTAAATTTAGTAGGAAAAATAATTTAAAAAATAAACAAAATTTTAACCATTTTCTATCTGAATCGAGTTTTGTAACATGGCTGAATATGTATTGACCGATTAATGAACATTTTCAGAGACTGCATACGGTAGGTGAAGTGTGTTTGTAACACTTTTCAAGTGGCTGACGCTTTTGAGGAAAAAACGATTGTGTTTTACTTTTTTCTTGTTAGTGGCTTTGTGTAGATGATGTTAGATGCGGCACAGAAAACACCAATAACACTGTGGATTTAGAAATGGGTGCTCAAATAAAGCAGTGATGCCAACTCAGAGTTGTGACACTCTATTAAAAACACTCCATACATGGAGTCGTATGATTAATATCGAAGTATGTAATGTACGAGCATAGTAAGTATACGCTATGGTGCATTATAAGCATTTAGCAAATAATTTTTCCAACATTTTGCTTCATAAGCACCACAAAAATTTTCTAAATCAATTTTCATTGTTGCACAGGTCTCTAGCAATAATTTGGCTTTTACAGATTTAAAAAATATCTATTAGTCGACGAGTTATAGCCAAAAAACCATATAAACAATATGCTGAAAATCGGCATTTGACTGTAAAGTTCGAAGGTCGATTAAAAAAAAATCCGAACTAACGCCGCGATACGGGTCTCCTAATTTAGCCTCTATTTTCACCCCTCACTTTCAGAATCGACCTAACTTTTGCTAACCTGAATTTGTTCCACAGTGTAATTTTACTTTTACTAAACCTTGATATTTATAGAATACGGTAATTTTATCGGTTCCTCTTGCACCCCAGTTGGCTCATATCAACTTTCGAATCGTCGCATAAGCTTTTTTAAAGTGGATTGCCCTCTGCGAAGTTGTAGTCGTTACCTCTCACTTATCAGTCTGCCAAGATATTTCCACAAATTCTCAATTGCATAGAAGTTATTATTATGGCTTTCCTTTCATCTCCAATGGTTTCGTTTGGATCGCATTGTTAATTCCAAATCGTAGTTCATGGCAGGAACTAGCTCAACGGACAAATTTTTACGACCTACAGTTGTTGATCGTTGCAAATCTTTTCTAGTTTCATACGTTTAGCACTAATAGTCTATTAGGGTATTTTTCATTTCGTATTTGAAACTAAAACTTCCATTTTCAAATCCTGGCCACTTCCATCGCTAAACAAAAAGACAAAATGAATAAGAAAAAAGAAGATATGCTGATTTGCAGTAAGGCATTGTGTTTCTTGAACATCAGTCCAAGACAGAGGTCGCCAACTCTTCTGGTGGCTTCGGAAAACGTACAGGCAGACGAACATGGCTCATTCAACTTTTCTATTCATCAGTGCCTCGTTTCTTTAACGAATGTGAGAGTTTCTCGCATCGAAAAATTTATTATCATTCTATGAAAAACAGGATGAGTGAGAAGAAAAATATAAATTTTCTTATTTTTATTAGGTTTGCAGGGTGGCTCATATAAAAATCCTACTAATATTATATGACTGATTACAGGTTACAGAAACGAGGTACAGAATCCATATTATATATACGTTATCGCTCTTATATGAAAATTGTGAAAATTACATACAGAATGACAAGCCTATAAATATCCTTATTTTGGTGAAGGGCATAAAAATAATCAAATTGTTATTTATTTCTTTAAGGCTTTAATTAAATGTGTTAATTAAATTAACACCTCATTTTAAATTAGTTAAACAATACTAAGCCTTAATGTAGGCAAAATTTTTTTATATACATATTTACATACATACATATATGTACATATCTTAAATTGAACCTGAAGCATAGGCAACATATTTTGAAAAACCTTAAATTTTTTATTTTTGTACAAACCACACCTTCTCTTTAAAATATACTTATCTTGAAAAATGAACAAGCATTTAAGCCTAAAGGCCTGCTACATTTTGCAAAAAAAAAAATATAACAACAAAACAAAATATAAAATAATTTTAAATGACCTTTCGAGTGGCGATATGAGTTCATATTGTTTGATGGGGTTAATGAAACAGTTTGGCACAGAAAATGCACAAATGCACAGACAAAGTCACTCACTCACACACTCACTCTCAGGTAGATGAGGCAAAACCTTATCAACAACAACACAAAAAATATGACAATTTAAACAAAATCAAAACAGCAACGACCTCTAAAGAAGAAAAGCAGTGAAAAACTGGCAAAAAGAAAATTACTCTTTATCGCAAAAAATTAAAGAGTAGGCTTCACGTTAAGAAAAAAAGGCATTATTCTCTTTTACGTCAAAGAAAGAGTATTCACACACTCTTTAGCAATTGCAAAAGAGTTTAATTTACTCTTAAAAATGAAAGTGAATTTGTTTTTTTTTTTTTGATTATTTTTCCTAGTGTGTGTTTGTACGAGTGATTGCCGGTTTGGCTTTTGGCTTATAGTGCAACAACCGGCCTGGCCAGCCAACAACCCAGCCTGCCTGCCTGTTTGTGTTTTGTTTTGCTTTCATGTGCATGCCTGCCTGCAATTGCCAGTTTTCATACTGCTTGCTGCTTGCTTTTTGGTTTTGTGTGAGTGAGTGTGACTGCTGCTTCTGTTGGGTCTGGTCTGTTAGTCATGCTTGTTATTTTGCATTTTATTTTCATGCACAAAAATACTTCCGCATTCAATTTCATTTCATAGCATTTCACTGAGTCAGTTTTCATGTGTGTGTTAGTGTGTGTGCGATTAAAGTGAGTGTGTTTCATTTCCTACTGTTTTCCTATACATCATGTGTCTGTGTATGAAAAAGCTTTCTTTGCTACATTTCATTTCTTTTACGTTCTTTATTGCAATTTGTTTACATTTTAAAAAACTTGCATTACACAAAAAGAGAGTGAAAAAATGCAGTTTGAAAATGGCGCCAATTTCTTTATACAGAGTTGCATTAACAGAGCATTTAAAAATGTCTTCGTAGTTTATTAGTTTGAATTTAGATGGCGCTGCTCAATGAAATTTAAAATTACATATGTACATATTTACACATCACTTTTCAAATTGCTTAATATGTATGTATGTTTCTTTTAATCTCATTTCAGCTCCCCAAGTAGTTATGTCCCATTAAGCCAGCAAATCCAAGCCTATTTAAAGACCAAACAAACTTTATTTAATTCGATAAAATATCCTTGCAGCAACATAAAGACAATTTTAAACAATTTCCGTTACACCGTTGGATTTACGGCAGCAAAGCATAGTTTCGCCAATAAGAGGTAAGTTTGCAAAATATTAAAAAAAAATAATTATAATTTCATGATCTAAAAACACGAAATTTCAGGTGAACTTTTATGTTTAAATCACACAAAATTTGAGTGAGTTAACTGCAGGATTGTGGCAATCCGTAAATTATATTAGCGCTATGCAGCAAATTATAGTATGTATATTGTTATACTACACTACAAAAAAAAAAATATAAAAAATTCTCTTGCTACAAATTGTTTATATTTACAATAGCGGTATTCAGTGTTTGGTGCAAATGGCCTTGCTTTGATTTTTTTTAATATAAATTTCGAAGAGCAACAAATTTTTTTCAGCCAATTAGCGGCTCAGTTCAATTTGACTGGTTCATTTTTAGGTTATTCGATTAAAATTTTAAAAATTTAACTGCAGTTTTATTTTAGAGATTTTTAACAATTTACATCAATTTACTCGAAATTTCGATGGTGTACAGCTAAATGCATCTAGTTATTGGCATGCTAAATCTAAATTTAAGATCCGTTGTTTTTTTTTTTAGGATCAGCACTCAGGGGTCGAGCACTACTTATGCAATGCATTGTGCCTGAACTCAGGGAGAGGGAAAGGGGTGGAGAAGGTAGATGTTGAAAATTTAGAAGGATTAACTCTCAAGTCATTGTTTGCTTAGTAGTCAACGCGCTAACTACTTCAGCCAACACCACCCTCAATTGTAGTTATGTATTTTTATAATCCACATGTCACAATCATTCCAATTTTTTCTTTTCATTATTGTTGTTAAGCGCTTAGTGTTGTTTTTTTTTTACAGCACATCTATAATCAAGCATTTTTTCTAGTCAGTCATCAGTCACTCAGTCATTCGATGAGTTAGTCAGTCAATCAGTCAGTCCGTCATTTAGTTAAATGCTTTTTTTTTTGTAGTTACGTTTCGTATTCGTTGCCATAGCAATGAACTTTAATTGGGCCAAAGACCATTTAAAAGTGCATTAAAAATAACACCACCACAACAACACCAACAACAGTATTTGTAGTTTTGAAAATACTCTTTGTTTTTCTTCTGTTGCATTTAAGTATTGCTGCATTTTCGCCTGTTATAAGTGTATGGGTGAGTTCTTCCCCCTTTTTTTTCGTTTATATAGAATTGATAGCGAGCAACAACTAATAGCACAGAGAAAAACTTGTGAAAAAACATTGTATATGCAACTATTCTAATAAAAGCTATAAAAGTGAGGGCCATTTTAAATATTAAATAAAGCAAACAAACAAATAAGCAAACATTAGTTACCTTAATTTAGAAACGCCCTTACAAATTATTTTTCTCAAATCGTGTATTTATCAGATTTCGTGAACCGCAAGTTATCGATATAAGCAGAAAAAGGAGATAAAAAAATTAGTTAGTTCCTTTCTAAATTACGGCAAGGATATTTACCTTAAATCATGATATTAAAATATATAAAGGGTGTTTTTTATAGAGTGCCACAACTTTTAATTGGCATCACTGCTTTATTTGAGCACAGCTGATAGTTGCTTTTTGTTTAGTTTGCTTTGAAATTTCATTATGAATCGATTTACACGAGAGCAACGCGTGCAAATTGTAGAAATTTTTAATCAAAATAATTGTTCTATTCGTCAAACGCATTGTGCAGCGGGCGCTACAATTGATTTACTCAAAGAAACTTTTGATGGGCCCAAATAATTGGCCCCATTAGATTATTTTCTTTAGGGTTATCTTAAGTCACTTGTCTACGTCGATAAACCACAAACAATTGAACACCTGGAAATAAACATCGGCTAAATATGGCCGCAAATGCTACGAAAAGTTGTTGAAAATTAGTTTTGCAGATTGCGCCTTCTACGCGCCAGTCGTAGCGGCCACATGACAGAAATCATAATCAAACATTAATTTCATAAAATTTTTTTTCCGATAAAGCCCGCTTTATTGATATTAAAAAATATATATATTTCCTTGTTTTATTATGATTTAAACTTGTGTCACTCTGTAAAAAACACCCTTTATATATCATCTAATATATAAAAATCTCGTGTGGCGATATTTGTTATCGAACTCCTCCGAAACAGCTCGACCGATTTTAACAACATTTTTTATACATATTTGGTAGGTATGAGATTTGGTTTTAAACTATATTTTAAACCGCTAGGGGCACGAGGAGGGGAAGGAGCGGGCAATTCCTGTATTTACTAAGCTATTAACCCAATTCGTATTTCAAACAGAACAAAATTATTTTTGTTGTTGAATGACAGATGGCTCTATGTCCGCTTCATTTACGAGAAGCGTCATCGTTCGTATTTCAAGTAGAACAAAATTATTTATGTTGTTGAAGGACAGATGGTGCTACGTCCGCCTAGCAAAATTGGAAAAATGGGTTAAAGAGTGGGGAGAATGGTTCCCCCATATTAGAAAATATCTTCCGGCCGAAGCCCATCCAATCATCTAATATGTATATATAAGGTTTTCCAATAGAGATGATATGATTTTGAAGTGACGTTTCGGCCATTTGCAATATGTCATGATCTGTCATTTGTTTTTCATTTTCGTTCAGTAGTGTTTACAATTTCATCATGGAGAGATATACGCAAGAACAACGTTTACAAATGATTCAGTTTTATTATCAAAATAATCGTTCTCCAATTGCAACTTTTCGAGCGCTTTTGCGTTTTTATGGTCGTAATAATCGTCCATGTGTGCTCGCTATTCGTCGAATTGTTGAGCTTACATTTTCTTTACATAACGTTCAAGTGTCAATAAGATAAAGAACCGCTCGAAATAATGCAAATATTGTTGCCGTTCAGGCAAGTGTTGCTGAAGACCGCAATTTGTCGATTCCAAGACGTTCTCAACAATTGGGACTGTCTCAAACCACAACTTGGCGGATTTTGAGAAAGGATTTAGGTTTACATCCGTATACAAAGAAGAAGTTGATCTTGACAACATTTGGTTCCAACAAGACGGGGCTACATGCCATACAGCAAATTATTCTTATCAATATTCTGAAAATGTTGGATGAAGTCAAGCCATTTTAACCGGCACTGACTGCAGCTATTTCGTCGATTAGCTGTCGATTAGTCCGGTTTTTAATTCATAAAATTAGTCTTAAGCGATTAAATGGGGATAAAATCCGTTTATTCAAGCCTTTAATTCAGGCTTTTATAGCTCTAATCCTGGGCCCAAATCGTTACATCCGTGAACGTAGGACTCGTCACGTAATAACTGTATAATTGGATGGGAAACTACGTGACGAGTTGTACGTTCACGGGTGTAACGATTTGGGCCCTGGTCTAATCGACTAAATCCGGGTTATAGTCGAATATGCTGAAGTTTAAATCGATTAAATTGGGGCTGCTAGCCGTTAAAATCCCGCGTAAAAATCCCTTACATTTTGCTTTTAATCGTTTTGTTGTGCTAAATTCGTTTAAAATTAGCGTTTAATCGCTTCTATTTGGGTCTTAACCCTTAAATTCATGTTTTTGTCAGTTACATTTGAGTTGTTGTCGCTTATATATATATATATATATATATATATATATATATATATATATATATATACATATATATATATATATATATACATATATATATATATTGATTCCTATGGTTCCAAGCTGGAACAAAGGGCCGTCGTTTAAGTACAACATTTTTAACGATACGAACTAAGTTTGGGTTTTAATCGTTTCAATCAAGCAATTTTTCGGTTGAATCCGGTTTATAATTGAATAATTTTTGGTTAAGAACTATTCAACTGATGTTTTAATCGATTATATCCGACCTTTGATTGGTTGAAATGGGGGGTTTTTTTTATCGATTAATTCGGGGTAAAAATTAATTCGTCTTATTCCAATAAATCCGAGTATTTGCTTAATATTGGTGTTTAAATGATCCTATTTGGATTTTAATCCACGTGTTCAACGCATGTATTTTCAAATGTTTAAATCCAAGATTTTTAGCAATTCGAGTTTTAATCCCTTGATTGGGGGTTTTAACGCTTTATTCGAAGTTATATTTGAAGGGTTATAATCGAGTAATATCAGGTTTAAAGCTATTAAATTATGAAATTATGTTTAATCGTTTACCTTTTGGTTTTTATTTTTTACGTCTTAGAGTCTGAACACAATGTTTGCGGTGCGGGAGAGAAAAATAAACATAATACAAAGGAAGACGGCGATGGCGACGGCAATATATTTACATTTTTATTAATTTATAAGTGCATACATTCAAACATACTTCAAAATCATGTTTTTTGTTTACAATAATGTTGTGAACATCACCAATTATTCAAAAACTATGGACACATCAGAAATAGAAAGAGTATCAAAAATTGAGAGAATAAGAAAGTCCGTAATGAAAATAAAATAGATTTAAATTTAATAGCGCTACGCACGGGGGTTTTATACTTCAAAATTGTATGAAAACCGCACCGCAATAAATTATCGCAACATTGTGTTCAGACTCTTATTCTAATTACGGCATTTTCTTGTCCCGTTTCGAAAATTTCTTTTTTTCTGGACCTGTTGGCAACTCGGCTGTTAAGTATTGCGAAAAGCAAAGAATTAAAAATTATCCTTTGAGGAAGCACGAGGACATACACTATATGCCGTTAGGCTGTTGGAATTAAGATTCACATAACTATATTTTCATTTCCAAATGAAACCATTTAATTTAAATAAACTCACCACAGAAAAAAAAAAAAAATTATAATAAAAGAAAAGTGGAATTAATGATTTCCTAAACTCAAGCTTCTAGTCAAGTAATTTTGGTAAAACCAACAACGAACAGCAAATTGCAACAGCTGGAGAAGCAGCAGCTGCAAACAAGAATAACACACATGACATTTGCATAATACAAGAAATGAACAGGCATACAGAAAACAAAACACAGCACAGACTTTATGCAAAAAAAAAAAAAAAAAAAATATAACCAGAAATACGAACTTAAATAAATGAGTTGATGTGAGTAGCTGGATGTGTATGTTTGTTTCGGTGTGTGTGTGTGTATGTGCATGAGTGTGTACTGGACAGTTGGAATTTAAAATGAAACTTCTCATAGAACAGGAAGTGCACTCCACATCAAATTAACCTACATAACTGTGGTGCCTGTTGTGGTAAGTTTCTTTGTGTGTTTATTAAAAAAAAGGATATAAAAAAAATCATGCACTCTTTTATGCATTGTAAAATAAAAAAAGAAATTAAAAAAAAACGCCAACAAGGATGACTGACTGACTGTGTCTTTGTGTTAAGAGCGCGTCTGTAAATGTGTGGGTAAGAGGGAGGTAGCATTTTTTTCGCTTTAACAAAAAGTAGAACAATGTCCTGGCTGGCTAACAACAAGTATATAAACACATGCACACACATACACAAAAAACTATTAATATTCTGCTTTTAAGGGTATTTATAAAATTAAAAAAAAAACAAAATATTGAAATTAATAAAAATCTGAAAATTTTATAAAACATCTTAAAGGGAAATTCAGATTTTAGAATTAAATTTTACAAATAAAACAAAAATAATTTCCTCATTTATATTCTTCTTCTTCTACAATTATTTCCAACTTCACCATAGCAACTTTGTGTAAAAGTTTTATAAAAACATAAAAAAAATCAATTGCTTGCTTTATAAAATAAAAAGTTAATTTTTTTTTTGGAATAGTTCGTATAAAAACCAAAAGTTCATTGTTCTAAATCAAGGGATCATGCATGTGCATGTATGAGGCGAATTCTTTAGAATATGCACGCCAACTTTAACAACTGATTTTTTTTTTGTATGGCATTAGAAACACTAACGTAAATTATGCGTTCGTTCCAACTATCTAACCAAACGTACAAGCATACCAGATAACTATCACGTCCTCGCTCTCTCTGTGTCTGCCTCTCTGTCGCACATGCTAACATTACATCTAAGAGTAGATGAACCTTATAGTGCAAAACTATTTTCTAAAGTGTTGTCTGTGCATATAATGCTTTCATAGCTATTGCCAGCACTTCAGGGCCGTCTACTTGAAAGTTGAGGTAAAAGCTTTACCATGCACTCACCACACCATGTTCACTGACTGACTGACTGACTGACTGACTGCTAAGTCATTTGCTAGTTGCACTTGGTGTCATATTTACTGACGTTTTGTTGTTGTGTCTCTTGTGTTTTTTTTTTCCACATTTCTTTTTTTACTGCTACACTATTTGCAAAAGTGTATTATGAACAAAGGCAGACAAAAGAAAAAAAAAAAAAAAAATAAGAATTTAAGAGGACAAAAACTTTCAAAACTTGCGCTACATTTTATTCCCAACCAACAAGGAACATTGCGAATTTGCTATATTTAATGCTACATCTAGCATATTTTCCACTGACTTTGGTATCAGTTAATTTAAAAAGGATTAAAACTAATGTATAAAACTTGAAGGACAATTCGCCCATAGTGAACGGGGGAATACGTTTAAAAATATATAAAATTTGATTGAGTTGAAATTTCGCTACAAAGTTTTCTTAGTTTAGTATATGATACTTTGATCTTTGACTTTTGCTATAAAGCATACAAATCGACCGCAAAGAAATAAAGTTATGCACTATTAAAAATACATTTTCATTTTTAGTTGAATTTGTGAAATGTTTTATAAACGATTATTTTTTATATTAAAATGTATTTTGCTCAATAATCTATTAGAACAAAAAAGTTATAGTCGTTTAGTTATGAAGATTTACTAAGAAATTTAAAATTATAGAAATACACTTAGGAAGTCCATATTGGATCACTCTGTTCGCTGTGATATTTTAGAATCTGAATTGTCATATTTTCAGCTTCCGAGGTTCGCTTTAAAATTAATAGAAAAAGTTAAAAAATGTCATGTGTTTTTATATAATAATTTTTTATACATATCATAAACGTTCGCTAAAGTATACTTTAAGAACTAAGGATTGTAATACAATATTCGTATTTCGGAACAAATTTCTACAATTACACCACTGAGACAATAAATTCAAAGTATCGAAAGTATTTTATAATATTGTTTTTTCATGGACATATACCTAGATAAACGAACATGTATGTGAATATAGTGTAGAGTGTTTAAATAACTATATATATGTATATATACTTTGCAGTGCAGTTACACAAGTTTCGTTTCCAATATCGTGTTTTGTAGTCGTCAAAGTGTAACTAAATGTGTAAGTGTGCCTAAGATTGTGTGCATAAATATTTGCTTGCTTACATACATACATTCATACATATGCATGTATATATCAATGTACGTACTTGCAGTTTTGCTTTGTATGTATATACATACGTATATTGTCAGTCTCCTTTGCCTATTTTACGTGCAACAACCTTTTTGCCTTCATTTAAGAAAATGTCGTTGTTGTTGTTGTTGTTGTTTTCTAGCGCTTTTAGCTTTTCCTTTCTCTCCACTATTTTTACCATAAATCTTCTTCGTCATTTTATTTCTTTTGTTATATGTACGTTGCTATGCTGCCACAAGGAAGGAGACAAATTAGATGTATGAGAATATGGGTTGGTTGGTTGGTCGTTACCTTTGCCATGCAATTCACTTTATGCTGGTGAATGTTTTTATTCTGCTTTGCAACTCCTGTACTAACAACGATGACGATGACAGCGTCGCCGTTTTATGGTTCACTGTGTTTTCAAGGATTCTATTTGGTAGTGGCAAATGCAACTATAAATATATACACAGGAAATTGCATGAAAAAAAAAATGAAACTAAACAATCGAATAAAGTCGCAAATACATTGACGTATACAGATGAAGTATTTGATCAACAAATTGACACGAAAAAAATTTAATTTTTACTGTAAATTTTTACTGTAATTTGAATCAAAAGGATGGTCTAACTACTAGTGCTTCAGTGGTAAAACAAAAAGAGTAAAATTATTACAACACAAAATTTTACCCGTGACTTCGTTCACGCTAGATGTTAATGAAAACACAAAAAGTACTAAAAGCAAAACGTACCAAAAGTACCTGCTTTTCCTTATATTACACCCCAGATTATTAATGTACGTTATTGTAAAAACAATTTTACTTTTTTTTAATAAAAAGTTATAAAAGTACCAAAAGTGACAAATTTTCATTATTTTGCCCCTGTAAGTCAATGTAAAAAAAAAAAACACAATAAAAACAAAACCTACCAAAAGGACAAATTTTACGCCGTTTTAACACTTAAAAAGTACGCTATCCAATTTCATCAAAATCCATTAAAAAGTACAAAATATAAAAAAGTACCAAAAGTAATTCAAGACCAAAATTAGCCAAATCGGTCCAGCCGTTCTCGAGTTTTAGCGAGACTAACGAACACCAATTCATTTATATATATATATATATTACTTTCAAAAGTTCCTTTTCCAAAAGTAGCTTTTAAAACAAGTGCCTTTAAAATTAGTACTTTTTTTAAGAAAGTACCTAACAGATACTTTTTTAAAAACGTACATTTAAATTTTTTAATTAGAAAATTTATATGAAGGTAATGTTTATAAGAACTAAATTTAAAAAAATAGCTTTTAAAACAAATACATTTTTTAAAAATGTAGCTTTAAATAAGTACCTTTAAAAATTGCGTTAAAAAAACTACATTTTAATAATTTAGCCTTTTAAAAAATTAGTTTCTCGTTAAAGTACATTTTTTTTTGAAAAACACATTTAAAAAAGTTTCTTATACAAAGGTACCTTTTGAAAAGAGTACATTTGTAAAAGTACCTTTTAAAGAAGCATATTTTCAATAATTAAATTTTTGGAGCTACCTTTTGAAAAACTAAATTTTAAAAAAATCCTCGTTTTAAAAAGTATTTTTTGATTAAAGTACCAATAAAATAATTAGCTTTAATAGAAATTATTGTTTTAAAAAGTACTTTTTGGTACTTTCACCAATAAAATAATTAGCTTTATTAGAAATTATTTAAAAAACAAAATACCTTTTCAAAAAAGTATATTTAAAAATGGTACCTGTAACAAAGTTCCTTTTTAAGATATCTAATGCCTTTAAAATAAGTACATTTGGAAAAATGTGTCCTTAAAAAAGTACCTTGTTAAAAATAATAAATTTTAATATAAGTAGGTTTTAAGAAAGGTGCCCTTTAAGAAAGTACTTTCTGGAAAAAAAAACAATCTTCTAAGTTCCTTTTTCAAAAAATACCTCATGGTAAAATAATAATTTAAGACTGTACATGAACAAGAAAATCATCTTGCAGGTATCCTACACTCTACCCTCAAGAGTCTAAGAAAATTATGTTCCGTAATGCGGCCCCATATTTCATCATGTTGTTCCCCACCACCCTGTTTATAAATTTCTTTTCGATGGCCGTGCTTAAATTGCGTTTAAAATCTTTTCGCTTGCAATTCCTTATTGACTCATTTCGTGTTCGTGGTATTGTTTTTCTTGCTAAAAGTAGTAGAGTAGTGGTTGTTTGTTGCTTGCATATTTACTTTTCTGCTAACGCAAGCACAAGAAGACCTCTTGCTTTGATGGCGGTCTGGGTCGATAAACGTTCTTTAAGTAAAACAAAATTTTGTATGTCATAGAAAGAACCGACAATACCAACAAAAACAACAGCAACGGAAATATAAAACTATTTATAATTGAAAAAGAGGAATAAAATAAAATGGAAAAGAGAAATTAAATAAAACGAAATAAATATTTAGGCTAAACCAAAGAATATTGGAAAAAAATATATTAAGAAAAATAAACAGCTCTCAACTGTAATTTTAGTTAAATTACTTTCGCTGCTTGCAGCATATAAGCAGCGAGGGCGTATGATTGATTAACACAAGAATATCAATGTTAAGCATACGTATGCGGGCGGGGTCGGTGAATGTCTGTGCTAGGGATTATGAGATTTTTTTTTTTGCTTCTTGATTGAAATATGATCTTGATTTTTTCGAAAATTATTTTATAATTTCACTAGCTAGAAATCTTTGACGATAAACAGTTGAGTAGGAAATTATTAAGTCAGGTTAATCGAATTGTAGCCGCAAAGCCATTTAATATATTGTGAGCCACACCACTCAATGACGATTGTAGAGCTTATGATCTCCAACTTGCAAAGAATACAAGGACGAGTTTGGCAGATAAATGATCCAAATTTTTTTACTTTTCACGCAAAAAGTCTTATAGATGGACCCAACAAGGAGACCTATTTTTGCAAGAAAATATTAAATTCCTCATTTAAGTGATTTGCAGTGTAAATGACTGACTAACAACTGACTCATTAAACTGAAATAGAAATGCAAAATTTAATGTAATTAAAATTTTTACAAAAAATATTTAAAAATTACAAATGTTTTTTGAAAATAGGTAAAGTTTTAAAAAATTTTAATAGGATTCAATATATCGACCCTTTGATGCAATAGAGTCATTAACCAAAATACATGATTTTTTAGTTGAAACTGCAGAAATATTTGTCATACCATTTTTGTAATGTGTCTAAAATTTATTCACATATAAAAAACTTTTGAGAGAAACCGATTTTCGTCAGCTCACTGCAATAAAGTCATAAGTAGGCTGACTTCCAAAACGTTCGTATACAAAGTTTGTATACAGTATTGCTACTGTATTTAAATCACATACATATGCAAAGTTCCGAAACAATGCAAAAACTATAAAACCGATGCCTTGTTTGCTTTCTTACTGCGTTAAAAATACTTGGCGGCGGCGTTTTGAAATGGTATGCATTGTATAATTATTGTACTGCGGCGTTATGAAATGTGATGCTTTGTTCAAACACAAAGCAATTGACGTTTTGGAAGTCAGCCGTACTAAACCAAAATTGCATTATTATTTAATTAATTCTGGAATAAGTCTATATGGCTTTATTACCAATGCAGTATGGTGCAATTATGTCCTTATATTTCAATTAGTTGACAAATAAGGCAAATTTAGCCGAAAATCGGTACATTGAGCCGATAGTGGGATCTAAGCTTAAAACACGTTTTCTGCAAAATAACTTTTTTAGAGTTATGATTTTTTTGCTGCAAAGACTCGATATATTGAATTAAATTGATTAGTTAAAACTTCACCAGGGTACATATTTTCTAAAAAAAAAATATTTGTAATATAAATTTTAATTTTTGTGATTTTGTGGTTTTTATCACGTGTTCTAGTGTAGTGCTATTAATAATATATGCTTCATGTTGAGGCAATTAATTTTAACCCATTTTAAAATGATATATAAGACAAAATATATGAGTAAAATGTTCCAAAACATTCCTTTGGAAATATACAACCATACATATGAGTACATACATACATACATATTTCGCTTGTTTTTTAAAACATATTTTCTATTTAAAAATATAAACATGCATACATATTTTTCCCAACAATATTCACACTGTTTTAAGCAGTAGACTTCCTAGTCTATTGTAGGCTGGCTTATTTATGTGTATTTGTTTTTTCTTTATAAAAGCAAATGCACTCATCAACGATGAAAACAATATAAAACAAAACCAACAGAAATAGGCATGCAGCTATTACGACATACTCCAAACAGGCAGCAGCAGCAACAACAGCAACACCAATAAAATCACTCACTAATCGTTAACAACACAAAAAAAAAAGTACAAACAACAAAAATATATATATAAAAAATACCAACAAACCAAGCAAGACAACAACAACCAAAACTGCAGCAAACAGGGATGAACAATTCAATACCATCGAAATTTTTTTTTTTTTTTATTAAATATTTATTTCTGCCTAACTAATATGGTGAAGTTCAAGAGAAAGAGAGGATCAATACATAAGGACTAATAATTAGTCCAAAATTATCAGATGAAAAAAAGCAGTAACTAGCCGTAAAACATTCCGGTAAAAGTTAAGGATGCTATTGTATGAAAATAATTGCAAAGGCCTTCTTGGCCAATTTTGTCGTTACCTTTTGATCACTGCCATGTACAAGATTGCTTTCGCATCGCATTTGCTATTGCATCACAATCCAGAATAACCCCCCAGGTAATTACTAAACAAAAACCTTGTTGCGTACCTGTAGCTTCTGTGGTGAGTCAAAGTATCCTAAAGAAGCTTTGAACAGAATGCCTTTAATGACGCCGCATAACTTAAGATGAACACGCTTTGTAGTCACTTCCGATCTACAAACTCCAGCGCCAACTCCTTATTCCGTTTTGGCTCCATCCGTATACCAACATAAATTTCTGGAATTCACAATAGGACCGTTTTCCAACCACATAATCCTAAGCGGAATTGTGACATTGAATTTTCTGTCAAAAATCAGTTCAAAGCATATCATATTACTAGGCTTAGCTGGCAGCTCTCTGTAAGGTATTATAGTCTGTGTTCACACGTGAAAGTTTTCTTTCATGAAAGTGGTAGCTTGTTGGTGAGAGGGGAGAGAAGAATGGTGTCGAGGACACCCTTTCATATTCTCTGAAATTCTGTGTTGTTTTGTAGTTCGTAATTGTCAACACGTACATTTGTTGTTGTGTGTTGACAATTCATATGGAATTAAAAATATAAAAATGTTCAGTTTCATGAAATTAAATTTCAGTGTGTAGACACGAATGAAAGTTTAAAAGAGAATTTCATGAAAGAAAACTTTTACGTGTGAACTTAGACATACTCAGAATACATGAGTGCCTTTCACCTATCCCATAAGTAGCCATCGCCTCCGATGATCTTTTAAAGATTTGTAAGGCATTTTGTTCAATTAAGGCCGCAATGGTGAAGCTGCCCATGACCTTACTGGTCCTGTGGTAAGACGACACGCAAACCGTTTGTATATATGTAGTAGTTATATATTCCTATGCATTATTATCTTACCAAGCACAAATTTTTTCTAGTTTTTTTCCCTAAACTTATCAAATTCTCAAACTATATAGTATATTGCATTAGCATTTCAAAAACCTTTCGTTTCCCATACCTGATAGCAATTATATTGAATACATTGATAATAATGATATTAATGGTAATAATGATGATTTTAGATAGAGTGAGTGTGAGTAAATATTAAAATGAAACTCTCACACAAGCACACAGACACTGTCATCCAACCATACATTAATTGTACAAACCCACAATAGTGGGGCTGTTTCACTCACAGACACAACGAAAGCGAAAAAGGCCAATGGCCCGAAATAATGTTGACCTACTAAGCAGAAATGTATATTATAAATAATAACAACAAGAACGACTATATAACGACAGAGAATAAAAGAAGCAGAAAGAAAAATGAAAAGAGAAAAAACAAATCCACAAGCACATTCTATGCTTTTAGTATAAAAATATGTAGCAGTGTTGCCAGAGATGATTTCAGATGTTTTTATACTTCAAATAGTAAGTTTTTTTTTTTTTAAATAAAATAATTAAAAAAAACTTAAAACTTTATTTGAAAGCAGAAGTTTATTAATATTTAATTTTTCAGGCTTAAGTTCGTTTTCCCTAAATATAATTTTTTATAAATTAGATTATTATTTTTATAAGAAAGAAAAATCTAGAATAATAATTATTAATTATTAGAAAAATAAAAAATAATAACTTAATTTATAAAAATTAAATTTAGAGAAAACGAACTTAAGCCTGAAAAATTAAATTTCTTTGATTAAACATCAGTCAGTTCGAATAAAAATTCATAACTTAATTGTTTATTAATATGTTTAGTACTTTTTGATTGCATACGAGTTTGTTTCTCCAGAAATTATTAAATTCTAAACTATTTTCAGATATTATTTCTTTATTTGAAAGGTTAAATTTCCAGACATTGAAAAGTGAGCCCATAGAAAGCAAACGAATATTCTCTTACACCAAAACTTCTTCTTCGACCGATTCTCTATCTATGAAACTTTACACACACTTAAACTTATGATAGCAAAAAGTAACCTAAATTAGAGCGTTAACGTTGCACCAGACAACAGTAATATTTACTCACTTTAATTAATGAAAAACTCACTCTAAATAAAAATAAGAAATAGAGATGAAGACGCTAAATTGAGCTGAAAGTAGCTAAAGTTAACAAACAACAACAGTTCTTTTGCAGCCAACTTCACTTCTTGACGCGCTGTCAAAATTGGATTTTTCAATTGCAAAGCGTTGACACCGCGTTATTTCGGTTGGTTTCATACATTTTGTATGGGCATGCTAAATTTTCACAGCCAGACAACGCTTTGAGTCGTAATTTAGGATGGTCTGTTAAGTTGTTCGGACAGTTTATAATATCTATAAAATTGTCTTAAATAATTTTTTTGAAAGTATTTAAAAAAAAGTTACAAATAAAATTTATCAATTAATCATAACAAAAATTGAGTAATTTTGATATTCACAGACAAATTTTGGGAGAGAGTATATTCTTATTTTTTAATATTAATACATTTTTTTCACTTTTAGTATTTATCTTTATTATGTTTTCTGTAAATTATTTACATACTTGTATTTCTGTAGGTAATAAGAACAGACGATCCATTTATCCGGACAATAGCTGAAACTATATCTGTCCGGATTAGTTAATTTCTTACTGTAATTTCTTAAAAAAAAAAAAAATCTGCCCAATATTTCAGAGGCCTTACACTTACATTTCTATATGATCAATATTTCGGGAAACAATTTGCCTCTCTATGGGAGCAAACTGCCAACAAACCTAATCAACGAGGAGGAGTTATACGATAATCAGAAATATTTTTTTGAAGAGGGCTGCAATAACAACTTCAAACATAATAATAGGACATAGCGGCAAGCACACTACTTAAAAAAAAAGAACTATGAAAACCGGTCAACAAATCGCGTAGTTTTTCAAAGAAAAATAATTTAGAAGAACAATTCTCCCCCAGACTTTTAGATTAAACTGCTTGCAAACCCAATCATTGAAAAAAAGTATTTTGGAAATAACTCAAAAAATAGCGGAGTTATGCGAATAAGAATAATGTTTAAGAGGTGGGGGCGAACACCATGACCCAAATTTAAAAAAAAAAAGCATGTGCGACCAAAATTCGATCCATGTGCATTCGTCGCTAGATCATTGACGACTAAATAAAAGAGCGAAATAATCTGTGCGATCTTTTTCAGAGTTTAACATTAATCACATACATACATATGTATGTACATACATAAATAATAATAGATACAGCTTTCTGCTGAAATGACGGCATACAACCAAAATGATTAGAAACAATGAGCTAATCGATTATGTCTATACTCTAATTTGTATACCTATCTGTACATACATACATATGTACATATTTAATTCTTACCTAGAAGAAAAAAAACTAGAGCCATATGTCTGGCCTGAAAAATATCTTACGATGGCAACACTAAAATATTATTGTATGTATGTATAATGATGTAAAACACAAAAAAAATATGTAACGAACAAAAAAAAATGAACATTAAAAGAAAAACTAAGAAAAGAAAAGCATAAACTGTAGATATGTGTGCGTAAGTGTTGTTCTTGTTTTTGTTGCTGTAGAAAAAAAAATTTCAACGTTAAACATACACTGTCATTGCCGTACAATAACAACATAAAAAAAAATAATATGCAGTCTATAAACTTTTATAAAGTCAAGATAAATGTAAAAGCTTTTTTTCAAACTCTCATATAATAAACACTCTTTTCGTTTAGATGCAACTCTCTCTTACTTTATTGGTTGCTGTCTAATCAATAACAGCAGAAGAGTAACATTCAATAAGTAAAAAGAGCTAGCAAATTTAAAGAGCATTTATGTATGGATGTGTATGTTAAAAACTAAGCTTTTGAGCATTAATAGCTGTAATAAAACTAACGGTAAAACGAGAAAGCTTTTCTTGAAATGAAAAACAACAATACAAACACGCGCAGACACATACATACATAAATTTTTCCTCATTTTCATAGAGAGTAAAAGTAAAACGATCACATTTTCATTCGAGAGTAAGAGTAAAAGTTTTCTTTTTTTTTTTATTTGATTTGTTTATAATTTTCTTTACTTTTTTCACCGGCTGTTTTATTTCTGTCTAATGTTACACTTACTCGTATTATAGCGCTGTTTTTTCTTTTATTTTCTGCTTTATTTTACTATTTATCTTGTTGTTTTTGCTTGTTGTTTTGTAGAGAAAAATACATTCTGCTGGCTGCAATATAAATTTACTAATGAAAGCTTTATTAACAAGGAAGTAAAGTTTTTCTTTTCTGTGGTAGTTTGGTTTTTTTTCGCTTTTCAGTTAATTATGTAAAAAGAGAAAAAACTTTATGGTGGCAGTTGCAATAAATTAAAAGAAGGAATTATGCTAAGTTTCATTAGTTGTAGTATATTTTTATGGAAATACCACTCTACAATAAGTATTGAGCTTTATTATGATTTGATTATAAACAAATTTATGTTAAATGCAAGTTTTTCTATAGATTTTTTTCTTTTTTATGATTTAATAAAAATAATGATTAGTTATTACAGATGAAGGAAATTCGTTACGAGCTTAAATAAGCACTAAAACTTTTTTTTTCAGCAAAAAAAAGTTAAATCAAATAAATATAAATATGCAATTCAGCTAGGTGAATTGGTTAAAACTTTACAAAGTGAATATTTCCATAAGAAACTATTAAATAATTTTAAATTTTTTACTAATTCAGCAAGGTGAATAACATTCTATTTATTATATGTTATATGTAAATTCACTGTTTGAATAGATCACACAGCTGAATTAATAAAATTCATTTTTAGAAAACATACATATTTTGTTACAATTTTGTCGTAAAATATTTTTAGCTTTAGAGTAATTAATTAAAGCTAAATAAAAATAATTTTCCAGTAAAAAACAATTTCTTTATTTAAAATCATAAATAAATGAATTCAGCTGGCTGAAATAGAAAAATTTCTATGAAAATAGTTTTAGCAACGTTTTTATAATAATTTAAAAATTAACTTTTAACAAAATTTTTCATATAAAATTGTGTTATAGAAACAATTTATATTCAATATTTTAGTAAAATTTTATTTAAAATATTTTAAAATTTTATTTTTAATTTCAGAACCTGTCAAGGAGCTCAATTTCTACCGAAAGTTGAGTTTTTAGAAAACGAAAAATGAAAGCTTTTAAAATTTAAAATGGAATTAAAATTAATGATTTTTTTCCTAACAATTCAGCTAGCTGAATTGGGTATAAATTAATTGATTTAATATATAAATTAATTTAACATTGAAAATTCATTAATTTTTAATAATTCAGCTTGCTGAATACACTTATTACGGACAATGTAACATTAATTAAAAAAAACACACACAAAACTTGTGCACGCAGTTGTGCAATTCAGCTAAAAATAACAAAGAATAATAAGCAATTTCGTTTTTCATTACTAGAGTATATGTTATTTACCAAGCTGAATAAACTATTCAGCAAGCTGAATAAACTATTCTGCGTACAATCCGGCATGCATCAATTTAAATTAATAAAACAGATAAAATCTTTGGCTAAACATTTATTCAGCTAGCTGAATACATATTTTAAGTCATAATTATATAAAATTAATCAATAAAATGTCTTATTTTGCTAAAATCGGCCAGCTGAATAGAAATTATTTGTAGCTGAATAGTATAGCATCAAATTATAAAAGCCTCGCAACTAATATCTAATATCTTTATTTGTTCATTAGATAGGAATTTAACAATTTTAATAAAAGCTTAGATATAAGTCTCTTGTTTTTGTCAATGAGACTCCCACTTGCAAATATAATAAATATTCGTATCACTCCTTTAACAAAGTGGTTTTCAGCACAAGCATGCAATAAAAATATAAACCATGCACCGAATGAAGTATGTACATACAAACAAAGTTTTATAACAAAATGATTTCACTTTGTGTCAAAAACAATTAATACTTGTTTGTCAATTACTTTTTTCGGCAAAACAAAAAAAAAATTAAATACAAAATCATGAATAACGCAGCAAATTAATCTGAACAGTTTAGTTCACACACGAAAAGACAACACGAGTATTATTACATTTCACCCACATGTCAATAACCTTTTCGCTTTACCAAAAAAAAAATTAATAAAAGAGAAACAATTAATTATTCTGTGTGTGCCGAAAATTTCAGCTAGCAAAAAAGCTTAGGGCTAAACTGAACTAAAAAACAATAAAAATTAATTTAAAATATTTAGCAATAGAAAAACGGAAAGTAATATGCGAATTAAAAGCAACCTAAAAATGTAAATGGTCTTATTCATAAACGATGGCTAAAGTTAAAATACTGATTAAATCCGAGCATTAAACCAAAATAATTAACTTAAATACAATCATATCACTTAACTACTTGTATATAACTCTGGCTGAGTGTAATGAATTAAATTCATATGAAAGCTTTTAAAGTCTAATTTAAGAAAAGCTTTTAGATTTTTTCGGGCAGTTAAGTTAAAAGAATATTTAAAAAATTAAAAAATTAAAAGAAATCATATTATTAAAGTTAAAAAAAATCAGTTCTCTTAGCTTAAAAGCTTTTTTGGTATTAGGGGCTGTGCACATATCACGTAACGCTGTTTTCAGAAATTTTATACCCCCCGGAACGCATTTTACTAATTTTTCAGTGCAAAATTTCCGAACCGTAACAAATCTTTAACCCCCTCTCCCCCTGAAGCGTTACGTAATATGTATGTGCACAGCCCCTTATATAAACTTTATTGCTCTTTTAGAGACAGGCAATAACTTTGTAAGATTTACTTTATAAAAACAAAGCTTATTAAAGCTCTTATTAAGCTGAAAATTTTTAAAATCATGCAAAACTTAAGCTGCAAAGTGTAGGGTATCTCATATCACGGCTCTGATACAGAAATTTACATATTTATCAATATTTGCCACTCAAATCTAATTAAAAGGAAAGGCGTAACTGTTTTCAAATTTTTGTAAACTAAAACTTCATTTACAAAACAACAAAACACCGCCATTTATCTAAAAAATAAAATTAAACTAAACACTATTGAAAACTTCAACCCAACCTTAAAAAATAATAGAAACAAAAATATACATTTTGTAGTTTTTTCCTCAACAATTTGAAATAATTTTTATTGCAATACTTGCTTTGCTCATCAGCATGATCATCATCAGTAGTATTTTTGTAGGTTTATTTGTCTATAAATTTTGCAAATAAGATTAGAAATACAGCACAAAAAAAAAAAAACAAAAGCATAAAAAAGCATTTGAAAAACTTTCACTCGCACTTTTCAAGTACACAAATGCTTAAGTACCAACACGGGTGTTAATATTTTACTTTGCACTTGAATTTCGGTTAATAGTGTATAAAAATTTCATTTTGTTATTGTTCCTTTTTCTTTCACCAGTTAAAATTAGTTGTTAAAAACAATCGTTTTAAACATGATAAATTATTTTGGTAACCAATAATTGTCAGGCTAAAGTAGAGTATCCCCGCGAATTCATTAATTTTACTTAAAAAGTTATTGTTTACGAAATGACACACATACATATATACAAAGTGTGTTTAAAGTTAAAAAAAAAATAGAAAAATTATTTTTCTTATATGTATAAAATTTAAAGTAACCAGTACTTTTATAAAAGACTTATTAATCAATAAACTTTTTGATATTTATATAATTTTTTAAAAGTAACCGCTTTGATTAGGACTATGCTAAGGGCTTTCTCTGGCAAAAACTTTGTAAATCTGCTAAGCAGTATAATATATCTAATAAATTTCGGAGAAAATTATTCCACAAAAATTTAACTATTAATATAAGTAACCACTTTAAAAATGACTCGTTACTTTTGAAAATAGCTTCTATATCTATGGTAAGCATATAAATATATAAATTTTTTTTTTTTGAATATTATAAAATTCTAAGCGAGTAACCGCTTATTTTTAGCTATCTCAAATGAATTTTTCTGACGGAAACTTTGTGAATGTATTAGACAACAAAAACAAAATAGTTTTCATAAACACATTTAAAGAAGAATATTGATATTTTAAAAAAGTAACCACTTTAAAAGTTACTCGTTACTTAAAGCTTAAATGATATTGTTGTAAAATGCCTTTTGCCATACAATTTTTTGCTAGTAATTAAATTTCGCTTAAGTAACCATTGATAATTGTTCAATTATAAAGGTTTATTTTAACAAAACAAATTTTTTGACTCTAATAAAAAAACCGAATAAAATTCATTTTGTTATTTATGTATGTATATATTTTTGCATTAAAATTGAAATTTTGCATAAGCAATAACTTTAAAAATTCCCCGTAATTTAAAAAAAAAAAATGGTGCTCAGCTTTAAAATATCCAAATTGTTCGCTTATTAGAAAAATTGTATGTACATATATGAGTAACCGATGTTATTTGGTCACTTTGGTCAGCTGTGTCTTTACAAAAGCTTTATTACTTTAATAAAATACATACATAATAAAATAAATTTCGATAGCTCAGTTTTGATCTAAGCTCGCACTTAAAAAAAAGTAACCACTTTAAAAGTAACTCGTTAATTAAATAACGAAGTTTTAAAACTCATTTTTAATTTTTTTCGTATGATAGAAAATTTTTCACGAGTAACCACTTTATTTGATAAAAGTTAAATGATTTCTCTCTACAATCTTTGCAAATGCAAATAAAATATTATCACAATATTAATTTTATTAGCAAATTTATATATTGAAAATAAGTAAGTTTCAAAGTAAGTCGTTGACTTAAAACAAAAAATTGCAAAATTGCTGCAGATTTTCGAGCAAATAACTAAAGTATAATTTTTTGAACTTTTCTATAGTTATTTACAAAATTAAATATTTTTCAAGTGAGTAACCGCTTCTACATTTGGCGTAATCAAACATTTTTCTTTAAAACGAATTTTTTTTAATATATTTCTTATTGTAAAACAATATAAACACCTTTTCTACAAAAAATCGGCGTATTTAAAAAGTAACCACTTTGAAGTTTACTCGTCACTTTTTTTTTTTTTTTTCTTTTAATTAAGACCAGCACTCAGGGGATGACCCCTACGTATGCAGTGCACTGTGCCGTAACTCAGGGAGAGGGAGATAGGGTAGGGAAGATAGATGTTGAAAATTTAGAAGACTTAACTCTTTCACAACTCTGCTTTGCGCGTTATGTTAATTTTTAAGGCAGTGTTGAGGCGCCTCCGATGTTAAGTAGATGCATTAATTTTGTTAAGCCGTATTAGCAGGCATTTTATTAATTGTTTTACTTCGCCGATGTTTCTGCTAACCGACGAAGGAGGGCGATGTTGTCTACAGTAGCTTGGAACAGCATCAATCGCTGTCGGAACAGTTTTTTAGTGACCAGTGCTAGGCCTTCTTCACTTAAATAGTCCGACAACAATTAATATAATGTCTCACTAATGTACATTAGAGAAATTAATGATGTTGATTGACTTGTTCTGGCCAGGGTTTGAACCCAGGTTTCAAGTCATTGTTTGCCAACACCACCCTTATTTGAAGTGATTATAATTGGCCAACCTACTTTAAAGGTAATTCTAATGTTTTTGATGTTTTCGAAAATTATAAACCTTCTTATGAGTAACCGCTTTTATTTCACTAATTTAAGCACGTTTTTTGCATAAACCTTGTAAATGTGATTAATAAGTATCGACGACGAGGTCCCCAAGTATTCATCACACAACTGGTTACTTTTTTTTATTTTTTTAATAATGTTCTCACAAATGCCAATCTATTTTACTATAGAGTTGTAGTTGCAGTGGGTACCTACTACTCAATACTTTTCAAGCACTATTGGTTGTTTTTGTTTAAAAATTTCGACGGTTTGCGAAAACATACAGAAACTACGAAGGAATGCAGAAGATACCAAAGAAAGTATGCGAAAAATAACAAAGATAGTAGATAGTGGTCAACAAAAGCCATGAAACACCTTTTCTCTGCTGATAAATTTTTCGTGAGCATTCTTGGTCTTATTTAGAGAAGTTCTTGTTTCTCAACTTCTGTGAATGTTATAGATAAATTAAATTTGTCCTTGAAAAACGATTATTTACGTTTTTGCTTAACGAAATTTATTGTTTTTAAATTTGTTACTATTTTTATTATTTTGATAACACACTTTTACCTAAAAACAAAAAAAAAACAAAAAAAAAAAAAAAAGAAATTGCAAAAAAATAGTGTGTATACTTATGGCAAAAAAAAAAAAACAAAACAAATCCACACACATCAAATGAGGTCAATCAAGTATTTAACACTGAAATTTTCAATTTCATTATCAAGCATGAAATTAAAAAGAAAAAAAAAATATGCAAAAAAATAAAACAATAATATTCTGAATTATACAGATTTTTTAAGAAAATACGAGTATGAATAGTATTTAGTATGAATAAGTACAAAAATAAAAAAAAAATACAACTAAAAAACAAACAACAATATAATAAAAGAATTATAGACTTCACACGCGCAAAATTTTTGCCAAATATATATATTTTTTTTTTTTTTTCTTTCATTTTGATAAACAAATATATTTATGTAGAAATGTTTGATTTAGTTAAATCATAAAGATAGCGCGTCATCAGTTAACAGACAAATAATAACAAGAAAAAAACATAGAAAACTAAAAACCAAAAACACATGCAGATGAAATTTTAACTGGGTCAGCCAACCTTATAAAGAACTAAAGAACGCATTTCGTAGTACTATCAGCTAAACGCCGGCGCTTATCTTTTATAAATAAAAACGAAATGCGAAATAATTTTTCTCTTACTATTTATATCGCCATGTTGTTCGACTTTAAAAAAATAGTATTTACTGGTTGCACTGGAAAAGTTAATTTACAGAATTTTAATTAATTATTTCTTTTTTTCCAACATTACATTGATTCAATGTACGTATATGTATGTTAATGCAATGAAACAATTCATTGATTTTAACGATAACTAGTAGATTACAAATTTAATTAACAACTCATTCGTTGTAATAAAGACAAATATTCTTGCATTTTTGATTTAGTGTCCAACTAACACCAGTACTTAAGTTAAGACAGAAAGCAATGAACTAAACTATACCTTTCACATATACGAGTACATACACTCCGGTTCACTTATTTAAAGGCACTAAAAATTCCATATTCAGCAATTTTTAACCGATAGCAGAATTTTAAAATGGAAATGGAAGCTAGACATCTTGCGATATAAAAAAAAATCATTACAGTAGTGGTTTCTAAACTAAAGAACTTTTTTTGAGCAATTTATAAAAAAGAGTCTAAAAATGTGCAATTTTTTTTTTTGGTTCACTTGAATAAAGGTACTTTAACTAATTTTAATGAAAAACAGTTTTTTTTTTTGTTTTTTTAACTTATTTTACTTTATTTTTTTTTTTTTTTTTTTTTTTTACATTTATTTGAGCATGTACTCAAGTATTTATGTTTTATATTTTATTTATTTGTTGCGGGTTAGCAATATCTAGATATATATTTCGTTGGTAGCTATACCAATTCATCAGTAGATGTTTTACCCTTTATGTTTATTTTACTTTATTTAAGAACTATTAGTAATGGATACAACCCCTTTGGTTTTAATAACTTCAAATATACGGGTCTTCATTGACAGATAAAGAGAATTTTTGTAATCGAACGAAATTTAACTGCTTGTCATCAAATTGTCTACCTCCTTTATAGAACTTACGAGATAACTAACCCCATACATTTTCGGTAATGTTTAGATCTATCGAATATGGTGGCTAGTCTGGAATATTAACATTTTGGCTTGCAATGAACTCCTTTGTGTATAGGAAAATTATCCTGTTGCAATATCAAAGATATGATACCAAATAGTTCACTGAACTTCAGAAAAGCCGATTCCAATAACGTTTAATATGTAGCTTGCACCAGTCTTTTTTGCACTTTGAAATTCAACATCGATGGTGCCAAGGAACGTAATAGCACCCCACACCATAACGCAGCCCTCTCGGCGGTGATGTCGGTTCAAAAATCAGTTTTCTTTGCGTAGATCATGGAAATAATAGTTGTAGCCATCAGGCCCATCCAAATTAAACTTCTTCTCATCCGTAAATACAACGGTTCTCCAGTCATTTACATGACCTCTTTGCTGCTCATCCTATACCATGTAGTCTCTTGCGAATTGAAGCCGGTTTTCCTTACGAGGAGCATTAAGTGGCGGCCTTTTTTGTAATTTCAGGTATTTAAGATACTCACAGCTCTTAATTACTCTACGTACTGATGAATTACTCGCTTGCACTCCAGCTTGAGTTCTTATTTTTGACAAGGATAAGGCAGAATTAGAAGCAATTCTGATGATTTTTCTTCTCTCATATGTAGATAAGGACAATGAAACCCTGCCTTTAAAATTTTTCCATACCCCTCGGGGTGCTTGGTGTAATTGTGGACAACTGTTGGGCTTCGTTCAATTTTTTTAGCTATTGCGAGCTTAGAATACCCTTCAGAACAGTTAAACATCGATTTTAGTTTATTCCGATAGATTTAAAATATTTTGTTTACCCATTTTGACTCGTAAAATGATTAAGATGTAATAAAATGTGATAAACAAACGCTCCCTACAAAAAATTATCGCTTACTTTAAAAATAATAAAAAAATATAAAAAGTGCCTTTTTTTCAAGTTAAAAACAGCACATTTTTGGACTTATTTTGATAAATTGCTCAAAAATAGTTCTTTCTTTAGTTAAGAAACCACTATTGTCATGATTTTTTTTATATCTCAAGTTGTCTAGCTTCCATTTCCATTTTAAAATTCTGCAATCTGTTAAAAATTACAAGATACAGGCTGCTGAATATTATTTATTCATTTATTCAATCTAGCCCATAGTACGCCACATATGGCTTAAAGGATAACAACAAAAATGTGCAATATGTTGCTATTTACAACAACACAAAATTTAATTGAAAAATAGGAAAATTATTGTGTAGCAGACAGAAAATAAAATCTCTTTTTTTTTTGCTTCAGATAAGTCTGGGGTTGTATCTATTCGATATGAAGATACTAAACGCGGCAGAAGTTTTTCAACGCTTTAGGAAACAAATTCTCTTACGCAGATTTACTTTTTAGGTTTAAGCATGCATGCATTCGATTGCGTAAAAGTTTTGAAATGGATGTATTTGAACTAGGTGTAACCTAATCCATCTGTGAGGTAACTTTCTGTATCAATTAGAAATTAATAATTTCACAGCTCTGAAGTTAAGAGTAGTGGGATATGAAATAGCATAAAATACCGCTACGTAATATGTGAAAATAATCGTCTATGAATTTCGTCTATGAGCCCCGATTAATGGTCCCGCTCCGTAATTTATTTTAAAGGGAACAACATTACAAAACTCACTTTCTTTTTAAAGAAAGAAAATTAAAGCAATTCTAAATTAATAATTTTACAAAATGCTTATTGTGAAATTTCGCTAATGTTTTCTACACAAAAAAAAAAAACGCACACTATTAAAAACTTGCTGCAACAAAACAATTGCGCACAACACAAACAGCAGCGAATGCAACATTAAATTCAACAGCAGCAGCAACAACATCAAATGCATTGTGTAGATTGCTTTTGTTCTTGTGTAAAACAAAACTAAAAAAAACCACATACTTTTATATATTTTTCAATTCAAAAGCATGAGTTCCATGTTCAAATGACCTTTATGTAGGTTAAAGCTTTCCCTAAAGCCATATTGGGAAGTCATGTGCATTAAATAATACAACACCCTGTCTGTTGATTTTCCATTTAGTTAGAAAACTCCTTTAGCAACGCTGCACCCTTCAACAGAGTATTTTGTTAAAATTGTTGTGCATAGACACAAATAAAACAACACAAGAAATGAAAATAAAAAAAAAAAATTGTAGCAAATGCTTTATTTGCTATGAAATATATTGGAGGGTAAAAGCTTTTGTATTTGCATATAAGATAAGTTACGTGGCTGGTCTGATAAATTTCAGAAATTATTGTTAAGTTTTTAACATGATGTTGAAAATCTACTCATGACTTGCCAGCCATAAAGAACGGCTAAGTTCATAACAAATAACTTATTTTCCAAGAATTAATTTCTGAGGCTTCATACAAAAGTTTAAATAATATAATTAACAGCAATCTGTCTAAATTTGTAATTCACTTAGAATTCGTCTAAAAAAATAAAGAATTTAAAACTAACTTACTTGATGCTGTTGTTAGAACGTTGTAATTTTTATGGTACTATTTAAAGCACTTACCTGAAAGAAAAAGAGAGAAGAAAGTATTGAATATATTTGTATTGAAAATTGTTAAAATTGCAGAATAAAAAATTCTATAAAAATGATTTCGTATAAAACGTAGCTGCTGATTCGGACTTTCGAAGAAAATTGTCTAGAATTAAAATCACTAAAGTGGTTCATAAATTTTGTTACAGACAGTAACAACGAGGGCTTTCAATGAGCCGTTTTAATTTAAACAACAGTTAATATTTTCATTGAATTTCAATTAATATTTTCATTAAATTTTAATAAATATTTTGATTGAGTTTTAATAAATATTTTCATTAAATTTCAACAAAACACTTTTTGGGGTTCACGTTTAATCAGTCCTAAGGGTCGTGTTTTGTTTGACACAATTTCAAAAATGGGGTTGAATGTAGTTTCAAGTGGTCAGCCAACATATTGGCCAACGGATCGACAAAAAATTCCTGATGTTATCGACTTTGGAATTATGAAAGGTATGCCCAGAGAAATATTAGAAGTAGAAGCATCTTTGGATTTGTCTTCAGATCACTCGCCTACTATTATCACTATTTACTCACACACAACTGCAATACCCACATGTGATTTACCGCTGACATCTGCACGTATTAACTGGCTGAAATACAAAAAATATTTGAGTGCTCATTGCACGGAAAATATGCCATTGAGACCACCTGCTGACATAGAAAATTCTATTAGGTTGTTTGAAGCACATCCTACTAAACAAGCTGCTCTTAATGCTTCTTCAATTCAACCAAATCAACAAGCGAGATTTAACAATATTTTTTGTGCAGATATAGAAAGGCTATTGACGGAAAAACAGAGAGCTCGACGAGAATATTGCAAAAAGAATAATACTATTCATTTTCAATGGTATTTTACGGCTGCAATACTATCCGGTAGAATGGAAGGTTTCAATGATTATTATGATACCAAAACCCGGCAAGGATCATACGAAGGTTAAATCCTATCGGCCTATTAGTTTATTGCCCAACATTTCAAAACTATTTGAAAAGCTGTACATGAGCAAGCTGATGCCTATAGTGACTAGAAGTGGATGCATTCCAGATCATCAATTCGGTTTGAACAAACTCACAGACTTGTGAATGTTGTTACGAGACACCTTTGAAAACAGGAAATATTGCTCTGCGCTCTTTATAGATGTTTCTCAAGCTTTCGATAAAGTATGGCACAATGGTATAATACACAAATTAACACTAAATCTACCCGCGAATATCGTCAGGCTTTTGATAAGCTACCCAATGGAACGAAAATTTGTAGTTAGGGAAGGCAATTTTTTACGCCCTCCGCAGTCGATCGAAGCCGGAGTTCCCCAAGGCAGCATCTTCGATCCCTTACTTTATTTAATATATGCCTCTGACTTACCGTTAAGCAGTAACATTCACACGTCAACATTTGCTGATGATACAATGAAGAAACTCTATACTAAACCTAGACTGTGAACTTCTATTATACAATGCGATCCTAAAACCAATATGGGCCTATGGAATCCAGTTATGGGGCACTGCCTCACTATCAAATGTAGAAAAAATTCAAAGGCGACAAAACTAAATTCTACGTACTATAACAGCAGCCCCATGGTATATCCAAAATGATCGAATTCACAAAGATCTCGATGTTCCGACAGTATTTTCTAATCACGCGAAAAAATACATTAAAAAACTTGAGTTGCACCCAAATCCACCTGCGCGCAATATTCTAGAGTATAGAGGCCACACCCGGAGTACACGAGAGAGATGTAAAAACAACAAAAATCAACCGTTGAAACTAAAAATTTTGTTTAGCATTGGCTAAACATATATTTATTATTTTGAGATTTAAGATTTGAACAACTTATTGAAGATTCAATAAATAATAAAATTTATTATAAAAAAAAAAAAAAAAAAAAAAAAATTAAATTTCATTATATATTTTCATGGAGTTTTAATAAATATTGAATTTCTAATTAAATACTTTCATTGAATTTTTCATTAAATTTTAATTAATGTTTCGATTGAATTTCTCATTAAATACTGTTATTGAATGTTAATTAATTTCATTAAATTTCATTATATATTTTCATTGAGTTTTAATAAATATTTTCATTGAATTTCTCATTAAATACCTTCATTGAATTTCAATTAATATTTTCATTAAATTTTAATAAATATTTTGATTGGGTTTAAATAAATATTTTCATTGAATTTCTCATTAACTACTCTTCTGAACAATTTTTCCACATTTTTACATTTCTATACTGGAGAGACAAATTCTAAGTAGTTTTTTCTTAACATTATGACAGATTGCAGTTACGTCGAAAATTTTTTGAACTTTTTATTTATTGTTGTAAAACTATTTCTTTCTAATTTGTAGCATGTCTGTCAAGCAGACAAGTGGACTTGGCAGTCGCCTATGAAAAAATTGTTCAGAAGAAGAAAAAACATGAAACAAGCAAACAAACAAATACATTTAGCTGAAAGTAGCAAAGTTTTTTTTTTAAAAAAAGCAGAACAATTGCAACATGAAATGCCACCAACATAAAAGTATTTTTATTTTTCTTATTTTTTTTTCTGAAATAGAGTGTAAGTAACTAAATGAATAAGTGGGAGGAGGTTGGTTTGTTTGGTTGGCATTTCGGGAGGTCTGTTGTGTTGGATGTTGTTTTTTTTTGTTTTGCGTGGTCGAAAAAAACTTAATTTGGTGGAAAAGCTTGATTGTAGGTGATTCAAGTATATTATTATTATTATTATTATTTGGAACAATTTGTTAAAACTTTGTTAAAAGGGCAAATTTTGGGTTTGGTAAAGAATTAATTAAAAAAATGAATGTAGACTTTTATTTGTGGAAATCAATTGGAGTTTCTAAAAGCTCACTGTAGATCAAAAAAGTGTAGACCAAACAAGACTTATTTTTGTCTCTTCTACCAGAATCCGTTTTTAGAATAGTCCCTTAATTTTTTCCGTGATGTACAGTAATTGTGGGAGTTTTTTTTTGAAATTCTAACATTTGTTGATTAATATGCTTTCAAGCACATATTGTGTTGGCAACATAATTTAAAGGTTGCCACGGCAATTATTGTCAAACGTCGTGCTGGTGTGGTCTGTGGCCTGTAATAAATGTACATATATCATGTTAGATATATATCATGATAAATTTATATCGTAGAAAATTTATGTCATAGTATATTTGAGTTATTATTATTATTAGGCTTAAGATCAGTTTTATTGAACTAATGAAAATTCAAATTATTATGAGTTTTTATTTTTGAAAAACATTAGCATGTGCAATCAGATTAGCAGAACGTATCAGTATACCGATTTCAAGGCCGCTACACCTCTCATCAGCGTTCATTTGTCCATCTTTACAATTTTTGTAAAGTAGATACCAATTGGGAAGAATATCAACTATTTAACCAAGTTTTCAACAGAAATAGAATACGAGAATTAAGTTAATTCATTTTTATTCTATTTTTACATATTGAAACAATTTTGGTTAGTTAGTTAATATTAAAATATTAATTGTCAAAATAGAGTTATAAAAATTTTATTGATTAAAGCTTTGCGATTACAACATCGTGTCACGATGTTTGTTATCGGAGTCCTCCGAAACGGCTTGACCGATTTTAATTAAATTGTTTATGCATATTTGGTAGGTATAAGATTAGATTTTAAAGTATATTTTTTTACCACTAGGGGCATGAGGAAGGGGAGGGGGCAATTCCAGTATTTACTAAACTATTAACCAAATTCGTATTTCAAACCGAACAAAATTATTTTTGTTGTTGAATGACAGATGGCGGTGCGGTACGTCCGCCTCATTCACGAGAAGCGTCATCGTTCGTATTTCAACTAGAACAAATTATTTATGTTGTTGAAGGACAGATGGCGCTACGTCCGCCTATCGAAATTGGAAAAATGTATTGATGAGTGGGGAGAATGGTTCCCCATATAAGAAAATAGCTACCGAACGAAGTCGGGACAATCATCTAGTAAGAATATAAGTTTTAATGAAAAAAATCTTTGCAAGGCAAAAGTGTCTTTTTTTTCATGATTTTTGCATAAAACGGATGCAGGAAAAGTTTTATTTATTGATATTTTTGGCTAAATTCGCATTCTTCAGTTGAAAAAAAAATTATTAAATTTTATTCTGAAAATTCCGCAATTCCCAAATATGAGTACTTTCACCGGTTTTTCTTATTTTTCCCCCAGGAGCAGATAATAGTTTTGCAAATACTTATAAGCACATACTAGACATCTTCCCAAAATACGGTATGAAATTTCATTGGCAAAAGTGAATAACAAAACTTGCCATTTCAAATATGCGTATGCAGAAAACTGCCTGCTTGTGTTACACTAAAGTGTAATTCTATAAAACTAATAATGAGAATTCCGTCAACAAAAAAAGTTTTCAGGGAAAGATATTATAAAAATTACAACAAACAAAATCTACTGCATCAACTAAACAAAATGAATAAATGATAATAATGACAAAAGAAAAAAAAAACACAAAGCAACCTACAGTAGAGATAGAAAAAGTCATTTTGTTTTACTTCGCGTTGTTGTTGTTTTTTTTTTTATTTAACAACAACCTGACAACAACAAACTTTTTAGCATTTATTTTTCTATATAGAAAGTAGGTGAAAAGGTTGAAGACCTGCCATGCTAAACACTAAACAAAACTCTTTTTGTTGTTTTATGTCGGTTCTGTTTTTTTTTTCTACTCTGTCAGACACAAACAGATAAATAGAATATTATTTTTTTTTCACTCTATTTTTCTTTTCTAAATCATGCTAAAAATACAGAAAATAATGTAAATGGTTACGAAAGAAGATGACATTTTGCAAATTATTGGAATAAATGAGAAATGAAGGCTTAAAAAGTTTTTAAAGGAGGATGAAAAACATATTTAAATTACAGTAGAAAGTTTAAAAAGTTTTCTGATTGGGATTTAATTAATTAAAGGTATCATCAGGACTCTTTCTAGGAGGTACTTTTTCCCTAAAAGATACTTTTTCGTACAGGTATTTTTTGAAATGGTACTATATTTCTAAAAGCCATTTTTTCTAAAAGGTACTTTTTCTTAAAAGCCAACTTTTCTAAAAGGTACTTTTTTAAAAAGCTTTGTTTTTAAAGCTACCGTCTTCTAAATTGCACTCTGTCTAAAAGCCAATTTTGCTTAATAATACTTTCTTAAAAGTACTTGTCCTAGAAGGTACTTTTTTTATACATATATATAAGAGGTGATCCATTTCGAGGTTCCCTACTTAAAAAAAAACACAGAAAATTCAAATTTAATGGAGAATGTTTATTATCATTTGAAAGAACATTCTTTGGCATTTATCTCTTGAAGATTATGTCTATCAAATGTTGGCCGTTGCTACGTCGCAGATGGTCCATCCGTTGAGTCCATTTTTCGATGAGCATTTCGTTCGAGCATTTCGACTGGTAACTGGCGAATGACACGCGTAATGTTATCCTCCAAGGCCTGAATCCAAGCGGGTTTGTCCGCATAATCCCCACAGGAAAAAGTCTAACGGTGTGATATCACACGATCTTGGTGACCAAACAACCGGCCCAAAACGTGAAATTATGTGCTCACCGAAATGTTCTCTCAATAAATTCATTGATTGATGCGATGTGTGGGAAGTGGCGCTCTCTTGCTGAAACCAAATGTGGCCGAGATCACGAGCTTCAATTTCAGGCATCAAATAGTCGGTTATCATGGCACAATAACGGTCGCAATTGACGGCTACGTTCGCACCGGCATAATTTTTAAAGAAATATGGACCGATGATTCCACCGGACCACAAACCACACCAAACTGCAGTTTTTTCTGGATGAAGTAGCAGTTCTTGAATTTCTTCAGGTTGCTCTTCGTCCCAAATGCGGCAATTTTGTTTGTTTACATAAATTTTGAGGCGGAAATGGGCCTCATCGCTTAACAAAATTTGCCTCGAAACACATTCCTCACAGAACGTGAAATTTCGTAATAAAGTTGAACGATTTGTAAACGTTGTTCAGGCGTAAGTCTATCCATTATGAAATGCCAAACAATACTAAACAAAAATAACATGACAGCATGACACGACTCACACGTGATCTGTCAAAAAAAGGCTATTGAAAAAAGTATCTCTACTTGGATCACCCTTTATATATATGTATATATACATATATAGTATATTTTAAACAGCACTCTTTCTAAAAGGTATTTTTTCGTAAAGGCCACATTTTTTAAGATTTACTTTTTCTAATGGGCCCATTTTCTTGAAATTCTTTATAGTAAAATATAATTTTTTTAAAAGAAATCTTTTTCGAAAGGTGCCTTTTCCTAAAGGTACTTTTTTCGAAGACACCTTTTCTTCAAGGTACTTTTTTAAAAGATACTGTTGCTAAAAGGTTCTCTCTCTAGAATTCACTTTTTTTAAAAGTCATTTGTATACATTTACTTTTTAAGAGGCACCATTCCTAAAAGGCACTTTTAAAAATTTAAATGTTTTAAAATGTACTTTTTCTAAAAGACCCTAAGAAGTACTTATTTCGAACGGTACTTTTTCTAAAAGCCCCTTTTAGAAAAAGGGATGCACCTTTTCTAAAAGGTACTTTTCAAAAATGAAGTATTTTAAGAGGGACTATCTTTAGCGGTACTTTTAATAAAAGGCACTCCTCTTAAAAATGGGCTTTTTCCAAAGCTGTCTTATTCTTAAAGTTTTTATTTCTTAAAAATTAGTTTTATAAAAGCTACTACATATTTTAAAACATCTTATTTTAAAAGGTACTTTTTCGAAAAGCTGTATCCTTGAAAGGTACTTATTCAATGGTAGTTTATTACACGTTCTTTGTTAAAATGTATTGCTTTTTTTCTATCGTGAACTTGGTTTATGTGGCTGCCTGCTACGCACAAGTATTCAAGTAGAATCAATGAGATTCCGTTTTGACAAACGTGTGAACTTAAAACTTCATATTAATTAAGAACTTTGAAATCGTTGAGTACATTTTAAATTTACTTTAATAATCTAGAAAAAAAAGAACATTATCTTATCATTATTTATGATTAATAAGATAATTTCTTAAAAAGATATTTCTTGTAAATAAGTTTCAACGCAGCAAAATGCATAACCGATTACATGGAAAACTAACGCAACAAAATGAATACTATTTTAATGATAGATAACATTGCGGCAATGCCCGTTAGTTCGTATAGTTGTAGCAAATAGCTGCGCAAAGATATTATTATTAGAATTTTCACAACGCCTTATCTCACTTCAAGTGAGTTGCAGTAATTAAAGTAACCAATAGCTTTAACATTTTGCTAGTCAACTGACTAGATAATAAATCACGTCGCACTCCTGGAACTACAAGGTTTTTAAGAAATACATAAATGTAGTTTTACTACAACAAAAAACCAAGTGGAATTTTCCCAAAAACGATGTCAAGTTACAAGATAGAATTTTCGATTGCACAAATTACTTATTGCTCTTGTTGTTGTTGTTGTTGTCAATATTTCATCAAGTCAAAGAAAATGTTGGGTGGGTGTCTGTTCTGTTAAGTTCTTTACACTTCTAGATGATTTGTTGTCATACAAAATTTCAAAAACTATTTTTTATGATTCATACCACCTCGCTGCTCTCACCTGTGTTATGATGTCTTTGTAGAATATTTATGAGAAATTTGGCAATAATAAGCAGCAGAGGTTATAATTTTTATCCTACACTTAAAACAATTACTAGATTAAATGGAATACAAAAATCAAATGCTGCAAAGACTTTTTAATTTTTTTTTTTTTTTAAACTTTTCTTCGGAACTTATTATTACAGGAATAATCATTTCATGATTTTTTCTAACCCATAATTCCCGAAATCTTCAAGAATTATTAGAAAATTTCTTTGCTGGCAAGCAGCTAATAAACACAAGTTGTTGGTTAAGTGAAAGCCTCTTACAAGCCTCTTGTAATCATGGTCATCATCAGTACGTACTTGATGTGCTGAAATTATTGTGGTTGA
The DNA here is from genome assembly GCA_947311025.1 of Lypha dubia. Classification (NCBI taxonomy): domain Eukaryota; kingdom Metazoa; phylum Arthropoda; class Insecta; order Diptera; family Tachinidae; genus Lypha; species Lypha dubia. The sequence goes on along the minus strand of OX371262.1, from coordinate 7,531,737 downwards.
GGGTGAATTATCAGTATTCCTCAGATAAAATTAGTTAACATCAATTAATTTCTTTGTTGTGACCACCGGTCACTGCAATTAGGTTCGAAGGACCATTACCAAAAACTCACATATAATCAAGCTCATCTGTGGTATGGTAGAAAAACAAAAATTATTTGGAGGTCACAACACACCGATCACTGCAATTTGGTTCGAAGAACCATAACCAAAACTGCAGATATAATCAAGATCATCCATCATCAGTACTTGCTTGGTGTCCTGAAATTATAGTGATCTTACAGCATGCTGAGAATAGATGATTATTTACCAGCACTCCCCAGCTAAAATTAGACTACATAAATACATTTTTTTATTGTGACTACTGGTCACTGCAATTTGGTTCGAAGGACCATTACCCAAAGCTCACATATAATCAACCTCATCATCGGTACGATAGAAAAAATGGGTTAATTTGATGCTCACAACACACCGATAACCGCAATTTGGTTCGAAGGACCATTACAAAAACAAGCGTAAGTTATCGGTGTTTATAAGTTGCAGTCTTTAATGCAAAGTTCATTCAACGACATAATAAAATTCACGCAAGATTGTTGCACTCTCAAAAGATATCGATCTATCTATTTATCTATCTACCATTTCTGTAGTAAATAAAAATCTATGACGCAGAAATTTATTTTAATAGTATTAAAGGTTTTTTAAATATTGATTAATTTTAAAATGTTTTTGTAGTTGGATTTCATAGGTTTTTTTTTTGCTGACAACGAAAATTGCAACGAACTCAATATTTGAGGTCAATTGATTTTTAGTTTTAATATCAGTTTATTTTTATGTTGCTAAAAAGTGAGCACCAGCGTAGAGTTGTAAAAAAAAAGAAATCAAATATGTATGTTCACAGAGGAGTCATTGTCAAATTACGCTGACAGTTTTTTGAATAAACACACACACCACCAATGATATTGGCCAATTAATAATTTAACAACAAAAATACATGTTGCAAATTAAGAACTAAATTAATAAAATGTATAATTAAAAAAAAAAACGCAAGTAAACAATTTAATTGTTTTGGGTTGGTATCGTTTAGAGATGCCAAACTATGAAACGCAGGGTTTGCACACCGCAGACATCTACCATTTTTTAAATGGTTAAAAATAATGTGATCGCACGGTTCTTCTTTATACGCAAATCTGTCATAAAATTTCGAAAATCTACGATGATATTTTTTATATTCTAGGGAGGAGGCTAAACTGAACTCCAAAAGTGCAAAGGCATATAAAATCAATTGATTGTGTGTGACTACTTTCTTAATTTCTCTTTAACAGATTTTTTTCAACGACTTTTTTTGTTTTCTTTTAATTTTGTTGTTCACATATCTTTGCAGTTGAAAAAGAACCAAATTTAGTATAAAGTTCAATACTTTATTAAGCTTTTTACTGGGTCAGTGTTAAATGTTGACATCCACAAAAAAAAAAAAAAAAAAAAAAGAAAAGAAAAGAAAAAACGAACATGCAAATGAGTACGAAATAATATCATACTAGTGGATAAAACAACACGCTCTTTATAACAAAATTAATCAAGATTAAATTACATTATCAATTTGTATGAATATCGATTTTTTTTATCTAAAGAATAATAAAGAAAAGCACGATACAATTACAAAAAAAAAAACAAAATTATTTTAAAGTGGGTCATTATAAATAAAAAAATAAATAAAATGTCAATGTTTAATAAAAAAAAATAACTAGCCGAAGAACAATGGAGTTGAACAAAAAATTTCCATAATAATCACACAATTTTTTTTTTTGCAGGAGATTTTGGTATAAATTTCTGTAATTTGTGTAATCGCTATAATGAAACCACAAACATAAATTACTTGCCATATTAAAAATCTATGTCTGTAAATAATTAAACGCGGAGCTGGACTTTTATCTCTATTATCAGCATGTATAAAATCGACCCATACATTTTCATTCATGCTTCCTTTTAATTTTCTTAACACACATTTTTTTACTATGTAAATTTTGTTCTTGAATGTTGGGGATAATTTAAAATATTTTTGGAAAATTAACTTTTTAAGCAATTTTTTTTTTCAAAAATATATATGAAAACTTCTTTTTAAATTCAATGATTTTTATTATTCAAATAAATATTTTTAAAAAAAATTTTTTTGGGATTTTGTGAATAATTTTTAGGAATATGTTTGCTTTAGTCTTCCTGTAGCAAAAATTAAAAAAAAAGCTAAAATCAATGATATGGGAATGATTTTTCAAATAAAATTATAAAGTTTCACTTTCATAAAGTCCAACGAATTTTAAAATTTTATATATTATGTGTTATATTTTGGGGATTTTTTTTTCTCCAAATTTTTAATATATATTTTTTTAAATTCATTTAAATTAAAATTTTTATTTTGGCTTTAAATTATATTGAATATTTTACAAAAAATTTTTTGGGGATTTTTGTAATAATTTTTAGGAGTTCAGCTTTTTTCAAATTTTTTGCAAAAAGCTCCAGAAATAGTTTTTTATTTAATTTTTCTAAACCAAAATATTAAATAAGTCGATATATGAACTTGAATGAAACCATATTTTATATATTATTACAGACTTTAAAGAGAGATTTTCCAAAAAAATTTGGGAATTCCGTTTTTTTTTTACAAAATTTTTTAAAGTTGTTGGGATTATACAGTTCAAAAAAAATATTCGGCGATTTTCTTAAACATTCTAGGATATAAATACAATTTAAAAAACCTTTTCTTTGGGAGAATTATTGTTAAACATATATATTTTAACTAACTTATACTTTACACTTGAATTTTTAGATGGTTGTCTGAACAAGTTTAGTTATTTGTTACTAATTTTTGATTTTTAGTAGATAGAAAAAACTGTTATAAACAATTTTGGGGATTTTCGTTAAAATTTTAGGAACGAAAATCCCTTTCTCAATAAAATTATGTATTAAACACACATAAATTTGCATTCTATAATATTTATTTATTCTTTTTAAATTTTAAAGGCGATTTGATGAATAATTTTACGAGTTTTTTTTTTTAATTTATCCAAACTGTCCTATGAAATTATTTGAATTACCTTTTGTCTTATAATTTTGTAGAATAATCACAGATATTTTCTATTAAACTATAAAAGTCCTTTTTTATAACATTTGTTGCTGTTTCTTTTTTTTAACGCACTTGAAGCGGTCAGTGACTTTATTTCTCATGTATTTGAAAATGTTCATATTTGTATTGAGTGTGACGATAGCTGGCTGCCACAGGCCTTGCTGCCTTGAGTTTTAATAATGCAACAGAGTAGTAGCAACTTTTGTTTTTGTGTGTGTGTGTGTTTTGTTTTTTATTCGCTATAACTTAGTGGTGTTGCCATTTATGGTGCCCCACTCCAAATGCAGCACAACAGAACAGAACAACACCACCTTTAATGCCTTGGAAGTTTTGCTTTCATTTGCATTAGAAACGATTTTTGCATATTAATTTTAATTAAGTTTTTGTTGTTTGTTTTTATTATTGTTATTCTTGCTAACAATTTATTTAAGAGGACTATTGTTTTTGCTGTTTAAAAAAAAAAGAAACTATTTCCCATTTATCATGAAAATATTTAATAAAATTTTTTACAAAATTTTGTTTACTTGACCTCCAGAGGTTGTTTGTTTGAAGAAAAAAACAATTGGAAAAAATGAAATACATATTTAATTTTTAATAAAAAAAAAGAAGAATTATGAAAACTATAAAATGAAATTAATGGTGATATTTTTTGTTTTTCTTTCAAAAAAATTCTTTGCAGAAGACGACGACTACTTCAAAGTGTAACAACGGTAAGTAAAATGTGATTTAGTTTTTTTTATGTATAATATTGCACTGAAGGTGACGGTGGGGTACGGTGCCATAAATCAGTAATTTGTTTATGGTCCTTGGAGACGGGTTATTTGAGTCCACATGAAGAAAAAAAGTCCAATTTCCGATTAATCACACACTCACATTATTTTGGCTACCACCGATTAATTGTATTATCATAAGCTCGAGAGTGGTGTTGGCTGAAGTGGTTAGCGCGTTGACTACTAAGCAAACAATGACTTGGGGCCTGGGATCAAACCCTGGCCAGAGCAAGTCAATCAACATCATTAATTTCTCTAATGTACATTAGTGAGACATTTGTATTAATTGTTGTTGGACTATTTAAGTGATGAAAGCATAGCACTGGTCACTAATAAACTGTTCCGACAGCGATAGATGATGTTCCAAGCTAATGTACACCACATCGCGCTCCTTCGTCGGTTAGCAGAAGCATCGGTGAAGTAAAATAATACGTCTACTTAACACCGGAGGCGCCTCAACACTGCCTTAAAAATTAACATAACGCGCAAAGCAGAGATGTGAAAGAGTTAAGTCTTCTAAATTTTTAACATCTATCTTCTCTACTCTATCCCTCTCCCTTAGTTCCGGCACAGTGCCCTGCATACGTAGGGGTCAACCCCTGAGTGCAGGTCCTAATTAAAAAAAAAAAACAACCTGGACACAAAGTTCAATGACCCATATTCCAAGGTGTCATAAACACACTGAGAGAATTACATACATCTATATGTATGTATGTATGTACATATGTATGTACTTAGTTTCTCCAATAAAAAATAAATGAAAAAACATCTGTAAAAGAAAGCAACAAAAAAAAGGTAATCTATTTTTTGTTAGGAAATTTCTAATGACAGTTAACTGAAAAATGTCACAATTTACCAATTGCAATTAAATGCCAGATGACATGGTATACAAATATCAAAATGTTAATGTGCATGTGTTTGTGTGTGACAATAATAAATAACACGGTTGTTTGATTTCCGTTATTTGTTTGATTTGGATCGCCATTGTTGGCTTTTTTTTTTTTTGATGGTGCCGTTTGAACTAGAGGTTTGTTTGCAATTGTGTAAGTAAGTCTCTTGGCTGAGTAGATGTGTGTGAGTGTGCTTTATAAGGCAGTGTTAGTAAATATGGCTGCGTTGGCAAAAAGTTTATTGAACTTTCAATTTCATTGAAATTTAAAGGTGTGTATGTGCATGTGCAGTAGTAGTCTGCCTGCCTATTCGTTTTTTTATTTTATTTTAGTTTTTCTATCTGAACCGCACTGTAACTCAAACATAATGAAAGTCAATGTTTGATATCAAACGTTGTAAAAACGAAAAAAAAAAAACATTTTCTGTGTCGTCGATTGTGTAACAATGAAAACTGAAAACTCTTTTTGGCTGCCTTTGCTGCAGTTATAAAACTTTTGTTTTTTTTTTTTACTTTTCATATATTAACCAAGTTTTTTTCATTGTTGTTGTTGCTGTTGCTGGCAGCTACTTAGATGTTTTTTTTGGCTAAAAGCCAATATGCAAACGAAAGCAAGAAAAAAAAAAAAGAAATATGAAATAGAAAAAACTTTTTGTTGGCTAAAAAATATAGTCAGCCAGTGTTAAGGTGTTTAAAAGTAGGAAGTGTTTCTTTATTTTTGGTTTGTTTGTTTGTTCGGCTGTTTCGTTACACAAACGACAATAAAAGTGATGAAGAGAGAAAGAAAAAAGAGGAGGATGAAAGGTGAAAAAATGATTTTCTTGAAATGAAACAACATATGTGTGGCATATATGTATGCTTCCCGCCAGTCCATGGAGAAGGAGCGATTATAAGGAATAGAAAAAAATATGGTATATAACTTTTTACTTCCTTGTTAGTAACACTCACACTTTGACTTGACGTGTTTGTGTTGACTGTGAAAGTGTCAAAGCAGTCAACGAAATTTATGATAATAATCCAATTTCTTTCTCAACGTGCACACAATTGCACACGAAACACACACACACAGCCATTGAGCTGAGTAAACCACATTAAGGATATTCGCAGTTAAAAGCAAATACATAAAAACAATTGTTTTTGTTAAATTATTTCTATAATAAAATTACCAAAACCAAAATAAATAAAACAATTTTCGCAGTGTTACAACTCTTTCAGATATATTCTTACAATGGGAGGTGCCACACCTATTTTGCGGATTCCATGAAATGTTACCAAGTCCGGGTATTCAGTTTAATAATAAATCTATTTAATCAGAATTAACCTGCTGCTATAAATTCTAAATGGTCACGAAGACGTTTGATACGACTTAAAAAAAGAGTGGGGGAAGGTTATCAATTCGTAGTTTGTAAGTTTATGAATCGATTTTCAAAATACTGTTTTCGTTTGAAAACTTTGGTCCCCTAAATTTTTTGTTAAACTGGGGAAAGTTGTCCCTTCCTTTTGATCGGATTTTCTTGCAGTTTAATCCCATTTTTTATTTTAAAAAATTGCTGGGGCAAAATGTCCCCATGAAATATTGAAAGTGCAAACAATCCATTTACCGTTTTACGATTTATTTTATTTTTATTTATACGGAGGGTCAATTTGTTCCCCTGAAGTATTGATTATGGCACAAATAATCTATTTTGGAGCGATTTTCAGTTTTTTTTTCTTGTTTGAAATCTTTTGCCTGTAGTTTCGTAGAAATCATAGAGCCAATCAAGGTCCAAACTGCAAGTGCTCCCATAAATGGTGGAGTTACTCGATAATCAATATTTTCAGTGAATTTATTTTCTACTTTTAAACGTAAAAAGAAATTTTAAAACAATCCTTAAAATTTAGGAGTTACACGAAAATCAATATTTCGCAGGGCCCCTGGTCGAGTAACTCCACCATTTATAGATCGATTTCGAAAGTGAGCACTTTTTTTATATATTATTAAAACTGAATTTTTGCACAAAAATATTTTATTAAAAAAAAGACAAACGAAAAAATTGAGTGAACTTTTTTCTGGGAGATAAAAATTTACAGGCAACTAGCCGAAGTAGTGGAGTTGTGTAAGAAAAAGAAACTAAGGAAAATAACTGAGATTTTAGATTCGAGGTAAATAAATTGGAAAGACATTTAAATGTGAGAAAATTATCTGTAGATTACTGTAGTAAAATATAAACTTAAGTCGGATTTTTGAGTCAAAATTAGTGTTTACATTTACACCTAAAGGCGATATCGAAGCAAACCCCTCTTAGTATTCAGGAAATTATCCCACAGTTAATTGTTATCTTGGCATATTTTACGATTACTGCGAATTTCGTTAGCACCATGGTTTGTTATGAACTTCAGTTATCACTGTATCACTGTAATTGTTCACAACATTTAAAATTCGACAAATAAAATCTTTAACGATTTTTTTCTCTTCTTTTTTTAGTGTAAAACTGACACTGAAAAGATTAATTGACAAAATTTCTATGAATGACATTCATTGTGGTAAATTCATTAATTTTATGCAAAAATACATTGATTAAATGAAAATATTCATTAGAGATCAATGTAAAATTCTGCATTGAAAGCTTTCGCGGCTGTCCATTCTTTAACAAAATTGATTATTCAGTGATTTAATGTGATAGTGTACATTAGATTAAACTCAATGAACAGTTCATTGAAACAATGCAATTTTTCATTACAGTTTTGGTATCAGTATATAAGCAGGGTTTTAAGCGCTCAATTTACACATTTCTAGAGGCTATTTAAAAAAAAAAAATTCAAATAATGACATTCATTGTGCTAAATTCATTAATTTTATGCAAATCTACATTGATTAAATGAAAATATTAATTTATGCTCAATGTAAAATGCTGCATTGAAAGCTTTCGTTGTTGTCTATTCTTAAAAACATTAATCAACCGTACTAGAGTACAAAAGGAAAAGTAAATTAACAGTTCATTGAAACAATGAAAATTTTCATTGAAACAAAGAAATGGTTCATTGAAGTAATGACATTTTTCATTAAATTTTAGTTTAGAGTATAATTCTTGAACAATATTAATCAACCGTACTAGAGTACAAAAAGACAAACTTAATGAACAGTTCATGGAAACAATGTAATTTTTCATTAAAACAATGAAATTTTTCATTAAATTTTAGTTTCGAGTATAATTTCATTTCACTTTCTGCTAAACAAAAGAAAAAAATCCTTTGCCAAGGAAATTTATGACTTTTGCAAAAATCATACAATCTGTGAATACCCTCTTATGCATATACATATGTATGTACATACTTATTTGTTTCCATCATTTTATATGAACATTTTTTTTTTTTATTGCCGATGTATGCAAAAAATGCAAAATGTACAGTTTTAGATTACGACAGGCCTAAGAGCTTCTATATTGGTGTAGGCATATGTTTCGCATACGAAATCGAAAACGAAGAAGTAGAAAACGTAAGTTTTGTTGTATGGTTATTCGGTTAGGTTATGTGTGTGCATGTGCTTTTTTTACATCATCACCTTGTGTTTTTGTCCGGGCATTGGCATAGTTTCAACACAGTTATTTCGTTGTAATTTTTATACATAAAAGTGCATTTTTTTTTCTCTTCGTACAAAATATAACTTTTGCTTGAATAAAAGTATGATTTTTTTTTGCTTCTATACCAGGTACTCGGTCGGTCGGTTATGCGTGTTTTTGATAGTGTGTCTGGCTGTGTGTAATGCATTCCTAACAAGTTCTTTCCCAATAACGATTGTAACATGTTGTTAAGTTTTTAATATTGCAAACATGTTTTTTCTCTGTTTTTATTTTCTCAGCTCTTTTCTTTTGGTTTCATGCTATTTCCTTCTAAAGAGTGATAGTTATTTAGAAAAAAAAAGGAATTTTTTTTCACCGACTTATTATGGTGATTGTGGTTAAAAATGATTTATGTCGCATATAAAGCATTTGATAGAAATCCCTTTTTTAATTTTTTCTCCAAGATAGAAATAAAAACAAAAAATTGTTATTTAATGAATACGAAAGAGTTTGATTATTTTATTTTGTTTGTGAAAATTGTGTCATGTTAAGTATTTGTTGTATAAAAATAAAATAAAATTTTAATAAAAAAAAATTTAAAATTATAATCCTTAGCGGAAAATTTCTATCATCCTTATTCATAAATGTTGAATAAAGTTAATTTTGGTTTAATGCAAGAATTTCGTAAAAACTACTGTAACAATTTAAAGTAAGCATTAAAACAGCATTAAACTTTAACAATTGTAGATTAATGAAGCGAGAAAATATTTTGTAATTAAAAGTTGGTAACAAGTAACCGGTTACAAAATTTGTAAATGAAAAAAAAAAAAAAAAAACTTTTGATTTTATTTAACTATACAGAGGAAATATCAAATATTTACAGCGGTTACTGAGTAACCACTTTAAATGTATCAAAAAAAAAATATATTAGGCCTTATCACGAGTGTCGTAGTCGAACTTTAACGACTTCCATGTAAAACATATAGCGAACGTTGCCACATTTTAAAGATTATATTATTTTCCGCTGTAAACTTAAAAATTTTTACGAATAACTGAAGAACACAAACGAAAAACTCTTAACTGAGAGCAAGTAACCGGTTACCAAGTTAGCTAAAATACGAAATATCTTGTACTGAAATGATTAAAACCTAAACTTTAGTATAAGAAGTATTTGAAGTAATTAAAATTTTACGTTATTTCACGAGGCTTTATTTTAAAACTAGTACGCCTACTCAAGTAACCACTTTATATGAATCAAAAAACTATAAATTCTTTGATGTTTTGTTTTTACTCTATATTTACATATTCATTGCAATGTATTAAAAAAGCTCGATTTTAAATATAAGCGATTTAAGCAATGAGTAACCAGTTACCAACTTTACATACACTAGAAAATTTTTAAACTTAAGCTGATACTACAAAAGAAAAAGTAGTGCCTAATTTTAATATATAGCTAAAATCTTTGATCATAGTAACAACGACTGCCCGAGTAATCACTGAGCACCATTTGTTACTAATTGCTCGAGTAATCATTATCTGCTTATGCATATTACTTCAAAAACAACTTCTTCCAAACAATATATTTCTCTACATTTACGTTTTGTGTTGCAGTAGTAGGACTACACAACAATATAGAAAAAAAAGTAACCGGGTACCTGTTGAATATAGTGAAATGATTAAGCATTGTTTTTTTTTTATTTACAAAATAAATTTATGTCATACGATTATGTATAACATATACATTTTAGAAGACGTTAATATGAAGAACAATTGAGTAACCGGTTACCAAATTGTAGTTTATTAAAAATATTTTTTAATTTTAAGTAAAAATGGTGAGCAAACTAAAATCATACTAAGTTTTTGGCTGTAAGAATATTTAATGTGTTTGGAATCAATAACGACTACAATATAAAAACTATTACAATAACACACGAGTAACCGGTTAGCAATTGTAAAAATTTTTTTAAAATTTATTAGTTTTGTAGCTGATTTAAATGATTAAGCATTGCTTTTTTAATCATAATATAAATTTTAGAAGCCCTTAATGTTAAGAACGACTTGGAAGTAACCGGTTACCAATTTATAATTTATTGAAATAATTTCTAGTCTAAAATAATTGTGCTCATAAAAAAATTGTATTGTCTGGTTTTTGGCTCTATGATCATTTAATTTCTTAGTAATCAATGACGACTACCCGAGTAACCATTTTCAAAAAATTAGCAAAGAAAATCTAAAAATTTTTTTATTCCACATTTATATTTGCATTGTTTTCAGTAGCAAAATATTCTTACTTGCATAACTTTTTAAAATATGGTTCGAGTAACCGGATAGAGAGTGCAAAAATTCTTTTTAAAATTCTTTGTTATTGAATTCATTATGAATTTGTTGTATTTTGATCAAGATTTTTCTTTTGGAAAATTTGTGCAGTTAAGCAAAAAGTCAGTGAGTACTTATTGTGTAAACATATGTATATATTTTTAACATTTTCTTTAAATTTTATGTGTGATGCGGCCCCAACTAAAAGTGGTCCCAAAACAAAAATGAAAAACGGAACAACAAAAAAAAGCACCTACTATTTTTGGGGGCTTTTTTCCTATTTTTGGGTAAATTTATTCTAAACTTTGGGGCAATTCTCCCATTTGAGGGATTTTTTTTTAGTTTTTTAAAAATTAAATTACATACTTGGAGAAAAATTAACCCAAAATGTTTACATTGAAATCAACAAGAAGCACCTTCCTTAATTTAATTTTATAGTTGGTATTTATTAATCTCTAGGCCAACTTCCGTGTAGTTGCTCATTTCATAAATACTTTGTTTTTAATAAATTAAACTTAAATTAAACTCACTTAGGTATAGATTTAAAAAAAAAAATTCAGAAAAAATCTCCCTTTATAACTTTAGTTACACCCACAAAAATACCAACAAACAACAATAATAGATACAAATTAAAGCAAAAATCCCATCATCTATTGTTTATCAATTTCACTTTGATTTCCTACTTTCTTACTTTACGCTAGAGTGCCTCTCTAATGAAAAAAAAAATACTAAACATTATTCCACAAAATGTTCCATCTGCCTGAAATCTACACGGTCATAAAAGAGCAATGCCACACATAAATTCCAAAATTTACAGCAAAAAAAAAAAAAAAGTTATTTCTGGCAAAAAAAAAAAAAAAAAACACAAAGCAAAACCTAATTCTATTACCAGCCCCCGCCAGCCCTTTTTCACTTCTTTATCCGTTCCATACTTGCTTCCATCATTAGTGAAAATTTCCTCCTCCCTGCTCATTTCTCCAATCGGTCGGTAGCCGATGTGATTACTAACAACTAACTGCTCTTTAATTATGTGCCTCATCACTTCTTCTATAGCTACGTATGACTATTTGATACAAAAGCTCTTGCGGTGCTTGCTCGCTGGCTTTTAGCAACGTAGTTGTGCCAAACTTATGCGTGTCGACTGACTGTAACGACACGGTATTTGTCAATCAAAAGTTCATTGTTATTTTTATATTAAACTTTTTTTTCTTTCCATTATTTATGACATAACATAATTGTAGAAATTGTTGTTATTGTTGCAAACGACGAAGCAGCTGGTTTTGATTACTTTTCATATCTTTGTGTCAATTTCGAATTCAACCAACAAAGTATTTAGCGAATCAAATAATGAAAAAATCAAATAAAAATTTCACATAAAATCATTTAACGGGGAAATGTTGTAAAATCAATAAAATTCTGGCAGTTAAAAAAAGAAAAATACTCAAAATAGAAGTTTCGAGGAAGGAGAGCTTAATTTTAAGGTTTAACTGTAAATATTCTATTAAAAATATTTCTGTTGCACTGATCTCTTGATAGGTACTTTTTGAAAAATAAAGTACCTTTTTAAGAGAGCTACTTTCTATGAGAGCTACTTCTTACAAAACGTTAAATTATTGAGAAGCTACTTTGTTGCTAAAACGGACCTTTTTTTGTTAAGAGTACGTTTTTCAAAAGAGTATTTTTAGAAAAGTTAACATTTCCAAAAAAGGTTACTATGTTGAAATAGTACTTTTTAAAATACTGCACCTGCACTGCGGTACCTTTTCTATGATCCGGCAATAGGTGATTTTGCTTACAGCAGGCCACCACATTAAAGTATTCTAAAGTATGGGCTTAATTACCACTTTATAAAACCATTTGGAGTTCCTGGGATTTTCCTATGACCCTTCTGGATATATATGGCCACTGCCAAGCTAGGAGATTAAATTACGGTACAACGATTTCTGCAGAAGTTGTCATAATGAGGAGTAGAATGCAGGTGTAGAACATCTCTCCATATGATCTGCTCTCTCTCTCTCTCTTTCTATAGAAAGGGTGGGTTATTTCAAGTAATCTACTGATGAAAGATTAAGCATCCTTATCGGACGATAGCGATATTAGGGTGGATAACTCGTTTATACGGTCGTCGGGGTGGTTTAATACTAAACCGAATGGGTATATGGAATGTCAAAACCATAGAATAGAATATAATAGAAAAGTGGATAGATCTGGTCCAAGGACCGGCTCTGCGACACCTATTGGATCTTTTGTGCCATGGATCTCTAAATTAGACCAAGCTCTGAAAGTCAGCACAGAGCTTGGAGAAGCCCGCCTAATATCATCCGAACACACAAATTCAGAAAGAAAAACACGCCTTCTATTATTACATAAGACTACGGCACAAGGGTGAGCGAACTAGGTTATTTTTCCAAAGATGGTAGTTCAGTGCAAAGTGACCGGAGAGGAAACCAGTAACTAGGCTTAAGTCGTTCCTGTTGAAATTCAGGATGCCACTGTATGAGAATGGCTGTATCAATGATTTGGCCTGCCTTAAGCCGGGAGAAGCCACCCAAACTTTCTTAGCGGTCGACATGTCGTTTTCTCTGATTAGAGTTGTTACTGTCGACCAATTTACGCCACAAAAGGGCTCTGAGCCTATAAGAGGAGCGGCAGAGGTCCTCTTGGCCAATTCATCCGCTACCTCGTTACCCGGATGACCGCTATGGCCAGGTATCCAGTAAATGGAAACCTTGTTCCGTATCGATAGCTTATGTAATGAGTCAAAGCACTCTAAAACAAGCTTAGAACGGAATTCCCTTTTTAACCGATTGTAGAATTTTAAAATGGAAATGGAAGCTAGACATCTTGACATATAAAGAAAATCACTAGATTAGTGGTTTCTTAACTAAAGAACTTTTTTTCAGCAATTTATAAAAAAAAGTCCAAAAATGAGATGTGTGTGAAGATACAACATGCCGGGTTAAATATGTTTTACGTAAGAGCTTACATCATGACATAATTTACTCGGGACATTGCCAACATACCTCGATTGAACTTTTTGGTTTACATCTTTGCTAGTTAATATAAATGTATCTTTTCTAAGATAACTTTGCATGATCTCTACGGGAATTTGGCCATTTGTGGACACATTTTTGTGTGTCACCTATTTACACCAATGGAAAATTAAAGCCAAGGGTCCATACTTATAGAATTTCTTCTTACACTCAAACACGATCAGCATTGACAGTCAAGCAACTGACGATAATGGGAATATTTAAAGACAAGTGGGATAATAGTGAAATATAATTGATAAATTATATAAAATGTTCTATCAAACAAATACGGAAGGAACACTCATCATCAGAAATTAAAAAAAAAAAAAAACCTTTTCTAATCCAGATAAATCCGGACTGACCTTATTTTGCTAATCCTAAGACGAGTGTTAGATAACAAGACTCTTTTGCTCACACACGTAGAATCGGCTATTTATAACGTCTCTTTTAAGTATGTTACTCCTTTAGAAGTATTTTCCGAATATCGTTGACCTTTCGCTTTCGTTTAGCTTAACTGATATATTCAATATGTTCGGACGCGGACCGAGGAGAGAGGAATAATTTTAGATTCATTTTGTGATCGAAGCAATGAAAAGAGTTGATAAGGTCTTCTCAGTGAACAATTACAGTACAACCTCCCTATCCGGACACTCGCTAATTCGGACTATCCAGTAATCCGGACATTTAAATTTTTCGGACAGTTTATGGAATTTATAAAATTGTCTTAAATTATATTTTTGAAAGTATTTAAAAAAGACACAAATAAAATTTATCGATTAAGCAAAACGACAATTGAATAATTTTGAAATTCACAGACAAATTTTTGGTAACGAATAAATTCTTATTTTTCAAAATTAATATTTTTTGTCACTTTTAGTATTTTTCTTTATGTTTTCTGTAAATTAATTAAATGTAAATGAATTCTTATGTGTACTTATATTTCTGTACGCAAATAAAAACAAATTATTAAATTAAATTATTATTATTAAAAATTTATTTTAACTGTAGTCCGGACGATCCACTAATCCGGACAATAGCTGAAACTATATCTGTCCGGATTAGGGAGGTTGTACTGTATATGTATGTAGACTTGCCAGCTTTGGTATAAAACGTAGTCAGTAGTGGCATAAGCCTGAGTTCCATTTCCGTATAATTTCACTCCTACATAATCAGGTCCCATCAGAATACCAAAACCATTAGCCCAGGGTTGTAACAGATCAAAATCATTAGTCGGGAAATGCCATAATTAAAGCCCTGCTGTATTTGGTTTTAATACTTTCCAGCGGTATGGAATCACCAGCCTTTGAAGGAGTTTTCATTTAAAACGCCTTTAAAGCCTGTGATAACTCAGGGTCAGCGGGAGGGAGCTTCAATCTCGTTATCCTCGTCAGAAGATACTCCAGCGGAAATGTATGTAAATTTAAGTCTCCGTGAATGCGATGCATAAAAAAATTACTTTTTTTTTTGTTGTTGAAATAAATAAAGATTTGTTTCGTCAAATTTGACCTAAACGAAACTTTTTTTACTTCTTGTAATGTATAAATAAATCTCATTGTCAAAAATTATTATAGAATCTTCTGCTGGCAGTACATCATACTACATAATTGTGTATGCATATACTCCAACCATTTGTCTGTCTGTGTTGCACTTTATCAAAAGCGCAGCATTCATAATGTCTTAGTTTATCATCACTATTCCAAACAACAAAATAAATATTCTTCGTACTAGTCCGCCCCACCCGCCCACTAGTAAAGGGATTGCGTCTAAGCATGCTGGGAGCTTTCACAACAGTATTCCCGTTTCTTTTTTATCATAATTTTGTTGTTGCTTTTATTTTAGATTTTTATAAAAAATTTTATTGCTGGTGTATTACAAATACGGTGTGTATTATTTTTAAACGTCTCGTTAGACAAATAAATTCAACAGAACACCAACACATTCACACACATACACACACGCACACAAGCACACACACTTGCAGATCCAACAGCACTTACACAAACATGTTGCTACTTCAGCAACAATATTTAGGTCAGCCATTGAACTCTGTTGCTACAGCCAGCGAAAAACTAAAATAACAACAAATGATAATGATGATGGCGATAATGATTATCATCATTATTATCATCATCCATTGCTGCTGGCTGTCTTCGTTGCCCGTTTAAGTAGCAAGCAAACATTAGGAATATAAATATGTATGTATGAACGTATGTGTTTGTGTGCGAGTGCGTGTATCAGATGCCCCTGCAGTCAATAATAATGGATACTTCAGAGAAATACAACTAAAACATCTTCAAAACGTCATTATTGGCACAATTATTTCCTAACTCACCTAATGTTTTACTGACACACTAACTGACTGACTGAATGAATGAATGAATGTTTGCTTGTTTGTTTGTTTTACTGACTCCCTGCTGTAATTGAATTATTAATTCAAAGCTGGCTGACTGTTTTTTCTTTAAATATGTACATATTTTGATATTTTTGGCTGTCAAAGTGGAAACATTATACTTCTATTATATATTATTTTAAGCTTCTTAAGAGTCTTATAATTAATCAATTAATCCTACAACGAGTATATGACTTAAGAATTTTCGAAATCAGTTCCTTTAGAAAAGTTTCCTTTTAATGAAAGAACCTTATGAAAATTATAATTTGTTTGAAAAAATTCGTCTTGAGGAAACAAGAAAATACATTGAGAAGACAGAAGAATACATACATAAATTAAAAAAATATTACCTTAAATAGAAACTTTTCACTAGCGTACTTTGTGAAAAAGTACTTTATGAAAAAGTACCAAACTTTACACAAATTACTATGCTTTAGAACAAGTTTCTCTCAAAAACACTACTTATTTAAAAATTAACATTTACTTTGGAAATATATACACTTTTGGAAAAAGTACTTTTTGAAAATGATTATTTTAAAACAAGTACGATTTCCAAAATTACCCTTTTGAAAAGTACTTTTTGCAAAAAATTAATTTTTAAGGCAGTATGTATCTCTAAAATCAGTATTTTCAAAAACCGAATTTTTTAAACTGGTACGTTTTTAATAAAGTACCATTTGAAAAAGTACTTTTTTGTATAAGCATCTTTAAAAAAGGGACAGTTTAAAATAAGTATTTTCTCATACAAGTAGTAAGTAACAAGAAAACATTTTCTAAAAACAGAATTTTTCTTCTAAATATACATATGTTTTAAATAAATTACAGCTTGAAAAAGTACTTTTTTGTGTAATTTTAGTTTTTTAAATCACAGTTTATTATAAGTACTTTCTGAAACATGTTATAAGTAACAAAAAAAAAAACAGTTTCTAAAAACAGAATTTTTCTTCCAAATGTACGTTTGGAATAAAGTACCTTTTGAAAAAATAGTTTTTTGGGTAAGCACACTACAGCTTGACTAAAGAACTTTGTAATACAAGGGAGATTGTACTGTACTTAATCAAAAATTTACATTAAAAAAAAGTATCTTTTTTATATTAAAAAGAAAAGAAAAGCTTAAAAAATATAATTTAAAAAAATAGGTTTTCAAAATAGTGTACTTAGAAAGCAACACTTTTGGGAAATAAGTACCGGTAGAAAATATAAATTTTGAAACAATCATGTTTTTAAGAATAAGAACTTTTTTTTTAATTTTACTAAAAAAACTATTTATATACGAGTATGTATGCAACGGGTGTTTTTTTATAGAGTGTCACAACTTTGAGTTGGTATCATTGCTTTATTTGAGCACCCATTTTAACAGCTGATATTTGCTATTTGTTTATTTTGCTTTGAAATTTCATTATGAAACGACTGACTTACACCAGAGCAACGTGGGCAAATTGTTGAAATTTTTAATCAAAATAATTGTTCTATTCGTCAAAATCATCGTGCAGCGGCCGCTACAATTGATTTACTCAAAGAAACTTTTGATGAAAAAATTATTTCACGTAATGGCCCAAATAATTGGCCCCATTAGATTATTTTCTTTAGGGTTATCTTAAGTCACTTGTCTACGTCGATAAACCACAAACAATTTAACACCTGAAAATCAACATTCGAATAGTTACCGGCGAAATACGACCGCAAATGCAAAGTTGTTGAAAATTGGTGTTCCAGATTGCGTCTTCAATGCGCCAGCCGTGGCAGCCAAATGGCAGAAATCATATTTTAACATTAATTTCATTAAATTTTCTTTCCGATAAACCCCGTTTCATTGATATTAAAAATATATTTCCATGTTTTATTATGATTTAAACTTGTGTCACTCTATAGAAAACACCCTTTACATTAAATTTAATTTCCGAAATTATACAAAATGCTTATTATTAATTAATGACGATATTTATACAGGTTAAAGTTCGTAAACTTAATAATCAGAGTAAAATTAGACGTTAACAATATTTCTAAACATCAGTTTAGATTTTAACTACACGGCTGAATAGAACAAACATTGTTTTCGGTAGAAGCCACTAAACCTCGTCAGTATTCATGTGTAAATGCTTTCACTATTTGTTAGGTAGCTCTGTTGAACGTGACTACATATCCCATTTATACACATTTCGAATGGAAATAGAATACGAGACTTCTCACTCAATTTAGTAATTGACTTAAGACTTAAGTGGAACAAAAAATCAAGAGATTGGGCATTGTAGGATATAATTCATTGGCAACATTGTAATGTTTAATATATGGTGATAAATAAAGAGTCATCACCAGCTAACATCAATTTAGTAGTGAGATCTGTTAGTTTCATAATTAAAAATTTATAACTACACAATCTGTTTTTTTAGTACTACTACTACAATTTTTAAAGTACTAAATCTTTTACATACAGATGTTCGTTTTTGTAGTTCTGTGAATCAAGAATTTTTTAAATCTTCCTACACTTAAATTAAATTTTCTAGTTGTTAATTTCACAATTTTTTTTTTCGTTCGTTTTCCCTGATGTTTAATTTAAAAAAAAAATATTTACTTTAGCTGAAAAAGTCATTGACAGTTTTGTTTCAGGTAAGACTTGTTATTGTTATGTACCTTAAGGCGAAAGGTAGAATACTTTCTCAAACACACTTACAGGGATTTTCTGAATAACAAAAACAAAAAAAAAAAAAAAAAAAACAACAATAGAATAAAAAAAGCAACAACTTCAACGTACAAGAACATAATTTCGAAAAAAAAATATAAAATCTAAAGTTTATTGTCACCATAACCCCCATTACAGGCTACGACAGCCAGAGCAAAGACTGGGACTGTTGACGACAAGTTCTTCAAAAGGTGTATTTGACAAGGAAACAGACACGTCTGAATGATTCACTCATTCATTTAGTAACAGATTCTCCATCCATCATCATCTATTTATATTTGTACATACTTGTATTGTATCGTAATGCATGATGCTGTTGAAAGTTACAGTTGAATGATGTCGTCGTCGTCGTCGTAGTGAAGGAAGAACAAGGAGTTAACACAAATATCTACATGTGGTTTGAATACAATTGACTGAGTTTTAAAGGGAAGTTGAAAGCAACTAACAATTAAATAAAACTTTAGGATATTTGCCTGATTATTTTTTTTATTTCTTTCTGCTAACCGTCGAATTAGGGAGCTTGGCACAGTATCATCGCAGCCGAAACAGTTTTTAGTGGCCAATGCTATGCTTTCATCACTTACACAGTCCAACAACATTAATACGATGCCACACTAATATACATACATTAGATCAATTTAGAATCTTGGTTGACATTTCTCTGACCGGGATTCGAACTTAGGCCCTTTAAAGTCAACTCGCTGACCACTTCAGCCAACACCAGAATTTACTGTTTTTTTCACTGCTTACTGTGCCAAAAATAAAAGTATATCACTGAATTTAGTACTAATTTTGTATAGCACACATTTTAAGTATATAGTACTAAACTTATCTGGAAAAATATTTTCTTGTACTAAAGAACAAAAAAAAGTTTAGTACTAAAGAACAAAAAAAAATTTAGTACCAAAGTGTTTGCCTAAAAATGTCAATAATAAAAATTTAAGCCCTGAAAGTTGTATAAATATATACAAAAATTTTAGTACATAATAACCATTTTTTTTTTTTGGGAAATAAGAAGATATAAATAAATACTTATAAGAAAAAGTATGTATGTATGTACTAAAAAAATGTCTTTACAAAAACTTTAGTACTATAAAATCATTTTTTTTTTTCATTGAAAACCTCTTCTATACAGAAAAGCTTAGGTACTTGAATTCTTTATTACAGAAAAATTTTAAACTTTTACAATTACATCACTATTTCATGATCATATTTTATATTGAAGCAACATTTTTTCCTTGTAATTTTGTAAAGAAAAAAAAAAAGAAAACTATTTCTGCATTTTGCACAACTATTTCGTTTTGTTGAATTATTAAATTGATTGCATAAAACTTGTTTAAGAAACTATTTCTGTTTTTACACCTTAAACAGATTGCATGCAGTTAATTATTATCTTGTAATAATTATGTCTTCAATACTCTGCGTGTTATTTTTTCTTGTAAATGCAACGAAAGCAACAAAAATTATATGTTTTTTTTTTAATTTTTTTTTAATTACAAAAATTATGTAATATTTTTTTATTAAATATTTGTTATAAGCAGTTGTAAAGAAACAAATCTGTTTAAATAAGAATTTTAAAATTGTTTGCTACTTTTAAACAGTTGGAATTCTTTGAATATAGCTAACAATATAATTTGCATTTCTTTAAATGTGTGGTAGTGTGATTAAGAAATTTTAGGGCCATAAAAGCATAAAGACTATAAACAGAAAATTTCTCTTTTAAACTTGAAATTTCATTAACAACAACTTGTCAAAAGAAATGTAAATTTCTTTGAAAACAAACAAAAAAAAAAGAAGTTCAGATCGACAACTAGTTAAAGTAAAAGTACTAAAGACCTAGTGGAAAATGAAAAGTAAGTTAATGGACTTACTTCTTAAAATAATAGTTTAAATAAATAAAAGGCAAAAATAAAATTTAGTGCTGATTGAAAAAAAAAAACAATTAACGCCGAAAATTTTAATTACAAAAAAATGTTTGTACTAAATTGTAAAAAGAAATTAGTACTAAAATTTTTAGTACTAAATTGTAAAAAAATTTTAATGCAATAAAATTTATAATATTTTTTTTAATTGTTGTTACGAATTCAATTTAGAAAACGTTTTTTTACAATTTATATATTGATACACTAGCATTAGGCATAATTTTAGAACTAAACATTTTCTTAAGGAAAACATCGTTTTAGGAAATTTTCTATTGAAAACAATTCTGTTGAGAAAATTCCCGTTAATAGATTAAACCATACATTCTAGTACTAAAACTAAATAAAGTGGCATTGATATCTTTGAAGGGATGCGGTATCAAATCGAAGATAGTCAGCAAGTGCAGGCGAGCTCTTATATGCTATTTAGGGCTCCAGGTTTCAACAGAACCAATCATTCCTGGAGGTATAGAGAGGATTGTATAGTCTCGAGTGCCATATGGCCAGAACTTGATTTAGCTAAATTTGATCTATTACTGGGAATAAATAGAAAGGTTTTGAAAGTCTTAACAGGCACTTTGAGTGGCGTTTGCTTGGTTAGAGCGACCGCCAACAGATGGGAAAAAACACTCCGGAATATTTTAGGAAGTGCGAGAATGAAAACGAGCCAAAAACTATAGAGCATATCAGTTGTCATTGCCCAAGGCTGCAACGCCGAAGGCAAAGATGGCTGAACATTCAATGAGAGCATTAGTGATATCGCGAAGTGTAAATTTGAAGATATCAGGGCTCGTATTATTGAAATCAAGTGGGTAATAGATAGGTGATAAGGGTTCATTTCATTTCTTCTTAAGCATTAAGGAGGCTAAGAAAATTAGCGAACAAAATTACCGACATGAAGAGATTCACAATGGCTTCAATTGGTTCTGCAAGTGGAAGTGCGTTTGCACACTAACCTTCCTAACCTAACCTAAGCATATGCATTATTTCCATAGCACATACACACGGATTTTCAGTACAAACTTAAATTGTTTTACAATGAAATTAGAACATACATATTTTTTGAAGAGAAACATTTAATTCGAAAATGGATTGTTCTAAAAAAATATTTTGATACATTAGCTTAGATAGCAAAATTTTAGAAATAAAACAAATTTTTTAGTACAAGAACTATTTATTTAGAGAATTAATTGTTAAGCTCGAAAATAGATTGTTCTAAAATTTTTTCATAAAATATATTAAATACATAGTTAAATTTTTTATATAAAAATGTTTTAGTACAATAAATAATCAATAGTTAAGATTTTAATGACATTTGTTAAGTACTAAAAACTAGCTGAATTTTATTAAAATTAGTTGTATTCTAAAATGATTATGTACGAAAAAAGCAGAGTATGTGAAAGACCTAAAAATTATATTGAGTACTAAAAACTTTGTAATGGAAAACTGCAACTGTACGAAAGTCTTTTTAAACATTTCACATTACATCAATTAACTTTTTTTTTCCTAGCGGGCCATACCAGATAATTTCGGGGCTTTTAAGAAATACAAACCAACATAATTTTTAAGCCAAGAAAGGCAAGTTCAAGTTTATTTGGTTAACAAGAAATTAAGAAAAGTATACATATATAAAATTTTAAAGCAACAAAAACAGTAGCAGCCAAACATAAATATAAAGAAAAGAAAGAGCAGAGAAAAAAAAAGCATAAAAAGAAAATTCAAAAATATATTGACCCTTGAAAATATGTTTTGAAACAAAAGTATTTACAAACTTAAAGGTTTATTTCATTTTTTTTGTTTTCTATTTAAAACCAGTTTTAAGTTATATTCAAAATATACGAGTATAAAATTCAAGTTTTACAAAATAGTTTTTTTTATTGTTAGTAATGAAGGTTGTTGTTATGCGTAACGCAGCTTGATGTGGCGAAAATAACGTGAAGCCTTCAAAAAAAAAAAATACCTTAAAACTCTCTAAAGCATTGAAAAGAAAGTTGCTGTTTTAGTACACGGGCAGGCAGGCAGCTTACCTTTTTTTGTTTAAAATGAGAAATCGTTATAAAATAAATTTTATTGTACAATAAACAACATCCAACAACTTAATTTTATTAAAAAGGGCGTTGCAATTAAGAGTTCAATGACTTTTTATTACTTTTTCGAGTTTAGTTTTTGGTAAACATTTATGAAAAGTTGTTAAAAATTTGAAAACTTAAAATGATGTTAAGTAACTTGTACGCACAAATACGAATTCAAAAAAATTTACAATAAAATTGTTTAATATACCTGTATGTATGTATATTAACTGCTGCTATTGAAATTTGTTTTTAAATCAGATAGAAAAAAAAATTAGGGGAAAAATTAAAAATTTGAAATTATGGGCGTGGAACCTTTCCATACGGATCCTAATGTACTGTAAAGAAAGCAAACAATTTGCCTACTTTAAGGAGCGAGAAAAGAACACATTTCTTTACAAGTTTCTTTATTTTTTAGTACACAAGAAGAGAAAACTGGTACTAATTTTACATTTCTCCTTACTTTACGGGTAACTATAAGTCGTGCTTAAAATGAAAAAGGTCGAAGAATTCTAAATCGCACTGGAAAAACTCAAATTAAAATCGGTATGAAATTCTTAAATCAATAAAAAAAACAACACAATTTACAAAGATCTTATTTGCTCTTCGTAGTCTCTCCCAACAAGTCTCAGAATAATTGATATAAAAATGTACTGAATGTGATACAAAATTGTTATTTTTTGAGGCTTTAATAGTACCAAAATGCTATTGAATATCTTCTTTACAATAATTTCATAAACAGACAATTAAAAATAACAAATGGGTAGATTATGGATGGCAACCGAGCTTCAGTTGCGTTGTCAGTTGCTGACAATTGTATTACGGATGGCAACTGAGAGGTTCCAGTTTCAGTTTAAAAAAAGATATTCAATAGCATCTTGGTACTATTAAAGCCACAAAAAAGAACAATTTTGTACCACATTTAGTACAATTTCAGGAAATTCAGGAAATTTTGGTTACAAAAACTTTTTTTAACGGTGGCAACACTGATCATATGCTATCCGTACAAAAAAATTTCATCCAAAATCCATTTATGGGATTTCGAACTGTACTGGAACAAACATCTAAACAAACATACTTTCAAATTTTTAATATTTATTAGGAATCATATTGCGAAGTCAATTATTTCCATTAAGAATTTCTTTCAGTGCAACAACAATCTCTGGTTTACAGATCAAGCGCAACATGACCATTCACGTAAAAAAAAGTTTTGTAGGTGGAAATAAGAAAATACAAATAAAGAGATCTTACGTGTTTTAAATTTTTAAGCAAAATTAAAAATACAAAAAAAAAACACTCGTTTATGTCAAAATGTAATAAATGTTTTTGAGACGTGTTTAAAAGTCAATTTCTTCGACTGACTGAATTAGCCTGTACGTACATCCTTTTAACCAGAGATCTTCAAACAGGTTTCTTATGATTTTTTTCTGTTTAAAATTTAAATATATATATTTTTTGTTTGAAATTTAAATGTCAAAATTGAGCATTATTGTTGTTGTTAAGTTTCACTTGAAAAGTTTTTTTATGCATTTTTTTCCTACTTTATTGTTACGCTCGTGTCTTGTGTTGTGTTAATTAAGTAAAAGTGAAATTATTTTTGTTTGTTTAATAATTGTTATTACATACATAACAACACATTCAATTTGTATTCATAGTTACATTTACAAAAAAAAAAAATGTTACTTAGTTAGTAAATTTTTTTTATTGTTACTTTTTTCCGTTTTTCTTTCATAAAACATAAACATTCATATTGATTTTGAGCGTTAATGTGTCCATATTGACGGGTTTAACACATTTTTGGAACGCTTTTGATGATATGCCAACGATGATTATGTGAACAGTGACCATAACCTTTAAATCAAGTGAGAGAGAGAAAAAAAAACAGTTAAAGTGAAATGACACTGAAAATATGGAAGTGTGTTTAATATGGGATCGCTTTTTAAGTTGTTAAACGTTGTTGTGTTTAACAACTTAAAAAGCAAAACAACAAAAATATCAGATAAATTATTTTTTCAACGATAAAAATATATCACTGGATGCATTAATTGGCATATGCACTGACCATGAGCCAACAAACACTGGCCCACACTTTGGAATTATACGACGAGTCGAATTGCTGTTAAAAAGACCATTGCATTGGTTCGTTTGCCTTCTACACTTCAACGAACTTCCGTTTCGGCATTTGTTTGAAGCTTTGGATAAATCAACCAGCACTGTACCAAGATCGGCAAGCGGAAAAATTGTAAAGTGCCAAAAATGGTAATTTTTTTAAATGTTTGTATGTGGAACCCCCCAGGGGTGGTTCCAAGGGGTGTGCCACTGGCATAGGTGGGTCGGCCCTCCAAAGTTAGTGGGGTCTGTCATACATTTTGACTCGATTGAGGCACTCTAAATGGGTCAAAGTGAGATTTTTTCAAAATTTTACCCTTGGGGTCAAAAGTCGGAACATCAAAACACATTGTAGAGGTATGGTTCCTTCGGCAAAGTTTCTTATTTTGATCCCTAGAATACGATTTTGCTTGTAATTTGCGCTATTTTATTGCCTCCATACAAATCGACCCGCCCTAATGTACATACTTAAAAAAAAGTAGGTGCAAGTTTTTAGTACGATTTATTAAGTTTTATGAATGAAAATTTAAATAATAATTTTAGCAGTAACCCATTCGCTAAGGAAATTACTTGGATAAGATCAATGATCAATTTTATGAAATAGTAAACTAGAGGCAGTATATACATACATAGACGTATGTATCAATATACATTTTGTTACTACACTGAAAAGATTTTGGAGATTTAAATAACATATTTAAAATTCTAAATCAATTTTAGTGAAATTTTTTGCCTTGATCGGTGAACATGGGAAGGGAGATGGGGTCAATTTAATTCGTGTATATCTTCGCAATAGTTTTTTAATTAGTTTTATTGCAAAAAAAATATGTAAAAGGGATCGGTGAACATTTTGATCAAATATGGAAAAGTGCATGCGTGTTCTTAAAAAAGACAGTACAAGTGGAATTTTTAATACGATTTATGAGGTACATATATTCGTATACATAATTTTACATAAAATTTATGTAATTCATTTCTTGCCAAGATCGATGAACATTTCGGTGCTGCCACTATAAAGAAGGGGCGATCTAACTCGTAATAAACAGAAAATTTTTGGCATATATCTTCGCAATAGTTTTAAAAATTTATTAAACATTTACTTTGGGAAAAGCAATTTTTTTTACAAAAATTTCAAAAAAGATCAGTGATTATTTTGATCAGTTATGAAAATCTAACACGCACGTTTTAAAGCACTTTTATGAAATATTTGTGAAATTTTGAATATTGAATTTAAAAAAAAAATTTTTAAATTTCTTTTAAAGATCAGTAATTATTTTTGTTAAATATTAAAAGTGGCGACAAACAACTACTCCAAAGGAAAGGAAGTAGAACTCACACATAATACATACATAGTTTTGAAAAAATTTAAATAGTACATTTTGACGGATAAAAGAATAAATTACTTTTTAAAAAGTAACTTTTCTAAGATCACTGAACTTTTTTCATTTTGGTCAGATATGAAAATTTCCAAGGACTGCGACCTAGGTGAAAATTGTTTTTCGTCATGTCTATGGACTTTTGTGAAAATTTCTTTAATAAAATTAAAAACAGTTGTGGAAAATTTAATTAAATAATTTCAAAAGAAAGAAAAAAAATTTGAATCTTTAAACAATAAACACATAAAAAAAAACATTTCTTTAATTTTTTAAAAATCACTGATCGTTTTGCGCTAAGATACCGAGAAACTTAACAGCTGCTAGAAATACACTAACACCATCTAGTGCGCAATAATATAAACACTATATGGCGCAATAGGAGCTACTAATTTTCACAAACATATAATTATGCTAGCGCTGTACAGTTCGAAAACCATTGCTGTAAAATAACTACATGCTCTACATTTTAGTAAACAGCATTACTACATGTTTACACATCTCCCCTGTGATCGGACTCACATAATTTTTTTTTTTTTTTGTCATACTTATGGAAATTTAAATACATATTAAAAAAAGTTCTTTAATAGATCAGTATGATCATTTTGGTTAAAGATGAAAATGAATACATACTCCCAAGGAATCTAGTTAGAGCTTGCTCTCGTCTGATTACACATCACAAATAATTTCGGAAAAACAAATAAAATATTTTCTATGAACAAAGATCACTGATCATTCTATATTATTATTATATTCTAAATGCAACTTTCATTTTTTTGTCATACTTATGGAAATTTAAATACATATTAAAAAAAGTTCTTTAATAGATCAGTATGATCATTTTGGTTAAAGATGAAAATGAATACATACTCCCAAGGAATCTAGTTAGAGTTTGCACTCGTCTGATTACACATCACAAATAATTTCGGAAAAACAAATAAAATATTTTCTATGAACAAAGATCACTGATCATTCTATATTATTATTATATTCTAAATAGTCCTAAGTGAAACACTTTCGATTACATTTATGGACTAATTATAGAAATTTAAATAAGAATTTTCAAAGGAAAAACTATTTAATCAAGAAATTTCTTAAGATCGATAGGTGATCACTTTGGCAAAATGTGAAAATGCACACGTACTGCCAGGGGGTAATAAAGGAAACTGATTTTGAAAGGGAACAAAAAGTATTTATTAAACATTTTTATGAAGATCGGTGATGGCTTATGAAATGATCACAATTTCTTGTACATCAGATATATTTTCGAAAATTAAAATATTTAATTTAGTGAAGAAAGCATTTTTGTTATAAATGCAAATCCTCAAGTATTCCAAAGCATCCTAGAAGAAACTATTTTTGGATAAATTTGTACTGAAATTTTAGAAACTTACTCGTATTGAAATAGTTTTGTAGAAAACTTTACTTTTCAATACAAATTCCTATGAAGATCGGAGTTCAAATCGTCCTAAGAGTAACTTTTTCATTTAAGTAATAATTATATTTGCATTTTACATTAAAAATTGTATTTATGTATGTGTGTATGTTTTATTTTTTAAATATATAATTTTAAGTGTAGTAATTGAACTTCTTATAAAAATACAATAATAATAAGAAACAAAATAATTATTCTTCAGAACCTTTGAAACTCACAATAATAAAATTACTTGCTAGACATTACTTTTAACAGCGATAAGAATATATATGTATGTGTATGTATACATAATACTTAAGTGTATGTTTGTGTTCAAGTGTTTGAGAGGGTAATATATGTTTTCTTCTTCTATTAGTTAAACATTATAAAAGAATTAGAGCAAATACAAATCCATTTGTTACAAAAAGTCAAGTATAAATTGCAGTTAAATCTAAAAGACCTCCAATGATAAGAGCCTCAAAAAAGTATATATCAACAGCTATGACAACAACAACGGCAACAACACAACAATAGCAACAACAAATTATTTAAAGCCCCAATAGAAATAGAATAGAAAAGTGGATAGATCTGGTCCAAGGACCGACACCTATTGGATCTTTTGTGCCATGGATCTCTAAATCAAAGCAAGCTCTGAATGACTCTCCTTATGAAAGTCAGCATAGAGCTTGGAGAAGCCCGTCTAATATCATCCGAACATACAAATTCAGAAAGAAAAACACTCCTTCTATTATTACATAAGATTATATATTCACAGAGAATGTGTGCCGTTGTCTCATCCTCTTCCACGCATAGAAACTGAGCATAATGCTAGCGGTGCGGTGCGATTTCTTGTTGCGGGAGAGAAAAATAAGCATATACAACGGAAGACGGCGACGGAAATACATTTACATTTTTATTAATTTATATGTGCATACATTCAAACATACTTCAAAATCGCCAATTATTCAAAAACTATGGCAACATCAGAAAGAGAAAGAGTATCAAAAATTGAGAGAATAAGAAAGTCCGCAATGAAAATAAAATAGATTTTAATTGACTGCCGTTCCGCACTGCGGTTTTTTACTTCAAAATCGTATGAAAAACCGCACCGCAATAAATTATCGCTACATTGTGTTCACACTCATAAACGGAACAAGGGTGCGCGAACTAGGTTACTTTTCCAAACATGGTAGTTCAGTCCAAAGTGACCGGATAGAAAAAAATGCATGTAAATCATGCACAAACACGCATACACATGTTTATTTATTTTACGCATACATATTTTAGATTTAGAAAAGGGGAAAACAAAAAATTTATTGAGCAAGAACAATAAATGTTAACAATATTCATGTCCATGCACAAATCTCTGTGACTATATGTGTAATAGGTATATACATATGCATATACATACATATATGTACATGTTGTGTAAGACCGTCTCTACAGATGTATGTATGCACATATGTAGGTGTACAGGCGAGTACGTATGCTACTAAATATATTTTTTTCTACTTAGATGCTTTAACAACAAGAGGAGACCAAGTTCTCCATTCAAGAATATTCAGAGAATCACTCATCGGGGAGAATGAACCACTTCAACATATAATTCATGTGCATTTAAAGTTGCCAGATTCATTTGGGTGTGGTAGCTGGTGTAAAGCATAAAAACTTTACTACAAACTACCTAAATTTCAAAAATTTTTGTAAATTGTTTGGAAGAATTTCTTTTAACTATACATAAGAATATAACTTCAGATCCAAACAATACATGTGAAATGTGACTAGAGAATATACTCTATTATTCGGTGAGCACGTATGCTCACCTTGTTGGTAAACCACATTTTGCTGATGTGGTTTGCGTGGAAAAGCCAAATTAGTTTCTCTAAACATTAAATACTAATTCAAGAAAACAATTCATTATTTTAACGAATTGTTCATTAAATCTATGAATTGATTTATTAATATTGTTAAATAATTACAACGACGACTGACTGGTTTCTATGGATAGTTTTAAAATAAAAGTTTAATGAATATTTTCACTGAATCAATGTTTTTTTTTTTTTTAACAAATTAATGAAACTTGATCAATGAATAGCATTAATTGAAATAATGTAAAAACTATAAGTTTCGGTATAGATGTAAGGGGATGATGATAATACATGTAGGGCACTTCATGCACAAGAAGCTTCTAAACAACACGAGTGCCTTCGGAGATGCCTGAACTCAAGGGTGGTGTTCAACACTCAGTGCTGACAGATTAAGCCGCCAGAAAATTTCGGACTTTCATACTGAACACACCGTTTGTAACGTGTTTAAACAAAACACTATAAAGCAATTCTTTGCGAAATTTTTTTTACAAACAGAGGTGATTATTTTCGTTTCGTTTTTTTTACTAAAAATTTTTATCTTCATAAAATAATTTAATTTTGAAAATAAATATATATAATTAACAAACTTGTACCTAATGGAAAATTCTGTGCATTTCAACCTGTAGTTCTTCATTTACTTTGAAAAATAATCACAAGTTAATATCTTGTAAAGTTGTAAAGTACTCGCCATATATTTTAAGAAAATATCAAAATTGTAGGTCAAGGCATGGAAAGTTACTACATATTGTTAAACAGGAAACGAAATTGCGCCTAATGAAAATTCCGTGGAGTTGATCCTTGGTTTTCTTCTACTTTGAAAATTTTTGTTTACTGTTAAATAACCACATTTAATATTTTGTAAAGTACTCGCAATACATTGAAAAAGAAATATCTGCATTAAAAAGTGTTTTCAAAATTGTAGGTACTTTCATTGAAGCTTACTACTGTTAAACATCGTAGAGATCAAAACGATTTTTGATGATGGGGTTATAGGGATCTCCTAAAAAAGAAGGGAAATAATCAGCCTTATGGTGTTTGGCGTTTTTTGACTACGCCAAGTATTAGATTAAAGACAAACGCCAGATAAGGCTGAATATTTCAGCCTGCGTATTGTTATTGTATGTAAAATTTTTTCTCCAAAAACTTTTCTAAAATGTTTAACATATCTACTCGTATTTCTTAATATTTTTTTCTAAATTCTTTGGATTTTAATCTTTTTGTAATTTTTGTATAAACACTTAAGTTAGCAAAGTTTTAATGGATTATGAGAAGCACTTATTTAACTCATTACTTGTCTTGTTGTTAACAAAAAAAAAAAAAAAAAAAATTAATTTGTCTGGAAAGCTTAAAAGTATTACAGGTCGTTTTAGTTCTTTTTCTTCTCTTTTTTTCTTTTTTTTTTGAAAATTGTGTGTTAAATGTTATTTTGGAAATAATAAAGAAATTTTTAGAATCTTTAACACTTTTTACGAGTCACAAAGACAATAAACAATTAAAATTAAAGCGACATGTTAACCAATACAGTAAATTACTACTAATTATAAAAGGTTTTCCAATAAGAGTGATATGATTTCTTAAAAAAAAACACACACTTATTGTTAAGGAAATTAAAAAGTTTTTTATTTAATGTGAAGTATAATCGATACAAATAAGTTCTAAATAAAACGTCATTCAAATGACCTCCACGACTTTTTCTGCAGGAACGAGTTCGATGCACCCAATTTTCGATCACTTTTTCCACTAAAGCAAGTCGTATGTCATGCATGGCACGTTCAAAATTGAAGAGTCTGGTTTATTTCGAAAGACCAATGACTTCAAATAACCCCACAAGAAATAGTCTAATGGTGCAAACCCAAATCCTTTCTCAAAATCCGCCAGGTTGTGGTTTGAGACAGTCCCAATTGTTACGAATCGACAAATTGCGGTCTTCAGCAACCGTTGCCTGGACGGCAGCAATATTTGCATTACTTCGAGCGGTTCTTTGTCTTACTGGCACTTGAACATTATGTAAAGAAAATGTAAGCTCAAAATTTTCAACAATTCGACGAATAGCGAGCACACTTGGAACGATTATTACGACCATAAAATGGCAAAAGCGCACGAAAAGTTGCAATTGGAGAGCGATTATTTTGATAAAAAAAACTGAATAATTTGTAAACGTTGTTCTTGTGTATATTTCTCCATGATGAAATTGTAAACACTATTGAATACAATGAGAAACAAAGGATAGATCATGACATATTACAAATGGCCGAAACATATCATCGTATCATCCCTATTGGAAAACCTTTTATATGTAGACCTGTAATAGAAATAAATTCCAGCACATTCATATTAAATTATACATTCTGATAGTGGTGGAATCTCTTTTCAATGATTCGCTTTCATTATGAGATTAACTTGATTTTTTTTTTTTTTTAATTTTTTTTATTTTAATTTTTTTTTTTTTTATAATTAAGCTAAAAGAAACATGGACACTGTGGCAATTAAAAAGGCAAAATAGTACATTTGACAACAGCATCGTTATAAGCGTTGTGATTTATTGAAATACTTTGAAGAAAAACAAACATTCTCACCAGACACGTATTTACACAGATACTTACATACATATACATACATACGTAGATACTTTGACAATCAAAGTAAATACATATTTATAAAATTCTAAATTAGTATTTAGTTTGTTTTTTTTCCCTTCATGATTCCCATTTCTTCTTTAGTTTGTTGTGGTGTTTTATGAAAAAAAAATGTACATAAATGTACATATATGTATATTTGGCCTTCTCCCACTTTACGTTGCACCGTGGCAACAGCCTCGAAAATTTTTCCTTAGCAAAAATCTAGTGCAACAAGTCAAAAGTTTTTTAATTGGTTGCAACAAATTTTAGAACAGCTACATTATGAGATTTCTGATATTAAATGTCCCGACGATATTTAGATTTGTAGTCTTCTCATAATTCTAAAATAGAACTTATAACATTCTGGATGAAATCACCTATTGAAAAATGGGTACTTGTGTAGATTTTCCATGAGTTCACAATAAACGGGAACGTTGGTTAATCTTATAACCCGCAAAGCGATTAGCTTGTCAGCAGAAAACATCCAGGATCTCTGGCCGGAATCGAACTGACAACCTCCGGACTATTAGGCTAGCATTGCTACCAATTAGCCACGCTCGCTTTGCTTTAGGTTTCTGAATGAAGAACAAATTATTTTTCTTAACAACTCCTGCTAAGGAGATCCATTTTCCTTTGCGGCTGGAACGATCAGCTTCTTGTAATATGATGGATATAACGGGGAGTTACTTAATAATTCGAATTCAAACCGTTGATAACAGTCCCACATTATTACAAAGAATGAAACACATTAGTCGCTAGTTGTGAAAAAAGAAAAACAAACACGAAAAACCTCTGTTGGTATGTAGGGTGTCTTTACAAAACATCTAATAGCTTTTTTTAATACTTACTGATAAACAATATATAAAAATAAATTAAATTTGGTTTTATATTTCTCTCGAAATGAAACTCTACGTTTAACTAGTCACTAAAGAGCATAAAGTCAGACAGCAAATCAAGCAGTCAGTCAGTCAGTCAGTCAGTCAGTCAGTCAGCCAACCAGTAAGTGAGTATTAAAATTTTAGCAGCGGGCATCAGTAATTTTCTATTGTTGATGTTGTTGCTATTTTAATTTTATTTGTTTTGTAAATAAAAGCATGTGGTGGATTGCGTATTCTGCCCGAAATATAGGTTAAAAGTTTAAATATGCACCCGTCCTCTCCACCCACCGAAATTTTCAATAAACATGTGATTGGTCGGCCGACAGCAGTTTTTTTTTTTTAATATTTCGATGCTTGAACATTAGCAGCTGCTGCTGTTTTTTTTTTTTTATAGCTGCTGGATGATGTTGCTGCTGCTGTTGTTACTATCGTTTTTTTTTAAAAGTGTTGTGTTTTTATAATTTTTTTTTAGAAATTAATTTAAAAGTCAATGTAGAAGTATTATGATAAAGAAATGGAAACAAATGGTATGATTTACTGTTGATGATCTTAACTATAGATTGTTTTTTCTTTTTTTTTTTTTTTTTTTTAATTTCGAAATTTTGGTTGGTTGTGGCAAATATTGTGGAACGAGTAGTACCCACCCACCTACCTTTTATGCAGTCATCGTTAGTTACTTTTAACTTCTCATTGACGATATTATCGTTAATCACATAATCCAACACCACAATATTTAAGAAAACTTCCGGTAATTAATTTTTATTAAGGGTATTTTTTTTTATCTGGTGCGAGGTCACTTATGGCATCCAACATTCATTAATAATTATTGACGTTAGTTTTTTTTCAAAGTCCCTCTAAAATTAAGTCCGTCTTGACATCCACACCTCAGTGCTCTCTTTCCAGTGTTGAATATTCGCACTCAATGGGCGAACAGTTGCCTAATCAATGTGGAGGTTTGATGTAAACATTTCGTATAGTTAATATTAATTTGAGAGTCCTAATAAGGCCCGATAAGTGTCGATCTATCTATCTATATCTATCATTGCCGATTGAAATTATGATCTTATTAACACTCTCTGATACATTATGACGAATAATGAAGACATTTTCCACAAGGTTTTTTTCTTTTTTTTTTGAAAACCAACCAGTTTTAAAATTATTATTAATTTTTATACAAAGTTTCGGTTAGGTTAGGTTAGGAAGGGTAGTGTGATATACACATCCACTCGGAGACCCAATTGGATCCACTTTGATTCCCTTCATTTATAATTTATTGACTAATTAGTGTCCTTACTGCCCGAGGAGAAACAAAGAGCCGTTAACATCCATCATTCATCCACTTAATTCCCATGATAAAATCCCTGATATCCTCAAGTTTGCACTTCGCGATATCCCTAATGCCCTCATGGAAACGTCTGCTCAGCCATCTTTGCCTATGGCGTTGCAGCCTTGGGCAATAACAGATGATATGCTCTATAGTTTCTGGCTCCTCTTCATCCCCACACATCCCACAGAAATCCGGAGTACCATTTTCCCATATGCTGGTCCTCGCTCTAACCGAGCAATGGCCAGCCAAGGCGCCTACTAAGACTCTCAAAAGCTTTCTATTCATACCCAGCAGATTTACCTGAGTCTAGTTCTGTCCATATGGACCTCGAGACTCTACAATCTTCTCTGTTCCTCCAGGAAGTTCTGCTAATTGCCCAATTACTGAGTTCCCTATAGTAGTAACCGATTGGAGGTTTAACCGACCTGTCATTAACTGCGCCACATCTAATGCTTACCCTATTCTTGGCTGCTCATCAGCGATTTCGAAAAAAGTTTCGGTTTGTTTTTACTGAACCATGACTGCTTTTGAAAATGTCTGAGCAGGTCTCGTTGTCTCCTTCTGCTAACTAGTCCCGTCTTTTATACATGCGTTTCTTTATTCACACAAATGCAATCACAACTGTTCAGTCACATGAATAGATTTTACACTCTGGAATTGTTTGGGTAAATCCAAAGTCACCACACATAGATAATATCGAAAGTTTGTTACTATTGTCTCTTATCTTTCGTCCTAAACTTTCTGGGAGGCCATTGATATTTTAAGACTACCCGGCAAGTATATCTCAACATAATTGCTTTTCCAGGGCTGTGCCAATTTCATACAGGCAAACTGCACAAAACAAACGAAATTTTAAGATTTTCTTTCCGACATCCCACACTCAGTACGTTGCTACCACCTCCTTTGTATTGCCTCTCCTTACGAATCCACTGTCAAAATTAGTATTCATTCCTACCGGAGTTCCTCGTGTGCCTGATTTGCATCAACAAAAACTTCTACTCCTCGTTGCAGGACTTTCCGTCGTAGCCAAGAATTTAACAAAATCTGCCTTACTCTTGCAAAAAGTTAATTGAATGCAATCAAAATACCCGAAAGAGTGTTGAGTGCTTACGAGCCAGTTTATGGAAACTTCAAATATCATCTAACAGAAACAGAAGAATTTGGGAAAATTAATAAAAAAAGATGTCCAGGTCACTCCGATGATGAAGGAAACTGAAATCGTCCGATAAATTTAGCTTTAGATGGGGAAGCAATTTTGCAGATCGGTTAAATACGCGAGTATAGAGAGAATTCTAGAGTTTTGGCTTAGAAAGATTCGATTTACTACTGAGTAGGAATAAAAAGTTTATAGGTGTATTGAGAGGCGCATTGACTGGCAGTTACTCGTTCAGAGCGAGAATCATCACTTGGGAAACTGGAACTCCCGATTTTTGCACGATGTGCGAAGATCAAGAGAAGTCTGAAACCGTGTAGCACATTATATACCAAGGCTACAGAGCCATATAATTAAGCAGACGCTTCGTTGAGGTCATTTGTGATATCGTGAAGTGAAAAGAGGTTCTATGGTCGAGATTAAGTGGTAATATAGACTTTGTGGGCACAAATGGTGTAGTGTAATTCATGGAAGAGAATCAAATTGCGTCCAATTGAAGTCTCACAATCGAAGAGTGTTTGACACTAGCCTTCCTAACCTAACCTAACCGCACCTTACAAAACTTTAATTTACTTAAATTTTTCTCAATATTTTTGCATCATTTAAACTGGTTACATAATTTACACTTCCTATTTACTTTATAAAAAGAATTCTCATTATGTTAAAAAAAGAATCTGTTTTAATTTCAACAATTTTGTTGAAAAAAAAAATAAACGAAACTAACTACAAAATGCAAGCCGCCAGCCAGCCAGCCAGCGAGCCAACCAGCCGAACAAACAACAAGGGGGACCAGTATAAAATCACTTTCATAGAAAATGCATCATAAAAAAAAGTTGAAACAACAAACAGCCAACAATAAAAACAAAAAAAAAAAAAGTGAATTGTATAGAAATAAAAAAAAAAACAAATAGAAAAGAAATATGTATAAAATAAAAAATTAGGTCGGAAGAGCAGTGTGCTATGGAGACGTTCAATGTGCGCTTGCTATTTCATGCATAATGCCCTCCACAGTATAGAATCAGATTCTATTTTTGTTGGCAACGAACAAAATATCTACATGCAGAAAAACTTAAGCAAACAATTTCTAACATGATGATGATGTTGTTCAGAATCAGAAAAATATATTTAAAAAAAAATGGGCAGATACCCGGCCTGCCAACGAAATACATAAAACAAATGTGCTGCTGCACTACAAAACATAATCATCCGAATGAAGTGGAAAGTTTGCAACAACAAGAAATACGCTGCAATATAATGAACACTTTTAATTTCTGCTGCATGGCATGTACATGCAAAACACCATAAATATATTATGAAGACAGACAATTAGACAGGACGGACAAATGAGACAAATTGTGGTAGGAAAGGATAGAAGAAATATTTATATGTACAAATATTTTCTATGCTTCTTGTCCAAAGGAGAATGTTCTCTTTAAATAATTTTTATTTTAGATACATATTTAAAATCCAACATTGTAGCAAAAATATGGAAGATCAAAGGAAATGCAAGAAACTAAGATGTGATTCGAATACAAAATAGGAAGAAATCTAAGAAAGACGGAAGTGAGTTAGTTGTTGGTTTCTCAGTTTATGTCTCGAGCAGCGACGTTCCAAGACTCGCATCCATATGGAAGCACGGATTTGATGCAAGAGTTGAAAATGTTTATCTTGGTTCTTCTTGATATGTGAGGAGAACGCCAGATGGGATTTAACAGGCCGAATGACCGTTTACCAGAGTTGATGCGACTGTGTACATCTTTATTAGAGCCGCCGGTTGAAGTTAGTATGCTACCCAAGTAGCAAAATTTGGGGACATCTTCTAGTCCTTCATCATTTATGAAGAATCTTGTATTATTGGAGGAGTTAATACGTATTAACTTAGCCTTTGCTATGTTTATCTTCATACCACATTTTTCTGCTTCTTTCTCTACAGTGGCGATTTTGGCCGCTATGTCGTTGTAGTTGTGTGAAAGTAGACAGATGTCATCTGCATAATCTAAATCCACAGAGGTATAGCGGCCTTGAAATCAGTACTGATACGTTCTGCTAAATACTAATTGGATATAAATAATAATATTTTTCAACATTAAAAAACTCTTAGTAATTTTGAATTTTCATTAATTCAATAAAACTGAACTTGAGCCTGATAATATTACTTTTCATGTGTAATCTAGATCCTCTAATCTTCTGTTAATACCCCACGAAATTCCCTCCACTTCATAAAAAAATTCCAAAAATTTCTTAAGCCGTTGAAAGTTTTCACCAAAAGATTTCTCTTCACTATATATGCAGCTTGTTATACTTTTTGCCAAATGCTTTTACCTTATTTTTCTTTTTAAAGAATACCAACTCAACCAAAAAAAAAGAGGTTAATATCCGACAAAGTATACGTGTATATACGTGCATTTAAAAGTTGGCAGACCAACACAAAACCACTATAAAATAATGGAAAATAAAACTAAACTTTTTTTTTTTTTGCAAAAGAATCAACGGAAAATAGAACGAAATTAAAAGGAGTTCTATACAAAATTCAAACAATATGTTTTCTGTTTACAAATTATTATGGCGGAGTAGTACAAACTTTAATGAGGCGGCTCACAAATCTGAGGTGGCGATAATGCTACATTGCTTTTATTTAAATTCAAAGATTATTTCAATGTAAGGAGTAACGGCTAAGATCTATTTACCTAAAATTAAAACAGATAATAAAAAAAAAAAAATTAGCGCAGCAACAAAGCATATATATTTTTTTTTAAGGTAAGGGATAGGGAAGAGAAGATAGGTTTTATTCTGGTTCTGATTCTGATAAAACTGAAGATCTAGTTACAATAAAGTTCGGTGCTCCAACCAAAAAACACACGGTTCTACTGCATAAGACAGAAGAAAAAGTCCAAAGATCATTAAAAAATATTGTTAAACAAATTTTGAACCATGACGCAAAATTTTGTTTATCAATAAAGTAACTGAGGAAAAACACTGGCTTCACCTCATGTTACGATATTATCAGATCAAAGCATCTAGTCAAAAAATCATATTGACCAATTGGCGTAACATTCCTTATGTTACAATCTGTGATCTGCCAAAGAAGATGATCTAGGTGTGGCATTACAGTACCCTCCACATTAATCACTATCGACTTAAGCAGGCGTTGATACAGGGTGGTGGGGGGAATGGGATATTGCCACCCAACTCTTTTTAATTATTGGCATTTAAAAAAAATAATATTTAAAAGAATATAATTTTAGGTTTATTTTATATAAAATTTTAAAAAGTTCCCACCCCAAACGATAAAGCTGAATCCGCGCCTGACTTAAAAACAGTGCACATTACAATATCGCAGCGATCTCAGTACATTTTGGAAAAATCAAATATTTTACCTTTAAGTCCGTATTGATCCCCCAGTCTGTTCCTCTTTCTACTGGTTCTCTTTCGCCGGTTACTCTTTCATTTAAGCTCTTTGCAAAAACCATGTAATTCACTGTCTTAGCCGACTAGAATCAAGATACTAAGTTGATCCTCCTAACGCGGGAATATACCGCGTTTTGTAAAAAAAAATTATATATTTCCATCCTGGTTTCTCTAGCATTTCACCTTCACATATTTATGTATGAACTACTTGGACTTTACGTAGTCATTGCGGGACATTTTTGTTGTGTTCTGGGTATTCATCTGTTAAAATTTACCACCACATTGGATGACATCCGAACTATCGCCTTTCAAAGTTTGGAGTTAATTTTGCACGATGAGACCCTTCATCCCTTGAGGCACATCACAGTTTATGCAATTTTATTAATTTCAGTCATTTTTAAAACCACTTGTCTTTATAAAACAACTAGGAGCAAGGCAGCCGAACTTTAACCATTCACTATTTAGAGTGAACGATTAGCACTCGTCTCTATAAACCAACTAAAAGTGTATTTTCGATAATGAAACTCTTCCAATGGCGCAGAACGAATGGAGGAGTAGTCTTAAAAGTTCTCAGGAGCCCTTTAATGAACACGCAAGTTTTCAACCTTTTGAGATGGAGCTTTTTGGCCATTCTGCAGTTCCTTTGCAATTTCAAGCAATTGTGGCTGATAGGTAGCAATGCTACCCTAGTAGTCCGAAGGTTGTCGGTTCGATTCCGGCCAGATATCCTGGGCGTTTTCTGCAGTCAAGATAATCGCTTTGCATGTTGTTTGTTTATTTAAAAAAAATTTTTTTTTTTTTTAGGCATAAATGTACACGATAGAGACATCGGTTAAAGTAAGTGAGGCCGCAAGATCAAGATCTTTAGAGAACTTTCCCAGCCTAGTACACTGTCTCTTTCGAAAGCATTTCAGCAAATAAAATTTCAGAAAATATGTACATAACAATTTAAAGTTCTTTCTTTCCTTGCATCAAACTCAAACATATCAAAGTTGAAAGTGAATACCAAAATCATGCCAAACGCATGTATGTAAAAATATGTACATACATACTTACATACATATGTACATAAAACTGAATATTGTACGAATGACTACACGACGAAAGGCAAACAAATAGAGTCAGACAAATAGACAGATATATGCCATAGGAAAGAACAACAATTTCTAAAGTCATAGACCAATAATAAATAATTGCTTACAAAAAACAAACACACAAATAGACAACAACAAATTTAATTCAAACAAACAAACTTACATACTCGTACACACACTACAAACTCTTGTGCAATAAGAAAACATATCACATTTACACAACCATCATATCAAACTAATAAATAAACGAGAAATACATCCACAACAACAACAACAAAAAGACGTAAAGTCCAAACTAACCTAGTTTTTCATTTCATGATGACACAACCAATGAACCGGGGAGCAACAAGGAAAAACAAGAGGTAAAGAAAAATATTTTTACATATAGAAAAAAATTCAAATAGAAGCCAAAGAAAGAGAGCAAAAAAAATAAAAGTAAAACAAACTGCTTTAGCGGGCAAAAGTGCAGTTATCAAAAAATAAAAAAAAAAAAAACAAAATACACACGCACACCACACCACAAATACAAAGAATGAGTGCTAAAGCACACAAAAATACACACACGTACTTACACTATGGCAGTACCGCTTATCTCTCTCTTTCTCTCTCAAACAATGTTACTGTTACTCATATATAAAACGAAAACAAACTATGCTATGAATATTAACGATTTTATAACACGATTTATATGTTACGAGTGCAAAAGCATGTAAGAGAGCAGCACATAGAAGAGCTTTCGTCATCGTCATAATCATCAGCATCGTGTTAATGTCGTCGTAGTCATCGTCGTCGTTTTGCTATTAGACATTCGTTTTAAATGTAAAGTTCGGGTTCAAAGACCTTTAGGAGGTCGTTTATTGTTGTTGTTGTAGCTGCCTGGCTGCTTACTAAATGTGCATGCATGCCTATTTGCTTGCCTGCCTGCCTACTTGCTCACCAAACAAATAAACCAGCCAGCATGCTAATAGAGAACCAATACTAATACAAATTGTACACTAACATAGTAGAGATATGGAATACACATAACGTATACGTAACATACAGTGGTGGAAACAGTGCAACTCTGATAAATAGAAATGAATGTTCAACGTTCAATAACGCGACAATGTAAATCTAATGTTGTTCAATTGTTATCGTTATTATTAAAATTATTGTGTAACTTTTTTCTTCTTTTATATTCTTCACAAGCAGGGGTACTAAAATATTATTCTAAAAAAAAAAAAACTCAACAGATTTTTAATGTTAAAAGGCACTTTTTTTATAAGGTACGCTAAAAAATCGTCCCAAATTTTTGTATTAAAAACAACAGCAGGAATTTTGGGGCAAGTTTTCACTTTTCCTACTTGAGGGAAAATGGCGCGTTGACTACTACGCAAACAATGACTCGGGGCCTGGGTT
Source organism: Lypha dubia (assembly GCA_947311025.1). Classification (NCBI taxonomy): domain Eukaryota; kingdom Metazoa; phylum Arthropoda; class Insecta; order Diptera; family Tachinidae; genus Lypha; species Lypha dubia. The sequence goes on along the minus strand of OX371262.1, from coordinate 7,490,379 downwards.
TAGACCCTGGCCAGAGCAAGTCAATCAACATCATTAATTTCTCTAATGTACATTGTATTAATCATTGTCGGACTATTTAAGTGATGAAGGCATAGCAGTGGTCACTAAAAAACTGTACCGACAGCGATTGATGCTGTTCCAAGCTACTGTACACAACATCGACCTTCTTCGTCGCTTAGCAGAAACATCGGCGAAGTAAAACAATTTATAAAATTCCTGCTAATACAGCTTAACAAAGTTAATGTGTCTACTTAACACTGGAGGCGCCTCAACACTGCTATAAATATTAACATAACGCGCAAAGTAGAGTTGTAAAAGAGTAAAGTCTTCTAAATTTTCAACATCTATTTTCTCTTTCCCTCTCCCTGAGTTCCGGCACAACGCACCGCATACGTAGGGATCATCCCCTGAGTGCTGGTCCTAATTAAAAAAAAAATTAAAACTGGGCAATTTTTTATTTTTGGTTCTGGGTAATTTTTAATTTTTCCGTTTGGTGCCATTTTTCACGGAGCCGGTACGCTCAATTATGAAATCAAAGACATGGTTAAATAAGTATAAAGCTATGTACAGACGGTTGTCAGATCTAACAATATTGTCAGTAAAATGTGTTGAAAATTTCTTACAACCGTCTGAACTAACAATTTTTGTCTGACAGCATTGCCAGAAAAACCATTGTCATTGAATTGTTATACTACAAAATATCAAAAAATTGTCAGAAATCTGACAATCGTGAGAACACAATTCGCTTTCATTGCCAGGTAATTGTCAGACAATTTTTCATTGTCAGATGTTCGAGTTTTGTGAATCTGACAATTTTTTCATTGTCAGTAAATAAACAAGCAAAAGCTTTTATTACAGTCGAATTCTGATAAGATTGCTTAACTGAAAATAAAAATTTTTATTTAGTTTTTTCTATCAATTTCAAAGCATTTACTATCGCTTAAAAAAATCCGCTTAAAAGTAACCCCGTTTAATTGAAACATATTTCGGTTAGAAATAAGATAATTTATATAAAACAAACACCACTTAAAAGAAAACATTATTAATTTACTGGCAACGAAATACTTTTTAGCGACTGCTCATTTCAATTAAATATAATTAACTATTTATTATTTTCAAATATAGTTACAAGCTTATATTTCAGTTTTTAAAATGAATCTGAAATGAAAAACATAAATTTTCGCTTAGCCGAATCCGACTGTATTCTCTTTCTCTTAAAAGTATTCTATACATTTCATGGTGTTTATGCTCTCTGAGAGAATCTGGCAATTATTGTTATATCTAACAACTATGTAAACAGACAATTTATTGACTTACAACGTTGCTAGATAAATTTATTGTCTGACAATAAATTAAAAGCTTTTCTGACAATTTTCTTACAACCGTGTGAACTGACAATAAAGCTTGTGCTGGCAATTTTGTATTGTCAGTACATTGCCAGCAAATTGTTAGATGTGACAATATTGTTAGATCTGACAACCGTCTGTACAGAGCTTAACAATTTATTTTTTTGGGAATTATTTCTTCACTATTTCCCAAGTATGTATCAAAGAGTTTACAGTCTAATTCAGTAAAGATCACGCTGTTTAATGGAAAAAATGATTTAATTGAAAATAAATACATATTCTAATTTATTATTTTGGATCAATTTCAAAGCACTTACGAGTATTTTCGCTTAATTGAAACATATTTTGCTTAAAAATACGTGAATTTATATAAAACAAACACCACCATAAGAGAACAATTCTTAATTGACTGGCGGCGAAATTCTTTTTTGCGTCCTCTCATATCGTTTATTTTTTATTATAGTCGCAAGTTTACATTTTAGTTTGTAAAATTAATCTGAAATTAAAATTAACTAACCTATGTTTTACGTGCTATGCCACATCTTCGTTTTAAAAACCAATTTTGAAGTGAATTCGTTTAACAGAAACGTTTTTCACTTATCCAAACTTTAATTTATCGAAAATCTCGCAAAGGCGGAAAAAAGTACTCGTATTTTTTCAATTTCGCTAAACCAAATTCGACAGTACATATGTACGTTTTACTGTTGCAAAGAATTTATATTAAAAATAGAAAAAAAAGTCGTGGTTAGTATGTCTCACATGCACTCTATTTAGCAAAAGACGATAGAATTCTCATTTAGTTAATATATAACTTATTCTAGTTTTTGAGAACTAGATTTAATGTTTTAAAAAATTTGTTAATGGTTAGTAATCTATATGCTGAATTTCATTGGTTGCTAATGCCAACACATCAGGTGCGAAGACTTCTTTTTAAACATCTTGTATATGGTTTCGGAAATAAAATTATAATTTTTACTACTTGACAATTGCAAGTAATATATTTTATTGATATCCTTCGCCGGAAAAGAATTCCTACTATTTCCTTTACAATTCACAGTGAATTAATGATTTTTTTCGGTCACCCTACCTGTAATTCCATTATGCCAGTAGTATCAGCAGCCAATAGTTTAAAATGTTGCCAATACAACGAGACAAACCATACGCGGTTGTGAGTGTGAACATTAAATAAACTAAATTCTTTCAAAGTTTTTTATATGAAAAAATCGGGAAAAATTTATATATTAATAAAAAATACTATGAGTATCATAAAAAAAATAAATAGAAAGAGTTTTAAAATTTTTATGAGCAATTTAAGAGAGACATTAGTGAGAGACAATAGATAAAAGTATAATAAGGTGTTGCCGTATTCGTTAGTAATATTACAATAGCAAACAATGCAAAATTTATTAAGCCGATTTAAAAGCTTGAATTGTAGAGTTCTCCGCGGAAGTAAGGCAAAAGCCAAAGGATATCATAGCCAGAATCCTTCGCTGCTGGATGAATAAGTTAAGTGTGTAGATTTTCCTTGTCGGCAGCACGAATGGACCGATGTAGAATTGCTGGCTAAATGTAATTCGGGTATTTATTCTATAGTCAAGGACATAAGGAGAGGTCTCACCCTTCCCATGAATTTTGTATTCTTCCTTACAAGCATGTCCGATATTCTAAAAAAAGGAAATTTTCGGAGGAAACTATTGTGCCTAATAGAAGCTAATCAATTACAAAGAGCAAACTATAGATTTTTATGGTTCTTATTTTTCAAGAAATCGTTCCGAAATGATTTTAGTTTTTCTCACCCCAGGGGGGAAGTTATATGATAGGATTATGGCAACACTGTTATGAAGCTTCTTCTTCTTGTATGATTTATAGTGCTGTTGTAAATAACTCTTGCATGTGTGTGTTAGTGAATGCATGTATGTAAGTTGTATGCTAATGAAATTAAGAGTGAAGTTTACTGTTAGAAATACCAACAAATACATTAACAGAATGCCAATCGTAGTATTAGCAATAATCACAACGCAACAACTATAACTGCAACAACTTGGCTGCATTGCCAAGTTAAAGTTTAGTTGGCTCTGAAGTCGTTCAAATGCAACTGCATGATAACAATGCAATGCATTCATACCTTTTTTTAGATGAATATTTGATTTTTTTTATTGTTATTAGCAATTTTAGTAGTAAAATACAATTTAGGAGGAAAAAAGCTTTTTATTTTTGTTTGTGCATTTTTTAATTTTATATTTTCCTCTTGGATTCAGAGGGAAACTTTTAATAAGTAAGGTAGAGCGATCTATTAGTCATCGTTTCCTTTGATCAATTCGTATTCCGAAATGGTTTTATACCCCGGAGGATAAAGGGAATTATCTAGCAAAGCTTTGTCCATAAGTTCAAAGAGAGGGTTTCAAAAGAAAAAAAAAAAAAAGAAAGTCCGTTCTTGTGGGGCTCCAGCGAAGTACTCGTATAAAGAAAGTGACTTACTGATTTTTGGCTTCATGTGCGACCGCCTATGCTAATCTTCTCAAAGACGGAAAGCATACGACAAAGATTAAGAAATCCATAATAACTTTTAATAAATAGTAAATTTTTAATCCACAATAAATTTCAAACGAAATTAAATTTTGCGGCAAAATGCAATAAATAAAATCATCAAATAGCGAGGAACTATCTTTCTTCTACCGATGATACATTAAGTAAATCAATTCATAGTTCCACAATTCCTGCAAATAAAAGTTATATTAGTTTCCATGATTCTCAACTTTTAAAAGCTTTCGGAACATTCGGAACACTGAGGCATCCTTTATTATGTCAGCGACCTAAACAATTTTGAGAATGAGATATTGACACTTTTGTGTTTTTGGTAAAGTTAAAACCCTCTTGCCTGGAATTAATAAGAAAAGCACAGCAAAATTTGTAAAACTTAAAAAAAAAATATAAATAACCGCTTCAGCATCATTTTCGTCATTTCTGTTTGGGACTTATTTTTCTATGTTTTTTTTTTTTTTTTTGATAATTTTATTATTTATTGAATCTTTAATTATAAATTGAAACATCAATAAGTTTTTCAAATCTTAAATCTTAAAATGTTAAATATGGGCCTGTTCGTAAATGCATCACTGCGCTGCATAATATGATTATTTTGCACTGCCACTGCTAATCAGATGTTGCTAATATTCTTTTTGCGCATTTTAATGTTTGTATTTATGAACCAAAAAAATTTAACAAAAATGGAAAAGTTAATGATAAGTTTAATTTTTGAGCTGGACGATAAAACTAATGATGTAAAATTATCTAATCTACAAGAAAGAAAAAGGTTAAGAAATAATAAACAAAACAAATAATAAAATAAAAAATTTAACACATACTCATCCGTTGCATCAGCCATTTTTATGATTAGTGTTTTGTGTTTATTTGCGCATAATATACTTCAGCGATGCATTTTTGAACGCATACCTTTTGCAGAGTTGCCACTGTTTGCATATATGAACGTACTGCGCATAATATGCAGCGCAGTTTTGCATTTACGAACAGGCCCTATATGTTTAGCCAATGCTAAACAAAATATTCAATTTCAACGGTAGATTTTTTTTGTTTTACATCTCTTATGTACGACTGAGAGAATGAGTATCCCTCCTTCTTCGCTAGGTGTGGCCTTTATAATGTAGATTATTGCGTGCAAGTGGATTTGGGTGCAACTCAAGCTTTTTTTCTATACTTTTTTCGCTTGTTTTGAAAATACTGTCTTCACCAACAGAACATCTTCAGAAGATCTTCATATATGCGGTTTTTTGCCACTCTTTTTAGCTCTCGAGACTACAGTTTTTTCTGTCCACCCAGACGTGATTAGTTCTATCCATCACCCAATTACTAAGCTCCCTATAATAGCATAATATCGGTAACAGAAATAATCTGTCAGCTTCCTATCATATTCCTGCTACTTCATCGGCTTTTTCCTTTTCCATCAACATTGCAATGGCCAGGAGTCTGTCACTATATTTTTGTCCCTAAGAAATTTGATAGCTGCCCTATTTCGATTTGACATTATGTCCCTTTAAAGCTTTCAGCTCCTAACGTTGAAGGTTACACATTCGACTTCATTTACATTTTTAGTCACCGATTAATCGCCCCAGAGGATCGCCAGAATATTATTCTGAAAAATGTTACATTCATTTGGAAGTCTGAAGGACCTAAGAATATGCGTCCCCAATATAAACTTGATTCATTCAATTTTGTTCCCGTTTGTAAATAGACTCAAACATATTTTTTTTAGGACCAACAATCCCTACTTGTGCAATTCATTGTGCCAGAATTTGGGCGAAAGGGATAAGTTAGAGAAGAAAAAGGGTGTTTTTTATAGAGTGACACAAGTTTAAATCATAATAAAACAATGAAATGAAGTTTTAATATCAATCAAGCGGGCTCTATTGGATTAATTATGATTAATGTTTAAATATGATTGCTGGCGCGTAGAAGGCGCAATCTGGAACATTAATTTTCAACAAATTTTCACAGCATTTGCGGCCGTATTTCGCCGATAACTCTTCGAACGTTGATTTCCAGGTGTTCAATTGTTTGTGGTTTATCGACGTGGACAAGTGACATAATATAACATCAAAGAAAATAATCTAAATCACACGATCTTGGTGGCCAATTAATTGGGCCAATACGTGAAAATGTTTGTTCATCAAAAGTTTCTTTGAGTAAATCAATTGTAGCGTACGCTGCACGATGAGTTTGACGAATAGAACAATTATTTTGATTAAAAATTTCAACAATTTGCACGCGTTGCTCTGGTGGTGTAAGTCGTTTCATAATGAAATTTCAAAGCAAACTAAACAAAAAGCAACTATCAGCTGTTAATTGGGTGCTCAAATAAAACAGTGATGCCAAGTCAAAGTTGTGACACTCCATAAAAAAACACCCTATACATGTTGAACATGTAGAAGGCTTAATTATTCTATTAGTCTGTGTTCAGACGATGCAAGTCTTATTTTTAAGCTTATTAGCTTTTAGGAGAGAGAGACAGGGGGAAAAGAAACGAGTACACCCTCTCATGTACTCATGAAATTCGTTTTGTTGTCTTATTCGTAGTGTTAAGTATGTATACATACATACATACATACATACATTCATACAAAATAAGCAATAAGACGAGTGCTGTGTGAACGCCAATGAAAGTTCAAAGAAGAAATCGTGATAAATTTTGCAATAAGACTTGGATAGTGTGAACACAGACTAACTCTGCTGTTAGACGGTTTTTTATTTTCATATTTTCATATTTAGAACAGTGACATTAAATTTTTTAAGCTGTCTGAGCAGTAATTTTAAGTATTTTTTTTTACTTCGCCGTCGTTTCTGCTAACCGAAGAAGGACGATACTGTGATGTACATTAGCTTGGTACAGTATCAATCACTGTCGGAACAGGTTTTAGTGACCAGTTTTTTTTTTTTTTAACAAACACAACCCGCAAAGCGATTAGCTTGTCTGCAGAAAACACCCAGGATCTATGGCCGGAATCGAACCGACAACCTCCGTACTACTAGGCTAGCATTGCTACCTATCAGCCATGGCGGCACCATCATCACTTCCAACAACAATTAAAATACAATGCCACATTCATGTACATTAGAGAAATTTATGAATGTTAATGAATTGCCCTGATCATAGATTGAAACCATTGAAAATCTAGGGATATGGATTCCTGCTCGCTAAATCTAATCTCATTCAAGATCTCTGGTAGTGACCCCTAGCTAGTGTTCTCAACAAACCTGCTTCCAAGAGTTTAAGAAAACTCCACCCATGTGAACATTATCTCCACGAAATATTCTATTGGCAGTAGGTGATCAATGACTTCTATAGAATTATGAGGCATTTTCCTCTCAACGCTTGTGATGCACAGAGAGGCACACCTCTATAATCTCTTGTGACTCTTCTCCCTCAATGGGTCCTATTATAGCACACAACCACTTAAAACTAACGCGTGATCAATTTCGAGGTTCCCTACTTTTTTAAAGAAAAAACACATAAAATTCAAATTTAATGGAGAATGTTTATTATCATTTGAAAGAACATTTTTTGGCATTTATTTTTTGAAGATTATGTCTATCAAATGTTGGCCGTTGCTACGACGCAGATGGTCTATCTGTTGAGTCCAATTTTCGATGAGCATTTCGTTCGAGCATTTCGACTGGTAACTGGCGAATGACACGCGTAATGTTATCCTCCAAGGCCTGAATCCAAGCGGGTTTGTCCGCATAAACTTTAGATTTTACATATCCCCACAGGAAAAAGTCTAATGGTGTGATATCACACGATCGTGGTGGCCAATCGACCGGCCCAAAACGTGAAGTTATGTGCTCACCGAAATGTTCTCTCAATAAATCCATTGATTGATGCGATGTGTGGGAAGTGGCGCCGTCTTGCTGAAACCAAATGTCGCCGAGATCACGAGCTTCAATTTCAGGCATCAAATAGTCGGTTATCATGGCACAATAACCGGTCGCCATTGACGGTTACGTTCGCACCGGCATCATTTTTAAAGAAATATGGACCGATGATTCCACCGGCCCACAAACCACACCAAACCGTTGTTTTTTCTGGATGAACTGACAGTTCTTGAATCTCTTCAGGTTGCTCTTCGTCTCAAATGCGGCAATTTTGTTTGTTTACATACCCATTGAGCCAGAAATGGGCCTCATAGCTAAACAAAATTTGCCTCGAAAACGTCGGAAACACATTCCTCACAGAAAGTGAATTTTCGTAATAAAGTTGAACGATTTGTAAACGTTATTCAGGCGTAAGTCTGCCAAACAATACTAAACAAAAAAAAATAATATGACAGCATGACACGACTCGCACGTGATCTGTCAAAAAAAGGGTATTGAAAAAAATATCTCTACTTGGATCACCCATTACTTTACCATTTTTTGTTGCACTCCTCGGTCTTTGGGATTGGAATAAAAAGGTTAAATGTTTTTCTTAAGTTTGTCTAATTAAGTTAATTAAGTATTAAATAAAATTTTTGGGATACTTAATAGATTAAGTAATTGTTTTCATTATTATTATTATGTGGTCTGCTCACATAACAATCATTTTCCATTAAGCTTTCAGCTTCCAATTACGATAAATGTAAAATTTCATTTCCTTCCTACAATTAAAACAATTAATTAATTTCAAATTTCATCCTTTTACTTTCGTTGCAGTTAAACCCTAATCTATATGCAACACCTACGGATACCGCAACATTAGGTAAGTTTTATTTGTTTAATTTTTTGTTTCTCCGCCAAAGTTGCTCTGCAACATTTGTGTTGCATCTACCACACATAATATTTATTAGTTTTTCTTTAAAAATTTACTCAGTATATTTTAATCCTAATGAAGATTGTATTTCAAGAGTTTTTCTACGTTGGAAAACTTTAACACAAAACAATCATTTCCGCAATAAATCTTTTCAAGCGTTTAATATATATGAGTATATAAATATATCTAAAGCAAAAAACTTTATACAAAAAAAAAAGTAAAACAGCCAGGCTTCACAACACAAAAAAAAAAAAAAAAAAAATAGTATTAAAATCCTTAATGCATAAACGGGGTTCAAGACCTCTAAACTAGATGCTGATGTGAAAAAATGCTTTAATGAGCATTCAGACATAAACTTTGTACATTAACACACTGAACTGTTTTTTTTTTCCAGCACTCAGCTTTTTCATTACAAACGTCAAATTGCAACATACTGCAGTTAAGAAAACAAAAAATATATGTATTTGTATAGTAGGATTTACTTTTAGCAGTTGCTGCTTTTCAAAAGCGAAATGAGTTGCCATGAGTTAGAAGAATACAAGTTAATGGAGATTGAAGTGGTGCCCCGAAAAGTTTTATCGATGTTTAATATAAGTTGCAACGAAGGTTGATCGTGTGCTTCTCAATTTGTTTCCCTTTTTTAAAGGTAGTTCCAAAGCACATACGCTGTTTAGGGGCGGAAATGGTGGAAATTTTTTTCATTATTAAGGATTTGGTCGGCTTTGATTTTATTACAACGTCAAAATTCGTTACAGATTTCTTAACTATCGTAAACAAAATGTACCAAACACTTTGCTTTCCATTCATTGTTCGCGAATGTTACAGTTCATCGAAGAATTTCTGGCTTTAAAAGTGTCGGCATCTGTTAAGGATCCTTTATATTTATTAGGTAAATTGAAAAAGTTGTGGTTATTAAGCAGAAGAGGAGATATTCTCCACCATTGGTTTACAAGGCAGGCTGCAATAGCGAAACAAGAATTTTCATAGCTCCTCTATCTTCTCAAAAAATTCAGGATCAAAATATCCGTCAGATTACCGAACGATTGTATCACTCAACGATTAAAAGAGTAAATAATCGACTAAGATTTTATTGAATATTAAATAATAACCCGGAATCAAGGCACATCTTATTGGTGTTAAAGAATGCCGTACATCCCTGATAGTGATGGGAAGTCATATAAAAACCGTTCAAAGATTGCTCTTTCCAACCCTGCTTTCTCATAATAAATTTTAGTAGTTTCGGTACAACGCATTACAAAAGTGAGGATCCTTATCCTGACTGGTAGATCTAAAAAAGCAATAGGAATGACCTGGCAAAGGACGGCTCTGCGATGTACTCATTAACTCGAAATACGCAGTCCTTCTTCAGATCGTTCAAAGATTACTTCTTCTATTTCCTTCCACATAACCAATTTCGGCATAATACATTACAAAATTAGTGGCCCTTCACCTGTCTCCGTGATGCGGCCACTATTGACTCGAATTACGCTTGAGACGCAATGATGCATGCTGTCCTTGTGCATATCGCTTAAGGTATACTGAATCGATCTGCATAATAGTGCGAAACGTTCTCTTCTCTCTTCGATAAAAAACAGAACTTAGGAATGTCTTAAATTTCCTAAAGTTCTATCTGCTGAATTTCCTGGCCAACGTCACGGTATAATACACTTGTGAAACCCACCACTTTTTTTTAAGCAGTAAAAGTAAAAAGGAAGAAAATATTTTCAATCTGTGTCACTATTTGATTCATCATATAAAAGATTTTTCAAAAGCTTCTCAGAGCCATCTCCAAGAATCTGATAAACATAAGCTTCTTTATCAGGAGAAACGTTTGGTTTTCTTCTTGACTCTCCCTCGTATCGGGTATTTATAATATGGCACCGGAAAAAAACCTTCACCTACTATTCCTTCTTATCTTATCTTTAATCTTATTCACGTTTTTTCTTAAATAATCTCTTTCCCCTTTTTTTTCTCTATTTCGTGGATATGCAAAAAAAAAGAGTGATATTTTTGGACGTAAATTGGAAAACTTTTTTCCTCCCACCCCCTCTTATGTAAGACCACCTGGCATGTTGCAGGATTTGATTGATTTTGAATGCTTTTCAGGATATCGAGTTTGATTATATGGGTTGGGCGCAGAACATCATTCGTTGGCTTCTTTTTTTAAAGAACAAAACAAGATAATTTGTCGAAGAAAACATCGGATAATAGAATGCAAGTTTACAATCCGCAAATGCCGCCAGAAATTTATTAAAAATATAATATTAATTATAACATATGGTGCTGCGTAGTGCAGCAAGTGCCGCTAATGGCATCTATCTGGTTGGTGAAAATCAAAGAATTATGGTCATGCCAGGATTTTTTTTTTTTTATCAATTAACACCAACAAAGTGTGCAAAACTTTCAACGACATCGTACGTCATCTGCAATTTAATAGTACTTTCAAAATTCTAGTGGCATCCGTCAGGAAGAAAACCAATATATAAAGAGGGCTACGAGGACATCAAACTTCGGGTAAGACAATCCTTTCTACTACCTGAAATAGCTTGTGTAATTCAAGTTAAAATACACTGAGTGGGAATCGGGTTAGCTGGTTATTGGCAGGAGGGCCCAAGTGAAAATTAAAAAATTTTAAAAATATTCTATGACTAATTTGTGCTAAAATTCTCTTTTAAAAATGTGATCTCGTCCAAGAATTTTCTCTTCCACTAGGCAACTCTAACAAATATCCTAAATCGAGTAATTTTTGTATCTGTGTCATTTTATATAGCTGTGTATGTATGTATTTTTTCCACTCATAATTTACCGCTAAAATAGCTTTTGTGCAATAGTTGTACACTCACACACAGCGTGCTTGATTATAATTGCATCTTGCAACAAAAATTTTGCAAAAAAAAAAAAAATACAACTGCATTCATTAAATTCATTGCTTGACTATCAAGCAAGACAAACAGGCAAGCAGACAGACAGACAGAGAGACAGGGAGTCATTTAGTTTGTTAGTCGGTTAGTCAGGCTGGCTGGTTTGTCTCTTTCAGCCTCCATACGATATCGTAATAGAACAACAACAACAAACAAACCAGATATTTTTCCAATTTACTTACGTAATTTTCATTTTCTATCCAAATGCTTGTTTGCAATATCTAACAACTCTCTAATAATGTTGCATAGATCCATTGTGGCATATAATTTTCTTTATGGTTGATATATCTATTTCACTTTTAATTTCATTATGTTTTTTTTTTTTCTTTTTTTTATTTCTTCATTTCATTTGATAGAAATTTAAGATCTACAAAAAAATAATATTTATTGCTTTGCCGCGAATTCCTTGTCTTGTTTGTTTCAAATGGTCTTCTCATTTTAGTGGTTGGAAGAAATAAGTTTTGTGGGTCGCCAGCGTATCTCTTTTTTTGTTGACTACTTTGTATTGCTTAACATCTATCTCTCTGGCTCTGTTGTCAATATAGTTTGTGGTTGCAATTGCAAAAGATATCTTGTGTTGTTGCTTTCTGCCGCTGTATTAAGTTGTCTTTTCTAGTAAACTTTTCCGCTTTTCACGTTCAACGTTGATGATCGTCATGAAATCGAAGTTGTTTTTCTTTTTATTTTATTTTGTTGTTGCTGTTATTTTTTTATATATATGTATACATATATTTTTTTTTGCTTTAGATACGTTGTTGTGTATTGTGAAGTCCAACATGTTGCACAATTGTGTACAATAACAAAACATAAAAAAAACTATCAAGAGAAAAACTTGTCAGTGTGTTGTTGGGTTGATGTTGTGGTTTTCTTTGATGATGGAAAAATTATAAACAAAAAACAATATTAATCCAGTGAAAAAGTGAATGGAAATTTCAACAACACTGAGCAAATATTCAAAAGCTTTTGAGTTAAGAGTATTTGAACAGATAAAGATATTAAAAGAAGTACAACTTTATGAATGGGAGGTTTGCACAAAGTCTTTATGGTGTCTTTAAAGAACTCTGGCAAATACTTCCAAGAAAGAAAAAGAAAATAATGATTCGATTATGGATGTTGTAAGTCGGCCAGAAAAGTACTAAATTGCAACTGAAACTGGCAGCTCTCAAGTTTCCAGTTGTCATCCTTAATATAGAGGGTTTTTCAATAAGAGTGATATGATTTCTTTTAAAAACAAACACACTTATTGTTAAGGATATTCAAAAGTTTTTTATTTAATGTGAAGTACAATCGATACAATTAAGTTCTAAATAAAACGTCATTCAAATGGACTTCACGACTTCTTTTGCAGGAATGAATTCGATGAACCCAATTTTGCGAGCCCTTTTTCCACTAAATCAAGTCGTATGTCATGAATGTCACGTTCAATATTGACTTGTAAAGCTTGAAGAGAGTCTGGATTATTTCGAAAGACCAATGACTTCAAAATAACCCCACAAGAAATAGTCTAATGGTGTTAAATCACAACTTCTTGGAGGCCATTCAATATCACAATTTCTTGAAATTTTTTGAATTTCCAAACTTTTCTCGCAATAATTCAATTGTGTCACGTTTACGGCGGTCCAATGGCTTCAGTTCTTGAGTGAGAACAATTTTATACGGATGCAAACCCAAATCCTATCTCAAAATGCGCCAGGTTGTGGTTTAAGGCAGCCCTAATTGTTGAGAACGTCTTGGAGTGGACAAATTGCGGTCTTCAGCAACAATATTTGCATTATTTCGAGCGGTTCTTTATCTTATTGGCACTTGAACATTATGGAAAGAAAATGTAAGCTCAAAATTTTCAACAATTCGAAGAATAGTGAGCACAGCTGGACGATTATTACGACCATAAAATGGCAAAAGAGCACGAAAAGTTGCAATTGGAGAACGATTATTTTGATAATAAAACTGAATAATTTGTAAACGTTGTTCTTGCGTATATCTCTCTATGATGCAATTGTAAATAATGAAAAACAAATGACAGATCATGACATATTACAAATGGCCGAAACGTCACTTCAAAATTATTTCATGCCTATTGGAAAACCTTTTACTCGTAAGTTTCACCAAATTTCAACCCAACCGAGGTTAGATTGCAAACTATTATTGAAGCATAAGTATTCAAATTTTACACAATATATATATACACTCATCAAAGAAGCGCTGCAACGTTGCTTTAAATAAAAATACTGCAATGCAGATCAGGATCATGACTGTCTGTAGTGGTACCCATTTACAATTTCCCTCTACTCCAGCTATTCTATTCTCTCAGTGCAAATGTCAACTCATATATGATCGTTTTCTAATACAATATTATATAATCATTATATTACACCGTTAGTTTTATTACACAAAAACCCAAATGCACTACGACGATACGAATGCATTAAAAAGAAATAGCAAAGAAAAACTTGGCAAAAACTCAACACAACACAACACAACACGATACCAGACAAGATATTAAATAAAAAATAAAAAAAAAAAAAAAAAAAAAAACAGCAACAGCAACAGTAACAACAGTAAGCATCCAGCTAAAGCTAAACATTCATTGAAAGTAAAAACAAAAGCTCCTCTTACATATAAGAAGATAAATACGTGACGTTACATGTCGTTGTACGATCATGGTTTTAAGTTTTCTTCTGGTTTTGTAACATCCATCCAAAAAGTTAAAACTTGCTACTGGATTTGATATTTGTTATTGTTAGATTTAATGCTGCAACTGCTGCTGCTAATGTTTATTACAGACTGACTGGATGGCTGTAAGTCAAACTTACATAAAACGTAACGAAGGAAGACGAATGGAGTAGTAGATAGAAAAACCATGCCACAAAACATGAGCTACTGCACTGATTAAATAATCGTTGTTGTTAGTATTATTTTTTATACTGTGGTTGCCTATATTTCTATTATAATGAAATTGCATGCCTTGTTTGTTGCAAATGCATTTGCTGCACGTAATTTTCCAGTTTTCTAAGGCATCCATTTAAATGATGGTTGGTATTTGTAATGGCATCTTAGGTTTTGTGTTACATTTGTTACACATTCTTGCAAATAATAAATAAAATAATATTATTATATTACAATGGAAAAGCCGACATTGAGAGTACAAAAAAAAAACCGGAGCGATTCTCTATGGAAATACCCATAATATAAATTATTGATAATTCGCAGTAGAGTTTCACAACCAAAATGTTCAATAAATCTACTGTCTACAAGATCTTACTTTTCCTTCTGTTCTTTTATCCATAACATGTTTAATGTTTTTATAACTCTCCATCTATAAGGTCTCTGGGAGAGACTTTAAATTTAATATGGAAATACCGATATCCTTCATGTTATAATAATCCGAAAAGCTAGAGCTCCAACTCAACAGAGACCTGTAAACTGCAATATTCCAGATATCATAAGATACATTTTTTTAATTCATTTATTTCAGTACGGCCTTTGTTTGAAAGAAATACAGACTTCTTTCCACGAGAGGCGAATTTTTTTTTTAATTTTTTAGGAGAGACAGAAATGTTCTCTCGTTCCCCAATCATTTACTGTTTAAAGTCAACATCACAAACGATGAAGTAATGGAACGACCGAACTTTTTCCCTTAGTCTTTCGGTCCGGTCGAAACGATTCCGCAAATTATTTTGCCCAACTCTAGTTGCAATAACGCTTTATGGTTATATGTACGTTGTGAGGCTATCTAAGCTCATCTGGAGTACCCATAATGTCACAGCAGAAGACGGCAAGAG
Source organism: Lypha dubia (assembly GCA_947311025.1). Lineage (NCBI taxonomy): Eukaryota > Metazoa > Arthropoda > Insecta > Diptera > Tachinidae > Lypha > Lypha dubia. The sequence continues at coordinate 7,475,033 of OX371262.1, read as the reverse complement.
AGATACATGAATATATATATGTATTTTCCCACACAAAGACAATAACATAATAACAAGGATATACTCCTCATATCCTTGTTATTAAAAGGCTTTATTAATTCTTCTTTTTCTCGCTAGATTTTTTTTTTAATTAGGACCAGCACTCAGGGAATGACCCCTAAGTATGCAAAGCATTGAGCCGGAACTAGGAAAATAGGTTTTGGGAAGGAGGATAAAGGGAGTAGTGTTTGTGGACATTCGATTTGAACCCTGACACACTGAAAGTAGCAGGAAAGACCTCTGCGGGAAGTTTATTTATTTATTCTCTCTGTAATGCGTAGAGCTGTTCACTGACATATCGACCACAAAAGGATGTGCTCTTGATGAAGAGCGTGTTGTACGTGGAAAGTGATGGGTTTCGGGAACAAGTTCCCTGATTTCATTAGAGCACATTCCGTTGTAGTAGCGATAGAACAACGAAACACACCCAACATTGCGTCGATGCTCCAGAGAGTCAATAGAGTTAGCCTACTGTCACCGATAACCTTCTTCGCACTATCCTTTACGCGGTCGAGTAACTTCAAAATAGATTTTGAATCACCGGCCCATATATGAGAGTTGTATTCCATTTTCTGTCGGATAAAGGTGGTATAAATATGAAGGAGATCAAATGGAGTGAAGTATGTCCTACACCGTCTTAAAAAGCCGAGGCACTTGATGTGACATGAAAAATGTGACCATTCCATCGAACATCACCATGAATTTTCATGCCAAGAACATCAAGAGCTTCTGATTCCTCAATATCTATACCATCCATGTTTACAGATTAAGCAGCATGTCCGGTCATACGTCTGTGCGTGAGCATAACACATTGGGTCTTTCGTGCATTAAAATTGACCCTATTAGCATGACTCCAATTTGAAATTGTCAGGAGATCGTCTTTTGGCATTTCATTCATATTTTGCCACATTGCCTGGATCTCCGACGGGTTTGGCCTGTTACTGAATGAATACGAATGAACTAAGCTGCTGTCATCTGCAAAAGAGTAGATAGGGTTGGAAGTTTGACGTAGAAGGTCATTAAGAAAAATAAGAAAAAGGGTTGGAGAAAGAACGGAGCCTTGCGGTACCCCCGAATTTATCTTGAACTCGTTTGATGAGACCCCATCTACAACAACTCGTAGAGTGAGATCTCTGCGAAAGCTCGATACAAATCGAGTGAAGCCATCACCGACACCAAAAGCAATCAGTTCTGACAGAAGTGCCCCATGCCACACTCTATCAAATGCCTTGGAAATATCTAGAGCCACCACTTTACTTTCGTCAAAGTGATGTATGCTATTACACCACTTCTCCGAAATGAAAGCTGGTAGGTCCCCCGTAGAGCGGCCCCTACGAAAGCCATACGGTCGGTCGTTAAGTAAACTGCTGAGCTCCAAATACCTCACAAGATGGAAATTCAACATACTTTCCATTACTTTGGAAAGCGCAGAACAAATTGCAATTGGGCGGTAATTTTCGGATCAGCGTTACATTGATCTTTTCATGCACACAGAACTCTCCTGGAGTGTTCAATGAGCCTTTGGAATTATTTAATGAATTTTCAGGTTTCAGAATAGAATAATTAATAATTTTGAATATGGCCTAATCTGTTCCTGAAAAAGTTTTCATGTTATTCTGGTTTGTTTGGTGTTGGTGGTTACATTTTTGGGATCTCCAGCAGGTATATTAGTTTTTCCTAATATTTTCAAAGTGTCTTTTGGGTGGTTTTCGATCGATTGTAATACGGTTCAAGCATAAAAATTCTTCATTGCTAAACACAATTAAAGATTCCTCTTTTGCGGATCTTTGTTAGTAAACAAAAAAAAAAAAAAAATCCGATGGCCGTCTGAAATTGAGTTGTTATGGTTCTTTTGCCCCTTTTTAACTATTGGAATACCGATCAAAACTATATATATACGCTTTTTTTTTAGCACATTAGAAGCGTGGAGCCAAATCTAATGTTTCAGTCTTATCAATATCCTGAAAACCTTGACGTGTGTAAAATAATGTCACAGTTGTCCTCAAACATCATAACCTTTCCTCTCCATACGGAATGGTTCGAAGAGTTAGTAGTGACATTTCCGTCTAGGAGCTCAATATCAACATATTTTTTAGGCATTCAAACGACTTTAATACTCTGCAAGTGAAAATAACTTCCACCGTTTAACGTAAGAAATATAAACATTGAAGAACCGCTTAATTATCAAATGGTGCAAAAATTTTTCTTTATGGGACCGCAGTCTATCGTTGGCATGTCACGGGCGTGTGCTGAAGCGCGGGATAACTTCTGGCCTTAGATGGAGTTTGCTCTCCAATCCGATGACCTTCAAATTCTCAAAAAATCACAATGATTCCTGAAGTTATACTACAATTACGTTGTACTGGATAAATATTATTAATGAGATGATTTATCAGACACAGGGGTCTCAGGCGACACCAATTTGGTATGGCCAACTCTAAAACCAATCTGTGTATACGGCTGTAGTTGCGTGTGGAACAAAGTTGCTTGAAGATATTTTGATGACTCCAGATTAAATATACAATATCTCCTCCTGTGTAATAAATAATTGTTTTCATTTGTAGCCTTAATCTAATTCAGTAAAAAGTTACGTGGCACAGAATCCTATGGGTCTAAGTGGTTTTTGATTTTTATACTTCATTTGAAGATTCATTCTCTTTTCCATATAAATATTTCATTTTGTGTGCGGTTTTAGGAGGGCAACAAATTGGCCAAAGTTCCGCAGGACCTAGAACAGAGATATTCTAGTGATAAAAACAGTGGTTAGGATGCATTCTGGAAGAAAAATACGATCCCAATTTGAAAGATGATTTCTCTTAAAAACAGCAATGAGGAATGGGCGGGAATCGATTTCAAAATATTGTAAGATTTCGGCTCTCTGTGGTCCAAGGAAGCTAAAACTGCAAATTTCTTATATATCGACTGTTGATCTGTGTGTTACATCTTCTTGATTTAAAGTCGGTTCTTCAACTGTTGCTTTATCTCTGTTTGCTTCTCTCTTTGTTATTGCGGTAATAGAAAGGAATTAGAACAGATGAAGTTAATTAGGACCATTTAGAGGGTGGTGTTGGCTGAAGTGGTTAGCAAACATTGACTTGGGCCCTGGGTTCAAACCCTGGCCAGAGCAAGTCAATCAACATCATTAATTTCTCTAATGTACATTAGAGAGACATTGTATTAATTGTTGTCGGACTATTTAAGTGATGAAGGCATAGCACTGGTCACCAAAACCTGTTCCGACAGCGATTGATGCTGTTCCAAGCTACTGTACACAACATCGCCCTCCTTCGTCGGTTAGCAGAAACATCGGCGAAGTAAAATAATTAATAAAATTCCAATACAGTTTAACAAAGTTAGTGCCTCTACGTAACACCGGAGGCACCTCAAAACTGCTATAAAAATTAACATAAAGCGCAAAGCAGAGTTCTAAAAGAGTGAAGCCTTCTAAATGTTCAACATCTATCTTCTCTACCCTATCCCTATCACTGATTTCCGCCACAATACACTGCATACGTAGGGTTAATCCCCTGAGTGCTGCTCCTAATTAATAATTAAAAAAAAAAAAATATCAGTGATTTTTTAACGGATTAAACATACAAATAATTTTTTAAATTATATGAAGCACTGTTATGGAGGTCGGTCATTAGTGTACAAATTTGTTTAGTTATAGAAATTTTATGGATTTATGGATTTTATGGATTTCCTCATCTAGCGTGTCGTAAGTCTTTTATAATATAAGGTTTCTTATGTGTTTTGTACTGCAAAAGTTTTCCTTAGACTTGGCTTGCACTACAGTTGACTTGTGAGGTTTTTCTTTTGCCATCATCAGTCGTGTTTTTCCTCCAATTTAATACAAAAAAATATATATATATTAAAAGAAAAACTAGTTTTTATGCACGATATATTAAAAGTTATGCCAAAAACTTTATTATGTAAACGATCACATGAATCAAATGCTCATGCTAGTACAACATAAACATTAAAAAGAGAAGAGGAGTGGGAGGAATATATTTTACCTATTGCCTGGTCATCTTTTTTTTTTTTTTTTGTTTGAAATTGTCTAATGACTGAGTTTTGTGTTTTCTTGGTAAAGCATTAGCGCTAGTATCTTATGAAATAAGCCTACAATTTCATAAGTGGTCTTGTCTTATGATGGAGTGCTAAAAAAAGAAGAAAAGCAACAACAGAAAAGAGAGTAAATGTGTGTTTTTTTTTTAAAGAGATTGTACGCCATCGCGGAAAACTCTGGAAAACTAGTTTGCATGTATGGGTGTGTGTGTGTGTGTGTGTGTGTGTATGTGGCAAGTATCATGTTTGATGGCTGTTGCAGTTTATTGCATTAAAGTTTTATGCACAATAAATTGTGTTTTACTTTCAGTTGCACTTAAACTCTATTTTGCCACATAGAAAAATCTAACGATTATCAAACAATGTTGTTTGCTGTGTTGTTGCATGTGTTGGTTGCTTGTTTCACTTTTTTTTTTTTGTGTATGGTTTCGATTTCGATGTCGTAATAATCATTATTTTAGTTTTTCTATTTTATTTGTTTTTTTTTTTTTTGTTTTTCTATATGTAAGGCGGTCTATTAGATAATCGTTGCATTTTTCTTTGTTGCCTGCAATTTTCATGTTGTTGTGGCAGCTATTGTAGTTGTTGCTGTTGCTGTTGTGCTTAAGAGTTCACAAAAGGAAATTATTCATTTTGGAGTTCGTTATATGACCGTGGGTCATTAGTTATGTTCATGTAACCTTTTTTTTATATTTTTGTTGTTGTTGCTGTATTTTTTATTTGTTGTTTTTTTTTTTTGCAAATGTTAGTCCTTGATCAAGATGTGATAACGTAAAAGGTTAAATTTTAAAGACTTTCGTAAGAGTTGTTGTTTCGAATTATTGTGGAAAAGAAAATACAATTTAAGTTTATTTATTTTTTTTTATTAACTTTTTGTTAAAAGTAAGTTAACTTACATAATCAAAGCTAAATTTTTTTTTCGTATTTATGATTCACAACCATTTTCGTTGTAATAACTTATCGAATACAACTGATTGAAAAATGAATAAGAACTTGAGAATTGTCATTTCAAAGGTCTCATGTTAGCTGGTTACCCAACTGAAACTTTGTTTCTTGATACAAAATTTGTATTCTGAGAGACTAAAAGTGTACTATAAATTATTTTTTCCGGACATTAGCTAGAAAATGCCATCGTGGGATGTATAGGGTATTTTTTATAGAGTGACACAAGTGTAAATCATTATAAAACAAGGAAATATATTTTTTATATCAATGAAACGGGCTTTATCGGAAAGAAAATTTTATGAAATTAATGTTTAAATATGATTTCTGTCATGTGGCCGCCACGGCTGGCGCGTAGAAGTCGCAATCTGAAACACCAATTTTAAACAACTTTTCGCAGCATTTGTGGACGTATTTCGCCGATAACTCTTCGAATGTTTATTTCCAGGTATACATAACCACAAAGAAAATAATCAAAAGGGGGTTAAATCACACGATGTTTGTGGCCAATTATTTGTGCCATTACGTGAAATTATTTTTTCATCAAAGGTTCCTTTGAGTAAATCAATTGTGGCGCACGCTGCACGATGACTTTGACGAATAGAACAATAATTTTTATTAAAAATTTCAACAATTTGCACGCGTTGCTCTGGTGGTGTAAGTCGATTCATATTGAAATTTCAGAGCAAACTAAACAAAAAGCAACTAAAGCAGTGATGCCAACTGAAAGTTATAACACTCTATAAAAAGCACTCTTTAAGAAATATGTACTAAAAAATTTGTTTTAATATCTAAATTAGATAAAAAAAAAATACAAACGGCGAAAGAAGGCGAATAGAATTACTTGTGCTTTTGAGAAGGACACCTGTCATGCATTTTCCTTGTATAGCCACGGCAACCGAAAACTGCAGAGCTGCGATAATGATCTTAATGAACTTTTATCTTTCCTTAAACATAGCAGTCGCTTCTGTCGCCGCGTTATGGATGAGGTCTCCTTTGGCAGTTTACTTAATGACTATACAGTCTGTCTGTCTATTGAGTTCAGTGGAAGAAGTGCTGCTTAAATGACTGATGTTCGATCGATGGTAGTGACTGGTTGCAAGGCTCATTGTGCTGTTGCTGCATTAGTGGAGCTCTGCGGTCGGAAAATAGGCAAGATCAATACAGCTGTCATTTGGATGTTATGACAGTCTCCTAGGTTCCTCTGGTTACTCTTTGGTTGACTTCAGCTGCATCTCAACATCGCTCGGTATTAAGAGAACCACAGGGCTGTTACTGATTCTAATCTTGAACACAACTATACACTGGCATCATTCTGTTGCAATTGCGCCGTACTTTTGGGGCCAAGATTTAGTTTGAATTAAAGGAAACTTGCTAAAAAAAAAGTGTCAATTTAAATAATTCATATACTTTTTATGGGAAAAATCAAAGTCTACTGTCCAACTTCGTTCAAGAAGTCTCAGCAAGGCAACGTTTAATAAATTCTTCCATAACAGCGGGTATGATCTTTTGAACCTCTTCAATGACGCCATTTCATTCGTGGAAATATTAGTTCCCATGGTACCTGGACGACATACAACCGAAATCGTGTATTATTCTCCAGTATTAAGTCCGCAACAAGGCCGAGTATCCGGTGCACCCCTATGGCCCATTACACTCTCTCGTGGAGGCAATATTTTACCAGTGATATCTTAGAAATTTTATATTTATTATCCACTAATATTTTTCTGAGGGTACCCCCCACTTCAGAAAAGCTGTTAAGAGATGAGAAACAAAGTTCATTGACTTCATTTGGCCACAAAGCATGACTTTTTTTTTCTTGCTGCTAAATATTTACAAAACCAACACATAACGAAGTATGTAGATAATAAAAACAACAACAAAGCACTGCGAAAAAAAAACAAGTTGCTTATTATGTAACATTTACCTACTAAAAGCCAAGAAGAAAGACAAAACAAAAAAAAAAAAGCGACTACATTTTACAAACAAGACAACGGGAAACCTAGAGAACAACAATAACAACACACATTTTTACTGTAACCAAGAAAAACTGCAACCACAAATAATAGACAAGGAAAACAATTTTCTTACCACATAGCCGTTTGTGTAAGAAAATGAGAGTGTTTGTATGGATGAGGTTTTGTGTGCTGGTATGTTGTATCTCTGTTTGATGGAAGAAGAAACAGAAAAAAATACTAATAAAATAAGAAACACACACAGGCACATATACATATGTATATTAACTAACAGGTCTTATGAGTGAGTAGGCTGTGGTCTCTTGGCCTAAAATGAAAGGAAAAAAATGTACACAAGAAATAACTTTAAAAAACTTTAACACACGGTAGTGTGTTTGCATGTCAAACAAAATCAGGTGCGCGCCAAAATGAAGAGGTTAATTAAATTTCGATATGTAAAGTTGCAATAAGAAAGAACTGTTGAAGTTGATTTAGACGAATCTAGAAATAATAGTTTTTTATGGTGTACCAAATAATTCGATCCAGTTGAAGATGACAAAGAAAAATTGCTTAAAAACACTGATTCCCTTGTGGATACTTTTTAATGCAAACCTCAAAGATAAATTTGTATGTCGTTCGCCTCGATACCTGCTTAATTATAATTCGACATCCTCTTTTTCGAAGCCATTTAATTTAAATAAGTAACCGTACTACTTTGCCTCGCACATATTTGCTCTTTAAATTGGCAACTCTAAAGTCACATTTCTAGCATTTAAAAATTTAAAATGAGTGTTAGAAAATAAAAAAAAAAAAAAAAAAAAAAAAAACAGGCAAACAACCAAAACGTCAAACGATTTCTGGCATTTTGTCTTACCTTTCAAACTTTGCTTGACACTGATATTTACGTACATCAAGTGGCAACGTCTCATTTCTTCTTGGCAGCAAATATTTTTTTTGTTTGTGTTTGTTAGCAAACAAACATGCAGATTTTTTTTTAGTTATTCACAAAATGACATGATAAAAACAAAAGGCAAAACAAAAAAATTTAATAAAAAACCAAATATGATTTGCGATAAAAATGACAAATTGAAGTGGATTTGACATAATGCACATATGGGGTATTTTCTGCCGCAAGAGAAATGTTAAAAAAAAATTATTAACTCTTTACTAAATAAAGTTTAAAATTTTTAAATTGTCTAAAGTTTCGTTTCGGTCTTAAGCTAAATATTTTGTCGTAACTTTATGAGGAACTAATGAGTGAAAATGTAATTAGTTTGTGATTGTCATTTTTGACAAGAATTCACACAATTTCTCTTCTGAATGTCAAATACAGAAATTTTGTATTTTTAAGCTTGCACTTGTGCAAGAGGCGTTTTATTAAATAAACGAGTATTACAATATATTTCATAACATTTTAAATTTCCTATAAATAATACTGTGAAACCCAAAACACATGTTAAACTATTTTTCAATAAAAAAATTTCTATAAAAATTTCTAAAAAAAACCAACATGAATGAGTTCATTCAACTCTTCTTACAATTAATATTAAAATATTTGACATTTAACAGCTGTTTTAAGAAGGCAAATAAATAAGTTAATAAATATTACACAGACAATTATAAATATTCAAGCTCTTCAAACTCTTTCACCAAATTTTATTTAAACAAAATAACGAAAAATATGTTTTTTTTTCTTGTAATTAATGGCTTAAACTAAATTTATTTTCTTTGTTATTTGCTCTATTATTCATAAACAATTGTATTTATAGTTTAAACATTTTATTATAGGTATTATACTTTTACAAAATTATTTATATCGACCAAAAGACGAAAATGAAGTATATTTGTACAAGCCATGATAAGAACAGACATTTATTGTAGTTGAAAAGAAGAGTATGCAACTGATCAAAAAAAAAGACAAATAGTGGCGATTACAATTGCCATCACTACCACTGGCCACAAAGAATTTTCAACGCACTACAGCTGATCGTAATATGGCAATATTTTCATGACGATGGTCAGTAGCCTCAAAGAACGAATTCACTGAAAGTGGACTTACTTGCCTTAAAATAAAAATACTAAAGGTTTTCCTCAGTGAGTTGAATCGGAAAGTATTTTTTTAGCATCAAATCGAAATTGCAAACAAATATTTAAAAACTATCATTATCGCACGGTCTTAAGGCTTAAAAAGAATAAGTCTCCAACTTCGGGCAAAACCGGTGTCAGAGAAAAAAAAAATACGGTTAGCACTCTGGGAGCGCCGACAAAAGTGAAAACATGGCTACAAGTGTCATAAAACGTGACGGTGTCGCGAGTTCAGAGATTTAGTCTCATCTATAATCTGCGTACTGCGCTAAAAGAAGTTTTCACTTAAAAAAAAGCCAGAAATTAAATCCACGGCAGGAAGCTCAAATGTTCTCATATTATTGTTTTTTTTTTTTTTATTTTTCTGTTTACAAATTGTATGAAATTAATTAAGTCTGGTAACATTATTGAGAAAATTAATTTCGAAAATTGAGCGCATGAGACGAACTCTATCAAAATAAAATAAATTCTATTGGGCGACTGCTTTCTCGGGCAAACTTTTATATTAAATCTCATAGAAAAAAAAATTGTATATCACAATTCAAATACAAATGTTGCCACATTTTTTGGAGCCGTCAATTTTATTTTAGCGATTTTTTTAAATCTTGGACAATAATTCGTGTGCATTTTTATTTTTGTTCCATCATAATTTTTAACGTCACATAAAACAAATACAATTTCAGATAAAAAATTTTTCTTACAAAAAAAACCATTTTTGGCATATTGACTTGACCGTCTGAATTGAAAGCATTCAAAATGTTTACATACCTGAAAGAAAAAAAAAACAACAAAAATGTCGTTAGTTTATTAGTAAAGCTAAAAAAAATATAAGTTTTTAATAAAATATTTCCAATTAATTAAGCAAAAATTAGGTTGTCTTTAATTCAAATATTTTTGTAAAAATACACAAAAATCTTTATGTGTATTTTGCGCAAGTTGGAAATTTTAAAATGTTTCTAAAAATTTGCACATTCACATAATTTTCGACGATAGTTTTAATCTAAGCACAAAACGAATTTCAATCAGGAAAATAAAAAATTTTCTAATATTTTGAATATTAACACATTTTCGAACAACCATACATATTATATGTTTATTAAAAGCATTTTACATTTTCCATGCACGTTAGTCATCACTAAAGAAATCGGAAAGTTGCAATCAAAAACAAAATTATAGTAGGTTAGGTTAGGTTAGGAAGGATAGTGTGAAATACACATCCACCCAATTGGATCCATTGTGATTCCCTTCATTTTTAATTTATTGACTAATTAGTCTCCTTACTGTCCAAGGAGAAGCAAAGAGCCGTTATCATCCATCATTCAGCCATTTAATTCCCATGATAAAGCCCCTGATATCCTCAAGTTTGCACTTCGCGATACCACTAATGCCTTCATGGAAACGTCTGCTCAGCCATCTTTGCCTATGGCATTGCAGCCTTGGGCAATGACAGATGATATGCTCTATAGTTTCTGGCTCCTCTTCATCCCCACATATCCTACAGAAATCCTGAGTGCAATTTTCCCATATGCTGGTCCTCGCTCTAACCGAGCAATGGCCAGTCAAGGCGCCTACAAAGACGCTCAAAACCTTTCTATTCATACCCAGCAGATTTACCTGAGTCTAGTTCTGTCCATATGGACCTCGAGACTCTACAACAATCTTCTCTGTTCCTCCAGGAATGGTTAGTTCTGCTAATTACCCAATTACTGAGTTCCCTATAGTAGTGACTGATTGGAGGTTTAACCGACCTGCCACTAACTGCCACATCTAATGCTGACCCTATTCTTGCCAGCTCATCAGCGATTTCATTTCCCTCAATATTCCAATGTCCTGGTACCCAACATAGCCTAACGCTAAATTTATCCATAAGCAAGTTGAGAGATCGCCTACACTTGCTGACCAGCTTCGATTTGACACTATGCCCCTTCAAAGCTTTCAGCGCCGCCTGACTGTCAACGTAGAGTGTTACCTCCACGCCTTCAGTTACGTGTTCTGTCACTAGTTCGGTGGCCCTGAGGATCGCTAAGATCACAGCCTGAAATACACTACATTCGTTTGGTAGCCTAAAAGACCTACAAATGTCCGTTCCTAAAAAATAGACGCCTTCACCCGTGCCTATTTCCATTTTCGATTCATCTGTAAGAACCGCGCAGCCCTCGTACAGTCTATCAGATTTGACGCAAAGATCCCGAAATGACTAGTGAAGGCGTTCTAATAAAATTAGTCTCAACAACCTTGGAGTCCGTAAAATCAGGGGATATGGTGTCCCGTCTGCTAAAACTAATCTTTTTCAAGAGTGATGTATGACCTGTAAATCCTGGCCTTACAAAGCCTGAGCAAACTCATTGACGCCGTTCTCAACACACATTCTTCAATGGGAAGCAGGTGAAGGATGACGTCCAAGGCAGCCTGAGGGCTGCTCCTCTGGGCCCCAGTAATACCCAGCGAAGCACACCTCTGGACATTAGCAAGCAGCTTCCTATGGCTTTCTTTCCCCAACGCCTCTTACCCTACGACACATCCATAAGAAATCACCGGCCTGACAACCGATGTATAAATCCAATTTAGCTCCTTCGGTTGCAGACCCCAGTTCCTCCCAATGGAATTCCTGCATGTATAGTAGGCATTGAGCCCTTTCTTGTATGTTTCTTTTCCAAGAAAGTTTGCTATCTAGGAAAACAATTAAGTATTTGGCCTCCTTTGCTAGTTTATAGTAGAACCATAAAAAATTGAAAATAATTCAAAGTACGAAAATTTACACATTTTCGAACATACATAAACTGTTTACTTAATTTAGATTAAGTACTTTATTTTTCTATATAATTGAAAGAGAAAATGCTTAAGGTCGAACAATATTCACAAAAAATAGGAAATTTTCGAAAAATAGTACCTTTTCGAACATGCTGCGAAAGTGGAAGGTAGCGTCAAAATTACTCGAAAAAAATTAAAAACTCGTAAAAAAAAACTTAAAGCAAATGAAAACGGAATATATTTTCAGCATGTTCGAAATTACACATTATTTCGTACATGCCATAAGAAATAAAAAAATTAATACAAAGGACATTTAACAATTTTAAAAATTAAAGTTTAATCAAAAAACTCCGACCATTTTCAGCATCTTCGAAATTTTAAATATTCTCGAACCTACAAAAAAAGTTGTCATAGTCAGCATTATACTTAAAACTTAATTAATTTTCGAACAAGCAAAATAAAAAAATAGTAAATATTTGGAAGTCACTAAATTTCCAAAATAAATAAATTCATAACTTTTAGCGTACATACATACGAAATTGAAGCGAAAAATGTCTAAAGTTTAGACATGTTCGAATGTGTCCTAAAAATATATTATATATACTACAGGTTTATAAACTCACTAAGGAAAGCAACAATCAAATTTTAAATAGAACCACGAAAATGTAACTTAAGTTCGAATTTTCAACAAGTAATGGAAATTTTAATTGGTAGAAATGGGATTTAAAGAGAAATTAAGCCAAGGCCATCCATCACTGGGGTTTGTGCAAAGTTAACATCAATTTAGTAGTGATATAATTCTCGTATTATAGTGTACTCGTATATGTTTTTGTAATCTTGTACTTGTTTTTTTTTTATAAACAATTGGTTTTATTTGTATTTTTTTTTTAATAATTATTGTTTGTATTTTTTGTGGCATTATTTAATTTATCATAAAGTTATATTTATAATGATTTGTATGAAATCAGGCACACAATATTGTTGACTTTATTGAGTTTTAAGTTCAATGTGAAGCTTACATAAGTATCTTATTTGATTTTATTATTTTTCTTTTTTGCTTTTGTTTTTTGTTGTAATATTGGCAAAAAGCCCAATATGTTTATTGCTATTAAAATCGTGCAAAATTTCGCTTTATATTTTGCAAGTTACAACTTTTTTTTTTTGAAAATTTTGCACAACAACTTGGCATGAGTTTTTCTCGATTTAAATAAGTTTTATTAATAAAGAAATTATTTGCTATGCAGTTTCAATTGTTAAATAATCTTGACCCATTTAAAGTTTAACCACTTTTAGTTCCCCCATGTGATTCGATACAGCTGGGAAGTGAATATGGTTAATGAAATTAGCTTAAAAAAACATCTCTTAATTTCGAATTTTTTATTATTTGAATATATGTTTGACTGAGGTTTTACACACGGGGTATTTACTTTGCAAAATTCTTAAATTTCTATAGAGGAGTGACAAAAAGAGAATATGAGAGGGAGGGTACGTACAGTCCCCTGCTAACAATTTTGTTTTGTTGTTTATACCTGAAGTTGGCTGCAACTCTTTTATTAGTGGTTCAAACCAAAGAAAACACTAATAAAAAGGATTCTATAGATGTTGTGAAAGTAAATTTCTCTAAATCAAGAAACTTGCAAACATGTTCGAATCATACCGATAATTGCAACACCCTTCATGAGGTCTCCTTCTAGTGTAACTCCGTGCTTTAGAAAATTTCTGCATACACAGCCGAAAAAAGATAATTGTCTACCGAACACCAGTGCCTCTAATGCACTAATACTAACACAAAAAAAAAAAAAAAAAAAAAAAAAAAAAAAAAAAAAACTGCCAACAGCAGCGTTGTGAAAGAGTTTTTTTCTCTTCCCATTTCGGGCACCATGCAAAGCATATATTTACGTGGGGGTCATTCCCAAAGTGCTGGTTCTAAATAAATAATAAAAACAAATTTGTAGTGATGTAATTCTCGTATGCAAATTAATCGTACGAATTGTATAAATAAGAACTGCTACCACTTGCAATGACAATAATCTACCAAACTTAAATACTTATGAGATCAGTTTAAGACATTCTCTGTTTCAGTTACTGTGTGATCTTCTCTAATTTATGATGTAACTTTTATTTGTATTTTCTTTTGTATTTCTCTTAATAAAACTTCATATTTTTTTTTTTTTTTTTTTTGCCAAAAGATTTCCGTTTGGATTTTCTTTTCAATTGAATTTCAATAAAGATAAATTTGATTTCCCTTAAGATATTTAGCCTGTGTATCGATATAAAATATATAAATAAAAATAAAAAAAATAACCGAAAATGATGCAACATAAATTTTCTCTTTGAAAACAACTTCAAGCTTTTGGTTTTCTTTGTGTTTGATTTTCCAACAAATCATAAATATGCTGGGAAAATTTATATTAAGAAGCCAATAAACGCAAATGTTAGTTTGGCAAACATTTGCAGTTTTTTTTTTTGCAGCTTTTTTTTATTTAATTTGTTTGCTGACAAGCCGTTTGCGGAAGTTTTACTTTTTTCTCCAAGTCTCAGGTTTTTGTAGGTTGGAACAGAAACTCAGCAAATGTTTTTTTTTTTTTTTAGTGAAAGGAAGCTTTGTTTAAGCACAACGAAGCCACACCACAAAGCAGCAGTTACCACCTATTATTTTTTTGTTAAAAAAAACAATTTTTTTTTTTTTTTGGCATGAAATGTGAATCAATAAGTCGAGATGCTTAAAACGAAAAGGAAAAGAAATATAATTTAAAAATATTATAAAATAATTAATAAAATTGTAAATTTAAATGAAATTTTCTAATTTCCAAAACCAATTCAAACTGATGGTTGCCTCAATATTTTATTGTGAGTATGTCCTCATAAATGCAGTATTTTTAAGACGCCCGATTTTTTGATAATCCTGAAGGAGTTTCTTAGCAGACATTATCTCGCAACCATCATGTGCTGCATAACCACCCCACACCCTTTGGGTGAATTACTAGCGGTGTGCAATTAAAGGAGGTGGTCACAATGGTAGTTCGATACAATGATTAGACGAGAATTTATTTTCTTACCGCAATCAAACTAATTTTTTGCTCTGTGTGGTTTACTTCCCAAGCTTTTTTATTCAGAAAAACTTTACCACAGATTATAGAGAAAAAACAAATGTTCATCACTATTCGTTCCTTTTAATTAAAATGCCGTCGTTTTAAATAACTTCTTACACTCAAACACGATCAGCAATGGAATAGTGGGAATATTTAAAGACAAAGGGGAACACTAACTAACACCGCCGCACAGTAGTTAAATATAATTAATAAATTATATAAAATGTTCTATCAAACAAATACGGAAGGAACACTCATCATCAGAAATAAAAAAAAAACCCCTTGTTAAATTCACATAAATCTGGACTGACCTTATTTTGCTAATCCTAAGACGATGGTGAGAGAACAGGACTCTTTTGCTCACACATGGAGAATCGGTTATTTAGATGGTGTCTTTTAAGTATGTTGGTGCTCGTTCAGAAATATTTTCCGAATATCGTTGACCCTTCGCTTTTATTTAGCTTAACTGATATCTTCAATATGTTCGGAAGCGGACCGAGGAGAAAGGAAAAATTGAGATCCCTCCTTCCCCACTCCACACGAATAAATGGATATCCCTGACTGAGTTTTAAAAAGGAATCTTTTACAGAATAATTAATTCAAAAATCATCAACAACTAAAATTTCGTCTAACCGTGTTCCAGGTGTAGATTCATTTTATGACCGAAGCTATAAAAACTGTTGAAAAGGTTTTCTTAGTGAACAATTATGTAGCAGTTATTGTAGATAGTCCGTCTGTGACTAGAGCCCTAAATTCGTATCTGGCGAAGCTGAGGTGTGTTCTGTCATGCATTCAATCTTTGCTTCTGCGTGATTGATATAATCGCAAGATAGTTTCGATTCAAGGGCATGAGTGCATTTAGTCGTAGGGAAATAAATGACGAATGCATTAGAGGAGGATCTGCCTTAGACAAAACAGTATATTTTCCGCGCAGGAAAGGTGGCCTGCAGTTATCACTGAGAAAAAATAGGACTAAGCAACTGTTAGCGTGTGGATTGAAAAAAATTCTTGCATTTCTGGCTGGAATCATTATGGGGCACTGTACGATGCATTAAATATCTTGGGTCTTTATATGGCGGTTACTGTAGACAAAGAAGAGTCTGTTTATTAACTGCCAGGAATTGTACGAACGCAGGGTTTGGCGTCAAGGTAATCAATTTCAGTTGAACCTGCACCTGCATGACTTGCTAAGGGCTTTGTAAAAATTTCTGGAGGGTTATCAAAAATTGGAATTCGAGAAATTTATAGAAAGCTACTTAAATAGTGAAGATAATGATTTGGATATCATAAATCAGGCAAATAACTTGCGAGTTCGCTCGATAGCATGTGGCCCTCTTTGGTCCTCTATGTTTCATATGTTGTTCTATAGCCTACCAGAAAATAAGAAACTGCTTAAGTAACTTAAGCTAATGGTGTTTTCTTTTCTGCACACAAAATGGCACCTTGTTGAAAGGTACACGTATAAAATGTCTTGCCAACCCTGTAATAATGCAGCTAGTTATTTCACTAGAACTGAACACAACTTATAAAAAAGGGCACTATCAACACTGTCGATTTTTACGGGACAAAAAGTGCAATGCCTTCCACCATAAGTGAGGGCGATTTTTTTAGAATCAAACACACTGCCCTTTTAGAGAGCAAAACATTTTTAAGAAACGAACACCAAAGTACACTTTCTGCATAGAGATGTACCATTTTTTTTTTTTGAAAAGAAAACACCATTATTTAAAGACTGTAATTTCTAGAGCACCACAATTGATGCTGTTTGGGTTCAGGACAGGTGTAGAAAAAAAAAACACCATAAGATTTAAATTTGGTTGTGGCTTCCGAAAACAAATTTTGCTTAATTTAATTATTCCAATTTTCGATTTGAAATATTGCTACATTTTCGATTTCTTCTAGTTAAAAATGTTACAAAATTTAGCCTGATAATTATCGTTTTGAAATAAAAGCCACTTTGTGTCAGACGTGAAGAGGAAAGTAGGGTGTTCACCGTACCCTCTGTCTGGAAAAACCTTATATAAGCTGTGTGTTTCATATAAAACTTTCCTACATGAGCTGTTCCGCGCCCCTTCTTTTACATTCGTTCAAATTACCACATCCTTTAAATTATCAATTTCCTTCCTTGTAACAGAAACTGCTAAGAGTATTTACCATAACAGTGGTCAAATTAGATAATCGGTCGTAATAGTAACGATTATTTTGTTAAATATGTTTTTTATATTTTTTTTCTTTGTTGCTACATCAGTGTATGTCTTTTAATTACCCACAATTTGTTTTGTAACAAAATAATATAAATAAATTAAAAGCGACAATAATTGAGTGAACTAAAACTAAATATAATAGACAAACGATCGAACAGTCAGACAAACGTTAATATAAAAATAATCACCCGGTACAAAAACAACTTTCACTTTGCGCTTGAATTCATATAGTTTTCATGACACCACAACCAAACGACACACACACAAAACTGCAACAGACAAAAAAAAAAAAAAAAAAAAAGTGAACATACACTCATAGTTAATCATTAATTGGCAATAGAAATGTTATAGTCGTTAGAATAGCGATAAGATGGAGCGATTTACGCGGTAACTTGTGGGGTAAAATGATTTGTGAAAGAATAAAATTGAACACAAAAATTATAATAAATCGGAAAAAGCTTACGCACAGTGGTGTCATTGTATAAAATATACCACACAATTTCAATATCGTGATATTAAAAAAATCACAAATAAAATTTTTTTTAATACTACATCCCACTTAGGACTGAGTAAACAGGGCAGGTATCGGATCCTCTTAGTAAGCAACTACCATCGAAGTTAGATAATTTTCCAGGGAGTAGTTAAAGACCCCTTCCCCTCCCTCCATGTGATTCAAAAATATCTTTAATATAAAATTAAGTGTCTTGGGAATGGGATGGCTTACTTCTCCTAAGCTGGCCTATCTACGCCGGTGGAAACAACGATCTCGGAGAGAGTTCTATTCTATACATGTCTTGCTAGAACAAGCCAGCCGCATACTGTTTGCATCGCCATGCCAATATGATTAGAACTCTCTCCTAAAGAGAAGAATGAGAGTCAGATTAAATTCCTAATCTATAGCAAACGACCGTTTTCAAGGTGACAGAATGAAATTTGTTGAACTTTTGAACTAGACGAGGCCGAATGTAAATCAAAAGGAAAAAATAAATTACTGGGGGGTTAGAAAACGGTTCGAATTTGCACGTTATTAATATGGCAGTTCAAAAGACTTTTCTTTTTAATATAATATATGATAATAAATAAAAAACAAAACAAAAAATTCCCCAGCTAGCATCCATAAGTAGAAATAAGTCGCGTATTCTATTTGTATTTGTAATTGTGTATAAATAGAGTACGTAATGACGTTCAATGAAGATACCTAACAAGTAGTGAAAAACCATTTGCACATGAAAACTGACGAGGTTTTGTGGCTTCTACCCAACACAACGTTTGTTCTATTCAGCCAGTGCTGCTGAAAAATCTACAAAAGGGATGTATAAATATTAAATTTTTCCTTTGTTGCTCGAAATATGTTAACAATGTCTACCTAATATTTCTCTGATTATAAACATTTACGAACTTTAGCCTGTATAAATATTAACGACTTTTCTTTTGATTCGACTTACAGAGTAGCAGCCCTGCCTTTCGTCGAAAAAGGAGGTCTTTGGTAGCTGGTGTGGTAAAGTTCGAATTGCCACACATTCAAATCTAATATGTGAATGATCTGAGTCTTTCGTTAGAATCTTGTAATTTAGAAAATTTTTTAATTTTTCTATCGAGTGTAATCGGACATGACTGACATTCGGACTCGAAAAATTATTATTATAGTTGAGACCGTCTAAAAATACACACAGGATAAGGATTCTAATAACTAACAACTTCGCAGTAGTTTTCGGTTAGTCGATAGTCCCAGATATCGGTAAAAATAAAAAATTTCTTCATCTGGGCAGCGTAAGTCTTAATAAACGTTTGAAAATTTATAGATAAAAAATTATTCTAAGAAGAGGTGCTGTTAACGCTACTCCCAAATTCCCGTGATTATTTCCAATCTGGCAACAATAACGTAACTTCGAAGAAATAATTGATATCAAAAATGAAATAACTATTTATTTAACGAAACCTATAATCGTCAAAAACCGTCTTAGCTCATTCGCCATTTTGTTATAACTTGACTGTGAAGCGGTTCAGACGTGATTGACTAAAAATTTTTACTAGAATTTTCTAGGAATTTCCATACTAAAAAGTATGTTAAATTAAGCTAATATGTATGTATGTATATTTGAATTTTACATATTATTTTTGTTTATTAAAGCATTTTAATATAAATACATTGAATGATAAATCCAGCGTTTTGTTACGATTTGTATTTAATTCAAAATCCCGTGGAAAATGCTGGCTCGACCAAAAACCTTCTCAACCATCCACTTTAAAGGAAAAGAATCATTTAAGGTAGAATTAGTCTTGACTTTCTGTTCTGTTCCGGATCGGCTGTTCATTTTTTGTGTATGCAAAACATGTATTTTCAATTAGTTGTTCTGTTCTGTTACGGATCATTCTGTTGAAAACTGAATTTTACTTACAGTTCTAAGTGACAGATGTGTTAGAATTTACGTCAGCACCCACCATTACGGTTCATCTGACGGTGCAATTAAACACTTAGTGTAGATTAAGCGTTCACCATCGCCCCCGAGCCAAACCTCTCAGGAAACCCGAACGCATCCCCGAGGGGATGACAACAGGTAGCAACTTATCAGACATGACCAAGGCCCGTCATGTCTAAACACATTGCACATAGAGGCTTCGCGTTGGTAGGCACGAAGGTCGCTAAGCGAGCATCAGTCTTTAAACAAACACCTCTCCCAGCTTTTGGTAACAACCACAACCACTACGTGAACTCTCGAAAGAGACCTCAACCAACAACCGGCCACGAGATCATGTAACCGGGATAGTAGATAACTCTACTTCGCGGTGTTAGTCAATCTCCCATGTGGGCTGCCGGTCCCCGTAGTACCAGTTCAAACTACTGGTAAAGTTTCGAAAGTAAATCCCGAGGGATTGGCTTTCTATTGGTTTTGGTCATGGGCTAGACCTTAGGTACCCTTACACCTTCTATATAGACTTACGTGGCAAGCCACTTCCTTCATTATAAAATATATACACTTCCCGTTGCTCTGTTAATTCAGAGATTGTTCCGTGTTTTTATAGGTAACTGACAGAAAGGTCATGTCTATAAAAGTCAGATTACCCTATACCCCGGGAGGCATTGCACCTTGTTGTTAAAGTCAACAAGATGAACTATCTACCCCCCGGGGGGAGTTCTAAGTGACAGCAAGAGACAGCTGGTTGTTTCAGTAAACCAAGCCGATCGGAACAAAATTGCCGAGTAATCGCTGATAAATTTTTATTATGACCGCCGCCATCGACTTTAAGCACATTAAAAACAAACCGATTTTTAATAAAAAATATTATATTCATGGAAAATTTATAGTGTATAGAGTTTTTTAATTAAATAACGTTTTTAACTTATTTTCTTTAAAATTATTCAACCTGATAATTAAGACGAAGCGCCGTTTTAAATTTGTGAACACTGCCGCCGCCGCCGATAATATATGTATATTCTGCACAGCTGATACGTTTTTACAGAACTTCTAACTACAAAAATTCAACAACAGAACGGCACAGAACAGAACAGAAAGTAAAAGTCAAGACTAATGAGGCCTATAGTCTGTTGCCGCAAAATATTTGAGCTATTTGAAAACCCTCAGTGGATTTAATACCCTTCTTTTCTCTCCAAAACAAGCACTCTCTATCTCTCTCGCTCTCTCTTCCGCTCCCTTGCTCTACTTAGCTCTTACATCACATGTTTATTTTTTAGCTCTTGTCTGCAATTTGCAGAAAATGTTGCATTGGTTTTTGTTGTTCGAAATTTGTATGTACATATTTTCCATATGTATGTATGTATGTTGCCAGTACAAACTCGTTAGTATATGCGGCAGTTGAAGGACAATAGTCCTTTGACCAGCTCATGGCCATTAAAGCATATAAGTGCATACATATATTTGTGTATGCATGTATAAATGTACATGCGTTTAGAAATGTTGCCATTAATAGTTGGTTTATATCACACGTTAGAAATACATACTAGAACAAGGAGAAATGCAAAAATGCAAAATTATTGCATACGTACTTATGTATGTATGTATGTTCGTACATTCTACATACGAACAATGAATGTGTATGACTACTTGCTATAATTTAAAAAAACCCCCGCCTTGTAAAATTTTTTTTTTTATTTTATCTAATCAATAGTTTATACGACAATTATACTCTAATAATATTTTATGCAAAAAATAATTTCTATACAAAAGTTTGCTTTGATTTCAGCTAAATAATATTTAATTTAATCACTGCATTTTTATATAAAATTAAATTTTTTTAAACGAAAATTTTTATCCAAACATTTGTGGCAAAGAAACTGGAGTCCTAATAGAAAGTAAATGCCTTCGAATTGCGATGAAAGTATGATACAATTCGAACTGTTTTCTTCTCGAATCGAGTTAACCCCCGAGTAGCCCCCACCCCATGCATTTTTTTTTTTTTGCTCGCAAACTGAATATTTAGCCAATTATAAATTTGAATATTCCTCTTATCTAAAAAATAATCGATTAAAATTTTATTCGATTAAAAATCTATTCAATAAGTGAATATTTTATGAAATCAAATGACGAAATAAAACTAAGTGCCTGTTCGCCGATGTCGAAGAAGTTCTCTCTTTCCAACAAATACATATAAAAGAAAAGAAATTTTTAAAAATTTAAGTCATTAATTTGCTTCAAATAACTATTCTTAGTGCGATACTAAATAATAAGACAAATTTAAAGTTTCTAAATATTAGCTTACTTTAAAAATTTTAATCGATTATTTTTTAATTTTTTCGAATAAAACTTTATTTGTTAAACGAATATTTGACAAAAAATAAAAAAACATATGTTCACCAAGATAAAACTAATGTTTTTAATTTGGGAAGTTAGTCTGGAAATTTTACTTTTTACTAATTTAATATTTAACTCCCCGACAATTGTTTTTTAATCGAGTATTTATTTTTATTAAAAAAAAAAAACGCGCTATTCATCAAATGTATATTTTATAAACGCATAAATCAAAAATCAATTTAGAAAATTTTAGTCAAATAAATTATTTTAATTCAAAACTAAGAATTTAATCGATTAGGTACATTTTTTGCACTAATAATTTTTTTTTCATTAAACAAATATTTGATTAAAAAAAAACTTATGAATAATTTAGGTCTGAATTCGGCACCTTATTCTGAAAATTTTAATCGATTACATAATTTGTTTGAAACAAAATTAATTAAGTTTAAATATTCTCCGATATTGCAAATTTTAATCAGTTATTTTTTATTCGAAACAAAAACGTTAATTATCAAACGAATATTTTATAAACGTATAAATCGAAGCACAATTTTTGAAAATTTGAATCAAATTAAATATTTTAATTCGAAATCTTAATAATTACCCAAATTTTTAAGTTTAAATGTTGCTTGACATTATAAATTTTAATCGATAATTTTTTAATCGATTAAAACGTCATTCGTCAAAATAAAACTGTGTTATTTGAAGCATCAATTTTCAAGCTTGAAGCTGACTTTAAAAATTCTAATCGATTAATTCGAGAACTACTTTAATTCGAAAACAAAATAATAAATAAGTTTTAATTTTATTTGACAACTTTTACAATTGAATTACACTTTACTCTTTAAACGAATATTTTATAAAAATTTAAAACAAAATTAATGATTTGAAGTCGAAAATTGTAGTCGACTAACTTAATTTGAATATTTTTATTATATTCTCATGTTATTTCAAAATAAATCGTTAACAGTGATACAACCCTCAAAACCCTGTAGAATAATGCATCCACAAATTTCATTAAACTCATATTTTTTTTTCATTTCCTCCGAGAATGGCAAAAATATAACCAAATTTCCTGCAACATTTAATACTGCAGAAAGCCAAGCTATAGACTCACACACACACACGCACACTCATCCAAACACACACAAGAGGACAGCATTGGGGCAATCGGCCGCCACAAAAACAAAAATTACACACCAACTAAAAACTACCAATAAAGCCACAACCAAATAAAATATGTATATGAATGTATAGAGAAAAACAAAAACAAAATCGAAAGTAACAAACAGCCAAAAAACAATATTAAAACGACGACAAAATACACTGACGCCAAAAGTAAACACACACAAAAAAAAACGCTCACACTTGCAAGCAGACATCATGTATTTTCGTATAAATAGATTTTCCATTACTGACACAGTTTCGAATACACAAATGCAACAACATTTACAAAAAAAAAACAGGGAGGTTTTCTTATTCGTATTAATGTTGCAACAAAATGTTTCTCTTCCTAACGCTGAAGTTGTGCGGTGGTAAAAAAGGTGATAAAGTTTTCGCAAAAGTTTTATTTTCGTATTGGAAAATGTCAAAACAAGAAATGACGGTATGTGTTAATTCTGCTATTGCAAAAATACATCGCATATAAAAAGGATAATACAACAACAACAGTTTAAATTGTTATGAAGCATTAAATGGTTTAAAAGACTAGATTCTTTTATACAAGTATTTTGCAAAAAGTTTTAAACAAATTTTGGCAGGCTTCTCAGCGCAGAGCCATGACAATATCCTATGTTTTCGTGTTATTGTAATAATATTGTTTTTCTATTCAAAAAAATAATGGTTAATCAACATATTTATTCGAATAAAAAATTTGTTGGAATAATGAAGTTTTATTGAAATAAATTTGTGTTTATATTTCATTTTTAAACAAAAATTTATTTCAATTTCATGTTTTGATCGTATAAAATATTAAGTAGGAAAAAAAAATGTTAGCGGCTAAAAACTTTAAAACTAACAAAAAATTTATTCGAATAAAAGTTTTTTTTTCTAACAAAAGTTCTATACATAGATAAGTTTAAAGAAATTTCTTTTGAATATTTTCTTATTAATCGATTAAAAATTAATCGAATAAAATGTTTTTTGATTACAAATTTATGCTTTTTAACTACGTGTTTTTGTGTATATATATTTGTTATAACAATGCAAGATTTTGATACTACACAATAAAATTAATCGATTATGTCTATGTTAATCGGATAAAAATTTATTCGATTAATTAATTTATAATTAATAACAGCAATATGGTTTTCAAAAATTATTCATAGCCAAATTAATTAAAAGCCTATTTTTCCTATGTTAATCCATTACAAGATATTCGAAAAAGTTTTATTCGAACACTATTTTCTGCCTTACTATATTTGCTACAACATTTTTACATTCATTATTGCACAATAAAATTAATCGACTAAATATTTTATTCGATTAAATACAACATAAGAGATTTAAATCCTTTATTGGATTTTTCCTGCAGATTAGAATTTATTCGAATTATATATTAATCGGTTTGTTAGTGAATTTTGTTCGTAAATTTGTTTAAAAATTTGGTAAATTTTTTTTAATATAAAATAATTTGCTTAAAAATTAACATTTACAAAATAAATTTAATCGATTACCAGTTAATTGACAAAAATGTTATTCGATTAAACACAATGTAGATATGATCATTTTATTATTTAATTTTTCGTAAAATTCCATTGAAAATCCAAATTTAAAAAATTGAAAAACAATTATCGATTACAAATTAATCGAATCCTACATATTTATTATTTGTTAGTGAATTTTGCTAAAGCTACCTTACAAATTTAAATTTAATAGAAAAATTTAAAAAGTTAATCAAATAAAACCTTTTTTCGTATCAAATATCATCATGTATTGTACACTGTGTTTATATACACATACATACATATATCATTTTTAAATTTTTTATTACATGTTGAAGTTAATCGATTACAATTTAATCGATTAAAATTTTATTCAATTTAACACAACATGGATACAATGTATTTCTTTAATATTTCGTAAAACTCCGTTGAAAATTCATATTTGAAAAAAAAATCGAATAACACTTCATTCGATTATTATTTTGTTAGAACTAATTTTTGTGTTATTGTATTTGTATTTGTTATAACATTGTAAAAACTTTTTTTTATTTTATATCGCAAATTTAATCGATTAACTAATTTTATTCAATTACACTCCACATGGCTATGATTTTCTTTTTCGTAAAATTAGGTTAAAAACAACCAAATTTAGAAAATTAAAAAAAATAATTTATCGATTACAAGTTAATCGAATAAAACTTTATTCTATTATTATTTTATTTTAACTATTATTGATGTATTTGTATTTTTTAATAACAATGTAAAAACTTTTATTATATAACAAATTTAATCGATTAACTTATAATCGATTAAAATTTAATTCTTTTAATCATAACATTGGTATAATATTTAATGTTTTCATTGGATTTTCCAGAAGCCTATTAAAGAAAAAATAGGTTTTTTTGTCGATAGGAATTTATTTACGAATCTGTCAATTTCAGTTCGACATTCATTTGGGAAAGATTTTAAAAAATCCATTCTTTTATATCCTATAAAATATTTCACTCTATTGTTATTATTACATTTGCTTCGTCGTTCTATCGGAAAATGTCCTTGGTTAGACTTGCAGTACATTGCATGAGGCTATTGAACTTCATGGGGCCATGTTGCCTTGGCTGGTAAAATTTAACACATTTTGTTGGGTTTCTTGCAGCGCAAAATAGTGAGCAAAATAACCAACGAAAGTAAAAGGGGGTCGATGCGAGGCGACGCAGAGAATCGGGGAGGTGTTTTTATATAGTTGACGAGTTTTAAATAGAAACGATGTATATAAGTACGTATAACAACATATTTTTGCAGGCATTATTTTGGGGGGATTCAATACATTTTGCAGTGACTGAGGTCAGTTATACAAAAATATTTTTAATGCAAAGTGCGCAAGTCTGATTTGACATTTGGAAAAAAGGGAGAAAATGGTAAAACAGGCAGGCAAGGCAACACTGTTGAGATTAGTTGAAAAAAAAAACTAAACCCAGAGCGAAAGAGAACTTTGCTGTCAGTGTGAGGAAACTGCAAAATTTTTGCTGTGTTATTGTATATATGTGAGCCTGTGTGTGTGTGTTTCTGTATTAGTGTACATGAATTTTTTGGCAAGTGCAAGTTCAAGCCATTAAAGTATTTTCATTTTTATGCACATTATATACTCTATATATCTTGTATAAATAAGTTGAACTTTTCATTTAAGCCACTGACACAAGTACATAACAGCTTTACATACATATTTTCGCATTTATGTTCATGACCATATTATTTTTTGACATACATATCTGTATATAGTTGTTATATTTAGCAGCAACATCATAACAAATCCCAAAAATTTCATAAGCATAAATAGATATTTTCTTATACATATTTACCACCATGTTGTTCAAGTGTAGAAAGTTCCATACATGGATGTAAACCCTTATAGCAAAATATGCCCGTATTTACACTATGCAACTTTGTTGTAATGCAAATCTCTTTTTTTTTTTTTTTTGGTGAGAAAAACAGAGAAGAAATCTATACAATGATTGTCAGACCAATCATTACGTACGGCGCAATTGTATGGTGGCAGAAGACTCTCCAGAGTACGGCGAAGAAGAAACTCTGGAAGGTTTAGAGAATGGCGTGTCTTCTTACTACAGGTACATTGTGGTCATGTCCAACTTTGGCTATTGAGGCCTTGATTGGGTTAACACCTATACAAATCTTTATAAGATCCTCTGCGGCAATGGCCGCTTATCGGATGGGAATCGGTAACTCTGCTCGCTGTGTTGGCAACGGGCATTCATCGATCTTGAGTACATTGTCCTGCAGAGAGCTGTTAGGGATGCCTAGCTACCGGATAATTTGTGAACTAAGGTTCGACAGAAGATTTAATGTCACAATTCCGCTGAGGGCCACGTAGGAGGATAATGGTTCTTCTGTGGATTCCAGAAGTTTATGTTGGTATACGGATGGATCCAAAACTTTAGATGGAGTAGGCGCTGGAGTCTATGGACCCAACGTGAAAATCTTAGTGCCCATGAGTAAATGGCCCATGGTATTTCAGGCGGAAATACAGGCAATCACCAAATGTGTTCATATTAATTTGAGCAGAGGGATTAAAGGCGCGCTCATAGCTATCTTTTCCGATAGTCAGGCAGCCCTTAAGTCCCTAGTTTCAATGGAATGCCGTTCTAAGCTTGTTTTAGAGTGCTTTGACACAGTACAGAAGCTATCGATACGGAACAAGTTTTCTATTTACTGGATACCTGGCCATAGCGGTCATCCGGGTAACGAGGTGGCAGATGAATTGGCCAAAAGGGCCTCTGCCGTTCCTCCTATAGGCCCAGAGCCCTTTTGTGGCGTAACTTGGTCGACTGTGACGACTCTAATCAGAGATAATGAGATGTCGACCGCAAATAAAGTTTGGGTGGCTTCGCCCGGTTTAAGGCAGGCCAAATCATTGATACAGCCATTCTCATGCAGTGGCATCCTGAATTTCAACAGGAACGACTTACGGGTAGTGACTGTTTTCCTCTCCGGTCACTTTGGGCTGAACTACCATCTTTGGAAAAGTAACATAGTTCGGTTACCCTTGTGCAGTTTTGGTTGGAAGAGGATGAGACAACGGCACTCATTCTCTGTGAATGCATAGTCTTATATAATAACACAAGGCGTATTTTTCTTTCTGAATTTGTGTGTTCGGATGATATTAGGCGGGCTTCTCCAAGCTCTGTGCTGACTTTCATAAGGAGAGTCATTCAGAGCTTGGTGTAATTTAGAGATCCAATAGGTGTCGCAGTGCCGCTCCTTGGACCTGATCTATCCACTTTTCTATGTATCTTCTATCCAGAGAAGATATATAAAACGTATACTTATCAATTTCAAAACTATCGCTTAAAGTGAAAATTGCATGCAGCAAAGTTGGATAATGTAAGTATGGTATTTCATGGTACATAATTAATTGCCAGGCTAAATATATCAGCTGCAGGAGAGTAACGGGGAGTTAAGGTACAAATATTTGAAAAGTTTTTCCGGCTAGCGGAGTAACTTTTAAAATGACATCATAAGTATACGCTAGTAGGGGCATATAACTAAGGGTGAGCCCACACCAAAGAAATGCAAACACACTTGTTTGATGCTGAGCCAAAAAATAACACGTTTTTGTCTTAAAAGACAACCGGTAATCAGACATGAATACGAGAATGTTTTTTTTTTTTTACTTTTCTTAATTGGTGTGGGTTACATTCGAAGAAAGCACACGATTATGTGCAACGTGGCTCGTTTCAGTCTGTTTTGTCTTACTCTGTGTAGAATGTTTTCTACAACCAATATTATGGCACAGTAAGGGGCTGTGCTCAAATTACGTAAGGCTGTTTTCAGAGATTTTATACCCCCCCCCCCCCAACCACCTCGTAACACTTGTTACTAATTTTTCAGTGCAAAATTGTTAATCCGTAAAAAATCTTTAACCCCCTCTCCCCCTGCAGCGTTACGTAATATGTGCACAGCCCCTAAATCCAAAAGACAGTTTTGCGGTTGTTTTGTTTGGTGTGCATTATCTCATAAGAATTAAAAAAACACTATTTTGTCTTTCCTTGGTGTGTAATCAGCCTAATAGATTAAATGGATCACTGTTTGTTCAGGGGGGTTACTCTGTATTGCGATGCGAAAACAATGCAAATAAGATATAAATGCGAACAGTTTTATTATCGCATCGCAATACAGAATAACCCCCCAGGACCAAGGAACAACTATGGACATATTGCGATTCTATGATAATATTGACTACTACATAACAATAACTAAATTTTGCTGGATCTTTTTTTCTTCTGATCTGAGTAGAGAGTACCATAGAGCATAGTAACCTTTCAGAGAGAATATTGAGTTGTTCTTAGAATAAAATTAGGGATTTCAAGTATTGCAATGTGGAAGTTATCCTTCAGATAGGCGGTAATGCCATACAATCGGAAATCTATAGCATGATGCGACAGATAAGAATGGTAGCTTCCAAACGGATATCCGAGGATAATTTTAGAGATAATTGCCTTCATAAAGGCTGTATTTGCTCAGGAGCCAACTGCAAATTGTTAGTTGCTAAATCATTCTTATCTTTTGACAAGATGAGTGAGACATTCAATGTTGAGTAATGAGTCATGGCTCAGGTACAATAAAACTGTCTTGTAACCACATTGCGAATGATATTCACTGATCAGTAGTGAAGTGGCAGTACTTAGACGCACTTCATTTATCTCTCTTTTTTTTTTTCTCTCTCTCTCTCTCTCTATAGTAAAAAAAAAATATGCATTAGAAATAAAACTGAAATAAGAAAACTTTTGAATACATTTTTTCATTAAATAGTAAAGTTTCTGGTGAAGAGAGGAGCTGTAGTGTAGTCCACGAAAGGCACATTCCGAACGATATCTTCTTACAAAAGATGATTAGAAACTTTAATAGCCTGCTTGTAGGTTTGAGAGGATGCCTCAAAGAAAAAAAAATCACATCAAGGAAGAACTTTTAGAATTTTTATTAAGTTTCTGGTAATACTAGAATCTAAGATCTACTCCAAACAGTTACCGATCGATCAAATTCAATGCCATTTCTTCATGCTAAAGGAAACAAGGACTTAAGTTCTTGCGTTTCATTCTTTACTTCTTCTGAACACGAAACAAGATTATGCAATGAGGAATAATACCTTGAAGTTATGCGCCGTTTACGCGAAGCAATTCGTCAGAAACGCACAGAATTGTGGAAAAAACAATCATAGATTTTGCACCATGATAACGCACCAGCTCACACATCGATGCTTGTGCGTGAGTTTTTGGCCAAAAGCAAAACCATTATCATGCCTCAAACACCGTATTTACCGGACTTGGCCCCCGCTGACTTTATCCTCTTCCCAAAACTGAAAACACCGATGAAAGGAAAGCGTTTTGCTACGTAACATACGAATAGTAAAAAATTTAAGAGCACCCCAAAACACGACTAACCTTTTTATCTGTCAAAAACAAACTGACAATCCAAAATGGCTGATATTGCCAACATATGTATATAACAGACATGTGTACCAACATAACAGAAAAAAAAAATGCGAAAATCGGTCATAATTAAGTCACGAAATTTAAAAATAACGGCTATTTTTTGTTCTGACCTCGTATTTAACTATAGTATAACACTGTGCAACAAAATCCAGGTTGTAAAGACTGTAGATGGGTGACCAAAAAGTGAAAGTTTACATCCGATCTTTAATTTAGATGGGAGTTAAAGATCCTTTACATGGGGGGTATGAGAAAATTTTGTAATCTTAGGCACTTTATGAAAAACATTATGAAGAGCCATTTTGTTAAACATTTTAACCCACTAGCTCTGCGTTTTATGGGTATATTTGGTAATTTTATTAAAAAATAAGAAAATACTCTCCCCTTAGAGCGCGATGCAGAGGTCCGCAGTGTTTTACAAAAATATTTGCAATAAAATTTTACTATAAAGACAGACACCAAAGTTTAAAAGTAAACTTGAAGGTCTGAAATAAATAAATCTGTTAAAGGGATAATTTCGTTTTTTTCACAATTAGAGAAACAATTGATATGTATATTTCTTTCTACACCAACTCCAGTTACCCAACCCGCTTGTTAAAACCTTTTTAAATTTTTTTTCTGTTGCACAGTGTAATTAAAGCAATAGAACCTTAGAATCATTAATTATACTTATATGCATGTATGTACCTCGATGGGCTTAAAGTTGGTAGGATTGATTTTAAAATTACCGGCACGTTTTCAACTGAATCATCATATCAACGACTCACACATACACAATTCGTTTAACCCAATTTCTTTTTATGGATTTCATTTCGATAAAAAAAAAACTGAAAATAAATTAACGTAAATATAAACAAAACTGAAAATAATGACAATTAAAAGTTATAACAAATACACAACTACAAAAGTAAAAATACTTTTTTTTTTTTAAATACAAAATGTTTAAACAATAAAAACCAACAAAATGATAAGAATTTAGAAAAAAAAAAGATTGGCCTAGATTTTGATTTCGTTAGTTCGTCTAATTCTTACAAAAATAATAATAAAAAAATATGTGTTAAAAATTAATTTTTTGGGAACACGTTTTTATTTTTGGAAGATTGAAATGTTTTTTAAATGTACCCTACTGTAAGTAATTTTGTTTGGATTTCTTTAGATCATTTTTTATTAAATCTTTATAACTGCAAATTAATTTTATTGAAAAATTCAAGTAAAGCAAAATAGTTCTGACAACATACATGAGCAATGGGTTGTTTTTAGAGGCCGCTACACTCACTCATCTTTGTTCACATGTCTATTATTTAATTTAACGCCACAAAATTATATCCCACTTTAGAGTTGTGATTACTTTATTCGTCTATTGCCCGTCCAAAATTACCTTTGAGTGGAAAATTTTCCACTCATAAGTGGGCGATAAGATTATCGATGCGTTTACAGACGACAGACGTCTGTGTGTGCCATTGTAATATGATTCACAATGAATTGTTAGAATTAAAAGAAAGAAACAAACAAAAACAAACACCAAACATTTCGAAATATACTTTTAACATTTCTTCTTATTTTTCTCTTTTTACTTTAGCACATAGAAATAGAAATAAATTCAAAAGAAATACTAAAGACATGAATGAATGAATAAATGAAAAAAATTTATATTTATATTTAAAATAATATAAGAACAGAACATTTAATGTTAAATAAAAATAAACCTTCAACTTGATTAAGATCCAGGGATAAATACTATTTTTTAAAAAAATATATGCAACATATTTTCTTTGATTTAAAAACAACAAATAAGTAGAACAACATCAATTGATAAGAATTCTTTAAAAATAATTTCTAACATTGAATTTAAAGCAAAGACAAACAACAATAACACTACTCGTAAGTCACAAAAGTAGACCATTTCAAAAGAACATGATTAATGGTGATGATTTTTGTTTTGTATTGTTTTTTTTAGAAATAACCAGTAAAGGGTGATTTTTTTTTGTAGATTGTTGGCTAACCTGACATTGTTGCTGATGGGTGCTCATATTCTTACTTAAAAAATAAGAAATTCCATTAAATGGTATACTATAAGAAAATCTAAATTATGTAATAAAATTAAAATTTCCCTTTTCGCGACATTTAATATTATTAAGTTAAAAAATATTCAAAAAATATTTTATTGCAAATATGTATATGTATAAAACGACAATTTGAAAAAAAAATATTATCCCAAAAAGGAAATTTTCCAAAGGGGGAAATTTTTCAGTTTATCCGAAAATCATAAATAGCAATACATACATTCGTATACATACACAAATACATTGATTCAGAAAATAATAATGGAAAATATGTTAGAACAAAAATTTCCTCGTAAGGGAAATTTTTCTATTCTAAGAAAATTTTTAATTTTAAAACAAGTATTACATTTTAATACACCAAACAATCGAATTTAATAAATTTCTGAATCGAAGCTGAAAATTAAAAATTTCCCAAATGGGGAAATTTTTAAGTTTATCTGCAATTCACTAATAGCAACATATACATTTGTATACATACACAAATACAGAAAATATGTGAAAAAAAAAAATTCCTTGTAAGGGAAATTTTTCTATCCTAAGAAAATTTAGAATTTTCCCGCAATTATTACATTTTAGCACACTGACCCCTACGTATGCATGGCATTGTGCCGGAACTAGGAAAATAGGTTTTGGGAAGGAGGATAAAGGAGAGTGGTGTTTGTGGACATTCGATTTGAACCCTAATACACTGAATGTGGCTGGAAAAACCTCTGAGGGGAGTTTATTCCACATACGAACAGTACGACTAAAGTACGAATTCTCCCTATAAAGCGTGGTGCGGTTCACTGACATATCGACCACAAACGGATGTGCCCTTTATGAAGAGCGTGAAAAGTGACGGGTTTCGGGAACAAGTTCCCTGATTTCATTAGAACACATTCGGTTGTAGTAGCGATAGAACAACGAAACACACCCAACATTGCGTCGATGCTCCAGTGAGTCAATAGAGTTAGCTACCCTACTGTCACCGATAAGCTTCTTCGCACTATCCTGTACGCGGTCGAGTAACTTCAAAATAGATTTTGAAGCACCGGCACATACATGAGAGTTGTATTCCATTTTTGGTCGGATAAAGCTGGTATAAATACTAAGGAGATCAGATGGAGTAAAGTATGTCCCACACCGTCCTAAAAAGCCGAGGCACTTGAGTGATCATTCCATCGAACATCACCATGAATTTTCATGCCAAGAACATCAAGAGCTTCTGATTCCTCAATATCTATACCATCCATGTTTACAGATGGAGCAGCATGTCCGGTCATACGTGTGTGCGCGAGCATAGATATTGGGTCTTTCGTGCATTAAAATTGACTCTATTTGCATGACCACAATTTTCAGGAGATCGCGATTTAGTGTATCATTCATATTTTTCCGCTTTGCCCGGATCTCTGACCGGTTTGGCCTGTTACTGAATGAATACGAATGAACTAAGCTGCTGTCATCTGCAAAAGAATAGATAGGGTTGGAAGTTTGACGTAGAAGGTCATTAAGAAAAATAAGAAAAAGGGTTGGAGAAAGAACGGAGCCTTGCGGTACCCCCGAATTTATCTTGAACTCGTTTGATGAGACCCCATCTACAACAACTCGTATAGTGAGAGCTCTGCGAAAGCTCGATACAAATCGAGTGAAGCCATCACCGACACCAAAAGCAATCAGTTTTGACAAAAGTGCTCCATGCCACACTCTGTCAAATGCCTTGGAAATATCTATAGCCACCACTTTACTTTCGCCAAAGTGATGTATGCTATTACACCACTTCTCCGAAAGGAAAGCTAGTAGGTCCCCCGTAGAGCGGTCCATACGAAAGCCATACTGGCGGTCGCTAAGTCAACTGTTGAGCTCCAAATACCTCAAAAGATGGAAATTCGACATACTTTTCATTACTTTGGACAGCGCAGAACAAATTGCAATTGGGCGGTAATTTTCAGGGTTGTCTGCCTCCCCCTTTTTAGGGATTGGCGTTACATTGGCAAACTTCCAACACTTTGGAAATTCACCAGCATGGTCAAAAAAAGCACTGTTTGTTTCAAGACCAGTGCGATCCAGGAGACTTGTTTACGTTAAGCTTCGCTAAAACCTTTTTCACTGCACGCGCTCGAAAGAATATTTTTGGCATAGTTACAGATATTCCCTCGAGAACGGGTAGTGGTTGACTGCTTTCCGGCAAGTGAGAATTT
The DNA here is from genome assembly GCA_947311025.1 of Lypha dubia. Lineage (NCBI taxonomy): Eukaryota > Metazoa > Arthropoda > Insecta > Diptera > Tachinidae > Lypha > Lypha dubia. The sequence goes on along the minus strand of OX371262.1, from coordinate 7,440,742 downwards.
CTTGCGAACATATTAGCCAGAAGGTTAGCTTTATCAACCGGGTCAGTGAACACGTGGTCATCCTTTAAAAGACGCGGAATTGAGGAACTAGCATTATCCTTGACTCTTTTAAGGAATGACCACAAGCTCTTGCTACCCCGTGGAGCATCAAGAACTTTAGTGCGAAGGCGCTGCTCGTTTAAAGCTTTTTCGCGCCTTAGAACTCTGGCACATGAAAATCTCGCCTTTTTGCGCAGCGAATTAGTATCGGCGTTTTTATTATTACGCCAGATACTAAAGGCTTCCTCTCTGGATCTGATTGCATTTCTGCACGTCTGATTGAACCAAGACTTAACTTTCGGTTTAATCAAAAGTTGCTTAGAAGGCATGAAAGTTTTCATTCCCAGCACAATGATATTTTCTACCATTTTCGCCATGGCATCGACGTTGTTGTCTAGAAATCATAGCTTCCAATTGAAATGCCGGAAAAATTCATTGAAAAATTTAATAAACTTCTAAATCAAAGTCGAAAATTAAAAATTTCCCAAACGAGGAAATTTTTTAGTTTATCTGAAATTTACTAATTACAACCCATATGTACATTTGTATACATGCACAAATTCTTATTGTCAGAAAATAATAATGAAAAATATGTTAAAACAAAAATTTCCTCGTAAGGGAAATTTTTCTATTCTAAAAAACTTTAGAAACTTTCATCATATAATATTTTTTTTTATAAAAAATAACTGAATTTTGCAAAGTATTTAAAAAAATTTTAAAATAAAAATTTCTCAATTAAGGAAATTTTTCGTTTTAATCGAAATTAAAAATATACAAACACATAAGAAAGCATATAACAATATATTAAAAAAATGTTAATGTTGCTCAAAAATTATTTACGTTCATACAACAATAATTTCCCATTGAGGAAACATTTCCCTAAATATTTATGCTATAATAATGTTCGTTTAAAATAAGATGGCTAATCACTTAATGAATACACAAAATTTTCCAATGATGGATGATTTCCCAGTTAAGAGATACATACATACAAATATATGTCGCTGTTATTTGTTTTCCAACGAACACACACACACAAATAAAACTTCCCCATATAGAAATGTTGAAGGTTTTAACAATATATCGAATTTTACTTTAAAGAAATTTCAAAACCCTGAAAATGTTAATATATATTCTTATGTTTTTAAAAATTTCCCAATATGGGAAATTTTTTTAAAGAAGAAAATTTTTTAATTTTTAAGAAAATTTAATTTCTACGCTTAATTTAATAATTAAATAAAAATTTCCCGTTGAGGGATATTTTTTCCCTTGGGACATTTTAAAAATTTCATCAAAACTAAAGTTTTTCTATAAACAACATATATATTATGTAATACCTATTTTTAAAAGAAAATTAATTGAATAAAAATTTCCCACTCACGAAGCATTGTTTAGCTTGGGAAAATTTATAATTTTTTTCAAATAAAGATTATAACGTTTACAGGTTAAGACATTTCTTTTTTTAACTCTAGCTGTTAAAATTTATCTGATAACTTCAATATTTTTCTTTCTTAAAAGTTCTTTAACAAAAACTAACAAACAAAAATCAAGTTTTTCTCTTGAAACCATAAAATTCTGATTGTGTATCGGTGGCAAATAAAGGTTTAAAGTCATGGTCATTTACGTTTCAAATGAAAAACTCCACCATCATGCAATTACGCCTTCATAAACTATTAACTCTCGTGTGTTCTGTTGGTTCTCATGCTCGAAACATTGAACTTTTTACTGATGTGTTTTTTTTTTTTTTTAATTCAACATGTACGCCTGCGCAATGTTGAGTATTGATCATTTTTTTTTTTTTATTAAATTTTGCTTTTGCAAAGCTTTATTATACTAAGAAAAGCTTTTTGGGTAATTGGAAAGAAAAAAAAATTGTTCGTTATAATAAAATTGCAAAAAGTTCTAAAAATGGCAAAAACATAATCAAGTTAAGTTTTATTTGAAAATTATTCGTAAAGTGACTTCTTAGCCTGCAATAAAACTCGGCCCCACATTAGAGAGAGAGAGAGAGAGAGATAGAGAAACATACAAAACATTGTTCTTTCTATATAAAAACAAACTGAAAATCTTGCAAAAAAAACATGGTGTATAATTAACGTGGTGTACAGCAGATGATCTCGCAAGATCATTCCTCTGCAATGAAGCACAGCTACAAGGAATTGAACCGAAGACGAATATAAAATTCTGAAAACGAATATAAAATTCTTTATTAAATTAAATTTTCTATTTTATTTCTTGAGTAAATTTTAATAAAATTTAGGTTTGAAATAGGATGGCAATTGACTGCAGTTGAAATTCTCTTAAGATTTGAGCAAATAGTGATGCTGGTAGGACAGACGGCTTAGAAATCATTGGAAATAATAAAGTGCCATATCCATATCCTCTAATAACACCAAATAGGAACTTATCTAAGACCCACATCTTAAGAAATCATATCCCTTAAGGAGAAGGGATAGGAAACAGTATTCCTTCCGAAACTGCTCGGAAGGGTCGAAGTAGCAACCACTGTTAATGGTTCCCCTCTGTATAAATTAAATTCGGCTCAAGATTAAAAGATCTAAATATACATATGAGCCGTTTATTTTGAAAGTGGCATAAGTCACTTTTTCAAAAAAATCGATTTAAAGGCAACACTAAATAAAATTGAACGGTATCTTTTAATTTGTAAAAAATTTGCAATCAACAAAAAAAAAAATAACTTATGCCACTTTCAAAAGAAACGGCTCATATATTTCCCAAAAAAAAAAAAAAAAAAAAAAATAATAATCCCTCCCGAGGAGTGGGATGGAGGAACTTCTCCCTTGAAAAGGTCAATTCTGTGTAACAAAACATTGTAACAAATTTTAAGCTGCATGACTTAATATAAGACCAATTAGAAACTATCAGATATCACTTTATACTATACATCGTTCCTTACGGGCCAGGGAGCCCAACAGTGTTGCCATATAATAAAAATTTAAGTACCTAATTGGAAGAAAATTAATTTTTATTTTTTTAATCTTATTCGCAAACCGCCTTAATGTTTGAAAGCTAATATTTTTTTTTTTTTTTTTTTTTTTGTAAAATTGAACCTATTAGATTACAACAAAAAATAAATGTCAGTATCTATTAATTTATGAATTTTTTTTTCATACATTTTTCTATGTCTAGCTTAAGGGAATTTTTTTTATTCAACTATATTATTAGCGAATTGTTCTTGTTGCTGTTGTTGTTGGTGCTGTTCTTGTTTTTTTTTTAATGTTCAACAACTAATAATTTTGTTGTCATTTGCTACTGCTTTTAAACAGGCGCTGGCGATGACTTGGCAACGCGAGTTCAGGGTTGCCAAAGCAAAAGTGCATTAAACGCACCTGGCATTGATCAAGATTAGATACATTTGCCAGCAGCAGTAGCAGCAGTTGCAACAACAAATGAAATAGTTGCACATATTGCGACAACGTCATTGCTCATGAATAAATTACAAAACAAAAAAATAAAAGTGAATGAGATTTTAAGATACAAATAAATGTTCTAAGCAAACAAGTTTAATTTGTTTCTAGTTTTTTTTCCGAATTTTTTTCTCTCTCTTGTGATTTTAATTTTATTTGTTTAGTTGTGTGTATGTGTGTGTGTCTATGTGTTAAGTTTTTAAATATTTTTTGTTTGTTTGATTTTTTTTTTTTTTTTTTGAAATAAACAATTGTTATGAAGTTTTCAATATGACGTGTTTGTAATATTTTTCATTTATTTTATTGCTGGTTGGTTTTTTTCCTTAAATAACCAAACTGCCTTGAAATGTAATTTGTTTAGAATTTTATTTATAAATTAATTTTATGCAAACAAAGTGATTTATGTAAAAATAAAAATCAATTCATATATTTAGTCGTATGCATTCAAAAGGATTTTGAAATGATAACTTTAATATTTGGCGATTTTTTTAGGCTAAATGCGAAATTCTTATGATTCATGGCTTTTTTAATAGTCCCTTTATCAGATTTGTGAGGTTAAATTTAATATTTTGTGTTAGTTTTTTTATTTGTTCTCAACACAGAAGCATTAACTTCCTGTCAACTAGCAGCTCTTTAGTCGTTAGTGTAGACTTTATCCATAATAGATAACAAACATAATGGGTGCGTTCAGCAGACACAGTTTGCTACAAAACTGTTGCTCAACAATCTGCTGAACGCTTTGATTACTGAGCGGTGAGCGAGCGATGTTGAGTGAGCGCTCACTGTTGTTGGTAGCAAAGAAAAAGTACGATACATTTCATCAAATTACGATATTTCAGTTTAGTTTGACTTTTGAAACAAATTTCAAAATATATTTTAAAATTTTAATTCATTTAAATGCACAAATAAATATAATGCAAGGCGACTTAAACCAAGTGGCAGCAGGAGAAAACAAGAACTTGGCGGCACGAGAAAAAGTAATGCCTAAACAATTGAAATTGTCAAAAAGGAAACAGCTCTTTGGTATTTTAAACTAAAAAATAAGTAGGGAACAAAAGTCAGCTGTCGTAACGCTACCACGTGGTTTAATTCGCCTTGAATTTATGAAATCTTTTTACAAAATAAAATTCAATAAATTTGTTGAGAATTTTTTTTTTTTTTTTTTTTTTGATATTTTTGACAAAAAAGTGAGCCATTCGTTCAGAAAAATTTATCAAATCAAAAGCTGCTACATCTAAACTGTTTAGTAGCAGCGTTTTCTGCTGAACACGCCCAATATTTCCAAGTCCTATAAATGATCCACATCTCTCCTAAGAAGCTGCCTCGTAAGTAGTTAATTTGGTTTTGGATAGCGGCATAGCGGAAGTTCAGTACTAAATTGAACTTAATACGTTAATTAAAAGAATTAATTTAGCCAGCGAACACAATCAGAGTCATTCGGATGTCCTACAAAAATCCTTTAAAATTGTGTAATTCCATATCCTGAGAACTAATGAGGTAGTTTATCCAAATCCTTTTTTTTTTTTTTTTTTTTTTGTTTTTTAGTAGGACCAGCACACTACTTATTTAATAGATACGTTGTGCCAGAAATTAGCGAAAGGGATAGGATAGAGAAGATAAATGTTAAAATTGCAAAAGGCTTAATTCTTTTAAGACTCTGCTGTTGCTCGTTTATGTTAATTTTTGGAGCAGTGTGGCAGCGCCTCTGATATTAAGTAGACGCATTCACTTCCTTATGCTGTCTTAGCAGTTATTTTATTAATTGTTTAACTTCGCCGACTGTTCTGCTAACCAACAGAGAGTGCTCCTGATTACATTACCTTGGAACAGTATCAATCGCCGTCGGAATAGTTTTTAGGGATCAGTGCATCGCACTATCCTCGTTGGTGGCATGATTCCATGACCGGTTATTGGTGAGGTCTTCTTCGCATCGCAATGTGCATGTCCAATATAGGATCTGCACTCTCTACCCCCCAATTAAAAACACTCATTGGTGGTACCAGTTTAGGCTTCTGCTCAAGCCTCGAAAGGTAACCCCTAGAGATCAACTTTCTATTGACTTTGGTTTTGAGGGAGACCTTAGGTGCCCTTACGCCTTCTACCAGACTAACATAGATTACCTACTTCCTTTATCTACCTTATATGTACATACATATGTTGCTTCATTGTTTCAGAGATTAGGCACTAACATCTATGATTTATTGGAATTTACAAAAGGTAACGTCTGGAAGAGACAATTACCCTTTTCCCCAGTAGGCACAACACCAAGGTGTAGATATCACCAAGATGGCAAAACATACCTAGCGGGTGGATACAATAGAGAAATTTATTATGTTGATGGCGAACACAGGTCATAGTTTGTTTTAGTAGACAAGGCGCAAACCACTTCAGCCAAAAGCTCTGGTAACAAGGAGTATTTTTCACAACTTAAGTGATATTAGGCGGAACTTCGAAATTTTGTTGTTGGGCCTTTTACTTCGGCCCAAAAATATGCAGTAGTTATGTTGGCCTTATTATGCCTGCAGACTATGCTATTGAAATATTTAATTTTGCTTAATACATAATTAAATTTTAATCCTTAGCTTAATAAGCGTTGATTAAAAATTTAACGAAAATGTTACAAACTCGAATTTTTTTTTTCAATTTCTCAATCTTAAAAATTTTATTGTTATCAATTGTATTGAGTTCTAGTTTGAATAATACATCGCATAAATATAAAGTATAAATCATTTAATTAGTAACAACTTAAAGTTTAAAATTCATAATTAAATAAGCAACTGAGCGAGCGCACAACATAAATTCTCTTTTAACCTTGAATTAATATTAATCATACGTTGCTGTTAGGATTGATTATAAGTAACTTTCAGCCACCACTGTGTTTCTCTGTGTATGTTTTCTATGTGTGTGTATGTGTGGCAAGTTAAGTTAACCTTTAAAAATCCATTTGTACGTACAGCATACACATGCATGTTTGTTTGTTATTTCACAAATGTCATTTAAATAAAGCATTTTTATTTGAAAAATAACATCCGCCTTATTTGCTAGACTTTTTCCAAAGTATGTATCTGTAAGTCAATGATTTTAAAAGCCAATACTTTTATTTACTATTAAATGTTGTTGTTAAGTTGAGAATAAACATTTAAGAATTTAATTGCCACCTTATTTTTCTTAAGTTGTGTTTGTTTGTTTTTTTTCTTTTGCGCATTGCAAACATTCATCAAGCAAAGACACACTCTCAAACACATGCACTTTGCAATTTTAATGCATATTGCCATAAAACAACTATTTGTTGTTTTTTAGCCAAGTTAAGTTCAATGTTAATGCTAAATTATTAACATAAAATACCGTTAATTGCATTAAAACAAAAAGCAAGAAAACAAAACAAAAAAAAACAACACTAGCAACTAAAACGTAAATGGCTTTGTCTGTTCTATTCTAAAATGCTTATGCACGAGTACAAATATACGAAATACCAATAAAATTAATGGCCAACTATGAATAAGACGTGTGTACTCGTAAGTCTGGTCTTTTGTCTATTAAGCCATCAATTCTAAAGTCAGATTTGTAATAAATACGTGGGTGCTTTCAGAACTCAACAATCTAGTATTAACTTTTGTTATACAAAACATAATTTTAGCTTGAGAAGTAAAAGTTTTACTAGTTTTTCATTAAAACTTTTTTTAAATTTATTATTTAAATAAAATTGAAAAAAAAAATTATATTGCTGGAAATGTTAAAATTTTTACATCATTTCAATAAATAACACTTGATTGACTTACGATTCATTAAATATATGCAAAAATACATTAATTCAAAGCAATCATATGTTGTTTCAATGAAAATATTCATTGAATTGTACAAAAAAAAAAAAATTTTGAACCAGTTCATTGTTTTAATGTACTAGTGCATTATATTAATGAAACGTGAATAATGAAATAAGGAACATGTTCTTGCTAAAGAGTAAAACATTTACAAGAATATTTTTGAGAAAAATCTAAATTAAAAGGAAACCTAAATAAATTTTAGTAAATAATGATATAAAAAAGAAACTTATGTTGTTTGCGAAAACTTGCGAAATTGAAGATGAGCATCGTCATTCTGATATCATTTTTTTCAAAACTTCTAGCTTGTCGTTATAAATTCATATGACGGCTCTAGAGCCACCCTCGTATTATATGGGTACAATATCTAATTTGTTCCTATAAAATTTTATGGAATTTAAATTTATAAAAAAATTTTTATATATTAAACTTTTTTTAAGTTCATTTTAGAGCTCTAGAGCCACCCTCGTGTTATATGTGTACCATAATTAATTTTTTTTCAGTAAAATTGTATGCAAATTAAATTAAAAAAAAAATTATGATTTCAAGCGTATATTTAAAAATGCATGTGTTGGTTCTAAAGCGACCCTCGTATTAAATGACAATAATAGTTAATAGTTTCCAGTAAAATTTTATGCAATTAAAATTTTTTGAAGAAATGTTTGAAATTTCAATCGTATATTTAAAAATACATGTGATGGTTCTAGAGCGACCCTCGTATTAAATGACTACAATAAGTTAATATTTTCCAGTAAAATTTTATGCAATTTAAATTTTTAAAAAATATTTGTTGAAATTTCAATCGTATATTTAAAAATGCATTTAATATTTCTAGAGCAACCCTCGTATTTCATGGGCACAATAATTAATTTTTTCAATTGATATTTAAAATTTAAAAGAATTTTCAACATTTTAAACTCATTTAAATCCATTATAATTTTGAAACCACCCTCGTATTATCTATATGAGTACAATAGCTTATAATTTTCCAGCGACATTTTAGCGAAGGCAAACAATTGAAAATAGTCATCGAGTATTTTTTCTATTTTTTTTTTCTGTGATTACTGGTGTTTAATCATTTTGTCCAGGTGTTGACCACAACTTATAAATTGCAAGATTCTTTCTAATGATTTGGGCAAATATTAAATATTTCTAATAGTGTGTAGTTGTAAGAACCACATAAAATAACTGCAAAGCGGCAACATTACCTTTAAAAAAAATTATGGATTTTATTAGAAGTTATTTATCCGGGTAATTGAATTAAAAGTTTAATAAATTTGAGTTTTTGTTGGTACTCCACCAAAAATTCCATAACATTTTTGCTAAAATTTATATGTTTTGCATTAAACTAAATTGGGAGTTTTTACTGGTACTCCGCCGAAGATTCTAGAAAATGTTTGCTTCAAGTTGTACATTAATACATAAATATACAAAGACCCTAACCACCTTTTTTTTATTTTTTATTGGCACTCTAGATTCTAAAAAATTTTATTGTTAATGAAATTCAAAAGTTTTTTTATTTATTGTGAAGTACAATCGATACCATTAAGTTCTAAATAAAACGTCATTCTTCTGCAGGAACGAATTCGATGAACCCAATTTTCGAGCACTTTTTCCACTAAATCAAGTCGTATGTCATGAATGGCACGTTCAATATTGACTTGTAAAGCTGAAAATAGTCTAATGATGTTAAATCACAACCTCTTGGAGGCCATTCAATATCACAATTTCTTAAAATAATCAAATCTCCAAACTTTTCTCGCAATAATTCAATTGTTGCATTTGCTGTGTGGCAAAATCAGCAAATTCACAACGTTTACGGTGGTCCAATGGCTTCAGTTCTTGAGTGAGACCAATTTTATATGGATGCAAACTCAAATCCTTTCTCAAAATCCTGCAGGTTGTGGTTTGAGACAGTCCCAATTGTTGAGAACGTCTTGGAATCGACAAATTGAATATTTACATTACTTCGACCGGTTCTTTGTCTTATTGGCACTTGAACATTAGGGGCTGTGCACATATTACGTAACGCTGTTTTCGGAGATTTTATACCGCCCCCCCCCCGCTTTTTTCTAATTTTTCAGTACAAAATTTTCAATCCGTAACAAATCTTTAACCCCTCCCACCCTGTAGCGTTACGTAATATGTGCACAGCCCCTTATGTAAAGAAAGTATAAGCTCAAAATTTTCAACATTTCGACGAATAGCGAGCACACTTGGACGATTATTACGACCATAAAATGGCAAAAGCCAGAGGAATTCGTATCGTTCGGGAGCGAGGATCCACGTGTCGTGGGAAGTTTGTAGTGTGGTTGTTTTATGACAGTTTTTCTTTATATTTTTTATGACGTTTTTAAATGCCTCCATGAACATTAAAAAATATATATTAACATCTAGAATACCGTCGATAGAGTCGGCCGATGATTATACAACTTCATGTCTTATTCTTTTAGTTTACCAAACTGCTTCGAAGACCCCTTGCAATGATATTGCGGACCAAAATTTGAAAACACTGGCTTTGAATTTAATGATTTTTATCAAAAAAAACCTCTGTTAAAAAACTGTTCTACCTACAAAAGCCTACAGAAATTTTGTTCATCACCAGAACTTTTATTTAATCAAATTTTATGACAGAAAAATTCTCCGGATTTCCCGCTCTACTTTCCCAGGTTTGTGGCAGAAAGAAAAAAATACCCCTTAAGCTTTTTGCTTGAACATCAGTTTTGGCATTTTTTCTTTTTTTGTTATTTTAAAAAAATTCTATTTTACAATTTTTATGATTTAATTAAAATTCATTTAAAATGTTCATTGCAACTACAACAGTCTAGTCAAATGGAAATTTCTTTAAGCTTATCAAAAGTAAACTAGAAAAAAAAACTATGTAAACAAAGTTTTCTGGGTCAATTTTTATGTTTATTTCAGTTTCTAACTTTTGTTTACAAATTTTGTAAAGATAATACTCAAATATAATAATAAAAAAAATACTAAGATAAGGGAATAAAAAAATATTAAGTAAAAAAAAATGAAACTCAAGAGTGATGCCGCTGAGTCGTAGAAACTAATTTTGTCGTAGGCAACATGGAACATTTAAAAGGTTGTACAGCGTTCAAAGTCGGCTCGAAGGACCATAATCAAGAAGAATATATTAATTATTGTGACTCGTTGGCAGTCAAAGATTTTTCATTTCTTATTTTTTTTTTTCCGGGAATAAAAGTTCAAGTGAATTTAAATTAAGATCACCAATTTTTGGGTGACTCACCACCATTTTTTTTTTTTTTTTTTTTTTTTTTTTTCCACTAAAAATATTTTTCGTGAACAATATGTGCGCCTCTTATTCCCCGGTGATTATTTGTAGGATTCTGTTTGTCTTTCTCTGCGTCCATGTCTTTGTTGCAGCAAGCAATTTTTTTACACAATAATCTTCTACAGCAGCCGCCCATATAGTAGTCCAAGTATAGTGTCCAAGCTCCGACGTTTCTAGCCTGCTTCACTGATATGTTTTTATGTATTTCCATCATATATTGTGGCTTCCACTACGAACTTAAGAAAATATGGGAATCTAATACCTCTAATACATTATGTTGTTACAAACGATATGACCAACCTGGCATACCCTATTTTACATTTATTGAGGTGGGCAAATAAACTAAATTTAGGTAAATATGGAAAAGTTACTAAACACATGCATGTTATTATGAACAAAACTCATCACTCATAAGCACACTGACAGATAGTCTGACACTAGACACGACACATCAATATTTATGCAATGCCACCCAAAAACTTATAGAACAAAAACAGAAGAAGAAAAAATTTTATATTCTGGGTCAAATTTGTCATTTGTTTGAAAGAATTAGACATAAAAAAATTTTTTTAATCTTTAAAACCAACAAAAATTTTTTTTTTTTTTCGTGTGTTGTTTTTTACAACAAGTCTTATTACGAAACAGATTGATGGTGTATCCGCAACATGTAGTTAAACTAAGAGCAGGGGGTATGAAGATTTGTTATCAGATGGTCTACTAAATATTGCCAAGAACTTGATTTCAATTAGAAAACAAATAAATTAATGTGAAACTGTTCAGTGTTTGGTAGATGCCAAGAAATTGTTTAAAATTTTTGATATTTTTCTACATAAATAAAAAAAATATGTTTTTGAAATGCATTTTATTTTTCTTTCTGAAATATTTTCCCTTATTTATTGGAAACACTTAAAAACATCCTACGACAAACTTTTGGATGCTGTCATCATCAAAATCATCATCCAGCAGGTGACATACAGGGCATACGCACGGCACACATGTGGTTGTGGGCCATAAATATGTTAAACGAGTTGTTAAAAAACATGAAAAAAATCTTAACTTTTTTCCAGCCGGATTTCCTCTGCCTCTAATATTTTAAATATTTCAATATTGATTTTTCTATTGAAATATCTAGTTTCTCATTTAACCTGCCATTAAATATCACAATTTCAATTAATATTTCATTTAAAATTCAAACGTTTTCAAGAACATTCAATAATAAGTAGTACGAGTACAATCATATTAATTTATGATCATTTGATTTGAGTTTACCGTTATTGCAATAAATATATTGTGATTGAAAAAAAAGGAATTAATTAATTCTCAAGAAATTCCAAAAGTATTTTGTAAAATTGAATATATTAAATGCAGAGAAGGGTATAACATGCACTAAATCTAATGATCTTAGATCTATTTTTAACACTCTATCATATGTTTCGTTGTTGCATTTAAGGCGAATTAATCATTTATATATTAAATAAATAAAACTGGTATTTAGTGCAAGTAATAAAGAGACTTTCAATATTGAGAATGTTGCTTATTTATTACCAGATTGCTGTGCCGTTGCATTAAACACGCGAACACACTTAATGAAATTCGAGTTCTGTTGGATGGATAATCGTTTGTTGTTTCAGACACAAAACAACACCTTCATGTTTGAACATGATTTTAAGTTCTAAACTTTATTAATTGATTTCTTAATTATAAGAAAAAATTCTGCAATAAAGTTATTGCTTTCACTGGTATGTTAAATTAATTGCGTGACAAAATTACAAAGAAAAATTTTGTAATAATTCTTGATTTCTTTTTAAAGGTACAAAGTAAACTTCTCTACTGTACTCTACTAATCTCTGCTCATTTTGTGATAGAAAAGTACTTAAACATTCCATGTTTTAACAGATACTTGGAAAATGCAGCAAAACAAAAAAATCTAAGTTAATCCGCAAAAAATTCTAAATTCTTACGAAAAAATCTCTAAGTTCCTCTGCAAAAATCGAACATCTTTTGAAAAAAATTTATAAGTTTCTCCTGCGATAAAATCTAAGAACCTCTGAAAAAAATCGTCATTACTCAGAAACAGTATAAGTTCCTTCAAAATAATCTTAAGTTCTTCCAAAAAAAAACCAAGTCCCTTCGAAAAAATCTTAGATCGCCCGAAAAAACATTCAAGTTCCCGCGAAAAATTATAGATTCCTTCGAAAAACATCTCAATTCCTTCAGAAAAATAACCAACTTCCCCGGAAAAAAAATCAAGTTCCTCCGAAAAAAAAATTAAATTCCTCCGCAAACATCTAAGTTGTTCCGACGAAACACATCAAATTTCTTCCGCAAAACCCCAAGTTCATCCTCCAAAAATATAAGTTCCTTTGCAAAAAAACTAACTTCCCACAAAAATATCAAAATTGCTTCGAAAAAATAACCAAGTTCCTGCAATTAAATTCAAGTTCCTCCAAAACCAAAAAATTTCTTCGGGGAAAAACACCCAAATTCCTCGAAAAAAAAATTAAGTCCCTGCGAAAAAAACTAAATTGCTCTGAAACAATTCAAACTTCCTCCCAAAAATTCTAAGCGCCAACATACAAAAATTTCGACGTGCCCTGAAAAAAATTTAACTTATTTCCTCAAAAAAAAAAAAATTACGTTCCTCTGGAAAAAACATCAAAATTCATCCAAAAAAATTGTAGTCAAAATCAAAGTTCTCCAAAAAAATATATTTCCTCCGCAAACATTTAAATTCTTCGGACGAAAAGTATCTTAATATGATCCGAAAAAAAGTTCCTCCGGCAAAAAACATCTATATTCCTCCGGAAAAAATCCAAGTTCCTACGAAAAACTCTAACTTCCCACGAAAATACCTCAATTCCTCCGCAAAAATAACAGCCAAGTTTCTCCGAAAAAAAGTTCCTCCGGCAAAAAACATCTAAATTCCTCGAAAAAAATTTAAGTCCCTCCGAAAAAAAATAAACTCCCCGTAACACCTCCGCACAAATCTAAGCTCCTCCGCGAAATTTCATAGTTCCTTCATCCTTTAAAAAATTCCCCCAAAATTCAAATTGACATGCAAATATCTATGTTTCTTCAGTTTCAGGGAATATCTACCGAAGGCACACATATGCCACCAAAATGGTTAAATATATAAAGGGTGTTTATTATAGAGTGTCACAAGTTTGAGTTGGCATCACTCCTTTATTTGAGTACTTATTTAACAGCTGATAGTTGCTTTTTGTTCAGTTTGCTTTGAAATTTCATTATGAATCGACTTACACCACCAGAGCAACGCGTGCAAATTGTTGAAATTTTTAATCAAAATAATTGTTCTATTCGTAAAAGTCATCGTGCAGCGGGCGCTACAATTTTTTACAAACTTTTGATGATAAAATAATTTCACGTAATGACCCAATTAATTGGCCACCAAGATCGTATGATTTAACCCTATTAGATTATTTTCTTTTGGGTTATGTTAAGTCACCTGTCTACGTTGATAAACCACAAACAATTGAACACCTGGAAATCAACATTCGATGAGTTATCGGTGAATTCCGGCTGCAAATGCTGCGAAAAGTTGTTGAAAATTAGTGTTCCAGATTGCAGCTTTCTACGCGCCAGCCGTGGCGGCCACATGGCAGAAATCATATTTAAACATTTATTTCATAAAACTTTCTTTCGAATAAAACCCGTCTCATTAATTTTAAAATATATTTCCTTGTTGTATTATGATTTAAACTTAAGTCACTCTATAAAAAACACCCTTTAAATGTACGAAGAAAAATAAACTGAAGAACAATTTTTCTAAAAAGTTCTATCTAGTAGGGGGCTGGTTGCTAAGCCACACACTAAGCGCCATTTAAGAAATGTTATTACTTGGCCTTTACGAATTGTCTGCTGTGTATGGCAACGTTATGGAATTTATTTGATTAAGGCCTATTTAGCCGACGGTTGAAATCGTAGATGTAAGCTAAATGTTGATGTAATGTAAGAACCAACATTTTTGTAGTTATAGAATGCTTAAAAACGTGTCACGTGATACATGAATGTGCAGACATGCATATGTATGTACATACATACATAAAAAGAGCAAAAATTCTTATTAAACATATTAAATCATATTTTTCTGTTCTTCTTCGAAATCTTGTGCCCCGGAGAATTCTTATTGTTCATTTTGCTTCACCAGTAGTATTAATTTCTTGTCGTCTATTGCAACTTTTTATCACTTAGAAAATTATAAATAAAATACAAAACAGCTGTTCCAAACGTTGATGGAAGTTCCAAATGTTTACAATATTTGTAATTGTTCGCAAATAGTACGATATTATTTAAAAGGTACCGAATCATATTATTACACATTTTATTGCAATGAATTTGATAATTGGTTAAATTATAGTTTAACATTCATATCTACATATGTATGTATGTACATCATTGTTTTGATTATTAGCGTTACTTATTATTAAAAGGATTTTTTTTGTATACTTGAATGTATGTATGTATGTATGTATGTATATATGTATGTACATAAGTACAGTATACATGAAATTACAAAGTAAGCATATCAATTTATTTATGTACATACATACAATTTTAAAAATTTTGTTTTTGTTTTAAATGTAATTTGTACGAAAGAAAAATTCGTTCGACATCATGTGCAAGGCAGTTATTATATAAAAGATTTTTTTTTGTATTCTTGAATGTATATACGAGTATGTACATATGTATGTACATAAATGGATATGCATACTTTGTAATTTCATATATATTGTACTTATGTACATACATACATATGTGCATACATACATACATTTAAGTATGCAAAAAAACTTCTTTTAAATAATAAGTAACACTAATAATCAAAACTATGATGTACATACACACATAGATATGAATGTTAAACTATAATTTAAACAATTATCAAATTCATTACAATAAAATATATAAGCACAAACGATCGGTACAGTCTCTTGCTAGATATTGAAAAAAAATTATTTAGAAAACTTTCTTTACTTAATAAAGCATGCATGTGTACATATATAACAACTAAAACTAGTCAAAACAAAAAAAAATTCCCACCAAAGGACTTCTGTGCCCCATTGCAATTCAAAATACAACCATCCCATCACTGTCTACAATTGTAACGTAACCTCGTAATGAAATTCTATTTTCTGCAGGTTGGTACGTTACGGCAACATTTCATTTCAGTCAAGTAAGTATTTTCATAACTTTTGCATATAACAGAAGCAATCAGCTGACACATCAGCATTTACATTTCTAGAGTTACGGTCGGCTAAAGCAGCCTTTAGATTTAACAACTATTCTTGTTTGACCTTCAAAATACTAGAATTCTCTTTAAGTTGTGAGCATTTGTAAAAAAAAGTTGTTTACTAAATTATATGTATTTTTTTTGTCTTATTACAAATTTTGTCTTGTTTACATTTGTTTATAAATATAAATAATTCATTCCACTTTAGTTTTCTTTTTCCTCTTACAAGATCTGTATAAGAAATCAAAATAGAAGAGAATAGTTTAGTTCAGAAAAAGAGAGCAACAAACAAAAGAACAAAAGACAATTTGTTTGCGCAATCGTGCGCACCTTAGCTACTTTTACTTTTGCTATTTGTTATTGTTTCTTATTTATTTCCTTTTTTTCTTTTTTTTTTTAATTTTATAATGTTAAAAGTTACATTTTCCTACTGACTTGACTTTTTAAACTTAAAATATGCGTGTTTTGTTCTGTTTTGTTTTTTAATTAGTCGTTGTTAAATCGTGTCTTAAAAAATGTTATTTCCCACAACGTCTTTTAAGTGCATGAATGAGTCTGTGCTAAATTCTAATGTGTCATTCGATTTCGCGGTACAGTATAATAATATTTGTTGAGTATAATTTATTTGTATTAAAGATTTCCTACCTAGAATTATTGTGAATTAAATTTTACATATTGTTCTCATGTATCTTAAATTGTAGCAAGGGTACCTTCGTGGCTCATATGGGTGCCTCCGTGACTGATAGGTAGCATTGTGATCTTAGTTGAGAAGATTCTCTTCATTGCCACGCATGTCTACCAGGAGGCCCTCTAAAGCTTTCAGCTCACTTTTAACATCTTCCGAATAATAAAAACCGTCCTAAAACGCATGATCCTGATAACAGGTCTAAAACTACTCCTGTCATACCTTGAATATACCAAAGCACCTATTAGCGCTCTCAGCATTTGTTCGAATGTGTTATAAAAATACAACCAGCTGCAGCAAGTAATCGTTAACACGTTGACTCAAAGTGACCGTGACCGACACGCGCAGGTTCTACGTATGCGTGGTAGGTAATTAAAACAAATCTTTTTTTTAGTAAAAAATTAGTAGAATTTTATTTAATTTGAGTTCGAAATGTTTGTCGTTCTTTTTTTTACATAAATTATGTAAACATTCCTTGATTTAGGAAATAAAAAATTTTGTCTTTCATAGAAAATTTTTCTTTAATCAAAAGAAAATATTTACTATAAATTCGTTTAGTGTTTATGGCAAATAATGAGAAAAACTTTTGCATGATATGAGACAACGACGTCTTCATAGAATTGTGTAGAGTGGTGCGTATCCTTGCTGTATGGTGGTGTGGGTTCTGGCTGAGCATTTTTTTATTCTCATGTTTTCACTCCTGTAGTTGGCGTTTCCTGACCATCCATGTAATGATGGTAGCCTTTTTTTTTTTTGCTTTCTCATAATGAGAGCGTTGGAACGTCCAAAGGCTTCTTCTTTTTGTGTGGGGTTTTGTGTTTGTCCGGTGGGTGGAATGAAAATTTTTTTCGTCTATCACGCTTTGAAAATTAGCACTCTAACCACTGCACCGCAGCACCACCATCTATGCCATGTGCTAACTATAATAACTATAAATTTTTATACATGTTTGCCTCTTTATTTAATAACTTCCTATATTTTATTTTTATTTCAGGCCATCTAGGTTATGACGCGAGCATTCCTTTTGCAGCGTTGGATTTTCTTTTTATAAGGTAAGATATTTACGAAAGTAAACTATAAACATCACTAAGTGCATCTTATTAAGAATTTGATTATCTGCTTAAAATGACTTAAATCGTAGTTCTTTTTTTTTTTTGTGACTACATTTTGGCGGAAAGTCCAAGGCCGTGGCACTACTCCTGTAACTGAACCCACTAATCAACAACAACTTTACTGACTCATTACTCTTCGATTTTGTTCGATATGTTGACATAAATTATTAAGTTCCTCCTTCATATTACATATTTGACAGAAGATCTCACTGCTGAAATACCTTAAATTTCAATACTTTAATTTTTTCAAATCTGTATCCTTTCTCCCTTTCTTGCTCATGTTTTTTCTTTTTATTTTTTTTTTTTATTTTAACTTCCATCTGTTTTAATTTATTAATTTTTAATACTTTTTTTTTGTTTCTTTTCATTTTGTATCAGTTTTCTTTTTTTTTTTTTTTTCATTACACATGTGTCAACGTATGTGTATGCGTACATGAATGAGTCTTTCGTTCATATTTTGCACTTTAGTCAATTTTTCTGGGTCAAATTGGTTTTTTTAATATTAAAAAAAAAAATAAACAAAAACAAAAACGCAACAACAACGAAATATAAACAACAATATTAACAATTTGTGGTCATTGTGCTCAGGCAATGCTGCTGGTGCAGCAAGCAGCAAAATGTTGCTAAGGCAACAAAAACAATAATTTTAGCTGATTTTTACATACAAAAATACACTTCATAGGGCAAATAAATAGGCACATTTGCAAGCAAGCTGAGAAAAATAGGCTGGCAACGCATAAGCACAGGTATGGAAAGTTCTGTATTTAAAATGTGTGTAACAGAGAACATAATCAGTTTCTTCTGAGAGCAGGAAACAGGAGAGAAAATAAAATTATATATCAACGATTTTCTAATTTTTCCTTTTAAGAGTTCTTATTTTGGCAAATTAATTTTTTTTTTATATATAAAACTTAAGTAAAATTGTATCTGTTTAATTTACAATATATTTTAGTTTAACTCATATTTCATTTACATTTGCAATTATTTCGCCTAATGTTCTGTATCAATGTGTTATCTAACAATGGGTGGCATTTTTTCATATAAATACTAAAATAGCCCAGCGAGTTATTGTATACAAGATAAAAAAAAAATTATTAAAATATTTTTTTCTTAACAACAAAGTATTTTTTTTTATTTTTCGCAATATACAAATATACGAAGCGATTTGTTTTCTTGCCAAAATCACTCAGGGTCTTTGTAGGGTAACGGTCACACTGGAATCTTGTTTTGACGTTAACACCAATTTAGTAGAGTTGCACCCACCTAACAAATGGCTGAGTTATAATTGCATATACCCTTGATCTCTGATAATAAAGTGGTTCGTCAGTTCCCAAAAACACGTTATGCTTTTTTGATTTTCCCTCGTTCATGTGTAAAATAAAAATCGTGTATAATTCTTTCTGATTACATATGGACGATACGTTATGTTACTTTTACGACAATCGGCAGATTTTGTCAAAAATCAATGTAACAAGCACGCACTTTTGGAGTATTTGAGTTTAAAAATAAAATTATGTATGGATTTTAGATTATAAATTTTTGACAATGACATCTCTCCAACTAATACAACCCTGTACGAGTATATAAAATGTACATACACTGACCAAGATGATAAAATATATAGTTTAAGTTAGCTGTATGGTTACAGAAAATGAATTCCTTCCTCTAACAGAACAGTAAAGTGCGCAGTGTTAACCTTTGAATTCTAGACAGGTGGTTTGCCAACCCTGCAATACTACCCAAATGGTCCCAACGTGTCCGTAGTTAGTAGTTTTAGCTTTATTTATTTTTACTTTTTTCGTGGTGTTACGCCTTTATGGCAACACAGGAAACAAGGAAAAATCTGGAAACACTGAAAAAATCGTGGACAGGTGCAACAACAGCTACAACACCCCACAAGTGTTTCCATATTGGTCCCTTGTAGTCCCAACCTTTCAAATGTTTTTTTTTTTGCATTTTTACGACTTTCTGAAAACACTGATAGCAACAAGAGCTATTAACACTGCAAAAACGTATCCAGGTGAATTGGGAACCGTGCAACAAAACCCAAGTGATCCCATGTTAGTCCCAACGCGTTCCTTGCGGTGTCAGCCTTTCAAATGTTGTTTGCACGCTTTAACGATTTTGTGGCAACACAGAAAACAAAGAGAACTCTCAAAACCGGAAAAAGCGTTGACGGGTGGTCTGGCAACTCCACAACACACTCGAAGTGACCAAGTAATGGTTCCAATTGCCTCCATAATGGTCCGAGGGCTTCAAATAGTATTTTTGCATTTTTACGGATTTCTGGCAACACAGAAAACATGAAAAGAAGTCTATCTACACTGAAAAAAAAACGTTGACATATGATCTGGCAGCTCCGCAACACGCTCCAAGTGACCATGTAATGGTTCCAATCGACTCCATAATGGTCCGAGGACTTCAAAGAGTATTTTTGCATTTTTACGTATTTCTGGCAACACAGAAAACAACGAGAACTCTCAAAACCGGAAAAACACGTTTACAGGTGATCTGGAAACTCCGCAATAAGCCCCAAGTTGCCATGTAATAGTTCCAGGCCCCAGCATTATCCCAGGATGGTCTTATCGCGGTTTTATAGGTCAAAAATTAAGTTTATCTGGTGCTTTTACTCCGACACTGATCCAGTGTCTCTCATCTAGGACACAGTTACACTGATGATAAGACTACCGTCAGCTTACGCCAATATTGCAGGCACTCATGCGAATTGTAATCGAGTCAGTCAATAATACATACATATATTCTCGGTACTTAAGTGTTTTGTTTAATATCACACAACATTTTGCTGATGTGTAAGTAATATTTTTCTAACATTTTTAGTTGAGCAAATATTGACTTTTTTCATTAAATTTTATTTATATTTATTTTAATTTTTTTTTTTTATTTTAATTCATTGCAAATTCAGTTTTATTTTTCGTTTGCTTTATTGTGTGGATTATTTTGTTTCGTATTTTCGTAGGTCATGATTTCATATTGTTGTATTATTGTTGTTGTTCGTGTTGTTATTTGGATTTTTTTGTTGTTGTTGTTTTTGTTGTTGAGGTAGTCATACTACGTAAATTTATAAAGAATTTGTTATTGTTGCTGCAGATGTGTTAGAAAGAAACGAAACGAAACCAAATATTAACAGATACTTACGATCACGTACTTGTAGTTTATTTAAAATAATTTAAATTTTTATATCAAATCATTTTCAAAATGAGGGGGTTGGTTGTGTGCAACCGAAAATAATCGCAGCAGTGCATGTGTAGGTTTGTAACTAGCTGGTAACAACAACAACAACAGCAAAACAAATAAAAATGATTAATAAATTACAATTTTCTAAACAATTAAATAATAATTAAAAATATAAAATAAATCCGCACAAAAACACAAATGCGAAAATAAGGCCAAGTTCCTATCCAAAATATTTCGGCCGTAAAAAGTACTGAGATCAAAATAAGGACCAAATTCTTGATAGGTACAATTCCATCTCATTTCTAGGCAACCTATAAGCTTGGCAATATTTTTCCAAGAATTCTTTCCCATATTATAAAGGCAAAAAAATGTTGCCAAGCTTACAGATTGCCTAGAAATGAGATGGAATTGTACCTGTCAAGAACTTGGTACTTATTTTGATCCCAGTACTTTTTACGACCGAAATATTTTGAATAGGAACTGGCCTTATTTTCACATTTGAGTTTTTGTGCAGATCTCACTTCTTTTTTCTAAGTTGTTTTTGTACAAATATTTATATGTATTGTATTTGGGCCTACCTGTGTACGAAATTTCAGCTAGCTATACTGGAAGTGCCTCATAAAAAGAAGGGTTATAATAGTTCCCCCAGATAAAAAGTGACCCTAAAAAATAATTTTTGTTAATTCCTCATCAGGACCTACCAGTGTATCATATTTTAGCTTTCTAGCTATACTGGAAGTGCTCCATACAAAGAAGGGGCACCCTAGTCCCCCCGGGTAGCCCTTTTTCAGATTTTTCTGGTTAATTTCTCACCAAGACCTACCTGTGTACAAGTTTCAGCTCTCTAGCTTTACTGGAAATGCCCAATAATATTGATGAGTCAATAAGTCAGTGAGTGAGTCAGTGAATATGTACTAAAATATGGACTTTTCACACCTTAATATCTCGGGAAGCTTTTACGGTAGAACTTTCAAATTAAACCTGTGAGGTCACCTCTGTGGGGAGACCTTATGTTTCAAGTTTCATTCTATTATGATCAAAAGGAGCAAAGTTTGGAGGGGGTAAAACCAGCTCGAATGGTTTCGCGTAAATATACACACTGTGTGGCCGAACTTGGCCTGGCGCACTACCGTACGCCTAGATTTGGAAATACTTTTGACAACAATTTTGTGTCTTCGAGTATTTTTTTTTTTCAAGACTACAACTCTCAGGTGTTCAACTTTGATCTAAGCCAGCGCTCTAGTTTTAGTGTTTTTATACTTTAAACTCACTACTGCTTTAACTCGATATGAAATTTCTTGTTGCAACAGGATATTGAACTATTAGAATTCTTTAATTTCATTTCCCTACCTCAACATTTTTCACCTTATGTGAGGTGCTTGCATGCATGCAGCGATACACTCGCACTCGTTTGCATGATTCAACAATTCACAAAGAGATGATGCCTCCCAAAAAATGCCACCACATTTACCCATCAGACAATAAACACAAAAAAAAAGTACGTCAATTTTTAGTTGCCGTTGTTGTTGTTGTTGCTGGAGAATACTATAGTTGCACATTTTATTTCAGCATATCTATTCATATTTTCCGAGCATATATAACAACATTTGTTCCAGTTATTCTATTTACTCAAGGACTGCGAACCTCTGACCTTCGAACGGTGATTGACTCTTGTACGACTAACTATTTTTACGTACTCGCAAGACCATTTCTCTCTCTTTCTCTGTGCTAACAATTATGAACAAAAATCTTTTGCAGAAATTTGGCTTCAAATAAAATGAGCAGGTATGCAGACAAAAATCATAGTCTTTTGTTTCCACTCTTTCCACTCTTTCCTCACTTTCTAGTTGATTTGTTAGCTGCAAATATCAAATGCCACTTCTGCACACCCCACATTTTTCTAAGGTTAAAGTTTACAAAGTAACTCCGAAATTTTTATGTATGAAAATGGAATTTCTAATGATTTTTTTTAGCTGCTGCTAAAGAGACAAAAAAAAACTCTTCTAATTGGAATTTTTTTACGAAATTCATATTTGTTTAAAGTTCTAATGATTAAAAATGATATTCTTAAAGATGTAAACAAATACTCAAGACTACTTCCATCATCATCTAAAGGGAAAAATAGTTCTAATTTCTTTATTCACAACATCTGTACTTCATGTGTATATTTGGTTTTTTTTTTTTTAAATCCAATAACTCGCAAAATACAGCATAGATTTTAATAAAATATTTATTGTTCACTTCTGTAAATAATCACGTTTCAAACATTATATTTTTTGTCACAAAAAAGTGTATAGATTTAGCGCAAAGTTGGTCACAAATTAGCATCTGTTTCCTTTTCAATTTCTAATTGTTGCAACTATCCATCCAGGGCAGTATTAAAGCATAACCAATAATTTATTATACATATATTTAGTATTGTGTAAAATAATAGAATAATTTTCGAAAAACCATTAACAATTTTTCCTACTTTAAATTTATTAGAGCTTTTCTATTTTTGCTATTACTTTTCTTACCATGCGCCAGGCCAAGTTCGGCCACACAGTGTGTATATTTACACGAAACCATTCGAGCTGTTTTTACCCCCTTCATAACTTTGCTCCTCTTGATCATTATATAATGAAACTTGAAACATATGGTCTCCCCACAGAGTTGTCCTCACAGGTTAAATTTTAAAGTTCTACCGTAAAATTTTCGCGAGATATTAAGGTGTGAAAAGTCCATATTTTAGTATATATTCACTGACTCTGGGGCTGTGCACATATTACGTAACGCTCCCGGGGGAGGGGGGTTAAAGATTTGTTACGGATTGTGAATTTTGCACTGAAAAATTAGTAAAAAAGCGTACAAATGGGGGTATAAAATCTCTGAAAACAGCGTAACGTAATATCTGCACAGCCCCTCACTCACTGACTTACTGACTCATCAATATTATTGGGCACTTCCAGTAAAGCTAGAGAGCTGAAACTTGGTACACAGGTAGGTCTTGGTGAGAAATTAACCAGAAAAATCTGAAAACGGGCACTTTCCACCCGGGGGGAACAGCGGGCCCCTTCTTTGTATGGGGCACTTCCAGTATAGGTAGAAAGCGGAAAGTTGGTACACAGGTAGGTCTTGATGAGAAATTAACGAAAATAATTTTTTAACCGGCACTTTTCATCTGGGTGCACTATCATGCCCCTTCTTTGTATGGAGCACTTCCAGTATAGCTAGAAAGCTGAAATTCCGTACAGATATAGGCCCAGATAAGCAATACATATAAATATTTGTACAAAAACAGCTTAGAAAAAAGAAGTGAGATCAGCACAAAAATATAAATGTGAAAATAAGGCCAAGTTCCTGTCCAAAAAATTTCGGCCGTAGAAAGTACTGAGATCAAAATAAGGACCAAGTTCTTGATAGGTACAATTCCATCTCATTTCTAGGCAACCAGTAAGCTTGGCAAAATTTTTTTGCCTTTCTAATAAGGGAAAGAATTTTTGGAAAAATATTGCCAAGCTTAGAGGTTGCCTAGAAATGAGATGGAATTGTACCATTAAGAACTTGGTCCTTATTTTATCTCAGTACTTTTTACGGCCGAAATTTTTTGGACAGGTACTTGGCCTTATTTGCACATTTATGTTTTAGTGCGGATTTATTACTACAAATTTCGGGAAATTTTTAACTGTTTGGTTTCCAGTTATCTTTGCAACAATCCTTAATCATTTGTCCTGCTTTTCATTTTTGGAAATAAATTTTTCGTCTTTCCAAAAATATATATAAGACATTGATACAAATAAAGATCTTTAAAATATCCGCCTAAAATTGAAATTAATATTTATTGCACTTTATTTTTTAGCGCTTTTTATTGCAGCAGGCATACATACACATACAAATGCACATACTCACACACGCACACACACTTAGCCTAAGTCGTTCTATTTTTTATCTACAATCTATACTTTTTCTATTTATTTATTTTTGCAACTTTTTTTTTATATTTTTCTATTTTACAATAATTTTTTTTTTTTTTTGCATTTTGTTAATTTTTATTTTTCTGTTTGCTTCTACATTTTTTTCAATGACTCTCAAGGATTTTGTATGAAAATGTTGTTGAACTTATACTGTATTGACTTTGTTGCATTTGAATAGTGATAGTGATGGTGGTGTTGGTTGTGCTGCACTGCGTTGCACTGTGTAGTTGATATAATTGTTTTTGTTGTTGCTGCTGTCGGTTGGTGCTATTCCACTGACGTTTCATATTGTTCACTTTATATATGGATGTACTCAATATGTAGATATTGAGTTCGTACTATAGAGTATAATTGTATTAATGTATTTGTTAAACACTGCATGCACTCGTTTAACTGTATTAGTGTGTGTCTGTGTGTCAAGCTCTTTGGCATAAAAAACAATAAATACAACAAAATTAAATTTTGTAAAGTGCATGGTTGGCTGTCATAGTTATCAACATAATTTTTTTTTCAGTTTTTTAAGAGAGGGTTAAAGTGTGCTTATGTTGAGTGAGAGAGGGTTTGTAAACAAGAAGGTCGCGGCTCTATAGCATGTTTGGACGGCGGCCTGTTTTCAAGGCAGATTTATAATTCATGAGATGCTACCCCATCCCTTTAAAATAAGAAGCCTTACGTAATATGTGAATAGCCCCGATATGTTATGGAAAAAGATTAAATCATTCAAATTACTGGTATATCGATTTAAATAATTTTATGTTTTTAATTTAATTTTTGTTGTATGTATTTCTCAACCAAATATTAGTAGGCGTTGCTGCAATGACGTTTTAAATGACAAAAATGAAGCAATAATTATAAATCAAACTGTCACTTTTGTTTTAATTAATTGCAAAACTTAATTGTTAACTTAATAGACGGCTACCCGACTCATAAGGAAAGATATACATGTCAGCTAACATCGTATCAGTAATATGCAAAAAAAGAACAATATTTTCTATAATTCCCAAAAATGTACCTCAAACAATGAAACAGTCGAGTGCTAGGTATTTTTTCAAAAACAATTTTATTTTGAAACAGAAAAAAAAGATAAAGAATTGATGTAACTTTCTTCAGAAAACAATTAATAAAAAGAATCACATTTAGTAATAAACCACTTATAAAATACATATGAAAAATAAAAACGTTAAAATTAAAATAAAAATCAGTAAAACAAAAAAAACCCTAAAATTAAAAAACCACTGAAGACGAAAGTAACACTAAAAGAAATAGAGTAGCGAGCCAACATGAAAAAGAATCATTAGAATTAAACTGTTCATAAGCGAGAACAGTGAACACAACAAAAAAATCGGTAAAACCAAAAAAATCGTCAAAACGGAAAAAAACCCATAAACCTAAAATGGGGCAAAGCAATCAAATATACAAAAATAAATCTACAAAACGGGAAAACTGGGAAAAAAGCCGAAAAAGTAAAATTTTAATATAAGAAAATAAATTGCAAAAATAAACTAACAACCCTGCAAAATCTGCCTAACCGCTACACCAATACATTTAATGATTTTTAAGTTTCAACATATACATACGTACACTTGTATTCCATAAGCACCCTAAGTCAGAAAGAAATAGCCTTTTCGTTTAAAGAAGCGTGTTATACCTTACTCTTTCTGTCTACTACACTAATATTTAGGAATTCAAGTTTATTTTTGTGCAGGCACTTTTGAATATCTAAAAGACAGGGATAAAGTTCAGATCGACGTAGAAATCGATGGTTTAAAATTGTTTAAGAGTTTCAGTTCATTTTCAAGAAAATCCCTTCTTCTCTGGAAAAGAAAAACCTTGGAATATAAATGACTTTATGAAAGACTTTTGTGATGAAGTTACTTTACTGAGGCAAGTTGGGCTTAAAATTGGACCAGGTGAAATAATTAAAATATTTAACATTCGTTTTTTCATTTGTGACTCGCCAGCTAGGGCTTTTCTAACAAGTGTGCAGTCACATAATGGTAAAAAAAAGTTGTCCAAAGTGTTTTTTGTTTTTCATTATACTTATTTTTTTTAAATTTTTTTATATGATTTTGTCTTTAAAATTAAATTTTAAGGAATTACGATCTCAAAGTGACCTTCAAAAGTTTAAACTTTAAATGAATTAATTGTTTTTATTATATTTGTATTTTAATTTTATTTTATGTACTTTATTTTAAATAAAATAAATTGAAAACATTAAAAAGGGCTTTTATTAATACAGTAGCAATAACCAATTTTTAGGAATACAATAACTGGTAGTATTCAGTAGCACTAACCTATATTAATAACGGTTAACTAATCGATATATAAAGCGGTTAACTAACAAGTTACTTCTTAAGTAGTAATAACGGATATGTTTATCGATTAACTAAGAAGTTATTTATAACATAATACTACCAGTATCGCTACCGATAACTATGCAGTTATATACACGTTAGCACTGATGTGTGCGAGCGAGCGCACTATAGTGTTTTCTCTTCTAAGTAATATTGTGAAAGAAAGAGATATCAGCTCACACGTACAGAAGAGAATAGGTTAGTTTTTTCCCAAAGGCCTGTGCAAAATAACTTAAAGTTTTAGAATTTCTAACTTATACTTTTTTATGAGTACCTTTTATGTAACGCGTTATTTAACCCGTACTGTTCTTGCAGGGAAGAGACTAAAGAAAAAATCGTCAAAATGGAAAAAACCACCATAACTAAAAAAAAAAAATAAAAAAAAAAAACACAAGCCGAAAGAAATCAGTTATCAAATGAAATTATTCTTTAAAACAAAACAAATGCAAATACTAAAAAAAAATGTCTAAAACTACACGAAAAGCAAACATTGTGATTAATTGGAAAAACCAAATAAAAAAAATTGCATAATTAAAATTTGTCAAAGAGAAAGAAATTTCAAAAAACTAAGTAAAAACTAAAACAAAGAAAAAAAAAGTTTGTTCTATTCATCCGTGTACGTTGAAATCAAAGTGATGTTGAACATTAAATTTTACTTTGGTGCTTGAAATATTAACAATGTCTAATTTCATCTGATTACGAACTTTAGAGACTACTTATATATTAACAAAAATTAATATCGCAAATGTTTGAAGAAATGATACTGTAATGGGATATATTTTGGACAGCTTCCCAGGAATTTGATACAAGAAATATTATATTAAACCAAACTGCACTTAAACCTGTTAAAACACAAAAAAAAAATTATACAAAACGATTACTAATTAGCGCTTTGCGTCGTAATTTAAGTTGGTCTGTTATTCGGTAACCAATATTCGGGGGAACAATTTGCATCCGTCTTTAAAAAAAAAAAAAAAATATGGGAACCAACTGCTACAAAACACCTTTTGAAATCGGTTCATAAATTACAGTGTTATCGGGGCCCAAATCGTTACAGCCGTGAACGTACAACTCGTTACGTAATTTCCTATCCAATTATACAGTTATTACGTGACGAGTCCTACGTTCACGGATGTAACGATTTGGGTCCAGATCATCAATATATTTTTTGGGGGAGGCTAGCAATTTCCGCCGAAATTGATAAAAAAAAATTCTATGTGACAAAACTTTACGGAAACCCGTTAAAACACAAAAGAAACTGTGTTCATAATTAGAAAAGTTATTCGATAATCAATATTTGGGAGGAAAACTTGCCTCCAACCTAACTGTTTCTAGCAAACCCTTTCAAACGAAATCGAAATTTTGAAAATCAATTCAGAAATTATCGGATTATAGAGGCTCAAACATTAAAAAAAATATATGTAACACTTTCTTTTTTTGAATTCGATTAAAAATCACAAAAAACGGGAAAAATATCTAAAACCAAAAATCGTCAAAACTGAGAAAATCGTTAAAAAAAATAAATTTATGCAAAATTTTCTAGTATTAACTAGTTGGTAACCTCTTTCTTTTTTTGAAATCGGTTAAAAATCGCAAAATGGTGAAAAAAATCTAAAACTAAAAATTGCCAAAACTGAGAAAATCGTTAAAAAAAAATAAATTTACACGAAATTTTCTAGTATTAACTAGTTGGTAATCTCTTTCTTTTTTGAAATCGGTTAAAAATCCCTAAATGGTGGAAAAAATCTAAAACTAAAAATTGCCAAAACTAAGAAAATCGTTAAAAAAAACATTAATTTATATGTAATTATGTAGTATTAATTATATATTATGGTAGCAGCACGAAATCTCACAGTTTGCTGAAATTATTTATAAAATTTTTCTTTTGCAACCATGTTTTTATTTGTTAATATCTTTTATAAGCCCACTTCGTGAGTATGTACGTACTATATCAATGTTTTTTATATTGAGTAAGGTCATGTTGTTTATAGCTTAAGCTATACATTCTGTATGGTATGTGTGTACATATGTATGTATGTGTGCGGTTAATACTGAAAATATCCTTTTTATATACATACGAGTATACCACACATTTGTTCTAGTTCGTTTTTATAATACTGCTGACAAAACCAAGGACTATAGAGCTGTATAAACAACAGACCTTCGAACGGTTATTGACTCTTTCACTATGACATACCTGGACTGTCCCTCTGCCATGCCCGCTTCACGAACGCTTGCGAATGTATTAAAACTGAAATGTTATAGCGAAAATCGTGCAATGATGGTAACCCCTAGATTACAGAAACTGCAAACGATTGGAATGCTCCTCTCTTATTTTTCTTTCAGAATTTTTTTTAAATTAGATTTGGGGCAAAAGCCGACAGTGCTTTAAGTATTTTAATTTAAAATAGATTTTATACAATTAAAATGTTTAATAATTAAATTTATTTCTATTAAAATTACCTGTAAAATAGTAAATATTTTTATTTTCTTGATAAGAAACGAATGAATCTACTCCTTTCGTATAGAATAACTGTAACTTTCTCATTTAAAATACATAGTTTTTTTCGCTCTCACACACCATCAAACCGAGTTGCTGTTCTTTCTAAATTGTTGTTTTATTTTACAGAACTAGAAAACATAAACATGGGAGTAGGTGGTGAATATGTGTGTTCTTATGCAAGTGTTCGTTTGTGTGTGTTTGTGTGTGCCCAGAAAAACTCTCAGCTTTTTAATGCACTCTGTGTGTGTGTGTGTATGTGCATGGATTCGTTTTTCGTGCGTTTGTTTTTCTTATCGTATTGTTGTTATTATTCAATGTTTGGGGATTTTTTTTTGTTCATACAAGTTTTTGATGACTGTCGCCAGTTGCAATTTCCGTTTGTATTTTTACACATACGAGTGCATGCAACATAGTAAGAGTGTTAAATTTGGTTTATGTACGTGCGTGCGGTAAAACATAAAACAAATAATTTGAATTAATAAATCCGTTACATTAAAATGTTGAAATTTTAAATTTGATTTGTCGGAGAGTGTGATCAAATAAGTAAATAAAAATTGATTTAAATTTTTATATATTTTTTTTTTCAAAAGAAAAACATGTTCTAAAATTGTGTTAAGTTTTTTTTTTTTTTTTTTATAAAAATATGAGTGCTATTTACAAATAAAGACATTTAAAATAATAAATAATTAAAAAGGAATCAAGTTTTAAGTATACGAGTTAAATATTGGAAAAACTACTTTTCTTTAATTTGGAAGAAACTCTTATAAAAGTGTTAAACATGTTAAAAAAAAAACAAAAAATAGGAAACGAAAAATGTCTTTTGTTACATAAATCAAAAAAAAAAATTTTAATTGGTTAATAATTACATGGCAGAGTTGTAATAAAAAGAAGCATCTTTAAAACTTCATACATCCACTTAGAGATGATAACATCTAAACTGCTGCAGCCATTTTCTTTAGAAACAGCTAAAGACAGCTTTAATTTGAAAAAAGCTAAACCAAAATCGGTTAAACCTCTTTGGCTATTCAACAACAAACTTAAGGCACGTCACTTTTTTGGTCTGGGTGTGAAAAATAGTTTTGAAAAAAACTAGGGTTCCAAAGCAGAAAGATGCACGAAGAACTACTTATTTTTAGAGGAAAAAAAAATTTATTAACGGTACGGTCAGTCACACTCGGCAAATATTTGCCTAAAAAAATTACAAAATTTTTGATTGAGACACGTGTTTGATTTGTCACAAAAAAAATATTTACACAAATTATGTATAAAAAAAAACAAGAATTTGAAATTTTCAAGAGAAATTCTTAACAAGAAGAGGAAGAAGAAGATATAGCCATTAATTTTGCATTATTCAGCCTTATCGCGAACAAATTTCACATGAGATATGTGAAATTTGTTCGCTCTTTAACAAAAATTGTGATCGTCAAATTTTGTATTAATGTTGTGGTTTCTGTGCTATTTTATTGATCCAATCTTTTGTTCATGCGAAAAAGTTCACGTGGGAAATTCGCCTTTAATTATTCATGATATTAAAATATCACGTTTGTTTTTAAATATTTCACTTTACGCGAAAAATTAGAAGGATACTACCATGGTATATGGTTTTTATTAGATCGCGACGATTTGAGAGAGCCAATCAAATTATTAATACAGTGTGTTAATGCGTAAATCACCCAATTACTTTTGTCTTAACGTAACGTAGCGGGCGTAAAAGAAATCACTAAAAAAAATTGTAAAAAAAAAATTTCATCAAGAATTTATTCGTTGTAATAATGAACTTTTACATTGATGGAAATAAAGTTTTCTTTCGAAATTCTCCAGATTATCGATGAGGATCAAAACAAAAGATATTTTTAACATTAATTACTGGATGAAAATTGTATATTATTCAATAGTCTTAGCATTAGTATTTATATTCGAATAATAATTCTCGTATTATTTTTTCATACGTGGTATGTATAAATGGGGCTGCGTTATTGATCCAATACATATAAACACTACTTAGGAGGTGTTGCGGCGGTCGAAAACAATGTTATTTGCATCTGCTCTCAAAGTACATATGTATGTATGTATGTAGATATGTATTACTTAAATTTTTCCCCATTGGAATATTTTGCAAGTCCAATTTTTAAACTATTTTGTTTTACAAAGGAATATCGTTCAAAATGAAATCCACTTTTGGTTTCCATATTTGGGTATATCTTTAGAAATCATATTAAACTTACAATAATTGTGTTAATTGAGATCACTTACCTGCAAAGAGAATATAAAAATAAATATAATTATGTATGTTATTGCTGGCATAAAAGACAGAAATGAATTATTAAACTACAAAATTTGCTAGTTAGTATAGATTTATTAGTTCTTATAACTGCATTTTACTGATCTAATTTTAACCACGAGAATTTTTAAATGAAAATAAATGAGAATTAAAATTGAAATCATAATTCTCATTGTATATTAATTGTATTTTTTTTTTGTAAATTACTACGAACTGTTTTTTATTAATATTTGTTAATATTTATACAGGCTAAAGTTCGTAAATGTTTATAATTAGAGAAATATTAGGCAGACATTGTTAACATATTTCGAGCAACAAAGGAAAAATTTAAAAAAAATTTTTTGGTTTATTATTTTTGTTAATACGTTACAAAAAAATTAATTTTGTTCTGCGCTAGTAATCGGTATTATACGACTAACCACTGTATTTTACACTGAACATAAATTTCTCATATTTTATTATTTTATTCCCATAATTTATTATCTTATTACAAGAAGAGTAACCGGTATTTTTAATACCCTTCACCGAAAATGGTAAGGGTATTTATAGGTTTGTCACTACGTGTGTAATTTCCACAATATTTATAAGAGATCCATAGTATATATGTATATTCTGAATCCTTATAGATAGGGAAGTTGAATAAGCCATGTACGTCTGTCCGAAAATAAATAAAAAACAAAACACATAAAAGATTCCCCAGCTAGCATCCATTAGTAGAGATAAGTCGCGTATTCTATTTGTATTTGAAATTGTGTATAAATAGAGTACGAGTATGTTATGACGTTCAACGAAGCTACCTAATAAGTAGTGGAAGCATTTGCACATGAATACTGACGACGTTTAGTGGCTTTTACCGAAAAACAACGTTTGTTTCTATTCAGCGAGTGCTGTTGAAAAATCTACAAAAGGGATGTATAAATATTATAGGGCTGCGTGAATGTGGTCATCAATGAACATATGTTCATTGACTAAAACTCTATTTCGAATAATAATCAGAACACCAAACAAACTGTTGCTTTGTTCACAGTAGGACTGATAACATTTTGTTTCACTTCGCTAACACAAAGAGTTTGTTAATTGAAACGATTTTTATTCGAAGTTCTCGCTCTCATCTCACAGTTTCTTATTAATACGCAATAGCAATGTTGCCAATTTGGTGAAATCATGTAATCTTTTGCATGCGCTGCCCATGTGTAATTACTTGCATATGTAATTTCAAGTTTTAGCTTTTAAACGCATGAACGTATGTATGTATATACTATTCATATTACGAACACTAGTAGTAAATCAAATTCAATATGTATTTTAGTTTGTTATTTGCATTTCTAAATAACATAAACCTTCAATAAACGTTAATAAATAAAATAAATCATTAATGATTAAACTGTAAATTTTTTCGGGTTTTTTGCGATTTAGTCATTGTGTATGTTTAACGTATTTCTTAAATGATTTTCCTTTTTCCTACAACTGGCAACACTGATCTTTGAGAACATAATGTTTTTGCATGAACTTTATTGATATTTATTCAAGCCATGTTCGGTTTCACATTTGTAAATGTTCGTTCGCTCTTGCATAAGTGAACACACAAACTTCATTACACTCGTCTCTTAACTATCGTG
Source organism: Lypha dubia (assembly GCA_947311025.1). Lineage (NCBI taxonomy): Eukaryota > Metazoa > Arthropoda > Insecta > Diptera > Tachinidae > Lypha > Lypha dubia. The sequence continues at coordinate 7,407,197 of OX371262.1, read as the reverse complement.
TGTTGATTGTTCTCTGTACATAGTTATTCATCTGTATTGAATAGAAATGAATGAATAAAAGATAATGATGAAAGTTTCATGATCATCATTATTAAGTTTCATGCAGCCCTTTAATAAATATTAAACATTTTTCCTTCGTTGCTCGAAATATGTTAACAATGTATACCTAATATTTCTCTGTTTATAAACATTTACGAACTTTAGCCTGCATAAATATTAACAAATTTTAGGTTAAATTTAATTTTTTTATAAGCAATCCAAATTTTGTAGAAAATTTTACTTTCATTGTTGCCTTGTGAATAACTCGAAAATTGTTGGACCCAAAAATATAATGCGGTGCTAAGTGAAAGGTAATTCAATTACAAAATGTTATAGATCTTATCAAAGGATTTGTTCCTGTTTTGGTAAATTTTTGACAGCACACAGAAGAAAATGCCTATCTTATATTTTAGGGTCAGCTAAATTTCCCCTCTTGTCTGAATCAGAATCGTCGTAAGAAATCTTACAATCATGAAATTTGAGGCATAAAGTGTAGTTCAAACACTGCGAGACATATTTTTGTGGAGTATTTTTTATGGGAGGCTTAAAATGGTCCACTGTATGGGTTCTGAAAAATTGGTAATCCTTTTGATTTTAGAAAATTATTGGATTTCATATTTTACCATTAATTAAAATATGTATGTGAACTATATTTTCATGATTAAAAGAGCAAATTTAACTTCTGCTAGTTCATATTTATACATTTTTATTGAATTTTTAGCTGTTTTCATCTTCGTGTTACAAATAAATTTTTTGTCGGTTTGGCTGCTGGCTGGCTACATTTCACCTTTTAAAAATTTAGTTCTTATGAATTAAATTTCCATAGAATTATTTATTTTATTAGGCAGGCAGGCAGGACTACAACGAAAAATCTGTCAGAAACATAAATTAACACTCTTTCATTGCAACAATATGCCAATAAAAATTTAACCCATATTTGTCATACAAATAACTCACGACGATTAAAAAGGGTGTCAAATCAGTTTATTAAGAAACCTGCCAACAACACAAAAAAAAAAAAAGTGGTAAAACAACCTTTTTTTCTTCTTGTACATCGAGAACTTATTACAGAAGAGTTACTAAGCGAGAGAGAAAGAGAACTAGAGAGAGAGAGAGATTGTAATGCATTTTGAAAGTGCAGCAAAAGTTTCTGTAAACATGTTTCTTTACAAAATACTCGGCTTTAGAAACACTCATACGAGTACACACATACGAAACGCCGCAATTTGTTTTTGGGGAGATTGAGTACAAACGGTTTTTAACGTTAACATTTTCTGTCTGTATGTGTATGTATGTATGCTGGCATGGATTTTGGATGATTTGACTCTAAGAAAAGCGCAAGAAACTGAAATTGTAATGAAACTAAAAGTTGGTTGAATGATATTATTTTTTTCATAATTTTGAGATTTTTTTTTTTTAATTTAGACAAACCTGTGAGCAGCAGAGAATAACCAAAAAAAAAATTATATAAAATAACAACTAGCAGTAGTAGTAATGCTCGCAAGCTCGCTCAGTGTTAAACTGCAGCGCTTGCTGCTGTGGCGATAAAAAAATATCTGACAATTTCGAAATTCCAAAAATAAAAATATTCTAAAAATTAATTAACACCAACACAAAAATAAAAGTTGTAATAAAAACTGGTCAAAAATTTTAAAAAAGAAAATTAAAATCAAGCAAAGAAAATGTTGCTTCAAGAAAAAAAGTTTTAAATGAAATTATTTCTACTAAAAAAAAGAGAGTTTTTTCTTTTAAAGAAGGGTTGGTTTTTCCTCAAAAGCAAACAAAATAAAATAATTGTGTAAAGAGTGCAAAATTTCCACATGGCTAATAGAAAAATGAGCATTTGAAAGTGATCTTTAAGACAGTATTGTGGAAAGAAAAAAAAAGGAAAACGATCGAACGAGTGCACTTTCGCTACACAACTGTTTCAAGACTCAAAATCACTCAAAATCAAATTTAACTGCCATATTAGATGTAATTAAAAGAAAAGCAAAAATATACATATATGTTAATTATATGAAAAAGAAACAACAACGTGAAATATATTCATAAATATATTAAAATTAAAATAAATGAAATAAAGTTTAAAACAAAAAAAAAAAAAAAAAAAAATTCACCAGCAGCATAATGGCTCAAATATTTCCACGAACAGCCTGACAAAATGTGGCATTTGAAATAGAACTTTAAGAAATTAATTATAATATTCAATGCAAAGAATACAATAAAAATTTCAAACACCTAAAAAAAAAGAAAAATAGTGGAAGTGTAAGCTGGTTAAAACGTATTTCTTTTCAAATTCTTATGAATTATTGAAAATATTTGAAAATAAAAAAAAAAAAAAAATAGCTAAAATTGCGTCCACTAAAGTAACACAAGAAACACAAACCATGCCTGGCTCAGCAGTGTGGTCGGGTAAGTTATTCCTTGAATATGTATCAAGAACAATTTCTATCGATGTCTGACTTAGTGCTGGTTTACACATGTCAAGTTTCCCTGATCAAGTTTGAATTCAGTTGAGAGAAAGACAGAGAAATTTATATTGCTTTCATTGTTTTTCTCCCAGCTGAATTAAAACTTAATTAGGGAAACTTGACGTGTGCAAACCAGGGGGCAAATTACAGAATTCGATTACATTTAAATTGTATTGACATTTCGATCGATATCGAGTGCCGTAATTTGGACCCAGCACTTAAGATGATGATAGTGCTGAAATGTTTGTAAAACTCATGAAATATGAAAGATAAAACATTGTGGAGAAATCTGTTTAATAAACCTATTATAAGCCTTAAATATATATAATGATTATTCTTAATGATTATCAAAGTTTATAAAAGGTTTACAAGCCTCTGATAAATAAAAAAAAAAACAGTACTATGCCTTCTTAGCAACACTTCAAATGTTTATAAAGCGAGTTTTGTAGGGAAACATGTTTTATAAACCTATTAAAAGCTTATGATAAATATATAATACATACTGACGACGAACTATTAATAATATTTCAAAGGTTTCTTAAACAAACTTTATATGAAAATCCGTTTTAAAAAGATATTATAAGCCTTTAATACATATCACAGGCATACTGGCCTCTTCATTATAGTCAGCAAATGTGTATAAAGGAAAATCTGTTTGATATATCTATTACAAACGTTTTATAAGACCTATATTGTCTATTTTATATCATTCCAAAATATTTACTCACTACTGCAAGACTCTACTCTCTAAAAATTCAATTCTTTTACAATTACTATCTTAAATGGTTAAACCGGTAACCGGTTAGTTGCAAATATTTAATTAATTATATGTTAAGAATACTAATTAATTACTCAATTATACATTACCGACTACTCTCACAAACAAAAATTACATAAATACATATAAAACTTTTAAAAGTACTAAAGGTACGGTCACATCTGGCAAACATTTGCCCAAAAAAGCGTAACCACTAGATGGCACGAAGGTCTTATACACAAAAATAACGCAAAATCTACTCGCACACATGGTCAGGCTTTTAAAAAACTATTTATAGGAACGTAAATTTGAAGTTAGCGAAGGCAATTTTTAAGCCCTCCGCAGTCGATCGAAGCCGGGCATCCTAAAGGCAGCATCTTCGGTCCCTTGCTGTACTTATTAATATATGCCTCTGACTTACCGTTAAGCAATAACAATCATACATCAACATTTGCTGATGATACAGTTTTGTTAAGCGTTCATGAAAATCCAGTAGATGCTTCCCGGAACTTACAAGACAAGGGTATATATCCAAATTGGAAAAATGGCTCAAACAATGGCGTATAAAAGTTAACGAGCAGAAATGTGTACACGTCACTTTTACGTTGCGCAGAGAAACATGTCCGCTTATACAACTCAACACCGAGACTATACCGCAACACACTAAAGTAAAATATGATATGATCGTCGTTTAACATGGAAATCGCACATAGACGCAATGTTGATCCAAATGAAATTAAAAGCCTAAAACATCAACAGTTCATTCAAGATGTCAAAATATAGCGCTCAAGCGTTCAAACACACACACAAACTGAAACCAGCTGACGAGCAAATCTGCTGATGCGTGTACCTGTTATTATTGTACCATGGCCTAGACTGTAAACTTCTCTTATACAACGCAATCCTAAAACCACTATGGTCCGTCCTATGGAATCCAGTTATGGGGCACTCCATCAGCATCGAATGTAGAAAAAATTCAAAGGCGACAAAATAAAATTCTACGTACAATAACAGCAGCCTCCTGGTATATCCGAAATCAGCGAACTCACAAAGCCATTGATGTTCCGGTGGTGAAGAAGTATTTTCAAAACACGCGAGATAATATATTAAAAAAACTTGTGTTGCACCCAAATCCACTTGCCCGCAATATTCTTCTTCTTGAAAAAAAGCGATACTTTTTTTCTCAGCCGTACACGAGAGATGTAAAACAATAAAAATCAACCGTTGAATTTAAAAATCCAATATCAGAACCGATATTTTATTTTTTTGCTGATTTTCAATACGAATCATCGTAAGAAAAAGCCTACATTTCATTCCCAGACCCATGTCTCTAGCTCTGCTAGTGTCTTTGGAAAATCGATTTCACGTACAGACAAACGGGCAGACGGACATGGCTTATTCAACATCCCTATCTATAAGGATTCAGAATATATATGTATGTATACTATATGGACCTCTTATAAATATTGTGGAAATTACACACGTAGTGACAAACCTATAAATACCCTTACCATTTTTGGTGAAGGATATAAAAAATACCGGTTACTCTTCTTGTGATAAGATAACGATTAACAAATAAATTATTGGAATAAGGGGCTGTGCACATATTACGTAACGCTGTTTTCAGAGATTTTATACCCCCCCCCCCCCACCGTAACGCTTTTTAATAATTTTTTAGTGCAAAATTTCCAATCCGTAACAAATCTTTAACCTTTCCCCCCCCCTTGGAGCGTTACGTAATATGTGCACAGCCTCTAAAATAATAATGGTGTAATTCATATATGATTCATAAACGTTAAAGTGCACATAAAAACCTGTTTTCCCATACGAAATTCGTACAATAACGCCACAATAACTCTATGAATCGTTTATGAATTACACCTTAAAATAAGAGAAATTTATGTTTAGTTTAAAATACAATGGTTAGTCGTATAATACCGATTACTAGCGCAGAATAAAATGATTTTTTTTTGTAGCGTATTAACAAAAATAATAAACAAAAAACTCCAATAATTAATTAAATTTCCATACGTTGCGGTGATATGTTAGAGAGATACGTATGTATGTATGTATGTATGTATGTATATGGATAAGATTTCTAAGTTAAAGCTATAAACCGGTTACTCGTCAAGTTTTATGCCAAATAAAAACTTATTTAAATCATGTCTATTTATGTATATATTTTCTATAACGTCCGCTTATGATGTTCTTTATTGCAATTTCCATATTCAAATAAGTAATCAGTAACCGAAACAGTAACTACCTAATTGTTGAATAAAATAAAAAAAATTTCATAAAAAAAACACAGTTACTATTTTATTTGATTTTTAGCGCGATATCATAAATTTTTGGACATATCAAGAAAAATTCTTAAAATTTTGTTTTACGATGTCGAACGAATTTTTCTTTCGTACAAATTATATTAAATTGTTTTAAATGTAACTTGTACAAAAAAAAAAAAACTAACTAACATTAAAAATTCCGTTACGAGGGTTAGCGAAAAAGTATCGATATCGAAATTTAAATATGTAATTTATTGTTTCGACAGTCGATATAAAAAATTTTTTTACCATTAGTTGAGATTCGAAAAGCTTTAAACTTTGTGTGTTCCTAATTTGATTACCAGAAATTTGTTTGCCATAAGGTGAATAAAATTCGCCAATGTTATAAAACTTTTCCTAATATATTTTTTTAGCTAAGTGTACTATAGTTTATTACAAATAATTTATAAATTTTTTAATAGTCAATTCTTGCAAACTTCATTACAGTTTTCCATACACACCTGTTAAGAAAAGAGAATTGTAAAAGATTTTTATTGTTGTTATTCTTCCAAAAACTTTTAAGACTAATTTTTCATACAAACATTATTAAGTGATTAAAATAAGTTAGTGTGAATGAGTAAGAGTTAATTCGATTTAATTATTTTTGAATTTTTTTTTCTCTAAAAAGTTTTATCTGTTTTTGCAAAGCCTGACCATTGCTAATGTAAAGCAAAGTAATGTATCGCACAAACGTGTTTATAAACATTTTTTTATTGTTATCTTTGCGCCCGTGTGTGTATATTTGCCAATGCAAAGCACGTTCATATACACCAACACAGTTGTAATATATGATGCAAAACAGCAATAAAATGTGCATGCCACCCGTCAACACTACTAAACAGTATTAAATTGTTTCTAACAGAACTGGAAATGTTAGATTTGAAATGATATGACAACAAATAATTAAACAAATATTATTTACATGTAGACCTCTTCCCCATAGGGGGCTTAAGCCTGAAATTGTAGACAACTTCTTCTATCTTACTAAAAACTGGGCTTGCATTATTAAGCTTTTTTTATAGGAAAGAAGAAATGTCCTAATAATTAACAAAAGCTCAGCATTTCTTCACTTTTCATAAGTTTTCGAAGTACATACTTGCTTTATCTCTGGTGAAAAAAGGACCCTTAACATCACTCTTATCAGAAATAGAAGTTCACGTGATATTTGTTCTCTTTCTATAAAATTCTGATCGCCAAATTTTTGCGTTCTTCTGTGACAGTGCACTATTTTATAATTTTGTTGACCATTTTTTTTTTTTTTTTTGTTTATGGAAAATATATCATGTGAACTTCTTTTTTCCCGATAAGGATGATTCCTTCCATGATATGCGATTTGAGAAATGGCTATATGGTTTATTTTGAGGACGTAATTATATCGCGAATAATACGGTATTTACATTATGCAACTTTGTTGCCTGCAATTTTTATTTTAAGGTAGAGTTTTGAAATATAGGGTGTTTTTTATAGAGTGACACAAGTTTAAATCATAATAAGATAAGGAAATATATTTTTAATATCAATTTTAATAATTATTGGAACGAAAATGTTATGAAATTAATGTTTATATGTATTTGATTTCTGCCATGTGGCCGCCACGGCAGGCGCGTAGAAATCGCAATCTGGAACACCAATTTTCAACAACTTTTCGCAACATTTGCGGCCGCATTTCGCCGATAACTCTTCGAATGTTGATTTCCAGGTGTTCAATTGTTTGTGGTTTATCGACACAGACAAGTGACTTAACATAACCCCGAAGAAAATACTCTAATAATTGGATTAAATCCCACGATCTTGGTGGCCAATTATTTGGGCCATTACGTGAAATTATTTTTTCATCAAAAGTTTCTTTGAGTAAATCAATTGTAGCACCCGTTGCACTATGAGTTTGACTAATAAAACAATTATTTTGATTAAAAATTTCAACAATTTGAACGCGTTGCTCTGGTGTAAGTCGATTCATAATGAAATTTCAAAGCAAACTAAATAAAAAGCAATTATCAGCTGTTAAATTGGTGCTCAAATAAAGCAGTGATGCCAACTCAAAGTTGTGACACTCTAAAAAAAAAAACACGTTTTAGAAATGTTTACATTATATATTTCTTCTTTATACCTCTCTCCTTTTCTCACTGATTAAAAGAGAGTTGCATGCAACAAAAATGTATGTAAATAAATGCCTCTGAGCTTTTTTTTTGTCCAATGTAAATATCTAAAAATCGGGTAGTCCCAGCTGCAACCTATCGCCAATTCTTCTACATTTCGTATTTTGTCAGATTTTTGCCCCGAGTCTTTATAATCAGTTTCCATTTCTTTAACTCTTATTATTTAAAACATTCAAAATATAACATTTGATTAAATAGCAGCACATACCCACACCTGATCAGTACTATTAATTTTAATATTGGTAACATAACTATACAAATACATACTTAAAAATATTTGTTACATACAAACACTCTCAAAATTGTTAGAAATGTTAAATGCTGCAATCGCTATTCTGTCTAATCTTCGTTAAAATGAGTATGCTAGTACACGAGCCCAACTACTTGTGCACATGCCATACGAGTATGTAAGTATGTGTTTTAGTGTGCAATTGTTCGTTAGAGCTTATTCGTTTATATGGGGAATAGAAGTGTAAGTGTAATAATGTATTAGTTGTATTATTATTATTTTTATTATTGCATTACCTTAGTTGTTTTTGTTGTTTTTTATTGCTCATGTTGTTGCTATTGCATACGACAACAACGACGACACAACATTTTCAACGTTCAATGTACGTAATCGATGTCACGGACGTTCGTTCGTTCGTTTATAATTTTTTTTAATTCAATTTTTATTTTATTTCATGTTGTTTTTGCTGTTTCTGTTTTATTTTCGTCAATGCACAGAGAGTAAGTCAAAGTGAATACAAAAATGTGAGTGTATGTATGTATGTATGTACAATGTACATACTTTCATACTGGTATAAGTGCATACTTACATACATATACATATGTAATACATGCATGTGTATGTAATAACAAATGTAGTTTATTTTCGTTAAATTTTTTCTTTTTTTTTTTTGCCGTTTGTATTTGATTTCGTAATGCAGAACTTTCACTTGCCATGTTAGTATGTATGTATGCATTTACATACATATGTATGCATTTACATACATATGTATGTACATACATATGAATGTGTTGGTGAGTGCGTGTTTATATACATACATATAAGCATAAGTTGGTCAGATCGTCTTAGGCGTCATTGCTGTAGATAATTTGTGTACGACTGACTTGTCCTCTATTATCTATTGGATTTTCTAATTAACAATTTAGGTTTTCTGAGTGAGAAATTTCTGAAAACTTTTTAGACGACAAGATACGCGACAGTGTCTTTATTAATCTTGCGGAAGACAAGATGCTCTACATTGTCTCAATTTAACTTTGTTGAGTACAATATGGATTAACAGCGTCTTGAGTTTTCTTTTCACTTTAATTACTATGGACAATGTAAGCGACAATGACTTATATTTTGTCATCAATTCAACTTTGTTGAGTGACAGTGACTTTTGTTTTATGTTAAATACATTTTTTGAAAGCTGACCGACAATGTTTGGACAATTTGTCTTGAATTTTAGTTATATAGAACACTATGAGTGACCATCATGTCATGAATTTAGCATTGTCATACATCCGTCTGTCATTAACTTGGTTTACATACAGACATATACATACATACATACATACTCGTATATCCATATGTTTATGTGTTTATACATTTATTTGTACATGAATGTTTGATATTTAATAAATTATGTATAATAATTGTTTTAGTTTTCGATTTCTTTTTTATTGTGAACAGGTTGAATTTTAAAGTGTTTAGAAGCAAGGAGGATGATGCAAATTGCATTGATGATACATGAAATATACACATTGTAGCTTGCTTGTAAGCCAAAAAAAAAAAAAAAATTAATTATCAAAATAATAATCATCAGTAGTTCTTTCGTAATAGATATTTAAAAGTTTCTAATGGTGTTTTCTTTTCTGCACACAAAATTGCACCTTGTTTAAAGGTACATACATGCATAAAAGGTCTTGCCAACCCTGTAATAATGCAACCTGTTATATCACTACAATAAAACACAACTTATGAAAAAGTGGAACACCCTGTGTTTAACAGCTGACAGCTAAGTTTTACAGGGCCCTATCAACACTGTAGATTTTTGCAAGACATAAAGTGCAATGCCTTTCACCATTAGTGAGGGCGACTTTTTTAGAATCACACACACCACCCTTTTACACAGCAAAAAATTTTTAAGAAACGAACACCAAACTACACTTTCAGCGCGGAGATGTACCATTTTTTTTTTGTAGAAAAGAAAACACCATAAGAATCCTTTTATGTTTAAAATGTAATATATATGTATGTATGTACATAGATATATAATTTTTGTTTTAATTGAGAATCTACATTTGTAATTTATTCACCACTTTTGTTTTGTATACGGGAAATAGTTTGCTCACAATAAGGGGAATATGTAAACAATTCGAATGCCACACATAGATACTGTTATATAAAAATTTTATTTTCAAGCCATAAAATAACCAGTGTTCTTGTCCTGGGGTGTTATTCTGTATTGCGATGCGATAGCAAATGCGATTCGAAAGCAATCTTATTTACATTGCTTTCGCATAGCATTTGCTTTCGCATCGCAATACAGAATAACCTCCCTGTAGTCTGGTATCCCATAAATTTTTTTTAAATCTCATTATATTCATTTCATTTAAAAACCATTTAATTTTAAATTCGTGTTAAAAATATAAAATTTCGCGCAACCAGCCGATCAGATGATGGAAAAATATCACTCATACGCACAAGTGTCCCGAAAAAAAAAATTAAATAAAATTATATGACATCAGCAAAATTCCTTCCATTCGATAAAAAAAACGAACCAAAAACTGTCTTGTAACTTTTATTAAACATTTTAAAAAAAGAAATCTTAAACTTTGCTATGATACTTTTTTTATTAAAATCGAAATAACAATTGGTACAATCATTATTCAAAATTAAATAACTTTAGGGAGCGTAATTTATTTTTTTTTTTAATTAATATAGTGTCATTTGAACGGTTTAGATTTTTTTCAACTAAACGCGAAGACAGTTTCTTTCTTAATATATTATTAGAAGTAAAAACATATTCACCATTATCGTGAATAGAAAGTGGAATTTTTGTTGCTGTGAAATTTTCATTCCCTCGAAGGGAAAAATGGTATCGTGAATTTCCCGTGAAAAATTATTCCCGCTATCAGTTTTCAGTGAATGTAAAATAAGAAAAGAGATTAAAAAGCAAGAAATCATAGAAATTTTTGTTCAAAAATATACACGGACATATTTATTTTAAAGAAAAATTTAAAAAATCAAAGCTAAATATTCAGTGTTGGAGCTTTAGTTTGGTTACTCCGTTTGTTTATTGCATTCTGACTTTTATATGGTAAAATAATTCGGCTACTTTTTTGGAAACCCAACAAAACGAAAAAATTACAATAAATTAAAGCTTCACAAATCTGCAGGCAATCGACTTGTTGTTTTGCATTTTGTTGAGCACTACATCAGTTTGTGCCTTATTATCAGATCTTTTCATTAAAATATGTAAATATTTTAAGCTTTAATATTCGAATTATAAGAAGAACTACATACATGTTCTGTTCTGTTCCCAATCAAAAATAATAAGTGAACAAATTGAAGGGAAAAGTGAAAAAACTCGCGGGAAAATAATCATTCACGATTAGGGGAATTTTATTTTGGCATGAAATTATTCACAGGGAATTGTTTCACGATTGCAAATTTAGTGAAAGGGAAAAAGTTTCGAGGGAAAAATTACTCAAAATAGGGGTGATTAAAATTTTTTTAGTTATGTTTTCAATATATTTAATATGCGTTGGCTAACTTACCGATTTAAATACAGTGAATATCTATTTAAAGCTAACATAGCTTGCAGAATAGCCTCCAAGATAAATTTTAAGGTTCAGAAAAAATATCAAGTTATTGAGCCTTTAACAACATTTGTTCAAGTTTTTGAGTAGCCGATATCCAAAACAAAAATTACATGTTTTTTTGGTATCTTCATGTTTCTGTGAGTTCACTTAGAGATTAAAGATTTTTTTTAATTTTATGTAGCTGGCATAGCTTGCCAGCAGCACATAGCAAAATAGGAGATTTAACTTTAATCGATTAATTAATTGTCTAAAACATATTTGAAATCGTTTAACTCATATGTATGTCCAGCCAATTTTTAACATTAGCATTAATTTTTGAAGTGTGGTGAAATTCTATAAAAACTCACCACAGCATAAAATTTAACTCATTCGCAAAACTGCCAGATTTGACGATTTATCGTCATTTTGACGATTTATCGTCATTTTGACGATTTTGGGTCCTAAAAATGACATAGTGACATAATTCAAGTTTGCAACATTTATTTGTAGTATTGAAGCAACTCAACTGCCGAAAATTTTAATGAGCAACTTTTTAAAAACTATTTTGCCTAAATCTGTAAACTTTAAATTAATCTATATATATATAAAATTGTTGCAAGTGTGTTGTGACTTTATAACTCACGAACGGTCAAACCGAATTGGATTAAATTTTTAGGGTTTGTTCGTATGGTCGTGTAGATGGTTTATCCAAATCGGTCGACGCGTTCGTGAGTTATGTCTTTTCGTGAAAGTCGTGATGTGCTTTGATTAGGTAAATCGAAATTTATAAAAGTAAATATCTTCCGTCCGAAGCCGGGGCTCTCAGCTAGTTGATTATAAAAACAAAAACAATTTATTAAATTTTTAAGACATTTATTTAGCAATATTTGCCAGAGATGAATTTGAAGAAGCACAAATAAGTGCAAAAGAAAAATAATAATTATGTTAATTTTTATATAGAGCTTTGTGATCAGTTATTATCCAGATTTGATTTTGAAAATAAATATATAAAGTTCTTGGGCAAATTAATCCATTTACTATTATTAATGTAGAATAAAGATGGTTTTCTGAAATTATAACAGAATTTTCCTATTTTGTTGAAGAAAGTGAAAGCCAAGAGCTAAAACTGAGTTCAGACAATTAAAATTATTGTCCTGATAAAAACATATAACTATTGGATTTTTGGAAAAAAATATTAGATATGCAAACGAGGGATTCTATAGTCTTTTGTTTCCGGTTTTGACTAAATTTATTACAAAAAACCTAGTTTTACCACAATCCCCAGCAAATGTGGAAATAATACTTTGTCAGGTAAACATAAATAAGACTAAAGTAAGAAATTCATTGAAAAAGTCGTATTTGGAAGCAATATTAATTACAAAAGATTATTTAAAGCTGCAATGATTTAACAGTTGTACCTGAATTAATCAATATGTTTAATTGCAATATATGTATGTCTATATATTTGTAAAATATATTATACATATATGTATGTATGTATGTATGTGTATGTATATGTATACAAGTATATTTTCTTTAAAAATTATACATATTTTTATTGTATAAATTTATTTTTTAATTTTTTATAAATTTTGTGTGTTCAAAATTGAAATTTAAAATGCATATTTTACTAAATTAGAGTAAAAATAACTAAATAATTTGGATTTTTTTATTTTTTTTTTCCATTCATCTTTTCAAATTATTGAAAAACATGTATTTACATGTGATTTTATCGTGAATTCTAATTGAAGTATCTGATCTCTGTATTCGAAAGAATGCTGTTTTATTAATCAGATTTGTTTATTTAAGAGTTTTGTTATGTTTTGCCTTTAATAATATATATTTTGTTGGAAAAAAAGAAAGGTTTTTTTTTTCATTTGACGTTTGTATGACGATTTCAATAAGCTATTTTGACGATAATGACGATTTTTGCCCAAAAATATGACGATATTACCTCAAAAAATCTGGCAGCTATGCTCATTCGGCAAAAAGTGTTACATTTCACATAATATGGACACAGATAAAGCATTTACGTGCTATGCAAAAAAAATTTCATAGATTTTTTAAGCGTAATAGCTTTTATATCACAAAATCCTACTTACTATTTTTAAAGTTACAATTTACATAATTTTTTTGCTACATATGTATGTATATTTATGTATAATTTAAAAATAAAAATTGTCTTGCAACAGTTTGCCAGACATATTTAGAAAAATATCTTTCAAAATTTTAACAGAAGCCAAAAAAGTACCTACCGTCTACTTTTCTCCGTAGAAAATTAAGTCATATTTATACAATAATTAAAACCAGATATACTTACATTCATAAGTATGTATGTGTGTATCATAACCGTCAATATTGCATTCGAATACAATTAATTTAAAACCTCAATTACGGCTTAATAAAAACTAAAAGTGATTTGTTTAGTGAGCAAGAAAGTAAAAAATATTGCAAACCTTATGTATCAGGAAGTGAAAAAGCAAACAAACAATACAACAACTTCAAAATTGTGTTATTTAATACAACAGCGCAAAAATAAAACATAAAAAAAACAATTAGACACTAAACTGCATTGAAAATGACAAGACAAGATATACATAAGAAAAATAAAGCAAAACAACATTAGATGAAAAAAAAAACCTGAAGCAAAGTTACATGAATGCAACATGAAAAGCAAAAAAGGAAAAAAAATGTGGTATATAACTTGCAACAACGACACTGGGGCACAAGCACACAAGACTAAACATATATTTTTACTTACAAAGACAAACAGACAGACAGATTATTCAAGTATTTTTTTATTTTTTTTTATATGTGTTTGAATAAAATATAAATGAATGCAGTCATTTGATGTAAAACGGGAACTTTGAAAGCTTTTGGAATAAACGACGGTGGTTATACATACATACATATGTATGTATAATTATCTAACTAGAATGGAGTTTTGAAAGATTATGTACGTATGTATGTCCCTGCCTTTAGCGACCCCTAAAGCTCCTCTCTCTCTAAGAGATCAGTTTAGGGGTATACATATTTTTAAACACTATCAGGAACATTTTTGTGGAATATTTCAACACTCTCTTGACTCGTCGCACTATGGATATTTTTCTCAACTTATTGAAAAACGGGATTAAGGTTTCTATTCCTACTTCATTTGGTAGACTAATATTCTGAAGCGATTGAAAGAAAATATTTGTCGTAGATTTCTCTAACAGTTGAGTCGTTTTTGTCAGACTCGGCTGCATAATTTAATCACAAGAGAGAGGCGATCCCATGAAATCAAACCCATGTCCATTTATGAAAAGAAAAATATCAAATACTTTTTAAAGCTGGTGTGGTGTTGCGATCTAAAGTTAGGCAATTTCGAATATTAGTCATATCTATAAAATACATAAGTATGTACCAGACAAATGGGGGGAGAAATCTAACTCTAACTGGTCTTTGACAAATTACAAAAAAAAATGAATTACTCTTTAATTCGAAATGATTCATAATTATGTTGGTTTGAATTCTTTTGAACCACCCTCGTATAAAAAGTATCGTATAAATGCATATAGTTTTTATGTTTTATGTAATTTTAATTAAACAGGAAAAGAAAAATATTTCATGTTTTTTTTTTTCTTCTTCGTTTTTGTTAATTTATGTAAAAGGAAAATTCAAACAAGCAAAAGCTTTCGTAGAAACTGTAAAAACTGTAAATTTCTGAAATTTTAAGAGCTAAAAGCTAAATTAGCACCGGTTTTTATTAATACGAAAATCACACACACACACTATATCAGTTTTTACTGTTACAAAAACACTAGCCACATGTAAACAAATGTTATTTATTAAGAGAGAGGTAGAAAGCGAGAGAGACCTGGATTTTGGTAACCGTTAAAATGTAGAGAACCAGAGAGGACTATATTCACATACCGGCAACTTCAATTGTTGTTCGTTCATTCTTTTATATAAAGCTTCCAAATTTTTTTATGTTTACTGTTATTAACAGAGAGAGCATTTGAGAGTGTTTGTGCATGTTTCTAGACATGGGTAGGTGAAGAGTATTTACAGTTTAACTTTTGCTAGGTAAAGAGTTTAAAGAAATTGAAAGCTTTTGCGTTATTTGTGTGTGCGTATGTGTGTGTGTGAGTGCATGTGTACATTAATGTAGAGTTTAAGTGTAAGTGAGGAATTTTCTTTATTACTAACGGTAAAAAGTAAGTTTTTCTTATAATGTTTTTGTTGTTGTTTAGTTTAGAGCTTTCTTTTTTTCACTCTCTTTTCGAATTGTTTTGTTTATTATTAAGTAATACCGAAGTGAGAATGTGTATGTGCGTGTGTGTGTGTGTGCGTTATTTTAAGGGAGACAGTGTATATTTTATGTATGTTTTTTTTTTTTTGCCTGCTTTTAATGAAGTGTAGGTGAAACTCTTTTCCTATTTTAGCTTTTTATCCCCCCTATTTTGTAGTGTATTAACTGCTATGCTCTTTAAAAAGTGTGAGTATTATTATTTGATAGTTTTTTTTGCGTTTCAATGAAGCATTAGAAAAAAATTTTGTTTTGTCTTTAAAAAAAAATAAAGCAAAAATAAATAGTTTTTGAATTTTTATGTAGGTCTCTGTTTCGGTTTCTTCTTGCTTTTTAAATGTTATTGCTAATGGATTTGTGTGTGCGCGAGTTTGTGTGTTGGTATGTGTCATGTTGCTGCTGTTATATGTTGATTTAGTTTTCAAATGAAATATAGTTTTTGGCGCTTGTTGGTGGCTTTCTTTCGTTGACTCCTTTCATTTCACTTTAAACCGTTCGCCTAAACGCACGTTTAACGCGGCTTGTTGTTTAAACACTTCTACATACATACTTTTACTCTACAAACATAAAACAACAACAAAACTTAAAAAAAGAGACATTAACTTAACTTTGCAAATAGTAAAAAAAATAGAAAACTTTTGTTTTAAATAAAACAACTACAACTACAGCAACAAAATAAAGCAAAGAAAGAACTTTTTTCTGTCTTGAATTAAAAAAAGTCTTTGCTGCTTTTTAAGTTATTAAACGTTTTTCTTCTGGTCGCTTTTGCATTTTTGCTCGGCAGCGAGTAGTTGTGTTTGTGTGTTTGCGCTTTTGTATATACATGTGTGTGTGTGTGTGTTTATAGGTTTATTTGAATTTATTTTGTTGTTTTTATTGTATTTTACATAAAAACTCATACTCTAACGTTAACATTTTCCATTTACTCTATAAAAACTCTAACGGTAACATTTCATTTTGAAATTTTCAAAAAATGCTGTAACTTTCGGTTTGAAATTTTTTAAAAGCAACTGACAGTATGCTAAACTTTCTTCGGCTGTTAGGAAGACTAACTAACGCTCGTTAAATAAAATACAAATAATTTTTTGTTTAAACAAAAAAGTTTTATAAAATTAAAATAATAATAAAAATATATGTTTATTACAATTAAAAACAAAGCGCGCGCGTTCTTTTGTCCTCTCTGGTTTACAATTGATTATTAAACTACATAAAATACTAAATTGTGTATGCTGAAACCGGAAATAAGTTGGAAATTTCTCAGTCAAATCGATAGTTCGTAATAAAAAAAACAATTGCTCAACATTTAATAATAAATTGGAATATCTACTACAAGTTTTCTAAAGCAAATTTTTTGTGATTTATTAAAAATATTTAAAAAAATAAAGGTGTTTATTTCCATTCATTTGAAAAAAGAATATATTACAAATAATTTTAACGAGTTGTTGTTGGCGTGGATAAAGGAACTTAAAAAGTTTTACTTACAAAAAAAAAAAACAAAGGCACATAAAGTGATTTATTAAATAAATGAATTGAAAATGAAAGAAAATTATAACAGAAAAATAAATTAATAAAACAACTTTATTATTTAAAAATATAGTATAAGTTTTTTTAGCTTTTTGATGCAGTGACGAACTTCTGTTTTCAAATGCTTTTTTTTTTTTTTTGTTTTCTGGCATATAATAATAAAAGTATGCTTTCATTTTAAAGAAAATGCAATTAAAAACGAATTATAAAAAATAAAAAGTTTAACAAGCTGGAGTCCAATATGAAAATCATGAAAGAATACTTAATAAAAATTTGATATACAACAAAATATATATTAAAAATTAAATGAAAAAAATAAAATAATAAACTAAAAATTTATAAAAAAATTAACATAATTTAAATTTCATTTTAATAATTTATTTCAATCAAAACAACTAAAAATAAAATCGAAATAATCTAGGGGAAGAGATCAGACAAATATTTTTACCAACCGAAGAGATATAGACAGGCGGACGGACGAGCGTATAATATCCGAAATAAAAACATTAAAATAATAAACATCAATCTGAAATCATATGATTTCCTTTCGAAGACAATAAAAAATTTCAATTTGGTCTCTAAACGACTTCCTCTTTTCCTCGAATCATCATTCTTTTAAAATTATTTCCAAGAAATTAAAATTCATGCAAGCATGTACGAAAATAAATTAAATTAATAAAATTAAAATCAAAATGCTTGCAGATGGGAGTGGCACTGCCCAAGCGTATTGCTTGTATCTGTCATACGTCATAATAATCAACTAGAAATTGATGTAAAGTTCATTTTAAGAAAATTTAAAGTAATATTCAGAATAGTATTTACATTTTGTAGGCGTGGCACTAGTCAGTTTGGCAAGTATTGTTTCATTGACTTGACTGTGTGTGTGTCGTATTTTATAATAATCAATTGTACGCAGAATTAATTTAAAGAAAATCAAAAGTAGTTTGGAAAATAATATTTACATTTTTGGGGGCATGGCATTGGTCATTTTCTCAAACACAATCTGTATATTCTTTTCAGTGAATATTTTTTTTTTTTTTTTGTCGAATTAGCCATCTATGAAAATTATTCAAAATCCTGAATTAATAATAAAAATTCCATATTATTTGTTTAGTCATTAATTTGAATTCGATTAATCGAGTTTTGTTTTATAACAATGCCTGAATAACACAATACCACAAAATCAAAACTATTAAAAATAAAACAAAGTTCTAACGATTAATTTTTTGAATTGATGATCCCAATTTGGAGCACAAATTTTATTTAGATATTCCTACATATTTATGTAGTTATTATATCAATTTTTCTCTCCCCTGTGGCCCAGAACGTACAATTCTAAATTACTATTAAACAATTTAAATTTTAATAAAGTTCCATTGCATTGAAAAACTAAATATAAATATAATAAACAAAAAAATAAATTAAGTTCCCTATTCTCTCCTCTCTCTAGCCTGTTACTAGTACATACTTATTTTGAATACATACTTATAAAATTAATAATAATAATTAAAAGCTTTCATAGATATATATGATGAGGAATTTTAACATAAATGTCGAAATTACAAATCTTTACAAAATGGAAAAAAATAAAGAAATGTTATTCCGTCCCTAAACAAAAAAACAAAATCAAAAGAAAAACACATAAAACATGATCAACAAATAAAAACAATAAAAAGTTCAAAAATGTTGCAATAAACTGTCTAAGAAGCATTAAGTCTCAACATTTGCAGTCAAAAAGAAAAACAACATACATATATGTGTTTTTACAAAAAAATTAACATCTTGGGAACTATTTATATTAAAAATTAATGAAAACAACAAATCAATAAAAGAAATTATCTAAATGAACACAAGTGCATTTATGTTGTTGCATTTAGAAAAAAAAATTAAAAAACATTTTGTATACATGTTTTGATAAACATTTTTAATATACAAATAACTTTTTGATAACCAAAAACTATATTCGACACATATTGTAATAATAATAATAATGAAATATTGCCTTAACATATAAAATCATCATCGCACTCCTCATGTTTATAAAGAATTCATTATAAAAAAATTTTATAAAAACTTAAGAAAATGTATGGCTTAATATATTTGCCCACTTAATAAACTACTGAGCCTTCAAGTCTAATTAATAGTTTAAGGCAACATGTTGCTAAAAAAAAAAATTAAAAAGACTGGTGTAAAATATAAGTATATTTATAAGAAGCAATATTGCTAAACATACTTTAATGTATCCTTTATGAAACGATAATCTATACAAATTATAACATATTTCAACAGCGAATAAAACATTTATAATATTTTGCAAAGAACAACTTCACAAAAGACAAAAATACTTTGCAACATATAAATCCAAGTATGTTGAAAAGCTTCAAGGCTAAGTTTCCGAATATATAAAATAATAAAAATAAATTAATTTTATGTTGTATAAGCTTGGCAACAAATAAAACTAAGCATGTTGCAAGTCCAAAAATAATTATAATAATTCATTGGAAAGAAGTCAAATGTTTATAAACATATCAGTTAATAAATACAACTACAAACTAATATAAATATTAAAATACAAAGTCAAGCATATATACCTTAAGTTGGAATATATTTAAGCTGCATTGTGTATTAAGCTGAAAAGAAAAACGAATGAAAAAATTACAAAACATCTACAACTAAATCTTTAACAACAGTGGAAATTCTTTTAACATAAAATAAAAATATGTTGAGAACAGATGAGTGTAAAAAAACTATAACTTTGCAAAGGTTACAGACAACAATAAATAGTTTCTTTTGTACGAAACATGAAACCAAACATGAGCGCCCTGTTAGCAACAACCAAGTAAAGTGAAAAATTCTAAAATGCTCAATTTTGATTTGATTATAAAATTTCAACCACAAACTGCACGCTGAATTTTCCAGCAACATGTTTTTTAAAGTGCATAATACATCTCCTAAGTAAATAAAATAATATTTCAAATTATTGGGAAAAATTAATTATTATTCCCTTAGCAACATTTTATAAAATGTCTAAAGCATGCATGTTCATGTTCAGCAAGTTGAAAAAAAAGTAATTAAAATTTACATTTTACAAGAGAAAATATTTTTCAAATTCGTACTTAAAACTATGGAAATTAAACTTAATATAAACATTTTACTTCAGCAACATAATGACTAAAAAATAAATTCTCGTTTTTTGAGAATATTGTATTTATTAAAAATTAAGGCAATTAAAAAAAAAATTTTTGTAAAAAAAAAAAAACTTTATGTAAAAGAAGTAAAAAATATTAAGCAGCATGTTGACTGATAAACTTACAGCAACATGTTGCGTTCAAAAATAACCTTTAACTGAGAAAATACAAGACTTTTCGTTGTAATAAATAAAACATCCAAATGAGTGTGGAACAGCAGCAACAATTAACGGCCATTGAATTAACAAAATCTACGAATAACAAAAACAGCAATAACAACAACAACAGCAGCGCCAACGTTACAAGCAACAATAACAACAATTCAATCCTTAATGTGGAACACAGTGGAAATCCCTCTACTGAAACTACCGCCAATACTTGTGATATAACACACAATGATACTTTCCATAAAACCAAAGACTCTACATTGGACACACCGGCACTATGTCCGTCTGTTGTCAAACAAAATGGTCAACATAATGTACACGATACTAAGGAAACTAATGGCGAACATTTAAAACATCAGCAACAGCAATATGAAGATAATGAAAAAGAAAAAGAACAAAAGGATGCGTTCAGCAAACCCCAAAAGAATAATGATAAAGAGCCCCAGGACAAACAATACGACGATGAGGAGGAAGATTGTAGCCTAAATACTGCCTGTATTATTAAGTCTCCTCTGAATAAGACACTGTTAAAGAAATGTACACCCAATGGCAATGGTAATATAAACACTTTACCCTTGTCCTTTAACACTTCTAACTATAGTAGTTGTTCACATAAAACGGACTTATACGCAAATGAGTTTCATAATAAAATCACGGAAAATTTTGATTATTTTACAAAAATTCCCATACCCATAATACAAACAACATCAGCGCCAACAACAACTTTTCCGCTTAATGCCACTATACAGTGTACAAAATGCAATAACAACAATAATATACATTACAATAATTACAATTGTTATTATCGTAAAAAGGCAACGCGTTTAAAACCATCAATATGTCGTTAGTATTTAAATCTAACCCCCCTTTATAAACACATCTTAAAAACAAAAATCCTCCCACCAAAAATAATACCCTATTAATTCTTGAAATTTCTTTACAGTTTTTAGAAAATATTTTTAACATTTGAAACGCAATTTACCTTAAAAAAACATAAAATAAACCAAAATATAAAAAAAAAGAAACATTTTTTTATACAAAAAATATATAAACTGGCTTCCCAGCAACATGTTTATTGGTTTCCTAAACAAATTGGCTTAAAAACAAAAAACACTTTTTAAATCCAAAATAACATCACTCTTCTCCCATCTATTAAACACCAAAATTGGCTTGCATCCTGTACATCACAATGTTATTTGGTTTTTTACAAAGTTTTGATTGAAAATTTATCAAAAGTTTTTAATCAAAATTTTTGCAACAAAATTTTGTAACCACCCAGCTTTACCATCCATCCCAACATCAAAATTATGACATCAATAGGTAAATTGTGTAGAATTTGGTTTTTTTTTTATAATTTAAAACTAGTGCTTAAGTTTATTTAACAATGCAATTTCCTAATTGCCTCATGTTGACAGAGCAAAAGTAGAGAAACATTTCTAAATATCTTCTTAACAATGAAATGTGGTACTCTGTTCAACATTTCGCAAGGAATGTTGTCAGAATACTTAGAAAAACATATTGATGAATAATATTGGTCCATATGATGCAAAGCAAGTACTCTTTGTTTTGCGCAAAAACCTGTGAAAAATATTAAAAATATTTACATAATTATTTTACATATATTTCAATGAATGACATTCAATGACCCATAATTCATACAGTTTTTGCAAAAAATACATTGATTAAGTGTTTACATACATACTATGTACGTTGTTTCAATGAAAATATTCATTGAATTTCAATGTGAAACGCTGCACTAAAAGCATTGAAGTTATTCTTTAGGAAAGTTAATAATTATGTTATATAAATTTTACGTACTTGTACATTATGTACAAATTAATGAACGATTCGTTGAAACAATGAAATTTCTCGATAAATTTTTGTTTACTGTACGTAAAGAATTTGTAAAAAACTGTTTTTTTATCTCTGTTATGTATGTATACGTTTTTTTTTTTATTCTTCCTACCGTGAAACGCTTTCTTTCCCTTTAAGTCGGTAAACCCACACAAATTTTGTTGGCCTAATAAAAATTTGGAATTTATTACAAAAATTATTTACTAAAAAAATTAAAGTTTTTCACTTTTAAACTATTTAATAATTTTCAGTTTACTTAAATCATTGAAATTGGCCAATCAAGCACAGCATATACACACACAAACATAAATTTTAATTTAGAAAAAAATCAAAAAGACATTTTCTGTTTAATTTAAAACTTAACCACAAAATTTATAGTAGGACTAAAATAAAGCTCCCAGTGTCCAGATCTCTTTCAATTATTTAAGCACACTCTCTCTTTCTTCGCTTTACTAATATCAGCAAAATTAGAAAGAGACGGCAATATCGATCAAATTAAAGTTATGTATATCAAAACTACTTCATTAACCGAAGTACATAAATACTTGTGATGAAAAATTATAAACAATTTTTATTGAGAAATTCTCAACGGAAAATATCATTAACACTACAACAACTTATATATGATAAGTGTTTTTATTTTTATGCGATGATGCAGCCATCCTGATACGTTAGCTACGTCTAATTATAATCTAATAAATACGCAATTAATTCAAAATTGTAAAATTAAAAATTTCCATTTTCCATCCCTGAGATTATTTGTTACGCCTACAAATTATGATCCAAATAAATACGCAATTATTTCTTAAACTGTAGTATCTATTGTAAGTTTAGTGCTTTTAAAAATTTCAATTGTCCATCCCTGAGATTAACTGTTACACTTACAAATTATAATCCAAATAAATACGGAATAATTTCTTAAACTGTAGTATCTATTGAAAATTTCAATTGTCCATCCCTGAGATTAACTGTTACACTTACAAAAATTTATGTTGGAAATTAAGTGTCCCCATTATGCATATTAAAAGTAACATCATAAAAAGAACATCAACAACAACAATTACAAATAGAATTTTTGTTATCAAAGTTTATAAAAAAAAAATCACTTATGCAAACATTTAATATATACAATAGTGTTGAAAATTATAGCAGCTAAATTTATATTATCGAATGTAAAAGTATTTCTTATGCAGCATTGGATGTGGATTCTGAATAAATATTAACATAAGACCCTCGGGATATTATTTTGCAACCGAGTTTTCGTAGAAGACTGGTTCAATGTTACCTAAAAATATCAATAAAAACCTCCACAAACATTTAGAACTAATTTCGTTAGGCCAGTATTTCAGCCATGGTACACTTGCAAATATCCACTACATATTATATTCTTGAATCAATATTAACCCTTTTCGGTAATAAACGTACACGTGAAATGTATTCTCTTTCCCGAAAATAGTGATTTGCGTCAGTGTACTATTTTCTATTTTTTTCTTTTTTTTTGTTTTGTTCATTGAAAACATTACATGTGAAAAAAATATTCGCCTCTTATTTCCGATATGGGTGATCTTGCAATGTAAGTTTTAAACTGTTACATTCAGACAATAAATGACTACCAGCTAATTAAACTGGATGTGGTTTGATAGAAGAAACCTTAGTTATTTATAACTCTCGTATTCGAATTTCGATAAAATTTTAAGCAGTATTACAATGCTATTGGCGTCATTCACCAACAACGTAATACTACATATGCAGTATCTACGGAAGAGGGCGCTCTCACGTACATTATTGTATTTGGCCTTTGAAATATGAAAACACTAAAAAAAAGTCATTACAGCAACAAATGTTTTGATCACTACTGTAAATGCATAATTTGATTTAAATAAATTCTAAATATGTCACTCACTCACGCATTATATTATAAAACGCAACAACAACAACACCAACTACAAAAAAAAAAAAAAAAACTTGATTACAACTGCAATAACAACACCAACAACCACATGGAAGTTGTTGTTTCTTTTTAGTTACCAAACATGTGTCTAATAAAAAAAAACCAGCACAGTGTTTAGTATCTCTGAGTGAGTCAATAAAAATTATTTATTACACATATATTTGTGTTGTTGTTGCTGTGTTCTATGCTTTTTTTCTGAATTAATTCTGTTACGTTTTGTATTGTTTAGAATTAATCTTATGCTTGATAATGAAAATGGGTCAAATAGTTTTTTTTTTCTATGTATATTAAATTTTCGTTCATTTTCGAATCGAATCAGAAACATTTAAACGCAAACACTTGTAGGCAAACACACACGCACTCGTACACACACACACACACGCATCGTATGCCACTTAACATTTAACTTTTTTTTTCTATAGACGAAACACTGTTAGCGAGTAAAAGTAAACGAAAATGTTTATGAGAGAATGTCAAAGAAAAAAAGAAGGTAGGGCAGAGGAGGGAGTATACAACAACAACAAAAAAATATAATTTAAAGAAATCAACAACAAAAATAATAGGACCATGCTAGACCACAACACAGCAAGCATTTGTTTAAGGCTTTGTGAAATGTTCGTTGATACCCAGCGAACATTTTTTTGTTGCTAAATTCGGTTGGCAAATCTGCCCAAAATGAAAACTTTATAAACGAAAATGTTTAGAAAGCATATCGAAAGTCATAGAATCTCTATTAGACAATAAATCGGAACTCTTTGTCTGGGATATTCCAAAGGGAATTTTCACAAAAACGTTGCTTCGGCAACAAGTTCCCTGATTTCATTAGAACACATTCCGTTGTAGTAGCGATAGAACAATAAAACACACCCAACATTGCGTCGGTGCTACAGTGAGTCAATAGAATTAGCTACCCTACTGTCACCGATAAGCTTCTTCGCACTATCCTGTACGCGGTCGAGTAACTTCAAAATAGATTTTGAAGCACCGTCCCATACATGAGAGTTGTATTCCATTTTTGGTCGGATAAAGGTGGTATAAATATTAAGGAGATCAGATGGAGTTAAGGATGTCCTACACCGTCTTAATATAAAAGGGTGGTTCGCCATCAAACCTGGCGCTTCTTAATCTTAGTGTTGATGAAGCTAGATTCTCCGCAATTTTCAAACTTCGGATGCTTGTAATTAAGCTACTCAAAACTGCAACTCCCTTCTGAATCATCGACGCAATGTGTAATACACTGTTCTATTGCAGCGTAATTTATTCGAATGAAATCAAGAAACTTGTTTCCGAAACACAATCTTTGTTGCGTACAACAAACTTTCAAGTAAGATCCCATACATTGGTCTCAAAAGGCAGTGAGCCGTACAACTCCCCACCGAGGTCTTTCCAGTTACTTTCGGTAACGGTAAAGAATATTGCGGAGCCGTCTGACGAAAATGTTATTATGTTGCGCCTTGTAGGTAGGAATTCATTTAATATAATTTTTCCCTTGAAGTTTGTAATATTTTCTCATAACAAAATCTTTATGAACTTGAGCTGAATAATTATGTACATACTTTGAATTACCCAATCATGAAGATTATTTAAATGTCCTTGTTGTTGTTTTTTTTTTTTTTTTATAACACTGCACAGCATTTCAATATTTGTGATCTTTTTCAGTTTGTTTACAATTTTTTTTTTGTTATACGTACAGAGTACACACATATAATGAATAATTGAAAAGTCAAAGATAGATAGTATTTCAAGAAAAGAGGATCGAACTGAACACACACACACCATCATGTTTTCTAGATCAAACATGATGATCTCACTCCTTAGCAGAGTTCTTTTATTTCACGGTAATGACGCCAACAAGCAAAAAAAACATCAATCATGAAAATAAGTTTCTTTTTTAAAGTTCTCTTTATTATTTTTGTATCGAAATTTATCACACTTTTATCTCTACCTTTTACTAATTTTATTACAAATGTTTTTTTGTATCCCAGTCTTTAACCCCAAAAGGCAAAATGAGGGAATTACACCTTTTATTTGTACATACGTAGTTCTTAAAACAGTTTTCCAATGCAATGAAAAATTCTTTCTCTCATTAGTTTTTATTATTAATATTAAAAAATATGTATATAAGATACTACATATTTTAAATATGTCGTTGGTACAAAAATAAAGTATAAACAACAACCACTACGTCAGATGAATATTTTTAACAACAAAAAAAAAGTGTGTCAAATCAATTTTTAAATATGCAGATAAAAACTTGTTTTTGTTTTTTGTTTTTTTTTTTTGTTGTTCATTTGGGTTTTGGTTCTAAGTCTTCCTGCTATAAATTTACAAATAATTATGAGTCAAAATTAATTTAAAATATAGAATATGTATGTACATATGTATGTGCATGCATATATAAATTCATATTTAGGAAACTTTTTTGTCAATAAAATTATTTGCATCATTTAAATAAAACATGTATTAGGGGTATAACTTTGCTTCCGAAGATTTTTATTGTTGTTATTTTTGTCATATCAAAGAAAAATAAGAAGGAAGAAAGTAAAATAATAATAAAAAGTCATTTGGAGATCTGTAGGTCGGCCATCATATCTTTCACAAATGCTAAAACTTTTCCCAATCGCTCTATAAATGGCGAAGTTCTGGGGTAACAAGATTAAACCTAAAACTCTATTTTATTACGGCAACTCCCGATAATTGTTATATAGTTAATGGCCTCAAAATTTGTAATCTTTGATTTATGTCTACTATGACATTTTAATGCTCTTAAAAATGATGGGCCCTCATAATGATGCTTTCATTCCCGACTTCTCAACGACCATCAGCACAGTGAATTTATGTCGGCCTACTCCTAACGAAGCATTCATTCAACGGATGCTGTTGGCTGAAGTGGTCAGCGTAAAGCATGACCAAGAACCCGGGTTCGATTCCTGGTCAGGGAAGGTAATCAACATTATAAATTTCTTTAATATTGTGCTTTAGTATACATTAGGGGCTGTGCACATATTACGTAACGCTCCAAGGGGGGAGGGGGTTCAAGATTTGTTACGGATTGGAAATTTTGCACTGAAAAATTATTAAAAAGCGTAACGGGGGGGGGGGGGGTAAAAAATCTCTGAAAACAGCGTTACGTAATATGTGCACAGCCCCTTAATTGTTGTTTGATGATTGGTTTAGTTTTAGTTTGATGATTGCTTAGCGCTAATCACCAAACTGTTCCTCTAACAACGAGTGTGGTGTTGGCTGAAAAGGTTAGCAGGTTGACTACAAACCAAACTGTGACTTGTTCACATACCAAGTATGACCGTCTAATAGCCGCTTTAGAGTGGGATTGTAAAAGTTTTTGCTCTTAGACTGTTTAAGTAAAGAAAGCATCATAGCAGTGCCACTAAAAGATGTTCCGGCAGTGATTGATACTAATCCCAGCTAATGTGCACTACACCGCCCTCCTGCGTCAGTTAGCAGAAATGTCGGTAAAGTAAAACAAGTAATAAAATGACTAAAGTTAGTGCGTCTTCTTAACATTCAGAGTTTTGACAATACTGCTCGAAATTAACAAAAAAGTAGGCCCAATGGCAAAGTTCAATAGCCTATGTATTGCTTTCCGTAGTAGCGGCACAATACAATCCATTAAAAGGGGTCATACCCCTGATCCGTATACAGTAAAAGTAAACTATTAGAATTTGTATTCTAAGTAAATAACGATCCTTAGGGTGAATTGAGTTCACCAAATTTAAATCGTGCCATATTTCAGAGTATTTCTTAATTTCCACTCAAGCACGAATGATCCACAACAACTCATTGTTGAGTTTAATCAATATCGAGATCAACTTCTAAGGGGCTGTGCACATATTACGTAGAGATTTTATACCCCCCCCCCCCCCCCCCCCCCCGTAACGCCTTTTACTCATTTTTCAGTGCAAAATTTCAAATCCGTAACAAATCTTAAACCCCCCTTCCCCCCTGGAGCGTTACGTAATATGTGCACAGCCCCTAATCTATAGTATAGCATGTTACTGCCATTTCTTTAACTTGTCTATTTACTGTAGTTCGAGATTACGGCTTCCGAAATGTGTTTCCAACTAAATGTATAATTTTAGTAATTTTAAATAGATTTTGATATTTTCTGGCATGATCGTCTAATGTGTTTAAATTCATTGGTCACACTCAAATGATTAAAAAATTTTGATCATAATCACGTCTGTTTTTAGCCTAATCACTGAAGTTCATTGGCGGATTGTGCGCTAACATGACAAAGTTTACTTGTACTATTTGCATAATTAGTTGTTTGTTCATGTTGTTCTTGCTGTTCTATATACTTAGTTTTTTACTTTAGGTGTTTAGTGCCTTTGTTATTCATTCTTGTTTTTTATACCCTACACCAAAAATAATATGGGTATTAAATAGGTTTGTCATACCGTGCGTAATTTTCACAATATTCTTATGAAACGCATAAAATATATACATATAATATAGATCCTTATAAGTAGGGAAGTTGAAAAAGTCATGTCCGTCTGTCAGTCCGTCCGTCCGTCTGTCAGTCTGTCCGTCTGTCCGTCCGTCTGTACATGAAATCGGTTTTCCGAAAATATCAGAAAAGTTGGAGACTTTCGTTTTGGACAGATATGTCAACTTTTATCTTAAAACGATTCGTATTAAAAATCAGCATATATACCAAAAAAAAATATACACAAACATACATACATACATATATATAAAACACTAATATATGACTGCAGGGTATATAAGATTCAGCACAACCGAATATATTACTCTTGCTTGTTTAATTTTGTTTTCTTTCTTTTTTTTTTGTTCATTTGTTACTGGGCAAACAACAGTTATGTTTTGGTATGACTGATAAGTGTTACGAACAAAATTACTTTGTAAAATTAAGACACAAACACACTGAAACTATTCACACACACACATTTACAAATACACAATAACAAAGGGGTTAACAAACTTTACATTTGAGTGAATGTGAAAAAATAGCTGAAAAAGTTAAAATTTAATTATTTTTTTTTAACAAACTTTTGTTTAAATGTCAATCTAATGTTTATTAAAATTTTTAATTCTATTACACTGTCTTTCTATTTTGCGAAAAAAAAAATCTTTATTACCGTCAACATGTTGTCATTTCCTTTTATTACATTTATGTACACACTCATTTTTGTCGATTATAGTACTTGACAAAAGGTGAAACTAAAGAATCACACATTTCATACTTATCTACAACTTTTAATGCATCTTACCTACCTACCACGTGTTTGGCCCGCAATTTTGACTGTTATGCGGGATTGCAGAAAAAGAAAAATGATTGTATTATTTTCAACAGAGCAGCCAGATGTTTTTGTTTCAATACAGCAACAGAGATTGGAAAATATACACAAACGGTAAAAAATAAATTTTAAATGAATACGAAAAAAGGAATAATAAATATGGAATAACAAGAAAGCAAGATTTCCATATGGACTCACAATCGCTATGCTTGGCCGTGTGGCATCACTAGTTTCAAATCTTGTTATACTAGATGGCGGCACTATACAACAACAAGTTGAAAGTAACAAATACACGCGTATTCCCCCCTCAGTATTCTATTTACAAAATATGTAAATTATAGAAAGAATAATGTAATTCAGAGCTTGAAGCAAATGGTCACGCAAAATAGCAAATGCACAAAATCGTGCGCAACTTTTTCATAAAATTTGTGAATTAGCAATTCTCTCTTCATTTTATTGTTGGATTATTTTTTAACAAACTTTGTACGATATTTTCCCATTTGGTCTTTTGCAAGACTCTTTGCATCAAACTCTGAATACCTCTAATGATACGACCTACACCAAGTTATTGCAAGTTGCGTATGAATTGCAATAATTGAAAAACGAGTGACTGCAATTTATAGCAAATGACTTGATTAAAATTTTTTTGCATTCGGTTTGTTGAAGAGGCAGAACAAATATTTAAATAGAATAATTACTTGGGCAATTTGTAAAATTCACATAAATTATTTTTTTTTTTACGAAAATATACGAAAACATTAGAAAAATTATTTTAAATAAAATTAAAAGTAGATTAAAGATTACACATAGTATAGTTACAAATAACATACATACATATATTTTATGTTGCAGCAGTGAAACAGGCTAGAGTAATGGGTGGGAATCGAACCCACAACCGCCAAACTGATAGACTTTCAGAATGAAAGTGTTTAGAAACATTGTTGCAAAAATATTCAGCAACATGTAGCTTCTTAAAAATTTTGTTATTTACTTGCAATTGCTTGTAATGTTTCAAATTTAATATCTTTGCGGTAGAATCTAGAAGCATGATCACCTAAACTAAAACAATCAAAGCATGAACTGCCAACTTTGACTGGAGTATAAGAAATAAATTTCTAAATATCTTATTAAATGTTTAAAAATACCCTGCTACAATACACACCTCCCAATTTGTTTTAATCTTTTGTTTTTTTTTTGCGGAAGTATTAGAAAAAAAAATTATTTCAGAACTTGCAATCATTGACACAAACATATTCTTTATTATTTAAATTTGAAACGAAAACCTGTTCGCTTTGTCTTAACATTTTTTTTTTGCTATTAATTAAAAATTAATGTAAATTAATAATGATTAACAATCAGTAGTATTTAAATAAATCATTTCTACAAAAAAAAGTGATTAAAATATTTTCAAATGGTTTTTTGGATGCGGACTCTTATGTGGCAGTAGCAATATTTCCGAGAGTCGGCGAAGAGGTGCGGAAAACTTTCACAGAAAAAATTATTAGCAAAAATTTTGCATTGAGATTCAATTAATATTTTGTTTAAAACTACGTACGAATACATTAAATCGACGTATTTGAATAATTTTTGTTTAAAAAAAATTGTGGGTATGGCACTTTCCATATGAAGGATGTTTTTATGTTGCTGATCTTAAGCGAACTAATGCAGCTAAATATTTTTGTGCGCGTAACCTATTGTATTATAGTTAAGGTATTAAAAATTATACAACTGGGCGTGGCACATCCCATATAGTAATTTTGCTATAACTTGGGAACTAATAAAGAAAATATCATGAAATTTTGTAGGATAGACAAGGTTAATATGGTCCGTTTTTCCAAAATAAGAAGAAAAAAGGTTTAATAAAGGGTGTTATTTATAGAGGTATAGAACTTTGATATGGAATAAAACAATTTTTTTTTAATTGACATGAAATTTACTTTATTCGAAAGATAATCTTCTGGCATTATAATTTAAATATGACTTCTGGCAATATGACTGCCACGGCTGGCTCGGACATAGTCTAATCTGTTGGTCAAATTTTCGATGACTTTTTCCAATATTTGTGGCGGTATATCGTCAACAACGCGGCGAATGTTGTCCTCTAAGTGGTCAATCGTTTTTGGCTGATCGGCGTAAATTAGCGACTACCGTATCCTCACAGGAAATAGTCCAGCGGCCATAAATTTCAGGATCTTGGAGGCCAATAAATCAATTGTGGCACGAGCTGTATGACATGTTGCGCCGCCTTGTTGAAACCACAGCTCCTACCCATTATAATTGCTCAATTGATGAACGAAAAAGTCAGCAATCCTGGCTCAACAGCAGCATCTGACCAGCATCGTTTTTAAAGAAGTGCGGACCAATCATTCCACCATGAAAATTGGGATCAACGGCAATCTTGTTTTGGGCACAATTACAAGCATTGTTAAGGCGTCAGTCTATTCATGTTGAAATGCCAAACCAAACTAAACATAAATCGCTTGACAGCTGACAAAATGGCCACCAGTTAAAAACGTGTTGCCAACTTAAAGTTTTATACCTCTACGAAAAAACACCGTTTATAAGTGAGCGTGGCACTATTTATATTGAGGAACCTTTTTATATTGGTTTTAACGGAAAATTATTAAAAAGTGGATAAGTGGGCGTGGTAACTCCCACCTAAGAATTTTGATATTACTTTGGAAATATTGTAGTAAATGAGGTGGGATTTCTTAGGAGTTAACCCATTGATTTTAAATACTTTAAAAAAATAGTGGGCGTGGCACCTTTCACATACATAAAATTGTTTTAGAGTTTAATAAGAAACTTGTAATGTTGTGTACAGAAGCACACCGGGTCTTAACTTATAATCTTACAAAATCTAAGATTTGCAAAGCTGTTTCTAAATGTTGAAACACGCTCTTATTTCGTCAAAATCCAGCCATTGCACTCTTTTAAAAATCAACTTTTGCGTCATACAACTCATAACATATGTTTTCCCCACCAGTTCTTTTTTTTTTTTTTTTGTTGTGTCTGTCATTATGGTTATTTTATTATTATAATATAGTATTTTTTTGCACAAAACAAATTTATAATGCTAATATCGCAAACATATTTATTGTATATTATTCTCATTGTCAAGGCCATTTCAAACATCATTTGGAGTGTTAATTTTTGGTTTTTATATCTGTTACTAATATCTTATTTCTTTTAAATTAATTATTTAAATTAATTATTTTCGTCTTAATGATTGAAAACGTGGTGGACATAAATAAATATTTTGAGATTTATGTGTGGACATAAAAATAAGCAAAACAAAAAAAAACAATTTGTATGAAAGAAACTGGTCTAATAAAATAATATTAAAATGTTAAATATTGTATAAAGAAAAAATTTGCATATAAATTTTGCCAGGTGTATGATTAGTAAAGTTTTAGGATAATAGGAAAAAGTTTAAATTGAAAATAAAAATGCTGCTAGAAGCATTCGGTTAAATTTAAACAATTAAATAGAAGATTTTCAAAGTTTTATACACGAAAAAACTGTTGTAACCTAAAAAAAAACGTAAGGTTAACAGACATAGTTTAAGATTTGTAAAGTTTTTAGGCACAACGTTTTTTTATAAAGAAATACGTAAAAAAATTTGAATATAACAAATACAGCAGGTTAGTGTAAACTGTTATACTCTCACATTGTTGATATCATATTTAAAAATCATATTACATCAAAATTAAAATAATGCGCATGTCTGCTACAATTCGATATAACAGTATAACAGATGTATAACAGTTTCATTAACTGTTATACTACAGCTTAAAACAACTTTTAATCGATGGCATATGCAAAATATCTAGTAAAAAAGTTATTATAAGAATAAATTTATAACAGTTTATATAAACTATTATATGACAACAAATCTATATAACTCGTCGTATAACGTAAAATTTATACTTTTCTATCCAACAAAAGTCATTTAAATAAAAATGCATAATTTATTTGCAAAAATTACTTTAATGTGAGATGAATTACACGCTACTTTTAAAATAGCGATCCAATTTTTTAACTTAGCGCCAAATTATACCGAAAACGTGTTGCATATTTGAATTTTATACCACCAGCGGATGTTTGCAAGCATAATTTTCACAAATAAAATCGCATGCACGAGTTTTTAAAAAAATCTCAATTAAAAAATAAACAATATACAGTGAACTCGCAGAAACGTGAACTAATTTTTAACGCCGTGTTCACGTTTTTTATTTTGTTCACGTCTTAGATTGCATTTTGTAACACTTTTTTCAGTCTCTTTTGTCGTTTGTTTTATATTAAAATAAAGTATGTACGTGGTTTTTTACCTACGAAACGTATTTCGATTCTACTTTTTGTAAGAAAAATAAATAATTTTTAAAATTAAAAAAGGGTCTGTTAAAATTATTTAATTCAATGGCTTTATATAACATAATAAAAATGATTTTAGTGGATGGATATTCACTTCAAAAATTCTTCAGCGGGGAACCCCAAAATTTTTACATAGGTTTACAAAATTAAATTTAAACGTTTTGAAAAATTTTCACGTTTTAGAGAATTTATTTAAGCTTTATCCACGTTTTAAAATTGTCAATGTAAAAAAAAATGTTCATATTTTTGGGTAGTTGATGTTACTGGATGTTCACGTTTCTGCGTGTTCACTGTATTTCCGTAAAAGATCTATGATTTAAAAATCAAACAATATAATTTCTTACGGCAAGAGTATTGGATCTATAGTATGTTTGAATGCGAGTGTGTTTCTTTTTTTTAATACGCATAAGATAGAAAAATACTTCAAATAAAATACACAAGCGTATAAAATATTTGCATTTAATATTGTTTTCCTGTTGACCTCTAAAAATATACAACAACAATAATTGAGCAAAAAAAAAAAAAAGACAGTTAATCAGAAAAATATTATAACTTTTTGCAAAATTTCATAACAAATCTTAAGAATGAATAAAGTTAAAGTTAATTATTGTTTTGCGTTTTTTTTTAAATAACAAAAACCAAACATTGAACAGAAC
This sequence comes from Lypha dubia, assembly GCA_947311025.1. Taxonomy (NCBI): domain Eukaryota; kingdom Metazoa; phylum Arthropoda; class Insecta; order Diptera; family Tachinidae; genus Lypha; species Lypha dubia. The sequence goes on along the minus strand of OX371262.1, from coordinate 7,372,374 downwards.
TATGTTACTTTATCACATTTGCGCGCACCATACAATTCTTTTGAAATTTTTCCATTTCTTGTGAAAGAAATTAATCCATCATACTTTCCCTTTAGAAATTTTTAAGTTTATTCAAATCTGTCTTAAATCAAAATCTAAATAAATTTTGTTGTCATTTTTAAGCTTCTCTATTTTTCTTTTTAATTTCAATTAAAAATTAATCTGACAAATCTTTACCTTTTTTTGAAATTTGTCAGGGTTAACACTATCTTGAGTGAGTTAATTCGTAACAATTTTCGAAAAATTGTTTTTTAAACAAAGAAACAATAGAAAGAAGGGTTCAATGAACTTAAATGCATCCAAATTTTAAACTTCTTTCATATTATTGTGTATAAGCAGCATAAGAAAACCATTTTTAAAAACTTTTCTCTGGTGTAACATAAAAAAGAGTATAGAAGTAACACAGTTGTAACATGATCTTGCAAGTTTGTCGTTGTGGCGGCTGTGCTTGAATTTCGTTCGTTACAATGGGAGTTTGACATAATTTAAACAACACTAATTTATTATTACTAGGCTGTTTAGTAAATGATAAATAATATTAGTTCTAAAAATAGTAATACTTTCAATTTATTGAAATTTTACCAGCTTGTTAATTATTTTAAGCGGTAGTGATCTCTGAGAATTTAATATATAAGGGGCTGTGCACATATTACGTAACGCTGTTTTCAGCGATTTTATACACTCCCCCTCCCACCCCCCCGTAACGCTTTTTAATAATTTCCAATCCGTACAAATCTTAAACCCCCCCCCCCCTCCCCCCCCACGACCCCTTGGACCAATACGTTATATGTGCACAGTCCCTAAGACACAGCACGCTGGCAGCACTGTAATGTTTAACATATGTTTAATGTATTTAATGACGTTCAACGAAGCTACCTAACAAGTAGTGAAAGCATTTGCACATGGATACTGACGAGGTTTAGTGGCTTCTACCGAAAACAACGTTTGTTCTATTCAGCCAGTGCTGTTGAAAAATCTACAAAAGGGATGTATAAATATTAAAAATTTTTTCTTTGTTGCTCGAAATATGTTAATAATGTCTACCTAATAATTCTATGATTATAAACATTTACGAACTTTAGCCTGTATAAATATTAATAATAAATAGTTCGTAGTAATTTAAAAAATTACAATTAATATACAACATACATATATAAAAAACAATTTATTTTACTAAACTTTTTCCTGAGAGGTCAAAACGCTTTTAAGTGGTAGTATAACAGTTTTATAACAGTTGTAAGCACTGTTATACAAACTGTTATACCATATTTGTTTCTAGAAAAAATTATATGGTATTTTCTTCCTATGTGATTTTATAAAAATATCCCTCAAACTATTTATAAAGTCAACTTGCAACAAATTTACCAGCATAACAACAGTTTCCATGAAAATTATGGTAATTAATAACATTGAGAAATGCTTTGGCATATTTCGCAAATTCTCATGGGGCAGCAAGAAAAAGAAAGAAAATATTGCTGTCTTTGAGAAACAAAATATGTCTTACAGCTCCAAATCATTTAAGTGATCGTTTAACATATTTATAACCCATCCTGACATTTTTTCCGATATGTTAAAAAAAACTTAATTTCATGATAGCATGTGCAAGTACTGTACAGTTTTGCATTAAGGCCAAATCAAAATATATGTATATTAAATAAAAGTAATAGTCTTATAATAGAAAACTTAAATTTTAATTGCATATAAATATTTTATAACATCTTATTGATATTGTTATAACATTTAAAGTTTATGTTTTATCTGGAAAATTACAATATTTTCGAAATAAATATCTAAAACGAATATATATCCTGTAAACCGACTACCTTATCACAAACAAAGTTTTACACAAGCATAATTTGATTACAATCTTTTTGTTATTAATTGTAGGAATTATGACACTGAGCCGTGGCCCTTACAGCGAGCTCGATAAAATGAGCCTTTTTCAGGATCTAAAACTGAAACGACGAAAAATCGATTCAAGATGCAGCAGTGATGGTGAATCAGTAGCCGATACCTCAACCTCTTCTCCAGACCTCTTGGCGCCCATGTCGCCGAAAATGTGTGATAGTGGAGGAGGAGGTGGAGCAGGAGGAGTAGGTAGTACTAATGTGGCTAGTTCATTATCTTTGGTAACACTTTCAGCCAGCACTGCTTTAACTACAACACCTGCCACATGTTCAACCACACAAATAGCGGCTGAAGTTGTAATGGCTACCGCTAAGGCAGTGGCAGCAGCTGTCGGAGTCAAAAATGAACAGTTGCAACAATTGCAACAACAACATCAAGAACAGACTGAAATTCATTCATCATCATGTAGTGTAATGACGTCAACGGCAGCATCCACGATGATGACACCGCCCGCGCCCGTTAGAACTTCACCGCCTGTGAATACCGAAATGGCAGTGGCAGATAGTAATGAGCGAAGGACGCCCTCAAGTAATCGTGCCACACCCACACCGCCCCATAACAATGGTAATGCCAGTAGCAGCACGAGTAATGGTGGTGGCAGCTGTCGAACCTCTCCAGATTCGATGGATGATAAACCCTCGACTACCACCTCCTCACCCAATATGTCATCAAATGGCCTGTTCGGAATAGGAACGCAAAGTAGTAACGTAGGAGGAGGATCAGTGCCAGTAGGTGGTAGTAGTAACGCCAACAACAATGCCAGTAGTAATATGAGTGTTATACGCTCGGTCAAGGAGGAACGTATTTTGGCTTCTCCCACACGTATGATGGCCTACCATCATCAGCAACAACAGCAACAGCAGCATCATCAGCAGCAACTCATTCAACAGCAGCAACAACAGAGTAGTAAAACGATGACACAGTCCCAACAACATGTTACAGTTCTGGTAACACCATCTCGTATTAAGTCTGAACCACAAATACCGCCCCATACACCACATTCGCCATATTCCACAGCTGTTAGCGCTTCAACTTCAACTTCTACATCATCTCCTTTACATACAACCTCCACAACTAGCCATTATACCAGCTCTACGCAACAGCAGCAGTATCATCATCATCCACATCAGCAACAGCAGCAGCAGCAGCAACAACAGCAACAACAGCATTCTAATCCTACGCCAGCACCTCCAATAGTCACAACACATCACCTACATCAACAGCTAACGCAACCTCAGTTGCGCAAAAATAGTCCTCCTCATGACCTGCAATTGCCACCCCAACATCACCACTTATTGACGCAGTCAATGCAGCAATTGACACAGCAACAGCAATTGCAGCTGTTACAGCAAGCGGCCGCCATGTCCAGACAAAACAATCCTGCTACCAGAGAGTTGTCACCAAATGCATCAATGTCTCCCAGTTCTAGACATTCGTCCTCAAAGTCACCGCAGCAACATATGATGCAGTCGCAGCAAAATATGGGGCAACATGTGCGCATTAAGAAAGAACCTCCCGCAATGCAAAATCACAATCCAAATTTCGGCAATGGCGGCGGCAATGGTCACCAAAGACATCATTCGCCGCATCATTTCATGCAACAACAGTCTCCAAATCAGCAGCAGTCTCCACAGGGACCTCAGCCGCCACAATTGCCACCACAGGCTTTGGGTAATATGGCTCAAGCCTTAATACATCCAGCTTCGTTACAGTCTTTAAGACATCCAAATCGCGATGCGAATTTATTATTTCGTGTCAAAAACGAAGTCCAACAGCAGGTGGCGGCGGCGGCAGCAGCTGCTGCTGGTTTACCTCAACTTATGCAGCCAAGTGCTGCTGCGGTGGCCGCTGCGGCTGCTCAGCGCATGGTTTGGGTATCGAATGCTCGCATTAATGGCGTAAAGCCTGAAGTTATAGGTGGACCAATGGGCAGCATACGCCCGGGTGGTCCCGGACAATCACCCTCACCACATCACTCTTCTTCATCAGCCTCCTCAACATCACAGCTATCGCCCCAAACTCCTTCCCAAACTCCACCCAGAGGTACCCCTACCGTCATAATGGGTGAAAGTTGTGGAGTAAGAACTATGGTTTGGGGTTATGAACCAGCGGCACCCACAACTTCAGCTAGCTCAGCGAGTCAGTCACCAAATTCACATCACCATCAGCAACAGCACCATGTTTCACATCAACAAATGGGAGGAGGAGCGCCTCCCTCATCGTTACAATCCCAGCAACATCACACGTCACAGTCATCATTAAATACATCCTCTTCGTCGCCTTCAGGCGGATCTCTAACGCCCACACATACACCGGGTCCCTCGCCGCAAAATAACGAAGAAGCCGCTCAACTTTTACTGTCGCTGGGACAGACAAGAATACAAGATAATCGGCCAAGACCGCCGCATGCCTTTCGTACACCTCATGCCCTTAACATGGAAAGATTATGGGCTGGTGATTATTCTCAATTGCCTCCTGGACAGCTACATGCTCTTAACTTAAGTGCAGCTCAGCAGCCTTGGGGTGGAGGTTCATCCAATACCACAGGTATTGGTCGGAGCCTCGATAATCCTCATGAGCCAACCGATGAAGATGAACAGCCTTTAGTGTGCATGATTTGTGAAGATAAGGCCACGGGCTTGCATTATGGTATTATAACGTGTGAAGGGTAAGTTCATATGCATTAAACACATTCACCACAGCAGGCTACACGAACACAAGACTACGAAATGTTGCTATCTATATTTGTAGCCGGTAGTCAGCTACTTTTGGGAGCATCAGCGAAATAATATTATTGTATAACAGTGATGTCACTTTAAATTAAGTTTAACGTTTTCAAAAGAATATGCGTTTTTAAGCTATTGCTTAGCTTCTATCGCGGGCTTTGAGGCGACCGAATTAAGCAATTTTGAAACGTTTGTTTCTTTTTTGTCTTTTGTTTATGAAACGAAAAAACCTGGAATTTGTTTTTGAAACGAAAAAACCTCACACAAAGTTTGTTTCTTAAGTCTTTTGTTTTTTGAAGTGAAAACTTCTTTTTTGTATAGTTTATGTATGTATGATGACTATACAGTGTTGCCGCTTTGGAAATTTTTTTAAATTTCCAGTGTTGCCACTTTTCCCGGGAAATTTTCCGGCATTTCTGGGATTTTGAAGGAATTTTTATATATGTATATAAAAGTAAGTCGTGTTAGTTACACTATTTATAACTCAAGAACGGCTGAACTGATTTGGCTGAAAATTAGTGGGCAGGTAGTTAGAACTAGGAGAAGGACATAGGCACTTTTTACCTGGGGGACTATGGGAGACCCTAGTGCCTTACCTTACTTACATTTTACATAGGGACTAGGCACTTCCAGTATAGGTAGAAAGCTGAAATTGAAATTGCATAAGTTGATTAAAAAAATGCTATGCAATAGCTTTACCGCGGCAGTCCCCGAGTGCCACACGTCTTTTTTTTATTTCTTTTGTTAGAGGCTATTATAAGAGCAAAACATATTTTGTTAGGCGTGTCATTAAAATTTAAAATATTTTGGAGTATATCTCGGGAACAATAATTATTGCAGTATTGTTGCTTGGCCACTACAACAGCCAATACTAAAAACAGAAAGTGTTGAAAGCAGTTCTATAACATCTAACAGCAACATAAGTGTTTAAAATTACTTATAAACGTAGACAATTTTTATTGGGCTTATAGACACAAAAACAACTTAGAAACTTACTTGTATATATTTCTAGGGAATTTTTACAATTCTTCTCATGTTTTTACCAACACAATTAAAGTATTTTTATTTCAAAATACTTGGAAACTCAACAAGCCTTCAACAATAAAATGACTTACATAAAATATACTTAAATCTTTTATTAAATAACACTATAATTTATTAAATTTTTACTGTTTTCGTTCTGCAGAATAAGAGATTTTTAAACATTCATTTATTTTACATGGTTTATTGCATTGATAACGCTTTATTGTTTACTGTCGCCATTAAAAATAGAAATTAGTTTAATTGGACAGCTACGACAAAATCAGCATGGACAAAAACCTATTGCCGTGTTGCCTTGCTGTCGTCAATATAGTCATTCTCATATGCACACATGTATTCTAATTTTGACAGATGGTAGTCGGTAGCCTGCTGTGGCGAATGTGTTTAACGCATTAATGGTTAAAATAAATGCAGATGATAATTTCAAGTTTTAATTTTCTTTTTCAGATGCAAAGGTTTCTTTAAGCGTACCGTACAAAACAGACGGGTGTACACTTGCGTGGCAGATGGCACCTGTGAAATAACCAAAGCTCAACGGAATCGTTGTCAGTATTGTCGTTTCAAAAAATGTATTGAACAAGGCATGGTGTTACAAGGTAAAAGGAAATAATTTAAAACGAAAAAATACATGGATTAAATGATCTTTTTATATTTTTCTATGTAGCTGTTCGTGAAGATCGAATGCCTGGCGGACGTAATAGCGGCGCAGTTTATAATCTTTATAAGGTCAAGTATAAGAAGCATAAGAAGAGCAAGCAACAACAGCAGCAGCAACAGCCACAACAGTCACCTCAGCAACATTCTCCAATGCATCAACAACATCATCAGACTCAATTGTCTCCGCATCATCATCAGACTCATCTCTTTATGCCGCAGCAGCAACAGCAGCAATTGCAGCAACAGCAATTTGCCGCTGCAGTGGCGGCAGCCGCCCATCAGCAACAAACCAAATTATTAGGTGAAATGAAACCGATGTTCTTGAGTAAGGAACAACAGCAAACTATGCATTCACCGCATCACCAGCAAGCTACACTGTCGCAACCCCCACTGGGACCGCCTCAACAACCACCGCCGCCACATTTATCCTCACCCCATCATCCATTGCATGCGTCGGCGGGAGGACCACTGCACAGTCCAGTGGGTAGCGGTCCTCAACAAACAACATCACATCATCATGCCGCTTCAGCAGCGCAACAACAGCACATGGCTCACCAGCCGTCAGGAGCTTCACAAAGACCTACAACGCCCCAAGAGACTGCTATGAAAATACCCTCGCATTTGGTAAATGGTACCATACTTAAGACTGCTCTTACGAATCCTAGCGAGATTGTTCACTTACGACACCGGCTCGATTCAGCGGTTAGTTCGTCCAAAGATCGGCAGATCTCCCACGAGCATTCGCTGTCCATGATACAAACTTTAATAGACTGTGATGCCATGGAGGATATAGCCACCTTGCCTCATTTCTCCGAATTTCTCGAAGATAAATCGGAGATTAGTGAAAAACTTTGCAACATTGGCGATTCGATTGTTCACAAACTGGTGTCGTGGACTAAGAAACTGCCCTTCTACTTGGAAATTCCGGTGGAAATTCATACGAAACTCTTAACCGATAAATGGCATGAAATTCTAATATTAACAACAGCAGCCTATCAAGCTTTACACGGTAAACGGCATTCATCATCCTCCCATTCGGCCACCTCAGCCAGCAGTTCAGCCTCTTCGAATTCTTCTGCCTCCTCATCGTCCTCTTCACCCACGCAGCATAATCACCACAGCAACAATCACGCTTCATCAACATCACCTCGTCATTTAACAACACATCCTGCCTTAGTACACAAAGAAGATCCCGAATTTGTAGCCGAAGTTAATGCTCATCTAACGACGTTGCAAACGTGTTTGACCACGCTGATGGGTCAGCCCATTGCCATGGAACAGCTTAAATTAGATGTGGGTCATATGGTAGATAAAATGACACAAATAACTATAATGTTTCGGCGCATCAAATTAAAAATGGAAGAATACGTTTGTTTAAAAGTCTACATACTCTTGAATAAAGGTGAGAGTTTTAATCGTGCTAATAGATGCATTCGAAGTATGAGGTATTCGATTATTAACGTATTTTTTTTTTTTTTTTTTTTTTCAGCAGAAGTGGAACTCGAAAGCATACAGGAACGTTATATACAAGTGCTGCGAACTTTCTTGCAACATTCTTCACCACAAAACCCACAAGCCCGCCTTAATGAACTACTGTCCCATATACCAGAGGTGAGAGCTAAAGCAAGGAATTTTTTTTTTTTTTTTTTTGCTTTATAAAAAATCAACTATTAATCACAATTTTTTTAAATTTTACAACCTCATTTAGAATGTATGTAGACATTGAAAATATATGTATGTATTTTTGTCTCGAAGGCATGATCAAATGAATATTTTCAGAAGTTTTAGTTCAAGATGTCTAAAAACTTTGTTAAGAGTTGACGATAATGCCACTTCCTTAATTCCACTTCTTTTAAAGAGTGACCAAATGACTACTAAACCGATTGATAAAATTAAAAACCTTTTGCTTGAATTTTTTGCAAATAGTTCTTTCATACCGATCTCAGAAATGTTGCATCAGTAAGCATGCCAAAGATATTCTTTCGAGCGTGATCGGCCCCATACGATTTCAGTGCTGGTCTATCTCATATATTGGCAACCCTTTTCAGCACCGCGGAAAGTTGCTAAATGTAACGCCAACCTACACAAAGAGAGTAAATATAATCAAAAGCGTAGTTAATTTCTATCAAAGGCCAAGGAAATATCAAGAGCCAGACCTTGACATTTTCAATATTACTTTGATTCTTTAAAATGCTTCATTTTTAACTTCTTTCAAGAAAATTTTTTTTTTATCTAAAATTTATTTTGGACAAATAATCTCTTAACTTTTAACAATTATCTAAAGTTTAGAATCATTTGAAAGTCTAACTGGTTGGTTCTTTTCTTTTTTTTTTCTTTTTTGTGTTCCACAGATCCAAGCTGCTGCTAGTCTTTTATTGGAAAGTAAAATGTTCTACGTTCCCTTTGTCCTGAATTCCGCTAGTATAAGGTAGCAAATGCTTCAACGTGGTCTATTAACAATTGCCGAGAAACAACAGCAACGGCGACAAACGCAACCGCCTTTCGATATGACAAGAGCAACAACAACACATGAAGCAAAATTATTAAAGGAATATGAACATTTAAGCACCAAAATCAGCCACAGACAAGATTCGAACGAGAATTGCAGAGAGAGAGTAAATTGTTTGCCAATTATTGATTTGCCACAAATTAAAATTGAACAAGACGTGGAATATATGGAGGATGTCGAAGAACAGCACCAGTCAGAACAGCAAATGCCACAATACGATAGAGAAGGAGCGAAACAAAATATGCAGGTCGATCAAGAGGAGTTAGTTATGAAGCCAGTGCCTCATTTGTTGGAACCAACATCGATTTTAAAGACTTCTTTACTAACGGGAGCAGCAAATACTTTGGCCACATTAACTGCTGCTGCCGAACAAATAGCTAGAATGCCAAATGAAAGTTTAACAAAAAACTATGCTTATTTAAAGGAAGAAAATAAACGAACATACTCATTGGAGGAGCACAATGAAAAGCCCGAAACGGTAGAGGATAAGAGAATAAGTATTTCAGCGACGACGACAACGACGACGACGGCTACATATACTTCAATTTTACAAACAGCATTGATGTCTAAACGTCCGGCAACTTTAAATGTTGCAGCAACAGCATCTACAGCGACAGCATCATTAATGTCGTGTAGCTTAGCCGCAACAAAAACATTACATGTAAGAACACCAGATCAAGTTTTAAAGACTGCGGTTACGTTGGCAACTTTAGGAGAAATAGCAGCTGAACAAGAACAGCAACAACAGCAGTTACAACAACAGCTGCTGCAACAACAGCAGCAGCAGCAGCAGCAGCAGCAGCCTCATATATTAGTGGTGCCTCAGGTCCAGCGTAAAATGTGCACACTGCCTTTTAAGAAATTAAATTTTGCCAATGTAACATCCTCATCATCATCGACTCTATCATCAGCCACATCAAACACGTCCTCGTCCTCCTCCTCCTCATCCTCCTCCTCAAGCTGTACAACAACAACAAGAGCAACATCAGAAATATTAGCAACAGCAACAGGAACATCAACATCAACAACTACCACTAACATTACAAATAATTATTTAGGTTCCAATCATCTTAAAACAAATACTAATTTAACTAATAGTAGTTGTATATTAAATACGAATAATCTGGCGGCTTCAATTAGCAACAACAATGAGAAATTAGAAACAAACACAGTAAAATATTTTGATACTAATGCTATTTTAAACAACAATGTCACTATATGTAGCAGCAGCAGCAACAACACCAACATCAACAACAGTGACAATAATACCAATTTTAAATCCCAAACTATGGCCACACAAACTTTAAAAATTCCCATAATTAAACCCCATTTGGTGACAACACAAACACAAACCGAAGAACTGTCTACACAGACGGCAACAGCAGCATCAGCAACAGCAACAACTACAACTCTAATCACCCCTTTAACATTAGCAACAACACTGACAACAAATAGTAGCGCATCTTCATTACAAACAGCCAGCAGCGGGCTGTTAAGGACTGCCGTGTCAACAAACACAAAACTGTTGACACAAAACTCATCATCACTCAACCCATCATTATCAAGTAAATTCCTAACAAAATCTAAATTAGAGGCCAATGAAAATGTCGCCGCCTCCTTTTCGGCAGCAACAAATGTTGTTGCTGATAATGTGGTAGGCAACATATTCAAACATGTATCTAATAATAATAATAATAACACGACATTAGCCAAAATGAATGTTATACAAAAAAATAATACTGCTGTTAGTACCGCATCATCATTAGTTTCTTCTGATAATACTTCTTCTAGTTCTGCAAGCACCGCCCCAAATGTTACCGTTGTTGTTTTTGAAACATTGTTACCTGAGGACTGAAAACTTTGTTTATAAAACATTTTATAATTAGTTTCCTTCGATTCTTGTTAATTTTAAGCTCTATTAAATTTCCCCCTAATAATTTCTTTTCATAAAAATTATCTTGAAAACTTTTCGATATTTTCCAAACCAAAAGGGGTTGCGTCAAACTGATGAGTTAATCGAATTTCAGTTTTTTTCTGCTTTTTTTTTTTGGAATATTTTTAAAAAAATAATTAGTGCATGTCTGCATCCGTTTTATTTAGTATGAGTTGTTGGTGAGCCTTGTCTTTCCTAATAGCTAATGAAAACGCTTCATGCATCGTCATGCATCGTCATCATATAAATCTAAATTAAATTTTCTTCATGTCGAATCATCACTAAGATATTCCCAATATAATTCGGGTATGTGACATCTTTAGCGTTCTTTGACATACCGCCGGCATTTTGGTAGGAATTTCGACAGCGCTTGGCACGCTAATACTAGTAGTCTAGCACGCGATTCACTATCAAATGTGGCGGGGAGGATGTTGCTCAGTCAAAGACTTTGAAAGCTGCCATAGCATGTGTCGCGGTCAAATAGAACATCGACTTCCACAAGCAGCATAGTGATTTCATTACGGCATTCTTAAAACGGAGAGAAAAAAATGCACGAGTTGGAAATGTTCACCACAATAGATCTACGATTCTTTTCTCTAACATTTAATACGACAGACAGAAACTTGGTAAAATTTTCTGATGATTTGTCAGGCACTTTTTTTACAGTGTAAACAGACATGCCGTCGATTTAATTCTTTCTAGAATGTCGCCAGAAAAATTCTTCAGAAATTGTACAGAACTCTCACTACTATCAGGCAATGCAGTAAAGTGAAATGTCTCTGCAACATGTTTTAATCCACATGCGAAATATTATGAGTGTTAAAAACGTTAAATGATGCACATTTTCGAATTAAGACCGGCAATGTGTTCAGCATTGCATGCGTAAAAAATATGCATTAAAAATTTTTGTAAAATTTTTGCACTGTTGTGTTTTCTGTTAATAAAATATATTAAATGTTTCTGGCAATATTTTTACAAAACTTCTAAATAAAGTAATTGGGAATTTTTACAGCTGATCTAGAATACAAAATAAAACAATAAAAACGTTACAACTTCTACAAATCGCTAGTTATACACAATATTTTAAACGTCATGAAATAATAAATGTTGCTCAACATTTTCCGCAAATTCAAAGAGAGAGTTAAGCTGTAACCCCTTTATTCTGTTCAGTATTTCATGCAGAATTCTGTCAAAATGCATTTATAAAAAATTTTTAAAAAAAAAAAACCTTCCAAAAGTTGTACTCTGTTTTCTGGAGGAAAAAACATATGAAATATTTTTAGCAACATTTCAAGAAAGCAGCGAAATAAAGCCAATGGTTATTATTGCATAAAGGAATTTGGCCAGCTAATCTACAATGTAGTATAGTTTTGTGATTAAATTAAAAGCGCCTAAAAATCGCTAGATATATACACCACATATTAAATATTTATCATAAAAGGTTTTCCAATAAGAGAGATATGATTTATTAAAAAAAAAAAACACTTATTGTTAAGGAAATTCAAAAGTTTTTTATTTAATGTGAAGTACGACTTCTTTTGCAGGAACGAATTCGATGAACCTAATTTTCGAGCACTTTTTCCAGTAAATCAAGTCGTATGTCATGAATGGCACGTTCAATATTGACTTGTAAAGCTTGAAGAGAGTCTGGTTTATTTCGAAAGACCAATGACTTCAAAATAACCCCACAAGAAATAGTCTAATTGTGTTAAATCAGAACTTCTTGGAGGCCATTCAATGCCACAATTTTTTGAAATAATTGAATCTCCCAAACTTTTCTCGCAATAATTCAATTGTTGCATTTTTGCTGTGTGGCAAAATCAGCAAATGCACGACGTTTACGATGGTTAAATGGCTTCAGTTCTTGAGTGAGAACAATTTTATATGGAGGCAAACCCAAATCCTTTCTAAAAATCCTGCAGGTTGTTGAGAACGTCTTGGAATCGACAAATTGCGGTCTTCAGCAACACTTGCCTGAACGGCAGCAATATTTGCATTACTTCGAGCGGTTCTTTGTCTTATTGGCACTTGAACATTATGTAAAGAAAATGTTAGCTCAAAACTTTCAACAATTCGGCGAATAGCGAGCACACTTGGACGATTATTACGACCATAAAATGGCAAAAGAGCACGAAAAGTTGCAATTGGAGAGCGATTATTTTGATAATAAAACTGAATAATTAGTAAACGTTGTTCTTGCGTATATCTCTCCATGATGAAATTGTAAACAATGAAAAACAAATGACAGATCATGATGACATATTACAAATGGCCGAAACGTCACTTCAAAATCATAGCATCCCTATTGGAAAACTTTTTATTTGATAAATGAAATAATCAATGTTACCTCAACATTTTCTGCAAATTCAAACAAAGGGTTTAGATAACATTACTTTCACCTCAAATTTTTCATAGTATGAAAAAATCAATGTTGCCGCAACATTTTTCACATAAACGCTAGGTATTGGCGTCTAAACATGTTTCTTGACAAATTTTTATATAGAAGACAATCTACATATATCTCTTATCCTTTTTGTCCTCTTTCACAAACAGAACAACCAGTATATGCATCTAACTTTATCACTTTGTCACGCCCCTTTAAAGCCTTTGAAAACTTTTTGTTACCCCACCTTTCGTACTATTTTAATAATGTTTTTTTTTTATATATATATATAAATGCTTTGTTTGCTTATATAATTTGTAAGTTACAATTTTTCGTTTGAAATTTTTTGTATGTATACAAAATTAAAAAAAAAAAAAAATTGTTTATGTTTTTTTTTTTTCTTTTTGTAATTTTTAATAAAACTAAGTAATATTAATTATTTTTATAACTATTATTATTATTACTATGTGTGTATTTTTTCGTGTATAATTAATTAATAATTTATTAATTTTTAAGTCAAATTTTATTTTATTAAAAAAAAAATACATAAAAAGAAACAAACATGCAACAACACTATACAAAATTATGGACTTTTTTGTAGTTTAATCTTGTATTCGTTAAGCTTTTATTATTGTAACTATTTTCATTATACATATATAAACATACATATGGATATGTGTATATACATATAAATACATAAACATTTTTTAGTTCATAATTATCAAAAACAAAACAAAAATCCCAAATAATTTTTTTTTTATTAATTTTACTATAATATTTTTGTAGATTAAAAATTTGTTTTATTGTGTAATTTTTTTGTGTTTTTATTTTATCATTATTTTTTTTTTTGTAATTGTTAATTATTAATCATCTATAAATATATATATTATGCATCTTCAAAAGAGAAAAAAAAAAGAAAAACTAAAACTAAAACATTTTTTTGCAAAGCTTCTTTTAAAGTTAAATAAAAAAGAAATCATACAAATCCTACAAGAAAATCCTATTAATAAAATCAAAAATTTTCAAACAAAAACAAAGAATTGGTTTTTTGCAAACCCTGGTTCGCTGGTTTTCGTTAAATATTAAAAAAAAATAAGGTTAAATCACGCAATTCTATACACTGATACATGCTGAAGCAACATGTATCCAAAGGATATTAAAAATAACTAAATTCTTAACTATTGATTCTGTAAGCAGTGACAAAGATTAAATTCACGTGTGAAGGCGGTTTTGAAAGTTTACGCCTAAAAACTTAATTTCAGGGAAATTTTTCACGTTCAATCTCCTGGTATTTTTTCTATTATAGCTTAATCTTAGAAACCATATATTTGAGGTATAATTACTTAAGATATCAAAAGTTTTTGTGTTGAAATACTCTTGGAAAATTTATTTAAGAATATTTTAGAGAGAGTATGTTGCCTCTTAAGACTAGAAAGAACTCTGTTCGAATTTGTGCAAAATGTTTAGCAACATTGATTATTTCACTGGGAAAAAATGACATATAAAATGTAATGTATTTCTAGCGATTATTAACGTTTTACTTGTTGTTAAGTTTACCACATTGTTCATGATCTGTTAAAAATTCCATATGAAATAGTGTATGGCTTGGTTTATTTCGCAGCTTCGTTGAAATGTTGCTAGAAACATTACATATCGTCGTCGAAAATCCAAAAGTACGTAACATCACCTTTTATAATTTTACAGGACAAGCAAAAAACGTTATAAAAAATATTTCAGATATAGAAACGTTGATACATACGTTATTTTAAATTATGGATATAAAAGCGTTATTTTTGGTCGCAAAAATCTAAAAATTGGTAGAGACATGTAAGATAACATAACGAATCAAAATCAATCAAAAAGTCGACTTTGAATTTTTTGTTGATACGTACTTTTGGATTTTCGACGACGATATATACATATTTTTCTCCAATGTAACGTTTTTTTTTTTGTTTTTACAAACTTTTCACGCAAATTTTTTATATGTACATACACATGTATGTACATGCATTCCGACAGGTTTCGGCATAAAATAGTGGAACACAATACCAGGATTAAAGCTTAGTACACTATTCGAATGGATTGAAAATGTTAAGCCACATTTATTATTTCATGACGTTTAAAATATTGTTTATATCTAGCGATTTGCAGAAATTGTAACTTATTTAATTTTTTTTTAAGTATTCTAAAGTGTAGAGCAGGTGGCAATATTCCCATTTACTTCATTTAGAAGTTTTCTAAAAATGTTGACAGAAACATTTAATATGTTTTACTACCAGAAAACAAAACAGTGCAACATTTTTTTCACAGTTGCAACGTTTTTTACAAACTTTTCAAGCAATTTTTTTTTTATGAATTTTGACAGAATTCCACATGAATTCTTTACTTAATAAAAAGCTCAAAATAACAAAAATGTCCTTTAAAATATTTATCCAAAGTCTATATACATACATACATATATGTTTTTAAATCTTCATAGACATCAAACATCAAAATTCCAACTTATTTAAAATACAATTACTTATTCACCATTAGGAGAGTTTTAAGCCACGCGCAATTTAAGACTGCGTTTTTGGCAACTTTCGAAAGTGCTGCCACGTTAAATTTTCAAATATTTACTTCTTCTAACTCCAAAATCATGTCAATGTGACAGCGAAGACAAGATACAAATGGTCGAGTAGAGAATTTATATGAAAAAAGTCTCAGTAGGAGAATTTACTATTTTTCGAAATTTTCATAGTTTTCGTCTTAAAGGGATTTTTTTCAATTTGTCCAAATCTTTGATTTCTTCAACCAAAGCATTTGCTGGCTTCTAAGCGATCTTTTTTTTCTTTTATTTAAAAAATTTGTTTAATATTAAATTTTCTGCGAGTTTTCTACAAGTTATTTTGATTTCTTGTGCATTTTCTCATTCCTGCACGAAATAATGAGTTTTTCTAGAACTTAAAGGAATTTTTTGGCAATTTTTTGGGTTTAAAATTTTTCTTTTTTATTTTTCTCAGCTGTTTTTGTAATTTTCAAAGTTTAGCGTGGAATTTTCAGATTTAGTTGGATTTTATGAAGTTTTCGATTTTTAGAATGAAGGAATGCGATTTTTTTTTTTTGGACTTAACAGAAGTTTTGGAAAAATTTTCCCAAAAACATACATATGTAGTGAATTTGGAGTGTTCTTGTTTATTGTGATTTGTTCAGTGAAACCATAAGTTTTGTAATGGATAGTGAGTTTTTCCTAATAAACTTAATTTAGAATTTGTAGACTTTGTAGTTTTTTGGATTTTTGTTGTGGATTTTTTTTACATGTTTTCGCAAAGATTTTTCTAAGTCTTGTTTTTTTCTTTATCTTAAAGTTTAACTCCACTGTGTTTTTGGTCGCTTGTTATATAAACTTTGATTACGTCATTTTAAGCGATTGTGACAAATAGTTACGTGGTGTACATAAATTTCTCACAAATTCAAAAAAACTTTAATTATAAAATAAAAACTCATTTCACATTTTCTATTGAAGATTAATTTTAATCATAGGGTTTTTAAAACATTGCTTTTTTATAAGAAAAAATAAAACCTTTAAAATATAGATGTTTGCATAAAAACTTTCCTTATGTCTAAATTAACAACATATTTCATTTGCTATGTTCCCCATCCCTGATATTAAACTGTTTTTCTTTATTTTATCAATTTATATTTGAAAACAAAGCATACTTTAAGGCTGACTAAATAAAATTGAACAGAAGACAAAACACGTCCAAAATGGTAACAAATTTTTATTTATTGTACAAGAGTTGTTTACAATATAAATGAAGTTAAAGAATACTTTTAAAAAAGTTAATAAATTTGCAAAACAACAAAAAAAAAAACAAAACCAAGCGTCCTAGATCTTTTACTGTCGCCTCCCCGCGCTAAAAAATATTATAGTGTTCCTCTAAAACTTGTAATTTTGTTATATGCATTTAATTATGTAATTAAAAGTGTTCATTTGTGTCATTCTTTTTAAAAAAAAAATCTACTCGTATCCATACTTATGTATACTCAAGTCTCATTTATATTGAAAACAAAAATTAACAAACGAATAAAACAAAACAAAATATGAAATAAAAAAAAAACACATTCGATTAAAATCGAATTGAAAGGATTCTCCACCATAAGCCAAAGAGAAAAAATATATGTGTAGGTACTAAATGTTTTATTAAAACAATAAATAATTGCAAGACCTATTTAATGTTCAAATTTAAATTGGGAAATATTTTGCTGTAAACGCCACTATTTCAAGATTGCTCCAAAATTTTCATATAAAATGCTACAGAATAAATATCGCGCTTTGATTGACTTCCGTCAGAAACAAATTAGTAAAAGTTAACGCAACAAATAAACTGAATCTTGAAGAAAGTAAGGAGCCGTAATTTAAATTGCAAGGGTGACGCTCTAAGCAAAACCAAAATCGTTACCCAACTAGTGGTAGAAATCTCAACTACTTTTAAATATTCAATGCTACTCAATACTTTACATTTGGGTACTGAATACTACTCGTACTGGATAATTTTAAATGTTGAACTTTTTTTAAGCAAAATTGTAAATAATTTATCACAGAGTTGCGTATCGTACGATCAATTTTCAACTCTGAAAGTATTGACTAGCCAAAAAATAGCACATAATCGATATTCGGTACCCATTATTTAACACTTTGCCAGCAGTATATACAACTAGCGATTAAATACAAAATTACATTAAAAATAAAATTAATGGCTCGATTATGGATAGCAACCGAACTTCAGTTGCGTTGCCAGCCGGCAACTGAAAATTTGTGGTTGCCAGAAAAACACTAAATAGCAACTGAAACTGGCAGCTCTCAGTTGCCAGTTGCCATCCGTAATACAATTCTCAGCAACTGGCAACGCAACTGTGGTTCGGTTGCTATCCATAATCGAGCCATAGGAAAATCAATGGTTACAGAGTTCATATTTCGTCAAAATTTGTGGACAGCTCCATTAGTGAGTAGCAGCTGTAGAAACTCATAAAGGCTTAGTCGTGAGGCAAAAATATAAACGCATGAGTACTCACTCATCAGCATCCATGTTTGCATTTAACCGATTTAATGAGCGGCTCACAAAATGAGTTGAAGAAAATTCTTCATCCTCATGAGAAAATACATATAAAAAAATCCCTCATAATCAAGAGTGAGTTTCGGTTTTGCTCTGAGGATATTATTACATCAAAGAAAGAGTGAGTAATGAGTGAGGAAATACGATCTCTGATTTCTTATGATAATTGTTAGATTAAAATCATCAATTTATTATTGAAGTAATTCTCGTATTCTAATTTTACAAATCGGTACATTTGTGCAAATATTTGTAAGTTGATGAGTAGTTTGAGAGAATGCTTCTAGTCTCATTTAAATGTATACCAATAATTTGAGATTGTCTCGAATAGATTTTAAAATTTTTCTTTTTTTTTTGTCACATCTATATAATGAATATGAACGGCCATTTCTTGTGACAGACTTTATGGCCACATTATTTAAGCGATTTTTACAAAACTTATACCAAATAAAAGATATATATTCAAAGGAGTGAACAAGATATTTTGGGTTATAGTGGGTTTAGTATTCTGGGAGCTGTAAGCGTTTATAGTTTGTACTAATAAATACATGCACACGTCTTACTCTTGTACATATGTGAGTTCAATGCCCAAACAAAAAAAAAAAACAAAAACATGCCTGGGTTTTTCTAAAATTGCTTGTGCAAAGAAAGTAAATTTTAAAGAATGTTAAAGCAACAAAAGAGAAGACAGATGATTTCTTTTTTTAATAATTTCTCTATGAACATTAAAGAAAAATATTATTTACATCTAGAATGCGGTCGATTGTTCAGCTGTTACTTTTTCTAGTAATAATAATAATAATATTTTTAGTAATTGCGCTCGGGTAGGTGTTTGGTGGTGGAGAATTAACACAAGAAAAATATTAAAACTAATTTTTACAAACATAAAATCATTACGAATTCTCACACTTAAAAATTCATTATAAAATGAAAATTATTTTAATATAACAACATTTAAAACAAAAAGCAAGAGTCTGATATAAAAAATGCCTTTAAAGTGTTTTTACGGTATGAAAAAATATAATAGTAGCAAGTAACAATTAAATTAATTTAATCAAATAAAATTCAAATACATGGAAAATTAATAATTAATATAGAATTAATAAAATTTAATTAGATTTAAAAAGGTTAAATAAAAAAAAAGCAAAATATAAAAAAACACAAAAAAAATTAAAGTAGCATTTAAGATTTACAATAAAACAAAAAAGTTTATAAAAGAATTTAATAAAAAAATATAAAAAACGAATTACATAAAACTTAAACAACAGCACATTTGCATTAAATAGTTCAGAATATGAAGGAAATAACAACAGAATGTGTGTAGAAATGTTAATTTAAAAAGAAAAGAAAAATCAACAACAAATAATAATATTTTTGCACATAAAAACATGCATTACAATTAAGTTATAAATTTAAAATTATAAAAATAAACACAAAACTAAAAATATGTTAAAATCGGAAATTTATTATCCATTAGCCTAGAAAATATTAAAGAAATAAAACTCTTGGACGAGTAATTGTACAGTTTATTTAGTTGATTTTTTTGTTGGCACTATTAAAATTAGGAAAATATTATCCTTAAGTTAGGAGGGCATTTCCAAAATCGAAAAGTCGTAATAGATTTTAAAAACGGTAGATATTGTGTTTGTTAACTACTCGTGTGTGCCCTCGCTGGTCCGAGTGTATCTGTGCTAGCTATTTTCAATCAATTTATAATTTCTGTACCATTCATTTCAAACGCACAGTGGTTAGAAAGCTGCTTATAAAAAACAAAGTATTCTTCATAAAATAACAACGAGAGAGAAGGAGAGAGGGAGCAATAAATTACTCTCTGTTTATATTGGAACTGAGTAAGCGATAGATCAGGAAGCAGCAGTCATATGGGTGGATTTGGAGTTCCCAATTACAAAACCGACAGTAGAACTTACAAATTAAAGATGTCTACTAAAATATGTTCATCAAAATTTTTTTAAAAATATAAGAGGATTTTTGAAGCTTGACAGTGCAACAATTTATGCTACGATTTCGTTCGAATACTGTTTTGTAACTGAAAATGCAAATGCTGTATGATCATTCTTTTAATAATTTTTGAAATATGATTCTACCGGGCAAATATCACAGCAAGCAAAAACAATTGAAAACAAACGAGTGCTCCAAAACAATTATGGAACCCTTTTTTCAATAGTGTTAAAATAAAACTTTCAATTTAATTTGTAAAATTTGAATCAGAAATATTTATAAAATCCCCCTTTATATTTTCATTTATTCCCTTAGAATATTTTAAAAATTATCTATAAATTTAATTGCGAAAAGGCCATGATTTTCTAAATTAAAATGATTCCAAAATATTTTAAGTTTAACCGAAAACGAAAGAAACAATTACCAATCATTTTTTAAAAATATTTAATTTTTTAGAACAAAATCAGTCACATTTAATTGTCTTTTCTTTGTAGAGTAAAATAAAAGAAACTATCACCATAAAGTGCGTCAATATTCGGAAAATATAAACTTCGTGAAAAGTTTTTTCAAATTTTCTAAACGAAAATATCTAATAACGTGGCATTAAAGCATTTAGTTTTTAATCATTCATTGCAAAGAGAACAAAAATAAATAATAATAATAACGTGTAAATATTTTTATAAAAATCAACACATAAAAAAGTCTGTTCATTGAGAACACTTTTAAAAATATTTCTATAAATTTTCGATAATAAAAACTACTTAAATAATAATGGGAAAAGAAATGAGAATTTGAAAGCAAACCGGTAAAAGAAAAACATTTGCAAGAAAATATTAAACGAATTTAATTCATAAATTTTAGTTAGCAAAATTTTATTTGACTTAATTTTAACTTCGACAGATAAAAGTTATCTCTTAATAGTTAAAAAAAATACACGATAAAAATATAACAGAAATAAAATATCAATCAAATATTCATTAAAATATAAAAAAAACAAACATTAAAATGCACCCATATGAAAGAAGAACATAATTTAACAATAGATCCTTACGAAAATATTTATAAAATGTTCTTTAATTTCATCAACATCTACAAAATAAATCGAATAAGTAATTCGTTTTTTTTCAGTTAAAAATTATATTTTTAAAGTTTTGAAAATCAGTGCTGTTTACAAACATATACTTTAACCAAAGACTATCAATCGAATTGTCTAAATTCCCTCGGACAGTTGTCAGAATAGTCGCCAGTTTTCTGGTACGTCGTTATCGCACATTTTCTGGAACATTGGCCGATAAACGGCCTAGACTATTCTGTATATTGTCTCAAGGTAATTTAATTTCCTTTAAACTGTTTAACGAATTTGAGCATTCAATTCTCCTCCACATGGTCTCATTTTATGTATGAATATGGGTAAATCTGTAGCTAAAATCTGTTGTTTAAAAAACAAAATCTACAGAATGTCCGCAATCATAAATTGGTCAGGCATATGCTCGAAATTTGACTGTACCACAAACTGTGCCGAAAATGAGTCGAAATTTATAAGAAACGCGAGTCATAAAAGACTCTTCTAGAAGAGTCGCGGCTAGGGAACCATTTTCTCCCGAATGAACAGTCAATTTTGAGTCGAAAATGAACGCATAAATTATTATTTTAATCGCGAGGAGTTGAAAAAGACTGGAATATGATCATTAATTTCATAAAATGCTGACTGGGAGAGGAGAAATAGCATATTTGTGGTGTGTGTACGTAAGTAAATACATGCATATGCATGACTATACTTATGTCCAGAGCTCAGGCCCGACAAGCAGGTCCCCCACATACATAATTACATTCAACATATAGACCAAATTCAATATTAAGTGGACTGTTTTTAAGCTGGCTTCCAAATCTACATACACACATCACTCGTAAGAAACCAACATGTTGCAGCTTTAGAGTGGAGCATAAAACAAAAGATTAATTTTTGCACAACCTATTTGTGCACTTCAATGTATAAGGATCGTACACAACTTCCACCAACCTCTTGACTTTGCATTAACCCGCATTCAGACTCCTAATTAAAACCTCTTACAAACAAATACATAAATGGGTAATTGGCTGTAAAAATATTATTTAAAAAAAATGGAATCGATCAGCTCACCTGTTTGTTCCACCAAACTCTTCATGCATTCAGAGAATAGATTCACTTTTCTAAACATAACTCGCACTTTTTCTGTCCTACATATTATTACAAATATAGCTTCACAAAACTACATTTTACACTTTTCACTAACAGATTAATAAATTTAACTGGTTTTCCCTCCTAAATTCATGTCTATTTCACAAATTTTTACACACTTTCACCGCCATATTAATTTTTCCGTTTCAGCTAGAGCGGCTCCTATATGAAAGCTCGAAATTGCGAAACTCTAAAGAACAATCATTGTAGCATACAGAGTGACCGTTATAAGTTTTAAAAAGCTGACAGTAAATAGGGAATTTAAGACAAAAGTTAGAAAAATTATATATGGAACAATAAGTAAAAACCCTATGTTATGGTATATACTTCTCTTTATAAAATGTTGCCCAATGTTTTACAAACAGGAACCTCGCTTTTAAACTTTGTAAAAAGTAATGTGAAACCAACAAGTCCAAATTTTATTACAATTGAATTTTATGTGTCAACAGCAGCAAGATTTTTAATTATTTAATTTAATTTAATTTTAACTTAATTAAATTGATTTTAAATTCACAAGATTTATCATGTAATTTTTATATCTGTATTTAGTTAAGAGCATAGTGAATGTGACATTTAAAATCTAGCCTGAATATTAGCTATAAAACAGAAATTCTGAAATTTCAAATTAAGTGAATTTAAAGAAGCTTGCCGACTATAGGAAGTAAAAAAAGAATTCTTCGTTTGTTAAAATATTTTAAAAGTCCTTTACGCAATTCGAACATTGTCCACTGTTAAACGCATACTATTATTTTTTTAATCCTTTAATATTGTAGAGTCATTAAAATATACTAAAAATAATACCTTGAGATAAAATCCTATATATTTATAACTTATTTTTAAGACCTTATAATATAATATAAAAACTAGTAAATAAATAAATTAAACTTTTGCAATTAATTGTTGGTTTTTTTAATTTTATAAGAAAAACAAAATAAACTGATTGTTAAGAAAGAAAGAAAAACATTATTATTGAAAATAAACAAAAAAATTAACTATACAAATAAAAATAAATTTTGAATTATAGTAGAGAAAAATTATTTATAAGTTTTATTCATTTATTATTATAAAAAGACTATATTTAATTGTTATTGAGTTTTTAAACCAAAAATAAGAAGAAAAACAAAGCAAGCAAAAATATATTACTTAATATTCAAAAATTATTGAGAAGAAAAAATCAAACTTAAATTATTAAACACTTTTCGTTTAACAAAAAAAAAAATTTAAATATATTTACATGCGATTTTTCTTAATATTTTTTTTCTTCATATAAAAGAGATAATACAAAAATAAATTATTATTATTTAAAGAACGCTATATACACCTTGTATTAACTACAATACTTAAGACGATATATACATAACAATTATATATATTATGAATAAATAATATAAAACACAACACTGTAAAACATTTATTTACCAAAATAAAAACCAATTATTTAAATAATACGACTAATTATTACAATGGAAAAATAAATTTATTAAAAGCAACTGTAATAAATATTTAATACATAATAAATAATATTGTTTGCATTTAAGCTTAGTCCTTGAATAGTTATGCTGTGTGCCACATTAAAAAATGGGAACCTAAAAATTTTTAATCCTTTGTGATAGCGTTAGTAAAACATAGCAGAATAAAACATAGTTGAAAATCTAGAGACCTAGTAGATAGATACATTTATGGCAGTGCCCACACTTACAATAATTTACAATAAATTATTGCCAATATGTATATCATATTGGATGGTAGCAAAAAAACAAAAGGATTTTTATTTTTATTGGATAACCAAAAGAAACCAGTTTTTTCTGTTATTTTTTTTAAATAATCCACGGCTAATTAAAATAATGTTGCCAATAATATATAATAATAGATAGGACGCTTAAGAAGTTGGATATTTTTTTAAAAGTTCAACGGCCACACTGTGCACTACAGTTTATGTGTTTTTTAGAATTTCACAGTCATGAACTTTCATATATGTGTAATACCATTTGTTAAGAATTCTAACTGTAAATGGATATTAAAATGGAAGTGAAACTAAAAAATTTTTGCAAAATTAGATAAAATAACTAAAAATAATATATTTAGAAGTGAAAATACTAAAACTAAGTTGTGTGTATTTATTTAAAGAAACGTATATTTAGCATAGAAGCTGTGAAATTGAGTTTTAGGAGATAAAATAACTAATATGGAAAAAATACCTCCATTGAGAAATCCATAATAATAAAATTTGTAAGTAGATGTGAAAAGTGTAAAATTTAGTATTTCAAAGTTGTAAATTTAAAAAAGTGCGACGTGTGTTTTGAAAAGTGCATCCATCTATCAATTGTACATTTGAAGTGTTTGAGGAAATGAACAGGTGAGTTGCACCATTCCAAAAAATATTTTAGTGTTAATATTATTCCCAGTTAAAAACAGTGTTGTTTTTCAAGAGGCTGGAATAAGGGGAAACAGGTGCTTGATTTGTACAAATTTGGCTTAAATCTAGTTTAGCGACGCAGCTCCAAATGAAAAAAAATTATATAGGACGATAGAAAATCAAAAAATAAGACGAAAATTTAATGTGGTAACTTTCCCGGAAACGCATAGTTTTCGTGTTATTCGCCTCTGAAGTGTTCATATAAGTATATGTGCGAGTTCCCTTTGCATTTTTTAATATAGGTATACATATATGTACATATATATATATGTAGCTGTTATAAATGTACATACATATTACAAAAATATTCTTCATATAATTTTTTCGTTTTCTTTAAAAAGACCAAAGTTGAAAAGTATTTAACTTTTTAGGTGACAGCCATTTATTGAAAAACATAATCAATTTTTAAAAAGATTTTCCGTATTAATTATATACATAAGTATATAAAGAGCCACTTAATCGAATTATTTAATGTCAAACAATGCTCCAACTGCTTCTACACAACAATTTTTTAAACAATTAAATTGCAATTTAAACTTCCCGTTTAGAATCGATATTGTTTATGGCTTAAAAAGACAATCATGCTGCCGAATTTTAATTGTCTAAATATATAAAAAACGATTTGATTTCAATTTGCTATCGACATCTAGACAATTTTATCTAATAAATATTTTAATTTCCCAAATTCAAATACTAAAATAATAAGCCAATAACTTTATGCACACTTTCAATCTTATTAACTTAAAGTACATAATAAATTGGCACATCAACATTTTTAATTTTTTTTTTAAATAACGTAAACCGGTTATGGCTCAAATGCTAAAGAAATAAATTTTACGAAATTATTATGTATTAAGTTGATGGTAGGCGCCAGATCGATATAAATTATAATAATTAAATTTGGTTATAAACAATTTAATATAGTCATACAAATTCTTGTAATTTTTTATTAATTAATAAAAAAAAAAAGAAAAATTCCATTGAAATTATTGCCCTTGATGTGGATTTATTAAATACATATGTATCATTTTCAATACATACTTGTTTTAATGTCATGAGATTTTTTGGCGGTTGGGTTTTTCGAAATTTCTGTATGTCTGTAATTATATAAATTTTAATAGAAAATTATTTTAAGAATCCATTTATTTTTTATAGTTGTCGTCTCTTGCTATATGGACATATCGTTACTGTAATATAGAAAGGCCCTACTTAATACTAAAATTAAATTTCGAAAAAAAATTCAAGTGTGTCCGAATATTTTACTTAGCTTCGACTTTGAATTGTATCTGATTAAAATTTTTACAGAGAAATTAAATGATTAAAAAAATAAACGGTTACCAAAATCATCCGTGCAATCTTTACGCTGCTTTGTATTGTATGAATGGTAAGACGATAAAAGGAAGTCACTGAAAGCGTCATCAAAGAATTAACAAATGTTTAAAATTTTTCATTGAAAATTTCACCTATTTTTGGTTGTTGCGTGTTTTTTTTTTGCTATGTGCCAATTTGTGCAAATTTAATTAAAATCTTCAATTATAAATAGAAACAAGTACCAAGTAAATGTTTAATTATAAGTCCAGCAAATGCTAGCCAAAATATTAGATTTAACGGTTGCAAAGAACTAAAGGTGTTTCATCTCATTTTTATATCTATTATTTTTGTGATTTAATGCGAGCTAAAGTTCAAATCGAAAATAAATTTAGAAAAATTTATTGATAAGAAATTTGTCGTATACATAGGTACATATTTCAAATGATAACATTTTGTTAAAAATTTATTATTAATATTTTTAATTTATAACAAAAATTTATTCATTAGATTATAACACCAAAGCATGACTAAAAACGTCAACAATTTCTGAATATTTTAAAACCGGCAGCTTAATGCAGTTAAAGGCCTTTTTTGTATGAAACTGGAAAATAGTGAGTGTGCAAAAGTACACTGCACCTCTGATACATTCATTCAGGCATTATTAATATTAACGGAAAAAGTTGCAGCAAAAAAAAAAAAAAAACTTCTTTTAAATCCTTTCGCTTTATTGTTTTTTTTTTTTTTTTTTTTTTTTGATGAGATTTATTTTTGTGTTTCTCTTCCGATATGACTCGAACTTGAACATAAAGTTACAGTGTTGTTTTTATATTTACCGGAGAACTTTTACATTGAAATCGAAACGAAAAGTGTATTTGTTTTTAAATAAAATAAAAAGTGAAAATTTACTTGTTGGGCAAGAATCTCACGCAGCACAATATCTACACTTGACATTTATATAAATTAAGATGAATTCTGGCATCAAATTAACAGTTGTCTCATAAACATTGTGGTGTTTGAACGATCGGATTATCAGCTAAAGGAGCAATTAATAATATTTTAATTAAAACAAAAACAGTTTTGTTAAGTGTTCTTTCTCTAAGTAAAAAAAAAACAAATATCAATACAAATACCTATAAACAAAATGAAATTCGCTGTAGTTATTTGTGTTCTGTGCTTTTTGATTGCTGTAAACGAAGCTGCAATTGCCAAGGCTAGATTTTATAACTCAGGTAAGTACATATTTGAAATAAGGATTTCAAAAAATAAAATTCTTATTCTCTTTATTTTTGTATGACAAAATACTGCATGATCAGTTGTGTAAAGTGTATACTTTTTAACAATATCGGATTTTCGAAAATACCAAAAAAAATATTATTTTGTAAAGTTTCATATTGGCATAACATTACACATTTGCGTGTGTTCCAAAATTCTGTTCGAATTTTTAGAAAAAGCTTAAATATTTATAAAAAATAATTAAAAAATATTCGAATTTCGAACATGTGTCATGCAGAAATAGCTTATCTATGTACTTATTTTGGAATTAAATTCCAATATACATATACATATATATATATATTTTTATTTGTAGACTATCCCGATAAATGTACCCTTGATAATACTACCTTTCTTTCACGTGGCCAAATGGGCAAGGCACCTAATAATCCATGTGCTGGTGTTTTGTGCCTGGAAAATGGTTTTGTGGAATTTAGAACGTAAGTAGTACAAAGAAACTCTTCTACAAACAATGAGGAAATACCTAAGCGAATTATTAATTTAAAACCTTTTTATTGTTTGTTAATTATATCAATAGCTGTGATCCTGTGGCTCCACAAAAAGGTTGTAAACTGCGAGACTTTGTTGATACCAAACGTAATTATCCCGACTGCTGTGAACGTACATATGACTGTACTCCAAAAATTTAATAAGAATGAAAAAATAATGATCACAAAAAAAGAAAAAGATCACTTAAACTTGAAATCGTGACGTAGCTACTTTTTTATTACTTAATTTTTTTAATTTCCATATAAAACTTCAGGAAGGTGTGTCTCTATGGCTTCAAAAGTATAGACGCGAAAAAAATCATTACATCTCATCTTAAAGTAGGAAGTAAAGTGCTAATTTTTTTTTTTTGTTTTGTTTAATATTTAAATTGTTTATTAAGTTTAATTGAAATGTGTTTTTATTATTAAATAAACTGTAATTTATTGTATTTTTGTCTTGTATATGTAAAAGTAAATAAAAAAACATAAAATAAATATTTCTTGCAAGCTGAAAAACCTGTTTTTGGTGTTTAAAGAAAAAAATTATACGTGTCGTTGAATATGACAAAATTATTTAAAAATTTCTTTGGGAAATTGTGATTCAAATTGCATATAAAATGAATCTTTTCTGGTATTTGCGGTCTCAGCTTCCAAAGCGGCTGCTATAAAATCTCTGGAAGTAAAAAAAAAAAGAAATTTAATAAAATATAAATTTTATTACAGGAATTTCACTCACTCTTCTTCAGCCAAGGTTATATTCACTCTACCGGTTGTTATTTCTGTTGGCCTTATCGAGCCAAAGAAATCGGTAATAGGCACTTTGTGGGGATCGCGTTTATACAGATCCTTACGAACACCCACCGTGGAAATGCACAAACGTTTGGGACACACCGTTAACTAAGTATAGAAAATTTTATTGGTTTCTCTATTAATTAGTATTGCAATTGTGTGTTTGTGTGTGCGTTGCAACTTACGAATTCTCCCATTGTTCTATCGCTGTTCGGTTGAACTTTTTCTAAAAACTCCAACGCATAATAAGTATAACGATCAATCATGTAGACACCAATAGAAGAATCAACATGATGCTGAAAATTATAGTTTTTAAAAGAATTGAGGATTTAAGAAGATTAAGTTTTACCGATAATGAATCTTCTCCCACTAGACTACTAGCTACGGCCAATATGTTAGGAGACGTAAACTTTTCATACAAGGAGGCAGCTTGACAGGTATCAACCATTAAAAATAGCTCATTGTAACTGGAAAGAAAATTAAAATTTACAAAATGCTAGACGACAGCATTTAGTGAATTTTTCCAACCTACCGCCTCTTTTCCCACATTTGTTCAACAGCATCAGCCAGCTCCTGACTGGTTATCTCCTCGGAATCTTGAAACTTCAAAAAGCCATCACCACCATGACCCGTCAAATAAATCAAAACATTACTGCCGGCATCTGTTAGCAATTTTTTCGAACGTGCCGTACCATTTTGTGTACGACCCGTTAAGAGACGTACGAAATTCTCTACAGTCACCTCATAGCCACGATAATCAACCTCAACATCATCACCATAAACGTTAATATGCTGATTGGCATTATTATACACTTGACCAGGACGGGGATTGCGAGGATTACATGCCATATCATCGGCTATCATAAGAATTATTTGCGAATCTGGTATACCCAATCTTTTAACTGATCTATAAATTGATAAAACGTTGGCCACATGACGATAGTTGAACCAAAAACGCGATGCATCCACTAACACGGCCCAGTTATTAGTATGAGTGGAACGTTGTACTGATTCTACATATTTAGCGGGAAGTTGTTTGGAGGACTGCGGAGTTAGTCAGTATAAGAAATATGTTTTTTTTTATTAATTTTCAATCGCTTACCTCTTGACTTAAGCATATTAAACAGCTTAGTAATAGTATAAATAATTTATAAAAATTTCGCATTTTTGTAGAAATATATAATTTTTTCTATAATATATTTTATTCATCAATTTATTATTTTGCTGTTGTTTTTGTTATCTACCTGCTGTTTGATGTTTTCTGGAACTTGGCACAACTTTTTTGAACAATTAGCCAATAGGATGACTCATAGAAAATTAAAAATGTCTTGGCAAGAAGCAGTGCTGCCATTTGTTTTGTCTGTTCTTGAAAATGTTTAAAAGTAAAATTTAAGCAAACGTAAAAAAAATATTTTTAAACCCCTTTTTTTCTATTAGTTATGACTGATTTTTTTTTTGGGAGGTTTCAACAGAGCATATTAAATGATTTAGAGAACTTGCGCAGTGTATATACAGCACACTACCGCCTCCTTACAACTGTGAAAACTACATTTTACAGGTTGCTGTAATAACTGGTAATGGTTGTTGTATTTGGAGGAATAACGAAAGTACCTTTCTGAGCTTTTTTAAAGCATAAGTTAGGGCTGTCCGAAAATCTTTATTACGAATGTCATATATTTTTGCTATAAAAAAATAAAAAAGATTAAAAAATAGTTTTCTTGTCTAAGTCCCGTTTTAAGCAATAAAATCCTTTACTAGTGTCTGTCACGTGGCAAAATTTTTAGGAAAGGATATTTTTACCAAAATAAGCTTTGTTACATAATGATTTTTATATAAGAGGTACATATTTTGGAACAAATTACTATTTACTTTTAAGAAAAAAGGTAATTCTTGAAAATGGTACGTTTTAGAAGGTATCATGAAAATTGGCAAAAAAAAAACGAAAAATGGCTCCAAAGATTTGTATTGAAAACAACAACACGAGCTTTGGGATAATTTTCCCTATATT
Source organism: Lypha dubia (assembly GCA_947311025.1). NCBI lineage: Eukaryota > Metazoa > Arthropoda > Insecta > Diptera > Tachinidae > Lypha > Lypha dubia. The sequence goes on along the minus strand of OX371262.1, from coordinate 7,341,624 downwards.
TTGGGGACTTTTTTTCTGTTTTTAAGAAAATGGTTTTTGAACAAGTCACTATATACTTTTAAGAAAAAAAAGGTACTTCTTGTAACAAAAAACGAATAATGGCTCCAAAGATTTGCATTGAAAACGACAACACGAACTTTGGGACCATTTTCCCTAAATTTTTGTAACATTTCTGTATGGGGCCATTTTTTTTTTTATAGCTTGGGGCCACTTTTCAGGGAGCCGTTTTGGAAAGAGTTGTCCATGCAAAAGATTCTTTATTAAAATGTTACTTCAAATATTTTTTTAAAAACAAATTTCAAACAAAATACCACAGAATTATTAAAGTAAAGATTTCATAAATTTTAAGTGAAGTTTTTGAAATGTAATTTACCAGAACTCTGTTGATATTGTTCTGTTGTCATATAAAATCATAGTGAGTGAGTGCACTAAAAATGCATATTGTCTCAAACTCAGTACTTGTATGTTTTACCGAAACAACTTAATTTAAACCTAAGAATTTCAAGACAAATATTATTTTATTATGTGAGCTAACGTTTTTCTTTTTATTTTTTATTTAAAGTAGGATATTTCAGTATACTAAAATTGAAAAAATAAACTCTGCAGAGACTTAACTTTTTTTTTTGTTGTTTATTTTTATGAATATATAACAAAAATCCCTTTTTTCTCCAAACATTTGGACCTGCAATTTTAGCCATACTTTCCCACAGTTCGAAATCACTTCTAATACATTGTCTCATATCTGTTTTTACATTTTGAATCAATTTCAAGTGCCACCAGGTGCCCCACCTGTCAATTTGTTTAACATAACTCAAGAACCACTACTCGGATTTTGCTTAAACAAATTTAGAAAAATCAAGAATTACAATTACATACTTTCATCTGTTTTTTATTTTGATGAAACTTTATATTTTTCTTAATGAAGGTAGTATAATTCTCTGTGCAAATTTCAAAAAGTTTGGGCCAAAAATAAATTTCGGGTTCCACGAGCACTCCTTATACTTTTTTTCCAAGCTTGTATGAACAAATCCCCACTGTGCGTCGTGATCATATATAAAAAAATGAAGGAGATTTTAGAAGTTATTGTACTTTAACTCATATTTAGATATTTTTAGCAGTGCTATGCTAGCCTGTTAACAGAGCTCTGACAAAATCTATGATTTGTGTCTAGGTTTTTGTTAACTAGAATTGTAATTCACATACATTAAAATTGGTGCAAATAAGTAAACAGGTTATACAAAAATATCGTACCATACAAAAGTTATTTTGTTGCATAGTGTAATTAGGTTAATTACAAATACATACATATACGTTCATAGGAACAAATATAATATTTGTTTGCATAGCAAAAATGGGCATAAAGACGATAATAATTAATGTGTTCTTATGTATTTGAAATGTTTGTATTTAGGGTCCATTAATAAGAGATTTGTAAATCAACACACATTTATTTGTACATAAATATATATACATACATACATATGTATGTGTGAACAATTGAATATATAAGTACATACATATAACTTTCTTATACACAATCTGCAGTAGTCTCAATAAAACGTTTTGGTACAATTCCTACACCGTTGAAGGTTCAATTATTGACTTGTGACATTAGATTTTATGAAGGTTGAAGTCCCTCTTTCGAAATATTAAATAAATAGTCTTTTACACTTAAATTACTCAGCCGATCTTCAAAAAAAAAAAAAAAAAAAAAATATTGTAACACTAGTGAATTGGCATAGACAATTTTGTAATTCTTTTACAAAATGTTATTCAGATCTTTTATCGAAATCAATCTCTGCAAGGAATATTTTAAAGGAATATTTGAAGCTTTTAAATTTTTGCTAATTTTGTTGATAAAAGGGCAAAAAACTACCCTTAAACGGACTGAAAAATATATATCATAAATTTTTATTGTTTTTTTTTTTAACAAACATTTCATTTCTAATGATGAGTTTCTGCTGTTGGACAACCAAAAAGTAATTTTAACAAAATATGTTTGCAAATTGCACAAAAGCTATAACTTTTCACATTTATTTCATATTTCGTCGTCAATTGTGCGCCAACAACGATTTGTATCAATTTAACTCAAGTGGTGAAGCAATTTTTTTGCGATATGCTGTTTTTTGTGTTCTTTCCATTTTTTATTTTAACAGTTCTGCAATTTCTGACTAAATTGTATGCAATTTTCTGTGTGTTTTCAAGTGTTTTTCACCAATTTTTTTGTTAAAATTTTGGCTTTTTAACAATTTTGCAATTTTTTAGAGATTTTTCGCGTCTGCAGCTGAGTTTTTTAAAGTTTTTATTAACCAGAATCAGTGGTAGTAGTTGTCAAGGATCACGAACAAAATAAAAATTGCACTTGACTAGATCTCATTCGCAATAACCACGATAATAAGCAAACTGCTGCTTGTTGTTTTTTTTTTCTTTATTTTGGATTTTAAATATCCAATGTCTTGCCTTCTCTGTGAAATTTTTGAGATTTTTTTACGATCTTATTCAGGCCTTTATTTACATTCTGTGCCCAACAAAGCACCGAAAAAACATCATCGTAAAAATCTTTAATTGAACCATTTGATCTAAAAATCGATATATTTATTTGATTCTGTTTTTTTCTTACAAAAACTAATAATTGTATTCCCAAAATAAATCAAAATATTTACCCTTTAGTGGTCACAACACTATGTTCACATTGAGAACATTTTTGTTTGTTAGCAAATAATCTTGTTTGCTCAAAAACAGCTGGTTTACTTTTTGCCATTCAAAAAAATATTTTATGTTCACACTACAGCAAACAAATATATAATTATTTTTTATCAAATATTTCCCTAATTCATTCACGTACCGTACCTTAAGTGATATGAACTGTTTTTTTAAATATTTTTTTTTTAGTTTGATCAATTTTGCTTACAGTGATGTCCTATAATGGTTTTTTTATATTCGAGGGCAAGTTCGCTACTCCTTCCGAAAATATTGATTAATCGAATTTATTCACTATTTACGGAACAATTTAATTTGTTTTTTTTTATCTCTCGTGGAAGTAAAATATTCTTTAGAAATGGATTATATTGAGTTTGTAACTTTTGCATAGTTGCTCTCTGTTCAATTGGTTTTTCGTATTAAAGTCGCTTGTTTTTTTGTTTTTGCTACAATTATTTCAGTTATTACGCCGTTGCGGAATTTATCTGCGTAAAAGGCGAATAAACATTTTGCAGGTTTAAATTGAGCCGTTTATTTTGAAAGTGGCATAAATCACTTTTTCAAAAAAATCGAGTTAATGGCAACACTAAATAAAATTGAACGGTATCTTTTCATTTGTAAAACATTTGCAATCAACAAAAAAAAAATGACTTATGTCACTTTCAAAATTAACGGCTTAATTAACTAATTATACGGTACGAAGATTAATTTCTTTGTGTCAGTTGCAGAATCTTATATTTGTTTCGTATGCAAATTCTGTTGGGTGAAGAGAAGAGGGGAGCAACTACATACATACATATAATTGAGTCGTTTATTTTGAGAGTGGCAAAAGTCACTTTTTCAAAAAAATCGAGTTAATGGCAACACTAAATAAAATTGAATGGTATCTCTTCATTTGTAAAAAATTTGCAATCAACAAAAAAAAAGTGACTTATGTCACTTTCAAAATAAACGGCTCAATTAACTAATTATACGGTACGAAGATTAATTTCTTTGTGTCAGTTGCAGAATCTTATATTTGTTTAGTATGCAAATTCTGTTGGGTGAAGAGAAGAGGGGAGCAACTACATACATATAATTGAGTCGTTTATTTTGAGAGTGGCAAAAGTCACTTTTTCAAAAAAATCGAGTTAATGGCAACACTAAATAAAATTGAATGGTATCTCTTCATTTGTAAAAAATTTGCAATCAACAAAAAAAAAGTGACTTATGTCACTTTCAAAATAAACGGCTCAATTAACTAATTATACGGTACGAAGCTTAATTTCTTTGTGTCAGTTGCAGAATCTTATATTTGTTTCGTATGCAAATTCTGTTGGGTGAAGAGAAGAGGGGAGCAACTATAATTAATTAAAACTTTGTTGAGCTTATCAGCGGTTTTTGAACTTTACAAATAGTTTATAAAACTTTTCTTTATATGCAAACAAAATGTTTTAACAAATTAATTAAAAATCTATTGGTAAGATCTCAGCTCTGCTGCCGCACCACTGATGCGTATGAGTAATTTTTCAATTGTTTGAACAACTTTTTTATATTTTTTTTTGGTAAATTTTTCGAAATCATGCTAATATTTTATTGAATTATCTGAATAATCATGACAACTAATTCAAAAAAAGGAGAAAAGACAAAACATACCTATTCTTTTCTTGGCATATGAATTAAAAATGTTTTCGAAAAATTACAAATTGTCATTTGTTAATCACACGCTGTGGTGGTTCACCGTCTATATTCATTCAGTTTGTTGTCAGCTTTAATAAATGAGAGCTGCTTAAAAATTAAGAAAATCATATAAAATGAAATTAAATACAATAAAATCAAATCCCATAATCATTTCAAATTAATCATATGTATTCTTATACATACTGAGAGATAAACATCTGCTTGATGCAATATTTATAACGAAATAAGTATGAAATAATAAATAAGATTTTTTTTAAGACAACCAAAAAAGGCAAACATATAATTCAACATTTTTGCAACAAATGATTCATTTAATCTAAGACTTAACGACATGTCTAACTTACAAAGTGGAACACATAATATTTTGTAAAATTAAATTTTTCCCTTATCAAAAATCTACAAATGTCTTTTTAAAAACATTCAAGCATATTTTACCCTCGTCTCTCTTGCGAGTTCGTTCGCATTTATAAAAAAACATTTAAGTCCAAATAAAAATTGACGCATTAATATTTATAGTTCTTTGTGCCCACACAAAAACAGCAAGAAAAATAAATAAAAAAGAAGAAAAATGGAAAATATTTATGTACATGTACAATCAAAAGTTTAAATACCACACAATACAGTGAGTTTCACGACCTTGTAAATTTTTATGTAGTTCACTGGCCATAATTTTAGTCTTCAATCACTCACACTATCTATCTGCTCTAGCAGCCTATCCCTTTCCCTAAGTTCTGGCCAAATGTATTAAAACAAATTTCCTAAAAACAATGAAAAAATATAACAAGATTCTGGCATTTGATTCCGGTAGATTAGGCAAGAAAAAAAAATTTAGTCTTAATTTTAAAGAGAGTAAAAAAGTTTTACTACCTCTCATCTATTGTTACAGTGAATTGGCTTGTATTTCTTATACTTTAACTATAAAGTATGTTTAGCAATTTTATGCAAAATAATACATACGTAAAAAATATTTATGGAACACTCAATCCTCTTTCTTTTCTCTGTATGGGTACTGTGTACTGATGACTTGCTCGCTTGCACTCCAGCTTGAGCTCTTGTTTTTGACAAGGATGAGGAGGCAGAATTAGAAGCAATTCTGATGATTTTTCTTTTCTCATACGTAGATAAAGACAATGAAACCTTTCCTTTAAAATTTTTTCCATACCCCTCGGGGTCCTTGATGTAATTGTCGACAACTGTTGGCCTTCGCCCAATTTTTTTTTAACTATTGCACGGTTAGAATATCCTTCAGAACAGTAAACATCGATCTTAGTTTTTTCTGATAGATTTAAAATTTTTTGGTTTGCCATTTTGACTCGTAAAATGATTAAGATGTAATAAATTGTAATAAACAAAAGATCCAAACAAAAAATCATCGCTTACTTTAAAAATAATAAAGTGCCTTTATTCAAGTAAACCAGGAAAAATAGCACATTTTTGGAATTTTTTTTGATAAATTGTTTCACAAAAAGTTCTTTAGTAAAGAAACCACTACTATCATGAGTTTTTTTTTATATCTCAAGATGTCTAGCTTCCATTTCTATTTTAAAATTCTGCAATCGGTTAGAAATTGCAAAAGATACAGGCTGCTGAATATGTAATTTTTATTGCCTTTAAAAAAGTGAACCGGAGCGTATCATGACCTATTTTTTTTTTTTTTTTGGTGGGCGATCGCAGTAGAGAAGAAAGATGTATAGAAAAAATGTCACGTTTTCTGTTTTATATGCATTCTCTTTTCGTTTATAAAAAAGTAATCAGATTATAAATACAGGAACACTACATTGACACAAAAAACAGCTTTATCATTACATTGCTCTAATACTAATCATTGTCCTGATTTTAACAACACATAAATTTTAAATACAGAAAATAATTATAAACGCAGATTAATGCTAGAAATGTTACAGATTAGCAGAGTACAAACTACACAACGGATAAACTATAAAATAGATACAGCAAATGTAGAACAGAATTACAGATATTTAGTTAATAGAAGCAATAAGTAGGATAATTTTATAATATACTCGTATTGTATTGCTTGTAACATGTTACTGTTATTATTTTTTCACTTAGCATAATGACAAAATTATTTTTTAAAAATTTTTTCTTTTTGACGCCGTAAAATATGTTTCAAATAATTTTTCATTTTAAATACTATTTATACAGAAAAATAATTTGAAAAGTAATATTATCAGGCTCAAGTTCAGTTTTATTGAATTAATGAAAATTCAAAATTACTAAGAGTTTTTTTTGTGTTGGAAAATATTATTATTTATATCCAATCAGTTTTTAGCAGAACGTATCAGTACTGATTTCAAGGCCGCTACACCTCTCATCAGCGTACAATTGTCCATCTTTACAATTTTCGTAAAGTGGATATATTAAATTAAAAGCTTTAAAATCAAAGAAAAAACGTCTTTGTAAAATTGTAACGAAAATATCTTTGTTAGAAGGAAAAAAATCCTTGATTCAATGATTTATTCTTTAAACAAGTAAATGGTGCGTCTTCAACACAAACGACTAAAATTCTTTGAAGCTTAATCAAAGAAATTATCTTTTCCGTAAATATAAAATATTTGCTACAACGATTAATTTCTTTGCTAATAAGGGATTGAAAAACGTATTTAAAATTAAAGACTTTTCTTTGTTTTTTTAAAGCTAAGCATCCTTGCTACAAAGACAACGTCTGTAACTCTAAAGAATTTTGTCTTCAATGCATAAGTGAATATGCTTGCTTGTTCACACATGTTTGCTTGCAACGGTAAAAAAAGCGGTTAAAAAAAAATAAAGATAAAGTCTGTATCTTTAAAGAATTTAGTTTTTACAATATATGTAAAAAATAAAAAGAATTGTTTTCGTGGTTGTCATTAATTGTAAGTCAGTCGATAGGAACGCTCAATTGTGCATGTGCGCCTTGTCTTTGTTTTTTTTTTTCTTTTTCGTCAAGTGCTTTAATATGTAATTTTAATATAAATTGAAGTGTTGTGTTTTTTTTAAATATATTATAATAACAATATAAAATATGTAATAATAAAATATATAATAATAACAATATAAAAAAATAAAATAAAAAACGCTCAATCGTCGTGGCAGCGCTTGACCTTTGTCAATATACTTATAACTATTAGTTGGTGAAAAGTGAATAAAGGGTAAGTTAATTAAAAAAGTTACATATTAAGTGAAGTGTTGTGTTTTTTCTAATTATATGAAAATATTTGGTCACACGCATTTTATCAATATTTGTTTTTTTTTAAAGGGTTAGACTATTTGATGCTATTTCATGTGAATTCTTATATGTATTTGCTTTCTGATCTTTTTTATTTGTGTTTTTAATAGCATTACGCAGTAGCATCATATTGTTGTTATTGTTTTCGTTTTTGCTTGCTGGCGGCGCGTCGCTAGCTGCGTGATTATGTGTGTGTTTTGTTAGTTGAATCTCGACTGCTGCTGGCGCTCCTAGTTTAATTTAATCACAAAAACTGAATCAAGTTAGTTCTAGAAAAATTATGTGGTAAAATTTTCAACTAATTTTAATTTTTGAAAAATATTCATTCCTTCTAAAGATTACTTTAACGCTCTAAAAAACAAATGTTGTGATTTATGTTTTGGCATACAATTATTTCTATGGCAAAGGAAAAATACTAAGAAACATACCTCAAATTTTAAGATTTATTTTACCTTTACATGATATTTAATTCTTTTTTAGAAATGGAAGCTGAACTTGAAAGTTTACTCCGTGAGTGAGGCATCGATGATGAAGGAATCAAAATTTTTTCGGAAAGCGGTATTTCTACGATCAATGTATTAAAAATGATGCGATCCTGTGACATTAATGAAATTTTTATGAACCGATGTGACATAAACCGCAAAATTATGTTTCGCTACCACTTGCAAAAGTGGCGTTTACAAAATAATGTAAGTATAGGGTGATAGTTTATTAATTATTTATTTGTTAACTATCGTGGCGTAATAATAATTTTTTCTGTTTCTGTTTTTCTTCAGTTTGATGCAATATCTTGCTGCGGTAGCGACAAAACAGTGACAAATAGCAGCTCAACAATTTCTGATTGGTTACAAAATGATTGTGAGTCTACATTTGATTTAAAAGAAGTGCTTTCAACATCAAAAGTTGTTAGATTTTAATTAATTAAGTAAAGTTATGCTGTATATGAACTATTTTTTATTTTTATTACATTAAACTTAAATAAATAAATTGTATAAAAATGCTGTGTTTGGTTTCATTAAATATTTTATTTTGCAGAAAAATTTTAATTTTTTCAAAAATTTCTATAGCAGATTTCAAAGAAAATTGCCTTTGTTTCTACATATCAGTCTTTAGTGTTTCAAAGAATTATTTCGTTGAATTTAATTGCGTTTCTTTGTAATAATGTTAAAATTACGTCTTTGTTATAATGAAAATTGTACTTAAAATCAAAAATTCAAGTCTTAAGACTAACGATTGAAAGTCTTTGTGCCAAAATACTTTTTGCTTAGTTTAAAGACTTTTTTCATGTGTTTCCAAAGACGTACATCCTTGCCACAAGATTTTAAGTCTTTGATTTTAAGTATATATTTCATGGGAATCTAAAGATCTTTGCGCCTTTCCGGTAAAGATGTTTTGTCTTTGGGCACAATCTGACCAATAAAAGTCTTTGCAACAAAGTGTATTTTCTTTGATTTTACGATTTAATTTTCTGAGTATACTAATTGATACGTTCTGCTAAGAACTGATTGGATATAAATAATAATATTTTAAATTTTATTTATTTGTAACAGGTTAGCAATATCTAGATATATATTTCGTTGGTACCCATACCAACTCATCAGTAGATGTTTTACCCTTTATGTTAAAAAAATTCTAAAATTTTTGAAAGCTATTTTTATGCTTTGTAATCCACAAAAATATATTTATGAGTTTTTGTATAAATAGATGAGCTGCTGAAACTCTTCAGTAGAGCCGGCGATAATATTTACAAGATGCCACTACTTATAAATAACACAATAATAAAAATATGTGCTTACGTAAGTGATCTGCCTGGCACCTTGTGAACGTTTTTCCACTTGCCGCCTTCCAAAAAAATAGTTCAGCTCATGTTACCGGCAACGGCTGCTTTTGATTATATTTATTTCAGCAAGATCGTATACATACATACATACGAGTAGATAAAAAACAATTTGAAAATTTTAATTGATAATGGACATTTTAGAAAATTTACAAGAAATTTATTATTTTCTTTATTAACAAATCGGACTAAATTAAAAAAAAAAAACATTTACATTTAAGCCAAAATGCAAACGTATGCGCACTAATCCGACTAAAAAATTTAGTGTTGTTAAATATTTATCAGCTGGCACAATTATGACATAGCACACTAATTTATGACGGGGTGTTCACACTTGTCATATTTTGGCGTGGTATTATTTTATCACATATGACTTATGGCTACAGTGTGAATACCTCAATTATAAAAATAAGTACAAAAATAAAAAGTTCCAAAAACTACCAATTTGTCCCTTTTTAATCCCTTTAAAGAGTACCACTTGTCACAGGTCACATACTATCAGTCTACAAAATTCATGCAAATACATTAAAAGAATTTCTCAAGAGAAAAAATTCCAAAAGTAAAAAGTGCCAAAAGTATCATATTTTTTTATAATTTTCTCAAAAAGTATTTTAATCCAAAAAATAATGTATAAAATATTAGCACTAAAATAAGAAGTTTCAAAAACTATATATTTTACCATTTTTAACCCTATTAAAAATTACGCTATATTTTAATCTGGGTCGCATGCTATTCGTCCAAAAGTAAAAAAGTACCATTGGTAAAAGACCACCAAAAGTACCATAAGTAAAAAAATTACCAAAAGTACCAGTTTTTTTCTTATTTCAGCGCCCCCGAAAGTTTTTTAATTTATAAAAAAAATTTGTAAAATATTATTACAAAAATAAAAAGTTTCAAAACTACCAAAAATGTGCCTTTTTGACCAATTAAAAGTACCCTATATTTTAATCTGGGTCACATGCTACCATATTTCGTCACTAAATCTGTTGAGCGGTTTTCGCGTTATAGTGAAAAAAAGATCCAAACATACATATTAACTTTCACATTTATAATATTAGTGCTGCAATTCCTACCGAGCAAAGATGCAAGCCCATAAGTTTATGTCTTCAAAAAGACATTCAATACTTTTACTGCTAGATTCTTTTCAATGCGAGAAATTTTCTACAAATAAATATGTCCATTGTGTCCACTATGCATCACCCTTCGACATCAGGGAATCAAATCAAAGCGGTTACAAAAATTAATATAATAAATAAGGAAGGAAATACCAGGGTGTACTTTTTATAAAAACCGAAAATTGTTTTGAGCTGCTTGGGAGTTTCGGTATCGGCCTAGTAAAAATAACTGTCAGATAGCTTTCCGCACAAGTAAACGAACCTTTATGAAAAACCTTATTCCCCTTTGTGCTACAATGATGTGATGATATTTCACTGCTTCATTTCAGTTAATTCTGGTATGTTTTTCATGTGATAAAGTAAACGTTATCCTTTTTTTTGCTTTAATGTATTATCCCTTTTGTTGACACGTTTAACATAACTCCCTCTATATTCTGTACTTCGGTTGTTGTTGTCTAGTGCTATTCATAAACTATAAACTTGTACAGTGTACAAGGAAACAATATATTGTTACACATGCGGAGGATTTGTATTCATTGCATATAATTCACGTATTTTGTGCCATTGTGTAACATTTAACAGCTCTGCTACAATCTTTATATTAAAGTAAGTCTATCAATTTGAAAATGAAATACATATAATGTATTCGAAAATGTGTGCTTTTTTGTAATCAAAATATTGTTCTTTGAGTTGGGTTAAAAAGAGGCAAGTGTGGTGGCAATAAGGCGGTCAATAATACGACGGCATATCTTCTCGATATGTTTGCTATCGAAAGGATATTAAATCAGATTTGTTTGGGTTTTTTTTTTTTTTTTTTGTTAATATTGAAGATAAAGCCTAAATAATATTTGGAAGGTAATCCAGTATAAATAAAAGGTTTTCCAATAAGAGTGATGTGATTTCTTTAAAAAAAAAACACATTTATTGTTAAGGAAATTCAAAAGTTTTTTATTTAATGTGAAGTACAATCGATACAATTAAGTTCTAAATAAAACGTCATTCAAATGGCCCCCATGACTTTTTCTGCAGGAACGAATTCGATGAACCCAATTTTCGAGCACAACTTCTTGGGGGCCATTCAATATCACAATTTCTTGAAATAATCGAATCTCCAAACTTTTCTCGCAATAATTCAATTGTTGCATTTGCTGTGTGGCACGTACATAGCTCCCTCTTGGTGGACCAAATGTTGTCAAGATCAACTTCCAATTTCGGCCATAAAAAGTTGGTTATCATCGATAACGATTGTGGTTTGAGACAGTCCCCATTGTTGAGAACGTCTTGGAATCGACAAATTGCGGTCTTCAGCAACACTTGCCTGAACGGCAGCAATATATGCATTACTTCGAGCGGTTCTTCATCTTATTGGCACTTGAACATTATGTAAAGAAAATGTAAGCTCAAAATTTTCAAATATTCGACGATGATGAAATTGTAAACACTACTGAATACAATGAAATACAAATAACAGATCATGACATATTACAAATAGCCGAAACTTCACTTCAAAATCATATCATCCGTATTGGAAAACCTTACATTTCACAGCGACGTGACATGATGCCAAATTCATAGTAATCAATATTTCATAATAAATTTTTTCCGGCAGCATTTAACCAGAAAGAATTACACTGTACTACACACTGTGCTTTTACAAGAGACTCCGTCAGTGGAGGGCATTAACAATAGTTGATGAGTATCGCGTTTTTTTAAATGTTTAAATCTGGCATTTAATGTCGACTAGCTTTTACCCATGACTTCGATCACGCTACATGTTAATGAAGTCATAAACTATCTGTATACCAAATTTATCGAAGAAACAAAGAGGGCTACCAAAAACACCCTCCAAAGTGCACTGTATTTTAATGCTTAAAAATAAATTGTAAAAAATAAAACGTACCAATAGTACCAGCTTTTCGCAATTTTACAACACAGAAAGTACACTGAATATTAAAGTAAAAAACATTACATAGTAAAAAAAAAAAAATAAAAAGTACCAAAAGGACTAATTTCTACCGTTTTTAGCCTTTAAAATAAATGCATGTATTTTAATCTGGGTCATATGCTATTCAAGTACTATCGAAGTCCATTAAAAGAATTTCTCAAGTTAAAAAGTACCAAAAGCAAAAAAAAAGTGCATTAAATAATAGAATACCAAAAGTATCAGAATTTTCTCGTTTCAGGTCCCAGAAAGTATTTTAATTTATAAGAAAAAATTTACAAAATTTTAGTACAAAAATAAAAAGTTTAAAAATAAGACAAGTGGGTGTGGCACCTCGCACATAATAATTTTGATATACATACATATCTTGGCAACTAAACACGCAAATGATCAGAAATTTTTTTGATTTAGGAGTTACTCCGTTGTTTCAGTAGATTATTCTAGACAAAAATAGTGGGCGCGGCACTACCCATATGAAAAAACTATTTATTTTATTATATTAAGAGAACTAATGCAGCTTAAATTTTACATTAAGTCAGCTTACCCTTTTTTATATTGTTTTAAACGACAAATTATTGAGAGTGGGCGTTGCACCTCTCATATATTAGTTTTGCTATAACTTGGAAACTAATCACGTAAATTTCATTGATATTTTTTTTTTTTGGAATTTACTGCGTGGAAATTTTGAGTAATGCTTTCCAGAAAATAGAGCGTACGGATTGTACATATGGGTGTGGCATCTTCCAAAAAAGAAAAAATATAAAGTTTTACTTTATGGACAAAAGTCGATTTTATGATTTTTTTTTTTTTTTCAAAATAAATTAAACTAATTGAATTTGAATAGAACAATAATTTTATAAATTACATACATTTCAAAGTTTTAATCTTCTTTTCATCACAAACAGTTTGTGGTGCAGCGAAGCACGACGGGTCTTAACTAAAATACTACATACATACATATGTAGAAGTACCTGATGTGAAAGCTAATAAAACGGATTTATAATTAATAAAAAAATGATTTGCTGTTAAGATTGATATGAGTGGGCGGATTATTATGACACAGACATATGTAAAATGACAAGATATTAACATTAAAATCATTCATATGGATACCGAAAGACAGAAAAGGGAAAATAAAGATAAAATGAATCGATGAATAACTAAAAAAAAGAAATTAGTCACGTAAAGGTACGTTCCCATTGGGTAAATATTTAATGGAAAATAATTAAATATTTGTTTGCTGTAGTGTGACCATAAAATATTTTTTTTAATGGCAAACAGTAAACCAGCTGTTTTTGAGCAAACAAGATTATTTGTTAACAAACAAAAATGTTCTTAATGTGAACACAGTATTGTGACCACTAAAGGGCAAATATTTTAATTTTTTTTGGGAAAACAATTATTAGTTTTTGTAAAAAAAAAATCAAATGATTCAATAAAAGATTTTTACGAATAATGTTTTTTCGATGTTTTGTTGGGCACAGAATGTAAATAAATAAATAAATGACTGAATAAGACGAGCCAATTCGCAAAAAATCAGGGGGTTACTCTGTATTTGATTTCGCATCGCATCGCAATACAGAGTAACCCCTAGATCTTAAAAAAATCTAAAAAATTTCTCAGAGATGGCAAGATATTGGAAATTTAAAATCCAAAATAAAGCAAAAAAAAAAAAAAAAAAAAAAAAAAAAAACAAGCAGAACCAGTGTGCTAATTATCGTGGTTATTGCGAATGAGATCTTGTCAAGTGCGATTTTTATTTCATTCGTGATCCTCGACAACTACTACTACTGATTCTGGCTGATAAAAACTTTAAAAAACTGAGTTGCTACCTGCGACGAAAATCTCTTAAAATTTAACAAACAATTGGTAAAAATTCAAATTCAAAAAAGCCAAAAAGATTGGCAGAATTGCATCCATCACGGAAAAAGCAACAACTTTCGAAAAATTATTGCATATCAATAAAGACATAATATTATTAAAAAAAAAGAAGAGAGGTGTCTTAGGACTAGGGATGTAACGATACGCCATTTCGCCGATCCGATACCGATAACGATACTCAAAAATAAATATCGCCGATACCGATTCCGATACCGATACGCATATTGAAATTGAGCTCAAGTAAAAATTAACAAAACTCAAGTAGAGTAATTCTTCTATTATACAAAATAACAGTGTTTATTAATGAGCCATTCAAATTATCAAAATTTTCAATACATTTCAGTTTCTAAAATTGAAATTTTCAAATTACAAAACGTCTGCAATATTTATGATTTGACAAAATAAACGATGGCATTCAGTTTAGATTGGCTCAAGATTTAAAATTCATATTAATAAGACTTAAAAAAAAAGAATTGAATTTGAGATCATGTTAAAATTAAATTAAAATTATAAAAACAACATTGCAAAAGATTAATATTTAAAATTGATATTAATAAGATTTTTGTTTAAAAAACAAAGTGTTCTCAAATTTTGCGGAGATAGACGATTTCTCAAATCCGTTTGAAGCAGACTTGTAGTGGAAAATAGTCTCTCAGATGCGACCGAACTCATTTGAAAACTTAAGTATTTCTGCGCCATTTTCTTTAAGTTTGGGTAGGATATGTCATTGCGCCAGTAAACAAGAGGGTCTGCATCTCTAGGAATATTAGGAGATCTAAGGTATCTCTCGACTTCTTCGTTAGCAGAACCACAGCTTAGGATGGATAGAGGCTCATCCTCCTCGGATTCTCTTATAATTTTTTCACATACGCTCCAAAGGCGAGTACTTCTCGTAGACTTATCAGAACTTTTGTGAGGTTTAGGGGGGACTGTGTCTTCAACACTTTCGGAATGTAGAGTCATGTTAAGCAGCTGAATAAGACGTTTTTTCGATAGGATTGAAGTCGATTGTCTTTGAAATATTCGAGCTTTATATCGAGGGTCAAGAATTGTAGATAAATAATAGGTTGTACCAACTTTTACATCGCTGAACTAAATCATCGCATGCATAAATTAATAAAAGAAAATCAAGACGTATTCAAATTGGTGATGTTATAAGCAAAGTTTTTATTCTCTTTTTGCGCAAATTACAGCTTCGTATGTCAAAATTTGTACATGTTGACATAGGGGCTGAGATGTCAGTTGTTATTTTAAGTTTGTAACGACACGTTTCCTCGCTGGATGCTGGGATAGGTTCAGCGGGGTCCAGGGTCGTTCGAATGAAATAAAACCACAGTGAACAACTTGGTTTTCTTATTCTTTAAAATAATCCTTTATTTAATTTTCTACAGCTTTATATTAATTGCGATGTTGTAACGCCGCCTTACGAGAGTTGTAGTCGAAGGTTGTTTTGGGCTGGTTTGGCCGTCCAAGATTTTGGGTATAGCACTCTCCTGGGGTAGGATGAAGTGGTCAGTGAGCGGCTGGCCTGTAGGAATAAACTCCCATACAGGTCAAGCAGCTACCTGACACCGACGCTGATGAAAAAGAGGGATGGCTCTATCGGACGTCGCCTGACGGAGGATGAATTTAGTGGCAAACCTATAGAGACAAACTCCCGTACAGGCTTCCACTCTTCGTACGCAGATACTGGCAGTGAAGGAAGTACACCAGTGAAGTCTGGAAACAGTACAAGAATAAACTCCTCGTATCGTTTTAGTAGCACGTCTAGTTTAAATCACAAACTATTGGTAGGCTATTACCGCACGACCAAAGTGAGTTCTTACCGCTAAGCGAGCTCCCAGCAGACTGACTTCTATATTAATTTGTCTCGCCTTTTATGCCTACTCAATTGTCGATACACACGCATACACAGCGTAGTATATGTGTCGTATGCTTTGCATGGTTGTACAGCGGGCGGTTGTATTTAGATGGAGGTATCCATATCTGACATGCAGGGGGCGTTACTTTATCCGTTAATAAATACGTTATAATTTGAAATGGTATTTTAACTTACTGACTAGAAAATATATTTTTATTTATAATCACATAAGAGAATTCATTCCAAATTCAAATTCAATTATAATTTAAATTAAATATTACAAATTCAGGCATTTATAAAAAGGAAATAAGTTGAGATCAATCCAATTCAATAATGGTAAAGGATGAGGGAATTCTATTCCGTATATAAAAAAAATATAATAATAAAGTAGGCGATACTTCGATCTTTAGAATTATAGATGGTAGTCTATTTGACACGATTTGATGTGTGGGAAAAACAAGTGCAACGACTTTTGCCGTTACACTGCTCCCCCCCTATTCCTTTAAGGTTGTGGGCGTAACCACTGGATGCGCATGGGACCATTGCGGAGATAGATGATGCGGTACTTCTGCCCTCGTATTTCTATTATCGTCCGTACCCGTCTCTGGGACGGTGCTACTGGGAACCGTTTCTTAATTTCCTGTAGCAATTCTTCAGGCGCCTGCAACAGTGATATCTCCCGTGAGTTAGTCGGGAGTGGCGGCGTTCGGGAATTCAGTGACATAGGAGAAACCGATAGTGGTGTGACTCTGGCGACTTGTCTTGGCGGTGTGACCAGTGTTCGGGGCGACGTGACTGGTGATGCGCTGAATGATATAGCCGGGGACGATGGTGATGACACTGTGGAGGACGTAGCTGGTGAGGACATTGAGGGTGTAGTGGGTGCGGACAAAGCCGAGTTTGTCATAGGGGACGACATCTCCGTTCGAGCTTTCCTGGATGGGGTACCATACTTTGTAGGGATTGTTGTGACTACATGTGATGTTTTCTCGATTGGTGTGGTAGCTGCGGGCTCAAAGTACTCTGGCCCTGTTAATGCCCACCCTCGACCAGGGGTTCTGGGGATCGCCGAATAGCAGTAATTAGAGCTGGGGGTGACTTGATTTTGTTCCCCGTGTGGCGGTGGTGTAGTTGGCACACGCGCGGTATAGCTGTTGTCCTTGATTTCGCGGGTAGGTCGTCTATCTGGTATCAGCAACCTCACCGTGCACTGTCTCTCGTAGCACCATAGACCGAGGTGGCGGTATTGGCGGTCTTTCACCTCCACCGAGCCCAAGCCTTGTTTCCGCGGCGGTGTAGGTGGTCTAAAGTTTTCATTTTCCCAATCAAGCGAAGATGAGGAGCTCGGTGGGAACGGTGATGGGGGTGACTGGGGTCGAGGAGCGAGTGTGGTGTCTTCGAAACCGAAAAATGCGCGGTAAATATCTTCTAATACTGCGTCGTCCACCGGCGATAGTTCATATTCTTCAGTGCCCCAGTCCACCAGGAATTCCTGCTCACTGGGTTGTGTTTGGCGTCCGTCTTCTTCACGGTCGCTTTCGATAACGATGACTTCACTCAATGGTGGCGGCGGTGGTATCGTGTCCGGGGTAGTTGCTCCCGAGCGTTGACGGCTCGTTTTGGCTGAAGGGCTGTGAAGCGGGGGTGTCTTCGGTGGACTACTTCCTGGTGATGGCGCCATTTCCTCAGTCGACGGCAGACGATCTGGTGGCGGCGGGGAACTGTTTGCCGGTGATTGTACTCTCATTCGGAAATAATGTTCTGTGCGTCGGCGTTTGGGACTGTCTGTAGGTGATAGGGGTTTTGGTCTTCTTTTTGCGGTGTGACGCACCCGGTTGTTGGTGGTGCGTCGTCCCCGTCCTCGGCTGGTACTAGGGATGTCGTCGTCTTCGAGGAATATGGTCCGACGGCCTTTCGCTTGTTCCTTTTGTAAGTTTTGTCGGAACTTTTTTCGTGAGGCATCAAATTTTTCCTGCTTGTCCCCCATGATCTGCACTGGTTTATTTTTTTCTTGATATTTCTGGTATGTAGTCTTTGTAAAACGCTCCCTTCGACGTTGTCTACTCTGTTCGGGTTTCTTGGAATGCGTGACGAGACCGGCACATGTGAATGTCGTGTTAAAGTTGCGCAGGAAGTCGAGTCCTAGAATTACACCTTCGGTCGCTTGGTCCATAATTAGAAATTCGTGTTCCGTGGTCACATTTCCCAAGCACACGTTATATTTGACAGCCTTCGTGACGACCCTTTTTGACCCATCGGCTAGTATCACGTCGATGTGCACTGGGCCAAATGGAGGCTTAGGTGTTAACTGTTGGGTAAGCGTCGGCTCGATGAAGCTTCGCGTCGCTCCGGTGTCAATGATGGCTGTGACCAAGTTTCCTTGGATTTTTAAAGTTGCCTTTAATTTTTCCTTTCCCCAGGTCAAATATGTATTTTGATTGTGGGTTTTCGTGGCTCTGCTCGGTTTATATGGATTTCGGCATGTCTTTGGGAAAGGCTCTATGGACAACATGCGATGATGTTCCCCTCGATTCTGTTGTGCATTACCCGGTATCGTTTCCAGATCCGCCGCTAAATTAATAAGTTCGTCCAATGTTGTGAAATCACGCCGGCGGATATACCACTGGTAGTCTGGTAATGCGTTTCTGTAAATTCGTTCAAGTTTCTGGGTAGGACTAAGATCTGCGTGCCTCATTAGATCCTGTAAATTAAGCATATAGTCTTTAAATGATTCGCGAGGTTTCTGGGTGCGTTTTCGGATCTCATCCTCCAGCTTTTCGAAGTACCGGGGAGGTAGAAAGAAGTCACAGAAATCTTTTTTGAACATTCGCCACTGGTCCCATTGTTTATTGTTATTCCGGAACCAGCTGAGCGCTTTGTCGCGGAAAAATTCTGACATCACTCTGAGGACGTCATATAATTGAATTTCGTACATACCCGATAACTCTTCTACTCGCTCTATAAACCCTAGAGGGTCCTTTCCACCATCATACTTGAGGCCCCATTTCCGTACTAGGTCGATTATGAGTACCTTGCTCTCTTTTCCCGTGTTCTGTACATCAAGATTGCACAGCCTTTGGGTTATAGTCTCTATTTTCAGTGGGGATGTATTATTTGCTGCCTCGGTATCCCGTGGTGGCACAGACAAGCTGGCCCCGGGTGATAGTGAGGAAACTTTCTCGTGTTGTGCCTGCAGTTCTAGCAGTCTGTTCATTATTGCCGCCTCGTGGTCGGTTGTTAAGAATTTTGCGAATCGCTTACGTAATTCTTCCACAGTACCTGTAGTAGTTTGCTCGAACTCCGCCAAGTAGCTGATTAGCTCTTCCCTTTTTAGTGAGTATACCCACGTGGTTTTCAGCATTTTTTTTTTTTTTTTTTTTTTTTAAGATGGACAAAAATTTATGTGGTGGTAGCCGTTTTTCTGGGCACAGATCTCTTTTCGTTGTTGCAAATTTTTTCTTGTAGTTATAGTTGATTTTCGCTGTAAATTAATTAGAAAGGTTTTTTTTTTCCTTTTTTTTTTTTTTGTATATATATATTTTTTTTTTAATCTTTATTTTTGTTGGATTTAGACATTAAATGTCCCTGCTCGGGCGCCATGTAACGACACGTTTCCTCGCTGGATGCTGGGATAGGTTCAGCGGGGTCCAGGGTCGTTCGAATGAAATAAAACCACAGTGAACAACTTGGTTTTCTTATTCTTTAAAATAATCCTTTATTTAATTTTCTACAGCTTTATATTAATTGCGATGTTGTAACGCCGCCTTACGAGAGTTGTAGTCGAAGGTTGTTTTGGGCTGGTTTGGCCGTCCAAGATTTTGGGTATAGCACTCTCCTGGGGTAGGATGAAGTGGTCAGTGAGCGGCTGGCCTGTAGGAATAAACTCCCATACAGGTCAAGCAGCTACCTGACACCGACGCTGATGAAAAAGAGGGATGGCTCTATCGGACGTCGCCTGACGGAGGATGAATTTAGTGGCAAACCTATAGAGACAAACTCCCGTACAGGCTTCCACTCTTCGTACGCAGATACTGGCAGTGAAGGAAGTACACCAGTGAAGTCTGGAAACAGTACAAGAATAAACTCCTCGTATCGTTTTAGTAGCACGTCTAGTTTAAATCACAAACTATTGGTAGGCTATTACCGCACGACCAAAGTGAGTTCTTACCGCTAAGCGAGCTCCCAGCAGACTGACTTCTATATTAATTTGTCTCGCCTTTTATGCCTACTCAATTGTCGATACACACGCATACACAGCGTAGTATATGTGTCGTATGCTTTGCATGGTTGTACAGCGGGCGGTTGTATTTAGATGGAGGTATCCATATCTGACATGCAGGGGGCGTTACTTTATCCGTTAATAAATACGTTATAATTTGAAATGGTATTTTAACTTACTGACTAGAAAATATATTTTTATTTATAATCACATAAGAGAATTCATTCCAAATTCAAATTCAATTATAATTTAAATTAAATATTACAAATTCAGGCATTTATAAAAAGGAAATAAGTTGAGATCAATCCAATTCAATAATGGTAAAGGATGAGGGAATTCTATTCCGTATATAAAAAAAATATAATAATAAAGTAGGCGATACTTCGATCTTTAGAATTATAGATGGTAGTCTATTTGACACGATTTGATGTGTGGGAAAAACAAGTGCAACGACTTTTGCCGTTACAAGTTGTAATTGTTGTAGAATTACCACCCCTTGTATTAATGCGCCTTGAAAAAAATCTTAAAACATACAAACACATACAAGATTTAGCATTGAGAGAACACTTCATTACTATGGTGCAAAGCAAAATAGAAGAAACAATTTCATTATGTATTCTGTTTTTTGAGTTGAAAATTTAATATTTTGTTCAAAAAACTCTAAAGAAAAATATAAGAAGTATCGACAGTAAAATATCGCCGATATCGATATATCGGAAAACCAGAAGTATCGCCGATATATCGGTATCCGTATCGGTTGCATCCCTACTTAGGACACCCGGTTAGAGCTATGCTCATTAGGTATGTATATACCTACATAAAATAAATTTCATGAGTTAAATAACAATGCAATAAAGTTATTTTTATTTATGAAACTATTTCTTAATTTATTTTTAAAAATATAAATGTCAACTTATTAAACGATTAAAGTAGGGTTACAGCCAAAGTATATACTTATGTACATATGTACATATATACAAGCACTCTTATATCATCTGGTTAATATTAATTGAACCATATCGAATTTTCAAATTAATTTTATTTTCTGTTTATAACCAGCATACAGAAAATATGATGTTCGAAACGTACTTATTTTTACAAAACTGTTTTTATAAATAGTACTTTTTAAAGCCACTTGAATCTTCATAGTAAAATGAACACAAAAAGAATTGAATAATATGCAAAATATTTTGGATCGAAATTAATTTCAATTCGGCTCATTTCCAATGAAATAACCCTAGTCTTGCTAGTTTCAAATTATTAAGTTTTTTTACATATGTATGTATTTATATTTATTCAACCCGAAGCTACGTTTAGAATTTGAGGAAAGTGGATGTTTTGGATATACATATTATTTAAATAAATTGCAACTATTTATTGTCTCGGCTTGGCGAATACAAATTTTGTTATGATTCTTTTGGAAAGCGAGTAAGATTATAAAATAAACAGCCATTTAAAACTTACTGCCTGTTCGCCGATATCGAAGAAGTTCTTTCTTTCGAACAATTATATTTGAAACAAAAACACAGCGCAGTACACTCGGTGAATATTTCGCTGCTTTCTAAAGGGTATAATACCCTCAAAATTTCTAAATAGATTTTAATGAGAGTTGGGGGTTGGATTTGGGGCACTTTTAGCTATAGAACCCCTTCAAATTTATCTGGGACATTTTCTTTGAGCCGTTTTATAAAATGATTTTTACAAATCACAGTGCAGTACACTCGGTGAATATTTCGCTGCTTTCTAAAGGTTATACCCTCTAAATTTCTAAATAGATTTTAATGAGAGTTGGCGGTTGGATTTGGGGCACATTTAGCTATAAAACCCCATTCAAATTTATCTGGGACATTTTGTTTGAGCCGTTTTATAAAGTAAACTTCATTTACTCTTATTTTTCTAGAACATGCCTGAGTATTTTGTTAAGGAAAATATTTGTTCAAGTGTGACCACAGGGAAAATATGTTTTTCCATATTTACATATAAATTATTTTACTACTGTTTGATGAAACAAATATAAGCAAATAAAAGTGCTTAGTGTGACCGTAAAACAATTTCCTTATTTTGATATGAAACCATTTTATTCAAATATTGAAAAAAAATTTTCAAGCAAATATTTCCCCAATGTGACCGTCCGTACGTTAAGTAAACAGTCAGGCAAATATATGTATATAATTTATTTCATGTGTTTTACGGAAGTTTTAAATATCAACTTCTTATTTTTTTTTTACGACTAAAATAATGTTTATTAAAGAAATATTATTAGTCTTTGTTGATAAAACATATTTGTTTAGTAATAATTCAGCTTGTTGTTCAGGAAACAGGATATATTTATTTTTTTTTCTTTTTTCTTTAGTAAAGAATAAATTGATGCTTTTGAGTTTTTTTAAATCAATATTGTTTTTAGCAATGTCGAAAATTTTATTAATTTAAACTGATTTATTTGCAAAGTTTAACACAAACTTCCTTCCGTCTCTGTTGTTTATATGTATGTTCATTGCTACATGAAAAAATGTCAAAGTCTTTTGGGGGCAAATCTTTAGAAGCTTTAAAAATTTAAGAAAAATGTAAAATACAACAAAATTAAATTTTTTAAGGCTTTCATCGTTTGAGAAGTTATTGCACAGGACTGACTGTTGGGTTTTGGTGGGGTGTGGCGGTGTGTTATTTTGGAAAATTTTGGAAATATATCTGCAGGTTCTAAACGGCATTCAAGGAGGTGAGATATTGCAATTAAATTTGTCTATCGAAGAGCTAAAAAAAGTATGCAGAAGATATATTCCATTAAAAAAATTTTTAAATGTAAAATTTTTACCTGCCTTGGTTGGTCCGACACAAATCTAGGCCGACTTGAAATAATATTTTTTTTTTTATAAATTAAAAACCCAAGGTGTTATACTCGTATATCACAAAAAGAATAATGTTGAAAAAAAAAACGCAACTCATTTAAAAATGATACGCAGTTTAATATAAAATGTTTGTAAATGAAAAAATCACCATCTGTTTTTTTTTTTACTAAAAGCGAAGTTAATTATTTTGAAATTATAGCAAAAAAAAACCCAAAAGTACCAAACCCATTGAAAATGATAATTGATAATTGAAAATGCTAGAGCATTTTAAAATTATATATGAAGAAGTATTTTAATTGCAAATATAGATTTAAGGCCTGTGTATGCTTTTAAGTTTTTTCCAAAAAATTTATTATCTCCACTTGGCGAAAAATAACAAAAAAATCCGACAAAAATATGTACCAAAAAAAGACTTTAGAAAGACTGATCGACATTGACATTAGAACTATAACAATCGACAGAAATCTTTTATCAGCCAATCAACACGCCTACACCAAAGGCAAATCGGTTGAAACGGCGTTACATTCGCTCGTAGGTCACATTGAAGGGTCACTTGAGCATAAGAATTATACTCTGGTGGCCTTCATGGACATTGAGGGCGCCTTTAACAATATCAACACGGATGCTATTACTCGAGCTCTCACGGAGCTAGGAATAGACCAATCATTATGTCTTATCTCCTCTACTATGGAATGTGGCAATAAACGTTCTGCTTAGGAAACTGGAGTCCATGTGCGTCAATACTGTTGCATATGCAGATGATGTGGCAGTGGCTTGACACAATTACGCACAGGTTAGAAGATGCACTCAGCGAGGTCAGTTACTGGTGTTCACAGAGCGGCCTCAGCGTCAACCCAACGAAAACGGAACTAGTGCTCTTCAATAGAAGATACAAAATTCCCACTTTCACTTTACCCAAAATAAATGGCGCTACACTAGCCCTATCGGATAAAGCCAAATTCTTAGGCATTATCCTTGACAATAAATTAACATGGAGAGACAATCTTCATGCTCGTGCAACAAAAGCCGTAGCGGCATTATATGTTTGCAGGAAAGCCATTGGTCCCACCTGGGGCATAAGTCCCATAGGGATTAATTGGATATTTGAAATGGTTATCAAACCAACTCTTTTCTATGGTGTAACAATCTGGTGGAAAGCACTGGACTTGGCAACAAACCGACAGTGAATTGAGAGAATTCTCCGCTTAATGGCAATCATGATAACTGGTGCCCTTAGAACTACGCCCACAAAGGCTCTTTCTGCTATGCTGGGCTGGCTTCCAGCTGATCTGCTGGCTAGGAAGTTAGCACTACGCACTGCGGTACGACTTAGTACAATTGACGCATGGAAACATCGACCATGGGGTAATGCTAGCATTGTAGATACCATAGGAATTATCTCTGATCTCATCGACTATTGCATTCCACCGCATGGGGCCCCCGAGTGTTCAGGGATGGCTCCAAACGGTGCTCCAGGGTTGGCGGGGTGTCTTCATTGAAGAATTCGGGATCAGGATTTCTTTCAGACTCCCGGACGAATGTAGTATCTTACAAGCTGAAATATCCGCCATCAAAAAGGCAACAAATTGGCTACGGTACTATCGGATAACACACAGAGTTATTCAAACCATAACCGACAGCAAACCTGCAATAATAGCACTTTCGGGATGTACACAAATTAAAATTTCTTTGATTAATTCGGATTTTATTTCATATTGGGAAATAATATGATAGTGAAAACCTTTTAGCCCTGCTGGGGAGTTTTCTTTCACCACAGCATTTTCTATATTTTATTGATTTTTTCTATGAAATAATCCTTTAAGAAAAAAAAATAATACCCCAAAAAATTAAATAACGCTCAAATAATCGTTGTTATTTTGGGTCATTAAGGGGTATTATTTAATTTTTTTGCGGGAGTAATTTCTTGGGGGCTATTGCTTGCCACCAAAACTTTTGGGATAATTTTTAATATTTCCTATTTGAGAAAATATGGACCCAAAAAGTTTTTAGTGTTGCCTTTAATAAAAAATTAAACTTAACTTAAATATGAAAAATTGCTCCAAAATTTATGAAAAATTTCGCATAAATTTAAAACAACAACAAAAAATGCTCCAAAATTTGGGAAAAAATTGCTCCAAAGTTTTTATTGGTATTTATTCACTATAAAGCTTTTAGGCATTTTTGTTCTTATTTACTTAGGGAGAAAGATATTTTTGGGGTGTTCACACTGTAGTCATATCAGTCATATTGTCATAATGTCTTATTAATTTACAATGGTATAAAAAAATTGTTGTTGTGGTTCAAGCAAAAAAGTCATAAAATAATAAGACTTTTTAAGGTATGTTTATGGTTTGTCATAAAATAACAGTAGAAACCTTAGTCGAGCAGCTGAAACTCTTCAGTAGAGCCGGCGATAATATTTACAAGCCGTCGCTACTTATATGTGTTTGTGTAAGTTATCTGCCTGACAGCTTGTGAACGTATTTCCACTTGCAGCCGTCCCAAAAAATAGTTCAGCTCATGTTACCGGCAACAGCTGATTTTGTTTGTATTTATTTCAGCAAGTTCGTATAGATAAAAAACAATTTGAAAATTTTAATTGATAAAGGACATTTTAGAAGATTTACAGGTAATTTATTATTTTCTTTATTAACAAGTCGGACTGAATTAAAAAAAATTTACATCTAAGCCAAGATTCAAACGTATGCGCACTAATCCCACTAAAAAATGTGGTGTTGTCAGCTGGCACAATTATTCCTTTAAATTTATTGTATATTAAATTCCAAAAGGACCTTTTCTAAAGAATCTGTTTTTTCAAATGCCGAAATATTTATTGTGTAACTTTTCACCTTATCGTTTGTAGAATTGATTAATGATTCCTATACTAAATAAGAGTAGGAAAATATATTATTATTATTTGTACTCATTCTGTTGTATCATCACTCTGTGAAAACTTTTCAATGCTAAATACTAAATAAAAATTGATTTAACTTGTACATTGAATATAGAAAAATTCTCGTATACTATTTCGTTAAAATAGCTAATATTCATACATAATACGCATTAGGTATCGATTTTGATGAATGATACAAATCAAACAAAAAGTTCTAAACTTATCAATACTTTTACTTTTTGCTAATCTGAGATTGTGTTATTCTAATCATCCTGCTGTCTTAATAATACATAATAATAATAATTTTAATTTAAATTTCAATTCAAATACTAAGTTAAGCCGATTTAAAATAACTTTCAACTTTACAAAATAATTTTTTTTTATTTATATCAAAATATTCATAATCACAATTTGTGAAAGTACATACATAAATCAAATTTATATGCTAATATGTGAAAGATCAGTTGTATCAGCTTTAAGGTTCACAGTATTTCTCGTTAAAACAACATCTTAACAAATTTTTTATTTATATTTTTTTCATTGCTGCCATTCATACGTTGATTTTGTGAAAGCTGTTGGATATTGGCAAACGTGCTAAAGGAAGCTACACATACATACATACATACATACCTGCATACATATAAATGAGATTAACAATTTTTCCACCTATCCCTTGGGGAACACAAAAATATTTACCTTTATCGCATTTCCTTACGCGATAATTTGGGCTTAAAATTTTGTTGAGAAATACATTCCTTCGTTGATTTTGTTAATTTTTTTCATTCCCTTTAGGGGCTGTGCACATATTACGTAACGCTGTTTTCACAGATTTTATACCCCCCCTTCGTAGCGCATTTTACAAATTTTTCAGTGATTTCCCATCCGTAACAAATCTTTAACTCCATCCCTCCCTCAGGAGCGTTACGTAGTATGTGCACAGCCCCTTATCAAAAATGTTAACGATATATATTGGTTTCTCATTTCGTGTGTAATTTCAGCAATATTCATATGAGACTCATAAAGTACATACGAGTACATTTGTAAAGGGTGTTTTTTATAGAGGTATGTATAGAACTTTGAAATGGAATAAAACAAATATTAATTTTTTTTTTAAGATGACACGAACATTACATTATTCGAAAGATAATCTTCTGGAATTGTAATTTAAATGTGACTTCTGGCATATGACCGCCACGTCTAACTCGGACGTAGTCTAATCTCGAGGTCAAATTTTCGATGACGTTTTCCAACATTGGTGAGCCGTATATCGGGATTATCGTTGTCAATTGTTTCGGGCTTATCGGCGTAGACTAGCGACTTTACATATCCTTACAGAAAATAGTCTAGCGTCGTTCAATCGCACAATGTTGGAGACCAATTCCCGGATCCGAAAGGTGATTCTATGCGGCTAGCAAATGTTTCCTGCAATAAATCAATTATGGTACGAGCTGTGTGACATATTGCGCCGTCTTGTTGAAACCACATCGTTGTACAGTTGGTTAACTAAAAAGCCAGTAATTATGGCTGTATAGTATTCACCATTTTCTGTAACGTGTTGACCAGCATCTCTTCTTAAAGATTCCACCAGCCCATAAAGCATACCAAACAGTCTATTTTTCTTGATGTAACGGTGTCTCAACATACACTTAAGAATTATCATCACTCCAAATACGGCAGTTTATTAAAACAAAAGTGAGCTTCATCGAAAATAGTAATCGCGTATTTCGAACAAAATAAATTTGCACAATTTGAAAGCGTTGTTCATGCGTCACTGCATTCATGTTGAAATGCCACACCAAACAAAACATAAATCATTTGACAGCTGACAGAATGGCCGCAAGTTAAAAAAAAGTGGTGACAAGTTAAAGTTCTATACCTCTATAAAAAACACCCTTTATATTCGGGATTCTTAAAAAAGGAAGTTGAATGAATGATACTTTTGCTTTTGGTATTTTTTTTGTGCTTTTCTCTATACAGCCATTTTATGCCTTTATTTGTATGTAGCGTGAACGAACTATTTGGTACTTTTTAAGCAATACAAAAGGGGATAAATTGGTACTTTTCGTACTTTTTATTTTTCTTCCTTTGTGCTGAAATTAGAAAAATAGTTGGTACTTTTGGTACTTTTTCTTTTTAGGTGATTTGGTGCCAAACTTGCGAATTTTACAAACGCTTTGCGTCAAGAGAAAGAGAGAGAGAAAAAGCTTAGGGGAAGTGAAAATTCCCCTTAATCGCCCTTCCGATCCTAAAAGCAAAATGCATATGTATGCATTTTCAAGCCGATTTATTTATATGTGTTTTTGAAATTTCATCAAAATCGTTTGGATACTTTTAAAGGGGCGGAAATGTCATCCTTCCGGATATAGTTATGAAAATTCATGTATCCTATGTATTCTTATATACACGGATTTATATTTTGCGTTTTATTCTAATCGTCCGATTCGAGACTTCACTGTTGCTGAAAAAATAATATCTACCGTAGATTAATTACCTCATATAAACATAGAAACAATAACTGATTATAGTATTAGTATAGATAAAGATATATTTAACGTATATTAGGAAAATAGAATGATATAAATTTAATAAAAATTACACATGGGAATTTGTGGAGATTTTTAAGAATTTATTTGGGAATAATACAGAAAAAACAAACGCCTATCGGAAATATAAGTCTCGAAATGCTGGGTATTGATATGAATTAGACATGATACTGGTGAAAATCGATTGTTATCAAAATTTTCCATGAAGTTAGTTCAATGACCTGATTTTGCAATTCAAACAAAATTTTTTCGTTAGTTTTAATAAATCGTTAGGAGCTGATTTAATTACAGTTTATGTATTTACAGCAAAGTATTAACTACCAGGGTGAAAAATTCTAAACTTTTGTGTATGACTTTTAAAAAGAAATAAATTTTCGAACATGTAAAAACGACACAATAGTGTAGAGCCTGCCACAAAAAAAAAATTATTCGTCTACCGGCAGTTGGAACGTTTATGTTTAAAATTTTCTATTAAAATACCAACAGAAATCATTTTTTTTTTATTTAACACCAGCACCCGCTTTATAATATTTAATATTCTCGCTTTTTCAAAGTTTTCGACATTAAAACAATCCATAAAATTACTATAACAAAAGAAAAACAAATAAAGAGAGTTTTGTTCAAAAATAACCTGATGGGTGGTAACAGACAGGACTCTGTTTGATTTATTAACGAACCAAAAGATATTAAATCTAAAATATACATAAATAAAGGAACAATGTAATTGCTTGCTAAGGACTTGAGAATAACAATTGCTCTAGACTTAAGTTGTTGTTAAGTAAATTAATAAATAAATAAGTTTTCTTAAGTACCTCTTTGGTTTTCATTAAGAAGAAATACAAATTAAAATTTTAAGAAGAAAAGAAAATAAGCTATAAATAAATTAACAAATAACAAAATTCAACCATCTGCTACAAGTATAATTGTAAAGGGTGTTTTTTATAGAGTGTCAGAACTTTTAATTGGCATCACTGCTGTATTTGAGCACCCATTTAACAACTGATAGTTGCTTTTTTTTTAGTTTGCTTTAAATTCCATAATGAATCGACTTGCACCAGAGCAACGCGTGCAAGTTGTTGAATTTTTTAATCAAAATATTTGTTCTACTCGTCAAACTCATCGTATGCAGCGGGCGCTACAATTGATTTACTCAAAGAAACTTTTGATGAAAAAATAATTTCACGTAATGGCGCAATTAATTGGCCACCAAGATCGTGTGATTAATCCCATTAGATTATTTTCTTTGGGGTTATGCTAAGTCACTTGTCTACGTCGATAAACCACAAACAATTGAACATCTGGAAATTAACATTCCAAGAGTTACGGCCGCAAATGCTGCGAAAAGTTGTTGAAAATTGGTGTTCCAGACTGCGTCTTCTACGCGCCAGCCGTGGCGGCCACATGACAGAAATCATATTTAAACATTAATTTCATAAAATTTTCTTTCCAATAAAGCCCGTTTCATTGATATTAAAAATATATTTCCTTTTTTTATTATGATTTAAATTTGTGTCACTCTATAAAAAAACACCCATTAGTTTTTTCTTTCCTACTAAATAGTAATAGAGGTGCAGGACGAGTGGCAAATGGTTGTTAATTCATACATATACATATCTGATCAAAAGTTATTGTTCTGCCATATAAAAGCACATACAAAATTATTTCTGAAAATGTCTTATCAGACTCCTGTCAGCGGTCAACTAAAGTGGAAGAGGAGGAGTCAAGTTTAATAATAAGTAAAAATGTAGTTAAAAAGACATAAAATTTAATAATTTCTTATTTAACAATTATAAATTTAAAGAAACAAAAAAAAAAGTGATTATCGCCATAAAAGAAAGAATCATATTATGATTGTGGCTAAATCATATTATGACTACTATTTTAATTTGTTAACTAAAAATTATAACCTCAAGAAGAAAAAAGTGATTGACGCAATAAAAAAGAGAATCATATTATGATTGTGACTAAATCATATTATGATTACTATTATCACTATTACACTTATAGTTTGTTACCTAAAACTTATAAACTCAAAAAAAAAAAAAACGAGATTATCGCAATACAAAACAAGGAAGCAAATTATGATGATGGCTAAATCATAATTTCCTTGTCACTCAATCATATTATGATTACTACTATTATTATTACTCGTATAATTTGTTACTTAAAACTTATAAACTCAAAGAAAAAACGTGATTATTGCAATACAAAACAAGCAAGCAAATTATGATTATGGCTAAATCATATTATAATTATGGCTAAATCATACAGTAATAATAATAATATTGCCTTGCTCGCCGTCAATTGATTACGAGCTGCCTCTATACTTGGCATAGGCTATCTACAAGTTGTCTCCATCTCTGTCGACGAACGGCTATGTCTTTGAGCTCTCCGATGGTGTTGAAAGTTCTTCCAAGACTATGAAATAAGCTGTTGATTTTCTGAAGAGTTGATCTTCGCCATGTAGTTTTGGGCCGTCCTCTATTTCTGCTTCCTTGGGGGTTGTAAACAAGATCGTAATTGGATACTTCTTTGGGTGGTTTTCGCAAGTTTTCTATTATTGTTGTAGTTAGGAGCAGACCTAATTATTAGACCATGTTTGAACTTTAATAAAGAAATAAAGAAAATAAAAAATATTCGTTGGTGCCGGCAGAACAAGGGGAGTTTTAATTTTTGTTTTATGTATGAGTACATACAGTACAACCTCGGCTAAATGCGTGTCAAAACTTTCTGTGCCTGTTTTTCGATTAAAGAAGCTAATGTAAACAAAATAAATGGTTTATTTAAATAACCAAATGTTAACTTTTAAATTAAATGCATTTATTTAATTCATATGTTATTCATGTTGAGTTTAAAAACTAATATTCGGATTGAGTCGTCCGTCACAACCATAACTTTTGCCCAAATGAATTGGCTTATTGGAAGAAATTCTATACTAATCCTAGACTGTAAACTAATATGGTCCTATGGAATCCAGTTATGGGGCACTGCCTCAGCATCAAATGTCGAAAAAATTCAAAGGCGACAGAATAAAATTCTACGTACAATTATAGCAGCCCCCTGGTATGTCAGAAATCATCGAATTCATAAAGATTTAGATGTTCCGTTGGTGAAGACAGTATTTTCAAAAACCGCTAAAAAATATATAAAAAAACTTGAGGTGCACCCAAATCCACTTGCGCGCAATATTCTACATTATAGAGGTCACACCCGGCTGAAAAGGAGGGATACTCTTTTTCTCAGCCGTGCACGAGAGATGTAAAACAACATAAATTAACCGTTGAAATTAAAAATTTTCTTTAGCATTGGCTAAACTTATATATAATATTTTTAGATTTAAGATTTGAAAAACTTATTGATAATTTAATATATAATTGAAGATTCAATAAATAATAAAATTTATAAAAAAAAAATATTTGTTATGCAGAGTATGTATTATTGAAATTAAAGTTTAATCTTCATCTCTTGTCATTTTAATTCAAGCAGTATGCAAATGTATCTTTTGGTGATTTCTAATTTTTAACTTCTTAATATTTAATTGATATTTCTTTTAAATGAAAAGTGTCAGCCAAAAAAAAAAGAAAATCTTAAGAAAACTTTTTTCTTTACTAATTTACTTTTGAAACACATTGTCCTTAAGTCTACGGCAAATATTAGTATGTTTTAATTTAAGTTTGTATGGCCAACACCTCCCTCCCGTTCTGTTCTATTTTTGTAAATTTTTTTTCGTCAATTCGAGTTTTTTGTGAAGACGACATCGTTGTTCTAAAATCTATCTAAACAGCGATCGTATAATAAAAACACTAAATGTGGCGTATGATTTATTTAAAATATCGTAATTCCATGTTAATTATAATCACATAAAGAAAAGTCTTAGCATCCATCATGCATTAAAGGTACAGCTACGTTTATTATAATCTTTAAATTTATATGGGGGATTAAACATTCGCTCTTCCTACATTTTTATTATAATTGTCTTTATTGAGTATTCTGTTGTTGTTTTTTTATCTTGCTTTTTACTTTCTTGCAAGTTGTCTACTTAAGAACATACCATAATTTAAACTAATTAAAACAGAAATAAAGTCCTAAATATCGTTACCTTAATATACAAATGTCACAACTCATATATGTATATTTTCTAAGCGTGTATTTATTATTAATATTTAGATCGGTGGGTGATTCTCCCTCCAAGTTATCGAAATAAGCAAAAAAAAAAATACGACTTGAAAAAAATGTAGTTAGGGCCTTTCTATATTAAGGTAACCATATAAACAATTAATATAATTGTAATTTTGCAGCCTTGTGAAAAAAATCACCCCAATGTTCTATGGAAAATGAAAAACTAAGGAATAAAAATTTAACTAAATCTCTTTGTATTTGTTTGTCGAATCTTATATACCCTACACCAAGTTTTTAAGTGTTTTCAATATGACGTTTTTGCTGGTGGAAACCGAACACACAATTTCTTAGTTGTTTTTTCTGATTTTATAAATAAAATAAAATCAATGAATATATTACGTATTGAGCGTTACCCATTACTTGTCAAATATTACGATTTTTTTCTTAAACTTTAATTTTTGCGTATTTTGCATTCAATACTTAATTGCATTAATATTATAATTTTTTTTTACAAAAAGCGAAGCCATTTTTGTGTTAAATTGTAATACAAAAGCCAAAATATATATGTATAAGAATTTCAATACATTGGGCGACAAAATCAATATTTTTTTCAAGCACACACACACACTCTCCAAATTGAAAAATATCGATCCTCAAGTTCGCAGCTAAATCGCTTATGTATGTTTATGTAAAAGTAACACTCAATACAAATTTTACTAAAAGATATTACAAATTGCTTTAACTACGCATTTAAAACTCGAAGCCAAATAGTATACGATATAAGAAATTGTCAAATTGTCGAATTCTTTTTGTTTGCTATTTGTATGAATTTTATGATTTTTGCAAACACCCACTGCAAATTGCCTTAGTAGAACTTTTATCTTAATCATATGTAAGAATTTTGTGAAAGTAACGTTCAATACATTTTTGAATAAAGAACATATTTTGCGCAGAAATAAAACTAAAAGAAATTAAAACTAGAAGCTAATATATTTTAAGAATTTTGCCAAGGTAACGTTCATTACATATGTACGTATGTGTATAAATTTTGTAGTTATTACAACATGCATACATTAAAATTTAAATTAATACCCAAATTAATATACGAAGATAAGTAATAATCAAGAATTTTTTTCAAAGTAACGTTCAATACGTGTACATATTTACATATATAAATCACGTATTGTTTGCAAACCTACATTAAAAATTAAATTAAACCGAAATTAACACTCGACGCTAAATCATGTGTACATATATTAGAATTTCACAAAGTAACGTTCAATACATATCAATGTCGATTATATATCTTACATTCTTTTTGCATATACACATTCAGAAGAGTTCCAAATGTTATCATTCATAAAATAACATGTTGAAAATTATATATTTCTTGTATAATTTTGAAATATATATGAGAAATTCAATATTATGCCAAAAATTGGAATTATCAAGAAAACGAATTTTAAAAATCAGTGTTGACCATCCAATAGTCAAAGTTACTTTCATTAAATTTTTTAGGAACTTTATATTATATAAAATACATTCTACAAATGAAATTAGCAATGCTCCTAGAAATTTAACAAAAGTAACGTTCAATACATTTTTATATGAATTCGTATATTTTTCTTCAAACATACACAAACTGCGAATTGAACCCAACACTATACTAGTTCTAAAATAACTAAAACACACAGTGTAAATTTCAGCAAGGTAACGTTCAGTACATATTTGTTTGAATTTACTATATTTGACACACAGTAGTAGTGGCACTATATTATGTCAATTTTTTTTTTTTTTGTCAACAAAGCAAACGAAATCGCAAAATAGATATGAAATGAAATTTTTATGTTTTTAATTATTATAGATAATTTGTAATTTAACTTAGATATTTTTACAAATAGCATTTAATTTGAAATAATAATTGATAATCATTATAACATCATATGTATGTATGTATATCTACAAACTTAAAGTAAGGCACACAAAAGAAACATTTGTCCTAATTATGAAATTATGCACGAGTGGCAGAATACAATTACTAACCAACGCGCATAATGACTGACTAACTACTTTTTATGTCAATCTG
Organism: Lypha dubia; assembly: GCA_947311025.1. Lineage (NCBI taxonomy): Eukaryota > Metazoa > Arthropoda > Insecta > Diptera > Tachinidae > Lypha > Lypha dubia. The sequence continues at coordinate 7,306,679 of OX371262.1, read as the reverse complement.
TCATTATCCAAAACTAAGGAGATCTCAAAAAAAATTTTGATGCTGGTTTCTTTATAATTACCAAAAAAAAAAAAAGAAAGCAAAAATATCAAAGAAAATTGTTTTATCACGCTTGAAATCTTTAATGAAATAATTTTCATTAAGAAGTGAACAAGAAAATGCCAATTAATTTAATGAGACCTGTACAGAATAACATTTTGTCTGTTTCATTCTACATTTTAATTGACTAAATATCCCCTATTCAATTTTGTTTTTTTAAATAAAACAACAACCAGGGTGACAGGTGATTGATTATATTCGCCCCTTTTCTTCGCTCGTATTTTTGATCTTCTTCAGATTTCAAAATATATTTTTTAACACATTTCTTTGACATCCCAGGAAGCATTTTTAATGGCAAATTCGGGCGAGACCACCTTGTATCAAATCGCCTTGCAAACAACTATTCTTTATTTACCGGCCATAAAATCTTTTACCAAAATTTCTCATTTTTCAGCAATTATTTTGTACGAGTATGATTCGAAAACTTCATTTGTCATCAAGAAAATGAACCAACGTGTCAGCACTATGATTTGTGTAGAATAAAAAAAAATCAATTTAAGAGAATCTTATTAATTTGAAACATTTTTGTCAATGTAACGTTCAATATTATAATTTTATGAAAAATTATATTCTTCCAAATATAAGTATGCTTCAAATTGAATTTACAACTATGCTAGCATTTAAAACTAAATTTTTTTTTGTGATTTCATCGAAGTAACGTTCAATACAATTTTGTTTGAATTTTATTAATTTGCATTTCACAAACATATGTACGTTAAAAATTGAATTTAATAATAAAATTCGAGTCCAAATCCCTATTAAGACTTTTTGTCAATACATTTTTTTGCACAAATTTAATACTTTTTTCAAATGCACAATATATGCGCCAGGTCAAATTCGGCCGCACAGTGTGTATATTAACACGAAACCATTCGAGCTGCTTTTACCCCCCTCATAACTTTGCTCCCCTTGATCATAATAGAATGGAACTTGAAACATAAGGTCTCCCCACAGAGGTGACCTCACAGGTTAAATTTGAAAGTTCTACCGTAAAAGCTTCCCGAGATATTAAGGTGTGAAAAGTCCATCTTTTAGGACATATTCACTCACTGACTCACTGACTCATCAATATTATTGGGAACTTCCAGTATATCTAGAAAGCTGTAAGCTTGGCAATATATTTTTGCCTTTCTAATATGAAAAAGAATTCCTTGAAAAATATGGGCAAGCTTAGATGTTGCCTGGAAATGAGATGGTATTTTACCTGTCAAAAACTTGGTCCTTATTTTGATCTCAGTACGTTTTACGGCCGAAATTTTTTGGATAGGAACTTGGCCTTATTTTCACATTTATGTTTTTGTGCGGATTGAATTAAATTCAAAACTATCATCGAGATTAATGTCAAGTTATATTTAGAAATTTGGTAAAAGTAACGTTCAATACATTTGTTTTATAACTTTCATACTTTTGCCAAATACACAATTGAGTTAAACTCAAAATGATCATAGAGATTATTATCAAGTTGTATTTAGAAATTTCGAAGAAGTTAAGTTCAATACATTTTAATATAAATTTTATACGTTTTTCAAATACACAATATAAATTAAATTAAAAATGATCACCGAGAAATTTCGTAAAAGTCACGTTCAATATTTTTTTTTTTGTAAATTTCATAATTTTTTCCAAATACACAAAAAAACAGGAATAAATATCGGAGCAGAACAACATTTTAGTTAAATTTTGGTTAAAAAAAAGTGTGACAGTTTACATATAAAAATTTTTTTGCATATAATCTCTTTATTTTTTCGTTTATTTTTAAAATTAATACTTGTTTAAAATTTTCGAAAATAACGTTCAAATATCCATAACTTATGATTGGTTTGAAATTTTTACACGCAGTTATTTTTGTGTAATACGTGACACTTTGGTCTTTGATTTTTGATACAAAGTGTTAAAATCCACTTGAAGAGAAAAAAGCTATGGAAACTTTAAAATACTCCTACATCTAACAACTTTAATTAAATTCTGGTTAAAAAAATATGTAACAGTTTCCATTTTAAAAATTGTAATGTAAGGTAATATCTTTGTATTTTATATACTTTTACGTCTTATACAAGTTAACAAGCTTTCGAAACTTAATATTGTTAGAAAATTCTCAACTTTGGCGCCACTTAAACATTTTAAATATAATCCTTCAATTTGTTAATCTTTTCGTTTTATTACATGGTGAAGCGATCTAATACACAGAAAAGAAATTATTAGAGAAGTTTTTTATTTCATACTCAAGAAGATTTTATTTTTTAATTGCTGAAATTATAAAGAAAAAACCTGACTTGGGTAAAACTGATTGAGCTCTTCTCATTTGTCCTTGTAATGAGTGTTCCAGTTTCAATTCTTTGAAATTTATTTAATTTAATATTAAGCACATTTTTCATTTAAAATTTTACATTTATTTTTGGATGTATTACCAAATACACAAAACTTGGTTGGATTAAAGAATTAAAATATCACAATCAATTAATCTTAGCTCTTTAGTTACAAAAACATACAAAAAATTAAATAAAAATCAGATTTCAAACTGAAACATGTTGCCTTGGCATTACTGTCAAGATAAATAAGTCTTGAAATAAATAACCATCATAATATCATTTCAGGTCAAATAAATCCTCTTTAAAATTAAGATTGTACCTGTGTAAAATTCGCACAAGTGAATGGTGTTAATATTTTTGATAACAATGAATTTCTTTTTTGTAATGGTGCTCAGATGTTGTCGTCAGGAGTGTTGTTGTCTATCTTCAATTTACTATATATGTATTAGTGATGTTACGAATATCAATTTTTAGTATTCGCAAATACGAATACGAATACGAATATTTAAAACAGTATTCGCCGAATACGAATATGAATACGAATATTTATTTTGAGGTTTATATTTCAAATTTAATTGGAAAAAATCCCTGCCTTTGCGTTAGTAACTATAAATGAGAGACATGATGACTTTACGCATGGATACAAGTGACAGTGACTGTGAAAATGGAGATGAAATTTCTCAACTTAGTTTCCCAGATTCCATTCATCATTTACTTAGAAAAACTATCGCGGAATATATATCGGAAAAACGGGCGGCAAATGACGTTAACCCACTGATATGGTGGAAAGTAAATAAGGAAAAATACGAGCTTCTTTTACCTATAGTCAGGCAATATTTAGTGACACCACCAACGAGTGTTCCAAGCGAGCGAATGTTTAGTGGTGCGGGGATTATTTATACACCGCATCGTAATAGGCTTGATGGAGAAAAGGCTTCAAAACTTCTATTTTTGAAATTCAACATTCCTCTACTGAGGTTTGATTACTAATTTAACATGATATAAAACTTTAATTTTTGAATACTAGTTGCAAAATACATATATATTTTTGTTTGTTTTTAAGAAGGTTATTACTTTGCGTGAAATACAATGGGTTTTTTTAATAAAAATTAATATATTTTTTTACATTTTATGTACTTTTTTTTAACTTTTGTATGATTTTTTTTTGGAAAATGTATGGGAAAATTATTCGAAAAATATTCGTTTGAATTTGGCAAATACGAATACGAATATCTTAAAACAGGCGAATAGTCGAATAGTCGAATACGAATACGAGTATTCGTAACATCACTAATATGTATATATTTATATAAAAGTTAATGTTTGTATGTTTGTATTCTTGAAATTAATGGACTAATAAACCAGTGAACTAATCTTGCTGTAATATTCCCATTATATTTGCTATGGTCAGGAAGGAACAATAGGGTAATTTTTAAAGGGTGGGCAAATTTGAGGTTGGAAAGTAATTTGGCTTAAAAACTGACTTTTTTTTACAAATTCAGTCTTATTGATACCCATGTAACGAATAAATATGGGAATTCATAATGGAATATGATGTCGGGCAAAAATCCACCTCTAGCACGTTGGCAGACGTCCGCTCTTTTCACAAAATTTCGAACCACATTTAGCAACAAAGCTTCGTTTATCTCGTCAATGCAGCGCCGAATTTCATCTTCTAGACCCAACTGACGCTCTGTGGTTTCTTCACGTAAGTCCGGTCTTGTAAATGGCCCCATAGAAAATAATCCAGCGGCGTTAAATCACAAGAACAAGGCGGCCGGCCAATTGACATTGCCAAATCAAGAAATTACGCGGCTGGGAAATTTCTCATGATATTATGATTAAATTTTCACAATTAAAGATATTTGTTCAAGAGTGTAGCGTTCCATGGTTAAAATTTCCCAACTTTACTAAATCCATATCAAAATATGACAGCTCAATTTTTGACTTATCATCATTTGACAGCGAATTTACTTCCTAACCTCAAATTTGCCCACCCTTTATTATTTTTAATATCTGACATGGGCGTGCCATTACCCATTTTAAAGGAACTTTTTATTTTATGATATTCTTTGAACGAATAATTATTCAATAGTGGGCGTGGTGCATCCCGTATAATAACTTTATATACATAGGTATGTGGGAAACTAATGCATTAAATGAACTGAGATTTTTTTTTAGAAATTAATCGCTAGATTTAGTGCATTATTGCACAAAAAAAATAATCTTATTTATATGAGTGGGCGTGGAACCTCCCACATATCATAAAAAATAACCTTGTACTATTGTTGGAGCTAATTGAATAAGAAAATTTAAATTTTGTGTAATGCCTTCTAGGAAAGAACGTACGAATTTGACATATGGGTGTGGGACCTCCCCTATAAAGAGAAAATATTTACTTGTTGTTATTCATATGTATATGTTCCTGGACAAAAGTCGAAAGAATATATATTAAATTGCAAAATCTTTAGTTTTCTTCTCATCACAAAATGTTTCTGCTATAGCGAAGCACGCCGGGTCTTATCAAGTAAAGTAATAAAGTGTAATAAATTGAAATGTTATTGGGCGGAGGTAGTCGAGCATTAAAACGAATTTTCAATATCAGATTACAAAAGAAAACAAACAATTGTGTAAAGAATGTATGCCGTCGTATTATATTTGTTTTTGGTGCGAACATAACATAAGATTGATTGCGGAATTGTTGAGTTGTTGTATTCCCAATATTATCGTAGCAAATGATACAAGAGAGATATGAGATGTGATTTATTTGAAATATTACTTTTAAATTACTTTAATTATGGATGGAAAATTGACTATATACTATATTTAGTTACTTACTTACTTACTACACTATGCTACAAAATAATAAAGGTAACTAAATGCTACATCAAATATAACTACTCTTAAAGCAACGAAGGCCAAATGGGCACCAAAGTTCCGGCTTCTTATCTATTATACATCCGAATGAAAATAAAACTACTCACCAAAATGTAAAAAATAAACAATAATTTCATTCATTCCCCAGCTGGCATCCATTAGTAGTGATAAGTCGCGTATTCTATTTGTATTTGTAATTGTGTATAAATAGAATATGTAATGACGTTCAACGAAGCTACCTAACAAGTGGTGAAAGCATTTGCAAATAAATACTGACGAGGTGGCTTCTACCGAAAACAACGTTTGTTCTATTCGGCCAGTGCGGTTGAAAAATCTACAAAAGGGATATATAAAATATTAAATTTTCCTTTGTTGCTCGAAATATGTTAACAATGTCTACCTAATATTTCTCTGATTATTAACATTTAAGAACTTTAGCCTGTATAAATAATAACAAATACTAATAATAAGCAGTTCTTAGTAATTTAAAAATTACAATTAATATACACAATGAATGATAGCTCCTATCCAAAAAATTTCGGCCGTAAAAAGTACTGAGATCAAAATACGGACCAAGTTCATGATAGTTACAATTCCATCTCATTTCTAGGCAACCCGTAAGCTTAGCAAAATTTCTTAGTCAAGAATTCTTTCCCATATTATAAAGGCAAAAAAATTTTGCCAAGCTTACAGGTTGCTTAGAAATGAGATGGAATTGTACCTATCATGAACTTGATCCTTATTTTGATGTCAGTACTTTTTACGGCCGAAATTTTTTGGATGGGAACTTGGCCTTATTTTCACATTTATGTTTTTGTGCGGATCTCACTTCTTTTTTCTAAGTTGTTTTTGTATAAATATTTATATGTATTGCTTATCTGGGCCTACCTGTGTAGAAAATTTCAGCTTTCTAGCTATACTAGAAGTGCTCTATGCAAAGAAGGGGCACCATAGTCGCACCAGATGAAAAGTGCCGGTTTAAAAATAATTTTCGTTAATTTCTTATCAGGACCTACCTGTGTACCAAATTTCAGCTTTCTAGCTCAACTAGAAGTGCCCCATACAAAGAAGGGGCATGATTGTCCCCCCAGATGAAAAGTGCCCGTTAAAAAATCATTTTCGGTAATTTATCATCACTACCTGCCTGTGGACCATATTTCAGCTTTCTAGCTATACTGGAAGTGTCCCATACAAAGAAGGGGAACCCTAGTCCTCCCGGGTGGAAAGTGCCCGTGGTCAGATTTTTCTGGTTATTTCTCACCAAGACCTACCTGTGTACCAAGTTTCAGCTTTCTAGCTTTACTGGAAGTGCCCAATAATATTGATGAGTCAGTGAATATGTACTAAAATATGGACTTTTCACACCTTAATATCTCGGGAAGCTTTTACGGTCTTTTACTTTCAAATTTAACTTGTGAAGTCACCTCTGTGGGGAGACCTTATGTTTCAAGTTTCATTATATTATGATCAAGAAGAGCAAAGTTATGAGGGGGCAAAAATAGTTCGAATGGTTTCGTGTAAATATATACACTGTGTGGCCGAACTTGGCCTGGCGCACTACCGTGCGGCTAGATATTTATTTTACAAATGTCAAATTGTATGTAACAGAGCAACAAGCTGAGCAAAAATTTGTAGCGGTGCACACTGGGGATTTCGCGGAAAAAAGTCAAATTGTCAACATACTCTTCATGCAATATGCAGTGATATTTTGAAATTTTAGACTAAATAGTACAATCAAATCAAAAAGAATTACTCCGATCTGACTGCTAGTTTTTTTTTTATAGCCGTCCCAAACTCAGTACTTGTATGTTTTACCGAAAGAAGTTAATTTAAACCTACGAATTTTAAGACGAATATTATTTTATTATGTGAGCTAACGTTTTTCTTTTTATTTTTTATTTAAAGGGCTTTCTTTAAATAAAAATTATTATAAATTAATATATTTAATTGTATTGTTATGTACTTTTTTTTAGCTTTTTGTATGATTTTCTTTGGGAAAATGTATGTGCAAATTATTCGAGAAATATTCGCTTGAATTTGGCGAATAAAAAATACAAATATCTTGAAATAATACATACTCATAAACACTACTACTACTACTACCTAGATTCTCTTTTTGGCCATCGCTGCTAAAAGTATGATGGATGAATATTAGTGATGTTACGAATACTCGTAATCGTATTCGATTATTGGACTATTCGCCTATTTCAAGATATTTGTATTTTTTATTACTAACACTTAGATTTGTATAGTAACTTGTTGTGTTTTTTTTTTATTTGACAAAAAGCGAAAAGTGGGTTGTTTTACTAAATCTTCTGTAGCTTAGTCACTTTTGCACCAATCTGGGTCTTGTTTGGCGCAAAATGTTCGTATTGAAATAAACTAATGTCCGATTTAATAAAACATTAAAAATTTTAACTGTTTGGTTTTATAAAATAAGTTGAAAAGAAGAAACTTGCAAAAAACCATTAATATTTTTGTGAAATTTGAAATTTGGTCGACTGTAACTCAGTAGTTTCTTGACAATTTTTTAGTAATTTATTAACTTTCCTTAAAAAAAAATTAGGTCATAAATCGACGATTATTTTTGAAGATATTTGCATTTAAGTGACATCATGTTTTTCAAAAACAGAAATAACGGTTATTTTGGAATATCTCGAAAACTGTTCTAACTCAGTGGACAATTTTACATAGAGATTAGGTGTCAGATACATTTGGTCACGACTTTGTTCAAAATTTGTCTCACAGTATTATACATGTACTCGTATAATGAATGTTAGAAAAAATTTTTTTTTTTATATATAACATTATTAATTTTGTATGAGTTTTATATGAAAAAAGCCTAAAAAACTATTGTTGTGTAGATCATCCCTCGTCCAACATATTTTCTGTGCAGGTGTAGCATCGATGCATAAGTGTTGAATGCTCTGCACAAACTGGATTGTTCTAGGAATGGCAATAGGCCCTTGTTTTCCGCTGCCGTCCGTACTCAGAACGGCATAGGTGACATGACGATCTGTTCGTTCTAGACGCAAACGACGGTTCAGCTCCTTCTGCCGGTCTTGATAATATCTAAAAAGAACAAAATGATGTAGTTATTCTGCTTTTGAACATTAGAATTGTTTTTTCTTACCTTCACATCAAATGCTACCATTGCGTTCCGTATCCTTGGATATGCGGTTATGCGGTTGTTCAGCGCTCGTTCCTCTATGTTTGGTAGTGCCAATTGTTTTGTCAGCATCAGTAGGAATAACCGTCGTGTGTCACTTCTTTTTATTGGCTTCATCTCGTTGTATGAAATAAATGCAGCAATGTCCACCATATTATAAAACATGGCCAATCGCCAGCGGTTTGTTGAGCGCTTGCGTATATTGCCAAGCATCTGGTCCATTGTATCAACGCCCGATTTGTTGGCGTTGTAATCCAAATTAGCAAAGGGCTTCTTCTTTTCAGTTTGCATGTCCACATCGCAAGTATAATGTTGTGCTATATCGCCTTCATTGAAGCCGAGCAATGTGCTGTTGACAGGACGCGTATAATTTTTTTGGAATTCCCGAGGCACACATGTCTTATTCGAGCGCACTGTTCCAACATATGCGGTTTTCTTCCTGATAAAAGTACGCGTTAAATCCAAAGTTGTGAAAAATTGTCGGCATAAATTGTGCGGCCTGTATTCAAATATCTCTCCGATAGTTGAAGTACAACATTCTGCCCTTGATTCATCTCTCGTGCCTGGTCAGGCAATTTCCCAGAGTAAATCATTCCTTTGACAGGATAAAATGATTTTGAGTCGCACAACCACCATATCTTTGTACCGTACTTGGCAGGTTTCGATAGAATGTATTGTGTGAAGCGGGTGCGGCCTCTGTATGGGAATAACTGCTCATCAACGGTCACTGCATCATGCGGAGTGTAAGCTGCTGCGAAGTTAGACTGCAACATTTGCCAAATATCATCAATAGCCGCAGTTTTGCTGTTGATTAGTCGCTGCTGTCGCGTATGTCCATTGTCGAATCTAAGGCATTGTTTTATGCACTTCATACGATCTAATGATATTGCAGCTTTATATATTGGACAGCGCGTTGGGCCCCATAACTTTTCAAGAGTTATTCGATTTGGTGAGTCCAGCATACAAAATAATAGCCAAAAAAGCATCGAACTCTTTCAAAGTGATTGGTTTCCATTCCTTTGTGTTAGTTGGATTTGCCAAATTCCATGCAGCGTTCACTTCCCTGCCTTTCCGATTTGATTCGCGTATTATGATGTACGCCATGTCTTCGGTGATGAGCGAGCGGAATATGGTAAAGGGATCATATGTGGTTCCTACTGGTCCCGGATTCCTCCTTGTGTAGTCGACCACGTTATAAGCACGAGTACGGGAAGTCGGTGGTGCATTTTTAGTCCATTTGGTGCCATCTTTGGAAATGAAGTAATTGTCACTTGTTTGCTGAGCATCAGTTTCTTCTCTTCATCATCGTCGTCATCACTAATATCTTCATAGATGTCTATATGTGGTTCAGTTTCCGCATCCGAATCATCAACATGAAAATTTGCTTGATATGTGAAATCGTTATCAGCCGCACCTTCAAGACCAAATGCAGGAATAGCACCTTCAGCGTCATCACTCATCTCCGCACTCCTAAAGTCTGCAAATCTATCATCCACTGCACGTCTTTCATCCTCACTCATTTGCTGGTAGCGTGTACTACGACGTACCATAATTTCAGCAATGTCTAAATTTTCCTCTGCCATTGTATTGTACTTTTATTTCTCTTTATAAAATTCAAAATAAAATTTCGCACTCGATGTTCACTGTCTCAACTTCACTGATTTGGTTTACGAAACTAGAGCCTTTTCTACGTCTACCTGGCTTCTAGCTTGTACATCTGCGTCTATGTGAGAGTAAGAGAAGGTAAGAGTATGCGTAAAAAGTAAGGGTAAATTCAAACAACTCAAAAGGGACGGTAACAAAAATTCAAAAAGGGATGGAAAGTTTATTATGTTTCAAGGAAAGCAACAATAAAATAATCCAAAAAGTAACTAAAATTCAAGGAACACGTTTGTGATGTGTTCAAACAATAAAACAGGCCAAAAGACAGTGCATTTATTAACAATTTCTTGAAATTTTAGTACAAGGTCCCAGCGGACCCGTACTAAACACATTTAAATCTCAATAGAAACTAAACTATTGGTCGGATTGCTTTGAAATTTTTTTAAACGATTCTAGATAAAATTTCCTTGTGGGGGTCGGGTATACTTCCCATGGACCATCAAGGAGTAATTTCTGTTTGAAAATGAGGGACCTTCTCACCCGCCGGAGGGTTAATTTGTTGGAATTATTTCGTTTTGTAGCTTTCCAAAAAGAACTCGAATTATTTTACCACAACAAACTAAACTATCGCGCCAACACTGAATATTTAGCTTTTCTTTCCTTCCTAAGTTTTCTTTAATATATATATGCCCGAGTATATTTTTTACAAAAATTTCTTTAATTTTTTATTTTTTTAATCTTCTTCTTTATTTTACATTCACTACGAATTGATAGCAGGAACAAACGTTCCCATGAAATTCACGATACCAAATTTCCCTTCATGGGGAATGAAAATTTTATGGGAAGAAAAATTTCACATTTTGTTCACGATAGCGGTGATTAATTTTTAATAATTTTTATTTAGACACAAATATATATTTTCCAACTAGAATTTAAAAATTTTATATATACATATATTCATATTATGTTAATTCTCAGTAGAGGAACAACGTTGGTCTTCAAAAATGGAAGAACTAAAATTTAATATCTGAAAGTCCGACACTGTTGGCTGCGCAATTTGCTAAAATACATATGTATGTTCTCTTAAACAACACTGAATTACTAATTAAAAGCGCAAGCAGAGTAAGAAAAACGAAATCTGAAAGTATGTAAGTAATTTAAAAGTGTTTAGTAGAGGTCTTTAAATTCGGTATCACAATGTCATAAAGTGTGGCAGTTTTTCTCAAAGGGAGGGATTTTTTCCAAATAAACTTGACATATTAAGTGGCTGTTAACTTTAAAAGTAATATTCGTATTCGGCGAATATTGTTTCAAATATTCGTATTCGCATGCGTATTCGCGAATACTAAACATTGATATTTGTAACATCACTAGTATGTATGCATGTGTATGGGGCATTTGGAATGAAAAGTTGTATAAAGGCCTCATTAGTCTTGACTTGTACTTTCTGTTCTGTTCTGTGCCGTTCTGTTGTTGAATTTTTGTATTTTGAAGTTCTGTAAAAACGTATCGGCTGTTTCTTGCAGAATATACTCGTACATAGCGGCGGCGGCGGCTGTGTTTACAAATTTAAAACGGCGCTTCGTCTTAATTATCAGGTTTATAATAATTTTAAAGAAAATAAGTTAAAAACGTTATTTAATCAAAAAAAAAACTCTACTCACTATAAATTTTTCATGAATATAATATATTTTTTTATTAAAAATCGTTTTGTATTTAATGTGCTTAAAGTCGATGGCGGCGGTCATAATAAAAATATATCAGCGATTACGCGGCACTTTTGTTCCGATCGGCTTGGTTCACTGAAACAAGCAGCTGTCTGTTACTGTCACTTAGAACTTCCCCCCGGGGGGTAGATAGTTCATCTTGTTGATTCTCAACAACAAGATGCAATACTCCCCGGGGTATAGGGTAACTGATTTTTGTAGACATAACGTTTTGTCAGTTACCCATAAAACTTATATGCACGGACCAATCTCTGAATTAACAGTGCAACGGAATGTGCATATATTTTATAATGAACGAAGTGGCTTGCCACGTAAGTCTACATAGAAGGTGTAAGGGTACCTAAGGTCTAGCCCATGACCAAAACCAATAGAAAGTTAATCCCTAATTTTTGGGATTTCCTTTCGAAACTTTACCAGTAGTTTGAACTGGTGCTACGGGGCCGGCAGCCCACATGGGAGATTGATTAACACCGGGAAGTAGAGTTCTCCTCTACTATCCCAGTTACAGGATCCCATGGGGCGGTTGTTGGTTGAGGTCTCTTTCGAGAGTTCACGTAATGGTTATGGTTGTTACCAAAAGCTGGGAGAGGTGTCGGTTTAAAGACTGATGCTCGCTTTGCGGACTTCGTGTCTACCGATGTGAAGCCGCTATGTGCTGTTGTGAACCAACAGGATTCCAGAGTTTAGGTAGCTCGCTCACTTTAGCAAGGTGTTTGGACATGACGGGCCTTGGTCATGTCTGAGAAGTTGCTACCTGTTGTCATCCCCTCGGCGATGCCTTCGGGTTCTTGAGTGGGGTGGCTCGGGGGCGATAGTGAACGCTTAATCTACACTAAGTGTTTAAGTACACCGTCAGATTTAAGCTGTAAGGCAGGTGCTGACGTATACTCTAAACAATCTTTCAATTAGAACTTCCCCCCGGGGGTAGATAGTTCATCTTGTTGACTTTAACAACAAGGTGCAAAGCCTCCCGGGGATAGGGTAATCTGACTTTTATAGACATAACCTTTTGTCGGTTACCCATAAAAACTTATATGCACTGAACAATCTCTGAATTACCAGAGCAACGGGATGTGTATATATTTTATAATAAAGGAAGTGGCATACCACGTAAGTCTATATAGAAGGTGTAAGGGTAAGGTCTATCCCAAGATCAAAAACCAATAGAAAGCTAATCCGTCGGGGTTTGCTTTTGAAGCTCCACCAGTAGTTTACTGGTACTACGGGAACCGGCAAGCTCTCATGGTAGATTGCTTACCGGTGGATAGTTGTGATGACCTATGTTGGTCACACAATCTGCGGTGAGAAGGACGATTTGCAGCCGCACCGTGGCCGGTTGTTGGTTGAGGTCTCCTTCGGGAGTACACCTAGTGGTTGCTACCAAAAGCTGGGAGAGGTGTTGGTTTAATGACTGATGCTTGACCAGTGCTAGTGGCTGGCCGGAATTCGTGTCAACCAACGCGCAGCCTCTATATGCTGTTGTGAATCAACAGATTAGAGATAGATAGCTCGAACACTTTAGCAAGGTGTTTAGGCATGGTGGGAATTGGCCATGTCTGAGAAATTGCGACCTGTTGGTGACTCGGGGTTGTTTGTGGACACTAATATTCACACGGTGTTAAGAGTAAAGTCGAAAGACAGGTACCCACCTAAATCTGTAACACATCTGTCACTTAGAACTGTAAGTAAAATTCAGTTTTCAACAGAATGGTCCGTAACAGAACAGAACAACTAATTGAAAATACATGTTTTGCATACACAAAAAATTAACAGCTGATCCGGAACAGAACAGAAAGTCAATACTAATTCCACCTTAACACGACGACGTTTTAAAGTTATAAAAAATTTTTTTAAAGAAAAATTTTAAATTATACTTTACCGATATTATCAATAAAATTATATATGTACATAAGTCAAAAGCTTTAATTTATATATTTGCTCTATTTGCTTGTAACATTTCGTGATTTTAAATTATGATGGATTAAACGTAGAAAAGAGAAAAAAACCCTCTTCCCTGTGGAAATAAATTAAAAAAATTGAATAATAATCATATAATTTGCCATGGCGAATGCATTTTAGTCTATAGAGAAATTTATGTTTAATTTATAGAAAGTATTACCCCGTTTATACGCACTTCTTATTTGCAAATAAGAGTGGAAAGTGTTGCCGTATTACTTTTTTATTGTAACTTAAAATGTTTCGAAAACTATTTGCAAATAACAATCTATTTGCAAATAAGATGTATGATGCTACCAGATGACTATATATTTATTGCGTGTCCATACAAAAAATATAACAATATTTCTGAATGATATTTGCGTATAAACAGTGAGTTAAGTTTTTGCAAATAGTTTTATTTGCAAATAAGAAATGCGTATTAACGGGGTATATGTCTAATTAGTCTTTGAAAAAGAAATAAAATTTAAGCTATTGAAAGTTATTCAACCCAAAAGATGCAAGAACAATATTATTAATCATTTATATAATAGAAATTTTCTTAAAAGATTTTTTTTTGTGTGAAAATATTACTAAGCTTAACGTAATAACTATATATAGCGAAGCATGCACATGCATGTACACAAACTTATGTATGTATGTATGTAAAGCAAACAAAAGAAATATTTGAATGCTAATTAAACTGTTAGCTGGAGAAATTTAATTCATATGTTGACAAAAGCTTGCACGCGTTCCCCGAAACGAAAGTATTTTTTACTTCCTTCTTTTGTTTACTGTTTTACTTAAAGTTACCGCAAATAAGAGTAAAGAAAAATTACTTGCATAAAACTTGGATGAAAAAAAAGCAAATACGCTAAAAGTATGGAACCGTCAAACATCCAATAAAATTTCAAAGTCGTGATATTTGAAATAGTGGGCCTTATTAATACCCTGAAATGTGTATGAGTTAATTTATACATTGTTAGTGTGTAAATTCGTATGCTCTCAAAAGCATTCCAATTGTAAATTGAAGAACATAATTATAATCGCATCTCTCATTAATGCCCCCTCACACACACAATTACCGTTTAGCACACAAAATTTATGAATGATAAGCGTGCTTATGTTTTTCAATGGCAACGACAATGGTAGTTAAAAGTAACATGAGTGTGCTAAAGTGTTTGCATGCTATGCCACTATTAGAAGCGGAAAAAGAAATATTAATTTATTATGTATTTGTTTTGTATTTTTTTTTTATGGATAAAACGAGTTGTTAATTTATTTGTTTTTTATTTTTTATTTCTTATTCTTAACTCGAGTTGAGACGCTATGGTTTAAATTTTATTATTTTAGAACAATAAGAAGACATTTGACCATGGTTTGTACGTACATATTAATATCTATGTAGAAATTGTAAATTTTTCTCGAAATTTAAAATTTCGCAAAATTAATTTAACAATTTTTTTTATTTTAGAGCAACAAGAAATCATTTTACCACGGTTTAAGGATTTTCGATATTAAGTTCGAATTTTCGAACATGATCTTAAAGCACTATCGTTGCTATAAACCTCTGAATATTTAGGTAAAAATTATAAAATTGTTAATTTTTCTCTAAAATTGTATTGCTTAAACGTTGACAATGTCGAAATTTAAAAGTTCGAAAAATACATTTTCTTATTTTTGTATTTTATAGCAAAAGTAAATCATTTTACCATGGTTTAAGGATTTTCGAAATTAAGTTCGAATTTTCGAACATGATCTTAAAGCACTATCGTTGCCATATACCTATGAATATCTAAGTAGAGTTATAAAATTGTAAATTTTTCTTTAAAATTTAAAATTTTAAAGTTCGAAAAATAAATTTAGCTATTTTTGTATTTTAGATCAACAAATTGTAGATTTTGTAATTTTTCTCTAAATCTAAGAAGTTATTTTGCTCTGGTTTAAGGATTTTCGTAATTGCTATTTACATACATATGTACATATGTACATACATATACGTTTTTAAGTACAGGCGCGTGTTTTTAAATACGTATGTATATAGTTTTCTTTTATCTTAGATTACTTAAATAAAAAAACTGTATTGTAAACAATTCGAAGAAATACTTATGTATGTAGTTTTCTGCTATCTAAGATTACTTAAATAAAAAAACTGTATTGTAAACAATTCGTTGAAATTTTGGTTTTCACCTTTTTCGCTTGAATTAACTACAAATGTAATAAAAAGTTTAGTATGTATAAATGTGTATGTATGTACATACATATGTGGGTAGGTGTTGTTTTTAAGCTTTAAGATTAAATCACAGATAATTTATGGTCAATAAAATAAAATTTATTGTTGTTAAAAACAATAATTATTTTGCTTTTCATTATTTTCACAATTTTATTTTAATAAAATATGTACGGAAATTGTAGGCACGATAAAGGAAATGCGAAAGAAATTGATTAACTTGTACAACACAAAATAACAAAAAAAAAAAATTGGGCCCAAATTTACATTAATATAGTGAATCACCTGAGAACTTTTTTTTTAATTCTCCTGGGATACATTTTTTTTAGTTTGCAACTCTGAAGAAAAATATAACGATGCCTAATTGACTGTAACACTTGATGCTTAAAATTTATATATTTTATATTTTCTCTATTCGCAGGATACTGATTTATAGCCTAACATCAGCTTTGTTACAAAATCAAAATTGTATTCCTATTGAAACAAAAATTGCAATTTGTTTCAATATTTTCATGTTTTATTGGCAACATGACGTATGATTAATATTTAACGCGTATTACAAATTGCTAATACGTGCCGCTGAAGTTGAAACAAAAAAATTTCACATTATTATTATCTTCTTCATTTATGACAATCAGGCTCCATGAAAAATGGCCCAAAAGTTTTGTATTGAATACAACAAAACAAAAGTTTGGAGAAATTTTTAATTTTTCATAAAACAAAAATGACCCTTAATTGAAAAATAAAACTTTGGACCAAAAATATTTCCATTTAAAATATTTGGGGCCCATTTTCATATTTGGTTTGGGGCCATTTCTTAATTTGGGTCCATTTTTCATGGAGCCTAAAAATCCATAAAAAGTCCATAAAAGAAAAGAATTCATCTCTCCAGTAAACATTATAAGACACGAGCTATAAATTTGATTAATAAAGATGCTGTTGTAATTTTTGAATATCTCATCAAAAGCTTTGACAAAAAAAATTAACTTGCTACAATAAAAAGATTTGAAACTTTTAAATGTTTTTTTTTTTTTGTCCGTACATTGATGAAAATCTTCTGCTTAATTTGGCAACTTTTTTAAATGATGATTTATGTGTTTGGAAAAGTTTTGCTCAATAGTTTAATACAAATCAATAGTTGAATTCAATAAAATTCATTAAGTCACTGAAAACTTGTGGTAATTTTTTAGTTAAACAACTTTCTTGCTGTTGTTGGTGTTTTTTTTTTTTGCATCACTAATGAAACCCATTTAACCAGTCAAAAGTTTGTTTCCAATCAAAAGAAGATTCACATGAAATTAACTTGCTTATTAACTTTGGCTTTTATTATTATTTCTAGCTTTTAGCTGCGTCTTTGTTGAGGCTACATGTCAATAAATATGTACCAGCTTTTCCTCATGTAAACTGTATGTTATTTATAAAAAGTACCACTAGTAGCAAAAGTACCAGCTTTTTCTTATTTTACCTGCCAGAAAGCATACTGAGCGTTAACAAAAATAAATAAAAAAAATACCAGCTTTTCCTTATTTTACCTTTCGGTAAAGTACACTCAACGCAAGAAACAAGTAATGAAAAAAAAAACAAAAAGTACCAAAAGTACTAGTTTTTACCCCTTAAAAATACACTATATATTAATGTGGTTCTCATGCTCAAGAGAATTTCTCAAGAGAAAGAAATTTAAAAAGTACCAAAGTTAAAAAAAAGTACCAAAAGTACTAGTTTATTCTCATTTTTGCAACCAGTAAGTGCGTTAATTTACAAAAATATTAGTACAAAAATAAAATGACCCAAATGTACCACTTTTTCCCGTTTTTAATGATTAAAAATATGTATGTATATTAATCTGGTTTACATGCTATCCGTCAACGAAATTCTATCCCAATCCATGACTTTCTCAAGAAAAAAAAGTACAAAAGTCATAAAGCATCAAAAGTTTAAATATTTTATTATAAATTGAAACTTTTCCAAGTTATATTTGTATATCTGTTATTGTACCACTTTAAAAAAATAATTTCCCTAAAATTACTGTTTAACTTTCCACCAATTAAAATTAATAAAAAACATATTTTTCTTTGTTTCTTCTTTTTAGGTAAGTGTGCCTCAAATGCTACATACATACTCGTATATCTGTAAAACTTAGCTGTCAGCTGTTAAAAACAGGGCGTTCCACTTTTTCATAAGTTGTGTTTTGTTCTAGTAAAATAACAAGCTGCATTATTACTTGGTTGGCATGACATTTTACACGTGTACCTTTCAACAAGGTGCCATTTTGTGTAGAGAAAAGAAAACACCAATAGTGTGAGTGAAAGGTAAAAATCTGTAGTTTCATACTGCCGCCACTCCCCACTTATCTATTCGTTACAACTCATTGTCGGTCAAATTGACTTGGTCGCTGGGGTATGACAAATTCAAACTGAATTCGAATAATAATTTTTTTAGTGGTTTACAAATTTTTAAAACGCACAACTTAACCACGAACAAATATGTACTACAGAGTGTAATGAAACATTTTTTGAAAAATAATTTGGCAAAATTTTAATTAAGTTGTTATATTATATAAAAAAAAATGACTAATTATAAGAACTTCCACTCAACGAAAAAAGCAATTAAATTCAAGGAATAAATTCGTTGATTCACCCAAGGACCTGGTTCTTTGAATTCGATGTATGGCAATCATTGGCTTGTTGAATTCAACGTACCAGTTCGTTGAAGTTAAGAAACCATACGTTGAACCCGTACGTTGATTTTTAAGAATTTATTTCTTGATCCAACGTATTCATACAACAAAATCAACGTATATTACTTAAAATCAAGAAACAGGTTCTTTAAATCAAAGTATTTATTTGTTCATTGTGTTTAAATCTATGAACGAGTTTCTTAAATTCAAGAAACTAGTTCATTGTTTAATTCAACGAATAAAATCAAATAATGGTTTCAACGTTGAGTTCATAAATACATAAAATTTTACTTTTAATTTCAAGGAACGGGAGTACGTTGAATTTATGTAAAACTGTTTTTTCAGTGTTGGAAACATTATTTCAAGTTCTATGGAGAAAGTATTTTATTTTATTATGTACAAAAGAATAAAAATCACTTTAAGAGTTGTGTTGCTAACAAAAATTTGTTCCCTGAAAAAACCTTACTTAAATTGTGCGTTAAAAAATATTTAGTAAAAAAACAAATTTTTATTTATCCTTAAGCCGTTATGTTTTTTAGTTGTATTTAAATTTTTTTACAGTATAAACGCAAAATTGTATAGACAAGATTTTTATTTTTTGCTTTTTTAAATATATTTTTTATATGGAAAAGTTGTTGCCGAATTTCAATAAAATCAGTGGAGCCAATTGTTCTCCATATTTAAACATTGGACTTGATTTAAAAAAAAAATTATATCGTTGCTTAGTGTAAACTGATTTTAATATTAATGGGGTTGTCTGGCAACACAAGAAACCAAAAAATAAAATATGTTTTTTTAATAATCAATCTTTATCTTTGGTTACTTTGGCCCATAAAAAAAAGAGACGAATCAAAACCAAGTTAGTGTGGTAGAAATTTCCATTTCGATGAATTTCTTTTCTATTATTCAGCGCAAGAAAATAAGTTTAATAACTTACAACCTTTTGTACTTTAATGTTTATTATCCTTTTATTTTTTATTTTTATTTAATATATTCTTCGAAGGCAGGCTATTTATTATTTATGTTCTGATACATAACAACTTTGATTAGTTATTTGCAAACGTAAGCAAATTAGTAGTGCCAAGATCGAAAGCACAAAAAAACGTCCAACCCTTAAATGTACAGAGATTTTAGTTGTGATTGTAAAATATAATTACCTCGTTTTTGTTTTTAAAGCCATTTCAATGAAAAATTTCTTAAAATTTTTACATATTTAATAGTTTTTTATTTTTTATTTAATTTTTTTTTTACAATACATGTATGTACAATATTTATCTAAATCTAAATGAAACCTTGTTTTTTTTTTAATCTCGCAATCTATACATAAGAATAATAACGATCGGCGATTATTTAGTTGGCATCACTGTACGTTTATTTAAAGTGGCGAAATGATGGAGATTTTGGAAAAATTAGAAATGGGCATAAACTTGCAGTCCTCTTCTAATGTGAAATTTCATACTGCATTTGGTGCATTGCCATCAAATTTGGCTAAAACTTCTAACCCAATTATGAAATGGAATAATTTGAAGAAAATTACCAAAGATATTCCGAAAAATTCCTTTTCTTTTTCGCCGTGCGTAAAAAATTTCTTTTAGGAAATATTTTATCTAAAAATACAGTAGAACAAGAGATTTCCCATATTTTTTCATCAATTAATACTGAGATGACATTAAGAGTGAGTTTTTAGAATAGAGTTTAAACGTAGTTTCAAACTACGTTTATGTTAATCTGAATATAAATTTAATCGAGTTTAATTTTGTTTGTTGTTTTTAAGTGATACCTTTAAACCGTGAAAAATTGCCATACTGAAGACTAAAAATTGGCAACACTATACATCAAGTGGCAACGTTTTTTTCCAAGCAACACTGAATTGTATACAAAAGAAGAAAAAATTGCACCCTTTTGAATTTTATTAAGATTTTTATTAAAAAAACAATAATAAAATTTGAAAAAAAATTTTATATATGGTCTTATATTTTATTTGTTTTTAATATTTTGATAGCTGACTTTTTATACGTGTTGTTGTGCTACCATATTTCAGTAAAAACGGTTAATCCAGATTAATGTTGTGTAAATTTCTGATCGGCCACCCAAAAACTCACTCTTAAGGTCTTGGGAAACGTCTGCTGTAAAATTTTTATTTTAAAATAAAAATTCGCGTTTAGTTAGGAAATGCGGAAAAATAAAAAAAGAATAATTTTTTCTCTGAGAACCCCGCAATTCGCAAAATGTAATTTTCAAAAATTCCAAAAATGGGATTTTTTTTTTTTTTGATCAGGTGCAAATAATAGTTGTATTTAACGTCTCAATCGTGTTTAAGAGCTTAAACTCTTCGATTTTGATATGTTTTACCATATATTGACTTGTGTTGTTAAACATCTCAACTGACAAGTTTTAGATTTAAACATCTCACTAAACACGCAAAAGGCAGGGTTACAAATATATTTGGAGTATGTTCAGTGCGTTTTTTGACAACTCTGTAATTTTTGTATTGCTATTAAATGGCGCCACGTCAAAAATTTTTCATCAACTCTATCATTTTGCCATGCTATTAAATGACGTCAAATCAAAAAAAAATTCTATATGCATATAAGCATATATTTCGCCTTTAAATAGGCTAGCAATTTTACTAATTTCATGAGAAAGAAAATAATAGTTTTTTACTGATATTACTTTCCAGTTGTAATATAATATTAGTTTCTCAAACTCGCAATATTACAAAAACACAATAATCAGCTGACGAAACATCAATCTTAAACATCTCAAATGTAATGCGAACGGTAGTGTTTAGATTCTAAAACACGTTTAAAAACACAAGTATGAACTTAGTATTAGGCCTCCAGTTGGCATCTTAAAATTTTTAGAGAACTCGGGGCTTAAAATTGGAATTTTAAATAAAATTACTTGTATATATTTGAAAACTCTCTGGCAACTTCAAATACAGTTTTGAAAAAAAAAATCCGGTATATATACTGTGTGTAAACATACATATATGTATGTATGTATATAATCGGCCTTATTACAAATGTCGTTGACGTGACGAAATCTGTAAAATATGGCAACGTTCGCTATATATTTTACATTGGAGTCGTTAAATTTCGACTACGACAAAAAACTGGGAAAAAAGACTGTTTAACTTTGAAATGTTGGTTTTAAATGATAAAAACTTTAACTCACGAAAAAAAAATTTTGCAAGTCGGGCAATGTGTGATTATCCCATTGGCAAAACAGTGGACCAAAGTAGGTAAAAAATATAAATCTTAAATTATTTTAATCAAATATCTCTCAAACTACGGAAGCCCCATAAATAACCAGAAGTTTTTTCTAGCTCTAGAATAGACAAAACTCTACTAGCAGAAATATTCGCTACCGCTAAAAATATCAAATCCAAACTGGCACAAGCACCGGTTTAAATGTCATATGAAATTTCATTGAAACTGAAACTGCTAATCTATTTGACTTTTTTGTTTTGTTCAAAATTCCCCAGTGTGGGGTGTTTTCAATTTTAATATCAATAGATTTTTAAGCCCTGGTACAAATAATCAAAAATTTACAGTGATGCCATGCCGTTGGTATAAATGTACATATTTTCATACACATAAATTTTCATTATAAATAACACACAAATTTACACTATTTTTTAAAAACTTTATCATTGTAATAAATAATAAATATGATCACAATTATTTTCTTTGTTCGCAATTGATTAAAGTTTTAAAATTGACTATTCTATCAAAAAAAAAAAAAAACCTACAACAAAACAAATAATACTTTTTGTTGCTGATAAATTCACAGTCTTTAGTTAATTAATAATTTGTATTTTAACTCATGATATACATACATATATAGTGAATGAAAAATCGTTAGTTCAACCATCGACCGGATGCTAGTTAACTATAAACTGTGAAATTGACCCTAACACTTAGCAATCACAAACATTGTTAAGTTTAAATCATCATTAACATTTTTGCCGGCTGCTTCTCTGCTGCACTACAGATCTGTGTCTTCAAAATAGCCAACGACTTTCTCTCTGTCTCATACATAATTCGCCGCACATTTTGGCACAATGTAACGTTGTGAACATTTGCGTGAACGATCCGATTTTGTTTTGCTGCCGCCAAATTGTCCCAGACTCGTACTTACGGCTGATTCGTAACCCATTTGTGTGTTTTGTCTTTCGAGCGTATTCCGCGAGCAATTAGGCAACGCTTGAAAGTAGCGTCTGAATTGCTGTTTAAATATTGCCGTGGTCAGAGTATAAAGTATGGGATTTATGGCAGAGTTTACGGGTAAAACTAATACGGCTAACCAAGCATATAGAGAAGTTGATATTGGTATGCCTGAGAATGAAAACAAAAAAAAAAATAAAAAACAAAAAAATGGGAAATATATTAAATTTTCAAAAATCTCTCAAACGCAGTTGAATGTTGGGCATCTACTGACCGGATAAGGCCATTATTTTGACAACTATTACAGGTAGCCAACAAGCACAATCGGTAGTTATGATAATGGCAAATCTATAAAAAAACAGATATTTTTAAACAACATACTCGTAATATTGGCCGACTTCCTAAACGCATGTTGCATTGCATAATTTGAAAAACTGCATATGTAATGCAAAGCATGTTGTAGTAGCAACCTTGCATTGCATAGATGAGCTTTGCATAAAAATGGCGTTAAGGAACGCTACTATGCGCTTATTTTCACTGTAACAACAGTTTTACATAAAAATATAAAATTAAATATAAGTGTTTTATCTAATATATAAAATTCTCGTAAAAATATAAAATAAGATTTTAAAAAACCATATAATTAAATAAATATAATTAAACAAATAAAAATTACTTACTCCAAGTATGCAAGCCAAATAAAATAGATGCAAGAATTTGACAGCTGATACTCATCAAATTGAGCTGCCAACAAATTAGGAACATCAGGCATTGCCAATAATTTTAGGTATGCGTTTCGGAAGTGTCTACATTGTAAATATGCTTTGCAACTTGCGTTTAGGAAGTCGGCCATTGTTTTGAATAATTCAAATCGTACTAAAAAAAATTTTCAATTTTAAATAAAATATTAATAATTGTTTTAACATTGAATGTTAAATTCTGAATTTAAGATTAAATCCATTAACAGCTGATTTTGCCGTCACATTAGAAGTTTATTACATTCAGTTCACTTTAACTTGGCAGCAGTGAATTTTGTACTGCGACAACAAGGTTGTATTATATAAAACACTAGATATACCCGGTGCGCTTCGCTACCCCCTCGTTATAAAATAAAATTCCTATTGTGAAAATTTATTGACGATCGGTCCAGTAATTAAGACTATATTACGGTTTTTTATTTTCCTAAAAAGGGGCGTGGTCCCACCCACTTTTCTCCTGGTACGTATTCCAAATTATGCCAATACCATATGTACCAAATATCATCGACGTAGGTCAAAAAATGCCCAAAATATGGCGATTTCAATTTTTGGGTTATATTGGCGGTGCCTCTCCTCTTTGTCCAATAAAAACTTCATAAAGCCTATTATTCCTTCCAGAGTCACAGTAACATGCTGTGAAAATTTCAGATATATCGGTTCAAGGGTTTGGTTTTCCTAAAAAGGGGCGTGGTCCCACCCACTTTTCTCCTGGTACGTATTCCAAATTATGCCAATACCATATGTACCAAATATCATCGACATAGGTCAAAAAATGCCCAAAATATAGCGATTTAAATTTTTGGGTTATATGGGCGGTGGCACGCCTCTTTGTCCAATAAAAACTTCATATAGCCTATGTCTCCCGCCTGAATATTCTGAAGATTCCCTGAAAATTTCATCAAAATCGGTCCAGTAGTTTCGGAGCCTATTCATTTCAAACAAACAAACAAACAAAAAATCAAACCTTTCCTCTTTATAATATTAGTATGGAGTATAGATTAATAAATCCAAATAAAAAAGGATTTAAGTTGGATTTAACAAAACAATTTTGTATGGTAAATCCAGATTTAAACAGTTGGAAGTTAAATTTATGTCAATGCGAAAACACAATAATGAGTATTTTGTAAATGAGGTTTCCAAATCATTCTACACAGTTTAAATAGTGAAGTTAAAGTTTATGTCAAGCATAAAATTTAATCACTGACATTAATATGGAAAATGAGTGCTTGGGTACAAGTCGAGGTTAATTAAAGAGCTCCGTTCCTTGTGAATATATTTTATGAAGATGTATGTGCGGTTTCCGTAATACGAGTAAGTCATTTTTCTGTTTCTGTGGAAACAGCACAGAGAGAGAGGCAGACTGATACTTACCTCGTTGTTACAACACTTTCACGGCCACTTATGGTGCTTCGCATTCCACCTCCTGAATCCTTTATGGCCTGCAACATTCTCATATAAGAAATGAAAATAAAAACCAAAGAAATTGTATTCATAAAAATAAATAAAAATGCCGAGTATTCCCAACCCTAAAAAAAACAAGAAAATCAAAATAATAAGAAAAAAATAGTGAATAGTAAATGAGAAGTGGAATAAAGTCATTAGAAGTCACCTTAGCATATGGATCATGTATATGTAATGATAGACAAACGCCATTTGTACCATAGAAATAAAAACCAAAATATGGAATGGGAAATAAAGGAGCTGCTGCCAGTACAAACGAAATGCTCCATAAAATCACTAGACGTACAACAATTCTGAAAGGGAAATAAAACTGATTAAGTCTATATATAGGGAAATATTTTTTTTAAAGCTTGGCTTTAATAATGCACGCATAGAGTCAGGTGTCCCCATTTAACTTAACTCTTAGGTTTTAATAGCAACTAATAGACTTTATTGGTACTGTATTTGTGATGTTTTATAGAAGAAGGAAAATGCCTTGTTGAGATATTTCTGAACTAGAGCCGAGCATACTCGTAAGAGCAGTAGAGTTAGAATCTGTCAAAGTTTGGATTTTAGCCGTCAGCAGAATTTTTTTTAAACACAGATGAACTGAAATTTTCGCATGTAGAATAAACTCTCAGCTGCGGTCTTCGTCCACTTTTAACACCGGAAGATTTAAATCGATTGTTAACATAAAGAACCCTGGACACAAAGCTCTATTAACAGGTTTGTTGTGTTAAGTTCTCAAGTCTACAACATACGAGTAATGAATTGTATTTATTAATGCAATTAGAAATGGCATATTATTATGTGCTTCATCGCTGAAGAAAATTTTGTTCAAAAAGTGGTCGAAAATTACCTCAAAAGAATCAATGCTTGCAACACTTCGCGTGGTGGTCATTTAAATGATGTAGTGTTTCACACATAATGTCAACGTTCAAACTTTATAATAAAAAAGAAATATCATGAAAAAAAAATATTTTATATGTGTTTTATTTACGTTTACTTTTGAAACCGCAAAATGGATAACCCATTACATTGTGATCTTAACTATAGTTGCCAACTATACTTAGTCTATATCACTATGGGACTGTTGCTTACATATATTGCAACAGTTGACATTGTTCTGTTATTATCTGAAAACATAATTAATGCACTAAGGTTCGTGTCTAGGGTTCGCGTTTATGGCACATATCGCGACCATAACCAAATTTTCTAACTTCATCATAATACAACGCGCTAGTATGAATCTATGGCAGGACAACGGAAGACGTACTGTCATAAACACTCGTATAAGCTGAATAACTGTTTTAAGAGACACTATAAGCCTTCTTGTTCCTTTTGGCTAAGAACACCAGTGTTACCGCTTTCTCAATAAATGTGATCACTATAAATTAATATGTTCCATGGAGATAAACAATTCCATTACCTCTTTCTTGCCGAATCCCTGCAATGTAAAGGCCTCATCACCGACATCAAACGATCCCAGGTAACCACTGTCAATAGCAACGTAGAAGATTGACAGCTAAATGTGCTTAAAAATCCTGGAAATAATAAAGAAAATATGTGTAATTTAACTTACAAAAAATTAAATGGGAATATTTGACACGACTGACCAACAATTTTATGATAAATACACTTTATGATATTTTTAATAAATAAATAAAACGTTATCCCTTCTTCATGTAAAAATCAAATAATCTTTGGCTTTAACCAACCTGAAAAAGCACACAGGCTACTGTGGCGCCAAAATTCCTCATGGACAATATACTTGCCACGGAAATTTATGTCAGCACAGGCAATTATGGCCAAATAGATGCCCATCAAAAAATCACTGGCAGCAAGATGACGAAGATACAACGAATGTTCCACATTGCTGCGTGTTTTATAAAAATAACGACCCAATAATACCAATAGATTGCCAACAGTGGCAATGGATGCCATCACCCACACACTTGAAAGAAAATTAAAGGGTAAAATAAAAATAAATATGAATGAATATGAAAAGTATTGAATTGGAAAAAATTTTAAATTAAAAAGTCATAAATGAGAGAGATGGGTTGTGTGCCTTTACATTAGAAAAATGTTTGAAAAGGTTTCTTTACTTTAATAATATGATTTTATTATAAAGAATTGTGAAAATTACTGGAATATTTTATATGTAGTACTTCAATCAAATGTTACGTTTGCTTCTTCTGTTATTAAAGCTTATTACATTTTCATAAAAGTTGGTTTTATTTTTAGTTTCTACGGTTATTAGGATTTTACACAAAAAAGAAATGGATATTAAAAAAAAAACTTAAGAACCTTACCTGCCTCTTAAAATTGTATTGTCCAATAAATGGTATGTACTACTGATGCCATCACCATGTGGTTCACATACTCTGACATGCATGGCAGCCCGGCACAAATGGAACCACGAAAAGTATCTAGAAAATAAAAATTTTAATTAAATTTATTATTTAAGAAAATAAAAAATATCATAAACAGGGCTTAAACATCAGTCTACTTCACTCTTAATTTGATACTACGAAACAATTTTTGAAGCAAAATTCCCGTTGGGACGTTTTACACATCACGAAATAAAAAAAATATAAAACAAAAAAAAAGCATTCAATAAATAAAGAAACACTTAAGCGGAGAAAAATCGCTAAAACGAAAAAATAATTTCTAGAACGGAAAAAGTCTCAAAAGCAAAAAAATCAATGAAACGATGTAAAAAATAAGAAACGAAATCAAAAAACAAAAAAGCGTTGAATACATATAGGATTTTCAAAGTGGCGAAAATCGCTAAATATGGTTGAAGTCACAACATCAAAAAATGCGGGAAGCTCATAAAAATTAAAATGTAATCGCTGGAAAAGCAGCGTTAAAAGTGTAACTAAAAAACTGGAAAAATTGCAAAGTGCAAACAAATTTGCAACTATAGTGTAAAATTCACATAAACTTGAAAAACATAAACCGAAACTTACTTGCAAAGTTACAAAATTATAACCTTAAGAAAGTAGTCGAATAAGCCACAAAAAAAAATACACTTAGCGTATAAACCAGGAAAAATCATCAAACTGGCATATTAATCGCAAAAACGATAAGACATTGTTCGTTAAATCGGAAAATATTGTAAGAAAAATCGAAAGTTCGATTTTAATTTCGAATTCCTTTTTAATATGTTTTTTAAGTATTTATCCTTATTTTCTAGCGTTAAAATTGTATGTTCGATAATTTCGAACTTAATTTTGAAATTCGAAAATCAATTACAAGGGTGATCCAAGTAGAGATACTTTTTTCAATAGCCTTTTTTTTTGACAGATCACGTGTGAGACGTGTCATGCTGTCATGTTATTTTTGTTTAGTATTGTTTGGCATTTCATAATGGAAAGACTTACGCCTGAACAACGTTTACAAATCGTTCAACTTTATTACGAAAATTCACGTTCTGTGAGGAATGTGTTTCGAGGCAAATTTTGTTTAGCGATGAGACCCATTTCTGGCTCAATAGGTATTTAAACTAATAAAATTGCCGCATTTGGGACGAAGAGCAACCTGAAGAGATTGTAGAACTGCCACTTCATCCAGAAAAAACAACGGTTTGGTGTGGTTTGTGGGCCGGTGGAATCATCGGTCCATATTTCTTTAAAAATGATGCCGGTGCGAACGTAACCGTCAATGGCGACCGTTATCGTGCCATGATAACCGACTATTTGATGCCTGAAATTGAAGCTCGTGAGCTCGGCGACATTTGGTTTCAGCAAGACGGCGCCACTTCCACCACATCGCATCAATCAATGGATTTATTGAGAGAACATTTCGGTGAGCACATAATTTCACGTTTTGGGCCAGTCCATTGGCCACCAAGATCGTGTGATATCACACCGTTAGACTTTTTCCTGTGGGGATTATGCGGACAAACCCGCTTGGATTCAGGCCTTGGAGGATAACATTACGCGTGTCATTCGCCAGTTACCAGTCGAAATGCTCGAACGAGTCATCAAAAATTTTACTCAACGGATGGACCATCTGCGACGTAGCAACGGCCAACATTTGATAGACATAATCTTCAAAAAATAAATGCCAAAAAATGTTCTTTCAAATGATAATAAACATTTTCCATTAAATTTGAATTTTCTGTTTTTTCTTTAAAAAAGTAGGGAACCTCGCAATGTATCACCCCTTATAACAAAACCTTAAAAAAATTAATAGTTTTCATTGTATTTCAATTTTTGTAAACAACTTTCTAAAACGTCATCCAAAGAAATTAATCGCAAAAACGGAAATATATCGAATGAAGTGGAAAAAGACCTAAAATATAAATTTTAAAACATAATTTCGAATTCTTTTTCAAACTTTTTAACTTATTTCGATAATATAAAGTTACTTTAAACTAATAATACTGTTCGAAATTCGAAAATCTGTTACAAAACAATTAATTTTAAATACTTATATATATATATATATATATATATATATGTATGTATATATATATATATTTATATATCTATGTATATATATAAAATTAAGTGCAAAACTTCCTGTGCGCATACTCCTCCTAGACGGATTGCCCGATTTCAATGAAATTTTCAGGGGTGATTGGGGTCGTTGTGGAGGGTGCACATAAGAAATTTAGTGGGCGTGGCCCCTCCCACATAAATTAAATAACATCATATATCTTGACTATTGTGATAGCAAGAGTTTTGAAATATTGCAATACTACATATGTTACTCATGTGATAATCAGGACAAAAATGGGCGGGATCGGACAAGTGGGCGTGGCAGCTATCATATAAAATAAATATTTAATATCAAATATCTAGAGTTATATAATAGTTAGAGCCTTCAAACTTTGTAGGAGTGCATAAATTAATAATATTAGCAGCTGAAGTTAAAATGGGCGTGATTGGACAAGTGGGCGTGGTAGATCTCATACAAAGTTTTAACATATAATATCTGGAGTACTATGACAGCAAGAGTTCTGAAACTTTGCACATGTACATATTAAACTAACCTGAAGAGTTGTGAAAAAATGGGCGGGATCGGGCTAATGGGCGTGGCAGCTCCCATACAAAGTAAATATTTAATATCATATATCTACAGTACTATAATAGCTATAGTCTTAGAAATTTGTGCACGTTGATTATATTATAAATAGTCATGGGAAAATTGGGCGGGATCATACCAGTGGGCGTGGCAGATCCCATACAAAGTGAATATTTACCTCATAAACAAAATTAATATTAAATATCTAGGGCTCTATATTAGCTATATAGCCTTCAAATTTTGTACGAGTCCATCAATCTATATACATATATAAAAATGAATCCCTTTTTTCCTTGGTCACGGCATCACGCGTGAATGGCTGGACCGATTTGGACGATTTTTTCTTTCTAATGATCGCCATGGTCCAACTTTTTTCGATTTACCTAAAATCAGAAAACGGCTCCATCGATTTGACTAATTCTTCTTTCAAATGTTCGTATTAATCCATTTTAAGTTTTCATCGAACGAAAAATTTGCCACGCCTACTTTTACGCACGCCCCTTTTTAGGAAAATTAAAATCGTAATTTAGTCTTAACTACTGGACCGATCGTCATTAAATTTTCACAATAGGATATTCTTACGAAATAATAAATGCTTGACTATATAAAGTATTGATTGGGCAAAGGGGTGTGGCACCGCCCATGTAACCAAAAAATGTAAATCGCAATATTACGGGCATTTTTTGACATACGTCGATGATACTTGGTACATATGGTATTGGCATAGTTAGGAATGCGTACCAGGAGAAAAGTGGGTGGGAGTACGCCCCTTTTTAGGAAAATTAAAAATCGTAATTTAGTCTTAACTACTGGACCGATCGTCATTTAATTTTCACAATAGGATATTCTTACGAAATAATAAATACATGACTATATGAATACTTTGAGTTTTATTTTATAACGATGGGGGTAGCGAAGCACACGGGTTTTTTCGGATTTTTATTATTGTTTTGCTGCAAGATTGGCAGTCCTGCCTTTTACTAATAAATAAACAGAGACAGCAGGCGAATGTTTACAATTATTAAAAAACATTGACATCGCAACATTGTGTGTTTTTTCCACATTTAATTCAATCGATTTGCTACATTTATTCGAAAAGAATACTTTATCGGACTTACATAGTCTATAAGTATGGATCCTTGGCTTTAATTTCCCATTAGTCCAAATGAGTGACAAACAAATGTTATAGAAAAATTCTCAAATACAATTGAGAAATCGGACTAACATAGTCTATAAGTATGGATCCTTGGCTTTAATTTCCCGTTGGTCCAAATGAGTGACAAACATAAATGTGCCCACAAATAGCCAAATTCCCGTAGAGCTGAACAAAATTTACACAATTTTAATCTTTAAAATTTTATAGAAAAATTCTCAAATACAATTGAGAAATCGAACTTAGGTAGTCTTTAAGTATGGATCCTTGGCTTTAATTTCCCATTGGTCCAAATGAGTGACAAACATAAATGTGCCCACAAATAGCCAAATTCACGTAGAGCTGAACAAAATTTACACAATTTTAATCTTTAAAATTTTATAGAAAAATTCTCAAATACAATTGAGAAATCGGACTTACATATTCTATAAGTATGGATCCTTGGCTTTAATTTCCCATTGGTCCAAATGAGTGACAAACAAATGTTATAGAAAAATTCTCAAATACAATTGAGAAATCGGACTTACATAGCCTATAAGTATGGATCCTTGGCTTTAATTTTCCATTGGTCCAAATGAGTGACAAACAAATGTTATAGAAAAATTCTCAAATACAATTGAGAAATCGGACTTACAAAACCTATAAGTATGGATCCTTGGCTTTAATTTCCCATTGGTCCAAATGAGTGACACACATAAATGTGCCCACAAATAGCCAAATTCACGTAGAGCTGAACAAAATTTACACAATTTTAATCTTTAAAATTTTATAGAAAAATTCTCAAATACAATTGAGAAATCGGACTTACATATTCTATAAGTATGGATCCTTGGCTTTAATTTCCCATTGGTCCAAATGAGTGACAAACAAATGTTATAGAAAAATTCTCAAATACAATTGAGAAATCGGACTTACATAGTCTATAAGTATGGATCCTTGGCTTTAATTTCCCATTGGTATAAATGAGTGACAAACAAATGTTATAGAAAAATGCTCAAATACAATTGAGAAATCGGACTTACATAGTCTATAAGTATGGATCCTTGCCTTTAATTTCCCATTGGTCCAAATGAGTGGCAAACAAGTGTTATAGAAAAATTCTCAAATACAATTGAGAAATCGGACTTACATAGTCTATAAGTATGGATCCTTGGCTTTAATTTCCCATTGGTATAAATGAGTGACAAACAAATGTTATAGAAAAATGCTCAAATACAATTGAGAAATCGGACTTACATAGTCTATAAGTATGGATCCTTGGCTTTAATTTCCCATTGGTCCAAATGAGTGACAAACATAAATGTGCCCACAAATAGCCAAATTCCCGTAGAGCTGAACAAAATTTACACAATTTTAATCTTTAAAATTTTATAGAAAAATTCTCAAATACAATTGAGAAATCGGACTTAGGTAGTCTATAAGTATGGATCCTTGGCTTTAATTTCCCATTGGTCCAAATGAGTGACAAACATAAATGTGCCCACAAATAGCCAAATTCCCGTAGAGCTGAACAAAATTTACACAATTTTAATCTTTAAAATTTTATAGAAAAATTCTCAAATACAATTGAGAAATCGGACTTACATAGCCTATAAGTATGGATCCTTGGCTTTAATTTCCCATTGGTCCAAATGAGTGACAAACAAATGTTATAGAAAAATTCTCAAATACAATTGAGAAATCGGACTTACATAGTCTATAAGTATGGATCCTTGGCTTTAATTTCCCATTGGTCCAAATGAGTGACAAACAAATGTTATAGAAAAATTCTCAAATACAATTGAGAAATCGGACTTACATAGTCTATAAGTATGGATCCTTGGCTTTAATTTCCCATTGGTCCAAATGAGTGACAAACAAATGTTATAGAAAAATTCTCAAATACAATTGAGAAATCGGACTTACATAGTCTATAAGTATGGATCCTTGGCTTTAATTTCCCATTGGTCCAAACGAGTGACAAACATAAATGTGCCCACAAATAGCCAAATTCCCGTAGAGCTGAACAAAATTTACACAATTTTAATCTTTAAAATTTTATAGAAAAATTCTCAAATACAATTGAGAAATCGGACTAACATAGTCTATAAGTATGGATCCTTGGCTTTAATTTCCCATTGGTCCAAATGAGTGACAAACAAATGTTATAAAAAAATTCTCAAATACAATTGAGAAATCGGACTTACATAGTCTATAAGTATGGATCATTGGCTTTAATTTCCCATTGGTCCAAATGAGTGACAAACATAAATGTGCCCACAAATAGCCAAATTCCCGTAGAGCTGAACAAAATTTACACAATTTTAATCTTTAAAATTTTATAGAAAAATTCTCAAATACAATTGAGAAATCGGACTTACATAGCCTATAAGTATGGATCCTTGGCTTTAATTTCCCATTGGTCCAAATGAGTGACAAACAAATGTTATAGAAAAATTCTCAAAGACAATTGAGAAATCGGACTTACATAGTCTATAAGTATGGATCCTTGGCTTTAATTTCCCATTGGTCCAAATGAGTGACAAACAAATGTTATAGAAAAATTCTCAAATACAATTGAGAAATCGGACTTACATAGCCTATAAGTATGGATCCTTGGCTTTAATTTCCCATTGGTCCAAATGAGTGACAAACATAAATGTGCCCACAAATAGCCAAATTCCCGTAGAGCTGAACAAAATTTACACAATTTTAATCTTTAAAATTTTATAGAAAAATTCTCAAATACAATTGAGAAATCGGACTAACATAGTCTATAAGTATGGATCCTTGGCTTTAATTTCCCATTGGTCCAAATGAGTGACAAACAAATGTTATAAAAAAATTCTCAAATACAATTGAGAAATCGGACTTACATAGTCTATAAGTATGGATCATTGGCTTTAATTTCCCATTGGTCCAAATGAGTGACAAACATAAATGTGCCCACAAATAGCCAAATTCCCGTAGAGCTGAACAAAATTTACACAATTTTAATCTTTAAAATTTTATAGAAAAATTCTCAAATACAATTGAGAAATCGGACTTACATAGCCTATAAGTATGGATCCTTGGCTTTAATTTCCCATTGGTCCAAATGAGTGACAAACAAATGTTATAGAAAAATTCTCAAAGACAATTGAGAAATCGGACTTACATAGTCTATAAGTATGGATCCTTGGCTTTAATTTCCCATTGGTCCAAATGAGTGACAAACAAATGTTATAGAAAAATTCTCAAATACAATTGAGAAATCGGACTTACATAGCCTATAAGTATGGATCCTTGGCTTTAATTTCCCATTGGTCCAAATGCGTGACAAACAAGTGTTATAGAAAAATTCTCAAATACAATTGAGAAATCGGACTTACATAGTCTATAAGTATGGATCCTTGGCTTTAATTTCCCATTGGTCCAAATGAGTGACAAACAAGTGTTATAGAAAAATTTTCAAATACAATTGAGAAATCGGACTTACATAGTCTATAAGTATGGATCCTTGGCTTTAATTTTCCATTGGTCCAAATGAGTGACAAACAAGTGTTATAGAAAAATTCTCAAATACAATTGAGAAATCGGACTTACATAGCCTATAAGTATGGATCCTTGGCTTTAATTTCCCATTGGTCCAAAAGAGTGACAAACAAATTTTATAGAAAAATTCTCAAATACAATTGAGAAATCGGACTTACATAGTCTATAAGTATGGATCATTGGCTTTAATTTCCCATTGGTCCAAATGAGTGACAAACATAAATGTGCCCACAAATAGCCAAATTCCCGTAGAGCTGAACAAAATTTACACAATTTTAATCTTTAAAATTTTATAGAAAAATTCTCAAATACAATTGAGAAATCGGACTTACATAGCCTATAAGTATGGATCCTTGGCTTTAATTTCCCATTGGTCCAAATGAGTGACAAACAAATGTTATAGAAAAATTCTCAAAGACAATTGAGAAATCGGACTTACATAGTCTATAAGTATGGATCCTTGGCTTTAATTTCCCATTGGTCCAAATGAGTGACAAACAAATGTTATAGAAAAATTCTCAAATACAATTGAGAAATCGGACTTACATAGCCTATAAGTATGGATCCTTGGCTTTAATTTCCCATTGGTCCAAATGCGTGACAAACAAGTGTTATAGAAAAATTCTCAAATACAATTGAGAAATCGGACTTACATAGTCTATAAGTATGGATCCTTGGCTTTAATTTCCCATTGGTCCAAATGAGTGACAAACAAGTGTTATAGAAAAATTTTCAAATACAATTGAGAAATCGGACTTACATAGTCTATAAGTATGGATCCTTGGCTTTAATTTTCCATTGGTCCAAATGAGTGACAAACAAGTGTTATAGAAAAATTCTCAAATACAATTGAGAAATCGGACTTACATAGCCTATAAGTATGGATCCTTGGCTTTAATTTCCCATTGGTCCAAAAGAGTGACAAACAAATTTTATAGAAAAATTCTCAAATACAATAGAGAAATCGGACTTACATAGCCTATAAGTATGGATCCTTGGCTTTAATTTCCCATTGGTATAAATGAGTGACAAACAAATGTTATAGAAAAATGCTCAAATACAATTGAGAAATCGGACTTACATAGTCTATAAGTATGGATCCTTGGCTTTAATTTCCCATTGGTCCAAACGAGTGACAAACATAAATGTGCCCACAAATAGCCAAATTCCCGTAGAGCTGAACAAAATTTACACAATTTTAATCTTTAAAATTTTATAGAAAAATTCTCAAATACAATTGAGAAATCGGACTTACATAGTCTATAAGTATGGATCCTTGGCTTTAATTTCCCATTGGTCCAAATGAGTGACAAACAAATGTTATAAAAAAATTCTCAAATACAATTGAGAAATCGGACTTACATAGTCTATAAGTATGGATCATTGGCTTTAATTTCCCATTGGTCCAAATGAGTGACAAACATAAATGTGCCCACAAATAGCCAAATTCCCGTAGAGCTGAACAAAATTTACACAATTTTAATCTTTAAAATTTTATAGAAAAATTCTCAAATACAATTGAGAAATCGGACTTACATAGCCTATAAGTATGGATCCTTGGCTTTAATTTCCCATTGGTCCAAATGAGTGACAAACAAATGTTATAGAAAAATTCTCAAAGACAATTGAGAAATCGGACTTACATAGTCTATAAGTATGGATCCTTGGCTTTAATTTCCCATTGGTCCAAATGAGTGACAAACAAATGTTATAGAAAAATTCTCAAATACAATTGAGAAATCGGACTTACATAGCCTATAAGTATGGATCCTTGGCTTTAATTTCCCATTGGTCCAAATGAGTGACAAACATAAATGTGCCCACAAATAGCCAAATTCCCGTAGAGCTGAACAAAATTTACACAATTTTAATCTTTAAAATTTTATAGAAAAATTCTCAAATACAATTGAGAAATCGGACTTACATAGCCTATAAGTATGGATCCTTGGCTTTAATTTCCCATTGGTCCAAATGAGTGACAAACAAATGTTATAGAAAAATTCTCAAATACAATTGAGAAATCGGACTTACATAGTCTATAAGTATGGATCCTTGGCTTAAATTTCCCATTGGTCCAAATGAGTGACAAACAAATGTTATAGAAACATTCTCAAATACAATTGAGAAATCGGACTTACATAGCCTATAAGTATGGATCCTTGGCTTTAATTTCCCATTGGTCCAAATGAATGACAAACATAAATGTGCCCACAAATAGCCAAATTCCCGTAGAGCTGAACAAAATTTACACAATTTTAATCTTTAAAATTTTATAGAAAAATTCTCAAATACAATTGAGAAATCGGACTTACATAGCCTATAAGTATGGATCCTTGGCTTTAATTTCCCATTGGTCCAAATGAGTGACAAACAAATGTTATAGAAAAATTCTCAAATACAATTGAGAAATCGGACTTACATAGTCTATAAGTATGGATCCTTGGCTTAAATTTCCCATTGGTCCAAATGAGTGACAAACAAATGTTATAGAAAAATTCTCAAATACAATTGAGAAATCGGACTTACATAGCCTATAAATATGGATCCTTGGCTTTAATTTCCCATTGGTCCAAATGAGTGACAAACAAATGTTATAGAAACATTCTCAAATACAATTGAGAAATCGGACTTACATAGCCTATAAGTATGGATCCTTGGCTTTAATTTCCCATTGGTCCAAATGAGTGACAAACAAATGTTATAGAAACATTCTCAAATACAATTGAGAAATCGGACTTACATAGCCTATAAGTATGGATCCTTGGCTTTAATTTCCCATTGGTCCAAATGAATGACAAACATAAATGTGCCCACAAATAGCCAAATTCCCGTAGAGCTGAACAAAATTTACACAATTTTAATCTTTAAAATTTTATAGAAAAATTCTCAAATACAATTGAGAAATCGGACTTACATAGTCCATAAGTATGGATCCTTGGCTTTAATTTCCCATTGGTCCAAATGAGTGACAAACAAATGTTATAGAAAAATTCTCAAATACAATTGAGAAATCGGACTTACATAGTCTATAAGTATGGATCCTTGGCTTTAATTTCCCATTGGTCCAAATGAGTGACAAACAAATGTTATAGAAAAATTCTCAAATACAATTGAGAAATCGGACTTACATAGCCTATAAGTATGGATCCTTGGCTTTAATTTCCCATTAGTCCAAATGAGTGACAAACAAATGTTATAGAAAAATTCTCAAATACAATTGAGAAATCGGACTTACATAGCCTATAAGTATGGATCCTTGGCTTTAATTTCCCATTGGTCCAAAGGAGTGAGAAACAAATGTTATAGAAAAATTCTCAAATACAATTGAGAAATCGGATTTACATAGCCTATAAGTATGGATCCTTGGCTTTAATTTCCCATTGGTCCAAATGAGTGACAAACAAATGTTATAAAAAAATTCTCAAATACAATTGAGAAATCGGACTTACATAGTCTATAAGTATGGATCCTTGGCTTTAATTTCCCATTGGTCCAAATGAGTGACAAACAAATGTTATAGAAAAATTCTCAAATACAATTGAGAAATCGGACTTACATAGTCTATAAGTATGGATCCTTGGCTTTAATTTCCCATTGGTCCAAATGAGTGACAAACAAATGTTATAGAAAAATTCTCAAATACAATTGAGAAATCGGACTTACATAGTCTATAAGTATGGATCCTTGGCTTTAATTTCCCATTGGTCCAAACGAGTGACAAACATAAATGTGCCCACAAATAGCCAAATTCCCGTAGAGCTGAACAAAATTTACACAATTTTAATCTTTAAAATTTTATAGAAAAATTCTCAAATACAATTGAGAAATCGGACTTACATAGCCTATAAGTATGGATCCTTGGCTTTAATTTCCCATTGGTCCAAATGAGTGACAAACAAATGTTATAGAAAAATTCTCAAATACAATTGAGAAATCGGACTTACATAGTCTATAAGTATGGATCCTTGGCTTTAATTTCCCATTGGTCCAAATGAGTGACAAACAAATGTTATAGAAAAATTCTCAAATACAATTGAGAAATCGGACTTACATAGTCTATAAGTATGGATCCTTGGCTTTAATTTCCCATTGGTCCAAATGAGTGGCAAACAAATGTTATTGAAAAATTCTCAAATACAATTGAGAAATCGGACTTACATAGTCTATAAGTATGGATCCTTGGCTTTAATTTCCCATTGGTCCAAATGAGTGACAAACATAAATGTGCCCACAAATAGCCAAATTCCCGTAGAGCTGAACAAAATTTACACAATTTTAATCTTTAAAATTTTATAGAAAAATTCTCAAATACAATTGAGAAATCGGACTTACATAGCCTATAAGTATGGATCCTTGGCTTTAATTTCCCATTGGTCCAAATGAGTGACAAACAAATGTTATAGAAAAATTCTCAAATACAATTGAGAAATCGGACTTACATAGCCTATAAGTATGGATCCTTGGCTTTAATTTCCCATTGGTCCAAATGAGTGACAAACAAATGTTATAGAAAAATTCTCAAATACAATTAAGAAATCGGACTTACATAGTCTATAAGTATGGATCCTTGGCTTTAATTTCCCATTGGTCCAAATGAGTGACAAACAAGTGTTATAGAAAAATTCTCAAATACAATTGAGAAATCGGACTTACAAAACCTATAAGTATGGATCCTTGGCTTTAATTTCCCATTGGTCCAAATGAGTGACAAACATAAATGTGCCCACAAATAGCCAAATTCACGTAGAGCTGAACAAAATTTACACAATTTTAATCTTTAAAATTTTATAGAAAAATTCTCAAATACAATTGAGAAATCGGACTTACATAGCCTATAAGTATGGATCCTTGGCTTTAATTTCCCATTGGTCCAAATGAGTGACAAACAAATGTTATAGAAAAATTCTCAAATACAATTGAGAAATCGGACTTACATAGCCTATAAATATGGATCCTTGGCTTTAATTTCCCATTGGTCCAAATGAGTGACAAACAAATGTTATAGAAAAATTCTCAAATACAATAGAGAAATCGGACTTACATAGCCTATAAATATGGATCCTTGGCTTTAATTTCCCATTGGTCCAAATGAGTGACAAACAAATGTTATAGAAAAATTCTCAAATACAATTGAGAAATCGGACTTACATAGTCTATAAGTATGGATCCTTGGCTTTAATTTCCCATTGGTCCAAATGAGTGACAAACAAATGCTATAGAAAAATTCTCAAATACAATTGAGAAATCGGACTTACATAGCCTATAAGTATGGATCCTTGGCTTTAATTTCCCATTGGTCCAAATGAGTGACGAACAAATGTTATAGAAAAATTCTCAAATACAATTGAGAAATCGGACTTACATAGTCTATAAGTATGGATCCTTGGCTTTAATTTCCCATTGGTCCAAAGGAGTGAGAAACAAATGTTATAGAAAAATTCTCAAATACAATTGAGAAATCGGACTTACATAGTCTATAAGTATGGATCCTTGGCTTTAATTTCCCATTGGTCCAAATGAGTGACAAACAAATGTTATAGAAAAATTCTCAAATACAATTGAGAAATCGGACTTACATAGTCTATAAGTATGGATCCTTGGCTTTAATTTCCCATTGGTCCAAATGAGTGACAAACAAATGTTATAGAAAAATTCTCAAATACAATTGAGAAATCGGACTTACATAGTCTATAAGTATGGATCCTTGGCTTTAATTTCCCATTGGTCCAAATGAGTGACAAACAAATGTTATAGAAAAATTCTCAAATACAATTGAGAAATCGGACTTACATAGCCTATAAGTATGGATCCTTGGCTTTAATTTCCCATTGGTCCAAATGAGTGACAAACATAAATGTGCCCACAAATAGCCAAATTCCCGTAGAGCTGAACAAAATTTACACAATTTTAATCTTTAAAATTTTATAGAAAAATTCTCAAATACAATTGAGAAATCGGACTTACATAGCCTATAAGTATGGATCCTTGGCTTTAATTTCCCATTGGTCCAAATGAGTGACAAACAAATGTTATAGAAAAATTCTCAAATACAATTGAGAAATCGGACTTACATAGTCTATAAGTATGGATCCTTGGCTTTAATTTCCCATTGGTCCAAATGAGTGGCAAACAAATGTTATAGAAAAATTCTCAAATACAATTGAGAAATCGGACTTACATAGTCTATAAGTATGGATCCTTGGCTTTAATTTCCCATTGGTCCAAATGAGTGACAAACATAAATGTGCCCACAAATAGCCAAATTCCCGTAGAGCTGAACAAAATTTACACAATTTTAATCTTTAAAATTTTATAGAAAAATTCTCAAATACAATTGAGAAATCGGACTTACATAGCCTATAAGTATGGATCCTTGGCTTTAATTTCCCATTGGTCCAAATGAGTGACAAACAAATGTTATAGAAAAATTCTCAAATACAATTGAGAAATCGGACTTACATAGTCTATAAGTATGGATCCTTGGCTTTAATTTCCCATTGGTCCAAATGAGTGACAAACATAAATGTGCCCACAAATAGCCAAATTCCCGTAGAGCTGAACAAAATTTACACAATTTTAATCTTTAAAATTTTATAGAAAAATTCTCAAATACAATTGAGAAATCGGACTTACATAGCCTATAAGTATGGATCCTTGGCTTTAATTTCCCATTGGTCCAAATGAGTGACAAACAAATGTTATAGAAAAATTCTCAAATACAATTAAGAAATCGGACTTACATAGTCTATAAGTATGGATCCTTGGCTTTAATTTCCCATTGGTCCAAATGAGTGACAAACAAGTGTTATAGAAAAATTCTCAAATACAATTGAGAAATCGGACTTACAAAACCTATAAGTATGGATCCTTGGCTTTAATTTCCCATTGGTCCAAATGAGTGACAAACATAAATGTGCCCACAAATAGCCAAATTCACGTAGAGCTGAACAAAATTTACACAATTTTAATCTTTAAAATTTTATAGAAAAATTCTCAAATACAATTGAGAAATCGGACTTACATAGCCTATAAGTATGGATCCTTGGCTTTAATTTCCCATTGGTCCAAATGAGTGACAAACAAATGTTATAGAAAAATTCTCAAATACAATTGAGAAATCGGACTTACATAGTCTATAAGTATGGATCCTTGGCTTTAATTTCCCATTAGTCCAAATGAGTGACAAACAAATGTTATAGAAAAATTCTCAAATACAATTGAGAAATCGGACTTACATAGCCTATAAGTATGGATCCTTGGCTTTAATTTCCCATTGGTCCAAATGAGTGACAAAGAAATGTTATAGAAAAATTCTCAAATACAATTGAGAAATCGGACTTACATAGTCTATAAGTATGGATCCTTGGCTTTAATTTCCCATTGGTCCAAATGAGTGACAAACATAAATGTGCCCACAAATAGCCAAATTCCCGTAGAGCTGAACAAAATTTACACAATTTTAATCTTTAAAATTTTATAGAAAAATTCTCAAATACAATTGAGAAATCGGACTTACATAGCCTATAAGTATGGATCCTTGGCTTTAATTTCCCATTGGTCCAAATGAGTGACAAACAAATGTTATAGAAAAATTCTCAAATACAATTGAGAAATCGGATTTACATAGCCTATAAGTATGGATCCTTGGCTTTAATTTCCCATTGGTCCAAATGGGTGACAAACAAATTTTATAGAAAAATTCTCAAATACAATTGAGAAATCGGACTTACATAGTCTATAAGTATGGATCCTTGGCTTTAATTTCCCATTGGTCCAAATGAGTGACAAACAAATTTTATAGAAAAATTCTCAAATACAATTGAGAAATCGGACTTACATAGTCTATAAGTATGGATCCTTGGCTTTAATTTACCATTAGTCCAAATGAGTGACAAACAAATGTTATAGAAAAATTCTCAAATACAATTGAGAAATCGGACTTACATAGTCTATAAGTATGGATCCTTGGCTTTAATTTCCCATTGGTCCAAATGAGTGACAAACAAATGTTATAGAAAAATTCTCAAATACAATTGAGAAATCGGATTTACATAGCCTATAAGTATGGATCCTTGGCTTTAATTTCCCATTGGTCCAAATGGGTGACAAACAAATTTTATAGAAAAATTCTCAAATACAATTGAGAAATCGGACTTACATAGTCTATAAGTATGGATCCTTGGCTTTAATTTCCCATTGGTCCAAATGGGTGACAAACAAATTTTATAGAAAAATTCTCAAATACAATTGAGAAATCGGACTTACATAGTCTATAAGTATGGATCCTTGGCTTTAATTTCCCATTGGTCCAAATGAGTGACAAACAAATGTTATAGAAAAATTCTCAAATACAATTGAGAAATCGGACTTACATAGTCTATAAGTATGGATCCTTGGCTTTAATTTCCCATTGGTCCAAATGAGTGACAAACAAATGTTATAGAAAAATTCTCAAATACAATTGAGAAATCGGACTTACATAGCCTATAAGTATGGATCCTTGGCTTTAATTTCCCATTGGTCCAAACGAGTGACAAACATAAATGTGCCCACAAATAGCCAAATTCCCGTAGAGCTGAACAAAATTTACACAATTTTAATCTTTAAAATTTTATAGAAAAATTCTCAAATACAATTGAGAAATCGGACTTACATAGCCTATAAGTATGGATCCTTGGCTTTAATTTCCCATTGGTCCAAATGAGTGACAAACAAATGTTATAGAAAAATTCTCAAATACAATTGAGAAATCGGACTTACATAGTCTATAAGTATGGATCCTTGGCTTTAATTTCCCATTGGTCCAAATGAGTGACAAACAAATGTTATAGAAAAATTCTCAAATACAATTGAGAAATCGGACTTACATAGTCTATAAGTATGGATCCTTGGCTTTAATTTCCCATTGGTCCAAATGAGTGGCAAACAAATGTTATTGAAAAATTCTCAAATACAATTGAGAAATCGGACTTACATAGTCTATAAGTATGGATCCTTGGCTTTAATTTCCCATTGGTCCAAATGAGTGACAAACATAAATGTGCCCACAAATAGCCAAATTCCCGTAGAGCTGAACAAAATTTACACAATTTTAATCTTTAAAATTTTATAGAAAAATTCTCAAATACAATTGAGAAATCGGACTTACATAGCCTATAAGTATGGATCCTTGGCTTTAATTTCCCATTGGTCCAAATGAGTGACAAACAAATGTTATAGAAAAATTCTCAAATACAATTGAGAAATCGGACTTACATAGCCTATAAGTATGGATCCTTGGCTTTAATTTCCCATTGGTCCAAATGAGTGACAAACAAATGTTATAGAAAAATTCTCAAATACAATTAAGAAATCGGACTTACATAGTCTATAAGTATGGATCCTTGGCTTTAATTTCCCATTGGTCCAAATGAGTGACAAACAAGTGTTATAGAAAAATTCTCAAATACAATTGAGAAATCGGACTTACAAAACCTATAAGTATGGATCCTTGGCTTTAATTTCCCATTGGTCCAAATGAGTGACAAACATAAATGTGCCCACAAATAGCCAAATTCACGTAGAGCTGAACAAAATTTACACAATTTTAATCTTTAAAATTTTATAGAAAAATTCTCAAATACAATTGAGAAATCGGACTTACATAGCCTATAAGTATGGATCCTTGGCTTTAATTTCCCATTGGTCCAAATGAGTGACAAACAAATGTTATAGAAAAATTCTCAAATACAATTGAGAAATCGGACTTACATAGTCTATAAGTATGGATCCTTAGCTTTAATTTCCCATTAGTCCAAATGAGTGACAAACAAATGTTATAGAAAAATTCTCAAATACAATTGAGAAATCGGACTTACATAGTCTATAAGTATGGATCCTTGGCTTTAATTTCCCATTGGTCCAAATGAGTGACAAACAAATGTTATAGAAAAATT
Source organism: Lypha dubia (assembly GCA_947311025.1). Taxonomy (NCBI): domain Eukaryota; kingdom Metazoa; phylum Arthropoda; class Insecta; order Diptera; family Tachinidae; genus Lypha; species Lypha dubia. The sequence goes on along the minus strand of OX371262.1, from coordinate 7,262,052 downwards.
CTCAAATACAATTGAGAAATCGGACTTACATAGCCTATAAGTATGGATCCTTGGCTTTAATTTCCCATTGGTCCAAATGAGTGACAAACAAATGTTATAGAAAAATTCTCAAATACAATTGAGAAATCGGACTTACATAGTCTATAAGTATGGATCCTTGGCTTTAATTTCCCATTGGTCCAAATGAGTGACAAACAAATGTTATAGAAAAATTCTCAAATACAATAGAGAAATCGGACTTACATAGCCTATAAATATGGATCCTTGGCTTTAATTTCCCATTGGTCCAAATGAGTGACAAACAAATGTTATAGAAAAATTCTCAAATACAATTGAGAAATCGGACTTACATAGTCTATAAGTATGGATCCTTGGCTTTAATTTCCCATTGGTCCAAATGAGTGACAAACAAATGCTATAGAAAAATTCTCAAATACAATTGAGAAATCGGACTTACATAGCCTATAAGTATGGATCCTTGGCTTTAATTTCCCATTGGTCCAAATGAGTGACGAACAAATGTTATAGAAAAATTCTCAAATACAATTGAGAAATCGGACTTACATAGTCTATAAGTATGGATCCTTGGCTTTAATTTCCCATTGGTCCAAAGGAGTGAGAAACAAATGTTATAGAAAAATTCTCAAATACAATTGAGAAATCGGACTTACATAGTCTATAAGTATGGATCCTTGGCTTTAATTTCCCATTGGTCCAAATGAGTGACAAACAAATGTTATAGAAAAATTCTCAAATACAATTGAGAAATCGGACTTACATAGTCTATAAGTATGGATCCTTGGCTTTAATTTCCCATTGGTCCAAATGAGTGACAAACAAATGTTATAGAAAAATTCTCAAATACAATTGAGAAATCGGACTTACATAGTCTATAAGTATGGATCCTTGGCTTTAATTTCCCATTGGTCCAAATGAGTGACAAACAAATGTTATAGAAAAATTCTCAAATACAATTGAGAAATCGGACTTACATAGCCTATAAGTATGGATCCTTGGCTTTAATTTCCCATTGGTCCAAATGAGTGACAAACATAAATGTGCCCACAAATAGCCAAATTCCCGTAGAGCTGAACAAAATTTACACAATTTTAATCTTTAAAATTTTATAGAAAAATTCTCAAATACAATTGAGAAATCGGACTTACATAGCCTATAAGTATGGATCCTTGGCTTTAATTTCCCATTGGTCCAAATGAGTGACAAACAAATGTTATAGAAAAATTCTCAAATACAATTGAGAAATCGGACTTACATAGTCTATAAGTATGGATCCTTGGCTTTAATTTCCCATTGGTCCAAATGAGTGGCAAACAAATGTTATAGAAAAATTCTCAAATACAATTGAGAAATCGGACTTACATAGTCTATAAGTATGGATCCTTGGCTTTAATTTCCCATTGGTCCAAATGAGTGACAAACATAAATGTGCCCACAAATAGCCAAATTCCCGTAGAGCTGAACAAAATTTACACAATTTTAATCTTTAAAATTTTATAGAAAAATTCTCAAATACAATTGAGAAATCGGACTTACATAGCCTATAAGTATGGATCCTTGGCTTTAATTTCCCATTGGTCCAAATGAGTGACAAACAAATGTTATAGAAAAATTCTCAAATACAATTGAGAAATCGGACTTACATAGCCTATAAGTATGGATCCTTGGCTTTAATTTCCCATTGGTCCAAATGAGTGACAAACAAATGTTATAGAAAAATTCTCAAATACAATAGAGAAATCGGACTTACATAGCCTATAAATATGGATCCTTGGCTTTAATTTCCCATTGGTCCAAATGAGTGACAAACAAATGTTATAGAAAAATTCTCAAATACAATTGAGAAATCGGACTTACATAGTCTATAAGTATGGATCCTTGGCTTTAATTTCCCATTGGTCCAAATGAGTGACAAACAAATGCTATAGAAAAATTCTCAAATACAATTGAGAAATCGGACTTACATAGCCTATAAGTATGGATCCTTGGCTTTAATTTCCCATTGGTCCAAATGAGTGACGAACAAATGTTATAGAAAAATTCTCAAATACAATTGAGAAATCGGACTTACATAGTCTATAAGTATGGATCCTTGGCTTTAATTTCCCATTGGTCCAAAGGAGTGAGAAACAAATGTTATAGAAAAATTCTCAAATACAATTGAGAAATCGGACTTACATAGTCTATAAGTATGGATCCTTGGCTTTAATTTCCCATTGGTCCAAATGAGTGACAAACAAATGTTATAGAAAAATTCTCAAATACAATTGAGAAATCGGACTTACATAGTCTATAAGTATGGATCCTTGGCTTTAATTTCCCATTGGTCCAAATGAGTGACAAACAAATGTTATAGAAAAATTCTCAAATACAATTGAGAAATCGGACTTACATAGTCTATAAGTATGGATCCTTGGCTTTAATTTCCCATTGGTCCAAATGAGTGACAAACAAATGTTATAGAAAAATTCTCAAATACAATTGAGAAATCGGACTTACATAGCCTATAAGTATGGATCCTTGGCTTTAATTTCCCATTGGTCCAAATGAGTGACAAACATAAATGTGCCCACAAATAGCCAAATTCCCGTAGAGCTGAACAAAATTTACACAATTTTAATCTTTAAAATTTTATAGAAAAATTCTCAAATACAATTGAGAAATCGGACTTACATAGCCTATAAGTATGGATCCTTGGCTTTAATTTCCCATTGGTCCAAATGAGTGACAAACAAATGTTATAGAAAAATTCTCAAATACAATTGAGAAATCGGACTTACATAGTCTATAAGTATGGATCCTTGGCTTTAATTTCCCATTGGTCCAAATGAGTGGCAAACAAATGTTATAGAAAAATTCTCAAATACAATTGAGAAATCGGACTTACATAGTCTATAAGTATGGATCCTTGGCTTTAATTTCCCATTGGTCCAAATGAGTGACAAACATAAATGTGCCCACAAATAGCCAAATTCCCGTAGAGCTGAACAAAATTTACACAATTTTAATCTTTAAAATTTTATAGAAAAATTCTCAAATACAATTGAGAAATCGGACTTACATAGCCTATAAGTATGGATCCTTGGCTTTAATTTCCCATTGGTCCAAATGAGTGACAAACAAATGTTATAGAAAAATTCTCAAATACAATTGAGAAATCGGACTTACATAGCCTATAAGTATGGATCCTTGGCTTTAATTTCCCATTGGTCCAAATGAGTGACAAACAAATGTTATAGAAAAATTCTCAAATACAATTGAGAAATCGGACTTACATAGTCTATAAGTATGGATCCTTGGCTTTAATTTCCCATTAGTCCAAATGAGTGACAAACAAATGTTATAGAAAAATTCTCAAATACAATTGAGAAATCGGACTTACATAGCCTATAAGTATGGATCCTTGGCTTTAATTTCCCATTGGTCCAAATGAGTGACAAAGAAATGTTATAGAAAAATTCTCAAATACAATTGAGAAATCGGACTTACATAGTCTATAAGTATGGATCCTTGGCTTTAATTTCCCATTGGTCCAAATGAGTGACAAACATAAATGTGCCCACAAATAGCCAAATTCCCGTAGAGCTGAACAAAATTTACACAATTTTAATCTTTAAAATTTTATAGAAAAATTCTCAAATACAATTGAGAAATCGGACTTACATAGCCTATAAGTATGGATCCTTGGCTTTAATTTCCCATTGGTCCAAATGAGTGACAAACAAATGTTATAGAAAAATTCTCAAATACAATTGAGAAATCGGATTTACATAGCCTATAAGTATGGATCCTTGGCTTTAATTTCCCATTGGTCCAAATGGGTGACAAACAAATTTTATAGAAAAATTCTCAAATACAATTGAGAAATCGGACTTACATAGTCTATAAGTATGGATCCTTGGCTTTAATTTCCCATTGGTCCAAATGAGTGACAAACAAATTTTATAGAAAAATTCTCAAATACAATTGAGAAATCGGACTTACATAGTCTATAAGTATGGATCCTTGGCTTTAATTTCCCATTAGTCCAAATGAGTGACAAACAAATGTTATAGAAAAATTCTCAAATACAATTGAGAAATCGGACTTACATAGTCTATAAGTATGGATCCTTGGCTTTAATTTCCCATTGGTCCAAATGAGTGACAAACAAATGTTATAGAAAAATTCTCAAACACAATTGAGAAATCGGATTTACATAGCCTATAAGTATGGATCCTTGGCTTTAATTTCCCATTGGTCCAAATGGGTGACAAACAAATTTTATAGAAAAATTCTCAAATACAATTGAGAAATCGGACTTACATAGCCTATAAGTATGGATCCTTGGCTTTAATTTCCCATTGGTCCAAATGAGTGACAAACAAATGTTATAGAAAAATTCTCAAATACAATTGAGAAATCGGATTTACATAGCCTATAAGTATGGATCCTTGGCTTTAATTTCCCATTGGTCCAAATGGGTGACAAACAAATTTTATAGAAAAATTCTCAAATACAATTGAGAAATCGGACTTACATAGTCTATAAGTATGGATCCTTGGCTTTAATTTCCCATTGGTCCAAATGAGTGACAAACAAATGTTATAGAAAAATTCTCAAATACAATTGAGAAATCGGACTTACATAGTCTATAAGTATGGATCCTTGGCTTTAATTTCCCATTGGTCCAAATGAGTGACAAACAAATGTTATAGAAAAATTCTCAAATACAATTGAGAAATCGGACTTACATAGTCTATAAGTATGGATCCTTGGCTTTAATTTCCCATTGGTCCAAATGAGTGACAAACAAATGTTATAGAAAAATTCTCAAATACAATTGAGAAATCGGACTTACATAGTCTATAAGTATGGATCCTTGGCTTTAATTTCCCATTGGTCCAAATGAGTGACAAACAAATGTTATAGAAAAATTCTCAAATACAATTGAGAAATCGGACTTACATAGTCTATAAGTATGGATCCTTGGCTTTAATTTCCCATTGGTCCAAATGAGTGACAAACAAATGTTATAGAAAAATTCTCAAATACAATTGAGAAATCGGACTTACATAGTCTATAAGTATGGATCCTTGGCTTTAATTTCCCATTGGTCCAAATGAGTGACAAACAAATGTTATAGAAAAATTCTCAAATACAATTGAGAAATCGGACTTACATAGTCTATAAGTATGGATCCTTGGCTTTAATTTCCCATTGGTCCAAATGAGTGACAAACAAATGTTATAGAAAAATTCTCAAATACAATTGAGAAATCGGACTTACATAGTCTATAAGTATGGATCCTTGGCTTTAATTTCCCATTGGTCCAAATGAGTGACAAACAAATGTTATAGAAAAATTCTCAAATACAATTGAGAAATCGGACTTACATAGTCTATAAGTATGGATCCTTGGCTTTAATTTCCCATTGGTCCAAATGAGTGACAAACAAATGTTATAGAAAAATTCTCAAATACAATTGAGAAATCGGACTTACATAGTCTATAAGTATGGATCCTTGGCTTTAATTTCCCATTGGTCCAAATGAGTGACAAACAAATGTTATAGAAAAATTCTCAAATACAATTGAGAAATCGGACTTACATAGTCTATAAGTATGGATCCTTGGCTTTAATTTCCCATTGGTCCAAATGAGTGACAAACAAATGTTATAGAAAAATTCTCAAATACAATTGAGAAATCGGACTTACATAGTCTATAAGTATGGATCCTTGGCTTTAATTTCCCATTGGTCCAAATGAGTGACAAACAAATGTTATAGAAAAATTCTCAAATACAATTGAGAAATCGGACTTACATAGTCTATAAGTATGGATCCTTGGCTTTAATTTCCCATTGGTCCAAATGAGTGACAAACAAATGTTATAGAAAAATTCTCAAATACAATTGAGAAATCGGACTTACATAGTCTATAAGTATGGATCCTTGGCTTTAATTTCCCATTGGTCCAAATGAGTGACAAACAAATGTTATAGAAAAATTCTCAAATACAATTGAGAAATCGGACTTACATAGTCTATAAGTATGGATCCTTGGCTTTAATTTCCCATTGGTCCAAATGAGTGACAAACAAATGTTATAGAAAAATTCTCAAATACAATTGAGAAATCGGACTTACATAGTCTATAAGTATGGATCCTTGGCTTTAATTTCCCATTGGTCCAAATGAGTGACAAACAAATGTTATAGAAAAATTCTCAAATACAATTGAGAAATCGGACTTACATAGCCTATAAGTATGGATCCTTGGCTTTAATTTCCCATTGGTCCAAATGAGTGACAAACAAATGTTATAGAAAAATTCTCAAATACAATTGAGAAATCGGACTTACATAGTCTATAAGTATGGATCCTTGGCTTTAATTTCCCATTGGTCCAAATGAGTGACAAACAAATGTTATAGAAAAGTTCTCAAATACAATAGAGAAATCGGACTTACATAGTCTATAAGTATGGATCCTTGGCTTTAATTTCCCATTGGTCCAAATGAGTGACAAACAAATGTTATAGAAAAATTCTCAAATACAATTGAGAAATCGGACTTACATAGTCTATAAGTATGGATCCTTGGCTTTAATTTCCCATTGGTCCAAATGAGTGACAAACAAATGTTATAGAAAAATTCTCAAATACAATTGAGAAATCGGACTTACATAGTCTATAAGTATGGATCCTTGGCTTTAATTTCCCATTGGTCCAAATGAGTGACAAACAAATGTTATAGAAAAATTCTCAAATACAATTGAGAAATCGGACTTACATAGTCTATAAGTATGGATCCTTGGCTTTAATTTCCCATTGGTCCAAATGAGTGACAAACAAATGTTATAGAAAAATTCTCAAATACAATTGAGAAATCGGACTTACATAGTCTATAAGTATGGATCCTTGGCTTTAATTTCCCATTGGTCCAAATGAGTGACAAACAAATGTTATAGAAAAATTCTCAAATACAATTGAGAAATCGGACTTACATAGTCTATAAGTATGGATCCTTGGCTTTAATTTCCCATTGGTCCAAATGAGTGACAAACAAATGTTATAGAAAAATTCTCAAATACAATTGAGAAATCGGACTTACATAGTCTATAAGTATGGATCCTTGGCTTTAATTTCCCATTGGTCCAAATGAGTGACAAACAAATGTTATAGAAAAATTCTCAAATACAATTGAGAAATCGGACTTACATAGTCTATAAGTATGGATCCTTGGCTTTAATTTCCCATTGGTCCAAATGAGTGACAAACAAATGTTATAGAAAAATTCTCAAATACAATTGAGAAATCGGACTTACATAGTCTATAAGTATGGATCCTTGGCTTTAATTTCCCATTGGTCCAAATGAGTGACAAACAAATGTTATAGAAAAATTCTCAAATACAATTGAGAAATCGGACTTACATAGTCTATAAGTATGGATCCTTGGCTTTAATTTCCCATTGGTCCAAATGAGTGACAAACAAATGTTATAGAAAAATTCTCAAATACAATTGAGAAATCGGACTTACATAGTCTATAAGTATGGATCCTTGGCTTTAATTTCCCATTGGTCCAAATGAGTGACAAACAAATGTTATAGAAAAATTCTCAAATACAATTGAGAAATCGGACTTACATAGTCTATAAGTATGGATCCTTGGCTTTAATTTCCCATTGGTCCAAACGAGTGACAAACATAAATGTGCCCACAAATAGCCAAATTCACGTAGAGCTGAACAAAATTTACACAATTTTAATCTTTAAAATTTTATAGAAAAATTCTCAAATACAATTGAGAAATCGGACTTACATAGTCTATAAGTATGGATCCTTGGCTTTAATTTCCCATTAGTCCAAATGAGTGACAAACAAATGTTATAGAAAAATTCTCAAATACAATTGAGAAATCGGACTTACATAGCCTATAAGTATGGATCCTTGGCTTTAATTTCCCATTGGTCCAAATGAGTGACAAACAAATGTTATAGAAAAATTCTCAAATACAATTGAGAAATCGGACTTACATAGTCTATAAGTATGGATCCTTGGCTTTAATTTCCCATTGGTCCAAATGAGTGACAAACAAATGTTATAGAAAAATTCTCAAATACAATTGAGAAATCGGACTTACATAGTCTATAAGTATGGATCCTTGGCTTTAATTTCCCATTGGTCCAAATGAGTGACAAACAAATGTTATAGAAAAATTCTCAAATACAATTGAGAAATCGGACTTACATAGTCTATAAGTATGGATCCTTGGCTTTAATTTCCCATTGGTCCAAATGAGTGACAAACAAATGTTATAGAAAAATTCTCAAATACAATTGAGAAATCGGACTTACATAGTCTATAAGTATGGATCCTTGGCTTTAATTTCCCATTGGTCCAAATGAGTGACAAACAAATGTTATAGAAAAATTCTCAAATACAATTGAGAAATCGGACTTACATAGTCTATAAGTATGGATCCTTGGCTTTAATTTCCCATTGGTCCAAATGAGTGACAAACAAATGTTATAGAAAAATTCTCAAATACAATTGAGAAATCGGACTTACATAGTCTATAAGTATGGATCCTTGGCTTTAATTTCCCATTGGTCCAAATGAGTGACAAACATAAATGTGCCCACAAATACCCAAATTCACGTAGAGCTGAACAAAATTTACACAATTTTAATCTTTAAAATTTTATAGAAAAATTCTCAAATACAATTGAGAAATCGGACTTACATAGCCTATAAGTATGGATCCTTGGCTTTAATTTCCCATTGGTCCAAATGAGTGACAAACAAATTTTATAGAAAAATTCTCAAATACAATTGAGAAATCGGACTTACATAGTCTATAAGTATGGATCCTTGGCTTTAATTTCCCATTGGTCCAAATGAGTGACAAACAAATTTTATAGAAAAATTCTCAAATACAATTGAGAAATCGGACTTACATAGTCTATAAGTATGGATCCTTGGCTTTAATTTCCCATTGGTCCAAATTAGTGACAAACAAATGTTATAGAAAAATTCTCAAATACAATTGAGAAATCGGACTTACATAGTCTATAAGTATGGATCCTTGGCTTTAATTTCCCATTGGTCCAAATGAGTGACAAACAAATGTTATAGAAAAATTCTCAAATACAATTGAGAAATCGGACTTACATAGTCTATAAGTATGGATCCTTGGCTTTAATTTCCCATTGGTCCAAATGAGTGACAAACAAATGTTATAGAAAAATTCTCAAATACAATTGAGAAATCGGACTTACATAGTCTATAAGTATGGATCCTTGGCTTTAATTTCCCATTGGTCCAAATGAGTGACAAACAAATGTTATAGAAAAATTCTCAAATACAATTGAGAAATCGGACTTACATAGTCTATAAGTATGGATCCTTGGCTTTAATTTCCCATTGGTCCAAATGAGTGGCAAACAAATGTTATAGAAAAATTCTCAAATACAATTGAGAAATCGGACTTACATAGTCTATAAGTATGGATCCTTGGCTTTAATTTCCCATTGGTCCAAATGAGTGACAAACATAAATGTGCCCACAAATAGCCAAATTCCCGTAGAGCTGAACAAAATTTACACAATTTTAATCTTTAAAATTTTATAGAAAAATTCTCAAATACAATTGAGAAATCGGACTTACATAGCCTATAAGTATGGATCCTTGGCTTTAATTTCCCATTGGTCCAAATGAGTGACAAACAAATGTTATAGAAAAATTCTCAAATACAATTGAGAAATCGGACTTACATAGCCTATAAGTATGGATCCTTGGCTTTAATTTCCCATTGGTCCAAATGAGTGACAAACAAATGTTATAGAAAAATTCTCAAATACAATTGAGAAATCGGACTTACATAGTCTATAAGTATGGATCCTTGGCTTTAATTTCCCATTGGTCCAAATGAGCGACAAACAAATGTTATAGAAAAATTCTCAAATACAATTGAGAAATCGGACTTACATAGTCTATAAGTATGGATCCTTGGCTTTAATTTCCCATTGGTCCAAATGAGTGACAAACAAATGTTATAGAAAAATTCTCAAATACAATTGAGAAATCGGACTTACATAGTCTATAAGTATGGATCCTTGGCTTTAATTTCCCATTGGTCCAAATGAGTGACAAACAAATGTTATAGAAAAATTCTCAAATACAATTGAGAAATCGGACTTACATAGTCTATAAGTATGGATCCTTGGCTTTAATTTCCCATTGGTCCAAATGAGTGGCAAACAAATGTTATAGAAAAATTCTCAAATACAATTGAGAAATCGGACTTACATAGTCTATAAGTATGGATCCTTGGCTTTAATTTCCCATTGGTCCAAATGAGTGACAAACATAAATGTGCCCACAAATAGCCAAATTCCCGTAGAGCTGAACAAAATTTACACAATTTTAATCTTTAAAATTTTCTAGAAAAATTCTCAAATACAATTGAGAAATCGGACTTACATAGCCTATAAGTATGGATCCTTGGCTTTAATTTCCCATTGGTCCAAATGAGTAACAAACAAATGTTATAGAAAAATTCTCAAATACAATTGAGAAATCGGACTTACATAGTCTATAAGTATGGATCCTTGGCTTTAATTTCCCATTGGTCCAAATGAGTGACAAACAAATGTTATAGAAAAATTCTCAAATACAATTGAGAAATCGGACTTACATAGCCTATAAGTATGGATCCTTGGCTTTAATTTCCCATTGGTCCAAATGAGTGACAAACAAGTGTTATAGAAAAATTCTCAAATACAATTGAGAAATCGGACTTACAAAACCTATAAGTATGGATCCTTGGCTTTAATTTCCCATTGGTCCAAATGAGTGACAAACATAAATGTGCCCACAAATAGCCAAATTCACGTAGAGCTGAACAAAATTTACACAATTTTAATCTTTAAAATTTTATAGAAAAATTCTCAAATACAATTGAGAAATCGGATTTACATAGCCTATAAGTATGGATCCTTGGCTTTAATTTCCCATTGGTCCAAATGAGTGACAAACAAATGTTATAGAAAAATTCTCAAATACAATTGAGAAATCGGACTTACATAGTCTATAAGTATGGATCCTTGGCTTTAATTTCCCATTAGTCCAAATGAGTGACAAACAAATGTTATAGAAAAATTCTCAAATACAATTGAGAAATCGGACTTACATAGCCTATAAGCATGGATCCTTGGCTTTAATTTCCCATTGGTCCAAATGAGTGACAAACAAATGTTATAGAAAAATTCTCAAATACAATTGAGAAATCGGACTTACATAGCCTATAAGTATGGATCCTTGGCTTTAATTTCCCATTGGTCCAAATGAGTGACAAACAAATGTTATAGAAAAATTCTCAAATACAATTGAGAAATCGGACTTACATAGCCTATAAGTATGGATCCTTGGCTTTAATTTCCCATTGGTCCAAATGAGTGACGAACAAATGTTATAGAAAAATTCTCAAATACAATTGAGAAATCGGACTTACATAGTCTATAAGTATGGATCCTTGGCTTTAATTTCCCATTGGTCCAAATGAGTGACAAACATAAATGTGCCCACAAATAGCCAAATTCCCGTAGAGCTGAACAAATTTACACAATTTTAATCTTTAAAATTTTATAGAAAAATTCTCAAATACAATTGAGAAATCGGACTTACATAGCCTATAAGTATGGATCCTTGGCTTTAATTTCCCATTGGTCCAAATGAGTGGCAAACAAATGTTATAGAAAAATTCTCAAATACAATTGAGAAATCGGACTTACATAGTCTATAAGTATGGATCCTTGGCTTTAATTTCCCATTAGTCCAAATGAGTGACAAACAAATGTTATAGAAAAATTCTCAAATACAATTGAGAAATCGGACTTACATAGTCTATAAGTATGGATCCTTGGCTTTAATTTCCCATTGGTCCAAATGAGTGACATACATAAATGTGCCCACAAATAGCCAAATTCCCGTAGAGCTGAACAAAATTTACACAATTTAAATCTTTAAAATTTTATAGAAAAATTCTCAAATACAATTGAGAAATCGGACTTACATAGCCTATAAGTATGGATCCTTGGCTTTAATTTCCCATTGGTCCAAATGAGTGGCAAACAAATGTTATAGAAAAATTCTCAAATACAATGGAGAAATCGGACTTACATAGTCTATAAGTATGGATCCTTGGCTTTAATTTCCCATTGGTCCAAATGAGTGACAAACATAAATGTGCCCACAAATAGCCAAATTCCCGTAGAGCTGAACAAAATTTACACAATTTTAATCTTTAAAATTTTATAGAAAAATTCTCAAATACAATTGAGAAATCGGACTTACATAGCCTATAAGTATGGATCCTTGGCTTTAATTTCCCATTGGTCCAAATTAGTGACAAACAAATGTTATAGAAAAATTCTCAAATACAATTGAGAAATCGGACTTACATAGTCTATAAGTATGGATCCTTGGCTTTAATTTCCCATTGGTCCAAATGAGTGACAAACAAATGTTATAGAAAAATTCTCAAATACAATTGAGAAATCGGACTTACATAGTCTATAAGTATGGATCCTTGGCTTTAATTTCCCATTGGTCCAAATGAGTGACAAACAAATGTTATAGAAAAATTCTCAAATACAATTGAGAAATCAGACTTACATAGTCTATAAGTATGGATCCTTGGCTTTAATTTCCCATTGGTCCAAATGAGTGACAAACAAATGTTATAGAAAAATTCTCAAATACAATTGAGAAATCGGACTTACATAGTCTATAAGTATGGATCCTTGGCTTTAATTTCCCATTGGTCCAAATGAGTGGCAAACAAATGTTATAGAAAAATTCTCAAATACAATTGAGAAATCGGACTTACATAGTCTATAAGTATGGATCCTTGGCTTAAATTTCCCATTGGTCCAAATGAGTGACAAACATAAATGTGCCCACAAATAGCCAAATTCCCGTAGAGCTGAACAAAATTTACACAATTTTAATCTTTAAAATTTTATAGAAAAATTCTCAAATACAATTGAGAAATCGGACTTACATAGCCTATAAGTATGGATCCTTGGCTTTAATTTCCCATTGGTCCAAATGAGTGACAAACAAATGTTATAGAAAAATTCTCAAATACAATTGAGAAATCGGACTTACATAGCCTATAAGTATGGATCCTTGGCTTTAATTTCCCATTGGTCCAAATGAGTGACAAACAAATGTTATAGAAAAATTCTCAAATACAATTGAGAAATCGGACTTACATAGTCTATAAGTATGGATCCTTGGCTTTAATTTCCCATTGGTCCAAATGAGCGACAAACAAATGTTATAGAAAAATTCTCAAATACAATTGAGAAATCGGACTTACATAGTCTATAAGTATGGATCCTTGGCTTTAATTTCCCATTGGTCCAAATGAGTGACAAACAAATGTTATAGAAAAATTCTCAAATACAATTGAGAAATCGGACTTACATAGTCTATAAGTATGGATCCTTGGCTTTAATTTCCCATTGGTCCAAATGAGTGACAAACAAATGTTATAGAAAAATTCTCAAATACAATTGAGAAATCGGACTTACATAGTCTATAAGTATGGATCCTTGGCTTTAATTTCCCATTGGTCCAAATGAGTGGCAAACAAATGTTATAGAAAAATTCTCAAATACAATTGAGAAATCGGACTTACATAGTCTATAAGTATGGATCCTTGGCTTTAATTTCCCATTGGTCCAAATGAGTGACAAACATAAATGTGCCCACAAATAGCCAAATTCCCGTAGAGCTGAACAAAATTTACACAATTTTAATCTTTAAAATTTTCTAGAAAAATTCTCAAATACAATTGAGAAATCGGACTTACATAGCCTATAAGTATGGATCCTTGGCTTTAATTTCCCATTGGTCCAAATGAGTAACAAACAAATGTTATAGAAAAATTCTCAAATACAATTGAGAAATCGGACTTACATAGTCTATAAGTATGGATCCTTGGCTTTAATTTCCCATTGGTCCAAATGAGTGACAAACAAATGTTATAGAAAAATTCTCAAATACAATTGAGAAATCGGACTTACATAGCCTATAAGTATGGATCCTTGGCTTTAATTTCCCATTGGTCCAAATGAGTGACAAACAAGTGTTATAGAAAAATTCTCAAATACAATTGAGAAATCGGACTTACAAAACCTATAAGTATGGATCCTTGGCTTTAATTTCCCATTGGTCCAAATGAGTGACAAACATAAATGTGCCCACAAATAGCCAAATTCACGTAGAGCTGAACAAAATTTACACAATTTTAATCTTTAAAATTTTATAGAAAAATTCTCAAATACAATTGAGAAATCGGATTTACATAGCCTATAAGTATGGATCCTTGGCTTTAATTTCCCATTGGTCCAAATGAGTGACAAACAAATGTTATAGAAAAATTCTCAAATACAATTGAGAAATCGGACTTACATAGTCTATAAGTATGGATCCTTGGCTTTAATTTCCCATTAGTCCAAATGAGTGACAAACAAATGTTATAGAAAAATTCTCAAATACAATTGAGAAATCGGACTTACATAGCCTATAAGCATGGATCCTTGGCTTTAATTTCCCATTGGTCCAAATGAGTGACAAACAAATGTTATAGAAAAATTCTCAAATACAATTGAGAAATCGGACTTACATAGCCTATAAGTATGGATCCTTGGCTTTAATTTCCCATTGGTCCAAATGAGTGACAAACAAATGTTATAGAAAAATTCTCAAATACAATTGAGAAATCGGACTTACATAGCCTATAAGTATGGATCCTTGGCTTTAATTTCCCATTGGTCCAAATGAGTGACGAACAAATGTTATAGAAAAATTCTCAAATACAATTGAGAAATCGGACTTACATAGTCTATAAGTATGGATCCTTGGCTTTAATTTCCCATTGGTCCAAATGAGTGACAAACATAAATGTGCCCACAAATAGCCAAATTCCCGTAGAGCTGAACAAATTTACACAATTTTAATCTTTAAAATTTTATAGAAAAATTCTCAAATACAATTGAGAAATCGGACTTACATAGCCTATAAGTATGGATCCTTGGCTTTAATTTCCCATTGGTCCAAATGAGTGGCAAACAAATGTTATAGAAAAATTCTCAAATACAATTGAGAAATCGGACTTACATAGTCTATAAGTATGGATCCTTGGCTTTAATTTCCCATTAGTCCAAATGAGTGACAAACAAATGTTATAGAAAAATTCTCAAATACAATTGAGAAATCGGACTTACATAGTCTATAAGTATGGATCCTTGGCTTTAATTTCCCATTGGTCCAAATGAGTGACAAACATAAATGTGCCCACAAATAGCCAAATTCCCGTAGAGCTGAACAAAATTTACACAATTTAAATCTTTAAAATTTTATAGAAAAATTCTCAAATACAATTGAGAAATCGGACTTACATAGCCTATAAGTATGGATCCTTGGCTTTAATTTCCCATTGGTCCAAATGAGTGGCAAACAAATGTTATAGAAAAATTCTCAAATACAATGGAGAAATCGGACTTACATAGTCTATAAGTATGGATCCTTGGCTTTAATTTCCCATTGGTCCAAATGAGTGACAAACATAAATGTGCCCACAAATAGCCAAATTCCCGTAGAGCTGAACAAAATTTACACAATTTTAATCTTTAAAATTTTATAGAAAAATTCTCAAATACAATTGAGAAATCGGACTTACATAGCCTATAAGTATGGATCCTTGGCTTTAATTTCCCATTGGTCCAAATGAGTGACAAACAAATGTTATAGAAAAATTCTCAAATACAATTGAGAAATCGGACTTACATAGTCTATAAGTATGGATCCTTGGCTTTAATTTCCCATTGGTCCAAATGAGTGACAAACAAATGTTATAGAAAAATTCTCAAATACAATTGAGAAATCGGACTTACATAGTCTATAAGTATGGATCCTTGGCTTTAATTTCCCATTAGTCCAAATGAGTGACAAACAAATGTTATAGAAAAATTCTCAAATACAATTGAGAAATCGGACTTACATAGCCTATAAGTATGGATCCTTGGCTTTAATTTCCCATTGGTCCAAATGAGTGACAAACAAATTTTATAGAAAAATTCTCAAATACAATTGAGAAATCGGACTTACATAGCCTATAAGTATGGATCCTTGGCTTTAATTTCCCATTGGTCCAAATGAGTGACAAACAAATGTTATAGAAAAATTCTCAAATACAATTGAGAAATCGGACTTACATAGCCTATAAGTATGGATCCTTGGCTTTAATTTCCCATTGGTCCAAATGAGTGACAAACAAATGTTATAGAAAAATTCTCAAATACAATTAAGAAATCGGACTTACATAGTCTATAAGTATGGATCCTTGGCTTTAATTTCCCATTGGTCCAAATGAGTGACAAACAAGTGTTATAGAAAAATTCTCAAATACAATTGAGAAATCGGACTTACAAAACCTATAAGTATGGATCCTTGGCTTTAATTTCCCATTGGTCCAAATGAGTGACAAACATAAATGTGCCCACAAATAGCCAAATTCACGTAGAGCTGAACAAAATTTACACAATTTTAATCTTTAAAATTTTATAGAAAAATTCTCAAATACAATTGAGAAATCGGACTTACATAGTCTATAAGTATGGATCCTTGGCTTTAATTTCCCATTGGTCCAAATGAGTGACAAACAAGTGTTATAGAAAAATTTTCAAATACAATTGAGAAATCGGACTTACATAGTATATAAGTATGGATCCTTGGCTTTAATTTTCCATTGGTCCAAATGAGTGACAAACAAATGTTATAGAAAAATTCTCAAATACAATTGAGAAATCGGACTTACATAGTCTATAAGTATGGATCCTTGGCTTTAATTTTCCATTGGTCCAAATGAGTGACAAACAAATGTTATAGAAAAATTCTCAAATACAATTGAGAAATCGGACTTACATAGTCTATAAGTATGGATCCTTGGCTTTAATTTCCCATTGGTCCAAATGAGTGACAAACAAATGTTATAGAAAAATTCTCAAATACAATTGAGAAATCGGACTTACATAGTCTATAAGTATGGATCCTTGGCTTTAATTTCCCATTGGTCCAAATGAGTGACAAACATAAATGTGCCCACAAATAGCCAAATTCCCGTAGAGCTGAACAAAATTTACACAATTTTAATCTTTAAAATTTTATAGAAAAATTCTCAAATACAATTGAGAAATCGGACTTACATAGTCTATAAGTATGGATCCTTATCTTTAATTTCCCATTGGTCCAAATGAGTGACAAACAAGTGTTATAGAAAAATTTTCAAATACAATTGAGAAATCGGACTTACATAGTCTTTAAGTATGGATCCTTGGCTTTAATTTTCCATTGGTCCAAATGAGTGACAAACAAGTGTTATAGAAAAATTCTCAAATACAATTGAGAAATCGGACTTACATAGCCTATAAGTATGGATCCTTGGCTTTAATTTCCCATTGGTCCAAATGAGTGACAAACATAAATGTGCCCACAAATACCCAAATTCACGTAGAGCTGAACAAAATTTACACAATTTTAATCTTTAAAATTTTATAGAAAAATTCTCAAATACAATTGAGAAATCGGACTTACATAGCCTATAAGTATGGATCCTTGGCTTTAATTTCTCATTGGTCCAAATGAGTGACAAACAAATGTTATAGAAAAATTCTCAAATACAATTGAGAAATCGGACTTACATAGTCTATAAGTATGGATCCTTGGCTTTAATTTCCCATTGGTCCAAATGAGTGACAAACAAATTTTATAGAAAAATTCTCAAATACAATTGAGAAATCGGACTTACATAGCCTATAAGTATGGATCCTTGGCTTTAATTTCCCATTGGTCCAAATGAGTGACAAACAAATTTTATAGAAAAATTCTCAAATACAATTGAGAAATCGGACTTACATAGTCTATAAGTATGGATCCTTGGCTTTAATTTCCCATTGGTCCAAATGAGTGACAAACAAATGTTATAGAAAAATTCTCAAATACAATTGAGAAATCGGACTTACATAGCCTATAAATATGGATCCTTGGCTTTAATTTCCCATTGGTCCAAATGAGTGACAAACAAATGTTATAGAAAAATTCTCAAATACAATTGAGAAATCGGACTTACATAGTCTATAAGTATGGATCCTTGGCTTTAATTTCCCATTGGTCCAAATGAGTGACAAACAAATGTTATAGAAAAATTCTCAAATACAATTGAGAAATCGGACTTACATAGCCTATAAGTATGGATCCTTGGCTTTAATTTCCCATTGGTCCAAACGAGTGACAAACATAAATGTGCCCACAAATAGCCAAATTCCCGTAGAGCTGAACAAAATTTACACAATTTTAATCTTTAAAATTTTATAGAAAAATTCTCAAATACAATTGAGAAATCGGACTTACATAGCCTATAAGTATGGATCCTTGGCTTTAATTTCCCATTGGTCCAAATGAGTGACAAACAAATGTTATAGAAAAATTCTCAAATACAATTGAGAAATCGGACTTACATAGCCTATAAGTATGGATCCTTGGCTTTAATTTCCCATTGGTCCAAATGAGTGGCAAACAAATGTTATAGAAAAATTCTCAAATACAATGGAGAAATCGGACTTACATAGTCTATAAGTATGGATCCTTGGCTTTAATTTCCCATTGGTCCAAATGAGTGACAAACATAAATGTGCCCACAAATAGCCAAATTCCCGTAGAGCTGAACAAAATTTACACAATTTTAATCTTTAAAATTTTATAGAAAAATTCTCAAATACAATTGAGAAATCGGACTTACATAGCCTATAAGTATGGATCCTTGGCTTTAATTTCCCATTGGTCCAAATGAGTGACAAACAAATGTTATAGAAAAATTCTCAAATACAATTGAGAAATCGGACTTACATAGTCTATAAGTATGGATCCTTGGCTTTAATTTCCCATTGGTCCAAATGAGTGACAAACAAATGTTATAGAAAAATTCTCAAATACAATTGAGAAATCGGACTTACATAGTCTATAAGTATGGATCCTTGGCTTTAATTTCCCATTAGTCCAAATGAGTGACAAACAAATGTTATAGAAAAATTCTCAAATACAATTGAGAAATCGGACTTACATAGCCTATAAGTATGGATCCTTGGCTTTAATTTCCCATTGGTCCAAATGAGTGACAAACAAATTTTATAGAAAAATTCTCAAATACAATTGAGAAATCGGACTTACATAGCCTATAAGTATGGATCCTTGGCTTTAATTTCCCATTGGTCCAAATGAGTGACAAACAAATGTTATAGAAAAATTCTCAAATACAATTGAGAAATCGGACTTACATAGCCTATAAGTATGGATCCTTGGCTTTAATTTCCCATTGGTCCAAATGAGTGACAAACAAATGTTATCGAAAAATTCTCAAATACAATTAAGAAATCGGACTTACATAGTCTATAAGTATGGATCCTTGGCTTTAATTTCCCATTGGTCCAAATGAGTGACAAACAAGTGTTATAGAAAAATTCTCAAATACAATTGAGAAATCGGACTTACAAAACCTATAAGTATGGATCCTTGGCTTTAATTTCCCATTGGTCCAAATGAGTGACAAACAAATGTTATAGAAAAATTCTCAAATACAATTGAGAAATCGGACTTACATAGTCTATAAGTATGGATCCTTGGCTTTAATTTCCCATTGGTCCAAATGAGTGACAAACAAATGTTATAGAAAAATTCTCAAATACAATTGAGAAATCGGACTTACATAGCCTATAAGTATGGATCCTTGGCTTTAATTTCCCATTGGTCCAAATGAGTGGCAAACAAGTGTTATAGAAAAATTCTCAAATACAATTGAGAAATCGGACTTACATAGCCTATAAGTATGGATCCTTGGCTTTAATTTCCCATTGGTCCAAATGAGTGGCAAACAAATGTTATAGAAAAATTCTCAAATACAATGGAGAAATCGGACTTACATAGTCTATAAGTATGGATCCTTGGCTTTAATTTCCCATTGGTCCAAATGAGTGACAAACATAAATGTGCCCACAAATAGCCAAATTCCCGTAGAGCTGAACAAAATTTACACAATTTTAATCTTTAAAATTTTATAGAAAAATTCTCAAATACAATTGAGAAATCGGACTTACATAGCCTATAAGTATGGATCCTTGGCTTTAATTTCCCATTGGTCCAAATGAGTGACAAACAAATGTTATAGAAAAATTCTCAAATACAATTGAGAAATCGGACTTACATAGCCTATAAGTATGGATCCTTGGCTTTAATTTCCCATTGGTCCAAATGAGTGGCAAACAAATGTTATAGAAAAATTCTCAAATACAATGGAGAAATCGGACTTACATAGTCTATAAGTATGGATCCTTGGCTTTAATTTCCCATTGGTCCAAATGAGTGACAAACATAAATGTGCCCACAAATAGCCAAATTCCCGTAGAGCTGAACAAAATTTACACAATTTTAATCTTTAAAATTTTATAGAAAAATTCTCAAATACAATTGAGAAATCGGACTTACATAGCCTATAAGTATGGATCCTTGGCTTTAATTTCCCATTGGTCCAAATGAGTGACAAACAAATGTTATAGAAAAATTCTCAAATACAATTGAGAAATCGGACTTACATAGCCTATAAGTATGGATCCTTGGCTTTAATTTCCCATTGGTCCAAATGAGTGACAAACAAATGTTATCGAAAAATTCTCAAATACAATTAAGAAATCGGACTTACATAGTCTATAAGTATGGATCCTTGGCTTTAATTTCCCATTGGTCCAAATGAGTGACAAACAAGTGTTATAGAAAAATTCTCAAATACAATTGAGAAATCGGACTTACAAAACCTATAAGTATGGATCCTTGGCTTTAATTTCCCATTGGTCCAAATGAGTGACAAACATAAATGTGCCCACAAATAGCCAAATTCACGTAGAGCTGAACAAAATTTACACAATTTTAATCTTTAAAATTTTATAGAAAAATTCTCAAATACAATTGAGAAATCGGACTTACATAGTCTATAAGTATGGATCCTTGGCTTTAATTTCCCATTGGTCCAAATGAGTGACAAACAAGTGTTATAGAAAAATTTTCAAATACAATTGAGAAATCGGACTTACATAGTCTATAAGTATGGATCCTTGGCTTTAATTTTCCATTGGTCCAAATGAGTGACAAACAAATGTTATAGAAAAATTCTCAAATACAATTGAGAAATCGGACTTACATAGTCTATAAGTATGGATCCTTGGCTTTAATTTCCCATTGGTCCAAATGAGTGACAAACAAATGTTATAGAAAAATTCTCAAATACAATTGAGAAATCGGACTTACATAGTCTATAAGTATGGATCCTTGGCTTTAATTTCCCATTGGTCCAAATGAGTGACAAACAAATGTTATAGAAAAATTCTCAAATACAATTGAGAAATCGGACTTACATAGTCTATAAGTATGGATCCTTGGCTTTAATTTCCCATTGGTCCAAATGAGTGACAAACATAAATGTGCCCACAAATAGCCAAATTCCCGTAGAGCTGAACAAAATTTACACAATTTTAATCTTTAAAATTTTATAGAAAAATTCTCAAATACAATTGAGAAATCGGACTTACATAGTCTATAAGTATGGATCCTTATCTTTAATTTCCCATTGGTCCAAATGAGTGACAAACAAGTGTTATAGAAAAATTTTCAAATACAATTGAGAAATCGGACTTACATAGTCTTTAAGTATGGATCCTTGGCTTTAATTTTCCATTGGTCCAAATGAGTGACAAACAAGTGTTATAGAAAAATTCTCAAATACAATTGAGAAATCGGACTTACATAGCCTATAAGTATGGATCCTTGGCTTTAATTTCCCATTGGTCCAAATGAGTGACAAACATAAATGTGCCCACAAATACCCAAATTCACGTAGAGCTGAACAAAATTTACACAATTTTAATCTTTAAAATTTTATAGAAAAATTCTCAAATACAATTGAGAAATCGGACTTACATAGCCTATAAGTATGGATCCTTGGCTTTAATTTCTCATTGGTCCAAATGAGTGACAAACAAATGTTATAGAAAAATTCTCAAATACAATTGAGAAATCGGACTTACATAGTCTATAAGTATGGATCCTTGGCTTTAATTTCCCATTGGTCCAAATGAGTGACAAACAAATTTTATAGAAAAATTCTCAAATACAATTGAGAAATCGGACTTACATAGTCTATAAGTATGGATCCTTGGCTTTAATTTCCCATTGGTCCAAATGAGTGACAAACAAATTTTATAGAAAAATTCTCAAATACAATTGAGAAATCGGACTTACATAGTCTATAAGTATGGATCCTTGGCTTTAATTTCCCATTGGTCCAAATGAGTGACAAACAAATGTTATAGAAAAATTCTCAAATACAATTGAGAAATCGGACTTACATAGCCTATAAATATGGATCCTTGGCTTTAATTTCCCATTGGTCCAAATGAGTGACAAACAAATGTTATAGAAAAATTCTCAAATACAATTGAGAAATCGGACTTACATAGTCTATAAGTATGGATCCTTGGCTTTAATTTCCCATTGGTCCAAATGAGTGACAAACAAATGTTATAGAAAAATTCTCAAATACAATTGAGAAATCGGACTTACATAGCCTATAAGTATGGATCCTTGGCTTTAATTTCCCATTGGTCCAAATGAGTGACAAACAAATGTTATAGAAAAATTCTCAAATACAATTGAGAAATCGGACTTACATAGCCTATAAGTATGGATCCTTGGCCTTAATTTCCCATTGGTCCAAACGAGTGACAAACATAAATGTGCCCACAAATAGCCAAATTCCCGTAGAGCTGAACAAAATTTACACAATTTTAATCTTTAAAATTTTATAGAAAAATTCTCAAATACAATTGAGAAATCGGACTTACATAGCCTATAAGTATGGATCCTTGGCTTTAATTTCCCATTGGTCCAAATGAGTGACAAACAAATGTTATAGAAAAATTCTCAAATACAATTGAGAAATCGGACTTACATAGCCTATAAGTATGGATCCTTGGCTTTAATTTCCCATTGGTCCAAATGAGTGGCAAACAAATGTTATAGAAAAATTCTCAAATACAATGGAGAAATCGGACTTACATAGTCTATAAGTATGGATCCTTGGCTTTAATTTCCCATTGGTCCAAATGAGTGACAAACAAATTTTATAGAAAAATTCTCAAATACAATTGAGAAATCGGACTTACATAGTCTATAAGTATGGATCCTTGGCTTTAATTTCCCATTGGTCCAAATGAGTGACAAACAAATGTTATAGAAAAATTCTCAAATACAATTGAGAAATCGGACTTACATAGCCTATAAATATGGATCCTTGGCTTTAATTTCCCATTGGTCCAAATGAGTGACAAACAAATGTTATAGAAAAATTCTCAAATACAATTGAGAAATCGGACTTACATAGTCTATAAGTATGGATCCTTGGCTTTAATTTCCCATTGGTCCAAATGAGTGACAAACAAATGTTATAGAAAAATTCTCAAATACAATTGAGAAATCGGACTTACATAGCCTATAAGTATGGATCCTTGGCTTTAATTTCCCATTGGTCCAAACGAGTGACAAACATAAATGTGCCCACAAATAGCCAAATTCCCGTAGAGCTGAACAAAATTTACACAATTTTAATCTTTAAAATTTTATAGAAAAATTCTCAAATACAATTGAGAAATCGGACTTACATAGCCTATAAGTATGGATCCTTGGCTTTAATTTCCCATTGGTCCAAATGAGTGACAAACAAATGTTATAGAAAAATTCTCAAATACAATTGAGAAATCGGACTTACATAGTCTATAAGTATGGATCCTTGGCTTTAATTTCCCATTGGTCCAAATGAGTGACAAACAAATGTTATAGAAAAATTCTCAAATACAATTGAGAAATCGGATTTACATAGTCTATAAGTATGGATCCTTGGCTTTAATTTCCCATTGGTCCAAATGAGTGACAAACATAAATGTGCCCACAAATAGCCAAATTCCCGTAGAGCTGAACAAAATTTACACAATTTTAATCTTTAAAATTTTATAGAAAAATTCTCAAATGCAATTGAGAAATCGGACTTACATAGTCTATAAGTATGGATCCTTGGCTTTAATTTCCCATTGGTCCAAATGAGTGACAAACAAGTGTTATAGAAAAATTTTCAAATACAATTGAGAAATCGGACTTACATAGTCTATAAGTATGGATCCTTGGCTTTAATTTTCCATTGGTCCAAATGAGTGACAAACAAGTGTTATAGAAAAATTCTCAAATACAATTGAGAAATCGGACTTACATAGCCTATAAGTATGGATCCTTGGCTTTAATTTCCCATTGGTCCAAATGAGTGACAAACAAATTTTATAGAAAAATTCTCAAATACAATTGAGAAATCGGACTTACATAGTCTATAAGTATGGATCCTTGGCTTTAATTTCCCATTGGTTCAAATGAGTGACAAACAAATTTTATAGAAAAATTCTCAAATACAATTGAGAAATCGGACTTACATAGTCTATAAGTATGGATCCTTGGCTTTAATTTCCCATTGGTCCAAATGAGTGACAAACAAATTTTATAGAAAAATTCTCAAATACAATTGAGAAATCGGACTTACATAGTCTATAAGTATGGATCCTTGGCTTTAATTTCCCATTGGTCCAAATGAGTGACAAACAAATGTTATAGAAAAATTCTCAAATACAATTGAGAAATCGGACTTACATAGCCTATAAGTATGGATCCTTGGCTTTAATTTCCCATTGGTCCAAACGAGTGACAAACATAAATGTGCCCACAAATAGCCAAATTCCCGTAGAGCTGAACAAAATTTACACAATTTTAATCTTTAAAATTTTATAGAAAAATTCTCAAATACAATTGAGAAATCGGACTTACATAGCCTATAAGTATGGATCCTTGGCTTTAATTTCCCATTGGTCCAAATGAGTGACAAACAAATGTTATAGACAAATTCTCAAATACAATTGAGAAATCGGACTTACATAGTCTATAAGTATGGATCCTTGGCTTTAATTTCCCATTGGTCCAAATGAGTGACAAACATAAATGTGCCCACAAATAGCCAAATTCCCGTAGAGCTGAACAAAATTTACACAATTTTAATCTTTAAAATTTTATAGAAAAATTCTCAAATACAATTGAGAAATCGGACTTACATAGCCTATAAGTATGGATCCTTGGCTTTAATTTCCCATTGGTCCAAATGAGTGACAAACAAATGTTATAGAAAAATTCTCAAATACAATTGAGAAATCGGACTTACATAGTCTATAAGTATGGATCCTTGGCTTTAATTTCCCATTGGTCCAAATGAGTGACAAACAAATGTTATAGAAAAATTCTCAAATACAATTGAGAAATCGGACTTACATAGCCTATAAGTATGGATCCTTGGCTTTAATTTCCCATTGGTCAAAATGAGTGACAAACAAATGTTATAGAAAAATTCTCAAATACAATTGAGAAATCGGACTTACATAGTCTATAAGTATGGATCCTTGGCTTTAATTTCCCATTGGTCCAAATGAGTGACAAACATAAATGTGCCCACAAATAGCCAAATTCCCGTAGAGCTGAACAAAATTTACACAATTTTAATCTTTAAAATTTTATAGAAAAATTCTCAAATACAATTGAGAAATCGGACTTACATAGCCTATAAGTATGGATCCTTGGCTTTAATTTCCCATTGGTCCAAATGAGTGACAAACAAATGTTATAGAAAAATTCTCAAATACAATTAAGAAATCGGACTTACATAGTCTATAAGTATGGATCCTTGGCTTTAATTTCCCATTGGTCCAAATGAGTGACAAACAAGTGTTATAGCAAAATTCTCAAATACAATTGAGAAATCGGACTTACAAAACCTATAAGTATGGATCCTTGGCTTTAATTTCCCATTGGTCCAAATGAGTGACAAACATAAATGTGCCCACAAATAGCCAAATTCACGTAGAGCTGAACAAAATTTACACAATTTTAATCTTTAAAATTTTATAGAAAAATTCTCAAATACAATTGAGAAATCGGACTTACATAGCCTATAAGTATGGATCCTTGGCTTTAATTTCCCATTGGTCCAAATGAGTGACAAACAAATGTTATAGAAAAATTCTCAAATACAATTGAGAAATCGGACTTACATAGTCTATAAGTATGGATCCTTGGCTTTAATTTCCCATTAGTCCAAATGAGTGACAAACAAATGTTATAGAAAAATTCTCAAATACAATTGAGAAATCGGACTTACATAGCCTATAAGTATGGATCCTTGGCTTTAATTTCCCATTGGTCCAAATGAGTGACAAACAAATTTTATAGAAAAATTCTCAAATACAATTGAGAAATCGGACTTACATAGTCTATAAGTATGGATCCTTGGCTTTAATTTCCCATTGGTCCAAATGAGTGACAAACAAATGTTATAGAAAAATTCTCAAATACAATTGAGAAATCGGACTTACATAGCCTATAAATATGGATCCTTGGCTTTAATTTCCCATTGGTCCAAATGAGTGACAAACAAATGTTATAGAAAAATTTTCAAATACAATTGAGAAATCGGACTTACATAGTATATAAGTATGGATCCTTGGCTTTAATTTCCCATTGGTCCAAATGAGTGACAAACATAAATGTGCCCACAAATAGCCAAATTCCCGTAGAGCTGAACAAAATTTACACAATTTTAATCTTTAAAATTTTATAGAAAAATTCTCAAATACAATTGAGAAATCGGACTTACATAGTCTATAAGTATGGATCCTTGGCTTTAATTTCCCATTGGTCCAAATGAGTGACAAACAAATGTTATAGAAAAATTCTCAAATACAATTGAGAAATCGGACTTACATAGCCTATAAGTATGGAACCTTGCCTTTAATTTCCCATTGGTCCAAATGAGTGACGAACAAATGTTATAGAAAAATTCTCAAATACAATTGAGAAATCGGACTTACATAGTCTATAAGTATGGATCCTTGGCTTTAATTTCCCATTGGTCCAAATGAGTGACAAACAAATGTTATAGAAAAATTCTCAAATACAATTGAGAAATCGGACTTACATAGTCTTTAAGTGTGGATCCTTGGCTTTAATTTCCCATTGGTCCAAATGAGTGACAAACAAATGTTATAGAAAAATTCTCAAATACAATTGAGAAATCGGACTTACATAGTCTATAAGTATGGATCCTTGGCTTTAATTTTCCATTGGTCCAAATGAGTGACAAACAAATGTTATAGAAAAATTCTCAAATACAATTGAGAAATCGGACTTACATAGTCTATAAGTATGGATCCTTGGCTTTAATTTCCCATTGGTCCAAATGAGTGACAAACAAATGTTATAGAAAAATTCTCAAATACAATTGAGAAATCGGACTTACATAGTCTATAAGTATGGATCCTTGGCTTTAATTTCCCATTGGTCCAAATGAGTGACAAACAAATGTTATAGAAAAATTCTCAAATACAATTGAGAAATCGGACTTACATAGCCTATAAGTATGGATCCTTGGCTTTAATTTCCCATTGGTCCAAATGAGTGACAAACATAAATGTGCCCACAAATAGCCAAATTCCCGTAGAGCTGAACAAAATTTACACAATTTTAATCTTTAAAATTTTATAGAAAAATTCTCAAATACAATTGAGAAATCGGACCTACATAGCCTATAAGTATGGATCCTTGGCTTTAATTTCCCATTGGTCCAAATGAGTGACAAACAAATGTTATAGAAAAATTCTCAAATACAATTGAGAAATCGGACTTACATAGTCTATAAGTATGGATCCTTGGCTTTAATTTCCCATTGGTCCAAATGAGTGACAAACAAATGTTATAGAAAAATTCTCAAATACAATTGAGAAATCGGACTTACATAGTCTATAAGTATGGATCCTTGGCTTTAATTTCCCATTGGTCCAAATGAGTGGCAAACAAATGTTATAGAAAAATTCTCAAATACAATTGAGAAATCGGACTTACATAGTCTATAAGTATGGATCCTTGGCTTTAATTTCCCATTGGTCCAAATGAGTGACAAACAAATGTTATAGAAAAATTCTCAAATACAATTGAGAAATCGGACTTACATAGTCTATAAGTATGGATCCTTGGCTTTAATTTCCCATTGGTCCAAATGAGTGACAAACAAATGTTATAGAAAAATTCTCAAATACAATTGAGAAATCGGACTTACATAGTCTATAAGTATGGATCCTTGGCTTTAATTTCCCATTGGTCCAAATGAGTGGCAAACAAATGTTATAGAAAAATTCTCAAATACAATTGAGAAATCGGACTTACATAGTCTATAAGTATGGATCCTTGGCTTTAATTTCCCATTGGTCCAAATGAGTGACAAACATAAATGTGCCCACAAATAGCCAAATTCCCGTAGAGCTGAACAAAATTTACACAATTTTAATCTTTAAAATTTTATAGAAAAATTCTCAAATACAATTGAGAAATCGGACTTACATAGCCTATAAGTATGGATCCTTGGCTTTAATTTCCCATTGGTCCAAATGAGTGACAAACAAATGTTATAGAAAAATTCTCAAATACAATTGAGAAATCGGACTTACATAGTCTATAAGTATGGATCCTTGGCTTTAATTTCCCATTAGTCCAAATGAGTGACAAACAAATGTTATAGAAAAATTCTCAAATACAATTGAGAAATCGGACTTACATAGCCTATAAGTATGGATCCTTGGCTTTAATTTCCCATTGGTCCAAATGAGTAACAAACAAATTTTATAGAAAAATTCTCAAATACAATTGAGAAATCGGACTTACATAGCCTATAAGTATGGATCCTTGGCTTTAATTTCCCATTGGTCCAAATGAGTGACAAAGAAATTTTATAGAAAAATTCTCAAATACAATTGAGAAATCGGACTTACATAGTCTATAAGTATGGATCCTTGGCTTTAATTTCCCATTGGTCCAAATGAGTGACAAACAAATGTTATAGAAAAATTCTCAAATACAATTGAGAAATCGGACTTACATAGCCTATAAATATGGATCCTTGGCTTTAATTTCCCATTGGTCCAAATGAGTGACAAACAAATGTTATAGAAAAATTCTCAAATACAATTGAGAAATCGGACTTACATAGTCTATAAGTATGGATCCTTGGCTTTAATTTCCCATTGGTCCAAATGTGTGACAAACATAAATGTGCCCACAAATAGCCAAATTCCCGTAGAGCTGAACAAAATTTACACAATTTTAATCTTTAAAATTTTATAGAAAAATTCTCAAATACAATTGAGAAATCGGACTTACATAGCCTATAAGTATGGATCCTTGGCTTTAATTTCCCATTGGTCCAAATGAGTGACAAACAAATGTTATAGAAAAATTCTCAAATACAATTGAGAAATCGGATTTACATAGCCTATAAGTATGGATCCTTGGCTTTAATTTCCCATTGGTCCAAATGAGTGACAAACAAATGTTATAGAAAAATTCTCAAATACAATTGAGAAATCGGACTTACATAGTCTATAAGTATGGATCCTTGGCTTTAATTTCCCATTGGTCCAAATGAGTGACAAACAAATGTTATAGAAAAATTCTCAAATACAATTGAGAAATCGGACTAACATAGTCTATAAGTATGGATCCTTGGCTTTAATTTCCCATTGGTCCAAATGAGTGACAAACAAATGTTATAGAAAAATTCTCAAATACAATTGAGAAATCGGACTTACATAGTCTATAAGTATGGATCCTTGGCTTTAATTTCCCATTGGTCCAAATGAGTGACAAACAAATGTTATAGAAAAATTCTCAAATACAATTGAGAAATCGGACTTACATAGTCTATAAGTATGAATCCTTGGCTTTAATTTCCCATTGGTCCAAATGAGTGACAAACATAAATGTGCCCACAAATAGCCAAATTCCCGTAGAGCTGAACAAAATTTACACAATTTTAATCTTTAAAATTTTATAGAAAAATTCTCAAATACAATTGAGAAATCGAACTTACATAGTCTATAAGTATAGATCCTTGGCTTTAATTTCCCATTGGTCCAAATGAGTGACAAACAAATGTTATAGAAAAATTATCAAATACAATTGAGAAATCGGACTTACATAGCCTATAAGTATGGATCCTTGGCTTTAATTTCCCATTGGTCCAAATGAGTGACAAACAAATGTTATAGAAAAATTCTCAAATACAATTGAGAAATCGGACTTACATAGTCTATAAGTATGGATCCTTGGCTTTAATTTCCCATTGGTCCAAATGAGTGACAAACAAATGTTATAGAAAAATTCTCAAATACAATTGAGAAATCGGACTTACATAGTCTATAAGTATGGATCCTTGGCTTTAATTTCCCATTGGTCCAAATGAGTGGCAAACAAATGTTATAGAAAAGTTCTCAAATACAATTGAGAAATCGGACTTACATAGTCTATAAGTATGGATCCTTGGCTTTAATTACCCATTGGTCCAAATGAGTGACAAACATAAATGTGCCCACAAATAGCCAAATTCCCGTAGAGCTGAACAAAATTTACACAATTTTAATCTTTAAAATTTTATAGAAAAATTCTCAAATACAATTGAGAAATCGGACTTACATAGCCTATAAGTATGGATCCTTGGCTTTAATTTCCCATTGGTCCAAATGAGTGACAAACAAATGTTATAGAAAAATTCTCAAATACAATTGAGAAATCGGACTAACATAGCCTATAAGTATGGATCCTTGGCTTTAATTTCCCATTGGTCCAAATGAGTGACAAACAAGTGTTATAGAAAAATTCTCAAATACAATTAAGAAATCGGACTTACATAGTCTATAAGTATGGATCCTTGGCTTTAATTTCCCATTGGTCCAAATGAGTGACAAACAAGTGTTATAGAAAAATTCTCAAATACAATTGAGAAATCGGACTTACAAAACCTATAAGTATGGATCCTTGGCTTTAATTTCCCATTGGTCCAAATGAGTGACAAACAAATGTTATAGAAAAATTCTCAAATACAATTGAGAAATCGGACTTACATAGTCTATAAGTATGGATCCTTGGCTTTAATTTCCCATTAGTCCAAATGAGTGACAAACAAATGTTATAGAAAAATTCTCAAATACAATTGAGAAATCGGACTTACATAGCCTATAAGTATGGATCCTTGGCTTTAATTTCCCATTGGTCCAAATGAGTGACAAACAAATTTTATAGAAAAATTCTCAAATACAATTGAGAAATCGGACTTACATAGCCTATAAGTATGGATCCTTGGCTTTAATTTCCCATTGGTCCAAATGAGTGACAAACATAAATGTGCCCACAAATAGCCAAATTCCCGTAGAGCTGAACAAAATTTACACAATTTTAATCTTTAAAATTTTATAGAAAAATTCTCAAATACAACTGAGAAATCGGACTTACATAGCCTATAAGTATGGATCCTTGGCATTAGTTTCCCATTGGTCCAAATGAGTGACAAACAAATGTTATAGAAAAATTCTCAAATACAATTGAGAAATCGGACTTACATAGTCTATAAGTATGGATCCTTGGCTTTAATTTCCCATTAGTCCAAATGAGTGACAAACAAATGTTATAGAAAAATTCTCAAATACAATTGAGAAATCGGACTTACATAGTCTATAAGTATGGATCCTTGGCTTTAATTTCCCATTGGTCCAAATGAGTGACAAACAAATTTTATAGAAAAATTCTCAAATACAATTGAGAAATCGGACTTACATAGTCTATAAGTATGGGTCCTTGGCTTTAATTTCCCATTGGTCCAAATGAGTGACAAACAAATGTTATAGAAAAATTCTCAAATACAATTGAGAAATCGGACTTACATAGCCTATAAATATGGATCCTTGGCTTTAATTTCCCATTGGTCCAAATGAGTGACAAACAAATGTTATAGAAAAATTCTCAAATACAATTGAGAAATCGGACTTACATAGTCTATAAGTATGGATCCTTGGCTTTAATTTCCCATTGGTCCAAATGTGTGACAAACATAAATGTGCCCACAAATAGCCAAATTCCCGTAGAGCTGAACAAAATTTACACAATTTTAATCTTTAAAATTTTATAGAAAAATTCTCAAATACAATTGAGAAATCGGACTTACATAGTCTATAAGTATGGATCCTTGGCTTTAATTTCCCATTGGTCCAAATGAGTGACAAACAAATGTTATAGAAAAATTCTCAAATACAATTGAGAAATCGGATTTACATAGCCTATAAGTATGGATCCTTGGCTTTAATTTCCCATTGGTCCAAATGAGTGACAAACAAATTTTATAGAAAAATTCTCAAATACAATTGAAAAATCGGACTTACATAGTCTATAAGTATGGATCCTTGGCTTTAATTTCCCATTGGTCCAAATGAGTGACAAACAAATGTTATAGAAAAATTCTCAAATACAATTGAGAAATCGGACTTACATAGTCTATAAGTATGGATCCTTGGCTTTAATTTCCCATTGGTCGCAATGAGTGACAAACATAAATGTGCCCACAAATAGCCAAATTCCCGTAGAGCTGAACAAAATTTACACAATTTTAATCTTTAAAATTTTATAGAAAAATTCTCAAATACAATTGAGAAATCGGACTTACATAGCCTATAAGTATGGATCCTTGGCTTTAATTTCCCATTGGTCCAAATGAGTGACAAACAAATGTTATAGAAAAATTCTCAAATACAATTGAGAAATCGGACTTACATAGTCTATAAGTATGGATCCTTGGCTTTAATTTCCCATTGGTCCAAATGAGTGACAAACAAATGTTATAGAAAAATTCTCAAATACAATTGAGAAATCGGATTTACATAGTCTATAAGTATGGATCCTTGGCTTTAATTTCCCATTGGTCCAAATGAGTGACAAACAAGTGTTATAGAAAAATTCTCAAATACAATTGAGAAATCGGACTTACATAGCCTATAAGTATGGATCCTTGGCTTTAATTTCCCATTGGTCCAAATGCGTGACAAACAAGTGTTATAGAAAAATTCTCAAATACAATTGAGAAATCGGACTTACATAGTCTATAAGTATGGATCCTTGGCTTTAATTTCCCATTGGTCCAAATGAGTGACAAACAAGTGTTATAGAAAAATTTTCAAATACAATTGAGAAATCGGACTTACATAGTCTATAAGTATGGATCCTTGGCTTTAATTTCCCATTGGTCCAAAAGAGTGACAAACAAATTTTATAGAAAAATTCTCAAATACAATAGAGAAATCGGACTTACATAGTCTATAAGTATGGATCCTTGGCTTTAATTTCCCATTAGTCCAAATGAGTGACAAACAAATGTTATAGAAAAATTCTCAAATACAATTGAGAAATCGGACTTACATAGTCTATAAGTATGGATCCTTGGCTTTAATTTCCCATTGGTCCAAATGAGTGACAAACAAATGTTATAGAAAAATTCTCAAATACAATTGAGAAATCGGACTTACATAGTCTATAAGTATGGATCCTTGGCTTTAATTTCCCATTGGTCCAAATGTGTGACAAACATAAATGTGCCCACAAATAGCCAAATTCCCGTAGAGCTGAACAAAATTTACACAATTTTAATCTTTAAAATTTTATAGAAAAATTCTCAAATACAATTGAGAAATCGGACTTACATAGTCTATAAGTATGGATCCTTGGCTTTAATTTCCCATTGGTCCAAATGAGTGACAAACAAATGTTATAGAAAAATTCTCAAATACAATTGAGAAATCGGACTTACATAGTCTATAAGTATGGATCCTTGGCTTTAATTTCCCATTGGTCCAAATGAGTGACAAACAAATGTTATAGAAAAATTCTCAAATACAATTGAGAAATCGGACTTACATAGTCTATAAGTATGGATCCTTGGCTTTAATTTCCCATTGGTCCAAATGAGTGACAAACAAATGTTATAGAAAAATTCTCAAATACAATTGAGAAATCGGACTTACATAGCCTATAAGTATGGATCCTTGGCTTTAATTTCCCATTGGTCCAAATGAGTGACAAACAAATGTTATAGAAAAATTCTCAAATACAATTGAGAAATCGGACTTACATAGTCTATAAGTATGGATCCTTGGCTTTAATTTCCCATTAGTCCAAATGAGTGACAAACAAATGTTATAGAAAAATTCTCAAATACAATTGAGAAATCGGACTTACATAGCCTATAAGTATGGATCCTTGGCTTTAATTTCCCATTGGTCCAAATGAGTGACAAACAAATTTTATAGAAAAATTCTCAAATACAATTGAGAAATCGGACTTACATAGCCTATAAGTATGGATCCTTGGCTTTAATTTCCCATTGGTCCAAATGAGTGACAAACAAATTTTATAGAAAAATTCTCAAATACAATTGAGAAATCGGACTTACATAGTCTATAAGTATGGGTCCTTGGCTTTAATTTCCCATTGGTCCAAATGAGTGACAAACAAATGTTATAGAAAAATTCTCAAATACAATTGAGAAATCGGACTTACATAGTCTATAAGTATGGATCCTTGGC
The DNA here is from genome assembly GCA_947311025.1 of Lypha dubia. Lineage (NCBI taxonomy): Eukaryota > Metazoa > Arthropoda > Insecta > Diptera > Tachinidae > Lypha > Lypha dubia. The sequence goes on along the minus strand of OX371262.1, from coordinate 7,227,352 downwards.
TTTAATTTCCCATTGGTCCCAATGAGTGACAAACAAATGTTATAGAAAAATTCTCAAATACAATTGAGAAATCGGACTTACATAGTCTATAAGTATGGATCCTTGGCTTTAATTTCCCATTGGTCCAAATGAGTGACAAACATAAATGTGCCCACAAATAGCCAAATTCCCGTAGAGCTGAACAAAATTTACACAATTTTAATCTTTAAAATTTTATAGAAAAATTCTCAAATACAATTGAGAAATCGGACTTACATAGCCTATAAGTATGGATCCTTGGCTTTAATTTCCCATTGGTCCAAATGAGTGACAAACAAATGTTATAGAAAAATTCTCAAATACAATTGAGAAATCGGATTTACATAGCCTATAAGTATGGATCCTTGGCTTTAATTTCCCATTGGTCCAAATGAGTGACAAACATAAATGTGCCCACAAATAGCCAAATTCCCGTAGAGCTGAACAAAATTTACACAATTTTAATCTTTAAAATTTTATAGAAAAATTCTCAAATACAATTGAGAAATCGGACTTACATAGCCTATAAGTATGGATCCTTGGCTTTAATTTCCCATTGGTCCAAATGAGTGACAAACAAATGTTATAGAAAAATTCTCAAATACAATTGAGAAATCGGATTTACATAGCCTATAAGTATGGATCCTTGGCTTTAATTTCCCATTGGTCCAAATGAGTGACAAACAAATTTTATAGAAAAATTCTCAAATACAATTGAAAAATCGGACTTACATAGTCTATAAGTATGGATCCTTGGCTTTAATTTCCCATTGGTCCAAATGAGTGACAAACAAATGTTATAGAAAAATTCTCAAATACAATTGAGAAATCGGACTTACATAGTCTATAAGTATGGATCCTTGGCTTTAATTTCCCATTGGTCCCAATGAGTGACAAACAAATGTTATAGAAAAATTCTCAAATACAATTGAGAAATCGGACTTACATAGTCTATAAGTATGGATCCTTGGCTTTAATTTCCCATTGGTCCAAATGAGTGACAAACAAATGTTATAGAAAAATTCTTAAATACAATTGAGAAATCGGACTTACATAGCCTATAAGTATGAATCCTTGGCTTTAATTTCCCATTGGTCCAAATGAGTGACAAACAAATGTTATAGAAAAATTCTCAAATACAATTGAGAAATCGGACTTTCATAGTCTATAAGTATGGATCCTTGGCTTTAATTTCCCATTGGTCCAAATGAGTGACAAACAAATGTTATAGAAAAATTCTCAAATACAATTGAGAAATCGGACTTACATAGCCTATAAGTATGGATCCTTGGCTTTAATTTTCCATTGGTCCAAATGAGTGACAAACAAATGTTATAGAAAAATTCTCAAATACAATAGAGAAATCGGACTTACATAGCCTATAAATATGGATCCTTGGCTTTAATTTCCCATTGGTCCAAATGAGTGACAAACAAATGTTATAGAAAAATTCTCAAATACAATTGAGAAATCGGACTTACATAGTCTATAAGTATGGATCCTTGGCTTTAATTTCCCATTGGTCCAAATGAGCGACAAACAAATGTTATAGAAAAATTCTCAAATACAATTGAGAAATCGGACTTACATAGCCTATAAGTATGGATCCTTGGCTTTAATTTCCCATTGGTCCAAATGAGTGACGAACAAATGTTATAGAAAAATTCTCAAATACAATTGAGAAATCGGACTTACATAGTCTATAAGTATGGATCCTTGGCTTTAATTTCCCATTGGTCCAAATGAGTGACAAACAAATTTTATAGAAAAATTCTCAAATACAATTGAGAAATCGGACTTACATAGTCTATAAGTATGGATCCTTGGCTTTAATTTCCCATTGGTCCAAATGAGTGACAAACATAAATGTGCCCACAAATAGCCAAATTCCCGTAGAGCTGAACAAAATTTACACAATTTTAATCTTTAAAATTTTATAGAAAAATTCTCAAATACAATTGAGAAATCGGACTTACATAGCCTATAAGTATGGATCCTTGGCATTAGTTTCCCATTGGTCCAAATGAGTGACAAACAAATGTTATAGAAAAATTCTCAAATACAATTGAGAAATCGGACTTACATAGTCTATAAGTATGGATCCTTGGCTTTAATTTCCCATTAGTCCAAATGAGTGACAAACAAATGTTATAGAAAAATTCTCAAATACAATTGAGAAATCGGACTTACATAGCCTATAAGTATGGATCCTTGGCTTTAATTTCCCATTGGTCCAAATGAGTGACAAACAAATGTTATAGAAAAATTCTCAAATACAATTGAGAAATCGGACTTACATAGTCTATAAGTATGGATCCTTGGCTTTAATTTCCCATTGGTCCAAATGTGTGACAAACATAAATGTGCCCACAAATAGCCAAATTCCCGTAGAGCTGAACAAAATTTACACAATTTTAATCTTTAAAATTTTATAGAAAAATTCTCAAATACAATTGAGAAATCGGACTTACATAGCCTATAAGTATGGATCCTTGGCTTTAATTTCCCATTGGTCCAAATGAGTGACAAACAAATGTTATAGAAAAATTCTCAAATACAATTGAGAAATCGGACTTACATAGTCTATAAGTATGGATCCTTGGCTTTAATTTCCCATTGGTCCAAATGAGTGACAAACAAATGTTATAGAAAAATTCTCAAATACAATTGAGAAATCGGACTTACATAGTCTATAAGTATGGATCCTTGGCTTTAATTTCCCATTGGTCCAAATGAGTGACAAACAAATGTTATAGAAAAATTCTCAAATACAATTGAGAAATCGGACTTACATAGCCTATAAGTATGGATCCTTGGCTTTAATTTCCCATTGGTCCAAATGAGTGACAAACAAATGTTATAGAAAAATTCTCAAATACAATTGAGAAATCGGACTTACATAGTCTATAAGTATGGATCCTTGGCTTTAATTTCCCATTAGTCCAAATGAGTGACAAACAAATGTTATAGAAAAATTCTCAAATACAATTGAGAAATCGGACTTACATAGCCTATAAGTATGGATCCTTGGCTTTAATTTCCCATTGGTCCAAATGAGTGACAAACAAATTTTATAGAAAAATTCTCAAATACAATTGAGAAATCGGACTTACATAGCCTATAAGTATGGATCCTTGGCTTTAATTTCCCATTGGTCCAAATGAGTGACAAACAAATTTTATAGAAAAATTCTCAAATACAATTGAGAAATCGGACTTACATAGTCTATAAGTATGGGTCCTTGGCTTTAATTTCCCATTGGTCCAAATGAGTGACAAACAAATGTTATAGAAAAATTCTCAAATACAATTGAGAAATCGGACTTACATAGCCTATAAATATGGATCCTTGGCTTTAATTTCCCATTGGTCCAAATGAGTGACAAACAAATGTTATAGAAAAATTCTCAAATACAATTGAGAAATCGGACTTACATAGTCTATAAGTATGGATCCTTGGCTTTAATTTCCCATTGGTCCAAATGAGTGACAAACATAAATGTGCCCACAAATAGCCAAATTCCCGTAGAGCTGAACAAAATTTACACAATTTTAATCTTTAAAATTTTATAGAAAAATTCTCAAATACAATTGAGAAATCGGACTTACATAGCCTATAAGTATGGATCCTTGGCTTTAATTTCCCATTGGTCCAAATGAGTGACAAACAAATGTTATAGAAAAATTCTCAAATACAATTGAGAAATCGGATTTACATAGCCTATAAGTATGGATCCTTGGCTTTAATTTCCCATTGGTCCAAATGAGTGACAAACAAATTTTATAGAAAAATTCTCAAATACAATTGAAAAATCGGACTTACATAGTCTATAAGTATGGATCCTTGGCTTTAATTTCCCATTGGTCCAAATGAGTGACAAACAAATGTTATAGAAAAATTCTCAAATACAATTGAGAAATCGGACTTACATAGTCTATAAGTATGGATCCTTGGCTTTAATTTCCCATTGGTCCCAATGAGTGACAAACAAATGTTATAGAAAAATTCTCAAATACAATTGAGAAATCGGACTTACATAGTCTATAAGTATGGATCCTTGGCTTTAATTTCCCATTGGTCCAAATGAGTGACAAACAAATGTTATAGAAAAATTCTCAAATACAATTGAGAAATCGGACTTACATAGCCTATAAGTATGGATCCTTGGCTTTAATTTCCCATTGGTCCAAATGAGTGACAAACAAATTTTATAGAAAAATTCTCAAATACAATTGAGAAATCGGACTTACATAGCCTATAAGTATGGATCCTTGGCTTTAATTTCCCATTGGTCCAAATGAGTGACAAACAAATTTTATAGAAAAATTCTCAAATACAATTGAGAAATCGGACTTACATAGTCTATAAGTATGGGTCCTTGGCTTTAATTTCCCATTGGTCCAAATGAGTGACAAACAAATGTTATAGAAAAATTCTCAAATACAATTGAGAAATCGGACTTACATAGTCTATAAGTATGGATCCTTGGCTTTAATTTCCCATTGGTCCAAATGAGCGACAAACAAATTTTATAGAAAAATTCTCAAATACAATTGAGAAATCGGACTTACATAGTCTATAAGTATGGATCCTTGGCTTTAATTTCCCATTGGTCCAAATGAGTGACAAACAAATGTTATAGAAAAATTCTCAAATACAATTGAGAAATCGGACTTACATAGCCTATAAATATGGATCCTTGGCTTTAATTTCCCATTGGTCCAAATGAGTGACAAACAAATGTTATAGAAAAATTCTCAAATACAATTGAGAAATCGGACTTACATAGTCTATAAGTATGGATCCTTGGCTTTAATTTCCCATTGGTCCAAATGTGTGACAAACATAAATGTGCCCACAAATAGCCAAATTCCCGTAGAGCTGAACAAAATTTACACAATTTTAATCTTTAAAATTTTATAGAAAAATTCTCAAATACAATTGAGAAATCGGACTTACATAGCCTATAAGTATGGATCCTTGGCTTTAATTTCCCATTGGTCCAAATGAGTGACAAACAAATGTTATAGAAAAATTCTCAAATACAATTGAGAAATCGGATTTACATAGCCTATAAGTATGGATCCTTGGCTTTAATTTCCCATTGGTCCAAATGAGTGACAAACAAATGTTATAGAAAAATTCTCAAATACAATTGAGAAATCGGACTTACATAGTCTATAAGTATGGATCCTTGGCTTTAATTTCCCATTGGTCCAAATGAGTGACAAACAAATGTTATAGAAAAATTCTCAAATACAATTGAGAAATCGGACTAACATAGTCTATAAGTATGGATCCTTGGCTTTAATTTCCCATTGGTCCAAATGAGTGACAAACAAATGTTATAGAAAAATTCTCAAATACAATTGAGAAATCGGACTTACATAGTCTATAAGTATGGATCCTTGGCTTTAATTTCCCATTGGTCCAAATGAGTGACAAACAAATGTTATAGAAAAATTCTCAAATACAATTGAGAAATCGGACTTACATAGTCTATAAGTATGGATCCTTGGCTTTAATTTCCCATTGGTCCAAATGAGTGACAAACAAATGTTATAGAAAAATTCTCAAATACAATTGAGAAATCGGACTTACATAGTCTATAAGTATTGATCCTTGGCTTTAATTTCCCATTGGTCCAAATGAGTGACAAACAAATGTTATAGAAAAATTCTCAAATACAATTGAGAAATCGGACTTACATAGTCTATAAGTATGGATCCTTGGCTTTAATTTCCCATTGGTCCAAACGAGTGACAAACATAAATGTGCCCACAAATAGCCAAATTCCCGTAGAGCTGAACAAAATTTACACAATTTTAATCTTTAAAATTTTATAGAAAAATTCTCAAATACAATTGAGAAATCGGACTTATATAGCCTATAAGTATGGATCCTTGGCTTTAATTTCCCATTGGTCCAAATGAGTGACAAACAAATGTTATAGAAAAATTCTCAAATACAATTGAGAAATCGGACTTACATAGTCTATAAGTATAGATCCTTGGCTTTAATTTCCCATTGGTCCAAATGAGTGACAAACAAATGTTATAGAAAAATTCTCAAATACAATTGAGAAATCGGACTTACATAGCCTATAAGTATGGATCCTTGGCTTTAATTTCCCATTGGTCCAAATGAGTGACAAACAAATGTTATAGAAAAATTCTCAAATACAATTGAGAAATCGGACTTACATAGTCTATAAGTATGGATCCTTGGCTTTAATTTCCCATTGGTCCAAATGAGTGACAAACAAATGTTATAGAAAAATTCTCAAATACAATTGAGAAATCGGACTTACATAGTCTATAAGTATGGATCCTTGGCTTTAATTTCCCATTGGTCCAAATGAGTGGCAAACAAATGTTATAGAAAAGTTCTCAAATACAATTGAGAAATCGGACTTACATAGTCTATAAGTATGGATCCTTGGCTTTAATTACCCATTGGTCCAAATGAGTGACAAACATAAATGTGCCCACAAATAGCCAAATTCCCGTAGAGCTGAACAAAATTTACACAATTTTAATCTTTAAAATTTTATAGAAAAATTCTCAAATACAATTGAGAAATCGGACTTACATAGCCTATAAGTATGGATCCTTGGCTTTAATTTCCCATTGGTCCAAATGAGTGACAAACAAATGTTATAGAAAAATTCTCAAATACAATTGAGAAATCGGACTAACATAGCCTATAAGTATGGATCCTTGGCTTTAATTTCCCATTGGTCCAAATGAGTGACAAACAAGTGTTATAGAAAAATTCTCAAATACAATTAAGAAATCGGACTTACATAGTCTATAAGTATGGATCCTTGGCTTTAATTTCCCATTGGTCCAAATGAGTGACAAACAAGTGTTATAGAAAAATTCTCAAATACAATTGAGAAATCGGACTTACAAAACCTATAAGTATGGATCCTTGGCTTTAATTTCCCATTGGTCCAAATGAGTGACAAACATAAATGTGCCCACAAATAGCCAAATTCACGTAGAGCTGAACAAAATTTACACAATTTTAATCTTTAAAATTTTATAGAAAAATTCTCAAATACAATTGAGAAATCGGACTTACATAGCCTATAAGTATGGATCCTTGGCTTTAATTTCCCATTGGTCCAAATGAGTGACAAACAAATGTTATAGAAAAATTCTCAAATACAATTGAGAAATCGGACTTACATAGTCTATAAGTATGGATCCTTGGCTTTAATTTCCCATTAGTCCAAATGAGTGACAAACAAATGTTATAGAAAAATTCTCAAATACAATTGAGAAATCGGACTTACATAGCCTATAAGTATGGATCCTTGGCTTTAATTTCCCATTGGTCCAAATGAGTGACAAACAAATTTTATAGAAAAATTCTCAAATACAATTGAGAAATCGGACTTACATAGCCTATAAGTATGGATCCTTGGCTTTAATTTCCCATTGGTCCAAATGAGTGACAAACAAATTTTATAGAAAAATTCTCAAATACAATTGAGAAATCGGACTTACATAGTCTATAAGTATGGGTCCTTGGCTTTAATTTCCCATTGGTCCAAATGAGTGACAAACAAATGTTATAGAAAAATTCTCAAATACAATTGAGAAATCGGACTTACATAGCCTATAAATATGGATCCTTGGCTTTAATTTCCCATTGGTCCAAATGAGTGACAAACAAATGTTATAGAAAAATTCTCAAATACAATTGAGAAATCGGACTTACATAGTCTATAAGTATGGATCCTTGGCTTTAATTTCCCATTGGTCCAAATGAGTGACAAACATAAATGTGCCCACAAATAGCCAAATTCCCGTAGAGCTGAACAAAATTTACACAATTTTAATCTTTAAAATTTTATAGAAAAATTCTCAAATACAATTGAGAAATCGGACTTACATAGCCTATAAGTATGGATCCTTGGCTTTAATTTCCCATTGGTCCAAATGAGTGACAAACAAATGTTATAGAAAAATTCTCAAATACAATTGAGAAATCGGATTTACATAGCCTATAAGTATGGATCCTTGGCTTTAATTTCCCATTGGTCCAAATGAGTGACAAACAAATTTTATAGAAAAATTCTCAAATACAATTGAAAAATCGGACTTACATAGTCTATAAGTATGGATCCTTGGCTTTAATTTCCCATTGGTCCAAATGAGTGACAAACAAATGTTATAGAAAAATTCTCAAATACAATTGAGAAATCGGACTTACATAGTCTATAAGTATAGATCCTTGGCTTTAATTTCCCATTGGTCCCAATGAGTGACAAACAAATGTTATAGAAAAATTCTCAAATACAATTGAGAAATCGGACTTACATAGTCTATAAGTATGGATCCTTGGCTTTAATTTCCCATTGGTCCAAATGAGTGACAAACAAATGTTATAGAAAAATTCTCAAATACAATTGAGAAATCGGACTTACATAGCCTATAAGTATGAATCCTTGGCTTTAATTTCCCATTGGTCCAAATGAGTGACAAACAAATGTTATAGAAAAATTCTCAAATACAATTGAGAAATCGGACTTTCATAGTCTATAAGTATGGATCCTTGGCCTTAATTTCCCATTGGTCCAAATGAGTGACAAACAAATGTTATAGAAAAATTCTCAAATACAATTGAGAAATCGGACTTACATAGCCTATAAGTATGGATCCTTGGCTTTAATTTTCCATTGGTCCAAATGAGTGACAAACAAATGTTATAGAAAAATTCTCAAATACAATAGAGAAATCGGACTTACATAGCCTATAAATATGGATCCTTGGCTTTAATTTCCCATTGGTCCAAATGAGTGACAAACAAATGTTATAGAAAAATTCTCAAATACAATTGAGAAATCGGACTTACATAGTCTATAAGTATGGATCCTTGGCTTTAATTTCCCATTGGTCCAAATGAGCGACAAACAAATGTTATAGAAAAATTCTCAAATACAATTGAGAAATCGGACTTACATAGCCTATAAGTATGGATCCTTGGCTTTAATTTCCCATTGGTCCAAATGAGTGACGAACAAATGTTATAGAAAAATTCTCAAATACAATTGAGAAATCGGACTTACATAGTCTATAAGTATGGATCCTTGGCTTTAATTTCCCATTGGTCCAAATGAGTGACAAACAAATTTTATAGAAAAATTCTCAAATACAATTGAGAAATCGGACTTACATAGTCTATAAGTATGGATCCTTGGCTTTAATTTCCCATTGGTCCAAATGAGTGACAAACATAAATGTGCCCACAAATAGCCAAATTCCCGTAGAGCTGAACAAAATTTACACAATTTTAATCTTTAAAATTTTATAGAAAAATTCTCAAATACAATTGAGAAATCGGACTTACATAGCCTATAAGTATGGATCCTTGGCTTTAATTTCCCATTGGTCCAAATGAGTGACAAACAAATGTTATAGAAAAATTCTCAAATACAATTGAGAAATCGGACTTACATAGCCTATAAGTATGGATCCTTGGCTTTAATTTCCCATTGGTCCAAATGAGTGACAAACAAATGTTATAGAAAAATTCTCAAATACAATAGAGAAATCGGACTTACATAGCCTATAAATATGGATCCTTGGCTTTAATTTCCCATTGGTCCAAATGAGTGACAAACAAATGTTATAGAAAAATTCTCAAATACAATTGAGAAATCGGACTTACATAGTCCATTAGTATGGATCCTTGGCTTTAATTTCCCATTGGTCCAAATGAGTGACAAACAAATGTTATAGAAAAATTCTCAAATACAATTGAGAAATCGGACTTACATAGCCTATAAGTATGGATCCTTGGCTTTAATTTCCCATTGGTCCAAATGAGTGACAAACAAATTTTATAGAAAAATTCTCAAATACAATTGAGAAATCGGACTTACATAGCCTATAAGTATGGATCCTTGGCTTTAATTTCCCATTGGTCCAAATGAGTGACAAACAAATTTTATAGAAAAATTCTCAAATACAATTGAGAAATCGGACTTACATAGTCTATAAGTATGGGTCCTTGGCTTTAATTTCCCATTGGTCCAAATGAGTGACAAACAAATGTTATAGAAAAATTCTCAAATACAATTGAGAAATCGGACTTACATAGCCTATAAATATGGATCCTTGGCTTTAATTTCCCATTGGTCCAAATGAGTGACAAACAAATGTTATAGAAAAATTCTCAAATACAATTGAGAAATCGGACTTACATAGTCTATAAGTATGGATCCTTGGCTTTAATTTCCCATTGGTCCAAATGAGTGACAAACATAAATGTGCCCACAAATAGCCAAATTCCCGTAGAGCTGAACAAAATTTACACAATTTTAATCTTTAAAATTTTATAGAAAAATTCTCAAATACAATTGAGAAATCGGAACTACATAGCCTATAAGTATGGATCCTTGGCTTTAATTTCCCATTGGTCCAAATGAGTGACAAACAAATGTTATAGAAAAATTCTCAAATACAATTGAGAAATCGGATTTACATAGCCTATAAGTATGGATCCTTGGCTTTAATTTCCCATTGGTCCAAATGAGTGACAAACAAATTTTATAGAAAAATTCTCAAATACAATTGAGAAATCGGACTTACATAGTCTATAAGTATGGATCCTTGGCTTTAATTTCCCATTGGTCCAAATGAGTGACAAACAAATGTTATAGAAAAATTCTCAAATACAATTGAGAAATCGGACTTACATAGTCTATAAGTATGGATCCTTGGCTTTAATTTCCCATTGGTCCAAATGAGTGACAAACATAAATGTGCCCACAAATAGCCAAATTCCCGTAGAGCTGAACAAAATTTACACAATTTTAATCTTTAAAATTTTATAGAAAAATTCTCAAATACAATTGAGAAATCGGACTTACATAGTCTATAAGTATGGATCCTTGGCTTTAATTTCCCATTGGTCCAAATGAGTGACAAACAAATGTTATAGAAAAATTCTCAAATTCAATTGAGAAATCGGATTTACATAGCCTATAAGTATGGATCCTTGGCTTTAATTTCCCATTGGTCCAAATGAGTGACAAACAAATGTTATAGAAAAATTCTCAAATACAATTGAGAAATCGGACTTACATAGTCTATAAGTATGGATCCTTGGCTTTAATTTCCCATTGGTCCAAATGAGTGACAAACAAATGTTATAGAAAAATTCTCAAATACAATTGAGAAATCGGATTTACATAGCCTATAAGTATGGATCCTTGGCTTTAATTTCCCATTGGTCCAAATGAGTGACAAACAAATGTTATAGAAAAATTCTCAAATACAATTGAGAAATCGGACTTACATAGTCTATAAGTATGGATCCTTGGCTTTAATTTCCCATTGGTCCAAACGAGTGACAAACATAAATGTGCCCACAAATAGCCAAATTCCCGTAGAGCTGAACAAAATTTACACAATTTTAATCTTTAAAATTTTATAGAAAAATTCTCAAATACAATTGAGAAATCGGACTTACATAGCCTATAAGTATGGATCCTTGGCTTTAATTTCCCATTGGTCCAAATGAGTGACAAACAAATGTTATAGAAAAATTCTCAAATACAATTGAGAAATCGGACTTACATAGTCTATAAGTATAGATCCTTGGCTTTAATTTCCCATTGGTCCAAATGAGTGACAAACAAATGTTATAGAAAAATTCTCAAATACAATTGAGAAATCGGACTTACATAGCCTATAAGTATGGATCCTTGGCTTTAATTTCCCATTGGTCCAAATGAGTGACAAACAAATGTTATAGAAAAATTCTCAAATACAATTGAGAAATCGGACTTACATAGTCTATAAGTATGGATCCTTGGCTTTAATTTCCCATTGGTCCAAATGAGTGACAAACAAATGTTATAGAAAAATTCTCAAATACAATTGAGAAATCGGACTTACATAGTCTATAAGTATGGATCCTTGGCTTTAATTTCCCATTGGTCCAAATGAGTGGCAAACAAATGTTATAGAAAAGTTCTCAAATACAATTGAGAAATCGGACTTACATAGTCTATAAGTATGGATCCTTGGCTTTAATTACCCATTGGTCCAAATGAGTGACAAACATAAATGTGCCCACAAATAGCCAAATTCCCGTAGAGCTGAACAAAATTTACACAATTTTAATCTTTAAAATTTTATAGAAAAATTCTCAAATACAATTGAGAAATCGGACTTACATAGCCTATAAGTATGGATCCTTGGCTTTAATTTCCCATTGGTCCAAATGAGTGACAAACAAATGTTATAGAAAAATTCTCAAATACAATTGAGAAATCGGACTAACATAGCCTATAAGTATGGATCCTTGGCTTTAATTTCCCATTGGTCCAAATGAGTGACAAACAAGTGTTATAGAAAAATTCTCAAATACAATTAAGAAATCGGACTTACATAGTCTATAAGTATGGATCCTTGGCTTTAATTTCCCATTGGTCCAAATGAGTGACAAACAAGTGTTATAGAAAAATTCTCAAATACAATTGAGAAATCGGACTTACAAAACCTATAAGTATGGATCCTTGGCTTTAATTTCCCATTGGTCCAAATGAGTGACAAACATAAATGTGCCCACAAATAGCCAAATTCACGTAGAGCTGAACAAAATTTACACAATTTTAATCTTTAAAATTTTATAGAAAAATTCTCAAATACAATTGAGAAATCGGACTTACATAGCCTATAAGTATGGATCCTTGGCTTTAATTTCCCATTGGTCCAAATGAGTGACAAACAAATGTTATAGAAAAATTCTCAAATACAATTGAGAAATCGGACTTACATAGTCTATAAGTATGGATCCTTGGCTTTAATTTCCCATTAGTCCAAATGAGTGACAAACAAATGTTATAGAAAAATTCTCAAATACAATTGAGAAATCGGACTTACATAGCCTATAAGTATGGATCCTTGGCTTTAATTTCCCATTGGTCCAAATGAGTGACAAACAAATTTTATAGAAAAATTCTCAAATACAATTGAGAAATCGGACTTACATAGCCTATAAGTATGGATCCTTGGCTTTAATTTCCCATTGGTCCAAATGAGTGACAAACAAATTTTATAGAAAAATTCTCAAATACAATTGAGAAATCGGACTTACATAGTCTATAAGTATGGGTCCTTGGCTTTAATTTCCCATTGGTCCAAATGAGTGACAAACAAATGTTATAGAAAAATTCTCAAATACAATTGAGAAATCGGACTTACATAGCCTATAAATATGGATCCTTGGCTTTAATTTCCCATTGGTCCAAATGAGTGACAAACAAATGTTATAGAAAAATTCTCAAATACAATTGAGAAATCGGACTTACATAGTCTATAAGTATGGATCCTTGGCTTTAATTTCCCATTGGTCCAAATGAGTGACAAACATAAATGTGCCCACAAATAGCCAAATTCCCGTAGAGCTGAACAAAATTTACACAATTTTAATCTTTAAAATTTTATAGAAAAATTCTCAAATACAATTGAGAAATCGGACTTACATAGCCTATAAGTATGGATCCTTGGCTTTAATTTCCCATTGGTCCAAATGAGTGACAAACAAATGTTATAGAAAAATTCTCAAATACAATTGAGAAATCGGATTTACATAGCCTATAAGTATGGATCCTTGGCTTTAATTTCCCATTGGTCCAAATGAGTGACAAACAAATTTTATAGAAAAATTCTCAAATACAATTGAAAAATCGGACTTACATAGTCTATAAGTATGGATCCTTGGCTTTAATTTCCCATTGGTCCAAATGAGTGACAAACAAATGTTATAGAAAAATTCTCAAATACAATTGAGAAATCGGACTTACATAGTCTATAAGTATAGATCCTTGGCTTTAATTTCCCATTGGTCCCAATGAGTGACAAACAAATGTTATAGAAAAATTCTCAAATACAATTGAGAAATCGGACTTACATAGTCTATAAGTATGGATCCTTGGCTTTAATTTCCCATTGGTCCAAATGAGTGACAAACAAATGTTATAGAAAAATTCTCAAATACAATTGAGAAATCGGACTTACATAGCCTATAAGTATGAATCCTTGGCTTTAATTTCCCATTGGTCCAAATGAGTGACAAACAAATGTTATAGAAAAATTCTCAAATACAATTGAGAAATCGGACTTTCATAGTCTATAAGTATGGATCCTTGGCTTTAATTTCCCATTGGTCCAAATGAGTGACAAACAAATGTTATAGAAAAATTCTCAAATACAATTGAGAAATCGGACTTACATAGCCTATAAGTATGGATCCTTGGCTTTAATTTTCCATTGGTCCAAATGAGTGACAAACAAATGTTATAGAAAAATTCTCAAATACAATAGAGAAATCGGACTTACATAGCCTATAAATATGGATCCTTGGCTTTAATTTCCCATTGGTCCAAATGAGTGACAAACAAATGTTATAGAAAAATTCTCAAATACAATTGAGAAATCGGACTTACATAGTCTATAAGTATGGATCCTTGGCTTTAATTTCCCATTGGTCCAAATGAGCGACAAACAAATGTTATAGAAAAATTCTCAAATACAATTGAGAAATCGGACTTACATAGCCTATAAGTATGGATCCTTGGCTTTAATTTCCCATTGGTCCAAATGAGTGACGAACAAATGTTATAGAAAAATTCTCAAATACAATTGAGAAATCGGACTTACATAGTCTATAAGTATGGATCCTTGGCTTTAATTTCCCATTGGTCCAAATGAGTGACAAACAAATTTTATAGAAAAATTCTCAAATACAATTGAGAAATCGGACTTACATAGTCTATAAGTATGGATCCTTGGCTTTAATTTCCCATTGGTCCAAATGAGTGACAAACATAAATGTGCCCACAAATAGCCAAATTCCCGTAGAGCTGAACAAAATTTACACAATTTTAATCTTTAAAATTTTATAGAAAAATTCTCAAATACAATTGAGAAATCGGACTTACATAGCCTATAAGTATGGATCCTTGGCTTTAATTTCCCATTGGTCCAAATGAGTGACAAACAAATGTTATAGAAAAATTCTCAAATACAATTGAGAAATCGGACTTACATAGCCTATAAGTATGGATCCTTGGCTTTAATTTCCCATTGGTCCAAATGAGTGACAAACAAATGTTATAGAAAAATTCTCAAATACAATAGAGAAATCGGACTTACATAGCCTATAAATATGGATCCTTGGCTTTAATTTCCCATTGGTCCAAATGAGTGACAAACAAATGTTATAGAAAAATTCTCAAATACAATTGAGAAATCGGACTTACATAGTCCATTAGTATGGATCCTTGGCTTTAATTTCCCATTGGTCCAAATGAGTGACAAACAAATGTTATAGAAAAATTCTCAAATACAATTGAGAAATCGGACTTACATAGCCTATAAGTATGGATCCTTGGCTTTAATTTCCCATTGGTCCAAATGAGTGACAAACAAATTTTATAGAAAAATTCTCAAATACAATTGAGAAATCGGACTTACATAGCCTATAAGTATGGATCCTTGGCTTTAATTTCCCATTGGTCCAAATGAGTGACAAACAAATTTTATAGAAAAATTCTCAAATACAATTGAGAAATCGGACTTACATAGTCTATAAGTATGGATCCTTGGCTTTAATTTCCCATTGGTCCAAATGAGTGACAAACAAATGTTATAGAAAAATTCTCAAATACAATTGAGAAATCGGACTTACATAGTCTATAAGTATGGATCCTTGGCTTTAATTTCCCATTGGTCCAAATGAGTGACAAACATAAATGTGCCCACAAATAGCCAAATTCCCGTAGAGCTGAACAAAATTTACACAATTTTAATCTTTAAAATTTTATAGAAAAATTCTCAAATACAATTGAGAAATCGGACTTACATAGTCTATAAGTATGGATCCTTGGCTTTAATTTCCCATTGGTCCAAATGAGTGACAAACAAATGTTATAGAAAAATTCTCAAATTCAATTGAGAAATCGGATTTACATAGCCTATAAGTATGGATCCTTGGCTTTAATTTCCCATTGGTCCAAATGAGTGACAAACAAATGTTATAGAAAAATTCTCAAATACAATTGAGAAATCGGACTTACATAGTCTATAAGTATGGATCCTTGGCTTTAATTTCCCATTGGTCCAAATGAGTGACAAACAAATGTTATAGAAAAATTCTCAAATACAATTGAGAAATCGGATTTACATAGCCTATAAGTATGGATCCTTGGCTTTAATTTCCCATTGGTCCAAATGAGTGACAAACAAATGTTATAGAAAAATTCTCAAATACAATTGAGAAATCGGACTTACATAGTCTATAAGTATGGATCCTTGGCTTTAATTTCCCATTGGTCCAAATGAGTGACAAACAAATGTTATAGAAAAATTCTCAAATACAATTGAGAAATCGGATTTACATAGCCTATAAGTATGGATCCTTGGCTTTAATTTCCCATTGGTCCAAATGAGTGACAAACAAATGTTATAGAAAAATTCTCAAATACAATTGAGAAATCGGACTTACATAGTCTATAAGTATGGATCCTTGGCTTTAATTTCCCATTGGTCCAAATGAGTGACAAACAAATGTTATAGAAAAATTCTCAAATACAATTGAGAAATCGGATTTACATAGCCTATAAGTATGGATCCTTGGCTTTAATTTCCCATTGGTCCAAATGAGTGACAAACAAATGTTATAGAAAAATTCTCAAATACAATTGAGAAATCGGACTTACATAGTCTATAAGTATGGATCCTTGGCTTTAATTTCCCATTGGTCCAAATGAGTGACAAACAAATGTTATAGAAAAATTCTCAAATACAATTGAGAAATCGGATTTACATAGCCTATAAGTATGGATCCTTGGCTTTAATTTCCCATTGGTCCAAATGAGTGACAAACAAATGTTATAGAAAAATTCTCAAATACAATTGAGAAATCGGACTTACATAGTCTATAAGTATGGATCCTTGGCTTTAATTTCCCATTGGTCCAAATGAGTGACAAACAAATTTTATAGAAAAATTCTCAAATACAATTGAGAAATCGGACTTACATAGTCTATAAGTATGGATCCTTGGCTTTAATTTCCCATTGGTCCAAATGAGTGACAAACAAATGTTATAGAAAAATTCTCAAATACAATTGAGAAATCGGACTTACATAGTCTATAAGTATGGATCCTTGGCTTTAATTTCCCATTGGTCCAAATGAGTGACAAACATAAATGTGCCCACAAATAGCCAAATTCCCGTAGAGCTGAACAAAATTTACACAATTTTAATCTTTAAAATTTTATAGAAAAATTCTCAAATACAATTGAGAAATCGGACTTACATAGTCTATAAGTATGGATCCTTGGCTTTAATTTCCCATTGGTCCAAATGAGTGACAAACAAATGTTATAGAAAAATTCTCAAATTCAATTGAGAAATCGGATTTACATAGCCTATAAGTATGGATCCTTGGCTTTAATTTCCCATTGGTCCAAATGAGTGACAAACAAATGTTATAGAAAAATTCTCAAATACAATTGAGAAATCGGACTTACATAGTCTATAAGTATGGATCCTTGGCTTTAATTTCCCATTGGTCCAAATGAGTGACAAACAAATGTTATAGAAAAATTCTCAAATACAATTGAGAAATCGGATTTACATAGCCTATAAGTATGGATCCTTGGCTTTAATTTCCCATTGGTCCAAATGAGTGACAAACAAATGTTATAGAAAAATTCTCAAATACAATTGAGAAATCGGACTTACATAGTCTATAAGTATGGATCCTTGGCTTTAATTTCCCATTGGTCCAAATGAGTGACAAACAAATGTTATAGAAAAATTCTCAAATACAATTGAGAAATCGGATTTACATAGCCTATAAGTATGGATCCTTGGCTTTAATTTCCCATTGGTCCAAATGAGTGACAAACAAATGTTATAGAAAAATTCTCAAATACAATTGAGAAATCGGACTTACATAGTCTATAAGTATGGATCCTTGGCTTTAATTTCCCATTGGTCCAAATGAGTGACAAACAAATGTTATAGAAAAATTCTCAAATTCAATTGAGAAATCGGATTTACATAGCCTATAAGTATGGATCCTTGGCTTTAATTTCCCATTGGTCCAAATGAGTGACAAACAAATGTTATAGAAAAATTCTCAAATACAATTGAGAAATCGGACTTACATAGTCTATAAGTATGGATCCTTGGCTTTAATTTCCCATTGGTCCAAATGAGTGACAAACAAATGTTATAGAAAAATTCTCAAATACAATTGAGAAATCGGATTTACATAGCCTATAAGTATGGATCCTTGGCTTTAATTTCCCATTGGTCCAAATGAGTGACAAACAAATGTTATAGAAAAATTCTCAAATACAATTGAGAAATCGGACTTACATAGTCTATAAGTATGGATCCTTGGCTTTAATTTCCCATTGGTCCAAATGAGTGACAAACAAATGTTATAGAAAAATTCTCAAATACAATTGAGAAATCGGATTTACATAGCCTATAAGTATGGATCCTTGGCTTTAATTTCCCATTGGTCCAAATGAGTGACAAACAAATGTTATAGAAAAATTCTCAAATACAATTGAGAAATCGGACTTACATAGTCTATAAGTATGGATCCTTGGCTTTAATTTCCCATTGGTCCAAATGAGTGACAAACATAAATGTGCCCACAAATAGCCAAATTCCCGTAGAGCTGAACAAAATTTACACAATTTTAATCTTTAAAATTTTATAGAAAAATTCTCAAATACAATTGAGAAATCGGACTTACATAGTCTATAAGTATGGATCCTTGGCTTTAATTTCCCATTGGTCCAAATGAGTGACAAACAAATGTTATAGAAAAATTCTCAAATTCAATTGAGAAATCGGATTTACATAGCCTATAAGTATGGATCCTTGGCTTTAATTTCCCATTGGTCCAAATGAGTGACAAACAAATGTTATAGAAAAATTCTCAAATACAATTGAGAAATCGGACTTACATAGTCTATAAGTATGGATCCTTGGCTTTAATTTCCCATTGGTCCAAATGAGTGACAAACAAATGTTATAGAAAAATTCTCAAATACAATTGAGAAATCGGATTTACATAGCCTATAAGTATGGATCCTTGGCTTTAATTTCCCATTGGTCCAAATGAGTGACAAACAAATGTTATAGAAAAATTCTCAAATACAATTGAGAAATCGGACTTACATAGTCTATAAGTATGGATCCTTGGCTTTAATTTCCCATTGGTCCAAATGAGTGACAAACAAATGTTATAGAAAAATTCTCAAATACAATTGAGAAATCGGATTTACATAGCCTATAAGTATGGATCCTTGGCTTTAATTTCCCATTGGTCCAAATGAGTGACAAACAAATGTTATAGAAAAATTCTCAAATACAATTGAGAAATCGGACTTACATAGTCTATAAGTATGGATCCTTGGCTTTAATTTCCCATTGGTCCAAATGAGTGACAAACATAAATGTGCCCACAAATAGCCAAATTCCCGTAGAGCTGAACAAAATTTACACAATTTTAATCTTTAAAATTTTATAGAAAAATTCTCAAATACAATTGAGAAATCGGACTTACATAGTCTATAAGTATGGATCCTTGGCTTTAATTTCCCATTGGTCCAAATGAGTGACAAACAAATGTTATAGAAAAATTCTCAAATTCAATTGAGAAATCGGATTTACATAGCCTATAAGTATGGATCCTTGGCTTTAATTTCCCATTGGTCCAAATGAGTGACAAACAAATGTTATAGAAAAATTCTCAAATACAATTGAGAAATCGGACTTACATAGTCTATAAGTATGGATCCTTGGCTTTAATTTCCCATTGGTCCAAATGAGTGACAAACAAATGTTATAGAAAAATTCTCAAATACAATTGAGAAATCGGATTTACATAGCCTATAAGTATGGATCCTTGGCTTTAATTTCCCATTGGTCCAAATGAGTGACAAACAAATGTTATAGAAAAATTCTCAAATACAATTGAGAAATCGGACTTACATAGTCTATAAGTATGGATCCTTGGCTTTAATTTCCCATTGGTCCAAATGAGTGACAAACAAATGTTATAGAAAAATTCTCAAATACAATTGAGAAATCGGATTTACATAGCCTATAAGTATGGATCCTTGGCTTTAATTTCCCATTGGTCCAAATGAGTGACAAACAAATGTTATAGAAAAATTCTCAAATACAATTGAGAAATCGGACTTACATAGTCTATAAGTATGGATCCTTGGCTTTAATTTCCCATTGGTCCAAATGAGTGACAAACAAATGTTATAGAAAAATTCTCAAATACAATTGAGAAATCGGATTTACATAGCCTATAAGTATGGATCCTTGGCTTTAATTTCCCATTGGTCCAAATGAGTGACAAACAAATGTTATAGAAAAATTCTCAAATACAATTGAGAAATCGGACTTACATAGTCTATAAGTATGGATCCTTGGCTTTAATTTCCCATTGGTCCAAATGAGTGACAAACAAATGTTATAGAAAAATTCTCAAATACAATTGAGAAATCGGATTTACATAGCCTATAAGTATGGATCCTTGGCTTTAATTTCCCATTGGTCCAAATGAGTGACAAACAAATGTTATAGAAAAATTCTCAAATACAATTGAGAAATCGGACTTACATAGTCTATAAGTATGGATCCTTGGCTTTAATTTCCCATTGGTCCAAATGAGTGACAAACAAATTTTATAGAAAAATTCTCAAATACAATTGAGAAATCGGACTTACATAGTCTATAAGTATGGATCCTTGGCTTTAATTTCCCATTGGTCCAAATGAGTGACAAACAAATGTTATAGAAAAATTCTCAAATACAATTGAGAAATCGGACTTACATAGTCTATAAGTATGGATCCTTGGCTTTAATTTCCCATTGGTCCAAATGAGTGACAAACATAAATGTGCCCACAAATAGCCAAATTCCCGTAGAGCTGAACAAAATTTACACAATTTTAATCTTTAAAATTTTATAGAAAAATTCTCAAATACAATTGAGAAATCGGACTTACATAGTCTATAAGTATGGATCCTTGGCTTTAATTTCCCATTGGTCCAAATGAGTGACAAACAAATGTTATAGAAAAATTCTCAAATTCAATTGAGAAATCGGATTTACATAGCCTATAAGTATGGATCCTTGGCTTTAATTTCCCATTGGTCCAAATGAGTGACAAACAAATGTTATAGAAAAATTCTCAAATACAATTGAGAAATCGGACTTACATAGTCTATAAGTATGGATCCTTGGCTTTAATTTCCCATTGGTCCAAATGAGTGACAAACAAATGTTATAGAAAAATTCTCAAATACAATTGAGAAATCGGATTTACATAGCCTATAAGTATGGATCCTTGGCTTTAATTTCCCATTGGTCCAAATGAGTGACAAACAAATGTTATAGAAAAATTCTCAAATACAATTGAGAAATCGGACTTACATAGTCTATAAGTATGGATCCTTGGCTTTAATTTCCCATTGGTCCAAATGAGTGACAAACAAATGTTATAGAAAAATTCTCAAATACAATTGAGAAATCGGATTTACATAGCCTATAAGTATGGATCCTTGGCTTTAATTTCCCATTGGTCCAAATGAGTGACAAACAAATGTTATAGAAAAATTCTCAAATACAATTGAGAAATCGGACTTACATAGTCTATAAGTATGGATCCTTGGCTTTAATTTCCCATTGGTCCAAATGAGTGACAAACAAATGTTATAGAAAAATTCTCAAATACAATTGAGAAATCGGATTTACATAGCCTATAAGTATGGATCCTTGGCTTTAATTTCCCATTGGTCCAAATGAGTGACAAACAAATGTTATAGAAAAATTCTCAAATACAATTGAGAAATCGGATTTACATAGCCTATAAGTATGGATCCTTGGCTTTAATTTCCCATTGGTCCAAATGAGTGACAAACAAATGTTATAGAAAAATTCTCAAATACAATTGAGAAATCGGATTTACATAGCCTATAAGTATGGATCCTTGGCTTTAATTTCCCATTGGTCCAAATGAGTGACAAACAAATGTTATAGAAAAATTCTCAAATACAATTGAGAAATCGGACTTACATAGTCTATAAGTATGGATCCTTGGCTTTAATTTCCCATTGGTCCCAATGAGTGACAAACAAATGTTATAGAAAAATTCTCAAATACAATTGAGAAATCGGACTTACATAGTCTATAAGTATGGATCCTTGGCTTTAATTTCCCATTGGTCCAAATGAGTGACAAACAATTGTTATAGAAAAATTCTCAAATACAATTGAGAAATCGGACTTACATAGCCTATAAGTATGAATCCTTGGCTTTAATTTCCCATTGGTCCAAATGAGTGACAAACAAATGTTATAGAAAAATTCTCAAATACAATTGAGAAATCGGACTTTCATAGCCTATAAATATGGATCCTTGGCTTTAATTTCCCATTGGTCCAAATGAGTGACAAACAAATGTTATAGAAAAATTCTCAAATACAATTGAGAAATCGGACTTACATAGTCTATAAGTATGGATCCTTGGCTTTAATTTCCCATTGGTCCAAATGAGCGACAAACAAATGTTATAGAAAAATTCTCAAATACAATTGAGAAATCGGACTTACATAGCCTATAAGTATGGATCCTTGGCTTTAATTTCCCATTGGTCCAAATGAGTGACGAACAAATGTTATAGAAAAATTCTCAAATACAATTGAGAAATCGGACTTACATAGTCTATAAGTATGGATCCTTGGCTTTAATTTCCCATTGGTCCAAATGAGTGACAAACAAATTTTATAGAAAAATTCTCAAATACAATTGAGAAATCGGACTTACATAGTCTATAAGTATGGATCCTTGGCTTTAATTTCCCATTGGTCCAAATGAGTGACAAACATAAATGTGCCCACAAATAGCCAAATTCCCGTAGAGCTGAACAAAATTTACACAATTTTAATCTTTAAAATTTTATAGAAAAATTCTCAAATACAATTGAGAAATCGGACTTACATAGCCTATAAGTATGGATCCTTGGCTTTAATTTCCCATTGGTCCAAATGAGTGACAAACAAATGTTATAGAAAAATTCTCAAATACAATTGAGAAATCGGACTTACATAGCCTATAAGTATGGATCCTTGGCTTTAATTTCCCATTGGTCCAAATGAGTGACAAACAAATGTTATAGAAAAATTCTCAAATACAATAGAGAAATCGGACTTACATAGCCTATAAATATGGATCCTTGGCTTTAATTTCCCATTGGTCCAAATGAGTGACAAACAAATGTTATAGAAAAATTCTCAAATACAATTGAGAAATCGGACTTACATAGCCTATAAGTATGGATCCTTGGCTTTAATTTCCCATTGGTCCAAATGAGTGACAAACAAATTTTATAGAAAAATTCTCAAATACAATTGAGAAATCGGACTTACATAGCCTATAAGTATGGATCCTTGGCTTTAATTTCCCATTGGTCCAAATGAGTGACAAACAAATTTTATAGAAAAATTCTCAAATACAATTGAGAAATCGGACTTACATAGTCTATAAGTATGGGTCCTTGGCTTTAATTTCCCATTGGTCCAAATGAGTGACAAACAAATGTTATAGAAAAATTCTCAAATACAATTGAGAAATCGGACTTACATAGCCTATAAATATGGATCCTTGGCTTTAATTTCCCATTGGTCCAAATGAGTGACAAACAAATGTTATAGAAAAATTCTCAAATACAATTGAGAAATCGGACTTACATAGCCTATAAGTATGGATCCTTGGCTTTAATTTCCCATTGGTCCAAATGAGTGACAAACAAATTTTATAGAAAAATTCTCAAATACAATTGAGAAATCGGACTTACATAGCCTATAAGTATGGATCCTTGGCTTTAATTTCCCATTGGTCCAAATGAGTGACAAACAAATTTTATAGAAAAATTCTCAAATACAATTGAGAAATCGGACTTACATAGTCTATAAGTATGGGTCCTTGGCTTTAATTTCCCATTGGTCCAAATGAGTGACAAACAAATGTTATAGAAAAATTCTCAAATACAATTGAGAAATCGGACTTACATAGCCTATAAATATGGATCCTTGGCTTTAATTTCCCATTGGTCCAAATGAGTGACAAACAAATGTTATAGAAAAATTCTCAA
This sequence comes from Lypha dubia, assembly GCA_947311025.1. Lineage (NCBI taxonomy): Eukaryota > Metazoa > Arthropoda > Insecta > Diptera > Tachinidae > Lypha > Lypha dubia. The sequence goes on along the minus strand of OX371262.1, from coordinate 7,203,110 downwards.
ATACAATTGAGAAATCGGACTTACATAGCCTATAAGTTTGGATCCTTGGCTTTAATTTCCCATTGGTCCAAATGAGTGACAAACAAATTTTATAGAAAAATTCTCAAATACAATTGAGAAATCGGACTTACATAGCCTATAAGTATGGATCCTTGGCTTTAATTTCCCATTGGTCCAAATGAGTGACAAACAAATTTTATAGAAAAATTCTCAAATACAATTGAGAAATCGGACTTACATAGTCTATAAGTATGGGTCCTTGGCTTTAATTTCCCATTGGTCCAAATGAGTGACAAACAAATGTTATAGAAAAATTCTCAAATACAATTGAGAAATCGGACTTACATAGCCTATAAATATGGATCCTTGGCTTTAATTTCCCATTGGTCCAAATGAGTGACAAACAAATGTTATAGAAAAATTCTCAAATACAATTGAGAAATCGGACTTACATAGCCTATAAGTATGGATCCTTGGCTTTAATTTCCCATTGGTCCAAATGAGTGACAAACAAATTTTATAGAAAAATTCTCAAATACAATTGAGAAATCGGACTTACATAGCCTATAAGTATGGATCCTTGGCTTTAATTTCCCATTGGTCCAAATGAGTGACAAAAAAATTTTATAGAAAAATTCTCAAATACAATTGAGAAATCGGACTTACATAGTCTATAAGTATGGGTCCTTGGCTTTAATTTCCCATTGGTCCAAATGAGTGACAAACAAATGTTATAGAAAAATTCTCAAATACAATTGAGAAATCGGACTTACATAGCCTATAAATATGGATCCTTGGCTTTAATTTCCCATTGGTCCAAATGAGTGACAAACAAATGTTATAGAAAAATTCTCAAATACAATTGAGAAATCGGACTTACATAGTCTATAAGTATGGATCCTTGGCTTTAATTTCCCATTGGTCCAAATGAGTGACAAACATAAATGTACCCACAAATAGCCAAATTCCCGTAGAGCTGAACAAAATTTACACAATTTTAATCTTTAAAATTTTATAGAAAAATTCTCAAATACAATTGAGAAATCGGACTTACATAGCCTATAAGTATGGATCCTTGGCTTTAATTTCCCATTGGTCCAAATGAGTGACAAACAAATGTTATAGAAAAATTCTCAAATACAATTGAGAAATCGGATTTACATAGCCTATAAGTATGGATCCTTGGCTTTTATTTCCCATTGGTCCAAATGAGTGACAAACAAATTTTATAGAAAAATTCTCAAATACAATTGAGAAATCGGATTTACATAGCCTATAAGTATGGATCCTTGGCTTTAATTTCCCATTGGTCCAAATGAGTGACAAACAAATGTTATAGAAAAATTCTCAAATACAATTGAGAAATCGGACTTACATAGTCCATAAGTATGGATCCTTGCCTTTAATTTCCCATTGGTCCAAATGAGTGACAAACAAATGTTATAGAAAAATTCTCAAATACAATTGAGAAATCGGACTTACATAGTCTATAAGTATGGATCCTTGGCTTTAATTTCCCATTGGTCCAAATGAGTGACAAACAAATGTTATAGAAAAATTCTCAAATACAATTGAGAAATCGGATTTACATAGCCTATAAGTATGGATCCTTGGCTTTAATTTCCCATTGGTCCAAATGAGTGACAAACAAATTTTATAGAAAAATTCTCAAATACAATTGAGAAATCGGACTTACATAGTCTATAAGTATGGATCCTTGGCTTTAATTTCCCATTGGTCCAAATGAGTGACAAACAAATGTTATAGAAAAATTCTCAAATACAATTGAGAAATCGGACTTACATAGTCTATAAGTATGGATCCTTGGCTTTAATTTCCCATTGGTCCAAATGAGTGACAAACATAAATGTGCCCACAAATAGCCAAATTCCCGTAGAGCTGAACAAAATTTACACAATTTTAATCTTTAAAATTTTATAGAAAAATTCTCAAATACAATTGAGAAATCGGACTTACATAGTCTATAAGTATGGATCCTTGGCTTTAATTTCCCATTGGTCCAAATGAGTGACAAACAAATGTTATAGAAAAATTCCCAAATACAATTGAGAAATCGGATTTACATAGCCTATAAGTATGGATCCTTGGCTTTAATTTCCCATTGGTCCAAATGAGTGACAAACAAATGTTATAGAAAAATTCTCAAATACAATTGAGAAATCGGACTTACATAGTCTATAAGTATGGATCCTTGGCTTTAATTTCCCATTGGTCCAAATGAGTGACAAACATAAATGTGCCCACAAATAGCCAAATTCCCGTAGAGCTGAACAAAATTTACACAATTTTAATCTTTAAAATTTTATAGAAAAATTCTCAAATACAATTGAGAAATCGGACTTACATAGCCTATAAGTATGGATCCTTGGCTTTAATTTCCCATTGGTCCAAATGAGTGACAAACAAATGTTATAGAAAAATTCTCAAATACAATTGAGAAATCGGACTTACATAGTCCATAAGTATGGATCCTTGGCTTTAATTTCCCATTGGTCCAAATGAGTGACAAACAAATGTTATAGAAAAATTCTCAAATACAATTGAGAAATCGGACTTACATAGCCTATTAGTATGGATCCTTGGCTTTAATTTCCCATTGGTCCAAATGAGTGACAAACAAATTTTATAGAAAAATTCTCAAATACAATTGAGAAATCGGACTTACATAGCCTATAAGTATGGATCCTTGGCTTTAATTTCCCATTGGTCCAAATGAGTGACAAACAAATTTTATAGAAAAATTCTCAAATACAATTGAGAAATCGGACTTACATAGTCTATAAGTATGGGTCCTTGGCTTTAATTTCCCATTGGTCCAAATGAGTGACAAACAAATGTTATAGAAAAATTCTCAAATACAATTGAGAAATCGGACTTACATAGCCTATAAATATGGATCCTTGGCTTTAATTTCCCATTGGTCCAAATGAGTGACAAACAAATGTTATAGAAAAATTCTCAAATACAATTGAGAAATCGGACTTACATAGTCTATAAGTATGGATCCTTGGCTTTAATTTCCCATTGGTCCAAATGAGTGACAAACCTAAATGTGCCCACAAATAGCCAAATTCCCGTAGAGCTGAACAAAATTTACACAATTTTAATCTTTAAAATTTTATAGAAAAATTCTCAAATACAATTGAGAAATCGGACTTACATAGCCTATAAGTATGGATCCTTGGCTTTAATTTCCCATTGGTCCAAATGAGTGACAAACAAATGTTATAGAAAAATTCTCAAATACAATTGAGAAATCGGATTTACATAGCCTATAAGTATGGATCCTTGGCTTTAATTTCCCATTGGTCCAAATGAGTGACAAACAAATTTTATAGAAAAATTCTCTAATACAATTGAGAAATCGGACTTACATAGTCTATAAGTATGGATCCTTGGCTTTAATTTCCCATTGGTCCAAATGAGTGACAAACAAATGTTATAGAAAAATTCTCAAATACAATTGAGAAATCGGACTTACATAGTCTATAAGTATGGATCCTTGGCTTTAATTTCCCATTGGTCCAAATGAGTGACAAACATAAATGTGCCCACAAATAGCCAAATTCCCGTAGAGCTGAACAAAATTTACACAATTTTAATCTTTAAAATTTTATAGAAAAATTCTCAAATAAAATTGAGAAATCGGACTTACATAGCCTATAAGTATGGATCCTTGGCTTTAATTTCCCATTGGTCCAAATGAGTGACAAACAAATGTTATAGAAAAATTCTCAAATACAATTGAGAAATCGGATTTACATAGCCTATAAGTATGGATCCGTGGCTTTAATTTCCCATTGGTCCAAATGAGTGACAAACAAATTTTATAGAAAAATTCTCAAATACAATTGAGAAATCGGACTTACATAGTCTATAAGTATGGATCCTTGGCTTTAATTTCCCATTGGTCCAAATGAGTGACAAACAAATGTTATAAAAAATTCTCAAATACAATTGAGAAATCGGACTTACATAGTCTATAAGTATGGATCCTTGGCTTTAATTTCCCATTGGTCCCAATGAGTGACAAACAAATGTTATAGAAAAATTCTCAAATACAATTGAGAAATCGGACTTACATAGTCTATAAGTATGGATCCTTGGCTTTAATTTCCCATTGGTCCAAATGAGTGACAAACAAATGTTATAGAAAAATTCTCAAATACAATTGAGAAATCGGACTTACATAGCCTATAAGTATGAATCCTTGGCTTTAATTTCCCATTGGTCCAAATGAGTGACAAACAAATGTTATAGAAAAATTCTCAAATACAATTGAGAAATCGGACTTTCATAGTCTATAAGTATGGATCCTTGCCTTTAATTTCCCATTGGTCCAAATGAGTGACAAACAAATGTTATAGAAAAATTCTCAAATACAATTGAGAAATCGGACTTACATAGCCTATAAGTATGGATCCTTGGCTTTAATTTCCCATTGGTCCAAATGAGTGACAAACATAAATGTGCCCACAAATAGCCAAATTCCCGTAGAGCTGAACAAAATTTACACAATTTTAATCTTTAAAATTTTATAGAAAAATTCTCAAATACAATTGAGAAATCGGACTTACATAGCCTATAAGTATGGATCCTTGGCTTTAATTTCCCATTGGTCCAAATGAGTGACAAACAAATGTTATAGAAAAATTCTCAAATACAATTGAGAAATCGGACTTACATAGCCTATAAGTATGGATCCTTGGCTTTAATTTCCCATTCGTCCAAATGAGTGACAAACAAATGTTATAGAAAAATTCTCAAATACAATTGAGAAATCGGACTTACATAGCGTATAAATATGGATCCTTGGCTTTAATTTCCCATTGGTCCAAATGAGTGACAAACAAATGTTATAGAAAAATTCTCAAATACAATAGAGAAATCGGACTTACATAGCGTATAAATATGGATCCTTGGCTTTAATTTCCCATTGGTCCAAATGAGTGACAAACAAATGTTATAGAAAAATTCTCAAATACAATTGAGAAATCGGACTTACATAGTCTATAAGTATGGATCCTTGGCTTTAATTTCCCATTGGTCCAAATGAGTGACAAACAAATGTTATAGAAAAATTCTCAAATACAATTGAGAAATCGGACTTACATAGCCTATAAGTATGGATCCTTGGCTTTAATTTCCCATTCGTCCAAATGAGTGACAAACAAATGTTATAGAAAAATTCTCAAATACAATTGAGAAATCGGACTTACATAGTCTATAAGTATGGATCCTTGGCTTTAATTTCCCATTGGTCCAAATGAGTGACAAACAAATGTTATAGAAAAATTCTCAAATACAATAGAGAAATCGGACTTACATAGCGTATAAATATGGATCCTTGGCTTTAATTTCCCATTGGTCCAAATGAGTGACAAACAAATGTTATAGAAAAATTCTCAAATACAATAGAGAAATCGGACTTACATAGCGTATAAATATGGATCCTTGGCTTTAATTTCCCATTGGTCCAAATGAGTGACAAACAAATGTTATAGAAAAATTCTCAAATACAATTGAGAAATCGGACTTACATAGTCTATAAGTATGGATCCTTGGCTTTAATTTCCCATTGGTCCAAATGAGTGACAAACAAATGTTATAGAAAAATTCTCAAATACAATTGAGAAATCGGACTTACATAGCCTATAAGTATGGATCCTTGGCTTTAATTTCCCATTGGTCCAAATGAGTGACAAACAAATGTTATAGAAAAATTCTCAAATACAATTGAGAAATCGGACTTACATAGTCTATAAGTATGGATCCTTGGCTTTAATTTCCCATTGGTCCAAATGAGTGACAAACAAATGTTATAGAAAAATTCTCAAATACAATTGAGAAATCGGACTTACATAGTCTATAAGTATGGATCCTTGGCTTTTATTTCCCATTGGTCCAAATGAGTGACAAACAAATGTTATAGAAAAATTCTCAAATACAATTGAGAAATCGGACTTACATAGCCTATAAGTATGGATCCTTGGCTTTAATTTCCCATTGGTCCAAACGAGTGACAAACATAAATGTGCCCACAAATAGCCAAATTCCCGTAGAGCTGAACAAAATTTACACAATTTTAATCTTTAAAATTTTATAGAAAAATTCTCAAATACAATTGAGAAATCGGACTTACATAGCCTATAAGTATGGATCCTTGGCTTTAATTTCCCATTGGTCCAAATGAGTGACAAACAAATGTTATAGAAAAATTCTCAAATACAATTGAGAAATCGGACTTACATAGTCTATAAGTATGGATCCTTGGCTTTAATTTCCCATTGGTCCAAATGAGTGACAAACAAATGTTATAGAAAAATTCTCAAATACAATAGAGAAATCGGACTTACATAGCCTATAAATATGGATCCTTGGCTTTAATTTCCCATTGGTCCAAATGAGTGACAAACAAATGTTATAGAAAAATTCTCAAATACAATTGAGAAATCGGACTTACATAGTCTATAAGTATGGATCCTTGGCTTTAATTTCCCATTGGTCCAAATGAGTGACAAACAAATGTTATAGAAAAATTCACAAATACAATTGAGAAATCGGACTTACATAGCCTATAAGTATGGATCCTTGGCTTTAATTTCCCATTCGTCCAAATGAGTGACGAACAAATGTTATAGAAAAATTCTCAAATACTATTGAGAAATCGGACTTACATAGTCTATAAGTATGGATCCTTGGCTTTAATTTCCCATTGGTCCAAATGAGTGACAAACAAATGTTATAGAAAAATTCTCAAATACAATTGAGAAATCGGACTTACATAGCCTATAAGTATGGATCCTTGGCTTTAATTTCCCATTGGTCCAAATGAGTGACAAACAAATGTTATAGAAAAATTCTCAAATACAATTGAGAAATCGGACTTACATAGTCTATAAGTATGGATCCTTGGCTTTAATTTCCCATTGGTCCAAATGAGTGACAAACAAATGTTATAGAAAAATTCTCAAATACAATTGAGAAATCGGACCTACATAGTCTATAAGTATGGATCCTTGGCTTTAATTTCCCATTGGTCCAAATGAGTGGCAAACAAATGTTATAGAAAAATTCTCAAATACAATTGAGAAATCGGACTTACATAGTCTATAAGTATGGATCCTTGGCTTTAATTTCCCATTGGTCCAAATGAGTGACAAACATAAATGTGCCCACAAATAGCCAAATTCCCGTAGAGCTGAACAAAATTTACACAATTTTAATCTTTAAAATTTTATAGAAAAATTCTCAAATACAATTGAGAAATCGGACTTACATAGCCTATAAGTATGGATCCTTGGCTTTAATTTCCCATTGGTCCAAATGAGTGACAAACAAATGTTATAGAAAAATTCTCAAATACAATTGAGAAATCGGACTTACATAGCCTATAAGTATGGATCCTTGGCTTTAATTTCCCATTGGTCCAAATGAGTGACAAACAAATGTTATAGAAAAATTCTCAAATACAATTAAGAAATCGGATTTACATAGTCTATAAGTATGGATCCTTGGCTTTAATTTCCCATTGGTCCAAATGAGTGACAAACAAGTGTTATAGAAAAATTCTCAAATACAATTGAGAAATCGGACTTACAAAACCTATAAGTATGGATCCTTGGCTTTAATTTCCCATTGGTCCAAATGAGTGACAAACAAATGTTATAGAAAAATTCTCAAATACAATTGAGAAATCGGACTTACATAGTCTATAAGTATGGATCCTTGGCTTTAATTTCCCATTGGTCCAAATGAGTGACAAACAAGTGTTATAGAAAAATTCTCAAATACAATTGAGAAATCGGACTTACAAAACCTATAAGTATGGATCCTTGGCTTTAATTTCCCATTGGTCCAAATGAGTGACAAACATAAATGTACCCACAAATAGCCAAATTCACGTAGAGCTGAACAAAATTTACACAATTTTAATCTTTAAAATTTTATAGAAAAATTCTCAAATACAATTGAGAAATCGGACTTACATAGCCTATAAGTATGGATCCTTGGCTTTAATTTCCCATTGGTCCAAATGAGTGACAAACAAATGTTATAGAAAAATTCTCAAATACAATTGAGAAATCGGACTTACATAGCCTATAAGTATGGATCCTTGGCTTTAATTTCCCATTGGTCCAAATGAGTGACAAACAAATGTTATAGAAAAATTCTCAAATACAATTGAGAAATCGGACTTACATAGCCTATAAGTATGGATCCTTGGCTTTAATTTCCCATTGGTCCAAATGAGTGACAAACAAATGTTATAAAAAAATTCTCAAATACAATTGAGAAATCGGACTTACATAGTCTATAAGTATGGATCCTTGGCTTTAATTTCCCATTGGTCCAAATGAGTGACAAACAAATGTTATAGAAAAAGTCTCAAATACAATTGAGAAATCGGACTTACATAGTCTATAAGTATGGATCCTTGGCTTTAATTTCCCATTGGTCCAAATGAGTGGCAAACAAATGTTATAGAAAAATTCTCAAATACAATTGAGAAATCGGACTTACATAGTCTATAAGTATGGATCCTTGGCTTTAATTTCCCATTGGTCCAAATGAGTGACAAACATAAATGTGCCCACAAATAGCCAAATTCCCGTAGAGCTGAACAAAATTTACACAATTTTAATCTTTAAAATTTTATAGAAAAATTCTCAAATACAATTGAGAAATCGGACTTACATAGCCTATAAGTATGGATCCTTGGCTTTAATTTCCCATTGGTCCAAATGAGTGAAAAACAAATGTTATAGAAAAATTCTCAAATACAATTGAGAAATCGGACTTACATAGCCTATAAGTATGGATCCTTGGCTTTAATTTCCCATTGGTCCAAATGAGTGAAAAACAAATGTTATAGAAAAATTCTCAAATACAATTGAGAAATCGGACTTACATAGCCTATAAGTATGGATCCTTGGCTTTAATTTCCCATTGGTCCAAATGAGTGACAAACAAATGTTATAGAAAAATTCTCAAATACAATTAAGAAATCGGATTTACATAGTCTATAAGTATGGATCCTTGGCTTTAATTTCCCATTGCTCCAAATGAGTGACAAACAAGTGTTATAGAAAAATTCTCAAATACAATTGAGAAATCGGACTTACAAAACCTATAAGTATGGATCCTTGGCTTTAATTTCCCATTGGTCCAAATGAGTGACAAACATAAATGTACCCACAAATAGCCAAATTCACGTAGAGCTGAACAAAATTTACACAATTTTAATCTTTAAAATTTTATAGAAAAATTCTCAAATACAATTGAGAAATCGGACTTACATAGCCTATAAGTATGGATCCTTGGCTTTAATTTCCCATTGGTCCAAATGAGTGACAAACAAATGTTATAGAAAAATTCTCAAATACAATTAAGAAATCGGACTTACATAGTCTATAAGTATGGATCCTTGGCTTTAATTTCCCATTGGTCCAAATGAGTGACAAACAAGTGTTATAGAAAAATTCTCAAATACAATTGAGAAATCGGACTTACAAAACCTATAAGTATGGATCCTTGGCTTTAATTTCCCATTGGTCCAAATGAGTGACAAACATAAATGTGCCCACAAATAGCCAAATTCACGTAGAGCTAAACAAAATTTACACAATTTTAATCTTTAAAATTTTATAGAAAAATTCTCAAATACAATTGAGAAATCGGACTTACATAGCCTATAAGTATGGATCCTTGGCTTTAATTTCCCATTGGTCCAAATGAGTGACAAACAAATGTTATAGAAAAATTCTCAAATACAATTGAGAAATCGGACTTACATAGTCCATAAGTATGGATCCTTGCCTTTAATTTCCCATTGGTCCAAATGAGTGACAAACAAATGTTATAGAAAAATTCTCAAATACAATTGAGAAATCGGACTTACATAGTCTATAAGTATGGATCCTTGGCTTTAATTTCCCATTGGTCCAAATGAGTGACAAACAAATGTTATAGAAAAATTCTCAAATACAATTGAGAAATCGGATTTACATAGCCTATAAGTATGGATCCTTGGCTTTAATTTCCCATTGGTCCAAATGAGTGACAAACAAATTTTATAGAAAAATTCTCAAATACAATTGAGAAATCGGACTTACATAGTCTATAAGTATGGATCCTTGGCTTTAATTTCCCATTGGTCCAAATGAGTGACAAACAAATGTTATAGAAAAATTCTCAAATACAATTGAGAAATCGGACTTACATAGTCTATAAGTATGGATCCTTGGCTTTAATTTCCCATTGGTCCAAATGAGTGACAAACATAAATGTGCCCACAAATAGCCAAATTCCCGTAGAGCTGAACAAAATTTACACAATTTTAATCTTTAAAATTTTATAGAAAAATTCTCAAATACAATTGAGAAATCGGACTTACATAGTCTATAAGTATGGATCCTTGGCTTTAATTTCCCATTGGTCCAAATGAGTGACAAACAAATGTTATAGAAAAATTCCCAAATACAATTGAGAAATCGGATTTACATAGCCTATAAGTATGGATCCTTGGCTTTAATTTCCCATTGGTCCAAATGAGTGACAAACAAATGTTATAGAAAAATTCTCAAATACAATTGAGAAATCGGACTTACATAGTCTATAAGTATGGATCCTTGGCTTTAATTTCCCATTGGTCCAAATGAGTGACAAACATAAATGTGCCCACAAATAGCCAAATTCCCGTAGAGCTGAACAAAATTTACACAATTTTAATCTTTAAAATTTTATAGAAAAATTCTCAAATACAATTGAGAAATCGGACTTACATAGCCTATAAGTATGGATCCTTGGCTTTAATTTCCCATTGGTCCAAATGAGTGACAAACAAATGTTATAGAAAAATTCTCAAATACAATTGAGAAATCGGACTTACATAGTCCATAAGTATGGATCCTTGGCTTTAATTTCCCATTGGTCCAAATGAGTGACAAACAAATGTTATAGAAAAATTCTCAAATACAATTGAGAAATCGGACTTACATAGCCTATTAGTATGGATCCTTGGCTTTAATTTCCCATTGGTCCAAATGAGTGACAAACAAATTTTATAGAAAAATTCTCAAATACAATTGAGAAATCGGACTTACATAGCCTATAAGTATGGATCCTTGGCTTTAATTTCCCATTGGTCCAAATGAGTGACAAACAAATTTTATAGAAAAATTCTCAAATACAATTGAGAAATCGGACTTACATAGTCTATAAGTATGGGTCCTTGGCTTTAATTTCCCATTGGTCCAAATGAGTGACAAACAAATGTTATAGAAAAATTCTCAAATACAATTGAGAAATCGGACTTACATAGCCTATAAATATGGATCCTTGGCTTTAATTTCCCATTGGTCCAAATGAGTGACAAACAAATGTTATAGAAAAATTCTCAAATACAATTGAGAAATCGGACTTACATAGTCTATAAGTATGGATCCTTGGCTTTAATTTCCCATTGGTCCAAATGAGTGACAAACCTAAATGTGCCCACAAATAGCCAAATTCCCGTAGAGCTGAACAAAATTTACACAATTTTAATCTTTAAAATTTTATAGAAAAATTCTCAAATACAATTGAGAAATCGGACTTACATAGCCTATAAGTATGGATCCTTGGCTTTAATTTCCCATTGGTCCAAATGAGTGACAAACAAATGTTATAGAAAAATTCTCAAATACAATTGAGAAATCGGATTTACATAGCCTATAAGTATGGATCCTTGGCTTTAATTTCCCATTGGTCCAAATGAGTGACAAACAAATTTTATAGAAAAATTCTCTAATACAATTGAGAAATCGGACTTACATAGTCTATAAGTATGGATCCTTGGCTTTAATTTCCCATTGGTCCAAATGAGTGACAAACAAATGTTATAGAAAAATTCTCAAATACAATTGAGAAATCGGACTTACATAGTCTATAAGTATGGATCCTTGGCTTTAATTTCCCATTGGTCCAAATGAGTGACAAACATAAATGTGCCCACAAATAGCCAAATTCCCGTAGAGCTGAACAAAATTTACACAATTTTAATCTTTAAAATTTTATAGAAAAATTCTCAAATAAAATTGAGAAATCGGACTTACATAGCCTATAAGTATGGATCCTTGGCTTTAATTTCCCATTGGTCCAAATGAGTGACAAACAAATGTTATAGAAAAATTCTCAAATACAATTGAGAAATCGGATTTACATAGCCTATAAGTATGGATCCGTGGCTTTAATTTCCCATTGGTCCAAATGAGTGACAAACAAATTTTATAGAAAAATTCTCAAATACAATTGAGAAATCGGACTTACATAGTCTATAAGTATGGATCCTTGGCTTTAATTTCCCATTGGTCCAAATGAGTGACAAACAAATGTTATAAAAAATTCTCAAATACAATTGAGAAATCGGACTTACATAGTCTATAAGTATGGATCCTTGGCTTTAATTTCCCATTGGTCCCAATGAGTGACAAACAAATGTTATAGAAAAATTCTCAAATACAATTGAGAAATCGGACTTACATAGTCTATAAGTATGGATCCTTGGCTTTAATTTCCCATTGGTCCAAATGAGTGACAAACAAATGTTATAGAAAAATTCTCAAATACAATTGAGAAATCGGACTTACATAGCCTATAAGTATGAATCCTTGGCTTTAATTTCCCATTGGTCCAAATGAGTGACAAACAAATGTTATAGAAAAATTCTCAAATACAATTGAGAAATCGGACTTTCATAGTCTATAAGTATGGATCCTTGCCTTTAATTTCCCATTGGTCCAAATGAGTGACAAACAAATGTTATAGAAAAATTCTCAAATACAATTGAGAAATCGGACTTACATAGCCTATAAGTATGGATCCTTGGCTTTAATTTCCCATTGGTCCAAATGAGTGACAAACATAAATGTGCCCACAAATAGCCAAATTCCCGTAGAGCTGAACAAAATTTACACAATTTTAATCTTTAAAATTTTATAGAAAAATTCTCAAATACAATTGAGAAATCGGACTTACATAGCCTATAAGTATGGATCCTTGGCTTTAATTTCCCATTGGTCCAAATGAGTGACAAACAAATGTTATAGAAAAATTCTCAAATACAATTGAGAAATCGGACTTACATAGCCTATAAGTATGGATCCTTGGCTTTAATTTCCCATTCGTCCAAATGAGTGACAAACAAATGTTATAGAAAAATTCTCAAATACAATTGAGAAATCGGACTTACATAGCGTATAAATATGGATCCTTGGCTTTAATTTCCCATTGGTCCAAATGAGTGACAAACAAATGTTATAGAAAAATTCTCAAATACAATAGAGAAATCGGACTTACATAGCGTATAAATATGGATCCTTGGCTTTAATTTCCCATTGGTCCAAATGAGTGACAAACAAATGTTATAGAAAAATTCTCAAATACAATTGAGAAATCGGACTTACATAGTCTATAAGTATGGATCCTTGGCTTTAATTTCCCATTGGTCCAAATGAGTGACAAACAAATGTTATAGAAAAATTCTCAAATACAATTGAGAAATCGGACTTACATAGCCTATAAGTATGGATCCTTGGCTTTAATTTCCCATTCGTCCAAATGAGTGACAAACAAATGTTATAGAAAAATTCTCAAATACAATTGAGAAATCGGACTTACATAGTCTATAAGTATGGATCCTTGGCTTTAATTTCCCATTGGTCCAAATGAGTGACAAACAAATGTTATAGAAAAATTCTCAAATACAATAGAGAAATCGGACTTACATAGCGTATAAATATGGATCCTTGGCTTTAATTTCCCATTGGTCCAAATGAGTGACAAACAAATGTTATAGAAAAATTCTCAAATACAATAGAGAAATCGGACTTACATAGCGTATAAATATGGATCCTTGGCTTTAATTTCCCATTGGTCCAAATGAGTGACAAACAAATGTTATAGAAAAATTCTCAAATACAATTGAGAAATCGGACTTACATAGTCTATAAGTATGGATCCTTGGCTTTAATTTCCCATTGGTCCAAATGAGTGACAAACAAATGTTATAGAAAAATTCTCAAATACAATTGAGAAATCGGACTTACATAGCCTATAAGTATGGATCCTTGGCTTTAATTTCCCATTGGTCCAAATGAGTGACAAACAAATGTTATAGAAAAATTCTCAAATACAATTGAGAAATCGGACTTACATAGTCTATAAGTATGGATCCTTGGCTTTAATTTCCCATTGGTCCAAATGAGTGACAAACAAATGTTATAGAAAAATTCTCAAATACAATTGAGAAATCGGACTTACATAGTCTATAAGTATGGATCCTTGGCTTTTATTTCCCATTGGTCCAAATGAGTGACAAACAAATGTTATAGAAAAATTCTCAAATACAATTGAGAAATCGGACTTACATAGCCTATAAGTATGGATCCTTGGCTTTAATTTCCCATTGGTCCAAACGAGTGACAAACATAAATGTGCCCACAAATAGCCAAATTCCCGTAGAGCTGAACAAAATTTACACAATTTTAATCTTTAAAATTTTATAGAAAAATTCTCAAATACAATTGAGAAATCGGACTTACATAGCCTATAAGTATGGATCCTTGGCTTTAATTTCCCATTGGTCCAAATGAGTGACAAACAAATGTTATAGAAAAATTCTCAAATACAATTGAGAAATCGGACTTACATAGTCTATAAGTATGGATCCTTGGCTTTAATTTCCCATTGGTCCAAATGAGTGACAAACAAATGTTATAGAAAAATTCTCAAATACAATAGAGAAATCGGACTTACATAGCCTATAAATATGGATCCTTGGCTTTAATTTCCCATTGGTCCAAATGAGTGACAAACAAATGTTATAGAAAAATTCTCAAATACAATTGAGAAATCGGACTTACATAGTCTATAAGTATGGATCCTTGGCTTTAATTTCCCATTGGTCCAAATGAGTGACAAACAAATGTTATAGAAAAATTCACAAATACAATTGAGAAATCGGACTTACATAGCCTATAAGTATGGATCCTTGGCTTTAATTTCCCATTCGTCCAAATGAGTGACGAACAAATGTTATAGAAAAATTCTCAAATACTATTGAGAAATCGGACTTACATAGTCTATAAGTATGGATCCTTGGCTTTAATTTCCCATTGGTCCAAATGAGTGACAAACAAATGTTATAGAAAAATTCTCAAATACAATTGAGAAATCGGACTTACATAGCCTATAAGTATGGATCCTTGGCTTTAATTTCCCATTGGTCCAAATGAGTGACAAACAAATGTTATAGAAAAATTCTCAAATACAATTGAGAAATCGGACTTACATAGTCTATAAGTATGGATCCTTGGCTTTAATTTCCCATTGGTCCAAATGAGTGACAAACAAATGTTATAGAAAAATTCTCAAATACAATTGAGAAATCGGACCTACATAGTCTATAAGTATGGATCCTTGGCTTTAATTTCCCATTGGTCCAAATGAGTGGCAAACAAATGTTATAGAAAAATTCTCAAATACAATTGAGAAATCGGACTTACATAGTCTATAAGTATGGATCCTTGGCTTTAATTTCCCATTGGTCCAAATGAGTGACAAACATAAATGTGCCCACAAATAGCCAAATTCCCGTAGAGCTGAACAAAATTTACACAATTTTAATCTTTAAAATTTTATAGAAAAATTCTCAAATACAATTGAGAAATCGGACTTACATAGCCTATAAGTATGGATCCTTGGCTTTAATTTCCCATTGGTCCAAATGAGTGACAAACAAATGTTATAGAAAAATTCTCAAATACAATTGAGAAATCGGACTTACATAGCCTATAAGTATGGATCCTTGGCTTTAATTTCCCATTGGTCCAAATGAGTGACAAACAAATGTTATAGAAAAATTCTCAAATACAATTAAGAAATCGGATTTACATAGTCTATAAGTATGGATCCTTGGCTTTAATTTCCCATTGGTCCAAATGAGTGACAAACAAGTGTTATAGAAAAATTCTCAAATACAATTGAGAAATCGGACTTACAAAACCTATAAGTATGGATCCTTGGCTTTAATTTCCCATTGGTCCAAATGAGTGACAAACAAATGTTATAGAAAAATTCTCAAATACAATTGAGAAATCGGACTTACATAGTCTATAAGTATGGATCCTTGGCTTTAATTTCCCATTGGTCCAAATGAGTGACAAACAAGTGTTATAGAAAAATTCTCAAATACAATTGAGAAATCGGACTTACAAAACCTATAAGTATGGATCCTTGGCTTTAATTTCCCATTGGTCCAAATGAGTGACAAACATAAATGTACCCACAAATAGCCAAATTCACGTAGAGCTGAACAAAATTTACACAATTTTAATCTTTAAAATTTTATAGAAAAATTCTCAAATACAATTGAGAAATCGGACTTACATAGCCTATAAGTATGGATCCTTGGCTTTAATTTCCCATTGGTCCAAATGAGTGACAAACAAATGTTATAGAAAAATTCTCAAATACAATTGAGAAATCGGACTTACATAGCCTATAAGTATGGATCCTTGGCTTTAATTTCCCATTGGTCCAAATGAGTGACAAACAAATGTTATAGAAAAATTCTCAAATACAATTGAGAAATCGGACTTACATAGCCTATAAGTATGGATCCTTGGCTTTAATTTCCCATTGGTCCAAATGAGTGACAAACAAATGTTATAAAAAAATTCTCAAATACAATTGAGAAATCGGACTTACATAGTCTATAAGTATGGATCCTTGGCTTTAATTTCCCATTGGTCCAAATGAGTGACAAACAAATGTTATAGAAAAAGTCTCAAATACAATTGAGAAATCGGACTTACATAGTCTATAAGTATGGATCCTTGGCTTTAATTTCCCATTGGTCCAAATGAGTGGCAAACAAATGTTATAGAAAAATTCTCAAATACAATTGAGAAATCGGACTTACATAGTCTATAAGTATGGATCCTTGGCTTTAATTTCCCATTGGTCCAAATGAGTGACAAACATAAATGTGCCCACAAATAGCCAAATTCCCGTAGAGCTGAACAAAATTTACACAATTTTAATCTTTAAAATTTTATAGAAAAATTCTCAAATACAATTGAGAAATCGGACTTACATAGCCTATAAGTATGGATCCTTGGCTTTAATTTCCCATTGGTCCAAATGAGTGAAAAACAAATGTTATAGAAAAATTCTCAAATACAATTGAGAAATCGGACTTACATAGCCTATAAGTATGGATCCTTGGCTTTAATTTCCCATTGGTCCAAATGAGTGAAAAACAAATGTTATAGAAAAATTCTCAAATACAATTGAGAAATCGGACTTACATAGCCTATAAGTATGGATCCTTGGCTTTAATTTCCCATTGGTCCAAATGAGTGACAAACAAATGTTATAGAAAAATTCTCAAATACAATTAAGAAATCGGATTTACATAGTCTATAAGTATGGATCCTTGGCTTTAATTTCCCATTGCTCCAAATGAGTGACAAACAAGTGTTATAGAAAAATTCTCAAATACAATTGAGAAATCGGACTTACAAAACCTATAAGTATGGATCCTTGGCTTTAATTTCCCATTGGTCCAAATGAGTGACAAACATAAATGTACCCACAAATAGCCAAATTCACGTAGAGCTGAACAAAATTTACACAATTTTAATCTTTAAAATTTTATAGAAAAATTCTCAAATACAATTGAGAAATCGGACTTACATAGCCTATAAGTATGGATCCTTGGCTTTAATTTCCCATTGGTCCAAATGAGTGACAAACAAATGTTATAGAAAAATTCTCAAATACAATTAAGAAATCGGACTTACATAGTCTATAAGTATGGATCCTTGGCTTTAATTTCCCATTGGTCCAAATGAGTGACAAACAAGTGTTATAGAAAAATTCTCAAATACAATTGAGAAATCGGACTTACAAAACCTATAAGTATGGATCCTTGGCTTTAATTTCCCATTGGTCCAAATGAGTGACAAACATAAATGTGCCCACAAATAGCCAAATTCACGTAGAGCTAAACAAAATTTACACAATTTTAATCTTTAAAATTTTATAGAAAAATTCTCAAATACAATTGAGAAATCGGACTTACATAGCCTATAAGTATGGATCCTTGGCTTTAATTTCCCATTGGTCCAAATGAGTGACAAACAAATGTTATAGAAAAATTCTCAAATACAATTGAGAAATCGGACTTACATAGTCTATAAGTATGGATCCTTGGCTTTAATTTCCCATTAGTCCAAATGAGTGACAAACAAATGTTATAGAAAAATTCTCAAATACAATTGAGAAATCGGACTTACATAGCCTATAAGTATGGATCCTTGGCTTTAATTTCCCATTGGTCCAAATGAGTGACAAACAAATTTTATAGAAAAATTCTCAAATACAATTGAGAAATCGGACTTACATAGCCTATAAGTATGGATCCTTGGCTTTAATTTCCCATTGGTCCAAATGAGTGACAAACAAATGTTATAGAAAAATTCTCAAATACAATTGAAAAATCGGACTTACATAGTCTATAAGTATGGATCCTTGGCTTTAATTTCCCATTGGTCCAAATGAGTGACAAACAAGTGTTATAGAAAAATTCTCAAATACAATTGAGAAATCGGACTTACATAGCCTATAAGTATGGATCCTTGGCTTTTATTTCCCATTGGTCCAAATGAGTGACAAACAAGTGTTATAGAAAAATTCTCAAATACAATTGAGAAATCGGACTTACAAAACCTATAAGTATGGATCCTTGGCTTTAATTTCCCATTGGTCCAAATGAGTGACAAACATAAATGTACCCACAAATAGCCAAATTCACGTAGAGCTGAACAAAATTTACACAATTTTAATCTTTAAAATTTTATAGAAAAATTCTCAAATACAATTGAGAAATCGGACTTACATAGCCTATAAGTATGGATCCTTGGCTTTAATTTCCCATTGGTCCAAATGAGTGACGAACAAATGTTATAGAAAAATTCTCAAATACAATTGAGAAATCGGACTTACATAGTCTATAAGTATGGATCCTTGGCTTTAATTTCCCATTGGTCCAAATGAGTGACAAACAAATGTTATAGAAAAATTCTCAAATACAATTGAGAAATCGGACTTACATAGTCTATAAGTATGGATCCTTGGCTTTAATTTCCCATTGGTCCAAATGAGTGACAAACAAATGTTATAGAAAAATTCTCAAATACAATTGAGAAATCGGACTTACATAGTCTATAAGTATGGATCCTTGGCTTTAATTTCCCATTGGTCCAAATGAGTGACAAACAAATGTTATAGAAAAATTCTCAAATACAATTGAGAAATCGGACTTACATAGTCTATAAGTATGGTTCCTTGGCTTTAATTTCCCATTGGTCCAAATGAGTGACAAACAAATGTTATAGAAAAATTCTCAAATACAATTGAGAAATCGGACTTACATAGTCTATAAGTATGGATCCTTGGCTTTAATTTCCCATTGGTCCAAATGAGTGACAAACAAATGTTATAGAAAAATTCTCAAATACAATTGAGAAATCGGACTTACATAGCCTATAAGTATGGATCCTTGGCTTTAATTTCCCATTGGTCCAAACGAGTGACAAACATAAATGTGCCCACAAATAGCCAAATTCCCGTAGAGCTGAACAAAATTTACACAATTTTAATCTTTAAAATTTTATAGAAAAATTCTCAAATACAATTGAGAAATCGGACTTACATAGCCTATAAGTATGGATCCTTGGCTTTAATTTCCCATTGGTCCAAATGAGTGACAAACAAATGTTATAGAAAAATTCTCAAATACAATTGAGAAATCGGACTTACATAGTCTATAAGTATGGATCCTTGGCTTTAATTTCCCATTGGTCCAAATGAGTGACAAACAAATGTTATAGAAAAATTCTCAAATACAATTGAGAAATCGGACTTACATAGCCTATAAGTATGGATCCTTGGCTTTAATTTCCCATTGGTCCAAATGAGTGACAAACATAAATGTGCCCACAAATAGCCAAATTCCCGTAGAGCTGAACAAAATTTACACAATTTTAATCTTTAAAATTTTATAGAAAAATTCTCAAATACAATTGAGAAATCGGACTTACATAGCCTATAAGTATGGATCCTTGGCTTTAATTTCCCATTGGTCCAAATGAGTGACAAACAAATGTTATAGAAAAATTCTCAAATACAATTGAGAAATCGGACTTACATAGTCTATAAGTATGGATCCTTGGCTTTAATTTCCCATTGGTCCAAATGAGTGACAAACAAATGTTATAGAAAAATTCTCAAATACAATTGAGAAATCGGACTTACATAGTCTATAAGTATGGATCCTTGGCTTTAATTTCCCATTGGTCCAAATGAGTGACAAACAAATGTTATAGAAAAATTCTCAAATACAATTGAGAAATCGGACTTACATAGTCTATAAGTATGGATCCTTGGCTTTAATTTCCCATTGGTCCAAATGAGTGACAAACATAAATGTGCCCACAAATAGCCAAATTCTCGTAGAGCTGAACAAAATTTACACAATTTTAATCTTTAAAATTTTATAGAAAAATTCTCAAATACAATTGAGAAATCGGACTTACATAGCCTATAAGTATGGATCCTTGGCTTTAATTTCCCATTGGTCCAAATGAGTGACAAACAAATGTTATAGAAAAATTCTCAAATACAATTGAGAAATCGGACTTACATAGTCTATAAGTATGGATCCTTGGCTTTAATTTCCCATTGGTCCAAATGAGTGACAAACAAATGTTATAGAAAAATTCTCAAATACAATTGAGAAATCGGACTTACATAGTCTATAAGTATGGATCCTTGGCTTTAATTTCCCATTGGTCCAAATGAGTGACAAACAAATGTTATAGAAAAATTCTCAAATACAATTGAGAAATCGGACTTACATAGTCTATAAGTATGGATTCTTGGCTTTAATTTCCCATTGGTCCAAATGAGTGACAAACATAAATGTGCCCACAAATAGCCAAATTCCCGTAGAGCTGAACAAAATTTACACAATTTTAATCTTTAAAATTTTATAGAAAAATTCTCAAATACAATTGAGAAATCGGACTTACATAGCCTATAAGTATGGATCCTTGGCTTTAATTTCCCATTGGTCCAAATGAGTGACAAACAAATGTTATAGAAAAATTCTCAAATACAATTGTGAAATCGGACTTACATAGTCTATAAGTATGGATCCTTGGCTTTAATTTCCCATTGGTCCAAATGAGTGACAAACAAATGTTATAGAAAAATTCTCAAATACAATTGAGAAATCGGACTTACATAGTCTATAAGTATGGATCCTTGGCTTTAATTTCCCATTGGTCCAAATGAGTGACAAACAAATGTTATAGAAAAATTCTCAAATACAATTGAGAAATCGGACTTACATAGTCTATAAGTATGGATCCTTGGCTTTAATTTCCCATTGGTCCAAATGAGTGACAAACATAAATGTGCCCACAAATAGCCAAATTCCCGTAGAGCTGAACAAAATTTACACAATTTTAATCTTTAAAATTTTAAAAAAAATTCTCAAATACAATTGAGAAATCGGACTTACATAGCCTATAAGTATGGATCCTTGGCTTTAATTTCCCATTGGTCCAAATGAGTGACAAACAAATGTTATAGAAAAATTCTCAAATACAATTGAGAAATCGGACTTACATAGCCTATAAGTATGGATCCTTGGCTTTAATTTCCCATTGGTCCAAATGAGTGACAAACAAATGTTATAGAAAAATTCTCAAATACAATTGAGAAATCGGACTTACATAGTCTATAAGTATGGATCCTTGGCTTTAATTTCCCATTGGTCCAAATGAGTGACAAACAAATGTTATAGAAAAATTCTCAAATACAATTGAGAAATCGGACTTACATAGCCTATAAATATGGATCCTTGGCTTTAATTTCCCATTGGTCCAAATGAGTGACAAACAAATGTTATAGAAAAATTCTCAAATACAATTGAGAAATCGGACTTACATAGTCTATAAGTATGGATCCTTGGCTTTAATTTCCCATTGGTCCAAATGAGTGACAAACATAAATGTGCCCACAAATAGCCAAATTCCCGTAGAGCTGAACAAAATTTACACAATTTTAATCTTTAAAATTTTATAGAAAAATTCTCAAATAGAATTGAGAAATCGGACTTACATAGCCTATAAGTATGGATCCTTGGCTTTAATTTCCCATTGGTCCAAATGAGTGACAAACAAATGTTATAGAAAAATTCTCAAATACAATTGAGAAATCGGATTTACATAGCCTATAAGTATGGATCCTTGGCTTTAATTTCCCATTGGTCCAAATGAGTGACAAACAAATTTTATAGAAAAATTCTCAAATACAATTGAGAAATCGGACTTACATAGTCTATAAGTATGGATCCTTGGCTTTAATTTCCCATTGGTCCAAATGAGTGACAAACAAATGTTATAGAAAAATTCTCAAATACAATTGAGAAATCGGACTTACATAGTCTATAAGTATGGATCCTTGGCTTTAATTTCCCATTGGTCCCAATGAGTGACAAACAAATGTTATAGAAAAATTCTCAAATACAATTGAGAAATCGGACTTACATAGTCTATAAGTATGGATCCTTGGCTTTAATTTCCCATTGGTCCAAATGAGTGACAAACAAATGTTATAGAAAAATTCTCAAATACAATTGAGAAATCGGACTTACATAGCCTATAAGTATGGATCCTTGGCTTTAATTTCCCATTGGTCCAAATGAGTGACAAACAAATGTTATAGAAAAATTCTCAAATACAATTGAGAAATCGGACTTACATAGTCTATAAGTATGGATCCTTGGCTTTAATTTCCCATTGGTCCAAATGAGTGACAAACAAATGTTATAGAAAAATTCTCAAATACAATTGAGAAATCGGACTTACATAGTCTATAAGTATGGATCCTTGGCTTTAATTTCCCATTGGTCCCAATGAGTGACAAACAAATGTTATAGAAAAATTCTCAAATACAATTGAGAAATCGGACTTACATAGCCTATAAGTATGGATCCTTGGCTTTAATTTCCCATTGGTCCAAATGAGTGACGAACAAATGTTATAGAAAAATTCTCAAATACAATTGAGAAATCGGACTTACATAGTCTATAAGTATGGATCCTTGGCTTTAATTTCCCATTGGTCCAAATGAGTGACAAACAAATTTTATAGAAAAATTCTCAAATACAATTGAGAAATCGGACTTACATAGTCTATAAGTATGGATCCTTGGCTTTAATTTCCCATTGGTCCAAATGAGTGACAAACAAATGTTATAGAAAAATTCTCAAATACAATTGAGAAATCGGACTTACATAGTCTATAAGTATGGATCCTTGGCTTTAATTTCCCATTGGTCCAAATGAGTGACAAACAAATTTTATAGAAAAATTCTCAAATACAATTGAGAAATCGGACTTACATAGCCTATAAGTATGGATCCTTGGCTTTAATTTCCCATTGGTCCAAATGAGTGACAAACAAATGTTATAGAAAAATTCTCAAATACAATTGAGAAATTGGACTTACATAGCCTATAAGTATGGATCCTTGGCTTTAATTTCCCATTGGTCCAAATGAGTGACGAACAAATGTTATAGAAAAATTCTCAAATACAATTGAGAAATCGGACTTACATAGTCTATAAGTATGGATCCTTGGCTTTAATTTCCCATTGGTCCAAATGAGTGACGAACAAATGTTATAGAAAAATTCTCAAATACAATTGAGAAATCGGACTTACATAGTCTATAAGTATGGATCCTTGGCTTTAATTTCCCATTGGTCCAAATGAGTGACAAACAAATGTTATAGAAAAATTCTCAAATACAATTGAGAAATCGGACTTACATAGTCTATAAGTATGAATCCTTGGCTTTAATTTCCCATTGGTCCAAATGAGTGACAAACAAATGTTATAGAAAAATTCTCAAATACAATTGAGAAATCGGACTTACATAGTCTATAAGTATGGATCCTTGGCTTTAATTTCCCATTGGTCCAAATGAGTGACAAACAAATGTCATAGAAAAATTCTCAAATACAATTGAGAAATCGGACTTACATAACCTATAAGTATGGATCCTTGGCTTTAATTTCCCATTGGTCCAAATGAGTGACGAACAAATGTTATAGAAAAATTCTCAAATACAATTGAGAAATCGGACTTACATAGTCTATAAGTATGGATCCTTGGCTTTAATTTCCCATTGGTCCAAATGAGTGACGAACAAATGTTATAGAAAAATTCTCAAATACAATTGAGAAATCGGACTTACATAGTCTATAAGTATGGATCCTTGGCTTTAATTTCCCATTGGTCCAAATGAGTGACAAACAAATGTCATAGAAAAATTCTCAAATACAATTGAGAAATTGGACTTACATAGCCTATAAGTATGGATCCTTGGCTTTAATTTCCCATTGGTCCAAATGAGTGACGAACAAATGTTATAGAAAAATTCTCAAATACAATTGAGAAATCGGACTTACATAGTCTATAAGTATGGATCCTTGGCTTTAATTTCCCATTGGTCCAAATGAGTGACGAACAAATGTTATAGAAAAATTCTCAAATACAATTGAGAAATCGGACTTACATAGTCTATAAGTATGGATCCTTGGCTTTAATTTCCCATTGGTCCAAATGAGTGACAAACAAATGTTATAGAAAAATTCTCAAATACAATTGAGAAATCGGACTTACATAGTCTATAAGTATGAATCCTTGGCTTTAATTTCCCATTGGTCCAAATGAGTGACAAACAAATGTTATAGAAAAATTCTCAAATACAATTGAGAAATCGGACTTACATAGTCTATAAGTATGGATCCTTGGCTTTAATTTCCCATTGGTCCAAATGAGTGACAAACAAATGTCATAGAAAAATTCTCAAATACAATTGAGAAATCGGACTTACATAACCTATAAGTATGGATCCTTGGCTTTAATTTCCCATTGGTCCAAATGAGTGACAAACAAATGTTATAGAAAAATTCTCAAATACAATTGAGAAATCGGACTTACATAGTCTATAAGTATGGATCCTTGGCTTTAATTTCCCATTGGTCCAAATGAGTGACAAACAAATGTTATAGAAAAATTCTCAAATACAATTGAGAAATCGGACTTACATAGTCTATAAGTATGGATCCTTGGCTTTAATTTCCCATTGGTCCAAATGAGTGGCAAACAAATGTTATAGAAAAATTCTCAAATACAATTGAGAAATCGGACTTACATAGTCTATAAGTATGGATCCTTGGCTTTAATTTCCCATTGGTCCAAATGAGTGACAAACATAAATGTGCCCACAAATAGCCAAATTCCCGTAGAGCTGAACAAAATTTACACAATTTTAATCTTTAAAATTTTATAGAAAAATTCTCAAATACAATTGAGAAATCGGACTTACATAGCCTATAAGTATGGATCCTTGGCTTTAATTTCCCATTGGTCCAAATGAGTGACAAACAAATGTTATAGAAAAATTCTCAAATACAATTAAGAAATCGGACTTACATAGTCTATAAGTATGGATCCTTGGCTTTAATTTCCCATTGGTCCAAATGAGTGACAAACAAGTGTTATAGAAAAATTCTCAAATACAATTGAGAAATCGGACTTACAAAACCTATAAGTATGGATCCTTGGCTTTAATTTCCCATTGGTCCAAATGAGTGACAAACAAATGTTATAGAAAAATTCTCAAATACAATTGAGAAATCGGACTTACATAGTCTATAAGTATGGATCCTTGGCTTTAATTTCCCATTAGTCCAAATGAGTGACAAACAAATGTTATAGAAAAATTCTCAAATACAATTGAGAAATCGGACTTACATAGCCTATAAATATGGATCCTTGGCTTTAATTTCCCATTGGTCCAAATGAGTGACAAACAAATGTTATAGAAAAATTCTCAAATACAATTGAGAAATCGGACTTACATAGCCTATAAATATGGATCCTTGGCTTTAATTTCCCATTGGTCCAAATGAGTGACAAACAAATGTTATAGAAAAATTCTCAAATACAATTGAGAAATCGGACTTACATAGCCTATAAGTATGGATCCTTGGCTTTAATTTCCCATTGGTCCAAATGAGTGACAAACAAATTTTATAGAAAAATTCTTAAATACAATTGAGAAATCGGACTTACATAGTCTATAAGTATGGATCCTTGGCTTTAATTTCCCATTGGTCCAAATGAGTGACAAACAAATGTTATAGAAAAATTCTCAAATACAATTGAGAAATCGGACTTACATAGCCTATAAATATGGATCCTTGGCTTTAATTTCCCATTGGTCCAAATGAGTGACAAACAAATGTTATAGAAAAATTCTCAAATACAATTGAGAAATCGGACTTACATAGTCTATAAGTATGGATCCTTGGCTTTAATTTCCCATTGGTCCAAATGAGTGACAAACATAAATGTGCCCACAAATAGCCAAATTCCCGTAGAGCTGAACAAAATTTACACAATTTTAATCTTTAAAATTTTATAGAAAAATTCTCAAATACAATTGAGAAATCGGACTTACATAGCCTATAAGTATGGATCCTTGGCTTTAATTTCCCATTGGTCCAAATGAGTGACAAACAAATGTTATAGAAAAATTCTCAAATACAATTGAGAAATCGGATTTACATAGCCTATAAGTATGGATCCTTGGCTTTAATTTCCCATTGGTCCAAATGAGTGACAAACAAATTTTATAGAAAAATTCTCAAATACAATTGAGAAATCGGACTTACATAGTCTATAAGTATGGATCCTTGGCTTTAATTTCCCATTGGTCCAAATGAGTGACAAACAAATGTTATAGAAAAATTCTCAAATACAATTGAGAAATCGGACTTACATAGTCTATAAGTATGGATCCTTGGCTTTAATTTCCCATTGGTCCCAATGAGTGACAAACAAATGTTATAGAAAAATTCTCAAATACAATTGAGAAATCGGACTTACATAGTCTATAAGTATGGATCCTTGGCTTTAATTTCCCATTGGTCCAAATGAGTGACAAACAAATGTTATAGAAAAATTCTCAAATACAATTGAGAAATCGGACTTACATAGCCTATAAGTATGGATCCTTGGCTTTAATTTCCCATTGGTCCAAATGAGTGACAAACAAATGTTATAGAAAAATTCTCAAATACAATTGAGAAATCGGACTTACATAGCCTATAAATATGGATCCTTGGCTTTAATTTCCCATTGGTCCAAATGAGTGACAAACAAATGTTATAGAAAAATTCTCAAATACAATTGAGAAATCGGACTTACATAGTCTATAAGTATGGATCCTTGGCTTTAATTTCCCATTGGTCCAAATGAGTGACAAACATAAATGTGCCCACAAATAGCCAAATTCCCGTAGAGCTGAACAAAATTTACACAATTTTAATCTTTAAAATTTTATAGAAAAATTCTCAAATACAATTGAGAAATCGGACTTACATAGCCTATAAGTATGGATCCTTGGCTTTAATTTCCCATTGGTCCAAATGAGTGACAAACAAATGTTATAGAAAAATTCTCAAATACAATTGAGAAATCGGACTTACATAGTCTATAAGTATGGATCCTTGGCTTTAATTTCCCATTGGTCCAAATGAGTGACAAACAAATGTTATAGAAAAATTCTCAAATACAATTGAGAAATCGGACTTACATAGTCTATAAGTATGGATCCTTGGCTTTAATTTCCCATTGGTCCAAATGAGTGACAAACAAATGTTATAGAAAAATTCTCAAATACAATTGAGAAATCGGACTTACATAGTCTATAAGTATGGATCCTTGGCTTTAATTTCCCATTGGTCCAAATGAGTGACAAACATAAATGTGCCCACAAATAGCCAAATTCTCGTAGAGCTGAACAAAATTTACACAATTTTAATCTTTAAAATTTTATAGAAAAATTCTCAAATACAATTGAGAAATCGGACTTACATAGCCTATAAGTATGGATCCTTGGCTTTAATTTCCCATTGGTCCAAATGAGTGACAAACAAATGTTATAGAAAAATTCTCAAATACAATTGAGAAATCGGACTTACATAGTCTATAAGTATGGATCCTTGGCTTTAATTTCCCATTGGTCCAAATGAGTGACAAACAAATGTTATAGAAAAATTCTCAAATACAATTGAGAAATCGGACTTACATAGTCTATAAGTATGGATCCTTGGCTTTAATTTCCCATTGGTCCAAATGAGTGACAAACAAATGTTATAGAAAAATTCTCAAATACAATTGAGAAATCGGACTTACATAGTCTATAAGTATGGATCCTTGGCTTTAATTTCCCATTGGTCCAAATGAGTGACAAACATAAATGTGCCCACAAATAGCCAAATTCCCGTAGAGCTGAACAAAATTTACACAATTTTAATCTTTAAAATTTTATAGAAAAATTCTCAAATACAATTGAGAAATCGGACTTACATAGCCTATAAGTATGGATCCTTGGCTTTAATTTCCCATTGGTCCAAATGAGTGACAAACAAATGTTATAAAAAATTCTCAAATACAATTGAGAAATCGGACTTACATAGTCTATAAGTATGGATCCTTGGCTTTAATTTCCCATTGGTCCAAATGAGTGACAAACAAATGTTATAGAAAAATTCTCAAATACAATTGAGAAATCGGACTTACATAGTCTATAAGTATGGATCCTTGGCTTTAATTTCCCATTGGTCCAAATGAGTGACAAACAAATGTTATAGAAAAATTCTCAAATACAATTGAGAAATCGGACTTACATAGTCTATAAGTATGGATCCTTGGCTTTAATTTCCCATTGGTCCAAATGAGTGACAAACATAAATGTGCCCACAAATAGCCAAATTCCCGTAGAGCTGAACAAAATTTACACAATTTTAATCTTTAAAATTTTATAGAAAAATTCTCAAATACAATTGAGAAATCGGACTTACATAGCCTATAAGTATGGATCCTTGGCTTTAATTTCCCATTGGTCCAAATGAGTGACAAACAAATGTTATAGAAAAATTCTCAAATACAATTGAGAAATCGGACTTACATAGCCTATAAGTATGGATCCTTGGCTTTAATTTCCCATTGGTCCAAATGAGTGACAAACAAATGTTATAGAAAAATTCTCAAATACAATTGAGAAATCGGACTTACATAGTCTATAAGTATGGATCCTTGGCTTTAATTTCCCATTGGTCCAAATGAGTGACAAACAAATGTTATAGAAAAATTCTCAAATACAATTGAGAAATCGGACTTACATAGCCTATAAATATGGATCCTTGGCTTTAATTTCCCATTGGTCCAAATGAGTGACAAACAAATGTTATAGAAAAATTCTCAAATACAATTGAGAAATCGGACTTACATAGTCTATAAGTATGGATCCTTGGCTTTAATTTCCCATTGGTCCAAATGAGTGACAAACATAAATGTGCCCACAAATAGCCAAATTCCCGTAGAGCTGAACAAAATTTACACAATTTTAATCTTTAAAATTTTATAGAAAAATTCTCAAATACAATTGAGAAATCGGACTTACATAGCCTATAAGTATGGATCCTTGGCTTTAATTTCCCATTGGTCCAAATGAGTGACAAACAAATGTTATAGAAAAATTCTCAAATACAATTGAGAAATCGGATTTACATAGCCTATAAGTATGGATCCTTGGCTTTAATTTCCCATTGGTCCAAATGAGTGACAAACAAATTTTATAGAAAAATTCTCAAATACAATTGAGAAATCGGACTTACATAGTCTATAAGTATGGATCCTTGGCTTTAATTTCCCATTGGTCCAAATGAGTGACAAACAAATGTTATAGAAAAATTCTCAAATACAATTGAGAAATCGGACTTACATAGTCTATAAGTATGGATCCTTGGCTTTAATTTCCCATTGGTCCCAATGAGTGACAAACAAATGTTATAGAAAAATTCTCAAATACAATTGAGAAATCGGACTTACATAGTCTATAAGTATGGATCCTTGGCTTTAATTTCCCATTGGTCCAAATGAGTGACAAACAAATGTTATAGAAAAATTCTCAAATACAATTGAGAAATCGGACTTACATAGCCTATAAGTATGGATCCTTGGCTTTAATTTCCCATTGGTCCAAATGAGTGACAAACAAATGTTATAGAAAAATTCTCAAATACAATTGAGAAATCGGACTTACATAGTCTATAAGTATGGATCCTTGGCTTTAATTTCCCATTGGTCCAAATGAGTGACAAACAAATGTTATAG
The DNA here is from genome assembly GCA_947311025.1 of Lypha dubia. Classification (NCBI taxonomy): domain Eukaryota; kingdom Metazoa; phylum Arthropoda; class Insecta; order Diptera; family Tachinidae; genus Lypha; species Lypha dubia. Next base: position 7,172,720 of record OX371262.1, on the reverse strand, counting down.
AAAAATTCTCAAATACAATTGAGAAATCGGACTTACATAGTCTATAAGTATGGATCCTTGGATTTAATTTCCCATTGGTCCCAATGAGTGACAAACAAATGTTATAGAAAAATTCTCAAATACAATTGAGAAATCGGACTTACATAGCCTATAAGTATGGATCCTTGGCTTTAATTTCCCATTGGTCCAAATGAGTGACGAACAAATGTTATAGAAAAATTCTCAAATACAATTGAGAAATCGGACTTACATAGTCTATAAGTATGGATCCTTGGCTTTAATTTCCCATTGGTCCAAATGAGTGACAAACAAATTTTATAGAAAAATTCTCAAATACAATTGAGAAATCGGACTTACATAGTCTATAAGTATGGATCCTTGGCTTTAATTTCCCATTGGTCCAAATGAGTGACAAACAAATGTTATAGAAAAATTCTCAAATACAATTGAGAAATCGGACTTACATAGTCTATAAGTATGGATCCTTGGCTTTAATTTCCCATTGGTCCAAATGAGTGACAAACAAATTTTATAGAAAAATTCTCAAATACAATTGAGAAATCGGACTTACATAGCCTATAAGTATGGATCCTTGGCTTTAATTTCCCATTGGTCCAAATGAGTGACAAACAAATGTTATAGAAAAATTCTCAAATACAATTGAGAAATCGGACTTACATAGCCTATAAGTATGGATCCTTGGCTTTAATTTCCCATTGGTCCAAATGAGTGACGAACAAATGTTATAGAAAAATTCTCAAATACAATTGAGAAATCGGACTTACATAGTCTATAAGTATGGATCCTTGGCTTTAATTTCCCATTGGTCCAAATGAGTGACAAACAAATTTTATAGAAAAATTCTCAAATACAATTGAGAAATCGGACTTACATAGTCTATAAGTATGGATCCTTGGCTTTAATTTCCCATTGGTCCAAATGAGTGACAAACAAATGTTATAGAAAAATTCTCAAATACAATTGAGAAATCGGACTTACATAGTCTATAAGTATGGATCCTTGGCTTTAATTTCCCATTGGTCCAAATGAGTGACAAACAAATTTTATAGAAAAATTCTCAAATACAATTGAGAAATCGGACTTACATAGCCTATAAGTATGGATCCTTGGCTTTAATTTCCCATTGGTCCAAATGAGTGACAAACAAATGTTATAGAAAAATTCTCAAATACAATAGAGAAATCGGACTTACATAGCCTATAAATATGGATCCTTGGCTTTAATTTCCCATTGGTCCAAATGAGTGACAAACAAATGTTATAGAAAAATTCTCAAATACAATTGAGAAATCGGACTTACATAGTCTATAAGTATGGATCCTTGGCTTTAATTTCCCATTGGTCCAAATGAGTGACAAACAAATGTTATAGAAAAATTCTCAAATACAATTGAGAAATCGGACTTACATAGTCTATAAGTATGGATCCTTGGCTTTAATTTCCCATTGGTCCAAATGAGTGGCAAACAAATGTTATAGAAAAATTCTCAAATACAATTGAGAAATCGGACTTACATAGTCTATAAGTATGGATCCTTGGCTTTAATTTCCCATTGGTCCAAATGAGTGACAAACAAATGTTATAGAAAAATTCTCAAATACAATTGAGAAATCGGACTTACATAGTCTATAAGTATGGATCCTTGGCTTTAATTTCCCATTGGTCCAAATGAGTGACAAACATAAATGTGCGCACAAATAGCCAAATTCCCGTAGAGCTGAACAAAATTTACACAATTTTAATCTTTAAAATTTTATAGAAAAATTCTCAAATACAATTGAGAAATCGGACTTACATAGTCTATAAGTATGGATCCTTGGCTTTAATTTCCCATTGGTCCCAATGAGTGACAAACAAATGTTATAGAAAAATTCTCAAATACAATTGAGAAATCGGACTTACATAGTCTATAAGTATGGATCCTTGGCTTTAATTTCCCATTGGTCCAAATGAGTGACAAACAAATGTTATAGAAAAATTCTCAAATACAATTGAGAAATCGGACTTACATAGCCTATAAGTATGGATCCTTGGCTTTAATTTCCCATTGGTCCAAATGAGTGACAAACAAATGTTATAGAAAAATTCTCAAATACAATTGAGAAATCGGACTTACATAGTCTATAAGTATGGATCCTTGGCTTTAATTTCCCATTGGTCCAAATGAGTGACAAACAAATGTTATAGAAAAATTCTCAAATACAATTGAGAAATCGGACTTTCATAGTCTATAAGTATGGATCCTTGGCTTTAATTTCCCATTGGTCCAAATGAGTGACAAACAAATGTTATAGAAAAATTCTCAAATACAATTGAGAAATCGGACTTACATAGCCTATAAATATGGATCCTTGGCTTTAATTTCCCATTGGTCCAAATGAGTGACAAACAAATGTTATAGAAAAATTCTCAAATACAATTGAGAAATCGGACTTACATAGTCTATAAGTATGGATCCTTGGCTTTAATTTCCCATTGGTCCAAATGAGTGACAAACATAAATGTGCGCACAAATAGCCAAATTCCCGTAGAGCTGAACAAAATTTACACAATTTTAATCTTTAAAATTTTATAGAAAAATTCTCAAATACAATTGAGAAATCGGACTTACATAGCCTATAAGTATGGATCCTTGGCTTTAATTTCCCATTGGTCCAAATGAGTGACAAACAAATTTTATAGAAAAATTCTCAAATACAATTGAGAAATCGGACTTACATAGTCTATAAGTATGGATCCTTGGCTTTAATTTCCCATTGGTCCCAATGAGTGACAAACAAATGTTATAGAAAAATTCTCAAATACAATTGAGAAATCGGACTTACATAGTCTATAAGTATGGATCCTTGGCTTTAATTTCCCATTGGTCCCAATGAGTGACAAACAAATGTTATAGAAAAATTCTCAAATACAATTGAGAAATCGGACTTACATAGCCTATAAGTATGAATCCTTGGCTTTAATTTCCCATTGGTCCAAATGAGTGACAAACAAATGTTATAGAAAAATTCTCAAATACAATTGAGAAATCGGACTTACATAGTCTATAAGTATGGATCCTTGGCTTTAATTTCCCATTGGTCCAAATGAGTGACAAACAAATTTTATAGAAAAATTCTCAAATACAATTGAGAAATCGGACTTACATAGTCTATAAGTATGGATCCTTGGCTTTAATTTCCCATTGGTCCAAATGAGTGACAAACATAAATGTGCCCACAAATAGCCAAATTCCCGTAGAGCTGAACAAAATTTACACAATTTTAATCTTTAAAATTTTATAGAAAAATTCTCAAATACAATTGAGAAATCGGACTTACATAGCCTATAAGTATGGATCCTTGGCTTTAATTTCCCATTGGTCCAAATGAGTGACAAACAAATGTTATAGAAAAATTCTCAAATACAATTGAGAAATCGGACTTACATAGTCTATAAGTATGGATCCTTGGCTTTAATTTCCCATTGGTCCAAATGAGTGACAAACAAATGTTATAGAAAAATTCTCAAATACAATTGAGAAATCGGACTTACATAGTCTATAAGTATGGATCCTTGGCTTTAATTTCCCATTGGTCCAAATGAGTGGCAAACAAATGTTATAGAAAAATTCTCAAATACAATTGAGAAATCGGACTTACATAGTCTATAAGTATGGATCCTTGGCTTTAATTTCCCATTGGTCCAAATGAGTGACAAACAAATGTTATAGAAAAATTCTCAAATACAATTGAGAAATCGGACTTACATAGTCTATAAGTATGGATCCTTGGCTTTAATTTCCCATTGGTCCAAATGAGTGACAAACAAATGTTATAGAAAAATTCTCAAATACAATTGAGAAATCGGACTTACATAGCCTATAAGTATGAATCCTTGGCTTTAATTTCCCATTGGTCCAAATGAGTGACAAACAAATGTTATAGAAAAATTCTCAAATACAATTGAGAAATCGGACTTACATAGTCTATAAGTATGGATCCTTGGCTTTAATTTCCCATTGGTCCAAATGAGTGACAAACAAATGTTATAGAAAAATTCTCAAATACAATTGAGAAATCGGACTTACATAGCCTATAAGTATGGATCCTTGGCTTTAATTTCCCATTGGTCCAAATGAGTGACAAACAAATGTTATAGAAAAATTCTCAAATACAATTGAGAAATCGGACTTACATAGTCTATAAGTATGGATCCTTGGCTTTAATTTCCCATTGGTCCAAATGAGTGACAAACAAATGTTATAGAAAAATTCTCAAATACAATTGAGAAATCGGACTTACATAGTCTATAAGTATGGATCCTTGGCTTTAATTTCCCATTGGTCCAAATGAGTGACAAACAAATGTTATAGAAAAATTCTCAAATACAATTGAGAAATCGGACTTACATAGTCTATAAGTATGGATCCTTGGCTTTAATTTCCCATTGGTCCAAATGAGTGACAAACAAATGTTATAGAAAAATTCTCAAATACAATTGAGAAATCGGACTTACATAGCCTATAAGTATGGATCCTTGGCTTTAATTTCCCATTGGTCCAAATGAGTGACAAACAAATTTTATAGAAAAATTCTCAAATACAATTGAGAAATCGGACTTACATAGTCTATAAGTATGGATCCTTGGCTTTAATTTCCCATTGGTCCAAATGAGTGACAAACAAATGTTATAGAAAAATTCTCAAATACAATTGAGAAATCGGACTTACATAGTCCATAAGTATGGATCCTTGGCTTTAATTTCCCATTGGTCCAAATGAGTGACAAACAAATGTTATAGAAAAATTCTCAAATACAATTGAGAAATCGGACTTACATAGCCTATAAGTATGGATCCTTGGCTTTAATTTCCCATTGGTCCAAACGAGTGACAAACAAATGTTATAGAAAAATTCTCAAATACAATTGAGAAATCGGACTTACATAGCCTATAAGTATGGATCCTTGGCTTTAATTTCCCATTGGTCCAAACGAGTGACAAACATAAATGTGCCCACAAATAGCCAAATTCCCGTAGAGCTGAACAAAATTTACACAATTTTAATCTTTAAAATTTTATAGAAAAATTCTCAAATACAGTTGAGAAATCGGACTTACATAGCCTATAAGTATGGATCCTTGGCTTTAATTTCCCATTGGTCCAAATGAGTGACAAACAAATGTTATAGAAAAATTCTCAAATACAATTGAGAAATCGGACTTACATAGTCTATAAGTATGGATCCTTGGCTTTAATTTCCCATTGGTCCCAATGAGTGACAAACAAATGTTATAGAAAAATTCTCAAATACAATTGAGAAATCGGACTTACATAGTCTATAAGTATGGATCCTTGGCTTTAATTTCCCATTGGTCCAAATGAGTGACAAACAAATGTTATAGAAAAATTCTCAAATACAATTGAGAAATCGGACTTACATAGTCTATAAGTATGGATCCTTGGCTTTAATTTCCCATTGGTCCAAATGAGTGACAAACAAATGTTATAGAAAAATTCTCAAATACAATTGAGAAATCGGACTTACATAATCTATAAGTATGGATCCTTGGCTTTAATTTCCCATTGGTCCAAATGAGTGGCAAACAAATGTTATAGAAAAATTCTCAAATACAATTGAGAAATCGGACTTACATAGTCTATAAGTATGGATCCTTGGCTTTAATTTCCCATTGGTCCAAATGAGTGACAAACATAAATGTGCCCACAAATAGCCAAATTCCCGTAGAGCTGAACAAAATTTACACAATTTTAATCTTTAAAATTTTATAGAAAAATTCTCAAATACAATTGAGAAATCGGACTTACATAGTCTATAAGTATGGATCCTTGGCTTTAATTTCCCATTGGTCCAAATGAGTGACAAATAAGTGTTATAGAAAAATTCTCAAATACAATTGAGAAATCGGACTTACATAGCCTATAAGTATGGATCCTTGGCTTTAATTTTCCATTGGTCCAAATGATTGACAAACAAATGTTATAGAAAAATTCTCAAATACAATTGAGAAATCGGACTTACACAGTCTATAAGTATGGATCCTTGGCTTTAATTTCCCATTGGTCCAAATGAGTGACAAACAAATTTTATAGAAAAATTCTCAAATACAATTGAGAAATCGGACTTACATAGCCTATAAGTATGGATCCTTGGCTTTAATTTCCCATTGGTCCAAATGAGTGACAAACAAATCTTATAGAAAAATTCTCAAATACAATTGAGAAATCGGACTTACATAGCCTATAAGTATGGATCCTTGGCTTTAATTTCCCATTTGTCCAAATGAGTGACAAACAAATTTTATAGAAAAATTCTCAAATACAATTGAGAAATCGGACTTACATAGCCTATAAGTATGGATCCTTGGCTTTAATTTTCCATTGGTCCAAATGATTGACAAACAAATGTTATAGAAAAATTCTCAAATACAATTGAGAAATCGGACTTACACAGTCTATAAGTATGGATCCTTGGCTTTAATTTCCCATTGGTCCAAATGAGTGACAAACAAATCTTATAGAAAAATTCTCAAATACAATTGAGAAATCGGACTTACATAGCCTATAAGTATGGATCCTTGGCTTTAATTTCCCATTGGTCCAAATGAGTGACAAACAAATGTTATAGAAAACCTCTCAAATACAATTGAGAAATCGGACTTATATAGCCTATAAGTATGGATCCTTGGCTTTAATTTCCCATTGGTCCAAATGAGTGACAAATAAGTGTTATAGAAAAATTCTCAAATACAATTGAGAAATCGGACTTACATAGCCTATAAGTATGGATCCTTGGCTTTAATTTTCCATTGGTCCAAATGATTGACAAACAAATGTTATAGAAAAATTCTCAAATACAATTGAGAAATCGGACTTACACAGTCTATAAGTATGGATCCTTGGCTTTAATTTCCCATTGGTCCAAATGAGTGACAAACAAATCTTATAGAAAAATTCTCAAATACAATTGAGAAATCGGACTTACATAGCCTATAAGTATGGATCCTTGGCTTTAATTTCCCATTGGTCCAAATGATTGACAAACAAATGTTATAGAAAAATTCTCAAATACAATTGAGAAATCGGACTTACACAGTCTATAAGTATGGATCCTTGGCTTTAATTTCCCATTGGTCCAAATGAGTGACAAACAAATCTTATAGAAAAATTCGCAAATACAATTGAGAAATCGGACTTACACAGTCTATAAGTATGGATCCTTGGCTTTAATTTCCCATTGGTCCAAACGAGTGACAAACATAAATGTGCCCACAAATAGCCAAATTCCCGTAGAGCTGAACAAAATTTACACAATTTTAATCTTTAAAATTTTATAGAAAAATTCTCAAATACAGTTGAGAAATCGGACTTACATAGCCTATAAGTATGGATCCTTGGCTTTAATTTCCCATTGGTCCAAATGAGTGACAAACAAATGTTATAGAAAAATTCTCAAATACAATTGAGAAATCGGACTTACATAGTCTATAAGTATGGATCCTTGGCTTTAATTTCCCATTGGTCCCAATGAGTGACAAACAAATGTTATAGAAAAATTCTCAAATACAATTGAGAAATCGGACTTACATAGTCTATAAGTATGGATCCTTGGCTTTAATTTCCCATTGGTCCAAATGAGTGACAAACAAATGTTATAGAAAAATTCTCAAATACAATTGAGAAATCGGACTTACATAGTCTATAAGTATGGATCCTTGGCTTTAATTTCCCATTGGTCCAAATGAGTGACAAACAAATGTTATAGAAAAATTCTCAAATACAATTGAGAAATCGGACTTACATAATCTATAAGTATGGATCCTTGGCTTTAATTTCCCATTGGTCCAAATGAGTGGCAAACAAATGTTATAGAAAAATTCTCAAATACAATTGAGAAATCGGACTTACATAGTCTATAAGTATGGATCCTTGGCTTTAATTTCCCATTGGTCCAAATGAGTGACAAACATAAATGTGCCCACAAATAGCCAAATTCCCGTAGAGCTGAACAAAATTTACACAATTTTAATCTTTAAAATTTTATAGAAAAATTCTCAAATACAATTGAGAAATCGGACTTACATAGTCTATAAGTATGGATCCTTGGCTTTAATTTCCCATTGGTCCAAATGAGTGACAAATAAGTGTTATAGAAAAATTCTCAAATACAATTGAGAAATCGGACTTACATAGCCTATAAGTATGGATCCTTGGCTTTAATTTTCCATTGGTCCAAATGATTGACAAACAAATGTTATAGAAAAATTCTCAAATACAATTGAGAAATCGGACTTACACAGTCTATAAGTATGGATCCTTGGCTTTAATTTCCCATTGGTCCAAATGAGTGACAAACAAATTTTATAGAAAAATTCTCAAATACAATTGAGAAATCGGACTTACATAGCCTATAAGTATGGATCCTTGGCTTTAATTTCCCATTGGTCCAAATGAGTGACAAACAAATCTTATAGAAAAATTCTCAAATACAATTGAGAAATCGGACTTACATAGCCTATAAGTATGGATCCTTGGCTTTAATTTCCCATTTGTCCAAATGAGTGACAAACAAATTTTATAGAAAAATTCTCAAATACAATTGAGAAATCGGACTTACATAGCCTATAAGTATGGATCCTTGGCTTTAATTTTCCATTGGTCCAAATGATTGACAAACAAATGTTATAGAAAAATTCTCAAATACAATTGAGAAATCGGACTTACACAGTCTATAAGTATGGATCCTTGGCTTTAATTTCCCATTGGTCCAAATGAGTGACAAACAAATCTTATAGAAAAATTCTCAAATACAATTGAGAAATCGGACTTACATAGCCTATAAGTATGGATCCTTGGCTTTAATTTCCCATTGGTCCAAATGAGTGACAAACAAATGTTATAGAAAACCTCTCAAATACAATTGAGAAATCGGACTTATATAGCCTATAAGTATGGATCCTTGGCTTTAATTTCCCATTGGTCCAAATGAGTGACAAATAAGTGTTATAGAAAAATTCTCAAATACAATTGAGAAATCGGACTTACATAGCCTATAAGTATGGATCCTTGGCTTTAATTTTCCATTGGTCCAAATGATTGACAAACAAATGTTATAGAAAAATTCTCAAATACAATTGAGAAATCGGACTTACACAGTCTATAAGTATGGATCCTTGGCTTTAATTTCCCATTGGTCCAAATGAGTGACAAACAAATCTTATAGAAAAATTCTCAAATACAATTGAGAAATCGGACTTACATAGCCTATAAGTATGGATCCTTGGCTTTAATTTCCCATTGGTCCAAATGATTGACAAACAAATGTTATAGAAAAATTCTCAAATACAATTGAGAAATCGGACTTACACAGTCTATAAGTATGGATCCTTGGCTTTAATTTCCCATTGGTCCAAATGAGTGACAAACAAATCTTATAGAAAAATTCGCAAATACAATAGAGAAATCGGACTTACATAGCCTATAAGTATGGATCCTTGCCTTTAATTTCCCATTGGTCCAAATGATTGACAAACAAATGTTATAGAAAAATTCTCAAATACAATTGAGAAATCGGACTTACACAGTCTATAAGTATGGATCCTTGGCTTTAATTTCCCATTGGTCCAAATGAGTGACAAACAAATCTTATAGAAAAATTCTCAAATACAATTGAGAAATCGGACTTACACAGTCTATAAGTATGGATCCTTGGCTTTAATTTCCCATTGGTCCAAATGAGTGACAAACAAATCTTATAGAAAAATTCTCAAATACAATTGAGAAATCGGACTTACATAGTCTATAAGTATGGATCCTTGGCTTTAATTTTCCATTGGTCCAAATGATTGACAAACAAATGTTATAGAAAAATTCTCAAATACAATTGAGAAATCGGACTTACACAGTCTATAAGTATGGATCCTTGGCTTTAATTTCCCATTGGTCCAAATGAGTGACAAACAAATGTTATAGAAAAATTCTCAAATACAATTGAGAAATCGGACTTACACAGTCTATAAGTATGGATCCTTGGCTTTAATTTCCCATTGGTCCAAATGAGTGACAAACAAATCTTATAGAAAAATTCTCAAATACAATTGAGAAATCGGACTTACATAGTCTATAAGTATGGATCCTTGGCTTTAATTTTCCATTGGTCCAAATGATTGACAAACAAATGTTATAGAAAAATTCTCAAATACAATTGAGAAATCGGACTTACACAGTCTATAAGTATGGATCCTTGGCTTTAATTTCCCATTGGTCCAAATGAGTGACAAACAAATGTTATAGAAAAATTCTCAAATACAATTGAGAAATCGGACTTACACAGTCTATAAGTATGGATCCTTGGCTTTAATTTCCCATTGGTCCAAATGAGTGACAAACAAATCTTATAGAAAAATTCTCAAATACAATTGAGAAATCGGACTTACATAGTCTATAAGTATGGATCCTTGGCTTTAATTTTCCATTGGTCCAAATGATTGACAAACAAATGTTATAGAAAAATTCTCAAATACAATTGAGAAATCGGACTTACACAGTCTATAAGTATGGATCCTTGGCTTTAATTTCCCATTGGTCCAAATGAGTGACAAACAAATGTTATAGAAAAATTCTCAAATACAATTGAGAAATCGGACTTACACAGTCTATAAGTATGGATCCTTGGCTTTAATTTCCCATTGGTCCAAATGAGTGACAAACAAATCTTATAGAAAAATTCTCAAATACAATTGAGAAATCGGACTTACATAGTCTATAAGTATGGATCCTTGGCTTTAATTTCCCATTGGTCCAAATGAGTGACAAATAAGTGTTATAGAAAAATTCTCAAATACAATTGAGAAATCGGACTTACATAGCCTATAAGTATGGATCCTTGGCTTTAATTTTCCATTGGTCCAAATGATTGACAAACAAATGTTATAGAAAAATTCTCAAATACAATTGAGAAATCGGACTTACACAGTCTATAAGTATGGATCCTTGGCTTTAATTTCCCATTGGTCCAAATGAGTGACAAACAAATTTTATAGAAAAATTCTCAAATACAATTGAGAAATCGGACTTACATAGCCTATAAGTATGGATCCTTGGCTTTAATTTCCCATTGGTCCAAATGAGTGACAAACAAATCTTATAGAAAAATTCTCAAATACAATTGAGAAATCGGACTTACATAGCCTATAAGTATGGATCCTTGGCTTTAATTTCCCATTTGTCCAAATGAGTGACAAACAAATTTTATAGAAAAATTCTCAAATACAATTGAGAAATCGGACTTACATAGCCTATAAGTATGGATCCTTGGCTTTAATTTTCCATTGGTCCAAATGATTGACAAACAAATGTTATAGAAAAATTCTCAAATACAATTGAGAAATCGGACTTACACAGTCTATAAGTATGGATCCTTGGCTTTAATTTCCCATTGGTCCAAATGAGTGACAAACAAATCTTATAGAAAAATTCTCAAATACAATTGAGAAATCGGACTTACATAGCCTATAAGTATGGATCCTTGGCTTTAATTTCCCATTGGTCCAAATGAGTGACAAACAAATGTTATAGAAAACCTCTCAAATACAATTGAGAAATCGGACTTATATAGCCTATAAGTATGGATCCTTGGCTTTAATTTCCCATTGGTCCAAATGAGTGACAAATAAGTGTTATAGAAAAATTCTCAAATACAATTGAGAAATCGGACTTACATAGCCTATAAGTATGGATCCTTGGCTTTAATTTTCCATTGGTCCAAATGATTGACAAACAAATGTTATAGAAAAATTCTCAAATACAATTGAGAAATCGGACTTACACAGTCTATAAGTATGGATCCTTGGCTTTAATTTCCCATTGGTCCAAATGAGTGACAAACAAATCTTATAGAAAAATTCTCAAATACAATTGAGAAATCGGACTTACATAGCCTATAAGTATGGATCCTTGGCTTTAATTTCCCATTGGTCCAAATGATTGACAAACAAATGTTATAGAAAAATTCTCAAATACAATTGAGAAATCGGACTTACACAGTCTATAAGTATGGATCCTTGGCTTTAATTTCCCATTGGTCCAAATGAGTGACAAACAAATCTTATAGAAAAATTCGCAAATACAATAGAGAAATCGGACTTACATAGCCTATAAGTATGGATCCTTGCCTTTAATTTCCCATTGGTCCAAATGATTGACAAACAAATGTTATAGAAAAATTCTCAAATACAATTGAGAAATCGGACTTACACAGTCTATAAGTATGGATCCTTGGCTTTAATTTCCCATTGGTCCAAATGAGTGACAAACAAATCTTATAGAAAAATTCTCAAATACAATTGAGAAATCGGACTTACACAGTCTATAAGTATGGATCCTTGGCTTTAATTTCCCATTGGTCCAAATGAGTGACAAACAAATCTTATAGAAAAATTCTCAAATACAATTGAGAAATCGGACTTACATAGTCTATAAGTATGGATCCTTGGCTTTAATTTTCCATTGGTCCAAATGATTGACAAACAAATGTTATAGAAAAATTCTCAAATACAATTGAGAAATCGGACTTACACAGTCTATAAGTATGGATCCTTGGCTTTAATTTCCCATTGGTCCAAATGAGTGACAAACAAATGTTATAGAAAAATTCTCAAATACAATTGAGAAATCGGACTTACACAGTCTATAAGTATGGATCCTTGGCTTTAATTTCCCATTGGTCCAAATGAGTGACAAACAAATCTTATAGAAAAATTCTCAAATACAATTGAGAAATCGGACTTACATAGTCTATAAGTATGGATCCTTGGCTTTAATTTTCCATTGGTCCAAATGATTGACAAACAAATGTTATAGAAAAATTCTCAAATACAATTGAGAAATCGGACTTACACAGTCTATAAGTATGGATCCTTGGCTTTAATTTCCCATTGGTCCAAATGAGTGACAAACAAATGTTATAGAAAAATTCTCAAATACAATTGAGAAATCGGACTTACACAGTCTATAAGTATGGATCCTTGGCTTTAATTTCCCATTGGTCCAAATGAGTGACAAACAAATCTTATAGAAAAATTCTCAAATACAATTGAGAAATCGGACTTACATAGTCTATAAGTATGGATCCTTGGCTTTAATTTTCCATTGGTCCAAATGATTGACAAACAAATGTTATAGAAAAATTCTCAAATACAATTGAGAAATCGGACTTACACAGTCTATAAGTATGGATCCTTGGCTTTAATTTCCCATTGGTCCAAATGAGTGACAAACAAATGTTATAGAAAAATTCTCAAATACAATTGAGAAATCGGACTTACACAGTCTATAAGTATGGATCCTTGGCTTTAATTTCCCATTGGTCCAAATGAGTGACAAACAAATCTTATAGAAAAATTCTCAAATACAATTGAGAAATCGGACTTACACAGTCTATAAGTATGGATCCTTGGCTTTAATTTCCCATTGGTCCAAATGAGTGACAAACAAATCTTATAGAAAAATTCTCAAATACAATTGAGAAATCGGACTTACATAGCCTATAAGTATGGATCCTTGGCTTTAATTTCCCACTGGTCCAAATGAGTGACAAACAAATTTTATAGAAAAATTCTCAAATACAATTGAGAAATCGGACTTACACAGTCTATAAGTATGGATCCTTGGCTTTAATTTCCCATTGGTCCAAATGAGTGACAAACAAATCTTATAGAAAAATTCTCAAATACAATTGAGAAATCGGACTTACATAGTCTATAAGTATGGATCCTTGGCTTTAATTTTCCATTGGTCCAAATGATTGACAAACAAATGTTATAGAAAAATTCTCAAATACAATTGAGAAATCGGACTTACACAGTCTATAAGTATGGATCCTTGGCTTTAATTTCCCATTGGTCCAAATGAGTGACAAACAAATGTTATAGAAAAATTCTCAAATACAATTGAGAAATCGGACTTACACAGTCTATAAGTATGGATCCTTGGCTTTAATTTCCCATTGGTCCAAATGAGTGACAAACAAATCTTATAGAAAAATTCTCAAATACAATTGAGAAATCGGACTTACACAGTCTATAAGTATGGATCCTTGGCTTTAATTTCCCATTGGTCCAAATGAGTGACAAACAAATCTTATAGAAAAATTCTCAAATACAATTGAGAAATCGGACTTACATAGCCTATAAGTATGGATCCTTGGCTTTAATTTCCCACTGGTCCAAATGAGTGACAAACAAATTTTATAGAAAAATTCTCAAATACAATTGAGAAATCGGACTTACACAGTCTATAAGTATGGATCCTTGGCTTTAATTTCCCATTGGTCCAAATGAGTGACAAACAAATCTTATAGAAAAATTCTCAAATACAATTGAGAAATCGGACTTACATAGTCTATAAGTATGGATCCTTGGCTTTAATTTTCCATTGGTCCAAATGATTGACAAACAAATGTTATAGAAAAATTCTCAAATACAATTGAGAAATCGGACTTACACAGTCTATAAGTATGGATCCTTGGCTTTAATTTCCCATTGGTCCAAATGAGTGACAAACAAATGTTATAGAAAAATTCTCAAATACAATTGAGAAATCGGACTTACACAGTCTATAAGTATGGATCCTTGGCTTTAATTTCCCATTGGTCCAAATGAGTGACAAACAAATCTTATAGAAAAATTCTCAAATACAATTGAGAAATCGGACTTACACAGTCTATAAGTATGGATCCTTGGCTTTAATTTCCCATTGGTCCAAATGAGTGACAAACAAATCTTATAGAAAAATTCTCAAATACAATTGAGAAATCGGACTTACATAGCCTATAAGTATGGATCCTTGGCTTTAATTTCCCACTGGTCCAAATGAGTGACAAACAAATTTTATAGAAAAATTCTCAAATACAATTGAGAAATCGGACTTACACAGTCTATAAGTATGGATCCTTGGCTTTAATTTCCCATTGGTCCAAATGAGTGACAAACAAATCTTATAGAAAAATTCTCAAATACAATTGAGAAATCGGACTTACATAGTCTATAAGTATGGATCCTTGGCTTTAATTTTCCATTGGTCCAAATGATTGACAAACAAATGTTATAGAAAAATTCTCAAATACAATTGAGAAATCGGACTTACACAGTCTATAAGTATGGATCCTTGGCTTTAATTTCCCATTGGTCCAAATGAGTGACAAACAAATGTTATAGAAAAATTCTCAAATACAATTGAGAAATCGGACTTACACAGTCTATAAGTATGGATCCTTGGCTTTAATTTCCCATTGGTCCAAATGAGTGACAAACAAATCTTATAGAAAAATTCTCAAATACAATTGAGAAATCGGACTTACATAGCCTATAAGTATGGATCCTTGGCTTTAATTTCCCACTGGTCCAAATGAGTGACAAACAAATTTTATAGAAAAATTCTCAAATACAATTGAGAAATCGGACTTACACAGTCTATAAGTATGGATCCTTGGCTTTAATTTCCCATTGGTCCAAATGAGTGACAAACAAATCTTATAGAAAAATTCTCAAATACAATTGAGAAATCGGACTTACATAGTCTATAAGTATGGATCCTTGGCTTTAATTTTCCATTGGTTCAAATGATTGACAAACAAATGTTATAGAAAAATTCTCAAATACAATTGAGAAATCGGACTTACACAGTCTATAAGTATGGATCCTTGGCTTTAATTTCCCATTGGTCCAAATGAGTGACAAACAAATGTTATAGAAAAATTCTCAAATACAATTGAGAAATCGGACTTACACAGTCTATAAGTATGGATCCTTGGCTTTAATTTCCCATTGGTCCAAATGAGTGACAAACAAATCTTATAGAAAAATTCTCAAATACAATTGAGAAATCGGACTTACACAGTCTATAAGTATGGATCCTTGGCTTTAATTTCCCATTGGTCCAAATGAGTGACAAACAAATCTTATAGAAAAATTCTCAAATACAATTGAGAAATCGGACTTACATAGCCTATAAGTATGGATCCTTGGCTTTAATTTCCCACTGGTCCAAATGAGTGACAAACAAATTTTATAGAAAAATTCTCAAATACAATTGAGAAATCGGACTTACACAGTCTATAAGTATGGATCCTTGGCTTTAATTTCCCATTGGTCCAAATGAGTGACAAACAAATCTTATAGAAAAATTCTCAAATACAATTGAGAAATCGGACTTACATAGTCTATAAGTATGGATCCTTGGCTTTAATTTTCCATTGGTCCAAATGATTGACAAACAAATGTTATAGAAAAATTCTCAAATACAATTGAGAAATCGGACTTACACAGTCTATAAGTATGGATCCTTGGCTTTAATTTCCCATTGGTCCAAATGAGTGACAAACAAATGTTATAGAAAAATTCTCAAATACAATTGAGAAATCGGACTTACACAGTCTATAAGTATGGATCCTTGGCTTTAATTTCCCATTGGTCCAAATGAGTGACAAACAAATCTTATAGAAAAATTCTCAAATACAATTGAGAAATCGGACTTACACAGTCTATAAGTATGGATCCTTGGCTTTAATTTCCCATTGGTCCAAATGAGTGACAAACAAATCTTATAGAAAAATTCTCAAATACAATTGAGAAATCGGACTTACATAGCCTATAAGTATGGATCCTTGGCTTTAATTTCCCACTGGTCCAAATGAGTGACAAACAAATTTTATAGAAAAATTCTCAAATACAATTGAGAAATCGGACTTACACAGTCTATAAGTATGGATCCTTGGCTTTAATTTCCCATTGGTCCAAATGAGTGACAAACAAATCTTATAGAAAAATTCTCAAATACAATTGAGAAATCGGACTTACACAGTCTATAAGTATGGATCCTTGGCTTTAATTTCCCATTGGTCCAAATGAGTGACAAACAAATCTTATAGAAAAATTCTCAAATACAATTGAGAAATCGGACTTACATAGCCTATAAGTATGGATCCTTGGCTTTAATTTCCCACTGGTCCAAATGAGTGACAAACAAATTTTATAGAAAAATTCTCAAATACAATTGAGAAATCGGACTTACACAGTCTATAAGTATGGATCCTTGGCTTTAATTTCCCATTGGTCCAAATGAGTGACAAACAAATCTTATAGAAAAATTCTCAAATACAATTGAGAAATCGGACTTACATAGTCTATAAGTATGGATCCTTGGCTTTAATTTTCCATTGGTCCAAATGATTGACAAACAAATGTTATAGAAAAATTCTCAAATACAATTGAGAAATCGGACTTACACAGTCTATAAGTATGGATCCTTGGCTTTAATTTCCCATTGGTCCAAATGAGTGACAAACAAATCTTATAGAAAAATTCTCAAATACAATTGAGAAATCGGACTTACATAGCCTATAAGTATGGATCCTTGGCTTTAATTTCCCACTGGTCCAAATGAGTGACAAACAAATTTTATAGAAACATTCTCAAATATAATTGAGAAATCGGACTTACATAGCCTATAAGTATGGATCCTTGGCTTTAATTTCCCATTGGTCCAAATAAGTGACAAACAAATGTTATAGAAAAATTCTCAAATACAATTGAGAAATCGGACTTACACAGTCTATAAGTATGGATCCTTGGCTTTAATTTCCCATTGGTCCAAATGAGTGACAAACAAATCTTATAGAAAAATTCTCAAATACAATTGAGAAATCGGACTTACATAGCCTATAAGTATGGATCCTTGGCTTTAATTTCCCACTGGTCCAAATGAGTGACAAACAAATTTTATAGAAAAATTCTCAAATACAATTGAGAAATCGGACTTACACAGTCTATAAGTATGGATCCTTGGCTTTAATTTCCCATTGGTCCAAATGAGTGACAAACAAATCTTATAGAAAAATTCTCAAATACAATTGAGAAATCGGACTTACATAGTCTATAAGTATGGATCCTTGGCTTTAATTTTCCATTGGTCCAAATGATTGACAAACAAATGTTATAGAAAAATTCTCAAATACAATTGAGAAATCGGACTTACACAGTCTATAAGTATGGATCCTTGGCTTTAATTTCCCATTGGTCCAAATGAGTGACAAACAAATCTTATAGAAAAATTCTCAAATACAATTGAGAAATCGGACTTACACAGTCTATAAGTATGGATCCTTGGCTTTAATTTCCCATTGGTCCAAATGAGTGACAAACAAATCTTATAGAAAAATTCTCAAATACAATTGAGAAATCGGACTTACATAGCCTATAAGTATGGATCTTTGGCTTTAATTTCCCACTGGTCCAAATGAGTGACAAACAAATTTTATAGAAAAATTCTCAAATACAATTGAGAAATCGGACTTACACAGTCTATAAGTATGGATCCTTGGCTTTAATTTCCCATTGGTCCAAATGAGTGACAAACAAATCTTATAGAAAAATTCTCAAATACAATTGAGAAATCGGACTTACACAGTCTATAAGTATGGATCCTTGGCTTTAATTTCCCATTGGTCCAAATGAGTGACAAACAAATCTTATAGAAAAATTCTCAAATACAATTGAGAAATCGGACTTACATAGCCTATAAGTATGGATCCTTGGCTTTAATTTCCCACTGGTCCAAATGAGTGACAAACAAATTTTATAGAAAAATTCTCAAATACAATTGAGAAATCGGACTTACACAGTCTATAAGTATGGATCCTTGGCTTTAATTTCCCATTGGTCCAAATGAGTGACAAACAAATCTTATAGAAAAATTCTCAAATACAATTGAGAAATCGGACTTACATAGTCTATAAGTATGGATCCTTGGCTTTAATTTTCCATTGGTCCAAATGATTGACAAACAAATGTTATAGAAAAATTCTCAAATACAATTGAGAAATCGGACTTACACAGTCTATAAGTATGGATCCTTGGCTTTAATTTCCCATTGGTCCAAATGAGTGACAAACAAATCTTATAGAAAAATTCTCAAATACAATTGAGAAATCGGACTTACATAGCCTATAAGTATGGATCCTTGGCTTTAATTTCCCACTGGTCCAAATGAGTGACAAACAAATTTTATAGAAAAATTCTCAAATACAATTGAGAAATCGGACTTACATAGCCTATAAGTATGGATCCTGGGCTTTAATTTCCCATTGGTCCAAATGAGTGACAAACAAATTTTATAGAAAAATTCGCAAATACAATAGAGAAATCGGACTTACATAGCCTATAAGTATGGATCCTTGCCTTTAATTTCCCATTGGTCCAAATGAGTGACAAACAAGTGTTATAGAAAAATTCTCAAATACAATTGAGAAATCGGACTTACATAGCCTATAAGTATGGATCCTTAGCTTTAATTTCCCATTGGTCCAAATGAGTGACAAACAAGTGTTATAGAAAAATTCTCAAATACAATTGAGAAATCGGACTTACATAGTCTATAAGTATGGATCCTTGGCTTTAATTTTCCATTGGTCCAAATGATTGACAAACAAATGTTATAGAAAAATTCTCAAATACAATTGAGAAATCGGACTTACATAGCCTATAAGTATGGATCCTTGGCTTTAATTTCCCACTGGTCCAAATGAGTGACAAACAAATTTTATAGAAAAATTCTCAAATACAATTGAGAAATCGGACTTACACAGTCTATAAGTATGGATCCTTGGCTTTAATTTCCCATTGGTCCAAATGAGTGACAAACAAATCTTATAGAAAAATTCTCAAATACAATTGAGAAATCGGACTTACATAGTCTATAAGTATGGATCCTTGGCTTTAATTTTCCATTGGTCCAAATGATTGACAAACAAATGTTATAGAAAAATTCTCAAATACAATTGAGAAATCGGACTTACACAGTCTATAAGTATGGATCCTTGGCTTTAATTTCCCATTGGTCCAAATGAGTGACAAACAAATCTTATAGAAAAATTCTCAAATACAATTGAGAAATCGGACTTACACAGTCTATAAGTATGGATCCTTGGCTTTAATTTCCCATTGGTCCAAATGAGTGACAAACAAATCTTATAGAAAAATTCTCAAATACAATTGAGAAATCGGACTTACATAGCCTATAAGTATGGATCCTTGGCTTTAATTTCCCACTGGTCCAAATGAGTGACAAACAAATTTTATAGAAAAATTCTCAAATACAATTGAGAAATCGGACTTACACAGTCTATAAGTATGGATCCTTGGCTTTAATTTCCCATTGGTCCAAATGAGTGACAAACAAATCTTATAGAAAAATTCTCAAATACAATTGAGAAATCGGACTTACACAGTCTATAAGTATGGATCCTTGGCTTTAATTTCCCATTGGTCCAAATGAGTGACAAACAAATCTTATAGAAAAATTCTCAAATACAATTGAGAAATCGGACTTACATAGCCTATAAGTATGGATCCTTGGCTTTAATTTCCCACTGGTCCAAATGAGTGACAAACAAATTTTATAGAAAAATTCTCAAATACAATTGAGAAATCGGACTTACACAGTCTATAAGTATGGATCCTTGGCTTTAATTTCCCATTGGTCCAAATGAGTGACAAACAAATCTTATAGAAAAATTCTCAAATACAATTGAGAAATCGGACTTACATAGTCTATAAGTATGGATCCTTGGCTTTAATTTTCCATTGGTCCAAATGATTGACAAACAAATGTTATAGAAAAATTCTCAAATACAATTGAGAAATCGGACTTACACAGTCTATAAGTATGGATCCTTGGCTTTAATTTCCCATTGGTCCAAATGAGTGACAAACAAATCTTATAGAAAAATTCTCAAATACAATTGAGAAATCGAACTTACATAGCCTATAAGTATGGATCCTTGGCTTTAATTTCCCACTGGTCCAAATGAGTGACAAACAAATTTTATAGAAAAATTCTCAAATACAATTGAGAAATCGGACTTACATAGCCTATAAGTATGGATCCTGGGCTTTAATTTCCCATTGGTCCAAATGAGTGACAAACAAATTTTATAGAAAAATTCGCAAATACAATAGAGAAATCGGACTTACATAGCCTATAAGTATGGATCCTTGCCTTTAATTTCCCATTGGTCCAAATGAGTGACAAACAAGTGTTATAGAAAAATTCTCAAATACAATTGAGAAATCGGACTTACATAGCCTATAAGTATGGATCCTTAGCTTTAATTTCCCATTGGTCCAAATGAGTGACAAACAAGTGTTATAGAAAAATTCTCAAATACAATTGAGAAATCGGACTTACATAGCCTATAAGTATGGATCCTTGGCTTTAATTTCCCATTGGTCCAAATGAGTGACAAACAAGTGTTATAGAAAAATTCTCAAATACAATTGAGAAATCGGACTTACATAGCCTATAAGTATGGATCCTTGGCTTTAATTTCCCATTGGTCCAAATGAGTGACAAACAAATGTTATAGAAAAATTCTCAAATACAATTGAGAAATCGGACTTACATAGCCTATAAGTATGGATCCTTGGCTTTAATTTCCCATTGGTCCAAATGAGTGACAAACAAATTTTATAGAAACATTCTCAAATATAATTGAGAAATCGGACTTACATAGCCTATAAGTATGGATCCTTGGCTTTAATTTCCCATTGGTCCAAATGAGTGACAAACAATTTTTATAGAAAAATTCTCAAATACAATTGAGAAATCGGACTTACATAGCCTATAAGTATGGATCCTTGGCTTTAATTTCCCATTGGTCCAAATGAGTGACAAACAAATTTTATAGAAAAATTCTCAAATACAATTGAGAAATCGGACTTACATAGTCCATTAGTATGGATCCTTGGCTTTAATTTCCCATTGGTCCAAATGAGTGACAAACAAATTTTATAGAAAAATTCTCAAATACAATAGAGAAGTCGGACTTACATAGCCTATAAGTATGGATCCTTGGCTTTAATTTCCCATTGGTCCAAATGAGTGACAAACAAATCTTATAGAAAAATTCTCAAATACAATTGAGAAATCGGACTTACACAGTCTATAAGTATGGATCCTTGGCTTTAATTTCCCATTGGTCCAAATGAGTGACAAACAAATCTTATAGAAAAATTCTCAAATACAATTGAGAAATCGGACTTACATAGCCTATAAGTATGGATCTTTGGCTTTAATTTCCCACTGGTCCAAATGAGTGACAAACAAATTTTATAGAAAAATTCTCAAATACAATTGAGAAATCGGACTTACACAGTCTATAAGTATGGATCCTTGGCTTTAATTTCCCATTGGTCCAAATGAGTGACAAACAAATCTTATAGAAAAATTCTCAAATACAATTGAGAAATCGGACTTACACAGTCTATAAGTATGGATCCTTGGCTTTAATTTCCCATTGGTCCAAATGAGTGACAAACAAATCTTATAGAAAAATTCTCAAATACAATTGAGAAATCGGACTTACATAGCCTATAAGTATGGATCCTTGGCTTTAATTTCCCACTGGTCCAAATGAGTGACAAACAAATTTTATAGAAAAATTCTCAAATACAATTGAGAAATCGGACTTACACAGTCTATAAGTATGGATCCTTGGCTTTAATTTCCCATTGGTCCAAATGAGTGACAAACAAATCTTATAGAAAAATTCTCAAATACAATTGAGAAATCGGACTTACATAGTCTATAAGTATGGATCCTTG
The DNA here is from genome assembly GCA_947311025.1 of Lypha dubia. Classification (NCBI taxonomy): domain Eukaryota; kingdom Metazoa; phylum Arthropoda; class Insecta; order Diptera; family Tachinidae; genus Lypha; species Lypha dubia. The sequence goes on along the minus strand of OX371262.1, from coordinate 7,150,042 downwards.
GCTTTAATTTTCCATTGGTCCAAATGATTGACAAACAAATGTTATAGAAAAATTCTCAAATACAATTGAGAAATCGGACTTACACAGTCTATAAGTATGGATCCTTGGCTTTAATTTCCCATTGGTCCAAATGAGTGACAAACAAATCTTATAGAAAAATTCTCAAATACAATTGAGAAATCGGACTTACATAGCCTATAAGTATGGATCCTTGGCTTTAATTTCCCACTGGTCCAAATGAATGACAAACAAATTTTATAGAAAAATTCTCAAATACAATTGAGAAATCGGACTTACATAGCCTATAAGTATGGATCCTGGGCTTTAATTTCCCATTGGTCCAAATGAGTGACAAACAAATTTTATAGAAAAATTCGCAAATACAATAGAGAAATCGGACTTACATAGCCTATAAGTATGGATCCTTGCCTTTAATTTCCCATTGGTCCAAATGAGTGACAAACAAGTGTTATAGAAAAATTCTCAAATACAATTGAGAAATCGGACTTACATAGCCTATAAGTATGGATCCTTAGCTTTAATTTCCCATTGGTCCAAATGAGTGACAAACAAGTGTTATAGAAAAATTCTCAAATACAATTGAGAAATCGGACTTACATAGCCTATAAGTATGGATCCTTGGCTTTAATTTCCCATTGGTCCAAATGAGTGACAAACAAGTGTTATAGAAAAATTCTCAAATACAATTGAGAAATCGGACTTACATAGCCTATAAGTATGGATCCTTGGCTTTAATTTCCCATTGGTCCAAATGAGTGACAAACAAATGTTATAGAAAAATTCTCAAATACAATTGAGAAATCGGACTTACATAGCCTATAAGTATGGATCCTTGGCTTTAATTTCCCATTGGTCCAAATGAGTGACAAACAAATTTTATAGAAACATTCTCAAATATAATTGAGAAATCGGACTTACATAGCCTATAAGTATGGATCCTTGGCTTTAATTTCCCATTGGTCCAAATGAGTGACAAACAATTTTTATAGAAAAATTCTCAAATACAATTGAGAAATCGGACTTACATAGCCTATTAGTATGGATCCTTGGCTTTAATTTCCCATTGGTCCAAATGAGTGACAAACAAATTTTATAGAAAAATTCTCAAATACAATAGAGAAGTCGGACTTACATAGCCTATAAGTATGGATCCTTGGCTTTAATTTCCCATTGGTCCAAATGAGTGACAAACAAATTTTATAGAAAAATTCTCAAATACAATTGAGAAATCGGACTTACATAGCCTATAAGTATGGATCCTTGGCTTTAATTTCCCATTGGTCCAAATGAGTGACAAACAAATGTTATAGAAAAACTCTCAAATACAATTGAGAAATCGGACTTATATAGCCTATAAGTATGGATCCTTGGCTTTAATTTCCCATTGGTCCAAATGAGTGACAAATATGTGTTATAGAAAAATTCTCAAATACAAATGAGAAATCGGACTTACATAGTCTATAAGTATGGATCCTTGGCTTTAATTTCCCATTGGTCCAAATGAGTGACAAACAAATGTTATAGAAAAATTCTCAAATACAATTGAGAAATCGGACTTACATAGTCTATAAGTATGGATCCTTGGCTTTAATTTCCCATTGGTCCAAATGAGTGACAAACAAATGTTATAGAAAAATTCTCAAATACAATTGAGAAATCGGACTTACATAGTCTATAAGTATGGATCCTTGGCTTTAATTTCCCATTGGTCCAAATGAGTGACAAACAAATGTTATAGAAAAATTCTCAAATACAATTGAGAAATCGGACTTACATAGTCTATAAGTATGGATCCTTGGCTTTAATTTCCCATTGGTCCAAATGAGTGACAAACAAATGTTATAGAAAAATTCTCAAATACAATTGAGAAATCGGACTTACATAGTCTATAAGTATGGATCCTTGGCTTTAATTTCCCATTGGTCCAAATGAGTGACAAACAAATGTTATAGAAAAATTCTCAAATACAATTGAGAAATCGGACTTACATAGTCTATAAGTATGGATCCTTGGCTTTAATTTCCCATTGGTCCAAATGAGTGACAAACAAATGTTATAGAAAAATTCTCAAATACAATTGAGAAATCGGACTTACATAGTCTATAAGTATGGATCCTTGGCTTTAATTTCCCATTGGTCCAAATGAGTGACAAACAAATCTTATAGAAAAATTCTCAAATACAATTGAGAAATCGGACTTACATAGCCTATAAGTATGGATCCTTGGCTTTAATTTCCCACTGGTCCAAATGAATGACAAACAAATTTTATAGAAAAATTCTCAAATACAATTGAGAAATCGGACTTACATAGCCTATAAGTATGGATCCTGGGCTTTAATTTCCCATTGGTCCAAATGAGTGACAAACAAATTTTATAGAAAAATTCGCAAATACAATAGAGAAATCGGACTTACATAGCCTATAAGTATGGATCCTTGCCTTTAATTTCCCATTGGTCCAAATGAGTGACAAACAAGTGTTATAGAAAAATTCTCAAATACAATTGAGAAATCGGACTTACATAGCCTATAAGTATGGATCCTTAGCTTTAATTTCCCATTGGTCCAAATGAGTGACAAACAAGTGTTATAGAAAAATTCTCAAATACAATTGAGAAATCGGACTTACATAGCCTATAAGTATGGATCCTTGGCTTTAATTTCCCATTGGTCCAAATGAGTGACAAACAAATCTTATAGAAAAATTCTCAAATACAATTGAGAAATCGGACTTACATAGCCTATAAGTATGGATCCTTGGCTTTAATTTCCCACTGGTCCAAATGAATGACAAACAAATTTTATAGAAAAATTCTCAAATACAATTGAGAAATCGGACTTACATAGCCTATAAGTATGGATCCTGGGCTTTAATTTCCCATTGGTCCAAATGAGTGACGAACAAATTTTATAGAAAAATTCGCAAATACAATAGAGAAATCGGACTTACATAGCCTATAAGTATGGATCCTTGCCTTTAATTTCCCATTGGTCCAAATGAGTGACAAACAAGTGTTATAGAAAAATTCTCAAATACAATTGAGAAATCGGACTTACATAGCCTATAAGTATGGATCCTTAGCTTTAATTTCCCATTGGTCCAAATGAGTGACAAACAAGTGTTATAGAAAAATTCTCAAATACAATTGAGAAATCGGACTTACATAGCCTATAAGTATGGATCCTTGGCTTTAATTTCCCATTGGTCCAAATGAGTGACAAACAAGTGTTATAGAAAAATTCTCAAATACAATTGAGAAATCGGACTTACATAGCCTATAAGTATGGATCCTTGGCTTTAATTTCCCATTGGTCCAAATGAGTGACAAACAAATGTTATAGAAAAATTCTCAAATACAATTGAGAAATCGGACTTACATAGCCTATAAGTATGGATCCTTGGCTTTAATTTCCCATTGGTCCAAATGAGTGACAAACAAATTTTATAGAAACATTCTCAAATATAATTGAGAAATCGGACTTACATAGCCTATAAGTATGGATCCTTGGCTTTAATTTCCCATTGGTCCAAATGAGTGACAAACAATTTTTATAGAAAAATTCTCAAATACAATTGAGAAATCGGACTTACATAGCCTATTAGTATGGATCCTTGGCTTTAATTTCCCATTGGTCCAAATGAGTGACAAACAAATTTTATAGAAAAATTCTCAAATACAATAGAGAAGTCGGACTTACATAGCCTATAAGTATGGATCCTTGGCTTTAATTTCCCATTGGTCCAAATGAGTGACAAACAAATTTTATAGAAAAATTCTCAAATACAATTGAGAAATCGGACTTACATAGCCTATAAGTATGGATCCTTGGCTTTAATTTCCCATTGGTCCAAATGAGTGACAAACAAATGTTATAGAAAAACTCTCAAATACAATTGAGAAATCGGACTTATATAGCCTATAAGTATGGATCCTTGGCTTTAATTTCCCATTGGTCCAAATGAGTGACAAATATGTGTTATAGAAAAATTCTCAAATACAAATGAGAAATCGGACTTACATAGTCTATAAGTATGGATCCTTGGCTTTAATTTCCCATTGGTCCAAATGAGTGACAAACAAATGTTATAGAAAAATTCTCAAATACAATTGAGAAATCGGACTTACATAGTCTATAAGTATGGATCCTTGGCTTTAATTTCCCATTGGTCCAAATGAGTGACAAACAAATGTTATAGAAAAATTCTCAAATACAATTGAGAAATCGGACTTACATAGTCTATAAGTATGGATCCTTGGCTTTAATTTCCCATTGGTCCAAATGAGTGACAAACAAATGTTATAGAAAAATTCTCAAATACAATTGAGAAATCGGACTTACATAGTCTATAAGTATGGATCCTTGGCTTTAATTTCCCATTGGTCCAAATGAGTGACAAACAAATGTTATAGAAAAATTCTCAAATACAATTGAGAAATCGGACTTACATAGTCTATAAGTATGGATCCTTGGCTTTAATTTCCCATTGGTCCAAATGAGTGACAAACAAATGTTATAGAAAAATTCTCAAATACAATTGAGAAATCGGACTTACATAGTCTATAAGTATGGATCCTTGGCTTTAATTTCCCATTGGTCCAAATGAGTGACAAACAAATGTTATAGAAAAATTCTCAAATACAATTGAGAAATCGGACTTACATAGTCTATAAGTATGGATCCTTGGCTTTAATTTCCCATTGGTCCAAATGAGTGACAAACAAATGTTATAGAAAAATTCTCAAATACAATTGAGAAATCGGACTTACATAGTCTATAAGTATGGATCCTTGGCTTTAATTTCCCATTGGTCCAAATGAGTGACAAACAAATGTTATAGAAAAATTCTCAAATACAATTGAGAAATCGGACTTACATAGTCTATAAGTATGGATCCTTGGCTTTAATTTCCCATTGGTCCAAATGAGTGACAAACAAATGTTATAGAAAAATTCTCAAATACAATTGAGAAATCGGACTTACATAGTCTATAAGTATGGATCCTTGGCTTTAATTTCCCATTGGTCCAAATGAGTGACAAACAAATGTTATAGAAAAATTCTCAAATACAATTGAGAAATCGGACTTACATAGTCTATAAGTATGGATCCTTGGCTTTAATTTCCCATTGGTCCAAATGAGTGACAAACAAATGTTATAGAAAAATTCTCAAATACAATTGAGAAATCGGACTTACATAGTCTATAAGTATGGATCCTTGGCTTTAATTTCCCATTGGTCCAAATGAGTGACAAACAAATGTTATAGAAAAATTCTCAAATACAATTGAGAAATCGGACTTACATAGTCTATAAGTATGGATCCTTGGCTTTAATTTCCCATTGGTCCAAATGAGTGACAAACAAATGTTATAGAAAAATTCTCAAATACAATTGAGAAATCGGACTTACATAGTCTATAAGTATGGATCCTTGGCTTTAATTTCCCATTGGTCCAAATGAGTGACAAACAAATGTTATAGAAAAATTCTCAAATACAATTGAGAAATCGGACTTACATAGTCTATAAGTATGGATCCTTGGCTTTAATTTCCCATTGGTCCAAATGAGTGACAAACAAATGTTATAGAAAAATTCTCAAATACAATTGAGAAATCGGACTTACATAGTCTATAAGTATGGATCCTTGGCTTTAATTTCCCATTGGTCCAAATGAGTGACAAACAAATGTTATAGAAAAATTCTCAAATACAATTGAGAAATCGGACTTACATAGCCTATAAGTATGGATCCTTGGCTTTAATTTCCCATTGGTCCAAATGAGTGACAAACAAATTTTATAGAAAAATTCTCAAATATAATTGAGAAATCGGACTTACATAGCCTATAAGTATGGATCCTTGGCTTTAATTTCCCATTGGTCCAAATGAGTGACAAACAAATTTTATAGAAAAATTCTCAAATACAATTGAGAAATCGGACTTACATAGCCTATAAGTATGGATCCTTGGCTTTAATTTCCCATTGGTCCAAATGAGTGACAAACAAATTTTACAGAAAAATTCTCAAATACAATTGAGAAATCGGACTTACATAGTCCATTAGTATGGATCCTTGGCTATAATTTCCCATTGGTCCAAATGAGTGACAAACAAATTTTATAGAAAAATTCTCAAATATAATTGAGAAATCGGACTTACATAGCCTATAAGTATGGATCCTTGGCTTTAATTTCCCATTGGTCCAAATGAGTGACAAACAAATTTTATAGAAAAATTCTCAAATACAATAGAGAAGTCGGACTTACATAGCCTATAAGTATGGATCCTTGGCTTTAATTTCCCATTGGTCCAAATGAGTGACAAACAAATTTTATAGAAAAATTCTCAAATACAATTGAGAAATCGGACTTACATAGCCTATAAGTATGGATCCTTGGCTTTAATTTCCCATTGGTCCAAATGAGTGACAAACAAATGTTATAGAAAAACTCTCAAATACAATTGAGAAATCGGACTTATATAGCCTATAAGTATGGATCCTTGGCTTTAATTTCCCATTGGTCCAAATGAGTGACAAATAAGTGTTATAGAAAAATTCTCAAATACAATTGAGAAATCGGACTTACATAGCCTATAAGTATGGATCCTTGGCTTTAATTTCCAATTGGTCCAAATGAGTGACAAACAAATTTTATAGAAAAATTCTCAAATACAATAGAGAAATCGGACTTACATAGCCTATAAGTATGGATCCTTGGCTTTAATTTCCCATTGGTCCAAATGAGTGACAAACAAATGTTATAGAAAAATTCTCAAATACAATTGAGAAATCGGATTTACATAGCCTATAAGTATTGATCCTTGGCTTTAATTTCCAATTGGTCCAAATGAGTGACAAACAAATTTTATAGAAAAATTCTCAAATACAATTGAGAAATCGGACTTACATAGTCTATAAGTATGGATCCTTGGCTTTAATTTTCCATTGGTCCAAATGATTGACAAACAAATGTTATAGAAAAATTCTCAAATACAATTGAGAAATCGGACTTACACAGTCTATAAGTATGGATCCTTGGCTTTAATTTCCCATTGGTCCAAATGAGTGACAAACAAATTTTATAGAAAAATTCTCAAATACAATTGAGAAATCGGACTTACATAGCCTATAAGTATGGATCCTGGGCTTTAATTTCCCATTGGTCCAAATGAGTGACAAACAAATTTTATAGAAAAATTCGCAAATACAATAGAGAAATCGGACTTACATAGCCTATAAGTATGGATCCTTGCCTTTTATTTCCCATTGGTCCAAATGAGTGACAAACAAGTGTTATAGAAAAATTCTCAAATACAATTGAGAAATCGGACTTACATAGCCTATAAGTATGGATCCTTAGCTTTAATTTCCCATTGGTCCAAATGAGTGACAAACAAGTGTTATAGAAAAATTCTCAAATACAATTGAGAAATCGGACTTACATAGCCTATAAGTATGGATCCTTAGCTTTAATTTCCCATTGGTCCAAATGAGTGACAAACAAGTGTTATAGAAAAATTCTCAAATACAATTGAGAAATCGGACTTACATAGCCTATAAGTATGGATCCTTGGCTTTAATTTCCCATTGGTCCAAATGAGTGACAAACAAGTGTTATAGAAAAATTCTCAAATACAATTGAGAAATCGGACTTACATAGCCTATAAGTATGGATCCTTGGCTTTAATTTCCCATTGGTCCAAATGAGTGACAAACAAGTGTTATAGAAAAATTCTCAAATACAATAGAGAAATCGGACTTACATAGCCTATAAGTATGGATCCTTGGCTTTAATTTCCCATTGGTCCAATTGAGTGACAAACAAATTTTATAGAAAAATTCTCAAATACAATAGAGAAATCGGACTTACATAGCCTATAAGTATGGATCCTTGGCTTTAATTTCCCATTGGTCCAAATGAGTGACAAACAAATTTTATAGAAAAATTCTCAAATACAATTGAGAAATCGGACTTACATAGTCTATAAGTATGGATCCTTGGCTTTAATTTCCCATTGGTCCAAATGAGTGACAAACAAATGCTATAGAAAAATTCTCAAATATAATTGAGAAATCGGACTTACATAGCCTATAAGTATGGATCCTTGGCTTTAATTTCCCATTGGTCCAAATGAGTGACAAACAAATTTTATAGAAAAATTCTCAAATACAATTGAGAAATCGGACTTACATAGCCTATAAGTATGGATCCTTGGCTTTAATTTCCCATTGGTCCAAATGAGTGACAAACAAATGTTATAGAAAAACTCTCAAATACAATTGAGAAATCGGACTTATATAGCCTATAAGTATGGATCCTTGGCTTTAATTTCCCATTGGTCCAAATGAGTGACAAATAAGTGTTATAGAAAAATTCTCAAATACAATTGAGAAATCGGACTTACATAGCCTATAAGTATGGATCCTTGGCTTTAATTTCCCATTGGTCCAAATGAGTGACAAACAAATCTTATAGAAAAATTCTCAAATACAATTGAGAAATCAGACTTACATAGCCTATAAGTATGGATCCTTGGCTTTAATTTCCCATTGGTCCAAATGAGTGACAAACAAATTTTATAGAAAAATTCTCAAATACAATTGAGAAATCGGACTTACATAGCCTATAAGTATGGATCCTTGGCTTTAATTTCCCATTGGTCCAAATGAGTGACAAACAAATGTTATAGAAAAACTCTCAAATACAATTGAGAAATCGGACTTATATAGCCTATAAGTATGGATCCTTGGCTTTAATTTCCCATTGGTCCAAATGAGTGACAAATAAGTGTTATAGAAAAATTCTCAAATACAATTGAGAAATCGGACTTACATAGCCTATAAGTATGGATCCTTGGCTTTAATTTCCCATTGGTCCAAATGAGTGACAAACAAATCTTATAGAAAAATTCTCAAATACAATTGAGAAATCAGACTTACATAGCCTATAAGTATGGATCCTTGGCTTTAATTTCCCATTGGTCCAAATGAGTGACAAACAAATTTTATAGAAAAATTCTCAAATACAATTGAGAAATCGGACTTACATAGCCTATAAGTATGGATCCTTGGCTTTAATTTCCCATTGGTCCCAATGAGTGACAAACAAATGTTATAGAAAAATTCTCAAATACAATTGAGAAATCGGACTTACATAGTCTATAAGTATGGATCCTTGGCTTTAATTTCCCATTGGTCCCAATGAGTGACAAACAAATGTTATAGAAAAATTCTCAAATACAATTGAGAAATCGGACTTACATAGTCTATAAGTATGGATCCTTGGCTTTAATTTCCCATTGGTCCCAATGAGTGACAAACAAATGTTATAGAAAAATTCTCAAATACAATTGAGAAATCGGACTTACATAGCCTATAAGTATGGATCCTTGGCTTTAATTTCCCATTGGTCCAAATGAGTGACAAACAAATTTTATAGAAAAATTCTCAAATACAATTGAGAAATCGGACTTACATAGCCTATAAGTATGGATCCTTGGCTTTAATTTCCCATTGGTCCAAATGAGTGACAAACAAATTTTATAGAAAAATTCTCAAATACAATTGAGAAATCGGACTTACATAGCCTATAAGTATGGATCCTTGGCTTTAATTTCCCATTGGTCCAAATGAGTGACAAACAAATTTTATAGAAAAATTCTCAAATACAATTGAGAAATCGGACTTACATAGCCTATAAGTATGGATCCTTGGCTTTAATTTCCCATTGGTCCAAATGAGTGACAAACAAGTGTTATAGAAAAATTCTCAAATATAATTGAGAAATCAGACTTACATAGCCTATAAGTATGGATCCTTGGCTTTAATTTCCCTTTGGTCCAAATGAGTGACAAACAAATTTTATAGAAAAATTCTCAAATACAATAGAGAAGTCGGACTTACATAGCCTATAAGTATGGATCCTTGGCTTTAATTTCCCATTGGTCCAAATGAGTGACAAACAAATTTTATAGAAAAATTCTCAAATACAATTGAGAAATCGGACTTTCACAGTCTATAAGTATGGATCCTTGGCTTTAATTTCCCATTGGTCCAAATGAGTGACAAAAATAAATGTGCCCACAAATTGCCAAATTCCGGTAGAGCTGAACAAAATTTACACAATTTTAGTATAAATACTTTTAATTTTACCAGGATAAGCTAGTTTATATATATAAAACACATACATATAAAACATATACCTTTTTAAACGTCACACAAACAAATTAATCGCCAAAAAAAACAGATAAAGTTTGCCAGAACAAAATGGTAAAAAATACCCATAAAAGAGAAAAAAATACTAAAATTTACATTTTCCAGCATTAAAAATGTATCTTCGAAAATTCGAATTAAATTTCGAATTCCTTTTCAATCTTTTTAAATTATTTAAAAGATATATACATATGTACTTATTTTCCAGCATTAAAATTGTATCTTCGAAAATTTCTTAATAACTTAATTTCGAAACTCGAAGATCAATTATAAAACTTATTTTTTTTTAATTATTCATTACATATTAACAAAAACAATTTAATAGTAGTAATTCTTTTCATTTTATTCCAAATTCGAACACTATTTTTGGAGTCTTGTTAACATTCTTACGAATACATACATACAAAAATACTTACATGTAATCCAAACTATTTAAATTCTTTAAAACTAGGGGATCCAGTACACGGAATTCATTGTCATTTAGTAAAAGTGATGTTAAATTTCCCAAACAATCAAACGCATTCAGATCAAAATCTCGCAATGTATTGTTATTTAAATGTCTACAATAAAAGATTTAAATTGTAAAACACTTGTAGTGGTCTTCGAAGAAAAAACATGGTCTTTGAAGAAAAAACAATCTCTTAAATTATAAACGTAGACACACTGAAATTTATAACTAATTTTCTGAAAACCTCATCCAACCTCACCCCCCAAAAACTTCTTTTACAAACCTTTAAATTATATTAGATAATTGGCTACTTACAGACCTTGCAGCACGCTGAGATCACAAAATGTACGTTCTTTTATTTCGGTTAACAAATTTCCAGCTAAAAATCTGAAATAAAATATTTTAAATTAAATTTACCATCAAAATTCATTATTTTTTAATATGAATTTTCTTTTTTTTACTTTTCTAAACTTACAAATATCGTAGATGTGGAAATGTGAATGTGTTCCTTTCGATACTCCGTATGCTGTTGTCAGCTAACGACAGTGTGTGTAGATTTGTTAATTTAGGAAACATGCCGGCTTCTAAGTATTTTATTTGATTTCTATTAAGATATCTGAAAGTAAACAAAACACACATTTTTAAACTGTAAGACATGAACACAATATTGATTTACTTCGTGTGTGGCTTTAGTTATTTACACGTTTTAAAGCGGAAATAGTTCAGCAAGTGTAAAAAACTTTGAACGCTGGGGTATAGCTGGTAAAATTGTAGATTACTTATTTACCAAATACACAATGGAAAATCTTAAATTGATTGATTGAGGCGTGTTAATCTTAATTTTAGTGTTAACGTTAATGTTAAGCTTAGTGGTAATGCTAAGCATTAAATGTTAGTTTTAATATTTATGTTAATCTTGGTGTTAGTATCAGTGTTAATGCTAGTTTTGTATTAGGTTATATTATAGCTGTGTCCCCAAACATTTTCCATCTGTAGTTGTAGTATTCCGATTCGTAAGAATTACCCAGCACTTTTTACAAAATCCACTGACACAGGCCACGTAGTGCTGTATGTACTTCTAAAGTAGTCCATGTCTTTCAGAAAACAATTGTTCAGATTTCGAATCCTCTACTCCAGTAGGACTGGGCAGTTAGGTTTTATTTTAAAATCAATCCTAAAGTTAACATTAATATTAGTGTTAAAGCTAATATTAGTATTAATGTTAATGTTAATGCTAGTGTTAAACGTTATTTTTTATGTTTGAGTCTATATATTAAACTCTTGAAAATCGAATGTTTATTTATGTATATTATACGAGTATATATTTGTATACTCTTCACCAAAAATGTTAAGGGTATTTATAGGTTTGTCACTACGTGTGTAATTTCCACAATATTTATCTGAGGGCCATATAGTATATATATTCTGAATCCTTATAGATAGGGAAATTGAATGAGCCATGTCCGTCTATCCGTCTGTCTGTACGTGAAATCGATTTTTGGAAGACACTAGAAGAACTAGAGACTTGTCTTGGACTGAAATGTAAGATTTTTTTTTTAATGTAGGATTTTTCTTAAGAGGAATTGTATTGAAAATCAGCAAAAATAAAATATCGGTTCTGAAATTTGGTTACGAAAGTTTCTCCAATAAGAGTGATATGATTTCTTAAGAAAAAAACACACTTATTTTTAAGGAAATTCAAAAGTTTTTTTATTTAATGTGAAGTACAATCGATACAATTAAGTTCTAAATAAAACATCATTCAAATGGCCTCCAGGACTTCTTCTGCAGCAACGAATTCGATGAACCCAATTTTCGAGCACTTTTTCCACTAAATCAAGTCGTATGTCATGAATGGCACGTTCAATATTGACTTGTAAAGTTTGGAGAGATTCTGGTTTATTTCGAAAGACCAATAAGACTTCAAATAACCCCACAAGAAATAGTGTAATGGTATTAAATCACAAGTTCTTGGAGCCCATTCAATATCACAATTTCTTGATATAATCGAATATCTAAACATTTCTCGCAATAATTCAATTCTTGCATTTGCTGAGTGGCACGTAGCCCAGTCTTGTTGGAACCAAATGTTGTCAAGTTCAACTTCTTCCAATTTTGGCCATAAAAAGTTGGTTATCATCGATCTATACCGCTCTCTAGTGACAGTAACGGTGTTACCAATTGTTGAGAACGTCTTGGAATCGACAAATTGCGGTCTTGAGCAACACTTGCCTGAACGGCAGCAGTATTTGCATTACTTTGAGCGGTTCTTTGTCTTACTGGCACTTGAACATTATGTAAAGAAAATGTAAGCTCAAAATTTTCAACAATTCGACGAATAGGGAGCACACTTGGACGATTATTACGACCATAAAATGGCAAAAGCGCACGAAAAGTTGCAATTGGAGAGCGATTAGTTTGATAAAAAAACTTAATAATTTATAAACGTTGTTCTTGCGTATATCTCTCCATGATGAAATTGTAAACACTACTGAATACAATGAAATACATCATGACATATTACAAATGGCCGAAACGTCGCTTCAAAATCATATCATCCCTATTGGAAAACCTTATATAATAAGCTCTTAAAAATCGAGTGTTTAATTATGTATCATAAAAGCTTTTCCTCTAAATTATATATATTTTTATAAATAAATTTGTTAATTTAAAAAAAAAATCACATTTTTTCCCCGTTTTTTTTTATGTGCCATTTTTTGAAATGTTTCAACGGTAACGCTGATACATACTTTAAGATATAAGCCCACTGTCCGGTAGTATATCTAAATTATTTTTTTACATTAACATGCACTGTACTTTATGGACGAAAAGTTGGTACTTTTTGCTTTGAGTACTTTTTGTTTTTTCAATAAATTTGCTATACAGACAGTTTATGGCTTCATAAATATATAGCGTGAACGAAGTTACTGTTAAAAGCTAGTTTTATACAGAGTTACCTTGATATATAAAGGACCTAACTCATTATTATTATTATTATTTTTTTTTTTCAAATCGCGTATTTATCATATTTCGTTAGCTAACTCGCTAAGTTATCAATAAAAGCAACCACAACAAAACGATTCGAAAACCAAAATTGTGTTGGGGGTTTTCTTTACTGAGGCAACAATATATGTATAAGCATTCAGTTAACTTAATAAATTTTTTGATTTCTTCACAAAATTGTTACTTACATAACTTCTAATTTGTGTAAAGGCTCAAAAATCTTGGCGTGAAATGTGTGCAAGCAGTTGCTGCGTAAATCTCTGGATGGGAGAGTGGAAATAAAACAGACATGCATAAATATTAATTAAACTGTATACAAACAAATATACATATAAGATTTTTGAAAAGAGTAAAACCAAATTGTTGTACTTACAACTCCAATAATTCTTCCAAGTATATAAAATCATATTCATGTAAAATATTCAAACGATTGCCAGATAAAATTCTAAAAAGAAAAGAATGTAATAAAATTGGAATCAGACAAGTTAAATTTTGTGTTTTTTTTTTTATTCATTCATATGGAATTTAAGTGAATTATTTATTTAAATTAGACAAGATTGGGGTGGTTCAACCACAATTATGTAGGATTTATCAAAATATAAAAAAACACAAATTTAATAAATCTGTAAACGTTTAAATGTTGGTCTCATTTACTCACAATGTTTGTAAGGAATTGCCTTTGGCAAATAGATTCTCCGGCAGCCATTCAATTTTGTTTTCATCTAAATATCTGAAAAACAAACAAAAAAAATTTTAGCATTTTGTTTTGCCATCGATTTTGTATTGACTATGACAACAAGAAAATATGTTTTTTTTTTTGTGAAAATATTCTAACAACTGATTCGAAGAGACAAGAAAATTTGTTTTTTTAATGTAAAATGTATTCTAACAACTGATTCAAAGAGATGGGGAGGGAATTAAAAAGAAAATATACGGTTGTGTATCAGTGAGCTGCAACAAGTATGATCGAGCCTACTTATTCCCTAACGTTGAATTTTAAGAACAACACAAACAAGTATTATTTAATTTTATACTCGTTCGCACAAGCAGAAAATTCATCAACAAATGTAACTTATTTCGATCATTTGATGCGAATGTGCATCATCTGATTGCATGATGCAATGAATATAAGGCATATGTAGAAATACAAAAAACACCATAGAGTTGGTACATATTTTGTTAGTAGAAAATTTCATTTCGGAAGTCAAAAGTATAAATATTTATGTGTGCATGTTTCAAACTGTGACAAAAATATAAATAAAAATTATATATTCAAATACGAGTACAAAATTACTTTAAAAACTGAATAAAACACTAGTTCTGCTAACAACACGTTGGCCTCGATTCAAAATGAGTTTCATACTCTTAACGACACAGTCAGACCATTCATGTTAGCACAAAACAACAAGTGAATAAAACTGAATATTACAAACGAACGGTTGCGTAAACAAGTGTTTTTTTCCTTTTGAACAAAAACGATTAGATCATAAAAATCAATGTGCATATTTAAGTATGCCCGAAAATTTAACACTTGTTGCTGACGTCTGTTGTGTATCAGTGTTTTGCAAGTTTATGTCAGATCTTTGTTGAGTCAAATCAAATTTTTAGGATTGAAGACCCTTTCATCAGCTTTATATTAAAAAAGGCGAGAAAAATTTTTATGGCACATTTTAACACTCCAAACCTTTCGTTATATAGGTCTTTTTTCCTCCTTTCTAGAAAAAGATCTTACAAATTTCCCTTAAACAGCAATAAAACAGGCAGAAATATTCTATAAAAAGATTTAAAAAAGTTTAAACTTATGTTTAACGCCAGAAATCGTTAAAACCGTAAAATGTAGGTATTCCAGGGTTAATTTGGTACTAAAATATTCCACAAAATCGGAATTTTTTTGGGGGTTTTTCTAAATATGTCTTAACATAAAATTTAAGTTTTATGAAAGTTGTTATGCAAATGATGTAACTTTTATTAGTAAAATGACTAAAGGCAAACTGTAACTCCCCCCCAAAATCAAAGGCCTATTAACATATAAAGTTTTTTTTTAGTTCCCTCTGCCTGAAAACGTTGTCGGAATCTGGTCAAATTATTAAAAAAATATATATTTATTTTTAACAAATCAAAAATACTCTTACAATGTTTTAACAGGAATTGACGAAAATTGTTGAAAAGCATGCGAGTCCATAGTGCTGATAGAGCAAAGTTTTAATACCCTGAAAAATAAAGAAATAAATTATATGATTTTTATTTAATTTTCTGTTTTTCTTCCTCTTTTAACTTTCAATTTTTAACCGGCTTCAAAAAACAAGGAGGTGTTTAGTTTAATTCAAGTGGTATTTTATTTTAATTTAAACTTTATGAACCGATTTGTAAAATTCTCTGTTTTTTCTTTTTTTTGTTTGTTTGAAAGGGTTTGCATCGGAAAATCGGATCGCTCTTCAATTAATGGCCAGATTTTCAAAATTAAGTTTTTATTTAAACAAGTTTGCTGGCAATTTGCTTTGAAAATTGGGGAAAGTTGTTCCCCTTTCGCCCATCATAAAGTCTTGATTATCCAATAAATTCTCCATTTATTCACCGATTTTCAAAATTCTTTTTTCGTATGCTTAAAACTTGGTTTGGGGCAAGTTGTTCCCTTCCTCCTGAAAATATACATATTTTTAATCACATAACTCTGCTCTTTATTGACCGATATTTTTATTTTACATCCTAAAAATTAATTATTTTGATTATCGTATAACTTGGCAATTTATTGGCTGATTTTAAAAAATTATCCGTTTCCGTTGAAAGGATTTTCTTACAGTTTGGTCCCATAATTTTTTTCGGAAAGGCTAGTTTTTCCCCTTAAATATTGAACTAATCTTGATTTTTCTTTTTTAAATTCTTCAGTCTGTCCGAGTTCGGTTTAAAATTAATCCCTTGCCAAAATAACTTGACTATTCTTATTGTGAATTAATTTGTCATAGAAATGTCACGAGGATATTATTGATAAATCTTTGACTTTTTATATTTCGAGGGCAGAGAACTTTCCAATGCAACACTGATGCCGTTAACATTTATGTGTCACTAGACTACTGTCTAATTATAGAAACTAAAATTTTTTTAGCACGTTTTCTTTCGTTTATGTAGAGAAATAAAATATTTTATATTTTTGTGGAAGGGTCTTAAATGAATAGACCTCTAAGAGCTTAATTAGACAATTATAATAAATTTATTTGACACAAACGTGTTTAATAACTCTTTATAATGGCAGTTACAAATATTGTATATTAATTGCGCTCTTACACATGCTATTTATTTCCTTTATTTTTAATTGAAGCAAGGTTAGTGATTCCTTTGTAACAGATAATGAATTGTTATTAATTTTTATTTCATTGTACATTTTTATCGCACCAAATACTTACAATTCCTCTGTCATGGGTAGATTATTTAAAAATTTCTCATTTATATGAGTGAAATTGTTGCCCGTTAAATCTCTGCAATTAAGATATAATTTAAAAAAATTTACAACTGAACCATTAAAAAAAGTACTTACAACATGGCCACATCATTGTAGGGTAGATCGGCTGGAATCGCTGTTAAATGTTGGTTGCGGCATAAAATTTCATTGCCCCGACATGGACAACTGAAGTTACCTGAAGGCCAGTCTAATTTATTTGAAAAAAATTAAAAATAAAGTATACAAAAGATGACTTTAAATTTCCTACACGAACAAGCAACAAGTAAATAATTATTAAAGCAATTGCACTTAAAAGAAAAATTTTGCCTACTTTTAGGAGCAGTAATAAACTTTTTTTTTTCGCTCTAAGAGCTTTGGTGGTTAATACAAAACGATATTTGTTAGTTGAAGAAAAACATATGAGTATAAAATCTATAGCGAAATCCCGGAAAGGCCGGAATGTGGAAAGAGTGTACCAAAGCAAATACAGATATTATTATAACTTACAGCATGTACCAATCTGTATATCATCATGTCTTCCGTATGGTTGTTTGCGAAATAAATGATCCCAAAATTTAGCATCAGCATCATTAACACAATTCCACTCATCTGAGGCATCATCACAGTCTGCCGAACCATCACAATTCAAACGTTGTGGTATACACTGTAACGTTGTGTTGCAATTGAAATAGCCCATGGGGCAGGTGGCCTCTGAATTTTCAGGTAAAAATAAAATTTCATCTTGGTTAGTGTTTGAGAAAAGACATTTCGCTGGCTGGTTAAAGATGATGATGACGCAAAAGAAAAGGCATATGAGGTCTATTTGAAAAAGAAAAAAAAATTGGAATATTTTTTTTGTTTACGTTTTTACTTTTTTCACCAATTTAATTATATATTTATTCGAATAATTTGAAATATTTTTATCGAATAATTTATACGAATAAATTGAAACAAGGGTATTTTTTTTTCCAAAACTTGCGTCCAAAAAATCTAAACTTTATTAAGAAATTATATGCGGCCCATTGAAATTTTTATTATTTGATTATTCGGTAAATTGAAAATTTGATCAACGGTACTTGTTATTCGATTAAAAGGATATTTTTTTTCGATTGCTTATTTATTTTTGCTCCAAACAATTGAGCACACTTTTTATTCGGTTGTTTGCAAAAAAAAATTTATTCGATAAATGGAGCTATTTTTATTCGATTATTAAAATAATAATTTATATTTCATTTAACAATAAAATAACGGAAAACTGTTTTATTCCAGATTACATACAACGATTATTATTCTATGAATTGTATAATTTTTATTCGATTAATGGAGTTATGTTGGTTTTTATATATATTTTATTCGATTAATTTGACTATTTTATTTCCTTAATCGATTTTTTTGTATTGCATTTAACAATAGATGAACAAAAAATATTTAGTTGGGGAATATGTACATTTAGCGGTTATTATTCGATTCGTCTTTTATTTATTCGATTTATGGTATAATTTTTATTTGTTTAAGCGCATAAATTCCAAAATTCGCCCATTTTCAATAATTTTTATTTGGAACTATGCTAGGCTAACAACGTATTGCACCCACAGCTCCACCTGTTGTTGAGAAATTTTCAATCTGTTGGTTTTTTTTTTCGTAGACCTTCGCGTAGCAACTAGGAACAAATCCGCAGAAAGGAAGTACAGTGAACTCGCGGTAATGTGAACTAATAAAAACCAAGGTTGTTCACTTTATTGAATTTGTTTACATTTTCGATTGGAATAATTTGTATCACAATTACTAGCTTATTTAGTATAATACAAAAGGCCACAAAGGAAAGAAATGCCAGGTTGGTAAAATAACATAAAATTTATTTTAAACTTACAAATTTTCATATATTCGCTTTTAGTTTAATTCGAAATATCAAAACCATAATGGGAGATCATAAAAAAACTAGAAAAGAATAACGTGAAGAGTTTATAAAACATTTGAGAGTAACACATAGCAACAAAAATTTTCGGTTTTAAACGCCTGTCATGTGTCACAAGAGCTTATTTAACTGTTGCGAGTTGGTTTTCTGCCAAAAATTGTCGTTCACTATTTAGAGCCATCACACTTTGTTCACAATTTAGAGAGTTCATATAAGAAAATAAATGTTCACAATAGTGGATAGTTCACTGTTGTGGAAGTTCACATTACCGCGAGTTCACTGTATGTAATTTTAGTCATTGCATAATTTTTGTTCTATGATCTTATAATTTTTATTATATTAATCGTGTAAATTTTTTTTGGATTATTACAAGAATATGTTAATTCCATAAAAATAATAAATTAGATTTTTCTCATAAATTTTATTCGATTAATTGCAAATTTATTTCAATCGATTAACTTAACAATTAATTTATTTTGATAAATTTAATTATTTTCGTTCGATTAGAGTTCATAATTTTCGGTCATGCAAAAAATTTATTGATTTATCTATTCGACTAAAGCAATTATTTTTATTCGATTACTATAACATTTTAATAGTTTTTTTTTCGAATATTTTTTATTCGATTATTAAGATTAATGTTATGCGTTCGCACTCTTAACGATTTTAATTAATTTAGTGAAATACTTTTTATTTTATTAATCCCAATTTAATCGTAAATTTTTCAATATACATACATATCAGTTCGATTATTTAATACATAGATTGTATTATTATTAGAATAAATTTTAGTCGTTTAATAATTTTAATTTTCTATTTGGGGCAAAAAGAAAACTTTTTAATTTGTGTTTTTTTATTTACACTGCAAGTCGATAAATACCTTAAAGGAGATTTAATCGTTTCATACAAACAGGAAAATTTCAAAAAATTTTTTGCAAAAGTGTACTTACTGCGGAATATTTCCAAGTCACTTGTTAAACTAAATACCTCCATGGCTGATTTTAGCTCAACTCATTTAAAATTGTCGCTTTACGTATTCCTACATTCAACTCTCACAAAGATGCCGATTAGTGTATACAAATTCTGAATACATCTCTTATAAGCTGATCTTGTTTTATTTTTTTTTTACAATTTAGGCCCAAAAATTACTTGAAATGTGTATCTTTAAAATATGTTTCTTCCAAAAAAAACTGTTTATAACGACTTTGTTATTATTTTGCTTCGCTTTTATAGTTTTTCATATGTTTTTATAGCTTTCTTATTTGTTTCTTTTTTTTTTTTTTTTGGTAACAAACAGTGTAAAATAAAATTTCCAATATTAAGGGGCATCTGCTTTTCTTATATATATACTCGTATTTACGTTGATTTAAAATTACCAAATGAAAATCTGTAACGAAAAATTTTTAAATTTTATTAGCTAAAATATTCCATTGAAATATTTAGTTTTTCAAAATTTTGTTTACACATTTGCCACAATTATTCAAAAATGCTAATTTAAATAGATTTGAATATTTATAAAGAAAACAAACTACAAATCTACAAAGTGTCCAGATAGTTTTCGTTTAAAAAAATGTGCATTTTATCACCTAAAGATTGTAAATATATTGTCTCAGAAGTGGGGTGAAGAGAACTTGTCATAAGACAAGTCACCTGGTTGGACACCAAGGACTAACATACGGTTTGAGACCTGAAACGTTATATGAGAAGGACTTGTCTCATTCAGATCGTGTTGTCATTGGAGGGGCGTCAATTGACATAATTCAGACCTTCGGTACAAACATTTAAATTTAATGTTCCTTAATCGTATAAAAATTAATCGATTAATAGCATAAAAATTAATCGAATAAAAATTATTCGACTAACGAGTTAAACATTTGTACTTTATGAATCGAATAGTTGCTCAATTAATTGAATGAAAATATAAACGAATAAGCTTATTCGATCGTATAATCGAAAAAATATTCAATTTATAGTTAAAAAAAACTCAGTTCAGTACTTAAATAAAAATTATGCCATTAATGGGAAAAATATAAATGGCTCGATTATGGATTGCAACCGAATTTCAGTTGCGTTGCCAACCTGCAACTGTGGCTGTGGTTGCCAGAAAAGCACTAAATAGAAACTGAAACTGGCAGCTCTCAGTTCGGGGGTTCGGTTGCCATATATTATGTATGGCAACCTAAAAAGCTAAAAGATTGTATCGAACAAAATTTTTGTATCATTAAAATTATAAAAAAATAAATTATTCAATCGAATAACTGAAATAAATGTATTTAATAAAATAAAAGCTACTTTAATAATCGAATAAAACTTAACTGATGTTCAATCGAATCAAACTGAACGGATTAATCGAACAAAAATTATTGGATTGTGTGAATAAAAATTTTTCGGTTAAATTTGTAAAATACATATATACCCAATCCTGTTTTTACACGGTAGATACTTTTCAAGGCGTACCGTGTTAAAAAAAATCGTGTAAAAAAAGACATATAGTGATGTGTGCATAAAAAATGAATGTGTGCACTTTTTTACCCTAACATATGTCAAGTATCTGTTTTTTAATTTTTTCAAAGAATTCGGCGGCACTTTTTTACACATAATCTGTAAATTCCCTAACTAAACAGTTTTGAGAGTGTACATAAACCGAGTTATTTCAAAAAAGACCGTCGAAAAACAGGATGAGTTTATATCCGTCAACCGTGTTATTTTAAATTCGTGTAGAAAAATACCGTTTAAAAACAGGATTAGGTGTATTTCAAATCACATTTGCTAGTTTAACAAAAAACAACTCTGTGCATAATTGTATAAACATTTATTGGATTAATCGATTAAAAATCATCATTTGTTGTCGCATATCCTTTTTTCACATAAAAGTTAAGTAAAAAAATTATGGAATAAAATTTACTATATCGAATAGAAATTACTCGATAAACAATTAATCGAATAAAACTTACTCGATTAATCGATAAAAAAATTAATCGATTAAAAATTTTATCAAATGAAAATTAATTGATTAGCTGACAAAAAAATTTTTTTTTTTTACTTAACATTATGCAATTAATCGGGAAATAATATACGCGAATCGATAAATATTATGCGATTAAATGAACAAAAATTATGCGAATACTTTTAATATTAAATAACTTTTACTGCATAATGAATCTGATAACTATTAATTATGAAACGTTAAACCAAACTATGTATTTTGAAAGCAGACAATCTCTAATAACTTGTCGCCAATTTAAATTATTTTCGCTTAAAAAAACACACACACACAAAAACATCCGCTATTTCAATACCATAAAGAATTCATAAAATGTACACACATAAGAGCACATAAGGAAATTTCTTCGAGTTTTTTTTTTTAATGATTAAATCATTTGCTACATTATAAAAAAAAAAATCATAAGGGATACGTCAATCATTTCTGCTGAAGTAACAACAAACTGGCGACATTCACGTTACAATCTCCGGCTTGTGCTGCGTACATATCAAAGTCGTAAGCTGTTAAGAACCTATTAACGCCCAGGGAATCATTACAACTGAAGATAGAAGGTAAATATTTTTTTAATATTTACATAAAGTAATTACAAAATTCCAATTCAAATATGTAACTACATACATATGTATATACATACTCGTATGTATATGATAATTATTTTGGTTTTCTAATAATTGTTCGTATTTGAGAACAAGTCCCTAAATGTTTTTTTGAAACCGTTGACGTCATAAATACTATGAAATAATATTGACAAAAGTTCTTAACATATCAATATTTTCTTATGGTCAAGAACTACAATAAAAACACTAACAAATGTCAAGGAGGTTAATTATAAAGAAAAAAATCTGCCTACTAGTATTTTCTATTTATTTGTTTTGTCATTCAGAAATGTACATAAATTAATTAAATAAACATCCGCGATAAGGATGAAGATTTTCACTAGAGTGGCTGACTTCCAAAACGTCAATTGCTTTGTGTTTGAACAAAGCATCACATTTCATAACGCCGCAGTACAATAGTTATACAATGTATACCATTTCAAAACGCCGCCGCATAGTATTTTTAACGTAGTAAGAGAGCAAACAAGGCATCGGTTTTATAGTTGTTGCCTTGTTTCCGAGCTTTGCATATGGATATGATTTAAATACAGTAGCAATACTGTATACAAACATTGTATACGAACGTTTTGGAAGTCAGCCAGTGTGTACTATTTTTTTTTTAAAGCTACAAGCACGCAATGAAAAAAATATGTTTGGGGTCACCTAAAACAGTAGTTGTAGGGAAAGTATACATTAGGTGGTGGGTGGAAGAGATTAAAAAATGGAAATGGATTTAAATACATATGTCTCATTTGATGCTCATGGAAAGAGAGTTATGTGGTTCTCCTTATTGCGTTGTATGATCTTATGAAAGTATCCATTTTTTTTTTTGGTAATTAAAATTTCAAAGTAACACAACGAATCTACTTTTTCGATTTGTTGCTATTGATTGAGGGTTAAAAATTTAACGAATTTTTTTTTTATGTTCCAAAACTATTTCATACTATCTTTTAACCCAGTGACTTTCTTCACGCTACATGTTACTGCCAACGGTTCTCAAATGGGTGTCCGTAGCAACCATCGAAGGGGTCCGCATGAAGAGCCCAAAAAACAGTGTTTTCAAAAATAATACAAGTTTTTATTATCGATATATTATTTTTTACTTTTTCTACGTACATACTCGTACATGTTTATGTATTTATGTTTTAAAATCTTCAAACACAAACAACAAAATATTAGTTTGAAAGAAAAGAAAATGTTGTGAAGGCTATTTAAATTTTAGCTTTACATATTTAAATAAAAACGGTGAAGTCTACAGTACGTTATATGCCACAAAACTAAAATGGAGAGGCATCTTTAAATCATCTGGCTTTTTTTAATTCAACCTAAAAACAAAATGCAAACTGTGTTTCAAAGGGGGGCCGCAAAAAAAAATATTTGACAAGGGGTCCGTGAACAGGAATTTGGTAAGAACCCGTGGCCTAAACTATATCACCCCTATCGCGAATAAACATTCCCATGAAAAAACTACCAAATTTTTTTTTTTACTATCGTGAATGATTCCCATAAATTATTTTTTGGAATGAATACCCATACCTTACAAATATGGCATCGCAAATGTTTACTCCCGCGAATAATTTGACTAAAATTATTCACAACAATTGAAAGTGGGAACAAGAAGTGAACATGTAAGTAGCAATTTGTTTTTTAATCCAGAACTTCATGTAATCAGTTTTGTCTCTTATTTATTAACACAGGAGTGTTAATAAAGAACAAATTAATTGTCTGATTGATGCAATGTGTGCGAATCAAGACTATGGCAAAGGTTTCCAAAAGGATAAAAAAGAGGACGTGGGGAAATTTTGAAACGAGTTAAGCTTTTGTAAATGGTGTTAATCGGCTGGAGGATCGACTAAAAACGGAACATAAGAAATAAATTGACTGAAAACAAAAAAAAAACCGCAACAAAACAAAGCGGATCAGATTCATCACGTATTTATCCTCGCTACAGTCGTTCTATGGATTGATTTTCCTTTTCCAGCAACAGAAAACGCAAATAAACGCTATTCATAATTTTTACCTTATTACCTTTAATTTCTTTTATTCATACACCACACAAAAAATCCCACAAAAATTATTTGTTAAATCAAAACAAACAATTCAAAATAAAAACTTTTATTCCCAAGTAATTCACAATAGAGACTTAAACTCCCAAAATATTCGCGATATCAATTTGTTGGGGATGGGAATACAATTTTTCTCCCAAACAACTTACTCCCATAATATTCGCGATAGGGGTGTATATAGCAAATTTATGGAATAGCAAAAAAGTACTTAAAGTATCAACTTTTTCTAATTTGACAACCCAGAAAGTACTACACTGCTTAGCAGTGTCTAAAAAAAAACAAGTGAAAAAAAAAACTACGGGTAGCACTCCGGGAGTGCCGACAGAAGTGAAAACGTTTTGTGATTACAACAATACACGTGCTATTGCCAAAACAATTATGCGTAGATATAAACAATTATATAAATACATGCAATAAATTTAACCACTTATCAAGGCGTATGCAACAGATGAGCTTACTAGCACAGCTGACTGAGCTCGCTTTATAGCAAATTTTCATACAAACTGATATAGTTTGAAGAGAGTACATAAAAAATGGTTACAGTTTGGTACTCATACGTATTAAAATGCTTTAAATTTGTTTGTGTGTTTTGATATGAAGCGAGTGCTTTATACCAACAAAATACATGTTGTTTTTGGATTGTTGTACTTGTTATCCAACTGCGCATACCTGCTAGTTTTGCCATGCCACTTATTGTAAACGCAAATGCAACTGCGCCCGAGAAGTTAAAAACCTAAATTTTTTTCGCTCAAAATGAAGAGAGCGCCATCTTTGTGTACTCTTCTTAATCAGTTTCGCTCAAATTGAAGAGTGGTTTTTGAATGAGGGTTTTTCTCATATATGGCAACATCACCCACAAGAGAGGGCGCTCTCTTAATTTTGAGCGACAAAATTTAGGTGTTATCTGTAGGTTGTTAACTTCACTAAGCATGACGGTGTCGCGAGCTCTGAGGTTTTGTCTCATCCAAAACCTTCTTACCGCGCCAATAGAAGTATTCACTTCAAAAATTAAAAGTACCTAAAGTACCAATTTCGGTTCTGTTTTTATCCCTTGAAAACTAGTCTATATTATATACAATATACAAGTAAAAGTGCCTAAAGTACCAATTTCGGTTCTGTTTTTATCCCTTGACAAATAATATATATCTCTAAACAATAATTTAAAAAAAATAAAAGTACCAATTTCGGTTCTGTGTTTATCCCTTGAAAACTAGTCTATATTTTAATCTGGTTCATATGCAATCCATCATTTAACAAATTTCATACAAATCCATTTAACAGCCTTCGCATTATAGTGGGCTGACTTTCTCATTTATAATATTAGTAAGATATCGACAACTGTTGGGCTTCGTCCAATTTTTTTTAGCTATTGTGCGGTTAGAATATCCTTCAGAACGGTAAACATCGTTTTTAGTTTTTTCCGATAGATTTAAAATTTTTTGTTTTGCCATTTTGACTCGTAAAATGATTAAGATGTAATAAATTGTAATAAACAAACGATCCCTACAAAAAATCATCATAATAAAGTGCCTTTATTCAACTGAACCGTAGTGTATGTATGCAGTGGGATATTCCTACATATCACCAATTTTCCATGATAAGCGGCTATGCACATATTACGTAACGCTGTTTTCAGAGATTTTATACCCTCCCCCTTCGTAACGCTTTTTATAAATTTTCAGTGCTAAATTTCCAATCCGTAACAAATCTTCAACCCTCCCTCCCCCTGGAGCGTTACGTAATATGTGCACAGCCCCTAACCACTAAATGAGTTTCATCAACTTTTACTACCACTGTTAAGTTATTTAACAGTCCTGTGTTAACTGCAAAATTGGCTTGACTGAAATTTTTTGGTTAGAATCTTTGCTACTTAAATTTATCTTCATACACACTACAGTGCAGACGTGAGCACAAAACATATGCTTGCTTAAGACACAAGCATAGCTGCCAGATTTTTTTAGGTAATATCGTCATATTTTTGGGCAAAAATCGTCATTATCGTCAATATGGCTTATTGAAATCGTCATAAAAACGTCAAATGAAAAAACCGTTTTTTTTTATCAACAAAACATGTTTTTATTAATGGCAAAACATAACAAAACTCTTAAATCACCAAATCTTATTAAAAAAAACAGCATTATTTAAAATACAGAGATTGCATGTTTTTCCAGCTACAATAAGATTTATACAATAAAAATATAATTTTTTAAGAAAATAGACATATATGTATGTATAGATATGTATATGTATAATATATTTTACAAATATATATTGCAATTAAACATATTGATTAATTCAGGTAAACTGTCAGATCATAGCTGGTATATTTGTTTAGCTTTAAATAATCTTTTAAATATATAATATTGCCTCCGACTTTTTCAATTTCTTATTTTAGTCTTATTTAGGTTTAGCAGCCTAAATATTCTGTCCATATTTGCTGAATAATGTGGTAAAACTAGGATTTTTGTAATAAATTTAGTAAAAACCGGAAACAAAAGACTAGAATCTCTCGCTTTCATATCTGATATTTTTTTCAAAAATCCAATAGTTATATGTTTTTATCAGGAGAATAATTTTAATTGTCTGTTTCTAGCCTTGACTTTCATTTTCTTCAACAAACTGAAAAATTCTTTTATAATTTCAGAAAACCAACTTTTTTCTTCATTAATACCTAATATTAAATAGATCAATTTGGCCAGGAGCTTTATATTTATTTTCAAAATCAAATCTTGATAATATCTGATCACAAAAGCTCTATATAAAAATTAGCACAATTATTACTACTATCATATTTTTCTTTTGCATTTATTTGAGCTTCTTTCAATAAGTCTCTGACAAATATTCCTAAATAAATGTCTTCAAGATTAAAAAATAGTTTTTTTATAATCAGTTAAATAAAAGTTTTCAGTATTAAGCAAACTAGTTTTTAAAAAGTTGCTCATTACAATTTCCAGCAGTTCAAAGTTGCTCTAATAGTGCAAATATATGTTGCAAACTTGAATTATTTAAAATCGTCAAAATTAGGGTATAAATCGTCCCATCGTCAGTATGTCATTTTTAGGACCCAAAATCGTCAAAATGACGATAAATCGTCAAATCTGGCAGCTATGGACACAAGATGTACAGTATTGAATTGTTCTCTTTGTTTTATTGCTCTTGATTTTATGAGAACAGTAAAATTGTTATTCCCTTTAATCAAAAGTATACAACAACATTTATGTATCTGCCAAGCAACGGCATTATTTATTGTAGTGTGGAAAGCAAATTTCACTATTGCAATGTCATTGACAATATTGTCAACAGAAATATTATAGTGTGACAATATGTGCATGTGTGAAGAAAACCAAAGAACGACACGTACTTTGAGCGTGCCTTTTGTATTTTATTTCGTGTGTGATGCTGTTCTAAGCTTTATCATTTATAATTAATTTAACAATTTACTAAACATAGAATTAAAATAATATCATGGATATAGATGTAAGGAGTTTAATTATAATTATAAATTGTTATTTTTTGAAATTAATATACATACATACTTGTAATGTTTTTCTTCCCATTCTAAAATATATATCATATGGAATTTTTATTTTATTATTTATTTTATTTATTTATTTCTCTTTTTTAGTAGATAAAACAATGGAAATAAAATTTCGTTACAAAAAATTAAATTGTTTTTCTCTTTCTATAAAATGCTTGTGAAATAATGTGTACTTTGAAGTGTACAGTAGTTTTATTGTACACGTCCAACAACTGTCTATTCAAATGTTGTACAACAGTTTTGTGTGTTGTTGTTTCATTGTTCTCTATATTTGCTTTACACTCAATTATAATAACAACTACAATCAATATTCGCAGTTGAAAAAAATGCAATACTGTACACTTTTACGCGACTTGTGCTCACCTTTAGTATGTACGTTAAATTGAGCATATGGTTGTTCTGGCATAAAATTTCAGAAACCGGAACCAGTCGTGTGTCTTCTGGCCTTGTGACAGGTTTTCTTTTTCTTTTCACTCGCATGGTGTTCTCATCATAGACCTTACAACATCTTCGTTCAATTTTTTTTTCTAACAACATAAACAACAAATACAACTGACGTTCTTAATTGATCGTAAAAATGAGGTTGCAATTATTGGTGAAATTTTAACAAAATACAAAAATTATTTTTCTTGATTTTTTGCGTACATATTGATATTTTAATTAATTTTGTTTTATTTATAAACTCAATTGGTTGTTTATTTTAAGACAATTGTTTATTTATTTTATCTTAAATACTTTGCAATTATTTCTATAAAAAAATGTGCATATCTTTCTTTTTTTTTTATTAAACAATTTATTTTATGCATGTCAGTGAAGTGCTATTAAAATGTTAAGTAAAAGTGGAAGATATTTTTTTTAAATAGCAATTTTCTCATTGCTGCCAAAATATTTTATAAAGTACGAAAGTAAGATAAAAATCATATTGCTGAATAGTTTTTCTACATGCAAGCTATTTGCTATAGAATTCTCATATGGTTTGCACTAAAATTATCTTAAGTTCAACCTAATCAAGTCTTTTCAAAAAATATATCTCTAACGACTAATTCTGGTAGATGTCACAAAAGCTAAAGAAATTTTATTTGATTTTCACAAAATTAAGCCTTTAATTAATATTAATGGTATTTCCTTTTCTACATACAAAATGGCACCTTGTTGAACGGTACATATATAAAATGTTTTGCCAACCCTGTAATAATGCAACTTGTTATTTCACTAAAACAAAACACAAATTATGAAAAAGTGGAACGCCCTGTTTTTAATAGCTGTCAGCTAATTTTAACAGGGCACTATCAACACTTCCGATTTTTACGGGGCATAAAGTGCAATGCGTTCCACCATTAGTGAGGGCGATTTTTTTTAGAATCAAACACACTGCCATTTTAGAGTGCAAAACAATTTTAAGAAACGAACACCAAAGTAGACTTTCTGCATGGAGATGTACCATTTTTTTTTTTTTTTTGTAGAAAAGAAAACAAGATAAGTTTTGAATAATTTCTAACGTTCAAATAGAACTTTGAATTTTTTCGTCGTGGAAAACATCTCACAAAATTTTGCGGCATATAGTTTTGTAGGTCATTTGAAACTTTTTATAGCTGTTTACGTCGAGTGCTATGCCCATTTTTTTGAAAAAGGTACAAAAATACCCACACGGAAAAGAGTTAGAAGGTTAAAAAATTCCACAAAAATTTTTGTCGTATTGTTTTGGATAAAAGTGTTGGAACACACCTAAAACTTACAAAGTAAAAAAGTAAAGTTTTCCTATGCAAACACATACACATAATACTTCCCGGCGTAATTTCTTAAAATGCCCAAAAACACGGTATATTTATTTTCTTTTGGCCCCCTCCACCAGGATCAGTTGTTAGATTTTTTTGTACAATGTAATAATGTGTGAAGCTACCATTTATCCGCCCCCTAATCCGTCAGCTGTCTGCTATGCATACTGCGTTTTAAGTAATTGACAGCTTGGCTCGTTATATATTATAGTTGCCACAATTATTGATTTCTATGTTTTGGAGGTGGAGTGACTTTCACATTGCCTGCAAAGTATCCCCTAAAAAGGTGGATGAATCTCATTACTAATCATTTAAATACTCGTATACGATAATTAACATTTAACGTTAAGTTATACTATTTTGAAGGCGGTAAAATGTAAACGAATTGTTGCGTATTCGATTTGTTATATTTTTTTTTTTCAGCTAAAAATAAATATAGGCTGCTTTGTGTAAAATAAAATAACTAAAAATACTGAAAATTTGAATGGCCCCATTGAAAAATTACCTCAATGTAGAAAATTAAAAATGCTACCAAACTGAACAATAGAAAATGGTCCCCAGCTGAAAAATTTAAATTGGCCCTGAATTGTTTTCATTGAAAATTGCAAAAAATATTTTTGCAAAAAAATTAAAACCAAATTGAGAATGGCCCCATAATAAAAAATTTATAATGGCGGCAAAAATAATAAAAAATGGCTTCAAAAGTTTTTGTTTTTGTCTCTAATAAAAAAATTTAAAATCAAAAATTACCCCAAACTGGACTATAAAAAATTGGTACGAAATCAAAAATTTATATTGGCACTGCTTAGTAAGGACTCCCTGCATAGTTAACCCTCACTCGGGCTTAAGGATTTTCTCCACCATGGCATTTGCCGAAAAAGCAATGCTTACTAAAGATTTTCTGATATGCATTGTGATGTTAAGTCTCAATAAAATGCGGCCATTTTTCCTTTATTTATTTTGTAAAAAATTTCCTCAAATTTAAAAACAAAAATTTTTTAATGTTTAAAAAAAATACGAAAAATTGACTCCAAAGACATTGTTGTTGTTTTCAATACAAAACATGAAGCCTGAAAATATCTTGAAATTGTAATGTAAAAATTTCTTAGGGCTATTTTTACGAAGCTACGTTAATGCCTAAAGGTGTCGTATACGGACGGTTTGCAAATACTATAGTGTTTTCACATTAACACGAATTTAACAAATTCTGAATTTAACGTCAAATTCAACTGTTAAATTTAGGATTTACCATACAAAATTGTTGTTTTATTAAATTCAGCTTAAATCCTTTTTTGAATTGTATTTAATAGTGTTTTATGAAATACAACATTGTTAACACCGTACAAAATGCAGTGCTGCCAAGTTAAAATGGAGCCGGCAGCAGCTGATAACGTTTATGCCAATTAATAAGAACTAGTGTGTACCAATGGTCGACCCAATCGACCTTGTTCTAGTCATAGAAAGAAAAATCATAAAAAATCTCTTTAAAAACAGTCATACAACAACTAAAACTACAATTATTTAATGATACATTTGTATGAATTCACTAGAATTAAAAAAAAGAACGGGTAAATGCAAAAACAAAATACTCAACTCTTTCATCTTTTTTCCTACATTTCTCCCACATCTTAGTATGTATAGATGATGTCTTGTTTTAATTTTTCCATCCAAATGTGTAAAACACATGTATGTGTTATTTGTTTGGCTTTAACTTACATGCATAAGTAATAGATATGAATGTAGTAGTATGAAATTTAAACGGTTATAGCCGCCAAAATACTGAACCCACAATACCTCGTTCCCTTGTTTAAAAACATGTCTTTAATTTGGTAGAAGTCTTGTAAAAATCGGTTGTGTAATAGGTGCATAAAGGGCAGCACAAATAAAGCAATTGTCTATTGATTATGTATATAGATAGACGACATAAAAAAGGATACAAGGAAAAAATCTGTTACACTTATTTCTACGGGAGATTTATTTGGTTTTGAACAAATTTAATATACAATCTGTATGTAAAATCCTGAATTTAATAAACTTGTAGTGTGAACGCAAATTCAGCTGTTAATGGATTTAAACTTAAATTCCGGATTTAACATTCAGTATGAAAACACTACTAGTGAGGTGTCAATCGATTTGTTTTTATGGTCCGGAAGCTGCATTTTTTTTTTTTTTTGTTAAAATATCATGAAAATCTTTCGCAATAGATAGCACAGTAAATAGCTGAAAAATATTATATTGACGATTTCTAACAAATTCAAAATGGCGACCATAAAAAACTCTAGTGTGAGCTGTTAATAATTCGAATTTAGAAAAAGTTATCGTCGTGTTTATCATATTAGAGACCACAGAAATACCTTTCTATATAAAAAATTTAAAGTGGCGAACATGAAACAATAATGTCAGGGATCGAAAATTTTAAATGGCGACCATCGAAAGTTAAAGTTTATGATGGGTATTATAGTAAACATCATATTTATACTATTCTAGCAATATACAATAATCAAATTTTCTGAAAAGTAACTTTTACAATGCCGACTATGGAACAAACAGTATAAAGTCAGGGGCACAAAAACTAAAAACTATTAAAACCTTTACTGCCCCATTTATATGAGAGTATCTCATAGTAAATATCATATATAAACTATTCTAACGATATACAATAATTAAATTTTCTAAAAAGTAACTTTCACATTGACGACTATGGAACAAACAGTATAGTCAGGGGTACAAAAACTAAACTCTATTAACTCTCCCCTTTATATAAAGCATATCATAGTAAACAGTATATTCATGCCATTCTAGCGATATACAATAATCTAATATTCTAAGAAGTAACTTTTTCACAATGCCGACTATGAAACAAATATGTAGTATAAAAACAGGCGCACAGAAATTTTTAAAACGTTTTCTGTCCCCTTTATAGGAAAGTATATCATAGTAAATATCGTATTTATACCATTCTAGCGATATACAATAATCTAACCTTTTCACAATGGAACAATCAGTATAAAGTCAGGGGCACAAAAACTAAAAACTATTAAAACCTTTCCTGTCCCATTTATATGAGAGTATATCATAGTAAACATCATATTTATAATATTCTAACCACATACAATAATTAAATTTTCTAAAAAGTAACTTTCACAATGACGGCTATGAAATAAACAGTATAGTCAGGGGTACAAAAACAAAACTATTAACTCTCCCCTTTATATGAGAGTTATATCATAGTAAACAGTATATTCATGCCATTCTAGCGATATACAATAATCTAATTTTGTAAGAAGTCCCTTTTTCAAAATACCGACTATGAAACAAATATGTAGTATAAAAACAAAAAAAATATGTAGTATAAAAACAGGGGCATAGAAATTTTTAAAACGTTTTCTGTCCCGTTTATATGAGTATATCATAGTAAAAATCGTATTTATACCATTCTAGCGATATACAATAATCTAATTTTTGCACAATGGAACAAACAGTATAAAGTCAGGGGCACAAAAACTAAAAACTATTAACTGTCCCATTCATATGAGAATATATAATAGTAAACATCGTATTTATACCATTCTAGAGATATACAATAATCTAACCTTTTCACAATGGAACAATCAGTATAAAGTCAGGGGCACAAAAACTAAAAACTATTAAAACCTTTCCTGTCCCATTTATATGAGAGTATATCATAGTAAACATCATATTTATACTATTGTAACCATATAAAATAATTAAATTTTCTAAAAAGTAACTTTCACAATGACGACTATGGAACAAACAGTATAGTCAGGGGTACAAAAACTATTAACTCTCCCCTCTATATGAGAGTATATCATTGTAAACAGTATATTCATGCCATTCTAGCGATATACAATAATCTAATTTTCTAAGAAGTAACTTTTTCACAATGCCGACTATGAAACAAATGGTATAAAAACAGGGACACAAAAACAGAAAAATAATTTTAAAAAACCTTTAGTAGTGCATTGAAATGAGATTCTAATACTCTATAAAAATTTCAAAATGGCAGCCAAGGAAAATTATTATAAATTTAAATGGCCAAAATTAAAAATCATCAAAACCTGTCGTGTTGGGTATTATATTAAAGAGCCTGGCATGATCGTGAATCTAAAAATTTTGTGCACGATCCCATGTGTTATTTCTATTAAAAAAGTTTATTTACTTTATGGATTTGTTTTTATTATTTAATTTCCGAATTTAATTGCATACAAATGTTTATTGTTTGCGCCAGGTTTAATAAAAACAAACACAAATTCTTTATTTTTGAGCATTTAAAATAAATTTCAAAATAAATTATTAATTTATAACACCAACCTTTGCCATAAATCATTTGGCAATTATGAAGAGATTTCACTGGTTTTTCTTTTTCGGTTTTAAAAAAAGGAATTTTTATTTGGTTATCTCTTATTTCGCTTTTAAACTTAACATTCATTATATTTTAGTAGTATTATTATTTATTAAATTTTTTTTAGATTCATTGAGCATCTTTGATTTATTTAGATTTTCTGAGGATTTAAAAAAACAACACATATTATTTTTTTCTTTCATATAAAAGTTTTTTTTTTCACTTCAAACTATTTAATTTGCTACTTTAATATTACGATTATTTAAACTTCTTCATTAAATATAACAGCATAGAAAAAAACATTCACAAGCACAACACTTTAAAATTAACTGACAGATGGGAAAAATTCCTTAACATTATTATGGCTTTAACAAAAATATGTTCAACAATATTTACGTTTATTTACGCAAGCAAAATCTTTCTGGCATATTTAAACACAATGAGATATATTTTAAACACTTTTCAGTTTTATTGCGACCGTTTAAAACGCGTCCGAACACGACAAAATCCTACCAAAAACTGAGGATAATTTAGTTCTTGAATTTTATAAAACATAAAAAGAAAACAAATGATAAACACAATAATGCCCCCAAATTTGTTTGACCACGTGTTGAATTTTTCTTTGTGTATGTTACCGGCTTTGTATACGTATCTCCACTGTGT
This sequence comes from Lypha dubia, assembly GCA_947311025.1. Lineage (NCBI taxonomy): Eukaryota > Metazoa > Arthropoda > Insecta > Diptera > Tachinidae > Lypha > Lypha dubia. Next base: position 7,114,999 of record OX371262.1, on the reverse strand, counting down.
TAGTTTGTTTTGAACTTTATATGAAAAACCGGAAAATTACTCAATTCAATATATGAATGAAAAAAAGCTTTTCTCTGTGTTTTTGGTTCTCATAAAAATATACAGCTTTTTCTTCTTAAGCTTATTACAATTGGTGAAGAAAACTTTTTTGGTTTAATTTTGCTACAAAATTTGCTTCTTTATGCTGTTGCTTTTTTCCTTTAATTCAATATCAGATTAAAAACGCTTTTCCCAAAAAGTTTTATACAAAAAAATATACTAAAATTCCAATAAATACCGTTTTTCCAAAAATAAAGTTTCTTATAAATTACTATTTTTTATTAAACACCTTTTTTTTAAATTAGCTCTTTGCAAACAGTACCTCCTGAACAAGACCACATTTTCCACACTAAGTACTTTTTGCAAAAAATCATAAAGGAAGAAAAAATTTATCCAAATCAAAACTTTTTCATAAAGTACTTTTTCGCCAAAATTTCGTTTTGCAAAAAGTTCTTATTTTAAAGTACCTTTTTGCAAATGTTCCTTTTTGATGCAGGGTATTTTTAAAAAACCATATCTTTTTCGAAAGCATAAAAAAGTAATATTTCCAAAAAGTACCTTTTGCGAAAAGTACTTTATATATTTTAGAGAAATTTTGCAAAAAATAGCTTTAAAAAAATAATGGTTTTCCACAATCTCTCAAAAAAACGACAAAGTTAATAATTGTTACCCGTTTTTTTAAAGATAGTTTTGTTAAAAACCCTCCTTTTTACAAAGTGTATTTTGATAAAAGTACTAATTGATCAAGTCTCTCTTCCACCTTTTTTAATTTATTATTTAATTTTATTTTATAATTCCCTAAAAAAGTTAAAGCACCTGTAGCAAAAAATTCGATTTTATTAATAAAAATTTTATATAAAAAAAGAGTATAATTAAATAATCAATCTCAACACAATGGGACCACATCAGGACCCAAGTGGACTAATCTTCCTCTTGCCAGCAGCCTTCTAACCTAAATAATCAATTGATAAAAGTAAATTTCTCAAGAAATACTTCTATAAATACATAATTTTGTTAAAAAATTAACTTTCAAATAATCACCTTTTTTAATAAGTACCTTTTCCGAAAAAGTAACTTTTTCATAAACTACATTCTACAATAAGTACCTTTCCAACAAAGTTATTTCTCCAAAGATGTACACTTACCAAAAAAAAAAAATACCCGTCTCTTTAATAAGTACACTTTTTTTTTAAATAATATTTTTTATAATCACCTTTTCAAAAACTAAATTGTACAAAAAGTTCCTTTCCCATAAAGTTATTTTTTCAAAGAAATAGAGTCTGAACACAATGTTTGCGGTGCGGTGTCAAAAATTGACAGAATAAGAAAGTCCGGAATGGAAATAAAATAGATTTTAATCTCATGCCGTTCCGCACTGCATTTTTTTACTTCAAAATCGTATGAAAAACATCACCGCAATAAATTATCGATACATTGCTTTCAGACTCTTACATTTTCCCAAGCAGAAGTAGATTTTAGTTTAGAAGTAGTTCTAGTTTTAAAGAATAGTTTTAAAGAAAAGTACCCTTCTAAGGGAAGTTTGTTTTCCAAAAAGTACTTTTTCAGACATTACCGTTTAAGGAAGTAACTATTTACAAAGAAGAATTTTTCAAAGAAGTGTCTTTTCAAAAACATAGCAAATGCTAACCTTTTTCGAATTCTAAAAAGCACCAAAATCTATAAAATTTCTTAGCTTAAGAACATACTTCGTTTGGCCAGAAATTAACAAAATTATATTCTTACCCTATTTTGCAACCACGATCCTACTGTGCACGATGCACACAATATGCCTGAATTTGTTTTTTTTTTTATTTTATATTGTAATTTTTATTTTCCTTAAACTTATGGGTACAAAAAAAAATAATAAATATTATCTACATATATAATATACATTGATAACTTAATATAACTATAAGCCTTAAAGTATGCACTATAAAATTATATGTTTTAAACAAAACAATTTATGCAATAATATTCCTGAATAAGTAACTTAAAATACTTTGGCCTTTAAGTTCGCTGCTTTAGATTCCTAGAACTTTCCTACTTAAATATAAAAATTTATAGAAAATATTCGTCGTCGCTTTTTCAGCCAGATTATAGGCAACATATTTGATGATGCATTTTGCCTAGTAATGGCTGCGATAGTTGTGCACTGTATGATGATGAAGATGATCACGTTGGGCAGCTAAATGGGCCTGAGCAAAGATTTGTTGAATATCAGCATCCGACAGGTTATCCAACAAACTGCTATCTATGGTGTATTCCTGTTGCAATCTACCACTGTGTGATGTGGGAGCTGGAGGCAGGTAACCTGTAGTGGAGAAAGTTAGGATGGAATTTTAAATTGCTTTGCAAAAATAATTATGAAAAAATTGTTTATCAATGTGTTTGTGGATCCCCTCGCCTACAGATCATCTTTAAAGGACTTTAATGAAGTGGAAACTATATTACGATGGATTACTCACAGTAAGATTTCAATTACAAGTTCCAATTGATCGCTTAAAAATGTAAACAATAATATTATGAAGAGAAAATGGTGCTACTACTCTGTCATTTATGCCATGTTACACTTTTATCAAATTAATATTTTCAAAAAGCTGAAGATAGATAGCGAAATCTGAGTACCGGTAATGAAGATCTTGTCTTGATATACACTGTACAAATAAATAGAAATCTTAAGAAAATTTTGAGGATCATTGCAGTTGTGCCGGATCACTGAGCGATCGGCAAATTTAGGATGCAAAATTTCTGGGCAATCATGTTCGAGTCGAAATATTTGAGCAGTCTAGGCGATCTGATTGAATATCTCAATAATAGAGGTTGCATCTAGCAACCACTTACCATATCAGAGGATTTGGATCATGTCATGCAGAGGTTAACACTGATGATTGGATCGGTTTGTGAAAACGAAATCATCTTGATTCTTCTTTCCCGGAAATATTAAACATTAGATGTCACAGAGAAATTCCGACAGGGTGAAAATAATATAAGCGAGCCTGCTCAAACGAATTAGCTCGAGGCTCACAGGCAGTAACCGCCAATCATCGTAATGTTTTTTAAAAAAAAGCTTTTAACTAGATACTAAAAGGCGTTAAAGCTCTATAAAATTATCTTCGTAAGAGTTTCTTAGTTTTAAGTATTTGTTTAAATAAATTTATTTTCTCTTACCTTCGGCCGGCGAGTTACCATAAGGAGGCAACAATGTGTTTGAGGGACGTCCCGCAGGACTTTCAGCAGTGGGCGGTTCATATGTCACCGGCTTCCAGGGCTGTTGGGTAGGTTCAGGCTGATGACTAATAAATTCTGGCTCTGGACTGGGTACAGATTGGACAGGAATTTGAGGAGAGGCATCGGCACTACCAAAATCCGGATTATTGCCAGCAACTGGACCAAAGCCTGGGAATTGAGCTTGAGGATTAACATTGGCAAATGCGGGTGGTTTCTGATTCAACGGTGGCTGTACATTAAGGGGAAAGAAACCGTTGTTGGCGGGCACCTGGGCTTGAGGAAAATTAGGTATTGACGGTATTGTAGGGATATTAGGAATACTAGGAACAGCTGGTACAGCAGGAACGTCGGGAACTGTAGGAAAAGTAGGAATAGCAGGAAATGCGGGCTGAGCTGGACTAAAGGCCACCGTAGGAGCTTGGGGAATGGCAGGAACAGGCGCAGCTGGTACAAATGAGGCCTGGAAAAATGGAGGAAATTGTTGAGTGACATCATAATGTGAGGGTGGTTTAAAGTGTTGTACTTGAACAACAGTTTGAACCGGTTGTACGGGATGCAAATGTTGCACTTGGTGAACGGGTTGGAAGTGATGGACAGGCTGTACACCAGCAACTGGCTGGATACCTGCAGCAGGTTGAATTGCAGCCACTGGTTGTATGTGTTGCACAGGCTGCACATGTTGGACGGTTTGGAAAGAGTTTACTGGCTGTACAGCTGCTACCGATTGTACTGGATGTAAATGTTGTACAGGCGCTACTGAAGCAAATGCATGAACAGGCTTAACAGCAAGAGCATGTTTTCGATGAGGATAAGTAACGCTGTATGATTGAACAACAGCACCACCAGGTCTAATAATGAAAGGTTGGGCAGTGGCTGCTTGATGAACATGAGATACGGGTGGACTTACACCACCGGCATAGGCGGGAAAAGCAGCATTAAATCCCGAGACAGCACCTAATCCGGGAATTCCTCCCGACAGCACCGAAGCACCGGTCAAAGCTCTATAGTGTAATCCTGTATTAGGGTATTTTAAAACTGCCGGAGAATGTAAAGGTGAAGCAGATAAAGGATGTACAGAAAAACCGGAGGCAGCATGCCAGGGCGATCCATAGCCATAGTGGGAGGCATAAGGTTTCGGCCATAAGCTGCTTGGGGCAGCTAGACCGCCACCATAATGAGAAATGCCTCTTTTTTGCACTTCTTTCTCCTTTTTGTCTGTATCAGCTTCAGTTATTTCCACTTGATTGGCATCTTCGCTTACAGTGGGTTTCGGTTCTGCCAAAGTAGTCCGCTTTTCGCTACGTCTTATTTTAGCTGCAGCCGAACTGACTATTAGTAATAATGCCACAAATGTCAAGGTAAACACTTTCATTTTCACTAGTTTTTTCTCTTTTTTTTGTAATTTTTATTTTGCTTCTTTATTTGTTTCTTCTTTCTTTTCTTTTATTATTTAATCCACGTTATGTACATAAATGTATTAAAGCTTTAAACCTTAATTGGCTGCCAAAAGTTGGTAGCGAGTTTAATGTCAACCCGTCAATTGTTGGTCGCACAATGAAATAGACTTCCTTAGTTTGTGGTGTATTTATAAAGCGGATATCTTTCGTAATCATTTAACTGTCCATTCCAGCTGACTGACTGCCTGCTGACAGCTCTCTGTTATTTGAAATTTAAAAGCAATTGATGGCGCTCCCTCTCTTTTGAGGTCTTTGTGTGTTAAAGTTAAACTTAATAAAGCCACAAGATATTTTGCAACAATTTTTTTTAAGGCTGTTTGTTGGACGTGCATACTTAATTTTCAATAAAAAAAAATTTTATTCGGTAGATTTTGGTTTAAATGCATTTTTCTTTTTCTTCTTTTCGCACTCTCTTTAAATATTTCGTTATTTCAAACAAAAATGAAATTAATTAAAATTCTCAACATGTTATTGGACAAACTAACTAAATGACTAAATGCTTTAGTGGCAATAAGCTTTAGCCGAGCACTGTATCCCTAAACATAAAATAGTAACTCGCACATAAACCTTTAGTTCTCTTTTCCACTCTTCTTTTAAAATTTTTACTCATTAATATTCGTTTCATGTTCTTCAGATATTTTATGATTTTTAATTGAATTTTTATTTGATTTAAATTTACACCAATTTTATTTTGAATTAAATATTTCTTAAATTCATTTTCAATTAATATTTGTGGTAGGTTGTGTTAATTTTCCTTTCTGTGTTGGCCATCTGTCAAACTGGCGATTTTAGACTAAAAGTATTTAATTGGCAATGAATGGCGTGAGAATTTAAATGTGATTAGATGTTTATAGATGGCATCGTTTACAGTTACAAGTAGCCAATATTACCTGACAAGTCGGCACTTTGTTAAAGGTGGTGTTGGGGTGTTGGTTGCTTAACACGATTGTAATAAAGATGTCATGATCAGCTGCACACTTTTAAAGGCGCTGGAAGGCAATAATGACTCATTGGAAAAACCGTACGCACAGATATGGAAAGAAAATTATTGAATTAATAAACAATTTTATTTGTATTTGTAAAATTGGAAACAAATTGTTGTTGGTTTTAGCTACTAATTAGAAGGGCCGTTCACATATCCCGGGCCCAAATCGTTACATCCGTGAACGTAGGACTCGTCACGTAATAACTGTATAATTGGATGGGAAATGACGTGGCGAGTTGTACGATCGCGGATGTAACGATTTGGGCCCAGGTCAATTGGGAATAACAATTCCGGGGGAGTGTTTTATCCTAACCATGTTCCCTTATTCCAAATAAAATCTCCTCGGGAAATTTCCCACTTTTTCTCTTATTCTAAAGAAACTTGGAAAATGGGTGACTCTTCGCCGGGAAAAATATAGGTATTCTAAATATGAGAGAGAGAAAAAATTCTAGAAGTTTTTCCCCAAATATTGTGAAGGGAATTAGTGTTAAAATTTTAAATTCAAATTAACGGCCTGACTCACGATCTCGAACGATATCGTTCGCTGGATTTCTAGACATAAAGCAACTAACTTGTGTGCCACTAATAACCGATTTTATTCAAATTATTTTTTATTTACTGGTACAAAAGTTTAACAAATAAATAAAATCGATGATTAGAAGGTCGCAAATCACTTAAGTTTCCTTTCCGACAGAAAGTAAAAAAATTTTGTACAGCGATGGAATAAGAATTTGTTTAGAATAAATGAACATAAATAAGCATAGGAATATTATATTTCTCTCTTGCTTGGGAAATTTTTACTAACTCCATCCCAAAATATGAACCCGATTTTTTTTTCTTACACGATTTGCTGTTGACTAGAAATAAGTCTGCGTTCACACGTGAAAGTTTTCTTTCATGAAAGTGGAAGTTTGTGGGTGAGAGGGGAGAGAAAATAGAAACCGAAACCATTCTTCTCTCCCCTCTCACCAACAAACTAACCACTTTCGTGAAAGAAAACTTTCACGTGTGAACCCAGACTAACCGACCTTTATAGAATTTTGTAATGGTGCAGATCCTATGTAATATTGGATCTTGCTGAGCTAATTAAAAATCGAGCGAGTCGAAGTGCTTGAAAATTGGCGCTCTAACCACTACTCAGTGCCACGTCAGGGATGGGTAGTTTTTTAAAAAATTTTTTTTTTTTACAATAGAGAATTATAAAATTTTTGTGACCAACCAAAAATGAATTTTTAAATTATACCTATAAATACCCTTTTTTTTTTTTTGCTGAGAAACTTGTGTTTGTTTCTACAATTTACAAATTTTTCTTTAATTTTTGAAAATTTTTATATAGTTTTTACTGATTTTATAGCATTAAATATGTAGTCAAAAAAATATTTTTACAGTTTTATGTGCTATTTTCACATGACGAACAAGTGATTTGAGTGTAAAATTCAAATCACTTGTTCGTCATGTGAAAATAGCACATACATATGTACATAAGTATGTGAAAATAGTCTTGTTTATTAACAACATTAATATTTACCTATAAATCTTATCAAATCATCTTCAATTTTTAAAGCAACCAGATATTTCTTCAATATAAAGGTCAGTCAATCAAATTAAAACTATTTAAATAAATTACTTTTCTATTGAAGTTTTCTAACTAATTTTATCACGTTCGCGCAAACATTATTTACAAAAAAATATTAATTACATAACAGCAATTGTTTTATTTTTATTTTGGTAAAAGCTTACAGACATACATACATAGATACTCACTCGTATTGAATTGCACCAAACGTTAATATGGAATTTAATCGAAAACACTTTGAAGAAAAGAAAAAAATCAATTACTTTCACTGCCAATACGTTATAAATTGTTTTACTATTACTTTTGTTTTTGTAACTTTTTCATATTAAAATTGAAAATCGATTGAAATGCAGACGACAGTATTTGAATTATCAATTATGCCAACAATGATTGTCTTGTAACGGATTAAACATCAAATTAAAAATATCTAAAATTTTGTTTCTTACTCACCAATCCAAGAGTTTTAGTTTCGTTTATCAATGATGTTCTACCCAACAGTAAAAAAATCAAAATAAAATGCTTAATATATTATTTATATGTGTTAAATTGCACACTTTCTCTTTGGTTGAAGATCAATAATGAAAAGCTGTTACATATTCTGTTAAGAGACCCTTTTCTGCTAATAAACAGTACTACCAACATATAAAAATTAAAAAACGCTCAAAATGTCTTTTATATGAGTAAAATACGGTATTTTTTCTTCCTTTCTCAATGCTCAAAAGTTGGTAAACATTCTGTAGTGTCTCTTTACTGCAAACAAACACTTCTACCAACATTCAAAAATGAAAAAACAGTGCATTAAATATCGTATATCGGTTTTTTCCTATTTATTTTTGAACACTAATGATGTAGAGTTATTACATATTCTGCAAAGTATCCTTTTTCTGCTAACAAACAGTGCTACCAACAATCAAAATTAAAAAAGAGTGCATTAAATATCATTTATATATTTGTGTTACTAATTTTTCGACCTTTTCTTGAAGTTATTTATATTTGATTGAAGAGCTTGAGGTCAATTTTTTAATTGATATATGTAAGTAAAATAGCGTATATTCGGTTTTTTGTTATTTATTTTTTAACATTAATGATGTAAAGTTATTACATATTCTGCAAAGTATCATTTTTCTGCTAACTAACAGTGCTACCAACATTAAAAAAATAAAAAACGCTTAAAATGTCTTATATGAGTAAAATACCGTATTTTCTCTTTCTAATTATTTTTGGACATCAATACTGAAAAGTTTTTACATATTATGTAATGTTTCTTTTTGCTGCAAAAAAACAGTGCCACCAAAATTTAAAAGTAAAAAAGAGTGCTTAAATCATCATTTATATGTGAGTTAAATAACGTGCTATAATTTTTGCTTGATTTATTTTTGTACATTAATAATGTAAAGTTGTTATATGTATATTCTGTTAAATATCGCTTTTCTGTAAATAAACAGTGCTAACAACATTGAAAAATAAAAATAAATAATTTATATGTGAATAACGTGCTTACACTTTTGTTATAATGTTTTCTTGAAACGAGATATTTTACATATTATTTCAACAGCTCAGCTGATTATTTTATGCCATTTTTTCGCCACTTCTATTTTTATACTCTTCACCAAAAATGGTATTTATAGGTTTGTCACTATGTGAGTAATTTCCACAATATTTATATGAGGGCCATATAGTATATATGTATATTCTGAATCCTTATAGATAGGGAAGTTGAATTAGCAATGTCCGTCTGTCTGTCTGTACTTGAAAACGGTTTTCCGAAGACACTAGAAGAGCTAGAGACTTGGGTCTTGGACTGAAATGTAAGGATTTCTCTTAAGATGCTTCGTATTGAAAATCATCAAAAATAAAATATGGGTTCTGATATTGAATTATATATACAAATAAATGAAGATATACATATATGTATATAACCCTTTCAAAGATAAATTTATAACTACATGAGGTGCCCCAGTATTGAATATGTATTCTTTCGATTATAATTCAACGCACGAACCATCGTGTATATTAACTTAATAATAACTTTATATTTTTTTTTTCGTACAAACCCCCTTTTTATAATTAATTGATGAAAAATTGTAAAATATTTTAAACAGTCTGTATTTTTTTTTTTTTTTGTAAAAGGTTTTCCAATAAGAGTGATATGATTTCTTTAAAAAACAAACACACTTATTGTTAAGGAAATTGAAAAGTTTTTTTATTTAATGTGAAGTACAATCGATACAATTAAGTTCTAAATAAAACTTCATTCAAATGGCCTCCAAGACTTCTTCTGCAGGAACGAATTCGTTGAACCCAATTTTCCAGCATTTTTTCCAGTAAATCCAAGTCGTATGTCATGAATTGCACTTTCAATATTGACTTGTAAAGCTTGAAAAGAGTATGGTTGAAATCTTTTAAATCTCCAAACTTTTCTCGCAATAATTCAATTGTTGCATTTGCTGTGTGGCAAAATCAGCAAATTCACGACGTTTACGGCGGTCCAATGGCTTCAGTTCTTGAGTGAGAACAATTTTATACGGATGCAAACCCAAATCCTTTCTCAAAATCCTGCAGGTTGTGGTTTTAGACACTCCCAATTGTTGAGAACGTCTTGGAATCGACATATTGCGGTCTTTAGCAACACTTGCCTGAACGGCAGCAATATTTGTAGTACTTCGAGCGGTTCTTTGTCTAATTGGCACTTGAACATTATGTAAAGAAAATATAAGCTCAAAATTTTCAACAATTCGACGAATAGCGAGCACACTTGGACGATTATTACGACCATAAAATGGTAAAAGCGCACGAAAAGTTGCAATTGGAGAACGATTATTTTGAGAATAAAACTTAATAACTTGTAAACGTTGATCTTGCGTATGTCTCTCCATGATGAAATTGTAAACACTATTGAATACAATGAAAAACAAATAACAGATCACGACATATTACAAATAGCCGAAACTTCATTTCAAAATCATATCATCCCTATTGGAAAACCTTACATTTCACAGCGATATGACATGATGCCAAATTCATGGTAATCAATATTTCATAATAAATTTTTTCCGGCAGCATTTAACCAGAAAGAATTACACTGTACTACACACTGTGCTTTTACAAGAGACTCCGTCAGCGTTTTTTTAAATGTTTACATCTGGCATTTATTGTCGACTACCTTTTACCTGTGACTTTGATCACGCTACATGTTAATGAAGTCATAAACTTCAATTTCAATTTTCAACTATTCGACGATGATGAAATTGTAAACACTACTGAATACAATGAAAAACAAATGACATCTAATGACATATTACAAATGGCCGAAAGGTCACTTCAAAATCATATCATCCCTATTGGAGAACCTATTATATATGTATGTATTTGTCGAAAAGTGTGTATGTTATTTATTCTATTCTATGTATGTATGTATATACATAGATATACTCATATGTGCATACTTTTTTATAAGAAGGTAAATCCTGTATTATATTCAATGAATTATATATTTACAACTTGGTGGAGGGTTTATAAGATCCGGCACAGCCGAATATAGCACTCTTTCTTGTTTTTTATCTAGTTTAGGTAACTTAGCATACGTTAAGGTTTAAAAAAATAGATTTGTATTAAAATGAAGTACAACAAGCTAAAGCAAAATAATCCCTGAAATTAAATAAAATTAATAGTTAAATTATTGAAGTGCCACTGTAGGGGTACCACTCTATTAAATATAACCATAATCAAGCTAGAGGTTGATTAGTTAGTTTGCACCAAACAATTATTAGAAGTGTGTTAAATTTTACGAAATTAAATACCTTGACTTAAAAATAAGAAATAATCCTAAATTCTCTAATGTACTTATGATTATCTCACACATGTGCAAAACCATCGGTTCAATAGTTTGGAAGATATAAGTATGTATTTCAAATTGCTAACAATACATGCATACAAAATACACACGTACATGTTAACCTAAATTAAGTATTTAAAAAAAAAAAAACAAATGTCTTCACAATGAATATTCTGAAAGTCAAACTTTTGCTTTATTAACGGGGCCAGTAGTCTAAAAGTTTTACAAACATTACAATTAAGTTGCGAACAGTCCCATTGTTTCGGCTAAAGAACTACCTTTCTAAACTATAAAAATTTTAGTCATGCGCACATTTTAAATAATTTTATTTGAAAAAAAGCGGGATCCCTTTTAAAAATAGCAATAAAAACAAAACAACGTTTGATTCGTCTGATACGCATTTAATACGCAAGAATCAAAGGAACAGAAATTTTTAAATTTTTTTTCTTTTTTTTTTTTAAATGTGTACGCGGAAATAAAAACGGACTAAAATGTATATTTTCGATGATTTATTGCTGGCTGGCATCTATAAATTTAAATATATTTTTTTTTTCTTCTACGCAATAATTCTTAAAAAAAAATCGTCTTGAAAAATTTACAGCTTTTTAGAGATGGGCACTCGTCTCACGTGAACACTAGATCATGCATGATCGTTAGTTAATAATTTTTCCCTTCATAAATAAATGGTTTTGATAAATTTGTTTAGTACATTAATTTTATCGATCGGAAATAAATATTTCCAATACTGCCTGAACTGGATAATACAATATAAAATTACTTGAATCTTAAGGAATAATTAAATCTATTATTCCTATAAGTTAATTTAAGAAAAAAAAATAACTCTTAAGAAAAAGGGTTTTCATAAAGGTACTTTTACAAAAAAGCACTTTTTCATAAATATTTGCTTTAAAAATTAATTTTTCTCAAATACGTTTTTCAAAAAAAGTTTTAGTTTTCCCACAAAACTTATTTCCTAAAAAGTACTTTGTGCAAAAATAACTTATTTACCGTTGAAACTAAAAAATTTTGTTTAGCATTGGCTAAACATATATGTATTTATCATTGTTAGATTTAAGATTTTAAAAACTTATTGATGTTTCAATCTATATTTGAAGATTCAATAAGTAATAAAAGTATAGAAAAAAAAATAATAACTTATTAAAAAAGTACCATTTACAAAAAAATTATTTAAAATTGTCAATTGTTTCACCAGGTTTTTCTTCAAAAATTACTACTTGAAAAAATTATTTAAAAAGTGTAGGTTAGCAAGGGTAGTGTGAAATACACATCCACTCGGAGATCCAATTGGATCCATTGTGTTTAAAAAGTGTAAATTTTGACAAAATAAAAGTTCTGTTGCCAAGATCCATCTATTCAAATAATTGCCAGAAAGTACAAAAATTTTTTCCAGTTTTGCATGTCTACACTTACAAAAATGTAATCATTTAAACTGATCATACTTTTTTAAATGGTTATTTTATAAGAGCACAATATAATAACTGGAAAATATTTCGAGATATCAGCTTAGAAGCATTTTTGTTCTTAAAAGTACCAATTTCCGTCCCTTGTTGAACCTTCATGATAATGTTTTTTAATTTTAATTTAGTGAATATCACTTTTATTTTATGTGACTTAACTAACCTGTGTTTAAATTTTTACAAAAACTTCTCGCAACAGTGTCGCATTAATTGAATTTTGTCGTTTTTACCCTTCGTGGTAGGTACATGTTTTTGTCCCACTTCAAAAACCCTAAATCCATTCAGTAGTTAATTTTTTGTTTCTAAGTTTTTCTTATTTTAACGAAAAACATACTATATTTAAAATAAATAATAAAGTAACTGTATAGAGGAGAACAGTACCAAGTTTGCAAAAAGTACCAAAATTTTGTTTTTTTTTTAATTTTTAAATTAATTTATTATATTTTTATTAAATTAATAAATAAATTTATCATGTAATTTAAAAAGGAAAAAAGTTATATTTGTATCCCCTTTCTCGAGTGTACAAATGTCACAAAAGTCCCATAAAATTTTTTCACTTGTTTTTCTATTCAATTATTGTGAATACGGTTACTGAATTTAACCCTTTTCATACCATTATTAGCATTTAAGTTTCCAAAAATTCCAACATACTCTAGGCCTTACATCTTTTGGGATTACTCTTTTATATATGTATGTATAAGGTAATGTTATTGAAAGTGGTGTAAGTCCACTTAAAAAAGTTTTTCACGGTAATTTGATGAACATAGAGACTATATCTTAAATTATATGGAATATATCTCAAATTATATAGACTATATCTTACAGGACAGCTTATATACTCGTATAGAAATTTCTCCGTTAACATTGTAGCGTGTAATATGATTCGACTTAAGCCGTTTGTAAAGTGTCTCTTTACTTGCTTAATAATACACAACAAGACAAACTATAAAGTATGACAAAAAATTTATTGCAAAATTTTTCGATTATCTGCATTATAAGATAAACACAAATTATTCGAATAACTAACAAACGATTTAAATCGTGTTAAATAGCTTTTGTGGGTGGATGGATGGATGGATGGTTTGTTGTGCGAACATGCGAATATTTGGATGAATGACTATTTAAAGAGGCATCGGGACGCATGGTTTGGAATATTTAATTTCTAAGTGTTGGTTTGATTTTGATTTTTTCTTCTTCCCAAAAAAATAAATTAATGAAATATAGAGCTCTGTTTGCAATTGAATCAATTAAGAGACATGATGTAATTTTTATTATGTTCAATTTGGAAATTAGCTAAGAGTTGGACAGAAAGACTTGCAAACGAGGTCAAATTTTTTTTTTTTTTTTTTCAATGTCTGAATTAAAAAATCGGTGCAAGCGCATTATGGTTCAAAATTTGTTTTAAAATTTTCCTTTTAGTTTATTAACTTTTAATTGCTAATATGTAATTGTGTAAATTTGCCTTTATTCTCTCAATTTTAGTCATCTAGTTTAAAAAAGATAACACAAAACAAAAACACACACACTTGCACCCACACACACACACAACTTGAAAATTATGTGTTATTTGAAATGCAATTTAAGTTTATAAAACAACTAGCTTTTACCCGCGGCTTCGCTCGCATTGAAGCCATTAAATATCTATCAGAGATCAATGGTAGTGGTATAATAAAAATTAATTAATATTACAATTATATTTTATTTTTTTTTAATAAAAAGTATCCTATGTTACTTCTAATACCTCCAAGAATATGTGTACAAAGTGTCATCGGTTTAGTAGTTTTTGCGTGAAAGCGCAAAACAAACGGACATTCACATTTATAATATTAGTATGATTAATATGCTTTAATATCGTAGAGTCTGATGAAAATCTAAATATTAAATTGATTTACCAATAATGTGTGATATAATTTATACTAATATATACTCGTAAAACAATTAATTAAATATAAAACCTTTAAGTAATTCATAAAATTAATAATTTTGGATTTTTTGAAAATTTCGAAAATAATTTCGAATTTTCGAACATCACTAAAACTTGATTTTTTTATAAATTTTCATACATATTGAACACGTGTTGCTGTAATTGGGGCATAAATTGATTTTTTCTTTCGAAATTTCGAAACTAAATTAGATTATGTATGTGAAAACGAAATACATACATATCTAAAATGTTTAACAAATTTATTTACAAATGAAATTTTATTAACATTTGGCTGTTAAAATTTTATACTGAATTGGAATTGAAATTAATTTCGAATTTTCGTACATAGCCATATTTATTATACATAAGTATATTGGTTTTAACATTAAAAGTATACTGCAGTTTATTTTTTGTTTTTAAATTGCCTTTTTCCGAAGTTTTGAAATAAATTCAACTATGCGAACACATAATTGATTTACAAAATTTTCCAAATTTATTTCCAACTTGCAAATATTACCAACTGTTTTTGTACATTAACATTAATATTTAAAGCATGTTGCAGTATTGCGTTTACAAAATTGCACTTTTCCGAAATTTCGAAATTAAATTCCATTTTGCGAACACAAAATCAATAAAATGTATAATAAATTTCATTACAAATTAAATTTTATTGAAATTTTGAAGATAAAATTTATGCTACATTAAAATTTAAAATTCCGAACTTAATTTCGAATTTTCGAACTTAATATCGAATTTTTCGATTTGTGCACAATATTAATTTTAAATTAAAATTGAAAGAAATTTTTTTTTTTTTTTTTTTTAAAGAAAATTTAAAATTTTCAAGTTCCTTTATGCTTAACAAGGCAAACATATTTAATTTCGAAATTATGCGATAAACCAAATTTAAAGCTTAAATTTACAACAACATTAATGCAACATAAATTATGAAAAAATCATATCGTTATCTTAAAAACTTTCAATCTAAATTTAAACTTTATTCAGTTTTACACAACTTATCAGTGGTTTTGTTGTATTTATTTTGTTCGCAGTTTTCATCAGTACTGTACAAATATGTACAAAACATGTGATACCTCTTATGTATACAGACATACATTAGTTCCATTTAAATAACAAAACATAAATTTCCATAATATTTTTTTTTTAAATATTTTTATCTTTTATTTTCTCAAAATCTAAATATGGAATTTTTTAATCATATATACTTACATACTTGCATGTTGTATGTATGTATGTTTATGCATCTTCTCAATTTATATGTTATACTTAGGGATGCAACCGGTACCGATACCGATATATCGGCGATACTTCTGGTTTTCCGATATATCGATATCGGCGATATTTTACTGTCGACATGCCAATACTTCTTATATTTTTCTTTAGAGTTTTTTGAACAAAATATTCAATTTTCAACTCAAAATCAGAATACATAATGAAATTGTTTCTTCTATTTTGCTTTGCACCATAGTAATGAAATGTTCTCTCAATGCTAAATCTTGTAAGTGTTTGTATGTTTTAAGATTTTTTTCAAGGCGCATTACATACAAGGGGTGGTAATTCTACAACAATTACAACTTAAAATAACAACTGACATCTCAGCCCCTATGTCAACATGTACAAATTTTGACATACGAACCTCTAATTTGCGCAAAAAAAAAATAAAAACTGTGCTTATAAAATATCACCACTTTGAATACGTCTTGATTTTCTTTTATTCATTTATGCATGCGATTATTTAGTTCAGCGATGTAAAAGTTGGTACAACCTATTATTTATCTACAATTCTTGACCCTCGATACAAAGCTCGAATATTTCAAAGACAATCGACTTCAATCCTATCGAAAAAACGTCTTATTGAGCTGCTTAACATGACTCTACATTCCGAAAGTGTTGAAGACACACTCCTCTCTACACCTCGCAAAAGTTCTGATAAGTCTACGAGAAGTACTCGCCTTTGGAGCGTATGTGAAAAAATTATAAGAGAATCCGAGGAGGATGAGCCTCTATCCATACTAAGCTGTGGTTCTGCTAACGAAGAAGTCGAGAGATACCTTAGATCTCCTAATATTCCTAGAGATGCAGACCCTCTTGTTTACTGGCGCAATGACATATCCTACCAAAACTTAAAGAAAATGGCGCAGAAATACTTAAGTTTTCAAATGAGTTCTGTCGCATCTGAGAGATTATTTTCCACTGCAGGTCTGCTTCAAACGCATTTGAAAAATCGTCTATCTCCGCAAAATTTGAGAATACTTTGTTTTTTAAACAAAACTCTTTTAAAAACAATTTTAAATATTAATCTTTTGCAATGTTGTTTTTATAATTTTAATTTAATTTTAACATGATCTCAAATTCAATTCTTCCTTTTTTAAGTCTTATTAATATGAATTTTAAATCTTCAGCCAATCTAAACTGAATGCCAACGTTTATTTTGTAATATCATAAATATTGCAGACGTTTTGTTGTTTGAAAATTTGAAGTTGAGAAACTGAAATGTATTGAAAATGTTGATGATTTGAATGGCTCATTAATAAACACTGTTATTTTGTATAATAGAATAATTACTCAATTTACTTGAGCTCAATTTCAATATGCGTATCGGTATCGGTAGCGGCGATATTTATTTTTGAGTATCGGTATCGGATCGGCGAAATGGCGTATCGTTACATCCCTAGTTATACTACCGTGGCTAATTTTCAGACTTAACAACAACATTTTGTATTAAATTAAAAATAGCATACAACATTTTTCTTCAATTTAGTACAAAGTGGCAAAGTCAAAAATGGAAATTCGCCAACCGTAATAAAGTCATTGTGTTGGCTACTTAAATTTAATTAAATAAATAATATTTCTTATTAAAATATTTGTGTTTGTGTGTGTCTTGTCAATTTAAATCTAAATTCTTAATTTTACTCTATTGCAATTTTATTTTGTTGCGTGATAAAAATAAAAAACTTAATAAAATTTTAAGATTTTCTTTTATTATTTCCTATTTCCTATTACATACATACATACAAAAAAATTATTTTTTTTATAAAAAATATATTATTTTGTTTGGTTAAACTAAAATTATTGCTAAATTACAAAAAAATGGTTGGACTCAATATTTCAATTTTGTGTGTTTAAAAAGATTTCATATGAAAATGCTATGAGATTGCGTTTGAGTTTTCAATAACGAAAACTTTACCTATAACTTTCTGATATATTTGTGTTTTATGCGAAAAAGGGCCAAAAAAAAAAGAATGTTCGAAATTTCGAACTCAATTTCGAATTTTCGAGAATAAGCAAATTAATAATTTTGAAAGTTGAATTTATCATGTATGTAAATATAAAATAAAATTTCTAATTTTGTAATGTTCGAAAACTCAAAATTTGACAATTTAAACTTTTCAGAATTACATTATTATTATAGCTTATTATTATCTAAACTAAAACTAAAATAGCTTGGCTTTTAAATAAAATAGTAACTGGGTAAATTGACTTTCCTTTACAGTTTAATAATTTTTTTGCAAAGAATATAAAAAAGTTTGTGCTTATATTTTTTTTTTTCATTTTAAGAACGCATATTTTATTGTGCAGGAGCAAAATATCTTGAAAATGTTTGTTGTGTACTGGAGGTAAAGGTGTAAAAGCAAAATCCTTAATCTGTATATGACCCTAAAGAATTATATGTACTAAAAATATATTGTATATTGCACTTAAAATCTATTGAGATTTCTTTTACAAGGTTTTATTAATTTTAGTATTTACATTATTAATATTAAATATTTTGTGCTAAAGCAAACAATTAAGGAAAATGTAGTTATAAATTAAATTACTTTTGAATGTATAAATTTTGCTTTAATTGTAAATAGTATATCGATTTATTTTCATTTCGAATATTCGAACATAAATAAGAAATTATATTTTTCATTGATCCGACTTTTATGTTTGTTTTTATGAAAATTTCAATAGTAAAATTTTCAATTTCAATTTTGAACTTTTCTTTTCGATATTAAAAAATAACAACTTATTTTCGAAAGGTAAATATTAAAAAAGAATAATTCTCAAGTCTGGTTAAACCAAACATGTAATGATTTTTTTTTTTTTTTTTTGGGAAATGAATAATGTTAGTTTTCAGGTACCGATGTTAGAAATTTCGAAATTAAGGTTGAATTTCTTAAATACCTATTAATATAACTTTCAAGTTCATTTGTTGACAACAAACTTTTTATATGTTCGAAATTTCGAATTTGATATTTTTGTGGGGAAAAATAGTTTTGCAACATTTTTTACTTTAAAATGCTAAAATATATCAATTCTGTTGAATATGGCCGACATTTCAAAAATGTTTTCGAATAATCAAAGTGTAAAATTAAGGAAAAAGTTTAATAACGAATAAAAATTACTGCTTTTATTGAAATACTAAAAATAAAAGCTGTATAGACTATTTTTTTGAATTGTTATTCGGATATTAAAAAATATTAAATCCAAATGTGTTAAAAATTTCATTTTTTAATTTAAAAATTATCAATTCCGTTTTTATGTTTGGAATTTCGAACAATTTATGGCTGATTGACTTCAAAAACCATTACTTTAATTGAAAAATCTAAAAATATAAGTTTTGGAAACATGTTCGAAATTTCGAACATAATTTCGAATGTTCAGAAATGCATGAAAATGTATATTATGTATTTAGAATACATTAAAACAACAAAAATATTAGCTTTCGATTTTCGCTACAACGAAAAATTGGAATTTTTTTAAATTTTGTGTTGGTATACTAATCTACTACTAATTACTAGAAAAAAAACTAGATCAAATTTCATTTCATGCTAGACCTTCAAAAAGAGAAAATTACAACTAAAGCAAATTTATAAGCATCCTTCTGTTAAGCATTAAAGTTATAAAAATTTATAAAACTAATTACAATGTAAATAAAGGAAACTTTCTAATAGCAGCATTACGACAATCAGTTTTCCAAAACTAAAAAAAAAAACATCCCTCTTAAAAAACTAATTAGAAAAATATTTATAAAAAAAACATATCCAAAAATTATACACTCAAATTTGTTTTAATATTTTGGACCTAAATTTTTAGCATCATATATGTTCTACATATTCGGATACGTGGGCAGTTTAGCCGTTTCGACTTTATCCACCACCTTAAAGGAGGGGAAAAAGCCTACTTGATTGGTGCGTGTATTTTTACCCTTTGAAAACCCGTCCCAATGGTTGCCAGCAACCCCCACCAAATCACCCGGCTGCATGTGTAATTCATCATGATTGCGTGCCTTGTGTGGCAACACTACCAAACGATTGTGTGGATTTTGTCCGCCATAGTAGTATATATCGTCCAGCGATTTAAAACGATGTGCAGCATCGGGATATAAAGTTTGCATAATTTCATATGCAACACGGCAGACTTGTGAACTAAAAGTACAAACTAAATAATCCGATAGCGATAACAAATGGATGTCTAGAATAATGCCATTCAAGGCATTGTCTGTATAACGCGTTGATACGGCAGCCAAACGAGCCACCTCAGCATCACCGATAATCTCGTATTGGGGATATTTCTTGCGTGCTTCCTCAATGACGCGTGCATCATCGGAGGCCAAAAAAATCCGTCTGGGTACGACGGTGCCATTTATTTCTTGTGTCAAAAAGTAATCTTCGACATATGTCATATACTCTTCAATACTATGGAAAGCTGCCTCGGTGCCAACTTTGTCTGTGCGCCGAACATGGACCCTAAGAACAGGATGGAAAACAATAAAATAAAATGTTCAAACAAAAGTCATTTTGTCACTCACCCCACTATTGGTTTCTTCCAGCCCAGTTTTGACATGCTCGCTTCTAAAAATTCCTTAGTGTCTTGTTGCGGTCTCAATAAATACTTTAGGAATTGTCCCACCCACCATACTATGGGATCGCCGTGTAAACGTCTCAGTCGTGGTGCCAAATCTTCTGGTATGGTCAAAGGCAAATACGGTGGTCTGGGCATTAAAGAATCAATAATGGGCAAAACTAATACTTGAGTTTCCGGCCTGCCTGGCCAATTATTGGCCCGAGCTCCCTCCAGCTCGAAACAGGTTTCGGATACCGGTTGAAAAACCTCTTCCCAGCCACCCTTGTGATAACGCCAACCTCGGGATTTCAAAATTAAAGTACGCTCAGTGGCGTAAGCCACTATGAAACAGTAAACAGCATGATGCAGTTGACAGCCATAGCCACAGCCTTTATTTAGTTTACACACCAATTTGCGTGCTTTCGCACAATCGGTAGGATTTTGTAAATGATGTATACGCCTCTGTATTAAATCACTTAAATCTTTAGCCTCTTTGTATCGCCACGCCTCATAGCCATCTAGCTGCCTTAGGCGTTCCATATCACTCAGTAGCGAGCGTTTGTGTTCCGCTCCCATAAAAAGCACACGATTAATTTCCTCTGAAATATCTGTGGCCGGCTCATGTGTCACCTGTTTGCGTATTTTGCCCAATTCATTGCTAAAATAATTCCATATTTCGCCAATATTATTTTGTATACGTCGACGCATTAGCTCATATTCGAGTGTGGGTTCATTCGTGGCACTGCCATAAGGTAAAGAAGGAGATTCAATTTTACTTTCCCCACCAACGGGATTTCGTATATTGTATTCGAGTTTTCGCATTAGCTCAAGAGCTGTTTGTTTGTCCACTTGGTCGCTATAAATAAATGGAAAAACTCCTGTTAATTCAAGGTTAATTATGTACAGCAAAGTCCTTTGGAATGAGTAGGAGGATATCACAAATTAGGTTAGGCTTCATTTGCCACTAATTCGTGTAGGCTGCTTAAACGCAGAAAAGCTCGGCAGATTGTGATTGTAAAAAAAATCAGTTTATTAAATGAAGAAAAAAAACTTCAACCTGAGTTGGTCACTACAAGTTTCCGAAGATTCATCTTCAATAGAAAAACAAAAGTTGGCGGGAGAAACTAAATACTAGAATACTATTCCAACAAAAAAATGCGTTTTATTTCATCCCTTCAAGCTGCAATAAAGGATGCCAAACCGAACTATTTGAGAATTCCGGCTTTCACGATTTAGAAATGAATCCCGAAATACTGGGACACCATTAAAAGAAAAGACAGCTTTGACTTTTTGGCTTTTAAGCTGAATTGAAGGATGCCAAACCGAGTTGATTGGAAATAACGGAAATCGGGATTTAGCAATAAAATCTTGAAATACTGGGATATTATTCCAATTAAAGCTCCAATGAAGGATGCCAAACCCGATTTTTGGAATCCCAAAATACTGTGATACCATTCCAAAAAAATATTTGTGTTTAATTTCAGCCATTCAAGGATGCCAAACCGAACTGTTTTAAAATACCGGTATTGTAGATTTTTAAATGAAATCTCGAAATAGTGTGATATCATTCCAATAAAATTGCGTTTTATTCCACACCTTTAAGCTCCATTGAAAGATGCCAAAGCGGATTGGTGGAATCCCAATTACTGTAATACCATTCCAAAAAAAAATTTGTGTTTAATTTCAACTGTTCAAGGATGCCAAACCGAACTGTTTAAAAAAGCCTGCGTTCAGGATTTTGAAATGAAATCCCGAAATACTGGGAGACCATTTCAAAAAAGTTAATATTTCGCTTTTAAGCTGCAATAAAGGATGCCTGCCACATGGGACTAATGTTATAAAATACTGGTATTTTGGATTTAAAACAAGATGGGGGATACTCTGCATTTCGAATCGAATGCAAGTGCAAATAAGATACAAATTCGAACAGTTTTCTTTTTGAATCGAGTTTCAGAGTAACCCCCAGGTAGTATTCCATATTTATTAATGCTGAAGAATATTATTAAAAAATTAATATATTTTTATTTAAAAACTTAAGTTATAAATTTTGAATTGAACAATTGGAGATTTTGATGCTTCTGTGTTCTTAAGCTACGAGGACTTAATACTAGTGTTGTATGTTTGTTCATATGCACCACACGTTATCAACACGTTGATGAAACTGTTGCCTGTGAGGTTGGGCACTTCCAATTAACCAAAGTTTCTCTGTATTTTAATCCTATTTATTAGTATTACAATTAAATGATCATTTCGGGATCAAACAATTTGCGGTAATAATTTTTATTTTAACTACTAAAAAAATTAATAAATAAATAAATAATTTAAGCAATAACATGCAATCTACACACACATTTACTTCTATAACCGCTTAATGTGCTTTCTTTCTCTTTTCTAAATAGAATTGTATTTCTTAAAATAGTTTTTTTAAACAATTGTTTCTAAATTGTATTCAAAGTAAATATGTACAACAAACAATAACTTTTCAATAATAATCCACAACAACATAATAAATAAGCGCCGGAAATGACACCAGGTTGAACGCCAATTAACTAAACGAGGCATACAGTAATGCAACGAATAAGCGAAATTGCATAGAAAGATATACCTGCACCACACAGGCCGCCACGAACAAAGAACAGTACACACAATTAAATCTGGGCAAATCTTTAATTTTTTTTTTGTAAATCATTTTCTTATGCTTTTCATACAAACTTTTACACATTCGTCTTTGGTTCGTGCCTCGGAAAAATATTCTGTATAATTAAAAAACAAAAAGTATTTTGTGCGTAGTATGCATCATATTACATGTTGTTGCAGCAAAGGTTTGAATGAAAGAATGAATGGCTTTTGTAGAGCTTTACAAGTATTAAGGAAACCACATGGTACAAGCATTACAATAGTTCGGTGCGACAATGCATGAATAAACTTGTCATCATGTGCGACAATGCATGAATAAACTTGTCATCATGACACTTCAAAAAGACAGTTGGACAGGGTAATAATAATATTTCTTTTGACCAAGACCAAGGGATAGATAGCAAGTATATTTTCCTCGATTTTATAACACTCAGGAAGGAAGTTCAATCTTTCCTTTGAAACTTTAAAAATCTGATCATGCTCCCAAGGGCATACACCCAAGATCATAATGCATCCTTAGATTTTATAGTGATCTAAAGCTGCAAGAAGCCTTGTAAAAGACACACAGTGGGGATTTTGAAAAAGAAAAAATTTAAATAAATCATACAGTTTTAACATTTCGAAAAATATTTTTTTTTAAAAAGCAACTCATACGCAGTTTAATGTAAAATTTTGATAAAAGTAGATTTTTTTCCACGTTGGTTTTTTTTTTTTTTTTTGAAGAATATACATGTTAAGTATTTGGAAATGAAAATTTTTTTTTCAAAAATGGTTGAGGTCATCATCGTTATTTATTTTTCATAATTTTGGTATTGAAGTTGCCAGAGCGTTTAAAAATAGATTTATTTCTATTGAAATGATCAAATTTAAGGCCTGTTTTTTTTAGTTCTAAAGCTTCAAACAAAACTAGCAAACTAGCCAAAAATACTAAAAAAAATCTCCTTTTTGGGATTTTGCGGAATTTCTTTGGGAATTGCGGGATTATCAGAAAAAAATTAATTTAGTTTTATTTTCTCCGTTTTGCCTACATACTTCACTTCCCAATTAAGTGCAAATTTTTAGCCGTTATTTTTATTTATTATTATTATTGCCGGCTAAAAAATAATTTTTTCCAAATTACCAAAATTATTTTGGACTACCATTTGAGAAATATTCCTGCACATGAAATTTTTTGTATAATAACCACAAGTCTTCACCCTAAATGTATTTTAATAACTTTTCTAACAGTGCTCTGTTAACTGAAAAATTCGTATTTCGACTACAGCACACGTAATCAGGCTGATTGGCTCCAGTAAGACTTTTAAATTTTTGGTTTGCATCTGTGCTAAGCCCGCTCTAAGGGAAAAATCGTGTACTTGATGTGCATAAATACATGATGATTTGCATGGTAAGGGGATTTTTTTTCGAATTATTATTTGAAATTAAAAGAAAATAGGGAAATTAAAAATTATTTCTTTATACTCACTTCAATAATGCATCAATCATTTGTTGTAATTCTTGATTACGCTGTTTCGATGCCTCCAACAGTTGCATCGCTTGATTGATACGTTTCGATGTTGCATCAGGTTGCAGGGTACTCTGTGTATTGAGTTTTGTAACAAAAACGTACACTAGAAATGCCCAGGCTAGGCAGAAAATGATAAGGGCACGTACCCATGAATTCGATGATGTACCAAAGAACTGACGTAACAATGACATTTGTAGAGATTTTTCATAAAACAGCGTAGGCGGAGGCGGCTGTAATAGTTTGTGCTTTTATTCAAATTGATTTTGTTTTGCTTTGATTAAATGGTTTTGTTTTGTGGCGATAGTGTTGGTAGTGGTTGCGTTGATGGTGGTGGTGCACTTCACTGGCTGATTGAGATGAGAGGGTTAAATGTGGCGGTTAGTTATTTTTTATTGAATTTATTTGTTATGGATTGTTTTTTTTTTTTTTTATTACATACAGTTATGAATTTCTTTATTTTTTTTTTTCTTCTACCGCATGTGTGCACACATGTTTTTATTCATGTAATTATGTACCTATGTCTGTTTATGTATAACTTTTTTATCGTCACATTATTTAAATTTTTTAAATTTTATTTATTCATCTGCAATATAAAAATCTTTACATACTACCAATTTTTTTAAGCTTTTTAGACGCTGAAAACAACACCAAATAAATATCGTCGTGTTAAAATTTGTAAACGCTTATTTGCTTTGAAAGCTAAACAATTTGTTAAGCACTTTATAATTTGCAAATAAAAAAACCAAAAATCTACATAATACCTCACGAAAGTTTACAACAACGGCAACAAAAAATATTATAAAACAAAACTATTAGAAAAACACTAGAATTAGTAACTGAAATTAGAAATAATATTCTACTGATAAGAATTTAACTTAACGCCTCTTATTCAAATTCTATTTAAAATACTCTTTTTGTTTAGTTACAAAACTGCTTCACTCACTATCATTCTCTCGCTCACTCTTTCGTTTGGTTTTATGCTCTTCAAGTAATGCTGCCAGATTTTCAAAGTCAAAACTTTCCGACTAAACAGTGTGCGGTCTTTGAGTACAATATCTCAGTTTATATACGAGATCTGAATTGGCCCTCGTCAGCAAATAGAGTTTTAGCCGTAAAATAACTTTACAATTGTCAAAAATAGCTCAGTAGCAGAGCTGTAAAGGAATGATTTCTTTTTGAAAGAATCTACGAATCATAAACTCTTTTGAATTTTTTTAAATCATGCAAGAGTTTTTTAATAATGATCCTAATTCTAGTGATAACAGTGAATTAAAAAATTGCTTTTCCTTAAATCACCAATAAGTTCATTAAAAATTTAATTCAATTAATCTTTTTATTGATGTGAATGCATGCAAGAATTTTTAATTCATGAGGAATGCATTGGTGTTTTTAATTATATTCACATTTTGTGTAAAATTAATCAATTAAACTTTTTGTACATCATTTTGAATTAAAAACCAAATTCTATTAATCATTCTTTTACAGCTCTGCTCAGCAGAACTTAAAGAAAATTGTTGAGAAAGAAAATTGAAAAAATTTTGACAATAGTCAATGAAAATATGTATAAAAAACACGACCAGCTGCGCTCTTGCATGAACTTGTTAAAAATATGCTTTGGCAAGTGTCATCATTTTGGATTATTTTTGTGTAACTTTAAAGACACATAAAAAAATTAATATGTAGTTAATAAACATACATATTTATATTTATGTATATGGATCATTCCACTCTTATTTTAATAAATGGTTATTTATTAATTAATTAATTAATTTTAACTCACTACACTTAAAAAGTGAAAATTTTATAAAGGGGAATTCGTACCTCCTCAGATCAGATGTTTTCTTTTGTAGGTTGTGATTGAGCATCACTCATTATTTAATGATACGTTTTGTATAATTTTTTTTTTCGATGATAATGATATTTGCATGTTTTTTTCACTTTAAAGATCTTTTCAATGCTAAATGCGGCAAGTCAACGTTATTTACTTATGAATGTTTCAGCTCGAATATATTATATTTATTTATTCTATTATTATTTTCTTTTTCTCTTATTTCAACATGTACCCTTATAAATGTTATTCAAGATAATAATCTGTTTTAAAAATGATAAAAACTGGATCTAAATACTTAAATACACACAGTCTTTTATCGCTAATATTAATTCTTGATAAAATTTCCGTAAACAATTTTTGGTAAAAAAGCAGTACATATTTTGCTTTTAATATTCATAATATCACTCCTTGAGATCTCGTTAGTATTTTTTTTTTTTATTAAAAGTATCTTTAATGTGTAAAACATTAAAAATATCAATATTTTCTATGCCTGTTTCTAAAATGTATTCTTTTTTGTTCAAAAAGGGGCACAAAATATATCATAATTGAGAACATTGTGTACTTAAAGAGCAATCTCTTAAAAATTTCAATAATTCTTAAGAGAAAATTATAAATGAGATAAAGATTAGGAGCAACCAGGGCTGCCAGAAATTTTCAGCAAAAAATCTTAATTTCACCAAAAAAAAATCTTATTTTTGGAAAAGAGTAGTTTTTTATTATATATAATAAAAACAATTCATATTTTATTTAATACATAAAATAAACAAAAAAACATAACAAAACATTCAATTTCTTATACTAACTTGTACATTTTTTGAGATCACAAATATGCGTTTTTAAGTTAAGTATATAAATACATAAGTACATAAATTAACATAACCAAAATTCATTTTCTTATACTAAATGGTACATTTTTTGAGATCGCAAAGGTGTGTTTGCAGTTTTAAACCAACAGGTATATACTCGTAATTTAAAATAATAAAATTTCAGTTTTTTTTTATTATCTCAAGGTACCGTCATATTGAAAATTTGTTTGTTCGAAGGCAAATGCATCAACAAAAATTAACAAAAGCAACGATTTATTCCATATCCATACTTCAAAATTGACATTAAAACAAAAATACATAGAAAACCCTCATAGAAAAAATACCCTCCAATGTGGAGTTATCTAGGCTGTTCCTATATTTTGTCTTATTTAAGTTGACTTTTGAAAATATTCGTTAAATGTTTGCAGATGAAATATGGAGACAAATTAAGTTAAATACAAATTTCGACAACGTTGGAACACAAGATCACCACCACCTCTTGTAATATTTGACATCGTGCGCCAAAAATCTTCTACAGTTACATCTTCCAATTATTTTTTTTTTGTCCAGTAAACCGCAATGTTGCATTATTTAGTTTAAAAATTTTCAAATGGGAACAAAGAAGGTTTTTTTTAATTGAACCTAACCTTCGTCTGGACAAAACAAAAAATCTTGTTTTTGGGGAAAAAATCTTAAAATCTTTTTTCGGTTAAAAATCCTAAAAAATAAGGTAAAATCTTACTTCTGGTAGCGCTGGGAGCAACACTAGATCACAATTGATGTGTTGGCGTCCTATTAGAAATATAATTTAAGGATAAAATAAAAATTCACCAAAAATAAACTATTTTTTTAAAACCTAAGCGAATAAACTAATTACAAATCTGATATTTTATCAATATCGTAACGTGTGTTAACGTTTGTTTCTAATGTTCCAGCATTTTGCAATAATGCAACTTTATAAATTTCTAATTTGCAAAAAAAAAAAAATTAAATAATACAAAATTTTGAAATTTGTTTCTGTTTTTATTTGTAATTTGTACGAAAGGAAGAATTCTTCCGACCTTTCAATAATTTATTCTCTCAATTTTGACGATTTGATATCCGATTTAGTCTGGCAACTATGCTTGTGTGTGAGTGTGTTAAATACCAATTTATTACAAATGATGACAAAAAGCAGAACAAGAAAAAACTAACCACAATGCAATTATGTATGTACCTACATACATATGTACATACATACATAACTTTAATTTTTCATGTTTTTACAATTTGCAAGATGATTACTTTTTAGTTGCAAAGAAAAAAACTTCTTATACACAATTAACACATTGAATTTTTACAATTTACTAATTGATATATGTATGTACACTTCGTTTAGCAGTCATTTAGTCGAAAACACCATGTTTACACAAGTTTTTTTTATTTTTAATTTTTTGGATATTTCATAAAAAAATAATTTGTTTCATTTGTTTTTCATTGTACATATTTTTCTATTCATTAAAGCAATACTAACATTGTTTTATTGTTTTTTCTACACTGTCCGAAAACTAGAGCTGTGTCGGTCCGGAACGAACGGGTACAAAGGAACGAATCACTGAAGTGAACGAAGGGAGCCGGTTACTTTACGGAGCGCTTTTGGCTCAGTGAGCGGTTTAGTTTGGTGTTTTGGTTTCATCGTTCATTTCGTACATTCGTTCGCTCATATGGTATTTTGCTATGATTAGCTTTTGCTTTTCAGTGTGACCAACACGAAATTACATTATTAGCGTAACAATTTGTTAGCTTTTTCTTATTTTTTGATTCTCCATCGGATTTTATAAAATTTTGAGCAATGTAGCTAAACGAGATTTAAGCCAACAATTTTATTTATAATTTATTTATTAATTACATTAATTGTCATTGTATCATGGTGTTGTTATGTACAAATATACTTATAATACAATTTTGTTAACTTAATAAATGTTACATACAAAACAGGTTTGTTTCGTTATGTACAAAAACAGAATACAATTTTGTTAATTTAATACAATTTCACATACAAAGTAGGTTCAACTTTAACTTTATTACTGATAAGCTACGGATTTAAAACAATTTATGCAAATATTGCAAACTTTCTCAATAATACACAACTTTTTTATTTTTATCATTTCTTTGGATATAAGTGTGTGTGTATGTAAATATTGTAAACAAAACGATACTTTAGTTTGAATAGTGTTGCATTTGATACGAAAGGAGCGGTGGAACGAAATGAACGAACGGGTCCGGTCCTCTGAATTGAACGAAAAGGAGCGCTCACCAAAAGGAACGATTTGGCACAGCTCTACCGAAAACACATTCTTATTCAGATGACAGAGCAAATTCTACTGAAATTTGTTTTTAATTTTCTCCTTTTTTTTTTGTTTTGCTCTCTTTCGAGGTTGGCTAAACAAAAAAAAACACAATAAATCAGAGTTGGAGGTTTCCATACCATGATTTGAGTAGTGAACATTTATAGGAATACAAAATAATATTTTATTGTTTATATTTAACTTTTATTATACAAAAAAATTAATGCTAAGGGGCTGTGCACATATTACGTAACGTAGCGGGGTGAGGGGGGGTTTAAGATTTGTTACGGATTAGAAATTTTGCACTGAAAAATTAGTAAAAAGCGTTACGAAGGGGGGGGGGTATAAAATCTCTGAAAACGCGTTACGTAATATGTGCACAGCCCCTAAGCTCAATTTGCCATTTTAAAGAACTACAGTGAACCTCAACTATCTGCCCAACATATCAAGTTTCACCGTCTCACTACAATACAGCTTCTATGAAGTGATACTTAAGGCTGAGTAAGTACCTATGTAAAACCGTTTTGGATGTTGGTTGGTTAGTACAAACGTATCAATCCAACGAAAGCAGTCAGATGTTGAGGGTATACATACATACATACATATGTTGCAGGAGTTTTTGCCGTCTGATCAACACGAACGTGATTACTTTTCATTAACTCGTAACTTTAGTTTGTCAGACATATTTTCATCCATCTTATTTCAAAAATGCATATTGTTCGTTGTATCTGCCCTGATATCTTATAAATAAATTCCCTGTAGAAGTACACGTACTCGTACGCATGTTCTTCGAATTCATTTTGTACTCTCATTCGTAATTTCAAAACTAATGGCTCACTATGAACTAACTTGGTCCCCGTTTACCATGAATGATTTTTGTCGTAGCGATTCTTAGTTTGTTGGCAAGACAGGGGGTTACTCAGTAAATCGATTCGAAAAGAAAACTGTTCGAATTTGTATCTTATTTACATTGAAATTCGAATGCATTTGCTTTCGATTCGAAATACAGAGTAAGCCCCCAGGTGATGTCAGGCATCTACTCTTGCAATTCGTTTTTTGCCCTCATTCGTAGTATTAAACCCTTTTACAATTTAAAGTACAAACGATATTGCAGCGACAAAAATCGTCCAATGTAAAAAGGTTCTTGCAGGTTAAAAAAAAAAAAAACTTGCTGAGACAAAACTGTCATTCTTTAAACAGGATTTTTGCAGTCAATATGAGGAGACGGTATTAAATCAGTTTACCTCAACGGTTAAGCTGATTATAAACAGGATGATTGAGGCGAAAAATTAATCTTGTCAAGACCAAGGCGCTAGATACGCTTTGGTCGAGACCATTTGCTATGAATTCCCCAAGGCGAATTCAATTCACAAGGATAGGGCCACCTGGTATTGAATTCGCCTTGGAATTCCCCTTGATTACAACAATCGAAAAACAGCAAGAACAATAGCAAATTGTGCAGTTATGACATGACAAATTTTGGTTTAATTTGTGTTGACATTTTTTTTTTTTTTTTGTAGGACCAGCAATCAGAAAATAACTTATGCCGGAACTAGGAAGAAAGGAATAGGGTAGAGAGGTCAGGTGGTGAAAATGTAGAAGGCTAAATTATTTTCTTCAACTCTGCTATTGCACGTTTTCGTTAATATTTAGAGCATAATTGCAGCGCCTCTGGTGTTAAGTAGACGCATTAAATTTATTAAGCTATGTGTGAGCAGTCATTTAATTATTTGTCTTACTTCGCCGACAATTTTAAATCCCCGCCGGAACAGTTTTTTAGTGACCAGTGCTATGACTTCATCACTTTTTAAATAGTCCGACAAAAATGAATACAATGCCACACTAAAACACATCAGAGAGAGGAATTAATGATGTTGATAGCTTGCTTTGTAGTCAACGCTCTAACTAACAACTTCAGCCAACACCACCCTCACATGTACGATGACAACATAAATGATCAGCTGCTTTGGTGGATTTATTTTGTAAAACTATAATACATAGCGAATCGAAGCTAACCGTTTTGTCGCTGGCGGTTTAGAATAAAGTGAAAACACTAAACACAACCTTAATAATGTACGTAGTTGCAAATATTTCTTTGTTGAAATATTATTTTTTTTATTATTTTATTAATCCTCAAGTTTTTCATATAAATTTCGAGTTAATTCTATCGTTAACAAGACGAATATAATTGGATTTCCTGTCTTGTGTGATGTTGGTTTGCATAATGTGGTGTAAAAATATTGTTTTTTTAAAACAATTTAGTTTATTTTTCGTTTTTGTTTTTAAATTGTTTTTTTTTAACTTTTCGTATACTAAAGGATAACAGCTAAATTAGGGGAATTTACTAACACGATGACTAAGTTTAAAAAATTTACCTTAATGCTTTGATTGAATTAAAAAATGTTAAGCAATTTCAAAAGAGAATTTCTGTTTATATATTTTTTTTCTATTTTAAGGCAGTTTAAAATGTTGGTTTTAAATAAAGGAACTGAACTTGGAGAAGAAAAGTTTGGGTAAAAAATTTTAAAGTTAAGATTTTGAAAATGTTTGAGTTTCATGAGGAAAATTATTGAAATCTTTGTTGTTTGTTTGTAAGTGAAATAATGTTACAGTGGTGTAATAAAGATGATTTTATTTTATTTGTTTTTATCGTCATTAAAACTCTAAAACTTAATTTATTTAATTACGCTTAAGTAAATGTTCTGTTGTTGTTTCCTTTTATTATTATAATTATTATTATTTTTTTAAATTAAACATAAAAAACTATAATTTCTATTAAAAAAGAGTAATAATATTTAATGATTTGTTTTGATGCTTTAATGTTGTTGTTAATTGTTTGTAATTTTTAACTAAAATAAAAACTTTTAATTTTTAAAGCTTTACTCTATAAATTAATAAAAAAAAATTAAAATATTAAATAATTTTTTTACTTTTCTTTTGTTAAGGGAACTACAACATTTTTGCTGCTTGAGTTTTCTTTTGTTTAATGGAGGGGAAGAAATGATCTATCATTATTTTGTTTTTTTCTTTTCATTATTTAATTAAATATAAATTTACCTTAAAATTAAATGGTTTTTGAATGTGTGTTTTTATTATTTTTTTAATTTACTTTACTTTCATTAAACAACTGCCTTTGCCGTCCTCGGCCGTTTAACAGAAAAGCGTTTTATGGTTGATGTCTCTTTAGTCTGTAAAGTGAGGCCTTTTTTGCAACGCTTTTTGGTTAAAAGAACAAAGAAGACTACTTGGACTTCTACAGTTTCCCATATTCTTAATTTGTTCAACTTAATCTTTCATGTTATGTAAATTTTGTATATTTTTTTCTGGGACTTTTAATCACTACGTATTTTTTTCATTTCAGGCCGTGATTGTGCCTCCAACGAGTCTTCATCAGCACAATTTAATGCTCTCTTTTGACCCACTATAGTGGCAGGTGCTGCACCATCTTCTGCACTAATTAAAATCGATGAATCATTCTCCGTGGTGTTATGATTAATTAAAGGCGTTTGTACACTATCGTTTACAGCACGGCTATTACTGCTCTCATCGTCTTCTTCATCGTATTCGGATTCTCGCAAGCAATTACTGTTACTGTTTTCGCCTTCAAGACCAGCTGCTGATACAGCCAATATGGCTCCGTTTCCATTTGATGCCGATGTTACTGATTCCACAGCTAATGTTGTAGAGTTTGCCTCTTTGAGTGTGCTGTTATTATTCATAGCCTTAACTGGAGCTTCAATGTTGCTTTCCGAATCAGATGCCAGTGGTGTTGTGACAACGCCAATATCGCCATCACCATCGTCAGTAGTTTCGGTAGCTGTTGTCTGTGTGGTGTTTTCGTCGATAATAGGCTCCTGTGATGTTGAATCGTTTGAAACAAAATTCGAATCGCCATCTTGAGGTGTTGGGTTGGTATTTTCATTTTCGGATTCTGTGGCAACATTGTTAGCATCGATGCGATCTGGAATTGAGAATAATAAGGTATGTTGTAATAAATATTGTAATTAAAATTTTAATTATATGTACTTCCATAAAATTTTGGATATCTAATTATCAACAAAAAAAAAAAAATTATCAATCGGAAAATCATCCCATAAGAATTGACCGAATCACAAGCTACTCTTTGCGTTGTAGCATAGATGTTTTTTTCACACTATTACATATACATACATACATACATACATGCATCGTAAAATTGATTTTATTGAATTGATACTTATGTATTTATGTATGTACGAGTATGTTAATAGTTAAAACTTACCGGCACTTTCATCTTCACCATCATTAGTATCCTCACCGCATGCACTGAGAGCATTGTCATTTGTTGCATTACCATTGGCCTTTGCAGCACCTCCGCCTCCTTTACCAGTAGGCATCTCATCCAACAGTTCTGGACTTAAATCATTGGCCACATAGTGGGCCCAAAGTGCCAATTCAACACGATGTGGTGACCAGGCCGGAATTTCACCACCAGCCTGTGTATTTAGACGTGTTACAGTCGCCTGAATGTGTTGAACAAAATTGAGGTATTCTTTAGCGGTGTAATCAATGCCTTCAATTTCTGGAATGGCCATAAGACACTCATCAGCCATAAAAGGAGCTGAATCGGGGCAAGCGGCTGCCAAAAGAGCTGAAGCCATTGTTATGCCAACACCTTTTAAGTTTGATAGAGCCGTTATAGCTTGCTCCAAATTGGGCAATTTGCGAAAGGCTTTTTTAGTTTCTGTCATAACCGCTCGTGGTGTATTGACCTTTACCAAATAGTTAAGTTGTGGATAAACTTTGCCTCTGGCCTGTTTCCACTTCATTGTCTGTACTAGTTCATCATAGACAAGGTGAGCATCTTTTCCACGTGCTTTAATAACTTTGGGCAATTCATTCTGATACCAGTTATCGAGACGTATTAACTCCTGAGGTTTTTTATTACGTTTTTCGGCTTTGATTTTCAAAACTTGAGGATACAATTTGTAGCAAAAGTCGAATTGATCCGAAGTGCCATTTTCAAAAAATGAAGCCGTATCTTTGCCGGTATTGGCCATTTTTCCGTTTTTGTAATATATGTATATAGTATAAGTGGTGGTGATAACTTTTCTTTTTGTCAATTCAGTTTAGATTTTCTGCGTCTCCGCTACAAGACGAAGATCGAATTTGAGACACAGAGAAAATAAAAAACTCTCATGCACATGCACAAACAAAACCAAAGATGGAATTGAAAAAAACGTAGAATAAAAGAGAAATTTTAATTTGAGAAATGACAGATGGTATTTTAATGTTTTTTTTTTTTCCTTTTGCTTATTGTTTTTTCATCGTCTTCTTGTTGTTTTGTGTTTTGTTGTTGCTTAATGGCGGCCCGTCGTACTTGAGCCGAAAGAGGAGGCTACAACGGTAACAACAAAATATGTTGAGCTCTATTGAATGTTGCTTGTAGTTTTTTTTGCTGCTGATGATAAATGCGTTTGTATTTGCTGTTACAATTTTTTTTGCCTGCTTCAGGTTTTAGTTGGCTTTGGCAGATGATGTTGCTGACTTTAATGCTGATGATGATGGTGGTGCTATTTTAGTGGCAGCAATGGTGGTGGTTGCTGTTCCTGCTACTTGTTTTGTTGTTGTAGCTTAATCGTATTTTAATGGCAGCTGTATAATTCTAGTGGTGAGTTTTCATTCCTCTATAAACTTTCCACTCTTTCCCCAAATATGTTTCGAGTGGTGAAAGTGTACATATGAACAAATCTACAACTGTTCGTTGACGGCCTCGAGCGTACTACAATAAAATAAAATCCTTCCCAGCAATTCTCTATATGACCATAACCTCCCTATGAGAACTAAGCTTGCTGTTAGCTTCACAAGTATCCACAATATTGATTATTCAACTCGTTTTGTAGCTTTCCACAATTGCAATCGGTTTCGAACACTTTGCAACAAAAAACCCTTCGTTTTTTAAATTTAAATATCACATAAAATAAAAGGAAAAGATATAAAATCATTTGTTAAAAATTTTTCTTGTACTATGTACATACATACATATATTCATTGTCTTGTTTGCAAAGTAACACCATATTTGTTAAAAAAAATTGTATTTCAGCGTTTTTTTACGAATTATTTTGCTTAAAACTCACCTTTCTGCTTAACTGGAATTTTACCTAATTGCTCTGTATATTTTTAATATTTTTTTTATTAATTTATCTTTATATATTTTAAAATAAATTAAAACTGCAGTGTGATTTCAGCGTAATTCCTTCGCCAGTCAATAATATGAAATGAATTTTATATTTCTTTCTTCACTTCTTTTTCGAATTTCTGAGCGTACACACACTATACACAAACAACCAGCTTTTTACAATGTGTTCTTCTTTTTCTCACCAAGTCGCACAAACAACAACCTCGTCGCGCTGTGTAGTCGTTTTCAGTGCTTGTGTCACTGTGCTGTAGTAGTAGTGTCTCGTTCAATATGTATAATTTTTCTTTCACATCTTTTTGGATTTTTTCATACATCTGTATATATGTATGTATATACCACTCTGCTCTTTTCCTCTCCTTCGTATCCACAAATACACACCTAGTAAATTATTATTTCAATTCCGTTTTGTGCTTATGTTTTTATGTTGTATATGTTTTTTTTATAGTTTGTCGTTAATTTGCCAATATTTCTGGTCTTCTGATTTTGTTGTTTATCTCAATATTCTTGAGGCGTTTAAATGTACACACATCTGAATATGTTCATGGCATTATTAGATGTGTTTGCCCCAGTGTGTTTATTTTTTTTGTTTTCATTTAATATTATGTTATCTTTTACTCTTGCATTTTTCTCAATTTGAAGTGAAATGCATTTGACAGGGTTGCAATAAATTTGTTGAATTTATTTTACTGCATAAGCATGGGAACGCAACTTTTACCTCGGAAGTGTACATGCATACATACACACATATGTACAATGTATGTACATATAAAATATCAAATGTAATAGCAACAGTGGGATAGCATAATGCAAAATTTGTTAGATATTGGCTAAGGGAACTAAAGTAGGTATATACATACATACATATTTATGTATGTATGTACATATATGTATGTATTAACCTGGCTCGACTTCTTATTTAAAATTTACGGTAAAGAAAAACAAAATCCATTGTAGGTATTACTATAAAAAATATATGTACATATGTATGTACAAAGATATCAGAATGTGCATACCTGCGACATATAAAGGGTTTTCCAATAGGGACTTGACAACTTCTTTTATTTTAATAAAAGGCAAAGCATTTCAGATATTTCCAAAACTTTATGATCGACTTGAAGTACAATCAAAACATTTAGGAATGGAACTCGACTTCGTTCATATGGCCACCCCGGACACGTCGGCAGCGGTCGTTCGACCCATTTTTCGATGACTTGGTCACACATTTCGGCCGTAATTTTGCATTCAATGTTGCCTCTGAGTTCTTCTAACGTTGTCGGCTTGTTGGCATTGACCAATGATTTAACGTAGCCCCAAAGAAAAATGTCTACCGGCGTTAAATCGCACGTACCAGGTAACCAATTGAATGGCCCATTTCTTCAGATAACACGCACACCAAACTTACTCTTACTGGTGTTGGCTACTAAGCAAACAATGACTTGGGGCCTGGGTTCAAACCCTGGCCAGAGCAAGTCAATCAACATCATTAACTTCTCAAATGTACATTAGTGAGACATTTGTATTAATTGTTGTCGGACTATTTAAGTGATGAAGGCATAGACTGGTCACTAAAAAACAGTTCCGACAGCGATTGATGCTATCCAAGCTAATGTAAACAACATCGTCCTCCTTCGTCGGTTAGCAGAAACATCGGCGAAGTAAAACAATTAATAAGATGCCTGCTAATACAGCTTAACAAAGATAATGCGTCTACTTAACACCGGAGGCGCCTCAACACTGCCATAAAAATTAACATAACGCGCAAAGCAGAGTTGTGAAAGAGTTAAGTCTTCTAAATTTTGAACATCTATAATCTCTACCCTATCCCTCTCCCTGAGTTCCGGTACTGCATACGTAGGGTTCATCCCCTGAGTGCTGGTCCTAATCAAAAAAAAAAAAATCTATTGCAACGTGTTCTGTGTGGCTTGTATGACCGTCCTGTTGGAACTACATGTCGTCCAAGTCCATGTTTTCCAATTCGGGCCAAAAATAATCGGTAATCATTGTCACGTTACTGTGAATGGCGATCGTTATCGTCCATGAAAAAATATGGCATAATGACGCCGCCGGCATGCAAACCGCCCAAAAAAGTTATTTTTTGTGGATGAAGTGGTGATTCATGAAGCATATACATACATACATACATACCTACAACATACCTACATACATATGTAAATAATAACCTGTTTTAAATATTCCGAGCGTTTAATATATAAAAGTCCCTTATTTTTTAAAAACGATACTTTTTGGAAAATACCTATACAAATTTTTATAAATTATTTTTTTTGGTCTTAAACAGTACAAATTGATAAAATATAATAAGTTCTCTTCAATCCAATATAAAGCTTATATGTACAAGCAACTGTACCAGCTTGAAAATTTACACTTACCCTATAAAAAATTATTTTTTCAAAAATTAAAAAGATGTTTTTTAGAACTGGAAAATAATAAATGTTATTAGGCATGGTAGACTATTTTCTGCTGGTGTTTTTATTAAAAATATTCTAGGAAAAACTATTAAAATGCTGAATTATGGTAGTGATTTTATATAATCTCTTTCATTGTCCCGTTGTACTGTTGCGAGACGTTGTATTCAACTGGTAGGCATCTCATCCAACAATTCCGGACTTAAATCATTGGCCACATAGTGGGCATAAAGTGCCATTTCAACACGATGTGGTGACCAGGCGGGAATTTCACCATTAGCCTGTTTATTTAGACGTGATACAGTCGCCTGAATGTGTTGAACAAAATTGAAGTATGCTTTTAGGGTGTAATCAATGCCTTCAATTTCTGGAATGGCCATAAGACACTCATCCGCCATAAAAGGAGCTGAATCGGGGGAAGCGGCTGCTAAAAGAGCTGAAGCCAATGTTGTGCCAACACCTTTTAAGTTTGATAGAGCCGTGATAGCTTGCTCCAAATTGGGCAATTTTCTAAATGCTTTTTTAGTTTCTGCCATAACCTCTTCAGGTTTATTGACCTCTACCAATTTGGTAAGTTGTTGATAACCGTTGCTTCTGGCCAGTTTCCAACTCATAGTCTGTACTAGTTCATCATATAAAATGTGAGCATCTTTTCCACGTGCTTTAATAAGTTTAGGTAATTCAATCTGATACCAGTTATCGAGATGTATTAACTCCTGAGGGTTTTTATTACGTTTTTCGGCTTTGATTTTAAAAACTTGAGGATACAACTTGTAGCAAAAGTCGAATTGATCCGAGGTGCCATTTTCAAAAAATGAATCCGTATTGTTTCCGGTATTGGCCATTTTTCCGTTTTTGTACTTGATAATATAACCGGTGGTGATAACAGTTTTTTTGTCAATTAGAAGATCGATATTGAGACACAGAGAAAATAAAAACACAAAAACTCTCATGGAAATGCTCATATAGTACCTACAGAAAACCAAAAAGGGAATTGAAAAAAAAAATAAAATAAAAGAGAAATTTTAAATTGAGAAATGACAGATGATCTGGTAAGGGGCTGGGGGGTTAGTCTGTATTGCGATGCGATAGCAAATGCGATGCGAAAGCAATCTTATTTACATCGTTTTCGCATCGCATCGCAATACAGAGTAACCCCCCTGTACACATATTACGTAACGCTCCAGGGGGAAGGGTGGTTAAAGATTTGTTAGGGATTGGAAATTTTGCACTGAAAAACTAGTAAAAAGCGTTACGAAGGGGGGGGGGGGGGGGGGGGGGGTATAAAATCTCTGAAAACAGCGTTACGTAATATGTGCATAGCCCCTAAGTCCAAATTCACGTTAGACAATTCTTATTGCATAACTTATCACGATTTATTCTTTAAACTTTTATTGGCGTTCACACAGCACTCGTCTTATTGCTTAAAATGTTCTTCATTTTGTAGGAATGTATGTATGTGCGTATGTGTATGTAGTAGCCTCAGGCGAATAAAGTGCCCTGGAGACGATCAAAAAAACACATCAACGTTCTTAGCGTGTGTGTGCAGTCGTGCTTTTTCGGGTACACGTATACGTTGTCGGCTCTGATTGATGAAAATCAAACATTTTTGATATTTTATTTTGACGTAATTATTTTGATGGTCTCCAATTGTGATTGACGATAACAAATGTCAGTTTTTTTGTAATCGAAATGTAATGAGTAGAAAGATTGCAGCACAGGGATACTTGTTAATTTTTATCTGTGTTATTTTTGTGTATAAACAGTGTCAACGCATGTATTATTTTGTTTTTTTGACAAATTTGCATAAGACGCCATTAATAGTAATTCATCATCCGATGATTTGTTCACAAACGAACGCCGCGAAGTCACAATAAAAATGATGATTGACGATTTTATTTGTACGTCTCCTTTTAAAGCTGAATTCACCCATTGTTTCCGAACAAAATTTTTGTCCGGACAAAATTTTTTGTTCTGAAACAATTTTGCAACACGATTCACTCATTTCGAACAATTTGTCTGGAAAATCAAAGCTACCGTATGAAATACATGTGTTTTATTAATTTTGCAAGGTGACAGTACAGTAACAGATGAATTTAATTTGGTGTTTTATTTGTCAAACGCACTTATTTTTTATTATTTAATAAGAAAATTACATGTTAAAAAAAATTAATAAAAGTCAGTTAGTTTTTTTACTAGCAATTGAGCTTTACTTTATTTTTATTTTACTGGATATAAGTTACTATGTGCTTTTATTATACATACTTATAACATTTTGTGGCAGCTCGCTTCAACTTTGGCTGAGAAAATAAAATAGGTGGCAGCTTATTTCAACTTTGTCCGGACAAAATTTAAAATTAAACCAATTCAACCAAAAAATGTTCCGAACAAATTTTGTTCTCTTTTTCTCTCACTCTCAAAAAGAGAAACCTCAAACTTCATATAAAAAAAATTTTGTCCGGACAAAAATTTTGTTCCGAAACAATGGGTGAATCCAGCTTAAACGACAAAAACACGACACTTCACACATATGCACTGATTGACGTGTTTTTTTGATCGTCTCCAGGGCACTTAAGAAAGCAAAACGAATCTCCCGAGTACATATAGCTGAGTACTCGTTTCTTTTTCCCTCGTCTCTCTCGCTATTAAACTAAAAATCTTAAATTTAATAATTGTCTAGTGTGAATTGGGACTAATGTTTTTTTTTCTTTTGCTTATTGTTTTTTTGCCGTCTTCTTGTTATTTTTGTTAATTGCTCTGTATATTTTTAATATTTTTTTTTTTAATTTACCTTTATATCCTATTTTAAAATAAATAAAACTACAGTGTTTTCAGTGTAATTCCTTCGCCGGTCAAATGAAATGAATTTTGTATTTCATTCTTCCGAATTTCTGAGCGTACACACACTATACACAAACAAGCAGATTTTTACAATGTGTTCTTCTTTTTCTCACCAAGTCGAACAAACACAACCTCGTCGCGCTGTGTAATCGTTTTCAGTGCTTGTGTCACTGTGCTGTAGTAGTAGTGTCTCGTTCAATATGTATAATTTTTATATCACATCATTTTGGATTTTTTCATACATATTTATATACATATGTATGTATATACCACTCTGCTCTTTTCCTCTCCTTCGTATCCACAAATACACACCTAGTAAATTATTATTTCAATTCCGTTTTGTGCTTATGTTTTTACTCGTATGTTGTTTATGTTTTTTTTATACTTAGTTTGTCATTAATTTGCCAATATTCCTGGTCTTCTGATTTTGTTGTTTATCTCAATATTCTTGAGGCGTTTAAACGTACGCAGATATGACTACATATGTACATATGTACTTATGTATGTATATTTTGTGACTATGTTCATGGCATTATTAGATGTTTTTGCCCCAGTGTGTTTGTTTTTTTTTTCATTTAATATTATGTGGTCTCTTACTCTTTTGCATTTTCTCAATTTGAAGTAAAATGCATTTGACAGGATTGCAATAAATATGTTGAATTTATTTTACGTGGAAAACGCAAATTTTACCTCGGAAATGTACATGCATACATATGTACATGCATACATATGTATGTATGTACAAAATATCAAATGCAGTAGCAACAGTGGGATAGCATCATGCAAAATGTGTTATTGCTAAGGGAACTAAAGTTGGTCCTTATGTAGGTATTTTAGAAAATTAACTAACATTATTTACTTACATATGTGAGATCATATTATTAAAAAATAATATTTTGTAATATATTTGTGGACCCATTCAAAATTATATTAAAAAATGCAATTAGTTTTTAGAGGTTGTCAAAAAAGTTCACCCAGAAAACGCGGTAAAGTTTGGTAATCAGTTTATTTATATGTATATCAAAAAATATGCCTATGTACTTATGTATATTAACCTGGCTCGACATTTTATTTAAAATTTAAGATAAAGAAAAACAAAATCTAATATAGGTATTATCTACTACCTACCTATAAAAAATATATAATAGTAACAGAATATTAGAATAGAATAGGTAAGACATATGTAGCTAGGCTTGCCAGATCCAATTTGCCAAAAAGCTTGACATTGACCAAAAAAAAACTTGATTTTGAAAAAAAAACTTGACAAATAAATACACTCATACTATTGGTTTTTATTTAATTTTTTATTATTTTTTTTTCATAAAAATTATTAGAATAAAAACAAAAATATCATAAAAAGTAAATATAACAGAAACAATGTAAAAGAAACAAAAAACAATATAACAATAAAAATTCAGTCTTTACATATTTTAAAGAAAACTTAGGCGTTATTTAAAAAAAAATATAGGTATTATCTTAAGAAAAAAAATATATGTAGGTTCTACTTATTTTGCCACATATATTTCGTATTCTTAGATACAGAATTACTCTACCATCTGAGTAATGGGGTAAATATCAGTGTTGGCACTTTTATTATAATTGTACATACCTAAAGAGAACTATATTTTTTAAATTATAATTGCACAGAAAAATATATGTATCATATTAGTCCTTAAATGTATTGATATTAAAAATATGCTCTTTCGATGTGTTTTATAGAAATTTAAACTTACTTTTTTAAGTATTATTACATATGTAGCTAGAATAAATTTGAGAAAAAAAATTACTTACAAAAAACATTGACA
This sequence comes from Lypha dubia, assembly GCA_947311025.1. Classification (NCBI taxonomy): domain Eukaryota; kingdom Metazoa; phylum Arthropoda; class Insecta; order Diptera; family Tachinidae; genus Lypha; species Lypha dubia. Next base: position 7,072,275 of record OX371262.1, on the reverse strand, counting down.
AATCACTTTTTCACTTGACACTTGACGCGCATTAAAAAACTTGACAATCAGGCCAAATCAGGCCTGTCTGGCAACCCTATATGTAGCTATAAATAACATGTAATCTACCTAATAATAGGTATGAGGTTTCGATACCAAAATTATTTTTCCTAAATAACACAACGTTTCCAACCCACTGTGCTTTACGCTCAAAGGTTTTAAATTTCTGTTAAGTCACACCAATTTAAATTTATTATTATTAACGGTCATGTTTTGTTTTCAGAATACTGTTTGAGCTCATAATATACATACATATGTATGTATGTACATATACGTATATGTATGTATGTACATGCAATCAAATATGAGTATGCACATACATACATAAGTATGAAAAATATATACTACATAAATACATAATACATACACATGTGTGCATATAAGTACATACATATGTATGCAAATATTTATGTATGTACATACATAGGTACATACATGTATGAAAAATAATGAAAGATCAATAGGTAAATAAGAACAAAGTTTACTTAATAAAACTAAAATATAAATAAATTTTCAATTGAAATATGTACATATGTATGTATGTATGCACATACATAAGTACATACATACATATGTGTATATGTATACTATAAATTTAAGGAATTTATTTATTGCAAAAAATATATACATATATATGTATGTATGTATATACTTATGTATGAATGTGTGGAAGTATGTATGTAACTAGAATTTTATAAAATGTTTTTCATTTCGTTGTACCTATACAATATTCCATACAAAACTTGATTCATCATCATTAACAACAGCCCAAGCAACAAAACGAATGTGAACTTCATACCTAGTACATATGTATGTATGTATGTATGTTCATATGGATGTACGTAGTAGTTACGAGGGCAGACAGACAGGTTATTTAATTTGAAAAAAATTTGGGTATTCCCAAATTTCACATGTATGTACATACTTATGTACATATATACATACATACATATGTATGTACATATATAAATTTAAACCATATAATCTCATTTATTTGCCTTGGTAAATTTAAATTAAAATTTTAGGTAACTAGTAGTTACTAACTACCTCCATACATATGTACATATGTACTTATATATTAAGTGCATTCACTTAACAGCTGCTGTCATTGCCACAGCTGAGCTACATTTTTCTTGCAAAACGGAAGTAGAAAAAAATGCAAGCATAGGAGCTGATACATACAATATATATGTATGTACATATGTCAATTGGTGTGTTTGTTGTATGTAGAATTAACACCAGCTGTAAAGCGAATTCACCTTGGATTTGATAATAACAGTTGGGAAGAGTGATGTCAGATGTATGTAGGGAAAATTAAGAAAAATACGGAAAGGGGATTTTTTTTTTCAAAACGGGAGATTTGCATCATCATCATTTTTCATCATTGGTTGGAAAGGCTTTATTAAATATATATCCAAACATACACCACATCTTAATACATATACTAAACATGTTTGTATCTTGTATCTCTCCCAACTGTCGTAACACATTTTCAGTACTTTTTTTTGTTTTTTGACATCCCAGAGGAATTTTTTAAGGCGAATTGGGGCGAGTACCTATACCTAGTATAGTTCATAAATACATTAATATAATGTATGTACATATGAATATCCCTGATATAAAATTAAAATACCCATAGAAAAGTTTTAGCATGTTTACGACTAATAAGTCGACAAATCATATTATTAATACCAATTGTATTACTACGCCTTAATTGATATTTATACCATTCAATAAACTACAATAAATGTATGTATGTATGTATGTACTTAGTTCTGATAAAACTTTTTTGAGCTTATCCTCGTATAAACGAATGCTTTTAACGATAGTATCGGATATAAAAACCGAAATAACATGAGAAAATGGAACACAAAAACAGACAGCGACCCTCATGGAAAAACATTCAAACGAATACAGAACATTAAATGGGATTGGAGATTTTTCATGTGTACACATGAAACGAACAGATGGATGTACGAACAGACAGCGAACAAAAAATAATTGCTGTTGGCAGCTAGCAGCTAAAAATGCTACTTGGCTACAGTGGTTCACTGGTTGGCTGGCTTTCGATAATGAAAAAAAAAGACTCAAGCAAACAAATGAATGAGCGAGCAAGCAACGAATATGTATCTACCAAACTAAAACATACATATGTATGTATGTATGTGCATATGTATGCAGATACAAATGTGTACAGAAAAGCAAAATACAAATATCAGCCAGTCACACTGTAAGGGAACCCAAAAGCTACTTTGTGCTGGTTCATGTATGAAATAACTAAATTCTACACGCGCACTCACAGATGCATAAATGTATCTGAGTGTGTGTGGATTGTTTTTTTCTTCTATAGTTTGCATTGCCAGTGGTGCTAATCGGTAATACTGTTTTATTGCTGTTCGTTTTTTTCCTTATTCGTGGTTGTCATGTATATTTTTCGTTATTATCTTTTTCATTCATTTTGGTTTTTGTTGTTTTTTCTTCTTTTCCACTCTATTTGCTCACTTCTTTTACAATTCTGTTTTATTGTCAATGTTCGTCGTACGAATATGTACAATGTGTATTTTAATAATTATCATTCTGCTTCTTTGCTGTTCGTTTTTTTTTTTTATTTTGTATTTTGTATTCACTTAAACTACGGATACGTGCTGTTGATATGAAAACACGATTATATGAAACATGTACATATGTACATATGTATGTATGTATGTATGTAGAACAGCAAAATGCTCGTAATCGTTTAACAATGTGGCATACATATGACACAATTTAGTATATACAGAATGTAGAGTGTATTTTAGTAATGTACTAAACTTTTGAGTACAAAAGTATGTATGTAAGTATGTATGTATGTACATAAATACATATTTTTGTAGGTAGATACCTACATATGTATGTACATACATTCATAGATATTGAAATTGTTCAGTAGAGATCTAATGGAAGGAAATATTTAAATATGTATGTACAAGGTGGGCCAAAAGAAGTCATCCGATGTTGTTTGGCTCTCATTTTTTTTTTAAATGAAAAACTTCGATTATGTTAATTTGAACCTTTAGAATTTTATTGGTCAAGTCGAGAAGATGATATCGGCCAAATAAGCGCCGTCACAATTGATTGCTATACGGACTCGTTTTATGGCATTTTTCATCACTTCGGGCGACAGATTCTCGCACTCGTGTCGAATGTTGTCCTTGAGGGCTTCCAGGGTCTCGGGCTTGGTCACGTAAACACGGGACTTCCAAAAACCCCACAAAAAGTGTGGACCGGTTAAATCGGGCGATATTGCAGTCCAGTGTAAATCACCAAAGATGAGATGAGGCGAACCGGGAACGCCGTCTTCAGAATATCGTTTGTGGCTCGCGCAATGTGTGCCATTGCTCCGTCCTGTGGAAACCACATGTCCTCCAGTCCTAATTCGTTCAATTGCGGCAGAAAAAACTCGGTTAACATGGCCCTATAGCGCGCACCGTCCACTGTTGTCGTTTGACCAGCGGCGTCCTCGAAAATAAATGTCCCGAAGACTCCTCCAGCAGTCACTTTGAGCGGGTGTAATAGCTCCTCGTGCATCACTCGTGGATTTTCGGTGCCCCAGAAGCGATAGTTTTGCTTGTTCACGTACCCGCCGAGGTGAAAATGAGCCTCATCGCTCATTATGATTTTGGTCGAAAAATCGTCCACTCCGTCCTCGAGATTGAGGATGGCTTGGGCGTAGGTTACACGCGTTTGGCGGTCGATGCACGCACGGCAGCAGCTGATGCAGGGACTGTACTTTGTACGGGAACATGCGCAGGTCTTTGACCAAAATTCGCCTTAGCGACGACTGGCTGATGGCTAATTGCGAGGGGCGGCGTCTGGTCGATGTTTCTGGCGACAGCTCGGCAACAGCGGCGATATTCTCGGCAGAACGGGCACTACGGGGCCGGCAACTCTTGGCAGCGTCTCGTGTGGTCCCACACTCTTCAAGTTTGGTGGCCAAACGGCGCAGTATTTGCGCAGTCGGTGTCGGACGACCGGGAAATCGGCGACAGAATTCGTGCTGCGCCAACACCACAGACAAATTGTTACGCAAAAAAATAGACACGATTATTCCGCGTTCTTGGGGAGTGTATCGCTCCATGGCTTGTTCACTTGTGTTCTACATCTGTCTAGTTCACAAATATCAAAACAGATTTGACATAGGCCGCCATTTGCAAAACTAAGAGCATCTTCCAATAGGGTGATTTCTTTTGGCCCACCTTGTATTTAACCCATCACATGCTCATGTACAAATCAAACATATAAATACATGCATACATACCTACATATGTATGTAAATAAATTAATGGCTCGATTATGGATAACAACCGAACTTGAGTTGCGTTGCCAGCCGCCAACTGCAGATTTGTGGTTGCCAGAAAAACACTAAATAGCAACTGAAACTCGCAGCTCTCAGTTGCCAGTTGCCATCCGTAATACAATTCTCAGCAACTGGCAACGCAACTGTGGTTCGGTTGCCATCCATAATCGACCCATAAGTAGCTACTGAAAAAAAATTTTTTTCAGTGGGTAAACCGCCAATTTGTCCCGATTTAAAAGAAAGTGTGGGATCAAGCACACTAGTTCAAACCAAAAAAGGATTTGGAAAATCGGCTAATACCTACATTGAGAAATTATTGGATAATAATTATATTTTTTTTTTTTTTGAGGAGCCAACTTAACAAAGAATTTTGAAAATCCTTAAATAAAAGAGCTTATTTTTATACATATTTTAGGTTAGCACAACCCCGATTTTACCAAAAAAAACTATTGAAACAAAAAAAGTATTTTGAAAATCGATTCATAAATAATAGAGTTATGGAGGCTCAAACATAAAAACAAATTGATCTAGGCGCACGGTAGTGCGCCAGGTAGGCTTGCCAGATCCAATTTGCCAAAAAGCTTGACATTGACCAAAAAAAAACTTGATTTTGAAAAAAAATCTTGACAAATAAATACACTCATACTATTGGTTTTTATTTAATTTTTTATTATTTTTTTTTTCATAAAAATTATTAGAATAAAAACAAAAATATCATAAAAAGTAAATATAACAGAAACAATGTAAAAGAAACAAAAAACAATATAACAATAAAAATTCAGTCTTTACATATTTTAAAGAAAACTTAGGCGTTATTTAAAAAAAATATTGGTACTATCTTAAGAAAAAAAATATATGTAGGTTCTATTTATTTTGCCACATATATTTCGTATTCTTAGATACAGAATTACTCTACCATCTGAGTAATGGGGTAAATATCAGTGTTGGCACTTTTATTATAATTGTACATACCTAAAGAGAACTATATTTTTTAAATTATAATTGCACAGAAAAATATATGTATCATATTAGTCCTTAAATGTATTGATATTAAAAATATGCTCTTTCGATGTGTTTTATAGAAATTTAAACTTACGTTTTTTAAGTATTATTACATATGTAGCTAGAATAAATTTGAGAAAAAAAAAATACTTACAAAAAACATTGACAAATCACTTTTTCACTTGACACTTGACGCGCATTAAAAAACTTGACAATCAGGCCAAATCAGGCCTGTCTGGCAACCCTAGCGCCAGGCCAAGTTCGGCCACACAGTGTGTATATTTACACGAAACAGTTCGAGCTGTTTTTACCCCCCTCATAACTTTGCTCCTCTTGATCATAATATAATGAAACTTGAAACATAAGTTCTCCCCACAGAGGTGACCTCACAGGTTAAATTTTAAAGTTCTACCGTAGAAGCTTTCCGAGATATTAAGGTGTGAAAAGTCCATATTTTAGTACATACTTAGGGTGACCATCCGTCCTTTTTTTAAAAGGACAGTCCTTTTTTTTGACACAACGTCCTTTAAAATTTAAACAAAATAAATTGTTCTTTTTTTAATTGAATTGTCCTTTTTTGTCCTTTCTTTTTGATGGCTAATGTTCTTCTTTAGTTTCCAAATTAAAAGTTTTATTTTCTCAAAATACCGAAATTTTATACTCAATACAATATAAATTTATAACCACCCAAGACAGGAATTGCCTGGCAACACTGAAAAGAATATTTTCAATTGCAAATAATATTTGGACATCAGAAAAGTCCCAAATAAAAGTGATTACTTTAGAATCACTTTTGATAACAAAGTGCAATTTTCAAATGGGCTGTTCAGAATTTAAATTGTTTTTTTCAAATAACATTGATATAATAAAAAAATACATTCTTCAGAACTATATCAATAATATATAATCCTTAATTATTGAATTTTGTATTATTGGCTAAATGTAATTACTTTGTTAACATTGATTAATTAATAAATTTTTTGTTTTAACGACGTGTGAACTTCTAGGCATATTTAATTTCTGTTTTAAACATTAAAATAAGTACATACATACATATGTATGTATGTAACTACTTGTACTAGTCACTAATATTACGTTGTTTGAATTATATTTTTATTTTATTGATATGAAATATATGTATGTATGTAATTAAGTTAATACCAATAATTTTTATTTAATTTTGAGTGTCCTTTTTTTTTTGTCGAAAAATATGGTCACCGTATACATACTCACTGACTGACTCACTGACTCATCAATATTATTGGGCACTTCCAGTATAGCTAGAAAGCTGAAATTTGGTACACAGGTAGGTCTTGGCGAGAAAATAACCAGAAAAATCTGAAAACGGGCACTTTCCTTCCAGGGGGGACCTGAGTGCCCCTTCTTTATATGGGGCACTTCTAGTATAGCTAGAAAGCTGAAATTTCGTAAACAGGTAGGTAGTGATGAGCAATTACCGAAAATGATCTTTTAACGGGGGGGGGGGGGGGGGGGGGATAATCATACCCCTTCTTTGTATGGGGCACTTCCAGTATAGCTAGAAAGCTGAAATTTTCTACACAGGTAGGCCCAGATAAGCAATACATATAAATATTTATACAAAAACAACTTAGAAAAAAGAAGTGAGATCCACACAAAAACATAAATGTGAAAATAAGGCCAAGTTCGTATCCAAAAAGTTTCGGCCGTAAAAAGTACTGAGATCAAAAAAAAAGGATCAAGTTTTTGATAGGTACATTTCCATCTCATTTCTAGGCAACCTGTAAGCTTGGCAAAAATTTTTTGCCTTTCTAATATGGAAAGAATTCTTTGAAAAATTTTGCCAAGCTTATGGTTGCCTAGAAATGAGATGGAAATGTACCTATCAAAAACTTGGTCCTTTTTTTTTTATCTCAGTACTTTTTACGGCCGAAACTTTTTGGATACGAACTTGGCCTTATTTTCACATTTATGTTTTTGTGTGGATATATTTTTTAAAGAACCAGAACCTTTCAAAATACCTATGCACATATGTATGAATATCATTTTGCTTTATAAATATAAATTGTAAGGGTAGTTTTCTCGAATCGCAAAGCAGCATCACAAACTTTATATCGCTACATTTAATTTGATATTCAATATGTCCAAAATTAATTAAAAATTATTTTAAAAATTAAAAAAAAATATTTTTGTAACAATCTTACCTTTTAGCCATTTAATGATTTATAGTTGTACGAAGGACATTTATATACAAAATAAATTTAAATTGGCATCTGTATTTTTTTTTTTTTTTTTTAATTAGGACCAGCACTCAGGGGGGTCATCACGTATGCAGTACATTGTGCCGGAACTCAGAGAGAGGGATAGAGTAGAGAAGATAGATGTAGAAAATGTAGAAGGCTTAACTCTTTTACAACTCTGCTTGTTGAGGCGTCTTCGGTGTTAGGTAGACGCATTAACTTTGTTAAGCTGTATTGGCAGGCATTTTATTAATTGTTTTACTTCGCCGATGTTTCTGCTAACCGACGAAGGAGGGCGATGTTGTGTACATTAGCTTAGAACATCATCAATCGCTGTCGGAACAGTTTTTTAGTGACCTGTGCTATGCTTTCATCACTTAAATAGTCCGACAACAATTAATACAATATCTCACTAATCATGGTGGAATAATAAGGTGCGCGTATCAACGCAACAACAAAATCGACATGCATTTTGTTTGTGTAAAATTAATTCAACATTGTCAAAACAAAGCTGTATACAAAACAAAACAAAAGTTGTTTTGTATGTATTTATTGGTTATGCAAAAACAAAAAGCATAACGTAAACAATAATATTCATGATGGCGGCCAAAAATGTAAACAACTTTTGACAAGACCGAATTAACTTACCATATTTTTGCAGATTATTTAACGGTCAAAACACAACCCTACAAAAAACCATATTCCTTCTTGCGCAGACCTGATTATTAGACCATGCTCACTAATGTACATTACATAAATTAATGATGTTGATTGACTTGCTCTATCCAGGGTTTGAACTCAGGCCCCACGTCATTGTTTGCTTAGTAGTCAACGCTAACCACTTCAGCCAACACCACCCTCATCATAAAACCTCCTTTCTATGTTAATTTAGCGATGTACATTTATATACTGTAGACTCCCGAAAACATTAACACTCGGATTAAGTTTTTTTTTTTTTTAATTTTCCGATTAGAAATTTTTTCGGAAGCATTTTTATCAATAATATATTTTTATTAGAATGTTTGTTTAAGCAATAGGTCTTTTGATTTAATATATATATATTGTTGTTTTATTTATATTTATTTTCGATATTTCGCTAACAATTTGTTAGCATCTTCAGGAAAATTTTTTTAAATTCAAAAGACCTATTGCTTAAACAAACATTCTAATAAATATAAAGAAAAGGTCAAATAGAATAGAATATAAATAATATATTTTTTTAAAACGGCTTTTGTATAACAAAAAGTAGGAAACAAAATATTTTTATTTAAAAGTTTAATAAGGCCCAATAATATATTTAAAAATTTGCATTTCTTAGTTTCATTAACTTAAGAAAACGAATAAATCAAACGAAAATGTCCAAATTATTTTGTTTTAAGAAAAAACGGGATGTTCTCTCACACTGTCTCTTTCTCTCTCTATATATCGTTGGTATTATGCATATTATGGCGTAGATCAGATTTAGAAAACTGAAATTAGATAAATATGTATATGTATTGTATGTATATTTTTATATGTACATACATACATACATATATAGTTAATTAAAAGTTTGTTAATTTAGTAGAATCAGTACAATAAAAGATTAATTACGAAATAAGAAAAAAATAGTAGGTACATAGTTTAATTAAAAAAGAAAACTTGCAAACAGAATAATTTAAAGTTATTTGAAGAAGAAAAAATAATTTTTTCGGGATATTTTCAAGATATTTTATATTAAAAAAAATTTATTTATTTGTTATGTACTTTTGAAAACGTTTTCAAACATTGTTAAAAAGGATTTGATGTGTTGGCATTAGCAACCAACGAAACGCAGCATATAGATTAGCTAATTACTTATAACAAATAAATAAAATTTGTGTAGAAAAAAAAACTAATTTTGAAATATATCTATGTATTAGTGATGTTACGACTATCAATTTGTATTATTCGCGAATAACGAATACGAATATTTGAAACAGTATTCGCCGAATACGAATATTTATTTTAAGGAGAAACTTAATTGGAAAAAAATCCCTCCCTTTGTGTCAATAATAAATTGGCAAGAAAACTATCCACTACTTTAGGTATTTAACATTATTATGACATTGAGATGCCTAATTAGAAGTCCACTACTGAACATTTTTAAAATATTTTACCTACATATGTTCATGCCTTGAAAATTTGTTTTTCTTACTCTGCTTGCGGTTTTAATTAGTAATTCAGTGTTGTTTGGGATAATATATTTTCGCAGATAGCGCAGCCACATGTATCGGTGGATTTTCACATATTAAATTTTAGTTCTTCCATTTTTGAAGTCCCAACATTTCTCTACCGAGAATTGATTACTAACTTAACATGATATAAATTTACTTTTTAATGATAATTAGGAAATATAATTTTCGTTTGTTTTTAAGAAGATTATTATCTTGCGTCAAAGATAAAGAGATTTCTTTCTTTAAGTAAAAATTATTATAAATTAATATATTTTTGTACATTTGATGTAATTTTTTAAACTTTTTGTATGATTTTTTTTTTGGGAAAATGTATGTGCAAATTATTCCAGAAATATTCGCTTGAATTTGACGAATACGCATATCTTAAAATAGGCGAATAGTCGCATACGAATACAAGTATTCGTAAAATCACTAATATATACTACTAGCTGATCCCGGTGTACTTCGCTACCCCCCTCGTTATAAAATAAAATTAAAAGTATTTATATATCCTATTGTGACGATCGGTCCAGTAGTTAAGACTATATTACGATTTTTAATTTTAATAAAAAGGAGCGTGGTCCCATCCACTTTTCTCCCGGTACGTATTCCAAATTATGGCAATACCATATGTACCAAATATCATCGACGTAGGTCAAAAAATGCCCAAAATATGGCGATTTCAATTTTTGGGTTATATGGGAGCTGCCACGCCCACTTGTCCGATAACGCCCATTTTTGTCCTGATTACTCACATTAGTAACATATGAACTATTGCTATGTTTCAAAACTCTTGCTATCAGAATAGTCAAGATATATGATGTTATTCAATTTATGTGGGAGGGGCTACGCCCACTTGAAATATTAAAAGCCTAAAACCATCCTCTATAAATTCCCTTTTGAATGACACCAGTTTGGGTCAAATCGGTTGGATAGTTTCCGAGTCTATAGCGAACATGGGTACAAACATTTTTTGTATTTTATATATATAGATATATGTATGTATACTTGATTAATAACTTAAAAAAGTTTTAAATGTCAAAAAACACTGCCACATAATTCTTGCAAATAATTAAGAACATTTTTCAAGATATCGAATAAAAGTGTTTAAATTACATTAATTGATCATTTAATTGTCACATAATGAACACAAATAAATATAATATATGAAAATTACGTAATTTAAAGATTTTTTTTACCACGGTTTTTTACACTTGCTTGAATATGTTAAAAATTTTATATTTTTGCACTTTTTCAAAAAAAAAAAAAAAAACGTGAATTTCAATTAATAAATAAAATTTATGTTAAGTATTAATTACCTTAGTTGTATAAAAAACATTCTTTGGGTAGCCATAACACAGAAACTAAAAATTATTTACTAGGTCAGGTGAAAAACGAATTTAATGAAATTTGATCTCTTTCACAGAAACAAAACATGATTTTGAAATGTAAACTTTACAAAGGAATTAACAGTTTTTTTTTTCTTTTAATTTTGAAATTTAACGAATTCAGGAGCGTTTGGAAATGCCCTTTTAAAAAAAGGTTTTTATAATTCGAAAAAAAAAAATTTTTTTTGTTATTTGTTTTCAACAGTTGATATCAATTAGGGATCCCGAAAATCAGTCAATCGCGAAAATTGTTTACTTTTATATATTTTGATTTTTTTATACTTATATATTAGTGAAACAAACTTTCATAACTTTCCTCTATAACAGATAAGCATATTTCAGGATTGACTGATCTCGAAAAGTCCCGAAATTGACTTCCCTAATATCAATTAACTGGGAATTCCTTTTACATTATGCTCTCTCGTCTTCTGTAACAATTTTTTGGACGTCATTTCATTCCCACACCAAAATATTTCCACTTTTATACACAATGTCGATACTATTGATGGTGGCCCTGAGACACGGAAAATATGGCAAGATTGTTAATGAAAAGTGCTCAATTTTTGGTAACAAATAGTTGGAGAAACAAGAGAAACCACAATAAAGTTAAATTTGTAAGAAGTGTTAGTTACAATTTTGTAATTTGTCAGTTTTTTTTTGTATTAAAATGGGAATTTCCTTTTGGTTTTTATTTCTAAACTTCTTTTCAGTTAACACTGCAGGCTAATAAATTATATTATCAAAAAAAAAGTATTGCTTGCAAAAAAAAAACAAAAAATAGTATTAAATTCAAAACGAGATTAAGAGAGATAAACAAGACATTTAATATGTATGCAAATCTATATCTTCCGGGCGTACTGGCTGTGTATATGGTATAATTGATTTCTTTTCCACATCTCTCGATAAAGCTTTACGCATATCTGTAAATAGTATAAAAGATTCGAAAAAGTAAATTCAAATTATAATTTATATTTAGCTAATGCTTACCATAAGCATCCTCATCTTGATCGCCTGAATAGTAATCCAGTATAGTGCGATATATTATATAGCCTAGATTCTTATACATATTGATAGCAATTTGATTGCTTTTGCGCACAAATAAATCCACGAAATAAGAACGTTTTCTGAAATATGTACATATGTAAGAAAAATTGGGAGAGTAGTGACAAAGAATTTGAATAATTTTTAATTTACTGGTTAGGTTCCACTGTCCACATTACTTTGTATTGCAGATGAATGTATGGATACTTACTTTTCTGATATGTCTTCTAAGAATTGCATCAAGAGCGCGGCCAAACCTAAACGTCTATAGTCCGGAGATACTGTTAAAGCTGTAACATGACCATGCCAGTTTTCCATATGACCCTCTACTTTTCCCATGACTTAAATTATAATGAAATTACAGATTGAAAAGGTCTATATGTATTTTGCATTAAAATTCAATTACAACTTACTATAACCCATAATTTGGCCACTGGGAGATTCGGCCAATTGGAAAAACTCTGGCCACCTTGCTAAATATTGTGTGTAAAATGAGAGGCCATATGTTTCTGTTAAGGGATCAAAATTTCTGCAATTTAACAGAACGAGACAAAATTGGTATTTTTCTCAACATTAAAATCTTGAGTTAAATATATTTACTTACACGTTGTTAAATTTAAATAGATCATCGCATGTGAAAGGTCTCAAGGTGGTCATTTTTAAATAAATGTTCTGACAATATATAGTTTATTAAGTAATTTGTTGCCAATATAAAAATAGCACGCAGGGCTAGCACAGAAACAATAAAACACAACACTGCCGCTACAATAATAGTTTTCAGCGAATGAGCAGTTGCAAGGGAAAATGTCAAAAAATATTTTGTCTGGGCCTAAACAGATACGCTTCGCGCCAATACACAGCGTTGCCGTTGGGATAATTTTTATATGAATGTTATGGTGTTTTCTTTTCTGAACAAAAATGTTGACCTTTCAATGTGTAACACTTTTTACAGTTTGCACCTACCTTTAAAAAGTGGTACATATTTTATTGGCACAATGGTACAAAATATTTGAGGCTTAACATTACTTAACATTAATTAATTAATTATCGTTTTAATTATAAGTTTTTTCGCTTAAGAAAGTAGATTGACAAAAATACAAGTTCTTACTTGTATAAAAACATACTAAACAAAGTTGTAAAAATGGGCAGTATATCACCCCGACTTGATAGTAGAGGGCAAAATATGTTGCATATTTTGCCATTTATTGGTGCAACATAATTAGAATGAACGAAATCGCTTTTAAATATGTTACATATATTTTAGAATGGATCACGAAAATTAAAGAATGTAGCATAAATGCAACACTTTTTTCAGAAAAGAAAACGCCATTAGATAAAAACATGCTGCGATGCACTGTAGAAGAAATGTTTTTTGTTTTCCTGTTTGATTAAAAGTTTGTATATATGCCTTATCAGGAGTGTCGTAGTCGTGACGAAATCTGTAAAATGTGGCAACGTTCGCTATATGTTTTAGATGGGAGTCGTTAAAGTTCGACTACGACTACGACACTCGTGATAAGGCCTAATATTTTTTAGCTTTTAAAAAGTATTGAGGTTTTAGGAAATAAACAATACTTAGCTGTTTTCAATATCTGTTTGTTTCAGCAGACGTTTTGCCGTCCGTATTGCTTCCGTAGATTTTCAGAGTTTTTCGCAATGAAGCTCTGGCGGTATTCCATTGACGTTTAAATTTATTTTTAATTTGTGTTGGAATACTTGATCTATACACATTTTCACTGATACTAAACGGACATGTTACTGATACAGAACGAATGAGAGTAAATTGACATTTAAACTATTTTTCTTTATACATTTGTGTACTATATATATATTTAAAAACAATAGCGGTAACTCTAAAATGTGTTATATAACTGTTTCAATACTAACTGCCTGGCCCACGATGCCGAACGAATTTTTCTTTCGTACAAATAACATTTTAAATAAAAACGAAATTTTTTAAATTATTCTTGTTTTAATTGTAATTTTCACGAAAGTGAAATTCTTTCGACATCGTGGGCCAGGGAGTAATATTAAAAACTTCTTTTGGTAATTTGAATTCTGTTAGAGCACTGAAAATAACTTTATTGTGCTATTTAAACATGATAATATAATCTCAGACGAATTAATTTAATATTTACATGTGCGTCGTTTATCTCGTCAAATTAAATAAATTTTATAAATACTTGTTAACCCTGGCAGTGCTTGTTTCGGTATTGGCTATAGTATCTGGCAATACTTGTAAAATATAGTCACCTCTGTACGTTTCTCTGCTGCTTTTTATTCGTGTAGAAGAAAAAACGCGTCGTGTTGCACTAAATTATAATTCTTTAAACGAATAAAAAGGTGATAAAACTTGTTAAAAATAAGTAAAAATTCAAAGAATTGTTATTATACATACTAAAGTTTAGTCAGTTAACAAAATTATAACAAAATATCTGATAAACGTATTAAAAAATTGCAATTAAAATTCACTACGAAAGTGGGACAAACAACTACACGCAATGTAGACGATGTTAAAAAAAAAAAAAGAAAACATGAAATAAACGGGTAGTAAGGAAAAGTCAAATTAGCATAGTTAAACGTGTTTGTGAAAAAATATATTAACTTCAACTAAAAAAAGTTTTAAAATATCCAATTGTAATATATAAAGATGAACAAAATGTGTGAAATAATTATAAAACAATAACATTGTAATAAAATGCTAATCTCCCCATATTGAGCCGCGTTTGCTTGTGTATGCGCTTTCGTGTTTTCTTTATAACATACGGTCGTTGTGTTTCGTCGTTTTCATCGTCGTCTTTTCATATGCCTAAAGTTTTATTTAAAATATGCTTATATTAAAGGTTTATCAATTATATGATTGTATTGAAATGAGAAAGTGTATTTTTCTATAAAATTTATTAATTTGAATTAAACAATTAATCGAAAACGAATAAGTGTGGGAGATATACATACTTAGATATGGCAAGAAAAAAAAGTCCAATAATGGCTGATTTATTTCCATGTTTGCTGCTCTAGTGGTGAGTTATGTTGTTGTTTTGTTGTCATATATTATTGTTTTTGCTTTATGAGTATATAGAGACAAATACAAAGAAATCGCGCATTTCTCCACCTTTTACTAGTATAGCATTGCCAGCTTGAACGTTTACTAAAATAATTATTTCTCTATAATCCCTGCCAGATTATTACAGTTTTAACATAACAGTAATAACATATCACATTTGTAACGTAAATTTTTCATGCTCAACTCGTATTTTTCATGTCCATGTTTACATAGGTTTGCGCACTCATACATAATAAATAAAATTTTCTGGAATTAATATATGTATGTATTTTTCTCTCATCTTGCAAAACTGGCTGTTTGCAAAAGTTTTAAAAATTTAAGAACCAAAGTAAATACCATTATGTTGCCCAAGTTACTGGTCAGAGTGTCAATGTGAGTGAAAAAGCATTCCCACTTGTTGATGTTATCGAAAAGTCGTCAGTCGTCAGGGCGGCCTGAAATAGAGAACGATGCTGCCGACTGTAAGTCGTCTCGAAGTCGAAAATTATAATTAATGCTTTTTACAATAAGCAAAGGTATAGGCGTCCATATAGCTAAAGTTGTAAATTATGTACCTATAAGTCTTAAAATTTACTGCCGCAGAAATGCAAGTCGTTCGAAAATTTATAGAGAAATTTTACTAAAATTAAGAAAAATTTAATATTACATTAATCAATTTAAAATTGGAAATTTTGCCCTAAAAAATATTAAAAAGCGTTACGGAAGGGGATATAAAATCTCTGAAAACAGCGTTACGTAATATGTGCACAGTCCCTAACTGAATGCAATGAAGGTTATTGACAAAAAAAGAAAACATACCACCAATTGCAGTAACAGGAAAGTGTAAATGCAACATTTTTTTTTTTTTATAAAATCTGACGGCAACTCTTGTGTATTTTGTTGATGTTTTTTTTTTTTTTAGAAAAATCAAAAATATTTTGCATTTGGACTTTCCCAAGACCATTAGCACTAAACGTTGAATATCGCTACGTTGTTTTTGTAAAGTTGCAATTATTGTAGGGCCAATTTTACCTTTGTTTAGTTTTTGTTGAAATTTTACAAATACATATACATACATATGTAGGTAGTTATGTTTGTATATTTATTTTAGTTTTTCTATTATCACGCGTTATAAGCGTTTTTCAGATTTGATCATAAACTCGAAGTATGTAATCCATTAAGCAAAAAATGTTTGTTTTAAGCTAAATTTAATAAGTATGCATTATATTGGCTTTTAGTGAAAGGAACCTATTAAGCTTTTCTTCTTTCACCTTTTCTAATGTTTTTCACAAGACAGCTGATTAAACGCTTTGTTATAGGTACATACCAAAATATTTAAAATATGCTCGTAATTGAAATTTTGCCAAATTTATCGACGAAACAAAAAGGTAACAAAATTACCAACTTTTCCTCATTTTACCCCCTGTCAAAGTGCAATGTATGTTAAAATTAAAAAATTACACTTCATATTAATGTAAAAAAAAAATAAAATAGTAAAAAAGCAAAAAGTACCAAACGCATCAGTTTTTTCTCATTTCAGCCCTCAGAAAGTATGTTACTACAAAAGGATAAAAAGTACCGCAACTTCCAATCTGTAACTTTTTTTTATTTCTTACAACTTAACATACCTATATTTTAATTTGTGTCAAATGCCATCCGTCAAAATCTATTAAGAAACGCTCCCAGAAAGTATTTTAATGAATGAAAAATTTATAAAATATTAATACAAAAATAGTAAGTACTTTACATTTCATTTAAATCCATTAAAAAATTCCTCCAGACAAAAAGTACCAACATTAAAAAAACAAAAGTAAAATAGTAATAAAAGTACCAGTTCTTCTCATTTCATCCCTGAGATAGTACGTTAATTTATAAAAAAATTATAAAATATTATTAAAGTACCAAAACTACCAATATGTAACATTTTTATCCCTTCAAAGTTGCCCTATATATTAATCTGTACCACATGCTACACTACCCGTCCAAAAAATTTCTTAAAAATATATTAAGAAAATTTCTCTAGAGAAATAGATACCAAAGATATAAAAAGGACCACCAAAAAAGTACCAAACGTTAATTTCAGCCACCAGAAAGTATGTTAATTTAGAAAATATTAGTACAAAAATAAAAAAATGCCAAACTACCAATGTGTAAGTTTTTATACCCCTTAAAAAGTACCGTACATTTTAATCTGTGACAGACACATGCTATCCTTCAACCAAAATTTATGAAAATCCATTGAGCAAGTTTAGCGTTACAGTAAACAAACATACAAACTCTCACATTTATAATACATATTAGTAGTACATATTATGTTTTACAATAGACATCAAGTCTGAAAATTCTCATTAAACGTTTAATTTGTTAAAAATGTTTTTTTTTTTATTAATTCTTTGTCAAAACACATTTTATTTACTGCAAAAGCAACCTAAGAAACTTGTCTCGCTTCTAACTACCTACCACCAGCACAACAAATAAAAAAAAATTAAATGAAAAGATGAATAAACTTTAGTCGAACAAGAATCAATATACAAGGGAATTCCCCCTCAAATTATTCAATGAAAAACATAAAAAAATAAAGCAAAAGCAAAAATTGCAGGGAATAGGTCAAGGAAAATAACACATGAACAAAGCTGTCTATAAATATTGCAAAATAAAAAAGAAGTAAGGAAGTAATAATTTATTTAATTATGCATAAAGAAATTATTTATATTTGCAAGAATATGCTACTATGTACGTTATTCACCCCTTTATATACTTTTTACAGCAAGACTAGAAACTATTAAGGCTTTTAGTTTTAAGAAAAAATAAACTAGTAGTTGAAAGTTAGATATTGGCTACATATGTAATAATTGCCTGTAGAGGATTTCTCCTAATTAATATTAAAATGAAATACAATTCTTCTGTGTGAACCTATGTATGTACCTCTTCTTTTTAAAATCCGTTAACTCGTATCTGTTAAAAATTTTGGATTATAATATCTTGATTTAGATTAAAGATGGAGTATTCCTCTTTTCAAGTCAAAATTTTGAATGTGAGAAGTAAGTAGAATTTTTAATAATTATGTATTAGCTACAATGAATTTATAAATTTTGATGAAATTTTCTGCAACTAAAATACGTATGTAGTTTTTTTTTTAAGATAAGTAACGCTTAGACTTTTAGTTAATCGGGAAAAATAAAAAAATACTCCCCATAAATTAATTTTAAAAATTTGTTGAAATTTTCCTTTTTACAGCCTTTCATATCCCGGAAAACAGGGAAAAAAATAATAATATGTATCCGATTTTAAATGTTTTTAACCAATTTTTCCACGCTTAAAATTCGAATTTCTAAAAATTCCTTCTTAGTGGATTCACACATCGCAAAATATTCAATTAAACTTTTGGTTTTAAAAATTCCCATTAAAAAAATATTATCTAACAACACTACAGGTTCTTCGAATTGCAAAATCTTCACTCTATCCTGAGCCTACTGCATCTAGAATATGTGGTTCATGGCGATCAAAATATGTTTGTAGTACATAGGCATCGTGTGATCGATTATTATTATTCGAGCTGATTTTTAAGGCATACGAGTTTGCATGAAATCTGGTAATGCACTTTAATTTGGGCTTTTAATTTAAAACGCCATTTTGCACACTACGAGTATATACTTTGATAATGTTTTGTACATTACAAGATTTCAAATTATAAAATTTTCTTTGAGGAAGTACTTGAGAATCAGTATTAAATCTGAGATCATCATCTCTCATTTACAAAAAAAAAAAAAAAAAAAATCCTTAAAAATAGCAATTATTTTTTGAGATCACGGTACATCTTTACTCAAAACAAACAATTAAACAAAAGAGACTTTGGTAATGCCCGGATTAACCGGGTTTTTTTTATGTAACTGATATCTGATAACCAGTTGTTTTAAAAAGTCGAATAATTGATCTACCCTAGTATTACATCAGTGTGTCCTTTTTAGCAAAATATTATATATCTTTTGTGATTTTTTTTTTATTTTTCCGTTATATATACATATATTTTTAGAATTTATTTTTATTTTTACATTTTATAAATAAGACAATATGTGTCTGTTTTCTGAGTTTCTGCTCGAAACTCGCCAGCATATTTTAGTTTTGAAAACATGAATTTGACAAACTGTATATAAAAGCAGCCATGTGTTCACGGCTACAAATACATTTACATATAAATACTACCTGGGTATAAAGAAATATTTAAATTTGTTTTATACTAATCACATTAGTTTAATTGTTAATTCTATGAATGTAAATTTGGAGCTCCAATGCTTAAGATTAACTATTGTAATATATGTAATTCAATGAATTAGAGATAAAAACTGGCATTAACTCTTATAGGTGTTAACTCTCTCGTTACTTTCTGTAATAAATTGTATGCCTACTTCATACCTGCAGATTCTTAAACGAAAAGTACTACAATTTTTGTATTAATGATTTAAGCTTACAGTACACGGCATGTCAAAAGCCACATTCGCATGTGGCTCTGACGTAATTTTGACGTCACCATGAAGCTAAATTGGCAACATGTCGTATACTTCCACTTTTTGTGACACTCACATGCAGCACACATTGATATGTGTGACACATGTTCATTTGTAGAGACATGCAAACATGCGTATTTTAGACATGTCGTGTACTAGCTTGGTACATTTGAATTTTGACATTTGTAATATTTTTACATGCGCATGTAGCAGTCCCAAACATGTGGCAGCAAACATTTTTGACACAACATTTTTCAATAGTATGTAGCCAATGGAACTCTTGCCAATGTTGATTTTCTGCAACAAAATGTGGTAGGAATTTAATGACGAAAAATTTTTTTTATTATTATTAATCACACGATGACAGATTCATGATAATTTTTTTGGTTTACGAGCGGGGTAGAGATAAAAGAAGGGTAGAAAAATGATCATATTTTCTCTTTTCCATGCATTTATTTGTATTTATCTTTGCTTTGGGGTTTTTGTTTAATAATTAATATCTTAATTAACAGCTTAATTAGTTTGGGTTTTTGTTATTATTTCTCGTTCTTGTTCTAAACCATGCAAAAGATACTTTCAAAGCTAAGATGAAAAAATTCATGTATAAATAGTAAATTTATTCAATAATTAATAAAACAACTGTGATCGCCAATTGTTGCGTTGTTTTTGTGTCAGTGCAGTATTATTAAATTTTTTTCACCATTTTATTGTTCATGGGAATTATTTCACGATAAAAGTGAATTTATTTTACTTTTTATCAGATGTTGTTTTATTTCTTCTTTCTCTTCGACATTTTATAAATTTGACTTCACACATAATTTTAAAAATTAAACAAGCACCCATAGCTGCCAGATTTTTTTTGGTAATATCGTCATATTTTTGGGCAAAAATCGTCACTATCGTCAATATAGCTTATTGAAATCGTCATAAAAACGTCAAATGAAAAAATCGCTTTTTTACCAATAAAACATATTTTTATTAGAGGCAAAACATAACAAAACTCTTAAATCAACAAATCTTATTAAAAAACATCATTATTTAAAATACAGAGATCAAATACTTCACTTAGAATTCACAATAAAATCACATGTACTAAATAGATTGCATATATTTCAATACTTTGAAATATATTTATACATTGTATGGAAAAAAACAAAAAATATCAAATCTTTTAGTTATTTTTTTCAATTTACATGCATTTTAAATTTCATTTTTGGAAACACTTTTTCTATATACATACGTATATGTATAATATATTTTACAAATATAAGTATATTGCAGTTAAACATATTGATTAATTCAGTTACAGCTGTCAGATCATTGCAGGTACATTTGTTTAGCTTTAAATAATCTTTTGAATATAATATTGCCTCCAAAGACTACTTTTTCAATTTCTCGTTTAAGTCTTATTTGCGTTTACCTGACTAAATATTCTTTCCATATATGCTGAATAATTACCACATAACTAGGATTTTTGTAATAAATTTAGTCAAAATCGGAAACAAAAGACTAGAATACTTCGTTTGCATCTCTGATAGTTTTTTCCAAAAATCCAATAGTTATATGTTTTTATCAGGACAGTAATTTCAATTTTCTGAACTCTGTTTCTAGCTCTTGGTTTTCAGTTTCTTCAACAAAATAGGAAAATTATTTTATATTTATTTTTAAAATCAAATCATGATAATATCTGATCACAAAGCTCTATATAAAAATTAACACAATTATTACTAATATCACATTTTTCTTTTGCATTTAATTGTGATTCTTACAATACGTCTCTGGCAAATATTCCTAAATAAATGTCTTCAAAATTTAAAAAATTGTTTTTGTTTTTATAATCAGTTAAGTAAAAGTTTTCAGTTTTAAACAAACTAGTTTTTAAAAAGTTTCTCATTACAATTTTCAGCAGTTCAATGTTCCTCTAATAGTACAAATATATGTGCAAACTTGAATTATTTAAAATCGTCAAAATTAGGGCATAAATCGTCCCATCGTCACTATGTCATTTTTAGGACCCAAAATCGTCAAAATGACGATAAATCGTCAAATCTGGCAGCTATGCAAGCACCATAAACATATGACTGTTGTACATGTTAATATGAAAAATCTGTACGTATGTTACATGCGGTGTACTGGCAATACATACTATGTAGCCAATAAAAAGTTCACACATATGCTGCCATTGCAAATGTGTACGTTTCGGGTACATTTGTCACATATAAACTTTGGGACAAAACAACATTTCATGTACTACCAAAATTTTGAAGCATGTAGACACTTCTGCATGTTTAGTAAATGGAAACAAAATGCTGCAAATTCTCGTGACGTCAGAGCCACATGCAAATGTGGCTTTTGACATGCCGTGTACTGTAGGCTTTAGTTGTTTCTACATTTACATGCCTACCTACATACATACATATAGATACATATGTACTATATGTGTATATTTTATATGCATATGGATGTACATCATACATACTTACATATATGCATACTTTGTATGCACTACAAGTGCAAACAAAATTAAACAATACCTAATATTTTACAAACATGTAATAAATATATTATTTTTAATTTTCATTGCGTTCATTTAATATACCACATTTACATGTGTATATGTTAAAAAAAGACAATAAGAATAAAACAAAAACATTCGTACAAATACGAATCGTCATCTTTGTTTTTTTTTTCTACTTGAAGAATCATATGTATATACCAGGGCTGCCACTAGGTGAAAAAAATGTACTCTACCAAAACTTAAAATTCTTCCAAAACTTACCTTTTCTTGTTTTTAATCATATGTTTTAATTAAAAGATCACAAAGTCCATACCCAGCAAAAACTTTGTACATACCGTCCGCATTAGGGGCTGTGCACATATTACGTTACACTTTGCGATTGAAATGTGCAAATGAAACTAAAATGTCATAAATTGAAAAAAAAAACAGCTGATTTTCTCAATTAACTGAATCTGATTGTGAGTAAAAACTGTCACGTAAGAAAATTACTTGCAAGTTTACAGAAAAACTGTGTCTGTAAATCTTTTGGGGAAAAAGTTCTCACTTTGAACTGTCACAACAACTCAGAAATAAAAACGCTGTGAGATAACCACCCCTATCATGAATAATTTTTTCCCTCCAAACTTTCCCTAAATTTGCAATCGTGAAACAATTCCCCGTGAATAATTTCACGCCAAAATAAAATTCCCCTAATCGTGAATGATTTTTGTCCCGCGAGTTTTTCCACTTTTCCCTTCAATTTATTCATTTTATGTATGTATGTAGTTCTTCTATAATTCGAATATTAAAGCATAAAAACTTTATTTTAAGATCTGATAATAAGGCACAAACTGAAGTATTGCTCAACAAAATGCAAAACAACAGGCCGATTGCATGCAGATTTGTGAAGCTTTAATTATTTTTGGATTTTTTCGTTTTGTTTGCTTTCTATAAAGTAGCCGAATTATTTTACCAAGTTATAATGCAATAAACAAACGGAGCAACCAAACTAAATCTCCAACACTGAATATTTAGCTTTGATTTCCTACGTTTCCTTTAAAATAAATATGCCCATATATATTTTTGAATAAAATTTTCTATGATATCTTTATTTTTTTAATCTTTTCTTTTTTACATTAACTGAAAACTGATAGCGGGAATAATTTTTCACGGGAGATTCCGATACCATTTTTCCATTCGAGGAACAAAAATTCCACTTGCTATTTACGATAGAGGTAAACATCTTAACAATGTTATTCGAAATAAAATTAATGACAAAATTAACTAATTATTAAATGATTAGTTTGATTTTATAATTTTAGAAAATTATGAAATATGTATGTTTATATTAGAAAATGGTTCCAAAACTATTTTGTTTATAACAAACATTAAAGCCGCAGTACTTATTATTTTGTATAGCCTACGTTTGTATATTTGCCGCCCCCGCTTATTTTCTTCTACTTTAGAATATGTACATATTTTGATCGCCGTCGTAGATAGTTTTGGCTAGCGTTCTCATCGCCTGTTATTACATATCATTTTCGAGATATATTTTCTAATGTAACAATGTGAACATTTTTGGTAGTTTCCGACATGAGTTACATATTCATTTTTTTTTTCTAACTTTTCGAAAATTTTAATACATACGTATGCACATTTTCCAAAAAAAGATAATAATACAAAAAGTTTAAAAAAGGACATAAAGTGTACAAATATATATTAATTTATATTAATTTTTATTTAAAGAAAGCCCTTTATATCAAAAATTTTATTTGTTTTGTTGTTGTTGCGGGTTAGCAATATCTAAATATATATTTCGTTGGTAGCCATACCAACACATCAGTAGATGTTTTACCCTTTATGTTTAAAAAATTTTAAAGCTCACCCATTTATACGAAAACTCACAAATAAATTTGTGAATTACAAGGCATAAAAATAGTCTTTAAAAACTTTTTAAACATACAAAACAAATAATTTTCCATTATGAATGTGTTTACTTTTCTACACCTATACAATTAGACAACCGCTGGTTAAAAGTATTAAAAGTATTTATAAGGCAAAAGACACAAGATAATAATGTTCTTAAAAACAAACGAAAATTATATTTCGTAACTATCATTTAAAAGTTAAAGTCTTATATGTAAATTCATATCCTTTTAAGTTAGTAATCAATTCTCAGTAGACGAATGTTGGAATTCAAAAATGGAAGAACTAAAATTTAATATATGAAAGTCCACCGAGACATGTGGCTGCGAAATCTACGAAAATATGTTCTCCCAAACAACTCTGAATTACTAATTAAAAGCGCAAGCAGAGTAAGAAAAACGAAATCTCAAAGTATGTACATACATACATATGTATGTACATATGTAGGTAAAATAATTTAAAATTGTTCAGTAGTGGTGACAGTTTTTTCAATCTATTGTTACTGACGCAAAGGGAGGCAGTTTTTCCAATTAAAAGTAATATTCGTATTCGGCGAATATTGTTTCAAATATTCGTATTCGCGAATACTAAAAATTGATATTCTTAACATCACTAACATACAGTAAGTAAAATATATGAATTCATTAAAAAAATCGTTTTTATATTTACCTACCAATTTTGATTTGATCAGACCAATGTGGCAGCCCTGACATTTTCATACGTACAAATAAATAAAATAAACGAAAAAAAAAAATAGCATTTATACGGAGACCCCAAACCAGACCAGTTATTAAGTCGTCGTCATTGTCGTTTTATTTTATGTTGCTGTTCCTTCTTTTAAAATACGTACGTACGCTTAGAGTGGTGAAATTGTATTGATACCAACAACTATTTAGTTAAACTAAAAAAGTATCTGGTGGATGTTTTAAGTAGACGAATACATTTTATTTAGAGCTCGTATCTCATGTTCGTATGTTTCTCTTTTTATTGTTTCTCTCATTTCGCAATACCTCATTTTGTATTTTGGTTTCCATATCAATACAATGTTAAAGAGGCAAGATATACAAATCTACAGTAGGTGAAAAAATTTGCACACTTAATTTTCTGATATAAAATAAGGATATATTTGGGAGCCTTATTAGTGAAGATACACTTATAGTCCATGGATAGTCATATGCAAGTTGGTCTGCTACTTCACAAATTGTGTAGCATTTGCATTTCAGCCTAGACCTATCGCTACACTGTATTGATAACGCAGATACAGCATTAATTCTGTTAATGATTTTTCTTCAAACTTATTCTGCAAATATCATCGATTTTGATAACTGTTATATAAAATTTTCGGTGCACAGATGCTAACTCATTTTCAATCCGTAACTAATCTTTAACCCCCCACTCCCTGGAGGGTTACATAATATGTGCACAGCCCCTTTGTTTCTTTTACAGTACACGAACTGTTATGTTATAAAATAACTTTTCCTTATTACATATGTAGGTACTTAATTTTAATTGCTTCGGTTTAAAAATTAAATGAAAGTTTAACGTCTGCTAAAGAAATTTTCGTTAGACACTGTATTCTATACATATCGCGAAGAGCTTGTTCCCCATTTCTACCAACTACTTGCTTTATGTTTATATTTCGTGCTCCCATATTATGTACATAAAATACTTTACTTGTGTTGTTTTTCTTTCTACGCCAAAAATATACGAAGACTTCATGCGAGTGTGTGTAGTTCGTGCGTTTCTTGTTGTATTTATTTCGTTACAAAAACATTTTTTCATAGTCTCTTTCATTCGTATTCGTTCGTTTGGTTCGTTGGCATAGACATTTATCGTGCAAGTTAAAATTTTTGTAAAAATCACTAGAATTTGATTAACAAAAATTTTTGCTGATATCTCGGCGATACGCTACACTGCAAATCAATTGAAAATTGCACTATTCGTTAGTGCTGCTGTACTATTTTGCTTAAAACTTACGGCCAACAAAAAAAGTTCGCGTGCGTAAAAATTACGGCATTGTGAAACAGGCTGAGTGAAACGGCATGAGCCAGCAAAAGAAAAAAATACAAAATAAATGAAAAAGTATAATAAAATTACATGTATGTGAATAATTGAGAAGAAAATATGAACTGATTTTTATTTTGTCTAAAAGCAACACCTTTTCTCCACTATTTATTTATACGTATGTATGTATGTATGTATGTATTTTGTTATAAAGTTGCGAGTTGGTTGTATGGCCTCATGTCTCGCTTATTAAATGGGGTCCCTTCTCGTATTCTGTCATACGAAAAATATTTCTTTGTGTGTGTGTGTGCTTGCTGTTGTTGTTGTTTTTTTATATATTTTAATTTATTTTGCTTTAAATTTATTTAATAACCCGCACTGAAAAATAAGAAAATATACAAACGAAACACAAACAACAATAATTGTGTTTTAAGTTAATTTGTTTGGGCTTGTGTGTGTATGAAAGTGTATATCTGTGTGAAGGTTTGTTGAAGAGAGTTTATTAAGTACATATTTAACAATCTGTATATGCAATAGTCTATTGCCAGATTTGAGAATTTATCATAAGTTCACACATTCATATGCACTCGTATGTAATAATGTACATATGTTTAATCATGGAAAGCTTTCAAATTTTAAAAAAATTGAAAGAAAAATTTCTACACATCGAGATTAATGAAAACGTTCAAAATTATCATATAATTGTAATTATAAACATATTTTTTGTAACAACTGTGCCATGATAACACGACAGGTATGGCTTAGTAAATTATGATACAGTAGTCCCTTTAATTTGCACACGTATGTGTCAATAAAACTACAATCAAAGTAAACTTTAACAGATATCAAACCAAAATGAACTCTACTTTTGGCTCTTTTTTTCTTATTTTATTTTAATAATTGGGGTATTCACACTGTAGTCATAAGTCATATGTCATAAAATAATAGCACACCAAAATATGACAAGTGTGTACACCCCGTCATAAATAAGTGTGCTATGTCATAATTGTGCCAGCTGATAAACATTTAACAACACTCAATTTTTAGTCGTATTATTGCGCATTTTGCATTTTGGCTTAAATGTAAATATTATTAAAGAAAACAATAAATTTCTTGTAAATTTTCTAAAATGTCCATTATCACTTGAAATTTTCAATTTTTTTTTTATCTATACGAACTTGCTGAAATAAATAAAATCAAAAGCAGCTGTTGCCAGTAACATGAGCTGAACTATTTTTTTGGACGGCGGCAAGTGGAAAAACGTTCACAAGCTGCCAGGCAGATCACTTACACAAACACATATTTTCATTCAAGGCGAATTAATTATAAGGTGGATGCAGAGGCGAATTCACGCGAATTTATACTTTTCGTGCAAAAGGCAAATTCATTACGACTACAATAATTCAACAACAAAGCGAACAACAGGCATTTTGTTTGTGTAAACGGCGAAATCATTACTTACGCTTTCAAAATTCGCCATGCATAAAAAATTACATTCAAATGGCGCCGGAAATATGTAACAAATGTGATAGTGTAGGTAATGTATAAATTCGCGTGAATTCGCCACTGCATCCACCTTATAATTAATTCGCCTTGGTCGTGCATATACCTGATAATGAATTTGCCTTGTTTTCATTCTTGTGTTATTTAAAAGTAGTGGCGGCTTGTAAATATTATCGCCGGCTCGAATAAGGAGTTGCAGCTGCTCGACTAAGATTTCTACTGTTATTTTATGACAAACCATAAACATATCTCAAAATGTATTATTATTATTATATGACTTTTTTGCTTGAAGCACAACAACAATTTTTTTAAACTATTGTAAAATAATAAGACATTATGACAATATGACTGATATGACAACAGTGTGAACACTCCAAATATTTCTTAAAATTCTCAATTTGTTTGACGTTTGTTTTAAGTTACATTTGTATTTCATTTTCGTTTAAATTAATTGTTAAATAATTATTCTTAAAACATAAGTATTGTTTGATGACTGAACGTTTTTAAAAAATATTTAATAGTATAATTAAAATATAGAAGAATTACAAGATGCCGTAAAAACATAAATACCTATGGAAACACGCAAAAAGGAAAAATGTGAAAATGTCCAAAAAATAAATAGGAAACTATTCCGAGTTATATAGCAATCAATTTTACTTAGATTACTTACATTACTCGTCTAAAGAAACGCAGACCAAAACGTGCTATTTTTTCTTTTTTGTAACAAAACGTATATTTTTTTTTACTTTTATTTTTAACAAAACGGACTTTTCCAATATAAAAGCGGTTTGATATCAAAAATCCTTAACGATAAATGTGACGACTTCTGGAAGTTTGATGCATCTATTGATAAGTAAAAAACTTGTTACCATATCCAGTTTCATGTAGTTTTTTAATGAAGCGAAATAAATAAACATCAATTTCCTATAAATTTGAAATGAGAGAAAAATTACGTTTTGTTCTGCGGCTCCACATCTATCGTTGGATTTACATATGTAAAAAAGGCATAAGTAACTTGATTTTTGAACTTCCAAATTAAATGATGCCATTGTCAGTTGCATTAATTTAAATCATCTGCCAATAAAAAACGAGCTTACAATGTCTGGCAATTATCTAACAATGGCTAAGTAGAGTGTTCACACGATTGTCAGATGTCTGTCAATATTATTCTCTTACAATAAACTGTCAATGATTTTTCTGGCAATGTTGCAAGACAAAAATTGTAAGTTAAGACGGTTAGCCGCCATTTTCTGAACATTTGTCTGACAATATTGTAAGATCTGCCAATCGTCTGTATATAGCTTTATCTTCAAGTACCTATATCACATAAAAAAAAATTAGAAGGACCGCTTTATGTAGTAAATTTTATAGATCTATCGATCCTCAGGTCTCTACCTTTTATGGTTTTTAAGATATTATAGAAGCGTTTTATTATGTATATGTATGTAATGTAGAAGCTAGTCAATTTAGGAAAAACCCCTATTTTTGAGATACATACCTACGTGAATATAACTTCTGCATGACGAATTATTATACTTCAATTAATTTTATTTTGAAAGGAAGTTATATTTGACATTTTTCGAGCAAAATTATGACATTCACTGAAAACACTGTACGTACAACGTAAATTACCATCAATGATCGATGCAGATTTTCATTGATATTGATCGGACGCGGCCCTCGCAGGCCTCTGGCTACCAGCAATTTATAATGCATATAAAATATTACAAAAAATTAATGAATGTTTTCTATGTGCTGTAGATCATTTGTTTTAAATACCTTACTAGAATTAAAAAAAAAAAAAATTTCAAATACCATTTTGACGCTAATTTTAAAAAATCGAATTACTTTGAACTTGCGAACTATCCACTAATGTGAACACTCATTTTCTTATGCGAACTCTCTAAATTGTGAACGACAGTTTTTTGAAGAAAACCAACTCGCACAGTTCAGTAAGCTCTTGTAACACATGTCAGGCGTTTAAAACCGAAAATGTTTGTTGCTATGTCTTACTCTCAAATTTTTTATAAACTCTTCACGTTATTTTTTCATGATCTCCCATGATGGTTGTGTTACTAAGTATTAAACTAAAAAAAATATATGAAATTTTTTAAGTTTAAAATAGTAATATTAAATAAATTTTATTTAAGCCGGGTCTTTCTTTTCTGTGTGAGCTTTTCTATTATACTATATAAGCTTATAAAGAGGTAGAAGTTATTGCAATCGAAAATAGTAACAAATTCAATAAAGTGAACCACCTCGGTTTTTATAATTTCACATTATCGCGAGTTCACTGTATGTAAAGTGTTTTCCAAACTTAAACCTGTGAATTAATTTAGTTGACTTAGTAGGTAGGACTCGTAGAGAGGAGAGCCCATACATAAAAAATCTCAGGGATCATTTATATTTTTTTGATAGGAACCCTAAATTTAACATGTTTTCCAAAAACTGCAGACATCATCCGGCGCCTTGCTAAACCACTTTTCCGGGCTTTATTTTTTCTTCTTTTTAACAAAAATAGACGAATCCCTTGAAAAAAATTAACAAAAAATTCACGAAACGTCGGGAAAATGTGTTACAAAAACTGCGCATTTTGTTTTTAACATGAAGAATTTTAGACCTCATTAGCTTAATAATATAGAAAATAAACAAACTCTACAAAAATTGACTTGGCCAAGAATATTATAACAAAATTTCTGATTGTTTACTAATTTTTTTCTTTATTTTCATTTGTATTTAAGTATTATTTGTTTTATTACATATGCAACAATTAGAAATGCAGTTATTCATAAACTTTTACAGTGTTATTCAGAAAAAGTTAAAGTAGATTTAATATCCACTATTAAGTAAAATTTCTTAAAGTATTATTCACAAACGATTATTAGCTTAATTTACAGACTTGAACGCCATATTAAATGTTGAAATTGTAAAATACGTGGACCCCTACTTTAAACCTAAATTAAAGTAAATTGAGATTTCTGTGCTGCTGACATTCATTTGTTTAAATGTGCGCCTTTTTATAAAAACTTGTTAAAAAATAATAAATTTTTGTGGTTATTTGTGTAAAATATGGAAACAGTAAATTTTATTAGAAGAATTTTTTTAATTCTGTTGCACTTAAACAAAATACATCACAGAAATTTCCAACTCCAGTCAACCGAGAATATACAAGGAGAGGGTTGACCTATTCTTTCTTCCTAAAACTGAATTAAAAAAAAAAATACCGATTCAACAAAGAAACTGTAAAAAAAATAATCAAATTTAATAAAAAAAGATACATATATTGTTAGACAGTAGAGGATGCGGCACATCAGCGGAGTAAGCAAGTTTTAGTAGCTTTTCGCACAGAAGAAGAGAGGTAGGTCTCATATTCTATGATGCATATATATGTACATATGTATGTATGTACTTGATACATAAAAGACAAAATTGTTCTTTAAGATGCAGGATGATGGATGATGCAGGAGATATTCATGGCCTCTCCCATGCCACGGTAAGCAGAATTTGTGATAAAGTCTCCTGCGCCATTGCGAAACTTGCAAAAGACAAAATAAAAATGCTTGCATCTGTAGAAGAAGAAGTAAGAATATCTAAAGAATTTAAAGAAATACGCAACTTTCCTACTGTTATCGATAACATTGACGGAACCCGTATAAAAATTAAAAAAACCGATGCTAAAGTAGACCACGGGGTCTACATACATATGTATGTATGTATGTATATCATCCAAAAAATTCGCAAGTATTTTCAACAAAAACTTTTACTCAATTATAACAATAGCTTTACTTACTTTGTTCTCCTCGTTTAAATTTTTGGATCCTTTTCTTTTAATATCCTCTGCTTTATCCATTTCTTTATTAAATTTTCAAAATATTTACCAAAAATTAGTTAGCAAAGTAATGGAAATCTACAGAACATTTTAGTGATGTACATACAGCCAACTCAAGTAAACAAAGCTCGTACTTCAAATAATCGGATTAAAATTTGTATCCGATTATTTGAAGTAATTTAAATCCTTAACAAAATATAACCGTATTTATTTATTTTACAATACTATAGTATTTAGTTTGCGTTGTTATGTACTATAAATATTAATTTACATCTTTAATAAGAAAATATTTAATTTTATATTAAAACTATGCAAAAATTTATTAATATATCCGAATATCCGGATGAATTAAGAATCGTTTTTTTGCATCGTTAACTATAAAGAGACAAGAGAGAATGATGGTATTGCCAGTATCAAAATGTTAAATTTATTAAAGCATACATTAGTTAATATGGTGTTTTTGCATACAATTTTTTAACATAGGTTTGTTAGCGTTAAAGTCGATGGTAACTAACACGAACTTCAAACCTCAATTAAGATTTTTTTTTGCATAAGGCTGTTAGTCTTTGCTACAAATAAATATTTAAGTTTCATAGCCTAAAACTAATTATTCACATTATTTTACATCAAACATTTCATAATCCAAAGTTTTTGTTACTATTTTAAATGTTTTTCTACAACAAACACCAGTATGTATGTGTAAATGCATTTGTTATTGTTGCTTTTGTTAGCTACACAAGGTCACATTGGCCCCACCGCTCTATTATCTTTAAGAGAGTATGTGTGAATGCATAAAGTTTGCTCTGTTATAAATTACAATTTTGAAAATCCACATTAAAGTCAATAACAACAATCATTTTCATGAGATATTTATTAAATAAATTTAATATTAATGATTTTTTTAAACAATTTTATGAAGTTTTACTTCATATCAATTATAAAATTATCACTAAAAAATTGCATTTCTTAGTAGCAGAATTATTATTAAGCTATTGCATAGCTTTTATCGCGGGCTTTGATGCGACCAAATCAAGAAATTCCGTAACGAAAAAACCTAACACTAAGTTTGTTTCTTAAGTCTTTTGTTTTTAAGTATTTAAATCGCCCAATTTATGTTAATACCTAAAGTATGCTATTGATTTAAATGTCTTCACTAATCAGCCTAGTCAACAACCACACCAGCAAATGTGCTGCCAAGTTCTTGTTTTCTCCTGCTGCTACCTGTTTTAATTCGTCTTGGGTGTACCCTAGGCAAATTCATTACCAGGTGTATGCACGACTTCAACAAAACAAACAACAGGCAATTTGCTTGTGTAAATTTTTATTTTACCGTGTTTTTAACACAAAAAGACTGATTTTAATATACCTTTTGAGAATTTTTTGGGTCGGGAATATTGAAATTCGTAATTTGGCCGTAACTCCGTAAATAGAAGCCGTAGAGCAGTGAAAGTTGCAGCATTCGAAAAAAGAAAAATGCGCAGCCACCGGCGGAAACGCCAAAGGCGGCGACGTGTATGAAGGAGAAACCTTGTTTTATTTTTAATTTTACCGTGTTTTTAACACAAAAAGACTGATTTTAATACACTTTTTGCGAATTTGTCTGGGTCGGGAATATTGAAATTAGTGCAGTGAGTTTATTCGAGTGAGCATTCGGAAAATCTAAAAATTTTGTAATTTGCCTAAATTATCTCCAATAACAAAACGTAATAATATAATTGTATAAGCGGCAGTCCCCGAGTGCCACACGTCTTTTTATTATTATTATTGAGTATAATGCTTCAGTAATTTTTTTTACGCAGATGCTTTCAGATTTTAAAAGCTCTTCTTAGTACAAAATTCCATGTAGAAAATCCTGGAATCATATAATTTAGCAATTGGAATGTATCAAGAAAATGTCGGGGAAAAATATTGTCTTACTGCCCGGCCCCACTATGTCGATCAGTCGATAATGCTGAAATTGTAAACGAAAACAGTTGATTGGCTATCTTCTAACTAACCATTATTTTTATTTATTTGTGTAACAATTGTGCCAGTAAAAAAATAATAAGTTAAAAAAACCGGTTATTACGCAAGTTAGTTACTTTACGTCTAGAAATCCAGCGAACGATATCGTTGGCCAGCGTGTACCATGCCGTTAATCAATTTTATTTAGACAAATTAATACTATAATAAGTTCTATCAATCACGGTTGCAGTTAAGAGCGATTCTAAAGCATTTTCTAGTAAAGTTTTTTTTCCAAAAATTTTGAAATTTCTATCCAGACAAAATTCACTTTTAATTTCTCATAAAAATACTTTATTTTTAACTTTGGAACAAAAGCTGAAGTGAATTGTAATCTAGGGAATATCTTTCAAATCATATAGTTTTGCATATCTTGTCTAGACAGCAATTACGAAAAAAATACATGTTTTGGTCACCCACCATTTTACGAATTGCTTCAATCTTTAATTTCAGTAGGGGTTAAGAAAACAAGTTTTTTATTCATTCTCTTCCATATCCTATTTGTTTTTTTCTAATTATCTTCGAGTATGGTCAAAAGCAATATTGTATGTTTAGATACGGACGTATGAAAGGAGTATTCAATTCCGACGAGAGATGCTTAACTACATTTGATCTTCTAAATGTACATTCCTTCTAAATAAGTCCGAAAAGGGAGTATTAATCGCTTTTGTTTATCGTATTTTAGAAACTATATTGGAATGTGCTCTGTGAAACCCACTCATTTTTATGAAGATCGTGTTATTCATCAAGAGCACAGATATTAGTTGTGGGATACACTAGAGAGAACTCTTTTTAGACGAACAGTTGGTACCGGTATTAAATTTCGTGGTATTTGAATGTTGTAGAGTTAAAGTCCGTTAAAGTCGGTTGTACACAATGTCAACACTCTATATACCTTCCCTTAGCTAATTTCCGTAGCTCTATTGTAATGTGTTGCATGAGTAGGGTTAAAAGAGCCACCCCCTTGCTGCTAGTAAAAAATAGTGTGTCATGTATGTCTTGTATATGTAGATAGTACCTACTAAGATGTGTTATATGTATGTATATAAGATGGGAGTGAAAAATGGATGCTACGCAAACGTTCTCTTTCGTTTCTTCCTCTCCGTTTTTTTAGAGAATATTAAAAAATGTGTAAAGTTTTCTTAAGTGGATTTTTTTTTTCTGTTTAAACAAACACAATCCCGCAAAGCTTTTGTGTGCAGAAAACACGCAGGATCTTTGGCCGGAATCGAACCGACAATCTCCGGACTACTAGTTTAGCATTGCTACCTATCAGCCACGGCGGAACCCGAAATCACGCTCCACTCCTAAAGGCCAAAACTAAGTCCACTGAGACAAGCAACTTCTGTTGGAATCCGTGGCCTCAGTTCCAAGTCAAGGTAATGAAACACCTCTGTTTCTCAGGTTACAACAATATTTGTTGGCGCCGTGTCTGATAGGCAGCGATTGTATCCTATTTGCTGCGAGGTTGCCAATATTTCTCTGTGTTTGCGCAAAAAAAAAAATTAAATTAACTATGGGAATGTCTAAGGTATTGGGCCTTACTACGGTTCTCGAATCGACTTCGACTGTTGTACTAGATTAAAGAAACACACAACATTTTTCTTTAATCTATTACAGCAGTCGAAGTCGAATCGAGAAGCGTAATAAACCCCAATATGCGCTCTGATGGATTGATTTTAACCCACACCTTTCTCCCTAGTTCTGGCACAATTTATTGCATAAGTAGAGATCATAGTCTGAGTTTTGGTCTTAAACAAAAAATCGGTAGTAATACGAGTAAAAACAGATGTGTTAGAGATTAACAACATAACCTGCCATTATGACTTTACCCGACGCTGCTCTTAATATCCTGGGAATTTTTGTGTTTACCACCATCCCCGAGTCACACAACTGTGACTTTAAGGATCACATCAGAAGGCAAATTCAAATGCATGGACCACCCACCATGCCAAAATACCTTACCTCTTCAACCTCATCCTCCACCCACTTGTGTTCCCGAAAGAAACCTCACCAATAACCGTCCACAGGCTCTAGTCACCATCGGGGTTACCGCGATGCCCGCCAAATATCACACCCATCCCCAAGATAATAGCGTACACATCTCGCATCACATCGAAAAGAGAGTATAATATGCAACACTTCCCTAATCCAAAATAGACGCTCTTGCATGGGGCTTAGACACTGACTTCCGTGCTACCAGTGTTGTGGTTACTGGTCAAGCGTCGAAAGAGAACCGCTAGAGATTAACTTTCTATCGACTTTAGTCTTCAGCAGAGACTTCCGGTGGCTTTTCACCTTCTACCAGACTAACATAATTACCCTACTTCATTTTATAGATGTTGCTCTGTTATTTCATAGGTTGTGTACTAACATATAATATATATGGATAATTGGTCAAAGGAAAGAACAGAAAGAACAGTAAAGACATAATAAATTTTGCCTTCTCCATAGCAAAAACGGCCTCGTGGCATAAGACATTTGTACTTGGAAATTCGGAAGTGCAATGTTTTCGCCATATAACACAAGAGTTCGCAGCTATTGGCTAACATTAAAATATCTCTACACAACTAACCAGATAACTAGATACGTATTTGAGTTTAAGCCAAAATATAGGTTTGTTTACAAAATAGTGTAGAACATTTTACATGCTGCAAAGCTTTTTCTCTTATCGCCGCTCAGCTGATATGGCTACGAGATGAATACGTATTTTAGTCATAGTTTTTTTTTCTCACTACTTATGGCACAATGCTAACACCGGTTGCGTTCCGAGTTAGAGATGAGATGTTTTCTGTCGAAGTACTAATCTTGACTGTGGGCTGTCGTTTGCTTGTGTGTTTTTCTTTTAGACGATTTAGCTGTTGTTATTTCTGTTACTACTTTTGTTATTGTTGTTATTTGGTTGTTTGTTGACGTAAATGAGGTGAACGACCAAAAACCAAAACAATGCGAGCGAGAAATGCAACAATTGTTTGAGCTTAACGCGTCGCTATACACACCATTCTCCTTGTTACGGTAAATCGCTCTCCATAAATATACAAATATACGAAGACAACGACAATGACGATTATGATGTTATGGTCGATGGTAATGATGATGTTCTTTTTCTCTCATTTTATTTGCAGCTCGTTGGTATTATTGGTCTAGCAGTAATAGCTGGCTGGATGGATGGTTTGATACTTCTGTCATCTTTGAATTTGTTTTATTTAGTTTATGGGCAACGACTACAGCATATGAATAGAGGTTGACCTACTACCAAACGATAAATATACCTAGAAATTCCCTTCACCATTTTTATACACGCGTCGTCGGTTATTAACTAAACAGCTGTTTAATTAATACTGATGATTACGGGAGATTCTTTTTTATAGGGAATAAATTGCATTAAATAATAAATAAAAGAAACTATTTGGATATTCAAACATTTGAATGACTGACTAATAGCCATTATAATTATTTTTTTTAAAAACAATGTAGGTATCTACTCTTTAGGAAATTCAGAAAGTCGAGAGGTCTAGAAAGAAAATTAATTTATGTTGATCTATAACTGGTCAATGTAGTTAAATGAAATATGAAAATGGAAAGGTCCATTAATTGGGAAAGAACTACATATAAGGTTTTTTAAGCAAGTACACTGTTGATCTGCCGTGGGGTGGAGGGTGTGGGGAAGATGGTGCAAGAGAATTTATGATAACCGGTTTTAAAGAAAAATAAGAATAACACAGTAAAAGAATGGGGAAATCTTAGGAGATGCGAGCTTTTACGTTTGGTTCTCTGAAAAACTTAATTGGGATGGAATAGTAGGATGTATTTTTTTTAAACATGTATGATGGTAGAGAGGAAGTGGATAAATATATTTATCATTTCTCTACGACACAGCAATTTTTGGATAGAGTAAATAAAATAAAATAGGTATTATGTCTGCCGTTGAATGTGTTTGCTTATTTGAACTTGATCGTTTATTTGGACGTTTAATTACGTTGACTTCAAATCGGGTATTTTTTTATATGATTTCTGTAATCGAGGTTTGTTAAAGATGAATAGCTGTTTAGACTAAAGCATCCGATCGTGGAACTGGTTGTGCCAGCAACGTCTCCCGGTAAGCAGTGTGCAATGGAGTTAGTCGCTGGCTTCTTAGGGCTATTCCGCCTAACGACGGGCGATATATCCTCGTTTGTTATAGTGTAGTGAGGGTTTCGTTTGTGTAGTGGAGACTGGATACGCCCTATTCTCTTTACTGGAGCTAAAGGAAACTATTCAACACTTTAAAATCAAATCGAATTGAACTGAAGATATTGGATTGAGTTTGTTTTATAAAAAGTTGAATTTTGAGAAGTTAAATATGAAAATAAGATAAGAGATAAAGCTCTACTTATGCAATTCACTGTGCTAGGTCTATTTCAATTAAAAAATCCTTTGCCAAAGAACTTACACACATACATAGCTATTTCATACTGTTAATAAAATAATGATAAAAATAATGAAAACATCGTTTGTTTACAAAATATTGTTTCTAAGTTTTCGTTAAAATGATAAGTTGAATTTTAAAAGATTTGAAGGGTTTGTTTAAAATTAGAATCGTTTTTTACAAAAAACATTAATTTAAGAAGGTACATAGGTATGTAAGTATATATGTACGTACGAATACATATCGTTACCTTAACATATAAAGGCCTTAACTCATTATTTTCCTTAAATCGCATAGATATTTATCATATTGCGATAGGTAACCTTCTTAAGTTGTGGATATAAGAAAAAATACGCAATTAAAAAAAATAAGTTAGGGCCTTATTATATAAAAGCAACGATATATGTACATACATATGTGTGTACCTACATATGTACATAGTATAGTATGTACATAGATGTTTTTATGTTGGCATATGGAAATTATCGGATTTATTCTTATCAACTTATATTATGTTTTGTGTGTGCGTTTGTATGTATTTTTTAAATATTTTTGAATACATATTTACTAATTTATCAGTTCGTACAGATACATTTTTGCGCCATAATTTGTTCATTCCATAATATAGAATCTATACATACGTATAAACATATGGAAGTACATACATACATACATACATACATACATACATATATGTATGGATGCATAGATACACACCGTCATACAAACTAATTTGTGGCAGATGGAGTTTATTAATTTTATCTGATACCTATTTCTATTTCTTCTATTCTACTTGTTTTTTGCTTTTTCTTCTGTTAATTTTGTCCGTTTTTATTTTGTTTATTTTTGAATTTTTCTGTTTTTGATTTTACGTTTTGCCTTTTACAGCTTTCTTCTTATCTTGTGTGATTTCAATTAGTTACTTTCGTTTTTATTTTCATTTATGAATGTGTGTGAGTGTGTTATTGCTTTGGGAGAGCGTTTGTGTGTTTCTTTAAACATATGTACATAAGTATGTAGATACATACATACATACATATGTATCTATGTATATTGTGTCTTGTTTGTTTTGCTCTTGATTTTCTTTGCTTTTTGGTTTTATTCTGTTTATTTTCTTTTTGCTCTTCTTATTCATCCTGTTGCTTTATTTACATATGTACATATGTATGTATGTATTATTTTTATGAAACCTCAACAGTTGATCTTGAGAATTTATCAAGGATATAGGTAGATACATATGGCCTAATTATTAGTTGCCACAACGGCCGAGATGTCAGACAAATTTCATAGTCTGCGTTCGCACGTGAAAGTTTTCTTTCATGAATGGTGTCGGGTACCATTCTCCTCTCCCCTCTCACCAACAAGAAAATGAAAGAAAACTTTCACGTGTGAACCCAGCCTTACATAACAAATTTTTCCCAATTTTATTTTTATACCTATGATGTTTCACGACTGTTTAACAGTTAAAATACAATCCTTCAAAAAACATTTGGCGACTTTCATTGACTTATTATGTTCTTGGACCATGGATATACCCCCTGTTCGTGGGACTTAACTGCCCTGGATTACTTTATTTATATAAGAGAATACTCTTCGTTTTGGCTATTTCTTAGTTTAACGGAGCTGTTGTTCTTCCCTCTAGGTATTATTATTCATTGATAATTTTACCAGTTTGAAGTCTGTGATTTTTTTTTAATATTTTTAAATTTTTTTTTTTCATTTAGGCGGTTTTGTCGATTAACTATTTATGGTTTTTGTGTTATTTTATGCTAGACTTTTAGTGAGCTTTAAATTTCGTTTATTTTAGTTTGTTTTTGCTTAGACGTCTTATCTTTTACGATAGTAAGTATGTATGTATGTAATAGTTTTTCTTTTAAGCGTTTCTTTTTTCGTATTGGCGATGTTTTCGTTATGAAAACTTTTTTGGTGTTACTGCTTTGATTTCACATTTTAATACAATTATCTACTTCTTAATTTAATAACTTTTGTAATGTGGCTCATGACAGAAGCATGGAGGGACCGAATCAATAGACCCAAGTTGTGACGTACCTCGAAACCTAACGTTGATCTGTTGATCAAGCGATTCTTCTAAGAAAAATTACTAAATTATTTAGCCTAACAATTTTCGCCAGTATTTTCAATAAAACTTGAACCAAATTTATTTCTATAACCAAAATGGCAAATCTAAAGATTTAGTTTTAACAGATTACATAAATTTTTTATATACAATTATTATACCCAATCATTTAGGCAACCTTATTCGCCAATCACTCAAATAGATTTCTCTTTCAAATATTGATATTGCTTCCTACTTAAAACAAAAAACAAAGAGAACCTATCTCAATACAACAACTTTACCCCAACCCCTGCGGCGAATTAAAAATAATTTCAACGGTATTAATAACAACAACATTCAATGTCGTTTCAAATCTTTAATTTGGACGTCTGTATGTAGACAACATACTTACAAACGAATGCATATGTATGTATATACTACTATATTTTACACTACTTCGTATGCCAGTCGTTTAAAATCGTATCCGATTTTGATTAGTTGATGCTCTGTCTGGGGAAAATGCTTATTTGTCATTCGCGGAAATGCCTATTACTAAATGCCGGTAGATGGAGAACAGAATCAGCCTCTGAACAAAGTTTTCGCAATAAACAAAATTGCCAAACAAGCCAAAAATAATTTTAATTATTCAAAAAAATATACAAGATTTTGCAAACAAACACCACATGTACTCTTATGGACACTCATTCACTAATTTACACGTAATGAAAATTAAAAGAGAGTGAACTTTAGTCAAAGTAAAAAAAATAATGAGAGTACATAATTGTTTTGGTAGGAAAGCTTGAGGGAGGGAATAAAAGAATATGGGTCGAATGCAAAAAAACTTAACAATTGTTAATCAAAATTCCTTAAAGTTGTATGCAAAAATTATTATTAGCTTACCATACCTTTGGTAAACCTTTGGTAACTTTAAATATTTTAAAGTAGCAAAGAACCTACTTTAAATGTATGGTAAAGTGACATTTCCTTATTTTCTTTTTGATTTATCGCTTGAAAATTGATATTTCGTTGAAATGTTTAATAAATTGTGTGTAGTGGTGAAAAAATGAATATGTTAGATTTTATACGAAGAATTAGTGACATTAATTGTGATTGCAGTAAAATGTGTGTTAATTGTGTAATGTTTTTATAAGTAGATGGTATTACCCAAATCTCAAATTATTATCGGCCAAGAATTTACAAGATGGCTTCTCTCTTTCAGATGAAAACTTAGAAGGGAAATATCGTTTTAGAAGAAAATTGTAAAGTTAATGAAACCGGACATTGAATTCAAAAGAATTTTTAACAAAAATTTTAACAATAGCTCTAGTTACTTAGTCCTCTTCGTTCAAATTTTCGGATTTTTTCCTTTTCATAATTTTCAAAATATTCATCAAAAATTACTTAGCAAAAAATGGAAATCTACAGAACTTTTTAGTGATGTTTATATATCCAACTCAAGTAAAGAAATTGCAGACTGAAGCTGAGAAAAACAATTATCAATATTTAGTCGCCGATAGTCTCTATAAGAAAAAGTGTCAGAAACATAACTGCCATAAACATTATAAGATATAAATACCGCAGCATGATACGAGTTCAGAGCAGGAATTTGGAATTGGCATTTGTGTGTTACTAAATCAATATTGGAAACGAGATAGTAATCAATGAGTGAAGTGGTTGTCTGTTGAGGGGAAAAATGCGTTGGTAGTGAATTATGCACCACAGTTAGAGACAAGCGATCACAAACTTCACGAACAGATGTGCTTTTAGTGAACATGTTTGTATTAAAGTCCCCCATAATCAAAATGTTGCTGTACCTATCAGAAAAATTGTTGAGTACACGTTCACAAATAGAGAAATTTCCAGTAGGGAGGTACACGACACCTAGTAGCATTATATCATTATTGTCCAAGACAACTTCAACAAAAAGGCATTCAATGTTATCATCATATTGTTGGTCGTAAATGGATCTTGTCCTTAAGTTCTCACGAATATATAGACATACTCCACCACCTCTTCTATTCATACGATCGTTTCTGAATAGTTTATAACCAGTTATTGACAAAGCAGAGTCATCTATTGACTCTTTATACCAAGTCTCCGAAACACCAAAAGCATCCACCAAGCATCCTTCCATTAACAGTCGGATCTCATCAAATTTAATGTTATTTTCACGCGGTACTAGACTCTGCGCATTAAAGTGAAAAACATTCATGTTATTGGGCCGAACGACAGCATTAATTACACTGGCATCTGAGGCAACTTCGCCCAAGTTAACAATCAACTCCATTCAAGACCGGAATTATTGAGTATGTGACAAGAAAAACCAAAAAAAAAGAGAAATCAATATAACCCCCATAAAGAAATTTTGTTGTACAATTCATTTAATCATAGTAGAGATCGCAAGCAGAAAACTTATAATAAAAAAAACCAATTGAAAACTAGTAATAGGAGTGAGAATACACACAGAAAAAAAAGGAAAAAAGAAAAAAAAAAATTAATTACAAATTAATAAAGCTTTATTTTCAGACAAGTGACTGTTGAAATAAATTTTTATGTTTCAGCAGATAGTTTATAAATCAGCAAAAGTACCATTTAAGTTTACTTTAGTTTTATTATTATGAAATTATGGAATAGTAAGAATTCATAAAAATTTCTTTCTTTTTTCCATTTCACCTCCTCTGTGTATATGATAATGGGTCGAGAAAATATGCACATGATAAAGAATATGTATATATGATAAAGAGTATGTATATATGACAAAGAATATAGAATATATGTACATAACAGACCATAATTATGATAAGGCAGCATTCACTTCACCATCCGCATCCAATAAGATAGTACACTGCACTGCATCCAACACTACGGTTTTACCATCCAGTTTGACAACCCTGGCCTGCGGCGTATCCATATTGAGAATGTTAAACTTTTTTATTTTCTTTGCTGACAGTAATTTTCGGCAAAGATATTGTAATTTTGACGATGCAGGAGATAGATTGTCGTTAAGGTAAACCCTTGACTCAATTGAACCACCGATAATTTTGTGCAACTGCAATGGTTGAGACTTAAAGTAATTTCTCATTATGGTGTCACGCAGCTGTACTGAGTTAAATTTTACTAGAATTTGTTTGCGTCTGCTGACATAACAACAATGGTAAATGTCTGTGCCATTTAAGGCCACACCAACAAGATTAGCAATCTTAATCATATTTTCACGTACATTTTCTAGGGAGCATGTCAGTCCACTGATCAGAATGTCAGATCTATTAAGACGCCTCTCCAGCATATTATTCTTAGCCAGTAGTAACTGGTACTTAGCTTCATTAGATTTTTCCGCTTCTTGAATATTTGAAGCACAGCGAGAAACTTCAGATTTGACTTTTGTCATTTCATTATTTATTTCATTGCGGAAATGATTGATGAGCTGATTTATTTTGGTTTCAAAATTTGTAAAACCACTATCCACTCGGCACTCAATATCGTATTTGGTAGTTTCCAATTTAGTTTCAATTGACTTTTGAATTTCGAATAGATGTTTAAGTATATCACCATTGCCATTACCACAGTTGTTGTTCTCCAGTTGTTTGCACTCAGCACATGAAAATTTTGTGATGTTTTTCCGAATTGAGGTTAGGACATCATCCGAGACCCCTGCACATTTCACGTGATAATACACCCCACAGCTGCCACAACCAACACTGAGCTGGGTTTTGGTAACATTTAACTTGCACTTTGGGCACTCAAATGGCGCCTTCTGAGGCATTATAACTCCTTTAGTGGTATGTATGTACAGTTGTATATACCGTATGTACGTATATATATATACATACATATGTATATACTTTGATTAGTTTATATTTTGCAAACGTTTTAATAACGTCAATAAGACCAGCAAAATAATTTATTAAATATACAGATTTTTAATTAATTAGACCACAATCTTATTACTTTCCAATTAGCTTTTTCAGTTTTCTTTTACGACCACGTTAATTTTTTATCTTTTCATTTCGGCGTTGCCAGATCCGAAT
Source organism: Lypha dubia (assembly GCA_947311025.1). NCBI lineage: Eukaryota > Metazoa > Arthropoda > Insecta > Diptera > Tachinidae > Lypha > Lypha dubia. Next base: position 7,028,255 of record OX371262.1, on the reverse strand, counting down.
ATCCGGATGAAATAATAATCGTTTTTTTGCATCGTCAACTATAAAGAGACAAGAGAGAATGATGGTATTGCCAGTATCAACATGTTAAATTTATTAAAGCATACAGTAGTTAACATAGTGTTTTTGCATACTATTTTTTAACATAGGTTTGTTAGCGTTAAAGTCGATGGTAGCTAATACGAACTTCAAACCTCAATTAAGATTTTGTTTTGCATAAGGCTGTATAAATTCAAAATCCAAGAAATTTAATTTGTTGATAAATATGTTCAGCATTTTAACAGTTAAATTTAGTGCTTGTTTGACGATGATGAAAAAGTTCTTTCTTTCTAGCTAATCTCTGGTATAATAATACAATAGACACAAAAATTTTGATTCATATAATTGATATGCGTATTTACATTCATACATATTTTAATATTTAATTCCTTATCCGAAGAAATATGTACATACATATGTAAGTATGCAAATATCGAGCCTTTGATGCAATAGAGTCATAACTCATATATGATTGATAGATTGATTGATTTGTTTATTTACTAAGTATGTCACATATTTTTCACAAAAAAATATTACTTCTATTAAATAAGAAATAGAACTATGGCCACTTAAAGGCAATTTCTATATATAAAAGGTTTTCCAATAGGGATGATATGATTTTGAAGTGACCTTTCGGCCATTTGTAATATGTCATTATCTATCATTTGTTTTTCATTGTATTCAGTAGTGTTTACAATTTCATCATCGTCGAATATTTGAAAATTTTGAGCTTACATTTTCTTTACATAATGTTCAAGTGCCAATAAGATGAAGAACCGCTCGAAGTAATGCAAATATTGCTGCCGTTCAGGCAAGTGTTGCTGAAGACCGCAATTTGTCGATTCCAAGACGTTCTCAACAATTGGGACTGCCTCAAACCACAACCTGGTGGATTTTGAGAAAGGATTTGGGTTTGCATCCTTATAAATTAGTTCTCATTCAAAAACTGAAGCCATTGGACCAGCGTAAACGTCGTGAATTTGCTGATTTTGTCTTGGAACAATTACAACAATTGAATAATTGCGAGAAAAGTTTGGAGATTCGATTATTTCAAGAAATTGTGATATTGAATGGCCTCCAAGTTGTGATTTAACACAATTAGACTATATCTATTTGTGGGGTTATTTGAAGTCATTGGTCTTTCGAAATAACCAGACTTTCTTCAAGCTTCACAAGTCAATATTTAACGTCCCATTCATGACATACGACTTGATTTGGTGGAAAAAGTCTTGCAGAAGAAGTCGTGGAGGCCATTTGAATGACGTTTTATTTCGAACTTAATTGTTTGTATCGATCGTACTTCACATTAAATAAAAAAACTTTTGAATTTCCATAACAATAAGTGTGTTTTTTTTTTTAAATCATATCAGTCTTATTGGAAAACCTTTTATAAAAATGAATTGCTATTCGTTATTATCTCTAAAACTCGAGAACGGCTGGACCGATTTGGCTAATTTTGGTCTTGAATTATTTGGGGCAGTTTAGAGAAGGGTTAAAAGTACTTTTGGTACTTTTTATTTTTGGTACTTTTTTTAATGGATATATTGATGAATTTGATAGGGTACTTTTTAAGTGTTAAAAGGGCCAAAAATTTATGCTTTTGGTTGGTTTTGTTTTTATTAGGTTTTTTACATTGACTTACAGCGTACATTCCTGGGGGCAAAATAATGAAAATCTGTCACTTGTGGTACTATTATAACTTTTTATTAAAAAAAGTAAAATTGTTTTTACAATAACGTACATTAATATAGTATACTTTCTTGGGTGTAATATAAGGAAAAGCAGGTACTTTTGGTGCTGTAAAAATATAAAAATAAAATAAAAATATAGGCAAGTAAAATAGGCAGAAAAACAAATGTGGTGGCAGAAAAAAATGTGATATTTTTCAGAAAAAGTTTACCAAGACATTCCTCTCCTTCACATTTAGAATATATAAATTTAAATTTTTTTAGGGCGAATTGAAAAAGGGATAAAACTTATAAAGCAATAAATTTTAATACATATAACTTTCTTCAGTCGACCTTGTTTTTCATAAGATTTATGATTTAGCAAGGCATATTAATACAAGGTTTACTCGCACCAATTTTCCTTAAAAAATTTACCCCTGGGGTGTCAAATAAATAGGAAGGAGATAAGAGATACAAGCGGCAAAAGTGGAAGAAACTAATCACCAATGCTCTCAAGGCAACCGTGTGTGAATTCGCCTTGCTTTAGTAGTTAAAATTAACTGCCTATTTCACTATGTCGAAAGAAAATTTCCATATGTTTTCATTCGTATCATTACATTTGAAGCAAAAACAAATTCTAAAATTTTGTTTTTGTATCAAATGTATTTGTACGAATGAAAATAAAATTCAAAATTCTTTCGACATCGTGAAATCGGCAGTAATATAAAAAAATAAAAAATTTCGAAAGCTTTTTGGGAAGAAATCAATAAACTCTTATTTTTTATTGTGGGAAGTTAAAAATTAAAAATTACATGTGCTATTTTTTTTAGTATGTTTATTGCAAGTGCGGAGAAGAAAAAAACAAGCAAACTGACTTCACATTCAATTGAATATAATAAAAGGTTTTTGTAACAAATTTCATGCAATACTTTATCGTCTAAATTTAGTAAAATAAAAAATTAACAAAATTAATATAAAAATGCAAAATAATTTGTTTATTTGCAGAATATCCCTACTTCTTATTACAAAGTCTTAGAAGCCGATAGAGCAGCTAACAAATAATGAAAAAATATAAAATATGTTGAGTTTACGAGATTAAATCAAAAGCTTTTTCTTGGTTTTGAATTTGTCCCCATCCAGAAAAAGAAGAAACCACTACAACAACAAACTACCATATAAAAGAAAAAAAATTTCCAAAAACAAATCTACTTTTAACAACTGCAAACTAATAAAATCTTTAAAATACAAATTAAACGAAATCATTATAAGCAATGAATGTTACAAATCGACGAAAATCAACGGATGCAGATACACCACAACCAACACAACCCACACAACAGCAACAGCAGCTATTAGCCTATGTCAGTTGTCGTCAGGCGGCAATAGCCACTGGTACAACAACAGGTACAAGACAAGAACAGTTACAATCCCTTCAGCACAGAGTACACGAAGTGTTTGAGGACAACAACGACGACCAAGAACAGGTTGTTACTTCAACATCTAGCGATTGCTTGTTGCCTTTGGCTGCTGAGGGGGAAGGCGAAGAAGTTACTTTAGAATTGGACGCATTAGTAACGTCACCGGCACGAATCACTAGCAGCACAAATAACTATGAAATATTAACATACAATTCCGATTCATTGTCTCACGAAGAGATGGTCATGCCTTCAACATCCGATAGTTCCAGATTAGATAGGGAATGTAAAACAACAGCAGCGTCACTTAATGCAATAACTCACCATCATAGTATTAATACCAGAATTTCAAAATCAAACAACGAAATGGTGGCCAGAGATACCACGCTAAAAACAGTTGCTGAAGCAGCACATAGTGGAGGGACAGCAGTAGATGGCGCTGCCTCTACCAGCAGCAGTAGTAGTTCTTCTGATGGGACAAATCAAAATCATAAAATTATTTTAAAACTGTCGAAACCGTTATTGTCGGCTGCGCCTACAGAATCTCATTCCCGAATCGAAGATGATTTGCGCAAAGTGGAACCTTTAAAAATTAATTTACTCAATACCCACCATACTTCTCATCATACACCCAAGATCACTATAAAGCCAGTTGTCAAGGAACCACCCGCCGATATGTTAGTTTCCTCGGAAGAATGCTCTTCATCGGCTGAAGATGAAATGGTGAGCAAATTAAATGCCTTACAGCCACATATTGTCCCGAAACTTACAATACGTGCTAAAAATGAAGAGCTTTCAACTGTGGTACCAAAATTAACAATTAAAATAAATGACTCCGAAAGCCACAGTACACATCCATCCGCCAGCGCAAATACCCCACCTTTACCAAAGTTAACCATCAAAACAGGCCAAGATGGTCACAGTGAATCGATTATAACAAATATTTCACCCGCATCATCAACGTCATCCTCATCTTCATGTTCCTCCTCGTCAACGTCTACAAACTCACATGTGGCCACGAACTCTAGTGCTGCAAATATTATACCTAAGTTAACCATAAAACCTTTACAAAAATCTGTGGAAAGTGAACACCTTTCTATACCCAAATTATGCATAAAGAGCAATACAATTTGCTCTGAAATGGTGTCTACAGAAGATGCTTCAACCTCGAAAATACCCAAACTTAAAATTAAAACGGGTCAAGAACATGCCGTCATTATAACACAACTTGATGATCCTGCTAATGCATTAGGTGGCATACCGAAATTAACTATTAAAACCAAATCGATGGACTCCACAGAAGATTCCATCAACTCTAATGCCAGCAATTCACAGAATTCACCAAATGACAAGATACCCAAGATTACGATTAAAACTAACAACATGGACTCGCCCAATATTGTAGCGAACAAAAGAAGCATAATAAAATCGCAACTAGAATTCAGTCACCTATCACCCAAACAAGCAGTGCCTAAGTTGACAATTACGCGTCAACAAAACGATATGGTTGTTACCAATAAACATGCAATAAACTCAGAGGAGGAATGTACCGGTTCCATACCGAAAATGACAATCAAAACTCAAAGTAAAACTGAAACGGTGCCTAAATTAACCATAAAAAATATCAGCTGTCAACAAAGACCATCCTCAACGGAAGAGAGTGGCATGGATAGTGATAACGAAGATGATGAGTCTAAAGAAGCTGCCAGTGGTTTGCCACAACACTGTAAGACCGTGCCAAAATTAACCATAAAAAATTTGGGATCACCACAACAGAAACTGACAGTAGTTCAAGAATCTCCGGCCGAAGTGGAAATAAATATTATTTCCAATGTTGCAGCTGCTCCTAATGCTGTAAACACCATAAGGAATGTCAATGTAGTTGGTTCGTCGCCTGCAGGTACTGATGAATTTGAACATTTGCTTGCGGTAGATAATGGAGCCGGTGAATCGAGTAACTCCCAAGAATTTTGCGGTTTCAATGATAATACCGCTGATTCTGCACCAAAAGTAGTGGTTTTAGCGAGCAGCGATTTGATTATTCAGGATAATAACACTGACGAACGTCGTAATTCCGATGATATGGATATTGATGAAGATTTGCAAACGGTGCACGAACCAAAAATCTTCCAAAATGATATTCACTTTAAAACTCAACCAACAGATCTGCCCGAGTTATTAAATGGCACAATACCCCATCCGAAAATGACACAAATATTTGATACGGTCGATTTGACATCATCCCCATCACGTAGTTGCTCACCGGCTCAATTCGATTACAATGAGGATAGCAACTCGAACACAAATATAAATAGTTTATCCGTTTTAGCCACAAATTTAACTATACCTAACACAAATATTCTACTGGAGAGGCTGCAAAGAGAGAGTACTGTCATACAAAATACTCAACAACTAAAGCAGCATCAGCAGCTTCAGCAGCAGCAGCTTCTTCAGCAGCAGCAACAGCAACTATTGCAATTACAACATCACCTTCAACAGCAGCAATTACAACAGCACCTTCAACAGCAGCAACAACTGCAACAGCAGCAAGTGGAAAATAATGTCCCCATACCGCCACCCCTGCAACCAAAACCTAATGCCATGCAAAGTTCACCGCCAGCTTCTTTGAAATATCCCCAATTGGCTGAGCGTTTAATGGCCAATGGTACTAGTCCAAATAACTTGAACAGCAACATTATAAACAACACCCAAAGTCAGGCCCCGAAAGTAGTCCATTCTAAAGAGGAAAATATTATAGATTCCATAGAGATTCTAGATACTCCAGAAGGCAGTCCCCGAAATTCCTTAGATGAGCGTCCAGCAAGTTTGCAATCCCCTAATGACAAAACAACGGAAAACCTGCCTAATGGCTTACACTACCCCAACGATAGCGAAATGTATTCCGTAAACAATAATAATTGTAATTTAAAGCGGCATGCTATAACCACAAATTTGGCAGGCCAAATGAATCAAGAAAATCATTTAGTGGATAGTAATATTGGCGAGTTGGCAATTCCGCCCTCCAAGCAAAGAAGGCTAGATAACGAAGCTATAAATACCAAAAACTCCAATTTGAATGTAAACAACAATGATTTAAGCAATCAAAAAGTAATTAATTCACTAGAGGAATTTAATCAAAAAGCCGCTAATACTACAGCAGTTGTTGCTCAACCTAAAGATTTTAATTGTTTAAAACAGACCACAACCACAAGCCATCAAAGGGCACGCAAACAGAAACATGAACATCTATTACCGGTAGCTATGGAGGAGGTGGTCGAATCACTGCAAACGAATTCCAAGGACAGTTTTGAATTATCATTAGAAAAGAAAAATAACGAAAAAGCCAGTGAAAATATTACTCCCGTTCAAAGGAAGCGAGGTCGGCCCAGGAAAATTATTATCGCTAACTCCTCACTGAATAATGATGCAAAAGTTGTGACGCCCCCGTTAGCGACGTCCAGCCAAAAGGATGATATGCAACAAATGGACTCATCTTCCAAATCAAGACGAGTTCAATTGCTGCGTAAACGTCTAGCAATTGACATGGTAGATGCGGATGAACCCTTAAGAGTATTAGATGAGTTGGAGTCATCAGCGACCGACTCACGAGAGGAAAAAAAAATTGACGTTCAAGAAATGGATACACAAAAAAAAGAGCGGAGTTTAAGAACCCCATTGCGCACTTCTAGACGAAGTAATACGCCCACAGTGATACAAGTAGACGGTAAGATGAAAGTGCGACCGCCTTCTTCTCTGACTGTGGATAATAACAACAAAAGGTCACTTCTTAAACAAAACAATGAAAATGCTCTAAATCATTTCATAGAATCAAATTCCTCCATCTGCTCTTCAGTCGCTTCAAATAGTTCTGCTACGGTTACTTCAACGGTAGTTCCAATAACTCATACAAGCCATACTACTCTCTCAATGGCCACACAAATTGACTTGACAATGTCTTCGTCGTCGAGCAATAGCAACAGTAGTACTACTAACACTATAACAACTGTAGAGGCTGCAAACTTGAAGTCTCAAGCAGACGTGCTGAGCAATGCTGCACTACCTGGACTAAATATAGGCAGTGGAAGTAGCACCATACCTTGTGTGGGTATTGGCAGTGGTGGCAGCAGTAACAATTCTATGTTACCACCCGCTACTATATTGTCCTCATCGGATCCTTTACCCGACGTTATATTTAAACATAATGATTTCTCCTCTATACTGGCAACACAACAATTACGTGTCCCTATAATGAGTAGTGGGCCAGATAATATTCTCAATGAGTCTCAAGACGAAGATATGGCTGATGATGCCAGCGGTCCAGATAATTCGGGTGGTAAGTTGAATGAGTTTTAATTTATTTGTAATTTATATTGATGAAATTAATTTGTAACTTATCTAAATCATATTATATACTTAATTTTACATTAAGTTTTACAAAAGCGCAATTTTTAAATGATGTGCATCCAATAATGTACAATGGTCATCTACATATATTTCAGAAGTTAGAAATTGCTTGAAAAAAATTCAAGTTGCATATATAAGTACATATCAGCCATGTGTACCTATTTAGTTAAAATATAGAAACATTTTCTTTTGTTCCTGGATAACAAAGAACAATATTTTATATCCTTTAAAATAAAAATAATTAAATATCGAGTCTTTTCTGATGCAGCTACATACATACATAACTTAAAGAGTAAAAGTTTACAAGAGAGAAAAGAATGTTTTTTAAAAAATCTTGTGAAATTTGTTATACTTAGATACTATGCCGACTTGCTAAACGTAAATTGCAATGCATATAAGTAAGTAAGTACATATATTTACAATGCATACAGCTCGTAAAGGCCGTGCTTCACTATCCTACACAATCGTACGATTCATTCACAGGAAAATCTTGCAAAAATCTGACCGACTTTAAAAAATCGTTTCAAAATGGTGTTGTAGGTGCCACACTATCATACAAATCTGATGCCAAAACATCTGGTTGACAATAAATACTCCTCTGATCGCATGAAAACTATCATTTTATGAAAATTTTCATAAAATTTTACAAATCGCAGGACTTGCCAAAAAATCTGTCACACAGTTGCATTTTTAGTCCACACTACTATACATTTTTAGCACACATGTCATATTTTGCAAATCGCGCGACTGTGTAGGATAGTGCGGCACGGCCTTAAACTCATACTTGAAATTTTTGGCAATGCCTAATGTTTCTTACTGTATTGCAACTCAGTTTGTCTCAGCTGTCGATATCATGCATCATTTTTATTTGGTATGCAAATACATACGAGTCCAATGTTGCGTTTGTTAACGCCGTTTTTATGCAAAACATTTCTCTGTAATCTAGGGGTTGCTGCTGTTCATATAATGACTTACCATACATTTGTACACATTCTATAGTTGTTTTCTTTAATTTCTCCTCTGTAGATGACTCAGCAAGTTCTTCTTCAACACCCGGACGAGGTCGTGGTCGCGGCAGAGGATCTCGGGGAGGTCGAGGACGAGTCTATAAAGCCCATCGTCTAGGACGTAATGCCAGTGCTGTATCAAAAGCTATAGCGCAGAATCGGCCGCGTTGTGTAGGTGCTCTTAAGCATACACCAGATCCTGACAGGATGAAAGGCCTTTACAGTCCCGTAAGTACCTATTTACGAGTACATACATAAATGGCTATACATACATATGTATGTACATGGTTATACATACATACATACATATATACATACATACATATCGCACCCTAAATACAAAAGGGTCACAACTCAAAATTTTTCAAAACTGACTTTTTCATAAATTAATTCAGAGTACACATCTCTAACTACTGTAAAAATTTCTTTCACATCACTGTCTTCTTTAACTGGAAAAATACAGTTATGTCGTACATATGTAAATTTAATAATATGCATTAATTTTATTTGTGTCCAATAATATTCGTACATAAATATTTAAGTATGTATGTACATAGTATATATGTATGTAAGTATGTACATACATACTTCCATTCTAAACACACGCCAATTGCATGTGTATTTTATATGTATTTGATTACATAAATTCAAACAAAAACAACAACAGCAATTGCAAATGCAACACCACCGCAAAATAAACATTACAAAAACAATCAGAAAAATGCAACACATACAAACATATGTATGTGTGGATGGACGTATGTATATAACTACAAATAAAGAAAATTAAAAAAAAATTCTCGTTATTTCAACTACCAACCACATACATACAACAAAATGAAAGAAGAAAGTGTTGTAAATGTATGTCAGGCTAAAAGCAATACAGAAAAATAAAAATGTTTTTTAAATATACATATGTAAGTATGTATGTACTTATATATTTTTTTTCATTCAAATGAGAGAGCAAAGGGAATTTTCAATTACTCTTTGTTACTGCAGTAACAAATAGTAGTATTACTTGTTTTTGCATTTGTTTCATATTCTGTTAAACTCAGGTGTAGTTTTTTTTTAAATATGCAATTGCAAAAAAATAAACAATCTCATTTTAATAGAAGAGTGTTAACAAGCCATTTAACACTTTGTTATTTCAACTCAGTATTAACACTGCACTGTTCTATGTTATTGCACTTAATTAACATACTATTATTCATTCCTGTTAACTCTCTTTCAATTTGTACTTATTATTATAAGTTGCAGACATAGCTGCCAGATTTTTTTTGGTAATATCGTCATATTTTTGGGCAAAAATCGTCATTATCGTCAATATAGCTTATTGAAATCGTCATAAAAACGTCAAATGAAAAAATCGCTTTTTTTACCAATAAAACATATTTTATTAGAGGCAAAACATAACAAAACTCTTAAATCAACAAATCTTATTAAAAAACAGCATTATTTAAAATACAGAGATCAAATACTTCACAATAAAATCACATGTACTAAATAGATTGCTTATTTTTCAATACTTTGAAATATATTTATACATTGTATGGAAAAAAACAAAAAATATCAAATCTTTTAGTTATTTTTTTCAATTTAGTAAAACATGCATTTTAAATTTCATTTTTGGAAACACTTTTTCTATATACATACGTATATGTATAATATATTTTACAAATATAAGTATATTGCAGTTAAACATATTGATTAATTCAGTTACAGCTGTCAGAACATTGCAGGTACATTTGTTTAGCCTTAAATAATCTTTTGAATATAATATTGCCTCCAAAGACTACTTTTTCAATTTCTCATTTAAGTCTTATTTGCGTTTACCTGACTAAATATTCTTTCCATATATGCTGAATAATGTGGTAAAACTAGGATTTTTGTAATAAATTTAGTCAAAATCGGAAACAAAAGACTAGAATACCTCGTTTGCATCTCTGATAGTTTTTTCCAAAAATCCAATAGTTATATGTTTTTATCAGGACAGTAATTTCAATTTTCTGAACTCTGTTTCTAGCTCTTGGTTTTCAGTTTCTTCAACAAAATAGGAAAATTATTTTATATTTATTTTCAAAATCAAATCATGATAATATCTGATCACAAAGCTCTATATAAAAATTAACACAATTATTACTAATATCACATTTTTCTTTTGCATTTAATTGTGATTCTTACAATACGTCTCTGGCAAATATTCCTAAATTAATGTCTTCAAAATTTAAAAAATTGTTTTTGTTTTTATAATCAATTAAATAAAAGTTTTCAGTTTTAAGCAAACTAGTTTTTAAAAAGTTTCTCATTACAATTTTCAGCAGTTCAATGTCGCTCTAATAGTACAAATATATGTGCAAACTTGAATTATTTAAAATCGTCAAAATTAGGGCATAAATCGTCCCATCGTCACTATGTCATTTTTAGGACCCAAAATCGTCAAAATGACGATAAATCGTCAAATCTGGCAGCTATGGTTGCAGACAGAAGTTCTCCTATTATTGGAACAAGAATACTCTACGGGGGTAAATTTAAGTTTATATGATAATTATATGAAGCATGTACATATGTATGTACATGTATGTATGTATGTATGTAGTATTGAATGCGCTTTTTTCCATTTTGCTTTTAAATTTCTTTTACTTGTGCTCTTTATTGCTAGACACAATATACGTACATACATACATACATAAATATTATAGCATTCATATTTATGTGCCTCGGAGAATTTTATGATGCGAGAGCATTTATAGAAATGCACAATTTGTGTTTATGTACATATATATATGGGTTCAATAAATGGTGAATTTGTTGGATTTATTGGCAGTTTAGATGTTATTCTGCAGTAATTATTAATGAACGATATAATTGAATTATTAATTAAATAATGTTATATGCACTTTCATATATGTACATACTTACATACATATTTATATGTTAGTTGATTAATTAATTGTTCAGTCAATTTGGCCATATTACATTTACTTATGTACATTTTTTTATTGATTTTTGAAGGTAGGAATTTGGGATACATATTGCACATATACATACATACATATGTATGTATGTATGTATATACATACTTACAATATTAATCATTGATATTAATATACATACTTATGTATGTATATACTTAAATATTTGTTTTTCTTATTGATGAGTAAATAAACCATTGTTATTCAAATTATTTACATATTTATATACATACATATGTATACATACATATGTACATATGTAATACTATAATAAAATCAGTTGTGCCTTATTCAATTGTTTTTGTTTAATTGTGCTAATATTAAAGAAGGAAAAATATCTGTAGATGCATACAAACATACATACATACATACATATGTATATTGGGTTCAATATGCAATTATTTCTGGCAACACTGTTGAAGATGCACATGCATTACTCATAGGTACATATCGTTATAATAAAATGGGGGTGGTGTTGGCTAAGGCACGTTGACTACATAGCAAACTATGACTAAGAACATGGGTTTCGATCCCTGCTCAGGGAAATGAAATCAACATTATTCACTTCTCTAATGTGCATTGCTGAGACATTGCATAAATTGTTGTTGGACTGTTTAAGTGATCGAGGGATCAGTAAACTGTTCCTTCAGCGATTGATACTCTTCTGAGCTAATGTACATCATCGCGCACTCCTTAATTAAATAATAAAATGCCTCCTCTCACAGCTTAAAAAAAATTAATGCGTCTACTTAACACCAGAGACCCCTTTCATTTTTCTTCATTTGTAATATTTGAAATTGCGGGTTAGATACACATGAAAACGAATATTAGAATAGAACGAAAAATAGTATTTAAAAAAAATATATATGTATGTATATAAATAAAATAAACTCCATACATTTGGTTTGTATTGCTTTTAATTGTGGTTGACTGTTAGGAAACACAAAGTATCTGGTTTAAATATACTCTATTCGAGAAATTAACATCTTCACTAGATTTTAACCCTTTAAATCTTTAATACTTTTTATTTCGATCAGTCGCCTTCGGTTTTCGAGGAAGACACCCGTATGAGTGCAGATTTATCGCAAAGTGTAACACAAGCCGAACCTCCACAAACTCCAACAAAGTAAGATATAAAATAAAATAATGTATTGCATAATTTCATAATTTTATCTTTTTCAACATAAAAAAATTTGTAGTAATTTGAATTTTCATTAATTCGGTAAAACTGAACTTGAGCCTGATAATATTAGTTTTCATTTACAAAATCTTCAACAGGCAACCCGATTTTTTAAATAATGAAGAATCCCAGTCATCGCTTATAAGCAACACTAGTATGTTAGATCCAAATAATGTGGCAGCGTTACAAAGTGGTTCATCAGTTAAAAAGCCCGTGAAACGTAAAAAAATGGAAGTTTGCGTGGCCGAAGAGTAAGTTTTTTGTTAGCCGATTGCAATATGAAGCTGCTTTAAATATCAATTTTTTTATATTTATTTTTGTCCTAAGTGCTGAACTGACAGTCTCTTCTATAGCCGAATATGAATGGCCACGGCCGAAGGGTTGTTGTCCTTCCAAAACTCGCGATACTTTTATGATACAAGAACAAGTGGCCTTGTATTTGGGCATAAAAAGTTTTAAACGCAAATATCCAGACTTACCGCGCAGACAAATCGATATGGAAGAGCGTAACTATTTACAAGAGAAAAATTTAGTTTCAGAGAAAATGTGTGATTTGGGAATTACGGCAGTTTGGGCTTCTGATATTTTGGATATTATGTATACTGACTTTTATGACAAATATGAAGAGTATAAGGATTTTGTGAGACAAAAGCATTTACGTGAAATAGAGGCTAAAAATAAGTCTCTGGGTTTAAATGTAACTGGTAGAGGCTTGCAAGCCAGGGACAGAGCTATGTTATCGACTAGTAAATGGAATGCCTATTTCAATAGAATGTGAGAAATTAATTTTGATATTGTACTTACTTAAATTACGTTTTAATATTACTTGAACTTGTTTATATAGCCGCAAAGAAGAACGTTTGTCTTGTTTGGATTTACAAACTTTAACTGTCAATAAACCTTGTCCGGCTTCAGCAGCCATTGCAGCTATACCCAACCGTCCGGTAGCTGAAGCTGTGACACGAGCAGTCATAGCTGAGAAAATGCAGCAACCACCCACGTTATTGAAAGAGCGTATTTGGGAACCGATTAGATCAAGAGATATTTATTATCCCTTGTCTTTAGTGCCTGGCCAGTTTTGTGAAAAATATTATGACTACTCAGTACAAGAATTAAGGTAAGTTTTTAACATGTAACGAATATCATGGAACAAAAAAAACTTGACGTGTTTTTTTTTAATACGATTTAGACAATTTCCTCTCAATACTGTGCTGGAAGCACCTAGTCATCTATTGAAGCTAAGTGAAGAAAGCACTGATACCGATTCAGCAGTTGAAGCAAAAGATTATGTCGAGAACAATCAGTCGTCAAGTCTCCTGACTGCTGAACGTCGCAGTAGACAGAGACGTATACGTAGAATACGTGCGAAAAATGTCCGAAAATTAGGCAATGAAGAGTTTAAGGTGCCACCTCTGCCAGGAGCGATTTCAAATAGTTCCACTGATTCCAGTGCATCATCCTCAGACGATTCTTCAACTGAAACGGTATGTTTTTTACATATATCAAAATTTTCTTTAAATAAACTTTAATATATATAATTTTTCTCTTTATATGGAAAGGATACGGATACATCATCCTGCTCTTCTTCAATGTCTGATGACACCAGCGAAGATGAAAATTCACCTGCCACCTGTGGAGTTTGTCATCATCCACAAAATCGTAATCTCAAAGATTTACCCGAATTATTCGTACAATGTTATACCTGCAGACGTAAAGGTTAGTATAATGTTGTTTGTAGTATTAAACGACTTTTTTTTATTAATATTATGTTTGTTTTCTTTACTCTTCCGTTTTTTAGTGCACCCCAGTTGCATTGAAATGCCCCACCGTATGGCTAATAGAGTTCGTAATTACAATTGGCAATGTGTGACTTGTAAATGTTGCATTAAATGTAAACGAAAACAAGATCAAAATAAAATGCTCTATTGCGAGCAATGCGATCGGGGTTTTCACATTTATTGCCTTAGCATTAAGGCAGTGCCAGATGGTAAGTTGCTGATAACCTTGGGTTCTTATTTCTAGCAATATGTTTATTTCGTTTACATACGTATATCGATGTACAAAATATAAGCTTGATTATTTTATAATTCGTTTATTTAAATATTACTTTCATGATACTTTGTATCATGATTACTTTTTAATAATAATTTGCGCAAGCCTCACTGTCTGGAAAAAACAAAATTTAACTATCATGACATTTGTATTTTTCACAACTAGGACGTTGGAGTTGCGATCGTTGTAGTATTTGTATGCGTTGTGGTGCCACCAAATCGGAGGGTTTTCCGATCATCCAGCCAAATGGTGAAAAAATTAAGACTAAGCATAGGAAACTCAAATGGATCAACGAATATCGTATTGATCATGTCACAAAACTAAGAGAACATTGTTCCATGTTATGTGTGCCCTGTGGGCGAGCTAAACATGCTAAACGCGTACAAATAAATACGCATCATAATCCAACCAATACATTCATGACGTCTCCGGTCTCGAATTGCAGTGCTATAAGTCCTATATCGTCGCAAACTTCAACAGCAACTACAACAACAGCATCACCACAAATATCACCTGATAACGCAAGTGGCAGCACAACAACAACTACATCAAATTTTAATTTACTTAATGCCGCTGCAACACAAATTTCGAATAGTAATCAAGCAACTTCAACAACAATACTATCAACAACCACCTCAGCTATTACAACAGCAACAACGGCTAATGCTGATTCGTTAGAAAGTAAAGATTCCATTAGTTTAAAAACAAATTCCTTAAATTTAACCAACACCACCACTACACCTCAAAACACTCCAAACACCACCGTCACAGCCCCAACAAGCATCACCACAACTAACGGTAATGACTTCACGTTGATATCTGCTTCTAACACGAATGCAACAGCAACAACGACGGTTACAACAGCAACAGCAGGTGGTTGTGCCCCGCCGGTGGTTGCCTGAGTAGGGGTTATACGTTATTGTCCCAAACAGCAACCAACGCCTTCTTCTTCATCTTCGGCAGATCTAACGAATTTATAGCAGTTGTAAAAGAGTAGCAATAAAAATTCCCAATAACAACTATAAAATCCAAGTATCCACTTAAATTAAAAAAAAGGAGAAACTCATTAACTTTAAATAATCATTGGATTGGTAAGACTTTTTAAAAGATTAATTTTTCTTAAATTGTAAATTAAGATACAAAAAAATTTTGTTATAGTTTTATATATTTATATACACACACATATACACACTGATTTTTTCGGTTAGCCCACTAATGTTTAAGGAGCAATATTTAGATATGCATTAATAATTTACGCTAAAAAAAGGAAGCAACTACCCAACAGCTCTTCTGAAGAAAGTATTTGTTATATACATATTTATTTCATATATTTTTCACCTAATCATTGTACTAAAATATACATACATATATATATTTTTTACCGTAAACATAGTTGCAAATAAAATCATACATATGTAGCTTACTACCGCTTAATGGATAATTTATTGGCTCTTTTTAAAGTTTTCTAAAAGAAACTAAGATGCTTGTGGTTCTTCATATAATCTGGAAATAATATATAAAATCATAAAATGGGAAAAGTGTTGTTAAAAAACAAAATTTTTCAAAATTTTTAAACCAAAAAACAAATCAACTTAAATGGAACGTGTTTTTAATCTAACTCAAAATTCGTAACAGCTCAACAACAACACCAAGTGCAAGTCAAAAAATATCCAGCGTTTGTACAGCAGCCGTACAAAGTCAATGCATAAAATAATAATCTGTTGAAGCAATTAAAATGCTATTTGAATGGCGGAAACGATGTCACCTGAACATGACAGCCAATTAAGTTGTTTGGAAATTTTGTTTGAACAACACTATAGACTGAAATTCATATCGGTATGTCGAAAATGGACTCAACAAAGCCTCTTTTGGCAGAAATATTACATTATTAATCTAATTGACGTGTTAATGATGCTAGTAAAAACTAAAATATGTATCGAAGTGCAATAGGCTAATTAATTAATATATTATATACACGCCACCACATGCTAAAGGAAGAACTTTTAATACTTTTGTTTTATAAATTTATTCAACCACAACTTGAAATATTCAACTTAAAGTTATAACCATACTTACTGCTATCGATTAGTGGTGCCCCAACCATAAACAGCTTTTCATCTTCCATTTCACTAGAAAATTAAAAAAGAAAAAAAAAATACAACTATGTATAAGAAAATAAGAAACAAGTAAAAAATATAAATTCAAATTGACCAATAAGGATGAAAAATAAAATCAATCAGCTGTTTATGATTATGGCAGAAAACCAAAATGAAATTGATATCTATGGTTATGGTCAGTTGCCAATAATCAAATACAGCCCATGAAATTTATTCGAACAGCTGATTTCTATGTTTATGTCCTTTAAATAGCTTTTGAATTAAACTAAAATTCATGACTTGAACTAAAGTGAAATTTAATTGCAATCAATTAAAATTTATAAAAAGTTCAAATCTTTCGATAATTTTACCTTATAAAACACATTCGTCTTGGAATGAAATATTTCAGAATCTGTACGTTGTTAGTTATCAATGTCAAGGGAATTGGGAGATCAGTAAGCAAAGTTCGATAACGGTTTAGAGAAATTATTAAGGACTTAGTGAAAAACGAAAAAAGAATTGAACCCTGAGTGGGAAGAAGGGAGATATATAAAAAAAAACTTTATAACCAATGACTTCATAACTTCCGTTGCGTTGTGAGATGTCAATAAAAAACCACTAAATAGCAAATGAAACTGAAGCTCTCAGTTGTCAGTTGCTATCCGTAACACAATTTTCAGCAACTGGCAACACAACGGAGGTCCGGTTGCCATCCATAATCGAGACATTATTCTCTTATGCCGTCTACATACATACATATGTATATGAACGCATGGAATTTTATTAAATATAAGAGATTTTGTCTTTAACACACAAAATAATGCTATGTTTTAACTAAACAAAAATGTGTATAAATTAATTTTAGAAAAAATTACATACGTTTATTTCCTTCTTCCAACTGATGGTTCAATTGTAAACCTTAAAAACTATTAAAAGTAAAGAAGTTTCAGTTGAAAATTAAAGGTTTTTCAAGGGTCAAGACTGGCCTGGGGGATTATTATGTATTTCTATTCGAATCGGAAAACCTTGCAAAAAGTATTTCCGAATCGAAAGAAAAATCGTATTATTTAGTACGTTCGAAAAGCCTGCAGAGTTGTGTTAACAAAGTTGAGAACAATTTTAAATAATATTAAAATTTATATGTTACAACTTGGCAGCACTTTGCATTGTTTTATGCAAATGTCAAATTTGTTTTAAAAAAAATTTAAGTGCAAATTGAAAAATATATAAATAACTAAAATGAATAGTTTTGGAAAAGTGATGAAGTGGATTTTGTTTTAGAGAGTTCAAAGGAAGTTTATAATAGAGATACATTGAACATTATGAAACTCAGTGAAAATTTGTGAGTAATATACATATACATATTTTAAAATAAAACGAACATATGTACATATCTACAAGTGATTGAATTTAATGCAAAAATATATCTTTTAGATTCGTAAGAAATGTTCGCCTCATCAACGACGCATTTATATATTTACTTGCTACGAAACACCATTAATAAGGATGCAATGTCATGAATTCCACCATTATTTCATATTGCCTTGGATTCGTATATAAACTTATTTTTAGTCGATTCCCTTTAAATTGAATTCAAATGTATAATTTTTAACTACCAAGGCGTATTAAACCAGGAGAAAACAAGAACTCGGCAGCACGAGAAAAAGTAATGCCAGAACAGCTGAATGTCAAAAATATAACCAGAAAACAGCTCTTTGACATTTTTAACAAAAAAATAAGTAGGAAATAAGATTTCCGCAATCAAAATAGATTTTGAAAAAAAAAATATATATAATGTTAACAACATTATTGACATTTGCTTAGTTCCACATCCGAAATGGATTTCTTTTTTAATTTCCTAAAATCGTTCTACTTAATATCATATTTATGAATTAGTAAATTTTCAGATTTGAATAGAAAAACATAATAACCTTACCGGTTCCACTTAAAAAAATAATTGACAACATTATTCGATGTTTACTCGTTCAGAGCTGCTGTACTACTTAATGTGAATAATCAGGGTTGGTAGTAACCACCCCCCAATGTGAAAAGTAAACTTTTGGAATTTGTATCTTATTTACATTGAAATTCGAAAGCAGGATACAATAATTTTGCCTTTTTAAGCGGCTTTATTTAAGAATTTTCAATTAAAAAATTTGTATCTTGTTCTACGACCTGTAATTATAATCAAACATTTATTTAATAATTTAGATAATTGTTAAATTTGATAAAAAAAGACCTCAATCTTCATTAAATAGTTATTTATTTAATACTAAACTAAAACTTACCTTTTTCTAATTTGCTTACAAGAAAAAAAACGAACCACAACCAACTTCACGTTGTTTTCTTTCGAAACTAACATTAGTACATACATACGTATGTATGTAATTCGCTTGATCCAAAATAGTTGTAAAATTGTTGCAAACAAAATACAGTTAAAAAATGGTTCTCTTTATATTATTGCTGGGCTAAAATTTTACAAACATTTAAATTTATTTATGTGCCTAAATTTAAAATAAACTTAAAATTTAATCAAAAATTTTAATAATTTTTACATATTTCTGATAACATAATATTTTTGAAAAAAAAAAAATCATTTATTTAGGGCCGTTCTGTATTCCACGCGGAGTTAAAATGTGTGCAATTTTCATGGCATTGTTGCTATAAACGAATATTAATTTCGCGGGGAAGAACATCCCCTATAAGATACTTTCGAAATGAATTTTTTTTAATTTTATAAAAAAACAGGCAGTTATTTCACGTTTTTTTTCTTTTAGTTGTGTAACTTTAAGCTCCTTTATTTTTAATATCAATTTGTTGGAATAATTTTAGCTATAATTAAGCTATAATTCGTTAATATTTTGCAAGATGATACACATACATACATACATATAAAAGAATTATATATATGTACATATATATATTTTTTATTAATTTTTAACACCAAACGTGAATTCTTTTTTAAACTAAACTAAAGCTTATGTTTATAAATAGTTTCATTTCGTAAAGGTGGATTACCCATTTTTTCCGGACAAAATTATTTGCTCTGAGAATTTTCTGAAGCACGATTCACTCATTTCGAACAATTTGTCTTGAAAATCAAAGCTACCATATGTTATATGTAAATAAAAAATAAAATTTATTTAACAATTTGTTTAGTAATTTAACAAATATTAGTCAGTGTTTATGTGAATAAATACTAAACTAAATAATATGACATTTCTTTCATGGTGGTACAATTATAGAAATAAAACAAGAAATTAAAAAAAAGCTATTAAAACATTATTTGATGTGGCAAATGTCAATTTTGTCCGAAGAAAATTTTAAAATTAAAACAATATAGGCTGAGAGTTGTTCTTAAAAAATATTTTCTCTCTCTCTCTCTAGAAGAGAGGCGTCAAACTACATATAACAAAAACTTTTGTCCGGAAATCATGTATTTATGTCCATCATAAATGTATGTTTTGTAATTTAAACAAAATTAATAAGTTTAAAATTTATATAAGATATAATATTTTCATTAAAAATATAAAGATATAAAAGCTATTAAATTAAAAAAAAAATCGCGGCAAACTAAAAGTTTATTGTTAAAATGTTTAAATTTAATTGTGTTGAAATTTAATATTCTACTTTGGCTATTATATTCACTTTATTTTAATCTGAAAACGATATTTTTTATTAAAATAGCTTGGATTGAAAATCATACAGTTTCACTTAAAAAAGGTTATGTGCTGTGGTTGAAGGCATTATAATCGACTTGCCATATAAGCTTAACACAAAAGTGTCAAAATTGCTATTGAATTCTTGAACAATCCTCTCATTTAAAGAGCAATTTCTCTTTTAATCAAATTTGTAAAAAGCGAAACTCTCGGAGCAGGCAATACAAGAAGGCAATAAAATAGAAACACTTTCAATTCCATATATGCAGTTTAAAATATTAAAAACAATTTTAGAAAATTTTAAATAAATTAACGTAATAATAAAAATAAGAATATATTCCACTATAATTTGCATTTGTTTCAACATTTAAACAAAGGCAAAAATTTATTATTAACTAGTCTTTTTAACAATAAACTTTTAAGTTTTTTTTTAACGATGTATTAATATTTTTTATAAAAAAACTTGTATTATAATCCGTAAATGCACTTTAAATAGTTTTTAATAAATATGTATGTATAATTAAAAAATACTTCTAAAACGAATAATATTTATAATATATATGTATATACATATACATACATATACATACTTATATAAAATATAAAACAATTTTAAAGAAAAAAAAAAAAAAACACATTTTAAAGAAAATGTGAAATTAAAAGAAGAAATTAAACTTTATATACATATGTATTAAATGCTGTACAATTCGCTTAATTTATAAAAATAAGTTAAGGCTTGAGAAATTCATTTTGTAACTTAAATAAGGCTTCAACTAAATGTAGGAACTAAGAGAATATTATATACATATACAAGTATATGTATATACATATATACATATATGTATTAAAATTATAAAATAATTGTAATGAAATAATTACAAAATCTAAAGATATTCATATTAAACATAAAAAGATAAACATTTATTTATATAAAAAGAAAACAAATATTGAACACAACAAAATACTTACATTTATGTAGTTTATAAGTATGTATTTAGCAATTGAAAAGAACAAAAAATTTTTCCTCTATCAAAATTAATTAATATAAAAAAACTAACCAACTGTCCCTTCCATACCTTTTTTCCATTTAAGAAAAATAAAGTATATAATTTATAAAATATACCTATTTATTTTTTTTTGTAATTTAATTATTATAATTTTATAATAATCTTTTAATAAATACTTACTTTTATTTTTATATACATATGTATGTAAATTTAGGTTTATGTATTTAATTAAAACTATGTATTACTAGGGTCATAAAGAAAATTATAAATCCCAGAAATTTGTCGGGAACTTTGAGACTACACATGTATTTATTTGCTATTGGTGTTTGACTAGTTGTTTAAATGTTTACACAGCCAAATAACAGTTAATTTGAATTCTGACTAAATTCGAGTTGCCAGAAAATTACCATCCGTTCATTTAAGGTGGAGAGTTGCCATTAATTACTATTAGAGCGCTTTTTAAAATGGGTATTTTAAAATACATACAAAGTTATTTTTAAAATGTATATGAATTCACACATACGTACATTTGTGTGTATGTATGTGTTATAAAATTAAGGGAAAAATGTAGAACTTACGGAAATTCTGGTTTGTGTATTTCTGAAGCAAATTTCCGGTTCCTGACTTTCAAGTGCACAAATTTTGAACTCAATTAAAATAAAAATTATTGTCCAGAAAATTATTGTATGTTTCTACCAAGATATGAACATTTATGACAAGGTAGTATTAATGGCATTATTGGTTACACTTGTTTTCTCACGTGAATAAAAAAATTTACAGAAATCGTACTCTAAAGCATTTTCGAGCTACGTAAGTCCCTATCCAACATATATAAAACTTTTCCTTTAAAAGCTTTCTTAAAATATCTTGCAACTGCATTCGTGGCAATAAAATGAAATTTTCGTTTAGTAAACGGGGCACTACAGTACATATAAAGAAGTAAAAACATTTAAGGTAGGATCACACTTGGTAAATATTTGCTCAAAAAAAGACATGTGGCACTCGGGGACTGCCGCGGTAAAGATATTGCATAGCATTTTTTTTTATCAACTTTATGCAATTATATTATTACGTTTTGTTTAATAACTCCGTTGTTATTCTGGCAATACTGTATGTTAATGAAATCAAAATCAATAGCATACTTTAGGGGTTAACATACATTTGGCGATTTAAATACTTAAAAAACAAAAGACTTAAGAAACAATATTAGTGTTACGTTTTTTCGTTTCAAAAACAAAAGACTTAAGAAACAAACGTTTCAAAATTTCTTGATTCGGCCGC
The DNA here is from genome assembly GCA_947311025.1 of Lypha dubia. Taxonomy (NCBI): domain Eukaryota; kingdom Metazoa; phylum Arthropoda; class Insecta; order Diptera; family Tachinidae; genus Lypha; species Lypha dubia. The sequence goes on along the minus strand of OX371262.1, from coordinate 7,005,479 downwards.
CTTAAAGCCCGCGATAGAAGCTATGGAATAGCTTAAAAAGCGTAACCGCTTAATTCTAATAAGAAATTGGCAGTGTAGAATTGGTAAATGTGACATTAAGCCTCTTTTGTCTAAGAGACTAACAATTACTTTTGATAAACATCAAACTTCACGTAAAAAGAAAAAAAAAAAAACTAAGCAATATTATTTATACTGATTTATAATGATAATAATATATCAACTATTAACATAATATCACAGTTTCGGGCAACATAAATTATATTACATTTATTTCAAAATGAATAAATATATTTAGGTAATGTTGGTCTTAATTGCCCAGATATGAGAATTTGAACAAAATTCAATGACATATAATAGCCCTTATCCCGGTTATCGTAGCCGAACTTTAAACATGTGGCGAATGTTGTAACATTTTACAGATGTCGTCACGACAACGACACCCATAATAAGGCCAAATGGCTCTTTTTAAAACTCCCAACAAATTTGCAATCATGAATGAATTAAAACTCGTACACAATTTATGGCAATCGATTTTAGTAAAAAAAGAAATTCAATACGATTTAGATAGATCTATCGAATTTCATAATTTGTCATTTGGTTTCAAAATGTTTCTAACAAAACTTTGTTCCTGGCTGGATAACATTTTTAAAATCTAAAAAAAAATTGAGTAGCAACTGTAAATTAGAACATCTGGGATATATCTGGGATTTTTGGTTTTCAATCAAGTTAATTTTTTTCTAATTATTGTTTAATTAAATTTCTGTTATCAAATATTTTACATGATTTTCTTTGCCTGTCCCCCATGATGTCGAAAAAAATTTTTTTTCTTTAAAACAAAAACAAATTCCAAAATTTCCCCCTTTTTTAAAGGCAATTTTAGGATAGAACGAATTCTTTCGACATATCGTGCGGCAGTCTGTCAACTTTTATTATTTGTTTAACCAAACTTATGACTTTTAATTTAATCTCGGTTTAATTAGTTTTTAAATTAATATTATCTATTACGTACAATTAATATTTAATCTTTTACAACACATTTGTTCGATTTTGCTGGTTTTTCACATTTACACTCACATACATACACATACGAGTACATGTTCTTTTATAAAATTATTTAATTAAATCAAACCTTTCATATTAGAAATGGACTAATATTAGTGTGTATTCTCTTATTTTAGTTCAAAATAATGTTAATATTATATATAAGTATTGTAAAATTATGTTTTCTTTGTTCTTACTATTAGTATTTATAGGTTTTTTTTTTTAGTTTTGTGTTTTTATATTAAAATTTCTTCTCCTCTTCACAATTTAGCCAACATCGTTTCTAAATACCATATAAAATACACTTTTACTTAGAAAGATGCAAGTAAAAATAAAAAGTTATTTTGATTTATATATTTTTGTATTTACACTCTTATTATTGTCCTTATTGCAAAATAAACAAAAAAAAAAATTTAAAAGCAAAATAATTATAAATAAATAAAAAATATTATTGATAAAAATTTTATTGTCTCGAATTTATTTAAATCTCCATGTAAATTATATATGTATGTAGATTTAAAAATTTGTCCTTTTAATTTTACAACATAGTGCGTACACCAGTTGATGCATTTATGTCATGATAAACGAAAGACATGACATATTCGTATATCATGATATTACTTCATCCGATATGGTCAGTAAAACCTGCATTATTAATAGCCTAAATTTAAACAAAGTTTAAAGTGCAAATAACGCTTGACTAGATTGAGGATTTTTATTTTGACTCGCTAAAGTTTAATCCGTCTTGACAACTTTTTATTGTAATAAGTATATATTATGTACATATTTCGATTTGAAAGAAAGCATATTAGAAATACAGTAGCGGTATTCATTGTATAGTACAAATGGTCTTGCAAAAGTCAAGGCGTATCTAACAGGTGAGCTTACTACTCGTAGCACAGCTGACTGAGCTCGCTTTATAGCAATTTTTCATACAAACTGATACAGTTATAAAAGAAGCCATAAATAATGGTTACAGTTTTGTATGCATACGTAAGAAAATGTTTTAAATTGTTTGTGTATTTTGATATGAAGCGAGTGCTTTATACCAACAAAATACATGTTGTTTTTGGATTGTTGTACGTGTAGTCGAACTGCACATACCTGTTAGATTTGCCATGGCAAAAGTGTGAGTGCAAAATATTAAAATAGAACGGCAACTATGTATATGTGTTTTGTGTTGGATTTTATTTGGTAAATTGGCTTAAGAAATATTTTCCTTGAGCTGTTTGAGCTTTTATTATGATGTTTTTGTATATTACAAACAACAATTGCGGCCTCATGAAGTCGATTTAATAAAGAACAAATTGAAATTGATATAACCGGGATGTCCTGCAAGATTGACCATGTCTCTGATATCCTTTAATCTCGCATACTAGATTAATGTGGTTCTCGCTATTTGTCACTAACCACGAGCAAAAAGTTCTTGATAACCTAACTTTTTATGAAAGTATAATTTGATTCGTGTTGGAGTACTCAATACAACTCAACAACTTCCTACACACAGTTTTAGTTTCTTTCTAATTTCTTGCTTCAAGCTCCGTAATTCTGAGCTTGTAGCATCTCAACTTACATATGTAAATCCAAAACAAAAAAAAATTACATATTATTAATGTGGAATGAATAACAACTGAGAATGAGAAGAAAATGTATTATATCAATTTGTTAGTATAAAATTATTTGATTTGATAACAAATTCCATCATCTTTTTAGATGTTGTAAAATAACTTTGTTGTGTCCTTAAATGTAATACTCTTTGATGGAATGAAATCACAGTAGAATAATTCGGTTTAGACGGCAAAAACATAAGGAATATTGGTAGAACCTGGGCTCCCTAGTGGTAAATCACCAAGCAATTCTGAAATTTAATTGTTAACACAAAATATGGAAAACATAATAGAAAATATATCATTTTATTGATTAGTGATTAAGAATCCATCTGTAAAACGTTTCCAGTGCCATGCAGTTAAGAAAATGTTTTTTCTTTTAAATTGAAAAAAAAATGCTCAAAATTGATATTTACTTGCTAAAAAAATTACATTCGAGAAAAGTGTAGCTGAGATCAAATACTTTGCGAAAATATTCCATTATTTGTTGACTGAAATTTAGATCCCTTCAAACTTTTATGGTGATGATTTTTTAACAAAATATTTACAAAAACATTATGTATATGTATGAACATATATAGTAGATTAACATTTATTTGAACAAATTACAACAAAATTGTGATAAAAACATTTAAAATTTAAACAATATGCAGCTGCATACAGTGAATGAGAAGAAGAGAAGGTAAATTACAAACAATGCACAATTTACAATGCAGGACACTAATCAACACTGCTTAAGGTATGGAAGCAGTCAAATGGCAAGAAGATTTTTATGTAAACAAATCACTAGTGAACTTATTTATGACAAGACATCATTCAACAGACCAAAAAAATGACCTGCTCTGCTCGCATTGTTATTTATCACCATGTTGTACATCCGTTGGTATTTAATGAACTTTTGTACTTCCGTTGTTGGACTTTTTAGTAATTTCTGTCACGTTTTTATGTTCTTGTTGTTGTAAATTTTCATGCTGCTTAACCAACTTATCCATATGTCGTTCTAATTGGTCTAATAGATCAAAACCACTTTTCCATGTTATAAATTCTGCTCTCACTTTTAGTTTCATTGGATTTTTTGCTAAAGTTTTAGACATCGCAAAACCTTCGCGAGCGCAAGCCACATCCCGACTACGTAATTTAGTTACAGGACAAATATCGTTGTTGCCATCACCCACATAAATGACTCGCTCATAAGTTATGTTATGACGCAAATCTTGTTCAATCATAAAATGTTCTAAGACCTTGCCTTTGCACAGATTTACAGAACTGAGGCGACAGTCGGTTTGATGATGGTACGGCTTAATGGTTAAAAGTCCCGAATCATCGAATTCGGCTGGATTGGTAAACACCTTAGTAAAATTCTCTTGCAAACCATGCGATTTTATCCATTCTTCAATGAAAACACTATTAGAATCACTTATAACAATTAAATCGCATCCATATTTTGTATTGAGTCTTTTAAGCATTCTGACGAAACCAGGTACTTCGGGTATGCCGTGAATGGTTTGACGTATTTTGTCCGGCTTTATTTGGCTGGCATGGAGTCGTCGAAATACTTCAGCCATATATGCAGTCCAGCCTTGCACCTCAATGATGTCGTGCATATCTTTTGTTAATTTGTCTGGTGGCAAAAGATCGCGTACGATTGTGTCCGTATTTTGAGCCACCACTGTATAATCGAAATCAAACGCAGCCAAATATTTTTTAATAATTTTATCATTGATTTTCATATTTTGATCACCTGTTGTTGATGATGATGTTACTAATACGTTTGTACATATTGCAACTGCCGATTGAGATGACGTTATATCGTTGCTCGTCATTATCTATTGAACATCAAATTGTTGAAGCCCTTTAAATGATTCTGTTGGGCTGACAAATTAGGCACCTGCTTAGGATTTTGGATTTAATAATGTGCTGCTGCCCTTCTGTTTAATTGTTGACACTTTTTTCAATTGTTTGTTGCAACAACAGCGTAATAACGATTTTGTACAAATCTCAAGGCCGCTAAACAGCTGTGAATGCAAGATTAGTGTATGTTGATTTATTTTGATTTGCATTATCATGACATCAAGTGCTGCCATATGTTCCCAACCAGTTTTATTTCCAATAGAGCACTGCCAAAGACAACACGATGATGGTTTAAAACAAAAGTTGTCTTATAATATAAAAAACGTTTGTCCTTTTAACTTTAATAAGCAAACAGAGATATACATATGTACATACATACAGTGACTGTCAATATCATGAAAAACTAGTGTAAACTTGACACATTACGCTTTGGTTACAAAAAACAATCAAAACATTTGATAATTGTCTTCGTTACGTTCGAATAATTATGTTTATTCACGCACCTTTCGTTATTATTTGTTATTAAATTAATTTTTTTTATCTATATATATAAAAATGAATGTTTGTTGGTTGGTTGGTTGGTAAGCGATAAACTCCTACATTGCTCATCCGATCGTGTTGAAACTTGGCATGTATAAGTAATTTTTCATAGAATAAATTTTTGGACTATCAATTTTTCCGTAACTCTCCGCTAGGTGGCGCTGTAGATAAACTTCTACACACTGAAAACTGCTTGACTTAGAAACTTTTTTTTTTCGCCAATCTATTATAAATATCGGTCATGTGTTTGCTATTGAAATTCAGCAATATCGGTTCACGGGTAGCGGAGATATATCCAAAAAACCGGTTTTTTGGGGTCAAAATTATGCATTTTTTTGATAAATTTTTTGAAAAATTTTTTTTTGCGCCAAAGTTGGTAATATCACTTCTTATGGAGATTTGAAGATGGTATTGCCATAATATGGAATACGTACCGGGAGAAAAGTGGATGGGACCACGCTCCTTTTTATTAAAATTAAAAATCGTAATATAGTCTTAACTACTGGACCGATCGTCACAATAGGATATATAAATACTTTTAATTTTATTTTATAACGAGGGGGGTAGCGAAGTACACTGGGATCAGCTAGTTATATATATACTTCAAATTATTTTACTCATTTTTTCATAATAGTTTAGATTGTCGCTAAATAAATAAATTTATAAAATCGACTAATTAAATTATGTAATTAAATTTTATTCGTAAAGTTGGAAAGCTGTAGCTTCCAGTTTCATTGTAAAATTTCCAATTAGAAAAGCAGTCTGGTAGCATTGTCCAGTTTTTATTTTGCCTAAACAGCTGGTTAATATTTTGATTTTGTGCAAGAAACAAATATTTTTTGCATACACAGCATCTAAAAATAAGAAAATTCAATCGGACAGAAAGTTGACCAACGAAAACTCATAAACACAGATACTACATAACGGTGTGGATCTTCCTTTAATGCAGACGTGCCAATAGCGATACACAACGGGCTAAAACAGAAATCAAAATATTGTACTGTAGTGTTTATAAATTAATGTGGAATAAATTTAAATAAGCATATGTATGTACATACATATGTATATTAAAAAAATATTAAAGTAATGGCTTCATCATTGAATAGTGAAAATTTAGCAAAATTTCCAATTGTTGCTAAACAAAAGTTGCAGGATAGTGGTATTTTAACACGTGAGGATTTTGATGGCGGCCCTGTAAGTTTAGATGAAATTGAAGCTGGCTTATATTTGGGTATGTATACATTTTACTAAATATTATTTATATTGGTCGTTTACTTCAAGATCACCATAACTCAAAAATACCATTTTTCCAAATTGCTATTCTTATCGTATATATTGTTCTATTGAGCAGATAATTTTGTTTAATCCTTTTTTCCTTAGGGTGTGAGTAAAGGAAAAGTTTAAATTGTTTATATGTTGAGTTGTTACGGTATTGAAGTAAAAGTATGACATACAAGTACAAACATTTAATTGCATGTTTTGATTTGCTTTTTTTATTTGATAGGAAATTTAACAGCTGCCACTAATATGGAAACTCTTAGATCCTTTAACATCACGTACATTCTCACTTTGGATTCGATACCATTGCCCAAACATATAACGGAAGCCTCCTTTTTAACTAACAAATATATAGGAGGTAAGTAATTTAAGTAATATGTATGTATATATGTATGTACATATGTATGTACATATGTATGTACATATATACATCGTAAAACACTTGTAAAATTTAGTACGCAGTTTCATTAATTTTTTTTTATTTGTATCTCTTTTAAATACTTTCAAAAATATAATTTAAGACAATTTATTAGATTCCATAAACTGTCCGAAAAATTTAAATGTCCGGATTACTGGATAGTCCGAATTAGCGACTGTCCGGATTAGGGAGGTTGCACTGTATATGATATTTATTCGAAATTATTTTTAACGTCGAAATAATTTTTTAAATATTTTTTTGCGTTTAAAAATTGTATTCATTGTTTCTCTCGTATATAATCAACAGCTCTATTTGTGTCTTTTTGTTAAAAGAAAAATTCTAAACCCTTATAATTTAAAAAAAAAGTTCGTTTCTAAACGTTTTGTTTGTTTTCAATCAAAATTTTTCTATTATTTTCAAATATATATGTACATATATACATACATACATACATATGTATGTATGTATTTGCAAAATTTCCCATGTATGAAATTTCTACTTATGAATAAAAATTTAAAATCTAACAATAGATTATATGATATAAATAATAAAAACATACATATGAATGTATATCGGCGAAGTAATTGCTAAATTCTGAAAGAATACGAATCATAAAAAAGCACATAATTTTTGCAAAAAATGGCTCTAGAATAGAAAAATGGACAAAAAGATGCACAGATATGTCTAAAATTAAGAAAAAATATGGAATTGCCTGTTAACTTTAAAGGATTTCCTTAGTACTAATTTGTGCTAATATCAAGCTTAAAGCGATAGAAACTCCATAAATTTTTTTAATAGTATTAAAAAAAAAAAATTGCAAACAAATTGTTTAATGTAACTTTTTTATAAACAATGAATCATTTAATCGAATTTGTAATATTCGACGTATTTGGATATTCAAATCTTAAAAAATCCTTTACCATTTTTATTACACTCAACTGTCAATAAGTTTAATATTTTGTTGCTACAATTTCTATTGATTTTATTAGTTTAGATTGTCCACAGTCATTTTATCAATATAAATACATAAGTATGTACATATAAATGTAAATATGTAGTTATCTAGAATACCAATCTACCCTTAGAAATCTATGTGTATAGAAAAAACATATTCCTTTTTTCAATTTTTATTTTATGTATGTAGGTCTACTTTTTTTTCATAGCATTCAATCATCTCAATTCATTGAATTTTCTTTTATCAATATTTAGATAATGTGCCATAAGCCTTAAACAATAATAAACATTATTCCTGTCATGCCACGATGTGTGAAATAATCAGACACAATTTTCGTATGTATGTATATAAATATCTTTACCTTAATATAGAAAGGCCCTAACTCATTTTCTTCAAATCGCATATTTACCAAACTCCTTAAGTTATCGAAATCTAAAAAAAAAAAAACGATTTGAAAAAAAAATAGTTATGTAATTTCTATATTAAGGTAACGAATCGCATACAAATATTGTTATAACTTTAAAAGTGTAAATTCACTAAAAATATTTAAATAATTTTCGAAAGAAAGCCGACTTCAACACAAAAAGTCAACCGGACCATAAATAGCGGATTTATTTATATCACGCGGCCAATTACATTTCTATGGCACCAAACTGCAAGCGTACGCTATCTAAATCGGCAATAATTAATATTTCGAGCGAAGATCGCCCCCTCTGAATTAAAATAAAAAATTATGAAAGGTAACCGGAAGAAAACCCCATCAAACATAAAATAATAATCCAAAATAAAAATATATTTAGTATGAAATGAAACTACAAGCAAATCCTATAAAAAAAAAATTACCAAAAATAGATTATTAATGCGACAATCAATATATCGTAATGTGTAATTTTCCCAATGGGTTAATAAATTAAAAAGTTGTGGGATAATCAATTTCTTGTGGGAGGTTCTTAAAAAACTGACTTTACATAATTATTTGTTTTTTCTATAAAACTACTAGATGATTGTCCCAGCTTCGCCCGGAAGCTAGTTTCTTATATGGGGGAACCATTCTCCCCACTCATCAACCCATTTTCCCAATTTTGATAGGCGGACGTAGCACCATCTGTCCTTCAACAACATAAATAATTTTGTTCTGTTTGAAATACGAAATGGGTTAATAGTTTAGTAAATACAGGAATTGCCAACTCCCCCCCCCCTTTAAAACCTAATCTTATACCTACCAAATATGCATACAAAATTTCATTAAAATCGGTCGAGCCATTTCGGAGGAGTTCGATAACAAACATCGTGACACGAGATTTTTATATATTAGATAGATATTCCGCAACTTAACCAACTTCTTTTCAGAAATTTATTGTGACCGTAGGAATGATTTAAAAAAAAAAAATATTTTTCAAATTCCGGCTTATAAATTGAATGAAATGGTAAAAAGATTTTTTTTTTAAATTAAAATACTATTAAAAAACTAAAATTTATGCGCAGGGTCTATCTTCGGTATGTAAGATTAGAAAAGCAATAACATTGTATTCTTTTAGGGACTGCATGATGTAGAACAGCGTATAAGTGGTTCTATTGTAATGTTTACAATACGTTATCTGTCAATGGATAATTTTTTGCTTCATTTGGTTGTTTCAAGAAGATGCTTACGATACACATTCATACACTCGTTAATATACTGACATACATACATACATTTATTTATTTGTTGGCAGATTGCAAAGTTAAACATAGTATAAATTTCTGATTCTTATGAACAACCGTATATATACACATACATATTTATATACATATACTAGCTTATCCCGGTGTGCTTCGCTACCCCCCTCGTTATAAAATAAAATTAAAAGTATTTATATTAAAATTGTGTAAATTTTGTTCAGCTCTACGGGAATTTGGCTATTTGTGGGCACATTTATGTTTGTCACTCATTTGGACCAATGGGAAATTAAAGCCAAGGATCCATACTTATAGGCTATATAAGTCCGATTTCTCAATTGTATTTGAGAATTTTTCTATAAAATTTTAAAGATTAAAATTGTGTAAATTTTGTTCAGCTCTACGGGAATTTGGCTATTTGTGGGTACATTTATGTTTGTCACTCATTTGGACCAATGGGAAATTAAAGCCAAGGATCCATACTTATAGGCTATGTAAGTCCGATTTCTCAATTGTATTTGAGAATTTTTCTATAAAATTTTAAATATTAAAATTGTGTAAATTTTGTTCAGCTCTACGGGAATTTGGCTATTTGTGGGCACATTTATGTTTGTCACTCATTTGGACCAATGGGAAATTAAAGCCAAGGATCCATACTTATAGGCAGTGATGTTATATGTAGGGAAAAATCCCTACTCGTAGGGATTTTCGTCCAAAAAAAGGACCGTAGGGAAAAAATGACAGATTTTCAATAATATGGCAAAAATATATTAATTGGCAACCTTCTTCAATTTGGTCTTGTAAGAAATACATCAAATATTACCCCTCAAAACAGAAATATTCAGAGAACCCCATCTTAAACCTTGAAATGACATTGAAAAAAAAGGAAATAAAAATGAATTTTCATTTAAAAATATTTCGAAAATTATAAATGTAGACGCTAATTCTCTTCTACAAGAGTGGATATCTTTTTTAAATTTATTTTTTCAGAGCAAGAAATAGGTGACCTTTTTAACTATGGACATCGAAAAGTTTTGGAGTACAGTTACCAAAATGAACAATTTTAATGAGAATTTCATTTTCCCCCTTTTGTCGAAATTAGCTACGTTTGCTTTATCACTGCCACATGCCAATACAGACAGGGAGAGAATTTTTCCCATCATCACTGATGTTCGCACTAAGAAAAGAAATAAGCTAAGTCATAAAATTTTAACTTCAATTTGCATTGTCCGCTCATTTTAACAAGGCGAATGTAAAAATTGTTATACCTTCCAAAGTACGAAACTCATTTAAAAAAACTGGTATCCTTACGACATGTCAGGAAATCACCAGTCAAAAATAACACGGGCAAACAATTTTTTTTGCAAATTTCAAAAGTACAAAATACATATTTTTTATATTTTGCTTTATTTTACCAATGAACTAATTGTGATTTTAAATGAATTTATGTATATCACTTGTTTTTATGTTTTTCAATTTTTGTTTATTTATTTGCATTGTTTGATATATTATAATTTAAAAGTTGTAGGGATTTTTGTAAAGACAATTTTTTGAGCGCGTAGGGAAAAATAGGGATTTTATAAGTGCTGCGTAAAGACTTTTCAAAAGAGTGTATAACATCACTGCTTATAGACTATGTAAGTCCGATTTCTTAATTGTATTTGAGAATTTTTCTATAACACTTGTTTGTCACTCATTTGGACCAATGGGAAATTAAAGCCAAGTATCCATACTTATAGGCTATGTAAGTCCGATTTCTCAATTGTATTTGAGAATTTTTCTATAACACTTGTTTGTCACTCATTTGGACCAATGGGAAATTAAAGCCAAGGATCCATACTTATAGGCTATGTAAGTCCGATTTCTCAATTGTATTTGAGAATTTTTCTATAAAATTTTAAAGATTAAAATTGTGTAAATTTTGTTCAGCTCTACGTGAATTTGGCTATTTGTGGGCACATTTATGTTTGTCACTCATTTGGACCAATGGGAAATTAAAGCCAAGGATCCATACTTATAGGCTTTGTAAGTCCGATTTCTCAATTGTATTTGAGAATTTTTCTATAACACTTGTTTGTCACTCATTTGGACCAATGGGAAATTAAAGCCAAGGATCCATACTTATAGGCTATGTAAGTCCGATTTCTCAATTGTATTTGAGAATTTTTCTATAATACTTGTTTGTCAATCATTTGGACCAATGGAAAATTAAAGCCAAGGATCCATACTTATAGACTATGTAAGTCCGATTTCTCTATTGTATTTGAGAATTTTTCTATAATACTTGTTTGTCAATCATTTGGACCAATGGAAAATTAAAGCCAAGGATCCATACTTATAGACTATGTAATTCCGATTTCTCTATTGTATTTGAGAATTTTTCTATAATACTTGTTTGTCAATCAATGGAAAATTAAAGCCAAGGATCCATACTTATAGACTATGTAAGTCCGATTTCTCAATTGTATTTGAGAATTTTTCTATAAAATTTGTTTGTCACTCATTTGGACCAATGGGAAATAAAAGCCAAGGATCCATACTTATAGACTATGTAAGTCCGATTTCGCAATTGTATTTGAGAATTTTTCTATAAAATTTTAAAGATTAAAATTGTGTAAATTTTGTTCAGCTCTACAGGAATTTGGCTATTTGTGGGCACATTTATGTTTGTCACTCATTTCGACCAATGGGAAATTAAAGCCAAGGATCCATACTTATAGACTATGTAAGTCCGATTTCTCAATTGTATTTGAGAATTTTTCTATAAAATTTTAAAGATTAAAATTGTGTAAATTTTGTTCAGCTCTACGGGAATTTGGCTATTTGTGGGCACATTTAAGTTTGTCACTCATTTGGACCTATGGGAAATTAAAGCCAAGGATCCAGACTATGTAAGTCCGATTTCTCAATTGTATTTGAGAATTTTTCTATAAAATTTGTTTCACTCATTTGGACCAATGGGAAATTAAAGCCAAGGATCCATACTTATAGACTATGTAAGTCCGATTGCTCAATTGTATTTGAGAATTTTTCTATAACACTTGTTTGTTACTCATTTGGACCAATGGACAATTAAAGCCAAGGATCCATACTTATAGACTATGTAAGTCTGATTTCTCTATTGTATTTGAGAATTTTTCTATAATACTTGTTTGTCACTCATTTGGACCAATGGACAATTAAAGCCAAGGATCCATACTTATAGACTATGTAAGTCTGATTTCTCTATTGTATTTGAGAATTTTTCTATAATACTTGTTTGTCAATCATTTGGACCAATGGAAAATTAAAGCCAAGGATCCATACTTATAGACTATGTAAGTCCGATTTCTCTATTGTATTTGAGAATTTTTCTATAAAATTTTAAAGATTAAAATTGTGTAAATTTTGTTCAGCACTACGTGAATTTGGCTATTTGTGGGCACATTTATGTTTGTCACTCATTTGGACCAATGGGAAATTAAAGCCAAGGATCCATACTTATAGACTATGTAAGTCCGATTTCTCTATTGTATTTGAGAATTTTTCTATAAAATTTTAAAGATTAAAATTGTGTAAATTTTGTTCAGCACTACGTGAATTTGGCTATTTGTGGGCACATTTATGTTTGTCACTCATTTGGACCAATGGGAAATTAAAGCCAAGGATTCATACTTATAGACTATGTAAGTCCGATTTCTCTATTGTATTTGAGAATTTTTCTATAAAATTTTAAAGATTAAAATTGTGTAAATTTTGTTCAGCTCTACGTGAATTTGGCTATTTGTGGGCACATTTATGTTTGTCACTCATTTGGACCAATGGGAAATTAAAGCCAAGGATCCATACTTATAGGCTATGTAAGTCCGATTTCTCAATTGTATTTGAGAATTTTTCTATAAAATTTTAAAGATTAAAATTGTGTAAATTTTGTTCAGCTCTACGTGAATTTGGCTATTTGTGGGCACATTTATGTTTGTCACTCATTTGGACCAATGGGAAATTAAAGCCACGGATCCATACTTATAGACTATGTAAGTCCGATTTCTCTATTGTATTTGAGAATTTTTCTATAAAATTTTAAAGATTAAAATTGTGTAAATTTTGTTCAGCACTACGTGAATTTGGCTATTTGTGGGCACATTTATGTTTGTCACTCATTTGGACCAATGGGAAATTAAAGCCAAGGATCCATACTTATAGACTATGTAAGTCCGATTTCTCAATTGTATTTGAGAATTTTTCTATAACACTTGTTTGTCACTCATTTGGACCAATGGGAAATTAAAGCCAAGGATCCATACTTATAGACTATGTAAGTCCGATTTCTCTATTGTATTTGAGAATTTTTCTATAACATTTGTTTGTCAATCATTTGGACCAATGGGAAATTAAAGCCAAGGATCCATACTTATAGACTTTGTATAACACTTGTTTGTCACTCATTTGGACCAATGGGAAATTAAAGCCAAGGATCCATACTTATAGACTATGTAAGTCCGATTTCTCTATTGTATTTAAGAATTTTTCTATAAAATTTGTTCGTCACTCATTTGGACCAATGGGAAATTAAAGCCAAGGATCCATACTTATAGACTATGTAAGTCCGATTTCTCAATTGAATTTGAGAATTTTTCTATAAAATTTTAAAGATTAAAATTGTGTAAATTTTGTTCAGCTCTACGGGAATTTGGCTATTTGTGGGCACATTTATGTTTGTCACTCATTTGGACCAATGGGAAATTAAAGCCAAGGATCCATACTTATAGGCTATGTAAGTCCGATTTCTCAATTGTATTTGAGAATTTTTCTATAACACTTGTTTGTCACTCATTTGGACCAATGGGAAATTAAAGCCAAGGATCCATACTTATAGACTATGTAAGTCCGATTTCTCTATTGTATTTGAGAATTTTTCTATAATACTTGTTTGTCACTCTTTTGGACCAATGGGAAATTAAAGCCAAGGATCCATACTTATAGGCTATGTAAGTCCGATTTCTCTATTGTATTTGAGAATTTTTCTATAAAATTTGTTTGTCACTCTTTTGGACCAATGGGAAATTAAAGCCAAGGATCCATACTTATAGGCTATGTAAGTCCGATTTCTCTATTGTATTTGAGAATTTTTCTATAAAATTTGTTTGTCACTCATTTGGACCAATGGGAAATTAAAGCCAAGGATCCATACTTATAGACTATGTAAGTCCGATTTCTCTATTGTATTTGAGAATTTTTCTATAAAATTTTAAAGATTAAAATTGTGTAAATTTTGTTCAGCTCTACGGGAATTTGGCTATTTGTGGGCACATTTATGTTTGTCACTCATTTGGACCAATGGAAAATTAAAGCCAAGGATCCATACTTATAGGCTATGTAAGTCCGATTTCTCAATTGTATTTGAGAATTTTTCTATAATACTTGTTTGTCACTCATTTGGACCAATGGGAAATTAAAGCCAAGGATCCATACTTATAGACTATGTAAGTCCGATTTCTCTATTGTATTTGAGAATTTTTCTATAAAATTTGTTTGTCACTCTTTTGGACCAATGGGAAATTAAAGCCAAGGATCCATACTTATAGGCTATGTAAGTCCGATTTCTCTATTGTATTTGAGAATTTTTCTATAAAATTTGTTTGTCACTCATTTGGACCAATGGGAAATTAAAGCCAAGGATCCATACTTATAGACTATGTAAGTCCGATTTCTCAATTGTATTTGAGAATTTTTCTATAAAATTTGTTTGTCACTCTTTTGGACCAATGGGAAATTAAAGCCAAGGATCCATACTTATAGACTATGTAAGTCCGATTTCTCAATTGTATTTGAGAATTTTTCTATAAAATTTGTTTGTCACTCATTTGGACCAATGGGAAATTAAAGCCAAGGATCCATACTTATAGACTATGTAAGTCCGATTTCTCAATTGTATTTGAGAATTTTTCTATAACACTTGTTTGTCACTCATTTGGACCAATGGGAAATTAAAGCCAAGGATCCATACTTATAGACTATGTAAGTCCGATTTCTCAATTGTATTTGAGAATTTTTCTATAAAATTTTAAAGATTAAAATTGTGTAAATTTTGTTCAGCTCTACGGGAATTTGGCTATTTGTGGGCACATTTATGTTTGTCACTCATTTGGACCAATGGGAAATTAAAGCCAAGGATCCATACTTATAGACTATGTAAGTCCGATTTCTCAATTGTATTTGAGAATTTTTCTATAACACTTGTTTGTCACTCATTTGGACCAATGGGAAATTAAAGCCAAGGATCCATACTTATAGACTATGTAAGTCCGATTTCTCAATTGTATTTGAGAATTTTTCTATAAAATTTTAAAGATTAAAATTGTGTAAATTTTGTTCAGCTCTACGGGAATTTGGCTATTTGTGGGCACATTTATGTTTGTCACTCATTTGGACCAATGGAAAATTAAAGCCAAGGATCCATACTTATAGGCTATGTAAGTCCGATTTCTCTATTGTATTTGAGAATTTTTCTATAATACTTGTTTGTCAATCATTTGGACCAATGGAAAATTAAAGCCAAGGATCCATACTTATAGACTATGTAAGTCCGATTTCTCTATTGTATTTGAGAATTTTTCTATAAAATTTGTTTGTCACTCTTTTGGACCAATGGGAAATTAAAGCCAAGGATCCATACTTATAGGCTATGTAAGTCCGATTTCTCAATTTTATTTGAGAATTTTTCTATAACATTTGTTTGTCAATCATTTGGACCAATGGGAAATTAAAGCCAAGGATCCATACTTATAGACTTTGTATAACACTTGTTTGTCACTCATTTGGACCAATGGGAAATTAAAGCCAAGGATCAATACTTATAGACTATGTAAGTCCGATTTCTCTATTGTATTTGAGAATTTTTCTATAAAATTTGTTTGTCACTCTTTTGGACCAATGGGAAATTAAAGCCAAGGATCCATACTTATAGGCTATGTAAGTCCGATTTCTCAATTGTATTTGAGAATTTTTCTATAACATTTGTTTGTCACTCTTTTGGACCAATGGGAAATTAAAGCCAAGGATCCATACTTATAGGCTATGTAAGTCCGATTTCTCTATTGTATTTGAGAATTTTTCTATAATACTTGTTTGTCACTCTTTTGGACCAATGGGAAATTAAAGCCAAGGATCCATACTTATAGACTATGTAAATCCGATTTCTCTATTGTATTTGAGAATTTTTCTATAAAATTTGTTTGTCACTCTTTTGGACCAATGGGAAATTAAAGCCAAGGATCCATACTTATAGGCTATGTAAGTCCGATTTCTCAATTGTATTTGAGAATTTTTCTATAAAATTTTAAAGATTAAAATTGTGTAAATTTTGTTCAGCTCTACGTGAATTTGGCTATTTGTGGGCACATTTATGTTTGTCACTCATTTGGACCAATGGAAAATTAAAGCCAAGGATCCGTACTTATAGAATATGTAAGTCCGATTTCTCTATTGTATTTGAGAATTTTTCTATAAAATTTGTTTGTCACTCTTTTGGACCAATGGGAAATTAAAGCCAAGGATCCATACTTATAGGCTATGTAAGTCCGATTTCTCAATTGTATTTGAGAATTTTTCTATAACACTTGTTTGTCACTCATTTGGACCAATGGGAAATTAAAGCCAAGGATCCATACTTATAGACTATGTAAGTCCGATTTCTCTATTGTATTTGAGAATTTTTCTATAAAATTTGTTTGTCACTCTTTTGGACCAATGGGAAATTAAAGCCAAGGATCCATACTTATAGGCTATGTAAGTCCGATTTCTCTATTGTATTTGAGAATTTTTCTATAATACTTGTTTGTCACTCTTTTGGACCAATGGGAAATTAAAGCCAAGGATCCATACTTATAGACTATGTAAGTCCGATTTCTCTATTGTATTTGAGAATTTTTCTATAAAATTTGTTTGTCACTCTTTTGGACCAATGGGAAATTAAAGCCAAGGATCCATACTTATAGGCTATGTAAGTCCGATTTCTCTATTGTATTTGAGAATTTTTCTATAAAATTTGTTTGTCACTCTTTTGGACCAATGGGAAATTAAAGCCAAGGATCCATACTTATAGACTATGTAAGTCCGATTTCTCAATTGTATTTGAGAATTTTTCTATAAAATTTGTTTGTCACTCATTTGGACCAATGGGAAATTAAAGCCAAGGATCCATACTTATAGACTATGTAAGTCCGATTTCTCAATTGTATTTGAGAATTTTTCTATAAAATTTTAAAGATTAAAATTGTGTAAATTTTGTTCAGCTCTACGTGAATTTGGCTATTTGTGGGCACATTTATGTTTGTCACTCATTTGGACCAATGGGAAATTAAAGCCAAGGATCCATACTTATAGACTATGTAAGTCCGATTTCTCAATTGTATTTGAGAATTTTTCTATAACACTTGTTTGTCACTCATTTGGACCAATGGGAAATTAAAGCCAAGGATCCATACTTATAGACTATGTAAGTCCGATTTCTCTATTGTATTTGAGAATTTTTCTATAAAATTTGTTTGTCACTCTTTTGGACCAATGGGAAATTAAAGCCAAGGATCCATACTTATAGGCTATGTAAGTCCGATTTCTCTATTGTATTTGAGAATTTTTCTATAATACTTGTTTGTCACTCTTTTGGACCAATGGGAAATTAAAGCCAAGGATCCATACTTATAGACTATGTAAGTCCGATTTCTCTATTGTATTTGAGAATTTTTCTATAAAATTTGTTTGTCACTCTTTTGGACCAATGGGAAATTAAAGCCAAGGATCCATACTTATAGGCTATGTAAGTCCGATTTCTCTATTGTATTTGAGAATTTTTCTATAAAATTTGTTTGTCACTCTTTTGGACCAATGGGAAATTAAAGCCAAGGATCCATACTTATAGACTATGTAAGTCCGATTTCTCAATTGTATTTGAGAATTTTTCTATAAAATTTGTTTGTCACTCATTTGGACCAATGGGAAATTAAAGCCAAGGATCCATACTTATAGACTATGTAAGTCCGATTTCTCAATTGTATTTGAGAATTTTTCTATAAAATTTTAAAGATTAAAATTGTGTAAATTTTGTTCAGCTCTACGGGAATTTGGCTATTTGTGGGCACATTTATGTTTGTCACTCATTTGGACCAATGGAAAATTAAAGCCAAGGATCCATACTTATAGGCTATGTAAGTCCGATTTCTCTATTGTATTTGAGAATTTTTCTATAATACTTGTTTGTCAATCATTTGGACCAATGGAAAATTAAAGCCAAGGATCCATACTTATAGACTATGTAAGTCCGATTTCTCTATTGTATTTGAGAATTTTTCTATAAAATTTGTTTGTCACTCTTTTGGACCAATGGGAAATTAAAGCCAAGGATCCATACTTATAGACTTTGTATAACACTTGTTTGTCACTCATTTGGACCAATGGGAAATTAAAGCCAAGGATCAATACTTATAGACTATGTAAGTCCGATTTCTCTATTGTATTTGAGAATTTTTCTATAAAATTTGTTTGTCACTCTTTTGGACCAATGGGAAATTAAAGCCAAGGATCCATACTTATAGGCTATGTAAGTCCGATTTCTCAATTGTATTTGAGAATTTTTCTATAACATTTGTTTGTCAATCATTTGGACCAATGGGAAATTAAAGCCAAGGATCCATACTTATAGACTTTGTATAACACTTGTTTGTCACTCATTTGGACCAATGGGAAATTAAAGCCAAGGATCAATACTTATAGACTATGTAAGTCCGATTTCTCTATTGTATTTGAGAATTTTTCTATAAAATTTGTTTGTCACTCTTTTGGACCAATGGGAAATTAAAGCCAAGGATCCATACTTATAGGCTATGTAAGTCCGATTTCTCAATTGTATTTGAGAATTTTTCTATAACATTTGTTTGTCAATCATTTGGACCAATGGGAAATTAAAGCCAAGGATCCATACTTATAGACTTTGTATAACACTTGTTTGTCACTCTTTTGGACCAATGGGAAATGAAAGCCAAGGATCCATACTTATAGGCTATGTAAGTCCGATTTCTCAATTGTATTTGAGAATTTTTCTATAAAATTTTAAAGATTAAAATTGTGTAAATTTTGTTCAGCTCTACGTGAATTTGGCTATTTGTGGGCACATTTATGTTTGTCACTCATTTGGACCAATGGAAAATTAAAGCCAAGGATCCGTACTTATAGAATATGTAAGTCCGATTTCTCTATTGTATTTGAGAATTTTTCTATAAAATTTGTTTGTCACTCTTTTGGACCAATGGGAAATTAAAGCCAAGGATCCATACTTATAGGCTATGTAAGTCCGATTTCTCTATTGTATTTGAGAATTTTTCTATAAAATTTGTTTGTCACTCTTTTGGACCAATGGGAAATTAAAGCCAAGGATCTATACTTATAGGCTATGTAAGTCCGATTTCTCAATTGTATTTGAGAATTTTTCTATAACACTTGTTTGTCACTCATTTGGACCAATGGGAAATTAAGGCCAAGGATCCATGCTTATAGGCTATGTAAGTCCGATTTCTCTATTGTATTTGAGAATTTTTCTATAATACTTGTTTGTCACTCATTTGGACCAATGGGAAATTAAGGCCAAGGATCCATGCTTATAGGCTATGTAAGTCCGATTTCTCTATTGTATTTGAGAATTTTTCTATAATACTTGTTTGTCACTCTTTTGGACCAATGGGAAATTAAAGCCAAGGATCCATACTTATAGACTATGTAAGTCCGATTTCTCTATTGTATTTGAGAATTTTTCTATAAAATTTGTTTGTCACTCATTTGGACCAATGGGAAATTAAAGCCAAGGATCCATACTTATAGACTATGTAAGTCCGATTTCTCAATTGTATTTGAGAATTTTTCTATAAAATTTTAAAGATTAAAATTGTGTAAATTTTGTTCAGCTCTACGTGAATTTGGCTATTTGTGGGCACATTTATGTTTGTCACTCATTTGGACCAATGGAAAATTAAAGCCAAGGATCCATACTTATAGAATATGTAAGTCCGATTTCTCTATTGTATTTGAGAATTTTTCTATAAAATTTGTTTGTCACTCTTTTGGACCAATGGGAAATTAAAGCCAAGGATCCATACTTATAGGCTATGTAAGTCCGATTTCTCTATTGTATTTGAGAATTTTTCTATAAAATTTGTTTGTCACTCTTTTGGACCAATGGGAAATTAAAGCCAAGGATCCATACTTATAGACTATGTAAGTCCGATTTCTCAATTGTATTTGAGAATTTTTCTATAAAATTTTAAAGATTAAAATTGTGTAAATTTTGTTCAGCTCTACGTGAATTTGGCTATTTGTGGGCACATTTATGTTTGTCACTCATTTGGACCAATGGAAAATTAAAGCCAAGGATCCATACTTATAGAATATGTAAGTCCGATTTCTCTATTGTATTTGAGAATTTTTCTATAAAATTTGTTTGTCACTCTTTTGGACCAATGGGAAATTAAAGCCAAGGATCCATACTTATAGGCTATGTAAGTCCGATTTCTCTATTGTATTTGAGAATTTTTCTATAAAATTTGTTTGTCACTCTTTTGGACCAATGGGAAATTAAAGCCAAGGATCCATACTTATAGGCTATGTAAGTCCGATTTCTCAATTGTATTTGAGAATTTTTCTATAACACTTGTTTGTCACTCATTTGGACCAATGGAAAATTAAAGCCAAGGATCCATACTTATAGACTATGTAAGTCCGATTTCTCAATTGTATTTGAAAATTTTTCTATAACACTTGTTTGTCACTCATTTGGACCAATGGGAAATTAAAGCCAAGGATCCATACTTATAGACTATGTAAGTCCGATTTCTCTATTGTATTTGAGAATTTTTCTATAACATTTGTTTGTCACTTATTTGGACCAATGGGAAATTAAAGCCAAGGATCCATACTTACAGGCTATGTAAATCCGATTTCTCAATTGTATTTGAGAATTTTTCTATAACACTTGTTCGTCACGCATTTGGACCAATGGGAAATTAAAGCCAAGGATCCATACTTATAGGCTATGTAAGTCCGATTTCTCAATTGTATTTGAGAATTTTTCTATAACACTTGTTTGTCAATCATTTGGACCAATGGAAAATTAAAGCCAAGGATCCATACTTATAGACTATGTAAGTCCGATTTCTCTATTGTATTTGAGAATTTTTCTATAACATTTGTTTGTCACTTATGTAGACCAATGGGAAATTAAAGCCAAGGATCCATACTTTTAGGCTATGTAAATCCGATTTCTCAATTGTATTTGAGAATTTTTCTATAACATTTGTTTGTCACTCATTTGGACCAATGGAAAATTAAAGCCAAGGATCCATACTTATAGACTATGTAAGTCCGATTTCTCTATTGTATTTGAGAATTTTTCTATAACATTTGTTTGTCACTTATGTAGACCAATGGGAAATTAAAGCCAAGGATCCATACTTATAGGCTATGTAAATCCGATTTCTCAATTGTATTTGAGAATTTTTCTATAACATTTGTTTGTCACTCATTTGGACCAATGGAAAATTAAAGCCAAGGATCCATACTTATAGACTATGTAAGTCCGATTTCTCTATTGTATTTGAGAATTTTTCTATAACACTTGTTTGTCACTCATTTGGACCAATGGGAAATTAAAGCCAAGGATCCATACTTATAGGCTATGTAAGTCCGATTTCTCAATTGTATTTGAAAATTTTTCTATAACACTTGTTTGTCACTCATTTGGACCAATGGGAAATTAAAGCCAAGGATCCATACTTATAGACTATGTAAGTCCGATTTCTCAATTGTATTTGAGAATTTTTCTATAACATTTGTTTGTCACTCATTTGGACCAATGGAAAATTAAAGCCAAGGATCCATACTTATAGACTATGTAAGTCCGATTTCTCTATTGTATTTGAGAATTTTTCTATAAAATTTTAAAGATTAAAATTGTGTAAATTTTGTTCAGCTCTACGTGAATTTGGCTATTTGTGGGCACATTTATGTTTGTCACTCATTTGGACCAATGGGAAGTTAAAGCCAAGGATCCATACTTATAGGCTATGTAAGTCCGATTTCTCAATTGTATTTGAGAATTTTTCTATAAAATTTTAAAGATTAAAATTGTGTAAATTTTGTTCAGCTCTACGTGAATTTGGCTATTTGTGGGCACATTTATGTTTGTCACTCATTTGGACCAATGGGAAATTAAAGCCACGGATCCATACTTATAGACTATGTAAGTCCGATTTCTCTATTGTATTTGAGAATTTTTCTATAAAATTTTAAAGATTAAAATTGTGTAAATTTTGTTCAGCACTACGTGAATTTGGCTATTTGTGGGCACATTTATGTTTGTCACTCATTTGGACCAATGGAAAATTAAAGCCAAGGATCCATACTTATAGACTATGTAAGTCCGATTTCTCTATTGTATTTGAGAATTTTTCTATATCACTTGTTTGTCACTCATTTGGACCAATGGGAAATTAAAGCCAAGGATCCATACTTATAGACTATGTAAGTCCGATTTCTCTATTGTATTTGAGAATTTTTCTATAAAATTTGTTTGTCACTCTTTTGGACCAATGGGAAATTAAAGCCAAGGATCCATACTTATAGGCTATGTAAGTCCGATTTCTCAATTGTATTTGAGAATTTTTCTATAACATTTGTTTGTCAATCATTTGGACCAATGGGAAATTAAAGCCAAGGATCCATACTTATAGACTTTGTATAACACTTGTTTGTCACTCATTTGGACCAATGGGAAATTAAAGCCAAGGATCCATACTTATAGACTATGTAAGTCCGATTTCTCAATTGTATTTGAGAATTTTTCTATAACACTTGTTTGTCAATCATTTGGACCAATGGGAAATTAAAGCCAAGGATCCATACTTATAGACTATGTAAGTCCGATTTCTCTATTGTATTTGAGAATTTTTCTATAACATTTGTTTGTCAATCATTTGGACCAATGGGAAATTAAAGCCAAGGATCCATACTTATAGGCTATGTAAGTCCGATTTCTCAATTGTATTTGAGAATTTTTCTATAACACTTGTTTGTCACTCATTTGGACCAATGGAAAATTAAAGCCAAGGATCCATACTTATAGACTATGTAAGTCCGATTTCTCAATTGTATTTGAAAATTTTTCTATAACACTTGTTTGTCACTCATTTGGACCAATGGGAAATTAAAGCCAAGGATCCATACTTATAGACTATGTAAGTCCGATTTCTCTATTGTATTTGAGAATTTTTCTATAACATTTGTTTGTCACTTATTTGGACCAATGGGAAATTAAAGCCAAGGATCCATACTTACAGGCTATGTAAATCCGATTTCTCAATTGTATTTGAGAATTTTTCTATAACACTTGTTCGTCACGCATTTGGACCAATGGGAAATTAAAGCCAAGGATCCATACTTATAGGCTATGTAAGTCCGATTTCTCAATTGTATTTGAGAATTTTTCTATAACACTTGTTTGTCAATCATTTGGACCAATGGAAAATTAAAGCCAAGGATCCATACTTATAGACTATGTAAGTCCGATTTCTCTATTGTATTTGAGAATTTTTCTATAACATTTGTTTGTCACTTATGTAGACCAATGGGAAATTAAAGCCAAGGATCCATACTTTTAGGCTATGTAAATCCGATTTCTCAATTGTATTTGAGAATTTTTCTATAACATTTGTTTGTCACTCATTTGGACCAATGGAAAATTAAAGCCAAGGATCCATACTTATAGACTATGTAAGTCCGATTTCTCTATTGTATTTGAGAATTTTTCTATAACATTTGTTTGTCACTTATGTAGACCAATGGGAAATTAAAGCCAAGGATCCATACTTATAGGCTATGTAAATCCGATTTCTCAATTGTATTTGAGAATTTTTCTATAACATTTGTTTGTCACTCATTTGGACCAATGGAAAATTAAAGCCAAGGATCCATACTTATAGACTATGTAAGTCCGATTTCTCTATTGTATTTGAGAATTTTTCTATAACACTTGTTTGTCACTCATTTGGACCAATGGGAAATTAAAGCCAAGGATCCATACTTATAGGCTATGTAAGTCCGATTTCTCAATTGTATTTGAAAATTTTTCTATAACACTTGTTTGTCACTCATTTGGACCAATGGGAAATTAAAGCCAAGGATCCATACTTATAGACTATGTAAGTCCGATTTCTCAATTGTATTTGAGAATTTTTCTATAACATTTGTTTGTCACTCATTTGGACCAATGGAAAATTAAAGCCAAGGATCCATACTTATAGACTATGTAAGTCCGATTTCTCTATTGTATTTGAGAATTTTTCTATAAAATTTTAAAGATTAAAATTGTGTAAATTTTGTTCAGCTCTACGTGAATTTGGCTATTTGTGGGCACATTTATGTTTGTCACTCATTTGGACCAATGGGAAGTTAAAGCCAAGGATCCATACTTATAGGCTATGTAAGTCCGATTTCTCAATTGTATTTGAGAATTTTTCTATAAAATTTTAAAGATTAAAATTGTGTAAATTTTGTTCAGCTCTACGTGAATTTGGCTATTTGTGGGCACATTTATGTTTGTCACTCATTTGGACCAATGGGAAATTAAAGCCACGGATCCATACTTATAGACTATGTAAGTCCGATTTCTCTATTGTATTTGAGAATTTTTCTATAAAATTTTAAAGATTAAAATTGTGTAAATTTTGTTCAGCACTACGTGAATTTGGCTATTTGTGGGCACATTTATGTTTGTCACTCATTTGGACCAATGGAAAATTAAAGCCAAGGATCCATACTTATAGACTATGTAAGTCCGATTTCTCTATTGTATTTGAGAATTTTTCTATATCACTTGTTTGTCACTCATTTGGACCAATGGGAAATTAAAGCCAAGGATCCATACTTATAGACTATGTAAGTCCGATTTCTCTATTGTATTTGAGAATTTTTCTATAAAATTTGTTTGTCACTCTTTTGGACCAATGGGAAATTAAAGCCAAGGATCCATACTTATAGGCTATGTAAGTCCGATTTCTCAATTGTATTTGAGAATTTTTCTATAACATTTGTTTGTCAATCATTTGGACCAATGGGAAATTAAAGCCAAGGATCCATACTTATAGACTTTGTATAACACTTGTTTGTCACTCATTTGGACCAATGGGAAATTAAAGCCAAGGATCCATACTTATAGACTATGTAAGTCCGATTTCTCAATTGTATTTGAGAATTTTTCTATAACACTTGTTTGTCACTCATTTGGACCAATGGGAAATTAAAGCCAAGGATCCATACTTATAGACTATGTAAGTCCGATTTCTCTATTGTATTTGAGAATTTTTCTATAACATTTGTTTGTCAATCATTTGGACCAATGGGAAATTAAAGCCAAGGATCCATACTTATAGACTTTGTATAACACTTGTTTGTCACTCATTTGGACCAATGGGAAATTAAAGCCAAGGATCCATACTTATAGACTATGTAAGTCCGATTTCTCTATTGTATTTAAGAATTTTTCTATAAAATTTGTTCGTCACTCATTTGGACCAATGGGAAATTAAAGCCAAGGATCCATACTTATAGACTATGTAAGTCCGATTTCTCAATTGTATTTGAGAATTTTTCTATAAAATTTTAAAGATTAAAATTGTGTAAATTTTGTTCAGCTCTACGGGAATTTGGCTATTTGTGGGCACATTTATGTTTGTCACTCATTTGGACCAATGGGAAATTAAAGCCAAGGATCCATACTTATAGACTATGTCCGATTCTCAATTGTATTTGAGAATTTTTCTATAAAATTTTAAAGATTAAAATTGTGTAAATTTTGTTCAGCTCTACGGGAATTTGGCTATTTGTGGGCACATTTATGTTTGTCACTCATTTGGACCAATGGGAAATTAAAGCCAAGGATCCATACTTATAGGCTATGTAAGTCCGATTTCTCAATTGTATTTGAGAATTTTTCTATAACACTTGTTTGTCACTCATTTGGACCAATGGGAAATTAAAGCCAAGGATCCATACTTATAGACTATGTAAGTCCGATTTCTCTATTGTATTTGAGAATTTTTCTATAAAATTTGTTTGTCACTCTTTTGGACCAATGGGAAATTAAAGCCAAGGATCCATACTTATAGGCTATGTAAGTCCGATTTCTCAATTGTATTTGAGAATTTTTCTATAATACTTGTTTGTCAATCATTTGGACCAATGGAAAATTAAAGCCAAGGATCCATACTTATAGACTATGTAAGTCCGATTTCTCTATTGTATTTGAGAATTTTTCTATAAAATTTGTTTGTCACTCTTTTGGACCAATGGGAAATTAAAGCCAAGGATCCATACTTATAGAATATGTAAGTCCGATTTCTCTATTGTATTTGAGAATTTTTCTATAAAATTTGTTTGTCACTCATTTGGACCAATGGGAAATTAAAGCCAAGGATCCATACTTATAGACTATGTAAGTCCGATTTCTCAATTGTATTTGAGAATTTTTCTATAAAATTTTAAAGATTAAAATTGTGTAAATTTTGTTCAGCTCTACGTAAATTTGGCTATTTGTGGGCACATTTATGTTTGTCACTCATTTGGACCAATGGAAAATTAAAGCCAAGGATCCATACTTATAGAATATGTAAGTCCGATTTCTCTATTGTATTTGAGAATTTTTCTATAAAATTTGTTTGTCACTCTTTTGGACCAATGGGAAATTAAAGCCAAGTATCCATACTTATAGGCTATGTAAGTCCGATTTCTCTATTGTATTTGAGAATTTTTCTATAAAATTTGTTTGTCACTCATTTGGACCAATGGGAAATTAAAGCCAAGGATCCATACTTATAGACTATGTAAGTCCGATTTCTCAATTGTATTTGAGAATTTTTCTATAAAATTTGTTTGTCACTCATTTGGACCAATGGGAAATTAAAGCCAAGGATCCATACTTATAGACTATGTAAGTCCGATTTCTCAATTGTATTTGAGAATTTTTCTATAACACTTGTTTGTCACTCATTTGGACCAATGGGAAATTAAAGCCAAGGATCCATACTTATAGACTATGTAAGTCCGATTTCTCAATTGTATTTGAGAATTTTTCTATAAAATTTTAAAGATTAAAATTGTGTAAATTTTGTTCAGCTCTACGGGAATTTGGCTATTTGTGGGCACATTTATGTTTGTCACTCATTTGGACCAATGGGAAATTAAAGCCAAGGATCCATACTTATAGACTATGTAAGTCCGATTTCTCAATTGTATTTGAGAATTTTTCTATAACACTTGTTTGTCACTCATTTGGACCAATGGGAAATTAAAGCCAAGGATCCATACTTATAGACTATGTAAGTCCGATTTCTCAATTGTATTTGAGAATTTTTCTATAAAATTTTAAAGATTAAAATTGTGTAAATTTTGTTCAGCTCTACGGGAATTTGGCTATTTGTGGGCACATTTATGTTTGTCACTCTTTTGGACCAATGGGAAATTAAAGCCAAGGATCCATACTTATAGGCTATGTAAGTCCGATTTCTCTATTGTATTTGAGAATTTTTCTATAATACTTGTTTGTCAATCATTTGGACCAATGGGAAATTAAAGCCAAGGATCCATACTTATAGACTTTGTATAACACTTGTTTGTCACATATTTGGACCAATGGGAAATTAAAGCCAAGGATCAATACTTATAGACTATGTAAGTCCGATTTCTCTATTGTATTTGAGAATTTTTCTATAAAATTTGTTTGTCACTCTTTTGGACCAATGGGAAATTAAAGCCAAGGATACATACTTATAGGCTATGTAAGTCCGATTTCTCAATTGTATTTGAGAATTTTTCTATAACATTTGTTTGTCAATCATTTGGACCAATGGGAAATTAAAGCCAAGGATCCATACTTATGGACTTTGTATAACACTTGTTTGTCACTCTTTTGGACCAATGGGAAATGAAAGCCAAGGATCCATACTTATAGGCTATGTAAGTCCGATTTCTCAATTGTATTTGAGAATTTTTCTATAAAATTTTAAAGATTAAAATTGTGTAAATTTTGTTCAGCTCTACGTGAATTTGGCTATTTGTGGGCACATTTATGTTTGTCAATCATTTGGACCAATGGAAAATTAAAGCCAAGGATCCATACTTATAGGCTTTGTAAGTCCGATTTCTCAATTGTATTTGAGAATTTTTCTATAACACTTGTTTGTCACTCATTTGGACCAATGGGAAATTAAAGCCAAGGATCCATACTTATAGGCTATGTAAGTCCGATTTCTCAATTGTATTTGAGAATTTTTCTATAATACTTGTTTGTCAATCATTTGGACCAATGGAAAATTAAAGCCAAGGATCCATACTTATAGACTATGTAAGTCCGATTTCTCTATTGTATTTGAGAATTTTTCTATAAAATTTGTTTGTCACTCTTTTGGACCAATGGGAAATTAAAGCCAAGGATCCATACTTATAGGCTATGTAAGTCCGATTTCTCAATTGTATTTGAGAATTTTTCTATTACACTTGTTTGTCACTCATTTGGACCAATGGGAAATTAAAGCCAAGGATCCATACTTATAGACTATGTAAGTCCGATTTCTCTATTGTATTTGAGAATTTTTCTATAAAATTTGTTTGTCACTCTTTTGGACCAATGGGAAATTAAAGCCAAGGATCCATACTTATAGGCTATGTAAGTCCGATTTCTCTATTGTATTTGAGAATTTTTCTATAAAATTTGTTTGTCACTCTTTTGGACCAATGGGAAATTAAAGCCAAGGATCCATACTTATAGGCTATGTAAGTCCGATTTCTCTATTGTATTTGAGAATTTTTCTATAAAATTTGTTTGTCACTCTTTTGGACCAATGGGAAATTAAAGCCAAGGATCCATACTTATAGACTATGTAAGTCCGATTTCTCAATTGTATTTGAGAATTTTTCTATAGAATTTGTTTGTCACTCATTTGGACCAATGGGAAATTAAAGCCAAGGATCCATACTTATAGACTATGTAAGTCCGATTTCTCAATTGTATTTGAGAATTTTTCTATAAAATTTTAAAGATTAAAATTGTGTAAATTTTGTTCAGCTCTACGTGAATTTGGCTATTTGTGGGCACATTTATGTTTGTCACTCATTTGGACCAATGGGAAATTAAAGCCAAGGATCCATACTTATAGACTATGTAAGTCCGATTTCTCAATTGTATTTGAGAATTTTTCTATAACACTTGTTTGTCACTCATTTGGACCAATGGGAAATTAAAGCCAAGGATCCATACTTATAGACTATGTAAGTCCGATTTCTCAATTGTATTTGAGAATTTTTCTATAAAATTTTAAAGATTAAAATTGTGTAAATTTTGTTCAGCTCTACGGGAATTTGGCTATTTGTGGGCACATTTATGTTTGTCACTCATTTGGACCAATGGAAAATTAAAGCCAAGGATCCATACTTATAGGCTATGTAAGTCCGATTTCTCTATTGTATTTGAGAATTTTTCTATAATACTTGTTTGTCAATCATTTGGACCAATGGAAAATTAAAGCCAAGGATCCGTACTTATAGAATATGTAAGTCCGATTTCTCTATTGTATTTGAGAATTTTTCTATAAAATTTGTTTGTCACTCTTTTGGACCAATGGGAAATTAAAGCCAAGGATCCATACTTATAGGCTATGTAAGTCCGATTTCTCAATTGTATTTGAGAATTTTTCTATAAAATTTTAAAGATTAAAATTGTGTAAATTTTGTTCAGCTCTACGGGAATTTGGCTATTTGTGGGCACATTTATGTTTGTCACTCATTTGGACCAATGGGAAATTAAAGCCAAGGATCCATACTTATAGACTATGTAAGTCCGATTTCTCTATTGTATTTGAGAATTTTTCTATAATACTTGTTTGTCACTCTTTTGGACCAATGGGAAATTAAAGCCAAGGATCCATACTTATAGACTATGTAAGTCCGATTTCTCTATTGTATTTGAGAATTTTTCTATAAAATTTGTTTGTCACTCTTTTGGACCAATGGGAAATTAAAGCCAAGGATCCATACTTATAGGCTATGTAAGTCCGATTTCTCTATTGTATTTGAGAATTTTTCTATAAAATTTGTTTGTCACTCTTTTGGACCAATGGGAAATTAAAGCCAAGGATCCATACTTATAGACTATGTAAGTCCGATTTCTCAATTGTATTTGAGAATTTTTCTATAAAATTTGTTTGTCACTCATTTGGACCAATGGGAAATTAAAGCCAAGGATCCATACTTATAGACTATGTAAGTCCGATTTCTCAATTGTATTTGAGAATTTTTCTATAAAATTTTAAAGATTAAAATTGTGTAAATTTTGTTCAGCTCTACGTGAATTTGGCTATTTGTGGGCACATTTATGTTTGTCACTCATTTGGACCAATGGGAAATTAAAGCCAAGGATCCATACTTATAGACTATGTAAGTCCGATTTCTCAATTGTATTTGAGAATTTTTCTATAACACTTGTTTGTCACTCATTTGGACCAATGGGAAATTAAAGCCAAGGATCCATACTTATAGACTATGTAAGTCCGATTTCTCAATTGTATTTGAGAATTTTTCTATAAAATTTTAAAGATTAAAATTGTGTAAATTTTGTTCAGCTCTACGGGAATTTGGCTATTTGTGGGCACATTTATGTTTGTCACTCATTTGGACCAATGGAAAATTAAAGCCAAGGATCCATACTTATAGGCTATGTAAGTCCGATTTCTCTATTGTATTTGAGAATTTTTCTATAATACTTGTTTGTCAATCATTTGGACCAATGGAAAATTAAAGCCAAGGATCCATACTTATAGGCTATGTAAGTCCGATTTCTCTATTGTATTTGAGAATTTTTCTATAAAATTTGTTTGTCACTCTTTTGGACCAATGGGAAATTAAAGCCAAGGATCCATACTTATAGACTTTGTATAACACTTGTTTGTCACTCATTTGGACCAATGGGAAATTAAAGCCAAGGATCAATACTTATAGACTATGTAAGTCCGATTTCTCTATTGTATTTGAGAATTTTTCTATAAAATTTGTTTGTCACTCTTTTGGACCAATGGGAAATTAAAGCCAAGGATCAATACTTATAGACTATGTAAGTCCGATTTCTCAATTTTATTTGAGAATTTTTCTATAACATTTGTTTGTCAATCATTTGGACCAATGGGAAATTAAAGCCAAGGATCCATACTTATAGACTTTGTATAACACTTGTTTGTCACTCATTTGGACCAATGGGAAATTAAAGCCAAGGATCAATACTTATAGACTATGTAAGTCCGATTTCTCAATTTTATTTGAGAATTTTTCTATAACATTTGTTTGTCAATCATTTGGACCAATGGGAAATTAAAGCCAAGGATCCATACTTATAGACTTTGTATAACACTTGTTTGTCACTCATTTGGACCAATGGGAAATTAAAGCCAAGGATCAATACTTATAGACTATGTAAGTCCGATTTCTCTATTGTATTTGAGAATTTTTCTATAAAATTTGTTTGTCACTCTTTTGGACCAATGGGAAATTAAAGCCAAGGATCCATACTTATAGGCTATGTAAGTCCGATTTCTCAATTGTATTTGAGAATTTTTCTATAACATTTGTTTGTCAATCATTTGGACCAATGGGAAATTAAAGCCAAGGATCCATACTTATAGACTTTGTATAACACTTGTTTGTCACTCTTTTGGACCAATGGGAAATGAAAGCCAAGGATCCATACTTATAGGCTATGTAAGTCCGATTTCTCAATTGTATTTGAGAATTTTTCTATAAAATTTTAAAGATTAAAATTGTGTAAATTTTGTTCAGCTCTACGTGAATTTGGCTATTTGTGGGCACATTTATGTTTGTCACTCATTTGGACCAATGGAAAATTAAAGCCAAGGATCCGTACTTATAGAATATGTAAGTCCGATTTCTCTATTGTATTTGAGAATTTTTCTATAAAATTTGTTTGTCACTCTTTTGGACCAATGGGAAATTAAAGCCAAGGATCCATACTTATAGGCTATGTAAGTCCGATTTCTCTATTGTATTTGAGAATTTTTCTATAAAATTTGTTTGTCACTCTTTTGGACCAATGGGAAATTAAAGCCAAGGATCTATACTTATAGGCTATGTAAGTCCGATTTCTCAATTGTATTTGAGAATTTTTCTATAACACTTGTTTGTCACTCATTTGGACCAATGGGAAATTAAGGCCAAGGATCCATGCTTATAGGCTATGTAAGTCCGATTTCTCTATTGTATTTGAGAATTTTTCTATAATACTTGTTTGTCACTCATTTGGACCAATGGGAAATTAAGGCCAAGGATCCATGCTTATAGGCTAAGTAAGTCCGATTCCTCTATTGTATTTGAGAATTTTTCTATAAAATTTGTTTGTCACTCTTTTGGACCAATGGGAAATTAAAGCCAAGGATCCATACTTATAGACTATGTAAGTCCGATTTCTCAATTGTATTTGAGAATTTTTCTATAAAATTTTAAAGATTAAAATTGTGTAAATTTTGTTCAGCTCTACGTGAATTTGGCTATTTGTGGGCACATTTATGTTTGTCACTCATTTGGACCAATGGAAAATTAAAGCCAAGGATCCATACTTATAGAATATGTAAGTCCGATTTCTCTATTGTATTTGAGAACTTTTCTATAAAATTTGTTTGTCACTCTTTTGGACCAATGGGAAATTAAAGCCAAGGATCCATACTTATAGGCTATGTAAGTCCGATTTCTCTATTGTATTTGAGAATTTTTCTATAAAATTTGTTTGTCACTCTTTTGGACCAATGGGAAATTAAAGCCAAGGATCTATACTTATAGGCTATGTAAGTCCGATTTCTCAATTGTATTTGAGAATTTTTCTATAACACTTGTTTGTCACTCATTTGGACCAATGGGAAATTAAGGCCAAGGATCCATGCTTATAGGCTATGTAAGTCCGATTTCTCTATTGTATTTGAGAATTTTTCTATAATACTTGTTTGTCACTCATTTGGACCAATGGGAAATTAAGGCCAAGGATCCATGCTTATAGGCTATGTAAGTCCGATTTCTCTATTGTATTTGAGAATTTTTCTATAAAATTTGTTTGTCACTCTTTTGGACCAATGGGAAATTAAAGCCAAGGATCCATACTTATAGACTATGTAAGTCCGATTTCTCAATTGTATTTGAGAATTTTTCTATAAAATTTTAAAGATTAAAATTGTGTAAATTTTGTTCAGCTCTACGTGAATTTGGCTATTTGTGGGCACATTTATGTTTGTCACTCATTTGGACCAATGGAAAATTAAAGCCAAGGATCCATACTTATAGGCTATGTAAGTCCGATTTCTCTATTGTATTTGAGAATTTTTCTATAAAATTTGTTTGTCACTCTTTTGGACCAATGGGAAATTAAAGCCAAGGATCCATACTTATAGAATATGTAAGTCCGATTTCTCAATTGTATTTGAGAATTTTTCTATAAAATTTTAAAGATTAAAATTGTGTAAATTTTGTTCAGCTCTACGTGAATTTGGCTATTTGTGGGCACATTTATGTTTGTCACTCATTTGGACCAATGGAAAATTAAAGCCAAGGATCCATACTTATAGGCTATGTAAGTCCGATTTCTCTATTGTATTTGAGAATTTTTCTATAAAATTTGTTTGTCACTCTTTTGGACCAATGGGAAATTAAAGCCAAGGATCCATACTTATAGAATATGTAAGTCCGATTTCTCAATTGTATTTGAGAATTTTTCTATAAAATTTTAAAGATTAAAATTGTGTAAATTTTGTTCAGCTCTACGTGAATTTGGCTATTTGTGGGCACATTTATGTTTGTCACTCATTTGGACCAATGGAAAATTAAAGCCAAGGATCCATACTTATAGGCTATGTAAGTCCGATTTCTCTATTGTATTTGAGAATTTTTCTATAAAATTTTAAAGATTAAAATTGTGTAAATTTTGTTCAGCTCTACGTGAATTTGGCTATTTGTGGGCACATTTATGTTTGTCACTCATTTGGACCAATGGAAAATTAAAGCCAAGGATCCATACTTATAGGCTATGTAAGTCCGATTTCTCTATTGTATTTGAGAATTTTTCTATAAAATTTGTTTGTCACTCTTTTGGACCAATGGGAAATTAAAGCCAAGGATCCATACTTATAGGCTATGTAAGTCCGATTTCTCTATTGTATTTGAGAATTTTTCTATAAAATTTGTTTGTCACTCTTTTGGACCAATGGGAAATTAAAGCCAAGGATCCATACTTATAGGCTATGTAAGTCCGATTTCTCTATTGTATTTGAGAATTTTTCTATAAAATTTGTTTGTCACTCTTTTGGACCAATGGGAAATTAAAGCCAAGGATCCATACTTATAGAATATGTAAGTCCGATTTCTCAATTGTATTTGAGAATTTTTCTATAAAATTTTAAAGATTAAAATTGTGTAAATTTTGTTCAGCTCTACGTGAATTTGGCTATTTGTGGGCACATTTATGTTTGTCACTCATTTGGACCAATGGAAAATTAAAGCCAAGGATCCATACTTATAGAATATGTAAGTCCGATTTCTCTATTGTATTTGAGAATTTTTCTATAAAATTTGTTTGTCACTCTTTTGGACCAATGGGAAATTAAAGCCAAGGATCCATACTTATAGGCTATGTAAGTCCGATTTCTCTATTGTATTTGAGAATTTTTCTATAAAATTTGTTTGTCACTCTTTTGGACCAATGGGAAATTAAAGCCAAGGATCCATACTTATAGGCTATGTAAGTCCGATTTCTCTATTGTATTTGAGAATTTTTCTATAAAATTTGTTTGTCACTCTTTTGGACCAATGGGAAATTAAAGCCAAGGATCCATACTTATAGGCTATGTAAGTCCGATTTCTCTATTGTATTTGAGAATTTTTCTATAAAATTTGTTTGTCACTCTTTTGGACCAATGGGAAATTAAAGCCAAGGATCCATACTTATAGACTATGTAAGTCCGATTTCTCAATTGTATTTGAGAATTTTTCTATAAAATTTTAAAGATTAAAATTGTGTAAATTTTGTTCAGCTCTACGTGAATTTGGCTATTTGTGGGCACATTTATGTTTGTCACTCATTTGGACCAATGGAAAATTAAAGCCAAGGATCCATACTTATAGAATATGTAAGTCCGATTTCTCTATTGTATTTGAGAATTTTTCTATAAAATTTGTTTGTCACTCTTTTGGACCAATGGGAAATTAAAGCCAAGGATCCATACTTATAGGCTATGTAAGTCCGATTTTTCTATTGTATTTGAGAATTTTTCTATAAAATTTGTTTGTCACTCTTTTGGACCAATGGGAAATTAAAGCCAAGGATCTATACTTATAGGCTATGTAAGTCCGATTTCTCAATTGTATTTGAGAATTTTTCTATAACACTTGTTTGTCACTCATTTGGACCAATGGGAAATTAAGGCCAAGGATCCATGCTTATAGGCTATGTAAGTCCGATTTCTCTATTGTATTTGAGAATTTTTCTATAATACTTGTTTGTCACTCATTTGGACCAATGGGAAATTAAGGCCAAGGATCCATGCTTATAGGCTATGTAAGTCCGATTTCTCTATTGTATTTGAGAATTTTTCTATAATACTTGTTTGTCACTCTTTTGGACCAATGGGAAATTAAAGCCAAGGATCCATACTTATAGACTATGTAAGTCCGATTTCTCTATTGTATTTGAGAATTTTTCTATAAAATTTGTTTGTCACTCATTTGGACCAATGGGAAATTAAAGCCAAGGATCCATACTTATAGGCTATGTAAGTCCGATTTCTCTATTGTATTTGAGAATTTTTCTATAAAATTTGTTTGTCACTCTTTTGGACCAATGGGAAATTAAAGCCAAGGATCCATACTTATAGGCTATGTAAGTCCGATTTCTCAATTGTATTTGAGAATTTTTCTATAACACTTGTTTGTCACTCATTTGGACCAATGGAAAATTAAAGCCAAGGATCCATACTTATAGACTATGTAAGTCCGATTTCTCAATTGTATTTGAAAATTTTTCTATAACACTTGTTTGTCACTCATTTGGACCAATGGGAAATTAAAGCCAAGGATCCATACTTATAGACTATGTAAGTCCGATTTCTCAATTGTATTTGAGAATTTTTCTATAACACTTGTTTGTCACTCATTTGGACCAATGGAAAATTAAAGCCAAGGATCCATACTTATAGACTATGTAAGTCCGATTTCTCAATTGTATTTGAAAATTTTTCTATAACACTTGTTTGTCACTCATTTGGACCAATGGGAAATTAAAGCCAAGGATCCATACTTATAGACTATGTAAGTCCGATTTCTCAATTGTATTTGAGAATTTTTCTATAACACTTGTTTGTCACGCATTTGGACCAATGGGAAATTAAAGCCAAGGATCCATACTTATAGGCTATGTAAGTCCGATTTCTCAATTGTATTTGAGAATTTTTCTATAACACTTGTTTGTCAATCATTTGGACCAATGGAAAATTAAAGCCAAGGATCCATACTTATAGACTATGTAAGTCCGATTTCTCAATTGTATTTGAAAATTTTTCTATAACACTTGTTTGTCACTCATTTGGACCAATGGGAAATTAAAGCCAAGGATCCATACTTATAGACTATGTAAGTCCGATTTCTCAATTGTATTTGAGAATTTTTCTATAACATTTGTTTGTCACTCATTTGAACCAATGGGAAATTAAAGCCAAGGATCCATACTTATAGACTATGTAAGTCCGATAAAGTATTATTTTCGAATAAATGTAGCAAATCGATTGAATTAAATGTGGAAAAAACACACAATGTTGCGATGTCAATGTTTTTTAATAATTGTAAACATTCGCCTGCTGTCTCTGTTTATTTATTAGTAAAAGGCAGGACTGCCAATCTTGCGGCAAAACAATAATAAAAATCCGAAAAAACCCGTGTGCTTCGCTACCCCCATCGTTATAAAATAAAACTGAAAGTATTTATATAGTCATGCATTTATTATTTCGTAAGAATATCCTATTGTGAAAATTAAATGACGATCGGTCCAGTAGTTAAGACTATATTACGATATTTAATTTTCCTAAAAAGGGGCGTGTTCCCACCCACTTTTCTCCTGGTACGTATTCCTAATTATGCCAATACCATATGCACCAAATATCATCGACGTAGGACAAAAAATGCCAAAATATGGCAATCTAAATTTTTGGGTTAGATGGGCGGTGGTACGCCCCTTTGTCCAATTAAAATTTTATATAGTCAAGAATTTATTATTTCGTAAGAATATCCTATTGTGGAAATTTAATGACGATCGGTCCAGTAGTTAAGACTAAATTACGATTTTAATTTTCCTAAAAAGGGGCGTGCGTAAAAGTAGGCGTGGCAAATTTTTCGTTCGATGAAAACTTAAAATGGATTAATACGAACATTTGAAAGAAGAATTAGTCAAATCGATGGAGCCGTTTTCTGATTTTAGGTAAATCGAAAAAAGTTGGACCATGGCGATCATTAGAAAGAAAAAATCGTCCAAATCGGTCCAGCCATTCACGCGTGATGCCGTGACGAAGGAAAAAAGGGATTCATTTTTATATATGTATATAGATTGATGGACTCGTACAAAATTTGAAGGCTATATAGCTAATATAGAGCCCTAGATATTTAATATTAATTTTGTATATGAGCTAAATATTCACTTTGTATGGGAGCTGCCACGCCCACTGGTATGATCCCGCCCAATTTTCCCATGACTATTCATAATATAATCAACGTGCACAAATTTCTAAGACTATGGCTATTATAGTACTGTAGATATATGATATTAAATATTTACTTTGTATGGGAGCTGCCACGCCCATTAGCCCGATCCCGCCCATTTTTTTTCACAACTCTTCAGATTAGTTTAATATGTACATGTGCAAAGTTTCAGAACTCTTGCTGTCATAGTACTCCAGATATTATATGTTAAAACTTTGTATGAGATCTACCACGCTCACTTGTCCAATCACGCCCATTTTCACTTCAGCTGCTAATATTATTAATTTATGCACTCCTACAAAGTTTGAAGGCTCTAACTATTATATAACTCTAGATATTTGATATTAAATATTTATTTTATATGATAGCTGCCACGCCCACTTGTCCGATCCCGCCCATTTTTGTCCTGATTATCACATGAGTAACATATGTACTATTGCAATGTTTCAAAACTATTGCTATCACAATAGTCAAGATATATGATGTTATTTAATTTATGTGGGAGGGGCGACGCCCACTAAATTTCTTATGTGCACCCTCCACACAGACCCCAATCACCCCCGAAAATTTCATTGAAATCGGGCAAGCCGTCTAGGAGGAGTATGCGCACAGGAAGTTTTGCACTTAATTTTACATATATGGATTGTCGATATACATATGTATGTATATACATACATAGGTTTACAACCATGTTCAAATGTTGGAATTTTTTGTAATAATGACATTACAGATCCATTCGAAAGAAATTTTTCCAAATTTCAGTTTTATGAGGATGAAGAGAGTATAAAATAATTTTTCTTTCAGTTACACTGAATCTACAACTGACAAGGCTGTCATGGCAATAAAAACTACCTATTACATATTGTCTTCTTGACGTACATACATATGTATGTAAGTGTCCTGACAATAATTAGGACAATTTATTAATACGTGTTTTTCGCGGAGCTTATATTTTTATATGCAAAATATAAAACTGCTAAAAATCATGATCGGCGTATCTTTTGATAACATACAAACATAAGCTTTTTCCTATTTGTATGAATTGCAAATACTTTTTTTGTCATAACAACGTTGTAAGGTTTAAAATATGCAGGTGTAAAACATAAATAATAAACAAAATGCTTCTGCCACAAAAATTTGTTTATTTCTAGGCAATAAAGTAGTGAGTAAAACTGATAATATGATAAATGATAAAGCGTTATTGTCCTCTACTCGAGTTTATACAGCAAAATATGTACTCGTATGTAAGTATGTACTTGTTTTATTTATTCATTATTAATAATGATGCACCCATATTAAAACAATTATAATATATGTAGATGTCCTTCAATTTAATGTGTGTTATTTAATACAATTTTGTATAATTTTAGTTTCTGATATGCCTAAAGAAGATATTTTACATCATTTAAACACTTGTGTGGAATTTATAACATCAGCTCTCAGTAAAGGCAGTAATATATTAGTGCATTGGTATGTTGTATACGATTAATTAATAATAATCTTTATTGATTTTTAATTAAATCTCTTCGGTGTTTATAGTTATTTTGGTGTAAGTCGCAGCTCTACCGCTGTCATTGCATATATAATGAAACATCATAATATGGAGTATCAGATGGCCTATGATTTTGTGAAATCCAAGAGACGTTTTGTGCAACCGAATATTGGCTTTGTAGCTCAACTAAAGTTATGGTGGCATATGGGCTGCAACATCGATCCAAAATATCAAAAATATAAAATCTATCGTTTACGTCTGGCTGGGGAGCAAGTGAGAAAAGGTAGGTACATAAGTACATACATATGTATATGAATATACCCACGCGTACGAAAGACATAACGGTTTTGTATTTTAAATAAAAGCCACTTGTTTGATGCAAACACACACCGGAACAACTTTTGTGTCTTACATCTAGTTTTTATCATAAAAGGCACCCGGTAATAAGACAGGAATACCATAATGTATTATTTTTATCGTTTTTTTTTTTTCTTTTCTTATTTGGTGTGGGTTATATCATCAGAAAGAACAAAATAGTGTGCAACGTGGTTCGTTTAAGTCCGTTCTGTTGTTGTATTAGTCAGAAAAACTGTTTTGTTTTACGTCGGTATTTTTTTTTTTTTTTTAATATATAAGTATGTATGCAAGGCGAATTAAACCACGTGGTAGCGGGTTTAATTCGCCTCGTATGTATGTATGTATATTAGGGTGGATAAATTTTTTTGCCTACTAAGCGTATAGCAAAATCGTAATCTACGGGAAATTCTAAGAAGTTTTCCCAAAGAAAAAACCATGGTTCTAAAATCAAAATCGAGCTGCCGGTTTTTTAAGAGAAAATTTGGTGCTCAGGACTATTGTTATTTTAACATAAACCTCCAAAAAAAATAGCATTATTTTCGGATTTTTTTTGGAAATATTCATTGCAATTCATTGCAATTGGTGAATATTTGACCTGTAACGCTGGAAGAGGGCTTATTTGAAAGGAAATTTTCTCAGCTTTCTATATCTGTCCTCATTTATAGAAAATTATTTACCCAAATAATGGTTTTGGAGGTTTATGTTAAAATAACAATAGTCCTGATAACCAAATTTTCTCTTAAAAAACCGGAAGCTCGATTTTGATTTTAGAACCATGGTTTTTTCTTTGGGAAAAGTTCTTAGAATTTTTCGTAGATTACGACCTTGCTATACGCTTTGTTATGTTTTTCGGTCCCGAACAAATTGACCCACCCTAATGTATATTGCTTTACCAAAAAGTTTTTCAATCGAATTCATACCAGGTGGCGTCGACAGCTCGGCTGATCATTTTAGTCACTTGTATTGCGGTTTCTCTAATATTTCAAAAAGATAAATTGATAAATTTTTTTTGCCCATATTTTGTCATTCCAAGAAGACATTTTCAAGGCGAATTTAGTAAGAGGACACTCTTGAGCCCGATTTATTAACTTTAAATTTACATACAAAGTTTTGATTGAGGAAATTTGCTTCATTTTTTTTTTCTCTTCAATTATCTTCAGCTAAAATTCTTCCACCAAACTTTAATAATCTAATAAAACCCGATCCAGCTATAACACAAGAAAATCCTGAACCCATAGTTTATCGTTGTCGCAAATGTCGTCGAGTATTGGCATCAAAATCGCATGTAATCTTACATACAGCAAAAAATCTTATTGTAACAAACTCTTCCAATGGTAATGAAAATAATTCCGTATCAGGAATACAAAACTCTGCACCACAAGCACCACGTCTTTTAGAAGAAATTGCCGCTCAAATACGTAAAGTATCAATATCATCACCAACTGATAGCGATAAAATGCCATTTTGCCAAAATATATTATTTGTGGAGCCCATAGCTTGGATGCAAAATATTTCAAATAATACTCAAGGTCGTCTTAATTGTCCAAAATGTGAACAAAAATTGGGAAACTACAGCTGGATTAATGGTAAGCTTGAAACTATTTTTTTTATATTTTTTACATAAAAATTGCTAAATTCGAAATGCCAAAAGATCCAGAGTTCTTGTGATTGGGGATATCCCGTTTAGTATAATTACATCCAGTAATCAAGTTCATACTAAAAATGAAAATTACAGATATTTATGTTACGAGTACTCAGTTCAAAAGTGATCAAGCAACGAAAAATTATCGAAATTTAAAACATTCCGTAATGTTATTTATGCCTTTAATATCTAATAAAAAATATAAAATTCTAACAATCTCATTATTAAGACTAAATAATATTTTTTATTTATTTTATTACGAATAAACGTAAAATTTATTCGAACTTATATTGATGTACCTATGAGAAGTAATATGATTTAGGCTCAAGTTCAGTTTTATTGAATTAATGAAAATTCAAAATTACTAAGAGTTTTTTTATGTTGAAAATTATTATTATTTATATCCAATCAGACTAAAGAATTTTAGGTTTATTAATGCCGATTTCAGTTCTTTTCCCTACTTTGGTATAAAGTAATCCAAATAAAATTATACATAAATTTTTATATATTTTATATCTAAATTTATAAATCATCATATCAATAACTCTTGCTATTTAAACAGGTTGTCAATGTCCCTGTGGTGAAGAAATTTCTCCAGCATTTTATTTAATACCTTCCAAAGTGGAACTATCAAAAGCAGTACAAAATGTACAGACAACTTTGTAGATTATAGCCAGTACTCCAATAGTAAGTATTTAATTTTGCTAATAGTAATTGTTCCTTTCATTTATTTTAAAACTTTATTGTTGTTCACTTAAAACTATTATATTTTATTTTAGTTTAACTAAACCAAGTTTTAAATCATCTTTGATTTATTAGCTTTAAGTAAAAGAGATATTACAATTTATTCGAGATACATATTGTCCAAAATTTATGGTGATGTTGCCACAAGATGGACAAATGATTTGAGTGTAAGTTGTGCATGAAGTGCACACAGTTTTTTGGGTGATTTTCATACAAATTTTACACTTCAAACCATTCGTTCCCGTCCTATAGAAACAGCACCTACTTACATATACATATCTAAAAAAATCTTTCCAAACACGGTTAAAGATCAACTGATGAGTTGGTATTAGCAACCAATGAAATATAACATACATACATATGTATATGTAGCTAACCCCATAACAAATAAATTAAAATTTTGATTTTTTTTTATATTTATACAGGCTAAAGTTCGTAAATTTAATAATCGGAGAAATATAAGAAAGACATTCTTAACATATGTATTTCAATCAACAAAAGAAAAAAATTTAATATCTAAACATTCCTTTAGATTTCAACTACACGGCTGAATAGAAAAAACTTTGTTTTCGGTAGAAGCCACTAAACTTTGTCAGTATTCATGTGTAAATGCTTTCACTACTTGTTGAAGGTGATTACATATCCTATTTAAATATATTACGAATGCAAATATGTATAATACGAGACTTCTCACTACTAAATTGATGTTATGCAGTGTTGCCAACGAATTATATCCTACAATGGCCAATCTCCTGATTTTCTTGTTCTACTTAAGACAAACTTTTTTGGTTTGATTTTTAAACTTAAGTATATTTTTGATTAATGTTCGTTTGAACATACATATGTAATTAGCACAGGCCCTTTCTTAGTTTGTATATGTTTATAATTTGCAATTTTTTAAATTACTACGAACTGCTTATATGTAATTATTAATATTTGTTTAAATTTATACAGGCTAAAGGTGTATATATGTGTATAAGTAATGCATATATTTATGCGTGTTTCTCCCATATACATACATACATACATACATATATTATTTGTTTCGTTTATTTTTACTCCTCATTTTTTGGACACTGCGCACTTGCAACATTACAGCATTGTCAGTTGTAGACGCAATGCAAATGAAATGAAAATTTAAAGAATTTATACAAAATCAGGCACTTAATTTGCTCATTAACTCATTAAATTTATTTGACACACTCTCAGAAGACAACAAGATTAATCGATTTTTTTTGTTGCTATTCCAGATGTACGTATGCATTTCGTTAGTGCTAACTCATCACCAAAATTTTGACTGCTATGATCGAAAAGTTGATAAATTCGTATGGTTATTATAAAAGCCGCTTTTGTAATTTG
Organism: Lypha dubia; assembly: GCA_947311025.1. NCBI lineage: Eukaryota > Metazoa > Arthropoda > Insecta > Diptera > Tachinidae > Lypha > Lypha dubia. The sequence continues at coordinate 6,961,673 of OX371262.1, read as the reverse complement.
TGTACTAAAAAGCTACAATATTATGCACTTTTGCAACTCCAACAATGAACTCGGTTGATCTAAAACATTTATTTAGAAAATTAACTAAAATGATTTGGTTATTTTTTTGCAGGTTCTTAAAACAATATGTTATTATTATTAAGTAATATTATATATGATTCTTTCGAAAATTTTCATGTTAACAATGAGTGAGTGTTGCTCGACATTATTCCCTTATAAAATAAAATATGTAACTATTTTTAAGTAATTAACATAATTATAATTAAGTATAGAATTCATTAATACATGTACATACGTGCATAAATATTTAAACCAAAGCTTCCATTTTTCGTAGATTCTTAAAAAATATGTTATTTAAAATGTTAATTTAAGATACGAATAGTTAGTTAAACATCAAAATATGTAAGACATCAAAATATGAAAGACAGTCTTAAAAAAGATAGTTTCGCAAGGCAAATTCATAACAGGTAGACTCGATTTGATAAACATTGTCAAAAAATGTACCGAACACTGTGTCAACAAAGTATTTGATAAAGCAACTGAATCACATATACAAGGGGAGGAGCAAGGCGTAAGTTATCACCTGAGCTTTCGACACTACCTGTGTTATGAATTTGACTTGCTATGTACATATATAAAATTAATTATTTTATAGAAATAATAACGTGCTCTTATTTTATTCAAAGTAGTTTCACTTTCTGTTCTCAGAAAGCATAAATAATGAGTTTAAAAAGTGCTCCATTTGAGCGTCTAACTAAACAAAAACACCAATCAAACAGCAATAATTAAACACTAAATTATTTAATCGCTATATTTTTCAATTATCGTAAATATTTAATATTATTACATTTTATTAAATTTAAGTGTGTTTTCATGTTTCATTTTCTACTAAAAATTGTCTTATTTTTTTGTTTTCGGTTTGTTTACTTTCATAACACAATATAACAACTAAAATATGATCCAAGACTTTTTAACTGTCAATTTCGTCAGTTCTGTGAATCTGTGGCTTGGAAGTTTTTATTGGAAAACCCTTTATAATCGAAACCAAAAAAAAATTAAATATCAACATATCTTTTGTTGTTATGATTTTTATATTTTTTTTAAAAATACATACAAACATGCTTACATATGTATGTACGTATCGCATACAATAAACAGTTTTATTGAAATTTAGTACTAAAACACATTTAAAATCTATTTTATTTATGATGAATACTACCATAAGAACAAATAAAACGCAATATGTATATACATATTTTTTGCTGATCCATATTTAATAAAGTTTAATATTAAATGTTTTTATTTTCTTATTCGGTTTGATAATTCAAAACTTAAATAAATGTTTGATACTCGTAATTATATACATATGTATGTACATACTTACATACTCGTATGTACAAGAATTTCTAATTTAATGGAATGCAATTATTCTTGGTCATAATGAGGTAAGTTTAAGTCTATACAATCTCGATACATTGAAACTTTTATCTTTAGTATACTAGAAATATTTTGGTTGTTCTCAACGAAATATGGTAAAAAAAAGGATTTATAATTAACGACCACTTTTTTCGATTAGAAATATTTATAAATAGTGAATAAAATGCTGTGTTTGAACAGCTTAGGCAACTTTATGTCGATTGGAGAGCCATTTGCATGATTGAGTGTTGAAAATTCTACTTTTGAGTGTTATATTGGAGGGAAAATGGTACCTCAGGCCCGTGGTCCACCGTCGCCATCGATTTGGACCAGGTCGAGATCAATAAATGCCAATTTAACCAAAATAAATCTGAATAACGAAAAAAGGCTGCCAAGTTGCAAAATATTGGAGGAGTAGAGAAATTTGATAACCAGAAATATTTGGTTAATGACGCTGCTGTTTGCTAGTGAGGACATTTTTGTCTGATGACGACTGGGACTAAGGGGAATTTTAGCGAAGACAATTTTAATGTTGTGGGATTAGTGTATTTTATTTGTGGAACTAGTGAGTGTATTATTATATTGTACTTACTTTTTTACTTTTCTGCTTTGTACTAAGATTTGAATCAAGGTCCCCACCACTCGTAATCTGCTCGCCAGCCACTCAGCTACCTGAACGTTAATAATTATGCAGCAGTTGACGTACTTGTACATGGCATGTGTACGTGTGCCTAACCCATTGTACACATGTTTTAATGAATTTATATAAATGTTTACAGCCATCACTGGGAATCAAACCCAGTATTTTCATATTCGTAATCGCAATCACTTACCACCACTCAGCCAAAGCATAAAATTTTATTCACTGCACATAAAAAAATTTTCGGTATTGTTTTTAATGCATAATTTGATAATTGATTATAATTTAATTAATCAAATATTTTATGAATTATTTTCGTAAAAATTATTTTTACATTTTTTACATATTTTAGTTGATTTTAGAACTAATTACATGAAATAAATACCTATTTTTAAGTAGTTTGTGTTTTATTAAAATTTCTGCTACTTCTATGCGATTTTTATAGAACTTATCCAATTCTTTCACAGCCTGTATGTACACTTCCAAGCGACCATTCTCTACGTTCTGTATAATACTGTCCCGCCGTTACTCAATTGCTTTTCCAGATTATCTGCAAATAGAATGAAGTTATGACCACAAATTAAAAACAGTTTCAGTAACAAAAATGTTTACATACCTACATACTTGCAAATTTTTAACTTCATTTCGTGCGCGTCTATTTTCGAGGAATCAACAGATTTAATTTCATGTCACTTCTGAATCACATCGTCCACAATATTTTACTTGCATTTTGTATAGCTTTTACAAGTTTTTTCCTTGATTTACTTATATGTATATCTGTAGTAAAATATCAAAATTACAAAAGTTAATAATGAGCTCGCAATTTATAAAGTCGAAACAGGCTGACTCAAGTAAGTATTTATATCAACGAAATTATTTGACATATAGATGTCGCAAATTAAATTCTTATCTATATTAGATGTTGTGAGTAAACGTCATCACCAGCTGTGCAAACCCAAATTGTTAAAAATTGTTTATGTACAAAAGTTCATATCGGAAAATATGAGATATGAAACAAATCAATGTTTAGAGAAATTTTGGATATGAACCCATGTTTCTTAATATAGGAAGCAAAAAAAAAAAAAAAAAATACTAACCTTTTTATTTAATATATTATCCTTAAGATTGATTATAATTTTTCTAAACGTATATTTCTTAAATTTTTGTAGGAAAAATATTTTTTACTTAATTTTCTATCACATTTCAGTTATATTTTTTACGAAACTTTGCATAGCTCCTTTTGTTTTTCCTGCACGTACAATATGTTGAAGTGATCATTTAGTAGAGACTTCAATATATGTACATACATACATTATATAGCGAAAGTTTCAAGTTAAATACTTGTACTGCTTTGGTTTGATGTTTTCAGAAATTCAATTCCATAAAAATTTTGTGTACCTTTTACAGTTACAATAAGAAAGTAACACTTTTTTTTTATATGTATCTTGTTAAAATATTTTTTTTTATTTATAAAGTCAAATATATATTTTTGATATTGACTTCATTACTATTTCTTCATGAACTTAAAATAATAATTTATATATATAAATACCTTAGCATTATGTATGTACGTGAATTGATAGTTATTAATATTTATGTTACATACTTTCTAAATGTGTTTATCTATATATTTATGTCTGCACACATTTTTTTCTTTTTTCATTTGGTGTGGTATTAAAATTGTCTCGTGATTAGAAGGAAAATAAAACAAATTGGAAAAAACAGTTTAGAGAAAAATTAAAGGTATTGAAAAATTCAACTAGAACAATGAAGAATATATTTAAATAAATTTAAAGTGGCTTGTAAAAACATGTCCATCCATGTATTTGCCTTCGTTTGGAAATTTTTTGGATTTTAATTTCTTTGCAAAATCCAAATAACTATTTTTAAATTGGCGTTGTGACAAATAATACTGCTGCCATAGAAAAATTCGATATAGCTAGGATGTGTTATATATATTTTAAAATTTTAATTAAAGTTGGTCAATTTATATAATGATTCTTTTTCTGCCAAAAGTTATTTTCAAATGCTGAGAATCTATCATATTTCTTCACATTGTAATTTAGGTAATTGCCGCAATAATAAAATATAATAGATTTGAAATGTGTCGTAAATAAAACTTTTATTGAAGTTTTGTTTTAAGATACATTTCGAAACTAAAATAATGTTTATGAATGCGAGCAAAAAATAAATTCTTCATATAAGTTATTATATTTTTTGTAATCTCAACAACATACTGCATAAACATGACTTTTTTGGTTTGTTGTTTTTTTGTTATCAATATTAAGTATGAAATGATCTAATAATAATAATAATAATAATAGAGGTAAAAAGAACACAATGGAAGTACATTTACAACAGAAATAAAAAGAATAAAAAACAATCACCTCATTTATGTGTAATTTTATTCCATTCCTGATGCGTTTACAGGAGAATTTACATATATAACATATGATGTAGTTTGATTTTACAATTCGTTGTTGTTCCACTATTTTTTATATTATTAATTGGGGAAAGAAAAAAGTCTTCAGGTTGATAAAGTTTGTTGTTGAAAGTTACCTGGGTGCTTGGATCTCCGCAAAAGAATCATTAACTTGGCTGGCTTGTTTACTTCTTGACATTTTCCAACTAAAATAATAACACATTTAATTAGTTTATTGAATATCTAAATTTAATAATTTAAATTAAATTATATTTACAATATTAATAATATTAGTTTTAAAATGGCATTTTTTTATATATTTTTCTCTCTATGTGATTTTTTTTTTAGATTTCATAACCGGTACTATAAATAAATTTTTGAAGTTTATATATTCTTGCACGCACAGAATATTTTCATGAAGTATGGGGTGTAAGAAAAAGAAGTACATATTACATAATGCTGTTTTATTTTTATTTTACCGATTGTTGTAAGGAATATTTCAGAATTTGAATATGAATACTACTTAGCTGGACAACGAGATATAGCAAGAAGGGAATTTATGGCGCTGACTGACACAGCACATTTTCGTAACTGCATTACTTATTCTTACAATTCCTATAGCCATCATTAGCATTTTAAAATATATTTGATCTGTGAAAGAAAATATCGGTAGGCGTTTTATAAAAAAAAAAAAAAACATTGACCGCATATACACTCCAGAACAATATGCACAACTAATACTTAACACCACTAAATTTAAATATTCATTATGTGATCATCCCTCAAAACAGTAAATATTTTTCAAAATAGTGGCCTCAGTGAAACAAAAATATTATAAATATTGATGAAACCTCTGGTAGAGACTATCCAAAGGACAAGAATAATTTTAAAATTTTAACGTACAAAAAAAATTATTATGTTAATGGTTTAACTTTACACTATATAATACTACATATGTCTAAGTACTAATTTTGTTCGTGAATTTCGTAGTTCCCAAAAAATGTGAAAAAACTAAAAGATTTTTACAAGCTGTAAAACCCTAATTGGTTGCATATGAATAGTTTTATTAGAATATTTTTCAATGACACGCGTGTATGATGACAAATAGTCATTTCAGAAAAAATCCATTTTAAGCTTTATAAAAGTTAATTATTCTTCATTTTACTATTGAAATCCCTAATAAAAATTGAATATTTCGTACGAAATTTACAATAGTGACGGTTGTTTGTTTCAGAAACCAGTCAAATGCAAACTTTATTTTATAAGGATTAAAAAAAGATTCATGTTTATCAAAGACTGACATAAGTTAATAACTTTCATAAAAAAATAAAAGCTTTGTAGAAGAAATTAAAAAAATACTCAAAATCAACAATTGACAGGTTTTTGAAATAAACGACTCATTTACCTTGCAGTGGTGGTATTGCAATTTGCGAAATAATTTTTACAACAATCAGGAAACGAAAAGAAAAGATTGTTAAAAATCATTACTGACAAAGATAAATAGAGGATTAGAAACTGCTTTTGTAATAACAAAAAAAAAAAAAAAAAAAAAAAAAAAACTTATCCCAGTTGGATTTTTGTTTTTAACTATTATAAGGTTTAATTAGCTGCAAACAGCATATTGCCAGAAATTTCCATAAATAGAAGCCACCAAATAGGTGAAATACCCTTTCTCTTATGAGAAGTAACACAGCCAACAAAAATCCTTGGTCTCTACCAGAATCATATACATACAAGGTATTAGTTATTTTTTTTCACTAGTCAGATTATAATAAATTTGGAGTTATGTATGTATACATGTACATATATATTGTGTTCCATAATTTCAAAACATTTCATTTTCAAATAGTAATTCCGAATTCCTAGTACAAAATTGTAACTCTCTCTCTCTGTCTCTCGGTTGCAAGTTATTTTATAAATACACTATATTTGACAAATCGTATTTTTTTTTCTGTATATTATCATTGATCCAACTATATACTCCATTTAATTTTTTATTATTATGGTAGTTTAAAAATTTTATTTATTTGTTGCGGGTTAGCAATATCTTAATATATACATATGTATTTCGTTGGTTGTTATAGCAACTCATTAGTAGATGTTTTCCATTTATTTATTTGAAAACTTCCAAGTTCATCTACTTATACATAAACTCGGAAACACATTTGCGAATTACACAGCACAATCAATATAGCTTTTGATATCCTCAAATAAATGTAAAATTATTATGGTACCATACACTTTCTAAATCTAAAGAGCTTTAACGAGCGAATCTTCTACTGTACGGGCATGTACGAGTCATAATAACCTCTATCTACATTTCGATTTGAAATTTTCTCTGTTTGGCAGCTTTGGTATTCGTTATTACGATCGTAAAAAAGTGTATAATTATTATAAAATGTAAGTATAAATGTAATATTATGTAACAAATTTGCTTTTTTTTATTAATTTGAAAGCTTTAATTTATTGCACATTGAAAAACATAACACCTGAGCAATGTTAAAAGCCGGCGAATTTAATGGCAACAATGGATAATATTGGGTATGGATTTTATAAGCGTTCCAAGGAAAAAGTGCAAGCATTCTGGGATAAAGTTGCAACAACACTTAAGACTATAGGATCCCCAACAAACACTGCAGCCGTAGTGTTATTTCAAACTTTTTAATTATTCACAATGAAATATTTTGGCAGCAATTACCGCTTATTTATAATTCTGCCTTTTTTACTTATTTATTTTATTTATCAGTTTTTGTTTGCATTTTTTTTAATGGTTACGAAATGGCTCTTATTTCAATTTTTTTTCAACGAATACCTTTTACTATCCGTGCGGAACTGAGTGCCGGCACGTTATCGAAATGCAGAATAGGAGTGTTGTATATGACATTAGGTTATGAAATCTTTAAGCGTTGTTTATTTCATATTCTGCATCAATTAAAAAAAATATATTGTAAAAAAATATATAAATATTTCTGTATGTATGTATATAATTTATACTCTTGTGTAAAGTGTTATAATTAATATTTTTTATCGTTATGTTTTAACTTAATATTTTTACTTTTCTTATAATTTATTTTATAAAATAATATGGTGTTACCTTTACAAAGCGGTGAAGTATAGACAAATTTCGAGAAGTTTATATTATTTATCGCAATTCTATTTCTGTGTATTTGTGATTCTTTTTAAGCCTTAGGGAAACAACGTAAATTCTTTTTAACTAAACAATTTTTCACCGGAGATTCTGCTGTTTGGTTAAGCTTGAAAATATTAAAATACGTTTGTTTTAGCAATTAATTACCTTCAAGTATGGCCCGTACTTTAGCTTTTCTTAGAATTATACGTTTTGACTTTTTTTTATATTTTATTAATACGAAATAGGGGATAACAACGATATCGATGAACAAGGTAATCTCAGTAATCTTTAAACAACAATTTAACTGAAAAAATGCAGCTTACTCATTTATATGTACATACATCAGATGCAGAAGAAAAATCTATAAATCTATAAAGATTTCTTAAGATTTCATAAGTTTATGACTAAAATACCTGGTATGTTGTGTGAGTATCGTTTTTGTTCAATAACGAGATCAAATATAATGCTAGTTCTTTGATTTTTTGTTTTGCTATAAGAGGAATATTTGAGGTATGTCGACCTTTAAATATAAAATTTAAGTGCAAAATAAAAAAACATGTTAAATAAAGTACCTGTTCGTGAGTGAGCGAGATCTACTGGAAACCAACCAAAACTTTATATAAGCCGTTTATCAGTAACTTTAGTCTTTTTTAACTTTGAAACCTGAAGTGTACTTTCAAATGAGTTAAGTATTTAATGTTTGTTATAAAAACTATAAGCTTTTATTTACTGGTTCGATTTTTTTTTAATAAGAGTACCTGGTATGTGAAATGACGTCAAATGCCTGAAGTGTTATCCTGTATATGGAATTATCATCTGGCAACAATGTAACTTTTAAACTTTCTTTTACATTTGAAGCTCCAAAAATTTTGTTTTCACTATAAATATTTCACAATAACTTTATAGTTGTAGTTCTCTAAAAGATATCACACATAGTCTTTATGCAATTACAAAAAAAAAAACTTCAATTTAAAGAACATTTGTGTAAACAACAAAAATAAAAGGCAAAATATATTTAAATATTTCCTTTAGTTGCTATCACACCTATATATACATGCACTCTATTTATTGTTTTACCTTATTCACTTGTTTTTTCTCTTTTTTTAATTTACTAACATCTATTAGAAAATATATGATTGTGTAAAATAAAACAAATTTAATTAAATGTAAAAAATTTTTCACTCACCTTGTTTTATGTAGTAAGATCGTTATGACTTTTCTGTGGTTTAACTATTTAAATTGTATTGTTAAAATTGTTTTTTATGATTTTGATCAAATCATTTAGGTTTTTGTTTTAATTAAGAAAAGGGAAGTGTACCTCTGGTTGGTTTTATATGTTTAAAATGAAAGGGAAAAGTTCAGTAAGCGTTCCTTTAGTATATGATTTAATAACGACTACGGCTACGACTGCGGCTATAACGATCACGATCATGACTGCTACGATAACTTTCGCTGCGGGAGTGAGAACGGCGGCGATGGTGAGATTTATGATGATCTACAATTAGAGATAATTTTTAAATTTAGCATTTTTATACATATATGTATATGTATGTACATATATACAAATCAGGTATTTCCTGAAGCTGAGAATTTAATCTTTTGCTTTACAACGCATTTGAGAGCTCTCCGCCTTTTTATTTTAATTCGGGGTTTGAGAATTCCTCAAATTTAATTAAAAAATAAACCGACAAAGAATGTCGAGGAAAATCAGACAGAAAAAATACTTTTTAGCATACAACGTATGTATGTATATAATATCCAAAAATACATACATATATAACATATAAGTATTCTTCTCTTTAGATTTTTCTCCCATTTTACCGATTGTATTCCGTTTTGAGACTTTTTATTTATTCAAAATACCTACATAACTGCATGATAAAGGTAATTTTGTTTTATATATATTTCAATCTTGAAATTCATCTGGCAATACAAAATTGGCAGATAAAGATCAATTTAGATGTTAATCGTGTCTGTCATGAGATTCACATCCGTGTGAAAGTGAATATTTTCCGAATGTTCTGGTGTCCTGACATTCACTTCCGAACAATTTTTTCGTTTTACTTTCCACTGCACTAAGCTGTGTAAAAGCAAATAGAATGTCATTTATTATAAAGGTTATCCATTTCGTGGTTTCAAAAGTATAGGACTGGAATTCGACATCTGTCAAACTAAGTTGTTAAACCAATTTTTTTCTTTTCAGTTGAGTCTGACATTGACGAAAATGGATCGCTTAACTATCACACAACGCATAAAAATTATCAAAACATACTACGAAAATGGTGATTCTGCCACAGCCACATATCGTGCTTTAAGAGGAGATTATGGTTTACATAATCGTCCACCTACGCAAGCAATTGGCAAAATTGTGAAGAAGTTTGAAGAGACTGGAGCGGTTACAAATATTGTAAGGCCTGTGCATCATCGTTTCGCTCGTTCCGCTGAAAATATCGCTGCTGTAAGTGAAAGTTTTGCCGAAGACACGAATGTGTCGATTCCTCGTCGTTCTCAGGAATTAGGACTATCTTTATGGCCCTTTGTTCCAACTTGGAACCATAGGAATCAATAAATATATATACGGCACATTACGGCGTAATTTGCATTTAGATCTACACCTACATCCATATAAAGTCCAACTCAGACAACTGAAGCCAGTTGACCATTTACAACGTCGTAGTAACGTGGAATGGGTGCTTGAACAACAGGCGGTGGGCGGCGATTTTTCGAACAAAATTTTTTTCAGCGATGGAGCACATTTCTCACACGGTGGGTATGTTAATAAACAAAATTGTCGTATTTGGGGTTCTGAGAATCCTCAAGTAATTGAAGAGAGGCCATTACATCCAGAAAAAAAGTCACTGTTTGGTGCGCTCTTTGGTCCGAAGGTGTGATTGGACTTTACTTCTTCGAAAACGACGATGGAACGACTGTCACCGTCAATTCGGAGCGTTATGGTCATATGATAACCGACTTTTTTTGCCTGCTATTGAAGAATACGACTTGGAGAATATCTGGTTTCAACAAGACGGTGCCGCATGCCACACAAATCGAGCGAATATGGCTTTATTGCAAGAGACATTTCCTGGCTGCGTAATTTCTCGTTGTGGCGATATCAACTGGCCACCAAGATCATGCAATTAGACCGTGTTTATGCAAATAAACCTTCAACTCTTGAGCACTTAAAAACCAACATTCGTCAAGTTATGGCTGAGATACCCCCCAATATGTGTCAAAAAGTGGTCGAAAATTACCTCAAAAGAATCAATGCTTGCAACACTTCGCGTGGTGGCCATTTAAATGATGTAGTGTTTCACACATAATGTCAACGTTCAAACTTTATAATAAAAAATATCATGAAAAAAAATATTTTGTGTTTTATTTACGTTTACTTTTGAAACCGCAAAATGGATAACCCGTTACAATAACACTAATTTAATATGAAAAAAATCTTTTTTGAACTTAAGATTGATATCTTATGTACCTAATTCGGAAATAAAAATGTTTGATAATAACACATGGAAGAGGAGATTTAAAAAAATACCCACATTAGCCACCAATCGAGCAAAAATATTCGGAAGTATGCATTACAACAAATATTCTATTTTGTGATTCCGAAATTTTCATTCTAATTGAAAACGTTCGGAACTCAAGACAGACACGAATAATAACGTTATAGGTAAAGATAATCGGAACACAGAAATGATTACGTCCTTTATTAAAGTTGCATCTATAATTTAGAACTGCGTACTTTTCATAAACAATTATGTAATACGTTTACCACAATGTCTTTCAAATAAAAAATTTCATCCGATATTACTTTAATATATAAACGGTAGACTATGACGGTATACTGAACAAGGTATGCCTGTTCTAATGCTTAATTATGTATTTTGAAACGTAGTGTAACAGGCATGTTCCAGAAAAGTAAAAGTAAATGATGTTTACTTTTTAAACTTCTTATTTTCGATTTTACATAAAAATGAGAGATCACAATTACTATATCTGCTTTCGTATGGAATTTGCATACATTATGTTTATTCATTACAAACAGCATACATTTGCTTTTGCAAAAAATCAAAAATAAAATGCGCCAAAATTAAACTTCATGTACTTTTACTTTTCTGGAACATGCCTTTATATTAATTCGATTTAAGAATTTGCACATATTTTTAAAACTATTAACCATATAGGACTCGGTTAATAAATAAATAATAAGAGTTGTACTTACGTCTGCGTCTTTCAGTTGGATGATGGCGGCTATTTCCACGATCGCGGGAACGTGCACGATAATCATGTTCCCGTACACTGAAAATTTTAAATTTAACAGTAAATATTATTTTTAAAGTATGTGCCCATGTATGTATATACATACATATGTTTTCATATTTTTAGCATTGTATTTGAAAAAGATAACTCATTCTACTTACCGTCTTCTATCCATATCAAAACTACGATGAGATGACGAGCGATCATCGCGCCTTTTGCGATCATCCGACTCACGATCTTTTTGACGCTGCTCGTGTATCTCCTCTACCGCTTTACGCAATTTCGAATAACCCAAATGCTGTTTACCCATCAAATGATCCTCAATACGCTGTTGGGCATCTCCTACAATAAGAAAAGCACCACAAACTTCGCATACCTCCATTTGTTTTTCCGGTAAATGACCCATATCTTGCATCCAAGCATTCAGTTTCTTATCACCGGCTAAACTGGCAGTTGCTTCATCTTCACTGGGTGGAGATTTATCATCCTCCTCTGTATTGATTGGGGAAGAAGAACCGTCAGCATTATCAGCCTTCGGTGTTAGAAGCGTTTTTCCATCTTTATTCGATACACTTTCATATTGTGCCACCATAGTGTCCTTCTCTTCTTTGAGCTGTTCACAGAGAATCATCAAATCCTGCGCTTGATCCACATCACCACGTATACCAGCTTCCTCGGCCTCAGCCACTAATTTCTTAATACGAGCATTCATATTATTTAATTGTTCGCGGTATTTTGATACATGAGATTGGGCTGGCTGATCCTTTTGCATTAATGACAAACGTTGTCTGCCCTTCTGTATTTTACGATCAACATCATTTAACATAGAATTACAAAAATATAAAAATTCATCTTCAAATTGCCTTTTCCGCGATGACGGTCTTGCTTCTGTGTATTTTTGTTTGGCTTCATCATCGTGTATACGACCGCATGGTCCTAAATCAGCTCGTGTATTGACAAATAATTCATGCGGACAAAATTTCACTAGATAATATTGACATAGCTGAAAAAAAATTGAAAACAATTATTTTGTCATTGACATTTACAAATTGACCTTGAACTTACATCAGGATCTTCCCAGTTCACAACCTTTAAAAGAAAATATGGGAAAAAATATCAAAAATCATTAAATTGCATAAAGAATTTCATCACAAAAAATTACTTTGGGAGCTTCCGATGGATGTAAATTTCGATTTCTACCCATCAACTCGTCCAACATTTGTCGTGCAGCGTCTACCATTTTATATGACTGTAGTTTTACTTTGGATAAAATTAAGTATAGTTCTTTTTTCTTTATAAATTTTATTACAATAACTATTAATAATAATCAATTTGTAATAAACTTTTACAATTTTTCTGATAACTTCACACGTTTCTGCTATCGCTTGTGCTAAAAAAATTGATTTAACAAAAAGCTGCCAGAGTTGCGTTTTTACATATTACACCATGGTTGTATTGAAACTGTAGTGGAGGCAAATGTTTTCCAAGGCGAATTCAACTCAATAAATTCGCAATGATATGAATTTGCCTTGACGTAAATGTTAAAGGGCTATTAGACACGCAGCAAGGGCTATTAGATGGCATACCAAAACTCACTGTCTAATAGCATGTATGTCGAGTACGTCAGACATGTATGTTGGTTTTCAAAAATTTTTGATTTTCTGATGTCTGTCGCACACCAACATACATACAACATATATGTGTACTGAAGTATGCCGTCAGCGTTCGATAGTGTAATAGCTAAACGCAAAGTATGCCATCGTACATTTCTGCAGACAAGTATGCGTGTCTAATAGCCCTTTTAGAAAACATCAAGGCGAATTAATTCCTGAGATGTCAAAAAATGAATTGCTTAAAAGCAATGTACATACATATGTACATATGTATATACTTTAAAAAAAGTTATGTTAGCTTTTGTCACTGAGTGAGAAACAAACATTTGAAATTATTAATGTGATATATTTCTAGACGAATTAATTTTGTAAACCAGCACTAGAAGCGAATCAAATTCCATTCTTCGTACACCAAAAGGGTTGCAAAAATGAACTCATCTTTACGTAATTCCTAATTACATAATTAAAAATACAAATAGATCGATATTTGGTTTTGTTATTAACAAATAAAAAACAATATCCGGTCTGTTCTACATTCCGAGTAAAATTTTCACTTCTGAATTGTCAAAGCATTGTTGCTGTAAACTTTTATTTTTACTAACAATGCTTTGAACAGTTTAGAAATGAAAATTTCACTCGGAATGTAGAACATACCGGTATATGTATATACATATTTATTTACACTTATTTTTTAAATATGCATAAGACATATTTTTACCAATTTTGGTTAAATTGTATATACTTTCAATCCACTTTAGTTACAATTATGCCTAAAAAACATTGTAAATATTACTTTACAGACAACTTTGCAGTCTTTAAAGCTTTTCTTGTAATATTATTGTGTATTTTATTATTTTTTATATATAAATTTATATTACCAAAGGCGAATTCATACAAAGTGGTCTCGAGAGCACAGGTGATTATATTCTACCTCTTTTATTTCTGATTTCCCTAAGATATGCCAAAGGAGGCATTACTTTAAGACAAATTGGGGCGAATAACCTTGTATGAATTCGCCTTGATATTACCATTTTTTTTTATTTAAAGTAAAGAAGTAAAAAATCTATAATTATAAATTTTTAAAACATACATACAAATGTACATGTAGATAACATATGCTTATCATTGATTTTGTATAATATAAAAATATGTATGTATGTATATATGCATGTACAATGTCGGCTTAAGCTATTGATTATGACTACTCCATGCAAAAGTTTAAAAGTAAATGTCAGTGGTATGCATATTGTAATCTAGGATTTATATAAAACATAAACGTTGAAAAATATGTAACATTTTTTCTTTCATCTAGTACAAAATGTCGACGTTGAGATTGAAAAACGCCAACAACAATAAAATACTTTTAAAATGAAGTTTGACACTTATGAGATCTTCAAACAACAAGAGAAAAAAATTACAAGATGCCTTGGTAACGCTAACTTTGCTGGAATAGTCATTATTAAAATATTTACATATGGTCTTATTTTTAGCTAATTGTCGTGTCGTTCTTCATGTGTAAAAATATCCTTCAAATAGCTTATACGAATTAGCAACATATTTTTTTTATTTTTCTTTATATGTAATAATTTTAACGACAGTTTACTCTTCTCTCGACATACATATGTACATTAGGGGATAACCAATTTTTTCGCATAGTACCATGAGGTCAACCTTGTCCTAGTAACCACGATAATCATAATCTTTTGTAATTTTTCTCAAAAAAGTTCACGCACCAAATAGTTTTTCTAAACTAAATGCAATATTGAATATTCATAATTTTATACGGTGTTTTTTATTCAGTTTTAAGTTTTTTTTTCGTTAAAAAATGTTAAAGATACTTTTTGGTTTGCGGAAAAATCTCTTACCTTCTCTAAATATTAATGAAATTTCATACTTGAGCTATTTTTTTGTTTTAAATAAACATAATATTAATTTTTCTTAACCAAAAAGGTAATTAAAAAATTTTCAAAACTTCATCGCGGTTGGTGTGTGAACTTTTTTGACCTTAGTGAAAAAATAAATATACGTTTCCTTATTGTTTTTTATGCTCTATCGGACTGTGCTATGCCAATTTTGATATTTTAAAAAATTGTTAAAAAGTTATTTCCCTAATGTACATACGTGTGATATATTTGTGACTGTCCATATTATCGATTGTATTACTGATATAATGCTACCATTAAGTAAGCACTAGTTTAATCTATTTGTGAAAATGCTACATAAGTAAGTTGCTTTCAATCAGTTAGTTTTGACCGACACTGTACGAATTTTAATATATTTTGTTTCTTTTTTTAAGAAGTATTCCAATATAATATTTTTATAATGTATGTATATATACCTAGTTTATTGTATGTTCATTAGAGAGGCGTCAAAATAAGTATAGGATAAAATAAACTTAAGATTTTCATTAAAGCCCAGACAAATTTTTGTGACCGTAACTGTAAAACCAATATGGATTTGACCTGAGTCCGACAACTCTACAATTGTTTAGAGTTCGCTGAAAATTTACTTAAATACATACATACATATGTACGTATGTACATATTTTAAGTTATATATATTTTTTTTTGTTAGAGAAATCAACATTATTAAATGACGTTCATTATAGTTGTACGATTCAGCTTTAGAAGTGCCAGAATAATTCGCCTTGGCTTTTCATTTAAATTTTAATTTTCTATGCCACTCTAAGGTACATATGTATATGTACGTGTACATACATATGTATGTACATGTATTTGTTTTTTCATTAATTTTTTTTTTTTTTATAATTTTTAATATATGTATGTATGTATGTATGTATGTATGTAATTTGTTTGTTTTTGATTTGTTTAAGTTTAATTATTAGTTATAGCTAATTTTTTATATAACATTTTTTACAATTTCACAGTTTATATCATAAAAATATCTTAAACTTAGTCTTAAGAGAATTTTAATATTTCGACAATTTGCGCAATTAGCACCGATTTTACCACAACCATTGATTCCTATCATTGCATTAGAAGGTCCAACAGTATAAATCAAAGAAGGCTTGGTAAAACAATTGGAATCATTTGTAATCATATCATCATTAACATTATCATTAAAATTACAATAATCGTAATTATCATCATAATAGTTTTCATTTTGAACTCTTGGAATTGTTTGTAATTTAAAATCATGATAATTGTAATCTACAGGTTGTCTTTTATATTGCAATTGTTGTTTTGGCTGCTCTTGCTTATTACTTTCACGGAATATATTTGTTGCCTTGGCTTTTGTATTTTTCTTATAAATTCTTAAGTTACTATCATCTTTCATAGAAATTTCCATTGTTATTGCGGTTGATATTGATGCGTTATTTTCAGCTGACATGGTTATCGTGGATGATAAATGTCTATTTATCAATGCAATATATCAGACACATATTGCACATTGCTAGTGGCAATGTTCAGTGACATCAACAATCACAGATTTTTTCCAACAGAATAAGAAATAACCAACTCCGGCACCCAAAACTACTGCTATACAGAGCCAAACATTGTAAGTCATAAATATTAACATCAACAGGAATGATACGGTGACTTGCACTATATGTAAAAATGTCTGGAAGAAATGATTCAACGAAAACATGGTCGGACTGAAAAGTTAAGGAAGAAGAAAAAATAAATTTATTAAATTGATTTTACTCTAAATATATTATTTTTAAAATTACATTTTGTGTATTATAGATATTTTAATTATGATTGGATTTTAACTAATTAGTCAAAAATTAATTGAATATGCTTTAAGGTTAAGAAAAATACACAAAAATTTACACATGCTTAGTCGCCGTTTCTGTTTTTCTATAACTTATTAAGAGTTCCCATGTACATACGTATGCTATGTATGTTAATCCTGGATCTTTTTTTTTGATATCAATAAACAATCACTAGTTTGCCTTATAATCAGCACTTTAAATAATAAAAATATTTTCCAGATATCTTGGTCTAAATTATAAAATTAATTAGACCGTATTTAGACAAGCAAACTTTACTTTGCAAAAGTCTTGAGTTTATTGGCACGAAGAATCGCAGGAAAATATAACATGACAAAAATGGAATTGAACCATGGCTTCAAGTCATGACGAACTGGTTCGATTTAGGTGCAATATGCACGATTTTTACATTGGCATGACGTTGAAGATCATGTGTGTGCGCGAGAATTTATATAAACTGCTCTAAAAAAAAATAAAATAAATTTCTAAAAGCGCATACTTTTAAATTTTTCCTTTCGAGTTTTTAAATCTCCACGAAAAATTAAAAATTTTTGACGTGCTCTGTGCGGGTGCAAGTAACTAATCTAGGAAACGAAATTTTAAAATTCTAAAAACTACGGAACATTCACTGCCTGGCCCACGATGTCGAACGAATTTTTCTTTCGTACAAATTACATTCAATATTAAAAATTTTGTTTTTGTTTTAAATGTAATTTGTACGAAAGAAAAATTCGTTCGACGTCGTGGGCCAGGCAGTTAATTTAAATTTGAACTAATAAAAACCCATAAATAATTAAATAAATAAATAGTTACATATCGTCGGTCACAGGTTGACAACTCTTAACATGTTTTTTGGACTTTTCAGCAGACAAAAAAAAGGTTATTATTCCGTTACTAAACCGTGTTGGAAGTACTCGTATGTAAATAAAAAAAAACAAAATTAGTAGGAGATATTTATTATTATTATTTTTAAAAATATAAATGAAGCGTACTAACATGCAAAAGGACAAACACAGTCTTTTGGCATAAAAAACCCGATTCTATTTGTTTGCGAGTTAAGAGTTGTCAACTTGTGACGAAGACGATATATTGAATTATGCATTTAAGTATATCTGTATGTATGTAGTATGTATATCATTATATGTATATGTATTTCATTAATAAACAGAGCAATAGTTTGTGTGAAAATTCCAAGGAAATTCCACAATAAATATTTCTGGAATCGATTTTTTCCTACTCAAATATATAAAA
Source organism: Lypha dubia (assembly GCA_947311025.1). Taxonomy (NCBI): domain Eukaryota; kingdom Metazoa; phylum Arthropoda; class Insecta; order Diptera; family Tachinidae; genus Lypha; species Lypha dubia. The sequence goes on along the minus strand of OX371262.1, from coordinate 6,943,202 downwards.
AGAAATATGTATGTATATACATTGTACATACTTAAGTACATATATTTAATAACGGACATACACAAGTAAAGCATACTTTAAGTTGTGAAAAATTCCTATAAAATTCATGCATATTTATCAGAGTTTTCTTAATACTGTGATGCTGTTAAGGATACATAATAATAAAGGGAAGGAAGGAAACTAAACACATACTTATGTATGCATGTATGTATATGTATTAATTTTTAACTAAAGCACGTGTTGCTATCATTACTCAGAAAAAACACTTGTAGACAAATTTAATATTTTTGCAGAACTTTTGTAAAGAAATTTTTTTTTCCTGAATCTAAATTTCAAAATTTTCTACAACATAATGTGTATTAAGACCTTTTTCCAAAAACCAAGAAGTATTGGAATGCTAATGGGGAATTTAAACCATTCCGATAGGAATTTCATACACAAATAAAACATTCATATCAATGAAAATGTTTTCTAGTAAAATTGGGAAACGATCTCCGATTTAAAAGAAAATAAAAAACCTTTTAATATTTTTGCAATGTCAATCGAAGCTGAAATTAAAAGGCAAACAGAAAAGATGTGAAATATTTCGGCACCATAGATTTAAACACCGTTACTGAAAAGTCATTGATCACTATTGTGATCCATTCATATTCAATATTGATAACCTTCGCAAATTCTCATTGTTTGGTAGCGTGTAATTTTTGTTACCGTCATTATACCCCTTTTATTTTTTATGTTTTTTTTTACTAAAAGAACACGAAGACGGTTAAAAATTAAAGGAGTGACAGATGTGGAAAATTGTGTTTTAATTTTGCACTGACTTTTTTTTTTTTTAGACAAACTACTTATCAAAAATAATTTTAAATCAGCTTGCTTTTTAAACAAATAAACTGTAGTTGACCTCAATTATTGATAACAACCGAAATTCAGTGCAGTTCATGTAATTCATGCAGGCAACTGAAAGTTTGTGGTTACCAGAAAAGAACATCGCAGTTGTCCCGTAACATAATTTTCAGCAACTGGCTATTCGACCCATTAGTCTTCCGTTTGTAAAATATTTCTTAGTTACTGCTGAGCACAACATAAAAATAAGACACGACATCCGAAAAAGTATTTATTGTTTTTTCTTATTTCGTGGCCAATTTTTATATTCTTTTTACTTCAAATAAGTTACGATAGTGTCACGATAGCAACAAAAATATTCTAAGAAATTATATTAATAATTTGCAGAGCAACACTGTCCTAATTTCGAAGATATTATGCATATGAATTGCATTATTGCAAGGTACATATCTCTGTTTTACGTTGCTTTGCTTTGACATTTCAAGCAGATGTTTGTTGCAAATGTTTAAAATAATATTTTCCTAATTTGCTCTTAACGAAAAAGCAAATATACATATTATTACTGGATGTGAATGTTTGAAATCGAGAAGTCGAAGAGATGGTTAACTTGAAAACCAAAACAACATTGTCATCTATAAAATATTAACAATTACTAAACAAATACATACTTATGTTAAAACAAATACATACGAACAATATTGACATTCACGTGGACCAAGGACTAAATAGCAATGATTTGTAATGAAAACAACAAAGATACATACATACATATACTACAATCGATGGCTTAATATAAAAAAAAAGAGTACCACAATTTTTTTTTACATTATTGGGGAAGGAAAAAACCTAATAAAATCCGTAAAACTTTAGGAATAAACAAATATTTATATAATTTTTAATGAAAAAAGAGGCAAAAAAAATTTTATTTTTCAATTTATTTTATTTTGAAAGAAAACTGCATTTGACATTTGTATAACAGAAAACGCAAAAAGAGATATTTAAAAAAATAGAGATACGCCTTTTTTCATATTAAGCCATCAAAATATATGTATCGTTATACTATGTTCACACGGACAGAAATTATAGAGGTTCGCACTCTCATTCTTGGTTCGCGGGCCAACCTTGATTGAACCTACATGTTTCGCCATACAAAATTTTGAGAGCGAACCTACATGTTTCATTTTGAACCTTGTTGCGAACACGTATAATTTACTATCATCTCTAATTTTGATAACAAATTATCGCTAGTTTATCTGAACTAGTTGTCCAAAAACATTTTAACAAAGAAAAACAATTGATAAGTGCTAAATTTTAATAAAAACATTGAGCAAATAAAAAGCATATATTTATATTTATGTAAATAATTAAATAAAATGGAAAAACAATAAATAATATTAAATAACGAAGTACGAACCAATCTAAAATGTGTCGTGTGAACACATAAGTAGGTTCGCCATCGTGGTTCATGGAGCGAACCTAGTGTTTCAGTTCTTCGTGTGAACATAGTATTACCTTAATATAGAAAGGCGGTTTTGCTCGTAGCGATAACTTAGAAAGTTAGCTATCGAAATATGATAAATAAGCGATTAAAAAAATGGTTAGGGCTTTTCTATATTAAGGTATCGGTATTTGCCTATTTTTATGTGTAATATACAGTGTATAAAGAGTTTATATGAAGAATAGGTACTTACGGTTGTTTATGCATGACTTCTCCAACATATCTAAAGTTGCGATAATTACAATTTTGAAATGGTAGTTATGATGAAAATAAGCGATGGAAGGAGCATGGGGATAAGATCAAGTAATAAAGTATTTTCAGAAAGAAAAAAAGAAACACAAAAACATGTACAAAATTTACATTAAAATTGTAATTATGACAGGAACAAGTACATTTAAAACAATATTAAAATAATTTTTATCGAAACTTACTGCACGGGGGAAGCACTCGGTTGTGGTGGAGGAGGTTGGCCAGCTTCTGGATTGATTTGGGGACCGGTAACCGGACGGTATTCTAGTAGATTGTAGGTTTTCCAAAACAAAAATTCACGATAGTATTTTAGGCCTTCATACAAAAGGGCCATTATGAAAATAGCGAACATGGAACCCAATAAACCACCTATACTATCTATTTTCCACCAATCGAATAGAATAGTTTCCGAGTAACCAAAATGGAACTGCAAAATTAAAAGTTTTACTAAATTTTTCTGAAAATATAGATGAAAAATTTAAACACTTACAGACATGGACATGGCATGATGCAACATAACCTCACCAGTGCTAGCAGCTGGCATATGCTGATGGTGGACACTATTTACCACATCATGGTGCATGTGCATATTGGCGGGCATTTCTGTTGTAGTTGTGGCTGACATTATAGCTGAATGATCTATTGTGACGTCGTCAGTACTATGCATAGAATGATCGGCTACAATTATCGGTAATTTTTTTAAACAAATAAAAATTATTAAAATAAAAATTAAAAACCTATAACAAGTCTGCAATGGAATGAGAGAATTTTTTGGTTTTCTTTAATAAAATGTGATACTGTTATTGATTTGTGGATGAATATATTTTAGGAAATATCTGTAAAAAAGAAACTTAAGAATAAAAATCTTATTATTTTATACACTCTCCGATGCCTCTATTTTATACTACTTTGCAAAGAAAGGTAACCTCTAATAAAAAGCCTTTTTGAAATTTTTGTTGAAAGTTTTGGAATTTGCATTGAATGAAATCTATTTGTTTCACCTTTTACAATTTTAAATTGTATTTATATACACAGTATGTACTCGTATATTTCAATTTTATTTAAATACGTCAGTCAGTCTTTTATCACGCAATTATAGGTCGATTTTTGAAGTCAATGGGACCGTAATACGAATGTCAATCTACAACTTAAAGCTGTCAATTTCATTTGGAATTGAGTGCTTTTCTAGCGGCCACGAATTTCCAGTACTGTTTCTCTTCATTTAATTAAACTTATGTCCAGTTTTTGACTTCGTACTTAAATCTCATTTATATTAAAGTTCTATTTAAATGCGAAATTAATTTTTGAGTCCAAGTTCTATACAGCATGCTATCACGCCGGAAAAAAACTTATGGTGTTTTCTTTTCTACAAAAAAAAAAAATGGAACATCTCCATGCAGAAAATGTACTTCGGTGTTCCTTTCTTAAATATGTTTTGTTCTCTAAAAGGGCAGTGTGTTTGATTCTAAACAAATCGCCCACATTAATGGTGGAAGGCATTGCACTTTATGCCCCGTAAAAATCGACAGTGTTGATAGTGCCCTGTAAAACTTAGCTGTCAGCTGTTAAAAACAGGGCTTTTCACTTTTTCATAAGTTGTGTTTTGTTCTAGTGAAATAACAAGTTGCATTATTAGTTGGCAAGCCATTTTATACATGTACCTTTCAAAAAGATGCCATTTTGTGTGTAGAAAAGAAAACACCATTAATAAAATATATGACACGAAAAAGTATTCAATAAATAAAACAGATGCCAAAATGGAAAAAATTACCAAAACCCAAAAAATTTACAAAACGGAAAACAATTCGGCACTGCAAAAAAAATTGCAAGTAAAAAAATTTTCCACAATATTAAAAAAAATCACCAAAATTGAAGAAATCGCCAAAACGGATACAAAATACCAAAAAGGGAAACAATAATTAATAACTAAGAATGCATGTACATACATAAATGTATTTTTTTTTTTAACTTTTGCTCATTTTCAATATCAAATCGTCTTATGACAAATTGTAACTAGGGGTCTCCACGTTCAACAAACGTGAAAATAATTATCTTCTTTTATTTCCGACATCATATGTCCACGTGTGGACCCCAAAAACATTTATAGAGAAATAGTTGTTCGCACTTATTTTCAAGCAATTATGTTGAACATAAACTGTCAAATTTGGATGTTTGTTTTCTAAAATATGATTTCATGCGAAGTACATTAAAATAAAAAAGGACTTACAATGACTACATACTAGTATTTAAAAATTTTTCTCCTTGAATCTACAACCAGCAACCCAAAAAATTTTTCAAAATATGCGTTGATAATTGCTGCTTCAAAGAATTTTCAACGACTTCAGATATGTATGTACATCCATCTGTACATTGTACATATGTACTATGTATGTATGTTGATATACACAAGTTGGTACACAAACCTACATACACACATATCTAAATACATACATACATTTATACAAGCATTCATGCATACATCCAAACACACATGAAATCTCGTACATGATTTTCATTATACACATCAAAATGCGACTCACAACTGCTCACACCAAGTAAACATTCATAAAGCAAATGTTGATTGCTAAAAATTCTTGAAATCTGCTATTATCAACGCATATTTTGAAAAATTTTTTGGGTTACTGGTTGTTGATTCAAGGATAAAAATTTTTAAATTCTAGTCATTGTAAGATCGGCATGTTTGACGACTAGTCGAAATTGTGTTTGGTTGGATTGGCATATATTTTTGATAGCGGCATATTGTATGAAAAGAATATTTGGTATATGTGTGTTTTTACATTTTTGTGTGGATGGCTAGTTTTCATTGACAAGAAATTCTTGCTGAGCAATATATTACAGAGAATTTATTTTCATTTTGTGTGCTAGTAAAAAATTTTGCTAGTTGTCAAGTACAAAATTTTTTTTAGAAAACTGGAAATTTATTTGATATCAGGTAAATATTTTTTTAGTTTTCACATAAACTTATGGAATATGAGGGAAATTTGTACTAAATATATTAGTTTTTTTTTTAACCCTTCTAATAATACTGATATCCGCAAATAGATGCCTTTTTTCAAACAAACAGTAAGTAATTTATTAAATTTATTATTGCTTATGTTCGGAAATAATTATTGAACGTGGATACGTGGAGTAACGTATGAGTCCAAGACCCAAGATTCCAATCCGTCTTTTGGCTTTGGAAAACCGATTTCACGTACAGACAGGCGGACATGGATCCCTATGTATATACATATGCACGTATGTACGAGTATATATGTACATACATACATATATCAAGTTTGTCACAATATATGTATTTATTTTCAGAAACTATATAAACTTTTATTGATGGTACATTGATGAAAAATTAAATCTTTAATAAACTTACCATGATGTTCCAATGTATGCTGTGAATGATCCATAATTTAAAACAAGAAAAGGAACACGTTGTATTTTTTCAGTTCTTCAATTGAATTGCAAATTCCTGAAAGTAATAATTAAAAACAAAACAAATCTATAATAAATTTTTGTTGTTGTTGTAGCTCTTGACTGATTAAATACGTACATAAGGGGCTGTGCACATATTACGTAACGCTGTTTTCAGAGATTTTATACCCCCCTCTTATTGCTTTTTAATAATTTTTCAGTGCAAAATTTCCAATCCGTAACAAATCTTTAACCCCCACCCCTTGAAGCGTTACGTAATATGTGCACAGCCCCAAACTAGATATGTATGTACATATGTGCATATGTATAAAATATTGAAATTTTAAAAAAGTGTTAATAACGCTGTTCTATAAAAATAAAATATTTTCTTGTCTTTTAAATAAAAGTGAATAACTGTGAAACAGTTCAAAATAGAAAACAAATATTTAGAGGGAAAATCTTAAAATAGTTTTGAATTTAGCGCATTTAAGTCTCTATATTTCACTTAGTTTTATTTAAAGGCACTTTTTGTTGTAAAACAGTGTAATTTAATAATAACTCTTAAAACCAAATGAATTATAATATAATTGTATTTTTTTCTTTTATATTTTTAATTTTTGTATAATTGAAAAGAAAAAACTATATGCATATGTGTGTCTAAAATTAATTCCAAAGAAAACAAAGCTGTCATAATGATTTATGTAAATAAGCGTGATAAAAACCCGCCTCTTAATTTTACAAAAAAAGGTTTTAAAGCTGGTATTAATTTAAAAATAACACTGATAATGAAATTTTATCAAAACACTAATTGATAATAAATCATTGAACGGATTAAACACCGATTTTGTTTACTAATTTTGGGATATAACTTAACTTGTTTTTAATAAATATTTTTTCTAGTTTTTAGCAAAAATTTCCTGCTAAGGACGAAATTTGTATTTCCTAACATCTAGAAAATTTTTACTGAGTTTCTGTAAAAAACGGCATTGGCGCCATACGACAACCAATTTGAACAACAAATTAAGTAAAAATTCCAACATTTTAGTTCATTTTTTTTAGTGTATAAATTTTAAAGTGCACTGCTAAGTAGAAATTGACTCTAAATCGTTAGGTATTTCGCTAACGAAAAATCGACTAACTACTAGTGCGGCCATAAGTAATGCAAGACTTCGCCTTTTGACTCTCTCACTCATGTACACGTACACGCACTCAGTACATGCATAAATGTTAATGCCTTCAACCTCAAATTTTTTTTACGAGTTGAAAAAAACTGTGCCCTTATTCCAAAGAAAATTAACAAAAAAAAATAAAAAAGATTTTATGAAAGTGTTATGATTTTGTGTTGGTGTACAATTAGAAGTTCGTGGTCAGTGAATGTTAAATTTTTATTAAAAAAGTGTTTGTTTTAGAAAGATAAAATGAGCAGCAGAAGTCAACTAAAACGTTGCATAAAAATAGCAAAAGAACAATTAATTGAAAATTTTATAAATATTGAAAAAGAAATTTGATAAATAAACAAAAATCCAAAAAATTTAAATTTCTGTAGTATTTTCAATAATGTTAGTGATCTAACTGGTACATTATGACTAGCGAAATAGTTGGGTTTTGCTGACCGATGTGGTCACTGGTCATCATGATCGTGATGATCGTGTTAATTGACTACCGTCAATGTCATCCATTGCTAGTAGTTAGGCTGGTAGTTAGTGGTAACGAATGGTAGTTAGCGAAATAGCTAGTCATTCGCTAGCTACACCGACTGCAGGGGACGTACCCAGTAACTTGAAATTTACACAGGTATACATTGTTCAAAAACGACTAGTACGCAAAAAAAAACTTATGAATTATATTATGGATCCGGCAAACATGTTGTAATAAAATAGTTTTTATTTATTTTATTTTTTTCTTAGAGCTTGTATATTTGGAGCTCCTAAGACTGTTGATTTATTAATTGAATTATAAACTAAATGACATTGGCTTATATACTAATTACATTGTGATAGTTTTTGACCCGAAAAAAAATTAACTTCGATGAATCCATTTCGAACTATTAGGGGGGAGTCCCATGAGTGCGAAAGTACATTTGGAAGTGTCACATCGGCTCCAGTTTTTGAGAAATCGGTATATATCCATGAAAAATAGATATATACCGATTTCTCAAAAACTGGAGCCAATCTGACACTTCCAAATGCACTTTCGCACTCAGGGGACTCCCCCCTAATAGTTCGAAAAGGATTCATCGAAGTTCATTTGTTCGACTATCACAGTGTTATGAGAATAATTCTTAGGGGTACCTTAACATAAGAGTAAAGGAATAGAAATATATATTATTGTTGGGTAAGCATATTTAGCTTCCAACTATTTATGTATGGGGCATGTGTTCAACAGTTTTAAAGTTCAACGAGTGCATACTTAAAAGCAACAGATACTCTGTGTAGCTTATATCTACAATCAAACAAACACAGTTAATAAATGTGATTCATTTAAGTGCATTGTGCTGCTGCACTTGATTAACTGTACAAGTGTCAAATTACCGACACACACAAAATATATTGCTTGCAGTTTGTCAATGCTTGCATGTTGCGGTACTATTGAATCGCAATGCATACCACACACTGTTGGCCACATGCTACAATGTTATTTTCTTCAGCGTATACCGAAGAACTTTTAATAAAGATTGGTACAATTTTGAGCAAAACTAAGGTTAATTTCATTAATGTACTCGCATAATTTACACACGAACACAATGTTTAAACTTTAAAGTACTTTTTTGGGACTTAAGAAAAAAGCTTTCATTTCATTATGTAATTTATCTGCTACATCCTCATCAGAGCGCATTATTTGCATAGAAAATTTGCAAATACATATAGACCATACCTCTTGGTTTTGGTTGGCCAACACCCCCGAGGTGCATGTTACAATCATTTCAAAGCCAAGTTCAATGCAGTGACATTGTCTGCCTGTTTGTTTGTGAGTGGTTCGGTTTAGAATCCTTGTATATAATTCATAGATACAACAAGACAATGAAGGCAGTTATAAAAAAAAAAAACTGTGCTGCTGTAAAATACAATATTACATACTACATATTTACCTGTCAGTACAATAAAGTACAAACATTTTTCTATAGGGGATACAAAAACAAACACTAAAATGGAGATTTTTATAATGGTATTCTGGCGACATTTAAACTATTATTTTGAAATTAATGGGTCCACCACACACTTGTTATAAATTTCTAAGCTTATATGAAAATTAACTTTAAATAAACAACTGCAATGGTTTGAAAATCGATTGGCACTATTAGAAAATACTTTTAAAGCGGCGTCAGAAGCTGTGAATATGATCCAAAAATGTCCGGGAAATTTAAGCTGAAAATTTGTGAGTCCCAAATATGGCCTACAAATTTAGCGATTTTGTTTATTTTACAATATCAAAGATTGTTCTCTTGTATTTAATTTAGGCCCTAATTTTGTAAATCACACCACCAAATGACTTTTATATCACCGAACAAACGCACAGAAATTAAGAAATTTCAAAAATTTGAATGAAAACAATGAACAAAATTTTTAAATATTTGAATTTTTGTTTTTGCTTTCTATATAAAAGTCAGTTCGGTGATGCGTTTTACAAATTTAGGGCCTTAATCGAGGCGCACGGTAGTGTATATTTACACGAAACCATTCGAAACCCTCATAACTTTGCACCTCTTGATCATAATAGAATGAAACTTGAAACATAAGGTCTCCCCACAGAGGTGACTTCACAGGTTAAATTTGAAAGTAAAATACCGTAAAAGCTTCCCGAGATATTAAGGTGTGAAAAGTCCATATTTTAGTACATATTCACTTACTCACTGACTCACTCACTCAGTCATCAATATTATTGGGCACTTCCAGTAAAGCTAGAGAGCTGAATCTTGGTACACAGGTAGGTCTTGATGAGAAACTAACCAGAAAAATCTGAAACCGGGCACTTTCCACCAGGGGGGACTAGGTTGCCCCTTCTTTGTATGGGGCACTTCCAGTATAGCTAGAAAGCTTAAATTTAGTACACAGGTAGGTCCTGATGAGAAATTAACAAAAATAATTTTTAAACGGGCACTTTTCACCTGGGAGGACTACGGTTCCTCTTATTTTTATGGGGCACTTCCAGTATAGCTAGAAAGCTGAAATTTGGTACACAGGTAGGCCCAGATAAGCAATACATATACATAAATATTTATACAAAAACAACTTAGAAAAAAGAAGTGGATCCGCACAAAAACACAAATGTGAAAATAAAGCCAAGAAAATATTTCGGCCGTAAAAAGTACTGAGATCAAAATAAGGACCAAGTTCTTGATAGGTACAATTCCATCTCATTTCTATGCAACCTGTAAGTTTTTTTTTGTAAGTCCTTATTTTGATCTCAGTACTTTATACGGCCGAAATATTTTGGATAGGAACTTGGCCTTATTTTCACATTTGTGTCTTTGTGCGGATATATGTTAAGCAATTTATTACCAAACAAAAATTTGAATAATGGATATTATTTTTATAATATGGCTTAGCATATGCATATGTACATATGTACATGTATATGTATGCTAATTAAAGCTTATCACTTATGCAAACAAGATTCTTAAAATTACATAAGAATGATTGTGAACTTACAGGTTTTAAAGAACGTGAAAAATTAGGTGTTTTTTTTTAGTCCTGAATTTTTATTTTTTAACAAAAAAGATAAGAAATTAAAAAAGAAAAGCAAAACGAATTTATTAACCAGCAACTCGAAAATAGCGATCTGAAAAAACTAACGAAATATCTAGCCAGACATTAACACTGATATCGTACTATGCAGATGTTGTATGAAGTGTACGATGAGACACCAAAGAATATTATTTTCAACTGTGCGACAGTGATGCCTCTTATAGCCTGTTTGTAGAACACGACTTAGCGCAAACTTGAAACACAGCTGACATGACATAAAACAAAAATGATTTGAAATTTAAAATTTTTTCATTGGAGTTTTAGCAAAAGAGTTTTATTTAAAAAAGCATGGAGAAGTTGTTTTATTTTATTTTAAATAGTGATACAATTATCATTACCACAATGCTACAAAATAATTGAGACTTAACATCAATGTATACTTAGCATTTCAGTGTCTCTGCGGTTTTCAACACAATTTTATCTATTAAAGACGTTGGCGACATTGCACGTTGTTCCTATCAAGCAAATTTATCAGAAAGAGAAAGTATCACATGGGCTTGACCCATTTAAAGCAGGTTCAACTTCAAATACGATAAATTTTTAATTATAGTAGCAAAATAGTTAATAACAAGTTTTCAATATTAACCTATTTCTAAAGGATTTGAACTTTAGCGTTTAACTATGATTATAGGCAATTGTTTTTAAATATTAAATTTCTTACGCTATCAAAACATCTCTTATAAAGAAACCATGTAAATTTACATACAGACAAAGATAAGAAAACTAATTGCATATAATTGTTGTAAAAATTAATACAAAAGCAAACCAATAATACAAGTTAACTATTGTGCAACATATTGTTTGCAAGCATTTATGTAAATACAATTAAATTCAAAATAATACCATAAATAATGCAACAAAGAAGTATTAACACAACGAAGGATTTTAATGTTTTAAATACATATGCACTCGTACACATATACATGCTTACCTAGATATTTTAGTATTTAATAAAAAATTAGAATAATAGATTTTATAAAAATGAAATGACGAAAATGTATATAATAAAAGCCTTTGCTGCAATAGAGTCATAACTCAAAAACTGTGATTTTTGAGTTAATAATGCAGCATAATTTCTCATATCGTGCTTCAGAATGTGTAAAAATTTCATTCAAATATCTTGCATAATAAACTTTTGAGACAAATATTCAATTTTCGGTTACCATTAAGTTGTTAGCGAATGCACAACTTTAAACTTGTTTTCTGAAAAACTACTTGTTTTTGAGTTGTGACTCTATTGCAGCAAAGGCTCGATATGTGTATGTATTAATATTCTAAAACAATGAGTGTAGAACATAATAGAAAGCTTTCAATAGAATAGAGAGCTAACTCTATCACCCAACAAACAAAGATTACAAGTTCGTTGGAATACTTGGCAGTCTCAAAAGTGATTAGAGAAATCATAGCGACAACGGCAAAGCACTTAAAAAAATCATGCGGCAACAATTTGAAGTCAATACGGGTACATTGTGACAGTAGGGGAACCATAAAGCAATAGACAAAGATGCCTCTGTGCTAACTCCAATCCGGGTAGAAAGCATTGATTACATAGAGATAGACAACGTCACCTTGCAAATGGAACACAGAAGTTATTCTATGTTAACTATGAAACTGAAACTGAAACAGGAGGAATCCTGAAATAATGCTATCTTGGGTTTATTGCAGTAACCCGACGATAATCGGTACATTCTGCCAATAGTGAGAGAGATCCGCTTTATTCTAATAGATTAAAAAGCACTTGTAGCAAAATATGAATGGAAGATTAGAGTTAAGAGTAAACCCTGGGACAACCGGAGATGATCAGAAAGGTATGGTATACTTTCTATAAGCCATGGTCTAATTATAAGTTCTGTGCACTAGTACAACAATAAAATTCTACATTCATTTTGTTTGTGTAAAAACATGCTGTCTGATGTGGTTATGCTGAAACAAAGAGCATAAAAACGTACACAAAATAGTCATGATGGCGGCCAAAAATGTAAACAACTTTTGACATCTTTAGCATGTCATTGATGATTTTTAACCGACAAAGCACAACGCTACAAAAAAACATCTGGCAATTAGCACAAACCTTGTAATTGGACCATGCTGTAGGCAAATGAAATAATACTCTAATGTAAAAATATATTTTTCGGATTAAGACACGAAAACCATTGCTTCTATTATGCCAAGTGAAGTAGTAATTACTTTTTATGTTCCTCTTCTTTTTCTTCGATGTGAAAAGCAGTTACGACCCATGCATAATTGAAAATTTTATTTCGACAACTTCTTAAGCAAATGCTTAACGTATAAAATCATTTCTATTTTTATATTTCAGCACATGTTGGGGTTCCTGCACACTCGCTTTTATTAGAATACCGTCAACATGTTCAATAATCATGTCATATTCAATTTAAAGCAATTATTCAATAATAAAAAAAAAATAATACAATGAAAAATACTAGATCTATTGGATGTATGAGATTTACAACAAACAAGAAAAGTCCAATAATAATAACAACAGCAAGAACGTTTCAAATACAATGTTTTCCAATAAGAGCGAAATGATTTCTTTAGAAAAAAACACACTTATTGTTAAGGAAATTCAAAAGATTTTATTTAATGTGAAGTACAATCGACACAATTAAGTTCTAAATAAAACGTCATTCAAATGGCCTCCGCGACTTCTTCTGCAGGAACAAATTCGATGAACCAATTTTCGAGCACTTTTTTACTAAATCGGGTCGTATGTCATGAATGGGACGTTCAATATTGACTTGTAAAGCTTGTAAAGCTAGTCTGGTTTGCTTCGAAAGAGCAATGACTTCAAATAACCCCACAAGAAATAGTCTAATGGTGTTAAATCACAACTTCTTGGAGGCGATTCGATATCAAAATTTCTTGAAATAATCGAATCTTCAAACTTTTCTCGCAATAATTCAATTGTTGCATTTGCTGTGTGGCACGTCAAGATCAACTTCTTCCACTTTCGGTCATAAAAAGTTGGTTATCATCTCTCTATTGACAGTAACGGTGTTACAAGCTTCATTTCGGACTTGCCCGAACGGCAGCAATATTTGCATTACTTCGAGCGGTTCTTGCGTTATTGGCACTTAAACATTATCTGCCTGGCCCACTATGTCGAACGAATTTTTCTTTCGTACAAATTACATTTAAAACAAAAAGAAAATTAAAGCTCAAAATTTTCCAAAATTCGACGAATAGCGAGCACACTTGAACGATTATTACGACCATAAAATGGCAAAACCGCACGAAGAGTTGCAATTGGAGAACGATTATTTTGTTAATAAAACTGAATAATTTGTAAACGTTGTTCTTGCGTATATCTTTCCATGATGAAATTGTAAACACCACTGAATACAATTAAACACAAATGTTAGATCATGATATATGTATTTCAAATGGCCGAAAATTCGAAATCAAAATTTTAATTAGCCATTTTTTTTTTTTTTAATTAGGACCAGCACTCAGGGAATGACCCCTACGTATGTAGTGCACTGTGCCGGAACCCAGGGTGAGGGATAGGGTAGAGAAGATACGAGGGCGGTTCGGAAACTTCTTAGCCTAGCACAATAAGCGCGGTATAAACAGAAAAAAGTTAAGTGTTTTGGAAACTTCCATCTCTGCTATGAACACATGTTAAATTTTGTTTCGATCTGGCAACTCCTTCATATAGAAACAGGTGTTCACAAAAGACGCATCCGCGATTTTTTTACAATGGGAAAATTAGAAATGCGTGGTGTCATTAAATATTTACATAAAAAAGGTTTATCGGGACAAGAAATTCATAATGATATGGTGAATGTGTTAGGTGAAAGTGCTCCTTCATATGCAACAGTAAAAAATTGGGTTGCTGAATTTAAACGTGGTCGTACAAGCATGGAAGATCTACCACGTAGTGGACGTCCAAAAACAGCAACAACAACAGAAATTGTAGCCAAAGTGCATGATATGGTATTAAATGATCGACGAATAAAAGTGCGTGAAATAGCTAATATCATGGGCATCTCAAATGATCGAGTCCATTTAATTTTGCATGAAGAACTACAGATGAAAAAGCTTTCTGCAAGATGGGTGCCGCATTTGTTAACAGTCGACCAAAAACGCATAAGAATGAACATTTCTCAAGCTTGTTTGGATCGTTTTAAGCGAAATAAAATAGATTTTAAGTATCGTTTCATAACTGTTGATGAGACATGGATCCACCACTATACTCCAGAGACAAAAGAACAATCCAAACAATGGACTGAAGCTGGAGGAAGTGCCCCAAAGAAGGCAAAAACAATTTAATCGGCTCGTAAGGTTATGGCAACGGTTTTTTGGGACTTCAAAGGTATTTTATTGATTGACTATCTGCAAAAGGGTAAAACAATAAATTCAGAGTACTATTGCAACCTTTTGGATCAATTAAATGTACAAATTCGAGATAAACGTCCTGGCTTACAACACAAAAAAATTATTTTTCATCAAGACAACGCACCAGCGCACAAGAGTGTTTTAGCAATGGCTAAAATCAACGAATTAAAGTACGAGTTGCTTGACCACCCACCTTATTCTCCTGATTTAGCTCCCAGTGACTTTTACCTGTTCCCAAATCTAAAAAAATTCCTTGCTGGCAAGCGTTTTACCTCAAATGAAGATGCAGTTACAGTTGTAAACCACTATTTTGAAGACCTTGAGGAAAACTATTTTAATCAAGGGATAGAATTGCTAGAAAAACGTTGGACCAAGTGTATTGAAGTTTCAGGAGATTATATTGAAAAATAAAAATATTTTTGAAAAACTAACTATTCTCTTTCATTGATAGGCTAAGAAGTTTCCGAACCGCCCTCGTAGATGTTGAAAATTTAGAAGACTTAACCAGGGACCGGAAATAAGAGTTATTTTTCAATTTTTGAAGAAATAAATCATACATAAATGAACATCGTAGAAAACTTTTAATTACACCATCATGATTTTTAGGCGAAATGCATCCAACATATTGCATGATTTTAAAATTTTTGATTTTTATTTTAACAATCAAAAATAAGAGTTATTTTTGATTTTTATTTTTTTAAATGAAAAATAAAAGTTATTTTGGATTTTTATATTTTTAAATGAAAAATAAAAGTTATTTTCGATTTTTATATTTTTATATCAATAATAAAAATCAATTCAAAACTCTTATTTATTTGTTGATGCCGTATGTATTATAATATGCTGCTTCATTCAAATTTCTATATGAATATAACATATTATGTGACTTATCCATTATCAGCTATAAAAACATGAATGCATAGAAATAGCTTATAAGTTTTGGCTGATATTCAAGAAAGTGTTAAGAGGTCGTTTTCAGGTGTTCAATTTTACCATCATAATTGATTTTCAAATTCAAATCTCCCAATATTAATCTGAGTGCTGAAAATGACCTTTCTACACTGACTTGATTGGCAGGTACAGAATGAACAATTTGTTGTTATTATAACTGTGTACTTTATTTTTACTTTAATACGTAACAAAGATTAATAAACATATTACCATGTCACGAATTTTTAATTGATTTTTATTATTGATATAAAAATATAAAAATCAAAATAACTTTTATTACTGATATAAAAATATAAAAATCAAAAATAACTTTTATTTTTCATTTAAAATAATAAATATCAAAAATAACTCTTATTTTCTATCTAAAAATATAAAAATCAAAAATAACTCTTATTTCTTGATTTTTTTGATAAAAGTCATAACAGTTACGGTCCCTGGACTTAACTCTTTCACAACTCTGCTTTGCGCGTTATGTTAATTTTTAAGGCAGTGTTGGGGCGCCTCCGGTGTTAAGTAGACGCACTAACTTTGTTAAGCTGTAGTAACAGGCATTTTATTAATTGTTTTACTTCGCCGATGTTTCTGCTAACCGACGAAGGTGGGCGATGTTGTGTACATTTGCTTGGATAGCATCAATCGCTGTCGGAAAAGCTTTTTAGTGACCAGTGCTATCTATGCCTTCATCACTTAAATAGTCCGACAGGTTAGGTTAGGTTAGGTTAGCAGGCTGCTGGTAAAGGGAAGATTAGATTCCAGCTCACTGGGGTCCTGATATGGTCCCATTGTGCTACCTGTAGTGAAGACGGGTGATGGTGGAAAGGAGATTAGAAGAGTCGGAAGAAGAGTAGATGAGGGAAGACCATAGAGGAGCAAGAGAAGAGTAGAAAACAGAAACAGGTGGGAAAAACCAAAGCAAGGAGTTATCTTGCAGAACAGCCAGGATGTCGAGCCCCCTATTGGGCGAACCATCCACTGCTCCTGACGAAGGAGCTAAGACAACCGAGTTCCGTATTTGAGAGCTCGGAGAGGGTACTGAAGGATCTGCTGCCTAGAAAGCGGAGGCGGTGATCCTCCATAGCTGGGCAGAGGCATAGAAGGTGTGCGATGCTTTCTTCTTCTTCCTCGTCATTGCAGCTGGAGCAATACTCATTGTATGGTAGACCCATGTGTGTGGCATGGGTTCCGAAGGTGCAGTGTCCCGTGACCGTGGCCACAAGATTGCGCAATTGCGTTTTTGGAAAGTTCAGCAGATTTTTGGTTCTGTTGATATCAATGCAAGGCAATAGGGTTCTTGCTGTGGTACAGGATGGTTCATTAAACCATCTTGTTTGTGCCTCTTGCATAAGGGCTTTCTCGATTCGTCTCCAGCAGGCCAAGAGCGGAAGACCACAGAAATTGTCAATTTCAGCGGCCTCTATCTAACTCTAACAACAATTAATACAATGTCTCACTAATGTACATTAGAGAAATTAATGATGTTAATTGACTTGCTCTGGCCAGGGTTTCAACCCAGGCCCCAAGTCATTGATTGCTTAGTAGTCAACGCGCTAACCACTTCAGCCAACACCACCCTAAATTGAAACTGCATCGAAACGTATGTTACGAAAAATTCGCAAATCTTTATAAAAACAAAATTACACAAAATAATAGAATTTTATTAATTTTTCTCCCGGTCCTATAAAATTTCAAAAAGCTTAGTTATAAAATTTTGCATTTCAGCTGACGATATACAAGTGAGAAAAAAATTTCATGAATAGAGTTTTTACACGAAAGATATTTGGCATTTTTGAAAGCTTTACTTTTCACTTTAATGATAAAACGACATTAATTTCAAAAATTTATATAACAAAAAAAATTTATAACCTCTCACTTTTTTTTATAAAAGTATTTGTTATAAGCATTCAATCTCTAACTGGGTCAAAGTGAAATTTTTTTGAAAGTAAGAGCACGTGTATTGTAAATAATAGTTTTAAGTGAATTTACCTAACGTCTGTCTGTGTGCAAGACAAAAATTAAAACTATAGTGGCATTAATGTAGGAATAAAATAAACGAAATATTAACATAAGGTGAATTTTAGTGACCGGTCGATCTCAAACTGCAGATAACATGAGAGACAACGTCCTCTTTGGCCCAGTTCAAAAGTTGACAGGAATTTGTAAGCTTGTGTAGTTAATTGTTTTAATATAATTTCAGGATCAATGTTATAATATTTAGCTATTGTTTTCATTTTCTCATTGCGGTTTTCAATTTCCTTTCATGTTTGGAAATATAATAACATTTTATCATTTTGTACAATGGAAAGCTTCTAGAGCATCCCAACAAACACAATATCGAAATTGTTTCAAATATGAGGGATTTCTTAGCAAATTGTAAATAAGTACTCAAAACTAAATATACTGTGGCGAAAAATTCGTTCAAAAAAATACATGCTTTCCTTATCATTAAAAAATCGCATTAATTGCAAAAATTACAAATATTTACTGAGTAAAACGTGCAAAATAAGTGATAATTAAATATTTTTATTAAAAAAAGTCGGTATTATAAGACACTAATACATAATTCATTTGCATAAGATTGAAAAAAAATAATGTTTGTTCCATTTTTAGAAGATTTCAATAAGATACCAAATATTTTTTTTTTTTTTTTTCAAATAGGATCTGGAAAAAAAAACAATTGTTTTGATTTGTCAGGCTTAAGTTCGTTTTCTTAAATTAAATTATTATTTTTTTATTAGAAAAGAAAATCTAGAACAACGGTTCTCAAATGGTGATCCGAGGACCCCTGGGGGTCCGTAGCAACCATCCAAGGGGTCCGCGTGAAGAGCCCAAAAAACAGTGTTTTCAAAAAAAAAAAATTTTTTGCAAGGGGTCCGTGACCAGGAATTTGGTGAGAACCCCTGCTCTAGAAGCACGTAATAATTGAACAGACATAGAAAAATTAGACTGCACGGAAGGTTGCACTGACATCATGATGTTTCGAGACTAACCACATTCTCATCATCAGAGTTGTTTACCGCTTAGACCTTACTGCCACCACGCTACTGCTATCAATTAGTTAAAGATCCTCTATCATTAATTGAATCCATGGCCGGACATCTTTAAATAAGTTGGCGGGAAATTCAAGAAAAACAATGCAATTGAGTTTCGCCTTGTCCGAAATTAACGAACCTACGCGCGTCATTTCCTAAGCTGTGACGGTCCTTAAAACCTAACCTAACCTATCCCAAACCCAGATGTTTGCTGGTAGCTGCACCACTACACAATAAGTAGATACTAATCTTCATATAATTCTTTTAACGTTTTAACTTCACTTGTGTCAATAAATTCATTGTATTTTTAACGTTTCTGAATACGTAGTTAAAAATGCGACTTTTAATAAAAAAAAATGTTTTTTGTTTGCGGTTTAAATAAACCACAACTATTAGATAGAAAGAAATTAACATACATATATATGTACGTATGTATAATTTTTTTATATTATTAATTTCAAGAATTGCGACACAAAATTAAGTGCTTAATTACTACCTACCTTATCTTTTTTTTTTCTTTTTTCTTTACAAAAATTCAAATTGCAATATGTTTGTGGTTTAATTATTACAAACTAAAAAAGTTTACTTTTTCGTAATTTAATTTCGTTTAGATAAGAAAGTTAAAAAACAAAAGTTAATTCAAAAGTTAGTTCACAGCAAAATATAACATTGGCACAAGTTTGCAAAATACAAAAAAAATAATCTTATTATTCCTTTACGAATTTGCGGACTTTTGAGATGCAAATCTTTTTGTATACCAACCTTTTGTCTATGAAATTTCCATTATTGTGATTTTTTTTATTATTTTAAAGAGTTTTTTCTTATTTTTCGCCAAGGCGCAAAAATTATTTTCAGATATATTTAAGAGTATACTAAGCCTCCAGATTGTGTAATAAATTAATTGATTGTAGCTTTGCGATTCGAAAATACAAGCCCTAAAATTTATATTTAGGTATAAAAAGAATTTTGAAGCGATCTGGGTCCATCATTAACGAAAATTTTGAAGAAACATTTTTTCTCTGGTATGTGTTATAGTAGTATCTATTAGAGATGTTACGAATACTCGTATTCGTATTCGATTATTCGACTATTCGCCTATTTCAAGTTATTCGCATTCGTATTCGCCAAATTCAAGCGAATATTTCTCGAATAATTTGCACATACTTCCCAAAGAAAAAAAATATATATAAAGTTTAAAAAATGTAGAAAAATATATTAAGAAAACCATTTATCTTTGCCGCAAGATCATAATCTTCTTTAAAAACAGACACAAATTTATATGTATACTAGCTGATCCCGGTGTACTTCGCTACCCCCCTCGTTATAAAATAAAATGAAAAGTATTTATATATATGCTATTGTGACGATCGGTCCAGTAGTTAAGCCTATATTACGATTTTTAATTTTCCTAAAAAGGAGAGTGGTCCCATCCACTTTTCTCCCGGTACGTATTCCAATTTATGCCAATACCATATGTACCAAATATCATCGACATAGGTCAAAAAATGCCCAAAATATGGCGATTTAAATTTTTGGGTTATATGGGTGGTGCCACTCCTCTTTGTCCAATCCCGCCCATATTTGCAGCAGCACTAAAAAAATGCACACCAAACCGACGTACCAAATTTTGTTCAAATACCGTTTTCAGGAGCAGAAATAATAGATTTTTAATTTGTGGTTTGTATGAGAGGTACCACGCCCCTTTGTCCAATCCCGCCCATATTTGCAGCAGCACATAAGAAATGCACACCAAACCGACATACCAAATTTTGTTCAAATACCATTATCAGGAGCAGAAATAATAGATTTTTAATTTGTGGTTTGTATGAGAGGTACCACGTCCCTTTGTCCAATCCCGCCCATATTTGCAGCAGCACATAAGAAATGCACACCAAACCGACATACCAAATTTTGTTCAAATACCGTTATCAGGAGCAGAAATAATAGATTTTTAATTTGTGGTTTGTATGAGAG
The DNA here is from genome assembly GCA_947311025.1 of Lypha dubia. Classification (NCBI taxonomy): domain Eukaryota; kingdom Metazoa; phylum Arthropoda; class Insecta; order Diptera; family Tachinidae; genus Lypha; species Lypha dubia. The sequence goes on along the minus strand of OX371262.1, from coordinate 6,922,131 downwards.
ATACCACGCCCCTTTGTCCAATCCCGCCCATATTTTCAGCAGCACTTAAAAAATGCACACCAATCTGACGTACCAAATTTTGTTCAAATACCGTTATCAGGAGCAGAAATAATAGATTTTTAATATGTCGTTTGTATGGGAGGTACCACGCCCCTTTGACCAATTGGACCGAATTGTAAATCTAAACCATCCAGGGACCAACTCAAATACACACAAACAATTTCATCGAAATCGGCCCAGCCGTTAAGGAGGAGTTCAGTTACTAACACACTTTCAGAAGAATTATATATATAAAGATTTCAACCAGCATTTTAAAATTAAAGTCTTATATAAATATATATATATATACATATATTAATATCATTTTAAATTAGTATTCAGTTCTCAGTAGCGAAATATTGGACTTCAAAAATGGAAGACTAAAATTGAATATGTAAAATTCCACCGAGACAGGTGGCTGCGCCATATGCCCAAACAACACTTAATTACTAATTAAAAGTGCAAACAGAGTAGGAAAAATGAAATCTGAAAGTATGTATGTAAAATAAATTAAAAATGTGAGTGGTGTTCGAATTCGGCATCTTTATGTCATAATAATGATAAATACCTAAAGTAGTGTGACAGTTTTTTTTTCAATTTATTGTTACTGACGCAAGAGGAGGGATTTTTCCAGTTAAATTTTAAATATTATCTGGCTCTTAACCTTAAAAATAATATTCGTTTTCGGCGAATATTGTTTCAAATATTCGTATTCGTATTCGCGAATACTAAAATATGATATTCGTAACATCACTATTATCTATCAGAAAAAAAACATAAATATCGGGAAGGTATTTTTGAAAATTGTTTTTTCATAAATTTCAAAATAAAGTAGAAAAAGGGGTTCATTTTTTCATAAACTAATGCTGAGATGGTAGAATATTCTCGGCTTAGTTGGAAAACAAAAATAAAACGATTTTCGAACCCGTAACTCCCAAAGAAAATTTAAAAAACCCCTAAAATGGGATTATTTAGTATTTTCGCGATTTTTTTTTCTTAGTTTTTGCCAGGCGCAAAAATTGTGCTATATTTTATATTATATACTATCTTTGTAAAAGATAGCATAAATATTGGCTAGCATTTTTTTAATATTTTCTACACATTACGCAATACAGTAGAACAAGAGTTTTCTTTATTTCATAAAGAAATACTGAGATGACATTAAAGGTCTCAATAAAATATTTTCGGCTTAGTTAGTAAATGATGTTGTTAATAGGGAGAAAATAAAGAAAAATTTCTTAGAGCCTCGCAATTTCCAAAGAAAATTTTAAAAATTCCTGAAATATGATTATTATTGTTATATTCGCCGTATTTTTCTTATTTTTCCCCATGTATATGGAATTACATACATACTCGTATGTATGTACCTAAAAGCATACTTGGCCTGCAATATCACGTCACACATTTTGTTGTTGCAGCTTTGGAATTTGAAAACGATGGCCTTAAAAATTAAAATTTCAATAAAAATTTGTATATTTTTTAGTCTATGATAAGTACATAAATATTATAAATAAGACAGTTGACAGAACAACTTTAGAATAATTTAAGATTTTTAATTTATTTTTTGATCAGCTGCAAATTATGAACAAATGTGAAAAATAAATTTTGAAAAATATATTAGTGTATATCTTTTATTACTAAGTATCGTATTAATGTGACGATATAGATAGACAAGGCCCATACTGTACTAAGGAAAAGAAAAGGCTTCATATGTATTAAAACAAAATGTATGTTCGATGCTACGATAAAAATACATTTTGCTAAAATCTTATCTGAATTTCAGACACAGTATCATACAAAGTTAAATGAAGATATGTTATCATCAAAATCTTATCTCATTAACAAAAGTATCTTCTTTCGCTTAGTTTTTTTTATTATTTTCATATCTTGAATCACTTAGGGGCTATTCACTTATTACGTAACGCTTTTTATAAATTTTTCAGTGCAAAATTCCCAATTCGTAACAAATTTTTAACCCCCTCCCCACCCTTTGGAGCGTTACGTAACATGTGCACAGCCCCTTACACCCAATTCATGCAATGGTTTTTATGACGCCGTTTCCCAAATTCTCTTTTGGTTTTTATACGCCTTTTGTCGTCTTTCGCCAACAAACTGGAAAAAGACATGTCTTTAAAGTCATCGTGTGAATTGGGTGTTAGAAAATTTAGTTTTAGAAAAGAACAGTATTCCATTTACTAAACTTCTTCATTCACGTTTGAAATAGTTTAGACGCACAATGCCAAAATAGCGGTTCCATTATGATGATGCCATAAGGCGAATATGCCAATAGCGGATTCATTACGTGCAGTCTATTTCTTGCACGATATTAAATAGTGATTAATTTTGGAAAATTTTAAATTTTTGTTAATTTTTTCCTTATTTCTCCTGTAAATAAACAATTTTCGATATCGGCAGAACCAAGCGTTATTGAAGTTATACAATGAATACATAATACCATTTTTTTGTTTAAAATAGCAAAAACAAAAGTGGTTCAAAATGTATTTAAAAATTATTTACATTTGTTGCATGATTTCCCAAATAATTCTGGCAAAAAAAAAACTGACTTCAATACTAAAGTCCAATCGAACAGATTACAAGATCGACGCAACTATGCAAAAGCTTAAAACCCCACATAATTCATTTCTAGTTTATATATTATTCCCACGAAAGATTAAAGTACTTTCTTTAAAAAAAATTTTTGATCGGCCTATAAATAGCGGATTTATTTACTAATCAATATTTCAGGGGGCCACTGACATTTCTATGGGAAAAATATTTCGAGGGACAACAACAACAAAAAAATATGAGACCAAACTAGAAGAAAATAAAATCAAACAGAAAATATTTTTTTAAATCGGTCAAAAAATTAAGGAAGTATATGATATTTCCTGCGAAATTTTTGGAACCAATCTGCACGTACACTAATTCAAAAAAATAAAAAGAGTTATGAAAATCGGTCTATAAATGGAGGATTTATTCAAATAGCAATAATTTAGGGAAAGAAATTTTATAAAAAAAAATATACCAAAGTGCATGCAAGCCCCGATCAAACAAAAAAAACTAATTTTGGAAAAGTACCAATAGCGGAGTTATTCGATAAACATTTTTGTGGAGGGGGAGGTGAACATGCTCAGATTTAAAAAGATTGCAAGGAAATCCTTGCAAATGAAAAAAGAATTTTGAAAATCGGTTCGGAGTTATTCTATAATCAATATTTAAAGGAAAGAACTTGCTACCGATTTTTTTTTGAATTTTTTATAAGACCCAACTGCAGAAATTGAAAGTCGGCTCATAAACGATATAGTTATGGAGGTTTCAAAAATATATACTATACAACCGAATTTATAACATCCTTCTTTTTTTTTAATCGGCTAAAAAAGCCACAAAGTGTGAGTGAGATTAAAATAAAACTACGATTATAAAAATTTTCCAGTTAAGTTGGAAAAAAAAGGAGATAAAATTGTGCAAGAAATAAAAATAACTGATTACAAATAAAATATGAAGCATTAAGTTAGAGCTCTTTTAACACTATTAAAAACAAAACTATATAGCATGCTTCTTAATTTGCGTATACAGTTATGTTCAGATAAATACGCGACAAAGAAATAACTTCAACTAAATTTTTGTTTACAAAATTTGCGTGAAAAGTTGGTGAAAAAATGTTGCAAGAGTAATAGCATGTTTTCTTTAGGAAAAACATATGTATGTATGTAATGTTTCTAGCAACTTTTTAACAAAGCTGCGAACTTTATAGGAATTTTGACAGGCGATTAACAATGTTGTATACTTAAAAACAATTAAAACGTTGCAACTTCTACAAATTGCTATAAATATACCACATTTTAAAAGGCTTTAAACACCAAAGCTTCTATTTTAGTTTTTGAAAGCGTTTACTTTTTTAATTATAAAGTTAATTTACATTTATATGTTTTTTTGGGTATTACTTATGGTGTTTTCTTTTCTACAAAAAATTGTACATCTCCATGCAGAAGATGTACTTTGGTATTCATTTCTTAAAAATGTTTTGCTCTCTAAAAGGGCAGTGTGTTTGATTCTAAAAAAATCGCCCTCACTAATTGTGGAAGCCATTGCATGTTTTACCCCGTAAAAATCGACAGTGTCGATAGTGCCCTGTAAAACTTAGCTGTCAGCTGTTAAAAACAGGGCGTTCTACTTTTTCAAAAGTTGCATTTTGTTCTAGCTGCATTATTACAGGGTTGGCAAGACATTTTATATGTATGTATATGTACCTTTCAACAAGGTGCCATTTTGTGTGTAGAAAAGAAAACACCATTAATTACACATTTAACAAAAATAAAAATAAATTTGATTTTTCCAAAAGGACAGTCCGATTCTAAAAAAAAATTTTTAGTTATCAATGATTTCGGCTGAAAATTCTCAAATAAAAGAAAAAAATATTGCTTCTGAAAATCCGACAATTCCCAAATAAATTCCAAAAAACCCAAAAATCGGAATTTTTCAAAATTTTCACCAAATTGTCTTATTTTTCTCGGTGTGTAGATGATATTTTAGGATATCTAAATTTGCAAGCATTCATTCTAGGTCTCCAGGTGGCATTATTATTTTTATGATTGCAGCTTTGGATTTTGAGAAAAAGAGGTTTAAAGTTGATATTTTCCATGAAGAAACATAATTTCTATTCTGAAACGCTGTGGCCCTTTAAATACGGGCGGGGTAGGTAATTTAAGTATTTTTTTTTTTTTTGTATTACAAATTTTGATTTTAATTTACGGAAAAAAATTCTGTATTAGCAAAACATGCAGGGACCAAAAATGTGCAAAAAGTAAAAATTATTATTTTTTTAGTTGAAGCGGAAATACACAAATGTTGTATTCATTTTGTAGCTCTCACATAGGAAAATTTACTTGCAATGTTCCTTTTTTATCAAATCAAAAATACTATTATGTCAAATAGGTTGACTTTTTTCACAAGCTCAACAACAACATTTTGGAGTGTTGCTGCAACCCACTCCCTTTAAAGATATAAAAGCCAAACTTACGGCTCGCCCCACGATGTCGATCGATAACTTACAGACCGCCCCACGATGTCGATCGATCGATAATGCTGAAGTTATAAACGATAAATAATTGATTTACGACCTAGAAGGTCATTAGTGAAACGCAAATTAATTTTTTTTTACGTCCAGAACTCCAGAGATCGATATCGTTTGACATAGTGGCCAGGCCGTTAAACTGAACAACACCTCCTATTATTTGCATTTTTTTCTTTCAAAATTACCCACTGTGCATTAGCAGTTTCTTTTCAACTTTGAAAGCAGTTGCAAGACGTTGTTGAAAATAAATGTAGCAGTGTTGCTAAGGGGCTGTGCACATATTAAGTAACGCTGTTTTCAGATATTTTATACCCCCACCCCCCACCCCGGGGCGCATTTTAATAATTTTTCAGTGCAAAATTTCCAATCCGTAACAAATCTTTAACCCCCCCTTTGGAGCGTTACGTAATATGTGCACAGCCCCTCACATACAAATATATTTTTTATGGAATTACCGAGTTAAAATTTCAATTCAAAATGGTCTTTCTTCCCAAATTAATATAAACATAATTATTAAAAATAAGACTTAATTTATTTGATGTTTTAATATTTTTCTCATCTAACAAAGAATTTTTTTAAGCTAATTTTTTGCATAAAAAATTGTATGTGAAGCTGTGCTATTTCGCTATCCATAGCTATTTATTTTAAACATGTTGCCAAGAAAGGATTATACTATGTATATAATAAAATAAATTAGCTTCAATGAAAAGTGAAAAAAAGAATTACGATTCATATTTTGCAATTAAAATTTAAATACATAAATAAAGGATATGTTTGCCACGACAAAGACTAAACACATTAATAATATCCTTTTAACATTTGAGTTTTTAAATTCTACATACATATGTATGGTGTCGACACCCAACAACTGGTTGCTATTGGAATTGAAAGTATGTATATACATTCCTACATACATACATACATAAAATTATTTTATTCCGCAATTTCTTAAAGCTGTGATAATTTACTGTAGTACATAAAAATAAGCATATCGCTTATTCGCAAAACAAAAAACTGTTTAGCAAAGGTGTAATTAGATATGCAAAGGCATTTATTTTAAATATATTTAATACGCACATACATATACATACACAGTACATAAATAAGTAGATACAGTCGAATTCGGATAAGAGCACAATGTTTCATGGAAAAAGTCGATTTATTGAAAATAAAGCTAGATTTACACGATTGAAGGTATTTTGAAGTCTTATCAAAATTTTGAAAATTAATTTTGATGGTCTATTTACACGTTTCAAAAATTTGATCAAAATAATCTTTCAATATATTTCAAAATCTTTTGATAAAAATTTGATCAAAATTTGTTGAAGTTAATTTACACTATTGGTAAACTTTTTATATTGAAAATATTTCATACAATACTCAGAGAGTATATGTATATACTCTCAGAGAGTATTTGTATGGTGCTTGTTCTTCTTTTGTATATCAATACAAGATTGAAGCCGATACAATATACACTAGGTGTTCACAAACACAAACAAAGGCGTATTTCATACAAGAAATGACAATACAGGCATATTTATTAAAAATTAATTAAAAACCCAATAAATCGAAATAAAAAGTTCAATTCATTTATTTGGCAACTTAAAATAATCACATTCTGTTTCTATGTATGTATGTATGTATATAAAAAATAAAATTAAAATATTAAAAAGAAATCACATTCTGTTCACATATAAAATATTTAAATAAAAATAAATTTTGAATCAAAAGAAGAACAAGCACCATACAAATACTCTCTGAGAGTATATACATATACTCTCTGAGTATTGTATGAAATATTTTCAATATAAAAAGTTTACCAATAGTGTAAATTAACTTCAACAAATTTTTATCAAAAGATTTTGAAATATATTGAAAGATTATTTTGATCAAATTTTTGAAACGTGTAAATAGACCATCAAAATTAATTTTCAAAATTTTGATAAGACTTCAAAATACCTTCAATCGTGTAAATCTAGCTTAACACTTTTTACAGTTTGCCGATACCTTTAAAATGTGGTAAATTTTTTATTGCCAGAATGGTACAAAATATTTGAGGCTTAACATTAATGTATACGTAGCGTTTCAATGTTTTTACGGTTTTAAGCGCATTTTTATCAATAAAAGACGCCAGCAACATTATTTTCTTATCAGCTTCTATTACCTATAATAAACTGCAAAAAGTTAGCGGCAAAATTTTATTGTAAAAATATTTATTAAAATTTTTTTTAAATCTTCTTTACTTTTTAATAATAAGTTTTTTCGCTTAAGCAAATAGAAAGACAAGAATAAAAGTTCTTACTTATATAAAAAGGTACTTAACAAAGATGTAAAAAAGGGCAGTATCTCACCCCGACTTGATAGCAGAAGGTCATATACGTTGCATATTTGGCCATTTATTGGTGCAACTTATTTATAAAAGAACGAAATCGCTTTTAAATATGTTACATATTTTTTAGAATGGATAACGAAAATTAAATAATGTAGCATAAATTAAACACTTTTGTCAGAAAAGAAATCGCCATATTTTCGCTTAATTGAAACATAATTTCCTTAAAAATTCGCTTTATACAGCAATTGAGTTCGTTTAACCGAAACGTTTTTCAATTATCCGAACTTTTTTTATCGAAAATCTCGCATAGGCGGACAAAGTACTTGTAATTTTACATTTTCGCTTAACCGAATGCGACCGTAGTTTAATTATTTTTTTCCTCCTTCACCAATAAGGAAATTTAAGCACATCAATCACAATAAGTTAAAATAAAAATAATTCTGGCACACAAAAAATCAACTTCAACATAATAAGTCAATTGAATAGATTACAAAATCGACGCAACTATAGGGAAGCTTAAAACCAACATACCCAAATTCTAGCTTATATTTCACTATGACGAGAGATTAACGTATCATTTTAGATAAAAAATATTAAAATCGGTCTATAAACACCGAGTATATAAACATACGAGCATAGTATGTGATACCACATGTATGCAAAGAAAAAGGATTTTGACAATCGTTCAATATTCACATTTATTGAATATTTGTCCAAAAAATCGTAAACACTAGTTTTACTTAAGGATAGCGTCATTTAACTTTGTTTTTATATTACAAAATAAAACTGATTATTCTAAAAAAAAGTATTTTTATACAGTCTTTAATAAATGCGAACGCATAATTAAAAAATATTGAAAAGTTATACGATGATCAATACTTTAGAGGAGACAGAAGGACAACTTTTTCACTTTTTCCCGATTTTCATAAACATTTTATGGGACCAAATTGCAAGCAAACTTGTTCAAACGAAAATTTTATATATGAAAATCAACCCATAAATAGGAGCTATTCGATAATCTATATTTTGGGGGGATAAATTGCCCGCGGTGTAGCCCTGGTTGGCGGGATATTGTCTATATTGTATTTCCTTTCAACAAAACTACATCAACGAGCAGAACGTTAATATATTCTGCCGTGTATGTTACAATCTAGAATGATGTTGGATGCTAAATGTTTACCTTGTTCCTTGAAATATTAACAACGTCTAAATTTTCACTATATATTACTCTACAAGCTTTAGCCTATAAAAATCACCATAAAACTGCTGTTATCTATTTAAAAATCATTTTGCTTCCTTTATATGACTCATGATTTTATGTAGCACACAAGCCATAACATGAGTATGTACGTTTGTTAAAATGTTCACCAACTTCTCGCAATAAAAATTACGAAAGCTCTTGGTTGAACTAAATTACTGATCAAATGAACTGCAAATCAATATTTTAATTATATTATTTTTGTTTTGTGATAGTTCAGCAAGGTCAAAGACTAAATTTTTCATTGTTATGAAATTCTTATTTTTCCCATTTGTATTGGAAAACTTTTGCAGAAGCAAATTGCATGAAACAACATGTTAGATTGTGCAAAAGCACTAAGCCGCAACCTTACGCCATGTTTTGTTTTATTCCTTGTTATTCGCCATTTTAAAACTTGTCAGTTAAACGTAATAGAAAGTAATTAAACTCACTTCACAATGTGGTTGGTCATTTCAAGTTTTCCAAAAAATTAAGTTTGGTTTGTACACAGGAAAAAAAAAATAAATAAATATATGTACATACATATATAATAAAAATATGTACAGTTAAAGTTTAACTTTTCAAATATGAAAAATTTGTTAACATTCGGGGAATAGTTTCAACGCATTAAGAAACTTAACATATGTAAAGAAATTGTCTAAGCGTTCATAAATAAGAAGCTTCCCGGAAGCTGGGAATTTGAAAAATGGCTGAAACCATAACCAGGCTTACCGCAAGGCAATAACATTAAATATGGAAATACCACATATGTAGATTAAAACCTGATCCAAATAAAATCAACAGCGCTTCAAATTAATTTTCTTAGTGGAAGAAATTATACACTACCCAACAAAAATTATGATGGCAAAGTAATGCGATCAAATGTTAGTAAAAAAATAACCCTTACTACATCTACTGTAGGTTAGGTTAGCAGGTTGCTGGGGAAAAGAAAATTAGATTCTAGCCCACTTGGGTCCTGATGTGGTCCCATTGTGTTACCTGTAGGGAACAAGAGTAGAAAAGAAGGGGCGATTAGGCGTAGGAGGGTCTAGAAAGGGTAGAGAAGAAAGAGTGAAAGTGTGAGCAAGTGGGAAATTGATGCAAGCGTTAAAACTTGCAATGGTTACGGGCAAGTTGCCAAGCCCGCTATTGGGCAGTCAGTGGGGGAAACTATCCACTGCTCCTGAGAAAGTAGTTAAGGCTTCCGAGTTCCGCTGCTGAAAGCTCGGATAGGGTGCTGAAGGATCTTTTACCTAGAAAACGAAGGCGGTGATCCTCCAGAGCTGGGCAGAGGCATAGAAGGTGCATGATGTTTTCTTCTTCTTCCCTCGTCATTATAGCTGGAGCAGTATTCATTATATGGTACCGAAGGTACAGTGTCTTCTGACTGCGGCCACAAGATTGCGCGATTGCATTTTAAAAATTTTCAACAGGATTTTAGTTCTGTTGACACCCAGGCGAGGCCATACTGTCCTTGGTATGGAGCAGGTTGGCTCATTGTACCATCTGGTTTGAGCTATCTGCATAATATCTTCATTTCATCAATTCGCTTACAGCAGGCTGAAGGCGGAAGACCGCAGAAATTGTCAATGTCGACATCCTCTAGCTCTGCTCCTCTCCTTGCCAGCATGTACTGTAGCATTTTAAGAAAATGCTTTAACATGGCGATGTCATTGGATGCTACTGCTTACCTTATAAACAATTTACAAAATTCAATTATAACACAAACATAATAGTTCTGAAAAATTAGAATGTTTATTTAAGCAATAAAATAAAAAAAAAATAAAAAAAAATTTATGACACCCAATACACAAATCAATATTAAAATTTCAAATAATTTATAAAATTTTCCTGAAGATGCTAACAAATTGTTAGCGAAATATCGAAAATAAATATAAATATAAACAAATATATATATATATATACATATATATATATATATATATATTAAATCAAAAGACCTATTGCTTAAATAAACATTCTAATAAATATAAAGAAAAGTTCAAATAAAATAGAATATAAATATTATACAATATTTCTATGGGATCAATATTTTGGCGGGACAACTGGCCTCTCCGATAAACAAATATGGGACGAAACTTCAATAAAACCCTTCCAATAAAAAAATAATTTTTAAAATCGGTCAATAAATGAAGACATTATTGCATAATTAAATATTGGAACTACTTGTCTCGACTAAAAAAAAAATATGGATCCAAACCTCAAAGCAAACATGAAAAAAAATATGAAAATCGGTCTATAAATGAAAAAGTATTTCGAAAATTATTATTTTATAGGGAAAACTTGATAACAATTAAAAAAAATAGGACCAAACTGCATACAAACCCGATCAAATAAAAAAATATTTTTGAATTAAATAGCAGAGTTATGCGATAAATAATAGTTTTGAGGGGAAGGAGCGACACATTTCCCCGATTTAAAAAATGCGACGAAAGTTGTTCCAACAAAAAATAATTTTAAAAATCGCTTCTTAAATAATAGAATTATTGAGGCTCAAATATTAAGAAAAATACGACTTGGTGAGATAAGGGGCTGTGCACATATTATGTAACGCTCCAGGGGGGGGGGGGGGGGTTAAAGATTTGTTACGGATTGGGAATTTTGCACTGAAAAATTAGTAAAAAGCGTACTGAGGGGGGGTATAAAATCTCTGAAAAAAACAGCGTTACGTAATATGTGCACAGCGTACTTCTTTTTTCGATTAATAAAAGTTAAGTCTGAAAAATTACTTTTACAAACTCGCATACAAATAAAAAACCTAATTCGCTACGAGTTGAAATCCTGAGAACCGCATGCTATGAACAGACAATACCACTGTGCAAATGAGAGAATACGTGGCGTGCTTGTGCACTAGTAAGCTATTTGATGTAGCTACTGTAAAGTAATGTTGAAGGTATATAGTTTGTGATTGAAAAGTATGTTATTGGGTAATTGCAACGCATTACTAAGGTTTTGCTAGCTAAATCTAGATTCTAAGCAATTACTGCATTAAAAACCTTATTTTACATAATTTCAATCGATGACATTCTTCGGATTAGATTCGTTATTTTTTTTTTTTTTTTTTTTTGAATATATACGAAAATTCAAAGAAGTTTTAAAATCAATCTACCAATAGGTTTATTTATTGAAACAACAATGTTATGCAATTTATTGACTACATTCGTTGCTGTTAATCTTTATCGAATTTTAAGAAATGCTTCATTGATTTAATGTAGTAATACATTAAATCAATATTTATTAACAATTCGTTGAAATAGAGAACTTTTACCTTTTACCCTTTTACCTTTCAGTGTATACAACTCTCTTCTAAAAAGCAATAAGTTGTTTTTGTTTTTTGTAGGACCAGCACTCAGGGGATAACCCCTACTTAGATGAAAAAAATTTAGAAGAATTTTTTTTAACAACTCTGCTGTTGTGCTTTTGTTAATGTTTAGAGCAGTATTTCAGCACCTCTGGTGTTAAGTAGACGCACTAAATTTGTTAAGCAGGTATTTTATTAATTGTTTTATTTCGCCGATTGTTCTGCTAACCGACAAAGTAATACGCTGTGATGTACATTAGCTTGGGATAGTTTTTTTAGTGACCAGTGAGTCCAACAACAATTAATACAATGACACAATAATGTATATTAGAGAAATTCATAATCTTGATGACACGCCCTGAACAGAGTTCGAACCCAGGTCCTAAGTAGGAAGATCAAAAGTAGGAAGATCTCTGCTATGTGAAAAACTTGCACATTGACAAGTATCTAGATGTTCCGAAGTTATAAACTATGTCCTCAAAACATGTGAATAAAAATAAGGCATAAAAAACTACAGTTGCAAACAAATTCACGCAACACTTTTGCTCTCAGCAATATTGTTAATCAAATTGTAAATTCAAGATTATAAACGTAATAAAAAAACACCATTTGTAATTTAATGGTTTAGGAATTCACTTTGTTGTCCTTAGCGTTGGCTTAGCCATTTAGTAATGGACCTTGGTCTCAGCTAGTTTTATTAATTTCTAACACATGGAGTGATATTTACGTTTTAATTTTTTTTTTCAATTACTGTTAAGTTTACTAGTTTATATTTTAACTTACACGAATGCGAAAATAAATATTTATTTCAAAAAGCAGCAAAATTATCAATAAATTAAAAAACAATTAAAACTTGTAGAATGCGATCCACGAAAAGAATGTTTGTTTATACAAATGCGGTCGGATCGCATTACAATTACATACACATATCAGAATTTACTAACCTTAAAAAAAATTTTTCAACTCTATAAATTAGCTTGAAATTTTTATATTTCAATTGTTTATTCAGCCAAACAGCTCCGATAACAGAAAAAAGGAACACACAACAAGGTAGACTTCCAAATTACTACAACTTACCATGAATCAAAATATACGAATGCAGAATAGTAGAGTCTACACAAACATTTACCACGAAAAAAAATAAATATAAAATACAAATTATTTAACCTGTAGTGAGTGAATAACGATAAAATAATCTTACGCGGATGAAGTAAAAACCCCACTAGTATGAGACGAATTTATTTGAGCGTAGAAAGAGTTATTTCGTAAATGTTTTGAGAGAAGTAGAGAAGTGATCGTTAAACTGTGTGAAAGATTTATTTTATTTTAAAGATGTTTGTGGATTAATTTAATTTGTTTTAGATAAAACATTTACGGGCTGGCTCATCTGTCTTTACTTTCTGTTGGTGTTCTGTTCTATTCTGAGCCGTTCTGCTGAAAATATTAACAAAATTTGCTTATCTGTAAATAATAAATAAAACTGTAAAAAAGGCTTCATGAAAAATGTCCCGAAAACAAAAATAAAAATTGGCCCAAAATTTTTGTATTAAAAATAACACGATAGAAAACATATAAAAAATAAACATAAAATGAAAAATTTTCCCAAAAAATTTTTAAAAAAATTTAAAGGACACCCGAAAGCCCAGCGAAGGCTGTTATTAGTTTTTTAAGCCAGACTTAAAGATTTATTCCATCATGGTATTGCTTAGATACTAAAATCTCCCTACTTTGCGATATGGCCTTGTTGTTTATGGCATTTTTGCATAGCAGCACTTTTTTAAAATTAATATATTAAAAATGAAAAATGGTCAAAACTAGGAACAATTACACCAAATAAAAAAATTATCCCAAAACAGGCCGTCTTGTTGAAAATTTTTGTTGTTCTTTTGAATTGCAATATTTTGGGTTCCTTTCATCTTTCAGTTTGGTGCTATTTTTCCTCTTTATAAACAATAGAAAAAATATTTGGGGTATTTTTTCCAGATTAGGCTATGCAGGAAAACCTTAGTAAGGCGTGCCAATATTAATTTTTGGTTTGGGGCGGTTTTTAATAGTTCAGTTTGGGCCTACTTTTAATTTTGGGGGCTTTTTTAATTTTAGCTTTGTATTTGCTTAAAATGAAAAATGACACCAAAATAAAAAATTAAAACTGAAATATGATCCCAAAGTTCGTACAAAACTTTGGGGCTATTTTTAATTTTTTACTTTTAAATTCGGGACGATTTTGCATGGAGTCCCAAATCAAATTCAAAGATTTTAAAATTACTTTTTAACAATTCATTTTCTTTATTTTTCGCAGTTATTTACAATTATATAACGAATTTTTGATTTCTATAGGTTGAAGCGTAACAGAACAGAACAAAAGAGAAAAACCAAGGACTTACGTATTTACAAAAATCGATCAGCTGATTCAGAACAGAACATAAAGTAAAAACTAATTCAGCTTTTATTGTAATTACCCTAAAAGTGAAGTTGTAGACTTGTTCTTTCTCTGTCATAATTTAAGCTAAACTTACCGAAAGTTCTCCAATTTGACCCCGGTGGTTGTCGGGCATGAGCAAAATTAAAAGAACTAAAAAAAAAAAGAAAACTTTTATTAAATTAGATTCTAAGGATGTACAGAAATATGTAAAGAAAAATGTTACTAAACAAGGATATGTATGTTTAGTCATTGATCTTAAAAATTTATTATGAGTTTTTTTTTTTCTTCTCAATGCTTCTTTCTTAATTGAAAAAAAAATTGGTGGCGTCGTAGTATAAAAAGTAAATTTACAAAAATCAATTTTCCACCCCTGTATCACAGCATCGTTGACCTAGACAGAGTTTTTCGCATTAATTTCTCTTTTTTTATTGCTCAAAAACAGCATATTTTTAATTTTATAGCTTAGATGAAATTGCGCCAAATTGGCGTTTTTCGCTTTTTTAACATTTTAGCTTTTAACTTATTTATTGAAAATAGTGCACCGACCAGGGTTTTAATTTCATTTCATACATTATCCTATATTTTTTAAATTTTTATTGCCAATAATATCAACTGGTTACTCTCTAATTATGCTTTACTACGAAAATGGTTGTGTATCATAAAACAAACAAAAAATAGTTGAGTAGCTTTGGAATAATAAGAACTCAATTTAACACTATCCACAAAGTAATTAGATTGTCTGCAGAAAACACACTGGGTCTTTGGCCGGAAACGAACCATTAACATCCGAACTAATATGCTAGCATTGATATCTAACAGCCACGGCCTTTGTTTTTGTTATAGCAACTAGAACCATGTATTTCTTTATTAAAAGCCTCGAAGAACAAATTATAAATTTAAAAAGTAATGCGCAGAGAAATATCAAAAAATACGCTTGAATGGTTACAAGTGGTCTCCTACAGAAGGTTTTTTTATTGGAACTGCACTTAGATGCCCTCTTCTACAATGCTTTGTGCCAGAATTTAAGGAAAGGGATGGAATATCTAGAGAAGAAGAAAATAAAAACTAGTTTTGCTCATACAACAATAATTGAATTTAATTAAAAATTGATTCAAGATAACTGAACCTAATTAAAACTGTATGCCTTAGATTTAAATTTTCCGAGTTTAGTAATTTTTAATAAATTTTCCCTTACCCAATAAATTTCAAAAGCTTTTCTTTGTATATTTAAAGCTTTTGAAAGGTTTTTTTTTGACTATTGTAAATATTAAAGCTAAAGCTTAAGCCTGAAAAAATTGTATGCATTTGGTTTTTTTATACATATTTTTTTGTGCTTTGATATTCAAACACGATTTATCCGTATTGTGTTCAATTTCAGCTAAAACAAGTTACAAAATTAAAATTATTGCAAAATCATTAGATAATTAAAATTTTTATGTTTTTATTAACCAACAAACAACAGGAATCTGATCAATAGTGATACATTTGTAAGAAATTCAATTTTTTTGTTTAATTTCTAAAAAAGTTTAACCAACAGTTTTACAGGTCAGTTTAGTTGTTGCAACGATCCGATTATTTTTTGTTGTGAGTTATACTAAAATTTTCAATATTTATTACCATATTTAAAAAAATTGTCTTATTATCAAGTTTGTTGGGATTTTTTGTTGCTAAATTTTGAAATTAACCCTTAAGCATACATGTTTCAAATTTGACTGATTTGTGGCGCTCAAGTTGAGTTTTTTTTTAGAATAAAAAGTACAATTGGTAGCACTTTTTCCTGTACTTTTTTACTGTTTCTGAACCGATTTTCAAAAATTCTTTTTTGTTTGAGAGTATTTGTTTGCATTTTGGTGCCATAATGTTGTTTTTAAAATCGATTGGCAAGCTGTTCTGCCCGAAATATTGATTATTCGATAACTGCTCCATTTTTCAATATTGATTAGGACATAACTTCTCTATTTATGGGCCGATTTTCTAAATTCGTTTTTCATTGAACGCTAGTTTGCTCCCATATTTTTTTTTTTTTTTTATAAATCTCGGAGCCATTCTTCCGAAAAATTTTTTTATCGTATAGCTCTTCTATATTTGATCCGATTTTCATATTTTAGAGGTTTTCTTAAAGTTTAGTTCTATATTTTTTTTATCAGTGAGCAAGTTTTCTTAATCTTTTGTTAGATGATAAAAGTGGGTTTTTAAGAACGAGATTAAGTTAAATTTTATATCTGTATTTACAATTCGAGTTGACTTTTTTAAAATTTTTTTTTTTTGCTAATTTAGGAGTAAGCTACCAACATCGGCCGCTTAAATTACAAAAATTAATTTCAAACAGTCAAATCAAAGGGCTAAATACGGAGAGAAAGCTCCCTAAGGGTCTGATCAAATGTTAAGTAATAAAATTTTCTCTATTTTTAAGTCCAAATTACCCCATTCACAACGTCTATAACACTGGTCAATAAAAGGGAAAAAATTGCTTGTTTCCTATGATTTTATTGTTTCTATCTCTATTCAGGCGTATTTTCTAAATACGTCAACAACTTTTCCCTAACCGATTTTTTTATAGGTAGGTAACTACCCACATTTACTATTTTTAATTATATTTTCGTTATTTATTGGACATTAAAATATAATTTTGTTGATGTTTTAGATATGGCTTCTTCAAGAAGATGTTGTATGCTTAATCCAGATTCTTTTTACTATATTTGTGGTGATTATATAAGTATTTGAAAATTTTAGAAAACCTATATCGGCCTTTGTGAAAACAGCGTATCATCAAAAGTGGCGAATGTTTAAATTTTCTTTCACGCAAATTTCCAGGTTTAAGTTTAGAAAAAGTGAAAGTTGGTATTTTTGGCAACTCATGAAAATCCTAATTTTGTCAAATCAATGACTAAAGCCAAATCCAAAGCTTTGAGTTCATTTGTTTTGGTTATGAGTAATTTCCTAGGCGAAATCTGATGACCATGTCGAGCTTGTTAAGTGCATAATATCGAACTTTTAAGATCTAGGGCGCAATATGAGTATAAAGATTCATTACCTGCACCCACCGATTTAGACCGAATTCCACAAAATCTGTGAGATTTAAGTGAGGAGCACGGTGAAAGATTTCATCAGAATCTTCGGACTATGGAAGACCGTTATCAGAGGAATTGGCACTTACATACACTTACTTACCTAAAGTTGTTCATTCAAGGAAATCTTATAAAAGATCATTTGTACTGTTCGATAGAAATTTTGTTAATCTATGTATGTATGTATGTATTATTTTTTTGTATTTTTTTTTTCAAAATAATAAAACTGCATATTTCAAAAAGTAAAGCTGTTAGCAATCTCCCCAGTATTTTTTTCATAGTCAGAGCCATAGAAATACCCAATAACAGAAGGAAAAAAGGGAACAAGAGTTGCGTTGACCAGTGTAATTTGTCAACCTCTCAATAACAAACAAAAAAAAAAATAAAACAAACAATTAAACGTAATATGCAAACAGCTTCTAAATGACAGGAATGTTTGTTTCCTAACTCCATATAATTTATTTCAATTTTTAACAATCTCCAAATAATGCACCGCGTATAAATAAATACAAGCTCGTATTTCTCGCTGAAAGACTAAAGACTAAAATATCATTTAATAAAACAAACAAAAAAAAACATTCAAGTAAAATTCTTAAGTTTCATTCCTCGAACAGATACATAATCTATCAGATATGTAAATGATTTGATATTTAATTCTTAAGGTTTTTTCAAAAGATCTTTTAATTTGATTTCTAGTAAGAGGTGACTACTTTTTTATGTTAAACCGGTATTTTAGAGTTAGTTTATTAATTTTAAATTTATTTAAATCTAAGCCGTATTGCTGGTTCGTTTTGTTTAATTAATAAAATTGACTTAAAAAAATGTTGCTTAAATTTTTAATCAATACATATTTTTTAATGACATGTTGGGGCGTGGCGTTACTTAAGTTTTTAGAGTATTATTTCTTTTTCGTTTTTTTCTTAGGTGATTATTTCATATGAAATAAACCCTTAATAATCAATAATGAAATAAAGCCGAAAGAAAATATTTAGGAGCTTAATTAATTTTTAACTTATAACGAAAATGTAAAATATGTAAAATAAGTGTTACTAAAGAAAATCTTTACTGTGGAGAGACTTTATTTCTAAAGATTTTCTGTGTCGGCGTGGGCTTAACGATTTTCTCCGCCACGGTATTTCCGTAATAATATGTGTGTGAAGATAAATATGCCGTATTAAATATGTTTTACGTAAGAGGTTACGTCATGACATATTTAACTCAAAAGTTTAGTCGGGATACTGCCAACATAGCTCGATGGAACTTTCTGCTTCACATCTTTGCTAGTTGATATAAATTTATCTTAAGTAAGATAACTTTGTATGATCTCTACGGGAATTTGGCCATTAGTGGGCACATTTTTCTTAGTCACTCATTTAAACCAAGGGTCCATACTTACGAGTATTGACTATGTAAGTCCGATTTCACAATTGTATTTGAGAATTTTTGTATAAAATTTTGAAAATTAAAATTTTTGTAAATTTTTGATGATCTTACGGGAATTTGGCCATTAGTGGACACATTTTTGTTTGTCACTCATTTGGACCAATGGGAAATTAAAGCCAAGGGCCCATGCTTATAGACTACGTAAGTCCGATTTCTCAATTGTATTTGAGAATTTTTCTATAAAATTTTGAAAATTAAAATTTTTGATGATCTCTACGGGAATTTAGCCATTAGTGGGTACATTTTAGTTTGTCACTCATTTGGACCAATGGGAAATTAAACCAAGGGTCCATGTAATTTTTTTTTTGATGATGATAAAGGCATAAACGGACAAATTCCAGTAGATGACATAAAAAATTTACATAATTTTAATTTTCAAATTATAAAAAAATTCTCAAATACAATTGAGAAATCGGACTTAGGTAGTGAATTCGTCGGTTAGCAGAAACATCGGCGAAATAAAACTATTAATAAAATGGCTGCTAATACAGCTTAACAAAGTTAATGCTTCTACTTAACACCGGGGGCGCCTCAAAACTGCTGTAAAAAAATTAACATAACGCGCAAAGCAGAGTTGTAAAAGAGTTAAGCCTTCTAAAATTTTCAACATCTATATTTCTACCCTATCCCTCTCCATGAGTGCCGGCACAATGCACTGCATACGTAGGGGTCATCCCCTGAGTACTGGTCCTAATTAAAAAAAAAAATAAGTATGAATTATTAGCTTTAGTTTTCAATTAGTTTAAATGAGTGACAAACAAAAATTTTCCCACTAATGGCCAAATGCCCGTAGAGATTATCAAAAATACAAAAATTTTAATTTTCAAAATTTTATACAAAAATTCTCAAATACACTTGAGAAATCGGAATTACATAGTCTATAAGTATGGATTCTTGGCTTTAGTTTTCAATTGGTCCAGATGAGTGACAAACTAAAATGTGCCCACAAATGGCCAAATTCCCGTAAGATCATCAAAAATTTACAAAAATTTTAATTTTCAAAATTTTATAGAAAAATTCGCAAATACAATTTAGAAATCGGACTTACGTAGTCTATAAGCATGGACCCTTGGCTTTAATTTCCCATTCGTGCAAATGGGTGACAAACAAAAATGTGGCCAAAAATGGCCAAATTCCCGTAGGGAGCATCAAAAATTTTAATTTTTAAAATTTTATAGAAAAATTTTCAAATACAATTGAGAAATCGGACTTACGTAGTCTATAAGTATGTATTCTTGGCTTTAGTTTTCAATTGGTTTAAATGAGTGGCAAACAAAAAGGTGCCCACTAATGGCCAAATTCCCGTAGAGATCATACAAAGTTATCTTAGTTAAGATTCATTTATATCAGCTAGCAAAGATTTAAACCAAAAAGTTCCATCGAGCTACATATGTTGGCAATGTCATGACGTAAGCTCTTACGTAAAACATATTTAACTCGGCATATTTATCTTCACACACATCGTAATAATGGGGTGTAATTTAATTTTTATTAGTCTTCGTCACAGCTCTTCGCTGTACAAATCGCCTTCGTGGTTTAGTCTATGCGGTAACTTTAGATTAAACACTAGTTCGAAAAAATTAAATAAAAATACAAATTATCTCTCCTAAAAATAAGCGCATAATTTAATCCTATAATAATATGCATTATTTATAAAATAATTCTTTATAATCAATTCAATGTTGCATGGAATTACGTGCATTTTTTGATAAGACTTAAATTTATCTGATTCACACCTTATGTCAAATATCATTGTACCCGTACACCAAATTGTCACTTATTATTCCAACTTAATACGAGAAGTTAGTTGCCAATAATGCAGGCAACAAAGAAATTATTAAAAAAAGAAAACTGTAATTGTTTTTTATTTCCATTAAAATAGGGCTACTAGGTCAATAACTCTTAAGTAAATCAAAAGTAACGGACCCTATAAATCTTGAGAATTAATTTCGTATTGTTGTGTAGGCACGTAGGCGAAAACACTTTGTCTCTGTTCAATTTAGAAATCTTAATATATATAAAACCGAATGTGTGTTTGTTTATTTGTTTGTGTGTTTGTTTGTTCCTTATAGGAGGCCAAACCCTTGGACCGATCTTCCTGAAATTTTCACAGTATTTAACTGGAACTCTCGGATGAATTATAGGCTACTTTTTTTTCAACCACACCCACTTTTACGCCCACTTTTTTAAATTATGTTACTCCTACCACGTAGTTTTTAACAGATTTTATAATGTAAAGTGAGCATATCTTCGCCATTTGTGGATCAATTTTCAAAATTCTTTTTGCATATGGAAGAGGTCCAGAATATTTTTTTTTTTTTAGAAATTGTTTGTTGGATCGAACGGGGGGGGCGGTAGGGCGTTGCAAATGGCCCGCCACAATAATTGATTATCAAATAACTTCGCCATATTTGGGCATTTTTTTACCTACGTCAATGATATTTGGTACATATGGTATTGGCATAATTTGGAATACGTACCAGGAGAAAAGTGGGTGGGACCACGCCCCTTTTTTAGGAAAACCAAACCCTTGGACCGATCTTCCTGAAATTTTCACAGCATGTTACTGTGACCCTGGTATGAATAATAGGCTATATGAAGTTTTTATTGGACGAAGAGGCGTGGCACCGCCCATATAATCCAAAAATTTAAATCGCCATATATTGGGCATTTTTGACCTACGTCGATGATATTTGGTACATATGGTATTGGCATAATTTGGAATACGTACCAGGAGAAAAGTGGGTGGGGCCACGCCCCTTTTTTAGGAAAACCAAACCCTTGGACCGATCTTCCTGAAATTTTCACAGCATGTTACTGTGACTCTGGAAGGAATAATATGAAGTTTTTATTGGACGAAGAGGCGTGGCACCGCCCATATAACCCAAAAATTTAAATCGCCATATTTTGGTCATTTTTTACCTACGTCGATGATATTTGGTACATATGGTATTGGCATAATTTGGAATACGTACCAGGAGAAAAGTGGGTGGGACCACGCCCCTTTTTTAGGAAAACCAAACCCTTGCACCGATCTTCCTGAAATTTTCACAGCATGTTACTGTGACCCTGGAAGGAATAATAGGCTATATGAAGTTTTGATTGGACAAAGAGGCGTGGCACCGCCCATATAACCCAAAAATTTAAATCGCCATATTGAGGGCATTTTTTGGCCTACGTCGATGATATTTGGTACATATGGAATATGGAGAAAAGTGGGTGGGACCACGCGCCTTTTTAGGAAAATTAAAAATCGTAATATAGTCTTAACTACTGGACCAATCGTCATTAAATTTTCACAATAAGATATATAAATACTTTTAATTTTTTATAACGAGGTGGTAGCGAAGCACACCGGGATAGGCTAGTTTTTAATAAATTTATCATATAAATTGTAATAATGAATAAATATGTATTGCAAATGATTGAATTGTAATTTATATCAAATAAAAAAACAGGAGAAATATATATGTACATAAATAAAATATCAAAATAACGCAGACGAGCATTAGAGTGCAGAGTTCTAAAACTTTTCTGTTGTTTGAATAAGTTTTCTTGGAGTTTGGACCCGCGTAAAATATTACAATATACATATAGACAGATTTTGGTTTAAATTATTTCAATAATTATTCAGTGTTGCAATATTGACTTTTTATTTGAGAAAGTTTGTTTGCAGTTTTGTTCAATATTTTTGCTTTTTTTTTTTTGAAAATCGAATGGAAAAATTTCCCCATCAAAATAATATCGAATTACCAAATAGATTAATTTTGAAAAAATATATTTGGTTAATTATTTATAATAGTGAAATTATAACACAATGAGTTAAGTTTAGAAATTCGTATACATAACTCTGTTTTATTAAATTCAAATGGTTTGTCTTTCCAAAAAGGCCAAAAACAAAGGCCAAAAACAGAACAAGTGGCATAACGAGTAAAAATTAAAGATGACAAGGTAAAGTTTAATAGCAAAGTTAGCGATTTACAATATAGAATCTAAGCTCCTTATTCATAAATTATTGATGAAGTTTGAAGTTTTTGAAGATTGAAGAAAGGCGAATTCGCCTCAATTTAACTTAAAAATGCTTCCATAAGCTGTCAAAAAGTGTATTGAAAAATTTATTTTGACAGTTAAGGGATATCAAAACTACAAGCCAAGGCGATTTCATTATCAGGTGGAGGCCGTAGCGAATTCGGGCGAATTTATCAATCACCATTTTCAAAAAACGCGAAATAATACATAAAAAACTTGAGTTGCACCCAAATCCACTTTTACGCAATATTCTAAATTATAGAGGCCAAACCAAGAAAGATACTCTTTCTCTCAGCCATACACGAGAGATGTAAAACAACAAAAATCAACCGTAGAAATTAAAACTTTTGTTTAGCCTTGGCTAAACATATATTTAACATTTTTAGATTTAAGATTTGAATAACTTATTGATATTTCAATCTGAAATTGAAGATTCAATAAATAATAAAACTACAAAAACTAAAAAACCAAAGATGCCAAATTTGGTTCATATTTTCCGGTGCCAATTTAATGTAATTTTTTAGGCAACGATAATTTTTACAGGTTAGTTGATGAATTCGCTTTTTACAAAAACTAAATGCTTGTTGCTTTTTTACTGTGGTATTGTTGTAGCGTATGTATATACATATATATATATATATATATATATATATACCTTGTTTATTACATCATGGTAAAAGCCACGAAAAAGGGCGAATATAAAAACCTGCGCTCTCGGGAACACCTTGCAGAGGTGTTAAACCAAAACAGTGCAAATCAAGTAGATTTGGTAAAATGCAAAAGAGAATGTTGAAATTTAAGTTTGTCTTTTAGACGATTTTTTTGGATAAAAATTATTTGAAAAATTTTTAAGTAAATTTGGAAACTTTGCTAAAAAAATAATTTTTATTTTAATACCAAAATAGATACATATATTAAACGAAAATATTTTTTTCTATTTAAACCAAAAATTAATTTTCCTTTTTATTTTCTGCACTCTTAAGCTATTGACTTCTTACAAAAAAAATAATTTTTAAAAGCATTAACTACGTTTTTGTATTATTACACAGCAATGTTAACCTGTTAACAGATCTCTGTTAAACACAATGATTTGTGTCTTGGGTTTTAAGCTTACTTATTTACTGAAACGTACATAGTTCTTGAAAATTATTTTTAGACTATTTTTACCTAGAAAGGCAAACTTTTTTTCATAAAAATTTGTTACATTCAGTTTGTAGTCAAATCATATATTTTATTTAAAAGCAATCTTGTATTGAAAAGAATGTTATTTTTTCATTTTTAAAACTTTCTCTTTCTGCCGGCCTTTTACGCTTTATCTGTTTGGAACAAAACTGCCTCTAAGCCATAAATTTAAAAAGAAAAAATTATAGGCCTTCAACGTCAACTTTATTTGTATTATATGTACATACCTATGTATATAAATACATATGGCACTTGATCAACAAGAGGGTATTAACTCGAAATTTTTAAAATTTCGTTTTTTGCAAGAAATCAATGAACAGTGGTCATATCTATCAGCTATAAAAATTTTACAACATTTTCTCCACTATTTCACCCCAAAAAAATACAGTTGTATTTCTCTTTGTATAGAAGAATAGTATTAAAAAAAAGTTTTTTGCCTCTACTGAAAATTTTAAAATTTTGAGTTAATACCCTCTTGTTGATCAAGTGCGATATGTATCTACATATGTGTATATATTTGACCAATACAACTATTTAATATACTTATGTGGATATTAATCAATAGATTCCTTTACAGACCTTCAAATGCAGATGCATATCCAATTAAGTGTAATATGACGTGATTGCTTGTTTTCTCATTAATGGGAAAAGTAGACATTAAATTGAAGCAAATAGACCGAATGACAAATGGACAGACATGAAAATCTTTTAGATAATGTATTTATGTATTTACATACATATGTACATATGTACTCGCATGAACCTGTCACAATTGAAAATATGTAACAACTACTGGAAAAATAATAAACAATTTAGTGCCTGTTCGCCGATAACGAAGAACTTCTTTCTTTCGAATAATTAAATTTGAAACAAAAACAAATTCAAAAATTTTGTTTTGGTTTTATATGTAACTAGCTGATCCCGGTGTACTTCGCTACCCCCCTCGTTATAAAATAAAATAAAAAGTATTTATATATCCTATTGTGACGATCGGTCCAGTAGTTAAGACTATATTACGATTTTTAATTTTAATAAAAAGGAGCGTGGTCCCATCCACTTTTCTCCCGGTACGTATTCCAAATTATGGCAATACCATATGTACCAAATATCATCGACGTAGGTCAAAAAATGCCCAAAATATGGCGATTTCAATTTTTGGGTTATATGGGAGCTGCCACGCCCACTTGTCCGATAACGCCCATTTTTGTCCTGATTACTCACATTAGTAACATATGAACTATTGCAATGTTTCAAAACTCTTGCTATCACAATAGTCAAGATATATGATGTTATTCAATTTATGTGGGAGGGGCTACGCCCACTTGAAATATTAAAAGCCTAAAACCATCCTCTATAAATTCCCTTTTGAATGACACCAGTTTGGGACAAATCGGTTGGATAGTTTCCGAGTCTATAGCGAACAAGGGTACAAACATTTTTTGTATTTTATATATATAGATTGTTCGAAAGAAAGAACTACTTCGACATCGGCGAACAGGCAGTTAAAAATCTTAGATATAGAATTTTTAAGAAACAAAAACAAATAAATAGTTGCAGTACAGAAACAGATATTCGTGAAGATGTATGTAGGTATGTAGATTTCTTAAATAGTTAAACAGAAAATTTTTCAATCTTATATGAAGAGCATTAACAATATTAGGAACGTAGGTAGCACCGTGGTATATACATATTTATGTATGTATCTAATGAATTTTATTGAACGTTTTATTAATTTTTTATCATTTTCTTTATTTTACAAACTCAATGTATATAGTTACATCACAAGCTAGAACGCACTTTTAATACTCTTACATATACAGTGTCCATACATATGATTAGTTTGTTTTCCAATTTAAAATTGTACATAAAAAGTAACTTGTTTTTTTTATAAGCACGTACAAAACTTTAATAATAATTATGCATTGCAATTGCAGAATATGATAGATAAGCCTTAAAACAGAACGAATAAAATGTAGCATGTATAACAAAAACTAATAAACAAAATAAGCGATAAGAACACCAGTATCTTTTTAACCCTTTGCAATATATAGAAAATGTATCAAGTGCAAGTAAATGTGTACTTACTTTAGTAAGCCCGATAATTGGCTAACCCCTAGTACATTTATGTTCCGTTGAAGCACCGATATGTAAATATTGTTTGTTATTAGGGATTGCTGGCAGAACAATTATTCTAAACTAAGTTCTTCAAACATTTTCTTATTATATTATGACACCGATTTTTATAACCTACATACATTTAGGTACAAATGTAGACACAATGGATACAAAGATTTTCTTGAACTTATTTAACATTAACTTTTTAGTACGTTCGTCTCGTTTTTTAAATAAAATTCACTACATAAAAATGTTTGTATTGTTTATCAACACATACACACACATTTACAATGTTTTATTTTCTTATTTATTAATAATTTTCTTTTTCCATTAATTGTAAAACACCGAGGAAATTTTTCCCGATAACATAACTTCACACGCACAGATTTTATTGCAGAATGACATATGATTATAAATTGACAACCAAACCATATGTTGAATGCATATCTGTCAGAAGTATAAAACATTCACAATAGCTTTTAAGGAATACTTAGCTGCCAGACTCGGTTGTTAGACAATATATATTAAATCGTTTGGCCCATAGGGCTTTGTATTACTGAACTGAATAAATAAATAAATAAATAAATAAATAATATAAATTAATTAATAAAAAAATTATTACGTTTTTAAAATATATAATATATTGCACAAAAATTTACATATCAATTAAATTAGCATTGAATTTTTAAGCCAAATAAAAGTTTTTTATATAAAATATATATCATTTAATAATAAATATTTTATATAACTAATTCAATCAAGCTTGAGGTATTTTTTATAAAAATTAACCATCAGAAGAGGAAGCCTCCCAACGGTGTAGCGAAATATGGAATATAAAAATTGAGTTCATTGTTAATTTAAAAAAGATCTCAAGCTTGATTAAATTAGTTATATAAATTATTTATAATTAAATTATATACATTTTATATAATAAAAACTTTTATTTTATTTTAAAGATCAAAAAACGAGATTAGAAAATCAATAAATTATTAAAATAAAAAATATCCAATAATGTATTATATAATTATATGCATTCAGCCGACATGCAAAAAAATGTTAATTCGAAAAATCGCAAAAACACTTAAGATCAGAATAGCCAACACTCGTCCTACATGGCTGTTTAATAAAGTAGTAAATTAATGAACTCCCCCTCATATGTCAAAATATATTAAACTTGTAAATAAACGCAACGTCAAAACAAATTTGGAAATAAGAAATAAAAGTAATATCTTCTATATTTTTTTCTTTCAATAGTAGTACATACTTTAATATATTTTAGATACACATCCAATTAAAATACCTTTATGATCTAGACTAAGGACTTCGTTCAACGATATTTTAAGTCAAGTGTAGCAACAAAAACACGTGTTATTGGAAAACACAATTTAGTTAATTTTATTCGGTATCCTTATTGAACATATAACATCTTCAACATGGGTATGGTACAAAAACGTAAGAAAATGCACTCTGGTGATACGCATCTTCAGAGGCGTTGGCGTGTTCGCAATCGTACAAGAGATCTTGATCTTATCGACCAGGATTTACGCACACAGTCGGCTGAATTAATAAACCAATCTGTGGATTTAGAGAAGCCGGGTTTTGCCCAGTTCTATTGCGTCCATTGTGCTAAATATTTTATAGATGACACTGCCATGCAGGCGCATTTTCGTACCAAAGTACACAAACGTCGCCTAAAGGCATTAGAAGCAGAGCCATATACCATTGAAGAGTCGGAACGTGCCGCCGGACGCGGTAGTTATCAGAAACCAAAGAAACGTGCAATGGAAACTCAGCCTTCCAAAGAGGAGGTTAAGGCTGGAAAACGCATAAAAGTTGAAGTTGCAGAAGAAACGACACGAAAACCTTCAAAAGCAAAAAAAAATGGAAACGTAAAAATGACTCAATGAATTCAAAATAAATTTTAATTTGAGATGTATTTTCTTTTTGATTTGAATATTAAATGATGAAATCGTATTTAAAAATTTCGTGTTCATGGCGTTTTGGATTATAACTTTCCATATGTATGATATATCATATGAAGATATGACTATGTTGCAATTAAGGAGCGATATATAAAGTATCGAAAAATATACAGATACATATTTACAAAAAATTTATTTTAACATATGTATGTATCTATTCAACAGGAGATAGATACATTTCTTTTTCAATATACAAAATAATTTAATTCTATATTTATGATTAATAAAGGAAATTTGTTCAAATATTTAAGGAAATAAGAGCGCAACAAATAAGTGTACCATTACAAATTATATGACGCAAAATTAAAAAACTAATAACAAAATCTCAAAAGTAAACTTAACTCAGGCTTTGGCAAACAAAAAAAAATTAAATTTGCGTATATAGTAAGACGTACATGTAATAAGATATTTCAAATTTTATTTATACAAATAATGTGGTTAATTGCGGGTTTTCTTAACCAAATTAAGTGGAGTTTCCAAGGGAGTATTTAGAGTTACAGATGAGGAGGGTAGTACAGCTGCTGAAGTTTTCACAGGGCTTGAGATTGACTTTGAGGTAGTTATATTATCGTTGTTATGACATTCCAAAAAAAATGGATGCTGTAAAGCTTCGTCGGCCGTTATACGTTTGTGAGGATTTATCTCCAACAAACGATAGAGTAAATCATAAGCACTGGGTGGAAATATATCGTCCGCATCTAGAGGTTCTGTGACAAAAGCTGTTTCCATGCACAAACAGTTAAAGCAAAATTGATCGCAATTCAAGCAAATTTCACAGCAGGTACCATCCGGATATGCGTATTTCATTAAGAGTTCAGGTGAACTAAATTTGGCACGATTTCTGAAACGTACACACAGTTTACGTAAATCCAATGGTTTAGTTTTCTGTGAATGTGTTACTAAACGATCTAGTTCATAGGCTGTTTTACGTATAGTTTTATCACCAAATATAGTTATCATTTCAGCCAATGCCACAAAATCGTTTGGTGCCTTAAAAAATGGATAAACGGACGAGAGAATGGATAGAAAAATTACACCCGAGGCCCATATATCGACGGCTGTGGTTTGATCGGGATATTTCAGTAACACCTCAGGCGGCCTATAACCAGGTGTGCCAGCACGCGATGCGTGAATTTCTTTCTTCACCAGACAAATATTGCAAACTAGATGGTTGCCATAACAATAACATTTCGGACTATTTAAGGCTGTCAAATTACGATTAGTGTTGTATTTACCATCATTATTGTTGTTGTTATTATTCGCGTTAGCTGTCTGTGCAACAGGAGGAGTATTTTTACTCCCACCTGCAGACGAATTACGTGTACTACTGTGTTGAAGACTTTCAGCTCCACCTTGAGCACGTAACTTTTGCTGCAAACGGCTACTCATGGTGTGTGTATTAGATGCGGCAGGAGTCTTACGTTCCTTTGGACTTGCATTATCACCTCCAGTAGTGGGAGCTCCTTTTGATGCTGCGGATGAAGTTTTAGGAATCTCATTAATTTGTTTCAAAGGCATTTTAAAAGGTGTATGTGTTAAAATACCAGTATTATCGACATTTGCTGCTCGTGTGGTTTCTACAGTTGGCATGATCGCCGTACTTAGTGATTCTGGTTCAGGTTCTACGTAACGTAATCGTTTTACTGGTCCACTGAAACCAACGCTACACGAAGTTACTGCAGTTGCACGTTCCGAAGATTTTGTAGCCTCTTCCTCTCGAGACCTTTTGCCTTCGCCAAGAGTAATTCCGCTTTCTAATTTTTCCGTTGGACTGCTGTTATTGTTAATTATCTGTTGGGCCAATCCAAAATCAACCAATAGAAATTGTCGTTTGCTGCGATTGTATAAAAAATTACTAGGTTTAACGTCACGATGTATAACATTGAAGCGATGAACATGACGCAAAGCCATCAAAAGATTTTTCATATAAAACTTAGTTTCGATCACATCCATTTTATTGTAAAAATCATGAAAACGATCATGTGCTAAAAAAGGCATAACAAAAGCCACTGATTCATTGCAGCGTATACAACAATTTATGCCCACAACATTATTGGTCCCACTAAAAAAAATTAAAACCGAAAACTTTAATTAATTTCGTCCTTCAATAAAAAAGATATTATTGTTTTAAAAAATGTATTAAGTAAGCACATGACGAACTTGTGCTAACGTAATTAAGATGTATTTGCTATGTTTTTATTTTAATAGCCTCACAGATATGCACAAAGAAATGTACATCAAGAACTTTACATATATTTTGCTTAATTAGGAACTTATCTAGTTGTAGCTTTTGTTTTGTTTTTAGAGGAACGGGAAAAATCGAATAAAACGGATGAAATGATAGGGGTTCGATGAGTAATGCAACCAACTATGACATACATAAAAGTAATACCGGTTTAGATGACTGTCTCTGAATAACATCAGAGTGCAATTTTTATTCGTGTTCTTGCAATTTGATTTAATAATTTTGTGCGAACAGATTTATGTTTGACTGTAATCTATATATGTATATAAAAAAATGTTGTAAGTGTGTTGTAACTTTATAACCCACGAACGGTCAAACCGAATTCGATTTTTAATAAATTCCGAATCTAAAACAGTAAAAATTGTGGTTTTTTTTGCCACTAATTTTTCATTGGTTTGTGTCTAAAACGAGCGTTTGAAAGAGTTCTATACAATTATACTTCAGACAACGAAATACATACTTCATCAGTTATGTTCGAACAATTTTTGGTTTGACCGAAATTGATGAT
This sequence comes from Lypha dubia, assembly GCA_947311025.1. Lineage (NCBI taxonomy): Eukaryota > Metazoa > Arthropoda > Insecta > Diptera > Tachinidae > Lypha > Lypha dubia. The sequence continues at coordinate 6,891,133 of OX371262.1, read as the reverse complement.
TTTTACACAACTCTATTATTTTATGAAGCACAACAGTAAGTTGTAGTGAAAGAAATCACACAAACGCTGAATATCGTTTAACGATAAGTACATTTTTATTAGTAAATAGCTGCCATGCGAAGTTTTTGCAGTATAAACATTGATTTTACTTTTAATATTATGCATATAGTGTATGCATATGTATGTACATAAATCCACTATTATATTGAATAATATTTTAACACAAATACACATATGCATATACTTATTGATAAGTAGTCAGTTTTAACTGATTTCCTTAATGTAATAAAAATATAAAGGCGGTAAATGCATATAAAAAAGAGTCAGAAAACTTAGCAAAAGTCAGGTGAAAATTGAATGAACTCATGCAAGCAAGCAATTATTATCATGTGGTTCATTTATTTATTTTTGTTTTACTTATAAATCGTACATTCCTCATGACGCAAAAGCCCAAAAGCTTGATGACGTTGTTAACATTATATTTGGCTTTTTTATAGTGTTGCCAAATGGGTTATCCATGCTTTCGAAGATCAAGAAATTTTCGGGATTATACTTATCGAAATATTTTTTAATAAAGATTATTTTTAACAAATGTCGATGTATGTATGTATGTATGTACATCAATATGGCAAAATAATTTTATATATTACTTTTTTTTTTTTTTTTTTTTTTTTACGTTTTTATATATCAATATATCAACATGTCTCGAATCTAAATCTATCGTTTATGGAATTGACATTAGCGGGATTGCTTAGTCATAGATTCTAAAGACAACTACTTTTAATTTTCATTAATGTTATGCCGTTATTTTCCGATTACAATCATAAGTCTAGTAGGCACGAAAATTGTCTGGCAACAGTGCTCGCTAATTTAATTATCTTTTGGTTAAATATTATAAATTCCACATCTTTCCCTGTGTAGCGTGTCTTTATTTTTTTTTTAAATAATGCGTCACAGACTTAATTTGCAATAAATATACGAGTAGGGTATATATATACATTTATATCTATGTACATACACAGTATGGGGCAATACATATTGGACATATTCGAAACAAAATTTCAAAAATAGAACAAGTTTGGCTTAATAAATTATTACAAGTTAAAAATGTATTGAAACAAAAGCCATATCAAAAATTCAAATGACAAAATATGTTGGATTAAACTGTATTATTAATTGTTGGTACATTAACCTGCATCAGAAAAAATCACCAGAGCTTATACTGATAATCTCAACCAATATTTGTGAAAAATCTGTTATTTCTTTTCAGTCTAATAGGTATTGTACAACACTGTACATATGTACATATGTATCATACATATATAATCCACAGTTGAGTATGCAATATTATTTTTAAAATACATTTATCTTGTGAACAAACAAAAAATTTAAATAAACGTATTTAAACTTAATCAGTTTTACAAATAGGCGTTTTTTTAAACCATATTTATATACTTACATAAATTATAAAAGAAATAAAAACTTAGTTGCTTATAAATAGCAAAATTTTGCTAAATAAATAATTAATAATAATAACATATTTCTAAATACCTATCATAACTTTTAATGGAAAAACTCTTACCCGATTTTCGCCATGCATTGCAGTTCTTTCATTATTCTATCCGGATGACTAGTTGGTATATGATGCTTAATAGCAAATTTACGTTTAAGATTTTCCGGTAAATTACGTTGTTTTTTCAAAGTGCCTAACAGTACCGTACTAAAGGTACCATTACCAATTCGACTATGTATATCGAATATGTTTTCGATTTCTGGAATTCGCATTTTCAAATCATTGATAGCTTCTGCAAAAGACAAAATATGTTTTTAATTATTGTTTGCTCAATACACTATCTATTGTGGAAATTCTATGTAGTTTGTTTAAATTATGGAAATTAACAACATCAAGAAAAGTAATTGATATTTAAAGATATTTATTGCTTTACATGTGGCGTGTTTGAAATTAAATTTTGTGTACATTTATTTTCTGTTCCAATAATTTAACAAAATTTCAGAATTTCGAAGGAAAGAACTTTGCGAAAGAGCCAGTTGGGTTAATTAATAGTACTGCACCTGTGTTATGTTGCAGAGGTCGCCAGTTCAATAATATGGATCTGGCCCATATGTTTCCTACTGAAAGTAAGTGTGTACCCTTACTTCAAATCTAAACTAAGACTTTAAGTAGAGGGTTTTGCTACTAAAATAATCAATTTTTAAATTATTGCCGAATGTCCACCACATTTTTAGAATATATGTAAGTAGGTATGTATATACATATATTTTTTGTGTAACAGCAATAAATATAAATTAATTATAACACATTATTGAACTATGTATGCATGTTATTCATGTAAGCAATTATGTATGTATGTAGTCGAATAGGCCAAATGTGCCGTTAGTTTGACCAATTCTTTGGAATAAGCAACTGTTTCTTACCTTCATTCTTATTACGACTTGAAGTAGCCTTTGCATATACGGCTGCCTGCTTTTCCAATGGAGAAGTTATAGATGTAGTTGCCTTAGCACACATCAATATTTGATTACCCATAGTTTTATTGTTATGAGGGTTTTCTTGCGCTGTCTCCGACTGCAGTTGTGATGTTAATTGCGAATGTATTTTTTCTGTTGCAGTATTATTTACAATGTAATTGGCATTTTGTTGCAAGGCCGTGTTATTAGTACGTTGTCTTGTGTTCCGATATAAGCCGGCAGCATCTTTGATTAAAGTTGCTGGTGGAGGTAAAATAGCTGGAGACACTGAGGTAACAGTTGTTGGAATCGTAAATGAATTTTGCGTATCAGCTATGTTTGTATTAAGATTGCATTTCTTACTAACTTGGGTTTTCGACTTTCTTTCCATTTTTAGTCTTTAGTATATATGAATTTATTTCTTCTTAGCGCTCGCGCTTTTTTTTTTATGATGTTGCAAATTTTAAGCAATATGGAAAAATTAAAAAAATGTTCACCGTTGAATAATATTTGGGTTTACTTATGCCACCCTCACCCTTGTCTCTTATGAACACCGGCGATTCTTCGATTTAGTGGCTATTACTTTGCTAATCACAATTTTATAACTTGCTATTATAGCTGCGAAATAAAACTATCCGATAATTTTGTTATAATCTCAACAGTAATAATTTGTATGCACTCTGCTGTTATAATTTATTTTTTTCTTTTGACAAGCGGCTTGTCAAATTTTATATACATTCATATGTATGTAGCTATATAAATTCAACAATTATTTTTCTTTCAAATCACATCATATAGAAGCAATAACAATCACAGAATATGCAGAATTATGTCTGTGATTACTATATCGTGTTTTTTAGTGCAGAGTTTTTTTAAACGAAAATAAATTATAAAAAACAAACCAATGATAATTTTCAACAACCGACCTTTGCAAACGAATAAAACGCAATGAAGAAATTACCGAAACCAACTGAAAACAGAAACAAAATGGAAGTGCTGTCAACTCTACAGGAATTAAAACGGTGTTTTCAAATTAACCTATCTATAAATTTTAATTAACAAACATCAATGCCAAACAAACCTTAAAAAAGGAGATTTGCTTTGATCTAAGAATTGGACCATGGATCATATATGGATTAATAATATAAATACATAAGCCCAAGGAGGATACATACAAGGGTCTCGTGGTCACACGTCATTATTTTCGCCCACTTTCGCCGCTTGTATTTTTTTTATTTCCCTCCGATGTCAAAACATGTTTTACAGTACATATTTTCGATATTACAGGGTGGAACTCACGTATTTTGCCACTGTTTAATCTGAAACTTAACTTTATTTATTTTTTATATAATTGATACACGTATTATGATTAATATTCTTTAGTTTGTTAAACACCTCTGTTAGGATTTAAATTTTACTCGTTGCTGGCAACTTTGTATTATAGGGATATTTATTTGGATTCTAACGAGTAAATTCCTAGCGGTTCGATTAAACTTTGCATTCCCCATCTCTATATTTTACTCGTTGTATTTACATGTACTTTGATTCTTGAACGATTATTATCGAAATTTTTTGCCGTTTAAAGGTATTCATTCTTTGCAAATAAAGAATGAGAATTTTCTGAACTTAATATACGAATATATACATTTATGAATTAGTTTTACTTAAGTTAATGAACATAATATGTAATATTGTTATTTTTGGATCTATGGGCTTTATATTACATTTTTTAATAAATAAATAAATAAAATATAATTGTGTTTTATTTGATAAACTTTTCTTTTCATGCTTTTCCACTAAACACCAACAAAAATTATCCCGATGCTACCCTATTTGTCGAAAGGTAGCCAGTCACTTCTGGCAGTAGGTGTTTCTACAAAATAATCGATTCGACAGCACAGCCATATTACAATTAATTATATATGAAATTTACTTTTGAGAATATATTAATTAAATTTAATGTTATATATTTATTTACATATTTTATTTACATATTAAATAAAATGTTTCATATTATTTTTCTTCTTGCTTTTCTTTACACTCTATAGCAAAATCGAAGAATTTCCGTAAGCAACTCAACATTCCCCTTAGGTCTTGAGATTTCTGTAAGAACTCTTTAATTTGAACAAAATTAGAATGCTGTGGAAAAATCTCTATCAAATCAAATATTCCGTTAATTTCACTGTATGTTATGTAACAAATATTTCCATAGTAAAGCTGAAAATTTTTTAAATAAATTAAAATTATTATGAAGGAACTTTAAAATAATGTTATTAGTCTCAAACACACCGTTAACTGTATTCCGTTATTTTTTATTAATTCACATTTTGTAATTTGATACCCCAGAATAACACAAATTGTTTGTAATGTGTAATTTTTATCAGCTAGCAGAGTCTGATTAGCTAGAAAAGTATAAAAAAATGTGTAATACTGTAAATAAAGATGAAGAAAAACTTTAACCCGATTACGTAAAAAGTAAAATTTCAAATAATATGTTAAAAAATACTTGGCATAATCGGGTGAATACGTATGGATATGTCCACATATACACTATATATTTAATTACCTGCTTCCAATTTTTTTTGCAAATTATACTCCTCCTTTAGCGCATTTGTAAGATCTTCATGTACCGATTTTAAACCCTCTGATATTATTTCATATTTATTTAAACAGTCTGATCTTTCAGTAATCAAATTCTTAACTTCAGTTTTGAAGTCTTCACATTTTTCTTGTAGATTTTGCAACTCATTATTATCTTTTAGTTCTTTTAGTTGATCATTTTGTTTCCGTGTTAGTTCCATATTACAGTAAAAAAATCCTAAAATCATTTAAAATTGTGATACGAGCATATATGTACATAAGTCATTCAGAGATCTTTGAAATCAACCTATTTTGACTGTATGGTATTAAATTTTTGGCATAGCAGATCCCAAGGAGCAACAGCATCACGATGACAGTGTTTGGGATATGAAAAATATCTTAAATATATGTATGTTGAAAACATGTATTGCAACTCTGTGGCGTTTAGCCTTTTCCACGAAGTAGTGAAATAATAATCAAAACTTTTTTATATTACATTGATTAAATAAAATAAAACGACGTAGTTAAAAGTTTTTCATCGCCAAAAACAGTGAGACAGTCTACTGTACAATATTTTTATAGTGCTTGTGTTGCATTATTTATTTATGTACTTGCCGTTTAGCTCCTTTTTCGTAGACAGAATAGAGCATTCAACAACTTATGGGGTTGTTTACAATTTTTCTAGTTTAATATAATTTGATGTGCTGTATCAGAATTTTGTGAATCAGATTGAGAATAAAGTATTATTTTTAAGCAGAACTTTGTTTTTTTTTTAGACCAACATAAAAATGGAAAAGGCGCGTAAGAACGAATAGAAAACTGTTTGACAACACAATGACTGGCCGTATTTACACGTGTATCTGTGCTGCCGGAGCCATTATTTAATTGTCAACAATACATCGCAAAATCCCAATACTTAGCATAGCATTGTATATATAGTTCTAGCTGATAGAAATAAAAATTTTCACAATATTATTATTAAAAATATAATAGCCAATGTAACCAACATCACACTAAAAGTAATTGCTTTTGTTACGAAGTTTAATTAAAATAGTATGTCGTATTACACATATGTAAGTCGGCAGCACAGTTGGGAAAATAAACAGCTGTTTAATTATAACAGATATGCTATATTGTACATCTCCTGTGATTGCCTGTTACTGAAAACAAAAACACTTTTCCCTAGCTCTCGATATTATTTTATAAACAGTTATAGTTTTATAAACAATTGGACTAAAAATGGTTAAATTAATTTTATAATTTTGCATGCCAGAGTGTTTTTTAAAAAAGTGAAATAATGTCATCAGTGATACGCAAAGCACAACCAGATTGCTTGCGATACTTTCTAAAAATTCTTTGCACACCCAACAGCAGCCATGAGGAAAGCAGCTGTAATAGTGGAAGAGAGGAATCATGTACAGTCGACAATTTAGTAGACGTTTTAATAAAAGATGGAAATTATTCTATATGTAAGTTAACATATAAATTTTAATTTCAATTTTACTTATTTTTTTAAATTATAAGCTGACGCCAAGGAGACAGTGGCAAATGCTTTACGCGATGGGTTGCTCATGCCAGTGTCAGCGTCAGTATCACCTCGCGCTCCCAGAATAATAGTGCCGGAACTTAAACGCTTACGCTTACCTACACTTGAAGAGATTAGAGAGGCACATTCTCACGATTTTTATTGTTACGAATGTCACTTACCAGGTATACTGGAGGAATGTGGTCAATGTTGGCGTTCATTTCATCGTTTGTGTTATCGTAAGAGCGCAGAACGTCCCAACTATGCTGTCCCTTCGTCACGAATACAAAAGAATAGATTACCGGCATTTAGTTCCGACACCGATTCCGAAACAGATACGATACGCTGTTCTACCGTTCTGGGCTACGAAAGTGATATTAGAGGCAACTCGTCTTTAATGCAGATAGATCAAAATTCCGCATCTAGTTGGACCCCACAACGTCAGGGTATCACTGCCGCTGAAATGCCCAACGAAAGCTTGGAACACTCAGCTAGTAACACTACGACAATTGCATCTCAAACAGAAGGAAAACCTGTACTAGATGAACTTGAAAGCAAGACCAAACTTGAAGTGGTTTGCTTGGGAGAAATACGACCACCCAATCGTAAAAGAGCAAATGCTACACCTTCTAACGTATCCTATAAAAATGAAATAGCTGGCAACGATGAAGATGAGCATGACTTGGAGTTATGCACTAGTTGTCGTCTTCTTAAACGTGCCGATTTACGCAATCCTGCCAACATAGAGGCAGATGAGTTGTGTCATTTAGTTAAGTTCACCTTCTCCCATAATAGGGAATGGCTGACACACGATCTTCGTACATATTTGGATGCTAAACATGCAAATTCCTCTGAAATAAATATTATTTTGCGCCTAATGCTTCATTTAAGATTAATAGGCTTAAGTGATGTTAATGATAAGCTTGAGAGAAAAGAATATACATTTCTTATGGAATTTTTGGTGGATTTATTGGATATTCAGCACAGCGTTGGAGTATTTTTTGGACGTAAGTTCATTACTTTGCATTAAATAATTAAAGTCTTAAATGTTAAATTTCGATGATTTGAAAGGTCGTTGTTTGCAGGGCTACATAAGCTACATGCGGCTGAAATAGATTAGTTTATGTTAGTATTGATTTTTGAGCATAATGCATAATGTGAGCACCACGAAATAAGCCCCTATGCAACATACAATTGCTTATAAATAATAGATATACATATCGATAATAATTTTATTATAAACACTTTTCTTCATAGTGATTGAAATGAGCTTGTCTGATTCTTTCAGTGCCAACTAAAATAAATTTTAAGTTTACAAAAGTTTTTACTGTAATTATTAATTTTCAGCCTATAGTACTGAGTTGGAATCTACGAAATGGTTATTACGCGATATATGTCACGATCTTTCGGAAATCCGGCGATGTCCGGACTGTTTCCGGTATTCCCATGAAAAACAATCTTCTATTTGGTTTGCTAAGCCCTGTGTACAACGCCATGAACTGGTTTATGCTAAACACAGTGGTTTTCCCTATTGGCCAGCAAAAGTTATTCGAGTTTTACCGAACAATAAATTTGATGTACGTTTTTTCGGTGGCAATCATTCACGTGCTTTAATCGATGTTCGTTTTATTAAGCCTATCGATGCGGATACGAAATCACTTAAATTAGGCAATAGTCCAGCTATAAAGAAAGCAATGGAAGAGTTGCGTTATCATCAAATGCTATCAAGTTATCCACCCATTGCGTTTAGTTTTCATGCAAATCCTCAATACACGGAGGATATTATACGTAGCGTTTTGGGTACGTCAACAATAAATAATTCTTTGGTCAAAGAAAAACCCGGCAAACGGAAACGTAAAAATTCTTCGTCAATAAATATTACAGCTGAAAATGCCAACAATGGTCAACAATTTAATTTTAATTTATCCCATGGAAGCAATAACGATGATAATACTCTATCGACCAGTCAAACAACAATGTGTACTGAAGTTTCAGTATCTTTAAAACGCTTAAACGTGCACAGTTTAAATAAAATAGCTTTTGAAGAAAATAACAATAGAAGCAAAATATCAACTCGTAAAACGAATAAAACTTTAAAAGTTGACGATCGTGCCAGAATGGTAAATATGTACATACAACACCTTTGTTCAATTCGCAACCTATTATACGTCGTGTTTACATGTTGTATAAATATTGTTGCTAATTTCCACTTGACAACATGTTTCAGTAAATGTTTATATGGAAATTACCAGCAAAATTTGTGCATCAAAATTTTTTTAAAGATATTTTTGATAAAAATTGTGTATGCTTTAAATTTTAGTTAAACGAAATTGAATGTGCCCAAAAACTTATAAATGATTTAAAGCAAAGAAATGAAAAACTCGAAGCCCAAAAACGAAAACTTCAGGAAAAACTAAAAAAACAAGAGCAGGAGAGAAAAGTGTTAAAGCGTAAACAATGGGTCAGTAATAATCTTATTTGGAATTTATAAATATTTATTATAATGTCTTCAACAGTTAAAACCATTTAAAAAGTCGTTATTATTTATTTGGCAAAGTATTAAATATTAAGTAATTATTTTTAGTTTGAGCTAATCAGGCCTAAGTTAATTAATGTCAAATAAAACAAAGTTTTATTACATATTTCCCCGACGTTTCGTAACTTTTTTGGTTACTTCTTCAAGGGTCGTAATATGAATTTTTTAATTTTCACATTAAAACATTTTGGATATTAATTACAGTAAACATAAAAACACAAATTTGTATAATTACGGACATAACACACAAATTTGTATAATTAAACAAACTTAAAATTAATATCACAGAGTTGTTGATCACAGTACTAGGTTAGGTTAGGTTAGCAGGCTGCTGGTAAAGGGAAGATTAGATTCCAGCTCACTTGGGTCCTGATATGGTCCCATTGTATCACAGTATTAGCTCAAACTAAAAATAATTACTTAACATTTAAAAAGTGATTATTAAAATTCATTAAAAACTTTAAAAATATGTCTAAATTAATTTTTTTAGTGTTATTGGTGTTTGGAAGAAGCCATATATTTATGCTGTTTTCGTGCTGCTTATTGTTCTCAAATATGTCAAGCTCGCCACTGGAAGGATGGCCATAGTGAAGTTTGTAAAAATCAATCTGAGAGTAGAAAAACATAATATTTTTGCCCATTGTCGTTTTTTTTTCAAATTTGATATTTTGTTAAATGCCTTTCTTATCTTTATCTTCATTAAGTTAAATCGCAAAGCTTTTTTTGTAAACTTAAAGAAAGAAACTCAAAAAAAGTGCAGGTAATATTTTAATATGTAGGTATGTATATGTTAGTAAGAAGGTATCGTTGCAATGAATAATTTTTAATTAACATCATGTTTTATTATTTTGAAGTGAACTCCATTTTATATATTTTAATAATAAAATATAAGATTTTGCTCGCCATTATCCTAGAGTAAAAATAAATTATACGACCCTGTTTTTCAAATCGATTCAATTTAAACTTCTCAGTTTTAAAAAATTTTGTTAATTTTTTTATTACTTAGTACCTTGGTATAAAAATCATATTTGGAAGGAAATTATAGTACATATATACATATATATATATATATATATATATATATATATATATATATATATATATATACTTATATATATATACTTATATATATATATGTATATATATAGCTGGAATATTATTAGTTTTCAAATCGAATCTATTTTCAAAACAGGGCCGATAATCTTTTAAATTTCATTTCTGCTACTCGTTAATAATTTAAGACATTATTATATTCTTACTTTGTTAAAATTCCTTCAATAAAATAAACTTCTAACTTTGAAAATGTGTATGAATTCGTACATTTGTTTTTTTTTAATTTTTTTAAGGTATAAAAATCGTATGGTGTTGTATTTATATACCCACCCTACTGCTGCTGAAAGAATATACTTATGTATGCATGTAAATGGATATGTACGTTTGTACTTCAAATTATTTAACAACTGTAATAACTGATGCAATTAGACATTTTCTAAAACCTTACTATTATGTAAAACATACTAAAAAGTTTTTAATTAAACCAATTGTTTGCATATACAAGTCGGAAACTCGTATTATTATGAATATTACAGAATTCTTAATATCATAGAGGCATAGTACGAAATTAGTTTTTGAAACAAAATTTTAAACTTTGGATTTTGATTGGTAGCAGTTTGTTTGAGTGAAACTATGCAGCAATTCACATGTGTAAATTTTGATACAAAGCTGGCATTTCACTACCACTGGAAAGTTTGGCATTGGATGGGCATTAAAGCCCCTAAGAATTGTAATACAATGCTTTACCGCATTTATGCCGTGGCTATAAATTTCCTAGTAACATTTCTATTTCCCTTGACTTTAATTGTAAATGTTTTTTTTGCTAAAAATACTCAACAATTGTGTGAAAATTTAACCATTACTATAACAGACGTAATAGCCAATTTGAAATTCACCAATGTATATTTGGTACGTGGTGAATTGGAAAAAATAAATACTATTCTGGAAAAGCTAGACCAGAGGGCGAAGAATGTCGAAGAACAAAAAGTTCTGAAAAGCGCCATCAGTATGTCACAAACATCATTTCTTATATTTGCACGCCTCTACATAATGGGAACATGTTTAAGTATTTTGAAGGTACTATTTGCGAATGATCGTAGTCTATTGTATCCGGCATGGTTTGGAGTAATTTGGATTGATAACACTTTGGTGTATATTATGGTTATGTCGTATCAATTATTTGGTCTTATCGTGCAAGCTTTACAAAATTGTGCTAATGATTCTTATCCACCTGCATATCTAATTATATTAACGGCTCAAATGAAAGCACTTGAATTGCGTGTCAGAGCTGTTGGTCGCACGAAAAATGGCTGCGAAGGAATGTGTTTAACCAAAAAAGAACAGTTGAGAAGTTTACATGAATTTAATGAGTGCATAAGGGATTATGAAACTATTTTAAAGTAAATATTTTTGCAAATTTAATATTTTATTCGAGCAAATACTCAAGAATTTATGTTTTTTTTTTTATAAATGTTTATTTGTTATGGGTTAGCTAATCTGTAAGCATTTCATTGATAGCTAAATAGCAACACATCAGTAAGAAAAATAAACAGATTCGTATCAAATAAAAATTTATTTGCTGTGTTGATTTTAAAGTTTTTTAAAAATTGTTTTGCTTGTGCTTTAGTAATTCCCAGACATTATTTGGGAGTTCATGTATGAGTAGATGAGTTTTGAAACTTTTAAAACATAATGGTAAAGACCTACTGATGAGTTGGTATTTAGCTACCAATGAAATTTATATGCACATATAGTTTTGTTAACCCATACCAAGTAAAATTTTTGAAGAACGTAAATATTTTTGAATATATATCGCAATTGATCAACAAGAGGGTATTAACTCCAAATTTTTAAAATTAAATTTTTTGCAAAGAAAATTTCACACCATTTTCTCCTTTCTTTCACCAAAAAAAAAATACAGCTGTATCTCTCTTTGTGATAGAAGAGTAGTATTAAAAAAAGTTTTAGCCTGCACTGAAAATATTAAAATTTTGAGTTAATACACTCTTGTTGATCAACTGCGATATGCAAATATTTTTAATATATATACATATAATATTTGTATAAAAGTATTTAAACGATTTTTTCCTTAGTTTGTTTTCCATAATTTCAAATATTATTTCAAAAGCCTGCTTGGCACAGTTCGTATGCTCGGCTTTGGTTCAATGTACAGTTGGGTTACACTTTCTTTATGTGGTCGATGCTGCGGATTATGGCGCTCAAATTATGTCCATAATCTTTTTTATTGCTGTTACCTTGGAAGTATTTATTATATGTTATTTTGGCCATTGTATGAGTACGCAGAGTTTCAATTTAACACATGCCTTTTATTCGTGTGGCTGGTTAGCTCAGAATTCGTGTTTCAAAAAGAATTTAATAATAACATTAATGCGTACGAATAGACATTCGATAACTTATGCTGGATCTTATATACCGGTAGATTTACCAACATTTGTGCAGGTGAGTTTATTGCAAATGAACCGTTCAAATTATTTATTAACAATAATTTATATAATTTTATAGCTCATGAAATTTGCTTATTCTACGTTTACTTTATTAATACGTTTTAAATAATTGCCAATAATTTAGTATAGCAGTTAGTTCAATTTAAACTTTACATGTATGTATTTACAAATTCTTACTGATATTCTTACAAAAATATATTCATACTCACTTACCGTAAAGCATCCTGTTTATTATTGTTTATTTCATCAAAGCAGGATAGTAATTCAGAGTCCATTAAAAATATTGAGTACGAAAAGTTTATTGCTTTTTATTTGTATTTAATAAATATGGCTCACATATTTCACTGAAAACTGTAGTAACGTTAAAAACTCAGTAAAATATAAAACCTATAACATTTTTTTTCAAGTATACCTTATTTGGAGCTAAACAAGCATTTCTTTTTATTATCCATTTTAACTAGAGTTTGTAGAGTTTTCAATTCTGCCGGTGGAATCTTGTGTGTGAGGAGAACTGCAGGGATCATCATTATTCTCCTCTATATTTTTACGTGAACTGTTAGTGTAATTTTCTGGTTCCTTGAATACATGTTCATAGCCGGATTTTGGGTTTTCGTTACTATCTCCATGTGCATTTTCTCCACTTTGCGCAGCATCACTGCTAGTTTCTTTAAGTTTCTTCCACATTTTGGAAGCTGCCAAAAGTTTTAGGTTAGGTCTAGCCATTTCATCTTCGGGGAATATATAATCGAATACTTCTTCCCAGCCCTCTTCTACACCAGATTCTGAAATAATCTTTTGCCTCTTTTTGACACGTCTGGGCATTTTTTCCATAACGTTTTCCAAACTGACTTGATCCCCGGATTCTCGTTCAAAATCGCGCCAAGCTTCAAGAAGTAAAACTCTAGATTCCTTATCGCCTAATTGGCGTAAAGTGTCATTAGCTCTTTCGTAAACTCTACGTGCCAAACGTAAATTCATATCATCATCTTCTTCGCCCAATTGGGAAGTTAATTCAAATTTAGCATAAGACATCCATACTTTAACGTGTTGTGTTCTTTCCAAGAGTCTTTCATAGAGCTGACGTGCCATTTCCGATTCTCCCTGTGCTACTTCAAAATCGATATAGGCCTTCCATAATAATTCGGGCATATCCAATCGTGGTTGCTGTACTGCTAACTCGTATATTGCTCTGGCTCGTTCAGTATCACCCAATAAATTTTCCAGTTCACCAAATTTCATCCAAGTCACACAATTTTCAGGGCCGAATTCTAAGAATTTTTCATACAGTAAGCGACAGCGATCAAATTCGCGCAGCTGAATTTCCAATTCAATATAGCCTCTGAACAGTTTATCTCTGGGGCACATACCAATAGCCATGCCTAAACTTTTGCGTGCTTTTTGCAAATCTTTGCATCTGAGCATAAACTGAGCATACATAAGCCATATTTTGCTAAATGTGAACTTTTTATGTGGTATTAATTCCAAACAAGTTTTATATATTTGGCGGGTGCGATCTAAATCTTCGGTTTCAAGTTCTTCATAGAGGGCATAGTTAATCCAGAGGTAAATATAGCGTCGCCAATAATTTTTTTCATTAGCAGGTGGAACATTTGCAATAGCCCGTTCATAAGTTTCTCTTATAAGATCAAGATCGCCTTCGCCCTCTATCAATCTTAAGTAGTCAAACCAAGCATCATAGTTTTGTGGGTTGCTAGCCACTTCTTGTTCGTACTGAAACTTTCTTTTCGACACTATAACATCTTCAATACCAGCACGATCTCCATATTTTTTTTCATGTATTGTATAGGCTTTGTACAATTCCTGAGTGCGGTCCTTTGGCAAATGATCCAATGCGTATTTGTATATAACTCTAGCACGATCATGTTCTTTTTGACCTTCCTCAAAGCGTGCGAATGCTATAAATAAGCGTTCATCGATATAATCGTCGCCAAAGAATTCAACAGCTCTTTCAAATACCCTACGAGAGCCATGTATAAAACCATGAGACTCTTCAAAACGAGCAAATTTTATCCAGTTTTTTACATCGGGATGAACATACACAAAACGTTCATATATAGCACGAGACCGATCGATTTCCTTATAACGTAGCTCAAAATTAACATAAGTTTGCCAGGCCTGCTCTTCTGGCTGCCATTCCATCCATCTTTCAAATACCTGTCTTGCTCCTGCAACATTTTCCAGCATTTCTTCCATGTAAGTATATTTATACCAGAATTGATTAACGCGTGGCATAACAGTAACGGCTCTGTCCCAAAGATTGCGAGCATGATTAACTTGTTTATTTTTCATTTCCATTTCTGCATATTTTAGCCAAATCGTCACATTACGATGATCGTTGTCCAAAGCTCGCTCCCATATTGAACGAGCACGCTGAATTTCTTTTTGCGATTCTTCCCATTGCGCATACTTTATCCAATGGCTAACTACCATCCGATTTTTACGCAGATTATCTTCGAAAACTTTTCGTTTGCGCTGTTGGTAATCTGCTAATTCAGCTGGATCGGAAATTTTTTGCTTAGGAGGTGGCGGTAAAATTTCCAAATCACGTTCTTTAGCCTCACGTAAAAGTTGTTCTGCGGTGATTTGCACCTCCGCGGGAGCTTTATTTTTCACCTATCCAGGACAAACCAAATACGAAATTAGTCATACATATATTACAAAGATTTTAATGTTTTATATACCTTGGCGACTTTGGGCATTTTTTGTGGTCTCTCCATGTTGGTAAATTTGTAATAATATATTTTCTTTTAGAATAATTTGCAAAACGTTTAGCTGGTTTAGCTGATGCTAATACGAAATAAAAACAATGGACAATAGTGACTTATGAAACCAAAACAAACACATGGTTGTAAAATTTTCGTACATTATTCATTCAAAACAAAGTTGTTTTGAGTCATTCTGTTATTTTTTTGGTTCTTTCTCTTTGTAATTATTAATATAACTTTAGCGATATTTATGCACTGTTATTTAATATTTTAAATACTTACTTAAAACCGAATTATTAAGAGAATATTGCCGAATAAAATAATTGTATCCCTTCACGAATGCGTTGATTTCAAATGAATTTAAGACAATAGTACCACAGTGCTCAGTAGCTAAAGAATACACAAGTACAAAAATTTTCCATCTCTGGCTAAATCGTTTGCAAAATTTTCAGCTGAACCAGTAGTTCTTTTGCAGCGGCTATTAAAAAAAACAAGAATTGTGTTTTAAAATGAACCAAAATATGTTATTTCAAATTTTCCAGCGTTTTTCGTTGCGTGGCATTCAACAATTGAAGCAAACACGTTGGATTAATACATCTTTTATGGTAAGTTGTCTAGAAATAAATCCTGTTGGTGAGAGAATTATGTAATTGACAAATTTTTGTTACCAAAAGAAATAAGACGGCAAACATATACATACGAGTGCAGTTGCATAAAAACTTAAGCAGAATAATATCAATTGTTATCGTAATGTAATTTAAAAGGTTATGTTGGCATGTGAATTTTCTGCACTACAGTAAACATTTTATTTGTTGCAACATTAATGAATTTCTGTTTACATATGTATGTTGGGTGTGCGTAAATACATACATACATACAATACATATGTATATTAAACTGCAATATTAATTGATCAGAAACGATTTTAAACATTCATACATACATACATATGTATGTTTTTAATACTGCTCTAGTATGCACATAAATATGTACATACCCTGCAGTCGGCGTAGCTAGCGAATGACTAGCTATTTCGCTAACAATCTCGCTCAATCATGGCGCAACTTAGATCCGGCAGGAGTAGTATCCTTAACTGCTACCAAGAGCGCATAGTCCCCGGCACTATAAACAGATGCTCAGATTGTCTCCAGAGCCCGCACAATACTGAGCACTTGTTCAACTGTGAAGTAGTTAGTCCATTTTTCGTTAGCGAAATACCGAACCTAACGATTTCGAGCCAATTTCTCCTTTTAAAACTGGAGGGTACTTATAGTTATCAGTAGCCTAATTACAAAACAACTTACATACTAGATGGATAAATAATCTAGATACGTATGTACCTACATAAATGTATCTCATAATACTTGTATGTTGTACCCGATTCAACTGAGTTGCCGTTTGACAATCTTTAACGGAAATGGATTGCATTTGTATCCAATGCATATTTAGATTGGAAATGGAAAATGGGGTTTTCATGTTATCTTCTTTGTACTCTTCTTGATACTAATTTATTATACAAATTCATAATAATTTTTTCAGAGTAAATTAATTTTAAATGTAAAATTAGAAATTTGACAACGTTTAAATTTTATATTCTATTTTATAAAATTTTCATCACATTAACAAATCCTTCAACTTCCCCCAAATGTTTTTGTGTAATATGTGACTAGTCTCTATGTTTAGTATATCATTTAAATTTTATAAAATAACTTTTTTAATATGAGTAAAATCTTATATTTCTTATTTGAATTTTTAACGTTTAAAAAAAATTAACTTTACGGTTGGCTGGTAACCAAATTTAAAAAAAATCAATTAAGCAGTTAAAAGACAAATTTATCACTTTCAAAACGCTAATAAAATCTGATAACTGGTTTTTAATGAGAATATTTCATATTCTCTATTGTAAATATCAATATTTACTATTTGTGAAAAATAACACAATTCACATGATAATCCTCCCAATATATTACTGCATGCATACATAGATACTTAAGTATATATGTATGTATATAGATACATACATATTTATAATACTTACGTCCATTTTCATTAAACATTTATGGACAACAAACATTAACAAGGTTATCTCTTGTGTTAAAAATAAATTTACTCGAATTCGTTGACTTTCAAAAGCAAAGCAAGTCAGTCACTCGTTTTGATTTATAAAAAAGCTGGGTTAGTTTTATAGAAAACAACCTCAAGAAATGGTGTGTGATATGAACAATTAGTATTATTAATTAATTAGTAAATTAAAACCTAATAAAATGTTTGTTTTTTATTTAACTTTTTAGGCTAGTGCTGACTATCGCATTGAAACCGATACTTTTGGTGAATTAAAAGTACCTGCTGATAAATACTATGGCGCCCAAACTATGCGTTCCCAAATTAATTTTCCGATTGGCGGCCCTACAGAACGCATGCCAAAACCTGTCGTTCAAGCCATGGGCATTTTAAAAAAGGCTGCTGCTGAAGTTAACAAAGAGTTTGGTTTGGATTCCAAAATAAGTGAAGCGATTTCAAAGGCTGCTGATGATGTCATCTCAGGAAAGCTTTATGATGACCACTTCCCTTTGGTTATTTGGCAAACTGGTTCTGGCACTCAAAGTAACATGAATGTTAATGAGGTAAATTTTTTTGTAAAAATAAAAACAATGATAAAACAACACTTATTTAATATGTTACCGTCCTTAGCGTTGGTTTTTTAAATAAATTGTTGTTAAAAAATAAACATTGATAAGTCATGCACTTATATAAATGCACAGAAAATGCAAGATATGGAAAAAATTAAATTATATGTACATACATACATACATATGTATAAACTAAATATACTGTGCACAGTGGGCTGTTTCTAAATATAATGGAAATTTATATTTTTTCACAGTTTGTAATATCATCGTACGTTAGATACTAACGACATATTTAATTCATTGGAAAAAAAAAATTATAATTCATTTATGTTCTGACACTAGCATATGAGTTGAAATTCGCCAACCGAAGAGTGTGTCACAGCATATCCGAGTCAGTCGGTGCATATAGACATTCTTTAGCCATCAACAAATACAGATTTTTAAAGATTAATTAATATCTATATGAAAATATATTTTCAGGTCATTAGCAATCGTGCTATTGAATTGCTCGGTGGTCAATTGGGCTCGAAAGATCCCGTTCATCCCAACGATCATGTTAACAAATCTCAAAGTTCTAATGATACATTTCCCACTGCCATTCACATTTCCGTGGCCTTAGAATTAAATAACAATCTTAAACCTGCCATTAAAATTTTGCATGATGCCTTGAAGGCGAAATCCGAAGAATTTAAGAATATTATTAAGATTGGTCGCACACACACCATGGATGCTGTACCTTTGACTTTGGGCCAGGAATTCAGTGGTTATACACAACAAATGGCTTATGCTTTGGATCGTATTGATTCTTGTTTGCCACGTGTTTACGAATTGGCTTTGGGCGGCACTGCAGTGGGTACTGGTCTCAATACCCGTATTGGTTTCGCTGAAAAGTGTGCCGCTAAAATCGCTCAACTTACTAGTTTGCCATTTGTGACAGCACCCAACAAGTTTGAAGCTTTAGCTGGTCGTGACGCCATGGTAGAGGTTCATGGCATTTTGAATACAATAGCTGTCAGCTTAATGAAGATTGCCAACGACATTCGTTTCTTGGGCTCTGGCCCCCGATGCGGTTTGGGTGAACTTATGTTGCCAGAAAATGAGCCAGGCAGCTCTATAATGCCTGGCAAAGTAAATCCCACTCAGTGTGAGTCCATGACAATGGTAGCTGCTCAAGTTATGGGCAATCAGGTTGCTGTTACAATTGGCGGCTCAAATGGTCATTTCGAATTGAACGTGTTCAAACCTTTAGTAGTTTCAAATGTATTGCGTTCCATTCGTTTGTTATGTAAGTACTCGCAATAACTTGTATTCAATATATGTCTATTTTTTTTTACCAATTAATTAATTTTATATTTTTTAGCTGATGGCAGCCGCACCTTTACCGCAAATTGTGTGCAAGGCATTCAAGCGAATACCGAACGTATCAACAAAATAATGAATGAATCACTTATGCTTGTAACCGCACTTAATCCTCATATTGGCTACGATAAGGCCGCTAAAATTGCCAAGACTGCTCACAAGAATGGTACAACTTTAAAAGAAGAAGCCATTAAATTAGGTTATCTGACTGAAGAACAATTTGGTCAATGGGTCAGACCACAAGATATGTTGGGACCCAAGTAAATTCATCTTAAAAATTATTGTACATTTTATTTATATCTTTCCATGATTGTGTTTTTTTTAAATAAATGAGATATGTATACTCTTTAAAATTACGGCAGCATGTTATCACCTTATATTTTCAAATTTTTAGGTGTGACCTTCGCTGATTTTCTTAAATTTAGAAATTTACTGCACTTTTACAGGATATATAAATTACAATCACCTTGTTGATCTATTTGCATTTACTAGATCCAATAGGAATAGGCGGCTTATTATTGCAAAGTTAACTAGCTTGCTGGAGAGATCATATTTTGTAAGAGTTGCAAGGGATTATAATATGTTGCCAGCAAATATGAGAACATTTGATTTTTCGGTTTCCACGTATAAGAATAAGGTATTATGTGCTTTATGTTCAGGTAACCCCCCAGTTTAGTATTTTCCTCTGGTGTGTTTCTTCTCACTATTTTGGCCTATTTTGCTTATTTTTTAATTATATTTAAATTTATTGCTTATTATATGTATATATTATATCTATTGTTAATATTAATAAAAAAAGCTCATGTAGTAGCTTTAGTGAAACCAAATATGGCTTTTAAGCTCGGTTTCGTAAATAAGAATGAATAAATTAAATTAAATTAAATATATGCAATAAAGAAAAGTATGTATGAACTTTCAACACTTTCTAATGTTTATATTGTTGTATTACATGTAAGTATGTACATACGGAAGCTCCGCTTACGATTGAAAACTTCTAACAGAAATTTATTTCTAATACATACATACTTACCTTAGAAAGCAGCATAAAATCAAAACTGCATTGAATTTGTTTCATATTATTTTTATTTAATTGAAACTTATATTTGTTTAATTACGTACTAAGTTTTAATAAAATATTAAATAGGTGGTTAGATAGATTGTTGCAAAAAAGAAAACAAGCCAAAATTCTTAGAGTATTTTTTTAAAACTTAATATTGTCTTAATGCAAATTAAATCTGAGCCTGAAAAAATTTTAACTTGTTTTTTTTTTCATTGTGTTGGAAAATTAAGACAAACAATACAAATTTTATAAAGAGCTTTTACTCCACCATCGTATTTAAAATGTTTTCCTTTGAAATTACATTTTATTATTTGTTACAAGCAGAAAATAGTTAACTTACATGCTGTCTACAGCTGATAAAATTTTGTCATGTTAACTGTTAAGCTTCATATTAGAGAAAAAAAAACGATTTTTTTTTATTATGATGTTTGACTTTTATATGATGAAAATTTATTAGATACAGGCACTACATTAGGAAGTTTGTAATGCAGTTATCTCTCCGGACTTTGTTATACAACTCTCTGTTTTGTTACAAATAAATAAATAATCGATTAAAGCTGGGTAGTTTTGTCAGAAATCCCCTTTAATGTTTGTTTTTTTAATTAAATTTATTTAGTTGCAACATTTGCTTTTAGAGAGGAGAGAGAGACAGAGAGAAAAATAGTTATAACCAATAATAGACAAATAATGAGGAGTTGTATACAATACATATATCAAAAAATAGCAAAAACTATATTATTATTAATTTTTAAATTGTTTAAACTTTAGAATTTCATAAATAGTTACTTTTGTTCAGTTTACAAATTAATTATTAATTAGAGAGATGGTATGTAAACATTCATTAATCATCCATCATCTTCATTAAAATTGAGGACTTAATTTTATTTTTGTGTTTAATTTTAATCGTTCGTATATAATTATACTTTTACAATTGCAAAACTTACTAACAGCAAAGTGCTGCCTTCAAGAAAATTGTAGTTTCATTTGCAAAAAATTTAATTATTAAATAAATCACCATTTTATAAATTATTTGGTTGGTATAGTTAATTTTTTTTTTTTTTTTTGTTAATAATTAGACAGAGACACATTAATTGATATTAATATTTAAATGAAAGCATTTAATCTGAAAATACTTTATATTTGCATTTCAATTAAAGAAAAAAAAATATTTAGTGGGTTGGTTGATTATGTATTGTTTATGTTCATTTATTTTTAATTCTTATTATTTGATACTGAAGCTCTCTACTACTTGTTTTAAGATTACTTTCTTTTTTAAAAATTTCTTAATAGCTTCTTTTGCTAAATCATTTAAACAGTTTTAGTTTTAGACTGATTTGATTTTGCTTCTTTTTTATCGTCCTTTTTGGCTGTTTTATTTGTTTGTTTGTCTTTTTCATCCTGTAAAAAGTTTTATTTAAAAGAAATTTAAAAATAATAATTAATTTATTAATAAATAGTATGCACAAATAAAGAATAATAAAATAAATTTCAAATAACTCGATCAATTCCATAAAAGATATAGGAGTGCTACATTCGGGCTAAGTCGAATTTTTTATATACATAATATGTATGTTTCACAATGCAAAATAAGAAAAAAAAAAAACACAGTAGTAGTTAATTCGTTTCGTATGTACATATGTATGCATATATGTATGTACATACATACATATTGAGGACTTGTTCCCAACATGTTTAAATGAGTCATTTATGTGCAGTTATTTTTCCCATTTACATACATATATGTTCCTTTTATTGTTTCCGATTTGAAGATTAATCTTGTTTTACAGTTTACCTTTCTTTCCACTTTTGAAAATTAATTTCCGTTTTTGCTATTTTTTTTCGTGAAAATTACAAAAAAAAAAAAAATGTAATTTTGGTACTTTTTTACTTTTGGTATGTATAGCAGTGACCCAAATGTAAATATAGTCCTTTTTAAGGGTTAAAAACCATACAATTATTATTTTACGTTGACTTACAACAGTGTACTTTCTTGAGAGTAATTAGACGAATTTAGTTGTTTCATTAAAATGTAGCGTGAACAAAGTCTACTATCTTTATAAATTTAGTTTTTTTAACTAAAGTTATAAGGCTAATGGATGAGGTTGATAGGTACTGAATGGGATTAGCTCGTAAAAGCAGATTTCGACTTGACCTGAATTTAGCGAAATATTTTACGATTGTGGTATTTTCACAATATGGACTCATATTTGAAGCGGAGGGGGGTTATTCTGGATTGCGATGCGATAGCAAATGCGATGCGAAAGCAATCTTATTTACATTGTTTTCGCATCGCATTTGCTTTCGCATCGCAATCCAGAATAACCCCCCTGGGGTCAATCAAGATTTTTTTTAGTAATTATTGCAGTATTTAATAATTTTTATATTTTTTCTGTTTTTTGTTTTCGCTTCAGCTATGTAATTTTTCCCCCTTTCGCGATTTTTTTCCGTTGTGAACAATTTTTTTCTTGATCTTCGTAATGTGCGTAACAAATCAAACGAATATTCGTTATATGTATATCGATTTATTAATTCATTTCGATGATTTTCAAAGTTATACTTGATAGGTTTCTAAAATATGTAGGACCATCAAACATAGAATATTTAAAAGAAGAATTTATTTTTCAAAATTGAACAATTTTATGAGCACCAATGAAAGGCTCAATTGAAAATGTATTTTTTTTAAAGAAAATAATTTATTATTTTCAAGAGAATATTCGGAAAAAATTTATAGTTTTAATATTTAATGAAAATTAAAAGAAAAATTAATCAAGTTACCTTTGCTTTAACAGCAGCAGCCTCTTTCTTTAAATGCTCTTCACGAGCAGCCTCATACATGGATACAAATTTATCGCGTTGAACCTTAAATTGAGCAAAAAGGTCATCATCTTTATTGCCTTTTAGGCGATTTTCAATATCGACCTTTTTATCGTGCTCTGTACGTATTTCATTGTTTACCCATGGTTTATCTAACGGATACTGATTAATAAGGTTCTTTAAAGTTTTTATTGTACTTTTGCCTTTTGTAACCTTTTTGTTAATTTTTCCCTTTTTATTCACTTTTCCTGGACCTGGTAAGGGGCCATTAAAGGGGACGGGTGGGATATTACGAGCCATGCGAGGTGGAATCATGGGCGGTATTAGGGGTGGCATAGGACCATTGCCACGACGCATAAATGGTGGTACTGGGCCACCCATGGGTGGCGGTAGCGGAGGTCTACCGCGATTCATTGGTGGCATCGGTGGTATCATGGGTGGTTGAAATCCCATGGGTGGTGCAATTTGAGGTCCTATTAGACCCATTCCACGTGGACCTCCCATGGGTCCCATTAAACGACTACTTCTGCGATTACCTACAGACTGAAAATTGCGACCACCACTTAAACGTTGATTCATTTGCCCCCCACCTTGATTCCTGTTTTTCCAATTACCACCATTCTGTTGGTTTATTTGTTGTGTCTGCGGATTATTTCTCTGTTTGTTTTTGTTATTCTTTTTCTTGCTTTGGGCTGCTGCTGTGCCTGTACTACTGCCGCTGCCATTAGTATTCTTATTAGACTGACCACGAACATCACCATTATTTGCCATATTCGGTGGTGTGGGTAAAGTAAAATCTAAATATCCAGGATTGTCAGGTATTTGACTGACATTAAACATGGGATTATTGAAATTTTGAATCATCGGTGGTTTAAAGGGTGGTTTCTTATATGGCATTTGTCTTTGCTGCTGATTAACTCTGCCATTTTGTTGAACATTTTTCTTTGACACCATATTTTCCTATGTATCTTAACTTGCACTAACAACCTTCAATACGTATTTGTTTAATTTGCAATTATCAAAAGCAACCAAGAACTTGTATATAAAATTAATAAAGTGATTGATTTAATGATTTCACAATATGTTACTTTAAATATTAATTCGATATTTTTCTTATACACTTAAATAAATTTTTTCACATAAGCACAAAATACCAAAATGTCTACTTGACGAAACAAAGCTCAGTTGATAATTTTCTAGTATTTATGAAGAGTTGTGTTTTCTAGTGCTGCAGGCGAATTCAAACCATAAGTGATTCGCCTTATTTTAGTACAAAGACGAATTTATTACCATGTTGCCCTAGGCGAATTAATTTATAAAGTAGATTAAGGCGAATTCTGGTGAATTTATCCATCAGCTACACTATCAAATTTGGTTAATATTTTGATGAACTTGTGTTGCGGGTGAAAAGAATGTTTAGCTGTGTGACTATTTAGTTGAGTTTATGTTTGTAAGTTGTTTTTTTTTGGTGTCTGGTCGTATTTGTAGTTTTGATTGATGCATACATACTTACATAGGCATGCAGCAGGTAGTATGTATGTATGTAGGTACTTGAGGCTTGTGTGTTTCTGTGCCATTAGCAAGTTTTCTCGTGTTTTGGTGATGCGGTTGTGTCCAATATTTATCTGTCCGATAAGATTCTGTCCGATGTTTTCCTTATAAATTAAAATGAAATAAAATTGTCTTTGTCAAAATTAAAAATGTCTGTAGTCTGTTTAATGCACGTTCATCTGGGATGTGGTGATCTGTCAAAAGCCCGGGCGTTGCCAACCAGGCGTGTGTAGTATACACTAGTTAAAAACAGGGTTGTTTAAAAGTTTATGGTGAATATGCTCAAGAAGGGTCAGGAATTTACGGTATGTGCCTAAATCCTGGAATATATTAAAATATGTAGCAACAAAATTAATATATATGTATATAGAAAAACGGGTTCAAATTCCTTTTATTCACACCCCGTTGATTTTATTTGGTGATAAATAGCAGAAAAATGCATAATATCGGGACAGTCTGAGAAAGTAAGAAACCGGCAAACAGTTAAAAATTTTGTTTTTTTTTGAAAAATACTTGAATAAATCAAGTTTGATTAACAAAGGGTCCAAAAGAATAATTATCGTCACCAACCAGGGGAAGAAAAGGATCTTGTTTTTTTTTCTTTAAGAAGTGAGAAATATACTCGATTCGAAGCCTGTTCTGCAATCCGGTAAGTCGATTAGTGGAAAATTAATAAAAGAATGTGAACAAATAATTCTAATTAAAAAACCGTGTGTAGATTGCTCCAATTATACCGAAAATCCTCCAAAGCCAGCAAGAGAGGGCAGATATATAAAGACCTCAGAACCAAAAAAAAAAAAAATATAGGCCGGATCAAAAGGGGCATATCGGGAACAATACACACAGAGAAAAAAAAAGGAAGTGCAGAACAGGTAACAAATTTTATTGTGCTAACATAGAAGATGATAGAAGCAACTTACATATAGCCCGGAAATAATTGAACACAGTTTTAAAAAAATATCAAGAAAAAGTAAACAACATCTGGTTATAATTAGTGTGGCCATAAAGCAAAGGCCAGAACCAACGATTTAGCCATAAATTCCCTATTATAGGAAAACGACAATAGGGCGGTACATAGTATACGGGCGTAAGGAGTAGAGTAGTAGTAGTTATGTATTTATATGTATTTAGTTATTAAGTTAGTTATAAGTCCATGATAAATATATACTTATAGGAATCATTGCCTGAGAGTTTGTATGAGAAAATATTTGTTAATATAGTTGTTTTTTGTCGGTTCGTTTTTTTTAGTTTTTTTATTTGAATTTTAAGTACTTGTAGTTTGTTTTCTTTTATAGTCCGGAGTTCGAGCGGGCATGAAAGCCAATTAAGAGAGCTCTTTTAATAGGTGTATCATACGTCAGTTTTTTTTTATGTTTTGAGTTCAAATTCAAATAATTAGAGAAAAGAAAAAGGAACGAGGCAGAAGTCGTTTTTTTGTTAACGTTAATTTTTTTTTATTGAAATAAGTTTTTTATTTATTCTTGAAATTTCATATATGCATTTTTTTTTTAAATTCTTATTATCTTTAGTTTTGTTTTATTTATATACAGATATATTTTTTTTTATCCCATTTATTATATTTAAGATATTTCACTGATTCTATACATATATTTGTTTGTACATTTAGTAGATTTAGTTTTTTTTTAATTATTCAATAAAATATGTAACTTTTGAAATTGTGATAACGAAGATGTTCGTGTGCTAAATAATTGTGTTCGGGTGAGGTGAAGATGGGCTAGGTTTGTAAAGTGAGTGTGTGGGGTTTTGGGGGACCAAAATAAATTGTATTTTTGGAAGATGCGGTCCCAGGAAGGGAGGGCTGGTAGTGGACGTCCAACTTGTCCACTCTTCTAATTGTTTTCCCATTGCGTTTAGTGTTTTTGAGTTTAGTTTTTTTTTTAGAAATTTAATTGTTCGTGTCTCTGTCGTGTTTGTGGGTTGGAACCTACCTGTAGAAGTCTTTGTTTATCTTTTTGTGTGAGCTGGCTGGCTAAACAAACACGGCGAAAAGGCGGCACGTAACACTTGTTTTTTCATAAGCAAAATGCCTGTAAACTGCCCTCTTATTTTTGAAAGATGGGGTTTTAGTTAATTCGCCTTGCGACTACCTGGTGCTGAATTCGTCTTGTGTGTGCCCAAATTGTTTATTCAGTTTTGGAAAGCTTCTACTTGGCAATGCCTTCAGTAATAGTATTTGGTACCTTTCAACACAACCCTGCTAATTCAGCCATTATGCCGCCATTGTTGTTTTTTTAAATGATGTATTTTAGCAACGAACAAAAGAATAATATTATTTTTAATATCAGTAAATTATTTAAACTACGGAAAAGTACGAATATAAAATTAATTAAAGAATAAATTATCTTCTTACATCTTCTCACATACTATAAATGAAAATGTCAGATTTTAAAAGTGAAAAAGATGCAATGCATTCACTTACAAATAAATATATGGATAAACTAGCTAGCATTTGGGAACACTTATTTGATCCTGACACTTGCAGGGAAAATTTGCGTAAATTAATTTGCCATGCAACTGATTTTTACGACGGATTGGTTGTTGAGTCCTTGTCGCGTAAAACTTTTGTAGAAAACGAAATACATGACATGAAGAAAGAAGCATTCGATTTAAAACGAATGTTAAATACTAATATACAACTTCCTAGTTTTGAAACTAGCGGCCTTCCGTTAGTAATAGTGCATTCAGAACTTGACAAAAGTCTTGAGCAACTCAGGGAACAGTTGAAGCACCGAAAGGAAGAAATATGCGAGCTGTTATTACAACAAGACACTTTATGTGAAGAACTTGGGGAGCAGCCACTGGCTTTACCGGATGATCCTTTACCAACAGCAGCAGAAATTAATAATTTCCGTAAAAATTTGGATGATTTAAGAGATGAGCGATTAGAACGTTTGAACAAAGTCGCCACTTTAAGAAAAGAAATTGTAAGTTTTCTAGAGATACTTGAGTTAGAGGTAAATACCGAACATGATGATCGCTTAATAAATCAGCACGACATTAAACTCAATAAGAAAACAGTCGAGGACCTTGAGCAATTGCATTCTTTGTACGGTATAAAAGTTTGCCGGTTAGAAGAAACTGTAAAAGGTATGCGCAAAAAATTAGATTCTTTATGGGACCGTCTCGAGACTTCTCCAAACACAAGAAATAAATTTAAACGCTATAAAGATTGTAGTCTAAATACTTATAATATATTCGAAGGTGAAATACAGAGATGTGAGACCTTAAAGAAACAAAATGTTAAGCTTTTTGTGCAGCAAATTCGAGAAGAAATTGCAAAAATGTGGGAAAAAACGTTGAAGTCGGAAACTCAAAAATGTTGCTTTTCAAGTTTCACATCCACGTGCTACAGCGACGATTTACTTCTGGAGCACGAAATGGAACTGGAAGCTCTTACTATATTTTACGAAACTAACAAACCAATATTTGAACTTTTTGCGGACAGAAATATTCTATGTGTGCGTATGAACGCTTTGGAAGCCAAATCATCTGATCCTGGGAGGTATAATAATCGCGGGGGCCAGCTTTTGAAAGAGGAAAAAGAAAGAAAATCAATAGCTACAAAGCTGCAAAAAATTGAAAAACAAATCCTCGAGCTAGTTCAGAAATATGAGGAAAGAGAACATTCGCCTTTTTTGGCTTATGGCGTGAATATTGTCGAATACATTGCATCTAGATGGGATAATAAGCGGCACGAAAAAGAACAAGTACAATCGGCTAGAAAAAATGGAAAAGTCATGCCCACTAGTAGTTCTAAAACTAAAACCTCATTGAGAACTCCGTTATCAATGAAAAATACCTCATCAGCAAGTTCACTAGGAAAAACGCCTTCTACAATTTCTTCAGCATCTAAAATAGGATCAAGTCAGAAGAGAAAAATAATTCCCTCCGATAAAGATGAACCCATGGCAAAACGATCCCTAATGCAAGACTTAAAAAATAGTTCTACAGCATTTCTAAAACCTGGCCCAAGTAATGGTGTGTTACATACCAACAGCGAAAATAAGACCATAAAGAAAAGGGCCAATAATTTAGATTCCAGTCCTAGCCCATATTTAAAAAAACCTAAACTTATTGCCACTACCATACGTCGTCGCAGTGGTAATTTAAAAAAACGTCGATCCTATAAAAAGACATCAGCAGCAGAAACAGATCCAAAAATTGTTGCAGAAAATTGGCAATCTAACGATACATACAGTTCGTTTCAAAAATGTATAGAACCCGCTTCACATTCTTCGGTTATAGAAATTTCGGCCTCATGCAGTAATTCAGCATGCAGACAATATTTAGACGATGAAAATGAGAAATGGAAACGATTACCACGACCACCAGTTACTAGTCGTACTCTTTCCAAAAAAAATTGAGAACAACAAATCCTTTTATTTAAAAATTTTATTGTTTTTTACGTTTTTAAATTGTTTTTTATACTTTTATGTTTTGACTTTTGTGTTTGCTTATTTTTAAACGATTCTATGCAATATTTTCAATTCATAAACCTTTTGTTTGTCATTGATTTTATGTTAACAAAAAACTGAGCTTGATAGAAAACTAAAAGATACGAATATTGAGAACAATTTAATTTAATAAATTTTATTTAAGATATGCTCCAAATATTATTTTAAATTAATTTCTTTTATTTGTTATGTGTTAGAAATTCGGTTATTATTAATCTTATAGTCTGGCAACCACGTAAACAGCTGAATGGCAATTTGGAGAATAAACAAGAAAAACAGCAATTCCATATTTTTTTAATAATCATCATATTAAGCTTAATTGAACGTTTACAACGAGTTATTTAAAAAATAAGTTAAAATGGTGGAAATCACTTTGGAAACTATAAAACAACACAATACACCAAATGATTTGTGGGTAATAATAGAAAACAAAGTTTACGATCTAACAAAATTCCGTAGTGAGGTTAGCATTCATATGTGGTTACATTCTTACATACATACATATGTACATTGTGAGTTGTAACAAAACTGTTTATTCTGTTACAGCATCCAGGAGGCGAAGATACTTTAGATGGAGTGGCTGGCCGTGATGGTACAAAAGATTTCATTGATGTTGGCCATAGTAATGAAGCGAGGTTTGTACCAAATATATACTATGTAGTACATGTACAATTTTATGAACGTACATATTTGCATAGGTATACACATACATACATACATACATATGTTCTCATACAAATCGATGGGCATAGATTGACCATAAGCAACTGATTTCTTCGTCAATTTTAGTAAACAAAAATAACATTACGAAATTGTAATTCAATCTCGTCCTATAGAGACTTGCCCAATTTATAATTGTTCAGTTTATAGACCAAAGGTAGAAAAACCAAAAAAAGAATTTGATAAAAGACGTTTTAAAATTTATCATATGAATTGAGTGTCTGAAAAACCAGTTGCAAGTTGTATTTTTAACATACAAACTAAAGTTATTTTTTAAATTAAATTACCATACATAGAAGTTAACATACACATGTTCATATTTAAATTTTCAGGGAAATAATGAAGACATATTTTATTGGTGATTTAGCTGCTAAGGATTGTAAAAATAAGATACCAATCAGGTAATTGTTTTGCTTTATTAATTTTCCTGTAGATACTGTTCATAGTTATGTATAAATGAATGTGTCTTAAATTACCTCATTTGTTCATAGTTCTATATTGCAATACTTATTGCTCGGGCATGAAATTAAATTGTATAAAAGTTTTCGAAGTTAACTGCTTTAAATTAAATAATTAAAAACTACTTGCTGAATCATTAAGTAATAAATATGTTTGTACCTATATATCATTCAATTGAATTTGCCTTGGTATATGTAAAATTAATAAGTTTAAAAATAAAAGACGGTTAAAATTTACCGCATGGTAAATACCATCGAAAGTTCCTAAGTATATCGAGATATTCGAATGCAAAATCGCATATGCGCTACATTTGACTGCATAGTTTGCATGCAAGTTGTAAAAATTTATTGCTTTTAGGAATGTTATCTATGCCTTGCTTTATTGTTAAATTTTAAAATAATTTTTATATATATATTTTTAGCTGTAAATATTTCTATCCGACTAAAAAAGTTAAATACTACAAATCTAAATTTCTGAAATTAACTAATAATCTCGAATAATTTTGTAAGTTCAACTTAAAATACCACTTCATTTAAAATCACTGTTTTATTTTTGTGCCGTTTGTTTATAAAATTTGTTAAAAATTGGTGTACGTCCTAACCTTTTTATTTTTTCAAATTCCCATTAATTTTGTTCTTAACACATTTTTACAGTCCTATTCCCGTTAATGCTACCGCAAATCACGAATCGCTTAATGTAGATAAACAATGTTGTAATATTATGTAATTTATTGTTTTGGTTAAAGGTATCGAATGAATTTCTTATTAAAAAATTTGAATCTTCACATTTTTTTAAACATTCAAAATATAATTTATAATTAAAATAAATACATATTATCTACAGGGAAATTGGTATTGCCGTTGGAGCTGTGATAATTGGAGTAGCTACCGTATTTCTTATTAAAAAACACTTAGCCAAGAACTAAAATTAATTTTATTGCAAAAAAAAAAAAAAACAAAACCTAATGTCATTCCTTTTGTAAAAAATGTACTATTTTTACTTGTTCAAAGATCATAATAATTATTAAACAAGGAATTAGCTTTGAATGTAACAAAACTAGAAGCTACATTTGTATTGTGTATATACAAAGTACGTACATATGTATGCATGCATTTTTGTAAAAATAAACAAATGTATTATTGTAATAAATTCCACATACATACATATATGGAATATATTTTGCAGTTTGTTTTATCCTAAACTATCAACAAATTAAAAAAAAAAAACAGATAGAAAATTTTATCTCTAATCTCGTTCTTAAATATCCACTCTTTTTAATGTGTTGAAAGTTAGTTTGTTCAATTTTTTTATTACGTGGCGCTTACATGGATACATTCACGTATTGCTTTTTGTTTTCAATAAATTTTTAAAAATACTTTTTTTAATATTATCAAGATCAAGTTTCAAAAAATTAAGTAAATAATATGAACAAAGTAGATGTAGTATAAATATAAAAATAATTAATGGATCATATCAATATGAAACTACATCCCGGTGGCGTTTTTTGAACGACTTTGTCATATTGATTTTTTCATGTATGATTCGCTGTTATAAAGTAGATTTCGAGGCGCAATTTATATGACATATTCACTATAGATTTGCCGTATAAAAGGAATTTGAAAGTGATCGACATTGTCTGTTATTATCCGATACAAAAATGAACTCTGTTGGAATTTGTCTACTTCAAGTATTCGTCAATGGTCGAAGAAACCTAAATAACGCGAATCTCCGTGCTGCCAGCGAATTACATATTAATTCATATTGAATATCGATGATATTGTCTATTAGGACTCACTAATACACGGACGCTTACCGAACAAAATCAATTCGGGTCATATGTGATGTTTTTGACAATTGCTTAAAAATTTCATGTATGACGCCAAAGAAAATTCAGCATCGGACATTGATGATTTAAAATTGTCAGTATTTTTTACGATGAATCATCATGACATTCGCCACTGGGATATTTATTATCTTTTATAACAATATTCTATTTATAACTACATACGTACATACTTAACAAAAATATATTACTTGATTAGCCCCACACACCATTACAAAAAATATGTATATGTATGCATATAAATACAATTTGATGTTTCTAATCTGTGAAAGCTTCATTTAAAGCTGTTAAATTTCGATCACTTACGTAGCCCTGTAAATCATTACGACCCATTAGGGATATCACCATTTTCAATGTATTCCAAATAGACTCAGACATTTGCTTTTGGCCAGTTCCCAAAATACCAGCTGGCATTTCACGACTGGCTGTCACATTGGCCTGCATACTTAGAGCGGTCAGTAAATGTTCTACGGCTTCTCTATACGCTTTTAAATTTAAACAACATACGCCAACATTATATCGTACACGTACGAAACCTGGTTCTAATTCCAATGCTCTCTGATAGGCCTCAACAGCCTCGACGGAACGTGAACCATTAGCCAAACTTGCACCTAATCGATTCCAAACTTTGGCGTTTTTTGGATTGGTGTGCAAGGCTACCCGAAAACAGTCTACCGCCTTATCGTATTCCGAAGAAAGATTGTAAAGAACTCCCAAGGCCTCCTGAAGATCGGGGTCAATTGTATGTGGATCCATACGTACGGCTTCCAAAAACATATTCTGTACCTCCAGTAATTTGTTGCCACGTATCAACGATGATGCCATATCAGCGGCTGCATTAGCTGCTGTGTCAGTTTCAGAAGGCACTAGATGTTTGTATTTGGGATGAATTTGTAACCAATTGGTTAACATTTTTACTGCTTGCGACTGTAAGCTCTCATTGGTGTAGCACACCGCCAAAGCCATTAACACATTTCGATTATCTGGTTTTAAGTTTAGGGATCTTTTTAAAGCTGCTATACCCTGAGGATCCATTTCATTTTCGGCTTGTGAAATTCCTAAGAGTTCCCAGGCTTCTGCATTTTCTGGATCCTTACTTACAGCTGCCTCAAAACATAACACGGCACTGGGTATGTCGCCTTTAGCCAAATATTCTTTGCCTTTCTCTAAACCATTATCTACATTCTGCATAGGGTTTTCTTCTGCAAATTTATATTCTTTATATGGATCGTAATTTTCATCGAGTTCGGACAACCAAGGATGGTCCGATTCGTCTGATAGTTTTGCCCATTCGTCTTGCAAGCGTTGCCAAAAATTTTCATTATAATTCGCAGCAGCCTGCTCGTTGCTGTCATTACTAGATTTATAATCACTTATCCAATCTTCGCCTTGAAGTTGCTGGGGTAATTCGAGTAATTCCAAGGAACTGACTTCATCAAAAAATTTATTAGTTAAGCCGGTATGTGACTGTTGATCCATAATAGCACTGGAATGTGGAGGACATATAGCCAAATAAGGAACTGATCTATGAACGAAAGATGAAGTTTCTGGAGCCTCCCCGAAGAATTCCCGAACATGCGTAATTTGCTGTTGTTGGGGCCGCACATGTTGCATGTGTGGTACAGGTGGTGGATGTACGTTCATTGTTCTTCCAAACTCTTTAGACCATTGACCGGCCACTTCATCTATTACACTGGGAGCAGGTTGTAGTTGTGCTGGAATCATTTGAGCCTGTTCGATTTCACGCATTTCCTGTAATAACGTTTCCATCTGAAATGATTGCGGTGGACCTGCTACTTGCCCCAAAAACTCTGTTACCATATATTCATCTTGTCGCATAGAACGTTCAAATTGGTCTTGCATAAAACCTTCGTCTTTGTGGGCAGCATCGCGAGTAATGTGACCACCCAATTGCATGAGTGGATTTACGCCACCACAGTCACCTTCAACTAACTGCCTAAGCGACATTTTAAATGTAATTTTTTGCAAATCCGGAATGATTATAATTGGAATGAACAAGATTATTTATTAGAAACAGAATTTGTAATATGCTTTTTGTGGTGATATGAAAGTCTAATGTCCACAACAAAAGAATGTTTGTTTTTATAAGTGAGATGTGTTCAGCATATATAAAAAAACCTGCTGATAACAGAAAAATGTGTTCAGTGTTCATATCTAATTTATTTTTTTCGTCTGTGGAAATTATTTTATATGAAATTTGACAGCAATAAGAAATATCTTACGGTAGGTACTAGCTATCTATCATAAACATTGCATTAACGTGTTTTTAACCTGGAGGCAGTGGTAAGCCATTAGATTATTTTATGTTTTACACACATTTGAAATAATTTAAGCTGTCAAAAGTGATATATGTTCATATAAATCTCCGTAATTACTAAAGTGTGTTTGACACATTGACTTATATCTGTTTATAATTAATCCTGCTGATATCCTGTTTAATTCACTTTGTATTGTACACACATTGCCGCCAACTTAATACCATTAATCAATCCCAAGGAAAATAATAGATTGTACACGGTAATCAAGGGGGGTGAATAAAAAATGTCAGTCTGGCATCATCAATTTTTGATTACGTTTTTTATTGAAGTTTTCAGCTAATTGGCGCAAAAATGTTAGAATTTCTTGTTTTGGCGGAATTTCCGGCAGAATTTGCTCATAATTTTGCATTAGTTGGCAGTAGTTAGTCATTCATTAATTACGAGTGGTGTAAGAAATACTCAAGTGGTTACCGAGTAAAAAAGAAGAAATGAAAATGTAAGTACATTTTTAAATTTATTTTAATGTTTAAAACTAAAATGTCTTTATATTAATACACATATTTATTTCGCTTAACAAACATTACTTTTCAGAAGTCGCAAGTGTCATCGATTCTCCAAAAATGGACCACATTCAATATTTTTCAAAGGTAAGGTGGTGTGATTTTGTTTGAATATTGTTATTTAAGATGGTACCAGTAAATTTAAGTATGTATTTCGTCAAGCTAGGAACATGTCACTGTTTCCGAATTAAAATCAAATTGCGACTTGGGAAAATTTATAATAATTATACTGAAAAAGGTGTTTTCACATCACTGTGGTCCCATGTCTCGTCCAAACCGTTTGTTAGTTAGCTTAGGTCTTATGAAAACATTTTAAGCAATTTTAGAACATGGTTGCATATTTTTCTGGTTTATTATGTATGTCTGTATGTACATATGTATGCATAAATAAATCTAATCTATTTGACAAGTTTTGAATCTTTCAGCTTCTCAGTTTTGGTGGTGGTGCAAACCTCTACTACGGAATCGGGGTTTTCTAACCAGAATTTATATTCTTCATTGACATTGAAGTTCCTTTTATAGCCACATAACTTACACGACAAGTGCATTTGAACGTCCCGATCTAAATGTTGAACAATTTTTCTTTCACTTTTCCTTCGCATGTGTGTAACTTGTATGTCGCTTGTAATTCCTGGTTTTTGTGCCAAAGAGCAACGTTTACAAAAATCACGTTTTAAGTTGGGATCTCTATAACAAATTTAGTATATTACGAAATTTCCATATTTTCCGTGAGTTGCATACTTACATTCTCAAAACAGCCTTTTTACCAATATTTTTACATAGTTTTCCATAGTACGACGAAAGAGTATTATTTTTGCCTGCCATTAGCAAGGAAGCTTGATATAAAAAATTCATGCGAGTAAAACATTCTTTTCCTTGGAAATTGTGCTTTGATTTTTTTTGCTTTTGGGACATTTTTAATTATTTATGCAAAATAAAAAAAATAATATTCCAATTTCAATAAAAAATATTCTCAAACAGCTGTTAAGTATGTCAGTTTATACTTTTATAACAGTTATAATAGCACAGATTTATTTATCAGCATGGCGGAATTAATAAGGTGCGCGCAAGAAGGAATATGGTTTTTTGTAGGGTTGTGTTTTGACCGTTAAATAATCTGCAAAAAATGGTAAGTCTCTTCGGTCTTGTCAAAAGTTTTTAACATTTTTAGCCGCCATCATGAATATTTTTGTTTTTGCATAACCACCATGTATGTTATGTATACAGCTTTTTTTTGACATCATTGGCTAATTTTTACACCAAAATTCATGTCGGTTTTTGTTGTTGCGTTGATAAGCGCACCTTATTAATTCCACCATGATTTATCAGCTGAACACATCTTTTAGGAACATTGATCAAGGTACATGCGTCAGAATAACATCACATTAAATAGTTTTTTTTGGTCTGTACAACAAAGCAATTTACCTTGAAGTTTCGTCATCCATAGTGTCAAATATATGTTACTGCTGTTAAAAATTTTGTGCCAAATACTAAGTTCACACTTGTGTTTTTAAACGTGTTTAGGGCAAATGTTTTAGAATCTAAACACAACCGTTCACATTACATTTGAGATGTTTAAGATTGACGTTTCGTCAGCTGATTATTGTGTTTTTGTAATATTGCGAGTTTGAGAAACTAATATTATATTACAACTGGAAAGAAATATCAGTAAAAAACTATTATTTATATTATTATTTTCTTTCTCATAAAATTAGTAAAATTGCTAGCCTATTAAAAGGTGAAATATATGTTATATGCATATGGAATTTTTATTTTTTTGATGTGACGTCATATAACAGCATGGAAAAATGACAGAGTTGGTGAAAAATTTTTGACGTGGCGCCATTTAATAGCAATACAAACATTACAGAGTTGTCAAAAAACGCTCTGAACATACTCCAAATATATTTGTAACCCTGCCTTTTGCGTGTTTAGCGAGATGTTTAATTCTAATACTAAGTTCACACTTGTGTTTTTAAACGTGTTTAAGGCAAATGTTTTAGAATCTAAACACAACCGTTCACATTACATTTGAGATGTTTAAGATTAAAGTTTCGTCAGCTGATTATTGTGTTTTTGTAATATTGCGAGTTTGAGAAACTAATATTATGTTACAACTGGAAAGAAATATCAGTAAAAAACTATTATTTATATTATTATTTTCTTTCTCATGAAATTAGTAAAATTGCTAGCCTATTAAAAGGTGAAATATATGTTATATGCATATGGAATTTTTATTTTTTTGATGTGACGTCATATAACAGCATGGAAAAATGACAGAGTTGGTGAAAAATTTTTGACGTGGCGCCATTTAATAGCAATACAAACATTACAGAGTTGTCAAAAAACCCACTGAACATACTCCAAATATATTTGTAACCCTGCCTTTTGCGTGTTTAGCGAGATGTTTAAATCTAAAACTTGTCATTTGAGATGTTTAACAAAACAAGACAATGTATGGTAAAACATATCAAAATCGAAGTGTTTAAGCTCTTAAACACGAATGAGACGTTAAACACGTAAGTGTGAACATAGTAAAACATTCATCACTCGTGGATGCACCAGCATTAATGTGCCTCAATACAGAGTGTAAAACCCGATTACAACTCTGCGCGCCATAATTAAGCTAATTGTGTGAAAATTTTAAGGAAAAATTGTGTGCTCATGTGAAATAAATGAAAAAAATTATTGGTATATTAAAATAAATCTGAGATTAAAAAGCATTCCATAAGGATTTTGATTAAACAAAATCACTGCTGAAGTATGCCTTTTAATACGCGTCATACTTATCCTGCACGGCATGGCCATTCTGCGACCAGCAATAGCAACACCCTTGGAGTTGTTGGTAGCAGCGCCAGTACTGTAAATGGTATTTTACGTAAAGCAAATGGCTCCTCAGGTGCTTCCTCGTCTCTGTCAAGTACATCCAGTGCTAACGAAATACGCCATGTTGATTTATTGGTATTTGGTTATGCCTGTAAAGTATTTCGGGATGACTGTAAGGCCCGTGACATTGATCAGGGCAAACATTTAATACCCTGGATGGGGGACAATAATCTTAAAATTGACAGGTTAATAATTGTTTATTAAACATATGTTTCCATTTTTTAATATATTATATGAATACTTATATTGTATATGTATGTATATAGTGTCCTAACAAATCAATGGGAACTTTATAATAAAATAAGTTTTTAATCCATATATTTTTTTAAATGTATGTATCCATGTATACTTATGTACATATGTATATACATACATACATACTATCCTATAATTGCGGATACATGAAAAATGGCCCCAACTGTTTACTAAATATTGCCTTCATGGTGGTGAAAATCACCATGGTATATCCCAAAACATGGGGGCCATTTTTCATGGATACAATATTTCGCTTTCTAGGTAAAATCAGAATAATTTGTAATATGCTACAGCAATATTTAGTTTTAGTCCAAACTGTATTTAATAAATTTGTTTGGCACTCAGTTATTTAACGCTGCTAAATATTGAAAGGCCTCAACCTACAACTATTTAGATTGTGCTTTCCGATCATTATAAATGTGTACATATGTATGTATATATGATGATTACATTGAAACCGGAAAAATGTTTAAAATTCCTAATTGTTTTTTTTCTTATAAAAAATTTGCTTTTTTTTTACTGTCATTTGAAGTTTTTATTAAAGACTGTCATTCGAAGGACCATTAAAATAGTCCTACGACAAAATAGCATACAAAATTCTAAAATTATTAGAATCGAATTACAGAGTATATTCCCTTAATCACGACTGCCACCTTAATGCGTCGTAAACTTTTTGGATGCGTTTGTGGGTTTATTGGGATAAACTGTGAAGGAATTAACATAAATATATGTACATATAAATACTCGCGTGTAGCTCGCGATTTAATTTTTTGCTCACATTGAATATGCATCATCAGCTTTTATAATTATTTCCGAGTGTTTACCGAATCTAGTTAATCATTTGTTATATTTTATCAATCTACCGAAAACATTAATGTGAAACCATTTATACTACCTGGATAAAGATCATTTATGGAAGGGCTGTGGAAGAGAAATGAATATCAGTTGAGTTGCCAATTATTTAAAATGTTATTATTGAAGGCAATTGACCACTTACAGCAGACAGTTTGCTTCAGATGCTATTTATAATCGAAACACTACTCTTCCATGTTTAAAAACCAAATCGATTTCAATAAACAACTAATCGACAAAACATTTTAGGATCTGAAATGTGCAAAAACAAATAAATTTTCTAAAGTTCCTCGTTGATCGTACCGTACCGTTTCTAGTTTCTTCTAAAGTTAGTTTAGTCTTGTTTGGGAAAACATACAAATGAAAACGATCTGTTACTTACTTTAAACAAAGAAGATGTTTCAAATAGCAAAATGGAAATAATTATCAATTTAGTTTACGTTTCTGTAATAAAAAAACTTAATTATTTGTTTTGGATTTAATCGTATGAACTGAAAATTTTAAGCCTAAACTAATGAAACTGCAAATGGTATGTATACTTTTAATTTAAAATAAACTATAAGAAGCTAATCAAGCTTAGGTTGTTTACAAAATTTTATTAAAACACACACATATAGAACATTTTCATATATTTTTGAATTTATTTTTGCTCCTGTTTTGACTATGTTTTTAATTTTATGTTGTAAACTATTATTTCTTTTTTCCATACGTGTTTAAACGAACGTCCTTTTCGCAAAACAAAATCAAAATAAAATAATTAAATAAATAATAAAACGATCAAAATTATAAAAAAATTTTTGCAAAACGTAAAACGTCAAAAATCACGCATCTAAAAATTTCACTCTCTACTCGCTCGCATGCAAATAATACCCAGATATGATGTGCGTGGTGCTTTATATGATTTAACCCCTTATGAACCACCACCTGGAGGTTATGGCAATCGCTTAGATTATTTGACGGCGGAAGAACAAAGAGCCGAACAGTTGTGCGAAGAAGAGCGATATTTATTTTTATACAACAATGAGGAAGATGTCATCACTAAACAAGGTATGTTGGCTAAGATTTTGGGAAATTTTATTTGTTTAATTATATAAACAAATTAAGATTACCGCAAACATATTGTTAAGGAGCTTTTCCTAAAGCTCCTGAATTTAATATATATACATAAATACCAATTATAATTTTTGTAATAAAAATATAAAATTTAGCTTTTAAATTAAGTGATAAAAAAAGCGGGTAAAAATCCGCTAAAGTAAATCCTTACACGTAAGTAAATTAATTAAATACATACATCGAAGGGATTTTAAATGTCTACGTAATTAAGCTTTTTAGTTAGAAAAAAAACTATTTAAAAGCCTGTAAGCTTAAATTTAGATGTCATAAGGATTTAAACGTTACATTTCCCAACAGGTAAATATCTAAAGAATTTTTTAAACATACTAATATTTATTTACAGGTTTATTAGCACTCTGAACTACTACAGATCGAGGAACTTATTAGTGAAAATATAAAATTAATAATAAATACATATCTATGTCTGGCTTCTTCAACTTCAGCTACGAGCTTTTTATTTTGAAAACAAAAAATTATTTAAACGTTCATTATTATAAAATTTTTTTAATATTAAAAGCTTTTTTTAACAACTTATGTAATTTTTAGATTTTCTCTTGCTGACAACATTTTTGTTGTGTGTTTTTATGTTAAGGTTCATTGCTGGAAAACTTATTTTGGTTTTTTTATCTTTCTTCTAATACTTTTTTTGGGTTTATTTTGGCTTTGGTAAAAATGATGTGTACGTTGAGCAGAGGAGGAATTGAAACGTCTGCAGCAGGAAACTAATAGCAATAGTTATAGTCAGGTTGGTTTTTTTTATGATCAAACGCAACCGATTGGCCCGAATCGCGAAGAGTGTTCAAATTCACCAACATGCGAAGAAGCTGAACAAGCTTTTCAATTACCATATAATTTCCAAGTTCCGAACGGAATGCAATTGGTAAGTTAAATTATTTTGTTCGTTAATATTGATTGAAAAACATTTTGTATGAAATTTATTTTTGGAACTTGAAATTTATATATAAAAAAAATCACAACATTGTACCAAATTATAAACAATACTTAAATTATACCTGAAAAAGTAAGAGTGCTATATTCGGCTGAGCCGATTCTTATATACCCTTCACCAATGCATAAATATGTGATTCACTCAATATAATACAGGCTTTCCTTTCTCTTATAAATATAGCATTTCAAACAATATAAAAAGAAGATTTAAACTGCATACTTGAACACACTTTCATATATTCTTCAGTACTATATACATACATACATACATATGTAGAAAAAATACAGACTTTAAAATATTTTACAATTTTCCATCCGTGAGTAAAAAAACAGAAAGATTCCATATTCAACACTGTGGCACCTCATGTATTTATAAATTTATTAAATTTTTGGTTATATGGGCGGTGCCACGCCTCTTTGTCCAATCAAAACTTCATATATCCATTTTCAGTTGCCGGCTGGCAACGCAAATGAAGTTCGGTTGCTATCCATAATCGAGCCATATGTCACCCGCCTGAATATTCTGAAGATTGCCTGAAAATTTCATCACAATCGGACTAGCCGTTTTGGAGTCCATACGTTACATATATACACACATCCTGTTTTATATATATCTATATAGATTCCATATCAGAACTGATATTTCATTTTTACTGATTATCAATACGAAGCATCTTCAGAAAACACTTTACATGCCAGTCCAAGACACAAGTCTCTACCCCTTCTAGTGTCTTCGGAAAATCGATTTCACGTACAGACAAACGGATAGACGGACATTGCTCATTCAACTTCTCTAAATATAAGGATTCAACATAT
This sequence comes from Lypha dubia, assembly GCA_947311025.1. Classification (NCBI taxonomy): domain Eukaryota; kingdom Metazoa; phylum Arthropoda; class Insecta; order Diptera; family Tachinidae; genus Lypha; species Lypha dubia. Next base: position 6,849,159 of record OX371262.1, on the reverse strand, counting down.
ATATGCATATACTATATAGACCTTACATAAATATTGTGGAAATTACATACGTAAAGAGAAACCTAGAAATACCCTTACAATTTTTGGTGAAAGGTATAAAAAGTGACCCTGTGTAACGTATAATGAATTAAAAAAAATTCTTGACAATTTCAAATTAAATATCCAACATTGTTTCATATGACTTCTTTAATTCACTAAATTTGTTGCTTGTTTCTCTTACATATTTTGTATTCTTTAACGTGTTCAATTATTTTAGCCTGAAACAATGAAACAACATGCTATAATCGAGAAAACAGCTCGTTTTATAGCCTCTCAAGGTGTACAAATGGAAATTCTTTTAAAAGCTAAACAATCGAATAACGTACAATTTGAGTTCTTATCACAAAACTCAACACTCAATCCATATTATAAATATGTAGTAACTGCCATTAAGGATGGAAAATATCCTCAGCATACGGAAGCCAAAGAAAAACCCACTAAAGAAATCGACAATGCTAATGGAAGTGCAAGCGTCAGTGCAGAAAATGTTGTAGTTAAATCGGTAGTAACTGTACCAACAATAAAATATAAACCATCAGCAGATTGTGCCTACACTCAATTGATAAGTAAAATTATGGGTGTACCCATGTCCGAACTGCACGATGAAAGTTCCAGACAAAGTTCAAATTCACAACAAGAGAGTGCCAATAATTCACCGTCTTTAACACCAGTTTTATTACAATATAATGGGGCCACATTTATAACTGAACAAGATGATAATTCCAATTCAAATATGACCGCCACTCAAAGTTCATTAAATGATTCTCAGCCAAAAGTGGAAATATTAAAAAATTCTAGTGCATTGGCTTTGGCACAAAATTACTCTTCGGCTTCGGATACAGAAGAAGATGAAACTGCTGCCGAGGAAGCAAAAGCGAAAACACCACCCAAATTAGAATTTCCATTGCCACCGGAAAGTTTACAAAATATTATAGATAAAACTGCAGTGTATGTTATTAAAAATGGACGACAATTTGAGGAAACGTTGCGTAGTAAATCTGTCGAACGTTTTACATTTTTGATGCCGGAAAATGAATATTATCCGTATTATATGTACAAAATAACCGATGATCCAAATGCTGCTTCTAAAGAGCAAAAGAAACGTAAGGCCAAAGAAGTAGCGGCGGCTCTTTTAAGTAAAAAGGGTATAAGTGGTGATAAAACATCCTCTGCTTCAAGTAGGTTTTTTTCTATTGTTAAAAAAAATTAACAAAATTAAAAATTCCAATTTTTTTTTAAAGATCCGGTGTCATTTTCTATTAAAACAAAAGATGAAACTGGTGCAAATGTTTCGCTACATCAACCTGCCTTACCGCAAGAGCACAGCGATGAAGAGGACAATCCAAAGACTAAAACTACAACTAGTAATAATCAGCGTCATGTACCAGAACATGTACAAAAGGCCATTCAATTGGTTGAATCTCAGCTAATGGCCAGAAATGCCCAATTAGCGGCTACTTTAGCATTACGACAACAGCCCATTATCAGTAGTGGTGGCATTAGTAGCAGCGTTAAGCCTTTATCCTCTCGTTTTGAAACAGACAAAATAGCAAATAAACTAACAAATTCTTCGCCGGCTGTAATCATCGGCACTTCGACCACTTCGAAGGCTGAAGCAGAACGTAATGCTCTCTTTGAACAGCAGCAACAACAGCGGCATAAAGAATTGAAAAAAGGTATGTTTTTTTTATTTTTTATTATAGCATACATACATACGTACATATGTACTCGTATGTATGGGTGTTTTTTAATTTATATTTCCTCATGATTTTTCCTATTGTTGCAGCTGAGGAAAAAGTTAAAGATAAATTAGCTCAAATTGCCCGTGAAAAACTTGGTGGACTTATATCAAAAGAGAAACAATTGCAATTGGAGCGGAAACGAAAGGCTATGGCATTTTTAAATCAAATAAAAGGTAAGAGAGAACAAAACACAAAAACGGTGAAGAATTTTCATAGAAAATTTCTACCGCACATCATTTAACACATTTACTATAATACAATTTCCAAAATATCAATAACATTTTACAGTAATCAGATAAAATATTTCATTGATTGATTCATACATTAATTCGATTGTCACAATTGTGTTTGTTCTACTGTCATCATACTGACAGAAGAATACAATCTGTACACACAATAATATACGGAGAAAAATATGTAAAAATTATTAAGGGCTCGATTACGGATTGCAACCGTTCCTCAGTTGCGTTGCCATTTGCTGAAAATTGTAGTACGCATGGTAAATGGTAACTGAGATCTGACAGTTTTAGTGCTTTTCTAGCAATTACAAATTTGCAGCAGACAGCTGACAATGCAACTGAAGTTCGGTTGCCATTCATAATAAGTCTCAATTGGAACTCAACACAGATTAACAAAAATATATATGTGTATTGTAGCTGTTTTTTAAATTTTTTTTTAAATAAGAAGTTCACATACGTCAAGTTTTCTTGATCAAGAAGAAACGCGGTGAAAGATATATATCCAGCAGAATTGAAACTTTTTCAAGAAAGCTTGACGACTGCTTTTTCTGGTCCACTGTTTATAAAAAATTCCGAATTTTATTTGAAAATTTCGAAAATATTTCAAAATTTCGAAATTGATTTGTAACATATTGAATTTGATTTAAAAAAATACTGAATTGTATTTATAAAACTATTAATTATTATTGGCTTGATCTTGTTAAACTTTTTCTCTTTTCACTGTTTATAAAAAAAATTTCGAAATTTATTTGAAAATTTCGAAAAAAAATTTCGAAAACATTTCAATATTTCGAAATTAAACTGTAGAACACTGAATTTGATTTAAAAAATACTGAATTTGATTTATAAAACTATTAATTATTATTAATTATGAAAAATACCAAAATTGTAGTATCAAAATCGATTTCAAATCGCATAATTTCATAAAAGCTAATTCTACTAAAATTGTAGCTATTAAATATTTTATTAGCATTAAAATTTTATTCCACTACCTTGTCCGATTTATAGATTAATTCTTTGTCTACTTTTAGTTATGTTTGAAATTAAGTTCATGAAAAATTTTTTAACTTTAAAATGTAATTTTATGTCTGTTCTTGATCTGTTTTTTTAAATAATTTAGTTACATGTATATAATTCTTATTTTTATTATAATTAATTTTATGTTTAAAGTGTCACTTTTACTGCAGTCATATACTAATACATAATTCCATGCTTGACGATTGTTTGCGAATTTCCTTTAATGTTTTGGTTCACTCATCTCTTTTTGGTTCGGTTACATAATTTTTCAATTATTTTGCCAGCATTTTGAAGTCACAAAGTTTAAACAGGTTTTTCGTTATTATATTTTCTCCATATCACCATTTAGGAGTTTCAAAAAGCGGCAATAGCTCTGAAACTGAATCTTGTACAAATATGAAAACAAACAATGTCGATGATGGTAATAATAGTGATGATTCTGATGTATCAGTGCATTCTATACCGATTACATCCTATGGACCCAATAGCGATGAAGAATTGGATGAAAAACTAAGTAGTAAAACTATATCGCCAGCACCTCCCTCACCTCCGCTTATAACGACAAAAGATAAGGAGATTTGCATTAATAAAAGTGCCACCGTTAACGTATCCGATGATGATGATGATGAAGTGGAGTTAATAAGTGAAATTAAACCCAGGCAAATGTATAGAAATCGTAAATCCCGATCACGATCTAAAGAGGTTCTAATAGTCTGCAAAGAAAAGCGTAGACATTATAGAAAATATGATAAGCGCACACCTTCTACAGACTCCATGAGGTCATCGAACAATGATGATGACGACGAACAAGAGGAGGAGGAGGAACAAAGAGTTCAAAGACGACATCGATCAAAATCACACAAATCGAAAAAATCGAAAACAAAAAAATCCTCTAAAAGTAAGAAAAAGTCGAAAAAACGTTCAATATCGAAATCTCGAACACAATCGCGATCACGTTCCCGAAGCCATCAAATACATCACAACGAACGATATTCACGTCAAAGAAGTAGTAGTAGATCTCATAGTTTTGTACAAGATGACTACAATTACAAAATGGCCACCAGCGAACGTGAAAGAGATAATAGAGATGAACGCACGCGATCTTCTTATACGCCCAATCGCAGCGAATACAGCAGTCATAGTCGTTCACATTACAAAGACAAAAAGCGAACTAGATATAATTAAATTATTAGAGACCAGCCAGCCGGTACAGTCTCATTTCACACACTAGTTTTATGTGGAGAAAATCGTTCTTCCCCTCGTTTACCCATATCATTGATACTTCCGGGATAAATGTAGTATTTTTTAACACCGTTTATAAAAGTATTTCTTTTTTTTTGTTGTTGTAATAATTAAGACTATGTTGTAAACTTTGTAATACTGAAATATATATATACGTAAAATGTTGTTTAAATTGTTTTAGGCAGTTACATTACAACTATACTATTGTAAGAAAATTTATGAAAATTATTAATAAAATACATACAAAAAATATATACATATAGTCGTTTATTTTTATTTTCTTTAAATTTATTTATAATATTATTTTATTCTTAAAATTATTCTTATATAAAATTTCTTTTCAATTAAGCATTTCTTGCTTAAATAAATTTTGTACAATTCATAATCTATTGTATGGATTGTATGTGAGTTTTTATAACTAAAATATATTTCTTTTTTCTTTTTATTATTATATTTTATATTTTCTATTATATGTACATATATTCACCCCTATCGTGACTAATTTTTTCCATCGGAATTTTTTCAAATCTCCCTTTGATATTTTCACTCTATTTTTGATGGGGAATGAAACAAAACACGTATGTATGTAGTTATTTTTATAATTCAAGAAGTTCATTTTAAGAAAATATCTGATAATAAGGCACAAACTGATGTGTTGGTCAACAAAATGCAAAACAACAACAAATCGATTGCCTGCGGTTTTGTGAAGCTTTAATTTGTTGGAATTCTTTCGTTTTGTTGTCTTTCCATAAAGTAGCCGAATTATTTTACCACATAAAAGTTAGAATGTAATAAACAATCGCTCTGAATATTTATGTAGCTTTGATTTTTGAAGTGTTCTTTAAAATAGATATGCCCGTGTATATTTTTGGACAAAAATTTCTTTTACTTTTTAAATCTTCTGTCTTTTTTACAGTCACTGAGAACTGACAGAGGGAATAATATTTCACGTGAGATCATGATAACATTTTTCACTTTTAGAAGAATAAAAATTTCACGGGAACAAAAATTCCACTTATTATTCACGATATGGGTGGTGTTTTATTTTACATTAAGTTTATATACATTTTTCTTGTGTTTTTTTTTTCATCATGGGAATTCAACAATGTGTACTAACTGTTGTATATGCTGTAGTGTGCTTAAATGTTTTATTTGGTTTTGGGAATTTTCAATAGATTTTACAAGACTTTAGCACATACATATGACCGCTAGAACAGTAAGTACAAGCTAGGAAAATTAGATTTGACTATGTAGTACAATATCCTTAAAGTAATTAATTAAAAAAAAAAAAAAAAACTAAAATTCCAAAACGCCAGGCAAATATTTGTCAATTAAAGACTGGTAGTATGGCCATAATGCTTCAATATCTGGTACATTTTCACTTTTTGTATATAAATCGTAGCGGCTGAAAGAAAAGAGAGTGAAGAACGAAATTAATTATAAAATTAACTGCCGATTTCACGATGTCGAAAGAATTTTGATACAAAAACAAAATTTTAGAATTTGTTTTTGCTTCAAATGTAATTATACGAAAACAAATGGGAAATTTTCTTTCGACATAGTGAAATAGGCAGTAAATTATTTTTATTTTCGAGTTTTTCACAAAATTTCAGGCTTTTAGCGACAATATTAAATGTATATACATATATACATACATATAAATAATAAACCCAATTATGAAAAATAATTCCCGGAGAATTTTTCCCTTTTTCGTTTCCTACTACATATTATTAAAGAAAAAAGTAAATAAAGGGTGGGGCAAATTTGAGGTTAGGAAGTAAATTGGCTGTCAAATGATGAAATTTGAGCTGTCATCCTTTGACATTTATTTAGTAAAAAGTTGGGAAATTTTAACCAAGCTGAGATCTTAGGAATCATCAGGGCCACGGAACTGGTGGCAGGACATGTAGTTTATTTATTTATTTTTTTTTTTGTTGTAGGACCAGCACTTAGGGATGACGCCTACTTATGCAATGCATTGTACCCGAAATAGAGAGAAAGGAATAGGGTAGTCAGATTAGATGTTGGCTCAATTTTTTTACAACTCTGCTATTCCTCGTTTCTTTGTTAATTTTTAGAGCACTGTTGCAGCGTCTTGTTTTTTTAATACGTATGCAAAACATTGAGCCGGAACTAGGAAAATAGGTTTTGGGAAGGAGGATAAAGGGAGTAGTGTTTGTGGACGGACATTCGGTTTGAACCTTAACACACTGACAGTTGCAAGAAAGACCTCTGCGGGGAGTTTATTGCACATATGTACGAACAGTTAGGATATACTACGAATTCTGTCTGTAATGCGTAGTGCGGTTATCTGGCATATCGACCACAAATGGATGTGCTCGTAATGAAGAGCGTGAAAAGTGACAGGTTTCGGGAATAAGTTCCATTATTTCATTAGAACACATTCTTTTGTAGCAGCGCCTCTGGTGTTGAATTAGACGCATTAACTTTTTTAAGCTGTCTGAGCAGGTATTTTATTAATTATTTTGCGTCGCTGATGGTTCTGCTAACCAACGAAGGAGGTCGAAGTTGTGTACATTTTAGCTGAGCACAGTATCAATCGCTGTCGAAACAGTTTTTAGTGACCAGCGTTATCACAGTCCCACAACAATTAATACAACACCACATTATTGTACATTCGAGAAATTAATTGAGTTGCTTTGGCCAGTTGAAGGCGGGGAGTTGAACTTCTACGTTGACTGCCAGGTGGCGCTGAAAGCTATGAAGGGACGCAGTGTCAAATAGAACCTAGTCATAAAGTGTAGGGCGAGCTCTTAATTTGGTTATGGACAAATATAGCGCTTGCTCGGCTATGTTGGGTTCCAGGTCATTCCAATATTAAGGGAAATGAAAACGCTGATGAGCTGGCAAGAGTGGGGTAAGCAATAGATAATTAAGATACTATAGCGAACTTACTAATTGGGTGATCAACAGTAGCAATCATACCTGGACGAGTGGAGAGTATTGTACAGTCTCGAGTGCCATATGACCAAAACTTGATTGGATTAAATCTGATCTATTATTGGGAATGAATAGAAAGGTTTTGTCAGTCTTAATAGACGCCTTGACTGACTGTACGTTGCTCGGTTAGAGCGAGGACCAGCAGATGGGAAAAATGTCAATTAGCAATTCTGTAGGATGTGCGAGGATGAAGAGGAGACGTCTATTATCTGTGATATGGCTGAGCAGACTTTTCCATGAGGACTTATTATATCTGGGGTTTTATCATGGGAGTCAAGTCGGTCTCTGAGTGGAGTGTGCGTCACCCTACTCTTCCTAACCTAATGCAGAGGAAGTTAACAAAATGTCGCCCAAATTCTTATTGAAATTGCAATTACCAATAGGCGGAATCGAAAAAGGGAAATATTCCTTGGGAATTATTTGTCATATTAGGACTGAATAAATAAAATACTACTTATGTATGTAGGACTTCATCCTACGTTTGGTTGGGATTTTTCCAAAATATCGAAACGAATACAAAACAGAAATAGGGTATTGCTTTTAGAATTTTTAAGTTAAGGGCATGTTACTGCCCAGTATTTTGTATTAGTTCTCTATGAAAGGTTTCATATAAACCGACTAAGTAGAAGTAACGTAAAAAATGAAAGTAGTTTAAGGAGAATGTTAACTTTTTGTAGGCGTGGTAATGCCCACAGAACCAATAGGTTAATATGTCCTTTCGTATTCAATCAAATTTTTTAAAAATGGTCCCCAAACTATTATTTTCAATACAAAATTTTCTTGCCATTTCTGAGTGCGATTACTTTTCATGGAGCCGAGCCATTTGTATGATACAAATAGACACGACTCTATGAAAAATGATCATAGACGAAAAAATTAAGAAAATATCTTACTTTTTTCTATTAGAATAAATTTAATATTTGGTTCGGAAATGGAGAATTATTACCAGCCGCCAGAAAGCTCGCATCAGATGTTAAAATGGCTTTTTTTATACACTTTTCTTGAGATGCATTTCCCAGCCAGGTCCATTTTTCATTGGGACTATATTTTTGTGATATGAATACAGATGACAATATTAAGATAAAAAATTCTTCAATCAATTTCGAAATTGTTGCAGCAATAGAACTGTTCACTTTTAACAGAAAACAAAAAAATTCCAAAACTAATTCATAGGTAAGCAAGCAATGCGTAATTTTCCTAACAAACTTACGAGTATAAGCCAAACTATCTTAAGCCCAAAAAATAGGCGAAAATAAATTTTATTTCCGATAAGAAAAACATAAAAAATCGATTTTGAAACACTTTGGGAATTGTTCAAGTGATAGATTTTTTTCCACATAAAATTTTTATTATTTAGGCTTTTAGTTCGTTAAATTGTGTGTTGCGTTAAATTATTTTATTTAAAAATTAACATTCAGAGCATGTAGATAATAATTGAAAAATCAAAGAGAATTTTTAACGAAACGAGCATCGAACTAGCGCCCATGATGTTTTCGAAATCAACCACGCATGAACTAAAAAGCCTAAATACAAAACATTAAAAATAAGTTGTATAATTTAAAAAATTTGAAATTTATTTTTTATACTAATTAAATTTTACAGAATTAGAAAACTTTTTTGTAAAATATTACAAGTGAACGAAACCTTGTTCTCGTTTCGATTACAATATTTACACTAAAAGAAAAAAAAAATTTTGATTTTTTTTATCATTTATGTGTTTATTCATTTCGTTTAGCGATATGTATGTTTTTACATCCTGTATTTTGAAAGTTTAGTGAAAATTTTGAAATTTTCACAATTCAATTATAATTTCAATTAGAAAATCTAATTGAAAAAATGTCGCTTAGGATAGTTTGGCACTGAAAGGTCGATAGGGATTTTCAAAATTATCACTCACCCATGTCACAAAGTTCGGAAATGGAATTCAGTCCCCAAATCGAAAAGATTTTTACTGAATGAAATCATTTCTTAATAAATTAAAAATTTTTTAATTTATAAACATACAAAAATGGATTCATTTCGCTAAATCTTTTCGAATTTAAATCCATTTCCGCAAAAAGAATCGAACTCTGTGACATGGCTTGGAAATATTCAATAAATAAAAAAAAAAATACTCACTTGAATATTAAAACCCATTTTTTAGTCTCTTCATCTTCCGGCTTGGCCAAATGCTGGTAATCGCCGCCATTGTGCCAAGGATAAAACGAATGAAATCGTATAATTTTACAGGCTATATCGGGTAATTTAGTTTTATTATGTTTCAACACCTGATACAAGTATTCATCGTGTCCCCAAGACATCAATAGATTATCCACACCACAATGGGGCTCATACATGCCATATTTGCTATTATAACAGGCATTCTTACCATCAGCATTACCCTCAAAACTATCCTTGCGATAAACGATACTATCGCCCCAATTACAGCCAACGGGAAAAGTGTCGCCCACAACACACCATTGTGGTTCGCCATAGAAAGCCATTATTTTACCTAAATCATGTATTAAAGCCGTTAAATGTAACCAATCATGATCGGGAAATTCTTCACGGGCTCTTTCGGCAGCCTGAAAGGCGTGCACAATATTGGGCAAATCAATATCTGGATCAGATTCATCGATTAAATCGTTAAGTTTTTCCAGAGCCTCACGCACAGTGGCTTTCATAGTATTAAATTGCAACCATTTTTGTCGACGTCCTTTAACAAAATCCACCGTTTGATTTAAATGCATTAAACGATAAGTTTGGCGTACGCGTTCTTTTAAAGGATCGCTTGTATCCACACTGTAATCACGAAACTTTGACAGGCTTTTGTCGGCAAAAGTGGGCTCCGGTCGCAATAGCTCCGAAGGATCAATAAAATCAATTTGATGCTAAGGTAAGTGAAATTAATAATTTTTTCTATAATTTATTCTTATTTTCATTAAAACAACTCTCAAATAGTTGAGCATTTTATTTACCTCTTGTAAAATACGCATTTTTGCTTAAATTTCTTTAATTTAAACGGAAATATCACACTCTCTATTAGTTTGTAATTGCAATTTTTGCACTTTGTTTTTTTTTTTTTTTTTTTTTAATTAAATATTTTAAATATTGCAGCACGTTGTTTATTGTTACAGTTTAATTTAGTTTTGAAATAGTCACGACGGAAATGCGACACTTTTATAGCGCCATCATTAATTGGAAAGAGCGTATTAAACCGTCTTCCATTTTCGTACTCATTTGATTCCCGTTATACTAAAAACAAAACGTATACGAACGAGCAAAAAAAAAAATATTATTATTGAATAACGGTTCTAATCATTAAAAAACAATAACAAAAACATGCAATTAATACGAAAACAAAATTTTTGCTCAGAGCAAAATCAATATACACTAAGAAAAAAAAAAGTGATCTGATGATAACTTTTTGAATTCAACGGCCGACACAATCGACCTCTTTTTCAATGTTTATAAAAACTGTTATTCACTTCTGTGAATAAATAGTTTTGTCAAAATCGGTTAAATAATGTGGCCATAAAGTCCCATCACAAAAAATTATGTTGCCTTTTAAGTATATAGATAAATGATTTTTTTACCACTCATGTGTTCTATACTCTTCTGTTGGGTAAAATAAGAAACTTTTCACATATAACATTCTTGACGCGTCTCTCCCCCTTCCTTTCGTAACGGTTACTTTTGAGGCAGAGCTAAAGTTTGACCCTTTTGCAGCGGAGGGAGAGATCTTGTATTCTTACATTTCCGTAGTATACAGTCTGTTGAAATACTTCTTTATGCAAAATACTATGAGAAATTCTCTTGTGAAACATTTTAGCCGCTCTAACACATCGCTGTATGGGTCTTTTTCTATCTTTATTGCGTAATATGAAGGACTCACTCACTACAGATCTCCGAAAAACTTTTGTTTTTCTTATCATTTCTGACGAAAGAATAACAATTCCTCCTCAGAGTTTTTTTTTATCATTTCCTCTATTTTTTTTATATTATTAATCACAATTTCTTTGCGTGTATGTTTGTTGAGTATATATTTTTTTTTTTTTTCGAAAAAGTGTACGACACTTATAAACGAAAAATATAATATAATTAAAAAATTGTTTTATACAAAGTTATTTCAATGTTAAGGTATTTTTTGTTTTTAAACTCTTATCACTGGCATAGATCCATATTTATTTAGTTCATTTATTAGTATTGTAGAAAAAGATAAGAAGGATTCAAAATGAATGCATTCGTTAGTAAAGGGTCAATATTAAATTGAAAATGAATTCCATATGACGTCTACTCGTTTAGTTTTGCAGTTGTAATTCGCTAAAAAAACGTAATTTTTCAAACTTTTAATATGGCCGAGATTAACTTGAAATTTCGAACACACACACACACACACACATATAGGATGTCACTCAAACTGAGCATTTTTAATAATATAGAATTGAATGAACAGAAAACTGGCATTGACATGCATTCGAGTTTCCCTGAACCAAAACAGTTGAATGATTAAAAAAGTAGGCGGCGTTGCGCCCACAATAAATAAATAAATATATTTCTTCAACTAATAATTTTTTATGAGACCTTGCTCGCAAATTTAGTTGCTTGTAAAAATACAAATAATGTAACAATTATAAAAGTGGGGAATGCCACGCCTCCATATACAGTATATAATTTTCTTAATTATCACTACACAGTTCTTTTGAAAGTTTGCATTAAAATTGAGGTCTGTTGCCAGTACAATTTAACGTATACAAAAGCAGACAAAACCACGCCCATATTTGTTAAAAATTTCAACAGTCGTGTTGTCTGTCTGTCTGTCTGTCTGTATTTTTGTCTATCACAGGGCTCTGACTCGAGAACCATATAAGATAAGAACCATGACAAAAAAGACAAATATTAAAATTTTTAAGGAAAGCTTAGTTATTAAAGGGTGTGCTAAAGCGAGCAACGTAACTTGATGAAATTATACTATACGTACGAGTATATTGTGAGCCGTAATACATAAGTATGTATGTATATGTATCATTTTCAATTATTAAATTATACAGAGTATAACAATAAATAAAAAATTGAAACAAAATTAATGTTAAAGGGTATTCTATCTTATAATGTAATTTTGACAATTAGCTGCATCATGGAAATCGGCAAGCTATTGCATTTCTCATAGTTAGTGCGACATTTTAAAAACAAAAATAACAAAATAAAAACAAAAACCCCCTGAAATTTAAAAAATTCCCAAAACGAAAACAAAATTTTTCAACAAAAAATTCCTAAAATAAAAAAATTCCAGAATAAAAAAAAAATGGTCAACTCCAAAAAGTTTAAACAACGAGAAATGTCTGAACTAAAAATAAAAAAAAACAAAATTGCTAAACTAAAAAAAACGCCTAAATGAACAAATCCCAAAACTTGAAATTTTTTCAAAGTTGGAAAAATTTTGCATTAAAAAGAAATCGTTGAAACTAAAAATCCACAAAAAATTGCGAAAATTAAAAAAGCTAAAGTGGAAAAAATCGCCAAAACTGAAAAATATTTTTGGAAAACGAAAAAAAAAACATTTAAACTCAAAAGCGCTTAAATCAGAAAAACATCATAACGAAAAATTCCTAAAATAAAAAAAATCCCAACACTAAGAAATATACTCTCCGCAAGGCGGAGAAAGTTTAGCAAAACTGAAAACAAAGCAAAACAAAAACTCCAAAACAAAAAAATCGCTAATATAGAAAAATATATACATACGTATGTAAACTTTAAGCTGGCAACGCCTTTTTAACAGACGGCTGTCATTTTGCCAGCTGTCAAGTGAATTTTATGTTCAGTTTGGGTTACCCTGAACAACGCTTCCAAATTTGTTCAAATTTATTTTAAAAATCATATTTCTCTTCGAAATTTGTAAATACGATTCTCATAAGCATATTTTGTTTAGCGATGAAGTTCACTTTTGTTTGAATGTACGAGTATACGTCAATTTGCCAAAAAATTGCCGTATTTGGAGTGATGATAATAGTCAAGTGTATGTTGAGACGCTGTTTCATCCAGAAAATCTTACTATTTGATGTGCTTTATGGACTGGTGTAATCATTGGTCCGTACTTCTTTAAAAACGATGCTGTTCAGAACAGTCAATAGTGACCGCTATATGTCCATAATTATTGACTTTTTCGTTCATCAATTGAAGAACCATGATGTGCAGGAGGGAGCTGTGGTTTCAACAAGATGGTGTAACATGTCACAATAGATTTATTGAAGGAAACATTTTTTCAACGCATAGTTTCACGTTTCGGACCCATGAATTGGCCTCCAAGATCGTGCGATTTAACAGCGCGTTACGGCCACAAATGTTGGAAAAAGTAATCCAAAATTTAAGCTCCAGTTTAGACTACGTCCGAATCATCCGTGGCGGTCATATGCCAGAAGTCACATTTAAATTATAATGCCAGAAGATTTTCTTTCAAATGAAGCAAATTTTATGTCAATTTAAAAAAAATCATCTTTATATTATTCCATTTCAAATTTCTATACCTCTATAAAAAATACCCTGTACATGAGGTACGTAGCATTAAATATTCTTCCAAAGTTAAATTTTTCCTTTACACTTTTCCTTTTTTTTTTATTTGCTTAGTTTTATAATTTCTAACAAATCGCATTCAGCTTTTTTATACATATATATCGTTACCTTTATATCTAAAGGCCCTAAGTTATTATATTTTTCCAAATCGTGTATTTATCAAATTTCGATAGGTTAGGAAAAAAAAACGAGTTAGATCCTTTCTATATTAAGCCAACGATATGTATATTCTTATCACTTTTTATTCGTAAACAAGGCCATAAAAATTTAATTTAATTTAATAATAATCAATTGAATTTAATCGAGAGGTAATTTTCCAATAAAAATTTTATATAATAAAAAAAGAAACATCATCATGAAAAAAAACTGCATTTAAATTTTTCTATAATAAATTTTCTTATCAATTTCAATTTATTTGAGACTTCATAACCGATTTTTCCTGCTACACGTGCAATAAAATATAGTGGCTGAGTACAGCTTTGTATTTAAACTTAGTATGCAATAAAATATATTTATATATCTAATTTGTTGTTGTTGTTAAAATTTGTGATATACATACATATGTACTACATAAGTAAAGTAAATACATTTTTGTGTTCATAATAAGTCTCTGTGAAAAATGATAAGAACTCTTTTGAACTGCAGTTGCTGGGGAAATAATTGCAAAATTTTATTGGAAATACATACGTCTTTAATTTACGTCTTTAAAGTATGAAGGCATATCGAAATCAACAGAAAACGTTTTGAAATAAGTACATAAATACTCTTGACTTTGATTTTGCAAAAAATAATAATCATTTAACCCTGGAATACGAACCAGCAATATCAAAATCACTAAATTAGAATTGAAATTTTTTGGGGATTTTTCTCTCTTTACGAAGTTTTAGTACTTTTTTTTGCAAATTCGTATACATATGTATGTAAAGGGTGTTTTTTTATAGAGTGACACAAGTTTAAATCATAATAAAACAAGGAAATATATTTTTAATATCAATGAAACGGGCATTATTGGAAAGAAAATTTTTATGAAATTAATGTTTGAATATGATTTCTGCCATGTGGCCGCCACGGCTGGGGCGTAGAAGGTGCAATCTGGAACACCAATTTTCAACAACTTTTCGCAGCATTGGCGGCCGTATTTCGCCGATAACAACTATTCGAATGTTTATTTCCAGGTGTTCAATTATTTGTGGTTTAGTGACTTAACATAACCACAAAGAAAATAATCAAAAGGGGGTGAAATCACACGATCTTCGTGGCCAATTAATTGGGCCATTACGTGAAATTATTTTTTCATCAAAAGTTTCTTTGAGTAAATCAATTGTAGCGCCCGCTGCACCATGAATATGACGAATAGAACAATTATTTTGATTAAAAATTTCAACAATTTGCACGCGTTGTTCTGGTGTAAGTCGATTCATAATGAAATTTCAAAGCAAACTAAACAAAAAGCAACTATCAACTGTTATCTTGGTGTTTAAATAAACCGGTGATGACAACTCAGTGTTGTGACACTGGAAAAAACACACTTTATTTAAAACGTAAAAATAGATTGTAAATAAAATTTTATGTAAAAAAAAAATATTTTTAACTACAATTGGTGCAGGATTTGGAACCTTTTTAGAAGTTCTCGTTTTTGGTGCAGGATTTGATACTTTTTTAGAAGTTCTCCTTTTTGATAGGATACTTTTGTAAATTAATAAGAGGTACTTCTTAGAAAATGTACTTTAAACAAAAAAAAAATTTTTTCTCAATCGAGCTCTTTTTGAAAATTGTACACTTTTGCAAAAGAAAAAAAAAATTTAGTATGCCTTTTTTAAAAAGTTGTTTTTTTTTTTTGTAAATTTGTTAATAAGTTTTGAGTACAAGTTGCGAATTCTTAAGCAAATCATTAAGTTTTTAAAATCGTGAAAATTTCTAAAAAAAATTAGTTGATGTTTTCGCGAGTTTTCTGTAAACATGTTTCGCAATTTTTTTCACGTGTTTTGTATTATTTATGTTGATAACATAAATAGTATATGTACATACATACATACATACATACGTACAATATCAAAATTATTATGGATTTTTGACGTATATGCATGTTTAACCTTTACGGAACTTTTTAAAAGTATATTTCTTTATATTATTATATTCTTAGTAATTAATAAAATTTATGGTCTGTTTTTATTAATTGTTATTGTTTTTTAATTTTAATTGTCTGCTTAAATGTGTAATTCCAAGTTGTTGTTGCTTTGCTTTAGCGGCTAAGATAACGATAAATTTTTTTTTGTATTTTTGTCCATTGTCAACAATAATAAATAGTATGTATACATAAGTACTTCTGTATGTACATACATAAGTATGTAAAAGTGCTTTTTCTTTTCCGCAAAGCGATTAGATTGTCTGAAGAAAATACCTAGGGTCTTTGTTCGGAACCCGCACACTCCGGACTAATAGACTGGCATTGCTACCTAATAACAATATACATACGAGTACGTACATACATAGTTTTAATTATTTAATAGAAATGAGTCCCCAAAATTGACTAATAGGCTTAAGTCTAAAACAAGATTTTTTCAATGTGATGTAAGATGCTTGCATTAATCTGTCAAATTAATAAAAAAAAAAAGATTTAATTATTGTAATATAACTTTTAAAGTTTATATGAAAAGAAAATATAAATTTTATACAGTATGTACTCGTGCATGTGCATGCTGTATGTTATTAATGTATACCAAAGTGAATCGAAAGGAGAAAAAGTACCAAAACTAAAAAAGTACCCAATGTTTTATATTTTTCACTTTTTACCCCTAAGAAAGTTCACTGTATGTTGATGTCTAAGAAATTTGTCAAACAAATAAAAAGTACCAACATGTCCCGTTTTTACCCCCTTAAAAAGTTCTCTATATTTTAAGCCGGGGGGCGGTCATATGCTATCCGACTATGAAATTTCATTCAAGTCGTTAGTATTATCTAAATCAGAATGGGAAACATATTTTTGTATACCATTTTAACCCTCAAACGTGTCACTGTTCGGTTGGTCTTTCTAGGTACCTTGTTTGTCTTTATTTTTTTTTTTTGACGTGTGCGATAGGGTTTAAAATGTCTTCGCATTTTCAGCGGCCTTCGTCAGTTGAGTCGAGCGGGCCTTGTCCACTAAATCAATCCCTTCTTTTTTTCTGGGGAGAATGCCTCCCCGGCACCGATATCTGCATTAGTTCGGGAAGGCCCAGAAACAGATGCCGGAAAAAGAAATGTTGTCGGCATGATCACAATTTCTTCAACTGCAACAAATGGCAAGTCGAGAGAAGCAGGCTGAGGGACCAAATTTGATCATTTTACTCCAGACAACATAGTTCACAAAATGATTAAGAACCAAAATAAATGGAACGCTGTGAGTAACTACATCGAATAAGTTCTAAGGAGGAAGAAGAAACCCCTCGATGTATCAGGAACACGAGTCATCCTGATTATCCCTGTTTTAGGAATCATTTTGCTGTGATACATCGAAGCGTTTCTTCTTCCTCCTTAGAACGTATTTGATGTAGTTACTCACAGAGTTTTATTTATTTTGGCTCTCTCAATAATTTTGTCAACTGTGTTGTCTGAAGTAAAATTATCAAATTTGGTCCCTCAGCCTGATTCTCTCGAGTTGCCATTTGTTGCAGTTGAAGAAAGTGAGTTCAGCGTCATCGTTCGTATCGCCGCAGTAGATACAACCGGTGTCTTCCGTCTTACCCATACGGTGAAGGTACTTCCTGAAGTATCGCATGTCCTTAGAAGAACTGGGTCAGAAAGTAGCTAACCTCTCCGAAAGCCCCTTTTTTTGCAAGCTTTCTACACTGGGGTTTAGTCTTGCCATCCATATATCGGTCACTTCTGTGTTCCATCTATTTTGCCATCGTTGGATGGTTCGGCTTCTCTGCTCGGCTACCGTAATACCATTATCTCCCCTAGAATCCTACCCCTCTTTACGCTCGCGTGCCAGAAGGTCAATGGGTATCTCTCCACTAATCTCTAGGGCCACTGTGGCCGAGACCGTGCGGTAGCCAGAAGCGATTCTAAGTGCCGCCTTGATTTTTGCTCTTAGTGCATCTCCCCAAATCTCACTGCCATGTAGGAGTATCGCGTTTGTCGTACCCTTTTAAGGACAGCAAAGCTTCAATGTTAAATTTGTTCATAAGAAATGATATTTAAATGTTCTTTTTCGATTAATTTCATACTTTTTCACAATTATTTCTAAAAGATTCCGAAAAGCCTGGAATATGAAAGATAAAAAATTGCTGCAAAATACTATTTGATATGTAATTCTGTAGTATTTTATAGCGTCAATATCGCGGTATCATTTAAAAAAATTATGGAAAGGCTCTAATTTCAAGGCCTACTTTTTTCCCATTCGAAAGTTGAGTGAAATTGAGTGATAACTTCAGTAATTACATGGTATAAATAAATATCTTATACTGTTGTTAAAAAATACTGGCTCGGCCACACCCACTTGCCCCATAAAGAATGTTACATATTTGGGTTTTAATACACTTTTTTTTATTATAGATTATTGTTTTGTTTTGTTAAATAAAAATTATACAATTATATAAAAACTATTTAAATAATTAATACAATTTAAAGATAATCAGTTCTGTTTATTTTTTATTTAATGAAAGAAATGATGATACCTCTCAGAGAGAGAAAGAGAGAGAGAATAAGATAGTGGTATAAAGAGAAAAGAGAGACGCTAAAGTATAAAACTATTGATAGTAAATGCAAACTATACATTAAAATAGATAATATACATTGATACGATACGAAATGTAGTTTAATACCACAAAAATATTGCATTTGCTTGCTAACGATATACAAATTATGAATAAAAAGTTTTTTATTTTTTAATTAAAAAAAAAAAATCTACAACTAAAGACAACGCCATACGTATTATTATATATTAAAAAATAACTAAAAAAAAATATTTTAATGAAATTTTGCTTAGAAAATATTTTTTTAACGAATATATTTGATAGCACACTACTAATATGCACATTAATAAACTTATATAAATATTTTCTAATATTTTAAAACTTTACGTATATGCAATTTTCTTTTTTTTATTTAAAAATATGTTGAATACACACTAATATACTAAATTTTCAATTGAAAAAATCCAGTATTTAATATCATTAATGAAACATTTTCCTTGTGCTCTTAAGACCTAAAATCTTAGCCCCATTTTCATAAACGAGTGTTAAAGTTAATGTTGGCTTAACGTACGAATTTTTTTTTGTAGAAAACCCGGTTTTACTGAGTACCTTAACTCTACCAATCTTTTAACGAAAATGGAGGTTAATATTTAGTTAACTAATGTGTTGTTTCTAGTTAAGTGGAAAGTTTGAATTTGGGAGGGTGTAAGAAATTTTTAATTCCCAACTTAAGATGAACAACATTTTCTTCGAATCGGAAAAAGCTTTAAGCTGATTATAATTAAGCCGTCAAAGATTTTCAAAATGATGTCATAACCCTACTTATTTTTTATATCGTTTTATTTTCACTTTTTTTTTCTCTATGTCTTCCTATTTGCCACATTATTTACCTGCAACGCCGCTGCATCATTCTTTAAAGCTGTTATATTTTTATAATTACTACTACACTGAGAATCGGCCACGGAGCGTCCATCACCCTCATCGCGTCGCAAGAATTCACTAAAAGGACTGGGTGCTCTTTTTAAATTTGTTATTGTGCTCATCGTTACACTAGTACGAATTTTATGCTGACGCTCTAAGTTATCAGCCGTTGTTAGATCACTGGCCTTGACAATACTAGAGGGTACATTACTAAGCCAGGGTTTTAAATTCGATTTCTTTTGTACTGTAGCTGCTTTACAGCGGCATATAATATCAGCGGGCTCACCACAAATGTTACAAACTTCTTTAGGCACAGCACTGCAGTTAGAGCTTTGATTGTTTAGTGTTTTGGTATTGGCCGTACTAGCCGAGGAATTAGAGGAGGCGCCGCCGCCGCCGCTTAACTCCATTTCGCTGACGGCATCTACTAAACTTTTTAGAGCACTGTTATTGGCTGTTGTGCCCTTACAAATCTCTGTTTCATCATAGTTTTTACTTAACAACAGTTTCGATAAAGGTGGCGCTAGTCCCAAGCCTATATTTCGTTCGTGATATACCTCGGAAATGGTGGGTGTCATTTCTCTATTCATGTGGCGTAGTATAGAATCTTGTATGGTCTTTTGATTTGTTTTCACCACTTCCTTGGCCACTGCTCCCTGTGTGCTTATGACGTTAATGTTATTTATGCCATTCGAATTTGCTGATGATGATGAACTCAAATCATTCTTAGCTTCTTGGAGTAAATCATTATCAGCTTGTGAAAAGTATAAATTGGAGGCATTAAAAACTAAAGCATTGTCTTCATCTTCGGGCAAATTAATGGGTTTTCTACTGCCAGCTGTGTTATTAGTTGTAACTGTTGCAGCAACCACAACGTTGTTGGCAGTGTTTATAGTATTGACTTCAGTTCTTACACTCAAACGATCCATAAATAGGGCATGTTCTTTATTTACTCTGGCTGCCACTGAAGTTTGAGCGCTACCCAATTTGATTTTAGGCTTTAAACGGAAATGTGACAATTGTCCCACCTTTAAACCCCGTTCGAAATCCGATTCGCTGCAATTGGAGTCTAAAGTTCCGCTATTGGGTGCATTTAGGTTGGCAGCTACCGATTGTCCTAAGTTATTGTAGACCGGAGCCATGGGCGCTAAAGGTCTTAAACTATCCACCAAAGGCATATTTTGCCTGGGTGGCGGTAAAGGAGGCATAAGACCTCCTCTACGTAATACTGTAGCATGACCGGAACCCTCCCAATCCGTTGTGGAGCTTGCCGAACTGCTACTATCCGGTCGACGATTATTAGTACTATTCGTTACTGCCGTCATTTCGGGTATAACATTATCTCCCAAATAACCCAGGCCACTGCCGGAGTACAAGTTGCGTATGCGTGTCTGATGAGCCAAAGCCAAGGAGACATTAGGATCTACAGGATTTTGATTTGTTACTGGAGGACTTGGTGTAAAGGCTGCATCACTTTCTCCACCGCCACCAGGCCGGGAAACTCTAATAGGACCTCTTAGGGCAGCAGTTGCCAAACGACAATTATTGGTCTTTGTTATATGCGACTGTGATATATAACCATCTGATAGCTCACTATCGGTAGTATTATTTAAGCTAGAATCCAAAGTGGGATACAACACAGTCGAACTGCTAGTAGCTGTTGTTACAGCGTTAGTGGTTTCATTATCGGTTCTACCACCATCCGGCTCTCCACGACGTCTTACATAAGATATAAAGGCACCACTACCGTTGCTTATTAGACGTGATCGACTTATGGGCAGGGGAGGCAAACTCAATGCCATATTTAAAGTTTTTGTGTTATCTAAATTTAAATTCTGATGAGGTGTCGATGTCATAGCCACGGAATTGTTTGTTAATGTTATATCGCCGGAATTTTCCTCTATGAGGGATTCACAGCTGCTTGAAGAGTCTAAACCGAGAGTTTTGGGTGCCTCTTGGGTGTCTGCGGATATGAAGTTTATTTTAGTTTTCTTTTTTTTTACATTTTCAGTCATACTTACCAAATAAAGCTAACAGGGCCTGCAAAACAAACTGGCAAGATCTTCTATTGGCCTGTTTGCCCGTTCTTAAGGTCACCTGATCTTGACCCACTTCAGTTAGATCGAAACCCATTGAAGCTAATAGTTCATGACAACCTGCCACACGCCATAATCTTACCGATAAAGGTATCTCTATGGATGCTTCTATTTCAGGGCTCCCTTTAGGAGGATATTGTGTCAGAACATTGCGTATAACTGCTATAATATCATCTGCCACTTCCGAGCTATTTACCAGTTTAGCTAAGGCCTGCAAAGTCAGGGGAGTTAAAGCCAATAAAGCCTGCAAGCTGGCCGAGCACTGTGAGAGACGATCTTCCGGATCGGCTTGTGGAAAAAATACACTTGATGGTATACCATTGGCAGCCGGTTCAAAACGAAATCCCACAGCCATTAGCAAATCTTTCCAGCCAGCTACGGAGCCCGCCTTGTTCTCTATACTCTTCTGGGTCGTATACATGGCATTCTTTTGACCGCGATGTATCCTTTGTAAACTCTTTTCCACCAAGTGTAAGCACACACGTAAAGCATCACGACATTTGTCAGGAGTACGCATTAGTTCACATAAAGCATGACCCATTAATGCCACTTTGTTGGATAGACGTACATTGCCGCCAATAAGCAAAAAACCTGCCCAGTTAGCAGGATGAGCAAAATGCTTAGTATGCTGTACCGTTTGCATGGCCTCAGCCAGAGCCCTGAAAAAATGAAATGGAATTAAAAAGTTACACTTGGAATTTTTTGTTTTATATGAAAACAAACCTGGCTGCTCTTACGCCTTGCAGTAAGGCTGAATAGAAGGCCCTTAACAAAATTTTGGCTGCTGTCTCCGGGACCGGCCATAAAGATATTAATACAGCTCCTGCACCAGCACCAAGCCAACTACCGGCTAAATTAGCAACTCCCGAACCAGTTATAGGTTCTATAGAATGATAGGAACTTAAAACGACCAATTTTGCATTGAGTTTCATATTCAAAACATCCATGGAGGATAGAATAAAATCTGAAAGTTGTGGCAATTCCATATTGCCACCCGATAGCTCGGGCGCATCATCTTGACCTGCGGCATTTTCACCATTCGAGGACTGATAGAAACGTTTTTGGGATTGAGAATCGACTACATCACCGGGACTCAAAACTACTGCCCCCATTTTCCAGCTAAGATTTGCAGCAAAGTGTACACATTCGGCCGAAAGCAGCTCAGACACTACAGCCTCTTTAGTGGCATTACAGCCAGCTAAGGTTTTAGCTTGCAGCATATCTGCTACCATGGCTGCTTCTTGCAAAGAGGCCGGAGACTCCGACCAACCCCAGGTCTCCGATAGTGTAGAGGGTATACGGGGTCCACCCACCACTAAGGCCGTGTTCAGGTTTTCCGTCAATTCACGAGAACGTAAAATTTTACTCTTCATTCTCAAAGACTGCAGAGAAGGAACCGTAATTAACGAACATCTTTCCGACAAATATTCACCATCGTCTTTGTCACTTCTTAAAATGGCAAAAGGCACCAAATACAGTTCATTTTCCAAAACCAATATCAACTCCTTGCGTCCGAGTCTAGACACAG
The DNA here is from genome assembly GCA_947311025.1 of Lypha dubia. Lineage (NCBI taxonomy): Eukaryota > Metazoa > Arthropoda > Insecta > Diptera > Tachinidae > Lypha > Lypha dubia. The sequence continues at coordinate 6,826,149 of OX371262.1, read as the reverse complement.
CTCCGCCAGTTGGCAGTAAATCATCAAAAGGTTGCAATAAAACATTAAATAAAGTATGCAAGCAAGAAGGACCCTGCCACGCGGGCAACATAGGAGCCCTTTGAGAACGCGAAGATCCCTGCAAGCTGCCTATAGATCTAGTAGAGCCTTGTAAACTCGCTACCGAACCACCCACCGAACCCAAACTAAATAAAGAACTTAATGAATAGTTGGAGGAGTTCATTAAATGATTGCGATTGACCATGCGCAAAAAGCCGGATCTTTCATTGGAGAAATCATCTAAAAGATTTTCTGTACTAGATCGCCAGCCACTGCCATCTCCTTCGTGTAATACTGAATCCGAATTTACACCCAAATTATCACGCACCATATTTATGTAACGTTCCAAAAGACTCTCCTTATCCTCTGTATCCTTCGCATGTTCGGCCAATTTTTCAGTAGACATTTTTAACGACTCTTCATTGATTTTGATGGCATGAAAGCGTACGATACCCTTTTGAGGTTGTAGGAACCAGGCGTATAGCTCATCGCCTGCCAAACTATAATACAAGATATTCGTTTTGGTGCGATTCACAATATCGTAGATACTTTCACTACAAGTCATCATGGTTTTGCGTGAAATACTATTTGTGTCGGGCATAGAACGAGCCTTACAGCGTTCGGCCGCCACTAAGGCATCTTCGTTGCGTTGCATGCCTACAAAAACTTGTTGTAAAATGTGATAGCAAGATGTTTGCAAATCGAATAGGCTACTGCGGCCCTCAGGGCTGCGTTGTTCGAAGCGTACGGATTCCAGTAGCTGGGCAGCTGTTTCCATTTGAAGCCTAGCACCTTCATTATCACAGGAAGCTCTTAAGGCAAGACCTGAAGCAATACGATAATGTTAAATAATCGCATCAGTACAATTTAAAATGTAGTTTTATTGTAGTTGCACATACAACACATTTCCCTTACACGACATATTTTGGAAAGGCATTCAGATAACTCACCTAATTGATGTCTTATTTTGGCCTCCTCTTCCGATTTATTAATGGACTGTGCTATACTTAAGCCTTGTTTTAAGAAGTTAATGGCTTGTGAGTGCTGGGCCATCTGATGAAATACTCGACCTAAAGAAAACAAAATGGGTTATAATATAAATATGCACATGTATTTAATTTAACCCACCTAAAGATTCGCAGGCGTAAGTTTTACTCAATCTATCCGTAGTCAAGGCGAATTGCTTCTCATAAAACTTTACCGCATCAACATATGAACGTATAGCTTCATATACTGACCCCAAATTGCCACAAGCACGAGCTTGCATGAACGTATTGCCTAAATGGTCACCCATTTCTAAATCCATTTTATGTAGCTTTAACGCACCATCGTTATCACCCATACGCTGATAGACATTACCCAAAGCACTGGTGGCATCGGATACCAACATTCTATCACCCAACTCTCTGGCTATTTCCTGTTGATGCTCCAAACAGTTTACCGCCTGTTCATGATTGCCTATGGCACAATGTATGTTACCCAAATCGCCATAAGATACTGCTTTTACTTCTGGACTACCCAGTTCATGGGCCACTACCAAGCGTTTTTCCAAACATACTAAGGCTTCTTGCAGATTTCCCAGAGCACGATGACTGTGACCCAAGCCCCGATAAGCTCGTTCTTGATCACGAAAACTTTGCAGAGAAGTTGCCAACTGTAAATGACGTTCGTGGCATTTAACACCTTCTTCATAATCGCCCAAAGCATCATAACAATCACCTAAATGTCCCAATGCTCGTGCACGATCATGTTGTGTCGTTGGTAGATTAACTCTTTCCAATGTACCCAATTGTTGTTCCAAATATCCTATGGCATCTTCATAATGACCCATATTTAGTTTGGCTATACCCAGATTACCAAAGGCCTGAGCTTCTATGGCCGAATCTTGTAGCTCTTGGGCTCTTTCCAATTGCTCCTGATAGCACTTTACAGCATGAGTATAATTACACAAGGCCATGTGCACTGCTCCCAAATGTCCGTGAGCCTTACATTCTCCCTTCAAATCGGACATCTCTTGTCTTAAAGTCAATTCTTGAGTGTGATAACCTAAAGCCTTATCATACTTTTTAATTAAACGATGTGCCAAACCTAAGGCCCCACATGCGGCACCTTCCATAGATCTCTCACGTGACTGGCGGGCTAAAGTCAACTGGCGTTGATACATTTTCGCTGCCTCCTCGATTTCGCCTGTTCTAATAAGTATATCACCTATATTCCCCAATGCTCTGAATTTGCCCGACAAATGATTTGTCATATGGGCCACGGCCAAAAAGTATTTTTGACATTCCAAGGCTGCCTGGTTGTTGCCCAAGGCCAAGTGAGCCAAACCTAGATTACAATAAGCTCTGCCCATATTCATTTTATCCTGCAAATCTTTAGCCAATGCTAAATCTTGATCGTAATATCGAACAGCTTCCCGATAGTTTCCAATACAATAGTGGGCATACCCCAAGAAGTGACAAGCTTTGCCCTCAGCAGCCACATCGCCGAGCTCTTGCGACAACATTAAATACTGTTCATAATAGGGCACAGCCTGGGCAAATTCTTGTCTTGAGCTTAGACAATTACCCAAATTTAGCAAAGCACAAGCCTCACCTTGAGTGTCCTTTAGTTCACGCGCTATATTCAAATGGGCTCTGTAGTGTATTAAGGCCATGTCATGGGCTCCTAAAGCTTGATATGCCACCGCCAGATTACCATGTGTGGACGCCTCAGCACTGCGATCATTAACCTCTTTACTAATTGTCAACTCCTGTTTGTGATACTTAATGGCAGCCTCGTATAACCCAGCCGAGGAATAGGCATTTCCTATATTACCATAAGCTCTGCCCATGCCAGCTCGATCATGCAGCTGCCTGGCTATAGTTAAATGAGCTTGGTGCAATTTCAACGCGGCATCGTGTTCTCCCAACAGTTGATATACTATACCCAGATTAGAACAAGCACGCCCTTCTCCTACCTTGTCGCGGGCTGCCAAAGCCATTTCTAATTGTTTTTCATGCCATTTTTTGGCCTGCACGAAATCTCCCGCACAACGGCCTGCATGACCCAGACCAGCATATGCTCGGGCCTCAATATTGCGATCACCTAGCTGTTGCGAAATTCTCAGTACTTGTTCATGAAATGTCATGGCTTGACTGAAATTGCGACGATAATGATAACTAGAGCCTAAATTTGAATAAGCTCTGGCTTCTTCTACTTGATTGCCAAGTTTGCGTGCCAGTCTTAAATGCTGGGTATGACAATCGACGGCCGAATCAAATTCTCCCATTGCCAAATAAACTGCACCCACATTGCCAATTTCACGGGCCTCTTGCAAACGATCACCAATTTGTTTGACCAGCTGAACACACTGTTTATGACTGGCTAAGGCATTTGGATAATCTCCAATCGCTGTATAGACATGACCCAAAGAAGTTAAAGCCGTTGCAGCCGCTTGTGTATCTTTACATTTCATAGCCAAAACCAGCTGATAGCGATGCGCTGTTAGAGCCTCTTTAAATGAACCCTGACTAAAATAAGCTGAACCCAGATTGCCATGTGCTCGACATTCACCAGCTGTATCACCTAAACTTTTAGCTACCGCCAAATCTTGTTGCATATAACCAATAGCCTTGTCCAGTTGATTAAGAGCCCAATGAGCTGAACTCAGCGCTGAAAATACCGAACCTCTAAGCTTTAACGAACAGGAGCCAATACGCAAAGCAGCCTCTAATACTGTAACGGCTGAATGATACTGACCAGCCTGCAATAGCTCTTGACCCACTACGGATATAACCACAAATGGCGAATGATCTAAATTCATGGCACGCAATTGCTGCAGGGTAGGATCAAGGGCATGCTTCAAGGGACTTTTGACGGAAGCCTCCAAAAGCCCAGCCAGTAACTGTTTATTTTGGGGATCTTGCCCTAAGCCAGCAGCAAATGAGGCCAAAGCTTCTCCATATCGGCCCAAGCATTGTAGGGCCACACCTTGCCTAAAATATGCTTTAGGCCATTGAGGGCATAGTTCGCGGGCTTTAGTAGCATCTTGAAGGGCCAACGCAAATTGTCCATGTTTTAGACGTGCCGCCGAACGGTTGCTATAAAGTATATAATTGCCGGGATCTAATTGCAGGGCATCTGTATATAATAGAACCGCAGTTCCAAAGTCACCGCTCTGGCAGGCGGCATTTGATTGACGTACTTTTTCCAAGAACAAAGCACGATTAGCTGCTGTGAGCTCTGGATTGCACTCGGGTTCATTCTGTAAAGAGATGTGAAGCAGACAGGGACACAATTAATTAACTGTAAGTTAATATAAATATTTATTAAGACTTTTTGTTTTAGTTTGGAGAAGTTATTTTAAATAATTTTTATCATAAAGATCAAGTGGGATTTCCCATTAACCGATAGTGGGAAATTATGCTTTCGTTTAACTTAAACTCTTGTTAAACTTAGATTCACTAAGAATTAGTTAATTTCTAACCGAAAGTGGGAAATTATGCCTTCGTTTAACTTAAACTCTTGTTAAACTTAGATTCACTAAGAATTAGTTAATTTCTAACTAGAAATTTTGCTCTAAAATACATAAATATATATTTTTTTTTATAAAAATTTGTATGTATGTTAGCTGCTTTTTTATATAAAATATATATGTAAATACATACATACATATACTTTTTTTTCAACATAAAATATCTAAGTAATCAATCTGGTGTTTTAAGTGCCCCACACAACACTACAATTATTCCAAGAGGCTTATCTTTAAAGGCATTCAATCTTAATCAAAAATATATTTTCTTGTAATATTCTTTCTCTTCATGCAGCAGTTGTGCTCTCGTCGTCACCTCCCTGTTGCGTTTTGAAGTTATTTATTTTCTGTATAAAGAATAAAAAATAATATTAACATTAAGTGCAATTAACAGGTTGGGCCATAAGCGGTACCCGTCAATTTAGTTTTATCTCTCTCTCTCTCTCTCTCTCTCTCTGGTTTATGGTGATTATTCTGTGATGAGATTTATTAAATCCTTCAGTTGTTTTATACATTATGGAACATAAAAAGACAATTTATAATTCCAAAAGAAAATCATATTATAACTTTATGGCAATTCCCCAACAATATAATTCTTTTTTTTTTTTGTCGTTGTTCTTAATTTGTACACCTCTGTTTTAATCTAAATCTTTACTTTATAGCCAAGAAATACAACAACAACAATACTTACAAACTATTAAGTAAAACTTAGATGCCACTAAACTAAACTAAACTAAACTTGTTGGTTGCAACAATATTTTTGTTGCTTGAATCGAATGTATGTTGTATTTATGTTTGTATGTGTGTATACGTACATATGTATGCTTGCTTGCTAGTAAAACATTTAAACTACTAAAATGTATGTTAAATTTAAATTATTATAATGGGAAAATGTAATTTTTTCTTTAATAAACAATACTCGTGATATAAACAACATTCCAAAGTTAAATGCAGTTGTGTTGTTTTTTGTTTTTTTTTTTTTTTAATTCTATTTTCTGTTAGCAAAAGCTTGTGTGTGTCTGCTTGTAGTTAGGCAGCAGTTGCTTCTTTACTCAGGGTTGAGGAGAGAGATAAGTATGAGAGAAAAATGATCAAAATGAATGAAATGATTTTGGAAAAAAATGGTTGCCACAATTGTTTTATTTAATTTAATATATATACAAACAAATTTTTTTTTTTTTTTTTGAAATGGAGTGTGTTTACTTTTTCGCCCCTCTTTTTGGATTCTTCTTCAATTCCCACTCCTCTGAAGGATTGATAAAGCAAACCTTCTGGCAGAGTTATTTGCAAGTAATTCTTAACCGCTATTCACGTTTAATAGAGTATTTGTAGTTTAGGTTAGATTAGATTAGGAAGGGTGGTGTAAAGTACACTTCTAGTCTTTGTTCAAAAAAGCTTATGACCTGCCATTAAGCCACTTACTTCCCATGATAAATGCCCACTGATATAATCGAGTCTCATTCATCTTCTATGCTAGCTTATGATAGCCAATGTAATCAAATCAAATACTGGTCGTCGCTCTTTTGTAGTAGTGAACTGTCAACGAGCCTATCTAAAGTAATAGAACCTTCCCCCTTATAACGAGAATTATAGTTTGGATCATCGTAAATCAAGTTTTGGCCATTGAAATTCTACAATTCTTGCAACTCTTCCCGAAGTTCCCTGCGGTAGTGATCAATCGCCAATTTAACCTATGTACTACTTACTTTCTAATATCATGTGGAACCGATTCTTTGCCTCAACATTGCATTGAAGACTATCTGAAAATATACCAACAATATTCTTACGAGGGTGTACAGATATACAGGTTTTAGCGGATCTTAACATAATTACGCCCCTGCACCGGATGGTATTCCAGCAGTGATCTACGACATTGGCATATATGTACTTTGGTAATCCTCTATATCTTATATCATACCATTAAACGTGAGTGTCTAGTAACCCTAAACAGTTCCGTCCAAATCTAATATCTTCAGTATATTCCAGTTGTATGTTGAAATTCCATCTTGTGTGGTATTCAGAGTCACCCAGCTGCTTATTCAGTGACCTCTACTATAGGTGCGTTCAGCAGAAAAACCTGCTACTAAACAGTTTAGATGTAGCAGGTTTTGATTTGATTAATTTTTCTGAACGATCTGATCTGCACAATTTTTTTTAAAAAATATCAAAAAAATTTGAGTTTTCAGTTAAAATTATTGAATTTTATTTTTAACAATATTTTATAATATTTATGTATTTGTGAATTTAAATGAATTAAATTTGTATCGTACTTTTTCTTTGCTACCAAAAACAGTAAGCACTCGACATGTTCGCTCAGCGCTCAGTAATCAAAGCGTTCAGCAGATTGTTGTGCAACAGTTGCGTAGGAAACTTTGTCTGCTGAACGCACCTTATGTCTATGTCTTTCGAAGTTGACGTTCTACTGGCTGACTACATAGTCTTCATTTCGACAAAATGCTGAAATCATACTTGATTTTAATGTTTGTTAGATGATGTAAGTTTCTGTGTCTTGTCGCAGTCATTCCGTTTGCACCATTTCACAATATGTCTTCCAAGCATGCCCCGTTTGGACAAGTCACGCACATTTACATTATAACTTTTTCCTCGTGCCTTTATTTAATGCTTATGGTCTTTTTTTTTTTTTGCTTATGGAAGGAGAGCAAAATAGTTTAACAAAAGAGAAATGTGAAAAATCCCCTCGAATTTTGATTTCAAACCTTTTGTTTTAAACCGCAATCTTCTCACCTTCTCTTAACAACAAACCAAAAAAGCCTACTTGAGGAGGCCGTTAGAAAAGCCACTGTGTAAAATGCGTGTTTAAGATAATTCGATTATACCCGAAATATTCTTTTCTAGTTGTTCACATCCCTGTTTAATATGGTCCAAACACTATCTGGAACTAGCTCCAATCTATGACGATTCCTGGTTTTGATCCGCAAAATATCTTATCAGTTCCTACCTTTTATGAATTTATCTGATCTGTCGATTCGATTTCATTTCTGAAAGTTGTCTAGCAGACTACAGGGCTTTTCTGCGTAAGTGCGGCAGTTCTTAGACCCCACATTTGCATCCCTAGAAGTTTATTGAAACATCATCTGTAAATCTCAAATAAAGGAGAGCTGCTACAGTTACTAGCAGAATCATTCGATACATCCTTGTTATTTATTTTGTGTTGTAAAGTGTAATTTTTAATTAAGATTGTTGCTTTTTAAAACTCTTAACTACGAGTATTAATATAATTTTCCTTAATTGACGATTTATTTTAGTTTTAAAAAATTTGGCAACCTTGTTCGGGCAAACTTGAACTCTATGCGATAAAAAAAAAGAAAGAAAAGAACCCAAGAACTGCACGATCGCTACAATTACTACAAATCTAGAGCAAATCTAACAGAAGGAGAGCAAAAAAGCGGCACATCTGTTTTACGCATTCCTTAAGGGCATTGAATACAAATGGACAAAGATTTGTTTGCATTTAAGGAACAAAAAAAAAATCCTCTTTTATTGTAGTATTTTGCTTTTCCTAACCAAAGTATCGCGGACAGACACAAAAATACAGAAAGAAAGCTGTGTAATGATTGTGCTTTGATTTTTTTTCTTCTTCTTTAGAAATATAAATTTATAGACCTTTAACTTTATAGGTTGCCCTGTACAGCGTATAGTGAGCAGTGTGGTGTGGTGGTATATTGTATTGTACTGGCTAACTTGGCTGATTTGTATGTTGAAGCTGGTAATTATGTTAAATGCAGTCATGTAGTAAAAATTGCTATTTTATTTCGATTTTGTGTTTTGCTGTTGTTTTATTGTTGGAAACCTCTTATTTTTTTTCTGTTGCCTGGAATTTCTGTGTAAATTTATGCTTATACGTTTAAATTTTCTGCGCTGCTTATCAGAGCAGCATTATAATTTAAGTTTTCTGACTTAAAAAATCCTCTGTAGCAGCTAGAACGATACAGGACCATGTTTATTGGAACTTAGTTTGCAGCAAATAAACAAACGCATGGTGTTGTTTGTTGCTGGTAACGCAGTCGTTGAAGGTTGAGTCACGTTTAGGTTGAGGAAATTGTTGCAGATAAAAAAAAAAATCAAATAAAAATCCATCGCATTTGAAATATTTGTTAAGGAGACACTGTTTCCAAAATACACAAATCTTTTCATACTCGTAGTATGAGATATTTCAATTGTTATTGATTTGCGGGTGCCGCCGTGGCTGATAGGTAGCAATGCTAGCCTAGTAGTCCGGAGGTTGTCGGCTCGATTTCGCCCAAAGATCCTGGGTGTTTTCTGCGGACAGCTAATCGCTTTGCGGGTTTGTTTGTAAAAAAAACAAGGACTGGAGAAAATCGCTAAAACGGTAACAACAACTTTGGAGATGATGATAAATAGCTAAAAAGTGGAGCAAAAATAACCAAAATGGAAAAAAGTTACCAAAATAGTTAAGAAACAAAATTTGCAAAAATCGCATGAAATGAAAAGAAAAATTTAAAAAATAAACATCATCTGAAACAGAGACCTAAAATACTACAAGAACTGGAGAAAATCTATAAAACGAGGGAAAGACTTTGTAGAAGGGGACAACTTGTGAAAAAGTGGGGGCAAAAATAACCAAAATCGTTAAGAAACAGAAATTGAAAAACTAAATTAAAACAAAAATGCCAAAACGAAAATACGTTAAAAATGATAAAAATTACTAAAATGAAAGAAAACGACAAAATCTGAAACATATTTCCTAAGCGGGAGCAACCGCTGAAAACAGAAATAACACAGGAACTAGAGAAAATCGCTAAAATGAGGAAAAAACTTCTAAAATGGCAACATATAGTAAAAAAATAGCAAAAAAGAACAAAAAGATACCAAAATCGTTAGAAAACAAAAATTGCAAAAAAAACTAAAACTGAAAAAATCGCAAAAATTAAAGAAAACCACAAAGATGAAAGAAGAAGAAGACAGATAATACATAATAACATCTCAGAGTTGGGAATAAATTTGAAAAATGAGGAGACCAAGTAGGACCCCCTAAACAAAAAAAAAAAAAAAAAAAATGGCTAAAATTAAAAAAAAAAGAAAACAAAACACAAAACCTGAATTATTTTGCCCAAAAGTAAAGGTATAGTCACATTGGGGAAACATTTGTTTTAAATATGTTAGTTCATATTAAAAGAAAATTAAAAAGATTCGACAAGATCTCATTCACAATAACCACGATAATTAGCAAACTGCTGCTGTTTGTTTCTTTATTTCATATTTATAATTTTCAATATCTTGCCTTCTCTGAGAAATCTTTCAGATTTTTTCAAGAACTTATTTTCCGGGATTTTGATCCGTCTTTTTCAGGCATTTATTTACATTATTAAAGCATGTCCAACGAAGCTAGATATTTTTATTTGACTTTGTTTGTTCTTACAAAAACTTTGTAAGATCTAATAATTGTTTTCCCAAAATAAATCAAAATATTTGCCATTTTTGTTTGGCTGCAAATAATTTTGTTTGCCATTGTTTTGCTGTTTGCCTCTAATAAATATTTTATGGTCAGACTATTACCCAATTCACATGATGACTTTTGTGACGTCGTTTTTACTGAATTCCCTTTTGAAGATGCTACCAAAATCTTTATGTGTTCATACGATGTCTTTTAGTTTCATGTCTTTTTTCCCAATTCTGTTTTGAAATAATGAAAATAATGAAAGGTAACAAAGATAAATAGAAGAAAAATATTGAAAAACAGAAATCGAGTCTTTTTGTTTACCCCTCTTTCTTCCCTACACCGCTCACCAACAAGCAAAAAGAGACGTCGAAAAAGCGACGTTGCAAAAGTCATCATTTAAATTGGGTGTATAATAAGGAAATATTTGTCGTTTATCGTCAAATGTTTCCCCAATGTGACCGTACCTTAACAAAATGATTGTGCTGCTTTTGAAAATTTCTTTATTAACTTTTAATTTTCTAATGAAAACGGTGTAAGCAGAAGTTCCCTTACTTCAAACTTTGAAAACTTACGTAGGTACATACGTACTCGTATTTACTAAGTACGTTAATACAAATGTGCATGGAAGTAAATATGTAAGTATGTATGTATCTCCCTATTTTCCCTGTTGAATACTAAATAATTTCTACAATTTTATACCACCATTTTGTTGATCACATTATTATTGTTGTTGTTGTTGTAGTTGCTGTTGTAGGTCTTATTATTATTATTGTTGCTGTGTTAGCATAACCTCGACTGGCATTGTGGCTGACTGGCTGGGTGTATTTCAAAAGAAAAATCTTGTACTCATTCGGTTAATTTTTTATATGTATATTTTTTTTTAATATCAAGAAAAGTCGACACATTGCAAATTACTTTGTTCAAAATTGCCATAATTTCTTTATGCAGAGGAATGTGTTTTTTGTTTTCTTTGTAATAATAATAAAAAATAAAAGAAAAATGTTGGCAGCACAGAGCTTTTAAATGTACCCGATTTTATGATACCAGCCAATGGATGGTCGCTAAAAATTTGTTACGGAATGAAAATTTTGTACTAAAAATATAAAAATAATGTATGAAATTTCAAAAAAAAAAAAAAAAAGCCTGTTAAGTTAAATTGTTTCTAGGCTTCATTAATTTTATGTAAAAATACCTTAAAAGAAAAAAAAAAAATTCATTGAAATTTAATGTCGAATGGTTTGTTGAAAGCATGTATCCATAATGAATGTATCCATTCATTGATTTAATGTACTACTGCACTAGATCAAAACTAATAAACAATTCATTGAAACAATGAACTTTTTAATTGAAACAATGAACAATGCATTGAAACCATGTATTTTTTTATTAAAACAATGAACATTTTCAAAAAACAATGAACTTTTTTATTAAAAGAATGAAGTATGTATTGAAATAATGAACTTTTTCATTGAAACAATGAACTTTTTCATTTAATCAATGAAATTTTTCATTGTAACAATTACTTTTATCTCAGTGAAGCACTACTGTTAAATATATATACTCGTACATATATTTTGAAATCCGTTGCAACTAGCAGAAGGGACAAAAAGAAAGCATTCTTGTATTGGATTTTTTACAGTTCCACTAATTGAGGAGATGTTAAAGTTGCTTCTCTTCTTTTTTATATTTTTATATAGAATCGGCATAGCGAATCTGGTTATCTTTACATTTTAATTCGAATGGTCGAGGTTGAGCATTTTGATATGAAAATTTTTGTGAATCATTTTAACCCTAAGTTGCGGAAAAGGGTCTCTTAGTGGACTGAAATGTTCTCTAACATAATAATATTATTAGAAGTCTTCAAATATATCAAAACTCAGAAATAAGCCAGAGATGGAAAAATTTTTCATTGGTAATTTTGTGGTTCAAACTCCCACACAAGGGCGTTTGTATTAAAAATTTATTTTAAAGTTAAATTTTTCTCACTGCGCAAACGTATCTACCATTCGAAAAAAAATAATTTCTGGTCTTAATAAAGTGTACATTGAAGCAAAAATTTCATAAAGATTTTAACTAATTAAATAATAATTTAAATCAAAGAACTTTCAATTGAAGAATTTCATGATGTGAATTTCAAAAGCGATTAATGATGATTAAAAAAAGATTGAATAAATTTTGAATTTATTTTTTTGAAGTATAATTACATATGTACATACATACTTTCTTATAATTAAAATAAATTTGATTAAAAAACTAAAATAATTTTTTTATTAACTTAATTAACTTTCTTTCACTTGTCAAAAATCTACAAGTATACGTATAAAGTTTAACACTAAACAAAGACAATGATTGAAGCCGACAAGCTTGAACAGCAGATATATTTGTATTTCAAACATGAAACCATGAACCAAAAAAAAATTTCCAGTTTAAATGTAAAACTAAAACAAAAACACCTCCAAACAACATGAAATTAATAATCATATAAAACAACTCTTAATAATAGATCGAAAATGGAAAAATGGAAATTAAAAAAATTAAAATTAAATACTGGCCGCAAATGAAATTTTATAGAATAGCAAAAATAAAAAATAAATAAATGAAAATAATATTGTGAATGAAGCCAGAAACACTTGTTAAGAAAAACGTCCTCGTGATGTCAGTTTCTATGAAAATGCACTCATGTGTAAATAGTATAAATGCGTTTAAACAAGCGTATGGTTACAAGCTGCACTCAAGTTCACTAGAAAGAAATAAATATGAGGAAAAAATTAAAAAAAAAAAACCTAAAGAAATAATAAGACGGATAGACAGACAAACAGATTTAAACAAAATAGTAAGATAGACAGCACGGACAGACGGACAAAAAGACGGATGGACGGACGGACATACGGACGGATAGACAGACAGACAGATGAAGAGATTGTTGCACAAATGGACAGACAAACGGAAGGACTCAAATGCAGCCAAGTTTTAATGCAACAACGTCATGTTGATGATGTTCAAAATTGAAAGAAAAAAATAATAAAAAAAACACACACACACACCAACTAAAGTGGAAGTTTAGAATATAATAGTCGTACTCGTATTTAAAAAACTATTTATAAGATTGTGGTTAAATTTAAAAAGGTTACTATGGGTTAAAGTGCATTTTAACAAAAAAAAAATTTTAAATCATAGTTCCATATTAATGTGCTTGAAGCAATTAAAAGATACAACTTGCTTCAGATTCTACGAATTGGCTAAAAAGATGCAATTAAAAAATAATTTTTACTTTTTATGGACGTGTCATTGCCCATTTCTATTGTCACAAAACTGGAATGCTTTTGTAAAGTTTCAAGCATTGGAAAAAAAATAATTTCATATAATTTTAATCATTGACATTCAGTGATCTGGATTCATTAATTTTATGCAAAAATACGTTGATTCAATGTACGCACACGTTGATTCAATGAAAATACTCACATTGAAGTTTAATGCTTTTGCAAAGTTTCCATGAATAAAGACACAATTATTTACATTATTTCAATGAATTACATTCAATGATCTGGATTTATTAATTTCATGCAAAAATACGTTGATTCAATGAAAATGTTCGTATTGATGCTTAATGCTTTTGCAAAGTTTCCATGAATAAAGACATACTTATTTACATAATTTCAATGAATATCATTCATTGATTTGGATTCATTAATTTCATGCAAAAATACGTTGATTCAATGTACGCACACGTTGATTCAATGAAAATTTTTACGTTGAAGCTAAACGCTTTTGCAAATTTTGAGCGAATGAAGACACAATTATTTACATAATTTCCATGAATCACATTCATTGAACTGGATTTATTACTTTCTTGCTTAAATACGTTGATTTAATAAAAATGTTCATATTGAAGCTTAAGGCTTTTGCAAAATTTCAATAAATAAATACATAATTTTTTACATAATTTCAATGAATCACATTCATTAAACTGCATTTATTACTTTCATGCAAAAATACATACATAGATTCAATGAAAATATTCATATACTGAACTAAAATGTAAATCCCAACATTGTGGACGTCCGTTATGGTTCCTAGTAATGAAGAAGTTCATTGATTTAACGTAGTGGTACATTGGGTAAAAATTAATGAAAAATTCATTGAAACAATGAACTTTTTCCTTGATGTTTTGGTTCAGTAAGTCGACTGGTTTTGGGAGTTTTTTTCACCTGGACTACAGACTATGGCTGTAAGGTAGCTTAAAATATGTATATTTAACTCTCATGAAGCGTATCCTGCCCTTACTACTCAACTGATCGTGAAATTTCTTTGAGGACCTCCCATTTAATTTGTGTTTGATTATAGATAGTTCATTATTAACAAAATTACAGTAGATTTGCCCCATTGTGCTTCGTAACAAACATTACATTAAAACTTAAAGTTTTTACAGCATTTTATTACAACATTAAAGCGTAAAAGGGTATAAAGACCATAAGAGTAACAGCAACAGCAACAGCAACAGCAACAGCAACAGCAACAGCAACAACAAACAGCACAAAACCTATAACATGTTGTTGTAATAATATAAAGGTGTATATTACATGTTGTTTTTAATTTTTTTTTTTTTTTGGTTCCTCTTATTTCTCCAGCTATTTTTCAATAATTTATAAAGTTGATAATGACTACTTAGTGAAGTGTTTATTTTTTCTTTTAATGAATAAAATTATGTATTTAAGCAATATTATGCTGGCATTTTGTATTATTTATTACAAAGAATTTCAAAAGATTTTTTTTGCTGTTTTTTGTCTTTTACAAAAAAAAAAAAAAAAAAAAAAAAACAACAGTTGGTCTAAAGCAACATGTTAAAGTTTTTACCACAAATAATAAAACAAAACCAAACAAAACAAAAAAAAAAAAAAACATCTTGTCAATGTCATGTCATGTTTATTAGTTTTAAGTATTTGTTTTTTTCTTGCTTGTAAATGAAGAATTGAAGAAGAATATTTAAATTTTAAGAATATTTTGTTGTGCAACTAACAACAAAGGCTTTTTGAAGGACAGTGGGTGAGAAAGAATAAAAATTCGAATACAAAAATACAAAAAAAAAGTAATTAAAAAAAATCACAATTTACTATGCGAAAGTTATTTTTTCAATTTTAGTAATTCAAAATTTGTTGTAACAAAAAGAAAATGCATTTAGAAGACAACAACCAAACCACTGTTAGAAGTCTATTTGTACACGGGTGAAAAAAAAAAAAACAAAAGACTTAGACAACAAACTTGCATTTTAGTGGTGTGGATTTGTTTTTGTTTTGGCTTTTAGTTCTTTAAATGTTTGTTGTTGCTGTTGAAACTCTCCGTTTGAATAACAACACAATATGTATTTTTTTTACCGTTGTAATCATGGTTACCAAACAAAATGTTTTGAAAAATCCTTAAAAATTCTACGTTGCTGGTTGTAATATTTACTTATTCATTGAATTGAAAATTAAATTTTCTAATATTTTTTTCCTCCATTCTTTGGCTAGCTACACTGTTCATCATCAATTAGATTTTCTTTGGCCTCCCCGTAACTCTTTCGTTTGTTTCTGGTGTCATTCAAAACAGAAAAAAAATCTCATAAACAAAACTCAACAACTATCTTCCATATAACATGCAAATTTTTTACTAAAAACATATTTCTACCATTAGCTATGTTTTCTTCTTCTTTTAAACGTTTGTTTGCTGTTGTTGTTATTGTTGTTTTGTTTATACTTTCTTAAGGTTTTTTGGCTTGGTTATTTTCTGATATTCTTATTGTCAAATGCTGTTTTATTTGCAATTCAACTGATGTGTGTTTGTATATAAATTAGAGACGTAAAAATATTCAATTTGAGAAAAAAGAAAATCAGTTAAAACGCATGAATAATCGATGTGGTAGCATTTAAGGAAAATAATAGATTTTAAAATAATATTGAATAAGACTTTGAAATCTGTGTCTTTGTGAAACAATGTATTTAAAAACAATTCGCTTCCGAGAGGTTTTTGTTAAGTTATATGAATTTTCGAGATATACTGTTTTAGCAAATAGGATATATATTATTGCTCGACAAATATTAACATAACTGGAATACGGTTTTACTTGCTCAATTAAAAATATTCCGCAATTCGACAACAATGTTATCTTTGCGCAAAATATATAAAAAATTTAAAAATTCACAAAAAATAAAAAAAAACCTAAATTAAGTACATTTTTCTATTAAAACATACGCCAATATAGATCAAACAAACCAAGATATTCTGCAGTAAAATCAAGGAAAATTTATTAATTTTATTCACAAGACTTGTCGCCTACTCATAGTAGAGCACATTGTTTGGAAACTGCTGTTGCCATTGGCAATTAAAGCCTTGACTCTAAAGCAAACGTTGCAAATCGAAAGTGGCCATCAACATGCTCATTTTCCGCTTGCGTAGTAGTCAATAAAACTTTTTAATTGAATGTGTTTGAAATGATTTTATTAAAATTTAGAAAAAATTTCGTTAAAATTACTAAAATAGTTTCATTAAAGTAATGAAATAATTTCATTAAAATTGTGAAAAAATTTCGTTAAAATTATTAAAAAAGTTTCATTAAAGTTATGAAATAATTTCATTAAAATTGAGAAAAATTACGTTAAAATTAGTAAAAAGCTTCATTGTAGCTATGAAATAATTTCATTAAAATTGTGAAAAATTACGTTAAAATTATTAACAAAGTTTCATTAAAGTTATAAAATAATTGTCTTGAAATTGTAAAAAAATTACGTTAAAATTATTAAAATTGTTTCATTAAAGCTATGAAACAATTTCATTAAAACAATAAAGTAATTATGTACATTAAAATTATTAAAAAAATTTATTAACATTCGCAGCTCAAAAAGTATATACATATGTATGTATGTATATATGTAATTGTATCCTAAATTTGAGGATATATGATTCCATATATATTTCATATATGTTATATACTATAAGGGTAATCACGATGGTGATTGTGCAAATATGCATTTTGCAAATTTGCTGTGCATATTAGTGTACTTCGTGAGCGTACTTTTAAATTTATTGCATTTTAGTGAAGAGCATGTAATTTTGTTCAGAAAAATGTGGCAGCCCATCAAAAATTCTGGCAACACTGACTTCAGATGTCAAGTTACAAATGCATAAATTTATTATTTACTAATAAATTAAAAAAAGAATACTAAAACTTTTAAAATTAAATTAAAATTAGTTACAAAATTAAATTTTCTTTTTCTAAACATAAAAATATGATAGTCTGTATGTCACAAGTTATTGTTTATTTTCGTTTGCAATTGATAAAATATGCACTACTATCTTTGCTCATGGTTTTTTTAGTGCAAACGAAGCAAAATTAAGCAAATTGCAAATACATACATTTTGTTGTTATGTTGTGCAAATGTGTGTATATTTGCACACATTTGCATCGTTTGCACACTTTGCACTACCCATCGTGATTACCCTTTATATGTTCATGGATAAGTGCATATTTATATGATAATATATGTATGCATACATGAAATATGTATGAGTAATATCTGGACCATATGCCCTCAATTTTGGGATCCAATGATATACTATACTTTTTTAGTTGGGTTGTGTAAAATAATTTCATTAAAATTATGATTAGTTTCATTTAACTTAAATAATAGATTGATTGTATTTAATTTCTTAAATAAATTCAATAAATTAAGGAAAATAGTTAATTAAAATATGGAATAAAATAATTTCATTAAACTTAAGAACATTTTAATTTAATTGAAATAATAACATATTTTTTTAAAAGATGAAAAAAAAATTAATGAATAATAATTTACTTTCATTAAAATCATGAAAAATTTCATTTAAATTATGAAATTATTTAATTAATTTTTTTACACAGTTTTAATTAAAACTGTAAAATAATTTGATTAAAACTATGAAATAATTTCATTAAAGCTACGAAAAAAGTTTTATTAAAATGAAAAAAAAAAATTCAATGAAAATAAAATGATTTCATTAAAATAATGAAATATGTTTAACGAACGAAACGATGAAATATTATTTTATATGAAATTCCGAAATTGATAACATTTTCATTAATATCACTTTAACGAAGTGTGAACCGAAAATGCATTGGTTAAATTTTATCGAAGCTTCTTATTGAATTAATGTCGAAATGCACAGAATTTATGAAGAAATTCGTAATCTTAAAGTAAAAATGTATGTGGTGCAAATTTCTCAATTTTTTGGAAAGAAAGATCCAGATATTCTTAGATTGGCTTAAATACACATGGTGTCCTTCTCAAAATATCATCAGTAAACGGTGGGGCAAAATTTTTTTTACGGAATTACTAACTATATTTATGACACGATGACGTATGGCTGATGAAATTGGATTTCGTCAGACATCTATTCATACCGTAAAATAGCTTTTCTTCGATTCCAAAATAGAGACGTGAAAATAAAAAGCTAATTAGTCCTTTCTCGACAGTCATTGCCACTAACTTACGTGGCCGTTAATAAACAGATTAGTCCCAGCCAGCGATTCGTCTGATATCGATACAGCAAATCATTAACCAGTTAAAGAAAACTTAAGCAGCCAACTTAAGAAGCTTTAACCCTTTCAAACTCTGCTTAAATGCAATATTCACAACTGGCTCCTTTCCTTGCCCAAGTGACTGACTGAAATCTTGAAAAAGGATTTAGATTAAAATGAAATTAAGCAGAAAAACTCTTCTGCTTTTATAAATCATAAAGACCGATTGTTTAGGCGAAACTGCAAAAAAGCTAAAAAGACGAAGCAAACAAACATAAAAAACAAAGCCACAACAACAACAATGATAATGACAAGCCAGTAAAGTAAAAAATACAAAACTATGAAGAACAATTCTGGGCACCAAAGAATAGTATAGAACAGAACAGAACCGAACAAGACAAACAAACAAACAAACAAACAAACAAACGAAACATATAAGGAATCCTTTCATTGTGTACCGCTGTCATGTCACATAAATCGCTGTCTGTAAATGTCTTTTCAGACAGGATTGTTGCTTGTAGTTTGTTCTTATTTATTTTTTTTTTATTGTGGCTGTTTTGTACAAGTACTCTCCTTGGTACCTTTTTCAGATGATGCCAATTGTACTTGTTGTGGTAGTTGTTGTTGTTGTTATTGTTCATGTTGTCTCTAGTTATTGTTGTTGGGGTTTCTTGCAATTATTAAGAAGACATACAATACAGCCATACATATTGAAACGTGTATGTATTAAGTGCTATTAAAGAATTTTGAGTATAACAGTTTCGGAAAAGTAAAAAAAATTGTATGTACTCGTACATATGTATGTACCAGTACATACATATATATTTTTTTATATTTAAAACAAAAAGTTCGATTATAACAGTATTACCTGACCATTTTTTTATAAGATTATTTTTGTAGAAAATAACAGTGTTTCCACAAATAATGTTTTTTTACAAGTATAACAGTATTTCATAACGCATGTCTGGTATTGCAAATATTTTATATAATACTAGATGATTGGACCAGCTTCGTCCCCGAAGCTATTTTCTTATATGGGGGAACCATTGTACCCACTCATCAACCCATTTTTCCAATTTTGATAGGCGGACATAGCACCAACTGTCCTTCAACAACATAAAGAATTTTGTTCTACTTGAAATACGAACGATGACGCTTCTAGTGAATGTGGCGGACTTAGCGCCATCTTTCGTTCATAATTTAGTTCTGTTTGAAATACGAATTGGGTTAAATACAGGAATTGCCCCCTTCCTACCCCCCTCGTGACCCTAGCGGCTTAAAATATACTCTAAAACCTAATCTCATACCTACCAAATATGCATAAAAAATTTCATTAAAATCGGTCGGTATAACAGTTGTATAACAGTATAACAATTTATAACAGATTTTTTTATGGCAGATTTGTGCTTGGTAATGTTATATAAATGATTTTTAAACAAAATGTTGTGTATAACAGTATTTGCACTAGTAAATATTTTATATATAGAGTGTTTTTATAGAGTGACACAAGTTTAAATCATAATAAAACAAGGAAATATATTTTTAATATCAATGAAACGGGTTTTTTGAAAGTAAATTTTATGAAATTAATGTTTAAATATGTTTTCTGCCATGTGGTCGCCACGGCTGGCGCAATATGGAACACCAATTTTCAACATCTTTTTGCAGCTTTTGAGGCCGTATTTCGCCGATAACTCTTCGAATGTTGATTTCTAGGTTTTCGACGTAGACAAGTGACTTAACATAACCTCAAAGAAAATAATCTAATGGGGTTAAATCACATGATCTTGGTGTTCTTCGAATTAGCCGCTCTGAAGGACGATTACTTACGCCATAAAATGGAAGAAGTGCACGACGAGTTTGACGAATAGAACAACAATTTGCCCACGTTTCTCTGGTGTAAGTTGATTCATAATAAAATTTCAAAGCAAACTAAACAAAAAGCAACTATCAGCTGTTAAATGGGTGCTCAAATAAAGCAGTGATGCCAACTCAAAGTTGTGACACTCTATAAAAACACCCTTTCTATAGAGGCACTGTTCACAACATTATGTACTGTTGAAAACAATGATAATTCTACATAATTAAAATAAATGATATTCTTTCACCAATATTTATAAAATCTTTATAAAATTACGTTGCTTCAATGAACAAATACGTTGTTGCAATGAAATTTTTCATTAAAACTACAATATAAAACAGTTCATTGAAAAAATTTGTTGTTGTTATTCTTTAGCAAATTTATTGAACCAGTTGAGTTATTTTTAACGTATCAGTACATTAAATAAAAAAGTAATGAACAATTCGTTGAAACTATGAACTTTTTCATACAATATGCAAGAACATTCTTTCAATGTAAATATTCACTGAAGTTTAGTGTTGTTAATTCTTTAACAACTTTAATGAACCAGTTGATTGATTTAACGCACTAATACAGTGGATCAAAATTCATTAAAACAAGGAATATTTTCATACAATGTACGTGTTGTATCACGTATTGCAGTAAAACGGTCTATTAGACGTATTTGTTGTTGTTAATGTTTTAAAAAAAATGAATGTACTTGTTCATTAATTTAACTTCCTAGTACATTAGCTTAAAATTCATAAATAATTCATTAAAACAATGATCTATTTTGGATTTAGTATAATAAAATTGTTGTGGTTAACTTTAGTAAAAAATATTTGATTTCTCTAAACATTTCGGTTTAAAATATTTTATATATTTTGTTTCTTAGCTTTTTAATATATTGTTGTGTTGCATATATTTTTGTTCTTTGGCTGCGTGCGTATCTTTGTTTGTGTTTGCAAATGTTCTTGAATTTTTCTTAAGACATTAAAATTCAGTATTTTAACCGCAAATAGTTTATTGTCATCAAAATAAATAAAACGGCTTAAGAAGAATTTTCATTAAATATTCTAAGAATTTCAGTTGAAGTGTTTACATTTGAACTCCTTAGCTGTTCTTTTTCTTCTTTGTCTACCTCTTCTTCTTCTTCTTCTTCTTTTAGTTGTTGATTTTTATTAATTTAAGCTTTCACAGATAATTGTTAGTTAGATGTATGTATGTATGTACGTTTTGTGCCCCATAAAATAATTAGCCACTGTTTGTTTTTGTGTGTGTTTGCAGCAGCCACAAACACATAAATGTTGAAAGAAAAACGATAACCAAACAGAGTTTATTTGATTAGCAAAGATTTTCAGCATATTTTCCCCAAGGAATTTACAAAAAATACCAACAACAACAAAGAAACATTCTCACGGTGTGTTTGTTGTTTAAGTCTTTTGTTTAAGAAAAATATTTCTTTTAGCCAGGTAGTGCTGACTCAGTGGTTTGATTTTTTTTTCTTTTTTTTTAATTTTGTAATTGTGTTGTATGGGTTTTTGTCTTTTTTATTTTTGGCGACAGTATTAAATTTCTTAGAAATTTAGAGTTTTGCTAACATAAAAAGATAAAAGAAAAATTTAATACTTGTTGTTGGCTCTAATGTTTCTATTACATATTAAAAATATTTTAATGTCTTTTCCAGCAGTTTTTATATTTGCTGGCTTCTTTTCAGTTAAGATTACACATGACCTTTTGCCAATCATTATTTTTTATATGTATGTAAATTCATTATCTTCTTTAGATTAAAGGTTTTTCTTGTTGGCATTTCTTAGCTTTGTTCTTAAGAAGAATTTTTCTTTTTATGTAAAAAAAGAACATAAATATTTGCTTTGCAAGTTTTATTGATTTAATTTATTTATTTATATAACTTTTTATATTATTCCGACATTAATAACTTAATTGAGAAAGAATAGGAAATGAAATGGTTTCTATGAAACAACTTAATTAATTACTGAATACATGGCAGAACCTAACAGCATGCTATTTTCACTCATGTGTACTCACTTCTTTCTCGAACTCTTTTCTCCCAAAAATAACCACGAAACGCACATTAACACTAATGACAGCCAGAGTTGTTTTTATGTTCTGCTGCGTATAATGGAATTAATTCCTCCCATCCTACTTACATACAATCTTGAGCAATCATTTAGGCTTCCTTCCTGTTTTCTACCTTATTTAAATGTTAATTTTTCTCTTACGCTTAAACTTAATCCGTTTACATAAAAAAAAGAAAAATGAACAGAACAGAACAGAACAGAACAAACATCTATCCACAGACACATGTAAGGATTATGACTACATTTCGAATTTTAGCGATAATCAAACGATATATAAATTTATAATTTTAATTTGAATATTTGTTTGCAATTCACCATAATAAATAAATTCTAGTCAAAGAAAAAAGAAAAAAAAAACAAACAACACATATTTTATTTCGTTGTTTGTTTTGCCATAATAATGTTGTTGTTGTTGTTTCTTCTTTAGCTGAATAAATTACCAGTCACTATCCCAAATCTAGTGGGCAATACAATGTTGCGACAAAACAACATTTGCAGCAAATGCAATACAATGTTGTATAAGTACGAATGTGAATTAATGTACTTGTTCATATGAGCAGGTAATACTTTATTACACAGAGAGAAAATCTGGGGTACACATCCTCCAAAAAATATCTAACTGAGATCGTGCAAACGATCAACCACGCACCCATAGATTAAATGCTTAACTATCGGTTGGCATAATATCATATCCCGCTTTCTCTTACCAGCCAACAGCATCAGAACTTCAATAAAAAATATTGTCCAAAAATTTTTTCTTCGTGTATTAAATTTTTTGCCTTCAAATGTATATGCGGGCATTTACAAGAAACCCAAAAAAGAAAAAAGGAAAACTGTAAGAATCATTAACTTTTTTGTGTTGTGGTTGTTGTTGCTGCTGCTGTTGCTGTTGTTAGTGTTCACTCATAAAAATAATATTAATAAGACTTAAACAAAAACACAGAAAATCGCAAGAACAAAAACTTTAGCAATTTCAACTTTACGTAGTTCCTTAACTCGGTACACTTCGGGTAGGTAATAATAAAAATAATTCAATCAAGAGAAAAATTGCAAAAAAAAAAACCAACAACAACCAACAAACAACACACTAACAAAGAAGCAAAAAAAAAAATAAAACGTTCAGAAAAATTCCAATCAACACATACCGATCGTCACTGATCGCATTCCAGATGCACAGCTTTGGCGCACATAAACTCTTTCACATGCACATAATTTTTACTTTGCCTGGTTGTTATAATTTTTTTTTTAGTGCCACTCTACTAGCATTTTTTGGGTTGTTCGGGCTGTGCTTTGCACAGTGGAGCATAAAATAAAACAGGAGAGATAGGCAAAATAGTACGTTTACAGGGAGTGTGAGGTGATGTTCAATTCAATTGCATGCTTCTCAGGAAAGCGAACGAAGATTGTTTTCATTCATTATAATTGTTTTTGAATACATTGGTTCATTAGATTAATTAATTGTATTAAGGAATGAACAATAACGAATGATTTCAATGGACCATTTTACATTGTTGTTTCAATGAATGTTTTCATTGGTTTAATGAATATATTCATTGGTTTAATAAATATTTTCATTGGTTTAATGATTCAGTGAACCTTTTCGTTGTTTCAATGAATACTTTCATTTAACAACTCGTTGAAACAGTGATTTTTTTAAATTTAATTTACGAATTTTATTTACAATTCATTGAAAGCATTGCTTATTGTATGTAATTCGTTAACAAATTTAATGAACCAGATCATTAGATTCATTACGAATGATTTCAATGGACCAATTTTACGTTGTTTCAATGAATGGTTTTATTGGTTTAATGAATATATTCATTGGTTTCATAAATATTTTCATTGTTTTAATGAATATTTTCATTGATTCAACGCATGTTATCGTTGGTTCAATGACTACTTTCATTGTTTCAATGAATCCATTCATTGATTTAACAACTCGTTGAAACAGTGATTTTTTTAAATTTAATTTACGAATTTTATTTACAATTTATTAAAAGCATTTCTTAGGGGCTGTGCACATATTACGTAACGCTCCAGGGGGAGGGGGGAGTTAAAGATTTGTTACGGATTCGAAATTTTGCACTAAAAAATTAGTAAAAAGCGTTACGAAGGCGGGGGGGGGGGGGTATAAAATCACTGAAAACAGCGTTACGTAATATGTGCACAGCCCCTTATTGTAATTCGTTAACAAAATTAATGAACCAGATCATTTATTTGATGAAATAATATATTAAATAAAAATTAATGAACAAGTTCATTTGTTTAATGTATTATTACATTATTAAAAAATTAATGAAAAATTCGTGGAAACAATGACATTTTTCAATAAATATTTTGTTTTGCGTACTGTGCGAATCATGGCCACAATTTTGCTTTGTGTCTTGCTTGGAGGTCTCTATGATGACTAATATGGGTCTATGGGGTAGGTAGGGGGCTAAAGATTTTTTGCGGTTTGGCATTTTTGTACTGAAAAAATATTTTTTCCAATTAATTTTATTTATTCCACTGTTCGTTTAAAGTTGCCATATTATTTTTGTTTCAATATGATTGTGTGTGTGAACGTGTATTGGCGAGTGTATGGATATATTGAATGAAGTTAGTTTTTTCTGTTGTTGTTTCAATTTGTATCTGCAATATGATTTCTAAGGAATCAGTTTTTTTTAAAGCAGAAATGGGCAAACTCCTCCGAGTCATGGAAGACCCACCTAAATGTAAATTTAAATTAAAAACAATCTGTATTTTTAACAGCTTGTGATCGAACTAATGGGATCGAAATAAAATTGTAGGTCTTAAAGCAGGGCTGGAAATCAAGGCTTATAAAAAAAATCTTGTTTTTTTTTGTACATTTCGTAGCTTATGTTAAAATTCAATATTAATTCTGTATGTTTTTAAACATTGAAAGATAGCAAGTGACAAGATAATGTGCCCCATCTCTGTAATAAATATATTTATATATTATATTTAGCCTTTGGTAGGCCTTAGAGTGGTTTTCATATTACTTTTGCCCCGTACAGGCTAAAACTCAATTTCAAACTGATGCATATCTTGTGGAAGCTGTTACAGACAAACAAACGAACTTTATTTACTACTACTACTACTACTACTAGTACTACTACCAAAACAATTGCAACCACATTCAGACAAATCTTAACCAGCATAAAATACGAGCACAAAAACCACAAAATTAAAAATATACATACTCCAGGGTTTTGTACATATTTTTTCTTCTCCTAATATATTTATTTAAAGCCAGTTTCGTCGCGTACAAATACAATCAATATGAAATGTAAGAGAGAAACAAAAAAAAAGTTTTGTACAACTTAAGTTTGAAACAAAAAAGGCACAGGTGGTTGAAGTAACTAAATAAGCGTATTCGAAACAATTGTGTGTATGAGATATAAAAAATATAAAATATTTATGTCTTTGTATGTATGTTGGCATTGCGATACGTTAGAGTATCAGGCAATCAGACAATCAGACAACTATTTATACTTACAAATATGCATCATAAAGTTAAAAATTGTTTTGCTTTTACATGTGTATCAGGGGTAATTTGAAAAATTAAGAAGATTTAAATTTTCTTTTCTAATTTCGCCTGCCGAATGAGAAAGTGTATTTATAAAAAGCACTAAACCTTTGAAATCGCAAGAAAAAATATATGAAAAAATATCATTTAAAAGATTTCAAAACTAAATCAGTGAAATGATTTAAAAGGAAAAAAGAAATCGCAATTCTACGACTATGTTGTACAGTTCACCAGTTCCATACTTGGAGTCTGGCAGTCTTGCATCCTTATGGGTTCTAGGACGAGGACCAACCAATGCCATAAAATTACTGCGCTTTCCAAAGTAATGGAAAGTATGTTGAATTTCCATCTTGTGAGGTATTTGGAGCTCAACAGTTTACTTAGCGACCGGCAGTATGGCTTCCGTAGGGGCCGCTCTACGGGTTACCTACTAGCTTTCCTTTCGGAAAAGTGGTGTAATAGCATACATCACTTTGGCGAAAGTAAAGTGGTGGCTCTAGATAATTCCAAGGCATTTGATAGAGTGTGGCATGGAGCACTTTTGTCAAACCGGATTGCTTTTGGTGTCGGTGATGGCTTCACTCGATTTGTATCGAGCTTTCTCAGAGATCGCATTATACGAGTTGTTGTAGATGCGGTCTCACCAAATGAGTTCAAAATAAATTCAGGTGTACCACAAGGCTCCGTTCTTTCTCCTACCCTCTTTCTTATTTTTCTGAATGACCTTCTACGTCAAACTTCCAACCCTATCTACTCTTTTGCAGATGACAGCAGCTTAGTTCATTCGTATTCATTCAGTAACAGGCCAAGCCCGTCGGAGATCCGGGAAATGCGGCAAAATATGAATGATACGCTAAATCGCGATCTCCTGTCAATTTCAAATTGGGGTCATGCTAATAGGGTAAATTTTAATGCACGAAAGACCCAATGTGCTGTGCTCACACACAGACGTATGACCGGACATTCTGCTCCATCTGTAAACATGGATGGTATAGATATTGAGGAATCAGAAGCTCTTGATGTTCTTGGCATGAAAATACATTGTGATGTTCGATGGAATGTCACATTTTTCATGTCTCAAAATAAGCATTCAAGTGCCTCGGCTTTTTAAGACGGTGTAGGACATAATTCATAATTTCAAGGGTACAACTTATCCCCCGATTAAAAAAAATATTTGATAAGACTGGAAGCAAAGCCCTTAAAAAAAATTTGAGAAGCGGCTCACAAATGATAACTCTTATCAGGACAAAAAAAAAATACACATGTATCCAGGATCTTCATCTTTTTTGGAAGTCGGTTAAATAACAAAACAATTTGCATTTGCAATAAAAATCCGAAAGAAGGCCAATATTTTTCAAAAAAAAAATGCACAAAAGTTCACAAAGTTACAGTTTCAACTTTACACAGTCAGAACTTTTTACTTTCAAAACTTTATTTGCACAAATTAAATTTAATTTGAAAGATGTAATTTTTATCTTTCAAACAAAATATAGTTTTGGAAAGTTGATCAAGAAGTGACAAAATTAGGATGGTTTAAGTGTAAAAAGACGTAAAAAAAAAATTTTTTTTTTCTTTCTCTATCGAAAACTTTTTCTATGGTATACAAAACAGTATTAATATTTAATACTAAAATAGCTTTCCAAAATCGAAAAACACAGAGTTTTCGTATTTCACACGACATCTGGTTTTCTTTTTCTGTGGAAAAAGTTTCAATCAAAAATAGAGGCTTTCAAAGCATCATAACTCCTTTTTTCTTTTAATTTTCTTTAGATTATCTTCCTTTATATGCTCAATATAAATTATATCTTTAATAATTTTAAAAATTGTCTATACTTTTCCTGTGTTGTTTATGTAATTAATTGTATCTTCTGCTTTTCAAGGCTTGTTAACGCCCCACATTTCGATTTTTTTTTTAATTTTGTGCTTTGCTCTCGTTCGGTTGGTAAACGATGTTTGTGCAATATTCGTAAATGCATTTAACAACATTTTTGTTTAATAATTTTTTTTAGTCTTGGCATTTCAATTCATAAAAAGGCATAAAACATGAAAAAAATTCGTAGTGATAGTAGTTGACCACCGCTAAGTGCGATAACATCTGTCATTATTGCTTGTAATAAAAGAAAAATAATAATAAAATATGTATGCGAGAAAAGAGAAACAGTAAAGAAAATCTAAATCTAAAGCAGAAAATATGAAATGGAAAAACTATTGCACACAGTTGGTAGGAAACCTCCACAAACATCATCAGCCTCGCATCATGATCATTGTGTTATTATAGTGCCACCACACCACACCACCACTTTGAATCGCACATTTATGAGCTTCTTCTCTTTTACTGTTTTCCTTTACGATGAAGCTTTTATATTTTTATCGTTTGTTTTTTTACTAAATGCGAGTTAATATTTTTGGAAAAAAAGAACAGAATTTTATTCATAAAATATTATTATAATTTTTGTAAGTTTTTATTTCATTTTCATTATGTTTGTCTTATATTTGTAAAGGGGTAGAGAGAGAGAGTGTGGGAGAAAGAGAGGGAAAAAACAAAATATTACTTTCTGCAAGAAATACTTTTAAAAATATTAGGAGTATTAAAAATACACAAGTTTTCATTCATGTGTTTACTCACACCAGCCTTGATGATCTTTTCTCCTCATATTTAAAAACTCGACTTCCGAAGAGGGAAAGAGGAAAGGATCTGGAGAATTTTTTTTTTTTTGGGGGTAATAAAAAAAAGGAACTAGAAAAACGCCAGACTAGATGTTTCAAACTTAAAAAAGACTACGTTGAAATTTTTAATGGTTTTTCGCGGCAACATTTTATTTAAACGAGAAGGCTACGGAATTATCAAACTGCCCTCGTAACTTATGGTGTTTTCTACAAAAAAATGGTACATCTCCATGCAGAAAATGTACTTTGGTATTAGTTTCTTCAAAATGTTTTGCTCTCTAAAAGAGCAGTGTGTTTGATTCTAAAAAATCGCCCTCACTAATAGTGGAAGGCATTGCACTTTTTGCCCCGTAAAAATCGACAGTGTTGATAGTGTCCCGTAAAACTTAGCTGGCAGCTGTTAAAAACAGGGCGTTCCACTTTTTATTATTACAGGTTTGGCAAGACATTTTAATATGTACCTTTCAACAAGGTGCCATTTTGTGTGTAGAAAATACACCATTATTAGACATGTTGCCGCTATGGCAGTCTTAAAGATTTTCGCTTGCAAACAAAACTTACATTTTATTATTTAATTTCGAAAATATTTTATTTTGTAAAAAAAAGCAGCAACAAAATTTGATTTTAAAAATCAAATATATTAACGGTATTAAATAAATAAAAAAAAACTGATCAAAAACTTCAATTTAAAAATTTTAAATTTGAAAAAACTTTAATCAAAAAAAAAAAAAGAAACACATTCTGAGCACTACAATCGCAAAATCCAGACTGTTTACGGCAACAAAAGTAAGGAAAATAACGCCACATAAAATTTTATTGCAATCAAAGCAAGCAAAAAAATGAGACACTAACCGAAATTACAGAAATTAATACTCTAGGGTTAATAAAGTTACAAATTTTAGATATATGTGTCAGTTTCAATTAAAAAGGACCTATGGATGAAAAAATCGATTTTTACTTTTTTGGTGATTCTTAAAATAGACAATACGTCCTTTCTAATGCAGCAAAACGCAGCTTTCTAACTGCATTACTTTTTTCATAAGTAAGCCTTAAAATACACATTTGATAAGAAAAGAACCCGATGTAAGAAAATTATTTGTAATTGATCTAATTTACTTGAAACTCGCCTTTCGGGGGTTTTCCGGACCGACGATTACGAATCTGGTATTAAATTTTGAAAATCCTAAATGGTGGATAAGGTTTTTCTTTAATTGATCAGATTTGTTTTAAAATCATTACTTACAGGTTTTTGCGATCGCTGATAAAGAACTTAAAGTCGGGTTTTTAAAATTCGAAAAGGTGGATCCAATTTAACAGCGTTAAGCAGAGCCTTAAATTCCGACATTTTTAATTTCTATATTTTCGAAACGGCTTGACCGATTCTTATAAATTTTTTTTATGCATATTCAGTAAGTCTGAGAATCGGCTACTATATATTTTTCAAACCGCTAGGGGCACGAGGAGGGGAGAGAGGGGGAAATTTCTGTATTTGCGAAACGGCTTGACTGATTCTTATAAAATTTTTTTATGCATATTCAGTAAGTCTAAGAATCGGCTACTATCTATTTTTCAAACCGCTAGGGTCACGAGGAGGGGAGGGAGGGGGAAATTTCTGTATTTTCGAAACGGCTTGACCGATTCTTATAAAATTTTTTTATGCATATTCAGTAAGTCTGAGAATCGGCTACTATATATTTTTCAAACCGCTAGGGGCATGAAGGCGGGAGGGAGGGGGCAATTTCTGTATATAGTAAACTATTAACCCAACAAATGGCGCTATGTTTGCCTCATAATTATTTTTGTTGTCGAATGACATATGTCGCTACGTCCGCCTCATGCAGAACAAAATTATTGTTTAGTATTATTTTCATCGGCGGTTATCGTCACACACTTAACACATTCGCTATTTTTTATATATCACCCAAAATATGTACTAGAAATATTTTGTATGGCAAAACAACGTTTGTCGGGTCATCTTGTATATTATAAAAATTAAAATAAATAAATTTGTATTCTACAAAAAACATAAGAAACTAATTAAATAATTTAATGAATTGCTTGATAAAAAGGGTTACCTTGATAGGGTAAATTATGTAACATTATTACATTCATTATTTTTTATATTTAATAGAATTAAAATATTTCTAAAAGTATCAAAAACTTTTGTGCCTCATACACTAAAATATATCATTGTATAATATATTTATATATATATATATATATATATATATATATATATATATATATATATATATATATATTTATTAATCTTTTTTAAAAAATAAGCTAATTAAGCTATTGGGCACATACCCCACTTATAAAGGTTTTAATCCTTTTTTTTAATTTTAAACAATTCATCTAAAATTATATTCTTAACTATTTTAATAATGGGAATTATAATTTCAATTTCTGCTAATTCTTGATTAAGAGCTTGTATAGGTTTAGAAATTAATTTATTAACTTCTATTCCCCTAATAAGAGATAATAAATTAATATCAACAGAATCAAATAAATTCAATGTTACAAAAAAATAGTCCGCCATGTTCGATCCGCCATTTTGTATTTTCAAAATCCAATAACAGATTCGTAATCAGCGACCCCCAAAACCTCCTTATAATGGGCTTCGAGCTATAAAAGCGTTCAGTCGTTTCAAAATTAACTTGTTAACTTCAAAATCGTTTTTCTCCAAAACTGAGTTTTTGCCCATGGTTCCTTTTAACTGAAACTGACACATACATATGTATGTATATAAAACTCATACACATTTCATTAAAAAAACATATCTAGATAACCACAAAATGCGAAATAAAAAAAAAAAACGTTAAATAAAAAGAGCTTTAAATTTATGACAACTCCTAATAATTTTACTGTGAACTTTTCTTCTAACTTTTTTTTGTTGGTTTCTCTAGAAGAAACTGGTAGTTAAACTACATTATCTCGACTTTTATTTTGTGTGCGATTTTTGTTAGAATTTTAATATATTTTTCAAATGGTTTTTCTTTTTATTTTCACAAATAATTTACCGGCCATAATTTTGTGACGTTTTGATATGTGCTGAAAAAAAAACACATTTACCATAAAAGTTGTCTACATTATTGTCTACATTTATTGTCAATAAAAGTAAATAAAAAAAGGTAAATTTTAATTGATTGTTAACATTTTAATGCTGATTTGATTTGGCCCATTAATTTAATCACATTTTCCTTTCAATAGATTTTTCATAGAAAAAAAAAAATTATTTAAATAAACCGAATATATGCAGCACTTTTAGTCTTCATTACTTTAAACGCTTTTAAATAATTTATGTTAAAATACTGTTGAGACATGTGTGGTTATTGATATTCATGATCATTTTAATTTGTCAAATCTAAATATTAAATTACTTTTAACAGAAATATCTTAAAGAGCTTTTTTTTGCAGCTTTCTGCTAACAAAACAATTAGTGTCCCATTAATTATTTCGCTTAAAAGGTAAAGTGGTGGCCTCGTGTAATGCGAAATTTTATACCACTATTGATTAAATTATACAATAGTATTATTAGATACAATAAAATGTAAAATATAAAGGACGGACAGACAGACAATGAACAATTTGACGTCGTTATAGATTTCGTGGGAATATTTATACGAGGTGTGTTTGATAATTTCTTGAACTACCAATGAATGTGTAAATAATTAGTTGGCTTTTGCATGCTATCTAGTAAATGAATATTAAAAAATCTTTCCATTAATTTTATCATTAAATCTCTATTAAATTTTGAATTAATATTTTTTAATTGAATTTTTAAAAATTGTTCTATTAATATTTTAATTGGGCTTAAAAATCTTTTCAATTAATTTTTTAATGCAATTTTTAAGAACTTTTATATATTAAAATTTTAATTGGGATTAATAATTTTTTCAATTAATTTTTCAATTGAATTTTTAAAAATTGTTCTATTAATATTTTAATTTAATCTCTTGAAATTGTTCAATTAATTTCTTGATTGAATTTTTCCATTTATTTTTAAATTGGATTTTAAAAAAATTTTCAATTAATTTAGTCATTTAATCACTTTCAAAACTTCAATTAATATTTAAAAAAATTTCAATTAAATTTTTAATTGAATTTTGGAAAACAAATCACTTAATCTTTAGTTAATATAATATATTTTTTTTTAATGAAAAAAAAAATCAGAAATATTTTCAATTAAAATTAATGTATTAACAGAATTTAAGTGATTGTTTGAAAATCAATAATTAAATCTATGGATTTTATAACTAAATCTCGTTTTTAACTTTTTCTGTATAGAATGAGTAATTTTAAAGAGACCACTCCTCTCGCCACGGTCATCCTATGAAAGTCCGATACCGAAGTTCTTCGATACCGAGGTTCTTCGATACCGAAGTTCTTCTTCGCATTGAGTTACGCAATCAATTAATTGCCAATCAAAATTTTGTCACGAGAGATGCAAAGTCGGGTAAAGAAAGTCCGTTTAGGACCAGACCACTGTTTCCAAATGGTCACATATCCCACATTCCAATTTTTCCATTAAGTTGCCATGACATTTTCCATGAAATTTATTCGCCATTATTATTTGTCTGTATTCGGTTACATTTTTATTACCATAACAACGTTGCATATTTTCTTCGATAATTAAACAAAACTAAATGATCAAAATCTCTTATACAAAATGCAAATGCATTTGGGATTTAATTTATTTTTGGTTTTTGTTTTTTTTTTATTTGTTTCGTTAAGTTGTTACGAGTCTTTTAAAAGAAATAATCTTAAAAACTTAATCAGTTCCAAATGTGTTTGAATGGTGGAGTATTTAAACGGTTTAAATAAACACCATTTAAGAAATGAAAATATTTTTAAATACACAAGTTGAGAGGACAAAACAACCCACGCTTGTTGCAGTAATTTGTGGCCCCAGAAATACTTAAAGGGGAAACAGAAAGGGAGTAGCAATTTAAACAGCCAAGCAAATAATTAGTAAAGATAAAGACAGTGGTGGATAAATGGAGTTGTTACAAAAAAAGAATATGCAATATCTGTTGATGAACTAATCGATAAGTCTCTTTCTCTATATAAAAAATTTCAAAAAAATTCTTTAGAATTTTATAAAAAAGTTTATATATAAATATAAAGAAACGTAGTAGATTCCAGTAGATTTAATTTTTTTAAATATTTTATTTCTTTACAAATATCTAAAAAAATAAATTAAAACAGTCGAATTCTTATAAAATATGAACATAATACATAGTTTTTAAATTTTATAATAAAGTTATCGATAACTTTATATTTACCGATTACTTTGTTTTACAGTTATCGATAATTTTCTATTTTCTTATAAAAGCAGTAGATCAGTTTTTTTCCATAGAAAAGATTTGAGCTAGTTATATTTCGGAAAATAGTTATCGATAACTCTTTCTTTGTATATTAAAATTATTGACAATTATTTAAACAATCTTTGTGAAGGTATTTAATATATGTATATTATTGCTAAATTATAATAGGAAAAAATTATCTACAATTTACCGTTAACTTTTTCATTTAATATATTTTGTTGATATTTGTTTTTTAAATTTTTCTGCATAAATGGTTTTATAAAATTTTTTTGATAAACTGAAGTTCAATAATATTAAATGTTTTCGATAAGTTTGAATATACAAAAATTAATTTTCATAATTTTCTATTCTTTTAGAATAGTTAACGATTTTGCATGTTTTAACCAATAACTTTTTATATGGTATTTTTCGATAAACTTCTATGCATAAAATTAAAATGATAATATTCAGTTCTGGTAGAAATTTATCGATATTCTTGCATTTTAATTACTATCGGTGAGTTTTCGTATATTGAAAAATGTTCCTAAGGGGCTGTGCACATATTACGTAACACTGTTTTCAGAGATTTTATACCACCCCCCCCCCCCTTCGTAACGCTTTTTACTAATTTTTCAGTGCAAAATTTCCAGTCCGTAACAAATCTTTAACCCCCCCCCCCCCCCCCTGCAGCGTTACGTAATATGTGCACAGCCCCTAACAGGTTTTGTATAAAGTTCAAAATGGATTTCTCGTAGGAAAGTTATCGATAACTTTTTATTTGAAAGTTAACGACAAACCGTTATAAATACAAATAAAATTGTGAATATTCTCTTCTTGTACAAAAGTTATCGATATATTTCTAGATATTTTTCGATAACTTTTTTTTTTTGAAAGTTAACGATAAACATTTATAAATGCAAGCAAACTTGGTAATATTCTATTATTGGCGAAAAATTGTCGATATATATTTTTGCATATTTTTATTGCTATCTTTGAGCTTTTATTTTTTTTTGCGAATATATTTGGTTTCGGTTTTTCATATAGAATATGTAGTTTTCAATAAATATTTTTTTAAAGTTATCGGCTCTCTTATATGCACAAAACTTTTAGATAATATTGTAAGAATATGAACTTAGTTTTACCTGTTTGTAGAAATAAAAAATTATCGATAAAAAAACACATGTGACCTTTTCCGAGAAAAGGGACCTAGTGTGTCAAAAAACGGGTTTGGACTTAAGAGATCCACTCTGGTACCTAAAAGGGTGTAGAATAAGATGAAATGAGTTTTTCTCAAAACTTCATTTTCACACACTAGGTCCCTTTTCTCGATGAAGGTCACACATATTGCTTCCTTTTCCAAAAATGATTTGATAACTTTCTACTAAATTTTTCCGCTAAATTCATACTTTAGAATGCAATTGACAAGAGCAAATTCTTTTGAAAATTTCATTTAAAAATCCATTGAAAAAAATTGCAAAATATCCTGCCAAGCTTTTAATCCTTAAGAAATTTTCACTGCAAACAATAAGCAAAAACGTTTATTGCAACTCATACGTTTTTGGGTTTCCATCTAACGATGGGCCGTAAACAATTGAAAGCATTTAAATTGTTGCTGAATGCTCAACAAAAAACCATTTAAAAATATAAGAATGTGCCAAATTCTTAAGAATTAAAATTTCGAAATGCATTCTAAAGTTTTAACTGCGCATGAGAAGCACAACAAATAAACAAACAGCAAAAAGAAAAGGAACAACAAAAAAATAAGGCAAATTTTCAAAAACGAATCGGCCGTCTTAAAGGCAGTTTGGAAGCCATCAAATGAAAGAAAAAAAAAACTTCAGAAAAAAAGTTAAAAAAGCCAAACGAAATCTTTACGATCAACTCACGTCTGGCACGTCTTTCAATAGTGACAAACAAAAGAAAACACAATAAAACATATTGGGTAAAATGCTAACAAAAACAACAAAAATTACATATATAGCAAAAAGAAAAACAACTTTGACTTCAAATAAATAGATGGCCAAAGAAATTGTCTCAAACAGAAAATT
This sequence comes from Lypha dubia, assembly GCA_947311025.1. NCBI lineage: Eukaryota > Metazoa > Arthropoda > Insecta > Diptera > Tachinidae > Lypha > Lypha dubia. Next base: position 6,790,147 of record OX371262.1, on the reverse strand, counting down.
TACACTGTATCCTTTAGGAAGTATCAATAGGTCTTGGCTTAAGAATTTGTTTGCAATTTCATTAGCTTCACTTACGATCATGTAGAAGCTTTGCTCGCATATTGTGTTCCCCTGAAAATACAATTAACGGATGGCAAATTTGGATAGTGGCCATCACGCCCACATTAAATTAAACCGTTCTTATGAAATATTTGCACACACATTTAAACCTTCTACCATTACAAATTTAATGATTAAAAAAGAGGGCAGTGCCATGCCCATAAAAGTAATTAGTATAAATCAATAAATACTTTCCCCATGACTATGAAAACTTGCACGCCGCTGATTTAGATCACCCGACAAAACTGTTTAGTAATAAAAAAGAGGGCAATGCCACGCCCCTGGAAGGTAAACATTATTTTTCAATGACTTCTACTTAAGTTATCCTTAATAAGTTGTGCACAAACACCAGGAATTCTTGTAACTTTTTTAATGATAAGAAAAAGTGGGCAGTACCACACCCACAAAAATTCAATATTATACTTCAACTATGTACTTTTAATTAAACTATAGTGATGAAGAGACTTTGTAAACGCAATTTTATGATAAGAAAACTAGGCAGAGCCACGCCTAGACTATAAAAGTGGATAGATCTGGTCCAAGGACCGGCACTGCGACACCTATTGGATCTTTTGTGCCATGGATCTCTAAATTAAACCAAGCTCTGAATGACTCTCCTTGTGAAAGTCATCACAGAGTTTGGAGAAGCCCGCCTAGCATCATCCGAACACACAGACTATACAGAGGCCCACGCCTAATAAAAGGCATAAATAATTTTCATGAAATTTCTCAAAATCTTGTTTTTTTGGTATGAAAATATTGGCTTCCAAATCTTAAAGTATACTTTTGTGCATGACTATGAATATGGTGGACCATTGCTTTTGGAAACATTGTGGTTTTTCACTGGCTTTTATATAATGTTTCTTTTAAACTTTTTTTTTTTATTAAATAAAACTTTTTCAGTGCATCAAAGTGAGTAAAACTTGGCGAAAACAAAAAGTTTGCCACCAGCCAAAAAAAAAAAAAAAAAGAAAATTAAACCAAATACCCACGAAAGTTTTTTTTCCAAGTCGATATACATACAAACATACTTTTTTTTTGATAAACAGCTTCACAGAAAGAAGTAAAAAAAAAATTCGTATGTCACGTTTGTCAAATCAGTTTTACCGAATTAACAAACATTCAGTTGCTGCTTCAAGAAAAAAAAATTGCCTTTCCAGCAAAGGGTTAAATTTTATGTTGTATCACTTTTTGTTTTATTTATTTATTTATTTTTTTTTGAAAGGAAAACTTTTCGACATGAAAATAAGCCTTAATTAAATAAGAAAAGAGACTGTTATCATTCTAATGGACTGTTAAAATTGACCAAATATGTAACTATTTTGGGATATTCAAAGATCAGTTTTTTAAAATACTATTTTTAGTCTTATTTTTATTCGTATCTGTATAACGATAATGATGATCTTATTGATTCAAATAATTTTTTATTAAAAACAAACAGAGCACATTGGGAAAATATTGAAACAAAACTAAGTATCACGTACTATTTTCGAAGGCCATCACACTCGAGTATCAGTGTTTATATGTGACTATAGTAAGGCCGACTTCCTAAACGAATGTTGCATAGCATAATTTGAAAAATTGCTTATGCAATGCAAAGCATCTTGTAGCAGCAAATTTGCATTGCAGGGAAATGCTTTGCATAAAAGCGGCGTTAAGGAACGCTACTATGCATTTATTTTTTCACTGTAACAACAGTTGTTCATAATAATATAAAATTAAATAAAAGTTGTTTAAAACATTATAAAATAAAAATTTAAAAAAACAAATTAATATATGTCTAAGTATCAAACGCTTGCATACCAAATAAAACAGATGCAAGAATTTGACAGCTGATACTCATCAAACTGAGTTGCCAACAGATTAGGAACATTAGGCATTGCCAATGCATTTAGGAAGTGTCTCCATTGTAAATATGCATTGGAACTTGCATTTAGGAAGTTGGCCTAACATTCAGCTTATAACAGAACAGATTTCTCTTTTGTAGCATAGCATTAGGAGCTTAAGTAGTATGTCAAACAATTTACAGTGGATGGCAGAAATTAAAAAGAAACAAATGATTCGTGTCTGTCATGAGTTCCAAACGTTTTCAATTAGAATAAAAATTTCCGAATCACAAAATAGAATATTTATTGTCCGGGCGACTGTCGATTATTTTTGCTCGATTGGTGGCTAATGTGGGAATTTTTTTAAATCTCCTTTTCGATTTTTTTTTTTTTTAATTAGAACCAGCACTCAGGGTATGACCCCTACGTATGCAGTACACTGTGCCGGAACTCAGGGAGAGGGATAGGGTAGAGAAGATAGATGTTGAAAATTTAGAAGACTTAACTCTTTCACAACTCTGCTGTCACTAATGTACATTAGAGAAATTAATAATGTTGATTGACTTTCTCTGGCCAGGGTTTGAACCCAGGCCCCAAGTCATTGTTTGCTTAGTAGTCAACGCGCTAACCACTTCAGCCCACACCTTCCATGTGTTATTATCAAACATATATTGGTTTTTATTTCCGAATTAGGTAGATAAGATATCAAACTTAAATTCAAATTAAATTAGTTTTATTGTGTAATAAATGAGATTCTATTTGCACAGCTTAGTGCAGTCGAAAAATTTTGTTCGGAAGTGAATGTCAGGACACCAAAATATTCGGAAAAGATTCACTTTCAAACGGATTTGAAACTCATGACAGACATGATTAAATCCTTTTGGTAATTGCACTATTTTTAACAATATTTTAGTGTTTCTCCACTATTTTCTTGAAACAATTTTATTTGTTTATTTTGTGCTAATTCTACGACCACTTTTGCATATACATATTTTCCCCAAACCTATTTTTAATCTCTTTGTGGCACAATTATCATCTCTGGCCTTTAAACTTTTTATTCAATTCCAATAAAAGTATCGCCTCTTTCCGCCGCATATACCAGCAAGTTAATTTAAAACATCTTTCAATTTCCATCAATGTGTTCGTATTGATTAACGCCTACTCATAAAATTTATGACGATGATGGCCTTCAAAAAAAAAAAAAAAAATAAGAAATGTATACTCCATCCATCGCATCTCGTTTTAAGTTCAATCAAGTTGAAAATATATATTTCTGCTCTAATTCTTAAAAAAAAGGTCTAAAACAAAAAAGGTCTTAAATGCGAACAAAACGCGTTATTGGTAAATAAAAAACTAAATTAACAAAAAAGAAAAAAAACACACGAAATGAAACAAGTTCCAGTCAAGCCGTATAAACATCAAACTCTTTAAAGAACAAAAAAATTACAACATACAATCCAACCAACGAAAAAACCAATAACCGAAAAATATTGTAGCAAAAGACGAATGTTGCAACAAAAAAAAAATCGATTAAAATCAAAAGAAATTAAAAGCAAAATGTGAAAAGATAAAAATAAATTTGTTGTTAACGAACCGAAAAAACAACAACGACAACAAAACTAAAATTAAAGACTTTAAATATTATGAAGGTCAGCGCGCTATAGAAGTTAACCAACGCAGCCAGAGCAGTTAAACAATAAGAAATTTATAAGTTGGTTGGCAGGACTTCAAACGAACCCTTTTATCTCATGTGAGCTGCTAACTGTGCGATTTATATATTTTTTGTTGTTGTTGTTGTATTTCGCAACAAATTAGACATTGTACATTTTATGTAGATATATTTCACTTTTGAAAGGTAGAAGAAGGATCCAGGCAACTATGCAAGCAAGCAAACAAAAAAAAAAAAAAGAAGGACTTAAAATTGTGTGATCGTCAGACAGACAAACAGACAGACAGACTATTCTGTTTTATATCTTGATAGAATGTCATCGTTGGCTGTGGTCTTCGGTTACGAGTTTTAATTTGTTTTATAAATTAGATCAAGATAAAACAAAACTAAAACAAGAATTAAAAAAAAAAAATCCCTAATCCTCTCTCTTCTGCCAAAGACACCAACCAACATAATTTTAAACAGAATAATTCCGTTTCGAAAAGGGGGAAAAAAAAGAAACAAGGGCAATTCTCCAAAAAAAAAAGCAACCCGACAACTTGGTTTTAAATCTGGCATCCTTATTTAGTTCTCTTTGATTGTCTTTTCGGTTTCGCCATTTCAAGTGTCTGCTAGTAAAGGGTGTTTGTTATAGAGTGACACAAGTTTAAGTCATAATAAAACAAGGAAATATATTTTTAATATCAATGAAACAAAATTGGAAATAAAATTTTATGAAATTGATGTTTAAATATGATTTATGCCATGTGGCCGCCACGGCTGGAACACCAATTTTAAACAACTTTTCACAGCATTTGCACCCGTATTTCGCCGATAGCTCTTCGAATGTTGATTTCCAGGTGTTCAGTTGTTTGTGATTTATCGACGTAGACAAGTGGCTAAACATAACCCCAAAGAAAATAATTTGAAGGGGTTAAATCACACCAAATTACGTGATATTATTTTTTCATCAAAAGTTTCAGTAAATCAATTGTACCGCCTGCTGCACGATGAGTTTTTTTTTTTTTTTGTTAATTAGGACCAGCACTCAGGGGATGACCCCTACGTATGCAGTGCACTGTGCCGGAACTCAGGGAGATGGATAGGGTAGAGAAGATAGATGTTGAAAATTTAGAAGACTTAACTCAAAGCTGTGACACTCTATAAAAAACACCCTATATAACCAACGGACGTCACAAAAGACCGTATTCTTTATGTAAATATTTTTTTTTTGTATTATTCATAAAGAAATTATCATAAAAAAATCTCTTAAAAAGAAAAAAAAATCTCTAATTATTGTTACTTTATTCCCCAAATCACGTAGAGAGAAAAAAAAACATTCATGCAACTTTAAACTCTTATAGCTTCCAATATACTGAATCTAGAATAACCCACTAAATATTGTTAACTTCTGTGAAGAAATATTTTTAATTTGGTATAAGTTTTATCAAAATCGGTTGAATATTGTGGCCATAAAGTCCATCACAAAATATGGTCATGCCTCTTCTAATATATAGAAATCTCGTGTCAAGATGTTTGTAATCGAACTTCTCCGAAACGGTTCGACCGATTTTAATGAAATTTTTTATGCATATTTGGTAGGTATCAGATTAGGTTTTAAAGTATATTTTAAACCGCTAGGGGCTTGAGGAGGGGAGGGAGGGTGCAATGCCTGTATTTACTAAACAATTAACCCAATTCGTATTTCAAGCAGAACAAAATTATTTTTGTTGTTGAATGACAGATGGCGCTATATCCGCCTCATTTACGACAAGCGTTGCATCACATTGACAGAAAGATGGAGCTAGATTTCAAATAGTCAAGCATAAAATAGGGGGTTGATGAGTGGGGAGAATGGTTCCTCCATATAAGAAGATAGCTACCGGGGGAGCCGGGACAATCATCTATTAATTATATAGAATATATCTTTAGTATACAACTAAATTCAAATATTTCTTATTTTATTGTCTAGTATTAATTGACAATTCCTTCTGCTCTAAATGGGTTTATATTCACTTCTTCTTCAATACTCACTAAACACACAAGGGGTGTTTTGTCGATGCCTGATTGTTCTCGCTATTGTTCTCTAAAGTCCTGTCTCGATTATTAAATCTAGATGAGATCTACTTTTTACTAACGTTTAGTATTATATCTCAGCTAGTCTTACAATATTTTTTTAATTGCTCTTACACTTGAGGGTATTAGAAACTCTCTATCTTTAAGTTTTATTTAATAATTAAATGTTTGCTTTGTATTATCGAACTTACCTCCGAGAAATCTCTTTGGGACATTTTTACAGCATCATGTTGGGTTGGTAAATTGGAATTGTTCATATCACCTTTCAATTCATTACCATTAAAATTCATTGGCAAATTTAATAAGTTTTCATAATTTGTCATCGCTTATAAAAATACATTCAAAAACCATCTGTACGAGTATGAACAAACGTAGACAAGATTTTATGTTGTGTTTTGCATTATTTTCCAGGCATTTTTTCACTCAAATATTTAACTGCAAATAGAAAAAGAAAAAGAGAAAATTGTCATGAGAAATTTCTTTTTCAAAGCTTAAATATTTTTAAATTTATTCTCACTTTCAATACCATTTTTTTAAAAAAGAGTTTAGGTATACAAAATGAAATTATTTTAGAACAAAATCAAATTCTCGCTTAAAATTTCGAAATTTTCTAAAAACAGCTTCTAAAATTAAAAAATTTAAATTCTTTATAACACTTGGTAAATATTGTAAAAAAAATTATAGAGTATAATTTGATTAAATATTTATAGTTGTCTTCCCAGTTTCGTGTACTGAATGTTACTCTCCCTCTCTCTCTCTCTGAGCGTGTGGTTCATTGTCGCATCGAAACGTCAACACCTGAGTCAATTGGCTTCCACTATTGCCTAAAAGCTGCGGCGGCACGATTTAAAAGTTTTGAAAAATTTTCCAAATTTATTGCTATCTTAAGACATGTATTGAACGTTACCATAAATAAATTTTTAATTTTTTCTTTGTGTCATAAAGCTTTTTTTCTTTTGGTAAAAATTATTGACCATTTTTATCTCAATATTTTTAAATTCAATTTGTAATACATAATTAGATCTTTGGAAAAACTTTAAAATTCATAGATAAAAGTATTGAAAGTTACTTTAAAATTTTATTGAAAATTTGATTAGCGTTTTTTTTCTTGTTTTGGCGATATTTTCACTTCTGTATTTTTCTATTTTCCAGATTATCTTCATTTCTGCAAATTGATGTGTGTGTTTTTTTTTTTGTTTTGGCGATTTATTTTGCGTTTAGCCGAGTTTGTTTTTCATTTTGGTGAATTTTTTCTGGTTGTTACGTGTGTTCCGTTTTAGAGGATTTTTTCGTTTGGCGGATTTCATTGATTTTTGTTTTAGTTTGCTTTAACGATCTATTTCGTTTTTAGCGATTTTTTCTCTTAGTTACTTTTTAACATTTTAGCTGCTATTTTAGTTCTGTCGTTTGCAGAACTTAGATATTTTATTTTTAGCGATTTATTTTATATCTAGATTTTTGTTTGTTTTGGCGACTTTTTTCTTTTCGATGGCTATTTTTCGTTCTGACCTGACGTGTTTGCGTGCTTAGGAGGTGTTTTTTTCATTTGCCGGATTTTATTAAAATTAGAATTGTTGGTTCTTCCACTTTATACCGTTTTTTCTCTTTTTATTTTATTTTATTTCTTTTGGTTTTGTGACGTTTTTCTATCTGCCGTCTTGTAGTTCTGGTGGTGTATTTTCCGTTTTAGTAGCTTTTTTCGTTTGGCGCTTTTAATTAAAATTTTGGATTTTTTTTTAATTTTTCGCTTTTCCACTTTTTATGGTTTTATCTCGTCAGAACTATAAGCTCAAGCGATTTTATTTAATATCTGCGAATTTTTGTTTGTTTTAGCGATTTTTTTTTCCTTTGGCGGTTTCAATTGCTGTTTAGCTTTTTTGTTTCAAAGATTTTTCGTTCTTATAGCTCTAAGGATTTAATTTAATTTCTGCAATTTATTTGATTTGGCGATTTATTTTATATTTAGAAATTTTGTTTGTTTTGGCGACTTATTTTTCGTTCTATCGGGTTTTGTTTTAGTTCTGACGTGTCTTCTATTTTATTGGTTTTTTTTCAGTTTGTCAACTTTTTTCGCGTCTTAGCTGTTTTTATAGATGTGGTGATTGCATTTGATTCCTGCGATTTTTTGCATATTTTTCTGCTAAGCATTTATTTATTTTTTCGTTTTCGCGGCCTAATGTTTTGCCGTTTTTGTGTTATCGTTTTGCTGTTTTTCTTTTTTAAATTTAGTGTGTTTTTTTGGATTGAAGGTATATTCTCTATTTATTATTTTTTATTTGTGTTGTACTTTCTGTATCAATACAAGCTTGCGAAAATTTCAGATGTCTAAATTTTGTATTCCAAATTTTAAATAACATCACCTGATAGATTACCCTTTGCTTTGAACGATTCAAGACTTTGGAATTTGTGGTTTCCAGGCTATTGACAAATAAATAGATAAAAATTTCATTGTTTCTATGAATTGTTCATTAATTTTGTTGTACATTAAACTTTAATGAATAATTTCATTTAAACAGTGTATGCGTACGTTGAGTTAACGTACTTTTGGCAACAAATTAATTAATCTAGATCAATGAATGTCATTCATTCGCGGTATAGCAAAGCGAAGAAAAAATAATTGTCAAATTTGAAAATTTTCCAAAAATTTTTTAAAATCATCTACAACAAGATATTTTGAAAAATGTTGTAAAAAATTCTGTAATAAATCATACAAGCTGTGCAAAATTAAATCCCTGAATAAAAAAAAAAATTTTTAAATACTTCACATTTATCGCTTAAGACAAAAAGAGAAATCTCTCCAAATTTTTATGCTTAATTTGGTTTCATTACATATTTGAGTCATGTTTTGCGGCCACTTTTATTATTTTGTTGTATAAGGAAATAAATATTTTATAACATGATTCGTTTTACATAATAAATTTTTATGACTCAATTTTACTTTGCTCCGAAAGAGAACGAACACAAATTAGCAATATATTTCTTTTTTTGCGTTCTTAAAAAGAATTATTTTTTTTATCACTTTGAATTTAGGGTTTTTGTTTTGTTTTTGTAGTTTTAATAACTTTACAACAAACCAAAAGATAAACGTGTTACCAACGTTACGCCTTAAATGAGAAATTATGAAGACAAGTTGAATATGTTTGGTTTTTTTTTTGGCAAAGACACAAAGAAACAACCACTGACAGAAATTTCAAAATAATTCGAATCCGAAATTTATAATAAACTAGCTGATCCCGGTGTGCTTCTCTACCCCCTCGTTATAAAATAAAACTAAAAGTATTTATATATCCTATTGTGAAAATTTAATGACGATCGGTCCAGTAGTTCTTAACTACTAATCGTAATCGAGAACCGTAATAAACCCCTAATTTACGATTTTTAATTTTCCTAAAAAGGGGCGTGGTCGCACCCACTTTTCTCCTGGTACGTATTCCAAATTATACCAATACCATATGTACCAAATATCATCGATGTAGGTAAAAAAATGCCCAAAATATGGCGATTTAAATTTTTGGGTTATATGGGCGGTGCCACGCCTCTATGTCCAATCAAAACTTCATATAGCCTATTATTCCTTCCAGAGTCACAGTAACATGCTGTGAAAATTTCAGGAAGATCGGTCCAAGGGTTTGGTTTTCCTAAAAAGGGGCGTGGTCGCACCCACTTTTCTACTGCTACGTATTCCAAATTATGCCAATACCATATGTACCAAATATCATCGATGTAGGTAAAAAAATGCCCAAAATATGGCGATTTAAATTTTTGGGTTATATGGGCGGTGCCACGCCTCTTTGATCAATCAAAACTTCATATAGCCTATTATTCCTTCCAGAGTCACAGTAACATACTGTGAAAATTTCAGGAAGATCGGTCCAAGGGTTTGGCCTCCTATAAAGCACAAACAAACAAACAAACAAACAAACAAACAAACAAAAATACAGACAGACAGACATTCATTTTTATACATATAGATTTTCATTGTTTCAACGAATTGTTCATAAATTAGTTCATTAATTTTGTTAAATAATAAGAATAGCAAATGCCTGCAATGAATCGCTTTACATTGAAGTGCAATAAATATTTTCAATGAAACAATGAATATTTTCATTGAAACAACGAATTTTTGCATGAAATTAATGAATTTTAGGTCAATCAATCAATGAATAACATTCATGGACATTAAATCGATATGATTTGTAATCACAAAATTTATATTCTCAGCTGTGTGTAAAATTTTCATAAAAATAAAAGTTGCTGGTAAAGTACATAAAGTGAATATGGGCGTGTCTTCTCCCCAAAATTTTATGTCTAGTCTAGCGTATAATATAGTTTGTAATCTTTTCTACTCCAGTTAAAACTTAAGTCAAAAACTTATTTTCATTTAAATTCTTTAAATCTATTTTCGTGTAAATTCCAAATACTGTCTCGTTTGCGCTTTAAACTTTTCTTGCCAAATTCGACCAACCAACCAACAAGCTAACGCAAATAATATTCCTTTAAGCCACAAAACAAAATACGAAATATAATTTATTTTTTTTTAAACCAAAAATACAATATAATTTATAACCCACATAACGAAGGAAAGGAGTGTTTTCGAAACAAAGACAAAAATTAATGTGAGAGTCATTTATTTAATAGCGGAAGTTATGCAAAATGTATCAGAATTTTATACAAAGTGCAAAAGCATTGGCAACAATGTTGCAACATCATACACCGATGGCAAAACAAATTTAAGGTAATTAATCAAAAATTTTGTATAAGTTTTATTACAAAAGAAATAAAGTTTTTGTCTTTATGCTTTAATGGGTTAAGAGTCGAAAAGTGGATGGTATGAAATATAAACACACGTGTCTTAAGTCTTTTCTTTAAAAATGGCCAAATATACAACTTTGTTGCATTCATGCATTCGTTCTGAGAAAATAAATTTCTTAGTATTTTTTTTTTTTTTTTGTAATAAAATTTCAAAATGAACACCAATTTATGTACACAATTCAGCGTGTTTTTTATGTAGAAAACTTAAACTTGACCAATAGCCTCAAAAACATTAGAGTTTGTAGCATGTGAAGTGTTTTTTACTAGGCTAGAGATCATATAGTGAGTGATATTTAGAAAGAAATAGGCAGGATCAATATTCCAACGTAAGAGAGAAAATGAACAGTAATGAAGAGAACAGCCAGCCAGCCTTGGCTAAAAGCATCCTTTTCATTTTCTCAATCTCACTTATTTAAAAAATTAAAATATATGGCATAACTATCCCAGAAGAAATATTGTAGTTGTCGTAACATTAAATATGTCCTGAAATCTTACATGAAAAAAAAAAATTTTGTACTGAACGTTACCTTGCTTTCTCAATAATGCCTCATGTTTGATCGCAAGCTCTATTCTTCGCTCTTTCACGTCATATCACTTATCTTTAATTTGCTGCATTTCATCTACATATATATTAATTTTGCTATAGTAACGTTCAATACAAAAATTTTTTTTTCAGTTTACCAAACTCATATAACAAATCGAATTAACAAGAATAAAAATTGATAATCTTATAATCAAAACATTTTTAAATGATTTAAAAAGTTATTGGTAACGCTCAATACATTTTCATAATAATTTTCTAAATTCATACAACAACTCGTTGCAATATCATAATAAGAAATAAAATATGTACATACGAGTATATAATATATGATGAGTTTTAACTGCATATTTTTAGTATAAATTCAAAAATTTTGTTGGTAACGTTCAATACATAAACCATGAACGATTGCTAAAATTGTATCTAATATAAAAATTGGTAAACCTGACCTCTTTTCATATTCTATATTTTGAATGCAGTGTTAGCAATTAAATTGTGTAATGATGCAGGCCAAGCAAAAGTAACGTTCAATACACAAACCTACACAATACAATAAATATTAAAAAAATTAATATCCTGTAATATATTCAAAACTTTTGCTTTCGTTCTTGGCAAAAGTAACATACACTAGAGACTTTTTGTTTGCAGAGCGATTATGAAGTAACGCTCATTACAACGCTATAAGTTTTTATTTTTCCTCCTCTAATTTAAATCGATAATCTTTGATAAAATTAAAAAAAAAATTACTTATCTACCACTAAATCAATTTCAAATAATTTGAAAAACTATGGGTAACGTTCAATACTGTTGTTCGAAGAAACGTTTGGAAACATTTACAAAATCTCATGAACACTATAACTATTCAGAATTAAATGGCTTACTTGGACAGACCCATACACAAGGTTGCGATCTCTTATAATCTCAGATTATTTTTGCAAAGCAACGTTTATGACATTTTGTTATAAATTTAATTTTCCTACTAATTAAGATGGATTTCGATCCATGAATTTAAGCAAAAACTGCACCAATTACATAGAAAATTCTTTTGACTAATTAAAATAGTACTATGGGTAACGTTCAATACATTTTTAAAAAAAATCTTTGTAAATATATTTACAAAAACTCATGGAATTTTAAAATTTTTTTTAATCATGTGTAATTTTAGAATTTAATAAAATAAATAAATAAAGTAGCTTGTTGGTAACGTTCAATACATAAGACTGTAGTCTATAATAAACCATGGAAAATGTTTGCATTTCTTTACAACTTGTTAAAATTCGAAGCCTGCTTATATTCAAGAATTTTTTAAAAGTAACGTTCATGACATTTTTGTATGATTTTTAATATTTTTTTTGCAATTAAGAACATTAATTATCAATAAATTCTAAGAAAAACTGCTTAATTACATAGAAGATAATTTTGAGTGATTAAAATAGTACTATGGGTAACGTTCAATACATTTTTAAATGAAACCTTTGTAAATATATTTACAAAATCTTATAAAACTTTTAAATATTTAGAGTTGTATGCACTTTAAGAAATCAAAATGACAAAGGAGGCTTCTTACTAAGCCTATAAGTAACGTAATTTATGAAAAATTCATACTTTATTATTTATTGAAAATTTTACTAATAAAGGTAAAGGTTGATTATTTTGTAAAATTTTTCAATATTCGAAAGTGCGTGTAAAAGAAACTTGCATTCGATTTGGATGAAGAGAGTGTAAATGGTATTTTCAGTCTACAGTAAAGAAAAAACCCTCAAAACTTAATTAATGAAATTTTAAATCAGGCTAAAGTTAATTACATTCCCATCTTCATCTCTTATTTTTTTTTTGGTGGTGGTAGACATATTTTATCTTTATAACTAAAAACGACCTCTCACTTTTTCTCTTTTTTTGAAATATCAAGTTTGGAATTATTTAGCAAAATTTTTAATTAATTTTTTTTTTTACTATTAATCTGATAGAAATCCTTCTGTTTTTTTTTTATCATCAAAAACAAAAATATCTGGCAATTAATTGGGTGTATGTGTCATAATTTTAAGACAAAAAAAAAAGGCTGTACTTTTGCTGCTGCTGATGCGGCAAAATAAAAATTCAATTATTTCTTATCGTTAAAAACTACTTAAACAAGCTGACATAAAAACAATGCAGGTGTAAACATAAACATTATTATTTTTTTAAAAAATAAGCAAAAGAAAAAAATTTTATCGTTAACTTAATCTAGAAAGGCCCTAACTCATTATTGATTTTCTTCTCAAATCGCCTATTTAATAGATTTCGATAGCTAAACATCTCTACATAATCGATATGAGGCAAATACCGCGATTTAATAAAAACCAATTAGGACCTTTCTATATTAAGGTAACGATATGTATGTGCTTGAAAAAAAATTTAAGACGACTGAGTATTAATAAACATGTAGTAAAAATATTTTTAGACATGCATTCTTTACATGTTTCTTTGAACTCACTGGGAAACATGAAAATATGTGCAAATGTTGAAGGAATGAACGATGATGATGGTGATGATGATGATGAACAGGGAGTAATAACTGAATGTATTGTTGTTGTTGCTGTTTTCTTGTGCTGCTTGAGAAAGCAAAGAAAACAAAAGAAAAGGAAATCTTTTGTTATTAGGCGCCACTTGTCTTTTTTTTTGTTTTTTTTTTTTTGTTATTTTTATATGGTCGCACTTTTTTAAAGGAACACAAACAGTTTAGAAAAACACCGAAGCCACAGAGGTTTAACTAATCTTACTTCATTTCCTTCATCTCAGTTCATTTTGAAGGTTTTGTGAATTACCTGAAATATTGTTTTCAAAATTTATATTATCACAATTTACTTTAGCTGCTAATGGAAACAGTGTTTGCTTTTGCTTCTAATTGGCCTTCATTCTAAATTATAATCGGTTTCATTAACCCAACAAAAAAAAATTAAAGATTAACTAATCTTATTTTTTCTGCTTTCCTTGTTTTTGTTTAATGGAACGGAAATGAAATATGAATTCCAGATAATTGCCAACAATTTTAAGTAAAAAAATAGGTTGATTCACAAGAAAAATATAATACAGTTACTTAGTGAGATCTTGGTAATGTGTGGTGTAGTTAGCAAACCGCATACTTTACAGCACAAATTGTATAACGTTTGCATTACTTTACACTAGTTACTTACAAATGGTCACCAAAAGTCACAAAACACAATCACTCCCATTATGAATGTCGGCGTCGACGGCAACACAATACTATAGTCGTCGTCACATTTGTATGCCGTCGACATCAACACAATGCCATATCGGAATTAACTAAAGGTATTGTGTTGACGTTGCCCTGTTACCGATAATTTGAAAGAAATAAATGTCATCGATATAGATTTTGGTGTGGGAGACACGGCCTTACTATCAACTATGACAAGACTATTCTGGTACCTTTCTTTCTTAAGAGGAAACTTGGTCTAGGGACAATACTGCTGAATGAGCGCATTATCACTTTTTCGACCGAAGTCAAATACCTGGGGGTTATGTTTGATAGCAAGTTGACTTGGAACCGTCATGTTGCTTGTGTTACACAAAAAGCCACTAGGGCGATCTGGGCGGTGAAGAGTTGTGCTGGGTGCACCTGGGGCTTGAGACCAAAAATGATCATGTAGATCTATACAATGATTGTCAGACCAATCATTACTTACGGCGCAATTGTTTGGTGGCAGAAGACTCTCCAGACTACGGCACAGAACAAACTCTGCAAGGCTCAGAGAATAGCGTGTCTTCTTGCTACAGGTGCAATGAGGTCATGTCCAACTTTGGCCATTGAGGCCTTGATTGGGTTAACACCTATACAAATCTTTATAAGATTCTCTGCGGCAATGGCCGCTTATCGGATGGGTATCGGTAACTCTGCCCGCTGTGTTGGCAACGTGCATTCATCCATCCTGAATACATTGTCCTGCAGAAAGCTGTTAGGGATGCCTAGCGACAGGATAATCTGTGAACTAAGGTTCAACAGGAGATTCAATGTCACAATTCCGCTTAGGGCCACGTGGGAGGGTAATGGTCCCTCTGTGGATTCCAGAAGTTTATGCTGGTATACAGATGGATCCAAAACTTTAGATGGAGTAGGCGCTGGAGTCTGTGGACCCAACGTGAAAATCTCAGTGCCCATGGGTAAATGGCCCACGGTATTTCAGGCGGAAATGCAGGCAATCACCAAATGTGTTCATATTAATTTGAGCAGAGGCATTAAAGGCGCGCATATATCTTTTCCGATAGTCAGGCAGCCCTTAAGTCCTTAGTTTCATGGAAGTTTCGTTCTAAGCTTGTTTAAGAGTGCTTTGACTCACTACAGAAGCTATCGATACGGAATAAGGTTTCCATTTACTGGATACCTGGCCATAGCGGTCATCCGGGTAACGAGGTAGAGGATTAATTGGCCAAGAGGACCTCTGCCGCTCCTCTTATAGGCACAGGCCCTTTTGTTGCGTAAATTGATCGGTTGTAACAACTCTAATCAGAGAGAACGACAAGTCGACCGCTAAGGAAATTTGGGTAGCTTCTCCCGGTTTAAGGCAGGCTAAATCATTGTTGCAGCCATTCGCATACAATGGCATCCTGAATTTCAACAGGAACGACTAACGGCTAGTTACTGGTTTGCTCTCCGGTCATTATGGACTGAACTACCATTTTTTGGAAAGGTAACATAGTTCGCTCACCCTTGTGCCGTTTATGCATGGAAGAGGATAAGACAAGGGCACGCATTCTCTGTGAATGTATAGTCTTATGTAATAATAGAAAGCGTGTTTTTCTTTCTGAATTTGTGTGTTCGGATGATATTAGGCGGGCTTCTCCAAGTTCTGCGCTGACTTTCATAAGGAGAGTCATTCAGAGCTTGGTTTAATTTAGAGATCCATGGCACAAAATATCCAATGATCCAATAGGTGTCGCAGTGCCGGTCCTTAGACCAGATCTATCAATTTTTCTATTCTATTCTAAATTTTGACGTTAGTTTAATTAGTTTAATTTGTTTACTTGTTTTTTTTTTTTATTATGTGAGAAAAATGTATCTTATGTTAGATTTACAGCTTTTGTGTATCCTTTAAAATATCTTTCATTTCTTTCTTTGAATTAGATATTTCTCTAAAAAACTCCTTTTGCATAACATTATGATCAAATAATTCATTTCGTTGGCAGCTGTCACGATTTTCACATCCTTTTCATTTTTTAGAACTGACTCCAACTGCATCTGCATGTGCGGAAGTTGAGAGGGCAACTTTTCGGCATCCTCAAGCATACAAAACACTGTCTCAGATATGTTTAGTGTTGCTGTTTCGCCAATAGAAGGTTCAATTTCTTGAAGTAACTCATCAGGATTATATCCCTTTAAAAACTGGACCAATTTAGTAGCAGGTGAAATGGTAAATAATTTGCAAGTTCTTCTCCGGTTGCATTAACTTCTGCTTTAATGAACATAAATTTCGTTTTTACCCTGCACTTGAAATCTTTTCGCACCTGGTCATACATATAAACAAACATATATTTATTTCGAAGTGAACATTTACAATCTCTTTTTATACCTAAATTTTGCCATCCATCGCTATCTCGAATTGGTAGTCCAATACAATTTAATTTATTTGTAATTTCTATTCATTCTTTCTTTAAATTAATTATGACTCCAATTATGGAATCCTTTAGCGTCGAGTCCTCCCGCTGCTGAATTAACTCATCAAATGGTTTAAGTTTCGTTATTTTAATTTTTTTTTGTCTATTTTATAAACACTGTAACGAACACCAATTGAGTCAAGTCGTTGCTAAAATTGTTGTCGACAAAAACAGAGTCAATTTAAGACAATGTCGCCTTTAATAATGCGATGAAATCGTCAATTGTTATCGGCATATGCTAATGTTGACAATAGCAACGCCTTTATTAAGCCGTCGACGTCACATGAGACAACATTGACATTCATAATGAATGTGAAATTTAAAAAAATTTCCAAAAAAAAAAAAAAAAAAAAAACTTTCTATTCCCAAATAATAGGATCACCACACTGATGTGAATATCCCTAATATTGAGAGAAAATCACAATACGTTATAATTGCAAAGTAAAATACTTTGAGTATAACCGACTATGAGAGTTTGTTGAATATTGGTAGTAAGCAATCCGACATGGGGAATTTCGTACTAACCAAAACTGTTTCAATATGTGAAAATAGAATAAAAATGAATTAAATTAATTCTCGTATTCTATTTCTGTTGAAAACTTGGTTGATATTCTTCCCAATTAGTGGATACTACTACGAAAATTGTAAAGATGGACAAATGAACGCTGCTGATGAGAGGTGTAGCGGCCTTGAAATCGGTATACTGATACGTTCTGCTAATCTGATTGCACATGCTAATGTTTTTCAAAAATAGAAAACTCGTGGTAATTTGAATTTTCATTAATTCAATAAAACTGAACTTAAGCCAAATATGTAATAATAATTTCTAATTTAAACTTTTTTTGTATACCTCGCCCTACTCCTCCTCCTTCTCCTGCTCATGCTTCTGCAGTAAAGTTTTTTATAAACTTTTATTGCTTTCATAACCGCTTTCTTTGCTTTTTTTTACTATTTTGCCCATATTTTATTTGTTTATTATGAAAATTGTGAGCAAAACCATTTATAGTTTCCATACAAATTAAAATTTGAAACTACATACTCAAAAAACTCAGTGCTTTTCATACAAATTTTACACTAAAATCACTTGTTCGTCATGTGGAAACATCACATAAATGAAATATTTATGACTTTTGTTTAACAATAAATATTTTTTAATGACAACTTTATTCTTTAATCATTTCAATACCTGTCCATAGCACACACTAAAAAAATATATTTGAAAGCATGTAAAAAAAAAGAAAACGAAGTTGTTTTTTATTTTTGCTTATTTAAGACACATTTTGTCTCAATTATTTTTATTACTAGACTTTGAGCATTAAAGAAAAAAATAGTATGAAATTTACAGTCTTAATTAAGTGTGACTGACTGTGTGTTTTATATGATAAAATTAAACATTGACAGAAAAGTAAAAACGAAAAAAAAAAACAAAAATATAATTAAAATTTTTTTACCTCAAGTAATTAGCTGCAAAGTTTGTGTCTTAAGTCTTTTGTTTTCTCAGTCATAAAATTAACAAAACACTCACCAACCATGCATGTTCCGTGTTAAATTTCCAATCTTATCGTAATTAAATTTTTAATATTAAGAGAAAATTGAAACCCATGCAAAATTTTAGAGTCCAGTACTTCCCTAAAATTCACTTTATTTTTAACCATTTAAAGAGCTTTTGATTAACTTGAATCTTTGCACACATTTTAAGTTTATTGCGATACAGAGCTTTGTAATTAGAAAAGTAGGCAGTGACACACCTCTCTTAGATAAATATTCCATTTTTATCTTATCTAATTATATACTATAGAATCTTATAAAATTTAAAAAATGTGGGCGGGGCCACTCCCAAGCAATGTAAATAATATTTTTCAATTGTTTCAACTTGAAAAGTTATTCACACAGAGCCAAAACTGCCTAATAGAATCAAGAAGATTTTCTCTATGAAACGCTTTTAGGCTAAGGGGTATCCTAGCAGAAAGAAGCGAAGATTTTTTCGAAGAGATTCCCTATTGTTTTTATGTGGTAAATCTTATTAATTTTTTCAATAAGGAAACCACATAAAATCAAGAAGAAAATTTGTTATTTACAATTTTTTTACCCAATTTCCGTTATTTTTGGCACCAAAAAAACAATCCATAGAGAAAAACTTCTTGATTCTATTAGGTTTTCATATGAATTGTTTTTATTAAGAATATCTTCTTGATTTCATTAGGCCATCTTATTGTTTTTTTCAAAAAGGTATTCCTTATTGATTTCATTAGGGGTCCTAATTGCTTTTTTCAAAAAATTTTCCTTATTAATTTCATTAGGTTCCTGTTCTTAATTTTTTTAATAAGAATATCTTCTTGATTATATTAGCTTGCTTGTTATTTCATACATATAAATCAACATAGGAACAATTTTTTTCATAATTTTTTTATGCTACAATAAATAATTTTCTTAAACTGGCTGCTATACTACTGTATACTATAGTAAGGTGTAGTAGTGAAGTAGTTAGAGTGCCAATCTACTAAACCAAAGTTCCTTGGTTCAACTCCCTGAATACGTAAGTTTTATAAAAATGTTTTCATCACCCCTGGTAATTTCATTTTTATTCTTGTGAAATATTTATGTGGCAGCTCTGAATTATGGAGTAAAACAAATATAGAAAAATAATATCGAAACTTTAAATTCATTTGTCACCTGCTGTCGTTCTCAAAATAATTCAGTAGCTGACTATCAAGCCAACTAAATTTGAATTCTGCTGTTGTGAAGTCTGCTGTGGTCTTTATGAAACTCATTCTCTCTCTCTCTCTCTCTATTTAAATAAATTTTACTGATAAGGGAAGAGGGAAGTGCCACGCCTGTACCAGATATATATATATATAAAAATATATAAAAGGTTTTTCAATAGGGATGATATGATTTTGAAGTGACGTTTCGGCCATTTGTAATGACCTGTCCTTTGTTTTTCATTGTATTCAGTGTCCCAAGTGTGCTCGCTATTCGTCGAATTGTTGAAGATTTTGAGCTTTTTTTTAAGCTATTGCATTGATTGTATCGCGGGCTTTGAGGCGACCGAATCAAGAAATTTTGAAAAGTTTGTTTCTTAAGTATTTTGTTTATAAAACGAAAAAACCTGAAATTTGTTTATGAAACGAAAAATGCTGACACTAAGTTTGTTTCTTAAGTCTTTTGTTTTTTGATGTGAACACTTCTTTTTTGTATAGTCGGGATTTCTGGGATTTTGAAGGGATTTTTGTCCAAGTTTTTAAGAATACCCGTCCAGTGTTGCAGCTAGCTTAGAACCAGGAGAAGGACATAGCATACTAAGGTAATAGGTAATATACACAGAAAAAAAAATAATTTCGCATTCAATTACTAAATTCATAATCCTATTTACATTTTTAATTGGAATGGGACCTATCACGAAATTTGTAAAACTAACAACCACAATTCGTAAATAAGTAATAGAAAAAAAAAAGCACACGTATGTATGTTATTGTAAAAATCAGACAAAACCAAAAATCAGACAATGATATTAATAAAAGCAAAGAAAACATAAATAAAACATAAAATTGAATGCAAACAAATATTTGTTAAGAAAAAAAATCTGCATATTTTTTTTCTGTGTAGCTAGAAAGCTGAAATTGAAATTGCATAAGTTGATAAAAAAATGCTATGCAATAGCTTTACCGCGGCAGTCCCCGAGTGCCACACTTCTTCTTCTGTTTTTTTAATTAGGACCAGCAGTCAGGGGATGCAGTGCACTTTGCCGGAACTCAGGGAGAAGATAGATGTTGAAAATTTAGAAGACTTAACTCTTTCACAACTCTGCTTTCCGCGTTATGTTAATTTTTAAGGCAGTGTTGAGGCGCCTCCGGTGTTAAGTAGACGCATTAACTTTGTTAAGCTGTATTAGCAGGCATTTTATAAATTGTTTTACTTCGCCGATGTTTCTGCTAATCAACGAAGGAGGGCGATGTTGTGTACATTAGCTTGGATAGCATCAATCGCTGTCGGAACAGTTTTTTAGTGACCAGTGCTATGCCTTCATCACTTAAATAGTCCGACAACAATTAATACAATGTCTCACTAATGTACATTAGAGAAATTAATGATGTTGATTGACTTGCTCTGGCCAGGGTTTAAACCCAGGCCCCAAGTCATTGTTTGCTTAGTAACAACTTCAGCCAACACCACCCTAAAATTTTCTTTACATAATCTTCAAGTGCCAATAAGACAAAGAACCGCTCGAAGTCATGCAAATATTGCGGCCCTTCAGGCAAGTTTTGCTGAAGACCGCAATTTGTCGATTCCAAGACATTCTCAAATCACAACCTGGCAGATTTTGAGAATGGATTTGGTTGTGCATCCGTATAAAATTGTTCTCACTCAAGAACCGAAGTCATTGGACCACCGTAAACGTCGTGAATTTGCTGATATATTTTTTTTTTTGTGAAGTTTGGAGGTTCGATTATTTCAAGAAATTGTGATATTGAATGGCCTCCAAGAAGTTGTGATTTAACACCATTAGACTATTTCTTGTGAAGTTATTTGAAATCATTGGTCTTTCGAAATAAACTAGACTCTCTTCAAGCTTTACAAGTCAATATTGAACGTGGCATTCATGACATACGACTTGATTTAGTGAAAAAAGTGCTCGAAAATTGTGTTCATCGAATTCATTCCTGCAGAAGAAGTCGTGGAGGCCATTTGATTGACGTTTTATGTAGAACTTAATTGTATCGATTGTACTTCACATTAAATAAAAAACTTTTGGAAAACCTTTACATACATACTTTGTGATTATCATATGTGGATATAGTTTGATTATATCTATAATGCCAAATAATTATGGCCAATTCACAGGCAGTTTCTATTCAATAAATTTTATTTGTTTTTTTATCTTTAATTTTAAAAAAAAAATGTTTCCTTTATAACAGTTCGGAAAAGATACACTTGTTTCTGTTATTATTTTACCAGAAAGTTAGTGCCACAGTTTTAGGCTTTACTTCGCATATAAAATGTGCCGCCTGACGGCAGTCCCAATCGTTCATTTGAAATTTTGTCTGCTGATGCCATAAATGTACACAATTCTCATTACCTCCAGCATTGTCTGGTTGGCCAGCAGACCAGTCAAAAAATTTAAATGGTTCATAAGTTCCATACCAAGCAAATGCATTTTCTTCATGAAGATCGGAACCGGATAACCACCACCAATTTCTAGTGTCATATTTAGCAATTAAAAAATTTGATAATATCATCAATTCTTCAGCATTGTTAATAGAGGCGAGAGAACCGCCCATAGAGCCGCAAGTTAAGAGTGCCTTATACCAAGACATCTATACAATAGTAAGAGAATTGGAAAAGAAATAAAAACACAGGTGAATAAAAATGAAATGAAATGAAATGAAGTATCCTTCTTGCCTTCTCTAGTCCAAAGTAGTACAGCTTATCGCCCAACTTTATAAAAGGAGCAGCATTTATCTCAATGGGAAGTCCTGTTAAAATATAATTTAGTGTATCGAAAGTTAGGCAAAACAATAGAAATGTTTGCTTACCATTTATTACAGTAGTGGTTAACTGGAGAGGATGTTCAGCCGTAACTATTTTAGCAATTGTTAAAGTTAAACTAATTTTAAAAATTTTTAGCAACATCATATTTTTTTTTTCTAAAAGTTCGTTTCGATCAAATTATGTACACTGTCAAAACTGTTTAACGTTTCAGTTTTATTTATACCAAAAATTTTTAAATTCATTGTTGTGATGATTTTAATCCCGGCAATAAAATTTGTTTTTTTGCTTACGGCACTATTTTTTTTTTAAATGGGTCTTTCCATTAAAATAAAGACAATTGAATTGCCAGAATATCTCAAAATTATTAAATGAGTATTTTTTTTTATATTATCACGAATAAACGTAATTACTATTCGAACTTATATTGATGTACATATGAAAAGTAATTTTATCTGGCTCAAGTTCAGTTTTATTGAATTAATGAAAATTCAAATTACTAAGAGTTATATTATGTTTGAAAAATATTATAATTATATCCAATCAGTTTTAGCAGAACGTATCAGTACCGATTTCAAAGCCGCTACACCTCTCATCAGCGTTCACTTGTCCATCTTTACAATTTCCGTAAAGTGGATACTAATTGGGAAGAATATCAACTATTTAACCAAGTTTTCAACAGAAATAGAATACGAGAAGTAATTTAATTAGTTTTTTATTATATTTTTACACATTGAAAACAACTTTGGTTAGTACGAAGTTCCCCATTGGAAATTACTAATAATCAATACAAACTCATAGTCCGTTATCTTCAAAGTATTCTTAATTATTAAATGATTTAAAAATTTTTTCAATACCTTTTTTTTCTCTTCTGAATCTCTTCTGAAATAGGGAAAATTAAATTTTAGGAAAATTTTACTTTATCTTTATTGAACAAATTAAACAGTTTATTGTGCCACCCATATTCTGTTAAGCAAAATTATAAAAAATTTTATATTATTTTTAAAATACAGATAAAGTTTTTTATCAAACAATTTGTGTCACAATTTATTGCTATGTTTATTTGCTTAAATTTGAAAAAACATATTTCTATATATAATATAAGTACATACATACATAAATACATACATACATAAATACATACATACATATAAAAAAAACCCCCGTATGTTAATTAAATTAATAATCTTAAGACCGTTTACTGTCATTTCACTCATCAGAGTTAAATTTTATGATCGTCAACGATCATATGTCGGCGTGAGTGAAAATATTTTTTGGAATTTGCTCACATTAAAATATGCACTAAAAAATTGATGGCAAAAATGAATTAAACTTTTTTAAAACTGTAAAAAAATTCGAAATAAGTCTTAAAAAAATGTTGACAAGTTTTCGAAATTGCTAAGGAAATTTTTTTTTAACTTAAAAACATCACTCAACACAAAACATATATTTTTTTTGGAGATTCTTTTTTGTAAACTTGAATTTTAAAGTTTTAAATATTTCATAATATGCAGCAAGAGCAAGCAAATAAACTCATATACCGATTTCAAGGCGTTTGTTCGTCTATTTTTACAACTTATTTAAGGTGGATACTAATTGTGATAGAATAACGACTATTTAACCAAGTTTTCTACAGAAATATAATACGAGAATTGTTATAATTTCTTTTTATTCATAATTGTTTCAACATGTAAAAATTGTATAAAAAGACAATAACAAAAGTTGAAAATATCTCATCTCATTGCTATCGGCTGAGAGGCGTTGAGGTGACTAAAAATTTCATATCGCAAGCGTCAACCTTGGATAACTGTGCCTTGACTTCCTATGCGATAAATTATTTTTCGCTGCTCGTGTCACCAGTATAAGAAGAAACAATGATAACCTAAACTAGAAAAAAAAGTCCCCTTTTATCTCACCCAATAAAATAATAAAACCGTTTTTCAAAAAGTTTACTGACTGGCAGGCATCTTATGGGAAAACTAAAATATTTTTATTGTATATTTTTTTTCTCTATAAAACGGTTGTATCAAAAACCTTTTGAGAGAAACAGATGATGCTTGATAGTTTTCTCTAGATTTTGAATAAATATTAATACGAGGGTAACACTGGCACCTGTCATATTCAACCACGCCCATTTACTTTTCTATAGATCTTTAAAACTGACTGAGGTGACTGTTTTCTTTTTTTTTGGCAGATTCTCCTTCCACTAAAAATATTATTATTTTGGTGAACGTAAATGGCTACAACCATATTATAGTAAATTAAATTCGTTGCAGATTTTTTTTGAAGCTTAATAAGAAATAAAACGAATATATTGAACATATAAATAGTTGTCGACAACAATATTATGGTTTTGGAACTGGATAAATTCAACAATGTTTAACCATAGATTTTTTTCTTAAAAATAATTAGTTTTTTTAAAAATATTTTTATTTCTTTACATATGAAAAATAATATTATCAGGCTCAAGTTCAGTTTTATTGAATTAATGAAAATTCAAAATTACTAAGAGAACTTGAGCCTGATAATATTACTTTTCATATGTAAATCAATATAAGTTCGAATAATAATTACGTTTATTCGTAATAATAATAATATAAAAAATATATTTTTATTTCTAAAATAAAATGTTTGTAAATATTAAATAAAAAATTAATTGAATTGAATACGAACTTAACACAAAACAATTAAAATTTCTTTGAATTCAAATATTTCATGAGTTACCATACCAGTGCGGTTTCTATAACCCACACGATCAACATGAATTTGTATGCAAATCAAATTTGGTACTCAAGAATACTGTTTGGATTGCGAAAATCGTGATTTAATTAAACGAGAAATCAAAAAAAAATATTTTTCTTAATAGCAGGTTAAATAGGTGATATAACTGATAACTGCACACTACACACAGCATATAAATACAATATGAACTAAACTCTGATAAAGTGTAAAAAGCTGCACATCAGATGTTTTTCTTTTTCTGTTCATGTCCGCAAATTAACTTCTGCTCTTTTTGATTTAAATAAAAAAATAAAGTGCTAAAAAAAATTAAAAAAATAATGCTCATAATATTTAATATGATTGTTATAAATATTTTTTTCTGAGTGTAGTCTGTGGCCAATACATTGACATACATTTAACATTGTTGCAGATGGTTTATGCTTTAAACATCTAGCTTTTGGGAAACATTGCTGCGATTTGCACTAATGTTTGAAGCCCCCTTGAATGTATTTGTTGGCTTCATAACAAGAAAAAAAAAATAATAGAAAAACAAAAAAATGCAGCAACATGTTGTTTAAAGAAAAAGAAACATTTTAGCTGATTAACTTTGGAATATTTTTATACAGTTAAACAAGAGGAATTCTCTTTTTATTTTTTCTTCTACATATTTTACATTTATTCATTTCTTTACTTTAAGTTTATGTGAATATTGTTGGGTCTGTGTGTGTGTGTGTGTGTGTGTGTGGCTGTGTGTTCATGGATGATTTAAATAATTTGTGAAAAAAATTCAATTAAAAAAATGGGAATAATAATAATGATTACATTAGAAAGAATGCTCATTGAAGTAGTTGTTAATTTATATCAAATGACGACAGGATGGATGATACGACATTTAGTTGATATGAAGTGAAAAACAATTGCAAGGAAATAATCCTTGTCGATGGCAAAGAATAAGATAAACTTAATAATATTATTTTATTTTTCTGGTGCTCTTTCTCTTGCAAAGGCAAATAATTTTATAAACGATCCAGTTGAGTTCGCCGTAATCGGATTTTGACCTTTTATAATTTTAAAAAGGTAGATTAACAAGCGAAACTTTAGAAAATCCTCAAAAGTAAGGTTCTTTCAAATGAACTGATACATGGGCTCCTAGCCTAAGTCCATAGACAAATCTCACAATTTTATGAATTACAGACTTAATTTTCTTCTTATTACCCGAGTTACAACCGGTATAAACCTCAAAGTCATAGTTTATTTGCGACATTAACATCGCATGAGCCAGCGATTTTTTACATGTAAAGGTGAAAACAGGTTAAAGGCCGTGCTTCACTATCCTACACAATCGTACGATTCATTCACAGGAAAATCTTGCAAAAATCTGACCGACTTTAAAAAATCGTTCCAAAATGGTGTTGTAGGTGCCACACTATCATACAAATCTGATGCCAAAACAGCTGGTTGACAATAAATACCCCTCTGATCGCATGAAAACTATCATTTTATGAAAATTTTCATAAAATTTTACAAATCGCACGACTTGCCAAAAAATCTGTCACACATTTGCATTTTTAGTCCACACTACCATACATTTTTAACACACATGTCATATTTTGCAAATCGCGCGACTGTGTAGGATAGTACGGCACGGCCTTTAGATGGTACAATTTGCGTAATGTAAAACAAATACGGAAGCAAATATCATTAATATGAAGTTCGAAAGATAGTTTATCGTCAATAATTACTCCGAGGCAACGTATGTTATTAGTAACCTCAATAACCGTATCCGCTAATCTCAGATCCAATTCAATGTCCCTCGATCTATTAGTTTTAAAGATACTGGCTTTAGTTTTGTCCGGACTTACCCTAAGTTTATTCACTAGCATCCATGAGTTTAACATTGCCAAGTCATGATTTATGGTGGCTTGGAACGCATCAATAAATAGGAATTCTCCTGACCACATCAATAGTATAACGTCAGCAAACACAAATGGCGTACAAAAATTTAGTTGATCGAATAACTCATTAAGAAACATCGTGAATAAAATAGGGACAATCAGAGGGCCTTGAGGGACACCAGGGGGGTTACTCTGTATTGCGATGCGATAGCAAATGCGATGCGAAAGCAATCTTATTTGCATTGTTTTCGCATCGCATTTGCTTTCGCATCGCAATACAGAGTAACCCCCCAGATCTGACATGTAAGACATTAGAATTAGTACCCGTCCCTTCAAGTACGACCAAAAAAAAAAAAAAAAAACGACAAGCTGATGTAGAGAAGCGAAACTTGCGGTTTAGTTTTTTAATCAAACGTGCATGCCCAACTAAATCAAACGCCTTGGACAAGTCAACAGACACTAAAACACTCTCATTTTACTCTCATTTAGAGATTTACGAACCGAATCCGTAAGATCAGTCAGGAGTATTTAAGCCCCGGCGAAAACCATATTGACAAACATTCAGCATGCCATGCGAATCAATCCAATTTGTTATTTGTTCCCTCATAAGAATCTCAACGACTTTAGATAACATAGGTAAAATACTAATAGGACGGATGTTATTTAGTGATAGCTCGCGTCCACTTTTAGAGATTGGGGTAACCCGAGATACTTTCCAATTTTTAATAAATTTAGAGGAAGTTATTAAATGCCTGCTAATTAAAGGGTACACCATCCACTCCAACCGACAAAGATTTTAATCTACATAATACCAAAGTAAGTTCAGTGTCAGTTATATTAACGAAAGAAAAATAGTTTGGCCGATTAGTAAAGGAAGCGAAAACCGGTTCTTCATCAATATCGCTTAATTGGTTATTTAATAACATTGACATCCACATCAGAATTAAAACTTTCCGCGACACTACCCTTACGTAGCGTATTCCACATCTGTTTAGTATCACCTATTTTAAAAAACTTTCGGCTAAGTGTTCTTTTAAATTTAGTAATTTTTGATTTAGTGAGATTTTGAAGCCTACTATAAATGGCCTAATTTCTGTCACATCTATCATCATAAAAGGCTCTTAACGCAATATTTGTTAGAGGTCTATAGTAATTAATTTCACTGGTGAACCTTGGTTTATCGTGAGGAAATGAACGCCGCACTTTTTTGATCGGAATATAATTCAAGAGATCATTAAACAGATTATTAAAGAAGGATAGCTGATCATCAGTATCATAACAACGATAAAGCTCATTAAAATCAGTCAGAATAATATGCAGGAATGTCTGCATGTTGATAGTCTTTGAAAAAAGTATTGCTTTGTACATGGCGAACCGGTATTTGAAAAGAGGCACATATTAAGGAATGCCTTGAGATGAACGTGATTTGAAATTGCCCTGTTGTATTAACTACGATACTATTACTAAGGAGAAAAAAAAATCTAGAAGCGAGGCAGAATTATGAAACATATCGTAATGAGTAGGAAGTGAATTGTGCCAACAGGTCAAATCAAAGTGACTACACATTGAGCGAATATTAGCAGATTTGTTTACATTAAATAAATCATAATTAAAGTCACCTACTATAATTAAGTCTTTAAATCGGACAAAAATATCGCTTTAAGTATCCTCAAATACGCTTAGATTATTTCTAGGCAGATAAACAACACCAATAGCCACAGGAGAAGAGCCCGTCTCAACTTCTATAAATAGGCCTTCGCAACAGAAATATTCACTGCTCTTAAAAATAACCTTATATTTAAGGCTATCAGTAATATATATGGCAACTCCACCACCTCTACATCCAGTAGATCGATCACTTCTACACACCGAGTAGCCAGGGATTCTAACCGCTTGGTCGAAAATGGAAGGATACAACCATGTCTCAGTAACACAATTGACATCCAATGGCGCATTTCTAATTACCGAAACCAGTTCATCAGTTTTGTGAGATCTATCCGAGGGACAGAGGCTTTGTGCATTTAAATGGGCTACTTTAAGACTATTTGTATCTTTAGAAAAAATATTCATTATAGAATAGTCATTGATTATTGGACTCAAATTATAGTATCCGGTACAATACCAAGGAGCACCCACCAAGGCATCCAACAATTTATGCACGCAGCTCAGAGCTTTGTAAGACATCAAGAATTTTTTCAGAACCATCACTAATGGCTCGATTATGGATAGCAACCGAACCTCAGTTGCGTTGCCAGCCGGCAACTGCAAATTTGTGGTTGCCAGAAAAACACTAAATAGCAACTGAAACTGGCAGCTCTCAGTTGACAGCTAATAAGACAGCTTGTACAAGATTTAAAGTCTACTTTAGAATATTCTTCATGGGAAAATGTTTTTGATTTTCAAAGTCACTGCATTTCATTTACTGTAAATTATTTATGTACATCGTCATTGCTTTGATGTCTAGAAGGCAAGATTTTAAAATTTTTTAAAGTATACTTTATTTATTACTATGAAGACGGGAAATAGGACTCATCATTTCCATAAAGAACACTCAAGTTTTTTTCATGGTTTTGTTAATTCATCACTTGTTTTGCATCAACAAATGAGAAAAAAAAGTATTTAATTGTTTTCTTAATTTTTTTACATGCAAATGTTTTAAGATTTAAAGTCTACTTTAGAATATTTTTCATGGGAAAATGATTTTGATTTTCAAAGTCACTGCATTTCATTTACTGTAAATTATTTATGTATGTACATCGTCATTGCTTTGCTGTCTATAAGACATGACTAACCTTTAGTTGCATGTTTATTTTTTTTTTTTTTTAGGAAATATAATGATTTTTTTCTTTAGTAAAATTAGAAGACATCATTTACAGTTTGGCGCCGAAACAATGACACCTTCAATAGAGTTGTTTTGCCAAGCAAGCGTACAATAAACGATTAAATCAAAGCAGAGATAATGATGAAAATATTTCGAAAATGTTTTGAGAACTCAACAAGAAAGATAAAGATAAAAGTAATAAAGAAAACACTATTCACTAGAATTGTTTATTTTACTTGCTTCTTATATAGATTGCAATTAGATTGCAATTACTATTCCTTCGCTTACAACTAAATTTTTTAGTTTTTTAAAATAAAAATACGAATAAAAGCAGATTTTTTTTTTAAATATTATAAAACAAAAATGTGATGCCTAAAAATTTGTAGCAAAATAAATATCAAAGATATTAATTGTCGTTTTAAGCTTAAGCTGTTTTGCTGCTTGGCATTCATTTAAAAAATTAAAATCTTTCAAAGCCATTTTTCAGCTTTAATTTCAAAAGAACTTATTTATTATTATGTTTACATGGCAACACAAAATATTAAGACTTTGTCAAATCAAAATGTATTATGAAATTCTCTTGGTGTATAAGTCTGATGCAGATATTTTTCTAGTTCACACGGAAGGTATTTCATAATATTTGGATTCTACAAAGTTATAAGATTGTTTATTACCATGTTAAACGAACTTAAGTTTCTAAAATGGTTTAGAAGATAAACATTTTTCTGAAGGCTTGTAAAGTTTTTTATCCGTAGTCTCTACTACTCATACATTTTGCTTTGACATGATAAGATTTGGTAAAAATTTTTACATACCGTAATATGTACATGTATTACCATGTAAGTGCACCTTAAAGGGTATCCCAAAATACGGCAAGATCTGAATTTGTCGCCAAACATAAAAAAAAAAAAAAAAAATTCGACAGCTGCCAGTTTAGGGTTAGTCGAAAGTCTAAAAACTTTGTTTTGTAATTAATTCAAATCTTGCGTTAAGTTTGGGACACCCTTTATATCTAGATACTAATTACTTTTTTAACTATAAATATGTTTGTAGTTGGGGCTTAACTAAGTTCAAAACAGCTGGTGGTTTATTATAAAAAAAAAAAAAAAAAAAACAAATTGATTCTACAAATGCTTTACGTTCTTTAGACCATTCTAAAATCTTTTTATTCCCATGTTAATTTTTAATTTGAATTTTTATGGCTTTGTTTGTTTGTAGCATTTTCTGTATTCTTTTATGTAAAATTACAATTTGTGTTTTATTTTTATTTTCGTTTTGCCAAATCGATTTGCATAATCAATAAAATGTTCATTTTAATACTTTAATTAACCATAAAAGTGTACAAACAAAAATGGATTTTTAAACTGAAAACAAAAATCAAAACAAATCGAACTAAATATGTTTTACATACACTGTTTTTTTCTTCTATTTAATATATTTTTTCAGCCATAAAACCACCACCAGTGTCAGCTTAATTAATTTTTGTGTAACGCCAAACAATGATCTGGCGATATAAATCGCTTCTTTAAATTAAAACAGATTCTATTTTAAGGTTAGCAAGAATTTAAATACGTTTAAGAAAAGAGGGTGAGAGCGAGAGAGGCAGCGAACCGAGAGCAAGTGTGTGTGTGAGTGTGATCATGTTGTGTTTTTTAATGGCATTTTTAATTTCTTACAGAAAATTTTTCGAACTATAAAACAGTTCACTATGGCACAAATATTTGTGGTTAAGTGGCCACATTTTAGATTTTCTTATAATTTAAAGTTTTGCATAAATTAAAAATATGTCTGTATGTATTTGGAAAAAATTTTATAAAAAAAAAACCAGCCCAGCTAAAGAGTTCGTTGAGCTAATTAAGCAAAGCTAAGACATTAAATAATAACATAAAAAATTATTTAAAATTATTAATTCAAAGTACACTGCACAACACAAAATTACTACCAGTAAAATTTGGGCGGGAGGTTTTTTTTTATCATTTAGGTGCCTTTTTTACTCTATGGGTTTTTTACATATATCGCTTTGGAGTTTTTTGTTTTAATGTGTCATTGGCGATTTGTTTTTCGTTTTTTTTAGTGAATTTTTGCAAAATTTTACAATATTACAGCCATACCTTGATCAGAGCGTTGAACGTTGCGTAAGCAACAGGGTTCGTACTTTCTGTACATTTAAAATAAGTTTTTTAACTTTAGAATGTACAAAAACTATGAACCCTGTTGCTTACGCGACGCTCAACGCTCTGCTTTAAGTATGGCTTTTGAAAAATTTTTTGTGTTTTAGCGATTTTTTTTCATCATAAAAAGTTTTCCAATAGGGATGATATGATTTTGAGGTGACGTTTCGGCCATTTGTAATATGTCATGATCTGTCATTTTGTTTTTCATTGTATTCAGTAGTGTTTACAATTTCATCATGGACAGAGAGATACGCAAGAACAACGTTTACAAATTATTCAGTTTTATTATCAAAATAATCGTTCTCCAATTGCAACTTTTCGTGCGCTTTTGCCATTTTATGGTCATAAAAATCGTCCAAGTGTGCTCACTATTCGTCGAATTGTTGAAAATTTTGAGCTTATATTTTCTTTACATAATTTTCAAGTGCCAATAAGACAAAGAACCGCTCGAAGTCATGCAAATATTGCTGCCGTTCAGGCAAGTGTTGCTGAAGACCGCAATTTGTCAATGCCAAGACGTTCTCAACAAATGGGACTGTCTCAAGCCACAACCTAGCGGATTTTGAGAAAGGATTTGGGTATGCATTCGTATAAAATAGTTCTTATTCAAGAACTAAAGCCATTGGACCACCGTTAACGTCGTGAATTTGCTGATATTTTTTTTTTTAAGTTTGGAGGTTCGATTATTTCAAGAAACTGTGATATTGAATGGCCTCCAAGAAGTTGTGATTTAACACCATTAGACTATTTCTTGTAGGGTTATTTAAAGTCATTGGTCTTTCGAAATAAACCAGACTCTCTTCAAGCTTTACAAGTCAATATTGAACGTGGCATTCATGACATACGACTTGATTTAGTGAAAAAAGTGCTCGTAAATTGGGTTCATCGAATTCGTTCCTGCAGAAGAAGTCGTGGAGGCCATTTGAATGACGTTTTATTTAGAACTTAATTGTATCGATTGTACTTCACATTAAATAAAAAACTTTTGAATTTCCTTAACAATAAGTGTTTTTTTTTAAAGAATCATATCACTCTTATTAGAAAAACCCTTTAAATGCTATTGTTTTTGTTTTTTTTTTTTTTGCTTTGCAGTTCTTTTTTTTATTGTTTTTATTTTAGCGGGTTGTTGGCAAGTTTGTAATTTAAGAGATTCTGTTTTCAGTTTCAGTTGCGTTGCATTGTTTTTCTGTTGCCGAGTGACGGTTGCAAACCATAATCGAACTTTGGATGATTTTATGTTTCAGTTTTTGGCTGTTTGGTGAAATAGTTTGACAATTTAAGAGATTTTTTTTGTTCTGGCGATTTTTTTATCGTTTTTTTTTGGTTTAGAGGATTTCTATCATTTTAAAAATTATCTTTTCGTTTTAGCATTTTTTTAACGCACGTTTGGCAGTCCACCTTTTTTGTTTTTTCTTTTGGCGATACTTTTTTAATGTTTTTTATTTTTATTATTACAACCTTTCATTTGCTTTTGTTATTTTTTAGAAGTTTGGATATTTTAACGACTTTATTTTCGTTTTAGGGAGCATTTTTTTTTTTGCGATTTTGTTTGCAGGTTTGACGATTTATCTACGCTTTAACATTTTCCCAAGCTTTGCAAATTTGTTTTTATCGTTTGTTTGTTTTTAGCTATAGGAATTTTCGCAAGCTATCAATTTTAAAAATTTTTTCTTCCACTAATGTTTTATCGTTTTGACGTTCTTTTTTTTAGGAATTTTTATTGTTTTGTCAATTTTGGTGACTTGGTTTTCGTATTGGCGATTTCTTGGGCAAATTTCATATCATTTTGATATGGTTTTGTAAATGTTTTAGAAATTATTGGTTTAGATCATCTGCTTACGTTTTGGCGGTGTTTTCGTGTCGTGTCGACGCCTGTTTAGTTTTGTTTTGACGATTTTTCTTTCGATTTAGGGATTTTTGCAACGAGAACAATTTTTAGAGATTTTCTACTGGCAATTTCTTTTTATTTTGGCATTCTTTAATTGATCATTTTTATCGTGTTGAAAATTTATTTTCGTTTTGACGATTTTTTGGAATATAGGCAATTGTGGCAGTAGAAGTATAAAATTAACCCTAAAAAATGTTTTAAGCTATTTCTGGAACTTTAATGTCCTTAAAGAACTAGATATCATAGAATTTGACGACAAATCTTTTTCTGGGCCACTTTCATGCCCTATACTGTGCTTTTTAAGACCTTTGTGTCCTTTTCCTAAGAGACCTTTGTGTCCTAAAGAAAGAGACGAAAAGACCCATAACGCATATACCTAGAAGGTTAAAGTAATTCACCAAAATTATTTCTTATAGTATTTTACATAAACGGGCTAAACACATGCTATATTTAAAACATAAGGATTTCAATAATTAATTCTATTTTACAAATTATTATCTATGCCACCCTCGTATATTTCTTTGCTTTAAATTTATGTATTTGAATTAATAAAAACTGCATTTTATTTTTTTAGTAGAACTTTCTTTAATTACTTTAAATTATTCCATAAAAAAAATTTTATGGTAAATTAAAATATGTGAGGCTTGAAATATAATGAACTTTAACGATGATATTTCAGATTGCCAGTTAATTGATTGAAACGACTTGATGATTTAAATAGTAGTCCAGTACAAAGACGAAAGAAACCAGCTCTGCTGGACTTTCACTTACAAATCTGCTTACAAGAAGTTGAATTTTTATATGGGAAATGGACATATAAAACTAACACATGTGTTTAACTTTAAAAAAACCTTATTAGATAGGAAGGACCAAAAAAATAAATATGTTTCGTAAATTTAAGATTAATTTTAGACAAACTTCCCCGCTCCTTCCTCCTCTTTGGTACTTTGTTGCAGTGATTGGCCATAGAAAAAATTGTTATGCATTTATTTTAGTTATAAAATCCATGGGGCAGTTTTAGGTAAAACACTTTGAAAAAACTTTTTATGGAACATTGAAACCCTCTACCTTAGTATGGGCCTGTTTGAGTCTTTCTTAACAAAAAGAATGAAACACCAATATATTAGGCTTAGTTGTTCTCTAAAAATACGATTCAAACGATTCTAGTAAAGGTCTTCAAAGACTCCAAAGCTGAAAAGGCAAAAACTTTAAAAATTATAAGAAAAGCGGGCAGTGCCACTCCCATATTCTCTTTTAATTACTTTTACGTTTTTTCAACCATACAATAATGGGAAAAACTGGCAGTGACACGATCATATAAATTTATAGAATTGAATCGTTTGATAAAAAAATACCAAGACGAATGGGAGATCATCTTTGAGATGGTTGAAAAAGTTAGCAAGTGTTAGAATAGAACTGAATGAAATGTAGAATTTAACATTATTGTAATAACTTATTCATCTTCCCTCGTATAAGTGTGGTTCTCAAAAAAAAAGAAAACCCCACATCATCTCCACTGTTACAGTTTTCTTGCTGGTCGTGTAACGGCCATTAACATTATTTTACTATCAACTGTACGCTTCTAACAATAACGATCACCCATTAGTTTATTCATCATCATAACGATCAGCTACATTAAGATCAGTATTATAAAACTTATTATTTGTCACAATGAACTGAAAAAAATATTACAAATAACAAACAACAAAAAAAAAAAATAATTATGCAAATGAACTTGATTAGAAAAGCAAACCAAACCAAACCAAACCAATCATGATGCCAATAGTGATTGACAGACAAATGTTCTGATTTAGAAATATTGAAAGGTTTGTGAGGTTAGAAGGAAAAAATAAAACCAAAAACAACAAAGACGATTAACTTACTAGGGTTTCTTTTTAATGGCTAGTCCGTCAGTCAGTAATTTTTTTGTAATTTATTTCTAAAAGAAAACCACATTTGTTACTTTTATGTTAATTAGTTGTTGGGCGTGTGAGTGTGTGTGTTTTTTTATATTTTAATTTATTAAAAAAAGATTTTAGAGCATTGAATATTTGTTCAATAGAGATAAATTTAGGCATGTTTACAATATAAAAACTATTTTTTTTACTATAAAGCATTAGACGCATTTATATCTATTGGAATTTTAATATCTTGAGAATTAAAAGCAATTTTTTATTGTTACACAAATTCTTTTTGGTCATTGTTTTCTATTAAAACTGAAAATTAATTGCTGTTTTATTTATGTTTTTTATTTTTTAAATACTCTTATAATTTTTCTATAAATTTGAAAAAAAAAATCCTCACAGTTACTTTAAAGAATGTTTGACGTTTATAGCTTCGCTTCGCTGGCAATAATTCACTGAGAACTCTAACCAAGGCGAATTCATTTAACAGGTGCTGTTATTAACACAACTGATTTACTTTTTTTTTTTTTCATAATGGACAACAAAATGTCAACATTTGCACAGGCATGCATTGAGGCTGATATATAAAATGTTTTTCTTGTCGAATTAACGCTTCCCATAAAGTGAATTCGCCTTGACTCAAAGGAAGAACTAAAATTGAACACAGCTGACGCGTTAAGTACTTTATTTGTCAGACACATGTATCATAAATAAGCCGTTAAGCCTCATATTCCCGTAAGATATGAGTGTCAACTCCCCATCTCTGTAAATTGAGAATAAATGACAGCAACGAAATTTACTTCCAAAGGATAAGAAATAAGCAATGAAGGAATTTTAGTCTCTAGTGTTAGCCGATCAATATGTGGAACTAGAGACTCCCGAGATATTAGTTGTGCCACAGTCACTAATTAGACCCTCACACATTTTGGATGCGACCCGCTTTGAGCAGTTTTTATGCCTCATCTCAGACTAATGTAAGTAGTGCTGGGGGTAGAACAATGATAGAATTTTAACATATCAATCCACCCTTCATCAAATTTCGAGTTAATGATGGGCTATTTAAGTTCCAACCAAGATACTTAACGTTACTAATTTAACCCCAGCTTAGGGTTACTTAGCCTGATGCATTTTTAGTCATCCATTTAGTGCAGAGGTTTTAGGATGTTGTTTGTTTATCACTATCGTTGAAAATAGCAGTGATAGTGTTCACTCTACTTTGGAGGGTAGCTGCTCATGCATGGTTTAGATTTACCGAGTTATAACGGCGCGCTTCACAAAGGCCATACCATTACAAGAATTCTGTCGCCAGTGGCAATGATGACAATCCTTTCATCAGAGACAATTACGTTAATGGTGTCACCAGTGAAAATTATGGAAATTCTATCATTTATTAGAGTGATAAAAATTCTGTCATGTATGAGACTGATGTCAATTTTGTTATGACAATGAAGATATTGTTAATTTTGTCATCAATTGAACTGCTAAACAAATTAAGATTTATTTTTTTTTTTTCATTTTATTCCTTTATTTTTTTTTTAATTGATTAACTTTTCTCGCATTTTTATTACCCAACGTCATGGCTGTTGGGTAAGAAAAGATAAAAAATAAAATATAGCCAGCATAAAATTAACATAAATATCTATGACAAATCTGTCATCAAGGAAAATGGTGAGAATTTTGTTATTAATAACAATGATGACAATTCTGTCATAAATGACAGCGATGACAATTCTGTCACCAATGACAATATTGCTAATTCTGTCTGTAATTGAACTGTTAAACAAATTAAGTTGTAATTTTCTTCTTTTAATTTGTTTATTTTTTTTTTATTTAATAACTTTTCTCTCATTTTTCTTTTCCAACGCCAACAGT
The DNA here is from genome assembly GCA_947311025.1 of Lypha dubia. Taxonomy (NCBI): domain Eukaryota; kingdom Metazoa; phylum Arthropoda; class Insecta; order Diptera; family Tachinidae; genus Lypha; species Lypha dubia. Next base: position 6,752,734 of record OX371262.1, on the reverse strand, counting down.
CAGGGCACTAAGATAAAATACAGCCATCATAAAATTAACATAAATATCAATGACAATTCTGTCATCAAACGCAGTGCAATAACAATTTTGTCCTTAATTAAAATGATGGCAATTCTGTCATAAATGCCAACTGTGACAATTCTGTCATAACTGACAATATTGCTAATTCTGTCATCAATCGAACTGCTAAACAATTCAAGTTTTAATGCTCTTCACTTTATTCGTTTAATTTTTTTTTTTAATTTATTAAATTTTCTCTCATTTTTATTACCCAACGCCTTTCTCAACACAGTCACAGGCACGAAGATAAAATACAGCCAGCATAAAATTAACATAAATATCATTAAGTTTGACAATATTCCTATAATGACTAAGTGTCATCAACATGATGACAGTGTGTCATATTATCATTTGCTTACAAATTTCGACTTGGATGTTTTGCACAATATTTTATTTTTGTCATGCGGTGGTGAATGGAATGTACATTTAATGCAATGATTTATTTTTTGAAATTTTTGGAAATTTGTTTAAAAACAAACAAAAATATAAATTAGTAATTAATTTATATTAACAATTCTTAAGTACTTCTTAAGCAGCTTCGTGTTGGTGTTGTTGCACAGTTTTTAGTTTTTGGCTTTATTGATGACATTTGTCACATTTCGAATGACAAGGCGTTATCACCAATTCACAGAAGCAGTTTTCTGCGTAAGTACCAAGATACACAGTGCGACTGGAATATTCGAAGCGCCCATACATTTTTCTGGTTGTTGATTATTCCACTGGAAAAATTTTCCACTGTCTACATAACCACTGGTGGGGCATTTGCACATGCAAAATATACTTAATTCTGATATCACCTGAAATCCGTCTATACCAGAAGTTTTTTTTTTTTTTTGACAACGTCTTTCTGTTATTTAAACATTTCATTTCAAGGCTCCCTCCCAGTGACAGCCATAGTTTGTTGGGTTATTTGTTTTCTTATAGATTTACTAATTGTCTTAATTGTTTCATTATAAAATTCTATATATGTATTATTTCTACTAAAAATCTCTTTCATGTGGCCGCTTAATATGTTTGAAATTGTTTTTTTTTATTTTCGTAAAAGCCTTCACACAAGCACACTTAATAAAAAAATTTAAAAAAAAAATACAAATAAATTTAATAAGTGACATTGACCTTCAGGTGCTGTAAACTTATAGCAAATTAAATAAACTAAACATGTAGAAGGCATATCAAAACATACCATTTCTTTCAGTAAGTTATATTTTGCAAAAAGTCTCGGAATTATTGATCTCTTGATAATATACTTATTTTCAAATGAATTGAAAGTTATGACAAGAGACTCCCGAGTTTGTTTAATTCAAACTAGTAAGGCAAACTATTTTACGAAAGACTAGAATACAAATAACAGCAAACTAAAAACTGGAACGAAGAATTCCACTAAGAAATCATTATTTAGGTGAATAAAACATTTGCTTCGATACGAGACAAAAATTAACTTCTTTTATAACAAATGGCGTTCTTATTAAAATATCTCGTTTTTTCCAACATACATACACCTAAATTACTTTTGATTCCTTTGAAATGTTATTAAAAAGCCATTAACAAAATGCTTATAAGTTTGATATAATTGCTTTGGTGTATTTTTTTTTCAAATACCCGCAATTTTACATTTAAGTTAATTTTAAATGTTTTTATTTTCTACCAAAAGAAATATTTATGTATATTATATGAAAATCATTTTAAAAAAGAAACCTCCATCCAATACAATTCATTAAGAAAACTGTAAATAAAACAAAAGACTTAAGCAACAAACTTGTTTTTTGCTTTCGTATATAAAACGAAGAAAAAACAAAACAATACAAAACTACAAATGCAAACAAACGCAGTGCAATAACAAATTAAAAACACAACAAACAAACAAATAACATTTAATTGAAAAAACATGTATAACATTAGCAAGATATTGTCGTTGTTGTAATTGTTGTTGTTGGCTTCTATTTTTTTTTATTTATGTACGTAGTTTTGCTGAAAAACAAATTAATCGAAATTAAAATGTATTTGTAAATTTACTCGGGCAAAAATATCAGCAGCAACTACAAGAACAAAAACTACCACAAAGAAAATATATTTACCAAAAACTAACATTTATAATTACAGGTGAATGCACATGTTTGGTAAATTAAAAACAAAAAAAAAAAAAATTTATTAAAAAGTACAAAAAAAAAAGCAAAACAAAACAAGAAATATATATGTATTTTATAAATTTTTCTTGTTTAACAGCATGGCACACACACAAACACACTCACACTCAATGTTTTAGGCATATAAGTAAGCAAACACGCATACAAGTATGCATGTGTTAGAGGAATAACAAGATGAAAAGAAAAAAAAAGCTAATTGAGTTTAGCATGTTTTACTTAACAGTGTTGACAATTGTAAACTTTTACGACTTTTTGGATAAGATCAGTATCATCTTGTTGTGTTAAAGGAATTCGTTTAAGAGTTATTTGAGCACGACGAAAAAAAAGTCACAAATAATAATTTTAATTCATAATTTTAATATGCAAAACCATTCATAATTTTAATATGCCAGTACGTAAAATCACTTGGTAAAGTACAAAAACCACAACGCATTCTTTAAATGAATTCTTTTCCATTAATTTTTTGTAATGAATATTTTTATTGCTTCAATGAATATTTTAATTGTTTCAATGAATATTTTAAAATTTTCAATGAATTGTTTTGTATTGTTGTTTCAATGCATATGTGCATTGTTTTAATGAATAATTTCATTGTTTCACCGAATATCTTCATTATTTGAATGAATATATTCATTGTTTTAATGAATATTTTCATTGATTCAATTGAATCAGAGTATTTTTATAGCATTGAATTTACATGTACGAATGTTATTCTTTGGAATTATGGATGTATGTATGTATATAAAAAAAAATTTAGTGAGTGCATTAGCAGGCCTGTAGAACTTGTTTAATTTTAAAAAGCTCACTGTCACTGAATTATTACCTGACGCAAAAAATACCTCTCCACACAAAATTAATTCTCAGAGAGAAAAGTTCCCAAACATAAATTGTGAATAAATAAAAATTGCGTTCACATTAAACCGAGCCACTTAAGAAGTAGCGGTAAACAGAGATTTTTTGTGCACAACACTTACATGCAACGGAAAAGTGGCGTTGTTCTATTCTGCTGTGTATGTTAAAACTGAAAATGATATTGGAATATTGCTCATATTCCTTTGCAAACGATACTATTTAAAGGGTATTTTTTTTATAGAGACACAAGTTTATATCATTATAAAACAAGAAAGTATATTTTTAATATCAATGAAACTGCCATTATTGGAAAGAAAATTTTATGAAATTAATGTTTGAATATGATTTATGCCATGTGGACGCCACGGCTGGAACACCAATTTTCAACAACTTTTCGTAGCATTTGCGGCCGTATTTCGCCGATAACTCTACGAATGTTCATTTCCAGGTGTTCAATAATTGTTTGTGGTTTATCCACGTACACAAGTGACTTAACGTAACCCAAAAGAAAATAATCTAATGGGGTTAAATCACACGATCTCTATGTGAAATTATTTTTCCATCAAAAGTTTCTTTAAGTAAATCAATTGTAGAGTCCGCTGCACGATGCTTTTGATTTTGATAAAAAATTGCAGCAATTTGCATGCGTTGCTAAGCTATCAGCTTTTAAATGGGTGTTTAAATAAGGCAGTGATGCCAATTTAAAGTTGTGACACTCTATAAAAAAACACTCTTTATTACTGTGATTCAATTACTTAAGCCGTGGATTAAATTAAAAAATTTAATTAGTTTTCAAGCAATTTGGAAATTTTTGTTTGTTTGTATAAAAATTATTAGGTTTAGGCTATGTTGAATAGGTTTAAGGACTTCGGAGATATTCAGGACAAACTAACTAAACTTCAGAACTCATTAAATCTTGTCTATGAATTACAAAACATTTTTTTAAACATATGTACATTCTATGCACATGAAAGGTAAAACGTCTGTTGTCGTGTGTAAGTTCTTTGGAAATGCTCTGCAAGTGATCTATTAGTTCCTTATTCTTTTAATCCTTATTGCTTGTCTAGATCAAATTCAAATAAATTTTGCCAAGTTCATTGACAACACTTTTTTCGGCCAGTTAGACAAATAACAATCTCTCTTTTTGTATTAAATTCTCCTTTTTCAACACTCAAAAATACTAAACAACAACAACAACAACAACAACAATTGCAACAACACAGCCACCAGCGAAAACAACATGCAAACAAGTCAAACAACTTTTATGCTGCTGCTAATGTTAAGGAATGTAATGAAAGCAACAAAAACAATAACATAACACATACACACACACACACACTCATAGACACAGAAGAAAAACAGCAACAAGAAAAAAATAAAAGATCAAACATAAAATGAGGTTTAAACACACATACGAGTACATACATATGTACATGCATTCATACCATATGTAGCACTTACCACAAATACACTCACACTTCTGCATATTTTTTTTGGCTTCATGCATTAGTACAAAATTTTTCTTTTAATTAAATTGCAATGAAAATATGTATATATATATACATACATACTCGTACATAGGTATGCATGTATTTTTCTTATAAAAAGCCTTAAATATAAAACAACTAAACAAAATGTAAAGTAATTAAATTATAGATGGATTGTTTCATACCATAATTATTGCCACACTTAAAAAAGAGACACAAAATTTCTTTTTCACAATTTCCATTTTATAAAATAGTCTCAAGTAGATTTGTCATTTTTTTTTTCAACACATACATATACAAGATTTTCACAAGATTTTCTTTTTTTTTATTTAAAAATTTTACTTTTCTTTTTAATTTTGTAGCTTTTTGTAGTGTGAAACGAATTTCTTTAAATTTATTATTTATTAAAATATTTTTTGATTGCAAAACAGATATTTCCTTATCGAACTTTCTTATATATTTTTAATTTTCTACAAAAACTTATTTATATTGTGAATTTTCTTGATCATTTACTATATTCTTTAAATGAAAATTTTTCTTTTATAATCATTTAACCATGTATATTTTGTTGTTGCTTTTTTGCAGATATTTCACTTAATTTTATTTTATGCCAAGTTCAGATCCACTTTTATGTATCCGTTTCAATGTTGTTTACTCGCTCGCTTTCGGTTGAAAACTGTTCGCTGAAGTATCAGCTTAAAAGAGTTAAAGCTCTGTCTGATCTTGTTGGAATTACTGCCAAGAGAATCTCTTTTATTGTGTGGGGCTAAGCAGCGCTATTAAGATCACGTATGCAACGTTGTTGATAACACAGTAAGTTAAGAAAAGTCTTAATCTTCTAAATTTTTTTTTTATATTTACAACATTTAAATTGAAATTTTTCGAATTTTTTATTTCTAGATATTTTATTTTCAAATCCATTTGGCTGCTGGAAAGATAAAACCGTTTCTCAACAACATTAAAAAAAATGATTGCATACTTTAAAGCTTTATGCTCGGTAGACTACAAATAATCACAGTGGAACAAATCGGAAATTATTTTAAATGGTAAGTACATGTTTTGTTTCTTGTGTTTTTTTTTCTAACTTATAGGTATTATATTTTAAAAAAATTTGATTGAGGTTGATTTTTATAAAGAAAATTATTTATCCATATTTCGTTACTAACAATTCAAAAGTGAAGAAATTCTTCAACCGCAGAAACAAATTTGATTAGAAAAATTTATTTTTCTTAGTCCGGTTTTTTAAATTAAATGTTTTTTTAATTCAAAGAATTCATGAATTCACCTAAAACTCATCAATGAAATATCAGCATAATAATTTTTTTTTTTTTTTTTATTATTTTTAATATTATATCTTATATTATAAGATGCAACCGCAAACAAAACATTATGTATTGAACGTTACACTTTCTTCTCAAGTGCTTGTTGATAGATCTTATGATTCCATAAGGCAGATTATATCAGAGTTGGAGGTGTTTGATTTATTTTTAATTTTTTTTTTAATTTCTAATTTAAATTAAGATTAATCCTACATAAATTTAATTCTCTTGATCGATCGTTGGCAAGAAATTTTGGCTAAATTTTTCTATATTGCTTTCAATTTTTCATTAGTACATACTAAATTTTTTGCAAAATGTTAAAGTGCGCAGAAAAATCATTTTCCAATTTTTTTTTTGGTAAAGTAACGTTCAATACAATTTTCTATGAATTTATTTAGTTCTTACAAACACAATATACAAATAGAAACTACTATACATCCATGAGTTTTAATAAAGACTTTTGTTAATTATAATGTTTAATTCATTTAAGAAACTATGTGGGTAACACTCAATACATTTCTTGGGAACGTAGTACTTACTTCTTTGCAAAATGTTAAAGGATGCAGAAAAATCATTTTGAAAATTTTTTTTGTAAAGTAACGTTCAATACAATATTTTTTATGAATTAATTAAGTTTTTACAAACACACTTTACAAATGGAAATTGCTTTACAGCCGAGAGTATTAATAAAGACTCTTTTTTTTTAATTATAATGTTTAATTAATGCACTTAAGAAACTATGTGGGTAACACTCAATACAAACAAGGAATTGTTGTCGATTTTTCATTAGTACTAACTTCTTTGCAAAATGTTAAAGTGCGCAGAAAAATCATTTTCCAATTTTTTTTTTTGGTAAAGTAACGTTCAATACAATTTTCTATGAATTTATTTAGTTCTTACAAACACAATATACACGCAGAGAGTGCAATACATCCATGAGTTTTAATAAAGACTTTTGTTAATTATAATGTTTAATTCATTTAAGAAACTATGTGGGTAACACTCAATACAAACAAGGAATTGTTGTCGATTTTTCATTAGTACTTACTTCTTTGCAAAATGTTAAAGTGCGCATAGAAATCATTCCCATTTTTTTTTTTTTTTTGTAAAGTAACGTTCAATACAATTTTCTATGAATTTATTTAGTTTTTACAAACACAATATGCAGACAGAAATTACTGTACATCCGTGAGTTTTAATAAAGACTCTTTGTTTTATTATAATTTTTAATTCATTTAAGAAACTATGTGGGTAACACTCAATACATTCCTTTGAGGAAACGAGAAATGATCGATTTATGAAAATTTCTCTAACATATGTATACATTTCATAAATTCTCAAAAAGTCTTATGGGTCGATTATGGATGGCAACCAAACCACAGTTGCGTTGCCAGTTGCTGAGAATTGTATTACGGATGGCAACTGGCAACTGAGAGCTGCCAGTTTCAGTTGCTATTTAGTGTTTATCTGGCAAGCACTTATTATCAGGTGCCGGCGGGCAACGCAACTGAGGTTCTGTTGCCATCCATAATCGACCCATTAATCTTTCACATGCAATAAAATTTTTTTTAAATAGTATTGAAAATGGCGTCAACAAGTTGAAAAAAATATGGCATCTTTGCATGCTTAACCTTGCAGACACGATAATTTCAAGCTTAAACCTCAAAAAAACTCATAGATATTTGGATTTAAATAAACCGAAAATTTTCAACGACGAGGATATCTATCGCACCACTCCACTCGACCGATTTACATCGAATTTGCAGAACTCTGAAAAATGTAGCCGGTACGAAAATCAATTTGACAAAAAGTTTTACAGTAAATTTAAAAATGAAAACAAGAATAAATTTTTACCACATTTAATCGATTAAGATGAAGATTGCGCATTTGGCGTAGTTTTCTTAGGCCCAAAAATGTGTGTTGAAATTCGATGTGACTAGGATTTTTTTGGCTGCTAAAATAAAGCGTTTCTTTCGAACGAATCAATCGATTTGAAACAAATTTTGCAGTAGTATTTTTCAGTTGAAGATCTGATTCGATCATGTTCAGTATGTGATCAGTTTAGCTGTTGGAACGTTCCTACGATGATACTTATCGCCAATAGCTAGAATTGTTTGGCAAAGTTACAGATAATATTTTAGCAATATTATATTACAGGCTGATAATTAGCAAAAGTGCTGAAAATGCCCAAAATCCCAGAAGTTCCCCGGAAAAATATGGCAACACTGCAGTTATCCGAAAAATTCGCAGTGGCAAGAAGAAGAGTAGCAGTCTACATTTTTGTTGTTTGCAGTAATTTCACCTTCAACTGGAGACACTTTGCAAGGGGAGTCTCAAAATAAAAGTCGGTATTTTTTACCAGTATTTTTTTTTTCATATTAATTTTCTTGTTTTGAAAATCCCCCTATTTAAAGTCTTAATATGTATTTTCAAAATGTTGTTTTAAAAATGTTCTGGGTCAGGGCAAATATTAGCTTTTTTTCTTTCACCCAGGACGTCCTATCTGTCTCATGCCTAAATGAAAAGGGGAGCAGTTTCATTTCAACTTAATAAAGAACAAACTTCAAAGTTCAATGATTATATTCTCTAAGTATCTCTGCACGCACACACACACACATACACACATTAAATATGATTATATTTTATCTGAATGTAATGAATGAATTATTTTTCCAAAAAATCCCATAAATAAGAGAAGCGCACATAAAACTTGACTCATTCAATTAAATTCTTTATCAACGAGCGTGTTGTATATATCAGTAAATTTCTATTATAAACGATTTAAAATTATTATTTAATTCAAAAAAAAATGTCTAAAACACGTTCTATAAGCTGCAGTTTATTGTTGTTTATCGTTGCATTCATTGCGGTCATTTCTATGACAAAAGGTGACTATTTTGTTGTTAATTTTTTTTTAAAAAATATGTATGTTACATTTTCGAAAACTATTCCCAATTTTCATTTCATCTCATCAGCTGTGAATCGCACCTGCCCCGAAAATGAATTCTATACAGATTGTGGTGAAAATTGTCAACCATTGTGTGCTACTTTGAAAGAACCCTGTCTAATACGTCATATAAAATGTCCAGATGGTTGTTATTGTAATAAAGGTTATGCCCGTAATGCGGATAATAAGTGTATACCGATTAAGGAATGTGATAACTGAATGAAAAATAACTGGGATTAATGTACTTTTTTATCATACAGAAAATTTTTTTTAAGTTTTGAAAAATAAAAATGGTTTTTATTATAAAGTCTTAGTTGGTTGTATGCTGCGCCTAAGATACCGAAAATAGTGAGTTCAATTCCCAGCTTCACTAAAATGTAGCATCGACTGCGAAAAACTGAATTAAAAATCGATTGATTCATTCGAGAGATGATCGTTGTTAAAAAAAATATCAAAAAAAATATAGGCTTTTCAGGTAAAAGTGAAAAAGGAGGAATACTAATACTTTTTGCGCTACGGTGATCGACCGGTCAAGCTGTACGTCTATCTGTCTGTTTGTCTGTCACAGGCGTCTCCGTCTCGGTCAGAAACGTAAAAGTTGGAGACTTTAAATATTCTTTTAGAAAACGAATATTATTATATGAAACGTTATAATAAAAGTTATAAAATATTATGAAAGTGAAAAATTAAAGGGTCTTCGAAAGCGAGCAACGTAAAATATTCAAATTCTAATTGAGATTGTAGGAATTTCACAATTAAACCTTATTATTCGGAAATATAAAAAGAACTACTACAACTTAAATAAAAAAAATTAAAAAAAAAAATTAGTTAAAGGGTAGTCTATATGTTAATGTAATTTTGTCAATTGTCTTAAAAGGCAAAGTGATGAAAATAGTTGGGGGAAATAGTTGGCAAGTAAAAACAGTAATGAATTTTGAAAAAGTAACGAGCGCAATAAAAATGGCACCACGAAATAAGCCCCAATGAAATAAGCCCCAAATCGAAAAATGAAATAAGCCCCAAAAAAATTTATGAAATAAACCCAAAAAAAAAATGAAATAAGCCCCAAACAAAATTTACGAAATAAGCCCCAAATAAAATGAAATAAGCCCCAAAAAATTTTATGAAATAAGCCCCAAATTTTTAAAAAATGAAATAAACCCCAAAAAAAATGAAATAAGCCCCAAATTTGTTAACTTTATGAAGTAAGCTTAAGAAGAAATCATAAAATGCAAGAATTTTATCCTCTATGGTATATCGAACACCGGCTTCGCGTTCAAAGTATTCTCTGCATAACCGGCCTACGGCCGGACGCAAGGAATTTATCCTCTATGGTATATCGAACACCGGCTTCGCGTTACAAGCATTCTCTGCATAACCGGCCTACTGCCGGACGCAAGGAATTTATCCTCTATGGTATATCGAACACCGGCTTCGCGTTCAAAGAATTCTCTGCATAACCGGCCTACGGCCGGACGCAAGGCATTTATCCTCTATGGTATATCGAACACCGGCTTCGCGTTACAAGCATTCTCTGCATAACCGGCCTATGGCCGGGCGCAAGGAATTTATCCTCTATGGTATATCGAACACCGGCTTCGCGTTCAAAGTATTCTCTGCATAACCGGCCTACGGCCGGACGCAAGGAATTTATCCTCTATTGTATATCGAACACCAGCTTCGCGTTCAAAGTATTCTCCGCATAACCGGCCTATGGCCGGGCGCAAGGATTTTAGATCTATTTTACGAATATGAAATAAGCCCCAAATAAAATGAAATAAGCCCCAAAAAAAATTAAATATGCCCCAAAAAATTTTATGAAATAAGCCCCAAATTTTTAAAAAACGAAATAAGCCCCAAAAAAAATGAAATAAACCCCAAACAAAAAATTTGAAAATTTTTTGGGGCTTATTTCATTTTTCGATTTGGGGCTCTTTTCATTGGGGCTTATTTCGTGCCACCAATAAAAATTACAAAATATTTTCTAATTTTCTCTACCCGTCCGTTTAGTGTTAATTTATTAATTACTGTTTAAACTTGTGATCCTTAATTTTATATAGAAACATATTCTTGAAGAACACAAAATAAGGTGAGGTTGGCTACCAAATCTAAAAAAACAATTAAAAATATTTTTTTAAATAAAATGCAAGAGTTTAAACTTAAACAATAATAATTCAATTAATTAAAGGCTATTCTATCAGGTAGTGTAATTTTGAAATGAAGCAAAATTGTATAAACAATTAATGTATTATAGGTACTAAATGGTGTTTTTTATAGAGTGTCTTAACTTTGAGTTGGCATCACTGCTTTATTTGAGCACCCATTTAACAGCTGATAGTTGCTTTTTGTTTAGTTTGTTTTGAAATTTCATTATGAATCGACTTACACCAGAGCAACGCATGCAAATTGTTGAAATTTTTAATCAAAATAATTGTTCTATTCGTCAAACTCATCGTGCAGCGGCCGGTACAATTGATTTACTCAAAGAAACTTTTGATGAGAAAATAATTTCACGTAATGGCCCAATTAATTGGCGTGTGATTTAACCCTATTCGATTATTTTCTTTGGGGTTGCGTTAAGCCAATTGTCTACATCGATGAACCACAAAAAATTGAACACCTGGAAATCAACATTTTTAGAGTTATCGGCGAAATACGGGCGCAAATGCTGCGAAAAGTTGTTGAAAATAAGTGTTCCAGATTGCGCCTTTTACGCACCAGCCGTGGCGGCCACATGGCAGAAATCATATTCAAACATTAATTTCATAAAATTTTCTTTCCAATAAAGCCCGTTTCATTGATATTAAAAATATATATCCTTGTTTTATTATGATTTACACTTTTGTCACTCTATAAAAAAACACCCTATGCAATGCGTGGCAAAATTAGAAATGACACCGTAATTTTATTTTTTAAACTACTAGATAAAATATATCAAAATTTTAAAGCGCTTTAAACTTTGCTTAAAATCTAAGATTTTTAATTAAAAAAAAAACTTATACGAGTACATACATACGTAAATAGGTAGAGGATCAATAACTAAATATGTAAAATAGTTATCTAATATTTTTTAATATTTTGTTGCACAGTGTAATATATTTCAAGTTACTGCTGACTATTATGGAACAATATATCTAGTTAATTCTACAACCTTGATTCAGTATTAAATTTTTAGTGAAGTCATGAGCCATTTGAAATGAAATGTTACCCTGTTACCAAAAATTGCCTCTTAATGTTATTGTAGTAAGGTTCGAAACCCGTTTTGAAAGTGTTCTTAAACTGTAAATATAATTGCTTTTTTTCTTCTTCTATTGCATAAAAAACCACATCTTTAGTAAAGTAAACTTTCGTTAAAACCAACAGCCGTTATAAGAATTTACTAATTATACAATTTTATTCTAATTAAAAAAAAAAATTTTCAATGTATGTGCAAAGTTTCACAAAATTCATGACAAAGTCTCAATTGCTTTGGTGAAATGGTAATGTAGAAAAAACATATTTTCATACACACATATCTACATACGTTTAAAACTCTTGTTTACATTCAATTTTTAATTAAGCTAAAATAACCATGTACAGTGAAAACTCCCATAAGCGGACAGCCACCGTCGCACAGAGGGGTATTTGTCCAATTTAAGCGGCCAAAATTCGAATTTTCAAAACTAACTTTTTCTTTAACTACCCACCGTAGGGTGAAGAGAATAGAATGCTTGACTAGATCCCGTTATTTTCTAATTCCTTTTTGCTTTCGTTTGCTCTCGCCACGCAGTCAAAATTTCGTGTTGCTAATTGGGCATATGCTTTTTTGCTGTGTTTGAGACAAGTCAACGTGAAAAAAACTTGAGTAAAAGCGTGTTTTCAGTTTATGATTTTTATTAAAATGGATAATTGTAATGCAGGTAAATATGATATAATTCACATAGTTTAATAGGAATATAATATATTCTGGGACCGGCAGAGCTACATTGAAAATGATGGTATTTTTGTTAATTTCAATTGATTAAAAAAATTAACTAAAGTCATAAAGTTGTATAACACCACTTAACGCAACTGAGATTCTCGCTCGGGTGTGTTAATTGATATTTCATGGATTGGAAACAAAAAAAATTGGCTGCGGATATGTGCGGATGACTATTTTATGGCCCTTTGAAGTATGCTACTGCTGAAAAATGTACCAAAAATTCTGATGCTTTACTGTACCCGAAAAATAAAAATCCAGCAAGAAATCAAAAGCAAAATGGGCCTGATTGTGGATGTTCCTAAACCTGGTTTCGGAAACAGTAATGACGGTAACACAAGCAGACGCTTTTTTTCCGATCCTAATTTGGCAGCAGAAATTACAGGAGTTGATCGAGACTTAATTTTTCGCTTGAAAGTTTTATTGGAAGTAATATCCAGTTGCCATAAAATAGACATTGAAAAGTTTCAAACCTATGCAACAGATACAGCGAAGATGTATGTTAAGTTGTACTCCTGGTACCCAATGTCTCCAACAATGCACAAGATACTTGTTCATGGCCGAATTGTTATCGAAAGCGCTTTGTTGCCTATAGGACAGCTATCGGAAGAAGCAGCAGAAGCAAGAAATAAGTCCTTTCGGCAATATCGTGAAAACTACGCCCGAAAATTTTCAAGAGAGTCCTGCAATAGAGATATAATTAATAGATTATTGCTAACTTCAGATCCTCTGTTAACGGGACTAAGACCAAAGCCGAAAAAAACACAAAATCCTTTCTCAAAGGAATGCTTAGAAATGCTTGTCCCAACCGAAGACAACGAAGACAACATGTATGAATTAAATAAAGAAGATATTTTCAGCTCAGGCAATGAAGAAATGGCCGATTGATTTTATACTTATATATAAGAATGTCTTAAATTTCAAACTGATGTATCACATTTTTATCTTTTCAATAAAAACAGAATTGTTTGTTAATTTTTCATACTGCATGACTTAGAATTTCTTGTTTATATAAATTTACAATTTTAAATGCCACAACATGTCATTTCTAAATATTTTGCATACAAAATTCAATTAAAATAATTTTGGCCGCCTAGATTGGCTAAATACCCCTCTGTGCGTCGACCGAAATTTGTCCGTTGTTGGGAGGTGTCCGCCTATGGGAGTTTGATAAAAAAAGGACAAAAAAAAATAATTTTATTGTTTATTTAGCATTAACAAAAAAGCTTTAACGAAAAAAAAAATTAATAAATTAAAATAATAATGTCTTTTTTATTAAAAAATTCATGGTAAGAGTTGCGCATTCTTTTGCCTTCTCTTGAATAACAGGTCCAGATAGAGGGATATTTTGGGCACGAACTTTCGAAAACCATTCAAGACACATTTTGTCAAGTTTCAGGTTGTTCGAATGGAGTCTAAATATTTTTTGATTGGAATTACTGCCAGACTGCCATTGGGAAAGCAAATTTTCTTTGTTTTTTAAAATGTTTGCTGCTTGTGTTTTGCCGATGTCAAACCTAGAACAAAAATGTAATGAAATTGCAATTTCATTTTAATATAACTATTGTGCACTTACTTTGATCCTATTGCTCGAATTGGTAATTTATCTTTTTGTGAGGTTTCTATGATTTCAATCTTTTCTTTAAGCGTCAAACATTTTTTTGATGGCATTGCAACAAAATTAATCAAAACAATTTTTAAGCTATTGCATAGCTTCTATCGCGGGCTTCGAGGCGACCGAATCAAAAAAATTTTGTTTGTTTTTGAAACGAAAAACCTGCCTTTTAAATGTCATTTGTTTTGAAACGGTGTTGGTAAAGTTTCTTTTTAATACCTTGTTTTCTGCAGTGCCGCATTTTTTGGTATTAAATTTGAATTCGCCATTGCTCCAACCTTATAATAAATTCGCCTTTATTATTTTTATTAGTTTTGTCCTCTTTTCAGAGGTTTTTTGACCAAATAATGCACAATTTTGCTGTCCGCGTCCGTTCAAGGGAGGGTCCGTTCTTGGGAGGGAAATTTGCTCTGAAAAATCAATTGGGTGTAACGTTATTCGAAAATTGTCCGCATATGGGAGGTGTCCGCTTAAGAGAGTGTCCGCTTATGGGAGTTTTCACTGTAGTATGTTAAGAAAAAATTCATAAAAGAATAAAAGGTAGCAAATGTACCAGTTTGTCCCGTTTTTACCAATTAAAAATTATCCTATATTTTAATATGGGCCATAAGCTATGCGTCTACCAAATTTCACTCAAATCCATCATTAAGCGGTTTTCGAGTTATAGAGGAACAAACATTCAAACATATAAACTTTTTCACTTATAATATTAGTAGGATATATTCTGATACTTACCTATATTAAATTCGTTAGCTATTCTCTAGAAATATTTAATATTTTAATAAAAAGGACACTTTCTCTGTTTTTTATTTTATATCTCAAAAAAGAATTATCAATATCGGTCTATAATGGAGGAGTTATTCGAAAAACAATCTTTGGGAAAAACCTAGGACCCAAATTTCAAACCCTTTCGAACAAACCAAAAAAATTTTTAATATCGGTTTTAATTCAGGTTCAAATAAAAAAAAAACAAAATACATACGACATAAATATATATTTAAAAAAAAAACCTTTAACAATTTTTATGAAAAAAAAAATCATTATTATCCATTTCTAAACATCTAAACTATCGCAAGAAACCATTTACATAAATATAATCTGTTGCCATAATAACTTTTTCCATCAACTGGCCGTTCTATATTTTGTTTCTTTATGCAATAACAAAAGCATACATATCTTAAGAGGTTTTTTTTATTTAATGGACCACAAAACACAACTCTTGTCAAACTCATCATTTCTATTCTATCAATCAAATCAGTTCGCGCTTAAATTACATCGAAGAAACATTGTGAAAAATTTCGCTCGTGATTTCAATAAAAATTTCAATAGAAATAATTAGTCCCTCGAAATAGAATTTATATCAAAATAAAGTCCAGAATGTCCTCTTTAAGTGTATGTAAAAATATTTACGAAAAGTGTAAAATTATAGTGAAAAAATCGATGTGAAAATTTATTAAGAAAAAAATGCACAGCCGCTTGTTAACTTTAAAGCAAAAGCAAAAAGTTGTCCCGTTAGCCGGCATACATACATACTTATGTAGTTGTTGTTATTGGCAATCGATGCTAGTCTATGCATGTTGTTTGTGTTTCTGAGTTTTTGCCTTTCAAAGAGCATTAAAATTAAATGAAACACTTGTTGAAATAATGAGAGGTGTGAGAAAAATAGGGTGGCTTTATTGACCACTTTACGTTACATAAACACATACATACACATACATAAATACAGATGAGAATGAATTAATATCAACAATAGTTTATTGACGCCGGCAGAGTAAGGTGAGTTGTTTTATTTTCTTTTTTATTATTAACCCACCTCAAAAAAAGAAGGTGGTTGGTTATTAAATGGGTTTTATTTTTTTATATGTTTGAACAGATTTTCAACACTTCTTTTTTAATCAGAAAAATTTTAATTTGTCAGGCTAAAAAGTTCGTTGTTCTTAATATTTTTTTAAAATCTTACCTTACATTTAGGCCCCATATATTGTTTACACTGTACAACAATTTAAAACTTTTTCCAAAATTACGGGGTTTCGACCATTGGTTCTGGTAGAGGAGACAAAATATAACATTTTCTACAAAGTTGCTGAACATACCATACACCTGAGATGAAAGGATGCATGGTTTTATATACCGCTATGCTGCAAGAACAGGCCAGACCTGGGAAACTTTAACCGCCTCTAAAATAAAGTTCCCATGTGACGTAAATTTTTTTGTGTCCTCTATCAGAGTCAATCGTCGGAACCCCGTAATTTTTTTACTCTTGAGCTGTGTTATCAAATAATATTTGTAGCCCGATTTTTGAAATGAATTTTTTTTTTGTTTGAAAGGGTTTATCTTCCCCGAAATATTATTTATCGCACAACTACGGTATTTATTTGCCGATGTTCAAAATTATATATGTCTTTTGGGGCCATAATTTTTTAAATGGGCGGAAATGTGTTTTCCTAAATATTTTTTTTTTAATAAATCCTCTATTAATGGTCATATGTCCGTAAATCTTTTTTTGTTCACCCCTTTTTAGAATAGAAATGTAAGGTACACCTGAAATATCTTCTTCTAATATATAAAATTCTCGTGTCACGATGTTTGTTATCGAACTGCTCCGAAACTGCTCGACCGATTTTTTTTATGCATATTTGGTAGGTATGCGAATAGCTTCTAAGGTATGTTTTAAATCGCTTGGAGCTCGAGGAGGGGAGGGAGGAAGCAATTTCTGTATTTACTAAAGGGCTCGACAGATTTTAATGAAATTTTTTATGCATATTTGGTAGGTATGAGAATAGGTTCTTAAGTATATTGTAAGTCACTAGGGTCTCGAGAAGGGGAGGGAGGGGGGGGGGGGGCAATTTCTGTATTTACTAAACTATCAACCTAACAGATGGCGGCGCTATGTTTGCCTCATAATTATTTTTGTTGTTGAAGACAGATGCCGCTATGTCCGCCTCCGCCTATGTCGTCCTTCGTATTTCAAACAGAACAAAATTATTGTTTGGTATTTTTTTCATCGGCGGTCATCGTCACACACTTACAATACATTCGCTATTTTTTATATAACACCCAAAATATGCACTAGAAATATTTTGTATGGCAAAACAATGTTTGCCGGTTCATCTAGTTAATTAATAAATTATTCCGTTTTTTATGAACCGATTTAATTTTTTTTTTTCGTTAAAGAAAGTATATAAAGAAAGTGAAAAATCTTGCCCCTAGCTGATTAAAAATAAAAAAACATTGCATCTAACCAATCAAACAGTTACATATAAATTTTTTGGAAAATCGGCCCATTAATAATCTAATGGTGCGTGTAAAAACACTCTTAAATTGTTTAACTAAAATACCAAAGCTCGGTTTTGGAAAGTTTTTCGTATGAAAAGGAATTAAAATGTATTAGAAAGTACCACACACCCGTCTACTAAGTTTTTTTTTAGGCATAAATTCGGATTAAGTTGGATTTTAAGTGAGATCTTCATTAGTTCCGCAATGTACCCTTTGAGATTCGAATTTCCAAAATATCGTTTTTAGTTAGTGGTTTAACCCATTAGAAGAAGTGATTATATGAAGAAATTCCAAGACATGATCATTTATAAATTTTCAATAATACAAAATTTGGAAGAAACATTTTAATGGGGAAATTTAAAAGCCGGCTACAGGAATGAAATGAATAGACAACATAATCCGGTGTTCTAGGTGTCTAAAAACTTTTTCACAAAATTACCTTTCCAATAAAACCAGTTTGGAGCAGATCTTTCTAAAGCTTTTAGACTCCATAATGAACTTACATACATACATTATAATTTTCTTTTTTTTTTCTTGAATTATGATACAATTTCATATAAAAATTATAGATATTTCTAACTGTACATATTACAAATATTGTTAACAAAATTATACTAATTTAATATCCTTTTCTTTTTTAATTTCAGGTTAATCGTATCATCACGGTTTAATTTAAAAATTAATCAAAAGTTTGAAGTGTGTGTTTTAGTGCAATGTTCGTGATAAAGAAAAATATGTCCCGTCCAGGTTGGCTCTGTCTGCTGATAATTTCGTTTCGTTCGATATCGCTATTTTTTTTTTTTTTTTCTTTTTGTTTTACGGTTTTTTTCAGTAACACGGTAACGAAATTTTTATATAAAACGGTACTTTAAAGCGTATTTTTGAAGCAACGGCGGTAGTAAAGTCGGTAACGGTTGTAACGAGTTAATGTCATTTAGAAATTGTAAGTTTAGTGTATTTTTCGGTCATAAAATTTAAAATTAGTGCCTGCAGCAGCAACAGCCAACCTTGGCAAAAAGAAAATTAAATAAGAAGGGGCAGTCTTTGTAAAAGAAAAGCGTTTTAGTTTATATTAAAAAAAAAAAAAAAGTGAAAATAAAATGTGCGAATTAAATATTTTCTTCATCAGACATAAAGCAGAGCAATTGGTAAGTGATTATATATATTTTTTTTAAATTGTAATAGAAACACATTTCATACTTGCCGATATTTAATACCACAAACGTAATGCTTCTTTTACTGCTAATGACGCTGATGGAAACAAAAAAAAAAAAAAAAAGATACTCTTAAGATTTAAACGACTGATCTTTCGATTTTTTGATAATGTACGCATGCGATTGATATTAGGTAGAACTGCAAGTCTCTTTGCCCCTGTTGCTATAGTAAATCGTCACGGGAAATCTTTTAATGCTTTTAAGTAATTTCATATCAGGAGTGTGTTCAGAACTTTTATGAAAAATATACATACGGGTGATTCAGTTACGACCACTTGTAAAAGAGAATACCTTTAGGATCCACTAACATGTCGCTATAAATTATTTCATTTTTACGTTATTTTTTCCCATCAATAAAAATTAAATTTTATAAAATAAAACTCCAACTTATTTCTATAAAATTGTAGACCATTCACCAGCAATCAACGGAGCCAAGTGCTTCGCTTCCTAAGCTCTGATTAACTACTTATTACTCTACTTACTTGGAGCTAAAATATATGCCGTCACTTTCTAAGCTGTGACGGCCCTCGAAAGCTAACCTAACCATATATCTATCTATATATGGGCATTTCCACAGAAATGTCTACTTTTTGTCACGTAACGTCACCATGCAACTAAACTTGTATTTTAGAGCCATGCTGCTCGAATTTTATGTAACGTATGGACTCCAAAACGGCTGGGCCGATTTTGATGAAATTTTCAGGGAATCTTCAGAATATTCAGGCGGGTGACACTGTGACGCCAAACCCTTTGACCGAAATTTTCACAGCATGTTACTGTGACTCTGGAAGGAATAATAGGCTGTATGAAGTTTTTATTGGACAAAGCGGCGTGGCACCGCCCATATAACCCATAAATTTAAATCGCCATAATTTGGGCATTTTTGGACCTACGTCGATGATATTTGGTACATACCATATTGGCATAATTAGGAATGCGTACCAGGAGAAAAGTGGGTGGGACCACGCCCCTTTTTAGGAAAATTAAAAATCGTAATATAGTCTTAACTACTGGACCGATCGTCATTAAATTTTCACAATAGGAATTTTATTTTATAACGAGCGGGTAGTAGCGAAGCACACCGGGTTCAGCTAGTAATATATAAAAATGTCGTGTCACGATGTTCGTTATCAAACTCCTCCGAAACGGGTCGGCCGATTTTAATGAAATTTTTTATGCTTATTTGGTAGGCATGAGATTAGGTTTTAAACCGCTAGGGGCACGAGAAATGGAGAGAGGGGACAATTCCTGTATTTACTGAACTATTAACCCAATTCGTATTTCAAACAGAACAAAATTATTTTTGTTGTTGCATGACAGATGGCGCTACGTCCGCTTCATTCACGAGAAGCGTCATCGTTCGTATTTCAAGTAGAACAAAATTATTTATGTATGTTGTTGAAGGACAGATGGTGCTACGTCCGCTTATCAAAATTGGAAAAATGGTTTGATGAGTGGGGAGAATGGCTCCTCCATTCCGGGCGAAGCCGGACAATCATCTAGTTTATTTATATATTTTCACCTCCTCCACGTTTTTTTTTTTATTTATTTAAACAAAACCTCTGTAAAAAAAAGCGATTAAAAGGAAAATATGAGTAAGCTCAGTATAAAAGAGAAGGAGAGAATGTAGAAGAGAAACAAGAGTTTGCTGCTGCCGCAAGCCATAAGTTAAGAGACGGTTAAAGGTAAGGAGCAGTTTTTGACGATTTTGATCACATACAGCTGACGAGTGAAATTAGTTGGTCTTTCAGAGAACGACGACAAAAGCAGAAAAGATGCTAGATTGATGCGTCCTCCTTCTCCTTTAGGCAGCTTCAGTAGAATTTATTCCATTAGCTTGTCGTTCTTGCCAATTTAGCTTTGACCCGTAATCTTTGCGACATATCTTTCAGAAACGCCTTCGGAAAACTTAGGAGCCTCCTTAATGCTGTAGATCCTTCCTGTACAATCTTTCCTAGAAAAGATTCCTTTATTTTTTATCCGAATTTTGATCGTAAACATTTTTGGCGAAAATTAAAAATCTCTTACTGTTCGATCCAGTTTTGCCCCTTTTAATCAACTTTCAATAATATTTAACTATTTTAATGTCAATTTACAATAGTTCTTCCACTTCAAATATGTCTAGCTTTTTTATATAATTTTTCTTTTCTTTTGAATTTCTTATTCTCTCTCCCTTTTAAAGAAGTAAAACAAAATTTCTATTATCATTTTTTTTTAATAATTTTTAAATAATTATTTCCTCTTTGCAAATATCTAATTAGGTTAATTGAATGAATTTTTCCACTCTTTTTATGATGAATTTTCATTGTTTAACTTCTTAAAGTAATAGATACATTTTTGATAGTTAAGTTTATAAGCAACAAAAAGAAGAAAGCGTCCACTTGCCTGGTGATGGAAATACTCCACCAGTAATGTATTAAAAACTAAAACTCAACTGACATTAAGATGTTTGTTTAGCTTCTGTGTGTTGTTTTATTATGTCTTCTTTATGTTTAATTTTGTTTTTCTTTTTAACTCTGCACAATGAATTTTTCAGTCTTAAATTTTATGTGCAACAATAAGTGAGGGACAGTAATAAATGCAAGAATTGCATATTAAAGATGTTCGTTTTAGATGGAAATTTAAACACTCCGAGAGTAATTTGGCCAAGGGTCTCTAAGAATATGACCCAATTTTTAAGTATGTTGATACACCACTTAACTGGCTATCGGTAATCATTCAAGTAATGAGTGTTGCTTTATATCATTTAAAATGTAAAACGTGAAAATAATATGAAAAATCAAAACTGTCCTTTAGGTCTGGTCCCAGGCTTAGTCACTCTTTACAATACCAATTTTATCTTTCCAAGAACTCTTTCAACAGATTTCACTACAATTTTGGTTTTTCCTTTGTTCTTGTCTTTTCATTTCAACTATTTACACTTTTCTTATATCTGGACTTTTTATAAACTGAAGTGTACAAAGAAAAAGACAAAAGAGAGAAAAAAAAACACGTCAGCAAAAATAAGAAAATAAAATGAAAACCCAGTGAAGAACGAACACCAGCGAGTGCAATAAAAATAATTTTAAGCAAGTGCAAGCAAATGTAAACATAATAAGCGTTTAAAACTTATTAAATGTCAACTTAAAAACAATTTTAAAAATTCATGAAACGTTAAAATTCGTCGTCGTTGCTGTGGAATAACTGCAGTATTTCTTGTTTGTAATGTTTCTTTTTTTTTACTTCATATTACAGTTTTTGTTCCACATGTTGCACAGTGGGTAGAATTGGTTCAAATCAACAACTTCTATGACATATAATTTTCAAATTATATTATGAAAATAAGAAAGTTATTGAGATGAAGTGTGACAGCATATGAATTATTTGCAGGAATAAAGTTTCAGCTACTTTTAACTAAGCAATACTACTCAGTACTTTTTAATCGGGTACTCAATACCACTCGGTAGTTTCAAAACACAGAGTTGCATATCGACCTTGAAATTTTCATTGGGCTGAAAGTCTTGAGTACCCGAACAAATAAAAAAATATTCGCTACACGGTACCCACTACTTAATATTTCGCCAACACTAAAATGCAGGCAATCTGTGGGGTTAGCGGTTTCCGAAGTACCATTTTCACAACATCAGTGGTGGGTGGAGGTCACAGACTAACTTTCTAGCGCCAGTAGTATGGGCATAGTGCTCAGTTTTCTTTTCAGCTTCTACCGGACTAGCGTCGTAAATTATCCATTCAGCAAAAGGTCAGGGTCTGGATAGCTCAAATTACTTGTTTCCTTATAACGCACAGATGTAAATCTATGCACCCACTGGAAAGATAATCGATGAAAATGTATTGAATGTTATCTAGAGTTTTTTTTTTAATTTAGTCAAAAAAATTTTTGGTTGAAGTCATCTAATGTTGATACGATTTTTATGTGTCTGTATTGAACGTTACCTTAATCTAAAATTTTAAACATAAAGTTTATGCTGATCATACGCATTGTGTATGCATGTGTTTTTTTGTTAAGAAAATCTTTATCAATTGATTAAAGTATATCCTGAACAATGTACTGAACGTTACCCATAGTTTTTTTAATATAATTAAACATATTTTGTTCATAGTTAGCAGCTTATCTACAACTTATCGAGAATTATTTAAACAATTTGCTATTAATTTAATATATGTTTTGTATTGAACGTTACTTTGTGATTGCAGAATAAAAACGTTAAATTTAAACGTTTTTGGAATTAATAAAACACCAAAACTTTATATTATTATTTTAATTCTGAATATTATTTAGGCTTAGTATTTTTAAAAAAGTTTTATAAAATTTACTGAGCGTTATTTTTACTTTAGACTCTGCGTTCCAGCCCACTGTGTTAGGAGTTTGGCAGCATCATTCTAAAGGAGAGGGAATATAGTATAATCTGTTTTATCCTTATTACTTGAGCCACTAAGTTAAAATGAACTAGTTTTCTATGACTGTGTGTAATTTTGCCATCCTACCCGGCAGCATTGAAAATTGTAACTAAGTTTCCCTGAGGAAATCTTTCCATTCTAATGTGATAAAGCTGCGCTTTATACGGCAAAAAGGCACCGTTGTCTTAAAAATCGATCTAAAATATTGTCTCAATTACTCTTCTCATTTCTTACACCAGTACTGCAGGGCAATAAGTACTACTCTTCTCTATTTAGCTAGAGCGGGCATTTATTCTTCTATCTCCCGCTCGCTCTTGTCTGTACGACTGCCTGTCTTTCTTATTATGTTTTTAGGTATCTGTTGTGGTAGTGTAATTGAATTTACACAGTATTTTACATAATTAAGTGCAACAAGGATACATTAAACATTTAACAATAAAGGAGACACACACACACATTTATAAGCATCGAAAATAAAAACCATTCTCCAAGTAATAATAGCAAACTATAGTACGTACATACATACATAAAGATGATTATTTTATAATGTTTATGATGTATTTAGAAATATAGGATAAGATTTTAATACAAAGATTGTCATGATTATGTTTTCCTATTTTAATAGTTAGGAAATTATGGAATTAGAATAAATGTAAACATAGAAATTTACAGAAGAATATTTATATGTGATAACATCATATTAAATAATAAGAAAATTAATCTTTTCATTTGTCCATATACTAATTTAGATAATTTATCAATTTAAAAGATCTTTTAAAAAGAATAGAAAATGGTGGTTAATGTGATTGCATAACAAATTTGGGTTTTTTAAACGATTTCTAGATGGAAGAAAGTCTGTAAAAAGAGAGTTTATGAGACTGGTACCCCCCACCCTTAAAAAAAAATTTTTTTTGGTGGAGCTCAAATGAAATAAGTCGCCTGGATTGGATGGTATTCCAGCACTGATCTTAAAACAGTGCTCTCCTACGCTATCACGTCCATTGGCACGCCTGTTCAGCACTTTGTACCATGCTGGTGAATTTCCAAAGTGATGAAAGGTATCCAATGTAACTCCGATCTCTAAAAAGGGGGAGGCCAACAATCCTGAAAAAAATCGCCCAATTGCAATTAGATCTGCACTTTCCAAGGTGATGTGAAATATATGGAGTTCACCACCCAGCGACTGGGAATATGGTTTCCGTTAAGAGCGCTTTACAGGGGTCTTACTGGCCTTCCCTTCGAAAAACATACAACACTTTGGCGAAAGAAAAATGTTGGCTCTAGATATTTCCAAGACGTTTGATAGATTGTGGCATAGAGCACTTTTGTCAAAACTTTTCGGTTTTGATATCGGTGAGCACTCGATTTGTGTTGAGCTTTCTCAGAGAACGCACTATACGATATGCTATAGATGAGACCTCATCAAATTAGTTCAGGATTATTTCAGGATTACCGCAAGGCTCCGTTATTTCACGTGTCCTATTTTATATTTTTCTTAATGACTTTCCATGTCAAACTTCCAACCTTATCTACACTTTTGCAGGTGACAGCAGCATCGTTCATTCGTATTCATTTAGTAACATGCCAAACCTGTCGAGAGTTTAATAATATGAGGGAAAACATGAATGATACTCTGAATCGCGACCGATTAATAATCTTCCAAATGTGGTAGTGCGATCACTAATCACATTTTTAATGTCGCAAAAGAAGCATTTCAAGTTCCTCGGTTTTTTAAGACAGTGAAAAACATGCTTCACTCTATCTGATCACCTTAATAATTATGCCACCAATATTCGACCGAAAATGGAATAGAACTTTCATGTATGGGCCGGTGCTTTAAAATCAATTTTGCAGTTACTCGATCGCGTACAGGAAAGGACGAAAAAGCTTATCGGTGAGAGTCGCGTAGTCAACTCTATTGACTCACTGGAGCATCGACGC
Source organism: Lypha dubia (assembly GCA_947311025.1). Classification (NCBI taxonomy): domain Eukaryota; kingdom Metazoa; phylum Arthropoda; class Insecta; order Diptera; family Tachinidae; genus Lypha; species Lypha dubia. Next base: position 6,727,523 of record OX371262.1, on the reverse strand, counting down.
AATATTGGGTGTATTAGTACAACGGAATGTTCTAATGAAACCCGTCACTTTTCACGTACAACACGCTCTTCATTAAGAGCACATCCCTTTGTGGTCGATATGCCAGTGAACCGTACTGTAGCCGAACACTACTCCCTCTATCATCCTTCCCACAATAAAATTTTCACCAATTTTTCTAGTTTCGACACAATGCACAGCATAAATAGAGGTCATCCTCTAAGTGCTGGTCCTAACAAAAAAAAAATGGTTTTATAACTTTGTAGTGAGAGAAATCGGTTGCTTTTAGATACTGTGCCCATGTTCTGTTACTTGTGGGAAGTTCTCACATCGAGAAAATTTTCTACAGGGTGATTTATAACATAATTAAAATAAGCATAAAAAACAAATGTTTTTTATTGGTCATCTTGTGCTTAACATAACAATTTACTCGCATTGAAAAGTTTTCACGGGTACAGGAGGCCCTTAATTGACGTAATTAATGGTATTTTCATTTCTACAAAAACATGGTACATCCCCATGCAGAAAATGTACTTTGGTGTTCGTTTCTTAAAAATGTTTTGCTCTCTAAATGCGCAGTGTGTTTGATTCTAAAAAAATCGCCTTCGCTAATGGGGAAGAATTTTTTTGCCCCGTAAAAATCGACGTTTTGTTGATAGTGCCCTATAAAACTTAGCCGTCAGCTGTTAAAAATAAAGGCATTCCACTTTTTCATAAGTTGTGTTTTGTTCTAGCGAAATAACAAGTTCGATTATTACAGAGTTGGCAAGACATTTTATTTATGTACCTTTCAACAAGGTGCCATTTTGTGTGTAGAAATGAAATCACCATAAGATACTCAGTGATGGATTCTAGATCCAAATACTTGGCCTGTGAAGACTTCTTTAATACTAATCGAATCACTGACATTTATTAAACTATTTTTGATTTTAAATATTTTGATAACATTCGGAAAAACATTCTGTTACTCCCACTTTCATTAGTTCTGGGAGACCTACATACGTTAAAAACAATTGCTAAAATTTTTTATGGAATTTTTGATGAATTCAGAGAAAAAAGTATGTCATTCTTATTAAAACATACCATCGATTGTGGAGTGCAAACAATATGGCGTCATATATAAATAATTTTGGAACAGAATACGAGAAGTATATATTTCCAGGATCGAACCAACAACCTCCGGACTACTAGGCTAGCAATGCTACACAATTCTTTAGGTTTAGTGTTTCTTTTTTTTTGTAGGAACGACACTCAGAGCTGGAATTACCTCCAGTTTCGCTTCCAGCCGAAGGTCGCCACACCTGCCAACCTCGGTTTTAAGAAAATTCATTGTTTTCCTATTACCGCAGCTCACAAGCTTGACCCCATTCCGCCAGTCTGCGCTATGGTACCTTAATTCCTCCTCCTTTCCTACATCGGCTTTGCCGATTTCGTCCAAGAGCCTGCTTTCAACTAACTGCCACAGATCCGGGCAGATCTTCAAACCCTGATCATTCCGGTCTATGACAGCCACCTGTATGTCTCCTTCTTGGCTCAAGGACTTTATCGGCCTCTTCGAAGTGGAGGGCAGCTCCTCCCCAGATCGTGCTCTTTTTGATGCCTCTTTCCTGGCATCAGCAGTAGCACCAAATGAAGCGCTGAACTTCACCCTCTAGGAGCCTAGTTGTCAACCTCCACAACTCTCACCAAAGGAAATGGTCTCCCCAGGAGAACACTGACATGACCATAAATTCTTTCAGATTTGTTCACGTCCTGTTTGTGCTTCCTGATGAGATGTTTTTTCCTGGACGTGAACAGCTTAGGGTCCCCATCTTATCCAGATAGTCAAGCCCCTCATGGCCTTCTCGTTCTTCGAAAGATCCTCCTTGCCCACACCTGGCAAGGCGTTCTGCCGAACAATGCCTTTAGAGGTAGATGGCTGCTCCTTGTCCAACAAATAACTCTCCCGTAAAGCCACAGATCCCAAGGTTTCAGCCCCGCGAGGACCGACGGCAAGTTGGAGACCTAGTTGTCTCCAATTCGTCGTCGGACCCCAAAGTTAGATTTCTCAGAGCGTGAATAGCTGCATGACCCATACTTATGCAATTTGTGGTGCCAGAACTAGGAAGAATGCGATAATTGTGAAAATCTAGAAGAATGCTTAATTCTTTTACAACTCTGGCATTGTGCGATTCTGCTAACCGACGAACCTTTTGAAAAAAAAAATTTAATAGCAACTTAATTCTTGCATTAAAATCAATTCTTCTTAGAAGCTTTTCCGAATTACACTATAAACTTACAAGAAGATAAAGTACAACAACAAAATTCTAAACTTCAACAATTTAAAATTTGATTTTACAAAAAAATATTATTGTTGTATTAAGAAGAATTCATTCCAAGAAAGTGTGCTGAATAGCATCTAGAGCAGAACTATATATAGTAGGCCTTAACATTAATTTACACAAGATAATATTCATTTTGTTTTGTATTCAACAAAGGAATTAAAATTGGATTTTTCTACTTGATATTGTAGCCAATATGTCGATCAAACTTAAAAAAGAAAAAAAACTTTTTTTTTGTTATTTTCTTAACACGATTTCTACATTTCAATACAAGAAAGTTTTTTTTGTATAAAAAGGAAAAAAAACGAATGTTTGTAAGGGCAAATGTAGTCATACTTCATACACAATTAACATTTGGTTGAATTTTACAAATACTTTCGTATATACTGTGGAAAGAGCAGCAGCAAAATATAAAAATAAAATCCTGAAGTTTATATTAAACTTTTTAACAAGATAATCTTCTCTCTGCTGCTTATTTATTTATTTTTTTTTTGTTCTGCTCAGGCAAAAATTTTGTTCAACAAAACCAAAAATTTTATAGAATTCTTGGAATCTTGTTATGGGTCTCAGTCTTGTAAATAGAAAAGACAAAAAAAAAATCCCTGCAGCTTTGAAAGAAAATCTCATTCAACTTTACTTCATTTTAACATTTAAGAGGTCAGAGTTCCCATAGAAGAACTGACAGTTCGCTTTAAAATACATTAACTTGAAAAATCTAAAAAACCCATCAGATCTACAGGGTAAAATAGCAGAAAAATCAAACCTAAATATACACACAGCCTGCATTACAAGTTGAAATGTATTTCAGGTATGTGTGACAGCTATTTCCGGAATCCAAAGTTAAAGTCAATATACATGGCAGTGTTGAATTTGCAATTCAATGGTTGTATGTATGGCTAAAAGTTTGTTTCCAATAAATCCAAGAAAAAGTATTGCCAGAGGATGTTAGAAAGTAACTAAGAAAATTTTTATCTCAGATCTTTCAATAGGTGTCAATCACATAAAGTAAATGCTTAAAATTTATGCAATAAATTAAACTTTTTTTTTTGGTATTCAAGGCTGAAATGTTAAATCGAAAAGATTTGTGCTATTACAGAATTGTAAAATAACCATTTGATAAAGAAATTATTAATTCAGCTATAAATTCCACAATTTATCCAATAAATAAGTAATTCAGCTAAATAAATTGAATTTTTAAGCAAGAAAATTAATACAGCTTTACTTTATTATAATGAAGACGATGAATTGTGATTGAATTAGTTTACACTAGTATTGCAATTTCTTTAATTGTCCATAATATACGTATTCAGCTGACAAATATCTAATTCAGCTGCGAGTTTATTCAATTCAGCTAATAAAATATTGAACAAAATGATAAATTATGCGTTAATTTGACTTAAAAAGGCATTTACAATGTAGTCAGCAGCGACTTTGATCAATTCTGCTAATAAAATATGAATCAAAATGTTAATTTATGCGTGTAACCGGGTCAAAAAGAGTTTACAACTTTTTCAGCTGTGCTTTTATTCAATTTAGCTAATAAAATATTTATTATTCAGCGAGTATTAACTTTATTGTGAATAAGAATTTAAAGGAACAATTTAAAATAATTAGAAAATACTAATTCAGCTACTAAATAATGCAATCTACAAATTAAAACAACTTCAAGTTTGCTCGTATGTAGTTTCAATTCAGCTAAAAAAAAGTAATCAGCTGATAATATGGTAGCTAAAATTTTACAAAGTCTATAAATGTATGTCAGCATATAAAATAATACTTATTCAGCTGTTAAGCTAAAACAAATAAAAAATTTGGAAAAATTTCACGCTACTTTATGTTAATAAATTCTGTAGAAATAAAATTGCATTAAACTTAAATTCAATTTCAATTCAAATTCAATACAAAATATACATATGTACATATCTTTAATATTTATCGCCTTACTGTAATTAAGCAGAATTTAAAATAAAAAGTTATGAATTTTCTATCAATTTTATTATTTATGGTATGTTTCAAAGTATAAAAATTTCTATTCAGCTATCATTTTTCTTATTCAGCTACATATTCTTACAATTATCTATCAATTTGCTAATATATGTTATGTTTAAAACTATAAAAATTGCTATTCAGCTATCATTTTTCCAATTCAGCAACAAATATTTTTAAATTAAGCTTAAAAAATTTAATGAAAAATATGCAAAAAATAAGCTAATTTAAAGACAACACATTAAAATTGTTATTCAGCTATTAAGTTGTTAGTTCTTTTAAATTCAGCAAATAAATTTACGTACAAAAAAACTAATAAGTTCTTCTTTAATAAATATATATTTTAATTGCACTCCATTTGGTTATATTTTTGTTAAAAGTATAAAAAAATTTTATTCAGCTATTAAATGTGGCAATTCAGCAAGCTGTTTTTTAAGCTTATAAAATTTCATGAAAATTTTTAATTTCAATTAATTTTTCTTACTGCAGCTTTTATCTCTGGCAACCCTTTTTATCACCAATTTCTTTTAAAAAAAGTCTATGCAAATTCCAAGCCATTTGGTTTTTCTTACAATTCTATTTAAATAAGTTTTTACATTAAACTCTCAAATATATATAAAAAAAAATAAAATTAAAAAATACTCTGCAACTCTATTGCATTTCAATAAAAGGCAAATGTTTACACAGGTTTTATTTAACTTCCTTGTTTTTTTTATTTTATTTTTAACCAATTTCTTTCATCCGATTCCCTTAAATTCGTTCGGCTCAAAAAGTTCTATGGAATAAAGAACAAGTAGTAAGAGATGAAATGAACTTTGCTGAATGTATTCAATAGTTCGTATTTTTTTTATTAAAAACGTGGCTGAATTTAAAGTAGTTTTAATAAACCACGAAAGTATAGAGATTTATTTGAAAAAAAAAAAAAAAACGTTTCAATTTGTTTTTCGCCTACTTTTTGTGAAAAACAAAAAAAAAAAAAAAATACTTTTGCCACTTAACGGCACTTACATAGTCTTCTATATAAGATAACTGTGCAAAGCATTTGAACATTTTCGCATTACAACCTGTCAAATAACTGTCAATTACAGATGAACATCATTCAATGTATTAATAATAGGATGGTTCTTGTTTAGAAACGATTAAAATTCTCATTCTCACTCTCCTTGAATATTCGAGAAGTGTAAAAAAACAAAGCAACCAAGATATAGAGAAAATTCTATAGCAGATTTGCTGAATCTCAATTTGGCAATTATTTTATATGATCCTCAGATCAAGCTGATCCTTCGTATTTGAATTTAGGCATAATGCCTCGTATCGAAAGGAGGGGCTAATATTTAGGAGGTAAATGCACGATGCACTACACCATTTTTCAATGTAATTCAGAAACTTCCAAATGAAATTGAGAATTTCAAGTTTAAATTCAGAAAATTCCAATTAAAATTGAGAATTTCACATTCAAATTCAGAAAATTCCAAATGAAATTGAGAATTTCAAGTTTAAATTTAGAAAATTCCAATTAAAATTGAGAATTTCACGTTTAAATTCAGAAAATTCCAAATGAATTTGGGAAAATTTCAAATGAAATTGAGAAATTTAGATATAATATTAAGAAATTGATTTGTTTTAAACAAATAGGTAAACTTTACACAACTTTAATCAATTGTGATATTACTTAAGGCAAAAAATAATTGAAACATATTACATAAACTTCAATTATTTTTTGGTCAACAAAATTAACGACTTTATCAGAGCTGGAAAACAAGTGGTCTGGATAGATGAGACTAACTTCAACTTTGGTCTCGTGTTGGATTCCGTACAGTAAAAACGATACCTTCTTCCCGTGGCCCCAACATACATTTAATAGGTGCAATTTGTACGTCAGGCTTTGTCCAAATGAATAGTCGTAGAGGTTCATTCAACGCCGATACTGCAAATGAATGGGTCAGAGGACTTTTTGAGAAATGGGAGGATTTGGGGAATCAGTTATCCCAACTCGTCTTGGTATGCGACAATGCTCCCTGCCAAATCTTTTACGATTGAGTTCCTAAAATCCAAAATGAATATACCAAATGTAAGTCCGCTTAATGTAGGTGAGTAGAGGCTGACATATCTTGAAGATAATAAACACTTCCAAGTCCTGCATAACTACCGGAGATTGCAGTACATAGAGCTATACAGCAGACTACTACATTTTTCCAAACTATCTGCAATTAGATGATATGCCTGTTGGGCAGTAAAATGATGCAAACATGTACATATTTACAATTATTTTATATCTACATTATTTTAATGTTACATATGAATATATAATTAATTTTGTTAAATACAAATCTCCCAATTTCAATATTTTTTTTATTTCATTTAGAATATGAAATTCTCAATTTCATTTGGAATTTTCTGAATTTAAACTTGAAATTCTCAATTTCATTTGGAATTTTCTGAATTTAAACTTGAAATTCTCAATTTCATTTGGAATTTTCTGAATTTGAACGTGAAATTCTCAATTTCATTCGGAATTTTCTGAATTTGAACTCGAAATTCTCAATTTCATTTGGAATTTTCTGAATATAATCGGTAATGTTCTGAATTACATTGAAAAATGGTGTAGAACATATGAACAGGTATTAAATAGGCGCAGTGTAAAAAATGGGGCTGGCAACTCTAGTGTTCTCACGCTGATGCCGCGGAATGATTGAGTAACTCTTCCCCGTTTCTAATACTTTTAACTCTTATACATATATGGTCAGTCTTGTAATAGTTTGGTTAAAATTCACAGACTTTAGTTAACTAACTTGGGCGGCTTAACTAACGACTTTTCATTTAAATTTAATTGCTTAAACCACCATCGTTAGTTAACTAGAGACTGTAAATTTGAGCCTTAGTACCGTTAAGTGAAATCTTGCATCGTGTCATTGTAATTAGGCTTGATATAGTCTTTACTTAACTAATGTTAACGGTTTACTAACGAGTTGTCATTTAAATCTCATAGGTTAAACCACCATCGTTAGTTAACTAGAGACTGAAAATTGAAGCCTTAGTACTGTTATGTGCGATCGTACATCGAGTCAGTGAAATTTGGCTTGAGGGGCATCCGAGATAGTCTTTAGTTAACAGCTTGAACGGTTAAACTAACGATTTTTCATTTTAATCTCATTGGTTAAACCATCATTGTTAGCTAACTGGAGACTGTAAATTTAAGACTTGGTTGGTTGGTTGGTTTACGTGGCTGCCCGTTACGCACAAGCATTCAAGTAGAATCAATAAGATTCCGTTTTGACAGACCACTCCACTCGTCAGTGTCAACCTAATTTAGGTCCAAACCCAGGCCTCGGATTCAGAGTACGATACTAGATCGATCCCGTCACATTGAGGTATCTAATCAGGTCACCTAGACCTATCCTTGATACCTCCGAAAGATCGTCTAGTATGCTGTTGCCCAATAATTTGTGTCTCGAAAGGTGTAAAGCCGGGCATTCGCAAAGAAAGTGGAAATTTGAGCCTACCGTTAAGTTTAAAAGTTTTGAGGCTGCTTGAACGGCATCGTATCAGTGCAATTTGGCTTGAGGGTCATTCGAGTTAGTGAAATGGCGGATGATTGTGCAAAAAGTGGTATGGTATTGCTGCTGTTTTATCTTTCAATATTTTCATTTAAAGGGCTGTGCACATATTACGTAACCCCTCAAGGGTGGAGGGGATTAAAGATTTGTTACGGATTGGAAATTTTGCACCGAAAAATTATTAAAAAGCGTTAGCGGGGGTATAAATCTCTAAAAACTGCGTTACGTAATATGTGCATAGGGGCTAAGCCTCGTAAATTATGTGTGTGAAGATAAATATGCCGAGTTAAATATGTTTTACGTAAGAGCTTACGTCATGGCATATTTAACTCAAAAGTTAAATATGTTTAGTCGGGACATTGCCATTGTTGATATATATGTATCTTAACTAAGATAACTTTGTATGATCTCTACGGGAATTTGGCTATTTGTGGGCACATTTTTGTTTGTCACTCATTTGGAACAATGGGAAATTAAAGCCCAGAATCCATACTTAATGACTATGTAAGTCCGGTTTCTCAATTGTATTTGAGAATTTTTCTATAAAATTTTGAAAATTAGTATTGTGTAAATTTTTGATGATCTCTCCTATCGCTTCAAGATTCCGCTCGAAAATGTGTTATATTCTAGGAGTAACCCACATTTAATTTCAAGAGATTCACTGTTAGTTTCTCCAGTATGTGAATAGTAATAATTACTTTGCTTCGGTTGCCTCGCCGAAGGTGTTTGCCTTTCGCCCTTCCAATATTATTAAAAAAAAAACCCTATTTGTCAGTAGGGCCGTTTCAAAATTTTAAAACGATCAGGTTTACTGTTTGGCTTCCTATAGGAAAACAAAAAATCATTCATGCACAGATATCGTTACCTTAATATGCAAAGGACCTAACCTTTTTTTTTTATTTCGCACTTTTAGCGGTTAGCACCTACAGAAATATGATATTTACACGATTAAAAAAAAACAAACAAAGTTTTGGGCCCTTTATATATTAAGGTAACGATATGTAGATTTAGGGTCGAAGTCAAGTTGCTAATACTAGAAAAGATATAAACATTTGCGAGCGGTCTTCCGTAAAATTTCCACCTACTAGCGCCAATTCGCCTTAAAAATTGGTTTTGTGGTATGGAATTAAGGCAAATTCATAACAGGTAGTCTCGCCTTAATTCGCTTTGAAATATCTCCACTGACTTTGTCAAAAAATGTATCAAACAATGTGTCAATAATGCATATGACCAAATAACTGGCGCACATAAATACACAAGGGGCGAAACATGGCGAAAATAATCACCTAATCTGTCGAGACTGACCAGCTGTTATGAATTTGCCTTGATATGTGATGTGATTTGATATCTGGGAGAGATCAAAAACACAAGCGCTAAAGGTAGGAACAATCAGACGTGGCTATGGACTGTATTATACATCTGAGTGGACTGACTTATCAAAAGTCCACTTCAATTAAATTAAAAAGTATACAAACATTTTTAATTTAAAAATTTTTTTTTTTCGTTTAGCCTTGAAAGTTATAACGTTTGTATACATATACATACATGCACAACTCCTACTGAATTAATTTGCAAAAAGACAATAACAACACAAATAAGAGGCACTGCAGTGTGTTTTCTTTGTGTGCTTAAAACGCCAGAGGTCATAAGATTTCTATTCAAAAAATTTGTTGTATGCAAATCAAAAACGTCAGAACATTCAGTTACAAAATAAAAAAAATTTCATTCATGCAGACTTGTTGAAATTAGCGTGTTATCAAAAGCAATAGAATTTAATAAAAAAATTATCGAATGAATAGAATGAATCAACAATACGACGACATGTTAAAAAAAAGGAAAAAATCTTTAAAACACTAGTTTTTGTATTATTGCAAAAACCCTTTAGATTTGAGTTGAAAGTACAGCTTAGAAAGTTCTAATAAATCAATATTATTCCTCAATATGTAGCAAATGATTGGATCAACGACGATCGGTTTAATGCAGTTAAATTATTTCACATTCTTTGTTTTCGTAAATTATTGAGTTCAGCATCAGTACCATATTCCGAGAAATAAACGAAGTCAAAGAGAAAGATTTTTACGAAAAAATATATGTAATGAGTGACAAAATGTGAGCGCAGGAGGACGACGTAACATGCCAGTTTCAAAACTGCTGGGCAAAATACTTGCACTTTTTTTTTTTTTTTATTAAATGTGTGTTTGTACTCGTATGTATGTATGTGTATGTGTTTGTGGTTTTAATTTTCAAAGAAATAATTTGCAAAATGTCATTTTTGATTTGTTTACCCCTTGAGAGTTTTATGAATAAAACACTTTCGACGTGTTTGTGCAAAACTTTATTTTCCAGCAAAATAACAAACGAAACGAAATCATTCAATTAAAAATTGGGATTTTGTTTAGTTCTTTATTAAATAAAATTATCGACAGATAAAAGAGATCGTCAGCAAAAGCTAGCTTAGATTGCTAAAGTAAACCACTTCAAGGTGTGTGTATGTGTGTATTGGAAATGAGGTGTGTATGTGCTCTTGATGTTATGATGGCAAGGCATATATGTACGAGTACATATGTAGGTGTAGTCGGCCCAATCCGTCTTTAGAAATTACTTTTTTTTTTTTGGAAAAAATGTGCTAAGCATGCATTTTATACGTATGCAAAAATACAAGCGACATAAATAAGCAAGTGAAAGTACAAATATGTAACGGCATATTTTTTCCTGTACGTTAAATGTGGAACCAAATAAAATTTTTATACATTTCATAAGTTTTTAAGAATTTTGACATAAATTTTTTAGTGCATATATTTGCATATTTTTGCATATTTTAATTTTTTAGACTAACTTTGCATATAAACTACTACAGATCATATTAAATGTTATCTTTTTAGTTTTTGCAACATATTCGCTAGTTTTTCCTGCATATTTGGCATTTTTAAATGTTATTTTCTTTTACAAAAAAAAAAAAAAAAAAAAAAATACTCTAGATTTTCGATCAAAGAATTTTGAATATTTTTTAGCAAGTTTTTAATACTTTTTTTCTAAAACACTTCACTTCTCTTTGATTTGTTTCGTGTCTTTTTTTAAAGCTTTAATACTTTTCAATTAGTTTTAGGCAGGGCTGTGGAGTCGGAGTCGGAGTTGCACTGTTTTTGCCGGAGTCGGAGTCGGAGTCGCTAAAAAAAGTCGCGACTCCGACAAAGAATTTTTAAATATTTTCCATAATAAAAATTCTGCGAATTTTTTTTTTTTTTTGTAATATTTTCTATTTTCAAATATTGGCCTTTTTACAGAAGTTGACTTAATCTTTTTAATGAATTATTTTTTAGTTTATTTAATTTGAATTATTAATTTTGTTGATTTTTTGTTGTGTGTTTGATTAAATAAAAACGTAAAAATGTGAAACTTTTCGTTAAAAAAAACGACTATTTTGCTCCTTTTTCAAAATCTTCAGCATTAACCCTGTTTGTCACTCATAAACTTGTGCTTTTATTTTCTCATGATTGAGAAGAAACCGAAGCAAACAAAAGCATTAACGCTCTCTCCCAAGTAAAAGCAATTTTGAAAAGTCACGGTTCACACAGTGAAATTTCATTACAAAAATATCAGTGTGCAGACACGGATGAAAGTGTAGAAGAGAATAAAAAAAATTCATAAGAAATATTTCACTATGTAAACCCGGACTAAAATCTAAAAAGAAAAAACTTCGCTGCAAGCGTTGTCATATTCATTCTAAAGCAGTATGGACAATAGGGTGTCCCGATGATTGAATCGCGTTAATCATTAGCAGGGGAATTTTGTGCTGATTAAAAAATGTTCAACAACTTTGTTTTTTGGAGGGTACTTATGGACCTCTAAAAGGGATTGAAGTTTGAGATTTCGCGAAAAAAAGTTGTTTGTTTTTTACAAATTAATGCTGAATTTTTTGGTAAAATAGTGCTCATTAAAGGAAAAATTTCAAACAATCGTTAGTGCACCGATTTTGATCCATAATTGCATTTTTAATACATATTAATATTTATTCACAAAAACTCCTTTTTTCCAAAAAAAAAAATTTTTTTGCAAAAAATTGCATTTAATTGCAAAATATTATAGTTTGATTATATTTTATGAAAATGTTTTTACGAGTAAATTTGCTTAAAACGGCAAAAAAAATCAATGAAAAATATGTTTTTGTGAATATTCTTTTTTAAAAATGCAATTATGATTCAAAACCGGTGCACTAACGATTGTTTGAAATTTTTCTTTTAATGACCACTATTTTACCAAACAATACAGCCATATTTTGTAAAAAACAAACAACTTTTGATTCAGCTTTATTTTGTAATATTTATTTTTATGTTTTTTCGCGAAATCCCAAACTACAATCGCGTTTAGAGGTGCATAAGTACCCTAAAAAAAAAGTTGTTGAACATTTCGCGATTCAATTATCGGGAATGTCCATATACATTTAGCATTGGAGTTGGAGTTGGAGTTGGAGTTGGAGTCGGAGTCGGAGTCGGAGTCGGAGTCGTACTGTAAAAATTTCGGCGGCTGGAGTCGGAGTCGGAGTCGCAACTATTTTTTCACGACCTCACAGCCCTGGTTTTAGGGATCGATTTGTTAGTGTCTATTTTTGCATATTTCCGACGACATATATATTTCCAGTTTTTCCTGCATATTTTGATTGTTTTTAATTTAAATCTTAATATACACTTTACAACAAAAAAAAAAAAAAAACACGAAGTTTGGTGTTAAACAATTTTAAAATTTGTCAGCAATTTTACCAAATTTTTTCATAAATTATTTTATTAACGGCTATAGACTTTAAATTAATTTTAGCAACTTTTTTAATGCAGATTTACTTTTTATATAATGATGAAAATAACTTTGCATACTTCGATCATTAGTATTTAGTGGTTACGCTTTTTTTATATTGGGCAAATATTTGCCATCAAAGAAACTGTTTGTTCCAAAAAGTATTATTAATATTAATCCCACATTATATTATTTTCTGTTTTTAAATTCAACTGTAAATAAGATGCAAAAAATCTACAAATATACTAAATTATAAAAGATTTACTTGATAAGATTTTATCTGTGTATCGAAAATAAAAACATGATATAAAGATAAGACAGACATATGGGTGGTGGGTGCTGGCTCAATAATTAATGAAAAGAAGTGAAATAATTGTTAAAAATACATATAAACTGAAAATTGCTTCCAATGAAAAATGGTCCCTGAGAAATGCCGCAATTAAAAAATAAAAAATGGCATTAAACTGAAAAATTGAAAACTGCCCCAAACCAAAAGTTAAAAATGCCAAAAAAAAGTTTAATAGTTTTGGTTGTTAATACTTTTTAAAAAGGCCATGCGAAATAAAAAAAAATCATCGATAATATCTTCTTATTATTAAGTAAATATTTTTCAATGGAAATACCCATATAGAAAAAATTTATTCAAATGAAACACTTGCGACGTAGATTAAATTATTCACAACAGAAGAGTTTAAAAAATTTTGCTATAAATAAAACTCAAATTAAAATTTCTCATGCCATACTCACCTGGATCAAAAACAAACTCGTTTCGCAAAATGTGGAGAAGTATTGTTAAAATTAATATAATTTTAACTATTACACTAATAGTTTCGGCAGAACATCCACTACGTATAACCACCAGCCTTTTAGATGGTAAGAACGCATTAGCTTTTTTTTTATCAAAAGAAAAAACAGATAAATTAAGAAATTTTTTTTTTTACAGGATTAAAGGTTAATATAACTACTGATCCGTTTTTAGAGGTGGGAAATAAGTGGTATTACTTTGGACTAGAAAAGGCAGGAAGGATATTATATTTTTTCGATATATTTTTTAGCTAAATTAATTCTTATCATTTTTATATAGAAATCTTGGTTTAACGCTCTCTTAACTTGCGGCTCTCTGGGCGGTTCTCTGGCCTCTATTAATAATGCTGACGAATTGAAGATATTGTCAGATTTTTTAGTTGCTAAATATGACACACGAAATTGGTGGTGGTTATCCGGTTCTGATCTGCATAAAGAAAATAACTTTATGTGGTATGGAAGCTATGAACCATTTAAATTTGTTGATTGGTCTATTGGCCAACCAGACAATGCTGGAGGTAATGAGAATTGTGTACATTTATGGCATCAGCCGACAAACTTTCAAATGAACGATTGGATTTGTCAGCAGTTGGCAAATTTTATTTGTGAAGTGAAGCCTAAAACTGTGGCACTAACTTTCTGGTGAAATCTAGTATTTATTTTAAAAGCTTTTAAAGCTTAAAGTTTTTATTTGTTGTGTGTTTAAAATGTCTGCCATTTACTGGTAAATTTTTTACCAGTGACTTGGTTTTATTTTGCTGAAATAATAAAAAAAAACTATTGTAACTTAAAAACAAAATAAATGAAATTTTTATCAATGTTTTTTTGTCGGCCTGGGTTCGATCCTTGGTCAGTGCAAATCATATCAACATCATGAATAATTTTAATGTATGACAGCGTGGCATTGTATTAATTGTTGTTGGAATGTTTAAGTGATGAAGGCATAGGATTGATCACTAAAAACTGTTCCGACAGCCATTGATACTGTTCCAAGCTAATGTACACATCAGCGAACTCTTTCTTCGATTATCAGAATCGATGATTCTTGCAGCTTAAGAAAATTTTGTAACCGGTATTGCAGCCGGCCACTTGATTCGTAGTCGATTTTGTTTGTAACCGGGTTTGTTAGTAACCGGGTTTGTTTGTAACCGGGTTTGTTAGTAACCGGGTTTGTTTGTAACCGGTTTTGCAACCGGGTTCTTAGGCAAAAGTTATATTGCTTGTATCTAGAGAAAAAAATAAACTTTTAAACCATATACATACATATCGCACTTGATCTACAAGGGGGTATTAGCTGAAACTTTTAAAAATTTCATGAATATATTGCAAGTAATCGATGTGCAGTAGTCATATCTACCCAATGAAATCATCTACATATATAATTTCCAGAACTTTCTGAAGCCACCAGTTGGCCTAGAATGTTGAAAATTTGTTTACTTACAGTACTAACCGTGACGAAGAACCTAACGAAGCCGGATTTTTGATTTTCGGCCTGTGAGCGGAACGGTGCGCCTGGCATGGATAGGCTTTTCAACTAGTTTTATATAATTTTCCCTGTCTCTTAGTGATATAAGAGCAGTATATAAATAATAAAGTTATTTGCCTCTACTGAAAATTTTAAAATTTTGAGTTAATAACCTCTTGTTGATCAAGTGCGATATGTTTTCTTAATATTGGTGTGGCCTATTTGTCTCTATGTATATAAATGGTTCTCGAAGGATCAACACACCGATAACAAGTCTACAATTCTTAAAACAATTTAAAAAAAACAGATTAATTTATAAAATTTATTTGAGTATTTTACCAGACCCACCTACCAAATTGTAGTTTTTCGCAATATGCTCGAAATTGCAAGAGCATAAGGTCGAAGCGGACCTCGAAATACATGCTGTTAAGTGGGTCTAAGATATAAGACATGACAACAGTATGAAAAATATGTTTTATTTTCTATTTTCTATTTTTTGTTTTTACTAATTGCATTTGGCCTGACATTGAGGTGTAACTATTTCCATTTCCAGCATTTCTTTATACAAAACTTTTCCTATTTCAGTGGGATTGTAGGTCACTAAAACATCGGCATTTTGTAAGGCGGCTATTTTATCCTTAGCTCCACCTTTTCCGCCTGATATTATGGCACCGGCATGACCCATACGCCTGCCGGGCGGTGCTGTAAGACCAGCTATGAATGCTGCTACCGGTTTCGGAGTCTCACCACAATTATTTTCGTTTAGATAATCGGCCGCCTTTTCCTCAGCATCGCCACCGATTTCGCCAATCATAACAATACCCTTGCAATTGTCATCATTTAGAAATATTTTCAAGCAATCTATGAAATTAGTGCCATTAAAGGGATCACCGCCCAAGCCTACACACAACGTTTGTCCCAAACCATATTGGGTAGTTTGATTTACAGCCTCATAAGTTAAAGTACCGGAACGTGAGACAATAC
This sequence comes from Lypha dubia, assembly GCA_947311025.1. Taxonomy (NCBI): domain Eukaryota; kingdom Metazoa; phylum Arthropoda; class Insecta; order Diptera; family Tachinidae; genus Lypha; species Lypha dubia. Next base: position 6,711,621 of record OX371262.1, on the reverse strand, counting down.
CAATCAGGCCACGTTTATGTATATGACCCGGCATTATGCCAATCTTACATTGTTCGGGTGCTATTATACCCGGACCATTGGGACCCACTAAACGTGATTTGTTTTGCATTTGGAGAGCATGTTTAATTTTTACCATTTCCAGTTGTGCTATACCCTCAGTTATGCAGACTATTAAGGGAATTTCAGCTTCAATGGCCTCCATTATGGCTGCAGCGGCTGTAGGTGCTGGTACATATATGACCGTTGCATGTGGCTGTGTAGCCACTTTTGCCTCTGCGACAGTTTTAAAGACGGGTAAACCTAAATGTGTTGTGCCGGCCTTTTTCGGTGAAACACCTCCAACAAATTTAGTGCCATAATTTAAGCCTTCTTGGCAATGAAAGGTGGCTTGTTTGCCAGTAAAACCTTGACAAATGACTTTAGTATCCTTGGTGATGCAAAGGTTTTTCAAAGTTATTTCATCATTGCAATTGGCGCTCGTGCAAAGTTGCTTGATAATATTTACCATCGACAGAGATTGGAAATGTTGCGGTTTTATCGTGAAACGTAAATTTGCCAACAGACTCATGATTATAACAAAATTTTCCTCTAGAGAATATTAAATTGTTTATTTAATTTTTTTTTTTTTTTTTTTTTTGTGGAAATAAATATTAAACAAAATTATTTATTTCTAACTGTCAGAGGACTCATGATTAGAAAAATGCTTTTCAAACTTTAATTTTTTTTTATTTTTAACAAATTTGAATGTTCGACACAATGAAGTGAGTTTACACAAACAGTGAAGGCTCGCTATGTCTTTTATTTGCACTGCAGAATAATGTCGCTTATCAAGCTTTTGCGAAATCATTCTCCCCGTGATAGCAAGCATCCTTCTAGAAACTGAAAAGCGGGCGCTAAAGTTAAGGCATTTTTTAAAGAATAATTTAAAGCGGTTAAGTAGTACAATAAAAATAGATTCAATGTTTAAAACATATATGTATGTATGTATGTATGTATAGTATATATGATTTATTTTATTCCACAAATAATTTCTCTTTTAACTCTCAAATAATGACTAATTTAAATTCATCTTCAATAGAGTTATTTATAATGAGCTTTTTCAGAAATAAACTTAAAGCATATTTACTTTGTTGTTAAACTTCTTTAATTGATTGCCTACTTTAAGGATTTAACAATAAAACCAAACAACTTAGAATCTTACAATTTCTTAGAAACTTTATATTCAGATTGCAATAAATTAAATGTTAAATGTAAAATTTCAACAATATATTCAAACTTAATTATTAAACTATTTAAATTTTAATGGAAAGTTGGTACTTACATAAATGTGTTTGTATGTATGTGCTTATATATCTATGACAACTATGTATTAATTATGTATGCTTGTTTATACGTACATTGTTGCACTTTAAATTGAAAATAACCAGTAAACATTTCACTGACAACTTCAATGATTGAGGTGAAGCCTCAAGCAATAGTTTTTAAGTTGAGTCGTTTAGAAAAACTACCGATTATCAAGTAAGAACTTGACAAGGATAATTACCAAGAATATTTCACAGCTGTTGCTGACATCAAACATGTCGTCTTAGAATATTCTCTGGGTTTGCTTGCAACCTGATAAAATTTCATTATTATTTGTATAATAAAATAATACAAGCCAGCATATACAAACATATAATTTTATTTTACACTTATTTTTGCAACCACCTGAAAGGATACACCGAACATGACTTGTTTTTGTACATGCTCGAATAGAAGTGTGAAATGATGTTTTTGTACAAAAACTGGTTGTGGGCAAAATGGTATATTAAAAAAAAAAAACATGAACAAACATGCTTTAGGTGTTTGCAGGTTTGGTTAAATCTGAAACTATTATGATAAGGAACTCTAATAAACCATTTATTTGTGAGTATGAGCATGCATTCTTCAACCACATAAATAACTAAACAAACAAATACTTGAAAATACTTGTGGTGGGACTTTTCAAAAAATGTAATTATTTGAAATATTATTATAGCAAAAATTTATATTCAAAATAGTTTTCTTTTCTGAAATTGATTGATTGGAAACTTTTACTTAACCATCACCATTTCTGGATGGATGGATGGCTTTATACATTATAAAATTATAAGGAGTACTTGTAGATCATTAAAATTTACTACCGAGCATTATATTGACTAAATTAAAAAGAGAAATTTAATTTCATCAAAATCGTCCATGAACAAACCCTAACGCCCATGCAATTCACATAAATTTTTTTGAAAACCATTTTTTCTAGTCAAACAAAAATCTTAAAATTTGGTACATAATTTTTCTAAAATAAAAAAAAGGTCCATGCCAAGTTTTAATAAAATCTTTCACGTCCAACGCCCCCACAATCCAAATCAAAAATCTTAAGATTTATTACAAAGTTTTTTTTTACAAAAAAAAAAAAACCCATGTCAAGCTTCAATAAAATCGACCATGCCCGCCACATACCGCCCATGCAATCCAAATTAAGCCTTCTTATAAATTTCACCATCCTACCTGTCTACCCTATTACTTTCTCTCAATTTCTGGCACAATGCAAGACATAAGTAGGGGTCATTCCCCGATTGCTAGTCCTACAAAAAAATTTAATTGGTCGCCGAAATTTTTTTCTCTCCAAACAAAAATCTTCAAATTTGATAAATAATATTTTTATAAAAAAAAAAAAAAAAAAAACATATCCTAAGTTTCGGAAAAACCGGCCACGCCCAATCTGCACCACTCAAGCAATCCCAATCAAGTTTTTCGCATAAATTTTTTTTCCAGTAAAGCAAAATTATTCAAATTTGGTACATAATTTTTTTTAGGATAAAAAAAAAGGAGCATGTCGAGTTTCTATAAAAGCGGCCATGCCTACTGCCCATAAAACTCATACATAGATAAGAATTTTTGTGAATATATTTTTAATTATTCGACAAAAAACTTTATTTATTCTTAATCTATCATTTCCTTGACTACATCGTCATTATCCAAGTCCTGGATTTTTCGGCTCATGTCTTCAGCTGGTTTAGCTTTCTCCTACCCTTTTTCTTATTTTTCTTAATGACCTTCTACGTCAAACTTCCAACCCTATCTACTCTTTTGCAGATGACAGTAGCTTAGTTCATTCGTATTCATTCAGCAACAGGCCAAACCCGTCGCAGATCCGGGCATTGCGGCAAAATATGAATGATACGATAAATCGCGATCTCCTGTCAATTTCAAATTAGGGTCATGCTAATAGGGTAAATTTTAACGCACGAAAGACCCATTGTACTATGCTCACACACAGACGTATGACCGGACATGCTGCTCCATCTGTAAATATGGATGGTATAGATATTGAGGAATCAGAAGCTCTTGATGTTCTTGGCATGAAAATTCATAGTGATGTTCGATGGAATGATTACATTTTTCATGTCTCAAAAGAAGCATTCAAGTGCCTCGGCTTTTTAAGACGGTGTAGGACATACTTCACTCCATCTGATCTCCTTAATATTTATACCACCTTTATCCGACCGAAAATGGAATACAACTCTCGTGTATGGGCTGGTGCTTCAAAATCTATTTTGAAGTTACTCGACCGCGTACAGGATAGGGCGAAGATGCTTATTGGTGACAGTAGGGTAGCCAACTCTATTGACTCACTGGAGCATCGACGCAATGTTGGGTGTGTTTCGTTGTTCTATCGCTACTACAACGGAATGTGCTCTAATGAAATCAGGGATCTTGTTCCCGAAACTCGTCACTTTTCACGTACAACACGCTGCTCATCAAGAGCGCATCTCTTTGTGGTCGATATGCCAGTGAACCGCACTACGCTTCACAGCGAGAATTCGTACTTTGGCCGTACTGTTCGTATGTGGAATAAACTCCCCGCAGAGGTCTTTCCTGCCACTTTCAGTGTGTCAGGATTCAAATCGAATGTCCACAAACACTACTCCCTTTATCCTCCTTCCCAAAACCTATTTTCCTTGTTCCGGCTCAATTCTTTGCATACGTAAGGGACATCCCCTCAGTGCTGGGCCTAATTAAAAAAAAGAAGAAAAAAAAGGGCGGCGCAAAATGTCACTAGTGTGTCGAAATTCTATTGAATTCCCTACAAAACATTAGCCTCTACTTCATGTATTTCTATTTCTTTCTTGCTTCTTTTATTGAAATGTATTAAAGTTATTTTAAAAATAAAATACAATTTTTTTAAAAAACTTTAAATGCACATTTCATCTCAAAATATTTCTCTGAAAAACTGCATCATTTGAATTTTGAAATTGAGTGATCGAAAAATAGGGGAATTGCCACCAAAAACGCTCTATGCACCACCCAGCCACTATCAAACTCTTTTCTCAAGACTGATTTTGCAGTTTTTATATAAATTAATTTTTTTTAACATTTTAAACGGGGAATGTCGGAACTAACGAAATTGATTATGAAAGTTAGCTGAAGTGCAATACCGCTTACATCGTCTTAAAGAACCGCGGCAACTTGAATTATTTTCTTAGGACCTGAAAAATGTGATCATCTATCGAAAATCACAAATTATTACTGGCATCTAAATAATCTGAGAACCTTTAATATTCAAAATGTAACGAGCTCAGTCTAATGCTAGTCGTAGCTGGGCTTTAAGGTATGTTGCAGCCTCTGTTTCCTATTTGATTTCAGTCCCCTTTTTTTGTTTTGAGTAACTTTATCTTTTTTTTCGGTAACTGTAGGTTGGTCCTGTTGCGCCTGTAGCAGTTCTTTTTCTTTTCTTAAATTATTAATTTCATGAAATTGATGCATTTAAGGCCATTTTTAAGGAGATCTCGTAACCTCCGATACCGACCGCTTAATATGTTTTTTTCTATAAACTAAATGCCTTCGAGTAAAAACTGACTATCAAACAACTAATGTTTGGAAACACCCAGTCTTAAGTTTTATTTAAATGGTTTTTAGCAAAATAAACAGGTAAAGTATGTGCAAATAACAAAGAAAATATATAAATGTAACAATCAAGCATACTCCCATCTTTTCATTTTGTATTACGGTCTCATGCAGAAATTTGGTAAACGTTTGCAAACGTATGACACTAGACAGACAGACAGACAGACAGATTAAGTTTCGTACTAATTTAGAAATTTAACTTAAATGATTTAAATGCAACTAAATACTATTTCAGAGATGGAAAGTTCTATACAATAAGAAAATTAGCATCGCCTTAAGCCTTCAGTATTGTACATAAAATACCTTTTGCAGCAATCACATCACACAACTATCACACTGTGGTACACATTTTAAAAAGACGCCCAAAAATAATTTACTCAATTTAAACAGATCCTGCCTGCATCACCTCATTGTCATTTAAGTTTAAACTTATAAGTCAAATTTTCAAAATCGATTTCACCTTAAGTTTTACACAACCTAAAAAAATAGTTTTTTTTTGAAACTTTCCGAGGACAGCAATGCGGAAAACCGTTAGTAAACGACTGTTAGAAGTTTGGCCGAGAAATTGTCCAAGTAAACAAAGTCCCAAAAAAAAGAGTGAAATAAATCCCCAAACTTGTACATGTTGGACGATTTTTTGGTCAGAGAGTATTTGCTACCCACCGCCTTGTAAGGAGATACCATGGTGGAGAAAATCCCTAAGCCCGGCCATAGGCCGGTTCTGCAAGAGATCTTTAGTAAGCAACTCCAATTTTGGAAAATAATGCCAAATTTTAAAATATTTTATTTGTAATAAAAACGAATTTTCGCGTAGCCGCGCCCCTTGTCCGGGCTTAGGGATTTTCTCCACCATGGTATTTCCCGACTCGACTATATTTCCTAAAGAGAAAAATGGCCCCAAAATAGGAAAAATGGTCCCAAAATAGGAAAAAAGGCCCCAAAAATAATTATTGTTGTTTTCAATGTAAAAAGTTTGGGGCCATTTTTAATTTTTCAGTTATTTGAGGAATAATGGCCCCAATGAAAAATGGCCCCAAACTGAAAAATGGCCCCAAACCTTTTACATTGAAAACAACAATAATTATTTTTGGGGCATTTTTTTCTATTTTGGGGCCATTTTTCAGTTTGGGGCAATTTTTAAATTTTTTGCTTTGGGGCCATTTTTCATGGAGCCTTACTTTTATTTCTATTTGCAAAAACAAATTTTACGATTTATAATTTTAAAAGCTTTTCTAAAATTCTACTAAATAATCTCCCTTTCTCTTTCTCTCTTTTCATTTTGAAATACCATATAGAAGTCTTGAAAGAAACGACACAATATCATACTGGCACTTAACTGCTCTGTATACTCACCCACCCATTACCGCCCCAAATATTTTTTTTGCGTTCTGCTTCATTTCAATTTGCCAATGCAGACGACATTTAGACGACATTTTGTCATTGTCGTTTATATGTATATCATGAGGTTTTCTACTTGATTTTTTTTGCTGCTATTATCTTTGGTTATTGCAAACATTTCAGTTTAGAAACATGTGGTTTTACCTTTTACCACCAACCATTTTACCAACTAACATTTACATATTGCGGTTGTAATTTAAAGGTAACAATCATCTTCAAATAGACAAAGTGTAGTGGGTTTGTGGGGGGAGGGGGAGAATTTCAATAACAACAAAGCAAGAATAAAACTACGTTGTTATTAGAAAGTTACACTGTAATCAAACTGTATTTATGTTAGCTGTTTTTAGAAACAACGCAGCAGCAGCAGCAGCAATTGAATGGTGTGTCATAAACAGATATTGTTTTTTTTTCTTTTTCAGTAGTGTGACGTCTTTTGCGTAGTTTTGCTTTGTTGCTTGTGGTTAAATGATTTAAAATATAAGGAAAATATGTTGTAGATTTTCTAATAGAAAAATTTCTAAATTTTAAAGAAATTTCTATCTTGCACAGTGGGGGATTTTCGTAAAATGTTTGGTGGTTCCAGCTATAAAGTTTTTTTCGTAACCACTTTTTTTTTATAAATTAATACTGAGAAAACGGGTTGTGTATAAAAAATAAAACAATAAATTTTTTCCCGGAATTCCCAAAAAAAAAAAAAAAAAAAATCGGAAAAATCCCCAAATTGGAGATTTTTGATCAGCTGCAGATAAATAAATTTTAAGCATAAATAAAATTAATTACATGCGAAATGATATATGTAGTTAAAGCGGATAAAATAGAAAATGTAAACAAAATTTTCTGAGAAGCCCGGAATTCGCAAATAAATTAAGAAAAGTTCCAAAATTGGGGATTACATATTTTTGTTTTGTATTATCACCGTATTTTTCTTGTTAATCGCCAGGTGATACTTTAAATAGATTTTCTAATAGAAAAATTTGTAAATTTTAAAGAAATTTCTATCTTGCACAGTGGGGGATTTTCCTAAACTGTGTGTTGGTTCCAGCCATAAAGTTTTTTTCGTAAACACTTTTTTATAAATTAATACTGAGAAAACGCGTTGTTTAAAAAAAATAAAACAATAAATTTTTTCCCGGAACTCCCAAACAAAATCGGAAAAATCCCCAAGTCCCCAGCTGCAGTTAAATAAATGTTAAGCAGAAGTAAAATTATTTACATGCAAAATGATATAGTCAAAGCGGAGAAAATAGAAAAAGTAAACAAAATTTCTGAGAATCCCGGAATTCCCAAATAAATTTAGAAAAGTTCCAAAAATGGGTATTATTTTTTTGTTTGTATTTTCGCTGTATTTTTTTTTTTTAATAACCGCCAGATGATTCCTAAAAGCATACTTTTGATGCAATCATTAATTTTTTGTTTGCAGCTTTGGAATTTGAGAAAACGCGTTTTTTTTCCATGTTTTCCTTAATGTTTCAGTAATCATGCATGAAAATTATTGGAAATTTCGTATACTGATTCAAAGAGATTCTACATTAAAAAGTTTTGTCTACGCCTGTTTTCCAACCTTTAAAAATTAAAATTAATTTTTTTATTCACATTTATGTAGTTTCCAAATTGAAATCACAAATCCTGACACTGCAATCTTTCATATACGAAAGATTTCATTGAAGTTGACAAATCGCTTACCAAAGTTGTACTTCGTTAATATCGCAAACTAATGTGTCATATATTGATGAAAAATATTATTTGTTTTCTTTTTTTTAATATCTCCCACTTTATATTGGTGTAAAGTTTGCCAAATGTTTTGCTTGTTTTGTTATACGGCACGTATGAGTAATAAAATTATATCAATCATACGTTTTATTTCAGAGAAATCAATATTACAAGAAATTTAAGCCAGGCCAGAATTATTTATTAGCCAGTGTGTTTGATGGAAAATAATGTAAGACCGTTTGCAGCAACTGGTTAATACTGCAATTATTTTCCGGCAAACTAAAACATTTTTATTGCAACTAAAAATTAAATTTTTCCATTCTCCAGCAAAAAGTTTTGCATACCTTATGCAGCTTTTAATAATAAACATGTATGTATGTATGTATGTATGTATTTATTTATGTACTCGTAAATTTTAGTTAGCTGCAGTAATTAGTACAAAAAAAAAAATCAAATATGTATACGATATACAAACAACTTTTGTGCTGCTGTTTGTTCCTTTTTGCTCGTTATTTATTATTGTATTACGCTGTTGTACCATGTTTCCTATTTCTATCTTTTTGTTTTTTATTTTTTGTTTGTTTTGTTTTTGGTATGTAAATATAAAATAAATATAAATTATTTAAAATTTTGTTTGTAACTGCATATGTTGCCTTTCACATACATTAACAATTAGTTGTGTTAAATATTTAATTATAAACATACACGTAACAACACGTATGAAGAACATCAGCAACAGCATATAACGATTTACACATAAAAACAACGAGAACATTAACAATTACAACAACTGCAAACAAACTTACGGAATAATTTATGTTACGTTTAATGAAATAATGAAAAAAGAAAAAAAAAATTGAAATGAAAAAGAAAATCAAATTTTATTATACCGATAAGGCAGTTAGTTTCCTGCTTGCTAACTCATTTAAATGAACAACAGGAAATATACATAAATATGTATGTATATACTACATATTTATACATTTGCGCAATGGAGTGTGTAGTAGTAGTAATAATAACGGTAGTATGTATGTCGTTTAGTGAAATTTCCGTTATCTTAAATTTATTCCCTACTTCCCAAAACACTTAAAGAATGCTTATTACAATACTACATAGTACGTATGTATGTATGTGTGTATATGTATTGTATGTAGATATGTACTATGTGTATGTGTGTGTGTTTTGAAAATATGTGTTATGATGTGCATAAAAATAGTTTAGACGCGATTTCAGCGTTTAGGTAGCAAAAGAAGAAACTAAATTTTTAAGGTTATTTCTACCACACTGAATACGAAAAATTCAATTGAAAAGTTCATTTCTACAACGAATTGTTCATTAATTTCGAGTAAAAGTTCAAGTACGTTAAATCAGTTAATACATTTATGAATTTTATTAGAGTAAAAAAAACAACAAATGTTTTTAAAAAACTTTTTACATTGAATATTAATAAATATTTTCATTACAACAATGTATTTATACATTGATTCAATGTATTGTTGCATTAAATTAATGAATGTCATTAATTAAAATTATATAAAATATATTTTTTAGTGTAATGAGTTTAAATCGCAATTCTCTTTGGAAAAAAAAAAATAAAACAAGAGAATTCAATAAAAAGTTTTTAGCTTTAAATTACACTGCACAACAAAATAGTAAAATTTTACTTAAAATGTATACCTTTTTTGATACAAACTCGCATTAAAAAATACGATATTGTAAGTCTTGTTTTTTTCTGTAAAAATTAATTGTAAAAAATTGAGAAATTTATCCTTGAATGCGTTTAAAATTTTTACCAGTACCTCTTTTTTTTACACACTCAAAGTTTACTTTGCTTAAATTTAATTCAGCTTTCAAAAAGACAGAGAAGATAATACTTTGTTGTTCAGTCTTCCCGCAGTTGAGTACCATTTGATTTTCTAAAAGGGGTGTTATCTCTGTCTGACGTTTAACTGAAAAGATCCATGCAACAAATAGTTAAAGGGATAACATTTTTCTTCTGCTGCTCTAGATCAAATGGATGAAAATACCATAACAATGTGCAGAAAAGCACAGGTCAACGTAAGCTTTTAGAATATCCATAAACGCATATAATTTTTGATCTCTCTTTTTTTTTTTTTTTTTTTTTTTTGATAACTTTATTATTTATTGAATCTTTAATTATAAATTAAATTATCAATAAGTTTTTCAATTCTTAAATCTAAAAAATATTAAATATAAGTTTAGCCAATGCTAAACAAAATTTTTAATTTCAACGGTTAATTTTTGTTGTTTTACATCTCTCGTGAACGGCTGATCTCTTCTGCCGAAAAATTTTTAATGCTTTTTGTTGCACAGTGTTAAGTATCCCAGTTCTACTGCTACATTTTTCAAACCCTCTGTCATAGTTTACTACTTTTCGCAAACATATACTCACACAAATATGCAAAACCAACACTCTCTTAACAAGCATGTTCTTTTTGAAATTTTAACACAAGTTCCCACCCTCGCCCCGAACTTAACAAACATCATTTCATAACCAAGAACAACACTTAAGTGAATCTTATTGTAGTTGTTCTTGTCTTGCGCTAAGCAATAAGTGTATTAAAGATGTAAGACAATCGGATAAGGGATTGGAGGGTTTAATGATTATTAACACATAATCATAAATTTTTTTTTGTTATAAAATACTTACTATACGATATAGTGTTTGCTATAAGTTCACACAAGAAAAATAATTATTTCGGAAATTATTTTAAAACTTTGTTCACTTTAAGGAAAATGGTAATAAATTAAGGAGAACAGTTAGAAAAGAAATTTTTTCTTAATATCAAATTCCCACATCAAACTAGTTTTTATTAAAGATATTTTACATTTCATGTAATATATAAAATTAAATTAAAAAATTAAAAAAAAAAATAATCCAATCTTCGAAATATTAAAAAAATTTCAAAAATTCATCGAACACTCATTATGACAGAAAATAATTTGATACTGTCGGTAAATCCGACAAAATCTAAACTCTTTTCCGATAATAGAAATTTTTCGAAAATCGAAAAGTTTTTGAATATTCGAAATTTTTCGAAGACACACCAAATAAGTTCGAGTTTATGGTATACTAAAAAATTCAATACAAAAAGTAAAGAATTTCTTAAAATATGAAATTTGAAATGAAAAATTTAAAAATATTTCATTAATCGAACATGCACTAAACAACAGATTTAATTCATAAAATACTTATAACTTCACTAAATGAGTTTGTGATCACAAAATTCTTATAGTCCAGTAAAAACGTTGAATCTCTAGAAAAAATTTAACGTTAGACTGAACAAATCTAAAAGATTTTGAATATTCGAAATTTTTCGTATACAGTATACAGTTAAGCCTCGACTATCCGGTTCTCAGTAAAAAATTTCTTAAAATTCGAAACTTGAAATGAAAAATTCACTATTCGAACAAGTTTAAATTCATAAAATACTTATTACTTCACTAATTAAATTGAAAAAAAATTCACAAAATTTCAAGTTTAACTACAAAATTCGAAAATTTTATGTCTGTTCGAATATTTAAAATGCTATTGATCGAACTTTGAAATGAGATTTCCATTCGCAGATCTTTTAAAAGAAAAATATTTAAATATTAGAAGGTTAGGTTCGGTTAGGTTAGGAAGGGTAGTGTGAAATACACATCCACTCGGAGACCCAATTGGATCCATTGTGATTCCCTTCATTTATAATTTATTGACTAATTAGTCTCCTTACTGTCCAAGGAGAAACAAAGAGCCCTTATCATCCATCATTCAGCCATTTAATTCCCATGATAAACCCCCTGATATCCTCAAATTTGCACTTCGCGATATCACTCATGCCCTCATGGAAACGTCTGCTCAGCCATCTTTACCTATGGCATTGCAGCCTTGGGCAATGACAGATGATATACTCTATAGTTTCTGGCTTCTCTTCATCCCCACACATCCTACAGAAATCCGGAGTGCTATTTTCCCATATGCTGGTCCACGCTCTAACCGAGCAATGGCCAGTCAAGGCCCCTACTAAGTCTCTCAAAACCTTTCTATTCATACCCAGCAGTAGATCAGATTTACCTGAGTCTAGTTCTGTCCACGTGGACCTCGAGACTCTACAATCTTCTCTATTCCTCCAGGAATGGTTAATTCTGCTAATTACCCAATTACTGAGTTCCCTATAGTAGTGACCGATTGGAGGTTTAACCGACCTGTCACCAACTGCCACATCTAATGCTGACCGTATTCTTGCCAGCTCATCAGCGATTTCGTTTCGCACAATATTGCAATGTCCTGGTACCAAACAAAGCTAATTAGAAACTATAAACTATTTTTAAGCCTGCACCAAATTAGGATTTATTTTTAATTCATAGAATATTTATAATTTCATTAATTTAAGACACTCTAAATCGAACCATGAAATTCGAAAACTTTTCGAATGTGTGAATTTTCGAATTAGTTTTCAAGAAATTCAAAGGAACAAAACTCAAAGTTGAACCGAAAAATATTCGAATGTTCGAAATTTTAAAATATTTTCGAACTCGCATTAAATGCAAAAAAACTTGTTTTCTTACTTAATGTGAAAGCTCTATCATATTTTTTTACTTATCTGCTGGTTAGGTAACAAAACGATACAAAATAGGACCCATTTAGATGGGTTTTATCATTTTCATAATTTAGGGTTTTCGCCAAATGAAAATTCTCAGGAATATTGCAAAACTCTCGCATTCTCTGTAAATTAGTTGGAAGGTTTGGTAAACAACTTTATAAATATTTTAAAGATGATTAAAGATTAAAGATTTTTTGTTAGTTTTGCATACAGAACAGCTTTACAATCGTCTTTTCCATGCTTTACTGTAGCATTTAATTGTTTCTGTTGGAAATTTTTAAATAAATTTAAACCTTTCGTAAATTAAGCGTTTTATTCCGTAAAATTTATTTAACTTTTCAATGCAAAGAAAACCCTCCTTCCACATTTAATCAAACTTTGTAAATACAAACACAATTAAAAAGCTTCCAAGCAGTGTTTGAATATTAAACTATTCACAAACATATATTTTATAGTATCTTCCTGCACCATTTGATATCTAAATGATCAGGAATTCATGTATGCCTTTTCATGTATGTATGTGTGCATATGTAAGTCTTACTACCCGTACAAAAGTAGTTAACGATTCCCCAATGAATAGAGAAGTTTATCTAAGGAATTTTAAATGTGTTAAATTAAACATGTGTTTAAAATGTAGATTTCGTGTAACAACCGCAAATTATAAACATTTTATGGTCTAATTTGGGGTTTCTGTCTGTCAAAGCTTAATACAAATATAAGAAAATTAAGTTGCCTCAAAAACCACCGCTGCCGCGTCACTATAACCACGATGTGCTTTTTTTTAATATACTGACAAATACGTGTACAATAGCAAAGTTGCAGCTATGGATTCCATGCCATTTCATGTGGCGGCAACAAATGGAAACTTTTCGGGCTAAATGTAAAATAAACTATTTGGGCATACATACACACAGATTAAATACATTTAAATTTCTAGAAAATAATTTATTTATCAGCGAATGTATTATTAGCAGGAAAACCGGATATATGCCTTTAAAACTGTGTTTTATGCGCATTAAATATGCAGGAATAGTTTTAAATAATATTCACCCAAAATTACAAAAAAAAAAAAAAAAATATGCTCTTAAAAGGTCATATAAATTATAAAATTCATTTATGACAAAGTAGAATTTTCTCGTTGTGGGCAGTCGAATATAAAATATTGGACACCAAAATTGTTTTTTTTTTAAAAATCAGACCATATTGAAGTTAAAAAAGGAATTTCAAAATATTCAGGAAAATATATGTTACAAAAATCTTAAAATTGTAGCCTAAATAAGCGCTGTAGTCGGAAATAGGCAAAATTATGCTGTAAAAAGTAAAATAAGCAATAATTGCACCAGAACTTATTAAAATTGTGTAAATATCCACTGTAGTTGGAAGTAGTCAAAATTATGCATATTAAGTAAAATATGCAAAAATATCCTTAAATATGCACTAACGAATTGATAATAAAATTCTTAAAAACTTTTCCGAAATGTACAAAGAGTTAAGTTTGAAGTTTAAAAAAATTTCAAATTATAAAGGAAAAACCACATAAAAATTCTCCAAAAATATGCAGCGAACTACGAAATAAACAAAAATATGCAGTCAAAAATGACTAAAATGAATTTGAAGATGGACACTAAATTCGATTTAGTATTGAAAATTTAAAATCTTTAATAAAAACATTTATAAATTTTTGTTAAATAACAGACATTTGCCCCAAATAGGCAGCGAAATGCAAAATAAGCAAAAATATGCAGTAATAAGCACTAAAATTAATATGTAAATATTTAATATTGAAAGTTTATAAACTTTACTGAAAAAGTTTCTAAATCTTAAATAATACCAGTTTTTTCAAATCAGATTAATTAAAGAAAAATATGAATGAAAAATACCAAAATATGTCAAAACGGAAAAATGCATAAATATGCACTAACTAATCGATTTCTTAAATCTTAAATATGAATTAATGTGACTAAACTCGGATTAAAGCAAGGAATAGTGGATAGTTTTTAGAAAACTGTTTAAATTTGGTAAAATTACTGACAAAATTTTAAAGTTGTTTGAGCGATAAGTTCTTTTTCAAATAAAAAAACTTAAAATATGCAAGAAAAAACAAGCTAATATGCCACGAATCCAAAAAACTACTCTAAATAGGCTCTACTATCGGAAATAGCTGAAATGATGGTGTAAAAAGTAAAACAAGCTAAAATATGCTAAAATATGCAAAAATATGCACGAACAAATTGATGGCAAAATTCTTAAAAATTACTGAAATGCATGAATATTTTATTTGGTTGCATATTTATCGCACAGGGAAAGAATATGCAATTGCATATGTATTTGCGGTTTCCCTGATTATTAGAATAGAAACTTAAATGAGTTTTATACATACATACTCAGTGTGATCGGATGAAGAATAATTATAGAGCAGCTGAAATTTTTTGTATGTGAAGTTAGTTTATCACATTCAAACAATGTAGAATTTTTGTTTTGTTTCAAATGTCTTCGCCTGAAACACACTTTAGGGGCTGTGCACATCTTACGTAACGCCGTTTTCTGAGATTTTACCACCCCCACCGTAACGCTTTTTAATCATTTTTTAGTGCAAAATTTCCAATCCGTAACAAATCTTTAACCCCCCTTGTAGCGTTACGTAATATGTGCACAGCCCCTTAAGGTAGATAAACATTGTGCTTCCTTCAATTTAAGTTTTCTTATTTACTCAACTTTATCAGAATATTAATCAAACAATAGCATTTTAATTCACTTTATACTCCAAAGACAACCAAGTCTATACGTAGCAAGCACTTTATATGTATCTTAAGTTCTACGTCAGTTTAGTAAAACTATTTTAATTTCGAATATATTAAATTTTAGCAAAATACTTTAGAGCTGAAAGGACACGTGCATACATTAACATAGAAGCTCACATAAAATTAAAAAAAAAAAAACTACATAAATTCATTCCAATAAATTTGTATAATAGCAGATGAACACTTAGAAAAATAATTTTAAACGATCGTACGTTTTACAAAATTTAACATATAAACGAAAACAAAAAAAAAAAAAAAAAAAAAAACAATTTGCTCTCCACTAACAATCACTTTTATTTACATTTTTTTTTTATTATTTATTTTTTAGCTAAACATCTGTGGGTAGAACAAAATTCCAACATAACGATGCAAAAAAAAAAAAGAACCAACGGCACAATTCTGGGTAAGTTTAGAATATTTTATTACTAGTAAATATAGAAATAATTACAACGAAAGAACCTACTTAAAGTTAGTTGAGCTTTAGGCGATCCCATTCTAAGCTTACCCTTTCAAAGTGCAGCAACTGGCAAAACCTTAGAACAATGGAAGTGTATATCTGCCCTAAATACTGAACCTAATCCACAATATCTCTTTCATTTCTGTAAACAAATATTTTTATTTTGGTAGAAGTTTTTTTTTAAGATCATTTGAATAATTTCTCTTCGATAGTTGGTTCATAAACATCCTCCTTTCGAAAAATAAAACTACTGAAGCAAATTGCAAAAAAAAAAAAAAAAAAAAATTTAAAAACTTTCCAAGAATGGAATCGTGTAATAATCAATAATTTTTGGGTGGCGAATTTCTGATTTCATTTCATTCAAATGAGATGGAATTGTACATATCAAGAACTTGGTCCTTATTTTGATCTCAGTACTTTTTACGGCCGAAACTTTTTGGATACGAACTTGGCCTTATTTTCACATTTATGTTTTTGTGTGGATCTCACTTCTTTTTTCTAAGTTGTTTTTGTATAAATATTTATATGTATTGCTTATCGTGGCCTACATGTGTAGAAAATTTCAGCTTTCTAGCTATACTAGAAGTACCCTATACAAAGAAGGGGCACCATAGTTGCACCAGATGAAAAGTGCCTGTTTTAAAATTTTCGTTAATTTCTTATCAGGACCTACATGTGCACAAAATTTCAGCTTTCTAGCTTTACTGGAAAGGCCCCATACAAATAAGGGAACCCTAGTCCCCCCAGGTAAAAAGTGCCCGTTTACCTGTGTACGAAATTTGAGCTTTCTAGCTCAACTTAAAAAATCATTTTATGTAATTTCTCATCACTACCTACCTGTGTACCAAATTTTAGCTTTCTAGCTATACTGGAAGTGCCCCATACAAAGAAGGGGGATCCAAGTCCCCCCCGTGTGGAAAGTGCCCGTTTTCAGATTTTTCTGGTTATTTTCTCACCAAGACCTACCTCTAGCTTTACTGGAAGTGCCCAATAATATTGATGAGTCAGTGAATATGTACTAAAATATGGACTTTTCGCACCTTAATATCTCGGGAAGCTTTTATGGTAGAACTTTCAAATTTAACCTGTGAGGTCACCTCTGTGGGGAGACCTTATGTTTCAAGTTTCATTTTATTAAGATCAAGAGGAGCAAAGTTATGAGGGGGGTAAAAACTGCTCGAATGGTTTCGTGTAAATATACACACTGTGTGGCCGAACTTGGCCTGGCGCACTACCGTGCTCATTGATCTTTCTCTATATTAGTTTACCAATTGTTCTCCATATATAAAAAGGTGTTTAGTATTCAGAAACGGACGAAAGGATGGGAGCCATTTTTACAATTTGTATAATTGATTTTTTTTTTAAGTGATTTCTTTCTGTTATACTTGGTATCTAAATTTGTCTCTTGGATTCCTTTCCTGGTCGGTTGGATATTAATTGCGCCTAACAAGTTACAGTGGTGGCCAAGCCTTAAAGCCCACTATGGGCCAATAGTTATAACTATAGTTCTGTTTAAAATTTATTTACTAAGTTTTTGAAAATCCTTACACATACCAATACATTACCTTAAAATGTATTTAAATGTTTATTTATACGGTCACGTTTCTATTTGATGGATTCCGATTTAGCAATTTGAGGTTATGTTGACCGTTGTGCTAATTTACACAAACTTTGTAAAACTTCTGGTATTGAAACCAGAAAATTTTAAAATGTTTTTTTATAAAATTTTTTGTTACCTTAATTTTGGGTAATTTATTTAAAAGAACTTTTCGTGTATCATGTATGTCAATATGTGTATATCAATATACTTTGATATATGCGTGTTGCTAATTATAGCACTTGGCCTTGACCCAATTATTGGTTTACGTTCTTGTCGCTATGAAGACTAAATTGAAAAGAACGGTCCAGATTTTTATCATATAAAACTCCGCTATAAAATCACGTTATTATTCGGACAAAAAAAAAAACCTACACAGTTAGTAGTGTACGTATGTATGTAATTTATTCCGAAAAATACAACAACGTGAAATTATTTTTTCATCGCAAGAGACTTTGAGTAAATCAATTGTAGCGCCCGCTGCACGATGAGTTTGACGAATAAAACAATTATTTTGACTAAAAATTTTAACAATTTTCACGCGTTGCTCTGGTGTAAGTCGTGTCAGTAATGAGTTTCATAATCAGCTGTTAAATGGGTGCTTAAATAAAGCAGTGATGCCAACTCAAAGTTTTGACACTCTATAAAAACACCCAATACTTACATACATAGGGTTCGTTCAGCAGATACAGTTTTCTACGCTCACTGTTTTTCGTAGCAAAGAAAAAGTACGATTTATTTCATCAGATTACGATATTTCACTTCAGTTTGACTTTTGAATCAAATTTCATAATCACCTCGGGAATAATTTTTTCCATCGGAATTTTTCACTTCTCGTTTGATATTTTCACGGGAACAAAAATTCCACTGTTATTCACGATGGGGGTGAATATATTTTTCAATTTTAATTTACTTTAATTCACAAATAAAATAAATGAAATTTTTTTACAAAATAAAATTCAATCATTTTTATTGAAAAGTCTATGTGTTTGATATTTTTTTTTTAAAAAAGTGAGCAAAATTAATCAAATAAAAAGCTGCTACAACTAAACTGTTTTTTCTAGCAGCTGGTTTTTCTGATGAACGATTCCATAGTACATACATATAGCATATTCTAAATTTTCAGTTTACTTAAATTTCGTGAAAGATTAAATAAAGATAGTTCTTAAAGTTTAGTTACCAAGGTCACGATTTTATCTACATTTTTATAATTTTCTATTCAAAAAAAAAGAGCGTATTTAATGACAACTGTTTTTACTAACAGTACCCAAAACTAATTTTAGCTACCAAACAGAATTTTATTCATTCTCTGACATTCGAAATTTAAACATTCATACTTTCATATCGTGCAAGCGTTTGAAAATTAAATTACTTCCAAAAAAATAGAGAAAAAAATATTAAAGTTAATTTTCAAAATTTCCAATGTGGACAGGTGTTAACGGTTTTAAAATACTGCTTATTTTTGCCGTTTTATATATAATTTTATATATTTACTGTTTTGAGATCGGCAAGTTTGTTGTAAAGTTTCGTGAAAAACATGAACGAGAATTGAAAATTGATAGAAGAAATGGCAAGTAAACAATAAAAATAATTTATTTTCACAACATAAACAGACGATCATGAATGACATCGACAAACGTATAATCAACGTTGCCGTTTTTGGTTACTTTTAACTAAAAGTGTTTTAGCTTTTTGTCAGTGTGTGTAACTTTTTTTTTTTATTTTTTTTCTCACGAAAATTTATCTAATTATGAGTAATATTTTAAATGTGTTTTATGAAATAATTGATCAACTCACAAGCCTAGTTGTATCGCTTATTGTTGTATATGAAAAGACAATTTCAAACAAAAGTTCTCAAAACAAAAACAATTTTAGAACAATTTATTTTTGTTGACAGAATTTTTGTTTGAAATTGTCTTTTCATATACAACAATAAGCGATACAACTAGGCTTGTGATTTGGGCAAATGTTTTTAAAACTATTAATTTCTCAGCGGCTAATTTGATTAAAAAATGTTTTATATATAAAACCATTCCTTGGGGCAGGGTTGGCTTAGCCCCTCCTAAACCGGTTTCTATAAATCGAACGTCATTATTTTTTTCATTTGATTACATTTTAAGGAGATTTTGATTTACCAACACTGCGTGTAAAACTCTGGCATATGTATGTGTTAGTGATTGTTTTGTGGTAGTTTTATTATTCATATAGATAATTCATGAGTGAAAACAGTATACGAGAATTGTGTGCGAACTCAACTCTTTCATGATGTACAGACTATAATTTCCGATGTATATATTACTCAGTACAAATTCTCATATCAAACTAATGAGTTGAAATGCATAAAAAGGTACATTAATAAACGGTTTTCCAATAAGAGTGATATGATTTCTTAAAAAAAAAAAAAACTCATTGTTATTTAATGTGAAGTAGAATCGATACAATTAAGTTCTAAATGAAACGTCATTCAAATGGCCTCCACGACTTCTTCTGCAGGCATGAATTCGATGAACACAATTTTCGAGCACTTTTTCTACTAAATCAAGTCGTATGTCATGAATGGCACGTTCAATATTGACTTGTAAAGCTTGAAGAAAGTCTGGTTTATTTCGGAAGACCAATGATTTCAAATAACCCCACAAGAAATAGTCTAAAGGTGTTAAATCACGACTTCTTGGAGGCTATTCAATATCACAATTTCTTGAAATAATCGAATCTCCAAACTTTTCTCGCAATAATTCAATTGTTGCATTTGATGTGTGGCACGTAGCCCCGTCTTGTTGGAACCAAATGTTGTCAAGATCAACTTCTTCCAATTTTGGCCATAAAAAGTTGGTTATTATCGATCTATAACGCTCTCTAGTGACAGTAAGGGTGTTACCAATTGTTGAGAACGTCTTGGAATCGACAAATTGCGGTCTTCAGCAATACTTGCCTGAACGGCAGCAATATTTGCATTACTTCAAGCGGTTCTTTGTCTTATTGGCACTTGAACATTATGTAAAGAAAATGTAAGCTCAAAATTTTCAACAATTCGACGAATAGCGAGCACACTTGGACGATTATTACGACCATAAAATGGCACTCAAAAAGCGCACTCAAAGTTGCAAGTGGAGAACGATTATTTTGATAATAAAACTGAATAATTTGTAAACGTTGTTCTTGCGTAAATCTCTCCATGATGAAATTGTAAAAACTACTGAATACAATGCAAAACAAATGACAAATCGTGACATATTATAAATGGCCGAATCGTCATTTCAAACTCATATCATCCCTATTGGAAAACCTTATATTTGCTTAGAGAGGGATTGAACTGCCAATTATCGGTTTCAAAAGAGCAGATAAGAATTTAAATTTTTTTTGTTTAGATCTAGTTAATTATAAACATGTCATAACTTTAAACCTTCAGAAAAAAACCGTCAAATTAGTATTAAATATTTGACTGAACCGGACCGCACATTCTTCACCTATATTTGCGCACCTTTATAAAGTTTTATAATTGCTTATAGGACCCGATGAAAAAAGTATTGTAGAGAATATAGCATTCAATATTCCCTACCTGCCTATCGAAGATCTCATCAATCCACAGTTTATCAATCGCAGTTTGAATGAATCGTGTGCTCTATATCCCATACTAGATGACGTTAAGATCCACAATGACTATTGGCAAGAGTTTAACAATCGTAATTTTTCTTACTACATCTTTGGTGCATACTTCGACAATCGACCCGCGGTAGTGAGTTCTGAACCTGTGGTACGAGTACTATCCATGATAAATTTTATAGGTCAAAAAGACGATGAATATCCCTTAATCTATTGTCAGCTGTGGTATGAAGAGCAACCCCAACCATTTGTTACACCCATAAAGGAGATACATAAAATTTGGTATTACGAATGGAGTCAGAGTTTGGATCACCACTATGCCCATTTTATAGCATGTCCCATGCAACAAGTACATAAAGACTGGATACCACATACCATATCATTGGTAGCTAAGCCCTGCGACAAGGCTACAAATAATGTCCGAGTAATCTATCAGCCTTTAATGCAAAGTGAAAGTAAACAGGATTTCGCTGTGTGTATTAAAGGTTTAGATTTTCCAGGTGTAGATATGTCACATCGTATGGTGGAATATACTGAAACATTGCGTGCATTGGGGGCAAAAAAGATTACAATGTATCAGCTGCAAGTGCATCCGAATACAACAAAAGTTCTAGAATATTATGAAAATACTGGATATCTAGAATATCGACCGATGAGTCTGTCCACAGCGGTAAGCAATTTGCCAGATTATCGTCATTTGGAAATTAGCAAGAATTCTTGGTCATACATTTTACACGAAGTGATACCCTACAATGATTGCTTATATCGTAATATGTATCGTTATAAATATGTGGCTGTTGTAGATACCGATGAAGTGCTCATGCCTTTGGGCAATATGACCAGTTGGCATGATTTAATGGCTTTGGGTGAGAATATTAAAACCTCAAGTTGCGATAAATATGCCAGTTTTTGTTTTCGTTGTATCTATTTTCCTCGTTATCCGGAAAAACCTCGATATACCATGGATATACCGGAATATTTTTATATGCTGCAACATGTGGAACGAGTTAGGGAACATTTACAACCCGATATGGCTACTAAATGTTTGCTTAACACAGATTATGTTATAGCGACACATAATCATTTCCCTATACACTGGCCGAAGTATGTGTGCAGTAATTATTCTTTTGAAGCTAATGTGGCACAATTGAATCATTATCGTGAGCCTGATATTGAAGAGACTTTAAATGATCCGGTAGTGGATATGAATTTGTGGCGTTTCAAAAATGAAATTATTAAACGTTCTTTGGAAGTTTTTGAGAAACTCGGCTTTTTTAGTGATGAGTAATAATGGCCTTGCGAAAGTGTTAAATCTAACTGCAACAAAAAATAAAACAAAATAGATAAATGCAGTAACAGAATACCTTCCAATGTCTAATTGTTGGTTATTTTTTTGCGCAAAACGGGTAGGAGAAGTACACATGCACGTTTTGTTGGTTTGGTTGTTTATTTTTAAACTTGTAACCTGTAAATATACTAATAGTAGCAACTTTAGACGCTTTCATCACACCAAATACTGAATCCATAATAAACCACAATACCTTGTTCACTTCTCTAAAAGAATACTTTTAATTTGGTAAAAGTTTTACCGAAATCGGTTGTATAATATATTCATGAAGTCTGTCACAAAAAAACCTTATTGCTTTTTAATTTTATATGTAAATAGTATTTTTAGCGCAGGTCTACTTAATGTTTATGCAACTTTTAATAATATTCTTGTTAGTAAAACTTATTAAGACTGTTATTTACTTAGTATGGGCGTAGAACTTCCCACATTTCTAGTCGTTTAATAGTTTTAGCACCAAAGTTGTGCTTAATTGCGTTAATTGGATTTGATTTGATTACCACTGTAAAACAAAAGTGAAACTGGCAAGAGCTTATTAAAACATATTTATGTACACATACATTCACACTTATTTAATTTATTTTATATGAAAAAATAAACAGAAATTCCTTCCACAATTTCGTATTCTATTTCTAAACAGAAAAACTATTGCAAAAAATCAACATATTAAATTCAAACTGTTGCCTTAATAACTTTTTAAAGCAACTGACAGCTCTATATTGATTTATGCAATAATTAAAGCATATCCTTAGGGGTTTATATATAATGGACCGCTAAACATCTCTTGTCGAACGCATCATTTCTATTCTATCAATCAATCAGTACGCGCTTAAATTACATCGAAGTAACATTGTGAAAAATTTTGCTCGTGTTTGCAATAAAAATTTCAATAGAAATAATTAGTCCCCCGAAATAAAATTTATATCAAAATAAAGTCCAGAATATCCTCTTTAAGTGTATGTAAAAATATTTATGGAAAGTGTAAAATTAGAGTGAAAAAAATCGGTGTGAAAATTTATGAAGAAAAAAATGCACATCCTCATGTAAATTTTAGTGCAAAAGAAAAAAGTTTTCCCGTTAGCCGGCATAGTTGTTGTTGTTGGCAATGGAAATAAAATACAAACAGTTGGAGAGCGAGTCTGCTTTGCATGTTGTTTGTGTGAATGAGTGATTTAGTTATTAAACACTTGTCGGTATAATGAGAGGGGTGAGAAAAATGAAGGTTGCCTCATAGACCACGACAGCCAGCTTTATGTTTGAACTTTAATAAATAAATAAAAAAAATTAAAAACAGGTGAGTTATTATTTTGTTTTTATGTATGAAAGTGTGTACATACTTACATACATACATACATACTTATGTACATTCTTACTTGAATATTTACATATACAGGGGAGAAGCTTTGGTCTTATAAAACCAAAATTGTTAGTTTTTTGTCGTTGGTTTGATATTTTTTTAAATTTAAATTTTAATATCTGAATTTATTTTCTTAGTAATACAACTACAAATGCAATACTAAAATCTTTAAGAAATCTCATCTTTGTAGCAATTTTTGAGTGAAATGGAATCTCATTTATTTGCTTAATTTGTGTTTGAATTATTATATCGTTACTTTCTATGCAAAATTTTCCATAACGACTACTTAGCAAATCATTGGTATACGAGTACAGTGAAACTTTGATATAATAAATTTGAAGGGAATAAAAATATACATCGTTGTAGCCATGATCTATGCACAAGTACAACAATAAATTTCAACATGCATTTTGTTTATGTAAAGACATGCTTGTGATGTCAGCACAGCTGTTTTGTATGTATTTAAAGGTTATGCTGAAACAATACGAGTAAGAAGAGAATTTGATTCAAAAAGCATAAAAACGTAAACAAAAATATCTATGATGGCGTCCAAAAATATAAAGAATTTATGACATCTTTAGCATGTTGTTGACGATTTTTAACGGTCAAAACTCAACCCTGCAAAAAAAGCATCTAGTGATTTGCACAGACCTCGCAATTGGATTGTGGCTTGTAGATATGGATTCTTTGTAGATAATAATGAAATTAATGATCTAAACCCGTGCATTTTATCTGATTCGAAAACAATATTTTCTTGGTTCCTCTTTTTTTTTTTTTTTTTTAATATGACATTTATTCGAGCAAATTGGATATAGGTTTGTAGAAAAGTAAACACATTCATAATGAATGAAAAAAATTGTTTGTTGTGATGTTTATAAAGTTTTTTGAAAAGCTTTTTTGCTTGTGATATGTAATTCGCAAAATGTATTTGCGAGTTTATGCATGAGTAGATGAGTTTTGGAAATTTTCAAACATAAATGGTAAAGATCTACTGATGAGTTGGTATTTAGCACCCAACGAAATGCATATAGATTTGCAACCCACAACAAATAAATAAAAATTTTTAAAAACATTTTATTTATTTTGTGTTCCCTGATTTTAAAGCCTTTTTTACTGTTGATTCTCATCGCTTCAGTAATGACAAATTTATGCGAATTTAGAAATGCGTTAAAGAAAAATTTACTTATTATAATTATTAAAAGGAAATAGAGAAAATAAAAGTTTTTCCAATTACATATGAAATTGTTTTCGTTGTTATTTTACAAGATACGAGTAGCAGGCATACGTTTTACGACATTTCTTTTAAAATCGATATGTACAATCTGGGGAGTTTATTTAAAAAAAAAAAAAAATTTTAATGTTAAAATTCTCTATTGTGCTGCGCACGTGCCACACTTTGTACCCATTGCAACCCCACTGTACAGCACTACATTCACACATATCTTATATACCTTTTTAATTTTTAAGTTACTCAGTTTTTTTGAAATTTAAAAACTAAAACCAAATCTTACACTGGAAAAGTAAATAGAGAGAAACACTTGTTGCTTGTCGTTAGCTAAAATCCAAAACCACGTAACCAACAAAAAATGAGAAATCGGTTTTTTGATTGATTATAATGCATATCATCAACATCCATGCCCCCACCAATTTTTACTCTCATGTAATAAAAATTTTACATATTATAAGCGACAACCGAAAGTACGTAACTACTTATAAAGTACGTAACATATAACATATTTTGTTTCTACTGAAAAATAATAAAAATGTTAGTTACGTGGTTTTGGATTTCAGCTAACGGTTTTAACTGAGAGTATCCTAAAACATTTAATTAACAAATACAATTTCATTCACTTGAACATGTTTGTTTGTTTATCTTATCTTAACTTGCCAAAATTTTAAAATAAAACTTAATAAAATATTCAATATTAATGAAATATTAATCGTGCTTTTGAAGTCTTTTTTTATAAAATTTGTTTAATTATCCGATATTTCTCCACTTCTTTCTGTGACTTCAATGATAAATTTTTTAAAAGAATATGCTGAATATCCCTTAATCTATTGTCAGCTGTGGTTTGAAGAGCATAAAATTTGGTGTAATGACTGGAGTCACAGTTTGGATCAAAACTATACCCTGCTATAAGCATGTCCCATGTCAGAAGAACATAAACACTGGATACCACATACCGTATTATTGGTAGCTAGGCCCTCTGGCAAGGCTAAAGCAAACCGACTTTCGCTGTGTGTATTGAAGGTTTTGATTTTCTAGGTGTAGATATTAATGATGTTACGAATACTCGTATTCGTATTCGATTACTCTACTATTGGCCTATTTTAAGATATTCTTATTCGTATACGACAAATTCAAGCGAATATTTCTCGAATAATTTGAACATTCATTTTGCAAAAAAAAAAAAGAAAATCATACAACAAGTTTAAAAAACTACATAAATTGTACAAAAATATTTTAATTTATAATAATTTTTATTTAAAGGAACGTAAAATAATAATCTTCTTAAAAAACAAACGAAAATTATATTTCGTAACTATCATTTAAAAGTTAGAGTCTTATATGTAAATAAATATCATGTTAAGTTAGTAATCAATTCTCAGTAGAGGAATGTTGGACTTTAAAAATGGAAGAACTAAAATTTAATATGTGAAAGTCCACCAATACATGTGGCTGCGCAATTTGTGAAAATATGTTCTCCCAAACAAAACTGAATTACTAATTGAATGCGCAAGCACTAAACTAATTTAAAAATGTTCAGTAGCGGTCTTCTAATTCGGCATCTCAATGTCATAATAATGTTAAATAGCTAAAGTAGTGTGACAGTTTTTTGTCAATTTATTGTTATTGAGACAGAGCGAGGGATTTTTTCCCATTAAATTTGATATATTAAATTTCTCTAAACCTTAAAAGTAATATTCGTATTCGTATTCGGCGAATACTGTTTCAAATATTCGTATTCGTAATCGTATTCGCGAAAACTAAAAATTGATATTCGTAACATCACTAGTAGATATGTCACATCGTATCACATACTGCGCTACGCAGTATAAGCAGATACTAAAAGAGCCCCCATGTCTTGATCGTTTAAAACAGAGATCTGCTTGATTGCGTTTATAACGAAATATTTTGTCTTTTTGAATACTAAAATAAAAAAAAAATTGCAATGCATGATTCACATGCAATGAGACTTTATTTTTACTAAATGTGTGTTACTTACTTGCTTTTGTAAATTACTCATATGAATCAAAAAAGCAATGAATCAATATGATTTTTTTGAATACCATTTTAAAAACAATGCTTTGATATTTTCAGATTAATAGAGCACGTTTAATTATACGCTAAACTCTACTTTCCACATTTCTTATCATGTGTTTTAGAATTCATTATGATACAAAAATTACTTTGAGGACCTTTTACATTTATTGTAAAAAATGTATATATGAAAACATAAAAGACAGCAAGCCTTTTGTGAGTTATTTCAATACATCGCAAAACAATCAAATGTGAGTAAAAATATTTTATTTTAATTTTGCTAACAACACTTAAAAAACAAAAGCAAGCAGTGTAGTGATGTTTAACAACTCGATTAGAGCAAGGTGTAATAGAAAACGAAATTTGAATTATTTTAACTATGTATTTCAAATCCATTATAGTTTAGCTTTAGACTGACTCATTATTTTTTTAAATCGCGTATTTATCACAGTTTGATAAAAAAAAGAAAAAGAAAAAAAAAACGCCATTTGAAAACAAATGACTTCGGGCCTTTAAATGGTGATAGGTTTCTGCCACAGTGTGCAGATAAATTCTTATGTTTTGTAAACTAGAAAATATTAAAAATTTTGCATCAATATCTATGTACGTAAGAGTATACATATCGATGACTTAATATAGAAAGGTCGTATCCCGTTTTTTTTTCAAAATCGGTTTTTTTTTATGTTCGGGAAGACAAAACTCAAATACATCTCCCTTAAAAAATTCAGTTTCCTATGTTGACGAATAACAGATTTACAGTAATTAAAAAAAGCACTAACTCAATTTTTGCATGTTATTTTTTTCAGATTTTATTGAGTTTTTTCCTTCTCCTGTAAAGTAGCTAAAAGTTGAGATACGACCTGTCTATATTAATTTTTCGATATGTATGTATGTATGTATGCGAACAGACGAAGTATTTTTTTTTTTTTTTTTTTTTTCATAAAATTTTTTTGATAAGGGCTATGGAGGTGCAAACTTTTATTGTTTTACATAAAAACATTTAATATTTATTTGTTTTAGTGAAGTCAATTAGTAAAAAGTTCGTCATTATATTTGCTGACAATAGGTGTGTTCGTTTACTTAAAAAGAATTGCCCCAACATATTCAAAATTTTCTTTTATTTTTGTTTGAGAGGGTTTGCTTGCAATTTGGCGACGACCTCTTTTATTTTAAAAATGATTTTCAAAATAATATTTTTTATTGATCGGGGTTTGCTTGAAGCTTGGTGAATCTATTTCCCTGCCCGAACAGGATCTAGATCCTAACTTAAGGTAGTAGCCGCTTGGTGATTTTTTTTAATAATTATCAAGACCACAAATGTTTGAACAACTTTAATCGGAAGTATCGTTAAAAATTTTTGTTGTATTTAGGCTAAGATATGTTCTCGTTTCACCGCTCACGATGTCAGAATACATTGTATACTTCTTCCATTACACTGCTCAGCAGCAAAATCGTCCTTTAAATAAAACTATGTGGACTGTTTGGTTTTTCTTGTGCTAAACTCAAATATGTTTTCGGTTTTTCTCCATCACGTAGGGTTTTTTATGGGCGTGGCGTTTATTCCTTTTTATTAGTCAGGTACGAAGACATATTTTAGCCTAACTCCAGAACGACTCATCCGATTTTCATAAACAAAACACCACAAGATGCGTAACAAATTTTCCAAATTTTATCGTTTTGAAATTATTCAAAAATTTAAGAGGGGAAAAATTTTTTTCTTGAAAAATTCGTTTTTTTTTTAGTTTCAAAATGTAATAAAAAAAGAAATAAAAAGCAAATATTTTATATTTTGCACATTTTTCTGAGAGCTAAATACCTCAAGAATAAAATAATAATAATAATTTTCGGTTCAATTATAACTTTTCTTTTTGATACGTGTAAGCAGGGCCGATATTTCATAAAATATTTGGAATTATCATCGTTAATTAGCTGGATTCTTTCATAATACACCTCTTAATTGAGCCGTTTATTTTGAAAGTGGCATAACTCACTTAAGAAAAAAAATCAAGCTAATGGGAACACTAAATAAAATTGAACGGCATCTTTTCATTTGTAAAACATTTGCAATCAACAAAAATAAGTGACTTATGCCACTTTGAAAATAAACGGCTCAATTATGCTTTGAAAACTTATGGAAAAATTACTAATTTCTAATTTAAAAAGTGTCTGTTTTGCTACGACTTATAGCTTACTAGTTTTTAAACGTGCCTTCGTTCACTTCGCTACATGTTAATGAAAAAACAAAAAAAAAACGGTACAAAAAGTACCAACATTTTCTCATATTACCTCAAGAAAATACACTGTTTTTTATTGTAAAAAAAAAAAAAATTAATCGTATTCACTTCGCTACATGTTAATGAAAAAACAAAAAAAAAAAGATACTAAAAGCAAAAACCAAAAAGGCGCCAAAAGTACCAAAATTTTCTCATATTACCTCCAAGAAAGTACACTGTATGTTATTGTAAAAAAAAATAAAAAATAAAGTACCAATAGTACCAACAGTGCCAAGTTTTTCAAATTTTACTACACACAATCAACGGAAAAAAAACCCAAAAAGTACCAATTTGTCCCGTTTTTACCCCATTATGCTTTCACTCAAAACCATTGAACGGCTTTCACGTTATTGTGGACCATAATATTAGTAGAATATTATACCAACGAATCAGCTTATTAATATATAGATGTTACTGTCCTTGACATTATCTCAATTGACAGTCGGTTCTTCAATATTTTTAAGCAGATAAATATACATACGAAATAGGTAGTTAGTATTGAACACTGTTTTTCTTTTTGTTTTCGTAATTGTTGCAGAAAACCTAAATTTCTAGCAGAAAATATTTCAAAACTAAATTTTAGTCTTTCGCAGACTTTCGATATCTCGAGTTGTTTCGTACAAAAAATTTTTTTTTTCAACCGAAAATACTTAGATAATTAATTTATTGTAACGACTGGAGATAAAAATATACTAGTTACTATTTGCAATGTGGACAAGTGTTAAAAATTTCAAAATATTTCTATGCTTTGCCGCCATATTTGTGCTCTTGTACATTTACAATTATGACAATAGCGCCGTTAAGAAATTTAGCCAAAAAATTGAACGTAAACTAAAAATAGATAGAAGAAAAGGTAAATAAATCAATTAACTTAATTGAAATAAAAACAATTCAGTAAAGTTTATCTAACAATTTAATTAAAAAAGCATAGTTTGTAAAAAAAAAACTGTTGTGCTCAAAAGCAATAACAATCCCATTCACTATTTTGTGCAAATGATCTTGATTCGTAGTGGTGTGTAATGAAACGTTACTACGAGTATGCTAGACCATTTACATAGATAGTGAATATAGGTCTATTATATTTATAAGATAAGACAGTAAAACAAAACAAAAGAAAACAAAAATAATAAGGTTCTGACGTCTGTTCCAGTTAGAGGCGGCCCAAATTAAACTTTTTATTTTGCCAGCTTAGGATATTTAACCACTAAATGTGGCTGCTAAACTAGCAAAAAAAAACTGCACTCAAAGATTAAATACTTTACGCAGAAAACACAAGGCGAATTCAATATTAGATGGCTTTATTAGCCTACGTCATCATCATAATCATCAGCTGTTCCAAACAAAAATGAGCCTTTAGAAAAGTACTGTAAAAAAATTTTAATCAAAAAGAAATATTTTCATACAAATAATGTTGATGAATTTTGTTGTTGAAGGAATACGCCTTCAGAATATTTTAGTGGAACATTGCAAAATCTCTGTTTTTTTTTGTTGCCTGGGTCTTTTTGTTTCTCTCGAGAAAGAGAGTAATATATATTTATGACAGGTATTAAGGCAAATTCATAACAGCTGGACTTGCCTAATTCGCTTTGATATCGAAAAATTTAACGAACAATGTGTCAAAATAGTCTTTGACAAATTAACTGGATGACATATACAAGGAACGAAATAAGGCGAAATTATTTACCTGAGCAGTCGCATCCACCAAGGCGAATTCATTACCAGGTGGCCTTATTAGCCTACGTCATCATCAGCTGTGCTCTCAAAAATTGCTTATCTTGAGAAAGTAGGTTACTTTTCTTTATATACTATTTATATAAGAACATTGTTGCATTTGTTTTGACAGATGGATATACTTTTAGCGGCGAATGTTATTGTTGTAGGGATAATACTAGCTGCTATTAATTCGCCTTGGAGTCTTTCTGTTTGTAATTTGACTTGTCAGATACACTAAATACAGTTTGCTGTAAAAAAATGCCTTAGTATGCGATAGGAATCCGTACAAGGTGGTCTGATAGTTTTTATCTCTGTCAGCTGTCAAAGCACATTTTTCACTAAATTTTTTGTGACATCCCAAGGAAGGAAATTTTAAGGCAAATTGGGGCGACACAACCTTTCATGAATTCGCTTTGCTTGGTATGTGAGAAATTGTACTGAAAGTGTGGCGAAAAGAATCAATTACAGTATATTCGTCTCAAATGCCGTGCCACAAGCAGCAACAGTAATTAGAACCTTGTTATTTTCTTTACTTTCTAAATCAATTCATAAATCAAAAGAGTGATATCCATGAACATTTTTTGTTTTGAGCACAAGAAAGTTTAGCACAAAGAACGCTTTATATTCAAAGTCCTATTGATTTGCTCTCATTAATTTCAACTACAGCTCCCAGTGAAACAGATTTTGTACAGAACATTACCCGTGACATTCCCTACCTGCCTATCGAAGATCTCAACAATCCAGAGTATAAAAGTCGAAACTTAAATGGATCATGTGCCTGGTATCCATCCTTAAGCAATGTTAAAATCCACAATGACTATTGGCAAGAGTTTAACAATCGTAATTTTTCTTACTACATCTTTGGTGCATACTTCGACAATCGACCCGCGGTAGTGAGTTCTGAACCTGTGGTACGAGTACTAACCATGATAAATTTTATAGGTCAAAAAGACGATGAATATCCCTTAATCTATTGTCAGCTGTGGTATGAAGAGCAACCCCAACCATTTGTTACACCCATAAAGGAGATGCATAAAATTTGGTATTATGAATGGAGTCACAGTTTGGATCACCACTATGCCCATTTTATAGCATGTCCCGTGCAAAAAGAACATAAAGACTGGATACCACATACCGTATCATTGGTAGCTAAGCCCTGCGACAAGGCTACAAATAATGTCCGAGTAATCTATCAGCCTTTAATGCAGAGTGAAAGTAAACAGGATTTCGCTGTGTGTATTAAAGGTTTAGATTTTCCAGGTGTAGATATGTCACATCGTATGGTGGAATATACTGAAACATTGCGTGCATTGGGGGCAAAAAAGATTACAATGTATCAGCTGCAAGTGCATCCTAATACAACAAAAGTTCTAGAATATTATGAAAATACTGGATATCTAGAATATCGACCGATGAGTCTGTCCACAGCGGTAAGCAATCTGCCAGATTATCGTCATTTGGAAATTAGCAAGAATTCTTGGTCATACATTTTACACGAAGTGATACCCTACAATGATTGCTTATATCGTAATATGTATCGTTATAAATATGTGGCTGTTGTAGATACCGATGAAGTGCTCATGCCTTTGGGCAACATGACCAGTTGGCATGATTTAATGTCTTTGGGTGAAAATATTAAAACCTCAAGTTGCGATAAATATGCCAGTTTTTGTTTTCGTTGTATCTATTTTCCACGTTATTCGGAAAAACCTCGATATACCACAGATATACCGGAATATTTTTATATGCTACAACATGTGGAACGAGTTAAGGAACATATACGACCCGATTGGGCTACTAAATGTTTGCATGGCACTGATTATGTTATAGCGACACATAATCATTTCCCTATACACTGCGCGAAAAATGTGTGCAAAGCGTATTCTTTTGAAGCTAATGTGGCACAATTGAATCATTATCGTGAGCCCGATATTAAAGAGACCTTAAATGATCCGGTAGTGGATGTGAATTTGTGGCGTTTCAAAGATGAAATTATTAAACGTTCTATGGAAGTTTTTCAAGAATTGGGTTTCTTTAGTGATAAGTGAAGAATGAAGGGTACATTTTATCCTTCCGTTATGGAATGGATGGTCAACTGCATTTAAAATTATTTATACTCGTACCTAAATGAATTTAATGAATTATGTACCTTCCAATGAAAAATATTGGAAATTATTTTAAAGTGCTGCTTCCAAATTATAAATAAGTATGTATTTTCCGGCTTCTCACAAAATTAATAAAAATTTCTTAATGGTTTAAAAAAAAAAACATCTGGGTCCACGTAATAACTGTATAATTGGTTGGTAAATTACGTGACGAGTTGTACGTTCACAGATGTAACGATTTAGGCCCTGTTTTTTTAGTTACTCGATTAGAAATGATCCGGACTGGCAACACTCCCCAAACTACAAGTTAAGCATAATTTTTTATTATTTGGATTTTATTCAAAAAATTTCCGAAACTCGTTGAAGGGCCACATATTAAAACAATCTAGAGTATATAAATACCAAGGTAGTTTCACATCTATTAGATTTGACGACTACATGCAGTGTTTATAAATTTATAAATTCACTAGCGAATTCCGTATAAATCGCGTTGAGTCAGCTGCCTTTTTCACGCAGCAAAATATTTTAAAATATTCCTTTCGACTGACCTTAAAGGACTTTACAACTACGGTTTTTAAGTATCTTGTATCGTTTTAAAGGAGATTGTGAAAAGTAAAAAGATACACTAAAATTAAAAGAGTTATTCTGTCTGTCGTTTATATAGGGTGTTTTTTATAGAGTGTCACAACTTTGAGTTGGCATCAGTGCTTTATTTGAGCACCCATTTAAAAGCTGATAGTTGCTTTTTGTTTAGGTTGCTTTGAAATTTCATTATGAAACGACTTACACCAGAGCAACGCGTGCAAATTGTTGAAATTTTTAATCAAAATAATTGTTTTATTCGTTAAACTAGTGGTCTGAAACTATCGATAGTGCTGATACTATCGACAGTTTCTGACTATCGTTTTACCATCGAAAGCTTTTAATACTATCGATAGTTTTCGATAGTTTTTATTTTTCTTATTTAAGTGTTTTACCGTTTATTTGCATGCGTGTAGTAGTGACAGTAAAACAAATTGGCAGCACTTTTTATTAAAAGAAAATTTTCAACGTACATTTACAAAAATTTTTTTTATCAACAACTTTTTATAAAATTGTAAAGCTATTTAGTTTGGCAAAAATATGTAGATTCATCAAAAGAATTGAGAAGGGCAAGTATTTCATATAAAATAAATAAAATTAAATAAAAATTAAAACTAATAATTAAATAGATGCCACCGTAAGCTGGGACAATGACGACTATATATGCAAATATGCACAAAAATGATTGGATTGTAAAAAATATTTAAAGTAAAATAACTTATTTAAATATGTACATACCTACATATTTAAATAAGTTATGCAGAGCACTGTGCCGGAACTCAGAGAGAGGGATAGAGTAGAGAAGATAAATGTTGAAAGTTTAGAAGACTTAACTCTTTCACAACTGTGCTTTGCGTGTTATGTTAATTTTTAAGGCAGTGTTGAGGCGCCTCCGGTGTTAAGTAGACGCATTAACTATGTTAAGCTGTATTAGCAGGCATTTTAATAATTGTTTTACTTCGCCGATGTTTCTGCTAACCGACGAAGGAGGGCGCTGTTGTGTACATTATCTTGGATAACATAAATCGGTGTCGGAACAGTTTTTTAGTGACCAGTGCTATGCCTTCATCACTTAAATGGTCCGACAACAATTAATACAATGTATCAATAATGTAAATTAGAGAAATTAATGATGTTGATTCACTTGCTCTGGCCAGGGTTTGAACCCAGGTACCACGTCATTGTTTGCTTAGTAGTCATCGCGCTAACCACTTCAGCCAACACCACCCTCAATTTAATTTTACCCAAAAAATTTAAATGATCAAATGCTACAAAGGAAATTTCAATAAATTTCAAATACATATATACATACTTAAAATTGTTCACTTATTGTTAAAATTTTTTACAAAATCGTTTCCTTTACATTTCATTCTTCTCTCATTTGTTTTTTTGTTCGTCTTTAGAGATCTTACTTCTTTGCACATTTCTAAATATTTTTTTATTCTATTTTAATGCTGCAAATAAAACGGAAATAATTTAAGCATTTTATCATATTATCTCTTAAAATTTTTCCTATCTGTCACGGAAGTCTTGTTTTGTTCTTTTTATACCAAAGTTTTTTTTAAGATTTTATTCGTTTCTTTTATTCTTTGTAAAAAAAAAAAGAATTATTTTAACGGTGCAAATACTAAGGTTTTATCTATGGACATTATTAAGAAAGAAAATCTGATTCGGTTTTTTTTGTCGGTCAGGTCAACTTTATGTATGTGTGTTTGTATTTGCATTTTACTTAGAATGTGAAGTTGCCCAGTTTTCTCATCATAAAATTATTTTTGTACAAGGTTGTTTGTTCAGTTATAATTCGATTGGACTACAGGAATTTAAAAAATAATTACTTTAAAAGATTTCACCATATTGAAAAAAAGTATAAAAGTTTGTTAAAAATCTTCACACACACATCTTTATTTAATTTTATTAAAAAAAAATAAATAGAATTGTGTGTAAAAATTTCCTATTCCATTTCTAACCATAAAACTATTGCAAAATGCCTTTTAAA
Source organism: Lypha dubia (assembly GCA_947311025.1). Lineage (NCBI taxonomy): Eukaryota > Metazoa > Arthropoda > Insecta > Diptera > Tachinidae > Lypha > Lypha dubia. The sequence continues at coordinate 6,675,889 of OX371262.1, read as the reverse complement.
TCTGAACTGTTGCAACTGGCAGTTCTATATTGATTTATATAATAATTAAAGCATATCTTAAGGAGTTTATATAAAATGGACCACAAAACATCTCTTGTCAAACTAATCATTTCTATTCTATCAATTAAATCAGTTGGCGCTTAAATTACATCGAAGAAACATTGTGAAATATTACGCTCGTGTTTTCAATAAAAATTTCAATAGAAATAATTAGTCGCCCGAAATAAAATTTATATCAAAATAAAGTCCAGAATATCCTCTTTAAGTGTATGTAAAAATATTTACGAAAAGTGTATAATTAAAGTGAAAAAAATCGGTGTGAAAATTTATGAAGAAAAAAATGCACATCCTCATGTAAATTTTAGTGCAAAAGAAAAAAGTTGTTCCGTTAGCCGGCATAGTTGTTGTTGTTGTTGGCAATGGAAATAAAATACAAACAGTGGGAGAGCGCGACTTCTTTGCATGTTGTTTGTGTTAATCACATCGTTGTCAGCTTTAAAATTTCAAAAGGCACCAAAATGGAGAAAATAACGCGCCATTTAACAAAAAACGCACCAAGTTCAGATTTTTTTTTATTCAAAATTTTTATTGAATTAATTTTGCGTCCTTACAACATTTAACTTTAGTCCAAAATTCTAATGTTGATATAATATTGTGCCAATGCATGAAGTGAATCATACTCCACCCTTTTTCAATACTAGATAATATTTCGACATCGGATTCAAATTGTACTGCTAATGGCATGATATCATATTTGCAATGGGATAAAACATTTTGTACAATGCTGGTTGTTGATGTCGGTTGTAGCTAAATGGGCTTAAAGCTGCAATGTGTTTCCGTGTTCCAGCATGCCGAACAAGGTTGGATATTTAAGCGTTATATCGCATTTGCAATAAAAACATCTTGCTTCTGTGTTATTATTTGATCAAGGTCGAATCCATTGCTTAAACTCACATTGTGATTCCCAAATCCTTTGTATTTCGCTTATGATATCCCCTTTTAGACTCCATTCTTGACACTAACTTTAAATATTTCTTTTAGTAAATAGAAATTTTATTAATTTTAGTGTTACAACCCTTTGTAACCCTTTGTTTTTGCTAAGCTCTTTAACAGACTTGACAACAACTTTTACGACAAAAAACAATTATGTACTCTGAAAATATAAAAGGGACAACAAATTTTTTATAATGAAATGTTACAAATGATCTATAACAACAAGATTAAAAAAAAAACGCACCAAAATTAAAGAAAAAGCGCACCACGCACCAACTCAGATATTTTTCGCACAAAACATTTAGAAAAGCACCAAGAAAAGAAACGCACCAAGTTGACAACACTGATTAATGAGTGATTAAAGCTATAAACACATAGACCACAGCAGACTTCACAACAGCAGACATCAAATGCAGTTGGCTTCAAATGCTGCCATGTAGATAGCTACTGAATTATTTTGAGAACTACAGCAGCTGACAAATGAACTTGAAGTATCGATATTATTTTTAAATTTTTTGTTTTACTACATATTTCAGAGCTCCCACATAAATATTTCACAAGAATAAAAATGAAATTACCAGCTCAAAACGTTATAAAATCGAGTAAAAATATAAAAGCACATCAATATATTTATTTATTTTAATTTTGTTATGTTATTTTCGGTTAAATAATACAAAATATTTTTAGCTCTCATTGCTGTAACATTTATTAACATTTATATCATATTGGCAGCTTTGTATCAGCTTATTGCTGCTTATGGAAATAGAAATTAGTTTAATTTGGCAGCAACAGCAAAAGTAGCATAGACTACAACCTGCTTCGCTGTCGTCAAAATAATCATTTTCTTATAAACTTTTGTATTTTATTTTTGACACATTGCTGCTTGCTGCTCGCTGTGGTCTATGTGTTATTAAATACTTGTCGGAATAAGGAGAGGGGTGAGAAAAATTAAGGTTGCCTCATAGACCACCAGCCAGCTTATGTTTGAACTTTAATAAAAAAATAAAAAAAATAAAAAACAGGTGAGTTATTATTTTGTTTTTATGTATGAAAGTGTGTTCATACTTACATTCTTATTTGAATATTTATACAGGGCAGTAGCTTTGTTCTGATAAAACCGAAATTGGTAGTTTTTTGTGGTTGGTTTGATAGGTATTTTTTTATAATTTAATACCAGAATTTATTTTCTTAGTAAAACAATTGCAAATGCAATATGTACTAAAATATTTGAAAAATCTTGTCTCTTAGCAGTTTTTAAGTGAGATGGACTTTATTCAGTATAGGTATCATTTATTTATTAAATTTGTGTTCGAATTATAATTCTTGTAAAATTTTCCATAACGAGTCTCTTGATAAGCTGTCAAAATTTATGTGTATACCATGATGAAATAATACAGGTGGTATTATTAGGGCAACAAATACATACAAATCGAGAAATTTTTGACATAAGGCTGGATAGAAATGCTACAGCAAATTGACAGTTGAATGAAAATCTTTCAATTCAGTTTAGGAAGTGTGTGGCCAAGAATCAATTCAATTGAAAGACTCAATTGACAATTGAATTGAAACGTGTATGGGACGCATAAGAGAGAATACGACTAAAAAATCTGACAAGCGTTCAGTAAATGTTTATTTTCTAACCCTTTTTTAGAAACTAACGTAGGTATACTCATTTTATCAGAGATGTCTTTTTTTAAGTAAACATTGGCAGCCGTAAGAGTATATATTGAAGGTGGTATTATTTCTATACAATAATTACAAAAGCAACTAAAACAAATTGATGTTGTTTTTGTAAATATTTTAGAACTGTAACCACCAGCTATTTCGTAGTGCAGACTTTTGATTTTATTAATATTATCCGTGTAAACATAAAAAAATACCTGCAACAGACTTTTGTTCTCCCTTCTTATACACAAAGAGAATTTCATAATATTTTGATTCTACAAAGTGTTAATACTTTTTATTACCATGTAAACTCACCTTTAGCAAATCATAGGTATACAGTAAACTTTCATATGATGAATTTGAAGGGAATTAAAAAATACTTCGTTCTAGCCTTGGTCTGTCTGTGCACAATACATAAACAATAAATTTCAACAAGAATTTTTAGTTTTTTTTTTTTTTTATAAAAACAGCTTGTGATGTTTTGTATGTATTTAAAGGTTATGCTGAAACAATAAGAAGACAATTTGGTTCAAAAGGCACAAAAACGTTAACAAAAATATTTATGATGGCGGCCAAAACTATAAACAATTTTTGACTTCTTTAGCATGTTGTTGGCGATTTTTAACGGTCAAAACTCATTCCTGCCAAAAAACTTCTGGTGATTTGCACAGACTCTTTTAAGAAGTACATATAAAACTATAAACTATATAAACTATACATATAATACATATAAAACTATAGTGTTTTAATCTCATTTGCATTTAATACTATTAGTATTAATAAAAATTTAGTTTTGATTTAATTTGACTTCAAGGATTGAATAATTATGTACTTCGCTTTACACCTTCATTAGAATATTTTTATATGAAAAACTTTCAATAAACTTTCGTTATAACGAAATTTGTTATAATGAAGTTTCACTGTATGTATCATGAGGATTAAACGATTTTCTTAAGATATTTTGGAAATAACACTTTTAAGGACTGGCAGTGGCCTCTTGCATTTCATTCACATTTAGAGTTTTGTAATACAAAATGTGCTTTTTTATATAAATTTCTCTAGATATAATAACTAATATGTTAAGTACTGGATAAATAATTGTATCGTCTGATTAACGCAGACCGTGTCATAAGAAAATAAATTGATTTTTTATAGTCGTCAGTAATTGATTTGATGGACTGTAAAGTGAGGCGACGGTTTTTAGGTTATGTTGAAAAGTATATTGTTTAGTATCTGCAACATATTAACACTTTTGTTTTTTTTTATACAAATTTATACAAATTTATACAAATTCCTAATTGAGAAATTGACCAGATTTTTGATTCTCCGTTATTACGAAAAGATTATAAGCCGTCATGCTGCCAATGTTATATGTAACTCTTTTAGTGTTAATAGAAAATTTTCTATCTTTATTGTTTCTTAACTTTGCTTTCTTTACTTTTTTCCCAACTATTCTTTGTGGATTTTAACAATCTTCATTAAATATTCATACGCAATCATCATAAAATGTTCAAGTGTAGATTTAGTCCGCTATTGCAAAAAAAAAAAAAACAAAAGAAAGTGATTTATAACTTTTCATGAAAATAAACTGTAAAAAATATCTTGATAGAAAAGCCACAGTAAGTAAATCTTTTTAAGATCCCTTAAACAAGTAATAGAGGAAAAAAATTCCGTTTTCTTCCACAATGATTGAGATGATTGCAAATGCCAAAATCATGAATAAGATTATAATAAACGTAGTGATTTATATGAAAAAAGCTTGTGGGGTAGAACTTTTGGCAGAGGAAACTTAAAGTGAATAAAATTTCTTTAATATGTATATATTTTTTTATCTTGTGTAGGAGGTAGGACATTTATTGGACCCTGACTTACAAATCAAACTTCTGCATATTCAATACGGACTATGATTAATTTTAGACGGGTCCTATATAAGATATAAATACATATTTCACTAAATAATCGGCTAAAACACCTCTTTTTATTTGCGTGAGGGGGAGTGCAACATAAAACTTTTATGAATAATTTTCACAGTATTTATTCTTTGCTGAAAACTTTCGAATTTAATGAAAAGAATTTAATGCAAGCAAATTCCACATAAAATTTTTCATTATTCGATTATTGACCAAACTGTCATCATTGTCATTAATGACACAATTGTAATTATTGCGACTAACGATGAGAATTATCATATTTCTCTAATTTAAATTATTGTTTGACTGTATTATATTTGTATGTATGTGTGATTTCATATTGTGTGTTTTCTCAAAATTTCAGGCATTCCAGGTCATTATTAAAATATATAATATTATTTGATAGCAGATTTCATTAATGACAAAATTGTCATAATTTTCATTGATGACAAAACTGAATGCAAGAAATTTCAATTTAGAATTTTTAAAAATTCAATTGATGACCAAATTTTCATCATTGCCATTAATGACAAAATTTTTATTATTGTAACTGATGACAAAATAGTCATAATTTTCGAATTTTTTAAATTAAATTATTGTTTGATCTTCTTATTCTTGTATGTGTGATTTCATATTGGGTGTTTTCTCAAAATTTCAGACACTCAAGGTCATTATTAAAATATATAATTTTCTTTAATGTCAGATTGCATTAATGACAAAATTGACCTAATTTTTATTGATGGCAAAATTTAATGAAAGGAAATTCAATTTAGAATTTTTAATAATTCACTTGATGACCAAATTGTCATCATTGCCATTAATGACAGAATTTTTATTATTGTGACTGATGACAAAATTGTCATAATTTTCGAATATGTTAAATATGGTGTGTTTTTTAAAAATTTCAGACTTTCAAGGTCTTTCTCAAAATAAATAATTTGCATTGATGTCAAAATTCATCTCGTATATGACAAAATTGTCATCATTTTCATTGATTGAGTAGAATATCTTAATTCTTTTAACACACAAATACATTTTAAAAGCTTTTATGGTTTTATTAAATTTCTTTCACTACATAAAACTTTAAATCCTTAAGTTATACAAATGCTTTCTTCCTTGTAATGTTTGTTTTGTTTAAATCTACACATTTTCTATATGATGAAATACATATTAGTTTGCATATGAAAAAAGCAATTTATATCTACTTTTTTTTTTATTCCAGAAAACCATTTTTATAAATTCACATCTGCATAAATATTTCTGTATATATCAGAATGTATTTGCAAACTAATATTTATTTCAACAAAATAGTTTGTAAAGAGTTGTGGATTTGTTTTCATATTTTACGTTTTTGCAACAACTACTCCATTTGTTGCTTGCACAACATTTAAATGTATAAATATCTAGATTTCACAAGCAAAATACTACTGCTACTGCAGGATGCTTGTATGAACTTGCTATATAGCCTTTAAAAAATTTCCAACATTTCAGGATAAAATGAAACAAAATATAAAAAAAAAAAAAACCAAAACTACTCAACTAAACTCAACTTGCACCAGGTGTTCGTTTCAACAAAACACTAAATAGTCTTTTTTTTCGTTTCTTCTTACTTTTTGTTCTAAGATGCAGTCTGAAATCGGAAAAAAGGATAAGATAAAATTATATTTTGTCACCTCAGTGAAGAAAAAAAAAACAAAATGAAAGATATAAAGAGGTTTTTATGTCTGATGTTACTTAGAAAAATTGCAATTGCAGCTGATGTTTCTTGTATAAAATTTTCAAAAAAAAAAAAAAAAACTTAAATAGTTTGCTTTAGTTTTAATATTAAATAAACTAAAGTTTGATTGCCACAATCCAGACGTTCGACTTGCGTCAAAAATTGTATGTGAAATTATTTCGAAACTTTTGAGTATTTTTCATAAAAATTTTCTATCCAATACGACTGATTGTTGAAACTGTCACCGATAAATACTTTTCTCATAGACAAGTTAGTTAAAGGCAGATAAAACTAACGGGGAATTCAATTCCAGTTAAGATTTTACTCCCACAAAAGGAAACCATAAAACTAAACTGCCTACAAATCCTTACAAACCAACAAAACATTTTGAAGATCGATGGAATCAATATTTTAGGGTGACAATTTGCCCCTCCACACTGCGGGAAATTCGAATAAAAAAAAAACAATAAAAAAAAAGAGTTTTGAAAATCGGTTAGCAAAAGGATTAATAAATTTGTTTTTAGAGGTTTGGGGGAGGAGACAATTTGCCCTTTAGTGCCAAAGAAAGGAGCTGCAAGCAAATCTTTTTAAGCAGAAGAACTAATGAGTTCAGAATTAGAGAAGGTATACGATAAGAAATATTTTGCGGTTAGAGCACCTTGTAGATATAGAAGGTCTACTTAACACTGCTCTACAAAAAAAAAAAAAAAAAAATAAGAAAACGCGCAAAGCGTACAACTCCGCTCGAAAGAGTTAATCTGTCTAAATTTTCAACATCTACCAAACAACTACTTTTCTATCATATACCTTTCCCTAAGTTCGGGCACAATGCATTGCATAATTAGGGGTCAACCTCTAAGTTCTGGTCCTAAAAAAAAAAAAAAAAAAAAAAAAAAAAAACCACGGGTAGCACTCCGGGAGTGCCGACAGAAGTGAAAACGTTTTGTGATTACAACAATACACGTGCTATTGCCAAAAAAAATTATGCGTAGATATAAACAATTATATAAATACCTGCAACAAATTTAACCACTTATCAAGGCGTATGCAACAGGTGAGCTTACTATCACAGCTGACTGAGCTCGCTTTATAACAAATATTCATACAAACTGATATAGTTTGAAGAGAGTACATAAAAAATGGTTACAGTTTGGTACTCATACGTATTAAAATGCTTTAAATTTGTTTGTGTGTTTTGATATGAAGCGAGTGCTTTATACCAACAAAATACATGTTGTTTTTGGATTGTTGTACTTGTTGCGCATACCTGCTAGTTTTGCCATGCCACTTATTGTAAACGCAAATGCAACTGGGCCCGAGAAGTTAACAACCTAAATTTTTTTTCGCTCATAATGAAGAGAGTGCCATCTTTGTGTACTCTTCTTAATCAGTTTCGCTCAAATTGAAGAGTGCGCCCTCTTTGGTGCACCAAAAAATTAGTGTTTTTCTCATATATGGCAAAATCACCCACAAGAGGGCGCTCTCTTCATATTGAGCGAAAAAAATTTAGGTGTTATCTGTAGGTTGTTAACTTCACTAACATCTGTAGGTTGTTAACTATACTATAAGTGTCAAAAAGCGTGACGATGTCGCGAGTTCTGAGATTTTAGCCCACCCAAAACCTCCGTACCGCGCCAATAGAAGTTTTCACTTCAAAAAGTCGTGTGGCACCGGGGGACTGCCGCGGTAAAGCTATTGCATAGCATTTTTTACCAACTTATGCAATTATATTATTACGTTTTGTTTTATAGCTCGGTTGTTATTGGAGATAATTTGGGCAACTACTAATTACTTCATTTTTCGATTTTTCGAATCCTGCAAGTTTCACTGCTTTAGGGCTTCTATTTACGGAGTTACGGCCAAATTACTAACTTCAATATTCCCGACCCAGAAAAATTCTCAAAAAGTGTATTTAAATCAGTCTTTTTGTGTTAAAAACACGGCCTGTTGTTTGTTTTGTTGTAGAATTGTTGTAGTCGTGCATATACCTGGTAATGAATTTGCACTGCATACGTAGGGGTCATCCCCTGAGTGCTGGTCTTACAAAAAAAAAAAAAACCCAAAATTTATACTTAATAAAAAATGTATTCTCTTTCTAAATGATGCTTTTTACAATTGATTCCGTTTTTAAAAAGTTTCTAAGCAAACAAATTATTGTTAATTTTTTACATAAAATTTTTGAAACATGTTCGTTTTTCCCTTAAAATTTATTGGGTATTTTATTTTACCAAAAAGTACTATTTCAAGGTAATTTTTAAAAAATTACATATAAACCATGTGCAGAAATTATCTTTCTCATTTTAATAAAATTATTTTTTATTTTCCCTAAAGAACGTTTTGTAAAATGTATACCGATTTAGTTTTATTCCTCAAATGCCATACAAAAAATAAAATGCTTTTTTCAGTCTTAAATGCAGCCATTAAAATAGCTTTTCTTCCATCATTTTAAAAACTTTATACAAATTTAAACTAAACTTGTTTCTACAACAAATTAAAATAAAGAAAGTTTTAATTTTTTTTTTTCTTATGGTCAATATTAAATGTTGGCAATTAGTAAAGTTTATTTAAGTTTTCGACAACAAAATTTTTTTTTTTTTTTTTGGAAGTACATTCTCATCTAACCCCTTTGCGTAGATTTAGAAAACCTCTACTTGAAGAAGTCAAATAAAAAAAAGGAAGAAAAAAATTTTAATTGTAAAAAAATGTTAGTAAAAAAATCATATAAAAAATGTATTCAGTAAAACAATCCTTTGTTGAATGCAGGAATATCCCATGAGATATTATTAGAAATGTATGGCTATATCAAATGTATTCTTAAAATATTCATGCTAGACCTGCATGTGAACTTTTTTGCTTGTGAATATCTTATCACAAGTGTTCTAATAATATAAGAATTTTTCATATACTCGTATAACAAAATTTAGTAAAAATCTGTTAGATTTTGTTATAAAAGAATTCTTAAATTAAAAACGTTTGAAACACTATTTTATAACATAAAAGAAAAAGTCTTATTGATATCACTTTCCCTGCAAAACCAGATGGGGAAAAACACACAAATGTTTGTTTGTTTATTTTGTAACTGCATAAGTAATACGTGCCCCAAATTTTAAACGTCTGTAGCTCCCAAAATACTTAACTTACAATATTTTGTTCACTTTTCTGAATAAATATCTTTAACTTCGTAAAAATTTTATCAAAATCGTTTGAATAGTGTGGCCATAAAATCCATCACAAAAATTTGATCTTACCTATCAATTACATGGATATAAACAATATTGTTTAGTGCTTGTGTAGATAATTTAATATTATTAGAAAAAATAATGCTTAAAGAAAGAAACGTTAACAAAAACACAATTAAAAACCATGTTTATAGAGTAAAATTCTTAAAAATCTATAAATTAAAAAAAGAATTTATGCAAAAAGAATTTAAAAAAACTCTTGAAAGCGAAAATCAAACATGATCCCATACTACTGATTTGTTGGTCGTTTGTCAGCGTAAAAATTAGCTATAAATCTATTCGTCACGCTCGACGCATTTTTGCTGCACAAATGGTTTTTTCGCAACGAAAAATTCGTTGTTCGTCCCAATTGTGTTCCCCACCCCCCATGCATTTCATGAATAAAATAATTGTCTTTCTCCTAGTAACTCATAAATTCTTTATTACCTATTATTCACATCGGCTCTTTTATTTCCACATCACACATTTAAAGTAAAACGTTCAAGGTGGGGAGCAACGATAGACCAGACAATCCACAATCCGCTTGATATAATAAATAAAGTTTTAGTCAATTAACAAAGTTTATGTCATTTGTTACAAGTGGATTTAAAATAGATAGAAAACAAAAAAAAAAAAAAGAAATGGAAAATGCTATTGACTTTTCTATTTAATGTGGCAGCTAAAATCCCAAAGAAATTAAAAGAAAGAACATTTCGCTAAAGACACAAACTTTCACTGACTGCAATCAAATTAACTAGCAGAACTGATGCTGGTTTTACAACAACGCTTTGCTTTGACTTCAGGATATGTAACTAATAAAACTTTTTTGATTGCAAATCGTTTCAAATCGTCGTTACAAGGAAGTTGTTGTGGGTGGAAATAGAAGAGAACAAAGAATATAGAAAAAAAAATTTAAATGTTGTTTCGTTTTAAGATTTAAATTAAAATATTCAATAGAGGAATTTGTCATTTTAGATCAAATTTGCATACTAACTGATACAGTTTTACAGCATACACAAATAATTGTTACAGTTTGTAAAGCATTTTTAAGAAATTGTTAAATTTATTTGATTGTTTCAATAAAAAAGCGAGTATTTTATACCTACAATATACTAGTTGTTTTTTGTTTGTTGTACTTGTTATCGAAGTGTGCATACCTGGTAGTTGTGCCACGTTCAAATGGCCATATTTATGGCTCAACTAACATGGAATATTTGATGTGGCAATATAGTCATTTGACAATGATTACGTTAAACACGTAAAGCCAGACGACCGACAAGTCGATATTTAGTGGGGCACTTAAGCGATCGATAGTGAGTGACTTGCTGTCGCTCGCTTAAGTTGTCGATCGACATCGTGGACCAGGCAGTAAGTGTTATTAATTCAAGAAATTAACTGAATATAATTTCTAAAAATTTGCAATTAAAGAAATCTTTATATAATTATTAAGCAATAAGATTTTTTGTGATGGACTTCATGTGCACATTATACAAAGGATTTTGACAAAACTTGTAGCAAATTAAAAATATATTTTCACCGAAGTGAACGAGATATTGTAGATTATTGTCGGTTCAGTATTTTGGGAGCTACAACCGTTCAAAGTTGCTACTTTTATAAAGTGTCACAACTTTAAGTTGGCATCTCTGCTTTATTTCAGGACCCAGTTAACAGCTGATAGTTGCTTTGAAATTTCATTATGAAACGACTTTAACCAGAGCAACGCGTGCAAATTGTTGAAATTTTTAATCAAAATAATTTTTCTATTCGGTAAACTCATCGTGCACTTCTTCCATTTTTATGGCGTCCTTCAGAGGTCGTAATTCAAAGAACACCAAGATCGTGTGATTTAACCCCATTAAATTATTTTCTTTGGGGTTGTATTAAGTCACTTGTCTACGTCGATAAACCACAAACAATTGAATACCTGGAAATCAACATTCGAAGAGCTATCGCCGAAATACGGCCGCAAATGCTGTGAAAAGTTTTTGAAAATTGCTGTTCCAGATTGCGCCTTCTACGCGCCAGCCGTCAGATGGCAGAAATCATATTTCAACATTAATTTCATAAAATTTTCTTTCCATTAAAGCCCGTTTAATTGATATTAAAAATATATTTCCTTGTTTGATTATGATTTAAACTTGTGGCACTCTATAAAAAACACTTTATTAGACCCAACTGGAAGCTAACCCAATAAAATGAAAACCCCTATTTTGAAAATCGGCTAGTGATAATGAATAATTCAAGGGTACAACTTATCCCCTGATTAAAAAAATTATTTGATAAGACTGGTGGCAAAGCCCTTCAAACAAAAAAAATTTTTAAAAGCGGCTCACAAATGATAACTATTCATCACGAAAAAAAAAAAAATGCACATGTATCCAGGATCTTCATCCCTGTTGGAAGTCGGTTAAATAACAAAAAAATTTGCATATCTTTCCAATAAAGCCCATTTCATTGATATTAAAAATATATTTCCTTGTTAGATTATGATTTAAACTTGTGGCACTCTATAAAAAACATCCTATACATTCACACACGTAAGTGTGTAAGTTAAAAAAAGCAAACAAACCATGTATGGTTTCATGGGTTGCACAGAAAGTAACAACAACGTGCGAGAAATTTATTTACATCTAGAATACGGACAATTGTTTCGGCCATTCGTTATACTAGTAAAAGATTTTTCCAGTGATAAAAATGGTTACATTTGCCCTGAAAATTCAATAAAAATACAATTAAAAAGTTGATTGTTTTAACGAATTGTTCATTAAATTTGACCTAATGTACAGTAGTATGTAAAATTAATGAACAAGTTCATTAAATTGCAGTATTTCCTTAATGTCACTTCAAAAGTAAAGAGACACACCAACAGTTTGTTTTATTTTTGTTGTGGGTTAAGCTTGTCTTCTTGTTGTGATAGCATTTCTTTGAAGTCTACTGATGATTTCTTATAAGCGTATGCTGAGAGACAAGATAAACCCACAACAAATTAAAAGTTTTTTTTCTATAAATTAATTAAATATAAAATGCGCTGTTAGGGCCCTTCGTATGTCCCTTTATGGAAAAAGGCAAAAAAGGTCCCATTTTGTCCCTTTATGGAAAAAGGCAGAAAAAAAAAGTTTTTTAAATAACTAAAGAGCGGCATAGTGACAATAATTTTTTTATTTGTTGTTTTTAACTGTTTATGTGGTGAAGTCGTAGTAGCGTTGTTGGTTATTGAAAACTGTAACGTCAGCGCTTGATACTGTTCTGTGCTAATGTACCTCACAGCTGCCTCTTTTGCCAGTTAGCTGAATTGTCGGTAGCAATGTAAAACATTTAACAAAATGGCTGCATATACAGTATAAGACAGTTACTGCACCAGAGGCGTTTCAACAACTCGCAATAGGAAAGTTTTAAAACAATTGAGCTTTTATCCATATTTTTACCGCCTATCTTCTCTACCTTATCGTTTTCTCACCATCATAAAGTTGATTATTGTTCTCTTTATAATGTCTACAATCGTACTAATTTGTACATTAAGTGCTTTAGATGACATTCTTAGTAGGGATGTAACGATACGCCATTTCGCCGATCCGATACCGATACCGATACTCAAAAATAAATATCGCCGATACCGATTCCGATACCGATACGCATATTGAAATTGAGCTCAAGTAAAAATTAACAAAACTTAAGTAGAGTAATTCTATTGCCATATTGTGCTTTCTATCAAAAGTTTTAGAAAAGCTATTATATAAACAAATTATTACATATGTCAATACTCATAGTTTGCTTTCTGGTAATCAATCCGGTTTTCGTCAAAGTCATAGCTGCGTTACAGCTCTTGTGGAAGTCAGTGAAAATATACGGCAGGGATTAGAAAGTAGTCATAATAACTTTTTAGTGCTCTTGGATCATTCTAAAGCATTCGATACGGTAGACCATGATATACTCACTAAGAAACTGAAACACTTTTTTAAATTTACGAATATGTCAACTAAACTTATATCATCATATCTTTCGAATCGCGCACAATCTGTATTTGTAAATGATGTTTGGTCAGATAGCTTGTCCCTTAATAGAGGAGTGCCTCAGGCTCAGGGTTCTATTTTAGGACCACTTTTGTTTTCCCTTTACGCAAATGATTTGCCAAAACAGCTTTCAAAATGCAAAATCCACCTATACGCAGACGACGTACAGCTCACTTTAAGTAGCCCAGTTCAAAACATTGCTTTAGGCGTATCATATTTAAACGATGATTTAAACAAAATTTATATATGGGCTAGTGCTAACGGACTCTCTTTGAATCCGCGCAAATCTAAATGTATTATAATAAGTAAAAGAAGCTCAGTTCCCTCAATCACCGATGACATTGTGTTAAATGGCGAGAAAATTGAAATTGTTAGTGCAGCGAAAAATCTAGGGATAATTTTCAATAGCAACTTGACATGGGCCGATCACATAAACTCCTTGGTTGGTCAAACTTATGTAAAGTTAAGAACTCTCTGGTCCACACAGTATTTCACTCCGTTAAGAATTAGGACTTTAATTGCCAAGACGTACCTGATTCCTTCACTACTATATGGGTGTGAATTATTTGCAAGCTGTGACTCAGTTAGCAAAAGAAAGCTAAATGTCCTATATAACAACATTATAAGATATGTGTATGGATTAAGAAGGTTTGATCATGTGACCTCCGTCGCCAATAATCTTTACGGAGTCTCTCTTGAAAGCTTGTTAAAAATTCGCACTCTTATTTTTTTGCATAAAATCATTAATACTCAAACACCCAAATATATATTTGATAAAATACGATTTTTCCAATCGCAACGAAACCGAAACATTGTAATACCTCGACATCAATGCCTAGTTTCTGAATGGCAGTTTTATGTACATGCCGCTCGTCTTTGGAACAATCTTCCACTAAGTCAACAACAAAACAGCAATGCTAATAGTTTCAAAACATTTTTATTTAATTCCTTTATATAATTTTTATTTTTGTTACAAACATTGTTATTATATTTTTATTAAGTTGTATTATTTATTAACCACAAAAATCTTTATAACGTTATGCGTTCCTGTACTCTAAATATAAGACTCAGTCTTGTTGTGCAGGAAATGAAAATAAATAAATAAATAAATAAATAAATAAATAATTCTTCTATTATACAAAATAACAGTGTTTACTAATGAGCCATTCAAATCATCAAAATTTTCAATAGATTTCAGTTTCTCAACTTCAAATTTTCAAACAACAAAACGTCTGCAATATTTATGATTTTACAAAATAAACGTTGGCATTCAGTTTAGATTGACTCAAGATTTAAAATTTATATTAATAAGATTTAAAAGACAACGAATTGAATTTGAGATCATGTTAAAATTAAATTAAAATTATAAAAACAAGATTGGAAAAGATTAATATTTAAAATTGATATTAATAAGATTTTTGTTTAAAAAACAAAGTGTTCTCAAATTTTGCGGAGATAGACGATTTCTCAAATACGTTTGAAGCAGACCTGCAGTGGATAATAGTCTCTCAGATGCGACAGAACTCATTTAACTCAACTTAAGTATTTCTGCGCCATTTTCTTTAAGTTTGGGTAGGATATGTCAGTGCGCCAGTAAACAAGACGATCTGCGTCTCTAGGAATATTAGGAGATCTAAGGTATCTCTCGACTTCTTCGTTAGCAGAACCACAGCTTAGGATTGATCATCCTCCTCGGATTCTCTTATAATTTTTTCACATAAGCTCCAAAGGCGAGTACTTCTCGTAGACTTATCAGAACTTTTGCGAGGTGTAGGAAGGACTGTGTCTTGAACACTTTCGGAATGTACGAGTCATGTTAAGCAGCTCAATAAGACGTTTTTTCGATAGGATTGAAGTCGATTGTCTTTGAAATATTCGAGCTTTGTATCGAGGGTCAAGAATTGTAGATAAACAATAGGTTTCATTATTCTCTAAACCCTCAAATCTTTCATTCAGAGCTGATGCTAAGTTAGTCGCAAATTTTTGGGACTCCGAACTACTCTCCATCTCCGTTGATTCATGTATTATGTTTTCTAATAATGTTCGAAGACTGTTAACTAGCGGAATTGCGTCAGACAATGTAGCAGAGGCTTTGTTTATGGATTTTGTAGCCTCTAAATTTGTACACGTTGACAAAGGGGCTGAGATGTCAGTTGTTATTTTAAGTTGTAATTGTTATACAACACATACAAGATTTAGCATTGAGAGAACATTTCATTACTATGGTGCAAAGCAAAATAGAAGAAACAATTTCATTACGTATTCTGTTTTGATTTTATGCTCTGCTTTTAATATGTTATTTCTCATAGTTGTCATGCAAAAAAAAAAAAAGATTTGAAAATTGAATATATTGTTCAAAAAACTCTAAAGAAAAATATAAGAAGTATCGGCGTATCGAGAGTAAAATATCGCCGATATCGATATATCGGAAAACCAGAAGTATCGCCGATATATCGGTATCGGTTGCATCGCTAATACTTAGTGACCAGGGCAACCGGAAATATGCAACTGAGATTAACGTAGATAGAACGTAGATATTTATACGCTACAGAATTTTTGAAAAAATTTGCTTATTTGATTATTGGTGCCTATATTTTTCATATATTAATTTTTATAGTATACTTTTACATATATTTCACTATGCTGCATATCCGCGAAAATTACATATCCAATATTTAGAATTCATATTTTTAAAAAGTTTTAAACTTTATAAGTCACTTTTACAAAAAAAAAAATCATGTTTTGTGATCAGTAAATCTTCAATATTTTAAAAACTTTTTCTTAGCGATTTTAAATTTACTGTAATTAATTTTTCCTCAATTTTCTGGAAATTCTCTAGGAATTATTCTACAGATTTTAAAATTTTTTTAATAAACTTAAATGAAACTGCGTTTCATTAATTTAATAAAACAGAAGTTGAGCCTGATAAAATTACTTTTCATATGTACTTTAGAGATAATTTTTTTTCAGTGCATATTTTTGCATATTTTACTCTTTATAGCATAGATTTGCTTAATTCACACTTCAAAGTGTATTTAGGAAAATTTTTGTGAAAATTGAAGTCCATAAATTTTCTAGGGATCTTTTTGTACAATATTTCATATTCGGAAAGAATATTATGAAATATTAAGAATATTATGAAAATTACAAACGAAATTAATTTTTCTTTTATAATTTTGAAAGCATATTTGAAATTTTATGCTGCATATTTAATGCGAATAAATCGCTTTTCCTTGGTTATTGTATACATTTTACTTATCCTAATAAAATATTTCTTATTTGTTCCGAAGCCCCTGGTTTTTTCCATGTACCATACAGTTTTCGTTTATAAAATTAAAACTAAATGATAAGAAACGTAAGAAAAACGTTATACTTCTGAAGAAAAAAAAAAAAAAAAAATAGAAAAAAATTTTGAAATAATTGTGAGAATAAAACGCCAAAAATAAGAAATGTGTACCAATAAAATTTCAGAATGAAATGATAACAACTAAATTTAAAATTTCATAACGCGTGCTTAAGAAAAATATTTGATAAATTCTATTTTTGACGTTTTATCTATTTCTATTTGCTCAACAAATAAGAAATAAAAAATTCTAATGACTTAAGCAGGTATTGCGTTAACGCGACTGTATAGTAAAATCGATTAAATATTATCGCAGTTCTATAACTTTAAAAAGTTGCTACTAATCCATACGCCCGCCCACCACACATGATTGTTCGTGTTCTCTTTCGCTTTGCTCACATTATAAAACTGCTTACCTCATTAGTTCTTATGCGTCCCGTACACGTTTCAATTCAATTGTCAATTGAGTCTTTCAATTGAATTGATTCTTGGCCACACACTTCATAAACTGAATTTAAAGATTTTCATTCAACTGTCAATTTGCTCTAGCATTTCTATCCAGCCTTATGTCAAAAATTCCTCGATTTGTATGTATTTGTTGCCCTAATAATACCACCTGTATTATTTCATCATGCTACATATACACATAAATTTTGATAGCTTATCAAGAGACTCTCGAGCACACACAGGACAGTCGAATTGAAAGACCTGCTAGCCAACTTGAAAAATCAAAAACTTTAGATTTTTCTTCAACCAACTCGACAACTGCCAAACTAATCAATTGACATGGCCATACTCGCTTTGATTTGAACAACAACCGACTCAGTTGACAATTGGATTGAAACGTGTATGGGGTGCTTTAGAGTCCATGCTGCCACTATGCACACTTCGCTCAATTGCATGTCGGATGCTTTCCAGTTCGTTCAGGAGGTCAAAACCACTCTTTTTAATATTTTATTTTAATAACATTTATATGAAAGATTACTTGAACTGTGTCATTCTAAATTTTTAAATATATTATATCGTTAAATTTTTCAAAATTCAAATTATTATTAAGAGAAGAGATGTGGAATATTAGAATGCAGTGTTATTTTTTTAATTTATAACACTTATCAGGATGAATTTTTCCTGGACTTGTGCTTTTGGGCCCATTTTTATACACTTCACCAAAAATGTTATGGGGGTTTTTCATTCCGTATGTAATTTCCACCTTATTTATGTGAGATATATAAAGTATACATATATATTTTGACAAGTTGAATGAGTCATGTCCGTCTGCCATTCTGTCTGTCCGTTTGTCTGTAGGTGAAATCGGTTTTTCGAAGCCACCAAAAGAGTTCGAGAATTGTTTCTTGAACAGATGGGTAAAGATTTCTCTTAAAACAATTCGTATTGAAAATCAGCAAAAAAATAAAATGTTGCTTTCGATATGCATGCATGTGCATGCTTTTGTATACATATTTATCCATTCCGGAAATAAATTTATTAATATATGACACGGTGCCTCAGTATTATATATACAATCATTGGCATTATGATTCAACACACTGCAGGAGGGGCAATTAATTGTTGCTTGCCTTGTTTTTCAGGAATGAAAGTGTGCAGGAATGGAAAATAGAAAATTTTGATTAGAATATGAAATTGAGAATGGGGAAAACATATCAAAAAGAATTATTGTATTTTAGTAATAGATCTAATATTTTTGTCGGCCACACAAAACAGTGGCCGCCCAAACAGGCAGCTTTTTAATTTTATGCTTCTCTATTTTATAGTACCAGCACTCATTGGATGACCCCCTTCTTATGCAATGCATTGTGATAGAACTTAGAGAAAAGGATATGATAGAGAAGATATGCTTAATTCTTTTTTTTTTACAACTCTGCTATTGGTCGTTTTTGTTAATTTTTAGAACACTTGCAGCGCTTCTAGTGTTAAGTAGACGCATTACCTTTCTTTAACTGTGTGAGTAGCCATTTTATCAATTGTTTTACTTCGCGGTTGATTATGCTAACCGACAAGAGGAGGGCGCTGTGGTGTACATTATCTTGCAACAATATAAATCGCTGCCGCAAAAGTTTTTTTTTTAGTAACCAATGTTATGCCTTCATCACTTTAACAGTCCAACAATTTGTACAATACTTATGTACATTAGAGAAATTTATGATTTTGATGACTTCCTATGACCAGGGATGGAGTCCAGGTCCTAACTCATAGTTTGCTTGGTAGTCAACTCACTAACCATTTCAGCCAAAACCACTCATAAAATTTTCCCACCATTTTTTTTTGCAGAAGATAATAATTTATCATTATAAAACTTATGAAATATAGGACTATCGTGGTTATGAGTTCACAATTGACAGTCCTTAGCGATCTTTTGAAATTGTCCGATTTTCCACTTTATATTTGGTCATGTTACTCACATTTTTTTTTTAATGTATGAGTTAAGAAGACTGCAAAGTGTTCAATGTCTTCGCTGGCAGCGTCAAAACATTTTTCAATCTTACTGAATAAAAAATTCAATTTATTTTTGAGTACTTAAAAATTCGCCTTCGTATTTATTTTGAAAAATTTTTTTTTTTTTTTTATATATTTTATATATTTCTAGACTTGGCTAACGAAAAATGTAGTAGTTTCTAAATTTTTTTCACAAATATAATGAGCTTTACTTCTACATAGCTTCTTATAAATTTTATATTTATCGAATGGACGATGTAGAGATAAACATTTTGCATTGCTTACAACTGTTTCATTAAATGTCAGATCGTTGTCAATCCATGACAATTTTTCATTTGATAAAAGTCCCGCTGTCCACCATTTGAATATATAATAAACATTTTTAACCATATAATCGGATAAGGTTTTCACCTCACTTTTAGTTTTAACAGTCGCCAGATAAGCGTCCATTTTACGACAATCTAAGAATGCTTCACGCCAAGTAAGCTACAAAAAAAAAAAAGAAGAAAAAAGGATATCGTACAATTAAAATAAATCTTTATATTTAATTAATTTATTTAAACCATGTAAATCTCTTTGCTAAATAGAACCTGTCTTTAATATGGAGAAAAAAACTAAATACTTTCAGAACAATTCGGAAAATATCATTGTTAATTTTCTTGATTAAATTTATGTTGATAGGCCATAGTGTTTTGTATTTATTAATAGTGGAAACTCTATTAGTTTAAAAATTATACACATTTCTGTAAATGTCCCTACGAGTATTAACGAAACTAAAATATTTTTTTTTTAGTAAAATTTATGTATTTTTCTAACCCATTTAGTTATCACTTCAAACTTTTGGTATATTATACCCAACACTACGACCTTTCAACATAAATTTAATTATTAAAATTATATATGCGGTTTGCGAAAAAACTATATTCAAAAAAATATTTATGCCTTAAAACTACTGGCGCCTGGCACAAACCTCACTATGATGCCTCAATGATATGTTTAACTAAAAGCCAGATTAAAGAGATTAAAACCAAAAAAAAAAAAAAAAAAATTGCTTACCTGTTCCTCGCTAAAATGATACAATTTATTGCCCAATTGAATAAATTCTGGTTCTGGAAATACGTACAGTAAAAATTACAATTAATTCTTTTCGTTTTCTTCCTTCTGTTAACATGTTTTCTTCAACTTACCCTCCTCATAATCAGAGTATGACATGTCGTTTTGTGGATTGCCGGCACAGGATATTATTGTTACGACATTTAAAATTAAACATATTTTCAGGATATTCAAGAGCATTTTTGAAAGTATAACTGTTACTGTTAGCTGATATAAAGCTTGTGAATTCCAGCCACTATGATGGCATGATTATTTTGTGAAGATTTAAAACTTTATCGTTATCAAAATTTATCCACACACACACACACACACACACACTCGGTTAGACGCCTACTAATTAGCTTGTTAAATTTTATGGCTTAAAAAAATAACATAAAAAAAGAATATAATTGTATCATATTGAAGTCGGTTAAAAAAAGTACAAAAAATTTGGGTTCCGTCCATTTTATTTTAATTAAAATAAAAACATTTAGATGTATGGTAGACCTGTTCACTTATTTTTTCCATAAATTTAGGTTAAGTTGGAATCCTTTTGCAAATTTTATGATTATGGAGATTTACAGATTTTCCGCCGTTTTTAGCCAATTTTACCCCCTAAAAACTAGAATTGCTAAATATCCTTTTTAAGAGGACCTACATATTGGCAGCAGTGTCTACATTTTCGAGATAACAAATTTTAATAAATTGAAAATTGGCAAAAAAAAATTTTTTTTTAAACAATTTTTATTTCGAAAACCCTCTCTAGGAATCGACCGAATGAACCGAATGGATAGAATGCAATATTTTCTTCAACAAATTAAATTTCTACTTTCAGTCTATAATGGAGATACACAAAGGTTTTCCAATAAGAGTGATATGATTTCTTTAAAACTAAAAAAAACACACTTATTGTTAAGGAAATTCAAAAGTTTTTTTTATTGAATGTGAAGTACAATCGATACAATTAAGTTCTAAATGAAACGTCATTCAAATGGCCTCCAAGACTTCTTCTGCAGGAATGAATTCGATGAACACAATTTTCGAGCACTTTTTCCACTAAATCAAGTCGTGTGTCATGAATGGCACGTTCAATATTGGCTTGTAAAGAGAGTCTGGTTTATTTCGAAAGACCAATGACTTCAAATAACCCCACAAGAAATAGTCAACGACTTCTTGGAGGCCATTTAATATCACAATTTCTTAAAATAATCGAATCTCCAAACTTTTTTCGCAATAATTCAATTGTTGCATTTGCTGTGTGGCACGTAGCTCCGTCTTGTTGGAACCAAATGGTGTCAAGTTCAACTTCTTTCAATTTCGGCCATAAAAAGTTGGTTATCATCGATCTATACACGTCCCAATTGTTGAGAACGTCTTGGAATCGACAAATTGCGGTCTTCAGCAACACTTGCCTGAACGGCAACAATATTTGGATAACTTCGAGCAGTTCTTTGTCTTATTGGAAGTTGAGTATTCTGTAAAGAAAATGTAAGCTCAAAATTTTCAACAATTCGACGAATACACAGAAAAAAAAATAAAAATTGATTTCAATTAAAAAATTTGTGATATCAATTAAAAATTTAATTAAATTTGCACAAGTAAACAAATTAATTGTATCAAATAAATTTTTATACATTTATTAATTAAAATTATTTATTACAATTAAAAATTTAATTAAATAAATTAAATATTTGATAAAATTTTTTTTATATTTTAATTGAAAAAAAAAATATATTTTTTTTTCTGTGTAGCGAGCACATTATTACGACGATTATTACGACCATAAAATGACAAAAGCGCACTCAAAGTTGCAATTGGAGAACGATTATTTTGATAATAAAACTGAATAATTTGTAAACGTTGTTCTTGCGTATCTCTCGCCATGATGAAATTGTAAAAACTACTAAATACCATGAAAAAAAAAAATGACAGATCATGACATATTACAAATGGCCGAAAGGTCACTTCAAAATCACATCATCCCTATTGGAAAACCTTTTACAAACTTTTTTTGTATATCATTTATATGAATATCATCAACTCAATATTACGATTGGGAATAACTTTGCATTTAAACATTTGTTTCGCAAAGTTATTTGGTGAAAAAATTTAACACTATTAAAATTTCAACAAACAAGGGGGGGGGGGGGGGGTATAAAATCTCTGAAAACAGCGTTACGTAATATGTGCACAGCCCCCAAGAGAAAATTAACATAAATTTAGATCTCACCTTACACAGCAGAGCAGAAAAACGTTAAAAAAAGAATCGTATCCCATTCGATTATTATAAAATTGCGAGATGTCGACAAAAAGAACTTTTAAAATTATATCATTTAATTGTTTCTAATCATCTAAATGAGAGTGAATTAAACACGCGCGTTCAAAATAGGTCTTAGATAACATTAGCTAAAATCAGGGAACCAAAAAAATAATGAAATATTTTAAAAATTAAGAAATATATTTTTGTTTTAAATAAATCTCTTTTCTTTTCTGGTTCGACATCAAAAACAATCATCTTTAAATATTCTTGAAAAAAAATGTGATGAAAAATTAAATACTGATTTTTACAATATACGATCCCTGATAGAAAAATAACTTTTGGTAAATAACTTTTTATTGTTTTTTTTTATAAGTATCTGCATGGTTAATTAAAACTAAAAGATGCCATTAACCTACAAATTATATATACTCGTAATAAAAGCTATATTCAAACAACACTACATAAAAGATAAATTATGATATTGTTTTTATTAAAATATTTTCCAGGTTCTAAACAATTCCAATGAGTCTTAGAATTCCATCTTTGAGATTATATGATACTAGAACATTATCAGTCATTTTACGAAGAATATTGTTCTAATTTAACACGTTTTGATCTTCTTATCATTTCACAAAATAAAAAATTTAAACTTTCATTGAAGTTGATGTTGATGTTGA
Source organism: Lypha dubia (assembly GCA_947311025.1). NCBI lineage: Eukaryota > Metazoa > Arthropoda > Insecta > Diptera > Tachinidae > Lypha > Lypha dubia. The sequence goes on along the minus strand of OX371262.1, from coordinate 6,652,550 downwards.
AAGTGGTTGAAACGCGTTGACCGCAAAGTAAAACTATGACGTAGGTCTTGTGTTTGATCCCTGGTTATAGCAAGTCATCAACAACATAAATTTTTCGTATGTACATTAGTGTGGCATTATAAAAATTGTCGTGGGACTAGTTAAATGATGATAGATAGCAAGCATTGATCACATTGATATAGTTCCCAGCTATTTTACACAACATCGCCCTCCTTCGTCGGTTAGCAGAACAGAACCATCGGCGAAGTAAAACAATTAATAAAATGCCTGCCAATACAGCTTAACAAAGTTAATGCGTCACCGGAGGCGCCTCCCAACACTGCTATAAAAATTAACATAACGCGAAAAGCAGACTTGTAAAAGAGTTAAGCCTTCTACATTTTCAACATCTATCTTCTCTACTCTATCCCTCTCTCTGAGTTCCGGCACAATGCACTGCATACGTATGGGTCATCCCCTGAGTGCTGGTCCTAATTAAAAAAAAAAAAAAACAATATTCGGCTCGGCCGGATCTTATATACCCTTCAACAAGCCGTAAATGTATAGTTCATTGAATATAATACAGGATTTCTCTTCTTATATACATAAGTATGCACATTCGAGTATATCTATATACATACATACATATCGTCGTCGAAAATCCAAAAGTACGTAACATCACTTTTTCGAATTTTACAGGAGAAGCAAAAAACGTTATAAAATAAAAAATATTTCAGATATAGAAACGTTAATACGTTATTTTGAATTATGAATAAGATAACTTAACGAATCATAATCAATCAAAAACTCGATTTTAATTTTTTTGATGATACGTACTTTTGGTTTTTCGACGACTATTCATACATATAATTAGAATGAATTACATACAAACTTTTCGATAAATATATATAGACAAAAATATACAGACTGCTTAAAATATTTTACAATTTGCCATCCATACTGGGGCACCTCATGTATTTATAAATTTATTTCTGAAAGGGTTCTGTGTATATCTTCATTTATTTGTATATTCATATAATCCAATGTCAGAACCGATATTTTATTTTTGCTGATTTTCAATACGAATCATGTGAAGAAAAATGCTTACATTTCAGTACAAGGCCCAAGTCTCTAGTTCTTCTAGTGTCTTCGCAAAATTAATTTCACGTACAGGATAGATGGACGTGGCTCATTCAACTTCCCTATCTGTAAGGATTCAGAATATATATTGTATATGGTCCCTTTCCATTTTTGGTGAAGGGTATAAAAACAGCTTAATGATGATAGAGCAGCCATATTAAGTTAAATTTGATTTATTCAAATCGTTTGTCAATTTGCTAACTTTATTCTTCTTTTTCTTTGTTTATTTGAAAAAATCTTTTACTCGTCTGTATTTGCTATGAAAAACTCTATTCTAATAAAACGTTTAAATGTTTTGTTGATTTTTTTTTTCAGTTAAATAAACCTTTCTTGTGTTGTGTTTTTTTTTGTCACATATTTATTTAGAGAAAAGTTTTTGTTTTCATAATGAATTGCTTTAACCCTTAAAAGGCTAAACTACTGCAAATAATATTCACTAAACAAAACAACGAAATGTATAAGGGTTCGGTATGAATTTAACCTAATCATTAACATATACGGCTTTTTATCACCTGTTATGAAATACCAAATTTTTTTTAGACATTTTAGGGATTTAAAAAGTCTAGAGAAGGATCAACAAATTTGTAAAGTACATATGTATGTATATCAAATTTATTAGACATCAGAATGTGTAAATAATGCGTAGCACCAGTTAATTATTTTGAATTTATGGAAATTTAGGGGATTTGAAAGAAAATACTAGGGGAATACAATAAAACTATAATCGACTATTTTTAAACTCAATACATAGTGTACATAAATATAAAATATTAAAAATAATAATAATTTATATAAAAGAAATTTTGGGGATTTTGGGGATTTTGAAAAAATTCTTAAGGAATTGCCAAACAAATATTGTACAAATATTTCAAACTTCGAAAAACCAGAGAAATAAGAATCTAAAACATAGAATCAAGTATTTTAAAAACCTTGATTTTTGGGAGTTTTTGGGGGGAATTAATAAAAATATATAATTAAATATGTTAACAATAAAATTATGTACTTAAAAATTATTTTTAAACCGATTTTGCAACCAAATAGGAGTCAACCCGGATTGCATAATAAGTAAGGTCTGGGTCTGTATGGCCAGGGGTTAATTTATATTCTTCCACTAAACTCAAATATATTTTTCGGTTAATTTCTCACAAAAATTAACATTTGTTGTAATAATTCGTCAAATTATACCGATAAATTAAAAGTATATTATTTTTGCCTTTGAATAATAATAAAATGTCTGGCATTACGGTGATTTTGAAAAAAAGTTTAAGGATTAATCAAAAAAATTTTAATAATTACTATAAAACATTTATAAATATTAAATAATATTCAACAGCTAATAAAAATGTGTCATTCAAAGAATTTTAAAAAACTTTTGATAACATCGAAATGTCTGGAATTTCGGTGATTTTGAATAAAAGTCTCAAGGATTCAAAAAAAAAATAAAATATTTTTTTAAATTGCTAAAAAATCTACAAAAAAAAAGCTGTAGACTACTTTAAAATTAAAAATGAATATTTAATTACAATTTTAAATTTTTGGGCTTTTTGGGGATTTTAAAAAAAATTCTTAGGAATAAACAATAAAGCATATACAAATATTTTCAAGTCTTAAATTAATTTGTTTTAGTCCTTCTTAAGCATTTCTTGGATCTGCGGTAAATACCTTTAAAATTTTCGTAGAACTTGAAATAATTCCCGTCTTAATTGAAAGAAGGAATCAACGAATTTTATTGAATTTCCGTGTGTGGTGCCGTTTTTAAACCATTTATCAATTCAAGGTTAAATTAGATTTAAACAAAAATTATGTTGCATGTTTACTGCTCGTAAACATAATAAAATTTTAAACAAAACAACTTTTTTAATGAGTAGTTTCAAACGTCATCCTGTTGTTTTTCCTACAACTTCCAGCTTGTTTTTTAAATTAATTTTTTTTTTTTTTTTGGCGATTTTCTTTCGTTGATGAGCATCCACTTTCTAACAAATGTTGTGACAAAATGTGCTGTTCAGTTTTGTGTTTTAGCAGGAAAAAAATAAGAAAAAAATTTTCCGTTAAAAAATCTCTAGTCATATAAAAATAAAAACTTTACTACACAGATTGTAAAAAAGCTCTAGTTTAATGTAATTTTTTTACGATTTTATATTGCTGCCCAGCTTTTGAAAAGGATACTCTGTGCTGGCTAGTAGTGGTGTTTTAATTATATCAACTTTATTTTATATAAAGTTTTTCTTTTATATTTTCAGCGCCACCACCTAGAATTTCTCTACAAAAAAAAAGAAAAAAAAAAAAACACGTAAATTAAGTTTAAATTAGTTTTGAAAACAGTTTTTATGATTAAACTTAATTGTTTGTAAAACTTTTGTAAATATGCTATTTTTACAACACATCCTTTCTCCCTTTTATTTTTGGGGTATAAAATTACCTAAAGTTGTTTTGTTAAGCACAACAACAAAAAAAGCATACAAAAAACTTTAAATTCAATTTTAAGTTAATGCTCGCCATTAACCATTTGTTTAGACAACACATAATTGGCATGTAAAGGATATTGTTAAACTTTTACAAATTTGTGTAAACTAACACTGTGCAACACAAAAAAAAAATGTATACTTACATGGTTCTATAAGAAGATACTGCATTAATTTTAGAGCATCGCTACATATAATCGGTTTAGGCAATCTTTGTAATCCACACATTTGCGAGATAGGTTATGAACATGGTCCTTCGAGCCGGATGCTTTGGGATTTGTGATCGTATAGGTTTCATAGCAACTATTTTTGTAACGTCGTAATATCTGTTACTTAATAACAGTTGCTTAATTTAAAGTTTTCGCGAAACTAACAGCACTTTCTCAGCTAACAACCTGTGAAAGTTGTCAACTAGAAAGCATATTATCATGCAAATTCTATGTTGCCGTAAGCTGAAATTTAATTCTCTAAAATATGCTTTAGTTTTTGCTCAAACTTATACAATAGTTTGTGATTTCACAATTTCATCGATTTATGCATTTCAAAATTCTCATTATTTAAAAACACTTTTATTTAATGGTCGAAAAAAAAATACGCACGTGAAAAAAAAAATGTACTCGCTGTTATATCCGCTTACCTTTCCTTGTTATCCACGGTTTTATGAAAGATAGAAAAAAAAATAAATCATAAATATTTTATCATTATCATGCGATTATGTGCTTTCCACCAATGATGTTCAGCGTGCAACAATAGCGCGGCAGAGAAAGACAAAAAAAAATGTCTTATCCACCATTTTAAAATCATCTTAAATTCTCTTTCAGTTTTGTTTTAAAAATTTTGTAAAGACAACAACAATAACAATAGATGCTAAAAATGTTCACAAGCAGGAAGCAGATATGGAATAAAAGAGAAGAAAAAAATGTGATGGATTTATTAGGTTAAGTTAGGTAAGTTTCCGCAGGCTGCTACTGCATACTTGTTTCCAGGTGTGGTCCATTTGTGATCCCTGAAGGTGGAAAAAAAGAGATAGAAAATAAAAAGGAATTAAGAAGCAGAAGGAGAAGGAGAAGGAAAAGTGTATTAGACAAAGTAGAAGAATATCATTTTGTCACATGCCATAAGGCGGATGGTTAGTTATGAAACAAACCACAGCTTAATTATGAAGGAGTTGACCCAGCACTCAGGTAATGACCCCTACTTATGTAAAGCATTGTTTCAGAACTTAGAGAAAGGGGTGATGTGTTAGAGAAGATAAACCTCATCCAGCGAGGGACGATCGGTCCATAACTGCCATTCGTTGGACCTCTAGAGAAGGACAGAAACAGAGAAGGTGGGAGATTGATTCCTCCTCCTTCTTCTCATTAAGGCAACTTATACAGAATTCAGGGGACATTAGTCCTATTAACTTTCTATGATTTCCAAATTTGCAGTGTCTTGTGATCACTGCAACAACGACTTTCTGGAGTGTCTGCGGAAATTTAAAAGTCTCCTGGTACGAATAAGTTCCCATAAAATTGGATGTCCTACAAGTAGGCTCCCTAAACTATCAATCCTGAGAAAGATCCCAAGGAAAGGCTGCATGTAAAGAAAATACATGTGTATATAAAGGGTGTTTTTTATAGAGTCACACAAGTTTAAATCGCAAGGGAATATATTTTTAATATCAATAAAACGGGCTTTATTGGAAAGAAATTTTTGTGAAACTAATGTTTCACCAACGCAAGCGCGTAGAAGGCTCAATCTGGAACACCAATTTTCAACAACTTTTCGCAGCATTTGCGGCCGTATTTCGCCGATAACTCATCTAATGTTGATTTCCAGGTGTTCTATTGTTTGTGGTTTATCGATGTAGACAAGTGACTTAACACAACCCCAAAGAAAATAATCTAATGGGGTTTAAATCACACGATCTTGGTGTTCTTCGAATTAGCCGCTCTGAAGGACAATTATTTACGCCATAAAATGGAAGAAGTGCACGATGAGTTTGACGAATAAAATAATTATTTTGATTAAAAATTTCAAAAATTTGCACTCGTTGCTCTGGTGTAAGTCGATTCATAATGAAATTTCAAAGCAAACCAAGCAAAAAGCAAATATCAGCTGTTAAATGGGTTCTGAAATAAAGCAGTGATGCCAACTCAATGTTGTGACACTCTATAAAAAAACACCCTATATTTTCAAGTTCCTAATCATTGGCAAACGGTAAATAACTTTTAATTACAAAACTGTTATTAAATATTTTGCTACTATAGTAAAAAATAACGCCACAGTAACCATTGCAGCCATTTTTGTTGATAAAACAAACTTTTGGCTTTAAAATATTCCTTTTACCCCTCCCCCGTTTATAGTATACTTAAAGTATGTTTTTAACAAAACTTTATGGGTGAACCATTTTTTAAAGAAAAAAAAAAAAAAAAACATAGAAAATTCAAATTTAATAGAGAATGTTTATTATCATTTGAAAGAACATTCTTTGGCATTTATTTTTTGAAGATTATGTCTATCAAATGTTGGCTGTTGCTACGTCGCAGATGGTCCATACGTTGAGTCCAATTTTCGATGACTCGTTCGAGCATTTCGACTGGTAACTGGCAAATGACACGCGTGATGTTTTCCTCCATGGCCTGAATCGAAGCGGGTTTGTCCGCATGAACTTTAGACTTTACATATCCCCACAGGAAATAGTCTAACACGATCTTGGTGGCCAATCGACCGGCCCAAAACGTGAAATTATGTGCTCACCGAAATGTTCTCTCAAAAAATGCATTGATTTATGCGATGTGTGGGATGTGGCTCCGTCTTGCTGAAACCAAATGTCGCCGAGATCACGATCTTCAATTTTAGGCATCAAATAGTCGGTTATCATGGCACGATAACGATCACCATTGACGGTTACGTTCGCACCGGCATCATTTTTAAAGAAATATGGACCGATGACTCCACCGGCCCATAAACCACACCAAACCGTTGCTGTTTCTGGATGAAGTTCTTGAACCTTTTCAGGTTGCTCTTCGTCCCAAATGCGGCAATTTTGTTTGAGCCAGAAATGAGCCTCATCGCTAAACTAAGTTTGCCTCAAAACACGTTCCTCTCAGAACGTGAATTTTCGTAATAAAGTTGAATGATTTGTAAACGTTGTTCAGGCGTAAGTCTTTCCATTATAAAATGCCAAACAATAGTAAACAAAAATAACATGACACGACTTACACGTGATCTGTCAAAAAGAGACTATTGGAAAAAGTATCTCTACTTAAATCAGATGTTACAAAAATTAATATCCGAATGACACTGTGCGGTGTTCTCTAAACGCTGAATATTTAAAGAGTAATGAAAAATTTAAATTCATTTTATAGACATTATGATGTAACAAAAGAGCAAAATATGATTTATGACTGAATTATTTAGATAACTTACGCAAGCAGCAGTAGAAAAGAACATAAGAAAAAAAAATAGTATTATGAAAAAAAGCATAGGACGACGCACAGCCATTAAAACTAAATGCAACAAAAGTAAAAAGAATACAGAAATATTATATATATATATATTCTTAGTGAAATAAATGTAAAAAAAAACTTTAAAGTTTAGTGCTTAAACGAGAAAAAAATCTGTACATAGATTGAAAAATGGCAACACAATTGTAAAAAAATGTATAAAAAAAACTTAACTCTTTAAAAGATTATCTTATCAGCAGGATTATATTGTGATTTATTGCCAAGAATATTTTATACAAGCATTTATAAAAAGTTAGAAGTTAAACAAATCTATTACAAATACAGTGAAACTTCGAAGTAACGAAATCATTCAATATCAAAAACTCTTATTTATACGTGAAATTCTTTATGAGACTATTCTTAACTCACAAAATAGTTTTAATCCCTGAATTGATTTTGTGAAAAATTTTATAGGTAATTCAAGTTTATAGATAATTAAAATTTAACATTATTTATACGTGAGATCTCTCAGAGATTTTGGCCATTGTTGCCAAATGAAGAGTTGGCATGCTATGCCACCTTTTGGAAATTAATTTTGAGACTATTCCTGAATTGATTTTGTAAAAAATTTTATAGGTAATTCAAGTTTATAGATAATTCAAATTTAACATTATTTATACGTGAGATCTCTCAGAGATTTTGGCCATTCTTGCCAAATGAAGAGTTGGCATGCTATGCCACCTTTTGGAAAAACATATAAAATTCAAACGTATAATTATAACACACTTTTGTGTGAAAATTACCAACAACAAAAATACAATATTGTATAATTATACGATTAGACAACACATATGACGTTAATACGAGCTTGTGAATTGAACAAATGTTTTCTAATAAAAAAAAATATTGTATATTTCTTGTATGCAAAGTTTCATAAAATTTACGACAAAGTCTCAATTGAGCTTTGGTTGAATGTTGATACCGAAATTAAAAATAAACATACACCCGAGTACATACATACGCTTAAAACTTTTGATTGTACTCAATTTTTAGTTAAGAGTTAAGCTAAAAAAATCATGTATCTTTTTTCCGGTGACATGTTAATGAAGGCAAAAACTTCCTGTATACCAACCAAAAGATCTGATAATATCTAAGGCACAAACTAATGTATTCATCAACAAAATGCAAACAACAACAAGCCGATTGCCTGCAGATTTGTGAAGCTTTAATTTGTTAGCATTTTTTTGGCTTACCAAAAAGTAGCCGAATTATTTTAAAACATAAAAGTTAGAATGCAGTAAACAAACGGAGCAACCAATCCAAAGCTCCAACATTGAATATTTAGCTTTGATTTTTGAAGTTTACTTTAAAATAAATATGTACATACGTGTATATTTTTCAACAAAAAGTTCTATGATTTATTATTTTTTTAATCTTCTTCCCTTTTTTACATTGACTGATGCGGGAATAATTTTTCATGGGAGATTCATGATACCATTTATCCCTTCGAGGGAATTGAAAATTTCACGGGAACAAAAATTTCACTTTTGCTATTTACGATTTATTCGAAAAACCTAGGACCCAAATTTCAAACCCTCTCAAACAAACAAAAAAAATTTTAATATCGCTTCATAAACGATATAGTAATTGAGGTTCAAATAAAAACAATTTTAACAAAAATACATACGACATAAATACGTATAGGTATATTTAAAAAAAAAAACATGTCATTCATTATCCATTTCAAACATCTAAACTATCGCAAAAAGCTATTTACATAAATATAAGCTGTTGCCATAATAACATTTTCCATCAACTGGCAGTTCTATATTTTGTTTCTTTATGCAATAATAAAAGCATATCTTAAGGGGTTTTTTATTTAATGGACCACAAAACACAACTCTTGTCAAACGCATCATTTCTAATCCGTCAATCAAATCAGTTCGCGCTTAAATTACATCGAAGAAACATTGTGAAAAATTTCGCTCGTGTTTTCAATAAAAATTTCCATAGAAATAATTAGTCCCCCGAAATACAATTTATATCAAAATAAAGTATGTAAAAATATTTACAAAAAGTGTAAAATTATAGTGAAAAAATCGATGTGAAAATTTATTAAGAAAAAAAAATGCACTTCCTCTTGTTAACTTTAATGCAAAAGCAAAACTTTGTCCCGTTAGCCGGCATAGTTGTTGTTGTTGGCAATCGATGCTAGTTTTTGCATTTTGTTTGTGTTTATGAGTGTTTGCCTTTCAAAGAGCATTAAAATTAAATGAAACACTTGTTGAAATATTGAGAGGTGTGAGAAAAATATGGTGTCTTTATTGACCACTTTACGTTACATACATACATACACATACATACATAAATACAGATGAGAATGAATTAATATCAACAATAGTTTATTGACGCCGGCAGAGTAAGGTGAGTTGTTTTATTTTCTTTTTTATTATTAACCCACCTCAAAAAAAGAAGGTGGTTGGTTATTAAATGGGTTTAATTTTTTTTATATGTTTGAACAGATTTTCAACTCTTCTTTTTTAATCAGAAAAATTTTAATTTGTCAGGCTAAAAAGTTCGTTGTTCTTAATATTTTTTTAAAATCTTACCTTACATTTAGGCCCCATGAAATCGGTAGCAAGTTTTTTCCTTAAATATATTTTACACTGTACAACAATTCAAAACTTTTTCCAAAATTGCGGGGTTTCGACGATTGGTTCTGGTAGAGGAGACACAACATAACATTTTCTTCAAAGTTGCTGAACATACTCTACACCTCAGAAAATATAGTTTTATTTACCGATATGCTGCAAGAGCAGACCAGAGCTGAGAAACTTTAACCGCCACTAAAATAAAATTCCTATGTGACGTATGTACATTTTCTTTGTCTCCTCTATCAGAATTAATAGTCGGAACCCCGTAATTTTTTTTACTGTTGAACTGTGTTATCAAATGATATTTGTATAATTATATAGAGTTATAATTTTAATGACATACCTATCACAAGGTCGTAAAAGAAAAATAAGTCCATTGTTTTTTGTAAACATTTAATATACATAGAAATTTCCCTGATGATGATATTCGAAGAATATCGAAATATTGGAAAATAATAAAAATAACGTTTTTTACAAAAAAAAAAAACCTTGACCTCGAGCTTGCTTAATTATCTGATAGATTGGAATAAAAAGGTCGAATAAATAAACTTAAAAATTTTAATTATAGATATTTTTTTCTGTACATGCTACGAATACTATTTATTGTTAACAAAATTATACTAATTTAATATCCTTTTATTTTTTATTTTCAGGTTATTCGTATCATCACGGTTTAATTAAAAAATTATTCAAAAGTGTGAAGTGTGTGTTTTAGTGCAATGTTCGTGATAAAGAAAAATAGGTCCCGTCCAGGTTGGCTCTGTCTGCTTGCTGATCGTTTCGTTTCGTTCGATAGTGTTTTTTTTTTGTTTTACGTTTTTTTTTTTTTAAGTAACACGGTAACGAAATTTTTATATAAAACGGTACTTTAGAGCGTATTTTTAAAGCAACGGCGGTAGTAAAGTCGGTAACGGTTTTAACGTGTTAATTCCATTTGGAAATTGTAAGTTTAGTGTATTTTTTGTTTATAAAATTTAAAATAAGTGCCAGCAGCAGCAATAGCCAAACTTGGCAAAAAGAAAAAAAATATAAATGAGAAGGGGCATTCTTTGTAAAAGAAAAGCGTTTTAGTTTATATTAAAAGAAAAAGTGAAAATAAAATGTGCAAATTAAATGTTTTCTTCATCAGACATAAAGTAGAGCAATTGGTAAGTGATTATTTTACTGATCTTTCGTCTTTTTGATTATATACACCTGGGATTGATATTATGTATGTAGAACTGCAAGTCTCCCTCTGCCCCTGTTGCTAAAGTAAATCGTCACGGAAAATGTTTTAATGCTTACAATTGAAGTAATTTCATATTCATTTCATTCAGTTCACGTAAAAGAGAATACCTTTAGGATCTACCAACATGTCGATATAAATTATTTCATGGTTACGTTATTTTTTCCCATCAAATATTTACTTCGTCTGACCATAAGTTAAAGTCACATGCAAATTATCTGCCCAATTCACAAGCCTAGTTGTATCGCTTATTGTTGTATATGAAAAGACAATTTCAAACAAAAATTCTCTCAACAAAATTAAATTGTTCTAAAATTTGTTTTTGTTTTCAGAAATTTTGTTTGAAATTGTCTTTTCATATACAACAATAAGCGGTACAACTAGGCTTGTGAATTGGGCAATTGTTATTTTTCTAAGCAACTTAACGTGATTTTGTTCGATCCATAACTATGAAATATTTAGATATAACAAGAATTTTAAAAATTTACCCATAAATTAAGTATATATTCTATAACAATTAATGCGAATTTCCAAGAAAAAAATTTAAGACCAAAGAAACAAAAAAAAAGAATATTGAAAATCGGTTTATAAACAACTTGCCCCCAGACTTAAAAAATATAAAAACCGACTGCAACTTGTCATAAAATATATTTACAGTTTAGCTCTGTAGATATATATATTTTGAAAATCGGCGCAAATTGAAACCGCCCCTTGGACTATTGATTATTTGATAATTCTTCCATTAATTAACCAAATATTTAGAATTTTTTGTAGGATTATAACTCAGGGGATAACCCCTACTAATGCCATGTATTATAGCAAAAACTAGGGAGAAAGATAAAGGGTCGAGAGGTTAGGTGGTGAATACGAGTGAGTACGTAGAAAAAGTCTTTTTAATTCTTTTACAACTCTGCTATTGCGCGTTTGTCTTACTACTTAGACCACTGTTGCAGTGCCTGTGGTATTAAGTAGACGCATTAACTTTCTTAAGCTGCTTGAACATACATTTTATTAATTGCTTTACTTCGCCGACGATTCTGCTAACCAATGCAGGAGGCTGGTGTGGTGCACATTAGCTGGGAATTGTATAAATCAATGCCGGAAGAACTTTTAGTCACCAGTATCTATGCCTTCATCGCTTAAACAGTCCCAACAACAAATAATACAATGCCATACTAAAGCACATCACAGAAATAATTTGTAAAATAAATAAATATTCGCAGAAACTTTGAACCTTTCCACTTTCTAATGATAAGTTACGTGTTTCATTGGTACAAAAATAAAATTTTATTGAACCATTTATAGTTTTGTAGAAAAAAAAAAAACAAATAATATCTTGCTAAATTTTCAACCCAAAAGATAAGATAAATGCCAATAAAACAAAATAAAAATATGTACAGTGAAAGCTCCCTTATACGGATAGTCACCTTCGCGGTACTTTTGTACGGTTAGTAGAGGTGCCAGCTTATAAGAGGCGTAGACATCCTTTTATTCTAATTTTGGATATACATAAATTGTTCGTTACAACAAATTTCACTGTTTATGTATGTACTCGTATATACTTCTGTATTAACAATTTATTTCGTTAAATAAAAATTTTTAAATAAATATTTATACACTAAAACAAAATTAAATTTTTACCACAAAATAAAATCACAATTTAGAAGTTCAAAATTTAGTACACTTAAAGAAAATACTTAGAAAAAACAGCCACAAATGAACTCAATAGAAAAACGAGAAAACTTAAATGAGCCAAATCAGCAGAAGATGGTTTCTTCAAAATCGATCTTTCGTTGGACTTTCGTTCCAACCAACTTTTACAGGTGGTTTCATTTTTGACAAACTTAAATACAGCTTCTGCCACATTGGCAGGCGTAATTTCTTGACACTGTTCCAAATGATGTATAGTGCACGCTTCGAATTTCACCAAATCTATACAGTGTTCCGGTTCTACCACAAAATCGGGCAAATTAAATAGTTCAGGTATCGTATTGTCTTTGGGTATAAATTCACTAAACGACCTATTGGCACAGTGTGCTATGGCATCCTTATTCGCCTCAAAACATTCCGGTCCATCTTCAGCCACAAATAGAGCAACTTGATCGCCACCGCGAGCGCACATAAAACCCAAAAGACCCGTAAATATGCGCATCATTATAACGTTTTGTGCTTTTTCTTTCTTACTAAGGCATGGTTGTATGATAGTGTTGAAATCTTTAAAACATTGTTCGGCCCGCGGCACTTCTAGACAATATTTATGAAAGACCGTATCCAGTTCGCCAATTGGTCGCGCTACTTCGATTTCTTCCTGTATAGCTGTCAAATTGGCAAAGCCCGATATACATTTTGTTAAGTTATATGCTTGCTTTTCGACTTCTTGGTACAGAGTGGAATTATCAATGCCGGTAGCTTTTTTGCATTTCGCCTTGAAAACACGTTTCAAGTCGTCTGAAAGAGGGAGATAGAGAGAGAAAACAAAGACGTAGGGAATATATAAAAGATTTTTCTTCACAGAACTAAAGCTAATAGATATTCTTAAAAAACATATTAAATGGAGATCGCACAAATTAATATAGTTATCTGACTTACCCAAACTAAAGTTGGTATTCCGATATTCGGCGGGTAAAAACTGTTTTTTCAATGAATCTATCTGACTGACATTAACTGCCATAGATTTCGACATTAGAAAGACACTTACAGCGGCTACTAGAACCACAAAAAATAAATGCGTTTTGGACATGTTTCAAAGAAATATTTCTTTTGTTTTTAAATTTTTAATTAAGAACTTGTTTTTAAATAACGAAAAAAAAAAAAAACCAAACAATGAAAGTCCGCCGCCCAATAACGGTTTCAAAACAAAAAATACTAAACTGCAAGTTAAATTATTTTTTAAGAAAACATGTTATACAGTATTAAATCTTATCAAAAATTATTGATAACAGATAAAATAAAAAACATTAAAGTGTTAATATTTCTTATTACGAACAATTTTGCTGCCAACAAATAATCAAGAAATGATTTAATACACAATTTTTACTTGGAGATTAAAAATACGCATATAATATTATATATAACATGGCAACATAAGGTTTGAACCTTACATTGTTAGAAGTATATAAAAAAAAATTCCCAAAAGAGAAGATAACATGTCCTAAGGCAATTTGAATGACCAATTTCAAAGATAGACATTTTCAAGGCAAAACGAAAGTAAATAAAGTTTTTTGTTGTTGTTGCGGTTTATTTTTTCAGGGCCAGCACTCAGGTGATGTCCCCTACTTATGCAATGCATTGTGGCAGAACTTAGGGAAAGGGATAGAGGGTAGAAAAGATAAATGTTGAAAATTTAGAATGCATAACTCTGATACAACTCTGCTTTGGGCGTTGTGTTAACTTTTATAGCAGTGTTGCAGTGCCCCTGGTGTTAAGTAGACGCATTAACTTTGTTAAGCCGGCATATTTATTAATTTTTTTACTTCGTCGTTGTTTCTGCTAATCGTGTAAAACATAGTTGAAGCCAACTTCAGGTAAAGGGTGTTTTTTATAGAGTGTCACAACTTTGAGTTGTCATCACTGCTTTATTTGAACACCCATTTAACAGCTGATAGTTGCTTTTTGCTTGGTTTGCTTTGAAATTTCATTATGAATCGACTTACACCAGAGCAACGCGTGCAAATTGTTGAAATTTTTAATCAAAATAATTTTTCTATTCGGCAAACTCATCGTGCAGCGGGCGCTACAATTGATTTACTCAAATAAACTTTCGATGATGAAATAATTTCACGTAATGGCCCAATTAATTGGCCACCAAAGTCGTGTGATTTAACCCTATTGGGGTTATGTTAAGTCGCTTGTCTACGTCCATAAACTACAAAAAATTACACACCTGGAAATCAACATTCGCTATCGGCGTAATACGGCCGCAAATGCTGCGCAAAGTTGTTGAAAATTGGTGTTCCAGATTGCGCCTTCTACGCGCCGGCCGTGGCGGCCACATGGCAGAAATCATATTTAAACATTAATTTCATAAAATTCTCTTTCAAATAAAGCCCGTTTCATTGATATTAAAAAAATATTTCCTTGTTTTATTATGATTTAAACTTGTGTTACTTTATGAAAAACACCCTTTAAATTAAAAAAACAGCTATTGATGTGTAAAGTCCAATATGACGAATTAAATAAATACATAATATGCTATCAACTGTTAATAATGCGATAAATTTATACAGGCGATTGGCTTTAAAAAGAAATTAAATAAAAATGATTAAAGATAAGCAATATTTTACAAAATAATGCTTTTAAAGCATTTTTTAAAGTTCACTAAGACTGAACTTAATCAAATATTCGGACAATTCGTCAAATTTTTTATAGAAAAGAGAGAGAGAGAGAGAGAGAGCGTACGGGAGAGACAACATAGTTGGCTTTATTGTCAACGGGCTTAAAGGCCTCATTAGTCTTGACTTTTACTTTCCGTTCTGTTCTGTGCCGTTCTGTTGTTGAATTTTTGTAGTTAGAAGTTCTGTAAAAACGTATCAGCTGTTTCTTGTAGAATATACATTGCCGAATATACATATATTATCGGCGGCGGCGGCGGGTTGAATAATTAAAAAAAAATAAGTTAAAAACGTTATTTATTAAAAAAAACTCTACTCACTATAAATTTTTTATGAATATAATATTTGTTTTTATCTAAACTTGGGCATCTTGGGAACTTTTCGCAAAAATGGCCGAGATGCCGAATAAACAATAGGAACCATAAGAGGTATCGAACTCATTCCTTCGCCATGCGATACGTACGTAAGAGTAGCGTACATACGTCAAATTTCATTAAAATCGGAGATGGTAAAAATATAAACTCTTGACTTTGTGTCGAAAATTTTTAAAAAATTTCTCTATAGAGGTATATTGAAGTCGTTTCCGGGTCCATTAAGAGTTATCGTATTCGCTCCAAATTTTACCTAATTAATTTTTAAACATAAAGGAACCAAAATCGGGCCGGCGAACTGGAATCAAAACATTTTGAAATTTCGCCATACTAATAAGAACACCTTTAATCTCCAATCAGATTAGCAGAACGTATAAGTATACCTACTTCAAGGCCGCTACACCTCTCATCAGCGTTCAATTGTCCATCTTTACAATTTTCGTAAAGTTGATACTAATTGGGAAAAAATATCAACCATTTAACCAAGTTTTCAACAGAAATAGAATACGAGAATTAAATTAATTAATTTTTACATATTGAAACAATTTTGGTTAGTACGAAATTTCCCATGTCTAATTGACTAAAAGTAAGAAAAGAAAATTTTTGGCAAATTTCGGTAGTTAAGTAATATTTTTCAAGTTTTAAAAAAAAAACTCACAAACATAATTTTGGAAAACTGTAAATGCAGTGTAATAAAATTGTTTTTATTTTATTTAATTTTGGTCTTAGATCTTTTATTATTGGAGCTCCTAAGACTGATGATTTATTAATTAAATTATAAACTAAATGACATTGGCTTATATACTAATTATGAGAATAATTCTTAGGGGTACCTTAACATAAGAGTAAAAGAATAGAAATATATATTATTGTTGGGTAAGCATATTTAGCTTCTAACTATTTATGTATGGCATGTGTTTAAAGTCCAACGAGTGCATACTTAAAAGCAACAGATACTTTGTGTTGCTTATATTTACAATCAAACAAATGCAGTTAATAAATGTGATTCATTTAAGTGCATTGTGCTGCTGCACTTGATTAACCGTACAAGTGTCAAATTACCGACACACACAAAATATCTTGCTTGCAGTTTGTCAATGCTTGCATGTTGCGGTACTATTGAATCGCAATGCATACCACACACTGTTGGCCACATGCTACAGCAGTTAAATAGTTTCATTTATTATCTTCCTTTCCATACGGTTTTATTCCCCCAAATATCAAAGGGTTCGGACACAGTGAATATATTTGTAGAAAAATTAAAAAAAATTTAATATGATTTCTTTCCGTACAATTTACATAGAAAGTAAAAATATCGCATGCGATATTTAAAAAAAAGTATTAAATTTGACATATTTATCTTCACACTTATGCATATTTTTCCGGTAATTAATAGCAGTTTCCGTAACACTTATATTCGTAATATTTTTGTAAGCTTAGGAATATAACCAAATAATATACATGCATTTGCAAATAAATTTATTTTCCTTGGGGGACTCTTGCCTATTTTTGGTGGACTGAGACAATTATTTTGTGATTTTAACGCCATAACCAATCCTCTTTCTCTCCAAAAAAAAAAAAAAAAAAATTACTGCAGTTGCAAATTTAAAAAAGTTAAATTATATCCCATTGAATACAAGATATGAAATATTTTACGTCCTGTAGTTTCATCTGCAATCCATGGTTCCGCGAACTCTTCATTTCCTTAAATCACTTCTACTTTTTCTGCTTAAAACAATTCTTGAAAATACTTTCCGTTTTGTAAAACTATTAACATTTCGTAGCTTATAATAAGTTTGTTTAAAAAAATTGTGCTTATAAAAAGTTGCTAGTTGTAAATAGTTTATTGGATTTAGAAATATTTTTTAAAACAAAAATTTTCTTTTTTCAAATGCAAAAACTTTGTACAAATTAATATGAAATTAATAACTTTAAGTGTCTCAAAACTTTTTTACAATTTTCAATTAAGGGTTTGCGAAAACGTTGCAAATTTTCATCCCTTATGATTTTATGATCTCTTCCGATCTCTTCTTCGCTTGTCTCCGCTCTATAATGTTGCAATTGACCATAAGATGTAGATATATCGAAAGCTGAACAATTTGTATTTAAATAAGACAATGGATAATGATTGTGCAGAGTGAGAACTTGTTGGGTATTGTGTAAACATTTAACATTATAATGAGTGGCTGTATAATCTTCAAAGCGATATGCATGATTAAGCATGTACATATATGCTGGATAAATGTCAACTGCTGGTATCTCTTGATCCGGTACTTTTTTGGGGAAATAAACATTTGTGCCACACATGGTGGTATGATGTGCAGGACAGTTCTTATGGTTTTTAATCGATTCATTAACGGAGGCCACCAACTCCTGCCATGTTTTCAATTCATCTTTAGGCATTATAATTTCATCAATATCTAATAACGCTATAAACTTGTATTTGTACATATTGCGATAGAAACAGTCGTTGTAGGGTATTATCTCATTAAGGCGCCTGTTTAAGCGATAGCCCTTCATAAGCCAATGCTGTAGCTTGGGCTGTTCTAGTACACCACCCACTAGGCTAATATCTCTTACTTCCACAAAGCCCTCTTTTTGATAATAATCCAAAACTTTATTGATATTTCGGTGTACTTGCAAACGATACATAAATACTTTATGAACACCCAATATTTTTAACAATTCCAACCATTCTACCAAACGAGCACTTAAATCCTGATAAGGGAAATCCAAACCTTTGACACACACAGCAAAATCATGAACTTTTTCATTTGCATCAGGTTTTTCATAAATAATTCTTAAACTATTTTTAGCTGTATCACATTGATGTTGTACCAAATTAACCACTTTAGGTATGGGATCTCCTGTTACATTGATATTTCGCGGTATTTCACAAGTCATTAAATACGGATAATAAACATTAGGTTCTATCCCCCAATTTAAATCCCATATAAGTTTATATTCCTTGACTGTTGTCAAAACTGGCCTATTGTCATCTTTAAACCACAGTTGACAATAAATTATGGGAAATGTATCAAGTTGATGATTGCTCATGGCCAGAATGCGTATTACTGGTCCACTTTCTTTTGGTCTCTCATCGTAATAGGCACCATATAGATGATATATACTGTTGTCTGTATAGAAAGTTTGCCAATAAGTATTGTAGAAATTCAACACTTGTATAGCGGGATATTGGGCACAATTTTTAAATTTTTCCATCACTTTATTGGAATGACGATAAAAATATTCTAACGGTAGACTGGGAAGTTTCCTTTCCATTTCGATAATTAATTCGTATATTAAGGGTTCTTAAGAGAAAAAAAATTTTTAAGTGTTAAAAATAAAAATAAAAAAGTAAAATAACTTTAATCAAAACCAACCACTTGTGCTAAAGTCTAGCTTTAAATATGTTTTTGTCGGCCGTGTTTTCTCCTTTAAACGCAGTTTGTTTTGCAGCTGTTGCTGTTGCATTTGCCGAGTTCTTCCCCCATTTTTCCAATTGCCCATAAAGATTATCAGTGAAATCGAAAGCAAACCAACAACAATTAATTTTACGATATTTGATATACGCATATTCATCTATGTACAAGAAACAAAAAATTAGTTTTTAAAACTCTATTTAATTATTAAATTTTAATAGCAATACTTACTTGTGAGATTCCGCTTTGCGTTTTCTTTTATCTAAACATGTATTTGCTGGCTTTTCGATATAAACTGTTTAAGAAATCGCTGTTATGTTTAGTTTAAAACATTTATTTTTATTATTTATTATTATTTAATTTTATTAACCACGCCAAAATGCCAAAATGTTACAATTTATTTGGTAACTTATTTTTTAGAATTAAAAACACAAGAGACTATTAGGATTTTAGTTATTACTTTTATTTACTTTTTATTTTTATTTCTTAGTCTAATTTAAATATATTAAGCCTTCACAGGGACCCGCTTTTTAAGGCTGGTGTTTGATCAGGTTTTTGTTTGGGAAATATGTTAAGCCTTCACAGGGACCCGCTTTTAAGGCTGGTGTTTGATCAGGTTGTTATTATGTGTGTTATGTGTTACGAACTGACTCGACTAGAGCTGACTTGATAGACTGAATAATAGTAGTCGACTGAATGGGCTGAATAAACTGAATGCCAAATCACCCTCCGCTTTTATACCCACTTTAGTGCTGCTCGATGAACGGTGCTGCTGTCGTTCGCTGCCGCTGGCGTGGATGTCCCCGTGATACTGCTGAGTGTGCGATTATTGCAACTTCAGCATATCCATACCCGTGGGACTTCCAGCCGATTGCGGTTCTCACGATAATGCAATGTCAGCATATATCTGTAGGAAAATTACTGGTAATAACGTCAGTATTGTATGCAGCGTTATTGCAACGTCAGCATATGTCTGTGTATGTATGCAGCGTATGTTTTGCTGCTGTAGGTATTTTTTGTTGGTTGAGGGAAAATAACTCAACGTCAGTATGTGTGTGCAGCGTATGTTCTGCTGTCGCTGATACTTCTGTTTGTTAGGGGAAAATGACTCATAACATCCCTCCCCCCTTACGGACAAGAAACATCCTGTCTTAGGATGTTTCGTAGCTATCCTTCTGGAATCAAGTCAAAATAGATGTGTGTATGCATCCGACTACCTTGGCGATACAGCTTTGGCAGCTCTCGGAGTAATATGTAATTATCTCCCGAGCCTTGATTGCCTGAAGGTTCGCAGTTTACCATTAGTTGGTGACTGCTAAGTGTCTGTCGACTTGGTACGCTTGCTGCGTCACCAAGGAAAAAATATGATATTGTTGGTGAAAATGTTGAGGTTGTTACTGACGTTGGGGTGATTTCCCATTTTCTAACGGAGCTGCGTTTTCCGTCCATGTATGTGCTGTGCTATCGCATATAGCTTTAACTGTTGATTATGGTTGTGTGAGGTTGAAGGTTATGGCTGTCTGTCTGTTGATATTTGGATTGGATTCTTTATTGTTATCGGAACTGGGTTTTTCGTCCATGTATGCGTTGTAGTATCGTATGTAGGTTTTGCGGTTGCGTGAGGTTGATAGGTATAGGCTGCTGTTGATGATTGTTGGATTCTTCATTGTTAACGGGATGATGATTGTTGGTTGTTTTTTAAAATGCTGGTTAATATTTTTAATCTTACAACTAACAATTTCTTCTTACGTATACTTATATAAAAATTTCTTTTCTTATTTGTACTTATGTGTCTTATATACATATATGTATTTCTCTTTTTTTTTTATATTTTTTACTTATTATTAATTAGACATGTTTTGTAGGTAATTTATAAAATTTTAATATTTTAACTAGATTTTCTGTTAGTTAAAATTTCTTATTGCTTTTATTTTAAATATGTATATTTTTCTTTAACTATTAGTTATATGTGTATATATATATATATATATGTATATGTGTATTGTTAATTTGTTTACAAGTTAGTTGTATAATTATTGTGTATGTGTATTGATATTTATATATATGTACTCTTATATTAACCTTGAAATAAAGTCATACAAGAAATTGAAAATTTTTAAATTATTTGAAAACGTTGCAAAAAAAAATGAGTAAGAAAAAACAAAACTTTATTACATTTAGTACTACATATACCAAATTTCAACTTATTTAAACATTTTTTCTTCTCCTTTTCTTTTTTTATGTGTATATAAAAAATGAGTTTAGTTTAGCTTGCATTTATCCTTGTCTTTGTTAAGAACTTTAACACCTTTGCTGTTTTAATGATTTAAAAGAAAAATTATTCACTTGCTTATAATTTTTTTTTTTTAAATCAACAGCAAAAATGGCAGAAAATTAGGAAAGTTTAAAATTGCAAATAGTTTGTTATTTAGATAAAAGACAAAAATAAATATTAATAGGAAATTTGTTGAAATTATTTCATTAATTCGTGCTTTTTATTATTATTGTTAGTATGTATTACTGAAATACCATGGCATGTATGTATGTTTGGTTTTTATTTTTGTTTCAATGTCAATGCCAAACTTATTTGTATTCTTACACACATACATGCATGTGTATATCTGTTTATTCAGTTGTACCCGGCTGTGAAATAGTCTGGCAGAATTTTGCTGTGTAATCATATTTCACAGTCAAGTACTTAACTAAAGTCATGCAAAAAAAAATTAAGAGAAAAAAAAAATTGTTTCAGTTTGGATATGTTGCATTCATTTTTTACCCTGTAGTTGTAAACATGTGCAAACATTAAAAATTACGTTTACATGGAATTGAAAACTTTTTAAAAACATTTTAAAACGTTGCAAAAATGAGTAGGAAAAATTTTTACAAAATTTCAACTGATTAAAGCACTTTTTTATTAAAAAGTGAGTTCAGTTGTATTTGGTAGTATTTTGTTAGTCAAAGAAATTTAACACTTTTGTTGTTTCCGTTGATCTGAAAGAAAAATTATACATATGCGTATAATTATTTTCAAATCAACAACGAACAGAAAAAAAAAAATCGAAAAGTTTTTTTTCTGTTACTGTTTGCATATCCATATGCACACATATACGTACATATACATATGCACATACGTACATTAAACTATGCAGTTTGATTTAGTTGTCATTGGCCGTGAAACTGTCTGGCAAAATTTTGCCGTGGAATCACGTTTCATAACCAAGTACTTATGCCCAAAAAAAATGTATATAACCCAGTTGGAAATTTTTCGAATTTAATTTGAGTTCAATTCTTTGTTTCAAATTTATAAATTAAACCTAAACTTAATTGATTTCGTTAACCGTTGTTATTGTTGATGCATAAATGGCCGACAATTTTTGTCACTGAACATAATTATGAACAGTTTTGCATTTCAAGTTTTATGCAATACGTATAACAATTTTGTATTTATTGCGCCATGACTCAATCATAACTTAGTAAGAACTATTGGGTTCAATAATTTAGCGATTATCGCTATAAATGTGTATGTATATTTTTACTATACATATGTTTTATCTTTTTAATTTTTTTTACTCAATTGGATGTCTATGCCAATTGGGTCGCTTTTTGTTCATGTATTGCAGTTCTAGTGTATTTCATACAATAATTTTGTAGAACATTAAAACTGCATTAATGCAAAAATTTAAAAATTAAATTCCATTGTTCAGTTTATAATGTGATTTTCGTAAGTGCAGTTGGTTTTGTCTAAACGTTTATAAACAAAAGCAAAAAAAAATCATACACTGGCAAACCAACATAGTTACATACATAAAACTTCGCGAATTCCTTTTCGTCTCTGTGGTGGAAAATATCATTTTGTGTGCAAATAACACGAGTTACGTGAATAATTTATTATACAAATCCAATCCCAAAGAATCCCTAAAATCACAATGTCTGACGAATCATTCTATGGTGTTACTTTGAAAGGCGAAAACGACTCGGTTGAATGGGGAGTATTATCCAATGATGAGGATTATCCCCGCGGCCAAAAATTAATCATCAGACAAATTCTTTTGGGTGCAGAAGCAAAGGAGGATGAATTCAATGTGAAACCTCAGCTACATTCAATTTGATTAGAGGTAATGGTCCCGTTTATATTCATGGAATAATAAAAAACATTCACAACAACACCGCCATCTCTAACCCTGCGAGGGACACAGGTAAGTTGGGTGTCTGCCCAAATCTTTCATTTTACTTTCTCTTGGTTTCCTTTAAGTTTGTTGTTGTCATATTTTTTCGCTTTGATTCATACCTGTTAATAGTTTAATTTCAAAATATTGTTCCTTTTCCCTTTTATAGTTTCTCTTCAATTTAAAAACTTTCAATGTTATTGTCCATCAAACTAATGTTATCTGGTTTTTACTTTTAAATATTTTAATTTCAACATATTGCTCTTCGTTAAAGTTTTTCTTGAATTCATTTACTGCATTTTCCTATAAAAATTTTCAATGTTATTGTCCAACAAAATATTGTTATTTTGTTGTGATTTATACTTTTAAATATTTTAATTTCAACATATTGTTCTTTGTTAAAATTTTTCTTGAATTCATTTACTGCATTTTCCTATAAAAATTTTCAATGTTATTGTCCAACAAAATAATGTTATTTTGTTTTGATTTATACTTTTAATTTATTTGGGGAGAAGAAAACAAAAATAAAAATAAATAAGTGATCGGACGTGCTTTGCAATAATTAAATAAGTAATCGGGCGTGATTTCGTGATTATCGGTTTCCAATTTTTCTTCATGTCCCGCAAGACTGTGAGTGTAATTCGTGCTTTCAACACAAAATAATCTGGAGTGAAATTAATTTGGATATTCTTTAGTTTTATAATTTAGTTTTATAGTATTAGTTTTATAATATAAGAATATTTTTTAAAAACTTTCATTGCTCGCAAAATTTCTAGAATTTAAATATTATTAAAAAAAAATTTATACGTCTCTTATTTATTCTTATTTTAATACGTTTTCGTAAATCTGTTGCAAAAGAATTATTAATTTTATTTTTTCTTTCTGTTGTTTATCCAACAATTTTATATACTTTAGGACACTTACTTACTTACATGTGACCTTGTTTTCTCTTTTTTTTTTTATATATTTTGCTCTGATTGATTGATTAATCAAATTATTCTTAATTTTTATTTCTAGAGCAGTATTCGTTGGTCGATTAGAAGGCGATACCGGGTCAGTAGCGTTCCATCCTTTTTTTTTACCTTTTCCTTTTACTAATTATTTTGCTTCTTTCAGATCCTTGACGTCAACCTGGGTCCCCGGTTCCTCAAGTTGGAACCATCTTGACGCAATTTTCTCCTTGTCCCTTTAAGGTATGTTTCATTGTTTCTTATTATAGTCCCGTATAAATATGTATTTCTTTTATATTTCAGCCATTGAAGACCCTAAATATTCATCATCAATACCGTCGATATTGCAGTGAGTTTTTCCTTCTTCTCTTTTTCCTTTTTGTTTTTAAATTTTTTTTTTTTTTTTTTTTTTTTTTTTTTTTTTTTTTCAAAATATCCTTTATTGACTGTATGGCTTCACCAAATTACGGTGTAGGGTTCGAAGTCTTCCCTTCACCATTATTTGAACGTTTACTGGTGTAGGGAAACTTTTAATCTCATAGGGTCCATCCCATAGGGGCGTGAATTTGTTTTTGCGTGCTTGTGTTTTTACTAGGACTCTGCCTCCTATTCTTAAAGTATAAGACCTTAACTGTTTGTCGTACTGCTTCTTTGCCCTAGCCTTAGCTCTTTCTTGATTTTCCTTGGCAATCTCGTAAGCCCTTTGTATTTGATGTCTCAATAATTTGGGATAATCGTAGGGGTTATATAAGGGTATGCGTGTTTGTAGGTTTGATGGCAGTGGTGCATCAAATCCATATAGTATTTTAAATGGTGTCTGCTTTGTGGCCGTGTGCTCTGTATGGTTGTGTACGTGCATTGCTGGAGCAAGCCACTGATCCCAGTTCGAACCATCTTCTTTTGCGAAACTTCGCAAATATTCCGCTAATGGTCTGTGACTTCGCTCTAATGACCCGTTAGCTTGAGGGTGATAGGGAGAAATATGTTGCTTCTTAATTCTCAAAAGCTTACACACACTTCCAAACAATTTCGAGGTGAAGTTTGTTCCGTTGTCTGTAATTAATTTTTTGGGAATACCATATTTTGTTACTACCTCGTTATAAAAGACTCTTGCTGCCGTCTCTGCTTCGGCGTCTTGCATGGGTGCGCAGACAAAAAATTTTGATAAATCATCCTGTAGGGTAAGAATGTATTTGTTTCCCATGGTGGTCGTCGGCAGGGGCCCCACCATATCCATATATACCTTTTCGAACGGTCTGTTTGCTGTATCTGTGAGGACCATGGGCTCTCTATTGAGAAGTCCACTTTTATTTTTCTGACATTTAGGGCACCTTTTTATGTAGGCCTTGATATCGTATTGCATCCCCTTCCACTTGTACTGTTTTTTTATTCTATAGTAGGTCTTCCTGACTCCTTGATGTCCGCCCAGCGGTGAGTCATGAAAGCTTCTAAGAACTTCTTGGATATCTTTTTTCTCAGATAAAAATGTCGCCGCGGAGGTTTTGTCAATATTTTCACTCTGTTTTTCCTCTGCAAGAGCTTTCTGTTGCTCTTTTTGTTTTGTCCGTTCCTCTTCCAATTTTCTTGAGCTTGCTTGAGCTCTAGTTATCACTCCGATATTTTGATTTTTTGTTGGTAATCTGCTTAATGCATCTGCATTCAAGTTAGTCTTACCTGGTTTGTACACAATTTCAAACTCGTATTCTGATAATTTATGCCTAAACCGTGCAAGTCTTGAGGTTTGGTCTTTGAGGTTTGCTATCCCCCTTAAGGGTTGATGGTCAGTAAATACGGTGAAGTGTCGCCCCAGGAGATATGGGCGGAAAGTATGTGTTGCCCACACCACACCAAGCATTTCTTTTTCTATTGTTGAATATCTTTGTTCGGTGTCACTGAGAGTACGGCTAGCAAATGCTATCGGATGATCCATTTCGTTTCGTATTTGTGACAAGACTGCTCCTAAGGCCTCGTTACTTGCATCTGTTGTTACTCTGAAGGGTTGTTCAAAATCCGGGTAAATTAATATTGGAGGATTTGCAATATTTTCTTTGACCTTGTCCAGGGCCTCTTGGCATTGGGGCGTCCACACAAACTTAGCGTTTTTTCTTAACAGCTTTGTTATTGGTGAAGCCAATTTTGCCATTCCTGCCACAAATTTTCGGTAGTAGTTAATCAAGCCCAGGAGTGCTTGCACTTCTTTTATTGTTCTTGGTGGCTTAAGTTGTTTGACACATTCCACTTTCGAGGGGTCTGGTAGTGCTCCCTCATTGGAACATTTGTGTCCTAAGTAAACTATTTCTCTACGTAAGAATTGGCATTTCTTCGTGTTTAGTTTAAGACCACCCTCTCGTAGTCTTGATAGAACGTTCATGATCTTTGTTTCGTGATCTGCCACGTTTCTTCCGTATATGACTATGTCGTCGAGGTACACAAAACAGTCCAGGCCCTGTAAGCCTGTAAGGATCGTGTTCATGACCATCTGGAATGTGGCTGGCGCTCCTGTTAGGCCGAAGGGCATTCTATTAAATTCAAAATGACCCTTATCGGTGCTGAAGGCAGTCTTTTCCTTATCTGCTTCGTCAACTAGTACCTGGTGATATCCACTCGCCAGATCTAAGGTAGTGAAATACCTGCTGTTTCCTAATTGATCCAAAATTTCATCAATTCTAGGAATAGGGAATACCTGCTTTATTGTAGCCTCATTTAGTTTTCGAAAATCGACTACCAGTCTAAAGGTTTTCTGACCGTCTTGAGATTTTTTGGGCACTAACAATATTGGTGAATTCCATGGGGATATGCTTGGACTTATTATACCTTCCTGTAGTAGCTCCGACACTTGCCGGTTGATTTCTTCTTTATGGACGTGAGGTAGACGATACTGTCGTTGATTAATGGGTGGTTGTTCACTTTTTATTGGTATTTTATGTTTCACCAATGTGGTGAATGGCAATTTGTCATTGTCCAACATGAACAAGTCATGATATTCCTCGCATATCCGGTTCATTGACTCTGTTTCGTCCATGTTCCAATCCCTCTCCGTCATAATAGTGTTTTTTAGACGCCTTATTCTATCGTCCTGATCTGTCACCGACGAAAGGGGTTGATCTCGCCCTCCATATTGCGTGTAGTGGCTGAAATTTGAAAATTTCACTTTAATGTCCTTCCTCCATGGTATGTCCTGTTCGGTTGCGTTCAGTATGGGCACGGCTGTGCCTCCATTTTTAATGTTGACCACAGTATTTCCAACATAAACTCCAGGGGAAATCTCCTGTTTATGCACAACCACAGTTTTGTCTCTCGATATAATGTTGACCGGTACTATAGTGACTGCTCTTTTCCTCAGACAGACACCTTGTTGATGATTTGTTTGACACTCTATTTCCGTACGAAGGGTAAACGTCTTCACCCAATGTTCGCTATCAAATATGCTCAAGGTTCTGTCTATGGTGTTCACTATACATCGGTTCCACATATTATTTCTGCCGAGAATACCATCTCCAGGGATTTGTATTTCTCGTGACACAATATGGAACACCCACGGCAACTGCCTTTTATCTCCTATCCTGATCTCGGTAGTGCCCAGTGTCGTAGTCTTTCCTCCGAAGGCTCCAGAAAGGATTTTTGTTTGCCTTTTGTTCTTATTGAGAAAAATCTTCATTGAGTCTTCTTTTATTATGCTGAAATCTGCTCCGGTATCCACAAGTAGGACCAATCCTCCCCCCCTTGCTTCTTGGCAGGGGAGCGTAATGAAAACTGTGTCCACATTGCCCGGTGATTCAGCACTATCTTCTATATTTCGCATCATCTCTTGACTTTTTCCCTCCTTTTTTTTGTTTAATTCATTATCTTTCGCAGTAGTTTCTTCTATAGTGCGCCCGTTCTCCTTATTTACCGAGTGCACAACTGCTTCGGTTACTATCCTGGTTGGCTGCTCTGTTTCTGAGTCAGTCTCCGTATCATCTTTATTTACCCGATTCTTTGCTCCTGTTTCTTCTTTATATTTGTAGTTGTTCTCTTTTTTGTGCCAATTTGATTTTCTGTTAATTTGCGGGACCCCAGTTAATGGCGATAACTGGGCCGAATTTCGTTTCCCTGAGCATTTGTCCGATTTGTGTTGCTATGGGCCTCTACTGGTCTGTTAGCTAGGTCCCTGCCGTTGTTGCTATTTCGCACCTGTTGGTAGATCCCTGTTCCTCCTGTCTGGGTTTGTCTGATATTGCTTCTGCAGTCCCGTGCAAAATGTCCTTGTTGCTGACATTTAAAACAGGTAGGGAGTGTACCATTGTTTCTATTCGCCCCTCTGTTCGTATTTTGTCCCATCGCTATTTGTGGGCTTCCACGGAATTCCGTGTTTGTTGTCCTTCTATTGGTTTCTGCCGTCCTTCTATTCAATTGGTTTTGATTGGGTAGGTTTCTTTTTGGCTCACAGAAAGGGGTTTCCTTGTGACCGTTTATCCTACACAATCGGCAGTATAAGGAGCCTAATCTCTTCCTGCAGTTGTCCACATCGTGCCCGCTGTTTCCACAGAACGTACAGCTCACGACATTCCTGCACAGTGGCCCCATTTCATGACCGTATTTTCCACAGCTCATACAGTATGGTGTGTTTAGCCGCTTTTTGCAGCTATTCCATTCATGCCCCGCCCTGTTGCAAAAACTACAGGGGACTTCTGAATCTATTGTGTTGATGCTGTGCGTTGGTTCGCCAAACAATTCCTCTGCATTTTCCACTATGTCTATCAACTTTGTGAGCTCTTCCTCCTCCTGCCCCACAAATCGAGCTTTAAGAGCATGGTCCTTCAGACCCTTGATGAAACTTCTCACTGCTATCCTCTTGAAGTCCTTCAGCATGGTTTCCCGGCCAGGTCCCACCGGCCATTCGTTCTCTATTGTTGTCTTTGCCTCATTCAATAGGCTGTCCAGGCGTTCTCCAAATTTACATGCTGACTCTCTGATGCTCTGTTTGCACCCCAAGATCAGCTCCCTTATCTTGTCCAGGCTTTTATTTTTTAGGTATAACTTCTTGATGGTGTTACAGTATGCGTCCACTGAACCAAAAGTCATCTGGGATATTTTTGAGTATGCACCCCCCAGCAGTCGCAATTTCAGGCACTGTATCACATCTTGTGTTAGGACGTTATTTGCACCTGTGAGTACTTCTCTTTCTACCATCTTGCATCCTTGTATGTACCTGCATACTTCTGATGGTAAGTCAGGTCCATCGGTCCCGAAGAATGATGGGACTGTGTTGTTAACTATTTTAATAATCTCGGATAGCGACGTCATTCTGATTGTTTCGATTTCTACTCTCTCAATAGTATGGTTTTGCCGGGGTGATGGTGATCGTCTTTCCAAAATTTCTTGGGCCACTGGGATCAGTCTATTAAATTCTTCCGCTACAATGCTGTCAATGTCTTCTCTTTCTTCCAATTCGCTGAATTTCGCCTTATATTCGCCTAACTCGTTTATTTTCCTTGCTATTGTCTCAGCGGAGTATCCTCTGCTACCTGCTTTCCTTGCGTTGTTTATTAGGGTTTTTACTTTTTCCAAAAGTGTCAAGGCAGGTGTTTCTTTCTCGTGTGATATGACTATTGTTGGTAGTCCTACTTCGTTTAGTTCTTCGTGCAGTGAAGGATTTGGTGAACTAGCTCTGTGAATTGTATCCAACTCTCTTCTTGCGTTTTCCAATGCTGTTTGTAGTCTTTGGATAGTGTCGTCTTGTGTCTCTATTAACTGTTTCTGTTTTAACTGTTTCCTAAAATTCTCTTCACTCAGTCCTTTTCCTTTTAACTGTTCTACTAATTCTGAATTTTCCTTTTCTACGTCCTCCAACAAGGTATCTGTGTACTCTATTTGTCCTCTTAGCTTTTCGCAATGTCCCTTAAGGAATGTTTTTGTCTCCTCGAGTTCTTCGATTCTTTTCACAAACTCCAATGATCTATCCCTACTTAATTCACTTATTAATTGTAACACATAACTAACTTCTTCTAACTTTGTCAGTCTTTGTATTCTTATTGTTTCCCTATGGTTGTCCAGGAATGTTTTGTCTGCTTCTAAACCCTTAAGTTCTGTCCACGCAAGAACTTGTAGACTGTCCACTGAGTAATTATACTTATCTATCCGTTTTATTAAGTCGTCTGTCTGTGTCTGTGGATTGTCCATTAAAGCTGTATTTTACTTACCCATATTCCGCTGTTTATTATCCTCATAGTGGTCTGTGGTTTAGGCTTACTTTCACTTTATATTATTATTATTATTTTATTATATAAGTTTGTTCGCAACCGCGCAGAATTTTTACAATCAAGGTAATTCTCCTTTTTGCCTTGATCCGCTTTAGCGATTAGTCCTGCAACGACAATACAAGGTAGCTAGAATTTAGACTTTTATGTATTTGTCCTGTGCAGTTCTACACCGTCGAATGTAGGATGCAACAATACAAGGTAGCTAGAATTTAGACTTTTATGTATTGTTGGTTTTGCTACACCGGACAGTTTTTTCTTTTAGCAAGATCAACACAAGGATTATTTTATTTGATGTAATTATTATTTACGCGGCTACCGGCTGCGCCAAAATGTTATGTTTAAATTAAAACATTTATTTTTATTATTTATTATTATTTAATTTTATTAACCACGCCAAAATGCCAAAATGTTACAATTTATTTGGTAACTTATTTTTTAGAATTAAAAACACAAGAGACTATTAGGATTTTAGTTATTACTTTTATTTACTTTTTATTTTTATTTCTTAGTCTAATTTAAATATATTAAGCCTTCACAGGGACCCGCTTTTTAAGGCTGGTGTTTGATCAGGTTTTTGTTTGGGAAATATGTTAAGCCTTCACAGGGACCCGCTTTTAAGGCTGGTGTTTGATCAGGTTGTTATTATGTGTGTTATGTGTTACGAACTGACTCGACTAGAGCTGACTTGATAGACTGAATAATAGTAGTCGACTGAATGGGCTGAATAAACTGAATGCCAAATCACCCTCCGCTTTTATACCCACTTTAGTGCTGCTCGATGAACGGTGCTGCTGTCGTTCGCTGCCGCTGGCGTGGATGTCCCCGTGATACTGCTGAGTGTGCGATTATTGCAACTTCAGCATATCCATACCCGTGGGACTTCCAGCCGATTGCGGTTCTCACGATAATGCAATGTCAGCATATATCTGTAGGAAAATTACTGGTAATAACGTCAGTATTGTATGCAGCGTTATTGCAACGTCAGCATATGTCTGTGTATGTATGCAGCGTATGTTTTGCTGCTGTAGGTATTTTTTGTTGGTTGAGGGAAAATAACTCAACGTCAGTATGTGTGTGCAGCGTATGTTCTGCTGTCGCTGATACTTCTGTTTGTTAGGGGAAAATGACTCATAACATCGCTCTTAGAATTATTGAAGCCCTTATCTTGCCCACCGGTATATTGGTACCGACAGTTTTTTGCCATTTTAGTTTATTTAAGAGAGAGAGAGAGAGAGTTAAAAGCAGAAAATCGTAATAAAGAGTTGCAGCATTAGAGATAAGTTGTTGATTGATACCAGCGATGATAAATCAGAAAACTAATTTCGTACCAAAGAGCTTTTCAAATTGTACTAAAATCTGTTTTTATTTGTTTCAAACTTTCTTTAGTATTTTACAAAAAAACAAAACGACAAAAAAGACTTAGGGCCTTTATATGGTGGTAGGTTTCTGCCACAGTGTGCAGATAAAATCTTATGTTTGTAAACTGGAAAATATTAAAAATTTTGCATCAAAATCTATGTACGTAAGTATATACATATCGACGACTTAATATAGAAAGGTCGTATATCGTTATTTTTTCAAAATCGGCTTTTTTTTTTATATGTTCTGATAGACAAAACCCAAATATACCTCCCTTAAAAAAATTCAGTTTCCTATGTTGACGAATAACAGATTTACAGTAATTAAAAAAAGCCCTAACTCATTTCATATGAAAAAAATAAAATAGAATTGAATTTGTCTGCTGTTTTAATAAAAATTTGCTTCAGAAAAAAAATTGCATTATTTTTTCAGATTTTATTGAGTTTTTTCCTTCTCCCATAAAGTAGCTGAAAGTTGAGATATGACCTTTCTATATTAAGCCATCGATATGTACTTAAAATACATTTGCTCGAAACTCGTTATTTATACTGTTACAATTTGCTCTTTAAATTTGGGACCATTTTTAATATGGAAAGTACTATTAGCAATTCGCACAGGGTTCTATGTGTTTTTGACGTTTTATTGTATTTCTTCAATTATATGAAAAACAAAATAAAACGAAAATTAAATTAATTTGTGATGCATTAGAATTTTTTAAGTTAAATATGTCGAGTATAAATTTTTCTGCAAAATTAGATTTTTATAATATGGACACTAAAGCAATTTCAAAGCAGAATTTTAAAGAATTGCAGCCAATAAAATTGCAAGTCTGGACGGGGACTAACACATATTTTTCTTAGGGATTTTACATTTTACTCGTACATGTTCACACACAGATAAATTTCATTTTATTTTAACAAAAAATTTTCTTGGAGTCAATTTTTGAAGTTAACAAAACACCAGACAGCGTTGTCAACTTTTAAATTGTAAAAAAACTGTCAACACTAAAAAAGCGTAATTTAGATCAAAAAGCTATAAATTTAAATTTTTTTTTAATATGAGGTATCTTTTTTGATTGCATATTTTGGCTTTTCACAACTTTAACAAATTTTGAATTCATTACACTTGTAGTGATTTTTTGTACAATAACACATTTTTAAAAAATTTTAACTTCCTGAAAAATTAAAGAGTTTCAGTTTCAAATCTTGCAGTGTACAGACTCGTTTTTTTATAATCGTTGCAACTGAATATTTTAAAAGT
Source organism: Lypha dubia (assembly GCA_947311025.1). Taxonomy (NCBI): domain Eukaryota; kingdom Metazoa; phylum Arthropoda; class Insecta; order Diptera; family Tachinidae; genus Lypha; species Lypha dubia. Next base: position 6,619,558 of record OX371262.1, on the reverse strand, counting down.
ATCAAAAGTTAAATTCAAAAAAACAAAAATTACAAAAACAAAACATTTTTTAAACAGTTATTTTATTGGTTTAATTTTATTTTTTTACATAAATATTTGCACACATAAACTCATACATGTATATAAGGGGAACAAAAAAAAGAGAACTCTAAATTAGTTCAGCTTCTGAACACAACAACAATAAACCTACAAGCAGTAGGAATGTTTATTTACTTTGGTTGCTGATGACGACAAAAAAAAAATGTATTAATACAAAACACAATTACTCGTGCGCGATCATGCTCTCCGTACGTGTTAAATAGTGATCAGCACCCCTTTTCTGTAACTCGCTGAAGCTAAATCTACATCGCTGAAATCGTTTTAGATTTTTAGTTAAATATGCAATTCTGTAATGCGCATTGCTAAATTAGTCGATGTCATAAAAATTAAATTCGCCGCAATTTTAGCGTTTGCTCTGTCTCATCACTAAAATGTTGTAAATTTATATTCTCCAAGCCCAAATAAGCAACTTTTGTACTTAGAAACGCTAAAATTCTAGCAACGTAATTTTGAAGGCGCTAAAAGGTTATTAAGTCAAAATATTTTTTTATATAATTTGTGTTTAGCATTTTTTAGAAAAATTATGGATAAAACTACAAAAAGGATAAAAAAAGAGCAAAAAATACATGCTTATTTAGTATTTGGAATAGCACAAAGAGTTTGCCCATGACTGGTTGATGAAGTCTTTTACCTGTTAAGAGTAGTTTACTTTAAATAAAACTCAAATGCTAAATTTTATTTAAGAAATTTATTTTATATAAAAAAAATATATATATATATATATATACTAGCTGATCCCGGTGTACTTCGCTACCCCCCTCGTTATAAAATAAAATGAAAAGTATTTATATATATGCTATTGTGACGATCGGTCCAGTAGTTAAGCCTATATTACGATTTTTAATTTTCCTAAAAAGGAGCGTGGTCCCATCCACTTTTCTCCCGGTACGTATTCCAATTTATGCCAATACCATATGTACCAAATATCATCGACATAGGTCAAAAAATGCCCAAAATATGGCGATTTAAATTTTTGGGTTATATGGGTGGTGCCACTCCTCTTTGTCCAATCCCGCCCATATTTGCAGCAGCACTAAAAAAATGCACACCAAACCGACGTACCAAATTTTGTTCAAATACCGTTTTCAGAGGCAGAAATAATAGATTTTTAATTTGTGGTTTGTATGAGAGGTACCACGCCCCTTTGTCCAATCCCGCCCATATTTTCAGCAGCACATAAGAAATGCACACCAAACCGACATACCAAATTTTGTTCAAATACCGTTATCAGGAGCAGAAATAATAGATTTTTAATTTGTGGTTTGTATGAGAGATACCACGCCCCTTTGTCCAATCCCGCCCATATTTTCAGCAGCACTTAAAAAATGCACACCAATCCGACGTACCAAATTTTGTTCAAATACCGTTATCAGGAGCAGAAATAATAGATTTTTAATATGTCGTTTGTATGGGAGGTACCACGCGCCTTTGACCAATTGGACCGAATTGTAAATCTAAACCATCCAGGGACCAACTCAAATACACACAAAAAATTTCATCGAAATCGGCCCAGCCGTTAAGGAGGAGTTCAGTTACTAACACACTTTCAGAAGAATTATATATATAAAGATATAGATATATATATGTATACAATTTAAATATTTGTCAAGCAGAGAAATAATATTATAAAAACAGTAATTCTTTACAACTTAAGGCATTTTTTTTCTTAGATATTTGTAATTTGACATGTGTGTGAAGATAAATTTAAACTAAAAAGGAAGATTTTAACCAAAAATTTTCTTCAAGCCAATATTTGCAGTTAACAGAGCACGAGGCAGCGTTTTAAACTTTTAAATTGTAAAGAAAAAAACATTGAAAACACTAAGAAACGCGTAATTCGAATCAAAAAGCTGTATATTTAAATTTTTTTCTAATATGCGGTATCTTTTTTGATTGCACATTTTTGCTTTTCACAACTTTAACAAATTTTCAATTTATTCATGATTTCTTTCTTAAAAAAATTTAACTTGTTTGGAGTTCCTGAAAAATTAAAGACTGGAATATGTTCATTTATTGGAAACAAATATAAACCAAATGTGCGATGGATTGGCGTCTACAGGTTGGAATTTGTTGAATCGGCACGCAAGACCATCACAAGCTACAAAAATGGTAAAAAAAAAATCATGTTATTAAAAATGATTATTATGAAAATTTAAAACGATTATGCACTTTTAAGAGTATATTTTAAAAATTTTGCTGTAAAAACTAACGGTATTATGTTCTGCCTTTTCTAATTTATTTCTTACAAATTTTTCCAACTAAAAACTTACAATGTCATAGAACAAAACAAAACGAAAGGTCTAGAGTGTGCATTTTTATACTTTCTTTTTATTTTATTGTATTTTATGTACTTGTGTTTGTTTACTACATTTCATCCCAGCTAGCATTTGGAAGATTATTTGACGAGCGCGATCATTTCGCGACTCTTTTTTAATCATCCAGACGATTGTTGGAGTAAAATTATATTTTACTCTTCCAAATGATGTTTTTGCGAGTCATTCTGAGGATTGTTGGCGGGCATTGGAGGGCTATTAATAGTTAACAATCGTGTTTCACTCTTCGAAGAGATACTCTTGCAAGTTTCTTAAACGACTGTTGGACGGATGTTTTTTTAAAGGGTCTTAAACGATCCGTAGGCGACTAATTATGGTGCATCGTAGACGATTCGTATGGAACAGTCGCCATCAGGACACAGTTTCTCCCGTTGTCTTTAACTTCTGCGATCGGAATGCGTCATCATGGACGATCAGATAATCGTCTTCTCCGATCGCGGAAGAGTGTTTAACGACTAAAAATGCTAGCTGGGATATATAGAATCACACACACACACACACACACATTAATGCATTTCTACTAAATTGTTTGGAACTGAAAGGAGAAATAAATTCGCAATTCTAAAGAAATAGAAAATAAGTATTTACATAAATCTAAAAAAATTGTCCTTGTTTGCTTAACAAAATATTTGTATATATCAGAAGTCGTCTACTGAAGAGTGAAGGTGCTGCAACACTGCTCTAAAAACTAACAAAAACAAACAATAGCAGAGTTGTAAAAGAATTAAGCTTTTTCTACATTTTCACCATCTACATATGTGTATATCTCTACCCTTTTAACTCTGTGGCAAAAGAAGAAAAAAAATGCTTAAGTCGCGATAAGCTGATTTGGAGTTAAAATCATCATCGTATTCTTCATATTCAAAAGTATCTCTGGACAAGGTTTTATTTATACTGAACGATTTTTAACGAAGTTCTGGCATAATTACTTGCTGCTTTTCTTTTTCTAAATAATTAACCCCTTATGGAATAACATCTTATTTTATTTTATCTTATAACATATTAAATTTAAAATTAAATATATATGTTATAGTGGATAGAAACATGTGTTAAAAAATCTAAAAGAAACGAAAAACGAATGATCAACTTTTAGTACAAAGCGATTACATTTTTATCAAACCATTTAAATATTTAAAACTGCTTTTCTAGATAACTATAAAATATGACTTATGTGCGATTTCTATAATACAATCAATTGGTTTGAGTAGAAAATTTATATAAAAAAGACATTTGATTTTATGCCAGATATTGTAGTAGAAGTTAAACTTGATATAGTAAGTTTGATATTGCCTATAGGCATTGTCTTTTAAAGGGTGTTTTTTTATAGAGTGTCACAACTTTGAGTTGGCATCACTGCTTTATTTGACCACCCATTTAACAGCTGATAGTTGATTTTTGTTTAGTTTGCTTTGAAATTTCATTATGAATCGACTTACACCAGAGCAACGCGTGCAAATTGTTGAAATTTTTAATCAAACTCATCGTGCAGCGGGCGCTACAATTGATTTACTGAAAGAAACTTCTAATGAAAAAATAATTTCACGTAATGGCCCAATTAATTGGCCATCAAGATCGTGTGATTTAACCTTATTCGATTATTTTCTTTGGGGTTATTTTAGTCACTTGTCTTAAGTCCATAAACCACAAACAATTGCACATGTGGAAATGAACATTCGAAACACGGCCGGTAATGCTGCAAAAAGTTGTTGAAAATTGGTGTTACAGAATGCGCCTTCTACGCGCCAGCCGTGGCGGATGCATGGTAGAAATCATATTTAAACATTAATTTCATAAAATTTTCTTTCCAATAAAGCCGTTTCATTGTTATTAAAAATATATTTCCTTGTGTTATTATGTTTTATTAACTTGTGGCACCTATAAAAAATACCCTTTATATATATATATATTTTTTTTTTTAATTAGGACCAGCACTCAGGGGATAACCCCTACGTATGCAGTGCATTGTGCCGGAACTCAGGTAGAGGGATAGGGTAGAGAAGATAGATGTTGAAAATTTAGAAGACTTAACTCGTTCACAACTCTGCTTTGCGCGTTGTGTTAATTTTTAAGGCAGTGTTAAGGCGCCTCCGGTGTTAAGTAGACGTATTAACTTTGTTTAGTTGAATTAGCAAGCATTTTATTAATAGTTTTACTTCGACGATGTTTCTGCTAAGCGACGAAGGAGGGAGATTTTATGTACCTTAGCTTCTTACAGTATCAATCGCTGTCGGAACAGTTTTTTAGTGACCAGTGCTACGCCTTAATCACTTAAATAGTCCGACAACAATTAATACAATGTGTCACTAATGTACATTAGAGAAATTAATGATGTTGATTGACATGCTCTGGCCAGGGTTTGAACCCAGGCCCCAAGTCATTGTTTGCTTAGTAGTGAACGCGCTAACCACTTCAGCCAACACCACCCTCACTATACACTCTGGTTCAGTTATTTAAAGCCACTAACAAATTCCATATTCAGGAGCTTGTATCTTTTACAATTTTTAACCGATTGCAGAATTTTAGAATGAAAATGGAAGCTAGACATCTTGAGATGTAGTAAAAAAAATCATGACAATATTCCTTTACTAAAGAACTTTTTTCTAAGCTGATTATCAAAAAAAGTCCAAAAAAATGCTATTGAATATGGAATTTTTAGGGCCTTTAAATAACTGAGCCAGAGTGTATATATAAATGAACTTACATGTGTCATTTTCCTAACAACTGCTATTTATATAAGTGTGTGTGTGTATGTTTCAGCTATCATGGTAGAAGTAAACTAATTGACATATTCAGTGACAGCCAACAACAACAAAAACATCAAATATACAATTAGACAAAAAGATAAAATTGTGTCACATGCACTGCCACTGTTTGCGATGACTGACTGCATTGTGTTGTTGTTGTTGTTGCAGTAGTGTGTATTTTAGTGAAAATAATTTTTTTTACAGATTTAAAATTTTCATGTCCGCCATATTATGTCGAGAGTGAATAATATAAGTAATCCGATAGCATAAAAGCGATTTCGAAGAAATGTTAAATTGAAAATAGAGCATTTGTCACAAGAATAAATTTTTTTACAGGCGAGAATATGTAAATTTTTCAAAAAAATCGAGTTAATGGCAAAACTAAATACAATTGAACGGTATCTTTTCATTAAAAAAAAATTGCAATAAAAAAAAAGTGACTTATGCCACTTTCAAAATAAACGGCTAACATGTACATATGTATGTATGTATTTGTCTCTTAAAAACACATTTAAATGTTTGCTTACTACTAGAATTTGGTTTTGTTTTCATTTCAATTTTAAATTGCTTAAACAAATTCCATTTATTATTCTTCTAATTTTCAATTAAGTTTCTATTTAATTTCCTTCGAAAAGTTGAATATGTGTCAGTACAAAGACAAACAATCTTAGATACTATACAGCAATTTTTTATTCATTAAATAAGAATAAAGCTTTAAACATACACATACATACATATCTATTTTATCATAAAAAATGTTAATATTTTTGAAATGTGTTCAAATCCTGAAATATTTTTCTTAAACCATTAGCAAGCGTTTTTTTTTCTTACAGCAGAAATTTGTTTTTAAATTGAGAGAGAAATTAAAACGAGAGGGCCTTTAAAATTTGAAATCGTAAAATTGCCTCTATATGTTTTTATGCACAATTTCATTGCATACTTTAGGGATGTTTCTATTTTTTTTTTTTTTTTTTGTTAATTTTCAAACTTTCTTCTACTCTCTTCTTCTACAATATGAAGTTGCAAGTTTAACAAAAAATTTACAAACCGGGCAGTAGAACCAAAAGATGAACAACATTCGAAGAAAAAAATTAAAAATTCGTCACCAATTTAGTTTTCAATGTACACAACAGAACAGAATGTTGACTTAATAGGGGGCAGAGCAATGCCAATATGTTCTTTAATCCTAAATTGTACGAGTATATATTTTGTGCAAAGTATTATGAGATACGTTTAATTAGAAGTAAGTTTGCTAAATATAAAAAATTTAATTAATATTGAATTATATTGTTGGGGAGAGTACTTTGAATCATCGTTGCGATATCCACACCTTGATGCTGTGCCTACTGGGGGAAATGGTAATTGGTTTCCCAGACATAACCTTTGGCCAACTACCCTTAAAACTTATATGTTACTGCCCAATCTCTGCAAAACAGAGCAACGGATGTATACATACATATAGAAGGTCTTCCTCAAGCCCAAAGTCAATAGAAATTTAATCTCTAGGGGTTCTACTTCGCGGCTTGACCAGTAACCATACACTGCTACCACGGGAACCGATAAACCTCAAGGATGAGCATCTAATAGGGATTAGAGAAGTGTTGTTGCTATATTGGACTAACCATGCAATGTGATGATGCGAGATGCGTACTTTATCCTCTTGAAGAGGGGTATGCTATTGGCATTGGGAATGAATATGCTGGCAGGCAACGCACTACCCTCGATGGTGGCATTGATTCCGTGACCAGTTAATGGTGAGGTTTCCTTCGGGAGTACACGTAGTGGCTGTAATTGATACGAAAATTGCTGGAAGAGGTATTGATTTAAGAATTGATGCTCGTCCAAAGTTACTGGCTAGTTTGACTTCGGCCAACCAATGGGAAGGCTCTATATGCTGTTTTGAAACAACATAAAAGAGATTAGATGGCTCGAACACTTAAGCAATGTGTTTCGCATGATGGGTAGTCCATGCATAAGAATTTACCACCTTATGTGAATCTTGAGATCACACTTGTGTGCCCTCGGGGAAGATGCGCGGTGCTTGTGAACACATTTATTCACTTGGTATTAAGAGCTTTACCTGTAATGGCAGGTACCGACAAAAATCTGTGACACAACAAAGTAGATAAAAAATTATTATTGCCTCGTTTTCTTTGTAGGCGTGGCACTAGCCATTTTGTCGTGGGATTACGATGTAGTGTACATTAGCTTGGAACAGCATCAATTGCTTATGGAATAGTTTTTTTAGTGATCAATACTATGCCTTTATGATGTTTATTTTGAAAGTGGCATAAGTCACTTTGTTTTTAAGTCGAGATATTTAAAGGTTTGCGTTTTAACACGTTTAAAAATATGGAAGCTAACTTTCGAGAAGATTTTCTTGTATTTGTTATCTCATGATACTGATAGTTTTCTCAGTATTTCTTCATATTTTTAAACTTTTTAAATGCAAACCCTTAAATATCTCGACTTAAAAACAAAGTGACTTATGCCACTTTCAAAATAAACGGCTCACATAATACAATGCCACTCTGAAGAAAATCAAAGAAATTTAGGATGTTGATGGCTTGGGCTGGCTGACCAGAGATCGAACCCAGGTGTTAAGTCATACTTTGGATAGTAGTGAGCCAACGCCATATTCATTATAAAATTAATAAAAGGCGGTTACAAAAGCTGTATCGATTCCATGTCCCCTTTAATGGGTTAACTTTTAAAAACTTTATAAAAATTTTTTAATCTCCTTGACATTTTATTTGTTTAAATACAAACTTTCTTTCATGTCTAAATTCCCATTTCTAACATCTTAAATTGCCAAAATACTTAATTTGGTATTGCAAGTATTCATAATTGAATTTATGTTTCATAAATAAGTAATAAAATTAATTCTTTTAGTTCTTTTACTATCCTCTTATTTAATATTTAATTAATACTATTTGGTATTAGTCTTTCTTGTTGTTTGTACAAATAAGTGTGTGTTAACACATATTGATAAACTTCAAATTGGCAATTAAATTGAAATATATTATTTGCATAAAGTTGTAGTATTTTTGTTTAGTTATTTAATTTGGAGAAAAAAAAACTACCACTCTAATAATGAAAGACAATTGAGAGAATTGTAGAATTTATATATTAAAGTATTTTAGAATTTCACAGGTAAATTACATTGTAACTAATAGACTTACATACATAAAACTATTGAGAAAAATTATGAAAGATTTAACAAATTGATTTAAAGTGTGTGAATCATGTAAATGTAGAAATTAATTGACTTATTTAGTTGTTTGATTTAATTTAGAGTCAATTATTATAATTGAAATAAATACTTAAGTGAATTTATGCATTCGTATGACATAAATAAATAAATAAATCAAATTTAGTATAAATAATCGATTAATCGATGAAGATGATAGTTATCCCTATTGAACTTTATCTTATCCAAGATAACATTTCTTTCTTTCGTGTACATTCACTAATGTGTTTCTTAAGAGATTTTGCATCAATACTCGCAGTGAGAACTCGCTCCAATTATTTGAATACAAGTCCTGAGCCTGCTTCAGCTCGTAACTATACAATCGATCCCTTGACTCTCAGCTTTCACATTTTCGCATCAGCTCTGAGTTATAAAAGCATGACCTAATCCTAGCCAACTAACTGTTGTTGTCAGGGCTGATTAGATATTTCCATCAACCATCAATTTCATCAATTTGCGCGGTGTCGTTTCTCCGTTAAAAAATATTTAATTAATATAATTTTCGCAATAACTTTAGGATCCTTATGGTCTATGATGGCTCTTTTAGTGTCTCAGCTTCGACTAAGGCGGGTGCCTTTCTCGCTGTATTCCCGACATTCTTCTCTACCGTAAAAAATAGGTATTCCTGCATAGTGTTCTGTGTGCAGACAAAAAGTCTTCACTTAAACTAAATATCAAATGGTTGTTGTTGGGATCTGAAAATTATTTTCGAATAACTTAACTGTGCAGTTTTGAAAAACAATTTTCCAAAGTAGCTTCCATCAAATACTTCATTATACACTAAACAATTTTTGTTAATCGAATAATTTTTTTTTAACTTTTCTTAAGTTTTAAATTTAATCGAATAATTATTCGAAAAATTATTCGTTAAAAAAACTTAATCGAATTATTATTGAGTAAAAACTTTCTATGAAAACTTAATCCCAATCAAGTAAAAAACTAAAAAAATTCTATAAAAAAAATTGATTATTTGTTAAAATATTAAATAATTTAAAATAATTTAGTAAATCGAAAATGAAACGAATAATTTTTCACTTACACATTTTATCTACAAAATTTAAACGAATATCTTTTCAGTGATACAATTTTTTATACAAAATTTAATCGAATAATTATTTGAAAAAAAGTTTTACAAAAGAAAATGTAGACGATGATCAATAATCGTTAAAAAAGAATGTGTCGAATAATTTGCTGCAGAAATATTTTCTATACAATACTTAAACGAACAATATTTCATTTAAACATTTTCTACACAACATTTAATCGAGTAATTATTCGATGGAAATTTTTGTGTAGAAAATAAAATCGTATAGATATACAGATGTACATATGTTTAATTAACAATTCTCTATATAGAAAATTTAGTCTAATAATTATTTGCATAATTTTTTTTTTCTAAAATATTTTCTATACAAAGTAAAAACTAATAATTGCTAGTTTTGAATAAAATTTAATCGAATAATTATTGGATGAACATTAAAAAAAAAAAAAAATGGAAATGGAAAAAGTATTTGAGAACAGAAAATTTAATCGAATAATTATTCGAAAAATTATTCGTTAAAAACACAGAAAATTTAATCGAAAAATTAAACACTTATTTTTTTCTATGAAAAACGGTTAACGTTAATAATATTTCAGTAATATATTTTCTAAACAAAATTTATACAAATAATCTTTTTTCTAAAAAATTTTCTATACAAAATTTAATAGAATAATTATTCGATGGGAATTTTTTTTAGAGAACATTGATGACCATTATTCGATTATCATATTTCTGAGGGAAATGTAATGGTATATTTAATTGATTAACGTTTTTCTGGCCAAAGTTTAAGCGAATAAATTTCCATTAAAACATTTCGTATTGAAATTTACCACAATTAATCAAATATTTTTTCGATAGAATTTTCTTTAGTTAATTAAATGTTGTTGTTGAAAATTTAGTCGAATAATATTATTCTAAGAAACATTTAATCGAATAATTTAACTTTAATTTTCTATCAAAAATTTAATCGAATATAAATAAAATACATAATTCTTTTATGAAGATAGAATTCAGTCGAATAGTTGTTCGATGCTTTTTTTTTTAAATTAATCTTTAGGTTTTCTTATAGAAAATTCATTCGAATATTATATGAGAAACCTTTTGCATGAAAAATTAAAAAAAAATTTTTTTCGATAACAATTTTTTTTATAAAAAGTTCAAGTGTATGTTATAATTATTTGATAAAACAGTTTCTATCGAAAATTTTAATCGAATAATATGTTTTGGAAAAAAAAATTAATCGAATAATTTTTTTATAATTTTTTTTTTTTTTGATTTGTTATAATAATAGTTTTACTTTTATTCTCTTTCCACTAATATATTTAAGAAACTTGTTCTAAATGCACAACTGTTTCAAAAGTTTTGAATATATTTTTTTTATTTCTTCTTTTCAATCATCTCGCTAACTCTTACCTTTGAGTCTACTACCCGCTACAAAAACAAATTTATGCAAGAACTTTTATTGTGAATATATGCCAAAGAAGAAAGAAAGAAAAAATATATGATATTATATTAAAATTGCATAAGTTTTGTTGCATAGTTTAGTTTAGTTTGCTTTGATGCATAAGTAACAGCACTTGTGTTCTTAAATATTTCCATTTTAACTTTATAATGAAATAGTTTTTGTTTGTCGTGTTTCTATTTAAGTATAGTCGCAATAGAAAAAGAGCATATGTATCACATTATTGAACTTTTATACACCCGGCCATAATGAAGACCGTAAAAGCAAATGCGATAATTTTTTTTTAGCTTAGAACAATTTATGGCTTAAGCCAAAAAAATAAGTGTTCAACAATATTTTAAATGCTTTTGATATTTGTATAAAAAGAATTTTAACCCTATTTTTGCAAATCATCCTAAAACCAGGCAACATTTTTTTACATTATTTTTCCCAACAATAATTTCTGCTTATATTTAATTCATTCTTGCTGTATGGTGACTTTATTGCCGGGAGTTTAATTGTTATATTTAATATCCTTTTTTGTTTCAAAACTCTTCCGTTCATGTATTTTGTTTTAACAAAACAAGAGAAAAGGCTAAATAGTTCATAAAATATTTTAAATAACAATAAAGCATTTTCCTATTAAAATTTTTCTTATTAAAACCCATCCGTTGAAACATTAATTTATTTTGTTCATTATTTTTTCCCAACAACTAGCTCATTTATTACCATATTTCCTTCCCCAATATTGCTAATGATCATCTATTATGTTTTTACTAAAATCCTAATGACATTTTTGTCCTCATAAAGAAATTACAAAAGCTGTTGTTAATATTACATCGAAAATAGTTGTTTTTAAATGTGAAACCTAAATCAAATGATATTAATGACAGCACGAGCATGTTTGGCGGCAATTTTTAAATGAATTTTTAAAAAGCTGAGATATTTTTATACCATATTTAGTGTAGAAAATATAATTTTAGTAGTCACATTATTTTCGTAATAATGCTGGACCCAGACAGACAGCTGTCGGTAATTTTGATTAAAGAAAATCCACAGCAATGAACTAGTGAAATAATTCTCGTATGTAAATTTCATGGAGCTGCCTAATATGTCATACGCATGGTGCTTATAAATACTGATCATTATTCTTTTGTTCTGCAGTGTCATATTAATTTCAAGTAAAAACATTTTCTTACAAATACTTAAAAAATTTCATAAAAATTTAAAAATATAGAAAATTTTATATAAATCAATCAAATAAAAGATCCTGTGCTTCGTTTCTGTAACTTTTGCAAAGTTCTCACATCGAAAAAAAAAAAATGTGAGAATATACTTCTCACCAAATCTTTTGTAGGATAAGACTCATATAATATGATTAGAATTTTTATATGAGCCGCCCTGCAGACCTAATAAAAATATGAAAATTTACATTTTTTCTCTCACTCATCCTGTTTTTCACAGAGTGATAATAAACTTTTCGATGCGAGAAACTCTCTCATTTGTTATAGAAACGAGGCACTGATTTACTCCTGAATAGCTTAAAATACCTTTAATACTTCAAAAAAGGCAGTCCGGAATTTAAGTTCTTAATTGTGGAAAATTTTCAAATGATTAAAGAAAAAAATTCTCTAAACTATTTTTAGTTCATGGCGTTTAATGTTGTACGAAATTTACTTAATAATAATAAATTTCCGTTGTTCCTCTCAGGAACATATGGCCGCACGAAATTTACTTATTATACTTTTATTGTGAACTGTACGGTTGTAGGCTGCATGGTGCAGTGTTTCGAGTGTCAATCTTCATAAACGAATGAGCACGCTTTGAATCTTGGTAAAACAAAAACAATTTTCATTGCAACGTTTCAGTTTTAATTAATAGTCTTTCAAAAGGGTGCCGCCGGGGCTGATAGGTAGCAATGCTATACTAGTAGTCCGAAGGTTGTCGGTTCGATTCCGGCCAGAGATCCTGGGTGTTTTCTGCAGACAAACTAATCGCTTTGTGGGGGGTTGTGGTTGTTCAAAAAAAAAAAATCCTCTTTGAAGACAACAAATTTGCCCAAAAAGAAAAATTAAAAAAGATCAGCATTTAATACATGGAAAATCATAGCAATGAGAAATTTTCAGCAAGCTCCCACACTAATCAGCAATGATCTGCAGCACAGCGCAATGACTTGGATGTGAATATTTTTCTAACCAACGGCAGAAGGCAGCATCATATAATAAATTGTTACTCATTATTAAAAAAAAAAGCAAAACACTGAACTAAAAGGTCTGCCATTGAGCGCTTCCTAGCCTTCAATTTAATTAAACCAAAATGTGTGTCAGGTTGAAGTCATTATGTGTGAAATATAACATCGTTCAATTGTCCGCAACGCTCCGTCTGGGTGGAGCTCATCCTAAATGTAAAATTTTCCATAAATCTGCCTCATAATTCTGGCTGAATTTGACCGATGGTTTCGTTTTTGTTGACTTTAAGGACCGCTCGGGATTGTGGCTTATTCGCATACACCTGCGACTTGAGGAAACCCCACAGGGAAAAGTCAAATGGGGGTCAAATCGCACGATTACGCTGGCCAGGTCATATCACCTCCAACTGAGATGACCTTGCCCTCAAATCAAATCCAATGTGGCAGGAGTTGTGTGACACGTAGCGTCCAGATCATCGTATTAATTATTGTCGGTTTATTTAAGTGATGAAGGCATAGCACTGGCCACTAAAAACTTTTCCGGCTCCTGCGTCGGTTAGCAGAAACATCGGCCAAGTAAAACAATTAATACAGTGCCCGCTAATAAAGCTTAAAAAAGCTACTGCCTCTACTTAACTCCAGAGACGCCTCACCGCGCAAAAGCAGAGTTGTAAAAGAGTTAAGCCTTCTAAATTTTCAACATCTATCTTCTCTAACCTATCTCTCTCCCTGAGTTCTGGCATTTATATAGTCATTGCATACATAAGTAGGGTCATCACCTGAGTGCTGCTCCTAAAAAAAAACCAATTTCAACAAGATGGCCGTTATCAAATGTCGCAAGATCGGAAGTCCCTATTAGAAGACCCTTTAGTTTTTTTCTATATGTTTTCTTGTAATTTAGACAAATTTTAATTGAAGAACTTTTTGTACTTTCTAAGATAAAGAAAATTTTATAAAAAGAAAGTTTTTGTAAATTCAAGTATTGCTTCCATACGACAACCATTTTGATTCCACAATTAAAAGTATCTGCTTCCGATATATGATGTATGCATCTAGAAGTCTGACCAAATAAGTTTTCATTTTAATAATCGAATTCCTTGTAAATTATTGCAGTTTCTTTTTCATACCATCAAAGAAACGTTTCGTTGGTTGACAATTAATGGCGAATTCAAAATGAAAGCTTTCTTTGCGGTATACAGCCGCCTTTCTATACTCAGGTGTTACGTTTGGGTCTAAAAGTTAGGACAGTGCATGTGATATTAGCTCGCATGTTCCTTTTTGTTATGCTCTCGGCCATTCATTTATTTGTCAAGTCATACACCTTAGCTCCGTTTTATAAATTCATAAATAATGAAAATATAAATTGTAACTTTAAACTAAAACGAAATATGTATATACTCGTAGTTATTATATTTTGTGTACTTTATGCCTAAAAGTGTTCAGTTAATGATGATGCATTTTTAATGGGCGTTTTGGGTTTTTTCCCTTTTTTGCCACTTTTTAATATGTATGTATGTAGGCATAAATATATATTTTGAATTATAGCTTTTTGCAAGTAAAACAAAAAAAAAAAAATGGAAAGGAATTGCTTTAGGTCTTTAGAGTTTAAGAAAAAATTATGTTAATGTTACTTGTATTGTTTCGGGCATAAAACTTGCTTTTAATTTCTTTTTTTCTTGCAAGGTAATGAGGCATACCTTAAGGAGAAATTAAAAGTAATAATTTTGTAGAATACTTTAAGGCAAAAAAAAAAAAAAATTAAAGTTGCTCTTTCATGGCATCTAATTAGAGATTTTATAAAAGTAGAAGCAATTTGAATAAATTTTCGTTAAGTTTTTACATTAATTGCGAATATAAATTTAAATACTTTTATTATTTTTTAGATAAAATATCGTATATAAATTTATGGCAATTTATGGCTTAAGATATTTCCTAAAATAACGAAACCATTAATTTTGTAGCTGCCTAAAATGGCACCTGACCCTCAATAATTATATAGAAATGTTTTCCAGTTCAGACTGATTATTATTATCACTGAAGCCATAGTAATCGTTACCAGTTATTTAATCTAAAGGCCTCTGCAGTAAGGTATCGCGCGTCTTTGTCAGGGCAGAAATATTATCCATGAAATGTTCTGCCCTTTCCCCATTCTCTTTATTGTAGGAACATATTGCAAATCCCATCTTCATAAACATGCAACTCTGTGGAGTTTTAAATTTGGGAACTATGTTCGATAGGTTAGAAATTCGTATACGACCTAATTTCGCCATAAAGACTACACAAGAGTCAATGCGGCATCGTTCTGATAGAACAGACCTCATTTATATAGAACATAATGCAGTGATCAAGTAATACAAAAAGGTTTTCCAATAAGAGTGATATCATTTCTTTAAAAAAGCAAACTTATTGTTAAGGAAATTCAAAAGATTTTTATTTAATGTGAAGTTCAATCGATACAATTAAGCTCTAAATATAACGTAATTCAAATGACCTCCTCGTGCACTTTTTCCACTAAATCAAGTCGTATGTCATGAATGGCACGTTCAATATTGACTTGTAAAGTTTGAAGAAAGTCTGGTTTATTTCGAAAGACCAATGATTTCAAATAACCCCACAAGAAATAGTCAAATGCTGTTAAATCACAACTTCTTGGAGGCCATTCAATATCACAATTTCTTGAAATAATCGAATCTCAAAACTTTTCTCGCAATAATTCAATTGTTGCATTGCTGTGTGGCACGTAGCACCGTCTTGTTGGAACCAAATGTTAACAAGATGAACTTCTTCCAATTTCAGCCATAAAAAGCTGGTTATCATCGATCTATACCGCTCTCTATTGACAGTTACGTCGTTACCAGCTTCATTTCGAAAGAAGTACGGACCGATGATTCTACCAGACCAAAAACCACACCAAACTATCAATTTAGGTGAATGTAATGGTTTGTCATGTATAATTTGTGGATTTTCATCGCACCAAAATCGACCGACAGTTTTGATTATTTACCGCACCACTTAGATAAAAGTGAGCCTCATCAAAGAAAACGATTTTCTTAAAAAATCGTTATCTTTTTCAAGTTGTTCCAAGGCAAAATCAGCAACGTTGTTCTTGCGTATATCTCTCCATGATGAAGTTGTAAACACTACTGATTATAATGAAAAACAAACTACAGATCATGACATATTACAAATGGCCGAAATGTAACTTCAAAATCACATCATCCCTAAGGGAAAAACCTTTTAGATATAGAATAGAACGCTCTCTCTCTCTCTGTGTATTATTAACATCGTTTCAGATAAGTGATAAATGTACGAGTGTATATCCAAAACCCAATTTATGTTGGACTCGGATGTTGGTCATATAGAGTTAGAGAGATAGTATGTGGTTTCAAGCATGCTACACACTATTATCATTCCATAATCTCTCATTTAAAGCTTTCTCCAGGCCAGCCACTTTGGTCTGATCAGACCATAATCGATAGATATTTTTTGGATGTAAAGCATTTGGTCGTTATGTATTTTGTAAACTTTTGAGTAAAAACTAGATTAAAACTAAGAAAAGTTAAATTTTGACAAATTTTTGTCGATATTGATGAAAGATAAATTAGCTCTGAAGTTAATGAGGGCTTAAGGAAAGCTACGAGTACATGGTTGCGCGAGAGAGAAAGAGATTAAATTGCCTTAATCTTGCGAGAATACATCGTCATCTCTATTTGTGTTTATATTTGAGTCTGAGCTGCAGTAAATGATACATTGCCGAATGTGTTTTCCAGTATTATTATAGCAAAAATTTAGCTGATATTAGTTTAAATTCTTTTAGTAAAATTCATATTAATTTATTTAACTTTTATTAAATATATTCTCTTCGAACCTTAAGCATTTTATTTTGCCTGTGGGCCTAAGTGGCCTTTGGCAAATCAAATAAAACCACTGAGATAAACAAAATAGTTAATAAACCCATCAACTTGCGGAGCTTAAAAGGAGAAAAAAAGAAAACGGAGAATGGAATTTCCAGCAACCACAGCAACAGCAGTGTTGTTGTACTTTCATCAATGTATGGCAGTGGGTTTTAAGGTTTCAGTAGTTGCAGTTGCCTGGTTACATGTACGTTAATGTAAAGCTAATGGCAGCTGCTTTGGGTCAGTTAGATTAGTTTTTTCTTCTTCTTTTTTTGTATAAATTTTATTTTTTTCTCTATATATATTTATCTAACTAACATTTTAATTCCATTATTTTTTTTTTTTTTTTTTTGCTAGACTTTGTGTTACTGACTTTGTTTTGAAACATGTTTCCTTTTTGTGGTGGATTTTAGTAATGTGTTTATTTTTTGGTTTTTTGTTTGTAGTCTTTTAAATAAAAGGATTTTTTACACTTCCTTTTAAATTGGAAGCTTAAAAGAAATTTTGCCATTAACGTTTTTATCCCACTAATTGGTTTACAACTAAAGAGATTTAAGTTTTGTGAATAAATAAAATATGAATGTGCTTTGTAGCTTCTTTTTCTAGTTTCTTTTTATTTTCACTTCTTGAAATGGTTGGCAACAGAATTTAGTATTTTTCCGAATTTAATATGAGTATAGACATGAATCGAACTTGTGCAGTAGCTCAGTTTAGGGTTTGGCGAAAGGTTGGGTGTTTGAAATGAGTTCGATGCAATTTCTGAGAGGATTTGTCTTGAACTTTTTTAATAGATCGTTTAACATGGACTTCTCTTTAGGCTTTTTGCAACGCGTTGTGCCAGAACTGGTGAGAAAGGGATTAGGACAATAGAGAAGATGTATATGGTGAAAATTTATAAGAAGAATAGTGTGAAGTAGACATAATAAATTTCTTAAACTGTCTGAGAAGTGATTTTATGAATTGTTTTAGTTTTCCGATAATTAAGCTAACCGACGAAGGTGGGCTGCTGTGATGTACATTAACTGGAAATTGTATCAGTCGCCGCCGGAACAGTTTTTAGTGACTCTGTAACTAGATTCGAAACGAAAACTGTTCGAATTTGTATATTATTTACATTGAAATTCGAATGCATTTGTTTTCGATTCGAAAAACAGAGTAACCCCCCAGTGCTTATGCCTTCATCACTTAAACAGTCAAATAACAATTAATGCAATTACACATTAATGTACATTAGAGAAATTAATAATGATGATTACTTGCTCTGTCCGAGGCTTAAAGCCAGGTTCTAACTGCTAGTTTGCTTTGTAGGTAACACGGTTAGCGGAGCTGTGTAAAACACCTTCAAATTTTCGTTTTTGACACACACCAATGATCAAACCCATGTATTTTAAATGGGTTTCATCATTAGTTTGTGTCAAACACGAACGTTTGAAAGTGTTTTACACAGCTCTAGTGCTTAATACTTTAGCCAACACCAACCTCGTTTTAGACACAAACCAATGATCAAACATATGTAAATGCAGTGGATTGGATTATTGGTTTGTGTCAAAAATTAACAACTGACTGAGTTCGATACAAGTTTAATTCTTATGATGCGATAAAAATATATTGTATCATCTTTAAACTTCGTTGTTGTTTTTTTTTTTTTTGGTTGAACCACATTAAATCGACTATGAATTTATCTTTCTCTCTTTTTCACCAATATTTTTTTTGCTGCATAAATATTGGCTTTCGCACCAGGGATTGTGGTCTCTGCTAACTTCCAACTTCTCCTAAGTCAGCAGTCTATTAATTATTTATTTAGTTAAGATTTATTTATGGTTCACTTTAAAATTTCGTTTCCCTGTAAATTTATTTCCATCCATTATTATCCTTCGCTTCATAACAAATTTTATTCATATATTTTGAGGTTATAGAATATCGTTCGCAAATAACCACAAGACTAAACAATTTACAACACAATATTTGTTGCAGTGGTTTTTGACTACTTTATGAGTTTGCCACTTTAATTCATGTACAAACATGAAAATAAAAAAGTTAAATAAAAACAATTTTTTTTTGCAACTGGATTTAGCATTTCAAATATATTTTTCTCTGTTTTATTTTTGTTTTGATTATTAACGGATTTGCTGCGCGAAAAATGGAAACATTTGAAAAAAGAAAAAAGTTTATAAATAATAAATTGTTTATATGGAAATGTTTTAAATGGAATTGAAATAGATTTTCATCTGCATACATTTTATTTTAATAAGCTTAATGGATAAATTAAAGAGAAAAAATCTTATATTGTGTTGCCAACAAAGTGTTGTAACAAAAAATGTAACAAGCATAGAAATATGTAGAATAAAAAAAAAAAAAAAAAAAAACTAAGGAATTTCTAGTTGCTTCAGGGAGAATTAATGGTATTTTCTAAATTTTTCTGCTTGCTGCAGGAGTACCAATTGTACTAAAATAATTGTACTATTTCGATTTCGTAGCGACATTGTTAGCATAACGTCTACACTTTTTAGTTTGCTTTTATCAGTAGACTTAAATTATAGAAATGTACCAGTAAATTTCTAGTTCGAATATCTCCACTTGGTCTCATGAGAACTATATCGTTATGAAGGTTCTGCAAACACCTTTAGTGGTTAATTTAACTAACAAATTTTGTTTTTGTGAATAAATTGAAAAAACTGTTTACATTAGCAGTAAATTAACAACTATTTTTGGTTAGATTAAACAACGATATTTCTTTGAGTGTACAATACTGTGCCGAATTCATTATCTAACTTTTTTGCATGCAATTTTCATTTTAAGTGGGAGTGCCGGAATGGAAATGTATACATTTTATATATCTTTTCTGTCTTTCTCACTGGAAAAAAAGAAAGCTACATGCATTAAAGTTAACGTATTAGCATTAAATGAAATAAAGTGTATTCTTTATTTTTCGAAACATCATGACGTGAGTTCAATTCTCCATACAGAAAATTTTTTTTTTTATATATTTTAATTTTTTTCCATTGTTTTGGTTTTAGTACCTTTTTTTCTAATTAAATTTAATATTTTTGTAATATTTTACTCTGTCTATTTTTTATAACACTGAGCAAATTTGCAGTCATGCAAGACCATTTTCACAAGATTGTGAATAGGACGATTGTTGTGGTTGTTTCATAGCACATTTTGATGTATGCTTGTAAGGGAGAATGATTGTAATTTTTGTTTATAATTTACTAAAATGCCTTTAAATGTCAAACTCTTAACTAGAACAATTACTATCAATAATGTCAAAATCACTGACACTCGTATATACTTTTAAGCACAACTTCTTCCTCGGGGCTTTTTAAGCACAGTATGCTTTGAATTTTTAAACGCATACGTATATTTCATGATTTTCTTAAATGTTTGTATTTAATGTTTTATAATAAAATGATTTTGCTTTTATTTTTAACACGAATAGAAATTTCTTTTTATTTTTATGCACAGAATTTAAAGAACATTAAATGAAAGCTGGTTTATTATTATTATTATTATTATTAATTTTTATTTTTATTTTCTTTCTTTTCTATTTTTAGTTTTTATCATTCAGAATGTCTCTTTACGGCTTATGTTTGCCTTTCTGTCGTATGAAACAACCCCCAAATTAGATTTTCCACTTGAGGTAAGTTAACCCTAAAGCAATTGTATTTTTTCTAATTCAATTCATTTTATAGTAAATAAAAAAAATAAGAACAAAAAAACTTACTTAGTTTAAACTAGAATAATGTTTATGCTTAAAGTAAATATTTAGTTGCTATATAGGGAAGTAAGAAATCAAAAATATAAGATATTCGTGAAATGTTAACACACTAATTGGAAGGTTTTGTCTGCCGTTGTGAACAAACTTACATATATTTGCTTTGTAATCAGATTGATGTTCCAATAGTTTAGGTTAGAAAAGCACCGAATTCAATACAAAAATCAAAACGAACAGATTACAAAATCGACGTACATAACTATACAAAATCTTAAAACCCAATATGATTATTTTCTATATTATATTTTACTCTCACGAGAGACTATAGTACTTCCATAAATAGACGATATAATTATAAAAAAAACGTGTAAGACTAAACTGCACACAAAGAAAATAATTTTTACAACCGGTCAACAAATAGAGGAGCTCTGGACTATTCAAGGTTAAACCCGATTTGATAAAAATCCGTTTTGTTTGTCTTAAGGTCTTTTCACAAAAATAAAAACAAATAAAATTTGTTTCAAAAAAACTTTTTTATATATCTTTTTATAAAAGATTTTACCCGTGACTTTGTTTACGCTACATGTTCATATAGAAAAAAAAACTGTCTGTATACCAAAAACAAAAAAGTACCAAAAAAGTACCAATAATTTCGTTATTTCATCGCCCAGAAAGTATTTAAAAAGGTTAGTGGAAGACAAAATTTGTAAAAAAACGTACCAATTAATAGCTTTTTAACCCCCAAAAAAGGACACATCAGTTTTTCAGGGTGTTTTTTATAAAGTGTCACAACTTTGAGCTAGCATCACTGCTTTATTTGAGCACCCATTTAACAGCTGATAGTTCCTTTGAAATTTCATTATGAATCGACTTACACAAGAGCAACGCGTGCAAATTGTTGAAATTTTTAATTAAAATAAAATATTCGTCAAACTCATCGTGCAGCGGGCGCTACAATTGATTTACTCGAAGAAACTTTTGATGGGAAAATAAATTCACGTAATGTTAATTGGCCACCAAGCTCGTGTGATTTAACCTTATTCGATTATTTTCTTTGGGGTTGTGTTGACTCACTTATCTACGTCGATAAACCACAAACAATTGAACATTCGAAGAGTTATCGGCGAAATACGGCCGCAAATGCTGCGAAAAGTTGTTCAAAATTGGTAGTCCAGATTGCGCCTTCTACGCGCCAGCAGTGGCGGCCACATGGCAGAAATCATATTAAAACATGAATTTCATAAAATTTTCTTTCCAATAAAGCCTGTTTTATTGATATTAAAAATATATTTCCTTTTTTTATTATGATTTAAACTTGTGTCACTCTTTAGAAACACCCTATACTATCTGTTTAAATCCATGGAGTGGTTTTCAAATTATAGTAGAACAAACATCCAAACATGCAAACTTTTTCATTTAAAATATTAGTAGGATATTTGCCGATACTTCGACTAAATTCGTGAACCACAAAAAAAACAAAAACGACACTGTCCCCTCTCTCTTCTGCTGTTTACTCTATATCTCCAAAAATAATTATGAAAAAAGGTCTATAAATGGAAGAGTTATTGGCACTACAATATTTGAGAACAACTTGGAAGCCAAATTTCAAACCTTCGCAAACAAAAAAAAAAAAACTTAATATGAAAATCGTTTTATGAATGATGCATTTTTTGGAGGTACTTCTTGTTTTGAAGTCGGTTAATATATTAACTCAATGGCAGTATTCAGAGTTTGAGGCAAGCGGTCTGGCAAAAGTGTAAATGCAAAATTTCTTTTTTATCAGAACAAAAATGTATGCTGGGCACAAGTTCGAAGTTTGCATAGCCACTAGGTTACCTACTTTGGATAGCTGGGGCTCTGTACCCTTTTAAGTTATAACATCCATACTTCAAACTTTAACTTAAAAACACCGTTTTAAATGCAACACTTTATTTCCAGTTTTTTTTTTCAAAATACCCCACTGTGCACTGTCATGATTCTTACCTTTGTACATATTATTTTTAAAATGTTAGTCTATAATACTCAAATGTATAACGACTTATAAATATTTAAATTCAATCAATTATTTTCTAGTTTTATATGATTTATAATTAATTCATAATTTATAAAAAAAAAAAAATATTAAAAGTAAATATCAGCAAAATTAAGTTTTATAACATTTTATATCAAATCAAATTTAAAGCATTTGTGGTGCTAAAACTATTAATGAAATTTGCGTGCACCCACCATACCAAACAACAAAAATCTTTATTCTATTAAACAATTTGCAAATAAATGATTTATGATTTTAATTATAATAGGAAATAATAATTTTGTCAATAAATTTGCTTGATACAAAAAAAAAAAAAAAAAAAAAAAAAACCCAACACAAAAACTTTAATGGCAAAGAATTGAGTTGAAATTCTTATTATTTATTTGCCACTTTGACTTACAAATAAAAACTTTCAAAAAATTCAAGATAAATAACATAATAATAAATGGATCTGCTGAGCATTGAACTCATGCGGTATTTAGATGGTTTTCTTGTTGTTGAACTGCTGATACGAACAGCTACAACTACCGTACCAATCAATGCGTGGTTTCTTTAAATTTATTAAAATATAACAATTTATTACAGATATTTTACAGAATTTATGTTTTAAAACATTTTTAGATATATGTGACCTTCTCCTAGAAAAGGGACCTAGTGTGTCAAAAACGGGTTTGGACTTAAGAGTGGAGTCTGGTACCTAAAAGGGTGTAGAATAAGATGAAATGAGTTTTTCTTAAAACTTCATTTTCACACACTAGATCCCTTTTCTCAGAGAAGGTCACATATGTTGTGCGTTAGTAGGGTTAAAGATCTACCGATTAGTTGGCATTAGTAACCAACGAAATTCAGCATATACATTAGCTATCGAAAAATAAATAAATTAAATGTAAATTAGTGTAAAATACTGTAAATGGCATTTAAATTTTTCTAAAATATTTGTTTGCTGGGAAAACTTTGTTAAGCAATTAGTTCTATTTCATTCATTAAGCTGATAACACAGTGTAACAGCATATTTTTATATCCTTGACCAAAAATTTTAAGGGTATTTATAGATTTGTCATTTCGTGTAGGTTAGGTTAGGTAAGATTAGAAGGGCCGTCATATCTGAGACGTGACGCACTTGGGTCCGTTAATTCGGTCCCTTTGTGATACCCTACAGCAGACAGGGCATAGTCAATTTCCTGTTATTGCCCTGTCGCCGAGTCAAACCATCCTGATTGTTGCAAGAAGGCGCATAGGTTTATTAGCCCCATGTTCGCCAGGCTGTCAAGGTCTGGCAGAATGTTGAAGCTCATAGTGCTAGCCCTAATGCTATTAAGCGCGGGGCATTGACATAGAAGATGTAGAACAGTTTCTTCTTCCTCCTCATCATTACAACTTCTGCAGTAGTCATTGTAACTTAGGCCCATCCTTCTGGCATGAGTCCCGAATTTCATTTCGTGTATAATTTCTACAATATTCCTCTGAGACACATAAAATACATATATTCCCAGTCCTTATAGTTTGGCAAGTTGAATGAGCCATGTCCGTCTGTCTGTCCGTCTGTCTGTCCGTCTGTCTGTCTATTCGTGAAGTCAGGTTTCCGAAGCCACCAGAAGAATTGAATACTGGGGTTTTAAACGAATATGTAAGGATTTGTCTTAAGGCGCTTCGTATTGAAATTCAGCAACAAATAAGATACTGTTTCCTATTTGTTGCACAGTGTTATAAATATGTGGTGTCTTTGCAAACGACACAAAAATGTACTTTAATGAAAATGATGTTTAACAAATATTAAATATTGTGGCGAAATGAATTAAATGTGATTTATGGTCATTTCATTACCACGTTTAAAAGCGCATAAATAAATCTAAATATCAGCAATAAATATATTTCTTTTCACATTGGGCTTATCTATATTTATCACAATATTTACTAAATGAATTTTAATGTTTCTTTAAATATTCTCGAATGTGTTAATATGTACATATATGTGAAAAAAATTATCAACAATTTTATAAACTTTTTACTTCTACTCAAATAATTTATTAGGAAATTTTAATAGTCTCTATTAAAAATACTCATACGCTCCGGCAGCCAAAATATTTATTTTAAACTTTTTTTTTTCCCCTACAAATTTACTAATAAATTTTATTTAGGTCATTGAATAAATGGGCTAAATTGTTCATGAAATTTTACATAAAACCAAACGATACAAATTAAAACATTATTTTACATATTTTAAAAGCAAAAAATAATATTATTTAGAATTTTGTCATTAGGTCATTAGGCATAAAAGGTTCATTAAGTGATAAAAATCTCAATGATATCTAAATATTTAGATGTGAATACAATAGTATAATTTTGGGAAACTATTAAATTTTTAAAGGAAATGCAATAAAAGTTTGTGAGGCAGCTGTTAAAGGAAATTAAAAAAAAAAAAAAACAAACAATAATAAATATAATTCGTTATCTAGTGGCCTGAAGGATATGGTATTATAAATGAATTCATATTAAAATGAAAAATTCAATAAACAATTGAAAAAGATTTGCTTTATGTTTTTAAATTAATTGCTTTTATAGATATCGAAAAAGTTTAAAAATTAGTTTAAGTAATAAGACTAAACTGGCAAATATGAATATGTTATTTGCTAGTGACTTACCTCTAGGATACGTTTTTGAGGTCCTTACAACATTATAAACTTTTGTACCTCTTTTATAATACAATTGATATTATTATTGAAATGTTTTTTAGTTTCATTAACAAATATTGAAAATTTTTAAATAAAAAGCGAATAATTTCATCCAAAGATCCTGTATTAGATCTTTCGATCTAATAAAGGGTGCTTTTTATAGAGTAACACAAGTTTAAATCATAATAAAACAAGGAAATATATTTTTAATATCAATGAAACAGGCTTTATTGGAAAGAAAATTTTATGAAATTAATGTTTTAATATGATTTCTGCCATGTGCCCGCCACGATTGGCACGTAGAAGGCGCAATCTGGAACACAAATTTTCAACAACTTTTCGCAGCATTTGCGGCCGTATTTCGTCGATAAATTTTGCATGTGGATTTCCAGGTGTTCAATTGTTTGTGGTTTATTAACCCTAAGAAAATAATCTAATGGGGTTAAAGCACACGATCTTAGTGGCCAATTAATTGGGCCATTAAATGAAATTATTTTTTCATCAAAAGTTTCTTTGAGTAAATCAATTGTAGCGCCCGCTGCACGATGAGTTTGACAAATAGAAAAATTATTTTGATTAAAAATTTTAACAATTTGCACGCGTTGTTCCGGTGTAAGTCGTTTCATAATGAAATTTCAAAGCAAACTAAACAAAAAGCAAATATCAGCTGCTAAATGGCTGCTCAAATAAAGCAGTGATGCCAAAGTTGTGACACTTTGTAAAAAACACCCTTTACTAATATTATAAAGAGAAAAGCTTTTTAAGATTGTTTTTGTATCGAATAGGCTCCAAAACTACGGTACCGATTTTAACAACTTAGAGAAAGAAAGTCTTACCCTCATAAAAAGTGAATAATTTTTCGCTCGTAATTTTTTCACTTTTCATGTATTTGCAAACATGAAAAATCCAAAAAGACAACGTGGAAAAATGTTTACTGAAAAAAAAAAAATCCCTTATCGTGAATATTTTTTCCCCCGGAGCTTTTTCACTACTCCCTTTGATATTTTCACGTTATTATTAATGGGGAAGATAACAGAACATGTATGTATTTCTTCTTATAATCCGAATATTAAAGCCTAAAAACTTTATTTTAAGAAAAAGATCCGATAATAAGGCACAAACTGATGTACTGTTCAACAAAATGCAAAGCAACAATTCGATTGCCTGCGAATTTATGGAGATTTTATTTCGTGGAACTCTTTCGATTTGTTGGATTTCCAAAAAGTAGCCGAATTAATTTACCACATAAAAGTTAGAATGCAATAAACAAACACGGCAAATAAACTATAGCTTCAATGCTGAATATTTAGCTTTGCTTTTTTTAAATTTTCTTCAACATATCTGTGACAATAAGGAAAAAGTGCTTAAGTCATAATTTATAGTTATCTAGAAAAGCAGTTTTAAAAAATGTTTAAGTGGTTTAATAAAAATGTAATCGCGTTGTACTAAAAGTTGATCATTCCTTTTTCGATTATTTTGGATTTTTTTAACACATGGTTCTGTCCACTATAAATATAAATAAATAAATATTAACGTAATATAACCCTGAAGAAGCTACCCATTGTTTGGTAGCGAAATATTGTTTTTTTAAAAATAAAATTTGTTATTGTTATATTTTATAAAAAAAAAACAAAAAAGTGGATCTTTAACTCGCGAAAATCAAACTGAAAATATATCTTTCAATATGTATAAAACTTTGTCCAGAGATGCTTTTGAATATGGAGAATATGATGGTGTTATTAACTCAAAATCAGCTTATCTCGACTTAAGCACTTTTTTCTTTTTGCCATACTTATGTGTATGTCCGTGCATATTTTTGAACAAAAATTTCTTTTATATTTTTTATTCCCCCTTATTCTACTTGGTGGCGTCAATGTCGTCAACAATTTTGAGTCAACATCACTTTTACTCAACTTCAACACCGCGTCAACACTAATTTTATATTCTGTAACCATGTTGAGGTGACGTTGACTATTTATCGATAATTTTGACACACATATCTAATACTTGAAACAGCTGATTTATTCTGTTTGCAATTTTTGTTAAAAGTTTTGGTAGAAAAAAAAATAAATATATTGAAGTAAAATGTTTTTTTCTTCCCGTGCCTAATTCTAATTGTAGTAATAAAAAAAAATTAATAGTGCAAAGAAGACTTCTCAGGCAGAAATCAAACATTTTTAAATTGCCTGATGAAAAGTAAGTGATAAATTCAAACTCCTCTAATTGGAAGTAATACATTTTTGGTTTGGTTTATTTAAAAAGGTTTGAAAGTTATTTTCGGCTGAACAAAGCAGCATTTAAGCATTTGCTGGAGACTATAGCTCCTCATTTGAAAAGAGGGGTTAGATCGATATGTTCCGAGCACCATCACCTGTCGTGTCGAAGATTCTGTCTGAAACTCTAAAGCCTACAGTACACGGCATGTCAAAAGCCACATTCGCATGTGGCTCTGACGTCACGAGAATTTGCAGCATTTTGTTTACATTTAATAAACATGCAGAAGTGTCTACATGCTTCAAAATTTTGGTAGTACATGAAATGTTGTTTTGTCCCAAAATTTATATGTGACAAATGTAGCCGAAGCGTACACATTTGCAATGGCAGCATATGTGTGAACTTTTGATTTGCTACATATGTATTGTCAGTACACCGCATGTAACATACGTACACATTTTTCATATTAACATGTACAATAGTCACATGTTTATGGCGCTTGTTTAATTTTTAAAATTTTGTGTGAAGTCAAATTTATAAAATGTCGAAGAGAAAGAAGAAATAAAACAACATCTGATAAAAAGTAAAATAAATTCACTTTTATCGTGAAATAATTCCTATGAACAATAAAATGGTGAAAAAAATTAAATAATACTACACTGACATAAAAACAACGCAACAATTGGCGATCACAGTTGTTTTATTAATTATTGAATAAATTTACTATTTATACATGAATTTTTTCATCTTAGCTTTGAAAGTATCTTTTGCATGGTTTAGAACAAGAACGAGAAATAATAACAAAAACCCAAACTAATTAAGCTGTTAATTAAGATATTAATTAATAAAACAAAAACCCCCAAAGCAAAGAGATATACAAATAAATGCATGGAAAAGAGAAAATATGATAATTTTTCTACCCTTCTTTTATCTCTATCCCGCTCGTAAACCAAAAAAATTATCATGAATCTCAGTCATCGTGTGATTAATAATAATAAAAAATTTTTTCGTCATTAAATTCCTACATTTTGTTGGAGAAAATCAACATTGGCAAGAGTGCCATTGGCTACATACTATTGAAAAATGTTGTGTCAAAAATGTTTGCTGCCACATGTTTGGGACTGCTACATGCGCATGTAAAAATATTAAAAATGTCAAAATTCAAATGTACCAAGCTAGTACACGACATGTCTAAAATACGCATGTTTGCATGTCTCTACAAATGAACATGTGGCACACATGTCAATGTGTGCTGCATGTGAGTGTCACAAAAAGTGGAAGTACACGACATGTTGCCAATTTAGCTTCATGGTGACGTCAAAATTACGTCAGAGCCACATGCGAATGTGGCTTTTGACATGCCGTGTACTGTAAGCTTAACACTGTTGAAATATTTTCCCACAGTTCCTTAAAATTATTTGATACAGTGCCCCTGCGAAATCCTCTTGCAAAAGTTCGGGATTTTTTTCCATTTCCTTAACTAATTTTTAAAATTGGTTTAGATTTGTAATTTTTTTATTTTTCCTTTTCCATTTCTTTATTATATTTTGTAAAAAAGTAAAAAATAAAACGAAACAAATCTTCGTCAATACCAAAAACACTGACGACAAAATCAGAGTATATATAGGCTGACTTCCAAAACGTCAATTGCTTTGTGTTTGATCAAAGCATCACATTTCATAACGCCGCAGTACAATAGTTATACAATGTATACCATTTCAAAACGCCGCCGAAAAGTAGTTTTAACGCAGTAAGAGAGCAAACAAGACATCGGTTTTATAGTTGTTGCATTGTTACCAAACTTTGCATATGTATGTGATTTAAATACAGTAGCAATACTGCATACAAACATTGTATACGAACGTTTTGGAAGTCAGCCATAATGTCACGTCGCTGACACATTTTTTTTTAAATACAAAAAATATGTTGACAGTAATCGATTACTTTCAATGTTGACATTGAAAATACCGATTTAACACAAGGGATACAAAACGATGTTGTGTTACATTGACGCTGCCAAATAGAATAAGGGCGATTGTTTTAATCTTCTTTCTTTTTTTACATTCACTGAGAACTGATAGCGGGAATAATATTTCACGTGAGATTCACGTGATAGCATTTTTTCACTTCGAGGCGAATAAAAATTTCACGGGAACAAAAATTCCACTTATTATTAACGATAAGGGTGATTAATATTAACATGTTCAAGAAACTAAAACGATTATAATTCTAAAATTAAATGTAGGTTTTTTTGCGATATCTTGAAGCGATAAGAGGGAGGAAACGAATACCCGCTATACAAAGAAAATCTACAGGAAAAAACCTAGTAAGTCAGTATTGGGTAAATAGATGGCGCCATAAATACTATTCACTTAGTATTTCATAATGATTAATTATACTGAATTCCCCGACATAATTTTAACGTTATGAAAAATAATATTAGCAAAATTAAGTTCGAGATACAGTTATTGTTACAGCAATTATGGCTAATTTAATAGTCCCATTTGGTTTCAAAATACGTTTAAAAAATTTTTTTTAAGTACTTAATTTTATTTTTAAGATATTATATCATATTTTTAATAGTTTCTTGTGTTTTTTTTTTTAAATCCCCAAAAATCTTCCAAATTGTACAAACAGTGGTGTAAAAACAGGTCTCTGTTAACTGTTTCTTCAAACACAATAATTTCGATTTGTTAGTTAAGCTTTCCAAGCAAATGTTCTGACGTAAATCCTGGCCCGCACGCTATCTGTACAAGTTAATCTAATTCCTTTGGCAGCCTTATGAGCACCTTTAATCCCCCGCTCCACATACTAATTTAATTATGTACATACACTGTCAAACATCTGCCTGCCTTGCTTAAATGCAAGAAGTCAAGTGCAATTAAAATTTTATGTCTTCTATGAAACGTGCAATAATCTTATTTTTTTTTTTTTGTTTTTTCTTAATCATGTTAGAAGTTTTTTTTTTTTTTAGCAAACATTTTGTGTAATATTCATATTTATTTCTTAATAATTTCACTGTGTAGTAAAACTACATAATTTGACAGTTAATATCTCTACATCAAACACTCAAATACTCAAAGTTAAAATTAAAAGAAATTTATCCCGGCAGCTACGAAACTTAAACCCACTAGAATCAAAAATCGACCCGTCCGTCTACGGTGTACATTTATAATATTTCAAAAATGTTGGTGCGAATAATAGAAAAACTCATGTGAATTAAATAAAAGATATCAATAACCTTGTTGCCCTTATTACACTTTTCACCGGATTCCTATATGATCCTTTGACTAGTTTCTTCTGATCCACATCGTTCGTTTCTAATAAATATTGGTTCCGAGACATTAGGAAAACTATTTATTTGGTCGGAACAGATGGATTATATCACTTCGAATAGGTTGATTTATGCGGAGCATCGGCAGAAGGATCACACCAATACTGAAGGGCTTTTCGCTATTGAAATAATGATACTAAAGTTTCTACACAACTTTGCCTTCTTGCTGCTACTGTTTTACAGGGTGCATAATCTGTCATACATACGAGTACACTAAAGATTTGCTTAATTGTATTCATACATACGCGTAAATATAAAATGAATATAACACACATACAAACACACACACACACACACGATTAGTATACGCAAAAACATGAATTTTAATCCTGCCAGCAGTATAGAAAATTGCGTAAAAGTTACACTAACGACAAATTGTTTAAAAGTGTTGTTGAGGAGAAGGTGTATAAGCAAAACTGGGAGATGTACAAGTACAGCGATAATAAGCACAAGTAGACAATACTTATATACACTTTTCAACACGCCATACCATACACGACATAATAAAACGAAATTAAAATTTTTACTATGACTGCATGTTGTTCTCTAACACAAGAAAGCGAGTATGTACAAAAATGTAGTAAAACTGTTTACACTGTGAAAATGATTTCGTATGTAATCGAAAGGATACCTAAGGATTGTTTGCAGTAAAAAAACTGTATATACATATTTTTTTTTGGCTAATAAAAAAAAATTATGTCTCCACAGAAATGACCACATAGAAAGCAGAAATTTAACTTTAAAACTGTATTTGATGCAAATGAAATATGCAGCAAACATTTTAAAAGTATACAGCCAAAATTACAATAAGAAAATATGCACTTCAAAAAGCATACAAATAATTTTGTTTGTAATTTTCCTAATACTGGGAAACCTCTCACAACGGACGCATTTTATAAGAAGGTACTCTCCCCGACTACAGAATGTATATCCCCCTCTCATCAGAGGGCACCTTTATTACCCGGACAAAAGTACCACGACGATAATTGTCCAAATATGGAATATTGTTTTTTATTCATTCCTGAAACCACAATATTTAATTTCGGCTTGTTACGAACTTAGGCCCAAATTCACAGTCATTAGTTAGCTAATAGTAATAGTTTAACTAATAATATTTGATTCACAGCTTCTAGTTTAACATTAGTTAAACCATCAAACGTCATTGGTTAACTAATAGTTAGACAACAGCTGATTCGTTGGAATTTATTATTAGTATTTTTGTTTTGTGAAAAATTTTAGATATGGCATGTGAAATTGAAAATGCGGAGTCAGACATTGAAAGTGACACTGATACTGATAATACGCGAAATATTGTTGCTGAGCGTCGCAAACGTAATCTAAAAAGATTCCGTCTTAGCAAGTAGGTGACGTGGCAAGTTCTTGAATGTATACGCCATATGCTGTAACAGAATTGCCAGTACTGAAAGTTAATAGTTTGATAGGGTTACCATTTTTTGTTCATATTAAGAGTGTTGGTTAAATAATGCACTGTGAATATGAAGTATTAGTTAAACAATAGTTATCATTTTAGTTTACTAACAGCTAACTAATTACTGTAAATTTGGCCCTTAATGGAAGTAATTAAAAAAAATTTGTTTTTTGGTAGTTTTTATTATTTATTGAATCTAATATTAAATATAAGTTTAGCAACTGCTAAACAAAATGTTTGAGTTTCAACGCTTGATTTTTGTTGTTTTACATCTCTCGTGTACGGCTGATAGAAAGAGTGTCGGATGTGGCCACTATACTCTAGGATATTGCGCGCAATTGGATTTGGGTGTAATTCTAGTTTTTCAATATATTTTTTCGCGTGTTTTGAAAATACTGTCTTCACCAACGGAACATCAAGATCTTTGTGAATTCGCTGATTTCGGATATACCAGGGGGCTGCTGTAATTGTACGTAGAATTTTATTTTGTCGCCTTTGAATTTTTTCGACATTCGATGCTGAGGCAGCAACCCATAACTGGATTCCATAGAACCAAATTGGTTTGAGGATCGCGTTGTATAATAAAAGTTTACAGTCGAGACTTAGTATATAATTTCTTCCAATAAGCCAATTCATTTGGGCTGCTTTTAATTGCATTTGTGTCAACTTTGCGTCTATATGCGATTTCCATGTTAAACGACGATCAAGATGAACGCTTAGATATTTTACTGTAGTGTTTTGCGGTATAGTCTCGGTGTTTATTTGTATAGGCGGGCATATTTCTATGCGCAACGTAAAAGTGACGTGTACACATTTCTGCTCGTTGATTTTTATACGCCATTGTTTTAGCCATTTTTCTAATTTTGATATATACCCTTGTAAGTTGATGGAAGCTTCTACTGGATTTTCATGGAAAAAATATTGTTTAATCTCACTTGTTGATTTGTTTGATTTGAAGAAGCATTAAGAGCACCTTGTTTAAAATGTGCTTCAAGCAACCTAATAGAGTTATCTATGTCAGAAGGTGTTGTCAACGGCATATTTTCCGAGCAATGGGCGCTCAAATATTTTTTGTATTGCAACCAGTTAATACGTGCAGGTGTCTGCGGTAAATCATATGTGGGTGTTACAGTTGTGTGCGAGTATATAGTGACAATAGTAGGCGAGTGATCTGAAGATAAATCCAGAAATGCTTCACCTTTAATCATTTCGATGGCCACTCCTTTCACTATTCCAAAGTCGATAACATCAGGAATTTTTTTGTCGATCTGTAGGCCAATATGTTGGCTGGCCACTTGAAACTACATTCAAACCCATTTTAGAAATTGTGTTAAACAACACACGACCCTTAGGAGTGAGTAAACGTGAACCCCAGAATGTGTGTTTAGCATTATAACAGTAGATATTGAAACTAAAAAAAAAATTATTAAAAAATGCAGCATACACACGCAAAATATACCGACGAAAATATGCAAAAATATGCCCTATCAAATCGATCCCTAAAAGTCAAGTTTTTTAGAAAAATTTCGAAATATATTTGAAATATTTTAAAGTTGTTTAACCGAAAAAATTGATACTACAAAAAAAATAGTAATAAATATGCAAGAAGAACTAAAAAAAATGTCTCATTCATAAGATTTAGCCGGTAATATGCATAATTAAGCTATAAAAAGTAAAATATGCAAAAATATGCCCTAAAAATTTGAGGCGACAATTCTTAATAAGTTTTGAAACGTTTAGATTTTGCATTTGGTTCAGCACTAATTTCACAGCAAAAAAAAAAAAAAGCAATTGCATGTATATGGTTTCCCTGAAAATGACAAAATATACTGTAAAAATATGGCCAAATCTCACATGGGCTGCACAAAACATCGTAAACTACCGTAGAGGCACCAATGGTCTGAGATTGAGACATACTATTGCTCTGGGGCGCACAAATGACACAAAAATAATCATACGAATTACATTTTTTGTTGTCAAAGTCTAGCTGGACTCAAGTTCTAAATAAAATTTTAAATACTGGGTACTTTCAGTAATTTAATATAATAAATTTCTTCGATTGTTATCAAAGAGTTCAACATAAATTTCAGGTAATTTGTTGCAAATGTTTTCAATGTGTAACAATTCACGCAAGAAAAGTTCAGCAGAAGAGCAAACAAGTTAAAGAAATTGCTGAGAGTTTGTTGTTGTGTTATAATTTGTAGAATAATTCATATATTTAATAAGCTGTATGTTTGTCTGTAAAGAAATGCTTATTACACGCTTGTGATATTGTAATAGAATTTAATGGCAAAATTTAATTGCTTATGATGTTGCAAGGATTACAATGAAATATATGAAGAGTAAAAAAAAATTTGTCTTCAACTTGAACATTAAGTTGAAAAAGTGTTTTACTGTATTAAGGTTTAATAGCTAAAGGTTATTAGTTTTTTTTTTTATTTATTATTCATAATGAACTTTGCGCAAAGCACGCAAAAGATTTCTGTAAAATGTTAAAGCATTAAAGCTATATTAAAATTTACAAGAATATTTAGTTTTAATCCAAGTGATCTCTTGTAAATATTCTTATAAAGTTGTATGAAATATTTTGGTCTGACAAGCATTAAGAATTTTCACAATATCTAGCGTGTCACTTGCTAGAGAGGAGCACCCCTAAAGAAGTAAAGGTGTTCAAATAAATATTCCTGCAATGTGCGATACTCACAGAGAATATATTGAATTATTTCTTGATCTTCTAAGTTCCAACTAATCCTAAATTTTCTTGCTCAGACATGCATGCAATTAGTAAAATTAAAAACGATAGACTTCTTAATCTTACGTTTACACTACACAGAAAAAAATATTTATTTTTTTTTCAATTAACCATTTAATTAAAAATATAAAAAAATTTGATTAAATATTTAATTTATTTAATTAAATTTTTAATTGTAATAAATAATTTTAGTTAATAAATGTATAAAAATTTAATTGATACTATTAATTTGTTTACTGGTGCAAATTTAATTAAATTTTTAATTGATATCACATTTTTTTTAATTGAAATCAATTTTTATTTTTTTCTGTGTACCTTTAGCTTCATAATATCTAGTGTTACCCATACATGTATATTGATTAATCAAGTTGAATTTACAACACTAGATTATGATAAAAAAAAGTGTGTAGTGCCACGCCCATAAAAATATATTATTTTTTTTAATAAATGCCACTAATGCTATTCTTATGAAACTTTAATTCTCATAAAAAAATATAATACATATAATGATTAGAAAAGTGGGCAGAGCCACGCCCAATCATAATGATGTAAATTCATTATGTAAACAACTGCAACTAAACTAATTCAACTGCAACTTTCAGACTACACAGTTATTAAACTTGAAATTGCAAAACTATAATTTGACAAGTGGGCAGTGTCACGCCCATGCTAAGCTAATAATGTTATTCAATCACTTCTTTCTAACCGATTCTTAAGAAACTTTGAACGGAGACAACAAGATTGCGGGACAATACAACACATAATAGATGGGAAAAGTATTGTATATGGTACTATTATAATTTATTAACATCGCTTTTATTCATTC
Source organism: Lypha dubia (assembly GCA_947311025.1). Taxonomy (NCBI): domain Eukaryota; kingdom Metazoa; phylum Arthropoda; class Insecta; order Diptera; family Tachinidae; genus Lypha; species Lypha dubia. The sequence goes on along the minus strand of OX371262.1, from coordinate 6,583,591 downwards.
CCGATGTTTCCAGTATAATTGAGTTTTTTTTTAAGAAATTTATCTGTAAAGATTTTATTAGCAACAGAAGAACTTAAATATAAATTTTAATTTTTTTAAAAAAAAATTTTAATTTATATAAAAAATATAAACTATATCTAGTATTCTTCTATTATGCCGTGTGAATCGTTCCTATCTGACCTGTCCTAGGAGAGAGAGAGAGAGAGAGAGAGAGTATACATGCATACAATGAAATAAAAATGAAAATGGTCAGTAGAATATTTAAATCCATTAAAGCCTCTAGTGTAGTGGGCTTTGGTATTTTTGGCTTCCGCTTTGAAGATGTGAATTATTTCACACTCAAAGAAATTGCCAAATATGAAGAAGAAAAAAAAAATACTCGTATGTACATACATAAGTAGTAAGGCCGTGTAAGCCAAGTATCAATATATAAGGTGAAACATCCCATAACCGGACACTGGCCGTCGCGGTAATTTTCTGGGCTTATTAGAGAAGTTCTCTTATAAGAGACGTGTAAATCATTTTACATATTTTATATAAAAAAAAATTGTTTAGTGTCCGGCTATAAGAGGCGTCCGTTATAAGAGCTTTCACTGTATATATTTTGTGTAATACGTAATGATCACTACAGAGACATGCCAGAGTATTAATTAATGAACTGGGTTTTAAGTTGATACCCAACAAGATCATACAAAATAAACTAAAAAATACATAAAGGGTGTTTTTTATAGAGTGACACAAGTTTAAATCATAATAAAACAAGGAAATATATTTTTAATATCAATGAAACGGGCTTTATTGGAAAGAAAAATTTTATGAAATTAATGTTTAAAAAAACGGCTGGCGAGTAGAATGCGCACTCTGGAACACCAATTTACAACAACTTTTCGCAGTATTTGCGGCCGTAACTCTTCGAATATTGAGTTCCAGGTGTTCAATTGTTTGTGGTTTATGGACGTAGACAAGTCACTTAACATAACCCCAAAGAAAATAATCTAATGGAGTTAAATCAAATGGGCCATTAGGTAAAATAATTTTTTCTTCAAAAATTTCTTTGAGTTAATCAATTGTACCGCCCGCTGCACGATGAGTTTGACGAATAGAACAATTATTTTAATTAAAACTTTCAACAATTTGCACGCGTTGCTTTCGTGTAAGTCATTTCATAACGAAATTTCAAAGCAAACTAAACAAAAAGCAACTATCATCAGTGATGCCAGCTAAAAGTTGTGACACTCTATAAAAAACACCCTACACTTAGCTTACCAATATGCTGAACGGTTTGATTATTGATCGATGAACCAGCAAACATATTAAGAGAGAAGAAAAAGTACGATACGATATTTCAGTTTTGTTTGACTTTTGAATCAAATTTCATAATCACCCCGTGAATAATTTTTTCCATCGGAATTTTTTTAACTTCTCGTTTGATATTTTCACGGGAACAAAAATTCCGCTCTTATTCACGATAGGGGTGAATATATTTTTCAATTTTAATTTACTTTAATTCACAAATAAAATCTAAAACCGAAAGTGAAAAAAGCATCAAAGCAATAAAGTACCAAAATTAACATATTTTTTTCCCCATTTGATCCCCTCGAAAGAAAAAATTACCAAATGTAACAAAGTAGCATTTTTTTCTCATTTGAGTATGTTAAATTATAACAAAATATTTAAAGTATTAGTAAAAAAAAAATAGTACCAAAACTCCCAATTTATTCTCATTTTACGAAAATTTGAAAAAAAAAGTACAAATTTTAGTCCTTTTTCCCTTTTTGGAAAAATTTTTATATAGATTTTAGATTACACGACCTGAAAGTCTACATTAATCGGCTACTTTGGTACCTTTTTTACTTTTGGTACTTTTTGTCTCTTCTACTAATTTCGTATACAGATAATGTCATAGGTAAAAATTTGTTTCTATTTTAGTGTCTTTGCATTTGCGATTCCGGTTTTAATGCATTGCTGGAACTTTTAAATATGTTCTTGTTCTTGTTGTTGTTACTGCACCTAAAACGTGATTTGTGATTTTGACCTATTTAATTCTCTTTTATTCCTATAAAACTAATTTGCATATAAATTTGTATATGCGTTTGTGCAACTCATCGCCATATATATATGTATGTGTGAGGAGTGAGCTGTATAGCAAGCAGTTCATAATGAATTTAATATCTACCTGTTGTATATTCATATTAATTTTTGTATATAATCCAATTAAAATTTTAACCAATATTATATTTATAGTTTTGATTGGAATAATTTGAAATACAATTTTCATAATAAATGCAGAAATGTTGTTGAAATTCAATTGCTTTGAAATTCTATGAACAATCAATACTTTATAGAGGGACTCTCTCACTTTCTCGCTCTGCCTTGCATTTTATGCAAATTAGATACAGATATATATTATTTTCACAGCTTGTATGTAAATATATAAATGTGTGCATATAAGATGAGTGTATGTATGTATGTTTGTGTATGGGTGCGTGTCTTTATTTAATGCTATTTAAGATGCTGTAGTTTTTACCCCCTTTTTTTTTAGCATAATTAGGCAAATGAAGTCATTTAAATATGTATGTATGTCTGTCAGCCATTTTTAATTAAAAACTCACATCATTTGAAAAAAAAGTCAAACTCAAATTATGAAAAACAAAAATCTGCAGAAACATTTTCGTAATTAAGAAGTAGAAAAGAATTGCTTATGTAAGAAAGATAGATAGAGAGTTAGAGAAGTTCATGAGACGTAAGAAGAAGTAAAAGTGGAAAGATATTTTATTAAATTGTATTATTTTCAAGCTTTAAGCGATAAAAATTTGGGTTGGTTAATTTATGAAAAGTAAAAATATGAATATGATTTATGGTTAATTTAAAAAAAAAGGATTTGGCTCATTTAAATATATTCTATGCAAAAATTTAAGCGGGGCTGTCAAAGTTCAAACTAATTGAAAATTATTATTTTTTTTTCATAATATTATTATTTATTGAATCTTCAATTATATATTTAAACATCAATAAGTTTTTTAAATCTTAAATCTAAAAATATTAAATATAAGTTTAGCCACTGCTAAACAAAATTTTTGAGTTTCAACGGTTGATTTTTGTTGTTTTACATCTCTCGTGTATGGCTGAGAGAAAGAGTATTCCTCCTCCTCAGCCGTATGTGGCCTCTATACTCTAGAATATTGCGAGCAAGTGGATTTGGGTGCAACTGAAGTTTTTTTTATATATTTATTAGCGATTTTTGAAAATACTGTCTTCACCAACGGAACGTCTAGATCTTTGTGAATTGTGAATACGCTGATTTCGGATATATCAGGGGGCTGCTGTTATTGTACGTAGAATTTTGTTTTGTCGCCTTTGAATTTTTTCGACATTTGATGCTGAGGCAGTGCCCCATAATTGGATTCCATAGGACCAAATTGGTTTGAGGATCGCGTTGTATAATAAAAGTTTACAGTCTAGGCTTAGTATAGAGTTTCTTCCAATAAGCCAATTCATTTGGGCTGCTTTTAATTTCATTTGGATCAACTTTGCGTCTATGTGCGATTTCCATGTTAAACGACGATCAAGATGAACGCCTAGATATTTTACTGTAGTGTGTTGCGGTATAGTCTCGGTGTTGATTTGTATAGGCGGGCATGTTTCCTTGCGCAATGTAAAAGTGACATGTACACATTTCTGCTCATTAACTTTTATCCGCCATTGTTTTAGCCATGTTTCTAGTTTTGCTATGTATCCTTGTAAGTTGTGGGAAACTTCTACAGGATTTTCATGAACGCTTAAAAAAGTTGTATCATCAGCAAATGTTGATGTTTGAATATTATTGCTTAATGGTAAGTCTGAGGCATATATTAAATAAAGTAAGGGGCCAAAGATGCTGCCTTGGGGAACTCCGGCTTCGATCGACTGCGGAGGGCTTAAAAAATTGCCTTCTTGAACCACAAATTTACGTTGCTTTAAATAGTTTTTTAAAAGCCTGACGATGTTTGCGGGTAGATTTTGTGTTAATTTGTGGATAAGCACTTCGTGCCATACTTTATAGAAAGCTTGTGCAGAGCACAGAGAATTGAAAATTATGCAAAAAAATTCTTTTGTTTAAAAAACTAAGCCTTGTTTTTTAAATATTTTTTTTTTGCGCTCAATTTACATCTTCAATATATTTTATCGGGCTATTTTACATTTCTTTAGAGTATTGATAATTTTAAATTAAATATAACATTTAAACATTTTAGTTTTATTGCCTGTAACTAATTTTACTATAAATTTATCGCATAGATGTGCTCAGTTTGATAAGGAAAAAAATAATACCATAACGAATCTTTGTTTAATTTGAATTTTTTGTACATCAGTTTTTTATTTAATTAGTTTCGATGCATACATATATCAAGAGTACAAAGGCTCTATTATTGAAGATGTCTTTAAATGACAGACGGGTTTCCCTCGCGACCAAACCGATAAGTGTCAGCAATAATAAATATTCGTATCTCTATGAGATGATCCCAAAATACAACAGTGACTTAATAAGTCTAAATTTTTTACTTAAACTCAAAGTAAAGTATATTAGAAGAAAAAACTTCTACAATTTGAATTTGACTAAAGTCAATAGTTTTCACCACTTAAATGGAAAGTCCCATATAACAAAAAAATGTAACTGCTTTCATTCAAAAAAAAAAAAAAAAAAAAACTGTATAAATAAAAATCACAAACTTTGGCACATTTTATAATTATTTCAATTCAACACTGCAACACTTCAGAAGTTTTTTTTACACAAAAATGCAGCAATATATTTTAAAAATCTGTTTAGTTTTGAGTCTAGTTTCAATATCGCTGAGCGGCCATGACTTGCAAGTGTCTACCAAAGTTTCAGATGGTAAGACAAAATATATTAAAGGAGAAAAAAAAAACCAGCCACAAGATAACATCATTTAAAAAATTTTTTTATCTAAGGTTTTGCTGATAATATAAATACTAAGCCATTTGTTCAAGTCGGCAATAAATTATATTATTTTGGACAAAGCAGGGTGGGTCATACTTACTGGTATTTTAATAAAACTCAAGAATAACTCCTAAAGAACGCTTTGCTTCTATATATTTAGGTCACTTGGTTTAAGGCCCTTTTAATTTGCCATTCTATGGGTGGCTTTTTGGCATCTTTCGATACGGAACAAGAATTAGCTGCTTTATCCGATTACCTTGTGGCCAAATTGCACTTAAATCAATGGTGGTGGCTGTCAGCCAGCGATATAGATTCTGAAGGTGATTTCTATTGGTATTCAACCGGTGAGCGTATTACTTATGCCGACTGGTCTCCTGGTCAACCAGATAATTTAGGCGGTGTCGAGGATTGTGTGAATTTGTGGTATAAAAAACCTAAATTTCAAATGAATGATTTAAGGTGCAATCAGTCGGCATATTATATATGTCAAGCTAATAAACCGAAAAATGTAATTGTTAGTATATATTGAAAATGTTAGTGATAAAGAAATAAATTCAATACAACATTCATTCGTATATTGTTCATTCATTCAGTTTAATAAAAAATATTTTTGAAAGATTTCTGTTGTTATAAAATTTGAATTGAATTTTTTTAAACACTGTCCTCACGAACTGTTATATTTTTAGTACCTGGACACGCAATTCATTTCCTAGGTATGACCACTACTCTCGGTAATGGTGCAAACAAATAATAGTAATTTTGCTACATGTTAATGTAGAAGCACCAGGTACTTAAACTACCAAAAATAATGAAAAAATATAAAAAGTACCAATAGTACCAAAGGTACTAATTTTTCCTTATTTTACACCGCAGGAAGTAAATTTTAAAAGAAACTAAAAATAATAAAAAAAAAAAACAAAAAGTACCAAAGTACAAATATGACCCGTTTTTACCCTTTAAAACTACTCTTTATTTTAATCGGGGTCCACCCGTCTATGCATTATCATCCAAATCCAAAAAGAAATTTTCTCAAAAGAAGAACACTACCAAAAGTAAAAGAAACATCAAAAGACGTAAAGTACTATAATTAAAAATGTACCTAAAATACCAGCTTTTTCCCAATTAAGTAAATTATTTGTTATTAGAAAAAAAATACAAAGAGTACCAGAAATACCAATTTTTCCTTATTTTACCGCCTAGAAAGTACAGTGTGAGTAAACAAAAAAAAAAATACATAATAATAAAAACTCATAAAGTACCAATATGTCCCATTTTTACCCCTTAAAACTACTCTATATTTTAATCTGGGTCACATGGGGTCCGTCTACTTCAGTTCAAGCAAACCCATTAAGAGAACTTCTCTAAATAATAAGTGGCAAAAGTAATAAAAGTACCAGGCTTTTTTTTCTCAATTTAGCCCCCGAAAGTATGTTAACTTAAAACAAGTTTATTAAATACTAGATTTTACCCGTGGCTTCGTTCACGCTACATGTTAATGAAAAAACAAAAGGTACTAAAAGGTACCTGCTTTTCCCTATATTACACCCAAGAAAGTATACTATATTACGTTATTGTAAAAACAAATTTTACAATAATTTATTGTAAAAATAATTTTGAATTTTCATTAATTCAATAAAACTGAACTTGAGCCTGATAATATAACTTTTCATATATACATCAATATAAGTTCAAATAATAATTACGTTTATTCGTAATAATAATAATATAAAAATAATTTTTCTTTTTTTTTTTAATAAAAAGTTATAATAGTACCAAAAGTGACAGATTTTCATTAATTTGCCCCCAAAAAAGTACGCAGTAAGTCAATGTAAAAAACCAAATAAAAACAAAACCTACCAAAAGTACAAATTTACTACTTAAAAAGTACCCTATCAAATTTCATCAAAATCCATTAAAAAAACTACCAAAAAGTAAAAAGTACCATAAGTAATTTTAAACCTTCTCTAGACTTCCACAAATAATTCAAGACCAAAATTAGACAAATCGGTCCAGGGGCCGAATTCCGCAACGATGAATTTTTTTATCAGTGAACACTGAAACTAAAACTCACCAAAGGTTAAAGTGTTAAATTTTCATTTAAAAGCGATTCCGCCAAGAGCCAATTAATTTTATTGTGCTGAATGTGTTAGTTCTGGCTGAATAATAAGCCGAATTCTCAAATTTGCTTATCACATAAAATTCCTAATTGATTTTTTATTTTTGTTTGTAAATTATTTTAATAAAAAAGAATTTAAAAGTGTCTGAGGTATGGATTACATCCGGTCTATGAAAAGGTGGCTTATGACTCAAAAGGAGAACAACTACCGAGAAACTGATGAAATGCATTGTTTATCTCTAACAGCTGATTTCTCGAAATTTTGTTTTTGAGTCATAAGCCACCTTTTCATAGACCGGGTCATATACATATGTTAATATTATTCGACGCAGAGTACATCGGTATAGAAGGAAAGTATTATGTTTTAAGAGCGTCTGCCTCTCTATGATGCGAAGACTTTAAAGGAAATAATTATAAAAAGTTAAAAAAATTGTTTCTCATTCTTTTGGTCAGTACAAAATTTTCACCATTTTTGTGGATCTTTGATTGATCCACCTGTTAAGTTTTTGGGCAAGTTCCTTCCTCCTCTCATGTCGCAATGTTGCTCCATCTGCTTATTCAAATCTTAAAGAATAAAATCGTTACAGTTTATAATTTTCTTTATAAAATAATTTACAATTTCTTGCCTTTCACAAGCAAACTTTACATTCATTTAATATGTAATCCAAGAGAGCCTCTTTTTGTGCCTCTGAAGGTTTTTTTAATCTATCCATCACTCAAATAAAATAAAAAATATTTTGTAAAATACAAAAATTAACCCCAAATTTTTAAATGAACAAATTGTTTCTCTGGTGTTCACTACAACTGTGAAATTTATTCATTCTCAACATTGCATAGTGTAAGGTTTTAACATTTTAGCTTATCAAAATCCAATTTTTTGTATGTTTTTTTTTTTAAGAATTTTTACTAGAATTGATTGATAACAATCCCAACTACATATAATTGCATTTGGAATTAAAAAAATTAACAGCGTTATGAAGTAACAGCACCTTAAACTTCACTGTAATTGCAGACTATTGCTAGACATAAGCAAGTTAAGGCGCGTAGCCCAACTTTAAATGGTTGTAACTTTTTTATAAAATGCAATATCTTCATGAAATTTTTTTTATTTTGTAGTTTTGAATATTTTCTATTAACAGAATTAATCAATTGTAAAACACGTGATCAGAATAAAAGTTTGAAGGTTTTTAAATATATCTCTTTTTAGAAGTTATTTTGGAATTTTTTTTTTCATTGGACATAAAAATATATACACAAGCAAGCACAAGTAGTCGCATTATTTGCATCAGATTACCTATTTTGTCTTCTTTCTGAATCAACCAAAATTGCCCCCTTCCCCCCACTATTCCCGATCCAAAAACTGATCATGAATTCTTGTATTTCGCGCCAACAAATTTTTGATGTTTGGCTGCTTGCAGAGAAAAATGAAAAATGTCTGCGTGTATTTGAATTTATTTCAGGAAATATTAGTACTGGTTCAAAACAAACTCTTAATTTGCAAGAAATAAAACTTTTTACTCAAAAAATTTGCGCACTAATAAACTCAAAATGGCAGATATCGAAAAGAACAAAACTTCGATTTTTCAAAACAAATACTGGTTGGTTGACTCTAGAAATTGATTTATTACAATTTGTTTGTGATAAAACCATTTCTTCTTTGGTTTCTACTAGTGGAGGCCAGAGAAAAAATTCCATGAGTGCTCAGAAAAAACAAGAAAAAGGAAAGCAAGAGAACTTTTGAATACGGTTGATCATAATCAGTTATTTATGGCAGCCGAAATGAAAATGCACTTAGATGGCAAACGAACATCGGCCTCAATTGTTCGTGAAATCTATATTTGGAAAAATACCCATGGTAGTATATGCCAGTGACGGTACACAAAATACTTTTCCATGGTAAAATAATAATAGACAGTTGTATTTTACCTATTGGCCAGCTTTCGGAAGAGAAGCCCAAGAGGCACGAAATAAGGATTGCAGAAATTACCGTGAAAAATTTACACGCTAAACATCCAGAGAGGACACAAATACGGATTTGTTTAACAGGCTCTTAATATCGTCGGATCCATTCATCTGTAGTTTGCGAAAACACCCAAAAACTAAAAAAGGAATTTTAACACCCACAATTTTGGATTTGCTGCAAGGATGTTTATATTGTAGAAGAATGATATGAAACATATACATACATATGTACTTTTCTTATTCTTATAATAATTTATTTATATTTTTTATTTTTAATAAACTTTGTACTGTATTTTTTTGAATTGAATTGAAAATAAAAAAAAAAATCTTTTTTAAAAAAATAACTTTTTTATTTTTTAAGGTACACATATCGTAACTTTAAATGCACAAGGACGTTAGTAACATTGATATTTTTTTAATGGTTATAATGTTTTTTCTATTGAAAGTATGTATTAATTTTTTTTTGTTAATTGGTCCGTTTGCATTTTAGGTAACGAGATATGCATGGGTAATGTGTTGTTTGATTAAAACAAGGGTATTGCAATTTTCCCCAATTGTCCTACTCAAGATAAGGCAATCTTGCTATTAATTATAAACCAATTTAAAAAAATTATATTTTTTCTATTATGGGAAGTGGGCGTGGCAATTGTCCAATTCCGACCATTTTTCTACAGAAGTTGTGTTCTTAGTCATATATTACTTGTACCAAATTGCGTGACTGTACCTTTATTTGTTAAAGAAATATGCAATTTTGATCAGCTAGAATGTTAAAACCTCACACTGTGCATTGCGGAGACAAAAATCAAAAGTGAACACTAAAATTGGTGATCACATCACATCGTTGCGGAATTTAGCCCCAGCTGTTCGAGAGTTTTAGCGAGACTAACGAACAGCAATTCATTTTTATATACATATAGATTAGTAAAAAATATAAAAAGTAGCAAAACTAATTGCAAAAGCAAAAAGAGAGAGAAACGATCATGATACGTAAAAAGAAGTAAAACCGGACAGAAAGAAAAAAAAAGGATTCTTTGGTAAAATTTGAGCAATTATGCAACAAAACCTTTTGTTTAAAAAAAAAATAAGAAACTTGTATTATATATGATTTGGTTTTAATATACTATTTTGTTTTGCGCTCAATTTAAAGCTGCAAAGTTTTTGACGCGTGGTTTAATTGTATAAATTTAATTAGTAAAAATTCAAACCAACTGCATTTTAAAGTTAACAGAGGACTGTTAAGCATTTTACAGTGGTCATAAATACTATTGAAACCACAAGTGTGGAATATCAGGGAATTGTGAAAAAACAATTTTACCACAAAGCAGATAATTAATACATTCATATTACGGTAACAAATTGTACAACATTTTCGTATTTAAAAAAAATTCATGAATTTCACATTTCCTTAGAGTATTGATAATTTTAAATTAAATATAAAAGTTAAACATTTTAGTTTTATTGCCTGTATCTAATTTTACTATAAATTTATCGCATAGACGTGCATACTTTGATAAGGAAAATAAAATAATACCCCATAACGAATCTTTGTTTAATTTGAATTTTTTGTACATCAGTTTTTTTATTTATTTAATTAGTTTCGATGCAAATATCAAGTGCAAAAATGCACTATTGTTTAAAAAAAAACCCTTTCTTAAGATGTCTTTAAATGACCGATAAGAGTCAGCAATTATAAATATTCTTATCTCTATGAGATGACCTTATTAAAATATATTAAAAATATAACAGCGTCTTAATAAGTTTCCTGTAGATTATAGTCCATATGAAAAACCTTTAGACATAGTCATGTACATTTTAGACTTATTTCCAGCACATTGTTAGACTTAATATAAATTTTTTTTTGTATTGATATCATTATATTCAAATAATTAAAAAAATTTACACAAATTTTAAATACCGGCTGTAGCGTGCATAACATATAATTTAAATATACACATTTCTATAGAATTAAATATGGGTGACTTAATGCGAGTTTTCTTAGTGAAACTTTTTTTGAAAGGCCAATAACATCTTAATAAATCCTGCATAGCGCCCAACACCTTGTAGCTTTGAAGAAGAGGGTAATTGGGTTTTTTTTCCGAAAATATCTGAAACAACAGAGCAACGTGCGTGTATATAAGTTATAAAAGAGAGTTGGGTAGGAGGTGAACAGGTACTCCGCCCCAAACCAAAGTCGATAGAAAGTTAATTTCATCATAGCCGGATTCTATTATTCCATTATCATCACGGTTGAATATCTAGTTGAGAGTTAGAGAAGTGTTGTTCCAACATTGGACTCACCTAACGATCTGTTTCGAGATGTCTTTTCTGTCCCCTTGTGGACGTAATAATTATTTCAGAGTGCATTTTTCATATAAATACACACATACATACGTATGTGTGTACATATTCGTATGATTTTGCAAATTTTTCCGTTCTAACTATTTACTAGAGGATGACCCCTACGTATGCAGTGCACTGTGCCGAAACTCAGGGAGAGGTTTAGGGCACAGAAGATAGATTTTGAAAATTTTGAGGACTTAACTCTTTCACAACTCTGCTTTAAGCGTTATGTTAATTTTTAAGGCAGTGTTGAGGCGCCTCCGTATTTAAGCAGAACCATTAACTTTGTTAAGCTGTATTGCACCCGATTTACATGATGACTTTTGCGACGTCGCTTTTTCGACGTCTCTTTTTGCTTCTAGGTGAGCGGTGTAGGGAAGAAAGAGGGGTAAACAAAAAGTCTTGATTTGTGTTTTTCAAGACTTTTCTTCCATTTCTCTTTGTTACTTTTCATTATTTTTCTTACTTCTGTTATTTACCTTTTTTACTTTTCATTATTTCAAAACAAAACTGTGAAAAAAGACATGAAACTAAAAGACATCGTCTGAACACACAAAGATTTTGGTAGCAACTTCAAAAGGGAATTCAGTTAAAACGACGTCGCCAAAGTCATCATGTGAATTGGGTGTTAGCAGGCATTTTATTAATTGTTTTACTTCGCTGATGTTTCTGCTACCCGACGAAGGAGGGCAATGTTGTGTACATTAGCTTGGATGGCATCAATCGCTGTCGAAACAGTTTTTTAGTGACCAGTGCTATGCCTTCATCACTTAAATAGTCCGACTTTTACGGAACGCACAAAACAACTATCAAAAAATTAAAGTTCGTATTCTCTGCCCCCAAAAGTATTGAATCGAACTGTTCATGCAGACTTTTACGGAAAGCACAAAACAACTATTTACTTAATATTCTTTTGCTTATGGCGATTTTTTTGCTATTTTGACGGTTTTTTTTTCGTTCTGCCGATTTTGTTCATTTTGGAAATTTTTTCATTCTGCCGCCTTTTACGGTTCGACGATTTTTATTTTATCCTAGAGATTTTTTTCTACTTTAGCAATTTAAATTAAATTTGCCTTTATTTTTCACTAATAGTATCATTGTATTATTGTAATAGAGGTCATACGAAACAGTTTATTTTCGAAATAACATAACATTAGCTAATACCCTTTACATTAAATTTTGTTTGCTTTGTAGCTTTCGTCAGTGTTATATTTCAAACTCTTTACTGATTTTAAACATTTCAAAATAACATATCTATAAATGCAATTATGGATGAAATCTATATAATTATGAGGCAATACCATTTTTTGTGATAGAATTTCTGGCCATTATATTCCACCGATTTGAACAAAATTAATAACATATTAAATATATTCGTTTACAGAAGTGAACGAGGTATTGTGGTTTATTATCTGTTCAGTATTTTGGGAGATATATGTAAGCGTTTTAAGCGTTGTTCTATGACTTTTTTTATGATCATTAAACAAACTTTTTTACATCTAGAATACGGTCGATTGTGTCGGCCGTTGGTTCTACTATTAGTATCATTTATCAGTTTATTATAACAGTGCGAGCTGAAATGGAAAATGCTTATAACTTATGTAACTTGAATACTGATATAATTCCCGTATGTATCAGAAGACTTGTATTAAAACAGCGATTAAATTCAACAGAACCACTTAACAAGTAAAACCTAACGTTATTGTGCTCTGTCGTGTAGCTTCAAAAAACTTTTTTTTTTTTACTTAAACTGAAGGTCCTCGTGGTTTTTCGGTTAGCGGCGATCCTGACAACAGGAGCGCTCAGGTCTACTCCAACGAAAGCATTGTTCGCTAAGCTGAACTGGCTTCCGGTGGACGTTCTTGCCAAACAGCTAGAGTTGATCGCGGCGATCAGGCTAAACGCTACTTTTTCATGAACGAGAACCGATCTTGGTCACTCCAAGATTATCAGGCAGCACCAAGCGCTTCATAACTTCAACGACTACTGCCCATCGGAACCTTATTTTGGCGGGCTATTTCAATCTATTGTTCCCAATAGGGAATACCACTCCTTACTCCCTGCAACCGAAGGAGCCACCACTGAGTATTCACTGATGGCTCCAAAAGAGGCGCAAACACTGGGAGAGTTTTCTATGTGGAAAACTTTAACGTTAAGGTTTACAAGGATTACAAGAGCGGCAAGCTGGCTTAGGTATTATAGGATATGGGAAGACATCCTTTTTTTACCGACAGCAAAGCGGCCATTGCCGCTATCAATGGTGTATACACTACATCTACGGTGGTAAACGAAGGCGGAAATCTCGAAACGAGATAGCGAGACATTCAAGAGTTACATTAGTCTGGGCACTAAGAGTGCACTGGAAACGACATTGCTGACGAAATTGCCAAAAAGGGTGCATCATTGAGCAATTCGATGATATGTCACTTCGTTGGCATTCCTCTATCTCACTGCAAGCGATTGATCCAGCAGGAATCATACAATCTTGCTCAAGAAAGGTGGGAACAAGAGCATACCTGTCAAGTCGCCAGGTCCACCTGGCCCCACTACAGAGTGCGATCTTTTCAGGCGTGGTAAATGTCAATCAACGGGGCACTGGTACTTCGGGACTCATGCCAAAAGGATGGGCCTAAGTTACAATATCTACTCTAGAAGTTGTAACGATGAGGAGGAAGAAGAAACAGTTCTTCACCTTCTGTGACAGTGCCCCACGCTTAATAGCATAAGGGCGAGTACTATGGGCTTCACCATTCTGCCAGACTTGACAGTCTGGTGAACATGGGGCTAATCAACCAATCGTCCTTCTTGCACCAATCAGGATGGTTTGATTCGGCGTAAGGGCAATCACAGGAAATTGAATAACCAGTGCCCTGTCTGCTGTAGGGTATCGTAAAGGGACCGAATTAACGGACCCAAGTGCGTCACGTCTTAGATGTGACGGCCCTCGAAACCTAACCTAAACCTACTTAAACTGAAACTAAAGTATCAGCCATGTCACAGAGATCTATTTCGTTCGGAAACGGAATTCAATCCGTATTTTGATACTTAAAAAAACGGATAAAATAAATGATTTTTCCAAATGAAACCATTTTTAAATTTACAAACAGACAAATTTTATTATTCAAAAGTGGTTTTATTCCGAAAGCTATTTTCGTTATTCGCGTTTTGAAGTAACAAAATACAAATTGAATTCCGTTTCCGAACAGAATAGATCTCTGTGACATGGCTGTATATTAGAAGAAAAAACTTCTACAATTTAAATTTGACAAAATTAAATAATTTACACCACTTAAATGGAAAGTCCCATACAACAAAAAAAATGTAACTGCTTTCATTCAAAAAAAATAAAAAAATCTGTATAAATAAAAATCACAAACTTTGGCTCATTTTATAATTATTTCAATTTAACACTGCTACAGTTCAGACGTTTTTGTAAAATGCAGCAAAATATTTTAAAAATTAGTTTAGTTTTGAGTCTAGTTTCAATAGCGCTGAGCGGCCATGAAACGCAAGTGGCTACCAAAACCTTAGATGATAAATTGGTAAGAGAAAAAAAAAGCCACAAGATAACATTATTTAAACAATTGTTCCATCTAGAGTTTTCCCGATAATCTAAATATAAAACCTTTTGTTCAAGTCGGCAATAAATTATATTATTTTGGACAAAGCAGGGTGGGTCATACTTTCTGGTATTTAAATAAAGCACAATAATAACTATTTAAGAACTTAGGTCACTTGGTTTAAGGCCTTTTTAATTTGCCGTTCTATGGGTGGATCTTTGGCATCTTTTGATACGAAACAGGAATTAGCTGCTTTATCCGATTACCTTGTGGACAAATTGCACTTAAATCGCTGGTGGTGGCTGTCAGCCAGCGATATAGATTCTGAAGGTGATTTCTATTGGTATCGCACCGGTGAACGTATTACTTATGCCGAATGGTCTCCCGGTCAGCCAGACAATTCAGGCGGAATCGAGGATTGTGTACATTTGTGGTATCAAAAGCCTAAATTTGAAATGAATGATATGAAGTGCAATCATTCGTCATATTATATATGTGAAGCTGATAAACCGAAAAATATAATTCTTAGTGTATTTTAAAAAAATGCCAGTGATAAGAAAATAAAATAAAATAAAAAAAAAAAAAAGTCAAAAGAAATAAATTTATTAACACATTCATTAAGTTTAATAATAATATATTTTTAATAAATAAAATTATTCATTGATTTGTGTTGTTATAAAATTCAAATTGAACTTTTATTAACACATCCCTCACGAACTGGTATCCTTAGTTCCTGGACACGCAATTTATTCCACATGTATGATCAGTGTTGGTTCAAACGACTTTGCCTGCTACTGTTCACCTTCATGATCAGTATCTTACATATTTTTTTTAATTCTAAATAACATTCAACAGAGTTCAAACAAAAAGAAAAAAAAACTTAAATGTCTCGTGATGAACTTTAAATCTTTACTTATGTTTATGCTGATATCATTTTTTTTTTCTAACAAGACATTGACACAATTTGTAAGTGACAGCAAGAAAATTCACAATCAAAAATAAAATCAAATTTAGCAAACGGAAAAAAAAAAAATCTACAATAAAGTTGTTTGATGAGTCTATGACCTTTTTTATTTCACAAAATTGTATAAACATTAAAAATTTGTATTTATTGTTGTTCTTTTAAAATGATAGCTGTCAATAGCATTGACATTTGTCACTTTTGTCAAGCTGATGAAACAAGCTAAGGCTTTTGTGTTTTTTGGCGGCGTTAGTTTTTTGGGTTATCAAATGGACGGCAGCCGTAGAAAAGAAAATAATTATTGTCTCAGAAAAACGTGAAAATAAGTATTTTGCAATACTAATAAATTTTTTACGGTGGCCAATGTGGCGTTGTTTATTTATTCCATAGATGAGACTTTGATAAGCCATATTTGTGGTATCAGATAATTAGATTGCTAGGACAGAAAAGCCAGTCTTGGTGGCTGCACCATAGAACTAAGCACAAATATGTAATAAATAAGTTTATTTTTTAATAAGGGACGTCACTCTGAGTATTAATCTTGCAAGTCTAGCTTATTTTCATCAGTTTGCAGCAATGCAATAATAAAATGTGTAAATAAGCTAGACCTGCAACGGATGCAAGAGCAGTTTTCAACCAAGACTTATTTCCGCTAATGTTTAGTAGAAAAACTGCAAAAATGCAATTGCCTAATTTTTCCTGTGCTATGAATGTACGCAAAAATCAAATATTTATACATTTCCGAAGTTTTTAAGCATTTTGACATCCATTTTGTTAGTGCATATTTTTGCATATTTTTGCATATTTTTGCATATTTTAGCATATATAACTCTTAACAGCATAATCTTGCATTTTATCGATAATACAGTATATTTGAGGTAATTGTATTGAGTTTTTATATAATTTTTACTTGTTTTACACATTTTTTAATGAGCATTTTTAATAATATTTCAAAATTTGTATAAAAATTTTTCTAAAAACCGCCAACATTTCTCTGAATTACTATCTAGATTTATGCACAAGTTTCAATATTTTTTAGCAAATTTTAGAGATCGATTTGTTTATAAAAAAAACCGTTTTACGAACCGTTTCAATGATTTGTTAGCGCATATTTTTGCAATTTTTGGTCTTTACTGTATATTTAGTACAATTTCTTTAAAGTTTATATTTTTGGGAACATATATGTATGTATGTATATGTATGGATGTTTTTCCTGCTTATATATATATATTTTTTTTATTTTCCAAAAAAATAACAAAAAAATTAAGTTTTGCGATCAGTAACTTTTTTAAATTCGAAAAGAGTTGTTTTCAGCAGTTTAAAATTTATTGGAATTAATTTTTCTGAAATTTCCACAAAATTCTCTAAATTCCTTTGAGAGCAGAAAAATATTTCACTATATTTTGCTTGTAATAGCATAATTTTGCTTAAAATGGACTGCAGTTTACAGTCATAGCGAGCGTAAAATTATAAGGGTTCACGATATGGGCAAAAAAAGTACCAAAAGTACAATTTGTTTTCTCCTTTTAGCAATCTTTAAAAATATTTGTACAAAAATAAAAGTACTAAAATTAATAATTTGTCCTGTAGAAACCCCTTTGAAAAGTACGTTATATTTTAATCTGAGTCACATGCTATCTGTCTACCAAATTTCGATACAAATCCATTACAGCAGTTGTTGCGTTAAAATTTCACATTTATAATATAAGGTATTTTTTTTAGCGCGTTACAACTTGGAATTGGCATCACTCCTTGCGAATTGTTAAAATTTTTGATCAAAATAATTGTTCTATTTGTTAAACTTATCGTGAAGCGGGTGTTACAATTGATTTACTCAAAGAAACTTTTGATGAAAAAAATGGCCCAACTAATTGGCAAACCAAGATCGTGTGATTTAGATTATTTTCTTTATGTTTATGTTAAGTCACTTGTATACGTCGCTAAACCACAAACAATTAAACACCTGAAAATCAACATTCGATGAGTTATCGTCGATATACGGGCGCAATGCTGCGAAAAGTTGTTAAAAATAAGAGTTCGAGATTGCGCCTTCTACGCGCCAGCCGTGGCGGCCACATAACATAAATCATATTAAAACATTAATTTCATAAAATTTTTTCTCCAATAAAGCCCGTTTCATTGATATTAAAAATATATTTCCTTGTTTTATTATGATTTAAACTTGTGCCACTCTATAAAAAATACCCTTTATTAGAAGGATAATATATTATGAAAACTTTTAGACGTTTTTTCATAAGTACTGCTACTACTTTTTACAAATCACTTCTGTAATAAATGATCTTCAAGAAATTTGAATTGAAAATTAAAAAAAAATGCAAAAAATCTATTATTATTTATGTATAAACTTTTAATAGCGTAACATTAAATTATTAGTTGTTGCTTTAGCAACGTATTTATTTATAACTCTTAAGTGTTGTTAATTTATGCGCAAATTACGTTTAATAATTTTAAATTTATTTGATTAGTTAACGTGTGTTTGGTTTGTGCCAACAATGTCACGATTTCTGGCCACTACTTCTAAATATTCGACTTAATTGATCGATCGTTCAATGTACGAGTACATAAAAAGTTGTGTATATTTTATAATCTTGTTATTCATGCAAAAAATATAAGTTTTGTTGTTGCTATTAAATCTTATTGAATGAATCATTAAAAAGTCCGGTTTTAAAATATGTTTTTTTTTCTTTTTTTGGAGAAAATCGCAAAGATTTTTAAACTTGATTAGAATATGAATAAAAACAGGTGCGCCAGAAAGCTTTAGATTTCTTTGGGAACTATGGTTCTGATTAAAAAGTTCGTTATAAAATGTTTGCTTTTAGAAATATATATTTTTAAATTTTTTTTTTTTGACATCCCTTATGTCTGTGCTTTTTGGGTACGCTACTAGTACGAATTGTTAAAAGTAAAGTAAAGTTAAGCTATTTTACAACTAGCGTACGTCCAATTTTAATACCCTTCACCACGAAGTCTTAGGGTGTATTAATAGGCTTGTCATTCCCTGTGTAATATCCACAATTTTCACATGCTAGAGAATGAAAATAAGCTATGTCCGTCTGTCTGTCCGTCTGTCTGTCTGACTGCCTGTCTGCCTTTATGTGAAACCGGTTTTCCGACGTCACCAGAAGCATAGGAAACTTGGGTATTGAACTGATGTGTAAGTTTTTGTCCTTAGACGCTTCGTATTGAAAATTACCAAATTTTAAAAATTAGTGTTTTTTTTGTGCTGCTGTAAAACTTCTCATTTAATTTGTCTTATGTGTGTTATTGGCATAAAAAGTTAAACTATGCTTTGCTAATGCCAGTTCTGCAGTTTAGTGTAAGTAAATGCTTCAAAGTTAACTGATTTTTCTTTAAATAAAATTTATATTTCCACCACTAAAAAGAACTGCCTGGCCCACGATGTCGAACAAATTTTTCTTTCGTAAAAATTTTATTTTTGTTTCAAATATAATTTGTACGAATGAAAAATTCGTTCGACATCGTGGGCCAGGGAGGAAGTTTTTTTTGTTGTTTCTTAAGTGAAGGGCAACACTTTCGACTAACAGTAATTTTCATTTGCTTTAAGTTTTTTCTTTTTTTTTATTTTACTTTTCCTTGGCCAAATAACAATGGTTTAAATAAATATTTTTTTGCGCTTTTAAACTTTGTTTTAATTATTTTTCTTTTTGTGAAACGAAAATTCAGTAAAAAGTTCATTTAAAGTCACAAAAAGAAGTGTTTCTTTTACACTTTACCCTTTAAATTCCTGTAATCGAAATTATATTAATCCCATCGATTTTATTTTTTTATGGTTCTTCCTTTTTTTTATTTTCCCAATTTTAAAAGTGTCGAATGACTTTACGTATTATTACTTTATTTGCATACTTTTTCACTAAAACATCAACTTCAAATCCTTTCAGTAGCTCTCTCTCTCTCTTCAAGTTTATCTCAGCTAGAAAATGTAAAAAAAAGTTAAGAAGAAAATTGTTGTGGTCACTGATTTAACAAACAAACAAATAAGCAAAAAAAACCTTAACTAAAAAGAAAGAAATTATTCAGGACTCTGCACAAAAAAATATTAGAACAAAAACAGTGATCGGCATGAAACACTGTGGGAGAGGAGCAGAAGCAACAATGACACAAATGAGATGTAAAAAAGAAATATAAAAAGCTCTTTTTAAGTTGCACATAAACTTCAATCTCTCTGTGCCGTCTACTGGTCTTGCAATAGTGGGGAATAAAATAAAAAAAAAAAACACACACACACACCCATTAGATAAGCTTAATGCTGGGAACATAATTGGGACGAACGACGAATTTTTCGTTGCGAATATTCGTCGTCAAAAATAGAACACATGCATTCATATGAAAGTGAACACAGCACCGACGTCGACGAAATTCGTCGTACGTGACGAATTCTCTGATAGATTTATTTCTATTTCATACGCCGACGAACGACGAAGAAATCAGTACATCGTTACCATGTTTTTTTAGTTTTAAAATATATTAGTATATATAATGTTAATTTTTACTTTAATAAGTTCTTCTTTTTATTATATAGAGCATTTTAATTAAATATACATAATTATTAATGATGAAATTTGTTTTTAATAGTTTTTTTTTTTAATGTTTAATTTTATAAAGGAATTATTTTCTTTATACGGTAACACTATCGTTGTTATGTTTGTATGTATATAAAAACAAATTTGTAATAAAAAATACACACAATTTTTTGGATTATTATGACAGCAGTTGTTAGTTCGTCCCAGTTGTGCGCCACACGACGAATTTTCGCAACGAACTTTTTCCAACGAATTCGTCGTGCTAGACGTAATTCGGCGTTCGTCCCAGTTGTGTTCCCAGCATAATGCGTTAAAGAAAACTATGGAAAAAATTCTAAAACTAAAGTTAACGCATAAAGTTGCCGTAGTTTTACTTCTGTTATTTTTTCCTATTTTTTTTTTTTTATTTAGACAAACTAATTTTTTTTCGATTTATTTGTACTTGGCCTGTCTCTGGAAAACTGTAGCAATGGAATAACAAAAAAAAAATTGTTTGTTTTAAAACTTTACTTTTCTTTAGTTTAGTTTTTTTCGGGTGCTTTCAAGAGTGAATTTTCTAAGGTTTTTTTTTTGCACTTCTTTTTTATAATAATTTTCTTTTTTGCAACTATTATTGTTGTTAGTTTTCAAATATTTATTTTAGTTTAAGTTTGAGCCAGAAGTCTTTGTCACGCCAGTTGCTTGAAAGTTATTGAAATGGAATTTATTTATATGACAATGCCAGTGACAATAGAGAAATTACGAAAATAAATATTGTTTTTTTTTTTGCTTTGCTTTCTTAGCGGCTAAAGTTCACTATATAAATGGATGAAAATTTTTAGGGACTTTTTTAAGCAGACTATTTTTCCAAGGAAGTTTAAATAACATGTTCTCCGAGTGGGGAGGTCAATATTCCATCTAACATTTTTAATAAAATGCCGATAAAAGACATTTGATTGAAGCAGCCTGCCTGCCACAGCCACTACTTGACGTAATTTGTTACTTGTAGCCGATAATATGATTTGTATTAGTAAAGTGACTACTATTAGACGAAAGACGTTCGCGTGTAAACACAAAACTTTTTAAAAAAAATTACATTAATTAATTCCACAATGTCCACCACGGTACATAAAAAACTATGTTTCACCACAGAGTTAAAAAATTTCCAAAGTGTTTAAATTGTTGAAGTTTAAAAATATGGGCATCTTTATTTTATTTAAACGCACAATCTGTCTCCATTAAAGTTAATATTTTCTTAATATAATTTTCTTAATTTATTACCTTGATTTCCATTTAAAACATGTTCAAAAGAAAGCCACAGGAAATACTTTTGTATTCCTGTTTCGCTAGATATTTGCAGTTCATATTAAAAAAAAATATATATATATATGTATGTATGTATATATACTTGTATATAATGAAACCATAAGACTTATAAGAAAACTAACAAGACACCGATAAACTGAATATAAATGATTTATGACAGAAAAATTTCATGCAAAAGAGAATAAAACTAATTTAAAATAATTCTTTGTTTAAATAATTCTATTTATAATTGAAACTATAAAAAATTTAAACTATATAAAAATATGCAATTTAAAAATTTTATTATGTTTTGTAGCTTTTGTAGGCACTTATAAAGTCTTCGGTATAATACAAAGAATAGACCTTTCAAAATTAGTAGTCTCTTATCTTCAAACAAATTTTAAATAATTTATAGCCATAATAAATTTAATTTTATAAAAGGGTAAACATGTATCTATTTAGAATTATGATCAACGATCACGTTATAGAGTTAAAAGTTATAAAAAATGCATATAAAACAACCCCTTAATCAAGCATACATTTAGGGTGTGACTTTAAATAATATAAGTACAAAGTAATAAAATCTACTGGTCTAGTTTAAATGGATTACAATTTTTTTTAGTATTTTAGGGTACTTATTGAATTTTTTATTACATTCGTAGTGGCTATTTTGTTTTTTAAATATAACAAATTAATTACATACAACTAATGTTCTTATTAAGGTTATTCGCTTAATTAATGTAATTGAACAAATGATACCGAAAAATATAAGTTTATAGAAAATCTGTTTATAAGGACTACACTAAATTATGTTATAAAACATAACTTGACTGAATAATATTAATTTTATTACATTCATTAAATTAATGAAAAAAATACATTACTTTGACGAAAAATTTCATAAGTTATATGAAAATATTCATGAATTTAGTGAAAAATTCATAAATTTAATGTACGCATACAATGTTTCAATGAAATAACTCATTAAAGTGCATAAAAAAGTAAACGAACATATGATGATCAAATAAATCAAAACGTAACATCACAAGGGATGTATTAAAATATAATTTATAGCATAATATTACTGAATAGCTTAAAATTTTATTACATTCATTAAATTAATGAAAAAAAAAATCATTAATTAAAAGAAAAAATTCATATACTTTATGAAACAATTCATAAATATAATGAAAAATATCATAAGTATTATGAAAAAAATCATTAATTTAATGAAAATATTTATTAAAACGCAAACAAATGTCGTTTATATAAAAGTAAGCATTTTATTGATGAAACACTTGTCATCATTGTCCTTGATGACTAGATGTCCAAATAAACCAAAACGTAACATCACAAGGGATACATTTATTTTATAACATAATTTTACTGAATAGCTTAAAATTTTATTACATTCATTAAATTAATGAAAAAAAAAATCATTAATTAAATGAAAAAATTCATAAATTTTATGAAACAACTTTTAAATATAAAGAAACATTTTATAAGTTTTATAAAACATTTCGTAAGCTTTATGAAAAAAAAAATCGTTAATTTAATGAAAATATTTGTTAAGACGCAAACAAATGTGGTTTATATAAAAGTAAGCATTTTATTGATGACAGACTTGTCATCATTGTCCTTGATGACTAGATGTCCAAATAAACAAAAATTTTGCATTGCAATTCGAAAAAATGTCCCCTATTACACTGCTCAGCAGCAAAATCCTCCTTTAATCCTCCTTTGTCCTAAACTCAAATCCGTTTTCAGTTTTTCTCCATCACGTACGGTTTTTTTTTTATGGGCGTGGCATTTCCCCCCCTAAATTAGTCAGGTACAAAGACATATTTCAGCCTAACTCGAGAACGATTCATCCGATTTTCATAAACAAAACACCAAAAGATGCGTAACATAATTGTATTTAATTTAATTCAATATATTCTTTTCTATATTTCATCGTTTTCGAATTATTCAAAAATTCCAGAGGAGAAGCAATTTTTTTCTTGCAAAATTCGTACATGATGGAGAAAAACCGAAAACAGATTTGATTTTAGGACATCAAAATCCATATAGTCCACATAGTTTTATTTAAAGGAGAGACAAAAAAGTGATTTTTTGCAGAGCAGTGTTATCAAAAACGAAATTCTGTTCTTTAGAAAATTATTTCTCCTTAGGGGCTGTGCACATATTACGTAACGCTTTTTTCAGAGATTTTATACCCCCCTTTCCCGTAACGCTTTTTAATAATTCAGTGCAAAATTTCCAATCCGTAAAAAATCTTTAAATACCCCCACCCCCTGGAAGCTTTACGTAATATGTGCACAGCCCCTTACTTCTTTTTATAATTCATATCTTGACTGTATAACTTCAACATAATTTCACTTTACGCAGTCATGTGCTAAAAGAACTATTAAAAGTATAGTTGCTGTTTCAAAAATATCTATCATATTTAAAGTTTTTTACAAAAAGGAAATATAGAAGACCACTGATTCTGTTAATCCTCTTTAAAAAGTTATTATTTCTGCAATTATATTTGAAAAGCGCTTAGAGCATTCATTACTGACCTAACGAGAGTAATTAGACATTAAGAAAAAACCTATTAAAATTAAAATTCTTCAGCATATTCATGCATTAATTACTTAGTCGACTTTGAAGCTTAAACCGCCAAAAATAAAGTCTTGGGTTAAAACCACGTTCTTTTTTTATTATTTTTTATTTTAATAATTAAAAAACCAAACACCATCAAACACTTAACGACTCTTCAACTTATACATATTTCACTTTAAATACGATTCAATGTGAATGTCAAGTTTGTGGTATCTCTTCGTCAATGCTAGAGAGTCTACAAACGGAACGAAGGCAATCAAATTATGACAACAAAAAAAAAAAAAAAAAACTATAATCTATAATCTATAAATATTAAATTGATGTTGATGATGTTAAATAGCTGTGACCAATTGCTTGCTTGCCACACATATTGTTTTGATTTAAGTTTAAAAGATTTGATATAATTTTTTTTCTTAAAATTTTTAAAAATTATTTGATATGGAATAACAAAATTAAAATAATTGTTTAGCCTCAAAAGAATTTATTTGTTTAGTTAAAATCGAAGTAACTTTGACAAGCATTGCCTTGGAGTTAAAAAGAATAAAATAAAAGTATGAGTTAATTTAATTGAAAAGACAGTTGCTGCGTACGCTAGCTATCACAGGTTATAGTGTTTCAATGTTGTTGCATCCCTTTAAAGGCTGTGATCTTGTAAGAATACATCAGCGACATCCTGACAACCCTGCAGGAAATCACTTGTTATATTGCGCTAATTCACAGCATCAGCGAAGCGAGACGCTTAACCTCCTTTAATGGTCTTAAACATGAACTTTATTTTAATAGCTTCCACCAAATGATCACAAAAACAAGAAACTAGACATTCAAGAGAAAGATCACCACTATCTCATGGTCACACATTATCAGGGGGTAAACATGGCAATGAGAAATGCTTAGCCAGATTCCAAACCACACATCAAGAATCTGCACCACAATTTTTTGTTTTTTTTTATTGTAGGACCTGCACTAAATCGGGTTCATACCGGCGTATGCTGTTCATTGTGGCAGAAGTTAGGGTAAGGGATAGGGTAGAGCACAGAAATGGTGAAAATGTAGAAGAAAGCTTAATTTTTTTTACAAATCTTCTATTATGCGTTTTGTTAATTTTTAGAGCAGTGTTGCGCGCTACTGGTGTTAAGTAGACATATTAACTTTCTTTAACTTAGTGAGCAGTAATTCTAGTAACGGTCGAAGGAAGGCGCCGCACATTGGTTGAGGTTCATAGAACGAGCGGCTAAAAATAGAAGAAGTAGTCGAAGGACAATAAAACTTGGCACATAGGAATTTTTTGTTTGAATCAAGAAAAAAAATGGAAAAATCAAAATGATCTGCCCACTTTTACGCCCACCTCCCATACAAAGTGAAAATTAAATTTTGACCTACGGCATTGGTTTTTTGGCACATAGCATTTTTAAACACTCAGAATCATTTGTGTGAAATTTGAAAAATATCCGCCCTCTTTTACGCCTACTTCCCATACAACTTTCATTGAAAAAGTGGCATAAATCCCTTGATTTTTAATGCATCAACTCAATTTTCACAAAAAATAAATATTATAATTGTAGAATTGGCTCCTGAAAATATATACCTGATCCGCCCACTTTTACGTCCTTATCCCATAGAAAAAGAATAAGTAATTTAAGCATACTCTTTTAATAATTTTTTAACATTAGTTTCGCAGGTACTCCAATTTTTTGATTTGCAACTTTGAGCGAAATCTATTTATTAATGGGTCTGAAGACAATACAAGATTATGCATTACGTCTTCATTAGTGGCTACTCGTCCAATTCTTCGCGAATGATGTAATCTATAGGCTCTATAGTCTTTATTCCTCGCTTTCTGAGCTTCCTCGGACAGCATACCTGATATAAATAATCAATTAAAATGTAAAAAATAAAAATGAAATCATTGAATTAAGGGCCTTTAGATAGAGACATACCTATTGGCAGAATAGCTTCTGCTATAATTTTGCTACCATGCACGAGAATCTTATGCTCAGTTACAGGCATGTTGGCTGGTACTACATGCCTGTGATGTTGTAAAAAAATAAACAGCATTGGCGCCTTACAACAAACATTTTGAACTCAAATTAAGTAAAATTTCCTAGTTTTTTTTTTTCTTAACTAAACAAATTTTTATTTGGTTTCAAAAAATAAACTCTCAATTTTCTCTAATGAATCTGTAATTTATTTCCACACTATACTTATGTAATTACTTGCCACCAACAGCAGCAGTACAATGTTATTTGAAAACTCCGCATTCACATCAGTTCATCCCATTTAAAATACCCACCAATCAAACATGATATGTGGCGAAAGTTGTTTCGTTTTTTTTTTGTTTTTTTTTTTTTTTTGTAGTTTAACATCAAGTTAGAAAAAGAAATAATAAAGATAATGGAAATATTAAAAAGAAATACCGACAAGATGCCATTAACCGCAATTATTGACCTAAATTGATAAACAATTTGCATGCTTGTAATATCTTGTACAATTATAGAAAAGGCTGGTGGATGAACGACCGACCCATTTAGTGAAATAGAACAAAAAAAAAATAAAAATTAAATAAAAATTGTAATAGAATAACAAATAGAAAAAAAATGACATAAGTGTTAATCGAATGCTCAGTAAACGTCTTAAGCTTGATTTTAATCTTCTAACACAAGTTTATAACAAGTACAACAATCATAGACGGACTGAGTCATTTAACTTTTCTAGTTTTATTAAAGCCTCATTTGAGGAAGTTAACAATATTTAATAAATTTTATTACTTTCATTTTATTCCCAGCCTTTTTTGCGACAATTTATTATGACTGGCACACGTTTCGAGTTAAACTCATACTTTAACTGTAGTTTAGTATGTCAGTTTATTTGCACACACATATGCTGTGTCACTACCATGACTACGGTGTCACGTACTTGCTAGAAGTGTTCATTTAACATGTGTTTTATGATTGTTCTTGTATGTACTTTAAGGCAAAAAAAAAAAAGAAATTTATTATATATTTTACTTCTCTACTTCGTATTAGAAGAATGGGCTGAGTTTGTACGAAAAATTTAGCAAAACGTGGGGAGAACTTTTTATATGACAAACGAAGATTCCATAAAAAAATAAATGGAAATGTAGAGATTTCTATGAAATGTTTGATAAATTACTTTTGTCTTAGCTGGCAAAAAAATATAATAACGTTCTTCGAACATTTAGAATCATCAACAATATGATTAGCAATAAAAAAAAACAAAACAAAAGTTTTATTATATGAAAGTTATTAGCGGAGGAGCAGTGAAATGTGTCGATGTCGGCAAGAAGCAACAAGATAATAGCTTAAAAATATTACCAACAAGTAGGCAGTACTTTGTATTTGTTTATAACGAATCTTAAATACACTTTACTATTAAATATATAAAGAATTATTGGCGGAGAAAGTATTTTATTTACAAAACACAGCTGTCAAAGCTGACAAACTTTCAGCCATCACAATTAATTGGATAAGCTTCACCCAATAAATGTAAGAAAATAATGGTGGCGAAAGGATTGGATTTATAGGACAACATTTTCAAAGGGCGCTTATGGTTCTCAGGTTAATTTTATGTGTCTTTAATAAAATCGAATACGAGAATTATAAATCTACTGATAGAAAAATTATTATAACGCTGATATTAATTAATACGAGTATTAATACTGTGACAAGTGTTGTATATTTCGAATTTTACATCATCTTGTGACAACTGACAATGATGACATACTGTCATCTATAAAAATTAATTGGATAATCTTCACCCAATACATGTAAGAATACAGTGGTGGCGAAAGGTTTTTATTTATAGAACAACATTTTCAAAGGGCGCTCAAATTTCGCAATCACTTTTTAAATGGTCTTTCAACCCTTTAGATGACATTAAATAAAACCGAATACGAGAATAATAAATCTACTGATAGAAAAATTATAATAACGCTGATATTAATTAATATCAATACTGTGTGTGACAAGTGTTGTCTATTTCGAATTTTACATCATCTTGTGACAAATAACAATGATGACAAACTGTCATCTATGAAAATTAATTGTATAAGCTTCACCAATACGCAATCACTTTTAACCTTTTAGATGAAATTTAAGAAAACGAATACGAGAATTATTACTCCACTGATACATTAAATGTCACAGTTTTAGCTTTATTTGATAACAATACTGTGACAAGCATCTTCGATTTCGATACCATGGAACTTCTCATCATTTTGTGATCAATGACAATTATGACAATTCTGTCATCCATTAAAATATTATTTAAATTAATTATATATTTTTTATTATAAATTAATTTAATTTAAGTTTAAATTAATCCCTCAATTAATAGCATGTTTATCAGCCAATGCTTTTAACGAGTCAGTCTCATCAGCATTTAATCTACCATTTACAATACAATTGTTGTGGCTATCAGACACTCGACTTGACTTCGACTGTTGTACTAATAAGGGAAAGCAGGCAAATTTTTTTTCTTAAATCTAATAAAACTGTCATGTCATATCGATGACTGTAATAAAAACCAACATATTTGATGTGATGACTTAGTTTCATCAATATAAAGACGAATAGGCGCCTTGACTGGCCATTGTTCGGTTAGAGCGAGGACCAGCATATGGGAAAATGGCACTCCGGATTTCTGTAGGATGTGTGGAGATGAAGAGGAGCCAGAAACTATAGAGCATATCAACTGTCATTGCCCAAGGCTGCAAAGATGGCTGAGCAGACGTTTCCATGAGGCCATTAGTGATATCGCGAAGTGCAAACTTGAGGATATCTGGAGGCTTTATCATGGGAATTAAATGGCTGAATGATGGATAATAACGGCTCTTTGTTTCTCCTGGGACAGTAAGGAGAATAATTAGTCAATAAAGTATAAATGAAGGGAATCACAATGGATCCAATAGGGTCTCCGAGTGGATGTGTATTTCACACTACCCTTCCTAACCTAAGCTAACCTAAGACGAGACTGTAAGTTCTTGTTCGCTTTTGTGTATTGTCTATGTACATTGTAGGCCTATAGATTTTACATAAATTGTAATGATATTCAATTTACATCAATGACTTGTCACTTTGACAAACTTTTTTTTCAATTCGTTAAAACGCAGTAGTCATAAACAAATTGTAAATATTAAATCAATATATTTTTATTTTTAGTATTATAAATATTTCTTTTGTAAATAATTTACAAAAATTGTACACCAAATTGATTGCATTGCAGCCACAGCATAGATGACACCTAAACTATGACAGCTTTGTGTTAATGTCATTTGTCGTAGCATTTATGTAACATTTTATATGACAGATTGTCATCAATTATGTACTTTAATTGTATTTCGTATAATTTTTTTTTGACAAGAAAACATGAACAACTTTTATTTTCAAATAGTACCTACTGTACAACAAATAAAAATTTTTTTTAAGTATTTGAGCACCAGTAGAGTTGTCTAGAGTTAAAACACAAATGTAAGTGTTTTTGCCAGCTGACAGATGTTTTCCAAATAATAGGGGATTGAAAGGATCGAATGACACAGTTGACACGAACTATTAACTATAAAATATGATATTATGTGTACATATAAATATCTACATACATTTACATACTACCTGCCTTCACCACTCTTAAAAATTATATTCCAAATATGTATCATATCAATTTGTAGTTTTTCTTTTCGTTTATGTGACAGTGCTACAAAAGTCTTTCGACTCAAAAGTAATAAATGAAAAAAAAAACAATTATGCAGTAATTTCACTTAAATTTCCATTTCCTTTTTTAAAACACTCATTTTATGCAGTCTCGTATTCCTTTACAACGAAATATTTGTTTAGTCTCCCTCCACTTAATTGTGGTTGTGGCAGGTTATGGATGATGATGATGATGATGATGTCGTTGAAAATTGGAAACTCATGCCAGTGATAAAAATTTTAAATAAATAAAAGGCAACACCACATCATCATCAATAACAGCAACAAAGACAAAAATGTAAAGAGACAACTGTAAACTGATATAAACAATAAAAGTGAATGATAACAACAAGAGATAAAAAGCGTATTTGAATTAGTAACGAACGGAAAGATAGGAACGAACTATTTGGGATTATGCGAAAGAAACAATGCCGCCAACTTTGTTTACATTAGAAATTACATTGCGGCTGTTAGAAGTATGTAATCAGCTTTTGCTTTTGCTGTTGTAACGACCTTCTAACATTTTAAAGAGAAAATCTATTACAGAGCTTAACAAACTGTTGACTTAACAGTTGTGGCATTTATGTTGCCTTTAACATAGAAAGATTATCATTATTATCCACAGGCTGATGTTGTTAGTAAATATCATGTTGCACTGTTAGTGGGTAACCGGCTTTTGAATATGAAACATTTATAAGGCGCTTGGAAATTCCTTGTATGTTCACAATTTTTAAATATTCGTACATATTTACTTTTTTTCACATTAAATACGCTTCGGAATTTTAATCCCACCCTTTTTAACAGATTCTCGATCGGTTGCTTCACCGAAAAGTCTACATTGAAGCATAGAAATTTGCAAAATGTAAATATATATATGTATTTTCAATAAAACTCAAAAAGAAAATAGAATATGTAATTCATAAAATAAAATATTTTGTAAAATAGTATTTCTTTTAATGTACGAATTTCCTCTGAAGAAACTGTCAACTTATAGTCAACTTTAGCCTTAAAACATGTTTATAAATAAAGATATTAATCGAGTAACCGTTTATATGTTTATCGATTAACTAACCAAGTAACTCAAAAAAATATTTTGCAGGTGTTTCGCAAATTCCAAAAACGAAGCTTTTTTGTACTCGACAAAACCTACAAGAAAAATATTCGATAAGTTTTCCTTTTATCAAATTAGTCGAATAATTAATAAATTTGAAATTTAAAACCTTTTTTTTTTTAGTCGAAAACAAACGAAAAGTTTGTGAATTTTTCTTTTAAAATTAATTATATTTTTAAATAAATAACTAAATAATGAAAATTAATCGAATATTTAAAATGAAATTAAGCGAATATCAAAATTTCTTGTGAAAAGAAAATTGAAGGGTTTCTCTAAAAATTATTCGAAAAATTTATAAAATTTCATCTTAAAACGTATCGAATAATTGACATATTTTTGGTAATTTTTAAAAGAAATTTAAATAATTTAATAAAAATTAACTGAATAATTAGGTAGAATTTATTCAAAATATTTAGCGAAAATTAATCGAATAATTTTCCAAATTTGGCTAAAGAATTCCAAACAAAATGAATCGAACATTTTTGAAATTTTTTTTCGAAAAAATGAAGCAAAATTTCGTTATTAAATATTTCAAGGGTTTTCGTAGAAAAAATATTTGAAAAATTTGTAAAATTTCATCGTAAAACACATCGAATAATGGACCTATTTATGGTAATTTCTGGTTGATGAAATTGATAGAATTTAAACAAAATATTTAGCGAAAATTAATCGAATATTTTTTCAAATTCTGGTAAGGAATTCCAAAAAAAAATAATTTAATAAAAATTAGTCGATTAATTTAGAATTTAAACAAAATATTTAGCGAAAATTAATCGAATATTTTTCCGAATTCGGCTAAAGAATAAAAATAAAATAAATCATACAATTGTCATAATTTTATTAATTTTTAGAAGAAATTTCAATAATTTAATAAAAAGTATTCGAATAGTTAGATAGAATTTACAGAAGTTAATTAATCGGCAAAAATGTTTCTCATTAAATCGATTAAAACTACAAAGGTCTACAATGTTTTGAATAAATATTTATCGAAAATTAATCGAATATTTTTCAAAATTCTGCTAAAGAAATTTAAATGAAATTAATCGAACAATTTTTAAATTTGTTTTTCAGAAAAATTAAGCAAAATGTTTATCCACAAAATTTCAAGGGTTTTCGCTAAACAAAATCTTTAAAAACTTAAGAAAACTTCACCGGAATAAACGATTTATTATTTTTGCATTTTTGGAAAAAAATTAAATCGTTAAAAAAATTGATCTAAAAATCTGTAAACTTTTTTTTTTTTTTGAAATTGTTTTTGTCAAAAATATTTGTTAATAAATAGAATATAATTTTTTTTTTAAACATATAATCATATACATATTTAATGGTTACAGAAGAAATTTCCATGTGAAATTAATTAATAAATTTAGATGTACACAAAGACGGCAGAACAGAACAACGTTTTTTTACGGCAGGTCATGCTTTTAACTACTTGTGTAAAGCAGATCTATTCAACGTAATTGCAATTCTTTTTTGTTGAAATTGAATATAAGAGAATTATTTCACTAATAAATTTATGTTAATGTGTTTTTTTAAGATATTGAATGCGTTTTAAAGTTGAACACAAAGTTGAGTTTTTTACAATTCCCTTATTCCTTGAAGTTTGTATGCACTATGCCTATTTCTTTCTGGTAGCCTTACTTAGCTTTATGTTGCTGCTGTTTGTTTGTTTCATTCGATTATTGAATTGAACATAAGGAATATGAATACATATCAAGCGTTTTTTTTTTTTAATTTTCAAATAATTAATGAGAAAAACCCAACCCTCTTCATTATATGCTTTCTGTTTTTGTATTATTTTCCTCAAATAAAGATATTAAAAGGCTTTCAAACAACTGATTAAGATAATCGAGCCACAAGCACGTATGCATGCAAGTATGTGAAATATTATTGTATACTACGGATATAATGCATACTATTTCTTTCATCAGCTGCTGATTGGTACACACACCAAATGATTTTTATTTAAATCATGGTCTTACAGACTATATTGTCTGACCATGACCACTCTTTCATACCACATACGAAGCAACAGCATAAAAAGGATAATGAATGAAAGAAAAACGACGACTTAATGTTCTTTAAAAACTCTCTTGTTTTACGCATTAATTCAAAATTAAAATGAAATAAAATGGAATAATTAGAACGAAAAAAAAAAATAAGGGTGTCTCAGTAAGAATGTACTTTTTCAATTTATTGTAATTTTTTTTTTGCGGAAGTAGCAACATGTGTTTATTTCGATTACCAAAGAATAACGTCATAGAAATAACATGTTTTTTTAGACTTAGGCTCAGTGTGGAATTAATATAAATTCAAATTATTATTAAGGCTGAACCCACGCCGATGTAAAAACTGTTTTTCTGACTAATACGACAATAGAACATTAGTTATGAGGATAAAACTAACGAGAAAATTTCTGTTTGACTTACTGCGAAATAAGACTGGTTGCAACAAGTATTATGGTTTGATACACCTTAACCACACAAAGTAAGAAAAAACAGACTGAAACGAACCTCGTTGCACATAATTACCTGTTTTCTTAAGGTGTAACCAACACCAATTAAGACAAGTGAAAAAAAAAATACAAAAAAGAAACATTTTCACATTGATGCCTGCTGATTGCCAGTTGTCTTTTAAGGCTAAACCGTTTTTTTGTTGTGGGTTAGCATCAAACAAATGTCTTTGACTTAAAAGACAAAAACGTTTTGTCTTACGTTGGTTTGGTTTCAGCCCAAGAGAGATGCAATATTAGAAAATCCATTTAAAATAGCAGAACGTGTCAATACTGATTACGAGATTGCTACACCATTTCATCTCCCGTTCTTTTCAAGTAAGAATATCAACTCTTCAACAAACTGAATTTAACGAAATAGAATACGAGAATTGTGTTGGAAAAATCAAAAAACAATTTATGAAATAAATAATCATTAGAGTCGGATCTTAAATGTGGAAATATTCGTGTCTGTCTAAAGGCTAGAAATTTTAATTTATTTTTAAAATCTTTGTATAATACTTTTTTTTTTGTAAATTCATGCATTGAACTAAAGCCGAAATAATAAGTTTAAATTTAAATCTACACAAATGTAAAAGAAAATACACATGAAGTCATAAACATTTTCTAAAAAAAAAAATATCTTCTAAATTTCATAGTTGTTTCTAATAAAGCTTCCATTCAAAATAGTTTTAACGCAAATTAACATGATTCACCTTTTTTTTGATATCATGCATGTGCATGCGATATGTTTGCAAAAGGCTTTTAATAGTATGTAAGTTGTAAGTGTATCACGATACGCATATCCTGTTTAATTCAGTGCTCATTCAACATCTTAATCCAAGTCAATTTGTCTACTGTTTTGTTTTGATGGAAGAGAAGGCAACCTAACTGCTTACATAGCACATGCACTCGTATATGTACATACATACACTTGTACAAATGTATAACCAAAACTAAAGAACACCGATCGGCATTCATAATTAACTGGATTCTATAATTAGCAGGTAGAAGTAAATAAAATTGCTCTTTGATTTCGCAACAAGGTGGCTTCTGGGAAAGTTTGCACCCTCAGAATTTTCGAAACCAACTGCTTTCTCTTTCTCTTAATGCCGATCACTGTTCACTACACATCCGTTTGTTTAGGTATGTGTGCCTGTGCAGCAAGTACATATATCGTTATGGTTATGTTGAAGTTGCAACAACATACTGCAGTTTCCATTTAACATTTATAGATGTGTTGAACATGTTGTTTTTTGTTTTGCTTCTAACAACAACAACAACAACGAGTTTCATGTTTTACTGCAGGGGTTCTTTTTTTGATTTTTTTTTTTTTTTTGCCTTTTTTATAGACTCATCAATTTAGTTTTGTTACATATTTTTCTCCTTTTACTTTCTCAACTGTGAATGGTTTAATATGAATATTTCATTAAGGAGATTTTTATTTCAGTTTTCTTATGAAATCGTAATAAATCAATAACAAATGATGAAAGAGTTTTGATTTAAATTTAAAGTTTTTATTTGTTGCAAAAGGTTCTTTTTTTTTAATAATTTTAGGGCATTCAAGAATTTTGTAGATGCAACGGTTTGATTCCGCCCAAAGTTAATCGGTTTCGCGAATTTTTTTTTAATTTTATGGCATCGCTCCAAAAATATATATTTAATTTAGAAAAAGGCTTTTAGGTTTCTTAAGTAATTTTTGCATTTTGAAATTTTAAATTGATTTTGCCGCAATACATTTGAGAAACTCCCAGTATCTCTGACCGGAATCGAACCGACTCCGGGCTACTATGCTAGCGTTGCTACCTATCAGTCACGGCGGCTCCCTTTCTGCTGTAGAGCAACGCGTGCAAATTGTCGAAATTTTTAATCAAAATAATTGTTCTATTCGTCAAATTCTTCGTGCAGCGGGCGCTACAATTGATTTACTCAAAGAAGCTTTTGATGAAAACATAATTTCACGTAATGGCCCAATTAATTTTTTTTTTTTTTAATTAGGACCAGCACTTAGGGGATGACCCCTACGTATGCAGTGCATTGTGTCGTAACTCAGGAAGAGGGATAGAGTAGAGAAGATAATTTTTTTACAGCAGTGTTGCAGCGCCTCTGGTGTTAAATAGACGCATTAACTTTGTTGAGCTGTATTAGCAGGCATTTTTTCATTATTTTACTTCCCGATGTTTCTGCTAACCGATAAAGGAGGGCGATGTTGTGTACATTAGCTATGAACAGCATCAATCGCTGTCGGAACAATTTTTAGTGACCAGTGCTATGCCTTCATCACTTAAATAGTCCGACAACAAATAATAAAATGCAACACTAATGTGCATTAGTGGAATTAATGATGTTGATTGACTTGCTCTGGCCAGGGTTTGAACCTAGGCCCCACCAAGTCATTGTTTGCTTAGTAGTCAACGCGCTAACCACTTCAGCCAACACCACCCTCAAATTGGCCACCAAGATCGTGTGATTTAACCTCAGAGATAATTTTCTTTATGTTAAGTCTCTTGTCTACGACGCTAAGCCACAAACAATCGATCACCTGAAAATCAACATTCGAACAGTAATCGGCGAAATACGGCCGCAAATGCTGCGAAAAGTTGTTGAAAATTGGTGTTCCAGATTGCGCCTTCTACGCGTCAGCCGTTGCGGCCACATGGCAGAAATCATATTTTAACATAAATTTCATAAAATTTTCTTTCCAATAAAACCCGTTTCATTGATATTAAAAAAATATTCCCTTGTTTTATTATGATTTAAACTTGTGTCTCTCTATAAAAAACACCCTTTATTTTAAGTGCTTTTATTTTTTGGGTAATGCGAGCTGCTATTAAAGAAAAAAAAAAATTTTTTATGAGAATTTTTTTATGACAATATTTTATATGGAAATTTCATGTTTTCTATAGATGCCTACAAACTATTACATCATATTTGCCCATATTTATGTATTTATGTTGTTTCTGTTGCTGTTGTTTTTTTAGTATTACAACACGTAATTGAAAGTTTGGATTTTTTTTTCTCCCAGTTTTATTTAGTACATATTTAGTATGATCTGGCTGTCTACACTCCTTTACAATGAAAATAAAGAGAAACACTCCTTAATATCATTATTTACAAAAAAAAAAACTAGCAAATAAATTGTCTATAATTGTCTATTTGTTTGTGGCTATAGTAATTTCACTCCAAGCACATGAACTTGGATTGATACTATTTTGTTTGCCGGGATGTCCTTCAAGCACTTGAACTTGAAAAACCGTTGAAAAGATCAATCAATAAAACACTTTAAATGCCTTAAGAAGATTGATAAATTCTTTATTTTTATTCTTGCTTTTATACTAAATTAACATAATAACAACAAGAATAAAATGCTTCACTTAACTTAATAATAACAAAATGTAAAATGCTTAACTTAACTTAATAATAACAAAAAATAAAATGCAACGAGTAACTTTATTATTGACCTATTTTTAATTATTGTTTTTACGTTAATAATAGCAAAGTTGATGTAATATGATAAATGCATGAATTTAATGCGGAAATAAAATGACCTACTTTCATGTTAAAGCAAAATTGCATTTTGGCAAATTTAGTAATTATTAAAATGTATGTTAACAAAATGAGTTACAGTGACAAACAAATTTATATTAATATTTAAAACTTATATTTTATGACAAACAAATTTATATTAATATTTAAAATTTATATTTTATGAAATACTATGTTGGCCTAAGAGTCAACATTCTCCCCCGCATTGACCAATGGTCGATGGTGACATCAGGTCAAATTCATGCGTCTCCGACATCGGTGTTAATGGTTCTTGGTGGTGGAACTGGCTGAGAGGTGGGTTGGTTGCATCTGGGATTGTTGTTCTTTTGTTGTTTTGAATAGAATTTGACGAGTAAGATGGCAATTAATACAGAGATTATAAGTGCAGAGTAGCTGACTGCATGATGGTGAAAGCTATTGGACTTGATGAGTGCTGGTATGTGAACAACGGTTGATTCGTTTAGTTGTCTTTTCATTGCGCTTAGTTGTTTCTGATGGATTTCAATCTGGTCGTTGGTGCTGTTAAATATTTTAGTTATCTCTTGTGGTGTGCTAATATTATCTATGGGCCGCAGCTGAGCATATGATGTGTGTAGGGTGTTAGATAAACCAAAATGACCTTGGATTGTGATAGACGTGCCTTTAAGTATGCAGCTTGATTCGATCTCTATTATTCCGGTGCTGTTTATTGTATATAGGGTATGTTGGGAACCGCAAACTGCTGACATTTCTAAATTTGCGGTGGTAGCGAAGATCCATTTATTTGGATCTTTTAGTTGTGCCCAGGTGGAGTTGCCTGCCAACCGAATGAGTTTGCATTTAGTTGTTTGCCGACTGTTGAAAATGTTTATTTCACAAGAATCACTCCCCTCATTTTTTCTAAGTTTGAACTGTTTGTTATTGCATATGAATACATCATCCTTAGGCGTAATACAGTTCGATATCTCACGGGTTGTGAATGGAATGTATTCGTCTCTATGTGGATTTATAGCAAGGAGTGACTCTTCTGGTTTGATTGATATTAAACTATTATCTTTTATGGTTGGAACCGGTATTATGTTGAAAAGTTCTAAGAATTGATGGTCGACTAGAGGCAACATTACTTCGAATAAGACTTCGCTCCTGGTCACTGCTCCTTTGGCCTTCATTAATTTGTATAGTTGTACTAAATTATCGTCCTCAATTGGAAGTGTTCGGCGTGCTGGAAGATGAGCCTTTATTACCCTTAATTCGTTCCTTAATTGTGTTGGAGACAATAAAAGTGGACTAATTTTTCCATGGTGGGTATCGGTTAGTACGTCAATAATCTCCCTTTCAACTCCTTGTAAGTTTATTGCTGTCAACGTCAACTGATTGGCTAGAAGTGAGATTAATTGCATTTGGTTGATTTGGTCCTCCTGCTTGGCTATGGCATTCTCTTGCTCATTAACCTTGTTGATTATATCCATTATTTGTTTCTGAGTACTTAGTTCATCTCTCTTAATGATGTTGATGGTTGAGTCAATAATAGATGTTTGATTTTTAAGCAGTTGAAAAAGATAGTTTGATTCCTCCTTAGCATTCTTGATGGTGGTTGACATTTCATTTGCATAATCGGAGTCAAGAACGCCAAACAAAGATCGTGCAACGTTTCCAATAATGTTGAAAGCTCCCCTTTTTACTCTACTGCTGGAGAATAGCTCCTTCTCTTGAATTAATTCGTTGCTTATTTGATTGAAGTTAGTTGTTAAAATGTTGCAAGTAAGTTGATGTTTAATGGGCGAACATAGCTGCTGTAGGGTTGTTATTCCTGACTGGAAGGCCTTCAACTCAGAATGAAATGGTGCTAAGTCATAGTAGATCATTAGTCTCCATTCAGCCGTTATTAGTTTTACATTCCCAATTCCCTCAAAGTATAATCCCGGGTTACCATGAAAGTTTTTTATTCTGACATTACTGCTCATTGCTACTGGAATTAAAATTACTGTTGTTATTATAGTAAGTAGCATTGAAGTCGACATAGGCCTAGATTTTTTAGATGGTGGACTGTCTGTTTCATCAACTGCAGCTGGGCGGGTAAGATTGGTTACTTCATTGGCGAGTGGTTCTTCCTGCTGCAGTAGCGGCGCTAATCTATGAATAGGTCTTCGCTTTATTCCGGAGGCTGTTTTTATATCTGCCACCCTAACCTTGCCGTCGTTTCCCTCATAAGTTTTCAGGATTCTACCCAGTGGCCATTCCATTATTGGCAAATTGTCTTCTTTTACTATGACTAGGATTCCTTCTTTCGCGTTTTGAGATGACGTCTTCCATTTCTGTTTTTCTTGTAGATGGTGCAAATATTCTACTGACCATCTATTCCAAAAATCATGTTTAAGTTGCGAAACAAGGTTCCATCTCTTTACCAGTGAGCAAGTTGGGTTAAGGGCTGGAGTTTCCACTTGTGCCGTCAGTGGTTCTCCGATTAAGAAGTGACCTGGAGTTAAAGCCGTTAAATCGTTTGGGTCACTTGATAAAGGCGTAAGGGGTCGCGAGTTCAGAATAGCCTCAATTTCAATGATGACTGTTTCTAATTCCTCATGTGTTAGCGAAGCCGTTGATATACTGCGTAACAGTAATTGTTTGGCTGACTTAACAGCTGCCTCCCATAACCCGCCGAAATGAGGTGTCCTTGGAGGTATAAATTTGAATTCTATTCCGTCATTACTGCAACTTCGAGTTATCGCATCTTGTGAGTGTTTGGAAAATATGGCGTTTTTTAGTTCATCGAGCTGGTTCCGTGCCCCAACAAAGTTTGTAGCGTTGTCTGAATAGATAGTTTGACAACGTCCTCGTCGTGCGATGAACCTCTTGAGAGCTCCAATAAATGCATCTGTTGTGAGGTCAGTTACCACTTCTAAGTGTACAGCTCTTGTTGAGAAGCATACGAAAACTGCAATGTACACCTTGTGTGGTTTTTTACCTCTTATTTTGTAATGTACAGATAGCGGGCCACAGTAGTCAACGCCTGATATTAAAAATGGCCGAGTCGGAGTCACTCTGGAGGCAGGAAGATCTCCCATAATTTGTTGCATTAGCCTTGGCTTTGCCCTGGTACATCGGATGCAAGTTTGAACTATGTGTCTGGCAATTGACTTCCCTTTTATTATCCAAAATTGTTGCCTTGAGATGGATAACAGTGTTTGTGGGCCGCAATGATGATTGTCGTCATGTAACATTCTCATTATTAATTTGGAAATGGGATCATTGTAGGGCAGAACCATTGGGTGTTTAGCATTATATGAGATATTTGAAGCCTTTAACCTTCCGCCGACGCGTAGTATACTATTTTCGTCAAGAAAGGGTGATAGTCCACATATAGGACTTGCCTTATCGACATCCTTCCCTTTCTTTAATGCATTTATTTCATTTTTGAAGTCTGAACATTGCATGGCTCTGACTATAAGATGCTTAGCTGAAGTGAGTTCTAGTGGGCTTAGTGCATCGCTAGTCGGTCGTTCGGTCCTTGCTAATTTGGTGTTTTGAATGAAACGTTGCATGTATGCTATTATCCTTTGAAGCGTCTTGAATGAATTGCGGTTGTTGACCTTATATATAATGTCTTCCAATGAGGTTGAAGTTGCAGATATGGCACTGACTGGATTTGATTTGAATTCTTCAGTGGAGGATGGTTTCTGAATTTTGTTGAATTCCATTGGCCATTGACTCTCGTTTCCGTGTAAAAACATTGGCCCAAAAAACCAAAGGTTACACTGTGATAGTTTTTCTGGATTCAAACCTCTTGAGATGAGATCAGCCGGGTTTTGCTTTGAACTGACGTGCCGCCATTGAACACTTATGGTTTGTTCTTGAATCTTGCTTACTCTATTTGCGACAAAAGTACGAAGAGAAGATGATGTTGCATTGATCCAATGCAGTACTATCTCAGAATCTGACCATAAATACGTAGGCATGTCTTCAACTCGTAGTTCCTTTTTTACTCTTGTGGTAAGTTGAGCCCCAAGAAGAGCTGCACATAGCTCTAATCTTGGTAAAGTTACCTTTTTTATAGGGGCAACGCGTGATTTGGCACATAAAAGTCTCACCACGAGTCGTCCATCTTGTAGCTTGGATCGTATGTATACTGTGGCGCCATACGCCTTTTCAGATGCATCTACAAAGGTGTGTATCTGTGTGTCTCTTGTAATTTGACCATCAAAAATGTGCCTTTTGATACTTAACTTGTTAAGGTGTTTCAAATTTTGACGAAACATTACCCATTGGTTGTTAAGATCTGTTGGTAGTGGTTCGTCCCATGAGAGTTGTAATTGCCATAGTTGTTGTATGAATATTTTAGCAGCGACGACAACAGGTCCGGCAATTCCTAATGGATCGAATATTCGCGCTATATCCGATATTATAGACCGCTTGGTGATTTTATTGTTGTCTTGAATGTCTGCTCTGAGACAAAAATTATCCGCCTTGGGATTCCATGTTAATCCCAAAATTTTTATTGATTGATTATCAAAATCTAGATTGAGTTCTATATCTTCAGGAGAAATACCAGATAGTAGCCTTGAATGATTAGCGCACCATTTTCTTAATTTGAAACCAGCGCCTTGTAACAAGCGTGTCAACTGTTGTTGCATTTCAATTGCTGTTGTGAGGCAGTCAGATCCACTCATACCGTCGTCCACGTAAAAATCATCTCTTAATGTTGCTGCCCCTAATGGATATTTTACTATGTTTTTGTCTGCTAATTGCTGCAAACATTTTGTTGCCAAGTAAGGGGCTGCAGAAGTTCCATATGTCACAGTGTTTAGTTTGTAGGTTTCCACTGCTTCATTTGGATTATTTCTCCAATATATTAGTTGCATGTTTCGGTCTGCTGAGTGAACAAGAATTTGACGATACATTTTTTCAATGTCTGTACAGAAAACAAATCGTGGCATTCGAAACCGTAGTAGCATTCCAAAGAGATCTCCTTGTGTCGGAGGACCTACGCATAATATGTCATTGAGAGCTATTCCTGTTGAGGATTTTGCCGATGCATCAAACACTACGCGTAGTTTAGTGGTTTTACTTTCGGGTTTGATTACGCAATGATGTGGAATGTAGAAATGGGGGTTCACTACTTCTGAGTTATTTATGCGGGTCATGTGACCCAATTCTTCATATTGTTTCATAAAGTCAACATATTGTTGCCTAAGATCTTTGTTCATCGATAAACGCCTTTCTAAGGCCATCAATCTTGAGAATGCTAACTTTTTTGTCTCTCCTAGACAGCTTGGGTTTTGTGAAAAGGGAAGTCGCACTACAAATCGGCCCTCAGAGTTTCTTGTCGTTGTTTGGATGAAATGTAGTTCACACCTTTTCTCTTCAGCAGTGAAAGAGTTTATTGACTCGAGTTCGTCCAGTTTCCAGAATCTTTGGACGAGTTCGTTCGTGGCTGCTTCGTTTTCACCGTATACTGCACATACCGCTGAGTTGCTATAGTTTTCTCTTATCTTTCCACTTGCAATCCAACCCAGCCTTGTGTTTTTTAAAATTGGCAGTTCTGGTGAGAGGTGAATTTTGCCGGTGGTCAACAACTCGAAGTAATATTCGGCGCCTAGCAAAACGTCAATATTAGCGGTGTTGTTGAATTCAGGATCGGCCAGTTGGATGTTTTCTGGAATTGGCCAGGCGATACAATTGAATTCTGTTGAAGGTTGGGCCGGAATTATGTTGGGAAGAACAAAGGCTTCTAGTCTTGTGTTGTAGTTACTTGTTGTAGACTGAAGATTAACGTTAACGCGTTGATTTGTATTTCTTGACTGACTGCCGATTCCTTCGATGCATAAGGATGTCTGCGATGACTTGAGTGATAAGCGATTTAGTAGCCGGTTAGTCACAATGTTGATTTGCGATCCTGAATCTAAAATAGCCTTGAAGATTCCAGATCGTCCGTTATTGCCTGTAATTTTTACCTGAGCTGTAGCTAACAGCACGTAACCTTTCCTTGTCTCAGGACAGTGAGCTGAAGCTACCGTTGAAGTTGAGACCTTACTGTCAGTGGAAGATTTGTTCGATGGTACAGTTAAGGGGTTGGTGTTCTGTGGATGCTTCTCCAAATGTACGAGTGTGTTGTGGGTTTTCTTACATTTCCTACAGGAACCTGCTGTGCAATGTTTTGACATGTGGTCGCCCTTGAAGCAGTTAACACAGAGTTTTTGTTGCTGTATCCACCTCAGTCGATTAGGTACTGACATCGATAGAAATTTGTTGCAGTAATACAAATGATGACTTCCATTGCTGCATAGTTTGCAATGGTTGTTTTCCTGGGGTGTGGTTGCTGCAGCTGAGGTTCTTTTTGGCGTTGTTTGTGTTCGTCCGACTGCTTCTAATGATTGAAATCTGCTTTCCAGAAAGCCCAACAGCTCTTCTAATGTTGGCAAAGATCTTGGTTGTTGTATTGATTGCTCGTATAACATGTGTGTCCCTTGATCTAGTTTTTTGATCAATATATTGACCAGCATGGGGTCCCATGTTGATGTATTAATATTCAAATTGTTTAGTGCTGAAATGCACTCGCGTGTTGTGTCATGTAACCCCTTTATGGCTACAGCAGAGGGATTATCAGCTATTTTTGGTTGGGCCAATAGTCTATTTATGATGCTATTTGTCAATATACGTGGATTACTGAAGCGGTCTTGAAGAGTTTTCCAGGCTGTTTCATAGTTGGTTTCGGTTAATGATAAATTTTGTATTAACCTTGCGGCCTCACCTGTTGTGTTTGTTTTCAAAAACCACATCTTTTGTATGGCCGGCATAGATTTCTTGTGAATCATTTCGTTGAACATGTCGTAAAATGGTTGCCAACTCAGATAGTCCCCATTGAATTTCGGTATTGTTACCTTTGGGAGAGGCAGTGGGTTAAGTATAGCTGAATTGCTTCCCAATTGTGATTCATTATTTATAGGTTGTTTGTGTTGATCGGCGAGAACAGAGAGTTTGACTAACTGTTCGTGGACTGAGTCTTCGAGGTTGTTGTAATCATCTTGATGTAAACCTTGGCTAGATGGATCTTCGATTTGTTGCCACAAGTCATCATATAAATTTTGAACTTGAGACCATAACTTTTTTATAGTCTCTGATTTTATTTCATAAAATTGTTTTGGCTGCTCTTCTATTAGTGTTTCCAAACCTTGCAGCAAACGTCTTAATGCTGTCATACGCGCAGTTATTAACCTGACCAGTCCTGGTGATTGCCTTTCTTCCAGATTGCACTGTTTGACTGAATCATTTACTGGTGTTCTTACGGATGGTACAGGTTTGGTATATGGTGTCGTGCACTTTTTTAGTTCGCACTCAATATATTCAATTGTTGAACTGTATTGTTCGCCAATAGATTTGTAAAGGTCCTTCGTAATATAGGGATCATCCTCTGATAAGCTGGCATCATTCCGAATTTTGGTTTCTATTTTTTCGAACGATTGCCATATGGTAGTTAATTTATTTAGCTTTGCCTTGTAAAATTCCTCTGTTCTTCTTTCTAACGGAGCTTTTCTTACGGTTGAAATTACTCTTTCAATCTCGCTTGCATTCGCCTTTTGTTGATGCATAAGTTCTTGTACTGCTGACATCTTGAGTAGTTTTTTGTGTTGCGTTTTCAATGTGAAACAGTTGGATATTGTAGCCCTGTGCTACTGTTTGTAATTTCGTACGAGTTTATAGTCGTAGCCCTGTGCTACTGTTCGTACCAATGTTTTGTTGTATTTTTTGCTGTGCGAACTGATGTTCTACACGTGGTTGCGTGTTTGTCTCAAAATTCTAAA
This sequence comes from Lypha dubia, assembly GCA_947311025.1. Lineage (NCBI taxonomy): Eukaryota > Metazoa > Arthropoda > Insecta > Diptera > Tachinidae > Lypha > Lypha dubia. The sequence goes on along the minus strand of OX371262.1, from coordinate 6,538,638 downwards.
GAATTCCTTACCACTGGTGGGGGGAGTATCAGTGAATTTAGAAACAATTAGGGGTCACCAATGTTTGTTTGTGGCTATAGTAATTTCACTCCAAGCACATGAACTTGGATTGATACTATTTTGTTTGCCGGGATGTCCTTCAAGCACTTGAACTTGAAAAACCGTTGAAAAGATCAATCAATAAAACACTTTAAATGCCTTAAGAAGATTGATAAATTCTTTATTTTTATTCTTGCTTTTATACTAAATTAACATAATAACAACAAGAATAAAATGCTTCACTTAACTTAATAATAACAAAATGTAAAATGCTTAACTTAACTTAATAATAACAAAAAATAAAATGCAACGAGTAACTTTATTATTGACCTATTTTTAATTATTGTTTTTACGTTAATAATAGCAAAGTTGATGTAATATGATAAATGCATGAATTTAATGCGGAAATAAAATGACCTACTTTCATGTTAAAGCAAAATTGCATTTTGGCAAATTTAGTAATTATTAAAATGTATGTTAACAAAATGAGTTACAGTGACAAACAAATTTATATTAATATTTAAAACTTATATTTTATGACAAACAAATTTATATTAATATTTAAAATTTATATTTTATGAAATACTATGTTGGCCTAAGAGTCAACACGTAGGATATCAAAAAGTGTATTCATTAAATATTTCTTCATGGCTGATGTTAAAGTTAAATAACATAAACGAAAAACAAAAACGATATTTATTTTAAACAGTTTGATGAGAGAAGTCTCTTCTTCAATTGGCTGTAATGAACATACATACATGCATACATTGTTGCCATTATAACCTGTTGAACGTTTGAGACACCACTAATGAGTTGGAGATGCATAAAGCTTTTACAAACATCTTCATTGGTTTTATCACATCGTCGTTTTGTGTGTTTTAAAGGAGTTGTTAGCAACAGGTTTTACTTCTGCTGCTCATTTTTTATAGTTTTGCTATTTAGGAAACAAATGTTAATCTGCTGGCATTAAGTACTTAAACTCGTACTCGTACTCGTAATGACCAAAAATATTCAATATTATCGAAAAATGTTGGCAAATATTTGTTATTTTTTTGGAATTTGACAAGTTAAGAAACTTTAATTTTTTTACTAATTAAGATGCAGTGGACTGGCAAAAAATATTTATTAAAAAATTTAAATTGAGAGATATGGATATTAATAAAATAGTGAAATAAATTCACTTCTAGGTGTGAGTTAAAATGCTACTAAAGAAGGATATTTTCTCAAAATTCCTTATTGTAGGCCAATAAACAGCGAATTTATTTATTAATCCATATATCAGGCTGCTACTTATATTTCTATGGGATCAAAAGGTACGCATAAGATTTCTAGATCGGCCAAATTCCCGTAGAGATCATCAAAAATTTAAACAATTTTAATTTTCAAAATTTTATAGAAAAATTCTCAACTACAATTGAGAAATAGGACTTACATAGTCTATAAGTATGGACCCTTGGCTTTAATTTTCCATTAGTCCAAATGAATGACAAACAAAAATGTGCCCACAAATGGCCAAATTCCCGCAGAGATCATACAAAGTTTTCTTAGTTAAGATGTAAACCAAAAAGTTCCATCGAGTTATGTTGGCAATGCCCTGACTAAACATATTTAACTTTTGAGCTAAATATGACATGACTCGGCATATTTATCTTCACACACATTTGGATCAAAATGGTCAATGGCGATCGTTATCGGGCCATGTTGAACGAATTTTTGTTCACAAAAATTGAAGAGGAGGATATTGACAACATTTGTTTTCAACCGGACGGCGGTACGTGCCACACAGCCGGAGCTACACTCGATATTTTGCGCCCTGTTTTTGAAGATCGCATTATCAGCCGCAGAGCTGATGTCGTTTGGCCACCTCGGAGCTGCGATTTGACACCGTTGGACTAATATTTGTGGAGTGCCGTCACAGATAAGTGTTACGCCGACAAGCCAGAGACAATTGACGCTTTAAAGGACAATATTCGTGAAGCCATTGGGTGAAATACAGCTGCACGCAATCGATAATGTGCTTAAAAATTGGACCGATCGTGTAGGCTACTGCATGGCCAGCCGAGGCAGCCATTTGAATGAAATTATTTTTCATTATTAACCGGAAGGATTGTACTTTCAAATAAAAAAAGAAATTTGAGAAAATATTCAGTAGTTTTTTTTATAGGTGGTGACCCATTTTCTTTTTATTAAAACTTAATAAATCTACTAAGAATAATAAAAAAAAAAAAATTTAACTTAAAAAAACTTTTTATATCAAGTAAATAACGATACTCTTATTATATGGTTCCCAACTGTTTCTATATATTTGTTTTTTTATTTTTTCAACAATTTCCTTTGAAAATCCCTTGCGCTCCTGTTCACAAAAACACATTTATTATCCTTCACACTATTATTTACAACATTCTTCTTCTACTCCTTGATTTTATATCAGCTTTTTGATATATTTTTTTTTCTAAATCTTTTTTTTTTCCACTTTTCTTGTCTTGAATCCAATCACGTTTGTCTTACTTATCATTTAGTGTCCCATGTCGATAAAAATGCTGTATGTACTATTTCCAACACCGTCATAAAGATTGATATGCCATTATTGGATAGTGTGACACTTTAAATGGTAAATGTAAATGGGCTAAAGAAAGAAAAAGCAACCAGGTGTGGGCAATTCCTACTGCTAAAATAATAATTTATAGTGGCGCATTAATTAAATTTTTTTTAATAAATTTCAGGAGCCTTAAATTGTCCTACTCCTGCTCTCCCATAAACCTAAAAGAAAATGGTAAAAAGAATATACAACTTGGTGTTGGAAAATCACATAACTCTAGATAATTGAAAGTAAACTTAGGAGCTGTTTGTTTTTTTTTTTTTCATCTTTCTTCATGTTCAGAATTTAGAAATTGTGTAATCAGGAAAACAAAACGTGTAAAAGGCAGAAAAACTCGCACACAAAACCACTCTGAAAGTAAAGTTAAAGTTTGAGACAACAGTGAACCTTTTTTTTTTTGAGTGAACAAAAAGTTGTTGTTCTTGTCTGCGTTTTGTCTTAAATTTTTTTTTAAATTCATCCTTTTGGGATTACTTAAGGCAAAGAAAAATAGCTTAGGTAAATAGTAAAGGGACGTAGTGATAAATCTGGTTAAGGATGCTTTAACAAAACATTTCTGCTATAAATTTTAATACTCAAAATGTTTGTATTTAAAATTTTAAAAAAGGCGCCAGGCACCGCACCGAGCACACAATTGGGAAAAGTTTAATAATAAAAGATAATTTGTTATAAAAATTTAATATTAACAACTAAGATTTTATCACGCATTCTAAAAACTATAAATTCTTTATAATTGACTTGGTTCTTATCTTTTATTTAACTTTACGGAAATATAAAGAGTGTTTTTTATAGAGTGACACAAGTTTAAATCATAATAAAGCAAGGAATTATATTTTTAATATCAATGAAACGAGCTGTATTGGAAAGAAAATTTTATGAAATTAATGTTTAAATATGATTTCTGCCATGTGGCCTCCACGGCTGGTGTGTAGTACGAGCAATCTGGAACACCAATTTTCAACAACTTTTCGCAGTATTTGCGGCCTTAATTCACCGATGTTGATTTCCAGGTGTTCAATTGTTTGTGACTTATCGACATAGACAAGTGACTTAACATTACCCCAAAGGAAATAACTTAATGGGGCTATATCACACGATCTTGGTGGCCAATTATTTGGGCCATTATGTGAAATTATTTTTTCATCAAAAATGATGAGTTTGGCAAAAGAGAACAATTATTTTGATTAAAAATTTCAACAATTTGCACGCGTTGCTCTGGTGTAAGTCGATTCATAATGAAATTTCAAAGCAAACTAAACAAAAAGCAACTATCAGCGCTTAAATGGATGCTTAAATAAAGCAGTGATGACAACTCAAAGTTGTGATAGTCTATAAAAAACACCCTTTATTATTTTAAACACAACATGGTAGATGGTAAATAGGCCCAGGCATTGCTTAAAAAACTTTTTACTTATTCTTTCTTTATTTAATATTTGGGGATAAAAAGGAATTAAAGTGCTCAGAAAAAAATATGGTTGTGTCAACAATGTTATGTTTCTCAGAACTATAAAAAATTTAATAAGAGCTATTTTGTTAAAAAAATTTAATATTAACAGCTAAGATTTTATTACGCGCTCTAAAAACTTTCTCATAATTAATTTGTTTCTTATCGCTTCAAATAATTTAACTTTAAGGAAACATATTATTTTTAACACTACATAGGAGATGATAAATATCCCAGGCTATTATACAGCTTTTTACTTGTTGTTTTTATCCAATCTTTGGGTATAAAAGCAGTTAAAAGTGCTCAGAAAAAAATATGTTTGTGTCAACATGATTTGTACTTCGTTAGCTTGAGACAAACAAACTTATGTTTACATATTATCATTGCATTGTTAGAGCATTCATAAAACATTGTACATTGGATTTAATAATAATCCTATAAATCGTTTTTTGTAGAAAAATCTGTCATAAATTATAGTTTATTATAAAATGCAACTATAGTAGGATTGTACAACAATAAAATGGGTCCAGTGAAAAATTGCATCAAATTAAAAACTGAAAAATGCCCTTCAAATAGAAAAAAATAGCACAATAAATTTGTTTCTGGTTGTTTTCAGCGGAAATTTTTGTTTTGCCATTTTTCGCTTAAGAGCCGTTTTTAAATGATCGCAATAAAATAAAACAAGATCTATACTACATTATTATTATACGGTTTGTTGGCAAGCATACTATGTGTATAAAGTAAACATCCTTGACAAGAGATTTAAAAATACTTTTTATTCCAAAAAATTCTCTTTACACTCTTTTGTAAAAACTATTTTCAGGGAGTATAAAGACACGCCTCCTTGCCTTCTTAAAATCAAACTTCTTTGGAAATTTTTGCTAAACTTAAGTTTAAGATATCAGAATTGTTTCGCAATTTTGTATAAAATATCACAAGAAATATTTTTGTCACTTCCCTATCAACACCAAAGCGATATGTTTTTTTTTGTCTCCTTTTTCAAAAAGAGCCCATTAACTTCCCTTTCAAGGCAATGTAGGCAATGTAGGCAATATATGTCATTAAATTGTGTAAAGCAATGCAAAACTTCGAAGTTAAATATACTACCAAAATTATTTTAAGGGTTAATTTCTTAAGTGTCGACAATTTGTAGTAAAATCTAGTTAAATTTTTACGTAGTTTGTAAAAGGTTTTCCAATAAGAGTGATATAATTTCTTAAAAAAAAAAACACACTTATAGTTAAAGAAATTCAAAAGATTTTTATTTAATATGAAGTACAATCGATACAATTAAGTTCTAAATAAAACGTCATTTAAATGGCCTCCACGACTTCATCTGCGGGAACAAATTCGATGAACCCAATTTTCGAGCCCTTTTTCCACTAATTCAAGTCGTATATCATGAATGAATGGCATGTTCAATATTGACCTGTAAAGCTTGAAGAGAGTCTGGTTAATTTCGAAAGACCAACGGTTTCAAATAACCCCACAAGAATTAGTCTAATGGTATCACAATTGCTTAAAATAATCGAATCTCCAAACTTTTTTCTCGCAATAATTCAATTGTGTGGCACGTAGCCCCGTCTTGTTGGAAAAAAATGTTGTCAAGATCAACTTCTTCCAATTGCGGCCATAATAAAAGTTGATTATCATCGATCTATACCCGCTCACCATTGACAGTAACGGTGTTACCAGCTTCATTTCGAAAGAAGTACGGACCGATGATTCCACCAGACCAAAAACCACACCAGAGAAGATGATTTTCGCAAAAAAATCGTTATCGTTTTTAAGTTGTTCCAAGGCAAAGTCATCTTGCGTATATCTCTCCATGATGACATTGTAAACACTACTGATTACAATGAAAATCAAATGACAGATCATGACATATTACAAATGGCCGAAACGTCACTTCAAAATCATATCATCCCTATTGGAAAACCTTATATTTTTTTTTATTGAAAATATGTCCAAAGTAAAATTGTACATAAAAGTAGTCATAAAATAGTAAAAAGGAATAATTAAATAAATTAACCCTTAAGCACATTTTTTGTATTAAAGTTGGTTTGATTAGGTTTTTGCTGAACCTAAAAACTTATAGTAGGTTAGATTACTTCAGACTGGCTGCTACAACACACTTGCTCCCCAGGTTATGTCCCTTTATGATACTTGCAGGCCAATAAAAAAGAGATAGAAAAGAAAAAATAGTATAAGAAAGAGAAGGAAAGAAAAAAGTAGAAGAATGGCTGTTGTCAAATGGCGCAAGGAAAATGGTTAGTTGTGAAACTTTCCACTGTTCCTCATATATGAGTTAAGCTCAGATCCCACTATCGGCACAATGTACCCATTTTCGTCGGCTCACTGAAATAAAGTTATAAGTAATAAGATACATTTGCCTTATTTGTCAGCTAAGTTAAATATAAGGACATAACTGCACAACACTGCATTGGTAATAAAGCCATATAGACTTATTCCAGAATTAATTGAGAAATAATTCAATTTTGGTTTAGTACTTATGACTTTATTGCAGTGAGCCGACGAAAATCGGTACATTGTGCCGATAGTGGGATCTAAGCTTTAGTTAATTTTGGTGATTCTAACCTCAGCCAGCTCAGAAAAGCTCATGAAAGACGATCGGCCCATAATTGCCATTTGTTGGTCTATCAGAGAAGTATAGACACAGAGAAGGTGCTGAAGACTTATAGTATAATGATAACAAAAACATTTCATTTTGATGGAAAGTCTTTTACCCCAAGCCCTTTAAGAAAGCCGACCTATGCAGGAAAATTTTATAATGTGTGTGAAGATAAATTTAAATTTAACTAGCAAAGATTTCAACCAAAAATTTTAGTCAAGCCAATTTTGCAGTTAACAGAGCACTGTTAAGCACTTAACAGTTGCTGTAAAAGTTGATGAAACTCATTTCGGATGAATATAAGTGGTCATTATGGAAAAATGGTGATGTATAGGAATATCACACTATACACAAATGGTAGTCCAGGGGGTCAACTATCATGCAGAAAAGGTGAGATATCTGTAATAATCTTGGGACTTTAAAAAAATGCGGATTTAAAAAAAAAATTCTGGACAAGATTAGTGGTTTTTATGGAAAAATGGTGATGTATAGGAATATCACACTATACACAAATGGTAGTCCAGGGGGTCAACTATCATGCAGAAAAGGTGAGATATCTGTAATAATCTTGGGACTTTAAAAAAATGCAAATTTAAATTTTCATATGAAAAAAATTTCTGGAGGAGATTAGTGGATTTTATGGAAAAATGGTGATGTATAGGAATATCACACTATACACAAATGGTAGTCCAGGGGGTCAACTATCATGCAGAAAAGGTGAGATATCTGTAATAATCTTGGGACTTTAAAAAATGCAAATTTAAATTTTCATATGAAAAAAATTTCTGGAGGAGATTAGTGGATTTTATGGAAAAATGGTGATGTATAGGAATATCACACTATACACAAATGGTAGTCCAGGGGGTCAACTATCATGCAGAAAAGGTGAGATATCTGTAATAATCTTGGGACTTTAAAAAAATGCGGATTTAAAAAAAAAATTCTGGACAAGATTAGTGGTTTTTATGGAAAAATGGTGATGTATAGGAATATCACACTATACACAAATGGTAGTCCAGGGGGTCAACTATCATGCAGAAAAGGTGAGATATCTGTAATAATCTTGGGACTTTAAAAAATGCAAATTTAAATTTTCATATGAAAAAAATTTCTGGAGGAGATTAGTGGATTTTATGGAAAAATGGTGATGTATAGGAATATCACACTATACACAAATGGTAGTCCAGGGGGTCAACTATCATGCAGAAAAGGTGAGATATCTGTAATAATCTTGGGACTTTAAAAAAATGCAAATTTAAATTTTCATATGAAAAAAATTTCTGGAGGAGATTAGTGGATTTTATGGAAAAATGGTGATGTATAGGAATATCACACTATACACAAATGGTAGTCCAGGGGGTCAACTATCATGCAGAAAAGGTGAGATATCTGTAATAATCTTGGGACTTTAAAAAATGCAAATTTAAATTTTCATATGAAAAAAATTTCTGGAGGAGATTAGTGGATTTTATGGAAAAATGGTGATGTATAGGAATATCACACTATACACAAATGGTAGTCCAGGGGGTCAACTATCATGCAGAAAAGGTGAGATATCTGTAATAATCTTGGGACTTTAAAAAATGCAAATTTAAATTTTCATATGAAAAAAAATTCTGGACAAGATTAGTGGTTTTTATGGAAAAATGGTGATGTATAGGAATATCACACTATACACAAATGGTAGTCCAGGGGGTCCACTATCATGCAGAAAAGGTGAGATATCTGTAATAATCTTGGGACTTTAAAAAATGCAAATTTAAATTTTCATATGAAAAAAATTTCTGGAGGAGATTAGTGGATTTTATGGAAAAATGGTGATGTATAGGAATATCACACTATACACAAATGGTAGTCCAGGGGGTCAACTATCATGCAGAAAAGGTGAGATATCTGTAATAATCTTGGGACTTTAAAAAAATGCGGATTTAAAAAAAAAATTCTGGACAAGATTAGTGGTTTTTATGGAAAAATGGTGATGTATAGGAATATCACACTATACACAAATGGTAGTCCAGGGGGTCAACTATCATGCAGAAAAGGTGAGATATCTGTAATAATCTTGGGACTTTAAAAAAATGCAAATTTAAATTTTCATATGAAAAAAATTTCTGGAGGAGATTAGTGGATTTTATGGAAAAATGGTGATGTATAGGAATATCACACTATACACAAATGGTAGTCCAGGGGGTCAACTATCATGCAGAAAAGGTGAGATATCTGTAATAATCTTGGGACTTTAAAAAAATGCAAATTTAAATTTTCATATGAAAAAAATTTTTGGAGGAGATTAGTGGATTTTATGGAAAAATGGTGATGTATAGGAATATCACACTATACACAAATGGTAGTCCAGGGGGTCGACTATCATGCAGAAAAGGTGAGATATCTGTAATAATCTTGGGACTTTAAAAAAATGCAAATTTAAATTTTCATATGAAAAAAATTTCTGGAGGAGATTAGTGGATTTTATGGAAAAATGGTGATGTATAGGAATATCACACTATACACAAATGGTAGTCCAGGGGGTCAACTATCATGCAGAAAAGGTGAGATATCTGTAATAATCTTGGGACTTTAAAAAAATGCAAATTTAAATTTTCATATGAAAAAAATTTCTGGAGGAGATTAGTGGATTTTATGGAAAAATGGTGATGTATAGGAATATCACACTATACACAAATGGTAGTCCAGGGGGTCAACTATCATGCAGAAAAGGTGAGATATCTGTAATAATTTTGGGACTTTAAAAAAATGCGGATTTAAAAAAAATTTCTGGAGGAGATTAGTGGATTTTATGGAAAAATGGTGATGTATAGGAATATCACACTATACACAAATGGTAGTCCAGGGGGTCAACTATCATGCAGAAAAGGTGAGATATCTGTAATAATCTTGGGACTTTAAAAAAATGCAAATTTAAATTTTCATATGAAAAAAATTTCTGGAGGAGATTAGTGGATTTTATGGAAAAATGGTGATGTATAGGAATATCACACTATACACAAATGGTAGTCCAGGGGGTCGACTATCATGCAGAAAAGGTGAGATATCTGTAATAATCTTGGGACTTTAAAAAAATGCGGATTTAAAAAAAAAATGCTGGACAAGATTAGTGGTTTTTATGGAAAAATGGTGATGTATAGGAATATCACACTATACACAAATGGTAGTCCAGGGGGTCCCCTATCATGCAGAAAAGGTGAGATATCTGTAATAATCTTGGGACTTTAAAAAAATGCAAATTTAAATTTTCGTATGAAAAAAATTTCTGGAGGAGATTAGTGGATTTTATGGAAAAATGGTGATGTATAGGAATATCACACTATACACAAATGGTAGTCCAGGGGGTCAACTATCATGCAGAAAAGGTGAGATATCTGTAATAATCTTGGGACTTTAAAAAATGCAAATTTAAATTTTCATATGAAAATAATTTCTGGAGGAGATTAGTGGTTTTTATGGAAAAATGGTGATGTATAGGAATATCACACTATACACAAATGGTAGTCCAGGGGGTCAACTATCATGCAGAAAAGGTGAGATATCTGTAATAATCTTGGGACTTTAAAAAAATGCAAATTTAAATTTTCATATGAAAAAAATTTCTGGAGGAGATTAGTGGATTTTATGGAAAAATGGTGATGTATAGGAATATCACACTATACACAAATGGTAGTCCAGGGGGTCAACTATCATGCAGAAAAGGTGAGATATCTGTAATAATCTTGGGACTTTAAAAAATGCAAATTTAAATTTTCATATGAAAAAAATTTCTGGAGGAGATTAGTGGATTTTATGGAAAAATGGTGATGTATAGGAATATCACACTATACACAAATGGTAGTCCAGGGGGTCAACTATCATGCAGAAAAGGTGAGATATCTGTAATAATTTTGGGACTTTAAAAAAATGCGGATTTAAAAAAAATTTCTGGAGGAGATTAGTGGATTTTATGGAAAAATGGTGATGTATAGGAATATCACACTATACACAAATGGTAGTCCAGGGGGTCAACTATCATGCAGAAAAGGTGAGATATCTGTAATAATCTTGGGACTTTAAAAAAATGCAAATTTAAATTTTCATATGAAAAAAATTTCTGGAGGAGATTAGTGGATTTTATGGAAAAATGGTGATGTATAGGAATATCACACTATACACAAATGGTAGTCCAGGGGGTCAACTATCATGCAGAAAAGGTGAGATATCTGTAATAATCTTGGGACTTTAAAAAATGCAAATTTAAATTTTCATATGAAAATAATTTCTGGAGGAGATTAGTGGATTTTATGGAAAAATGGTGATGTATAGGAATATCACACTATACACAAATGGTAGTCCAGGGGGTCAACTATCATGCAGAAAAGGTGAGATATCTGTAATAATCTTGGGACTTTAAAAAATGCAAATTTAAATTTTCATATGAAAATAATTTCTGGAGGAGATTAGTGGTTTTTATGGAAAAATGGTGATGTATAGGAATATCACACTATACACAAATGGTAGTCCAGGGGGTCGACTATCATGCAGAAAAGGTGAGATATCTGTAATAATCTTGGGACTTTAAAAAAATGCAAATTTAAATTTTCGTATGAAAAAAATTTCTGGAGGAGATTAGTGGATTTTATGGAAAAATGGTGATGTATAGGAATATCACACTATACACAAATGGTAGTCCAGGGGGTCAACTATCATGCAGAAAATTTGCATTTTTTTAAAGTCCCAAGATTATTACAGATATCTCACCTTTTCTGCATGATAGTTGACCCCCTGGACTACCATTTGTGTATAGTGTGATATTCCTATACATCACCATTTTTCCATAAAAACCACTAATCTCCTCCAGAAATTATTTTCATATGAAAATTTAAATTTGCATTTTTTAAAGTCCCAAGATTATTACAGATATCTCACCTTTTCTGCATGATAGTTGACCCCCTGGACTACCATTTGTGTATAGTGTGATATTCCTATACATCACCATTTTTCCATAAAATCCACTAATCTCCTCCAGAAATTTTTTTCATACGAAAATTTAAATTTGCATTTTTTAAAGTCCCAAGATTATTACAGATATCTCACCTTTTCTGCATGATAGTTGACCCCCTGGACTACCATTTGTGTATAGTGTGATATTCCTATACATCACCATTTTTCCATAAAAACCACTAATCTTGTCCAGAATTTTTTTTTTAAATCCGCATTTTTTTAAAGTCCCAAGATTATTACAGATATCTCACCTTTTCTGCATGATAGTTGACCCCCTGGACTACCATTTGTGTATAGTGTGATATTCCTATACATCACCATTTTTCCATAAAATCCACTAATCTCCTCCAGAAATTTTTTTCATATGAAAATTTAAATTTGCATTTTTTTTAAAGTCCCAAGATTATTACAGATATCTCACCTTTTCTGCATGATAGTTGACCCCCTGGACTACCATTTGTGTATAGTGTGATATTCCTATACATCACCATTTTTCCATAAAATCCACTAATCTCCTCCAGAAATTTTTTTCATATGAAAATTTAAATTTGCATTTTTTTTAAAGTCCCAAGATTATTACAGATATCTCACCTTTTCTGCATGATAGTTGACCCCCTGGACTACCATTTGTGTATAGTGTGATATTCCTATACATCACCATTTTTCCATAAAAACCACTAATCTTGTCCAGAATTTTTTTTTTTAAATCCGCATTTTTTTAAAGTCCCAAGATTATTACAGATATCTCACCTTTTCTGCATGATAGTTGACCCCCTGGACTACCATTTGTGTATAGTGTGATATTCCTATACATCACCATTTTTCCATAAAATCCACTAATCTCCTCCAGAAATTTTTTTCATATGAAAATTTAAATTTGCATTTTTTAAAGTCCCAAGATTATTACAGATATCTCACCTTTTCTGCATGATAGTTGACCCCCTGGACTACCATTTGTGTATAGTGTGATATTCCTATACATCACCATTTTTCCATAAAATCCACTAATCTCCTCCAGAAATTTTTTTCATATGAAAATTTAAATTTGCATTTTTTTAAAGTCCCAAGATTATTACAGATATCTCACCTTTTCTGCATGATAGTCGACCCCCTGGACTACCATTTGTGTATAGTGTGATATTCCTATACATCACCATTTTTCCATAAAATCCACTAATCTCCTCCAGAAATTTTTTTCATATGAAAATTTAAATTTGCATTTTTTTAAAGTCCCAAGATTATTACAGATATCTCACCTTTTCTGCATGATAGTTGACCCCCTGGACTACCATTTGTGTATAGTGTGATATTCCTATACATCACCATTTTTCCATAAAATCCACTAATCTCCTCCAGAAATTTTTTTCATATGAAAATTTAAATTTGCATTTTTTTAAAGTCCCAAGATTATTACAGATATCTCACCTTTTCTGCATGATAGTTGACCCCCTGGACTACCATTTGTGTATAGTGTGATATTCCTATACATCACCATTTTTCCATAAAATCCACTAATCTCCTCCAGAAATTTTTTTCATATGAAAATTTAAATTTGCATTTTTTTAAAGTCCCAAGATTATTACAGATATCTCACCTTTTCTGCATGATAGTCGACCCCCTGGACTACCATTTGTGTATAGTGTGATATTCCTATACATCACCATTTTTCCATAAAATCCACTAATCTCCTCCAGAAATTTTTTTCATATGAAAATTTAAATTTGCATTTTTTTAAAGTCCCAAGATTATTACAGATATCTCACCTTTTCTGCATAATAGTTGACCCCCTGGACTACCATTTGTGTATAGTGTGATATTCCTATACATCACCATTTTTCCATAAAACCCACTAATCTCCTCCAGAAATTTTTTTCATACGAAAATTTAAATTTGCATTTTTTTAAAGTCCCAAGATTATTACAGATATCTCACCTTTTCTGCATGATAGGGGACCCCCTGGACTACCATTTGTGTATAGTGTGATATTCCTATACATCACCATTTTTCCATAAAAACCACTAATCTTGTCCAGAATTTTTTTTTTAAATCCGCATTTTTTTAAAGTCCCAAGATTATTACAGATATCTCACCTTTTCTGCATGATAGTCGACCCCCTGGACTACCATTTGTGTATAGTGTGATATTCCTATACATCACCATTTTTCCATAAAATCCACTAATCTCCTCCAGAAATTTTTTTCATATGAAAATTTAAATTTGCATTTTTTTAAAGTCCCAAGATTATTACAGATATCTCACCTTTTCTGCATGATAGTTGACCCCCTGGACTACCATTTGTGTATAGTGTGATATTCCTATACATCACCATTTTTCCATAAAATCCACTAATCTCCTCCAGAAATTTTTTTTAAATCCGCATTTTTTTAAAGTCCCAAGATTATTACAGATATCTCACCTTTTCTGCATGATAGTCGACCCCCTGGACTACCATTTGTGTATAGTGTGATATTCCTATACATCACCATTTTTCCATAAAATCCACTAATCTCCTCCAGAAATTTTTTTCATATGAAAATTTAAATTTGCATTTTTTTTAAGTCCCAAGATTATTACAGATATCTCACCTTTTCTGCATGATAGTTGACCCCCTGGACTACCATTTGTGTATAGTGTGATATTCCTATACATCACCATTTTTCCATAAAAACCACTAATCTTGTCCAGAATTTTTTTTTTAAATCCGCATTTTTTTAAAGTCCCAAGATTATTACAGATATCTCACCTTTTCTGCATGATAGTTGACCCCCTGGACTACCATTTGTGTATAGTGTGATATTCCTATACATCACCATTTTTCCATAAAATCCACTAATCTCCTCCAGAAACTTTTTTCATATGAAAATTTAAATTTGCATTTTTTAAAGTCCCAAGATTATTACAGATATCTCACCTTTTCTGCATGATAGTTGACCCCCTGGACTACCATTTGTGTATAGTGTGATATTCCTATACATCACCATTTTTCCATAAAATCCACTAATCTCCTCCAGAAATTTTTTTCATATGAAAATTTAAATTTGCATTTTTTTAAAGTCCCAAGATTATTACAGATATCTCACCTTTTCTGCATGATAGTCGACCCCCTGGACTACCATTTGTGTATAGTGTGATATTCCTATACATCACCATTTTTCCATAAAATCCACTAATCTCCTCCAGAAATTTTTTTCATATGAAAATTTAAATTTGCATTTTTTTAAAGTCCCAAGATTATTACAGATATCTCACCTTTTCTGCATGATAGTTGACCCCCTGGACTACCATTTGTGTATAGTGTGATATTCCTATACATCACCATTTTTCCATAAAATCCACTAATCTCCTCCAGAAATTTTTTTCATATGAAAATTTAAATTTGCATTTTTTTAAAGTCCCAAGATTATTACAGATATCTCACCTTTTCTGCATGATAGTTGACCCCCTGGACTACCATTTGTGTATAGTGTGATATTCCTATACATCACCATTTTTCCATAATGACCACTTATATTCATCCGAAATGAGTTTCATCAACTTTTACAGCAACTGTTAAGTGCTTAACAGTGCTCTGTTAACTGCAAAATTGGCTTGACTAAAATTTTTGGTTGAAATCTTTGCTAGTTAAATTTAAATTTATCTTCACACACATAATTTTATATAAATTTATTAAAAATTATAACAATTAGAAATATAAAGCTTTTTAAAGATCAAGGACTTTTTAAACTACTCCGCTAAGCGACCTCTTGTAACGCATTTTTTTCTAATACAGATTTTTCCTTTTTTTAAATTATTTCTATTTATATTTTGCCTGCATCTATCATATTCACGATTCAAAGGTATTAGAATTTTCTATTCATCTTCAACAATGTTGGTGTCCTTTGAACTTAAACTGTCATTTGTTTTAGCTGCAAGTCATAAATTTCTATTCGAATTTTTTCTTTGCTAAAAAATTTGCGTTTTCCTCTTGATACCCTCGGCACAACTTCTTTCAAATCGTATTTGAGAGCCAGCAAAGAAAAGATATAAAAAAATATTGCATATATGAACGGAAAAAAGTAGTATAAAGAAATAAAACCGAACCATCATGAATTACGTACATTTTCACAATGAATAATTTTTTTTTTTGCATTTTATTGTGACAAATCTATAAGATCCTTGGCGTAAAAACGAAATGTATGACTGCACTCGAATATAAAATGTTTGAAAAAAAAAAAAAAAGTAATGATATAAAAATATTTGAAATTTGTATGAATTATGATAGGAAAAAAAAAAAACAAAACCAAACAAACAAGGAAAATCTAAGGACCTTGCAAAAATGCTAAATGTGGAAAAAATATGATTTAAGCTTAAATGAGGCAAAAAATCGTCGCATAATAGATGGCAGTTGGAAGTCGAAAAATATTTATTGCAATTTCTTTTGAATTTTGTGCAGACAAGTAAATAAATCAGGATATCATCGCTTAAGGACTAAAAGTTTTATAGCAAAATATAAGTAGTCCAAAATTTAGAATGAAAGTCTCTTCTTATATTTTTTTATTTAAAGTTTTAACTACTCTGTATAGTGGCATTTAGTATGTGGTGCTCTTATTATATACCTCGGTTCGAAGGACCATAATCCATCATGCAAATGCAATTTGTCACCATTGTCATCAGTATCTATTTTTTCACCAAGCTGGTTTTAAACTTAAAGACCAAACAGCATTAGGGCATAATTTAAAGGCTTTTTTTCTGAATTAAAAAAAAATCACCAAAAAAAAAAAACTCCCTCTCTCTCTCTAACGACTGCTTCCTCTCAACACCGATTTCTAGTCAAGCACAGGAAGAAGAACAAAAATATCCTTTTGCCAATGGCAACTAAACTCTTTTCCAAATGCACTATTTCCTTGTGTGCACTGAAGTGTCGAAATTACACTGCACACAAAGGAAGAAAAAAGTAAAAATTAAAAAAAAAAAAACGTTCTTGTGTTGTCCAACACTGCGACATTTATTGATACGAAACGTATCGAATCGTAAACAATATTAAAGACAATTATTAACAATTTTCCTTCATTCTTCTCCGTATTCGCCTTGTTTTTCCTTCTTCTTTTCACCATTTTTTTTGTAATGAAAGTGCTGCTGTCTGTCTGTGCTTTAAAATTTCCCTGGTTTTCTTCTTTTAAAAGAGATATTCAACTTCATACAGAATACTTGGGAATTTTGTGATTTTTTTTTGTGGTTGATGCATAAATTATTTATTTCTCGAAATTTAATTTCATTTATTGTCATTTCACAGTAACATGTTAAATAGACAAATATAAAATTTGTAGATATAAAATGGTCCTTGGTTTCTAAATACACTGAAAAAAATTTAATTATAAAAATATTTCAAATATTTTTACGCAAAAAAAAAACCTTCTTTAACTTGATGTATTACTCCCATAAATGTTTCATCCAAAGATTTCTTTTGTAGGGTGACTTATTGTGACTATTTTTACCTAAGAGATATTTTTCAATAGTCTGTATTTTAATAAAATCCCATTTTAGAGGATTTTTTATTACCAGTTGGGAGTAAATATAAAATTTAATTCACATTAAGGTTTGTATAATTTTTCATTATCCCATTTACTGCGAAGTGTAAGAAGTTTTCTGACAAATATTTTAGTAAAATATTTCAGTTTGCTAGATTTTCTACGATCTCATAAAAAAGGAACATAAAATACCCATACGGCAAGGAGTAAGAGGGTTAAGATAGTCCACGAAAATATTCCTTATGGTATTTTATACATTTTATATTGTAAACGTAATGCTTTCGAAAAGATTTAGTTTTTCTATAGGCCTGCATTTCATTGGTGCTTTATAACAAATCATCGGTAGACTTGAAACTAAATTTTTGTGAAGAATATTTAATATAATAAGATTTTTGGAATGATTATAGGAGTTCTTATATCTGATTTTTAATAATAATAACATGCAAGAGGTGGGGGATTTAACACCACTTAAAATTCATACCAGATTTAAGAACCAATCAATGTGTGTTTTATAGAGTGTCACAATTTTGAGTTGGCATCACTGGTTTATTTAAGCACGCAATTAACAGCTGATAGTTGCTTTTTGTTTAGTTTGCTTTCATTATGAATCGGCTTACACCAGAGCAACGCGTGCAAATTGTTAAAATTTTTAATCAAAATAATTGTTCTATTCATCGAACTCATCGTGCAGCGGGCGCTACAATTGACTTTGATGAAAAAATAATTTCACGTAATGGCTCAATTAATTGGCCACCAAGATCGTGTGATTTAACCCCATTAGATTATTTTCATTGGCGTTATATTAGCCACTTTTCTACGTCGATAAACCACAAACAACATTCGAAAAGTTATCGGCGAAAAAAAAGATTGCGCTTTCTTGCGCGTGACGCCCACATGACAGAAATCATATTTAAAAATTAATTTCATAAAATTTTCTTTCCAGTAAAGCCCGTTTCATTGATATTAAAAATATATTTCCTTGTTTTATTATGATTTAAACTTTTGTCACTCTATAAAAAACACCCTTTATATATTTTTTAGTTTATTTTGTATGATCTTGTTGGGTATCAACTTAAAACCCAATTCATTAATTAATACTCTGGCATATCTCTATAGTGATCTTTACGTATTACACAAAATATATACAGTGAAACCTCTTATAACGGACACCTCTTATAGCGGGACACAAAACAATTTTTGTATATTCAAAATATGTAAAAGGTTTTACACGCCTCTTATAAGAGGACTTCTCTAATAAGACCAGAAAATTATCGCGACGGCGAGTGTCCGGTTATGGGATGATTCACCGTATTTATTGATACTTGGCTTACACTGCCTTACTAGATACTTATGTACATACATACGAGTATTTTTTTTTCTTCTTCATATTTGAGAATTTCTTTGAGTGTGAAATAATTCAAATCTTCAAAGCGGAAGCCAAAAATACCAAAGACCACTACACTAGAGGCTTTAATGGATTTAAATATTCTACTGGCCATTTTCATTTTCATTTCATTGTATGCATGCATACTCCCTCTCTCTCTCTCTCCTTGGCGCAGTAAGAAGCTGCAGCAAAATGACTAATCCATACAATGTTAAAGTTTATGTTGGATATTATTATTGTTGGTATGGTGTTCTATGGCTACAAATGTAAGAATGTATGCTGGAAATTATATTGTTGCGTCTAAGTTGTAGTTGTTTTATCTATTATTTTTGGCTATTGCTGTTGTTTTTTTTATTTTTGCTACAACTACAACTACTGCTGCTGGTGATGATGATGATGTTGTCGTTGTTATTCGTATTGTTGCAATGAAATAGAATGTTTAAACTATTCAGGCGTCAAATACCATCGAGACGATGTCAACATAGGTTAAACTAACCAACCGTAAAGTAATCTCAAGCCACAATTGTTCTATACCACCAAAAACACTAACACACTAACACACACCCACAGGCAGACAAACGCACATATAAAATATTGTCAAGTGGCTGTGTGGGTTTTTAAAGGATATAATCTCTCGTTTGTTTGACTGTGTGTGCGTGCTTGTGTCTGTGTGTGCGTGCTTGTGTCTGTGTGTGTGGTTAAGCGCTTAAGGGTTTCGGGTCTATTGTATATTTGCCACTTGCCTGCCAAACAAATTCGAATTTAAAAGAGGAGATGCTGTGAAGTCTATTTAAAATGTCGTGAGGTAGAAATTAACAAATTTATCTGCACCCCGGTGGATTATTGAATACACAGATGGATGGATGCGAAAACTACTGCTTTGCCAAAAGCAAAATTTGTGAGCAAGTGTTGATGGAGGGGGTCACTGTTGTAACTCATGCTTTGAAGCATTTCAAACTCTTTCCGGATTGTTGTCGTATTTATTTTGCGTTATCAATGTGGATGACTGTATATTTAACTAAACAATTAGGAGTTTAAATCCCATGATTGACAATCGACAACATAATACAAATTTTACGCACACACATACACAAACACACATACAAATGAAGTTGCGCCAAGTAAAAATGGTTCTATTATACATATTCGTATAATTTAGTGCAGCTCATTTTGTTGGTTGTAGATCTTTCTAAATCACAAATATTTTTGGTAATTATCCTTGATGGGCGTAGAGAGCAGCATAGTTTCTAAAATATATTTACAATGGCTGTAAGTTAAAGTTTTATAGAATAATGGATTGTTTAGTTGGGACTTTTATTTTATTTTTTGGCAGTTGACCGAGCAGCAACCTAACTAAAATTTACTATAAAACTGCTACCCTGAAATAAATAATTTTTTGTATTTCTGTTACTCCTCTTGGACGCATAACGCTTCCAGGGCATTTTTTGGGTTGACTACTACATATAGTTTTCTATGTTATGAGCTGAGTTCGATCTCTGGTCAGGCAGGACAAGTCATCAACACCACGAGTTTCTCTAAAGTACATTAGTGTAGCATTGTATTAATTGTTGTCGGACTATTTAACTGATGAATGCATAGAACTGATCACTAAAATCTTTTCCGGTAGCGATTGATACTGTAAGAAGCTAAGGTACATAAAATCTTCCTCTTTCAGCGGTTAGCAGAACTGTTGGGGAAGTAAAACAATTAATAAAATGCCTGCTCAGACATCTTAAGAAAGTTAATGCGTCAACTTAACACCAGAGGCGCTGCAACACCACTCTAAAAATTAACAAAAACAGGCAATAGGATTTTTTTTTGTAGGACCAGCACTCTGGGGATTACCCCGACTTATACAATGCATTGTGCTAGAACTAAGCTAGAAGGGGATGATGTAGAGGGATTGATCCCAGGACATAGTATGCTTTGTATTCAACTCGCAAATTAGTTCAGCCAACACCACCCTCAAAGAGTTGTAAAATTATTAAGCCTTCCACATTTTCAACACCGCTATTTTCTACCCTATCCTTTCCTTAAGTTCTGGAACGTTGCATTTCATGTGTAGGGGTCATCCCGCAACTGATTTTTCTAACAAAACAAAGAAAATCGTTTTCAGCTCTCATGGTTTGTCACTCTGTGTTATTTTTGCTTCACGAAGACTGCAGAATGCGCGCCCTAAAGATTATTGTCGTATTTCGTTAATCTTATATTTTCCGTGTACGCAAATGATAAGTTTACTGTAGCCTGCTCCAGCATGGTGGAGATGCCATCATAATTGCCTAGGAACAATTACTCCATATAATTGTGTAGTGGTTCAGATTCTTGCTGTGTTTGTGTAGAATTTTGTTGGACATTTCCTGTAGGTGGGTGGTAGCACTTCCTGAACGTCCTTATTATGATGCTGACTTTTTTTTTTGAACCTGGAGAGTACTTGAACGTCCGGAAGAATACATATTTTTTTGTGGATTTTTGTAAAGAGGGAAGGTGCTGAAAGGCCTCTTGATTAAGACTCCAACGGTGCGATGCAAATATTATTTGGTCTACAAGTAGGCGAACGTAGGGACCCTTTGTTTTTGAAGATTGACATTCGATGCACTACATCATGCCAACTACAATATTAACTTATTAATTTTGTAATAGAACGTATGCCTTCATTGAATCGTTTTATAATAAACTTTACTAAAACTTTGTAGTTAAACGACGTATTTGTACATTGAATCAACATAATATTGCAACAAAAAACTCCACGAATTGGGGACAATGCAAAAAAATTCTTTCAGTGTATTCTTTCTTTCAATTGATATGTGGAATTTAATTGTACATCGAAGGTTAAAAAATAGGAACATATAGAATAGTAATGCCAAGACTCAAGGAATCGTTGTTAATTAATACGCACCTACGCGGTAGGTACGTTAACAGTCAGGCGGCGCTGAAAGCTTTGAAGGGGCATAGTGTCAAATCGAAGCTGGTCAGCAAGTGTAGGCTATCTCTGAACTTGCTTATGGACAAATTTAGCGTTAGTCTATGCTAGGTGCCAGGACATTGCAATATTGTGGAAAACGAAATCGCAGATGAGCTGGCAAGAATAGGGTCAGCATTAGATGTGGCAGTTAGTTACAGGTCGGCTAAACCTCCAATCGGTTACTACTACAGGGAACTCAGTAATTGGACAATTAGCAGAACTAACCATTCCTGGAGGAATAGAGAAGATTGTAGAGTCTCGAGATCCATATGGACAGAACTAGACTCAGGTAAATCTGATCTACTGCTGGGTATGAATAGAAAGGATTTTAGAGTCTTAGCAGGCGCGTTGACTGGCCATTGCTCGGTTAGAGCGTGGACCAGCATATGGGAAAATGGCACTCCGGATTTCTGTAGGATGTGTGGAGATTAAGAGGAGCCAAAAACTGTAGAGCATATCATCTGTCATTGCCCAAGGCTGCAACGCCATAGGAAAAGATGGCTGAGCAGACGTTTCCATGTAGGTATTAGTGATATCGCGAAGTGCAAACTTGAGGATATCAGGGGCTTCATCATGGGAATTAAATGGCTGAATGATGGATGTTGACGACTCTTTGTTTCTCCTCGGGCAGTAATGAGACTAATTAGTCAATAAATTGTAAATGAAGAGAATCACAATGGATCCAATTGGGTCTCCGAGTGGATGTGTATTTCACACTACCCTTCCTAACCTAACCTAACCTAACCTACGCGGTAGAACATAACAATATGATAAGTACGCTATAGCCGCCAACAAGATTTTATGTATACTCAACATTATACTTATATCTTGTTTAACATTAACTGAAGACCATTATTTTATTTTACATGATTTCAGGACAACATTAAAATGTCGTTTGTTTTAAATCAATAATTAAAAAAATTTCCAGTTAAAAGTTATTAAAATTTAATTGATTTCTTTATATTCTTTCTTTGTGGAACTTTATTTTTTCTGGTTTGCAGGGGAACAGCTTTGATTTTATAACTGCCATAAATAAAACTCCCTTTAATCTTTCAAAGTATAATCCATAAAATTTTCCAATTATCCTTAAGTGCAAATTATTTTACCTTCTTTTGTTTTTCAATAAAAGTTTAAATTGCATAAACACACATACACACATATATACTTGTATAAACACTTTTTTATTATTCATTTCCTTTTCGTCGTTAATATAACCCTTTAGTTGATTTAAGTGGTTGTGTGTGTACTAAAAATAATAGAGTATTCCATGCAAATGGTTTCATTAAAAAAAATATATTTTTAAAAGATCACCGGAGAAATGGTGCCGTGCCATAAAGAGCCTTTAAATGAGAATTTGTCTCGCCAATAGCGCCATCTAGCGGTTTTTTTTACTAATACACTTTAGCAAAATTCTCATTGAGATTTTTTAGGGTTTTTCGAATATTAGCGGAAATGAGCTGCAAAAAAAAAACGCGACGAATTTAGGGTGTAACACAAAATTTAAATCAATTTCATGGTCCTTCCAACTGTATGTGGTTGCCACCCTGCACTTAGTTGCAGTTATATTTCGCATGTTTGCCGGCCTAGTTAAAAAACTTTTTTATATTAAATATTCATCGTTTTTATTACTATTTTACAGCTTTCAAATTGAATCCCCCACATACTGCAAGCAAACGAAAAAAAAACAACTTTATTATTATGGTAGAATTTTAGTTCATAATAATGAAATTCAATTGAATTTTTAATTTGATGCACTGTGTTTTTCGTAATTTTTTCCTCTTCCTTTTGTGCTATCGGGAATTAAATTGAAAATATTTTCTTCTGCCTTTTTGTCGTTTCCATTCTATTCGATTATGCACTTATTAGCAGTGAAATGCCGCTAAAAAAAGGTTGAGGATACTTAAACGTTTTTATTGCTTTTTTTAATTGTTGATTTTACACAGAAGCTGAAAGTAATTTTCAATTTATTTGCAAATTTTAGTTTTTTTTTTGATCTTGTTTTTTATTTGTACTACGTTTATTTCTATGTACAACTAATATTTAAAAGGTTAAATGCAAATGACTTTAATTGCTTAAAGGAAGTTTGACTAACATTCTTGTTGCAGTAAAACTATTTAAAATTTCATAGGGTAAATGTGAAATATTTATTGGGGGGGAGAGGAAGAATATTATACTATATGTGGACTATAACAATTCAATTGACTTTCAATATGTAGCTGAAACAAGCTTTTTATAAAACAAGTATCGTAGGACCATAGACAGATACCGTGAAAAAATTTTGCAACATTTTTAAAATGAAATTTAGCATTTCTTTTAAAAGTCTTAAAGCCTTATAGATTTTCCTTGATATTTTCGTGAAATATAAGAAACCTGTGCTACGTGTTGAAAATGTAATTTGACATCTCTCTTAAGCATCCTAAGTCGAATTAGAAATTAATTGCCTTCCTATATGTACATTAAACAAGATTTTCTTTACCGATGACTCATGGGACCATATGAAAATACCGTGATATTGCCGAGGTCCGTAAAATAATATCTGAAACCTTTTTCTGATATATAATTTTGCATCTCTCTTAAGCATGTTAAGTCGAATAACAATTTAATTACCTTGTTATACCCAAACCAAGGCTCGTAGGACCATATGGAGATACGGTGATGTTAGCGTGGCCTATACAAGTAATGTTTTTTCTACATCTTTCCTGAATATCTTGAGGCGAATAACAATTTAAGTAACTGAAACTAGGTTTCCAGTTTATATGGCTCGCAGGACCATAAGGAGTTCTGATATTGACGTGGGCTATAAAAATAAACTTTGCAAACTTTTTGAAATGTTATTTTGTATCTCTCCTGAATATCTCATATGATATTTAATATAAATATTTTGCATATTTAATTTCTACAGTATAAGATTCGTAGGACCATGTGAGTTTAGTGCAGCACCTTAATAAATCCTCTTTTAAGCTCAATAACTTCTTTGGCATTTAAATATTGAATATAAAAGGCTTTTTAATATATAAATATATTTTCATACTTATTTGTTCATTCCTATAAATATTTAAATAAAATTCTCAAAGGAATTTCTGTGCAAATTGCTTATAGAATTTTTTCTGCAATACTCTCGTACCACAAAAATATTCTTTGTATCCACAAAGTAATATATCCTTAAGGAAGATGTGTGGTGAAATGATATGGAAATGAAAGCAAAATATTTGTATGAAATTATTATGCAAAATGAGGGGTCAATATATGCAAAATTGTATGTTATTGGGTAAAAGTAATAAGGACGCTTTCGATAGGGATTTGTTAAAATTTTAATTTAAAATTTTTTTTTATTATAGTCACAGCTTAAATAATAATAAATATTAGTGCAAGCAAGCTAAGCTTATGTTCAAACATAATATGAAAACTCAAATTAACTCAAGGCTTTTCGGCATGGAAGAATCTTTTCTTCTCATTTTTTTTTTTTTGTATTTATTGGTCGATCCTTTATTATTACTGTTGCATATATTTAAAATGCAGAACAGTCAAACAAATCATATCAAGTGGAAAATTGTCATAAATCGAATGGGAAATGACACGTTAGTAGGGGAAGAATATCTAGCATAAGACCCTTTTTCTATATTTCATTAGTATCGCTAGGAAAAAAAGAAGTAAGAAATATATAACATTAAAAAATGGAAATAAGAACCAATTAAAAAAAGGAAAAAAAAAACTAGTCTTAGTACAATTGGAAGATTTAAAATTGCAAAACCAAGAGTTTGAAAGGTTCTATTACTGAATAGATCGTTAACCATAGAAAAAATGGTACATTAGTAAGGCACAATATAGCTCGTAGGACCATAGAAAAAATAGTACAAGAATAAGTTGCTTCAACAACTACTGCTGCATCGGCATCTTCTTATTATCTCTTATCAGTTTGATTGTAACTTTGACTTATTAAAAAACAATGCTATTTTATTTACCAGCACTATTTTCTCCAGACCTTCTGTATATTTAATATTACAAATATTTGATTTTATTGCATACTTTTCTGCTTATTTTTTTCTCCTTATCTCTTACACATCCACACATATGCACAAACAATTATCAATACATGTATGAATATTGCTTTTATTATTGTCATTCCAACCATACATACATTAATTTTTTTTTTTTGTGTATTCATAGAAATATGGAAATTATTTTTGCAAGTTATTAAATTTTTCAATAAATGTCTCTCTTATTCTCAACAAGTTGAAGTTTGTGCAACAAATATTGATGCTTCAACAGATTGTGGATGAATTAACAAAAAAAAAAATATCCAAAACAAAATACAAATTGAGAATTTATAAGAAAGAAAATTATAATGTGGTTTTTAAAACTATTTAATCAAATTTAAAAAAACATTTATGAAAAAGCTGAAATCAAAAATTTTTAATTCAATAAACTTTTCTTACATGATGCACAAATGTGCAAAATGATGACGACAGTATTAGACATGAGATAATTTTCGAAACAACAAAAAAAATTAAATAAAAATAATAATAAAGTAACTCCTATCGCCCCTTAATCTCTCACACACACTTTAGGCACCTAATTATTTAGCCTAAAAAACATCACTAAAAGTTTTCTAAAATATAATTCCCAAAGAACTTGGGGGCGCACGAAGTTCTCTACCTTCTGCACGGCATCTGCAACAGAATCTATTGCAGGGAGTTTCTTGGTTACTGGCATGCTTTACGATCACCGTCGTCACTTTTGAGACGATTCTCAAGCTTTCTAACAATTCTTATTTCACCACTTTCACACTTTATATTTCTCCAAGTTATTTCTTAAACAGTATTTAAAAATCTTAAATTTTAATAAAAAAAGAAGAAAAATAATAACAATTTATTTTACTGACCAACCCAATTAATATGGTTGGCATGATTTTCAAATAATAAACAAAAGGTTGAAAGAATATTGAATCTTGTCTTTATCTTTTAAAACTTTTTCTTCTAATATAACAATCTTTCAAACTTTATAGTGTTCTTCTCTTGTACATATGCATGTGTGTGAGTATGTATGTATGTGTATGTTGTTGTTTGCTTTGAAAAAGTATTTTATTTATTTATGCACTTGGCATGTTTTTCTTTCTCTATCAAATTTATCTAGTTGCTACAAACAAACAAAAAAAAATAGACGAATAAAACTTTGTTGGTTGCAAAAAAAAAAAAAAAAAAAAAACAAACAAAAAAAAACCCAGAGACTGAATAAAATGAACCGGGTTAAAAAAATATTTGAACTATGTGCTGTTTACACGCATGAAAAGCAAATGAAAGAACGAAAGAATGTAACGAATTGAAAAAGAATCGTTTTTTGTTTTATTCCAAAAAAAAAATCAGTGAAAAAAGTTAAAGGAATAACTTTGCCGAGCAGACCAGTGATAGGCATACACTAATAGCAGGAAACGCTATCCATCTATCCATCTTTCTGTGCTCTTTCTCTCTCTTAATTTCTTGTGCTTAAAATTTTATTTTTAATCGATTAAAATACGTACTTTTTTCCTAAAAGATCCTTTTCTTGCCGATTACTGTTTTAGAACAAATATTCAAAGGAGAAAAAACAAAGTTAAAGAGAAACTAAAGTATGTTTACCCATACAAACAATAGAGAATACGTTTTAGCAACTAAATTGATATTGTTGTGAGATGGTTAAAAAAATTTTGGTTTGTATTTTAAAAGGAGACTTTTCAAGCACCCTACCTGCTACTGAAAAATATTACAAACATATGTATTTCTAAAAAAATATAACAAAGGGGCGGGGGCGATTTAGAAATTTAAATAAGCACTTGCAGGATCAATTTTTTTTTGGTATAAAAATAAATTAAATTTCACACAGATCAAAAAATTAAATGCGTCTACTGAACACCAGAGGCGCTGAAACACTGCTCTAAAAATTAACTAAAACGAGCTAGCAGAGTTGTAAAAAAATTAAGACTTCTTCTACATTTTCACCATCTAACCTCTCTACCCTAACCCCCTTGCTCCTTAGTTTTGACACAATGCATATGGCATAAGTAGGGCTCATTCCCTGACTACTGGTCCTACCAAAAAAAAAAAAAACAGAATTTCTGTAATTAAAGTATTTCTGTTTTGAAGAATTAAGACTTCTTCTACATTTTCACCATCTAACCTCTCTACCCTAACCCCCTTTCTCCTTAGTTCTGGCACCATGTATGGCATTAGTTAGGGGGGGGGGGGTCATCCCCTGAGCACTGGTCCTACAAAAAAAAAAAAAAAATATCAGAATTTCTGTTTTGAACTGAAATTAATTAAAATTTCTCACATTTTATTTCAATTATTTTTCGAGTGTATGTGTTCTTCTAATTGACCCTGTAGAATATTCCCTGGATCGCATATGCCCGCTAAAATGTTATAAAAATTTAAGAAAAACAAAAGCAAAAAAAAGAAAAACTGTTGAAGCGCGTGCACATGCATGCAACACGCATTAGGACTTTGAGTTTTAAGAATATAAGATTTACTCTTTTCTTCAAACACATACAAGTATGCAACAATGTGTCTGTACGAAGGATATCTGCCTGCGCGTATACGAGTACATTCTATATAAGTGTAAATAATACTTACTCATATTATACTCTTGTTTACACAAATGTCTGAATGGATTTATATGTGTGTGTACAAATGAATAAGTGGTAACTGAACGTATCCTTTTAAATATATACGATATTATCAAAGAAATACTTCGATACTCATAACATCAGTCAGTGTAAGCAAACATTAATATAAAAGTTATGAGGGTTAGATTTATCTCTTCTGGTGTTGCGTTTTTTTTTGTATACGTTCATAGATACTTTTCTTATTGCAAATAACATTTATTATATTTTATGAAAATTGTTATAGATCTATATACATACATACATATACTCGTTGTATTTGGTTTTATGCAAAATATATGTTTTATTTATTTTCTTTATTGAGAGAGAAAAGAAAAAAAAAAGAAATTACTCGAAAGAGATAAAAACGTTTTCTTGCTTTCAGTTTTGTAATATAAGTGAAATATAAATATGCAAATTACTAAAAAGTCTTACAAATAAAATTTATTGACCAAATAAATTGATTGCTAAAACTTGAGTTATTTACAATATTTAAAAGCTTTCAAGCTTTGTAAAAGGGTTGGTTATAAAATATGTCATTGCTAAAAGAAGTTAATGTTCAGATGGAAATGTTTTTTTATTTTTTGCAGAGATTTATATTTATCAACCAATTAAGCTAATTTGGTTTTCTTAATCGACATATAGATAATTTTTTTTTTACAGTCAATGTCATGACAAATGTCTTGAGATTACACCAAGGCAGAACACTGACTGATAAAAAAAGGTGCAAAGAGCTGCCATTGGCCGTTGTACTGGCGACAGGCAATACTGCCAGACCAGCAGTCATCTTGTTATTGGTGTCATTGATGACAGTTTTGTCATCAAGGGGATCATTAAAAAAATTCAAAATAGCTATAATTTTTAATTCTTTATTTATTAATTTTTAATTTTTAAGTCGACTTAAGAAAAGGGGATATTTTTTTTATTGTTGGAACCTCCACAATTCTTCATTTATAAACCGACTAGCTGACCCACCCGACAGACGTTGTTCTGCCGAAACTTCAATAGAAAACCACAAATTTTTTTCCAAATTTTCCAATTTTCCGGGAAACTTTTCCGACCATCCTCGGAATATTATAAACCTTAAACAGAAAAAATTATCGAAATCGGTCCAGCCGTTCTCGAGTGATGCGCTTAGCAACGAACATCATTTCATTTTTATTTACTATTGGATTTTGCCACGCCCCTCTGCCCGAAGACCGAAAATAAAACATCAGACTTCACACTGTGACTCCCCCTGAATATTCTGAAGATTCCCTGAAAATTTCATCAGAATCGGCCCAGCCGTTTGGAGTCCATACGTTACATACATACACACATCCTGTTTCATATACATATATTTTTCAGAAAGAACTAGAGTGCAAATTCACCGAGCTTAGCTAACTTATGTCGATAGAAAAATCATTGATTAATCTATGGAAATTAGTTAACCAAAGACTAAAAACTCCTGTTCGATGGGACCACATTCACAGTGATTAGTTAACTAACCCCAATGATTTAACCAATAGTTTTTCATATAATTATAAATATCATTTTGAAATAATCTTGTTTCTAAGATTATATTTTTTGTTCATTTAAGAACAATTAAAAGAAAGAAAAACAACAAACTGTTTAAGTATAAACAAAACTTTACTTTACTTTTCTAAACTTCAAAAACTTTCTACACGTCCGGTAATTTAATACTAGACAGTGGATACTTATTGGTTGAAGGCAGAATACAAAGTGATTTTATTCATTAAATGTGTGCTGCTTATATACTATTTTCTAAACACAGTTGTATACAAAAGTAGTTTAAGCAAAGTGTGAATTGTGACAACAATGTAAAATTATTTCCGTTAAATTCAAAATGATTTCCGTTAAGTTCAAATATTATTAATGAAATGTGACAACATTGCAAAATTGTTTCAAATATTATTAAGAAGGCATGCAGAGTTGTACTTTCGTATGTGAATGATTTCCGTTAAGTTCAAAATAAAGTTTAAATGTAAAAATGAGAATAAATACTATATAATTGAATAAATGAACTGCTTCAGTCTCCCCCTTTGATGCTGATAGCGTCCCGATGAAGCATCAAAATTTATTTTCTAGGTCGACCTCTGGTTTTGATTTTCCTAATGGGTTGGGGTGGACAATTCCTTGATGTCGCTAAAGGTGTTAAAGCAGAAGCATGATAGGTTCCTAGTGGTAGGCTTAAGTCATCTTCATGTGCAATAGTGAAAGAAGTAGTTCCATTTTTCTGTATTATGGTATATGGACCGTCTCGTTTTGGAACGAATTTGGAAGTAATGCCTTTGTTGCTATTACTTAAAACGTGTGTTGCTACTAGCACCTTTGACCCGATTTCCAATGGAGGTTGAATTCGCCTTCGGTTATTACTATTTCCTTTGTTATGGTCCTGTTGTTTGTACACATTTTCTTTGACATCTTTAAAAACGTTTGCCATAGTATCTAGATATGGCGTTATTTCCACGATAAAATTCTCACTCTGAATTACGGATCTTATGTCATGCTGAACTTCAACCATTGTACGAAGCTCTCGTCCAAATGTTAAAAAGGCTGGTGTATACTTTGTAGATTGGCATATTGTTGTGTTCATCGCAAATCTAATACTATGCAATTTTTCATCCCAGGTTTGATGGTCGTTCCCAACTAAAATTCCAAGTTGAGTCTTCATGTCTCGGTTTTTTCGCTCAACTGGATTGGCCTCAGGATGATAAACAGGAGTTAGAATGTGCTGAATGTTGAAGCAAAAAACCACCTTTTGCATTACAGCTGAAATGAATTGAACCCCATTGTCACTGATAACTTTTCTAGGTACTCCGTATCTGAGGAATACTTCGTTGATTAATGTCTTAGCACATGTTTCAGCTGTAGCAGTTTTTAATGGAAACAATTCAACCCATCGGCTGGCAATATCCTCAATTATAAAAATCCATTGAAACCCATTAGATGTTATGGGCAGTGGTCCAAACAGATCAATGGCAATAATTTCAAACCTTTGATTACTTGATACTGTTTGGTAAAGGCCTGCAGGTTTAAGGTTTGTAGCTTTGTATCTTTGGCATTCTATGCATTCTTTGACGTGCTTTACAATGTCTTTTCTGATTCCGGGCCAGTAATATCGCGAAGTAATTTTTCTAATAGTCCTGTCGATGCCATAGTGACCAGCAGTTTCGTCGTTGTGATAATAATTTAGAATGTGTGATCTTTCTTCAGCAGGTATCACAAGCTGAGCGTCTTCGGAGTCCTCGTCATGGTAGCAATAAAGAACACCTTCATTTACAACGTAGCCTCTTTTTGACCAGTGAGCTTGGTCTTCATTCCTAGATTCGATGCACTCGATAATTGCTTTTAGTTCTGGGTCATCCAGCTGATTTTTTCTAATTTCACCTGCATTTTTCCTAGGCATCTCGATTGAAAAAGCACAAATTTCACAAGTATTTGATACATCATGATTGCCTTTGCATGGAGGCCTAGAAAGCACATCAGCTACGACATTCGTCTTACCTGGTTTGTACTCGATCTGAATATCAAAAGGCTGTAGTTGCAACGCCCAGCGTGCTAAACGTCCAGTGGGAGTTTTAATTTGCATCAGCCATTTCAAGGGTTGATGGTCAGTGATTAATTTTACTTGAGTTCCTTCAATATATCCACGATATTTATTAACAGCCCAGACAATTGCAAGAGCTTCACGCTCGATTGTAGAGTAATTACGTTCTGCGTTCGATAACAGTCTACTGGCATACTCAATAGGATGTTCGTCAGGGCCCTCCCCCTGGAGCAAAACTGCCCCTAGAGCGTATCCACTGGCATCTGTTTTCAGCGTAAAAGGTTCACTGTCAACAGCTTGTTTTAATATTGGAGCTGTTGTTAACAATTTCTTTAAATGATTAAATGACTTTTGTTGTTCATTGCACCAAGACCAAACAACATTCTTTTTAGTTAAGGCTGATAAAGGCTTAGATATATCAGCAAAGGATGGTATAAATCGACGATACCATGAGCAGGCTTGTAGAAATGACAGTAATTCTTTAATATTTCTTGGTTCTTTACGGCTATACAAGGCTGATACTTTTTCGGGATCCGTTTTTATTCCTTGAGGGGTTAGTATATGACCTAGGTATCGAACTTCTCTACATGCAAAACGGCATTTGTCTAGATTTACTTTAAGACCAAATTCCTTGAGCTTTTGAAAAATTTTATGTAAATCGCATAAATGTTGCTCAAAACTAGGAGAACAGGATATTATATCGTCTAAATATGCGAGCAGGATTGTTTCACCTAAGGCAGCCTTCAAACGGTCGATAAGTCGTTGGAATGTTGCAGGAGCGTTTCGCAATCCAAATGGCATGCGTGTGAATTTATACATACCAAAAGGAGTAACGAACGCAGTCTTTTCTTGATCAGGTGGGTGAACTCCGATTTGCCAATATCCGCTTTGTAAATCAATTGTTGACATATAGTTTGTTACCTTTGCTTCATGAAGAATATCATCTATTCTGGGTAGGGGGTATCTATCAGGTTTCGTAATAGCGTTCAATTGACGATAATCAACACAAACCCGAATCCCATCAGTTTTCTTGGGTACAATGACTACAGGAGCAGCCCATGGTGATTGGCATTCCACAATTACTCCTAGTTTCAGCATTTTAGCTATTTCAATTTTAAGAGCAGTCTTCTTGGTTAAGGACAAACGATAAGGAGGCACTGCAATCGGTTGATGTTCTCTAGTGTGAATATGGTGAATAGCATAGGGCGTAGCACTGGATGGCTCTTCAAATATAATTTTATTTTGAAGCAACACATGATTTAAATCATTTTTCTGATCTGTAGTAAGACTTGTACCATCTGATTCTTTGAGAATTTTTATATCCATTGAAAATAAGGGTGTAAAGTAGTCATCATCATAATTTATTTTAGGTACTTTGGATTGTGTTTCACCTGTATCGGAAGAGTTATGGTGTGTTTCTTTTTCATGAGGAACCATTGTTTTAAAGATTGACTGTATATATTCAAAGGACTCGTTTTCTTCATCTGGTACTGGTATAGCCATTATTTTTTTTCCATACGTTTTTCTATTAAGTATGAATCATCATGATTTATAAACGAAGGCGTTTTGGGTAAAGGAGAGACGTTTTTTCTTGTCGTGGCTGTTTTTGGTGTACCAAGTATTGGTGACAGCATTTTGTCTCCATCAGCAAATTTAATGAATGCTGAAATCTCTTTCATTACCTTTGTGCATGGGGAGAGCTCTTGGGTAACCTGCATTGAACAAATTGTTGTTTCCATGGGCTTGGTAAAGTTGTACTTCAACTTAGGCTGGTCCTCAAAATACCAAAAATTTTGAGCCATGTTAAGAACAATACCTGTTTGTTCGAGGAAATCGGCTCCGAGTAGCGTTCTGTTTTTCGTGGCATTTGGAAGGCAGATTAATCTTATTTTCCGTATAGTGTTTCCAATTACTATATCGCAAATAGTAGACTTGACACTGTTTGTTGACACTGAACCATCAGCAAGCGTAACTTCTGCACGTACTTCTTGAAAATTACACTTATTTGCGGTGAGTATTTTGGTAAGCTCTAGACTGGCAACACTGGTTTTTGCTCCACTGTCGAAGGTAGCTTCCCCTTTGAAACCAAAGAACCCAACATGCGTTGTTGGTAACGAATGTCCAATTATAGTTGCTGACAGTGAATTAAATGATAGATACTGTGGGCTGGTTGATACTGTGGGATTTCTGCTACAAGTAGGACAGTTTGATCTGTATACACCAGGTGCACCGCATCCGTAGCAAGAAAATATTGGCTTCTTAATGTCTTCTTGTTTCTGTGGTTGATTTACAGGTAGTGGTTTTTGATGAACATCTTGCTTTTGTTCGTCATGTTTTTTCTTCTTAAAACACACTTCTATAGAATGGCCCTTGATTCGGCAAAAACTGCAGCGTTTGGTGTTAAGAATTTCTCTTCCTCTTTCAGTAGCAACAGTTGATTTTGCCTCGAAAAGAAACATTTCTGCTTCGCGGCTGGCTGAAATCAAGTCCTCGAAGGTTTTGATATTTTCCCGATGAACACGGTCTCTTATATTTATGTTGAGAAGACCATACAACATATTTATTTGGACGTCTTCATTTGGACACACTTTAAGTTGTGACAGTAAAAGCCTCTTTTTACACACAAAACTATCAGTCGGTTCTGTTTTCTGCTGTTTGGTGTCAAAAAATGTTGAAAATATACGCCAGTCAGCAACAGGAGGCGTAAACGTGTTACGAATGGTATCTATAGCTTGTTTAAAAGTGAATATAGTGTCTTTGATACCAATCCACCAAGATGCAGCGTAATCCTCCATAAGTAGCGGCATTGCACGTAAAGCATCGACATCAGAAATCTTTTCAATGTCCTTGAAAACACCTATCGCCGATATAAACTCTTCGACAACAGCTGGATCTCTTTGTCCTTTAAAACGGGCAGTGCAATGCGTAAAAGACCCACCTCTGGAATTTACAGCCATTGCAGTTAAGATTTGTTGAAATTGCTCTTGCGAAAACGTTGCCATTTCTTCTGTTTGAAGAGCCTCTGCTGAAATTGATGCGTTGTCTTCTACTTCTTCCTCTTCTTCGGTAGTTGAGTTGTCTTCTTCTTCTTCTTCGGTAATGGTTTCTGAAGCCACTAAGTTGGGCGCCACTGAAATAATCTTGTTTCTAAGATTATATATTTTGTTCATTTAAGAACAATTAAAAGAAAGAAAAACAACAAACTGTTTAAGTATAAACAAAACTTTACTTTACTTTTCTAAACTTCAAAAACTTTCTACACGTCCGGTAATTTAATACTAGACAGTGGATACTTATTGGTTGAAGGCAGAATACAAAGTGATTTTATTCATTAAATGTGTGCTGCTTATATACTATTTTCTAAACACAGTTGTATACAAAAGTAGTTTAAGCAAAGTGTGAATTGTGACAACAATGTAAAATTATTTCCGTTAAATTCAAAATGATTTCCGTTAAGTTCAAATATTATTAATGAAATGTGACAACATTGCAAAATTGTTTCAAATATTATTAAGAAGGCATGCAGAGTTGTACTTTCGTATGTGAATGATTTCCGTTAAGTTCAAAATAAAGTTTAAATGTAAAAATGAGAATAAATACTATATAATTGAATAAATGAACTGCTTCAATTTGTTAAAATTGGTTGCAATCAACTTAATCAAACATTGTAAACTCGTTTCATAGAAATTGTTTAGGTTAAATATTTTCTGGTTATATGGATACGAATTTGCAATATTTTCGTTAACTAATTCCGGTGGTATAACCAATATTTTTCCCTAATAGAAATATCATTGGTTAAACTAATTAAATTGGTTAATTAACAAAACACTAAACACTCCTGTTAGAAGAGTACCGTCTCACAGTGATTAGTTAACTAATGTCTTTGGTTTATTCAACATCATTGGTTGAACCATTACAATTATATAGCATTAACTTTTATATATATAAATATGAATGGTTAATGTCGATGGTTAGTTAAGTGATCGAAATTAGTTAACCAGAGACTCTAAACTCGTGTGTTTCTATGGGTATCAATTCGCAGTATTTAGTAAATGGTTTAACCAATGGTTTTATATGTATAAATAATTTGTAAATGGTTTTTTTATATAGAAATATAATTTTTTGAAAAAAAAAACGCTGAATTATCGAATAACACATCCCACAAAAATTTTTTATTTGTTTTACCAACCTAAACTCGATGCAAGTTGCCCTGCTAAAATATTTTTTACCGCGTAGCTTCACTATTTATTTATGGATTTTCAAATTTCCAGTTTTGTTTGATCAAGTTTGGAGCCATAATATTTTTTTTCTTTTTCAAATTGGAGATAAAGTTCTACATTTGTCGGCGTAGCTTCACTATTTATTTATGGATTTTCAAATTTCCAGTTTTGTTTGATCGGGTTTGTAGCCATAATTTTGTTTCTTTACAAGTTGGAGAAAAACTTCAACAATTGTCGAGCAATTTTTACAATTCTTTTTGGTTTGAACTAGTGTTCTTCCAACTTTGTCATTAGAGAAAATTTTTACTCATAATTTTTTAGTAAATATTTTCTTTTGATTTCGGGAAATTTTCACTGTGAAAGATGAGATTGGCATTTCCTAAAATCCAAAAAATTTTTTTTTAAATCAATAAAAGCCATTTTGAAATTTAAATTTAAAGTTTAAGTGTATTAATACCGATCTATATCAGAACAGAATTTAACCGAGCCACTAGTACACACCCCAGAGTTTAATAGCCACCTTTAAAAGGACTCAATTTATAACTTTCTTGGGTGCAACAAATTTATATTATTTATATATATATTTTTTTTGAAACATTAAGTTAAGGCCAGAAGGCTTTTGGCTACAAAACTTTTTCTGTAGGTTTTTTTTATTAAAAATTTATTGTATCCTTTTTTGCTGTTTTCAACGAATTTTATAACAAAAACTATTTCTTCTTAATTCATTTTACACGTTTATTTGCTTATAAGCGCTTGTTATGTTTTTCTTATTTTAACATCGCTTATTTCCTTCTTCATCTTTTATCTTTTGGTCAACAATACATTGTTTTATTTTACAAAGTAACAAAAATTAACAATGAAATAAAATATAAATAAAAGAATAGGAAAAAAAAAACAAATGAAAGGATTTCGCAACAAAACACCTGAATAAATTGTGATCCTTTTTTTTCGGTGGTTGGTTGGTTGGTTGTTTGGTGCGCTTTTTATTCTTGTGCTGATTGTGTTGACTTTAGTGTAATTGTTGTGTTAGGATGTTATAAAATAAATAAACAAAAGGAGCAAAAAAAAAGGACTTAACCATAAACAAACATTACAAATACCGCAGATTTAAAAAAAAAATAAAAAGAGTTTGTTGCTTAGTAGGAGTGTTAAAGAAGGACCATGGGCAAATATAACTATCGCCACTTAAAGCAACGGTGTTGTCAGAAAAGCTAACCGTTAAGGGTTTTTCGTTTTTGAAAGATGCTCTGCAACTATTTAGGTAAGATTACAATCCTTATTATCAGAGATTGCGGATCAGTTGTATATAATATACTCACAGGATGGTGGCCGGGAAAATATTGTTTAGCTAAAAACCAATTTAAAACCTGCGCTAAAATAGTAAGTTACCTTTAAGAGTTAAATATAGACGATAGCGCCATCAATCATCTTTAAAAGCTGATAACAAGCATACAATCTAGCAAAATCAAATTGAAACAGAACCCCAGCATCTCCATCCTTTTACGTTATTTTTACTTCACACACACGTTTTTTAATAAAAGAAAAAAAAAAAAATAAAACGAATCTAATTTCTAATAACCTTTAAAATTCTAACATCAAAACGTGTTATTTTTTCGCTTTTCTCTACGAACGTTTCAACGTTCAATAATTTTTATTTTATTTCCATTCACAGTTTAAAAAACTTAAAGTCATATTTTATCCCATTTATTTCACCATATTGCTTACTGATACTTTTATTATGAATTCTACAAAACGTACTCGTACAGTGCCTGCGTATTTTGTACATTAATTTTCTACGTAACATTACCCATAAGGTAAATTATTGAATTTACATCTTACAACAGCATCAGCAATTGTTGAAAACTAGCAAAAAAAACAAATTGAAAAAAAAACTAGACGCAAGCAACAGCAGCTACAGAAGAAAATATACAATACAATTTATTGTTAGCAATTTACATGAAATTGAAAACGAAGTGGTAGGAATAAAGGAACCAACATGGCCACATGTGATCCCAAACACTAAAGAGTTTCTTGAGAAAATATTTTTGTCTGATTTTTGATTCAGATTGTGGTCTCTCTGCTCTTAAAGAATTATTATGCAGTTAAAAAAATACTTATATTAAC
This sequence comes from Lypha dubia, assembly GCA_947311025.1. Classification (NCBI taxonomy): domain Eukaryota; kingdom Metazoa; phylum Arthropoda; class Insecta; order Diptera; family Tachinidae; genus Lypha; species Lypha dubia. The sequence continues at coordinate 6,500,551 of OX371262.1, read as the reverse complement.
CCTAAATGGGCCAATGTAATGTGGGTGGCGCTGCCTCATTTTTATCATAATTTTTTTTGGTCGATGTATTTGATAAGAATCGTGTAAGTGTGAAATTAAAACAAATAATAAATATTATGTGGGCGTGGCATAGCCTCCTTTTTTTAAACAAAATTAGTTTTTACAATTCATTAAAATTAAGTTAGTTAATGCAGTTTAAAAAGTTTATTTTCTTTGTATTTGCACGAAACCGCCCACTTTTCTGGAACAAAGTTTTTTTTTTCAGAAATCTTATGAGTAAAAGATGTTGAAAATAATTTGTATAAAGAAATTTTATTACTTCTAGGACATCGTATATAAGGGTATCTACGATTTAATCCTTTGGAAAAAAAAAAACTGAAACCTGCAAGTATTTCAAAAGTGGGAATTCTAAACCTTAACCCTAGACTACCATCGAAAAATTTTCATGGCATTCAAACTATGGTAGATTTTTATTAGTTCTTCTTGAAATAAATAAATATTTTACACAAAAATTTATATATGTGACCCAGTCTATGAAAAGGTGGCTTATGACTCAAAAAATTATTTTTCACCGAGAAACTGACGAAATGCATTGTTTATCTCTAACAACTGATTTCTTGAAAATTTTTTTTTGAGTCATAGACCGGGTCACATATATTAAATATATTGGTGCTATTACACCAATCAAAAGTGAATATTGAACAGCAAGACGACAACATATCAACGACATGTTGTGCCAACTACGTTAAACAGAATTCTATTGCTCCCCCGTAAGAAAAATAATCCACAACACATTTGTTAACATGTCTTAAACACTTCTAGTTGCAAAATTTTTTAATATTAAATTTATAAAAATGGAATTTCTAACAATCAAAGGTAATTTTTATATTTATTTTCATGCAGTTCCAGGCAGGCAGGGCAAGTACGAATCGTCTTTGTAAATCACAGTGAAAACTCAGCTACTTAAAGAAAAAAGGAAGAAATTTATACCACATTTTCTCTTAACTACGGTTTTACTTAAGAAAGTGTTTGAATAAATTTCACCTTTTAAAGGAAGTACTAAGGCGACATTTTGCAATTGAAATTTATTTTAATTTGCAACAGTTTTGCCAAAAATCCTTAAGACGACGTGGTAGTTAGTGTGTGTGCAAAAGTCACGAAAAGAAACTAAATGAAAAAACTTTTCTTTTTCGGTTGTTGAATCATTTACAATGGTGAAAAAAAAAGAAAAGCTGATTTATTTGAAATGCCAGGCACTATACAACAGTTTGCGGCAGTGTCATCTCAACAAGATTTTTGCTGAAAAAATTCTCAAGATCGAAAGGATTTTCATTTTTCTTTTTTTTTTTAATAAAATAAGAAACTTAGACTGAACATACCGTCAGCTGGATAAACACTGCCTTACAAGTGAAGCTAGGCATTCTTCCAAGTTTTAAAGGACGAAGGGAAGCTTTTACGGAGAGAGAAAGAGAGAGAGAGAGAGAGAACAGTGCAAATACTTTCAACCTTCTCCTCATTATGGCAACTTCTGAAGAAATCGTTATAGGGTGGATATATACTCCTAGCATATGCACCTTTTAAATAGTGTCCTGTAATGTAAACGCAACAAGAGTCCTTTTTTGGTTACGAGGTGTCTCTCAAGTATTGCAGATCTACTGTAGTCATATTGGGGTCATATTAGCCTCGCTATGGAACAGGTAACCTCATTAGGCCCTCTGGTCTGCTTGATTTCAAATAAAGTCTGCTGAATCATCGCTTTACAGATCTTCAGCGGGACGCCAACCGTTTCTTGAATATGCATTCGTTCTCCGGATTTGGCAAGTTCATCCACAAAAACATTACCGGGCACATCGCAGTGCCCTTGACAGGGGTATAGGTGAGTTTTAGAGTGAAAAAATCTTGGTAGGAAGGCTATAATATACCTGGGAGTGGTTTTGCTCCCCCTAAAGTCTTCCATTTATGTTATTAGTATTCTCCTTATTAAAATCATGTCTCCTGCAAAGAGCTGTGTAAGCGAGATGCTTATTATCTATTATACAAACTTACTCATTATAAAGGAACTAGTTTTACTGGGCTAACAATTCTAACAAAAGATTCCCCACCCACTCGATATTTTTATTATAACGAGTTCTATATACATATCCAGTTTATTAAAACTCCTTTGGCCTTGCAGCTCATCTTAGTTTCGTTTTCGATGATTCAATATTTTTAAGTGCAACTTAAATATTAACATTTACTTCGCCACTTGCCACTTGCATTAAAAATAACATAAAAATAATATTATATACAAGTAGAGGATTCTATAAAAATCTTTATGTACATAAATTTTAAGTTATTCAAGGATTTAAAAATAGCAGCTTCACACAAATATCCTTTTTTTTTTCAATAGGAATGCAAACATGTGTGTATAGGTATGCAAAATCCAACTACCCTGTAGTTCTGAAGGTGATAATATTCATCAGTATTTATAATGTAAGAAAGATATATGCCACTGCATTAAACGAATGGGAATAATCTTGTCTGGTAAAAATCTAGTGGAAGTCAAATGTAAATTTCAAGATGAATAAATAAAATCAGTGTGCCCTCCCTATAAGTCTTTAAGTAACTCTGTTGTTAGTGGTTCCTGGTGGTTTATAACTACAAATTATTAAAGTAAAATCAAAGATGGCAGTGCTAAAGCTACTCCATTAATTTACTCCTTCAAAAACTATGGGGTTTAACGTCTGCTCTTATTTTTGGCTTGTTTAAGTCTCTAAGCAAATGCGAAAGTGTTGAAATATATTAAAGAGTATGCAAGTAGTGTACATATGTAGTAGTTTATGTAGCCATGTGTGTTTGTGTGAGTGTGTGTATGACTTTGTGAGTGTTTCCTGTACTTACTACCGCTAAGCTGATGACATGAATTATGCCATTCTCAGCGTAGTAACAAAGTGACTTTATTTTGCATTTTTTCCTCTTCTTAACCAAAAAAAAAAAAAAAAAAAAAAACCATATATTTTTATTTTTTAAAGTAGTAAATTATGTAAATTTTATACGATTCCTAATAAATTAAAAATAAAGTTTTTTTTCGCAAAACTTAAGTTTTATTTTTAAACAAAAAAAAAAAAATTCCTGCAGCAGAGAGTTTTCAACTGAAATGTAGTTTTCATTAAAGTTTAAGTGATTAACGCTTGAATTTGTGCCAGTTATATGGGTCATAAAGAGACTACGATGCAAATTTACAGTGTTTAGTTAACTAATCCCGGTGGTTTAACTAATGCTTTCTTCTATAGAAAAATCGTTGCTTAAACACCACCATTAACTAAACATAGTGTTTAGTTAGCTAATCTCTTGGGTTTAAGCAATGATTTTTTTATATACACATACATATTAATGGTTAAACCACCAAAATTAGTCAATTAAAGGCTTAAAAACTCGTATTACAAAAAGATTTTAGTTTTAATTTAAATTTCATTAAAGTTGAAGAGACTAGCGATTGAATTTCTGCCGGTTATGTTGGTCATAATAGACTAGAGTGCAAATTTACAGTGTTTAGTTAACTAATCCCGGTGGTTTAACTAATGCATTCATTCTCCTATAGAAAAATCTTTGGTTAAACACCACCATTAACTAAAAATTCTTGCTATATGAGTTCATATTCATAGTGTTTAGTTAGCTAATCTCTTGGGTTTAAGCAATGATTTTTTTTTATATTATAGTTAAACAAATTTTAAAAACTCGTATTGAAGAAAGTTTTTAGTTTTAAGTTAAATTTCATTAAAGTTTAAGAGACTAGCGATTGAATTTCTGCCAGTTATGTTGGTTATAATAGACTAGGGTGCAAATTCACATTGATTAGCTAAGTTCTGACGATAGTTTAACCAATGGATTTTCCTTATAGTTAAACAAATTTTAAAAACTCGTATTGAAGAAAGTTTTTAGTTTTAATTTCAATTTCATTAAAGTTTAAGAGACTAGCGATTGAATTTCTGCCAGTTATGTTGGTTATAATAGACTAATTCACAGTAGCAATGGTTTAACCTCTGAATTTTTCGTATATAAATATTCTTGCTTAAACTATAGAAATTAGTTAACCAAAGACTAAAAACTCGTTTTATGGAAGTGTATATTCACAGTGATTAGTTAGAAAATAACAATGGTTTAACCTCTGAATTTTCCTTATATACATATTCTTGCTTAAACTATAGAAATTAGTTAACCAAAGACTAAAAACTCGTTTTATGGGAGTGTATATTCACAGTGATTAGTTAGAAAATAACAATGGCTTAACCTCTGAATTTTCCTTATATAAATATTATTGGTTAAACTATAGAAATTAGTTAACCAAAGACTAAAAACTCGATTTATGGGAGTGCATATTCACAGTAATTAGTAAGAAAATAACAATGGTTTAACCTCTGAATTTTCCTTATAGAAATATTATTGGTTAAACTATAGAAATAAGTTAACCAAGGACTAAAAACTCGATTTATGGGAGTGCATATTCACAGTAATTAGTAAGAAAATAGCAAATGCCGATGGTTGAACCAATTGTTTTCCATTTTATATCCATGGACTAAAAACTCGTTTTACATGGCTGTCAATTCGTAGTATTTAATTATCTAATACCGATCGCTTAACCAATGATTTTTTATATTAAATATAATTTATTTAAATTTAACCAAAGAGTGAAATGTGGTGTTATAAATAGTTTTCTTGGTACCCATTAAAGTATATGTGATTAACACTTGAATTTCTACCGGTTATATGAATGCAAATTCACAGTGTTTAGTTAACTAACGACAATGGTTTAACCAATGCCTTTTTATATATAAATATCTTTGGTTAAACTATTGAAATTAGTTAACCAAAGACTGAAAACTCGTTTTATAGATATTTTTTTTGCGAAAAATTTCTTCTGTTTATATAAGTACAAATTCGGAGTATTTAGGTTAACTAATGTCGATGGTTTAACCAGTGCGTTTTTAAATAGAAGTTTCATTAGTAAATCAAAGATGGGAAAATTCTTATTATATACATAGGTGCCAATTCGCAATATTTAGGAAATGTCGATGATTTAACCAATGGTTTTTTTACATATTCATAAATATAATTGGTTAAACTCTTGAAATTAGTTAACCCAATCATTGTAAATAGGGCCCTGAAAGTTGATTCAGTGCCTAGAACACTTTTATAACCGACTGAGTAGATTTGTGCCAAAAAACCTTTTAATGTCATTAAGAAACTTGGCAAAATTTTATATTTGAAAAGAGAATTTGTAAGTATTTGTGTTGTATTGGAGAAAAATGCAAGAATAAATAAGGAAAAAAATTAAGGAAAAAAAAAGTTTATAAAGTAAAATCTTCATTGAAGTTAAAATTAAGTTTCCTACATTTTTAAATAATATTATTTTCATATTTATTAAGCAACTAACTAATTTGTTTTGCAATATTCTCTTTTTTTCTTCCATTTTAGGTAAGTGTTGGCCATTTAAAATCCATAGAATCATATGTAAGTTTTTATTTTATGTATTTTCTATATTTCTTGTAAATTTGTATACCAAAAACTTACACAATAAGGAAAAAAACACCCGATAAATATTTAGAAAACAATAGATTTTTGCTAAAAACCATACCTACCGCATTTTGCTAATAAAATTTGCAAATGAAATAAAAAAAAAATTAAATATACCCGCCACTTCATCATCTATAAACGTATCTATTCACGTATCAAAAATTGAACCAAATTAAAAATTTTGTGGAAATTGTAGTTTATTTTTCATTTACTCGCAACTAAAAGTTAACACCAACACAAATACAATTACAGTAAAACATGGCAAATGCAAACAATTATTTTTAATTAAATTTTGAACAACGAAGAAGTTAAAGCGACGAAAAAAATAATTCATGGAGATATATAAAAAAAAAACCTCGGGTGAGAGAACCAATATTTTGGGGTGATTTGACAGCCCCAATAATCCTTTAATTCCAGCCTTCCGAAATCTTTTGAAAACTTTTTTAAGGAAACGACAAATAAAATCATTAAACTATTAAGTGTTGTTCTAAGCTAACTCTTCTCTAGATGACTTTTTTGATCTTTCTCCCTCTTCAGATATATAAAAAAAAGACGTCGGTTGAGAGAACCAATGTTTAGGGTGATTTTACAGCCCCAATAATCCTTTAATTCCAGCCTTCCGAAATCTTTTGAAAACTTTTTTAAGGAAACGACAAATAAAATCTTTAAACTATTAAGTGTGTTCTAAGCTAACTCTTCTCTAGTTGACTTTTTTGATCTTTCTCCCTCTTCAGCGAGGGCAAAAAGGGGGAAAAAAACGAAACTTGAAAAGTGATCAGCGAACTAAAATGTACTACAGAAAAAATGTCTACTAATAAATTTTTAAAACTCAAATTAAACACCAGAAATAATGATACAAATATTATACTAAATCATCTTGGATATACTCGCCTGTACACAACAACATACATACATACTATCATCTATGGTTATTTAAGTAATCAAGCTACACATATTGTGAGCAGGAGTAAATGTGTTTGAATTTTATTGCCCGAAAGGAATTTAATTTCAATTCAATTTTAAAACAATGCAAAAGGATTTTGTTTTTCAAAGAAAAGTGAAAATAAAATAAAAATAAAAATAGAATTATCCAAAGAAGTCTTGCCATTTATTTCAGAATTTTCGATTTTTCAGATAGATTTGCATTATATCTTTATGGAAATTGGTATTCACTAGCTCATATTTTGATATTATTATAATCGCAGTCAAAAAGATAATATGAAACTTTCAGTCCATATCTGGCGATTGTATTCCTCAGATAATACCAAGCGGTTTTTGCTTCTTACGAATAGTTTCCCTGTTATTTTATATAAAAAATATTAGCCGTGGCCGCATGAGTCCTTTTGACGATTCCCAACACTTGTTGGAGTAACCTCCTTGCCTATTTGCAATTTCGTTAATGTGCCTGGGTGAAAAAGTTCAGAAATTATATTAGATATTTTAACGATTCCAATAACATCACTAATTTTACGAAAATTCATTATCATTCCATTTTAACTCTATGGATATTTTTGAATCGACTTGTGAAAAGGAAGAGGTTATCAATTTCTGTGTGTGTTTTTTCTTAATCAGCCTTATTTTGTTTCTATTTTTATATTATTATTATTACGAACAAACGTAATTATTATTTGAACTTATATTGATTTACATATGAAAAGTAATATTATCAGGCTCAAGTTCAGTTTTATTGAATTAATGAAAATTCAAAATTACTAAGAGTTTTTTTGTGTTGGAAAATATTATTATTTATATCCAATCAGTTTTTAGCAGAACGTATCAGTACTGATTTCAAGGCCGCTACACCTCTCATCAGCGTTCAATTGTCCATCTTTACAATTTTCGTAAAGTGGATACTAATTGAGAAGAATATCAACTATTTAACCAGTTTTCAACAGAAATAGAATATGAGAATTCACTGTTTCATTGTAGAATAAAAATTGAATTAAAAATGAATTCTCATATTCTATTTCTGTTGAAAACTGGTTAAATAGTTGATATTCTTCTCAATTAGTATCCACTTTACGAAAATTGTGAAGATGGACAATTGAACGCTGATGAGAGGTGTAGCGGCCTTGAAATCAGTACTGATACGTTCTGCTAAAAACTGATTGGATATAAATAATAATATTTTCCAACACAAAAAAACTCTTAGTAATTTTGAATTTTCATTAATTCAATAAAACTGAACTTGAGCCTGATAATATTATTTTGTTTCACGTTTTTCGACTACGCCAAGTAATAGATTAAAGACAAACACCATATTTTTCTGAATATTTTAACCAGAGTACGTATTTCCTCACTCATGAAGATGAACCAAAAATATGCTCACATTAAATGCGAAACTCACTCATGTGTTTGTTATATTTTCCCATTAATCATTACTGAGTTAGTTTTTACTACTCAGTTTAAGAGTGGCTCACAACCTGTTTTTCAAAATATTTTTTATTTTGAAAATGTTTGCTTGCAAGTTGCTTCCATACATTTTGTATGAAAACCCCGGGGCAAGTTGTTCCCCTTAAATATTGATTTTTCACAATTATCTTTTATATACTTTTTTTTTTTTAACTAGGACCAGCACTCAGGAATGACCCCTACGTATGGTGTATATTGTGCCGGAACTAAGGGAGATGGATAGGGTAGAGAAGATAGATGTTGAAAATTCAGAAGGCTTAACTCTTTTAAAACTCTGCTTTGCGCGTTATGTTAATTTTTTTAAGGCAGTGTTGAGGCGCCTCCGGTGTTAAGTAGACGCATTAACTTTGTTAAGCTGTAGTAGCAGAAATTTTTTTAATTGTTTTACTTCGCCGATGTTTCTGCTAACCGACGAAGGAGGGCTATGTTGTGTACATTAGCTTGGAACAGCATCAATCGCTGTCGAAACAGTCTTTTATTTGCAAAGGTTTTCTTGCAGTTTGGTCTCATGCTTATTGGTAAATTGAAGCTGACCTTGAGAGATATTGAGTATCGCATAACACATTTTTTTTCTTTTATTGGGGGCTTATTGCAGTTTGGTACCAATTTTTTTTTTTTTTTTCTTCGGTTTTAAGTTTTTTCCCTTTCTTCTCCATTTACATATGAACCAATTTTCTTATTTTTTGTTTTGAAAACGGTTGCTGGCAGTTAAATCCCATGCAACTTATTTTTGCAAAATCCCAGGGGCCAGTTGTCTCCCCAAATTAGTGAATGGCGCATTTAACGGGAATGTTGCGCATGAATGTTGAGTGGGAAGAAGCTTTTTTGTATATATATTTCTTAATGGAAAATTTTTTTAATTATGTAAATTCATTCATTCGTTCATTCTTTTGTCCATAAACACGCTAAATCAATCCAGTGTGTATGCATACAAACTTTTAATATGATGTTAGGCTACAGTAAAAAAATAAATGTAACAATCAATTTCTACAAGTGTAAAAACACCAATACATTGATATTTCCTACATGTTCTCTTTATGACAAAGGCTGATGTAGATTATCTGTAATTGCTACATTTATAAACCGATTTAGCAAGTCTACGCCTGCATTTGGGTCCTGAAATATTCATTAATATATAAATCCGCTATTTATGGATAATTTTTTCTGTGCGATTGCGTTTTTTTTTTTTTTTTTTGTGTACCACAATTATTTATTAAATTATAAAGTTTTGATTTGATTTTTATTTTGGCTCCAGAAATTTTAAATACAATTCCCATTTTCTAATGAAATTTAATACTCTATTACAAGTCAGTTTTCAAATGGCAAATATAATAATAGACAGAAAATATAATACATGAACTAATCAAATCAATAGAATGCAAACAACACATGACATGTTGCAAAGACAAAAAAAAAATACTCCTGAAGGATACATGACTTTTAAAACAACGTTTTTATTTTTAGGGTTTTTTTTTTGACATTTACATACTCACTGTATGTGATGGCACTGTAACAAAGTGCTGACAAAGTGCATGCATGTACACTTGTATGTTGAGTAATGTTGAGTCAATGTTATAAAATTCTACATGTATCCTGACACGTGTACTTCAAATATTTTTTCAGAAAATACGAAGTTTAAAATACTTTTGCTTATTTTTTTTGCGATTTAAGTTCTCTGCTTTAAACGAGCGCGTTATAATGTCATCGATAATCTTTTTATTTTTATTTTCAATTTAAAAAAAAAATATTAATAATTGGCAAGATTCATCAGCAACACCAATTTAAAAGAGTCATATAAATACCTACATAAGTTATAAAATTCTTTTTTATGACTTCTAATTAAGTCATGTCAGTAAATGAATGGAAAAAGAGTCACTAAAATTAACTTCCAGATAGACAATAGGAATATGTTTGGATATTTTAAAGGAAACATGGCGGACTACTAAATAAGTGGAAGGCATCGATGGATTAGATTACTCTTGAAGGTGAAATATAGGGGGAAAGAAAAACCGTCCCTGCACATCAAAATATAAGATAAATTTTCTGTTATTATGTTCTGTATAAATAAAAGTTATAAATAACTCAGTTCCATGAAATTCATGATGTTGATGACTTGCCCTGACCAAGGATCAAACCCAAGACTTAAGTCATGGTTTACGTAGTATTTAACGCTCTAATCACTTCAGCCAACACCACCCTCAAGAAAACAAAAGGAGTTGTGTTGAATATTTGGTATTTACTTGTCCAGAACCTCAGTGGCACTGACTATTAAGAGATCTGGAACTGTTTAAAACTTACACCCAGGCGCGGATACAGCTTTATCTTTTGGGGGGTAACTTTTTAGAATCTATATATATAAAAATGAATGTCTGTCTGTCTGTTTGTTTGTTTGTTTGTTTTTTTGTGCTTTATAGGAGTCCAAACCCTTGGACCGATCTTCCTGAAATTCTCACAGCATATTACTGTGACTCTGGAAGGAATAATAGACTATATGAAGTTTTGATTGCACAAAGAGGCGTGGCACCGCCCATATAACCCAAAAATTTAAATCGCCATAATTTGGGCATTTTTTGACCTACGTCAATGATATTTGGTACATATGGTATTGGCATATTTTGGAATACGTACCAGAAAGTGGGTGGGACCACGCCCCTTTTTAGGAAAATTTAAAATCGTAATATAGTCTTAACTACTAGACCGATCGTCATTAAATTTTCACAATTGGATATATAAATACTTTTAATTTTATTTTATAACGAGGGGGTAGCAAAGCACACCGGGATAAGCTAGTTTTATATAAAATTATGTTCTTTTAAATATTAATTTTTTTTAAATGACAATAATTAAAAAGAATTGTGTCAAAACATAATATTATTGATTCCACTTGAATGATTGTTCGGAGCAGGCAGTCACGTAAACCAAAAAAAATTGAGGGGTAAATATCCTATTTACCCCCTCCCCACCCTGTAGCTGCGCTGCTGACAGGAGATATTAAAATAGTTCTTAATGTCTTAATAACAGAAAAAAACACTTGGATAACAATAAACCTATCATCTCTTCTCTTTGTAAACAGAGAGAATAAATGAAAGAAGGTGTAGCAACGAGATTAGAAATGGATTAGAGTTAAAAGATTCAGTAAAAGCGGAAAGAAAGACAAGCGGAAGGAGAAATAAAGATTTATTGCAAGATTGCGTCTATTCTCTAGATCAGTACTTGATTGATTGATTGATTGATTGGTTCTCGGGAAAACAGGACACTGCGACCATGAAGATCTATTGTATCCCCTGCAAGGTGCTATAGCACCTCAGCCAGACCCACTTTCCTGAGGAATCTCAAGATTGCCAGTGGTTCTAGCATTGGCAGTTCCAAGTCCTCCAATAGGTGCTTGCCCAATTGGCTATGTCTTCTGTGGCACAACGATTCACAGTCCTTCAGAACATGCTCTGGAGTTTCATCCTCATAATCACAGAATCTACACAGGCTATTTCTCTCAATGCCAAGTCTGTTGAGGTGTTTTCTCAGTCTACAATGGCCTGTGGGGAAGCCTGTGAGAATCCTTAGATTATAGATTAGTACTTAAACAATCCCCTTTTCCTTGTGAAAGCTCTAAGGCCATTAAAGTGTGTCGTATGTCAGCTGGGAAGAAAAACGAAGCTTTAGTGACCTGTTGTTTTATATCCAGTAAAAGACTCTCATTTTCCCTTTCGCTTATCTTGAATTTCTTTTATGCCCATAATGGCATAATCTTCTTCTCTACCGTTTAACGATATCCCCTTCAGCTGTCCAATCAGACAAAGAACAACGCAACGGGAGTCAATAAATAAAACATTTCCTATCTTACAAAAGTGTCCAATACAAAAAATATTTAATTAATTTGGGCAATAAATTTGTATGCCAATTGTGTATAATTTTGTTTCTTAAAATTTTCGTTGTATCATTCATGAGAATTCCATTATTTTTTTCGGATTTTTAACATTATGGTTGTTAATAAAATAATGTGTACATAAATCAATCAATGACAAAAGTGTCCTGTCCCATTAATAGCGCGTGTATAAAGAAATAAAGCAACTGTAAATAAGGCTCATTTAAGATGTCAGAAAAATAAAGCTAAACAAATGAGTAGAAATAATGCAACAATTCCGAAGAAGAGTGATTTAAAATGCTAGATGAAACTAAGGTATACTTACACACACACATACACATACAACCATACTTAACTACATGGTCTTGTTCCATAGTGTTTACACACACTTTGGGACATTTGTTTAAATGTGTCTAAATGTTTAATATCCGGCCAAAATGTTTAACAAACAACGAGAGCGAGTGGAAAAGAAGAAACAATTGAAATTCAAACAAACATTGATTTATTGACCAACGTTATTTGGTTTCTCCTTTTGTTTATTTCTTTTCTCTTCAACTCTACTCAGTATTTTTCATTTTATTTGTTTGACTATATATCAGAAGAACAAAAGGAAAAAAAAACAAAAAGTAGGCTTTAGCAGACGACTATTGTTAAATATAAAATATTTTTTCTTCTCCAAAAAGGAAAATCCCATCAACAGAAAATTATTGTTAAGAAAATGTATCGTAATGTTTCACTTGAATGGTTTGCAATTCTTTAACACAACCAACAACAGACATTTTATGAAACTTGTTAACCACTACTTGTGACAACGAAATATGGCTTTTGACTAAGATCTTTTCATTTCCCCTGCAACAAAAAAAAAAAAAAAAAAAAATTAAATAAGAAATAATTTAGAGGCTTTGACAACATGTGTTTTTCTCAAAAGCTACTTATTGTATCGAACACCATATTATCAAGTGATTTATGGCATTTCATTGGTTTTTATTACCAACCAATTTAGAAGCGCCTTTTTTACAATGGCAAGAAAATATTATATCACAGGAAACAACTAGGCGAATGATTAATATTAAATTAATTTCTATAGAATTATTTAATGGTATTGTATGGCTGCTGTTTAATAGCGAAGTATAAATTATATAAAAATATTTGTTATTAATTGGCTTAAGGGAAATTTTATCACCAAGTATTTATTGTAACAGCAAAATAATTAATTAAATTTGAAAATCCACATTTCCCCCAACGAAACGTCCGCTAATACCTCATTTCATTAAAAGTTAACTTTATAGAAACTCCCTAAAGAATTTCAGCAGGTAAGAATTATTCTACTAGGGAGATATTAAAAACGAGTCTGAATCTTTTTTTTATTGTTTTATAAATTATTTCGCAACTTTCCAATGATGAAAAAAATTATTAAGAAAAAATTTCCCTTTAAGGGAAATTTGCATATGTCGAGGGAAATTTTTAAATAAGTTAAAAAATTTTAATCCCACATTTCCCAAAATAAAACGTCAGCTAATACCTCGTTTCATTATTGGTTAACTCTATAGAAATTCTCCAAAGAATATAAGTAGGTAAAAATTATAATACTAGGGAAATTTAAAAAACTAATCTGAATGTTATTTTATTCTTTTAAAAATTATTTTAAAAGTGTCCAGTGACGAAAAAAATTATTATGCAAAAATTTCCCTTTTAGGGAAATCTACACATGTCGAGGGAAATTTTTACATAAGTTAAAAATATCTTTTTCTTAAGCAAAATAATTTTACATTTAAATATATATTGCAAAAATATTTCCTAATAAAAATTTCCCCAAAAGGGAAATTTTATTAGACAGATCTATTTAACAATTTACATTTTATAAATTACATACATACATATTTCTATTGATAAATGTACCTTATATTTAAAATTATAATAAAACTAAAAGGAAATTTCCCTAATAGGGACATTTTTTCTCTACTACAAATAATTCATAAAATTTTGCATTTTCCAGCAAGGAAAATTTTATTACATATGTGAACTAAAAATTTTAACATAAATACAATTGTCCTTTTTAGTGATATCTTGCCTTAGCATGGGAGATTTATAAAGTTGTGCATCATATTTACTGTATATTTTTTATAGAGTTTTGCGTAAATGATGCAACTTAAAAATGTGCCTATAAAAAGGAATTTTATGTTTGTGAAGAAATCGAATAAATTAGGTATGTATACGATGTTACGTATGTGCATTAAATTTTTAAAGAATTTATTAAATTTCAAGACTTGTTTTTTAAAATTTCACAATGCATACTGTTTTTTATAACATTCATTGTACACTTTTTTTAATATTTTGTATTCCCACTTTGTGCATTTATTGTAAAAGCTCAATCAACCGCGTTATTCTCCTGCTGGTTGCCAGTATTATGAAAATTTCCTTTATACACAACAACAATAAATTTAATGGACTATTCGCCATACCGAATAAGACAAGTACGCACAAGAGAAACACCCACAACTAGTAGAAATAATTTGGCTAAAAAAAATCGTTTTTCTTTTTTTTTCGTTTAAAAGCCGTGAATATTGATAATAAGCACGATTGGTCTGAGATCAATGAGTTGTTATAACAACTTCAATACACTGCCACCGGTTGCAGTATGGTGACAAATAAAGAAGATATTTATGGTCGGTCACATGTAGAGAAATACGAAATATTAACTGCATTTTACTGGAAAGCGAAAAAAATCTACATATTTCCCATATCAGTTGTTATTGGCAAGGAATGTAAATGAATTTTTTCGAAAAATTCGTTTATTTAATGAACACATACGTTAATTTAATGAAAATATTTATTAAAATTTATTGAAAAACGATGCACTGAAACTATTTGTTGTTTGTATGAACAATTTCTTTAATTTAAAATAGTAGTGTTCTTGTAACATTGCAATTTATGAACAATTCATTGAAACAATGAACTTTTTCAGTGAACTAAATTTATTGTTTCCGTTAAAAAAAAAATTCGTTGATTTAATGTATTTATTCATTGAAATAATGAAAATTTTTCCCTGAATTTTCGAATCCATTGCAGATGTTAACTTTTTGTCGACTTTGGTCTAACAGGAGATCTTAGGACTTAGCTTGGACCTACAATTTTACTGTGTGGTTCCATACATTGGCCAACTAAGAGTTACATTATGTGTCACTTTGATTTGGGAAAATCAATAGAACTAAATTGCTTGAAAAAAAAAAAAACCAACCCAACCTCTTCGTGATGAAAAATTTCAATTCATACTTTAGCTTTTTCAAATTTTTCAAATCTAAAATTCAATTTCTGCCTCGGTAGGGTGCAAATGAAATGGCAGCAGCAGTAGCAGCAGCTTTACAAAATTTACAAAAAAAAAAAAAATTATAAGTGAAAATCGAATTAAATGAAAATTTGCATACCGCGTGAAGTCATTTCAGTTGTAAATACATTCACTTCTACTTCTGTGCATTTTTCCTGCGCAAAAATTGTTTTTTAAATGTCCCGTCGAGTGTATTACAAACGAAACTGTATCCTGTTCCTCAATTTTATTTATATATTTTTTTCGTTTCGTTTTGTTTTGTTTTGCATTAAATGCTTGTCTGAATTTTTTTTTGCCTTTTGTAAAAAAAAAAAATCAAAAGAAAAACAAAATGCAAAATATAAACAGAGTAATATTTCCGCTTAAGCCCATAAGCTTTTATAGCATTTGTAGTGGAATAATTGAGTAAAATTTTTCACAAATGTTATAAGAAAAACAACAAAACAAAGTATAAAATATATAAAAACAATGAAAGCATTCAGAAACTATTAAAACAAAAACCTAAACAAAAAAGAAAACAAAAAAATTAAACCATATTGAGGATTATTTTGGTTTTTCATTAATGCAATCTTTAGGCTTTTACACAAAATATACATTAATGAAATCCATGTTGCAATATTTACTTATTAAAGGAAGTTAACAACGAGGAAGAAAACATATAAACGATTTTTGAAAAAAAAAAAACATTTAATTGAATTTCGTTAAATAAATATTTACTGGTAGTATTGTGAGCAATCAGACAAAAGTTGCAGCATTATCGTTATTATTATTTTTATTATTGTCGGTTGCCAGGAAATGTTGTAGTGCCTGCCATGTTTCATGGTTTCTTTATTGTGTCGGCTAGTTTGTTTTTTAATTCAATTAAATTGTTCTACATAAAAAGTATTAAAAAATATCAAGGCTTAAATATCAATGGTTTAATTTAAAGTAATAAAAGAAAATCTGTCACACCGGTCACACTAATTATTTTAATAATTTTTTTTTTCGATTGTTAGTAATGAAAGAAGAAAATATTAAAAATCTTCAGCCTTCTCCTTAAAAAATATAATTAAGATCATGTCACACCTGTCACATCAAAATAAATTTTACGTTTTTTACTTATTTTCTTGCGATTTTCAGTAATCAAAGTTTTACTCTTAACAACTAAAAAATATAAAATATACCGCTTTTTCTATTCTATAAGCAGTTTTAAAAAATTCCCTGTTTTATTTATAAAAAAAATCTTTTAGAAAATCTGAAGCTGTATATCATTGGTCCTACTGACGCGACCATTGTATTGCTTGCGACATTTTATTAGCGAGAAGGTAGTAAAATTTCTCTGTCACACCTGTCACACCTAGAAAACAGTTTCCAGTATTTTGCTAATTTTTTTAAAAGGTGAAAAATTAAATATTTTTTCACCCTTATCACCTACAAATATAACTCTTTTCTATTGAGTCAATATAAGAAGTTTTAAAAAATTCCATGATTTATTTAAAAAAACATCTTTCCTAAAATCTTAAGCTGTCCATAATGGCTCCTACTGACACAAGCATTCTATTGCCAACGATATTTTGTAAGAAAGGCGGTAAAATTCTCTTCATTTAGTACGTAAATTACATTCCTTATCCTTATTATTATTGTCGCCGTCCAGGCAGTGTTGTAGTGCCATGTTTATTAAGAGTTTGTTTTTTAATTCTATAAAACTACTAGCTTATCCCGGTGTGCTTCGCTAACCCCCTCGTTATAAAATAAAATTAAAAGTATTTATATATCCTATTGTGAAAATTTAATGACGATCGGTCCAGTAGTTAAGACTATATTACGATTTAATTTTCCTAAAAATGGGCGTGGTCCCACCCATTTTTCTCCTGGTACGTATTCGAAATTATACCAATACCATATGTACCAAATATCATCGACGTAGGTCCAAAAATGCCCAAAATATAACGATTTAAATTTTTGGGTTATATGGTCGGTGCCACACCCCTTTGTCTAATCAAAACTTCATATAGCCTATAATTCATCCGAAAGTTCCAGTTAAATACTGTGAAAATTTCAGGAAGAATGGTCCAAGGGTTTGGCCTCCTGTAAGGAACAAACAAACAAACAGACAAACAAACAAACAAACGCACAAATAAACAAACACACATTCGGTTTTATATATATAGATGTAAGTCCGATTTCTCAATTGTATTTGAGAATTTTTCTATAAAATGTTAAGGATTAAAATTGTGTAAATTTTGTTCAGCTCTACGGGAATTTGGTTATTGTGGGCACATTTATGTCTGTCGCTCATTAGGACCAATGGGAAATTAAAGCCAAGGATCCATACTTATAGACTGTGTAAGTCCGATTTCTCAATTGTATTTGAGAATTTTTCTATAAAATTTGCTTGTCACTCATTTGGACCAATGGGAAATTAAAGCCAAGGGTCCATACTTATAGACTGTGTAAGTCCGATTTCTCAATTGTATTTGAGAATTTTTCTATAAAATTTGTTTGTCGCTCATTTGGACCAATGGGAAATTAAAGCCAAGGTTCCATACTTATAGACTGTGTAAGTCCGATTTCTCAATTGTATTTGAGAATTTTTCTATAAAATTTGTTTGTCGCTCATTTGGACCAATAGGAAATTAAAGCCAAGGATCCATACTTATAGACTGTGTAAGTCCGATTTCTCAATTGTATTTGAGAATTTTTCTATAAAATTTGCTTGTCACTCATTTAGACCAATGGGAAATTAAAGCCAAGGATCCATACTTATAGACGGTGTAAGTCCGATTTCTCAATTGTATTTGAGAATTCTTCTATAAAATTTGTTTGTCACTCATTTAGACCAATGGAAAATTAAAGCCAAGGATCCATACTTATAGACGGTGTAAGTCCGATTTCTCAATTGTATTTGAGAATTTTTCTATAAAATTTGTTTGTCACTCATTTAGACCAATGAGAAATTAAAGCCAAGGATCCATACTTATAGACTATGTAAGTCCGATTTCTCAATTGTATATGAGAATTTTTCTATAAAATTTGTTTGTCACTCATTTGGACCAATGGGAAATTAAAGCCAAGGATCCATACTTATAGACTATGTAAGTCCGATTTCTCAATTGTATATGAGAATTTTTCTATAAAATTTGTTTGTCACTCATTTGGACCAATGGGAAATTAAAGCCAAGGATCCATACTTATAGACTATGTAAGTCGGATTTCTCAATTGTATATGAGAATTTTTCTATAAAATTTGTTTGTCACTCATTTGGACCAATGGGAAATTAAAGCCAAGGATCCATACTTATAGACTATGTAAGTCCGATTTCTCAATTGTATATGAGAATTTTTCTATAAAATTTGTTTGTCACTCATTTGGACCAATGGGAAATTAAAGCCAAGGATCCATACTTATAGACTATGTAAGTCCGATTTCTCAATTGTATATGAGAATTTTTCTATAAAATTTGTTTGTCACTCATTTGGACCAATGGGAAATTAAAGCCAAGGATCCATACTTATAGACTATGTAAGTCCGATTTCTCAATTGTATATGAGAATTTTTCTATAAAATTTGTTTGTCACTCATTTGGACCAATGGGAAATTAAAGCCAAGGATCCATACTTATAGACTATGTAAGTCCGATTTCTCAATTGTATATGAGAATTTTTCTATAAAATTTGTTTGTCACTCATTTGGACCAATGGGAAATTAAAGCCAAGGATCCATACTTATAGACTATGTAAGTCCGATTTCTCAATTGTATTTGAGAATTTTTCTATAAAATTTTAAGGATTAAAATTGTGTAAATTTTGTTCAGCTCTACGGGAGTTTGGCTATTTGTGGGCACATTTATGTTTGTCACTCATTTGGACCAATGGGAAATTAAAGCCAAGGATCTATACTTATAGACGGTGTAAGTCCGATTTCTCAATTGTATTTGAGAATTCTTCTATAAAATTTGTTTGTCACTCATTTAGACCAATGGAAAATTAAAGCCAAGGATCCATACTTATAGACGGTGTAAGTCCGATTTCTCAATTGTATTTGAGAATTTTTCTATAACATTTGTTTGTCACTCATTTGGACCAATGGGAAATTAAAGCCAAGGATCCATACTTATAGACTATGTAAGTTCGATTTCTCAATTGTATTTGAGAATTTTTCTATAACATTTGTTTGTCACTCATTTGGACCAATGGGAAATTAAAGCCAAGGATCCATACTTATAGACTATGTAAGTTCGATTTCTCAATTGTATTTGAGAATTTTTCTATAAAATTGTAAAGATTAAAATTGTGTAAATTTTGTTCAGCTCTACGTGAATTTGGCTATTTGTGGGCACATTTATGTTTGTCACTCGTTTGGACCAATGGGAAATTAAAGCCAAGGGTCCATACTTATAGACTGTGTAAGTCCGATTTCTCAATTGTATTTGAGAATATTTCTATAAAATTTGTTTGTCACTCATTTGGACCAATAGGAAATTAAAGCCATGGATCCATACTTATAGACTGTGTAAGTCCGATTTCTCAATTGTATTTGAGAATTCTTCTATAAAATTTGTTTGTCAGTCATTTGAACCAATGGAAAATTAAAGCCAAGGATCCATACTTATAGACTGTGTAAGTCCGATTTCTCAATTGTATTTGAGAATTCTTCTATAAAATTTGTTTGTCAGTCATTTGAACCAATGGAAAATTAAAGCCAAGGATCCATACTTATAGACTGTGTAAGTCCGATTTTTCAATTGTATTTGAGAATTTTTCTATAAAATTTGTTTGTCAGTCATTTGGACCAATAGGAAATTAAAGCCATGGATCCATACTTATAGACTGTGTAAGTCCGATTTTTCAATTGTATTTGAGAATTTTTCTATAAAATTTGTTTGTCACTCATTTGGACCAATAGGAAATTAAAGCCATGGATCCATACTTATAGACTGTGTAAGTCCGATTTCTCAATTGTATTTGAGAATTTTTCTATAAAATTTGTTTGTCAGTCATTTGGACCAATGGGAAATTAAAGCCATGGATCCATACTTATAGACTGTGTAAGTCCGATTTCTCAATTGTATTTGAGAATTTTTCTATAAAATTTGTTTGTCACTCATTTGGACCAATGAGAAATTAAAGCCAAGGGTCCATACTTATAGACTGTACAAGTCCGATTTCTCAATTGTATTTGAAAATTTTTCTATAAAATTTGTTTGTCAGTCATTTGAACCAGTGGGAACTTAAAGCCATGGATCCATACTTATAGACTGTGTAAGTCCGATTTCTCAATTGTATTTGAGAATTTTTCTATAAAATTTGTTTGTCAGTCATTTGAACCAATGGAAAATTAAAGCCAAGGATCCATACTTATAGACTGTGTAAGTCCGATTTCTCAATTGTATTTGAGAATTCTTCTATAAAATTTGTTTGTCAGTCATTTGAACCAATGGAAAATTAAAGCCAAGGATCCATACTTATAGACTGTGTAAGTCCGATTTCTCAATTGTATTTGAGAATTCTTCTATAAAATTTGTTTGTCAGTCATTTGAACCAATGGAAAATTAAAGCCAAGGATCCATACTTATAGACTGTGTAAGTCCGATTTTTCAATTGTATTTGAGAATATTTCTATAAAATTTGTTTGTC
Source organism: Lypha dubia (assembly GCA_947311025.1). Lineage (NCBI taxonomy): Eukaryota > Metazoa > Arthropoda > Insecta > Diptera > Tachinidae > Lypha > Lypha dubia. Next base: position 6,479,783 of record OX371262.1, on the reverse strand, counting down.
ACTCATTTGGACCAATAGGAAATTAAAGCCATGGATCCATACTTATAGACTGTGTAAGTCCGATTTCTCAATTGTATATGAGAATTCTTCTATAAAATTTGTTTGTCAGTCATTTGAACCAATGGAAAATTAAAGCCAAGGATCCATACTTATAGACTGTGTAAGTCCGATTTCTCAATTGTATTTGAGAATTCTTCTATAAAATTTGTTTGTCAGTCATTTGAACCAATGGAAAATTAAAGCCAAGGATCCATACTTATAGACTGTGTAAGTCCGATTTTTCAATTGTATTTGAGAATATTTCTATAAAATTTGTTTGTCACTCATTTGGACCAATAGGAAATTAAAGCCATGGATCCATACTTATAGACTGTGTAAGTCCGATTTCTCAATTGTATTTGAGAATTTTTCTATAAAATTTGTTTGTCAGTCATATGGACCAATGGGAAATTAAAGCCATGGATCCATACTTATAGACTGTGTAAGTCCGATTTCTCAATTGTATTTGAGAATTTTTCTATAAAATTTGTTTGTCAGTCATTTGGACCAATGGGAAATTAAAGCCATGGATCCATACTTATAGACTGTGTAAGTCCGATTTCTCAATTGTATTTGAGAATTTTTCTATAAAATTTGTTTGTCAGTCATTTGGACCAATGGGAAATTAAAGCCATGGATCCATACTTATAGACTGTAAGTCCGATTTCTCAATTGTATTTGAGAATTTTTCTATAAAATTTGTTTGTCACTCATTTGGACCAATGGGAAATTAAAGCCATGGATCCATACTTATAGACTGTGTAAGTCCGATTTCTCAATTGTATTTGAGAATTTTTCTATAAAATTTGTTTGTCACTCATTTGGACCAATGGAAATTTAAAGCCAAGGATCCATACTTATAGACTGTGTAAGTCCGATTTCTCAATTGTATTTGAGAATTTTTCTATAAAATTTGTTTGTCAGTCATTTGGACCAATGGGAAATTAAAGCCATGGATCCATACTTATAGACTGTGTAAGTCCGATTTCTCAATTGTATTTGAGAATTTTTCTATAAAATTTTAAGGATTAAGATTGTGTAAATTTTGTTCAGCTCTACGGGAATTTGGCTATTGGTGGGCACATTTATGTTTGTCGCTCATTTCGACCAATGGGAAATTAAAGCCAAGGATCCATACTTATAGACTGTGTAAGTCCGATTTCTCAATTGTATTTGAGAATATTTCTATAAAATTTGTTTGCCACTCATTTGGACCAATGGGAAATTAAAGCCAAGGATCCATACTTATAGACTATGTAAGTCCGATTTCTCAATTGTATTTGAGAATTTTTCTATAACATTTGTTTGTCACTCATTTGGACCAATGGGAAATTAAAGCCAAGGATCCATACTTATAGACTATGTAAGTCCGATTTCTCAATTGTATTTGAGAATTTTTCTATAACATTTGTTTGTCACTCATTTGGACCAATAGGAAATTAAAGCCAAGGATCCATACTTATAGACTATGTAAGTCCGATTTCTCAATTGTATTTGAGAATTTTTCTATAAAATTTTAAAGATTAAAATTGTGTAAATTTTGTTCAGCTCTACGTGAATTTGGCTATTTGTGGGCACATTTATGTTTGTCACTCGTTTGGACCAATGGGAAATTAAAGCCAAGGATCCATACTTATAGACTATGTAAGTTCGATTTCTCAATTGTATTTGAGAATTTTTCTATAACATTTGTTTGTCACTCATTTGGACCAATGGGAAATTAAAGCCAAGGATCCATACTTATAGACTATGTAAGTCCGATTTCTCAATTGTATTTGAGAATTTTTCTATAAAATTTTAAAGATTAAAATTGTGTAAATTTTGTTCAGCTCTACGTGAATTTGGCTATTTGTGGGCACATTTATGTTTGTCACTCATTTGGACCAATGGGAAATTAAAGCCAAGGATCCATACTTATAGACTATGTAAGTTCGATTTCTCAATTGTATTTGAGAATTTTTCTATAACATTTGTTTGTCACTCATTTGGACCAATGGGAAATTAAAGCCAAGGATCCATACTTATAGACTATGTAAGTCCGATTTCTCAATTGTATTTGAGAATTTTTCTATAAAATTTTAAAGATTAAAATTGTGTAAATTTTGTTCAGCTCTACGTGAATTTGGCTATTTGTGGGCACATTTATGTTTGTCACTCATTTGGACCAATGGGAAATTAAAGCCAAGGATCCATACTTATAGACTATGTAAGTTCGATTTCTCAATTGTATTTGAGAATTTTTCTATAACATTTGTTTGTCACTCATTTGGACCAATGGGAAATTAAAGCCAAGGATCCATACTTATAGACTATGTAAGTCCGATTTCTCAATTGTATTTGAGAATTTTTCTATAAAATTTTAAAGATTAAAATTGTGTAAATTTTGTTCAGCTCTACGTGAATTTGGCTATTTGTGGGCACATTTATGTTTGTCACTCGTTTGGACCAATGGGAAATTAAAGCCAAGGGTCCATACTTATAGACTGTGTAAGTCCGATTTTTCAATTGTATTTGAGAATATTTCTATAAAATTTGTTTGTCACTCATTTGGACCAATGGGAAATTAAAGCCAAGGGTCCATACTTATAGACTGTGTAAGTCCGATTTCCCAATTGTATTTGAGAATATTTCTATAAAATTTGTTTGTCGCTCATTTGGACCAATGGGAAATTAAAGCCAAGGGTCCATACTTATAGACTGTGTAAGTCCGATTTCTCAATTGTATTTGAGAATATTTCTATAAAATTTGTTTGTCACTCATTTGGACCAATGGGAAATTAAAGCCATGGATCCATACTTATAGACTGTGTAAGTCCGATTTCTCAATTGTATTTGAGAATATTTCTATAAAATTTGTTTGTCGCTCATTTGGACCAATGGGAAATTAAAGCCAAGGGTCCATACTTATAGACTGTGTAAGTCCGATTTCCCAATTGTATTTGAGAATTTTTCTATAAAATTTGTTTGTCACTCATTTGGACCAATGGGAAATTAAAGCCAAGAATCCATACTTATAGACTATGTAAGTCCGATTTCTCAATTGTATTTGAGAATTTTTCTATAACATTTGTTTGTCACTCATTTGGACCAATGGGAAATTAAAGCCAAGGATCCATACTTATAGACTATGTAAGTCCGATTTCTCAATTGTATTTGAGAATTTTTCTATAAAATTTTAAAGATTAAAATTGTGTAAATTTTGTTCAGCTCTACGTGAATTTGGCTATTTGTGGGCACATTTATGTTTGTCACTCATTTGGACCAATGGGAAATTAAAGCCAAGGATCCATACTTATAGACTATGTAAGTTCGATTTCTCAATTGTATTTGAGAATTTTTCTATAAAATTGTAAAGATTAAAATTGTGTAAATTTTGTTCAGCTCTACGTGAATTTGGCTATTTGTGGGCACATTTATGTTTGTCACTCATTTGGACCAATGGGAAATTAAAGCCAAGAATCCATACTTATAGACTATGTAAGTCCGATTTCTCAATTGTATTTGAGAATTTTTCTATAACATTTGTTTGTCACTCATTTGGACCAATGGGAAATTAAAGCCAAGGATCCATACTTATAGACTATGTAAGTCCGATTTCTCAATTGTATTTGAGAATTTTTCTATAAAATTTTAAAGATTAAAATTGTGTAAATTTTGTTCAGCTCTACGTGAATTTGGCTATTTGTGGGCACATTTATGTTTGTAACTCATTTGGACCAATGGGAAATTAAAGCCAAGGATCCATACTTATAGACTATGTAAGTTCGATTTCTCAATTGTATTTGAGAATTTTTCTATAAAATTGTAAAGATTAAAATTGTGTAAATTTTGTTCAACTCTACGTGAATTTGGCTATTTGTGGGCACATTTATGTTTGTCACTCGTTTGAACCAATGGGAAATTAAAGCCAAGGGTCCATACTTATAGACTGTGTAAGTCCGATTTCTCAATTGTATTTGAGAATATTTCTATAAAATTTGTTTGTCACTCATTTGGACCAATGGGAAATTAAAGCCAAGGGTCCATACTTATAGACTGTGTAAGTCCGATTTCCCAATTGTATTTGAGAATATTTCTATAAAATTTGTTTGTCGCTCATTTGGACCAATGGGAAATTAAAGCCAAGGGTCCATACTTATAGACTGTGTAAGTCCGATTTCTCAATTGTATTTGAGAATATTTCTATAAAATTTGTTTGTCACTCATTTGGACCAATGGGAAATTAAAGCCATGGATCCATACTTATAGACTGTGTAAGTCCGATTTCTCAATTGTATTTGAGAATTTTTCTATAAAATTTGTTTGTCACTCATTTGGACCAATGGGAAATTAAAGCCATGGATCCATACTTATAGACTGTGTAAGTCCGATTTCTCAATTGTATTTGAGAATATTTCTATAAAATTTGTTTGTCGCTCATTTGGACCAATGGGAAATTAAAGCCAAGGATCCATACTTATAGACTGTGTAAGTCCGATTTCTCAATTGTATTTGAGAATATTTCTATAAAATTTGTTTGTCACTCATTTGGACCAATGGGAAATTAAAGCCATGGATCCATACTTATAGACTGTGTAAGTCCGATTTCTCAATTGTATTTGAGAATATTTCTATAAAATTTGTTTGTCGCTCATTTGGACCAATGGGAAATTAAAGCCAAGGATCCATACTTATAGACTGTGTAAGTCCGATTTCCCAATTGTATTTGAGAATTTTTCTATAAAATTTTAAGGATTAAGATTGTGTAAATTTTGTTCAGCTCTACGGGAATTTGGCTATTGGTGGGCACATTTATGTTTGTCGCTCATTTGGACCAATGGGAAATTAAAGCCAAGGATCCATACTTATAGACTGTGTAAGTCCGATTTCTCAATTGTATTTCAGAATTTTTCTATAAAATTTTAAAGATTAAGATTGTGTAAATTTTGTTCAGCTCTACGGGAATTTAGCTATTGGTGGGCACATTTATGTTTGTCGCTCATTTGGACCAATGGGAAATTAAAGCCAAGGATCCATACTTATAGACTACTAGCCTATCCCGGTGTGCTTCGCTAACCCCCTAGTTATAAAATAAAATTAAAAGTATTTATATTTCCTATTGTGAAAATTTAATGACGATCGGTCCAGTAGTTAAAACTATATTACGATTTTTATTTTTCCTAAAAAGGGGCGTGGTCCCACTCACTTTTCTTCTGGTACGTATTCCAAATTATGCCAATACCACATGTACCAAATATCATCGACGTAGGTCAAAAAATCCCAAAGTGTGGCGAAGTTATTTGATAATCAATTGTTGTGGCGGACCATTTGCAACGCCCTCCCGCCACCCCCCCCCCCTTTCGACCCAACAAACAATTTCTAAAAACAAACAATTATTCTGGACCTTTTCCATATGCAAAAAGAATTTTGAAAAATGGCGAAGTTATTTGATAAACAATTATTGTGGCGGGCCACTTGCGACACCTTGCCCCTACGCACAATTTTCAAAAACAAAAAAATTTAATGCACCTTTACCATATGCTGAAAGAATTTTAAAAATTGATCCTTAAATGGCGAAATTATGCTCACTTTACATTATAAAATCTGTTAAAAACTACGTGGTAGGAGTAACATAATTTAAAAAAGTGGGCGTAAAAGTGGGTCTGGTTAAAAAAAGTAGCCTATAATTCATCAAAGAGTTCCAGTTAAATACTGTGAAAATTTCAGGAAGATCGGTCCAAGGGTTTGGCCTGGCCTCCTATAAGGCACAAACAAACAAACAAATAAACAGACACACATTCGGTTATATATATATACATATATATATAGATTATGCACAAAATAGTATTACAAAACTTTTAATACTAATGGTGTAATTTAATGTAATAAAATTTTATATGTCACACCTGTCACACTAAAAAGAAAGTTTGCAGTATTTTGTTAATTTTTTCCATTTCTAGTAATAGAAGGACTGTTAAATAAAAGATTTTTAATCTAAAGTAATAAAAGTATAAATGTCACACCTGTCACACTAATAAAAATGTACATATATCCTGATTTCGAACATCATATCATATACTTATAGAAGCATTATATTAATAACGTTTTCTTATTGGTGGGTACTACTTTTCATGGAAAAGCTAGATTTGCAGCATTATCGTTCTTATTAGTATCGCTGGTTAGGAAATTTTGTAGTGCCATGTTTTATGAATTCTTTATTATGTCTGCTAGTTGTTCTTTACGTTAATAAAGTGGTATTACAGGTCTTTTAATAAGTGTCATGTATGTCACACCTGTCACACTAAACAATTTCCATATACAGAATCCGTGTCTTAATAACAGTTTTTTTTAGGCAAGTAGTTAGTAATACTCTTCATGTAGGATCTACATTTTTGCTTAGAATAAAAATCATAAATGATATATAATTATTTCGAATCAATTACCACAATATCTGTCTCAATCTCTTTATGCTTAAAAACTTTTTTAATTATTCTGTAAAAGCTATTTGCAGCTTTCTTTGATAAGCTTCTGCAAAGCTTAATATTAATTTTTTTCAAGACGTTTCTAAGCTTCAACAAAAGTTTTTTTAAATACTTTAAAAAACTTCTTTACCTTTTTCTCTATAACTCATTCTTTTAATTTTTTTTTTAATACCTTTCAACTGATTATCAATCATTTAACAATTCTAGCGTTTTAATCTGAGTGAAAACAAAGTGTTGTACAAGTTTAGAATTTCGTCTTTACACTGTCACTCAGCAAAATGAAATACCAAAAAAAAAAGAAAAGAAAGCAAAAAACGCAAGAAAAGTACTAAACATCATTAATTTTCATTGCAAAATAAAGATATTTCATTTTTAGATTTTTTCTCGTTACTTTCACGTTTCTTATTACTTACAAATCATGCTGCATATACTTTCTTATGACTCAAATGCAACGCAAATGAAAAAAGAAATCGAAATATATTTCACCCATTCATTTTGGTATATTCCGTTTATTTTTTATTTCTTCTTATGTTTTTGTTGTTCTCCTGCTGCTTTGTTCTCATACTTAAATCTTACTTACGATTCCTTTAACAATTCATGAATTTTTCTTTTTTGTATTTATATTTTTTTTTGTTTAATTTTTGCTGTAATATTGTTATCATACCAAAAAAAGAAAAATGATAAATGATTTCTGGAAAAAAGCTTCGCTTAAGGAAAAGAAAAAGTCGAAATAAAAAGATTTGCGATTCTTTTGTTGCAAATACTGAAATAAAGATTGAATACATGATTTATACCGCATTCAGTTGTAAAAGCAGAATGATTTTTTTTTTTGTTAGCTTTTTTTCGTTGTAGCATCGTCATGAGCGTAAAAGTAGATTTTATTTCAATGCATTTTCTATGTAATTTGTGAATGGTGGCAAAGTTATTAGTTTTTTGCTGTGTCTGTTTTGCTGTTTTATAACAAAAAGATATATATTATTAAACACAAATTTAAGAGCTCAATACAGGAATTTAATGAGATATTATTATGATTTTGGTGGGACACTGTGCCCATCTCCTTTAAATTTTATCCCGTTTTTTAAATTAAAAAACTCCGTAAAAAAGGATTATTCTGATATCAGCAGGCTCTTGGTTTTTTTGGTTGAAGCGAAAAAAGTCCGCCAAAATCGTAATGTTTGCTCAGACTTTTAGTCATACTTTTAGTCAATTGATCGGCGATTGCTTAACTGCAGGTTTAGTTAAACTAGGTTAGGGTAGATTGGGTTAGGAATGCACTCGCAGACCCAAGTGAATCCATTGCGATTCCCTTAAACTAACAAATTTGAAATTTAAATGCAGTTAAAACTTCAAGAGCAGTAAGTTTAGGGGGTTTTTAAAACCGAGATTAAAGATTCAATAATATTTTATAGGTGTGTTTAATCCTTGAGTTGTTTTAAATTAGTTTTTTTTCAGATTTGCAAAACTAGCAAAAACAATTTAAAAGAGCGGCGACTCAAGTAGGAGCTTAATCTCGTATCTCTTTCTTAAAACCCCACTCTAAGTCTCTTATGCCTAGTTTAAACCATAAGATTAAAGCATAGCTGCTATTTGTGTGCGCTCTAGTTAAAAAAACAAATGGTCAATATTGTAAGTTTAAACGGGCTATTTTCTGACTTTAAAAAATTTTTAATTGGCTGGTTGAAACTAATTTGAAACCTAAAAATTAAGTATTGTAACATATAATGATTTATTACCCTCTAAGGTTCACATTCATAGTCCGCAGTTAACTAACGCCGGTGGTTTAACTTACGATTTTTCCTACAAACGTCATTGGTTAAGCCAACATCATTATTTAACTGTAAATTTTACCGTACGATGCACTTAAACTATTAACTGAGCTTAACTCAAGCTCTCAAATTTTGTAAAGCAGACGTAAAACATAGAAGATTAAAGTGCTGCTTAAAATCACCGCCCATTTAATCTTGACTTTGACTTAAATATTAATGACCGAAGATTATTTGTGAACTTAAAAATGTTTTTCATTAGAAGTCATCGGGTCTGCGTGAGAGAGCAGCAATTAAACCTCAAGTAGGAGTAGTAATAAAATCTAAGATTAAAGTTAAACTTGGGGTTTATAAAAATCTTCAATGACAAATCAAATTTAGTTTAATTTCTTAAAAGTTTTGAGAGAGTAACTTAAGCAGTCGTTTAAGAAAAAGTAACCGAATACTTTAACAATTCAGCTTTATTAAGCTGGTAATAATTCTCGTATTCTCTATCCTAAACAAGTGTGACAAAAATCTGTTACTAGAATTTTTTAAATATATTTTATCACTTATATTATTACGAATAAACGTAATTATTATTTGAACTTATATTGATGTACATACATATGAAAAGTAATATTATTAGGCTCAAGTTCAGTTTTATTGAATTAATGAAAATTCAAATTACTAAGAGTTTTTATCACAAACGATTTGCTCTAAGTTATACAACCAGTTTTTATTTTCATTTAATATTTCCATAAATTTTCAGTTTTAAATATCATAAATCAACCACATTCCATAAGGCATTTATAGATTTTAGTTTTCTATGGAAAAAAAACAAATCCTTTACAGTATTCATAAATAATTCCTATTCAATTTGAAATAATGATAGTTTACAAATCAGTAACTATTCAATAGTTGTGTAAAACAATGGCAAATTATTATAAATATGAACGCTATATTCGGTTATAACGAATCTATTATTAAACGATTAGAGGAATGAAAACAAAAATATGCTGGAAAATAAATGCTTGCCTTCAAATTAGGAACCTATTACTCTCTCATGTTGGCATTTATATGAAAACTATCATAACCACATACTTTATTTGTTAAGTAGGGTAAAAAAAAAATAACACAACTTTCTCTAGGAAATATAGAATCTTTGTGACACATAAAATGCAATGCCCACAAAGGGTGGTCGCAATTTATTTTCAAACAATTGACAATTGAACAAACGAACAAAAAATAGTTTTATTAAATATTTTTAAACCTCTAAAATCATAAATTTAAATTCACAATGTTCATGAATAAATACATACGAGTACATACCAACATGAGTACATATCCATGTATAATATTTTCATATAAGAATTTACAAACAAATTGATTTCTGTTTTTTTGAAAATTTATACCCGAAATTAAAATGTGAGAAATGAGAAATTGTCATAGAATTGTTGCTAAAAACGAATATTTAACAAACTTTACCAACTTTTTTTTTACTTTATCCCCACACCCAACCCCCCACAAAGTGATCTACGTATTAATATGAAAAATAAATTTTAAAGCAAACAAAAAAGTACCAAAAGTACCACATTATATTTTTGGGTCGATTATTGATGGTAACCCAATTACAGTTGCGTTGCCCACCGGCAACTGGTAATTAGTGCTTGCCAGAAAAAGACTGAATAGCAACTGAAACTGGCAGCTCGCAGTTGCCAGTTGCCATCCGTAATACATTTCTGAGCAACTGGCAACGCAACTGTGATTCGGTTGCCATCCATAATCGACCCATTATTTTACGCTGTTTATTAATGTAAAAAAAAAGAAGTAAAATTAAATATAGCCAAAGTACGAATTTGTCCCGTTTTCAGCTCTTCTTAAAAAGTACCCTAAACATATTTTAATCTGGGCCACATGCTATCCGTGTATCAAATTTCAACCAAATCTTTTTTAATAATTTTTCAAGAGCAAAAGCAACCAAAGTTAAAAAGTACCATGGAAAAAAGTACCAAAAGCACCAGTATTTTCCCATTTTATCCCTTCAAAATTATTATAAATATATTTTAATCCGGGTCAAAGACAGCATGTCAGTCTTTCTAAGAAAATTTAAACACGTTCATTAAAACAATTTCCTTAGAGAAAAAATACCAAAAAAGACGTACAATTAAAAAGGGACCAAAAGTAATAAAGTACCATATTTTACTTATCTCAGCACATCGTAAGTATTTTAATTTGTAACAAATTTATAAAATATCAATTAAAAAAACTAAAAAATACCTATGCTAAATTGTCCCTTTTTTAACCCCACAAAAAGTACCCTATATTCGCATCTACGTTACATGTAATCCATCAGGCAAATTTCATCTAAATCCTTTGAACGATTTTCGGGTTATAGTTGAACAAGCATTCAAACCTACAAAGTTTCACATTGGAAATAGTAGTAAGATTAAATGTTAATAGCATTAATTATAAGTTTGATTGAAAAATATTCATGACTTCAATTAAAGTTTTAATAATATTAATTTAGTACTTCATTAATTTTAATTAAAGTACGGTTGAACTTCCATAATTTGAATCAGCATTATCCAGAAAAGAAACTTTAATTTCGAGACACTTCAAGTTATGGAATAAGTTTACAAAACTTTGCACATTTACGAGTATAGTGCCGCTCTTGTCATGCGATTTGCTTCAATTTATAGAAACTTCAAGTTAAAGAAGTTCAAGTTATAGAAGTTCAACTGTATTAATAAAAAAAATTACAAATAAGTTCTAAGCAAGTTTTACTGAAATATATCGTACACATGCAAGTCCTTTTGCCAAGCCCCAATCCTTCATTGCAGCCAGTGTTTAAATATATCGCTCTTAAAGCAGTTTTATATCATTATTTTGTGACCCAGTTCGAAGCCTTATAACTATTTCTGCTCTACTAAATTAAATTGTATTCCTTTTGATAACTAACAAACCTTCCCCAATAGCAGAAAATACTTACACAATCTCATATTTAATTCTACCTACACACACACACACATACACACAAATTGATTGCTGAAACCTTAACACCACGTTATTTTGCTAACTAAAAGATTGAAGACACAAAAAGAATTCCAAATTAAAATAAAATCAAGAGCCATCAAAAAAACCAAAAAAAAAAAAAATATTTATCCTTTCACGATGCTAATTTTCCAACAGTTTTAACATGAATTTCACTGCGAAAAAAAAAACGCCAAGCAGCCAAGTGTTTTAACAGCATCAAAATGTAGATGCAATTACGAACAGCCAGCCGTAAATACAGGGTGGTGGCAAAAATAGGGAAAAACACTAAACTTTCGTTTTTTGTGTATTTTGGCGATTTTTTCTTTCTACAATTTTTTTCCAGTTTTAACCATTTATTTTCTGGCAGAAATTTTATGTTCTTAGATCGAACAACTTTTCGACTGACAGTCTTACCATTGTGTAATTCTTTGCTAGTTTGCTCTTTAGTTAGTCATAATCTAGTCATAGTCTAGTCATTGTTTTTAATAGTCTAGTCATAGTCAAGTAATAATTTTTAATAGTCTTGTCGTAGCCTGGTTATAGTTTTTTTTAGTCGTAGCCTTTAATAGTCTGGTCCTAATCTAGTCATCGTTTCCAATAGTCTAGTCATTAGTCTAGTCATAGTTTTTAATAGTGTCCTCACAGTCAGTCATAATTTTTAATGGTCTACTCTTTGCCTTGTCATAGTTTTTAATAGTGTGGTCATAATCTATTCATCGTTTCCAATAGTCTAGTCATTAGTCTAGTCATAGTTTTTAATAGTCTCGTCACAGTCTAGTCACAATTTTTAGTGGTCTAGTCTTACCCTGGTCATAGGTTTTAATAGTCTGGTCATAATCTAGTCATCGTTTCCAATAGTCTAGTCATAGTTTTTAATAGTCTCGTCATAGTCTAGTCACAATTTTTGTGGTATAGTCTTAGCCTGGTCATAGTTTTTAATAGTCTGGTCATAATCTAGTCATCGTTTCCAATAGTCTAGTCATAGTTTTTAATAGTCTCGTCATAGTCTAGTCACAATTTTTAGTGGTATAGTCTTAGCCTGGTCATAGTTTTTAATAGTCTGTTCATAATCTAGTCATCGTTTCCAATAGTCTAGTCATAGTTTTTAATAGTCTCGTCACAGTCTAGTCACAATTTTTAGTGGTCTAGTCTTAGCCTGGTCATAGTTTTTAATAGTCTGGTCATAATCTAGTCATCGTTTCCAATAGTCTAGTCATTAATCTAGTCATAGTTTTTAATAGTCTCGTCATAGTCTAGTCACAATTTTTAGTGGTCTAGTCTTAGCCTGGTCATAGTTTTTAATAGTCTGGTCATAATCTAGTCATCGTTTCCAATAGTCTAGTCATAGTTTTTAATAGTCTCGTCATAGTCTAGTCACAATTTTTAGTGGTATAGTCTTAGCCTGGTCATAGTTTTTAATAGTCTGGTCATAATCTAGTCATCGTTTCCAATAGTCTAGTCATAGTTTTTAATAGTCTCGTCACAGTCTAGTCACAATTTTTAGTGGTCTAGTCTTAGCCTGGTCATAGTTTTTAATAGTCTGGTCATAATCTAGTCATCGTTTCCAATAGTCTAGTCATAGTTTTTAATAGTCTCGTCATAGTCTAGTCACAATTTTTAGTGGTATAGTCTTAGCCTGGTCATAGTTTTTAATAGTCTGGTCATAATCTAGTCATCGTTTCCAATAGTCTAGTCATAGTTTTTAATAGTCTCGTCATAGTCTAGTCACAATTTTTAGTGGTATAGTCTTAGCCTGGTCATAGTTTTTAATAGTCTGGTCATAATCTAGTCATCGTTTCCAATAGTCTAGTCATAGTTTTTAATAGTCTCGTCACAGTCTAGTCACAATTTTTAGTGGTCTAGTCTTAGCCTGGTCATAGTTTTTAATAGTCTGGTCATAATCTAGTCATCGTTTCCAATAGTCTAGTCATAGTTTTTAATAGTCTCGTCACAGTCTAGTCACAATTTTTAGTGGTCTAGTCTTAGCCTGGTCATAGTTTTTAATAGTCTGGTCATAATCTAGTCATCGTTTCCAATAGTCTAGTCATAGTTTTTAATAGTCTCGTCATAGTCTAGTCACAATTTTTAGTGGTATAGTCTTAGCCTGGTCATAGTTTTTAATAGTCTGGTCATAATCTAGTCATCGTTTCCAATAGTCTAGTCATAGTTTTTAATAGTCTCGTCACAGTCTAGTCACAATTTTTAGTGGTCTAGTCTTAGCCTGGTCATAGTTTTTAATAGTCTGGTCATAATCTAGTCATCGTTTCCAATAGTCTAGTCATAGTTTTTAATAGTCTAAGCATAGTAATCATAGTACTCTGTGAAGGTTTCTCTTCTATCCATATATCGATACCTAATATACAAAGGCCCTAACTCATATTTTTTATAAAATCGTTTTTTTTTTTGCTTATAAAGATAATTTGATGTTTAAACTAGTAAAATATGAAAAATAGGCAATTTGATAAAAAATGAGTTAGGACCTTTATATATTATCGTAACCATACATAAAAGTGAGTATATGTTTGTCTGTTTTTCTGTTCGAAAGCTTCTGACTCCTAAGCTAGTCAACCAGTCTTTCTAAAAAGACTGGTTTGGAACGAACATTTAATATCTTAAGTAGGTGTGGCAGCTCCCATACAAAAGAACATTCACTTCGATGATATTTATTAAACTAATGTAGATAAAAACTTGAATATTTTGTGTGAGTGACACATTGTTTTTTCGCGTTAAAGCAAAACTATTTAAAATTTAACAAGTAGGCGTGGCACCTGCCACATAATTATTTCGCTATATCTTAGGAACTAATAAAATAAATCAATTAAGACGGAGCAGTGTTTTAGGAAAAAAATAAATAAGTGGGCGTAACGAATATATGAGATATTTTTCTAGATATTCTGAAAAAAAATTGTCAGAAAAAAGTAAGCAGAAGTGGCACATGCCATATAGCGGAACATTTTATTTTACTACCACAGCTAAAATTTGATATATCGTATCTTTTTTCCTTTTTATAATGACTTGATGGAAAAATTATTAAAGTGTAGGCAGGTAGGTGGGTGTGACGTCTCTCACATACATATAATGAAAAATAATATTGGATTATTTTTGGATCAAATTAAGTACGAAACTTGAAATTTTGTATAAAGCTGCCCAGAAAAGATCGTACGAAATGGCGGTGGCACCTCCCACAAATAGGAAATATTTAGTTTTTATTCATATATGAGTGATCCTGAAAGAAAGTCTGAAGGTACAGCAAAGCACACCTCTAATCTTGTTATAATCTAATAATAGTTCGATTATAGCCAATTCATATGCTAGTAAAAGCTTTTGTAATTTTTCATAGACATCCATAAGTAGATAAGTTCAATATGAAACATCTTGCATTTGATAGACCCTTTCAAAATGTTTGCCTGTTGTTGTTGCTGTTGTTACTGTTTTGTTATTTTTTTGACAGCGTTCTTTTTTTTGAAATTTTTAATGTTGATTTTTAAATACGAATTAAGCAAAGAATTTTTATTTTGGCTTAAGTTTTAATGTTGTGCCAGCAGCCGTATAAACATCATGTTTCTTTTAATTTTTCAGACAGGCACATTCATGCAACTTGATTTTTTTTTCTTTTTGAATTTTCTACCAGCATTTCCCATAGACATCATGTTGCTACAACTTGAACATGTTTATGTTCGATGAAGAGGTGGGGGTTCGTTTGTTTTTCCTGTTTATTCGATGTAGTTGCATGTCGCTTATATTTGGATTTTTCATCCGTTGTATTCGTTGTTGTTGATGCTGATGCTGGTACTGGGGTAGCAAAAACCCTCATGTTGAAAAATTTAAAAAAGGAATAAATATGGGTTGTTGATTTTTCGGAGGGAATACGATTAACTATAAATAGCAAACGAAATTTAGTTTTTTTTCATAGCGTGGCTTTATAAATTGATGTCAGTATTTTGTACCTTGACTCCCATAAAGTTAGCGCAAATGGCAATTTCGAAAGAAGGTTTCCTTCAATTCGCCACGGCTCAACACGGCTCCTTATTTTACTAATATTATAAATATAAAAGTTGGGAACTTAAGATGTTTGGATAATTGTTTCACTATAACGCGAAAACAGCTTAATGGACATAAGGTATTTTTTAAGGGATAAAAAAAGAGACAAATTGTTAGTTTTGGAAACTTTTACTTTTGTACTAATATTTTATAATTTTTTTTATAAGCGAACATACTTTCCAGGGGGACTGAAATGACTATAAACTGCTACTGTTCGTACTTATTTTTACTTTTGGTACTATTTTACTTCTGGTACTTTTTCTCTTTAGGAATTCTTTTAATGAATTTTGATAGAGGGATAGCATACACCCACAGTAATATATAAGGTACGTTTTAAGGGATAAAAAGGGGACAAATTGATATTTTTGGTACTTTTTATTTTTGTACTTATATTAAATAAATATTTTATGATCTTACATACTTTCTGGTGGCCAAAATGGGAAAACCTTAGTACTTTTTAGAGCTTTTTTTAGTTTTGGTCCTTTTTTATTTTAGGTACTTTATCTCTTGAGAAATTCTTCCAATTGATGTGGATGAAATTTAATAGGCGTTTAGCATATGACTAAAAAAAAGTACTTTTAGAGGGATACAAAATTGAGTACTTTAAGAGCGAAAAAAATGGGAAAAATTTGTAGTTTTGGTAGTTTTTACTGTTGTACTTATATTAAATAAATATTTTATGAACTAACATACTTTCTGGGGGCCAAAATGAGGAAACCTTAGTAGTTTTGGTATTGTTTTACTTTTGGTGCTTTTTTACTTTTGGTTCTTTTCTATTTTAGGTACTTTATCTCTTGAGAAATTCTTCCAATTGATTTGGATGAAATTTAATAGGAGTTAAGCATATGACCCAGACTAAAAAAAGTACTTTTAGAGGGATACAAAATTGAGTAGTTTTAGAGCGATAAAAATGGGATAAATGTGTAGTTTTGGTACTTTTTACTGTTGTACTTATATTAAATAAATATTTTATGAACTAACATACTTTCTGGGGGCCAAAATGAGGAAACCTTAGTAGTTTTGGTATTGTTTTACTTTTGGTGCTTTTTTACTTTTGGTCCTTTTCTATTTTAGGTACTTTATCTCTTGAGAAATTCTTCTAATTGATTTGGATGAAATTTAATAAGACCCAGACTAAAAAAAAAGTACTTTGAGAGGGATAAAAAATTGTGTACTTTTAGAGCGACAAAAATGGGAAAAATTTGTAGTTCTGGTACTTTTTACTATTATACTAATATCTAATAAATATTGTATAAACTTACATACTTTCTGGGGGCTAAAATGAGAAAAAATTAGTACTTTTGTTATTGTTTTACTTTAGGTACTTTTTATCTTGAGAAATTTTGCTAATAGATTTTGATGAAATTTAATAGACGGATAACATTTGAGTCTAAATAAAATTTAGAAAATTTTTTAAGTGGCAAAAACGGGACAAATTGGTACTTTTTTTTACTTTAACTTACAGTGTTCTATTTGAGGGGTCAGAAACAGAAAAGCTGGTACTTTTAGGGCTATTTGGTCCTTTTTAGTTTTTTTTTTAATTCTTTTTTACATCAACATACAGCGTACTTTCGTAGTAGTAATATGCGTAAAACCTGGTACTTTTTGGTGAGTTTTTTTCATTCAGAAATAGCGCGAACAAAAGCATGGGCAAAAGCTGGTCTCCCTTTATAAAAATTTCTTTGTGGCAAAATATTTAAATTTAAGTTGTCCATATTCCCGCATACAAACGCACACACACACCCATATGAGGTCTTGAATTAATTTCCAACTATTAGTGCGATGGTGTGTATAGTTTTTTTAAACGATCAATATAAATTTTACAGGCTGTAGATATACGGCCGTATTCATAAAAAAATATTATTGTAGGTTTATAGAGTACAATAGCTATCGTAGACTTTTCGTTATATTAATGATTAATAAAAATTGGTATTCATAAAGGAACAATATCAGTTTTATAGCTGTTGAACGATTGTAGCGACTTTATGTGAATGTATGGCAACTCTCTTTTTATGTGGTTGTCATTTAGTTCTTAGTGATGCTTTAAACCACTGTTTGCTAAACCCGATAATCAAGTAGATATCAGGTTTTCTATAAATTATTTAAAAAATTTAATGAAAAATATATGTTTGCAAAATAAGAAACATAAAAAATGAGTTTGCGAACAATTTTAAATGAAAATCAATAAAGAAACTGTTACCATTTATCAATTTTTGTGATATACGGTAGCAAAGGTAACCGAATAATGAGTTTGTTTACCTTTAATTTACATCACTGCTATAATTCGTCAGAATTTTATTTTATTTCTTTGATTTGTGCTTCAAGTAAACGTACATATGTATTTATAATTTGTGTAATTAAAATGGATGCAACTAATAACAAACAAGAACTTTCAGAAAATGAAATGGAAAACATGGTAAATATTATTAATACATGCTACATATCTACACACTTATATACATACATATATATGTATGTATGTCACCATATTTTATATTTACTTGAATATAATGCAAAATGTCACTTTATTTTTGGTTTAAAGAAGGGCAAATCCAACAATAAATTTTTTGACTTTACTGATGGTTTACTAAAGGTTTAATAAAATTTTTTCGTTTATGAATACAACTTTAACAATTTTGGCTGATAAACCGCCAATAAATCTGAAATAAATTTTTATGAATACGGCTGATATTCTTTAACTACCACTACTAATGTCATCTTGTACTACAGTCTGTACGTGACTGTCTTTATGTAAATGACTTTAATGTTAGTGTTACACAATTTAACATGTTTATATAATTTTTTTTAACATGTTTACACAACTTACAAGCAATATATCAAATTGTCACTTTGTGTTTTGTTAAAATGTCTTCTATGAAAGAGAATGCAGAAATGGTTTGTAAGCAAAAATAGCATCTGTAGCGCTTGAGTTGTATTTTGTGTGTGTGTGTGTGTGTGTGCTTCCCTAAAAGTATGCAATAAGAATTGTATACATATGAGTTGTTAGTTCATGCAAAAAGACAACATTTTCGTTTGAATTTTCCTATTTTTTTTATTTTGCCACATTTTCTCTTCAATTTCTATTTAAGCAGAGATCTGCTTTATATTTGTATTTTTTCAATTTGGAATTTTTTTTTTTTTTTTGCATTTAACTTACAAATAAATTTAGATTTGTTGTGTTGAAATCCGTTAAAAGCGCAAAAAAAAAAAAGGAAACAATAATATATGTATGTGTTTGAATGTCTATAAATAAATTGATAAAAAGATCCAAGTGGAATTTACATCAATTTATTTTATATACAGTTTAACTTCCATAATTTGAATTAGCATTTATCTTTTTAGCATACTTTTTGTTTTCCTTTGTACTAGTTTTCCTGCAGTTTGGTTATGAAATTTCTAATTTTAAAATAGGAACATGTTATTCCCCCTTTTCTAAGGTTTCTAAAAGCCTGAAAAGCCCTTAGTGAATTTTTTTTAGTGTAGCTCCTAAAAGTATGCACATATTTCATTTTTGAGCAATCGAAAAAGGGGTTTGAATTAACCTGTACAAATTTAAAGTGGTTGTATTTAGAAAGCAGTTCTACAATCATCGAAAGGACTTCAATGCCCACCAAAAAAAAAAAAACCAAAACCAAAAGTGGAATATAATCGACCTGAAATACTCTTGCTAGTGATTTCAATATGATGATGATGGGAAGATTATTTTCAGAGAAATAATGCGAAACTAATTCGTTTTTACAATTGGTGAGGCTCTGTGTCTGTGTCTGTGTCCCTTCCTCAGCAATAAATACAACACCTTAACTCTTCGAAATATTCACCCTTATTCTACTTGACGGTGTCAATTGCGTCATCAATTTTGAGTCAACATCACTTTTACTCAACTTCAACACCGCGTCAACGCTAATTTTATATTCTGTAACCATGTTGAGGTGACGTTGACTATTTATCGATAATTTTGACACACATATCTAATACTTGAAACAGCTGATTTATTCTGTTTGCATTTTTTGTTAAAAGTTTTGGTGGAAAAATAAATAAATATATTGAAGTAAAATTTTTTTTCTTCTCGTGCCTAATTCTAATTGTAATAATGAAGAAAAAAAATTTAATAGTGCAAAGAAGACTTCTCAGGCATAAATCAAACATTTTTAAATTGCCTGATGATAAGTAAGTGATAAATTCAAACTCCTCTAATTGGAAGTAATACATTTTGGTGTTGGTTTATCTAAAAAGGTTTGAAAGTTATTTTCGGCTGAACAAAGCAGCATTTAAGCATCTGCAGGAGACTATAGCTCCTCATTTGAAAAGCGGAGTTAGATCGACAGGTTTCGAGCACCATCAAATTGGTGGCAGCAACATTACGAAATGATTTCACAACCTGTCGTGTCGAAGCTTCTGTCTGAAACTATAGATGGCATTTAACACTGTTAAAATATTTTCCCACAGTTCCTTAAAATTATTTGGAACAGTGCCCCTGCGAAATCCTCTTGCAAAAGTTCTGGATTTTTTTCCATTTCCTCAACTAGTTTTTCAAATTGTTCTGGATTTGTAATTTTGATTTTTTCCTTTTCCATATCTTTATTATATTTTGTAAAAAATTAAAAAATAAAACGTAACAAATCTTCGTCGATACCAAAAAAAATGACGACAAAATCAGAGTCAATATAATGTCACGTCGCCGTCACATTTTTTTTTTTGAAAATACAAAAAATATGTTGACAGTAATCGATTAGTTTCAATGTTGACATTGAAAATACCGATTTAACACAAGGGATACAAAACGATGATGTGTTACATTGACGCTGCCAAATAGAATAAGGGCGATTTAAGGTCCCTATACTTCGCCGTATGACAAACATTATTTCTTCAACTCTTAAAGCCATAAAATGTTGATCGTTGTACTCAAATTTTTATGACGAATGCAAAAAATGTATGTTTTTTTTTCAAGCAAACCATATTATTGTTTGACAGCATACAATTGTTTACAACAATCTTGTCAAACACCTTCAGGCAGGCTACCACCTCCTCTTCATTTTGAGATTTTTCTTTTATAGTTTTTTTCTGGTCTTCTAAATCTATTTTTTGTGATAAGTCACGTCTAAGTAGTTAAAATTTTCATTGTTTTTTTTTTTTGCAATTCAATAATATCCCCCACAACTGCTACTGCTGCCAGCATGACAAAATAAATGCTAATTTTAGTGCAAAAAACCAAAACAACGCAAGATTCTTTTAAGCAACCAAGCAAAAGTAATCAACATAATCACAAAATTGTTATTAACCCCACAAAAGAATAAAAGCAAACTTGAGCCAAAATCTTTTCATACCTTTAAGCCCACACAAATTAAGTGGCATGATGATGTTGCAAGAAGGAAGATAATTCAAAAAAAAAAAAAACCTTTACCTAATTTTATTAGTTTATGTTTAGCTATTTGTTACAACACATCATGCAGTGTTATTGTAGTGCATCATTGTAGACATCTAGTAAATTAATATTATTATTATTATTTTTAGTTGTTGCTATTTTATATTCAAGGCAAATAATGCCTGCCTGACTATATTGTTGTCAAACTAAGTACGTTTTTATGTACAAGGTTATTATGCAGCAATATATTTCTATATGTTTGTAATGTAGCAACTAAACAATTTGTTGTTTAGCTACTGACTGTGTAACATACTACAAATTGTTGCTTTGAAATTTGTTATTAACTGTCACGACGAATAGTTGTGCTTCAGCTGGCGAAAATAAAGAAAGTTTTTTTTTTCGTATTTTGCTACTACTCTGATTGATTAATGACTTCAATATAGAGCCCTTCTAAAGAATCTTTGAAACACTATTCAGCCAGAAAAATATCAAATTTAAATATTAACGATTGCTTAGTATTGTTCCACACACGTCAAGTTTTTCTTAATAAAGTTTTAATTCAGCTGGGAGAAAGAGAAATTTGTAGTACAACAATTTCTCTTTCAGCTGAATTAAAACTTGACGTAGATTACTTCATATGAAAATAAATTCTATTAAGAATTTAGAATTTATTCAGCTAGCTGAATAAGTAAGTAAATACTATTTAGCTAAGAAAAATGTATCACTTAAATTTTTTTCAGTGTATTCTTCTGTATATTTAATACGCATTTAGCTGAAAACCGAATTTCAGTACAGAAAAATAATTCAGTATTGGCTAAATAAATAAATTGTTCATATTCAGCTGGCTAAATATGGAAATTCATATAATTTAATCAAAAACATAATCAAAATAAAAAAAATTCTGAAATTCAAACTAATATTGGTCCAGCTGAATTAAAACATATTCTTTTGCCAAAAGTTTAGAAATATCAAGGATAGAATAAAAATGTCTGATAAAGCAACATTAAATTAAACTATTCAGCTCAATGAGGTAAATTTAGATATTCAGCTGGCTCAAATAGGTGGTTTTTTTTTATATTCTGCAAGATGGCTAGCGAAATTAGATATTTTTAAATATATTCAACTGAATTTAGATGGCTGCTATGGCGTGATTTTTATATTCAGCAAGCTAAAGAGCAAGATAAAGTAGAAAATACTTCATCGGAAAAGTCATTTTTTTTTCTTTGATAAAATTTAGTAAAATATTTTGTATATTCTTGAATTGGCTGAATTAGCCATGTTTTAGTATTCAGCAGACTTACATATATAGCATGTGCCTTTTTATTCAGCCAGCTGAATATGAGAAGTAAACTTAACTATCTCTCAAAAAAATTCGAAATAACAGAGCTTAACAATTTAATCTGTGATATTATCACCGGATAATTGTACATTTTTCATATTCAGATGGGAAAAATCTGAAGTTTTAACTCTTTTAGATCGTTTTTTGTACCAGAATAGCAAAGTATAATTGTGGTATTCAGCTAGCTTACTTATATGGGGTAAAACAATTATTATCTGTTGAGTGTAAAAGTCAAAAGAAATCTTTCCATTTAAGAATTATGTAGTATGTATTTACTATAGCAAACAAGATGTTTACACAAAAAATCATAAGATTTAAAGAGATATTTTCGATCAATTCTAGTGAATGGGCAAAAGATTGAAATTTAACTAGCAGTATCCAGCTTTAGTATAAATTTAGCTAGCTGAATAACAAATTAACTTCATTCAGCTAGCTAAATAGCTAAATTACGCTTATTTAGCTGGCTGAGTGATAATATAAAGGTCATTCAGCTAGCTGAATAGAAACATTAGGCTCATTAAGCTGGCTGAGTGCTAATATTAAGCTCATTCAGCTAGTTGAATAGCAAAATTTGGCTTATTTAGCTAGCAGGGCGCTAATAGTTAGGTCATTCAGCTAGCTTATTAGCAAAATTAGGCTCATTAAGCTGGCTGAGTGGTAATATTAAGCTCATTCAGCTAGCTGAAAAATAAAATTAGCTCATTAAACTGGCTGAGTGATTATAATAAGCTCATTTAGCTGGCGGAGTGATTATAACAGGCTCATTCAGCTAGCTGAATAACAAAATTAGTTTTATTAATCTAGCTGAGCGCTAATATTTAACTCATTCAGCTAGCTGAATAGCAAAATTGAAACCTAGCAATAAAGACAGTTAACCTAGCTTAATAAGTACTATATATAGCAAATAGCAAAATATCTTTTAAACAAATAACTCAATTCAATGAACTTACAATTTTTCACTAGCCGAATGAATTAATTTTAATTATTTTATATGCTTTCAAGCAAAGTTTCGTATTTGTACTGAAAATTTATCACTTTGTCTTAATTGCATTACACTGAAAAAAGGAAATGTTATTATTAATGCAGATTTCATTTTACTGTAACTTTTTAGTCAAACCATTCATATGCTGTTATAAATTGTTTTAGACTTTCTTAAATTCATTTCCCTTGTTTTTTTGTTGTTGTTCACATTTGTATTACATCCTCAATAAGGATGTAATAATCAAACAAACAAAAACTTTATTCATATTTATATTTCATTTTATAACTTTTACGGAAAATGCTGCAAGTCAAAAAGCAGGGGTTCAACTAACATCAATGAAGAAAGGTTTTGTAAATTGTGAAACATCCTGCCAACAAATTACTCAAATACACATACATACATACATGCATACATTTATTGTATGTATTGTAATTGTAACTGCTTTTCCAGGATGCCTTTCAAAGGTTTATTTCATTTCAAATAAAGTGATTATGAAAATGTTTGCAAATAAAACATAAATTGAATTGTAACTTTAATAAGTGTGCAACCCAACAAAAAAAATATTTAAATTCTTTGCTACGTTTTCTTTCTTTCCATTTTCGAATATTATTTTGCCACTCATGTTTGAATGTATGTATGTTGTGGCAGATGGCGCACAATTTAGAAGCGAAAAAAAAAACAATCATGATTACAAGCAGTTTTTATTACGCGCTTCTGTTAAGTGGGTGTGAGTGAGGTGTGATGTGCACAGTATAGTGGATGTGTGGTATAGAGGGTGGTAAAGTGGTTGCTCTTTAAGCAGGAAAACAATTTAAAGATTCGACTTGCGAATTTTTCGGTTTTAGAGAATTTCGTGTGCCATACAGCAGGAGGGTATGATTAGATATAAACCAAAAATATAATTTTGTAAAATTTGCTTTTACAAGCAACCGGAACCCAAAGCTAAACATAACAAGTCCGTCTGTCTGCCTGCAACTCCGTTTAATGCTTCAAATGTATCCATGTTAGCTTAGGTTAGGTTAGGAAGGGTAGTGTGAAATACACATCCACTCGGAGACCCAATTGGATCCATTGTGATTCCCTTCATTTATAATTTATTGACTAATTAGTCTCCTTACTGTCCAAGGAGAAACCAAAGAGCCTTTATCATCCATCATTCAGCCATTTAATTCCCATGATAAAGCAAGCCCCTGATATCCTCAAGTTTGCACTTCGCGATATCACTAATGCCCTCATGGAAACGTCTGCTCAGCCATCTTTGCCTATGGCGTTGCAGCCTTGGGCAATGACAGATGATATGCTCTATAGTTTCTGGCTCCCCTTCATGCCCACACATCCTACAGAAATCCGGAGTGCCATTTTCCCATATGCTGGTCCTCGCTCTAACCGAGTAGATCAGATTTACCTGAGTCTAGTTCTGTCCATATGGACCTCGAGACTCTACAATCTTCTCTATTCCTCCAGGAATGATTAGTTCTGCTAATTACCCAATTACTGAGTTCCCTATAGTAGTGACAGATTGGCCGACCGACCTAACTGCCACTTCTAATGCTGACCCTATTCTTGCCAGCTCATCAGCAATTTCGCTTACCTCAATATTGCAATGTCCTGGTACCCAACATAGCCTTACGCTTAATTTGTCCATAAGCAAGTTGAGAGATCGCCTACACTTGCTGACCAGCTTCGATTTGATAATATGCCCATTCAAAGGTTTCAGAACCGCCTGACTGTCAACGTAGAATGTTACCTCCACGCCATCAGTTACGTGTTCTGTCACTAGTTCCGTGGCCCTGAGGATCGCTAGGATCCTAGCCTGAAATACACTAGATTCTTTTGGTAGCCTAAAAGACCTACGAATGTCCGTTCCTAAAAAATAGACGCCAGCACCCGTGCCTATTTCCATTTTCGATCCTTCTGTAAAGACCGCGCAGCCCTCGTACAGTCTTATCAGATTTTACCCAAATTTTTATCCGGAATGACTAGTGAAGGCGTTCTAATAAAATTAGTCTCAACAAGCTTGGAGTCCGCAAAACCCGGGGATGTGGTCTCCCGTCTGCTAAAACTAATCTTTTTCAAGAGTGATGTATGACCTGTAAATCCTGGCCTTATAAAGCCCGCTTCCATAAGCCTGAGCAAGCTCCTTGCCGCCGTTCTCAACACAAATTCTTCAATGGGAAGTAGGTGAAGGATGACGTCCAAGACAGCCTGAAGCGTGCTCCTCTGGGCCCCAGTAATACCCAGCGAAGCACACCTCTGGACCTTAGCAAGCAGCTTCCTATGGCTTTCTTTCCCCAACGCCTCCCACCATACGACAAATCCATAAGAAATCACCGGCCTGACAATCGATGTATAAATCCAATTTACCACCTTCGGTTGGAGACCCCAGTTCCTCCCAATGGAATTCCTGCATGTATAGTAGGCATTGAGCCCTTTCTTGAGCCTTTCTTGTAGGTTCCTTTTCCTAGAAAGTTTGCTATCTAGGAAAACACCCTAGCGTCCTTGGCTAGTTTTAACTCCA
Source organism: Lypha dubia (assembly GCA_947311025.1). Taxonomy (NCBI): domain Eukaryota; kingdom Metazoa; phylum Arthropoda; class Insecta; order Diptera; family Tachinidae; genus Lypha; species Lypha dubia. Next base: position 6,454,263 of record OX371262.1, on the reverse strand, counting down.
CCCCGCCAATCCTAGGTAGCAAAAAACTATCTATTTTGTATCTCCTGGTGAAGAGAACTAGCTCCGTTTTGACCGGGTGGATCCCTAGTCCCGTACTACTAGCCCAGAAAGACAGTTCGTTAAGCGCTGCCTGCATGACCTCACTGATAGTGGAAAGAAATTTCCCTTTTACCAGTAATACCACGTCATCAGCGTAGGCGACTATCTTGCGACCGTTCCTCCCAAAACGCCTGAGATTAACGTTTACAGCTATCAGCCTCAGAAGGGGGGATAATCCTCCCCCTTGCGGCGTCCCTCTTATCACTAACCTACTCAGGCTTTCGCCCTCCTCCCCCCCCCCCTACAGTTGATAATCCTGCTGCTGAGCATGAGAACTATCCACTCCATATGTATCCATACCGTGAAATCATTCATTACGCCACACGAAAGGAACAAGTCTCTCTCGTATACAGGTCTCGTAGAACTAGAACCGGTATTGATATCGATATCACTTGATTAAATTTCTTATGGAAAAACTCTCTGGTACTGTTTGTATATATTGTGGAAATTTTAAACCGATTAGTAAACTTTTTGGGTCCTTGTTACCAGGGTGTAGCTAAAATCCTTAACTCCACCAACCAACTACACTACGATTATTTCCATTGAATTTACGATGATGATGTAGCAGGCATTTTTGCTTGTTTATGATCTTTTTTTTTCTATTTTCTGATGCGAAAATGACGTGAAACTTTTGTTTTTTGTTTGAGCTGCTGTTCAACTTTGTTGCATACATAATTAAGTTGTTTGTTAAACCAACTAAGACCACCTTAATTTAAAAACTTAATTAATAAAAATTTGAAGTTTTATTTATATCCGGGTGGATTCATAAAAAAATAGTTGTTTTTAAATTTTAAAGGAAGTGCAAATAGCTTCAATAATATTTTCCATTGAAAATTGTTCAAGGGTTTGCTGGATTTGTTTTCAAAAACACAAATTTTAAACTTTTAACAGCTAAAAAGTTTCTGAAAGTAATAAAAATTTTGTTTTTTTTTCTATTTTCTTGTACCTTAACATTCGCCGCAAAGAGTAAACAATCTGCTGTATTTATTTTGAAGAATTTCATCAAATCGTTGTGAAATTTAATAAAAATTTTCCACAAAAAAAAAACTTGTGTTGTTTCCAAGCCACTTTGGCTTACAAATTTATAATAATAATACACAAAAAATGAAAATTCTTAAATAAGAAGGTAAAATTTGTGTGTCACTAAACGGCCAACGAAAATACAAACACACAACTCCTATTCTACCTTTTAATGTTGGTAAAATAAATATTAGATATATACGAGAGTGTAGCCTACATACTCGAGAAAAGCTTTCGATCAATAGCCTAATAATTTTTCTAAGAGGTCAGCAGCGAAAATTTATGAAAATCGAAAAAAAATCACCAAAAGACAAAATGTCGCACAAAGAAAAAAATCGTCAAAAAAAAAAAATACCAAAGCGATATGACGCCAAGACAAAATATTTTGCCTAAAGAAACTTCTGAAACTGCAAAAAATTACCAAAACGAAAGCAAGTCCCCAAGAATATATATATATAAAATTAGAAAAATGCCAAGAGAGAAAAATCGCTTAAAAACAAAGAAGACGCAAAAAAAAATAACAAAAAAAAAAATACTTAAACGAATGCAAGTCGCCAATATAAAATACTTTTGTGAAACTCTAAAAAATCGCCAAAATGGACAAATTTCTCAAAAATGAAATAATCGCTAAACAGAAACAAAATTTTCCTAAACGAAAAAAACACATCAACATAAAAAATTGATGGGAAAAAATTCTGAAACTTTAATAAATTGTCAAAAAAAAAATCACACAAAATCGCCAAATCAAAACAAAAAAACCTAAACTAAAGAAAGTTTCCAAAATAATATATTTTTAAAAAAAATTTTCTCAAACTATAAAAAAAATCCTAAAACGAAAAAGCCCATCTAATGCGAAAAATATATTGGCGCAAAAAATTTCTGAAACTCGAATAAAAAGGAAAAATACCGTATAAATAAAGAAACCGCTAAACCTAAACGAAAACAAGTCGCCAAAACGACCAAAAATATTGTAATATATTCTTTTAATTTTTCAAACATAAATGGTAAAGATCTACTATTGAGTTGGTATTTAGCTACCAACGAAATGCATATAAATTTGCTAACCCACAACAAATAAATAAAAATTTTTAAAAACATAAATTCCCGAGTATTTGCTCAAATAAATGTCATATGTTATTCTTTTAAACTTTAATAACTTTCCAAGAAGAAAAATGCCCTAAAAAGGAAAAAATCGCCAAACCACAAAAAATTGCGACTATTAGACAAATCACCGTCGTATAATATTTCCAAAAAAAAAACTCTTAACCTGGTAAGCAAATTCCCTCTAAAACTTTGCTTGTTATTGAGCTTTTGTAAAACGAAAGTTGAGCACAAAATCTTTTACAATCTATCAACAATTACAAAAAACAAAAAAAAAAAAAAAAAAATGCACACAAACTAACTTTGCCGTCATCTCTATGGACGACACACAACATTCAACTTAAATTGTAAACAAGCGGTCGTACCCAAAACTCTTGCATGAAACTAAAAAAAAAAAACTATTTAAAGTATTTTCTCCTTTAGTGACAAAAAATATGTTGTGTTCGAAAAATACGAATTTTGATACATGCAAAAGTTCCTGAATATTTTTGGTGGAAATATTGCCAAAATATTTATACAAGTTGTTGTAGAAACTTAGAATTTGTTTTGTTATTTAACGCCCTTCGAAAATGACGACATTGAACGCAAAACAAATAGAAAATATTTGTGTTTTTTCTTTATTGAACTCTGGTAGTTATATTTTGTTTCTCCATTTCTTTTTTTTTTTCGGTAAAGAACAAAAATTAGAATGAATAAATATAAAAAATAGTTAATTGGTTAAAATTGGTTTGTAAAAACAGAGAACAAAGAAGAAATATGCAATCAATATTTCCCATATAGCACTTATTAGTAAAATATGCTAAAATATTTTCTAATATGTTTCAAAAAATACATATATATATGTTACGTACAGATCATATATCTCCGCGTGCATATACGAGTATATGCACTAGAAATATTTTGTATGGCAAAACAACGTTTGCCGGCTCATCTAGTATTATATAAAATTTGACGTTTATTCGAGCACATACTCAAGAATAAAATTTTATTTATTTGTTGCGGTTTAGCAATATATATATATAACATCTACTGATGAGTTGGTATAGCAGCCAACGAAATGCATTTAGATATTGCTAACCCGCAACAAATAAATAAAATTTTAAAATTATATTATGCTATCTGAATACAGTGTGTGTGCTTCGCTACCCCCTCGTTATAAAATAAAATTCCTATTGTGAAAATTTAATGAAGATCGGTCCAGTAGTTAAGACTATATTACGATTGCTAATTTTCCTAAAATTTTGCCTGGTTCCACTCACTTTTCTCCTGCTACGTATTCCAAAATATGCCAATACCATATGTACCAAATATCATCGACGTAGGTCAAAAAATGCCAAAAATATGGCGATTTAATTTTTTGGGTTATATGGGCGGTACCACGCCTCTTTGTCCAATCAAAACTTCATGTAGCCTATTATTCCTTCCACAGTCACAGTAACATGCTGTGAAAATTTCAGGAAGATCGGTCCAAGGGTTTGGCCTCCTATAAAGCACAAACAAACAAACAGACAGACATTCATTTTTATATATGTATTGAATTTTGCCATGCCCCTCCGCCCGCAGACCGAAAATCAAAAATCAGACTTCACAGTGTCACCCGCCGGAATATTCTGAAAATTCCCTGAAAATTTCATCAAAATCGGCCCAGGCGTTTTGATGTTCATACGTTACATTCATACACACATCCTGTTTTAGAGAGCTGCATGAAACTTAATAATGATCATGAAACTTTCATCATTAATTTTTATTCATTCGTTTCTACTATGAACAGAGAACAATCAACACACGATAGTTAAGAGACGTGTGTAATGAAGTTTGTGTGTTCAATGTGAAACCGAACATGTCTTGAATAAATATCAATAATGTTCATGCAAAAACAATATGCTTTCAAAGATCAGTGTTGCCAGTTGTAGGAAAGAGGAAAATCATTTAAGAAATACGTTAAAAAATACACAATGAACTAAATCGCCAAAAAAAAAGAGGGCAAAAAAATCCAAAAAATTTACAGTTTAATCATTAATGATTTATTTCATTTGGTAAAATATATCATTTAGATAAAATATTTATTCTGTAGTATCTTTCGCTATAATGTTTGTATAATAGTTAATTTACATATAATTATTGCAATGTTATCGAATGTTATGAAATGCAAATAACAAACTGAACTACATATTGAATTTGATTTACTACTAGTGCTCATAATATGAATAGTATATACATACATACGTAAATGCGTGTAAAAGCTAAAACTTGAAATAACATATGCAAGTAATTGCACATGGGCAGCGCCGCATGCAAAAGATTACATGATTTCACCAAATTGGCAACATTGATATTGCGTATTAATAAGAAACTTTGAGATGAGAGCGAGAACTTCGAATAAAAATCGTTTCAATGAACAAACTCTTTGTATTAACGAAGTGAAACAAAATGTTCTCGCTCATACAATGAACAAAGCAACAGTTTGTTTGGTGTTCTGATTTTTATTCGAAATAGAGTTTTAGTCAATGATGTTCATTGATGACCACGTTCATGCAGCCCTATAATAGATAAATGTGCACTGTGCTGGAAATCAGGAAGAGGGATAGGGTAGAGAAGATAGATGTTGAAAATTTAGAAGACTTAACTCTTTCACAACTCTGCTTTGCGCGTTATGTTAACTTTTTAAGGCAGTGTTGAGGCGCCTCCGGTGTTAAGTAGACGCATTAACTTTGTTAGCAGGCATTTTTTTTTATTAATTGTTTTACTTCGCCGATGTTTCTGCTAACCGACGAAGGAGTGCGATGTTGTGTACATTAGCTTGGAACAGTTTTTTAGTGCCCAGTGCTATGCCTTCACCACTTAAATAGTCCGACAACAATTAATACAATGTCTCACTAAAGTATATACCTTAGAGAAATTAATGTTGGTGATTGACTTGCTCTGGCCAGGGTTTGAACCCAGGACCCAAGTCATTGTTTGCTTAGTAGTCAACGCGCTAACCACTTCAGCCAACATCACCCACGAAAGAAATAAATCATGCAGAAATTGCTTGCATATATTAAAGCAAAATTATATGCATAAAGTGAGTTTAACTAAACTTTGCAATAAAATAAAGCCAACTTTACTAAACTTTCAATCCTTTTTGCCAGCCTGCAGGGTATATACAAAATTTAACTGTGTTGTTGTACCAGGTCATGTATAGTAATTTTTTTTATTTGTTGTTTTCTTTGATTAACCCCTCTAAATAACAGTCCTCTTTCTTTTCATGAATGCTTATAAACAGCATTCATGCTCCGTTTTTTTTTTTTTTTTTTTTTTTGGTTGGCATATTTGTGAAAATTCAAAAGAAAAAAAAAATAAATAAATCTGTATATTTCCACTGTCTACTCGTACTTGTTGTTGTTGTTTTCGAAGGTAAATAACAAAAGAGAAAATATTTGTTAAATTTCATTCCCATTTGAATGAGTTTTTAGCAATTTTTGAAAAAATTCTTCATATAAAACAGAAGATAAATTATTGTGCTGCTGCATATATGCACACACACACACATGCATACATACCACGCTACTCCGGGCTATTTATGAAGGTTTGATTTCTTTTTTTCTTGTGTATGTATTTCAAACGGATATTTTAGCAAATGTAAAAGTTTAGTGTGATGAATTTATGGCATTTTGAAGCAGCAGGTATGGTTAAGAGCGAGAGATATGGAGCTGAAAGTAAATTGTGAAATTGAAAAGTAGGTATCGTATTGAAGTGATAGTTAGATAAAAATATTTGAAAATTCTTTAGTAAAATAATAAAAATTCAAGAAATTTTTAGTGCAAAACAAACTACATACCATCTGCATTACTTTACAGTAGCTCTTTCAAGAAACTACTTACTACTATGATTCTTATGCCAAAAAATGTTGCTGTAATCCAACTACATCTTTAGTACAATTTTACATTGTTTTTTTTACATAACTTTGAATAAATCAAATAATTGTTTCATAATTTATTTGACTGAATTTACAGGAAGGAATGGCGTACGAAACGTTACCATAAAATTTATTGTGAATATTATAGATCGTCTAGTAAAATTTTAATAGAGCTAGCAGTACTGCTTTCCAAATTAAAAAAACAAGTGCTGCAAAAATATCTAAAGTCTATATAAATACAAGGCAATAACTGCCATTGTCCCTTAATTTTGTTATCGCTTTTACAGCCAAATCATCCAACCGATCTTGATTAAAATCTTCAAGTTCTTAATATACTTACTTGTAGATGTGCACAATCACTAAACATATTCCAACAACAATAAAATTCCCTTCATTATATTGGAAGTTCTTGCCATTTAACATTTGAAATGTCATCCATCCCAAAGGCTTGTCAGGTTTATTGATTCGATAGAGTATAACGTTGACACTACATCGTTTGCTATGTACTGAAACTTTATTGAAATTATCTATTAACACATTGCTTAGAGTCACAAAAAAGGATAAAATTATAGCGTAATACTAGTAAAAGTATAACAATATTGCTGTAGCATATGCATATGCATTTATATGCAAAAATATGCTATTTTTAGTAAATAAAATGTTTAATAATCACAAAAAGGATTAAAGGGTTTAGGGTACTGCTAGTAAAAGTGCTCGAAAATTAGGTTCATCGAATTCGTTCCTGCAGAAGAAGTCGTGGAGGCCATTTGATTGACGTTTTATTTAGAACTTAATTGTATCGATTGTACTTCACATTAAATAAAAAAACTTTTGAATTTCCTTAACAAAAGTGTGTTTTTTAAGAAATCATATCACTCCTATTGGAAAACATTTTATATTGTAATAAGAATTAAATACAAAAATATGCTTAGGATGCCAAATGGAGTAAAAATAACTTCAATGAAATAAAATAATTTCATTAGTTTTAAAAACAATAAGTTGATTCTTTTAGAATCAAAATTTATTTAAATGAAAATATGCAAAAATATGCTTTTTACTGATACAGTTGTTTTAATATTAATGGAATAGTTATTTGCAATTAGAAAAAAGCTAAATTTTCTATGGGTAACTAACAGAATTTGTAAATTTTCTTTTTGCACTTTTAAAGCATTTGAAAAGGCTTTTATAATATATACTAGATGATTGTTCGGTTTCGCCTGGAAGCTATTTTCTTATATGGGGGAACCATTCTCCCCACTCAACAACCCATTTTTCCAATTTTGATAGGCCGACGTAGCACCATCTGTCCTTCAACAACATAAATAATTTTGTTCTACTTGAAATACGAACGATGACGCTTTTCGTGAATGAGGAGGACGTAGTGCCATCTTTCTGTCAATATGATGCGACGCTTCTGGCAAATGAGGCGGACGTGGCGCCATCTGTCATTCAACAACAAAAATGATTATGAGGCATACATTGAGTCATCTGTTTTGTTAATAGTTTAGTATATACAGAAGTTGCCACCTCCCAACCCCCCTTGTGCCCCTAGCGATTTATAATATACTTTAGAACCTATTCCCATACCTACCAAATATGCATAAAAAATTTCATTAAAATCGGTCGAGCCGTTTCGGAGGAGTTCGCTAACAAAGATTTATATATTCAAAAATATGCCTTTAAAGTCACATGACAAACGAGTATACGGAATTTTTTAATTCAATCACTTATTTATTAAAACTTATTTCTGAATTAGTTTTGAAGTCTTGGCTTTAGAGCAATTTTGGCTCCAACAAGTGAATGAAATGGAAAAATAGCCTTTTTCTAATTTTCCATGTGAAAAATATTTATGTATTTTTTTTTTAGAGTGAAGAGTAAAAAAATTAAAAATTATATTAAAAGATTTTATTTCATATAAATATTTTAAAATAAAAATTTTGCATATAAAAAAGTTTTTTATGGATGATATATGGATAATATACATATATTCGTATTGTACAACCTCGCTAATCCGGACATATATAGTTTCAGCTATTGTCCGGATTGTCCGGACTACAATTAAAATATATTTCTATACGCATATTATTTGTTTTTATTACCGAACAGAAATATAATTACACATAAGAAGTCATTTGCATTTAGTTAATTTACAGAAAATATAAAGAAAATTACTAAAAGTGACCAAAAATATTAATTTTGAAAAATAAGAATTTATTCGTTTCCAAAAATTTGTCTGTGAATTTCAAAATAACGCAATTGGTGTTTTGATTATTTAATAAATTTTGTTTGTGTTATTTTTTAAATACTGGATACTCCGAGTTAGCGAGTGTCCGGATTAGGGAGGTTGTACTGTATTTCATATATGTATGTTATATTCCTATTACTTCATATTAATATATGTAGGCATTTAAAATAAACATTCTTGATGATAAATATTTTGGATGAAATCATATACATACATATGTTCCATACAAAACTATTTTAGATGGTATATGAAAAATATGCAGGGCATGCTGAAATATGAAGTTAGAAAGCCATGCAATATTTAATAAATTTTTTCATTAATATGTATGAATAGTGCTGTTTTGTTAATAGTTTCCACAACGAAAAATCTTTACCAGAATCAGTATAATAACCAACCTATGAATTGAATTACATCCGCAAAATATGGATACATACGTAGTTCATATATGTTTTATATTTGTATGTTAATATAGACTTCAATATATGATAATATATGTAGGCATAAATATATGAAATATGCACGATTCATATACGAGTATGAATAATATACCCTAAATTTTTAAATCAAATGATTTTGAATGATCGAAAAAAATTATTAAATAAAAATAATCTATATGAGTTTTGCTAATATTTTCTCCTTAACTGCTTTTCATTCATTTACTCATATGCTCTATATCCGTTGGCATACAAACCATATGTTAGCTTTTAAGAATCATTGTATGTGTATGCTTCACCTCTATTATCTCAACGGCGAGCATGCTTTACCTTTAGCAGAAAACCTTAAGGAAACGTGTACAATATCTCAGTCACGTTTTAATTTTCATTTGTGAATGAAATGTACAAAATTTTATAAAACTCAAATCACAAGCCACACTTACACATACATACATATATACACGCACATACAAATGTACAGAGATTTATTGACTTTATTTAGCAACACAATGGCCGTTGAGAAAATGTAATTAACTAATATGGGGGCAAAAGAAGAAAATAGAGTAAAATGCTATTAAATATAAAATGTTATAGAGTAAATAAATAGTTTAGAGGCAAATATAGCAACTACGGTGTTGTTGTATGATAAAATCATAAACTTAAAACATTTTCAAGGAGGTGGTTGAATGAGGAAACATTAAAATAAATTTTAATTAAGTTTTTCTATTCACCATCACAATATTCGTATATAATAGAGTTTATACTGGAAGGATTAAAGGAAATATTTGTAAGCTAAAAAAAAAAATGTTGGAATAAAACCGATCTTCTACTCAATTCTTCTATGTAGCGTTGCACTGCACACAGTGGGTGAAAAATAGCTCATACCCAAAATACTCAGTACACCGCTTATACGGTCCTTAAGATGTGTGATCAACAAGTTATTGCTTTGAAGGCGAGGCTCTCCTATTTTCTGCTATATCGTAAGTTTTTTTTTTTTTTTTTGCTGCTACATTGCCGTAATAACTTTGGTTGGTGGTACCCCACGACCGCTCCTACCGTATATTTAGCTTAAGCTCAAAAGAAATATTAGCGCACAACATATAAGCGAATGTGTATCACCTGTTCTCTCAGCTACCCTGATTTTAAACTATACACCTAGCTGCTGTTAAAAAAAGCATTCCCTAACGTTCCAGAGCTCTGATGCCATCAAAAGCTTCGTTGTACCCCAGATTGACGATTTAAAAGAAAGGGAAACACTAATATGAGAAGTGCTTAGCAAGATCAACAACCACATAGCAAGGAAATAAACCACTACACATCTACATGAAACCATTAGCGTCCATGACAAAATTTTTTTCAAATTTTTGGATAAACACTGAAACTAGTTTTTAGTAAAATTTTTTAATTATGAAAAAAATTTCCTATGAAAAAGAAACTTTGTATATCCCAACATCATTTCACAAGTGTACGTACACATAACCTCATTCCTACTAAGGAATTAATTTTTTTTTTTTTTAAACATTTTCATACTCTCAAGAGTTCCTTCAGTAAATTAAAGTATTTCCTGTTTAAAGGAATTTTTAAAGTGTCCAAGAAAGTTTGTGCGTAGAACAAAGCGATCCTTCCCTTTAACGCATAAGAAGGCCAACAAAAATTTTTTAATTAATTTAAGTTTGCAACTCAAATAGTTGTTCATAAAAGTTTCAAACTAAAATAACAAATCAATTGAGTAAAATGCCAGCAATAAAAACATAAGGCAGAGGCCAAAAAGATAACGACAATTAAATCACTTAATAAAAAGTCAAGTGTTAAATTGAATTGAATTGGCCGCCAATAATTTTTTTGCTGTTGCCTCTTCCAATGAATATTAATTTTTAAAAAAAGTCTTTTTCTTTTGTTTGCTCTACATGCACAAAAATAAGCTGTCATTCTTTATCAAAATTACTAATAAATTTTATTTTATTATTCATTAAAGTCCTCCGGCTCTTAATAAATAAAAGAGCCTTTGTCCTTAACTTGACATTTTTCAATTGAAAAATACTGTATTTTTTTTCTTCTTTGTTTTATACATAATTCCATTAACAGAGCGACAACACAATGACACTGTAATGACAGCTTTTTAAAAAAACTTTATTTCATAATTTTTTCTATTTCTGCCAAAAAGAAAAGAAAAAAAAATTGCGAAAAATAAAACAAACAGGAAAATCTGAACTCTGAATGTGAGGAAATATACTTACAAAATGGTGCATGCAAACGGTGTAGACAATTCTTGGCTTTTGTTTTTGTTTCAAAAACTTGTACATTGTATATTTCTTATAATTATAAAACTTTGCAAATTGTAAAGAAGAAAAAAAAAAAACAAAAAACAAATATTTTATTTGTAAAATTTTTAATTGAAGAAATTTTGTGCATTCAACAGTCTCATGTCTAGGGGTAATTAAGTTGGTAAACATTGTATGTATTTATGTAAATTTAGTAAAACAGTGGAATGGAAATAAATTATAGAATTATTTTCAACACGTGACGGTTTTATATGGCTTGGTAATAATTCGGTTATAGCCGCATCAGCAGTGAGTAATAGAAAAGGGGCCATATATATTGGCTGTTTGGAGAACACAGTCACAGTAAACTCTTCTATTGTTTTAATATATTTAAAGAAGAGATAATTATAATGCACAGGTTAGGTTAGGAAGGGTAGTGTGAAATACACATCCACTCCGAGACCCAATTGGATCCATTGTGATTCCCTTCATTTTTAATTTATTGACTAGTTAGTCTCCTTACTGCTCGAGGAGAAACAAAGAGCCGTTAACATCCATAATTCAGCCATCTAATTCCCATGATAAAGCTTCTGATATCCTCAAGTTTGCACTTTGCGATATCACTAATGCCCTCATGCAAACGTCTGCTCAGCCATCTTTGCCTATGGCATTGCAGCCTTGGGCAATGACAGATGATATGCTCTATAGTTTCTGGCTCCTTTTCATCTCACACATCCTACAGAAATCCGGAGTGCCATTTTCCCATAAGCTGGTCCTCGCTCTAACCAAACAATGGCCAGTCAAGGCACCTACTAAGACTCTCAAAACCTTTCTCTTCAGTAGATCAGATTTACCTGAGTCTAGTTCTGTCCATATGGACCTCGAGACTCTACAATCTTCTCTATTCTTCCAGGAATGGTTAGTCCTGCTAGTTGCCCAATTACTGAGTTCCCTATAGTAGTAACCGATTGGAGGTTTAAATTTTGTGTAAGAACTAAAGTTTATTCTTGTATTGTATCTGGTCGTCCTATTCAGTTACAAATTTTAATACTTATATGCTCCTTGAAAAACTAACGGTCAGTTAACCTTAGCTACCTTTGAAATAACACTGCCTTCTCTCCTCGTACTAAGCCGCTTGGTATTGCTATATTCTATAATCACTGTCAAAGCTGTTTTTATTGTCCAGTGGTATATGACTTCATCACTTAAACAGTCCAAAATCGCGCAATACCAGAGTTGTAAAAGAAGACGCTTTCTACATTTCAACATCTATCTTTTCTACTCTACTTCTCTTTTCCTAAGTTTTTGCACAATGCATTGTAAAGGGTGTTTTTTATCGAGTGTCACAACTATGAATTGGCATTACTGCTTTATTTGAGCAACCATTTAACAGCTGATAGTTGCTTTTTATTTAGTTTGCTTTGAAAATTTCATTATGAATCGACTTACACCAGAGCAACGCGTGCAAATTGTTGAAATTTTTAAGCAAAATAATTGTTCTATTCGTGAACTCATCGTGCAGCGGGTGCTACAATTAATTTATTCGAAGAAACTTTTGATGAAAAAATAATTTCACGTAATGGCTCAATTAATTTGCAACTAAGATCGTGTGATTTAACCCCATTATATTAGCCACTTGTCTACGTCGAAAAACCACAAACAATTGAACACCTGGAAATCAACATTCGAAGAGTTATCGGCGAAATACGGCCGCAAATGCTGCGAAAAGTTATTTAAAATTGTTCCATATTGCGCCTTTTACGCGCCAGCCGTGGCGGCCTTAAGACAAAAATAATTTTTAAACATTAATTTGACAAAATTTTCTTTCCAATAAAACGCGTTTCATTGATATTAAAAATATATTTCCTGGTTTTATTATGATTTAAACTTGTGTCAGTCTATAAAAACTCCCTTTATAAGTCGGGGTCATACACAGAGTGCTGGTCCTAAAAAAAAAGTGCCACATTAATGCAAACTAGTGTGTACCAACGGTCGACCCAATCGACTGTGTTTTAGTCATCGAAAGAAAAATCATAAAAAATCTCTTATAACTACAATTATTTAATGATACATTTGTACGAATTCACAAAAATTAAAAAAAGAACGGTTGAATCCGAAAACAAAATACTCAACTCTCTCATCTATTTTCCTACATTTCTCTCACATCTTAGTATGTATGTTATTTTTCTCTTTCCACCTAAATGTGTAAAACACATGTATGTTGTGTTGTTTGTTTTTTTTGGCTTTAACTTACATGCATGAGTAATACGTGTGAATGGAGTAGTTGGAACTTTAAACGGTTATAGCTCCCAAAATACTGAACCCACAAAAACCTACAATTCCTCGTTCATTTCTGTGAAAAAATGTCTTAAATTTGTTAAAAGTTTTGTAAAAATCGGTTGTCTAATAGGAGCACAAAAAAACCAATTGCCTATTAATTTTACAGATTAGAAAAATTCATGCTTTTCCTGCCTTGACCTAACCAGTGATTGAACGTAGGTCCTAACACTTAGTTTTCTCCTTTAAACAACGCGTTCACTACTTCAGTCAAAACACCACCCTCAAGTTGTTTTACCGAAATAAAGATTTTCTTCTCCAATTATTCATAAGTAGTTTTAAAAAAAAAATTTTCTAACGGGTTTGCTGACAGTTTGGTTTCATAAATTTTGCTTAAATCGGTGGCAAGTCATTCCCTTCATAATGATTATCGAATAATAACTACTCCATTTAGAAATTGATTTCTCAAATTCTCTATTTGTTTGAAGGAGTTTGGTTTGACTTTCATCTAGTATTATTTTAAAACAGGGGGCAGCTTTTTCCCCCTCCCAAAATGACTTTTCTAAATTATGTTTTTGTTCGAACGGGGCTGGGTTGCTCTTTTGTCGTATAGAAAAAAAAATCGGAGGTGTATTGTATCCCTGGCTCCTCTCCGGAATACTTATTTAGGCTAGACTCTCCCATTTTCGGACCAATGCTTAAAACTGTGTGTTTGTTGTGTGCATTTTTTCTGCTAAACGGGGTTGATTAGAGTTTTGTCCTTTATTAAATTTTTTTTTAACGGAGGACAAATTGTCCCTCCCCGGCTCATCGCATTTATTAGTCTTTTTTTTAAAAAAGAATGTATTTAAATCTCTCAATTGATGTTTTTTTCTTGAAGTCGACTTATTTTTCGCGAAAATTATATTAAGATTGATTGATCGTTCAAAAAAGTTATAAATAAAGAAACTTTTGTCGATACTATGAACATCTTATCTGCAGTTTCATACCAAAGAATATTTTAATTCTATTTCAATTTAAGTATTGGACTTTTCTATCTTCTATCAGTTATTCTGTAAGAAATTTTTCCATTCATTCATTTTTATGTCTCAAAAATTCACTCAAGATTGAACAAAAATAAGTAAAAACATTTTAGTTAAAAAATATCGATAAATAATTTAATTTAAATGTGTTCCAAGATAAAAGGGAGAACAAATAATCCCGATTAGGAATTGATTCAAGTATGTGACAAGATTGATTAAATGTAAAATAACTATTTAGCGCTTTCAGTTCGATGCATGATGATGATGTTAGACGAGGACTCATGCATCCAAATAAAAGCCATTCATTTTCTATTAAAATCAAGTCTCACGTTTTCTATAACTAAGACAATTTTGTTTTTTGGATTGAATTAATTTTTTAGCGATTAAATAGTCCCTATTTGGATTAAACTTTCTATACTAGATTTATGAAAATTCTATCGTATCGTATTTTCGACAGGGCTTGAAACTGTTTTATCAATTTTTGAGAAAAATTTCTGTTTTCAGTGTGACTATAGAGCACGTCAATGACAACAGCATTTTTTCACATCCTCTGTCTTCTTTTGAAAACCCCAATTTAGTTTAATTATGTTGTGATCCTTTCATATAAAATCGCTTTCGCCCCTCGTATTTATGCGTTTATTTTTTCATTAGTCTCTAAAGTGATACTTCAAGAATATAATTCAGCCTCTAGAATTTAATTTAAAGCGAGAAATACTTAATACTCTTATTAAATGTTATTTCTTAAACTTTAGATGGAACTTTATTTCGCAAATTATCATTTCTTCGTATTGTTTATTCAGGCAAAACTTTTCTTGACGTTGGGATTTTTCTTTTACACATTATTTTTCATCATTTAGTTTTATTCTTTGCCCATCATTATTGTCTTTGTATGATTTTCTGTTCGGTTTTATATTGAAATAAATGATAAAACCATCAAGAAAAAATGGTGAGAGTTAAGTTCTTTTTAGACAAAAGCTAAAACGGAAAAGCATAAACTGAATAGGTTTTAATTAACCCAAAATATACATAACATTTTCTGTATTATTTTGAAGTCTTGATAATTTTCAGTTGAATCCTTAAGCAGGTCATGGTGGGCTTTATTTCATTTAAGTACGAAATTAACTGGCTTCTGATTTCCATCGATCACAAACACACCAACCTGCGGTCAAATTTTCCAATTTTTACCCATTTATTCCAAATAAAAAATGGTCCTATACACTTCTATTGAAAACATCAGAAAACATTTTGGGGAAGTTTTTTCGATTTTGGCCCATTTTTGATTGAGACCAATTTTTATGGAGCCACTGACGCCTTGTTACATTAAATTGTGAAAAACTCAACATATTAAATTTAGATCCGAATAGAACAATACACAACTCTCGTAATTTAATTTGATAGTTTTTTTTTTGTACCCTACAGCAAAAATGGTTAGATAATTTATAGCTTTATCATTCCATGTGTAACTTCCAAAATATTTATATGATAGTCATGAAGTATTTATATTCTGGATCGTTATAAATGCGGAAGTTAAATGAGCCTTGTCCGTCTGTCTGTCTGTCTGTCTGTCTGTCTGTCTGTCTGTCTGTCTGTCTGTCTGTCTGTCTGTCTGTCTGTCTGTCTGTCTGTCTGTCTGTCTGTCTGTATGTCTGTCCGTCTGTACATGAAATTAGTTTTCCAAAGCCACTATTAGAGTTGGAGATTTAATTTTTGGACTAATGTATCATGATTTCTCTTAAGACGATTCGTATTGCGTATCAGCAAAAATAATTTTTATATAAAATTTTTTTATTATATTTTGGTGAAGGGTATCTAAGATTCGGCACGGCCCAATTTATCAGTTGAACTTGTTTAATTGCTTCACTGACATACTAAATTTTCCAGTTTTTTTTTGTATTAAAAATATGTTCATTAGTTCGTTATTCAATCCGAAACAAAAACCAATACTATTTTAATAATATTTCTTTTAAAAAGGTTAGTGAAGTTTTCATGTTCAATTTATGGAAAACAATAGAAAAGAATAGAAAACTAATCTTTTAAAAACTGAAATTCCTTAACAAAACAAAACCTTCTCCACTGAATAATATTTTTCCTACAATTTTCTTTGGTATTTTTTGTGTTTTTTTTTTTGTTTTGTTTTTAGTAATTTTTTAAATCTCATTTTCTAAAACAAAAAGGTAAAATTCAATAACAAATACTCGTTTAGCAAAATTTGATTTTCCACTTGGGCAAATATAATTCAAAAAAACAAAAAAAAAAAAAAAAAAGACCATAAGCTCTGGAATTAACTGCAGCATAACTTGTGAAAGCAAATGAAAAAAAAAATAGCAGCCATCACAAGTCCTCGTAGTTTTGGAAAAGTGATTTTCATTTCAACGCTTCTCTTCCACACAAAAAACAATAGATTTAGATTTAATAGAATTTTGATATCTAAAAAAAGAAGAAAGAAAAAAAAAATAAGTAAGCGAAACAATTGCTAAGCTTAAATATATATTTTTATCTCAAACTAAACAGCAGGATAGCAGTAGGTCACTTAGAAAAGAATTTAATGATATAAAATAAAAAAATATAAATTTTCTATAAGAAACTCTGAAAGAATTGTCTTCAAAAATAAAAAAAAAAACATTGATATGATGCAACTTAAGACAAAATCACAGAACGTGTAATGGGTCACAATTACCATTAGAATCAGTGATGATGAAACTATAGCAACACCTTTACTAGTCCAAAACAGCAATAATTGGGTAGTATCCATCATGGTTTCAATAAATTTCTTAATTAATTTGGACATAAACGCTTTCTCTTGAGAAAAAGATTATCATCACAGCGTTCGAGTTTTAATTAATAGGCTTTCCTTTATCCTCTACTCCACAGAAAAAAAAATCCACCGAACGTTCTAGAGCTCTTTTGATATCAAAAAGAGAAAGGTCAGCATTATAAGGAATTTGTGTTAAGAAGGGCGGCAAGGAGTTTACTCTGGCTTACGGGGCGGGTTTTGTAAGGTCAGGATTTACAGATCATACATCACTCTTGAATAAGATTAGTTTTAGCAGACGGGAAACCATATCCCCTGGTTTTACGGACTCCAAGTTTGTAGAGACTAATTTGATTAGAACGCCATCACTAGTCATTCCCGATAGCGATCTTTGGGTCAAATCTGATAGACTGTACGAGGACTGCGCGGCGTTTACAGATGGATCGAAAATGGAAATAAGCACGGGTGCTTCCGTCTATTTTTTAGGAACAGACATTCGTAGGTCTTTTAGGCTACCGAATGAATGTAGTGTATTTCAGGCTGAGATCCTAGCGATCCGCAGGATATTGCAATATTGTGGGAAACAAAATCGCTGATGAGCTGGCAATAATCGGGTTAGCATTAGATGTGACAGTTAGTGACAGGTCAGTTAAACCCTCAATCGGTTACTACTACAGGGAACTAAGTAATTGGGCAATTTGCAGAACCAATCATTCCTGGAGGAATAGAGAAGGTTGTAGAGTCTCGAGGTCCATATGCATAGGACTATACTTAAGTAAATCTGATCTACTTCTGGGTATGACTAGAAAGGTTTCGAGAGTCTTAGTAGGATAGGATAGTGTGAAACACACACTCGGAAACCCAAATGGATCCATTGTGATTCCCCTTATTTTTAATTTATTGACTAATTAGTCTCCTTACTGCCCAAGGAAAAACAAAGAGCGGTTATCATCCATCATTCAGCCACTTAATTCCAATGATAAAGCAAGTCCCTGATATCCTCAAGTTTGCACTTCGCGATATCAGTAATGCCCTCATAGAAACGTCTGCTTAGCCATGTTTGCCTATGGCATTGCAGCCTTGGGCAATGACAGATGATACGCTCTAAAGTTTCTGGCTCCTCTTTATCCCCACACATCCTACAGAAATCCGGAGTGCCATTTTCCAATATGCTGGTCTTCGCTCTAACCTAGCAATGGCCAGCCAACGCGCCTACTTAGACTATCAAATCCTTTCTATTCATACCCAGCAGTAGATCAGATTTACCTGAGTCTAATTCCGTCCATATGGACCTCGAGACTCTACAATCTTCTCTATTCCTCCAGGAATTGTTAGTTCTGCTAATTGCCCAATTACTGAGTTCACTATAGTAGTAACCGATTGGAGGTTTAACCGACCTGTCACTAACTGCCGCATCTAATGCTGAACCTATTCTTGCCAGCTCATCTGCGATTTCGTTTCCCTCAATATTGCAATGCCCTGGTACCCAACATAGCCTAATGTTAAATTTGTCCATAAGCAAGTTGAGAGATCGCTTACACTTGCTGACCAGCTTCGATTTGACACTATGCCCCTTCAAAGGTTTCAGCGCTTGCTATGATCATACTATTTGTGGATTATGAATATATTATAACTATACTATGGCCTCATTATAGCTAAAATATGATAAGATTACATAAGAATAGATTATCATCAAAATATGATGAGGCTATGATTAACTAATAAAAAGACTAAGACAAAACTGTGACTGACTACAATATGACTACTAGGGGGCTGTACACATATTACGTAACGCTGTTTTCAGAGATTTTATACATTTTATATCGCCTTTTAATAATTTGTCAGTGCAAAATTTCCAATCCGTAACAAATCTTTAACCCCCCCTTGGATCGTTACGTAATATGTGCACAGCCCCTAGACTATGTTTTTTTTTTTTTAATTAGGACCAGCACTCAGGGGATGACCCCTACGTATACAGTGCACTGTGCCGGAACTCAGAGAGAGGGATAGGGTAGAGAAGATAATGTTGAACATTTAGAAGACTTAATTCTTTCACAACTCTGCTTTGCGCGTTACGTTAATTTCTTTAAGCCAGTGTTGAGGCGCCTCCGGTGTTAAGTAGACGCATTAACTTTGTTAAGCTGTATTAGAAGGCATTTTATTAATTGTTTAACTTGTTTCTGCTAACCGACGAAAGAGGGCGATGTTGTGTACATTAGCTTTGAACAGCATCAATCGCTGTCGGAACAGTTTTTTTTAGTGACCAGTACTATGCCTTCATCACTTAAATAGTCCGACAACAATTAATACATTGTCTCACTAATGTACATTAGAGAAATTAATGATGTTGATTCACTTGCTCTGGCCAGGGTTTGAACCCAGGCCCCAAGTCATTGTTTGCTTAGTAGTCAACGCGCTAACCACTTCAGCCAACACCACCCTCTAGACTGTTTCTGAATTTTGTTTCAGCTATGACTAGACTATGGTAACACTATGACTACAATATGATTAAATTAGTAATACACTATCTATGAGTATGCAGTGACTTAACCAAAAAGTAAACACAATTACACATAAAAAAGTAAAAATAAGAATCAAATAAGATAATTTAAGATTCCATTAAAAAATTAATTATTTTTCAGTCAATTAAGAAAATTTCGTAAAATTGAACTTTTTCAATTGCAAAACAAAATCATGTAGTGATAAAAAATTTTATTTAGATATTTTGTTTTTTTTTTTTGACAAAATCAATTAATTTTATTAAAAAATCAATGTCACATAGTCAAAAGCACTATTAAATTTAATCAAGTGCAAATTAATTTAAGCAATTTTCGTGTAGAAATTTTTGCAATTTTATTATCTTGATTTCAAAGCAAAGTCAATTAAAATCAATGTTGATTTAATTAAATAATTAATTGATATTTGTAGTTGTTTGGAAACTAATTAGTCAATTATTTGTGTGTGTGTGTGTGTGTGTTGATTAGCCCAATTACTGAGAACGATTATGGGAAGTCTGATTAGGACTTTTAATTGTAATTCAATTTTAACTGAACTGATTACTGTCAAATCGCAAAAGTACCTTTAACTCGGTTATATTTAGACTGATAATTGTTCTGATTTACAAAAAAAAAATGCTTGTAAAAATATGTAGTCTATGCATATTTAGGCCCTAATTTTGTAAATCACATCACCAAGTGAATTTTATATGGAAAGCAAAAACAAAAATTCAAATATTAATAATAATTTTGTTCATTGTTTTCATTCAAATTTTTTAAATTTTTGAAGGCAAAGCAACGCCTTAATTTCTGTGCATTTGTTCGGTGATGATATTGTATGAAAAATAAAAACAAATTTTTAAATATTTGCATTTTTGTTTTGTTTGATTTACAAAATTAGAGCTTTAATATCTACGATGTGCAAAATTTAAAAAAATTTCCACTTATTAGCTGTTTGTTTCTCTGAGCAAAAAAAAAAAACAACATGATTCTTAAAATTTTGCTACATTCCATTTCAGTAGTTTTTGGTTTTTTTTTTTTTATTTAGTCTATTTACGATTTTTGCCCACGATTTTCTGGCATTTCTTTCCTTTGTCACGTTTAAACATTTTTCTCCGAAATAAAAAAAAAAACAAATTCTAATTTACACTTAAATGCCAACGTAAAAAAACGGTATTGTGTAAAAAGTTATGTTTTTGTTTGTTTGTTTTGGGTTTTTCATTCCTTTTCTTCAACTCGACCATATTTCATAGTTTATAGAAGAGGTATGCATGGCTCTTCTAATATCTATTCCTGTTGGTTTTTTTTTTTAAATTTTGTTTTTCTTTAAATTTTCTAAGAATTTTTATTTTATTTCATTTCCTTCCTGTTTTTCTCTTTGTTTTATGTTAGTCAAAATGAAAGCACATCCATGCAGACAGACAGACATCTTCTTTAATTTCCATGGCAATCACGATTTTTCCTATTCTCATGATGATTTTTTTTTTTTTTTTGTTTGCGTGGTTGTGTGAGAATTGCTTATATTGCAGGCACAATTTTTCTGGCTTATCAGGTTTTTTTTTTTGCTCAGCTTTTATTTTGTCTATTTGATTTAGTAACTGAATCTGGAGATCAACATCTATGTAAAGTATGCATGATTCAACATGTATTCGATCATTTTTTTATTCTCTATTTTTTTTAATTGTATGATTATTTAATTATTTAAATATATTTAAGATTAAATTGCGAAAAACTCCGGTTTTAGTAATTTATTAATTAACTTTAGTCGTATATTAATTATTAGGCATTATTAAGGTTGTTGAATTCACTTCCGTTGTTGAACTGTAATAAAGAAATATGTAATACAGAAAATTGTGTTGTATGTCGTTTTGTTTTAAGACATTGCGTAAAATTTTCTTTGATCGTAGGAAATATAAATTTCGTCTTTCACAGAAAATTTTTCATAATTATAAGAAAATATTTTTCTAATAACCAAAGTAGTGTTTATGTAAATAACTAGATTTTACCCGTGACTTCGTTCACGCTACATGTTAATGAAAAAACAAAAAGTACTGAAAGCAAAACGCACCAAAAGTACCAGCTTTTCCTTAAATTACACCCAAAAAAGTATACTTTATTAATTTACGTTATTTTAAAAACAGTTTTACTAATTTTTTAATAAAAATATATAATAGTACCAAAAGTGACAGATTTTCATTATTTTGCCGCTAAGAATGTACGTTGTAAGTCAATGTAAAAAACCAGATAAAAACAAAAGCTACCAAAAGTAAAAAATTTACGCCTTTTTAACACTTAAAAAGTACCCTATCAATTTTCATAAAAATCCATTAAAAAAGTATCCAAAAATAAAATAAAAGTACCAAAAGTACTTTTAAACCTTCTCTAGACTTCCACAAATAATTCAAGATCAAAATTTGCCAAATCGGTCCAGCCGTTCTCGACTTTTAGCGAGACTAACGAACAGCAATTTATTTTAATATATATAGATACATAATTTAAATAAGATGATTAATTAATATAAAAAAGTTGTTAATTGGTTTATTTTATGAAACCAATGAATTTGGTTTATTTCTGTGCAGCTGTTAAACAATGGGTCCGCCACCAACTGAAGAAATACAATTCCTTTTGGTGGTAGTAAGTCAAATTTTCATACAAAACGTACGTTTTAGATTTTTTGATTTTTTGGATTTCTTCTTCTTCCGTTTTTCGAAACCACCATCGCCGTGATATGACGAAAAAAACAACAAAAAAAAAAATCATTGAAATCGGTCAAGCAATTATCGAGTTTAAGCAATTAATGGTGCAATGTATAATTTGCATACAAAACACAATTTTCGTTTTTTTCGATTTTTTAACCTTTTTTTGGGCTTTCCTGAACTTTCTTTTTTTCTAAACCTTCCTCGTGATTAGACGACCAAAACAAACAAAAAATCATACAAATCGGTTGAGTAGTTCTCGAGTTTTAGCGAGACTAACATAGCGTTTACACATGAAAGTAATTTCATGAAAGTCGCAATACACTCACAATTCCTCACAAACACATTCATATATTTGTCACTTTCAGTCAACTTTCAGCTCTGCTTTCAACGAAAATTTCTTGAAAGTAATTTTTTGACACTTTCAATATACTTTCTGAAAGAAATGATAATAACCAAAGGTGTGTTGCCAGGTAAAAATAATCATGAAAAATTTCAGGATTGTTTTAAAAAGCAGGTACAAAAGCTACTTGTTTTAAGCGTTTAAACAAATAATTCTAACAGTTTCATTTTAAGCATATATAACAAACAATTTTTCTAATTATAATTTAAAAATATTAAAAGAATTATAAAAATAAATTTTAGTTTTAATGCGTTTCCTAAAACTCGGCTTGGTTAATTATACTGGCAACTCTGAAAAATAAAAATAACAAAAAACAGCAATGGAAGAAATATATTAAGCTTTCCCTTTGACGACATTTTAAAACTAAAATTTCAGTTTCATAAAAACTTTCAAGAAATTTTCATGAAATTCTGTTGTTTTTTATTTCTCTTTCATTGATAATACGTATAGGGAACTTTCATGAAATTACTTTCATGTGTAAACGCAGCGTAAGACACAGCGTTTGATTTATATATACATATATATAGATTAAAAAATATTTCTTTCTGCCGTTAGCCTAGCAATACCGACGTCTTAATATAAAAGGATTAAGTGGTGTTGATCCTTGCTATATAGTAATGATTCTTGCTGAGGATTTCTCATTGCAACAGTTTGCGCCTGCACGTACAAGAACTAAATTTTTTCTTTTAATTCAGAGAATTTTCGTAACTATTTTGAAGAAAGATTTTCACTAAAATTTAGTATGTACATTAGGGTGTGTCAATTTGTTCGGGACCGAAAAACATGACAAAGCGTATAGCAAGGTCGTAATCTACGGAAAATTCTAAGAACTTTTCCCAAAGAAACCATGGTTCTTAACTCAAAATCGAGCTTCCGGTTTTTTAAGAGATAATTTGGTGCTCAGTACATCCGAAAATAATGCTATTTTTTTGGAAATATTCATTGCAATTCCTTGCAATTGGTGAATAGTTGACCTGTAACGCGGTAAGAGGGCTTATTTTAAAGGAAATTTTCTAAGCTTTCTATATCTGTCCTCATTTATAGAAAATTATTTACCCAAATAATGGTTTTGGAGGTTTATGTTAAAATAACAATAGTCCTGAGCACCAAATTTTCTCTTAAAAAACCGGAAGCTCGATTTTGATTTTAGAACCATGGTTTCTTTGGGAAAAGTTCTTAGAATTTCCCGTAGATTACGATTTTGCTATACGCTTAGTAGGCAAAAAACATGACCCACCCTAATGTACATGTTATATATTCTTTTTGAGTGTACTAGTGTTAATATTACAAAACTTTTGCCAATATGTTTAAGTAAATGCCATGTGACATTTCCTTTTAGTCTTCATAATTGATGGCTGGTTTTCGGTATTTTCTTTCCCTACCAAGTTAGTTTACTTTATTTTCCTTTCTCATAAATTTTACCATTCATTTTCATTTTGACAATGTGACCAAATATCTGCAAAACATAATTCTTAACGATTCTTTTTTCGTTTTGAATTATATAGAAATATATTTCACTTTGACAGTAAAAAAAAAAAGTGTTTTTTGAGGTGCTGAAGAGGGTGGTGAAGAATACAGAGAGAGAGAGGGAGAGTGTGAGGTTTATGCTGCCCGTACGTTTTATTAAAAAGTGTCAAACTTTTACTAGAAATTAAACAAACAATAGGAATAGAAAATTGTAAAGTTCGGCATTAAAAGAAGATAATTTACTACGTGGTTTTTATGAATTATTACAATGACACCGAACTAAATCAAAAGAAATATGGAAGTAAAATGTTATTCTCAAAAGACATTGGGTAGAATTAAAAAATAAAGAAGGGACAAAAATACACACTTAGATATTAAAATGTAATTGAGAAAAAAAATTTTGTATATAAAATGAAAAAAATTTACTTAAATTTTGTCACTCACATTGAAATGAAAGAAGTAGAATTATTATTTTTAATTAAATACTTCAATGACAGATTTAAGAGTTTAAACACATCTAGACAATTTAAGAAACTTTTTATTCAATTAAATTACAATTTGTTGGTTTTTTAAATATTTAGTAAAAAATTACATAGTTAATTGTAAAGAAAAGCCAAAAATTATTTAAATAACAAGAACTCCTTGACAAAACTTCGCAAGTTGGCAAACACACATTTCAAATCAATTAATGAATCGATTCATAGACGACTAGTTTAGCAAATGTCATTTAATATCGTATGCCTTTAACATTTTAACCATCTAATATAACTTTAACCTTTATCAAATTCTTGGCCAAATTAGTTGTACAAAAGTTTAAATTACCATTAAATAGAAATATGTATTAAGGAAAAAAAATGCAAGAAAAATATACGAGTTTTTAACAGAACAAATCGACCAGCAAAATAAGAAGATGTAAATCTAGAATGGCTATTTAGTAAATGTTTCAAGTTATTGTCACAATAAGGGGTTAAATGTATCGTTGGACAAACGGAACTATGAACGTGCCCCATTTTGAAGTTATTATTTGTTAAAGACAATGGCCTACAAAAGTACACACAACAACTAAAATGTATTTGAAAGTATTGAAAATATTTAATAAATGGCTAATTCGCAATGAAGAGCTAAGACGTATTCTAGTCAGACGAAAGCAGTAATATAGTCGTAGTTTAGACATCTTCTAGTCATAATCAAGTCTTAGTCCTGTCAAAGTCTCTTCAGTTTAAGTCTATTCAAATACTAATCATACTATAGCAATAAAATAGTCGTAGTTTAGCTAAATTCTTCTCATAATCAAGTCATAGTCTACTAATGGCGTCTCCAATTCTATTCAGACTGTAGCAATAATATAGTTGTAGTTTAGACATATTATAGCCTTAAGAAAGTCTTAGTCTAGTCAAAGTCTCTTCAGCTTAAGTCTATTCAAATTCTAATCATACTATAGCAATAATAGCTAGCTATTTTCTTCTTCTTATAATCAAGTCATAATCTACTTATAGTTTCTTCAAGTCATTTATATGCAAATTCTAATCATACTATAGAAGTAATATAGTCGTGGTGTAGTCATAGTTTAATCATAATTAAGACAAATCAAGTCTATTTACATTCAAATTCTAATAATACTATAGCAACAATAATAGTCGTAATCTAGTAATTTTCTGGTAATAATCAAGTGATAGTCTATTCAAAGTCTGTTCAATTTAAGTCCAATGAAATTCTAATCATAACATAGCAATAATATAGTTATAGTTTAGTCATAATCAAGTCTTAGTCCTGTCAAAGTCTGTTCAATTTACATGTGTTCAAATTCTAATCGTATTGTAGCAATAAAATAGTCGTAGTTTAGCTATTTTCTTCTCATAATCAAGTCATAGTCTACTAATAGTGTCTCCAATTCTATTCAGACTATAGCAATAATATAGTCGCAGTCTATACATACACTGAAAAAACAAATTTAAATAAATTCAACGAACTCCCGTTCCTTGAACTAAATTCTTGGAAATTCAACGTATTATAAGTTGTTTCAATAAAATATTCCTTGAAATTCAAAGGTAAAATTTTATGAATTTATAAACTCAACGTTGAAACCAGCGTTACCGTTGACCCGACTAAAGTCGCAATTTGACCCTTTTTCGGCGGTCTGCGACTTTTTGTGAGACTTTTTTTTATCACCGACTTTTGCGACTTTTTTAATTTTGTTGCAACTTTTTACCCTTTTTTGTAGTTTCTCACAAAAAGCGTTTAATTTTCAGTATATTAAAAAATTTTCTTATTAATTTTATTATAAAAAATAAATCGTCAAAATATAAAAGCAATTCGCATATTATTGTTAATTTGGCAACACTTTTATTATTTTTTTGCAACCTTGTCATCATGGTGAAATAAGTATATAAAGTGATCACACAAGGGCAACAACAACTTCATTACTGCAAAAAAGTGGATAATGCTTGTCAAAAAATTACACCATTTTGACGTGCGATATCCACAAAATCATCATAGCAAAAAATAATGAGCTGCCGTTACGAGATCACTTGGTAAACTAATTTCAGCAAGCTTGTCATGTTTACAATTCTTCGCAAATTTTCCGTAAAAGTTTTAAAGAATAGTTTTAGTAAAATAGCTTTTTAAAATATAACTTGGTATTTTTGCAGTGCTTATTTTACAAAATTATTTTTAGGTGATCAGTCAATGAAAGAAGTTTTCGCAAAACATGGACAGGTATGTATCAACATGTGAATATTTTGCTGCGACTTACATAACAAAAAAAAATTATTTTATTCTTTAAAATAAGATTTCTTGTTAAGACGAAAAGAAAATCTGAGAACGAAAAAGGAAATGAAGCTAGAGATACGTGTTCAGAGACAGAGGAAACCACAGAGTCTGAGACGGATAATCTTAACATCGCTGCAGGTCCTGCCAAGAAACGTAATATTTCGCGATACTATTCGAGAGATTGGGAATGGAAGTATAAATGGCTTAAGCAAGACAAGGAGTCAAAGCGGCCTTTTTGCAGTGTTTGTAAACAGCTTTTAGTGAACCAAAAGAATCATCTTCAGCGACATGGAAAAACAAAAAAACACATTAATAATGTAAAAGAGGCTTCTGAAAATGAAAAAATGCAACTGACTGAAATTTTGCCAAGAGATACCAGTAACTATCGTAAAAATGTTGCAATTGCAGAAATGAAGTTAGCTCTACGTGCTATTATCAAAAATCACTCGTTTAACTCTATGGACGGTTTAAGTAAATTCAACACATCAATTTTTCCAGACTCGAATATAGCAAAAGCAGTAAGTAAAGTAATCTAGTTAATGAAAGTATGTATGAAATGTTTTAATAAAATAGTAAACATGTTATTATTGCAGGTAAGTTGCGGTCGATCTAAGTGTAAACAAATTGCGGAGTTTCTTGGAAAGGAAGGGCATATGTCCCTAGTTCATAAAATGAAGAGTCAAGAGTTTAGTCTCATTATCGACGAAACAACAGACATTTCAACCGATAAATGTCTTGTCATTGTAGTGAGACAGTTTAACATTAATCAAGGCAAGACCGAAGATAGTTTTTTTCAATTAGTTCAGCCTGAAAATGGAAAAGCCGAAACTATATGCAATGCTGTACTTGAAGCACTTAAAAGCGATAACATTTCATTGCATAATTTCATTGGGCTTGCAACTGATAATGCTTCAACTATGGTTGGGAGAAACAATGGTGTGTCAACTTTATTAAAAAGGAGAGTAAGCAATTTGTTCCATCTTGGCTGTGTCTGCCATTCTGTAAATCTAATGAATATTTCAGCATTAGAATGCATACCTGATGACGTAGAAAATTTATCCAAAAACATTTTTAATTTTTTTAAAAGTTCAAAAAGACAATTTGATTTTTTGGAATTACAAAAAATGTTTGATGTACCTGAACACAAGCTTTTAAGACTTTCATACACAAGATGGCTTTCGTTTGAGTCGGTTGCAAAAAGAATAATTGAACAGTGGACAGTATTGCAGCACTATTTCATTCGAGCTCAATTTGAAGAAAAATGTGAAAAAACATTGAACAAGATTAATGAAATTCAAAATGGACTGTCACCTATGAACCAAATTTTTATAAAATTTTTGTGCTACATTCTTGGAATCATAAATAAGTTAAACAAATGTTTCCAAAGCGAATCATCGCAAATAGTATACATTATACCATACACGAAAGATGTTCTTCTCCAAATTTTGCAAAATTTTCTAAAGAAAGAATATATACTGATATCAAAGTTTGAAATTATTGTTGCTGGTTATAAAGATGCAACACATATTAAAGATATAAAAAATGTATATATAGGCCATGAAGCGGAGACCGCAATAAGTGATCAAAATATATCTGAAAATGATTGCATATATATTAAACGACATATCTTAAATTTTTATCAAAGGCTTTGCGATGAAATTTTGAAAAGGATAAATTTTGATGATAAAAAACTAAATATTTTAAGATATTTGCAACCTGATTTTTTTACCTCTTATGAAGACGTTAACTACAATGATCTCGTTTTAGAATTCAGTTTTGTTATAAGTAAGCCTGAAGATTTCATAAGTGAATACAAATTATTAGAAAGTAAAGCAAATAATAAACAGTATGAACACTTTTTTGAAATTAAAAATGTAGGACAATTTTGGCATAAAATTGGCAATTTAAAGAATTCGTTAGACGAACCAATATTTCCTAATTTGTACAAACTTGCCGTATATGTATTAACTCTACCTCACAGCAGTGCTTGTGCAGAAAGAATTTTTTCGAAATTAGCTTTACTTAAAAATAAATTAACTAATAAATTAAAAGTAAAAACATGCAACTCTATGCTGTCAGCTTTAAATTTAATAGATAGAGATATAGAAGACTGGATTCCCTGTGATGAACTTATTTTTAAATATAGAAATGAAATTTCCAAAAAATAGTATTTACATATACATATATTCCTTAGTTACATATGTATATTATAGAATAAAAAATTGTTGAAGTACAAATACATTCATTATTAAAAATATGAAATAATGCGCCAAGATCAAACGGAGATTTTTACATTTTGTAAAAAATATCTTAACCTAACTTGATTTTTTTTAGCAGAAATCCCATTCCTTTGACTTCGACAGCATACGACAGCAAAATTTATTAAACTTAAGTAAATTTGTTCAGTATACGTTAAAATATGTATAGAAGTATATATAATGCAACTGTATATGTTATAAAATATGATAAAAATGGATTCTGTAATAAGCTTTTTGTTTTGTTTTAATTGTTTTTTTTTTTTGTTATGCTTTTTATTAATAAAAAAAACCTTAAAAAAAGATGTGCAACTTTTATTTTCTCAAACGACTTTTTTATGCGACTTTATTTTTATAAAACGACCTTTTGTGCGACTTTTCTAAAATTCCTAACGGTAACGCTGGTTGAAAGCATTATTTGATTTTATTCGTTGAATTAAACAATAAACTAGTTTTTTGATTTAACGTATAATTCGATGAATTTAAGAAACTCGTTCATTTATTTAAACACAAAATGAACAAATAGTTTAATTCAAAGAACCTGTTTCTTGATTTTAAGTAATATACGTTGATTTTGTTGTATGTATACGTTGGATCAAGAAATAAATTCTTATTCTTACTCTCTCTTGTTCTCTTATTACGTATGGTGTCGTAACCTCAACGAACTGGTACGTTGAATTCAATATACCAATGAATTGTCATACGTTAAACCAAGGAACCTGTTCCTTGGGTGAAAAATAAGGAATAATTCGTTGAATCAAGTATTTGGTTGAGTGTAGCCTAATCATATTTAAGACATACATTAGTCAAAGTCTAATCAAACACAAAAAAAAATATTGGGCCTTACTACGGTTCTCGAATCGACTCGACTGTTGTACTAGATTAAAGAAACACAGAACATTTTTCTTTAATCTATTACAACAGTCGAAGTCGAAGTCGAATCGAGAACCGTAATAAACCTCATTAACTACAATTTTTTTTAAATTTTTCGTAATTCATGTTGAAAATGGTTATCGTACAATGCCCATGCCATTTTTTTGCACAAATTCTATTGGAAATTCTTGTATGTTAGAAATTTTCCAGAATTACAAGGAAACATTTAATAAAAACTAATTCAGTGATTATCCAAAAAATAATGAGTTAAAATTTCCTATGATGGGGCAATGTATGACGAAGTCTTCTTATAAAAATTTATACTGGTGCAGATCCTTGCTGTGTGGTGTAAAATCTTTCTAAAAATTTTTGATTGCCTTGATTTTCCGCTCTTAATGGCGATTCCTTAACGTTCATGTAATAATGCTGACCTTTTTTCTGAGTTCAGAAGACCACTAGAATGAATGTCCGGTGGCTTCTTTTAATTGGGTGCAGTTTTTGTCTGTAGGCAATCGATCATGAGAAAAGCCTTTTAATTAAAACTCTCCCGCTTCGCTGAAAATGCTTTTTCGTCTACCAGGATTCGAATCAAGGTTTTTTGTTTCTGCAGAAGGATAAACGATGAAGTGTGAAGTGCTTAGCCACATCAACAACCACATAGCAAAGAAATGAATCACTACACTCCTACACATGAAAACATAGTGCCGGTGGCATATGACGCACATTTGAAAAAATTTTCAAAATAAGCTCTAAATTAGTTTTTAGTTAAATATTTTCTTATAATTATGAAAAATTTATTTTTTATTTTTAAACGTGAAATTTTAAATTCCTAAAACTTTTGTAATCAAACAACATTGAAGCCATACGAAATTGAGTAAAATTTCCTAAATTTTAGTTCATTTCATTTTCTAAGTTTACATGGATATCTTATCTTACCTTTTGTGTTGTCAACAACATTCCTATTAATCTGTACACCCCCTGTAGCTTTCGATTATTTTCAACATGTGAAGCAGGCACATGAATAGCCACGAAATTTTGTATAGTGCAACATGCGCATCAGATATAATAAAACAAATAAACAAAAAGAAAAAAAAAAAAAAAAATACAAACAAACGAACGACAACGACTGTCACTATTGCCAAATAGTTTTATGTGTGACAATAAAGTTAAAACTACAACAAATGGCGGGGATAGAGCGGGGACTGTACATAAACATAAAATCAAAATACATGAACATGGTCATGGCATGTAAAACTATACAAACAAATGCAAAAAGTTAATGTCATACTAACTACTGCCTACTGACCTGGATTCAAAAGATACCGGCAAACACCAAACTTATGGGTTGATTTCAAATTAAAGCTTAATTTTGGTTGAGAGTTAAATTGTTGCAGACGAATAAATTATCTAGGCTCGAAATTTAAGTAGAGGAATGCGAAAACGAATATTATTTTCATTAAATTTAACTTTAAATTTTCTCTGTGTTTTGTTACTCATTTTTCTCTCATTATTGATTTCTTTGGGCAGATCTTTAAGCATCCTTTTTTATAATGTCAAACCCGTAAAGCTTAAAATATTCATTTCAACTTGGCTTAATGAAAAATTTACAAAAGTGAAAATATATTTTTCACTCATTTAAATAATTATTTTGCCCACTTCATTATTAAAGTTGAAGTTGTTGTGTTAATCCTCCTTTTGGTGTTGTATTACCGTGTGTTATGTTTTTTTTTTTTTTTTAAATCATGACTTCACCGCATTAATTAGTGATATCGCATACACGCACATACATACATATATTAACACGCAACAACCACATAATTCGAAGGGGCAAAATGAAAATAAAATTTTCTACCATAATTATAAAATAATACTAACGAGTAGAAAAGTTTATGTTTAAAAATGTTTAAGTAAATATTTATGTACGCTAAATGCTGCCAGGATTATGTTGGGATATTTTTAATCATCGACGACATTAAAATACTTTAATTGAATATATGAACTACTAGTGTTTGCAATTATCAAGCTGACTGACGATACGAACATGTTAAGCCAGGCAATAAATCAAATGCGAAAAAAATGTTATGTCGCACATTATGAAAAAAAAAATATTGAGTGCTTTTCTGAGACGCTTTAAATTGAATTTAAAGTTAAACGGGGATTTTGGGATTTTTTTTTTATAGATTTTTGTGTATTTTTATTAAAATCTAATGATTTAGCAAATATTTTATATCTAAAGTGTTGACAGGAGTAGGACATCATGAAAAAATAGTGAACGTTTTGTGAGACTCTATAAATTTAATTTAAAGTTAAAAGGGGATTTTGGAATTTTTTTTCGGATTGTAGTGTATTTTTATTAAAATCTAAAGATTTAGCAAATATTTTATATCCTAAGTGTTGACAGGAGTAGGACATCATGAAAAAATAGTGAACGTTTTGTGAGACTCTATAAATTGAATTTAAAGTTAAACGGGGATTTTGGAATTTTTTTTCGGATTTTAGTGTATTTTTATTAAAATCTAAAGATTTAGCAAATATTTTATATCTAGAGTGTTTACAGGAGTAGGACATCATGAAAAAATACTGAACGTTTTGTGAGACTCTCTAAATTTAATTTAAATATAAACAGGGATTTTGGGATTTTTTTTAGGATTTTAGTGTATTTTTTATTAAAATCAAATGATTTAGCAAATATTTTATATCGAGAGAGTTTACAGGAGTAGGGCATCATGAAAAAATACTGAGTCGCTTTGTGAGACGCTCTAAATTTAATTTAAAGTTAAACGGGGATTTTGGGATTTTTTTAGATTTTTTTTTTTAGTGTATTTAAAAAAAAAAAAAAGTTAGAACCTAGCAAAATTTAACAAATATTATAGATTTCATATCCAAATTGTTTATATGGCCAGTATCTTGCAACTTTTTTTTCTCTCAATATCCCACGACTCCTATTTTATTGTGCACTTAACAGTGTGTAGCGCTTTTTATGTGCATAAAATTTACGAAAATTTATTACTTCCGTATAGCTGTGCATATTTTTATGGGTGTTAACTTGTATTATTTAACTGCCTCTAGCAGATAAAAAAAATAAAATGCAACCAAACAAAATAAAATGCTTAAATATCTTATGCTGCAACTTCAGTTGAATGTACAGCGCTTATATGACTGGCTGGCCAGCGTGGTGGCTTCACTATTTTATTCTGTTGAGTGCATAAATTGTTGCGTTGATAGCTGTGGGTGGCTTTTCTGGTTTTTAACAGAAATGAAGCTGTTATTTATTATATTGCCAGCTAGCACTGGTCCATAAAACTGGATTTAAAAACTAAAAATTTAATAAAAAAAAAAAAAAAATAAAAACAAATACTTAAAAAAGGTTTGTTACTAAACTCTATATTTAAATATATGTGCAAATAAATCCAAAAAAATGTATGTATTTCACTTTAAAACCTTAATTAAATTTTGGTTATAATTTTACTGTTTCCATTTTTGTTTCACATCAAATTTTATTTAAATATTCTTTCGTAAATAAAAAAGAGTTATTTTCCAGCAAAAATTAAATATTTATTTTTCAACTAAACATAAATTTTAATTAAAGTTTATTTATATGAACAATAAAAAGCATGAAATAAACTAAAAAAATTCAGTACCACAAGACGTATGATTAATGTGGATTTTAAAGCACGCAACATAAAGCATACGCAAGCAGTCATATACACTGAAAGAAAAAAGTGTCATAACAGAAATGTATATTTGCAGACTGTTATAGAATTTAGAATTTACTTCTATATTGAAAAGTTATGTAAAGCGGTACTTTTTTAATAAAAAAAAAACTTTTTCTTTTACTTTCAGGTTATAGGCCCTGAAAAATGGGTAGTAACCTCATAATGGTTCGGGTAAGTTTTTAAACTTGAAAATTTAATGAAAACTAGAAAAAATTTAATTTTTGAGAATTTTGGTCTCAAAAATATTTTTATTAACATTTTCTAAGTCCCCAAAGTGGTACCTGCAAATACTTCCAACTGTATTTGGGGAAAAAAAAGTACTTAAACCAGCCTTAAAATGAGCATATTTTTGAAAAAAAAAGAATTTAAATTGAAGAAAGTTATGATGTTGATGCCTTGCCCTGACCACACATCGAACAGAGGTGCTAAGTATGTAATACTTAATGCGCTCACAACTTCCGCAACGGCGACCTTAAAAATAACACAAAATTTTCAAACTTCAATTCGAAATAAAAAAAAAAACACACTTATTTTTAAGGAAATTCAAAAGTTTTTTTTATTTAATAAGAAGTAAGGGGTGATCCATTTAGAGGTTCCCTACTTTTTTAAAGAAAAAAAAAAACACAGAAAATTCAAATTTAATGGAGAATGTTTATTATCATTTGAAAGAACATTCTTTGGCATTTATTTTTTGAAGATTATATCTATCAAATGTTGGCTACGTCGCAGATGGTCCATCCGTTGAGTCCAATTTTCTATGACTCGTTCGACCATTTCGACTGTTAACTGTCGAATGACACGCGTGATGTTTTCCTGCAAGGCCTGAGTCGAAGCAGGTTTGTCCGCATAAACTTTAGACTTTACATATCCCCGCAGGAAAAAGTCTAACGGTGTGATATCACACGATCTTGGTGGCCAATCGACCGGCCCAAAACGTGAAATTATGTGCTCACCGAAATGTTCTCTCAAAAAATTCATTGATTTATGCGATGTGTGGGATGTGGCTCCGTCTTGCTGAAACCAAATGTCGCCGAGATCACGATCTTCAATTTCAGGCATCAAATAGTCGGTTATCATGGCACGATAACGATCTCCATTGACGGTTACGTTCGCGCACCGGCATCATTTTTAAAGAAATATTGACCGATGATTCCACCGGCCCACAAACCACACCAAACCGTTGTTGTTTCTGGATGAAGTGGCAGTTCTTGAACCTCTTCGGGTTGCTCTTCGTCCCGAATGCGGCAATTTTGTTTGTTTACATACCCATTGAGCCAGAAATGAGCCTCATCGCTAAACAAAATTTGCCTCGAAACACATTCCTCACAGACCACGTGAATTTTCATAATTAAGTTGAACGATTTGTAAACGTTGTTCAGGCGTAAGTATTTCCATTATGAAATGCCAAACAATACTAAACAAAAATAACATGACAGCATGACACGACTAACACGTGAATTGACAAAAAAAGGCTATTGAAAAAAGTATCTCTACTTGGATCAACCTTTACAATCGATACAATTAAGTTCTAAATAAAATGTCATTCAAATGGCCTCCACTACTTCTTCTGCAGGAACGAATTCGATGAACCCAATTTACGAGCACTTTTTTCACTAAATCAAGTCGTATGTCATGAATGCCACGTTCAATATTGACTTGTAAAGCTTGAAGAGAGTCTGGTTTATTTCGAAAGACCAATGACTTTAAATAACCCTACAAGAAATAGTCAAACACTACTCCCTTTATCCTCCTTCCCAAAACCTATTTTCCTAGTTCCGGCTCAATGCTTTGCATACGTAGGGGTCATCTCCTGAGTGCTGGTCCTAATTAAAAAAAAAAAAAAATGGGTGCTCAAATAAAGCAGTTGTGACACTCTATAAAAAACGCTCCATACATGGAGTGGTATGATTAATTTTGAAGTATTTAATGTACGAGCATAGTAAGTATACGCTGTAGCGCACTTTTAGGCATTTAATAAATATGTTTTCCAACATATTGTTGCGCAGGTCTCTAGTAATAATTTGGCTTTTACAGATTTAAAAAATATAAATTAGTCGACGAGTTATAGCCAAAAAACCATATAAACAATATCGGCATTTGACTGCAAAGTTCGAAGGTCGATTAAAAAAAAATTCGAACTAACATAAACAAACGCCGCGATACGCTCTTCTAATTTAGCTTCTATTTTCACCCCTCACTCTCAGAATCGACCTAACTTTTGCTAACCTGAATTTGTTCCACAGTGTAATTCAATTGTTGCATTTGCTGTATGACCCGTAGCCCCGTCTTGTTGGAAAAAATGCCGTCAAGAACAACTTCTTCCAATTTCGGCCATAAAAAGTTGGTTATCATCGAACTATACCGCTCTCCATTGACAGTAACGGTGTTACCAGCTTCATTTCGAAAGAAGTACTGACCGATGATTTCACCAGACCAAAAACCACACCAAACTGGCAATTTAGGTGAATGTTATGGTTTTTCATGAATAATTTTTGGATTTTCTTCGCACCAAAATCGACCGACAGTTTTGTTTATTTACCGCACCACTTAGATGAAAGTGAGCCTCATCGGAGAAGATGATTTTCTTAAAAAATCGTTATCGTTTTCAAGTTGTTCCAAGGCAAAATCAGCAACGTTGTTCTTGCGTATATCTCTCCATAATGAAATTGTAAACACTTCTGATTACA
Source organism: Lypha dubia (assembly GCA_947311025.1). Classification (NCBI taxonomy): domain Eukaryota; kingdom Metazoa; phylum Arthropoda; class Insecta; order Diptera; family Tachinidae; genus Lypha; species Lypha dubia. The sequence goes on along the minus strand of OX371262.1, from coordinate 6,417,793 downwards.
ATGAAAAGCAAATGACAGGTCATGACATATTACATATTGGCCGAAACGTCACCTCAAAATCATATCCTACCTATTGAAAAAATCTATATTTTTGGTTTAGCTCCAAAAAAAAAATCCGATTAGGGAATAAAAATAAAATCAAATGCTGGTAATATTTTTTATTTTGAAAGATACATATTTAATATATTCTACACTTTCGTCAAATTCCTAATTTAGTTTATTGAAATCCCCAAGTATGGGTTTTGTAAAACTTATCGGAAATTTGGGTAACTTTCAGTGATAGAATCAAAACTAGCTATGTGGAAAATAAATAGCCAAGATTTTCAATATAAACGAACTCCCAGTAAATTTGTAGAAAATCTCCTTAGAAGGATTTTAGATTGAATTTCACGAAGTACTTAATTTGGTTCGGAAATAAATTTTATAATAAATAAAGTGTGAAAAGTTTAGTGAATATACAAAGTTATTTCTCGCTTAATATTTTTATTACCAATTTGGCGTTTTGTTTTTTATAAAAAAAATAGCTAATTTTAAATTGTAATTAACACGTTTATAAATTGTAATTAACGAAATTTAGGAATATTTTATTATATCATAATATAAAATTATGAAGCGCACATATACCCATATTCCCAAAAATATTACCATATAACAACCTTGATAATACTTTGAGAAATTTGAAGAATTATTGTTTAATAAAAAACTTTTAACTGGCTAAGTTTTCATATTAGGTATCATAATATTATAATAACCAATTCCCAGTAAAAGTCTATAAAATCCCCCGAGTAGGTATTGAAACTTAGATTTTAAGAATTAGTTAGTCTAGATCAACAAAAGGGTAATTTTAAAGTAAACTGTGAATAGTTGTGATAAAATAATATTTCCTTTTTGCATTCTTTCTTTTAGATCTAACATGCAGATTTTTTATAAAAATGGGGTTTTGAAAGAATTTATTATCTTAATTAAAATTTAATAAATCAAAATATTTAAAAGTTTATGTAATTAAAATCAACACTTAAAACCAGAAAATTTATTAAGGTTTTCTGATCTTAAATTATAATAACCTTCAGGGCATAAATACCCTTATTCCCAGAAAAATATCTTAAATCTCAATGCAAGGATTTTATTAAAATTAGCAAAATTTTCTTTAGAATTATTGTTGAAAAAACTTTTTAACTAGATATATTTTCGTATTAAGTGCCATATTGTTATTGTCACCAATTCCAATTAAAGGCCGTGCCGCACTATCCTACACAGTCGCGCGATTTGCAAAATATGACATGTGTGCTAAAAATGTATAGTAGTGTGGACTAAAAATGCAACTGTGTGACAGATTTTTTGGCAAGTCGTGCGATTTGTAAAATTTTATGAAAATTTTCATAAAATGATAGTTTTCATGCGATCAGAGGAGTATTTATTGTCAACCAGATGTTTTGGCATCAGATTTGTGTGATAGTGTGGCACCTACAACACCATTTTGAAAAGATTTTTTAAAGTCGGTCAGATTTTTGCAAGATTTTCCTGTGAATGAATCGTACGATTGTGTAGGATAGTGAAGCACGGCCTTAAGAGTGTACGGAATCTCCCGAGTAGGTATAGAATTTATCTTTACGTTGAGCTCTTTGTTGACCTATTTTGGGTAACTATATATTTTTTACCCTTTAACCAAATTCCATAAAAAATCCCAAATTCATCAAAAAAGAATTTTTTCTAAAATTAATTAAAATTTCTGAAACTTTTATTCACGATATAAAATAAGGCTAAGTTCTTTTATATGTGGCTCCGTTCTTTCTCCTACCCTTTTTCTTATTTTTCTTAATGACCTTCTACGTCAAACTTCCAACCAAACCTACTCTTTTGCAGATGACAGCAGCTTAGTTCATTCGTATTCATTCAGCAACAGGCCAAACCCGTCGGAGATCCGGGCAATGCGGCAAAATATGAATGATACGCTAAATCGCGATCTCCTGACAAATTCAAATTGGGGTCATGCTAACAGGGTCAATTTTAATGCACGAAAGACCCAATGTGCTATGCTCACGCACAGACGTATGACTGGAAATGCTACTTCATCTGTTAACATGGATGGTATAGATATTGAGGAATCAGAAGTTCTTGATGTTCTTCGCATGAAAATTCATTGTGATGTTCGATGGAATGATCACATTTTTCATGTCTCAAAAGAAGCATTCAAGTACCTCGACTTTTTAAGACGGTGTAGGACATACTTCACTCCATCTGATCTCCTTAATATTTATACCACCTTTATCCGACCAAAAATGGAATACAACTCTCATGTATGGGCCGGTGCTTCAAAATCGATTTTGAAGTTTCTCGACCGCGTACAGGGTAGGGGGAAGAAGCTTATCGGTGACAGTAAGGTAGCCAACTCTATTGACTCACTGGAGCATCGACGCAATGTTGGGTGTGTTTCATTGTTCTCTCGCTACTACAATGGAATGTGTTCTAATGAAATCAGGGAACTTGTTCCCGAAACCCGTCACTTTTCACGTCAAACACGCTCTTCATCAAGAGCACATCCTTTTGTGATCGATATGTCAGTGAACCTTACCACGCATTACAGAGAGAATTCGTACTTTAGCCGTACTGTTCGTATGTGGAATAAACTCCCCGAAGGGGTCTTTCCTGCCACTTTCAGAGTTCAGAGTTCAAATCGAATGTCCACAAACACTACTCCCTTTTTCGTCCTTCCCAAAACCTATTTTCCTAGTTCCGGCTCAATGCTTCGCATACGTGCTGAGTGCTGATCCTAATTAAAAAAAAATAATATTCATGCTTAATTTCAGTAAAATCTACGAAGTGGATAATAAAATTTTTATCCCCACAATTGGCCGGCAAAAAATACCTGGTGAAATGTATTGGGTTTTTGTTTACCTTTTTCGTACATATATTAAAGATTTATTTTAAACAATTGTATTTCGATTAGAGAATATAAAATAATAAAGTTTGAATTGTTGTTGTACTTACACGATATTTTTTACACAGTTATCACTAATATTTTTTTAAATAATTTGGGCTTGACTAATAATTATTTAAATTTTCAGGCGAATTGCTAAAAAAATTTCCCTAAATCCGTTAATAACAATAATTTGTGTTACATTTATTGGGGAAATTAAAAAAGTTTTATTAAAATAATAAAAACGGGCTTAGAATTCTATATAGAGAAAGTTTTTTTTTTGACACAAGCTAATTCCTACTAAATTTATATAAAATCTCCATAGTCGGTATTTAAGATTAAATCTTGGGCGTTTGAAGTAATTTATCGACAAATAACAATTATTAAAAATTTTTTTCATGAAGATCCTTTTTTAAGAATTTAGCGGAATTCCTAAAAAAATTTCGTTAAATCTCCTAATAAAAATTTTGTTGAAGTCGAGTTTGTATAATATAGATTGGCGAAATAAAAACCTGTTATTATTTTCATTTATTGACAAGTTTTTATTATTTTCGTTAATTCCCAACAATTTTATTAAAATTCCCTAAGTGGGGATTTTCGTTTAGATCTTGGGAATTTGTTTTTATACCCAATTTAGATGGAAAACAATAATTTTTGCATATGCTTGTTTATTTTTTCTAGATAACTCTTGCATTTGTCAACAGATTTATTTATTCAAAGTATGTAATCCAGCTTGTAAATTCTTTAATAAAAATACTTTTACTATTGCCTGCATAACTAAACTTAATAAATATTCATATTATAAATACTTTGTGTCATATATGGTTTTTGTTGTCTGCTTACAATTCTGGTCGATATCAAATTTACCACCCTTAACTTAAGCCTTTCCTGTCTACACCACAACCAGTTAACATTTAGACAAACAAATATTTTAATTTGCATACACATACATATATACTCGTATATTATATGATATTATTTATCATGTGTTGTGAGATTTTTGGCTCAACCTATCTACCGTTTTGTGGCTTTCTGGTCAAAGGTATTTACAGAAATTTCATATTAAATGCTTTTGTAGCACAGTGATGTTCTGGTGCCTACCGGTGCAGTTTTATCAAATATGCAATATAATTTAGTTCCTGTTGATGTTGCCATTTGCAATTTGCATATATTACGATCCAACTATTTACGAACGGCTTTAAATATGAAATTTGTAATTGAGAGTTTGGCATCAGTTAATTTTTAATGAAACATAGTATGTGTGAATTTACACATACACTTTTATATGAAAAAATTCACTGAAATTAAAATTTCCGTTTCGTTATCGGTTACACCTGTTGTTTAGTCTTGTGTGTTAATTATGATTTTTTTGTTGTCATTGTTGTGGTAATGCTGCAAGGGATTAGTTATGTGTAAGAGCAGATATTTGAAAGTGTTGATTAGTTCTATAATGGAATTTTATAACAAACCTATTTTAATTAGTTGGACTTTGTTACAAGCGATTTAATTAATTAAGATAATTTTCGGTATTTTTGTATGTTTTAATTAACAATCTGCTTTCATATTCCCTTTAAACACTTAATTTCTTCATTTTTGGTTAGAAAATCTTATAAATTATTCCAGTAAAAACAAAACAATTGAATTCAAATTTCTAAAGAAAATTAAAAATATTTTATTATGCTGACAGAAATTTTTTATAACAAAGATTTGCATAGAAAAAATAAAATAATAAAATAATCCGATGGCTAAAGTCAGAATTTAAAGTTTGTAGTTAACTAATATCGATGGTTTAACTAATGACTCTTAAAAAAAATGTCATTGATTAAACCATTGTGACATCATATCTACAGGAATTTTTTCATAAAAATAAATGTATAATTGTAATTTTAGACAAAGGTTATCGGTAGATAAATCGATAACAATATACCAAATTTAACGATAGTAAAAAGTTTAGCAAAAAAATCGCCTTAACAAATTTCAATTATAACCACATTATCGATAGCATAAATTACTTGCATAAAATATTCATCTAAAACGATTCGATAACAGAAGGTTACATAAAAAAAAATTTCTTAATGAGCGACATTGTCCCAAAGATGTATCGATAAAAAAGATATATGTATTATTGGCGAATAATTTATCGATATCATAAAAAATCTAGCACGTTATCGATAACATATATGTTTTAATTCTATAACAGAAAGTTACATTAACGGAAATTTATTGATGAGCAAAATTTCTCTTACAATTTATCGATTAAAACGGTGTATGTATTTATTATTGGCGAATAATTTATCGATATTGTTATCGATAGGATAAAGTTTTAAAACTAAACCTACATTCAAAAAACTTCGATAAGAGCAAGTTACTTTAAAGAAAATTTGTTAGTAAACTTAACTTTCTGTAAAAATATATCGATAAAAAATACTTATGTATATGTTTGCGAATAATTCATCGATATCTTAAAACATCTAACCTGTTTGAACGGTGTATGTATTTATTATTGGCGAATAATTTATCGATATTGTTATCGAAAGCATAAAGTTTTTAAAACAAACCTACATAACAAGTTACTTTAAAGAAAATTTCTTAAAGAGCAAAATTTTTTCTAAAAATTTATCGATAACAAAAATAAATATATGTTCGGGAATATTTTATCAATACTCGTATACATAAAAATGTTTTGAAAAAAAAAATTTGTTTAAATTATTTATAAGCACGTTATCGATAGCAAACTTACAGCCAAAAATTTCGATAACAGCAAGTTACTTTAAAACAAAATTTGTTAGTAAACAAAATTTCCTATAAAAATATGTATACGATAAACTAATTTAGCGACACAAAAAGTTTTTGAAAAACTGGTCTTTAGAAAGTTTATATATAATTTTAATTATTTATAAGTATGTTATCGATAGCATTAGTTTGTTAAAAACTATATATACTCATAGTTTAAAACCAGTAGTACCGCATTTACACTACGCAACTTTGTTGCATGCAACTACATTTTTTTAGTGAGAAAAATTTATGCATAAAATAAATTTTTTGGAAAAATGTTTAATATTAGCAAAATGAAAAAATATAAATTATTTATATTTTAGCTTAATCAAGACCCTACTTTAAGAGTAAATTATATAACGTCAGATCTGCAAGCAATTGAATAGAATTATAAAAACACAAGTAAGTCAATAAAATATTTTGTTTAATTAAATTTAAATTTGAAAAGAAAACAATTGGTAAATATTTATGTTAAAAAATGAGTCAATTTATTGCTAAAACACATCATTTTATTTTAAATACCCTCTCAATCTGTTCAAATATTTGCTATAAAAATTAAATAAATTTAATCGTGAAAACAAACACAACTATTGGGAACATATCTAATAAATTTAATAAGCTTTTGTTATGGCAAGGTCGCAGAAACAGCAACAAACTGCAAGCGAGCAGAAATAAAAATGTTTTGCCTTTCTAATATGGGAAAGAATTCTTGGAAAAATATTGCCAAGCTTTTAGGTTGCCTAGAAATGAGATGGAATTGTACCTATCATGAACTTGGTCCATAGTTTGATCTCAGTACTTTTTACGACCGAACTTGGCCTTATTTTCACATTTGTGTTTTTGTGCGGATTCCATTTAACTCTAACAATAATTTTCCATTAAAATTCAAAACTAAACTGTTGCCGATAAATTTATTAACAAAATTTTCATTTAAATACTCGTATTAAACAGCACATTGTTTATAGTATAGAAAATCATGTTTATTTACTTCCTGTGTTAAATTCTTTTCACATGCCCACATGCCACAAATATTCCTGACATACAATAAATTTTGTTTTTATCGTAAACAAGTGATGAATAGTAAATGAAATTTTTTACTTTAAAAAAGAGAAAAAATCTATCAGCGGTTATGCTACCAAATCTAACCACGTCCTGCTACAATTTTGGCCAAAAAAAAAAGATAGAAACAGTTTTTTTTTTGCAATTTTACCAATATGTATTATTTTATTCTAAAAATGTTTATTTTGTTGTTGTTGTTGTTATTCTTGGCTGTACTACTGCTACTGGTTGTATGCTTTATTGTTCTAATGGCAAAACACAAAAAACTACAAAATACATTTGGCCACAAATCCACCATAAACAAAAACAAAGTAAAACCAATGCAAATTTCCAAATGTACGACGAATACTAAAAGCTTCAAACAATGTTTTTGTGTCGTTTTCAAATGACACACACTCAATAACCGCTAAAATATCAAAAAGCTCTTAAAAATATTTATAGAAAAGGAAATTAAAAAAAATAATAATAAAAATGTATACGACAAAAGTTTCAGAAGAGGAATTGAAATTTTATCAAGAGTATGAAGAGTGTGTAGTTTAAGGGGAGGAAACACAAGTATCAGTAGCAATACGAGTAATGTTGCATAATTTTTCTTGATCTACAAATAAAAGTCTTTGTATCAGATATGGTGTTCTATAAAAATTTTCCAGCTTTATGAAAGAACCACCTACCACCGCCTAGCAGACCACCTTAGGGAAAATCCGTCCCCTTTTTCCACAGCGCCTTTACATAGATCTTAGATCTGATAAGATCAACCATAAACAGTATTCCATTTTCTTATTGTGCTTTTAAATGTTAATGCTTATATGTTTGTCTGTTTGAATGATATGCAGTCCTGAAATTTTTCCAGTATATTTGTGATGGTCAGGCAGGAACAATTAGGTAGTCATATTTTTATATATCTTAAAGGGGCGTGTCAGTTCCCATACAGAAAGAGTTCTTTTATTTTATGATATAAATGAAACTAATGCAGCTAAATCTTAAAGAGTGGACAAGTGGGCGTGGCACCTACCACAAAATAAATTTGATTTATCTATTTTTGGAACAAATAAAGTACATGAAATGTGATTTTTCAAAAGTTAATTCGTTTATTTAATTCTTAACAAATTGTAAGAGTAAGAAGAGTGGGCGTGGCACCTACCACATAATAATTTTGATTCATCCATTTTGGGAACGATTTTTCAAAAGTTAATTCGTTCATTTAATTCTGAACTCAATGTAAGAGTAAGATTTTGGGCGTGGCACCAACCACATAATAATTTTGATGCATCTATTTTAGGGAACGAATGAAGTAAATGACCTAAGATTTTTCAAAAGTTGAACGGTGCGTGGCACCTTCCAAATATAATGAAAAATAATATTTTGAAACATATTTACAGCTAATTGAATAAGAAACTTGCGATTTCTTGTAATGTTGCCGAGAAAAGTGCTGACAAATTTGGCATATGGGTGTGGCACCTCCCACAAGGAGGAAATTTTTAGTTTTTGTTTCGAACTAATGATTTTTATTATTATTTTTAAATTTATCTGGGACATTTTGTTTGAGCCGTTTTATAAAATGATTTTTACAAAACACATTGCAGTACACACTCGGTTAATGGCTGACTTTCAAAACGTTCGTATACAATGTTTGTATACAGTATTGCTGCTGTATTTAAATCACATCCACATGCAAAGTTCGGAAAGAATGCAACAACTATAAAACCGATGCCTTGTTTGCTCTCTTACTGCGTTAAAAATACTATGCGGCGGCGTTTTGAAATGGTATACATTGTATTATTATTGTACTGCGGCGTTATGAAATGTGATGCTTTGTTCATACACAAAGCAATTGACGTTTTGGAAGTCAGCCAATATTTTTTGGCACTCTAAAGAGTATACCCTCTAAACTTCTAAATAGATTTTAATGAAATTGATATTCACAGCAATTTGCAGGACTCTCACTCAGATAGTACTTCAATTGCACGATAATTAATAATTAATTTTTTAGACAGAGAATCCCTACCCCAGTGTTATGCAAGGATTAGTTTTGCATCTCCACACACACACAGACTATCTCACAAGTAATTCATTCCATCACCAATTACTTTCAAAGCCGCTACTTACCGATAGGTATGCAATTCGATGCAAATTACAAACTGACCTGTCAGTGCAACCGATTAAATAATTAAATTCTCAACTTCATTTTAAGAAGGAATGTTTGATAAAAAAATAATTATATAGAATTTTTTTTACTCACAAATTCTTTCTCACCTAAACTCTCTGCATTGAGAATTTTACACAAGTAAAAAATGTAAAATTGAATCAGTGAAAATATTTATACAGAAAAAAAAATCTTCTTCAATATCAATTTGGAAAGAAAAATGTTAACCAATACTCCAACATTGTTGCTGGAAAAACACACACACACAAAACCATACACAAAAGGAAAAGCAAAAAAAAAAGAAAACTAAAACTAAACAGCAACGACAAGAGCACACTGAAAATGTCATTAGCATTTAAAAGCATTGACAGTTTTAGCATTTGCCACATACAAAGTATTATTGGTGCCACAAATTCACACACACACACACAGATACACACCTACACAAGGTAAGCTAACAGGATAAATACAACACAATGCAATTACCACACGAGAGAACAACAAATTTCTTTCAAAGTGTCCCTTTCACTTAGAATTTGCTTTGTTGTACATTCTCTTTTTTTTTTTTGCTACTTCTACTTCTTTTTCTTTGTATTGTTATTGGTTTTGACTATTAAAATGCTTTCTATTATATTTGTTGCATGCCACAATTTTTCTAGCTTTGCTGTAGGATTATAGCCAAACACCACATTAGATACGTTTCAACATTGGAAAATAGTTGAAAGCGTAAAAAAATATCAGATATTTGAAAAGAATATAAATACGGTTAACTTGCCACATACACACACACACACACAGCCACAGACACAATCTAACACAGAAACTAGCTACAAAGTTGCAAAAAAAGAAAAAAAAAAGGTTTACAGTAAATTGGGTTAATTAGAAAAAAATAATGTTAACAAATTCTTTGTGTGCAGCAACACAGTTAACTTCCTTCTTTCTTGGTGCTGCTGCTGCTGCTGTTGTTCTCCATTTTTCTATGTTCTAATTCTAAAAGAGTTTCATTTTCTCTCTCTAATGCAATTTAAAACGGAATAATAAATCGTAATGTTAAGTTTATTTCTGCAGTTAAATCAGGTCGATAGGAAATTTGTTGATGTGGCAAGAATAGAAATAAAGGATAAAGTGGATCAAAAAAACTACATACTTCTTTGGCAATTTCTTTTTCGCCATTGTATTCTTTCTATTTAGAAAAAACTGGTTATAAGACAATATTTCATAAATTTTAATTAATTCCCAGTTACATGGTGAAACATTATGTGCGCTGCTTTGGGAGTTCGCAATACCTCACTATCGGCGCTTATTCGACCACATTTAAGACATTTTCGTTTTTCCTAACCGACTTTAAAAAAATAAGTTTTGGTTGTAATTTGGTACTATGTTTTTTTGTTTAGTTAATCAAGGCACGAGCTTCCCCTCTCCTTGCCTCGTTCCCAAAAATATTGATGATAAGCTCGTGCCAATGTCTTATTTCACGCGACATATTAAAGGATGGCGGAAACTGTCTGTCTACCAAATTTAATTCAAATCCATGAAGAGAATCTCTCAAGAGAAGAAGTACCAAAAGTTAAAAAAGCACCAAAAGTAAAAAATTTTCAGAAGTACCAGCTTCTTTCTCATTACAGCCCCCGAAAATATGTTAGTTTTTAACAAAAAATATAAAGTATTAGTACAAAAATAAAAAGTACCAAAGGTACGAATTTATCCCGTTTTTTATTCCTTAAAAACTACATATTCTATATTTTAATCTGATTCACATGCTATCCGTCTATTAAATTTCAACCCCATCCATTTAGAGAATTTCTCAAAAAAAAGGTACCAAAATAAAAAAGTACCATAAGTAGAAAATTATCAAAAGTGCTAGGTTTTTCTTATTTCAGCTCCAGAAAATATGTGAAGTTAAAAAATATATATAAAATATTAATACAAAAATAAAAACTACTAATTGGTCCGGTTTTTGTTACTTAAATAGTACCCTATATTTTAATCTGGGTAACAAGCTATCTGTCTTTCAAATGTAATACAAATCCATTAAGAGTATCTCTCAAGAGAAGAAGTACTAAAAGTAAAAAAAAACATCAATAGTAAAAAAATTCCAAAAGTTCCAGATTTTTCTCATTTTAGCCCCCGAAAATATGTTAGTTTTTAACAAAAAATATAAAATATTAGTACAAAAATAAAAAGTAGCAAAGGTACGAATTTAATCCGTTTTTTATCCCTTCAAAACTATATACTCTATGTTTTAATCTGATTCACATGTTATCCCTCTACTAAATTTCATCCACATCGATTAAGGGAATCTCTCAAGAGAAAAAATACCAAAAGTAAAAAATCAGAAAAAAATAAAAAAAAGTACCAAAAGTTAAAAAGTTACAAAACTACTAGATTTTTCTCATTTTAACCCTACGAAAGTATTGTAAATTAAAACAAATTTATAAAATATTATTACAACAATAAAGAGTACCAAAAGTTCCAGCCCTTAAATAGTACCCCATATTCTAATCTGGGCCACATGCTATCTGTCGTCCAAATTTAATCCATATTCTTTAAGGTAATATTTTAAACGAAAAAGCACCAAAAGTAAAAAAGTACCATAAGTAAAAAAGTTCCAAAAGTTTCAGTTTATTCTTATATCAGGCCTCAGATATTAATTTATAAAAAATTATCTTAGAATATTATATAGAAAGACCTGGTTTTAGGTTGGTGCAGTGTGATAATCCTCTTTGGAATTTAAATATTGATCTCTTAGTTAACTTCAGTTTTAAGACAAGTGTTGGCCCTTGTGGTTAGAGAGTTAACAACAATGGCTGTGGACCTAGGTTCGATCCCAGGGTACTTTTTCAGGGCAAGTCAATCAATGTGGTAAATTTTTCTAATGTGCGTTAATGTGGCATTTTAATAATTGATGTTAAACTGTCAAGCAACTGGTCACTCACTAAAAAGTGTTCCGGCAGCGATTAATACAGTGGCGCAAAAGGGTACTCAATAGGGCCCTCCTTCGTCGGTCAGCAATTCAATTCGATGCTACTTCTGAGGAACAAAAGAAACATATTTCCTTTGGGGTGCTTATTCCCTGTCGCCACTTAAATCATAAAAATACTAACTTACATGCATATATTTGCTACTGCTGGCGTATGTTGTAAGTTTGTTGCAAATATATTCCATTTAAAACTTAAAGCATCAAATTTTCATTTGTGTAAATCGTTTTCTATCCCTGTGAGAAACACAATAAAAGCTAAAAATAATTTTAAAACATATGAAAGATAGTAAATATTCAACTACAAACACACGCATTAAAACCTAAAGGATCATCATAAATACTAGAAGTATAACGATGAAATGCAAACAGTTGGTGTTGTAGCATTAAAGACATTAAAAGCATTATGAAGCAGTAAAGGACTGACTAAAACCAGATCATTATCATAAAAATAAAGATAAAAAAAAATATTATCGTTTCAAAACAAAAGTTGTTACAAGAAAAATTATATGTTTCTGTCAGTTCATTGTTGGTATGTATGCTGACAAGACTTTGATACTTTTTCTTTTAAAGTTTTTACTAATCTGACTGCCTTCCCTCTTTTCATCAGCTCAAATAAATTGTTTGTTGTTGCAATGAAGTTAAAAAAAAAATTGACAAGGAAAAATAACAGTCAGTCAATTGAATTATTTCATAATTTTTATTGTATTATAATAATATGGTTGTATCAAACATGTTTGCTATAATGAAACTAAAATAATAATTTATTTTTCTCTACATTTGATTAATTTAAATTGAATAATACAATTTCCTTTTCATTCTGTTTTTGTCTTCATAAATAATTTCTATCACGTTTTAACAGCAAATAAAACTCTCTCTCTCCAACTTATTCCCTAAGAACTCTAAAGAACAAAATAAGTTTGCTATTTATGGGATTTTAGTGAAGCTAAAAAACACACACTCAAACACATGATTCCAAACTCAAACTATGATGATAAAACGGACGATAATAAAAATTCTATTGATACGTATTGAAAAGCAAACGTCTATATTTTCACACATAATAGATTCTTATATCACATTTTCTATAAATAACTTAGGAAGCTAAATGAAATTATTGTATCTGATGTAAAACGAGAACATATTGTTAAAACTGCAAAATCGACATTATTCGGTTAGCTAGCTATGCTTAAGACCGGATACATTTTGTTATTGATATGTATTGAGTTTATAAATCGTAAGGGATTTTTTGTAACAAGATTTTTTTCTGACTCTGTGTTTTTTATTCTTCTCAAATTTTGTTTTTCTTTTGCTAACACAATTTACCATTAAAATTATGCCAGCCAGCATAAAAGCGTCTTAAGTAAAAATACGTTAAGTAAATAAGAACAATAGATAAACAAAAACAAAACAAATATATTAAATGGCATACACATATGTACATGGACAAATGGACATAAACATTGTACATTAAGTACACCAAGCTGTGTTTAAAGAAAAAATGTTACTAAGAAAAGAGCATACATACATACAAAATGATTTTAAAAATGTTTAAAAAGTAAATTTTTATAAAAAAAAACAATTTACAAAAAAGTACTTTTGTATGTAAAAAAATACCTTTTTAAAAAAACGTACCTTTTTATAAAAAAGAACATTTTTAGAAAAAAGTATCTCTTTTAAAAAAATTGGTTTTTATAAAAAAGGAAAATTTTATAAAAAATACATTTTTATAAAAATATAATGTTTTGAAAAAGTACTTTTTTATTAAAAAAAATAACTTTTTTATTAAAAAATAACTTTTTATAAAAAAGTACCTTTTTAGAAAAAAGGTCCTCTTGTAAAAAAATTTTGTTATTTTTAAAACGAATATTTTTATAGAAAATACATTTTTATAAGAATACTTTATTATAAAAAAGTACCTTTTTATTAAAAAATTCCTTTCGTTAAAAATTTAGTTTTTATAAAAAAAAAATTTAAAGAAAATACTTTTTTATATATGTATATATATTTTTTTTTATGAAAAAGTACTATTTTTATATAATTATTGAAAAAAAGTGACATATTATTAAAAAGTATCTGTTACCAAAAAGTGCCTTTCCATAAAAAGGAATAATTTATACAAAAAAAATTGTATCCCTTTTTCAACCCTTAAAAGGTACTTTATATTTTAATCTGGGCCAAATGCTATCTGTTCGCCAAATTAAATCCAAATTCATTAAGGGAATTTCTCAAGAGAAAAAGTACCAAAAGCAAAAACATCAAAACTGAAAAAGTACCATAATGAAAAAAATACAAAAAATACCAGTTTTATCTTATTTCAGCCTCCAGCCTGATTTTCTCATCATTTTGTTTGACCTTTTATTTTGTATAAATAATTTAATCAAGTTTGAGGTATTTTTTAAAAAAATAACCAATCACTTTTAGCAAAAGGTATTTTTTATAAAACGCTAATATTTTGAACCGAAATAATATTTTTTTAACAGATGGTTGGTTTCTTATTACAAGATGAATTTCTTTGATTAAATTTTAATGGAAATTTTCAATTTTATTAAAAAATTTATTAAAAGTAATATTTTTATAAACGAATATTTTTATAGAAATACTTCTTTATAAAAGCTTAAACCACTTAGCTTTATTAACATGTATTTTGCTGTATAAATGGATAATAAATGAATGTTTTTAAAAAAAATTATTATATTTTAAATGATTACTTTTATAAAAAGTTACGGCTACAAAGGCTTCTTAAGTAGAAGGTACTTTGCCATATAAAAAGTTTTATTTTCCTTCAAAATATTAAATTTACCACCCACACACTGTTTTTACTGATACTGGCTACGTTATTAAATACCTAAATATATTCTTTGCTACTTATGTTAATATTATTTCCTTGTTACAGATAATCATCATACGTAAATATTCACTCTCACACCTGTTTTGATTTAATTCAATTTACATAAGAAGCTAACAAATATATTTAAAAGATTTTTCGTTAAAATATCGAAATTTACATATCACTGCATGCACATTAGTTGCGCTTCAAATACTCTCTGTGGCTGGCTAGAAGCATTGTGTTGCCAAAAAAAAAAAAAAAATAACTTTAAGTTATTCTTTTTCACAGCTATTTTAAGTTGGTGGTATGTGGCAAAATTCCCTTAAGGAAGAAAAGAAAATCTGCTTGAGTAAAAACAACACCAAAAAAAATTATGTAGTAAATGATTACAAGTTAGAGGTCTCTATGTTCGTTTAAGCTAAATAAAATCCGCACAAAAACATAAATGTGAAAATAAGGCCAGGTTCCTATCCAAAAAATTTCGGCTGTAAAAAGTACTGAGATCAAACTATGGACCAAGTTCATGATAGGTACAATTCGATCTCATTTCTAGGCAACCTGCAAGCTTGGCAAAATTTTTCCAAGAATTCTTTCCCATATTAGAAAGGCAAACAAATTTTGCCAAGAATCAGTACTTATTGACTACATAAGTCTGATTTCTCAATTGTATTTGAGAATTTTTCTATAAAATTTGTTTGTCAATCATTAGGACCAATGGGAAATTAAAGCCAAGAATCAATACTTATTGACTACATAAGTCTGATTTCTCAATTGTATTTGAGAATTGTACTATAAAATTTTAAAAATTAAAATTGTGTAAATTTTGATCAGCTCTCCGGGAATTTGGCTATTTGTTTTTTTTTTTTTTTTTTTTGATAAATTTTATTATTTATTGAATCTTCAATTTTAAATTAAATTATCAATAAGTTTTTCAAATCTTAAATCTAAAAAATATTACATATAAGTTTAGCCAATGCTAAACAAAATTTTTAATTTCAACGGTTAATTTATGTTGTTTTACATCTCTCGTGTACGGCTGAGAAAAAGAGTATCCCTCCTTTTCAGCCGGGTGTGGCCTCTATAATTTAAAATATTGCGCGCAAGTACATTTGGGTGCACCTCAAGTTTTTTTATATATTTTTTTGCGTTTATTGAAAATACTGTCTTCACCAACGGAACATCTAGATCTTTATGAATCCGATGATTTCTGACATACCAGGGAGCTGCTGTAATTGTACGTAGAATTTTATTTTGTCTTTTATGTCATTTATGTTTGTCACTCATTTGGACCAGTGGGAAATTAAAGCCAAAGGTCCATACTTTTATACTACGTAGGTCTGATTTCTCAATTGTATTTGAGAATTTTTCTATAAAATTTGTTTGTTAATCATTAGGACCAATGGGAAATTAAAGCCAAGAATCAATACTTATTGACTACATAAGTCTGATTTCTCAATTGTATTTGCGAATTTTTCAATAAAATTTTAAAAATTAAAATTGTGTAAATTTTGTTCAGCTCTACGGGAATTTGGCTATTAGTGGGCACATTTATGATTGTCACTCACTTAGACCAATGGGAAATTATAGCCAAGGATCCATACTTATAGACTGTGTAAGTCCGATTTCTCCATTGTATTTGAGAATTTTTCTATAAAATTTGTTTGTCACTCATTTGAACCAATGGGAAACTTACTTACTGACTATGTAAGTCCGATTTACTAAATATACACACTGTGTGGCCGAACTTGGCCTGGCGCACTACCGTGCGGCTAGATATATGGCTAGTTCTGGTTTAAGAGAAAGAGAGAGAGATAGAAAGACTGCTGAAAAACCCAGACCTGTCTTACAAAAATATAATATTTCTCAATACATTACTATCAAAGATCACATCTGGAATTCATTTTAGCCATCTTATGGCTAAAAAAAAAACATTGAACATATAAACACTGGTTTAGTTAAACTATACTGAAATATATATATGTTTGTATGTAGTCTTAACTATGTAAATAGCATTAATATGGCAGCAGTACAATAAATATCTTAAAATATTTTCTTTAGTCGCGGATTACTCATCAAAAACATTTCATCTGAATTTATGGTTAAACGTGTTTTTTCAGGCGCTTAGCAATAGTTTAAATACTTACTCAGTTTAAAAAAAGATTAGTTTGCTAGCACTGAAATCAGTATAAGATAATCTTTCTAGTTGATTTAAAATAAGCTTAAACCATTGAATCTACAAATTAGTTAATATTTAATTTGTTATTAAACGCATAATTTTAGGCGTTTAAGCAACCAACACAGATTAAAGGATTTACATCGCTGGTTAGTTTTGAAACTAAATATAATAGATGTTTTTATATTATTAAATTTAAAGAAGAAATAAATATCCTTTTATTTGAGCTAAACTAGCATTTAGACATCCACTAATTGATCAGACTATGAAAAGCACATTTTCTAGTTTTAATAAAGTCTACAAAAGTGGGGAAGTTTAAGTGGAACTTAATCCACCTGGACTAAATGCTGAAAATATTGTAATTTTTCGGGTGTATGATTTAACATAAAATAAGCGTAAGTTTTTTTTTTTCATTGCATTATCAAGTATGTAAATGTGAATTTAAGTAAATATTTTTGTAAATATGTAAATATATTTATGCAGAATGTCTTGTTCGTAATCGTTATCTTCAACGCTTGTTTCCCCCCCAACAGTTTGAAATATTGTATGAAGAGATGAAGTGTTGAAATTACCATAGTTAATGAATTTCAATATATGTATATTGTTGATATAGAGTGAAACGTCATAAAGAAAACATTTATAATTTAATTATTTATGAAGTGTTGCTATGAAAATTTCAAAATATATGCTCTTAAAGGAGTTAATTTAACAACGCCACCCTCGTTTAGTCTCTAAATAATTTATGGACTTGAATTTTCGCCAATGTTTTTCATATATTTACCAATAAATAAACAAAATCTCATAAACAGTTTAAATAATTACTAAATTCGATGAATTATTTAAAAACAGTGATATATTTTTTCTTTAAATTGAATTTTTTATAAATTAAATTACTATTTTTTATTAAAAAAGAAAATCTAAAAGCTCGTAATAATTGAACAGACAAAGAAAAGTTAGACTGCACAAAGGGTTGAACTGACATCATAATAATTCGAGACTAACCACAGACTCGTCATCAGAGTTGTTTATCGCTTAGACCTCACTGTCACCACGCCAGCTGTAATCAACAAGTTTTTACACTACAACTTTATCAATTTATGGTTTGGAACTTTACTTACTTTTCAGAGTCTATTCATGGTACAATAATAACAGGTACACGCATTAGCAGATTTGCTCGTCAGCTGGTTTCAGTTTGTGTATCTGTTTGAACGCTTGAGTACTATATTTCGACATCTGGCATAAGGTTTTGATGTTCTAGGCTTTGAAAACATACATGTTTGTGTGCTGATTTTTTGACAAGTCACCAGAATAAAGTCGCAGTCAGCAGAATAAAAAGGTAGATAAACGCAGAGTTGCATGGATGCGTGTACCTGTTATTATTGTACCATGAGTCTATTATTCAAGTTGAGCTTTATTATAGTATGTCATTACTAGGTGGCAAAAAATATACAAAATAAGCGTTTTAGAAGGAAATATGCAAAAATATGCACTTAAAATACATATTCAAAATTAATTTAAAAAATTTTAAATATTCGAATTAATTCGGAATAAATGAAAGAAAATTGTAAAATTTTTAAAAAAATTTTGTAAAAATTAATTACAGTTAATTTAAAAACGAAAATATTCCAAAATATAATTTGAAGAATGAAATATTCGGCAATATGCTTTGCAAATAGGATTTTAAAATTAAATCTTCGAATAGTATGATTAGCAGTCAGAAATAAGCAACAATATGCTTTAAGAAATAAAATATGCAAAAATATGCACTAAAAATAGACCTTTAAAATTATTTGAAAAATTTTAAATATTCGAATGAATTGGGAATAAATAAAAGAAATTTGTAGAAATTTTTACAAAATTTAGTGAAAATTAAACCCGCACAAAAACACAAATGTGAAAATAAGGCCAAGTTTCTACCCAAAATATTTTGGTCGTAAAAAGTACTGAGATCAAAATTAGGACCAAGTTCTTGATAGGTACAATTCCATCTCATTTCTGTGCAACCTACCAGTGTACCGAGTTTCAGCTCTCTAGCTATACTGGAAGTGCCCAATAATGAGTGAGTGAGTCAGTGAATATGTACTAAAATATGGACTTTTCACACCTTAATATCTCGGGAAGATTTAAGGGTGGAATTATCAAATTTAACCTGAGGTTACCTCTGTGGCGAGAAATTATGTTTTAAGGTTCATTATATTATGATTAATTGCAGCAAAGTTATGAGGGGGTAAAAACAGCTCGAATGTTTTCGTGTAAAAATACACACTGTGTGGCCTGGCGCACTACCGCCTAGATACAGCCAATTTAAAAACGCTAAAGAACAATGTTTTAAATTAAAAAAAAAAATACTGCCGGTTTGATGCCCTTTTGTATAAGTGGATATTACAATTAAAAAGAAAATAACTGTTATAAATATGAAAAAGCACACAAATATTCACAAAAATAAAAAAGAAAAATAAAATTATGCATTGTAGCCGCAAATATGCAAAAATATGCTTGAAAGAATAAAATATGTACTGAAAATATATATTCAACAAT
Source organism: Lypha dubia (assembly GCA_947311025.1). Taxonomy (NCBI): domain Eukaryota; kingdom Metazoa; phylum Arthropoda; class Insecta; order Diptera; family Tachinidae; genus Lypha; species Lypha dubia. Next base: position 6,398,381 of record OX371262.1, on the reverse strand, counting down.
AATCCAATATTTTTAAATCTTTATATTATATGTTTTGCAGTCCGAAATAATCAAAAATATGCTTTAAAGAATAATATATGCAAAAATATGCACTAAAAAATTTATTCCAAAATTCTTAAAAAAATATTCTTAAACATTTAAATATTTTATTAAAGTGCATATTTATTACATAGGAAAAAATATGCAATAGCATATTTGCAATATGCCGGCTTATAATTAAAAAATGCAAAAATATGCACTAAAAAATATATGCAAAAATTCTAAAATAAATATTATAAAACATCTAAATATTTTATTTAAATGCATATTTATTACATAGGAAGAAATATGCAATTGCATATTTTCGATTTCCCTGCTTATAATTATAATGGAATTGCAAATAGTGTAGAATTTTAATTTATTTGTTTTATTCTACTGTGTTTGAAGAATTTTAAATTGATTTTGGCTTTTTGAATGTTATTATTAATGCCTAACTAATTTTTTTTGAATATATGTTCACTCGTTTTAGTTTAGCGCTGCCTAGATTGTTTAGAGATAAGCGAACGCAGTTTAAAATTAGTTTAGTTAAGCTTTAAGCATGAATATCATTTACATCACAAATAAAGCTGAAATAAAATGAAGACCAGTAGTGCGATTCAGTAACTAACAATTCGATAATTGTTAAATTTACCGACAATTATTGCGATTTGCAGTAACGATTTTGTTATTCACTAATTGCTTCTTAACAAAATCGTTATAATTTCCTTTTACGTTGGCATCTCTATCAATATATAAGAAAAGCACAAAGAGAAATAAACAAAAAACAAATAAATTAATTTATTTATTGAAATTTTTCTCAAAAATTTTTTAGAATTTAAAAAAATTAATGTTAAATTTAATGAAATTTGGAGATATGAATGTTAAATTGCATGTTTAAATAATGGTAATATTATTATTTATGCATAAAAGATTATCAGCCGTATTCATAAAAATTTATTTCAGATTTATTGGCGGTTTATCAGCCAAAATTGTTAAAGTTGTATTCATAAACGAAAAAATTTTATTAAACCTTTAGTAAACCATCAGTAAAGTCAAAAAATTTATTGTTGGATTTGCCCTTCTTTAAACCAAAAATAAAGTGACATTTTACATTATATTCAAGTAAATATAAAATATGGTGACATACATACATATATGTATGTATAAAAGTGTGTAGATATGTAGCATGTATTAATAATATTTACCATGTTTTCCATTTCATTTTCTGAAAGTTCTTCTTTGTTATTAGTTGCATCCATTTTAATTACACAAATTATAAATACATATGTATGTACGTTTACTTGAAGCACAAATCAAAGAAATAAAATAAAATTCTGACGAATTATAGCAGTGATGTAAATTAAAGGTAAACAAACTCATTATTCGGTTACCTTTGCTACCGTATATCACAAAAATTGATAAATGGTAACAGTTTCTTTATTGATTTTCATTTAAAATTGTTCGCAAACTCATTTTTATGTTTCTTATTTTGCAAACATATATTTTTCATTAAATTTTTTAAATAATTTATAGAAAACCTGATATCTACTTGATTATCGGGTTTAGCAAACAGTGGTTTAAAGCATCACTAAGAACTAAATGACAACCACATAAAAAGTGAGTTGCCATACATTCACATAAAGTCGCTACAATCGTTCAACAGCTATAAAACTGATATTGTTCCTTTATGAATACCAATTTTTATTAATCATTAATAAAACGAAAAGTCTACGATAGCTATTGTACTCTATAAACCTACAATAATATTTTTTTATGAATACGGCCGTATGTGTTTTCGTATACTGTTGTAAAAGATCAATTTTGTTCTTGGCATAACGAACGTGCTACCATTGAACTGCTGACTTTTATTTATTTCATAACAACCGAAAAATTATTGTCGTTAACATACCGATGGCGAATATCGTTAAAAGTGTTACTGAATACCAAATTAGATAAATTTTCGTTACATTAATTTTAACAATACGATTATCGTAATAAAATTTACTGAATCCAACTACAGAACAGTATTTATAATGCTTCTGTTTTTAATTTATAAATTGAAATAGTCTCATAAATTCTATGTTACCCTGTTTTGAATTTACTGGCTGTAAAAAATTCACTTAAATGTAATTTTAAATTCGTGTTTTAAATTGCAAAATATCACTTTGCCCAAAAGCATTTCCCCAAAGTGTATTGTAAATATATGTATGTGATAAAGATTGTTAAACACTCAAAGTCAAAGACGTTAAAAAAGCTCTTTTTAAAGTGAGTGAGAAGTTTTGCGTGAAAATATTACAAATTGTTCTGTAATAGATATTTCGAAAGAATATCGGCCACACAAAGAGAACAAAATATGTTGTGTAGGAAATTTTTCTTTTTTCTTTGTTAGCTGACATTAACTTTAAAGAGTTAACTAGAAAGCATAATCCCCTCGTTATTTATTTAGAAACGGCTTTTTTTAATTTCAAGAGAAATAAAACTGAATTTTCATTAAAAAAAATATGTAATTTCATATTCTAAGTAAAGCATTTTGTATTTAGAAAAACTAAAATGAAGTCATGCGTATTATACGCTAAGATGAACTAAGAAATTAAAAACTACATTTTGCAATAAACAAAAAATTTCCTTTTTGTGCAGGGTAAAATTCTGTCATATATTAAGAACAACAAAAAAATCTAATAATAATTCTCATATGCATGTTAATGACTGAACAATGTTTTTTAGTAACAATGTATTAGTTACAAGGTTGATTTTCAAACACATGAGACATTAATTTCTTTTTGCTCGTTTCCAATATATCGAGACAGTTTGTAAAAGAATTTTGTGTTTTAAAGTTTACAAAATTTTTTCTAAAATTTCAAATAGTTTTCTGTTCTGTTTATAGGACAGAAATCTTTCGCTCTGTGCTACTGACTGGGCAACCAACATATTTGGATTTCCATTACAATTCTCGAATCGACTTTGAAAGTATTTCTTTAACTAATTATGAAATGCATCCTCAAGCAGTGCGGCAAGACTAGCGGAATCTGGGAAAAGGAAATCAAGGACCAATGGGCACTCCAGAATCCTAGATCAGTTACCACCGACACTGAGGAAACCAACCGATTACATGGTACCTGATCTGGACTTTGACAGTACGTTGAAAGTCCTTATTCTATCCAGACGGAAGTGGAAGGAGGGAAACATAGAAAAAGACTTTAACTTCAGAATGTATACTGCTGGATCAAGAATGATCTGCGATGTGGGCTCTGGAGTATTCTCGAAGGACCTTGGAATAAACCTCTCATTCCGACTTCCTGATGAAGCCAGTGTATTTCACGCGGAAATATTGGCCGTAAGGGAGGCGTGTAGAGTTTTGATTGACAGGGGTGTCCAAGGAAGAGTCGGCATCTTTGTCGATAGCCAAGTGGCACTTCTGTCTCTAAGGTCATACATTACTTTTTCTACTTTAGGTAGCCAGTGCAAATACGCTTTATCCAGACTAGATAGACAGACTGACGTTACCCTCATCTGGGTTCCTGCACATAGCAACTTCCAAGGCAACGAACAGGCAGATGAACTGGCCAGAGCCGGATCTGCCATGGCCGTCTCCACTGCTGAATCGGTAGCCATGCCGTTTGGCAATATTAGAAATCTCATTCTCAATTATTACCAGCAGAAAGCTGAAGATAGGTGGCGCAGGTTAAGCACGTGCAAGGTGGCCTTGCTACAACCATAAGCGCACAACACAACTAATTAACAGAAACCGCAGGGACATCTCGAGGCTCGTCGCAGTATTGACGGGGCACTGAGTATTCGATAGACACGCTAGCAGAATAGGCCTTTCCTACAATGCGTTCTGCCGTAGTTGCCGGGATCATAGCAAATACTTGGGACCTGGGTTCAAACCCTGGCCAGAGCAAGTCAATCAACATCATTAATTTCTCTAATGTACATTAGTGAGACGTTGTATTACATAATTGTTGTCGGACTATTTAAGTGATGAAGGCATAGCACTGGTCACTAAAAAACTGTTCCGACAGCCATTGATACTGTTCGAAGCTAATGTACACAACATCGCCCTCCTTCGTCGGTTAGCAGAAACATCAGCGAAGTAAAACAATTAATAAAAGGCCTGCTAATACAGCTTAACAAAGTAAATGCGTCTACTTAACACCTCAGGCGCCTCAACACTGCCTTAAAAATTAACATAACGTGCAAAGCAGAGTTGTGAAAGAGTTAAGTCTTCTAAATTTTCAACATCTATCTTCTCTACCCTATCCCTCTCCCCGAGTTCCGGCATAGTGCACTGCTTACGTAGGGATCATCCCCTGAGTGCTGGTCCTAATTAAAAAAAAAAAAAAAGATGAAACAGTCTTCCACTTTCTTGCCCGAATGCCCGCCCTTGCACGTTTCGAGACACAAATTCTTAGGCAACAGCATATTAGACGATCTCTCCGAGGATAGTTCTATGTGACCTAACTAGATATCTCAATTCGACGGGATGGATCCAGTATCTTACTCCGAATCTGAGGCCTGGATTCGGACCTAGATCAGGTTGACACTGACGAGTGGAATGGTCTGTCAAAACGGAATCTTATTGATTCCACTTGAATGCTTGTGCGGAGCAGGCAGCCACGCAAACGAACCAACCATGAAATCGATAGACTTCTTTACCATTCAAACGTCTATAACGTTCAAGACAAATGGGTACAAAATATACCACAGCAACGTTTCCATTACAACGTGCAGCATTAATAAAATCGTTGTAAAATCTTAAAAAAAAAAAAATATTCTTAAATTATTTCCAAACCACATCCCTTTAAATATGCTTTAAAAAGTTTAATATTTAAAGCTCTTTAAAAAATAGTTCATCTCTTTTTTTCTGGCTTTAGTGTAACGTTTATTAAACAATTTAATAAATGTTTCATTATTTATTATAGTAATTATATGCATATATATTTTAATTTAAAAGAAAAAAAAGGTATTTAATATTCTATGAATATATTCATTGACTTTTTGCTGTTAAACTATTAATTGAATTTTTAATTTTTCTACAAAAAAAAAAGAGAAAAAACAAACAGTTTCAAACAAGGCACGATACATATTAATACAAAAGAGATGGATTTCAGCCTGATTGTTTTAATAAACAGTGACTGAAATGTTAATATATTTTTTGATGTTAATTTTTTAATAAAGACTTATTAAAAACAACCCATTTAAATATTTAATTTTATACCAAAAAAAAAAAAAAAAAACTTAAATGTTAAACAAAAGTAAACAATTTCTATAAATTTTTCAATATATATTGTTGCATATTTTAAGGCTTTAAAAAATGGTAAAAGCCATAAAATATATTCAAAAGCATGCATTTATTTATATTGAAGTAAAAAATTTATTACAAATTAATTAAATTAACTGGCATTAGTTTCACTACATTACTTTTCCATAACGCAATGAATGTTAGCAAAATATATACAAGATTTCTCGTATTGTATTTCCTTAAAAAAATTTTTTTTTTAATAATTCATATACTTACTATTTAATTAGTATACAATTTGACAAATAAGAAAAATGAACAAAGCACGATAAATTTTGCATACCGTTGGTATCTCTCTAAAAGAGATCTTAACTCTATTTTTCTTAAATTGAGTTTTTTTTTAGTGATTTCAATTGATTTGCCACAAATACAACTCGTTACAAAAATGTAATGCAATAAAGTAAAAAATACTAGCACTTGTATTATAAAAGGTTTTCCCAATTTTCGAGCACTTTTACCACTAAATCACGACGTATGTCATGAATAGCACGTTCAATATTGAATTGTAAAGCTTGAAGAGAGTCTGGTTTATTTAGAAAGACCAATGACTTCAAATAACCCCACAAGAAATAGTCAAATGGTGTTAAATCACAACTTCTTAGAGGCTATTCAATATCACAATTTCTTGAAATAATCGAATCTCCAAACTTTTCTCGCAATAATTCAATTGTTCAAATGCTGTGAGGCACATAGCCCCGTCTTTCTGGAACCAAATGTTGTCAAGATCAACTTCTGCCAATTTCGGCCATAAAAAGTTGGTAAAACTTCACCAAACTGTCAATTTAGGTGAATGTGATGGTTTCCCTTCGCACCAGAATCAATAGTTTTGTTTATTTACCGCACCACTCAGATGAAAGTGAGCTTCATCGTAGAAGATGATTTTCTTAAAAAAATCGTTATCGTTTTCAAGTTGTTCCAAGGCAAAATCAGCAACGTTGTTCTTGCGTATATCTCTCCATGATGAAATTGTAAACATTACTGATTACAATGAAAAAAAATGACAGGTTATGACGAATTACAAATGGCCGAAACGTCACTTAAAATCACATCCCTATTGGGTTTTTCAACAGGGTCTTTCGAACTTTGACAGTTGATAACGGCCACATCTCTTCAAATTTGTTGTCATTATTTAGTGTGTTTTGCGAAATCATCATGCACGGATTTAGCATCCAATAAAAAGTGCAAATAATAAAATTGTTTTATCATAATGGTTGTTCTGTTCAGGCCCATTTGACGGCCACATTAAATGTCCTACCGAGAGGACACTTCGCAATGTAGTGGACAAATTTTAATCCACTGGTGCAGTAAACGAACGACCAACACTCAACACCAATAAGTCGACGAAAAGACAGATCTGAGTGTGCAGGAGAATTCGAGGCAGTTGCTTTAGCGTCGCTCACAAAATCTGAAAGCAATGCGTATCGAATTTTGCGTCATAACTTAGGCCTGCACCCGTACAAAATTTAACTGACCCAGGATCTGCAGCTAAACGATCATCGACAACAATTACCAAGCAACATACATTCTATAGAGCGCCTGCATTTTGACAGTAGTTAAACCAAGCATTTATTAGAGTTCGTGCTTGTTATACAGATGAACTACAGTTCAATACCTGCAACACCCAATATTTTTTTTAATATATTTATTTTTTATTTTATACATATTTGTAAAAACAAGTTTTAGGCGTGGCAAAAATCTAGTTGTGAACAGAACCAGTGAGTAAATAATTGGATATTTAACATTTAATATATAAATAGAATAAAGCGGCACGAGTTCAATGCTCAGCAGAGATAAAAATTTTAATATTTTTTTTTTTAAAGTTTGTTGGGTTGCTATTTAATTTAATGTTGAAATTAATTTTAAGAAATTTTATTTTGAATACAAAAGTTATTTACATACAAATTACATAATAATCTTTCCAATTTAAGCTTTTAAGTTTAATGTGTGCTTTCATCTATTAAACACCTGTCAGTAATATTTAGCTTCAACCATCAAAAGTGAATCCTTTTTTTATAGTTATTTTGGTATTTTTTTTTTTTTTTGTTTTTGCTTTCATTTGCTGCTAATGTCAAATAACATTTAATCCATTTTAATTAAGTTTTATGTTGTTGTTGATGTTAAAATGAAATTTTCATGCATTTTTAAATGATGACATTATTTGTGTACACAACCATTTACAATTGTATAAACAAATATTATTTTATGTACATATCTACTTAAAGTGACCACAAAAATCATGTTTGCAAAAATTTACAAATTTATAGCTGGTTGGTCATATGCCCAAAGCAAATAAAATATGCAGATAAAAGTGCAAAATAAAAAAAAATAACAAAAAAAAATAAATAGTCTAGTACATTGACAGATAACGTAGTACTACAGGTACTAGTGTTTTGTGTTCCCTTGACATAAACGATATGAATATTTAATTACAGTCGCAAAATACAGACTACGAGTAGAGAGTTTTAATGAGCAGTGGGCAGGTCGGCGATGAGACATTGTGTCAACAAAAATAATTTTTATCTTCATCTCATTATTTCAGTACAAAAACATGTATTTAAAAAAAAATGCAATACATACGAGTTTACACTAAAAATAAACCGACGTAACAAATTTTATTAAAACGGCTCATACCAGACAAATATATCTATATGTAGCACAGGAGCATACCCGGATGATTCAGCGCTCTTTCTACCATATGGCCAGTTCAGATAGAAGAGAAAACACGGAAAATGAGAAGTGCTTAGCAAGATCAACAACCATATAGCAAGAAAATTAACCACTAAACAATTGCATGACGAAAATTTTATTATTTGTTGGATAAACACGAACTAATTTTTAGTAAATATTTTGTTATAAATATTAGGAAATTTTCCTGTGAACGTCAAAATTTGTAGTTTCTAACCTGAAGAAAAATTTATGGAGAATTTCTCTAAAAAACGGCCTACGACAACTACTTTAAACTCAAATTAAGTAAAATTTTTAAAAATTTAGTTAATTTTTTTCCTTTTGAGTGTGCATACATACACATTAAACGTCTCATTGTGAATTTCATATATAAGATGTTGTAAAGGACTTAAAATCGCATAGTGAAGTGGGGAAAAAATAACATAATTCCAATGGATGGTAAATTCAACAGAAGGGCGGGCATTGATTTTAAAGCTCCAACAATACAAAAAAAGGGGTTTTTGTTAAATACTTTTTAAAATAAGAAAGAATCTTCTTAATCCTTCGAATAATATGAAATCCTCGTATAAGACCATTGAGTGTACGCTGGGTGGAACTGGCATTTGTGCTGTGATAAACATACATTTTTTAGTAATTCTCGTATTTAATTTTTATGTTGTAAATATTATGATGAACGATTTTCATTCTCGGGTTTTATAGCCCTTATAGAAATTTTTGAAAAGTACTTTGCTTATAAAATGAAAAAGATTTTTTTTTTGTAAAAGGAGTTTTTTTTTTTAAACAGTACATATGTAACAGTGCCTCGTTTCTGTAACTTATGAACAGTTCTTACATGAAAAAAAAAAATGTGAGAAAATACTTCTCACCCAATCTTTTGTATAATATTAGTACGATTTTTATATTAGCCAGCCTGCAAATCGAATAAAAATATGAAAATTTACAATTTTATTCTCACTCATCCCGTTTTTCACAGAATGATAATAAACTTATCGATACGAGAAGCTCTCACATTCGTTACAGAAACGAGGCACATGTTAATTTTACAAAAAGTGCTTTTAAAGGTTTATTTTGAAATAGAATTTTTAAAAATATTTTCTTAAGAAGTAGTTGTTTTGAAAAAGTTCTCTTTTAAAATATAATATTTTTAGATGGAAATTTTAAAATGGTACTTTTTGCCAAAATATAAGTTTTTGAACAAGTACTTTTTGCCACCACAGTAACTCTCCGATTTTTAAGCAAATAAATTTGAACATATTAAACATTTTAAGAGAGACACATTTTCTTGCAAAAAAAAAGGAGATATATTTTTTAAAATGATTTTTATAAAAATGTACGTTTTGAAAAGATAGTTTTTATACTTTTTCAAAAATAGATTTTTATATAAAAAAAAATTTATTTGAAAATGCATTTTTTATAAGAAGTTCTTTTTCGAAAGGCGCTTTTAATATAAAGTACGTTTTGTCGTTTTTATAAAAATTATTTATGGTTTACGTGGATCCTTTTAAAGGAACTCCTTTTTAATGAGTGTTGTTTTGGAAAAAAAATTAAAAGGTACCTTTTTGAAAAGTGCTTTTTATTGTAGTACCAGCACTTAGAGGATGACCCCTACTTATGCCATGCATTGTTCCGGAACTAGTGAGAAAGGGAGTAAGGATAGAGAAGTTATATGGTGATAATTCTTTTACAACTCTGCTGTTGCGCGTTTTTCGTTAATTTTAGAGCCTCTGGTGTTAAATAGACGCATTAAATTTCTCAAGGTGTATAAGCAGGTATTTTATTAATTGTTGTTCTTCGCCGACGGATCTGCTAACCGACATAGGAGGGCGGTGTTGTGTAATTGAGCTTCGAACCGTATCAATCGCTGTCGAGAATAGTTTTTTTTAGAGACCAGTGCTGCGGCTTCATCACTTAAACAGTCCAGCAATAATTAACACAATGTCGTTCTAAAGTACATTAGAGAAATTTATGATGTTGATTGACTTGCTCTGACCAGGCTTTGAACCCAGTTCCTAAGTCATAGTTTTCCATGTAAGTTCTATTATTGTTTTTTTTTGTGGTTACTTTTTTAATGATGTTTTTAAATGAATTTTTGTTTAAAGCTTTTTTTTTAGAAAGTTTTTTGTTCAGAGTAGTTAAATTTGTCTATTTTTTTTCACATTAATATTTTATCTGTGGCCTTGAGGTGCACGAATATTTTCGTTACAAATAATATTCGTACTAATCATGGTATTAAACTTTAATTTTATTGCCATGGTTAACAAAGTACTAAATGCCAGGAATTAAATATTATGCAGATGACTGTACCCACCCCTCCTCCTTCAATTATTCATACACTTAAATATTCATTAAGATTTTATATATGTATTTGCTGTAGCCGAATATTAAAGCATGCCTCTGTCTATTACAAGTGCTGTTGTTTTTGTATGGAACCTTTTTACAAAATATTTCTTTATTTTACCACACCACACACATTTTTACTGTAATAATAAGCAATTAAAAGAGTACGTGTACATTAGTGTGGATGTGTATTATGTTTGTGTGTGTTATGCTTAAGCAAATTTAAATCCTTAACTCTATTATAACACTGGCTCATTTGTGAAGTTTTTTTTAGGCACAGGCTTTGTTTCTTCTTCCCTTCCTAACTAATCAAATTCAGTTTTTCACAATGTAAAAAGTAACAAACACAAAGAAAATAAAATATTGCCATATATTCGTTAAATTTTACTCAAACACACACAAACATACACACACACATAAAAGTGTAGCAATAAAATGAACTGGACTCACGTTACTGCGTACAAAAAGCACATCCATATAAATTACAAACTTTAGCAGCACTTGACTTGAAAATGTTCAATCATACGAGAGTACACGGAAATAAAAGGAATTTTAGTAGGGATTTCAAAGGATATCAATTTACTCCTGCAATTGCTTCATACATATTTGATTCTTTAATGAATGAATGATTTTTGTGTTTGCAATTTATTTTTTGTGAAACTTTTTGCTTATTATTGAATTAATTCTATATTATTAAAGCAAAATTATTGATTTTTATTAATTTTACTAGCTGAACCCAGTGTGCTTCGTTACCCCGCTCGTTATAGTCAAGAATTTATTATTTCTTAAGAATATCCTATTGTGAAAATTTAATGACGATCGGTCTAGTAGTTACGATTTTTAATTTTTCTAAAAAGGGGCGTGGTCAAACCCACTTTTCTTCTGGCACGTATTCCAAATTATGCCATAGGCAAAAATTCCCAAAATATGGCGATTTAAATTTTTGGGCTATATGGGCGTTGCCACGCCTCTTTGTCCAATCAAAACTTTATATAGCCCGCCTGAATATTCTGAAGATTCCCTGAAAATTTCATCAAAATCGGCCCAGTTGTTTTGGAGTCCATACGTTACATACATACACACATCCTGTTTTATATATATAGATTACAGAATGTATAGCAGAATACTAAATTAAAAGGACGCAAAACCTTCCCATCAGGTGGTGTTGTTCGAGGGTGTCCTTGCATTAAAAGTGATCCAATAAAAAATAGCACATTTTTGGAATTTTTTTATAAATTGCTCTAAAACAGTTCCATAGTTACGAAACCACTATTGTCATGATTTTTTTTATATATCAATGTCCAGCTTCCATTTCTATTTCAAAATTCTGCAATCGGTTAAAAATTACAAAATATACAGGCTGCTGAATATGGAATTTTTAGTGCCTTTAAATAAGTGAACCGGAGTGCATGTCCAACCAAAATGGTGGTGCTCGCACGCATGTGTTTCCATTATCTATGATACACTCCAGGTTTAAGTGCCTTCAAGCAAACTGTCTAATTTTTATAGTGCTAATAGTGTCGGTACGGCCCACTATCGGTTCGCTTTATACTTTTTGGTGCAAAAATTTGTAAGGAGCGGTCGTAGATTATTGAAATTTGGCACCAAACAAAGTATGTAACAAATTATGACTATAATTTCATCAAAATTGGCGAAAAAAAACCCCATATTAAGTTTCAATTAAACCGGACATGACCACCGCATACAGCTCATGCAATCCAAATCGATTTGTTAACTTAATACGTTTCCTATTCAAGCAAAAACTTCGAGATTTTTACCAGTTTTCATCCTGTTGTGAAAATTTCTCAGAACTAATTTGTTTTTAATCGGAAGAAGATACTCATATCCTTAATTTTTATTCAAATAACAGCTTGGGGATAAGTATGGCTACAATTTTTTCCATGAAAAATCAAATTTAATTTTTAGAGGCTTATAAAGGGTGTTTTTTTTGTAGAGTGACACAAGTTTAAATCATTATAAAACAAGGAAATATATTTTTAATATAAATGAAACGAGCTTTATTGGAAAGAAAATTTTATGAAATTAATGTTTAAATATGATTTCTGCCATGTGGCCGCCACGGGTGGCGCGAACAAGGCGCAGTCTGGAACACCAATTTTCAACAACTTTTCCCAACATTTGCAACCGTATTTCGCCGATAACTCTTCAAATGTTGATTTTCAGGTGTTCAATTGTTTGTGGTTTATTGACGTACACAACTGACTTAACATAACCCAAAAGAAACCAATATAATGGGGTTAAATCACACGATCTTGGTTTGCCAATTAATTGGGCCATTACGTGAAATTATTTTTTCATCAAAAGTTTCTTGGAGTAAATCAATTGTAGCGCCCGCTAGTGTGCAGCGGGTTTGACAAATAGAACAATTATTTTGATTAAAAATTTAACTTCAACAATTTGCACCCGTTGCTCTGGTGTAAATCGATTCATAATGAAATTTCAAAGCAAACAAATAAAAAAGCAACTATCAGATGTTAAATGGATGCTCAACTAAAGCAGTGATGCCAACTCAAAGTGTGACACTCTATAAAAAACATGCTACAGATTAGGGCATATCTTTTTCACGGTTTATGATGTCCTCATAATTTTTTTTTTTTTTTTTAAATTTAAGGAGAAATTTTATATTATTGAAATACGTTAATTATCGAAATGGTGTTATCAGGAAAATTGTACGCAGAAGGACCACTGAAACGCGTAAAAATATAGGTAAATTTTTGCGTAACACCCTTGCTTGGAATTTACTTAAATTTTTTGAAATAAAATCCAATGTTTCGAAAAAACTACAAATGAAAATTTGATCATTAAATATTTCTCTACAAAACTTCATCGTTTGTTTTTTAAAATTGAGTGGTCGACATATGGGCTCTTTTAGACTAAAATCCTTTCCACTGTGCGACCCAAGGCTAATTCTTATCGCAACAAAAATGAAATTTTTCCACAACAACTTATACCATCTGTCTAAACAAATGCCATAATGTTCTTGCAGAAGTAATCAATGAAAACTAGCCTAACTTTTAATTTTTGACAGTTCAGTTTTGCACAGCTGATGACGACGCAGACTAATGAGGCCTCCACCACCACCTGATAATGAATTAGCCTTGGTACGGACTAACAGACACCTCTTCAAACATACAAAAATTTACATGCAAATATATGTTGCTCTACAATATTTGGCAAAAATGAAATTTGATGCAAACTAAAATTTAATTGAAAAATAATCTCAAGTAATTTTATTTGTTGTTGTTGCTGTTGTTATTTTTGTTGTATTTAAAAGCACTCTAATTTTCCATTACGGCATTTTATGACAATATCACAAAACAGGAGTAAAAAGTCATTAAAAGAAAATTGATTTTGCTTTTGTAGTCATTTAGGATTTGTGAGCCAACACACACACACACATACACACTCACACATAACACTTGTTCTTTTTGTAAATTAACTTCAATTAAACATGTTTAAGGGCCAGACGACTGTTGGATAAAGTTATTGGGTTGTTTGCCATTTTACACGTTGGCATACTTATAAGGTTACATCAATTTTAGTTTCATTTTGAGTTTTTTTTTTAACACTAATTCAAAAAAGCTTTCTTTTGTTATAATGCTTACTTGTGTTGAGCATACCAAACGTTACATAACTAGATGACAGTAAATTTTTGTTTGAAAACAAAAAATACTAATTTGTTTCTTATTTTGTTCCAAATTTCAGATTTAAATTTCTTGAATCGAACTTAATTTTGTGGAGAAAAGGTCAGGATACAAAATTCTTAAATTTTGTTTGCCTTTTAAGCAGCAATAAAAAATACATTTTTTTCAACTCCCTAATGAAGGCAATAGTTTTTTAATATGCACTACTATAGCTTTAGTGTTTCTCAAATATTAAATTTCGTAGCCAAGTTATTTGATTCGTTAATGACTGACATACTACGTACATACGAGTACATACTCATTAAATTGAAACCAAATAAAAATTTTTAAAATTTATACTCACTGAGACTCGGACAGGTGTGCATATGTATGCTTGTGCAATGTTGCCAAAAATATCAAATTATGTGTATTTTATACAAAATTTTCACTGGCTTATGTTCAAACAAACAAAGAAACATAAAGTGGTCGCTAACACTCCGGTAAATAATACATGCGGTGACTAAGTTGCAAAATAACAAACTCCTTAAAGGGTAATACGAAAAAAAGTGTTTCTGTAAGAAGAAAAATATTTTAAAACCACTCTGTAGAACTGAACAATTTCGTGTTTTCTGCTAATTTTTATTTTCGAAATTGAAATTTGAAAGCCTAATCCATATATGTTGCCTCCCATTTATTTTACAATGAAAATGCTTTATTGATTTTTTCGAACATGAAAAATTGTATCAAATATACAAACAATGTAATAATCTGCAGGGCTCGTTTTATGCCATTCTCGATTTTCGAACTTAATAATTTGATTGTTATGCATTAATTTTTTTTTAATAAAAATAGAAAATAAAGTTTTTTGCTATCTTCAAATTTTCGAAATATATTTTCGAACATACATATATATATATATATATATATATATACATATATACTATATATATATATAGATATTATTCCGAAATGCTAGGCAACACTTAACTTTATAAAAGTCACAATTTATAAATGCTTATTGTTATATTAAAATTTTTTATAAATTACATATGTCTTAAAATATTAAAAATTTTTCTAAGTTATGTATATCCGGAAGAAGAAATATTATAACAAAATACTACTAAAATATTTATGAAGCGAAAAATATACTAGAATATATTATAAAAAAATTTTTCTTCCTCAAATCTGACAATTTAAAGAATTTTTTTATATGTTTAAAATTCTTTTGCATTAATTTATGTATGAAAATGTGTAAAAACAGGGGGGTTTCTCTGTATTTCGATTCTAATAGAGAACTGTTCGAATTTCCAGAGTAACCCCCCAGTTTTTTGACATTTTCGAAATTTCGAACTTATTTTCGAAACTTCAAATTATACGCTAAAAAAGTAATAAAATATTTTCCAACACAAAATTTATATAGATTTAAGCAGTAGCGGCCTATTTAATGACAATTTTGTCTTTCGAACTTAAAAATATATTTCAAAATTAATAGTTTATTGCTTTATTTGCACTAAGTTTAAAATAAAAATAGAAAAAACCCGGTTTTCTGTTATCTTCGAATTTTCGAACTTGTTTTCGAACATAGAAATTTTATTCCAAAAAATTCTTAAATGACTTTAGAAATTATTATATCATCGTTATGTTAGCGTTAGTGTTACTATTAGTCCCGTTATAAATATGTATGTATAATAAAATGTTGTTTAGCATAAAAATATAAACCAAAAACACCCACTAACTATCTCTGCTGCTTTAATTTTGACCAAACCACCACAAATGTTGGTCGAAATTTGCTTGTATAGTTTTTTGGCCATTTTATTTATGCGTACATGTACACGCGAATTTATTTTATCCTGTGGCTGTCCTTATATCCTACAAATATATATGTATTATATATGTACACGATTATATTACTCTACTTTGTAGCTATTTTGACAACAAT
Source organism: Lypha dubia (assembly GCA_947311025.1). Taxonomy (NCBI): domain Eukaryota; kingdom Metazoa; phylum Arthropoda; class Insecta; order Diptera; family Tachinidae; genus Lypha; species Lypha dubia. The sequence goes on along the minus strand of OX371262.1, from coordinate 6,382,459 downwards.
TAAACGGTCGCCACTCATGATAATAATATTCCAATGAAAAGCATTTATTAAATTGTACATCCAGTACAGGATGATAAGATTTAATTAGTTAATTATTTCCTAATTATAAATGGAAATTTCATACATATAGAGGGTGCGTTACAAATACATATAATAGATGGTTTTGAATAATGAAAATTACACGATATTATGAAAAGTATATTAAATGAATTTAGAAAGAAGTGAAAAATGGGAATATTAAATATCGCAATTAAACTCAGAAATTAATTGTAAATGAAAATCTTGCTAATAGAGAAAATTTAAACTAATACAAGAACAAAAAAAAATTTACAACAAAAATTGTTGGAATTTTTTGGAAGGAGTATTTATAGAATAAACTAGTTTATACTTAATAGCTTTTTTTTGTCAAGATTTTTTTTTTGTTTTTCTAAATCCCTTAAAGTCCCTTAAATTGTATTTCATTGTCACAAAAAATAAATTCTATAAACTTTCACCGTAGCCACTGTTTAATTCTCTTCTGAATTGTAAGTATTGCATGCTGCCAGGAATCCAATTATTTTGTCTGCATTAACTTTTTACAATTGCAAAATATTTTGTTTAGTCAGCAAAAAATTACCATCATTATTCATAATAAAACACATTTTTCCACTCGTTTCAAAAACACAAAAAATACAGATGGAAAAGTATCCTTTTGTTTCATACACTTTTCCTGCGATTAACAAGAAGTTTTTGCCCACCTTGCTTAGTCACCCTTTAAATATGCTATATAATTTTTTTGCTGCTACAACACAGAAAAAACACAATGATTTCTATTGTAAATGACAAAGAGGAATTGAAAAAATAACAAGAGAAATATTTCAAATATATAAGAACGTATGTATGGACGTACGTATGTATGTACTTCTACAAGGATATGAAAAATTACATTTATGTACATCTAAAGCAAAGCAAAAAACATATTTCTTTTGAATAGAAATTTGTATAATGAAAAGGTGAAATCATTTGATTAAGGATTTTTGTAAACAAAAAAAAAAATTAAAACCTTTTTCGTAATCGAAACTAAATATCGAAGGACATAAAAATAGCACAGTTAAAAACATTTCGAAGAATTAAAAAAGATATCCCGCCCTTACTAGTTTATTTCAGCATCCATGGCAGCTAGGGATACCTGCATTTCGTCCTGAGGAGCTCTGCCACTGTTTCTGGGCCTTTACCAAATTATTTTACCCAAATTTCTTAACGCAATTAAATTTTTGCTATATTCGAAATTTTGAAATTATATTCCAAAATAAAATCGTGTTAGAAAAAGCAAGAAAATTTTTTGTATTCAAAAATCAAAACTTTTTTTCGAACTTGAAATTTTAAACCCTAATTTATGTATTATAACTAATTTGGCGGTAATTTTTAAATTCGAAATTCGAAATTCTTAACTTACATACTATGTATATTCGAAACTAGCAAAATTGCGCTGGAATAATTTCTATATACATATATATATCTTAAATTATATAACGTTAATTTTTAAACTTAAAATATGTAATTTATATTAGTAATTAGATATGTATGTACATACATATGTATGTTTTCGAAAATTTTAACTTATATTTCGAACTTGAGAAAATTATCTCAAATTAGTATTAAAATAATTAACAGCAAAAAAATATCATAGACTTAGGCAAAAAAGATTATTCTTAGTGTAAATTTGATTTTCGAATATAAAATTCTTAGGGTAATTTTAATATATTTACTATTTTTTCTTTAATTTTTAAAGTAGAACTGTGCTCAATTAGTTTTTCTGCTATCTTCGAAATTTCGAACTTAATTTCGAAAATTAAGAAAATGTTGCTAGAATAGTTTTAATTTTTTTTTAAACCGAATAAATTTTATCATAATAAATTTTTGTCTATTTTTCTCTGATTTTCGAATAGAATTGAAAGAGTAGTGTAATGTGACCGTTAATGACCTACTGGTTTTTTTTAATGGAATATGAATAAAAGATATGAAAAGAAAAATGTTTTTCGGCTATCTTCTAGATGTCGAAATTATTTGTTTTTTCGAACATACATATGCAAGTTAATTATAAAATATATTTAAACATTTTCGCAATATGCAAATTATGTAAAATTAGTTAACCAACTCCTTTAGCGGACAATGGCGAAATCGGTGTTTCGAACTTTTCCATTGATTTAATTTTTTCTTATCACGAACTGAGATTAAGCCTCCCAAAGATTTCTGTTTTTTCTTTTTTATTTCTTTAATTATTATTTTTAGTTTTCTTTTTCTATAATTTGTAATTCTTTTGTTACAGATTTATGGTATTTTTCATATCAATCGTTTTACGTAGCAACGTAATATATATAGACAAGTACTAATTCCTTTATTCCTTCGAGTAATGCTTTTAATTACAGCACTATTTATAGACCCCTCCAACAATTTAAATTGGTCATATAAATTGGTTATTTCGTTTGTAATATTGATGATATAGAACTAAGAAGCGGAAAATTTTTTGAAAGTTTTTTTTTTTTAAATTGAGAAATAAACATTTTATAGGAAAGACTAAGCAAATATTCCTTTTAAATGAAGAGTATTAAGAAAATAGTTGAGAGAAAACACACTGCACCGAACATGACGGACTATGTTTTGGTTCCATAGAGTATATAAGATTCGGCATAACCGAACATAATCTTTTAACTTGTTTACACTGCTCTTATAGTTTAATGTATTGTTCTTCATTTATTCATTAGTCAGCGTATTTGTTTGTATTCTACTGCCACATAAATAAAATATGCTTCACTTTCCTACAATTTAATTGGATTTTTCCACGAGCAGTATATGGTTGCCTTTCTGCCCATTCTCTCTCTCTCTCTGTCTTTTCTCTTTATCTTTGTTTATTGGCTAATGGATTTTCATTATGTGTTTTATTAGCTAAACGAAATTTTAAACATTAACAAGTTTTTCAGAGTTTTATTCCGAACAGAATTGATTTTTTTTTATTTACTGCACAATGGGCTTGCTTTTAAAACGAATTGTTGCGTTGTTAGAATAAAATTTAAAAAGTGTGAATTTATAATCATACTATAATGGAGTTAATCATATTACTTGTTATTAATGGTTAACAATTTTATAAAAGTGTTTACATTCAATTACTTTCATTCAATGTCCTTGAAAAGTTTCTTAAAAAAAATGTTGTAAAAACACTAAAAAAAATTAATTTAATGGTGTTTTCTTTTCTACACACAAAATGCCACCTTAATGAAAGGTACATCTATAAAATGCCTTGTCAACACCGTAATAATGCAGCTTGTTATTTCACTAGAACAAAACACAACTTATGAAAAACTGAAACGCCCTGTTTTCAACAGCTGACAGCTAAGTTTTACAGGGCACTATCAACACTGTCGATTTTTACGGGGCAAAAAGTGCAATGCCTTCCACCCTTAGTGAGGGCGATTTTTTAGAATCAAACACACTGCCCTTTTAGAGAGCAATACATTTTTAAGAAACGAACACCAAAGTACATTTTCTGCATGGAGATGTACCATTTTTTTTGTAGAAAAGAAAACACCATAAATCTGGTTAATTTTACTTTACTTGAGTTTAAAAGAATATGGTTGTCGTTTTTTACAGAAATTCTGTAAAGTTTCTTTAATGTTAAAATATAAAAAATTCCATATCACAAGAAAATATTTCACAATTATTGGAAAATATTTATTCAATCCCGAAATTAGTATAAATTTCGCTAAGGCGCAACATCTGCAGTAATTAGTAACTATGTTTTTATATAATTGTGTAGTAGTGATTCATTTACTTGCTATTTGAGCCGTTTATTCTGAAAGTGCCATAAGTCACTTTTTTGTTGATTGCAAATTTTTTACAAATTTTTTTTTTGATAATTTTATTATTTATTGAATCTTCAATTATAGATTAAATTATCAATAAGTTTTTCAAATCTTAAATCTAAAAAAATATTGACTTATATTTAGCCAATGCTAAACAAAATTTTTAATTTCAACGGTTAATTTTTGTTGTTTTACATCTCTCGTGAACGGCTTTTCAGCCGGGTGTGGCCTCTATAATGAAGAATATTGCGCGCATGTGGATTTGGGTGCAACTCAAGTTTTTTTTTATATATTTCTTCGCGTGTTTTCAAAATACTGTCTTCACCAACGGAACGTCTAGATCTTTATGAATTCGATAGTTTCTGACATACCAGGGGGCTGCTGTTATTATACGTAGGATTTTATTCTGTCGCCTTTGAATTCTTTCGACATTCGATGCTGAGGCAGTGCCCCATAACTGGATTCCATAGGACCATATTGGTTTCAGGATCGCGTTGTATAATAGAAGATTACAGTCTATGCTTAGTATAGAGTTTCTTCCAATAAGCCAATTCATTTGGGCTGCTTTTAATTTCATTTGCGTTAACTTTGCGTCTATATGCCATTTCCATGTTAAACGACGATCAAGATGAACGCCTAGATATTTGACTGCAGTGTGTTGTGGTATAGTCTCGGTGCAACGTAAAAGTGACGAGTGCACATTTCTGCTCGTTAACTTTTATACGCCATTGTTTGAGCCATTTTTTACAAATGAAAAGATATCGTTCAATTTTATATAGTGTTGCCATTAACTCGATTTTTTTGAAAAAGTGACGTATGCCAATTTCAAAATAAAGGGCTCATTTGGTTGTTGATCTTGCTTAAACTCTTCTCATTCTCATTCTCATTTCATTTTTTTTTTTTTTTTGTGAACCGTTAATCTGGTACAAAGACGAAGTTTTTGGTGTCATCAGAGCGCTGGAACATCTTTTAATTAAATTCAAAGTCTATTGGGGCTCAAACCAAGGCACTTGCGCTTTAGTAGAACTATTGAACTATTTTCAAACACATGGACTATTTTATTTTTTTTTCTTATATTAAGGAAATTTTATTTAAATTTTAAGAAAATTTAGAAAAAAAATTTTAAAGAATTTTTTTTTACTTAAACTTAATACAGGTTTTATTTTAAGTGAATTAATTTTTTTTTTTGCAAATTAATTACCAGATTAAGCATATAATCTTAACATCTGTGATTTATCTCTCCACCCTCTTAAGGTAATCAAGTGTCTTCACAGCCAAATTCCTCAAATTAAATTAAATTTTTCATTTTGCAAATGCTAATTTTAACAATTTCACACTTAAGCCAAAGAAGTGCAAAAAATAAACTATAAAAACTATAAGAACTAAAAACAAAAACGACATGTAATTTAATGCTGAAAAATTAGCTCATTTATAAACAGCTTCCTTTTACCAAAAAAAATAAATAAAAATACCAAAAAGGAAACACCCCATAAAAAATGAACATTTTATCACTCACTCCTTTAAATTTTTCCCTTTTTTTAACGAAAAATCTGGGGGAAAATGCAGACCAAATCCAAAGATTAATTTAACAAATGCTGGTTTTCTGCTACACCATTTAAATGGTCTTAAGACTTAGCAAAACGAAATTCCAACCAACCAACCAACCGACACCAGCAACAACAATAGCAAAAAAAAAAAACAATTTTTACAAAAATAATTGGCATTATTGTCAAATGAAGAAGGGTGATGGGAAGAGAAAAATGAGTAGCAGAGAAAAACTTGGACATGTAGCAGTTGTGATGGTTATTAAAAAAGATAAATATTTGTAGCATTCATTTGCATAAAGCAAAATAAATTTACAACAATTTATCAGTTCAAAAACTCACTCAGTTAAATACACAGAAAGAAGCACACTCATTTCAATAATTACGCATTCACACACAAACAACAAACTTATTTAATACCCTGCAGGAAATAGTAAAATTATGATTCTCTATTGACGATGTCACCAGTACTACTGACAAATTATACCCCAAGTAATGCTATCTACTATTGACATTTAACATAAGCGTGTCCTACGAAATCTACCAGTAGACTTCGTCAATACTGACTACATAGTACTTGTGGGACTATATGGAGCAAATGTCCATAAAAAGATTGTACTGACTTGCGAGTGCTATTGACGATATCACCACACTGTGGGAAATGTCTGTAGTAAAACTGTACTGATTCACTGTAGATGCTATCACCGTCTGCATGAAATAACAATAGTAAAATTATACCGATTTTGACCCCATCAGCTTGATAATTTCTTTTTAACCGTCAAAAATTTTCTCTAATCATCAAAAACAAAAGACAAAAAAAAAAAAAAAACAATTTGTTGATAGTGTTACCAAAAAGTCACCATAATTGTTGATTTAAATTGTTGACATGAATACACTTAACCCCATCCTTCAGGGTAAGACAGCAAGAAGCTAAATTAGTTATACTCATACACAGGAAGCATCAGGACTCATTGGAATTTTAAGATAATTTACCAGAAATCTTAGTGGCAATTAAGGATGGCAAAATAACTCTTTGTGCACTTTTGTACTGGTTACTGATATTTCTCCACCAAAAGAGTTGAAACAACAACATGTTTCTCTAGACTTACAAATTCTCTATTTGGAAAGATTCCAGATCTGAAGAAAAAAAAAAATCAAAACCTTTAATGGAAAATTTTCATGTCGATTAAAATGATTCCAAAATGTGAAACCTGGCTGTTATAATATCTTTAAGACTTCGAAGAAAACGATAGAGTACAGTAGATTAGAGGACCCAATTTCGAACCCAGGTAAAGTCAATCAACATCGTAAAAGTTCTCTAATGTGCATAAGAGTGGCATTGTATTAATTTTTGTTGGACTGTTCCAACGGAAATACTGTGTCTAGCTAGTTTAGCACTTTCTCCTCTATTTCAGGCACAATGCATTGCATAAGTGGGTGGGGGGGGGGGGGTGCATCCCCCAAGTGCTGCTCCTAATTCTATATATGAAAAGATTTTCAAAGTTCTTTCTTAGTTTGAACAGGTTTGATTGATTTTTGATCACTTGAAATTTTTTGGAAAATTTCTTGGGGGTGGGGACGAGTTGTTCCTCCTCCTTAAAAACATTTTTTATCCCTTAACTCTTTCATTTATGAAGCAGTTTTCAAGGCTCTTTCTTAGTTTGAAAAGGTTTGCTTGCATTTTGATCACTTGAAACTTTTCGGAAAATATTTAGGGGTGATGACTAGTTGCCCCCTCCTTAAAAAAATTTTTCATCCCTTAACTCTTTCATTTATGAAGCAGTTTTCAAGGCTCTTTCTTAGTTTGAAAAGGTTTGCTTGCATTTTGATCACTTGTGGGCGTGGGGACGAGTTGTTTCCCCTCCTTAAAAACATGTTTGTTTATCGCGTACCTCCTCCATTTATGCACTAATTTTTAAAGCTCTTTCTCGCATGCATTTGTTTTGGAAAATTTTGGTGCGTAGATGCGAGTTGTCCGCCAAGGATTCCTTCCCCCCCCCCCCCCCCTTTTAAAAATATTTTTTATCCCTTAACTCTTCCATTTATAAAGCGATTTTCCAAGCTCTTTCTTAGTTTGAACAGGTTTGCTGGCATTTTGCTCACATAAAATTTTTTTGGAAGTTTGCAAACCCTTAACCCCCCCTTTTGCTCTTTCATCATTAAAAGTATGCTTTTTAAAATGCTTTAGAGTTGTTTGAAAATATTGCTTGTAGTTTGGTTAAATATTAATTACCGCATAACTCCTACGGACCGATTTTCTGAATTTTTTTTTTTTTTTTGCTTAGTTGGATTTTTTTGGAGTTTGGTTTTTGTATTAAATTCGGTTAGGGGCTGTGCCCTGTAACGCTTTTTAATAATTTTTCTATCCGTAACAAATCTATTTTATTTTTTTTTGTCCACTATCATTTAAAGTGGGATGTTTACATCAGCTCTTTCTCTACAGCTCTCCATAATGAAATCTTTAAATTCTATTTTCATCGTTAATTTCTCTTTTAAAATCTCGTTGATTTTGTAAAAACTTTCCTACTGATTTCACAACGTTTCTGAAATCAGGGCCCAAATCGTTACATCCGTGAACGTACAACTCGTCACGTAATTTCCCATACAATTACACAGTTTTTACATGACGACTCCTACGTTCACGGATGTAACGATTTGGGCCCAGATCTGATTTTCTAATCCGTAACTCGTTTATGTAACTTGTTAAAAGTTCTCATATCGAAAAAAAAAATGTGAGTTTGTAGGATGACTCATATAATATTAGTTGAATTTTTATATGAGGCACCCTTGAAACATAATAAAAATACGAAAATTTATATTTTTCTTCTCACTCATCCTGTATTTAACAGAATGATAATAAACTTTTCGATGCGAGAAACTCTCACATTCGTTAGAGAAACGAGGCACAGATCTCTACTTTTTTTTATTGAGGTTTTCGGAAGATATTCTGTCTAACATATTTACCTTGATTGACATTAATTGATCTAGATTCATTAATTTTATGCAAAAATACGTCGATTTAATGAACGCTACGTTGCTTCAATGAAAAAAGCTATAGTGATGTTCAATATTCAACAGTTCATTAAAAGATTTCGTTGTTGTTATTGTTATTGTTAGAAAACAATAATGAAGCAATTCATGGATTGAATGTATTAATTTAAGACACAAATTCGTTGAAATAATGAAATGGTACGGTGCAGTCTTGTTGTTCTTAGTATTTTAGGTATCGAAGTATCAATTAAATTTGATGTGGGATTGTTGAAAATCTTTTAAAAATTTTTCAATCAACTTTTTTTTGGAAAATTCTTCTTAAATCAGTTTTCTAGATTCAGTTATAATTTTAGCAACTTCTTTGTTTCAAATCGGTCTTTTATTTCGATAGGTATCGCAGTGCATCGCTAGATAGCTTTTTCGAAAATTGCTTTTATATAGTAGACTCGGAAAATGTTTATCAAATTCTTCTTTTTGGTTCTTTTGGCTTGAAAATTCTGTCCACTGTCAACGACTTATCTGTGTATAGTCCTTTCTTTTTTTGTCTAAGTGTGGTCTTGTACATGTTTTGCCTACATCTTGTCTCTGCGTTGCCTATGTCTTGCTTATGTCTTGTGTATGTCTGGCTTATGTCTTGTGTATGTCTGGCTTATGTCTTGTCTATGACCTTTCCATATTTTTGGTATGTCTTGCCTATGTCTGGAGTATGTCTTAATTATGCCTTGTGTATTTCATTCTTTTGGATTGATTGTCTATGATATGTCTATGATATGTCTATGTCTTGCTTATGTCTTAATTGTGCCTTGTCTATTTCATTTCTCTGGATTGATTATGTCTTGTCTATGATTTGTCTATGTCTTGCTTATGTCTTGAGTATGTCTTAATTATGCCTTGCGTATTTTATTCCTCTGGATTGATTATGTCTTGTCTATATCTTGCTTATGTCTTGTGTATGTCTTGCCTATGTCTTAATTATGCCTTGTTTATGTCTTGCCTATGTGTGGAGTATGTCTTAATTATGCCTTGTGTATTTCATGCCTCTGGATGGATTATGTCTTGTCTATGATTTGTCTATGTCTTGCTTATGTCTTGTGTATGTCTTGCTTATGTCTTGTCGATGTCCTGCCTATGTCTTGTCTATTTATTGTATTATCTGTACTTTGTGTATGTCGGTATTATCTAGGTTTTGGCTATGTGTTGTCTATGCATAACATATGTCTTGTCGATGTCTTAGCTATGTTTTGTCTATGGTTTGTCTATGTCTTCTCTATGTTTTGCTTATGTTTGTCTCTAACTAAAAAGAATTTGTATGTATTAATTTTTTTCCATGTCCTTAATATTGTTTGTACTATTATCTGTAAATGTCTCTATATTTTCGTTACTTTTTGCTAACTAAACTTGGTCTAGTCTTATATACAGACCAATTGAAATATTTTAAAGATAAAACGAAAACTTTTTAATATGCAAAATGATAGTTAGCAATAGTTAAAGATAAAACAAGATATATGAAGTTTAAATTATTTAACATAATATACTTACAAACGAGTATTAGTAAAGATTTAAAATTTTATGCAAATTTTGGAAATAAATAAAATAAACAAATTTTTGGTAAACTATGTGAGATATGAATTAGTTTCTACTCTTACTTTTCGAAAAACTTTTAGTTTTATTTTAATACAAATTTATATCTAAAAGTCTTATAACAAGCCAATAGTTAGTAAAAAATGTTTATGTTCGCATCACTCGTAATGGCTTAAATCAACTTTTGCACTTCATTTTTACACTTTGAAAGCATCGCTCGTTAAAGTAGCATTTTAGATTTTAACATTATTGTTTCAAGCGTGACTGGTTTTGCGTTAAACATGCATGCAAAATTAATTTTTTTTTTTCTCAAAGAAAATTAAAAAAAATAAATAAAAACTAAAATTGCATTCACTATCATGCTTTTCATAGTTTTTATATTCAGTTTTGATTTTAATTTGATTAACTTTACAAGCAAAAAAAAAAAAGTATTGTACTTTTGTTTTCATTTGCACATATTTTTCATCGTTTTTCTTTTCTTTTTGTTCTCTCTGAACGAAACCATCTTTTAATTAAGTTGTTTACTATTTGCTTTAAACATACTTTCAATTTCATTTAATTTTTGCTTTACCAAGTTTCTTATTTCATTATAGTTTGTTTGTATACAAAAAAAAAAAAAAAAATGATCACTAAAAATTTGCAAAAATTTTGCAATTTTATTTCTCTCTATGTTTCTATGTTTTTAACCCACAATTATTGTTTGAGTTTATGGGAATATTCGTTTGTTCGTTCGTTTACTTTTTAATTAAAATGTGGGAGAGATTTTTTTTTTATTAAAACAAAATGAAGATTAAAATTGGAATTGATTAAATACAAGATGAGGATTTGTTAAAGTAACAATTAGAGACTGTACACGCCCACTTGTGGTATAAATTAGACAAAGACTGGATATAGACTCATTAATAGACAATGGGTGAATTTTAAAAACGATATCGTAATTGTATGCGATCGATTTAATACCGCAGAAACCCTTAAAGATAATTTGAGGACTGTGGTACGTGTTTGGTATGTGGAACAAATAATTCCATGTCTTTAAAGTTCGACTTTGTTTTAATAAAGCCAAAAAGAAGCTAATATTTTAACGATATGATGTTTCATACAGTTAAGACTGTGGAGAAAATATTTTAAGCAGACTGACCTGAACGCACAGTTATTGTTTGGCACCTCACAGCTTTTCATGTCTAAAATGATTTGGATATGTTTACAATAAAACAAAACAAGAGGGATGTACCGAATCGGCTGATAGGTGCAATGCTAGCCTGGTATTCCGCTAGCTGTCGGTTTGATTCCGTCCAAAAACCCTAGTTATCAATTCAAAGGTGTATTTTTATTAAAAAATTCTTTTTTTCTTCGAAAGAGGTTTCTTGCAGTTGGTTTCTGTATACTAAACCGATTATCTTTTCTCCATGACTTCGTTCACACTGCAATTTAATGAAGGCTTGGAGCTGACTGTAAACTAAATTTAATAAAAAAAAGTACCAAAACACAAGAGTATCAAAAGAACCAATTTTTCTCATTTCAGCCCGCTAAAAGTACACTGCATATTAATGAAAATTACCGCCCAATTGCAATTTGTTCTGCACTTTCCAAAGTAATGGAAAGTATGTTGAATTTACATCTTGTGAAGTATTTGGAGCTAAACAGTTTACCGGCAGTATGGCCTTCGTAGGGGCCGCTCTACGGGGGACCTACTAGGTTTCCTTTCGGAGAAGTGGTGTAATAGCATACATCACTTTGACGAAAGTAAAGTGGTGGCTCTAGATATTTCCAAGGCATTTGATAGAGTGTGGCATGGAGCACTTTTGTCAAAACTGATTGCTTTTGGTGTCGGTGATGGCTTCACTCGATTTGTATCGAGCTTTCTCAGAGCACGCACTATACGAGTTGTTGTAGATGGATAGATAAATTCAGGGGTACCGCAAGGCTCCGTTCTTTTTCCTACCCTTTTTCTTATTTTTCTTAATGACCTTCTACGTCAAACTTCCAACCATACCTACTCTTTTGCAGATGACAGCAGCTTAGTTCATTCGTATTCATTCAGCAACAGGCCAAACCCGTCGGAGATCCGGGCAATGCGGCAAAATATGAATGATACGCTAAATAGCGATCTCCTGAAAATTTCAAATTGGGGTCATGCTAATAGGGTAAATTTTAATGCACTAAAGACCTAATTTGCTATGCTCACGCACAGACGTATGACCGATCATGCTGCTCCATCTGTAAACATGGATGGTATAGATATTGAGGAATCAGAAGCTCTTGATGTTCTTGGCATGAAAATACATTGTGATGTTCGATGGCATGACCACATTTTGCATTTCTCAAAAGAAGCATTCAAGTGCCTAGGCTTTTTAAGACGATGTAGGACATACTTCACTCCATCTGATCTCCTTAATATTTATACCACCTTTATCCGACCAAAAATGGAATACAACTCTCATGTATGGGCCGGTGCTTCAAAATCTATTTTGAAGTTACTCGACCGCGTACAGGATAGGGCGAAGAAGCTTATCGGTGAAAGTAGGGTAGCCAACTCTATTGACTCACTGGAGCATCGACGCATTGTTGGATGTGTTTCGTACTTTAGCCGTACTGTTCGTATGTGGAATAAACTCCCCCACTTTCAGTGTGTTAGGGTTCAAATCGAATGTCCACAAACACTACTCCCTTTATCCTACTTCCCTAAACCTATTTTCCTAGTTTCGGCTCAATGCCTTGCATACGTAGGGGTCATCCCCTGAGTGCCGGTCCTAATTAGAAAAAAATGTAAAAAAAAATTATAAGAAAAATAAAAAGTACCAATTTGTACCAATTATACCCGTTTTATATCCCTTAAAAAGTAACCTATATTTTAATCTGGGTCACAATTTCGTTCAAATACATTGAAAGAACTCAAGAGAAGAAGTACCAAAATGAAGAAGTATCATAAGTAAAAAAGTACCAGTTTTTTCTCATGTTAATGTAAAAGAAAAATTGTAAGAAAAATAAAAAGTTCCAATTAGTCCCATTTTATATCCCTTATAAAGTAACATATTTTTTTATCTGGGTCACATGCTATAGGTCCACCGTATTTTATTCTAACCCATTAAGAGAATTTCTCAAGAGAAAAAGTACCAAAATTAAAAACGGACCAGAATTTACAAAAAGTAATAAAAGCAAAGATTACCAAAAGTACCAGATTTTTCTAATTTCAACTCTTAAAAAGTACAGTGTATTTTAATGTGAACAATATTTTTTAAAAAATAAAAAGTACCAATTTGTCCCGTTTTATATCACTTAAAAAGTATCTCAAATATCAAACATCTAGGAGTCAACCTGGACACTAAACTATCGTGGAAACCCAATGTGCAACACAGGGTCAAAAAGGCTACAGTTGTCTATTACTCCTGTCCAAGGATGTTTGGTTTCAAATGGGGCTTAACCCCTATCATGCTTAAATGGATGTACACAGCAATATTAACTTATAGGTAGTATGGTGGCCCGCCGCCACAAGTAAGGAATACGTGGTAGACCAACTATAGAGGATACAGAGATATGCTTGCATCGGGATTACTGGATGTTTACGTACTAGTCCCTCAGAGGCTCTGAATGCTATGCTAAACCTGATTCCGATCGACCTTCATGTTTTGGCGGCATCCTCAAGCAGTGCGACAAGACTAGCGGCATCTGGGAAGTAGAGATCAGGACCTATGGCCATGCTAGAATCCTAGATCAGTTACCAGCGACACTGAGGAAACCCACCGATTACATGGTACCTCATCTGGACTTTGACAGTATGTTCAAAGTCCTTATTCCATCCAGACGGGAGTAAAAGGGGGGTAACATAGAAAAATACTTTAACTTCAGAATGTATACTGACGGATCAAGAATGATCTGCGTGTGGTCTCTGGAGTATTCTCGAAGGACCTTGGAATAAAACTCTCATTCCGACTTCCTGATGAAGCCAGTGTATTTCAGGCGGAAATATTGGCCGTAAGGGAGGCGTGTAAGGTTTTGATTGACAGTTGTGTCAAAGGAAGACTCGGCATCTTTGTCGATAGCCAAGCGGCACTTCTGTCTCTAAGGTCATACATTACTTTTTTTACTTTAGGTAGCCAGTGCAAAGACGCGCTATCCAGACCAGATATACAGACTGACGTTACCCTTATCTGGGTTCCTGCACATAGCAACTTCCAGGGCAACGAACAGGCGGATGAACTGGTCAGATCCGGATCTGCCATGGACGTCTCCTCTGCTGAATCGGTAGCCATGCCGTTTGGCAATATTAGAAATCTCATTCTCAACTATTACCGGCAGAAAGCTGAAGATAGGTGGCGCAGGTTGAGCACGTGTAAGGTTGCTAAGAAAATGTAGCCTTGCTACAACCATAAGCGCACAACACAACTAATTAACAGCAACCGCAGGAACATTTTGAGGCTCGTCGGGGCACTGGGTGATCGGGAGACACGCTAGCAGGATGGGCTTTTCCTACAATGCGTTCTGCCGTAGCTGCCGGGATCATAGCAAAGAGGAAACAGTCTTCCACTTTCCTTGCATCTTTCGAGACACAAATTCTTAGGCAACAGCATATTATACGAACTGTCGGAGGTATCAAGGATATATGTAGGCGACCTAATTAGATACCTTAATTTGACGGGATGGATCTAGTATCTTACTTCGAATCTGAGTCCTGGATTCAGACCTAGATGAGGTTGACACTGACGAGTGGAGTGGTTTGTCAAAACGGAATCTCATTGATTCCACTTGAATGCTTGCGGAAGCAGAAAGCCACGTAAACCAACCAACCAACCAACCAACCATCTCACATTTTAATCTGAGTCACATGATATCCAGCTATCAAATCAAGAAAACAAAGTACCATAAGAAAAAAAAGTATCAAAACAAGAAAAGCACCATATATAAAAAAAGTACTAAAAGGACTAGTTTATTTTAATTTCAGGCTCCTGAATGTTTGTGAATGTTAGTAAAAAAAAAAAATAAAAAGTACCAAAACAAACACTTCGCCCCTTTTTTAGCCTTATATTTTACTCTTTGTTATAGTGGAACCACCAATTGAACGCACCGATTTGGAAATTTTTTTTTCTTTTGTTTGACAAGATTTGCTGTCAGCTTGATCCTAAAGTTTTTTTCTTTTGTAATAAGGCTAACTCGTCTATTTCCGAAACAATTTTCAAAAATATTTTTTTTTTAAATATCTGCAAGATTTGGTGTCGGCTTTTCCTCTTATGTAATTTAAAATCAACTTTAAAATTTATTTAAATTATCCAGCAAAAATTTACACGTTTGTCATTCACTTAACCTCCGTAATCATATTTTACAAGTTCCTTTTACTTTTTATTATTTCTCAAATATAAAATAAAACATGTTATTTGAAATTGGAATACTGTTTGTTCAGGGAGACTAAAAAAAAAGAAACAAACACACACACACACACACCACAAAAAACTTCGTGACAAATGTATGATATTTTTTTTTTATCATTTCGATTACTATGAATGCAAATATATATTTGAAAAACTACCGAAACGTGTTACATGGCAATTCGAAATTAGAAACTAAGCACAAAATTTTAAAATAATAATAATAATAAAAAAAAAACGAAAATGCTTTAAACCAAAAATTAACCAAGTAACCCAGAGTTAAGCAGCAGCAACGAACCAACCAACCAGACAATCACCAGCGAATTACAGAGCAGAGGGAATAGTTTACCTTGAGTTGAAACGACGTTGTGCATGATTAAAAGAAATAAAAATCATAAAACAATTGTCAAAGTTAAGCTAAAATTATACTAAAGATACATCTTTTATAAAATAATTGTATGATAAAATTCGAAAATAATAATAGATAAAAAGTTAGTTAGAAGTTTTGAAGGGAATTGAAATGATCGTTAGCAAAATATCTAATGCACATTTAAGGGGGAGGCATTTGTGTTGTTTTTGCCTAAACTGTTCTTGCAATCTCTTGTTAAATGTTTGTTGCAAATATTTAATTGTGCCAAGATTAAGTAAACTTCTTTAAGAAATTAAGCTATTAGTCTTGTTATTTTTGTTGCTGTTGATTGTTGGCTCAATTAGTAGAGTCCATTAAGGAAAATCTCTCTCGTTATTGTGTCAACAAAAACAAGATAAATTTTTGTTTTAGTAAAAATTTTTGTTATTGGTTTTTTTTTTTTTGCTAAGCAACAT
Source organism: Lypha dubia (assembly GCA_947311025.1). Taxonomy (NCBI): domain Eukaryota; kingdom Metazoa; phylum Arthropoda; class Insecta; order Diptera; family Tachinidae; genus Lypha; species Lypha dubia. The sequence continues at coordinate 6,366,319 of OX371262.1, read as the reverse complement.
AATTCCATCATAATGTCACATTATTTGCTAATGACCCCAATCATTAGATGGCCACTGTTATTGTTGGTGGGGGGAGGGGTGGTGATACTGTGTTTATAATGGATACATACGTATGACAAAATTGTAATACAGAAATACGATGTGTTATTTTGTGAAATAAATACTAAATTGTTTTAGGGGAGGGGGAGAGGGAGGAGGCAAGTAAATCTTCGGCTTTAGGGATTTCTTCAATAAAACAAAAATTAACAAGATTCTATGAACAGATTCTTTGAAGGAAGATAGAAAAAATATACACATTTTAAAATTATGTATGTGTGGAGTGAGTGGGTAGGGCCAGGGCGGCGCATACATTTCCCTGCACTTTCGGACTTTATTCTATATAATATGTATAAGTGGTATGAATATCTTTTATAAAAAAAAAAAAAAAAAAAAAAAACAGACGAAAAACATGTCTGTACATGTTTGAACAACCTTTAACCCTATAATACTTTTCACAATGGGTCATTTTAATCCCTACAAAAATGGCAAGAGAGCAGGTCAAAATATCCTACAAAAATAATTGCCTTAAAATTCCATCAAATGTATTCAAAGACACCACTGCGCTAAAGTCATACTAAGGAACAGAAATAATTCAAAACATAAAATGTGTTTTAGGGTTAATTTATTTATATCGAAAAAGGAGTTCTTTAAAATTAAAAAAAAATCTAAAGACTAATTTTTGCAAAATACAGCAATAAAAAAATAAATTAAATTAATTTTTTAAATGTTTGCATATGAGGATTTTAGAAGGACTAAATGTGCCCCCATCTTACCCCCTTTATCTATTGTTATAATGAATCCTCATAGAAAATCTTGTAGACCTTATGTTTAAGCTATAAATTGCTCAGAGAACTTTTATGTAAAACACTTGCAGCAATATTTTTCTGCAACATCTTAACCCTCTAAATCCTCGCTAGAGGGGTCCTGCAATGACTTTTTATTCCACAGAGGAACAATAAACTCAATTTCTTAGTCGTTTTAGTGTATCATAAAAAGTCCTTACAAAACTATTTTTTAAAAATAAACTACAATAAATGTTTTTTTGTTTTCGGCAACCGTCACGTTTCCATCAGGCAGTGAGTGGCCGGCCATCTCCATCGCATATTTTATTTATAAAGGGTGATCCAAGTAGAGATACCGTCAATGGCGACCGCTATCGTGCCATGATAACCGACTATTTGATGCCTGAAATTGAAGCTCGTGATCTCGGCGACATTTGGTTTCAGCAAGACGGCGCCACTTCCCACACATCGCATCAATCAATGGATTTATTGAGAGAACATTTCGGTGAGCACATAATTTCACGTTTTGGGCCGGTCGATTGGCCACCAAGATCGTGTGATATCACACCGTTAGACTTTTTCCTGTGGGCATATGTAAAGTCTGAAGTTTATGCGGACAAACCCGCTTCGATTCAGGTCTTGGAGGAAAACATCACGAGTGTCATTCGCCAGTTACCAGTCGAAATGCTCGAACGAGTCATCGAAAATTGGACTCAACGGATGGACCATCTGCGACGTAGCAACGGCCAACATTTGATAGACATAATCTTCAAAAAATAAATTCCAAAGAATATTCTTTCAAATGATAATAAACATTCTCCATTAAATTTGAATTTTGTGTGTGTTTTTTTTTTCTTTAAAAAAGTAGGGAACCTCGAAATGGATTACCCTATACAATTTTTTGTTTGCAATTTGAATGCTAGATTTATATTACTTCTTATTAAAGATCTTATTTTTTATATGATGAATAAAAAAAAATACTGACCGCATTCTATTAAAAATACTGATTTTTCTTTAATTGTTAAATTTACTATTTTTCACAAAAAACAAGTGAGGAATCAATTAAAAAAAAATAACTGCAATATTAAAGGTTAAGGAAGGAAGGGGTCTGTTTCTAGTTTTCTTTTGAAATTAGTTCTGGAATCAGTTAAAAAACGATAAGGTACCATTTCGAAATTGTGTTAAACTTCTTATTGACATTAATTCAAAAGTTTAATATAATACTTTTGGTATGTATGGTTATTTTTAACCATATTATTTTTATATAAAAGCATATTATATTTTTCTTGAACTACACCTAAGCATGCATTACATAAGCAAATAAATGGTTATTTTGAAACGTGTTATTTTTGTGCACAAATATTTTCTGTTAAGTTGAAATTATATTAAACTCCAATAACCAATAGACGACATAATCGACCGTATTCTAGATGTAAATAATATTTTTTGTTTATATTCATAGAAAAATTATCATGAAAAAAATCTCGGCAAAAAATAGTCATACAACGACCACAACTACAATCATTTAATGATAAATTTGCATAAATTTCTAATATATTTAAAATAAAATAGAACAGTAAAATGCAGCAACAAACTAACTTTCAATAATCTGAGTCTGTTCACTAAAATCTCTCCTCTTTCTTTCCTTTAATATTCCTATAATCTGTCCATATCCAAACATAGAAAATAAATGTCTTATTGTTCTTTGTAAAACCAATCCGAAAACAGCACATGCATGTTTAATTTGCTGTGTTTTTTTTTAACTTACATGCATAAGTAATGCATGTGCATGTTGCAGTAGCAACTTTAAACCCTTATAGCTTCCAAAATACTAAATCCACAATAAAACACAATATCTTGTTCATTTCTCTGAATAAATATCTTTTATTTGATATAAGTTTTGTCAAAATCGGTTAAATAATATGGTGATAAAATCTGTCACAAAAAATAGTCTTCCTTGTTAATACTCGTAATATAGAATTACATAGAATTTAACATAAAGTTGTACAACATAAACATATACTCGTATATAGTTATTTATAACTATATTATTGTTATATACAAATATATTATGATTAGCTTAAATCACATCGTATTTATATCGAACATAAGATTGTATGACATAACCATATATATGGTTACATTTTTATAAACATATTATTTGTGTATACATATATGTATATCGTATAATTAATTTCCATCATATAATATACTCGTATTAACAGTGAACTAAAGATAAAGCTTTGCGGCATAACCATATGTATGGTTACTTATAACCATGTTGTTTTTGTCTACTAATATACTATTATTAATTTGAACATGTAATATATGTAAGTCGTTGTAAACATAAGATTTTATGACATCTTATTATGGGTACAAAAAGCAACAATATTATGATTAGATACGATTTTACTTTCACAACTGGTATTATTTCGCTTTTATCTTATTATTAATAAGCCACTATACAGCGCTCTTAGCTTATGGTTGGCTCAACTATATTATTCTGTAGATATCTTAACTATGTGTATCAATGTTTTTCTTTTGCTGAACTGTGTATGTTGTACCTTTTGTATTAACCATTTTGCGTGCGGCTTGTACTTTTATGAAACCCAACCTCTATCCTTTCGTTTTGTAGTTTGTCTCCTTATTTAATATCCTTAATGTTTTCTGCTCGATTGGCCGGGGCACTATTAAATTCGATTATTGCCTGTATTGTTTTGTTTTTTCCCCATACATGTTCTACATTATTATTTTCATTTTTTTTTTCTTCTTCTGGAATGGCCTTCATACATCGTTATTGTTAATGGGCTTTAAACAACATGTGGTTTTTCTGTTCCTACTCGACTCCTTGTGATTGTTGCAGTTGTATGTTCGAAAATATTTCTTCCATTTCATTTAGCTCTTTCATAAATACATATGTTTTTTTCCTTAAAAAGTTTTATTTTTTGTTTTTCATCTTGTGTTTGGCCTAAAGCATTGTCATAATGTCTTGTATATACTAAAATCCATATTAAAAGCAGTTAAAAGGAAAGGAAAAAAAATATGAGGAATAAACTCATATTGCTGAACTTTTTTCTTCTAAACTTTCCCAGAAAAGTACAAAGTTCTTTGTTGTTTTTTTTAATGTTCATGTAGAGATTTTTTTTTCAAAGTGAAAATATTTTTATAATAACTTGAATGGCAGGCAAAGTTGTTGTTCTTATTTTATGGAGTGAAGAAGACATTTAGCTAAAATATTAAAAAATTTAAAGAAAGTTATTGTCTTAAAGGCACTTGTGTAAATGTTTTCAGTCGTAACTTTGTTGCCATTTTTCCCCTTTTTAAATTTGGGGCCATTTTTCCTAAATTTTAAGACAATTTTTAATATTTCGGTTTGGCGACATCTTTTCTTAAGCAAAAATTAAAATTGGCCGCAAATTTAAAAATAATCAATAAATAATTATCCCGAAATTTTTGTATTTGTATTAAAAACATTTCTGCTATTTTTTGGGACTATTTTTCAGTTTTAACTTCTTATTTCGTAGCTACTTTTCATTTTCCAATCTCGGGTAATTTTTCATTTTATAAATGGGCTATGCACCCCCCACCGTAACGCTTTTTACTAATTTTTCAGTTCAAAATTTCCAATCCTTAACAAATCTTCATCCCCCCCCCCCCCCGGGGGAGTGTCATAATATGTGCACAGCCCCACAGAACAAAATTTACAATTTATGAAATGAAAAAAATGGCCCCCAAAATCAAAATTCTAAATGGGCCCAAACTGAACTATTAAAAATGATCCTAAAGTAAAAATGAATATTGCTACTGCTTACTTAGGATCTCCTGGATAGCCAGGTATATCCTGAAACGGCGATGGTTACGAAATATTTTCTGGCTTCCATTACGGACTTATTTCATTGTGACCTTTTACCCCAATACAATGCAGGTGATCTTAAGCTGACAGCTTCGTTTTTGCAAATAAGTCACAAAATTTAAAATATTTGATTTTTATAACAAAAGTTTTTGGCGGTGCCGACACTAGGCCCTCGGTCTTAAGGATCTTCTCCGCCATGGTTTTTTCAGACACTGCGGTGCTTACCAGAGACTATGCATTGCCTGCTATTGACCCCAAAATGGACCATCATATAAAATTTTTGGGATTTATTTCATTCTTTCTTTTATTTTTGGAATTGAGTTTATTTGGACAAATGTTCGGCTCAAGCAGCACTTTCGACCTCATGGTGCTTCTAGCAGCGGTAATCGTTTACTGATGTGCTCCTTCAAAAACGCAAACTCACACACACACACACACGCAAACATGCATTTATAAAACCATCATCTAGTAGGCTTCAATTATGTGCTTTTATAAAAGTATTGTCTTGTAAATGACACTTCTCTCGTCGTCGACTGCCATTCCATAACAATTTTCTCTTAAAATTTCTAGCTGTTGTTGTTGTTGTTATTAATATTATTTTTATTTAGCTGATGTTGTGTTTATATCCAGTTCTTTTTTGTCACTGCATTCAGTTGTCTGTATGAAAAACATACACACATATTTCTAAAAACATGGCCTAGAGGTTTTGACCTATTGACAGACAAGTGACAAGTGTCATACAGTTTTGTTGCTGATGCTACTTTTACTCTCTGTTTCTACTTCAGTTTATATATATTTTTATTTTTTCATACATTTCATTTTTGCTGCTCTGTTTTGCTTAAGGACAACAAGAGGGCTGTTAAAATAACCCACATGGTCACTGACATGGTTTAAATATATTAAATATTTAAATGTAAAACATCAGATGCAGTTTAAAATGAAATATTGTTGTAAAAATTTTCAAGGATTTTAAAGCAATTAGTCGCATAAATGTAAACAATTAAATAAATAGTCCTTTTTAAAGAGATAAAAAAACATTAATGTAAAAAAATATAATTTTTAATACTTTTAATAATTCACCAAATTCATGATATGAAAATATCAATGTAAAGATGAAAAAAAATTTATAATAAATGTTTTAGAAAATATATGCAAAAATGTTTTTGTAGAAAATTTAAGCTATTATCTATAAATATTTTCAAATACAGTTTGGTTGTATTCATAAATTGCAAGAGAAAAATAAATTTCTTGTTTTGAAAGTTTTAAAAAATTAAATGAATATAAAATAAATAAATAGATTATTTAACAGGCAGTTAAAATGCCTCCGCCAAATCCTCGCTTCTGAACCTGATTAGAGTAACGCGTCATAAGACAATTTTTTGGCGTTGCTTTTAAGTTGCAAGAAAGACACGTTCAGCAATTTTCTGTAAACGTTACGAGGAAATTTCTTTTCTAACGCTGTATACATAGAACGCTTTGTCCCCTTTCTTAATCAAGCTTCAACAAACTCTCATTTAATGGCCGAGCAGATGAAATATTCAACAAAAATATCTGCTATAAACATGGAAAAGGCATATATGCAATTGCATATTTTTCCCTGGGCATTTCATGTAGACCCAACAAAATATTTATGAATTTCAGTAGTTTTTAAGAATTTTGACATCATATTTTTAGTGCATATTTTGCTTAGTTTTGCATATTTTTGCAAAATTTTGCATATTTACGACTAAACCTCATATTTAAATAATTTTGATACTTTTAGTGCCATATTTGCTTGATTTTTCTGAATATGTTGTCTTTTTAAATGTCAGTCTCCAGTTTTAAGCCACCGAGAATATCTGTATTTCGATCAAAATATTTTAAAAATTTTTTCAGCAATTTTTTCAAATATTTTAAATATTTTTCTGAAAATTTACCTATTTTTTTGGATTAATTTCGACTTTTAATACAGCTTTGATTATTTTCAAGAATTTTAGTCATGATTTTGCTAGAGCATATTTTTGCATTCTCTTGCATATTTTTGCATACTTTTGCATATTTACGACTACAATTCATATTTAAATAATTTTATTACTCCTTCATATATAATTTAGAAAATTTTCTCACACAGCTGAAGTATATGAATTGAATTTGTTGCCAAAAAAATTGGCAATTTCGAAATCATTGAAATCAGATAAGGACAGTATCAAATCACTTGTACAGAAAAGCATGACATAAATATACGAATAAAACTAAAACGACAACACTATCATACAATCATGCTTATGTATAATATCATTCTCAATTAGTGAAATTGAAGAAAATATCTTGCAAATTCAATTACGTGCATCACAAACGATACAACTTAAAATAAAAAAATACAAATCTGGCAAATCGTACACCACAAGGTAACAGGAAATGCTAGACTAATTAGGAAGAAAGGAAGGAGGGGGAATAAGCAACAAACAAGAGAACAAATAGCGAAACAAAACCACAACAGAAACTGATTCTATGAAATTTAAAAATTAAAAAAAAATATTCACATGCACGCACACAAAAAAACACCACTTGCATTTATACGTTTATTTGGATATGAAACATGCAACCATTAGTTAACTGTACATGTAAATAAACAAGACACACACATACACTCTCACTCATGCAAACAACTGTAATAAAAACCATACGAAAAACTATTTCTTTTCCTCTCGGTTTTTTTTTTTTTTAATTTTAAGGGTCCGAAAGAAAAGTGGGTCAAAAATGCCACAAAGAAATAAAGAAAACGGACTAAATACAGTGGCTTAAAAAATTTTTCCGAAAAAAAAAAATTATTTGTATGTATATTAAAGTTGTTTTTTTTTTATTCTTCTAAAATTTATTAGATTTAGTGAAAAAGTCTTAGAAATCGATTAATTGAAAGGAAACTTTTATTTTGTTGTGGGCTTGTAGTCGTATATGATGCACTATGGGATGATCAAAAATTCTAAGAAATAGTCGTCGTTCACTAAAATTTAATAGCCAACATTTGAAATGAAATCGGTATATACCCATGAAAAATGGATATATACCGATTTCTCTAAAACTGGAGCCAATCTGACACTTCCAAATGTACTTTCGCACTCAGGGGACTCCCCCCTAATAGTTCGAAAAGGATTCATCGAAGTTCATTTTTTTTCGGGTCAAAAACTATCACAGTGTAATTAATATTCTTTTTCCATCGAAAATTTATCGTTACCAACAATTGTTACAGATTTACCCACTGTCCAGCAAGAAATTCATATGTTCATATCTACTTATGTCTGTATGCATCATGTAGGTGGTAAGCTTTTCATTTTGCTTGCATTTGATTGCAAGTTTTGTAAACATTTGTTTTCATGTGTATTCGTATATGCTACAAATGAAAGTAAAATGTGCACTTGTTAACATTTCATTTGTATTTTGGCCAGCAGAAGCAGAAGCAGAAGCAACAAAAAAAAACGTACAAGAAAAACGGATAAAAAAAGTGTAAATGGAAGTGGCTGTGGTACTCCTCCTTAAATTTTGATAACCAACTCATGCTGTCTCTCGATGTGCTACTGGATATTTAGGAGACTGGCAATAGGAGAGTTTAAGTTTTTCGTGGTTTTTTCTTAATTTGTGCAACATTTATATGGACATTCTACGTGTGCAATTGCCCAGATTTTTTTCGCAAATTTTTTTTTTTTTCTAAAGTGTTGCTGTTTTTCAACAAACAATTTTTGTTTTGGTGTTGAAAGGTATTTTCATGCTTAGAACATGAGAGCAGGACTGACTGGTTACAAGACTTTTGTTAAATTTTATTGCAAATGAAAAAAAAAAAAACAATCACACACTCGACACTCGCACATGCAAACATTGAGCAGATGTTTGTGTTTAAGTGGTTTTTCCCAGTTCTTAATGTACAATTAGTTTAAAAGATTTTTAAAGAGGTAAAAAGTAAAATAAATTGCAAACATTTTTTACCTTGAAATTTCCCAATTTTTTTTTACCTGATTTCGTGTTGTTTTGTTACAAATAAAATATTTTGTTGCAAATAAAAAAGAAAAACCCGAACAGTAGAATGTAGCTGACATCTGTAATTTCATATGAAATTTATGACAGCAGAAGAGGTCAGAAACATAGCAGTTGCTTGCAATCAATGTCAAGTAGTTCTTGTTAATTTTTCTTCACTGACTTTTAGTCCAATGAAAAATTTATCAATTGTCAGTTTTTATTACAACTTTTGACAAAGCATTTATTTATGTCATATTTTTATTAACAAATAATTCCTATAACTTTTTTTTTTTATCTGTAAAAAAGAAGTGAAGAGGAATGCATTTCAGCATTTTGTAGAAACAAAAAAATAGTTAAATAAAAATATGTAACGTAAAAGCTAAAAATGTCAACTGTGTTGGCAGTGGCTGTGTGCAAGCAATATAAGAGCTTAAATAAGAGGGGAAGTTACCTCATAGATAAAGAAGACATTTTATTTTTCATATTTTTTTTTTTCTTAAAATATAAAAATCTAATTTGAAAACTGAGAAAAATTTTTATGAAGTAAAATTTCATTATTAGTTTTAGGGTATAAATTACACTTTTGAGAGAACACAAGAAAAATCTCAAAGGCTCTTTTTCGACCCTTTCTTAAATAAGGAGGCAAAAACTCCCATAAGATTGAGCGGATGAAAAAGTCTTGCATAAAATTTTTCTATAGATCTTTAAAGACTTCAATGAGCCAAATTCAACTTGATCAACAAAATAAGTCAAAACTTAGTATGTGCTTTAGGGTTAATTTCAAATAGTCAAAGTCCTTAAAAATTTGTTCTCATTAATTTAGCAAATCTTGTAATTCTTACAATTTAGAAACAAAATAAACGCTCAATTTTTATGCAAAACATAACGAGACACATTTTCATTCAACATGTTAACCCTCTAACTCTTTTCTGTGAATGTCTTTTCAGACTCTTTCTTAAATAAAGTGCAAACAACTCCATTTTAACAATTATTTCCTGCTAAATTTTACTATAAATCTTGAAAGACTTTAATATGCAAAATTTAACTTGATCATAAAAACAAGTCAAAATTTAGTATGTATTATAAGGTTAATTTAGAATGCTCAAATGCATTTACAATTTTTGTGATCCTTAGGAAAAAAAAAATTTACGCTGCATTTTAATGCAAAACATCAAGACTCACATTTTTGTACAATATGAAATCTTTTCTGTGCTGGTTTGTTTGGACCGTCTTTTAAATAAAGTGCAAAACATTCCACTTAGAATGTGAGAAATGGGGTTAAAATGTTTTATAAAGATATTTTTCACAATATGCTACTTTAGATATTTAAAAAGTACAATGTGTAAAATTAACCTGCATTAATAAAAGGAATTTAAGAACTTTAAATGTGTAAAATTATCATTTTCAGACAGGTTACAATTTTCCCGGTTTTATAAATTATTGTAGTAAATCATCATAGGAAATCGTATCATCCTAAAAAAATTTAGTTAACAAATATTCGTCGCATTTTTATGTAGAACACTTTCAGCTAATTTTGATAGAATATTTTAATCCTCTAACTATTTGCTGTATGGGACTTTATTAATTTTTTGGAACAGAGATAAAAACAACTCCCAGCAGCATCATAGAAGACAGAAAAATCCTACAAAAATATTTGCCAGCAAATTCTACTATAAGAATTTTAATAAGCCTATAATGTGCTAAACTACCATAAAAACAAATTAACACAAAACTTAACATGTGTTTCAGGGTTAATTAAGAGCGAGAAATGCTTATTGTGAATCAGCGTAGTCGATTTTGTAATCCTTACATCTGATGTATAGAGTAAACTCGGCATTTTGATATAGAACACTATACAGGATATTTTGGTAGAATATTTTAACCTTCTAACTATTTGCTGTATGGGACTTTGTGTTCCTTTTTTGAAAAAGATAAAAAAAAATTTCTCTTGAAGCAGAAAAATCCTACAAACATACGTATTTGAAATTTTAAAATACTACTATTGGTCTTCAAAGACTCCAATGGGTTGAATTGAACTTGTGTAAAAAAAAAGTTTTCCATACTTAAAATGTCTTAAAGGGTTAATATCATACACATTTACAACTACATAGTAAAAATAACAAGCGACTTAATCCTCCGTATTCTAGATTTATATAAACAAAAAGTACTTTCAGGTTATTGAACTCTTCTCAATTATCTCAATCATGTATGGTCCTGCTACAACAGCACCCATCAACTAAAGTAGAGAAAAAAAATATTATAACGTAACTCTAGTTAATTGGTAGAGGAAAAGTGCGAATGGTCAGGAAGCTTAGAAAGCTGCAAAATAAGAAACTCTTTAAAATGGTTCGGAAATTAACTAAAAAATGTGCTACAGAGTATTATTAGAAAACTGGTGATTAAGAATACTTCCCTTAAATTTATCCTTTTATACTTTCAAATTGTTTGGTTTATTTGATTGTTAACTTTATTTGATTGTTTGCTTGTTTGGTTAAACGCTAAGGGAATTGACTTATTACATTAGCAGCTCATGATGATGACAGCAAATATACTTTTTTTTTCTTTTTTTTTTTTGAGTTTTGTAAGAAAAAAAGAATTCGTTAAATGAAATAAAAACAAAAAATTTTAACAAGAAAATTCAACAGCAGCAGCACGATATTACAAGACTCACTTACCATCTACTGACTTGCTTTAGAGACTTATAGACACATAATTTTGTAATCATATAGAGTTTGTTATACGACCAAGCAAAAGTTCAGTGACTCAAACCAAAAACGATCATGTGATTTAGGAATTTGTTGAAAAAAAAAATTACATATAATTCGGCTGAAAAAGTTTCGTTTTTAAATAAAAAAATGTGTGTTGTGTGTGTGCGTGTGTGGGTGTTTGGTAGACAATTAAAATAAAGAAAATGGTTTTTTTTATACAGATTAAAATCTAGACAATTAACAATTTGAAAAATATATTTTAAAAATTTATTAAAATTTACATAATCTTTGATGTGTGGGTGAAGAGGGCATCTGCAAAGAAGCCAACTACAGACATGATGTTACATGCTAAATATTTGCATAATAAATTTAAAGTTTTATTTTTAAAAACACTGGCAAAATTTGTAAAAACAGAAAATATTTTTCTCTTTTTTGTGTCATATTGAGCCATGAGGGTTTTCTTAGGCCAAAGGGAATAACATAGCACACACACACACACACACACACACACTGTGTATTTTTTCCAAAAAACTTATACCTACTATTGAATGGTAGATATTTTTAATAAAAAATTTATAAATTTTCATAACTCGTATGCCGGCACAAACGTCAGTCTTTGATTATACGAAATTATCAGTTGCGTTGCCAGCCGGCAACTGCAAATTTGTGGTTGCCAGAAAAACACTAAATAGCAACTGAAACTGGAAGCTCTCAGTTCCCAGTTGCCATCCGTAATACAATTCTCAGCAACTGGCAACGCAACTGTAGTTCGGTTGCCATCCATAATCGACCCATAAAATTTGTATTTATAAAAAAAAATCAAACTTTGTATAAAAACAAAAATTTATTTCAACAATATTTGTTAAAAAGTTGTGTTGTCAAAAGTTAAACTTACAATAATTGTCATTTAAGGCCGTGCCGGACTATCCTACACAATCGTACGATTCATTCACAGGGAAATCTTGCAGAAATCTGACCGACTTTAAAAAATCGTTTCAAAATGGTGTTGTAGGTGCCACACTATCATACAAATCTGATGCCAAAACATCTGGTTGACAATAAATACTCCTCTGATCGCATGAAAACTATCATTTTATGAAAATTTTCATAAAATTTTACAAATCGCACGACTTGCCAAAAAATCTGTCACACAGTTGCATTTTTAGTCCACACTACCATACATTTTTAGCACACATGTCATACTTTGCAAATCGCGCGACTGTGTAGGATAGTCCGGCACGGCCTTTAGCAGGCACGTGTATATATTTTAGTTTTGCCCACCACCCAACCTGTACAATAGGTGTGAGTGCGAAAAAAAAGCATTAACTAATTAATGGCAGACAGTGATCTATGAATGAACTATAAAAAATATAAATTTAAGTTTGAGCGTCGAGAAAGAAGCAAATAAGATCATAAAAAATGGCAGAAGAGATCCATAAAGGTTACTGCCAAAAGTGATCACCCTACATTGATATGTGTCAAGGTTGTTTTTTATAGAGTGGCACAAGTTTAAATCATAATAAAACAAGGGTAACTGATTTTTGTAGACATAACGTTTTGTCAGTTACCCATATAACTTATATGCTCGGACCAATCTCTGAATTAACAGTGTAACGGAATGTGCATATATTTTATAATGAACGTAGTGGCTTGCCACGTAAGTCTACATAGAAGGTGTAAGGGTACCTAAGGTCTAGCCCATGACCAAAACCAATAGAAAGCTAATCCCTTTTGGGATTTCCTTTCGAAACTTTACCAGTAGTTTTAACTGGTACTACGGGGCCGGCAGCCCACATGGGGGAATGTTTGACACCGGGAAGTAGAGTTCTCCTCTACTATACCGGTTACAGGATCCCATGGGCCGGTTGTTGGTTGAGGTCTCTTTCGAGAGTTCACGTAGTGGTTGTGGTTGTTACCAAAAGCTGGGAGAGGTGTCGGTTAAAGACTGATGCTCGCTTAGCGGACTTCGTGTCTACCGATGCGAAGCCTCTATGTGCTGTTGTGAACCAACAGGATTCCAGAGTTTAGGTAGCTCGCTCACTTTAGCAAGGTGTTTGGACATGACGGGCCTTGGTCATGTCTGAGAAGTTGCTACCTGTTGTCATCCCCTCGGGGATGCCTTCGGGTTCCTGAGTGGGGTGGCTCGGGGGCGATGGTGAACGCTTAATCTACACTAAGTGTTTAAGTACACCGTCAGATAAACCGTAATGGTAGGTGCTGACGTATACTCATTCACAATCTGTACGTAAAAAGTGACGGGTTGCGGAAACAAGTTCCCTGATTTCATTAGAACACATTCCGTTGTAGTAGCGATAGAACAATGAAACACACCCATAATTGCGTCGATCCTCCAGTAACTTCGAAATAGATTTTGAAGCACAGTTTTTCCTTCATTTCAAAAAAAAAAAGAATGAAAAAAAATGGGAACATCAGTTCATAGATCAGGGAGAAAGTTATGAGTTAGCAAACTTAAAAAATAAAACCGAATGGACTTCGGGATAAGATTTCACATCGTAATTCGAATAAATGTAACTGAGAACTTATTTCTTTGCTGGAGGTCTTATTTGGTAAAGATAAATAAAACTTTAGAATTTAGCCCAGGCTGTTTTTCTCAGGTCTCTGTTTTACCAAATAAAAGTTATGTCAATGAAGTGTCCCGTAGCTCTATAGAAAACCTAAGTTTTGCCTTCTCGCTCTCTCTCTCTCTCTCTCTGTGTCTCTATCATTTTTTAGACTTTCGCTTTTGTCAATTACATACCCATAAAACTTTTTTTATGTTACTATCCAATCTCTGGAAGAACAGATCAACGGATGTACATATAAGGTAGAGAAAGGAAGTAGGTAATCTATGTTGTTCTGGTCGAAGGTAAAAGGGCACCTAGGGTCTCCCTCAAGACCAAATTCAATAGAAAGTTTATCCTTAGAGGTTCTCTTTCGAGTCCTTGACCTATAACCTAACACTAGTACCACGGGAGCCGGTAAGCCCCGCGGGAGAGTGTCTACGGGGGTAGAGAGTTAAGTTCATATATTGGAAACACACATTGCGATGCGATATTGCGAAGCGCATACCTGTGGTCTTGGGGACGGATATGCTATTGGCATATCTGGCAGCCAACGTATTATCCTCGTTGGTCGCATCATTCCGTCACCGGTTATTCCCTAATTTATTGGTGAGGTCTTCTTCGGAAGTCCGCGTGGTGGCTGTAGTTGGAAGAGGATTTGGTTTAAGGACTGTTGCTCGATCAGTCCTAGTGGATGGTTGGACTTCGATTTACCGATGTTAAATCTCTATGTGCTGTTGCGATGCAACAGATAAAAGAGCCTAGATAGCTTGTGTGACAGTTGATAATATTCATACTCGCCAACACATGGTATGAAGGTCATTAGCAACTCGCAGCAATTTTGTCATTGTTCTCAACATATTCTGATGCCAGTATCATGCGCACTCTACCGCTTCTACTGAGAAGAAACACTCTGATTTTTAATTGAAATGACCAAAAAATTGCTATCGCACAATTTTAAAAATCGCAAAAAAAGTATTAAACTTAAAAATTATACCAAACAATTGTAGCGCCTAAAAACCGGCAACAATGATTATTTCCGAAAATCGCCGTAAAATATGCTACACAATAAACAAACAGAAAATGCAATAAAATAAACAGAAAGCAACGGGACAAGACTGGACATATTAAAGTTATAAAATTTAACAAAAATATTTTATTTTATTTTATATATTTTTGTTGTTGTAACTACAAAATATGTGTTTGTAGTACAAAAACACCAAAAAAAGAAAATAAAAAATTTCAACAAATCGACAATTTGAGTCAATTGTGCCATTGGCAAACCATATTCGATTTATTCAGTGTATCATATCCTTTTGTAATACTGCTCTTTGTGTGTGTGCGTTGCATTGATGGTTTTTGTTTTATAAATGCTTTTCAATATCCTTGCCAACAAATACATTCATATATAGGTAACGGTGTTACTTGAACTGAAAGTGAAATATGTTTTTTAATGTTTGTTTGAAGAAAAAAAAAAAAACTAATTTTTTTTTGTGCTGTATGCAAAATAAATATTGAAATATTGCAAAACTCACAAAACAGGTGACCAGGTTTTGACATGGAAAATATTAAATAAAAAATAAAGGTCGGAAAATATTTATTGCAGACCTTAAAATATTTCAAATGAAAACGTTTTGTTAAAATTGTGGTTTTCTGAAAGGACTCGTTTTCCTACCAATCCGACTTCTTTGCTTGCTCTGCCCTTTGGTCACCTTTATTATTTTAGTTGGTTTTTGTATCTCTAGTTTTTATAAACGATTTTTTATTGAGTTGGTAATAATTTGTTTATGCAACCAAAAACCAAAAAAAAAAAAAATATCTCCTTTTAGCTGTCAGGCTGCCAATGTTTTTTAACAGCACAAAAGAGAAAATATGTAACACAAAACTTTTGTTTTTCATTTAATAGTATTTTCTATCAAAAACTTATTTTATTATTAAAACGCTCTTGTGTCGACTGCCTACGTTGAAATTTTTTTTTTGTATGTTTTTAATTATTATTGCTGGAAATTTGTTTGTTTGCCATATAAAGCAAAAAGTTATCAAGTCATCAATTTGGAACGTTTTTGTACCGACTTGCTTTTTATAAAAATATAAAAGGGTAATAATTTAACAAAAAAAAAATAAAAATAAAAAACAGACAAAAACAAAGGTCCAACAATAAAATGGAAAGTGAAAAGATTGTGATTATAAAATGATCTATTGAATCGACCCACAGCGCTGTTGTTAAATACTGACAAAAGTCGTTTTAGCACTACAAAATGGTGAAAGAGAAGAGTGCCAGCCGATAAAAAAAAACTTAGTGGCAGAAGGTGGAAAGTCGATTGCAGCTTCTTTAGTTTCATTATGGTGCATTCGTGGCAATGATATCCCTTTCCTATTGCATCCAGTCTAAACAGTTTGAATAAGCTCTTGGACGTTAGAGGTGAAGTATGGCGGTGCATGCATGACCATGTCAGCCTCTGATAGTTGTTGCGTTCCTATTGTAACCAATTCATCAGCCATTCAATTATTTTGGATAACATAACAGTTCATTTTTCTGATAAATGAGTTTGTAAAGTAGGTGTTATCACCGATCACATCACACAATTGAAACTGTACCTTTATTAAAGCAGTTCGTGAGAGATAGGAGAGGATGAGAGAGCAGACTTCCTATTCCAAATACCCAGCGGCGAACTTTGCATACCACAACATATCTTTGTATTCAATGAATTCTAACTTACAATGTGTGTGGAGTAGTGCGCAATGCGCTTTCTACTTTCCCACGAAGTAAGCGAGATTGTGTATAGAGTGACTACTGCCTACTTACAAAGTATGTGAAAGAGTAATGAGTTTTTATACTTACTGAATGAACACTTCAGATTGCTGCAATGCATTCGAAATGTATACTAGGTTGTAATTGATATGGTGTGCATTACCCTCTTACACGTGTGCATCACATCATTGCTTCTGTAATCGAAAAATTCGCCCCTGGGTAGCGTGGTAGTTGCCACACTATTTCATATAATTCATCAGCCATTGCTCCCTCTTTTTTCTCCAAAAGACGATGATGCCATCACCAACCAAATAACGCTCTTGAAACTGTGCCTGTCGATATAATTGTTTTTCGTGAGAGAGAGAGAGCAGACTTCCTATTCAAAATTGCGTAGTAGTTGCGTCTCTTTTTTGATCTCATTCATCAGCCATTGCTCCTTCTTTCTAAAAAAGGATCATGCCACCACCGATTACATCACACAGTTGAAACCGTTCCGTTAGGTTTCAAAGGGTTTCGCGGGAGAGAGAGGAAGAGGGAGAGAGCAGACTACCTACTCAAAATTCATCAGCCCTTGCTCCTTATTTCTAAAAAAGAGAACACAACATGCACTTGAAACCACAACTCTAGACGTAAAAGTATTCCGTGAGAGAAAGAGATCATACTAAAGACTGATCGATTTTGAGGATTGCCACCCACCATACCAGGAATCCTGGATAGTGGTGGAAAAGAGAAAGGGATATCCCGCCTCTCAACAATTTGTGAAGTGAAGTGTACAAATTTAGTTTCTCGCACATCCGAGTCAGAAATACAGGGTATTTTTTCACCTCAATTTTTTTTCCTACCAGCAAATTCTAAATGCATCATTTTCCACATAAGAAGAAAACAAAATAAACCTCCGAAACAAACTACACATTTTTCTAAACCACATTTACCTATTTGTTTTTTCTTGCTATTTCCTCATGTGAGGTGATAGAAACCATTATTTACCATCCCAAAAGAAAAAAAAAGGAAACAAATATTTATATTTATTAGTAATTGAAAGATCATTATTAGTTTATTAAGACGTAAATTATAAACATAATAGACAATTTTGTTAATTTATTTCTTTAAACATAAATTAAACCACACTTCCTACTTTCAAAATGAAGTGCTGTTTTGTTTTATTTTTTACACTAACAGTTTTTCTAAAGCAAAATATTTTTGTTTGTGGCCCAGTCTGTGCAAAATCATCTTCAGTTTTGTATTCGTTAAACTGTTAGTTTTGCCAACATTTTGTTGGTAATTTTAAAAACAATAAAAGTTATGTAAGTTTTCAACAATTATTGTTTTGTGGCTGCTAATCAATACAATTTGCACAAAAAATATTACAAAAAAAAAAAAAAAAACAAAAACAAAAACATAAAAAATAGCAGCCGCAACTGCCAAAATTATTGAATAAATAAAAATAAAGGGGACAACCAGGGGGAAATCTCTAAAATAATTTACATAATTTTAAACCAACAGCCATTCGGCAAAATAAACAAAAAAAAAACGAAGAAAAAAATTATAACAAACGCTGTTTTTGGTGAACAAACAAATCACACTCCTCTCAAATATCAACAGCAACTTTCAAATAATAAAAGTATTTTTGGCTTTATTTTGCAGCGTTTAAGCCAAAGTGCAGCAAGAAAATATGTGTAAATGAAAAAAAACATATACAAATTTAAACCAACAAGTGGCACAATTGGCAGCAAGACAGTTTGTTTTTAAATTTTTAGAAACCAAAAAAGGTGAATTTCTGTATATCACTTTAAATCTAAGAACTTGCCACATAAATGGAGTTCCTTCAAATTTAATTGGGAAAACCAGTATATGTATGTATGTGGGTGTGGAAATTGCTTCACTAATTTCAAAATTTTTGTTTAGTTTTTAATATATTTCTATTAAATCGAATTTAAGTCTTTATTGGGCTGAAAAGTTTAATTAATTATGTTACACACGGCAGAACATAACAACATGCTGCTGTTGTAATAAAATTGTTTAGTTAGGAAAATCATTAATTCGGACTAGTTTTGCGTTCATAGGCGCCAACAAACCAAAACTATTTAGAAAACACTTGTCGTAAGCTTTCCAATATAAGCCTTACTTAAGTTTAAAATAGTGTTAGAACTACAATTCTAATAGACTTATAAAAAAATTATTTAATAATCAAACTGTTCACTGTAGTAAACACCAACCTACAAAAAAAACGAACTATAAAATAAGCTTACAAACAACAAACTTTTATCAAACCTAAAATAAGGTTTCTTTTTTTTCCAATATTATTCTTAGCTTATCAATATAATCTTCAGAATATTGAATAGCGTAAAATTAACAATAAGACTTAAATCTTTAACAAATGATACAAAGTTATGGAATGCACAAACAACATTTACTAAACTATAACGAACATAAGTCATTTGCAAGTGTGTACGATATATGTGATAAATTGTTATCTAAATTAAGTGTTTATCAAGTATTATTGTTAAAATTATTGGCATTAAGCCTTTTTTAAACAGCACTTGAAAACGGTTAACATTTTTGTATTTAAATAAGCTTATAATAAGCTTATCCTAGAAGTCAGTTATATTTTGGTCATGGAATCATACGCTTAACTATGATGCGCTTGTGTCCTTATGTTCTCACTTATTGGGAACGATTTTTTTTTTTTTTTTTTTTGGATTAAGAATTAAATTTCATCATCACACCTTTTATTTGGCTGATGATCAGATCGGTTTCATCTTTATGCCATTTGCATAAATTTCCTTTCATGTTTTTATTCAAATTAATTTATTTTACAATAGTCTTGCAAATATTTGAATTTATTTTTCCCTTCTCTGGAATAACAAAAATATAATTTATATTTTATATGGCATCGTCTTATGACTTTGTTTCAAATTACTTAAGCATGCTGAATATTATAGGAAATATCGGTGCTCAACCACCAGTTTTCTAACGAAAACAAACAAAGAAAAGAAAACAGCGGGACAGTTTTTTAATCAATTTTTTATTTTTTTCAATTTGGAATTCCACTTGCTAATGTCATTTTATAGTCCATTGAAATTTTTGTGCATAACTTTTGAAAATGCCATGGCGGTATTCAGTCTTTAGGGTGCAAATGGTGTTGCAAAATTATAAATATAAAATAGTGTATAGTTTTTATTAAATCTAATGGCAAGTCTATGTGTTTTGTTGTTGGATTTTACCAAAAAAAAAGCTACATTATTTTGCATTTTTGCACTTACACTTTTGCAAGACCATTTGCACCGAACACTGAATACTTACAATATAAAAAACTGAACTCATACTCAATATAGTAAAAGCCAATGATAGTGTTTAAAGCTTGCAAAATTAAAAAAAAAAATTGCAATGGGTGTTTAGGTTACAAGTAGTGTTGCAAAAGTGCAAATATAAAATATTTTATCACTTTTAGTAAATCTAACGACAAGTCCAAGTGTTTTGTTGCAGGATTAAAGAAAATAACTACGATATTTTGCATTTACACTTTTGCAATATCATTTTTACCAAACACTGAATACCGTCAATATTTTTATGCAAATTTTTTATAAAATTATTTAAAGCAAAAATCTTATGTTAAAAATACTCTTCTACATACACTCTTTGGTAAGAGATCGCATTAATTGTATATTAAACGGTGAATGAATTGAAATGAAAACTAAAAACTTAAACCGACAGTAGCGGTATTCACAGTTTAAGTTGCAAAATAGTCTTGCAAAAGTGAAAATGCAAAATATTGTAGCATTTTATGTAATAATTCTAAGAATTTTTCATTTGCACTATTGTATGATCATTTGCACCAAGCACTGAGTACCACCAACACTGTAGTTTTGCAAAAGTTTTAACAACAATTTCATAAGACATATTTTTATAACCTTCACCAAAAACTATTAGGGTATTTATAAGTTTGTCGTTCCATGTGTAATTTCCACAATAGTCATATCTATTCTCGATCCATGTTCGTCTGTATGTCTGTCTGTACGTGAAATCGTTATTCTAAAGCCACCAGAAGAGTTAGAGATTTGGCTTTTGCCCTGATGTATACGGATTTGTCTTAAAACGTTTCGTATTGAAAATTAGATGAAAATAAAATATCGGTTTTTTACACTTTGTAAAGGGTGTATAAAATTCGGCACAGCCGAATACAGTGCTTCTCCTTGTTAGAGTAATATACTAGACTACTATTAGCCTAAGAGTAGGATATGACTATACAATGACGACCAAAATATGACCCCACTAAATTACTTGTTAATCTCGAGATTAGTTATAACTTCGCTGCAAATAGAATCTGACAACTGTCTGTCATAATTTTAATATCACTTATATAATAACATGCTTTTTCTACTGTTATTTTTTTCCTTTCTATTATTAACTATAATATTTCAGCATTTCATGGCTTAAACTCTAATACCTTAATTAATATTTAATAACCCAATTTTCAATTTCAACAAACATTTTAGATAGATATTTTCACACATAATCACTGTAATTAGCTAAAAGTACTTGTAACTCACTGAAAGCGGAAAGCAATTAGTTTAGCAGCAAATGCATACTCGTAGATGTCATCATTTGATATATTAACGTTGCACTCATTGGAAGATTAATTGATTTACAGCGGCAGTCAATCATTTAAATTGATGAAAATGATATAAATGAGATTGTAATGTTGAAATATTTGCGAAAATAATCTTTGCTAAATGCGAAATGATATTAACAAAAATTTAAGCATGTGTAGCAAATAATTTGGGTTCTGCAAGTTTTCGTCATATTCAGGATATTGATTTCATTTTAAATATAATTAACAATAGTTTTGTTGATTAACGACTTTCTGCCTAGTTGACCTCTCTAGTCTTGTGGAAACTGGCTGAACTAACTATAGATTAAGTAAATAAAAAATATTTAAGTTTCTGTTAAGTAAACTTATGAGTTTTTTATGGCAAATCCGGTTTTACAGTGTTTTTAGGTTTACCAATCATTTACGATTATGATGGTTAATGAAGAGTAATTACTGAATGTATGCTGTGCAATAAGCAGCGATTCTAATGTAGCATATTTAATATTTAATCTAGCATACAAAATAGGCATCTTGCATATAGCAATTATTTTGGCATAATTGTCAGTACACCAAAATGTAACTATTAGGGAGAAAAAAATAAGCTTCACAATTCTAAGTACACGGTTTACAGTTTCAGGTTAAAAGCAGGGTCCAAATCACCGCATACGATATCGAACAAAATTTATCGAAATTTTTCATTTTGGTGTTATCGCATACAATATCAAATGAATAGTATCGTAATTTGACGCATCGTATGTTTATATTACGCCAAGTTTAACTTAAAGTAACATAAAGTGAAGCTAAGCTGAGCTAAAACTTAAGTAAACTTTAACTAATTGTAACTTAAATAAAGTTTAACTTATGCAACTTTAATGTAAACTACTTAAACTAAGTTAAATTAAAATTTAGTTTAATACAAAAAATTTTCTTTAATTTTGTTTAACTTTAGGTTAGCTTAGCTTAATTCAAATCAAATTCGATCCACGGTTTATTTAAGCTAGGTTTACCTTCATACTAAGTTTAATTTAAACTAAGTTGATCTTAAACTAAGTATAACTTTAACAAAGTTTTACTTAAAGTATGTTTTACTTAAACTATGTTTAACTTAAACAAAGTATATTTTAAACAGAGTTTTACTTTAACTAATATAAATCTACTGGGTCGATTATGGATGGCAACCGAACAACAGTTGCTTTGGCAGTTGCTGAAAGTTGTATTACGGATGGCAACTTGCAACTGAGAGCTACGAGTGTCAGTTGCTATTTACTGTTTTTCTGGCAACCACAAATTTGCAGTTGCCGACTGGCATATTCGGTTGTTATCCATAATCGAGACAAAATACACTTTTACTGGAACTTACATTAACCTAAAGTGAGTTTAACTTTAACTAAGTCTTTTTAACAAAGTTTTATTAAATCTTGGTTTAACTTAACAAATTTTTTCAAACACAGTTTAAGTTCAACTTAGTTCATCTTAAACGCTATTTAACTTAAACAAAGTCTTATTTAAGCAAAGTTTTACTTAAACTTGTTTTAACCTAAATTTATTTTACGTTTTTACATAATAAAAGATCAACGAAGCTTTTTAAAATATAGTGTTGGTGGAACCCATACAGAACAGTAAAATGTATTTAATAAAAATATTATATAAATTTGGTTTTACTTAAACTGTGTTTAATTTTAACCAATATTTTCAAACACAGTTTTACTGAAACTAGAATTATTTTAAACTAAGTATAACTTAACCTAAGCATACAAAAATGATAGTTTAAACGCACGAAAATATGTAAGTTTTAAACAATTAACATGGTCATGTTATAATTATCGAACGAATGATGCAACTAGGAGCTAAGTATAATCAACATAAAGTTCTTTATATTAAAAAATGAGTTTTAGTTTAGAAAATATTTATGAAACAAATTTTGTATGGAAATTAGTTTTAATAATCAGTTATAAAATTAAAATAATATTTTTTTTTTTTCGAAAAAAAGGCCCCAAATTCTAAGGAATATATTTTTGAAATTTTTTTCTATTTTAGTTAACAAGTCAACTGAATTGGAGTACAACTCCATGTTTTTCTTATTACGATTCACAACCAAATGATGTTTTTTTTGTTAACGCTAACACGGGTAACAAATTATCGAAGAAGCTTCGCTGTGTCAAACTCTTAAACCTCAGAGGAATTTTTTTTTAAAAAGTCTATTTTACAGGAAAAAAAATGGTGATTGTTAATCTCTAATCTCATTGTTAAAAATTTTGTTTCGTATATATATTTTTTAAATTTTTTTAGCATATTTTTTATTGCCACATTTTAGCACTTTTCCAGAAATATTTTTAATTTTGTCTCACCAATTTTGTGCAACACTGGCAATAATCCATTATCACTCACTCACTGTCAATTTAGGGGCTGCTAATCGTTTCCTAAAATCAATTTGAATCTTTTATAGAAATGTTTTTCAATTCTATTTAATTACACATAATTATAGCAGCATTAAAAACCACAATTAACATTAACTTTCAATATGAATTATTAGCAAATTTAGCAGATATAATCATCGTATGAGTATCAAATCAACATTCAACCACTTTATTAATATGCTCTAATAGTTTTGTAGTTTTAGTGAAATATTTAAAAAATAAAACAAAAAAAATTCAACTATTTAAGTTTAGTTTTTAATGCTTGTAAGCAGCACAGGTCATTTAACTAATTTGGGCATGTTTAAAAAAATATTTGCGTTTAATATAACAATTAACTGAAAGAAATATTGCATTTATTTTTTATTAACCGAAAAACTATTTTGTAATCAGTTTTTCCCGGCTAATAAATTTTTTTTATGGTGCTGACATTATAAAAACTATTAATGGCTTTAAAATTTTGATAAACACAATATGTTTAAAATAAAAAATTAATTTTGTCGGTATTTCTTTTTTTTTATTAAAAACAATCACTTGCATTGCAGTCAGTTAAATTCAGTTACATATAAAAATCAAAATCTTTGAAAACAAATCAGCTTTTTATTAGTAAATCAGCCAAAAATGGTAGCGTCGTAAGCTTTGGTTTTCGTTTAGGGAAAAACCATACATAATTGTTGATTTGTGGCATTTTAAAAACTAAAAAAAAATCGACTAATTAATTGATGTGTCAAATATGAACAAATAAAAGTTTTACTAGAGTATAAAAATTAAATTTTTATATAATTTTTTAAAAAAATAACCAGATTCACTACTACGTCACAGGCTCTTTTCCATTGCCATTTGGCTGTTGTATGCATAGCTTTTGGCAACTTGGTAATCGTATGCTTCATTAACTGAATTGAAGTGATTTGAAACGATTTAATATTGTAGTCGTATTTAACCGTTTTACAATGTGGCAATGAACTTCCAAAATCAAGCCAATTTCATTTGTCAACAATCAGAGAAGTTATGCTTTTTGAATTTCTTGTCATCTATCAATTAACTTTAGTTGTAATTATATCAGATTGATTAATCTATAGATAATGTGTTGACCATAAATAATTGTGCACTATAAATACGAAAGCTGGTGTGACTGGAGTACAATGCAGAAGCAGCATGTACATATAAAATAAATATAATTGCTAGAAAATGTCCAGTATAAACGAATTTACACCAGGTTGTCTTATTAGTGCAAATACAACAATTCGCCGCAAAATCTGATCTGAAGTGTCAAAAGAAATGCGACAACGTTTTGGTATAAAATTCAACATTAAAATGGAAACTTTATTGAAAGAAAGATTAACAAAACAAAGTCCAAACAATGGTATAATAAACAGGAAGGAGGTATTGCAACATACATTAAAATTTATTTAAAATAGTCCCACTGACTAAAAAAGCGTACACATCAATATGTCTTATGCCCGTGAAGTTTTAAGTTTACAATTTGGAAATTATGCAAATCATGTTGGAGCTCACTGGTGGAACATACAAGTAAGTAAAAGTGAATGAAATAAACAGATAATTGATAAAAATTGCGTTACTGTTTCAAAGGAGTCGGAATTCACGTATGATCAATCCGCTGAGCCGGGAGATATATGCCATGATGTATTTTATAGGCAAGGTGTTAATCACAATGTAAGTTAATTTTATTTAAAAAATTTGATAAAAATAACTTTGCAGTCCTTCCCAATTTTAAGAAACAAACAACTTACACCCCGCGCTTGTTATTGGTCGATTTGGATGGCTCACTAAAGCATTTACCACGCGAGGGTGAACTTTACGGCAATAGCTTGAAAAGAGGCGGCCTGGATGATATTGCAACGGCGGAGAATATTACACAACATGCTGCTGTTAAAAAACTTAAGAAGGACTTGGTTTGGCAGCCATCAGATATAGAAATATGCGTTGGTGAAAAGGATAATAATCTAGCAGATAATGTTGGCACATGGTCTGATTTTCTCTACGCTCGCTATCATCCTCGCACTGTAAATATTATCAAACAAAACCGGCATGATAGTGAAAAACAAACGCTATGCACTTTCCCGCGGCGTTGAACTATGGCAGACAGAGGAGTTTCCAAGATGATTTTTGCGATCGTATACGTCAGTATGTTGAGGAATGTGATTTTTTGCAGGATTTTCAAACGACTTTTGATTCCTTTAATGGGTTTTCTGGTTTGGCTACTAAATGTTTAGAATACAAAAATCATGAATAAAAAAGTATGCGCATATACACATACAATGTATATTGAAATTAAATAACATGTATAGGTATGTATGTATCACATCAATTTTTCAATAGCTTTGTTATATGTATTTTGAAAAATAAAAAAAAGCTAACCCAACTTTTAAACATAATCAATTTTTGACACTTCAAATTCACATCTGATCTCTGTTTTAGCTAACGAGGCCACCTGGTCTTTAATTCGTCTTGGTTTTACCAAGGCTATAGCAGCTTTTTCACTAGTCTACGATTAGACTATAACTTCACTATAACTGGTTATTACTAGAATGTAACTTTACTGTAGCTGGTTTTTTAAACTAGACTAGACTACGAATAACTTCACTACAGATAGTTTTCGACAACACTATATTAGACTATAAATTTAGCTGATTCTGAATTTGTGCGTTCGGATGATATTAGGCGGGCCTCTTCAAGCTCTGTGCTGACTTTCATAAGGAGAGTCATTCAGAGCTTGGTTTAATTTTTAGAGATCCATGGCACAAAAGATCCAACAGGTGTCGCAGTGCCGGTCCTTGGACCAGATCTATCTACTTATCTATCTATCTCTATCTATGCTGATTTTTATCTAAATTGCTATTTAATTGTTATTGGACTACGACTTAACAATAGCTCTTATTATAATAGACTACCTTACCCGATTAAGCTTTGCTGAATCTATTCTCTTAAAAATTTTATTTATTTGTTGTGGGTTAGTAAATCTATATGCATTTCGATGGGTGCTAAATACTAACTCATCAGTAGATATTTGCCATTTATGTTTGAAAAGTTCCAAAACTCATTTACTCATACATAAAGTCGCAAATACATTTTGCGAATTACAAAGCACTAGCAAAATAGCTTTTAAAAAACTTTACAATTATCACAACAAACAATTTTCTTCATTCATTATGAATGTGTTTACTTTTCTACAAACCTATATACAATTAGACAACCGTTGGTTGCCAATAAATGTATTTATAAGGCAAAATGAAAAGTAAACCTCCCGTTTACAAAATATGACATTTATTCGAGCAAATATTCAAGAATTTATGTTTTTTTAAGAAAATATTAAATTTTTAAAAACATAAATTCTTGAGTATTTGCTCTAATAAATGTCATATTTTTTTTTTTTTTTAATTAGGACCAGCACTCAGGGGATGACCCCTACGTATACAGTGCACTGTGCCGGAACTCAGAGAGAGGGATAGAGTAGAGAAGATAGATGTTGAAAATTTAGAAGACTTAACTCGTTCACAACTTTGCTTTGCGCGTTATGTTAATTTTTAAGGCAGTGTTGAGGCGCCTCCGGTGTTAAGTAGACGTATTAACTTTGTTTAGTTGAATTAGCAAGCATTTTATTAATTGTTTTACTTCGCCGATGTTTCTGCTAACCGACGAAGGAGGGCGATGTTGTGTACATTAGCTTCGAACTGCATCAATCGCTGTCGGAACAGTTTTTTAGTGACCAGTGCTATGCCTTCATCACTTAAATAGTCCGACAACAATTAATACAACGTCTCACTAATGTACATTAGAGAAATTAATGATGTTGATTGATTTGCTCTGTCCAGGGTTTGAACCCAGGCCCAAGTCATTGTTTGCTTAGTAGTCAACGCGCTAACCACTTCAGCCAACACCAACCACCCTTTTTAAATATATTATTTAAAAATAAAACTAATATTTATAATTATAAAGTACAGCTCTTTTTATACATCACTAGCCTATCCCGGTGTGCTTCGCTACGACCCTCGTTATAAAATAAAATTAAAAGTATTTATATATCCTATTGTGACAATTTAATGACGATCGGTCCAGTAGTTAAGACTATATTACGATTTTTAATTTTCCTAAAAAGGGGCGTGGTCCCACCCACTTTTCGCCTGGTACGTATTCCAAATTATGCCAATACCATATGTACCAAATATCATCGACGTAGGTCCAAAAATGCCCAAAATATGGGGAAGTTATTTGATAATCAATTATTGTGGCGTGCCATTTGCAACGCCCTACCTCCCCCCCCGTTCGATCCAACAAACGATTTCTAAAAGCAAAAAAATATTCTGGACCTTTTCCATATGCTGAAAGAATTTTGAAAATTGATCCACAAATGGCGAAGTTATCCTCACTTTACATTATAAAATCTGTTAAAAACTACGTGGTAGGAGTAACGTAATTTAAAAAAGTGGGCGTAAAAGTGGGTGTGGTTGAAAAGAAGTAGCCTATAAATCATCCGAGAGTTCCAGTTAAATACTGTGAAAATTTCAGGAAGATCGGTCCAAGGGTTTGGCCTGGCCTCCTATAAGGAACAAACAAACATATAAACAGACACACATTCGGTTTTATATATACGAGTATAGATAAAATACATATATAGAAAATTATAGTTCTTTAATCTAAAGCTTTCTAATATTCTCTCAACACTTAAAAAAAAGGTTTAAATATAAAGGACGAAGTATGCAGATTCCTTTTAAATAAAAATAATTTTTAAAGTCTGTGTAATTATGAGAGGGAGTTGCTATAAGCATTATATTTTCGTTTGTATGGCGGGGGGTTACCGGTTTCTTCACCCTTTTACCGCTTTAAAATGTTGCTGGGAGTTAACCGTTTTCCTCTTTCTATCGCCCAAGGTTTTGCTGGAATCATTGTAGGCAATTATGAGTGAAAAAAGATATCTGGCAAATGTCCACCACGAGCACGCTGACAGATGTCAATTTTTCATCGATTTGTCGATTTTTAATCA
Organism: Lypha dubia; assembly: GCA_947311025.1. Lineage (NCBI taxonomy): Eukaryota > Metazoa > Arthropoda > Insecta > Diptera > Tachinidae > Lypha > Lypha dubia. The sequence goes on along the minus strand of OX371262.1, from coordinate 6,337,627 downwards.
CTTTTTGCCAAAATGGCGGGTCTATTTCGTTTATCACATCACGGATTTTGAGTTTTAAGGCTGCAATCGTTTCGATTGGCTCCGTATATACACTGTCCTTAACATAGCCCCACAAAAAATAACCCAGAGGAGTTAAATCATACGATCTGGCTGGCCACTTAACGGCTGATTTACGTGAAATTATGCGGCCGGGAAATTTGGTTTGCAATAAATTGATCGTTTCATTGGCTGTGTGACATGTGGCATCGTCCTGTTGATACCACATGTTAGTGATATCCACGTTATCCATAATAGGCCAAAATTGAGTTGTTAACATCTAGCGATAGCCTAATTCATTGACCTTTACCGCATTTCCAGCCTCATCATCGATAAAAAAAGCGGCCCAATCACGCCTCCAGATCACATAGCGCAGCATCTAGTGGCACGTTGAGCATGCAAAGGCTTCTCAATAATCGCTCTAGGATTTTTAGAATCCCAAATGCGGCTATTTTGCTTGTTTATATACCCTCACAGAAAAAATATTTAATTTTTTTTTTTCAATTAACCCTTTTAATTAAAAATATAAAAAAATTTTATTAAATATTTAATTTATTTAATTAATTTTTAATTGTAATAAATAAAAATTTAATTGATAATATTAACTTGTTTACTGGTGCAAATTTAATAAAATTTTTTATTGATATCACAAATTTTTTAATTGAAATCAATTTTTATTTTTTTCTGTGCTGACAAGTGAAAATGGGCTTCGTCTGAAAAATTGATTTATTCTGAAAAACTAACCTGCTGAATGAATTGAGCGAATCTACGGCGATGTGAATAATCGGTTGGCTGCACTTCCTGCACCAGTTGAACCTTGTAAGGCTTCAAAGCCAAATCCTTATGCAAATTTCGCCATGTGGTGGTTTTGGATAGCCCCAATCGTTGAGAACGTCGAGGAATTGACAAATTTGGATCTGCTTCAACACTGCGGCTCACGCCTACGATGTTTTCAGTTGAACGACCCATTTTGTATCGAACCTTAACGACCAAATTTTTAATAGTGGTCTCAGAAGTACGATTATGTTGTCCAAAAATATCACGAATTTTACGAAATGTGACTTTAACAGAACTACCATTTTCACAGTGGATTTTAATTATATTAATGCGATTTTCGACCGAAATTGAATTGATTGCAACAATTGACAATGCATGTACTACGAATACATCGAAAAACTAAATGTCAAAACTATCATGTTGTTATTGTCCACAATTGAAAAACAAAGTTCTTGTTGAAAACCCCTTTATTATAGTTTCTCATATAGTGAATATTAATAAAATCTGTTTATGAGGGGTCTCCTCACCTCTTAACTCTTCATGATTTGCCTAGAAAACGTATTATATTGTAGGAATAAACCACATCGAATTTCCAGCATTTTCGGTTTTAAAAATACTTTAGAAGGGGGCTAAGTTCCCGTTACCCCTTTTCAAACGCTTCAAGATTTTCCTAGAAATTGTTTTATATTCTAGCAATAACCCACATCGAATTTCATAACATTCACTATTTTAGTGTGTCTATTAATTTATAAGAGGGTGGGTAAACTTTCCCCTCTAATATAAAAAGAAAAAACAAATTATCCTATTTGAATTCTCGCTGTTTTCAGCGATTTTATACCCCCCCCTTTACAAATTTTTCATTGCAAAATTTCCAATCCGTAACAAATCTTTAACCACCCCTCCCCCTGGAGCGTTAAGTAATATGTGCACAGCCCCTATACGAGTACAAAAAAATTTTTATCGGTCCATAAATAACGGGTTTATTTCTTAAGGAATATTTTGGGGAGCCGCTTACTTTTCTAAGGATCCAAAAATTTCAGTGGCAACTTGCCACTTGCCACTAAAAAAAATAATTTAAAAAAAAATAATGGCACCAAACTGCAAGAAAACCTGTACAAAAAAAATTTAAATCAGTGAACAATTTCCCCCAAAAAAATTGTTTAGAGGGAGAAGGGAACAATTTTCCACAATTTAGAAAAAAATAACTAGTTCAAATACAAATAGAATATTGAAAGCCGACAATAAATTAACACGTTATCAAGCGGGGGAACGATTTGCCACCGATTTTCCATAAAAGTTTATGAAACCCAATATCAAGCAAAACTATTGAAAATCTAAAATATCCCTTCTTTTTTGTTTGAGGTCACTTAACAAATATACAAACAAAGATTCATTTAAATATGATTACCTTAATATAGAAAGGACCTAACAATTTTTTTTAATCAAGTTTTTGTGTTTTTTTTTTAAATTGATAATTTAGAGCGTTACCTATCGAAATATTGATAAACATGTGTTTTGAAACATTTAATAAGTTTGGGCATTTATGTATTAAGGTAACGCTGTTACATTTTATAAGATTTTCCCATATTTTTAACAAATTTAATTTATACAATGTTTTATAATCGAATGTTACTAAATAAACACCTTTCTATTTTGCAGCATGGACGCACCAAACGATTGGTGACGTCCGTCCGGCCACATCTAAACGTGGTACGGGGTAAGTGTTATCTTTACAACATTATTTCCTAAATTATATGACACACAATTTGATATTTTTCTCATCTATTTTATATATTTTTTATGTTAATTTTAACATTCAATTCAATTAAATTTAAACAATTTTCAAAATAAACAAAGAAAGAAATAAGAAAAAAACTGAAAAAAACGTTAAACGTACATCACTGGCATTGTAACTCAAAATGAATTTCAATGCTTTTTATATTTTCTGTAATATTCAATTGATAAATGAGCAACTTTATGATTTTATCGCAACTGCGTGTTAAAGTCATTTCTTAAATATCGTGTACAAGTTTTCCACTTGCATATGGGTTTCTTTCAAAGTGTAACAAAATTTATTAAAAAAAAAAATAAATACACAACTCGACTTAATTAAGCTCAATGACTTGGTGGTAAAGCCGAAAGTGATGGCAATAAAAAAATATTGTAAAAAAACAAAACTCTTAAGATAATTTTGAAAAAATTTCACACAAAAGCCTTATTTTTCTTTGGTTGTTAAATACCCGCATTAACATCTCTACATCTCTCCCCCTTTTTAACAGCGCATTTTAATCAGTCATCGCAACTGTAATAATTCATTTGAAAATTTTAACATAAAATCCAATACATTCGCATGATAAATTACAACTCTGCCTGTTAAAATTTTACTACAATTTGTTGTTTGTTTGTTTCTTTGTTCGTTTGCTTTCATCTCAATGAAAATAAATATTTTCATTCGCTTTTCACTTTCAAAAATGTGTATATTTTCAAATTACATACATACATAGATGCTATTGTAAAAAGCAATAATCTTTGAATTGCCAAATGCGAAGTGTAACAACTATTTTGAACAACCAGCTTAAATATGAAGTTGTACTGAAATCTTTTACAACAGTGGTGCCCAAACTATCAATCCTATAGGCACGTGTTGAAAAACAAACATACGTCGTTCACTACGTGTGTGAGACACACAGCTATCGATATCTAAAGAAGATGTGTGCATACATACAATTTCGAATGTGATAGTGGTTTTTAATTCCTAGAATGAAAATCATCGAAAGACTTTGGTACTGGTGTGGTATTTGTCAGGAGTGCAGGACTTTAACACGCTAAAAACGCCCCTTTACACTAAACCAAACGTTTATTTGTATGTGCATGTGGGGAGGGACCACTGTTTTAGATCATTGACAGTCAGATGGATGTAGAGAATGTTGTTGCAAGATATAATGCTGTGTTGTATATAAGTATGCATGCTACCGCACCAAGTTTTTCCTTTATTGTCAATTAAAGTTATTGTTTGTCTTAACATCGAAAATCAATTAAATTATTAACTGGCCAAATTTTCTTACTTAATTTGCCATGAGAAATGTAATAAATTTTTTTAAGAGATTTTTTATGTATTCAACATTAAATCAATTAAAATTTTTTAAGCAATATTTTTTTTTTAAAAATGGAAGTTAATTTTTTAAAAACTATTTTTATAAATTTTTTTCAAGAAGTACCTAAAAAAAATTATTAAAAAAAATACTTCTAAGAAAACTGTAGCTTTCAAACAATTTCCCTCAATATAGAATATTTTTTAAAAAAGTACACTTTTAAAAAAATTAATTGTTTCAAAAAGTACCAATTCAAAAAAAGTACCAAATCTTAAAGACTGCTCTGTTTATAAAAATATACCCAATACTTTTTCTTTAAAAGGTATCTCTAGAAAAACTTATTTATTTTTAGAAAAAAGTACTTTTTATGAAATATTTAGTACTTTTTTATTTTATACTCATTAAAAAGAAAATACCTTTTGGCATATAGAGTGCTAGAAACTGTAGCTTTCAAACAAATGCCCTCAATATAGTATATTTTTTAAAAAAGTACAATTTTAAAAAAATCAATTGTTTCAAAAGGTACCAATTCAAAATAGTACCTTTATAAAAATATAGCCAATACTTTTTCTTTAAAAAAATCATCTCTAGAAAAAGTTATCTCTTTTTTAAAAAAAGTATTTTTCATGAAATATTTAGTACTATTTTATTTTATACTCATTAAAAAGAAAATACCTTTTGGCATATAGAGTGCTAGAAACTGAAGCTTTCAAACAAATGCCCTCAATATAGAATATTTTTTAAAAAAGTACAATTTTAAAAAAATCAATTGTTTCAAAAGGTACCAATTCAAAAAGTACCTTTATAAAAATATACCCAATACTTTTTCTTTAAAAAAGGCATCTCTAGAAAAAGTTATTTCTTTTTTAAAAAAAGTATTTTTCGTGAAATATTTAGTACTTTTTTATTTTATACTCAAACCTTTAATTAAACAGAAAATACCACCTTTTTGGCAGATAGAGTGCTAGCATCATTAAATGCACATTCTCTTGTGTATTTTACAAATCGAATTGCATTTTTCATGTTCGTAAATTTTGAACACGGCTTTGGCGGTTTTTAAACAACAACAACAACATCAGCATTTATGATGTATTTGACAGAATTCAAAGTTTCTGTCACAAAACCGAAAATGTATCTAACTTTTTCCATTTTAAATAAATTTCCTTTCATCGTATCTGTACACAAATTTGTACGCTTAGTTGTATGTCTTACTTGCTGCAATTGTATGGATACGTTATAAATACACATACTGTGTGTGTATTAATAACGGAATCTGTTTAAATGTCGTAAATTATTTCAGCTGACAATGACCGCTAATTGCAATGTTCTTAAAACTAAAAGTAGTTTTATTTCGAACTAATAGTGTCTCATTTCATTTTTATCTCATATTTTATTTTTCACTCTTTTGCTGAGTGTCTACAATATTTATTTTAAATACATAGAAAAATAGTTATGTATGTAGTTGTTGTATGTTAAAACCAAACAGACAGGATTTATGCTGTTACATTTTTGATTTGTTAGGATTTGTTCAGCTTACAGGTCAGTGTTATGGTTGAATGAATCATAAGTAGACAGATTATGAAATAAAATAACAGTTTATTTGTCATTTGAAATAACCAGAAATCACCGAAAATGAAAAAGTTGTTTCAAATGTTAATTGAAATACAAATAAATTAATATCAAAATTGTTTTTATTTATACAGAAAATATGACATTTAAAATGTGCTGTTAAATTTGTATTGTATGTTCAGCTGTCAAAATTCCGTATGAAATAAAGCCATCGTGCTTTATTTTCGCAGGTATTATAAAATGTTGCGAGCAACATTTCATATGTTTATCCAGGAAAAAAGATTTTTTCACGAATTTTCCACGCAAATTTTTTATATACCCTTGGCTTTAATTTTCCATTGGTCTAAATGAGTGACAAACATAAATGTGCCCACAAATAGCCAAATTCCCGTAGAGCTGAACAAAATTTACCCAATTTTAATTTTTTAAATTTTATAGAAAAATTCTCAAATACAATTGAGAAATCTGACTTACGTAGTCAATAAGTATTGATTCTTGGCATTAGTTTCCCATTGGTCCAAATGAGTGACAAACAAAGTTTATAGAAAAATTCTCAAATACAATTGAGAAATCGGACTTACGTAGTCAATAAGTATTGATTCTTAGCATTAGTTTCCCATTGGTCCAAATGAGTGACAAACATAAATGTGCCCACAAATAGCCAAATTCCCGTAGAGCTGACCAAAATTCACACAATTTTAATTTTTAAAATTTTATAGAAAAATTCTCAAATACAATTGAGAAATCGGACTTACGTAGTCAATAAGTATTGATTCTTGGAATTAGTTTCTTATTGGTCCAAATGAGTGACAAACAAATCTTATAGAAAAATTCTCAAATACAATTGAGAAATCAGACTTACGTAGTCAATAAGTATTGATTCTTGGAATTAGTTTCCCATTGGTCCAAATGAGTGACAAACAAATCTTATAGAAAAATTCTCAAATACAATTGAGAAATCGGACTTACGTAGTCAATAAGTATTGATTCTTGGAATTAGTTTCCCATTGGTCCAAATGAGTGACAAACAAATCTTATAGAAAAATTCTCAAATACAATTGAGAAATCGGACTTACGTAGTCAATAAGTATTGATTCTTGGAATTAGTTTCCCATTGGTCCAAATGAGTGACAAACAAATCTTATAGAAAAATTCTCAAATACAATTGAGAAATCAGACTTACGTAGTCAATAAGTATTGATTCTTGGAATTAGTTTCCCATTGGTCCAAATGAGTGACAAACAAATCTTATAGAAAAATTCTCAAATACAATTGAGAAATCAGACTTACGTAGTCAATAAGTATTGATTCTTGGAATTAGTTTCCCATTGGTCCAAATGAGTGACAAACAAATCTTATAGAAAAATTCTCAAATACAATTGAGAAATCAGACTTACGTAGTCAATAAGTATTGATTCTTGGAATTAGTTTCCCATTGGTCCAAATGAGTGACAAACAAATCTTATAGAAAAATTCTCAAATACAATTGAGAAATCGGACTTACGTAGTCAATAAGTATTGATTCTTGGAATTAGTTTCCCATTGGTCCAAATGAGTGACAAACAAATCTTATAGAAAAATTCTCAAATACAATTGAGAAATCAGACTTACGTAGTCAATAAGTATTGATTCTTGGAATTAGTTTCCCATTGGTCCAAATGAGTGACAAACAAATCTTATAGAAAAATTCTCAAATACAATTGAGAAATCGGACTTACGTAGTCAATAAGTATTGATTCTTGGAATTAGTTTCCCATTGGTCCAAATGAGTGACAAACAAATCTTATAGAAAAATTCTCAAATACAATTGAGAAATCAGACTTACGTAGTCAATAAGTATTGATTCTTGGAATTAGTTTCCCATTGGTCCAAATGAGTGACAAACAAATCTTATAGAAAAATTCTCAAATACAATTGAGAAATCAGACTTACGTAGTCAATAAGTATTGATTCTTGGAATTAGTTTCCCATTGGTCCAAATGAGTGACAAACAAATCTTATAGAAAAATTCTCAAATACAATTGAGAAATCGGACTTACGTAGTCAATAAGTATTGATTCTTGGAATTAGTTTCCCATTGGTCCAAATGAGTGACAAACAAATCTTATAGAAAAATTCTCAAATACAATTGAGAAATCGGACTTACGTAGTCAATAAGTATTGATTCTTGGAATTAGTTTCCCATTGGTCCAAATGAGTGACAAACAAATCTTATAGAAAAATTCTCAAATACAATTGAGAAATCAGACTTACGTAGTCAATAAGTATTGATTCTTGGAATTAGTTTCCCATTGGTCCAAATGAGTGACAAACAAATCTTATAGAAAAATTCTCAAATACAATTGAGAAATCGGACTTACGTAGTCAATAAGTATTGATTCTTGGAATTAGTTTCCCATTGGTCCAAATGAGTGACAAACAAATCTTATAGAAAAATTCTCAAATACAATTGAGAAATCGGACTTACGTAGTCAATAAGTATTGATTCTTGGAATTAGTTTCCCATTGGTCCAAATGAGTGACAAACAAATCTTATAGAAAAATTCTCAAATACAATTGAGAAATCGGACTTACGTAGTCAATAAGTATTGATTCTTGGAATTAGTTTCCCATTGGTCCAAATGAGTGACAAACAAATCTTATAGAAAAATTCTCAAATACAATTGAGAAATCGGACTTACGTAGTCAATAAGTATTGATTCTTGGAATTAGTTTCCCATTGGTCCAAATGAGTGACAAACAAATCTTATAGAAAAATTCTCAAATACAATTGAGAAATCGGACTTACGTAGTCAATAAGTATTGATTCTTGGAATTAGTTTCCCATTGGTCCAAATGAGTGACAAACAAATCTTATAGAAAAATTCTCAAATACAATTGAGAAATCTGACTTACGTAGTCAATAAGTATTGATTCTTGGAATTAAGTTCCCATTGGTCCAAATGAGTGACAAACAAATCTTATATAAAAATTCTCAAATACAATTGAGAAATCTGACTTACGAAGTCAATAAGTATTGATTCTTGGAATTAAGTTCCCATTGGTCCAAATGAGTGACAAACAAATCTTATAGAAAAATTCTCAAATACAATTGAGAAATCGGACTTACATAGTCATTAAGTATTGATTCTTGGCATTAGTTTCCCATTGGTCCAATGAGTGACAAACATATTTTATAGAAAAATTCTCAAATACAATTGAGAAATCGGACTTACGTAGTCAATAAGTATTGATTCTTGGAATTAGTTTCCCATTGGTCCAAATGAGTGACAAAGAAATCTTATAGAAAAATTCTCAAATACAATTGAGAAATCGGACTTACGTAGTCAATAAGTATTGATTCTTGGAATTAGTTTCCCATTGGTCCAAATGAGTGACAAACAAATCTTATAGAAAAATTCTCAAATACAATTGAGAAATCGGACTTACGTAGTCAATAAGTATTGATTCTTGGAATTAGTTTCCCATTGGTCCAAATGAGTGACAAACAAATCTTATAGAAAAATTCTCAAATACAATTGAGAAATCTGACTTACGTAGTCAATAAGTATTGATTCTTGGAATTAAGTTCCCATTGGTCCAAATGAGTGACAAACAAATCTTATAGAAAAATTCTCAAATACAATTGAGAAATCTGACTTACGTAGTCAATAAGTATTGATTCTTGGAATTAAGTTCCCATTGGTCCAAATGAGTGACAAACAAATCTTATAGAAAAATTCTCAAATACAATTGAGAAATCGGACTTACATAGTCATTAAGTATTGATTCTTGGCATTAGTTTCCCATTGGTCCAATGAGTGACAAACATATTTTATAGAAAAATTCTCAAATACAATTGAGAAATCGGACTTACGTAGTCAATAAGTATTGATTCTTGGAATTAGTTTCCCATTGGTCCAAATGAGTGACAAAGAAATCTTATAGAAAAATTCTCAAATACAATTGAGAAATCGGACTTACGTAGTCAATAAGTATTGATTCTTGGAATTAGTTTCCCATTGGTCCAAATGAGTGACAAACAAATCTTATAGAAAAATTCTCAAATACAATTGAGAAATCGGACTTACGTAGTCAATAAGTATTGATTCTTGGAATTAGTTTCCCATTGGTCCAAATGAGTGACAAACAAATCTTATAGAAAAATTCTCAAATACAATTGAGAAATCGGACTTACGTAGTCAATAAGTATTGATTCTTGGAATTAGTTTCCCATTGGTCCAAATGAGTGACAAACAAATCTTATAGAAAAATTCTCAAATACAATTGAGTAATCGGACTTACGTAGTCAATAAGTATTGATTCTTGGAATTAGTTTCCCATTGGTCCAAATGAGTCACAAACAAATCTTATAGAAAAATTCTCAAATACAATTGAGAAATCGGACTTACGTAGTCAATAAGTATTGATTCTTGGAATTAGTTTCCCATTGGTCCAAATGAGTGACAAACAAATCTTATAGAAAAATTCTCAAATACAATTGAGAAATCTGACTTACGTAGTCAATAAGTATTGATTCTTGGAATTAGTTTCCCATTGGTCCAAATGAGTGACAAACAAATCTTATAGAAAAATTCTCAAATACAATTGAGAAATTGGACTTACGTAGTCAATAAGTATTGATTCTTGGAATTAGTTTCCCATTGGTCTAAATGAGTGAAAAACAAATCTTATAAAAAAATTCTCAAATACAATTGAGAAATCGGACTTACGTAGTCAATAAGTATTGATTCTTGGAATTAGTTTCCCATTGGTCCAAATGAGTGACAAACAAATCTTATAGAAAAATTCTCAAATACAATTGAGAAATCGGACTTACGTAGTCATTAAGTATTGATTCTTGGCATTAATTTCCCATTGGTCCAATGAGTGACAAACATATTTTATAGAAAAATTTTCAAATACAATTGAGAAATCGGACTTACGTAGTCAATAAGTATTGATTCTTAGCATTAGTTTCCCATTGTACCAAATGAGTGATAAACAAATCTTATAGAAAAATTCTCAAATACAATTGAGAAATCGGACTTACATAGTCATTAAGTATTGATTCTTGGCATTAGTTTCCCATTGGTCCAAATGAGTGACAAACATATTTTATAGAAAAATTCTCAAATACAATTGAGAAATCTGACTTACGTAGTCAATAAGTATTGATTCTTGGAATTAGTTTCCCATTGGTCCAAATGAGTGACAAACAAATCTTATAGAAAAATTCTCAAATACAATTGAGAAATCTGACTTACGTAGTCAATAAGTATTGATTCTTGGAATTAGTTTCCCATTGGTCCAAATGAGTGACAAACATAAATTTTATAGAAAAATTCTCAAATACAATTGAGAAATCTGACTTACATTGTCATTAAGTATTGATTCTTGGAATTAGTTTCCCATTGGACCAAATGAGTGATAAACAAATCTTATAGAAAAATTTTCAAATACAATTGAGAAATCGGACTTACGTAGTCAATAAGTATTGATTCTTGGCATTAGTTTCCCATTGGTCCAATGAGTGACAAACATATTTTATAGAAAAATTCTCAAATACAATTGAGAAATCGGACTTACGTAGTCAATAAGTATTGATTCTTGGCATTAGTTTCCCATTGGTCCAATGAGTGACAAACATATTTTATAGAAAAATTCTCAAATACAAATGAGAAATCGGACTTACATAGTCAATAAGTATTGATTCTTGCATTAGTTTCCCATTGGTCCAATGAGTGACAAACATATTTTATAGAAAAATTCTCAAATACAATTGAGAAATCGGACTTACGTAGTCAATAAGTATTGATTCTTGGCATTAGTTTCCCATTGGTCCAATGAGTGACAAACATATTTTATAGAAAAATTCTCAAATACAATTGAGAAATCGGACTTACGTAGTCAATAAGTATGGACCCTTGGCTTTAATTTCCCATTGGACCAAATGAGTGATAAACAAATTTTATAGAAAAATTCTCAAATACAATTGAGAAATCTGACTTACATAGTCAATAAGTATTGATTCTTGGCATTAGTTTCCCATTGGTCCCAATGAGTGACAAACATATTTTATAGAAAAATTCTCAAATACAATTGAGAAATCGGACTTACGTAGTCAATAAGTATGGACCCTTGGCTTTAATTTCCCATTGGACCAAATGAGTGATAAACAAATTTTATAGAAAAATTCTCAAATACAATTGAGAAATCTGACTTACATAGTCAATAAGTATTGATTCTTGGCATTAGTTTCCCATTGGTCCCAATGAGTGACAAATAAATTTTATAGAAAAATTATCAAATACAATTGCGAAATCTGACTTACGTAGTCATTAAGTATTGATTCTTGGCATTAGTTTCCCATTGGTCCAAATGAGTGACAAACAAATCTTATAGAAAAATTCTCAAATACAATTGAGAAATCGGACTTACGTAGTCAATAAGTATTGATTCTTGGAATTAGTTTCCCATTGGTCCAAATGAGTGACAAACAAATCTTATAGAAAAATTCTCAAATACAATTGAGAAATCGGACTTACGTAGTCAATAAGTATTGATTCTTAGCATTAGTTTCCAATTGGTCCAAATGAGTGACAAACAAATCTTATAGAAAAATTCTCAAATACAATTGAGAAATCGGACTTACGTAGTCAATAAGTATTGATTCTTGGCATTAGTTTCCCATTGGTCCAAATGAGTGACAGACATATTTTATAGAAAAATTCTCAAATACAATTGAGAAATCGGACTTACGTAGTCAATAAGTATTGATTCTTGGAATTAGTTTCCCATTGGTCCAAATGAGTGACAAACAAATCTTATAGAAAAATTCTCAAATACAATTGAGAAATCGGACTTACGTAGTCAATAAGTATGGACCCTTGGCTTTAATTTCCCATTGGTCCCAATGAATGACAAATAAATTTTATAGAAAAATTCTCAAATACAATTGAGAAATCTGACTTACGTAGTCAATAAGTATGGACCCTTGGATGTAATTTCCCATTGGTCCAAATGAGTGACAAACAAATCTTATAGAAAAATTCTCAAATACAATTGAGAAATCGGACTTACGTAGTCAATAAGTATTGATTCTTGGAATTAGTTTCCCATTGGTCCAAATGAGAGACAAACATAAATGTGCCACAAATAGCAAAATTCCCGTGGAGCTGAACAAAATTTACACAATTTTAATTTTTAAAATTTTATTGAAAAATTCTCAAATACAATTGAGAAATCTGACTTACATAGTCAATAAGTATTGATTCTTGGCATTATTTTCCCATTGGTCCCAATGAGTGACAAATAAATTTTATAGAAAAATTCTCAAATACAATTGAGAAATCTGACTAACATAGTCAATAAGTATGGACCCTTGGCTGTAATTTCCCATTGGTCCAAATCAGTGACAAACAAATTTTATAAAAAATTCTCAAATACAAAAGGGTAAAGATTTTTCCCTTTTCCTACAGGTATTGAGTAGCAACTTTAAATGTTTCTATCTCCCAAAATACAGAACCTATAAAAAAATCCCAATAAGTGGTTCACTTCTGTGAACAATAATTTTTAATTTTTCAGAAATTTTGTCAAAATCGTTTGAATAATATGGTCAGAAATTCTATCAGAAGAAATTGTATTGCCTATTAATTATATAGATGTGTGCAATAATATATTCGAAATTGGAAAAAAATATTTTTTTTTCATTTAAGAATGATTCTTAATATAAATATGTCTATATTTTATGGAGATTGAATGGGGATTTTTGTGTCATACTTTTCTGCAAATTGGAGACATGAGGCGATATTTACCTGGCTACACTGTTTTTTTTAATATTTCAAAGTATGGGGTTTTGAAAAATTTCATCGCGTGCTGCTTGGTCCAAAATTTGGTAATATCCTTAAAGTACATACATATAAAGGCATGTACAGGTAGGTACATATTTTTACCTTAATATAGAAAGGCCCTAAGTCAATTGTTTTTTTTTTTTTAATCGCTAAATATTTTTTGTTTATTTTAATAACTTAGAAGAGTACCTTGTGAAATATAATAAATATGGCAGTTTTGGGGACTCTTTATATTCGGGATATGCGGCAATATTTACAAAGTGGCCACACTTTCTGCCAAGAGTACATAGTGATGAGAATATGTAATCAATAATGTCATGTAATCAATACGTCAGTCAGTCGAACGTTACTAATTTCTGCAAACAAATTCAATAAGTAGTGTGTACTGTAGCTAATGATGGTGTATTTGCACTTTGTCGGTCAGAACAAATTTGCACAATGTTAAAGTCACTAAGATACAAAAAAAAAGAAAAAAAAAAAAAGAATATGAAAACACGTAACAACAGTCAGCAGAAATAAGGAAATTATTATTAATTTTACGATGATGATGATGGTGATGATGGCAGTGCTGTCTTTAAAAATTGTGTTTATTTTAGTAATTAAACACAGTTGTTTTGCACAAAAAAACACAAATAAGCACATAACATTGTATACACGAACAGCAAATTTCTACTGAAAAATAATGAAGAACTTTTAAATTTTATTAAAAAAATACATTATACAAAATTGTGAAGTGTTTGCAATACATATATTATTATTATCTTCACTTGCTTGTATTTGTTATTGTGAAATAAATTTCGCTTGTTTGTTGTGCTGGTTAATTTAGATGGTCACGTTTTCCATCTAATAAATATTAATTAAAATTTGTTGTCATTTTGTCTCGTTTTTTTTTAGAAACCATTTACCCTCCCTCCCTGAGTATATTAACGTTAAAATGTTTGCCAAATTTAATTATTTTAAATGACTTGTTAACATAAAACAATTTAAATTATTTAATAATAATTGTTAAAGCAAAAAAAAAAGAAACAACGAAAATTTGTGTAGAATATAGAATGTACTGTAGTTAATGTAATGTAGTTAATTAGTTGCAGACAAGATATTTAAATAAAATTAATTATTGTTATACAATTAATGTATATGATAGTAACGACTCGGGCAGAGGGGGATGTACTGGACTAAGCTCTGAAACATAAACAGGTTTAAAAGACTTTTCAGAAATTTAAATAATTCTGGATATCAAGCAGCCACTTAGTTAGTAACCGGTTTAGTAACCGGGTTGCAATCGGTTTTATAACCGGTTTTGTAACCGGGCTTACAACCGGTTTTGTAATCGGTTTTGCAACCGAAATTTAAATTATTACTAAAATTATGCTGCCCACCGGCATCTTTGATTTAATGCCCACTACCATTATGTTTACATAAAGGGTGTTTTTTATAGAGTGACACAAGTTTAAATCATAATAAAACAAGGAAATATATTTATAATATCAATGAAACGGGCTTTATTGTAAAGAAAATTTTGTGAAATTAATGTTTAAATATGATTTCTGCCGTAAGGCCGCCAAGGCTGGCGCGTAGAAGGCGCAATCCGGAACACCAATTTTCAACAACTTTTCGCATCATTTGCGGCCGTATTTTGCCGATAATTCTTCGTTGATTTCCAGGTGTTCAGTTGTTTGTGGTTTATTAACCCAAAGAAATAATCTAATGGGATCAAATCACACGATCTTGGTGGCCAATTAATTGAGCCATTACGTGAAATTATTTTCTCATCAAAATCAATTGTAGCGCCCGCTGCACGATGAATTTTACGAATAGAACAATTATTTTGATTAAAAATTTTATCAATTTGCACGCGTTGCTCTTGTGTAAGTCAATTCATAATGAAATTTCAAAGCAAACTAAACAAAAAGCGACTACCAGCTGTTAAATGGCTGCTCAAATAAAGCAGAGATGCCAATTCAAAGTTGTGACACTCTATAAAAAACATCGATATTATGATTCGCAATCAATTTTTTACAAATCATAATTATAATAACCACTTATCGAAGTGGACTAACGACATAACGTTGTTCCGTTCTGCCGGGTATGTTGAAATCTAAATTTTTATTGATTTTTGTCTTGTGTCTTGGAAAAGTTGTAATTTATTTTAAATATAAATTAAGGATTAGAGTTACTGTTTTCATTAAAAAAAATGTTCGTAGTTGCTAATTTATTAAATATGAGTAATTTCCCCAATATCTCCTATAAAACATCTCATATCACTCTATTAAATATCAACAGACTTAAAGAAGATTAAACATAAAACTGGAAGTAATTTGGAAAAAAAGAATATCTACCAGTTGCAGATAATTTCGAATTCTATTTGATGTCATTAAAAATGACAGCAAATTACACGCACTCTTTCTTACTCTCTCTCTCTCTCTTTTGCACATTGCACACTTTGCAGCTGCCAAACCAACTATGTATGTATGTGTCTGTCTAATTGTTATAACTTAATTTTTGCTAAATAAAACGAAGTGTTATTTATATTCAATTGGCTTAATTTGCTACTAAAATATGTTTAATCCCATACACCCAGCCACACACACACACACACACAAACACACAGAGTGACAAAATAAAATTTACTCATTGAACAAGTTTTATATAAAATAAAAAAAAAACTATTTTCGTTGAATTTTCACATGCAACAACGCAGCAACTAAAGAGAAAGAGATATTGAAGAAGGAAATCCATTAAAAAAGTTTTCTTAAAAACTACATATTTATATAGACAGATAATCAAGCGTATGCAAGTAAAGTTGCTACAAACCGCAACCGCCTTAGTAGTAGTAGCTGCTGCTAACAAAGATCCAAGAAAGATAGTTGTTGATATTGCAAACAGGATGAGGAGCAACTAAATTGACTTCTTGTCTTTGGGTTTTCTATCTATTTTTGGTTTTGTTCTTTTTCTTTTCTTTTGGTTTAATTTAAACTTGTTTGTCAGTTCAGTGAGTTTCCGTTGATGTGCTGCAGAAGTGAAGCTTTAAAGAACTATAAACTTAAAAGCATATATTTCATATCTATGTACGAAACACTCAAGTAGAGCAACGAGAATATTTGCATATCGTAAAAGTTTGTAATAATAATTTTCCAATGTGAAATGGAGAATTTCAATTTTTTTTTTTTTTTTGCAAACGGGGTAATTGAAACAATAAGAGTTTAATGAGAATTTCCTGCCTTTAGAGCTTTAATGTATCTTTGGTGGGGTCAAAGATTCTTTCTAGTTTTAATTTGCTCAGAACAAAAAAGGAGAAATAAATAATAAAAACAAATTTGTTGTTCCAAAAGTGTAATTGTAGTCCGTATTATTTGTTAGTTAATAAAAAAATACGATTTTAAACTTAATCTTCCATTAAACATCAGATTAAATGTACAAGAGAGCTTCATGTAGAATTAAGCTGGCTACTAGCTGCTTGATAGTTTAGTTTTAGGTCTAATTAATCGGTGGAAGATCATCTATCTTTTTAGGTTAAAAAAACGTTTAAACAGGTAAACACATATATCACCACAAGTTTCCGCTATATTTAGTCGCTAAAAATTGAAATTGGACGTTTAAACTATCATTTAACAGTAGATGATTTTAAGAAATCGAAAATTTTAGCTAATTGTTTTTCTCATCGGATGAAGTGGGTTTTAATGATAATAAAACTTACGATACTGCGAAAAATAGCTTCCAAAAATCTATACCAGTGTTGCGTTTAAGACACCTTCAATTTTTACTCAAGCCTGCAGCTTCCCTTGTGTTCTTCCCGTGTGAGTCTTTTTTGCTTTCCACTGTATTTATACTTTTAAATTTCAGTCAAAAGATAATTTATTTCGAATCTTGTGATATACATATATACTTTTTCAGTTTCACATCTTTTTTTAAATGAATGTTTTTCTTGAACTTGATAGACTGCTGCAGAGAACTGCCTGTTTTTTTTTTTAATTTATTAATTTTTACCATCACATATTAAATAAATTATGAATAGCGAGAATAACGAGAACTGATATAAAGTTAGTAAGATTAAGCCGTGTTTAAAATAATAATAAGTTGTACAAAAGCAGCGTTTAAACTATCACTGATTTATTAAGGTTTAGGTTTAGTTTTTTTTTATTATTTATGAAATACAGTAGTTTAAACTTCTTAGTTTAAGTTAAACTTAGTTTAATTAAAAATTAGATTAAGTTAAACTTAGTTTAAATTATACTTCGATTACTGTATAGTAATTTTATGCTAAACTTAGTTTACGTTAAACTTCGTTTAGGGGGAAAACCTTTAGTAATAAAATTCAAATATTTTAAAATTTGGGATTATTTTCAAAAATTTGAGTTGTTAACTAAAGATCCCTTGCATAGCCTTAGGCTTAGGGTTTTTCTCCACCATGTATTTCCCGACACGTTAAACTTAGTTTGCGTTAAACTAAGTTTAAGTTATAATAAGTTTACTGTATAGTTATTTTACGCTAAACTTAGTTTACGTTAAACTTAGTTTTCGCTAAACTTAATTTAAGTGCAACTTAGATTACGCTTAACCTAGTTAAAATTAAACTCAGTTTCAGTCAAACTAGTATACTAAGTTTAAGAAAAACTTAGTTTAAGTAAGACTTAGCTTACTTTATACTTAGTTTACTTTAATAACGTGCTCTAACTACCGATTGTATTTAAAAATTTCATCACTGATTGTTGCGAAAAAAAGTTTATTGCTAATCTCTGATTCTTAATTCTCAATTAAACTTTCATTCTTTTAAACACATAATTTCATATTAAACATAAAACATTATTAGCTTTTCATTAAGTGAAAAAAATCTAACAAAAATATAATTGATTAAATACAAACATTAAATAAACAATCAACTCTAATCTTACCACATAAACAATGGATGTCTATGCAACTGCATGCATGCTATCTAAAACCCTTTAAAAGAAACTTTAAAGTTATTAATTAAATCTACTGGGCTCCTACAAATATAAAAAATATATTTTGCAATAATTCATTGACTTGGATATGAATTTTAAAATGAATATTTAGTTAATTGTTATTTAGATTTTTTTTTAGTGCTGGTCTTACTTCAGATTAACTTAATATTTCAAAAGATTTTATTTATTCATTATTTTTCCTTAAATAAAACTTATTATAAGACCCTGACATACTCTACTGGCAAATATTAAAATGTGGAAAGATAAGATGCTGCAGTTTCATTAAATTATCGCAAATGTTTGCAGATTTATCAGCATCGAGACGTAACGATTTATTTGTATATAAATTTTTGACCTGTAAGTGATGAACTTCGTCATCATTGTAAATTATTAAGCTATTTAATGAATTATTACAAAATTTATTTAATTATTTTTATGCATCATGCATTATTAATATCCATTGACAAGACAACAGACCGACCAAGGACATTAAAAGTTTTGAGAATTTATTCTGCATTATTTTTTTTTTATACTGGAGGTGATGATGATGATGTTGATGTTGATGTTGATGTCTCGACAAAGATGATGTGATGATATTCATGACATGAAATTAATATTTTTGAAATCAATAAACAATAAATTATACAATCTAGTAGCATTAGGAGAGTTGACAAATTTTTCCAAGGTAAATTAGTGTTTACTCTATTGTTAAAAATATCCAGAATATTTTAAAAGAAAGAAAGAAAAAATTATGCATTAGATTATGACTACAATGTGACACTATTATGATTAAAAGAGATTATAATTAGAATTAAAATAAAATGTGTATATTTAAAAATCCAATGTGCAATGATATGACCAATATAATAGGGTAGACTAGGGTTAAACATATAGTATTCTGTGTAGAGACTTCGACTATTATATGACTGTACTAAGTATCTATGATGTGGATAGACTTTGGCTTCATATTTCTATAATTGTAATTACAATAGGACGAAACATTATGTAGTAGTGCCGATCCTTGCTGTGAGTTGTGGAATCCTGCTGAACATCTCATTGTCATGTTTTCCCCCTAAAGATAGCGAGCGAATCCTGAACATCGAAATGATAATACTGACTTTTTTTTTATGTCAGGAAAACTCCGGAACGTCCGCTGACTTTTTTTTTTAGGGTGGATTTTTTGTCTGGAAGGAGAAATTTTTTGAGAAATGGAATCTTAATAAAACTCGAACTAAATGGAAATTAAGATTATTTTTCGTCTATTTCCACTACTCCATTTCACCCACTAACCAACTGACAGCTCACATACCAACAAAAATTTAGTAAAATTTGTTAAAAGTTTTTAATTATTTATATAAGTTATTTTTCTCTTATTATGGAAATTTTTCCAATATTAAAAAGATCTATAAACTTAAGTTCTGTTCAATTAATTGTCTTCGATAATTTGTTACTCGTTTTAGGATTTACAACAAAATTGGTTCTGATCTATAAAAAAAAATATAGTTGTACTGAGTTGTAGCATTGACAACTCAACTTAGTTGGGTTACGAAGGGCCATTTATAAATACTATATCTAAAGGGTTTTCCAATAAGAGTGATATGATCTCTTAAAAAAAACACGCAGTTGTTTATTTTTATTAAATCTAGACATTTGTTCAATTCACAAGCTCAGTCGTCTGTCTTATGGTTTAAAAAAAGACGATATTTGTTTATGTGCTTGTGAACAGACAAATTTGTTGTATCGTTGTCTTGTCGTATTTTAAATGTCAGTTTAATATCAAAAAATTTAAATGTCAGTTTTATATCAATTGGTGAAACCAGGTGTGGGAATTATAATTTGACGCTAAATATAATAACTTTTTAGCGACAAGCAATTTTGATTAAATTAGTTTGAAAATTAAGTTGAAATGAATCATGTATATATTTATCATTAAGAAGAATCTATTTTCTGGTGTTACTTATCACATATATAAAATATTTTTACAAATTAATTTAACAAATAGAATATTCCCAGACCCGGCCTCAATATAACAATTGAAAAACATATAAAATTCAATCGTATAATTATAACACACTTTTGTATGAAAATTACCAACAACAAAAATACAATATTGTATAATTATACGATTAGACAACACATATGACGTTAATACGAGCTTGTGAATTGAACAATTGATTTGTATTTACATCTTGTTGTTCACCAATTTTTCAAATAGACGCAATTTTTAATTGTTACTCTGTATATTTTTATGATAACAATAATGAATATGTTTTCTTTTTCTTCAAAAATGTTTTTGTTTAAATATAAATTATGAAATTCTTGTTATCTATGCGATGTTGTAGACACTTAACTACAAATTGTTTTGTCATTAATGGGTTTCACAATATACCGCTGCGATAGAAAAATAACCTAAAAAGTCAGTGAGAAAAAAAGAGAAATGATAACATTTTATAAATTTAGAATTTTATCATAAAATAGCAAAAATTACTCTTATATCAACTGTTGAAATCAAGACAAATACAAATATCTATATTAAAATGATTTTAACTAACAACAATGTTAATGAAGAAAAAAAATATGCTTTTGTTAAGGAAATTCAAAAGTTTATTATTTTATGTCATGTACAATCGATACGATTATGTTCTAAATACTCGTAAAACGTCATTCAAATACCCTCACCGACTTCTTCTGCAGAAACGAATTCGATGAACCCAATTTTCGAGCACTTTTTCCATTAAATCAAGTCGTGTGTCATGAATGGCACACAGAAAAAAAATAAAAATTGATATCAATTAAAAAATTTGTGATATCCATTAAAAATTGAATTAAATTTGCACCAGTAAACAAATTAATAGTATCAATTAAATTTTTATACATTTCTTAACTAAAATTATTTATTACAATTAAAAATTTAATTAAATAAATTAAATATTTAATCAAATTTTTTTATACTTTTAATTAAAGGGTTAATTGAAAAAAAAATTATATATTTTTTTCCGTGCACGTTCAATATTGACTTGTAAAGCTTGAAGAGGGTCTGGTTTATTTCGCAAGACCAATGACTTCAAATAACCCCACAAGAAATAGTCTAATGGTGTTAAATCACAACTTCTTGGAGGCCATTCAATATCACAATTTCTTGAAATAATCGAATCTTCAAACTTTTCTCGCAATAATTCAATTATTGCATTTGCTGTGTGGCACGTAGCCCCTTCAGTGGCTTCAGTTCTTGAGTGAAATCAATTTTATATGAATTCAAACCGAAATCCCTTCTCAAAATCCGCCAGGTTGTGATGTGAGACAGTCCCAATTGTTGAGAACGTCTTGGAATCGACAAATTGCAGTCTTCAGCAACACTTGCCTGAACGGCAGCAATATTTGCATGACTTCGAGCGGTTCTTTGTCTTATTCACACTTGAAAATTATGTAAAGAAAATGTAAGCTCAAAATTTTCAACAACTCGACGAATAACGAGCACACTTGGACGATTATTACGACCATAAAATGGCAAAAGCGCACGAAAAGTTGCAATTGGAAAACGATTATTTTGATAATAAAACTGAATAATTTGTAAACGTTGTTCTTGCGTGTATCTCTCCATGATGAAATTGTAAACACTACTGAATACAATGAAACACAAATGACAGATCATGACATGTTACAAATGGCCGAAACATCATCTCAAAATCATATCATCGCTATTGGAAAACCTTTCTATAATATTACAAGAATATAATTAGACTATGAGTATTATTACTACACTCACTATTAAGGGCTATGAGTACACTATGACTCTAACTATGAGTACGGTAAAAAAAAAATGAATTTTTCTGTGGAAATGCGCATATGTGTCGTATGATAATATTTGATTTTAATTTTGCTGATTTTCAATACCAATCTTCTCAAAAGAAATCCAAATACATCTGTTCAAGATACAATTCTCCAACTATTCCAATGGCTGTGTAGAACTGATTTCACGTACAGACGGATAGACATACTGACAGACAGACAGACAGACAGACAGACAGACGGACAGACAGGCAGACAGACGGACAGACAGACAGACGGACATGTCTCATTTAAATTTCTCATCTATAAGGATCCACAATAGTTAAACTTTCTAAGTCTCATATGAATATTGTGGAAGTTACACACGAAATGACAAACGTATAAATATCCTTCTTGTAATATTTTGGTGCAGGGTATTAAAACAACTGGTTTATAAACATATTAATCCCTTTCCAATTAACTTTCCATATGATTGCTGTTCATTTTGTGCGATAAAATCATTTTCATGTTTTTATTTTGCTAAAAAAAAGGAAAAACAGGGTCACCGTGACGCAAGAAAAAAGACAAAAACAAAATACAAATAGAAAACAAATAATAATGAAAATAAAACTATAATAAAAGAAAAAAAAATATCTCCACTGTTTATGATAAATCTGATCATTTTGTACTTATTCGTACGAGACCGGAAACATACATACAAGCTGGAATACATGTGTATGTAGCAAAAAAACAAAAGCAAAGCCCTGGATTCCTATTTCATAAGCCAAAAACATATTAACTTATGGCTGTGTGTAACATTTATTATCTATCCATTTTGATGGTACATATATATTTTTTTTGTTTGCTTTATGCTGAAAGCAAAAAGCAAATAGGACACAGACGGACGGACAACATTGGCCAACACAACGGAGCTTAGCTGCAGCAGGAGAAGAAAAAAAAAGCAAAATATTTATAGAACATATTTCCTGTTTTATCTTAAACTGACCCACAACATACCCGTGTTACTTACAATTATCCATTCCAACAATACGTGACACATTGCGGTTTCAAGAAACCATACATGGAGAGTATGACCGACCAAAAGCAGTCATTTACACACACACACACATAGAGATATTCAAACATGTTTCATGATGCTGCTGCAGACAATCATTTCTTAGTTGTCTTTTTGGTTTATTTGTTGTTGGGGTTAGACCAGGCAAAGTGTTATTTGAAGGAGGCGCAATGGCTAAAATCAACTTAAAACTGCTTTTATGTTCCTCGTAATACGCTTATACGAGTATATGTATTGTGGTCAGCTGAGGTGTGTTGCATTCTTTTTTCTCTATTTGTATTTTCTTTTTAAAAATGTTTTTTTTATGAAGCGCTGTGTATCCAAACATCCAGACATATTTAACAACTTAACAATATGTGCTTTGGTCGTGCCCAAGAGAAGAAACTGTGACAAAATGGTTTTGTAAACACATTCAAATCTATGTAACACTCGTAACTGCAGCATTCTACCCAACAGCCATTATTAACCACAACAAACCAAAGTAAGAAGAAAGAAAAAGAAAGAGAACAAAAAAAAAATCAGCAAAAAGACAATATTTAATCTTATATAATTTATTTAAATAACGTGTCACAATGACAGCCATAAAGTAGAGTATTTAAATGTGACAAAAACTGCACACAAAATGAAGAATGGACAGGAAGCACTTATGAGGTCTTTAAAAAAAACAGTATTCTTTAAATGCTTAAACTAACAACAAAACAAAAAATATGAAAAGTGTTGAAAATTTTAAAAAGTTTATTTGATATTTCTGAAAAAAAATAAAATAAAAAAATAACGTCAAAATTGACTTCCAATTTTATTCACCTGGGAAGAATTTATTTCCGTTGATAACAATTAAACAGTAAACAAAAATTTATTATTTATTATTTATTCAATTAAATCTTAAAATAATGTCAGTTGGCTGGGAGGCGGGTACGGCCTTAATTAGTTTAAATGTGTTTTAAATCTAAATACAGGCAAGATCAAGTTTTTGTGACAGACTTTATGGTCAGATTATTCAACCGATTTTGACAAAGTCTATAACAAACTAAGAATATTTATACACAGAAGTGAACCAGATACTATAGGTTATTGTGGGTTCAGTAGCTTGGGAGCTACAGGAGTTTAAACTTTCTACTAATACATGCACATCATGCAGAAGAAAAAAAATGTTACCACTCTGTTTAGGTGTACGTGATAGGGAGGAGGGTACACCCTTTGCAAATTTTAGAAATTTACCGTGGATAGATCCCAAAGAAATGATGTGATTGGTTTTGGCGTCTTGGACAATTCGGTGCTAAAATACCAGGGTAATTTAACAGTTGCTTAACAAATTAGAAAATCTTGATTCTATGACCGCACTCGTCAAACCGAGATGATGTTTCCAATTTGCAGAATGGTGTTTGCAAACATTCTCTTTAAAAAACTGAAAATCCCCTATTTTATCCTAAAATATAATATTTATATATAAAACTACGACTTAGGACCTTGGGTTGAGAACTGCCTCACAACTTTAAGAATTCAGTAACCTCTTCCTTAAGCTGATTACTATATGATCGCACTCGCAAAACCGATATGATGGCCAGTGTTAACAGGTAAATATTGCCGCATGTGCCTCCCAACATTCCCAGTCAAAAACTGAAAATCCCCGATTTTAATCCCCAAAAATCGTTTGTTTTAAATTTTACATATTTTATTAAATAAATATAAATACAGTGCGCTCGCGATAATATGAACTAATTAAAACCAAGCCGTTCATTAGATGCCAAATTTCCACTGAGATACATTTTTCCCATAAAACCAAAAGATTATTATGTTAAATTTTTTATTGTTGTTTATTGTACATATTTAAAAATAATTTCTTTTTAAAAATACAAAGTTATGTGAAAATATCTGTGATTTTTTTTTTTGCTGTTACTTTTGCTCAATGGCCTTTAAAACGGCTCGCTCTCTTAACTGCCTGAAGAATGTTCAATTTATTTCTATTAAAAAGCTGAATATGAGCACTAACTCAAAGAGCATGTATGAAATTTTGATTGACAGCTGAAAGCAATTCAAAAACAAATAGGGAAATCCAAAAATTATTTTGCAGTTCCAGCAGAATTTATCTACACCCCTGTTTACATAGACTTCACTACTGTTTCAATAAAAATCCGCTAAAAATGCCAAAAAAAAAAGTGGTTAACATTTTAAAGTCTTCGCACTAAGTTCTTATTTTAGAGTAGCCAATGGAAGAAAAAACGTGTTCATATTTTGGGGTGTTCATATTTTTGCAAGTGCACTGTAAATGCATTTCTGCTTGATAAATATGAAATTTGAAAAAAAAATAATGAGTTAGGGCCTTTATATATTAAGGCAACGATATCTTCATGGTTATATACCTTTACATGTAACCAAACGTATGAAATAGTTATTCAAAGTTTAAAACAACAAACTGAAGAAGTATATTAACAAAAACAAAACTGAAAATTTTTATTATATACTGAAAATTAAAAATCCCCAAAATCCCATAAAGCA
Source organism: Lypha dubia (assembly GCA_947311025.1). NCBI lineage: Eukaryota > Metazoa > Arthropoda > Insecta > Diptera > Tachinidae > Lypha > Lypha dubia. The sequence goes on along the minus strand of OX371262.1, from coordinate 6,312,039 downwards.
GCAGAAGTGTAACACATTTTCTTCTGCCTCCATATTATGATAACTTCGATTCAAAGTCATTATACGGTAAAATAAATATCGTATAGTATACATAGTATATAGTGGTTTCTACCCAAAGCATCGTTTGTTCTATTCAGCCGTGCACTTTGAAATCTAAAGGGATGTTTAGATAAAAGGTTTTTCAATAGGGATCATATGATTTTGAAGTGACGTTTCGGCCATTTGTAATATATCATTATCTGTCATTTGTTTTTCATTGAATTCAGTAGTGTTTACAATTTCATCATGGAGATTTACACGCAAAAACAACGTTTACAAATTATTCAATTTTATTATCAAAGTAATCGTTTTCCATTTTATGGTCGTAATAATCGTCCAAGTGTGCTCGCTATTCGTCGAATTGGTGCGAAGAAAATCCACAAATTATTCATGAAAAACCATTAGATTCGCATAAATTGACAGTTTAGTGTGATTTTTGGTCTGGTGGAATCATCGGTCCGTACTTCTTTCCAAATGAAGCTGGTAACACCGTAACTGTCAATGGAGAGCAGTATAGATCGAGGTTAACCAACATTTTATAGCCGAAATTTGAAGAAGTTGATCTTGACATCATTTGGTTCCAACAAGACGGGGCTACGTGCCACACAGCAAATGCTACAATTGAATTTTTGCGAGAAAAGTTTGGAGATTCGATTATTTCAAGAAATTGTGATATTGAATGGCCTCCAAGAAGTTGTAATTTAACACCAGTAGACTATGTCATTGGTCTTTCGAAATAAACCTGACTTTCTTCAAGCTTTGCAAGTCAATATCGAACGTGCCACTCATGATATACAACTTGATTTAGTGGAGAAAGTGCTCGAAAATTGGGTTCATCGAATTCGTTCATGCAGATGAAATCGTGGAGGCCATTTGAATGACGTTTTATTTATAACTTAATTGTATCGATTGTACTTCACATTAAATAAAAAAAACTTTTGAATTTCCTTAAGTTTTTTTTTTTAAGAAATCATATCACTCTTATTGCAAAACCTTGTATAAATTTTTTGCTTGGTTGCATGAAATATATTAACAATGTCTTTCTAATATTTCTCTGATTATTAAATTTACGTATAAATATCAACAAATATTAATAATAGTACAGTAGAGGGGCAAAAGAATCTTCCTCCTCTTCACTTTCTTACAAAGCTATTGTGCATTCATTGGCCGACGGAATATCTTGTAAGTCTTACGTTTAAAGTATAAAATGAGTTCACAACTTTTATGTAAAATACCACAAAAAACATTTCTGTAGAACATCTTAACCCTTCAACTCCCTCCGGAATGGGTCTTTTTTGCCACTTTTCATAAAAACGGAACAAAAAAACTCCACCAACATTGATGTAGGAGACTAATAATATTTTGTACTAAAATGTTTTTCATAAAAAATCTTTTAGAGGTCTGTAAAGCCGCTAAAGCTCTGTTTTTTTTTTCATATATTAAATGTATGTGAGGTATGTGCTCCAGCTATTTTATTTTTCTAAATATTTTTTTTAATTTTTTTTTTAAACGGCGATTTCCATTCAGCTGTAGTGAGTGGCCACCTGCAATGAATTCACATTAAACCGGCTCCTATAAAGGGATAATAAAAAATTAATAAATTTCATTTTTAAGTTTTAAACTTTCTTTGACCATAAAAAACTAATGAAATTTACAGCAAACGAACTGAAATAACTCGGCAACTATCAATTGATCAAACCAGATATTAAGAGATCGAACAACAATGGTCTGTTTACATGGGCCCCCTACTCATATATTTAATTTTTTTTAAATTTATTACGCGTATACTTAATTTGTAAAGAAAGTAACTAACGTTTGTTTTCTTTTTCCTTTTGAAAATTTAAATTAGGTGTGACAGTTTAACTGTATTTAAAATAAACTTAATCAATGACTTTTTGTCAGTGTGAGTACTGGCTGCTGTGAATTAGTGACAGCGGCTTTTGTATGACCGTTAAAATGTCTAAACGTGACGTTAATTGTTAATAAATTACAAAAACGTGAGATTTACTTTAAAGCCACACGGAAAAAAAAGAAACAGATAAAAATCATACAACAAAAAGCATTCAGATCTAAATACACACACACACCCATGTTATTTTTTTTTTTTTTTGATAAAAACTTGTGAATGAAATATGTAAAGTAAAATTATGTAAATGAATTCTTTTAAATAGTAATAATTTTTAGGTCAACCTTCTGCGCTTAATAGCATTAATTATGTTTTATTGATATGACATCTTTTTGTTTCTCATACTGAAGACATCTGAAAAAGTTTTCAGTTTATTGTGAGTTGTTGCTGTTGTTGTTGTACACGTTCATACAATATTTGTGTAAAATGAAATTTTTAAATTTATTGTTTAATAACTTTCGCTACTGGATTTTTGTGATGGTGGGCTTTTAGGTTTTTAATGAATTTTGTGTTTTGCGTTTTTTTAGCGCCACCTAGTGAGTGTTTTTTTTTTGGTAGTTTATTAAGACTATTTTTAAAATATGCAATTTTATAAATTTTTTATAAAGATCTAATTTTTTTTGGGGTTTAATTTTTCATTATTACATAGAGAAATTTTTTTGTAAACAAGGAAATGTTAATTAATTTCCTCATACACAACAGAACATAACAACATGCTGTTTACAGAAAGGTGGCAACACAACCCTAATTGTTTGTTAAAATGCATTTCCACCTTATAAGTATGATGACTTTCCTCCATTTTATATATAAATAAATTAGTTGTCAAAAAGGGTATAAACAAAATTTTATTATTTCAACACATACCAACTGTACAGTGCAATGAGACGTTCTTTAATTCTATTTCATATCGGAATGCATATTGCCTATCCTTTAATACCATAGAATTTATTTAAGATTTTAATGCTTCACCTTAATAGCTGCTACGTATCTATGCAGAAATAGAAACAATATTAGACTCTCTTATTATTTACATTTTTTTAATACTCTACACCAAGAAATTGTATTTATTGGTTTATCATACCATTTGTAATTTCCACAATAATCATATGAGTTGCATAAAGTATATACATACATTTCTTCTAGATTCTTATATATAGGACAGTTAAATGAGCCATGTCCGCCCGTTTGCCGTCTGGCTGTTCGTGAAATCAGTTTTCCGAAGCCACCAGAACACTTGGAGGCTTGAGTTTTGACTTGATATATCAGAATTTGTCTTCAGACGATTCGTATTGAAAATCAGCAAAAATCAAATATTATCATATAAATATTAGGGGTATTCATTTCACAATTTTTTTCTTCTGGTTTGAAAAAATTTACAAAGTGCAAAAATGTAATATTTTCCCAAAAACATTTAATTTTAACATACTTTAATTAAGTGCTACAAAAAATTCATAGTAAAATTATGTCAATTAACACTCTATCCACATTTATGCTTCCGTTACTGATTTGACAATTAAATATGTAATCGATTAATGCACTTTTAACACTTTTTTTATTTGACATCTGGAAAAATATTCCTACTTATGCCGTAACAATTTATCGACGTAACGTTAAGACAATATCGAATATAAAACACTTCAGTAGTCGTTCGGGCCAACAGCCTCTTACAACTCCTTTAGGTCTAGAAGAAACTGCTAAAAGAAGGTCGATTGCTGCTAACGTGAGCACATAAGTGACTTATTCTTAAAATTGTCTTGATATTATCTCGACAAATAGCTACAGAATAAGGAGAATTAATTAGTTTTATTAATGATTTGGACAATGTTGTTCTTTGACACTTCATATTTTATTTTCGTACCAAAAAAAAAAAATTCTGAAATTAATTCTCTTATAATTTGAAAGCTATGGACGGCTCTTAATCACACACAGTATACTTGCGAGGGTTTTTTAATATCTTAAGTGGGTGTGGCACTTCCCATACAGCTTAACAAAGATAATGCGTCTACTTAACACCGGAGGCGCCTCAACACTGCCCTAAAAATTAACATAATGCGCAAAGCAGAGTTGTGAAAGAGTTTTAAGTCTTCTAAATTTTAAAAATCGATCTTCTCTACCCTATCCCTCTCCCTGAGTTCCGGCACAGTGCTCTGTATAAGTAGGGGTCATCCCCTGAGTGCTTGTCCTAATTAAAAAAAAAAAAATTAGGATATAAATTTACCCAAAGCAGATTGGCCTATTGTAAATTCGTTTTCGAAAAAAAATAATAAAAATTCTACAAGTGGGCGTGGCGCTTTTCTCATAAAAATTTTAATATATCTTAGAAACTTTTTAAATAAATGACATGAGATTTTGTGGAAATTATTCCGTTGACAGGATGCATTATTTTCGAAAATAAAAATAAGTAAGAAATAACTGGTCGTGGCAATTTCTATATAAAAGAACTTTTTTTTTTATTCTGATATTTATGGCTAAATATTTGATTTAAAGTATAAGAATTAAAAATTCGATAAGTGGGCGTATCACCTCCCACATAATTATTTTTTTTGTATCGTGGGAAGTAATGAAGTAAATTACCTAAGATTTTGTAGAAAATGCTCCGTTGATTTATTGCCTTATTCTAGACAAATTGTTGGCAAAAAAAAAAAAAAAAATGGGCGTGACACTCCGCATATGAAGGATTTTCCAAGCGGCCGTAACAGCTCTCAAATAATAATATTGGTATATCTTGGAAACTAATAACAAACATTTACCTGAGATTTGTTTGTGATGAGTACTGATCACTAAAAAAATATTCCGGCTACAATTGATACTGTTCCGAGAAAATGTACACCTCAGAGCCCTCCTTCATCATGTACTGGAATCTTCGGCGAAGTAAAACAAATAATAAAAACCTGTTCACACAGCTTAAGATAGTTAAAGCGTTAACTTAACACCAGAGGCGCTGCAAGCAGAGTTGTAGGATTTAAGCCTTTTTCTACATTTTTACAATCTAATCTTCTCTATCCTATTCCTTTCTCCCTAATAGTAGTTCCGGCACAGTAGGTAAGTAGGGATCATTCCCTAAGTACCGCATAAAGCACTCATACTTAGTTTTTTTTAAATCTATTTTCGTATAAATTAAAACGTGTCCATTACAAACTTTTCTCGGTAATTATTTTTAAAAATTTTTTCTAAAACATTTCATTTATTTCGTTTAATATTATTTAAGTGATATTGTTAATTTACTTAATTATGTATTTTTAAATCATTCATTTATTTATTTTACACAATAAACTGGCTGACTGACTGACTAACTAACTGACTGTGCACGTGTATGTGAGGGGTGGAGGGCTTAGCATGAGAACAATGAAGTGGTTGCAACTTGCAATTGAACATGTCCGAAAATTATTGTTCTTTTGTTGTTGTTGTTTAAATATTATTGAATCATGAGTTTTATGGAATTCAGATGCAGCAAAGCAGATTATAATATAAAGAAATCTGTAAAAAAAAAAATACAAAGTATTTTATTAAATCGAAAATTTTTGGGGGATAATTTGTGTTTTGTGGCTTTTATGAGGAATTGTGTAAAATACGTGCTTAAAAAATATTAAATAAAAAATGATGTGAATGTAAAGCAGTAGAGAAAATAGTTGCATGCTGCGATTTTTGCAGGAAAACAAATAAATACATTCGCTTACATGGTTTTCATCTTTGTTTTTTTTTTTTTTTCTTGAAGAGGTGATGTGGTGGTTCGCCCCAACTACACTTTCATTTGAAAATGGAAAATTGTTCTCTATTTAAAGTGATCTTTGGAAAAGGAATTAAAAGTGGACAAACATTTTTCGCTGTGATTTTATTTCTTCTAGAAGCACGGTAAGTTAAAGTATTTGGAAGGAGTGGCTCTGCCTTAAACATTTATTATTATATGTGACGCGCTAAATAGAAAGGGACCTAAGGGTAAAAACCGGTTTTGTTCAGGAGAGCCATTTTAAAGATTTAAATACGTGTATCTTTGGTGTACCATCACTTTGTGTTCTCTGGGAGGGAACACTTTCGGGGCATGGGATCGGTCTCATTCGATGCTCAGATGTTGTCCACATCAAAAAAAAATTGATTTTTTAATTTTAGGTCCCTTTCTCTATGCGCTGTCACATATGTACTCTAAAATCGTTACAAATTTTTTTTGGATATTAGAACACTACCTGAACACAAAAAAGAACTTGGACTAAACTTAAGTGTTCTCAGGATTAGTAATGTTACGAATACTCGTATTCGTATTCGACTATTCGACTATTCGCCTGTTTTAAGATATTCGTATTCGTATTCGCCAAATTCAAGCGAATATTTTTCGAATAATTTTCCCATATATTTTCCAAAAAAAAATCATACAAAAGTTTAAAAAAGTACATAAAATGTAAAAAATATATTAATTTTTATTAAAAAAACCCATTGTATTTCACGCAAAGTAATAACCTTCTTAAAAAACAAACAAAAATATATAGGTATTTACCAACTAGTATTCAAAAATTAAAGTTTTATATCATGTTAAATTAGTAATCAAACCTCAGTAGAGGAATGTTGAATTTCAAAAATAGAAGTTTTGAAGCCTTTTCTCCATCAAGCCTATTACGGTGTATAAATAAGCCCCGCACCACTAAACATTCGGTCGCTTGGAACACTCGTTGGTGGTGTCACTAAATATTGCCTGACTATATGAAATTCCACCGACACTGGTGGATGCGCCTTCTGCAAAAATAAGTTCGCTAAACAGCACTTAATTATTAATTAAAAACCCAAACAGAGTAAAAAAAAGGAAATCTGAAAGTATGTAAGTAAAATAATTAAAAAATGTTTTGTAGAGGTTTTCAAATTCGGCATCTTAATGCAATAATAATGTTAAATCACTAAATTTTTTATTTCATTTATAGTTACTAACGCAAAGGCAAGGATTTTTTCCAATTAAATTTGAAATATAAACCTCAAAAGAAATATTCGTATTCGTATTCGGCGAATACTGTTTTAAATATTCGTATTCGTATTCGTATTCGCGAATACTAAAAATTGATATTCGTAACATCCCTACTCAGGATAACTTTGAGTACGAGTTGTAATTTAATACGTGATGCACTTGAATCAATTTTAAAAGAGATTAAACCCTTTTTAAGGTGCCTCTGTTCAATACCAGAAATTATTAAAAATAAAATAATGAAAATTGTATATTCATATTTTGTGGGGGTTTTATTTGTCGATTTGAATATACAAGATCTTTCTGAGCTGTCTAAGGCGATGTGCTACAAACATGCGACTCTATGTTCAATACCAACAGAGAACAAAAATAAATTTTAATTTGAAATTTGTGAGTAAAAAAAAAAGAATATTTAATTAAATATTAATTTAATTGTGTTCCAGGATAAAAATATGAGCATAAATAATTCCGATTAGAAATTGCTGCAACTATGCGACAGTTTTGCTTTTTATTTAAAATAAATTTTAACGGGCTTTAATTGGATGCATGATGATAAGAGATGTGGATTCTTGCATCCAATCTGAATGCATTAATTTTCGCCCTAAATCAAGGTGGACGTTTTTTTTAACTAATCATGTAGTTATTTTGAGAGTCAAGAAAATCCGTAGGTACTTATCGTATATTTTGATTTAAGTACCTTTGGGACTACATATTTGTTTTTCCTGTATATTCAGTGGAGACAGTGTTGTAAAAGGATCACTCCTGTTGGCTGGTGATACAATTAAAAACTTCTTGCTCCAACAATTTTCGAAGGATTCGACACTCCAAGGGGGAATAATACCGAGCAAAGCGAGACTTCTGGCCACCCTAATCTATATATACATTTTATATGACTTGCTGGAAAATACAAAAAATAACAATTGACCTTTTACATCATTATTAATTTTTAATTGTAATAAAATTCAGATAAAATGTACGTAAGTTTATAAAAAATTGCCTTAATCTACCAACGCACTACTCTTTCTCGGTCGCAATAAAATTAAAACAAACAATTCAAACTGTTAATGTTTAAGTAGTTCAACATTTAAAGGTTTCAAATACGAACGAACATATGCTCATACTCGTATACCAAATTAGTATGAAACCACTTATTAAAGATAGTGAGTGAATCACTTACTACCGACAATTTCGGTTAACAAATACAAAACACCAACGAACCAACCAACACCTCCAATAATAACACTGCAATTATATCATAAACGTTAGATACCGACATATCATCTTGGATATCAAAAATAACTCACATACAAATAAACATGAAAATTTTTTTTTTTTTTTTTGTTTCTTTTTCAATGTTAATGTCAAGTGCAAGATATACGAGTACAAACAAATACTGCTTACAGTCAGTCTTACCACAAAGCGTACACAAAGATGGTGGGTAAGTTTGGAAGAAAAATAGCAAGCACACAAACAGCACACTCACACGCACATTGTGAAGTCAGCCAAGTAGTTAGTCAGTCAGTCAGCCAGCCATCCGGTGCGTATTATGTTCGGGTATGTTGTATATGAACTAAACAAACAACACTTTATGAATTCAAAACAAATTGAAAGACCAAACAAAGTATAACATATACTTAGTACTCGATTAACGGTCTTAAGAGAATATCGGAATCCGGCACATATTGTAATATTTCATATGGAAATTGTAAGAAAAACAACAAGGTATGCCCATATTTTCTGGATGTAACTTATCGACAAACAATTTCAGTTGTAATTAGGCTGTTATGTAAGATATTTTAATAACACAAGTACTAGTTCTAGCAAAATACATATTGAGTAGTGGGTACCGGGTATCGAGTAGTATTGAGTAGTACCTTCTTTGGAAAATGTTAGCAAGGAATTTCTATTGTGTTCTTAATGAAAGTACAAAATGTCTGTACACCGAATTTATCGAAGAAACAAAGACGTACAAAAAGTTCCAACTTTTTCTCAAAATCCACTATACGAGTATGTTAATGTGAAAAAATGAAAAGTACCTTAACTTCCAGCTTTAACTTATTTTACACCCAAAAAGTACATCGCATATTAATGAAAAAAAAAAAAGTTGTGAAATAAAACAAAGTTTATAAAAAGTACCATGTTGTCCTGTTTTTAGCCCTTACAGCTCTTTTTGCCTACAAAATTTCATCCAAATCCATTAAGAGAGTTTCTCAAGGGAAAAAGTACCAAAAGTAAAAAGTAAAAGTTAATTTTTATTTAAACTCCTAGAAAGTTTATTAATTTATAAAATATTAGTACAAAAATCAGACGTACCAAAACTACGAATTTGTTCTGTTTTTAGATCTTAAAAAGTATTCTATATATTTTAATATAGGTCGCATGCTTTCCGTCTAAAAAATTTCATTCAAAACCATTAAGAGAATTTCTCAAGAGAAAAAGTACCAAAAGTAAAAAAGTACCATAAGTGAGAAATTACCAGTTAATTTCCATTTCAGCACCCAAAAAAATGTTACTTCATTCAAAAATTCATAAAAAATAAAAAGTAGCAAAACTACCAATTTGTGGCTTTTTATCTCTAAAAAAAAAGTACCATTATAATTAAAGTATCAAAACTATCAATTTATTTCTCTTTTGAACCTTTAAAAAGTACCTTTTATTTTAATTTAGGTCACATGCTATCCTTCTACTAAACATCACCAAAAAGAAAAAGTAGCAAAAGTAAAATCGCGTATAAAAAAGCACCAAAAGTACAATTTTTTTCTCAGAAAGTATGTTAATTTATAAAAAAAAAATTGTAAAATAATATGTTTATTTTTTAATCCTTAAAAAGTACATTTATAATAAAAGTATCAAATCTATCAATTTGTTCCTCTTTTCAGCCCTTAAAAAGTCCGTTTTATTTTAGTATGGGTTGTTTACATGACATCCGTCTCCTAACTGGCATTTACATCCATGTGGTGGATAGTTTTCACGTTATAGTGGAACAACCATACAAACTTTTTTTGTGTTGGGTGTAGCGTACATCTAATGAAGAAACGGAAAGTTTTTATTCAACATTGGGGGAAAAATTAGATTAATTTGACTGTTGGCGTTACATTACAAAATGTGGACTCTTCTGCTGAAATGCTCATTTGTATAGCTCTAGTAAGTCCTTCAAAATCAAATAATTAAATTTAGAAAAATAAATTACAAAAAAGAGTTATCCTAAAGTTTTAACACTCTAAATTCGTATTTGAAAACGAAGAAATCACACTTTCACCACACAAAGAAATGGCTGTGATCACAACTTCGCCCAATGCCTTAGACTACTATCCGGATCAGGGAAGTAATTACAGTATTTTTCGGTTAGCACACAATTAGCCAGCATTTATGCATGCATTCTGGAAATTTGTTGACACCTACATAAGCAATGACATTGAGGTTAAGACTACGTTTCGATATATAAAAAGAGTGGCAATCGGTTGGAATTTATCGAAAGAGCTATAGAGGTTCCGATAACGTAAAATTATTAAGTGTGAATTTTTTTAAAAGACTTCAAATCGGTTTAAAAAGCGTATTAATAATCTATCTAATTTTATTTTTATCGCGGGAAGCTTATTAAAAAAATTTGGAGGTTCCTATATCGGGAGTTAAGACTCATACAGTTTAAGTGGACTATATGATTTTTTAACACTTTATAAGACACGAACCAGGTTTGCCAGTAAACAAACCACTGATCTATTTTTCAAACCTTCTCTCTCTCTCTCTCTCTCTCTGTCGAGGCTTTAGTGTGAAATTTAAGCAGACTGCGGATGTGTGTGCTAACAATTTAAAGTGAACAGAAAACCGACCGTCAAGTAGAAAAATACACTTGTTTGGCGGAAGAAAAAAAAAAATACGAACCTGAGTTGTTGTTTGAATCTTAAATAGGCACGGAACACTTTTTCTTCTAGTGATTTGTAAGCACATCACTAAAAAGCTTTAAGGTTTATGTTTATGAAAAAAACGCATACAGCTGAATCAATTAGAATTGAAATAGATTTTGAATTAAATAATGTTTTGGAATTCTGTTCACTCTCTAATTGACGATATTTTTAAGCTATTAACATATTTCTTGGTTAAACGTAGTCGAACGACATTGTGAGGTGAAGGATGTTATGGTCTTCACCTTTTATTCGACTGCTTAAACGAGTTTTTATTAGAAGTGTCTCATATTTTGTATTATTACTGGGCCGGAGAAAGGCCAATATAATTTTGAGTTTTCAATAATGAAAAACTTGTTTTAACTTCAAAAATCTTATGAAATTTTTCCCCGAAACTGAAGCATTACAAAATTGATATTAAGATTAAAATTAAATCTTCACCTTCTACTAAAATGACTGTTTAAGCTAAACCAACTAAAATTAATGTTAGTGAGTTAAAGAAAATAAACCAATATTTAGATATCAAAAGTCGTACTAAACAGCACTCAACATGTTTGTAGAAGAATAAAGTTAACGACCCATGCAATCCCGCCGGTCACTTATACCGCATGCAAGAGGGGAATTGAAATTAAGTCAGGCACCAAATAAAATGGTATTTATTTAAAATTTTTATATTCTTTTATTATGTTTTTTAATGTTGATATTGATGGTTAGTTAATCCACTTCCCGCACACACAGACGTGATTAAAAACAAAAAATGTAGCGCATTAAACTCCTCATATGCACATATTCATGCATACATATGTACCTAATACAGGAAAAATATGATATAATATTTTTTCGAATAATGTATCTATTTATATTCGATTAATTTTTATTCGAATAATTTTTTGTTCGATTAATTTTTATTCCAATACATAATATATATTCAAACAATATTTAGAGTAAAAATTTTTATTTTTAAATTGTTATTCGAATTATTCTATTAATTCTCACTCGAAAAATTAAATACAACTTCGACGACCACTTTACGAAAAATTTCCATATATTCGATTCATGATACGAGTACATATACAGTCGAAGCCCGGTATAGCGAATGATATAATGTCAAACCCATTCGTTATAGTGAAAAATTCGTTATATAGCAAAGATTTTTATTTAATTTATTTATTTTATATACATACATATATTTATTTAAAATGAATGTTCAAAATAACTTTTATGCAATGTTAAAACTGAACATATTTGAAAAAATTATTCAAAGTTGTTTGTTTCTGCTCTATTTGGAAACTTTTTTGAACAGCTTCTTCTTGTAATTCTCTTAAAACTAATGATTTCGAAAAAGAAATATTATTTTGCTGACTCCATTGAAAGCACTTGTCCAAACATTTAATTACTTCAGCATGTTTTATTTTTGTTTCATTATCGGTCACTGGAACTACAATTTCTACACTGTTTTGTTCATTCTCGTCGTTTTCTTCGTCTGACATGAAATTATCATTTTGGTTCCAAACATTTAAATCTTCTTCATTAAAAGGAAGCTAGTAAAACAACACATGTAAATAGAAAACAACTAAAACCAAGTGCTGCAGTTTCTTACATTTGGAAAAACTATGCTCAAAAGTCTAACACCACGTCGAAGAGAAACGAATTCATCTCCTTATAAAATTCTTGCCAAAGGTATGTCATCATCCTCATCAAATTCTGAATCTTTGTAAATTAAAACTTTGCTCCAGCATTTAGCTAACGAATGTTGATCAATGTTTCTCCACGAAAGTGCAATCAAACAAGATTCATCACGAATATTCTTCTTTTTTGCTTTTCTATTAAAACACATGAACAATGTTTTATGTGTTTATTTTTTCAATCATTCGTTATACTGGGCGTAAAAATTTCAAATTTCGTTATATAAGGTACTTAGTACTTAGAGAAAACTCATTCGTTATATCGCGAATTCACTATAATGAGTATTTGTTATACCGAGCGTTGACTGTATTTGAAATAAATTCTTACGTAAAAAACTTTGCTTTAATTTAATTTCGTTAAACAATTTAGAACCCAAAAAAATTATTATTCGATTAATTTATATTCGAATAATTTTTATTCTTAAAATATGTTAAATTTTTTTTCATTAAAGAAGATTTATTTATATGTTTTTTGCTGACCAATTTAGATCCGAATTATTTATTTTCGATTATGTATATAACTTTGAACAATTTTTATATTCGATAAATTCGTATAAATTTTTTTTTTGCGAAAACTTTTTTTAAATTTAATTTCGTTAAATATCTTAAAAACAAAAACATAATTAACATTCGATTAATTTATATTCCATTCATATTTAATTATAATGCTAAAAAAAATTTTAAGTTTTATATTGAGATCACCTTGGAACCGAATAGGTGGTATTCGATTAATTTATACTCGAATAATTTTTGTTTGAAAAAATCGTAGTGTTCATAATATGTATTCCATTAATTCTTATTCCAAATATTGTATTTAAATATGATATCCATGATTATCTTAGAACCGAATAAGTAATATTCGATTAATTGATGTTCGAATAATTTGTATTCGAAAAATTTGTATTCGATTTTCAATAATATATATTAAATTAATTCTTATTCCAAAAACTTTATTTAAATATGATATCTATGATTACCTTAGATCCGAATAAGTTCTATTCGACTAATTTATATTCGAATAATTTTTGTTTGAAATATTTGTATAGGGTTCATAATAAACTTATGTATATTCCATTAATTCTTATTCCTTAATTTCTTTTATATGATTTTCATAATCACGTTAGAACCGAATAATTAATATTCGATTAATTTATATTCGAATAATTTGTATTCGAAAAATTTGTATTCACTTTTCAATAATATGTAGTACATTCTTTTTTTATTTATGTAGTTAATTTTATTCGATAAATTTTGTTGAAAGGTAGAAAATTCGAGACATATATTTTTATTTCGGCAATTACGTATTGAAGTTTTATATCTAAAAAGCAAATTGTGTACCAATTGGGCTATGACTAGTGATACAATGAGTCGTAATCGTTGAAAAGAGAATTACAAAAGTTTTTATTGCAAAATTTAAAATATTCCAGTGTTTGAAGCCTGATATTTAGTGGCAAGATGTTCCAGGGATGACCAGCATGGTCATAACATATTGTTGTCTTTTTTTTATATTCCCTTAAAAATTGTTTTATAAAAATATCATAACTTAAAACAATTGAAAACTTGATTAAAGATGACGATAGTGATCGATTTATAAAGACAAAAAAAGATGACAAATAAACTTTTGAATTTTTAATTGAACGTGGTTTAACTTAAAAAGTCTATGTTTAAGTAACGAAAACCAGAATGTGGAATCAAAACTGCAAGCCAACTTCATGTCAAACGGTTTTTTTTCCTATAATTTTCTTCAAATTTTAATTCTTGTGTTATTTTTAATGCTCTTTAAATTGTTCCCTTTTCTTTTATTTTCTTTTATTCGTTTTCAAAGTCAACCAGCCAAGTCAGCCTTCTTTTCTACGTCCTTTTAAGTTCTTGAGGCGTTTGTATTTCGTTGTATGTGGTTGTATACATCCTAATGAATAAAATAATTAAAATTGTTGTTACTCCGCATTTGATATTCAGTTCATGTATGAACATTGTGTTTTTTTTATCACTTGGCTGTAATCGAATCTTACAAAAAAATTTTGTACAAATGTATGTACATATGACTATGTATGTATGCGTGTTTGTATAAATGCATAGGTATATTGTTAAAAAAAAATTCATTAGCTTTGGAAGAAATTTTTCCCAACATTTGTTTTGAAAACAATTTCTTTCCTTGTGCGTACAGAATTTGAAACTGCAGTATTTTTCACTGAATTTCTTTACAGGTTCTCATACCCAATATTAGATAGAATTCAAACAATTTACTAAAATAATGGATAAGGTAGGTTAGGAATTTAATGGCAAAAAACAAAAAAAAAAAGCAGCCAACAGAAAACAAAACCAGCAAGAAACAAAATTCACACATCCATACTTATGGATGGATATGTCTGTATCTATTTTTGTCACCACACATCAGCACACCCACATTCACTTACATATACGGTTGCATGAGATAGAATGGGCTAAATACCTACATACAAACACAATAACAAAAAATAAATAAATGTTCAATAACATTTTGTTTTCATCCAAAGCAGATAAACGTGAGAGGGAGAGAGTTACATATATCTAAAAAATTGCTAGAAATTAAGAAATGTAAAGAGCAGAAAGAAGTAAAACTGTTAATTTAACAGAACAAACTGTTAACACTTACTAAATTTTAGTTACAGTTAACATTACACTTAATTTAGCAATGAAATGCATTTATTAAAGACCTGTTAACTAAGATAACATCAAAGAGTGTTCGAGAGGATAGAGAGTAATTGGTTCTTATTAAGAGTGACCAGCTTTGTAGGAATGGTGATTTTAGCCTGCAACTTATGAGGATTTCATATAAATATTTTAAATACTAGTAATTTGATAATTTCTTATTCTTATTCTTATACTTAAGGAATTAAGAATCACTTTACTCAGTTTGAGAACAGTTTCTTCGATACAAAAAGACTAGTACGGCCGAGCTCTATGAATTTTTCCGGCATTTCAATCGGAGGCTATGTTTTCTAGACAATCACGTCAATTGGCTTGGCACGGAACTCAAGTGTGATGTTCTACGGAATGATCACCTTTCTGTTGTGTCACAAAAAAAAAAGAATTCAAGTGCCTCCGTTTCTTAGGACGGTGTGAAATATATTTCACTTTATCTGATCTCCTTAGCATTTATACCTCCTAGATTCGTCCAAAAATGGGAACACAACTCTCATGTTTAGCCCGAAGCTTCATAGCATATTTTGAAGTTAGTCGACCGCATGCGAGGTAGATCGAATAAGCTTAGGGGCTATGCACATATTACGTAACGCTGTTTTGTGAATGATTAAAAATAATCAGATTCACATTGGCATCAACTGTAGTAAAAATTGTTATAGTCAAATTTAAGGAAATCTTTTAAAATTTAATGATTATCCTTGAACCCCATAATAGTCCTGTAGGAGCTTTTGTATAAAATTTTATAATCTTTAAATTATGAATTTTTATTCGATCTGCTGAGTGATGTTTAATCAAAGAAATTTTAATATGTCAGGCTTAAGTTCTTTTTCTCTAAATTTAATTTTATATTAATTAATTTACTGCTTTTATTAGAAAGAAAAATCTAGAAGCTTGGAATAATTGAACAGACAAAGAAAAATTAGACTACCCGAGGGTTAAACTGACATAATAATGTTTCGAGACTAAACACAGTCTCATCAGCAGAGTTGTTTACCGCTTAGACCTCACTGCCACCACGGCAGCTGCAATCATACTAGTTAAAGAACCTCTATCAATAATTATATCTGTAAGTTTATACACTACAGCTTTGTCATTTTTTTAATTGGTTGCAACTTTACTATATTTTCTATTCTAGTCTATTTATCTTGAAATATTCGTTTAGCTTGAACTTTAATTTTACATAACTCTTTTATTCTAAACGATTTGTTTGCTATACACAATTAAAATTAAATTCCAAACATCTGGTCACACTAATTGTTTAACACAATAACAGTTTGAGTAAACAATTGCTACCTAACACATACTGTTACCATTAACATTTCTGTGGACTGCAATTGTTAACAGAAAATTTCGTTAACATTAACAAGATTTGTGATGTTGTCAAAGTGATAAATTTTATGTACAAAGAGCTAATGACATGTTAAAGCAACGTTAGTTGAACGCCGGCATTTAAAGATAAAACAACATTTAACGGAAATATAACGCGTCCGTATGTTAATTTTATTCATTAAGAAATAAAGAAAAAAAAAGTTGTGTAGAAAACCTGTAAATGGAAATATTCTATAGTCTATTGAAAACTAACTACATATACATAGATACTCGTGCATACATACATTCATAAGAAAGTAAACAAATACTTGTTGAAAAACTACACAAAACAATGACTGAAATAAAAAGGTACCTACCTAACCATACTTTTTTATAGTGTTGTATTAATTGCAATAGTTTCGTGTTTAAGTGAACTTTTAAAATTTTCAAATACAAATTTTTCTAACAAAATTTGTTTAAATATAAAAATTTTTCCTTTTCAAATCCTGTTCATAGTCATATCTACATACATACATACATAAGTATATGCATGCTTCTACAATGTGCTGTTGATATGTATGTATGCATGTATACACAATTTTTTAGTTGAATTTGTTTTTGGTTGAGTTTTTCAATACATATTAAAAACCGGATTTTATACAAAAGGAATTATTCAACAGCTTAAATATCATCATTATTATTTATATTTTCGTCATTATCATGTACATTTGAGCCATGCATGCAGAGCAACAAGAACTATGTATAGCCACCATATTACATTACCACAAAGAATAATACAGAAGAAAAAAAATAAACAACGTGCAAAACCGAACATGTCCAAAGAAAGAGAATCATGTGTTCAGTTGTGATAGAATTTCGAATGCATGCCTGTCTGTATGTGAGTGAGTGAGTGTGTGTATATTTGAGTGTTGAAATACTTAAAAGAAATTTAAAATGTAAACGAGAAAAAAAGCCACAATAACAACAATCAGCCCTTTAGTTGTGCAAACACAAATCAATAAAAGAAAAAAAAAAAAACAGAACTAAATTAATGGCAGAAAACAACAGCAAAAACAAATTAAAAATGATTTTCAAATGAAGTGTATACAATAACAACAACTAACACTATTTAACAGCCTTAAAAAGGAAAATAAAACTTAACAGGAGAATCCAAATCCCCACGACCAAGAGAAATTTAAAGAAAAAAAATTAAAAAAAAAAAAAAAAGAATTTTTATTTGCAAAATTAAATGAAATAATTTTGTATTGTGTAGCAAAATTTTACACAATTTAAGATAAATTTAATTAAAATATTAAAAGAAATGTTATTCATTTTTAAAAGTTAACAGAAAAATTAACTTAAAAGTGTTTGCAGCGAACATGTTTTTTTTCCTGGCGGATTCATTTAAAAATTTTGCTTAAGTTGCCGCATTTGTGTCCAGAAGTGGGCCATAAAATCCACCGCATCGTTTTTATACATAATTCCCATATAGAATTTAGAAATTTGTCAGGCTTCTTTAGCCAATAATTTTTCTGCTGCTTGTGGCAGGTAATCGGGAAACATTTCTTGAATTTTTTCTACCTACTTAAAATCTTTATAAAACTCTATTAGAGGAAGAAATGAATGAGAATTATTGCGCAAAAACTGTTATCTGGATAACATGCAGAAGTGAGGCATAAAACTACTAGTGGTCGTAGGTCAGAACGTTGTGCAAATGATTCATGGGGAATTCAAAAAGCCCCGCTGATAATAAACACAGAAGTCTATTATTAATTGTATGGGCATTTCCATAAGAAATTTTATTTTTTTTCCCCATTTGCTACTTAGCAAGAAAGCCTGTTTTTTCAAAACTAAAGTTATGCTTTATTTTCTTTAGTGTATTTTGGGGTGAATTGTATTAAACTCTACATTAAGTAAAACTGTGAAAAAAAAAGATTACTTTTGTGTGGAAATGCCCATATCAGAAAAATTTACAGAGGCCGTCGTCATTCAAAAAAATTGCCAACTATTCTGCTAAATTTTGAAGGGAATTTTAAAAAACTCGCCTGATTATTTGACAAACTTTCAGATATTTAAGGGGCTGTGCATATAATACAAAACGGTCCAGTTGTGTGTGCGGGGGTTAAATATTTTATTACTGATTGGAAATTTTGAGGTGAGAATTGTGTAAAAAGTGCTACAAAGGGTTATTTCTTAATAAATTCGATTTAAAAGATTTTGGGGCAATAATGCAATCTATTAAATTATGTCTTTATTAAAAATGAGGAACTGTTAAAATTTTTAACTTTGTTAACACCTTTCGATTTCTTAAGAAAATTCTGGGTTTCTAATGGTATCCTTTGTCGAATCTGCGAACAAAAATTGTGAGATCGCGGAAAATATAAATTTCTTTCAAAAAAATTAAAAAAACAACGGTACAAATCAATACCAAAATGTAGAAAAAAAAAACAATTTTTAATTTAAAATTTAATTTTATTGCAAAATCAATACAATTTTTAAATTTTATCGTTATCTTTTTGCATTTTAGGTAAATGAACTTACGAAATTCCTTCAATCACAAAATCACTCGAAAGAAATTATTAATAACAAAATATCAAACATGAAAATTAATTAATAGAAAATAAAAATTCGTGCGAACAATAAAGACAAGTTAAAAAAGTTTTATTAAAAAAAAAAAACACGTAAAAATATAGTTTCGAAACAACGAAATAAAATCAATGAGAAAATGAGTGAAAATAGTTTTAAACAGACATTCATTGAAATGACAATTAAAAATGAATTTTAACAGAAAAAAAAAATGAAGAATAATTTAATTAAAAGAATACCAAAAAAGTTTTCTTAAAAATTTGTAAACAAAAATATATAAATACAAGAATATCTTGTTTAAAGCGAAACTCAATAGAATCTCCGAAAAAAAAACTAAATTCGAAAATTTCAATATAAAAAATAAGAAAATAAAAACCCAAAAAAAAGTTATTATTCGAAACCCTAGTGAAGTTTTAATAAAACAAAAAGTCACAAATAAGTCTGCCGATAATTAACTTAATTATTCAAAAATAAAAATAAATCCATAATTCAATATTTTAAAGACACACAGCGCTCAATAAAAAGGTAAACATACTTATATAATTTCATTTCTATAGTTCAGTTGTTATTTGCATATTTAAAAGATGAGATCATTATCTTTCATTTACAAAAAAATTTCATTAAAATATCACCATTAGTTTTCAAGATATACGCACTACAACTTTGTTCTAAACAAACAATTTGTGGTAATTTTTTTTACGATTTTTTTGGTTTTTAAAAATAAGTCATAATTTCCAAGATATCGATCTTAGACAAGTGTAATTAAACATATTTTATCTCAAATACATATTGAATATATCAATTGTTCTTTTAAAACATTTTCATGAAATTTCCGGACCTGGTAGAACTCGTAATGAAGAAATGCGTGTATAAAGAAATTTTTAACTACGACTACTTTTTAAGGGAAACGTTTCTGAAGGCACCACGAAATAAGCCCCAAATCGAAAAATGAAATAAGCCCCAAAAAATTTTATGAAATAAACCCCAAAAAAAATGAAATAAGCCTCAAACAAAATTTACGAAATAAGACCCAAAAAATTTTATGATATAAGGCCAAAAAAAAAAATGAAATAAATAAATAAATTTCATTTAAATATCACTATTAGTTTTCGAGATATACGAACTACAACTTTGCTCACAACAAACAACAATTTGTTTCTTCAATTTTTTAATTTTGAAGAAAATTGGATTATATCAGCATTCCTTTCCTAATTTTATGACAACATTTAAACTGAGAAACGATCAGTGCGATGATGCAAAATCAGTTTAACGAGCACAGAAAAGAAGTAGAGATGATGAAAAGTGTGGAAGAAAAAAGATAGAGAACGTAACAGCAGGACTATCTTGACTCTTCTTAAGTCTGTGTTCAGACGATGCAAGTCTTATTTTTAAGCTTATTATCTTTTAGGAGAGAGAGACAGGGGGAAAAGAAACGAGTACACCCTCTCATGTACTCATGAAATTCGTTTTGTTGTCTTATTCGTAGTGTTAAGTAGGTATACATACATACATACATTCATACAAAATAAGCAATAAGACGAGTGCTGTGTGAACGCCAATGAAAGTTCAAAGAAGAAATCATGATAAGTTTTGCAATAAGACTTGGATAGTGTGAACACAGACTAATAGATGTGGAAGCCGTAAAAGTTGTTCCACAACTAAAGGCTACCTGCCTCCTCTTACTATAAAATTACGAGTCCACAATTTTACGATTTATAATATCACCTCGCATGACTCTGCCAATTATGTTTGAGACGAAGCTGAGAGAAATCTAGAGCAAAATACTACTTCTAGCGAAATCTTAAGCCGATAGGGCGTGGCGAACAGGCACCCCCGATACTAAAATATTCTGCGCAAAGAAAAGAGTGAATATCATGAAGTTTGCTGTGGGGCACTTCTACAATATCCAGCTAAATCTAGAGCTGTTAGGACGAGGGGGCGGTTACTCCCCATACAAAGAATTTTTTTATAATTTTTATATTTGCGCAACTAAAGTAATAAACGTGTTAAAAATTGCTAAGTGTCACTTCTGGAATAAAATACAATCGCCAGCTAAATCTAGAGCTGATAGGATGAGGGGAACAAACACCCCTCACACGAAGAAATTATTAATAATTTTATATCTGCGCAAATAAAGCAGTGAATGTTTTAAAAATTGCTAAGGGTCACGTCTACAATAAAACACAATCGCCAGCTAAATCTAGAGCTGATAGGATGAGGGGAACAAAGACTCCTCATGCTAAAAACTCTGCGCAAAGAAAGGAATGAATATCGTGAAGTTTGCTGTGGGTCACTTCTAGAATAAAATACAACTTCCAGCTAAATCGTGAGCTGATAGGACAAGGGGAGCGGTTAGCCCCATACAAAGAAATGTTTATATCTGCGCAAATAAAGTAATAAACGTGTTAAAAATTGCTAAGGGTCACATCTACAATAAAACACAATCGCCAGCTAAATCTATAGCTGATAGGATGAGGGGAACAAACACTCCCCATGCTAAAAAACTCTACACAAAGAAAGGAATGAATATCGTGAAGTTTGCTGTGGGTCACTTCTAGAATAAAATACAACTTCCAGCTAAATCGTGAGCTGATAGGACAAGGGGAGCGGTTAGCTCCATACAAAGAAATTATTTATATGTCTGCGCACCGGCAATTTGTAGTAATTAATCAAATCAGTAAAACTTTAGGTATAAAAAGATTTAGGTGCATTTTTTTTTAATAAAAAAGAGGCAACAAATCTTATTTTTAATTTTTTTTAGTGCATATGACACTTGTTTAAGAGAATAAGTAAAACACGCTATTTCGAGTTACTCGTTTTGGTATATTAAGCCATCATTGTTTAAGAAAACTTTTCTAATTTTAAAAAGCATGTGATAACATACACATAAGTGTTTCATATACAACTTTTTTTTTTTTTGGAGAAGCCAACAAACTTTATACATTTCGCTTAACACGCCTCGAAAAAGAAATTGATACGTATTTTTAATATAATTTAATAAAAAAATCCATGAAATCCATTTAATTTTTGTGTCTATAAATATTTTGTTAAAGCATTTATTTTTTATATTTTTTCAAATAATAAATGTGTTAATTTAATTAAGAAATTATTATACGAATACATATTTTTTCCACATTTTCTTTTGTAGAATTTAATACCAGAGGCGATATAAAAGCAGCGTACACAACGTTTCAAATGAATTGCATGCCACATACAAGTCTCAATAGCAATTTAATTACCCTGCCTGATCAAATCAAACAATCAATCGGATTACAAAATATTGTATTTATATGCAACAATTTTTTTGTTTCAATGGCAGCCACACAAAAAACAAATTGAATAAATAACTGTGTTAAGGTAAATTTTTATTATTATAACAATTATTGAATTTAGTTTACACTACATTTTTATTTGCGTAATTAAAAGTAAAAATAATAATAAAACTATTAAGGGATTAGATACGCTTCGCAAGAGGACGGTTCTAGAAATCACTTAACTCTAGAGCTGATGACAAAAGCAACAGTACTTTAAAAGATTAAGTGATTTGCAAAAAACTACCTTAATGAACATTTGTTTTTTTTTTTTAATTAACATCTTACAAAGGGATTCAAAATGTACCGGACACAGTCGAAGTCTGCATTCGCAAAAAAATATTTTACAACTTGTCAACTCCGTAGTTCTTAAATTGTCAAATCTGCCATTTATTAAATGGGAACTTTAATATCGATTGCTTTGCTATATTTGCAGACCTTTCAGGGCTCAATAATTAAAATTATGTTGTAGAAAAATAAAAAAATATTGCTGTCCCTTGACTAAAATGTCGTAGTAAATCAGCTGGGGAAATCTTATAATCTTGTTTAAGATGTGCTAAGCACTTTTATGTAAAACCCACTACGATACTAATGGTGTTTTCTTTTCTACAAAAAAATGGTACATCTCCATGCAGAAAATTACTTTGGTGTTCGTTTCTGAAAAATGTTTTGCTCTCTAAAAGGGCAGTGTGTTTGATTCTAAAAAAAATCACCCTCACTAAGGGTAGAAGGCATTGCACTTTTTGCCCCGTAAAAATCGACAGTGTTGATAGTGCCATGTAAAACTTAGCTGTCAGCTGTTGAAAACAGGGCGTTCCCCTTTTTCAAAAGTTGTGTTCAGTTCTAGTGAAATAACAAGCTGCATTATTACAGGGTTGGCAAGACATTTTATATATGTACCTTTCAATAAGGTGCCATTTTGTGTGTAGAAAAGAAAACACCATAATATTTGTGAAAAATGTTAACCCTTTAACAACTGTTCGTTGTATGACTCTTTTGTTTTTGGTGCGTTTCTTGAAACTCCTGTTCCAATATTGCTTTAATAAGTGTAAAATAAAAATATTTCTCATAAAATTTTAACGTAACTCTTTAAAGCAACACACTTAATTGCATGTTAAATATGGCATAACGTAAGCTCTTACGTTACAATATTACAGCTTACATAATGGTTCCCAATACAAACATGTTATATATCATCTTAATGTGTAAATACCCTGCAGTAAACTCGGGGCGAATTGTCTCCAAGTCACCACTTTTGTCTACTTGCTTGGTGACTTCATACTGGGCTTATTGCTGACAAGTCACCAATTTGACGACTAGTGCTGACTTCTTGATGACATTGTCCATGATACGTCTTCACTTTTTAGTTTTTTTTTAACAGCTAGACTAAAATTATATAAATGTACTAGTAACATTCTGGTTTGAATGTCTCCACTTGGTCCCATTAGAACTACGTAATCACTACCTAGTCAACACTCTTAATGTTACTAGTATATTTTCAATCACAATCACTTGCTAAATGTCTATAGCGCAAAGCATTTGTATGGGGGTAATATAGAGAGTAGTACTGGTGACAAAGTCAAAAGCGAGTCAGTATAATTTCACTAACGACATTTGCTGCAGGGTACATACATATTCATAAATAACTACATACATGCAAAAATATTTTTGAATATGGGCATTTCCACAGAAATGTCTACTTTTTGTCACGTAACGTCACCAGTCTTTCAAGTTTTCTTTGATAAGTTTTCGGTTTTGGTGTGTTCTGACATCGATAGTAAAATTTTGTAGCCAACATTTTTTGTATAGAACATTTTACAAGTTCTATCAAAATATTTGACATAAAGTTTTCTATAAAATTGCTGAATATACCCTACACCACAGATTTAAAGAAAGCTTAGTATTATATACCGATTTGTTGCAAGAACAGGCCAGAGCCGGGAAACTTTTTCCGCCTCTAAAATAAAATTCCGATGTGATTTTTCAAAACACAGATAGATAGAAAAGTGGAAAGGTCTGGTCCAAGGACCGGCACTGCGACACCTATTGGATATTTTGTGCCATGGATCTCTAAATTAAACCAAGCTCCGAATGGCTCTCCTTTTGAAAGTCAGCACAGAGCTTGGAGAAGCCCGTCTAATATCACCCGAACACACAAATTCAGAAAGAAAAACACGCCTTCTACTATTACATAAGACTATACATTCACAGAGAATGTATGCCGGTGTCTTATCCTCTTCCATGCATAAACGGCACAAGGGTAAGCGAACTAGGTTACTTTTCAGTCCATAATGACCAAGGAGGAAACCAGTAACTAGCCGTAAGTCGTTCTGTTGAAATTCAGGATGCCATTGTATGAGAATTATTAGAGTTGTTACCGTCGACCAATTTACGCCACAAAAGGGCTCTGGGTCTATTAGAGGAGCGGCAGACGCCCTCTTGGCCAATTCATCCGCTACCTCGTTACCCGGATGACCGCTATGGGCAGGTATCCAGTAAATGGAAACCTTGTTTCGTATCGATAACTTCTGTAGTGAGTCAAAGCACTCTAAAACAAGCTTAGAACGGAATTCCCATGAAACTAGGGACTTAAGGGCTGCCTGACTATCGGAAAAGATATAAGCGCGCCTTTAATGCCTCTGCTCAAATTAATATAAACACATTTGGTGATTGCCTGTATTTCCGCCTGAAATACCGTGGGCCATTTACCCATGGGCACTGCGATTTTCACGTTGGGTCCACAGATTCCAGCGCCTACTCCATCTAAAGTTTTGGATCCATCCGTATACCAGCATAAACTTCTGGAATCCACAGAAGGACCATTACCCTCCCACGTGGCCCTAAGCGGAATTGTGACATTGAATCTCCTGTTGAACCTTAGTTCACAGATTATTCTGTCGATAGGCATCCCTAACAGCTTTCTGCAGGACAATGTATTTAGGATCGATGAATGCCCGTTGCCGATACCCATCCGATAGGCAGCCATTGCCGCAGAGGATCATATAAAGATTTGTATTGGTGTTAACCCAATCAACGCCTCAATGGCCAAAGTTGGACATGATCTCATTACACCTGTAGCAAGAAGACACGCCAATCTCTGAGCCTTGTAGAGTTTGTTCTTCGGCGCAGTCTGGAGAGTCTTCTGCCACCAAACAATTGCGCCGTACGTAATGATTGGTCTGACAATCATTGTATAGGATACACATGATCATTTTTGGGCTCAAGTCCCAACTATTCACCGCCCAGATCACCCCAGTGGCTTTCTGTGTAACACATTCAACATGACGGTTCCAAGTCAACTTGCTATCAAACATAACCCCCAGGTATTTGACTTCGGTCGAAAAAGGGATAATGCGCTCATTCAGCAGTTCAAAACACAGACACATACTTTTATTTTTTTTGAACTGTGTGTGTTGAACTGTGTTATTATTACAATAAGAAGCGATACATACAGTTTTTACATAAATTGGAATTAAAATAACAAAATTCACACTAAAATGGGGTTAAATGTAAAAACTGCTACCGCTCAAAGGAATACAGATACACAATAGGCTACGCCGCAGGAGAGCCATAGAGAGAGAGAGAGAGAGAGAGAGTTTTAAAATTGTTCAATGCTTAAAGGAATACAGCAACTTTAGCCTTTCCAAGATGCCCTTCCTCCATCTCTATTTTTTTTTATGGCAAACGAATTTTTAATTTATAAATTTTTGATATATTCTTAAAATTTTGTATGTGTAAATTTAATATTCCGCGTTTTTCCAAAGTGCACTTTTTTGTAACATAAATTTTCAATCTTTTCCTTTTTTTTTTGCTTTGACAAATGAAATAAATTTTTTGTTTTGGTAACAAACAATTTCTGAATGAAGTAACTGACTGGCTGGCAGGCAGCAAGACTTAATATTGTTGCAAAGTTTGAATGACA
Source organism: Lypha dubia (assembly GCA_947311025.1). Lineage (NCBI taxonomy): Eukaryota > Metazoa > Arthropoda > Insecta > Diptera > Tachinidae > Lypha > Lypha dubia. The sequence goes on along the minus strand of OX371262.1, from coordinate 6,285,750 downwards.
GGCTGGCTGGCTGCTTGACTAAAGTCACTCAACCAATTCAAGTATTTCGAGATTTCTGTAAACCTAAATGCCATCCATATAAAACAAACGTTTGTAAAAGCAGAGCGAAAGCAAAAAATACAATTTAAAAAGTTCATATCAAAACGATACCAGCAGAGTAAACACATGAACTGTTTCGAAAAGTTCACAATTTTTTTGGTTTTCGTCAGCGATTATGTGTTTTGGGTGTTTTAAGATCATCGAGCATAAATTTTGTTTTTTGAGCAAAACTAGTTTTTTTTTTTGTTGTAAATATTATATGTATTTATATTAATTTTAATAATACGTTGTTGTTTGTTTTTTACTTAATTTCTTTAATATTTTGATTTGGAAAAAAATAATGGGTGTCTTCCCCAAAAATTTATGTTTATGATTGCGGAACAACTTTGCTCTGTCTGCATGGCGGAGAAGAGATTTCAGAAACCTTACGTGCTTCGCGAACACATAGTTTGTTTAACACAAAATATTGCAGCAATTTGGGAGAGTACTTATAAGAGTTTCTGAACTTTCTTAAGAAATCGTGGTTAACAATTAGAAATATTTGAAAATATTTTCATGCTAAAAATATATTCTAAGTAGAATTTGTCTTTGCGATTATAATAATAAGGGAGACCGCAAATATGCAACGGCATGTTTTTTCCTGTGCGTTAAATATGCATCCAAATAAAATATTTATACGTTTTAGAACTTTTCAAGACATTTGGTATGAGTTTGTTAGTGCATATTTTTGCATATTTTAGCATATTTTACTTTTATAGTATAATTTTGCATATTTCCTACTACACATCATATTTAGAGATTCTTCTTTGTCTTTGCGATTATCATAATGAAGGAGACCGCAAATATGCAATAACAATTTTTTTCCTGTGCAATAAATGTGCATCCAAATAAAATATTTATACGTTTTAGACCTTTTCAAGGCATTTGGAATAAATTTTTTAGTGCATATTTTAGCATTTTTTACTCTTTATAGCATAATTTTGCATATTTCCTACTACACAAGGGTACTTACTACTCTTGATAAGCAGTTTTAATGATAACTGGTGTAGGGTATTGTTCCGGATTGCAGGATATATTCTTACGATTGGCATGATTTTTGCTTCTTTAAGCGTCATTTGCATGTCAGATATACTACCCGGTACTTTCTATTTATGTTACTTGTTACTTCTAAAAGGTAACCCTTTATTTTGCAAAGCTGTACAGGACGTATCACATACCATATCGACCATTAAATTTTCATTGGATTTTGCTTTCAAAACACAACTCTGAAAGTAAAGTAGGATGATTCCCTTAAAATGCAGATATATGCTAAAGAGCGGTTGATGGATCCACCTAAATTAGCATGTTCTTATGTTATGTGCTCTTGCAGTTAATCAATCAATTCGTTATACTTAAGAAATGGTTTTTTGGCCAAATTTTTTTTAATAAAGTTGTAAACTTTTACCAAATACAAAAAACACACTTCATTTAAGTTTCTTAAAATTGCATAATTGTGCAGTAGCAGCACGTAAAGATCTCTGTAATAATAATAATTAAAGAGAGCTATGAACAATGTAGAGATCACGTTCGTTTTTCAGAAAACATCTTTGACTTGCCTTTAAAAATTGTCAATTAGGCCACGTAATTACTGTGTCTGCATTGGCGTCTGCTATCTTTCTTTTTGTTGTTGTGTACTTTTGTTTATCGTATTTTTTTTTATTATTGTTTTTGTTGTTGTTGCTAACTCTATTTTTACAAATGTTGTTTGTTGTTGTATTGTTGTTGTTACTAATTTAATTTTGGCCTGTTTGCAATAAGCAAAATAAATAAATACATAAATAAAACATGCAAAGTTTTCAACAGCTCAACCCAAAAGTTTTAAGCGGTTTTTTTTCATAATTAACATCTTCTTGCTAAACTGGCAGGAATTTATTTCGGTTTGTATGCACCCTCGGTATTTAAAAGTTTTTTAGGCCAGATAATACGGCAGTAGTTTTAATTTTGTAGAACGGGGGCAATAGTAAATTGTTCTGCAGAAGGCAAAAAAAAAAGAGCAACGAAAAACAAAAAAATTATTTAATTTTAAGGGGAATATGAAAAGTTCATAAAATTCTCGTATTCTATTTTCAGAAGTGGTTAAAATTTACAAAGACCACGGATGAAATGGCACAGCAAAATTAGTAAAGTATAGTAAAAAAGTTTTTTTTGCCACAATTGTGAACTGAGCGGATGTGCACGCTTTACATTTTTGATGTGTAAAAATTTCTTAAAGGTATTTATTTAATATTGTATCTGTGCCATCTTTTTCTTTCTCGTTATGAATGCTTACCCCATTTTTCGTCGTATAGATGCCACAAAATGCGTTTGTTTTTTTTTTTTTTTTTTTTGGGGTGGGGGGCTTTGTTGCTGCTTGCCACAAAAGTGTTCCTCATCCAATATGCACACAGTTAGTTGTGTGTATAGTCTTTGTTGTTAAGTTAGTAACAAATTTTTGCTGTTCTCTTTAAACTTGTAGGTTGTTTTTTTTTTTTTTTTTTGTAAGAAGTATGCCAAAAATTTCTGCTGTTGTGTTGGCTGTTGTTGCAACCTCTCTATATGGGAATACAAACATACATACACTTGCCTTAAAATACTTATATGTATTATTTTTGTTGTCTACAACCACTGTCAACATGTTTTAACATTTTATTACCAAATTTTTTTTTCTTTCCTTTTACCCATGTTTTGGATTTTTTTTTTTAACCTTTTTAGTCGACTTACACAGATGATTCTAATTAGAGGGTGTGCGGTATACATATCACTGTACACCGAAGCCTGTTAGAAGCCATTATAGTTAGGTTTTTGGTTATTATATTTAAAAACTATAAATATATGTATAAACTTTAAATTGTACTCTGTATATCTTTTCATTTGAAAAATATATTTTTATTTAAAATTACGTTTTATGCATAAAATTATGTAAAATTGCATTTTATTAGCAAATAAATATGTGTATGATTAAATTTAATAAATCAACAAGTTTTCATATCAAATATTTGAATAAACAATATTTTTATTATGTTGTTCGTTTATTATTCCAATATACAAAAATATATACAGATGAACAATTCCGAAAATTAATCAATTATTAAAAAAAGAAAACTTAAAACAAAAGTTTTACAAAAAAAAAAAAAAAAAAAAGCACAAGCTAACTTTTTCTTCAACTCCAAAAATATAATTTTTAAATTTTTTAAACAATTTCGATAAAACATTAAGAAGAAAATAAATGCTAAAAAACATACCCTTTAATACTTCTACTGTGGGATTTAGAAGGAATTTTTTCCTACATTGACTTTAAAATTGACATTAATTGTCTGCTGAGTATTGAACACATGCCAAGTCTTTTACTAACAGATCTGAAGGAGAAGCACTACTATTACGCTAAGGAGAGAATAAATGGATCGTCTTTTTTTACAAATAAGTAGTAGGAGTATTTAAAGGGTGTTTTTTAAAGAGTGACACAAATTTAAATTATAATAAAAGAAGGAAATATATTTTTAATATCAATGAAACGTGCTTTATTGGACAAAAAATGAATGTTTAAATATGATTTGTGCAATGTGGTCGCCACGGCTGGCGCGTAGATGGCGCAATCTGGAACACTAATTTTTAACAACTTTTAGCAGCATTTGCGGTCGTATTTCGCCGATAACTCTTCGAATGTTGATTTCCACGTGATCAATTATTTGTGGCTTATCGACTTAGACAAGTGACTTAACATAATTCCAAAGCAAATAATCTAATGGGGTTAAATAACACGATCTTGATGGCCATTACGTGAAACTATTTTTTCATCAAAAGTTTCTTTGAGTAAATCAATTGCATTTCAACAATTTGGTGTAAGTCGATTCATAATGAAATTTAAAAGCAAACTTATCAAAAAGCATCTATCAGCTGTTAAATGGGTGCTAAAATAAAGCACTAATGCCAACTCAAAGTTTTGACACTCTATAAAAAACACCCTTTACTATAAAGTAATTTGGATAGTATGTAGTTTGTGGCTGAAAACTATGTTGTTGGGTAATTGCAACACTTTACCAACTTTTTGCTTGATTATTTTTCTTGTATCGAAGAAAGCAGAGCAGACACTGAAAAAACAATTTTAAATAAATTCAACGAACTCCCGTTTCTTGAATTAAATTCTTTGAAATTCAATGTAATTTACGATGTTTCAGTAAAATATTCCTTAAAATTCAAAGAATTAAACAAGGAACTAGTTTTTTGATTTAACGTACAATACGTTGATTCATACGTAAAATTCATTTATTTAAACACAATGAACAAATACTTTGATTCAAAGAACCTGTTTCTTGATTTTAAGTAATATACGTTGATTTTGTTGTATGAACACTTTGGATCAAGGAATAAATTCTTAAAAATCAACGTACGGTTTCAACGTATGGTCTCTTAACTTCAACGAACAACCAATGATTGCCATACGTCGAGTTCAACGAATAAATTCGATTTATTCCTTTTTTTCACCCAAGGTTTTGGTTGAATGCAGGAAAAAAAATATATTTAATATGAATATTTAGATAAGAGCTTAGGTTATAACATATTCAACTCGAAACATAAAAATGTTTTGTTGGCAAATTAAAAATAAAATATATGTTTTCTTTATCGTGATTTTAAAAAAATTTTAAATGAATGTAAATATATAAGTATTTATATATAAACATATAAGTCACACATTCTGATCGGAATGATTGTAATTCCTTATTTGTATTCCGATCCTTTTTGTTTTACAGTCTTCAAAGTTCAGTAGAGGCATCCCTATACCATAATTTCATATTCCCTGCTGTATATTTGCTGCCAAAAATAACTGTTATTAGTAGGGTGGTCCTTCGGGCTAGAAAATCTAACTTTGAATCATTTATCCGATGACGTCATTGTTTTTTTTTTAAATTTGCAGGCGATTCTCAGTGAATAGTAAATGTCTTGGGGGGAAAATAAATACGCGTATACCCAGCTAAATCTTTAAATCACATTTAAATATATTTTGACAGCAGATTACAAAGAAAGTATTTTAAGTTTCTATTTTTGTTGGACCAGCACTCTGGGGATGTAGAAGAAGGCTTAATAATTCTTTTAAATCTCTGATATTGTGCGTTTTGGTAGGTTTTTTATAGCAGTGTTTCAGCGCATTTAATTTCTTAAGCTGTGTGAGCAGTACTTTTATTAAATTCTTTTACTTTGCCCATGATTCTGCTAACCGATGAAGGAGGGCTCTGTGGTGTACATTAGCTGGGAACTGTATCAATTGCTGCCGGAACCATTTTTAGCTATGCCTTCATCATTTAAACAGTCCAACAGCAATTAATTTATACAATGCCACTGAAAAGCACATCAGAGAAATGTTGATTGACTTGCTGTGGGTAGGGTTTGAACCCAGGTCCAACTTATAGCTGGCTTTAGTTGCGCTAACCAACAGCCATATTAATATGTCTTCCTGATATATATTTTTTGTTAATAGATTGCAAAATTATTTTTTTGAAAGGACATCTTTTGTTTATACATTTAGATTGTATATCTGGTCATTTCTACATTTGCCTCCTTTCCAAAAATGATTTTCATATATTTCTTTAATATTTTCTTAAATAAATATTATTCAAGCAGGAAACAATATGTTTCTACGATTTAATTATATTTTGTTAAATTGTTTATGTTTTAATTCAAAATGTTTTTTCTATTATTATTAGCTTTATTTTTCTTCCATTTTCTTGCTGCCTTTGTTAAGCCGACAAGTTTGTACAAAAAAAAAAAAAAAAAAATTCAGAAAATGAAAGTGAATTCAAGGGATTTTTCTTATAGTGAATAGTCTTGTTTTACAGCAAAGCAAACTATAATGTAAATAAAATAAAATAAAATATTTATTTATTTAAAACAAAAAAAAAACGAAAAACAAACTACTGCCAGGAAAGAATAATAAGAAGCAACAACAAGTTGGAATACACAAACTCTCAATATGTTGTTTCATCATTATGAGCACATGTTGCACATGTTTAAAATATGTACGAGTATGTTGCAAAAATATACAAACTAAGATGAGCATGATGACTATGTGTACAGTGTACAACAATATAGAAAGACGTTAGATAAGAAAAACAGAGTTTAAAATGGATTAGAGATTATGTGATATTTTATGAAAATTTTTTAATTTTTCTAGTAAATGAAACCAAAAAAAAAAAGTTTGACATGATAAAATCCAACTATTTTAGCTTATTTTCTACAGCTTGTATTTGCCGTTTTTGTAAAACTTCTCGTATTCTTTTTGTTTTTCTTAAAATCCATATGAATCAGTTGCTATATATCTTAAAAGATTTGATTCTTTTACATTCAAATTTTTTTTTAAGAAAAATATAATGTCTATACTGTAGTTACTGAAAAAACAAAAATTAAAAATATACTTAAGTAACTTTATAACACAGTGAATGTCTGCGTCTTCTAGTGTTGCATTCGGAAACATTGAACATGTTTTACATTTAAAAAAATAAGAAAACTACGATACAGAAGATACCACTTACCTACCTACCAAACAACATTAGGATTATCTCGTCAAATGTGATTCACATGTAACATCTTCATTTTATAAATGCTACCAAATCGATCATTTTCATATTAGAAATACAATTTTGAAACTTAAATAAATTTCATCATCGAACTATATCGATATCGTTGTTATTTTCTTTTTTTAATCAGGGGTATTCACAACTATTCCGAAATTCCGTGGAATTTCTAATAAGTACCTATTTTGAATGTGTTAGCTGGCAGGTAGATCCAAACGTGTCGCAGTTAATTTTGTTTTTTGTATGCACTATATCGCATATTAGTATCATACAAGTTTATTTCATACTGTATGAATCATACATGTATTAGTTGTCAGCTAATTCTCAAACCTCTAGCAGCTGCGAACACCCAAGACGTTGCTTAAAGTTCATATATTTTTATATAACTGGTAGCTACCCTAGTATCCATATGTAAGAACAAAACACAGTCATACATAAATATATATAATTTTTCTTAACATTCTGTGGATATGGATTACGTACTTACATATACATATGTATGTAAATACAGTATAATCTCGATTAACTCAATCCTCGTTAAACAAAACTTCTCGATATGTGCAACATAGAAATAATTGATTTTAATTAAATAAATGCATTTATATTTTTATATTATTATTATTACGAATAAACGTAATTATTATTTGAACTTACATTGATTTACATATGGAAAGTAATATTATCAGGCTCAAGTTCAGTTTTATTGAATTAATGAAAATTCAAAATTACTGTTGATTATTAGTTCCAAACAGTAATGAGGGAATTTCGTACTAACCAGCACTGTTTCATTGTAGAATAAAAATTGAATTAAAAATTAATTCTCATATTCTATTTCTGTTGAAAACTGGTTAAATAGTTGATATTCTTCTCAATTAGTATCCACTTTACGAAATTTGTAAAGATGGACAATTGAACGCTGATGAGAGGTGTAGCGGCCTTGAAATCAGTACTGATACGTTCTGCTAAAAACTGATTGGATATAAATAATAATATTTTCCAACACAAAAAAACTCTTAGTAATTTTGAATTTTCATTAATTCAATAAAACTGAACTTGAGCCTGATAATATTACTTTCCATATGTAAATGCATTTATTTTAAAAAGTTATCATTTGTTTTTATAATTAAACGTTGTTTTTTTAGGATTGACATAATCTCTTTAATCAAAAAAAAAAAAATTATTTTAACTCTGAACCCAAACTGACATAAAAGAAAACTGTTTTCTGATTAATAATACGTCAACAGAATTTTAGCTGTTATGAGACAACCCACATATCGAACAAAGCAAACGCAAAACTGTCTGTTTGACTTACTGCGCCACATAACATTGGTTACAAAAAATACACATGGTTTCATACACCATACCCACTAGAGCCGTGTAAAACACATTCAAATGCTCGTTTTTGACACAAAGCAATGATCAAACCCATATATTATAAATGGGTTTTATCATTGGTTTGTAACAAAACGAGCATTTGAAGGTGTTGTACACAGCTCTAATACCCACACAGATTAAAACGAAACAGACTGAAACGAACCTTCTTGAAACATGTCTAATTGCATGCTTTCTTGTGATGTAACCCACAGTAATTAAGACAAGTAAAACAATAAAAAACAAAAGGCATGGTGACATTACTGTCTGATTACCGGTTGTCTTTTGACACGGATAATGTTTTTTTTTAATCTGCGTTAGATGCAAACATGTGTCTTTGACTTAAAAGACAAAAACATTTTGTCTTTACTTGGTGTGGGTTCAGCCTAAAACAAAAACTTGAGGTTAATTCTTTCTTTGGTATGGCTTTTCATCAAAAAAGTGTCTTTGACTTAAAAGAAAACAAAACCTGTTGTCTTTAGTTAGTATGGGTTAGCATAAGGGAAAATGGCACTCCGGATTTCTGTAGGATGTGTGGGGATGAAGAGGAGCCAGAAACTATACAGCATATCATCTGTCATTGGGCAAGGCTACAACGCCATAGGCAAAGATGGGTGAGCAGACGTTTCCATGAGGGCATTAGTGATATCGCGAAGTGCAAACTTGAGGATATCAGGAGCTTTATCATGGGAATTAAATGGCTGAATGATGGATGTTAACGGCTCTTTGTTTCTCCTCGGGCAGTTAGGAGACTAATTAGTCAATAAATTATAAATGAAGGGAATCAGAATGGATCCAATTGCGTCTCCGAGTGGATGTGTATGTATTTGACACTACCCTTCCTAACCTAACCTAGTTAGTATGGGTTCAGCGTAAATTTTTAACCAGTTTTCTCAACAGACCGAAATTTCTATTGGTTGCATTAGCTGGGGTTGCACTGTATCTTGGCATTTGTACATCCATGCCTAGATACAACTGACTGTACTGCCAGTTGAGCAAAAAAAACCATAAATAATTTTTTTGTTCATTCTTTTTTCATATGTATTTTTTTTTTATTTTATAAATGCACACAATATTTTTTATTTTTGTTGTGCCCGGCCTGAACTCTTTAAGTTATTTGAAATGGCTGTGCATTCGAAGCAAACTGCATGTGTTACAATTCAATTTAAGTGTTAAGTGTTGTATGTATCAGTATTTCACATGTTTTTTTTTTCTTTTTTTTTCTCAAGTAATTGTTGGCTAGAACTCATCTTAGAGAAAGAAAAGGGTAATCAAAAAAAAAAAAGAAGAAACATTTCAATAAAAAAAAAATAATGAAATCCATATATACAACAATCATGTTGGCATTTAAATAAGTAAAAGTTTTTAAAGTGCCAAAGACAATACCCTTTAAATTGAAAGAAAAATAAGTAAAATGTTTAGTTGACTTTAGTTTAAAATTGATCAGAATTCCTTTTCATTGCAACTTTATTTTATTTTTGAATGCATTGCAAAATTTCTTTATTTCGAAAATATTTTTAGTTGCAAGTTGTTGAGGGGGAAACAAAATTCCATCTAATCTGATATTTGAAAAGGAAATTGTTATACACATGTGACATTTAAAAATTTGTTGAACTTTCTTTTTTTTTTTTTATATAAATTAAGTCTGAAAATAAAATTGTCTAGTGTAAATCAGAAACTTGTAGTATCTGTGTACATACATACACACTTGTTTTACTGTACTTGTGCGAAGTTTTTAAGTCTATTGAAAAATTTTGAAAGGAAATTACTTTGATAAACCTTTTATAACACTTTAATAACACAAGTACTTATAAGAGATTTTAGAAAGCAGCAATAAAATATTGTTAGTTGAGACATTGAATAAGAAATTGCATTCGTTTTGTTAAAAATGGTTCTTGTTATCCATGCAGTCGGACTACAAATGTTCACATAACTGAAGGACGATGATGAGTCTTTTTCAATTAAATAAAAAATTAAAAAAAAATTATTGCATTATCCTACAGCCACAACATTGTGTATTTTATAAGCTAATTATTTTATTATTGTGAAAAAATGTAAACAAATTTACAACAAAAATTTTTTTTTTATTTTTCTTATTTTCAAAATCTTATAAAAATTTACAAACCAACAATAATTCCGATTATTTTTATTAGCCTATAGGTAAATATATTCCAAACAGAATGAGTTATAGTTCATGAAAATCGCTACATAATTTTAAATTTTATTTGCAATTTAGTGTGAAAATTCATGTGAAAAAAATTGTGATATTAATAATACACATATACTTGTACGTACACACATCCTCACGCAAATTAAATTAAAATTTTCCTTGAAACTATTTCATCAATTCAGGTCCTTAATTGTTTTTTTTTTTTTGTTTTAATTAGGACCAGCACTCAGGGGATGACCCCTACGTATGCAGTGCACTGTGCCTTTAAGCATCGTCTATTATTGGAAATATGTTCCCGAAATATTTTGTCTTGGCGATTTTTTTTCTATTTGGCAACTTTTTTCAGCAAATTTTTTTCATATTTGCGAATGTTCGTTTTAAGCTGTTTTGTATGTTCCCGAATTTTGCTAATTTCATTTAAGTTTCTCATGAGTTCTTGCTTTGGTTTTTTTTTTGTTTTTGTATGAGGATTTCTGTTCTGTTCGTTTTATTTTTTATTTTAGCGATTTTTAATCCTTTTTGGGCGATTTTTATTTGACAACTTTATTGATCTATTTATTTATGGAATTTAATTTGCTTTAGTATTTTTGTTCTCTGTACTCAGTTCTTTTTATTTTATGTTTCTTTTTTCCCCAAATTTGTAAAACATTGTAAAGGCTTCTTCTTCGTTGCTAAAAGTGAAATGCCCCGCCGGCAATCTTTTTAAGTTCATCAATAAAAACGAAAAACACTAATAAAAAAAAACATGTAACGTACAGTGTATGATTTAGTTTTAAAAAATACATGGCATAGATGTATTTTCTTATGAAGACCTCTCGAGTGATATGTACTCGTATAAAGAAAACAAAAATATCTTGTTACATCATGTCAAGATGGGACAACTTTATCTATACAAAATATAATGCGGCTTCCAAATAATATATCACCAGAATGTATTTGTGGATGTGAGAGAAAATGCAAACAAAATTAAAACAAAAAAAATTTATTTTATAAATACATACATACATACATACTCTACTACAGTAAGCATTTTACATACTATTTACACATGTATGTACTTGATTAACAAGTTGTCTCTAGTGCTCTATTTTAATTAAATCATCATTATGTCAACACTTCAAATATGGTGACATTTTACCAATTAAAAATTAATTCCAAAAAAAAAGAAAAAATTGCTGCTGAACAAGGCAATTTGCATTTCTTCTCAAACTCTAAGTCTCAGGCGCATTAGAATGACTCAAACTATCGATAGTTTGACATTTTTTATGTAAATTTTATGACTTTCATGTTTTCCTTCATTTTACTCTTTAAAAAAATACTGTGATTTTGAACAGCAACAATAATACCAACAACAAACACAATAAGTGTAAATTTAAAAGCATCGTTTTCATCATCATTAACATAAAATATAAATAATACCGATCATTCATACTTATTCCTCTGCATAGAAATAACAAAAATAAAAGTATGTAACATCAAATAGCAGCTACGAAACCCCCCATGAAATTCCCCCAGAAAAACATACAAACACTCACACACACACAACGTGTTTTCTCTGCCTGTATTTTGGATGCAGTTGTACGGAAATTACAATAGGAACTACTGACGATAAGCGCTAATTAATATGTGACTGAGAAAGACTGAAGGACACAGTCAGAGCAACTAAATAAAATTCCCCACTTCTCAAATAGAACTTTTTAGGATAAAACTAAACAAATCGGTGAAATCTGATTACAAATGTAGGAGGAACTATGCAGCAATCAATAGGAGGTTGGGTTAAAATATAGTCTCGATGTTTATTAAAAAAAAATATGCCCCTCAATTTAAGAAACATTCAAGAAAACCTTAAAAAAGCATTGCGAAAATAGGTCTACAAATGAAGGTGATTTCCGACAATCGACATTTTAGGAGAATAACCTGCCCCACATTTAAAAAAAAAATATTATGGGACCAAACGCCAAGAACACCCTTAAAAAATGTTAAAATCGGTGTACAAATGGAGGAGCTATGCGGCAATCAACATCTTAGGGGAACAACCTGCCTACCAATTTCTAAGAAAATTATTATGGGACCAAACGCCAAGAACACCCTTAAAATATGTTAAAATCGGTGTACAAATGGAGAAGCTATGCGGCAATCATTATTTGAAGGGAACAACCTGCCTCCCAATTTCTAAGAAAATTATTATGGGACCAAACGCCAAGAACACCCTTAAAAAATGTTAAAATCGGTGTACAAATGGAGGACCTATGCGGCAATCAACATCTTAGGGGAACAACCTGCCTACCAATTTCTAAGAAAATTATTATGGGACCAAACGCCAAGAACACCCTTAAAAAATGTTAAAATCGGTGTACAAATGGAGAAGCTATGCGGCAATCATTATTTGAAGGGAACAACCTGCCTCCCAATTTCTAAGAAAATTATTATGGGACCAAACGCCAAGAACACCCTTAAAAAATGTTAAAATCGGTGTACAAATGGAGGAGCTATGCGGCAATCAACATCTTAGGGGAACAACCTGCCTACCAATTTCTAAGAAAATTATTATGGGACCAAACGCCAAGAACACCCTTAAAAAATGTTAAAATCGGTGTACAAATGGAGGAGCTATGCGGCAATCAACATTTTAGGGGAACAACCTGCCTACCAATTTCTAAGAAAATTATTATGGGACCAAACGCCAAGAACACCCTTAAAAAATGTTAAAATCGGTGTACAAATGGAGGAGCTATGCGGCAATCAACATTTTAGGGGAAAAACCTGCCTCCCAATTTCTAAGAAAACTATTATGGGACCAAACGCCAAGAACACCCTTAAAAAATTTTAAAATCGGTGTACAAATGGAGGAGCTATGCGGCAATCAACATTTTAGGGGAACAACCTGCCTCCCAATTTCTAAGAAAATTATTATGGAACCACACTGCTTGCAAAGCTTTTCGAACAAAAAAAATTTTGAAAATCGGTTCACACATTTAAAAAAAGTAAAAATACAAGCTCTGCTTTTAAAGTCAGCTAAAAATATAGCGAACATTTAAAGGAAGTCCTTACAGTATGAATTGTAGTTGTACTCGTACTTCCCTTGTTATTGTTGTTGGTTCTGCTGATAATAATAGTAATAATAATAATAATGATGATGATGAGCAATGAATAATAACAACAACTCATCTCTTGCATTCCGAACCGAACGAAACCAACCACACTATAGTGGCCCCAACTGAATAAATCACACATACTCGTGCAAACACAACATGAATTGGCAGGGGGAAGGGAGGAATGCAGAACATGTTTGGTTAAAGATTTTTTGTTATTGTTGCTTTTGTTCGTGTTGTACTTGTTTGTGGCTAGTTTACCATATTTTTTAACTCTTGCATCCATAATATCTTTAAGGACTGAGTATGTTTTATGAATAGTAGAAAAAAAAAGTTTTTTTTTCTTTTTGTTTGCTTTTATGAAAGATAATCTTGCATTTTTTATTATAAATAAGATGAAGAGAATGATGGTGGAGAAAATAAATTAAAGAAAATAAAAATGCAAAAATAAACTGTTGATGAAGTGTGCCTGTGTGTGCATGATTATGACTATTTGCTTGGTTAATGGCTGGTGTTGTTAGAAATGGAGAACTTCAAGTTGTTCACCAAAAAAAAATGTTGTTTGCTGGTTTTTGTTTGAAAAAAAACTACATACACACATGTTTATAAAAAATGCACATTTATAAATAAAAACAAAAAAAATGGATTGCATTTAAAATTGCTGCCGTCTAAACAAATAAGAAATATTAAAAATGGTCAAAGTAAAGGGTATTTTGAAGAGGATGACAGAAAACTAGCTTGATGTTTGAAACACAAGCCAATGAATGGTACATAATCTTAGTTATTTATACGTTAAAGTTGGCTTGTTAGAAAAATTTTATTAAAAAAACCTGCTTAATCTGCGTTAATCAAAAAGTTTCGTATAATAAGTTGGACGCATCCATATCACAGAACTCAATTCCTCGATCGAAAGTTGAGCCCTTAGAAAACGAAAAAGTTGTTTGTAATCAAACCATTCTTAAAATTCAAAATTAAGGTATAAACACATTCGCCACAGCAGACTACACGAACACAAGAACACAAATGCTGCTAGCTACCGTTGTAGCCGTTTAGCCAGCTACTTAATTATTTTGGAAACGATAGATACACAGTAAACAACTGATCCTGAATTGTTGCAAAGATTCATTTATGTATATTACAGTGGTTCATATTTAGCCTTTTTACTTTTGTAAAGTTCGCTGGGGCGAATTGAATACGGCGAATTGAATTCGCCACTCACATCACTTTGAATGGATTCGCTTTGACATAAACAGAAAAAATTCATCTCATGGATCTCTTTTGGCTCCGGAGTTACGGGTTCAAAACTTATTTTTTATTGGCCATAGCTCCTAGAATATGGAACGGATATAAGCGATGTGGATATCAATCTAAACTTCTCCAAAATACCTTTATACTGGTATACAAATTTTTTAAAACAATTTACCCATTGCGAGTGAAATTCAATTTTAAAATTTTTTTATCTGAATTTTCACTTTTACAGAGAACTTACCATGCTTTTATTTGGTGTATATTTGAAAGCTGTCACCAATGAAATACGCAAGTTATGCTTCTTTAATGATGATTTTAAGAATTAAATGAGTTATTTAGAGCATTTTGAAATGATACCTATGTCGTTTATATTCGTTCTATATTGTAGGACTTATATATTAAAGTTTTGAACCCCGTAACTGCGGAATCAAGAGAGAGCGCCGAAAAAATACACAAAAATTTTTAGGTAAAAAATGGCTATTACCCTGTGAGTTTTTTTAATCTTTAACAATGTTGGTATTTTTGACTCAGTCAATATTCTATATAACAATAAATCTGATAAAAATTCTTGATGCATATATATTATAACATTTAAATGTTGTAATTTTCTTTTTTATTTTACAATAAAAAATATTTCTAATCAATAATTTGCTTTACAAATTTTGTTATATTGTCAACATGGTTTTGGTTTTGTGGCCGTCAGAAATAGAAATTAGTTTAATTCGACTACACGATAAAACTAGCATGGACAAAAACCTGTTGCCGTGTTGCCTAGTTGTCTTCAATATAATCATTCTCATATGCACACATGTAATCTAATTTTGACAGGTGGTAGTCGGTAGTCTGCTGTGGCGAATGTGTTTAATGCTTTAAATTGACCATGAATTTTTCCACGAATTTCATAGTAAAGAAAAAAAGAAACTTGCATACATTTAGGAGCGGCAGTAAAAGAAGCTTTGCATGTTAATAAAAAAAAGCTCAAGGTGAGCTTTGCTAGTAAAACCAATTTAAATAAACGCTTATGGGTCTAAAAAAAACTTTATGGTTCTAAAATCAAAATACAAAAGAAACGGAATCTAAAGACTGTAAATCGAAAACGACCCAAATAGAATTACGGAATTGCAAAGAATTGAATTAAAAAAACATTCCGATTGGAATGTGAAATAGTTTTTTGCTTTTTATTTCGCTGCTAAATAGAAGTATTAAAACACTTGCAAGTGAACAGTCGATTTTTCAACATTTTATTGGTAGTAATTGTATTGCAAATTCCTCCTGGAAGGTGTATTTTTACCCTTCCTTTTTAGCAAAGGTTCAAAAAAGACCCATACAATGTAGCGTTACGTAGGGCTACAATGTTCTCTAAAAATATTCCTCGTGATTTTTGAACTGAGCACAACTTGTAACTATAACTTAAGTATTGCAAGATTTCTCCAACCGAATCTCTATGAAATAGACACATGGGACGAACTTTAACTGCCCACTAAAATTAGTCTCATACGTAAACTTAAAAAAAATCGATTTATGGACATTAAAGTGAAGCTTCCGGATAAAATACTCCTACTGACTTTCTCAAATGAAAAATAAAATAGTGTCCTCTGTTTATTTCGATGTTAATTTCTAATTTACCCATTATCGTAATATGATAATTCACTTAAAGTCTGCTTTAGTTAAAATATACTTATTTTTTTAACTATACTATAGTTACTATAGTAATAAAATTGTATATATAACAAAAGGTTGCAAAGTTTAATTAATTTAATATAATTTCATTTTTTAAAGCCTGCTTTAGTTAAAACTTGTTTACTTTTAGACTATAGTAACAAAATATCGACTTTATCAAACACGTTTTAAGCGTTATTCATTTAAAGTCTACTTTAACTAAGGCATACTTTTTTGTGGACTATAGTAACAAATAAGTTAAAGACATTTTTGCATCTTTTTAATATTACTAAAGAAAATTAACTTCATAAATTATATATAAAGCGTTATTCACTTAAAGCCTACTTTATTTAAAACCTAGTTATAGTAGCAAAATACTGAATAAAACAATTTTCATGAATGTAAAGTTATTTGCAAAGCGAACCGGATTTAAGTTCGATTGTGCTTACGGGGTCATTATATATTGTAGTATAGTTAACAACCTACAGATGTTAGTGAAGTTAACAACCTACAGATAACACCTAAATTTTTTTCGCTCAAAATGAAGAGAGCGCCCTCTCTTGTGGGTGATGTTGCCATATACATATGAGAAAAACACTAATTTTTTTGGTGCACCAAAGAGGGCGCACTCTTCAATTTGAGCGAAACTGATTAAGAAGAGTACACAAAGATGGCGCTCTCTTCATTTTGACCGAAAAAAATTTAGGTTGTTAACTTTTCGCGCGCAGTTGCATTTGCGTTTACAATAAGTGGCATCGCAAAACTAGCAGGTATGCGCAGTTCGACAACAAGTACAACAATCCAAAAACAACATGTATTTTGTTGGTATAAAGCACTCGCTTCATATCAAAACACACAAACAAATTTAAAGCATTTTAATACGTATGAGTACCAAACTGTAACCATTTTTTATGTACACTCTTCAAACTATATCAGTTTGTATGAAAATTTGCTATAAAGCGAGCTCAGTCAGCTGTGCTAGTAAGCTCACCTGTTGCATACGCCTTGATAAGTGGTTAAATTTGTTGCATGTATTTATATAATTGTTTATATCTACGCATAATTTTTTTGGCAATAGCACGTGTATTGTTGTAATCAAAAACGTTTTCATTTCTGTCGGCACTCTCGGAGTGCTACCCGTAGTTTTTTTTTTTTTGTAATTTTTAACTTTAACTTTTTCTTTTGTTTTGAATTTTCGATGAAAAAAATCTCATTTAAAATATTATGAAACTCATATAGAATTTCGGTTCTTATATACAGTATTTAATTACACTGCTAAATTCAAATTTATTTTGTTGACTTTAATTTCTATGTATGTATTTCGATGTTTGTTGCTGACCCGTTTCGGGTTCTCTAGCCCACGATAATCATAAATTTTATGAACAGCAAAAATTTCGAAACCAAACTTTTAGCATTAAAAACTTGTTTTATTAATTTTTTTTTTTGCTAAATTTGTTGTCGCTATTATATTTTTAATGACCTTGTAAAACGTAATATTTATTTCACTTTCTTTTCAACGCCAACACTTGTAGAGGCCAACAAAAGTGGCAACAGCACTAGTAGCAGCAGCAATAGAAGTAACAACAAAGTTAGTTAATGGCCAAAGTAAACTTTTACTGAAGGTTACTTGGGTAAAATAGAATTTTTTTAGGTTTCTAAACGAGCAAAAAACAAAGTAAATAAAAATTTATTAAATAAATAAACCAAAAGATTTTTGTAAAGTCAAATAGTAATAAATGACTGAGAACATAAAAAATTCACTACAAAAGGCGGGTATAAGTTAAGCAGAATATGATTAGCCTCAATAAAACTGTTAAAACAAATATTACAAATAACAAAATACAAAACAAAAACAAAGCAAAAAAAAAAAAATTATCAATAATTTTAATTAAAAATTGTAGGAAAACCTAAAAAGACCACTAACGGCATGAAATAATGATTAGGTAATTATTATTAAGTTAAAATGATAGGAGCGGCAACTAGTGGCAAAGAGGGAGTGTCGTACAAAATTAAAATATGTATTACTATTAAATTCAGTAATTTTTTTGATTTAAATACTGACAGTGAATTTCTTAAGATTCGATAGATTAAATTCAAATTTTTTTTTTTTTTATTTTTGGCATACGAGAATAATTCTCGTATCACTAGTAAATTGAACGAAACCTAGTTTCACTTGAATTGAACTAAAATTTAGAAAAAGTTTAAATACCGGTAATTAGTACGGCAATACCAGGTATTTTATGCAGCTAAAAACAATTTAATAGTACGAGTATTTTTTGCCTGTGGCCTATCAGTAGCTTTTCTTTTGCTATTTTTATATCCTTCACCAAAAATGGGAAGGATATTTATAGGTTTGTAATTCCGTGTGTGATTTTCACAACATGTATTCATTTGAGATAAATAAAGTATAGATTTATTCTGCATCCTTATAGATGGAGAAGTTGAATGAGCCATGTCCGTGTGTCAGGCTGTCCGTTTGTCTGTACGTGAAATCGGTTTTTCAAAGCCTCCATTACAGTTGAAGACTTAGTTATTAAACTGATTTGTCAGGATTTGACTCCCGACGATTGGTTTTGAAAATTAGCAAAATTGCAAATTTAAAAAATTTCCTGTAAAAGTGTACTAACTCATATATTTTGAATTCGCGTTTTTTCGCTTATATCGAAAACGTGGGGGGCTACCTACGTAATACGACAAAAATACAAATTGAAAAAAAAAAATTATGAGTTAGGGCCTTTATATATGAGCCGTTTATTTTGAAAGTGGCAAAAGTCACGTTTGGTATTTTAAAATAATTTTGTTTCAACAAATCAATGTTAGCCCCAAAATACAACATAATTTTTGGTTGAAATCTTTGCTAGTTAAACTTAAATTTATCTTCACACACATATTGAAAATTGTAGTCAAGGATTCATACTATACAAGGATATAAGTATGTAAGTTTCGTTTCTCAATTGTGTTAGTGAAGTTTTTTAAATTTAAACAATTTTATATAAGGAAACTTTTTATGATCTCTGAGAAATTTTGCAGTATTTTGTAAGCAATCAACAGATTTGTTGTTATAAGCAACAAATCGAATGCAGCATATAGATTAGCTAACCCAAATAAACAAATAAACTTAATTTTGAAAACACAAATTCTTAACTATTCCATTTCTTTTATTTCAGATTTCATTAAAAATATAAATACAACGGAAACGAAAATTTTGCTCAACATCATTAAAGGTAAGTCGTTAATTAATTACAAATAAATTTGATAAAACAATTTTGATATAAATTTAAGTGACTTTTAATATAATAGAAATAATTTGTTCATTAGGTTTTTTTATTTTTAATGAAATTTGTGATCGTATAACATTTTAGCCATCATGAAATATAAAGCAACTATAATAAATAAGTCTAAGGCCTTAATTTAAAGTCTTTGGTTAACTAACCCCGCTGATTCAACTAATAATATTTAAATGGAAATCCATGGGTTAAACCATTATTGTAAATTAACTAAGTTTGTAAAATTGGAAGTTAGCAAGTTCTTTTTTTAAGATATCCAAAGGCCGAAAGCTATAGAAAAAAAGTAATAAAAGTTATGGCAATCGTTGATTTTATAAAAAATTTAGCTAATTTTCAAAAAATTACTTGAAAAAAAAATGTCTATGACATGAGCATTGAACTCGAGTCCCTATTTTTTAATTATTAATATTGTGCTGGGTGTTAAGAGTTTTACTTACTTAACTATTTTATTACTGGCCAATTAAAATTTAATCTTTTACAAACATCTAAGCTATTGAAAAAAAAAATTATTTTACTTCGGTAGGAGTTGAACTGTGGACCACTAAAATTTCATTTTTTTTTTTTTTCTAATATTCATTCTTTGTTTACATTCACTGAGAACTGATAGCGGGAATAATTTTTCACGTGAGATTCGTGATAGCAGTTTTCACTGCGAGAAGAATAAAAATTTCCCGGGAACAGAAAGTCCACTTATTATTCACGATAGGAGTGAATGTCCAAAGAATTTTTGCAATAATTTTTTAAAAATTTTATCAGTCATAAATTTGAATAAATCGAAATTGTCTTGTTTTTTTGAGCTTAGCTCTTTATCAAAACTTGAACTGCAGTCAAGGTAGACGACTAGCTATACAATTAATCTAATCTTATCTGCCTGTTCAAAAATTTATGGATTTTCGTCAATAATATGGCAAATTTGCTAATAATTGTAATTTAATAAAACTTAACCTTAAAATCAGTTAGCTGTGCGTTACGTAGTTAATAACACTAAAGAATTTTTTTGTTTACTTCTCTCGAAAATTAAATTTTTAATGCCAACTTTTGTCGTTTTATCATAAACTAAAAATATTAGAATATGTATTCGAAATTTGAGATTTTTTAAATGCCAATCAAAATTAGTGCATAAAGAAATTAATTTGTTGCCTGGAAGAATTTAGTTGCCATGCAAAATATTGAAAACAATTAACTCATCTCACATCTAATCTAGAAATTCTTGAAGGACTTTTGCGATTAAAACGTCAAAAAATATATGTTTTTTTATTTTGTAGATAAAATTTTAATTAAAATAAAATAATTATTTAAAATAATTAATTAAAATAATTGGGCAAACTGATAAGTTTGCCCAATTAAATGCTAACTTAGAAATTCGTTCCTAGAACACTTATAATCAGTAATTTCACAGAACACCAGTTTTGAGCGTTGGTTGTTTAAATTCCTCAAGTTGCTTCTATAGAAAACAATAATGGCGAAAAAAAACCGACGACTTCTATACAAAAAGCCCATAAAATGAATAGATTACAAATTTGAAGCAACTTTGCAAAAGCTTGAGGACCAAACTGCAAGCAAGCCCCGATCAAACAATAGCAAAGAATTTGGGCCGATTTCCCCAATTTTATCAAACCGGAAGGAAACTTCTTCAAACAAAAAAAAGGGTTCAGAAAATCGGTCAATATCTTATCGTAGTTTTGCGGGCGTTAACTTACCCCAACTTTCAATTTCTAAGCAAACAAATTAAAACTTCTTAATGTTTGGATTATTTGATAATCAATAACTTACGGGAATTTATGGGACCAAACTGCATGCACATTTAATTAAACTTTTGTAAACAAACACAACAAACGATTAGCTTATCAGCAAAAGAACACCAACAGTCTTCGGTCGGAATTGAACCGTAGCAATGTGGCACCCGAAAAGCCAAAAAAATTTTGCAATCGGCCAACAATTACCGGAGTTATGTGATATACAATACTTTGTGACGAGAAGGGAAGAACTTGCCCCTATTTTCCAAAAAAACTTTCAAGGACTAAATCGAGGAGTTATTCAATAAACAATACTTTAGTGAAACAACTTGCCTTAGATTCCAAGCAAACCCTTTTAAACCCTCCCAAAAAAACAAATTTTAAAAATCATTTCATTAGAAAATATAATTCAACCGAATTGATAACCGCTTTCTTTCGATAAAAAAAGAGTGTTGCATTCTTATAGGAGGCGTCAGTAAAACATTTTGTCCTTAACTTCCCATATGTTAATTCAAAACTTAATTTAAGCTGTGCATTTAAAAACAATTTAAACATACGCCTATGAGTATAACAAAACTTTATTATTAAAGGATGTTTTTTATAGAGTGACACAAGTTTAAATCATAATAAAACAAGGAAATATGTTTTTAACATCAATGGAACGGGCTTTATTGGCAAGAAAATTTTATGAAATTAATGTTTAAATATGATTTCTGCCATTTGGCCGCCACGGCTGGCGCGTAGAAGGCGCAATCTGGAACACCAATTTTCGTATTTCGCCGATAACTCTTCGATGATTTCATTGTGTTCAATTGTTTGTGGCTTAGCGACGTAGACAAGTGACTTAACAAAATCCCAAAGAAAATAATCTCTGAAATTAAATCACACGATCTTGGTGGCAAATTAATTGGGCCATTACATGAAATTATTTTATCATCGAAAGTTTCTTTGAGTAAATCAATTGTAGCGCCCGCTGCACGATGAGTTTGACCAATAAAACAATAATTTTGATTAAAAATTTCAACAATTTGCACGCGTTGCTCTGGTGTAAGTGGATTCATAATGAAATTTCAAAGCAAACTAAACAAAGAGCAACTATTAGCTGTTAAATGGGTGCTCAAATAAAGCAGTGATGCCAACTCAAAGTTGTGACACTCTATAAAAAACACCCTTTATAAATTTGAAACTTGACAAATAAGCGGAAACTGAAGACTATAAATTAAAAACGATCGCAATGTAAATATAACAAAGAAATCATTCCGATTGGAATGTGTGAAATGCCCAAATATTTTCTATTTATAGCAAATTTAATAAGATTGATATGCAACATATTGCCAGCGAAGTACCAATTACAGAAATATACTTCTCTCAGTGTAGCAAACGCGATCAACAGAGTTTGTCTTGCTACCTGTATCTATCTACTCGTATCTATGGAGGGGGGGAAAAACTATCGCATTTTTATAAAAGAATTAAATAGACTTATGTTGTCGTTGCATGGCAAATGTACAATATTTTACCATCAATTATTGCGTTCAATAATATCCGACAAATCTTTTCAAATTATAATTATACACGCATTTCTCTAATTTATTTAAGTTCTCTGAATAATTAAAGTTGAAAATAAAAAAAAAAACGCACACTGTAATTGTGCACATGAAAATCAAATATTTAATTACAAGTTACATGAGCGTAGAAAGAAAAACTACTTACAGGTTAGGTTGCCAGTTGCATTATTAAATAATAATTATAAAAAAGAAAAAATCATTTGATTACAGTGTTACTTGTTATACTGCATGCAACATATAATTAAAATAATAATAATTTTGCAGGACGTTTTAAATTGACCTCTCAATACTCTATTCGAAATTTAAATATCAACAATAAATATATTTATCACATTTTAATTAAAGACGTACTGAGTGAAGAAGTATGTAATGCCATCACGCACGTCATCAATAAGCACCCTCTTCTTCTCTCTCCCCTATTAAACGCTTAGAAAGTGATTATTTGCCGTATTAACAACATTTTCTTTAGGAAACTACAAAAAAAATAGAATCTTTTTACTTCGTTAAGTTTGCCTTGTTGTTTGTAAAACAATCTTATATTTCATAGATTGTTTTAAAAAAAAGAGTATCTATAACATTTATTTTTACTTCTTTTTTGTTTTTCTTTTTCAAGTTGCAGTCATTTATCTGACTGACTGGCTGTTGAAGTTTTTTTTTTTTTTTTGTTTTGTCATTTCTTTTCAAAGTTATGAAAGTGATAATGTGTTGTTAAATCAAAAACTGTGTAATTATTTTGTACTTGGCAAAATATACGAGTATACAGCAGATATAATGAATAATTACTTGCACTATGGGGTAAGATAAGAAATAATTAAAAAAACAATATGAAAACAGGGAAAACAGAAGATAATATATTGAATTGCTAAACTCCGTTTATAGTTTAGCTTAACGGGATTTGTTCTTGTCTTTGAAAATGAGACTTAGTTAGAAAAAAAAAAAACTTAGATATGAGTTCTCTAAATGATATGCGCACTGTTAGAAAACCCTGCTTCCTAAGAAAATCACACGTTTTAGAATATAAAGGCAATTACCGAGGCTACTAAACTGCGTTTATAGTTTAGCTTTAATATTTTTGCGACTTTTGTTTTAAAGTTGTTAAAAAAAAATCACTTTCTTAAAAATTCTCTAAATTACATACCGACTGTATCGTATCCCTTCATTCTCAGAGAAACTAACCTATTAGACAAAAACGACAATGCTAAAGACTGCTAAACTCCGTTTATAGTTTAGCTAAACTAGGTTTGTGCTTGTTTTTTATAAATATTTGAACATATGACGTAATTAAAAAAAACTTAGATATGAGGTCTGTAAATTATACACCCACTCTTACAAAACCCTGCACCCAAATAAACCAGAACTTTTAGAGAATAAAGGCATTTACCGAGGCTACTAAACTGTGTTTATAGTTTAACTTTAATATTTTTGAGACTTTTTTTATAAGCTGTTGAAAATATCACTTTCTTAAAAATTCTCTAAGTTACATGCCGACTGTATCCCTTCATTCTCAGAGAATCTAACCTATTAGACAACTAAGACAGACTACTAAACTTCGTTTATAGTTTAGCTAAATTCGATTTATAGATTTTTTTACAATCTTTTGAAATTGGCTTTTAGTTAGAGATACTGAGATTGAGAGTGTATAGGGAATTTTTTAACCTGCAACGCTTTGTATAAAATTTTAACACGAAATTTAAATTACTCGCCATTCATACCGAATTCATATATTTTTATAAAATTTATCAAAACTTTTCATAAATATTTCTAACACAAACATCTGATAACAAACTTAATAAATTATTTCAAAATTTGAAATTCTTGAATAAATTGAAGAGTTACAAAAATGTATGTGGAAAAGAGAAATATAAATTAGTCAAAAACTACCAGTAGTAACGAACAACTATTTTCGTCTCATAACAAATAAAGTGCTTTTATATGTTGCTGTATTTATTTTTTCTTAATTAATTGCCAACTTTTAAATATTTTTCCTGTATGCTCGTGTCATTCGTTTCATTAATTATACATTTCTCACAATGCAGTTGCAATTAAAATTGTTGTGAAAAATATTTTTTTCATATAATATTCCAGCAGATAGCAGATATATTAAAAATAAATAAAATACTTAAAGAATTTTTTCTTTCCCTTTGTCTAACTAAAGAGCAATTTAAGCGCAGTTTTATTGTTGTTTGCCACATAATAGTGATTAAAATCATTGTAGACATGCTATCCTATTCATTGTTTGTACATAATTACGCAGCAATAACAACAACAGCAATCATAACAACTAAATTCTCGTATACAATAATATTTAACAACCAGCAACATCAACATCAACATCATCTCAGAATATTGTTCATAAACAGCCTTGCGTTGACGCATGTAATTAACAAGCAAATAGATAATAATATTAAGTCTTAGAAAATTAATTAATATGTATTTTATAATGAAGTCTATTATAAAGAAACAGAGGATCTTTTGTTACGGTTTTAGAAGTGAAAGAGACAAGACATATAGATAGCCAGCTAAAGGAGTTTGTGTGTAGGGGGGAGGTATTTTAAAAACTTGCACAATTTAAAATTTCGTATGGAAAGTGCTATAATTATTCGATATATGTATGTACTTTCACGGACCTTGTTGCAAAATTTTTTTTGCTCATTTACCAAAACTGAGTTGTTGTTATCAGCATCAAATATTAAATATTTTTTTGAACACGATTACCGCCAGATCAAATAATATAAATAAGGAATTTTGGGTATTTGTCCAAATTATCTTAGGAATTATATTTTTTTCTTTCTTATAAATAAAATGGCAGGGCCACTGGCTTACAAATAACAAAAAAAAAAGACCTGGGGCACTCGGTGACTGCCGCGGTAAAGCTATTGCATAGCATTTTTTATCAACTTATGCAATTTCAATTTCAGCTTTCTAGCTATACTGGAAGTGCCCCATACAAAGAAGAGGCACCCTAGTCCCCCAGGTAAAAAGTGCCTTACCTTAGTATCATATGTCCTTCTACCTGCCCACCAATTTTTAGCCAAATCAGTTCAGCCGTTCTCGAGTTATAATTAGTGTAACTAACACGACATGGAAACACTTAGCCTAGACACACTTGTGTTTAGTTGAGACACAATCTTAGCACATACACAAACCACCTTCGGGAATTCCCAAAAATTTGGACAAAAATCCCCTCAAAAACCCAGAAAACGGAAAATTTCCCGGGAAAAGGTGGCAACACTAGACGGGAATTCCCAAACTTGGAAAAAATCCCCTCAAAGTCCCAGAAATCCCAGAAATTGTCCCAGGAAAAGTGGCAATACTGGGAATTTTAAAAATTTCCAAAGCGACAAAACTGTATAGTCATCATACATCGACTATACAAAAAAGAAGTTTTCACTTAAAAAAAACAAAAGACTTAAGAAACAAGTGCCACTTATGCACTATTTCCGGTCTAGGTCCAAAAAACAAAAAGTTCGGGGACCGGACCACTTTTAGCTTATAGTGGACCTAAATACCTACGTTTTGGTATATAAAATATTTTGCCAACCTGTTTTTAGTTGAACAAAGTAATTAAAAACATAGTGTTAGGTTTCTTCGTTTCAAAAAACAAAAGACTTAAGAAACAAACGTTTCAAAATTTCTTGATTCGGTCCCTCAAAGCCCGGGATAGAAGCTATGCAATAGCTTAAAAAACATTTAAAAAATTGGTTTATAAAAGGATTAGGCTTTTTATATTCATTAAAGCGTTTTAGTTAGCGAAACTAAAATGTTAATATTCACTTTAAGCTAAATAAACGCAAGATTTGCCTTTATAGCTATGTAATTTAAAAGATTCAGCATTATAAAGTCCTGTAGATCCATTAAAAAAAACTCGGGAATTTTGGATATTTTTCCAAATCTTTTTAGGAACTCAGTTTTTTTCTTTCTTATAAATACAACAGCAAGACTATGGCTAACAAAAACAAAAGAAATGAAAATTTGTCTTATAAAAGATTTGGTTACAAAAACATAAAAATAAAGAATTTATGTAAATTTATGAATTTATAAAAATTTTTTATTATCAGGCTCAAGTTCAGTTTTATTGAATTGATAAAAATTCAAATTGCTAGGAGTTTTTATGTTGAAAAACATTAGTATATCCAATTAGATTATCACAACGTATCAGTATACAGATTTCAAGGCCGCTACACCTCTCATCAGCTTTCCTTTGTCCATTTTTACAATTTATGTAAAGTGGATACTAATTGGGAAGAATATCAACTATTTAATTAAGTTTTTAAATGAAATAGAATACGAGAATTATTATAATTCATTTTTATTTTATTTTTACATATTGAAACAATTTTGGTTAGTACGAAATTTCCCATTACTGATTGAAAATTACTAATAATCCACACAAACTCATAGTCCGTTATCTTCAAAGTATTCTACTTTGTAATTTAACTCATTGTTATTTTCTCTCAATATTAGGTTGGTTCACATTACTGTGAACCTTGTTATTAGACGATAGCTCGTGCCCGAGCTGAATCAATATTTTTATATTATTACGAATATCTAAGTTTATATAATAATTACGTTTATTCGTAATAATATAAAAATAAAAAAATTTATCTTATAAAAGATTTGGCTTCTCTGTAGATCAAAAAAAAATCTAGGGAATTTTTGGGCATTTTTTAAAAATTGTTTAGGAATTAATTTTTTCTTTTTTATAGATAAAAAAAAAACACGAAAAAAACATTTGAAAGTTTTTGTTTTAAATATTTAATTAAAACCAAATATGTATGAACGTTCATATTTACCTGCTAGCTGTAGGCAGCCAACCTTCTTTGCTGTTGTTCGTTCGCCTTTTGTTGGAGCTAAAGAAATTCTGATAGTTAAAGCTTTATTTCTTTTCCATATTTGTGCTGTTTTTCTTGAGGTATTTAGTTTTTGAAGAAGAACATAAACGAAAGAAAAAGAAACCTTACAAAATAAATTTGAAAAACATTGTACCAGTTGCAACAAAAGATATGGTGCAACATGCACCTTTACTTTTTAGCCAAGAGCCAACATGGTTAGTTTGCTGCTACAGCATTTAACAATATCCCTGTTTTTTTTATTGTTATATTGGCTTTTGTTTTTGCTAAGACGACTGGGAAAAGAAAGAGTGAGTGTGTTGGCAAAAATTGCACTTAATTTTTTGTTTAGTTTTGTTTTTTTGTTTTTTTTTTTTTTTGTAAAAGAAACCTTATAAAGCTAGAGTTAATGTTAAGTTGGTTTTAGTAAATTGTTTTAGTTTAAGGGCACTATGCTCACTGCTTACAAATTTTATTGTAAATTATATAAATTCTTGTATTAATTATCAAGAGAACGGGGGGTTGCAATTAATGAGAGAAAAATTTATCGTTAAACAGTGAGACAAAAGCAAACATCTATACTTGCCGATATTTTATAATTTTTCCCTTACCATCTACCTGAATAAGACATTAGATCTGTGTTGTACAGTATAATTATCGGGTTTTACTGATCGTCATAACACGTTATCTGCTTCTCTATTCGAACAGTAGATTATTTTAATTTTTGTGTGCTACAATTAACTGGTTGTTAACAATTAGCCATTTTTCAAGCACTTGTGTTAGTTTTTATTACTAAATTTTAAGCAAATAATTGCGTTATTAGTTGCGATTAGAATGTGATAAAAATTATATGATTGATTAGATTGTTTGTATGTACTTAGATCTTATGTACTTAGATCTTAACTAAATATTTCTTAGAAACTTGGAAAAATACAGTTGCTGTGATAACGTGGGTGGTTGCAAGTATTTGAAATAAATTTGGAGTTATTATTTTAAATTAAATTATGGAAAAGAAAATAATTTTTAAATAATTAGTTGTAAAAAACGTGTTGAACAAAATGAGTACATACCTTTCATTTCGTGGAAATATTTTTCAATTTACACAAAATAAGTTTTAGAAAATAAAAAAAAAAACACCAAAAAGTAATAAAAAAAATATTATGTAAAAATATTTTACCAGGCATTTAAACAGCTGATAACGAGAACTTTAAATAATGAAAACGAATGTTCCACAGAGTACACGTTGATAACGAGAACTCTAGGAACTCGTAAGTTGGTTAACCCTAGACTACCAGCAATATTTTATGATACGATTATATCAATTGATTGAAGAATTGCAGAAGCTAATCCGTATTGCGCCTAAAACCAAATTAAATAAATATTGTAAGAAGTAATTAAAGCTCACTTCTTTTAATTAGATTTGGTAATTTATTGTGTTTTTTTTTTCTTTTTTTTTTGTTTAGACAAGGTTTTTTCAAGTTGTGTTTTCTTGTCAATGTTTGGTGGGTTTTTTCCATTTTTGTATGTATGCATGTTTTTGTTTTTTTTTTGCAATTTCTTCTTTGCTGAATTTTTTAAAATTTGGTGATTATTTTTAATTTTAGTGATATTTTTCATTTAGGAGTTTTTTTTTTCATTTCTGTAACTTCTTCAATTCAATGTAGGAATTTATTATTTTTGGCGATTTTTTTTATTTTGGCTCGGTAATTTTTTCCGTTTTAATAACTTGTTTCGTTTTGGTGATTTTTAAGACTTTTTTTCAAATGTTTGCTAATATTTTGTCAATTAATTTTTTTTTCTTTCAACTTGACCAACTTTTTTGCGAGTTTTGTTCTCTGGTTCGTTGTAGTACTTGAAGAAGTAACCTTGAATAAATCATTACTAAAAGTCTGAACACAATGTAACGATAATTTATTGCGGTGCGGGTTTTCATACGATTTTGCAGTATGCACAAATAAATTAATAAGAATGTAAACAAACAATGAGAAGTATTGTCGTCGCCGTCTTCCATTGTATTATGTTTATTTTTCACTCCCGCAACGAGAAATCGCATCGCACCGCACCGCAAACATTGTGTTCAGACTTTAAGCCGTTATTTTGAACATTTCTCTTCAATAACAAGTTACGGTCCGCCACATACGGCTTAATTATTAAATTACATTACTTGATGAGAAACTCTGTAATTTTTGGATTTTCTCGATTTATATTATTCGATATTTTTGCTGTGAAAATTTGAACAGTTTGCTTCTTATAGTTTCCACGCTACAGCTGATTGTCATAATTACATTAAATGATAAAATACCCTTTAACATTCATTTAATGTAATTTTAAGTATTTATTGTTTTAGTCTGGATAACAATATCCCAACTGTCAAAATTTCTAGTGGCTCAATATAATTCCAGTACAATTTTAACATGTTACATTGCTCGCATTGGCACACCCTTTGAATTTTAACTTTTTTCAAGTTATTATTACTTGCTGCCTTATCAGCTATATGTACGAATATGCACATACATATATTGTGAACATTTTAAGTCTGTATCTCTAACAGACAGCTAGACAGTTAGTCAGTTAAAACAGAGGCACAGGACAGACAGCTTTGTCTCCTTTGATGGTACACAACCGGAAAAAAAAATGTTTTAGTTTCGCATACAAATGCAAATTTTCGGTATATCGGAGAATTTTCTTTTCAGGTCAGTGGCTTTCTTTCACACACTTATGCAGCATTTTATTTTATATTTATTGTGTCTTTTTTTTAGTTTTAATTAAAAACATACTCAATGCCTTTCAACAAATTAGAGAAGTTTAAGGATTTTTCAAACTTTTTAAATAGTAAATAAACAAACTTTAATGTACATATAAGAAACTATTAACTACAAGTGTTTTGAACTTGTGACCAATTTTTCTATAGTTTGGCAATAAAACAAAATAACTTTTGTGTGAGCTCCACCTTTTGCTGCCACCCCGCCCCAAAACTCATTGCAATTACAAATTCATCAATTCTTTTGGAATTAAAATGCAACTATGCTCAAGCACCAAAATAAAAGTTGGCCAAAACAGACAGCCTTGCAACAATAAGTTGCAAAAAAACAAACCAATGTTTCTGCTCTAAATAAATTTTACTCTACACACAACAACTGTGAATAAGTGTAGATCTAGACGTGTATGTGTGTGCGTTTATAACTTTGGGTTTTGTGAGTTAGGTTTTCTTTTTAGCCACAACAACAACAACAACAAGTTTTCACTGGAAAATAGTAATATCTAGTAAATATCTTTTCGTTTGAAATGAAAATGGAAATATCTTTAGCAAATGGTCGGCATGCTGCACGCACACACACAAACACACTCTCTCTCTCAACAAAAAAAGTGAAAATTGCAGTTTAAATTGTAATTTAAAGGTACTCATTTGGAAAATAAAAGAAAAAAAAACTTTGCTAAAATACGACTAGTTGTGGTACTCATACCCAGTATGTATACAATAATTAATCTATTGTTAAAATGAATAAGTAGTTAGATACACACTAGCGAATTGCAGGCAATGAAATTGAAAACGAAAATGGGAAAAACTACAACACCACACAAAACAGCAACAAACATCGTAATCAGCTTTGAGCGTGTATCAATTAATATAATGAAAGTGATATTGTAGATATCTGCAGGAGGAAAATGATTTTGCTTTACGCTGTGTTTCAACAAAAATTTCAAAGGTTTTCAAAAATATACAATACATAATCGAATGTAGTAGAAAATTGCCTTTAATTTTTTTTTTCTAATTGTAAAAGTTATTGTGGAACATACTTGCTTTTGTAATTTTGAATAAATGTTGTCCTTCAAACTCACATTAATATCTTAAAAGTTGTAAAAATAAAGGCCGACCACAAAAGTATATTTTAAAAGTTTTCGAGCTTATTTTTGCTGAAAATATGCTTCGCCTCTACTATACGAGTAGACAAAAGATGCATGTTATGAGTAAAAGCCTGATGTAATGTAATGATTAAGCTGATGTAGATTTCAATTAGTTTAATAACGCAAATATGCTTTTTTGGTTACTATAGACAATAAGAAGTATGTTTTATAAGTTAAAGTCTGTTTTAAGCTTCAATTAATCTAAAGTAGATTACAATTAATTCAATCACATGTGTGTTCTTCTGCGACCAATCAAAATAATTTTAAATTCTCTTTTTTTTTTTAATATATTTTTAATTTGTAATACAAAGATTATAATTAGGGGCAAACACCTTTAAGTTACTTTCTCTTTTTTTCGTATCATTAAGTTAAGAACAAGTTTTCTTTGTAGTTACTTGCGCTTTGGTTTTAACCATTTTTTTTTAACACAAAATTTCATATTTTCTCTTAATTAAGGTCACATATTTGTCAAACATTTCAATCTTCATATTCTAGCAACTCAGGCATTACATTAATAATTACTATGTATGTCAGCCAGTTGGTTTTTTTGTTGAAATTTTCTATGAAATGTTCTACGCTTGAAGGCCTGCCTGACAGCCTACATTTAAGTGCGTTATTAAAAAAAAACACAGAATTACTTTTATTTACTTTTGCTTATTTCGCAAGATTTTTCTTTCTATTCTTCTTTGATTTTTTTTTTTTTAGTTTTTGTTTAATCTTTGTTGCTATTAACATATCACACACACACACACGCAGAGAGAGAAGTTACAAGAGACTTTTTGTAATTCGCTACCCAGTGTATCTAAATGTTCTCCTAGGACCCCCCCCGCGGATAATAATCAAAGCCATAAAGTTTTTGTTTCAAAAACCCAGACATTTCACGTGCAACAAAAAACAAGAAAAATTTTTCATTAAGGTTGAGTTGACAAAGAGTTAAAAGAAAAACTATAATATGCTAAAATATTTACTAGACGGTTGACAACTTAAAGAGGAGAGGGAAGTGCACAGGCAGGCAGGCTGGCTTTGAAGTATCAGGTCATTAAATGAAATCGAAAAATATCGAAAGAAAAGCAAAAATGTGTTGTCGTGTCGTTTTTCTTCCACTGTAATAGAAAGTTGTGTGCTCTAGATTTTTCTAAAGAAATTTAGAACAATTGATTGAGAGATTTTAAGAGGTTTTTCTTCTTATTTTTTATTTTTGCACGCAAACACTTTTCTTCAAAAACCTAAAAAGTAGTGTTTTAAAATAATTTAATTGCTCTTCTCCAACAGGAATAAGGCGATTGCAAAGCTTAAACGATTGGCCAGTGTAAAATCTCTCTCTCTCTCTCTCTCTCTTTATTTCTGTAGCAAAAGCTGTTTATCATAAAGTTAATTAAGTTTTAGTGCATTTAAAATTTTATGTTGTGTGTGTCTGCTCAATATTGCATAATAATGCTAATTTCTATTGCAGTTTAAAATTATAATTGCTTTTACTTCCGCTTGTTCGCATTCACAAAAATTTTGTCACTTACGCCACAGAGGCGTCAAAGGCCACAACAGCAACAACAATGTTGCAATCATCTTTAAACTACTAATGTTGTCGCCACATCATTCCTTTTGCTGCTGCTGTTCAACACCAAACATTTTCCTTTGAGTTTTTGAAACTAAAAAATGCAAAAAAAAAAAAAAATTCAATTCAATTTCAAGCCATCAACTTTGTAAATGACTTGACATAAAAAGTTAACACTGGAAACCAAAAAAAAACCGAACACATACACAATGAACTTTTAATGCCTGCAATTGCAACATCAGCCAGCCAGACTAAAGGCAGCCGAAAAACTGCAATAACAGACACACACACCAAAAACACATACTAAAATTTTCTAGGAGACTTATGTCACATTTTTCACTGTTCCATAAAATGCATTAAAAGTTTAACAAATATTTCAGAGGAGGAGGAGGAGCAGTTACATACATTTTATGCAAAAACTAAATGCTGTTAAAAGTTTTCTACACCACAAAGTATTAACAGCAATTTCGCTTAATTTAACTAACAGCTTTAGTAGGCAATAAATAAATCTAAGAGAAATTTAAAAAAAATATAAAGCAAAGAAAAAGTAAAATTAAATAAAAAAAATTTAAAAATCAATAAGGATCCCCTTTGTATCACAATCTCCTTTGTATCACAATCTTCTACAATTACTACTTAAATCAAAAAGCCTCTGTGAGGTACGCAATAAAATAACCACCACCTGCTGCGACCCCAGCTTTGCAATTAACTTGTTCGGAAACCTTAAAAATGTTAATGTAAATTTATTCTTGTTTTTTTTTCGCTTGTGTGTTAATATCTAATTAGAAGCCTTAGTTGGTATGGGTAATACGCAAATTTCTATTACACCAATAACTAAAATGAAATCAATTATATAAAAAACAAAATATCAGAATTAGTCATGTTTTATTTTACATTATTATTATAAAAATCGATAGGATTTAGTTTAGGTTGAGCTTTCCCGCAGCATAACATTTTTATAGTGTAGCGATATTGCAAATCTTGTAATCCTTACAAATAACGTACTCGCATAACTAGTGTTAACCACTCTTTTATAAAATACGTCGAGGAAAACTTTTGTACAATATATTAACATTCGAACTTAACGGGTGTTTTTGGGCCGTTTACATAGAATCTTTGAAACATGCAAGAAGTTTTTAATCATTATAACGTTCTCTCAAAAAGTACTTTTTGCATGTAAAAGAAATTTTTTTCTTTATAAAGTACTATTTCTCTCAAAGAGTACTTTTTTCCATTTAATAGAATTTTTGTTTTCTTTATAAAGTACTTTTTCATTAAAAAGTACCTTTTTGAAAAAGTACTTTTGTTATCAAAATAATAAATTTTGCCTTAAAAATTTACTTTACCATCAGATTAATAAAAATTATATAAAAAATGTAACAAAGTACTTTTTCATTAAAAGTACCTTTTAGAAAAAGTACTTTTGTTTTCAAAATATAAATTTTTCCTTCAAAATTTGCTTTACCATCAGATTAATAAAAACTATATAAAAAATGTAAGGCTTTTTTTTCCTAAAAAGTACTTTTATTTTATAAATTACTTTTCCTTTCAAAAGTACTTTTTCCTTTATATAATACTTTTCTTTATTGTGTTCACGACATACCTTTTTTCTTCAAAATTTACTTTACCTTCAAAAAGTACTTTATCCTTAAAAAAGAACTTTTTTCTTCAAAAAGTGGCTTTTTCTTCAAAAAGTACATGTTCCTTCAAACAGTACTTTTGCTAAATAAAAATATTGTTTGCTTAAAAAAGTGCCTTTTTCCTCTAATAAAAAACAACTACTTCTTCATTCTAAATGTAATTTGTTCATCACAAGGGACTTCCACCTTCCGAAAGTACAGGTTTTTTCAAAAAGCACTTTTTCCCTAAAAAAAAGTTTTTTTTCTTAATAATGTAGTTTTCTTGCAAAAATAATTGTTCAAAAAGTACTTCTACCTGCTTTCTTAAAAAGGCAATTGTACCTTCCAAAACAATTTTTATTTAAAAAAGTTCATTCATTTATTTAAAAGTTCAATTTCTCCTGAAGAAGCCAACCAACGGTGTGGCGAAATATCGAAAAATTAATATTAAAAACATTTTTATATAAAAACGACCTTAAGCTTTAAAAATTATTATACAATTAAAGTTCATGTTCTTTCAAAAAGTACCTTTTCTTTCAAAAATTATCTTTTTCTTCAAAAAGTATTTCTTCCATAAACAAACTAATTTTGTCCTTAAAAAATAACATATTCTTCACTTTTTCCTGCAAGCAGTTGATCTTTCTTTTAAAAGTACTTTTTCTTTTCAAAAGTACTTGTTCCTTTCAAAAATAACTTCTCCTTCAAAAAGAACAGGTTCTTTCAAACAGTAGTCCTTCCTTTAAAAAGTGATTTTGTCATCAAAATGTACGTTTCTTGAAAAAGTAAATTTTCCTTAAAAAAGTACGTTTCCCCTTAAGCAGTAGTTCTACAAAAGTTCTTTTTCCTTTAAAAAATACTTTTTCCTTCAAAAAGTAATTTTTCTCTCAAAAATTACATGTTTCTTGAAAAGCTAGTTCTTCCTTCAAAAAGTAACTTTGCCTTCAAAAATGTACTTTTCCCATTAAAAAGCTCTTTAACCTTCAAAAAGTGTTTTTATCTTCAAATGGCACGTTTATCCTTAAACAAAATTTAGCCCTGAAAAAGTTCTTTATTTTTTCAAAAAGTACTCACTATTATAAATTATTATAAATTTATTTGATTATTAGTTTATTTGTGTGTTTTTGTGATGTTATAAGTGACTTTTTTGTTCTTTCTTTGTTAACGTTGTGTAGAAATGCGTTGTGAGCAAAATAATTTTCAAGTGCTTTAAGCCATAAACGATTTTGGCGAAACTCTATAAAGAGTTGCCGGCAATCAAATATACGTAAATGGATTTGTATTTAATTATTCATGGCATGTAGTATTGCTATTAATTCATTTTAATAAATTTGTTTTTTTATATTTTATTATTAATTATAAATATTTTGTCAATGTACCGCAAAAGTTGCACACGTTTCATTGCTGGTTTTTGTATTAATTTTACGTCAACTCTTTTAGATATTTAAATCGAAAGCAGTTGACATCTGGCATAATAATTTGTCACTTTTTTCCCTACAAATGTCATTAATACGAGTACATTTTTTAATGCAAATTAATTGTATTTTTTTGGAACAATAATGCAAAGAAGAGAAAAAAAAACAATAATTAACCTTGAATTATTATTAAAGTACTTTAATGGATTAAGTTAAAAAAAAACCAAAAACAACTAATCAATGTTAAAAAGCTAAAACTAAAAAAAAAAAAAAACAAACTGTGTTCTGTAAACTGAATTTGAGAAAATTTCTCGTTTTCTAATAATAAATATCGGCATCATTGTTTTTTTTTTAATATTATTTAGTAAAATTGTTTCAGGTATGATATTTTAAGCGCTTAAAAAAATCGGAAACAACAGAAATGTGTAAATAAATTTTATTATTTTAATTAAATTAAAGTATAATTTTTCTGAAACAAACGATTTGAAATCGAATCGTTGAATAGAACATGGCGGATTAGTTCCTTGTTTCATAGTTACGAGTGTAAAAATAGTTCAGCTTTTTAAGTCACTTGATGTGTGTGTGAATATAAATATGCTAAGTTAAATATGTTTTGCTTACGTCATATATACTTAGGCCATAATATATTTATTTCAAAGCTAAATATGTTTTGATGGCGGGTACATTACAAATCATTAAGATTAAACAAAAAAAAATTATTAATTTGTTGTGAGTAAAGTAATGCATATCCTTGTCTAATTGATTATCTTCATTCTCCATTCGGTTTCATTCCCTGAAGTCGTAGGGTTTGGACATAGTGTACCTTTTTGTGGAAAAAGTAAGAAATTGGGTATAATTTCTCGCATAAGATATTTTTAAAAAACATATTTAACTCGACGTATTTATCTTCACACACTTAATTGTGTTTTGTTTGATGCGACTACTATTCGAAATAACTTGCATTGAATAGTAAAGCGAATAAGCAAGCAGCCATGTCAAAGAACTCAATTCCTATCGAAAGTGATTTAAATTCCGAAAGTTGAGACTTAAGAAAACTGAAAAACCACTTTTAAAATACAAAATGGCATTCAGAATAATTTTTTACAGTTGTAGTCAAACATAAAAAAATATCCATTCTTTTAAAAGCATCAGCAAGTGTAGGCTATCTCACAACTTGCTTATGGACAAATTTAGCGTTAGGCTATCAGGGTACCAGGACATTGCAATATTGAGGGAAACGAAATCGTTGATGAGCTGTCAAGAATAGGGTCAGCATTAGATGTGGCAGTTAGTGACAGGTCGGTTAAACCTCCAATTGGTTACTACTATAGGGAACTCAGTAATTGGGTAATTAGCAGAACTAACCATTCCTGCAGGAATAGAGAAGATTGTAGAGTCTCGAGGTCCATATAGACAGAACTAGACTCAGGTAAATCTCATCCACTGCTGGGTATGAATAGAAAGGTTTTGAGAGTCTTAGTAGGCGCCTTGACTGGCCATTTGCTCGGTTAGAGCGAGGACCAGTATATGGGAAAATGGTCCTCCGGTTTTCTGTAGGATGTGTGGGGATGAAGAAGAGCCAGAAACTATACAGCATATCATCTGTCATTGCCCAAGGCTGCAACGCCATAGGCAAAGATGGCTGAGCAGACGTTTCTATGTGGGCATTAGTGATATCGCGAAGTGCAAACTTGAGGATATCACGGGCTTGCTTTATCATGGGAATTAAGTGGCTGAATGATGGATGTTAACGTCTCTTTGTTTCTCCTCGGGCAGTAAGGAGACTAATTAGTCAATAAATTATAAATAAAGGGAATCACAATTGATCCAATTGGGTCTTCGAGTGGATGTGTATTTCACACTAACCTTTAAAAGCATCAGTAAAATAAGCTTTGTATGTTAATAAAAAAGCTTAATGAGACCTTTACTAGTAAAAACAATTCGATAAAACTTCTCTGGGCATAAACAATTTTATCACTGCAAGATCTTTATACAATATAAACGAAATCTGAAATCAAAAATAGATCGGATTACAATTACGGAATTTAAAACATTCCGTTTGCAATGTGTATGTGATTTGCCCTAATGTGTATGTAGTTATATTGAAGAGCAAGCATTTTCGGATTGTATTCTTTAAAGAAATTTCGTATTCTATTTGTCACCAGAACACTATTGAAGAAAAAATCATAATCCAAACTGTTGCCATATAAACTTTTTCGAACAACTTCTGTTCTTCGAACAGTTCTATATTTCATTGCTTCATGTAATAATTAAAGATTATCTTATACCGTATTCATACATACATGCAGCTTTATTAAGATTATCGCAATAAATGTCATTATTGTGCTCAATATTTCATACAAAATTGTATTAAAGTTATTGCTCAATATTGAGTAAAACTTGAAATGCAACACTGTATGTTTAGGGGGAAAATTTTTTGCAATTTATCTTTAATGACAAAAGTCAACAAAATTAATTGAACTTAAATTTATTTCATTAAATTTATAATTTAGAACAAAAAACAAGTAAACTTTTACAATTAAAAATAACCAATTTCTTTTTTAAATAAATATGTAGGTTTTAAAATAAAAAAAGAGTATGGGCTATAAATGCGGCCAGTTTAAAATAAAATCAACTTTATTTTCCACCTGCAAAGCCTATTGATTTGGGTAAATATTGACTCAACAAAATTTGTACAATGTCAACTTCAAACGCATCATTACTAGTCTGTCAGTAAAAGAAACTTGCGGCGAGACTATTTTTCCAGCCGCTGCCGCCGACAATTTTGCGGCTAAAAGTTAGCTTAAATTTAGCCGCCGTTTTGGTTTTTATTATTTCGTTTTTACAAGGCACATATATGTATAACAGCTGCATTGGAGGGAACCATTCTCCCCACTCATCAACCCCCTATTTTATGCTTGACTATTTGAAATCGAACGACAACATGAGGCGGACGTAGCACCATCTGTCCTTCAACAACCTTAATAAATTTGTTCTACTTGAAATACCAACGATGACGCTTCCCGTGAATGAGGCTGACGTAGCGCCATCTTTCTGTCAATATGATGCGACGCTTCTCGTAAATGAGGCGGACATAGCGCCATCTGTCATTCAACAACAAAAATAATTTTGATCTGTTTGAAATACGAATTGGGTTAATAGTTTAGTAAATACTGGAATTGCCCCCTCCCTACTCTGTTCACGACCCTAGTGGTTTAAAATATACTTGAAAACCTAATCTCATACCTACCAAATATGTATAAAAAATTTCATTAAAATCGGTCGAGACGTTTTCGCTTAACCGAATTCGACTGAACATTTATTTATGCATCTTATGTAAATCCTTTTTCAATCGCTCAAGTGATAAATCAGTTTTTAATCGTAGAAACTGATTTAAAGATTATCATTATTATGGATTTCTGGAAAATTTATCACCTGAATGCTAGCTGGGTGGAATTCTGCCAACACAACTTGAGAAAAATTATGCTTTTCTCAAAAGTCCACAGATATTGCAAGTATGTAGTTCGAAAACGTTTTTAAAACAAAATGAAACAGTGCTATTAAATTTTAAATAGAATATAAAAACTTGTTGTGATATATGTATAAAAAAAAATACATTTTTGAGTTGAGTGTATTTTGGAATGTATCGTCATAAGAAAAACGAAATAATTATTAAATACGTATGGCTTTAGTCGAATTTAAGCCGACGCCGACCTTTTTTCCCAGCCAGCCTGCCACCGCCGACGAAAACCCCTCGGCGCTAGTCTCTGATTCAGTACGCGTTTGAATACATCAAAGAAACCTCGTGATAATTTTGTGCTAGAAAGTGGTCGTGTTTGCAATAAAAATTTCAATAGGAATAATTAGTCCCCTGAAATAAAATTTATATCAAAATAAAGTTCAGAATGTCCTCTTTAAGTGTATGTAAAAATATTTACAAAAAGTGTAAAATTAAAGTGAAAAAAATCAGTGTAAAAAAATAATCAATTTAATGCAAAAGACACAAAAATTGTCCCGTTATCCGGAATAGTTGTTGTTGGCAATTGTAATAAAATGCAAACAGAGCGAGGGAGCGAGTCTTTGCATGTTGTTTGTTGTAAGAATAATGAGAGGGTGTCTGAAAACTCAAGCTCTCCTCATACACACCAGATTAAATATGTTTATTAAAAAATAAGTAAAAAAAATTAAAGAAAAAACATGCGTTGGTGTCGTCAGAGAAAGGTAAGTTTTTATATCGTTTTAAGCTGGATTCACCCATTGTTTCGGAACAAAATTTTTGTCCGGACAAAATTTTTTTTATATGAAGTTTGAGGTTTCTCTTTTTGAGAGTGAGAGAAAAAGAGAACAAAATTTGTTCGGAACATTTTTTGGTTGAATTGGTTTAATTTTAAATTTTGTCCGGACAAAGTTGAAATAAGCTGCCACCTATTTTATTTTCTCAGCCAAAGTTGAAGCGAGCTGCCACATAATGTTATGTATGTATGTATAATAAAAGCACATAGTAACTTACATATATCCAGTAAAATAAAAATAAAGTAAAGCTCAATTGCTAGTAAAAAAACTAACTGACTTTTACCAATTTTTTTTAACATAATTTTCTTATTAAACAATAAAAAATAAGTGCGTTTGACAAATAAAACACCAAATGAAATTCATCTGTCACTGTACTGCCACCTTGCAAAATTAATAAAACACATGTATTTCATACGGTAACTTTGATTTTCCAGACAAATTGTTCGAAATGAGTGAATCGTGTTGCAAAATTGTTTCAGAACAAAAAATTTTGTCCGGACAAAAATTTTGTTCGGAAACAATGGGTGAATTCAGCTTTAATGTCTGAATGAATATCCGCGCTGAATCTTTGGCGTCTGAACAAACCAAAATATGACATTTGTTATTTTAATATGCGGTTTCTATAATACAATCAATTGGTTTCAGTCGAAAATTAGTATGAAATCCAATAATTTTTTTGAGTGAATCCCATACAAAAATTCTACACAAGTCATTTGTTTGCATTGTGGAGACAGCACCTTAATTTGTAAATTCTTGCTATTACAACACTCTTCCTTGACTTTAACAATATATTTTTTTGTTATCGCTTTGACTCATTAATAAAATTTAATCTGTTTTTTTTTCTTACAACCTTTTTGAAGGTGCTGTTTATACAAGACGAACGCGTGATTTGAGTGAATATTTTAAATTGAAACCAGTCAAAAAACTACGTGCTTTTTATGCAAAATTTACACTCAAATCATTTGTTCGTCATGTGATCACAGCACATTGATTTTTAAAGTCAACGCGATATATGTACATACATACATACATACATAGGTACATACATTTTATTTAATTACTAAATAAATATGTATTGAAAATGATTAAGTTTGCAATAAAATTGTAAGAGCACAGTTTCAAAACAAAAAAGATTCCCGTATGTCTTAAATATGGTTCCAACCCCAACTAAGTGGGGTTGTTGAATATGAAAACTATACTTAATCAACTGGCGTTGTCGTATTGAGATTCACAACCAACCAATTAATCAGTGAATTTAAAATAGGATACAATTAAAACAATGCATACCTTTCGTTATTATTATTAGTTTTACTTTACAAAAGAGATACATATGTATAAAAGTATGTTTTTATTTAATTAAGTTAAACTATGATTTAAATTTATTGTCTGTTTTGAATTCTGCACTCTTAAAGAATTAATTATTTTATTGGCGTTATTTTTCTAGATGCCAATTACCCTTTTCTGTCGGTCGAAAAAAATGGCAGTTGTAAAAATATTTCCCAATTAATATTCTATGCAGTGCAAATTCAATGTTTTATAGAAAAGCAGAAAAAAAATTCAAACACTAAAAAGTTGGAAAAAAATATTGTATGCAGTTTGTATTGATATACACGTTTTTTTCTTTTTTAACAAACACCGTCATATTTCATGGAAAATTGCGCAATGACAATATGTTTAGTATGGCAGTAGCAGCAAAAAAAAAACTAATAAATAAATAAATAAAATAAAATGACAACTTTTACAGACAATTTTTCTATCTGGTTTAACACCAGCCAAACAGTCAGTCAGTCAGGCAGGTAGCCTACCAAGCAACCTTCTTACGAACTATCAAACACCCAGCCAATCCACCTTTCACAGAAATTTTCGCACATTCTAGGGTATTTTGCCAATATTCTTCTCATATTTGCTACAAATTTATTTTTTAGCTTCACGTTACATGTGTGACAATCACCTGAATTTTATTAAAAAAAAAATGTTTTTTTTCCTCCATCAGATATTTATTGTTGTCTGCTTTTCATTGTGGGGTATTTTTTTTTTTTTTTTGCATATCTCAAAAACCTGAAAATCTACGATAACAACTCAATTTTGCACCATTAATATTGCATGGCAGTTTGGAATATATATATATTTTTTTTTGTCGTTTATTTTTTTTTTTTTTTTTTTTTTTTGAAAGGGGTTAAAGGTTTTCACAGAAGCGTATTGTGACATTTTTAATATCACTGATTTAATGCTACTGCATTCGTTTTTTGAATATCTTTGTCTGTATTTCTGCTTCATTTTTCTTTTTTGGTCATACATCATCGTCCCACGAATATCTTGTATGTATGTTTAATGGGGAGTAGGGAAAATATGAACTTAAAACCATATTTTATTAAGGTAGCATTTTACACTTCTTTTAGATCTCTAATTAAATAAATATCATTTAAATTTTATAAATAATGATTTAATACAAATTTTTCAACCACTTAAAAGTCCCTAAAAGGCAGAGGAAATGTTACAAGACAAGTCATGTAGCTGCTTTCCACAGCGGCTTAGCAACCGGTACGAGTGCTGGCAGTTAAGATGAGGTTAACTATACAGTTCTGTGTGACACTGCTATGGTTTACATAATTAACTTTCTTAAGCTACGTTCACATTTATCAAATATTTGTCGAAAAAAACGTAACCAAGAAAAAAACTAATAATTTATTTCCTTTAATTCCCATATTTTTTTAATTTTGGGTTCGAATTTTTTAAAAACTGTATAAAAATACTGTTTTGGAGAAGAATTAATTTTATTTTGTAATATAACAATCGTGTTAAATGACACTATCCCTAAGCAAAACTATTGGTTACGTTTTTTTGGGCAAATATTTGATAAATGTGAACGTAGCTTTAGGAATAAGGTTCAGACTTTTGAGGCGCAACCCAACACCGACGTAAGACAAAACTGTTTTTGAGACTAATACGACATTAGTTCTAATGAGGCAACTCACATCTCGAACAAAATACAAACGCTAAACTGTCTGTTTTACTTACTGTGTGATAACATTAGTTGCAGAAAATACATGTGGTTTGATACAACATGCATACAAACACGTAGTAA
Source organism: Lypha dubia (assembly GCA_947311025.1). Lineage (NCBI taxonomy): Eukaryota > Metazoa > Arthropoda > Insecta > Diptera > Tachinidae > Lypha > Lypha dubia. The sequence continues at coordinate 6,242,303 of OX371262.1, read as the reverse complement.
TACTGAAACGAACCTCGTTACATAGAATTGCGTGCTTTCTTTGGTGTAACCCACAAACAGTAAAAAAAAAATGAAAAAATACAAAAGACATTGTCGGATTGCTGGTCGATTATAGGTTGTCTTTTAAGACAAAAGTTTGATGTATGATAAGACGGTTTTATTTTAGAGTTAGCATCAAGCAAGTGTCTTTGGCTAAAAAGACAAAAACAGTTTGTCTTTTATTGATGTGCCCACTGAAGTTCCCTTGCCATCCATAATCGACCCATACGTTGTGTATCATCATAATACGGTCCTTAGTTTAGTCAATTTGCTTGTTGAAACATAAAATTGGGATGGGATAAAAGTACGAAGAGGAGCACTCTACCACCACTCCTCATACACTTAACATAAATTATACAAAATTTGTATATATATGATGTTGTTCCTTTTTATGTAGTTGCTTTGTGACCTTGCTTCTTCATTGGCGTGCTTTCCTCCTGTAGAATAGTTCTTCAATGAGCGTTGACATTTTTGATGCCAGGAGAGTGCTGGAACGTTCGGCAGCTGCTTCCTGTTGAATTGTGAATTTCGTGGCTGTAGAAAGGGTTGAAAGACAATTATAAAACTCCAAGTTGTTTTTCGTCTATCCGGGACCACAACAGGTACAACGACTGTCATTTTAACCGGTGGTCATTTAGCAAAACCTTAAACATAATTAATACAAAATAGTTTTCACTAACAAGTGTTACCCTACTATAAAAAAAAATTATTCTTTTTACCAATAACATAAAAATTCACTTGATTTAAATGTTTGTCGTTGAAAACAAAAATGTATAAACAAACAAACAACAGTGTAAAATAAAATAATGAACCAGACGTTTGTTGTAAACAAAAAAAAAAACGAAAAACATATAAAAATGATTTATGATGGCAGTTTAAAATTGAAAGTGCAATAATTGAAATCATTAATTGATTGCACTTAATTAAACAAAAAAAAAAATTGGTGTATTTGTAATAAAATTTTCAAGTACATATTTGTATACGTTTACAGCTTAATTATAATAGAAATTAATAACTAGTTTAAAGGAATTAAAAGTGGCAAAATTATAACATAAATTATACACTTATATTAAAATGAGTCACTTGTTAGCTCACTTTTTTGTGTACTAATTTAAAGTTAAAAAAATAGTCCAGCAGTCACAAACTTTTAAACTTTTACCTCATGTGGGATTTTGTTTCTACTCCCTTCAAATAGCGGTTGGCCAAAAAACAAAAAGTACAAAAAAGAAACTTTAACCTGCCATAAATTCATCATTAGATTTTGTTTAAATATTTTTGTAAAAATTATTTGTTAACTTCCCGGTTCAATAACCTTTCACCAATAGACACTTTGCTAAGCTCACTATTAATAGTTTAAACTTTATTACACAATAATTTTACCATGTACTTCGTATTTGTTGTTGTTGTTGTTGGTAAATGAAGTAATTGTCTCTTTTTTTTATTTTAATTTTTAATATTTATAGAAGAAGAAAAAAAAACTACAAAAATAATCAACTTCTAGTTTCACGCTTGAGCTACAATAATGTTCATTCAACACAAAGTGTAATAAAAACGTTTTGTTCTTCATTCTAAGAAACCAGACACCACCAACTCAATACATACAAAAATTTGTTTAAAAAAATTTTAACTTCCTCTTCGTCTACAAAGTAGCAACCAGTTAAAAATAATTATGATTATCATAAAAAAAAATTAAGTGAGTTAAACAAACAGAGTAAAATAGTCTATAGCAAAAATAGCCCATCATTATGCCACCATTATTATTATGTTGGCCCTCTTCTATAACTTTTAGTTGCTGCTGCTGCTGCTGCTGCTGCTGCAGCTGCTGCATTAGTAATCAAGATAGCGATCTTGAGTTAACTATTATTTTGCAGTGGGATAAAAGAAAATTATACGTCATGAGTAGTCTTTTTACGACTCATTTTATTTTTAATGTGATAGTTTGACGCCTTAGCGTTAAATTATCGTAAGTGGCAAATTGAAATTTTTCGAAAAAAAAAAATTATTTGTATACTGACCGTTTAACAAAAATGATATTTTGTCTGACATGCAGTGACACCCATGAAGCAAGCTCGAATCCAGCTTTATCTTTTGGGGGGGAACTTTTTAGTAGAAGTAGCATATATAGGTTACATTTTACTCATTTGAATACTGAATCCGAACTTGTAGTTTGGTAGATATTTTTGTACCGTATCCGAACACCAGATTGTACTTTTCGTGTTGCTGACAAATAATTCTAACTTTTATGAGTTAATTACTTAAAATTAATTAAAATATTTTTGTACACAGGAAATAGCGAAAAATTCAGTATGATTATCTCCAAATGTTGAAATTTTGAGTTATGACTTTGTGGTAGTAATTAAGACATCTGTTGTGTTAGTAAATAAGACATGCACATATGTACCTAGAAAAAAGTTGAAAATTCATTTTTACATAAATATGCAAATTTTATATATGCCGTTAGAAATACCAAAATGTAAATGTGATTTTATCTAAAGAATTATTGGTATTTAAATGATGCTTTGATTATATTTTCTAAGTGAGAAGATAAAGAACTTAACATTTTAAATATTTATGTTACATAATTCATCTTAGTATGTGATAATTTATGTATTTAAATAAATCAATAAATATTTAAGGCCTTGAGCACTAAACAAAAACAATTTAAATTATAAATCAACTAGTACATAACAGCATATGCCTGCATTAGTCATTTAATTAAAAATACAAATAACTTATGTATTTAAAATATTTCCACCATATTTGATCCTTCCGTATGTGATATTTTTCTATTTGATAAAAACCCCCAAAAAAATTTAAAATTTTTAATATTTTTGTTATTTAAAAAAAAGTAGTATATTTACTACTTTTTTAAAAATAGTATTTTTTACATTCTACTTACTTAATAGTATGCTAATGATCAATGAAATAATTTTACTATTACTTTTACCTATTTAATCAGTAGAGTAGTAGAGAGTAGAGTAGACATTATTGTGATGTTCATTTCAAGTATATATAAAACAGTAGTATTCTAACTACTTTTTGATAGTGATTATTTGGTTGGTTAGTTGAAAGAAATATAATAAAGTAGTATTTTTTACTACTATATATATCAAAAAAACTTCTAACCAAATTTTTATACGCAAAAAAATACTTTTGGATTACATGTTAGTAGAGCTAAATAGCATAATTTTTCAAGTAAGCGAAGTCTTACTTACAGGTTGCCTAGAAATGAGATGGAATTGTACCTATCATGAACTTGGGCTATATTTTGATCTCAGTATTTTTTACGGCCGAAATATTTTGGATAGGAACTTGGTCTTATTCTCACATTTGTGTTTTTGTGCGGATCTCACTTCTTTTTTCTAAGTTGTTTTTGTATAAATATTTATATGTAGTGCTTATATGGGCCTACCTGTGTACGAAATTTTACCTTTCTAGCTATACTGGAAGGGCCCTATACAAAGAAGGGGCACCATAGTCGCACCAGATGAAAAATGCCCTCTTAAAAATTATTTTCGCTATTTTTTCTCATCAGGACCTACCTGTGTACGAACTTTGAGCTTTCTAGCTATACTGGAAGTGCCCCACACAAATAAGGAGCATGATAGTAACCCCAAATAAAAAGTGGCCGCTTAAAAATCATTTTCGTTAATTTCTCACCAGTACCTACCTGTGTATTAAATTTCAGCTTTCTAGCTCTACTGGAAGTGCCTCATACAAAGAAGGGGCACCCAGCCAGGTCCCCCTGGGAGGAAAGTGCCCGTTTAAAAATCATTTTTGTTAATTTTCAATCAGGATCTACCTGTGTTACAAATTTCAGCTTTCTAGCTATACTGGAAGGGCCCCATACAAAGAAGGGGCCGAACTTGGCCTGGATAGGCGTGACACATCCCACTTTTGCCATTACATACTATGACTACCGTGCGCCTAGATTTCTGTAAATTTTTTTCTATCAATCATTAAAAAGCTTGTTTAAAAAATTGGCTGCAAATTGTTAATATTTTTGTAAATTTTAGTGGCTTAAAAAATTAATCACCAAATATGATTTAAAACTTTAGCCTTAAATATTTTTAATATGTTTTCTATAATTTATTTTCAACTTAATCCGTGTTAGCAGTTACTCATTTTATTATCTTTTTTTAGTATTTTTAGATTTTGTTAATTATTTATTAATGATTAAAATTAACTTCTTATAACACTTTGTTCTAAAACAACCAGCTGTATAATTAATGTTGACTAGATAATTTAATATGCGTTAAACTTTACCTGTAAAGTTTGAAGTAATAATTTGTAGTTTTAAACAGTTTTATAAAATTTTTAATTATGTTATTTGTTTAAACAAAAAAATGTTTTCAAATATTGCTTATGATGTCATCCCGCAAAATTTTAATAATAAAATCGTATGAAAATAAAATGAGGCATAAATAAAAGAAAACAATAGTGTATGTACTTAATAGAACCTTTTCTAATAAGTCTTGAACTTGTAGTTATTTTTAGCTGACAAACAAAATCTAAAAAATTGAAAAACTTGTTCTTAGCAGCTATTTTTAGCTGAAAATCTTGATTTAAGAGGATTTGCTAAGTATGTAGCTAACTAATACCCTCCTTTACAGAAGGTCATATCTGTCAATTATTATAATAAGAAATTTAATAAAGTTGAAACTACAATTTAAAGCTGTAAATGGCATAAAACTTTAATAGTATTTTTCTTCTATTTTTTTCAGGTTAGAAAATATCAGCAATTACATCCATTCACGTCATTAATTGAAAACAAGGTAAGCTAAAATCTTGTCTTATAAAATACATAATAAACATAAAATATCGTTGTACTCAAATGTTCAAAGAATACAATATTTTCCTATATTCAACTTTCTTAAAAAGGTAGTATCTCTACTACTATTTAAAAATATGTTTCTCTTTTTAACTTTTATTAAAATTTAAAACTTCAATTTATATGATCCATATTTCGTTTTACTCTTGAAAAATTAATAAAACTAATTTTTGCAATTATGTAGTAAAAAACGTACTATTTCTACTACTATCTAAACATATATGCCATTTTTTGTGTGTTTTAAACCAATTTAAATGTTTTAATTAATATCATAAATGAAACTTAAAATCATATGCAATTAAAAAGTTAAAATATACGATTCATTACAAATGTACTAAATCTGCTACTATTTTAAAATATGTTCCCGTCTTGTAAATTTCTGTAAAATTCAATGCAAAATTTTTTATAAATTACTATAAATGTAATATCAAACATTTATTTTTATGTAAAATGTCTTTAGTTGATTTTGATTGAATACAAAATGTAAGAAATTGCCGATGCTTATCTTTTTCTCAGTGTATGAACGGGCGTACAATGTAAGACGGTTTCGTTTATCTTGTTCTCTACTGAGTCTGCTTGATGACAAACTATTAAGAAACGGTTGTTGTTCATATTGTCCTCATTTGGGTTTAAATGAAGACATTATCACTCATCTTATCCTCATGGTGGAGTTATTAAAGACATTGTCGCTTATCTGGTCATATCATTAGAAATTTTTACTGAAATAAAACATGTCTTAGATACGACAGTTTGGCCAACTGGGCATATACCAGGCCTACTTTATGATTTTTATAATGAACTTTTATGTATTTTTAATGTAAAATTCATGTGTGCGATAATGATCTTTTCTTTATCAATTGACGTATAGAAATTTTTTTGGTTTTCAAGTCAATTTTAATGGAATTTTGTTTGTTTGGTTTTTTTTTTGTTTCTCCACAATAAAATGTGGGTCACATTTAGTTCCAGTTTGAATGAAGATTTTTTGTACCTCAAAATAACTCTACCAGCTTTTTTTTTCTCATTATAAAATCATATTCAAGTGTGTACAAACACACTTACATATATATTATTGAGTTCACATGATTGGAAAAAAGATTGGAAAAGACAAACTTAAACATTCGATGTGTTTTTCTGTATTTTAATTCTAAATGATTTAGAAAGTTATTCAAATTTTATTCTTTGTGGGTTTGGTTTTATGTTTGTCTTATTTTTTTTTTTTTTTTTCTTCTAATTTTATTAACGAGTTTTGACTAACAATTGTAGATACTTATGTTTTAATAGTGTCGATAATTTGTTCTAGTTTGTTTCTTACGGATTTATAAAAAAAAAACAAACTCTTTATAGTCTGACTTGTTTGACATTATTTTTTCTTCCTTTGTTAATGGCTTTTTAATTTTAAAATTTCAGTTTAAAGTTCGATAAACTCTTGACAAAGAAATTTTTTTTAATTTATTTGGAATTTAAATGTAAATAATTTTCTAAAAAAATTATATTTTAATATTACGAAATTACTAAACTAAATATGTAGTTTATAATGAAAATATGAGTTTACTTTTCAACGTGGTTTTCGGAGGCCACCAAACTTACTTCACCTTTACTCTTGGTAGTTGGGTGCGTTGAAAGTAGTTGAAACTCCGGTATGCATCGAAGTTTTAATACGAGAATTATACCACCATTGAATTGATGTTAAGTCACAAGCAATCCCTTCGTTGCGTTGCTTTATTTTGTTTTTTAATAATGGCGATAATCAAAATTTGTTATTCGATAGAAACAAAAATTTAATTTTTAATAAAAAACAAATTTTGCTTGTTTCGAAGATAAAATGTCTAAACGTTGAACTAACTTATAATACCCCGTTACTAATACTACTGCCAATATTACATCTTTCTATTATGAATTCCCTTAACGTTATGAAATAGAAGACAAAATTCTTGTTAACAAGACTCGTGTGAGGTATTGTCTGACATTATTCACATACTCGTTAAGCAGCACCAACACATCACAGAGAGCCAAAACCAATTCAACTGGCAGCACTAAGTTTGGAACGTGAGATTCATTTTAAAATCAAAGCAAGTACATTTATTTATTTTATAAAGAAGCGAATATAAAAAAAAAAACAGAGAAAAATATAATTCTCAAGTTTTTTCTATTCTGCTGTTTTCTGATTTCTGTACAATTCCATAAATGGTTTGGTTTGACAATATCGTTCTAATGCTTCCTGGTTCAATAATCAATGAAATATGATTATCGATGTGACAAAAAAAGCAATTGATAGGATTTATGCAAACAAAGAAGGAAAAAAATGTATGTACGTCGCAGTATGTGGCATATTTAAAATGAACTTTAAAACATCGAACATGTTTCGACGAAGTGACATTTTAAGGCGGAAAATGTAGAATTTTAAATGTTTCTACACGAATAAAATAGCAAATTGTCAAAATTATTCTAATCTTTTAATAGCTTTTGCTTTATTGTTGTTCATGCTAAAGAGATTGTTTTCATATTGATTAGATTAAAACTGTTCAACGTTATATGAATGTTAAATAATTCTTTTTTTAAAGTAACTTTTAATGTTTTTATAAAAACATTGCTGATTTTAGTTTTGGATTTTCAAAAAAGCAGATCAAACAAGTAAACTACTCAGTACCAAAAGTCAATCAATATTACTTTCAAGAAAGATTCTATAAATGGTGGAGTTATGCGGTAATCAATATTTGGAACAGACTGCTTGCTCCTCCTGAAAAAATTGCATTTCTAAGTTTCCCTTAAAAATGTGCCACAAAACTTTAAGCAACCCCTTTCACAATAAAAATATTTATACACCAAAAATAGGAATCAAAATTTTAAAGTGGGGGGCAAATATGCCCCTCCGTTCAAATATAAAAAGAAAATTTAAAATCGGTTTATAAGGTTGAGAACTACGTGATAATTACAAAACTACAAGCAACATCTTGGGGCAAACTTGCCCCTCCGATTTTTAAATTAATTAAGGGAGACACAATTATAAGAAACCCGATCAGGTATGAAAAGGAATTATAAAATCGGTTTCTAAAGGTGAAAACTACGTGATAATCAATATTGCGAGCTGACAAATTGCACCTCTAAATTTCCCCTAAAAATCTCCCACAAACCTACAAGCAAGCCCTGCAAACGGAAAAAATTATTAAAAATTTTATGGGACGAAACTGCAAGAAAAGTCGAGAAACCAAAAAAAAATTTTTAGAAATATGTCAGTCACGCAAAAATCAATATATCGATGGGCAAATTGTCCCTTAAAATTTACACAAAAAAAAATCGGCACATGACTGCATTATTTATGCGGCAATCAGTTTTCCGGTGCACCGATTTTCAAGCCGCTTTGAAATAAAAATAGAACTTTAAAAGTCTGATTTTAAATGATAGATTTTTGCCTTTTTAAACATACAATTATTTAGTCAAGCAACATCATTAATCTCTCTAATATACATTAGTGAGACGTTGTATTAATTGTTGTCGGACTATTTAATAGTGTTTTCTTTTCTACAAAAAAATGGCACATCTCCATGCAGAAAATCTACTTTGGTATTCGTTGCTTAAAAATGTTATGCTCTCTAAAAGGGCAGTGTGTTTGATTCTAAAAAAATCGTCCTCACTAATGGAGGAAGGCGTTGCTTTTTTTGCCCCGTAAAAAGCGACAGTTTGATAGTGCCCTGTAAAACTTAGCTGTCAGCTGTTAAAAACAGGGCGTTTCAGTTTTTCATTAGTTGTGTTTTGTTCTAGTGAAATAACAAGCTGCATTATTACAGGGTTGACAAGGCATTTTATACATGTACCTTTTAACAAGGTGCCATTTTGTGTGTAGAAAAGAAAACACCATAAGTGATGAAGACACTGGTGGTCACGTAGGGGTCATCATCTGAGTGCTGGTCCTAATTAAAAAAAAATCTCCCCATTCTTTTGTATATTTTTATAGGAAATCCAATGTTTTGGACTTGTATACGGGACTTTTTATCCTTTAAATCTTTACTGGAATCGCTTATCCGATGATGAAACTGATAATGAGTCGAGCTTTTCTCTCAAGAAGGAATACATTTGATTCTACTTGGAAGCCTGTGCGCATAGTAGGAAGCCAAATAAAACCAACAAGCTATGCCTAATGTAGAGAAACATTTAAAAAATACATATATTTTGTTAACTGTAATACAACGATGTCCTTAAAGAATGTATTCACTATATGCATTTAATTAAAAATTTTACTGCAAAAACTTCCTCCTTTTTTACATTCAATTCGATAAAAAAAACACCTTTTTAATGGAATTCAAGACAACCCCTATAATTCTAAAATAATTTGAATAATGTATGGAAAAAAATTTTATAATAATAATTAAGGCACAAGGAGAAAAAAACATTTAAGTACATGTAATGGACATAAAGGACAGAAAAGGAAAATTATCAAGTCTATACTCTAGAGTCATAAATTAAAATGCAAACATGCGTTTGTTTAACAAAAAAAAAATGAAAAAAATACTGCAAAATAAAAGGAAAAAGTAAAACGTGCAAAAAACAGGGAAAAAGTCTTTTTTTTTTAATTTTTTGCACCAGCAATTAATGTTAAAAAATAAAAATGATAAGGGTTTCTTTAAAGAAAATAATTTGTATAGAGACCAATAAATTGTTTCAACATTTGAGTTTTCAAATCATGAAAATGGTGAAAGTGCAGTAGAGACATTAAACTGCTACAATTTCCTGATGTCCTTTAGAGTCAGCCTTAAAATAAATGATGATGCCAATGCTACGGCCGGATGTCATGCCGCGCGTTACTTTTGATGCAGACATGAGACGATGGCGATGACGACGAACGCGACAACGACAACTTAGTAGAGTCAGCAGAGTCTTGGTAATGATGATTAAAAAGTTTAATGAAAAGTCACAAAAATGAGAAACAATTGCGTCTGTGAATATTTTGCAACATCAACCCCAATTTGATTTTGTATTTATTTGATTTTTTTTTTATTTTATTTGTTACTTCTGCCAAGTGTGCTGTGGAGTACTTTCGAGACAATAGAAACAATGAACATGCACAGCTATGGATACTTTAAAACATATAAAAGGTCTGTGTGATAGCAAAATTGTAATCAACATTGTTGTATCGTTGTCATTGTCGTCGTCTCATCATTATCCTGAGACAAATGACAAACGGCTAGAATTATAATATACAATTCACCCTCTCTCGAAAGCAAAAAAAAAAATTCAACATTAAGGAAATATTTTTTTTATCGATATTACACATTTCAGTTGAAATATAAATTTTTAATAAATAAAGTCCAGACAACATGCTGTTTCTAATGTTGTTTTTATTTTTGTATACCATATGAAGTGCTCCTGAATGATTGCAGGGACTCTAACCCAGCAAATAGTTGAGTACCCACAATTGGGAAATAGTTTAAAATCGTTTTAAAAAGTTTTAGCAGATTTTTAAACAAATTGGTGTAAGTGAAACCTCATTTTTGGGGTTTTCCAGCTTTGCGTGTATTTTTACTTTCTGGCGTTCTTTTTCATCTTGACGATTTTTTTCGTTTGTGCATTTATTTCACTTGGTATTTTTTCTTACTGGCGGTTTTTTTATCTTGACGATTTTTTTTCTTTCAGGGCATTTATTAAATTTTCAAAAATCTTTAAGTTTTACGTATTTTCTTACTCGTGGGTTTTTTATCTTGAAGATTTTTTTGGGTTCTTCTTCGATTTCATTTTGCTAAGTTTTTTCTGTTGGGATTTTGTGTTTCTGGTATCTTTTAATTACTTGGCGATTTATTTCCCCTTCGGTATTTTAGTAATTTTTTCGCGTTTTGGGAAAGTTTCTTTTCGGCTTTTAATTTATTTTTTTTTTGGCGATTTTTCTGATTTCATTTTGGTAATTTTTCTGTTTTACATTAATTGGGGGCTGTGCACTTATTATGTAACGCTCCAGGGTGTGGGGTTACAGATTTATTTCGGATTAAAAATTTTGCACTGAAAAATTAGTTAAAAGCGTTACGAAGGGTGGGCGGGGCGTATAAAATCTCTGAAAACAGCGTTATGTAATATGTGCACAGCACCTTGGTTCTTGCGGTTTTTTTGAGGTTTTTTTCTTTTGGTATGTATTTCAAATTATAATGTTTTTTTCATTTTGTCGTTTTTTTATTCTGGTGCCTTTTGCCAATTTGGCGATTTTTTTTTCGTTTCGCCATTTATTGAATTTCTTTAATATGTATTTTGTATTTGGTGGCCTATTTTCTTTTTGCCATATTTTTCAGTTCTTGGCGATTTTTTGTCGTTCTGCAACAGGTATTTTTTAGTGGATTTTTATCTCTGACGAGTTGTTTTTATAGTGTTTATTTTTATTTAAGTTTTTAAAATATTTTGTTTTTTGTGAATTGTTGTTTTTGCAATTTTTTTCGCCTTGTAGTCTTATTTCTTTTTGACGATTTCTCTACTACGAATGAATATCCACTATTTTAGTGATAAATAATTTTTAGTTAACACACACTTTCAGCTGGAAAATGTTTCCTTGGTATGCCGTTTAGTTTGAAATATTGCCCGGAATATTTCTCCATTTTCTCTATCTCTCTTTCTAGTTAATTTCAAATTATTTTAAGTCATCATTTAAAGGTGTTTCATAACATAAATCCATGTCACAATATTTTATTGTCGAACACGATACGAACTAATTCTAACGATAGCTTTTCACTTTTTCCATCCTCTTTGTCTATCACTCACCCTCTGCTTTATTGTTATTGTTAAATATTTTCAAACTACCGAACTAAATTCTAAAACAAATTGTTTTATTTCATCGTAAATTGTTCCATCCTGTTTGTTAAAACATCCTTTTTGTGTTAAGCAGCATTGTATTTTCTATTGTATTGTGTTTTACCTTTAGAAGGAATAAAACAACAAAATATATACAATTCAAATTCAAACACAGTTTTGAGTTGATATCAAAATGATTAAAATGTTGCAGACACGCAGCATGTGTTTTAGTGAATATTTTCGAACAAAAGGATAAAAAAACTGTCATAAGGACTATAGTGCGGCTTTTGGGATTTGTGTTACAAAATTACAGAGGACGTATAATTTTGTTATGGTTTCAGGGTAGAAATTTTAAACATGTGCTGTGCTTTAAGTTTAAAATGTCTTTAATCATATTCTCCAATTGCTCATCCTGTTCGTGTCAACTCGCACACAGACAGACAGACTCGCAGGATGAATGAAAGGTATAATTATTAAATCATAATTTCTTGAGATCATTGCAGTTGTAACTAACGAAACAGTTGGTGTTTGCTTGTGGCCAATTAGAAACTTCTTATACAATCCATCATTTCTTGCCACCAAGCAGCAACCAACCAGCCAACCAACCAACCGTTCCTTTTAGTTGCTAATGTTGATGCAGCAGCGACTGTTGTTGGTGTGCTGCTACATAGCTCAATATTCTGCTGTATATTTGCTATATTTTGATAATTAATTTAATGTTTTCCATTAGATTAGTTGGCATAAATTATATTTTCCTTTTACTTGTTCTCTAATGGAATATTACCAGAAGCTGCTGATGCAGAATTAGCTAAAGTTGTGCTTCCTTCTAATGTTTGTTTAATTACAACACAAGAAAGTTTTTAAATGAATTTTAAATTTTGTTTAAACTAATTGCCTTTAAAGTGTAAAGAAAACGGTGCAAGGGTCTTTATTCATCATGTTGTAAATGAAGAAGAAATATTGTTGGTATTTTAGCGGCCAATGATGGTGGGTGGTTTAATCCTAAGATAGCAAAAAAAAAAAAAAATAAAAAAAAAGTCAACTCAAAGATTAAATGAAGATTTTAAATGTAACTAATGTTATCTCTAAGCCCAGTCTAAAGGTTAATGTATGTTTCGAATTTTTATGTAAAATTTTAGGCTCCATAAAAAATGGCGGCAATAAAACACGGATCCAAATTTTGGTACTGCAATCAAAAACTCGAAGTTTGGGGCCATTTTCCAACTTTTAGGTGTCATTTTACATTTTTTTTTTTTTAATTTGGAGCCATTATTTTAATTAGGACAATTTTTTATTTTTCATGGAGTAAAAATAATGTGATTTGCAAATTTGATGGAATATTTTAACCCGCGATATTATCACTGAATATTTATTTCCTGTGCCATATTTGGAGAAAGAGCAGTGAACTTTCCCTAAACGGTGGTGTTACATTAAAGTTTGTGTTTTTTACGATTTTTTAAAATTTTAGAAAAATATTGCCATACTGAATTAATTTAATCTAAGTATATCCAAATTAACAGTATTTAGTTAACTAATCGCAATAGTTTAACCAATTATATTTCATGCACACATCTTTGGTTAAGCCATGGACTATAGTTAATTAAAAGTTGTTAATTGCTAATACGTCAAGGCAAGTTAATACCTTTTCTATAGGCTTTGTGCGAACATGTATAAATCATTAAATGTATACAATTTATAAACGCCTCAAAACGAGAGTTTAAGCTAGGAATACAGATTATGTTATTTTTTTATATTTTTTTTTTAGTGCTGCCACATTATTATTAGTTAGTGTTTTACTGTTGAGCTTAAGCTACTTGTAAATTTAAGTTTAGTTTACCTAAACGAGCGTTTAAGCGTTTACTGATATATTAGCCGTTAGTACTTGTAAATTATATATGGATGCTTTAAAATAAATCAAATATTTCTTTAAAATTCAGTCAATAAACGCCTTAATTTCTATTGTGTAAATAAATATGTATGGTTCTGTGTGAAATGTGAAGGTAAGTGTGATTGGAAAATGAGCACAAATTTATTGTAAAAATGAATGTAAGATAAACAAAAGGTGCGAATCAATACATTTACTTAAGTGAAAGCATATGTACATCCACACCCACACATGTGCAAGCACAAAAGTTATATAGGCGCCTAAACACACATTCATTTCTAATGTAAACAATACAAAAATTAAAAAAGCAATCGAGTTACAGATGGATGTCTAATAAAGTTCAGGTCACTTAACTACAATATCCCATAATACCACTATTGTTTTCAACGGTATTTTCGAATGGTATTATTTACAATCAACACTCTCTCAGTATTTGTAAGTTTGTGTGTTTGTGTGTTTTTATGTTGAAAAAAAAAAAACAAAACAAAACTTATGTCGACGCCATATTTCTGTTAAATATTGCTAAAGTTGTTAATATTTTTGTTGTTCCAAACACGTGTCAAAATAACATTGTTTTTCTCGTACACAAACAAACAGCAAAAAAAGTTATTTGCATAAAAATAAATTAATATGTGTCCGTGCGTGTGTGTGTGTGCGTAAAATATGCAAATGCAATATTTTGCATTAACAACTATTAAATAAGTTTTAAAAAATAAATTACATTAAATTTGTACAAGTTTTGCCAACAAAATCATAACAGTTTTTTTTGCAATATTTTTAAGCGATTTTTATAAAAATATTCTGATTTACATATATTTTGCTTAAATTATAACGGGAAATATTCAAAAGCTTAAATATTAAATTTAGTAATACAGAAATGATCAAAAATATTTGGAATCTTTTTACACAGACCTAATCAGACAGTAATAGTAGTGGAGATGTATTGCGTATTTTGAAAGGACCTACAATTCTTGGTTTTAGTACATACCACTAGCGAGTTAGCATAGGAATGTTTAAAAGCCTTTATTAGTAAGCTTGCCAATATTTTTCCAAGAATTCTTTCCCATATTAGAAAGCCAAAAAATATTGGTATTGTACCAATCAAAAACGTGGTCCTTATTTTGATCTCAGTACTTTTTACGGCCGAAATTTTTTGGATAGGAACTTGGCCTTATTTTCACATTTTTTGTGCGGATCTCACTTCTTTTTTCTAATTTATTTTTTATAAATATTTATATGTATTGCTAATCAGGGCCTACCTGTGTACGAATACTGGAAGTGCGCCATACAAAGAAGGTGCACCCTAGTCCCCCGGGTAAAAAGTGCCCATTTTTAGATTTTTCTGGGTTATTTCTCACCAAGACCTATCTGTGTACCGGGTCTCAGCTCTCTAACTATACTGGAAGTACCCAATAATATTGATGAGTCAGTGAGTGAATATGTTCTAAAATATGGACTTTTCACACCTTAATATCCCGGGAAGCTTTAACGGTAGAAATTTAACCTGTGTCGTCACCTCTGTAGGGAGACCTTATGTTTCAAGTTTCATTATATCATGATCAAGAGGAGCAAAGTTATGAGGGGCGTAAAAACAGATCGAATGGTTTCGTGTAAATATACACACAGGCCACACAGGCCGGAACTTGGCCCACTTTTGCCATTACATACTATCACAGATGTAACTAAATAAAAACTTTGAATAGAAGTACAAATAATTGCTGTACTATATCTAGTTCCCCCGGGTACACAGTTTAGGCACCTTGGTGCTATGATTTCTGGATCCAGATAGTGACATGATAATATTGATATTAGCTGTCTTATTTCTAGTCTAAAAAACTTTTTTATGTCAACTTTTCCAGCATCGAGCTCTGTTTACGTCACAATTATGAAAATTTCAATATATATTTTAATGGAAATTTTAGTTTTGCCTGAAATGAAACATTTATTAGCTTGTTAATGTCATACTAAAATAAATTATGTTATTTTCCATACAAAAAGAAAAAAAGAAACACATTAATTTTTTAAACAAATATTTCTATTTTTAATCAACATTCATATACATGTATTTTTAATAAATATTTCAAATATTTTTAATAATTTGAACAGAAAACAAAAAATCTAATGCAGGAAACTATCACATAAATCTTTTAAATTGAAAGCAAAACTTCACCCTACAAAACATACAGGCAGACACTGAGATTTAGTATGGCAGGGAGAGAGAGGGATGAAATTCTAGGTGTAAAATGATTTAATAAACTCTAGGAAAAGCATATAGTATGTCTGGCGTTTAATATACGGACAGATTTAATTGATGCTTTGTGGGCGTTCAGTTATTTGAACCTAATGATTTTATTATAACTATAAATTTTCTTTCTAATTATTTCCACATACGATTTGTAGTGTGTGCGTTTACACAAATTATTTTTTCTGTTTTCTACATAAATCCATTTTTAAACGTTTACGACGAGTGCGGCAAAAAAACACTTATGCATGTGCAAGACTCCTTTACTACGAGTGTATGTATGCATGTGCATATTGTAATTAAATACTTTTGAAGAAAAATAATTGAATACATATGTGGATAAGAAGTAAAGGCGAAAAAGTAAAGCTACAAGTCAGACGGTACAAAAACTTAGAGAAATTAATTTTTACTGTATGAAATATGAAAAACGATTACAAGAGTAAACTACGTTATAGTGATCAAAATTAAAACGGTTACGATCATATTTGTGGTAATGAGAACCATAATAAGTTAAAAAAAGAATATATATGTAATATGCTGGCTGGAGAGTAGATGGGATTTGAAAATGCATTATTTGTATCACCACAAGGCCGCCCCTGTTCCATTCATAAAACGAAGTGTGCAAGCAAAAAAAAATGGAACGACCGCATCATATGTAGAGGTCCTTAGATATCTTCGAATTTTCGATCAATTTATGCATTAAATCTTGTTTACCGATGTATGTACCTCCAAGCATGGTGTTGGCTAAAGTGGTTAGCGCCTTGACTACTAAGCAAACTATGACTTAGACACTGGGTTCGATCATCGATCAGGGCAAGTCATCAATATCATAAATTTCTCCGATGTGGTTGAGTGACATTGTACTACTAATTGTTGTTGCACTGTTTACATTGATGAAGGCAAAGCACTGGTCACTAGAAACTGGGGGGTTACTCTGTATTGCGATGCGATAGCAATCTTATTTACATTGTTTTCGCATCGCATTTGCTTTCGCATCGCATTTGCTTTCGCATCGCAATACAGAGTAACCGCCCTGTTCCGGCAGCGACCTAATTTGTTTTTGTTTGCTTTTACTTCAACTCTATTTTTAATTGTTAAACTCATTTTAATTTTATTTCATAAAATTTTCGAAGAAAAATTTATCGTAATCGCAAATTAGTGGCGTATGCAGCATTATAATACATATTTAACATTAAAATTGTTCATACGGAGCAAAACAAATGCTTTACATCTCAGAAACTATAAAATTTATTCTTGGACTTACAAACGGTGTTATTCGAAATGAATGTATGCATATTAGGGTGGGTCAATTTTTTTGCCTACTAAGCGTATAGCAAAAATTTTCTCTTAAAAAACCGGAAGCTCGATTTTGATTTTAGAACCATGGTTTCTTTGGGAAAAGTTCTTAGAATTTTCCGTAGATTACGACCTTGCTATACGCTTTGTCATGTTTTTCGGTCCCGAACAAATTGACCCACCCTAATGCATATATTTATACACTCCAGTTCTATTTAATTAATATTCTTAAAATAATCGGGGTGCACCAAATCAATCATAACATGGCAAAATATTGAAATGGCTTCTGTGCATGTTCATGTGAGCGATTTTAATATCGGCGCATTTTGGCACATACACATGCGTCTGTAATGATTTTGTAAATGAAAGGTACTAATTTATAGAACTTGATAAAGTTGAGAATTAACTAAGAAATTAGTTAAAGCAAAATAATTCTCTATATGTATATGTATTTTTTTCGTTTATGACCATTCTTTAAAGATTAACTTAAAAGGGAGTTCAAGCATTTTGCTTGATCCAAGAAAGTGATATTTAGACTGTGTTTAAAGTTTACTACATTTTGTTTCAATTTAACTCAGCATGAAAAAAATTAATATTCTTTACGATTTATTTTGGACACAATTTTTACTTGAGTTTTTATTTACTGGGTGCTCTGATGTGTTTTGCTAAAATTAGTTTACAGAAAAAAAAAACTATTAAATTTTATTGCAAGACATTTCTTTGCTCTTATTTCTTTGTTTTTATTTTTTTTTTGACTCATACACTTTTAATGACTCATTATTTTCAACTTATGAAAGAAATAACGTTAATTTTTCCCTTTTTTTTTGGATGCGGGGTTAGTAAAACACTACAGAACTGAAATTAACAACACCAACACAAAAAAAAATTTGCAACAAGAAGTGTCGTAAATAAACGTATTTAAAAATGAGAAAGAAGTATTAAAAAATTATATGTATATAGAAGCTGCTTATTTGGAAACTAACGCGAGTCCGTCCGTTACATATGTTTGAAATGAATAATTTAAAATTTTTAGTTGGAAAAATTTAAGCTTCTAAAGAATTCAGTAAAATCTTATAAATCTGATCCGTACATGAATTTTAAGAAAACGTTCATTGTTTTAAAGAATTTTTTATATTTCATTTTCACCCAATGTACTGGTTCATTAGTTATGTTAAGCAGTAACACTTACGAAAAGTTTCAATGAAAATCTTTGCACTAAACTTTAACGAAAACTAATGAATCTAGATCAGCGAATGTCTTATCGATATAATTATCGTGCTGATCCAGCGATCGATGCAATTGTTTAAGCAACTGATTAGCGACCTCGTAATCATTAATTTTATTTATCTGTTTAGCTTTTGTACTGGTAAACAAATAATAATAAATAAAATCGATTATAAGTGCAGAGCAAGATGGTTTTTATCTTTTTCTAGAAATTCAGCGCGTCGTGGGCCAGGCTAAATGTCGGTGCCATTTTTACATGTTGCCGCCTTCTTGTTAAAATCAGTTTTTTTCATTCCTATTGAACAGCTTTTGAGTCATATTGAAAAGGTTGAACTAAAATTATTATCAATATTAAATGATAACTTGGTCTTTAGCAAACAATCTAATGCAGCATATAGATTACCAAACCCATAAGAAATAAAAATAATTTTTGAACATATAAAATCTTGAGTCGTCATACTCAAATAAAAAGTTATATTTTGAAAAAACTTATTTTTAAAACTGCAACAAATCTTAATACAAGAAATATTTATTAATATGAATTCTTTCCTTTTCTATTTATAGCAACTGAACAGCAATCATACATCATCACATCCATATAGAGATTAAAACCATAAACAAAAGGTGAGTTTTTCTTTTAAATATATTTAAGAATCTTTAATTAATTAAAAAAATCTTTGTGTTAATATCATGCACATTCACACATTCCAAACGGAACAATCGCAATTCCTTAGCTGTATTCGGATCGTTTTTAATTTACAGTCTTCAGATTCTGAATATTTTGTATCTCGATAAAACAGTGATGTGATAATTTATTATTTTTTCAAAGATTTTCGTAAAATGTTTTAATGACGCTCCTAAAAGTATACACGTTTTTTTAGTGTTTACAACAAATGAAATGAAATTTCTTTGCACTTCCATTTTGAATTTTAAAAGTGTTTTGATCACCAACAAAATTTTCGTTTTTTATGTTCTAAAGAATCAACCCTAAAGTCATGTTCAATTTGTTCCCCTAAATTATTGATTTTCGTATTAGTCCTCTATTAACGGGCCGATGCTTAAACAAGTTTACTTGCTGTTTGTATCCATATAATTTTTCCATTATTTTTCTCTATGTTTTAAAATTCCTTTCATCCCAACCTATATAGTATTAAGAAACCAGAGATGTAACACTGATCTTCGGTTTCTAGATAAAGTGTGATTTACAAATAGATTTAGCATACTCGTATATTAGAATCGCGAAAAAAGATTCTGCTTACCTTCATATACAAAAATCTAAAAAAAAGCCATTAAACAAAACGAAAGAGCTTAAATATTTTTTTTTATTACTGACTAGAGAAATAATGGGAAAAAATCGTCAATATCGAGATGATCATTAAAACAATATTTATTTTATTTTTAACTTTTTTTCAAAAAAGTAGTTAAAATAAATATTAGCAGAATCATTTTTGTTGACACAAAGTAAAGAAAAAAAAAACAGCAACAACAACTACAACAAGTTCGTTTTTGAATATTACTATACAACCATGTTTAAATTCCAACTGCTAAAGAAGCCTCGTAAAAACTCATCATCGTACATCATGTCTATAAATATTTATTTCTTTTTATTTATTTTACTAATAATTTTAATTTGTTTTTAAATTTTAAAAACAATATTTTTGCTGTTGCGTTTAAAAAAAAACAACTAAAATAAATACTTTAGAAGGTTTTTCAGTTAATTTAAGCTTGACCGTGACAGCTAGTAAAAAATATATGCTGATGCTGATGCTGATCATGATAATGATTGAGGTTTTTAACTTGACTTTGGGTTTGGCTTGACGCGCGTTCGTATCAATTAGATTTAAAAGATTTATGTATGTTTAAAAAGAAAATTTACATTTTCCAAATGCTACTTAAACTAAGTAAGAACGTGTCTGCGCAAATAATTATTAACAAATTCGAGGGTGGTCGGTGAATTTTCCAAAATGGGCAAATTAATATGAAGACTTGGTGTTTCACACGAAAATGTTATGTTGTTCTGGTCTGTCGCGTAAATGTCTTTTCTGATAGTTTCGTGATCAAGCATGAATTTTCTAACTACAGCAGGAACCATTTGGTATCAGTTTTTTTCATTTGTGATCACTACAGAGGTAATTATGGATTCTTCTATAAATATAATTTTTTTATGTTCTGTCGCGTATTTCCAATGTTTTCTTACTATAGTTTCGTAGTCAAAATCTTAACTCCCTTATTGCAGTAAGAAAAATTCGGTAGTCAAAATAGATCTCGCAAATATATGAGAAACTTCAATGAAAGATTAACACGCAAATAAACGGAAATCAAATTACTGTCATGACTTTTATTTATCTAGTGTCGCGAAAAAGAAATATATTCGAGAGATCACAGCATTGAGAGAAAGAGAGTCTAATCAATCATCTAGATTCTATTGTCACAAAGAGAACATGACGGAAATATCAATGTATTGCTGATTTTACACTTGTAGAAATTGCTTGTTACATTTATGTTTTACTGTAGCCTAACATCATATTAAAAGTTTGTATGCATACACACTTGATTGGTTTAGCGTGTTTATGGACGAAAGAATGAACGAATGAATGAATTTAGATAATTAAGAAAATTTTCCATTACAAAATATATATACAAAAAAGCTTCCCACTCAACATTCCACATCCCGAAAAATTAAAATATTCAGAGTGTACTGTGAATAACAAATAAAGATATTAAAAAAAAATAAATATTTTCTTGCCCTCTTTTGCTTGTGTTTTGTTGTTGCAAATTCTAAAATAAAGCGACAAAGAACCTAATTCATTGACTGCTATCATACAACTGATTATGTTTCGTATTTTAGTTTGTCTCTTCTGTTTGGTTCGTGTTGTTTATGTGTAAATGACGATTGGTGCTCGGCCCCTAGAGGCTAGTTTGACGATCAACGATCTAGATTCTAGAATAAACGCAATTAATCAGGTCTGCAACCACCAGTCGAATAATAATTTCCACCTTGTGTAGAATTTTAGTAAATAAAGTATAGAAAAAGAAAAACATCTCTCAAACGCTTAATAAGATTAGATCTTAACGATAGAGGTGCCACAAAATGTTTGAAAAAGTGAAAATTTTTTCACTAAAATGACTACTCCTCGCATAACTCTTTATCCCCTTCAAAAATCTTAATTAATTGATGTGGAATCATTTAATACTTTGGACTTGTTTACTTACATATTGTAGTTTTTTTCTGTATGTATATACTTATTTTTCATAAGCCACAACACAAAGAGATTAACATACATGTGCACCTGTCTAAAAAACAAAATTGACGTAAAAATATTTTAAATAATTAATTAGAGATTAGATAAAAATTTTAAAATAAAAAAAAAGAATCCAGAACATTATTGTGGCTAATGAAATAAAACGGCTGATTAAAATAGAATTAAAAAACAAGGGGGAAACAAGAGGAACGTTGAATGTGTCCGAAATTTTTTTTTTTAATTCTCTTTTTAAATCAAGACTCAACAATGGTCGAATCGAAGATGGAAGGAGACTATATGAAAATGTGTATGCTTTTCTTTTTTAACAATTTATTTATTATGGTATACCAGTTTTTAATATGGTACACCCAAATTTTTTTTAGTAATTAATTAGTGATTAGATAAAAAGTAAAAATAAAATACAACAAAACACTACAGAGGCTAATGAAATAATAAAAGTATGGCTGATTAAAAATCAAGAAAATCTTTAATTGTGGCCGAAGTTTAAAAAAAAAAATTAATTCACATCTTTTTTTTATAGAAATAATAAGTTTTTTTTCGGATCTCAAAAATGGGAAGAGACTACTTAGATACATATGTGTGTATTTTTAATTTGTAATAATTTCTCTATTACAGTTGAGCCTCGGTTAACCAGCTTGTAACTGGCATGCTCCTAGATTTATTTTCTTTAAGCTTTTATTATTCGTGCAAAAAAATTTTTCCCAGTCAATTATTTAGGCACAGAATTTAAATTTGTTATTTTTTTCCATTTTTTGTTACGTAAATGAATCTTTTTATTACGTACAATAATGTACGTACTTATGTAAAATTTATACCAAAAACTTGCAAGTTCTAATAAATATAATACGTACCTTTGGTATTTTCACATGACCTCTAATATCCGTGCTAAGCCTGGTCCCTTGCGAACCGAATAATCGAGGTTTAACTTTATATAAAAATGTGGTATACCATTTTTAAGCCTTATTTGAAAAATTATTGTTTAATCCTAATGCAGAAACCCTTAAGCTACGTTCGCATTTATCAAATATTTGTCGAAAACAACGTAACCAAGAAAGAAACTAATAATTTATTTAATTTCAAATTTTTTAAGTGAAAACTTCTATTGGCGCGTTACGAAGGTTTTGGATGACACAAAACCTCAGAACTCGCGACACCGTCACGCTTTTTGACACTTGTAGCATCTCTGTTTGTGCGAATGCCTACCAAACAAATTACAGGTGTAGTAACGCCCGGACATTTGACACTTAACAGACAACTACATACCAGATATGGTAACACTAACAGTTCGACAACAAGTACAACAATCCAAAAACAACATAAATTTTGTTGGGTTGGTATATAAAGCACTCGCTTCATATCAAAACACACAAACAAATTTAAAGCATTTTAATACGTATGAGTACCAAACTGTAACCATTTTTTATGTACTCTCTTCAAACTATATCAGTTTGTATGAAAATTTGCTATAAAGCGAGCTCAGTCAGCTGTGCTAGTAAGCACAGCTGTTGCATACGCCTTGATAAGTGGTTAAATTTGTTGCATGTATTTATATAATTGTTTATATCTACGCATATTTTTTTTTTGGCAATAGCACGTGTATTGTTGTTATCACAATCGGCACTACCAGACTGCTACCCTTAGTTTTTTTTTTTTTTTTAATTATGGGTTTGCATTTCTTAAAAACTGTATAAAAATATTTTTTTGCAGAATAATTGAATTAATTTTGCACTATAAAAACCAAGTTAAATGACACTATTCGTAAGCGCAAATGGTGGCTACGTTATTTTAAACAAATATTTGATAAATTTCTTATATAAAGTTTCCTAGAGTAAAAAGAACCCGTCACAAAGACGGTCAGGTAACTATATCCCAAAAACCTTAGCAAACAGTTTGAAATCTGAAACTACATGTCAGCTTTGTTATTGGAGGGTGGGTTCTAGATCCTTACGACACTTATCCTGTAGTTATGTTATGGTGCTTTCTTTAATACCAGTCCAATTATAAAACTTTAAACTAATGTGTTTGATTTGGAAAGTTTCCGTTTATACATTTTTGCTAAGAATTCTCTTTTAGTTAAGTGATGAAGGCACTCAACTCGTGTACATATCGGTTAAAATTGGGGAGGGAATTTTTACCTAGTTACAGTGTGCCCTTAATATTAGCGTTGTTTTTAAAAATATTCTCTATACTATTTGTACGTCAAATAAAATTTTAATGTATGAAACATGATATTTTATTACATGTAATTTAAACATAAATTTGCACCTGTCTTATTAATTCAATTTCTTTTTTTTTTCTTTTACCCTGTACTAAATTTAATATTTTTTATTGAAATTTGATTACTTACCATAAAAATAAAAAAAAAAAATACTACTGCAGGCAGTATTAATTTCTTTTGTAGAAAAAAAGGCCCACCTGTTTTTAAATCGGTTAAACAAGTAGATGAGAGTGTGTTTTTTTTTTTTGTTTACTTATTTGTTAAACAATACGAGTAGCCGGGCTAAAAAAAAATTAATCATAATGAAATTTATACACTCACTTGTGTTCATTCATATTTATTAATATTTATTGTTTTCTCCCATGAAATATAATATTTCATCACATGGCCAGGGTTTCAATAACGGCAGCAATGTCTCCTCTCTTCTACCAGTCAGACATACAGACCGACGACAGTCAGTTCCATTTAATCATGAACACATTCCGTTTACTCTTGTTGTTTTTTAAATTTTTATTTGCTCTACTCTGATTTCGTATTAATGTATTTGCATTATGATGCAGTTCCCTCTGTGCTTCTTTTATGTTTTTATTGTTAACCTTTTTATTTTGTTTCTATAAATAAATTAACAAATTTCTTTGTGTGTGTGAGTGTGTGTGTGTGTGTGTGTGCGGAAATTACGGTTAAAACGATACGGTTTTAATTATAATCATACTTTTATCAATTAAGATTTATTAACACGATGGCAATGTACTTAAAACAACTATTGAAATCAATGTAATTTGAGTTAACTTTAAGTTTACTTACAATACTGCCTATTTTACATTGCAAAATATTGAAATGTTTAATGTTTAAAGTAGGCGGGCATTTAAGTTTTCGATTTTGAAAGTAAGATACTGAAATACTGAAAATTTTTCTTTAGTAAAGAAGTTCGGAAAAATATAAAACTTTATTTGCTATGTTTTCTAGTCGTTGTTTTATCAAATCTTTGATAAAACATTTCATTTGATGTGCGTTAAGCATATCTAATATGCCTGCATTTCTTAGCTGCTTATATCAAATCATTAATAAAATTTAAGCTCATAATGAAAAGATTTAGTTTGTAAACATCTTCTGAACATCTCGTATGTATTTCATTTAGAGAAAAATAAATAATTTTTTTTTAAGCAAAAAGAATTGGAAGGATGTGACACTTTCCTTCTTAGGTAACATTGATCGATAACTCAAAAATAACTACGGTTCACGTATATTCTGTGAACACTATATAGTATGATCATATGATTTGGCACATATCTGGATAGTGTTTTTAATTAGATTAATTAACAATGACTTTCATTGAACAAAAATATAAAACAACTGATCTCTCATTATCAATTTAGGGAACAACACCGGTTCAAAGTACGGAAAAAAATATATGTATTTTGTTATTCTCTTTTCATAAGAAAAATCTATTTATGTACATATCGAGCCTTTGCTGCAATAGAGTCATAAATCAAAATAACGTGTTTTGCAGAAAACGAGTTTAAAGTTGCGCATTCGCTAACAACTTAATGGTAAACGATAATTTAATATATGTCTCAAAAGTTTAGTATGCAAGATATTTGAATGAAATTTTTACACATTATGAAGCACGATATGACAATTAGTGCTGCATCATTAACTCAAAAATCACGTTTTTTGAGTTATGACTCTATTGCAGCAAAGG
This sequence comes from Lypha dubia, assembly GCA_947311025.1. NCBI lineage: Eukaryota > Metazoa > Arthropoda > Insecta > Diptera > Tachinidae > Lypha > Lypha dubia. The sequence goes on along the minus strand of OX371262.1, from coordinate 6,216,838 downwards.
CTGGACATATTAACTTTACGCATGCAGCAGCTTTAAATGTTTATAGATTTCATAATACTAAGCCGATCTTAACAAAATATTTGTAAATATTCCACACAAAAATTTTTTTTAGACCGCAAAATATTGGATAAAAAAATTGTTTTCCTATTAATAATGTGTTAATGGAAAAATGGAAAAATTACACTCATTTGATGTAAATTTCAGTGTCAAAAAATATTTTCAAACAAACAATTAACGTATACCCATAATGTATTTTAATGTATTATATAAAGATTATTAAAAAAAGGACCTTTTTGTCCCTTTTTTACCCCTTGATAAGTACCACCATCGGGGAAGTCACACATTCCTATCGGAATAGTTTCAATTCCTTACTTGTATACTGTATACCACCATCAGATTCCCTTTATTTTATATTTAGATTTTACAACAATAAAGTTTTTTTTTATACCCATAGACGTATACACTAGGAGAACCAACGACCGACACAATCGACCGTATTCTGTAGGTGTAAGAAATAAATATCTCGTTCACTTCTGTGAATAATATTTTTAATTTGATATAAGTTTTGACAAAATTGCTTGAATAATGTGTGCTTAGTTTTCATCACAAAAAACCATATTACCTATAATTATATAGATGTTAACATTATTTTACTGATGCTCCTGAAAGTATGTACTATTTTTTGTAGTATTTACTACAAATAAAGTTAGTGGAAAAATTTATTGTCAATTGCCTTTGAAATTTTAAAAGTGGTTTGATTACAAACTAAGGAGCTGTGCACATATTACGTAACGCTGTTTTCAGAGATTTTATACCCCCCCCCCCCCCCCCACCCCCTTCGTAACGCTTTTTACAAATTTTTCAGTGCAAAATTTCCAATCCGTAACAAATCTAGAGCGTTACGTAATATGTGCACAGCCCCTAAGCTTATCAAACTCCATTCCCTGTTACTCCCACCCAAATGGAGCAAAAAGAACATACTACTGAATTTAAAACCAGCAATTAAAAAAGTCTTATTGATTTTTTTTTTTTTGCATACACTCTCATTTATTTATTAAAAAAATATTTTTCAGGAATCTATATGTACATAATAAGTAAACATATATGTGATATACATACATATATCGCTCCTTTATTGAAACGTAGTCAGATCTCAAAAAAACTCAAACGTGGTAAAATGCATTTAAAGTTTTCAAAGCGTAAGCATTTATATGTTTATGCAAATTTTTTTATTGAGAAACTCTTTTTCGTCAGTAACTGAAAAATTTTGTTTTTTGAGATATGACTATGTTGCAATATGTTATGTTGTATATGTTATTAAATCTGGTGTATTTTTTGGAATTTACAATTATGTAGTTCCAAAACAAATAAAACGTTAAAACGGATACAATCAAATAAATGATTAAATATGAGCAGCAGCATCATCAACAGCGTAATTCACACAATAAACATCCACAACATGTAAAAATTACAAACAAATTGCAAAAACAACAACAAAAATTATTATTATAAAATGCCGAATTGTTTAAAATAGCAAAAAATTAAAAAAAAAGAAAAGCGAAAAAAAAATATAAAGTACAATAGTTTATTATTGAATGAATCGAACGAATGGCTTGAGTTGAATTGAATGCTAACGAGAATGACAATGTCGTTGTCTACGTTACGCCTTACTGAAGAAACTCTTTAGATATCTGATGATGATGATGATGATTTTCGATGATGACATTAAAACATGCAATGAAAGTTTCGCTTTTTCATACAATATTGTTATATGTATTAAGCAAAATTTATTGGGAGTTGTAGCAAAAAAATATACATGTGTACATATTTTTTTTTCCATAAACTGAAAAGCAACAAAAAAAACTATTTGTATATCATTAAAATTTTTTTAATGTTAAATATGAAAAAAATATGTACTTTTGCTGATTTGTGCAATAATGAAATGTTTTTGTTTAAGATTATATTTTTTTGTGTTCAATTGCAACGAGTAAGAGTGTGCCCTAAAGAACTGAAGCAAAAGTGAGCCAAAAATTGGCAAAACCATCCTTATTCCGTAACTATTTGTCGACGTCACTTCAAGGCAGTATGAAAAATTGTACGTTTAAATTAGGGCATTTGTTCTAGGCAACAATTTACTACTGCTGGTATTGGCTGTGATATTTTCTGATCACATTTGGGTATCAAAAGATCTTTTTCTGGGAACTTGTGCGAGTTCGCCTATTTGTGCAGGTTGACTGTTTGTATTGAAGTCGGTTTCCTTGCATAAATTACTTCACATATTTTTCTAATGGTTGTTCTTTGAGTAAATTTATCCTACTAATATAATCAATGTAAAAGTTTGTATGTTTGAATATTTCTTCCACCACAATACGGAAACAACCCAATGGAATGATAGCATGTATCATGTTAGGGTACTTTTTAAAGACTAAAACTGGGGACAAATTGTTGTACTAATATTTTATAAAACTTTTTATACTTACACATAAGAAAATAAGAAAATATTGGTACATTTGGCACTATTTCTTTCTTATGGTTCTTTATTACTTATGGTACCTTTTTTACTTTTGGCACTATTTCTCTGGAGAAATTTTCTTAATTTGGATGAGATTTGTTAGATGGATAGCAGCATGTGATCAAAAATAAAATGTAGGGTACTTTTTAAAAGTTAAAAAAGGGAAAAATTTATAGTTTTGGTACTCTTTATTTTGTACTAATATTTTATAAAATTTTCTATTAATAAACATACTTTCTGGGGCCTGAATTAAGTGAACACTGGTAGTTTTTTACTTATGGCTCTTTTTTACTTGTCGTACTTTTTTACTTGTGGTTCTGTTTCTCATGAGAAATTTTTTTAATACATTTGCATGACATTTAGTAGATGGATGTGACCCAAAATCAAGTATCGATTAAAAACGGGACAAATTGGTACTTTTGGTACTTTTTGTTGTTTACAAATTTGTTTTTACATTAATATGCAAGTAATTTATGTGGTAAAAATAGGGAAAAGCTCTTATTTTTGTTTTAAATTAACATATAGTGCACTTTGCGAGGGCTTTTAGTACCTCTTTATTTTTGCGATAAATTTTTTATACAGACAGTTTATGTCTTCATTCAAATGTAGCGTGACGGCACGGCTAAAAGTCAGTTAAAAAAATCATACTGTAACAAAATTTTTGCTAATGTTGTTTTTAATTAAAAACATGCTTTTAAGGTAACAAATTTGTTTGGAGCTGCTGTTAAACTTCACCCACTGTGCAACTGTCTATTTTCTTTTTTACTTCACTTTAATCGCCTGACAACACTGGTATGGAATTTTATAGAAAAAAACAATAATAAAAAAATACGAAAAAAAATCAAATAAAATGCACTTAATTTGAATGCATTGCAATTGTCATGAAATATTTATTGCTTTTGCTCTCCAACGAAATCACAAAAATAAAAACACAAATTATAACAATAATGTTTTTAAAAGCTTCTTTAAATTTAGGTCAATTTTAATGAGAATTTCATTTCAATATTTGTTGAAACAATTTTTCATATAAATATACATAATTGCAATTTAATTAGGGGCTGGCAAAAAAAAAAAACTAAATTATATGTCATTAGTTTCTATATGTAAACATGACATTTTTTGTGATCTTTTAAATTGATAGAATCTTAGGAAAGGTAAAACTAAAACTTCTAAGGACATACATAAACATGTACGAGTATGTCAACATTTTGGTGAAAAATAATTATTGAATTATTTACAACTTTAATTTGTTTGCAATTTATGCTTCGCAAAATTTACAAAATTATTTCTAGGCTTAATTTCAATTGCATTATAACAACCGTAAGTTTTGTTGGAGCAATTATATTTTCAATACGAAAAATAAGAGATAAAATTTATAATTTGTTTCCCAGCTGAATATTAGAATCACAGAAGATAAATAAATTGTATTTTATTGATTGGTAAATTGTACTCTTTTCCCCCAAATAATATGAAATATAAATAGTACTTCAAATATTTTATTATTATATTTCCAAAAATACAAAGAATTGTACACAAAAACCAAAAATCATATGAAGCATAAAAATAATGATAAAACTCTTCTAAAGAAGCAACTCAAATTTAATATGTCGGGAAGTTATAATTTGTAACACCTTTAAGTCTAAAATTTCACACCTGATTCGATCAAAATAGATTCTACTTTTGAGGTGTTTTTGTGCACAAGTGAATATAAAATATTTTACCAAAATCGTTAAATTATTTCGAAAGTTATAAGATTTTTAGAAAATAGAATTATATATAAAAAATAAGTTTGTTTTCCATCTCTGCTATATGGGAATATTTAGGGGCTGTACACATATTACGTAACGCTCCAAGGGGGAGGTTAAAGATTTGTTAAGGATTGGAAATTTTGGAAAGCGTTACGGTGGGCGGGGGGGGGGGGGTGGTATAAAATCTCTGAAAACAGCGTTACGTAATATGTGCACAGCCCCTTACTAGAGACCTTACAACTCTGAAAACACTTTACGGATTTTGATAAAATATATATTGTGCCCATCTACGAACAGATGGCTAATCAAAGTAAAGTCTACTTTTCAGATTCGGCTGTATAATTTACGAGTAAAAAGAGTCACAAAAAATCACTACGCTATTTATTCTTAAAATTTAACTTCACACACATAATGCTGTGCATAAAACAAGAAGAAAACAAAACTAGAGATTGAATAAGGGTATATGAAGTTTACTATGTGTGTGTATATATTTTTGCCATATACATATGTATATGTATACTTATTTGTTATAAATATTTCTTGTAAACATTTCTGTTTGCCAATATTTATTGCGTACAACTGTACAGATTTTTTCGCAAATACATATTTGAATTTTAGTAAATTTAGTTCGCCTTACTTTTAATAAAAAACGAATAATATAAAGTGTGTTTTTTACAGAGTGACACAAGTTTAAATCATAATAAAACAAGGAAGTATATTATAATATCAATGAAACGGGTTTTATTGGAAAGAAAATTTTATGAAATTAATTTTAAATATGATTTCTGCCATATTGCCGGCACGGCTGGCGCGTAGAAGGCAGCAATTTTCAACAAGTTTTCGCAGCATTTTCGGCCGTATTTCACCGATAACTCCTAAGAATGTTGACTTCCAGGTGTTCAATTGTTTGTGGTTTATCGACGTAACCCCAAAGAAAATAATCTAATGGGGTTAAATCACACGATCTTGGTGGCCAAAAAATTGGGACATTACGTGAAATTATTTTTTCGTCAAAAGTTTTTTGAGTAAATAAATTGTAGCGCCCGCTGCACGACAAGTTTGACGAATAGAACAATTATTTTGATTAAAAATTTGCACGCGTTGCTCTGCTGTCAGTCGATTTATAATGAAATTTCAAAGCAAACTAAACAAAAATCAACTATCAGCTGTTAAACGGGTGCAGTGATGCCAACTCAAAGTTGCGACACTCTATAAAAAATACCCTTTATGTACGTGTATTGTATTTGGTTGGAGTGCACTTTTAATTATATACATGAGCCGTTTATTTTGAAAGTGGCATAAGTCACTTTGTTTTTAGGTCAATATATTTAAGGGTTTGCGTTTTAACACGTTTCAAAATATGGATGCTAACTTTCGAGAAGATTTTCTTGCATTTGTTATCTCATGATACTGATCTTTTTCTCCATATTTGTAAACGTTTTTAAATGCAAACCCTTTAATATATTGACCTAAAAACTATGTGACTTATGCCACTTTCAAAATAAACGGCTCACATATCGCATATTTTTACATTAGAATATATTTTATTTAAGAATTCTCTTGGGAAGTTTTTATTTCTTATTATTCTGTGATGAAATATTTTTCAATTATGCTGCTTAACATATTACAAGCAATTCATTTCTATTTTCTTTTCAATAAAATTAAAATAGAATCCTTCAATTGCACATTTGGCAGAATTTAGTAAAAAGATATAAAAAATAATTATATTTAAAACTCAAAATGCCAAAAAAAAATTTACTTGTGTTAAGAGTTGACCATTCAATAGTTCTACTACTTGTATTGCCGTATTTTTAACACAATTATTTAATTAAATCAGATTTTCTCATATTCAATTAAGAAGTCGATTCTCTAAATATGTATTGTATAATTTTTATATTGTCTATGATTTCATGGCATTTCACACATGACTGCAAAATAATTTTATGCTACTATTTTTTGTCTTGCGGCATTCATTTTAATATGGTGGCGGGCTGGGCTGTATGCGTAATTAAATAATAAGTGAATAGAGTATGTATGTATGTAAATATGTATTAGCAAATAAAAACTGTTAAAGGCGCCCGCAGTTGTTATATTTTTTCAAATGCCGAATAATAACAAAAAATTAAAACACAAATAAATTAATCAATTATGTTAATTAAGTGGTTGTACAAAATTAGCAATAATTTATTGAATTTATATCACAAGTATTTAGTTAAATGAAGAAGAGTTTGTAATTTATTAAAAAAAAAAACACTCACACTCATACATTTGATGACATTTCAATGGGGTTAAAAAATAAACAGCAATCATTTTAACGATGTCAGCTGTTGCGGCTTGTCTGTTTTGGGCTATAAGTTGATTATATTGACACGACACTGTTGAGCGTCGTCGTAGTCTTCTTTTCTTTTAACCTTTAATTATCATGACTCTTGATATTTATTGCTTTATTTTGATTTTTATCTCGAACTGAAATTTATCTTACTCACAAATTGGCTTAACATACTTTCGTACAAAAATATTTGTTGTTGGTGTTTTATTTTTATTTGATATATCTAAGAATACTGTTAGTATTTTTTTATACAAATACTAATTTTTTTTTTTTTTTTGTTTTTTTACCTTTTATTTTCAGGTAAGCAGAACTAATGACGTTTTAATATTTGAGTGGAGTCAAAAAACCCACAAATATTATGTTAAGTAGCATATAATACGGTGAGAAAATATATTGAAAATTTTTATATCATTTATTTAGTGTAATTATAGCTGTATATCTGTAGAGAAAGGCTGATCATACTAATCATGCTGATCAATGATTTTTTAATGATTTTCTCGGCCACTTTAGAAAACGGGTTTCTACAGACTTTTCTTTGGAAAGTTGCATTCAAAAAGGGTTTTTTTTTCTATTAAAAAAAATGTCTTAACAAAACTTGTTTTTGTATGAAAAAATGTCTTAACAAAACTTTCTACATAAAATTGTTTTCAGATTTTTTTTTTCTATAAAAAGTTCTTCTTAGAGACTATTTTCTATAGCAAATTCTCTTCAGAAACCTGTTTTACAGAAAATATACTTCAGATTCCTTTTTTTTTACAGAAATTTGTCTTCACAGCACTTTTTTCTATAGAAAATTATTTCTAGAAGACTTTTTTCCTCTAGTAAATTGTTTTCAGGAATTTTTTTTATTGATTTTGTGAAAAATTTTATAGGTAATTTAAATTTATCGATAATTAAAATATTACTTTATTTATACATGAGATCTCTGAGGGATTTTGGCCATTGTGGCTAAATGAAATTTTTTTTATATGAAAATTTAAAACTGCATTGATTTAAAATCCCAAGATTATTACAGTTATCCCACCTTTTCTGCATGATATTCGACCCCCTGGACTACTATTTGTACATAGTGGGATATTCCTATACATCACCATTTTTACATAATATTCACTAATATTCATCCGAAATGAGTTTCATCAACTTTTAAAGCAACTGTTAAATTTTTAACAGTGCTCTGTTAACTGCAAAATTGGCTTGACTAAAATTTTTGGTTCAAATCTTTGCTAGTTAAAGTTAAATTTATCTTCACAAACATCTTCAAATAATGTTTTTATATTGAAAATTGCTTTAAGAAAACTTTTTTTATATAGAAAATTGTCTTCAGAATACTTTTTATACAGAAAATGTCTTCAAAGGACTTTTTTCTATAGAGAATTGTTTTTAGAAAATTTTTTTGTATGAAAAATTCTTATGAGAAAATTCTTTTGTGTAGCAAATTGTCTCCAGAAGTCTTTTTCCTCGAGAAATTTGTCTTCAGAAGACGTTTATATGGGAAATTATCTTCAAACGACTATTTTCTTTGGGAAATTTGTTTTCGGACGACTTTTTTCAATAGAAAGTTATCTCCAGAAGACTTTTATATATAGAACATTGTCTTCGCAAAATTTTTTTAATAGAAATTTGTCTTCAAAAAACTTTTTCCTATAGAAAATTGTCTTCAGAAGTCGTTTTCCAATAGAAAATTGTTTTCAGAAAATATTTTTTCTATACAAAATTGTATTAAGTTCTTCATTTAAGTTCTTAGAATAATCGAATAAAGTAAGTCGAATAATCGAATAAAATTAGTCGAATAATTGAATAAACATTTTAGATTTTACTAATTCTTTCAGCAATAATTAATTATGATTAATTTTAATAAAGAAACATGTGAAGTTATTTTAAAAAAATCCTTTCAAGCAAAAATATGATCATCATCCACATATACAGAGGGCTGGTGTAATAATAAATGCTTGTGTTTTTTTACTTATTTCTCTATTATTAAAGAAAATGAGATAAACACACAAAAATTAAAAATATTAGACTAAACAAATGCTTACTCGTACATATTTGAAATGATTTATTTTTTTAACTTGAACCAACAAAAACCATGGATTCCAATAAAATTTTACACTCGTTTCACATTCACTTTCATTTACAAAGTATTGCTTGCCTGGTTTAATATAAAAGTCAACAAACTTTTGTTGCCAAAATAAAAATAAACAAAAATTTTTGGGAAAAACAAAAGCAAATAAACTGGATTAACATGCGGTATGTATTTGTTTCATTTCAATTAAGCATTTTTGGCAGTTTTTCGTAATGTTACACATCATTTGTTAGCTACCTTCTTTCATATTTAATGATGATTTTAATTAGTTCTAGTTTAGTGCTTAAAGCATGTAGATTTTTATGAAAAAAAGTGCTGTTGTTGTTTTTGAAAGTAAAAGTTTTAAATTAATTTAGAATGAAATGAATGTGGTACATAGTGTAGAAAAACAAATATATTCGTTTAAAAAGAAGTTAAATTGCTTGACAGGTAAAATATTTCTCAAATAGAATTTTCTTCGTTTCTTTAAAATTTTGAATTGAATTTTCATTAATAAATTTTATGCAACTTTTTTCGATTACTTAATGGGTATTTTTTCATTTATATGTATGCTTTCAACCGTTATAATGAAATATATCACGGTCATTGGTCATTAGGGGCATCGTGTCCTTAATTCCTGTATGCTAAAAAATCTGTCTAATTTCTTTGTATCATTTTTTAGCCATTTCCACGATATAATTTCAATGAATTTAATTTTATTGAGTAAATTTTGTCCTTTTCATATTATTTCCTTTTCCCTTTTCTTTGATTATTCGAAAAATTCTATTCGTTTATTAGAATAACAACATTCGATTAATATTATTCAGTTCTTCGGATAATTTTAAATAACTATTCTTATAACTGTATTCGTTTATTCGAATAATTTTATTCGAATATTATTATTCAGCTATTTATATAATTTTAATCGATTATGTGCATAATATTATTCGATTATTTAAGTAATTTTATTTGTCTATTCGAATAATTTTATGAGGTTATTCAAGTATTATTCCATTATTAATATAATTTAATTCGACTATTTGCATAACATTTGATTATTCGAATAATATTAGTCAGCTATTGACTATTGACAACTTTATTTCGTTATTCAAATAACGTTATTCAAAGTTGTTAATTTATTATGCAGATTTTGTAGTAAATAAATACGTTTATCAAGTACTTTAAAGTCAATTCATTCGTGATTAAATCTTTCAAATAATCTAACTTTTTTCTTTCTGTTTTTTTTTTTATTTTAATAATTTTATTTAAAAACAACTTTTGTTGTCACTTCTATTCTAACCAAATTAAAACAAACACAAAGGCTTTTAATCATAATAATAATAATCGTAATAATAAAAAGCTTGTGATAACAATGATTTTGTTGCTTTGAGATTGTCAAATATTTATGGCTTGAATAGCCATCAATTTTTCTTTATAACCATCATCGTATTTACCAAACGTGAAAAATTGTCAGGAGCTTATATTATTCCGTTGTCATTGTTCCATTCAATAAATCAATATTAAGCAAAAAACAATAATAAAGATAATATCAAACACAGAATAAAATTGCCAAAGTTTATTCAATATTATAAAGTCAATTTGAAAGTATTAATAAGCAAACAGAAAAATTGTCACCGAAACCAAAAAAATAAATTGAAATAAAAATTCTTTGTCATCTTTTTATTAAAATTGATTTTCGTATAAATTATTTTTGTTTTGTTTGGTATTTTTTTTACCAAACTGAAAATAATTATGTTAATTAGGCCAGCTTTAAAGTTTGTGATTTGTTAGTAAAGAAGAATACAAAGGTATTAAATTCTTTAAATTTATTAAACAGTTGGTCCTTCGAATAGTTGGTTTGCTTTTAAAAAATATCTCTTTTTTTTTACTAAAAACAAAAATTCTTTGTTACTTGGCTGTCTTTAAAAATCTGTCACCGCTTTTATTCCGCAATATTTTTTCCTTTTTTTGTAAAGCCATAATTTATTTAAGTTAACTAAAACCTGTTTTTTAAAGTTTAAACTTAAGCAATCGATTTTTTTTTTTTTTTTTTTTTTTTGTTTGAAAACATAAATCATTAAAACTTATGGTCAAATTGACAATAGAATTTCTTTAGCAAATAGTAAACACGAACGATAGAGTAGTAAATTTCAACAGTAGAAGTAAAAAGAGAAACACCCAACATTCTCTAAAAAAGTGAGGAGGCACTAAACATGTTCCAAGGGTTAAAATGCTTGTAACGTTTAGCTACATGGATATGAACTGAATGTTAATGATTAAAAATTGTTTCCTTTTAACAAAAATTTATGGTCGCCGAAGAGTCAAAAAAAAAAAAAAAAAAAAAAACGAAACGAAACGAAAACTTGTAACACATGTCAAACGGTTATTTCAGGATAGAAATAGCAAACATACTCAGCGACATTTTAATACGGTAGAGAGATTTTTTTTTTGGTAATTTTTTAACACAAATATACCGACTGTGACTGTGACTGTTTTCCAATCTTGTGATTTCTTTCTTTTTTAAGATCTTTATAGTTCTGAACTGTAAGGTCTGTATACTTACATACATACATAAGTTGTGTTAGTTGCTACTTTACTTGTAACTCAAAAGTAAGGTTAACTCAACTCTACACTCAAAAGAAAAGTGACCTAAAATTTTACAAAAACTTCTTAATTTCAAATCAAAATGTTTGTCGTATGACTACATACCCGATTTTTCTTTACAGAAATTCTGTAAAAATTTATCTTGGTATTAGGAAATACAAATTTCGACTTTTACAAGAATCGCAAAAAATAATTTAGTAAAAACTAGTGTAGTGCTTTTGATTACATGTATTAGTGTAGCGGTGCAATTTCATGCTAAGTAATTGGTGTATGGCCTTGCTGAACATATCTCATTGCCTTGTTGTGAGAACAGGGTCACCTTAAGACTATTAACAATTTTCAATGTTAAAAATAAACTACAAGAATTTGTTTTTGTTTTCAACATAATCAGACGATTACAAAAATATATAAATCGTCTTCTGCAAAAAGGTGGTAAATCATTATTTAAAAAAAAAAAATCATAACAAAATGTCCTTAAACTTAGAAGAAAAAATCCTTACTCTTAGAATATGTTTCATGAACTATAAGATGTATACTTCTATTCATTTAATATCTCCTTCTCAACACGGATTTCAAAAGGGATGCTCAACTTCTACAAACTTGCTCCACTTTACAAACATAATTAATCGTGGATTTTTTCATAGAAATCAAACAGATGTCGTATATACAGACTTCAGCAAGGCCTTTGATAAGGTAAATCATTTACTACTTTTGAATAAACAATGTTTGTTGGGGTTTACAGAACCTGCATATCAAATGGATTCAATCATATTTATCAAACAGGACACAAACTGTTTGTTTCAATAACATATTATCAAAATGTATACAGGTTCCTTCAGGTGTACCACAAGGTAGTCACCTTGGCCCACTGCTATTCTCTTTGTACCTTAATGACCTGCCGCAAATTATAAAATTTTCAAATATATTAATGTACGCGGATGATGTAAAGATTTTCATAAGCAGCTTTTGAATCAACAGCGGCTTCAAATGGACTTGGATTCATTTTATGAATGGTGCAATGTAAATTTAATGGAGTTAAATTTAAAGAAATGCAAACTAATGCGATTTTCTAGAAATAATTCAACTGTTATAAATTATTTCTTAGGTAGTTATCAAGTAGATACTGTGACTAATTTTATTGATCTGGGCGTTTTATTTGATCCGAAATTGAATTTCGTTCAGCACATAACAAGTGCAATTAATAAAGCTCGAGCTACACTTGGCTAACGGTGGGCAAAAGAGTTTAACGATCCATACATAACTTAAACGTTATATACTTCACTTGTACACCCAATTTTGGAATATGGCTCGATAATATGGGATCCTATTTATCAAATTCATTCAACTGCGATTGAGTCAGTTCAACAGCAGTTTCTGTAGTTTTGTCTGCGTGGACTACGTTTTAACCCTCTCAACTTACCATCATACTCAGCTAGACTTGCTCTTATCAAGCTGCCCACTCTAAAAAGCAGTAGAACTATGCTGAACGTGTCATTTATTACGAATGTTATTAGAGGACACTTATGCTGTGACTTTTTAATAAATGAAATTTTCTTTAATATACCCCAGCGACCATCACGTTACTTTATACCACTATCTGTCACATTTCTCACAGCTAACTATCCTGATTCTGACCCGCTTAAAAGGATGTGCAATAATTTTAATCAATTTTATAGATTTATTGACTATTATTCAAATATTAATGTTATAAAAAATTTAATTCTCATTTCTCTAAACAAATCGCATGTTAATGTATGTATATAATTGTGTCTCAACTCATTGTTAAATTTAATATTGTTGTATTAGCATCTTTATATTTTATTTTCTTTTAATATGTCTGTAAGAATGTTCTCTATAGACAAATAAACAAATAAATGCTCAAGCACACTATCTATCACTTAGGACTTGTGTTCGATCACTGGCGAGGGCAAAGTCAATAATAAACATTATAAATTAATTGTTGTTGAACTGTTTAAACTGATAAACTGATGAAGGCATAGCACTGGTCACTAAAAACCTTTCCGACAGCGATTGATACTGATCCCAGCTAATGTACACAACATCGCCCTCCTTCGTCTATTAGAAAAACATTCAGGGAAGTAAAACAATTTAATTAAATGATTGCTCACACGGCTTAAGAAGTTAATGCGTCTACTTAACACCAGAGCTATAAAAAAGCCTTTTATATATTCAACATCCATCTTCTCTACTTTCCCTTAATTCTAGTACAAGACGTTGCATAAGTAGAGGTCATCCATCACCTGAGTGATGGACCTAAATAAAAAGGTTTATATGATTTAAATAAAATTTTCTCGATTTTAAAACTGTTTTGAAAGAATTTTTTTCTTACTTAAATTAAGTACTTGTATTTCTGTATTTCTATTTGTTGAGTGTATCGATTTAAAATGTCTTGTCGAAGTAAATTTACTGAAAACGGCAGCAGAATGCAAGGTTTGGCCATCAAAACTGTTGAGTTATAAAGCAGGTTACATACATACATATAAAGGAATGAATGGTTACATACATAAAATGTAACCATATAAATTACCTCTATCCTTTCCTCTCTTTTTAACATTAAAACCAATTTGTACCTCATCCGGAGAAAAAAGAAACCGGCTAGACGCGTTTTCTAAACTGCAATCAAAGATACAAATGCAAAAACTTCAAACTACAAGCCAGGCAGCAGGCACTGAAAACTGCAAAAGACAAAAGAACTAAACAAGTATCTAAGTATGTATTGCAAAAAAAAAAAAAAACAACAACAAAAACCAAAACAGTTAACAAAATAAATTGTTAGTTGAGTTATGCACACACAGGCTAACTAACAACTTGCACACATTCAGCGACCAACATTTAAGCCATGACAAAGTGCACTCCATATATTAAATGTCTAAAGAGCGAGTGCAGGCAAGGCATTTGGTGCATGTTTATTTAACTCCTTTTTTTTGCTACTTTTTTATTTTAACAAACATACATACATTCTTTTTAAGCTGCATGAAAAGTTTTTAAAACTATCAAGGGGTTTCTTCAGAGCAGAATGGTGGTGATGTTGTGCAAACTCTTGCCATTTAAATACGTTTTCAAAGCAAAGAGCAAAGAAAACTTCCGTATTTTATGTGTATAAATGCCACTTAACTGGCCATGAGACTTGAAAAGTTGGATAGCTGCAACTGAAAAAGCTTTAACTGAAATGCTTTATTTGAATAAATAAAAGAAAAGCAGAGATTAAATTCGATATCGAGGAAAATGTGCATTGAAATTGTATTTAAATATTGTTCAATATTGAATGTCGCAAAAAGGCTCGAGGCAAACGGAAAAACGAAGTAAAAGCAAGAGGGCTTCATTTGACCTCATTTCGGCACGGAACAGGCAGGCACCTCACCTCGTAAACAAACTTGAAGTCTTATTCATTCATGGAATTATAGCAAATTTTGTTTTAATCAAAATAATTCAAATTAATTTCGGTTGCTAGTGACTGTGCCGTATTTTTAACAATAAGAAATATTATCTTCTTACCACCGCTGCTATCTTTTTCACATTGGCAACACTAGCATCCAACAATAATTTACCCAAGAAGCAGCAGCAGCAGCAACATCAGCATATAATTTACTACCGACTTTAACATAAACTTGAACTTGTTTTAAACTCTTTATTTTCCACAGCCATAAAATAAAAGAGCAGAGAAAGAGTTAAAGAAAACGTGATAAATTGCAGAAATGTATAAAATTGCAATAATTAAGGAAATGAAATGAAATATTTTCTTTTCTCATTAAAGAATTTTCTGTAAGTGAATTTAACTTGTTTGTTGTTATTGTTGTGCAAGGTTGAGGCAAGAACTGTTAAACATAATATTTTTGTTTTTTTTTTATCATTTGTTAGTTATTATTCGGTTTGGTTAGTTTGAAAGATTAGTTTTAATTAAATTTGTAAAATGAGAAAATTATTCGGACATCAGTTAAGGGGGAAATTAACAGCCAACTGTTTTCGTTGGTCCACACACACACACACAGACATTGAACCACAAATGCAAAAAAAAAACAAGTTAATTTGTTTCAACGAATTATTTAATGATTTTAAGGGATGACCCTTCGTAATGCATTGCATTGTCCCAGTAGATCCTTGGCTATAATGCCCAATTCGTCCAAATTAGTGACAAAAGTGTCTAAAAATTGATGAAATACCCCAGTGATCACAAAAAATTTAATTGAGTCAAACTTTTTAAATTTTATAGAAAAATTCACAAATAAACTTGAGAAATTGCTCTTATATCCTCGAAGTATGGATCCTTGGCTATAATTCCCAATTCGTCCAAATTAGTAACAAACCAAAATGCATCTAAAAATTAAGAAAATTCCTTTAGAGATCAGCACTCCGGATTTCTGTAGGATGTGTGGAAATGAAGAGGAGCCAGAAACTATAGAGCATATCATCTGTCATTGCCTAAGGCTGCAACGCCATATGCAAAGATGGCTGAGCAGACGTTTCGATTAGGGCATTAGCGATATCGCGATGTGCAAACTTGAGTATATCAGGGTCTTTATCGTGGGAATTAAGTGGCTGAATGATGGATGATAAGGGCTCTTTGTTTCTCCTTGGGCAGTAAAGAGACTAATTAGACAATAAATTAAAAGAAAATGAAGAGAATCACAATGGATCCAATTGGGTGGTCTCCGAGTGCATGTGACTACCCTTCCTAACCTGACCTTTAGAGATCATCAAAAATTATGTGTGTTGAGATAAATTAAAATTTGAGAGGGTGGTGTTGGCTGAAGTGGTTAGCGCGTTGACTACTAAGCAAACAATGACTTGGGGCCTGGGTTCAATCCTCTTGCCAGAGCAAATCAATCAACATCATTAATTTCTCTAATGTACATTAGTGAGACATTGTATTAATTGTTGTCGGACTATTTAAGTGATGAAGGCATAGCACTGGTCACTAAAAAAAACTGTTCCGACAGCGATTGATGCTGTTCCAAGCTAATGTACACAACATCGCCCTCCTTCGTCGGTTAGCAGAAACATCGGAGAAGTAAAAGAATTAATAAAATGCCTGCCAATACAGCTTAACAAAGTTAATGCGTCTTCCTAACACCGGAGGTGCCTCAACACTGCTATAAAAATTAACATAACGCGCAAAGCAGAGTTGTAAAAGAGTTAAGCCTTTTAAATTATGTCCAGTTTGAAGATTTCGTGATATTGCACTAAAAACATAAACTAAGATTTGTTAAACGATCGATCATCTATCAATTTATTAAGATAGTTAAATTGCTCAATAGTTTTTTAATCAAAATGTATTAGAATTTCCGTTTTGAAATCATAAAAATACTTTCGATAGTAAAACTACGAAATTGTTGCAACAAAAAATGTATGATTTGTACTCGTATAGTTGTTTGGTTGGGTGGTTGGTTGGATCGAATGAAACACGTTTATGTGCCATTCACAGTTTCAATAATATGTTGAGTTGCGTGCTGCCAACAATATAATAAGACTTGCTTACATTTTGGTTTGGCCATTTTTTTCTTATGAGTTTTGTTTGTTAAAGCAACAATAGTTTAGTATTAATTATAATCACAATGTTATGATTAGATTTAAATGCAAATGAACAGAAATACCAACATTAAGAAAACTGAAAAGTAGACAGTTTGAAATAAAATCGAGTTGGGTTCATTAACACTTGATATCTGTAAAAGCTAAATAACGTACATACCATAAATATTTGTGATTTCGATTAACACGAATTGCTGCTAATGAATAGAAATATAAAATTATTTTTGTTTTTATTCTACAGCTTCTGTGTAAAAGAATTCTTTTCGATATTATTTTTATCATCAGCTAACTAAATGTCTGTTTCCTTCGAATACTCTATTAAAAATATTAATATTACCATAGTATTTTTTCCCACCATATTGTCTGTCTAGTAGTCCGATTATCACATCTCATTGCACGGCAGTTGAAATATTAAATCGTTTTTAATGACCAGGAAATCCATTCATATAATTTTAATTGAGTTTTATAAATTGTTTGATATCAAACATCATGCAATCATATGTTTAAATGTTCAAATGTCGCTGCATCTGCATCTACCTTTGTTTTTTTTTTCTTTTTTTTTTTTGCCTGTAAACGATGCGATTATTGTAAAATTAAAAGAAAAAAAATTGTGATAATATAAATTTTAAACGAATATTTGTGGAGAAATTTTCGTGTGTTTTGTATGTAACTGGTTCAATTTCAAATGATATGAGAAAATGTGAAAGAAAAAAATATGAAGCAAATAATATGACGATACAAAGAGGTGCGTCATGCAGAAAGCATATGAAACACTAAGCGACTTCCAAGATGTCGACAATGGAAAGGTTCAATACTTCACTAAATGACTAAATTAAAGTGGAATCTTTCAAAAATAATAATAATTTACTAGTTTTTCAACTGATTGTAATATACGATCGTTAATCGTTCTAGTTCTAAATAGGGTCCGAATCACTGATCGAAATTCATCTGTACTTAGTTTATTCACAAACTAATTTATATAAATTTAATGTATTTAGTTAAGATCTCTACTAAGGTACAGAATAAGCATGTGTCGAACTCGTACATTATATCGTTTTATGCGCAAACATATGATCACATCTATTTAATTGGAATAGTAAGCACACACTTACGATCCTACTAAATGAATTTTTGGAATATATTATGGGTTTTCTGCCAATACAATAAATAATCGGGTACAAGTCAAGTATTAAACGCGTTCCACATATGTAAGTGTATTTAGTATACTTTATTCCTAGGATTTTAGTTATTTGTTGTGGACACAAAATGATTATCAAACTTCTTTAAATCACATAGAATTGATCTTATATCTAAATTGTCAAATGTTAACAACTAAACGAGTTCGATTAAAGTTTACTATTAAGTTTTAAATTTTATTTATTTGTTGCGGGTTAGCAATATCTAGATATATATTTCGTTGGTAGCAATACCAATTCATCAGTAGATGTTTTACCCTTTATGTTCAAAAAATTCCAAAGCTCATCTATTTATACAAAAACTCACAAATATATTTTTGTGAATTACAAAGCATAAAAATTTTTTTCAAACACACACAACAATAATTTTCCATTATGAATATGTTTACTTTTCTACACCTATACAATTAGACAACCGCTGGTTGCCATTAAAAGTATTTTATAAGTCGAGCGGTTGTCTAATTGTATAGGTGTAGAAAAGTAAACACATTCATAATGGAAAATTATTGTTGTGTGTGTTTGAAAAAATTTCCATTCAAAACAATTTTTAATATACAACAGCTAACTTTCTATAATATTCTGATATAGGGGTTCACTTTCCAGGCACAACCAGCAACCATACACTGCTACCATGGGACCCACGAATGAATGGTCTTTACAGACTTAGGGAAGTGTTGTTCCTACATTTTTCACTCGACTTTGTCACCTGTTGATGTTGTTATGTTCGATCAGTTTGTTGTGTCTATCATAAACCTTATAACAAGTTCAACACAAGTCTACTTTAAACTTTTAAGCTGAAAATATTTGTATCACCCGTATTGATTTAGTTGAATTTTAATTTAATTTTAATTAGATTCATCCAGGAACTACAACCGCTTTAATTCAGTTGCCTTCCCCACTTTGCGAAATTTTTAATACTTTCAAAAATTCCATAAATTCCATTTATGACTCATGCATACCCGTTAAATAAACAAAAAAAAGGTTTTTTATTTTTTCAAAATATTTAAAACCAATAAACTTGTTTACCGATACGATACAAGAAATTAAAGTTATGGAAAAAATTAAATGCAATTGCCTAATATTTTCGAACTTATTTACTTTGAAAATAAAAAAAAAATTGTGTCCGTTGAATTATTAACTGTCGGTGTCAATCAACATGTCATGAACTTCAAATGAAGTCAGTCAATGACTGCCATGTCTTTACAAAATTGGTGGCTAAACAAAAATTTTAATTAAAAACTATTCAGCAAAATGAAAAAAGTTTTGTTAAAGAACAAACAATATGCAAAACGTGGTTTAAGTCATGGTCAAGGTTTTTTTAGAATTTTTTCATTTGTTTTTCATTTTACTTCTTATTACCGTTTTGTTTTTGAAAAGCTTTAAATCGACATTGTTTTATTCCATCAATTCTAATTCTTTACTTAAATTTTCTTCATTGCAGACTCAGCACAACATATTGTCTTTTCTTTAAAAGAAGGTAAGTTTGTACTTTTTTCTTTTTTTGGCCTTTAAATAGTTAAGTTTATTTACCATTGATATTTTCCAATAACAAAAATAATACGAAAAACTTTGTGCTAGAAACTTGCAATTCCTATCCGAGTTGTATCTTTCTTAACATTTCTATTTGTATTTGTATTTTTTTTTGGCAAACTTTTAACCAAAAAGTTCCATAACACAATATCAATTTCCGTTTTAGCAAAGTTATACATAAAAGAAATAAATAAAATTGTTGTGAATTGAAATAAAACTAGAAACTTGATAAAAAAAAAAAATAAAAACAAATAAATTATAAAAGCCAAAAAAAAGTTTCATAGTAAAAACAACATTTCATTGCAGTTCGAACAATAAAAAAGTTAAAGATAGTATAACACTTGCTAAAAATGCATACAAAGATTTTTCTTCTCCCACTTATCTAGCATATGTGATATAAAATAAAACGATTCAATAAGCAGCGGATGTATTGGTATGCAATTTTTAATAATTAAATTTATAAAATTAGTTTAAAGTAAATTTTTTGAAATGTAAGAAAAAAACGTTTAAAATATAAACAATTAAACTTTATGCTCTTAAAAGCTAAAGGATAATAATAAGCTTGACATATAATAGAAATGGCCTAAAAATTGCTTAAAATATGTATGTATGTATGTATAACTTTATGACAGTTGTTACAAATATTTACATATAAGTAAAATAAAAAAAATCAATTTTTTAACAGCAGCAACACTACGAATATGTCGCCGTATAACAGTTTCAATGCTCCCTATTGCTAGCCGATTTTGACTTTAAAATATCTAGTAGAAATATCACATTATTCGTAATAATTTTCCCACATGTATAACAAGATCATGAAGCTATTATATTTTAATAAAAACTTTATAATAGTTTTGGTAAATACATAAAGAGTGCTTTTTATAGAGTGACACAAGTTTAAATCATAATAAAACAAGGAAATGTATTTTTAATATCACTGAAACAAGTTTTATTGGAAAGACAATTTTATGAATTAATGTTTAAATATGATTTCTGCCATCTGGCCGCCACGGCTGGCACGTAGATCTCGCAATCTGGAACACCAATTTTCAACAACTTTTTGCAGCATTTGCGGCCGTATTTCGCCGATAACTCTTCCAAAATTGATTTCCAGGTGTTCAATTATTTGTGGTTTATCGACGTAGACAAGTGACAACATAACCCCAAAGAAAATAATCTAATGGTGTTAAATCACACGATCTTGGTGCGAAATTAATTGGTCCATTACGTGAAATTATTTTTTCATCAAAAGATTCTTTGAGTAAATTAATTGTAGCGCCCGCTGCACGATGAGTTTGACGAATAGAACAATTATTTTGATTAAAAATTTCAAAAATTTGCACGCGTTGCTCTGGTGTAAGTTGATTCATAATGAAACTTTAAAGCAAACTAAACAAAAAGCAAGTATCAGCTGTTAAATGTCTGCTAAAATAAACACCCTTTATTTAAAAGTTATGAAAAAACCTAAATAGCAATGGAATTAAATTTCTTTCATATTACATAATTTTAAAAGTTTTTCTGAAAAATAAATCTTTGGTAGCAGTAGTTTGTATTTTTTTAAATGTGGAAACATTTGCTTGTAGATATTAACTGTATAACAGTTTGTATATATATATATATATATATATATATATATATATATATGTCCTTTATTTAATTAAATACAATATAGATACAGCGTTGTAACATAAAAATACTTAAATAAATTGTTCACGAAGAACACAGGGCTTCAACGAATTCTCTCCATCTAATTCTGTCTCTGGCAACTACTTGTCTCTGGCAACTAATTTCGTTCCAGGTTATTCGAGCTTCATGTTCGTGTCTTATGCACCTGATCCATATATTTCGTGGTCGGCCTGGTTGTCGTTGACCTTGAGGGTTCCACTCTAGTGAAGCTCTAGCAATATCACTTGCAGGTCGCCTTAGAATATGACCGATCCATGTCCATTTACGTCTCCGTATATCAAATTCGATGGAACAACAATCTGCCAGATTCCTAAGATCCTCATTTGATATCCAATTAGGCCAGTATACACGTAATATCTGTCTCAGGCACCGATTCACGAACGTTTGAATTTTCGTCAGGGGTCAGTTTTGTAAGGCTCTATGTAGTGCAGCCATATAGTAGGACAGATTTTATATAACAGTTGTTTGTATAACAGTTGTATAACACTTTATTTTTCCATATTAAAAACTATACACAGTTTTATATTGTGTTGCCAATAAGCAGTGTGCACATAACAGTTTTTAAATCACTTTTCCGCACACAAAGATATATGTAAAACAGCTATCTTTTTATAGTATGCACTTTGAAACACACCACATAAATTTTAGCAACTTTAGAATATACTCTTATATATAATATTACATTTTTATTTATCCAAATTTAAATATTAAATAATTTTATAGAACGTTTTTTTTAATTTTTTTTTTTTTTTTGTTGAGACAGAGAAGCCGTCGTTTAAAGTTCTTTTGTTATATTGTCATTTGCACTTGAATTGCACAGCAGAGCATCTACTCATATTTGTATTCGTAGTATGAAAAGAAGCGCTTCAAAAAATAAATTGAAATTGCAACTAAACACACTTGAGAAAATCTAACAAATTTTTAATACAAAGAAAGACTCCTTATGCTGATAAAAGACTGTCAGCAACAACGTAATGGAAATAGTGGGAGATTTTCCACTTTTGTAATTTCTGAAAGTGAGAAATTAAGCAAAAAAAATATAAATAAATCTCAGGTTTTATGATAGAAAAATTATTTTCATTTTATTATCTACTAGAGCTACTGACTATAACATACATATATATTTCATGGAAAAAACCAGTCCAAGTGCAATTCATATGATTTAATGTGAGACTTGGTATTCCAGCTGTGTTTGAGAGATTTACTTGATGCGATGTACATACATACAAACATTTTAGTTGTTGAATTGTAATGACGAAAAGATAAAATATAAGTAAATAAACCGACTAGATATTTCAAACAGAGCACTAACAGGTACAGGTGTCACTCGATATGTGAGTCATTTAATTTTATTGAAAAGTTTATGGCTACTAAAGAAACAACAACATTCTATATGAAATATATATATTTCTTTTTTATTTCTTATTTGTTCTCCATCAAGCATTGCAGCATTACAAATAGGAGCGGGGGTTTTTGTTACTATTTTCCTCCGAAAGATAACAGGAGGTTGCAGGGTAACAGGTGAACCTGGTACTGGCTTTATATGGAATTCTGGAATTCTATTATATTTCTCTAGAAACTTTATTAAAAATTTAGTGATTTCATTTAGTAAGTTTAGCTTATCGAGAATCTACTGTCAATCTACACAATTATCGTCATCATCATTTTCTTAAGCATTATATTTCTTTTATATCTTAAATACATGTGTAAGCTTTAGTCTATCTTTATGACTGTGTTATTCTATCTATCTGCCTGACAGTGTCTGTCTTTTCGTCTGTCTTTACAAGTTCTCAAATTTATGTTTGCGTTTTTTTTCTAATTTAAGAAGTACATTGTTAGTTGGCGTTTGCAAAAGCTTGCTCTTGTGTCTAAAGTGCTGAGCCAACCACCCAGCCAGCCAGCCATTTTTTTTTTTCTGTCAGTTTTCTATACATTTTAATAGAAAAAAATATATCATTCATTTTTGATTATATTATAATAGGTATTCAGACAGTCAGTCATATATTTAGTAATATTTTTCTATTCAACTTGTTGGATTATTAAAATAAAAATATAAAAATAAATCTGTGAAAAGTTAGTAAAAAAAAACATGGCTGAAAATGTCGTTGACAGTTGGTAGATATATTTTTTTTTTGCCAGGAAGTCTTATTGCATTCAAGTCTATTTTTGTTTTTATTTGTAATAATTTTAAGCTGCTTTTTTCTGATAGACTTTCTTAACAATATAATCAAGGTAAAACAAATATTAAAGTTATTTAAGTAATTTGCTTTCTTAAGCAAATTTTTGCAAAATAACTTAACAAACACATGAAAAGTGGTTTTTAATCTCGGTTTAAATATTTCATAACTTTTAGATGTGCATCAAACTGTTAAAAATTAATTCCTGTTTAAATGAAAATTATATACATACATATAAAAGATTTATTTATAATTCTTAATCACTCTTAAAACTGTTATACACATACAAATTAATTAGCCAAATGAATCTTTCGTATGCATACAAAATATTAAACAATTTAAGCATTTTAAATTCAATTGAAAATTACAAATTTAAAAACTAGAGTTCTCCATTAAAAACAGCTGTTTTTTTTTTCCTTAAAAAGCAAATTTTGTTTTGATTTCCTTGTCACGTAACTTATTTGCTGCTAACTGTATAAAGAAAATCGGATATTTCACATACCAGCAAACATACGTACATACATGTTTAAGTATATGCATACATACATACATTCATATGAACAGTATGAATTTTACTATTCATAAGGATGAGTGAGTGAGTGTATGGTAGGTTGGTAGGTAGCACTACTTGCTACCAAAGACATCATATTGCAAATAATTTTAACAGAAAATGAAATTGTAGATGAAATATATTGACTTCCAATGAAGTTTTTTCTTTCTTTAAATTAATACACAAAAAGAAGAAATCTATAATAGAAGGCAACAATCAGCAAGAAAAAATACAGAAATTATATTCTATAAATATCTAATGGCTAAAGCGTAGAATATGTATGTACCTTCTGTACAACTAAAGAAAAATATTTATTTAAAATACAATTCATAAATAAAGTTTCCAACTATCTCACATAACTTAATTCTGATCATAAGTAAAGTTTCAATTTCGAAATTTGAGTCTTTAGAAAATGGTAATTATAAAGAAAATTTTCTTTGTAATTGACCACCATTTTTAAAATTCAAAATGGAATTGACAATAAATTTGTCTACTAACTGCATTTGTAGTAAATTTAAAAAAACTTGCATACTTTTAGGAGCGTTAGTAAAAAAAAACTTTTGCAAGTTAATAACAAAGCTTGATGTGAGCTTTGATAGTACAAACAATTGGGTATAAAAAAAACTTCATCACTGTAAAATCGAAATACAAAACAAAAGGAATCAAAATCAAAAACGATCGAAATACAATTATGAAAATGAAACCATTCCGATCGGAATATGTGACTTGCTCGGTTGTCTGAATAGTTTTACAACTACTTAGACAATTTTAAGTCATAAAGTGAAATTAGTCCGTTGTCTATTTCGATTGCTTAATTTAATTTAAGGCTCCACACTTGTAAAAGACTGTCGATGATATAAAAATATGTATGTATGTAGTTATCGATAGACTCGTGTTCTAATTTTTCAGACTCGGAGACAGGAGATTGACTAACCGCTCAACTATGCTCTGTCTAAAGCAGACATAGGTATTACATAGGGACCGAATGAATGGATCCAAGTGCAGCTCGTCTTGTGACGGCCCTCGAAACATAACCTAGCCTGCTTGTTTAGTAGTTAGTTTAGACAGAAACGAATGTGCAAACCCTCCCACATTTCAATTGCAGACACAAACCATTAATCAAAATTTTTTAGGTAGTAACAAAGTTAACGGTTTTTGCAGCTTCTCTATTAGTTTTCTTCGAGTGTATTTCTTCGGTTTTTTTTCCCCATGCATTTTGAAGATGACTATGACTCTTCTGCAACGATTGACTTTGATTGCAATATGCGCGTGTTGCATATTCAATTTTATATAGTCATTCATTCCTTCGTTTGAATTTAAATTTTTTTTTTCTTGTCGTTTGTGTGTAATGTTGTTGTTGTTGTTGTCTGAATGTCTTAGTGCTTGTGTAAGGCAATGAAGAAAATATACCGCCAATTTTCCAGTGTAAACTGCTACATGGGAAAATTGTTTTTAAGCATAAAAAGAATATTTTTGTTTTGTTTTTGTGAATTTTTTAAGGTATAAAGTCAAACAACAAAACCAAACGAAATGCACAAAAATTGATTACAGACACACAAAAAAAAGTTCAGCAAAAAAAAAAAAAATAATAATAATAAACATGGAAAATTGGTTACAAATTATAAATCAAGGAGAAAACTCAATCTACTATATAATTGAAAATAATAAAAATGCAGTGGAATTGATGAAAACTTAATGGCGAATTTTTTTTTGTCTCTTTTCATTATTATGGAGTGTATAAGCTGGACTATGCTATTTAGAGTGATTTTAGTAATTGTAAAAGTAGTTTAGTTTTTTTTTTCTGTGGCACAATTGAATTAGAATGAAAATTCTAAAAACAAAAATTAAGCAGCTATTCTCTTCGTTGTCCTCGATTAGGTTGTTATTTGCAATAAAATTGGTTGTGAATCGTAGTACAAAAAGCAGTTTAGTTGAGTTGTAACATTGATAACTCCACTTAGTTGGTTTGTGAATCATAATAGGAGCATTAGTTGATCATGGCGATGCCACTAAAAAACATGCACATAACACTTTGGCTTACAAATTCAAATTAAAAATTTTATTATTTAGAACTTATTAAATACACAAATTTCAATAAGAAAAAAAAAAGAAATATCTTTGCTGAGCCTTAAACTCGAGCCGTTTTATATAATTGTTGAATTTTGTGTCAAGTGCTATACCAATCGGTATATGATACATGCTAAACTGTCTTGCTTAGATTAGCTTAAAATATGTTGGTAAGTTTTAGTGGATTTTCTTTAATAATGGCATAATATAATCGGCTCGAAGGACCATATTCAATCACAATTCTACACTCTTTAAAATTTTTGTAGGAAAATTTTAAACAATTTCTATTAATTAATTAATTTTAATGTTTAAATCAAGCAGTAGTTTTTTTTTTTATTTTGATATATGGGCAGTTCCACAAAAAATAGCAATAAACTTTATTTCTCCAAAACAAAATTTGTATTTTATATCATTTTTTTATCTTGCCGTAGACCATATTTAGCTCTACATTAAGAGAAGAGTTAAAAAAATCGAACAGCATGTCGTTAAAATACAGCTTGGTGGCGAATGGGAAACAAAAGCAGACTTTTCTGTGGAAATACCCATATATACTTCAGTTATTATAAATCGATAGCAAAAAACTTGACGGCAGCTTTTTATCGAACTACTTGTACTAAATAATTCTTAAGAAACTTTGCACGCGCATTGCTTTTCCATGACAATACAACATTTTTAATTAGAAAAGTGATCAATGGCACACGGCCTTGCAAAATAAATTGCTTTTTCAATTACTGCCCGTTTCATGCCATTTCTAAATATTTTTTGCCGCTTATGACATAAACATATAAAATTTCATTAGAATTCTGACTACATATGTATTTCATTTAATATTGAAAGCTTAAGTATACAACCTTTTTTTTAATTAGGACCAGAACTCAGAGATGGCCCCTACGTATGCAGTGCATTGTGCCGCAACTCAGGGAGAGGGATAGGGTAGAGAAGATAGGTGTTTAAAATTTAGAAGGCTTAACTCTCTTACAACTCTGCTTTGCGGGTTATGTTAATTTCAATAGCAGTGTTGAAGCGCCTCCGGTGTTAAGTAGACGCATTAACTTTGCTAAGCTGTATTTGCAGACATTTTTGTTAATTGGTTACTTCGCCGATGTTTCTGCTAACCGACGAAGGAGGGCGATGTTGTGTACATTAGCTTGGAACAGCATCAATCGCTGTCGGAACTGTTCTTTAGTGACCAGTGCTATGCCTTCATCACTAAAATAGTCTGACAACAATTAATACAATGTCCAACTAATTTTAATTTAATATTAGATTAATTAATGATGTTGTTTGACTTGCTTTGTCCAGGGTTTGAACCCAGGCCCCAAGTCATTGTTTGTTTAGTAGTCTACGCGCTAACCACTTCAGACAACACCACACTATATTATATACGTGTTAGGCTTAGATTCCAGTATCGGCACGATGTACCGATTTTCGTCGGCTCACTGAAATAAAGTTATAAGTAATAAGCTAAATTTGCCTTATTTGTCAAAGTAGGTTGCCTAGAAATGAGATGGAATTGTACCTATCAAGAACTTGACCATTATTTTGATCTCAGTACTTTTTTTGGCCGAAATATTTTGGATAGGAACTTGGCCTTATTTTCACATTTGTGTTTTTGAGCGGATATAAGCTTAAGTCACACATTCCGATCGGAATGATTTCAATTCTTTAACTGTAATCCGATCGTTTCAGATTTACAGTCATTGAATTTCGATTATTTTGTAGTTCGTTTTTACAGTGAAAAACTCATTTTGTATTCCATTTAGATTTTAAAAGTGGTTTGATCACAATCAAAATTTTTGTTTTTCGTGTTCTAAAATCTGAACTTTCGGAATTGAAACTTCTTTCGATTGGAATTGAGTTGTATGACATGGCTGCTAGTCATCTTATTTAATTCATAAGTTTTCCTCCTCAACTTTTTCATTTTTAGTGGCTGCAAATGTTTTTTTGTATGAGCTAATTTTATTTTAATCACTTGTTTTTTATACTTTCATTTGAAATATTAAAAGTCACCTTTAAACATATTTTATTTCTAAATACAATTCTTTTATATTTTAACATTTTTATATGTACATGTATGTATTTAATTGTTTTATTTTCAATTAAAAAACTTGTCATATGATACCTTAGGAAACAAAAACACTAAAGTTATTTAGAAAAGCAATGACAGTAAAAGTTTTTGTATGTTCTATTGTTAGAAAAACTAGCGTAATGTAAAACAATAACCTTTGTAAAATAGAAAATAAAAATTAAAACAACAACAAAGTATTTTAATTTATAATATCTTTCTCTCTCTCTCTCTCTCTTAATAATGAAAAGCACAAAAGCAAGAAAAATAAAGAGGCTCAAGTTTGTTAGCCATTCATTTATCTAATTTTTCATTCACTTGACATTATTTATAACAAAAGTTATTTGACTTTATTAGTGGCATATCCTGATTCATTTATTTTGTCCTGCACCAGTAAACCATCCCGATAAAGAATTTCAGGGGACAATTGCATTTAAATTTCGGACCAAAATTTTTCGGGGAAACGATTTAAAATTATCTTTAAACCAACACAAAAGCTAGCTTCTAGGTTCTCGATCTGTTTCTCTCTCTCAGTTTGTAGTAATAAATCTCTTGATTTGTAACGATCGCAGATGCTTTTAATAGACAATAGTTCTTTATGCAATTTTCTAAAAGTTTTCCGAAAAAATTATGTGGTATTATACAAACTGTGTATAAGCTTGAGGGGGTGGTACATACTCTCTCCAATCATCATTGATCGCAAAATTTCTTATTTGCAAATGTAAATGTGCTTAAAACTTTAAAAAAATTTTCCAACATTAAAATACACAATCAAACTCACAATTTGAGCATCCTTTATACGAATATTTAAATAGTATATTTTTTTCATTTTTGAATCCATCAACCCATCAACCCATCTAAAAGTTTATCTGTTTATTTTTTTTTTTTACTTTAACTTAAACTGACAACAAGTGACATTAAGTTTTTTGCTTTATTGTTTTCCTAATTGACTTCAGGCTTAAAATGAGTTCTAGTTTGTTGTATTAAAAATATTAAAAAATAGCCACAACTCATAGTTTTTATGTTTATATAGTTTATTTTCTCAGCAAATATGAAAACACTTATATTAACAAAAAAGAAAAAAAACATTGAAGCAAAACAAGAAATGCAAAATATGGGCAAGTCACAAATTCCAAACGGAATGTTTTCCATTCCCCACTTGTGTTCCGATTGTTTTTGGTCTACAGTCTTCAGATTCCGTTTATTTTGTATTTAGATTTACCTTAAGATACAAGACAGGCGGTTTGTTTAAATTGTTTTAACTAGCAAAGCTCAGATTAAACTTTTTTATTCACATGCAAAGCTTATTTTACTGACGCTCCTCAAAGTATGCAAGTTATTTTTAGTGTTCATTTATATTTTTCATTCCACTTTAAAATTTCTTAAGTGGTTTGATTAGGAACAAATTTTTTGTTTTTCCTTTTATAAAGCCTCATCCGTCGGAATTGAGCATTGTGACATGGTTGATGTATTGAAAGATTTATACTTCCTTCAGTGATAATACAACTTGTAAGTTCCACCTTGAAACTATTAATTCTTTACACAGAACAAGCATCAATTAGTTATTTTCAATCGGTTACTTCTATAGGGAACTCAGTAATTGGGTGATGCAACATAACCTATCATTGCCGTTAGAATAGAGTGGATTGTAGAGTCTCGAGGACTATATAGCCAGGGGCCAAATCACCGCATACGATATCGAACAAAATTTATCGAAATTTTTCATTTTGGTATTATCGCATACGATATCGAATGAATTGTATCGTAATTTGATACATCGTATGCCATAATTTGCTTATTCGACATGTATCGTAATGTTATTCGATACGATATTTAATTCGATATCGTATGCGGTGATTTGGCCTCAGAATTTGACTCGGGTAAATCTGATCTATTACTGGAAATTAATAGAAAGTGTTTGAGAGTCTTAATAGGATCGTTGACTAGCCATTGCTGGCTTACAGCGAGAACCAAGAGATGGCAAAATGGTACTCCGAGTTACTGTAGGATGTGCGGTGATGAAGAGTAGCCAAAAACTATCGAGCATATCATTCGTCATTGCCCAAACCTGCAACGCCATAGGTAAAGATGGCTGGCCAGACGTTTCCATGAGGGCGAAGGCACGATCTTGAGGATATCGGGGGTTGGAATTAAGTCGTAGATCATAAGAGCTCATTCGTTTCGTGTAGGGCACCAAGGAGGCTAAAAAAATTAGCCAACACAACTTTACGAAGGGAATGGACAAGCGGATGTGTGCTTGCACACTAACCTTCCTAACGTAGTGTGCACGATATTTGATTAAATGTTTCAGCTTGTCTTTAATATTTACCATTTTTGTAAAATTTTAATAAGAGCAAAAAACAACAAGACAACAAACTTTGGGGACAATCGTGATTTGTTTTTTCAAGAAATAGAAAAGCCATAATAAAGAAACTTCAAAAATAGAAAAACTTTAACCAGGAAAGTGTAAACGCAAACCAAGTCATTGCTAAACTAACCAGAGAAGAGTTTTTTTCCCCATGTTGTCTTGATTTTGTAGATGTGGGTGAAGATAAATCGGCTTGTCGTAAGAGCTTACGTCATAATATATTTAACGTCGTAATATTATTACGTAAGAGCTAACGTAATAACTCAAAAGTTAAATATGACTTCTATATAATTATAAAATAGTATAAAAATTTTAAAATTAAAACATTTTTGATTATTTTATGCCATGTTGTTTTTTAAGTCATAATCATGAAATTCATGATTAATGAAGTTTAGCGAAAGAAATTCATGGCCAGAGATCGATCCCAGGTCCTAAGTCATAGTTTGCTTAGTAGCCGACGCTAACAACTACTTCAGCCAACAACACATCGAATGTAGCCGGAAAATTTAATAATCGCTTGTATTGTAGCTTATGGTCCTTCCAACCATATTGTAATGACTTCAGTTTTATTATCTTGTGTATGTTATACAAAAAGGATGAAAGGCTTAATTTGTTCTTCCTAAAACATAATCTTGTATTAATGAGGGTAATTTTTCATAAATTTTTTAATAATTAAATATGGCCAGCTTAAAGAATAATATGTATACCGAAAAACTAAATATGTTTTTTAATAAATAATAAGCAAATAATTGTTAGGGGGTGGATGATGATTATGAAGTTGAAGTTGATTGTGGTTAACAAAAAACATGAATTGTTCAAACAAGAGAATTATAATGCGGGTACCGGTCGTTCAGTAATAATAATACTGATATATGAGTAGTACGGGTATTTCTAAAATAAATTAAAATTATATAAAATATGCAACAATTCAAATAATAACATTTACATATTAGTGGTATTCGAACGAAGAGGAAATATAAAAATTTATAAAATATATTTACTAAAATTTTTTCAGAAAGTGCATACATATTTAAAACAGATGTTTTTTAAAATAAAATTTCCCTTTTACTTCTTTAAGTGTGAATCCTTACTTTTCAAACCCATCAACTCTCCAGCATTAAATCAAATGCAAAACCACATACAAGCAAGCAAATAAAAATCGTGAATTTTTTTCTGAACGAATGATGAAACTACAAAATAAAACTGAAATGAGTTGAATACAAAGACTATAAGTTATTTTTGTAAATTTTAAAACATCTACTCAATTTCCTACAGATGATCCTTAACATGACCTCCATTGAAGTTTTATAATGCAGCGTGAATTTCAACAAGAATATATATTTTATATTTTTTTTACTTATTTTCTTAAATGTTAAGCTCATTTTGTTTTGGTCTATTGCAAAAAGCAAAAAATGCATTAAAACAAAAAAAAAAGATGTAGAACTAAGGAGGGGAAAATATTATATTTCGCACTCAGTTGTACAACGTTGAATAAACAAAGACCCTTTTGTTCTCTAAAGTAAATTTAAAAGTTAATTTAGCAAAAGTTTTTTTTTTGCCTTTTATTGAAAAGGAAATGAAATTTTTTAAAACGCCTCAGAGATTAATTAAGACACTTTTGAGATTTGTAATGTAAGAGAAGGACAACTGGGGTTCTTTAAGTTTAAACTTAGGGCGTATGCAAGGGTTAATTTTTATTTGTTTTTACTTATTCACAATTAACGCTAAAATACCATACAAAAAATATTTTAGCAGGCAAGTTTGTATTGAAATCATTTAATCTTGGTTATATGGAATAGTTTAGCACTAATTGTAAAATTAACCCTAAAATATACCCATGATTTTGTGCATACATATATGTATTTTCTGGCGTCACGATATTTTTGAAAACTTATAGTAGAATATTTTATGATAAATTTTTTATAGCTCAGCTTAGCCCGCTAGGTTATTGCTGAAGAGAACTTTTTTCTCCCTGTTATTAAGAAAAGAACAAAACTGCCCAGACGGCAAAGAGTTGGAAGACTAAAATGTTCTAGAAAAATGTTCACTAAAGTGTTTCGAGTAAAAGTTATCTGCAAACTTTATACCTACCAAAAATATAAAGATTACAAAAATTTCTTATGACGAGTCACAATATAGAAATCGCATAAAATTTAGCTCCACCTAAAATTGCCCCCTTCTAACATGGTGTTCCGGTAGAAACTTCTTATATGTATTGAAATTTATTTTACTTTGTAGCATAGTGTTATTAATCTAAACGATAATTTCAAATCTGCACCAATTCTTCAATTTTCAACTTTAATTCAAAACTTAACCTGAACACCATCTAAGCATAAAAATTGATTTATTATAAAAAAAATTTAGCTAAATTTCTATAATAAAAAAAAATACTGTAAATGTCGAAGAAAAAGTGCTAAAACGTTCTTTTTGTTTGTGGCATTTGATTCATTTAAACAAGAAAAAAAAAAGTTATTTATTTGGAATCAAATTTAAACTAGATTCTTTTAACAGCCAAACAAATACACCCATGAACTTCAATGAACTCACACTCGTGATACGAAGAAACTTTAACAAAAGCACAGAAACAAAAAGAAAACTATGTACATATATTATAGCACATTTCTATTTTATGATTCTTTCTTTCTTTCTCTTTTTATTTTTCATTCTTACTACTTGCGGTTTAATGTGAATGTGTTTTTTTTTTTTTTTATTCTATCTTTCTTTCTAATTACATAAATTGAAATCTGTGTTTCAAGATGCAGAAGAACTCAAAATCTTCATCAACATAAACTAGAATTTCTATGAAATTGATTCTTAAGAGGCCAGGCCAGGAAGCAATTGGCTTTTGATGGTATTTTTCTTTTACGATTTCCATTTCCATTGCCATTTGCCCGCTTAAGATTTCAAAGCATTACGTACGAATTGAATGTTCATTGGGTGCTCTTCTAGCTTTAGTAGAGTTTTGTAGGCTATTGACTGTTAACAGTACAACTAAAAGCGCGCTTGTGTCTGTTTTCCTGTGTGTGCGTGTGTATGAGTATATATGTATGTCTTTTGAAAGAGAAATATAGTATGTTATTGCCATTTTTGGTTTAGTTTTCTTAAGCTACAAATGTATTATAAATCCATAAGTGGGCAGCAGCATTAAAGTCTAGTGTTAGTTATTCGATGGTATACCGCCACCAATCTTAGATACATATACATATTTGTGATTTTCAATAATAACCGCATATGTTAATTTTTGTCGATTTCAAAATTATTGTGCTTTCAACTTAAAAGTGTGACTATTTTATTGGAATGGTAAAACTTGGAAAAGAAAAATCAATGCTGTTGTTGTTGTAGATGTGTAAACTGCAAAAAAATAGTTGTATGTATTGAACGTTAGCCATGCATCTGCTCATGAATTTCGTTGGTAAAAGTTATCCTTTCTTGTATGAAAGTTAAATACGAAAATTAATACACTTTTAATATATGCTTTCATATATTTTGAATATGTATTCATTTCGTTCTAAATACCAACATATAATGTCTTGAGCGTTACCCATCCTGCTTCTCTACGTTTTCATTGAAAATGTTAAATATTTTCTATTATAAATAATTGGGGTATTCACGCTGTAGTCATAAGTCATATGTCATAAAATAATAGCACTCCAAAATATGACAAGTGTGAACACCCCGTCATAAATAAGTGTGTCATAATTGTGCCAGCTGATAAACATTTCACAACACTCCATTTTTAGTCGTACTATTGCGTTTGCATTTTGGCTTAAATGTAAATGTTTTTTATTTGTTAATAAAGAAAACAATAAATTTCCTGTAAATTTTGTAAAATGTCCATTATCAATTAAAATTTTCAATTTTTTATATTATTATTATTACGAATAAACGTAATTATTATTTGAACTTATATTGATTTACATATGAAAAGTAATATTATCAGGCTCAAGTTCAGTTTTATTGAATTAATGAAAATTCAAAATTACTAAGAGTTTTTTTTGTGTTGGAAAATATTATTATTTATATCCAATCAGTTTTTAGCAGAACGTATCAGTACTGATTTCAAGGCCGCTACACCTCTCATCAGCGTTCAATTGTCCATCTTTACAAATTTCGTAAAGTGGATACTAATTGAGAAGAATATCAACTATTTAACCAGTTTTCAACAGAAATAGAATATGAGAATTAGTTTTTAAATCAATTTTTATTCTACAATGAAACAGTGCTGGTTAGTACGAAATTCCCTCATTACTGTTTGGAACTAATAATCAATACAAACTCATAGTCCGTTATCATCAAAGTATTTTACTTTTTATTTTAACGTTTCTTTTTTTTTTTTTTTTTTGTTGTTTTTACTCTATATTAGGGAAATTCACATATTACTATGACCCCTGTTATTAGGGTATTTATAGCTCATGCCCAAGCGGAATTAATATTTTTATATTATTACGAATAAACGTAATTATTATTTGAACTTATTTTTTTTAAAATGGCGAGGGAAAATATGTAACAAATTTGATAGTGTAGGTAATGTATAAATTCGCGTGAATTCACCACTGCATCCACCTTATAATTAATTCGCCTTGGTCGTGCATATACCTGGTAATGAATTTGTCTTGTTTTCATTCTTGTGTTATTTAAAAGTAGCGGCGGCTTGTAAATATTATCGCCGGCTCGAATAAGGAGTTGCAGCTGCTCGACTAAGATTTCTACTGTTATTTTGTGACAAACAATAAACATACCTCAAAATGTCTTATTATTATATGACTTTTTTGCTTGAAGCACAACAACAATTTTTTAAAATTTTTGTAAAATAATAAGACATTATGACAATATGACTGATATGACAACAGTGTGAACACCCCAAATATATATATAAATTTATCTACGAAAATAGATATATGCTTTCATGTATATTTGATACATACTCATACATACATATGTATATTATGATACATGTAAGTATGCATATCTGCATGGGCCATATACTCGTAAACCATAAGTTTTTGCATCCAACCTGAACATATATCGCTCATACACAACTTATTTTACTGGGATTTAAAAAAGAAAAATTTATATATATTATTGTATATTATTAATATGAAAATTTAATGTATTGAATGTTACCAATCGTTGTGCTCTTCATTTCGCTAAGAAATCTTTGTAGTTTATTTTTCTATCTTTTATAAGAATTATTAAACGATAATTGAATGCGAGAATTATATATTCGTCAGATTTAATGAACAATATCAGTATTTAACATTTAGGTGGTTCTTTATGAAAACCACAAAATTTAACAAGATCATGAATATGGCTGCCATGTCTGTCTGTATTAACGGTCACAAATCTGTTATTTGAAATTTATAGCCAGTTTTTTTTATTAATTTATTTTTGCTTTAAGAAATAAACTGGCTTTTTGATTATACACTATATGCCACCATTATAATTGATTAGTTTTGAATATTTAGAGCAAAAAAAACAAAAGAAATAAATAAGAAAATTAAAATAAGAAATAAAAAAACGAAATAACAAAAACATAAAAATAAAACTAAACTTTGATTTTTAAACTCTGCTTAAAAGTGGATTAATAGTACATAAAACAATTGCAGCTTTAAAGACATATTTTAATTACCTCAAACTTTTGGACTGCATAGAATAGAAGCAATTACATCAAAATTGTTTAAACTGGAATTGATTTGAAATTATTTTATTGAAACATAAAATATGAATTCAAGTTCTTATTTTTTTTGGTTAAGAAAAATAATTAAAGCAAGATCAAAGGCAAACGTAAAACGCTCCGAAGGACCATTATTATTATTATTATTATGATTTTTTTTCGAATGTACACTAGTAGCATCATAAAATACATATTGTGTGCTTTCTTTATGTCACATCTATTGTGGCTCTTTCTTAAAACTGCATCAAAATATGTTTGCTTTAGTTCGTTTCATTCATGCCTTTCTTTTCTAATATTTCGTACTATTTTAAAACAATATGACTTTTGACTTCTTCTCATATTAATATACAAAAATATTCATAAATTTTATAATGATGCAATATTTCATCATCTCTCCCTCTCTCTACATCTCATCTTTATGATTTTATGCAAATTACATACATATAAATTTTTTTTATATTTCGCCTTCTCTTGCTACTTTTATTTTGAATAAAATCTATTTTAATAGAGACTAGACAAACAGCATGATACTTTTTTGTATCATACTTTTTGTAATGGAAAAAAAATTAAGAAGAATTTTTATTTTGATGAGACACAAAAAACAAGGATCAAAATTGCAAAACAGGAAAAAAAGCGTCTTTTGAAAAATGCACACATTAACATATTTGCGCATCCTGCTGAATGAATAAAAAAGATATGTAAATTTAAGGACAAGAGTTACAGAAAGCTGCAAAGAATTTATAAGTCTTTAAAAATGTATTTTCAATCACCAACTCGAAGGGCAAAGAGCAACAGAAATCTAGGATTATTTTGATTATGGTGCAAAATTATGAATTGGTTTATTTTTAATTGTAAAATTTGAGAAAAAAATTGTTACTGATCATATATGTATGTACATATATATGTAGATATTATTGGATAATGAATACATACATAATGCTTCCATATACAGTGTACTAGCTCTTACCTGTGTCTTCGTTTACGTTACATGATTATGTAGCCAATAAACTCTCTGTATACCAAGTTCATCGAAAAAAAAAACAAAAAGCTACCAAACACAAAAGTACCAGATTTTCCTTAATTTATCCCCCAAAAAGTACCAAAAATACCAGTTTGTCCATTTTTACCCGCTAAGAAGTAATTTTTGTTCAATCTAGGCGCACGGTAGTGCGCCAGGCCAAGTTCGGCCACACAGTGTGTATGTCTGACTTCCAAAACGTCAATTGCTTTGTGTTTGAACAAAGCATCATATTTCATAACGCCGCAGTACAATAATTGTACAATGTATACCATTTCAAAACGCCGCCGCCAAGTATTTTTAACGCAGTAAGAAAGCAAAGACGGCATCGGTTTTATAGTTGTTGCATTGCTTCGGAACTTTGCATATGCATGTGATTTAAATACAGTAGCAATACTGTATACAAACTTTGTATACGAACGTTTTGGAAGTCAGCCTATATTTACACGAAACCATTCGAGCTGTTTTTACCCCCTCATAACTTTGCTCCTCTTGATCATAATAGAATGAAACTTGGTCTCCCCACAGAGATGACCTCAAAGGTTAAATTTGAAAGTTCTACCGTAAAAGCTTCCCGAGATATTAAGGTGTGAAAAGACCATATTTTGGTACATATTCACTCACTCACTCATCAATATTATTGGGCACTTTTTACCTGGGGGGACTAGGGTTCCCCTTCTCTGTATGGGGCACTTCCAATATAGCCAGAAAACTGAAATTTGGTACACAGGTAGGTTCTGATAAGAATATAACGAAAATGATTTTTTAACGGGCACTTTTCATCTGGAGGGACAATCATGCCCCTTCTTTGTATGGGGCACTTCCAGTATAGCTAGAAAGCTTAAATTTCATACACAGGTAGGCCCTGTTGAGAAATTACCAAAAAAATATTTTTTAAAGGGCACTTTTTACCGGGGGACACTAGTGTTCCCCTTCTTTGCATGGGGCACTTCCAGTATAGCTAGAAAGCTGAAATTTTGTACACAGGTAGGTCCTGATGAGAAATTAACGAAAATGATTTATAAGCGAGCATTTTTCATCTGGGGCGACTAGACTATGGTGCCCCTTCTTTGTATAGAGCACTTTCAGTATAGCTAGAAAACTGAAATTTCGTACACTGGTAGGCCCAGATAAGCAATACACATAAATATTTATACAAAAAGAACTTAGAAAAAAGAAGCGAGATCCGCACAAAAACACAAATATGAAAATAAGGCCAAGTTCCTATCCAAAATATTTCGGCCGTAAAAAGTACTGAGATCTAAATATGGACCAAGTTCATGATAGGTACAATTCCATCTCAATTCTAGGCAACCTGTAAGCTTGGCAAAATTTGTTTGCCTTTCTAATATGGGAAAGAATTCTTTAAAAAATATTGCCAAGCTTATAGGTTGCCTAGAAATGCGATGGAATTGTACCTATCATGAACTTGGTCCATATTTAGATCTCAGTACTTTTTACGGCCGAATATTTTGGATAGGAACTTGGCCTTATTTTCACATTTGTGTTTTTGTGCGGATATTTTTCACATAATATCCGTCTACTAAGTTTTATCAAATCTAATAAGAAAATTTCTCAAGCGAAAAAAAACACCACAAGTAAAAAAGTACCAAAAGTAGCATTTTTTTTTCTTATTTCATCCCACTAAAATTACTATAATATTTAAAAAAAAAAAAACTTACGACAATACGAAATACGAAAATAAAAAGTATAAAAACTACCAATTTATCCCTTTTTTATCCTCTTAAAACGTACCTTCTATTTTTGTCTGGATCACGCTACATGCAAATAAAGCCATGAACTGTCTGCATTCCAATTTAGCAGCTTTTTTTTATTTCATCCCCAGAAAGTATTCCGAGTGTTTGTTAATGAAAGAAAATTTTTTAAATAAATAGTATCAAAAATACTATTTTTCCACCTTTTTAACCCCCCTAAATAGTATCCTATATTTTAATACTTGACAGGTTGTGATATTTCTGAACCTTTTATGGGGCTTTTCTAGCTTTCATGGGAGTGAGGCAACAATGATGCCACTTTCCATGACTTGGCGTTTTTTATAATTTTGGCGGTTTTTTTCTTTTTGTTTAGTTGTTGTTCTGGCAATACAGCTCATTTTTCTAAAAAGTCTTTTTATAAAAACACTTCTTAAATACCAAATCCTTTAAAAAGAAACTGAATTTATTTTCCAACATACTCATTATGGTTTTTATTCATAATCCTATGAATATATTAAATATTATACTTTATGTATTTAAAGCAAAATGTCAAGGGAATTGGCATAAATTTATGGTCTTTAAGGAAATTTTCTTAACAAAACAGAACAAAAAAAAAAACCGAATAAATAGTCCCAACTAAATATGATGATGCTAAGTACAAAAAAAAACATTTCAAAACCAAAAACTGTTTTTGAAGGCAAAAGAAATGCAAACAAAAAACACAGAATAAGTAGATGGTAAAAACGTTGTTAATAATGATGATACTGACTTTGTTGTTCTTGACTGGTGTTCTAGATTATTATTTTTGGTTTTTTTTCCACTTTGCTTTAAAGTAAAATGCAGACATTATGCAGATCAAGGTGAATGTGACACTACAAATGCAAAAGGAAAGCAAACATAAAATTCTGTAAAGTAAAATGCTTGGCATAATATAAAAAAAAGCCTTAAGAAAGTGTTAATAGTAAAAAGGGATTTGAAAAATTATGATTAAAGACACGCCAGACCAGCTACAAAAAAAAAAACATTAAATAAAATTACTAAATTATGAAATTTTATAAAATTGTTGTTATAACATTGTGACAACAGCTAGAACTAGTCAAAGACAGAGTACATATTTCATTTGTTTGGTTGTGGCACAGCCTACATTTTAAAGTAATTTGTTTGTGGCAATAAGGAATTTTCCTTAAATTTGTGACCGCCAACTTTGTATTGATGGTTTTGTTCGTGTATGCTTTTTTTGTAAACTTTTTTTCTCATAATTTTTAATTTCTGGAAAATATTTCACGCATAAGATAATTTCGAGTGCTTTTTTAAGAATTAGTTTTCTTTGAAATTTTCAGAAAGAAACAACTTTCTACTAATAGGTGATCAGGGGATCACCCCTACTTATGCAGTACATTGTGCCAGAACTTGGCGAAAGGCTAGAGAATATAGATCTTGGATATTTAGAAGGATTAATTCATTTAAAACTCTGCCATTGCGCGTTTTGTTAATTTTTGGGACACTGTTAAGTAGGCGCATTAACTGTCTGGGGCTGTATGAGCAGGCCGGCGTGGCTGATAGGTAGCTATGCTAGCCTAGTATTCCGGAGGTTGTCGGTTCGATTCCGGCCAGTGATCCTGGGTGTTTTCTGCAGACAAGCTAATCGCTTTGCGGGTTGTGTTTGTTTAAAAAAAAAAGCCAATTTTTAATTGTTTTACTTCGCCAACGGTTCTTCTAATTGACGAAGAAGGGTGCGGTACAGGAGTACATTAGCATGGAACAGCATTAATCTATTTCATTTTATTTCATACAAAGCTTTTGCTGTGCTTTTTCAAGTTTTCTGTAGTACTCGTATTATTGTTTCAATAATTAATCGATGCTTTTTTATTGAAAACAAAATCAAATATTTATTTGCTCGTGTCATTATAAAAAATATATA
Organism: Lypha dubia; assembly: GCA_947311025.1. NCBI lineage: Eukaryota > Metazoa > Arthropoda > Insecta > Diptera > Tachinidae > Lypha > Lypha dubia. Next base: position 6,176,069 of record OX371262.1, on the reverse strand, counting down.
TCTGTATGTTTGTATGTATTTTAAAACTCAATTGCGGGCTAAAATACGATTGGTATGTCACAAGTCAGAATAAATTATGGCTTTATCAAAATGGTAGCAGCAGTCACAGCTCAACTAAAACAATTTTCAAAAGTACGCCAAGCCTTAAAACTCCAACCACAAGCATCAATACACGAGTATCACTTTATAAACATGTAATAATAGATTGTTTGCTTATATTAATAAGGCAAAAAAAAAAGGACAGTGGGCTAGGAAAATTAATTTGTTATATACAATTTTATGAAAAAGGGAAAACATTATGTATTTCACTTGATTATTGATTGATTAAGTTATACCTTTTTAATTGAACTGAATGATAATTAATCCGAAGAAATTTTAATTATTCACGCTTAAAAGTTCGTTTAATTTAATTTTTAATTTTTAATTCGAATGAAAACGGTAATAAAAAAATAGAGGATAAGCACAAACATTCACACATCTTTTATATATAAAAGAAAATAACGAAAAAGTTCAATTACCTAAGAAATAAGTGCATTTGTAAGCCATTAATAAATGGGACTCAGCAGAAGTAATTATTGATGAAGGGTATTCAATTACTTGATTGCAGCTATAGTGATTGGTGGTTAGGTGTAAGAGGACAAGAACTCTAATGATGAGACTGTCGTCGGTCTTGAAACATCACGATGACAGTTCAACCTTCCGCGTAGTTTAAATTTTCTTTGTCTGTTCAATTATTACGAACTTTTGGAAGTTTATTTCTAATTAAGAAATAATTTAATTGAACTTTCTTTATTTTCTTTCTACATTTTCTATATTATTACAAACAAATAAATTTTTACTAAAATTTTTTACTTTCGTTACCCACGGTTCCTAATAAATTAACTTCATTATTGTTTCTTTTTTTTTTTTTTTCTTCCTCATCCACTAGAACCAGAAATCAGAAATGCCATAAATGACCCCAATTCATTAATCCAACAAAAAAAAATCACCACAAAAACTTGATCATTTTAGCAAAAATATAAAAAAAGAATTAACCAAAATTTCCATAAATTCTTAAGAACAAAACAAGTTTCAGTGGTAAATGTTTCTGCAGATGGAAACACCTAAAATCACAGTGTGATGTCCACAAAAAATAAGTTTTGGCTAGATTAATTCCTATTTTGCACAAATTTATTAGCTTCACTCACTAGTAATTAACAATATAATTATTTTTGTAACATTTTTTTCAACAAATCCAAGACATCCTACTAAAGCTTTTCATACAATTTAGGTTCCCGTAGCAGAACAGCTTTTGTGATAAAATTAAATGATTACTAACATGCCAATGTAAATTTCAACTGTGTACGAGCACAATAAAAAGATTTTTTTTTTCGGCAAGTACAACTTGTTGAATTAATCAGTGGACAGTGCCACGCCCATGTACGATAATAGATTCTTACTGTTCGAAGATAAAAGTCACATTGCTCCATTATATTTGGGAATTTTCTTTCTAAATCTGATATATAAAATTCTCGTGTCACGAGTTTGTTATCGAACTCCTCCGAAACGGCTCGACCGATTTTAATGAAATTTTTTATGTATATTTGGTAGGTATGAGATTAGGTTTTAAAGTATATTTTAAACCGCTAGGAGCATAAGAAGGGGAGGGAGGGGGCAATTGCTGTATTTACTAAACTATTAACCCAACAGATGGCGCATTGTCCGCATCATAATTATTTTTGTTGTTGAATGACAGATGGCGCTATGTGACGCCTCACAATTATTTTTGTTGTTGAATGACAGATAGTGCTACGTCCGCCTCATGTAGGAGAATGGAAATATTTTGTATGGCAAAACAACGTTTGCCGGGTCATCTAGTATTTTATAAATATGACTTATGTAAATTATTTTTTATTTCTGAGGGAGTTTAGCCATATTTGGGAAAAATGTTCTCTGCCACTCATTTGGACTACTTAGAAATTATAGCCCAGGATCCCCATAGTATTCGAAAATAAAAGTTTCAATTCTCACTTGTATTTGTGAGTAAAGAAAAATATTATCACCGGACGACACGATCATCCGTGTTGTAGATGTAAATAATTTTATTTAATGTTCATTATTCTTGACGGAAATGTCTTTTGAATTTCTCATCGGAAATAGTATTCAACTAATGCAAAAATTCACTTGATATCAATTTTTTTTTCTTAATTTTTCTTGGCAATCTGTAAATCTATTATTTTTACAAATAAAATTTAGGTTAAAAATCATTAAAGATTCCTATTGAGTAGATGGAGCAACAACTCGAAAAACACTTTCAAGGCAACATGCAACATTTTAATAAAAATCCAAGAAAAAATCGTATTTAAATAAAATCAAAATCCGATCTAATGCTTTGGAAATTTTGTAAATCTAATAAAATTTTAAAGTGTTCTTATTTTTTCTCGTATTTTCCAAAGACAATTTCATAGAAGTTGAATAGAGAGGGTGAATGAGCAACAGCAACAATTTGGTAGCACACTTGTTGGTTGCTACTGCTTCCATGTTAATGACCTGAAGCACACATTTATTTTTTTTTTTATATAAAATAATTGAAATGAGGCTTAATGACCGGTTAAAAATTCCATAAAAAGAAAACAATTCTTTGAGTAGCTTTTATTTTTTAATATAGAAAAAAGTTTCAAAATAATTGGTTGGGAAAACAAAAACATTCTTAACTAAAATGGCGAAGGATATTTGTTGAGTTTAATTTAATGGAGCAGATTTAGTTTTTGTAATTATTTTCTTTTAAAAATTTTCTAATATTTAAAGAAAGTTTGAAAAACTATTAAAATAATTGAAATTTATTTGTTCCTGTACTTTTTTCATAAAAGCTCAAGGCTTTTATATCATTGACCCAAAACTAAAACAGCACAATTTGCCTTTAGCACTTTAAACCAAACATTCATAAAGTGTCCATTTGTTTCTCACTATTTTAAATAATTTGTCTGCGCAATTGTCTGTCTAGCTGGTAGTTTTTTTTTTCAGAATAAAAACAAAATCCTGGCCAACACAAGATAGATTTTGTTTTCTTTTGTCCTTATAGACAAACAATTTCAACTGCATAAATATTTTAAAAACAAAAGACAAAGAAAATTAAACAAGCAAAAAGTTAGACATTGTAATCGTTAACAAGAATGGACAAAAGCGATACAATTTTCATTTAAATAGAAAAAAAAAAAACTTAAAATAAATTGTTGAATAATTTAACAAATGACAATACGGGAAAACTGACGAGACATTTAATGGCAACAAACAGAAAATGAAAATAAAACCCTCACCAAACTAACTAACCCTTCATTCAAGCTTCACAAACTAAAAAGCAAATGCGTTCTCAAAGTCAACTCGTCCAACAGGAAGTAGAAAAATGTAAAACGGAAACAGACGCCATAGGAAGAAACAACTTTCTAATAAACTAAGACAAAGCAAAACGAACAACAACAACCATAATAATCCTGCCCAGACCAAAGTCATTAATGTTTTTATATTTATTTAAAGCAGCCTTTTCGGCTGCCATCAACTATTTCCGTTTCTCTTTTGGCCCTTAGATGTTAATTAGGAAGCTTTTATTATTATAAGCAGCACCAGCAGCAGCAGCAATTGAGTCAGAGCAAACATTACAGAAAAAAACCAATATCCTTGAAACATTTTTAAATATCTTACTAGTAAATACGAACTCTTTTTTTTATTTTTTCTATAAAAACTAAAGAAGACATTTATTTCATTAGTTTTTTTACATTTCTTATCTCTTTACAGCCTTCGCCAAACACCAAAAACAAGTAAAAATAACAAATAATAATTAAAAATATAACAACAAAGAAAAAGAAAAAACACACACAGCACTCATGTTTAAGGCCTCGAAGAAACCCTTTTTTTAATTCAATAGTTTGTTAAGCGTGTGATCTCTCGATTATAATAATTTCCTAATTAAATAAAACAAAATTAACTCGCAAATACAAAAAAAAACTCTGAAATAATACAAAAATGGCGCGTGCAAATGTAATTTTAAAAATCCTTTTCACTTTATGTGTTTGGTCTTTTGTTATAATTGGCGTTTTTAAAATGCAGGGCACAAATTTAGTATCACAAGAGTACGCCTCAATGCCAATGAGTGGACGAATATTGTTGCAAAGGGACATGCTGAGATTTACTGAGACAACATCAACAACAACGGATAAATTTGATCCTTCTGAAATATTGGTGGACAATCGAACGGGTGAGTTAATTTGAAAATACTTTTTTTTTTTCTTAAAATAATTTTATATAAAACAAATAGAGGACAGTACTAGACTTTAGTAGTGACGTTTGTTGATGTTGATGGCCAAAATAGAGACTGGATCTTTAGTAAGAATATAACAAAACTTTAATCACTCAACAGAAAAAAAAGACCTGTACTAAGAAGTAAGAAATTTCCTTTAAAATAGTTTAAAAAAATAATTCTAAATTTAATTATAATTTTATTAAAATTTAGACAGACCATTTTTAAGTCAAATAAAATTTCCTTAATATAAGAAAAAAATAGTTAATAATCTTATCTCGAATAAAAACTTATGTACATGAAGGACGAATGGTTTGAGTGTAAAATTTGTATGAAAAGCACTCACTTTTTTGAGTGATTTACATACAAATTTTACACTCAAATCATTTGTTCGTCAACTGGAATCCGCTCCTTAGGTGCGGTTTATACTATAAACAAGCCATTTCTTTTTTTTTTATCATTAATTTATTCTTTGTAAAAAAATATTTGTTTTTATATTTGTTCTGCTTGATCTCTTATATTGCAGCCATGGACGATGAGCAGCTTGTACGTGATGTCGAGTCCCGTATACCTTCTCTTCCCATCGCCTACTGGAGTAAGAATAAGAATTTTTTGCAACAAAAATCCACAACATGTGCCAAATATCCTTCAATATTTGAATTAGAATTTAATAATATTTACTGGCAAACAATGCGTACCTCAAATGGTACTTTCCAGCTGTTCGGAGCCTACTATGACATACGAAAAAATTCCCTTTTGGGTCCCTCAGTACGCATACTGGGTATGATCGATCGCATTGAGCCCAAAGTCAAGACATTTTGTCAATTTTGGTTTGATGGCCAAAAAGAACCGTTCATAGTTAAAACGTACGAGTATAAATATATTTGGTACAATAAATGGGGCAATTATAAGCAGGGCATCTATCAGCCCTACCTAATTGCTTGTCAGATACCAAAACCCTTTCATGGTGTAGTACCCAGTTCGGTGTCTATGGTGGAGAAGGAATGTGATACTGCCAGAAATAACTTGCGGGTCATATACAATCGGCCGCCCGATGATCAGAAAAAAGGATTTGCTGTTTGTGTTAAAGGTTTGGATTTCCTATATGACGATTTATCTGTACGTTTGATAGAGTGGATAGAAATGTTGAATATTTTGGGAGCCGATAAGATTTATTTCTATAATTTACAAGTCCATCCCAATATCAGTAAAGTTTTGCAACATTATGAACAGGAAGGGAAGGTACAGGTTATACCGCTAACATTGCCGGGTGGCCAACCTAATGTACCCGGTTTTCAACATTTATATTTAACAAAGAAAACAAATCATAAGCGACAAAATGAGGTTATACCCTACAATGATTGTTTGTACAAGAATTTATATCTCTACGATTATATCGCACTGCTCGATATAGATGAGGTTATTATGCCCAAAGGTAATTTCGTTTTATGGTCCGAACTAATGGCCAAAGTAGTGCCCGAATCTTTAAAAGTCCGCCCAGAAGGTTATCACAGTTTCAACTTTCGCAATGTGTATTTCCTCGATGACCAACAGCATGAGCATGGCTGGCATAAAGATATACCCAAATACATGCACATGTTGCAACATGTACATCGGGCGAAAAATTATACCAAACCGAATCAGTATGTGAAATGCTTCCATAATCCTGAAAAAGTTTTAACTCTACACAATCACTTCCCGTTGGCCTGTTTGGGTGGTGTTTGCAAATCTTATCCGGTAGAAATACAAGATGGTCATCTACAGCACTATAGAGCGGATTGTGTAAATACATTGAAAAAATCTTGCGAAGAGTATAGGGAAAACTCAGTTGAGGACAAAACTATATGGAAATATAAAGATGAATTGATACGGCGTTCGGTTAAAACTTTAGAAACTTTACGCTTTTTTAGACGTGCCTCGAGCAGCACATACAGCAGTGGTTTTGGTTCGACTACACACTCGACAGAACGGTGATTGCCAAATCTTTGGTGGTCTCTAACAATACCATCTTGGTGGGGCATTAGAGGAGAAACCCAAGGGTATCAAGTAAGTAGCAGCAGCAGTAGCTCTAGTGCCACTAGTAGTAGTAGTAGTAGTAGTAGCAGTAGCAGCGGTAGAAGTAGCAGCCATAATGTGGTCACAAGTAGTACTGCTATTCCATTAAAACTTGTTGTTTCAGAAACACAAGATCTGGTATTAAATCAAGACTATATAACTGAAATATCTAATGATATGATGGAAAACAATGATAATTTATATAAATCTACTACCACTACTACTGCAATTACAACTACGACAACAAACTATAATAGGTGATAGTAATTTTAGTGATGAACTAAGGGAATTATAAAAGAAAAGCACTTAATACTTGCGCTGCATAAAATGGATTTAAAGTAATTAAATTACATTAAAATGGCATATAAATGCATATTATATATACATACGAGTACATATATATAATTTAGAAATTACCAATTGTATATAGTTAACAAATTATGCGTGTAGGAAATTTTTAGAATTTGTACTTAAATTTAGAGAGATTAACAGAAACACAGACAGGCAGGCAGGCAGGCGGAAGCAAGGAGAGCTGACACTCCGATTTCGTTTTGAAAAACCAGTATATTAGCCATAACAGCGAATTCAATGCCGATCGAAAGGAAGTGTGTTCAATTCATCATTGTTGAAACGAAATACAAAATAAACTGAATCTGAAGACTGTAAATCAAAACAATTAAAGAATTGAAACCATTTCGATTGGAATGAATGACTTGACTTGCCCGTAAATATCTAACAAATATTTAAATGAATGCGGGGAACCATGTTTTGTAATAAAAATTTTTTTGTTAATTATCTTTTTTGTTATTAAATGGCGAAAAAAAATATCAGTGTATGATATTTTTTTAAATATATTCTTAAAAAAGATAATTAATAATTTTATAAAATTTTTTTAATTTTTAAATAATGGGTTTGTAAAAATAACGGTTTTTTAAATAACGGTTTTTAAAATAACAGTTTTTGAAAAACCAGTATTTACATAAAATAATTTTTTTAATGCCAGTCGAGAAACATAGTTTTCATAAATCTTATTTGTGAACTTTCTATCTATGTATGTATGTATAATTTTTTGTAGTAGAAAAAATAATTTGCTTTAAAATAATATTTTTGAAAAAATTAGATTTTCCTCTTAAATTTTGTTTAAAAAAGAAAACTCACAAATAATTTGATAAATTTATCTAGTATTCATTGGAAATAGATAAAAAAATATAATTAACTCACAAATTTTCTAATGAATACCGGTTTTTCTTTTAAAACCAGTATTTGAAAAAAATATCGACATTCAGTATTTTGTGTAAAGTGTTTTGTTTTTATCAATTATTTTTGTAAAATTTTTAAAATATTTTGAACAGTTTTCTTAACTTTTGTTTTGAAACTTTCGGGTTTTTTAATTTGTAAAATAAGACTTGAGCAAAATTTTATAAATATTATTTTTAAATTCAGAAAATATCTTGATATATTTTATATAAAATTTCAAATATTTGGCTGTATTAAATTCTGGGATTTTTAATTACGGGATTTTTTCATATATGTACGTGGAAATTTTCGGCGTATTACAGTGTCGGACTGGTTTATCAGTATCATATGAAATTTTTAAAAATATTTTTTAAATTAAATTTATTTATTAAGCCCATTATATTCTAAAACTGCTGTTTTCATATAAAAAAATATTCTGTAAGCTCTTTACAATTATTTTCCAATATAAAAATAAAATACTGGTTTTTTAATACATGCATAATAACATTGTAAATATTTATTGTAAATATAAAGTTTGCTTTCTTTGCTCGCCTTAAATACTGATATTGCCTGTTATAATCTACTACTAATTTTTATAAAATACATAGTTTAATTTTTGTAATTTTGCTTTAAAAGAAAAAAAAAAAATTAAAGACAAATTAAGGGCCTAATTTTGTGCAACGAAACGAGAACACTTAATAATTAATAGTTTCCCATTATGTATTTAAATTTGTCTATATTTTATGGTTTCATTTAATAAAGTCTGGTCCTTTTTTTGTATATTACACAACTCTGTTTGTCAGCTAAACCTGGCTTACAAAAGTTATCATCACTTTAAATACCTGTATTATATATTATCCTACTTTTTTTTTGTGTAATAAAAGCCTAATTTTATTACATTAAACAACATTTAGGCCACGCACAGATCTTTCTTTAACACAGTTTGTTGTTTGCTTTAGTATTTTTTATCGATTTTTCTTAAATAAACTTTGCCAGGCTCTAATGCAAAAAAAAAAAATAAATCTATATAAAATATACTTAAAAAAAGAATAATTGTGCCTTCTTAGTAAATATTACTTTTCTATTTATTTTTTTTTCTTTCAATTCAAAAATATCATGAAAGTCATTTAAATGTATTATTAATTAAGTCTTTAATTATAAAAAAAAATTGTAAAATACAAATAACAAATTTGCTTTTTCTATATACACATATGCGCTCATAAGCCAATTGATTTAAGTCACAAATTAGTTAATTTAATTTTTTTAATTTCTTAAACTTAAAATTTACTACATATTATTAAAACTGTTATAATTAGCATTAAGTATAGTTTTAAGTGTCAATGCAAATCCACTAGGAAATTAGGATAGCAAATTTCCTTTCAACTGGTTTAAAAACTATTTAAAATAGACAAAAAAAAAAAAAAAGAAAAATAAGTTAAAGACTGATGTTTAGAAAAGAAGTTTTTTTTTTTTAATAAATTAAATTATAAAAAAGAAATATTTAAAAATATTATTAAAGATATCATTTACTATAATTGTAAAAAAATAATAAAAATTATACATATTTTAGTTTTCTTTTTAAATACAAATATTGGTAAGAAGAAGTCGATCGAGCATAACGAGCAATTTGCTTTAATTTAAAAAATTATTTTTTATAAAGAAAACTTCTGTTTCTCCTCAGGTAATATTCGTAGAAACATTAAATAAAAACAAGATAAATCTACAAAACTGCGAAATGAATGAGCCGAGTCTACCTGTTATGAATTTTCCTTGGCCTAGTCTAATACAAGGCGAATTCATAAATTCGCCTTTGGTTAATAATGCCACCTGCAAAGCAAATTCATAAGAAATAGACTCACCTCAATTCGCATTCAAAAACCTTCACGTATTTTGTCAAAATATGCAGCGGAAAATTTGTCAACAAAGCATTGGGGACGAAGTAACTGGAGCACATTATCTAAGTTGTCAAAATTCTCCATGCATAAAAAATTACATAAAAATGGCGCCGAGAAATATGTAACAAATTTGAGTATTGGATTAATTCGCCACTGCATCCACCTGATAATTCGCCTTGGTAAATGGTACCAATTTATAATAACTTAATACGCGACATCTATATGTCAACTTCTTTCGGTAATATAAATACTTACATGTGTTAGCCTGTTTCCACTTAATAAATTGCCAGCAACATTACCAACTTTTGTATTTTATATAAATTAAGGCAAAAACTAGTAAAATTAAATTTTTAAATCGGCTACTACCGGAAAGCTACATATACAAAATGCAAGTAAAAAATTGTGGAAAATCTGATGCAGAATTTAGATGAAATTAAATCGGATGATTCCTCGAAAATGGACGCTACGAAATGAATGTTTAAAAATTTGCAAGTATGTATGTAGGTAAAAATTATTGTAGCTGAAACTCTTTGTAATTTGTGTGCACATATTCATTTTATTTGCAGATCATCTGGAAAAGCAATTGTCAGCGGCGGGATTATCTAATGGTCTTTCGGAAGACTACATGCAGCCTCTGAAAGAATTGGATAAGTTCTATAAAAATCGCATAGAAGTAGCGGAAATATTAATAAAACTCAAAATTCTTAAAAATAGGTATTTATTTCATTTAATTAGCTTTAAAAACAACTAAAATGTGCAAAAAGTGTAAAAATTAATTTTACAAAAAAAAATTCATAAAATATTTGATTAATTAAATCATAATTAATTATCAGAATAAAATATAAATTAAAAACAATATGGAGAATTTTTTATGTGTAGTGAATAAGCGCTTTTAGTGCTTTGGGTGAGTGGTAAGTGATTATGATTACGAACTTGAAAATACTTGGTTTGATTCCCAGTGTTGGCTGTAAACATTTAAATAAATTCATCAAATCATGTGTACGATGTATTTATCTTACGAATATATGCCCGTACTTATACGTTAACTGCTAGATTATTATTAACGTTGAGGTAGCTGAGTGGCTGACGAGCAGATTACGAGTCGTGAGGACCTTGGTTCAAATCCTAGGACAAGCAGAAAATAAAAAGTAAGTTCAAAACATTAGTTCCACAAATAAAATACACTAATTCCATAGTAAAAAATTAATTCCACAAAATACAGATGTGTCTCTACTAAAATATCCCTAGTGTAGCCAACAACCACAATACAAATGTCCCTACTTAAATAATTGGCACGCCATTACCATTTATATCCGGTTATCAATTTTCTCCACCATTTTTATTTATTTTGCACAGCTGCAGCTTTTTTCGTTATTCGGATTTATTTTGGCTAAAATTGGTATTTATTGGTCTCGACATGGTCCAAATCGTTGGCGACGGTGGACCACGGACCTGAGGTACCATTTTCCCTCTAATATAACACTCAAAAGTAGAATTTTCAACCCCTAAACCTGCAAATGGCTCTCCAATTGACATCAAATTGGTTTTACATCTTCAAACTATAGGTAATATGGTGTTAATGGCGTAGCTTTGTACGGATTATGTGGTAATAGTGTTTTAATGGTAATTGGACACGCTATTGAGTAGTGATTACTTTCTATGGGGTGATAACCATGTGTTATTTAATATATACTTACTTTTTTCAAAATTTAAAACTAAAACGCATAAATATATACAGTTGTTTGTGTTCTATTTACGTAAATAATGAAAAATTCATCAAATATTAAATATTTATAAAAATGTGAATAAAAGGCTGTGTTTGAACTGCTTAAGGCAACTTAATGTCAATTGGAGAGCCATTTACATGTTTAGGGTTGAAAATTCTACTTTTGAGTGTTATATTAGAGGGAAAATGGTACCTCAGGTCCGTGGTCCACCGTCGCCAACGATTTGGACCATGTCGAGACCAATAAATACCAATTTTAGCCAAAATAAATCCGAATAACGAAAAAAGCTGCAGCTGTGCAAAATAAATAAAAATGGTGGAGAAAATTGATAACCGGATATAAATGGTAATGGCGTGCCAATTATTTAAGTAGGGACATTTGTATTGTGGTTGTTGGCTACACTAGGGATATTTTAGTAGAGACACATCTGTATTTTGTGGAATTAATTTTTTACTATGGAATTAGTGTATTTTATTTGTGGAACTAATGTTTTGAACTTACTTTTTATTTTCTGCTTGTCCTAGGATTTGAACCAAGGTCCTCACGACTCGTAATCTGCTCGTCAGCCACTCAGCTACCTCAACGTTAATAATAATCTAGCAGTTAACGTATAAGTACGGGCATATATTCGTAAGATAAATACATCGTACACATGATTTGATGAATTTATTTAAATGTTTACAGCCAACACTGGGAATCAAACCAAGTATTTTCAAGTTTGTAATCGTAATCACTTACCACTCAGCCAAAGCATTAAAAGCGCTTATTCACTACACATAAACAATTCTCCATATTGTTTTTAATTTATATTTTATTCTGATAATTAATTAAATTTTAATTAATCAAATATTTTATTAATTTTTTTTTTTGTAAAATTTATTTTTACACTTTTTGCACATTTTAGTTGTTTTTAAAGCTAATTACATGAAATAAATACCTATTTTTAAGAAGTTTGAGTTTTATTTAAATTTCCGCTACTTCTATGCGATTTTTATAGAACTTATTCAATTCTTTCAGATGCTGTATGTAGTCTTCCGAGCGACCATTAGACAATCCCAGCGGTTGACGTTTGATTTATACGTTCTGTATAATACTGTCCCGCCGTTGCACAATTCCTTTTCCAGATTATCAGCAAATAAAATGAAAATATGACCACAAATTACAAACAGTTTCAGCCACAAAAATTTTTACCCACATACTAGCAAATTTTTAAACATTCATTTCGTGCGCATCCATTTTCGAGGAATCCTCCGATTTAATTTCATTTGCCTTCTAAATCAAATTCTCCACAATTTTTTACTTGCATTTTGCAAAGCTTTTACTAGTTTTAGCCTTAATTTATATATATCTGTAGTAAAATATCAAAAATACAAAAGTTAATAATGTTGCTCGCAATTTATAATGAAGTAAGTGGGAACAGGCTAACACATGTAACTATTTATATTGCCAAAAGTATTTGACATATAGATGGCGTGAAATAATTTTTTATGAAATGGAACTCAGGGCAAATTCATAACAGGTAGAGTCGGCTCAATTCGCTTTGAAAAACCTCTGTTACTTTGTCAAAAAATGTACTGAAATATATGTTAATAAAACATTTCACAAAGTAACTGGCGCAGAAATGCAAGGGCGAATAAGAATCTGGGGCCAAATCACCGCATACGATATCGAATTAACTATCGTATCGAATAACATTACGATACGTGTCGAATAAGCAAATTATGGCATACGATGCGTCAAATTACGATACAATTCATTCGATATCGTATGCGATAATACCAAAATGAAAAATTTCGATAAATTCTGTTCGATATCGTATGCGGTGATTTGGCCCCTGGGCTCTTGGGACCACCTGCAATGGATTTGTCTTGCTGGCAAATATATAAATAATGCCTTATCAAGGCAAATTCATAACAGGTTGTCTCAACAGCCCAGGTTATTATTTTCACCTTGATTCGCCCTTTGTATTTGTGCGCCAGTTACAATGTCAAATGCTTTGTTGACACATTCTTCTGTACATTTTTAAACAAAATATATGTTTTTCAAAGCGAATTGAAGGGAGTCTACCTGGAGGGCTACTCTGTATTGCGATGCGATAAGAAAACAGTTCGCATTTGTATCTTATTTATATTGTTTTCACATCGCATTTGCTTTCGCATCGCAATACAGAGTAAACTCCCTGTTATTAATTTGCCTGCGTCAAATGTTTGATTGATACCAAGGTGAATTCATACCAAGTAGCCTTATCCCAACAACAATACATTCGCCGGTAAATTTTCCTCCAACTGTGGAATGCAGCAATGTCCTTTTAGAAATATATAAAGAAAACTAAGATAACTTCTCATTCTTCGCCAGCTGATGATGAGATAGGCTTATAAAGCCACCTGGTAATGAATTCGCCTTGGTTGACACATTGTTCGATACACATTTTGCTATTGACAATAGATTTTTCTCAAAGCGAGTTGATTCTATTAATTATGAATTTGCCTTGGTTTACCTAAAAACATCTTAAATACCTGTTTAACGGTAGTTTGTTTGTCCTTTGTGCGCTTAAAAATAGGTTGCTACCAAAGCTGAGGTTGCAATCTTTAATTTAAAAAATTTCATCGAAATGCATTAAATAGTTCCCGAGATATATAGGCGGTGGAACTTGATTAAAATAATGTAGTTTATGCTTTGTTTCTAACTGATATGGCTTCTGCTAATATGTCTATAACTCCGAAGTTTCTGAAAGTAACAAAATCAAAATTTTGTATTCTTGTAGAGTACGATATTGCGATTTATTTAGTTTTTATTTTAAGTTTCTACGAATATTACCTGAGGAGATAAAGCAGTTTTTATTATGAATAGCATTTTCTTAACAACTTGAGAAGCTGCCAGACGGGCCAAAGGTTGATCATCGTGTAGCCACTTGGATATATTTTTTATTAAGAATATTTTTTTTTATGTTAAAGTATTTTCGAACTTCTTCTGTGGTGTTATAATCTTTCCCACTGCTACTTTTCTTCTTCATCAAATTATTCATTCAAATCCGAAATGGTCTCAAAATCTGAAAATAAGCAAATGTTATGGTCAGTTTTTTACTTCATATTTAAGTATGTATGTAATTAGCTAATTTTTATTTAAATTTATGTTGTATTTAAATTAGATTACATTTTTTCAGTGAGTAATTACAGTTCTTATTTAATTCCGATGAAGATATGGTAGCACTACGTAATATAAAAAATTTCCCAAAAATTTCCCTAAAGAACACCTGACTAGAACAAATAACGGAAAATCCAAATATATATATTTTTATTTTAGCTAAAACTAAGAACAATTTAGCAGTTTATTTTAAAAGTGGCATAAGTCACTTTGTTTTTAAGTCGAGATATTTGAGGTTTTGCATTTAAAAACGTTTAAATATATGGAGAAATACTGAGGAAAATATCAGTATCATGAGATAACAAATACAAGAAAATCTTCTCGAAATTTAGCATCCATACATATGGATATTTAAACGTGTTAAAACGCAAATCCTTAAATATCGCGACTTAAAAACAAAGTGACTTATGCCACTTTCAAAATAAACGGCTCAGTTAAGAACTGATGTTTTAAAAAAATAAGAGCAACTTTCAGAATGATTAATAGCGACAAAACAAGCCAACATTTTATGGAACTTGTCAGCTGCCATAATTTTTTATTTGCTTTGTTTCACACAAGAAATTCGCAAAACTTTTAAGGCCGAGACACATAGAATCCCTCATACGTTACACGTCGACTTTTTCAACTGACAGCTAAGTTAAAATACATGTTTTCTTATGAACTTCTCCGTCAACGCAAAGTACAAAGTTGGGCAACTTTTAACGTACGTTGAGTACTTTGACAACTATTAGTTGATTTTTTCTTTGTTTTGGTTTTGTTGTTCGCTCAAAAATAAAATAATTTAAATTCAAATTTATTCGATTTGATATACTTTTGGTAATTAAATCAATTTTCAATGATTTTCTCTCCGTTAACAAAGTACTCATTGTGACAGCCTTCTCCGTCAATACGTTTACGTCAGTTGAAAAAGGCGACGGATAACGTATGACGGATTATATGTCTCTCGGCTTTTATGTAGTATTTAATGTTGATTTCATGTTGTAGTTAAAAACAAAATTTTTCATTTAAATGGGTTTTAAAAATAAATGACACATTATCATCCACCAATTTTTTGGCCCTTAATTTATTTTATATCTTTAAAACGAGAGGCATTGAAATAAAAAAATTATGTATAAAATTAATGTATTCTAGCCTTACTTTTATTTCATTTTCATTGCCTGTTATTGAGGGATGCCATAATTCATTTCGCTTTTGTCCATAATAGATTTATATGCAGGGTTTAAAATTAGTTTTCTAATTTTTATTTATTATACTAGCGACTAGTGAGAAAATATGATCCGTTTCCATTTTTGATAGTAGAGAAACTAAAAATATTTACCTGATAACAAATAAATTTCCAGTTTTCTAAAAAAAATTTTGTACTTGACAACTAGTAAAATTAGCACACAAAATGAAAATAAATTCTCTGTAATCAGGTAAATATTTTTCTAGTTTTCACATAAAATTATGGAATATGAGGGGAATTTTTACTAAATATATTAGTATTTTTTAAACACTGTTTATATGTCAGGTACAATCAAGAAATCAAAGATTATAACAATTTGTAGTGTGTTATTAAAAAGGGTTTTGACCAGGCTACACCATTGAATGTAGCAGTGTAGACAACAACCTCGGTTTACTTTATCTAAAGCTTTAGCTACTTAAGCTTTGCAGTATAGAGATGGATACTGCAATATTTACAAGTGAAAAAAGCGTGCATACATTTTTGTATACCGCAATTCTTTGGCTCATAAATTTGTTTGTAATCCTCAACGAAATTTCAATATTGGTGTTGTTTTAAAAATTAATAAATTTTCGTACTTTCTCTGCAAGAGTACCAGCTGATAGAATACCAGCAACAATTAATTCAATTCGATGCTCTTAAAGTTTTGATTTTATTCACTATTAGCCATTATTTTAATTTCTGTATTAATGCATTTCTTCTATTCCGCTCCGTGCATATAGAAAAAATTCGACGTTATTTATTTTTTTTTTTAATTGATGCATTTAACCCTCTACAAAAGAGTATTTTGTACCTATATATATAAATACTAAATAACATTCTTAAACAACAAACAAAAATTGTTTTTATTAGTTTTACAAAATGGAAAATATAAGCCATGTAAATGGTGTCTGGTAGTCGATCACGTCATTAGAATTATGAGAACTATATCACGTCAGTCGCAGAGGGTTAAATAACTTTGACTCAAATATTATTCATGTGTTTAAATGATCGTTAATTGTTCTTTAATTAAACCTGCAAATCGAATATTATTATTTCATTAGCGATAAAATATTTTAATTTATCTCCTGTTTGTCTTTCGCAAAAAAGTTTAAGCACTTTACCAGTATAAGTTCAGAAAAATGTGAGCAATATATACACACATAAATGAATTGCATTTAAAAACTGGTCATTTATATACTGGTTAAATATTTTATATATGCAACTAAAGAAACTTTTTATTGAAATGTTAAACATAAAAGAACATGAGCCCTTGGCAATTTTTTACGTGCAGCAAGCGAAAGAAAGAAACGAAATAATAGATGGACAAATATAAAAATTGCTTTATAAAATTGTTTTATCGCTGTTTGATGGCAATAGAACGGGTAAGTGATACTCAGTCTAGAATATGACCATCAGTTAAGCTGCACTATGACTAGACTAGAGGGCAGTTTTATAACTAATGGTGTTTTCTTTTCTGAGAAATATGTAACATATATTCTGCCCTCAGAACATTTTCGTGTTCGTTTCCAAAAACTATGGAACACTTTCATCGTTTCAAAATATGTTGCACAAAAAATAGGCAAATATGTAACATCTTTTACACTCAACTTTAGTTTAGGGTGAAATAGTACCATTTTTTACATCTGTGTTAACTACTTTTATTATACAAACAAGAATTGTTTATCCAACGCAAATATATAACAGGTGCGTGCATTAATGCAACCGTGCGTTTTTTATTCGCCTGAGTTGTCAAAAAGTTCATGTGGTTTGTCAAAAATTGTGTACTGAACAACAACACAATTTGTCATGCATGCAAACACACAGGCACTAACCGATCACAGCTGATGAGTTAATGCATGTACCTGATAAATTTGTGCCTTGTGTTTATCTTTATATTTTGTTAAAAGTGAAAAAATTATGGACAAAATTAATATAATAATTAAAGAATTATTGGAAACATCTTCGTCATCTGATGAAGATGATGCGTTTATATTAATTTCTGTTAACAGAAACCATTTGCCGCGTGTTAAAGGCTTTGTGGAAAATGTAGTTCATACATATTCCGATGCTGATGTAAGTATATATGTATGTATATGAAGCTACATATTTATATTTAATATATGTATATATCAGTGTTAAGTGTAAAATCAAGAAATTTTTTTTGTTCTATTGAAACTGTAAAAAAGGCATCACTTTTCGAGGGTGCTGGTAATCTGTAAAAAGTATTGCACATTTATAATGCAACTTTTTTTGTCAGAAAAGAAAACACCATAAGATACTATCAAAAAATTATGTCATACAATGTATGGACGATTGGCGAGTGCTTGTCGTTATAATAGTGACCTAAAAAATCGTTATTCGCCATTTTAACTCATGGTTATCATATTATGCTTGTGGTAGCCATGTCATAGTGGTGCTAGCAACATTCTGATTGCGTCAATCATAATAATAGCTGATATATTAATAATAATATTGCCACAACTATAATATTGTTACCACAACATTGTTCATATTTGGTGACAACATAATTTTGTTCATACGATCGACATAATGTTCCTTACATTTTTTCACAAACATGTTTTTTCAAAATTTTGTCAACAACATATTGTTGTTGATATTTTCCTAATAACAATAACGGTTGTCAGATTATTGCATAACAATAATTGTCAGATTCTGTCAGAGAGCATATAAACTCTATTGGGGTGTCCACACTGTAGTTATATCAGTCATATTGTCATAATGTCTTATTATTTTACAATAGATTAAAAAAAATCGATGTTGTGCTTCAAGCAAAAAAGTCATATAATCATAAGACTTTCTTAAGTATGTTTATGGTTTGTCATAAAATAACGGTAGAAACCTTAGTCGAGCATCTGAAACTCTTTAGTCCAGCCGCCGATAATATTTACAAGCCGCCGCTATTTATAAATAACAGAAGAATAAAAATATGTGTTTGTGTAACTGATCTGCCTGGCAGCTTGTGAACGTTTTTCCACTTGCCGTCGTCCAAAAACTAGTTCAGTTCAGCAACAGCTGATTTGATTTATTTTAGGAAGTTCCTATAGATAAAAATGGACATTTTAAAAGATATACAGGAAATTTATTATTTTCTTAATAACAAGTCGGACTGAACTAAAAAACATTTCAGCCAAAATGCAAACGTATGCGCACTAATCCGACTAACAAATGGAGTGTTGTTAAATGTTTATCAGCTGGCAAAATTATGACGGGGTGTTAACAGGGTGTAATATTTTGGTGTGCTATTATTTTATGACATATGACTTTATGACTACAGTGTGAATATCCCATATTTAATATAAAATGTATAGCATATTTTTAAGAGAATAAAAGACGTCGTTGCTGGTATAATTACTCACAATGATGTGATTCTCAGATGAACAAAATTTGTTCGTCTAACAATTAAATAACAATAACAATGAATTGTGTTTACACGATAGTCAGATGTCGGACAATTTTTTCTTAGCTGACATTGCTTTTTCTGGCAACGTTGTCAGATAAACATTGTTCAGACGGTTGTAAGAAATTTTCAACAATTTTACTGGCAACAAAAAAAAAATACGAACATCAACGCAAACCCTTTTACGAAAAGTCACAGGTTCTAAGTCTTAAAAGTATGTAAAGGGTATTTTTTATAGAGTAACACAAGTTTAAATCATAATAAAACAAGAAAATATATTTTTAATATCAATGGAACGGGGATTTATTGGAAAGAAAATTTTATGAAATTAATGTTTAAATATGATTTCTGCCATGTGGCCGCCTCGGCTGGCGCGTAGAAGGCACATCCTGGAACACCAATTTTCAACAAATTTTCGCAGCATTTGAGGCCGTATTTCGCCGATATCTCTTTGAATGTTAATTTCCAGGTGTTCAATTGTTTGTGGTTTATCGACGTAGACAAGTGACTTAACATAACCCCAAAGAAAATAATCTAATAGGGTTAAATCACACGATCTTGGTGGCTAATTAATTGGACTATTACGTGAAATTATTTTTTTATTAGAAGTTTCTTTGAGTAAATCAATTATTTTGATTAAAAATTTCACCAATTTGCATGCGTTGCAAATTTTGATAATAAAATTTCAAATCAAACTAAACAAAAATCAGCTATCAGCTGTTAAATGAGTGCTCAAATAAAGCAGTGATGCCAACTCAAAGTTGTGACAGTATGAAAAACACACTTTATTTAATACATACAAAGAATTTTTCAAACATGAACAAATTGTTGCAGCCAATGTTAAGCATTAATACAACGCAAGGAATATGGCAGAAATACTATCCATGTAATTTAATCAGCAAGGCTTATACCTCGATTATGGATGGCAACCGGACCTCAGTTGTGTTTAAACACTTAAAATTTCTTGCTAAAAACCAATGCTAGTAAATCTATTCATGTTGGAAAATTGTATAGCACAGTGTTGCTTAGACGAAACCAATTTTACATACATACATATATGCTTCTATGTATGTGTGTGACAAAATTTTTTTGGGTTGTGTGCTTAAATTCCCAATAAATAAAGTTTCTTCAAAAAATATTTGTAAATAAACTTTTGTTAAGGACCTTTTTTTTTATTATCTCTTGAATCATCAATCATTTTAAAATACGGAAGAGGAAGAATGTTTTGATTGATTCATGTTATTGAAGTTAAATAAAAATAAATACAATTATTGTATACAATTTGTGAGATTGAATTACTTTCAAAAACTTTACATTTATCGAAAAGAGAGCAGGGAAGAGAGATAGAGAGAGAGAATAGGAGAAGTAAAAATATTACTTTCTCAGCAGGAATGTGCAAATTTAACTTTTATTTTGTAGTTTACATCTTTACCGGTGTTAAATGTATTACATACTACATATACAAACATATCTAATACCTATACATATGTATATATGTATTTCATATAAAAATATCAAGCTCTCAGCAATATAAATATTTTCTAGTTTCATAAAAATTATGTAAATATGTACATATGTATATAGAAAAAAGTTTTTCATTAAGCATTTGCACAAGATATGTGCCTGGCATATTATTGCCACCTCATCATATGTTTTGTATGTGAAACGCTGTTACAACAACTTGATAAAACTATTTGCAAAAGAATCATGTTTTTATTGGAAAATTATCTAAAGAAAACTACAGGCAATAACCATCCAAGACATCAGCAAAACTTTTACAAAAAAGTTTTAAAAGCTAATCAAGAAAAGAGATACTTAAAACTTTTCTTTTATGTTATCGTATAAATTAAAAACTCGATAAAGAATTGAAAATTATTTTCAACTATAAAAAATATTTGGAGTTTGTTTTCAGCAAGAAATAAAAGTGTATAATGGTTGGTTAAGATGAAAATAAAGAAAACTAAATTGAAAGCAAATATTTTACTCAAACTATAAAGAAAAATAATTAATAATATCTTGGGATTAACAAGAAGGGCAACAGTTCGAAAAGAGAACCTTAAAAAAATATTTAAGCCAAACTTTATATTTTTTACAAACACTTTTAGTAATGACGTCTGCACAGTCTGCAGAGTGTAAAAAAAAGGCTAAACTACATTTTTTCTCATAAGACAATGGCTGCTCTGTGCCGGGCTATGGTCAAAACTTTACATAAAAAGAAAGAAATCACTCTAAAAAGGCACAAAATACTGTCTACGTAAAATATGATGATAATGATTTGAGCCGTTTATTTTGAAAGTGGCATAAGTCACTTTTTTATTGCAATTTTTTTACAAATGAATAGATACCGTTCAATTGTATTTAGTGTTGTCATTAACTCGCTTTTTTTGAAAAAGTGACTTATGTGACTTTCAAAATAAACGGCTCATTTATTGACGAAACATTGACCAGACTATATTAATGTTTTTTCATATAATAAATTATGAATAGAATAGGACTAGTTTATGACTATGATTATGTTTATACCGTGACTATACTATAACAAAACATTGTCAGTACTTTGACCTCACTATGACTACATTGTGAATATACGATGATTACGTTATGACATAAAACTGTGAATATACTAATTACAGTCTAGCAACAACAGAAATACCAACATCAACAAAACCAACTCTCAAGAAACAACTCAATAGAAACAACAAAAATTAACACCATCAGCAACAACAATATTACTTAAAACAACATCTACATCAACAACAACAATAGCATCGTCAACAATATTAACAGCAATAACAGAAGCATTATCAACAGCAACATTAATATACAACAGCTGCAACAGCATTACCACCAACAACAATAGAATCCTCAATCCACAGTTATAACTTTAATTTTAATTTATTACTAATTTTTAAAGCCAATTTCTGAAATTACAAAAAAAAAATATATACAAAAATTGTTCAAGTTTACGCTTGCAACACAATAAATTAATATTAGCAACTTGTAATGTCTGCGGGGAAGCTTTAAAGCTTTGCGGATACCACTGTGCGAGTACTATATATTCTACTAATTTTATATATGTGTGTATGTGAAAGCTTGTATGCTTGTTATACTATAACGCGAAAATGAATTTGGATGAAATTTGAGCAACACGCTGCTCAGATTAAAATATAGAGTACTTTTTAAGGGCTAACAAAAGGACAAATTGGTAGCTTTGCTACGTTTTATTTTTATCTAATACTTTAAAAATTTTTTATAAGCTAACATACTTTCAGGGGCTTAACACTTGCAGCCCCACCTGCCACCCGTGGTAATTTTTTTCTGCACCGGTGGACCGCGTGCTGACGAGTGGTTATTTTTTAGTTGACAACCTGGGACCAAAATTTGTTTACTTAGTTTTATTGATTTTTTGCAATGTGACTTTGTGATATTTATTTTTGATAAACCAAATGTATTTTTGTTGTTTTTTCCTGTTTTTATTGTTACCAGTGGTTGTCCTAGAATGTCAAAACACATCTTGGGCCCAAGTGACCACCAGAACGTTTCGACTGGTGATCACAATGTCGGGAAATGTCACACGATGTGTGATTACGGGTGGTCACATTGTTCCAAATCGTCAAAATACAAATGTCCACCGGTGGTGCTCAAAGTGTTAAACGAGAATAAATTTTTTTTAACTTTTTTTTACTTTTGGCGCTTTTTTAACTTTTGGTCCTTTTTTCAAATACATATATAATTTATACATATGATTTTTTTATTTTTTTTTTAAATCGAACCATTTAGAATGGGAGATTTTACCGCCTTTTTGTCGGCTTAATTACCTTATTTAGTGTGCGTGTACGTATGATTAATAATGATTGCCGAATTCATATCAATCATACGCATTCGCATAACTGAAAATAGTGTGGTAATTTTAGAATTTTTACAACTAAATTTTGTCTTTTTCTCTTGAGAAATTCTCTTAATGGATTTAGATAAAATTTGGTAGACAAACAGCACGAGACCCACATTAAGATATATGGTACTTTTTAAGGGCTAAAAACGGTATAAATTTGTAGTTTTGGTAATTTTTATTTTTGTAATAATATTTTATAAAGTTTTTTTTTATAAATTAACATTTTTGCTAAGGATTGAAGTAAGAAACATCTAGTACTTTTGGATCTTTTTTACTTTTCAAATTTCGTTACTTTTTTTTACTTTTCGTGCTTACATTTGTATTTTTTTTTTATAATTCTTTTTAGAATAATATGCCTTGTAGTTTGTGGTAGTAAAATAAGCAAAACCAGATACCTTTGGTACATTTTGTTTTTTTCTTGGCCTCACATTAGCTAAAGTTGTTGCTTTCGATACCACTTTGCTACTTCGATAAATTTGGTATACAGACAGCTTATTATATTATATTGCGTGAACGAAGTCACGGCTATTTTATAAATCAAATTATTATTATTTTGAAAAAAAAAGACTAGTATATGTATAACTGAAAGTTGCCTAGACTATGACTACGCAATGCCAAAATTATGACAAAATCATTACTAGAGGCTGTGATCAATACGATGATTAAAATAAGAGAATACTACTTTGTCTAATTTGTCGCAATCAGGGTTTATGACTACACTATTATTAACTTATTATTTAGCTGTGCCCTAGACTAAAGCTAGACTATAACTAGAATGTGACTATATATGACTGCACTATAACTATGTCTGGAGTCTCGTGTGTCATTTATGGTTGCTTTTACTTCAATTTGTCACTAAATTAAGGCAATAAAAAGAAAACATAAAAAGGATTTATTTACTCGTATATTCATTGTTTTATTAAGATTATTTTTTATTCTTTTCTTTTGCTGACAAAAATTACATTATCTTCGGATAATGTATGTATGAAATCACATTAATGTCTGTAACAGTTTAACCTTGTCATCCCATTCACAGTTCCCAACATCAATAAAATTATTTTATAGGAACGTTTGCATGAATGCACTACTATTTTTGCCACAGCCGGCAAGTCTAGGAAGGACGTAAGCCACACACATCCAAGGTAAGATTCATTTAAATTTTTTTCTTTTCTTATTTTCTTTTTCAGTTTTGTATCGCAGCAAAGAAAGATATTTATAAGCAACATTATTTATTCTTTGGAATGTAATAAATGAATAAATGACTAAACAGCCATACAAAGAAGATGTAAATGTTTAAGAATAACAATTTAGTATCGATTTTAAATTAAGTATTGAACAAGAAAGGAGACAGACAACCACAACAACAAGATTGTGAAACTGGGGAGTGAAGTGTGTATTGAAATTCGATTAAATTAAAGTTGCTAGCATACTAAATATCATAAGAGTTGAGAAGGAGCTTTAAGCAAGTTAAAAAAAATATAATAAAATAAAGTTAGTAATTTATTTAATTAAGAGGCAAGACTGTTTTTTGTTATAGTTTTTAAGGCAAATTATTTAACAGATTTTGTCCAAATTTATAACAAATTAAAAATATTTATTCTAAGAAGTTAACGAGATATTGTGGGTTGTGGTGCGTTCACTAGTTTGGTAGGAACAAGCATTTAAATATGCTATATACTCGTACACATGTGCATCATGCACACGTATTACTCATGCATATAAGAAAAAAAACATACATTAGGAGAAATCACTCTTAGTATTGTAATCATTGCAGATCTTGCAAGTCTAGCTTGCAGCAATGCAATAACAAAATATGTAAATAAACTAGACTTGCAAGATCTGCAACGAATGCAAGAGCAGTTTTCATCCAAGAGTGATTTTCGCTATTGTGTTTTTCCCCAATTGGTTTTGCAAAGCAATTAACAACAATACGCCATTTTTTCCTATGTTTGGATGTGGGAGACTTGTAGGAATGTTAAAGGAACAAAAGAGATGAGAGCTCAGTAAATAGATTTAGCTCGTTTTTACGTACTTTGTCTTTGTATTTAACTGTTCTATTATATTTTTCATATCTATATAAGAATGAGTGAAAAATTAAAGTTGTGATTGTTTTAGAACTATTTTATAAAAGCTTTTTTATGACGTTTCGATAATGCCTGCATGAACATTGAAAAACAATTATTAACATCTAGAATACGGTCGATTGTGTCGTTCGTTATAATATAACGATTCATTTGAACTTTTCATTTTTCTTTTAAACAAAAGATTTTCTAATTTATCATCTCTGTACTTCTAAAGTTTTTTTTTTTATTTGTTTTATTTGATTTGTAGGTTGCATGCCATATTATTATTTAAGTATGTATGTACGTTAATATACATATTTCTATAATTTAGTCGTTTTGTTTCCTTACATAAAAACTACACTTAACAGCTGCATAAAATTTTAATAGCTGCTAATTGTAGGTTAGTTTTTGTTTTGCAAAAAGGTGTTGAAATTACTGGGTTTATTCATACTCATGCCATTGAAACGTAATTTATTAGAATATATTTTCAACTGCACTACAAGAGCAAAGAAATATTTATAAAGTATTTCTTTTGTTTAGAATACAAATACAAAAGGATTTAGGAAAAAAAAAATTTTTTTCTTTTGCTTCAATGTCACTTAAAAGTCATTTGAAAAAAAAGAGCGACAGGGATTTCACTAAATCATAAAAAGAATACAACAGTTGCTGTAACAGCAGTAGTAGCACATTTATAATCATTCTTAGTAATATACAATTTAACAGCAATTCAGGGCGAAAGTGTGAAATAAAATATAGTAATTTTGTACAATTTTTGTTGTCATAAGAATTAAAGAGGTTTTGTTTAAAAACTCTTTACAGATAGTAAAGTGTTTGAAGAAAATTGGAAAACAAAGAAAAGGCTAAAGAATCATACAAAAATTTATATAAAAATCCTTATCTAAATTCTGAGAATTTTAGGATATGAGTATATGATTATATGTATATATAATATTCTTTTAAAAGTTCCACCCAAAGGATTCTTATAGTCAGAAAAAAACCGCAAACCCAAAATATATAAGAAATCCATGTAAATTAAGCATAAGATGAATTGAACATTTTAAATCTTGTACTTGCAGGAGAAAAGATATAAGCATCGCGTAACACATCATTAGCTGAGTAAAATATAAGAGCAACACTTTTCCAACAATTTGTTTACTAATAGAGGCTAGAAAGAAAACCCCTAAAGCTTAACTTTTTATCGATTTTAGCATTGGGGGAAGATGTTAGATGCCTATTAATCTTCTACCAGACTCTCATAGGTTACTCTACTTCCATTTATTAGTTACTTTCACTCCCGTTGCTCAGAGATTGTGTATGGACACATAAGTTTTGTAGATAATTAGCAAAAGGTAATATATGGAAAAAGCCAATTATCCTTTTCCCTAGAAAGCACAGCATCGAGGTGTGGTTAGTCACCAAGATGCATAGAAGTTTCCTGCTGGGGAGGGGTGCAGGGGAATACATGAGAACAAACTGAACATTTTTTTTATGGTGCAGCGATTGCTGTAAGCATTAAGTTTAAAATTTCGCAATTACACTAAAAAAAGATATTTCAAAATATTTTACAAAAAATTTTTATTAAAATTTATAAAAAAAATTTTAAATCAAATAAAATTTTCTTAAAATAAGAAAAAATCAACATATAGTTCATGTTTTTGAAAAAATCTTGCTTTTAAGGAAATGTTTATTTCATTTGAAGGAGCATTTTTTATTAGTACGAATTTTCTTTACTAAGTTGAAGGACATTTTGTCATAGAAATGAAATAATTATATTTTAGCCATAAATAAAATAATTTAAGAAATGACTCCTGAATGGTTCATAAAAAGTTTAATTTTAGTTCATTACTTAATTTTAGTGTACTGGCTGTTGAGACGTAGCAAGATGTAGTAGTGTGGTGGTTAGAGTTTCTATATACTAAATCGAATTACCTTGGTTCGAGTACCAATAGACTTTGAATTTTATTAACTGCCTGTTCGCCGATGTCGAAGTAGTTCTTTCTTTCGAACAATTACATATAAAACAAAAACAAAATTTTTGAATTTGTTTTTGTTTCAAATGTAATTATTAGAAAGAAAGAAGTTCTTCGTTATCGGCGAACAGGCACTAAAAGAAGGTTTTCAACACCTAGACAATACCAACTACCTATCAGTGAGCTGCAACAAGTATAATCGAGCCTACTTATTCCCTAACGTTGAATTTTAAGAACAACACAAACAAGTAATATTCAATTTTATATTCGTTCGTTTTTTTTGCACAAGCAGAAAATTCATCAACAAGCTTAAAGCGCCATGACCATGTATCAAATTGGCTTGACAAATAACATGTATGTGTTGGTAAATATTATTTTGCGTCACACAGCAACGTGTCAAATTCATACCGCCAAATGTCATTTGAAAGTTATTTTTGAAGGATAAGAACGTGTGATGTTTTTGGTCGCAAAATATTTTTTGCTTACAATTTTTTTTATTTTTTTCTTAATTTCATTTATTAACATTTATAATATCCAATTACCTTAAGCTACGTTCACATTTATCAAATATTTGCCCAAAAAAACGTAACCAATAGTTTTGCTTAGGGATAGTGTCATTTAACACGATTTTTATATTACAAAATAAAATTAATTCTTCTCCAAAAGAGTATTTTTATACAGTTTTTAAAAAATTCGAACCCAAAATTAAAAAAATATTGGAATTAAAGGAAATAAATTATTAGTTTATTTCCTGGTTACGTTTTTTTCGACAAATATTTGATAAATGTGAACGTAGCTTTATATTTTTATATGCGATTGACTTACAGAGCGTATGTAAATGCATATATTAAATTATTATGAAAATAATTGAATATATTTTGTTAATTTTAATTCAATAAATATAAAAATTTTCATAACATTTACATTTTTTTCAAAATTTGGTTTATTTTTAATTGCTCTGCATAAACCAGGCAAACGTAATAAAATTTATTTAATTCTAGTTTCCATTCCATTTTTTATTTATTGCGCTATCAAATTTTTCGCGTACGATATTGTCGCTGGGCGAACTTAATAAAAATGAGATTTGATGTAATTACGCAGCAACACATCAAATTTGCTTCAAATTACAGTATCGACGGCAGTGAATATCTAAATTGTTTTGATTTTCGTCAAACTCACATGCACATATACGTTAGAGTTTTTTCACTAACACAATCAAAAAAAACCATGGTTTGTCAAGCCCATTTGATATATGGCCATGGCGCTTAAATCATTTCGATCATTTGATGCGAATGTGCATGATCTCATTGCGTGATACAATGAATATAAGGCATATGCAGACATACAAAAAACACCAACTCTATGTATTTTGTTGGTAGAAAATTTGATTTCGGAAGTCAAAATTATGAATATGTATGTGTGCATGTTTCAAACTGTGACAAATATATAAATAAAAATTATTTATTCAAATACGAGTACAAAATTACTTTCACAACTGAATAAAACACTTGTTCCGCTAACACCACGTAGGCTTCGATGCAAGCGACAACACAGCCAGAACATTCATGTTAACATAAAATACCAAGTGAATAAAACTGAATGTTTGAAACGAACGATTGCGTAAACAAGTGTTTTTTGCTTTTGAACAAAAACGATTAGATCATAAAAATCGATGTGCGAAAATTAAGCACTTGTTGCAGCTCACTGCTACCTATTATAAGGAAGTACTCCCTGATGTTCCACAGCTGGGATGACATTTAAGCCACGTTGTACCTGATGGGACGATTCAGATGAAGGAAAAAAATGGCATTACGATCTGTTTAGCAAGATCTACAACCATATAGCAAGAAACTGAACCACTATACAACATCATAACAACATTGTTTATAGACACGGGCAGGAGGAGGCATGACAAAATTTGTACTAATTTTTGGATAAACACGAAATTTCTATTTCCTAACATGATGGAAAATTTTACAGAATTTCTGTAAAAATCGGCATGAGCGCCTTACGACAACCATTTGGAACTAAAATTAAGTAAAATTTCTCTAATTTCAGTTATTCTAAAATTTATTTATTAATTTTTATAAAGTCACATTTATAAAATGTCTATTAAAAGCTTAGTTCACACCAAATATTAAACCATTTTGCTTTTTATAATTCTTATTCTGTTGTTGTTGTCAGATAGTGAATGTCCAGAAAGAATGATATATTGTACACAATAGAGATAAGTGTTTTTTTTTTTTTTTCTTGTAACTTGATTTATTTTTTCCTTTGAACTTTTCAAGTATTTAGTTATTCTTTGGGACATTGTCCTTTAAGTCGTAGACACACACACACACGCACACACAGTTTTTTATTGGCATTTATGACAACATCTGTGATTGAAAGCGTTTGGGGAAAAAAGTTCATGTGGTGTTATTGTTACAATGCGTTTTTGTACTGATATTTTTTTTTTTTTGGTGCAAAATGCAGTGTCATGTCAACTTTATTGTGTTGGTTGGTTGGTTGCTACTAAATAAACATTTCTCTGTCGCTGACATGTGTCAGCTTACTTGTATTTTTATAAATATTTTTCAAGGTGATGTTTTCACATGACGGACGATTGATTTCAGTGTAAAATCTGTATGAAAATCGTTAAAGAACACTGATAGCTTTTCATAGAAATTTAACACTCAAATCATTCGTCTGTCATAAGAAAAGCAGCTAAGTTGTTTTGTCTATTGTGTGCTGTTTTTTGCTGTGAGTGTCAAAATACTGGCAATCATGTCATGATTGTAGATAAATCTTTTTTTTATTTCATTTTACTTTTATTTTTTTGGCGAGAAGAAAGACAATTTTTATATTCTCTGTTGTGTCTGTCATGATTTATAGTTGAATGTCTGTTTTTTTTTTGTTTGTTAGAATTTTTATATTATTGTCATTTTTAGAGGAAATAAGTTTGAGGTTTTAGGAAGATTTGGCAAGAACATATTTTTCAGTGCACACTTGTATACGAGTATATTGTATTTAAGCATTTAATATTTTTGATATAAAAGTAAGAGTCTATTAAGCTGTAAAGCATATTCAACTGCTTGATTGAAGCTGTCATGATTGGTAGTAAGATCAAAGCGGACAAGAATTTTAATGATGATATGATGAAGTTGTTTGTATAATTTTACGCAAAGTATCAACTATTTCGTATATCTTTTCAATTGTTACGGTTTTCTATTCTTTTAAAAGTAATCTATGTTTTAATCTGACTCACATGCTATCTATCCGAATAAATGAACAGTTCCTCAAAAGAAAAAGTACCAAAAGTAAAAAGGTACCAGGTAAAGGTAAATAAGTTTCACAGGTACCATTTTATTCTTGATATACACTCCATACAAGTTTTTGTTAATAAATGCTTAAGAAAGATTTTGCATATATTCTGGCCTATTTCGTGGAAATTGATATACAGCAGATTACTAAGAAGGAAAATTTAATGCAAAAAGCTTGTTCGAATTGGCTACAAATATTATTCCCTTGATACATACTGCATCTCCCCCCATAAGTGTTTAAAATCACATATTTTTCGGTGCAAAAATATTTAACCAGAATTTATTTCTTCTACTTTCATTTTTTCTTTTTTACTTTTTGTTCAGCAAATGTAAAATGTATATCCGACTTGGAAAAATAACAACACAAAATGTTATTTGCTCAATTGAGTTACTAAAATGAATAATGCAGCATGAAACCAACATACATACATGCAAGGATAGAAATGCCAAAAGTATTCTCAATAGAGAAAATAGCAAAACTGCATGAATAATTTTTAAGATTATTTAAAAAATAAAATGAAGACAATAAATTCTTGTTTAATATTTGAGCAGATTTACATGATTTGCAACTGAGGGTTAAAAATTCAAGTTGTGAATAATTGAAATGTAAGACAACTTGTGGAAGTAACTTGATACGGAAAGTTATAATTGCATTAAGCTCTGAATAAGAGTGAAATTTTTGTGGTTTTTATTTTTTGTTGAAAACAGCAGACACACTTATACCGAAAATATTTAAAGAAGAATTGTCAAGTAATTATTACACAAATTGAGGTTGGTGTTGGCTGAAGTGAGTGGTTAGCGACTTGACTACTAAGCAAACGATGACTTAGGACTGAGTTAGATCGCTAGTTAGAGCAAGTCAAAAAACATAATAAATTTCTGAAATATGCATAAGGGTGGCATTATATTAATTAATATTGGATTGTTTAAGTGATGAAAGCATAGAGCTGGTCATTAAAAAACTATGTGAATATCATAAACCGTTAAGAAGATATAGGCCAAACCTAATGAATCTAAAAAATAATTTATTTTTGATTGCTCATGGAAAAAAATTATGGGCGTGTCTTCCTTCAATTAAAAATAGAAATTGGATCTCGTAAATTTTCGGAACAGGATGAAAATATTAAAGTTCTAGCAAAAGCCACAAAATCCAGAAAACTAGTCATAACATATTGAAAAAAAAGTTATTGCATACTTTTAGGCCAGGTATTTATTGAACATTGAATATAGAATATAACAACAATTTATCAAGTGATAAACAAAATACCCAAACAAAATCGTATCTATGTGTGGCTATCATGGGCGGCAGGCGTGAATTTAAGTGTGTTTTTATGTACTAAATTAGAATTTTGCTTGGATAGAAAAAATTCTGTGCGAAAAAATCGATATGGCGGGGGGCATGGCCGATTTTGATGAAAATTAGAATGCGTTCTTTTTTTTTTAGAAAATGCATTTTGCTTGGATACAAAAATATCTATAAGAAAACATCGATTTGGATTTCATGGGCGGTATGCGGTAGACATGACCGAATTTAATGATTTTTTTTTTTGTTTCTTAATTTAGCCAGTGTAATGTTCGGTGCCAATGATCTACGACCACTACATATAAATTTTACGATCACACAGTGAGTGCAGCCTCCTTCAGTGTTATTGAAATACAAAGTTTAATTAAAAACCGATAGTAGAGTTGTAAAATAATTAAGCTATCTACGAGAATCTAAATTCTCTACCATCCCTGTCCCTAAGTTCTGACACAATGCATTGCATAAGTGTGGGTGCTGGTCATACAAAAACAAAAAAACTTTGCAAGATACTCGTTAGAAAGGTATAATTTTACTTATGTTTCTAATTATACATTAAAGCTAAATATTGAGTAACTATACACTACAGCTTTATTATTTTTTTTAATGGTTTGGAACCTTACTTTATTTTTCAACGTCAATTTTGTTCAAGTTGCGCTTTATTCTAGTATTTCTCATTTCATGTGACTCAGCAGATTCAATTCATAATAAAGGATCTTTAACTAGTATGATTGCAGCTGCAGTGAGGTCTAAGCGGTAAACAACTCTGATGATGAGACTGTGTTTAGTCTCGAAACATCATGATGTCAGTTCAACCCTCCGCGCAGTCTAATTTTTCTTTATCTTTATCTGTTCAATTAGTACGAGTTTCTAGATTTTTCTTTCTACTAAAGATAAAAAATTAATTTATAAAAAATTAAATTTGGAGAAAACGAACTCAAGCCTGACTAATTAAAATTTCTTTGATTAAAAACATCGAATAAAAAATTCACATCTTAAATTGTATGCTTTTAAAAACTGAAAGTTTCTATTTTTGATCTTAATAAACTCATAATCCAGTGAACTGTTGGCCGGCAATACTTTACTAAAATAATGTAGTCATATTGCAAACATAAAATATAGCAAAAATTAAATTAACTGACTTTTAAATCAAAAGGTTGCATATTTTACATATTTTCTTATTCCTTTTTTCTACATTTTTGTGTTTTTGCTTTTTCCAATAAGCAAATGATTTAACCATCAACAATCGTTGGAATTACTGCCGTTCTTTACTATTAAAGACAAATTTAAATCAATAAATCAACAAAGAGATTATAAAGAGATTTGCGAAAATATGTGTGATATTTTTTAGTGAAAGACAAGCGATTAAGATAAATGGTGTCTCATGTAGTTTTTTACGAACTGGTTGCAACTTGCAACAGCTTTTTGGAACAAAAAAAGATAAACTTGAATAACTTATTTTTGATGAATGGAGCATGCAGTAGACTATAACAAGGTCATGCCTACAATATGCCAAGACATTGAGTAGACTATTACTAGAGTATTATATGACGGAAAGATAATACAACTAACACAATTGAATTACACATTTCTATAATATAGTTTCAAGACAATTAGACCTTTTCTGATATTGTTGACAAGTTTAATTAAATTAATTACACTTATGCCGTAAGGAAATCTTAGCAATTGTAACCAATTCATACTTTGTATAGGCCAATTTACCTTTAACTACAAAAACAATAGAAATTTCATATCCTGCAGAAAAATCCTTTTTGTTAATTTATATTTTATTTAGGTTGGAATATTTCAAATACTTTTCTTTAACAATTCTCAAATGTTTCTTCAAGGTTGCTGCACGAACATTGAGGTTTTGTTATTTTACTAAATTTGATTAAAGTTTACTAATGATCCGAAATAAGCACACTTAAAAGAGCATTTTCTAAAAGTAACATACGATAATTTCTCACAAAGGGGTCGAGTTGTGATTTCTTTCTTTTAAACTCAACAGAATTTAATTGTGTGATA
This sequence comes from Lypha dubia, assembly GCA_947311025.1. NCBI lineage: Eukaryota > Metazoa > Arthropoda > Insecta > Diptera > Tachinidae > Lypha > Lypha dubia. The sequence continues at coordinate 6,142,565 of OX371262.1, read as the reverse complement.
CACCCAGAATTTTATTTCCTTATTGAGTTTGCATTAATACCTTTTTCGACTTTTAATATTTTATGTTAAAACTGAAATACTTCTGCTACTATTTGTTTGTGCACAAAAGGAAAACAGCTAATGGAACAGCTGGATATTAAGATATAGATACAAACACATAAAAACAACAAGCCATCACTAACATGGGGATGGTGATGGCGTTTATCACTTTTGTTTAAGTCTTTGTTGTGCACAAAACGTGCCTTTCATTGCTTTTTCTTTTCGCATAAGTAAATAAATTTATTTACTTGAAAAAGATTAAGTAATTGAAAGGCAATTAAATATGTGAATAACCCTACTAATATAATAAATGAAATGTTTGCTCCACTATAACTTGAAACGCCGCTCAATGCATTTGGTTGAAATTTGCTTGAAAAAAAGTATGTGACCAGGATAAAATTATAGCGTACTTTTTAGGCGGTTTGAAAAAGGGCAAATGAGTACTTTTGGTATTTTTTAATTTGCTTTAAGTTTTTTCTTCCATTAACACTCAGAATACTTTCTGGAGGATAAAATAAGGAGAATTGGTACTTTTGGTATTTTCGCTTTTGGTACTTTTTGTTTCTTTTTTTTTGTTATTTTGTCAGCATGACCGCATTTGGTTGAAATTTGCTTGAAAAAAAGTATGTGACCAGGATAAAATTATAGCGTACTTTTTAGGCGGTTTGAAAAAGGGCAAATGAGTACTTTTGGTATTTTTTAATTTGTTTTAAGTTTTTTCGTCCATTAACACTCAGAATACTTTCTGGAGGATAAAATAAGGAGAATTGGTAATTTTGGTATTTTCGCTTTTGGTACTTTTTGTTTCTTTCTGACCAAAATTAACATATGTTGAACTTTTTAAGAAATAAAAAAGGGTTAAATTGGTATTTTTGATACTTTTTATTTTTGTACAGGGTGTCCGCCGGGAAGGTATACAATTGGGTTTTGCCGCCATTTTGGTAAACATTAGTCTTGACAGTTTATATTTGGCAGTAGTGAAGTAGACACGTGGCACGTGTTTTAATCGTTAAAACATTTTATTAAAATCAATCATCGATTACTGTGACGATGAGAAAGTTACGTGAAATTTTTGGGTGAAACAACGTGCCAACAAAACGCACTATTTATCGTGTAGTGAATGATTTCGAAGAAAGAGGGTCTGGTCTGTAGGTGATTGGCCCAAGCATGGACCACAACGTACTGCAAGATCAGCTGAAACCATTACTGCTGCTCAAGAAAGTGTTCAAGACAATCCATCAATCTCAATTCGACGGCGTGCTCAGGAGCTTGGTCTTGAAAGAACAACTTTGACCACAATTTTGCACAAGGATTTGCATTTGTTTCCATTTAAAATTCAGTTGACACAAGAACTTCTTTCACAAGACCATTTACGCCGCCGTACATGTGCCAATAGGATGTTACAGCTCGCCCATGCCAACCCCGATTTTCATCAAAAAATCATAATGAGTGACGAGGCACATTTTCATTTGAATTATTAATATTTTAAAAGTTTTTAATAAAATAAAATACTTTATTGAAGTTGAAATAAGAAATAAATAAACAGGTAGTTTTGGTACTTTTTTTTGCTTATGGTAATTTTTTTTTTACTTTTGATTTATTTCCACTTCTGGTACTTTTTCTCTTGAGATACCCTTGTAATGGATTTAGATGAAATTACGGGAATAAAATAAAAATTATTTTTTAGAAAGCAAAAATGGGAAAAATTTTAGTGTTTAGTACTTTTTATTTTTTACAAAATTTTTTCTTTTATTTGCACTCAGAAGGGGAAAAAAATAAGGAAAAGCTGGTCCTTTTTGGTTCTTTTGTTTTTAGCACTTTTTATTTATTTTCGATAAACTTGGTATACAAACATTTTTTTTCCCTATACAAATTAACGTGTAGGGTGAACGAAGTCGGCGATAAAATCTTGTAATACAATAAATTATATTTTAATGAAAATCATAGAGAAAGATACTTTTCGAGTGATTAATTGGCAATGAAAAACTGGTTTAATTTAAATGCTCTCATAACTACTGTTTATATGAGATTTCTTTTAATGTTGTGTTTCCGTACATAAACATTCCTCCAGGATTTGTGATTTTATGTAAATTCTCTTCCTAAATATTTTTTATTCTTTCGGAAAATGTTGCTCATATTTTTGATAGGAGATATCTTTCTTAACTTTAAAATTTGGTTTCATTTTATGTCTTCCAAGAAAAAGTTAATTTAAAACAAAATTATGTTCTGCTAACCTTCATAATTTTCAACAGTGAACTGAATCATTTGAAGCTCTTTTTCGCGTACGTGTTTAATTTATAAGATTAAATATTATTTACTTTGATAAGAAGTTTGCTAAACTTTTTTTTTCTGGTGAATATTTGTTTACTTATATAATTACTTGCAAAATTTATTTTAGTTTCTTTATAAGCAAAAGTGTAAATTATATTTGGGCAAATATTTATTTTCACACTCAAGTTGTTTATTTAGGAAATATGTATGAATGTTATTAAAGGACAAGCTGGCAAAGCAAATATTTTATGAAATAACTATTATTTAATAAAATAAAAGTTTTTAGACAAGTTTTTACTTAAAAAATTATATGGATAATTTATAAAATTTTCTAATGGGCTTTACTAAACTTTATTGTATCTTAGACGTTATAAAATATGTTGCATAGGTAGCATTACATTATGTTACAGTGTTTTAGAGAGAATATGATATTAACAAATTATTAAGCGATAAATCTTCCAAGTGGTACAAAGAAATTTTCAAAGAACTTTTGTAAGATTTTCTTCAAGTTGAAAAATTTTAAATTGGAGATTTATATGTCTGTATAATTCCCCTAATGTGTGTGTATAAACGTATGATTAATAATAATTGCTGAATTCACATCAATCATACGCAATCGCATAAACTGAAATCTTGATTAAGTATCAAGTGTGGTAGCTTTTTTGTAGTAAAATTTTTGCAGCAAAATGTTGGCCTTATTTAATTTTGATTTTTTTTTAATACTTTTTCTCTTGATAAATTCTTTTAATAGATTTGGATTAAATTTGGTGCTAAACATGGGAAAAATATTTTATTTTAGTACTTTTTGTATTTTTACGAATTTTTTTTACATTAACATACAGTTTTCACTTTGTGGAGGGTAGAATGAGAAAAAGTGAGTACTATTGGTATCTCCCAGTTTCTTCGATAAATTTGGTACAAATACAATTTATGCCTTTATTAACATGTAGAGTGAACGATGTTACTGGTAAAAGCTAGTTATATATAAATGGAAAAGTATGATTGCATAAACTTGCACTGAATGCTTGAGCTGTCGATAAATATATACTAATATATAACAGAGTTAAAACTATGGAGGGGATGATTAATGGAAAAAAAATCACTGCATCAAAAAAGAAGATTGAACGATCCACAAAAAAGATGTTTACGGCCTGTTTTTAGAAAATGAAAACAAAATAGTGAGTGAGAATTTATATTCAAAACAAAAACAAATTTTCGTATTTTATTGTTGTTTTCAATATAAATTCTCACTCACAATTTTGTTTTCATTTTCTAAAAACAGGCAGTTAAATCTCCAAAAATAAATAAAATACTCAAATCGGAAAAAACGCTAGGCCTAAAAAAATTATTGCAACAACTAAAAAACAATTTTTTCTTAAAATGCAGGAAGTGCTGCAATATAAAACATAAACAAAAACGAAAGTATGCCACGGATAAAATAGTCGCTCAAATATCACAATTTTTTGGGTATCTCAGTAAGCGGTAAAAGAATTAAAAAGAATTAATATTAACTCTGCAGTGACTTATTTGGGCGAATACTTGACAGAATTTTAAAATTTATTTAAAAATAATAAAACTTTTGTTATAATTTTTTACCACAGTCTTTCGCAGAATTAAGCTGCATTAAATTTTTTTCAAATTCTCTCTCTTGATTTTTTTCAATTAAAAGTGATTTTTCTCTAAATCATGCATTTCGACTTAGGCTATTATCGCTTTTGACTAAAAATGTATCAGAGAAACTAACTTAATAAATCTTTTGACAATTTGTGAAAACAAAATATTTCTAGGGCTTATTTGTTCTATTTTTAGTGTAATAATATTTATGCACTTGCATGTGTGTTCATATGCATGTATGTAATTGTGTATAAAGAAAATAAATATATTTTATGATACATTTTCTTATACATAATTTAATTTACAATAACAGAGATATAGTGTTGTTATCTTAATATAGAGGTAACTGTTATAAAAAATCTACTTAGAAAAGAGAGCAAGTGGTTACTCTCTCTCTCTATCTATCTGGCTTTTAAGTATTTTATCCAAAAATAGCTGTTTACAACACAACGCTATTATGAGAAATAAATCTTTTGTGTTTGTGCACAGGAAAGGACATTGAAGCAAACACAAATGTAATTTACAGATGTTGCAACAACTACAACTGTTGATTTCGTTTTTAAACTCTCTTTACTCTTGATATATAAATATGAAGTGTTCGAATGGAGGAAACTTTAGTAGCAGTTTAACTTCCGACGGTTTGAAATTCGATCTTGAAAATAACAGAATAAAGTTCAAAGAAAATGTGAATAAATGTATACACATGCAAACATGTATTATTGATATGTGAAAAATGTGTTAACAAAAATTTAAAAAAAAAACAAAAGATTTTAAAATTCATGTGTAAAAAGTGTGGCATACAAGTATGATATAGATATTAAAAAAAAAAATATTTTAAAAATCTTCCCCAAAATCAGTATAAAATTAAAAAACTAAATCATTTTAAGGTAACGGAAGAGTATATCCCTGCAAACAAAAATAAGAATAAACAAATGCAAATCACTCTATACATTCTTGGTGTCGAAGGAAACAAATATAATAAATTGACAAGACAACAAAGAATGGAACAAAACCTCAGTTATTATTTTTTTAACATAAATATGTATTTAATTTCCTTTTACAATTTTAAAAAAGAAAAGTAAAATTGTAAAAATTAAAAGAATAAAATATTATCTAAAAAAAAATTCAAATTCACGAAAACACCGGCGGAAGAAAAAAACAATACTGAAAAATTATCCACTATAGGGTGAATTAGTCTTTAGTTGGAATCATCGTGAAATGGTTTCGAATTCTAACATAAGTATTGTATGGAAGTGTATAATAAAATGTCATAATTCCTTCTTCGTCTGACAAATCATTTTACAAAAAAGTTACCATGTACTGAAAATTTTGAAATTTTTCTTAAAATCTGATTAAAGAAATTAATTAACAGTTTTTCAGATCGCTTTTATTTTTGCATTTTAAAACGTTGAATTTTTGTACTGTGAATGTAACCAATACAGCCTGCCACATGTGAGATCCCTTAAAATAGTTTACGATTTTTACTATGTATGACCTTCCTTAGGTTTTTTGTCATTTGACCTTTAAATTTGTGTATGTATGTAAATGTATGTGTACTTTACAAAGATGCAGAAATTTTGTGGGAGCATGTAAAAAAAGAAATAAAATTACGAAAATTTTTGTGTTAAATAATTAACAATTATTATCACTTTGAATGAATATATTTTAATAGGTGACCAGGCAACTTATTAATCCTTATATAGAAAAATATTTTATTGTATATACATACTTAGAATAGAAGAATATGTGCATCTTTCGAAAAATACGCTCGACAGATAAATCACAACTCCAAAATGAAAAAAAAAAATTGTTTAAGGATATCATTTTATATAAAGAATTGTCAAAGTCAAAAAACACTACAAAACACACAACGAACAATTGTGGTAGACAGGACAGTAAATTCAATTTATCTTGCCGTTTCAAACATTCACATTTAGGCTTTATTTCAACAAGATTTAAAGCCGCGTTCAGCAACGAATCGTTTCTTTTTTTTCACCCATTGACGAATTCACGCAGAATATTTTAAGTATAATTGAGTGCACTGAGGAACTCATATTCACAATAATGTTGATTTATAACTATATAAAATACAAAAAAAAAAAAATCTCTGAAAACAACGTTACGTAATATGTGCACAGCCCCTAATACAGCGCGACGGTATTACAGCACAGAATTTAAGATTTTTTGACAAACAATTTTTTTATCTTTCGTAAGAAATAAAATTTTTTTAATAAAAAATATCGTATGTTACTTCTAATAGCTCCAAGAATATGTGTACAAAGTTTCATGATGATCGGTTTAGTAGTTTTTGCGTGAAAGCGCAACAAACAAACTTACATTCACATTTATAATATTAGTATGATGCATGTCTTTTTTAGTGTAGATTTAGTTTAAATCAACATGCTGCAATCATGTTTTTCTTTTTGTGTCTTAACTATTTTTCTGACAACTTAAAAAAAAAGAAAAACATTAGAAAAAAATTCCGTATTTGGCATGTCCTTGAGTCCGATAAATCCAATTAAAACTGCTAAGCTTCTTTTTACTCTATTCGGAATTTTATTGGTTGCCAACTGTTTATTTTAGAAAGTTGACAGATGCTGGAAAAAAATTATAACTGCGAGAGCCTATAAAAAAAGTGTTTGCTCTCTAGACAGGCATTCGTGATGTTATTTATAGAAGCTGAGCAATAATTCCTTTCAAAGGTGAAGGAAAGGAAGAGTTAGAAAAAGTTTAAAGCAAATCGATTTTATTTTTGTATTATTATATTTTTTTATTCCATAACGCAACTATTTTCACTAATGCAAAAAATCCAAAAAATAAAATCAAGAAAAAAAAATCTTAGTTATTCTAGAAAACCTTTTGCGAAATTTTGAAGCCCATCGGTCTCTCGAAAATTAATGAAATTGCTTTTTTTATGTATTAAAGAAATATTTAGTTAATACTTAATATTGGGAGAGGTATTTTTTTAAATTATGAGTAGCACTCAGGGGATGACCTCTACGTATACAGTGCATTGTGCCGGAATTCAGGGAGAGGGATAGGTTAGAGAAGATAGATGTTGAAAATTAAGAAGACTGAACTCTTTTGCAACTCTGCTTTTTGCGCGTTATGTTAATTTTTAATAGCAGTGTTGGGGTGCCTCCGGTGTTAAGTAGACGCATTAACTTTTTTAAGCTGTATTAGCAGACATTTTATTAATTGTTTTACTTCGCCGATGTTTTTTGATTTAATCAAGTGAAAGAAATACTTGGCAGGTGTTGAATAACCAGCGACTTTCAATAAAAGTTTTATATGTTTTGTATTTCTATTTCACATTATATCGTTTATTATTATCATATAGTCTATACTCGTAGTTAGTCAAATCATAAGTTTCTACAATATTTCGAGAATATTTTCTAAAAATAATTAAAGAACTTGTAACAGTATGTGTGGCAAATATTTTTATATTCCCATCAAATCAAAATACATATTTATGTTTTCTTGCGAGTCAACGCATGTCAACACGACCAAAAAAGCATTACAGGCATATGTTTGCTTAAGACAATCAAATAAAAAATATGTTGACAAAACCCCTCGCTCACACTGGCAGGCGACTCATAACCGCAAAAATAGCTTAAGAGACAAAAACTATTTTAGTTTAAGCGACTAGCCACTGTTACGATAAAATACAAACAAACCATTAATGCACTCTTAAAGTAAAATTTATTTTAAATTCGTAACGGTTCCGTGCTTGACCATGAAATTTTGTAAGATATGATGCAAATGTTGCCAATTATTTAAAATATTAAAAAAAAATTAATAATGAAAAACAAGTCGCTTAAGCTATTTTCGCTGTTAAGGCTTGGTAATATATTTTCTTTTGCTAACAAAAAAGAAAACAAAAATGGGTAAACAATAATAAAAGACATAAAAATTGTTTTCATTTATTTGTTATTAGGAGTAACAAAAGGACGAATTTCTATTTCAACTAAATGTTGTTGTGTGACAGCACAAATAGATTTTTCACTTCACTTCACATTTCATATTATTATTTTGGTATGGGTTGTTGTCAAATCTTTTGCAACTTCTAATATTGACAAAAGTATCGATTATATTATGTACACAAAGAACACACGCATGTATGTTTGTATGTATATGTAAGATGTGTTGAAAGTATATATTTTTTCGATTTCTTTTAACATGGATGACTATTTTCACTTTATTAAACAATAATAAAATATTTTACACGTGTTTAAAATTTTTCTGTTATTCGTACACTTTTTTGGGGAACAGAACAAGAAAACTATTTGTCTTCCTTTTTTTTTGATTAGATGAAGTATTTTATTTTTCTACATTTTGAATTTCTTAATAAAGTCTATTACATGCAACGTTTTTAAACTTCAAACATAGATTTCAAATTTTCGTGATGATGTGACAATCGGCTCAGTAGACCTGAAGAGAACTCAGTAGACCTCAAAATAATAATTGTTTCAATCATCAAACGAAGAGATTGAAAAAAATTCATATGAACAAGACTTCCACACATTTTTTTTATAACGCATAACAAATTTCGAACAATCAAATATTTTGACAACTGCTAGTGGCAGAGGGAACATCGAAATAAATATTATGTCTGCTATTCACTTTTGAGGGGGGAGAATTTAATAACTTTCACTACTCATTTTTCATATTACAATACGTTTTATGAACTCAAAGAACTTCCTTTAAAATAGTTTAAAACAATTTCGTAATTTAATTAAAATCAAGGAAATGTTTGTTTAATTTGAAAGAACCAAAGTATATCAATATTTTATACAATCAATATTATATACTTTGGAAAGAACAAATTCTAAAAGCAGATTTTTTTTTTTATAAATTTAAAGACAGAGACAGAAAAAAAAATATTTTTAAAACGACTTACTGCTGAATACTTCATAAAAATTTTAATACTACAAAAACGGAAAACGGTTACCCTTAACTTAAGTTTAGTATTTTTTTCTAAAATTTGTAAGTTTTCCAATATTTATAGAAAAAATGTGTACAAATTATTTATAGTTTCAAAAAATTATTTTTGATAATGTTAGAAATTACGAAATTAATACTAATGTGAACTGTCTGGTGAGATGTAGCAAGATGTAGTGGTGTGGTGGTTAAAGATCCTATTTACTAAACCGATATAAATACATTAGTTCGATTCCCAATAGACTTTGAGTTTTATTACAAGAACTTCAAAACCTCACATATCAAACAACACCATCTACCTGTTGTAAAGAAGCATACCAAGACGAACGTCCGTTCTCGTGAAATCAAAACCTTCGTTGTAGCAGATGGAAAGTTCAGAAGAAGGGAAAACATGAAAATTAGAAGTGTTTAGCAAGATAAGAAACCACATAGCACTACACAACTACATTATAACATTGTACATAGCCGTGGCAGATTGTGCCCATGACGAAATTTTTACTAATTTTTGGCTAAACACTGAACTAATTTTTAGTAAAAAATTTGTTATAAATATGAAAAATTTCTTTTGAAAGACGAAATTTGTATTTTCTAAAATTAAGGAACATTTTACAGAATTTCTGTATAAAAGGCATTAGCGCCATTCGACAATTATTTTGAATTCAGATTAAGTTAAATTTTCCAAAATTTTAGGTCATCTCTTTTGAGTGTATGAAAAAAATGTCCATGTCCTTTTTTGTAAATCTCTGCGATGACCGCTTTATATATGGATGTTAGGGTAAGGAGCGGAGATTAAAGTCATTCCCAAGGAAAATTTTACTTCATTTTGTATGAAACATATTTTTCAATTACTTGGTGGAAAGGGCTATAATCATAGAACGCTTCTTTTAAAGAAAATGCCCTAGATCCATAAGTGAGGATAGTTTTCGCAAAAAAAAAGCCAAAACATATAAGAAAAACAAGCAAGTGTGTCATAAAATGAAAAAAAAAATCCTAAATATGTTCCTTAGTAGAATATATGCAAAATTATGCTTTGAAATGAAAAATATGCAAAAATATGCACAACAAATAGATCTCTAATATAAATGAAATATTTTTATATCTGTTAATGAACTCGAAATAAATTAAAGAAGAACTTTTATGGGAGTGTTATTTACTTTTTTATGTCATAAAACCAAAAAAGAAAAACTTGTGTGTAATTCTTAAAATTTTATAACACTTTACAGACAACTTTCATAAATATCACTGTGATAGTCGAAAAAATAACTTCGATGAATCCTTTTCGAACTATTAGCCCCTAATAGTTCGAAAAGGATTCATCGAAGTTAAATTTTTTCGGGTCAAAAACTATTACAGTGTTATTTAAAAACAGTCAAAATATGCAGGAAAAGCAAGCAAGTGTGTTATAAAATTTAAAAAACATATCCCTAAATATGCTGTTTAGTCGGAAATATGCGAAGATATACTTTGAAAAGAAAAATATGCAAAAATATGTACTAAAATTTTATTGCCAAAATTCTTTAAATATACTGAAACGTATAAATATTTTGATTGTCTCCAAATTCAACAAACAAGAAGAAATATACATTTGCCTATTTGCGGTCTGCCTGATTATTATATTGTCTTGAAATTCACTTTCTCAGAGATCGCACTATACGAGTTGTTGTAGATGGGTTCTTTCTCCTACCCTTTTTCTTATTTTTCTTAATGACCTTCTACGTCAAACTTCCAACCCTATCTACTCTTTTGCAGATGACAGCAGCTTAGTTCATTCGTATTCATTCAGTAACAGGCCAAACCCGTCGGATATCCGGGCAATGCAGCAAAATATGAATAATACACTAAATCGCGATCTCCTGACAATTTCAAATTGGGGTCATGCTAATAGGGTAAATTTTAACGCACAGACGTATGACCGGACATGCTGCTCCATCTGTAAACATGGATGGTATAGATATTGAGGAATCAGAAGCCCTTGATGTTCTTGGCATGAAAATTCATTGTGATGTTCGATGGAATGATCACATCTTTCATGTCTCAAAAGAAGCATTCAAGTGCCTCGGCTTTTTAAGATGGTGTAGGACATACTTCACGCCGGTGCTTCAAAATCTATTTTGAAGTTACTCGACCGCGTACAGGTTAGGGCGAAGAAGCTTATCGGTGACAGTTGGGTAGCCAACTCTATTGACTCAGTGGAGCATCGACGCAATGTTAGGTTCGTTTCATTGTTCTATCTCTACTACAACGGAATGTGTTCTAATGAAATCAGGGAACTTGTTCCCGAAACCCGTCACTTTTCACGTACAACACGGTCTTCATCAAGGGCACATCCCTTTGTGGTCGATATGTCAGTGAACCGCACCACGCATTATAGGGAGATTTCGTACTTTAGCCGTAGTGTTCGTATGTGGAATAAACTCCCCGAAGGGGTCTTTCCTGCCACTTTCAATGTGTCAGAGTTCAAATCGAATGTCCACAAACACTACTCCCTTTTTCGTCCTTCCCAAAACCTATTTTCCTAGTTCCGGCACAATGCCACGCATACGTAGGGGTCATCCCCTGAGTGCTGGTCCTAATTAAAAAAAAAATTCGCTTCGGGTTACTCTAAAAATAAAATACATCTTGAGGATGGTGTTGGCGGAAATATTTAGCGAGTTGACTACTAACCAAACAATGTTTTAGGAAAAGGGTTATGGTCAAGAGCAAGTCAATCAACATCCTAAATGTCGCTGATGTGCATTAGTGTGGCATTGTATTAATTGCTGCTTAAGTGATGAAGACAAAGAACTGGGGGATTACTCTGTATTGCGATGCGATAGCAAATGCGATGCCAAAGCAATCTTAATTATATTGTTTTCGTATCGCATTTGCTTCCGCATCGCAATAGAGAGTAACCCGCCTGTTCCAATTGCGATTGAGAATTTTTTGTTTCAAAGGATTTGGTGCCACCTACCTTTTTATTATGCTTAATTCCAGATTAGAATACTGTAGTTTTCTAAAATAATAAAGTATCAAGTGAAGCACACCGGGTACAACTAATTATAGATAAGATAATAACGACAATATTCTCCAGATGCTATTACATTCGCTATTACTATTGCGTTTTGTTTCCAATACACTTCAAGGAACTTTCAAAAACCTTAATATATTTCTATTTATTCATCTTCAAACAAAAAAAAAAGGAAATAAATAAAATTAAATATTTTTTTTTTGTTTTTAAGGTAAAACACCTAAAAAATAATATGAAATTATAGAAAAAACGGAGAGTTCCTAATATAAACAATTCCCAATTTAATTACATTTGAAGCTAAGAGAACACACAAAAACAAAAATAAAGGACTTTAATATATCCTTTTATTTAAACGGAAAACTTTAATCATGACAGAAAATAAGGATAAAATTATTGAGAAAGGTAAAGACAAGGATAGAAAATCAGAATGTGTAGGGCCAAGAGAAAAGTGTAAGGAAAACGCAAAGGATGCTAAAAATGTTCAACTAAAAGCAGACAAAACAACAATAGAACAACAAACGAAAAGTGAGCAAAGCCAACAACAGCAACAGCATCTGCACATCCAGCATGACAGGTAAGTTAAACAGAAAGCAAGATAATGATTACGTTTTATTGTTATTATTATTATTATTTTTTTTTTTTTTTTGGCTTTCCCAAAAATCCTGTGCAAATATGTACATAAATCTTATATATTATTTACGTATACAAACATACTTACATACATACAATTTATGTAAATTTTATTTAAATCTACCTGAATTAAAATCTTTAACGTAGTATTTTTGGGATAGATTTGGTGTCGGTTGTTGTTTTTTTATTTTTATTACTAAACGTATGAATAAATTAAAAGTAATCAAATTGTAATAAAAAATAAATTTTATTTGGCTTTCGGGTGGGTGGGAGGAATAATTTCTTGTAGAAAATTTCTAAAAAAATGTGAAAGCTTTACAAACATAAATTGACTTCGTTGGATGTTTTAGTGAAATTTGTTATCGTTTTTTTTTTTTTTTGGGGGGGGGTGGTTAAATACTTGTAGATGCTATTTCTCAAATATAAGACCTTTTGTTGTAGTGTTATTTATTACTTTGGGTATGATTAATATATCTATAGACTTTGAAAATTACTCATACGTGGAGTGTAACAGAATTATGTATTGAAAATTCATGGATTTATTCATCCTACTAGTTTATTAACATGAAAGTTTGTACGGATTTGGATGAAATTTGGTAGATGGAGAGCATGAGACCCAGATTGAAGTATAGGGCACTTTTTAAGGGGTTAAAAAGGAAAGTAATTATAGTTTTGGTACTTTTGTATTAATAATTTATAAATTAACACACTGGGTGGGCTGAAATGAGAAAAAAACTGGTAATGTTGGTACTTTGGTACTATGGTACTTTTTTACTTTACTTTTTAGAAATTCTCTGAATGCAATTTGGTAGACGGGTGTGAGCCAGATTAAGGTATAGGGTACTTTTTAAGGGGTAAAATCAGGTCAGATTGGTACTTTTTGTTTTTTTTTTTTTTTTTTTTTTTCTTGCGGATAAAATAAGGAAAATAATATTTTTTCTGTACTTCTTTTCCTGGAAAATTCCCTTGGATTTGAATGAAATTTGGTAGACGGATATCATATAAACCAGATTAAAATATTAGGCACTTTTAAGGGCAGAAAGGGGGCAAATTGTTGATTTTGGTACTGTTTTTATTTTTGTAGCAATATTTAATAAACATTTAATAAATTTTACATACTTTCTGGGGGTTGAGATGAAAAAAAATTGGAACTTTTTGTACTTCTTTATTTAAGGTACTTTTTTAATACTTTTGATGCTTTTTCTTTTGAGAAATTCTCGTAATAGATTGTTATAAAATTTGGTAAACGGAAAGCATGTGACCTAAGTTAAACTATAGAGTACTTTTTAAAGGGCAAAAACGTAACATATTGTTATATATATTTGGTACTTTTTGTTTTTAATTGTTTTTTACGTTGACATTCGTGTATACTTTCTGGGGGGTAAAATAGGGAAAATCTGGTTCTTTTGGTATTGTTGTTACTTTTTTTAATTTTGTTTACAATAACATACAATGTACTTTCTTGGGAGATAAAATAAGGAAAATCTGGGGCTTTTGATATCTTTTGCTTTAAGTAATTTTTGTTTTTGTACTAACAAGTAGCGTAAACGAAGTTACGTGTAAAAAATGGTATGGTATACAATAGAATACCGAAAACTTTTTATATAAAAAAGGTAAAAAGCAATTTCTGAATGGTCATACTAGTTTCTAAATTAAAACAAGAGTGAAATTATACTACCTTCCCCTCCTGACTTAAATACTTTCGTTCACTTCTTACAAGCGTAAAATTTTATGCTTTTCGCATAACGATAATTAACATATTCTTTTAAAGTTTGCAATGAATTTATTCATTAAGTTGCATTAGCTAATATAAATAAAAAAAAAACTTTTAATAAAATAGAAAAAAAACATACAATATGCAACATGAACTAGTTTAGAGGAATGTCAAGAAAATAAATAGAAAAAATGTATGCATGCAGTAGTTTCTTTTGAAAAAAGTAAATAAATTGCACTAGAGAGTGTGTGTGAGTGTGTGTGTTTGTGTGTGTATTTTGTACTTGAATATTTACCCCGTTAAATATGCTTAAAGTATTGAAACTAAAACTTCAAAAAGAAAAAAAAAGCTAAGCAACCAAGAATATGCAAACGAACAGAGCTGCGGGGAGTAAACGAAATATAATAGTTTAATACACGTAAGTTTCTAACACAGTAGTAAAATGTTGTTCTTAAGTTTTTAACAAAATGATTTTTTAGGTTAGTGTGTGTTTGTAAATTTACCCAGCGGGAAAACTCAGAAGCTTTTCTAACTTCAGGCCTTATTAACTGCCTTCTTAGGAATGTTTTTGAATCAATTTATTTTTTTTTCTAACACATTTCAAATAAGCTTCTCTGAGAAGGGAGAAGAGAGATTTAAATTTGTTTGTGTTATACATATTCCAAAGTAAAAGAAAGCCATTAATTAAGGCCTTTCAGAATCACTCTCGTGTGTAAAAAAATATATGAGTATGGAATGGAGCGAGAAGGCCTTGCGCATCCAAAAGAAGGGCCATAGGCCATCTAGAAGGCCTTCGTTGTTCTTCTTTTTCCCGCTGGGTAATTGTACATGCGATTGTATGTATGCAAATATATGAACACATAAAGTCTTAAATATTTTACCCCAGTTTAAGAGACATACATTTTTAACGTTCAAGTATCGATGAGTCATATTAGCCTTCAAAAGCTTTAAATAAAGTTTTTCTTTTTAAGTACAAATTACACACACACAAGAACATACATATGTATGTCTTAAGTATAAAATGCTTGTCAACATGCGTTTGAATAAAAGCAAATACAAAAAAATGGGAAATGAAACTATGTGAGCACAAAGTCCTTATGCACAAATATTAAACAAAAATTTCAGAAACGATACAAAATCAATATAAAAGTAATTTGTTAAGGTCACTAATGGATTACATGCCTTCATAAAAGGCAATTTATCAAATATATAGATGAGGTTATAACAAAAAAAAAAGAAACAAAGACTCACTGTCTACCTCATAGACCTTTAATAAACACTTGTTATGACTAAGCACATTAAATCCTTCTAAATATATTTTTAACTTGTCTACTTTGACTTACCATAATATGTATTTAAACAAATTTTGTTTTATGATGACGTTAAATCGTTCCAAGTTTATGAACTGTTCAAATCTTAAGATTAGATTGATTATATGATTGATGTCGATTTGCTAAAAAGAAGATAAGGAAGTAAAATAAAATTAAAAACTTAATAAAAGTTAATAAAAGTTAAATATACGCTAATAATTATAAGAATTACATATGAAAAGTAATATTATCAGGCTCAAGTTCAGTTTTATTGAATTAACGAAAATTCAAAATTACTAAGAGTTTTTTTTGTGTTGGAAAATATTATTATTTATATCCAATCAGTTTTTTTTTTTTTTTTTTTATTTTTTATTTTTTTTTTAGCAGAACGTTTTTTTTCATCAGCGTTCAATTGTCCATCTTTACAATTTTCGTAAAGTGGATACTAATTGAGAAGAATATCAACTATTTAACCAGTTTTCAACAGAAATAGAATATGAGAATTAATTTTTAATTAAATTTTTATTCTACAATGAAACAGTGCTGGTTAGTACGAAATTCCCTCATTACTGTTTGGAACTAATAATCAACACAAACTCATAGTCCGTTATCATCAAAGTATTCTACTTTGTATTTTAACGTTTTTGTTGTTTTTACTCTATATTAGGGAAATTCACATATTACTGTGACCCCTGCTATTAGGGTATTTATAGCTCGTGCCCAAGCGGAATTAATATTTTTATATTATTATTATTACGAATAAACGTAATTATTAATTATTTCATATGTAAATCAATATAAGTTCAAATAATAATTACGTTTATTCGTAATAATAATAATATAAAAAAATTATAAGAATTTTTCAGAATTGATTTTTAAGCACAGAAATTCTTTACATGACCTGCTATACAGAGTTTTTTCACACAACTTAACGCTAAATATTACAGCAGAAAGTAGCTTTTTTTTTGAAAAAGTAGTAAGATTTAATAAAGCAGCACACAGTAATCTGAATTTTCTACTCAAAACAACTTTAAACCTACAAATTCAAGAGGGTGATGTTGGCTGAAGTGGTTAGCGTGTTGACTACTAAGCACACAATACTTTTTCTTTTGTTAGTTAGCAGAACCGTCGGCGAAGTAAAACAATAAATAAAATACCTGCGTATACTTGCAACACTGTTCTGAAAACGAACAAAACGCGTAATACCAAAGTTGTAAAAGAATTACGACTTCCACTTTTTCAAAAACATCTACCTTTTCTACCCTATCCCTTTCCTAAGTTCTGGCACATTGCATTGCCTAATCATACCCTAAGTGTTGGTTCTACAAAAAAAAAGAAAAACCTAAAAATAAATTAAAATAAAGCCAAATTAATGCCATCTTTGTTAAAACTAGTATTACCAACGTACGACACAATCGTCCGTATTCTAGATGTAAAAAATTTTCTTTTGCATGCATTCTCATTCTTATTCTCAATGAGCTAAATCTATTTACTGAGCTCTATTCTCTTTGGTTCCTTTAACATTCCTACATATGTCTGATTTTTGGTTTGTCAATATTTATGTATGGATGTATGAATATGTATAAGTGCAACTTTAAACGCTTATAGCTCCAAAAATACAAAACCAATGTTAAGCCACAATATGTTCTGCATTTATGTGCATAAATACTTTTGATTTGGTATAAATTTCGCCACAAATTCTATAACAAAATAGTGGCCTTGCCTCAGATTCATCACTGTGGCATATATAAAGCTTTTATTTATTCTACATATTTAGTTTTGTAAGTATAAATTATTTACATCAACAATCGGAAAAGAAATTAATACTGAAAATATTTTGTAGCATTTTGTAATTTAAAATCTGCCATTAAACACTTGTATTTTATGCTGAAATTTATTACAATTGTTTCTTACAAATGTAAATTAGTTTTATTCCCAAAGCGTAATATAAAAAAAAAAAAAAAAAAACTATAAAACTATAATTAAAGCATTTGTATGCTAATAATATTATTGCAGTATTAATTTGCGGTTTGTAATTTTAAGCCAACAAAAGTATAGATAACATGAATAAAACAATAGAAACTAAAATACAGATTTTAATTGTATGATAAATTGCGAAAATGTTTATGTATGTATATGTGTGTGTGTGCAAACATGTTAACAACATCTTGAATAAATTATAAAAACACACAGCATGGGAAATGTTCTAAAAATATTCATTACTAACGTAAATACCAGATACAAGGAAAAAAATCAATATTTGTATAAACTCTGAAATTTTGTATGTATGTATTTCATTGTAAAAAAAAAACATGGTTTTAATGTGTTGTAATTTTCGTAGGATAAGAAATAAATGAAGGAAATGGAAAACGGAATATTCTGTTTTCCGAGAACATGTATTTATTCGCTATTTAAATAATTTACCCTGTGAAACAAAACAAAACTATATAGCAAAGTCCAATATTTTTTAAAACTAAAATTTTCTATCTGGCCTTTATTTTAGGAGAGCTAAAAATTCTCTATACCCCTTCTTCCATTTTGTTTTATTGAAACGCTATTGGAAGTCTTATATTCACACTATTACTTAGAGAACTGCGCGGAACTTTTATTCTTCATATTACAATATTTCAGCTGTTCCTAACAATTTATATATCAGTTAGATAATAACATATTATGTAAAAAAAGAACAAATAATTTAGAGTCGTAAATTATTTGAAGATATGAAGTAAAAAAGGTACCACCTAAAAAAAAAAACATAACTAAAATTTAAAAAATTTTACTTCATTTGAGTTCAAACTATGGATGCCAATCCCAATCCCGAAAAGATTAAGCGAACCGCGAATATCATCATAACTTTCTCCTATAAGCACATAAGCAAGTTCATTGTGGATGCCATTGCTCTTGTGAGAGTCAAATGAAAATATAATAGCCTTTTCCTAATGCAGCAACAAAATAGACAGTTTTGCCGTTTATTTCTTTCTGAATTGCGTTTATAGCACGGACACATGAACAGATAACAACCTTAACAGACATTGGATTTGTATGCATACATCCCATTAATGTTTCTCAACTGGATGTTTTCATTCATAATTTTTTTTGACCGAAGATAGTACAAAAAGAATGATCACCTAGTTTTGAAATCCTTTTTATGCTTGAAACGATTTGCTTGCAGCTCATTTCTAATAATTTCATCCAAAAAACGTGAGCCAAGTTGAAACTTTCCGCAAAAAAAATTTAAAATATCGCATAAGGGATGTGCTTACTCTTTTGGCATACAATATTTATTTAAACCAGGGACCAAGATACATACATATCGTTACCTTAACATGGAAAGGCCCTAACTCCCTTCTTTCCAAATAGCGTTTTTGACTTATATGTATAATTTATAGGGTTACCTATCCGAAATATGAAAAATATAACGAGTTAGAGCTCTTTTTAGATAGAGGACGATATATGTATACATAGATACATATATAATTTATGTAAAATTAGATATGTATAGAAATTGTTTTGATATCTAACACTCTTCAGCTGTAAAGTATCATTACATGTTGAACAATTTGGAAAACCATGCATGTTCGTTCATGTTGTCACAAATATATGTACAATGTACATACAAATGTAAACTAAATTTATTAATAATATTTAGGGTAATTTGTATAAATTTTCATTTATTTCTTTTATGCGTTAAAAGAATTAAATAAAATATTTGTAGTTTACGAGTCATTTTCAATAAAAAAATAATAATCGGGTTGTTACAAAACCAATATTGTTTTATAATCAAGAAATAACTTTCGCTATAGTGATGAAAATCACAAGAAAATTTTAGGCCTAGTAAATGATAAAATCTAGAACTTTACATCCAGAGAAAAGTAATAATTGTGGCATGTTTCCTAAAATATACTACAGTGGTGGACAAAAAAGTTATGATAGAATAAGTTTCTAGGTTGTGAATTGGGAAAATATTTTGTATAAAAAGAAAATTTGTTAATTTTCATTTCGTTCAATTTCTATAAGGATCTGTGAACATCTAAATAAAGGAAACAATTTAATGTAATTTTTTTATGTCTGTAAAAATTTTTTCTTTTATTTTAATTCAAATAAATAAATGACTTTGTAATACAAGACTACCAAAGCTACTTTTTCGAACTTAAGCATGAAATAAATGGAAAAAAAATATTTTTAAATACTAAAGGAAAACTGTGATAGAAACCCATTAAAATTCCCACAAGGAGCAATACTCTCGTGAACTAATGATAAGTGGAATGATAAAAATAATTTTAAAATAATCTCACTCACAACTAAACTCCTACTAAATATGAGATGTGGTGAGAAGCATGGTCATCTGAAAATAATATTTTTGCTGGTCTACCAAAATGAAAACACACAAAAACATACAAAATAATTTTAAATATCTTTCACATTTTTTGCTTTAACAAACCATCTACACAGAGGTAAGAGGTTATCACATTTTTTGGAAATGCTCAATATACCACGACACCATCATAATAGTGGCAGTAATAATAGCTCACAACAACATTCTCCTCAGACACCTAATGCTTCAACTAAAGCGTTAACAAGTGTTGTATGTCATTTGACAGTAAGTGGCGGCAACAGCAGCAGTGGCGGTGGGAGCAATAATTATAAAAACTGCAGCATAAACAATCACAGCATTAAGACAAGCAATAGTAATGCGAAACTTTGTCACCTGGCTGTTGCTGGTAGCAGCTCAAGTGAGGAGCAGGATTATCTAAGTTTGCCAAGTGCCCACTTGCCACGTTCTTCATGTGCCAGTTTTCAAAGTGAAATATTAGTGCTGGATTTGATAAAGGGTGAAATTAATGAGTTTGTCGAAAGGTATTATTAAAATTAAGTGAATGAAGGAACACATGATGAAAATTAACTCATAGATAGATGTTTAAGTGATAAAACAACAAATTTAGTAAATGTTCTTTCTTCAATAAAAGAAATGGAAGGATTTTCATCAGTTTTAAAAGTAAAAAATTAAAATTTTGGTTGGCGTTTGTATATAACTGACGAATTATGTTTAGACACATATAATAGGAAGTATGTGTATGTACATATGTGTATGTATGTACGTACATGCATGCTCATATAAGTATTTGGTTCAGATTAACTGATAATGTCATGTTCAAATATCTTTTTATGAAAAATATTATAAAAAATGTATGATATTTTGAGCTTTTGTACCAAATTATATAAGTTGGTTTTAATTTAGATCTTTCGAAACTAAGTTCGAATTTTCGAATAAAGCCAATGTGGCCATCTAAACATGAAAAAGAACACAAATATAAAAAAAAATAAAGCCAAAAAATTAATAATTTTGTAATTTCGAAATTAGATGCAGATTTTCGAATTAAGCGAAAATCTTCAATAAAACAAAGCGGTATAAATAAAAAAACATGATCAAAAAAGTTTGTTAATTTTGCAATTTCCAAACTAATTTCGTATTTTCGAACATCAACAAACTTGCTTAAAAACTTAATCTGAATATACAGAGTACAATCGCCAAAATATACTTGAAATTCCAACATATTCAATGTTCGAAAATCTAATTCTACTGCACAAATAGTTTAAAAACAATGAAATTTGCAGGTTTTGGCATTGATTTTACAAGAGAAAAAATTGTTTTCATATATGTAATGTTAGAAAAATTTTAAAAAAGTATAAAAAATTAAAGACATTTTCTAAATTTTTTGAAAAAACAATTAAACTTATATTAATTTTGGAATTACGAAATTAACTTCGACTTTTTAAACACAGATAAAACTCCACTAATCGGAATGCAAAAATGCAAAATCACTAAAAGCATTTATTTAATATATGGAATAAGATAGAAAGGCAACAGAAACTTCAAATTGGCAACAATAATATAAATTCGAATATGTTAACGATATGTGTTGAATTCAAAACTTTTTAGATAATAATTAATAATTAATTTTATCTTCCAAATTTTCGTAATATTTTGAAAGCTCTCCATGATGCAAACAAATTTGCCTTAATTTTTTAATTCCGAAATTAATTTCGAAATTTCGAATGTGAACTAAATCAATAAAAACACATTTATTAAAAGTATGCAATAGAGTAGAAATTTGAAAAAACTTGAATTTTGTAATAAAATTATAAGTTCGAAATTATTAAAGAAAATGTCTTGACTCCAAAAGTTTTTAAATAATTTTGTATTTAACTCAAAATATCCTAATAGAAAGTTGTATCTACCAAATTTCCATTATATTATAAAAGTTCTCTATCGACCACACAAATTCGAACTAATTGTTTAATTTCGAAATTAAGTTCAAAATTTCGAATATGATCAAAATTATTAAAAAACATAAAATTATTACTTCGAATATCATAACTTTTATATAATTTAGACTTTTTAAAGCAGCTTGAAGCCGCGAAATATTTTTTCTGGTTTTCGAAGATAAAGAAATATATATTTATCTTAGACAGAAACAAAATTATCCAAAATCTAGAGAATATTTTAATATTTTACTTAAGAAGAAATTATTTTGCAGGCACCCACACAAAGATGATTACGGCACACAACGTGTCTATAAGAAAACCTCACCAAATTGTGTTTTGACATTGTATTTGCCATCACGAGAAATTACACTGTCCGGCAGTAGTCCATCGATATTGCGTGGCATTGTATATGTGGATCCAAAGGCCATACAAGGATATCGTGTCTATGCACAATTGACACTAACATTTCGGTGAGTATATTTTTGAATAAATGAAAATCTAAGCAATTAATTTAAATTCCTTTAAAAAGGTGTTTGAAGTGAATTTGATTCTAATAAAAAAATCCTTCGACTCTAATTAAGAATCTAAAAATTTGAAAAAATGCCACTTGAATCAACACTCGAAACGCACTTCATTTTATGTCTCGCTGAACTAATTAGATATTAATTAAATTCCCTGTTAAGAGTATTTTTCTATAGTGTACTCTTGTACACACATACATATATACAACATTTTTCTTTATATAATATAATAAGAAACACACACACATACATTTGTAGATACTAAGAGGCACATATGCATTTACCAAATTAAGTTATTGATTTTTTCCCTTTGATTCCCTTTACAAAATCAAGATTTTTTTTCTGTTTCAACCTGGTTATGTCAATGTTATAAAAGCGCTAACAGAGATATTCTATACAGATACGAGTATATCTGATATTGTCAGTACCTTTCCCTTTTAACCTTTAATAAAAGTGTTGTTTTTTTTTTCTTTCTTTCTTTTTTTTCTTTCTATTCTTCTGTGACATTTCGTACTTTAATCTATTTAGTTATGGTCGCGAGGATGAGGAAGTAATGGGTTTAAGATTTTGCAATGAGGCCATCATGTCGTTGCATCAAATATGGCCGAGAAATGAAGAACCCATCAAAGAATCATTAAGCCCTTTACAGGTAAGCTAAAGAAATAAAAATTGAGTTTATTAAATAAAATTCATAATTGATTTCCTTTTATCGGAAGCCAGAAATGTTTTCTTTAATCGTTATGATGATTTTCTTTTATTTTTTTTCCCCTGCAGGAAGCTCTATTAAAACGTTTAGGTGAGGGAGCTCATCCTTTCACTTTGACACTGACAGCCCAGGCACCACCCAGTGTACAATTGGTGCCGGCGAAACGTTACTATGGTGCTCCCATTGGCACCAGCTATGATGTTCGATGTTTTATTGGTATGATGATATTGATATATACATTGTAATAAAATTTCACAGGAAATACAGTTTGTCGAGAGAGTTTTTGTCATAAGGGGCTGTGCACATATTACGTAACGCTGTTTTCAGAGATTTTATACCCTCGTAACGCTTTTTTATAATTTTTCAGTGCAAAATTACCAATCCGTAACAAATCTTTAACCCCCCAATTGAATGTTACGTAATATGTGCACAGCCCCTAAGGCAAGACTGTTTTTTTTTTTTTATTTATTCATTTGTTTCATTCAGTTTAATAAGAGAAATAATGCAATTCCCCGCCTCGTGCTTCCCCATTAAAGGTTGCATATATGAACTATTTACCGGAATCCTTCACATCTTAACAAATAACTAACTTTGCATTTAACTTTACACTTCCACCATCATAACAGGCAACTTTATGGCTATAAATGTGGGATGTGATACTCCCATGCACAATTTTTTATTCATCTACTTTGCCTATACATTGTTTAGAAAAGTAGGGTCACGCCACTCCGATATGAAATACATTTTCATACTTTTATTTAATCGAGTCATATGATTAGTGCCACGCCCATAGGAAATATATATTATTAATTTCTATTTAACTGAATTTTATCAATTTTGGATTGCGTATTCAGTTACTATCACAATGAAATTTAGTGATTTGTAAAGTGGACAGTGCCACGCCTATGAAAATTAATTATTTTTTGTTTAGCTTGTTCTCATTAACCAATATTTATTAAAGTTTGCCATAAAAATGTATTCTCTTAAATAATATTTTTTTTTTCGCAAAAAAATGGAATAGGAAAATGCCCATTTGTAACCACTTTTTCTTTATCCGATTTATATGAAATTTTGTAAAAACATTATACACACAGTAAAAGTAGGTGATTTAAAAAGTGGGTTGTACCACGCCTATGCAAAATGTATATATCTACATATATATGTACGTAAGTATGTATTTTATCTAAGTTTTTTTTTTGTATTAAACTCCATTAAACTGCTAACTTTATCAAATATGTAATACATTTCCCTTATTACAAAAGTACACGGGGACACGCCCATTTTTCTACTTTTGATGTTTTTTTTTTTTTTTTTTAATTTCTACAAGCACATTGAACTGTTGAGAACACCACGAAGTTTGCATTTTACATACATTTTATAATTATTAAAATCTTCTACATTAACACTGATTGTAACTTCTATACTCCGCCCCCGGCCTCCCACCGTCTTTTCCATTCAATTTAACCCATTAATTAGTAGACATTAATTGCCACAATTTTATGTAAATTTAAAAATAAGGAAAATTTTATGTACTCTTTTCCACAATTCTTTATATCATTTAAATCACTTTGTTTGCAAAGAAACTATTGACAAACTGCAATTATCTTCTAAGTTTTATTTAAATTAAAGTTTGATGGAATCTTCTTCCTTTTTTTGTAAAAAAAAATATTTGCTTTTAATTCTAATTGAAAACTATAAATTAAAAAGAAAAAAAGCATGTCTGCAACACAAATTTCTTCGTAGAATTTTCGGACGTGTGCAATCAATTTTTAATAATTGTTTTTAAACTTTATAGTATACCTTTAACTTTTTTGCACATAAAGTTCCCATTAAGGTTTTTATTAAAAAAACATATTTTATGGGGCAAAAGTTTTTTAAAAACCAAAGAACTATTGTATTTAAAGAATTTTTAATTTTCCAAAAATTTATTTTGCTTTGAGCTTTAGCGTCTGTGATGCTGATGTTTGTTCAAACATGAGTTCTTAGAAATATTATTTTACTTTTAATGAGTTGTTATCATTTGACACGTGTACAATTTCCAGCTGTCTTGCTAAAGGGCATTAAACGATTTGCCAGGAATGCTTTCAACTAACAGATAAAAAAAAAATATAATTAAAAAGAAATTTGGAAAAAGATGAAAAAACTTTTAAGGGGATTAAAATATTTCTCAAGTATTTTATTTAACTTAAAAATACAACTCAACTTTTATATTTCTTTCTGTTTTTTTTTCTTTAGCTGATAAATCCGATGAGAAATTTCATCGTCGTGCTTCGGTTAAAATGGGTGTCAGAGTCATTTATCGTACAGATGTTTTTAATCATGGCATTAATGGTCCGGAAAACTTTGCCGCTTTAGTAAATAATCCAGTAAATACAACGCCGCCGCCACCACCGCAAGCCACAGCTGTGTCCTCTGCCAACTCGGATACCAGCACCACCCATGTAATTTCCATAAGCTCGGCCACAAATGAAACTCAATCTGATAATATGGCTTTGCGATTGCAGCAGCAACAACAACATCATCATTTGCCAGAAACAGCTTGTGCAGAGACTTCTTTGCATGCTAAGGTTCGCAAATCGGAACGAGGCGAGTCTTTTCCCAAGTTGCGTTTGTCACCCAAGACATTTCGTTTCAGTAATCGTTTTGGTCGCAGCAAAAGTGAAGTGGAAAGATGTCCAAATGATCCGTTTCATAATTATAGTAAATCATTTCAAGAGGTAGATTTTACAAATTCATTTCCATATTTATATGCCTAATGGCGTTTAACTTCAAAATCAAATATTTTACGATTTCATTTTGGTCACTCTAAGCGTATGATTATTATTAATTCCTAAACTCTTAAGAAAATTCAAGATTTCCGAACATATTAAAGCTTCTACGCATCATTTAACTTTTTAATTAAAGAAAACAATTCAAAGCACTTGTTCTCTCTCTGTTTATTGTCATTTTTGTGTGTGTGTCAATTTTATGATATCACTTATTAAAAATTAACTTTTTCCAAGTTAATATAAGACTTATAAAAAATTTTTTTCTGCTTTTACTATATTTCGTTTTTATGTATGTGACATACCATCAGTACGATAGTGTTTGCAATACCAATTTAAGTGCTGGGCCCCAGGGTGCTGTAGATAAACCATTCCTTTTGCAAGATGGTCGTGTTGGGCTACGTGCCAGCTTGGACAAATCCTGGTATACGCATGGTGAAAATGTTTGCGTCACCATCAATATACGCAATGATAGTAGAAAGACTGTTCGTAAAGTTCGTGTAAGTATAGTATTTGTTATTGCTTCTATTGAGTTGAAAATGAAAATAAAAACATAAAAACATGATGCATTGCACGAAAATCAAAATTCACACAATGTCAGGCATTCAGATAAATGCTAAATGGCAAAGAGTCACGTCTATCAAAATTAATGGGAATAATAAATAACACCATTAAGAGCAGAAAATGAAATTTATATTTTTAAAATTGATAATATTTTGATAAATATTTTTCTTTAGTGTTTACTGAACGTCTAGTTATACTTTAGCCATAGTGTAGAAATATATGTATGTACAAATAAATTTACTTAGCAAAGATGAAATCCAACAATTTTAGTCAAGCTAATTTTGCATTTAACAGACCACTGTGTGAAACACTTAATTTTCATAGTAACAGTTGATGAATTTCATTTAGGATGACGATTTGCTAGTGTAGTAACTTAACCATAATTTTTAGATAGTAAGATATTCATATGAAAAGTAATTTTATCAGGCTCAAGTTCAGTTTCATTGAATTAATGAAAATTCAAATTACTAAGAGTTATTTTTTTATGTTGAAAAATATTATTATTATGTATATCCAATCAGTTTAGCAGAACGTATCAGTACCGATTTCAAGGCCGCTACACCTCTCATCAGCGTTCAATTGTCCATCTTTACAATTTTCGTAAAGTGGATACTAATTGAGAAGAATATCAAATATTTAACCAAGTTTTCAAGAGAAATAGAATATGAGAATTAATTTTTAATTCATTTTTTATTATATTTTTACACATTGAAAACAACTTTGGTTAGTACGAAATTCCCCATTGGAAATTACTAATAATCAACACAAATTCATAGTCTTCAAAGTATTCTACTTTGTTATTTAACTTTTTGTTGTTAGAAAGATATTTATATATATCACCATTTTTTCTGTAATTGCAACAAATTTGCAACAACTTCTGCTATGACTGATAATTATAAACTTGGCTTGATTTTTGGTTTGTATCTTTGCTAAATAAGTTTAAATTGATCTTTACACATAAAGTGTAAGAAAAGTCTAGTCATAAACTAGTCATAGTTGTATAGTCATAATCTAATGATAGTCTTGTTATTGTCTTGTCATAGTCTACTCATAGAGTAGTCGTAGTCTAGTCATAGTATAGTCATAGTCTCCTCATAGTCTACTCATAGTCTCCTCATAGTCTAGTCATAGTCAACACATAGTCTAGTCTTAGTCTAGTCATAGTCTAGTATTAAACTAGTTGTAGTCTAGTTAGAGTCTAGTCAAAGTCTATTCATAGTCTCCCCATTACCTCTTTATTGTCTAGTCATAAACTAGTCATAGTGGTATAGTCATAATCTTATGATAGTCTTGTTATTGTCTTGTCATAGTCTACTCATAGAGTAGTCATAGTATAGTCATAGTCTCCTCATAGTCTACTCATAGTCTAGTCATAGTCAACACATAGTCTAGTCTTAGTCTAGTCATAGTCTAGTATTAAACTAGTTGTAGTCTAGTTAGAGTCTAGTCAAAGTCTATTCATAGTCTCCCCATTGCCTCTTTATTGTCTAGTCATAGACTAGTCTTGGTCTAGTCATAGTGTAGGAAAATTCTAGCCATATTCTGGTCTAGTTATGGTCTTGTCATAGTCTTAGTAGCACACAAAAACTTCAAATACTTTGACACACTAAACAATCCAAATGGTCTATCTAGTCAAATTGACTGGATTAAAATCATATTACAAATTAAAATCACAAAAAGACAAAAAAAAAATATTTTTTACAAAACAAAAGTTTTCCTAGAAAAAAACGGTACGACGATGGCATTAGCTCAAGTGATTTGCTTGAGTCATGCATATTCATGTCTTATCAAGCATAACTAATTATTTCAAGTTTACATTAATTGGATATATAATTTGAAAATTCTTTAAATGTATAAATAAATTTAACCAATGAAAATGAGGGTGGTGTTGGCTGAAGTGGTAAGCGCGTTGACTACTAAGCAAACAATGACTTGGGGCCTGGGTTCAAACCCTGGCCAGAGCAAGTCAATCAACATCATTAATTGCTCTTAATGTACATTAGTGAGACATTGTATTAATTGTTGTCGGACTATTTAAGTGATGAAGGCATAGCACTGGTCACTAAAAAATGTTCCGACAGCGATTGATGCTATTCGGTTAGCAGAAACATCGGCGAAGTAAAACAATTAATAAAATGCCTGCTAATACAGATGAACATAGTTAATGCGTCTACTTAACACCGGAGGCGCCTCAACACTGCCTTACAAATTAACATAACGCGCAAAGCAGAGTTTAGGCTCAGTGCACTGCATACGTAGGGGTCATCCCCTAAGTGCTGGTCCTAATAAAAAAAAAAAACAAAAAAAAGAGAAGAAATTTCTTTGGTAAATTGTTTTTGTCATAGATCATAGTTCGTAAACGTGAAACTTAGTGAACGTGATAGTATTTTCAATACAATTCACCGTATTGTCTTTTTATGGTGAACCTCCAATGAGAGTGTGTTAAAATTTACTCACCATGTCATCATTGTTATATACTAACATTTGTTTTCATTTTAATGAACTATTCCAAATCTCTTTGCTGTCGCCCACATGTAAAATATTTGTAAATTACTTAGACATTGTGTGGTATAGCAGAAGCCTGAAATATAATAATAAAATTTCCTTTTTATAGCACTAAAGGTATTTTATTTATTAATATTTAGTTATTTAGATTTATGTCATAATTTCCTTTGGCAGATGTTAGGTTGCCTTTGAGAACAGTATTATTATTACTTGTTTGTTTTATCGTAGTGAATAATTTAAATTGTTCCTTTATAATAAGAGCACTATAGTAACAACAATTCACTTTATGTCTGTAATTCTGAGAACTCATCTTTGTAATGGCAGGTTAAATAACAAAATGGTTGAATTGAATATTTTAGGTGAAAACGAATGCATAAAAGAATTTAAGAGGCTTTTTTAAAATAAATCTTTAAATTATTTGAAGTATTTTGAATATTTGATTGTAGAAGAAAAATAAACAAAAAAAAAAATTTAAATGTAAATTTTTGATTTTTCCCTTAAGTAGCGCAAAAAAAATTTTTTTTAGCTGAATATTTAATGCAGTTTATTTTAAAATATGTAAAACACATGTATGATTAAATAAATGATAGAGTGCTAAAGCCGGTTGTGCCGAATCATATATACCTTTCACCAAGGTTTATATATATAAATGTTTTAGATAAACATATATAACTAGCTGATCCCGGTGTAGTTCGCTACCCCCCTCGTTATAAAATAAAATTAAAAGTACTTTCCATATGTAAATCAATATAAGTTCAAATAATAATTACGTTTATTCGTAATAATAATAATATAAAAATATTAATTCCGCTTGGGCACGAGCTATAAATACCCTAATAACAGGGGTCACAGTAATATGTGAATTTCCCTAATATAGAGTAAAAACAACAAAAACGTTAAAATACAAAGTAGAATACTTTGATGATAACGGACTATGAGTTTGTGTTGATTATTAGTTCCAAACAGTAATGAGGGAATTTCGTACTAACCAGCACTGTTTCATTGTAGAATAAAAATTGAATTAAAAATTAATTCTCATATTCTATTTCTGTTGAAAACTGGTTAAATAGTTGATGTTCTTCTCAATTAGTATCCACTTTACGAAATTTGTAAAGATGGACAATTGAACGCTGATGAGAGGTGTAGCGGCCTTGAAATCAGTACTGATACGTTCTGCTAAAAACTGATTGGATATAAATAATAATATTTTCCAACACAAAAAAACTCTTAGTAATTTTGAATTTTCATTAATTCAATAAAACTGAACTTGAGCCTGATAATATTACTTTCCATATGTAAATCAATATAAGTTCAAATAATAATTACGTTTATTCGTAATAATAATAATATAAAAATATTAATTCCGCTTGGGCACGAGCTATAAATACCCTAATAACAGGGGTCACAGTAATATGTGAATTTCCCTAATATAGAGTAAAAACAACAAAAACGTTAAAATACAAAGTAGAATACTTTGATGATAACGGACTATGAGTTTGTGTTGATTATTAGTTCCAAACAGTAATGAGGGAATTTCGTACTAACCAGCACTGTTTCATTGTAGAATAAAAATTGAATTAAAAATTAATTCTCATATTCTATTTCTGTTGAAAACTGGTTAAATAGTTGATGTTCTTCTCAATTAGTATCCACTTTACGAAATTTGTAAAGATGGACAATTGAACGCTGATGAGAGGTGTAGCGGCCTTGAAATCAGTACTGATACGTTCTGCTAAAAACTGATTGGATATAAATAATAATATTTTCCAACACAAAAAAACTCTTAGTAATTTTGAATTTTCATTAATTCAATAAAACTGAACTTGAGCCTGATAATATTACTTTCCATATGTAAATCAATATAAGTTCAAATAATAATTACGTTTATTCGTAATAATAATAATATAAAAATATTAATTCCGCTTGGGCACGAGCTATAAATACCCTAATAACAGGGGTCACAGTAATATGTGAATTTCCCTAATATAGAGTAAAAACAACAAAAACGTTAAAATACAAAGTAGAATACTTTGATGATAACGGACTATGAGTTTGTGTTGATTATTAGTTCCAAACAGTAATGAGGGAATTTCGTACTAACCAGCACTGTTTCATTGTAGAATAAAAATTGAATTAAAAATTAATTCTCATATTCTATTTCTGTTGAAAACTGGTTAAATAGTTGATGTTCTTCTCAATTAGTATCCACTTTACGAAATTTGTAAAGATGGACAATTGAACGCTGATGAGAGGTGTAGCGGCCTTGAAATCAGTACTGATACGTTCTGCTAAAAACTGATTGGATATAAATAATAATATTTTCCAACACAAAAAAACTCTTAGTAATTTTGAATTTTCATTAATTCAATAAAACTGAACTTGAGCCTGATAATATTACTTTCCATATAAAATTAAAAGTATTTATATATCCTATTGTGACGATCGGTCCAGTAGTTAAGACTATATTACGATTTTTAATTTTAATAAAAAGGAGCGTGGTCCCATCCACTTTTCTCCCGGTACGTATTCCAAATTATGGCAATACCATATGTAACAAATATCATCGACGTAGGTCAAAAAATGCCCAAAATATGGCGATTTCAATTTTTGGGTTATATGGGAGCTGCCACGCCCACTTGTCCGATAACGCCCATTTTTGTCCTGATTACTCACATTAGTAACATATGAACTATTGCAATGTTTCAAAACTCTTGCTATCACAATAGTCAAGATATATGATGTTATTCAATTTATGTGGGAGGGGCTACGCCCACTTGAAATATTAAAAGCCTAAAACCATCCTCTATAAATTCCCTTTTGAATGACACCAGTTTGGGTCAAATCGGTTGGATAGTTTCCGAGTCTATAGCGAACATGGGTACAAACATTTTTTGTATTTTATATATATAGATAGGAACGCGTCATAAATACAGAAATGCAAATTTTAAGCGTCCTTTGTTTGGGGTGGCCGCTATTTTGAATTAAAAGCGATTACGCTTTGTCCTCAGCTGTATTCTCAGAAACCCTCTTTGTTAGATTCCCATATTATGGGAATGATGCCAAGTTTGGCCAGCCAGTGTTTGGGGTAGCCAAAAAAAAAAAAATTTAGCTGTAATATATTTACACTATTTAATATTTTTATCAATTTTTCATTTAATTTTCAAAATAAAATTTTCCATTCCTGGCCACTGCCATCCCTGAACAAAAATTGAACAAAAAAAAAAGAAGATGATTTTATTAAGTAAATATATACAACCGGTTAACAAGCACTGCTGTAGTGTGTTAAATTCTAGTCCCGATGATTTAAGATTCAATACAGTGGCACCGTCATATATTAATCAAATATCGGAAGCGATATTTTTTTTTTGCTGATTTTCAATACGAATCGTCTTAAGAAAAAACCTTACAAAACAGTCAAATATCCAAGTTTCCAACTTTTCTGGTGACTTTGGAAAACCGATTTCAGATACAGGCAGACGCAAAAACTGACAGACAGACGGACATTGATCCACTTCTATATATAAAATATTTATACTTTATTTATAAATTTTTCGGAATATACACAGTGGAATGACAAACCTATAACCTTTTTGATGCAGGTTATAATAATATGGGGTGTATGATTAATACGTATTTCTCTTATGATTTAAAATTCTACACAGATCTTTCACTTTAAGTGCTTGGCTAATAAGAGCTCAGCTTTTTTTTCTCAACACAAATAAAGTTATTTATCATGCTAATAATAGCAATTTATATGTGTGTTTGTGCGTGCGTGTGTGTAATTCTTTTCTTTCAAGTTTCAAATATTTTTATGTTTTAATGCCACTGAGAGAGTGTGAGAGATAAAATAAACAGAGCTGAAGTTAACTTTGTTTGCGTCACGCTGCTGGTTTTATGTCTTAATTTTTTTGCTTGCTTTTTTTTGCATTTTCAAGTTTTACATTAAACTTTTTATGAATGAAATAAAAAAGTTATTCCATTTGGCATGACAGAAAAAAAAAGTTTGCAACACTTGCAGGCATATTAAAAAAAAAAATGAAAAGATTATAGAAATAGTGAAGAGTGCTGGAATAAAATGATTAGGATTGAACCTGTGAAGCAGCAAGTCCCGAAGTAAAAATAGTTGCTTTTAAAAAACTCTTGGAAATGGAAAAGGAAAAAGGCGCAGATATATATAGACATCAAATCAAGTATGAAGACGAAAATGTTGAAAATTTTCAAGAAATTCTAATTTTCGTTTGTTTTTAGAGAAAAGTTGTAGCCCCTCTGGTGCTAAGTAGCTGCATTAACTTTCTTAAGCAGTATGAAGAGCTATTTAATTAATTATTTTAATTCTCTAGCGATCCTGCTAACCGGCAAAGAAGGTTGCAGTTGTATACATTAGCTTGGGCCAGTATCAATCGCTGTCGGTACAGTTTTTAGTGACCAGTACTACGTACGATATGTTCAAAAACGATTAATTTAATGTCCCTCTAATTCACATTAAAGAAATTCTCGATATTGATGACATGGCCATAAGCTTTGCAGACAACGCTACCCTGAAGAAATTTTTTTGTTTCCTGAAAGTCTCTTCATGAAATTTAAATTTAGGATTTACGAATGCAGAGCAAATAAACCAACTATAATTTACGGGGTAAGTTCCCAAAAAAGAAAGTGAATTTTCCAATTTTTTGGGCCTTCGATTATTGACTTTTTTTCGAAAATTTTGGGCATGAATTTTGCCAAAAAAAAAGCGTCATATGAGCATCGCTCAGAAATTGTTGTATGACCTCGAAAGCAATTTCCAATCATCCCAATTATTTATAAAACAGAATTAAGCCAGTGTTTTATAATCACCTTTTTTCTTGCAAAATTTCTCCACAGTCAAGATAAGTTTTCTACTGTGCATCTGGTTTGAATCTAAAACTATAAATATTTTTTTCATAAAATCTTGTTTCTAATAGAAACAAACATTTTTTTTTTACCAAAATGCCACATTTTATGTAATTTTTCTATCTTGCTTCATTTATTCTTTTATTAGTTGCAATAAACTGAAAAATAAATATGCATCTGTTGTATCAAACCACAATTTTTATTTTTCTATTTATATTTTTACTTTTTAAAGGGACAACTGCTGTTTGGAAAACTTGGTTTGTCTTAGAATCTGATTAATGAAAACAAAAAAGACATTATAAATAAAAATAATTTTTCTATGATAGTAAACATTTGAATTTCGTTACTTTTATTACATAAATTGTGTTTTGGATATTTTTACTTCAATTGTTGAAAAAAAATCGTTTTGTTAGTTAATTGCAAAATACGAAAATCATTTGGCTGCACTTCAATCTAGTAAAAAACAAAATTATTTTACTGAAACACAAAACTTATTATGTGTTTTTTTTATTCACCCTAGAATACTAATGTACTTCAATGCTTCGCATGCATTTCATTTAAAAGCTTTACTAGACTCTTTTATGTTTTGAAAAACATAATCAAATTCAGTCTTTTTTATACTTTGTTAACGTGAGTAATGAAAAAATTGGAATGATATTGCATTAGCGGCCTAGGGTTAATTAATATTGGCAAGTGCTAACAACTTAAATGTTTTTATGCTAAAAAAACATGCAGCTTTTAAAGCACGTCTTGTTTCAATACTTTAATAAATCTTCTACGTGCTCTTTATTTAAAATTCGCAATTGCTTTTCAATATGTAAAAATGTTTTTCTATTGTTTTTTTCATGGAAAACTCTTTAATTTATATGCAAAATTTACATTCGAGAGTATAAAAAAAAATTTTAACCAATCAATAAAATGAAAAATAAAATCATAAAACGTATTAAGTTATATGCGAAATTTACATGTTCTGTGTGTGGTGTATGCAAATAGAGCATATTTTTAGGCGCTTCAATGACCTCTCATGATAACATGTGAGCCTGTATGCATGTCCTCGTATATATGAACAAATAAATAAACGAATGTTTTTTCACGTTATTTTTTATCTCTACGATGAAATAAAAATGTTTAAAACCATGAATATTTTTCGTATGCCCTTAACATTTGCCTAAATAAATATTTGTTAACTGTAATAAAATTTATAATGTTTTATGAGGATTTATTTTTTTTTCGTAATAAAATTTCAATGGCAGCTGGATACTTTTTTTCTGGTTTAACGTATAAATTACACAAAACAAGGAAAGAGAAAAATCACTCATGTAAGGGCAGAACTTTGAATCAACAATAATGTTTTGTGTAACAAGATGGAGATTAGCCAGCTTTCGCTATTTTTATACCCTTCACCAAAAAAAAAAAATATGGGCATTTATAGGTTTATCATTCCATGTGTAATTTCCACAATAATTATACGTGGTACATAAAGTAAATATATATATTCGGGATTCTTATAGATAGGGAACTTGAATTGAATTGTCTTAAGCCGTTTCGTATTGAAAATCAACAAAAAAAAAATATCGGTTCCGATATTTGATTAAATATACACATACATATATGCCAGTATGTCTGTAACCATTCCGTTAAGCAATTTATTAATATATGACTGTGTCCCAGTATTAAACCAAAGATCAGATTGGAATAATTTGGAATATTAAAATTAGATTTTGTTTCATCTTGTGATTTTTTGACAGAAATCATTGAATCGTAGAGAATTTAATTTATTTCCAATCAAATTTTTACAAATTGATTTTAAGAAAGCTTTTATTATTTTTGCAATATACTTCATTTATTCCATTGGTTTTCAATTTCCAATTAAAACTTAAGTTTTCAAAGATTTGATTTTTTTCTATTCTCAAAACCACAATTTTTCATTTAGTGACTTTTTTTTTTTGTTTCAAACAAAAACTATTTTCTTTTTCCATTTTCGTTAGAATAGTGAAAAAATTATTATGGGAAAACCAAAATTTACTTCTCATTTACTTTGAAAAAAGTTGCATATTTTTCTGAACATTTTTTGCACACTTAATTTCTAACCGTATTAAAATCTGTTTGCAATGGCAAAACAAAAAAAGAAACCACAATTTTCAATCAAAATCTCTGAAGTATTTATATTATTATTATTTACAATCTTCTTATGCAATTGTAACAATTATTCTTTCGACTAACCACAACTTTTTGTGACACCTCCTTAAGGTATGCAACAGAAAATTGAAAAACAAAAGTAAAAGTTTGTACTTGATGTAAATAAAGTTTTTACAAAACAGCAAAATAGTGACTGATTTTTGTTAGAAGGTAGCACAAAAATATCTATTCGAAAAATTTACACCTGGCGGAAGACAATTAAACACTTTTGTATACACTTTTATAGTGGAATAAAATTTTGTGGAGCTTAAATACCCGAAACATATTACATACAATAATTGTTATTTGATAAAGTTTAGTGTCATATTGTAAATTTTCCCTGCAATATTGTACAACTTTATACTTTAAATACATGGATTACAAGATTTCCTATGACACTTCACTATAAGAATGTTGATAAGGGTTAACATACATTTTCGAGCCATAAACAAATTAATTTTTCTAATTAGAAAATAACATAGAAAACACTTTTAGGCATAAAGTTTAAATTGAGATGTTCCTTTTTTCGGGGGGGTAGAAAGCAACAACGATTACAACAACTCCTCATTACACTTAAACATAATTTTTATTAATTTAAATTTTGAGTGTATGAGTTTCTTTATTTTAAATTTCTAATAGTAAACACGTGTCACTTAATGGCAAAAGTTTTAATACCTTCAAAAGGCAACACGCAAACAAAAGTTGTAAAAAAAAGTTTTCTTATTTAACACTCAAAGTTGGATATTGTGTTGTTTAGATGGCATATTTGTATGTTTTTATGCGGAGTACTTTAAATAAATGTATGAAGTGAAACGTGACGTTTCTTAGAAACAGTGAAATTGTTGTACAAATTTCCCTATTGAATTCAAAAATTTAACCACAATAAAATTTTTCTGTTGTTTTCATAATATAAACTGTCCTTTGCTTCGTCTTTTTCCAAGAACTAAGAAATTTTTAAAATATTTAATTTCTTTTGAAATGCAGATGCCAATAAGGAATTAACTAAATTATCTTCAGGGAAGTGTTCTGTTTCAGCATAATTCCCCTACAGGAAGTATGCTGAAAAAGTTGCAACTCGCAAAAAAAAGTCGTTTCTACTTAAACAACTTTTAAGTTTTTAATGAACTAAAAACTTTATAATACAATAAAAAAAAATTGTTTCACTTCTTAAGGATAGTTCATGAAATATTAAAATAAAAGGGTATTCTATAGCGAGCATTGTAAATTGCTTAAAATATTTTTTTTTCTTTTGTAATAGTACAAACAAATTTTTACACTTAATATTTTCAAAATTAGTGAATTGTTATACAGATTAAAATATTTTACAAAGAAAACATCAAAGGGTATTCAATCCGTTAATGTAATTTTGACTGTATAATTTTTGAAATGAGCAGCATTTTGGAATAGCCTGAAATTTTCGGAGGTATTTCTGCATTTTGGAGGCAATAGTAATGAATGTTCTACAAACGCACCAATTATATTAAAGGGTAATCTATCAATTAATGTAATTTTGAAAAAAAGCGGCATATTATAAATTGCAATTTTAACACAAATAGATTTTTCAAAATCAATAAAATTTATTATTAAATAAACTATGCTATGAAACAAAATTGTTTCACTCCCCTCGCAAAAGGAAATAAAATCACCATAGCAAAAAAGACACTATAAACAAAAAAACGCTAAATACACAATAGCAAAAACGCCACTATAAACTATAAAAAAACGCTAAAACGAAAAAGAGTCGACAAAAGTAAACAAAAGTTTTCAAAATGAAAAAAAAAACGCTAAAACAAAAACGAAATACCTCACTTAAACAAAAAAATGCGTTAAATCGTCAATATTTCGATTCCACCGACAATTTGAATTTTTGAGTTATGCCATTTAGTTAGTACAGCAGCATTACGCAGGTTACATAACGCTACCTTACTATAGAAACGTCCTCACTAATTTATTTTCAAATAGCGTTTTTTTTTGTCTTTTTGATAATACAGAGATTTAAAAAAATGAATTAGGGATTTTATAAATTCTTAAACTAAAATAATTAGTTTATTTAATGAAGTTTATAAACTTTTCTACTCATTGTTCAAGCTCATTTTAAACAAAAAAATAAAAGCATATAACTTTTCTCATTCATTAATGTTAAAATACATTCACACGTACATACTTACATTAATACATACTCGTATGTATGTATATCGTATATAAAGCATAAAACAAGTAAGAACTTGTTTAAAACAAAATTTGTCAAACTGTGCGCATGATGAATATCAATTATATATTTAATCAATATTCATCATACGTTCGCAAAATTTTACTAAACTTTACTTGTTGTTAGCAAATTTGTAATTACATCAGTGAAAAGTTGCTTTATTTAACATGGAAAATAATAAAGAAGTTGTGAAAGGAAAGAACAGACAGAATCGATGATGCTTAAAATTGCGCAGCTTAGGAAGAGACACACAAAAAATTAGCCGAGAGTATTCGAAAGGGGATTTTTTTTCGTAATTATTCTTTCCTATATTTTGAATAAATTGAATGAAAGTTAACTTAATAGAAACAGTAGGCTGCGCTAATTAAATTACATCAAGAAAGAAAGATGACAAAGATTTTGATATCGCCGATATATCGATTTCGGAGCTGTATAGTTAATTTATTCATTTTAGTTTCAAGGAAAATATTTTATTTTCAGTTAAGATACAATCAGTTTTTTTAAATAGTTTTCATCTTAATTAATTCCAATTTTTTTTATTTGCAGTGAACTATTTTATTTGGTGTACTAAAACAATGGCAAAAGTGTAGCATACTATTAGGTGTATTTTGTAAATATTTCGATGGTGAAAATTTTCTTTGCTTTTGTTATTTAATACAGTTTGCCAAAAAAAAAAGAAAAATTTGTTTTTTTTTATTAAAAAAAGGCATTTTTAATGCATGTGCTTCAATATTTATTGCATGACCTTCTTTAAATTGAACTCTTAGGGGTCATATTTAAGTTGGAAAAAGTCTGTATTTGTTCTATGGACAAATACTCGTTAAAAGCATACTAAGCTTCTCCAATAGTTTGTACACTCGTGCAGGGATGTATTATATATTTAAAGCAACAAAAAAAAAACTTTTTCCAAAACGAAATAGAAAAAAAGTAACCACGAGCAAAAAGCAAACACACAGTATTCAATAAAAAAAGAAAACTTCAGTTTAGCCATGTGTTTTATAAGACAAAGTAATTTATTATAAAACTGCTTGGATGAAAAGAGAATTATTTATAAAAACCGAAATAAGTGATGGTGATGTTTCTAATAAAGAAAAATGGAAAAATAAACTAATGTATAAAATATATTTGCTGTATAAATGCAAACGTTAAGCTCTTCTACTAAAAAGGGGCGAGTACTGAAAGAAATAAGAGATAATAAAACTTTTTTTTGGTAATAATTAACTGTAAGGAAAACAAAAACAATTATAATTTACGGTGCTATAAAATTTTGTTTACTGACATGAAAACAATGCTTTAATGCTTTTGGTTAAACAAAAACTTTTTGTATTAAAACTTATTTACAACTTATTAAAAATTAATTAAAAAATTAATTTGAAAATAAACATATTTAAAATGAACATATTTAAAATTGTTTTAACTTAACCCTTCAAATATGCAACATACTTTGCGAAACATAGGGAGGGAAGATAGATAGTGAACACGTAAAGGGTCTTTCATTTAGCGCTTCATATCTTTAGATTTAATTAAAGTAAACTTTTGTGTGAGATATCATCGATATTTTTTATTCGTTTGAAACACACACCTACTGATGAAATTATGTTTACCTCCAACTAAAATATAATCTCTAATAATCTTTATCAGGAGCAGGAACCTCAGCCACCGGCCCCCGAAAACCGCACACACGATGCATTACGGTCTACTGATATCGCATTTGATTAACTTTTCTGTATGCTTTTCGCAATAAAATTAATTTGATTTAACGTGCTGTACCTTGATTTAATAACTTGCTATAAATCATTTATTTTCCAACTTAAATACAATTTTGTGTTGTCGTCATCGTCGTCAAATCGCTCAACATGAAATAATGATTTTTTTTTTTTAGCTTTATGCACAACATATTTGTACAGAACAATTTTTATTAATTTCATTATTATATTAATCATAAAAGTTAAAGTGAAAATGAAAATCAAATTTTTTTCTGAATGAAACATGCAACAAGCACTCAATCTGAAAGTCTAAAAATAGAAGTAGCGAAGAGTACAGTTATAGAATGAATAGAAGAAACTTTTAAGGCATAACATTCAAAATGGGTTCGAAATGCTGATGTTCTTTAATATCATACTTGGAAGATCTAAGAAGAATTTGAAGCAATGAATTAAATAGTATGAACTTTGTTTTTATTATCATCCCCTTGACTTCTCATTTTCACCGAATGGTGGTTAAATGTTTCAACATTTTTAATAGAATTCGTAGACAAAGAAAATATGCTGATGATAAATTTTTTGACGCATGCGATTAAAGATTACGTATTTTATGCATTTTTTGGAGTTTTTAGAGTTGACGAAAAATTTGCAAAGAATAATATTCGGGAAAACTTTGTTCAAATACTCTTATTCCAATAAAAAGTCCTCACTCATCAATCAAATGCATTCGAACAAATATTTGTAATAACTTTCAAGATAGTCCATATATATGTATTTCATACAAGAATGAGGTTATTCAAAATATTATTCGAATAAAAATATTCGAATAAAATTTATTCGAATATAGATATTCGAATACAATTATTCGACCTAAATTATTCTATAAAATTATGCAAAAAGAAAAGTAAGTGTGGATGTAGTGTGAAATACACATCCACTCGGAGACCCTATTGGATCCATTGTGATTCCCTTCATTTATAACACAGGTCAACAGCGAAAACTGGCTGACCAGCTTCGATTTGACACTATGCCCCTTCAAAGCTTTCAGCGCCGCCTGACTGTCAACGTAGAATATTACCTCCACGCCTTCAGTTACGCGTTCTGTCACTAGTTCCGTGGCCTGAGGATCCCTAGGATCTCAGCCTGAAATACACTACATTCGTTCGGTAGCCTAAAAGACCTACGAATGTCCGTCCCTATAAAATAGATGCC
This sequence comes from Lypha dubia, assembly GCA_947311025.1. Taxonomy (NCBI): domain Eukaryota; kingdom Metazoa; phylum Arthropoda; class Insecta; order Diptera; family Tachinidae; genus Lypha; species Lypha dubia. The sequence continues at coordinate 6,101,537 of OX371262.1, read as the reverse complement.
AGCACCCATGCCTACCCTACACCCATTTTCGATCCATCTGTAAAGACCGCGCAGCCCTCGTACAGTCTATCAGATTCGACCCAAAGATCCCTATCCGGAATAACTAGTGAAGGTGTTCTAATAAAATTAGTCTCAACAACCTTGGAGTCCGTAAAACCAGGGGATATGGTCTCCCGTCTGCTAAAACTAATCTTTTTCAAGAGTGATGTATGACCTGTAAATCCTGGACTTACAATGCCCGCTTCCATAAGCCTGAGCAAACTTCTTGCCGCCGTTCTCAACACAAATTCTTCAATGGCAAGCAGGTGAAGGATGACGTCCAAGGCAGCCTGAGGGCCCCAGTATACCCAGCGAAGCACACTTCTGAACCTTAGCCAGCAGCTGCCTATTGATTTCTTTTCCCAACGCCTCCCACCATACGACACATCCATAAGAAATCACCGGCCTGACAACCAATGTATAAATCCAATTTACCACCTTCGGTTGCAGACCCCAGTTCCTCCCAATGGAATCCTGCATGTATAGTAGGCATTGAACCCTTTCTTGAGCCTTTCTTGTATGTTTCTTTTCCAAGAAAGTTTGCTATCTAGGAAAACACCCAAGTATTTGGCCTCCTTGGCTAGTTTTAACTCCACCCCGCCAATCCTAGGTAGAAAAAAACTATCTATTTTGTATCTCCTGGTGAAGAGAACTAGCTCCGGGTTGATCCCTAGTCCCTTACTACTAGCCCAAGAAGACAGTACGTTAAGCGCTGCCTGCATGACCTCACTGATAGTAATTTCCCTTTTACCACTAATACCACGTCGTCAGCGTAGGCGACTATCTTCCGACCGTTTGCGCGAAAACGAAAAGAAATAAAACAATGGTTTTGTATATAGTAAAAAATGAGAAAATCTCAGTTTATTTTATATTACCTTTGTGTATTTATATAAATTTCGTATGAACTTTAATGGAACTCGTAGAGTTATTATTTGGAAGGTTTTTTTTATAAGATTTTGTGTGTAACACCGCGTTCAAAATACAAGAATGTAATGAACTTTAACAAAGATTTCGAAATTTTTCTTTTAACCATAACAGATGAAAAGTTTCGGAATTATGCTGATCGTGACAGTTTTTTTTACTTTTCGGTGCATTAAAAAATATCATATGTTTCTAAAATTGGTATCAAAAAAGTAGCACATTAGGAATATTAAATTTCCTGAAAATATACAGTTCCATTACCGCGATCATAAAATATTGATGGCCCCAAAAATATGCTTTATTTTAACAAAAATAACTCCAAAAAAAATATATTGTCTTTTTTCCAATATTCGTAATTAAATTATTTTCTTATAAAAGTTGTTTATAAAAAACAATTTTGTAGTAAATGCTTTTTTTATTAACGCAGTATATTTTTAGTGGCTATCATAAATATTTTCTTTAGCACTAAAAGATATACTACATACTCGTATTACATAAAAGTTTTTGGGCAACAAATTACAATTTGTATAAAATTTTGCAATAAAAGATAGCAAAAAGTCAGTTCAATGTTATAAGAGCACGCAGAATGAAAGTAGCTTTGGGAAATCACGCAAACTTCAAGTCATGCCATTATTTTAAACCCAAACAGATATTTATACTTTTAATTCTTAAGGATATAATTACTTAAGTTTGTAATAGTTTTCAATTTGAAAGATTTATATTCAAAATATTTTTTATTATTATTTTTTAACGGAGAGGAGCGAGCACTGATATTGTTAGACGGCATCTGCCAGGCGGCATCTGCAACATATTCTTGAATAGCTTGTCACCGAAAAATTTTATTCGAATAAATGTGCAAACATTTGTCCAAAAAAATCGTAAGCACGACATACGTCATAGAATCGTATATTATTGGAAACTATTTAACTTAATAAATACGTGTATAATTAAAAAAAACGGTTTCATTAGTATTACGTGGTTACGATTTTTTATCAAAATTTTACAAACTCGTATGCTTATACAGAAATAACTTTCAAATAATAAATAAGAATTATTCTAATAAAACTAACTAACTAATTTAAAAAAAACTTAGTATTCAACTCGAAACAAAACTTATGTTTTCGGTTGGAGTTCAATCAATTTTATCCTTTGCCCTTAAAAAAAAAGTTCCTATCAACAATTTAAGTAAACGTGTGCCGATTTTCATACCACCAGCCTTTCTCTATACCACATTTTCTATCCGCATGTGTGGTTTTTTATATCCTAAAAACACTCTCATATATTGTAATGGCCTTCTGACCTTAATTACGCTTACTTTCATATTTATTTAATATTGTTAACTTACGCTTGCTTTGCAATTACTTTCTTCTACCTTTTAATTTTCTTATTTCTATTTCAACTAATCGTTGTCTGAACAAAGTGTCAAAACTAATTGATTTAATCAAGTTTATAATACAGCCGTGTCTTGTTGAAGAAAATTTAAAGAAGCTTTTATACTTGCCTTAGTGAACGTAATGTATGTACTAGAGTGTGTATATGTGTAAGAAAATAAAAATATCTTGATGACAATTCAATCATTTAATGAAGGTAATCAGAAGAAAACACAACCAAACGTTTTTCACACAGACAACCAACCTCAAACTCATGAACCTGTATGTGTATATGTGTATTTTTCCAATAAAAAGTGCTTTAAATGTCACAAATATTGTAGGAAAAATTTAATAATTGAAGCACAGCCGCGAATAACGTTTCAAATGCCATTTTTTGCAAAACATGTTTTTTTGCATATTACCGTTAACATTACTCTCTTACATTACTCAAACACCAAATTAGCCAAAATTATGCTCCTTATCGCTATCGAAATGCAACTAGAAAAAGACAGTCAGTGGAAGAACGTTGTAAGTTACATTCAAAATGATGCGAACGGAATTATCGAAAGTAATTGATAAGTGGAACAGAGGTACAAAAAGGAAAGTTGATGTTGAAAATTGGAAAGACAATAAAATTATAAGGTTGAGAAATAGTGGAAATGCGTATATAACAAGAAAAAATAAAAGTATACCTAAAAAAACGCTCCAGAGCAGGTAACATGGAAAAACGTTTTAAGTCCGCAACATTTTATTTTTTATTTTAATTTTTGTTATATAGGTTTGTGATTGCCAATGCTACTTAATTTGTAAAAAAATTAGCATAAGTCAAATACAGCAACATTTTTATCATTTCTATGAAAAAAAAATACAATGAACAAATAGGTTTTTTATCGTCTTTAATCGAATTAATTTTCGAATTTAATTTTCTTGATACAAATTTTTGTTTTGATGTTGAATTAGTTTTTATTTGTTATAAATATATAAAATTTTATAATTTATCCTTTATTTAAAGAATATTGTAATATAATTAAAGGTATTTGGTTATTGTGGTGCTCTCTAGGAGCTCTCAATTTATTTAATATTTTATAATTTGCTTCGAGCTAACTAGTAGCTCCTAAGCTTGAGGTTTTATGATTGATTTCTTAAACTAATTGACATTGGCTTATATACTAATTATGAGAATAATTCTTAGGGGTACCTTAACATAAGAGTAAAAGAATACAAATATATATTAATGTTGGGTAAGCATATTTAGCTTCCCACTATTTACGTTTGGCATGTGTTCAATAGTTTTAAAGTCTAAACGAGTGCATACCTAAAAGCAACAGATACTTTGGGTTGCTTATATTTACAATTAAACAAATGCAGTTAATAAATGTTATTCATTTAAGTGCATTGTGCAGCTGCACTTGATTAAACGTACAAGTGTCAAATTACAGTCACACAAAATATCTTGCTTGCAGTTTGTCAACGATTGCATGTTGCGGTACTATTTAATTGCAATGCATACTACACACTGTTGGTCACATGCTACAATATAAATCAATTAAACAAAATTGTCTTTAATAGGAATGTTTTCTTTGCGACAATAACATTTTGCAAAGTGGAATAACGTTTTAAAAGCCTTTTTCCATGATGCTTGCTGTAGTGGAATAACGTTTTAACTGACATCGCGCTTTGGATATAAAACGTTTTTCCACTAAAAAAAATTTTTAAACAGTAAATTAACATGTAATTTCAAATTAAAATTTCTTGATTTTTTGAATATAAGTTTTTATTATTATCATTTTTGAGAAGGTAAAAAAAAATTTAAAAAATATATAATTTTGCCTTTAAAAAATGTTTTTTTACTTTCCTGAACAATTTGCAATTTGTCACTTACAACGTTATTCGCGGCTGTGCTTCAATTATCTTTGAAAGAACGTGTGAAAAACAAAATCTGTTGGATTAACTAGACTTTATTTAGGACTCCAGGTATGTAACAAACAACTGCCAATAAATGTGGTTGAAATTATTATTTCATCAAGAGCAGAGAAAGCTTTAATATTTATTACCATGATTAAGTAAAAAGAATGTTCACATTTATTTATTTCGTTAGTGACCATCATTAAGAGTCGAAATGAATGTAAAATAATTTATGTAAATTTGTTGTTTAGGTAGATTATGATCAATTAATCTAGAGGGAGTCAAGTGTATACGCAAAGTAATTTAGTATCACATCTTTTAGTATATCATCTTTTAAAAAACATAGTAAGAAAATATTTTATAGATAATTTCACCTACTTTACAGAGTCTAGATGGTTCCCTATGAGAATACAATTTTGATTGAAAACACACACACATACTAAGTAAATATATCTAATTATGAGTAACAATTCCCGAGGATATGGTTTTCCTTTTTGCATTTCCTACTATTTTTAAATACAATTACAATAAGGAAAATGAGGTGTCAACAATATATACCGGTAAATTTTCAGCAAAATGTATCATAAAATCTCGAATCGAAAAGAGCATATTTATTGTCCCGTTAAAGTTATTAAAATAGGGTGAAGGGGCGATTAACTCGTCATAGACGGAAAATATTTATTATCATTTTAGCAGAGATCTATTAAAACAAGCAAACAGTACCTTATTTATGTCACTCTGTCCGATCTGGAGTATACCTGTTTGTTTAGGTCCCGCTAAACTACAAGCCAGACATAAATTTACAAAACATGGTTACATAAAATTTTTTTCTCTTTCTACATGAAACTGTAGTAAAAATCATTTTATGTTGAAAATAAAACTATTTTGTTGTACAGTATTATTTTATAACATATAATAGAAGATAAAAGCTTATTCTTTATCACGTATTTTCAAACTTTACATACATATACTTATTGTATATGTTTACAACTTGCTGTTATCACTGTACGAGTATATTTTAAAACGTCTGCATTAAGCAATAAACTGAATTTTGATTGGATCCTGCAAATATGCTGTAGATATTAGTCTTAATGACAAATACTCGTGCCTACGTATACACATACTTTCATTGACAAACTTTGTTTTTGTTAACAGCTAATAAAAATAATCGTTAGACAACAAATATAAAAATATTACTGCTTGGGAAGTTTTATTAATACTCAAAAACATATATGTAAGCAGAAAGCTATTGTCTTCCAACTCCTACACTACTCTGCATTGATTAATATACGAAATATGCGAAACAAAACATTTTATATATTTTACATGATTTACATGATTTGCTATTATTTATACCACATCGATTTCATTTCAGCTACTTTACGATTATTGATAAAACTTTTTCTTAATTTCGATTCTATTAGAAGCCTAAAAGTATGTGTTATATAAAAAGAACATAAAATTGAAAAGTTCGATATGAAAAAGACAAATATATATAATACGTGAAAATTAAATCGTTTATAAGACAAAAATATTTTAATTCACTTCGAATTTTTGAAATACGTTATTATGAGCTGATCTGAGAGACATATGTTAGTCAAATTTGATACATAGTATAGTACGTATTTTTATTCGAGTTTTGTAATAAGTTCGAAAATTTCGAAATCATAAGGTAAAAAATTTACTTTGGATTTAACATAAAAAATGACTTAAACTTGAATTAAACCTTTATTAAACCTTAACAGCCTTAATAAATTTTAGTCAGATTAGATATCTAATTAGAGTTTTATATGTACTTTAAACGAAGTTCGAATCTTCAAATATGCTTAAATTGTAATTTAATATTGCAGAAATTTGAGTTTAATACTGTTTTGAAACTAATTTCGAATTTTCGAAAATGTTCGAAAACTTCAATATCGGAATGATATACTATGTACATATTTAATTTAAAGAACCTAAATTTAAGTTTCATTTATTATATACATATACGAAGTGATTTTTGAAATTTAAACCTTAATTCGAATTTTTTTTTAATCTGTTTAAAAATTTAAAAACGGTGTGATTTTAGAGAATTTTCGCAAGTGTTTAAAGATTCCGATGTCGTTATTTAATACATAAAAATTTACAAATCTAGAAACTTAAATCTAATTTCGAATTTTCGAAAATTTTCGATTACATATTTTTAAATCGTAAGAGAATAACTTAAAGCACCTAAAAGTATGTTTGTTTGATTTTTTTAACGTTCATTTAACTCCAAATATTCGAAAAAAAAAATTAATTAAAAAAACCTAAATTTATTTAAATTTCGAAATTTCGATTAATTTTTATCTGGCTTTAAATAGTTATTAATTGGCAAACTGAATTCTTCTAATTTGTTTGCAAAAAAAAAATATGTTTGCTCGTATCTTATTTTAAATATACGAACCCTGAAACCCCAAAGGATGATGCAAATTTTCCAAATCCTAAAGTTATTGTTATTAAGTTACGCCATACTCCATACGCGACCCAAGGATCTAAATTTCTTAAAGTTATTCAATCTTTAAAAGTTTTTAAATATAATATGCTTCTAATTGGTTTTATTTCTTGGTTGTTGAAAATATCTTTTAAAAACTGTTAAGAAACTGCTTGCTTGTCTTGCTTTTAGAGTTCAATTATATAAATTGTTTTTTACTAAAAGCAAAGTTATGTTAATGTTATTTATTAAAATAGAATAAAATGAAGGGAGATTTTTACTGACATTTAATACAAGACAGAAGTACACTTTACTTGTGGGTGAAATAAATCGAAATTAAAACGGATATTAAAGAAAAGTTTATATAAAAGTTTTTTACAACTTAATAAATTTTAGGAAATTATACTTTCATTCTATTATAAAATTAGCTTTCCATTAAGCAATTTTAATTTTATATTTGCAAGTAAATAATTACTGAAACAATTAAATTAAGCTGCTTAAAGTGTACTTTAGTTTTAAAATAAATTTTTTGGCTGTTTTCCTAGAATTAACTTTAATAAAATAAAAATTTTTGGAAATTTTATTTTACCCAAATACTTGTAAAAATACGTATTATACAATAAAGAAATATTTTTATTACAATCATTAGTTTACAATGTACTATAAACAAAAATTACATACTTTTTATTGCTTTAACGTTTTATGAGTTTTTAACTTGAACACGTTCTAATGGGGGTTTTGCCAAAAATGTGCTTTTGGTTGCAATTATTCTAATAGCGTAATATCTTTTTATGCTCAATAAAAACAGAAGCTACCACAGCATGCAACATTTCATTATTTTTTTTGCATATAATTTTTGTTTGAAACAAATAAAAAATAAAGTGCTTGAAAAGTAAGTTGGCTGACAAACTTTTAACATTTCTGTTAAAAGACATCTTTTATATATTTTTAATGTTTGTTGTAACTGGTTGGTGGAAGGCGTTGCACTTCATGCCCCGTAAAAATCGACAGTCTTGATAGTGCCCTCTAAAACTTAGCTGTCAGCTGTTAAAAACTGGGCGTTCCACTTTCTCATTTGAGTTTTGTTCTTGTGAAATAACAAGCTGCATTATTACTGGGCTGGCCAGACATTTTATACATGTACCTTTCAACAAGGTGCCTTTTGTGTGTATAAAAGAAAACACCATAAGTGTGGCCTAAGGATAGAATTTCAAATTGCAGTCTGTAGAAAGTGTTTTACTGGTGTTGTGTTATACAAAGCTAATAAAAAGCTTATAATAAACTTATAACAAGCTTATATTAAGCTTATAACAAGCTTATATTACGCTTATAACAAGGTTATATTAAGCTTATAACAAGCTTATAACAAGCTTATATTAAGCTAATGGCAAGCTTATATTATGCTTATAACAAGCTTATGAAAAGCAAGCTTATATTAAGCTTATATTAAGCTTATAACAAGCTTATATTAAGCTTATAACAAGCTTATATTAAGCTTATAGCAAGCTTATATTATTCTTATAACAAGCTTATGAAAAGCTTATAACAATCTTGCGATAATGTTTCTTGCCTCTCTATTCGTTTTAATAGATTATTTAAAATAATAATTTTTTTTTTATTTTTTTATTAAAGGTCTGTGCCATCCAACACGTTGATGTTTGCATGTTCAATAATGGTAAATTTAAAAATGTTGTTGCCGATTCAGACAGTATATCACCGCCAGCTATAGAGCAACATGTTCCTCCTGGCAGTACTCTTAATACCACCGTCATATTAAAGCCCCAAAGGGGAGCTACAAAAAACTGGATTGCTTTAGAAGACACTTTACAACGGAGTACCGAACCGGATGAAATAACAGCTGATATTGCAGCCTCTGCTCTGCGCACACCCCATTTTCTAATGCAAGCCAATCATTCTCCAAATAAATGTTCCAGCCCGGGGGTTCATGTACCGCCCACTGCTTTAACTGCAGCTATCAGTCATGCCGCCACCAATAGCGATGAACGAAATGTTTTCGCCATTTATGTGTCCTATTATGTTAAAGTGAAATTAACACTCTCCAGTATGGGCGGAGAGTTGTCACTAAAACTGCCTTTTCTACTAGTACATATCGATGAGGAACAAAGATTGAGACATGAAAAGGAACAGATTAAGCTGGCAGAGGTGCCGAGTGTTAAGAGAAAATCACCCATACACAAAAAGGAATCTTTACAGGAAATGGTGTTGCCAGCCAGCTTAGAGCGTATTGAATCTTTGGAAACTGAAAATGTCCACATCAAAGTTACCCACGTAAGTAGCTGTGAGGGTGATGGTATAGTAGAGTCCTCCATAAAATCAGAAGAGACAGAAGATGATATAATTGAAGAGCCTCAACCTTCTACTAGTTTGGCTTGTCGCCGACGTAGACAGTCTTTTATGCGCTGTGAAAGTATAGATCATGGACTGGAAGAAGACTTTGAAGCAGCAGCACCACCTGCAGTAAAAGCTGCAGAGTTGGAGCAAGTATTGCATGTGGCTCAAGTACATAGCGAGTGCAAGGAAGAGAAGGAAAAGGACAGTGCAATCTTAAAGTCATGAGATAGTATTGGTATTTATGGCAAAACATGAAATTATTTAAGAACAAAATTTCATAGACATGCAAATGGATGACATGACTAATAAGAGGGAGAAAATCAAATTTGTTCATTAAAAAATCATTGTCTTTTATGTGTTTATTTCTTTGTTTTTTCTTTTGTGGGAAAAACTTAATTTACTTTTTCTCAAAAGCTACACCAGATATATATTTTATGTTAAGTTTCTTCTCTAGTAATAAAATGTCTAATTTAAAATCTACGCAAAATTAATTTTAATTTTTGACTGTTTATTAATCCACATAAATGTTTTATTATTAATTAAGGATCTTTGTAAAAGTTATATAAATAAAATAAAAATAAATTATATGTGATAATTGTTGGAAAAAGAAACAATAGTTTTTATTTTGTGAAAATAGGTAAGTTTGGAACGCAAAGGGAAATCTTAGAAAGCAACTGGAGTTTGCGGTGATCAGTAAGTAATTTTGCGATAAGCTTTTTGTCAAAGTAACGTTCAATACATTTACTTTTACACGCACTTCAAATTTCTATGAATTAAATCTCCTAATTTATGTGTAACGTTCAATATATTTTTTAAGATTCAATCCCTGATCGAATGATCAAAATGTCTTCGAAAGCGAAATCATATTTGGTCACGGTAACGTTCAATAGATTTTGGTACCGGCGTACCAAAGTTTGATAGTCTATAATATTGTGTAACAAAAGCCTTAGAATTAATAAAAAAAACACATAATTAAAAAAAAAAAAAAAGGTAACGTTCAATACATATTTTTGACGTCAGGATGAAAAATATTTCAATTCAATAATATTTGCCAATTTCTCAAGAGCCTCAAATATTAAGAAAGTAACTTGAGCCAAACTTCAGAGTAACCTTCAATACATTAAAACAACAGAACACATATTACGGAAATACATATGTATAGAAACGTTTGTTTTTTTTTTAATATTGTATCAATAGAATTTTAAATAATCTATATATATAAAACAGGATGTGTTGGAAAAGTGGTTGGGACCACGCCCCTTTTTAGGAAAATTAAAAGTCGTAATATAGTCTTAACTACTAAGCCGATCGTCATTAAATTTTCACAATAGGATAATCCTACGAAATAATAAATTCTTGACTATAACGAGCGGCGTAGCGAAGCACACTGGGTTCAGCTAGTAATAGAATATAAAAATACTTTGATTTCGTTGCTTCCTATGAATCATCGAAATCAGTTTTCCTCAGGAAATAAAAGCAGCACGTACATTTATATGAATTCTTGTTTAAGTTTATCATTTACCGTCATGATATATTTAATGTCAAGAATTGGTTACGTGCCTGCAACTTCAACATTTGTTTTTAATCACATAAAAGAAACTAACTTGCTTGCGTGAATAATTTTTGTGACACTTTAGTAAGAAAACTAATACAAAAGTTAAGGGAAAAGTTAAGTCAATATGAAAAATTCAAAACGTGTGCCAATCATAAATGAACAATATTAATTAAGTTAAAAAAAATATACACTAAAGGTCAAAATTCACAGATAAAAAGTTGCAACTGCTTTGTGTATTGAACGTTACGCTTTCTTCATGTGTTTTATTATTTATGTCAGTGTGATTATTTTTATTTTTTATTTTTTTTTTTTGCATTAATGAATTATAATTTGTTAATCTAAAATCGTATGCAAATATGTATTGACCGTTACCTAAAATTTTCATAATTTATATAATATCTTTTGTGTAGAATTAAGATGTTTTTGTTGAAACTCAATTTGTAAATGTGCCTTTGGGAAAAAATAAACAGTATTTTAAGGAAAATTTACTATCACATTTACCAAACTACGTACATTATTAGTCATACACTACGTACACGTAATATAATTTGCATTCATTTCTAGATTATATCCCTCATACGACATGATGTTCATTTGATAGCAGGTGTATTTAAGTCTACACCCAATATATGCTATACTTTTTAATGTTTAGCAAATATGTATGTATATCAAAAAAAGCACAATACAAACAAACTGTCAACAACAATAAGAACAACATCTGAAGACTTTTCTTTTCTTCTTGCAGTCAAGTATTATTAACAAGTGTAGTTTGTGAACAACAATGATACTTTACAGTTCTTTTTACACAAAAATTTTGCGAGTATCATTGAAATGTTTATAATTATTTGAAGCTTAAAAAAGAACATACAAACACACATACATACATTTTAGGTTTAAAAAAGTTTTTTAATAAATTATGCAGTTATATTCGTTGGAATATTCATCGGTATGTTGTACTATTTGCTAATTTTAATAATGATTTTTTCCCCAAGAAGCCTTCCTGTATTGATAAAAATTTTCTTAATTATTAATTTCTATAAAAAGGCCTCAAGCTTGATTTATTTAGTTATTTAATAAAATATAAGAAATTAAAAACATATTACAAAACTGTATCATTTCCGCAAGTAGAATTTTTAGCCATTACTACTGGTCGAGGATCAGTCATTAAATTGTTGGCGGTGACTACAAAGCAAATTATTTCTTAGGAAATGGGTTCAATGACTAGTTATGGCAAGTCAATCAACATCATGAAATAATCTAATGTACATTAGTATGGCATTGGCTTAATTGATGTTGAAATGTGTAAGTGATGAAGATAAAGCACTATCCACTAAAAAAAAAACTTTTCCGACAACGATTGATACTCTTCCAAGTTACTGTACACCACAGAGCCCTCCTTCAGTAACCAGTCTCAGAATACCTCCATATGTGAACGGCTGCAATGTTATACGTTTATGGTACCATACAAACCGGCTATGATGAACGAGCCTCAAAATAGCACCGCCAGAAATTAACTTTCTATCGACTTTGGTTGTGCGGCGAAGACCATAGGTACCTGTTCACCTCCTCCCCTGTCTAGTATCGTTTACCCAACTCTCTTTTATAACTTATATACACGCACGTTGCTCTCTTGTTTCAGATATTTTCCGAAAAAAAAGCCAATTACCCTTTTCTTCAGAGCAACACGGTGTGTTTAATCACCACGATTTTTTGTTTTAATCTTATGGGGGAAGAAACAAATTGTATTTCTGTCTAATTTAAAACGGAAAGTGAAGACCTTAAAAGTATTCTGCTATATTTTTCAGAGGCAATTCTAAAACTTTCAAATAAACTTTTGCATCTGTTTTGTAGTTTTTAGTCATGAAAATAATTTATTCATATTGAAATTTTATCAATACGACCTAAAAATATAAAACAAATACAAATAGGAGTTAAAAGCGATGCCTTTTTGTCATTCCACAGCTGGTGAAAGACTGTGATATTTGTCTAGGATTAGAATGTGATTTAGTTCACTTGAAATTCTATTTCCTGTAGTTAAGGCACTTAGGATTCTGCTGCAATAACTACGGATGAACACTGTACTCGGGACAATTGATTAATTTGTATATTTACTTACTTATTCTGAAACGATTGATAAAGCGGTTTTTTAGTGCAATTTTAATTAACAAGCAGTAAAGATTTTACTTTTTACAAAAACAAAATAGTCCATTAGAAAATATGCTAAAATTAAATTAAAATACCTTAAGCAGGTTAATATGAAAATAGATAAGAGAAGTATTAAATTCCATTAAAGAATTTTTTAAAGGAATGCACACACACCCACTCACACACACATCTATTAGATACTGTAGCAATTTATGGAATGTGTGTGTGAGTTATAACAGATAGAAAGAAAATCATAAAAAGTGTTATACTATTTGTACGCTATAGAAAAAAAAAAAAGAATTATATATTTACCCTTGACCATGATTTTATAAATTATATGAAACACTTGAAAAAAAAGAGTATGCAAATGTTAGTTATGGTTTATTTGAGAGAAATTTCTCTCGAAAGTTATCCTTAAAACAGCTGATTTGTTGCCAAGCTATTCTCTAAGTACGCATGTGTGATAAAAATATTTATTGATATAACGGTATTTAACTGAACATACTACACTCGTATGTTTGTTTGTAAATTTTGTATTATTTTCAAATAAAAACATCTTCTTATAAACAGGAAACTTCAGTCGCATTCCAACATCCGGCATTTTCTTTTCACCATAATATTCTTTTTTCAATATTTTTACAAAAACTAACAAACAATTACTAACAATTGAATTGTTAAATGGAAATTTTCAAAAAAAAGAAGTTAATATAAAAGAAATATATACATATGTGCAAAAATTATTTTAAATTTCTAAAGAAAACAATAAAGAAAGTTTTAACAATATATTTTCCTTAAGTTTTGGTGAATTGTTAAAAAAAAGTTTCCTCAAAGAAAAGTTTCCTTAATTTAATAACAAAACAATAAGTTTATTTAAAAATAAATTAATAAATTTGCTTTAAATTAAACTCACAAAAGATTTTTTAAGTTGGAAAAATTATAAAGTATTTCATATGTTTGTAGCAAAAATATTATAGTTGCTTTAATTAAAGTCATTAAAATATCAGTCAATGAAAGTAAATTGTTCTTAAATCTTTCCAAAAGTCTTTAGAAAGCCATTTTACCAGACTCAGGGTTTAAATTTTTATTAGCTTTCGGTTGGGGTTCACCAGACCGCACCGAATCGCAGCCATACACGAAAAAAGGTGCAAAATGTTTTTAATTAACAAAATATGTCCGATATAATCAACAAAATTGTTTAATTTCGTGTCTATCACAAAAATAATTGTACCAATTACCGTAATTGTAAAAATTACGTAAATGGAAGTTTCTTTTTTTTTAATTACTAAATATCTAATCCTATTAATAGATGTACTTTAGGAGGGGTTAAAGAGGGACAAATTGGTACTTTTTATTTTTGTACCAATATTTTATAAGTTTTTTATAAGTTAACAGAAGGAAGCTGGAATAAAAAAAAATTGGTACTATTGGTACCTTTTTAGTAATGGTACTTCGGGTGCTTTTTTATTTTTGTAACTTTTCTCTTCAGAAATTCTCTAAATGGAAGAAATTTACCTGTTTAGGTAGCATATGGCTCATATTAAAATATATGGTACTTTGTAAGGACTACAATCAGGACAATTTCGAATTTTTTATTTTTGTTCTCATATTTTATAAATATTTTATAAGTTAGCACATTTTTGAGGGGACAGAAATAAAAATAAATTAGTACTTTTGGTACTTTTTTCCTTAAAGTACTTTTTTATTTTTAGTACTTTTTAATTTTTGAGAAATTTGTTTATTGCATTTCGATAAAGTTTGGTAGACGGTTAGCATGTCACATGGACTAAAATATAGAGTACTTTTTTAACGGTAAAAACGGAACGAACTGGTACTTTTGGTAGCTTTACTTGTTCTCTTTTTTTATGCTGCCTTACACTGTACTTTCTTGGCAGTAAAATAAGTCTAAGCAGGTAATTTTAATACTATTGTTACTTTTTTATTTTTTTAGAATTTTTTTTTAACAAGCACATACAGTAGTGTACTTTCTTGGGGATAAATGCTTGAATTTTTGGTGCTTTTTGCTTATAGTAATTTTTTTTTTTTTTATTAACATATAAAGTAAGCAAAGTGGCAGTCAAGAACTGATGCCAGATTTTTTGACTTTTCATAAAATAAACTAAAAACACTTGGAAGACAAACGTATTAGCAATCCACATGTTTTTAATATATGGCAACATTGTTGCCAAGGCTATCTGTTTTTATTACAACTTGTGACGGACTATAAAGCTGAGAGATAAAGCAAAAATTTAATACCAATATTATGGCCAAGAAGAAAACGATAACCCCACAATTGCCCATTAAACTTAATAACTATAATTAAAAGTAAAAATAGCAAAAACAAAACAAGTTTGTCTAAGAAATTTTTTTTTTTTGAATTTTCCAAAATATAAAAATTACCATTTAATTAAATGAATTTAATATTTCTACAAAAATTATTCAAAAGCTGAAAATGTGTTTTTTTTCAGTTTTTATTTATTTTTGGCTTATAATGGCGACCTTATTTAAAGTGCTCACTTCGAAAATTTTATTTCTCCATAAGCCTATCATCATAATAAACTGTAGAGACGACAGTCGTTAGAAAAGAAAAATATAATTATATTTCTCGCAATATTACTCTATAATAATTTTCATCAAAGAAAATTTATTTTGTTGTATGAAGCTTTTGATGAGTTATAAAAATAGTTAAAGTAAAATTATTTTCTCCCATTATCATTTTTGATTTATTAAAATCATTTTCATATTATTAACTTTTTTTAATGCTTTTTTAAGCCTTATATGAAAAAAAATAAATTATGAAATTATATTGCATATTTCAAGGCTTTTGACAAACATCACACAGAAAATAAAAGCATAAAGTTTAATAAAAAACAAATTATAAAAAAAAAATTGTTTGTTTTGTTTTTTTTTTTTAACAGATAAATTATTCAAGGCTGATGATACGGTCACGCACTCAAACTCACACACACCACTTGCACTTTCACACACATTACTTATGCCAACAAGAAGTAAATGACACCATTTAAGTCTGACATGAGGGTGGTGGGTGTGTGTGTGTGTGTGTGTGCATCAGTAAATGGAGTTTTAATAAGAAACAATAAAAAGAAAGCAAGAAGGAAGAGAGTCAAGAAGAAAATCCAGATACAATTAATTATAAAATAACAGATTTTATGGCTGATTGTAAAGATTAGCCGATTAATTTGTAATCTTTTTATTTATAATTAATGAAAAACTCTAGCATATATTAAGGCTGTTATTGAAAGATTATTCGCCAAATGCATGATAAAATTAATTAAGTATTTAAATGTTTTGTTGAAAAATACCATTAATGCTAAAGGCCGTGCTGTACTATCCCACACAATCATACATTCACAGGAAAATCTGAAAATTTTCATAAATTTTTGCAAATAGATTATGCACATAATGATATACATAATTATTGTATAACTCCTTTGTGTATCATGAATGTGACTAGTGTCACACAATATAAATTTTGGGTTTTATTTTCAATCAATATTGCGAATTAAATAAATAATTGCAGTTGTGGTTGTTGTATGACTTTTATGAAAATTTCCAGACGAACTTAAAAAAAAATACTTATATCGAGAATACGGTCGATTGTGTCATCCGTTGTATTGTTTTTTTTTTTATTAATTTATAATTATAAAACTGCATGTTAATCTAACAGCAAAATACAAAGTGTCTACCTCTGACGAACACTTCTAACGAACATGAATCTTTTTAAACAGAAACATACAAATGGAATAGACATGAAATCTTTATAAATCTTTTTTTTACAAAACAGAATTCTGTGGAAAATATATATACTACAGAATAATTTTAAATTCACCAGCTTTAAGAAATTATTTGTTCAAGCAAAAAAAGTTTTACCTTCATGCATGAATAATCATTAATAAACTGAAAAAACTCTAATTGAAATAAAAAAAAACAAAGATAAAATAAATATCAAATAGCATCTTAAGAAACAATTAGGAGACAAAACCATGACAGAAAACAAAATTGTTGACAAGGAAAGAGATAAGAAAAATGAAGTCGATTTGGACAAAAGCCTTGAAAAAGATAAAAATCAGCAACAACAAAAGGAGCAACAAAGCAAGACAGAACAACATGACAGGTAAGTTACACTTATTTTGTAAATAATCATTATGTATCATAATTAATGTGAATAGAAGGACTTGGAAAATTATGCTAAATAAAGAAAGTACTTTTTATAATTTGTGTACATAAATTCTGTGCTGATGAGAAAGAGTATAAGATTTCCATTTTTTTTTTATCAAAAGTTTTAAATTTAATTTGTTAAATTTACCTTAATATTGAAAATTAATCCTTGCCCATATTTATGTTGGTTAATGTGATCCGTGATTAAATTTTGGTTATCGTTCTAATATTATTAATATAAAATTTTGTATGTATGGATATTTGTTGGGATTTGAATTAAATTTTATACTTTTAACTGGTAAAAAACGTGCCAAATTTGTACTTTTGGTACTTGTTATTTTTGGACTAATATTTTATAAATTAACAGGGTTTATTGGGGGCTGAAATGAGAAAAAGTGGTAGTGTTGTTACTTTTTTACTTGGGGTACTTTTTATTTTTGGTGCTTGGTACTTTTTCTCCTGAGAAATTCTCTTAATGGTTTTGGATGACATTTGATTGACGTATAACATGCGACCCAGATTAATGTATATAGGGTACTTTTTAAGGGGTAAAAACGTTACAAATTAGTACTTTTTTAATTTTTTTTTAATTGTTTTTACTTAAACATACAGTATACTTCTTTCTAATTGAAAAAAATGAGGCGAAGCTGCTACTTTTTCCGATAAATTTAGTACAGACAGTTTAGCATGAAGTCACAGGTAAAAGCTAAGAGTATATTCACTTTATGAAGGCGTATGAATATTATTTATTATATAGGGAACTCATACGCACAAGAGTTTTTTGAAAATACATATAAACTCAGTACAGTGTGACTTAAAGGACTGGTAAATCAATTGGAATTGATTGCTTGAAACGTTTAGCATGTCTATAAGCCAGAAAATTTATAAATCTGTACAAAACTTTTCCCACTTTTCCAAAAAATTACAAAAGAAGTGGAAGCTAAAAAAATTTTTAAATGATTATCGTTAATTTTGTTGTTGTCAGCGGCCTTAGTTATATATATTTTCTGAAAATTTCATGCGTGCAGGTAAGGCTGAAGCCACACCAACTTAAGACAAAACTTTATTGTCTTTTAAGTCAATCACACGTGTTTGATGCTAAGCCACATCAAAAAGAAACAAAGATTTTGTCTTAAAAATCAACCCGTAATCAGACAGCAAAGCGCCAATTATAAGAAAGCTCGAAATTATATGCAACGAAGGTCCTTTCAGTCTGTTTTCCTCTACTCTGTGCGGATGTGTTGTATCAAACCTTATGTATTTTCTGGAACCAATGATTTGTCGTCTTAAGTCGAAAAGACAGTTTTGCCGTTATTTTTTTTCCTAAGGATTGTAATAAGAGTGTATTTTCAAAGTCCTTAAAACTTGAAAATTTTTGTAAATTCAATTTAAATTATTTAGGCATTGAAAATAACGATTAATGCTTAACTCGAAGTTATTTTTAAAGCCTGCAAACTGGGCTGAACTTTATGATTTATATAAGTTTATACAGTTGCACTATTTTCACAAAATCGAACAATTTGGAGTATTTTTGTTTTTTTTCAATTTTCATTAACATTTTGCCACTTACCATTTTCCAAACGAAATTGGAACTTGATGATTTTTATCTGCTAACCTGAAACGCAAAAGGGAAATATTAAATTTACTTCATTATATAAAATTGAAATTAATTTGAAAAATGAAACACTCTGAATAACAATTAATCCAATTTGTTACATTCATAAACAGTCCTTGTTTTTTTGCTGATCCTTTGTCAGCAATAATTATTATATTTCCTTTTAGCACAAACAAAAAGAAGCGTGTGTCATTTTAGAATTTTTACCCAACTTATTATCATGCTAACATTTGAACATCTTTGTTACACTTAACTTTCAGCGAAATAAATAAAAAAAGAAATACATCCATCTTTTGAAACATGAATAAAGAATCATCACCGCGTCCTTAAGGCTTAATAAGTATTTTTAAATGTTTACTTTTGTGTACTAAGCCTGTTATTAATATGTTTTTGTGGGTGTGAGTGTGTTTGTGCGTGTGTGTGTGTGTGTCTCTGCCAGGCAAATAACAATGCCAACATAATACATTTATACAAAGAAAGAAAGCAGAACTTGAATTAATATATCACTGTTTATTTTATAAATTTCTCATGGGAACCGTTGCTCTTCAGCATATTGCGAATGGAAAAGATGAATGAATGAAAATGGAATGGTTACTACAACAATATTTGAACATGAAATATCGTCATATAATAAATCAAACATCATTTTAATTCCTATTAGCTGTAAATGTGTTATATGTTTCCTATTTCTGTTGTCCTTCACATTTATTCGTTTTTATTTCACGCATTTTAAATAATAGATTGATGTTATAAAATAAAAACAAAAGTTCAGTGTTCTTTCGATAAGCTTTATCGAAGAAAATAGTTATTAACAAAATCACACATGTCCGTTGTAATTACTCGGCAGCAATATTTCTATTTCATTAAACATGAGCATTTCATTTAGATTATCATGATTTTTCTTTCTGTAACAAATACTTAGACATTCTGTACTTCCTGTATTAATTAGGACTAAATACTGACTAGATATAAATAAACAATGACTAGGTCTATATATATTTAATCTGTCTTATCCATAACAGGTTATTTCTTTTTAAATTTAAGTAATTCATTTTCTTTTTAGAATTAATTCATAGTATGAATTCATTAATAAAGCTTGTCTGCAGAGAGAAGTTAATTAAATCTAATGTTGGTTTAATGTACGAATTTCAATTGAAAAATCGTGTTTAATAATAGTCACATAAAATTCTAAATTTCCCTAATTTTCACTTGCCCAATCTTATAGCCACTGTCACGGGACACTGCACTTTTCGAACAGACTCCAGACGAATTGAGGTCCTCTGTCACAGTCTAAGGGAACACCACCTTCACTTTCTAGGCGATAGATCCTTTAACTGCTTTTCCTACTCCTCATTATCTTGCATTTAGTTCTTATGTTGACCATTGATCTTTGTTGTACTTTCCTCCCATTTCTTACTATTGTATGTACCTAAAGGTATCACAATGGGACCATATCTGGAGCCGAGTGGGCTGAAGTAAATTTTTTTTCACCAGCAACCTGCACACCAGTGATCTGCAACAAGTATCACCGAGCCTACTTATTCCCTAATGTTGAATTTTAAGAACACCACAAACAAGTGTTAGGGGCTGCGCACACATTACGTAACGCTGTTTTCAGAGATTTTATACCGCCCTCCACTCCGTAACGCTTTTTACTAATTTTTCAGTACAACATTTCCAATCCGTAGCATATCTTTAACCCCCCCTTTGGAGCGTTACATAAGATGTGCACAGCCCCATATTCAATTTTATACTCGTTCGCTTTTTATGCACAAGCAGAAAATTCATTAACAAGTGTAAATCATTTCGATAATTTAATGCGAATGTGCATGATCTGATTGCGTGATACAATGAATATAAGGCATATGCAGAAATACAAAAAACACCAACTCTATGTATTTTGTTGGTGGAAAATTTTATTTCGGAAGTCAAAAGTATAAATATGTATGTGTGCATGTTTCAAACTGTGACAAAAATATATAAATAGAAATTATTTATTCAAATACGAGAACAAAATTACTTTAACAATTGAATAAAACACTTGTTCCGCTAACAACATGTTGCCTTCAATTCAATATGATCTTCATACTCCTAACAACACAGCCAGAACATTCATGTTAACATAAAAATCAAGTGAATAAAACTGAATGTTTGAAACGAACGGTTGCGTAAACAAGTGTTTTTTGCTTTTGAACAAACACGATTAGATCATAAAAATCAATGTGCATAATTAACTATGCCCGAAAATTAAGTACTTGCTGCAGCTCACTGCTGCACACCTGACCTAAACTAATCTAACCACACATTTAGCAGAATATGACAAGATTTTGACTAGACTATGAATATACTTTGAATAGTCGTTAACTAGACTATGACTTGACTAGACTATCACCTAGACTATGACTAGACTATGAGTTGCCTATGAGTAGAATAAAACTAGGCGATCAACAGAATTTAACAAGAATGTGACTTAAATGTGACTAGAGTATCACTAGAATGTGACTAGACTATGACAAGACTATAGCTAGAAAAGGATCATGCTATCACCAGATTGTAACTAGACTATAACTAGACCATCAGCACAATGTGAGTAGAATCTGGCTAAAATGTGACTAGATTACGACCAGACTATGACTAGACCGTGACTAGCCATCAACAGAATATGACTAAAATGTGACTATATTACGACCAGCCTATGAATATACTATAACAAAACTTTGACTAGACTGTGACTAGCCATCGAAATAATATTACTAAAATGTGACTAGACTATGATTAGACAATGGGTATACTATGAACGAACTATACTAAACTTTGACCAGACTACAACTTGCCTATGACTAGACTATCAACAGAATGTGACTAAAATGTGACTAGAGTATAGATCGACTATGAATAAACTTTGAATAGGCTATGACGATAATATGACTAAACTTTGACCATCAACAGAATGTGTCTAGAATGTGACTACAGTATGACTAGAATGTGACTAAACTATTACTAGACTGTAACTAGACTATGACTAGATAAGGCCAGACTATGAAAGTGACTAAAATGTGATTAGACTATGAATAGACTATGGGTATAGTATAGATAGACTATAATTAAACTATGACTAGGATATGACTACACTACGATCAACTGATTAAACTTTGACTCTGATTGGATCAATAGAATGTAACTAGATTATGCAAGACTATGGCTAACTAAACTGTAATTACACAATGACTTGACAATAACTAAATCATATCTAAATTTTTATTAGACTATTAACAGTCTATTACTTGACTAACTCAAACTTTTTTACGAATTTTCCTAATAAATGTACCACTGTGCGCTTTGGATTCAGTGTAGCTTTTTTAATACTAAACACATGCTGTAAAATTTAATTGCATGTATATTTAACTGAATGACGTCAGTGTGAATGTAAAGCAAATAATGGTTTAAGCAAATTACAATTTTTATAAAGCCATAATAGATTTTCAAACAGAAATACAAAATTGTTTTTTTTTTTTTTTTGTCAAAACCACATGTGCCTCCAATCGCTCGTACATAAATACAATAACAATGATGTTACGTGCCATGTAAAGAAAACATTTTCACGCATTTTTGCACAAAATACCAATGAGCTATTTTTAATGTTATTGTGTAAAATTGTGCGTGTATTAACAACTCAAGTCAAATCAAAATCTCTGTATTTTGCATACTGTAATATTTTTTTATTTATTTTTATTTTTGCAAAGCAACGTGTGGAAATTCACGTGCTGTTGCATGGAAACAATGGAATTTCATCTTTCCTAACTGATTGTAATTGGCAAATGCATTGTTAAAGTTTAATTGTATGTTTAAGCTGAAGGCAATTGTGCTAAAAGAAAACTAGATTTCAAAGAGTATATGTCTTGCAGGAACGTGGCAATATAATGCCAATAAGGTACGAGTACCATGAGTTAGTAAAAATCTTAAAACAAAGTAAGAAATTTTTAATAAAAAATACTAATCAAAAATTTCTTTAAACATATTGAAAAGATAGTATACAGTCTAGTATGAAGATTTTAACGCAGTAAAAAATTTTTGCAATCACAGATTCATAGGGCGTTGTAATTCTCTATAAGCCTTATCGATTGTAATTTGTGTTTTTTTTTTTGTTCCCTGCAACAATGAATTTTTCTAAAATTTTGTTTTGCTTGTCATCTACTGTCAGCAACAGAGTTTCCAAAAAAAAAAAATATACGAAAATACAATGAATATTTTTTTTTTTGGCAGCACCACAATGTGAGTTTTACACAAAGGTTGCCAACCATTAAACGTATGAGAAAAATAACAAAAAATACACACATATCAAACCATAAACCCTCCTTTGCAGGACATTTAACCTAAAGCAAACAATATTTTATTGACAGCTTTTTAATAGCATTTACGCATTCAAGAGATGACGTGCTTTTACTTTTTCATGTTATTTTTATTACATTTTACAAGAGAATTTTTATTCGATTTTATTCGATTTTCAACTTAACACGGAATTGTTTGACAGCTTGTCTTTTTGAAGTATTTGTATTTAAAATAAAAAATGTCTTTAATTTTTCCACGTTTTATCATGTTGAAGTTAACAGTTTCGCCATGAAATAGTCTCTATATGTTAAGTATATTTTATTAAATTTTTTTGAACCCATTAAGTGTTGTTTGGGTAAACTTTAAAGAAGTTTGTTACTAAAGTAGCGATGAATCCTAAATTTAATATCTTTTTATGTAAAAAAAATTATTATTAAAATAAAGTACATTATTTTGTTGCCTAGTGTTATTGATGATTTATTTGATTTGCGAAGACAACAATCATTCAGCTGTAAAATATGTTTTTTCTCTGATTTTTATTGATTTAGGGCAACAAAGAGAGTAATTTTCAGACATCAAACATTACTTAGGAACAAAATATTTTACTGCTTTTCATTTTCATAAAAAGAAACAAATCAATTGTTATGGATGATTTACAAGAGAAATCAAGCGGAAAATAATTATTTCCAAAAAAAAGCATAATAACAATTTATTAGCATAATAAAAGCAGCTGCACAATCTTTTGCTTTTGCCTAAGGAATGGAATTAATACTCGTAGTGCAAAATAAAACTACTTACACTTCAACGCAAAAAAAAAGCGGTCGTTTCCAGCAAGGACATGGAGATAATGAGTTTCAACATTCGCTTCGCTATTTCATCTTTGCTATTTTATAAAATTGTTTTACCAAGGCGACAAGTAATAACCACCCTGACTCACAAAAATAACAACTTAATATTTACAATAACAAAAATGTTTTTTCTTAGTATTGAACTCGCACTATTTATGTCAAGTATTTTACTCACAGTGCTACAGCACAACTATTTTGTTACGGGATTGAAAGAAAATTAAAAAAAAAAACATCTACTTTCCTTCGCGAGTGTATGAAAATAAAATGTCACTGTTGAGCATTGAACTTACATCGGTTCAAAAAGTTGTTGATTTTTATGTCAAGTATTTTACTCTTACTTATACTGGGCAATTATTTCGTTACGGGACTAAAACATATTTTTACGAACATAAACAGATTTTAAGAAAAATGTTTTCCTTCGCTAGGATTTGACAATAAAATGTCTGTGCTAAGTATTGAACTCGCTCCATTTTTGTGGCGGTACTGTTAGCTGAAGTGATTAGCGCCTTAACAACTTAGCAAACTATGTATTAGGATCTGGGTTCGATTGCTGTACAGGGCAAGTCAAAAAATTTTTTACAGTTCTGTAATTTTCATTAGTAAGGCATTGTATTAATTGTTGTTGGACTTGTTAAGTGATGAAGGCATAGCACTGTTGTTGTTGTTTTTCATATATTTGATACGTAATTATGTTGTATACCAAATAAACCATATTTCATAAGAATCGAATGAGAACTTTTGATTTTATTCATAATTGAGTAAAGAAAGTAATCAAATAAGAAAAGTAACAAATTTTATACAAAAGTGAAATTTTTATTTGTGTGTGTGTGTGTCAGCAATTCAGTTCCTCTTAATTTAAATTTGCTGATCGATTTCAATTAAATGCGGTTATTTCATTTTAAATTCAAAAGAAAATTTTCATTGTAAAAATTTATCTACGAGCGCCCAAATTTTAACATCCGCAAACGTACAACTCGTCACGTAAAAACACATTCAATTGTATGTTAACGGATGTAACGATTTGGGCCCTGAATTTGTAAATATTTATTTTGATAAAGTTATTTCGAACTAACAAACAATCTCTTACGATTTCAGGAAGAAATTAACATGAAATTTAATGCTATTTTCTGCTCATTTTTATTTACAACAAAACGAATTATCAATGGCTGGCTAATGATTGGAAATAACTACCAGAACAAAAAAAAAAATGCTATAAACTAGCAAAAATTTTATGCGAATACTCGTACATGAAAATATTTGTGGCAGTTTTTGCACAACAAATATTAACAAAGACAAATGAATTACTTCCTGGTATACAGCAAACAAATATATACACATTAAAAACAATGTTTTTGAAAGCTACTTTCAGATTTTAAAAACTATTTATAGTAGAATTTAAATACGATTATATTAGTAAACTTTTGCTCTGACATATGTAATTTAAAAACAAAATTGGTAATATGTAATAATAAAAGTACACAAAATATATGCAATTTGTGTTTTATTACATTAACGAAACGTTAAGCTTAGTTTCTAAAGTTAATTTAGGTTTGCTAAATTATTTTGTTTAATTAATATTTTTTAAGTTCTTCTTCAATAATTGTAAACAGTATATTTTATAGCAAACGTGAAAGTTTCTTTCTAATATATCGGTATATTATTTTTTTGTGGTGGGCGTATGATTTATATTAACTATGATCCCCACAAAAAACATAAATTTGAAAATAAGGGCACGTTCCTATCAAAAAATTTCTTGGAAAAATATTGCCAAGCTTACAGGTTGCCTAGAAATGAGATGGAGTTGTACCTATCAAGAACTTGGTCCTTATTTTGATCTCAGTACTTTTTACGGCCGAAATTTTTTGGATAGGAAATTGGCCTTATTTTCACATTTATGTTTTTGTGCGGATCTCACTTCTTTTTTCTAAGTTGTTTTTATACAAATATTTATATGTATTGCTTATCTTGGCCTACCTGTGTACGAAATTTCAGCTTTCTAGCTATACTGGAAGTGCCCTATACAAAGAAGGGGCACCATAGTCGCCCCAGATGAAAGGTGCCCATTTAAAAATCATCTTCGTTAATTTCTCATCAGGACCTCTTTGCGTACCAAATTTAAGCTTTGTAGCTCTACTGGAAGTGCCCCATACAAAGAAGGAGCACCCTAGTCCCCCGGATGGAAAGTGCCCGTTTTCAAATTTTTCTGGTTAATTTCTCTACAAGACCTATATGTGTACCAAATTTCAGCTCTCTAGCTATGCTGAAAGTGCCCAATAATATTGATGAGTCAGTGAGTGAGTTAGTGAGTCAGTAAATATGTACTAAAATATGGACTTTTCACACATTAATATCTCGGGAAGCTTTTACGGTAGAACTTTTTACGGGACACCTTATGTTTCAAGTTTCTTTATATTATGATCAGGAGGAGCAAAGTTATGAGGGAATAAAAATAGCTCGAATGGTTTAGTGTAAATATACACACTGTGTGGCCGAAGTTGGCCTGGCGCACGGTAGTGCGTACAGTACAGAGTACAGTAATTATTCAATATATTTACATAGATAATATCAGGAGTAAAGAATTCTCCAGCTTTATCGTTTGGGGAGGGAACTTTTTAGAATTTTTTATAAAGTAAACCTAAAATTGTGTTCTTTCAAATATTATTTTTTTAAATGCCAATAATTAAAAACAGTTGGGGGGATATCCCATTTCCCCCCTGTATCCGTGCCTGACTTATTCTTATTTCCAATCTATTTATTTGACTTTTAACGTTACACAACTATTTTCATTTAATAGAATTTTTTTATCTCTAAAACTTCTATTTGTAAGTGATCCCAAAAATTTAAATTTTTAAGAGAGAGTGAGAGTGAGAGAGAGAAAGAGATGATATATGGGCAAATCCCAGAAGCAGTCCACCTACCAAAATTTTTTGAAATTTATTTATTTTATTTTTTATGTTTTTTTTATGGAATATTAGACTAGATATACAATTTTATAAATAAAAAAAATTTATTTCGATATTTGAAAGAGGAGGAGGTAGCTCAAACAAAAACTACGGTTGACGCAGATGTAAAAATGATTTATTTATATACTACTGGAAAAAATGTAGCGTGCGTATCGTTGGGTTCACGGCCATTGATAAAAAACTACAACATTTTTTGGCCGTATATAAGTTATTTTAGAATTCTCTTAGATTCATCTTTCTTTTAGGTATTTCATTTTGCTGATTTATTATGCAAAATTTGTTAAAAATTACGAAAACATAACTCAACCTTTAAAGCTACTTCCATTTTTTGTAGCGTGCGTAACAATACTTTGAGATCAAATTTTTCGCAACTTATACCTATTAAAAAAAATATTTTGATGACATTCGAAAGTACACTCAAATCCCACTAAGCATTGTGTATAACTTGAAGGTATGTGGTTTGAAAGACCAAAAAATTGTTATATTTCAATCCGAAAACACGTACGAATGTAGCGTTCGTAACGCAGGATTTGCCCACATGCAGTTTAATTCTCTTTAAGTACTAGGCGTATGATTAATATTATTTACAATTTACTTTACATAAATAAGTCACTATGGGCGACTTCCTAGACGCAAGCATTTACAATGCATAGAGTTCATAAAATCATACTTGAAATTTTTGGCAATGCTTAATGTTCATTTTGATGAGTATCACCTGTTAAAATCATGCATCAATTCTATTTTGTATGCAAGTATGGGGATGAGTCCGCAGTCAAATTCCTTTCTTATGCAAAACATTTTATGCATTTCACATGCAGTTTTACAAATTATGCTTTGCAACAAGCGTTTGGGCCATAGTGAGTTATTGTCTTAAGGTTATTCTAATTAATAGTAATCATACGCTTAGAATTTAAAGAGAATAAAACTGTGTATCTCTCTATCTCTCTTCAAAGTTTTAAGGTTCTGCTCACTTACAAATAGAAATTTTAGAAATTAAAAGATTTCTAACAATTTCATGAACAAATTTTATGGGAAAACACGGTTTTACTACATACTTTAACTTAAGGAATCTTTTATGGATAATGAGGGAGAATACAATTTTGCAAGGTTTTTGCTATACGAAACCGCAAACTGTATATAACTCTGTTAAATCTTAAAAGTATAGTAAGTGCTACTTCAAAGTAATAATAATTAATTTTTTTTCTATATCTACTCAACAACAAGTCGTAAAATTGTAGATAAATTTTTCTTATTAAAGTAAATCAAATAAATGTAAATTATAGCATTTAATTTATGTAAGTATGTATGTTTATAACATTATAATAACCAGCTTTACCATTTATCACAAGTAAAGCCTTAAATGTTTATAGAACTAAAACAAATGCAACCGATTTATTAACAATGTACGAGTATGTACATACTGCATACAGCCGCACATATATTGTTTTGTATTTGTTTTACGTGCATGTATTTGTTAACATCATAAAATCTAATATTTACTAAAAGATTTCCCAAAATACCAAATAACGTAAAATCAACAACAAAACAAAATTAATGTTAAAATGTAACCAGGCATGATACTAAATACGCCCCCCACCCCAAACCAACACCAACTTGCACAGCAAGTAAAACTATAAAATGTTTTCACAGTTTGCTCTCATCAACATCAACAATATTTTCCAACACCTCCTACTCTAGTCGTTTCAGAAGATTATCACAATTTTTGGATTTGCTCAATATACCACGACATCATAGTGGCAGTAGCAGCAGTAGCAATAATTCCCAACAACATTCTCCGCAAACACCACATGCTGCTAGTGAAATTGCTATGGTCGAAAGGCGTAGCAGCAATAGTAGCTGTAATAATAACGCCACTAGTCATGAATCAAGCTTGATTGAAAAACAACAGCATTTGCATCAGGGCTCTTCATCAAAGCGTTCATCATGTGTCAGTTTTCGTAGTGAGATTTTATTATTCGATTTGGTTAATGGCGAAATCACAGATTTAAGTGAAAGGTATATACAAACAACCATATATGCTGATGTAGAGCAAAGTAAAAGAAAAATACTAATGTATATATTTGATAATATATAATTTAATTTACTTAAGTTTTTTTTTTTAACTTTTTAGTAAGAAAAGCAGCTTTTAAATTAAGAATAACGAATATTTTCCTTGAATTCCTTTTTTGGTTGAGTGTAGTATGATTGCAGCTGCAGTGAGGTCTAAGCGGTAAACAACTCTGATGATGAGGCTGTGTTTAGTCACGAAACATCATGATGTCAGTGTCTGTTCAATTATTACGACCTTCTAGATTTTCCTTTCTTATAAAAATAATAATTTAATTTATAAAAAAAAAATATATAAGGGGTGATACATTACTTTTTTAAAGAAAAAAACACAGAAAATTCAAATTTAAAGGAGAATGTTTATTATCATTTGAAAGAACATTCTTTGGCATTTATTTTTTGAAGATTATGTCTATCAAATGTTGGCCGTTGCTACGTCGCAGATGGTCCATCCGTTGAGTCCAATTTTCGATGACTCGTTCAAGCATTTCGACTGGTAATTGGCGAATGACACGCGTGATATTTTCCTCCAAGGCCTCAATCGAAGCGGGTTTGTCCGCATAAACTTAAGACCTTACATATCCCCACAGGAAAAAGTCTAACGGTGTGACATCACACGATCTTGGTGGCTAATCGACCGGTCCAAAACGTGAAATTATGTGCTCACCGAAATGTTCTCTCAATAAATCCATTGATTGATTCGATGTGTGGGAAGTGGCGCTGTCTTGCTGAAACCAAATGTCGCCGAGATCACGAGCTTCAATTTCAGGCATCAAATAGTCGGTTATCATGGCACGATAACGGTCGCGATTGACGGTTACGTTCGCACCGGCATCATTTTTAAAGAAATGTGGACCGATGATTCCACCGGCCCACAAACCACACCAAACCGTTGTTTTTTCTGGATGAAGTGGCAGTTCTTGAATCTCTTCAGGTTGCTCTTCGTCCGAAATGCTGCAATTTTGTTTGTTTACATACCCATTGAGCCAGAAATGGGTCTCATCGCTAAACAAAATTTGCCTTGAAACACATTCCTCACAGAACGTGAATTTTCGTAATAAAGTTGAACGATTTGTAAACGTTGTTCAGTCGTAAGTCTTTCCATTATGAAATGCTAAACAATACTAAAAAAAATAACATGACGCATGACACGACTCACACGTGATCTGTCAAAAAAAGGCTATTGAAAAAAGTATCTCTACTTGGATCACCCAATATTTAGAGCAAGCGAACATAATCCTGACAAATTAAAGTTTCTTTGATTTAACATCACTCAGTTCAACTAAAAAATTCATAACTTTTTTGTTTAATTAAAACTTCATAATGATATTATTGAAATCTTTCATACACACTAACAACAACAGGCAAAGACCTCTCTGTATCGACCTTTCAAATAACATTGGCACTTTTTCAAGACAAATATATCACGTGTTTCTTGGAAGTAAATTATACACAAACTGTTTGTCATCAGAAAATTATGCGTTTGTAGAGATTTGTTACTGTTCATTAAATAACAAGAACTCCTTAAGATATACTTTAATCTAGTATGTATGTATATCTATACTTCTATAATAAAAAAAAGGGGGTCTAAAATCCAAAATTGTTTCAGACCAGAGTATAATGAAGTCTCGAATAGCACATAGATAATTCTATGTCCCGCAAAAGTGCTTAGAATAGGATTAAGAGGCGATTAAGTCCCACACACACCCCCCCCCCCCCCCCTTCTTCACAGGAAATATTTATTATCGTTTTAGCACAGATCTATTAAAGCAAATTTTTGTAAATTTAAAATAGTACCATATTGATGTGAGCACGGGCAATGGCTTCCATTCTCTCTGTCCACCCTTCAGTTCATCTGTCCGCCTTTCAATGCATCTGCCAGCCACTTCGTGATCAAAAGCGAAAACAACATTACTTTAAGACTATGAAAACATATACATAGGATATATGCTTTTTCAAAAATAGGTCCGAGAGGCTGGAAAGGGGCAAAATTTCGGCCACTTTGACACTATCTAACCGATTTCGATGCTTTTTTTATAGAATGACACAAGTTTGAATCAGAACAAAACCAGGAAATATATGAAACGGGTTTTATTGGAAAGAAAATTTTATGAAATTAATGTTTAAATATGACTTCTACCATGTGGCCGCCACGGCTGGCGCGTAGAAGGCACAATCTGGAACACCAATTTTCAACAACTTTTCGCAGAATTTGCGGCCGTATTTCGAATATTACTCTTTGAATGTTGATTTCCAGGTGTGCAATTGTTTGTGGTTTATCGATGTAGACAAGTGACTTAACGTAACCCCACAGAAAATAATCTAATGGGGTTAAATCACACGATCTTGGTGGCCAATTAATTAGGACATTACGTGAAATTATTTTTTCAACAAAAGTTTCTTTGGGTAAATCAAGTGTATTGCCCGCTGCAAGATGAGGTTGACGAATAGAACAATTATTTTTTTTAAAAATTTCAACAATTTGCACACGTTGCTCTGGTCTAAGTCGATTCATAATGAAATTTCAAAGCAAACTAAACAAAAAGCAACTATCCGCTGTTAAATGGCTGCTGAAATAAAGCAGTGATACCAATTAAATGTTGTGACACTCTATAAAAAAAACACCCTATATATATAGATCGGGTTCTAAAGAGATACATAAGCTATATGTTTCGTTGACAAGGGGTCGTTTTCGCTTATTTTTTACTATTTAAAAGATTTTGATGAAACTGAAAATAGCGGTTAATCGGCTAGAAAAGGGATACGTAACCATTATGTTTTTAGGATCGGGAGGGTAATAGGGTAAAATTTTTACTTCTCGGAATCTAATTATAATAAAAATTAAAGCTAATATGGATATGCATCTAAAAGAACACAATAGTTTAAAATTTTGTATAACGCTTGGATCAGGAAGGGCTGGGAGCACATCCCGGAAATTGTTGAACTGATTTTGATAAAACTTATAACATAGGCAAGTCTGCGTTCAAGAGCACACACTGAGAATGGCAAGATAAAGGGATCAAATTATCAATTTTTATAACGATTATTTTTTTATATGAACAGTTTTTAGCTAAAAGCATTACAATAACAAAAATTAAAAATTATTCTTAACGATAAAGCGTAGAAATCTGCACACGCGCCTTTTATAAGGGGATTTCTCTAGTTGCTTGATTCAAAAATCTCCATACATTTTATTAATTCCCAAACAAAATATCGTAAAAAATCTTTCGTAATCTTTGTTCCATTTAATGGTAGAACAATATTTGATAAGAAACTGTCCATGATTAAATAGTATTTTTTTCCTATTAAGCCTCGTAAACGAGATGTTGAACAATTTTCCATCATAACTTTAAACAGCAGTCCATATCTTTCATTTGTCTTGTTTAATTTAATTTTTCATCTTGCTAAAGTCTGGCATATTACCCCCAGGACAAAGACCAGGATATTTGGACAGAAAAAAATATTTAAAAGAAAAAAAAACTCGTCAAGTCTATTATTTCTGTTCTTGATGGATTATTGTTGGCTACAGCTGGTTTTTGATGTAATAATAAAAAGCGGAAGAAAAAAACGTCAAGAGTGATGATGGGCAAAAGTACATGGCATAATTATGAAGTAAATAGCAGGATATATCCTGCACATATAAAAAAGAGGTTGATATAATAAAAAATTTAATAATGCGCAAAATATATTGAGGATACTTTTGAGAGCTGCTTTTATTTTCTTTCTGCTTTAAGGAAATTTTTAAATTTACCTAAAAAAAAGGTTTTTAATTTGTTTTATTTTTTCCATTTCATTTATCACTTTAGTTCCTGGCTTGCTTTTTTTATTTTCTGTTTTGCTTTATTACACATTTAAAGCTTTAGGCCTTTTAATAATTTAAAAATCCGTAAAAAAATTTTTTGCCTAACAAAAATTTTGTTTTTTTTACTGTTTTATTTTATTTATAAAACAATCTACAGTACAAAAATTGTGTGTGTTTTTGTGAGTATTTGTGTTGGTCTTTTTTTCATCTAACTGACAAATTCATGTTTTATTTAATGGGATTTTTTAGCAAAATCAAATAAAAAACCTATACGTACAAGCAAAAAAAAACTACACACACAAACTCATCATGTATGAGTGGAAGTGAAAAGTTCAAGGACAATTTTAAAGGTTAAAAGATTTTGACAGAAAAACAATCATATGCTAAGCGAAAAAAATCGGATCTTCACACATAAATAAAAATGCTTCAGGTGACAGAAATAGTAATAAAAATTTACTTAATAGAAAATCATTGAAATTAAGTTAACTTAGTAGGAAGGCTGTCCTAGGAGTAACAGAGTTTGGCGACAATCATTATCTGGCTGTAATTACACAAATGAGCAAGGTTTTGTACTGGAGCAACTGATAGTTTCAAGTTGTTAGTATATATGGAGCGTTACACGAAAGACCAACGTATCTTCACTATTGAAGAATATTTCAAAATAAATGAAAGTTCGAAATACGGTTTTAACTTCTTCAAGTGTGAAGAGATTAGTTGAAAAATTTAAGGAGACTAGAGACACCAAGCGAATTGGTCGTCCACAAACAAACCAATCAAATATCAGTATCGAAGCAGTGCGCGACAATCTACTAACCTCAATTCGGCGTCGTGGACATAAATTGTAAATTCCAAGAAGCTCTCTATAGCATATACTCGCTAAAGATCTGTGTCTCCATGCTTACAAAATTCAATTAACAGAACAACTGAAGCCTAAAAATTACTATCGATCGTGTAGCGCTCCGTTTTTACTAACAACTTTAAACTGTCAGCTGTCGATTTGTTTTTTTTAGAGTTGCCAACATTTTACTGCACAAATGGTGAAAAATTCAAATCTTGCGTTAATTTAACAATTTTTTTTAAACTATTTTGAAAGAAGTGTATGGCTCCATGTAAATTGGCTCCTGTGAAAAATGGCCCCAAAATAATAAAAATGGCCCGAAAAATATATTTTCTAGTATTCACTAATTTTTAGTTTGGGGCAATTTTTCTTACTTGAGGGAAAGTGGCCACAATAAAAAATTGTCCCAAAATATTTCCATTTAAAAGAAAATCAATATTGTCGGTGATATTTTTCTTACTTGAAGGCAAATGGACACAATGGAAAATTTGATCCAAAACTGAAAAATACTCCCAAAATATTTCCATTTAAAAGAACAACAACATTTTTATGGCCTTTTTTCCATTTTGGTAAAATTTTTCATTTTTATTTTTTTTATTTGGGGCCAAGTTTTCCATTGCATTGGGGTGTTCGATCACAGTGAACTAAGTAGCGAATGGCAGGCAACATTTTCGGGAAAAAACATGATGGAGAAAAGCCTAAAGCTCATCCGAAGACCGGCTATGTAGGATCAAATCCTTACTAAGCATGGCCAATATGAATATTTGGCGAACATTTTTTTTAAACCAATTTAGAGCCGTTTATAATTTCAAATTGAATCAAAGACAACAACACAAAATTTTGAGCTATTTCTCCTTTTTAAAGTTTTATTTTGTGGCCATTTTTCGTTGTAAAATTTGGGGCAATATTTTATTTTATGACTAAATGAAAAATTGCTTTAAAATTTAGAAAAAATTGCTCCAAATTTAAAAAACAAAAAATGACATATGGCCAAAAAAAATAGGAAAAATGGCATCATAGTTTGTGTAGTTGTTTTCAATAAAAAACTGTGGGGCAATTTTTCCTTTGGGGCCATTTTTCATGGAGGCGATATTTATTATTAAATTTTACACGTGTATCCTTTTAATGAATATCAGACGGACGAATATGCATTTGTCTTCTAAAATGTCTTTTTCGATCATGGTATTTTGCGTTCGTTTTAAGCTTTCAAAAAAAAAAAAAATAAAAAATTTTTATTAAACAAATTGTATGTATTATTTTCCACACTGTTTTAAAATTATAGAAAAAAAAATTAATTGCATTTTTTTGTAGTTTTCAACTTACAAAACCGCAAAGGACAACAGTTAAGCAAACTTTAGTGACACGAACAGCAGTTTTCATAAATACTCAAAACTTAAACTGGCACACAACAGGTCAACAGAAAAACACATATTGCCGCCAACCTTCCTCCTATCGCTTCAAAACATTTGTCAAAATTACTTTTTTCATATATCTCCCTTTTTTTGAACATTTTCAGATTACAAACACACAAAGAAGAATACGGTACACAGCGTGTCTATAAGAAAACCTCACCAAATTCTGTGCTAGCCATGTACTTGCCGTCACGTGAAATCATCTTGTCTGGCAATAAATCTTCGATGTTGGGTGGCATAGTATTTGCTGATCCCCAAATTGTACAAGGTTATCGCATTTATGCACAATTGGCATTGACATTTCGGTAAGTGAAAAAGAAATACAAAGACATTTAATATTAATACTAGAAAAGAAAAAGGGACAATTGAAAGGAGTTTTAGGAAATAACGAAAATTTCAATTTACTTAAAATGTAAAGCATATTTTAAGGCACGTGTATATCATACAACATTTTCTTATACTAATTGATTGATAAAGGTTGATTACATAAGAAGTTAAAAGGTATTAAATCTGTCCAAATATGTTCTAACAACAAGCAAAGAAAGAATTAGTCGTAAGAAATTATCAAAAGGATGAAAAAATCAATTACGCCATGATACAAAAAAAAGGAGATTTTTTATGACACCTGATTACGTTACGTTGTGTTTTTTTTTAGTTACACTAAAACAAACTTCATATCGACCATTAAGTGCGAAAATGGTTTTCGATTTAAATTTTTTTTTAATATATTAAATATTTGGCAATTTCTTAAACTTTCATGGTTACGCTCGAAACCGTTACTTTACCATCGCTTAAGCTGTTTTTGCGGTTATGACTCGATATCAAATTGTGCTTTCGCATTTGTGCATTTTTGCATTTTAAAAAGCCCGTACAACGAACAAAAGAAATCTGGCGATAAAATGATGGGTGATTTCCAAAAACTTCATCAAAAACTATCTTAAATTTTTCATTTTTTACTTGTTTGCAGTATTTCTTTCTTAATCAAATAATTTAATGAAAATCTTAATTAATGAACTAATTAGACCGAATAAAAAAACTATATTATACCAACGTTCTCAAGATTTTTCCAAGGCTTAATAACAAAATATGTATATTAAGAGAAAAAAAAAAGCATTTATTCAATATCCTGCTAAGAAGTAAAAAGCTCTATTAACTCAATTACACATACTTAATCAAATCAGATATACATCCATACATATTTACTCATACATGCATACATAAGTTGTTGTCATTTATCATGGTTGATTGCACACTAAAAATAATTCAATGTTTTTCGCATGATTGAACGAACACACATGGTATAGATTAATTTACAGCAAAATTATACAAGTAAGTAAATGATGAATTTATTACAAAGACAATAGTGAAGAGATTTTTTTCAGTCCTAAATAAGAAATTATATTAACAAAAATTTATAGGAATTTGATAGAATTTGTTTCAATTAAGCGCTTTTGCATTTCAGCTAACGATATATCTATTTAAAATGATATTGACAGAACGTTTTCTATAATTTCATTTTCTAGTTACGGTCGTGAAGATGAAGAAGTCATGGGTTTACGTTTTTGCAACGAGGCCATTATGTGTTTGCATCAAATATATCCAAAGAAGGGAGACAACGATCCAACATTGTTAAGTCCTTTTCAGGTGAGTATCTATAGAAAAATTCGGCAAAACTATGAAATTGTCATTTCGTATTATATGTCTTTTGTCGATTTTTTTGCCGACCGTTTTTAATTCTTGCTATTGTATTTCGTTTTTGTTTTTTCGTTTTAGTTTTGGCGTCGTTTATTTATTTTGGGTGATTTTTTAGCGACATTTTTTCATTCATGGCATTTTTTAAATACTTTATGGTTTTTTATTATATTCTTACTTTAAATTTTTATTAAATTTCTCTTCTTTTTTCGTTTTAGTTTCGGCGTGTTTTATATTATTAGTGATTTTTTTCCATTTTTAATTTTTTTTTTTTTTTTATTTAGCGTTTTTTTTTTTTTTTTGTAGTTTCATTAGTTTTTCTCTTTTTGACAGTTTTTCCAGTGAGTAATTTTCTAATTATACGGGTTTTCATGCTTACGATTTTAGTTGCAGCGTTTTTTTAGTTTCAACGACTATTTTATTTTTGGTTATTTTTTCTCATTTTACTGGTTTTTTTGATTAAGCGATTTTTTTTATTAAATTTTAATGATTTTTTTCTTTTTAGAATTTTTTTCAGTTAGTAAACTTCTTGTTAGATGTTTTTTTTTAATTTGGACTTATTTTAGTTACCGCGATTTTGTAATTTTGAGGTTTTTTTAATTTTTTTAGGCGAATTTTCCAATTTGTCTGACTTTTTCCGATCTGACGACTTTATTTTT
Source organism: Lypha dubia (assembly GCA_947311025.1). Taxonomy (NCBI): domain Eukaryota; kingdom Metazoa; phylum Arthropoda; class Insecta; order Diptera; family Tachinidae; genus Lypha; species Lypha dubia. The sequence continues at coordinate 6,064,397 of OX371262.1, read as the reverse complement.
TTTATTTTGGCGATTCTTTTTATTTTGTCGATTTTTTCGACACCAAGAGGGGATATAATTTAATTATTAACTTTTTTTCAATGTAGTATTTTCTTTAACACATGAATTGTAAAAAATTTCAAGTGTCTACTACACCATTTTTCAATGTAATTCAGAAAATTTCAATTGAAATTGAGAATTTCAAGTTTAAATTCAGAAAATTCCAATTGAAATTGAGAATTTCAAGTTCCAATTCAGAAACTTCCAAATGAAATTGTAAATTACAAGTTCAAATACAAAAAAGCAATTATAAGTTCAATGAAAAGAGGTGGAGTAAGCCCCGATCCTTAAGTGATGGGGAACTAAATATTATTTTATATTTGGTAAAAGAAAGGCCAGAGTTAACACGCCGTCAAGTGTATGAAATTATAATTACCGAGTTTAACAAACAAGTTTCCATCACAACAATAAGTAATGCTCTTCACGGTAAGATGTATGCTATAAAGTCCGTTCATATAGAACCAATATCAATGAACAGTCAACTTAATAAAAACAAAAACACTTTGTCAGAGCTCGAAAACAAGTGGTGTGGATAGATGAGGCTAACTTCAACTTATTTTGCCGTAGAAAACGTGGTTGGTCTCGTGTTGGATTCCGTACAGTACAAACGATACCTACTTCCCGTGGCCCCAACATACGTCAGGCGTTGTCCAAATGAATAGTCGGTTCATTCAACGCCGATACTGCAAATGAATGGGTCAGAGGACTTTTTGAAAAATGGGAGCATTTGGGAAATCAGCTATCCGAACTCGTCTTGGTATGCGACAATGCTCCCTGCCACAGTGGCTTACATCAAATTTTTGAAAATACACCACCAAATATTTTATGATTGAGTCCCTACTCACCAATGCTTAATCCCATTGAAATTATTTGGTCCAAAATTAAAAGTAGTGTAAAATCCAAAATGAATATACCAAATGTAAGTCCGCCTAATTTAGGTGAGTAGAGGCTGAAATATCTTGAAGAAATAATAAACACTTCCAAGTTCTGCATAACTACCGGAGATTGCAGTAGAGCTATACAGCACACAACTACATTTTAGCAAATTGCTCTGCAATTAGATGATATGCCTGTTGGGCAGTAAAATGATGCAAACATGTACATATTTAACATTATTTTATATCTGCATTATTTTAATGTCAATATGAATGTGTAATTAATTTTGTTAAATACAAATCTCCCAATTTCAATATTTTTTTTATTTCATTTAGAATCTGAAATTCTCAATTTCATTTGGAATTTAAACTTGAAATTCTCAATTTCATTTGGAGTTGTCTCAATATAATCGGTAATGTTCTGAATTACATTGAAAAATGGTATACAATACATTGGATATAATAATATAAAATTCTATTTGATTTATAGCCGAATGTTTCGTAGCCAAGTGTGTTTGTAACCGGTTTTGTGTGTAACCGGATTTTTTTTTGGGACAACAAAAAGTATATTTCGCTTATCTAGAGAAAAATGCTTTCTAAATCATATAGAGAGTGTTTTTTATAGAGTGTCAAAACTTTGAGTTGGCATCACTGCTTTATTTGAGCACCCATTTATTAGCTGATAGTTGCTTTTTGTTTAGTTTGCTTTAAAATTTCATTATGAATCGACTTACACCAGAGCAACGCATGCAAATCGTTGAAATTTTTAATTAAAATAATTGTTCTATTCGTCAAACTCATCGTGCAGCGGGCGCTACAATTGCTTTACTCAAAGAACCTCTGATGAAAAAATAATTTCACGTAATGGCCCAATTAATTGGCCACCAAGATCGTGTGATTTAACCCCATTAGATTATTTTCTTTGGGGTTAAGTTAAGTCACTTGTCTACGTCGATAAACCACAAACAATTAAACACTTGGAAATTAACATGCGTAGAGTTATCGGCGATATACGATTGCAAATGCTACGAAAAGTTGTTGAAAATTGGTGTTCCAGATTGCGCCTTCTACGCGCTAGCCATGGCGGCTACATGGCAGAAATTACATTTAAACATTAATTTCATAAAATCTTTCCAATAAAGCCCGTTTCATTGATATTAAAAATATATTTCCTTGTTGTGTCACTCTATAAAAAACACCCATTATACGTTTGATCGATATTGATGGACAATAAATTGTGCACGACAAAAAATTGTGTACCCTATTTAGTATATACATAGAAGATTACGGTTGCCAATATAAACTTACACAAGACACATTGCCCGCTTTAGAAAAACTTTTAAATTTTATACATTTCTATATTTAGGTCTGGTACCTCTAATAAAAAAAAGAAGCCTATGCTAGACTGGTAGAAAACCGAAAACAATAGGGTTTCTCTTCACTTTTGGTGTTTGGAACTCTAAAAATATTGAATTAAATCTAATATACAGATAAGACACCGTTTCATAATCCTATTAAAGTTCGTCCGAATATTCTTCCCCAGGTGCCTCCGCCTGATTTACTTTCAATATGTTACTCACCTTTTAGATTATTAAACAGCATAGCTGATGAGTTTGTGACTGCTACCACAAAAAATTATAATTTAATTTTAAACATTAACATCTTTTAACATTTCGATATTATTGCTTTTAATTTGATTTCACATATTTACTTATGCACATATGTATGTACATACACATGTATGTATGTACATATTTTTACATTTTTCAACATAACCTCAAAAATCCACCAATTAAGTTTTAAGCACAGACTACAAATTTTGTAATCTTTGATTTGACATTGATAAAATATTCTTTACGCTCTAACACTCACATGCAATCACACCAACATTCAATCATACACCAGAGTTCTTTTGTTGTAGCGACCATTTTGCCGAACATTTAATAAACGTATAACATAAAATGTGTCGTTGTGTTATTTTCGCATAAATACATAAAACAATAACTAAAAAATAATTTTTTCATAAATTTTCTTAAAACTTTTTCCCGTAATACACCCGCATTTATTTTTTTTTTTTTCTTTAAATTAAATTAACACCCATGACACGTGCACTTTTAAGCCGCCCGCAAGCAAATGAAAGAATGATTTGCCAGAAATTGTATACAAACTAGTGTTGCCGGAGTTTACAGTATTTATTTTAGTTGTAATTTGATCTACATACATATTTTTACTTTTTTCATCATAACCTCAAAAATCCAACAATTAATCTTTAAGAACAGACTATAAATTTTGTAGTCTTTGATTTGACATTGATAAAGTTTTCTTTACTCTCTAACACTCACATGCAATCACACCAACATTCAACCAAACACCAAAGTTCTTTTGTTGAAGCGACCATTTTGCCGAACATTTAATAAACGTATAACATAAAATGTGTCTTTGTATTATTTTCGTATAAATATATAAAACAATAACTAAACAATACTTTTTTCATAAATTTTCTTAAAACTTTTTCCCGTAATACACCCGCATTTATTTTTTTTTTTTTTTTAAATTAAATTAACACCCATGACACGTGCACTTTTAAGCCGCCCGCAAGCAAATGAAAGAATGATTTGCCAGAAATTGTATACAAACTAGTGTTGCCGGAGTTTACAGTATTTATTTTAGTTGTAATTTGATCTACATATTTTTACTTTTTTCATCATAACCTCAAAAATCCAACAATTAATTTTTAAGAACAGACTATAAATTTTGTAGTCTTTGATTTGACATTGATAAAGTTTTCTTTACTCTCTAACACTCACATGCAATCACACCAACATTCAACCAAACACCAAAGTTCTTTTGTTGAAGCGACCATTTTGCCGAACATTTAATAAACGTATAACATAAAATGTGTCTTTGTATTATTTTCGTATAAATATATAAAACAATAACTAAACAATACTTTTTTCATAAATTTTCTTAAAACTTTTTCCCGTAATACACCCGCATTTATTTTTTTTTTTTTTTTAAATTAAATTAACACCCATGACACGTGCACTTTTAAGCCGCCCGCAAGCAAATGAAAGAATGAGTTGCCAGAAATTGTATACAAACTAGTGTTGCCGGAGTTTACAGTATTTATTTTAGTTGTAATTTGATCTACATACATATTTTTACTTTTTTCATCATAACCTCAAAAATCCAACAATTAATCTTTAAGAACAGACTATAAATTTTGTAGTCTTTGATTTGACATTGATAAAGTTTTCTTTACTCTCTAACACTCACATGCAATCACACCAACATTCAACGAAACACCAGAGTTCTTTTGTTGTAGCGACCATTTTGCCGAACATTTAATAAACGTATAACATAAAATGTGTCGTTGTGTTATTTTCGCATAAATACATAAAACAATAACTAAAAAATAATTTTTTCATAAATTTTCTTAAAACTTTTTCCCGTAATACACCCGCATTTATTTTTTTTTTTTCTTTAAATTAAATTAACACCCATGACACGTGCACTTTTAAGCCGCCCGCAAGCAAATGAAAGAATGAGTTGCCAGAAATTGTATACAAACTAGTGTTGCCGGAGTTTACGGTATTTACTACCACATTTTCTCCATAAGACGAGAGTTGAGTGGCCACCTTGTAATAACTTTTGGTAAAACCTTCCTTTTAGGGTTCCGTACACCAAAAGTGAAAAGAATATTATTTTTATTTTTCATATAATTATTACGAATAAACGTAATTAATTTTTTAACTGTTTAAATGGGAAATTATGATTATTAGGCTTAAGTTCAGTAGAACAGTTTGAAGATAACAGACTATGATTGTTTGTTGATTATTACCTATCTCCAATCAGAAAAAGGGGAATTTCAGGCTAACCAAAAATATTTTTTCAACATGTAAAAATTTAATAAAAAAAGAAATTATAACAAGTCTCGTATTCTAATTCTTGGTTAAATAGTTGATATCCTTCCCAATTAGTATCCATTTTACATAAGTTGTAAAAATGGACGAACGACCGCTGATGAGAGGTGTAGCAGCCTTGAAATCGGTACACTGAGACCTTCTGCTAGTCTGAATGGATATGCTAATGTTTTTCACAATAAAACTCATAGTGATTTGAATATTATTTTTTTCAATACGCTAGTCCGACTATTTATCTCACTATTTTTTTTTAGAAGCCTTTATCTCGGTAATGTATGTATGTCCGTACATTCCCTCCAGTTTTAAAAGTAGAAATTGACTCGAAATCGTTAGGTATTTCGCTAACGAAAATTGGACTAACTACTTCACTGGCTACAAGTAATGCAAGAGTTCGCCTTTTGACTCTCTCACTCATGTATATGTACACGCACTCAGTACATGCATAAATGTTAATGCCTTCAACCTCAATTTTTTTTACGAGTTGAAAAAAACTGTGCCCTTATTCCAAAAAAAAATCAACAAAAAAAAGATTTTATGAAAGTGTTATGATTTTGTGTTGGCGTACAATTGGAAGTTCGTGGTCAGTTAATGTTAAATTTTTATTTAAAAAAATAGTTGGGTTTTGCTGACTAGTGATTTCACCGGTCTGATCGTGTCCATTGACTACCGTCAATATCATCCCCATGTTAAAATCGTCAGTCGAGTGCATTGCTAGTAGTTAGTCTGGTAGTTAGTGGTAACGACTGGTAGCTGCGAAATAGCTAGTCATTTGCTAGCTACGCCGACTGCAGGGTTTATACATGCATATAAACAATTTAAATAAACTACAACTACATTTTAAAACATTTTTTATATATCGGGTTTTTTTCATGTGCCAGCTGAACAAAAGTGTTGCCACGTGTATTGTAAATGTGTTTAGGTGTAACAATTAATGTTGCTATTGGAACATATTTTTACAAGTTCGTTATGAAAAAGAAAAAATGCATGAAATTTCATGGGTCCGTAAGAAATAGTTCGTTACAAAGGATAATTCATTATAACCGAGTACGTTATAAGCGAGATTTACTTTAGAAACTATGTATGTATGTATATTCCTTCAAATAATAATATGAAGAAGCAGAAAATTAATCCTAAAAATACGCCAAAGGAAAGAAACCGTCAAAACAAAAAAATTTCAAATTTCAGCGTTCAGAACGAAAAAAATCTCTACAGCAACAAAGTGTAAAGGCAAATCATCAAAACAACAGAAAAACCAAAATAAAAAAGCGTTAAAACAAAATAAGCGCCAAAACGAAAATAAAACCAACAAACCTAAAAAAAATACGAAAAAATAACGAGTTCTAAGACAAAAAAAATATCACAAAAACGATAAACAAGCGGTAAAAAGCCCAAAAGAAAGACAAAACACTAAAAATGTTCACGAGATAAGAAGTTTTATAAATATACAAATCCGTTAACCTTATTTCTATTGCTGTAAAAATCAAATTTATCATCAGCCCAATTGTGTTCCCATATTTTAAATAAAATATCTAAATTTACTACAAGAGAAAACACAACATCACTAGAATTCTTTAAGCGTGAAATTGTTTCCTTTTTGCAATTAATTCTAAATTAATCCCTCTATTAACACAAATTATATCCTGGAGTTAAGAAAGCCTTTGAAATTACCAAATTCTTTTCTTTTTCTAATGTCGTCCACACCCACCCGATGTTCATAAATAAACAGAGTATTTAGTCACAATATCCTTTGTATTTGCCTTAAGCTTAGGACAGCTTAGAAACAATAGAAAATAACGAAGCAGAAAATAACAAAAAAAAAACAAAATTCTTATCCAGCCAAAATGGGTAGGCAGGAAAAGTTTGATTGTTAAGGTTGAAATTACTTCAACCTTTCAATGTACAACATTTTTTCGAATAGTTAATGTTTTGCCTTTTGGCACAAAATTATATAAACATTTTATAATTGATCGTAACATTCTATTCATTTCCTTTATTTCAGGAGGCTCTTTTAAAACGTTTGGGTGATGGAGCTCATCCTTTTACTTTAACTTTGACGGCACAAGCGCCACCCAGTGTTCAACTTGTGCCAGCAAAACGTTACTATGGTGCTCCTATTGGCACCAGCTATGACGTCCGGTGTTTTGTAGGTAAGAATAATGTACAATATTTTATTAAAAAACACAAAACTTGACATGATTTGATTAAAAAATGCGGCTGATATATAAAGAACATGAAAATAGATGTAAAATATAATAGATGATTTTGTTGTTGTACAATTCAATTACCTGAAACATGAGAGACATACTTTCAGATGTTGTCAGACTTTTAATCTTTAGCTGCCTTAAAGTTTGGCAGCAAATAAAAACCTAAGCAGGTACTTATTTCAAAAATTACTTTTTGGTACAGATAAATTTTTAAAAAGGATGTATATTTCTGAAATAAAGGGAACTTTTTAAAAAGGAACATTTTCAAAGGGTTCTTGTTTTTATTATAGGAAAAGGTGCAGAAAATGTACTTTTCCAGAAGAAGTACTTTGCTAACAAAGCTATTTAAAAAGAAAAATACATCATAAAAAAAAGGTTAATTTTTTGGGACAGGTACTTTTAAGTGATATTTAGAAAAGGTACTTTTTTTAAAAATGGGACTTTTTAAAAATAATACTTTTTTAAAATAAATTACTTTTTTAAAAAGTTAGTATTTTGAGAAGGTATATTTTGTTTGGATTAGGTACTTATCTTAAAAATACACTTTTAAAAAGGAAATCTTTTTAAAAATGTACCTTTTGAAAAGATACTTTCTTGAAAAGATACTTTTTTAGAAAAATTAATTTCTTACTGAAAGGAATTTTTTTACGAAAAGGAACTTTTATTAGAAAAAAAAAATTTTTACAAAAAGGAAAAAATATGTAGGTGTTAAATAAGGTAATTTTTACATTAGATATTTAAAAAAAGGTACCTTTTGGAATAGGTACTTTTCTGAAGAGTTACTGTTTTAGCAAAAGTACATTCTTAGAAAAGATATTGTGTTAGAAAATAATCTTTTTCAGAAAAAGGGGACTTCCCTTTTAGAAAAGATATTCTTTTCAAAAAACGTACCTCATACTTATTCTTCTAAGTGTTAAGTTTACATAAAATTTGATAATTTTTTATTCTAATTTACTAGAATTTTGAAGAGAATTCCAATTTTAGCATAAAACTAATCTTTCTCCAACTAAACAGGCGATAGAACCGAAGAAAAATTCTATCAAAGGGCCTCTGTAAAAATGGGAGTCCGTGTAATTTATCGCACTGACGTCTTCAGTCATGGCCATAGTGGTCCTGAAAATTTCACTGCTCTTCTAAATAATCCAGTAGTTTCACCGCCTATAAAATTGGCCACCATAAATACTCATACGGCAACTTCACCGGTAACAGACGCCCCAAAAGCAGAGGCATCGGCGTTAACAGTGCAATCACATGATTGCCAGCAGCCAGCTACTGCCGAAGCGGCAGCAGCAGCGGGATCTAGTGAAACACGACCACCAGCTAATAAGCCACGTAAATCTGAGCGTGGTGATTCATTTCCTAAATTACGTCTGTCACCGAAAACGTTTCGTTTCAGCGGTCGTTTTGGACGCAGCAAAAGTGAGGTGGACAAGTGTACCAGTGAAGCGCTACAAATTTACAGTAAATCATTTCAAGAGGTGTGTGAATGATAATGAAGAAACCATGTATTTTATTTTTATTATTCTGATGTGTTTTTAGTATGAGAGTGTGTGTACTGTAGGCTGTAGTGGTCCCCAGGGAGCTGTCGATAAACCTTTTCTCTTGCAAGATGGTCGTGTTGGCTTGCGAGCCAGTTTAGATAAGGCCTGGTATACTCATGGTGAAGATATTTGCGTTACCGTTAATATACGCAACAATAGCAAAAAGACTGTGAGAAAAATAAGGGTGAGTATGAAATTAAATACGGCAGCACTTTAGATTAGTATATGCTGTATGCGTATGCTTAATATTATTAATAATTAATGTTAATCATACGTCTAGTATGATTGTTAAATAAAAAGTGATATAAAAGCAGCTTTATATTCTCAATGAGAATTTCTCATGAATCCTATTCTAGTGTTATTGGAAAATTTATTTAGGCATTTAGGGCGTTTTCATTTTCAACTAAATATATTAAAAATAAATGCTACACAAATTAATATCTCTCTTTTTTTTTATTCAACATATCAATACCCAAAACTTGTAAGCATTTATTTGAAAGGTCAGAAAAAAGAAATAGGATATATAATGAAATAGTAATAACATTTGCATAATATTATTTTCCCAGTTACCTGTTTTTCGTATCCTGAAAATGAATTAGCCACGTGTCTGGCTAATACATACATACATATGCATGCCTGTTAAGGACGGCATAACAGTTTGATTTCTTTAATTTTGTTCAATTAAATTTTGTTATTCGAAAATTTTTGGCATTCTGTTTAAGGCATGTTTTTATATAAAATGTTATAGGGATAAAATTAAAAAAAAAATTTTCAATTTGTTTAAAATTTCGATAATATTTATTTCTAATGCGACGATATATAATTTAGACTAGTATTGGGAGTCGTTAAAAAATCCGAATATGTAATATTGGAGACCAAGAGGCCCCTCAAAAACAAGGAAACCACTATTTGGATTTAAATTTTTGAAGAAAAATTATTTATAGTAAATTCAAAATTGCTAGCAAAAATTTCTGAGGAAGTATATTTTTTCCGTAAAATTCAATATTAAAGCTTAAGGAATATTAATATACTAGCTGATCCCGGTGTACTTCGCTACCCCCCTCGTTATAAAATAAAATTAAAAGTATTTATATATCCTATTGTGAAAATTTAATGACCATCGGTCCAATAGTTAAGACTATATTAAGATTTTTTATTTTCCTATAAAGGGGCGTGGTCCCACTCACTTTTCTCCTAGTACGTATTCCTAATTATGTCAATACTATATGTACCAAATATCATCGGCGTAGGTCAAAAAATGCCCAAAATATGGCGATTTCAATTTTTGGGTTATATGGGAGCTGCCACGCCCACTTGTCCGATAACGCCCATTTTTGTCCTGATTACTCACATTAGTAACATATGAACTATTGCAATGTTTCAAAACTCTTGCTATCACAATAGTCAAGATATATGATGTTATTCAATTTATGTGGGAGGGGCTACGCCCACTTGAAATATTAAAAGCCTAAAACCATCCTCTATAAATTCCCTTTTGAATGCCACCAGTTTGGGTCAAATCGGTTGGATAGTTTCCGAGTCTATAGCGAACATGGGTACAAACATTTTTTGTATTTTATATATATAGATTTAGATACAAGTAATAAATGTGTATACTCGTATTTAATAGGCACGAACATTTTTTTGTGATACAATTTCCGGCCATATTATTTAACAAATTTTGACAAAACTTTATAAAAATTCAAAATAATTATTTACAAAAGTGCACTACCCATTGTGGGTGATTATGGATTTATTATTTTGGGAGATGTAAACACAACATGCAGGTGTTTTACTTTAACTGTTTTCGCAAAAAAATATAACAATTAGATTGTTTTCTATTTCCGGATAAGGGAGAATTATAGATGCAAAGGAAGAAAATAGAAGAGAGCTCAATAAATCGATTCAGCGGATTAGAAGTTATATATTTTTTTGTGTTTAAATATTGCGAATTTATGCAAATATACAGTAAAGTAATTGTAGGTGTGGTTGTTGTATGACTGTATTTTAAGATACTTTTTATGATAATTTCTCTAGGAAAGCTAAAACAATTTATTTACAAGTAGAACACGGTCGATTAAGTCGTCTGTTGCTCATACGAGTATACTATCAACAGTTAAGAAAAATTGTCCTAAAAATATACTTTTCATATGTACTTTTCATAAATATATATAAACTCGAAAAGCAAATCGAACCAAAACAAAAAAAAAGGGAAAATGATTGATCGATATTGTTTTAGAGAAACCACGTGGGCGATCTTTTGCAATTTTTTAGAGCAGTCCTGCGCTGCCTCCAGTGTTCAATAGATGCATTATTTTTCTTCAGCAAAAAAAGAAAGATTTTCGAAAACCGGTCCGTGTAATATTTTTTTAAGATAGTGGCCGAACTTCGTTCACCTGATCCGTAACCGGTTTTAAAACCGGGTTTGCTGTAACCGGTTTTGTAACCAGGTTCTTTGCATATCCATAGAAAAATATCTTTTAAAACATATAAGGTTCATCAATATTGATAGACAATATCACACATAATTAATTTTTTTTTTTTTTTAATTATATTATTTATTGAATCTTCAATTATAAATTGAAACATATCAATAAGTTGTTCAAATCTTAAATCTAAAAAATGAAAATAAAGTTTAATATACGTTTAGCCAATGCTAAACCAAATTGTTTATTTGTTTTGAAAACACGTATATATCACACTTCGTTAGATAACCCTCTAAGTTATTGATACATATAAGCCAAAAAAAAACCTGATTTGAAAAAAAACGAGTTAGGGCATTTCTATATTAATGCAACGATATTGACTAATGCCACTTTCAAAATAAACGGCTCATATGAATGTGTGACCTTGTGACCTTGGCAACGCCTGCAGCGTTAAACAGTCCAGAAATACATAATCAACGTTGATGTTTTTTTTTGTTATTCTTCTTCTCTTACCGACTTGAGTTTAAATAACTTTGCACAAAATTTAATTAATGTAACATTAAGCTTATTAAACACCTTAAGATACTTTTTGTTATTATTATTATTGTTTTCATTATGCTGATTACTTTACATTATTTGATAATAATGAAAATCTACCTGCCCTTAAGGTATTACTAATAATACTGACATTTCTGTCAATATGTTACTTACAACAAACTAAGGCTTTTCTCTAATATAGTGGATGGCAATGTAATCCTGTAGTTTACTACTGTTCAAGGATTTGTTCAAATATATAACAATAAAAATAGTATAGCCTATCCCAAAGGCATTATTTAATTAATATAACATATGCTATGCTTTAATGATTTGCCTTTCAATTCAACAAAAACTATTGTTTATTTGACTTTAATAAAAATTTATTGATAGTTTTGTTGCCAATTATAAATGTGAGTGAGTCAGAGAGTAAATTCAAAATTTTTTTTTCCTTGCCTAAAATAATAAGGGTTTTCTTGCACAATTTTGTGACATATTTTTTTTTGTATTTCTTGAAAAATTATAAATAAATTCTTTTACTTTTCTATTTTTTCAACCAAAAAAAAAAAAAAAAAAAAATTGTGCAATGAATACCCTTATTATGTGTACAAGGTGTGAATATTAAAATTTAATTAAAAATATGTATACGTAAGTGCTATAAATATTTATTGTATGGTTGTAATAATGAGTGTAAAATATTTAATTAACACATGTCGTCTGGTCGATATGAAATAAATTACAAATGAGATAATTTGAATGTACTGCATACCACAAAATATTTTGTAACATACTTTTAGACAAAAATTAAAACTGGGTCATAAATGCAAAAAATAGAGTTTTGTTACCATCGTTATTGTTACAGAGGTCATGTGGAAAAATTTTAATCATTTGCGACAGAAAATAGGCTCTATATCCATCATCGGTTGTCTTGCTTGCCCCTAACTGTATGCTACAATTACATACATAGAGATTTCAATATTAGGTCAATTATGAATAACAATTCTTCAGGAGTTTTTTTCCCATACACTCTGTTCTGCTATTCTAAATAAAATCTCGCCAGAAAATAGTTCTCTTTTCCGCTCTTTCTTAATGAGCTTTGAAAATAGGAATCATATTCCCGAGAAAAAAGTAGGTTTGAAAATGGGAATCAAATAGGAATCGAGAAAAAAGTAGGTTCTCTAAACATAACTAAGAGGGAGTTATTAGTGAGAGTTTTTTCTCCACACGTTTTCAAGAGAATTAGAGCTAAGATTTTAAGTTCAAATGAAAAAAGGTTGTTCAGGGATGAAATAAGAATTTGTTTAGGTTTATGAACTGCAATAAGGAATGTTATATTACTCTCTTATTTAAGAAATCTTTAGTCATGCCATTCAAAAATATGAACTACTTCTGCGACATCTTATATAAGAGATTTAAGTCTATTTATTTATAATATAAATGAAAGAACATCACTTGCCTTGAGCCTGATCGAACAAGTTTCTTTCAGCCTTAAATTATGCTACTCTTTTGAAATACTTCATTTTAATTTATTCTATATATTTTTTAAGCACCTCCAGCTTTTGTTACATTTTTTTTATACCCAAACTAACCTTGACAATGCAATAACTTTTTCCTGAAACAAAAAAACATTTGATGAAGAATCATATGCCAATATTACAAGGATATTTTTTCATTTTATATATTTTATTTTTATTTTTTATTTTACTTGTAGTTTGCAACAATTATCAGTGTCATCAACTACAAAAGAGACAAATATGGAAATAAATTAACGTAAAATTATAATCCGATTTATGGATACAATTGTTGCTGTGTGATTTGTGAGAATTTATAGAAAGATGTTTGTCTAAGTAGAAAACCAAGCAAAAGTTGTATCATCAATTTGATGACTTGATATAAACCCTTATCTTAATATCTTAATATTTATGTCTCAAAATTAATGTCAGGACCAGCTTCAAAATTTAGAATACAATATCTAAAATTTGTATGTACTATTTGTTAGCTATCCCAATGTTACGAATGTATTATGGGAATCTGAAAAATATCCTTCAACTGATTGGACACTAAAAATGTTGATGGGTTCAGGTTCTCTGTAACATGTTTTTCTTTATAACTCTTTCTTATACTGCATATTTTTATGATATTTTTTTTTTCTATCAACTCCTTAACGATTCGCCGGAAGTACTTGTAAATATGTATGTATGTAGAAAGAAAAATCGAATAGAATCATGATAAAATGCAATAATTTCAATACGAACATAAATTTAATAATGCTATAAACAACTTATATATTCCAATAACTATAAAGCAAAAGAACAAAAAAGAAAAGATAACAAGCAAAGAAAAAAATTGTAGACAATTTACTATATGCACTTAAGCTCTGAGGGTTAAATGCTTTTAGAAAATTAAATGAACTGGTTAAAAGAGGCATAAAATCAATCAGCTTAAAGAATATAAACAAACACATTTGTGTCATCTTCTGTGTAGTATATGAAAAGAAATTTACTGCTTTAAAAACATGTTGCGCCTTAAAGTTGGCTGGAAAGATATTTTTAGTTATTAAAAAATTTTGCATTAAAGAAGGCTTTTCGTAAAGTTAATTGCAATAAAGCATGCAAATAACTGCATATATTATAAGGTATTGTGTATAATGCTTAAAAGTAGGTTATAAAAAAAAACTATTTTAAACGAACATTTAAAACTCCTTTTCGTTTCAAATCTAAATTTAAATTATAAGAAAAAATACCAAATACTATTAAGCGTTCAAAGAAATGTGACGGTTTCTTGAAGTATTTTGCCTAAAAGTATACTCGTTTAAATTTTCATACAGAGGTAGTGAGCTGTACACAACTATTTGTTTTAAAATATAAATATTCAGTGAATTGTTACCTTAAAAGTAGACAAGAACATACTTTTTCCACCAAACATTTCAGGTTCAGGTTAGAACAAAGTTCATGAAATTAATTAGCCTTAAAGTATGCTAAGTAATCTAAAGATTTTAAGCACTTTTCCCAGGTGATTTGCAACAAAAATAAGCTTTACCTAAATTATGCTACAATACGTCTAGAATAAATATCTTACAACAATTTTTTGCCTATAAGTATGCAGCAAATATATATAAAGATTTTAAAACCATGATATATTATTAAAGAAATTCCTTGGTGCAAAAACTAGAATTAGAATTAATCTTAAGTAAACAATTTGCTTTGAACTATGATGGGAAATGTAAACAAAAGTTTACATTTAAAGCAAAAGTTTCATTACAATATAAATATTATTTGCCCTAAAGTATGCTATGATATGTTAATACATATATATGGAGATTTTAAATATAAAAAGTAAAAAACAAAACTATTTTTCTTAAAGCATTCTGAACATGTAATTAAAAAATTCTTGGATATGTAAATGTAAATTTGTACTTCAACATAAACACTTTATGCCATAAAGTATGCAAGGGAATGCAGAAAATAAATAAAAATGTAAATTAATAATAGTTAAGGTGAAAAAGATATTGTTTAAGCTAAACTTAAATAATAAACAGAATAAAAATCTAGCCTCACACTATATGCAAGACAATTCAAAATAAAAACGTTTATTATAAAAAGTACTATCGGCCATAAGTTAGGCAATGAAATTTTAGCAAAAAAAAAATAAAATAACGTGCAGTTATAGTTATGTTATAGAAAGCCAAGAGCTAAGACCGATCATCTTGAAATTTTGGGAAACAAACTACTGGTAATCGATAAATTCAAAAACGAAATTTTTTGCTCAACAGTGAACGTTTTGAAAGGATGCACTCCAACATGAAAGTCAACTTAAAGTAAAATCTTGAGGCGATAGGACGAGGGAAACGGTTACGCCCCATAAAAAGTAATTATAAATATTCACATACCTGAGAAACTAAAATACTGAAAACTCGATGTAGGTTTCTCGTACAATATAGTACATTTTTCAGCCAAATATTCAAGCGATAGGACAGGGGAAACGTGTCCCCCCCCCCCCCCCATACAAAGATTTTTTTTAATTTTCACTTATCTGCACCACTAAAACAGTGAATGTCTTGAAATTTTCTGTGCGGTACTCCAACAGTATAATACAACTTGCAAATAAATTTTAAGGCGATATGACGGAGGAAACGGTTACTAACCAACACCCCACCAACCATAATAAAAAAAAGTAATTACAAATATTCGCATACTAAGTATATGTATACTAAGTAAATGTGTTGAAATTTGCTGTAAGGTACTTCAACAACAAACTAAAACTTGCAAATAAATCTTGTGGTAGATAGGACACCGGGGGGAAAGAAAAAAGAAATATTAAGAATCTGTTTTTAATTTCTAATCCCGAACTTTTTTCTATTTTAGGTTTGCGCCATACAACACGTTGATGTCTGCATGTTTAATAATGGCAAATTCAAAAATGTTGTAGCCGATTCCGATAACTTGACACCGCCACCAGTTGACCATCATGTGGCTCCCGGAGCCACTCTTAATACCACAATTATTTTAAAGCCTCAAAGAGGTGTAACCAAAAATTGGATTGCTCTGGAGGATACACTACAACGAAGTACCGAACCAGATGAAATTAATGCCAACATAGCAGCCTCAGCTGTACGTACTCCTCACTTTTACATGCACAGCAATCTCTCGCCAAGTAATTGTCTCAGTCCAGCGGTATCGAAGTCAGCTGCCCAAACGTCTGGCACAGCACCTACAAATCATTCTACCAATGATGAGCGCAATGTTTTCGCCATTTATGTCTCCTATTATGTCAAGGTTAAGTTAACTTTATCGGGAATGGGTGGAGAACTATCACTGAAGCTGCCATTTATGATGGTACACATTGATGAACAGCAAAGACAAATGCATGCAATACATAAACTTCATTTACAACAGGTGCCAATATATAAGAAAAATGACAATAAAATCAAAAATGATTTGAACAAAATCGGGACCTCACATCAGTTTATGATTAATCAAAATCTAGATCGCATAGAGTCAGTAGATGAGGGAAATTTAAGTAGACAAGTGTCACCGTTACATGTTAAGGATACTTATGCAACTGCAGCAGCAGCAATATTAAGAAAAAACCATCAAGATGATTCACAGCACAGTGTTAGTTCGGGTAATGAACGTCGCCGTGGCTTTAAACGTAGTGAAACGTTAGCAAAAGATTTGGAAGCGGAAGAAGCGGAAATCACAGAAGATTCGCACGAACAACATGTAGAAGTCACAGCACAGGTACACAATATTGGGTTTCAGCAAAATACTTCTACATTGGAGGATGCCGGTGATGTAGAATTTTGCACACACCAGAAATTGGTTAAATCAAATTCTCAACATCTTTCACAGGAAGTTGTACAACAATTCTGTGAGAATCTGGTTAATAAGGAAATCATTTCAACAACTACAGCTGTCACAAATAACGCATAGAACGCTGTATGATTTTGATTTTTTCGTCATATTTTTAGGAAAAAGAAAGTAGGTTAGAATACTTTCAATAAGAAATTTAATAACTATATCAATGAATGTACGAGTATATTGAATGTTAATTAGAGTATTGCATACTTGCAAGGGTTGCAACCCACCATATACATCGATGTCTTAATATATAAAAAAGTGTAACTCGATTTTTTTTCTTACTTAACAGGGGAAGGAACTGTTTAAAATTTAGGGTATAAAAATATTTTAAGGCAACTTTTTTAATTTTATTTTGAAAGAAAGCTGCATTTGATATTTGTCTAACAGAATAAGAGAAACATGCCATTTAAAAATACCTCGAGTTACACCATTTTTATATTAAGCCAGCGATATGTATGTATCAATATTTCACCTACCTAAATATTTAATACACAAAATAGTTATTGCTGTTTTTATACAATGACAGTTAAAGGTAAATACAAAATTCATTGCCTACTTTTAGGAGTATTACAATATTTTGTTATATATGTGTGCTTTATGTATGTTAAGAAGTGTAATTAAAAAAAATGGCCAATTTTTAGGGGCACAAAATATTTCATTAAAAAATTATTACATACTTTTAGGATAAAAAAAATTCTCATTGTAAAGGCTACTATTCTCACTGTACACTAAGAATTTACCAAAATCAACTGTTCCTTCAGTTTATTATTTTAATTACAGCTCCGTTTAGCTTTTTGGATCATGTCTGTGCTTTTAGGATTTCGAAAATACTTTTAGATAGAACTTTGCTTTTAGTGACACAGCGGGATTATAGAAGTTTACAAATGAAAAAGTTTAATAAAGCCGTCTAAAACCTTAAACCTATTTGTGAAAATCTTTAAAGCAACTTTATGCAGCCTTTTTTTTTATTTGTTAATAAAACAATGTGTTTTGTCTCATAAGAATTAATGTTCTGTTATCGTGTTAATCCGAAAAACTGTTTTGTCTTATTTAAGAGTGGCTTCAGCCTAAGGCAACAGATTGTGTTCAAGAGTAACGTCTGTACCGGTCTTGACGCATAACCTGACGGTGTTTTATTACCACCGCAAGCAATTGAGTTTTTTTTTCCACAAGTTCGCTTCCTTGTTTGTTTGGTCTCATACTCTTTTTTTTTATATCAGTGTCTCCCAAGAAAGTTTAAATTTATATATAAGTATATGTTCCTATAAGAAGCACTGGGCCGTAAAATTTTAACATTTAAATATATCTTAACAAAATTAGTGTAAAAAGGAAAAAAGAAAATATAATTTTAAGTCATTCTAAATGGTTTCAAAACTTATATCAGAAATTTAATCTTAATAATCAATGTAATAATAGTATAACTTTAATTATTGAATTAAAGATGTGTTGAAAAACTAAAAACAAACTAAATAAAGAATAACTTTTAGCAAAAGCATATTACTTTTTTAATCACAATTTAGCTATTAAAAATTTGAATTGAAATATATGATTTGTTTTTGCTCTGAAAAAGGCTTCAAATCATAGTCAAGCACTAAAATTGGTTCTTTTTCAAAAATTACTATTAATTATTAAAAACAAAAATATGTGTATGTATAAAAAAAAAACTTTATTAGTTTCAGTTTTCTTGGAATATTTTTGTAGCAGGTTTCCATAAACAGCAAGTATCGAGGTTCGCTGTCTCATTCATGGTTCGCGCCCCCGATCATAAATGATCCAACATGTTTCGCTATACAAAAGTTGTAGAGCGACCTACTGAGAATAACTGACAAAATTATACTGATACTAGCTGAACCCCCGGCTTCGCACGGAAGATATTTACTTTCTTAAATTTCGATTTAAGCTTATTGATTACTCACTGACAGCTGTCAATGTGTATGCGTCTATGCGCTACAACGTGTATTTGCCGAGTGTATTGAAGTCATCAAAGTTGCAAAGTTTACAATGATAATGCATTTGTTTTGCAGAGCTGTAAAATAAAATTGCTTGATTTAAAAATTGCTTTGACGTTGCATAAAGACGTTTAGGAAGGCAGCCATAATACTTTTCCTAAAAAAATTTTCTGATAGTGTTTTTAAGGTGAAATTCGAACAATATGTAGTTTTCGCTGAAGTTGTTAGAGCGTTGGCTACTAAGAAAATTATGACTTAGGGTCGAACCCAGGCCCTGACGAGGAATTTATAACATAATGATAAGTTTCTCTAAGGTGTGAAAAACTGTTCTATTAGTGTGTCATTGGGCGCGTTCAGCAGAAAAACCTGCTACTAAATAGTTTAGATGTCGCAGCTTTTGATGTGATTCATTTTTCTGAACGAATTGCTCACTTTGGTGTAAAAAATATAAAAAAATTTGACTTTTCAATTAAAATTATTGAATTTTATTTTGTAAACAGATTTTAGAATATTTATTTGTAAATTTAAATGTATTAAAATTTAAAAATATATTATGAAATTTGATTCAAAAGTCAGACTGAACTGAAACATCGTAATTTGATTTAATGTATCATACTTTTTCTTTGCTACCAAAAAGACTGAGAGCTCACTCAACATGTTCGCTCATCGCTCAGTAATCAAAGCGTTCAGCAGATTAATGAGTAACAGTTGTCTAGCAAACTGTGTCTGCTGAACGCACCCACGGTTTCAATGATGAAGGCATAATAGCACTGATCACGAAAAAAATGCTCCAGCAGCTATTGAAACTGTTCCAAGCTAATGTACACCACAGCGAACTCCTTCGTCGGTTAGCAGAAATTTACCGGCGAAGTAAAACAATTAATAAAATTACTGCTCATACGGCTTAAGACAGTTGATATGTCTACTTAACACCATAGTCTTGCAACTGTTCTAAAAATTAATAAACTCGCTATAGCAGAGTTGCAAAGGAATTAAGCTATCTTCTATATTTTTAACAGGGGTGGGTTGTTCATACCAGCATTTTAACTAACAAAATTCAACTGTATTTTTAAAGTCAAATAAACAAATATAAAAATTAAAATATTACTTTAATTTTTTTTAAAGCGAAAATTTTGTCGATTTATTTTAGTCAAAACTAGTTTAAAAAATCCCCCGATAGCACTGTGTAATGTTTTAACGACCATTTCTTGTAGAGAATAGAAAACAATGTACATACATGAATTGGCTTTTAGAAAGTTTACATCCAAGCCAGCCTTTTGCTTTAAGGAGTACATTAAGATTATCTCGTTTTCTGTTGTTACAGTGTACCGGTATAGGAAAACTAGTTATTATTCGATTTTATGTAAAGTACTATGAGGATAATTTTTATAGAATAAAATGAATTCGAGAATCAGAATCAGTGATTTGATTTGATCCCAGTATTTTTGTCCCCCTTTTTTTCTGTGTTACAAAGGTATTGTTATAAAAGCTTAAAATCTTATTAAAGACATAAACCTTTTATTTTGCACAACGCCAAAAGCATAACGAAAAACATATTGCACATCGCACACAAAAAAAAGCTTTTAATTTTCAAATAAACTAAAAAAGCTTACTTTTCGTTGAGCTAAATTCGGTATTGCCAGCATTTAAAAGTTGAAAATATTTGCCAATAACTTTTAATATTTCTTCAAACAAAAGCGCAATACTGGTGCGTATGACTAATTTTTGAAATTATATAAATCATACTTTCGTGTGAGTACACATGCACACATGCATAGGAAATTGATTTTAAAATTACACTATGCAACAAAATAAATTTCACATATTAATTGAAAAATTAAGATAGCGTTTGTAATTCTATAGATGTAATTTTTAAAATTAGTTTTTTTATAAAATGTTGGATTTTCAAAAAGAGAGACGAGACGACGGCTGCACTGATTTCAGCATAATTTGAGAACTAGTTGTTCAAAAACTAAGAAAAAAAACACTTATGTTTAAGCAAATCGGTACACTGTGCTCAAGTTTTTTGTGCAACTTATGACTTGGAGTGGTTTTTTTATATTTCATTTCAAAAAAAAAATTCTTGTACATTTTTCACACAATTTTTCAAATAGAATCGAGTTTTTTTTTATTATTTTTTTCATTTTCTATTTTTTATTTCTTTGATTATAGTTTTGAGTTAAATCCATATTCATAAATATGCAATGATTTCTGATTTATTTTTAATTTTTTTATCGTTTTACAATAAATTCTTTAATTATTTTATTTATATATATTTATTTTTGTATTTTATACAGACATAGACTTTTTATATGTGGTTTAGATTTCCTCACCTTCTTTTCACATTTCATGTTTTCTTTATAATATACTTTGATATTCGGTGATTATGATATAAATTTAATTTAAGTTAGATTTGTCGACCGAATTTTTTAAAACGAAATTTTAAAATTTGAGAAATTTTTTATATTCAAATAATTGACTACTAATCGTAATCATGAAAATTTCTTCAAGTGTATTTTCCGTTTTATAAAATTACATTTTTTATTCAGAAGTCTGCCTTGCCTGTTTTTTTATTTCTGATGAAATGAAAATGTTTGGAATTGTCAAGAAATGTGTGGTGTTATGAATAATATTTATTTATAACCTGGCAACTCTGAACATTTTTCCTAAGCATGAGATACAAAAACACGTCTTGATTAATTAAAATTTCTGTAATATTTTTTTTAGTAATTGCGTCAATCTTAAATTCTCAAATATGTACTTTCAATTAAAAAGACTTTATCAAATACTAAAACTAGTTTCAATTAATTAAGTAATTGCAACAATTACTTGTGTGGTAAAATAAATAAAAAGTTGCAAAACAATTTTTACACATTGGGCCTTATTACGGCTCTCGAATCGAAATGTGGTGTGTTTCTTTAATCTGCTACAACAGTCGAATTCTATTCGAGAACCGTATTAAGGCCCATTTTAAGAAATTTGAAATTAAAATTTCATTAATTAAACGCAACAACACAATTAATTGAATTTACCAGTTTAATAATTGCAACCATACTTGAGTTTTAGTTTTATTTCTTTGCTGTGTACACAGTCCTGATTGACTTTTTTTAATGTTCCAGAGAAATTTTTTTCAATTATTTCAATTTAAAAATCTATAATTATAAAATAAAATCATTTCTAATTGACTCTCATAATTATGTTGTTAAATGAAGAAAAATAAGGAAATACACTTTTTCCAATCACACTGACTGGTTGGTTTTTTCTAAATTCCGAACAGTGTTTAAAAAAATACAGCAATTGCGATACTTTTTATCTGGTCTGGCGAAGAGCCTCAGAAACTACTTTACGCTATCAACTGGACTACAAACGCTTTGTTTAGAAATTCTATGAGAAATTTGGAATTTGCAAAAACTAATTTTGAAATGCTGGGAAAGGTTAAAAAACGCAATAAAAATTTTTTGGAAAAACTCTCGCTTTTAGAAATGCAATTGACGGGTTTGCGAACCGAATAGATTGGAAATATTAATGAAATTAAATTTTTTTTTCCAAAAAATACGTTGTTTCAATGAATCTCTTCATTAAAGTTTAATGTAAGACGTTTAATTGACACCATTTGTTGTTATTGAATCATAAAATGAATGAAACAACAATTTATCTATTTTAAATAGCATACTAATTCATATTTGAATGAAGACTTCTTTAAAATAATTAGCATTTTCCTAGAATAATTTGGTTCAGTGTATGCCGGCCGAAAAACATATTGATTTTCACATACGATAGTTAAAGCTATTTATGATATTGATTAGCATAAATAAACATTAGTTTGTTAAAATAAATTTTTTACTCTATTGCATTGCTGTTTTGTTAGTTAAATTGCAATTTTTAACTATAGGGGGATTTTGGGTTTTTTTCCAAAGTTCTTGGGAATTCTATATTATGTCTCTAAAATCTAGGTAATTAATTTTTCACAAGATTTAAAAGAGATTTTGTTATTATCATTTAAATTATAATTAGGTAAGTATGATAAATAAAAAAAAATACGAAAATCCGATATTAAAAACATTTTCGCATGTGTAGCAATACTACATTGTAGCATATGTTCTTTAAATCCACCAAGAGTTCCTATTTTCGGTATAGAAATCAACAATTCCAAGATTTTTTTAGGAGAAATAGACACATAGATACATATAGAAAATTGTTAACGGCGATTTTTGCGAAAAGGCGCTGGAGTAAAATCTTAAAATTCAATACATGAAAATTTTTCAAAACAACGTCAATTTTAAATGGAAATTTATTTCAGTACATATTATGTTCTAAAGAAATTTGGAAATTTTGGAATGGTTTGGAAAACAATTAAGAAGTTTAGAAATAGTTGGGATGCATAGATCCCACTTTTGGTCCAATCTATTTCACAGTAGTTTTGATGAAGTTAATAGATTTTACAATATTGGTGAATTTTTGGAATGTTTAGGAAAAGGACTATGAAATTTTGAAAAAAAAAATTGGCATGCATCGATACGAATTTTTGAAAATCAAATTTTTTTTTATGGAAATTGCTTCAATATCTAACTTTGCCAATGAAAGGGAAACAGTGTAATTACTTTTCATTTTATATTTTAGTGTTTCTCTAACATAGTTTTCTAACATTTTTTTTTTCTCTGTATTTATTTCAATCAACTTGAATTATAATATTTTAATTTATTTTTTTTTTAATTTGAGGTGAAATTTTTAACGAAGAGACAAAAAAGGCACTACAATCTAAATAATTAGGTTTTCTCTGTGTAATTTTTGTTTTTTTTTTTTTTCAATAAAGTATTTAATCTGGCCTGTTGTATAGTTCAAGCGAAATGAATATGTTCCGAAAATAATCATATTATTGTTGTTATAAATATGCTGCTTTATTTTCAAAAACATTATTCATTACGATTGATATAAAAAACAGTTCTGAATCTGAATGTGATTTTTTTTCATTTTCACAATTTTTAATTTAATTAAAAACTAAGCTTAAATCGATGATAATGATGTAAGTTTTTTTAAACAAAAAACATTTATGCATAAATTGGTGTTTGGATTTTTTTTCCTAGTTTTTTTTTAAGTTTCTTTTTTTTTTTGCCATGATGCAATCATTAGTTTAGTATTTAAAAGTATGAACAATATTTATAAATAATTTGTTGGTTGGGTTAAATGAAAAGTTTAGCTAAAATTAAAATCATTTCTCAGACCACAAACTGAATTGTAAAATTTCATAAAAAAATTAAAAGAGTTTTTTTGTTATTGATTTCATTCTTTTATATGTGTAACCGTCGCCATGTTTTAAAAGTTTTCAAAGTCGTATGTTCATAAGCTAAACTCCACAACAAACGAGTTTGAAAGCTTTTCAAACATGATGGTAACACATCTACTGTGATGAGTTGTTAATAGCACCGACAGCATGCAGGCCTATAGAATAGTTAATCCCATAACAACTTTTAATTAACTAAAGAAACTTTTTAAAACTAAATTTCATAATAAAAAAGTAAAAGTTAAAAAAAAAAATTCAAGACTTTTTATTACCCCACAAAAATCACAAGCAATTATTTGTTGTGTTTACAAATAAATTTTTCAAATGCAAAAATTTTTAGCTTTAAAATAAAAAAAATATATATACCTATAAATATATATATATATACCGATTCCTTCTGAAAACTATTTCTTTTTGAAGTAGTGCTCCCAAGTAAGAATAAATTAACAGAGCCAGACTCCTTGATAGTCAAAGCTTTTAAAAGAATCAGCTGACTTTTGGTTATTGTGAATGATTTTTAGGACCCTAAACTATATCGAGATCCTATAAAAACTAGATTTTCAAATATCGGAAACTTTCCTTTTTGTAAATGCGGTAATTTAAAAGTAAATACGTATACTTTTAATCAGCAGTTGTGCACAACAATTTCTGTACGTTTCTCTTTCATAATACGTTGCAAAGTTCAACTAATATTGCAGTAGAAACATATCAGCTATAAGAAATTCATATGTTTTTAATAAAGAACTAAATATATACATACATAAATTGAAAAGTTTTCATCAAACGGTCAGGATTTGTGTTTATGCAAACAAATTATTGAACGTTACCCATGTATTTTTGAAATAAATTTAAAATTCTTATGTACGTAAAATATGTAATTACTCCTCCCAATTGTTATGATTAATTCAATTATTACTGTATTCTTTCAAACATATGAAATTAATACATACACATGTATATGTATTGAACGTTACTTTGGCAAAAATTTTCAAAAATATGTAGTTTAATTTCACATAAAAAGGATTCCTATGTATATCAGTTACTTTTAATACAATTCGTAACGTGTTTGAAAAATATCCCAAAAATTATTCAACGTTACCTTTATATGTATTTATGAATTAAAAATGTTCTCTACATGCAAATATGTATTGAAGAAATTAGTCATCTAAATTTATCTTAATTCAGTTTTAAGATATTCTTGAAAATATATTAAATGAATAAACGTAAGTATGTATTGAATGTTACTTTGGGAAGAAAATTTTTTTTTGTGATTTGGTTTGAAGTTTTACATAAACAAAATAATATCAGCTACAGTTCATCCAATTCGAAGTATGCTTGAAAAAAATACACAAACGAATATACAAATTTCTTGAACGTTACACATATATTTTCGAATCAATTGAAGACTTTTTGCAATTAAAGAAGAAAATAGCTAACCTCAATAGTGATCAATTCAATTTGTTAAGTATTTTTCGCGAAAATATTGAATTAATACAAATATGTAATGAACGTCACTTTGCAAACAAGTTATATATAATTACAAGCTACAGGTACGAAAAAATTGTGTCGAGTGTTCTTAATTAAATTTTTAGTGTGTTTTAGTTTTCCTAACACTTTAATACACAAATTTATT
Organism: Lypha dubia; assembly: GCA_947311025.1. Classification (NCBI taxonomy): domain Eukaryota; kingdom Metazoa; phylum Arthropoda; class Insecta; order Diptera; family Tachinidae; genus Lypha; species Lypha dubia. The sequence goes on along the minus strand of OX371262.1, from coordinate 6,038,632 downwards.
GAAAGTTATATATGCATATATAACATAAATAACATATATATACATATATATATATATATATGTGTGTATTTATATTATTTGTCTTTACAATTCAGTTAAAAATATCGTAATTATTTATTCAACTCGTAGTATATTTTAGAAAAAATTTAATGTAAATTTAAAAATTTTAAAAATTGTGCACACTTAATTAACTAAATTATTCATGTTAATTGTTTTTAATTATATTTATAGTGTATCTTTTGCAAAAATATTAAAATACAAATATGTATTGAACGTTACCCTTATATTTTTTAAATAATTCAAAATTTTGTCCATTTAATTGATCAAATTATTCATCTGAACTGTTATTAATTCAAATTATAGTGTATTCTTCGGAAATATATGAAATTAATACAAATATGTATTGAACGTTATTTTGAAGATGAATACTTTTATTAATGTTAATTCAACTCGTAGTATGCTTTATTATATTTTTTAAATTTTGAGTATTTAATTGAACAAATTATTCATCTGAACTGTTATTAATTCAAATTATAGTGTATTCTTCGGAAATATATAAAAATATAACAAATTTGTATTGAACGTTACCTTAACACAGTTCTTAAATTGAATTTCACTTTAGGTTTCAAATTGAAAAATAATATGTCTGTTATTGTTGATTCAATTTGTAGTGGTTTTTAGAAAAAAAATTTTAAAAATAAAAAATTTATCGATCCATACCATGGCCAATTCATAAAAGGTGGTCTCGCCCCAATTTGCCTTAAATATGTACTGAAAATTGTGTTTTGGCATCTGAGGAAAATACAAACGGCGAAAGTGGGCGCATATAACCACCTGTGTTCTTGAGACCAACATAAATGAATTCGCCTTGATCCATACTTCGCTACAAAATAAATTAAATATTAATTGGCTAGAAGTATAAGGACGCCTAAATTAAATTTTAATTTTTAAAAGGCTGAAGCAAACAGTGTATAGAAAAAATAAAAGTGATTCAAAACTTGAATTGATTGTGATTCAAAATAAAAAGCTATTAGTTCGGTTGTTAATCGGCAACAGGTTCATTAATTTGTCTACACAAATTTTGTTAGCTGACTTCTTTAACAAATCGGGGAATATCCGATTTTCGAAAATTTATTGTCTAAGATCTTTAGATCACTGTAATATGAGAGATCACACTTAAAATTTCATCACAGGCAGATGTCAGCATTTACTAATTTTGCGATTTTGCAGCGGTTTAGAAGAGTTTTTAAGGTATCACTAATTTGTAATTTTTTGTTTTGTTTCATTTCTTCTTTATCAATGTTCGAATTAATTTAAAAACTTAAAACTTCTTACCTTTTTGCTGCACCGAAAATAAGTATAGAGTTCTTGATTTGATCTACTCTGTTAGAAACTAATTATTACTCTCTCTCTCTCTCTTGATCTGAACTTTATAGCTCCGAGAAATTCTAGCAAGCAAAATCGCCAATATCTCATATTTCGCCATATTTAGCTTTTAATATATATAAAAATTTCTTGTTCTAGGAATTTTGAATGTAATGCAGCAATAAAATTAACGGTATTTCTTCTGTATTTTCCTGTATTCATTTATTCCTAAAAGAAATTATAAAATGTTCAACAAATTAATATCGCAATAAATTGATTTAATTAGTGAAAATTTAACAAAACAATGCCTAAATTTGAAGCTAAACACAATAACCGTTTTGTACAAAAACTGCTCGAAAATCCTCAAGATTTATGGAACATAAAATAAATTACAGTGAGGTTAAGAAAATCAAACAAAAAGCAAAACAGAAAGAGATTAAAACAAATGAAACAAAATCAAAAATTGTAACATAAAAGTTTTATTTAATTTAAATAATAGTAATAGATAAAATTTATGTTTGCTTTTTTATTTTTTATATTCTTATAAGTTTTAAATAGTTTTATTTTTATACTTCTTTCAGTTTTTTTTTATTATTATTATTAATTTGCTTACTTCAAGTGGTTAGATTTTATGTGTATGTTGTTTTGTAGGTTGATTGCGGTCGTTTTAAAATGTTTGAAATTTAATTTAAATTATGATTTTAAATCATATATTCTTTTTTTTTTTTTTTGTTTATTTTAATTTTTTGTTTGTCTCTGTAGTACACGTAGCTTTGTTATTCTTATTTTTTCAATTTTATATTTTTCTTATTTTTCTTGTTTTTTATATTATTATAATAATTATTATTATCAAATTTTATATGTATATAATAATTTAATAACTTTTAAGGAAATGGAAGCGGATGGATGTATTATTTCTTCTTATTCGTTGCTATTAATGGAGCGTTGCGTTGCGGTGTTGTTGGCCTTGATGTATTCATGCCACTGTACATGTATTTGGCCTTCTTTTCGGAGGGCTTTAAAATCTTTGGCAAAAAAAAGGAAAAACACAAGAGACATGAAAATTTTGTTAAGCTTAATTTTATATTGAATATTTTATTTTTACCTGGAATGAGCACATGAGTGTGTCATCCACAGTCATCATGCCACCGGCATTATCAAATTCGCCACAATAATTGGGAGCTGAGAATAGGGTTACCAATTGACGGCGGGCAAAGAATTCATAACCATCTTCTACGACCTGGAAAAACAAAACAAATATTAAATTAGCTAAAACTAAAATGTTGAATTGGATTCAAAATAATACAAATATATCATTTAAATATTTACTTGTGTTAAGACGCTATAAGTAGTGAGTGCATTTACATCTTATTGCAAATCCAATAGAAGGCTCAATTTGACTGTCCTTACTTAGCTAATAATGCTGGTTTAACTAATGATATTTATATGACAGATCGTTAGTTAAACCGCCGGCTTTAGTTAACTACTGACTGTCAATTTGATCCATACAACTGAGCTTTTTTTTTTTTTTTTTTTTTCAAACATTGCACTACAAAGAACCGATATAAGGTGTGTGTACTTGCGAAAAGATATGTGTTCTTGCTATAACGTGTATGATCTAGCTATTTCGCTATTGAAGAAGATATTTTTCATAGAATCTAATAAATTTCACTGTAGTGCAATTATTATACTATTTAAAATGACAGCTAAATGACTTTTTTACATGAAAAGTAAAATCCAAAAATAAAAATACATATTTCAAAATTTTGTTTTTGTTTTTCATAAAAAATTTTAAAATTTTTAATGGCATATGGCAAGGAAAATTCATAACAGGTACACTCGCCTCAATTCGCTTTAAAAACTATCGACTTCCGATGGCAAAATAATATATCGAACAATGTGTCAACAAGGAATCTGAAAACTAAATTGGATCACAAAGCAAGTCTTGATTTTCGATACTTTTTTTCGGGGTTGACAAATTTTTTATGAAAAACGAAAATATTTGAATTTTTCTTATTACTTACATATATTCCCAAGCAAGGTGAACTCATAAGAAGAGGTACTCTTGTCAGATCAGATGATTATTTTTGCCTAGTTTCGCTTCTTGTATCTGTGATTCAGTTGCGTTGTCAAATGCCTTGTTGACACACTGATTCGTACATTATTATGGTATCGGAAGTAGATATTTTTCGCAGCGAATTGAAGGCAGTCTATCTGTTATGAATTTGGTATTTTTATAGACTCCCCTTAATATGCTTTGACAACCATGTTAAAAACAGAACTGAACAATGTGTGAACAAATTGTTTCACATCGCAACTGGATCGCAAGTACAAGGGGCAAAATGACGCGAAAATAATCACCTGAGCTGTAAAGACTTGTTACTTTCCATATAAAAGCCACTTACAGATAATGTGATTTACACAATGACGTTAAGACATTTGTATTCCATTTCCTACCTGATGTGCACGACATATTAAATCCATTTCATGTTTGTGTAAAAATTTCGATACAACATCAGCGCCAAATGTAAAACTAACACCACGATCATTTTCACCCCAACCCTGAACATCTTTATCGGGATCACTCCATAATAGATCACATAATAGGCCAGTATCGGGTACATCTGTAGGACGCATTAGCCGTCTTATTTGTTCCATACCCTGTAAGTCAGGACTCAAACCGCCGTGACAGCAGAAAATTTTCTCATCAATAATGGCCGCCACGGGTAAACAATTAAAACAGTCGGTAAAAGTTTTCCACAATTTAACGTTGTAACGTCGTTTACATTCATCATAAAAGCCTAGAAAATCAAAACAACAACAATAACATCAAATAATTAAAGCATTTTTAAATAGTATTCACCATAAATACGATTAATACTGGCACATTCGTGGTTGCCACGCAATAAAAAGAAATTTTCAGGATATTTTATTTTATAGGCCAACAGCAGGCAGATAGTTTCTAATGATTGTTTGCCTCTATCGACATAGTCACCCAAGAAAAGATAATTGGCGGCAGGTGGAAAACCACCATATTCGAATAAGCGCAAGAGATCTGTATATTGACCGTGTATGTCACCACAAATAATCAATGGAGCCTCAAGCTCCAATAGTATCGGCTGCTGTAGGAATATTTCACGAGATTTTAAGCACAGACCTCTTACTTCAGATTCAGACATTTGTACGGATTTGCCTGTGCGACAACTACGCACTGGAAAAAAGAGAATTAAGAAAATACTTTAAAGTTTAATTTAAAAAAAATATATATATATATATACACTAAAAAAGCCATAAAAACAACCATAAAAATATAAAGCAATCATAAAAATATATTTAAAAAACCATGAAAAAATGTATAGCAAAAACCATTTAACTCAATAATTTCCAAGAATTTTGCCTTGAAACCAATGATTGCAGGAATAAAATATTTTAGCTTGTGGAATAGATGTACATGATTTGCAGTATACATAAGAAGAATATTGTATAGCATACTTTAAGGTGTTTTATATATTTATTTTATAAAACAACACATTAATTTAAATATAGATGTTTATTTTTGATAAAGTATAGTGTGATTTGTAACTTGACTTATGAAATAAATAAATAATTTCTACAAAATTTAATAGCAATTCTTCATGAAAGAGAGAAAATCAAAGAAATCAGCTATAAGCCACAGCATACTTTAAGGACTCTAAAATAAATGATATATTTAAATTTTCTTTCAATACCACCATGACCAAAAGGTTCACAACGTACGCCGGATTTCACAAAAAAGAAAATCAGAGCACACAGGTACTACATTTATAAAAGTAAAATTGCTATTGTTTCTAAGTTTATTTAAAAAAAAAACCTTGAATTTTTTGCAATACTTTTAATTTTTCGGAAATGCTTCGATCTTGCGAAATATTTTAGATTTTTTTTACTGTAACTGTTTTTCAATTTAATTCAAAAACTTATGAACTTCCATTGGAGTTAATTTACTTTTGTTACATTTTTCGAAAATGTGATATACAAAATATTTTTCGAAAAAATTTGACTGTGCCGGAATAACTCTATTTTAAGATGCAATTTTGTGTACTATAAGCCGTTTCAAAGAGATATAAACTTTTCGGGAAGATTATTAAGTATTTCAGTTTGAAAAAGAAATTATTCGCAAAGTATTTACAAGTGGGTGGCGAAAATGTTTCTTTTTCGATTGGCTTAACTAAGAAGTTTATGTATAACATTAATGGAAAAAAACACTTTATCTAAAATAAAAAGAAAATCATATAAAATAGATTTTTTTATATTTAAAAATCATTATAATGTACAACTTTTTTTCAACAAACAAACGTAAAACAAAAATCTAATCGTTTTATAAACCAGCAAAAGCCGTTGTAATTTTCAAAATCGTTTCAAAATTGCCAAAGTTATAAGAGTTTTTGTAAAAATTGCCAAAAATTAATATTAATCATACGCAACCATCTCTTTTAAGGTATAATCTGTGGGACGCAATAGATTATTATCACGTAGCTGCTCATACAAACAGCCGATCGTTCGGAAATTTTATAACATGCTAAAAAACAAAAGATGTAATATAAGAATACAGTGTGCTTAACAGTGGGGCAAAGCTTACACTTTAACTTGTCTAAGTTACTTTGAACTGCATTTTTTTTCATGTTATTTTTACGAAAATATTTGGAGAACAAATTTAAATTTATACAAAAAAAATTTTTACTGGCTATCATTTGAAATTTTAATAAGTTTATAAATTTTTCCATAAACTATGGGTTTCTCATAAACTTAGGGCTTCAAGAAATGGATGACAAAAAATTCGTCCACTGAAATATTTTGCTAACCTTAGACAGTTTTATTAAATAAATACTTTAAAAGAATACACTGTCCTAAAAATTTTAATTTCTTTTTCCCCTGAAATTCTATATGAAAAAATTTGTTTTTTTTTCACCTTATTAAAGTGTTACAATTTAAAGAAAATTTTTGCTATTAATAAATTTTCATACATTTCTCTTTTGCTAATCGCCACATAAAGAAAAAATAACATCGAATGAATTTGTTATACAACGACACGAAAACAAAATAATCATTTAAAATGCTTTACTGTGCCGCCTTAAATCGTCGCCTTATTTGTAACAATAATTTCCAATTAGCACTTGTTAAATTAAAAATAAGTAAGAGACGACAAAGGGAAAATGAATAATGAAATATAAAAAAAAACACACACACAAAATGCAATTAAAATTTAATTAAAAAAAAAAAAATGCAAAGAAAAGTAAATTATAGTAACTGCCGTTTATAACAGCAACAACAAAATAAATGATGGATATTCAAAAAAAAAAAAAGTTTAATAGAATTTAATTGACATTTATTTTGTAAATTTTGTTTGGCTACAAAAAAAATTAAACTAATAAATAAAGATGCATGAAACAAACGTTAAAATTTAAAAAGTTTACAGAAATGATTTTATACCCTTAAAGATGGAAACAAATTTTAAATGAAAATTTAAACTATACAAACATTTATTAACAAAGATTTACACGATTACTCGAATACATACAACAATAAAACATTACGATTTGTGCAAGTGTGGAGTGCCAGGCCCACAAGAAATAAATTTATTTTCTGTTTCCAAATGATTTTGGTTATAAACAATTACATTATTACGATTCAACAAGCAGACAGTACCACGCCCATGCAAAGTACCAGTTTTTCTTCAACTACTGGTCATTTAAATAGTTTTTTAAAAGATTTCCATTGATTTATTTAGTTTGAACTTTACCCCACTCTTAAGCCCACTGTAAAACAATATTATATCTGTGCCAACACTATGCTGAATACGTTTTCTAGGATTTAAGAAAATTTCATAACGATCGCTTGTTTGTATTAGAAGCTACGTGATAATCACCCCTATCGTGAACAAAATGTGAAATTTTTGTTCCCATGAAATTTTCATTCCCCATGAAGGGAAATTTGGTATCGTGAATTTCATGGGAACGTTTGTTCCCGCTATCAATTCGTTGTGAATGTCAAATAAGAAAGAAGATAACAAAAATAAAAAATAACAGAAATTTTTGTTATAAAATATACTTGGAAATATATATTTTAAAGAAATCTTAAAAAAAGGAAAGCTAAATATTCAGTGTTGGAGCGATAGTTTATTTGCAGCTTTTATTTATTGCATTCTAACTTTTATGAGTTTAAATGGTTCGGCTACTTTTGGAAAGCCAACAAAACGAAAAAATTCAAACAAATTAAAGCTTCACAAATTCGCAGGCAATAGTCTTGTTGTTTTGCATTTTGTTGACCAATACATCAGTTGGTACCTTATTATTAGATATTTTTCTTTAAATAAACTTTTTAAGCTTTAATATTCAAGTTGTATGATGAATTGCATACATGTTTTGTTCTATTCCCCATCAAAAATAAAGTGAATAAATCGAAGGGAAAAGTGAAAAAACTTGTGGGAAAAAAGTTATTCACGATAAGGGGAATTTTTTCATGGGAGCATTTTTTCACGTTATTATTCTGGTCTGAATAAAATTTTTTCATGGGAGTTGTTCACGATTGCCATTAAGGGAAAAGGGAAAAAGTTACGAGGGAAAATTTGTTCACGATAGGGGTGAATAATCGTTTTCACCTCTTAAAACTGTTGGTTGCGTATGATTAATATTAATTTTCGGGATTTTTTACAAAAACTCTTATAACTTTGATATTTTAAAAGCGATTTTGCAAATTTAAACGGTATTATTATGGGAACAATATGAGCTTGATTATAGAGTATTTAGACAAAATTTTTCACTAACTTCTTTGCGCAAACAACTAGAATAGCAATATTTCTTTAAAAATCTAATAAAATATTAAATATACAAGACAAGTTAATGAAAAACTAAAACTAATACCAAACAATTTAACAACACCCACAAAAAAAGTTTATATTTGGTAAAACGTAAATACGCTTTTTTATTTAAAAATCTATAATAATGAATATTTCAATATTACTAAGAAAACAAAGAAAATTATTTACTTTATCTTTTAGACATAAAACAAAACAAAAAAACTTAAAAATAGACTCGCAAAATATATTAAAAATACAATAGAAATTTTATTGAAGGCTATAATAAGAAAATGATGATTTTTTTTCGAATTTGGAATATTAACATTAAATTTAAACGAAAATGTTTAAATAGAAAGCAAACTTTTCGTCCTCCCCACGCAGTTCTTTCACCATTTTCATTTACGAGCACACAATTCAAAAGTTCCCATCTGTTTAACACATTTCACACCTTTTACGATTCTTCATAATTCATAATATTAAAAATAGAAATACACAAAAAATAAATTTATGGAATTTCTATTCAGTTGTTTTAAACACAACATTTTAATGAAAAACTTGATTTACTATAATTTACATCCAGTTGTTTGTAAAAGCTCAAGCCCATGGCAACACAAATGTGATTATCAAAAATAAAACAAACAAAACAAAAAACTGCCTGACATTAAGTTTAATACACTTTATTTTATAAACATTTAAATCTATTTCCGCCTACAGTAGTTTTTTATATGCTTAATTTTCTTTATGAAAGTATTTGCAGAAACAAAATTTTCGGTAAGATAAAAAGATTTAGTATACGAGTACATTATCTTTCTTTTTATAATTTTTGTATATCTGTGTCTGCTAATCTTATCACAGAGTGACGTCTGTACACACAGATTTCAAGTAATTGGAAAAACAACAAAGCTTTTAATCATCATATTCACATGAAGTGGGTGAAAGGGTAAGAAAAAAAAACACTGAAAATGAACTAGACAATTTAAAAACGACAGAAAACAAGATTATTGGAGGTCAAGAGTAGTAACAAAAAGATTCCACGTAAATTACAAACGTGACCAGACAAATAAGAAAACAGACAGACAAGTTGGCATGCAAATTGAATTTGTTCAAAATGCTTAAGGTGTCCTCTATGATTAAATGAAATTTTAAATCAGTCAGACTTTAACTTTAGAAGCTAAAAATAAAACAATATTTTATTTTAGTTGGTACCACTGTACGTATGATTAATATTAATTTTGAATATTTTTACAAATTTTGTAATAAGTTACGTTCTAAGCAAGTAATTTTTAAAAACTATGTAATGTAAAATAGAGGTTTCCTTAAAATCTAACCCAAAAAAACAATTGATTATTTAAAAGGCCATAGGATAAATCTTAGCTTTAGTTAAACAATAAATGGGTGATTTAAGAACAAGTAATTCTTAGTTTTACATGCCTTTAAGCAGCAAAGAAAACTCACAAATAGTCATATAAAATTACTACAGTTTTTTAATTAGAAATTCTTAATTCTAGTCAAACACTCGGACCTTTTTTAAGTTGTTGCAGTTGTACGTTATTTACATAAAAGATTTTAAATGATACTAACTTTTACTTTTGAAGTTATAAAAATATATATTTCTTTTTCGTCAGTTTGCTCTACAGTACGTATGATTAATATTAATTTTGAATATTTTTGCCAATTTTATTATAACCTGTATTCTAAGTATGTATGTGGTTTTTAAAATTCGAACAGATTTAAAATCGCCACATTTATTAACTAGATACCGAATAGTTAGTAGTTTAAAAAGAATTCACTTAAGTACTGATAAAATCATCTAAATTCGAATATTTCTATGATTTTTAAAATTTATATTTAGTTTGAAAACCCAAGAATTGTGTCTAAAAACTAAACATATTTCCAGCTTATATTTAAAGCATGGTTTTAGGCTTACATTACTTTTTGTAATGATATGCTGACAAAATATTTAGCAAATACACAGTCTTTCTGAATTGACGTTACGAGTAGTCTCTAATTTACTTTTGAATAGCGGCAATTCAGTATAAATTTGTTATAAGAAAGCACTATTTTAAAGCTCTTAAATAATTTTTATTTTCTTCACATTGTTCACAAAAGAGAATGTGAGAAATAATTGTCATAAAAAGCACACGACGCCAATTGTCTAGTGTCCATTTATTTGTGTTGAATTTTCTTGTTATTCTAAATTATGTTTAAACATATCATTGTCTGCTGTCCAGTTTGGTTTGCTTTTACGCCTTACAATATGCTGCGTTTTGCTATTACTATTTAAATGTTCGATAACTATTTTTTTCCATTTCTTATACTTTTAGGCTTATCTACGGTTAAATGCTTGTTGTTTGCTGCTAAGAAATTCATGCTACTTATTTACAATGTATCAGAATGACGAAGAATATACAAAAGCTCATTAGTAGAGATTATATTGCAATTTCTCTCTAAAGCTTATTTAGATATCCATTTTTATTTTACTTCTGCTGAAGCGAAAACTAACCAACCGTAATAATTGTCGCAGTCACTAGTCTGGCAGTTGTATCAAATGCATAACTAGTTACTTATTTGTATAGAAACATATTAATACTATAATAATTTTGGAATATATATATATATTGTTTTTCATATATATTGTCTTGTATAAGTTCTTTTAATAAATAATCAGTAGCACAATGAAAAAAGAATTTATATTAATTCAGCTTAAATTTGCTTCATTTTTATGCATTATGTTATATTTTTGCAATTTTATTTTATAGTGTGATATCTTGCTTAATTAAATTTGTTTGAATTTTAAAAATCGTTTAATAATTGATAAAGTTATAGAACAAAATGTAAATCAACAGATAAATCCATATTAATCATACGCACCAATGTACAAATTCGAAATAGTTCAATAACTTTTAAACTAAACAACTTATAAATTAAATAATTTTACAACACAATAATTCAAATCCAATCAGACCTCCTGCTTTTGTAATAAGCAATGTAAGCAGCATACTTTCGAACAAAATATTCGCGTTTATAAAAGGCACAGCCAGCGTGAATCTGTCGTTTTTTTTTTATTAAATTTAAAGAACTGCTATTTTTACAAACAAATATAATTTTGAAAACCTTTGGAAGTATAATTAGTTTTATCAAGTACACAACTCACAATAATAATGTTTAAAAGCGGCAAATCTCTAATTGGGTCTACAAACAAAGCATTTTAGCTTAATTTTTTTTATAGTTTCGTTTTATATTTTCATTCTATATATGTTTTCGTTATGGAATTGAAATAATAGACGAAATTATGTTCGAAAAAAATATATACTATTTTTGAAACTGCATAGCAATAAAAAACAATATATCAGTGATTAAAACTGTATAGAAAACGGAAGGTCATGATGCATACATAGTATGTGCACTTTTATAAACATACATACATATAGAAAAATTTTAATATTCTTTTAACCCTGAATTGTTTCATATTCCTTTTTGATTTTATATTGATATTTAAAGAAAATATATTTTCTCTTTTTTTCTTAAGCAGCTTAAGTTTAAAGCCTTGATTTTACTACATATATTTTTTTAACACTTTCCCTAAAAGCATGCCACAGAATTGTGCTTAAACTTTTTACTAGAAAATCAATTTTTTAAAGGTTTATATTTCAAAATGTATTACCATTTTTTGTTATATTGAACACGCAGACACAGAAACAAACACTAGTAAACACTTTAATGATATGATGCCTAATGGTAGGCTTTAAAAAAGTAATTGCTAAAAATATGCTCTAATTTTTGTACATATTTTTTAGAGTTCTCTTTATATATTCGCAGTGTGGATATATAAGAACACATGTTGTTTTAACAGCTTTTACCATGGGTTTTTGTTTAAAACCATGAAAAATTATTCTTAAGGGATGTAATTTGTATAGCATACTTTCAAGCTGACCCAAAATTATATTCAAACATAAGGATTGTAATAAGGATATATACATATAGGTGAAGAGACAAAAAAAAGTATTTCATAATAAGGATGGAACAGATTTGTAAGAAGGATGTCATATTTTTACAAATTTTAAGAATATTATATCCAGCCTTCTTAGGAAATTTTTATTCGGTCAGGAATCCTATACAGCACGCCTTCTAGCAAGATAAGGAATTCCTCATAGACTGTGGAAGACTATTAGGGGTGTTTTTTATTCCGCGCGGAATTAATATATTTATAGGAACAATGCTATAACAATTCCGCATATTTTAATTTCGCGTGGAGAATAAAGAACACCCCTGTCGATAAGAAAAACTCTTATACTTACGCTTCAAGGTATCAGCTGATTTAGAACTTACAATTAATTAAGTAACGATTATCACAATCAATAGTCAGGAATGACAGTAGAGAAGATATATAGTTTTTTTTTTTTAAAAATCATGTATACATAAACTTATAATATTACACTGCCTACTTTTAGGAAGAATTTATTATTATTATTATTATTATGTACCCTGTTAATATAAATTTTTATGAAAAAAAAAGCATCAACAATAAATATTACTAAAAAAAACCTTTACTTATGGTTAAATTCTTTGCCAGAGGGCATATCAAAAAATGAAAAATAAAAGGAAACGAATGAATGAAGGAACATATACATATTTGAGTAGCTGACTTTGAATATTTTAAAACAAAAGGTTTGCCGGAAAAAACAGCAGCAAAACTTACATAAAAATAAATACAAATATCTTGTAGCACAACAATAATATACAAAAAGACAATGACACAAAATACACAGTATATAAATACATACATACATATTATGTACAACAATACAAGTATTGAGAGAAATAAATCGAGATAACTCAAGAAAAACGACAACTTTATTATTGTTGCTATTATTCAGCTGCTTCAAGGTCGTACACAAAATATTATTAAACATGTTCAGACATGCTGAGACATGTTCAATGCAAAAATAAAATGGGACAAAATAAAATAATAAATAGTTTTACTAGTTGTACAACAACAGTGAAATCCTACAATTATTTGCTAAAATAGTAGTAAATCTTTAACGAATATAAAATACACATACATACATAAATATAAAAAACAAAACAAATATTTCAGCAGTAAGGTATGCTATGTTTTTTAACTATTATTTTGCTGTTTCCATTTTGGTTAAATAACAAGTAATTACCCGAAATAAATGGCGTCATTAGACAGGAAATTACCAATAAAAATAGAGTAGAAATATAACTAAAGAAAATAATATATACATACTTTATTATTTGATTAGAAAGGAAAATTTTCCATTAAAATACTTAATAGAGGTGCAAAAATATTCATTAGATTTTTCGTCGAATTAAATAATAATTGTAATTGCCGCTAATAAAAAGGCTCTTCATAAGACAGGAATTAAAAAAAAAAAAGAAGCAATAAACACACATAAAATATTATAAAGCCTCAACTGTGATAGCTTTCTGTTACTTTTGGAATTATTTAAATCCCTTCAGATTTAAAAAAGTTACGAAAGATTTAATAAAAAAAAAGTAGTAAAAATCAATATTATTCATACGCACCATAGTCCTTGATATATTTTTAAAGTAAATACAACATAACTTTTATAAAATTTGAGTATATTTAACCAAATTTGGCAAACTTCCACAAGGAAATACACCTTTCTCAATTTTAATTAGCTGGGTAATAGTACCGCAACATGCAACCATTGCCAAACTGCAAGCAAGATATTTTATGTGACGGTAATTTGACACTTGTACCTTTAATCAAGTGCAGCTGCACAATGCAATTAAATGAATCACATTTATTAACTGAATTTGTTTAATTGTAAATATAAGCAACACAAAGTATCTGTTGCATTTAGGTATGCACTCGTTGGACATAAAAACTGTTCTTAGGAGCTCCACCTTACAACCTCTAAGACTAAGTAATATATATAATATAAACCTTTTTATTATTACACTAATGTACAGTGGGCCTAATATTTTATATCAAAACATATCGTTGAAGTTACATTTTATAACATTTCTGTAATTTTAACCAAATTTGGCCAACTTCCAGAAGGTAATATATCTTTCTCAATTTTAATTAGCTTGTTAACCACTAATGTACAGTGGGCCTAAAATTTTATATCAAAACATATCGTTGAATTTACATACAGCATTATTTAACATCAAAAATCCTTAATAAACAAAAATTCTATAAAAAGAACGAGTTTGCTTAAGCTTTTGGATTAAGTGCTTTTAGAATCTCAAGTATGATTAAAAACATGAATTTTAAAATAGTTTTCCTATTTAAGTTTTCTAAGACATCATCACAAAAGTATGCAATATTTATAATGTGAAAAAACTTTTGTTTGTTATATATTATATTTCCCAAAAGCATTAAAGCACTACACTTATCTTGAAAATAAATTAAAAATTTTCAACACCAATCAGGTCTCACAAGAACCTTTCAACTCCCTTATGTTAGTTACAGATTCTTAAGCATGAAAATATAACAACCTTTGACTGAGTTGTTTTTTTTTTTTTTTTTCACAAAAACATACATAATGAAAAAGAAAATCTCAAGAGATTTTCCTTTCAAAGCAATCGTTGAACCTTCCTTCCTGTTTTCTTACTCCCAAACATTTGTTATGCATATCGTTTTCCATAAACATTTTATAGTTTGTGTATTGTTGAGCACCAAAAAAAATATGTATGTACTCGTATATAATGCATACAATTTCTAACACATCCCTTTAAAAATGCAATAGTTTGTTTTATTTCCTTCTATCCTAATTTTACTTGTTATTGTTGTTCTTGTTGCTGCTAACAATTCTATCTGTTTATTTCACTTGATTCGCTTGATGGCAGTACATGAGTAAGCTTTGGATAAAGAAATACTAAAATACTTCTTCTATATATTTCGACACATAAGATTTGTAGAAATGTTTCCCCGATGAATATGACAATAAATGATTTCATTGAATATATTGCTTACTCTTAACCTTTCATGCTTTTGTAAAGCTTTGCATGATTTACAGATGAGTTTGTTCTGTTTCGTTGTACATACATATTTTGAAAATAACATTTACGAGTATAAAAGAAAATAGCAACAATATTGTATTGTCAACTCCTTAATATATGCAATGAATTTCATTGTGTAAAATTCTTATGTAAATCTGTTGCATATTTCTGTTACAAAAGAGACAGAACAGATTTTTTTCTTGTAATTAATTTTCTTCGTTATTAATGTATTGACGTTATGTCTGCGTATTTAGCATACGTTTTGCATATGCTGCACGTTAAATAAGTTCTATAGAGTTTAATTTATGCAAGGGTATATATTGCAACGTGATTTGTTCATTAAACTACAGATTGTGTTCAAGATTATCTATGCTTGTTGACGTTAAATTTTAAAATCATAATGAGTGAAATAAAAACTTGTAGAGGGCTACGTCGTCCATTAAACCCAATCATTTTTTTTTCGCCCACGTTGACTCCTTCCCAAATTAAAATTGAGGTCATTCCGTAGGAAATCCATATTTCTTTATATTTTGTGAATCGAGTATATCTTGGTCCAACTCAAACTGAAAGAAAATCTAGTTATAGGCTCTTGTAGAGGGCTACCTCGTCCATAAAACCCAATCATTTTTTTAGGGCTCAATTAACTTATGTGGTTCGTGTCAAAGTTTTTATATTTTAAATTCGCTCATATTTAAAGAATAATTTCAAATCCTAAAATATACCAATTACCCCTTTCCTCGCCAAGGTATGGTTGTTCACCAAGATGCAGAACCATGCCTAGAAGAATGTTGTTTCATATTTTTTTGCTTTAAATATTTTTTTCTAATTTAATTTAAGCCTTAAATTATACTTTCTAAATTATTATAATTTATTAGGTCAAAAGTTATCTACAAAATTTCCATCACTTTATATGAGTTACATATTTCCGTATTGGCGCAAAAATTTATACCTCAGGCATAATTTGCCATTTTATAAAATATGCATAAAATTTATTTAGAAATTCTATAAAGCTTTACATTTCCCACAATTTGTTAGTTTATTTATTTTACTACTTCACAGCAATTAAAAAATATTGACTACTTTCTGGCGAAAATTTAATTTGAAAATAATAATTTGAATTTATCGTTTTAGGGTTTAGCCAAACTAACATTTATACACAATAGTTAATTGGAAAATATATGTATATACTTATGTAGGAAATATAGGTTAATAATTTTCTATTTCGTTTGGTTTTTATTCTCTTCTTTTTTCTGTTTGCTTTTCAATAGATTACATAGATGTAAAGCGCCTAGTTGTATAAAAAATGACACCATATATATAATAAGCCTTATTGTAGGCTACAAAATTACTTTTCCCATTTGCTGAGGAAAAAATGGCAAACAAACAAACCAAAAAAAAAAAAACAGCAGATGAAAAACAGTTTACAACTGCAACTATAATAAAAATGTGTAATTTATATAGTATACCTTCAGGGAGTGGGTGATGCGTTTTGTAATTGTTTTTCTACTGTAACTAGTACGCAGAAAAAACGAGTTTTAAACAAATATAAAAGGATTTTATTTTTCTATTTAAATTGTAAAAGAAATGGAAAATGTGTAATATAGAAAAATATTTAGTTTGATATTAAACAGTTGACATGTTTGCCTCAAAGAGTAAGTTTTTATATAAAAAGAATTTTGCATAATTTTAGGAGGTTTTTTAAAGTAATTTTACAAGTTGAGTTTTTGTTTCATAATATAATTAATTTTATAATTGCTGCGTTATAAATTTTATTATTTTTGTAGTAATTTATATTGACAATTAGTTTTTTAAATAGTTTTTCAACCATGACTCACATTTATCACCCAGTACAAGAATTGCACTGTTTTCTACTACAGTTCACATTGTAAAAAACACTATAGTACTCTAGTAACTTTTTAAGTATAATTTAAAGAGTTTCTAATTTTAAATGCTTTGTGTGTATCTAGAATAAATAGTTCCGCTTTTCTTTGCCCATCTTTTCACAGAGAGAGTCCGCTTTATTAATCCCACTGACATTTTTTCGAGTTTTATCTGCACACTTGCACCGTACCGTGCACATTTTATGTTCTTAAAAGGCTTAAATTTTTCGGTTAGTGAAATAGGTTAAATAAAAAGATAATATTACCTGGAACAAAGTAAAGGCGGTGTTTTTGTAGCGGTCAAGAGATCGTTAATTGCTAATTCAATAATCTTATTAGATGCTAATCCTGTTTTGGATCAACTTTGCGTATGCATAAATGGGCTGAAGCAGTTGTATATTTGTGTTTCTTATATACCACCTAATAGTAGTGATGTTATTTACGCGTCTCACATTGAGAATGTGGTTCACCTTTCTAATACCATAGGTGCGGAAAAATCTTTGTGTGCTTGGTGATTACAATCTTAATGAAATCTGTTGGACTGAATTGTTTGATTAATGTATTCTGACACCCTTAAATGTCAATAAATCACACGAAATAACTCTTGTGGACTCTTTCTTAAGCCTTGGTTTAGTGCAAATTAATGTGTATAGAAATAAATTATATCGTATTCTTCATTTAGTTTTTATATCTGACACTTTAAAGTACTCTCTGTCCGATTGTCCGATTGTCCGTTTCCTATGTGTATGACTGACATGCATCATATTCCTTTAATTTTAAGATTATCTCATTTTAAATATATTTCCGTGAGGAAAAATGATAGTGGTCGTTATAATTTTAATGATTGTGATTATGTCAAATTAAGTGCTGAAATTGATGCCATAAATTGGAAAATACTTCTCAATAATAAAGATACAACTGATTGTTATGGTATATTTACAAATACTCTAAGTGATATCTTTAATTGTTCTGTTCCTCTTTTATCGAACAAGATTCATAGACTCCCGTGGTATACTAAAGGTTTAAAAAAATTTAAAAATCTTAGGAATAAGTTTTAAGAAACTGGCGATTTAAAACATAAAGCGGCTTACGAGCACTATATGAGGGAATTTAATTTCCTTGATAAATTTTTGTATATACAGTATATACTAAATTTTGGGTCTTGAATCCAAATTAACCCTAAAAAATTTTGGAATTTTATAAGGTCTAAGAAATCTAGTTCTAATTATCCTTCTACCAAGCGCTTTAATGATACGCTTTTGACTTCGGGTAATGATATTGTTAATTCGTTTGATCTCTTCTTCCAATCGAATTTTGAAAATGGAAGTAGTTCGATTGATCCGTTTGTCGCAAAATTTATCCAGCCTGTTGTTGATTTTGGTAGTAATTCAATTAACTGCTGATGATATTTTAAATGGTATTAACAGTATAAAAATTTCTTATGGTGTCGACATTGATGGCCTTAGTTCTGTTGTTGTTAAAAATTTAGCTAAGAGTTAGACTTTACCTCTTCAGCTTATTTTTAATAGATCTTTTCTGGATGGCCATTTCATCGACAGATGGAAAGTTGCTTTTATTACCCCCCATTTTTAAAGGTGGTAATAAATTTGATATATCTAATTACCGGCCTATTTCTAAGTTTATCTCTAAAGTTTTCGAGCATGTAATAAAAGAAAAAAATTTTTGTTCAATCAAACGTTATATTTCTTTTGAACAGCATCTCGGTTTTCGAGAGACATAATCAGGTAAATGCAGTTTTCATGGACTTGTGTAAAGCGTTTGATAAGGTATCACATGATATTCTTTGGATTAAACTTCAAGCCATGGGCTTCCATGGTATGTTTCTTAATTGGTTAAAGTCATACCTATCTGATAGAAAATATACAGTTGCATTGGAAGATTTTGTGTCTTTACCTTATACTGCCACTTCTGGGGTACCCCAGGGTAGTAGTATATTGGGCCCATTGTTGTTTTTAATTTTTATTAATGATATAGGGAATTTCATTTCGGGCTCACATTTTTTGCTATACTCGTATGCCGATGACCTAAAGATTTTTAAAGAAGTTCGTGATGCCCTTGTTTTGCAAAACAGTATCGATTATGTATCAAATTGGTGTTCTCTTAATAAGTTACCGTTATATATAAACAAATGTTGCCAGGTGACCTTTTTTTTGTGTAGGTTAAATTTGCATAAACATATGGTTTTCCAATATAAGTTGTGTGATGAAAAATTGAAAGTTGTCACTAAAATGTTAGATCTTGGTATTGTGCTTGATACTGAATTAAATTTCAAATCCCATCTTGATTATTTGATCCCCAAAGCGTATTCTGCGTGTGCTTTTATCAGAAGGAACAGCAAGGAATTTTTAGATCCTTTGACCTTGAAAATGTTATATACTGCTTTTGTTCGCTCCAAATTGAATTGAGAGACTACAGAAAAAATTTGTTAAATTCGCTCTTCATATTATGCTCGTTGCCTGTTTTTGGGCTTAAAGCCGTTTCTTTGTGACACATTTCACACTCAAAGTACGCAGCCGTTTTTAACGAAAAGGATTGCGATTTAAATGTATTTATGTGCAGGTTTGTACAATCAATAATTTCTTGAAATCGGATCACTATTTTAAGAGTTATCACCATTTGAAAATTTAACTCATTCAGATTTAAAAAGTTAAAGGTATACAACACAATTTTGCACAATTGTTTCTAAATTTACATAACGTTACCGTTGTATAGAAAGACCCTAAATCAGCGGTGCCCAGGCCCTATGCTCTTCATGCTCATTTGTTTTTGTAATACTCTGAGCTATAGGCTGTGTGTTTTAATATACTCATACAGCACTCAGCACTAGCAATACGAACTACACAAACAACTTTGTCTTATTAGTTTTCGTTCTTCACTGTAAACACGCAAGAGCAAAGCAACAACACTTTCGTATGCTTTGCTGGTAAACATTGACGACAGCCATCATCAATGTACATTTTGTTTTTGTTTAACGTATGATATGAAATAAATATATGAAATATATTTTTTGTGTTTTCTTTGCATGTATTTGTTTTTACAACAAAAAATTTTGAATAAAAATTTGTTTTTCTTTAATGTATTGGTGTTTGCTCTTCCATAAGGAACTTGTGGGCACCGCAGCCCTAAATTATCTTTTTCAACTTAAATGCATTCCTATATCGAAATATGACAAATACGCGATTTAAATGAATCCACATTAAAATGTTTTTCAATTGCTCTATAAATTGGTACATCCATATATTTAGTCATTTTTGCACAGCAAACATATTCACATATGTGGTTCTGGGCGGTTAGCTGAAGAATTTAAATATTTGTATGCTTACTTAAAACGCGGGTGGTGCAATTAATTTTGTGCCCAATTAAAGATAACTTTAATAATATAATTTATCAGGACTAGCTCATACTATAATTTCCTTCGTTTATTGCCTCCGTAAAGTAGGCAGGCAACAATTTTGTAATTTAATTAAAAACTCTTTATTAGTTAGAGAAAAGAACTGTTTTTAACGATCACCCATTTTCTGATTTCCTTTCCTACTACTTTTTTCCCCGCCTTAAAGTATGAAAAATTTTTGTCAATTTTATTAATAACACTTACACACAATTTTAATTTAAAGCCGAGAATAATTTATTTTTTTAATTACCTTTAAACAACATCAACTAAAAATCATGTATTTTATTTCCATAATTAAAAACTGAATTATGGCCAAAAATATATTTAACGAAAAAAAATTCGGTTATAATGTGTGTTGCGAATATAATACATTGTTCACAAATTAGATTTTGAACGAACAACAATAAAATTAAAACAAACATCAGCACACACAATGAATTTCCTTATTTGCAATTAAAATAAAACGATTGAATTATTCTACAGAATAAATTTTAATATGAAATTTTGAGAGAGATCCACAAATATGTGAATAGAAGTGGGGGCGTTATGAAAAATATAGAAAAAAAACACCTAACAATGGTTAAGGTTCAGTTGAATTTCTTGCAGGTTAACGCTTGAATTAACTGCAATAAAAGAAAAGAAATTGCTTGCTTTAAAATTAAATATTTTGCAGCGAACAAAAAATTTTTTGTTCTGTTCTATTTGTGTGTGTCACAATTTACATGCAAATGTACTAAGTCATTTATTCCCATTCACATAATTCAAATAAAATTGAACTCTATTTCCTGATTTAGTAAATGCGGGAAAGCACGTCATAATAGAATAAATTTAATATTGAGCAACAAAAAAAAAAACAATTTGTGGTTGTATGTGTGTGAGTGCATTGTTTAAATTATATGGAAATCTACATAAAAGCAAATTTGGAGAAAATATCAAATGTTAAAATCACAACACTCGAGCGTCAGAGAAATAAATTTTAAATTAAAATACACCAAATAAACTTAAATTGAACATAAACACAAGTAAATTTTCATTAAAATTAAAGAGGAAATTTATTTTAAACAAAAAAAAATCGATATCAATGAAAGCTTTATTTTTTTTTTAATTTTCGAAATTAATTTTAGTTTTCAGATTTAGTCTTCTTTTTTTTTAATTTTATTGGAAACCAAAGAAATTTAAATTATTTAGGCTTCAGTTGCATTAATTTAATTTTTGATTAAATCGTATTTTTTCGTTAAAAAGCTCGTAATAGTCGGCCACCCGTGTTGGCCAATTGAACAATAAGTCAAGAAAATAGCGAATTTCTATACCATTAATATAAAAAAAGCTGAATAGAAACTTTCAAGCGACATCAGAACTTTAAATGACACCAATTTTCCGCAAGAGCTAGATGCAACACCACAAACAGATTATTCGCTGTGGCGTGCAGCCAGAGGACTTAAAAGGCCGGTGATATGCAAACCTCCCTTACGAGCTTCGAATGGTGACTGAATTAAGTGATTGCTTAGAAAAATTTATATATTTGATTAATATTTTAATTAAATTACTGTTTATTTTAATTGAATTTGCTGCTTTATCAAAAAAGTGTTAGCAACAGATTTTTATTCAAAATGAAATGAAGTAACAAATTATTATTACATATTATTTGTATGTAAATAATATAACTTTTGTTTTTATATGAGAAAATCGTTAACTATTTTAGTTAGAGTATGCCACATTGTCTCCAAAAATATTTTCAATTAAAATTATCAATATCTTTTTTAGTTAATTCAATTAATATTTTAATTTAATTTTGTTACTTCACATCTAAACAGAAAACAACGGAACTTTTTTTTCTTGCCTATCAAGAGCAAACAGGGATGGTAAAGTTAATACGGTTGTACTTTTTTGTACCATTCAAACTCACTTGACTTTCGACTTATAAAGTTTAAAATGTTTACATATATTTAAGCCATAATTCTATTAAGTTTTTAATTTTATCTCTTAAATTTGTTTGATTAAATTATTAATTGAATCTTCAAAAATTGTTCAATTAATTTTTTAATTGAATCTCGGAAAATCTCTCAATTAAATCTTTATCTAATATAATATTTTGTTAATTGAAAAAAACAAAAAAAAAATTTCAATTAAAACTGATGTGTTAATACCACAATTTTCGTAATTGGTTGAAAACCAACTAATTTTTTAATTGAATCTTCGGATTTTTTATTTAATTAATGTTTTAAATTTTTTCTGTGCACTTAGAAAAAGTATTTACTCCTAATATTTCTGCTGATATTGTTGAACTGCCACCAGTAGTTCCTTTACCAGAAATACCACTAAGATTTAGCATTGTGGAGATTGAAAAGGCCATTACTAGTCTTAACACCAAAAAAAGCCCCAGGAGTCAACAAAATAAGCAACAAAATGCTTTAAGAACTGCCTTATATTGCAAAAAGAATAATACTATTCATTTTTAATAGTATTCTACGCCTAGATCACTATCCAACAAAATGGAAGGTTTCGATGATTACTATGATACCAAAGCCCGGCAAGGATCATACGAAGGTTGAATCGTATTAGGCCTACTAGTTTATTGGCCAGTATTTTAAAACTATTTGAAAAGCAGTATATGAGCAAGCTGATGCCTATAGGGACTAGTAATGGATGCGTTCCAGATCATCAGTTCTGTTTTCGCAGACAACTTAGCACAATTGAACAAACTCACAGACTTGTGAATATTGTTAGAGACACTTTTGAAAAAAGAAATATTGCTCTGTGCTCTTTATAGATGTTTCTCAAGCTAAAGTATGGCACGAAGGTCTTAAACACAAATTAACGCAAAATCTTCCCACAAACATCGTCAGACTTTTAAAGAACTATTTAAAGGACGTAAATTTGTGGTTCGAGAGGGCAATTTTTTAAGCCCTCCGCAGTCCATCGAAGCCGGTGTTCCTCAAGGCAGCATCTTTGGTTTCTTGCTGCACTTAATATATGCCTCTGACTTACCGTTAAGCAATAACATTCATACATCAACATTTGCTGATGATACAGCTTTTCTAAGCTTTCATGAAAATCCAGTAGATGCTTCGCGCAACTTACAAGTGTACATATTAAAATTAGAAAAATGGCTCAAACAATGGCGTATAAAAGTTAACGAGCAGAAATGTGTACACGTCACTTTTACGTTGCGCGGAGATACATGCCCGCCTATACAAATCAACACCGAGACTATACCGCAAGACATTGTAGTCAAATATATAGGCGTTCACCCTGATCGCCGTTTAACATGGAAATCGCACATAGAAGCAAAGTTGACACAAATGAAATTAAAAGCAGCCCAAATGAATTAGGTTATTGGAAGAAACTCTATACTAAGCCTTGACTGTAAACTTCTCTTATACAACGCGATCCTAAAACCAATATGGTCCTATGGAATCTAGTTATGGGGCACTGCCTCAGCATTGAATGTAGAAAAAAATTCAAAGGCGACAAAATAAAATTCTACGTACTATTACAGCAGCCCCCTGATATATCCGAAATCAGCGAATTCACAAAGGCCTTGATGTTCTGTTGGTGAAGACAGTATTTTCAAAACACGCACGGAAATATATTAAAAAACTTGAGTTGCACCCAAATCCACATGCGCGCAATATTCTACATTATAGAGGCCACACCTGGCTAAAAAGAAGGGATACTCTTTTTCTCAGCCGTCCACGAGAAATGTAAAACAACAAAAATCAACCGTTGAAAATTAAAAATGTTGTTTAGCACTGGCTAAACATATATTTAACTTTTTTAGATTTAAGATTTGAAAAACTTATTGATGTTTCACTTTATAAGTGAAGATTCCATAAATAATTATATTAAAAAAAATTCCTATTAAATATTCAAATTAATTTCACATCAAAAAAATAAATTCTAAATAGAATGCATTTCCCGATTAAGTGTGTGTGAATTTCTCTTATAACATAAAATCATTTTTAAATTAAAACTTTGAATAAAACGGAAGCTGTAAACTTTTAAATTGAAACAATGAAAGCTTTAATACAAACTTTTAAATTAAATCTCAAAATAAAAACAAAAACTTCTTTCCATTGTCTTCTTATTTTAAAATGTTATTTTTATAAAAGTTATAAATAAGAAGATTAAGAATAACTGCATGCAATTATCATAAAATAATACATATTACATTTTGTTTATTCCTTTTGCTGACTTTTTGCATTTAACTTTTTTATTAACTTCAGCACCCTTAAAAAGTTATTTTCAAAGAGATAATTCGTTAAAATTTCATCACATTTTAGCCTAGTTTTCATTTTGGACAGTAGATAGAAATATTTAAGGAAGAAAAAAAACTGGCAAAGGATATATATAAAATAATTTACTGCATAGTTTTAGGGCTTTCTCTTAATTTTTTTTACTTGATACTGCTTTTTTGTTTGTAAAAAAAAAAATAATTTAAATATCTGTGCTGCTTCTTTTGCATTTTCAATGCAATGCAACAACCATAAAAAGAGAAAAAAAAAAAAGAATCTGTGTATCCTTTTCATTATTTTACATAATTTTTATTTATTTTTTTATTTTTTTTTTTTTTTATTTTTGCAGCAAGCATGAAAGAAAAATAAAAGAGATGTAAAACTTTTGTTTATAAATTTAGATATTCCTTAGTTTATTTTATATGTATGTATATGCTTGTAAGTATAATTTTTATATTTGTAAAGTTTGTGAGAATAATGGCAAATCTGACGTCTTTCATTGAGATCACGTTTTCTGCATGTATGTATGTATGTATGTGTGAGTTCATGTTCATGTTTTCATCTACATATAAAAAGAATCTGAGCACATGCACATTTACAAACTTAATAAAAATTTGCA
The DNA here is from genome assembly GCA_947311025.1 of Lypha dubia. Taxonomy (NCBI): domain Eukaryota; kingdom Metazoa; phylum Arthropoda; class Insecta; order Diptera; family Tachinidae; genus Lypha; species Lypha dubia. The sequence goes on along the minus strand of OX371262.1, from coordinate 6,013,293 downwards.
TGAAAATTGATGTAACCTACATACACTTACACATAAGCAAACAAACAAACAAACAGTGCTGTCACTCTGACAATCATAGTTTTGTAAGAAGAAAAAGATAGCAAGTGAATGAGTAAATGAATGAATAAAATTGAAACTTGGTTTGTTGTTCATTCATCATGATTTAAAATTTAAATAATATGTTTTTGTGTCCTTTTTATTTTCTTATTTTTATTCCTACAATTTTAAGCAAACAAAAACTTATGTATATGTTTTGTAAACGTCTAAAGAATGTCATATAACGCAATATTTATGTAAGCTGACATATGCTTGCATTCATGAATCATGATAAAGGGGGAAGAAAATTGTTAAGCAAAACTAACTGATGTTTTTTTTTTTTTTTAAATAGATATATAAAATTATAAAAGAAATTATATAATTAAGATAAAGCTTTTTAATTGCAATAAAAGTTTAAGGTCATAGCAGTCATAAATGTCAACAAATTTTCAAATATATCTCATATAAATAAAGTTCAGCAGGAATTTACAATTCAACTCAATAATTAAAATTAATCATACGCACTGCATGACATCATTGTTGCGAGGGAACTGTTGAGGTCAGTTGTAAATGTTGCGTGTTGCAAAGTAAATTTTTAATGATCTGGCAAATCGTATCTCTTTCAACTGCAAATAATCTTTGTTTGGGACTTTGGCAAGCAGAATGAAAGTAAAAGTGAAATTTTTTTAGAACAAAAAAAATTATTAAAAGTATTGGTGGTATTCAGTGTTTGGTGCAAATGGTCTTGCAAAAGTGTTATGAAAACAACTATCGTTTAAATAAAGTATTTTGAAAACATATATATATTTTCTAGAAAGAGCTTTAATAGCAATACTGAAAAAAAGCTTTTCAAATATGATTATTAAAAAATTTTGTTTTGCAATTCTGACAAAAAGCGTTAAAAAAGTTTATTGAAAATTTAGTTCCGCTCCTAAAACAAACTTTAAACTACGACCGGACAGCTTTAGACAACATTTGAAAACGTTGCTAAGAACCTTTTCAGAAGTTTTATAAGTTTTAACCATACTGATTTTAAATAACTATTTTGCAAAAACTATGCCACAAAAAGCTTTTTCTTTTAAATCTTTGAAGTTTAACTAACGAAGAAAAACTTTTAATATCTGATTTATTTTCTAAAGATTAAAAAACTTTTTCAATGCTTTAAAATAAAAAATTTTTTTAAAGAAAAATATCTAATAATATGAAAAGTAAAAAACAAAAAAGCATTAAAACATTTCGACTTGTTTCTTAAATTTACTTTAAAACAAAATTTTATAATTAAATTTCCTTCTTATAAAAAAAGCTTTTTGGAAATAATATTTTATAGACAAGTTTTAAGAGCTTCTAACAAAAGCGTTTGAAAACTTTGTTTTTAAAAAGCTGTATAAAGCCTACTTTAAAACAGCTTTTAGTAAGAATTGTATAAAAAATGTGTGCAAAAAGCATTTTATGATTTCATTATTTAACTCCTAGAAAAACAAATATTATTTTAAATTTCAGATCTAAAAAGAAATTACACAGCAAGCAATAGTTTTCTTTTTTTAAAATCATCGACAATGTGTTGTCAGTTGTTATCTGATATGATACGACTACTATTAAGGCAGGAAGTTCTTGGTTTTCCCTCCAAAAAAATTATTATTAAAATATTAATCTTACAAAATATATATTTTAAGACTTCCACTCACATCCTTTTTGCTCTAATCATGTCATTTAAATACACATAATTACCCTTTACACTTCTGAGAGCGCTTTAGTGCGTTGCAAAAGTATGCTTTCATTTTTAGCATTTTAAATAGCACTTTGGTATGCTGGTGCTGCTGCGTACGTGTATGAAAGTGTATATAAAATTTATTTTCCATTTAAGAATACATACATACATACTATATATGTATGTACGTACACACATACATACATATGTGTATTTATTCAAAAGGGAAAGAAGAAAAAAATACCTTAAGTTATGTAAGCTGCAAAACCTCGTTTATTTTTATAAAAATGATTTAAATAAAAATGGCATTTTTTTATCTACATCTTCTTTTTTCTTTCTGTAGTGAAGAAAACAAAAATATGCGTCAAAAGTTTTCCAGTTGATGGAAAATTACCAACCAACTTTATAAATAATAACTTTTTTGTGGTAAGTATGTAAAATGACCTTATTTTTATTTATATTCTCTACTTTTTTTTTCTCTACTTTTTTTTACTCTTTAGTCTGAGAGCTGGAGTTTAAAAGTTATGCATACGAGTATGTAAGTGTATATTTATATATATAAAAGAAAGTAGAATTGAAAATTTATAAAATGGATTGAGTTTAAAGCTCTTAATAAGAACATAAAGTGCACAAAAGTAGGCAATGTTATATTTTAATTTACATCAGCCTTTATATAGACTATAGAAATGTTCATCAGTTTTATTTTTAAACAAGAGTTGCATGTTTATTAAATAAATGGCTTCAGTACAAAGCTTAGAACTACAACAATGGTTTTTCTAAAACCTAAAAGCAGACAATGGTTTTTGTAGTCTCCTAAAGCAAAGTGTAGAAAAGAAACTCGTACATGTCTCTGTTAATTTTCTTTAGATTTTAATGAAATGACAAGCATACTTTCTATAAAATTTCTTTTAATTTTTAATCTCTACTCTCTACTAATTTTAACTTTTTCCCTACAAAATCTCTTTTTTCCTGCAAACTACAAAACGATGCTACAATTTTATTGAGCAATCTGAACAGCCTGTCACATAGGCTATAAATTTTAATTGTATTTTAAGCACAAATACTATTGACAATATAGCATTAACTTAAGAAAAAAATTTTTAACGTAAGCAAATACCAAAAATGTGTAGTTAGCATAAAAAAGGATTGAAAGAATCGTGTCATAATATATAAACAGGAATTAAGCAGGATTAATTTACAGAGACCTGCAAGTAGGCTTTCATTTGCTCTAGTTTAGAATAATTTGTAAAGAGAAAATTCTTCTCCACCTTACAGGGTTTTTTAAATAGAACCTTTTATGCTCTAGTTTAGAGCGATTTTTCTAGAGAAAAACTTGCTCTACTTTGGAACGATTTTTCTATAGAATTTTTTTTTTCTAATTTAGTGCGATTTTTCTACATAATATTTGATCTATTTTGTTACGATTTTTCTATAGAAAATTTTTATCTAATTTAAACCGATTTTTCAATTGAAAAGATTGCTCTAATTTTTAGCAATTAATAATAGTAATATAGATATTAACCAATATATCTTCATCGGAATTCAGAACATATTTTATAGGTTTATTGAATGCGCCGGATATATCCAAGGAATTTAGCTATGCGCCTTTGTATTATTCAAGGCCAATCTTAGACTCTGAGATAACTACATCGGAGATTGTACAAGTTTTAAATAAAGTAAAGGTGGACAAAGCCCCTGGGGAGGATAGAGTTCCCTATGAGTTCTTTAAAAACGCACCAATGGAATTGTTAGTCGAACTAGCTCAGTGCTACAATCGTCAATATAGCAGCATGAAAATCGATGAAACTTTTAATTTGAGTGTAATATATCCAATATTTAAAAAGGGAAGCACAAACCTGGCTAGTAACTACCGAGGTATTTCATTTATGAATTGTGTAGCTAAAGTTATGATGGGTATACTAAATGAGAGGCTTTGTAAATGGACCGAACAGAACAACATCCTGACTGAATACCAAGCTGGATATATATATAAGCTACATACCCTGGGAGTTTCAACGGAAATGGTAAATTTTATACAAAACATTTACAAAAACACAAAGTCTCCAGTATGGAATGGCAAAGAACTTTCGGAAGCATTTGACACAAAAATAGGAGTGAAACAGGGTTGTTTACTATCCCCACTATTATTTTCGCTCTACATTAACGATCTTCATGATTATTTACAGGGAGGTATTAATGTAAGATTGCTTCTGTATGCAGATAACACTGTGATATTGGCTGAAGAAATAGACAAATTACAAACAATGATTAAAAGATTAGAAGATTATTGTGAATACTGGAACCTCGAAGTTAACCTGGCAAAATCTAAAATTATGGTATTTAGGAACGGAGGAAGATTGTCAAATCGTGAGAAATGGTTTTACAAAGGAGAGGAAAAATTGTCCACGAATATTGACACCAAAAATGGTATTTACGAAACATGTTTTGAATAGGAGTAAGGTCGCCAAGGGAAGTACAAATGCTAACTGGAATAATTTTTTGAATAAACAAAGTATCACCATAAAAACAAAATATAACATATTTGAAGCAATATGCCGCTCCATACAAACTTATGGAGCTCAAGTTTGCGGTCATTCATACTTCGAAAAAGTAGACAAGCTACAGAGATATTTTCTTAAACGCGTCTGAGCTAGATGATGCGCACTTATATTCACTAAACTTAAATCTAAGTTATTTAAAACGCACTCTTTTTGAACTTACTGAATATCGTTTACCACATAAGTTAAGCAAACAAATTTTGGAGAATAACATTTTTTGGACCAACAATCTAAACCAACTGGGTGGTGATATAAACATACAATGGCAATCAAACGTAAATGCCCAACAATTTAATGTTCAACAACAAAGCCTGATAAGTGTATTAAAGATTAAGTATAAGCAAGATCGATTGCAAAGAGTTTCAGAAACCCAATCTTTTTATAATAAACTCAATTGTACAAGAGGCCAATATTATTTTATGAATATGACAGATCAAAAACACGTTGCAGGGATTTTTAAAGTTCGCGCAGATTTGATAATGGCTCGCGTTTTTCAGGAAGGAGCATACAAGAATGTGCGTTATGTAACACAAGAGAGATTGAGTCAATCCCACATTTCTTTTGCAGATGTCCTACATTCAATGAATTCAGGTTGCAATACTTTGGATGTACAAGAGTATCCGAAGAACAATTAATTAAAATATTAGACGGAGAATTCCGGTCTTTTTGTAATTGGGAAAAGCTAGTTAAATACATAATCAACACTTTACAATATCGCAAGCTTTTAATTGATTAATTGATTAATTAAAAATATTAAAATAAATATTAAAAGTCAGATTTTCCGGCTAACGACAAGAGTCAAAGCCGTATGTATTATTCTTTAATCATTTTAGTTCTTAAGATCTAATCTATAACGAATTTTGAAAAATTTAATAAAGAATTTAGATAAAAATTTTATTTAATTTAAAGCGATTTTTCTATAAAAAAAATTGCTGTAATTTTCACCGATTTTTTTTATTAAAAAAATAAGCTTATTAAGAGCGATTTCTTAGAGAAGCGAATTTTCTATAAAAGAATTTTGCTTTATTTAGAGCGATTTTCCTATAGATTTTTTTTTCCAAGTTAGTGCGATTATTTCAGATAAAAATTTTCTCTATTTTACAGCGATTTTTCTATAGACAAATTTTATATAATTTTTAGAGCGACTTTTCTATAAAAAAAAATATTTGCTTTATTTAGAGCGATTTTTATTTAAGTTTTCTCTGTTTTACAGCGATTTTTTCTAGATAAAAAATTTTTTTAATTTAAAGCGATTTTTCTATAAAAAAATTGCTGTAATTTTTACCGATTTTTTTATTAAAATAATAAGCTTTATTTAGAGTGATTTCTTAGAGAAGCGAATTTTCTGTAAAAAGAATTTTGCTTTATTTAGAGTGATTTTCCTATAGATTTTTTTTCCATTTTTATTTCAGATAAAAATTTTCTCTATTTTACAGCGATTTTTCTATAGACAAATTTTATATAATTTAGAGCGATTTTTCTGTAGAAAAAGTTTCTTTAATTTTTAGAGCGATTTTTCTATAAAAAAATAAGCTTTATTTAGAGCGACTTTTCTATAATAAACTTGGCTATAAATTTACAGCGATTTTTCTATAGGAAAAATTTCCTCCAGTTAAAACTATTTCTCTATAGAAAATTTTATATAGAAAAATTCGCTCTAGTTGAGAGCAATTTCTATAGAAAAATTATTTCCAATTTAGATCAAATTTGCTGTAGAAAACTTGTCTTTAGCTTAGAGCAATTTTTTTCTCGTTGTGTTATAAGCCGCCTATATAGTATATGCTTTATTTTTCCATCCTTTTTATGTATATTTAGCTGCCCATTTCGATTCATAATAAAGTGAAATGCTTAAAAGAAATAGAAAATAAACCAACTTTTGCTAAAAAGGTTTTGTTGTAATAAAACAAAAAAAAACATATTCTCTTTGCCCAAAAGTGAAAACCACATGTTCACATTTTGTTGTGATACCAAAAAAAAAAAAAAAAAAAAAAAAAAAAAAAAAAAAAAACTAACTATATGTTGATGTAATGCCCACAACAACGTTAGTGTGTGTTCATTGGATTTAACTTGTTCATGAGTTTTCTACCAGATTCTATTCTCTTTTATTTGTACTTCAAGCCTCAAGGGTTGCTCTGGCAAGAGTTAGAACTTAGTTTTTAGCTTTTTGTCATTTCATTTGTATATTGAACATGTGTTAGGATTATGTTACAAGAGTTTCGTTGTTGTCAACTTTATAATTTTTGCAAATTAAAGCAAAAGAATTAAGAATAAAGGCACACAGCACATTATTCAATTGGGAGCAGCGGATTAGAAATATGTATTTCGAATAATTAGTACTAAAAACTTGTTAGAAAGAGATCCGAAATCGTTGAGCCGGTGAATAATCAACTGGACAAAGACCTTAAATAAACGCCAACAGCTTTTTTTCATAAAGTTAATAAATTACTTCAATTAATGATTATTGTATACTTTAGAAATAAAATTATGACTTTTAATAAAAAATTGCCTATTTTAAGGACTTTTTAAAACTATTGCCTACTTTGGGGATTGCTAAATATAAAGTAGTTTCAAAAAGTATATATTTTCATAACTACTACATAATTGATTTTTATAGATATTTTGTTTTTTAAGGTTTTAAAATAATATGCAAATATTATAAATTTGTTTAATTTATAAAATTAATTGCCCTTGTGGCAAGTCTTATATAAACATGTATTGTACTCTACAATTATGTATAGCCTACTTTAAGGAATTTTATTATATTGTGTGCATATAGTTTTTCATCTCTTAAACACGTTTTCTTCTAACAAATTCTAAAAATAAAAAAAAAACTGCAAACCGAGTATAAATCTTACACACATATAAAGAAACCATAAACCAAAAGACATTAATCATAGTTGTGGGTGTTAAGCTAAACAAACTTAAAGAGAACACCCTCTTAAATAAATGGGATTTATGCTGCAGCAAAGCAAAAAAAAAATAAATTAAACACATGATACTGACATTATTGTTTAATAAATGTGTTTTAAGATAAAATGAACTTAAACTCAAACTAAAAATTTTGCATAAAGAAAAGCAAAAAACAACATGAGATATATTATAAAAGATCATTATTACAACTTTTAGTACTTAAAATGTACTTAACAAGTGTTTGTTAGCTAAAATTATAAAAGAGAATTAAATGAAATAAAAATTAGTGTTATTATTTTAAAAACAAGCAAATAACATCCTTTTGTCATCGTCATCATTATCATAATTTATTAGTTAGGTACAGTGGCTGGACAAATAATTACGTACAAAGCTTATAAAAAGTCTAACTACCCTACGGGAAATGTTGTACCAATTCTCTAAAATATACCTGTCCTATGATAGGTGAAAATGGGAATGGTACAAAGTGTTCCCGAGGTGTGACTGATGAAAAGAGGACATATCACAAAACTAGAACAAAAGTGCTAATAAAATTCCATCACTATTATGTATACATCAGGAATCAGGAAAACCATAACTGAGACTAGTACTTAGGAAACCACCACAGGACAAGTACCTTAAGTTTAGGTCTAGGACCTATCACCGGGTATCTTAATTATGTCAATTGACACCCTCTAATGACAACGCCATGTTAAAGTTACCGGTCCCTCTCATATAAAGTTCCGGAACTCGAACCGGTTGCTAGTCCCTGGGAACCAGTCACGTGACGTGTCCTGTGACAGGTTCTTTTCCCTCTAGGGTATTTAATATAAAAGCCCACAACATTTTATAAAAAATGTAATAGACTCATTACTAACAGATTGTGAGAAGAGAAAAAAGTCGTACCGGGTCCGCGAGCCAAAAGTGCTTGATATCCCGTGTTAAAGAGGTTAAGTTTGCCGTCCATTATTTTTTTTTTTTTTTTGTTTGTTTCCTATCTTTATTTTTATATTCCAAGTTTTTAGATTTTTTTCATAACTTCCTTAAAATATGCAATATATTTTACCCAATAACTCTCCAAGCTGGTATGCTTTAATATATAATTTTCTCAATAAAATACAATCTTTAATCAACGTTTTTAGCTTGACTCGTATCAAACAAAATGCAATTAAACCTTCAGAGGAAATTGTTATCAATTTTAAGCTGTACAATGAATTTGAAAAACTACCTACATCATTTTCACGTTGCATGATTAAAAATGATAGCTCTCTTTACAAATAGTTAATTTACATATAAGAAAAGTGGTCAGTAAAACGGCCATAGAAGAGTAAATGGATTTTTTACTTTCAGTATAGTTTATTAATTACAATTAGTGCCACACCCACCAATTCCACAAAAATACATATTATTTCGACTATTTCTTTGGACAGATATTGAGTTTCTTTGGAAATAAAATTTACGCATTAAAAAGTGGACAGTGCTAAATAAAAATTAATTTTTTATTAAAATTTTCTTAGCTTTATACACATATTAAGTTTGGCTGCATAAAAAAATTTATTGGATAGAATATTGGCAGTGTCACGCCCGTTATTAAGAATTAAAATTAAACAGTGTAGAACACAGAAAACAAGGTTCTGACAACCGATTCCAACCAGAGCTCCAAGTTGTGCGGCTCGTAATCGGCGACTGTAAGAGACTGCTCGCACCCGCCGGTAATTTTATGCCAAGCCGATTGTCAAAACGGAATCTCATTGATTCTACTTGAATGCTTGCGCGTAGCAGGCAGCCACGTAAACCAATGCCAAGCCGACGCCGCCGAAAATTTTAAAACGCCTTTGAGCATGTATTTTTTATAGTTTTCAAGTATCCAATAAAGTGTAAGCTCAAACCTATAAATATTTTTTTTACAAAAACGTGTTGCCTGACAATTTATATTATAATCTAAATTAAATATAAAACAAAGCATTAAGATTATTTAAGGTGAACCATAACTAAATAAACTTGTGTAAAAAATATAATCCTCCTTAAAATATGCCTCATATTTGTAAATTTTATATATGAGAACTTGATGTTTGCCCTCTTTTATACACTTTTTTAAAATAAAACAGCAAAAATAGAAAACTCTTAACTGTATTTAAATACCCTTTAAAGGAAACTGGTAGTTTTGTTGACTACCGTCCTATTGCTAACCCTTGATACTAATATGCATACCTGGCAAAAAATACGTTAGTATATATGCATGCTTTACTAACATTTCAAGTGTGCGTGCATGTATAGGGTTATGTGTTTCTTTTAAGCTTTTCCTCTATGACTTAAGTATGTTATTGTTAACTTGTATAGCACTACTGTAAGTTTTTCATGTCAAAAGTAATTTCTTTTTATTTTTTCTAGTTCTTTTTTTCTGTATTTTTTTTCTTCTTTTTCTTTTTGCACTCAACGTTGTTTTAAGCACATACCCTAAGGTGTTTAAATATAAAAAGCAAAATCGACTAAAATCCTATAGCAAAAATATTGTAGTCTACTTTTAATAGTACTCTTAACGTACTAAACTATTAGCAGAAGGTCAAGGTAGTCACATAAAAATGTACTTTCAAATGTTAGTAAAAAATATATAAAGAATGGCAAAGTTCTAATGCTAATGTTGAAATTGTCTAATTGTTAAAATACTCATACAAAAATAAAACTGAGAAATTGTATATTTTTGTTGAATTTAAAAATTCATAAAAAAAAACTTTAATGGCTCGTCATTAAGAAAACGTTTAGTTTAGGGTAAAACTTTAAATTAAAATGAATATGTTATTTTTGTTGTAAAAATGACTGAACTAAATATGGAAATTTTTTTGCAAATTATTTATTAAAAAAAATTCTTATGTACTCGTATACTTTATATAAAATCCGTTTCTCCTAAGAGTATACTGAACAAAGTGTTTGTAAAAAAATTCACAAATAAAATATAGAAATTACACTAATATTATCGAACAGCTACGCTTTACAATTGGTTCAATTGAATGACAAAAAAAAGTGCCCAAAAATGATCAAAAATGTTTTCTTAAGAGTGAGTTTTTAGGTGGCCGATTAGAGATTTACACAACTTTCATCTGGAATAACTGTTTTTAGGGTAACAATTAATTACATTTACTTGAAAGTTTAAACGGCCAATGTTGGTGGGTTAAACTTAAGGAATTTACCAATTATTCTCAAGCCCTAAGAAACTAAAGTATATTTTAGGGGTTTTGTAAATCTAATTCTTGTTATTTAATTAATTTTACTAAATATTTCAATAAAATTTTTTAACAATAAAAATTTAAAAGCTTTTAATATTTTTGACCAAAAAAAGTATAATATTTGCTCAGAAATTTTTTTAACATTATATTTTTTTTTAATATTTTTCATTAAAATATTATTTTAGATGAATTAAAAAACATGTTAAGACACTTCAAATAAAATTTGAAATACTAAACTGAGCTATATAAAAACAATTGCATAATTTTAGGATTAAAAAAAATTGTTTACTTGTAGGGGTAAAATATTAAATACATTATTTAAAATTTTTATGGGGAAAAAAACCAAACAAATATCTTACAATTACAAATCTTTATTAATAAAGCTTCTTGTAAATTTAATAAAATTCTTTCTCCTTCCTTAAATTCTCTTTTTTATCAAACCACAAAAATTAATTACAATATTGCACTTTTTCAAAGAACAAACTTTACTTTTTCTCACTAACGCCCCGCTTTTATAACGCTTTACAATTTTTTATAATTATAGTTTTTATTGGCAGAGTTAAAAATCCAAAAACAAAATTGGGATACACCAGATGAACAAAAAACAAACACAAAAACTTTCATTAACGTCTTTTGCACGAGTTATTTCCTGCTTCACTCAATATTTCTAGAATTCTTTGCCTTTTGAAAAGTGAGTAACGGAACGACAATATCAAGATGTTTATTACTCTTTTGACTTGTTTTCATCTTATATCACGTCCTTTCTTTGTTCAGAATCTCTTATTTGTTTCTAGCAACAACATAGAAAAACTTGCCAAAATGTATGCTACGCTATTTCGCAGCTTATTGTTTTCAAAAAATAACACCTAAAACTTTGCAACAATAATGCTGTATGTTTGCATTTTTCTCTGTTGTAACATCCATCTCTCGTGTTTCTATTAAATTTCATGGCAAAATAAACATTCGCAGCAAAAAAAGGCATTCATTTACTGAAGGAACCAGTAAGTTGTGTATAGTTTCAGGGAAAACAATACATTTTTTTTTCTTAATTTTTTTGTTTATTTTTAGAAAAGACAAGATAAATGGTCATGAATGAACTACATCCTCTTTTTGGATACAAGAACTTTGTTGCATAAAGAAATCCTTTGAAAAATTAGAAATTTAATATCTATTATTTTAAATTTTTGTTTTACTAGAATACGAGTACTTTTATTAATTGCATTCTTCAAAACTTCTACAAAAGGAAGCAGATCAGGCGTCAGATCATGTTGAAGTTCAAGTAAAGTCGTCAATAAATTTAAAATATATGTGACGACACATAGAAGATATTTAATTTTTAATTCTCCATCCCATTACGATCCTCAAGGTCTGCTTTGTCTTCAACCAAACGACACTTAAATTACAATTTAGAATAGCATCCTTCTTTAATTAAGTCTTAACTACAGCCAAATTATTTCAAACTTTTATAATTTTCTCTCTAAATTGTTTTTAAACTAATCCAACTATTGCATACCAAAAAAACAGTCACTTGTAAAAAACTTGTTTAATTTCTTAAAATGTCAAAACAGTTGCCGTGCTAAAGTTTCTTTAAGTTTGTGTTGTTACTTTCTTCCTATTTGTTTTTTTACTTTAAATTTTCCTTGACAAAATTCAAAAAAAATACAAAACTTTAAGCAATTTACGACACTAAACTGAAAACACGTAGAAAAAAACACACATACAAAATTAACAAAAAAAAATTGAAAAAAAAACCAAATAAGTTACTAAAAACTTTTTTGTTTCCTCCTAAAAATATACTACAAATATTGTTATTTAGGGCAAAAATAGTTAAAGTAAAACAACTTAGGGGCTGTGCACATATTACGTAACGCTGTTTTCAGAGATTTTAAACCCCCTCTTCGTAACGCTTTTTATTAATTGTTCAGTGCAAAATTTTTAATGCGTAACCAATCTTTAAGCCCCCTACCCCTTGGAGCGTTACGTAATATGTGCACAGCCCCTTATGACCAAAAAAAAAAAACCCACAAACTTATACAGAAGTAAAAAAAAGTTTTTAGCGCTTCTAAAAAAGTAATCAATCAAATTAAATGGGATACGAAAACAGTGAGAATAAACTTGTTGAGTAAAATTAAATAAAAATTATATTTTGGCATGCAAAAATTATGTTAAGAGAGGAAAAAAATCAATATTCTTTAAATATTTCACTTAAAAACATGATTCTGACATTTCGGAATCATTTATCAAAGCCAAAAACTATGCCATAGTTTCTTCAGAACTAAATTATAGCAAATTTTTCTATACAGAAAATTAGGTCTAATTTACAACTTGTTTGTCTTTCATAAAATAATATTATAAAAAATTTAAATTGTAGACAATTCGCCTAAAAGTATGCTTTTTTTTTAAACCTAAACATTATTAAATTTTTTTCATCTGTGTTTTATCAAAACTTATATTTTTATTTCTGATTTTTGCTAAAAATTTAACAATTTTTTAATTGTTGTTGTTGGCTTTATGGTGAGCATATCCTTTTATGTATAAATTAGCTTGTCATAATGTTGAAAAGTCACGCATCCAGCTATATGCGTGAAGAAGAAGCATGTGTTCTTTAATACAATTTGAAATAACATTTAAATAGACTTTATAACAAGCCATTTGTATGTGTAGTAATGCGTGTATTTATTTGTTTTCTACACAAAACCGCAACATACATACGTCATTTATTGTGTAAAAAGAATTTTATGTACAAAATGCCATGTGTACATGACTGCTGTATATGATTTTTTCTATCAAATTTTCGTTTATATAAATTTAGGGTTTGCTAAGAAAGCGTACAATAAAATTTTACAAAATATTTTAGACTAAATGCCAAATAGAGTTACAGAAAATAGATTAAGGCCTTCCTTCCACTATGCACACGGAAAATAAGGATGCAATTTGCGCTAAAATTACAACGTTTATATTTAAAACGAAATTTCGGGCAATATACATATATATATTTTTAATACAAAGTAGTATGAAATTAACCCTCAAGCACTTTTTAAGTTTTGTCTTATTTCTTTTATTCGAGCTTATTTTGAAACTTCAGTATCAGCATATCCGTAGAATATGTTAATGGGTCCAAAATAGACCCATACAGCAAAACGCTAGAGGGTTAAAATGAACTACAAAAATTTTTCTTGCAGTATTTTACTTAGTATTGCTAAACATATTATGAACCCAAAATGTACGGATTAGCAGGTACCCTACGACAATTATAAGCAAATAAGTGCTAAAGTGTAGGCGGAGGATTTTAGTTCCTTCAAAAATAAAGACCTGATGCCAAATTTTTAAAACTCCTAAATATACACGTATATTTTTTAGAGTCCCCTAAAATCATTAGTTAGAGCCCCTTTTATTTTATCATTTTATATGTACGTATGATAAAAATTCAAAATTGTAGGTCACGGTAACGTTGTCACACTAGACGTATTAATTCGGAGATTAGTTCGAAAATATGACATTATTTTTCTCAATTTTTTTTTTTTTTAAGTAAAAGCCAAGGTGTTCAGGATTAAGATTTCAATTGCTTTTATGGAATAACACTTGTGCATTTGTGCTTGTTTACGACTGTTGTATTGAAAACGTAATTTTTTGGCTAATGAAGTATTCGCAGTTAATTGTGTATAAAATTAAAACTTGTGAATCGATTTCGATGTTATATGGCTTATTTTATTTATAATAGATTACGCTTTATGTTTGCGAAATAATAATGTAATTTTGTTTCGTTTTAGACTTTCTATAAAAATTTTGAAATAGAAAATATTTTTAATTTTGAAAAAAAAAATTTTTTTGCTTAAAAAAATGTTTACCTAAAAAATTTTTGCCGATCTGTGTAATTTATTAAAATATAATTAAAATCTTTATTTCTACAATAAATGCTAGAGAATAATATTAGAATTCATTGCTTTAGTTTGGTACTTAAAAGAAAAGTTTAGAATATTTTCTTAATTTTCAAAAACAATTTTTTTCAATGAATATTTCCTTTTAAGAATTTATCTAGACAAATGTATTTATCTGCAGCATATACACGTCTAAAGCGGTTTTTTAGCAATCGTAATAATAATCTAAAAATATCAAAAACAATTTTAAATAATCTTCAAACAAAAAGAAATTATTACACATCTCTTCCAAATAGCTGAAATTCATAAATTGAATGCAAGACGACACGCGATTGGCTTCAAAATTGAAATGCAAAATAACAAGATGTATTTTTTTTCTATGGCTTAAAAGCTTTTAAGGGGATGTTAATTTATTGCTTTTGTTTCTATTTGTTTTAGAAAAATTAAATATAAATCGCATTTGACATGATTTGCAATTTATTTGCGATAATTTAAGGAAAAAAAAATTATGAAACTAGAAATCCTAAAGGTTAAATTAATTTTGAAATTCTTGATTTTAGATTTGTTGATTCTACCTGATTGCGTTTGCGCTTGTATACACATACAGACATACATACATTTGTACCAGGTTAAACTTACTATATGACCTTGTGTACGTACATGTAACAAAAGTATGAATAAAAGCATAAAAGCGAAAAGAATAAAAAAGGGAAAATTCTTGAAACTGAGAATACTCTTATATATATATATATATATATATATATATATATATATATATATACATATATACATCATTTAGGGTACCACAAACCATAGCTAACACAAATTTGCTATTCTTACCCTGTCGTCAAATGAGTAGCTAACTACAAGAGAAGCCAACTTTTAAATTGATTTTTTTAGACTAACTACCTATAAAGCTAACCACAATGCAATGCAGAACGTAACCAAAATCAATTAGTAGGTTGAGTATATACATATATACTCTCATTCATAATTGGATATGGTGAGCGCCAACAAATTTAATCATTTAGGAACTCTTAAAATTATTTCAAGTATTTTCTAACTTCTTGATGTCAATATTTAAATGGTACCTTAGCTGAGTGGTATGCGCGTTGACTGTTAATCCAGTGACATGTGGTTCAAGTCCCAGCTCAGCATCGGTGAAAAAATAAAATTTTAAGACAAATTTATTATTGCAATATTACTATAAAACTACTGAATATAGAATTGAGAAAATTAAATAGATATGACAAATATTTTTTTTATATGTATGTATACTAACAAACTACTTTTTGACTTATTCCAACTAACTTAAAGTTAGCGACAAGTAATGCAAAGTCAAACTGACTACTTCCTAGGACATGGCAATGTTAAAATAGTTAGTTAATTCCATACTTTAAAGTTAGTTTAAAGTTAACTCAGTTTGCGACAGGGTACCGACTAAAACAACAAAGTCAAATCAAACAGTGAAACAAACAACCCAACCATGTCCCATACCAACACCAACACACAACCATCACTTAAACAGACTCATCATGCAATCATTGTAATGAAGGCACGTAATGTTCTAAACAAGGTTACGTTTACGCCCCTTTGCACATGCAGAATATTTAATCTGAAACAAAATAGTTCTACTTTTTTTTAGTTTTTTTTTTTTTTTTTGGCAATTTTGTTGTCTTCCGATTTCCATTATTCCATCTAAATGTGCTGATTAGCTTTTAATATTTTGTTGTTTTGTTTTTTCTTTTTTTGCTCTTGTCTTATTTTCTAATAAATAGTTTTCACTTTATCGTTCATGACATACCTACTACACGAAATTTGATTTTCATTCATTAAATGAAATTATGGAAAATTTGCTAATATCGTCTGCCAGACAGTTAGACACACAAACACATTTAAAGACATAATTGCAAAACGATTTGCTTGGCGAGATGTCGCCATCAATGTTTGTTATAAATAATAGATTTAAATAAATTAGTTATTGATTTATAATGCAATTATGTATACATCTCTAATTGAAGAAAAATATGGCATAAATTTCTCTCAATTACAGGAGTATTTTCATAGAAAAGTTTACTCTTAACTAGAGCTTTTTTTTTTCTATAGAAAAATTTGTTCTTAACTGCAGTTTTATTTTCTAAAGAGTTTTGCTCCCGACTGAAGTACAAGTTTTTATAACAAATTTTGCTCTAAACTAAGCCTATTTTTTCTCTAGAAAATTTCGATCTAGGCCAGAACTAAATTTCTCTCTAGAAAAATTTGCTCTACAGTATAAGGTTTTCCAATAGGGATGATATGATTTTGAAGTGACGTTTCGGCCATTCGTAATATGTCATGATCTGTCATCTGTTTTTTCATTGTATTCAGTAGTGTTTACAATTTCATCATGAAGAAATACATATATACAAATTATTCAGTTTTATTATCAAAATAATCGTTCTCCAATTGCAACTTTTCGTGCGCTTTTGCCATTTTATGGTCGTAATAATCGTCCAAGTGTGCTCGCTATTCGTCGAATTGTTGAAAATTTTGAGCTTACATTTTCTTTACATAATGTTCAAGTGCCAATAAGACAAAGAACCGCTCGAAGGAATGCAAATATTGCTGCCGTTCAGGCAAGTGTTAGGTTAGGTTAGGTTCGGAAGGACAGTGCGAAATACACATCCACTCGGAGACCCAAATGGATTCATTGTGATTCCCTTCATTTATAATTTATTGACTAATTAGTCTCCTTAGTGCCCAAAGAGAAACAAAGAGCCGTTAACATCCATCATTCAGCCATTTAATTCTCATTATAAAGCCCCTGATATCCTCAAGTTTGCACTTCGCGATATCACTAATGCCCTCATGGAAACGTCTGCTCAGCCATCTTTGCCTATGGCGTTGCAGCCTTGGGCAATGACAGATGATATGCTCTATAGTTTCTGGCTCCTCTTCATCCCCACACATCCTACAAAAATCCGGAGTGCCACTTTCTCATATGCTGGTCCTCGCTCTAACCGACCAATGGCCAGTCAAGGCGCCTACTAAGACTCTCAAAACCTTTCTATTCATACCCACCAGTAGATCAGATTTACCTGAG
This sequence comes from Lypha dubia, assembly GCA_947311025.1. Lineage (NCBI taxonomy): Eukaryota > Metazoa > Arthropoda > Insecta > Diptera > Tachinidae > Lypha > Lypha dubia. Next base: position 5,995,900 of record OX371262.1, on the reverse strand, counting down.
TCTAGTTCTGTTCATATGGACCTCGAGACTCTACAATATTCTCTATTCCTCCATGAATGGTTAGTTCTGCCTAGTTACCCTAACGCTAAATGTGTCCATAAGCAAGTTGAGAGATCGCCTACACTTGCTGACCAGCTTCGATTTGACACTCTGTCCCTTCAAAGGTTTCAGCGCCGCCTGACTGTCAACGTAGAATGTTACCTCCACGCCTTCAGTTACGTGTTCTGTTCAGGCAAGTGTTGCTGAAGACCGCAATTTTTCGATTCCAAGACGTTCTCTGAGCTGGTAACACCGTTACTGTCAATGGAGAGCAGTATAGATCGATGATAACCAACTTTTTATGCCCGAAATTGAAAGAAGTTGATCTTGACAACATTTGGTTCCAACACGACGGGACTACGTGCCACACAGCAATTGCAACAATTGACTTATTGCGAGAAAAGTTCGGAGATTCGATTGTTTCAAGAAAATTTGTTATTGAATGGCCTCCAAGAAGTTGCGATTTAACACCATTCGACTATTTCTTGTGGGGTTACTTGAAGTCATTGGTCTTTCGAAATAAACCAGACTCTCTTCAAGCTTTACATGTCAATATTGAACGTGCCATTCCGTGGACTCCATTTGAATGACGTTTTATTTAGAACTTAATCGTATCGATTGTACTTCACATTAAATAAAAAACTTTTGAATTTCCTTAACAATAAGTGTGTTGTTTTTTTTTTAAGAAATCATATCCCTCTTATTGGAAAACCTTTTAGAATTAATTTTCTCTATAGAAAAAGTTTCCCGTTTTTTCTAGGTTAGAGTTAATTTTTAAGGGCTAATTTTTAACAAAAGCATATTGGTTTTCTTCATTAACATGGTTGTTAGTTAAAATCATTTTAATATAGATATTTGTATTTGTCTTGATTTCCACAGTTGAGATAAGAGGAATTTTTGCCATTTTATGATAAAATTCTAAATTTATAAAATGTTATAATTTCTCTTTTTTTCTCACTGACTTTTTAGGTTATTTTTCTATCGCACCGGTATATTGTGAAACCCATTAATGACAAAACAATTTGTAGTTAAGTGTCTACAACATCGCATAGATAACAAGAATTTCATAATTTATATTTAAACAAAAATATTTTTGAAGAAAAAGAAAACATATTCATTATTGTTATCATAAAAATATACAGAGTAACAATTAAAAATTGCGTCTATTTGAAAAGTTGGTGGACAACAAGAATTAAATACAAATCAATGTCTAGATTTAATAAAAATAAACAACATTTAAATAATTTTTTTAAAAGAAATTGTACATTAATTTATAATGATGTATGTACGAGTATGTATGTATCTATGTAGCTAATGAGTAACGGCTGGAATGGTTTGAAATTAACAAACAAAAAAAAACGAAAAAAATAAAGACAAATTAGATAAGAAAATATTTTCAATAAAATTTAAAAATAAGTTGGATGATGAAAGAAAGAGCAGGTTTAGATATGTGCGCACTAGCTTCAGACTGAGAATTATTTAGCCGGTTAACTTTTTGGTTTGTTGGGAATTGTAAGCAGTAGGTGAGATAGATTTTTATTTAGTGCTTAAAGGATTCTTCAAAAGGAGAAATTTCTCTTATAGATTGATTTTGCTAATACATACATACAACGAAAACGTAAATTTTAGCCTTGCTACTACACGTTAAGATCGAAGTGGTGAAGAAACAGGATGCGCTAGACAGTTTGAGCCAACCATATATAATGAGAGATAAAGTGAGAGAAAGAGCGATAGCGAGAAGAAGGTGATGAGAGCACAAAAATACTAATTTGAAAGGTTTTAATTGAAACTTTTACGATAGAAAACTTTGGATTTTTAGTTTAAGTTTTTTTTTTTCTTTTTAAATACCAAATTCTGCCACAAAGAAATCTTTTAATTTTGTTTTTGATTTTCGTGCTGGCTCTTCGCGCGGATGATGTATAGTGATTTGATCACCATCTGGTGAGATCATGGTCTCTGTACTGGGTGACAAGGAATATTGTTCCATAAGACGACGTTCTTGTTCCTGTTCATCAGGAGCATCAACAGTTTTGGGCTCTTTTTTATATTTCATCAACTGTTCGGCCACAAAGAGTTTTTGTGCTTGTTCTTCGGCTTCTTTTTCTTTTTTATAATCTTTTGAAATGTTTGTGCCAATTATTATGTTGCAGCGTTTTTGTTGTTGTGGTTGTAGTAGTGTTAGTGGTAGTAGAAGTTTAAACAGAGTAGTTTTCAGATAAATGTGTTTGAAAAATGTAGAAGAAGAAAAAGGAAAACTTGTTAATTTAAAGAAATAAATACGATTCAAGGACGAATATTCAAACTAAAAATATAAAGTAAAGAAAAAAGTTCATGAAACTTAAAAAATGTTTGAAATGAAAACTGCAAAATGGTACTTTTTAAACTTTCAGAAAATAAAAAAGTTAGTTGTTTAGAAGTATCTTTTGTATGAAAAAAAAAGACAGAATTATTAAAAAAAATTCGCACAAGTACTTTTTGTAGAGAAGGTAAAGTAACCATAAATATTAGTATTTTTTACCCAGAAAATACAGTTTTACACACACATTTTTATAGATATTGCTTTCCGAAAAAATACCTTTTGAAAAAAATTCTTTCAAAAAATAATCCTTTTGAAAAAAGTACATTTTAACAAAAGTACCTTTTAAAAATAAGACCTTTTAAAGAAAGTACCTTTTGAAACGATTACCTTTTATACAATGTACCTTTTGAAAAAAGATTCTTTTGCAAAAAAAGTACTTTTTGAAGAAACAAGTCCTTTTTGCAGAAAAAGTACTATTTTGTAGAAAAAGTACCTTTTTTATTAACAAAAAGTACCTTTAATAAAACAAATTGTTTGTTTCTATGCATGTCTGATACTTTTTATGCATATTTTTTCAGTGAACTCTTTTGTTATTTTGCAAAAAAAAAAAAACATACAACGCTACAGATTGCTAAATATTTTTTTTTATTTGAAAGAAAATAGAAAAGAAAATACAAATTTTAAATAAACAAAAGAAAACAAACAACCCACATTCACTCTTCATACCCAACCACTCTTAACTAAATATGGAGAAAAGAATGAAATAAAATAAAAATGAAAGAAAATTAAAAAGAGGGAAAAAATCTACCCAAGTAGTTGTACTGGCTGGCGGCGGTGGTGTTAAATGGTGCAGTAAAAATAATATTTTATGGTCATTTTTGTATACATATAACAATTTTCATTTTGTTTTCTATTGTGTTGTATTTTTGCAATACTGTGCCGCAATAATTTATCAAATGGTTTATTTATTCCAAGAAAATACAATTTAACAACAACAAAAACTACAAAAATAAAAACTGAAAATAAATAAACATAAAATTTTAAATTCAAACATGATTTTAAATGGAAATTTTAGAAATATTTTTATGACCGAGATCTGTCTGTATGAGGGTTAACCAGGATTTGAAATTTCTTAGTAGCACAAAGCACAATTATAAAGAAATAAAGGATGAAATAAATTTTGGAGTTGGAAAAAAATTTTTTTTGTGAGAAAATTATTTTTGTTTAATCCGGTAATTCGTGTAACCACTCTCGTACTTGTTGTTTTAGCTCATCTTAATATTTAATTTTTTTCACTTTATTTTTATTGGATTTTGTTGCAGAAATAAAAATTCAATTTAAGGCAATTGTTAACACATTGGGGGGATATAATAAATGTAAATATTTTCTGTTACAATAAACAGTTCAATTTGAAAAACAAAAAAAAATGGAATAGGGAAACAAAATTTATTGAAATTATTGTGGTTTAAATTCATTTAATCTTGCAATGTAGTGTACATACATTTACATTTATTACTGCCTAAATATTTCTTTAAAAACATTTGTACCAACGAAAAACATAAGCGATGATGTAACTAAGCTTTGCACCAACATTTCAGAACTACAACAGCAGTGAATAACAATTTATTAGTTTATTATAAAATAAATACATACTTTTACTGCCTAACCCACGTTATCGAACGATGTCGATTGCTTGATTTTTAGACGTAAAAAATCTATCTTGCGTTCCACTAATAACCGATTTTATTTAACTTATTAATTCTTTACTGGAAGAAAAGTTAATCAAATAAATAAAACTGGTTATTGTTGGAACGCAAGATAGATTTTTTACGTCTAAAAATCAAGCGATCGACATCGTTCGATATCCTAGGTTAGGCAGTTAAAGAAAACTTATGAATTCGGCTTTATATAAAGAAAAGCAAGCAACACCTTAAAGAATTTTAATTTGCAATTGCAGTGTTTTATTTCAGTCTCTCTCTGTAAGCACCTCTTGAAAGAAAACACTTTTTTGTTATTGACTGTTTATGTAGCGTCATAGTCATAGTCACTACTACTACTACTACTACCACTATAAATTTTGAGTTTATTATAATCCCATTTCAAAAACATTAAAAATAAAATACTGTAAAAGACTATGTTGTACATAAGCCAAGGCTTGTTGTATACAACTAGGAGGTCGTCAACAAATCAGTAAAGGTCAAGGTTATTTAGCTGTCAACTCAGAACACCAAACAGCTCCTTTTCTTCTAGTTATTTTGCATTACGTTGTTTTCCAACTTTCCTTCCCCCACCCCTTTATTCTTTGGGGATTTAAATACATATTTTCTAAAAACAAATATGTATATACATAGAGGTTGGCTTGAAAACCCGAGATTAATAAATAAATTAAAACAAAGAAGACCAATAGTAAAAATATGACAAAACAGATACTTTAATTATTCAAATAAAAATTGCAACATAACAAAAAACTGTAAATGACTGAGTACAATGTTTGATTAAAAAATATGCGTACTGAGATTTATTTGTATTAGAAAATTTTCACAGTGTAAAATATTAGTTTGAAAGGAGATTTACAATAATTTTCCCACATAATTTACTCAAATTGTGTATCGGTTGCGTATTTAAAAATTGCTGTCTTTATGAAGTAAATTTTATATAGAAAAATTGCTGTCATTGACAGTTAACCATCTCCAAAAAATTGCTGTCATTTAGACCTAATTTTCTATAAAAAAAACTTGTTGCCATCGAGAACTTTCTTTTTACAAAAAAAAATTCTCTCAATGAGAGGTAATTTTCAAAAGAAAAATTTCCATCATTGAGAGCTAAGTTCCGATAGAAAAATTACAGTTATTGAGCATTAATTTTCTATAGAAAAATTGCTGTCATTGAGAGGAATGATCTCTAGAAAAATCGCTGTCATTTAGAGCTAATTTTTTATAAAAAAAATTGCAGTCATTAAGTAAATTTTCTATAGAAAAATTGCTGTCATTGAGAATTAATTTTCTAAGAAAAAATTTTCTATATATTAATTATATACAAATTTGCAATCATTGAGAGGTCATAGAAAAGTTGCAATAATTTAGACCAAAGTTTTCTCTAGATAATTGGTTCTCCATTTATTCTCGAAGTATTACTCTCAGTGTGTTTACTTTGCCGCTTTTCAAGAGTTATCAATTATTATATTTGCATTATATTTTAGTTGTATTAGAAATCATGTAACTTTTTTGTTGATCTGTCGATATTTTCAATGTTCATTCTTTTTGTCACAATTTGCTCCAATCAATGTCAATGCTAAAACCTACTCATGTTGTTGTCATTTTAGCAAACAGTTAATATTGTTGTAATCTACTACAATGTATATAAGTACGTATTTTTAGATATCCAAATGTAAGAGAGATTGAAAATGGAAATTTAATGGTAAGTATTTTCATCTTTTTACTCTTTTTACCTTGCACAAAATAGATGACAAAATAAACATCAAACACTGCAGGTGGGATATAAAATTAAAATTACAGATAGTTTGATATGAACGGAAGAGAAAAGTGAAAAATAAATAAGTGAATTTTCTATTGCATTATTCAGAAATATGTATGTGCAAAAATGTGTAACATGCAGACGGATGCACCTATACCTTACCAATAGATTTTATAGATTGTGTAGATGTTGAAGTCAGACAGGCATACATGTACACTTTTGACATGTACGAGCATTTAAGGGTGGTATTGAGGTTTAAATTATGATCTATAGGGAGGAGAGTTTGCACTATGGAAAACCTTTAAAAGGAGAGAATTAATAATGTATACTTTTAGGAGGTGTGAAAAATTCTAAATGCATAAATTTCAATATTTTTCTTCCACAAGAAGAACACGTTGGCAACCAACCACCAGCAGCTAAATGAAATTATTGTCAGTGTCTGCTGAAATGTTGGAAAAAATAGCAGCAGCTGCTGCTTAATTTTGTTTTATTTTTTTTTTAGGTAATGGATTTTTAATGAAATTTTTTCAATGTTAAAAAAAAATTTTGCAACATAAATACGATAACATCTAATAATCAAATGAAGTTACATATTCATCAACATCGTTGATAGAAGCTGCTGAGAGAAAGTAATTAAGTAGAAAAATGTAATGAAATAAGGAAATGGAAAAATAATGCAATAATTTGTAAATTGACAAATAGGAATTTATAAAAATCAACGAAATTGTTTAATCAGCGAATGTGTTTAATAAAAAAAATTATAGAACACATCAAGTTTTTCGACTCATCAGTCAGCAGCAAGAATTACAACATATACAATATATTAATTATTATTTAAGGTTCGTTCGACCAGATCTCATGATATTAAAAACTTGTTTTGATTTTAAGGAAAACATAAGAAGAAAAAAAATCTCTCAATGATATTGCCGATGTTTGCATACCTCTTCTGCTAGCGTCTAAAGCTTAGATCCCACTATCGGCACAATGTACCGATTTTTGTCGGCTCACTGAAATAAAGTTATAAGTGATAAACTAAATTTGCCTTATTTGTCAACTAATTTAAATATAAGGACATAATTGCACCATACAACATTGGTAATAAAGCCATATAGACTTATTCCAGAATTAATTGAGAAACAATGCAATTTTGGTTTAGTTTATGACTTAATTGCAGTGAGCTGACGAAAATCGGTACATTGTGCCGATAGTGGGATCTAACCTTAAGTATAATCTTACATTTATTTGAGCATGTACTCAAGTATTTATGTCCAAAATTCTATTTATTTGTTGCGGGTTAGCAATATCTAGATATATATTTCGTTGGTAGCTATACCAATTCATCAGTAGATGTTTTACCCTTTATGTTTAAAAAATTCCAAAGCTCATCTATTTATACAAAAACTCACAAACATATTTTTGTGAATTACAAAGCATAAAAATAGCCTTTAAAAAATTTTTTTTTTTTTTCAAACACACACAACAATAATTTTACATTATTTTTGTATAAATAGATGAGCTTTGGAATTTTTTAAACATAAAGGGTAAAACATCTACTGATGAATTGGTATAGCTACCAACGAAATATATATCTAGATATTGCTAACCCGCAACAAATAAATAGAATTTTGGACTTAAGTATAATCATAAAAATCACTTATTAATTGCGATTTTAGTATGGTCCTTCGAACCTTTATCAGGTGTTAATGAAGCTACAATGCCACATAACTATATAGTAATCAATCAAATAACTTTATTTACATTACTTTATATTATAATATGTCAATACATGTTGTTTATATAAATAAGCGAGGTCAGTTTGATACTGTAGACGAAATATGGATCAAAAATGAATACAACAACGACCAAAAATCAATCCAAACCGAGCATACCTTCGAATGAACGTACAACAAAGAAGGTGAGTATGATGGCCATAAAGAATTATTTGCATCAAACGAAGAAGTTATCATTTAAAATATCGGACTATTTTAAAAGTTCTTCAGATATCTTATTATTCGGATAGAATGAAGAAAAAACACTCTGCAAAGACATTGATCCAAATGTAACAAGAAATAAAATCATTTTTGGGGTAAAAAAAATAACTATTATTTTATTCAGAAATTCACGGAATTATCAAACCGGCATCGTATTTCAGTTTTTTTTTTTTATATCCATATATGTTGTATGTATGTATATATATTTTTTTTTTTTCAAAGTAATTTTTTTATTTTATATAATTTTCCGATTTGACAAATTTACAATTTCAAGGAATGGAAAAATTTTCTATTTTTAACCGACTTTTAAAAAAAGGAGGTTATCAATTCGTGTGAATTTTTTTTAACCAGTTTTTTAAATTCTTTTTGTTTTTTTAAGCTAATTATCGTATAACTCCAACCAATTATGTACGGATTTAGAAAGTGTACACTTGCAGTTTGAATATCTGCAGTCTAAAATATTGAATTAATAAGTAAATTCGCTATTTACGGATCGATTATTATTTTCTTCATTTTAGTTCATCGCTTTGGTCCTGTATGGGTTAATTATCTTTTAAAAAGCTTAAACGTGCTACACTGTCAATATTGTAATTAGTTACCGAAACCATTTGTAACACCGCAAAAATAATATTTCAATCTTTCCTCAAAAGTTATTGTAATTTTTCATTTAAATGTCATACATTTTCTGACATTTTGATACTTTTTAACGCCATACATGTATGTATTTGTTGTTTTTGTTTTCATATTTTTATTTTTTTGGTTTCAGCTTCTCCTTTTTTTTTTAATATATTTTTGCCAAGTTGAGGTATTTGAGAAGTGGTTTTAAGGGCATATCCTGCACATACAAACATTTGTGCATACATGCAATAAGTTTGCCGAAGGAATAAACGCAATCGTCATGCCATAACGGAAATTAAAGGGACGACAATGAATGAATGTAGGTGAGTATGCACGTATGTATGCAATAAGTAAAAGTGTTGGTTGTTATGTGTGTGAACAACTAACGGTTGGGGCAGTATGTAAGTGGCATGTTAACGAATGAATACCAAGAGTCATGCTTTCATATGTGTTGTACGTTAGTAAATTGGATTTGGGTTTTTTGCAGTATAAAAAAAAATTGGCTCTGGCAGTGATATGTCATCGTAAAATACACGTATTTTGTGGTGGATTCTTTGCAAGTCACTTGAAATATTCTCTATTTTTTTGTTTTTATACAACTGAAAATGGCAAGAACTAAAGAACTCATCCATGTCTGGCTTGAGGTAAAATGAGCGAGCGAAAAAATTTTGAAACGTGTTGTAAACGCGAAAGAGAATTTTTATTTTATTATTCAACAGAAGGAAACTATTTAAATGTGTTAAACAGTAAAATTATCCCTATAGTCATGGGTCCTCCCTATTTTGTGTTGTTGTATACATATAAGAAATGCAGCAAGGAAAATCAAAAGTGTTAAGTAAAAATGAAAGACGAAGAAAAGTTTAAACGTTTCTAATAATTTTTAATAAAACTTGGAAAAATATGTAAATAAAACTGCTGTGTGAAGTTAAAATTTAAAATATAAAACCAAAGACATGAACCACATAATTTAACAGAGCTTTGTTCGCAGGTTAATAGTGGTCTGTAGATATATAAAAATCATAACGAGTGCAAAAAACCTGTTTTTTTAGGAGGCAAAATATGTGGTCAAAAGTCGTGGGAGGATGACTTGCACCTGTGATTTGCATTTACAAAAATTTATATATATATTTTTTAAAAGGTTTCTGCGTTCAGTTTTCTGCCATTTTCTTTTTAAGGTAAGGTAGAGTTGCCCCCGGCCATGTAGCGATTATCATATAACTCCTCAACTTATTGGCCGATTTTTAAATATATTACAAATCCGCCCAGGCGCCGAGATTCAGCTATTTGATCCGTAACCGGTTTTATTTGCAACCGGTTCTCTAACCGGGTTTCTTAGGCAAAAAAATATATTGCGCATATCTACAGGAAAATACTTTTTAAATCATAATATTTATCAATATTTAGAAGTGTATCACAAGAATTCGTGTAGCCTATTTCTACATAATTTTATGTCAAAACGGTTTGCGTACAATGGGTTTCCATAATTTCTATTTTTTTTTTTTTAAATCAAAGAGGAAAGTTGTTCTCCCCCCAAAATATTAAGAACACATAAATATTGTATTTTTAGTCGGAATTTTACGTGTATATTTTGTTTTAAAGATTATCGGGAAGCTCCCCATTTTTGTCTTGTTTAGAGGCGTTTGGCATGGTCTTTGCCCCCATATTCTTTTTATTGGAAGGGACCAGTTGCCCGCCTGGATTATGGATTATAGCGCAACTCATCTATTTATGAATCAATTTTAAATATTATTTTTTGTTTAAAAGGTTTTGGGATGCTGTTTGCTCCCATAATTTTTTTTTTTTTAATAATCGAAGAGAAAAGTTTCCCGCCCGAAATACAGATTATGGCGCAACTAATATATTTATGAACTGATTTTCATCAAAATATTTTTTTTACTGTTTAAAAGGGTTTGCTTACAGTTTGCTAATCTAATATTTTTTTTTTCTTGTTTTTAAATCACAGCGGGGCAAGTTGGCACCTGTACTTATGGCCCGATTTTCATATTTTTTTAAGTTTGAACAGATTTCCTTGCAAGGGTGTTTTTATAGAGTGTCACAACTTTAAGTTGGCATCACTGGTTTATTTGAGCACTCATTTAACAGCTGATAGTTGCTTTTTGTTTAGGTTGCTTTGAAATTTCATTATGAATCGACTTACACCAGAGCAACGCGTGCAAATGGTTGAAATTTTTAATCAAAATAATTCTTCTATTCGTCAAACCCATCGTGCAGCGGGCGCTACAATTACTTTTACTCAAAGAAACTTTTGATAAGAAAATAATTTCATATAATGGCCCAATTAATTGGCCACCAACATCGTGTGATTTAACCCCATTAGATCATTTTCTTTGGGGTTATGTTAAGTCACTTGTCTACGTCGATAAACCACAAACAATTGAACGCCTGGAAATCAACATTCAAAGAGTTATCGGCGAAATACGGACTCAAATGCTGCGAAAAGTTTTTGAAAATTGGTGTTCCAGATTGCGCCTTCTACGCGCCAGCAGAGGCGGCCACATGGCAGAAATTATATTTAAACATTGATTTCATAAAATTTTCTTTCCAATAAAGCCCGTTCTATTGATATTAAAAATATATTTCCTTGTTTTATTATGATTTAAACTTGAGTCACTCTATAAAAAAAACCCTTTAGTTTAGTCTCATAATAAGTATTTTTTTTTATTTCATGGGTGGGGGCTCTGATCCCACAAGTTTTACCTCGATATATGGAATTATTATGGAACGATTTTCAAATTTCTTTTTATGTTTGAAAGGGTTTTTTGCGATTTTGTCTCTTACAATCCTATTTATAAATCGGGAAAGCACGTTGCTCGCCCGAAATATTTTTTTATTGCATATCTGCTGCATTTTTGAACTGATTTTTAAGATTTATTCTTTATTTGAACCGATTTGCTTGCACTTTTGTCCCATAGAAATTTAAGTGGTCGCGTGAAAAATTTATTAATAAATAAATCTTTTATTATTGGCCCGAGTTTAAATTTGTTTATTAAAGACGTTACTTTAATCTTTCGTGGCAGAAAAATATTGTAAATTGAAGTTTGAAAATTATTTTCTAGTATATTTTGTTCTCTTTTGACGAGAAAACCTTGTGTAAATAAAACAAAAAAAGCCCACAAGAAAATATCAAAACACAAACATTTTACGTCTTTTACGTCAAAGAAGGGTTTTTTTATAAAAAGAAGAAATAAAATCATTTTCATTTCAGAAAGCTCTATTTATGTACTTTTGGGTCTGCCTCACTTTCGGTTTACATTTTTCCTTGAATATTTTTTGTTTAAGCATTTTGTCATACTATAAAATAAAACAGTTTCTATGGTGTCAAATTCAATTGACCCTAAAATGTAGTTTAGTTAATTTTTTTTTTTACAAAGATTTGAGAGAAATTTTTTTTAGGTTTTTATGGACTCAACTCATACAACCCACACTAAATAATTGAAAATAAAATATAAAGGAAAAAAAACAAAAGAAAAGTATATAAATTTAGTAGCTAAACAATTGAAAAGAAACCCCCATCACTAAATTGATTACAATGACATTTTGCTACAGACAAGTAATAGAGACTAAATTTTTACTAGAAACTATTGAAAATTAATCAAGAATATTTAACATGAAATGCTGGGAATTCATAAATGAAACATTTTTTTTTTTTTTTATAATTTTTTATAATTTCGATTAAGCATTTTTTTTTTGTTCGTCTATTTGAGAGGATGTATAGATAGTTTATGGTTAATCCTGCTGAAAAATACGTAGTGCCACACCCAAACACAAAGAAAATATACGCATATACTCTGACTACTACTTTTTCTTGAAAAGCAATTAGGGAGGACCTTTACCGAACTCGTTACCCTACAATCCTATTGCAGGCATTTAAGAAACTCGCTAAATATCAATAAAAATTTCTAATAACTTCCGTGCTAAATAATTATTTAACAAAAAAAAAAAAAAAAAACAAAGAAATTTACACAACGAAAAAAAGAAAAGAAAAAAAATTTTTTCCCTTTTTTTTTTTGCTATAAAAACCTTGAATTCTTTTACGACACACCACACGCTGCAAATAAACAAGGAAAAGAAAAATCTCAAGAGAAAATTTAAAAACAAAATTAAATTTTTTTTAGCTTTATTTGCTTAAGCGAAAGATTGGCAAAGATTTATTTTAAGTAAAATTTTGAGAATATAATCTCATCTTGTTCAAATTTTTTTCTGATTTAGATCATATTTAAACCGTTCGATGATGAAAGTGTCCCGTTTTGTCAGTCATGTGTTGGAAATATTGTGGAATATTGATAATGCATTCTTCATCTGTACACGATTTGAACGTTCGAGGACGTATTTAGGGCGTAACATTAGACCACACAACATAGTGTGTGTTTGTAACTTATTGAAATGAGCTCGATTGGAACTTCGTGGGTTGAAAGAGATTCGTAGAAGAATCAATATAGTTTAGATAGGGTCTAGGACCTTTCCCACCTTGCGGCAGTTACTCGCGGTATGTATGGATCAGTGTAAATGAGTGTTTTTAGCGCGTTAAAGTACCGCACTCGTGGGTAAATATCACCACAGCCAAGGCCTTTCTATGATTTTCATTCCAAGAATAAAAAATAATTAAGAAACATAGTATATGGATGTACATAGGGGCTGTGCACATATTACGTAACGCTGTTTTCAGGGATTTTATACCCCCCCCCCCCCGCCGAAACACTTTTTAATAATTTTTCAGTTCTAAATTTACAATCCGTAACAAATCTTTAAACCCCCCTTGGAGTGTTACGTAATATGTGCACAGCCCCATATGTATGTATGTATGTACGGATGTGTGTATGTACTTTACTCTATACTTTTCTCCGCTTAACAAAAGCTTTTTTGAAAACAATGAAAAATTATCATGTGTATGTTTAATTTAAATGTCTATTAAACACATCTTTTTTATATCGCAACTAGGGCAAACGAAAAACATGAAAAGAATGAGAACAATTAATTTGTGCATAAACAAAAGATTTTAATTTTGTTTAATTTCAAAGAAAAAAAAACTTATACAAAAAGAAAATATAACTTTTACATATAAAATTTTAAGTAGCGAATTTTGTAGTCGAGCAGTTTGGTATTTAATCCAAAGAAATTTCTACTTTTCAGGGTTAATTTTTTTCTTACATTAAACAATTTAATGAAAAAATTTAATTATACGAAATTTTAAAATTCAATAATTAAAATTTCTTTGGATTAAAATTGATTTTATTTTTTTAATATTAAAAAAACGAAAACAAATAAAACAAAAACGAAAAACACGTAATTGTTTATTTAAATATTTATAATTCGACACAAATGCATTTACTTAATTTTTCAAAGCAAAATTTCATTTATTCCCGACAGTTTTATTAAATAGGAGCTTTCGAAATACAAATAAACAAAATAGAAAAAAAAACACCCACATGAATATTGGAAAAACAAAAACAAAAGAAAAGAATAGAAACTTTCTAAAGAATCTGAAAAAATTCAGCTGTAAATGATTGGCAATCATCATCATATTCATCGTCATTATCGTCATTAAGAATTAGTAGCAGACTATGGAGAAATAAAATTGAATAAAACTTTTTAAACACCACAGTCGAAAACACGTGCATCATTGCTGCAACAATTTTATGGTTAAATCACTAATTATTCAGCCATTTATCCAAATTCTCATATACATAGATTCATAAAATGAAAGCAAGAGAAAAAGATAAAGAGAGAGAGAGACATCGACAGCGACAGAGGCAGAGACAGAGAGAGATAGAGGTTTTGGAAATTTAAATTAAATGATGAAAAGTGATTTAATTTAATAGAGTGTTCGGTTGGACAGTGTGATATTCACCCAGATTTGCTGAATTTTGTTTTCAATGGACAACAAAATAAATGATTTTATCTTTGATTTCAGTTTATTTTTATTGTATTGACTTTTGAATCATCGAGTGTTTGTGAATTGAGAATCAAAGAACAAATATCAATATGTAATACTTTTCAAAAGTTTATAAAAACATATATGAACACATTTTAAAAAGACTGTTACGCGGTTTCATTGTCGTAATTAGTATCTTAATTTTCACGTAGTTTTGTTTCCTAAGGTCGAAGGGTTGGGACATAGACAGCATATCCCCAAGACATATCCATCTGACTATTTTCAGCTAATTCTTATTTTCAAAAATTTCTAGAAAAATTCGCAAACGCAATTTAGAAAAATTGTAAATGCAGTTTAATGATCAATTTTGTTATCTTAAAGTTCTCCCAATATTATTAATTAAAGTGGAAGGGTTTGGATACATTCCCCAGAGAACCCACACCTGAATATTTTCAACCAATTCACATTTTTAAAAAATCATAAAAAACTTCACAAACTCAATTTAGAAAAATTGTAAACGCTGTTTAGTAAAGGGGACTACTATCTTAATTTTCACTGAATTTTATTACTAAAGGTGGAAGTGTTTGGACGAAGTGGATATATCTTCCAGACATGGCATATCTGACCATTTTCAACTAATTGACATTTTAAATTAGAAAAATTGGAAATGCTATTTAATAATCCCCTTTGTTATCTTAAATTTGTCGCAATTTTATTACTTAAGGTGGAAGGGTTTGGACGCAGTGGATATATCCTTCAGAGAACCCACATCTGACTATTTGCAGCTAATTCTTAGGGCCTGTTTCACACTGTCGACAAGTCGATGTCGTTCTCTTATTTATATTAAAAACAAAAACAAATTTAAATATTTTGTTTTTGAAAGAGGCCCTTATTTTCAAAAATTTATAAAAAAGTTCACAAACACAATTTAGAAAAACTGTAAATGCAGTTTAAGAGTCCGCTATATTATCTTAATTTTCAATTTTCAAAGTGGATATATCCCTCAGAGAACCCACATAGGACTATTCTCCACTAATTCATATTTTCAAAAATTCATAAAAAAAGTCCTAAACACAGTTCAGAAAATATATAAACGAAGTTTTCAATAGTCCTCGTAGTTACTATCTGACTGTTCCAACCAGTTTTAGTTCACTGAGATTGAAGGGTTTGGTATTTGTAGAAAAATAATTTAAAATTTTGTATGATTTAGAAAAAAAATTATATAGAAAGAAAATCTAGCATTCGATATTTAAAAAGTAATCGTATTTAACTCGATGTTTTTTTCAAAGAGAAGTAAAGGTCTTCCTTTAGAAAATCAACAATTAGCCGTGTCACTGATCTCATTTCCGATCAAAAGAGACTTCAATTTCGAAATTTGAGTCCCTAGAAAACGAAAAACTACAATTGTGTTTTTCTAAACACTCCGCTTATAAAACTCAAAATAGAATTGACAATGAATTTTTCTTATAAATTCAAAAACATGCATAGTTTTAGGAGCGTCCGTAAAAAAGGTTTTTCATGTTGATGTGAGCGCCTTACATTTAAAGGAACGCCTAATTGGTATTCAAAAAAAAACTTTATCATTGAAAATCGAAATAAATATTAAACGGTATCTGAAGTGACTGTAAATCAAAAATTATTGGAATACAATAACGGAATTAAAACCATTTCGATTGCAATGTTTTGTGTCTTGCCCGTATTACCTAAAACTCTAAAATATAATCGATTGTTTTGCTATTTTCCGGCTTTTGTAAATAGATTTTCAGATAATTTCTCAGATTGAAAAGTTCATAATTTTTATATATGCCCACTGTTGCATACAAATTAAGATAAAAAGCAAAGCAAAAAAAAATTCAAACGAAAATCTACACCTACATACATCAAGATGCCGTTAAGTAAAATACTGTATATAGATTTTCCAAACGTCCATGTTGTTCTGATGATAATGATGATGATGATGATGTTACAAGATGATAATCACCACAGTCGGCTGATGTGTGGTCACCTTCAAATGACGTTAAGTGTACGAGTTGTATATGTTTTTTGTAGTTTGTCTGCTGTGGGTGGGATTTTTTATTATTTCCAAATTTCTTTGTATATCCACCCTCCATTCTTCTGTCGCAACATTATGCAAATCATACATATAAAAATATTATATATTATAAAATATATAGAGACTAAAATCGTCTTTAATTACAAACACACACACAAAAAAAAATTGTTTCTTCTTGATCATAAATGATTCAGCCATTAGTTAAATTAGCTTTGAATGACATTTTCTTTGTTTGTTTGGTTGTTTTTTCTTTTTTGTTTTTGTATGTAAATAAAGTTCATAAAGTTTAATTAGCTAATTTATGAATTTTATGCATTCAAATGGAAATTTGCTGATAATGTAAAAATATAAATTATTTGATTTTCATATTTATGCTCTCATTGCATAGAATTATGGGTCAAATTATCAATAAGTTTAAAGTGGCGACAGAGTAATTAGGCAATAAATGAATTTTAAAGAGGAAATAAAAAATGTATGTGCGTACATTGTACACACATTATTAATTGTATTAGAGGTGAAACTTTGCAAAAAAAAAAATTCATAGAACATTTCTTATTGTCAATTAATAAAAATGTCATTTCAATTAATACTGCAATGAAAATTTAAAGTATTGAAATTAAAAATTGCAATACAATAAATATTTTTAAAAAATGCCAAGATGCCATAAACACCATTTCGATCAGTTATTGATACGATAGGACATTCCGATTAAAAAAACTGCCTTTACAAAATATCTGATGAGCGCCACATTTTACAAATTCCACCTGAGCTAATTCAAGAACCTGGAACGAAGCCGTCCATGTTTTATTACCGCAACTGAGTACAAATGAGTCGGTATAGTTGGCTTCTTCAAGAACAGATTAAATCATCCATTATTATTTCATATAATTCTTATTTACTTTGATTATATTGCCACGACAGTTTATTTACTTAAAATCCAAAAACATGAAACTGAGGTCATACTGTAGAGAAACCATATCTAATATGTACAGTGAAAACTCTCATAACCGGACACTCACTGTCGCGGCATTTTTGTCCGGTTATAAGAGGTGTCCGCTTAAAAGAGGTACAACTTTTTTTTTAATACATCTTTTTATTTTATAATGCTAAGCTTTCTACTGCGGTCGAAAAAATTGATTCAGGTTTGACTGCTTTAATTTAGACCGGCTCAATTTGAGTTGTTGAGTTTCAAAATGACTTTCAATATTTTTTATCTGTTGGAACGCGACAAAGTCGTCTTTTGATTGATAACATGTTTTGTTTATTTGCCATTTCTTTTTTTGTGTTCTAAAGCAATCAAAACAAGTTAATCAAACAATTTGTTCACATAAATAGAAATTTCTTTGTCATTGGTGTTAAAAGGGGAATCACAAAATTGAATGGCATTAACACAAATATGAAACAGAGTTGGAAAAAATAGTAACTTAACAAGTGTTGTATTTATTTGGTATATTTTTTTGGTATATTTTTCTGATAAATTCGTCTTGATTTTAACGCTTTTGTCCGCTTATGAGGGATTTTTAGATCATTATTTTAAAAATTTTGGTGTCCGCGTCCGGTTATTAGAGTGTCCGGTTATGGGAATACATTTTGTATGAAAAAGCAGTTGAAAATCATGGTTCTGCAAAGTTTGTCCGGTTATAGGAGGTGTCCGGTTATGGAAGGTGTCCGTTAGGAGAGGTTTCACTGTATATATAAAAATGAGTTGGCGAGTGTTTGTGACAGCATAACTAAAGCACGGAGTGACGGATTTGGCTGATTCGTTTTTAATTTTGTTCACTGTTGACCCCGAATTGTTTGTAGACAAAAAAATTTGGACAAAGAGGCGTGGCACCGCCCACATAACCCAAAAATTTAAATCGCTATATTTTGGGCATTTTTTGACCTACGTCGATGATATTTGGTACATATGGTATTGGCATAATTTGGAATACGTACCAGGAGAAAATTGGGTGGGACCACGCCCCTTTTTTAGGAAAACCAAACCCTTAGACCGATCTTCCTGAAATTTTGACAGCATGTTACTGTGACTCTGGAAGGAATAATAGGCTATATGAAGTTTTGATTGGACAAAGAGGCGTGGCACCGCCCATATAACCCAAAAATTTAAATCGCCATATTTTGGGCATTTTTTGAGCTACGTCGATGATATTTGGTACATATGGTATTGGCATAATTTGGAATACGTACCAGGAGAAAAGTTGGTGGGACCGCGCCCCCTTTTAGGAAAATTAAAAATCGTAATATAGTCTTAACTACTGGACCGATCGTCATTATATTTTCACAATAGGATATATAAATACTTTTAATTTTATTTTATAACGAGGGGGGGTAGCGAAGCACACCGGGATAGGCTAGTTTGTAATAATTTTAAAAACCGTTAACAACTCGTATCAACTCAAACTTAACATGATGCAGTTATAGGCTACATTCGAGAGCTATGTACACAGAATGTCTCACTTATGTACATTAGAGAAATTAATGATGTTGATGGACTTGCTCTGGCCAGGGTTTGAACCCAGGCACCATGTCATTGTTTCCTTAGTAGTCAACGCGCTAACTACTTTAGCCAACACCACCTCATAGCTAAGAGTTGGTCACATCCCCAATAATTGTGGCAAAATATACTTTAATATGAATACCAACTTATATATGTATCGTTAGCTGAAATCCAAAACCACGTAACTAACATTTTTATTATTTTTCAGTAGAAACAAAATATGTTATATGTTACAGACTTTATAAGTAGTTACGTTGTAGATTCGTATGTGCTCAATGGAACTTTTGAATCCATAGAATATTTTAAAATTCCACACACGAAATCAAATTTATTTTTTTTCTATGCTTTCGAGTTGTAAATTTATAAATAACTCAAAATTTTCCATACTCTCAGTGAATATTTTAAGCATTTATTTTGCTAGTACAGTTAAATAGCCTAAAAAAATTTGTTTGAACTCCTTTTGCTTCTAATTCCTTTGAACATTCTATGCCAACATCAATTTTAGCAACAACCAAATTACTTTCCTTATCGTCAATTAGTACATTCATTTTGTCAATATCGAATTCAATAAATTCTGGCCCCAAATCGTTACATCCGTGAAAGTACAATTCGTCACGTAATTTCCCATACAATTATACATTTATTACGTGACGAGTCCTACGTTCACGGATGTAACGATTTGGGCACTGGTTTTAAAAATGTTGAACAAATTTTTATACATATAAACCAGTGTCGGGCGATTTTTGAAATGCTAAGCACGCGTGCTTAGCAAGAAAATTCTGTTGGCGCGACGTCGACACACGTATACTATAAGCATCTTCGTGTAGCTTATGAGAATTAACGTTCGGTTGTTGCTTTGTTATCATTTCGTCAAAGTAAATCAAACCAGTCGCTGATCAGCACTTGTTTGAGTAAGATCTCGCTGTATAATTTTTTGTTTACACTCAAAGCAAAATGTTCAATGAAGAATGGGAAAATGATTTTTTTTTTATAATTTTGTTTTTATTCGAACTTTTTATTTTAATTATCGAATTTAATAAATTATCAAGCTTGAGGGCTTCGTTTTTAATAAATTTTATTTTTATTTATTATGTTTTCTCGATATTTCTTTACTTATTAAATATTATATTTTATTTCATTCGTTGTGTAACTAGTTTATTATTAAATGAATATTGTTTTCGTTATTATTATATTAACATAAAAATTATTATTGAAAAAAAATTCAAATCAAATAAAAATACTAAAAGGCAAGAAATGTATTTTACTTTTGGCAACAGAAAAATTTTTCGAGTGTATAATTATTGCCGGTCGTTCGTTTTTTTGCTGCTTCCCATACCAAAACATATGAGAGAGTATGTGTGTGCCCGACACTGATATAAACCATCGCCTTGAAATAATCGAAATATGGAGAAGAAAAACGCCAAGATACATAAACATATGAATATGTATGTAAATATATGTATGAAAGAAAATGGTAAAATAAAGCAAAATTGATAATAGATATACTGAAAATGAAAAATCCCCAAATCCCTCCCCACGATAATCTGTCACCAAAAACCAGCTAAAATCCCCAATTTGGGGAAAAATCCCCACACCTGGCTACACTGGTGACAATAATAATTTTAAATTTTGGGACCATAATTTTATTTTTGTATTTAAAAAAATAAATCAAAAATTACCCGAGAATGGAAGAGGAAGAATGGCCCAAAGTTTGTGTGTTTCTATTTCTAATACAAAAAAAATTGGGGCCATTTTCTAAATTTTTTTATTATTAAATATTGACGCATTTTTCCTAAACTCTGGGGGAATTTTTAATTTTTGGTTGTGGGGTATTTTTTCTTAAGAAAAATGACCCAAAGTATTGTATTGAACATAACAACACATGCTTTGGGCCATTATTACTTTTTTTCAATTTACATAATTTAATTTGAGTCATTTTTTGCTATTTTAAAATAAAATCAAAAATTACATCTAACTAAAAAGTTAAAAATTGCCACAAGTTTTGGAAAAATGGCCCCAAATTTAAAAATAGAAAATATCCTCAAAGTTTGCGAACAATGGGCGCATTCAGCAGAAAAACCTGCTACTAAACAGTTTAGATGTAACAATATTTGATTTGATTAATTTTTCTGAACGAATCGCTCATTTTTTTGTCAAAAATATCAAATATATCAAAAAATTTGACTTTTCAATTAAAATATTGAATTTTATTTTGTAAAAAGATTTCATATTATTTATTTGTGAATTTAAATGAATTAAAATTTAAAAATATATTGTGAAATTTAATTCAAAAGGCAAACTGAACTGAAATATCGTAATTTGATGAAATGTATTGCACTTTTTCTTTGCCTCCAACATGTTCGCTCAACATGTTCGCTCATTGGACGCACCCAATGTGTTCGAAGTTGTTGTTGTCAACACAAAAATGTTGGCCACTTTTGTCGCTCATGTTGACATTTTCCTAAAATCAGTGTGGTTATCCCGTAATAATTTTGTAAATCAAGTATAGCACGTTACATCTATATGTTTAAAAAAATAATATATGGGCTCGTGTACACGTCTACTTCGTCCACAATTAGCTACAACTTTTTCGGGTTTTTATATTTTAAAACTTAACTTTATACGCATAAAAAAAATATTCGTTTCTCCGAAGCGCTTCTTGAAGAAATTTTTTTTATTTCACATTACATACATATTTATATGGATGAAGTATGATTGCTAAGAATCAACCAAAGCGCTGGCCGTAGTATCAATCGCGTTAGCTAAATTATTACTTAAATAGCAAAAATAAAAGAAAATCTATCTACATAGTTAGTTAAAAATATATTTTTAAGCTACAAAATTTTTAATCATTGGGTATATACAAAAACCATTTTGATAGCAAAATTGATTACATTTTACATTCTTCGTAGAGCTGTCGGTGATATTGTAGCTTAAGTTGTGCTTAATATACTGTTATTAAGCTAAATCTACATCTTTTTTTAGAACCTGGTTTAACTAAACTACCATTTAAAGGTTTACAGTTTTATTACCTATAAAGATTAAAACAATAATAATGGGATTTTAACAACAAATATTAGAGATTAAGTTAAATTATTGAGTTGATCTAGTTTAGGACTTAATCACCAACAACGATCGTTTAATAAAAATTTAACTCAGAGTAATTTTATATATTAAATTTAACTTAATCTTTAATCTCAGAGTAAGGAATGTGGGTATTTAAATTTCAATGAAATAAATTATGAAAAAAAAAAACATCATAACAGCCCAATTATGAATATCCCCGAGAAAATACGTTTCACTAAACAGATAGGAAGATTCGTGGTGTGATAAATGGAATTTCAAACTTTCGCAGTCAGCTGTTTTGCTTTAAGCTGTGGTGTTCTGACTTAAAATTTCCGCAAAAAAATCAACAAAAGTTTTTGTGAAAATTTATCCTGGGGAAGTAACACGAAATCTTATCGAGGAAAATGTATGCAAATTATAATTTTTTCACAGTTATTCATTAAAAAAAAGTCCTAAACAAATTTTTATTCCATCGTTATACAATATTTCTTTTAATCTAATATATAAAATTCTCTTGTCCCGCACGATGTTTGTTATCGAACTCCTCCGGAACGGCTCGACCGATTTTAATGAAATTTTTTATGCATACTTGGTAGGTATGAGAGTAGGTTCTAAGGTATATTTTAAATCGCTAGGGGCACGAGGAGGGGAGGGAGGGGGCAATTTCTGTATTTCCGAAACGGCTTGACCGATTTTTATGAAATTTTTTATGCATATTCAGTAAGTCTGAGAATCGGCTACTATCTTTTTTACAAACCGCTAGGGACATGAGGATGGGCGGGAGGGGGCAATTTTATTTTCATTTCATTTATTTACAAAGCTATTAACCCAACAGCTGGCGCTATGTTTGCCTCATAATTATTTTTGTTGTTGAATGACAGATGGCGCTATGTCCGCCCCATATTTATTTTTGTTGTTGAATTACAGATGGCGCTATGTCCGCCTCATGCAGGAGAATCTTCGTCGTTCGTATTTCAAACAACAAAATTATTGTTTGGTATTTTTTTCATCGGCGGTCATCGTCACACACTCAAATTACATTCGCTATTTTAACACTCAAAATATGCACTAGAAATATTTTGTATGGCAAAACAACGTTTGCCGGGTCATGTGGTTTTAATTTAAAATTTTAATTCTAATTCCCTTTAAAAAGTTTATGGAAAAATATCACAATCATTTTCTCCTTTCCTTCATATTCATGATACCCACTTTTTTCACGGGGAAAGACATACCCATTTGCGAAGCTAATTTAGAACAAAAAAAGGGAAGAAAAAATTATTATCGGGGAGATTTGTTTAGAATAGGGCAACAAGAAAAAGGATAACAACTCCCGGGGATTATGTATTCATAATTGAGCTGGAAATAGGAAAATTTAATAAATAAAATCATGTAGAAGTTAAAAACAAAATTATATATCGAATTATAAGATGAACACAGACACACCACCAAAAGAAAAAAAAATAGAAAAACTAAAATTTATAGGTATGTACAGTATTAATATTATAGATATAGTACACAGATTACTTACAAAATCATGTTAAAAACTATAATTGTTATCATATTAATATTAATTTAGTAATAAACTTACTTTCCAATAATCGTTGGATTAAACTGTCAACATTTAGATCAAAATCCGCCATGTTTATTGATTTTATTTGTATAACACTTGTTTTATGAGCGATCTCGAGCTGGAGCTGTTGTTAAAAAAAACACTTTGGGAAACACTGTATTATAATTTTTTTTATGTGTATTCTCAAATTGGAGTAACAAACCAAAATTATGTTTTTTTTCGCAAGTATTTTTTATACAAATCGAATTTAATATTTTAAATGTAAGCATGTACTTAAGTCGATTGTTATAAAGAAGTTATATACTAAAGTGCATAAAAACAAGAAAATTAGATTAACAAAATTGTAAATACGGCACGCACTAAATAACAATTTCACTTGTAATAAGAAAACACTAAATGAAATGGGAGAAAAAATGCAGTCAGTAGCACTTTAAAGAAATTAAATTTTCTATTAATTTTACGAAAAAAGAAAATCCATTTAATCGCCGAGAAAAAAGTTCTTAGCAGCGGCGCGCAACTATCAAAGCGATGACGAAAACTCGTTCAAATAGACTCGCAAACACAACGGCAACAGAAAAACTAAAAACAAACAATTAATTTATGAAAAACAGATATTCAATGATTCACTTCCATGCTGACACGAGAGAAAAAGAAGTATAGAAAATCCAATTAAATTTTAAAACAATTTACGGCAACGCACTTCAAAAAAAGAAAATTTTATTGTAAGAAAACTTAAAATTCCTATGCACAATTGGGCGTGTGTTTAGTTTTTCTTTTTTTCTCGTCCAACTTCTTTTATTTCATTATAAAACTTAAAAATTGTATAGTATAACCAAGAAATTCATGAAATTTTGTCTGAATTTACGTGTTATCATCAATTATTTATTTTATCTTTTAATAGCAAATTTTTCAGCCAAAAATGGTGGCTTTATATTTTTTTTCCACTTCGTTTTTTTCTGTTTCTTGATTTCCACCTTCTGGTTTTTAGAAAATTTTTTTGCTGACACTTTGCTCTTTTAGCTTTTGTTTCTTTATTTACTTTTTTATAAACCGCTTAAATTTTTGTTTTGTTAAATGTAAAATTTATAATAAATTAGTCTTTTATATTATTTAATCCAGCTTTATATTTTCTACTGCTTTCAGTAATTTAGACGTGTCCCGCGTCTTCTAACGATTCACAACCAATCATGACCACCGCAAAATAAAACTGAATAAAATTTATTTCTCCTCTTTTCGCGTTTGCTTTAGTAAAATGGTATACCAGACTGTTTGGATATAGTAAACAAAGAGAGGTGGCAGCATATTTCATGAAAAAAAGAATGCCATGTGAAATAAAGTATCACATAGTTTATTTTCAAAACGAATTCACTTCATAGAGTCCAGCAGCTGTGGAAATTTCATAACTTGTAATATCGACAGCTCAGGTGCTTATTTTCGCTTTGTATTCGTGAGCCACTTGCGGTTTCAAAAGCTTTGGCGACACATTATTCGCTACATTTTTCTCCTCGGAAATATATAGTTGTCAAAGCGCATTGCGGCAAGTCTATTTGTTATGCATATTTCTTGGTTATTCCCTCCACACTTGCAATTGTTGCAATTTCCTTAAGGTTAAATTGCATTATGAAATTTTAGTTTTATAATTTTTGTGTTCACACCACTACAGAAAAATTTATATTCAATATTTTTAGCCAAAAATTCTAATGCTCCAGAAACTAATGTAATTTTCGTTGTTCATACAATTGAAGATATAAAATAAAACGTCAAATAGACTATATCTGCGCATTTCAAGGCAAAATAGAACTGCTGAGCACATGAAACTCACCAATAAATTTAAAAATTTCTGCAATAAAAATTGAAAGTCTTAACGGGGACTTATTGTTATTAATAGAATACATAATTCAATTTTTTTTAATTTAAGTTTTTTTTTAGTTTTACAGCTAGCTCAGATAAACTCCCGATAAAAACTAGAGAAGACAGCAATTTTTCATGCTTCGCAAGAACATTCAATATGAATCTAGATGCTTCGCTCCCAAAATTTATATGACGACGCAAGTTGCTTCGCTCATGTTTTTTGTTTTTGCAACAAATACTGCACAAAAAACACTGAAAACCATAAAAGAAACACTTTTAAATGCGGTTACCACTTCAAAAATACCCAAAACAAACCATTAAATAGAAAAACATGAACTATGTGAACGCTTTGGCAAACTAAAAATTATGCTTAGTCAGCACATGAACATCTGTAAGTATTCGCCACATTCCAGAAGGTGGACATATTAAATACGTTTCTCTGCCGACGTCATGTTCATGACATGATCAAGTAGATGGCTCGTGAAGACGTAGGGTAAACGTTAGCAAGTTAGATTTTGCATGGCATCCAAAAAAAAATTCTCGAGTCTGGTAGCGCTTTACAATACAGTTCAGTCAATACATACTTGGCAGCACTAACAGGAACTTAAAAAAAAGACAGTTAACTGCAGTGCCTTAAATTGCAAGTGAGAAAAGAATTTTATTATGAATTTTAAGATAAAAGCATTTTAAATTTAATTAGTACAAGAAAAATTTTACTTTTCATTCATTTTACTTTTCTTCTCATCCATAAATTTCTTACATTCCTTGTTAACTTCATGTAACAATTCGATTTCATCTTTGATAAAATCTAACTGTTTTTCGATTTCATGGCGGTGAAGTACTGGATCAAGATCTAAAAAGAAAATAAGCAAATAAGGCTTTAGATAAACAAAGTTTTGTAAAATTTTTCGACAGACTTCTCCTTTTACACAACAGACGGTACATATAGTGGACACCATCAACAGCTCTATCTTTATTAAGATCATAGCTTGCTACCGTATTTTTAGCATTCGCTAATATTTTTTCCCACTTTGAACAGTCAGCTCTAGCTTTATTATATGATCTTTCCAATTCAATAAGATCATTTTTTAAGCCCAAAACGGCTAGAGCTGCCTCATTTGTTACTTTTACCATACGTTTGCGCATATCTTCGATTTCCTGAAGTTTTTGTTGTTCCAAACGTGAAATTTCCACTTGGGCCAGCACTAGTTTACAAAAGTTTTAAATTATTAAGTGTACCATTAATCAATTCGATATATATTACTCAAAGCATCGCAGCGATCCATGCAGTCCTTAACGGATACAAATATATCCGACTTATCTACCACTTCTTGCAAAACTTTTTCATATGGCTCAAATTCTTCCACAGTTGCCTTTAATTCATCTCGAAATTGTGCTATTAAATAAAATGTGTATTGCTTTGGTATCTTTTTTTTTTGTTTTTCTTTTTTTTAGATTTAAGAGCTTACAAAGTTCTTCTATGCTGGTCTTGTATTTCTTAATATTTTCTTTAACTTCCTCTTGCATGGCAGTTTCTTCCGCCACCTTTTTCTCCGCAATTCTTTTCTTATCCACACAATCTTTTATAAAACTATTAACTTCTATGAAACGTTTACGCAAATCGCCATGAACTTCATACAGTTTTTTTATGCGATGATTGTTGCTAGACGATTGTCTTTTGGCATTTTCAAGCATTTCATCTTGGAGTTGTAACATAGCGGCATGTTCACGTTCATTGCGTATAAAAAGCAGTTCCAAAGAATCTCCAGCAGAATCCCAATTGGGAGGCTTGCTTAAAATATTATTTTCATATTAAGAAAGTAAAAATGATAGCTTTGAAAAACTTACACAAAGAAAGCATCCTGCTGTTTAGATTCAATAAAGTCACCCACGGCCTTTTCTGGACTCAAATCCAAATTACCAATAACATCAATTTTCGTAGTGGGCTTTAAGCGTGGCATAATATATTTATTTAATTATTTTTAATTTAAAAAATAAAATTGATATTGGAAAAGTTAAATTCCTTTTTTAATATGTAAAAATGTATTTCAAATGTTTTATCGTTAAATTATTCACCATGGCAACTTGATAGAAAAAAAGAAAAATTCAGTGGCATCCTTATGTTTAAGTGTTGCTAATATTAATTAACAACGAAACAAAATTATCAAGTAACTTCAAATAGCATTTGAAAGTCTACTCCAAATTCATACAAGGTCGTCTCGCCCCAATTTATTCCTTCCGGGTGTGTTAAAAATACTGAAAAATTTATTTTGACATCTAGGGGAGATGCAAATACAACCGGCTAAAGCGGCCTTGTCCTCTTGAGACCACTATGTATGAATTCGCCTTGGTCTACTCTATTACTAAAACTTTATTATGGCAATGTATGAATTTAATTAAGCCCTTGTTTTTTTATTATAACTACAATTATTTATTTTTATTCAAGTTAATATTAAAGCAAATTAATTACAGCATATTAAAATTTAGTATAATATTTTTTGCGGTTAATATACATATACATATATGTGTATGTATCTTCTTGTTAATCGTTAAACATTAAAAATAAGTAAAATACTATAGTGTCTTGAGAATTTATGAACAATAAATTTAAATAGTTCTTCTAATTTCTTCGATCTTTTAATGTTATTCTGTCTATTTCTTCAAGTAAAACATCTACTAGCGTTATTTTTATATATAAAAAATGGATATTCTACTTGAAAACATAAAAATTTTATTTTATATATTTATTTGTTGGTTATTTTCATATTTTGTAGTAAAATTTATTTTTTTTATATATGTATTAATATATTTGGCTATTGAAAAATTAATCAAAATGAAAACTTGCAATATATATTAAATTCCTTAAAAAAGTTTTTAGGCCGTATTCAAGTAATATATGTATGTATGGATGTATTTAGATGTGCATATATACTTTTTATTCCCAACAAGTATAACATATTTTGCATTAGGGGCTGTGCACGTAACGCTGTTTTCAGAGATTTTTTTCAATTTTTCAACAAAATTTTATGGTTATGTAACATATATTTAAGGGTTACTAAATATTCTGAAACAGTTAGTTTACTTTGTAGTATATATTATAGCAGATTCATTATAATAACCTGATCGACGATGTTAAGTCTTAGGGACACTATTATAAAATGTTATAAGTAAGTATACCAGCCTTATTATGAATAGCGATTCCTAGGGAATGTTTCCCATTTTCCACATACCTTGCGTATCACACACAAAATTATTAAGATAAAGAATTTTATTACGATAAATAGAAAAAATTTTGCGCTTAAATACTTTAATTTATCAGTACATGCATAGAAACTAATTTTGAGTTTTGATATTTGTAACCTTTTTTTTTTTGTCAAATCTGTGATGATAATATTTGCTTCTATTTTTTTAAAGATTTTATCTAAACATTTTCTATATTTCAATTCAATGTTGGTGCAACTTAAAGCATACTTACATACATTTCATTATGGTAACAAAATAGCTGAATCAAACAAACTTAAGTGTCTAACTAAAGGTAGGGTGACACTTCCCAAACATTTGCCCAAAATATACCAATAAAAACCTACTTGGTTAATACACGTACATATTTGTTAGTTAAAAATTTTCCAAAAATAATTGGATTTTATGCCATTTTCTATAAGTTATGTATAAAACTGTTTAACGTAATAAACACATGTCTGAATCCAAAAGGTTTTTTATTAGTATTTAGTTTGTTACGCTTTGCCAAGTGTGGTCCTATCTTAAGATAACGAACTATTATAGTATTGAAATTAGAAAATTACCGCTTTTTACACATTTCAATTTTGATTAGCTGGCACCAATGTTAATACGCCGTACTCATGCCGCCACCCTGTAGAATATCCAATTACTGCTTTACTGTTACATTTTAAATATTTTATTTGACTGGTGAAGAATATAAATGAGTTATTTGCCACTGATTTCTGTTGTGTTTTCTAGGAGTTTTAGTATTTCGTCAGGTTTTTAATTTTTATTGCATTTAATAATTATGTATATGTGTATGTAGTTGTTTCAAAACATTTAATTTAGCGGAATTTTTCTTTATTTAACAGGAATAATACTTTTTAAACTTTAGATCGGATGGTAATTATTTGTAGCTAAAAGGAAACAAAGACAACAAATTATCAGATTAAAAAAATTCGAGCAAAATATTCATAAGAAGTATATATCGTTACTTTAATATAACAAACATTTTTTTTCTTATATCGATAACTTAGAAGGTCAATTATGAAATATGATATATAGGCGATTTTAAAAACAGTATCTAGTAGGGCCTTTATATATTAAGGTAACGATATGTAAATCATAAAGTTTAGAAACTTAATTTAAATGCTAAAAACAAAAAAAAAAACAGACTAAACAATTTAACAAATCAATTATACAAACATGTTCCAAATTACTGTTACTGCTTCCATGATGATGTGTATATACCAAAGATGAATGATGATGATGTCACAATGAATTTTTAATATACTGAAAATTCTCATAAAAAATCCCTTATATATATATCTAATATAACTCAAGATCAAGATTCGTGATAAAAACTTAAATTGAGCAAAAATAAATATACATATTTATTAATTAATAGGTTTCGAAAAAAAAAATCATCTCTATATATTTTAAGTTTAGCCTCCTCAGAAAAATCATGAAAGTTTTTAAAAACATAACGAAGTCGGTTTACTCGAAAGTGTTTATGTAACTGCACTTGTGTTTCCAAACTCATTCTTCCATCGTGTGCATTTTTTTGTGATTTTTTCTAAGTTGATTAGCTTATTGAAAGCATTCATGCTGTGGTGATTTTTAATATTTATACACTTATTTATAATTACAACTGGGGCCAAATTACGGCATTCGATATCGATCGAAATATGTATACATTATTGTATACAGTATTGAAATTTCGAACGATATTTACATTTAAATTGTATTGAAATTTCCATAGATATCGCGTGCCGTAATTTGGTCCCTGTGATGTTTCGTTTATGGTGTCTGTTTTGGTTGCCACGTATGTATTAAAACCGAATCACATGCAAAAACACATGCTACAGCTCATGTTGTACTGTGTGTAGCCGATATATGAGTCGTATTGGATACGATTGCAAAAATTGATGAATGAAATGAAAGAACGCAAAAATTCAAGCTTTTAAAAATATAAATTAATAAGAGCACATAAACTCTTATTTTAA
Organism: Lypha dubia; assembly: GCA_947311025.1. Lineage (NCBI taxonomy): Eukaryota > Metazoa > Arthropoda > Insecta > Diptera > Tachinidae > Lypha > Lypha dubia. Next base: position 5,965,321 of record OX371262.1, on the reverse strand, counting down.
TTTTAAATTGCGAACTGAAATTTATAATCAGCCTGTTCATAGTGTCTGCCCACAGCCCATTTTTGCAGGGGATGGGTGGGAAATTCCAAAATCTCCCGCTATCTGCATGAATATTTTCCGCCAGTTGGTGGGTTGCCAGTTGTTGAAAATTTGTACTGCGGATGGCTAACTAAGTCCAGCCGGTTTCAATTGATATTTTGTGTTTTTCTGGCAATCACAAATTTACAGTTGCCTTATGGCAACGCAACTAAATCAGGTAATTCATTACATATTTATTATAATTAAGTAAAAAATTTCTTAACTTTTAACAATAGAAAATGTTTGTATTTTTTATACATTCAAGTTGTAACTCTGAGTATAACTGTAGTATAAGACGTTTTATAAACTTTTCGAACCGTGTGATATATTGCACATTTCGAAAGAATTCAATGTAATAATTTGTATTTTATTCTGCTGCCCTTGCTAAGATTCGAAGTCTGACCTTAAAATGATCTACACATAATTATAATTTATTTCAAAAAAATATCTAAATAATTTTCTCTTTTTTGGAAATAAACCTATAAATTTTCAACAATTTATTAAAAGTTTTGGAAAAAGGAATTTGAAAAGCAAAACTCCAATTATAATTCGTTAGTTTTTTTTTTAACTAAAAGCTGAAATAAATAGTACAATACGATTTTCGTTCGATTATATATAATAGAGCATATATTTTGTTGTTGAATGGAGCGGCATTACTATTATGTGATTTTTCTTTTTTTTTTAAATTTAATTAAATAATTAATATTTGAAACTTAAAGAGATTAAAATAAAAAATAAGGAGTAATTTTAAAAATATGTTATAGGTATAATTAATGTGTGTATGTTTATATTCATTTCTTTTTTTTTTAATTTTCCTGTTTAGACTTAATTTATTTCTCTTAGCGATTTCGTTACGTTTTATAGTAGAATACGATTGAATATTTGTTTTAAATAAGTTTATTTTTATTTCATGTGTTTAGAACATAAATACAAAATATGTAAGTATATAATAGGAATTACTAATTGGGAAGGGCTTAAAAAGCAAGGTTAGAATTGAAAACTTACATAAAAACATTAATTAAAAAAAAGTTAAATGAGAATTTCAACAAAAAATTCTATATATAAAAAAAAAATACAAAGCATTTACAGGAAAAAAAGAAGAAAATAATAAAGGAATAATTTATGTAAATCTCAACAGGAATATATAATAAAATATTTTAAATTATCAATATATTATAAACTAAAAACGAGAGAAAGAATTTAAAAATAAAGCAAAATATTTAGCCCCTTTTTTGTTGGTTCAAAACCAGATGTTTCAAGGTTTCGATTTATGCATGTATAAGTATTGGTTGCTTGTTTTTAGCATTAATGATTTTATGGAATTGTTAACTTAAGTATAGAATTATTTACGACAATGAAAAAACTAAATAGAATTACACACGAGAAATTAAAATATAAGACAAAAATTATAATAATAAACATGGAATAAATTTTGTTGTTGTTCTTTTCTTTGTTTCGTTTTAATTATTTCAATTAATTATTTTCTTTTTGTTTTATTCATTGTTAGTTAGAATAATTGTTTAAAATCATATTTAAAGAAAGCCTACATTCCGTAACCGGGTGGATAAGCCATATTGGGCGCATAACCAGGCGCTGCTGCAGCAGCATAATTTTGAGCATACTGTGGTGGTATACCCATTGCAGGACCAGCTGTTATCATTAATTGAGGTTCCATGGTAATTATGTTTTTATGTTCAACAGTTTCATCTTCCTTTTCTCGTCGTTGTTCGTTTTGTTCGAGTTTATCCACTTTGGCGGTATATTCACGTATGACCTAAAAACACAAACACACACCCAAAAAAACAAAGTTATTAACGAGGAAGAACAAAAATTATTAAAACAAATACAGCCCAATTATGAATATTTCCGGAAAAAATATTTCCCAGAGTGTTAATTTTCCCGGGAATAAAACTTCATTATTCTAAACAGGAATTTCGGACTTTCGCAGTCAGCTGTTTAACTTCAAGATGTTTATTTTTTTTTACTTAATGAGTGATGTTGATCCTGAGGAAGTAACACAAAAATTTATCCAGGGAAGATATGCAAGAAATTTTCCTTCTACCTGATTGTGTAAAATACCTACATTTTTAGCGGTGAAATGATTCCCATTTTCGCAGTTCGTTTATAATAAGGGAACAGGGAGAAGAGGGAAATTTCGCGGGGAGATTTTTTTTAGAATAGTTCAACAGGGAGTAGTAAAAAAAAGGCCCAGGGAGGGAAATGTTATTCATAACTGGGATGATAAGACAACTTACTTGTATCATATAAGGCATGGCAAAGTCCATAATATTGTGTTTCCATGCAAGTTCCAAAATAACATCGGGTCTTAATAAATCGTAGCACTAAATGAAATAAAATAAAAATATTTGTATTTTCAGAAAGTCTTATAATTTGAAAAATTGTTTTTTTAAGATCATCATAAAATCAGCAACAACATATTTTCGTTTTCGTTTTCACTTTTCTGCGAATTCGTATTTCTGTGAAATCTTAATTTACTCACTTGGAATAAGCAGGCAGCAAAACAATCATAGGCATTACGTTCGAGGAACCAAGCCAGCAGTTCTTCGGCGATTTCTTGTTTACCAGATTCAGCAGCATATTCCATAGCATCCTTATACAAACGATCCTTTTTACATAATTCAACTGATTGTTTCCAGCGGTTGTTGCCTACATTTGACAAAAAATAAAACCAATTTATTATTACACACAATTCACATATAGAGTTGTTTTTAAGAAACAGATGTCAACAAATATTTCGCTCCTTACCTTTGTACAGATAAGCAGCAATGCGTCTAAATTCAGTCAACTCATGTTTTTCCAATTTTTGGGCCAAAGCAATTGTATCGAAATTATCGAAACCATCTATAGAATTGCGTAGTCCTTGATAATCTTCCTCCTCAATTAATAGGCCATTCAAAGCCTCATTGATCGCCTTGTTGTTAAGCGATTGCACGGAACGCAAATAGGGTTTGACCAAGGCCAAGTGACCGGTTTTCGAGAAAAATGTTACAGCTCTAGTGTGATCCATACGTGGTGCCAATACCAAAAGTATATCATTTAGTAATAGAGGCTTAAAATCCAAATAGAATTGTATAGCCTTGTAGTACAGTTCTATGTTGGCAACCTTTGTGATAATATCTTTGAAGTGACCTTCACGCCAGGCTTCGGTGGGATGAGCCATCATAGCAATTACAGCGTTATCGTACTCCTCGTATTTATCATAAAGGAATACCAACTCGGACCACAAATGAGCTGATTCTGCAGCACGTAATACTTTAGGTATATTGACACGCGACCAAAACAATTCCAAATGTTCGCGCATTTTTGACGGCTTGAATTTCGAATAGAGTATAGCCAATTCTGTAAACATGCCCATATGAGCACGTTCCAAGCCCAAGGCGGACTCTAGCAGAGCAATGAGTTCCTCAAAGTATCCACGGTCTTGATAGTAATTTATCAAGTCTTCCAACTCGTCGGCATGCACCACAATATGTAGGCCACACATTTGAGCCAAACGGAATTCTTCAGCATCTACACAGGCAAAGCATACCTCTTTCCAAGTGCGCGTGGAGTTAGCTTTACGGGCCGAATCAACGGCTCCCTGGAATTCCTTCAGATACACCAAAGTAATAGCCAAGCGAGCAAAATTGCTGACATTGTTGTACAGCAATTTGGCAGCATCATACATGCCATCATTGAAACATCTATCGCCGATCTTTTGTATGTCAGCATGATTGGGCCCGGAAATGAATTCTTCCAAATCAGCTAAACGTCCTGTTCTGGCATAGGCATAAATGAGTTCACTTTCAATGTATGATTCTCTAGCCTTTTTGCGTGCCATTTGCAAATAGCGCACCAAATCTTCCCATGAATCCGATTGGGATGCTACATTTACCACATCCATGTAAGCGCTAGGATCATCAGCCTTGATATAAGAGTCAATGGCTTCTTTAACCAAACCCTTATCCAGCTGGGCCTTGGCCAATTGAGACCATACAGCTGGCTCGTTACAACGTTCAGCAAATTCATAAGCTCTTTCCAGATTATTGACTTGTTCGATCAACACTTGTATAGCCGAGGTATTAACATCGAATTTCTTAAAGATCGCAAAAGCTTCCTCATATAATTGATTTGATATGGCTATATTGGCAATATCAGGAGCATCATAATTGTCCAAACGATTAATGTAATCCATAACACGTGTACGATCAGCTTTAATAGCGGTCAGAATCAAAAGATTTTGCAAGTTACGATGATCGGAAAATACTGAAGAGTCCAAAATGATTTTCTCTAACAGTTCAATAAGTTCATTGGGTAAATCGGCAGTCATGAAAGCCTTGACGGTGACAGATATATCATCAGGATCTTGAGTCTCGGACAAAGCGGTTTGCACTACTTGATCGATAAGTTGTCTTTTGTAGGGATTCGATTCGGCCAACACTTCAGCCCAAAGTTCAGCATCGCGGCGTCTTACCAAATAACGAGCTTCGCTCTTAAACAAAGAGTTCTCATTACAAACAGCAATCAATTCACGATCACATTGACCTCTCTCGTAGGCTACACAGGCCAAATGAGGATCACGTTTCTCGCAATACCGTCCCACAACACGACTATCATAATATTGATTTTCCTTAAGGAATCTTTCAGGGTTGTTATTCGAATCAATATAAATCTTAGCCAAAGCATTATGTGTGGCCGGCTCAATGCAGCCTTCATGCACACGAGATTCCAACCAGGGCAACAACAATTTCAAACGATTACGCTTTTCAACTTCCTCCACAAGTTCATCGGTGGAGAACTGTCCTTTGACAACCAAAATAAGATTCTTTATAATATCTTCGGAACAATCGACATCCAAGAGACCACCTACTACTACGGGTAAACGCGAAGGATTGACTTTTTGCACATATATTTCGATGTATTTTTGTAAATTATTGCGATACAAATACAAGACCAGATCGTGTACAAAATCAAAACGATCGCAAACAATAATCAAAGGCAACTGATCCGTTAATTTGGCTTCTTTGAGGAAATTTTTAACGCGCTCGGCATTGTAACAGTTCGATTCACGGCATATACGTTCTACTTCCTTGATCTGACTGGTCTTGCAGGCGGCCTGTATATATTTAAAATGAACTTCGGGATCTTGCGAATAGTTGACGATAGAGCCCAAGAAATAGAAAAGTCCCTCGTAAGATTTAAAGCTTTCAAAGAGATCTATCAAAGCTTTAGTAGTCAATTGTTCATGGTATTTGGTAGCAATTTGAACACAAATTTGTAAATTCTGTCTAATGTTAGCAGTCAACATGGCCTTTAAGCATTCCAATGAATCTTCTACGGACAGAGTACCGAAGAAACCAACTAGCCAGTCGGCATTCAAGAGATGGGTGTGAACAACAGCCCTCTTAATGTCATACAAATCGGTGTAGTGTTCTAGAGCACGTTGCAAGAGACCAGCTTTTTCACACAATTGGGCAATATGGGCACGATCGTAGTGTGTAAACATGGCATTGCCTAAAATAGCGTCGGCCACCTGGGGAGCTGAAATCAAATTCATTTCCAAAAGTCGAGTTTGCAAAGCGCCCTCATTAGGCCGATTATTTTTAAGAGCATCCAACAAAAATGCCGTACACTGTTGAACCATAGAATGTTCCATAAATATATCCACTATTTGATTGATATCAGCCAAAGGGTCTTCTTCGGCCACCAGCATGGAAGCAAAACTGGCCCCCTGTTCCGGATTAGTGCGCATAACCGAACGTAATAGAAATATATAATCCGGAGTATAGTTCACCTTTTTGGCATATAAAACGATTTTTTGGAATTGTCCAGTTTCAGCAAAACATTGTATAACCTTGTTGGGCACATTGGCTCGCAAATATATGGACAGAGCCAAAGTAAGATCTGAGGTCTTGACCAAATCGCCCAATTCTTCGCTGCATTCCAATTTCTCCTCTTTTAACCATTTCTCGCACAGTTGCTTTTTGCCTTGCAACAATACCGGGCGGCATAATTCCAAAGATTCATATTTATTCAATTTACCCTGATCTAATAATATACCAAAATATTGCAATAGAGGTGGTGTTGTAGAACCAGCCGGCGTTTGTACTTGCTGGAAACGTTGTATAGTCTGCGGTGTACGCAATATACCTTTGGGCGCTAAAGCAGCCACCTTGGCTGCCTCGGCATACTGGCCGGCCGTAAACAATTTATTGAATTTTCTTACAAACAATTCCTCCGCGCCCGAAAGATTATTGCGGACAGCCATGCGCAAAGCTAAATCGGGATTCTGCAATACCGTATTAATGTAGGGTATAATCTGTTCTTCATCGACTGTCACCGATAAAACTTGACCTTTGCGATTTACACCAATGATGCCGCCACTTGATTCATGTGGAGCCGTCACAAATATCGTATCCGCTGAGATGCGATTCATGTAGATGCATGTACCCGTTTCCATATCGTAAAGATGAATATAGCCATATTTGGTGATCAAATAAATGGTATCATATTTCGAGGAAACTTGCATTGCTACTGGGAAATCACTTTGGCCTTCGGGTGGAAAGAAGACATCAACGGATTTTTTGACAAACGGTTGATTGCCAGTTGGAGGAGCACCAACTTCAATAATATGCAATTTACCACCGGTAGCAGTACGGACAGCAAAACAGAATAAGGTAGAAGGTTCCTTGTTGCCCTCCATTTTAAACGAAGCAAAAGCGGCGGCATGTCCTAGAGGAGTATATTTAAACATAAGCAACAAAAAAAGGGGAAAAAAGGAGAGGGCATAAAATAAGTGATATAATTAAATTAGTTTTTATTTAAAATGTTTAATAGGATCCATAAAAAATGGCGTCAAACTAAAATGTGTAAAAATTGCCGGAAAATTGTTCTGTTAACAAAATGAATATTTTTGGGGTAAAAAATAATTATTTTTTTTTAATTTTTGAATTTGGGGTAATTTTTCCTATTTTTAGGACATTTTTCGTTTTTAGTTTTTCAATTAGAGGAATATTTTTTAATAAAATTTAAACATATTAATATTTTTTTATAAATATCCAAAAATTTAACTGCACAAACTTTGAGGCCATTTTTTTCTGCTTTTATTTTGGGGCCATTTTTCCTATTTTTGGTTCCTATTTTTAAATTTCTGTTTGGGGTAATTTTAGATTTTATGAAATTGGAAAAAGGGCACCAAACTGAAAAATTGCCACAAATTAAAAAATGGCCCCAGAAAATAGTTAAAAGTGCCATAATCCGCTGTTGTTTTCAATAGAAAATTTTCCAGTCAATTTTAATTTTAATTTTTCATTAGTTACATTTTTCACGAAGCCAATTTAATTGACCCACAAATTATGCTTGTATGTATGTGTAAATGATATATAATTAAAAAAAAAAAAAACTAACCTTCAATCGCTTGCGATACTTTACGCTCCACTGAATATAATTGCATAGCACCGGCCACACGATTTGTCAAAGCTGAAATACCCACCAACAATAGCCATTGTTGATTTGGATTACAACGATAATTAATGATTTGGCAACCATTCAATGAGGAATGTCTATCGAACATTTTAACGGGCGTCGAATCACCCTCCATTGACCAATGATAGACAGAGGTCTCTGTAACCAATGCTAAGGTATTCAATGAGATCCATTTCCAAAAGACTACGTCTTCGGTCATGGTATGAGCTTTCATTTTCGATTTCATTTCAATATTAAAGATCTGTAAAGTTTTTTGCGCTGCAAATTAACGAGAAAACTCCTTAAGTAAGAAACTATTTTTTATTTTTTAATTTTAATTTCGAAATATATTTCTTCTGTAACAGAGGTAAATTGTATATGAAATTTTTAAAACTCACCTTTTAGTGCAATAACTTTACTAGCTGGATTCATAATAGCAGAATCAGCAGATATTGGACGTCTGGTTGGATTTGCGGTGTCATTCATATCAATAATGACCACTTGTGCGGTATCGTTGACCTTTTCTCGTACACAAATGAATTTGTCAGACTCCATGGTAAGAGTACTGAACGATATCGAATTGATATTAATACCGACATTTGTGAGCTGAAAATAGAATTAATAAATAATATTATTAACATTTTAAAATAAAATAAAAATATTGTTTATGGTATTTTGGTATTTAGTTAACACCCCTTAATTAGTTTTTTTTTTTGTCGTATTAGACAAATAGCTGCAGGCAATATTTTTTCGCATTTGTTTTTTTGGTATTTTAAATACATGGAAATGTATGGAAAATTATTTATAAGACATTTTTTAGTTTTGGGGCCATCCTTTATGCAGCTAAAAATAATACGTGTATGCAAAACAGCTGACCTTGCAGTCTGTAATTGACACGTTCGCCTAATTTTTGACAGCTTGCATATTTTGAAATAATATAAATTCTTCTATTGTCATACGTAATTTATAGAAAAAAAAACTTTAATTTAAAATATTATTTCGGACGTGTTTGAAGATAAATTTAAATTTAACTAGCAAAGATTTTAACCAAAAATATTAGTCGAGCCAATTTTGCAGTTAAAAGAGCACTGTTTAACACTTAACAGTCATCATAAAAGATCCTGAAACTAATTTATTATGAAGATTAGTGATTATTATAGAAAATTTCGTATACAAATAGCATATGACTCATATTACAACACGGTGTATTTTTTAAGGTATAAAAACGGAATAAATTGGTACTTTTTATTTTTCTACTCACATTATGATTGAAAAGACAATAAATTGGTACGTTTAATATTTTTAATTATGGTACTTTTTTACATTATATACTTCTTCTCTTTAGAAACTCTTAAAAGAGTTGGATGTGACACAAATTACAAAAATATGGGATACTTATTAAGGACTATAAACGGGAAAAATTGGTACTTTTCGTATTTTGTATTATTTTTATTAATGTTTTTTTTTTATTACCATACAGTGCACTTTCTCAGGTGCCAAATAAAGAAAAGTTGGTACTTTTGGTACTTTTTTTTTCGAAAAATTTAGTATACAGTGTATGGCTTCATTAACAAGTAGCTTGAGCGAAGTCTCGGGTAAAATCTGGTCCTTAATAACTACATACTATATAAACAAGTTTTTAGAAACTTTGCGATAATTTTATCTTTTTTGATTTTAATTAAGCTCGCACATAATATAATATTGTTTTTATTTTGTTAATATCAGTATGACATCATACATACATACATATGTATGAGCTTCGAATTCAATAAATAATTTTGTAGTTGGGAATTTATTGAATGTTCGGAATTTAATTAGTAATATTATGTACCTTAAAACGAACTTCAATTTTCTGAATTTTTTCTTATAAGTATGTACATACATATGTATATCAAATTTTTCGACTAAATCTTGCTTTCTTATTTGCGAATCCAAATGAAAAAATAACAAAACAAAGAAAATATTGAGTTCAAGGATTTTAATAAGTTTTTTTTAGTACGAATGAAGCTAACATTTTCAGATTTGCGAGAGCTTTTTTCGTACATTTTTTTATAAAATATTGATAAGAAATATATGAAATGTTAAAAAACATACTTGCAATTTTAACCCATACCCCTAAAACGGTCTTTCTTTGAATATATTTCGCACTGAGATTACAAATAAAAACAAAAAATAAATAAGCAGTAAAATAAATTAAAGAATAGCAAATGCAAAATCTGTTGAAAACACAAGAGCAATAAACTTATTGTCTGCAATTAGCATTAAAGAACAAAAAAGAGTAAGAAAAGAAAACAATTCGAACAAGAAAATGAAACAGGGGAATTAGCAACAATAGGTTATAAAGGTTTCTTTGATTCAGCATACAAAAATGTATTATTTTTATGCATGTCGATGTATGGCCGGAAGACAACAAGTTATATACATATGTACATATAAATGTAGTTAAAACACGATATTTTATTTTTTAATAAATACTTTACACATCGATAAATGCTGGTAAATTCTTCTCAAAATACTTCAAAAAATTTTTATATATGTAGGTTGTACATACATACAAGACAATTAATTGAATTATATTCAAGTAATTTGAATTATTTTTTTAATAAATTTTAATTTTATTTTAAATTTTAAAAGTGGTTTGATCACAAAAAATTTTCTTTTTCTAAAGATTCAACTTTCGGAATTGTAGCCAATTTTAATTAGTGCCTGTTCGCCTATATCGAAGAAGTTTTTTCTTTCGAACAAATACATTTGAAACAAAAACAAAATTTTTGAATTTAGAATTAAGTTATGTGACATGTCTGAATAATTTCGAAAATTTGTCTACAGAGAAAAAAAAAAGACAGACCAATCAAATAGAGCATACAAATCATTAATGATCTGAACAGATTGTAATCATGTTTTAGACAATTTCCCATGTTATTTTTCTGGGCTGTAGTAAATATTTAATAAACATGACAAATTTAAATGTCAATTCTGCAAAATTGCAAATTGGAATTTTCCGTTTTTAACGCAATTTGTAAACAATACCTTATTTTGAAAAAGAATTTTTTTTTCTTCATTTCTCACGTTTTTTTGTTTTTTTTTTTAATTTTGTAACGTCAAATCAATATATGTATACATATAAGAGAAGTGAGCTGGGAGCCAATATAATAGGTATTGTTTTTTTTTAATTTTGTTAATGTATCAAAAGTATTTGCGCCTTTTTCTTTGGGAAAAAAAAATAATACGAGTACATATTATGTATCTACAAACCAGAGACCTGCAGCAGGTATAAACTTTCGAGAGTATCCCATCGTTTTCTCTGAGAATATAAATTATTGAGAAGATCTCCAAAAAATTATTATATTTTGATTAATACATACAATTGTTAAAGATGTGGAAATAGCGGCAATATAAAATTGTTTGCTTAAAACATTATTTATTCCGAATATTTTTGAAAAATAAAAAGGATCAAATCAGAAAAATAGTTGTTTTTGTTAACATTTTTATTATTTCATTTGTTTTATTTTAAAGGGAAAATAAATTTTCTTTGAGTAACTTAAGTATTTCCATAGGTGTTCATATGTACATATGTACTATATGCGATTATCTCTTTTTTATGCTAGAAGCAGTAAATCTAAAGCTGGAGTTACATACCACGCGTTATACGCGTCGACGCGTTTCATGCGTCTATCAGAAAAGTAGAATCAGTGCATTTGCATGTGATAAGTTACACAGCACGACGCGTAGAACGCACGCGACGCATGCGACGCGAAAAGTAGATCTACTTTCTACTTTTGTACGCGTTAGACGCGTCATATAAATAAACACAGCTGTATTTGTTAGTCATGGATGATAAATAATATTCAATTTCCAATGTTATCGATAAATATTTTTGTGTCGTGGATAAATTGTTTAATTTTTTTTTTCATAAAAAGTGCTGAATATACAAAAATCTTTTGTAATTAAGCTTGTAAATATTGAACACAATAATAAAATGCATTTTAATGCACATTTTACTACAATTATGTAATCAACAAAATTTGCATTTAATTATCGATAACTTTTAAGTTGTTTGTATCATCTCCATTGCATGTTTATTAAAAACAAGTGTAAAATATTGTGTGCGAAATAGAAGAGCAATTAATAAATTCTATTAATTCTTTTAAAACGTCGATTTCACTGTCCATTTTTGCCAAAACAATTTACTTTATTTAACTGGTATGTATGTATAAGTAAACAAGTTCACTTTACTTGAACAACAGCTGATCAATACGAACAGTTTGGCGCATAGAACGCGTTGCATGTAACTTGAATTTCAAAAAAGGGTACAACGCGTACAACGCGTAAAAAGCGTAGAACGCGTGACGCGTAGGACGCGTGGTATGTAACTCCAGCTTAATTGTGTATTTCAAGAAGTTATCAAAATCAAAAAATCTTCTAAGTAACCTCTTAAAAAATCACTCGATTTTCCAACTCTGCTGTATTGTTTAATTTCCAGTAGTTTTTTTACATACATATGTATGTATGTATGTACATATATAATTTTTTTATCATAATAATGGATGTCTGTTTTTCTGTCTTGCAATAACATACATACATACATGTAAGTATGTACATATATAATAATATCTCCGCTTATATTTTTGTTTCCGCTTCTTGGTTTTTTACTACATATTTATTACACCACTCACATCAGTCATAATATAACGGTTGTTGCTCTATATTTGCATTATCACTATATTTATTAAAAAGCGCAATGTGTGTGAAGATAAATTTAAATTTAACTAGCAAAGATTTCAACCAAAAATTTTAGTCAAGCCAATTTTGCAGTTAACAGAGCACTGTTAAGCACTTAACAGTTGCTGTAAAAGTTGATGAAACTCATTTCGGATGAATATAAGTGGTCATTATGGAAAAATGGTGATGTATAGGAATATCACACTATACACAAATGGTAGTCCAGGGGGTCAACTATCATGCAGAAAAGGTGAGATATCTGTAATAATCTTGGGACTTTAAAAAAATGCAAATTTAAATTTTCATATGAAAAAAATTTCTGGAGGAGATTAGTGGATTTTATGGAAAAATGGTGATGTATAGGAATATCACACTATACACAAATGGTAGTCCAGGGGGTCAACTATCATGCAGAAAAGGTGAGATATCTGTAATAATCTTGGGACTTTAAAAAAATGCAAATTTAAATTTTCATATGAAAAAAATTTCTGGAGGAGATTAGTGGATTTTATGGAAAAATGGTGATGTATAGGAATATCACACTATACACAAATGGTAGTCCAGGGGGTCAACTATCATGCAGAAAAGGTGAGATATCTGTAATAATCTTGGGACTTTAAAAAAATGCGGATTTAAAAAAAAAATTCTGGACAAGATTAGTGGTTTTTATGGAAAAATGGTGATGTATAGGAATATCACACTATACACAAATGGTAGTCCAGGGGGTCGACTATCATGCAGAAAAGGTGAGATATCTGTAATAATCTTGGGACTTTAAAAAAATGCGGATTTAAAAAAAAAATTCTGGACAAGATTAGTGGTTTTTATGGAAAAATGGTGATGTATAGGAATATCACACTATACACAAATGGTAGTCCAGGGGGTCGACTATCATGCAGAAAAGGTGAGATATCTGTAATAATCTTGGGACTTTAAAAAAATGCGGATTTAAAAAAAAAATTCTGGACAAGATTAGTGGTTTTTATGGAAAAATGGTGATGTATAGGAATATCACACTATACACAAATGGTAGTCCAGGGGGTCCCCTATCATGCAGAAAAGGTGAGATATCTGTAATAATCTTGGGACTTTAAAAAAAAGCAAATTTAAATTTTCATATGAAAAAAATTTCTGGAGGAGATTAGTGGATTTTATGGAAAAATGGTGATGTATAGGAATATCACACTATACACAAATGGTAGTCCAGGGGGTCGACTATCATGCAGAAAAGGTGAGATATCTGTAATAATCTTGGGACTTTAAAAAAATGCGGATTTAAAAAAAAAATTCTGGACAAGATTAGTGGTTTTTATGGAAAAATGGTGATGTATAGGAATATCACACTATACACAAATGGTAGTCCAGGGGGTCCCCTATCATGCAGAAAAGGTGAGATATCTGTAATAATCTTGGGACTTTAAAAAAATGCAAATTTAAATTTTCGTATGAAAAAAATTTCTGGAGGAGATTAGTGGGTTTTATGGAAAAATGGTGATGTATAGGAATATCACACTATACACAAATGGTAGTCCAGGGGGTCGACTATCATGCAGAAAAGGTGAGATATCTGTAATAATCTTGGGACTTTAAAAAAATGCGGATTTAAAAAAAATTTCTGGAGGAGATTAGTGGATTTTATGGAAAAATGGTGATGTATAGGAATATCACACTATACACAAATGGTAGTCCAGGGGGTCAACTATCATGCAGAAAAGGTGAGATATCTGTAATAATCTTGGGACTTTAAAAAAATGCAAATTTAAATTTTCATATGAAAAAAATTTCTGGAGGAGATTAGTGGATTTTATGGAAAAATGGTGATGTATAGGAATATCACACTATACACAAATGGTAGTCCAGGGGGTCAACTATCATGCAGAAAAGGTGAGATATCTGTAATAATCTTGGGACTTTAAAAAAATGCAAATTTAAATTTTCATATGAAAAAAATTTCTGGAGGAGATTAGTGGATTTTATGGAAAAATGGTGATGTATAGGAATATCACACTATACACAAATGGTAGTCCAGGGGGTCGACTATCATGCAGAAAAGGTGAGATATCTGTAATAATCTTGGGACTTCAAAAAATGCAAATTTAAATTTTCGTATGAAAAAAATTTCTGGAGGAGATTAGTGGATTTTATGGAAAAATGGTGATGTATAGGAATATCACACTATACACAAATGGTAGTCCAGGGGGTCGACTATCATGCAGAAAAGGTGAGATATCTGTAATAATCTTGGGACTTTAAAAAAATGCGGATTTAAAAAAAAAATTCTGGACAAGATTAGTGGTTTTTATGGAAAAATGGTGATGTATAGGAATATCACACTATACACAAATGGTAGTCCAGGGGGTCCCCTATCATGCAGAAAAGGTGAGATATCTGTAATAATCTTGGGACTTTAAAAAAATGCAAATTTAAATTTTCATATGAAAAAAATTTCTGGAGGAGATTAGTGGATTTTATGGAAAAATGGTGATGTATAGGAATATCACACTATACACAAATGGTAGTCCAGGGGGTCAACTATCATGCAGAAAAGGTGAGATATCTGTAATAATCTTGGGACTTTAAAAAAATGCAAATTTAAATTTTCATATGAAAAAAATTTCTGGAGGAGATTAGTGGATTTTATGGAAAAATGGTGATGTATAGGAATATCACACTATACACAAATGGTAGTCCAGGGGGTCAACTATCATGCAGAAAAGGTGAGATATCTGTAATAATCTTGGGACTTTAAAAAAATGCAAATTTAAATTTTCATATGAAAAAAATTTCTGGAGGAGATTAGTGGATTTTATGGAAAAATGGTGATGTATAGGAATATCACACTATACACAAATGGTAGTCCAGGGGGTCAACTATCATGCAGAAAAGGTGAGATATCTGTAATAATCTTGGAACTTTAAAAAAATGCGGATTTAAAAAAAAAATTCTGGACAAGATTAGTGGTTTTTATGGAAAAATGGTGATGTATAGGAATATCACACTATACACAAATGGTAGTCCAGGGGGTCCCCTATCATGCAGAAAAGGTGAGATATCTGTAATAATCTTGGGACTTTAAAAAAATGCAAATTTAAATTTTCGTATGAAAAAAATTTCTGGAGGAGATTAGTGGGTTTTATGGAAAAATGGTGATGTATAGGAATATCACACTATACACAAATGGTAGTCCAGGGGGTCGACTATCATGCAGAAAAGGTGAGATATCTGTAATAATCTTGGGACTTTAAAAAAATGCGGATTTAAAAAAAATTTCTGGAGGAGATTAGTGGATTTTATGGAAAAATGGTGATGTATAGGAATATCACACTATACACAAATGGTAGTCCAGGGGGTCAACTATCATGCAGAAAAGGTGAGATATCTGTAATAATCTTGGGACTTTAAAAAAATGCAAATTTAAATTTTCATATGAAAAAAATTTCTGGAGGAGATTAGTGGATTTTATGGAAAAATGGTGATGTATAGGAATATCACACTATACACAAATGGTAGTCCAGGGGGTCAACTATCATGCAGAAAAGGTGAGATATCTGTAATAATCTTGGGACTTTAAAAAAATGCGGATTTAAAAAAAAAATTCTGGACAAGATTAGTGGTTTTTATGGAAAAATGGTGATGTATAGGAATATCACACTATACACAAATGGTAGTCCAGGGGGTCCCCTATCATGCAGAAAAGGTGAGATATCTGTAATAATCTTGGGACTTTAAAAAAATGCAAATTTAAATTTTCATATGAAAAAAATTTCTGGAGGAGATTAGTGGATTTTATGGAAAAATGGTGATGTATAGGAATATCACACTATACACAAATGGTAGTCCAGGGGGTCAACTATCATGCAGAAAAGGTGAGATATCTGTAATAATCTTGGGACTTTAAAAAAATGCAAATTTAAATTTTCATATGAAAAAAATTTCTGGAGGAGATTAGTGGATTTTATGGAAAAATGGTGATGTATAGGAATATCACACTATACACAAATGGTAGTCCAGGGGGTCGACTATCATGCAGAAAAGGTGAGATATCTGTAATAATCTTGGGACTTTAAAAAAATGCGGATTTAAAAAAAAAATTCTGGACAAGATTAGTGGTTTTTATGGAAAAATGGTGATGTATAGGAATATCACACTATACACAAATGGTAGTCCAGGGGGTCCCCTATCATGCAGAAAAGGTGAGATATCTGTAATAATCTTGGGACTTTAAAAAAATGCAAATTTAAATTTTCATATGAAAAAAATTTCTGGAGGAGATTAGTGGATTTTATGGAAAAATGGTGATGTATAGGAATATCACACTATACACAAATGGTAGTCCAGGGGGTCGACTATCATGCAGAAAAGGTGAGATATCTGTAATAATCTTGGGACTTTAAAAAAATGCGGATTTAAAAAAAAAATTCTGGACAAGATTAGTGGTTTTTATGGAAAAATGGTGATGTATAGGAATATCACACTATACACAAATGGTAGTCCAGGGGGTCCCCTATCATGCAGAAAAGGTGAGATATCTGTAATAATCTTGGGACTTTAAAAAAATGCAAATTTAAATTTTCGTATGAAAAAAATTTCTGGAGGAGATTAGTGGGTTTTATGGAAAAATGGTGATGTATAGGAATATCACACTATACACAAATGGTAGTCCAGGGGGTCGACTATCATGCAGAAAAGGTGAGATATCTGTAATAATCTTGGGACTTTAAAAAAATGCGGATTTAAAAAAAAAATTCTGGACAAGATTAGTGGTTTTTATGGAAAAATGGTGATGTATAGGAATATCACACTATACACAAATGGTAGTCCAGGGGGTCCCCTATCATGCAGAAAAGGTGAGATATCTGTAATAATCTTGGGACTTTAAAAAAATGCAAATTTAAATTTTCATATGAAAAAAATTTCTGGAGGAGATTAGTGGATTTTATGGAAAAATGGTGATGTATAGGAATATCACACTATACACAAATGGTAGTCCAGGGGGTCAACTATCATGCAGAAAAGGTGAGATATCTGTAATAATCTTGGGACTTTAAAAAAATGCAAATTTAAATTTTCATATGAAAAAAATTTCTGGAGGCGATTAGTGGATTTTATGGAAAAATGGTGATGTATAGGAATATCACACTATACACAAATGGTAGTCCAGGGGGTCCCCTATCACCATTTGTGTATAGTGTGATATTCCTATACATCACCATTTTTCCATAAAAACCACTAATCTTGTCCAGAATTTTTTTTTTAAATCCGCATTTTTTTAAAGTCCCAAGATTATTACAGATATCTCACCTTTTCTGCATGATAGGGGACCCCCTGGACTACCATTTGTGTATAGTGTGATATTCCTATACATCACCATTTTTCCATAAAAACCACTAATCTTGTCCAGAATTTTTTTTTTAAATCCGCATTTTTTTAAAGTCCCAAGATTATTACAGATATCTCACCTTTTCTGCATGATAGTTGACCCCCTGGACTACCATTTGTGTATAGTGTGATATTCCTATACATCACCATTTTTCCATAAAATCCACTAATCTCCTCCAGAAATTTTTTTCATATGAAAATTTAAATTTGCATTTTTTTAAAGTCCCAAGATTATTACAGATATCTCACCTTTTCTGCATGATAGTTGACCCCCTGGACTACCATTTGTGTATAGTGTGATATTCCTATACATCACCATTTTTCCATAAAATCCACTAATCGCCTCCAGAAATTTTTTTCATATGAAAATTTAAATTTGCATTTTTTTAAAGTCCCAAGATTATTACAGATATCTCACCTTTTCTGCATGATAGTTGACCCCCTGGACTACCATTTGTGTATAGTGTGATATTCCTATACATCACCATTTTTCCATAATGACCACTTATATTCATCCGAAATGAGTTTCATCAACTTTTACAGCAACTGTTAAGTGCTTAACAGTGCTCTGTTAACTGCAAAATTGGCTTGACTAAAATTTTTGGTTGAAATCTTTGCTAGTTAAATTTAAATTTATCTTCACACACATAAAAGCGCATGCGTTTTTTTATCTTTAAAAATCATTATGTTTTTCTCTGACTCCCTCTATTTGAGGATTTTTATTACGTATGTATGTATGTACTGCCCCTTTTACAAAATAATCATATTATTGACCCCTATATTTAAATACATATGTATGTATGTACATACATACATATTTGTATGTTTATATCATTCATTCACGGTGTTTAAATTTAATATTGAAAAGCCTTAAGCACTTTCTCTTTTTTTTAATGTTTTATTAACATTAGGTCTGTCTGGGTACTTTTCCAGTAGCAAATACTCAGTAACTTTTTTTGGGAGAGTAAGACCAATTTTACTCTGTCGGCTGAAAATATCTCAAAAAGTACGCAGACAGCATCCAGTGAAATCTTGCAAGAAAACAGCTGATCGGTGTATAAACAATTGAAATAAGAAAGCAAAAGCATTTTAGCATATATATACGCAAAAGTGAATTCTCGCGGTAAATTAAAATATTATTAATTAAGGTATATTTGGACGTTTCTAGCATGAAGTAAAATGTTTTGTTTATTATAAACGTTAAAAATCAACACAATTCTAACTACTTACCTCTGCCATTGTTAAATTTCAATTTTTATTTTCATTTCACAAAAATTATTTCATGCAAATAGTAAATAAAAACAGCTGTTCAAAGTAGTTGCAAAATCTTGCAAGCAGAAATTTCTCCAGCAACATTTTGCAAGTTCTCTAACTTCCAACTGTCAAAAAATTCTCTTTTTGCCTCTCTCGCTTGAAGAGATTTGGAGTACGCAGACAACATTTTGTAAGATTTTGCAACATTTTGCACAAAATTATGCAAAATATGCGTACGCAGACAGACCTATTTATTGTATTTTCACATTTTTTTCTTGTGCGTAAGGAATGTGTGTTCAATTAATATTACATAATTGATAAAATAAAAATTTAAAATAGGTAGGTACCTATGTAGATATATAGTAAGTACATATGAAGTAATCTACCGTAGGTGAAAACATGAAAATTTTAGCTGAATTCTCTCACAATTCTTACAAGTAATAATAACTTACTTAATTGAAACCATTCCGATCGTACAAAAATAAGAGTATTCCGATAAGAATGTACGACATCTCCGTTTGGTTGTTTTTTTTTTTTAATCTGATCAGTACCAAATTACAGCATTCGATATTGATCGAAATTTGCATTTATATTGTATTGAAATTGCAATCGACATCGGGTGCCGTAATTTAGCCCCTGAACTCTCCAACTCTGCTGTCGATTAAATACTTTTGTTGTGATTGTATTTACAACATTCAATTTGTTTGCGCTTCGTTGTTTTTAGATTTCTCAACCAGTTTTTAATTGAATAAAATGTAAGGTTAAAAGAATTCCAAATAAAAGAGTTGAATATAAAATTCCTATAAAGAAAAGGTGTGTGCCAAGATGAACTGAACTGCCTGTATGCAGAAGACGATTAAAAATTTTCAATCGTCTATTTGTGTTGCAAACAGAAACTAATTTTAATAATTTTTGTGGTAAAACATAAATAGACGAATGAAAGTTTTAAAGTCTTCTGCAAACGGCAGTTATTCATATTTGGTATAAAACTGGCTCTTTAAGACATACTTTTTAAGATATACATATGTACATACATAATTACTTTAAAAAATTAAAATAAGGCAATATTGGTCGGACTAAAGAATCACTATTAGATAAGTCTCACTGTTAATAACTCACATCAATTTTAATATGTGTGTATGTACTTCTGATTTGTTTTGTATAAGTATGTACTACAATAATTTTTTTTATAATAAAATGAAGTTAAAAACAGAATTGAATACAAAAGAACTAAGTACATTCATACATGTACATACATATATTCATATACTTTGGATATACATACATAGGTATGTATTTCTACATAAGAAGATAACATGACGGCAACAAGTTGATCAAGGGAAATGCATACTAATATAAAGCTAGCGGATAACTTTATTAAAGGGGTGTTAACTTTTTCATAAAGAATGTTTTAAAAAGATTTGCTGCCAATGCAATTTTAATTGAAGAAAATCATTTTTTATAAAAAGAACTTACCTGCAAATGCTCCTGAAAGCTTATGGGTAGAATTTGAGTCATTATGTGCACTTTCTATGAAAAAGTTGACGTAGAAAAATGAAGCACTGCAAATGTATATTGATTTGATTTATTATGTTTTTTTTTATTTTTCTCCTTTTTTTTATTTAGTATTTGCTATAATTTTATTGGAAAATAATATTTATGTAAGTAAATTAAAGGCGAAATGAAGAATCAGTGATTGTCACTAAAGTAAAAAAAATATTAATACGTGTTTTAAGTCGTTTTTCTCTTTCTTTCTTATTGGAGCTGCGATACTACAGCTACATATGTATATAACTTAGTATGAATGTATGCAGTAAGCTAGATTTTAATTCGTTCTTTTATGATCTTTTGTTGTTTTTATTGTTGTTGAAAAACGCACTTTTCTTTAACATGATTTTTTGCTTTCTTTCTTTTATGTCATACTTTAGATATTAAGGCACACAAACGCAGGTGAAATTATCAACTTTTTTAAATTACATGAATTTTATAGTGTTTAGCTAAAAGTTGATTACAAAATATGTACATACATTAAAAATAATTTAATCACCCACTAAGAATTCTTACTAAATATGAGCATATTACTCAATCACAAGTAAATATAATGTAACACAATAAAAATGCAGTAATTAGAAAAGTACATATATTCATATGCAATATCCATATAAAATTAATTTTGATGTACAATAATTTACATTTAATTATAGCAACTTCTTTTTTTTAATAATTTAATTTACTTCAACACGAAAACATTAGCCGCTTGTATAAAAAAACTCCTAAAAATGACTGTCGTTTTTTCATCGGCAAATGTCGTTAGCAAAGAAAAATCTAACTAAAAAGACGTAGTGGTGAAATTGACAGCCAGTGTTGGTAAAACACAAAGCCGAAAAACTATACCACAACTGCAATCTCCACATTTATTGACTCGCAGTCTACATTAACTTATTATTTGTTATAACATTAACATAGCGCCAGCAGAATAACAGTACTAAATTTTTTCATTTTTTTCTATGTGGGGAATATTAGTAAATCTTCATGTGCTATTTTACCACAATTTTAAGGTGGAGTGGCAGAGACAGCAAATAGCTTTTGTTTTTTCATATTGGAAAATGACATTTGATGTCTGACATCGTTGTTCTGATAACGATGTTATAAGAGTAACAAAACAGTAATATCTGCGGTCTATACTAGCAAAATTTTTCTCCTGATAAATGTTATAACAAATAATAAACTAATGTAGACTGCGAGTGAGGGTAATCACTCTTGGTTGAAAACTGCTCTTGCATCTGTTGCAGATCTTGCAGGTCTAGCTTATTGAAAAAACAAAAAATTTTTTAAAACGTTTTTTTACTAATGTGATTACTAGACTATAAAATATTTTAAATACCTCAAAAAGCTGAAAATTTAAATTCTTTTATTAACCGCCGCCAGATTTTAACTTCGATGTCGGCCTCTTGCGGAATATTTTTCCCAAATCACCACGAATGAAGTGGTGTTTATTTATAGGTAGTGTTGGTTAACGTTAGTAAACAATAAACAGAAATGTATAAAACCAATCAACAATATATATGTATGAATTTTCAATTAAATTGATTATAAAAAAATATAGATAACGAAAAAAAAATCAATTTACATACTAGCAAATTCACCTCACTAATTCATCTTTCATTATTCATATATCATGTTATTTGTTGCACAACAACGAAACTAATTAAACATTTATTTCTAATCTCCTTTCTGATTAGTATTACATTTTAGTAACAACATTCATAAAAGATTGCATTTATTATTCAACATCCTTTTAATTTACAAATAACGATAAATTCCACGTATGCCACATAAACAAATAGAAGAAAAAACAATGTAAAGCATAAAAAACACTAGCATTTAGTACAAACCGCCCACTTTTTCCAATCACATCATTCTTCACGACATATTAAAAACAGTATTAACTATAAATCCAAAAACCCGTAAGAAAGAAAGATACAACACTTATGTGCTTGCATACATGTATAGGTTGAGGAAAATTTTTCTTGCCAACTTAATTTACTTTAGCCGACAATTATATCAATTCTTCGGTGTTTTTTTTCTTGTAGCATATTAAATTTATAAAAATGTTCAAGTTCTTTTACCCTTTAATAGTTTTTCGACAGTTTTCGTTAATTTTCGCTTGCGTATCAATTAGAAAATCGCTTTTTAAACGCGTTAAAACATATCGATTTGAACGTGAAAAATTACTGAATAAAATGAATTGTGATGAATGTAGTAGTGAAATTGCAAATACACAACATGGTTGTATTCCCCATAAAAACTTGGCAGTACTTTTAAGAATCTATCTTACTGTCTAATAGCATGTATGTCGAGTACGTCAGACATGTCTGTTGGTTTTCAAAAATGTTTGATTTTCTGATGTCTGTCGCACACCAACATACACACAACATATATAAGTACTGAAGTATGCCGTCAGCGTTCGATAGTGTAATAGCGAAACGCAAAGTATGGCATCGTACATGTCTGCAGTAAGTATGCGTGTCTAATAGCCCTTTAAGGCGTATTATTACACCATGGTATTATCAATAATTGAAATAAATTTTTCATTAGATGTATAAAGAATAAATGAAAAAGTAAAGATTTAGGGATTGCACGTAAGAAAACAAAACAACCCTGGTTGCATAGAATCTATATAATGGTTAGGATATAAAGTTTTTTGTGATAAACATTATGCACACATTATGCAACTGATTTTGGAAAAACTTATACCAAATTAAAAATATTTTTTAAAAAAAGCTAACGAGATATTGTAGGTTAATGTCGGTTCAGTATTCAAATTGGTTTTGCGCAAAATGAGAGAATTTTAAGAATATTATATAGAGAGCTCAATAAATTTAGGGTGGTGTTGGCTGGTGGTGTTGGCTGAAGTGGTTAGCGCGTTGACTACTAAGCAAACAATGACGTGGGGCCTGGGTTCAAACCCTGGCCAGAGCAAGTCAATCAACACCATTAATTTCTGTAATGTACATTAGTGAGACATTGTATTAATTGTTGTCGGACTATTTAAGTGATGAAGGCATAGCACTGGTCACTAAAAAACTGTTCCGACAGCGATTGATGATGTTCCAAGCTAATGTACACAACATCGCCCTCCTTCGTCGGTTAGCAGAAACATCGGCGAAGTAAAACAATTAATAAAATGCCTGCCAATACAGCTTGACAAAGTTAATGCGTCTACCTAACACCGTAGGCGCCTCAACACTGCTATAAAAATTAACATAACGCGCAAAGCAGAGTTGTAAAAGAGTTAAGCCTTCTACATTTTCAACATCTATCTTCTTTACTCTATCCCTCTCTCTGCGTTCCGGCACAATGCATTGCATACGTAGGGGTCATCCCCTGAGTGCTGGTCCTAATTAAAAAAAAAAAAAAAAAAAAAAAAATTTATTGGTTTTATGATGATTTTTCTACAAACTTCAAAAAAATTATTTACATCTAGATTACGGCCTATTGTGGCGGTTACAATATTATATATCGTTTTATAAATGGAAAAGGTTTTTGGTAGCCGCCAAGTCACACAGTTCATGCTGCGTAAACGCAGTATTAATATAAAATTAAGAGATATAAAAAACAGCTATATCAAAGTGCCATATCGATTAGTTAGCATCACTGTCACACATACACGTGCAATTTCCATTTTTGGTACTTTTTTGTTAGTTTGGAACTCCATCATTCTACAATTAATGCAAAAACTTACCGGTGAAAACAAGTTCCAAATAAAGATAACAATTATAAAAACAATTTAAATTAGTGAAAATACAAAACAACTATTATTAAGTTTTTAAATTGACCATAAAATAAGTTTAAAAATGGATAAACGTCATAATAACAAGAAGCATAATAAAAATAAACACAATAAAAACCAAAGCAATCAAAAGCTTAGCAACAAGCCACAAAATGAACAGGATTCCTCACTATCTCACACTGAAAGAGCCGAATTAAGAAATTTAGTAAGTTTGTTAGTAAAGGAGGGCGTGTTCGAAAATTGCATCAATCCAAAAGATGAATGGCGTCAATACGAAATTGTGCAAAGAATTCTTAAGATCGTACAACATGTGGAAGAACCTTTGCAACGCAAACGTTCAGAGGCAACTAATAGTGGAAAACGTCTAACGAATATTGATAAGTTTTATAAATGGGCCAAAGAAAATGGTTTGAACAATGAAGGTCTCGAAATCCAACAAATTCCCAACTACGATTTGGGTTTGGTTGCCACACGTGATATAAAAAAAGATGACCTAATATTCAGTATACCGCGTCAATTGATTTTGTCGGAGGAGAATTTACAGTATGAATTTATTAACAACTGTTTCTCCTTTTCGAATATGAGATTGGCCTTTACATTAATGACCGAATCTCTAAAGCCAGATTCATTTTGGAAGCCCTACATCGATTTGTTGCCCGATAGTTATAATACTGTTTTGTACTACACAGTGGAAGAAATGGCTGAACTAAAAGGCTCAAATGCTTTGTCAGCTGCTTTAAAATTGTGCCAAATAATTGCTAGCTTATATGTGAATATTTATAGTTGGCCTGAAAGTGCAATACCGATAAAAGGATTTAAGGAAAACTTCAGTTATGATTTGATAAGGTAAGTTGGAAAATACATACATACCTACATACATATTTAAATTTGTTTTGCTTTTAGGGATATTTTATGTTTAATATAACATTTTATTCAAGAATTTATATTTTTAGGAAAGATTTTTATTGGATGCTAAACGAACTCATCAGTAGATTCTTAGAACCATGATTGAAAAGTTTTCAAACTCTTTTGTGCCATACACAAACTCTCAAGCAATAACAGAGAAAACAGAGAGCAAAAGCACAACAGTAGTAAAAAATTTCGATGTAAATCTTTTTTTTTTTTTTGTACAACCATTATAAAATAACCAACCTTAGGTTGACCATGAAAGTACATACATATTGTGTAAATTTTGATGAGCTCTATGGGAATTTGGCCATTTGTGGGCCCATTTTTGTTTGTCACTCATTTGGACTAATGGGAAATTAAAGCCAAGAATCCATACTTATAGACTATGTAAGTCCTATTTCTCAATTGTAGTTGAGAATTTTTCTATAAAAGCCAAGAATCCATACTTATTGACTATGTAAGTCCGATTTCTCAATTGTATTTGAGAATTTTTCTATAAAATTTTAAAGTTTAAAATTGTGTAAATTTTGATGAGCTCTATGGGAAGTTGGCCATTTGTGGGCACATTTTTGTTTGTCACTCATTTGGACTAATGGGAAATTAAAGCCAAGAATCCATACTTATAGACTATGTAAGTCCGATTTCTCAATTGTATTTGAGAACATTTCTGTAAAATTTTAAAAATTAATATTGTGTAAATTTTGATGAGCTCTATGGGAATTTGGCCATTTGTGGGCCCATTTATGGGAATTTGGATATTTGTGGGCCCATTTTTGTTTGTCACTCATTTGGACTAATGGGAAATTAAAGCCAAGAATCTATACTTATTGA
Organism: Lypha dubia; assembly: GCA_947311025.1. NCBI lineage: Eukaryota > Metazoa > Arthropoda > Insecta > Diptera > Tachinidae > Lypha > Lypha dubia. The sequence continues at coordinate 5,939,391 of OX371262.1, read as the reverse complement.
CTATGTAAGTACGATTTCTCAATTGTATTTGAGAATTATTCTATAAAATTTTAAAAATTAATATTGTGTACATTTTGATGAGCTCTATGGGAATTCGACCATTTGTGGGCCCATTTATGGGAATTTGGCCATTTGTGGTTCCATTTTTGTTTGTCACTCATTTGGACTAATGGGAAATTAAAGCCAAGAATCCATACTTATAGACTATGTAAGTCCGATTTCTCAATGGTATTTGAAAATTTTTCTATAAAATTTTAAAAATTAATATTGTGTAAATTTTGATGAGCTCTATGGGAATTTGGCCATTTGTGGGCCCATTTATGGGAATTTGGCCATTTGTGGGCCCATTTTTGTTTGTCACTCATTTGGACTAATGGGAAATTAAAGCCAAGAATCCATACTTATAGACTATGTAAGTCCGATTTCTCAATTGTATTTGAGAATTTTTCTATAAAATTTTTAAAAATTAATATTGTGTAAATTTTGATGATCTCTATGGGAATTTGGCCATTTATGGGCCAATTTTTGTTTGTCACTCATTTGGACTAATGGGAAATTAAAGCCAAGAATCCATACTTATAGACTATGTAAGTCCGATTTCTCAATTGTATTTGAGAATTTTTCTATAAAATTTAAAAAATTAAAATTGTGTAAATTTTGATGAGCTCTATGGGAATTTGGCCATTTGTGGGCCCATTTTTGTTTGTCACTCATTTGGACTAATGGGAAATTAAAGCCAAGGATGTATACTTATTGACTATGTATGTATGTCCGATTTCTCAATTCTATTTGAGAATTTTTCTATAAAATTTTAAAAATTAATATTGTGTAAATTTTGATGAGCTCTATGGGAATTTGGCCATTTGTGGTTCCATTTTTGTTTGTCACTCATTTGGACTAATGGGAAATTAAAGCCAAGAATCCATACTTATAGACTATGTAAGTCCAATTTCTCAATTGTATTTGAGAATTTTTCTATAAAATTTTAAAAATTAATATTGTGTAAATTTTGATGAGCTCTATGGGAATTCGACCATTTGTGGGCCCATTTATGGGAATTTGGCCATTTGTGGGCCCATTTTTGTTTGTCACTCATTTGGACTAATATGAAATTAAAGCCAAGAATCCATACTTAAGTCCGATTTCTCAATTGTAATTGAGAATTTTTCTATAAAATTTTAAAAATTAATATTGTGTACATTTTGATGAGCTCTATGGGAATTCGACCATTTGTGGGCCCATTTATGGGAATTTGGCCATTTGTGGTTCCATTTTTGTTTGTCACTCATTTGGACTAATGGGAAATTAAAGCCAAGAATCCATACTTATAGACTATGTAAGTCCGATTTCTCAATTGTATTTGAGAATTTTTCTATAAAATTTTAAAAATTAATATTGTGTAAATTTTGAAGAGCTCTATGGGAATTTGGCCATTTGTGGGCCCATTTATGGGAATTTGGCCATTTGTGGGCACATTTTTGTTTGTCACTCATTTGGACTAATGGGAAATTAAAGCCAAGAATCCATACTTATAGACTATGTAAGTCCGATTTCTCAATTGTATTTGAGAACTTTTCTATAAAATTTTAAAAATTAATATTGTGTAAATTTTGATGAGCTCTATGGGAATTCGACCATTTGTGGGCTAATTTTTGTTTGTCACTCATTTGGACTAATGGGAAATTAAAGCCAAGAATCTATACTTATTGACTATGTAAGTCCGATTTCTCAATTGTATTTGAGAATTTTTCTATAAAATTTTAAAAATTAATATTGTGTAAATTTTGATGAGCTCTATGGGAATTCGACCATTTGTGGGCTAATTTTTGTTTGTCACTCATTTGGACTAATGGGAAATTAAAGCCAAGAATCTATACTTATTGACTATGTAAGTCCGATTTCTCAATTGTATTTGAGAATTTTTCTATAAAATTTTAAAAATTAATATTGTGTAAATTTTGATGAGCTCTATGGGAATTCGACCATTTGTGGGCTAATTTTTGTTTGTCACTCATTTGGACTAATGGGAAATTAAAGCCAAGAATCTATACTTATAGACTATGTAAGTCCGATTTCTCAATTGTATTTGAGAACTTTTCTATAAAATTTTAAAAATTAATATTGTGTAAATTTTGATGAGCTCTATGGGAATTCGACCATTTGTGGGCTAATTTTTGTTTGTCACTCATTTGGACTAATGGGAAATTAAAGCCAAGAATCTATACTTATTGACTATGTAAGTCCGATTTCTCACTTGTATTTGAGAATTTTTCTATAAAATTTTAAAGTTTAAAAATGTGTAAATTTTGATGAGCTCTATGGGAATTTGGCCATTTGTGGGCACATTTTTGTTTGTCACTCATTTGGACCAATGGGAAATTAAAGCCAAGAATCCATACTTATAGACTATATAAGTCCGATTTCTCACTTGTATTTGAGAATTTTTCTATAAAATTTTAAAAATTAATATTGTGTAAATTTTGATGAGCTCTATGGGAATTCGGCCATTTGTGGGCCCATTTTTGTTTGTCACTCATGTGGACTAATTAAAGCCAAGAATCCATACTTAAGTCCGTTTTCTCAATTGTAGTTGAGAATTTTTCTATAAAATTTAAAAAATTAATATTGTATACATTTTGATGAGCTCTATGGGAATTTGGCCATTTGTGGGCCCATTTATGGGAATTCGGCCATTTGTGGGCCAATTTTTGTTTGTCACTCATTTGGACTAATGGGAAATTAAAGCCAAGAATCCATACTTAAGTCCGATTTCTCAATTGTATTTGAAAATTTTTCTATAAAATTTTAAAAATTAACATTGTGTAAATTTTGATGAGCTCTATGGGAATTTGGCCATTTGTGGGCCCATTTATGGGAATTCGGCCATTTGTGGGCCCATTTTTGTTTGTCACTCATTTGGACTAATGGGAAATTAAAGCCAAGAATCCATACTTATAGACTATGTAAGTCCGATTTCTCAATTGTATTTGAGAATTTTTCTATAAAATTTAAAAAATTAAAATTGTGTAAATTTTGATGAGCTCTATGGGTATTTGGCCATTTGTGGGCACATTTTTGTTTGTCACTCATTTGGACTAATGGGAAATTAAAGCCAAGAATCCATACTTATAGACTATGTAAGTCCGATTTCTCAATTGTATTTGAGAATTTTTCTATAAAATTTTAAAAATTAATATTGTGTAAATTTTGATGAGCTCTATGGGAATTTGGCCATTTGTGGGCCCATTTTTGTTTGTCAATCATTTGGACTAATGGGAAATTAAAGCCAAGAATCTATACTTATTTACTATGTAAGTCCGATTTCTCAATTGTATTTGAGAATTTTTCTATAAAATTTTAAAAATTAATATTGTGTACATTTTGATGAGCTCTATGGGAATTCGACCATTTGTGGGCCCATTTATGGGAATTTGGCCATTTGTGGTTCCATTTTTGTTTGTCACTCATTTGGACTAATGGAAAATTAAAGCCAAGAATCCATACTTAAGTCCGATTTCTCAATTGTATTTGAAAATTTTTCTATAAAATTTTAAAAATTAATATTGTGTAAATTTTGATGAGCTCTATGGGAATTCGACCATTTGTGGGCCCATTTATGGGAATTCGGCCATTTGTGGGCCCATTTTTGTTTGTCACTCATTTGCACTAATGGGAAATTAAAGCCAAGAATCTATACTTATTGACTATGTAAGTCCGATTTCTCAATTGTATTTGAGAATTTTTCTATAAAATTTTAAAAATTAATATTGTGTACATTTTGATGAGCTCTATGAGAATTCGACCATTTGTGGGCCCATTTATGGGAATTTGGCCATTTGTGGTTCCATTTTTGTTTGTCACTCATTTGGACTAATGGAAAACTAAATCCAAGAATGCATACTTTAGTCCGATTTCTCAATTGTATTTGAGAATTTTTCTATAAAATTTTAAAAATTAATATTGTGTACATTTTGATGAGCTCTATGGGAATTCGACCATTTGTGGGCACATTTTTGTTTGTCACTCATGTGGACTAATGGGAAATTAAAGCCAAGAATCCATACTTAAGTCCGATTTCTCAATTGTATTTGAAAATTTTTCTATAAAATATTAAAAATTAATATTGTGTACATTTTGATGAGCTCTATGGGAATTCGACCATTTGTGGGCCCATTTATGGGAATTTGGCCATTTGTGGTTCCATTTTTGTTTGTCACTCATTTGGACTAATGGAAAATTAAAGCCAAGAATCCATACTTAAGTCCGATTTCTCAATTGTATTTGAAAATTTTTCTATAAAATTTTAAAGTTTAAAAATGTGTAAATTTTGATGAGCTCTATGGGAATTTGGCCATTTGTGGGCACATTTTTGTTTGTCACTCATGTGAACTAATGGGAAATTAAAGCCAAGAATCCATACTTAAGTCCGATTTCTCAATTGTATTTGAAAATTTTTCTATAAAATTTTAAAAATTAATATTGTGTAAATTTTGATGAGCTCTATGGGAATTTGGCCATTTGTGGGCCCATTTATGGGAATTCGGCCATTTGTGGGCCCATTTTTGTTTGTCACTCATTTGGACTAATGGGAAATTAAAGCCAAGAATCCATACTTATAGACTATGTAAGTCCGATTTCTCAATTGTATTTGAGAATTTTTCTATAAAATTTAAAAAATTAAAATTGTGTAAATTTTGATGAGCTCTATGGGTATTTGGCCATTTGTGGGCACATTTTTGTTTGTCACTCATTTGGACTAATGGGAAATTAAAGCCAAGAATCCATACTTATAGACTATGTAAGTCCGATTTCTCAATTGTATTTGAGAATTTTTCTATAAAATTTTAAAAATTAATATTGTGTAAATTTTGATGAGCTCTATGGGAATTTGGCCATTTGTGGGCCCATTTATGGGAATTTGGCCATTTGTGGGCCCATTTTTGTTTGTCACTCATTTGGACTAATGGGAAATTAAAGCCAAGAATCTATACTTATTGACTATGTAAGTCCGATTTCTCAATTGTATTTGAGGATTTTTCTATAAAATTTTAAAAATTAATATTGTGTACATTTTGATGAGCTCTATGGGAATTCGACCATTTGTGGGCCCATTTATGGGAATTTGGCCATTTGTGGTTCCATTTTTGTTTGTCACTCATTTGGACTAATGGGAAATTAAAGCCAAGAATCCATACTTATAGACTATGTAAGTCCGATTTCTCAATTGTATTTGAGAACATTTCTATAAAATTTTAAAAATTAATATTGTGTAAATTTTGATGAGCTCTATGGGAATTTGGCCATTTGTGGGCACATTTTTGTTTGTCACTCATTTGGACTAATATGAAATTAAAGCCAAGAATCCATACTTAAGTCCGATTTCTCAATTGTATTTGAAAATTTTTCTATAAAATTTTAAAAATTAATATTGTGTACATTTTGATGAGCTCTATGGGAATTCGACCATTTGTGGGCCCATTTATGGGAATTTGGCCATTTGTGGTTCCATTTTTGTTTGTCACTCATTTGGACTAATGGGAAATTAAAGCCAAGAATCCATACTTATAGACTATGTAAGTCCGATTTCTCAATTGTATTTGAGAACATTTCTATAAAATTTTAAAAATTAATATTGTGTAAATTTTGATGAGCTCTATGGGAATTTGGCCATTTGTGGGCACATTTTTGTTTGTCACTCATTTGGACTAATATGAAATTAAAGCCAAGAATCCATACTTAAGTCCGATTTCTCAATTGTATTTGAAAATTTTTCTATAAAATTTTAAAAATTAATATTGTGTACATTTTGATAAGCTCTATGGGAATTCGACCATTTGTGGGCCCATTTATGGGAATTTGGCCATTTGTGGTTCCATTTTTGTTTGTCACTCATTTGGACTAATGGGAAATTAAAGCCAAGAATCCATACTTATAGACTATGTAAGTCCGATTTCTCAATTGTATTTGAGAACATTTCTATAAAATTTTAAAAATTAATATTGTGTAAATTTTTATGAGCTCTATGGGAATTTGGCCATTTGTGGGCCCATTTATGGGAATTTGGCCATTTGTGGGCCCATTTTTGTTTGTCACTCATTTGGACTAATGGGGAATTAAAGCCAAGAATCTATACATATTGACTATGTAAGTCCGATTTCTCAATTGTATTTGAGAATTTTTCTATAAAATTTTAAAAATTAATATTGTGTAAATTTTGATGAGCTCTATGGGAATTTGGCCATTTGTGGGCCCATTTTTGTTTGTCACTCATTTGGACTAATGGGAAATTAAAGCCAAGAATCTATACTTATTGACTATGTAAGTCCGATTTCTCAATTGTATTTGAGAATTTTTCTATAAAATTTTAAAAATTAATATTGTGTAAATTTTGATGAGCTCTATGGGAATTTGGCCATTTGTGGGCACATTTTTGTTTGTCACTCATTTGGACTAATATGAAATTAAAGCCAAGAATCCATACTTAAGTCCGACTTCTCAATTGTAGTTGAGAATTTTTCTATAAAATTTTAAAGTTTAAAAATGTGTAAATTTTGATGAGCTCTATGGGAAGTTGGCCATTTGTGGGCACATTTTTGTTTGTCACTCATTTGGACCAATGGGAAATTAAAGCCAAGAATCCATACTTATTGACTATGTAAGTCCGATTTCTCAATTGTATTTGAGAATTTTTCTATAAAATTTTAAAAATTAATATTGTGTAAATTTTGATGAGCTCTATGGGAATTTGGCCATTTGTGGGCCCATTTATGGGAATTTGGCCATTTGTGGGCCCATTTTTGTTTGTCACTCATTTGGACTAATGGGGAATTAAAGCCAAGAATCCTTACTTATTGACTATGTAAGTCCGATTTCTCAATTGTATTTGAGAATTTTTCTATAAAATTTTAAAGTTTAAAAATGTGTAAATTTTGATGAGCTCTATGGGAAGTTGGCCATTTGTGGGCACATTTTTGTTTGTCACTCATTTGGACCAATGGGAAATTAAAGCCAAGAATCCATACTTATTGACTATGTAAGTCCGATTTCTCAATTGTATTTGAGAATTTTTCTATAAAATTTTAAAAATTAATATTGTGTAAATTTTGATGAGCTCTATGGGAATTTGGCCATTTGTGGGCCCATTTATGGGAATTTGGCCATTTGTGGGCCCATTTATGGGAATTTGGCCATTTGTGGGCCCATTTTTGTTTTTCACTCATTTGGACTAATGGGGAATTAAAGCCAAGAATCCATACTTATTGACTATGTAAGTCCGATTTCTCAATTGTATTTGAGAATTTTTCTATAAAATTTTAAAGTTTAAAAATGTGTAAATTTTGATGAGCTCTATGGGAAGTTGGCCACTTGTGGGCACATTTTTGTTTGTCACTCATTTGGACCAATGGGAAATTAAAGCCAAGAATCCATACTTATTGACTATGTAAGTCCGATTTCTCAATTGTATTTGAGAATTTTTCTATAAAATTTTAAAAATTAATATTGTGTAAATTTTGATGAGCTCTATGGGAATTTGGCCATTTGTGGGCCCATTTATGGGAATTTGGCCATTTGTGGGCCCATTTTTGTTTGTCACTCATTTGGACTAATGGGGAATTAAAGCCAAGAATCCTTACTTATTGACTATGTAAGTCCGATTTCTCAATTGTATTTGAGAATTTTTCTATAAAATTTTAAAGTTTAAAAATGTGTAAATTTTGATGAGCTCTATGGGAATTTGGCCATTTGTGGGCCCATTTTTGTTTGTCACTCATTTGGACTAATGGGGAATTAAAGCCAAGAATCCATACTTATTGACTATGTATGTAAGTCCGATTTCTCAATTGTATTTGAGAATTTTTCTATAAAATTTTAAAGTTTAAAAATGTGTAAATTTTGATGAGCTCTATGGGAATTCGACCATTTGTGGGCCCATTTATGGGAATTTGGCCATTTGTGGGCCCATTTTTGTTTGTCACTCATTTGGACTAATATGAAATTAAAGCCAAGAATCCATACTTAAGTCCGATTTCTCAATTGTAGTTGAGAATTTTTCTATAAAATTTTAAAAATTAATATTGTGTACATTTTGATGAGCTCTATGGGAATTCGACCATTTGTGGGCCCATTTATGGGAATTTGGCCATTTGTGGTTCCATTTTTGTTTGTCACTCATTTGTACTAATGGGAAATTAAAGCCAAGAATCTATACTTATTGACTATGTAAGTCCGATTTCTCAATTGTAGTTGAGAATTTTTCTATAAAATTTTAAAAATTAATATTGTGTACATTTTGATGAACTCTATGGGAATTCGACCATTTGTGGGCCCATTTATGGGAATTTGGCCATTTGTGGTTCCATTTTTGTTTGTCACTCATTTGGACTAATATGAAATTAAAGCCAAGAATCCATACTTAAGTCCGATTTCTCAATTGTATTTGAGAATTTTTCTATAAAATTTTAAAAATTAATATTGTGTACATTTTGATGAACTCTATGGGAATTCGACCATTTGTGGGCCCATTTATGGGAATTTGGCCATTTGTGGGCCCATTTTTGTTTGTCACTCATTTGGACTAATATGAAATTAAAGCCAAGAATCCATACTTATAGACAATGTAAGTCCGATTTCTCAATTGTATTTGAGAATTTTTCTATAAAATTTTAAAAATTAATATTGTGTAAATTTTGATGAGCTCTATGGGAATTTGGCCATTTGTGGGCCCATTTTTGTTTGTCACTCATTTGGACTAATATGAAATTAAAGCCAAGAATCCATACTTAAGTCCGATTTCTCAATTGTAGTTGAGAATTTTTCTATACAATTTTAAAAATTAATATTGTGTACATTTTGATGAGCTCTATGGGAATTCGACCATTTGTGGGCCCATTTATGGGAATTTGGCCATTTGTGGTTCCATTTTTGTTTGCCACTCATTTGGACTAATGGGAAATTAAAGCCAAGAATCTATACTTATTGACTATAAAAGTCCGATTTCTCAATTGTATTTGAAAATTTTTCTATAAAATTTTAAAAATTAATATTGTGTAAATTTTAATGAGCTCTATGGGAATTTGGCCATTTGTGGGCCCATTTTTGTTTGTCACTCATTTGTACTAATGGGAAATTAAAGCCAAGAATCTATACTTATTGACTATGTAAGTCCGATTTCTCAATTGTATTTGAGAATTTTTCTATAAAATTTTAAAAATTAATGTTGTGTAAATTTTGATGAGCTCTATGGGAATTTGGCCATTTGTGGGCCCATTTTTGTTTGTCACTCATTTGGACTAATGGGACATTAAAGCCAAGAATACATACTTATAGACTATGTAAGTCCGATTTCTCAATTGTATTTGAGAATTTTTCTATAAAATTTTAAAAATTAATGTTGTGTAAATTTTGATGAGCTCTATGGGAATTTGGCCATTTGTGGGCCCATTTTTGTTTGTCACTCATTTGGACTAATGGGAAATTAAAGCCAAGGATGTATACTTATAGACTATGTAAGTCCAATTTCTCAATTGTATTTGAGAATTTTTCTATAAAATTTTAAAAATTAATATTGTGTAAATTTTGATGAGCTCTATGGGAATTCGACCATTTGTGGGCCCATTTATGGGAATTTGGCCATTTGTGGGCCCATTTTTGTTTGTCACTCATTTGGACTAATATGAAATTAAAGCCAAGAATCCATACTTAAGTCCGATTTCTCAATTGTAGTTGAGAATTTTTCTATAAAATTTTAAAAATTAATATTGTGTACATTTTGATGAGCTCTATGGGAATTCGACCATTTGTGGGCCCATTTATGGGAATTTGGCCATTTGTGGTTCCATTTTTGTTTGTCACTCATTTGGACTAATATGAAATTAAAGCCAAGAATCCATACTTAAGTCCGATTTCTCAATTGTAGTTGAGAATTTTTCTATAAAATTTTAAAAATTAATATTGTGTACATATTGATGAGCTCTATGGGAATTCGACCATTTGTGGGCTCATTTATGGGAATTTGGCCATTTGTGGTTCCATTTTTGTTTGTCACTCATTTGGACTAATATGAAATTAAAGCCAAGAATCCATACTTAAGTCCGATTTCTCAATTGTAGTTGAGAATTTTTCTATAAAATTTTAAAAATTAATATTGTGTACATTTTGATGAGCTCTATGGGAATTCGACCATTTGTGGGCCCATTTATGGGAATTTGGCCATTTGTGGTTCCATTTTTGTTTGTCACTCATTTGGACTAATGGGAAATTAAAGCCAAGAATCCTTACTTATTGACTATGTAAGTCCGATTTCTCAATTGTATTTGAGAATTTTTCTATAAAATTTTAAAAATTAATATTGTGTAAATTTTGATGAGCTCTATGGGAATTTGGTCATTTGTGGGCCCATTTATGGGAATTTGGCCATTTGTGGGCCCATTTTTGTTTGTCACTCATTTGGACTAATGGGAAATTAAAGCCAAGAATACATACTTATAGACTATGTAAGTCCGATTTCTCAATTGTATTTGAGAATTTTTCTATAAAATTTTAAAAATTAATGTTGTGTAAATTTTGATGAGCTCTATGGGAATTTGGTCATTTGTGGGCCCATTTATGGGAATTTGGCCATTTGTGGGCCCATTTTTGTTTGTCACTCATTTGGACTAATGGGAAATTAAAGCCAAGGATGTATACTTATTGACTATGTATGTATGTCCGATTTCTCAATTCTATTTGAGAATTTTTCTATAAAATTTTAAAAATTAATATTGTGTAAATTTTGATGAGCTCTATGGGAATTTGGCCATTTGTGGTTCCATTTTTGTTTGTCACTCATTTGGACTAATGGGAAATTAAAGCCAAGAATCCATACTTATAGACTATGTAAGTCCAATTTCTCAATTGTATTTGAAAATTTTTCTATGAAATTTTAAAAATTAATATTGTGTAAATTTTGATGAGCTCTATGGGAATTCGACCATTTGTGGGCCCATTTATGGGAATTTGGCCATTTGTGGGCCCATTTATGGGAATTTGGCCATTTGTGGGCCCATTTTTGTTTGTCACTCATTTGTACTAATGGGAAATTAAAGCCAAGAATCTATACTTATTGACTATGTAAGTCCGATTTCTCAATTGTATTTGAGAATTTTTCTATAAAATTTTAAAAATTAATGTTGTGTAAATTTTGATGAGCTCTATGGGAATTTGGCCATTTGTGGGCCCATTTTTGTTTGTCACTCATTTGGACTAATGGGAAATTAAAGCCAAGAATACATACTTATAGACTATGTAAGTCCGATTTCTCAATTGTATTTGAGAATTTTTCTATAAAATTTTAAAAATTAATGTTGTGTAAATTTTGATGAGCTCTATGGGAATTTGGCCATTTGTGGGCCCATTTTTGTTTGTCACTCATTTGGACTAATGGGAAATTAAAGCCAAGGATGTATACTTATTGACTATGTATGTATGTCCGATTTCTCAATTCTATTTGAGAATTTTTCTATAAAATTTTAAAAATTAATATTGTGTAAATTTTGATGAGCTCTATGGGAATTTGGCCATTTGTGCGCCCATTTATGGGAATTTGGCCATTTGTGGTTCCATTTTTATTTGTCACTCATTTGGACTAATGGGAAATTAAAGCCAAGAATCCATACTTATAGACTATGTAAGTCCAATTTCTCAATTGTATTTGAGAATTTTTCTATAAAATTTTAAAAATTAATATTGTGTAAATTTTGATGAGCTCTATGGGAATTCGACCATTTGTGGGCCCATTTATGGGAATTTGGCCATTTGTGGGCCCATTTTTGTTTGTCACTCATTTGGACTAATATGAAATTAAAGCCAAGAATCCATACTTAAGTCCGATTTCTCAATTGTAGTTGAGAATTTTTCTATAAAATTTTAAAAATTAATATTGTGTACATTTTGATGAGCTCTATGGGAATTCGACCATTTGTGGGCCCATTTATGGGAATTTGGCCATTTGTGGTTCCATTTTTGTTTGTCACTCATTTGGACTAATGGGAAATTAAAGCCAAGAATCCATACTTATAGACTATGTAAGTCCGATTTCTCAATTGTATTTGAGAATTTTTCTATAAAATTTTAAAAATTAATATTGTGTAAATTTTGATGAGCTCTATGGGAATTTGGCCATTTGTGGGCCCATTTATGGGAATTTGGCCATTTGTGGGCCCATTTTTATTTGTCACTCATTTGGACTAATGGGGAATTAAAGCCAAGAATCCATACTTATTGACTATGTAAGTCCGATTTCTCAATTGTATTTAAAAATTTTTCTATAAAATTTTAAAGTTTAAAATTGTGTAAATTTTGATGAGCTCTATGGGAATTCGACCATTTGTGGGCCCATTTATGGGAATTTGGCCATTTGTGGTTCCATTTTTGTTTGTCACACATTTGTACTAATGGGAAATTAAAGCCAAGAATCTATACTTATTGACTATGTAAGTCCGATTTCTCAATTGTATTTGAGAATTTTTCTATAAAATTTTAAAAATTAATATTGTGTACATTTTGATAAGCTCTATGGGAATTCGACCATTTGTGGGCCCATTTAGGGGAATTTGGCCATTTGTGGGCCCATTTTTGTTTGTCACTCATTTGGACTAATATGAAATTAAAGCCAAGAATCCATACTTAAGTCCGATTTCTCAATTGTAGTTGAGAATTTTTCTATAAAATTTTAAAAATTAATATTGTGTACATTTTGATGAGCTCTATGGGAATTCGACCATTTGTGGGCCCATTTATGGGAATTTGGCCCTTTGTGGTTCCATTTTTGTTTGCCACTCATTTGGACTAATGGGAAATTAAAGCCAAGAATCTATACTTATTGACTATGTAAGTCCGATTTCTCAATTGTATTTGAGAATTTTTCTATAAAATTTTAAAAATTAATATTGTGTACATTTTGATAAGCTCTATGGGAATTCGACCATTTGTGGGCCCATTTATGGGAATTTGGCCATTTGTGGGCCCATTTTTGTTTGTCACTCATTTGGACTAATATGAAATTAAAGCCAAGAATCCATACTTAAGTCCGATTTCTCAATTGTAGTTGAGAATTTTTCTATAAAATTTTAAAAATTAATATTGTGTACATTTTGATGAGCTCTATGGGAATTCGGCAATTTGTGGGCCCATTTATGGGAATTTGGCCATTTGTGGTTCCATTTTTGTTTGTCACTCATTTGGACTAATGGGAAATTAAAGCCGAGAATCCATACTTATAGACTATGTAAGTCCGATTTCTCAATTATATTTGAGAATTTTTCTATAAAATTTTAAAAATTAATATTGTGTAAAGTTTGATGAGCTCTATGGGAATTTGGCCATTTGTGGGCCCATTTATGGGAATTTGGCCATTTGTGGGCCCATTTTTGTTTGTCACTCATTTGGACTAACGGGGAATTAAAGCCAAGAATCCATACTTATTGACTATGTAAGTCCGATTTCTCAATTGTATTTGAGAATTTTTCTAAAAAATTTTAAAAATTAATATTGTGTAAATTTTGATGAGCTCTATGGGAATTTGGCCATTTGTGGGCCCATTTTTGTTTGTCACTCATTTGGACTAATGGGGAATTAAAGCCAAGAATCCATACTTATTGACTATGTAAGTCCGATTTCTCAATTGTATTTGAGAATTTTTCTATAAAATTTTAAAAATTAATATTGTGTAAATTTTGATGAGCTCTATGGGAATTTGGCCATTTGTGGGCACATTTTTGTTTGTCACTCATTTGGACCAATGGGAAATTAAAGCCAAGAATTCATACTTATTGACTATGTAAGTCCGATTTCTCAATTGTATTTGAGAATTTTTCTATAAAATTTTAAAAATTAATATTGTGTAAATTTTGATGAGCTCTATGGGAATTTGTCCATTTGTGGGCCCATTTATGGGAATTTGGCCATTTGTGGGCCCATTTTTGTTTGTCACTCATTTGGACTAATGGGGAATTAAAGCCAAGAATCCATACTTATTGACTATGTAAGTCCGATTTCTCAATTGTATTTGAGAATTTTTCTATAAAATTTTAAAAATTAATATTGTGTACATTTTGATGAGCTCTATGGGAATTCGACCATTTGTGGGCCCATTTTTGTTTGTCACTCATTTGGACTAATGGGAAATTAAAGCCAAGAATCTATACTTATTGACTATGTTAGTCCGATTTCTCAATTGTATTTCAGAATTTTGCTATAAAATTTTAAAAATTAATATTGTGTACATTTTGATGAGCTCTATGGGAATTCGACCATTTGTGGGCCCATTTTTGTTTGTCACTCATTTGGACTAATGGGGAATTAAAGCCAAGAATCCATACTTATTGACTATGTAAGTCCGATTTCTCAATTGTATTTGAGAATTTTTCTATAAAATTTTAAAAATTAATATTGTGTACATTTTGATGAGCTCTATGGGAATTCGACCATTTGTGGGCCCATTTTTGTTTGTCACTCATTTGGACTAATGGGGAATTAAAGCCAAGAATCCATACTTATTGACTATGTAAGTCCGATTTCTCAATTGTATTTGAGAATTTTTCTATAAAATTTTAAAAATTAATATTGTGTACATTTTGATGAGCTCTATGGGAATTCGACCATTTGTGGGCCCATTTTTGTTTGTCACTCATTTGGACTAATGGGAAATTAAAGCCAAGAACAAGAATCTATACTTATAGACTATGTAAGTCCGATTTCTCAATTGTATTTGAGAACTTTTCTATAAAATTTTAAAAATTAATATTGTGTAAATTTTGATGAGCTCTATGGGAATTTGGCCATTTGTGGGCCCATTTTTGTTTGTCACTCATTTGGACTAATGGGAAATTAAAGCCAAGAATCTGTACTTATAGACTATGTAAGTCCGATTTCTCAATTGTATTTGAGAACTTTTCTATAAAATTTTAAAAATTAATATTGTGTAAATTTTGATGAGCTCTATGGGAATTTGGCCATTTGTGAGCCCATTTTTGTTTGTCACTCATTTGGACTAATGGGAAATTAAAGCCAAGAATCTATACTTATTGACTATGTAAGTCCGATTTCTCAATTGTATTTGAGAATTTTTCTATAAAATTTTAAAAATTAATATTGTGTAAATTTTGATGAGCTCTATGGGAATTTGGCCATTTGTGGGCCCATTTTTGTTTGTCACTCATTTGGACTAATGGGAAATTAAAGCCAAGAATCTATACTTATAGACTATGTAAGTCCGATTTCTCAATTGTATTTGAGAACTTTTCTATAAAATTTTAAAAATTAATATTGTGTACATTTTGATGAGCTCTATGGGAATTCGACCATTTGTGGGCCCATTTTTGTTTGTCACTCATTTGGACTAATGGGAAATTAAAGCCAAGAATCTATACTTATTGACTATGTAAGTCCGATTTCTCAATTGTATTTGAGAATTTTTCTATAAAATTTTAAAAATTAATATTGTGTACATTTTGATGAGCTCTATGGGAATTCGACCATTTGTGGGCCCATTTTTGTTTGTCACTCATTTGGACCAATTGGAAATTAAAGCCAAGAATCCATACTTATTGACTATGTAAGTCCGATTTCTCAATTGTATTTGAGAATTTTTCTATAAAATTTTAAAAATTAATATTGTGTAAATTTTGATGAGCTCTATGGGAATTTGGCCATTTGTTGGCCCATTTTTGTTTGTCAATCATTTGGACTAATGGGAAATTAAAGCCAAGAATCTATACTTATTGACTATGTAAGTCCGATTTCTCAATTGTATTTGAGAGTTTTTCTATAAAATTTTAAAAATTAATATTGTGTAAATTTTGATGAGCTCTATGGGAATTTGGGCATTTGTGGGCCCATTTTTGTTTGTCAATCATTTGGACTAATGGGAAATTAAAGCCAAAAATCTATACTTATTGACTATGTAAGTCCGATTTCTTAATTGTATTTGAGAATTTTTCTATAAAATTTTAAAAATTAATATTGTGTACATTTTGATAAGCTCTATGGGAATTCGACCATTTGTGGGCCCATTTATGGGAATTTGGCCATTTGTGGTTCCATTTTTGTTTGTCACTCATTTGGACTAATGGGAAATTAAAGCCAAGAATCCATACTTATAGACTATGTAAGTCCGATTTCTCAATTGTATTTGAGAACTTTTCTATAAAATTTTAAACATTAATATTGTATAAATTTTGATGAGCTCTATGGGAATTTGGCCATTTGTGGGCCGTTTTTGTTTGTCACTCATTTGGACTAATGGGAAATTAAAGCCAAGAATTTATACTTATTGACTATGTAAGTCCGATTTCTCAATTGTATTTGAGAATTTTTCTATAAAATTTAAAAAATTAATATTGTGTACATTTTGATGAGCTCTATGGGAATTCGACCATTTGTGGGCCCATTTATGGGAATTTGGCCATTTGTGGTTCCATTTTTGTTTGTCACTCATTTGGACTAATGGGAAATTAAAGCCAAGAATCCATACTTATAGACTATGTAAGTCCGATTTCTCAATTGTATTTGAGAATTTTTCTATAAAATTTTAAAAATTAATATTGTGTAAATTTTGATGAGCTCTATGGGAATTTGGCTATTTGTGGGCCCATTTTTGTTTGTCACTCATTTGGACTAATGGGAAATTAAAGCCAAGAATCCATACTTATAGACTATGTAAGTCCGATTTCTCAATTGTATTTGAGAATTTTTCTATAAAATTTTAAAAATTAATATTGTGTAAATTTTGATGAGCTCTATGGGAATTTGGCTATTTGTGGGCCCATTTTTGTTTGTCACTCATTTGGACTAATGGGAAATTAAAGCCAAGAATCCATACTTATAGACTATGTAAGTCCGATTTCTCAATTGTATTTGAGAATTTTTCTATAAAATTTAAAAAATTAATATTGTGTAAATTTTGATGAGCTCTATGGGAATTTGGCTATTTGTGGGCCCATTTTTGTTTGTCACTCATTTGGACTAATGGGAAATTAAAGCCAAGAATCCATACTTATAGACTATGTAAGTCCGATTTCTCAATTGTATTAGAGAATTTTTCTATAAAATTTAAAAAATTAATATTGTGTAAATTTTGATGAGCTCTATGGGAATTTTGCTATTTGTGGGCCCATTTTTGTTTGTCACTCATTTGGACTAATGGGAAATTAAAGCCAAGAATCCATACTTATAGACTATGTAAGTCCGATTTCTCAATTGTATTTGAGAATTTTTCTATAAAATTTTAAAAATTAATATTGTGTAAATTTTGATGAGCTCTATGGGAATTTGGCTATTTGTGGGCCCATTTTTGTTTGTCACTCATTTGGACTAATGGGAAATTAAAGCCAAGAATCCATACTTATAGACTATGTAAGTCCGATTTCTCAATTGTATTTGAGAATTTTTCTATAAAATTTTAAAAATTAATATTGTGTAAATTTTGATGAGCTCTATGGGAATTTGGCTATTTGTGGGCCCATTTTTGTTTGTCACTCATTTGGACTAATGGGAAATTAAAGCCAAGAATCCATACTTATAGACTATGTAAGTCCGATTTCTCAATTGTATTTGAGAATTTTTCTATAAAATTTAAAAAATTAATATTGTGTACATTTTGATGAGCTCTATGGGAATTCGACCATTTGTGGGCCCATTTATGGGAATTTGGCCATTTGTGGTTCCATTTTTGTTTGTCACTCATTTGGACTAATGGGAAATTAAAGCCAAGAATCCATACTTATAGACTATGTAAGTCCGATTTCTCAATTGTATTTGAGAATTTTTCTATAAAATTTTAAAAATTAATATTGTGTAAATTTTGATGAGCTCTATGGGAATTTGGCTATTTGTGGGCCCATTTTTGTTTGTCACTCATTTGGACTAATGGGAAATTAAAGCCAAGAATCCATACTTATAGACTATGTAAGTCCGATTTCTCAATTGTATTTGAGAATTTTTCTATAAAATTTAAAAAATTAATATTGTGTAAATTTTGATGAGCTCTATGGGAATTTGGCTATTTGTGGGCCCATTTTTGTTTGTCACTCATTTGGACTAATGGGAAATTAAAGCCAAGAATCCATACTTATAGACTATGTAAGTCCGATTTCTCAATTGTATTAGAGAATTTTTCTATAAAATTTAAAAAATTAATATTGTGTAAATTTTGATGAGCTCTATGGGAATTTGGCTATTTGTGGGCCCATTTTTGTTTGTCACTCATTTGGACTAATGGGAAATTAAAGCCAAGAATCCATACTTATAGACTATGTAAGTCCGATTTCTCAATTGTATTTGAGAATTTTTCTATAAAATTTAAAAAATTAATATTGTGTAAATTTTGATGAGCTCTATGGGAATTTGGCTATTTGTGGGCCCATTTTTGTTTGTCACTCATTTGGACTAATGGGAAATTAAAGCCAAGAATCCATACTTATAGACTATGTAAGTCCGATTTCTCAATTGTATTAGAGAATTTTTCTATAAAATTTTAAAAATTAATATTGTGTAAATTTTGATGAGCTCTATGGGAATTTGGCTATTTGTGGGCCCATTTTTGTTTGTCACTCATTTGGACTAATGGGAAATTAAAGCCAAGAATCCATACTTATAGACTATGTAAGTCCGATTTCTCAATTGTATTTGAGAATTTTTCTATAAAATTTTAAAAATTAATATTGTGTACATTTTGATAAGCTCTATGGGAATTCGACCATTTGTGGGCCCATTTATGGGAATTTGGCCATTTGTGGTTCCATTTTTGTTTGTCACTCATTTGGACTAATGGGAAATTAAAGCCAAGAATCCATACTTATAGACTATGTAAGTCCGATTTCTCAATTGTATTTGAGAATTTTTCTATAAAATTTAAAAAATTAAAATTGTGTAAATTTTGATGAGCTCTATCGGAATTTGGCCATTTGTGGGCCCATTTATGGGAATTTGGCCATTTGTGGACCCATTTTTGTTTGTCACTTATTTGGACTAATGGGAAATTAAAGCCAAGAATCCATACTTATAGACTATGTAAGTCCGATTTCTCAATTGTATTTGAGAATTTTTCTATAAAATTTTAAAAATTAATATTGTGTACATTTTGATAAGCTCTATGGGAATTCGACCATTTGTGGGCCCATTTATGGGAATTTGGCCATTTGTGGTTCCATTTTTGTTTGTCACTCATTTGGACTAATGGGAAATTAAAGCCAAGAATCCATACTTATAGACTATGTAAGTCCGATTTCTCAATTGTATTTGAGAATTTTTCTATAAAATTTAAAAAATTAATATTGTGTACATTTTGATGAGCTCTATGGGAATTTGGCCATTTGTGGGCCCATTTATGGGAATTTGGCCATTTGTGGGCCCATTTTTATTTGTCACTCATTTGGACTAATATGAAATTAAAGCCAAGAATCCATACTTAAGTCCGATTTCTCAATTGTAGTTGAGAATTTTTCTATAAAATTTTAAAAATTAATATTGTGTACATTTTGATGAGCTCTATGGGAATTCGACCATTTGTGGGCCCTTTTATGGGAATTTGGCCATTTGTGGTTCCATTTTTGTTTGTCACTCATTTGGACTAATGGGAAATTAAAGCCAAGAATCCATACTTATAGACAATGTAAGTCCGATTTCTCAATTGTATTTGAGAATTTTTCTATAAAATTTTAAAAATTAATATTGTGTACATTTTGATGAGCTCTATGGGAATTCGACCATTTGTGGGCCCATTTTTGTTTGTCAATCATTTGGACTAATGGGAAATTAAAGCCAAGAATCCATACTTATAGACTATGTAAGTCCGATTTCTCAATTGTATTTGAGAATTTTTCTATAAAATTTTAAAAATTAATATTGTGTAAATTTTGATGAGCTCTATGGGAATTCGACCATTTGTGGGCACATTTTTGTTTGTCACTCATGTGGACTAATGGGAAATTAAAGCCAAGAATCCATACTTAAGTCCGATTTCTCAATTGTATTTGAAAATTTTTCTATAAAATTTTAAAAATTAATATTGTGTAAATTTTGATGAGCTCTATGGGAATTCGACCATTTGTGGGCCCATTTATGGGAATTCGGCCATTTGTGGGCCCATTTTTGTTTGTCACTCATTTGCACTAATGGGAAATTAAAGCCAAGAATCTATACTTATTGACTATGTAAGTCCGATTTCTCAATTGTATTTGAGAATTTTTCTATAAAATTTTAAAAATTAATATTGTGTACATTTTGATGAGCTCTATGGGAATTCGACCATTTGTGGGCCCATTTTTGTTTGTCAATCATTTGGACTAATGGGAAATTAAAGCCAAGAATCCATACTTATAGACTATGTAAGTCCGATTTCTCAATTGTATTTGAGAATTTTTCTATAAAATTTTAAAAATTAATATTGTGTACATTTTGATGAGCTCTATGGGAATTCGACCATTTGTGGGCCCATTTATGGGAATTTGGCCATTTGTGGTTCCATTTTTGTTTGTCACTCATTTGGACTAATGGAAAATTAAAGCCAAGAATCCATACTTAAGTCCGATTTCTCAATTGTATTTGAAAATTTTTCTATAAAATTTTAAAAATTAATATTGTGTAAATTTTGATGAGCTCTATGGGAATTCGACCATTTGTGGGCACATTTTTGTTTGTCACTCATTTGGACTAATGGGAAATTAAAGCCAAGAATCCATACTTATAGACTATGTAAGTCCGATTTCTCAATTGTATTTGAGAATTTTTCTATAAAATTTTAAAAATTAATATTGTGTAAATTTTGATGAGCTCTATGGGAATTTGGCCATTTGTGGGCCCATTTATGGGAATTTGGCCATTTGTGGTTCCATTTTTGTTTGTCACTCATTTGGACTAATGGGAAATTAAAGCCAAGAATCCATACTTATAGACTATGTAAGTCCGATTTCTCAATTGTATTTGAGAATTTTTCTATAAAATTTTAAAAATTAATATTGTGTAAATTTTGATGAGCTCTATGGGAATTTGGCCAATTGTGGGCCCATTTATGGGAATTTGGCCATTTGTGGGCCCATTTTTGTTTGTCAATCATGTGGACTAATGGGAAATTAAAGCCAAGAATGTATACTTATTGACTATGTATGTCCGATTTCTCAATTGTATTTTAGAATTTTTCTATAAAATTTTAAAAATTAATATTGTGTAAATTTTGATGAGCTCTATCGGAATTTGGCCATTTGTGGGCCCATTTATGGGAATTTGGCCATTTGTGGGCCCATTTATGGGAATTTGGCCATTTGTGGGCCCATTTTTGTTTGTCACTCATTTGGACTAATGGGAAATTAAAGCCAAGAATCCATACTTATAGACTATGTAAGTCCGATTTCTCAATTGTATTTGAGAATTTTTCTATAAAATTTTAAAAATTAATATTGTGTAAATTTTGATGAGCTCTATCGGAATTTGGCCATTTGTGGGCCCATTTATGGGAATTTGGCCATTTGTGGGCCCATTTTTGTTTGTCACTCATTTGGACTAATGGGAAATTAAAGCCAAGAATCCATACTTATAGACTATGTAAGTCCGATTTCTCAATTGTATTTGAGAATTTTTCTATAAAATTTTAAAAATTAATATTGTGTAAATTTTGATGAGCTCTATCGGAATTTGGCCATTTGTGGGCCCATTTATGGGAATTTGGCCATTTGTGGGCCCATTTATGGGAATTTGGCCATTTGTGGGCCCATTTTTGTTTGTCACTCATTTGGACTAATGGGAAATTAAAGCCAAGAATCCATACTTATAGACTATGTAAGTCCGATTTCTCAATTGTATTTGAGAATTTTTCTATAAAATTTAAAAAATTAATATTGTGTAAATTTTGATGAGCTCTATGGGAATTTGGCTATTTGTGGGCCCATTTTTGTTTGTCACTCATTTGGACTAATGGGAAATTAAAGCCAAGAATCCATACTTATAGACTATGTAAGTCCGATTTCTCAATTGTATTAGAGAATTTTTCTATAAAATTTTAAAAATTAATATTGTGTAAATTTTGATGAGCTCTATGGGAATTTGGCTATTTGTGGGCCCATTTTTGTTTGTCACTCATTTGGACTAATGGGAAATTAAAGCCAAGAATCCATACTTATAGACTATGTAAGTCCGATTTCTCAATTGTATTTGAGAATTTTTCTATAAAATTTTAAAAATTAATATTGTGTACATTTTGATAAGCTCTATGGGAATTCGACCATTTGTGGGCCCATTTATGGGAATTTGGCCATTTGTGGTTCCATTTTTGTTTGTCACTCATTTGGACTAATGGGAAATTAAAGCCAAGAATCCATACTTATAGACTATGTAAGTCCGATTTCTCAATTGTATTTGAGAATTTTTCTATAAAATTTAAAAAATTAAAATTGTGTAAATTTTGATGAGCTCTATCGGAATTTGGCCATTTGTGGGCCCATTTATGGGAATTTGGCTATTTGTGGGCCCATTTTTGTTTGTCACTCATTTGGACTAATGGGAAATTAAAGCCAAGAATCCATACTTATAGACTATGTAAGTCCGATTTCTCAATTGTATTTGAGAATTTTTCTATAAAATTTTAAAAATTAATATTGTGTACATTTTGATAAGCTCTATGGGAATTCGACCATTTGTGGGCCCATTTATGGGAATTTGGCCATTTGTGGTTCCATTTTTGTTTGTCACTCATTTGGACTAATGGGAAATTAAAGCCAAGAATCCATACTTATAGACTATGTAAGTCCGATTTCTCAATTGTATTTGAGAATTTTTCTATAAAATTTAAAAAATTAAAATTGTGTAAATTTTGATGAGCTCTATGGGAATTTGGCCATTTGTGGGCACATTTTTGTTTGTCACTCATTTGGACTAATGGGAAATTAAAGCCAAGAATCCATACTTGTAGACTATGTAAGTCCGATTTCTCAATTGTATTTGAGAATTTTTCTATAAAATTTAAAAAATTAAAATTGTGTAAATTTTGATGAGCTCTATGGGAATTTGGCCATTTGTGGGCACATTTTTGTTTGTCACTCATTTGGACTAATGGGAAATTAAAGCCAAGAATCCATACTTATAGACTATGTAAGTCCGATTTCTCAATTGTATTTGAGAATTTTTCTATAAAATTTTAAAAATTAATATTGTGTAAATTTTGATGAGCTCTATGGGAATTTGGCCATTTGTGGGCCCATTAATGGGAATTTGGCCATTTGTGGTTCCATTTTTGTTTGTCACTCATTTGGACTAATGGGAAATTAAAGCCAAGAATCCATACTTATAGACTATGTAAGTCCGATTTCTCAATTGTATTTGAGAATTTTTCTATAAAATTTTAAAAATTAATATTGTGTAAATTTTGATGAGCTCTATGGGAATTTGGCCATTTGTGGGCCCATTTATGGGAATTTGGCCATTTGTGGTTCCATTTTTGTTTGTCACTCATTTGGACTAATGGGAAATTAAAGCCAAGAATCCATACTTATAGACTATGTAAGTCCGATTTCTCAATTGTATTTGAGAATTTTTCTATAAAATTTTAAAAATTAATATTGTGTAAATTTTGATGAGCTCTATGGGAATTTGGCCATTTGTGGGCCCATTTATGGGAATTTGGCCATTTGTGGGCCCATTTTTGTTTGTCAATCATGTGGACTAATGGGAAATTAAAGCCAAGAATGTATACTTATTGACTATGTATGTCCGATTTCTCAATTGTATTTTAGAATTTTTCTATAAAATTTTAAAAATTAATATTGTGTAAATTTTGATGAGCTCTATCGGAATTTGGCCATTTGTGGGCCCATTTATGGGAATTTGGCCATTTGTGGGCCCATTTATGGGAATTTGGCCATTTGTGGGCCCATTTTTGTTTGTCACTCATTTGGACTAATGGGAAATTAAAGCCAAGAATCCATACTTATAGACTATGTAAGTCCGATTTCTCAATTGTATTTGAGAATTTTTCTATAAAATTTTAAAAATTAATATTGTGTAAATTTTGATGAGCTCTATCGGAATTTGGCCATTTGTGGGCCCATTTATGGGAATTTGGCCATTTGTGGGCCCATTTATGGGAATTTGGCCATTTGTGGGCCCATTTTTGTTTGTCACTCATTTGGACTAATGGGAAATTAAAGCCAAGAATCCATACTTATAGACTATGTAAGTCCGATTTCTCAATTGTATTTGAGAATTTTTCTATAAAATTTTAAAAATTAATATTGTGTAAATTTTGATGAGCTCTATCGGAATTTGGCCATTTGTGGGCCCATTTATGGGAATTTGGCCATTTGTGGGCCCATTTATGGGAATTTGGCCATTTGTGGGCCCATTTTTGTTTGTCACTCATTTGGACTAATGGGAAATTAAAGCCAAGAATCCATACTTATAGACTATGTAAGTCCGATTTCTCAATTGTATTTGAGAATTTTTCTATAAAATTTAAAAAATTAATATTGTGTAAATTTTGATGAGCTCTATGGGAATTTGGCTATTTGTGGGCCCATTTTTGTTTGTCACTCATTTGGACTAATGGGAAATTAAAGCCAAGAATCCATACTTATAGACTATGTAAGTCCGATTTCTCAATTGTATTAGAGAATTTTTCTATAAAATTTTAAAAATTAATATTGTGTAAATTTTGATGAGCTCTATGGGAATTTGGCTATTTGTGGGCCCATTTTTGTTTGTCACTCATTTGGACTAATGGGAAATTAAAGCCAAGAATCCATACTTATAGACTATGTAAGTCCGATTTCTCAATTGTATTTGAGAATTTTTCTATAAAATTTTAAAAATTAATATTGTGTACATTTTGATAAGCTCTATGGGAATTCGACCATTTGTGGGCCCATTTATGGGAATTTGGCCATTTGTGGTTCCATTTTTGTTTGTCACTCATTTGGACTAATGGGAAATTAAAGCCAAGAATCCATACTTATAGACTATGTAAGTCCGATTTCTCAATTGTATTTGAGAATTTTTCTATAAAATTTAAAAAATTAAAATTGTGTAAATTTTGATGAGCTCTATCGGAATTTGGCCATTTGTGGGCCCATTTATGGGAATTTGGCTATTTGTGGGCCCATTTTTGTTTGTCACTCATTTGGACTAATGGGAAATTAAAGCCAAGAATCCATACTTATAGACTATGTAAGTCCGATTTCTCAATTGTATTTGAGAATTTTTCTATAAAATTTTAAAAATTAATATTGTGTACATTTTGATAAGCTCTATGGGAATTCGACCATTTGTGGGCCCATTTATGGGAATTTGGCCATTTGTGGTTCCATTTTTGTTTGTCACTCATTTGGACTAATGGGAAATTAAAGCCAAGAATCCATACTTATAGACTATGTAAGTCCGATTTCTCAATTGTATTTGAGAATTTTTCTATAAAATTTAAAAAATTAAAATTGTGTAAATTTTGATGAGCTCTATGGGAATTTGGCCATTTGTGGGCACATTTTTGTTTGTCACTCATTTGGACTAATGGGAAATTAAAGCCAAGAATCCATACTTATAGACTATGTAAGTCCGATTTCTCAATTGTATTTGAGAATTTTTCTATAAAATTTAAAAAATTAAAATTGTGTAAATTTTGATGAGCTCTATGGGAATTTGGCCATTTGTGGGCACATTTTTGTTTGTCACTCATTTGGACTAATGGGAAATTAAAGCCAAGAATCCATACTTATAGACTATGTAAGTCCGATTTCTCAATTGTATTTGAGAATTTTTCTATAAAATTTTAAAAATTAATATTGTGTAAATTTTGATGAGCTCTATGGGAATTTGGCCATTTGTGGGCCCATTAATGGGAATTTGGCCATTTGTGGTTCCATTTTTGTTTGTCACTCATTTGGACTAATGGGAAATTAAAGCCAAGAATCCATACTTATAGACTATGTAAGTCCGATTTCTCAATTGTATTTGAGAATTTTTCTATAAAATTTTAAAAATTAATATTGTGTAAATTTTGATGAGCTCTATGGGAATTTGGCCATTTGTGGGCCCATTTATGGGAATTTGGCCATTTGTGGGCCCATTTTTGTTTGTCAATCATGTGGACTAATGGGAAATTAAAGCCAAGAATGTATACTTATTGACTATGTATGTCCGATTTCTCAATTGTATTTTAGAATTTTTCTATAAAATTTTAAAAATTAATATTGTGTAAATTTTGATGAGCTCTATCGGAATTTGGCCATTTGTGGGCCCATTTATGGGAATTTGGCCATTTGTGGGCCCATTTATGGGAATTTGGCCATTTGTGGGCCCATTTTTGTTTGTCACTCATTTGGACTAATGGGAAATTAAAGCCAAGAATCCATACTTATAGACTATGTAAGTCCGATTTCTCAATTGTATTTGAGAATTTTTCTATAAAATTTTAAAAATTAATATTGTGTAAATTTTGATGAGCTCTATCGGAATTTGGCCATTTGTGGGCCCATTTATGGGAATTTGGCCATTTGTGGGCCCATTTATGGGAATTTGGCCATTTGTGGGCCCATTTTTGTTTGTCACTCATTTGGACTAATGGGAAATTAAAGCCAAGAATCCATACTTATAGACTATGTAAGTCCGATTTCTCAATTGTATTTGAGAATTTTTCTATAAAATTTTAAAAATTAATATTGTGTAAATTTTGATGAGCTCTATCGGAATTTGGCCATTTGTGGGCCCATTTATGGGAATTTGGCCATTTGTGGGCCCATTTATGGGAATTTGGCCATTTGTGGGCCCATTTTTGTTTGTCACTCATTTGGACTAATGGGAAATTAAAGCCAAGAATCCATACTTATAGACTATGTAAGTCCGATTTCTCAATTGTATTTGAGAATTTTTCTATAAAATTTTAAAAATTAATATTGTGTAAATTTTGATGAGCTCTATCGGAATTTGGCCATTTGTGGGCCCATTTATGGGAATTTGGCCATTTGTGGGCCCATTTATGGGAATTCGACCATTTGTGGGCCCATTTATGGGAATTTAGCCATTTGTGGTTCCATTTTTGTTTGTCACTCATTTGGACTAATGGGAAATTAAAGCCAAGAATCCATACTTATAGACTATGTAAGTCCGCTTTCTCAATTGTATTAGAGAATTTTTCTATAAAATTTTAAAAATTAATATTGTGTAAATTTTGATGAGCTCTATGGGAATTCGACCATTTGTGGGCCCATTTTTGTTTGTCAATCATTTGGACTAATGGGAAATTAAAGCCAAGAATCCATACTTATAGACTATGTAAGTCCGATTTCTCAATTGTATTTCAGAATTTTTCTATAAAATTTTAAAAATTAATATTGTGTAAATTTTGATGAGCTCTATGGGAATTCGACCATTTGTGGGCCCATTTTTGTTTGTCAATCATTTGGACTAATGGGAAATTAAAGCCAAGAATCTATACTTATTGACTATGTTAGTCCGATTTCTCAATTGTATTTCAGAATTTTGCTATAAAATTTTAAAAATTAATATTGTGTAAATTTTGATGAGCTCTATGGGAATTCGACCATTTGTGGGCCCATTTTTGTTTGTCAATCATTTGGACTAATGGGAAATTAAAGCCAAGAATCCATACTTATAGACTATGTAAGTCCGATTTCTCAATTGTATTTGAGAATTTTTCTATAAAATTTTAAAAATTAATATTGTGTACATTTTGATGAGCTCTATGGGAATTCGACCATTTGTGGGCCCATTTTTGTTTGTCAATCATTTGGACTAATGGGAAATTAAAGCCAAAAATCTATACTTATTGACTATGTAAGTCCGATTTCTCAATTGTATTTGAGAATTTTTCTATAAAATTTTAAAAATTAATATTGTGTACATTTTGATGAGCTCTATGGGAATTCGAACATTTGTGGGCCCATTTATGGGAATTTGGCCATTTGTGGTTTCATTTTTGATTGTCACTCATTTGGACCAATTGGAAATTAAAGCCAAGAATCCATACTTATTGACTATGTAAGTCCGATTTCTCAATTGTATTTGAGAGTTTTTCTATAAAATTTTAAAAATTAATATTGTGTAAATTTTGATGAGCTCTATGGGAATTTGGGCATTTGTGGGCCCATTTTTGTTTGTCAATCATTTGGACTAATGGGAAATTAAAGCCAAAAATCTATACTTATTGACTATGTAAGTCCGATTTCTCAATTGTATTTGAGAATTTTTCTATAAAATTTTAAAAATTAATATTGTGTACATTTTGATAAGCTCTATGGGAATTCGACCATTTGTGGGCCCATTTATGGGAATTTGGCCATTTGTGGTTCCATTTTTGTTTGTCACTCATTTGGACTAATGGGAAATTAAAGCCAAGAATCCATACTTATAGACTATGTAAGTCCGATTTCTCAATTGTATTTGAGAACTTTTCTATAAAATTTTAAACATTAATATTGTATAAATTTTGATGAGCTCTATGGGAATTTGGCCATTTGTGGGCCGTTTTTGTTTGTCACTCATTTGGACTAATGGGAAATTAAAGCCAAGAATTTATACTTATTGACTATGTAAGTCCGATTTCTCAATTGTATTTGAGAATTTTTCTATAAAATTTAAAAAATTAATATTGTGTACATTTTGATGAGCTCTATGGGAATTCGACCATTTGTGGGCCCATTTATGGGAATTTGGCCATTTGTGGTTCCATTTTTGTTTGTCACTCATTTATACTAATGGGAAATTAAAGCCAAGAATCCATACTTATAGACTATGTAAGTCCGCTTTCTCAATTGTATTAGAGAATTTTTCTATAAAATTTTAAAAATTAATATTGTGTAAATTTTGATGAGCTCTATGGGAATTTGGCTATTTGTGGGCCCATTTTTGTTTGTCACTCATTTGGACTAATGGGAAATTAAAGCCAAGAATCCATACTTATAGACTATGTAAGTCCGATTTCTCAATTGTATTTGAGAATTTTTCTATAAAATTTAAAAAATTAAAATTGTGTAAATTTTGATGAGCTCTATGGGAATTTGGCCATTTGTGGGCCCATTTATGGGAATTTGGCCATTTGTGGGCCCATTTTTGTTTGTCACTTATTTGGAGTAATGGGAAATTAAAGCCAAGAATCCATACTTATAGATTATGTAAGTCCGATTTCTCAATTGTATTTGAGAATTTTTCTATAAAATTTAAAAAATTATAATTGTGTAAATTTTGATGAGCTCTATGGGAATTTGGCCATTTGTGGGCCCATTTTTGTTTGTCACTTATTTGGAGTAATGGGAAATTAAAGCCAAGAATCCATACTTATAGATTATGTAAGTCCGATTTCTCAATTGTATTTGAGAATTTTTCTATAAAATTTAAAAAATTATAATTGTGTAAATTTTGATGAGCTCTATCGGAATTTGGCCATTTGTGGGCCCATTTATGGGAATTTGGCCATTTGTGGGCCCATTTATGGGAATTTGGCCATTTGTAGGCCCATTTATGGGAATTTGGCCATTTGTGGGCCCATTTTTGTTTGTCACTCATTTGGACTAATGGGAAATTAAAGCCAAGAATCCATACTTATAGACTATGTAAGTCCGATTTCTCAATTGTATTTGAGAATTTTTCTATAAAATTTTAAAAATTAATATTGTGTAAATTTTGATGAGCTCTATCGGAATTTGGCCATTTGTGGGCCCATTTATGGGAATTTGGCCATTTGTGGGTTCATTTATGGGAATTTGGCCATTTGTGGGCCCATTTTTGTTTGTCACTCATTTGGACTAATGGGAAATTAAAGCCAAGAATCCATACTTATAGACTATGTAAGTCCGATTTCTCAATTGTATTTGAGAATTTTTCTATAAAATTTTAAAAATTAATATTGTGTAAATTTTGATGAGCTCTATCGGAATTTGGCCATTTGTGGGCCCATTTATGGGAATTTGGCCATTTGTGGGCCCATTTTTGTTTGTCACTCATTTGGACTAATGGGAAATTAAAGCCAAGAATCCATACTTATAGACTATGTAAGTCAGATTTCTCAATTGTATTTGAGAATTTTTCTATATAATTTTTAAAAATTAATATTGTGTAAATTTTGATGAGCTCTATGGGAATTTGGCCATTTATGGGCCCATTTTTGTTTGTCACTCATTTGGACTAATGGGAAATTAAAGCCAAGAATCCATACTTATAGACTATGTAAGTCCGATTTCTCAATTGTATTTGAGAATTTTTCTATAAAATTTTAAAAATTAATATTGTGTAAATTTTGATGAGCTCTATGGGAATTTGGCCATTTGTGGGCCCATTTTTGTTTGTCACTCATTTGGACTAATGGGAAATTAAAGCCAAGAATCTATACTTATTGACTATGTAAGTCCGATTTCTCAATTGTATTTGAGAATTTTTCTATAAAATTTTAAAAATTAATATTGTGTAAATTTTGATGAGCTCTATGGGAATTTGGCCATTTGTGGGCCCATTTTTGTTTGTCACTCATTTGGACTAATGGGAAATTAAAGCCAAGAACCTATACTTATTGACTATGTAAGTCCGATTTTTCAATTGTATTTTAGAATTTTTCTATAAAATTTTAAAAATTAATATTGTGTAAATTTTGATGAGCTCTATCGGAATTTGGCCATTTGTGGGCCCATTTATGGGAATTTGGCCATTTGTGGGCCCATTTATGGGAATTTGGCCATTTGTGGGCCCATTTATGGGAATTTGGCCATTTGTGGGCCCATTTTTGTTTGTCACTCATTTGGACTAATGGGAAATTAAAGCCAAGAATCTATACTTATTGACTATGTAAGTCCGATTTCTCAATTGTATTTGAGAATTTTTCTATAAAATTTTAAAAATTAATATTGTGTAAATTTTGATGAGCTCTATGGGAATTTGGCCATTTGTGGGCCCATTTTTGTTTGTCACTCATTTGGACTAATGGGAAATTAAAGCCAAGAATCTATACTTATTGACTATGTAAGTCCGATTTCTCAATTGTATTTTAGAATTTTTCTATAAAATTTTAAAAATTAATATTGTGTACATTTTGATAAGCTCTATGGGAATTCGACCATTTGTGGGCCCATTTATGGGAATTTGGCCATTTGTGGTTCCATTTTTGTTTGTCACTCATTTGGACTAATGGGAAATTAAAGCCAAGAATCCATACTTATAGACTATGTAAGTCCGATTTCTCAATTGTATTTGAGAACTTTTCTATAAAATTTTAAACATTAATATTGTATAAATTTTGATGAGCTCTATGGGAATTTGGCCATTTGTGGGCCGTTTTTGTTTGTCACTCATTTGGACTAATGGGAAATTAAAGCCAAGAATTTATACTTATTGACTATGTAAGTCCGATTTCTCAATTGTATTTGAGAATTTTTCTATAAAATTTAAAAAATTAATATTGTGTACATTTTGATGAGCTCTATGGGAATTCGACCATTTGTGGGCCCATTTATGGGAATTTGGCCATTTGTGGTTCCATTTTTGTTTGTCACTCATTTATACTAATGGGAAATTAAAGCCAAGAATCCATACTTATAGACTATGTAAGTCCGCTTTCTCAATTGTATTAGAGAATTTTTCTATAAAATTTTAAAAATTAATATTGTGTAAATTTTGATGAGCTCTATGGGAATTTGGCTATTTGTGGGCCCATTTTTGTTTGTCACTCATTTGGACTAATGGGAAATTAAAGCCAAGAATCCATACTTATAGACTATGTAAGTCCGATTTCTCAATTGTATTTGAGAATTTTTCTATAAAATTTAAAAAATTAAAATTGTGTAAATTTTGATGAGCTCTATGGGAATTTGGCCATTTGTGGGCCCATTTATGGGAATTTGGCCATTTGTGGGCCCATTTTTGTTTGTCACTTATTTGGAGTAATGGGAAATTAAAGCCAAGAATCCATACTTATAGATTATGTAAGTCCGATTTCTCAATTGTATTTGAGAATTTTTCTATAAAATTTAAAAAATTATAATTGTGTAAATTTTGATGAGCTCTATGGGAATTTGGCCATTTGTGGGCCCATTTTTGTTTGTCACTTATTTGGAGTAATGGGAAATTAAAGCCAAGAATCCATACTTATAGATTATGTAAGTCCGATTTCTCAATTGTATTTGAGAATTTTTCTATAAAATTTAAAAAATTATAATTGTGTAAATTTTGATGAGCTCTATCGGAATTTGGCCATTTGTGGGCCCATTTATGGGAATTTGGGCATTTGTGGGCCCATTTATGGGAATTTGGCCATTTGTGGGCCCATTTATGGGAATTTGGCCATTTGTGGGCCCATTTTTGTTTGTCACTCATTTGGACTAATGGGAAATTAAAGCCAAGAATCCATACTTATAGACTATGTAAGTCCGATTTCTCAATTGTATTTGAGAATTTTTCTATAAAATTTTAAAAATTAATATTGTGTAAATTTTGATGAGCTCTATCGGAATTTGGCCATTTGTGGGCCCATTTATGGGAATTTGGCCATTTGTGGGTTCATTTATGGGAATTTGGCCATTTGTGGGCCCATTTTTGTTTGTCACTCATTTGGACTAATGGGAAATTAAAGCCAAGAATCCATACTTATAGACTATGTAAGTCCGATTTCTCAATTGTATTTGAGAATTTTTCTATAAAATTTTAAAAATTAATATTGTGTAAATTTTGATGAGCTCTATCGGAATTTGGCCATTTGTGGGCCCATTTATGGGAATTTGGCCATTTGTGGGCCCATTTTTGTTTGTCACTCATTTGGACTAATGGGAAATTAAAGCCAAGAATCCATACTTATAGACTATGTAAGTCAGATTTCTCAATTGTATTTGAGAATTTTTCTATATAATTTTTAAAAATTAATATTGTGTAAATTTTGATGAGCTCTATGGGAATTTGGCCATTTATGGGCCCATTTTTGTTTGTCACTCATTTGGACTAATGGGAAATTAAAGCCAAGAATCCATACTTATAGACTATGTAAGTCCGATTTCTCAGTTGTATTTGAGAATTTTTCTATAAAATTTTAAAAATTAATATTGTGTAAATTTTGATGAGCTCTATGGGAATTTGGCCATTTGTGGGCCCATTTTTGTTTGTCACTCATTTGGACTAATGGGAAATTAAAGCCAAGAATCTATACTTATTGACTATGTAAGTCCGATTTCTCAATTGTATTTGAGAATTTTTCTATAAAATTTTAAAAATTAATATTGTGTAAATTTTGATGAGCTCTATGGGAATTTGGCCATTTGTGGGCCCATTTTTGTTTGTCACTCATTTGGACTAATGGGAAATTAAAGCCAAGAATCTATACTTATTGACTATGTAAGTCCGATTTTTCAATTGTATTTTAGAATTTTTCTATAAAATTTTAAAAATTAATATTGTGTAAATTTTGATGAGCTCTATCGGAATTTGGCCATTTGTGGGCCCATTTATGGGAATTTGGCCATTTGTGGGCCCATTTTTGTTTGTCACTCATTTGGACTAATGGGAAATTAAAGCCAAGAATCTATACTTATTGACTATGTAAGTCCGATTTCTCAATTGTATTTGAGAATTTTTCTATAAAATTTTAAAAATTAATATTGTGTAAATTTTGATGAGCTCTATGGGAATTTGGCCATTTGTGGGCCCATTTTTGTTTGTCACTCATTTGGACTAATGGGAAATTAAAGCCAAGAATCTATACTTATTGACTATGTAAGTCCGATTTCTCAATTGTATTTTAGAATTTTTCTATAAAATTTTAAAAATTAATATTGTGTAAATTTTGATGAGCTCTATCGGAATTTGGCCATTTGTGGGCCTATTTATGGGAATTTGGCCATTTGTGGGCCCATTTATGGGAATTTGGCCATTTGTGGGCCCATTTTTGTTTGTCACTCATTTGGACTAATGGGAAATTAAAGCCAAGAATACATACTTATAGACTATGTAAGTCCGATTTCTCGATTGTATTTGAGAATTTTTCTATAAAATTTTAAAAATTAATATTGTGTACATTTTGATAAGCTCTATGGGAATTCGACCATTTGTGGGCCCATTTATGGGAATTTGGCCATTTGTGGTTCCATTTTTGTTTGTCACTCATTTGGACTAATGGGAAATTAAAGCCAAGAATCCATACTTATAGACTATGTAAGTTTGATTTCTCAATTGTATTTGAGAACTTTTCTATAAAATTTTAAAAATTAATATTGTGTAAATTTTGATGAGCTCTATGGGAATTTGGCCATTTGTGGGCCCATTTTTGTTTGTCACTCATTTGGACTAATGGGAAATTAAAGCCAAGAATCCATACTTATAGACTATGTAAGTCCGATTTCTCAATTGTATTTGAGAATTTTTCTATAAAATTTTAAAAATTAATATTGTGCAAATTTTGATGAGCTCTATGGGAATTTGACCATTTGTGGGCCCATTTTTGTTTGTCACTCATTTGGACTAATGGGAAATTAAAGCCAAGAATCCATACTTATAGACTATGTAAGTCCGATTTCTCAATTGTATTTGAGAATTTTTCTATAAAATTTTAAAAATTAATATTGTGTAAATTTTGATGAGCTCTATCGGAATTTGGCCATTTGTGGGCCCATTTATAGGAACTTGGCCATTTGTGGGCCCATTTTTGTTTGTCACTCATTTGGACTAATGGGAAATTAAAGCCAAGAATGTACTTATTGACTATGTATGTCCGATTTCTCAATTGTTTTTGGAATTTTTCTATAAAATTTTAAAAATTAATATTGTGTAAATTTTGATGAGCTCTATCGGAATTTGGCCATTTGTGGGCCCATTTATGGGAATTTGGCCATTTGTGGGCCCATTTTATTTTGTCACTCATTTGGACTAATGGGAAATTAAAGCCAAGAATCCATACTTATAGACTATGTAAGTCCGATTTTTCAATTGTATTTTAGAATTTTTCTATAAAATTTTAAAAATTAATATTGTGTAAATTTTGATGAGCTCTATCGGAATTTGGCCATTTGTGGGCCCATTTATGGGAATTTGGCCATTTGTGGGCCCATTTTTGTTTGTCACTCATTTGGACTAATGGGAAATTAAAGCCATGAATCCATACTTATAGACTATGTAAGTCCGATTTCTCAATTGTATTTGAGAATTTTTCTATAAAATATTAAAAATTAATATTGTGTAAATTTTGATGAGCTCTATCGGAATTTGGCCATTTGTGGGCCCATTTATGGGAATTTGGCCATTTGTGGTTCCATTTTTGTTTGTCACTCATTTGGACTAATGGGAAATTAAAGCCAAGAATCCATACTTATAGACTATGTAAGTCCGATTTCTCAATTGTATTTGAGAATTTTTCTATAAAATTTTAAAAATTAATATTGTGTAAATTTTGATGAGCTCTATGGGAATTTGGCCATTTGTGGGCACATTTTTGTTTGTCACTCATTTGGACTAATGGGGAATTAAAGCCAAGAATCCATACTTATAGACTATGTAAGTCCGATTTCTCAATTGTATTTGAGAATTTTTCTATAAAATCTTAAAAATTAATATTGTGTAAATTTTGATGAGCTCTATGGGAATTTGGCCATTTGTGGGCCCATTTATGGGAATTTGGCCATTTGTGGTTCCATTTTTGTTTGTCACTCATTTGGACTAATGGGAAATTAAAGCCAAGAATCCATACTTAGAGACTATGTAAGTCCGATTTCTCAATTGTATTTGAGAATTTTTCTATAAAATTTTAAAAATTAATATTGTGTAAATTTTGATGAGCTCTATGGGAATTTGGCCATTTGTGGGCCCATTTATGGGAATTTGGCCATTTGTGGTTCCATTTTTGTTTGTCACTCATTTGGACTAATGGGAAATTAAAGCCAAGAATCCATACTTATAGACTATGTAAGTCCGATTTCTCAATTGTATTTGAGAATTTTTCTATAAAATTTTAAAAATTAATATTGTGTAAATTTTGATGAGCTCTATGGGAATTTGGCCATTTGTGGGCCCATTTATGGGAATTTGGCCATTTGTGGGCCCATTTTTGTTTGTCACTCATTTGGACTAATGGGGAATTAAAGCCAAGAATCCATACTTATAGACTATGTAAGTCCGATTTCTCAATTGTATTTTAGAATTTTTCTATAAAATTTTAAAAATTAATATTGTGTAAATTTTGATGAGCTATATGGGAATTCGACCATTTGTGGGCCCATTTTTGTTTGTCAATCATTTGGACTAATGGGAAATTAAAGCCAAGAATCTATACTTATTGACTATGTAAGCCCGATTTCTCAATTGTATTTTAGAATTTTTCTATAACATTTTAAAAATTAATAT
Organism: Lypha dubia; assembly: GCA_947311025.1. Lineage (NCBI taxonomy): Eukaryota > Metazoa > Arthropoda > Insecta > Diptera > Tachinidae > Lypha > Lypha dubia. The sequence goes on along the minus strand of OX371262.1, from coordinate 5,903,052 downwards.
TGTGTACATTTTGATAAGCTCTATGGGAATTTGGCCATTTGTGGGCCCATTTATGGGAATTTGGCCATTTGTGGGCCCATTTTTGTTTGTCACTCATTTGGACTAATGGGGAATTAAAGCCAAGAATCCATACTTATAGACTATGTAAGTCCGATTTCTCAATTGTATTTTAGAATTTTTCTATAAAATTTAAAAAATTAATATTGTGTAAATTTTGATAAGCTCTATGGGAATTCGACCATTTGTGGGCCCATTTATGGGAATTTGGCCATTTGTGGGCCCATTTATGGGAATTCGACCATTTGTGGGCCCATTTTTGTTTGTTAATCATTTGGACTAATGGGAAATTAAAGCCAAGAATCTATACTTATTGACTATGTAAGCCCGATTTCTCAATTGTATTTCAGAATTTTTCTATAACATTTTAAAAATTAATATTGTGTACATTTTGATAAGCTCTATGGGAATTCGACCATTTGTGGGCCCATTTTTGTTTGTCAATCATTTGGACTAATGGGAAATTAAAGCCAAGAATCTATACTTATAGACTATGTAAGTCCGATTTCTGAATTGTATTTGAGAATTTTTCTATAACATTTGTTTGTCACTCATTTGGACTAATGGGAAATTAAAGCCAAGGATCCATACTTATAGACTATGTAAGTCCGATTTCTCAATTGTATGTGAGAATTTTTCTATAACACTTGTTTGTCACTCATTTGGACCAATGGGAAATTAAAGCCAAGAATCCATACTTATAGACTATGTAAGTTTGATTTCTCAATTGTATTTGAGAACTTTTCTATAAAATTTTAAAAATTAATATTGTGTAAATTTTGATGAGCTCTATGGGAATTTGGCCATTTGTGGGCCCATTTTTGTTTGTCACTCATTTGGACTAATGGGAAATTAAAGCCAAGAATCCATACTTATAGACTATGTAAGTCCGATTTCTCAATTGTATTTGAGAATTTTTCTATAAAATTTTAAAAATTAATATTGTGCAAATTTTGATGAGCTCTATGGGAATTTGGCCATTTGTGGGCCCATTTATGGGAATTTGGCCATTTGTGGTTCCATTTTTGTTTGTCACTCATTTGGACTAATGGGAAATTAAAGCCAAGAATCCATACTTATAGACTATGTAAGTCCGATTTCTCAATTGTATTTGAGAATTTTTCTATAAAATTTTAAAAATTAATATTGTGTAAATTTTGATGAGCTCTATGGGAATTTGGCCATTTGTGGGCCCATTTATGGGAATTTGGCCATTTGTGGGCCCATTTTTGTGTGTCACTTATTTGGAGTAATGGGAAATTAAAGCCAAGAATCCATACTTATAGACTATGTAAGTCCGATTTCTCAATTGTATTTGAGAATTTTTCTATAACATTTGTTTGTCACTCATTTGGACTAATGGGAAATTAAAGCCAAGAATCCATACTTATAGACTATGTAAGTCCGATTTCTCAATTGTATTTGAGAATTTTTCTATAACACTTGTTTGTCACTCATTTGGACCAATGGGAAATTAAAGCCAAGAATCCATACTTATAGACTATGTAAGTCCGATTTCTCAATTGTATTTGAGAATTTTTCTATAAAATTTTAAAAATTAAAATTGTGTAAATTTTTATGAGCTCTATGGGAATTTGGCCATTTGTGGGCACATTTTTGTTTGTCACTCATTTGGATCAATGGGAAATGAAAGCTAAGGGTCCATACTTATTGACTATGTAAGTCCGATTTCTCAATTGTATTTGAGAATTTTTCTATAAAATTTAAAAAATTAATATTGTGTACATTTTGATGAGCTCTATGGGAATTTGGCCATTTGTGGGCCCATTTATGGGAACTTGGCCATTTGTGGGCCAATTTTTGTTTGTCACTCATTTGGACTAATGGGAAATTAAAGCCAAGAATGTATACTTATTGACTATGTATGTCCGATTTCTCAATTGTATTTTAGAATTTTTCTATAAAATTTTAAAAATTAATATTGTGTAAATTTTGATGAGCTCTATCGGAATTTGGCCATTTGTGGGCCCATTTATGGGAATTTGGCCATTTGTGGGCCCATTTTATTTTGTCACTCATTTGGACTAATGGGAAATTAAAGCCAAGAATCCATACTTATAGACTATGTAAGTCCGATTTCTCAATTGTATTTGAGAATTTTTCTATAAAATTTTTAAAAATTAATATTGTGTAAATTTTGATGAGCTCTATGGGAATTTGGCCATTTATGGGCCCATTTTTGTTTGTCACTCATTTGGACTAATGGGAAATTAAAGCCAAGAATCCATACTTATAGACTATGTAAGTCCGATTTCTCAATTGTATTTGAGAATTTTTCTATAAAATTTTAAAAATTAAAATTGTGTAAATTTTTATGAGCTCTATGGGAATGTGGCCATTTGTGGGCACATTTTTGTTTGTCACTCATTTGGATCAATGGGAAATGAAAGCTAAGGGTCCATACTTATTGACTATGTAAGTCCGATTTCTCAATTGTATTTGAGAATTTTTCTATAAAATTTTAAAAATTAATATTGTGTAAATTTTGATGAGCTCTATCGGAATTTGGCCATTTGTGGGCCCATTTATGGGAACTTGGCCATTTGTGGGCCCATTTTTGTTTGTCACTCATTTGGACTAATGGGAAATTAAAGCCAAGAATGTATACTTATTGACTATGTATGTCCGATTTCTCAATTGTTTTTGGAATTTTTCTATAAAATTTTAAAAATTAATATTGTGTAAATTTTGATGAGCTCTATCGGAATTTGGCCATTTGTGGGCCCATTTATGGGAATTTAGCCATTTGTGGGCCCATTTTATTTTGTCACTCATTTGGACTAATGGGAAATTAAAGCCAAGAATCCATACTTATAGACTATGTAAGTCCGATTTTTCAATTGTATTTTAGAATTTTTCTATAAAATTTTGAAAATTAATATTGTGTAAATTTTGATGAGCTCTATCGGAATTTGGCCATTTGTGGGCCCATTTATGGGAATTTGGCCATTTGTGGGCCCATTTATGGGAATTTGGCCATTTGTGGGCCCATTTTTGTTTGTCACTCATTTGGACTAATGGGAAATTAAAGCCAAGAATGTATACTTATTGACTATGTATGTCCGATTTCTCAATTGTATTTTAGAATTTTTCTATAAAATTTTAAAAATTAATATTGTGTAAATTTTGATGAGCTCTATCGGAATTTGGCCATTTGTGGGCCCATTTATGGGAATTTGGCCATTTGTGGGCCCATTTTATTTTGTCACTCATTTGGACTAATGGGAAATTAAAGCCAAGAATCCATACTTATAGACTATGTAAGTCCGATTTCTCAATTGTATTTGAGAATTTTTCTATAAAATTTTAAAAATTAATATTGTGTAAATTTTGATGAGCTCTATCGGAATTTGGCCATTTGTGGGCCCATTTATGGGAATTTGGCCATTTGTGGGCCCATTTTATTTTGTCACTCATTTGGACTAATGGGAAATTAAAGCCAAGAATCCATACTTATAGACTATGTAAGTCCGATTTCTCAATTGTATTTGAGAATTTTTCTATAAAATTTTAAAAATTAAAATTGTGTAAATTTTTATGAGCTCTATGGGAATTTGGCCATTTGTGGGCCCATTTTTGTTTGTCACTCATTTGGACTAATGGGAAATTAAAGCCAAGAATCTATACTTATTGACTATGTAAGTCCGATTTTTCAATTGTATTTTAGAATTTTTCTATAAAATTTTAAAAATTAATATTGTGTAAATTTTGATGAGCTCTATCGGAATTTGGCCATTTGTGGGCCCATTTATGGGAATTTGGCCATTTGTGGGCCCATTTATGGGAATTTGGCCATTTGTGGGCCCATTTTTGTTTGTCACTCATTTGGACTAATGGGAAATTAAAGCCAAGAATGTATACTTATTTACTATGTATGTCCGATTTCTCAATTGTATTTTAGAATTTTTCTATAAAATTTTAAAAATTAATATTGTGTAAATTTTGATGAGCTCTATTGGAATTTGGCCATTTGTGGGCCCATTTATGGGAATTTGGCCATTTGAGGGCCCATTTTATTTTGTCACTCATTTGGACTAATGGGAAATTAAAGCCAAGAATCCATACTTATAGACTATGTAAGTCCGATTTCTCAATTGTATTTGAGAATTTTTCTATAAAATTTTAAAAATTAATATTGTGTAAATTTTGATGAGCTCTATGGGAATTTGGCCATTTGTGGGCCCATTTTTGTTTGTCAATCATTTGGACTAATGGGAAATAAAAGCCAAGAATCTATACTTATAGACTATGTAAGTCCGATTTCTCAATTGTATTTGAGAATTTTTCTATAACATTTGTTTGTCACTCATTTGGACTAATGGGAAATTAAAGCCAAGGATCCATACTTATAGACTATGTAAGTCCGATTTCTCAATTGTATTTGAGAATTTTTCTATAAAATTTTAAAAATTAATATTGTGTAAATTTTGATGAGCTCTATGGGAATTTGGCCATTTGTGGGCCCATTTATGGGAATTTGGCCATTTGTGGGCCCATTTTTGTTTGTCACTCATTTGGACTAATGGGGAATTAAAGCCAAGAATCCATACTTATTGACTATGTAAGTCCGATTTTTCAATTGTATTTTAGAATTTTTCTATAAAATTTTAAAAATTAATATTGTGTAAATTTTGATGAGCTCTATGGGAATTTGGCCATTTGTGGGCCCATTTATGGGAATTTGGCCATTTGTGGGCCCATTTTTGTTTGTCACTCATTTGGACTAATGGGGAATTAAAGCCAAGAATCTATACTTATAGACTATGTAAGTCCGATTTCTCAATTGTATTTTAGAATTTTTCTATAAAATTTTAAAAATTAATATTGTGTAAATTTTGATGAGCTCTATCGGAATTTGGCCATTTGTGGGCCCATTTATGGGAATTTGGCCATTTGTGGGCCCATTTTTGTTTGTCACTCATTTGGACTAATGGGAAATTAAAGCCATGAATCCATACTTATAGACTATGTAAGTCCGATTTCTCAATTGTATTTTAGAATTTTTCTATAAAATTTTAAAAATTAATATTGTGTAAATTTTGATGAGCTCTATCGGAATTTGGCCATTTGTGGGCCCATTTATGGGAATTTGGCCATTTGAGGGCCCATTTTATTTTGTCACTCATTTGGACTAATGGGAAATTAAAGCCAAGAATCCATACTTATAGACTATGTAAGTCCGATTTCTCAATTGTATTTGAGAATTTTTCTATAAAATTTTAAAAATTAATATTGTGTAAATTTTGATGAGCTCTATGGGAATTTGGCCATTTATGGGCCCATTTTTGTTTGTCACTCATTTGGACTAATGGGAAATTAAAGCCAAGAATCCATACTTATAGACTATGTAAGTCCGATTTCTCAATTGTATTTGAGAATTTTTCTATAAAATTTTAAAAATTAAAATTGTGTAAATTTTTATGAGCTCTATGGGAATTTGGCCATTTGTGGGCACATTTTTGTTTGTCACTCATTTGGATCAATGGGAAATGAAAGCTAAGGGTCCATACTTATTGACTATGTAAGTCCGATTTCTCAATTGTATTTGAGAATTTTTCTATAAAATTTTAAAAATTAATATTGTGTACATTTTGATGAGCTCTATGGGAATTCGACCATTTGTGGGCCCATTTATGGGAATTTGGCCATTTGTGGGCACATTTTTGTTTGTCACTCATTTGGACTAATGGGGAATTAAAGCCAAGAATCCATACTTATAGACTATGTAAGTCCGATTTCTCAATTGTATTTGAGAATTTTTCTATAAAATTTTAAAAATTAATATTGTGTAAATTTTGATGAGCTCTATGGGAATTTGGCCATTTGTGGGCCCATTTTTGTTTGTCACTCATTTGGACTAATGGGAAATTAAAGCCAAGAATCCATACTTATAGACTATGTAAGTCCGATTTCTCAATTGTATTTGAGAATTTTTCTATAAAATTTTAATAATTAATATTGTGTAAATTTTGATGAGCTCTATGGGAATTTGGCCATTTGTGGGCCCATTTTTGTTTGTCACTCATTTGGACTACTGGGAAATTAAAGCCAAGAATCTATACTTATTGACTATGTAAGTCCGATTTCTCAATTGTATTTGAGAATTTTTCTATAAAATTTAAAAAATTAAAATTGTGTAAATTTTGATGAGCTCTATGGGAATTTGGCCATTTGTGGGCACATTTTTGTTTGTCAATCATTTGGACTAATGGGAAATTAAAGCCAAGAATCTATACTTATCGACTATGTAAGTCCGATTTCTCAATTGTATTTGAGAATTTTTCTATAAAATTTTAAAAATTAATATTGTGTACATTTTGATGAGCTCTATGGGAATTTGGCCATTTGTGGGCACATTTTTGTTTGTCAATCATTTGGACTAATGGGAAATTAAAGCCAAGAATCTATACTTATTGACTATGTAAGTCCGATTTCTCAATTGTATTTGAGAATTTTTCTATAAAATTTTAAAAATTAATATTGTGTAAATTTTGATGAGCTCTATGGGAATTTGGCCATTTGTGGGCCCATTTTTGTTTGTCACTCATTTGGACTAATGGGAAATTAAAGCCAAGAATCCATACTTATAGACTATGTAAGTGCGATTTCTCAATTGTATATGAGAATTTTTCTATAAAATTTTAAAAATTAATATTGTGTACATTTTGATAAGCTCTATGGGAATTCGACCATTTGTGGGCCCATATATGGGAATTTGGCCATTTGTGGTTCCATTTTTGTTTGTCACTCATTTGGACTAATGGGAAATTAAAGCCAAGAATCCATACTTATAGACTATGTAAGTCCGATTTCTCAATTGTATTTGAGAATTTTTCTATAAAATTTTAAAAATTAATATTGTGTAAATTTTGATGAGCTCTATGGGAATTTGGCCATTTGTGGGCCCATTTTTGTTTGTCACTCATTTGGACTAATGGGAAATTAAAGCCAAGAATCCATACTTATAGACTATGTAAGTCCGATTTCTCAATTGTATATGAGAATTTTTCTATAAAATTTTAAAAATTAATATTGTGTACATTTTGATAAGCTCTATGGGAATTCGACCATTTGTGGGCCCATTTATGGGAATTTGGCCATTTGTGGTTCCATTTTTGTTTGTCACTCATTTGGACTAATGGGAAATTAAAGCCAAGAATCTATACTTATCGACTATGTAAGTCCGATTTCTCAATTGTATTTGAGAATTTTTCTATAAAATTTTAAAAATTAATATTGTGTAAATTTTGATGAGCTCTATGGGAATTTGGCCATTTGTGGGCCCATTTTTGTGTGTCACTTATTTGGAGTAATGGGAAATTAAAGCCAAGAATCCATACTTATAGACTATGTAAGGCCGATTTCTCAATTGTATTTGAGAATTTTTCTATAAAATTTTAAAAATTAAAATTGTGTAAATTTTGATGAGCTCTATGGGAATTTGGCCATTTGTGGGCCCATTTATGGGAATTTGGCCATTTGTGGGCCCATTTTTGTGTGTCACTTATTTGGAGTAATGGGAAATTAAAGCCAAGAATCCATACTTATAGACTATGTAAGGCCGATTTCTCAATTGTATTTGAGAATTTTTCTATAAAATTTTAAAAATTAAAATTGTGTAAATTTTGATGAGCTCTATGGGAATTTGGCCATTTGTGGGCACATTTTTGTTTGTCACTCATTTGGACTAATGGGAAATTAAAGCCAAGAATCCATACTTATAGACTATGTAAGTCCGATTTCTCAATTGTATTTGAGAATTTTTCTATAAAATTTTAAAAATTAATATTGTGTAAATTTTGATGAGCTCTATGGGAATTTGGCCATTTGTGGGCCCATTTATGGGAATTTGGCCATTTGTGGTTCCATTTTTGTTTGTCACTCATTTGGACTAATGGGAAATTAAAGCCAAGAATCCATACTTATAGACTATGTAAGTCCGATTTCTCAATTGTATTTGAGAATTTTTCTATAAAATTTTAAAAATTAATATTGTGTAAATTTTGATGAGCTCTATGGGAATTTGGCCATTTGTGGGCCCATTTATGGGAATTTGGCCATTTGTGGTTCCATTTTTGTTTGTCACTCATTTGGACTAATGGGAAATTAAAGCCAAGAATCCATACTTATAGACTATGTAAGTCCGATTTCTCAATTGTATTTGAGAATTTTTCTATAAAATTTTAAAAATTAATATTGTGTAAATTTTGATGAGCTCTATGGGAATTTGGCCATTTGTGGGCCCATTTATGGGAATTTGGCCATTTGTGGGCCCATTTTTGTTTGTCACTCATTTGGACTAATGGGAAATTAAAGTCATGAATCCATACTTATAGACTATGTAAGTCCGATTTCTCAATTGTATTTTAGAATTTTTCTATAAAATTTTAAAAATTAATATTGTGTAAATTTTGATGAGCTCTATCGGAATTTGGCCATTTGTGGGCCCATTTATGGGAATTTGGCCATTTGTGGGCCCATTGTTGTTTGTCACTCATTTGGACTAATGGGAAATTAAAGCCAAGAATGTATACTTATTGACTATGTATGTCCGATTTCTCAATTGTATTTTAGAATTTTTTATAAAATTTTAAAAATTAATATTGCGTAAATTTTGATGAGCTCTATCGGAATTTGGCCATTTGTGGGCCCATTTATGGGAATTTGGCCATTTGTGGGCCCATTTTTGTTTGTCACTCATTTGGACTAATGGGAAATTAAAGCCAAGAATCCATACTTATAGACTATGTAAGTCCGATTTCTCAATTGTATTTGTGAATTTTTCTATAAAATTTTAAAAATTAATATTGTGTAAATTTTGATGAGCTCTATGGGAATTTGGCCATTTGTGGGCCCATTTATGGGAATTTGGCCATTTGTGGGCCCATTGTTGTTTGTCACTCATTTGGACTAATGGGAAATTAAAGCCAAGAATGTATACTTATTGACTATGTATGTCCGATTTCTCAATTGTATTTTAGAATTTTTCTATAAAATTTTAAAAATTAATATTGCGTAAATTTTGATGAGCTCTATCGGAATTTGGCCATTTGTGGGCCCATTTATGGGAATTTGGCCATTTGTGGGCCCATTTTTGTTTGTCACTCATTTGGACTAATGGGAAATTAAAGCCAAGAATCCATACTTATAGACTATGTAAGTCCGATTTCTCAATTGTATTTGAGAATTTTTCTATAAAATTTTTAAAAATTAATATTGTGTAAATTTTGATGAGCTCTATGGGAATTTGGCCATTTATGGGCCCATTTATGGGAATTTGGCCATTTGTGGTTCCATTTTTAATTGTCACTCATTTGGACTAATGGGAAATTAAAGCCAAGAATCCATACTTATAGACTATGTAAGTCCGATTTCTCAATTGTATTTGAGAATTTTTCTATAAAATTTTAAAAACTAATATTGTGTAAATTTTGATGAGCTCTATGGGAATTCGACCATTTGTGGGCCCATTTTTGTTTGTCAATCATTTGGACTAATGGGAAATTAAAGCCAAGAATCTATACTTATAGACTATGTAAGTCCGATTTCTCAATTGTATTTGAGAATTTTTCTATAACATTTGTTTGTCACTCATTTGGACTAATGGGAAATTAAAGCCAAGAATCCATACTTATAGACTATGTAAGTCCGATTTCTCAATTGTATTTGTGAATTTTTCTATAAAATTTTAAAAATTAATATTGTGTAAATTTTGATGAGCTCTATGGGAATTTGGCCATTTGTGGGCCCATTTATGGGAATTTGGCCATTTGTGGGCCCATTGTTGTTTGTCACTCATTTGGACTAATGGGAAATTAAAGCCAAGAATGTATACTTATTGACTATGTATGTCCGATTTCTCAATTGTATTTTAGAATTTTTCTATAAAATTTTAAAAATTAATATTGCGTAAATTTTGATGAGCTCTATCGGAATTTGGCCATTTGTGGGCCCATTTATGGGAATTTGGCCATTTGTGGGCCCATTTTTGTTTGTCACTCATTTGGACTAATGGGAAATTAAAGCCAAGAATCCATACTTATAGACTATGTAAGTCCGATTTCTCAATTGTATTTGAGAATTTTTCTATAAAATTTTTAAAAATTAATATTGTGTAAATTTTGATGAGCTCTATGGGAATTTGGCCATTTATGGGCCCATTTATGGGAATTTGGCCATTTGTGGTTCCATTTTTGTTTGTCACTCATTTGGACTAATGGGAAATTAAAGCCAAGAATCCATACTTATAGACTATGTAAGTCCGATTTCTCAATTGTATTTGAGAATTTTTCTATAAAATTTTAAAAACTAATATTGTGTAAATTTTGATGAGCTCTATGGGAATTCGACCATTTGTGGGCCCATTTTTGTTTGTCAATCATTTGGACTAATGGGAAATTAAAGCCAAGAATCTATACTTATAGACTATGTAAGTCCGATTTCTCAATTGTATTTGAGAATTTTTCTATAACATTTGTTTGTCACTCATTTGGACTAATGGGAAATTAAAGCCAAGGATCCATACTTATAGACTATGTAAGTCCGATTTCTCAATTGTATTTGAGAATTTTTCTATAACACTTGTTTGTCACTCATTTGGACCAATGGGAAATTAAAGCCAAGAATCCATACTTATAGACTATGTAAGTCCGATTTCTCAATTGTATTTGAGAATTTTTCTATAAAATTTTAAAAATTAATATTGTGTAAATTTTGATGAGCTCTATGGGAATTTGGCCATTTGTGGGCCCATTTATGGGAATTTGGCCATTTGTGGGCCCATTTTTGTTTGTCACTCATTTGGACTAATGGGGAATTAAAGCCAAGAATCCATACTTATAGACTATGTAAGTCCGATTTCTCAATTGTATTTTAGAATTTTTCTATAAAATTTTAAAAATTAATATTGTGTAAATTTTGATGAGCTCTATCGGAATTTGGCCATTTGTGGGCCCATTTATGGGAATTTGGCCATTTGTGGGCCCATTTTTGTTTGTCACTCATTTGGACTAATGGGAAATTAAAGCCATGAATCCATACTTATAGACTATGTAAGTCCGATTTCTCAATTGTATTTTAGAATTTTTCTATAAAATTTTAAAAATTAATATTGTGTAAATTTTGATGAGCTCTATCGGAATTTGGCCATTTGTGGGCCCATTTATGGGAACTTGGCCATTTGTGGGCCCATTTTTGTTTGTCACTTATTTGGACTAATGGGAAATTAAAGCCAAGAATCCATACTTATAGACTATGTAAGTCCGATTTCTCAATTGTATTTTAGAATTTTTCTATAAAATTTTAAAAATTAATATTGTGTAAATTTTGATGAGCTCTATCGGAATTTGGCCATTTGTGGGCCCATTTATGGGAATTTGGCCATTTGTGGGCCCATTTTATTTTGTCACTCATTTGGACTAATGAGAAATTAAAGCCAAGAATCCATACTTATAGACTATGTAAGTCCGATTTCTCAATTGAATATGAGAATTTTTCTATAAAATTTTTAAAAATTAATATTGTGTAAATTTTGATGAGCTCTATGGGAATTTGGCCATTTATGGGCCCATTTTTGTTTGTCACTCATTTGGACTAATGGGAAATTAAAGCCAAGAATCCATACTTATAGACTATGTAAGTCCGATTTCTCAATTGTATTTGAGAATTTTTCTATAAAATTTTTAAAAATTAATATTGTGTAAATTTTGATGAGCTCTATGGGAATTTGGCCATTTATGGGCCCATTTTTGTTTGTCACTCATTTGGACTAATGGGAAATTAAAGCCAAGAATCCATACTTATAGACTATGTAAGTCCGATTTCTCAATTGTATTTGAGAATTTTTCTATAAAATTTTAAAAATTAATATTGTGTACATTTTGATGAGCTCTATGGGAATTCGACCATTTGTGGGCCCATTTATGGGAATTTGGCCATTTGTGGGCCCATTTTTGTTTGTCACTCATTTGGACTAATGGGAAATTAAAGCCAAGAATCTATACTTATTGACTATGTAAGTCCGATTTCTCAATTGTATTTGAGAATTTTTCTATAAAATTTAAAAAATTAAAATTGTGTAAATTTTGATGAGCTCTATGGGAATTTGGCCATTTGTGGGCACATTTTTGTTTGTCAATCATTTGGACTAATGGGAAATTAAAGCCAAGAATCTATACTTATTGACTATGTAAGTCCGATTTCTCAATTGTATTTGAGAATTTTTCTATAAAATTTTAAAAATTAATATTGTGTACATTTTGATGAGCTCTATGGGAATTTGGCCATTTGTGGGCACATTTTTGTTTGTCAATCATTTGGACTAATGGGAAATTAAAGCCAAGAATCTATACTTATTGACTATGTAAGTCCGATTTCTCAATTGTATTTGAGAATTTTTCTATAAAATTTTAAAAATTAATATTGTGTACATTTTGATGAGCTCTATGGGAATTCGACCATTTGTGGGCCCATATATGGGAATTTGGACATTTGTGGTTCCATTTTTGTTTGTCACTCATGGACTAATGGGAAATTAAAGCCAAGAATCCATACTTATAGACTATGTAAGTCCGATTTCTCAATTGTATTTGAGAATTTTTCTATAAAATTTTAAAAATTAATATTGTGTACATTTTGATAAGCTCTATGGGAATTCGACCATTTGTGGGCCCATATATGGGAATTTGGACATTTGTGGTTCCATTTTTGTTTGTCACTCATTTGGACTAATGGGAAATTAAAGCCAAGAATCCATACTTATAGACTATGTAAGTCCGATTTCTCAATTGTATTTGAGAATTTTTCTATAAAATTTTAAAAATTAATATTGTGTACATTTTGATAAGCTCTATGGGAATTCGACCATTTGTGGGCCCATATATGGGAATTTGGACATTTGTGGTTCCATTTTTGTTTGTCAGTCATTTGGACTAATGGGAAATTAAAGCCAAGAATCCATACTTATAGACTATGTAAGTCCGATTTCTCAATTGTATTTGAGAATTTTTCTATAAAATTTTAAAAATTAATATTGTGTACATTTTGATAAGCTCTATGGGAATTCGACCATTTGTGGGCCCATTTATGGGAATTTGGCCATTTGTGGTTCCATTTTTGTTTGTCACTCATTTGGACTAATGGGAAATTAAAGCCAAGAATCCATACTTATAGACTATGTAAGTCCGATTTCTCAATTGTATTTGAGAATTTTTCTATAAAATTTTAAAAATTAATATTGTGTACATTTTGATAAGCTCTATGGGAATTCGACCATTTGTGGGCCCATATATGGGAATTTGGACATTTGTGGTTCCATTTTTGTTTGTCACTCATTTGGACTAATGGGAAATTAAAGCCAAGAATCCATACTTATAGACTATGTAAGTCCGATTTCTCAATTGTATTTGAGAATTTTTCTATAAAATTTTAAAAATTAATATTGTGTACATTTTGATAAGCTCTATGGGAATTCGACCATTTGTGGGCCCATATATGGGAATTTGGACATTTGTGGTTCCATTTTTGTTTGTCACTCATTTGGACTAATGGGAAATTAAAGCCAAGAATCCATACTTATAGACTATGTAAGTCCGATTTCTCAATTGTATTTGAGAATTTTTCTATAAAATTTTAAAAATTAATATTGTGTACATTTTGATAAGCTCTATGGGAATTCGACCATTTGTGGGCCCATTTATGGGAATTTGGCCATTTGTGGTTCCATTTTTGTTTGTCACTCATTTGGACTAATGGGAAATTAAAGCCAAGAATCCATACTTATAGACTATGTAAGTCCGATTTCTCAATTGTATTTGAGAATTTTTCTATAAAATTTTAAAAATTAATATTGTGTACATTTTGATAAGCTCTATGGGAATTCGACCATTTGTGGGCCCATATATGGGAATTTGGACATTTGTGGTTCCATTTTTGTTTGTCACTCATTTGGACTAATGGGAAATTAAAGCCAAGAATCCATACTTATAGACTATGTAAGTCCGATTTCTCAATTGTATTTGAGAATTTTTCTATAAAATTTTAAAAATTAATATTGTGTACATTTTGATAAGCTCTATGGGAATTCGACCATTTGTGGGCCCATTTATGGGAATTTGGCCATTTGTGGTTCCATTTTTGTTTGTCACTCATTTGGACTAATGGGAAATTAAAGCCAAGAATCCATACTTATAGACTATGTAAGTCCGATTTCTCAATTGTATTTGAGAATTTTTCTATAAAATTTTAAAAATTAATATTGTGTACATTTTGATAAGCTCTATGGGAATTCGACCATTTGTGGGCCCATATATGGGAATTTGGACATTTGTGGTTCCATTTTTGTTTGTCACTCATTTGGACTAATGGGAAATTAAAGCCAAGAATCCATACTTATAGACTATGTAAGTCCGATTTCTCAATTGTATTTGAGAATTTTTCTATAAAATTTTAAAAATTAATATTGTGTACATTTTGATAAGCTCTATGGGAATTCGACCATTTGTGGGCCCATTTATGGGAATTTGGCCATTTGTGGTTCCATTTTTGTTTGTCACTCATTTGGACTAATGGGAAATTAAAGCCAAGAATCCATACTTATAGACTATGTAAGTCCGATTTCTCAATTGTATTTGAGAATTTTTCTATAAAATTTTAAAAATTAATATTGTGTACATTTTGATAAGCTCTATGGGAATTCGACCATTTGTGGGCCCATATATGGGAATTTGGACATTTGTGGTTCCATTTTTGTTTGTCACTCATTTGGACTAATGGGAAATTAAAGCCAAGAATCCATACTTATAGACTATGTAAGTCCGATTTCTCAATTGTATTTGAGAATTTTTCTATAAAATTTTAAAAATTAATATTGTGTACATTGTGATAAGCTCTATGGGAATTCGACCATTTGTGGGCCCATATATGGGAATTTGGACATTTGTGGTTCCATTTTTGTTTGTCACTCATTTGGACTAATGGGAAATTAAAGCCAAGAATCCATACTTATAGACTATGTAAGTCCGATTTCTCAATTGTATTTGAGAATTTTTCTATAAAATTTTAAAAATTAATATTGTGTACATTTTGATAAGCTCTATGGGAATTCGACCATTTGTGGGCCCATTTATGGGAATTTGGCCATTTGTGGTTCCATTTTTGTTTGTCACTCATTTGGACTAATGGGAAATTAAAGCCAAGAATCCATACTTATAGACTATGTAAGTCCGATTTCTCAATTGTATTTGAGAATTTTTCTATAAAATTTTAAAAATTAATATTGTGTACATTTTGATAAGCTCTATGGGAATTCGACCATTTGTGGGCCCATATATGGGAATTTGGACATTTGTGGTTCCATTTTTGTTTGTCACTCATTTGGACTAATGGGAAATTAAAGCCAAGAATCCATACTTATAGACTATGTAAGTCCGATTTCTCAATTGTATTTGAGAATTTTTCTATAAAATTTTAAAAATTAATATTGTGTACATTTTGATAAGCTCTATGGGAATTCGACCATTTGTGGGCCCATTTATGGGAATTTGGCCATTTGTGGTTCCATTTTTGTTTGCCACTCATTTGGACTAATGGGAAATTAAAGCCAAGAATCTATACTTATTGACTATGTAAGTCCGATTTCTCAATTGTATTTGAGAATTTTTCTATAAAATTTTAAAAATTAATATTGTGTACATTTTGATAAGCTCTATGGGAATTCGACCATTTGTGGGCCCATATATGGGAATTTGGACATTTGTGGTTCCATTTTTGTTTGTCACTCATTTGGACTAATGGGAAATTAAAGCCAAGAATCCATACTTATAGACTATGTAAGTCCGATTTCTCAATTGTATTTGAGAATTTTTCTATAAAATTTTAAAAATTAATATTGTGTACATTTTGATAAGCTCTATGGGAATTCGACCATTTGTGGGCCCATTTATGGGAATTTGGCCATTTGTGGTTCCATTTTTGTTTGTCACTCATTTGGACTAATGGGAAATTAAAGCCAAGAATCCATACTTATAGACTATGTAAGTCCGATTTCTCAATTGTATTTGAGAATTTTTCTATAAAATTTTAAAAATTAATATTGTGTACATTTTGATAAGCTCTATGGGAATTCGACCATTTGTGGGCCCATATATGGGAATTTGGACATTTGTGGTTCCATTTTTGTGTGTCACTCATTTGGACTAATGGGAAATTAAAGCCAAGAATCCATACTTATAGACTATGTAAGTCCGATTTCTCAATTGTATTTGAGAATTTTTCTATAAAATTTTAAAAATTAATATTGTGTACATTTTGATAAGCTCTATGGGAATTCGACCATTTGTGGGCCCATATATGGGAATTTGGACATTTGTGGTTCCATTTTTGTGTGTCACTTATTTGGAGTAATAGGAAATTAAAGCCAAGAATCCATACTTATAGACTATGTAAGGCCGATTTCTCAATTGTATTTGAGAATTTTTCTATAAAATTTTAAAAATTAATATTGTGTAAATTTTGATGAGCTCTATAGGAATTTGGCCATTTGTGGGCACATTTTTGTTTGTCACTCATTTGGACTAATGGGGAATTAAAGCCAAGAATCCATACTTATAGACTATGTAAGTCCGATTTCTCAATTGTATTTGAGAATTTTTCTATAAAATTTTAAAAATTAATATTGTGTAAATTTTGATGAGCTCTATGGGAATTTGGCCATTTGTGGGCCCATTTATGGGAATTTGGCCATTTGTGGTTCCATTTTTGTTTGTCACTCATTTGGACTAATGGGAAATTAAAGCCAAGAATCCATACTTATAGACTATGTAAGTCCGATTTCTCAATTGTATTTGAGAATTTTTCTATAAAATTTTAAAAATTAATATTGTGTAAATTTTGATGAGCTCTATGGGAATTTGGCCATTTGTGGGCCCATTTATAGGAATTTGGCCATTTGTGGGCCCATTTTTGTTTGTCACTCATTTGGACTAATGGGGAATTAAAGCCAAGAATCCATACTTATAGACTATGTATGTCCGATTTCTCAATTGTATTTTAAAATTTTTCTATAAAATTTTAAAAATTAATATTGCGTAAATTTTGATGAGCTCTATCGGAATTTGGCCATTTGTGGGCCCATTTTTGTTTGTCACTCATTTGGACTAATGGGAAATTAAAGCCAAGAATCCATACTTATAGACTATGTAAGTCCGATTTCTCAATTGTATTTGAGAATTTTTCTATAAAATTTTAAAAATTAATATTGTGTACATTTTGATGAGCTCTATGGGAATTCGACCATTTGTGGGCCCATATATGGGAATTTGGACATTTGTGGTTCCATTTTTGTTTATCACTCATTTGGACTAATGGGAAATTAAAGCCAAGAATCCATACTTATAGACTATGTAAGTCCGATTTCTCAATTGTATTTGAGAATTTTTCTATAAAATTTTAAAAATTAAAATTGTGTAAATTTTGATGAGCTCTATCGGAATTTGGCCATTTGTGGGCACATTTTTGTTTGTCAATCATTTGGACTAATGGGAAATTAAAGCCAAGAATCTATACTTATTGACTATGTAAGTCCGATTTCTCAATTGTATTTGAGAATTTTTCTATAAAATTTTAAAAATTAATATTGTGTACATTTTGATGAGCTCTATGGGAATTCGACCATTTGTGGGCCCATATATGGGAATTTGGACATTTGTGGTTCCATTTTTGTTTATCACTCATTTGGACTAATGGGAAATTAAAGCCAAGAATCCATACTTATAGACTATGTAAGTCCGATTTCTCAATTGTATTTGAGAATTTTTCTATAAAATTTTAAAAATTAATATTGTGTACATTTTGATGAGCTCTATGGGAATTCGACCATTTGTGGGCCCATATATGGGAATTTGGACATTTGTGGTTCCATTTTTGTTTATCACTCATTTGGACTAATGGGAAATTAAAGCCAAGAATCCATACTTATAGACTATGTAAGTCCGATTTCTCAATTGTATTTGAGAATTTTTCTATAAAATTTTAAAAATTAATATTGTGTAAATTTTGATGAGCTCTATGGGAATTTGGCCATTTGTGGGCCCATTTTTGTTTGTCACTCATTTGGACTAATGGGAAATTAAAGCCAAGAATCCATACTTATAGACTATGTAAGTCCGATTTCTCAATTGTATTTGAGAATTTTTCTATAAAATTTTAAAAATTAATATTGTGTACATTTTGATAAGCTCTATGGGAATTCGACCATTTGTGGGCCCATTTATGGGAATTTGGCCATTTGTGGTTCCATTTTTGTTTGTCACTCATTTGGACTAATGGGAAATTAAAGCCAAGAATCCATACTTATAGACTATGTAAGTCCGATTTCTCAATTGTATTTGAGAATTTTTCTATAAAATTTTAAAAATTAATATTGTGTAAATTTTGATGAGCTCTATGGGAATTTGGCCATTTGTGGGCACATTTTTGTTTGTCACTCATTTGGACTAATGGGGAATTAAAGCCAAGAATCCATACTTATAGACTATGTAAGTCCGATTTCTCAATTGTATTTGAGAATTTTTCTATAAAATTTTAAAAATTAATATTGTGTAAATTTTGATGAGCTCTATGGGAATTTGGCCATTTGTGGGCACATTTTTGTTTGTCACTCATTTGGACTAATGGGGAATTAAAGCCAAGAATCCATACTTATAGACTATGTAAGTCCGATTTCTCAATTGTATTTGAGAATTTTTCTATAAAATTTTAAAAATTAATATTGTGTAAATTTTGATGAGCTCTATGGGAATTTGGCCATTTGTGGGCCCATTTTTGTTTGTCACTCATTTGGACTAATGGGAAATTAAAGCCAAGAATCCATACTTATAGACTATGTAAGTCCGATTTCTCAATTGTATTTGAGAATTTTTCTATAAAATTTTAAAAATTAATATTGTGTACATTTTGATAAGCTCTATGGGAATTCGACCATTTGTGGGCCCATTTATGGGAATTTGGCCATTTGTGGTTCCATTTTTGTTTGTCACTCATTTGGACTAATGGGAAATTAAAGCCAAGAATCCATACTTATAGACTATGTAAGTCCGATTTCTCAATTGTATTTGAGAATTTTTCTATAAAATTTTAAAAATTAATATTGTGTAAATTTTGATGAGCTCTATGGGAATTTGGCCATTTGTGGGCCCATTTATGGGAATTTGGCCATTTGTGGGCCCATTTTTGTGTGTCACTTATTTGGAGTAATGGGAAATTAAAGCCAAGAATCCATACTTATAGACTATGTAAGGCCGATTTCTCAATTGTATTTGAGAATTTTTCTATAAAATTTTAAAAATTAATATTGTGTAAATTTTGATGAGCTCTATGGGAATTTGGCCATTTGTGGGCACATTTTTGTTTGTCACTCATTTGGACTAATGGGGAATTAAAGCCAAGAATCCATACTTATAGACTATGTAAGTCCGATTTCTCAATTGTATTTGAGAATTTTTCTATAAAATTTTAAAAATTAATATTGTGTAAATTTTGATGAGCTCTATGGGAATTTGGCCATTTGTGGGCCCATTTATGGGAATTTGGCCATTTGTGGGCCCATTTTTGTTTGTCACTCATTTGGACTAATGTGGAATTAAAGCCAAGAATCCATACTTATAGACTATGTAAGTCCGATTTCTCAATTGTATTTGAGAATTTTTCTATAAAATTTTAAAAATTAATATTGTGTAAATTTTGATGAGCTCTATGGGAATTTGGCCATTTGTGGGCCCATTTATGGGAATTTGGCCATTTGTGGGCCCATTTTTGTTTGTCACTCATTTGGACTAATGGGGAATTAAAGCCAAGAATCCATACTTATAGACTATGTAAGTCCGATTTCTCAATTGTATTTGAGAATTTTTCTATAAAATTTTAAAAATTAATATTGTGTAAATTTTGATGAGCTCTATGGGAATTTGGCCATTTGTGGGCACATTTTTGTTTGTCACTCATTTGGACTAATGGGGAATTAAAGCCAAGAATCCATACTTATAGACTATGTAAGTCCGATTTCTCAATTGTATTTGAGAATTTTTCTATAAAATTTTAAAAATTAATATTGTGTAAATTTTGATGAGCTCTATGGGAATTTGGCCATTTGTGGGCCCATTTATGGGAATTTGGCCATTTGTGGGCCCATTTTTGTTTGTCACTCATTTGGACTAATGGGGAATTAAAGCCAAGAATCCATACTTATAGAGTATGTAAGTATGATTTCTCAATTGTATTTGAGAATTTTTCTATAAAATTTTAAAAATTAATATTGTGTAAATTTTGATGAGCTCTATGGGAATTTGGCCATTTGTGGGCCCATTTATGGGAATTTGGCCATTTGTGGGCCCATTTTTGTTTGTCACTCATTTGGACTAATGGGGAATTAAAGCCAAGAATCCATACTTATAGACTATGTAAGTCCGATTTCTCAATTGTATTTGAGAATTTTTCTATAAAATTTTAAAAATTAATATTGTGTAAATTTTGATGAGCTCTATGGGAATTTGGCCATTTGTGGGCCCATTTATGGGAATTTGGCCATTTGTGGGCCCATTTTTGTTTGTCACTCATTTGGACTAATGGGAAATTAAAGTCATGAATCCATACTTATAGACTATGTAAGTCCGATTTCTCAATTGTATTTTAGAATTTTTCTATAAAATTTTAAAAATTAATATTGTGTAAATTTTGATGAGCTCTATGGGAATTTGGCCATTTGTGGGCCCATTTATAGGAATTTGGCCATTTGTGGGCCCATTTTTGTTTGTCACTCATTTGGACTAATGGGGAATTAAAGCCAAGAATGTATACTTATTGACTATGTATGTCCGATTTCTCAATTGTATTTTAGAATTTTTCTATAAAATTTTAAAAATTAATATTGTGTAAATTTTGATGAGCTCTATCGGAATTTGGCCATTTGTGGGCCCATTTATGGGAATTTGGCCATTTGTGGGCCCATTGTTGTTTGTCACTCATTTGGACTAATGGGAAATTAAAGCCAAGAATGTATACTTATAGACTATGTATGTCCGATTTCTCAATTGTATTTTAGAATTTTTCTATAAAATTTTAAA
Source organism: Lypha dubia (assembly GCA_947311025.1). Classification (NCBI taxonomy): domain Eukaryota; kingdom Metazoa; phylum Arthropoda; class Insecta; order Diptera; family Tachinidae; genus Lypha; species Lypha dubia. The sequence continues at coordinate 5,881,858 of OX371262.1, read as the reverse complement.
AATTAATATTGTGTAAATTTTGATGAGCTCTATCGGAATTTGGCCATTTGTGGGCCCATTTATGGGAATTTGGCCATTTGTGGGCCCATTTATGGGAATTTGGCCATTTGTGGGCCCATTTTTGTTTGTCACTCATTTGGACTAATGGGAAATTAAAGCCAAGAATCCATACTTATAGACTATGTAAGTCCGATTTCTCAATTGTATTTGAGAATTTTTCTATAAAATTTTTAAAAATTAATATTGTGTAAATTTTGATGAGCTCTATGGGAATTTGGCCATTTATGGGCCCATTTTTGTTTGTCACTCATTTGGACTAATGGGAAATTAAAGCCAAGAATCCATACTTATAGACTATGTAAGTCCGATTTCTCAATTGTATTTGAGAATTTTTCTATAAAATTTTAAAAATTAAAATTGTGTAAATTTTGATGAGCTCTATGGGAATTTGGCCATTTGTGGGCACATTTTTGTTTGTCACTCATTTAGATCAATGGGAAATGAAAGCTAAGGGTCCATACTTATTGACTATGTAAGTCCGATTTCTCAATTGTATTTGAGAATTTTTCTATAAAATTTTAAAGTTTAAAATTGTGTAAATTTTTGATGATTTTCGGCGACGAAAAAGGTCGTTGTGGTGTCTATTAGCTGGAAACTGTACTGATCAGATAATTTGTTTAGAAATGGTTGATTAATTTCCAAAATATTTCCCATTCTGCCCCATTGCACTTCCTCATGAGTGCGAATTATACCACACATTGTAGTGAACTTTTTTCCCATTGTCATCCTACTTAGTAATTTGAACACATACATACTTAACCTTTCTTTTTTATTATAATGTTTTTTTATTTAAAATTTCCTTTTTTTTAAATCACATTAAATGTAATCATAAGTGTAATAATATAAGTATATTAATTAATATATTTATATATAATTATATTTTTCGTTTACTTCTAATTGATTTTGTTTTTATGATCGTTTTCTTTTGCTTCTCTTTATTGAAAAATTACAAATAATTAAAGTTACAATTCTTTTGTTTTGTTGTTGTTTGTTTAAACTTATTTTGAAAAAAAAAACTCAAATATTAACAATTAAAACAATATATAAATTAATAAAATCTTAACAAATTTTTATTTAATTGCTAAACATTATAATTTGGAAATGTAAAATTTCATTTAATTTCTGTTGTTTGTCTTAAAATTTTTTATAATAAATTTTTTTATTTAATTATTATTATGTTTTTACAATTTTCGATAGATTATTGTCTCGAAAAACATTTTTGTTACAATAATGTTTTGTGTGTAAATGTTGTGGGTGAAGGAAAAAAAAACAGTTTTTTAAGTGCTCCTTGTATTTATATTGAGATTTTTTTTTATTTTTTTTTGGAAACCCCTTTAAATACATAAATAGTTTTGTAAGTGATAAAAATCAATTGAGGTTAAACAATTTACAGATTTGAATTAACGAATACCGAAGGTTTAAAGAATAGTTTGACATAAAATATCATATAAAGGGCTGCATGAACGTAGTCATCAATGAAAATATTCATATGTTCATTGACTAAAACTCTATTTCGAATAAAAATCAGAACACCAAACAAACTGTTGCTTTGTTCATACCATGAGTGAGAACATTTTGTTTCACTTCGTTATCACAAAGAGTTTGTTCATTGAAACGATTTTTATTCGAAGTTCTCGCTCTCATCTCACAGTTTATTATTAATACGCAATAGCAATGTTGCCAATTTGGTGAAATCATGCATGCGCTGCCCATGTGTAATTACTTGCATATGTAATTTAAGTTTTAGCTTTTACACGCATGTACGTATGGATGTATATACTATTCATATTACGAGCACTAGTAATAAATCAAATTCAATATGTATTTTAGTTTGTTATTTGCATTTCTAAATAACATAAACCATTAATGATTAAACTGTAGATTTTTTAGAGTTTTTTTGCCTTCTTTTTTTGCGATTTAGTCATTGTGTATGTTTAACGTATTTCTTAAATGATTTTTCTTTTTCCTACAACTGGCAACACTGATCTTTGAGAGCATATTGTTTTTGCATGAACATTATTGATATTTATTCAAGCCATGTTCGGTTTCACATTTGTAAATGTTCGTTTGCTCTTGTATAAGTGAACACACAAACTTCATTACACTCGTCTCTTAACTATCGTGTGTTGATTGTTCTCTGTTCATAGTTATTCATCTGTATTGAATAGAAACGATTGAATAAAAGATAATGATGAAAGTTTCATGATCATCATTATTAAGTTTCATGCAGCCCTTTAATATCATATCGCGAGAAATGGCGGCTGCGTTGCCCGGTCGTCAGTATACGTTCGACTCTAGTACCAATGTTTATACTCAGTTTGGCCATTTTGGTTACCATGTTTGTAAGTTTCTAGCGTTCTTTGTTTGTATTTTCCTTATAGGAATCCAAACGGTAAGACCGATCCTCTAGAAGTTTTAGATGACCGAGAATAAGACTAAGAATATGACTAAGAAGTATGCTGTTTTAATATTGGGTGAAGCGTACCATTAAAACAGTGAATGTCTTGAAATTTTGACAAAAAACAAATTTTCCTACAAAACTCCTCTTGACCCTAGATTAGGAATAAGGTATACCAGATATGTTCTCTTAGATAAATCTTATGAAAATGGGTTTAATAGTTCAGGTTTCGATAAGGCAGGTACTTATTGTTCCCCTTCTGAACGTAGTATTAAAAGAAACATAATTATTTTGTGATCCTTTTAGGACGCAGATCTATCGCATTTTTAAAGTTTCATAAAATTCTGTCAGATAATTCCGGTGAAGCAGATATACCCCCACACGGTCAAAGCCTGTGTGTCCTTTCAGACGCGGATCTATATGTGTATACGCTTTAATTTTCATCAAAATCAGTTTGATAATTTCAAAGAGGCAAAAATTGCCCCCTATCAGTCTCTTGATCTTAGCTTTGAAATAGAATATATCCCATATGTTATTATAGAGGCTTATCTATGTTTTCAATTTCATCAAAATCGATTTCAGCCGTTTAACCGTTACAGCGTAAAAACAAAGTTGTTTGGCACGCTTGAAAAGGAAACGGGCGAAGAGATAGACCTAAAGGCGAACATATGGAATAAAGGGTGAAGATATGAACTGAAGGGTGGAAAGATGAACTAAAGAGAAGAAAGATGGTATTGTTTTTATAAATATTTCCTGCGTATGAGGAATTGATTGCCCCTTCACACTATTCTAAACATACTTCAACGAGATTGTACATACATCCTATATCCGTTTCGAGTTTTCTTTCTACATTTCGCTGAAATAATTTTTAAAATCTGACCTATGGTTTCGGACATTGCCTGTAACAAACATACAAAATTATTTATATCTTTATAATATTAGAATAGATTAAAATTAATCCTCGTTAATTCTTGACAAATTTTTTATTACAAATTTTTTTAATATACTTATTTATTGTATTTGGTAATGAGCTCTACATTTTTGAAAAATTTTCCACCTTTATCGGGAATAAAATTTCACTATATTTCCGCCAATTTTTATTCTTTTTAATTTGTTGGTCTGATATTTTCTAATTTCATTCACCATTATTTTTTATTCATCGAATATATTTCACGTGAACAAAATGTTCGCCTCTTAATCCCGGAAGGTTACAAAGTTATTACCAAAAAAAAAATCGAAATTATCACATTTTTAAAAAGAAATTTTTTAGATCATTTGATTTCCATCACATTCAAAATTATTGCATTTTATTTTTTTTAAATTAATAATAAATACAAAAAATCTTCTTTGAGTTATTAAAAACCGTCAGACGAAAGTTTTGCAAAACACAATATTAAAAATTTCTAAAACCAAAGATTAACTGATCTTTTGTCTGAATGCAGGTTTAAACTAAAATTATTCAAAACTTAAGTTCATCTTATTGAATTCCGAGATTTTACTATAGAAAAGTGGTTGCATCACTGGTATAGTCCGTGTAATACTCAGAGAAGCTTTCAAAATCATTAGCCGAAATTTATTGTAGTCAGGTATTTTGTAAATGAAAACTTTAGCTTTCGAAGTTAGTCGACGCATTCTAAATCTAAGCTGGTGGGGAGTTCATGTAAAAGGAGAGGTATAAAAGAGCTGGTTATTGAAAGAATCAGCTTTACACGATCAGGAGCTTGCGTTACATCGAAAGATCACAACTTAAACTCCAACGCAAACTTCTGTAGAATAGATGCAGCCCTACGAGATTTGGCACCATTTAATCTCCTGTCGAACCTTGGTTAATGTTTAAGTTATAGATTACAATCGAACTTCAATTGTGTTACCAGATGGCAAATAAAAACTTATGGCTGCCAGAAAAGCACTAAATACCAACTGAAATGTGTCAGCTAGCTAACATTTACCAGTTGAAATCTGTAATATAGTTTTCCGCAACTGAAGCTCAGTTGCTATCCATAATCGACAAATTATGCTGTTGCATGAAATACCCAGAAGCACTTTGTACTAACGCCGATGAGATGGCAAGATGAGGAAGAAAGTGATAGTACGATTAAATTATCGATTGGTCACTACCGTATGTTACGTGAGTATTTTGGGCAAAGTAAAGAGTATTGCACAATCTGCAGGGCTATATAACCAAACCTTGCCTTACAAAAATGCAAACTGCTACCGCATAGATGACTGATCAGAAGTTGCCATAAGGGCTTTAATATTATCGCAAAGTGCAAACTGTAGGATATCAGTGGGCATCATAATGAATCCAATTGGGTTTCTGAGCTGTTACTCAAATTTTCCTAACCTAATCTAAGATCGAAGTATGTCCGTTGCCAACATAGGGAGGATCTTGACAACAGAGTATCGATTCTTTTCCGGTTTTATTCCAGCCTTCCTGCTTTTCTGCTTAGTCAAATGCAGTCAATTCGAACTGAGTCACGCGGATCAATCTTGAATACCATCCTGATCTGAGCTGTGCCAGTATCACTATGATCTTACGAGTTAGCCGTCTGATACTGGATCGCAGAGATCGCGAATGTCGATGTTAGTTGTAAGAGGGTAAGATTTCAATCCGGAACATCATCCTGATCTGAAATTGACGAAGGGCGGGGAAGAACCTCCAAGGACAAAGACCACAGAGACTTGGACGGTCATTTTGCAGCGACTCTCTTTTTGTAAATTTATAGCTGTCACTTAACCACAACTCGTTATGTTTTTAAAATAAAAGCATTTTAACAAGTGTATCCATGATTTTTTTTTCTTTGTAAATAAACCCGAATATTAAAAAAAAGTGATTGCTAAACTTCATCTCCTTAACTATGATCGCCTAGGTTCTACATTCATTCTTGAATTCGTTAAAATGAAATGAAAAATAAAACCGATTTTCCAGTTTGTATCAAGAAGAGTTGACGTGTTCTACAAATGATTTAAATTTTCATTACACTTTAACGGGTACCACGTAGTGTAGTGTATACTGGGCTAAACTGAGTGTAATTTTCACTTCCATTTCATTTTACGAATGTAGAACCTGGGCGGATGTCTTGCTATTTTATAATATACCCATATTTCTTCTATTCACATATTTGTATTCGTCTTAGCCGAATGTATTATTGGCGCTGCTTTCGCTCTTAATATAATTTGCTATAGTATTTTAAATTTCATTTATTTCTTAAGAAAATACCACAGAAAACAATTCTCTCAATTTCCACATCACATTTAATAACAAAATTAACAAAAAAGAATAGAAAAAGAAAAAAATTCTCCTAAAAATGTTTTTAAAACGAATTTCTTAAAGTATCAAATAAATATTCTTGCACTTCGGGTGAATTGGCATCCATTGTGTTTATGTGAGAGTTGGAAATATTGTGACCACTCGTCAGCGAAAAACTTAATGAGGTGGTGGAACCGTTCATCTTACTGTTACGGTTAAGGTCCAACAAATTGCAGCCACTTAAAATTGACAGATTTGTAGGTTTTTCGTTGTGATTGTTGATGTTGTTGTTACTATTACTATTTTGGTTAAATGAACGTTGAAATAATAATGAACTTTGTCGTTGTAATGGCCTTAAACCGTAGCTGTTGCTGCTATTACTGCCACTGTTGATGTTGTTGTTGTTGTTATTATTATGATGATGACCATAAATACTATTAATGTTTTTACTACAATGATCCGCAGACAGTGTTGTTGTTGTTGTTGTTTGCGAAACATTAACTGGGGATATTGAGGATGTTTTGGTTGTATGAATTGGGGTATTTGGCACTCCGGTTGAGGTGGTGGTAATGGTGGCTGCCACCGATAAACCACTACCACCTAATAAATCCTGCATTTCTCTAAAAGAAGAACGTCTGGAATTGGGATTTGTCCTGCTGATAGCATTCAAAGCTGCCGTCGATGTTGAAGCTATTGTAGGTAATTTATTTTTCATGGCATTATAAGATTTCATGATATTGGTCATGCGATGTCTCCGCTGTTTCCATTTACATACGGCGAAAATTACCATAAATGTAACCAAAGCTGTCAGGACAATTGTGGCACTGGCCACTATGGCCGATTTAATGCCAGGAGGCATATTTGTATAAAAACTACCACGACGATGGCTGTGAGCCATGGCTCCTGCTGCCTGGGGACTTCTTTTAAAACCATGACCAGATAGTTCCAAATCAACTAAATCATGAGCTCTTGCTACCTCATTTTCAATATCTTCGACTGTTTGGTCGGGCAATCTAACGGCTGCTTGTATGGGATTTTGTGCTTGATAATCATCTTCGCTGCCATCATTATCATCATCATCATCATTATCATTGCGATTTATGAGACTAAGTTCATTTTCTTTGATATCGTAGAGATCTTCATCGTCGTTTTCGTTATTTTCCGAATTGTTTTCTAGCAGCATTTTAGGCTGTTGTAAAAAATAGGGATCCATGTTTGTGTTGCGTATGTGGTCAGTATCTTTGTTGTTGTTTTTAGGTGTGGCTAAAGAAGCCAACGCTAAAGTTTTCCAGGAGGGAAAGAAACCTAAAGACTTTTCTGAGCGATCTGCAAGTAGAGAAGCTGTAAAGAACAAAATAGAATTGTTTTAAGAATCTTTTAGTTAAAATTCTAAAAACTAATTTTGTAACTTTACGTCACGGCTTTTGTTGTATCGGTAGAAAGTTCGATTTCGGATCGAATTATTTCTAGATGAGCAATTACTTTGACTAGATAGTCCTAACTGGTGGTTCGATATACGATAGACATTCTATAACTCATGTAAACTTATAAATCACATAATTAATATTGTTGCCACCTTTAGGAAATAGAAAAAGTTCACGGATTTTGAAAAAGAAAATTACAGACAAAATTTTAATTAGCCTGCTTTTTATTATTCTAAATGAATTTGAATAGATTTTTTGATTTCCTCTCCGATTTTTTTTCGAAATTATGCTACGTTCTACTTCAGCTCTTGTTAAGTTTTTGCTCAAGTTGAGATCAGTTCTAGTAGTGTTGTCTAGTGCAGTTATAATACGTTTATAGCTCAGTTCCTGTTAATTTCGAGCTTAGCTCGGTTTAAGTTCTAGTTCAGTTTTGGTTCAGTCTTAGTTTGAGTAATCAGTTCCCAGTTCAGTTCCTAATTCAGTTCAATTTCGGTTTTAGCTCTTGTTCACTTCTGGCGCCGATTTAGTTTGGTTCCAGTTCAAAATTTGTTCAGTTCTAGGTCGCTTCTAAGTATATTCCAGTTCACTTCTAGATAAAATTTGGCTGATAAGGTTAAGTTCAAGTTGTTCTTGATTTATTGTCTAATTCTACTTTGATGCAACTCCAGTTCTGATTCGGTATTGGTTCAGTTTCGGTACTAGTTCGGTTTTAGTTTTAGTGCATTTCTAGTTCAGTTTTGGCTCAGTTCTATTTCGACTTCAGTTCAGTTCCTGCCCATTTTAGTTCTGGTTCACTTCTACTTCGGTTCTAGTTCCTTTCCGTTTCAGATCTATTTCGATCACTTCTGGTCCCGTTTTAGTCCAATTTCAATTCAGTTAATTTCTAGTTCAACATTGGTTTAGTTCGTTTCTAAATCAGTTCCAGTTCAGTTCAGGCCAATTTTGACTCACGGTTCTGGTTCAGTTCAAGTTATGTCTGAGTCTTAATACTTTGATTCAAGCTCAATTCTACTCCATTATAGTTCGGCTCTGGTAAAGTTCTAGAGTTCTATTTTAGTTCTAAATGAATTCCAGTTTAGTTCCAGTACTATCCCAGTGACTTCTTACTCATATTGACTTCTAAACTCTCAACAACTTTCTATTTAAAAACACAGAGGGTCTTTGGTCGGAATCGAACCGAAAACCTACTGACTAGTACGCTAGCATTGTTACCCATCAGCCACGGTGTTTGGTAAAGTTTCCGACTTAAATTTTGAACTCTCGAACCACTCGAAGTCATCAAACAAAAATTTCTGCTATCAACAGAGTAATCGCACAAAGAATCACTAAATATCGAACCACGGTTACTTGTTAGAATTCCCGGACATGCGAGAATGCCGTTCTACTCAACTAAATTGTATATTTTGCTATGGTCAAATCTCCTGTCAAGTCTAACCCTATCTTTTAGTCGCTTTCGAAGTCTATGGTTTCTCTAACTTTTATTGCCGTCTAGTGAAAAATTTCACACAAATTCTGCTGTTCGCAAACTTACTTGTTTCTTTTAAATGGGTGTAGAGCTAGTGCTGCTTAAGCGGCTTCCAAAGACCGGCATTCACATTGATAATCATACAAAATTTTTGTGTTATTGTTATAAATAATTTTTCTTACTTTAATACTTCCGAAAAAAACCCTTATTTTGACAACCGCTCCAGCAGCAACAGCACTCACCACAAATTAAAAAAAAAACGAGGATTATGTTTTAAATTTTATGGACGTCTGTGGCGCAAAGCCGACGATGCTGTGTATTTGCGTGAACCCCTTAAATAACGTTTGCGATCCAAACGATTGCTTATATAATTGGACGCACCTTTATCCAGGTCCGCTGATATCGCTTGTCCTCCCTTACGATTTTTGTACACCTCATCGGTGGGTTCGATATCAATGATGGATGTAAAATAACTGGAACCCTGTGAATCGGTTTTTATATCATCTGGCTTAACACTTTTCAAATTGAGCAAATTAAAATGTGGAAAATTTTCAAATGCCGTTACAATGTCCATGTTGTCTTGCAAGACAACCTTTTTGTCGGGATAGAAACGTGAAGGACTTTCGACAATAGTGGCCAAATGTAATTGGCTAGAGCCACGTTTACGATGTTCTATCAGTTCTTCTAAAGTCATATTACGCTGCTCGAGTACTTTGAAAAGTCTATTGCCAGATCTGCGATCTTCTATAAGTTCCAAAAGATCTGTACGATCATCTACATTATCAAAATCTGGTATGACATTAGAATTTTCGGTGGGCGTGGTAAAGGTTGTGGGCGAGCTAGTAGTTGATGTTGACGAGCTTGTGTAGATAAATGAAGGTGTATACTGTTTCATTCTAGTTGTTATGGTGGAAGTTTCAATATATTTAGTGGTCTTGGGCTTAACGGTATCCTCAAAGAAATTTTCCAAATCGTCATCGTCATCATTATCATCGTTGTTATTAGCATTTTCGTGAGTCTCCATTAAAGTTGATTTTTTATAGGAATGTTCTTTTTCAATAAGATTTTTGAGTAAAGTTTCTTGTATACGTTCACGTAGATCTTCAGTATTTAGATTCAGATTAGCTTTGGGTGTTAAATTCATGGTGCTGCTGCTGGCGGTTGTTGTCGAGCTTGTCGGCGATGTTGTTGTCATGGGCAGAGGTGTTGTGGTAGTTGTTGTGGTTGTTGTGGATGTAGTTGATGTTGTAGCCGGGTTGGAGGTGGAAGAACTGTAGCGATAGGTAGTTCTGCCAGAACCTCGTGTACTTATAAACATTCGTCTGGTTGATGTTGATCTATCAATGTTTGTTGATTTCTCTGTAGTGGGTTTTGAGGTGGAAGTAGTAGAGGTAGTGGTAGAGTATGCTGTAGATGTAGATGGATGCATAGTTGTTATCATTCTCCAGGTAGTTATTTCAGGCAATTGCGTGCTTAATACTTGTACATCCTGCACTTCTTGTTTAAGATCTTCTTCATCATCAGTTAGCTCTATATCTTCCACAACTTCTTCAGATTCGTTTCCTTCCTCCACTTTGTCGTCATGTTCAATTTCTTCCATCTCTTTGCTATCCCACGACGTTACCACTCTCTCGGCCTCAGCACTCGCCATTATACCGGTATTCTTTAAAAGAAATGTTGGTTTCAATGTTGGTCTTTGGTGTAGAATTTTCTTGTACAATGGTATTTTGGTAGTAGTTGGTTTCATAGTGGTTGTGCTAGTTGTTGCTGCGGTACTTGTGCTATAAAGGCCTCCCTCTCTTTTACGTGTGGTCAAATGATCGGCCAAACCAACTTGTGAACCTGTTGGCCTCGAAGAGCTGCCAAATAATTTTAGTCGGTGTAAAGCTGACCATTTAGATCTCTCTTTGGAACTACTGTAGACTTCTTCACTATTTTCTTCGGCTACTTTAATATTGGGTGAATTTGTCTTGTAGTTGGCTTTAAAAGACCCATACTTGACATGATTTACTTTTTCTAGCGGTGCTGTGGCGGAAGTAGTTTGCAAAGCTTGTAAGGCATTCTGTTTACCTTTGAGTAAATCGTCTAAGGATAGATTTTTCTGTTGTAGTATTTCGCTTAAACTTAATCCACCATTATTCTTTAAAATATTTTTAAGATTTGCCGAGTTACTGTTGGATTTTTCATCGGAAAGAGGAGTCTCTGGTTTATATCGCACATCGTATAGTTTTTGTTCTTCTTCTGGTACTACGGGTGCCAATGGCTCTCTTATGGGTGTCTGTTTTCGACGTTTAAAGGATGCCTGCAGAGAAGGTCTAACATCAGCTTCCTCAATTCCATGGTGTTTTGTGGAGGGGGATTTAAATGGCGTATTTATGATATCCTTGCTGTCTTCTGCATGACCCCGCCAATAAGCTGGTGGTGAATTTGAAGCAGTGGGATTATTTAGAGCTTCGTCGTTGGATAATTGAGGTCGCCGTTTACGTTTGCGTAAACCAGGCCGTCTTCTTTGGCCATTGCCATTTGAAAATTCCGGTTGTTCTAATGCGAAAGCTTCCGCCTGTCTGCCATCACCAACCACAAGAGAAGCGGTGGTTTGTAACATCTGTAAGGAAAGAAAGATGTTAACAAAACGTTATACAAGTCCATTTTAATTTAATTATTATGGCATATGCTCTGTTTTGAAATAATTTATTTGCATTTAAATGCTATTCTTCATGTGGAAATCGGCTGTAAAATCTGAACTAAGAAAATATAACAAATAATTGTTTTGTCTAATAATTTTGCAGGTGAAGAACGTACTTAACACTTACTTAATTGAGACTTAATCTTTAGCTTTAATATAATAATATTTCACTGGTTATTAAATTAGATTTTAGCTTTTTGACAATTCTCCGCTAAAAAATTATAATTCTCGCAATAAATTTCCAGACTTAAACAAAATTATTTAAAAAAATTTACAAATTTAATTGCTGCCTTTTATTTTTCTCGGTTACTTCAAAATGAGCAAGTTTTATTAATTAATTATTAATTTTCTATTAATTCATGCCTCAGCTGTTAACTTGTCATTAATGGAATTATGTGCCATTTTCATGTAAAGGGTGCTTTTTTTTGAAGATGCATGACAGCTGAAAATGTCAAAATGTGTTGTCATTTCTGTTTCCGTGAGTTTTGACAAGGCCCTCGTCCAAATTGTTGGAAATTTACTAAAAAAAAACAAAAAATAATTAAATCCTTTCGCAAAGTTCATAAAACACTTCGTCCATTATACGGTCAACATAATCGGCCTAGTGAGCTTGCAAAAATAAATACCATAAAATTATCTTATCAGTTTACAATAAAAAGAAAAAAACATTCAATCCAACAATATTTCTCTGCTTTGTATTGTCATTTTAAGTTCTCATTCAGCTAAAAAAAAAACACCCGATATGTATGACGAAAAAATAAAAAAAAAATCCTTTATTCAACAATTTATCTTCACCCCATATTCTTTTGATAAATGAATTATACGACTATGAAGTACGAGCACTTTTGCACAAGTTTATTATATTTGCATTCATAAAATATCCTTTGTGACACACAAACACATACACTGTGGTACAAGTACTTACAATACGTTTTTTTATGTTAAGTCCTTTTTATAACCTCAATAATATAGAGTGTTTTTCTTTCCAATTTTAAAGAGAAGGAGAAGAGAGAGAGAAATCATTTATATGTGTTTTTTATGAATGAATTGCATTAAAACTCATTGGCATATTCACATGTTTTTTTTTTATTTTTGGTTTCTTTTCCTTCGTTTATGAACAGAAAAATATGGAGAAAAAAAGAAATATAATCCGCATAACTATGAACCGGATATATAAAATAGTCGTAATCATTTATAGTATTTTTTCTACGATACATTTATGACTAAAATAAAAATACGTTTCTTTTTTTTCGTGTTGTGTAGCATAAATTAGTCTATTTATGATTTATTGATGCTCATAGAGTAGCATCAGCTATATTTGAGGTTTTTTTTTTGTTTTATTTGGATCGTATTGTAAATGGATATTGCAGTTTTTTTTTTTATTTTGGAAATAAATATTTGCTTATTTGATTATTGTGTTTTAGTATCCCAGTTGTTTTCGAATATGAAACCCAATTAATTTAATTTTTAATTGAATAAGTCACCTTCGTAGAGAAGGAAGGTACAGATAATAACTTCCAGAATACTCGTCAATTAAACGAAATAGTTTCTAGAAATAAACTAAACTGGCCGTGCCATGAATGTTATAATGAAGTGGGGAATCTCGGGGATATAAATGAGCAGGACGTGGTGTCCGTTTTTATTGCAATTGTGTCATATACTATACACTAGAGAAGATTATTTTGAGTTTAAGTTTACAGTTTGGCCAGTGGGCCAGCCAAAAACCACGAAGTGGGTCTCCTCGGGCTTAAGAAAAGCTCAAATGTATGCCAACCTGATATTTTCATATATTAAAATTTTACCTACCTTGGTGCACCGTTTTTGCTAATGGGAAAATTAGATCTGGACCAACTTGCATAAACTTTTCTTCGTTGATTTAAAAACCAACATTTTCAACCAAGAATGGTGTCGGGTACAATTCTTCTCTCCCCTCTCACCAACAAACTAACACTTTCATGAAAGAAAACTTTCACGTGTGAACCAAGACTCATGAACATCGGTCTATAAATGCTGGAGTTATTTGAAAAATCAATATTTTAGGGAAACTAGTTCCCTTCGATATTAGGAAAAACCAAACTAAATGCAAACCCCATCAAACAAAAAAGAATTTTGAAAATCGTTCCATAAATAGAGGATATATAATATTCAAGGGAAAAAACTTGTCCCAATTTTCCCCATTTTTGGAAACTGCTATAAAACTTGTTGAAACAAAATAATAATTTTGAATATCAGTTTATAAGCTTTATAAGTTTCGGTTAAAAAATAAAGTATTATTCTACTGTATTTCGAAGTTAAATAAAAATATACGAATATACCTACGCGATATTTATGTTTTTAAAATTTAGTTACTACTACATACACCAAAATTTTCAAACTATACCTATTTTTTAAAAATTGAAATATAAATTTTTCCCGAATCGCAAAGCTGCAATCAGCAAATTTAGAATGCCAACTTAAGGGTTTTTTTACTCCTAAAATTTTAATCCTATTAAGTACCGTATAAGAATCGTACTGGCCATTTAGAAACTGCAGATTTATTTCCCTTTTTTATTCAAAATCCCCCATACGTACCTTTTTCTTTGCTAGAGGGCGCTTTGCAGCAGATTTACAACCTTAACAATTTTATTTTATCAGATCTTATTGCTATCTTATGATTTCAAATTTATGCACATATTTTTATTGCATACATTTATGTTGCCAACGATTTATTTTCTCTTTCCCAAAATACACTTGAACATATTTTTCATTTAACTGTAAATCTCTAGAGAATTCCATCATAAATAATTTTATTGTATAAATCACATAAATTTCTATTCTATGGCAAACTTCTTTACAGTCAGCCATACATAAGTAAAATACAAAATAATATGGCTACTTAAATATTAAATATTTCATAAAAATAGATATGTTTGATAACTTCTCCAAACAACAGAGGCATTTAAAGAAAATTGCTTTACGTATGCGGATGATTTGAAATTATTGACAATAATAAATTTCATTTAAATTACAGTGAAAAAAGAAATTCTTTAAAAGTTTTAAGAAAAATGTGTAATTTTATAGAGCACTATTGTTACAAAATTTAATTTGGAGAAATATTTTTTGCGAAAAGGCGTATTGCTGCACCCATTGTAATAAAAAGGATAAAGCATCTAAAAGAAAAAAAAAACGAATTTTTCTTATTAGAATGACGAACTCGACGTTTCAGTATAGCAAATTTAAGTCTTTCACAGTGATGGAAAAATGAAGAATTGAAATGGCACTGTCCTGTCCGTCAACAAAAAGAGTATTTTTTTCAACATTGTGGTACTTTTTATGAAACATTTATTTTTATTCAAAAATAAAATTAAATGTAAAGTAGCATGTTATCGAAACCATGTACATAGTTAAAACAAATAAGAATTGGTTGCTTGAATGGTCCAATTTACACGAGATTAATAGTGCTGGCATAACATGGCAGCTTGTAGGCATTTTCGGTGTAGAGAGTCGTTTTTGGTTGGCATAATTTATCAACCAGGTTTAACCCCGCATTAGCAGAACAAAACCAATACATGTACATTAAAAAAAAAACAAATGTGTGCAAAATACACTAATACACACAAAGCTCTGTATATGTATACAATTTTATGCCAGATTAATTAGTCTCGTGTGCTTTCGAAAGAACAAAAGTTGTGCGAACTAGAAATTAATCTCTTGTGTATTGGACCAATAACATTAACAACTTTTCCAAAAAGCACACACTAACAACAACATGAATAACGAATTATTGTATTCCTTATGTTCTTGTTTTGAAGCCAACGTTGTCAATGATTATAAAAATAACGCAGATTTCCTAAACAGGGAACAAAGCAAAACAGAAAACTAGTACTAAATATGACGTGGGGGTACTGTGGTATTTTTGTTGTGAAAAAGTACTGAAAATAGTACAAAAGTACTGAATTTTCCATCACTGGTCTTTCACAAAGTGTCACTCGACAGTGAGTAATTGTAATATATTTGTATTAGTTTTGTTATTAACCAAATGAGAATTATATCGCGCACTAGCGGCCCTTCAAATTCACGCTTTTTGCGGAGATTTCATACCCCAGCTCCCGAACGTTTTTTACACATTTTTCAGTGCAAAATTTTTAATCTGTATCAACCGTAATATGTGCACAGCCCCATAGGGGTCTCACATATTACACATTCAATTTGTTGCTATTATAAATTTTCTGTGAAATATATACATATTCGTTGTATAATTTACAAAATCATAATATAGTTGACACAACCAAAATATAAATAACAAAACTATAATATATTTGGAAAATATGTAGATATTAATGATACAACCATATTATAGTTGACACAACCATAATTTATTTGTCACAGTCATACTGTAGATATCACAACCATAATATAACTAAAACAACCATAATATAATTCACACGACCATAATAGATGACAGAACCATAATATATTTGTCCAGTGTTATTTAGAATAGGCTAGATGTATAATCGGCTTCCAGTTGACAACTGACAACTTTAATATTTAGGTTGGTATTGTCGAGATTAGCGTCAGTTCCTGTTCACATCTACGATGGTGATAAATACATATATTTTAGATGATGTCACACTACCAACGACCATTTTTATTAGAAGGTTTCATAATACGAGTCTAGGTAATTTAAGTTCTCCTTTTACTCAACCTACATAATGACATACATAATACCAATATTGGCCATTAGTTGGCTTCAGATAGAACTATTGTTCATAGTATTTATTTAATATTATATTTTCCACACTTTATTTCCTTTCCCTAATGCTTTCGCTCATATGTTTGCATCATATTGTGGCTACTATAAAAAAGTTCATCATTTATTAACTTTAAAAATTTTTATTGAACATTATTTTAGTTATTTTCATGTAGTCAAATATTTGAAGGATTTCCGTTGAAATTCACACGGAAATTTATTAAAATATAACGGAAATAAAATAGTAATCAAAATTTTAATAAAAGTAATCGAAAACCAGATATTAAAATTGAATTTATTTCTTTGTGTATTTATGTTTACACATGAAAAGACATAAAAAAAACCAAACGTGGATGGTTTCTAAAGTAACGGAGTAGCTTGGGAGTTGTTATATATTTTTTTTTAATTTCCATTTTTTATTAGGAATTTTTATATGAGCTTCTTTTCCTAACAATTTTTTTTAAAGGTTTGCTTCCAATTTTTTTGCAAGCATATAAATTTTTATATGATTCCTAGCTAAGACCCGGTGGGCTTCACTACACCACAAACATTTTCGACAAGAAGAAGAATAACACTTAGTATTACAATTTATTTTTAATCGCCCCTATCGTGAATACTCTTCCTTTTAATACTTTTAATACTTTTTCTTTAAAAACAATATAAAATGGTGCACGCGCAAAAAATTTTAGCTGCATTAATTGAATAAATATCTTTATTATATAAAAAGTTTCTCTGTAGGGGAAGTGCCACGCCTACTTAACATATACATATATAAAGAATTGTTTCTTCCTGACCATCGCAAATTATTATGAGAATAGGATCACTGGCTTAGTAGTCCATAACTTTCACACAGCCAAACATATGAACAGAAAAACACACACGCATTCACTTTTATATCTAATCCTTTAACTGGCTTCCATTTACAATATTTTTGTTTGCCTGTTATTTTCATTCAATCACGACTTAATAAGGACACAATGAATAAGTCAACCAGTCATAACAAAACAAAAACAAACTTCCATTGTTTACCTGAATTTTAATTTTTGAATTCTTTCCTTTTTTTTTCTTTTGTAAACTAAAACTTCTTCTATGCAAAAGTGTTGGTTTTTAAAAGTATGTGTTTGTGTGTGAAATGTATCTAGTTGTTTTGTGTCGTGGTTAAGCCAGATATCATGAACTGCCAGCCAGTCTTCTATAAAGTAGAGAGAAACTATTCATTAAACAAAACAAATAATAATATGTTGGACAAATTATACAAAATTTGCTATGATTTTTAGGAAAAGCAAAGGGTGTAACAGAAAAAGCAGTGCAGTCAAGTTTGCCAACCGAATGCACGAACATATGTACATATTCTACAGCAATGTGAACAATAGTGAATATTTTTATGCAGAATTTTGTGGATGTTCATAACTATATTACACCTCCAGCTTGTTACACCCTGTGCTTTATACATAATTATAGCGTTTGTATTTTAGTGTGATTTTAGTAATAATAATAATACTACTACTACCTTTTGTGTAGACAATTTGACCCAAAATAAACACAATTTCTGCACTAATGAGTCCATTTTATATTTGGTTATTTTATCTCTTGTTGGAAAATAAGCGAGATAAAGGAGTTTTTTTTGTTTTTTTAAATCTATTATAATGTTAGGCCATTAGATAATTGGAAATGTTAAAATTTTATTAGGGGGAGAAAAGAAAAGAATCTGTAAAATTTATTCTAAAAAAATGGTAAATAATTTATATTTTTAGAAAACAAAAGAAAGCAATTTACAGTACATTGTACCGGAACTAGGAAAATTGGTTGTGGGAAGAACTCGAAAAAGGTAGTAGTGTTTGTGGACATTTGACTTGAACGTTAAAACAATGGAGGTGACTGGAGAGACCTCTGCGGGAAGATTATTTCACATACGAACAGTTCGGCCAATCGAATCTACAGTACATTTGCAAATTTATAAACTTATTAATTCTTGTGTTAATTGTACTCCAAAAACAAACGTTGCTGCTTTGCTGACTTGACGTTTTTTTTTTTTTTTTTTGCGATCAGATGGTGTTTTTTGGTAATTTTGGAGGAGTGTTGCCCCACCTCAGGTGTTAAGTGGACTCATTAAATTTCTTGTGTGCGATCATTATAATAAATGTTTTTCTTTGCCCCACGATTATGCAAACCGTGCTATAATGTACAGTCGTACTGTAATATACTATATCAGTCGTTGCCGGAACAGTTTTTTTTTAGTGACCAGTGTTATGTATTCATCACTTACAGTACAAAAACAATTAATGCACATCAGAGATAAATTTATGATGTTGATTGACTTACCCTAATCTGTGCCTCGTTTCTGTAACGAATGTGAGAGTTTCTCGCTTCGAAAAG
Organism: Lypha dubia; assembly: GCA_947311025.1. Classification (NCBI taxonomy): domain Eukaryota; kingdom Metazoa; phylum Arthropoda; class Insecta; order Diptera; family Tachinidae; genus Lypha; species Lypha dubia. Next base: position 5,863,470 of record OX371262.1, on the reverse strand, counting down.
TTTATTAAAATTCTGTGAAAAACAGGATGATGATGAGAAGAAAAATTTTAATTTTCGTATTTTTATTAGGTTTGCAGGGTGTCTCATATAAAAATCCTACTAATATTATACGTATGAATAATTCTACAAAAGATTGGGTGACAAGTATAAACTCAAATTTATTTTTCGATGTGAGAACTTTTCACAAGTTACAGAAACGAGGTACTGAGATCTAACTCAGGTCCCAACTAATAGTTTGCTTTTTAGGCAACGCGCTAATCACTTCAGCCAACACCACCCTTGTACTTGATCGCTTAAATATTGCCCTTGTGTTCTAAAACAACAAACTTGTTGAGAAGACAGTTTGCTCCGTTGAGCGCTGACCCAAACAAAACAGATTACCTCAGAACGTTGATTTAACTAAACTATTTTAAAACACATAGTTAATCTTTTTTTAATATTGTGTTTTTATTACTTCGTTATTTTTTCCAATTATTTTTCTCCCCAGCTAATTTGGTTATTATATAATTCCGAGATTGCAAACTATTTCTGACATTTAATCTACTTATGAAAAGTGTCCATCATCAAGTTATAATACTTTTTGTTTCGTCATAAAAACCATTCGCAAAAAATTAACTTTTTGAGTTGTTATTTTTCCCCTATTCTCTGTTTTTCTTTCTCTCTTGCCATTTTGTCATTGCCATCCATATTATCGTTATTATCATGATAATGAAGTCCATAATTAGTGTTGTTTACTATTATAATTTTTGTTGTTGACATTTATGTTATTATTATTTCTTTTTTTTTTCTTTATGCAACTTTCATTTAGTATTCTAAGTCCTTGATAAAAAAAAGAAAGAAAAAAAATAATCAGAAATTATTTCTGCTTATTATACCTTAATAATGCCACCGTACTAATTGAAAGAAATAATAAGATATAATAAAAGAAAGAAAATAAAAGTGTTTTCAGAGTACTATTGAAAATGCCAATTACAGCATGCATAATTGCAGTGTATGTACTTGGAATAAAATGGAACATTTGGAATATTTTTTTTAGTTAAAGAAACTAAGGATAAAGTTGTGTAAATATGGGCACCAAACTCATAATCCATATAGAAATCGGCAAACAAATTCTGGTTTAAAACAGGAATCTCTACAAAAATTTCGACTAACATACGAGTGTAAAAAGAGTAATCCAGAAGGGGTGGGGGATACTCGAAATGTATGATAAAAACACGGCCCATTTGACATTACAATATTGTCTAATATTATAATCATAAAAATTAACTACTTGAAAACCTATTCCAAGACTTTTGGCACGATTAATCACTCGCTACTGATTAGTGATATCATTAGCTCCTTCCTTCCTTCCTTCCTTCCAAATAAATTATGAAAACTCGTTACATTTGCCAGTACATAGAACAATGTGGCATTCACACACATGAACTACTTAGGAACTCATCCACGATCTTTGACACGATTAATCATTCGCTACTGATTACTGATATTATCAGGTCCATCCTTCTCAGTTGCAAACAAGTATTTGTGGAGTTTTGCGGGACAAAAATAAAGTTACTGCAAGATAAAAATGAATTTACCACAATTAGAAATACTGTTACCTATGTTCTCTTCAATATTGTGTCATAATGGATACCTTATCGCAGGAGGTCTCGCTGGTGTATCAGAAACAATTCAAAACTAAGTGTCAAAATAACGCAAATCTTGGCCACAATTATATACTTCCTGACGTAAAATTATTACCATAAAAAATTGTGACTTTATCACTTTTTGGACTTCCTAGACATTCCTGTATAAGGCGGACGTATTCCTTAGAGTCAGAAGCCCTAAAATCCTACCTGAAGTCTTTGGCACCCAACTTCAGCTTTCATTGTACGCCACATAGATAAAAATAGATGGAGAAATGAAGAAATGAAATCCGGAGCACTCTGAGGCACCTTCTGTGGTATGAACCAGGAGGTCACTTTCTGCGGCAAGAACATGGAGGTTACCCTTAGTCCTTCTTATGTTAGTATTCCTGGATATGAATCTCATTCCTTAGTGATACCCAATGATGATACAGAACAATGCAACAGGATGTGTAAAAATCATTCACCACATTCCTGGGGGTAACATTTATGCTACCAATGGGGAAGAATAGTGTACTCCTAACAAATTATCTCCTACCGAATAACCCTAATTATCTGATGCAGGGTTCTCCCAAAATATTTTAAATACGTAAACAAGAAAAGAAACTCCACTCAGTATCCATGTGAATATTTAACCCGTTTAATAAACTAATTTAAACTGTTAAAAAAATTGTATAATCATTTCTATTCAACTGATGATCTTGCGACTTCCTTACAGTAGCAATTTCATCAGCTTTGCACGAGTATACAAGTGTTTAGCAAACAATATCATGTGACAGCCACTAAATTAACTCTTCTATTATTCATTTTTTAAAATTAATTTATTTCAAAACCACACTCATAGCGAGCTCTAAGAAGAAAGATAAGAAAAAAAAAAACAAATTCTAAACAAAATAACTAAAACTATTCTTGTACATTCCACTCAAGTGAAAAATGCATTCATTCATTTATTCACCATCAACAAAACATTCTATGCTATTGATGTTTTGTTGCAAAAATTTAGTTGAAACTAGTTGTAGTAGCAACAGAATACATACGAGTGTTTAGTATGACTTGTAGTGGTTTTTGTTATTATTCTACATTTGTTTTTTTTTTGTTGCAAAACATAAATGTTGATGAAAATATGTTTTATGTGCGTGTTTCAACGTATAAATGGTAAATACATCAACTGTAGAAAATTACAAGTTTAAGTGTGTATGTCTGTACGAGTATGTGTGTGTATCTGTATATCCTTGCACTGCATGTAGAGTTTTTGCCACTTTTACACTTCAAGTGTTGACTTCATAAAGAAATTTAACTAACTAACATCAGCAGCAAAATTTTACCTACAATACATACATACATGTTTATTTGAGCGTGTAAGGAAAGTACTCCATTAAGAACTATATTGAAAGATTCTTCAATCCTATTCTTTGTCTTCTATATTTGCCTCTCATATACAAAAAAAAATCATTTTATACCGGCATTAAATTAAAAACTGCCACCAATTGACTCATACTATTTTTATTATTCTTCCTCTCAATTTGATTGATTTATATCAGAGTGTTTGTCGGTTGCAGCGCCTCGTAGATTAAAAAATCTCACTCCCAAGGGGTCAGAGTTTTGCATTTCTTATCCTTAACTGGCAGATATGCTTCTCGGACAAAATGGAATTCTGATATTTCGTATCTTGACTTTTTTGGTATTTACAACGGAGCTGCATATGAGTTTCTATATGATAAGAAGTGGATGTAGTCCTTAACTAAAACCCTTACCGAGTCCCCAGCAGCGACAGGAAAATAATGCTCGCTCAATTGGCATACTTCATTCTAAAAAGGGTGTATGTAGGAACTCGTTCTGCTCTTCCCTATTATTTATCAGGTTGGATCTAAAGACAGTAGCTGCCGTCACCTCAGACTGTGGAAGGGTGTAAGATTATAACAATTACAAATGGGTTAATGTAGTTTTTGCAAGACGAAAAAACATTCTAGCTCATTCAAACTACGTTAACATTTTTCAATTATTAAGTTCTCCAATGAAGAAAGTATAAGGAACTATTGTAGAATTACATTGAGGTAACTTGGTAGCAATATATTTTTTTTCTATACGGGCAGAAACCCTATCTAGGTATTTTTGGCAACCCAAAAATTATATAGTGTGATGAGCAAAAATTGTAGAACTAAAGAAAGAGCATCACGGGAGAGCACTTTGGAGAGCAGCCAACGGTTGAAGGACAATCTGAATGCCGGATGACAAATGTAACTTTGGAAATGAACTGGATGATTTCTTAAAGGAATGAAAGAGCTCAGCTTGGATTCATGGATTCTCACAAATCTAATGGTATCTCAAAGCGAAAAATACTTCCTTGGCTCAACTGAAATTCTCCAGTCATTGGCTTTATTACGTTATAGCAAAAGTTGTTATGCACAAAAATGCTTTGATTACGAACAAGGTGTTTTACGGTTAGAACACTTGCGATCTCAGACTACATCAATTAATTATGAAGCTAAACTGTCAATCAACATTATAAATGTCTCTAATATGCATTATTGTGGCATTGTATTTCTTGTTGTTGAACTGTCCAAGTGATGAAGGCATAGCACTGGTCACTAAGAAGTGTTCTGACAGCGATACAATTCCCAGCTAATGTACATCACATCGTCCTCCTTCGTCGGTTAGCATAATCATTGTCGAAGTGAAAAAATTAAAAAAAAAAATGATTGCTAGCACAGCTTAAGAAATTTAATGCGTCTACTTTACACGTGATGCGCTGCAACACTGGTCTAAAATTAACAAAACGCGCAGTAACAGAGTTGTAAGCGAATTAAGCTTTCTTGTAGATTTTTACCATCTATCTTCTATATCCTATCCCTTTCTGCCCAATTCTGGCACAATGTATGGCATAAGTATGAGTCATTTCCTGAATACTGGTCCTAAAATAAAAAAAAAAAAAAAACAGAAGAGAAATTATTTTGGGAGCATCATCCGAGTTGATGGAGTAAGAAAAGTTTTTTTTACCAATTATACTATATATGAACCCCCGTTCCGCTGACATTCCAGAGACTAGGTAATAATTATGTTCCTTTTTCGGATGAACGACAAAAGTTCAAGATCTAAAAATCTTCCATTAGGAAGCATGGCAACAAAGTTTTCCATCCATTAGATCAAATGAGGATAAGAATGGGTAATGCTCCGTCTAATATCGGCTCGTTCGTTTTGAAAAATTTATTCTCCACAAATGTTGGTGGAAACATTTTATCTGATAGTTTGTTCTTTTCGATATAACCGCCGAAGCTGATAGGTAGCAATGCTAGCTTTTTATTCCCCAGGTTGCCGGTTCGGTTCCGATCTTAGACCTTGAATGTTATTGCAGACAAGCTAATCGCTTTGCGGTAGCAAGCTGTTCCCCTGAAATATTGATCGTTGACCGTTTTTCAATTTTTTTTTTTTTTTTGTTTGAACGTATTTGGTTACACTTTCGTCCTCTAATTTTATGTAATTAGGGAGCAATTACACCCCTTCCCTTCGCATTTATTCTTTATTGTGGGCAAATTTTTAATAATTCTTTTAAGAAATTACTTCTTTAACTTTTTAATTTTCTTTCAATATTATATACGAGTATTAATTACTTTTGTTTAAAATTTTCATTCCATTTTAGAAAATGTACAAATTATTATCTCTCTTCAAGTGAAATATCTGTACATTTTCTTAAAAATTTTTATTTTGTATTTCAATATTTAAAATGCTTTAAGTTTATTTATCTAATAATTTGTGTTTTGTCTATTACACATGAACTAATAAATTCCTTGAGTTTTATAAACAAATAAATGAATGAATGAACGAATGAAAGATAACTAATGTTAACAAATATTCTTAAAATTACATACACTTCATTTTCTACTCCATGCATGCACACAGAACAACTTAAGTCAATAGATTGTGTGGAAATTGTACAAATTGTTGAAATAACATGATAATTTGTATGACACTTAATATGATATTATTTTGAATATGTATACGATTACATACATACATATATACATACATATATGCATAAAACATATGTATGCTAAAATGAATACAGTGGACACTTTAATTAAATGCCAATGCAAAAAAGATAGGTAAGATTTGATAACACTGCTCTGCAAAAAATCACTTTTTGTATCTCCTTTAAATAAAACTATGTGAACTATGTTGATTTTGATGTCCTAAACTCAAATCCGTTTTCGGTTTTTCTCCATCATGTACGGTTTTTTATGGGCGTGGCAATTTTTTCCCCCCTAAATTAGTCAGGTACGAAGGAATATTTCAGCCTAACTCGAGAACGACTCATCCGATTTTCATAAACAAAACACCAAAAGATGCATAACAAAATTATATTTAATTTAAAATAGTTTTCTTCTATATTTTATCGTTTTGGAATTATTCAAAAATTTCAGAGGGGAAAAATTTGTTTTCTTGTAAAATTCGTTTTTTTTTTTGGTTTAAAAGTGCAATAAAAAAAGAAAAAGCCAATATTTTATATTTTACACATTTTTCTGAGAGCTAAGGGGCTATGCACATATTACGTAAAGCTGTTTTTAGAGATTTTATACCCCCCCCCCTCCCCCCCCCCCATCATAATGCTTTTTAATAATATTTTAGTGCAAAATTTCCAATCCGTAACAAATCTTTAAGCCCCCTCCCCCTGGGAGCGTTGCGTAATCTGTGCACAGCCCCTAAATATCTCAAGAATAAAATAATATAACCACCTTAACAAACATCTAATAAAAATATAGATACAGGAGTTTAAATTAATTTTTGTTACCAATAATGTGGTTTATATTGAAATTGTTTTTAAAGCCAACACTAATTCTAGATAAATTCACACACATAATTTGTTTGTTTAAGAAAAAAAATCAATACACTTCCAAGTGTATCTGTCTATGTGCTGTGCAGCCATTAGCAAATATTGAATTATTTGAAAATGATAAGCCACACAATTGCATTATTTGCCAGAGAGAGGTAAAAAGAGCGAAAGAGTTGCCCTCTAGTTATTGCAACAGTTAAACTTATTTACACACTTGACTTTGGAGATTATTGAAAAAGCTTGAAAACTTCGTTTTGCAACTATAGCGCCACCTGTTGACTTCCTAAACCGTCGATTAGCAATTTCTAAGAAATACGCAGCAGGAAGTATTCAATTTGATTCGGTCGTATGAAATTCATTGCAACACAAAACACGATCTCTTTTAATATAACTTCGATAAATTGTTATAAGAAAACCATAGAAGAAAACTGATGCAGTTAAGTAAACGGTTGATTAAGATCGTCGTTTAAAAAAATATCGCTTAAGTCGTTTAAGAGCTACAATGTTACAGACAAATCACCTTACCCTGAGGTTAATTGAGGGCTCTCTGATTAAGGCAGACTTCTAAAACGTTCGTATACAAAGTTTGTATACAGTATTGCTACTGTATTTAAATCACATACATATGCAAAGTTCCGAAACAATGAATCAACTATAAAACCGATGCCTTGTTTGCTTTCTTACTGCGTTACAAATACATGGCGGCGGCGTTTTGAAATGGTATACATTGTATAATTATTGTATAACGCCGCAGAAATGTGATGGTTCGTTCAAACACTAAGCAATTGACATTTTGGAAGTCAGCCTATATTTGCAAAACAGTTTCCCACATTTTTCCTAAAATGGTGGCAACATTATGCACAAATGTGCATTGAAATACACGTCTGTATTTCTCCCACATATTCTGGTACTTTCCTATACGTTTATTCCAGCATCTAACTTCTATTTTATCTTGCTCTGCTAAGTGGTGTCATTAGGGGAAACCACAAAAATCCATTTAAACTACTTGCAATAATTTCATACAATTACACCATCCATATTTGTGTTACGAGGGGTACTTTACTCATTCTCAAACAATTGCAAAAATCTAATGAAGTATAAAACATATGATTATTTCATAACACAAACGTACATACATATATACATACATATATGTATACATAAATATATGTTTGTTTGTGAATGTGTTTTTGTTTATGTGTGTGGTTATTTATCTGTTAGGATTCATAATAATTCTTGAAGCCATTAAGTAATAGTACAAGTGTTAGTTTGACATTTCGTACATATGTACATACATAAATGTATATGTAGCTATGTTTATGTCTATCGAGTGTAAGTCAGGTTATAATAATCTAGTTTATATTACAATCGCTTAAAGCGTTCTGATAAACGAACACATAGAAACACCAAAATAGGAAAAAAGATGTGTTCAGAAAAGTTGGAAAAATATAATTGAAATTGATTTTTTTTAAAGCAGATAATAAGATATAAATTTTCATTTAAGATGATCCGGCTATATTCAATATGTCTCTCTTCGTTAAAAAGTAATTTAAACAGTTTGTCTTCTTTTAAGCCTTGAAGGCCAGCTTAAAACAAAATTTAGTTTTATGGCTTATTTTGTAGCATTTATGGATCCTTGTGCTGTTGTGAGATCAATACATTGCCTTTACCAGCTTTAATGTTCGTGTATTTTGTATACATATTTTTTTTTCGGGTGTATACAATGTAGCTGATATAACGTACAAAATCTTTAAAAACATGCTTTTTCTAGTTTTAATAGGTTTGTTAAGGTCAAAATAAATGTTATTGTTTTAATGTTGAAATTAAGGTTAATATTTTTGTAAGATTAATGTCAATATTAATTTTAATGTCAGTGTCAGTGTCAATGGTAATGGTAACGTTAATTTTAATAATTCAGTTATAAGTTCGTTCGTTTGATTACATTTTTAATAAAATTTTTTTTTTATAAAGCAAGAACCAGAAGCTAGCAATAATTGATTAGCCATAAAGTTTGTAACATTAGATTGTTTCATATTAATGGTTTGGAAATTCACTATTTGCTTGTCTTATTACACACGTCAAGTTTCCTTGATCAAGTTTTAATTCAGCTGGGAGATACAACAAAGAAAGCAATAAAAATTTCTCTGTCTTTCGCTCAGCTGAATTAAAACTTGATCAAGGAAACTTGATGTGTGTAAATCAGCACTAATTAAAATTTCTTTAGATTAAACATGATTCAATTTTATCATTCGACTAAAAATTCCTAACTTAATTGTTAATATTTATGTTAATGTTAGTATTAATGTTAATGTCACATTAATCTGTTTAGGCTTTGAAATGCAAACTGAAGTTTTTTTTCGCTAAATATAAATACCACCCTAATGTACTGTATGTTATGTATCTTTGGGTTAAATAATAACTACTTTAGATGTGTATAAAACATCATATTGCACTGCACTTATTTTTGTTATTAAAACCACACACTAACTCGTACGCACAAACTCATTAAAACCCAGATGTCTATTGATATTCTGCCACAACAACATGCATACTTTACACGTGCTTGGTTAATATGTAGCCTATTAACCCGGCAATATGTGATAAAGGGTTAGCGATTCTACAGTGTATAATTAAATAAAAATTCCCTTCTATATTCTGGAAAAAAAAATAGCAACAGATATTTTAACAAAATGTTTACAAAAAAAAAAAAATGCTATTGGCAGTTTTTAAGTCTGGCTCGACTGGAGGCGTTAAAAAATCTATAACTTGCGATTGAATCGGAGTTGTTTTTGTAGGACCATCACTCAGGGGATGACCCCTACTTATGCAATGCATTGTGCCAGAGCTTAGGGAAAGTGAGGGCGTGATAGAAATGTAAAGAGGCTTAATTCTTTTACAAATCTGCTATTGTGCGTTATGTTAATTGTTTAAGGCACTATTGCAGCGCCTCTAGTGCTAAGAATACGCATTATCTTCCCTAAACTGTATGTGCAGCCGTTTTATTAATTTATTTAGTTCGTTCCACGACAATTCTGCAAATTATATAATTGAACTCGTGCAATTCAATTATACATTCAAATACTTCTTTAAAAGAACAAAATCGTTAATTTTAAAACGCCTTTGAGTAAGAGTCTGTTGAAAAAAATAAAAAAAAAACTAATTTTAAAAGACAAAAGGAATACAGATACAAAATTAAAAAAAAATGTATAGAAAGTTTTACGTTCGTATTCTAAAAGAAACTTAATTTAAACTTAAAGTGTACTTTAGTATAAAATTTCGTTTTAAACTACACTTAAAAGCCAAGTAAACGTTTGAAAATATTTTATTAAAAAAATTAATGAGCAAAATTTTGAAAAAAATGTATAGAAAGTTTTATGGTCGTATTTTAAAAGAAACTTAATTTAGACATAAAGTGTACTTTAGTAAAAATTTCGTTTTAAACCACACTTAAAATCAAAGTAAATCTTTCAACATATTTTATTAAAAAAATAATGTAAAAAATTAAAAAAAAAAAATGTATAGAAAGTTTTACGGTCGTATTCTAAAAGAAAAATTAATTCAGACTTAAAGTGTAATTAAGTAAAAATTTAAACGTTTCCATATATTTTGTTAAAAAATTCATAAATTTTCTTACTTATTTTGAAAAACTTCCTTTACTTTACTGTTGCAATAGAACTGCACACACACACACACTCACACACAAACATCAGTAGTGGTTTTTGTATCCTTGCACTACTAATTGAAGTCCTAAGTGTGTATGTAGTGTGTATTTGTTTTCCTTGTTATTGGTGGTATGTAGTTATAAAATGTTGCATTAACTTTATATGTACATTTTAGCACTTTGCCAATCACAAATTTAGTTATGCTGTTAGTTTTGCAGTATTCAAACTCGTCCGTTTGCAAACTGCCACAGGAGCATCTTTCAAGTGTTAACGAAAGAAAATAAAAAAAAACTACTTCAGACGAAGCGAAAAAAAGTAATCATTAAAAACAACGAAGCGTAAGAAAAAGAAATTAAATAATCAGTATTTTATGCAGTTTGTTGAAGTCATCACACCGAAACACAATAAACGAAATGATAATTTTTTATAGGATCGGTGATGAGCTATAAAAAAATGGGAAATTTTGTGAAACAAAAAGCACCAATAAAAACTAAATTTAGTGAGACTCATTATTATAAATTTGAATTTGACCCCCAATATAGACTGTGGACGCAACTTTCACATATTTGAGACCACGAACAAATGGACTATGGTATTTCAGGCGATCACCAAGTGTATTCACATTAATTTAATAAGAGATGGTAAAGATGTGCAATAACTATTTTCATATTTTAGAGTACTTTAAGTTACTCCGGAGCCAGGATTGTTCACAGAAAGCATATAAATTGATTGAAGGAGATCCTCTACTCTTCCTCTTATCGAATAGTTAATTAATAAACTGTAATGACTCTAATTATGGAAAATTATCTTTCGATCGAAGAGGGTTTAAGACAGGCTTAGTCCTTTCTGATGTTAGCTGAAGTGGTTAGCGCGCTAAATACTAAGCAAACAATGACTTGGGGCCTGGGTTCAAACCCTGGCCAGAGCAAGTCAATCAACATCATTAATTTCTCTAACGTATATTTGTGAGACATTGTATTAATTGTTGTCGGACTATTTAAGTGATGAAGGCATAGTACTGGTCACTAAAAACTCTTCCGACACTGATGATGATGTTCGAAGCTAATGTACACAACATCGCCCTTCTTTGTCGGTTAGCAGAAACATCGGCGAAGTAAAACAATTAATATAAATGACTGCTAATAAAGCTTAACAAATTTAATGCGTCTACTTAAGTCCAGAGGCACGGCACCTCAACACTGCTATAAAAATTAACATAACGCGCAAAATCAGACTTGTAAAAGAGTTAATTAAACCTTCCAAATTTTTAACATCTATGTATCTTCTCTACCATACATGGGAGTAATTAAATAAATTGACTAATTAATTGTCGATTTCATTGGCATTGACTTATAAACAATGCCAATTAAATTTTTAGCATTATAAATTTTTTGAACAATGCTAATGCTTTTCAATGAAATAATTTCATTATTAGTTATTTAAAAAGTAAAAGCATTACAAATAATCAATGCTAAAATTTTTCAAAAGCATTATCAGTATTAAACGTCAATATTATTTCACATATTTATTTACATATATATGTATGTATGTGTGTATATGTATTAAATATATGAACATAGCTTGGTTTGTATTTTAATTTATAATTTTATTTTTTCAAAAGCTGATGTGACCATATTTTTTTTTATACAGACAGTATTAATTATTTTTTTTTATCAATTGTAATTAGTATTTCAAAGCTTTCATTATTTTTTCATTATAAATAGTAGAAAAATTATATTTAAAAAAAAAAAAGCAATGGCATTTATTGGTACTGATTTTTTTTCATTGTAAATGTTTAAAATAATGCCAATGAAAGTTCAATGCCAATGAAAAAGTCCCATGTATGTTCTCTACCATATCCCTCTCCGTGAGTTCTGGCACAATGCATTGCATAAGGTAGGGGTAATCCCTGAGTAAAGGTCCTAAAATATACACCACCTGTCGCAGTGTCATCCAAATACTGTTTTCTAGTAAGTGACGTCTTTAAAAAAATATTCTTCTTGTTTATAAGAAGACTCTTCATTCATTACTTGTTCCTTGCTATCGTTCTCTAAGTTATTTGCTTGTTTGGGGTTTTTTTTACAAAGCTGCATTCAAAAATCTCATATAAAACTTGTTTTGCCATAAGCGTATGAACACGCTGTTTATTTATATTAAAGATTAATTAGATTATTTAGGACACCCCTTAGAGCCAGCATTCACATAACACTTGATTTTTTATGCCGCCAGAGATTTTATTTTGCATTTATTATCTTGGTTAATTTTTTTTTTTTTTGCCAGCAGTATCTGACACATATACGAGTACTGCTGATGTGTTCCAGTTAGTTGTTGTATAGTGACTGTAAATTGTTGTGATGAAATGTGTTGTTTAATTAGAAATTAATAAAGTTTATTTTAATTTTATTAATATGTTGGAGAAAGTTGCAAAATAAGGAGAGTGACCGACCATCAACAGCAGACTGTACAGATAAAATATAAAATCTAATATCAATTAGTTTTCAAAAATGCAACTAGCTTGATTAAATTTGAAATGGATTTTTCTTTTGTGGAAAATTTTTTCATTTATTTGTGGTAAAAAAAAATTAAATTTTTTCGGCTTTTCCATCTTTTTCAAACCCCAATTTGAATGTAAATGTTTGTACGAAAAAGCCTGCTTTAATTTTGATATTGTAACACAACACTTGGCACACTGGGCCAGTTCAAAAAGCAACAATGTTTTTATAATCCTCATCATCATTATCGTCATCACCCAAACGCCGAACCTTTACATCTTTGCCACTACAAAAATAAGAAAAAAGAAAAGGGGAAAAAAGAAAACTACTTAAACCAAAATAAATGTTCTAAATTGTCAAACAACGAAAAAATAACCACAGCAGCCCCACACAAAACACAGCCGAAAGCAGGAGCAGCAGCAGCAGCAGCAGTATCAACATCATCACTATCAAATCTATTAACACCCTTGTGACTAACATTTTAGCCACCCTTGACTTTTTGTTTCTTAACACACATCACCAGTCAAGTGAAATTCTAAAAATAAAATATCGTTGTCTCTCTTTGAACGTACAAATTTTTTTTTAATCTTGTAAACCACAAAATATTAAAGGCAGCCAAATGATGCTTAAAACCATCATTAAAAACGTCTCCTGCTTCTTATTATACTTTTTCACAAAAGAAATGTTTTTGGTAAAGCAGCAAAAGAGTCTTTGCCTTAACTCCTGGGCTATTAGAGATAAGAATTAAGAAAAACGAAGCGTATTTACTTATTTATCTGTGTATGTATGTATGTGTGAGTATAAAATCATATTTTAAGAAAGCTAGCAGCCAGCACCTTGTAGTTAGTTGGTGGTGGACTGGGAGAAAATTCAAAAAAGGAACCACAATTTATAAAAATATTTTTTTCAATTAAAGGGAAAAATATTGTAAGAATTAAGAGATTAAGATTTTTTTAATACTAAACTAAAGTTTACAGCTTCCTTGCAAATATTTATCCGCAATTTGCGAACAGGATAAAAACTACTTATTTTTTGTATGAAGTTTCACATAAAAATTGTTTCCTACAACATATAAATAATAAGTTAATATTTTAAATCTGTTATACAAAACTGTTATACTAAAACTGTTATACAAAACTGTTATACTGCATCGTTTATGATTTATTTTCTTAAATATTTACGAAAAAAAACTTGTTCCACTGACTAAGTACATATACACATACAAAACATTCCACTGAGAAAACAGTAAGCCATAATCAGTCATGTCGGTATTAAAATGTGAACACTTTCTATCTAAATATTTTTTTCAATACAAAAAGAAAAGCAGCATCCATTTATTGCAATGATGATGACATTTAAAAACTTACAATTTATTCGCTTCATTTTCAGTGAACGGGCCCAGCCCACAGTGCTCTGCTACTTAAATTTTCCATTTTATTTTATGCAAAACTTTACAAATTCTTATTATAGTAAGTGCTCTGTATCTTATTCATGTATGTAGGTCACTTTTGCCTTCCATAAAATTTAATATTGTTTTTTACTTGATATAATTCTTAAGAAAACAACAAACCCAAGGTTTTGTTCGTTCGTTTTGTATCTATTTTACTTGAGATTGTCTTTTAAGAAAAAAAAAAATAAAATAATGAAAAATATGATGAAAGTTTTCGAGTTTCATAGAACAATAAAATGTCCTGAAAACAATTAAAAACATTAACTTTTCATTCTATTCTCTTAAACACTTGCATGCCATAAGAAAAAGCAAACATATCCGTATTGTATTGAAATAAATTGTGCTAAAAAAAATTTCGCAATTTATATATTTGAAATAAGTTTTTTGCCTTTCACGCTAAAAAGACAAATTACAATAGTGTCATAAAGAGAAGAACAAAACATTTATTATATAAAAGCGTGAAGAAGTTTATTAAGCGATTAATCGTTTATTATTAACACTTTTCTTGTCATAAAAAGTAGCAAAGCAAATTGAAGAAAAGTTTAAACCAAAATGTAATTATGTAAATGATTTGAATATTACAAACAATAAATTTGCGGCAAAAGCTTTGAGATAATTGCTATTTTAGTTTTTGTATTCAAAAATTATTTAAATAAATTGTTTGTTTTGTTTTAAAACTTTTTTTAAATGTATGTACTCGTATGTACGTCTTTTCGTTTTTAATAAAATATTGTTTAAAATATATACATTTATAATACAAGAAATTTATTTAAATTAATTTGTTTGAAAAATATATATAAAAAGTTTTGTATAACAGTTTTTGTATAACAGTTTTTGTATGGCAGTTTTTTTTATAACAATTTTTTATACAAAACTTTGTTTGCTTCATAGGCAGTGTTTTGATTCACAACTTGTGTTTTCTTTAATAAAAATTTTACACTTTCCAGTTACTTCTCGTCGTATAACAATTTTTCTTTAGTTATTTAATTAAAAAATAGTTCGATAATAAATTTGTCGATTAAAATATTGCCATATACTGTTAAAAATTCTAACAAATCAACACTTCTCAAATAAATTTTTTTTTAAATAGATGTATAACAGTTGTGTATGGTACGTTTAGTATAAGTGTTGGTATAATAAAAAAAATGTAGTGTTTAATTCAAAGACTTTGTGTTCAATAACATTCTACTTACAGTTTCTTTTTGCTCGAGAATATTATGTATAACAGTTTTTCTTTAATAATTTAAAAGATTTGACCACTATTTATGTATTAAAATAGTGCTATCTTTTAAAAATCCATAACAGTTGTGCATAATAGTTTTGCGTATGAATTTTTAGATTTTGTTTAATAAAATTCTACTTACCGTTAAATTTCTTTTTGAAAATATGGCGTATAACAGTTTTTCTTTGATAATTGAAAGGCAAAAAAGGTTCGATAATAATTTTAATTTTTTGAAATATGTATTGTCATAAATATTATAAAAATTCATGTATAACACTTGTGTATCATAGTTTTTGTAAAAAAAATTTTTAGATTTTGTTTAATTAAAATGTACTTAGCGTTATTTTATTCTTCTCGAAAATATGCCATACGTATAACAGATTTTCTTGACCTTATAACATTTAATAATATTTTTATTTTATTTTTACTTTCAGATGGGCAGTTTCTACTGTTATGACGCGTGAAAATCTTATACCGCGCTCTGTAGCTCCGGAGGACGAGACGGCCCCTAAAACTATTTCAGCCTTAATACCTTTTTGGGACATGGCCAATCATCGTAATGGCACTATAACTTCCTTTTTCAATGTTGAAACCCAAGAAATGGAAAGCAAAGCTCAAGAGGACTTTAAAAAAGGACAACAAGTATTCATACACTATGGCGATCGTTCAAATGCCGAACTAATGATACACAACGGGTAAGTGGGAAAAAAAAAATAAGTTTCTAAGCTAAAACTAAATAAAATTATTTTTTGTTCGCAGTTTCATTAATCCGCTGAATCCCAAAGACAATGTGGGCATTAAATTGGGTCTCAGCAGTTCGGATCCTTTATTTGAAAAACGTAATGAGCTCTTGCAATTGCTCCATATACCAAAGAATAGTGAGTTGAAAGTTTTACCACCACCCGAACATATTTCTTCCGATTTACTGGGCTTCGTCAGGGTCTTCAATATGAATGAAGACCAGCTGGATCATTGGATACAATCTGAACGTGCCATGGATCTGCTGCATATTGATTGTGCTTTAGAAACTGAATTGGAAGCAAAAACCTGGCAGTATTTGCAAATACGTCTTATGCTATTGTTAAAAGCCTTTCCCACCACCCTGGAAGATGATGAAAAACTATTTGAAGGCTTAAAAAAGGGTGAAATAAAACCCAAAAGAAGTTACATCAAAATGATGATATTGGAGTATCGTATTTTGGAGAAACGTATACTGGCTGCTGCTTTGGACTATGTCAAAGAAAGAGCAAAAGCCTAAAAGAAAATTAAAAAGGAACCACAACAAAAATAAAAAAATTTACGAAACCAAATAAAACCAACAACAACCGCAACTAATCTGTGCAAGAAGAAGGCGCACAGTAAAAAAAATTAAAGGAACAGAGTCTTCCTTAACGTACTTTTGTTTTTGCATATAGAATATAATTTTGTTTTATATATTTTAGCTTGTTAAGTGGCCATTATTATTGTTTCCATCCCCCTCTCTCTCTCTCTTTATCATTTGTCTTCTAGACGACTTTAAAACAAATTTCCTTTTTTGTTGTTGAGATGTGTAAAGATATTTAATGTTTTATCTTTTTTATGATTTATATTAATATTTAATTATTAATTTTACATACATACATATCAGAGCTGTAAAAGATAGCAATCAATTGGCATTGAAATCAAAGAAATTTCAAGCATCGATTTGAATGCAATAAACTTTTTGTGGAAATCATACGATTTCAATCAATTGCTCGGAAATTATAAACAATTTGCTTTCAATGCCAATTGATTGCAATCTATTACAGCTCTGTTTTTAATAATATTTATTTTTATATGCATACATATTTGCTTTAAGATAATGGTCTCTATTCTTGAAAATGCGTCGAAAAGTGAAAATTAACATGGAAAAAAACTGTATGAAAAACAAAATAATTTTTTCTTTTTCATACATTTTCAAAAATCAAATATAAGTGAGAAGTTAAGCGGTTTCTTTAAAAAGCGGTAAAATTTATATCATAAACAAAAACATTATAAAAATGATTATAATGTCTGTTTTATTAATTAAAAGATGCACTTTTTATATAAAAATAACAATAAAAAAATAACTCTATATTAACAAATATTTGTTGTTATTTTTATAAAAAAAGGGTATCTTTCGCACAAAAAAAAACCGCCTTAATAATATAAAAATTATTAAGTCTGTTTTTTTTTTTGGTTAAAAAATACACTTTTTATATAAAATAACATTATTAAATTTTTGTTATAAAGAGTTATTTTTTATTGTTATTTTTATATAAAAGTCGATTTTTTACTTGAAACACACTTAATAATTTTTATATTTTTAAGGCGGTATTTTTTTGTGTTAATGATCCACTTTTTATATAACAAAACATATTTGTTGTTGTTATTTTATATTTTTGTTATTTTTATATAAAAAATGCACTTTTATTTATTAAAATAACACTAACAAATAACTATTTTACTCAAAAAAAAAACGAGACTAAAGCTACGTTCACATTTATCAAATATTTGCCCAAAAAAACGTAACCAATAGTTTTGCTTAGGGATAGTGTCATTTAACACGATTTTTATATTACAAAATAAAATTAATTCTTCTCCAAAAGAGTATTTTTATACAGTTTTCAAAAAATTCGAACCCAAAATTAAAAAAATATTGGAAATAAAGGAAATAACTTATTAGTTTTTTTCTTGGTTACGTTTTTTTCGACAAATATTTGATAAATGTGAACGTAGCTTAAGGTGCGGTTTATACAAGCCGAACGAGTGATTTGAGTGTAAATTTTGTATGAAAAGAACTCAGTTTTTTGAGTGGTTTCCATACAAAATTTACACTCAAATCATTCGTTCGGCTTGTATAAACGGCGCCTAACTGCCTGTTTTTAAAAAATGAAAACAAAATTGTGAGTGAGAATTTATATTGAAAACAACAATAAAATACGAAAATATGTTTTTGTTTTCAATATAAATTCTCACTCACTATTTTGTTTTCATTTTCTAAAAACAGGCAGTAATAATACATAATATAAAAAACAAGATCGAAAAAATTAGAACAACTATTACTATAAAAATTATACAATAGTTCGATATCGGCGAACAAACATGTTTCCACGCATTTTTAAGAATAAAGCTTAGATCCTAATATCGGCACAATGTACCGATTTTCGTCGGCTCACTGAAATAAAGTTATAAGTAATGAGCTAAATTTGCCTTATTTGTTAACTAATTCTGGAATAAGTCTATATTGCATTGTTGCCAATGGAATGTTAGCCAATTATGTCCTTATATTTCAATTAGTTAACAAATAAGGCAAATTTAGCTCATTACTTATAACTTTATTTCAGTGATCCGACGAAAATCGGTACATTGTGCCGATAGTGGGATCTTAGCTTAATAAACCACTACAGTTTTTTTCCTTATTATTTATAATATTTGTGAGTGTCATTAAATACGTTAAATTTAAAGCTAAATTTAAAGCTAAAATTAAATTTATATATTTATTTATTATTTGTGTTCAAATTTAACATTTATTCAATAAGAAAACAATGAAATTCTTGTTTTTTTTTACTAACCCATATTATTGAAGTTTTTATTTAAATAAAAAACAAATCAAATAATATATCTGGTTTTTTTATGTATAAATTGGTGGAATTGGGTTAAAAATATGCCATTTGTTTGCTTTGTTTCTGTCCAATACAGTTTATAGAGTTTTTAAAAAAATTCTAGGCAAAAATCCACCTATTGTTGCCTTCTGTTGGCCTGGTTTTGGTAAAATTAGCTAATTGTAGGTTTATTTTGGCGTTTTTTGCGTTTATCTGACTAAAATACAGTAAATACATACTGAATTTATATAACTATGACATTTAGGCTGTGTTTGGACTGCTTAAGGGCCAATAGAGCAGTTATTTTAATGATGGGGCGGATGAAAACTAATTTAAGAGTCAAAAAGTACTGTTATTTTGGGAAATAGTGGTGCCCTAGGCCCGGGAGACGCTTTAGGAATAATAAAAAGCTAATTTTTAATCGATTTAGAAGACGATAAAAGAATTTAGGCGAAAAGCGCTGTGCGTCATGTCATGTTTTTCTACTTCCGTCGGCGTGACGGCGGCGTTACCATCCATCTACTTTACTTTTTTTTTCCCCACTTCCGCTTATACTTTCAAATTCTGCTGGCAGGCAACTCTGTTCCGGTGATCTGCATTTTTTTTCTGGATGGTAACTCCTCTTTATTTTCTTCTTATTCCTCTACTGGCAACTTCTCAACGACGGTTAACGTTACTGGTGTTTTGAATTTATTTAATTTTATTTATTATCATTATATTTGAAATTACCTTTTTTTATTCTCAGCTACCAAGAATTGAATCAAGCTCCTCTTGATCGCCAGCCTAGTCACCGACCACTCGGCTACTATTTGCTTGATAACCATATTAGTTAGAGTTCAGTACTTTCCACACTCCACATATGTCCGTACTATATCAACAGCACAACGACGTCACACAACATTGGCACACCTTAACAATTTATTTTAATTTGTAAATGTACCAAGATTTTCGTCCGCCACTAGGATTTGAACCAAGCAAATTCAGATCGCCAGTCTAGTCATCAGCCACTCGGCTACTCAACTAGTTAATCAACAAACAGTCGCGAGGCAGTACATTGCACACGTAGTACATGTACGTATGTCACACACATTGCACACGTAGTACATGTACGTATGTCACACACATTGCACATTATTGGATGCTGACGAATTTTAATTGATTTATGAAAAGTATTTTCTCATCGCTGGGAATCGAATTAAGCTCCTTCAACCAAATTATCTATTATGTTCGATTAAAAGGCTTTTTTTACAATTTCTATCATAACTCGGTTGTTTTTGAAGATAATTGCATGAAATTTGGTGAGTAAGTAGAAAACACTACGGGGCATAATATGGCATTGGAAATTTTCGGGCACGCCTATTTTTAATGATACAAAAGTAGGCGTTTATTTCAAGTTGTTATAATTTTATATTTTTTTTCATTTTGTATTAAATATATCTCGGTTGTTTTTGCAGATAATTGCATGAAATTTGGTGAGTATGTAGAAAACACTATGGAGAATAATATGGTTTTGGAAATTTTCAGGCACGCCTATTTTTAATGATACAAAAGTAGGCGTTTATTTCAAGTTGTTTTTATTTTATTTTTTTTTTCATTTTGTATTAAATATATCTCGGTTGTTTTTGCAGATAATTGCATGAAATTTGGTGAGTATGTAGAAAACACTATGGGGAATAATATGATTTTGCAAATTTTTCGCCACGTCTATTTTGATGACACAAAAGTAGGCGTTTAGTTTTATTTTATTTTTTTACATTTTGTATTTTATCTCGGTTGTTTTTGCATATAATTGCATGAAATTTGGTGAGTATGTAGAAAACGCTTTGGGGAATAATATGGCTTTGGAAATTTTCGGCCACGCCTATTTTTAATGATACAAAAGTAGGCGTTTATTTCAAGTTATTTATTTTTATTTTTTTGTTCACATTTTGTATTATTCGTATATCTCGGTTGTTTTTGCAGATAATTGCTTGAAATTTGGTGAGTATGCAGAAAACACTATGGGGAATAATATTTTTGGGCACGCCTATTTCTAATGATACTAAAGTAGGCGTTTATTTTAAGTTAACATTTTTTTTAAGGATTTATATGAAATATAATATAAAAAGATTATTTAAAATATACCATTTATGCTTTGTTTCTATTTGATTTATGTTTGAATATATCTCCGATGTTTCTGAATGTGATGTAACGAAATTTTATAGACTTAACAAGAAGAAATACACTGGCTTGATTTGTATGTGTATGACCTGGTTGGTATAGAAGTTTTTGGTATGAAATTACAATCCAAGTCTTAACTTACTTAATTCATTTAGATAATTTACTTACCACAGATCGACAATTACCATATTTACATTATGCAACTTTGTTGCATATAATTTTACAAGTATTGAAATAGAAATGTATACACATTTTATACATGCTCATATATTATGTGTCTGTCTTACTACAAAAAGGGCAGTTGCTTGAAACAAAGTTGCGTAGTGCAAATACATTATATTATAGGACATATCGAGACTTATTTACATACTCACTCACTTATCTTATCATCCTCCTAATACTTCTTTTGTGCATCTCGGTGTTTGTTTTTCCAAAAATATTTTTCATAAGTTTAGCCAGAAATTTTTATTTATTTGTTGTATTAAGAATTTTGTGAAAATAATTTTGACATTAAATTAAATTTTTTTTTTTGTACAATTATTAAGAAAAATAAATATGTTTATGATAAATAAAAATTGTGTAATATACATACATACATATACGATATTGTGTTATTTGTTGTGTTGTTTATATAAGTTTTGTTTTTTTATTTATTTATTATGTTGTTATTTTTATAATTCTCGTTTCTTGATTTCGGGAAATTTTTCTATAAACAAAATATTAGAGTTTGAAAACTTTTCAGACATGACAGTTAAAGATCTTCTGAGTAGTACCAACGAAATACAGATGTATTTAAATTACCTTAACCTGTAACAAATAAAAATTGTTTAAAATAAAATCCTGGAAACATCTTGATTAAATTTAATAAATTCAAAATAAAATTAGTCTTCAATTTCTAAGTTCTACTTAAAGACACCGCGAAAAGGAAAAAGCTGCGGAATATTAAAACTAGAGAAAGAGAAAATTTAAATCATCAGTTTCGACTTGAAAAAAAAGAAAAAAAGAGCTTATCAATTCGGTTGTATTTTTTTGTAAATGTTTGAACTTAAATAACTCTATCATTTATGAAGTGATTTTTTTGTTTTAAATTTTAATTATTCAGGCTTAAGTTCATTTAATTAAAGTTTTAATTAAATACATTTTTTTAAGAAAAATCCAGAAGGTCTTATATGAACTTAAGCCTGAGTGTGGAACTAAAATTTCTTTGGAATGAATTCTTGTTTTGTTTGAAAGGTTTTGCATGCTATTGGGTCGCATGAAATCTTTTTTCCCTAAAACATTGATTATCGAATAACTCTTAACCGATTTGCGAAATTTAAAATTTGTTTGATTTAATTTAATTTTTTTTTTTGGAATCGGATTAAAATACTCCCCCTCTAAAAAATATAAAAAAAATAGTTTTATGGTACAATTCGATTTTGCAAATTTCATATTTGTTTGATCAGGTTTGCTTGAAGTTTGGTGAAAATCAGGGCAAGTTATCACACCAGCATTCCTCCATTTATTGACCGATTTTACGAATTCAATATTTGTTTGTTCAGGTTGGTTTGCAGTTTGGTCCATTAGTTTTTGTTTTTAATCGGTGCAAGTTTTTCCTTCACACCCCAACCCCTACAAAATTAATTCAGTCACTGATTTTAAAAATTCTTTTTTATGTTTTATCGAATTTTCTCGCAGTTTTTTTTGCATTGGAGGAGCAAGTTGTCCTCCCGAAATGTTGGTCCACTAGAAATATAAGTGGGCTGCTGATATATTCATGTATAAATCCGCTACTAGAGAGTCGATTTTAATTCTTTTATAGAATATTCTTTAATTTTTCGTGGGAGCAAAATATAAATGGATTATATCGGGTTTTAAACTCTCGTTTAGTTGCGTCGATTTTGTAATCTGCTGGATTGGCTGGTTTTGTATTGTAATCGGTTTTCTTTTTTGGGGCCAGAGTTATGCCATCTTGTATATTATTTGTAATGTATTTAAATTACTACGAACTGCTTTATTTTTAATATTTGTTAATATTTATACAGGCTAAAGTTCGTAAATGTTAATAATCAGAGAAATATTAAGTAGACATTGTTAACATATTTCGAGCAACAAAGGAAAAATTTCGGCCAGTGCGGTTGAAAATCTAAAAAAAAGGGATGTTTAGATATGAAATTTTGCCTTTGTTGCTCGAAATATGTTAACAATGTCTACTTGATTTTATTTTTGTTACTGGCGATTAGTCTTAAAAATAGTTTTTCTTCCTTTCAATATCTCAAGTCATATTTAAAAATTTTTTTCAAGGTAACGTTCAATACATTTCATTTATTAATCTGGCACGGTTTTCAAACAATTATTATGAACTGAATAAGCAACTTAAAACTCAACGTTTTATCTCACTTATGATTTTTTTTCCTAGTAACGTTCAATACATTTTTACATTATTTTTATATTTTTGCAAATACTCCGTTTTAAAGTGCATAAACAACAATTGAGATT
Source organism: Lypha dubia (assembly GCA_947311025.1). Lineage (NCBI taxonomy): Eukaryota > Metazoa > Arthropoda > Insecta > Diptera > Tachinidae > Lypha > Lypha dubia. The sequence continues at coordinate 5,839,951 of OX371262.1, read as the reverse complement.
AATTTTGCCAATCTAACACTTGAAGCTAGATCATATTAATAAAGTAACGTTCAATACAAATTATTATGAATTTAATATGTTTTTGTACTGCCATGAAAACTTTGTAAAAGTTTCGAACTGTAAAACAGTTGTCTAACGTCTGTCTGCCTGCCTGCCTGCCTGTCTATCCGTATGTTTGTCTATTTCGGAGTCTGTTTTTTTTTTTTCATACAAGAAAGTTTTTCAAATTTAATTTTTTTAACTTTTTCCAACTATTTATTTTTTTTTCAATAAAATTTTTATTATTGTTTTCTTATATTTGGTGGCGTGAATTTATATTCGTTTAACTACACATTCTATTATTGTGTTTTTTTTTGCAATTTATTTTTAGCGCAAATGTGTCAAATTTATATGCAAAATTTATTAAGTTTTAAAAGCATTTTTGTGTGAAGAAGATGCTTGGTTGTGTTGCCGTTATTTTCATTGAGTTTAGGCCGACAAAGTTTTTCATATTAAAATATGTATGTATGTATGTGTACAGATGTGTGTGTAAGTAAGACTTTATACATATGCATGCATATTTATTTAAGACATACTCTTACTTCTAGTCGTAGCGACAACATTTGATAAGTTGATATCATAAAAAATATTGGGGGTAACTATTGTATTTTGATGTTAAAAATTAGTTGTAAAATCCGTATATTAAGTTTTTTTTTATAAATACAATTATAATTAATAATTATTATTATTCCAAAAAATTAAACAAAGTCGTTTATTTTTTTTATCAGTTTTTCAAATGCCACATATTTTTCATAACACCCAATAAAATTTCCTTTATATTTCATTAGTGAAACCCAGTAAGTTTATGAGAATTTTTATGTATGTATGTATGTATTTTGTATGCCATTTTTCGCAACAATAAAAACTACAACACGATGATTTAAACATTGAAAATGCTTTAACGGTCGTTTGCCTTAAATAAATGTGAGAGCAAGTTTATGAGCAGGATATTTTTAATGTGTGTGTTTGTGTGTGTGTATGTTTTTTCTGTGTTTCTGCATATAAATTCCTTGATATTCTTTTCATTAAATATGCTAGTGTGTTAAGTTGTTTTTGTAGTTGTTATTTTAGCTCTACAAAATAAGTTAAAAATAAAACACGTGTGCAAATAAAAAAGAAATTATAGAAATGGAAACTGATTTTGGATAAAATTTCATTTGGAGCCTGTACTATTTAAAATAGTGTCGTAGCTATCTCAGTTTTATCTCACACTCGTAAAGATTTTTAGGAATTTTTCCAAGGTAACGCTCAATACTTTTCTGTAATTATTTCATATTAGAAAGTTCATATATGTATATTAAAAAAAACAATTTTAGTTTAATTGGGTATAAAAACGATTGAATGACAGCTTACAAGGCGAAATCACATATAGGAAAATTGCCAAAGTAACGTTCAATACATTTTTGTTTGAAATGTTTATTAAAAAAAGTGAATTTCACACAAAAATTGTAATCAAGTTAAAAAACCATAAGTACCGTTCAATACAATTGATAGATATAACTCCTAATCGAATATTGAAATATTAGTAACGTTCAATACATTTTTTTTTGCTAAGAGTCACGATCGATTGATGAAATGATTTTTAATAAATATAATAAAAAAAATATATATATACAGATTTAAAACATAGTAATATTGTATGAGTAACATTCAATACATTTTTGCATTTATTTCATATTTATTTTAAGCCCACGCTGCAAAATGATTCTGATATTTGCTGAGATGAATAAAGTTAATTATATATAAATTAATTTCAACTAAATGATATTAATAACATTTATAGGTTTTGAGGGATACGCACAATGCGCCCAAGTTGTATTGAAGAATATTTAATTTTTTATTAATATAGACTTTAAGAATTAATTCTTTTACAGTCTGCAACGAATTTCATATATTAACAATGCTTAAGTTTTACAATTATACAAAAAGTAACATTTAGTACTGAGTAATACTCAATACGTTTTTAGAGAAGTTTAATAATTTTGCGAATTACAAATATACTACAGATTGGGCTGAGATCAAGGAATCATATATGTATGTACATATCTTCGTGTGAGTTTTGATAAAAATTTTATTTAAAAATTTGCATTCAATACATTTTTGCTTGAATTTAATTTTTGTTTAAAGCTGACCACGATAATATTAGGTTAACGTTTAATACATTTTTAATAAACATTATACTTTTTCAAACTAATTACAATTTAGTTAACAACTACCGAGATGGATTGGTTTTCATTAGTTTTGAGGGTAACTCTCAATACATACTTTGATATATTATAATTCAATTAACAAAAAACTTAATTAAATTAAAAAACTATGGGTAACAGCTTTCAAAGTAACGTTCAATATATGGTTTCTTGAAGTTGATTTCTTCAAGCTAACCAGCATTTAAGAATTTCGTGAAGGTAACGACCCATACATTTTTGAATGAATTAAAAAAAATTCTTTTCAAATACATTAAAAATTGGCTCAACAACTACAGAGATGAATGGTCTTTAATTAATTTTAGCAAAGAAGCAATGGGTAACGCTCAACACATATTTTACGTAATATATTTCATAATTTTTTATATATACTAAAAATTGAATTAAAAATCACTGAGATGTATGATTTTTCATTAGTATTAAAACACAAAATATGGGTAACGTTCAATACATATTTTTTTAACAAATCACGAGAGATTGATGGAACGTTTTAAAACACAATGATATTTAGCTTTATGAGAAATTAAGCATTTTAATAAAGAGTAACGTTCCATACATTTTTGAATAAATTTCATACTTTTTCAAGTACATTAAAAATTGAATTAAAAACTACTGAGATGTATGATTTTTCATTAGTATTAACAAAGTAACTATTTTTTATATATGGGTAACGTTCATTACATATTTTCTTAAACAAATATTGCGCGATTGATGGAAGGTTTTCAAACACAATGATATGTAGTGAGTTATTAATGCTTTCAGATAAATTAAGCATTTTAAGAAAGAGTAACGTTCAATACATTTCAGTGGAGACATAAAGAAACGATTGGAGATATTATGTTTTATTCATAGATATTGATTCGTAAATTTTAGATAGAATAAGTAGGCATACGTTGTTTCTAGTAAAACGTTCATAGAAGTTCAATGTAAAACTTTTAATTGCAATCATTTCTTGTTGTTATTTGTTAACAAAATTAATGAAATTATTCATTGATTTATTGAACTTGTATTTAAAAACAAAAAGAATGAAGAATTCGTTGAATTAATGAAGATTTTCCTTGAATTTTTTGTTCACTGCATATTGATTTTATTATAATTTTATATTTCCAATAGTTTTCTTTTTTATTGTTTCTTATAGTTTCTCTTAACTTTTGGCAAAATTTTAATTAACGTGATATATATATATATATATATATATATATATATATATATATATATATATATATATATATATGAGTATTTAAGTATTGCAACAACACACGACAATATCGATTTTATTGTCAAGAAGTTAAAGTTTATTTTCATGGGAAAAATTTGTCTCATTATATATATTCTTATGTGTGTTTTAAACATGCTTAAGCATGCATGCCAATTGCATTGTTATGTCGTGCTTATGCATCTTCTTGATTTGTTGTTCGTTGGAAAAATGTTAAAATGTGTCTTAAAGTTTTTGGAAAGAAGAAATTCAGTTAAGATATTAATTTTTAAGATTTTAGTTAATTAAGATTTAAGGAGCAAGAAAGGAATTTAATTTAATATGTTTTTCTTTTATTTTGGCTTAAATTGGATTTAGAAAGTCATGTATGTAGTTTAAATGTTCCATTATAAGAAATACTTTGTCTTCTACTTGAAATACTTGTTCTTCTATTCTATTTGTAGTTTGTAGTTATATTATTTATTGTTATACATTTCTCTGCCTTGCTAAATATATGTTACTTTTTGATGAAGTTTAATTATGCTACGAGTTCCCAAGCAAGCTTCTTATTGTATTAAAGAGATAAATGATTTATAAAATTTAAGGCTGGTTGCGTATGATTAATATTAATTCAGAGGAAGTGATAGAAATTTGGTAGTAACTCAAACAGTTTTTAAGCTAAAAGAAATCTAATTATAGCAACTTAAAGCTGAGACTTTGGCCTTTAGATTTGGCATCACAACACTTGATTGCCAGTGAAATATTTTTTAATGATTTACTGATACAAAAATTAATGGTTGTATATGATTTTTTAATGTTACTTTGCAGCTTTTTGATTTATATTTTCTCAGCAAATTGTTTTCTAGCCACACATGCAAAATCAATTAATTTAATAGTTTTACTGATAATTATAATTAAAAATTTTAAATTAAACTGAAAAGAAGTAAATTTCACTTATTTTAACTGGTTGCGCACGATTAATATTAATTCCAGATAATTTAGGTTAAATCTTTATAACGTACACATTTTTTACAATATTACTGATTTTTTCATAAAAAACTAAAGCCGAGACTTAGTCCTCTAACTAGCAAGCAAAGAAAGCCAATATATTTAATTAATATTTAAGAAAAAAAGTTCTAAGGATTCCATTAATTATAAAATAAAAAACAGCTAAAATTTTTATACTCCTTAATGGCTGGAAACTTATTTTTTAATAGTTTTCCAACACACTCAGTCGTAACAAAAGGCACTGCTGTTATTATCTTTTTTAATTATTCAATATAATTGCTAAAACAAACAAGTATTTTTGTTAGCTTGTTTTCCAGCTCATTTAACAAAGTTTTGTTATATTATTTTAAAATGTTTCTTTTTTCTATGTATATTTTGGCTGCTGTTTGTTTCAAAATGTTTTCCCTAATGATTTCTATTTCCTGTCTCTAGCTGGGAACAACAAAACAGATAAAATAAATTAGTTTTTCTTTTAGTATCAACGAAATTTGTTATAATAAACAAATAGAAAAAAAAAACACAAAAATTTTGTTAATACTAAAGCTGGCAATAAGCCAAAATCGCCATAGTAAAGAACAAAAACTATATACAATATAAATATTTTATTTATATGTGCTTAAAAATGGTCATTGACATTTTTTGGTGTGATGAAAAAAGAAAAAAAAAAAAAGTAGCTTAATAAAAAGTAGAAAAAAACCACCAAAGAGAGATAGGAATCAAGATAAACAAACGTTGTAAATAAATTATAAGGAATACAAAGAAAATAAAAAATAGAAATAAAACTAAAAAAAGGAGGAAAACATTTCTTAAAGTTTTAGTTCTGCAGCGCAACACCGCTTTTAAATTCCTACAAATATGTATTGAACGTTACTGTGAAAAGAAACATTAAATAGGGTTCGGTGTACTGAACGTTACTTATAATTTTGTTTGTTTAACTGCATTCTGTTTGTTAAAGGTGAGTTTACATGGTAATACAAAGTATTAACACTTTGTAGAATCAAAATATTATGAAATTCTCTTTGTGTATAATAATTGAGAACAAAAGTCTGTTGCAGGCATTTTTGATGTTTACACGGATAATATTAATAAAATCAAAAGTCTGCGCTGCGAAATAGCTGAATTTGTTTTAGTTGTTTTTGTAATTATTGTATAGAAATGATGCCACCTTCAATATACGAGTATACTCTAAAAGCTGCCAATGTGTACTTAAAAAGACACCTCTGATAAAATGAGTAAGTTTCTAAAATGGTTTAGAAAATAAACATTTACCGAACGCTTGTCAGATTTTTTATCCGTATTCTCTCTTACTCATAACAATTTGTGTTTACATGATAAGATTTTTTCAATTTTTGGCATATCGATATACTTGTAACTTGTAATTTAACTCATTTTTGGTATTATGAATTACAACTCATTCTGGTTGAAGTTGTATTGATGTTGCCAGCATCAAAAGCAACGATTTGACAGTTGATAAAGCAGTTGATGGTATTTCTTGAGGGAAAAATTAAAAAAAAATTGGTTTCTTCTTAAAGTGTGCTGTTGGTTTTGTTTAATAAATAATAAAATTGTACTAAGTGCAAAAAAAAAAAAAATGGATATCTCCTATGATTTATTTGACTCTGACGAAAGTGTTGATGCTAACAATGATGTGTTGCGCATATGACAAAGTCTCGGTGGTCACTCCAATCCCTTGCAACTTCCCGATGCTATGTAAGAAAATGTTTAAGTTATAATTGAATGGCTTTTTAATATATACATAGATAAATGTTTTCAGATTTAAAAGTTTCTTTTGTTTAAATAAAGAACAATTTTGCTTTCTGTCAAATGAGCTAAAGGAACATTTCCAGAAGCCTGTGCGAGGTACGGCTATACCTCATATAGTAAAACTATGTGCAACTCTTACAGCCATACCTAAACAAGAGCGGAAAGCGGAACGTTTCATACCGCCTAGCGTTAACGCTGAAATGCCATACCTAAACAAGAGCATCAACGCTTTGTCATAAAATCAGGGTTATTACAAAATATATAACAACCCTGATTATAATAGTATACTCATAATCTAATAATACAACAAACACAACAAAAAAATTCCTCAGAAGTCAAAAGTATAAATGTGTATGTGTGTATGTTTCAACCTGTGACAAAAATATAAATAAAAATTATTCATTCAAATACGAAAAAATAAATACAAATCAAAATTTAACACTTGAAATAAAAAACAAATAATTTACAAGAATTGTCAGCTGGGCTTGTAAGACTACCTTATAGTCATTGTATCATGAGTGCTTATCTTTTGCAGCTAACTTCACTATTAAACGCGCTGTCAAAATCGGATTTTCCAATTGCAAAATGTTGCCGCCGCGTTACCGCCGCGTTATTTCGGGATGCTCCATGCAAATTGTATGGGCATGAGAACTTTTGACAGCTAAAAAACGCTTGCCGCGCTTGTTTAGGTATGGCTGTTAGGTTCCTTACTGATGGCAGTTATCAAAAAAAAACTGTGGAAATGATTTTAACGTTGGATTGGCACAGCCTACAATATGTGTAGTGATTAAAGAAGTATTAAATATCTTCGGCCAATATGTTTGTGCAAAATGGATAATAACAAAATGATTGAAGAGGAGCAAAACGTTCTGTTATCTCGTTGTAACACTATTTTTCCATCTAGGCGCAGGCGTGCTCCAGGCCAAGTTCGGCCACACAGTGTGTATATTTACACGAAACCATTCGAGCTGTTTTTACCCCCTCATAACTTTGCTTCTCTTGATCATAACATAATGAAACTTGAAACATAAGGTCTCCCCACAGAGGTGACCTCAAAGGTTAAATTTGAAAGTTCTACCGTAAAAGCTTCCCGAGATGTTAATGTGTGAAAAGTCCATATTTTAGTACATATTCACTCACTCACTGACTAACTCACTGACTCATCAATATTATTGGGCACTTCCAGTATAGCTAGAGAACTGAAAGTCGGTACACGGGTAGGTCTTGGTGAGAAATTAACCAGAAAAATCTGAAAACGAGCACTTTTTACCCCAGGGGACTAGGGTGCCCTTCTTTGTATGGGGCACTTCCAGTGGAGCTAGATAGCTTAAATTTGGTACGCAGGTAGGTCCTGATCAGATATTAACACAAATAATTTTTAAACGGGCAGTTTCCATCCGGAGGGACTAGGGTGCCCCTTCTTTGTATGGTGCACTTCCAGTAGATCTAGAAAGCTTAAATTTGGTACGAAGGTAGGTCCTGATGAGAAATTAACTAAAATGATTTTGAAAGGGGCAATTTTCATCTGGGGGGACTATCATGCCCCTTCTTTGTATGGGGCACTTCCAGTAGAGCTAGAAAGCTTAAATTTCGTACACAAGTAGGTCTTGATGAGAAATTAACAAAAATAATTTTTAAACGGGCTCTTTTCACTCGGGGGACTATGGTGCCCTTCTTTGTATAGGGCACTTCCAGTATAGCTAGAAAGCTAAAATTTCGTACACAGGTAGGTACTGATGAGAAATTAACAATACTAATTTTTAAACGGGCTCTTTTAACCCGGGGGACTAGGGTGCACCTTCTTTGTATAGGGCACTTCCAGTATAGCTAGAAAGCTGAAATTTCGTACACAGGTAGGCCCAGATAAGCAATACATATAAATATTTATACAAAAACAACTTAGAAAAAAGTGAGATCCGCACAAAAACACAAATGTGAAAATAAGGTCAAGTTCCTATCCAAAATGTTTTGGCCTTAAAAAGTACTGAGTTCAAAATAAGGACCAAATTCTTGATAGGTACAATTCCATTTCATTTCTCGGCAACCTGTAAGCTTGGCAAAATTTTTTGCATTTCTAATATGGGAAAGAATTTTCGGAAAATATTGCCAAGCTTATATGTTGCCTAAAAATGAGATGGAATTGTACCTATCAAGAACTTGGTCCTTATTTTGAACTCAGTACTTTTTAAGGCCGAAATATTTTGGATAGGAACTTGGCCTTATTTTCACATTTGTGTTGTTGTGCGGATAAATAACTTATCAATCGTTAATAAATTCATGTAAGGCATTTTAAAAAAACTTGACTTATTGGTACTGAGCAGTTGTAATTTCTTAGCATTTTTGTCAACCTCACTAACACTGAGTTGTAATCGATAATACCACAAAAAAGTTGCGATACGGAATAATTTCAACTTTTACATTTTTGACAGGTTGAGTTGTAATCGTATTATCGAAAAATTTCAACTAAATTACAGTTGAGCTGTAAACCGTAATAGGGGCATTAAATAAATTTGGCCTTTACAAATATTTCGAATAACGAGTATAGCTAGGATTCAAAAAATGTGTTGAACGTTACTTATAGTGGTTTTTATATTATTGCATAAATTTTTAATAATAAAAATAAATAAAAGAAAAATGCATTAAAACTCCTTGAAGATAATCTACTAAAAATTGTTGTGAACTTAATTCTATATAAGGAATTAGACGTTACTTTTAGTTTTTTTTATTTAATTGCTAATTTTTTGCATGTACTGTGTAAAATTTGTCTTAGCTCATCGGAGATCATCCATTAAGAGAATTCACTTTACAGGGTATATTTGAAAATACATATGTACATGTACATATGTATGTATTGAGTGTTACTTTGAAAAAGTGGCTATATATGATTAGACTTTGAAAATTGTCAGTAGGTATGTCGCAAAATGTATTGATTGTTACCTATAGAATTAATTTTTAAATTAATTTAGTCAGAGCTGTGAAACTGCTTTTATGTGTTTTTATTTTTTTTGGAAATTTTTTATTTAAAACTTGAATAAGAAAAACAAAATAAATTTGAGAGTTAATTGTTGATTAGTTTAATAAAATTTCAATAGTGATTGTAATAAAATAATAAAAGTTTGTACTGAGAACACGGCAAATATTATTAGATATTAAAAAAAACGGTTCCAGATCAGATTTAGTGATATTTTGTGATCTGGTAATGTTTCTTTGTGCTCTTTAAATATTTGTTTGTTTTTATTTTCTACCATTTAAATTGCCGAGGATATGTTTGACAATTTTGCATATCAAATCAATGGTTTTTTAGCTATCGCAATGTGAATTGGAGCATTGTCGTATTGGTAGCTTTAGGGCATGAGTCTAAATAATTTTTCTGAGTCGAGCAATTGTTCCTTCTAATATCGGTAACTATTGTAAATATATGCAAATATTGCATTTTTTCACTTGTCCAATATATATTAAAGAACTTTTTTTTACTTTATTTGAGATTTTATGTCGGCTTTTCTTCGAGGCAGACTTTTTTGTTTTTCGTTGGTTGTAATTTTTTTCCATTATATTCAGTTCAAATTTAAAAATTTAAAGTATATTTTTAAATTTTATTTAAATTAAATATTTAAATTTAAGCAATTATTTGCGACTTTGCTGGTTAAAATAGAAACATTTCTTGCAATCAAAATTTAAGCAGACAATGTCAGTAAATTTTTTAGTTATTAATTTAATTATTTGAATAAAAAAGTAATTTTTTTGGAATACAAAATTCTATGAAATTTTAATTTAATGTAAACTTTTTATATTGTCTAACAGGCTGATAGACAGTCACGAACAACAACAAAAATTATGGGAAAAATATGAATAGAGAGAAAAAAACAGACGTTAGTTAATTTGACCAGAATTAAAATTTTTCTCTCTTTTCAATGTCTGCTTCCGCGGTTGTTAAATAATTTTATTGTTATCCGATAAAACTTTTTTTTAAAACAAAATTTTAGCTCAATTGTCTGTCTACTCTTTGCTTTGTCTGCCTACAAATCGCTGTAAAACCCACTATAAATAAATAAATAACTCCTATTTTTACATTGTTGCGTATGATTTTTATTAAATATGAATGATTTGAAATTGAAATAAATCATACGCTGTGGCGAGCAAAAATCGAATAAAAAAAATATAAATGGATGATTTTTTTTTGAAAGCAATGGAACATAATGGAGCAATAAAAACTAAATTTTATAAAAATAGTTGAAACGAAAATGAGTTCAATAATAAAAGCAAAAATCCTGAAAAGAAAATCAAGCAAATAATTGTTGTTGAGCTAAACAAATAAATAATATTTAAAAAACTTTAAATTGAACAATAAAACAAAGTCGGGACGGCTTTTAAAGAATATTCTAGTCAATTTTAAAGTTCGTTATTTAACTGATTACGATAAGCCGTGCTCTAGTTATGGGTAATTTTTAAAGATACATATCCGGTTTCACTGGTATTTTATAAAAACTCATCCCAAGCTCTTCAATTAAGTAAACATATCGCACGCTTAATCACAAGTCAAAAAGCAGTAATGCAAAAATAGCTTTAATGCTGTACAAGGGATGCAAACAAAACGAAAACTGGAACAGAGGTAGTTTTCCAACTGGGCAAGTCGGGAATAGAAAATAGTCTTTCAAGATCGTTAGAAATTCAATTTGTAAACAGGTTTATAAAATAAAAAGAATTTTTGGCTTGTGCCGTTTTATGATTTAGTGAGCGATTAGTATGTTTATTATTTGAAGTGAAATGTTTTTTTTTGCAACAATTCTATGAAGTTACTTTTCTGCGTAGAAATTTAGATTCAAATAATTTTATTCGAATAATTTGCATTTCGTTAATTTTCACTTCGATAATTTTATACACATTTTTTTCAATATATAAAATTAATTTACATATAATTTTTAATTTTTTCTATTTCCATTCGAAAAATTTAATCGAATAATTTTTATTCGATTATTTTTATATCGAATAAACTTTATTTTCAACTTAATAAGCTGTTCGTCCATGACTTTTCTCTGCTACATTTTTTAATTACATCACTGGCTTAAAAAATACTAATTGATGTGCGGTTTCTATAATACAATCAAATGGTTTGTTTGAGTACAAAATTTGTATGAAAACCTCTCAGTTTTTTGAGCGATTCCCATATAAAATTTCTACACAAGTCATTTGTCAGTATTGTGGAAACAGAACCTGACTTTAATACTGACGATTTTAGATATCAATGAATAATTATTGAATATATAACCAAATCTTATTTAATTGAAGAACTTTTTTTGGACTTACGGCTATACTACTTAACCACTGTTGCCAACCCTTGATTAGTCGTTCCCACTACAATCGGATCTTCGCTCCGGAACGACCCGAATCCAATTCGTCCAAGGGTTGTCAACTCAGCGACAGAAGTTTTTTCCACAGGAAAGAACTCCCGTTACCAACAGCAGCGGAACTGTTACAACAAAAAAACTTGATTAGTAAAAAATTATATATGTTTATGAACAAAATAATAGAATATTTAAAAAAATATGCCCAAAAGTATGCTAAATAATATATAATAAAAAAAGCATAATTTTTATATGTTTAAAACTGCATTTTAATTGAACCCGTATTGGGTAGTTTTTTAATAGTTCGTTAATAGTTGAGTTATGCCTGATGAAAGAAAATGCTTTTTTTTGTAGGATTTTTTTAGTATTGTTTGCCATTTATTTTTAATGTAATTCATGTAAACTAAGTGCTTTGAACGCCTTTCTTTCATTTTGCAAAAACAAAAAACACTGAACAAAAAACACGCGTTGACAGGTTTCTACTTTTTCTACTTGTCCAGGGGTAATTTTTCGAGTTCTCTCGACATTCTGGCAACAGGACACGCAATGAGAAGTCTGTCAGCACTAGAAAAAGCGTCGACAGGTGCTCTGCTAATCCTAAACTGGTTTTGCGTTCCCATCCTTTTCAAGGGTAATTTTTCGAGTTCTCACGACTTTCTGGCAACAGAGAAAACAATGAGAAATCTGGCAGTACTAGAGTAAGAATCGACAGGTGGTCTGCAAACCTCAAAGTGATTTACGTTTCCAGCCATTCCAAGGGTAATTTTTCAGAGTTGTCACGCCTTTCAGGCAACAGAGCCAGCAACGAGAAATTTGGCAGAAACTGAAAAAGCGTTGTAAGCTGGTTGATTTTTAATTGTTGTAGCAAACTCTATTAATCTTTTTTTTCCTGTTAACAAGTTGTTACAGCAATTCCTGGGGGCAAATTACGGCATTCGATATCGATCGAAATTTATATTTAAATTGTATTGAAATTTCGATCGATATCGAGTGCCGTAATTTGGGCCCTGGTATTTGTTTTAGCGCAAAATGCAACTGACTGCTTGAATTTATTTAATTGCTGTTTTTTTTCTTCTTTTGTTTTATGTTTTAAAAAATTTTATTTGATGGTTTATATTTAAAAGTAAAACATCATGTTGATTTTAACAAAATAACGTTTCCGCAAAAGTGTTTTTCGCTTTTCATTTTTATTTGTTTATTTGTTTGTTTCATAAAAAAAGTCATGGAAGAACATGGTTTGACTTTTAAATATTCAAATAAATATTTAAATGAAATTGATTGAAAAAAAAAACAGAAATTGATAGCTGACAAGTCACAGGAGCAAGGAGGAAGCATTGCTAGCAATTTTAAAATAAAATTCATATTAATTTGTTGGATAGTTAAAATTAATGATGATCCACAGTTGCTAGGAAAAATAAAGCCATGTTGAGTTTCAAACGAAAAGTTAACGACCGCATAAAGAAACCTATTCGCTTATACATATTTTTTCTTTTGAAATGAATTTATTTAGTCCCCGTCCAGATTTGAAATTTTATTGGTTGCAATTCTTTAAAATTCTACTTTGAAATTGCATAAGTGTCCCCATTATAAAAATCTAATTTTGCAATTTTTGTATTTACACCACCACAGAAAAATTTATTTTCAATATTTTTAACTTAAAAAACTGTAATGCATCACATATTAATTTAATTTTCGTTTTATTTTGTTTTTCATATAATTGAAGAAATACAATAAAACGTCAAATACACATAGAACCAAGTGCGAATTGCAAAGCAAAAGAGAATTGCCGAGCACATGAAACTCTGTACCCCTCCCCAAGCTTCTTACCTCTCTCGCCTAAAAAACCAAGAATTGCAACTAATAAAATTGCAAGTCTGGACAGGGACTTACCTGCAAAATAGTATATGTATGTGTAGTGAAAGATATACAAAGTCGTACATACCTGCAAGAAAAAGAATAGAAAAGAATGGATAAATTTTATGTTGTAATTAAATAAATTGAAGTTAAAAAATTTATAAAATAACTAGATCAGCCGGCAAACGTTGTTTTGCCATACAAAATATTTCTAGTGCATATTTTGGGTGTTACATAAAAAAAAACGAATGTATTGAAAGTGTATGACGATGAGCGCCGATGAAAAAAATACCAAAAAATAAGTTTGTTCTGTTTGAAATACGTTTGAACGACGACGATTCTCCTGCATGAGGCGGACATAGACCTATCTGTCATTCAACAACAAAAATAATTATGAGGCAGACATAGCGCCATCTGTTGGGTTAATAGTTTAGTAAATACAGAAATTGCCCCCTCCCTCCCCTCCACATGACAATAGCGATTTAAAATTTACCTTAGAACCTATTCTCATACCTACCAAATATGCAAAAAATATTTCATTAAAATCGATCGAACCATTTCGGAGGAGTTCAATAACAAACATCGTGACACGAGAATTTTATATATTAGATTTCTTTTGAATAAATAAGTATCGCAGTTACTTATTGTTGTCTGGCCATGTTTCGTTAATAGTTCAACTAGTTATTAATTGCACCAAAGAAAATATTTGCAACTTAAAGTCTTAGCTATTGAACCCCACTTGAATTTTTAAAATATCTTTATAAATACCTGAGTAATAGGGCTTTTTCACCTTTAAAGTTGTTAATTAATATCAATCATACGCAGTGGGGGAAATTGAAAATTAATGTATTTTTAATAAAAGCAGGGAATTTAATTTGAAATATTGCTGTGGGATATTTTACACCAACTTTTTTTCAAACATGCAGACTTTTGCTTTAGCTGCTGGAAATAATTAATGCTGTACGAACATTAATCATACTTGCAGTATGCTGCCTTCTGTATGTTTTAATAAATTTTATTTGAAATTATTATTTTTACATGTTTAACATTTATTGTATATAAAATTTAATAAAATATGTGATAATATATATTATCACATATTTTACTGTATAAAAACTTTTATTTCGTTATATGAATTTTTTCATATTCATGAATTCATATTTTCTCTTATTAAACAATTATTGTAAATACATTTTTATCATGTGTGTTCGTTAATACATTTATAAATTATAATGGGGAATAATTTAAATACGAATATGTGATGATTAAACATTTCAAAAAATGTTAATATCAAACGAATGAATAAAAAATAAAACACCAATAAAAACAATGGAATATGTATGTTAACAAAATAAATTGTTGAAACATTTAAAGAGAATTGCATGTGGGAGGAAAGAAATTTATGGTCACATTCATACAAACAAACAGCCAAGTTTTCGCAAATGTATGCTGACAGATCTATGTATCTGTGTTCATACATATATGTATGTACATACTCGTACATACTTGTACATACACATAGAGATAAATTAAGATTAATCTGTTGTTTTTTTTTTTCAATTCGTATTATTTGCATAATAAAATGATGATAGTTTTTTTTTCATTCTTGCTATGGACAAGCCGCAATTTTTGCTTTAAGCTTTTCGTTTAAAATTTTTGAAAAGCATTTTAAAATCTGGCAAAGAAAAAGGACAGAAAAAAATTTAATATGAAATAAACATTAATTTGCAAAACTGAAAATTAGTTAAAAAGTTTGAATATCAGCTGAAAAACCTTGAAACCTTGTCTTAAATAAAACCCATGACAAGATTCCAAAAAAATACAAAATCTAAAAATCATTTTGCTTGTAATAAAGTATAATTTTGGCTCTATATGCGATGGTGATTAATTAAAAGCAGCTCTCTCGCACGGCATATTCGCTCGAGATATTAATTAAATTTAAATCCCGATAATTCGTAATGGCAAGGGACCGGCCATTTCTTACGAATTAGGGGGGTTTTCGATTTAGCGGGATTTCGATTTAACGGGGTTAAAATAAAATAAATACGAGTTAACGGGGTTTTACTAAAACGATAAAAAAACATAAAAACAATTGTTTTTGAAGGATTGAAGTAAGAGTGGATGGAGCAATTTCAAATCGCTCAGCAACGTCTATTTTTTTCTCTCCATTGTCAGTGGCTGCAAAAATTTGTTGTTTTTGTAACACCGACAGAGTTTTATGCGTGCGCTTTGACATTTTTCTTTATTATTCATGTAACAAACTGATCTTAAGAGAATAAACACACACACAAGCAAAAACCCTCGCAAAAAAAAAAACAAATAGGGGTAAACAAAAAAATCATTCTTGCCATGTTTCTGTTGTTTTTATTACGAATTATAAGTGGTAGTTAGCACACAATTACGATTTATAAGAGGTAAAGAAGATTTTATTTAAAAAAATATACGAATTAGCGAGGGGACCAAAACGTATGGAAATTTTACGAATTAACGAGATTTTTTCAAGGGACCGACAGTTTATTACGAATTATCGGGAATTACGATTTATCGGGGTACGAATTATCGGGATTTGACTGTATAAAAAACAATTGTTTTTGAAGGATTGAAGTAAGAGTTGATGGAGCAATTTTAAATCGCTTAGCAACGTCTATTTTTTTCTAAATAGCGGTAAACAAAAAATTATTCTTTCCATGTTTCCGTTGTTTTCATTACGAATTATAAGTGGTAGTTAGCAAACAATTACGATTTATAAGAGGTAAAGAAAATTTTATTTGAAAAAAAAAATATACGAATTAGGGAAGGGGCCAGAATGTATGGAAATTTTACGAATTAACGAGATTTTTTCAAGGGACCGACAGTTTATTACGAATTATCGGAAATTACGATTTATCGGGGTACAAATTATCGGGATTTGACTGTATCTATTTTTTACTATTTGTTTCAAAATTACTAATCAATCAGCTCAATCACGAATATTCCCTAGGAATTTTTCTCCCAAGGAAAATATTTTTCTCGAGAAAAAATTTCTCCAATTATGAATTATTAAATGTCACGTTCGAACCAGATTTTTGTGTCTTTTATACGCAGCCACGAAAACGACTTAAGTTTTTGTCACGTTCGAACCGTTACTTTGCTTTATATTTCACTTGGAAGTGCGCATGGTATCAACTTTAGCATACTCTGAAAAAACAGTTTTATATAAATTCAACGAACTCCCGTTCCTTTGAATTCTTTGAAATTCGAGGAATAAATTCGTTGATTCAACGAATTATTACTTATTTCTCACCCAAGATTTTGGTTGAGTGTAGACAACAGTCTTCCTAAGCGCTATAATTAAGGTGAAAATGAACCTAAAACTCTTTGTTTTATATTTTTTTTTGGCAATTTTAACGCGTACGACTGTCACGTTCGACACTATGAAAGTACCCATATGCAGAAAAATGTCAAAATATGTTAATAAATAACCAGCTATGCTATAGCAACTAAAAAAAAATATCCTAAATATGCGGTATAGAAGGAAATATGCAAACTTAGGCTATAAAAAGTAAAATATGCAAAAATATGCATTAAAAAAATTTAACACAAAATTGTTAAAAAATTCAGATATATAAAAATATTTTATATGAATTCAAATTCAACGTACAGGAAAAGATATGCAAGTGCATTACTTTAGAAGTATATTTTCAAATAATTTTTTCTTAAGTAAAGGGTGTTTTTTATAGCGTGATGCAAGTTTAAATTATAATAAAACAAGGAAAAATATTTTTAATATCAATAAAACGGGCTTTATTGGAAAGAAAATTTTATGAAATTAATGTTTAAATATGATTTCTGCCATGTGGCCGTCACGGCTGGTGCGTAGAAGGCGCAAATTGGAACACCTATTTTCAACAACTTTTTGCAGCATTTGCGGCCGTATTTCGCCGATGTTGATTTCCAGGTGTTTAATTGTTTGTGGTTTATCGACGTAGACAATTGACTTAATATAACCCCAAAGAAAATAATCTAATAGGGTTAAATCACACGATCTGCTGCACGATGAGTTTGATGAATATAATA
Organism: Lypha dubia; assembly: GCA_947311025.1. Lineage (NCBI taxonomy): Eukaryota > Metazoa > Arthropoda > Insecta > Diptera > Tachinidae > Lypha > Lypha dubia. The sequence goes on along the minus strand of OX371262.1, from coordinate 5,822,489 downwards.
ATTATATTGATTAAAAATTTTAACAAATTTCACGGGTTGCTAAGTCGATTTTAAATGAAATTTCAAAGCAAACTAAACAAAAAGCAATTGTCAGCTGTTAAATGATCAAATAAAGCAGAAATGCCAATTAAAGTTGTGACACTTTATAAAAAATACCGAATTTTAAAAATTTTAAGCTTAAAGACAATTATAAATGCTGATAGAAACAGAAATTTAATACTTAAAATATACATCAATTATGTGGATGAAAAACAAGCAGAAGAGTATGCTAAATATGCGACGTAGTCAGAAATATGCAAAATTATGTTTTAAAGAGTAAAAAATGCAAAAATATGCACTGAAAAAATTGATGTCGAAATTCTTAAAATGATCTGAAACTTGTAAGTATTTTATTTGAGGCCATATTCATCATACAGGAAGATATATGCAATTGAATATTTCCAGTTTTTTTTTCTTATATTTTTTCAAGCAGAACTATTAAAAGCTAGTGGATCTAAAATCTTCAGGTTTGGTATTATAGCTTTATCCTTTCTTTAGGAAACAATTTCACAAAAACAAAGTGTTAAGGACATCAGTATCGAAAGTAAGTCTATCTGTTATCCTGTGACTCTGTGCGTTTTTCTCTTCTCTTTTTTTGTATTATTTTTGATTTACTTTAAATAAGTTTTATTGCAAAATCTATGAATTTTTGCACAAATCAGAAGACAAGAGATTTTTGCCTGAAGATAAAAATTTCGTTGAAAATATTGAAAACAGCATTTCTATTTGTTTGATTTAAATATTGTTGTTTATCATAAAATCTGTATTATGAATTTTATTCTTCTATTTTTATTATTTTTTTTTTCCTTTATATATTTACATATTGATGTTACATTGCATACAATTTTCAAACACATTTCCTTTGTGTGCTGTGTTTTAATGTGACTGATATTTGAATTTGTAAATACACAAAAAAAAAAAGAAAACTAGAACTAAACCACGAGGGTTCTTTTTTAACAGCTGTAAGCAAAATAATAACGAGGAAAAAGGTTTTTCTTTGGAATGATAACAAAAAACAATTGTTTTCCCTAAAACAAAAAAATAGAAACAAAAAAAAAAAAATCCTTGAACATTTTGCAGACGAATGTACAGGATACAACAAATAAATTGCAATTGGTTTACGTGTTTATTAATATTTGATTTCAAAATCTGATTTGTAAATGGATTGGGGTTTTTTTTAACGAATCTGGCACAAAGATTCAATATTTAAATACTTATTGGAATTTTTTTATGTAACAAAAGCTTTTGAACGTGAATTATCAGCTTTTAAGGATCTTAGGCGTATGATTAATATAGTTTACTTTCCATTCATCTCTGTTTGTTAAATATTGTTGATTTTTTAAATATTTCTACAACGACCTTAATTTCTACACATTTTTTTAAATTGTTTTTTTTTTTTTTGAGAAATTTTCAATCCTTAAACTGTTGTGCTACACTAAACGTTCGATTGTTATTACTTTAAAGGTTATATTGAATAAGCCGTCATAACTTGTACATATTCTGATAAAAAAAAATTTTTGTACAAATAAAAACTTTTTCAAAAGCTAACATGCTATTTAGCTTATGTTTAAACATATAAAACCAACAGCAAATAAACTATTTGCAAAAAAACAAAATTAAAAAAAAAATAAAAAATAAAAAATTTAGTTGTAACACGATTTTTTTTTTTTGTTTATTTGTATCAAAAGTTTGAATGAAAAGCCATCACAAATTAAATTTACAAATAGTTCAATAACATTTAACAACAGTATGACACTTTCAAGTTCAGAGAAAGAATTAAGAAGAAAAAAAAAAATTTCTTTTATAATTCTCATTTCGGTTTTGAGAGTTTTTATATAAAACTTTGTACTCACATCAATTGTTGTGTTGATCAAACTACCTTTTCATTAATTAAAAATCTTAATTTTATATAATTTTGATTTGTATTTTACTTTTTCTTTTCATTGAAAAATTTTTTCGCTTGTTCTACTGTATTTCCACTAGAAATAGTTTAAACACAATAAACAATTTGGCTCACTAATATTAAATAAATTTGTGTATTTTTATAAAGTTTTAAATAAATATTTGCTAGTTTATAATATTAATAAAAAATATTACTTTATTTTATGGTTACCAAGAATAATCGCATAACTCGTAATAACCTTTTTTTCAGTAGAATCATAATAAACCCGTCCTGGATTTGTATGCCAATCTTCATGTACGCTCTGAAGTATGGCAGGGCGCTAGGCTGGATGCGGTTCCTATTCAGGAGATTCCCAGACTACCTAGAGCCTTCACCATCATACTTGACGAACCATCGGCACCGGAGGAAATCCTTAAGATCCTTCGCTGCTGCAACTCCGACCTACCACCCAGTGACTGGAAGGTAGCAAAGGTGTCTGCAGCCGAAGGGTGCAAAAGGAAGGTGATTCTGATGCTGAATCAGGAGTCGCTGGCGCTAGTTCGGAAGAGGCAAAACAAGTTGTTTTACTGCTTTAGCACAATTTTGTTGCGCGTCTACCGGACTGACGCCAAACGGAATTGCGATCGGGGCCATGAAGGCGTATCGCCAAAAGACGGTACGCTAAGTGATGTTGCCGCGAGCTTATCCGACAGAGAATATGCTCAATCAACCTCCCCGTTGGAGGAGGAGAATGGTTAAGGTGACTCAAGTCAACCTACATCACTCTAAAGCAGCATCTGCTGCAATGCTCCTCCGGATGATAGAGAAAAAGGAGGAGCTAGTCATGGTCCAGGAACCCTGGGTCCATAAAGGACGGGTTTGTAGACTAAACCTTAGGTGCTACAAGCTCTTGGTTGCCAATGGTACAGGTAATATTGGATCTTGCATATTGGCTAAAAACTCATTACGCATCTTCATTTTATCTGATTACAGTGATGAAGATACTGTGACTGCAGCAATGGAGACTGAATCCGGCAACCATTTGCGTTGTCTTCAGCTACATGGCTCATGACCACGGAGAGCGTCCACCAAATAACTTGGTATGTGGGATTGTGGCTAAAGCAGAAAGCATAAGGACGCCGATCATAATCTGTGCTGATGCAAACTCGCACCACATCACATGGGCCAGTAATGACACCAACGCACGAGGTGAGTCTCTTTTCAATTTTATTATCAATAATAATCTTGAGATAGCAAATAGGGGTTCAGAACCAACTTTTATTGTCTCAAACCGAAGTGAGGTTTTAGATATTACACTGATTAGTGCACACCACAACAGTTTAATTAGCGACTGGAAGGTTTCGGACGATTGTTCCTTTTCTGACCATCGTTATATTGATTTCTCCGTAGGGTTTTGTGAGAATAGACCGAATCCTCTGATAAACAGAAGGAAAACTAACTGGGAGTTGCAGAATAATCTCCTCCGTAACACACTAAGCTCCGTCCCCATTATAAACAACTCGACGGATATCGACACGGCAATAGATCTTTTCAACGTATCTTTCTGCTACGCAACAAACTTGTCTTGCAAAACCACGACACGCAAAGGCAAAAGTAAACCACCAAGGTGGTACCCTGATATCGCACACTCGCGAAGCGATTGCCGCAGAATTTTTAACGAGGCTAAGCGAAAAGGTGACTCGTCGCGATACAAGTCCTCACTTATAATATTAAATACAACGCACATTGGGGCCAAATGAATGAAAAGTAGCGATTAATTCAAAATATGAACTTTAAAATTCATGATCGTGTTTGGTACCGGGTGAAAGTGGATAAAATTCTGCATCACTAATTGCAAAAATTATACTTTTAAGTTGTTTGCTTTAGTTGAAGTGAGCACTTAAAGTTGAATAATTGTTATTTTTTTTGTGCATATTGAAAAAAAGTGAAAATTTTGATATTTCAATTGATAATTTTTTCTATTAATACTTCTAAAAGTTAAATTTTTATAATGGAACCGTCAACTTCAGGTAGTTTACTATATAGTACATGTTTTTTTGTTTAAATAAATGTTTTAAAAATATTAAATGTTAATAAAATAAAATTAGCCCAAAAATGGGCTATTTTTGATTTATATATGGAGTTTCAACAACTTTGTTCGTGAGCTTGCGTAAAATCGTCTTGCGATTTTTGGCGATTTTTGAGTTATGCTTGTTTTTGTGAAATAACTCAAGATGCTAAAAATCCACAAATATGAAAAAAAAAAAAAAAAACAAAACAAAACATCAAGTTGTTTTTACTTTGTTTTGTCATTATTTTCGTTATAGTAGTTGTTATTGTAGCTAAAAAATGTGTTGTTAATTAGAGATGGGGGCGTGAGTAACTTTAATTCACGCATGCTCACGTGATTGCGTATGTTGGGTTTATTTACTATGAATAAAACTAATTAAATTATTTTACATGTGTTTATGATATTTCAATGAATTTTACTTAAACATTTGTTAATTTTAAATTATTAGAAAATTGTATATGGCACAAGTGCACTATTTTGAAAAATTGAAGGAGGTCACGCTCCCATCCCTATTTATTATTGTCATTTATTTGAGTCCTACATAATAACTGTTGGTCATATACATGCATCATACGAGTAAAGTTTTAATTTTGTTTTAAGCTGGTGATATCAATCTACTAATATAATGATAATACATTTTTAAGAATTTCTATCCATCCGTAGGGTATTATTGATTCGGTACTGACACGTTTATTTATTGTTTTAGCTGTCAATGTTTTGTGATGTGATGTTACATATTTAAAGTGTTGTGAAAGTGTAAATTATTCGGTACAGGGTTAAAGGAATTACTTTTTGCAAATTTTAAACAAATAGAAATCTTATTAATTTTAGGAACATGTCCCAAAACAATTTTCATTCCTCGTCATGAGTTGCATAATTTTATGAGGAGTGCAGAACCTAAATCACTTCAGGATAAATTTAAACTTTTGAGATGGGAAGTAATAAAACGTGTCGACCCTTCGGATATGGTAGATTTTATGACAAGGTTTCATAATTTTTGCTCTAGCTATGAGATTCGGTGGCAAAAATGTCATAGAAAGAATGAAATTTTTTATTATTATTATTGCTGAAACTAAAAGTCGTATTCAACGCGAATTTAAAAAGAGAACGGGATTGATCATTGATCAACCAAAACCTAGTTTTGGTAACTCTAATGACGGGAATACTGCAAGACGTTTTTTTAAGAATGCAGAAGTATCTGCTGAAATTACTAATATTGATTTAGAGTTGCTCAAAAATATGCACACAATATTAATTGTAGTTTCTAGTGGTATTGAGGTCAACATTGAAAAATTTACAAACTTCGCTAATAACACTGCCAGGCTATTTGTGAAAAAATATCCATGGTACTATATGCCTCCTACTCTTCACAAATATTTTATTCATGGGCCTGAAATTATATCATTATCGCCATTGCCAATTGGACAGCTAACCGAAAAGTCTCAGGAAGCCAGAAATAAAGATTTTAAAAGTTATAGGAAGAATTTTGCCCGTAAATGCAGTCGAGAAAAAACAATGGAAGATATCTTTAATAGATTTCTCTTAAGTTCAGATCCGTTTATAACAAGCATGAAAAATAGTTCTAAAAAGAAAAAAGAGCTAATGCCAAAATCTGCATTGGAGTTGCTTGTACTTCCCAGCAATCAAAATAGCAATGATGAAGATGGAGATGAAGATGGAGATGAAGATTAAGATTATTGTAACGAATTAATTTATGATTATGAAATTGAATGTGAAGTAAATACTAACATTGAAGGTAATAATGATTATAATAAAAAATTGTTTTTTTTCAAAAAAAAAAAAAAAAATAGAATAACCGAATTTAATTAAATTTTTTTTAAATAGTGTGTTTATGGTTATTTATCAATAAAAAAACAATTAGATTTTCAAATGTTTCATTTTTGAACAAAATTTTAAAATTTCGAGAAAAAAGGTATGATTTTAATTTAAAAATTTTCTAATAGAAATACATATAAAATATTTATTCCTTATTATTTTTAAAAATATTACTTATTTTTCTTAAAGTACATTTAGTATGCTTTAATTTGCAATTTAATTGAATAATTTATAGCGCACCGTTCCAAAGTTACAGCAAAAAATGTGAAAAAAGAGGATTTTTTACAGAACACAAAATGGCCCATAAAGGGTTAAAAAATGTGTTTTTTCACTCTGTTTTTTTTTAAATGTTGGTTTTTTATGTATTTATAAATATCCATTAATAAAAAATATTTTTTTTTTTTAAATTACGACTTCTATGAATTAATCGCCACTTTTCATGCATTTGGCCCCACAGTGCAACGTGTCACATCTATAACAAATTATCAAATAATATTAATCATACGCACCGTAGTTCTAAAATACTCCGAATATAAATTCTGAACTATAAATTCAAGATGATTATTTGACTGCAATTTTTATAACAATCATTTCTTTTTTTCTTTTAAAAAAGTTAAAATAAATTTTTAAAATAATTGTTCTATTAAATTATATAGCAATTACTTTTAATTGCTTACTAAATTGCTTAAAAAAAATAATGAAAAATTCCAAAATATACGTATACAGTACGTCCTCTGTTACAGCAACTATTAAAAAAAACAAAGCCATGTGACAACAACCGTAGTTATTGCATTGACCAATTCACGAAATTTTATCAAGTTGCATTTACTGAGTGTACATTATAAACATTACAATTGTTGCCGAGACCGCACTGTACCAAAAACTCTTGTTATGAAACAAAATAGAAATAAATAAATAGCTTGAGATGAATTGAAAAATATTTTTATATCAAATTTTGTTAAGAGAAATACAAATTTTTATAAAACTACTAAAGATAATTTACATTCTTGATTATTTTCCATATGTTTTTTTTTTTATTTAAATTTCCTTTTCTTCCTGCCAGTAAATAATTATAATTTGTGAAAAATTCTTTTAGCCGAGTTGCAAAATAAATAACACAGAATTATATGGTACAAAAATTTACTCGTTTTTAAATGAGAGCAACAGACCAACAAAGATGATGTTGTTGATGATGGATGAATAGATGATGAATAGCAAATTTTACAAGATATAAACTAGTAAACATTGTTGAAGTATTTAAAAAAAAAGAATATGTATTAAAAATGCTTAAGATTTCTGTTAAAAAATGCTTTGTTTAATGGTTTTTTGTTGTTGTTGTTGGTGTGGAAAATGATAATACACAAGTGTTTTGTACTTCTTTTTCTTTTACATTCATACATCTTTTTATTCATAAACGAGTATTATAATTTATGGACTTTATTCATGGACTCAAAATACCACATTATATAATTTAAATTTTTTTGTCCTTAAAGCTTAAGCAAACAGGGTGATAAGAAATAAAGACAACAAATTTTTTTTATAGAAATTTAAGCTTGTGAATTGGTTAGACAAATGATTTTGATATGAACCGGACTTAAGCTTGACTATATTTTATGTTGAATGAGGGAAAATATTAAAGCAAATTAGATTTTTCAAATATAATATTTTTGTTGTCATAATTTTATATTAAAAGAAAATACAAACAAAAACAACATACGAGTATGTAAACGGCAAATGTAAATAATAAACATTTAAACAGAGAAACGATTTACAAGCAAAACTTGGTTGGATATAAAACACACACACTCTGTGGAATATAAGAGAAATATCTTTTCCACTTGTTTTTAATTGCGTTGAAGATGTTTTTATTTCTAAAGAACAACAGCCTTTTTTTTTAAATGCTTTTCTTGTAGGAATTTTAATTGGGTTGTAGTAAATTAATTCCCATTCAAAAAAAAAAAAAAAACTCTCAAGGACAATGAAGGATTGCATATAAAGCTTTTACAACATACTGCTTTACTTATATAGATAAAGAATTTATTATAAATGTTGTATACGAAAAATTTATTTACACATTCATAACAACATAGTTTTAATTCTCGACTTCATGCACAAGAATTTACCGAAGAAAAATAAAGTACCAAAAGTAAAAGATTACCAAAAGCTTCATTTATAATATGGCCAAAAGTACGCAATTAATTATTTCTATCGGAACAACTATATATTTTCCCCAAAGAAAAGCGACAAAACACAAGAAGTCTAGTCAAGTCTAATATTGACTAGAAACCACTAAAACCATAAAAACGCAAAATACTCGCAAGAAATAATTTCTTTTCCAGAAAATAATAAAGAAAATTAACGGAAAGCAGAAAATTCTTAAACAAATTTTAGAATTCATTACAACTGATTAAAACTATAATGCGATTTATTAATCCCGAGTATTACGAGATTTCGTCATTTACAACCCTAGTGAGAAATCAGAAAAAAAAAATCTCCATATAGAGAGGGAGAGAAAGATATAAAGCGAGATTATTGCGCTGAAGTCATAACAAATGTGTTTTAAAGCTAAAATTTTTGTAAATTGACTCGAGAAAATCGAATATTTTCCTCAAGTTCGAAAATTTTCAAATAATTTCGAACATAAGTAAAGAGATTCCTTTTTCCTCAAAATATTTATTTATAATTTTACAAAAATATAAAATGTATGGAAAATTTTATATTAAAACCGATAAAATCTCATATTAATGATATGTTCGAAAAATTTAATAAATGTACATATTGTCAAGGGTGGTGTTGGCAGAAGTGGTTAGCGCGTTGACTACTAAGCAAACAATGACTTGGGGCCTGGGTTCAAACCCTGGCCAGTGCAAGTCAATCACCATCATTAATTTCTCTAACGTAGATTTGTGAGACATTGTATTAATTGTTGTCGGACTATTTAAGTGATGAAGGCATAACACTGGTCACTCACTAAAAAACTGTTCCGACAGCGATTGATGCTGTTCCAAGCTAATGTACACAACATCGCCCTCCTTCGTCGGTTAGCAGAAACATCGGCGAAGTAAAACAATTAATAAAATGCCTACTAATACAGCTCAGTGATGGATTTTGAGTTTTTTTGTTTTGGGCCAAATTGACAATTTAAAAGGGCCAAAATAGCTTCGAGAGGGCCTACAAAACTTTTTTGCAATATATTTGATAAAAAGCTTTTTATTTAAATAAAAACAATAGTAATACTAATACAGTATATGTGTTTTATTTTAAATAAATTTAAACAAATACCATTACTCAAAAGAAACACGAACTATTATTTTTCAATACAAATTTTATTCATCAAGAACTTTTTACTGTTAGCCACTCTAGTTAGTGCCTGTTCGCCGATATCGAAGAAGTTTTTTGTTTCGAGCAATTAAATTTGAAGCAAAAACAAATTCAAAAATTTAGTTTTTGTTTCAAATGTAATTGTTCGAAAGAAAGAACTTCTTCGATATCGGCGAACAGGCAGTTAGTATTTTTGTGTTTAGTTGATATTGGTACTAGCCAAGGCGAATTCATAACAGGTGATCGCACTAATAAAATAAGTACAACATGTAACAAAAACCACAAGCATTTTGTTTTTGTAAAATCATTGTAGAATGTCAAACTCAAGAAGCAAATAGTTTATTTTGACATCCCACAATGATGAAAATGCAAAAAAAAAGGTTAACAGCTGTACTTACAAGTTCACCTGTAATGAATTCGCCTTGGGTACTAGCACAAGACAAGTTTGCAGATAATGTTGTAAACAAAAGTAGGGTTCAAAACAGGGAGAAAATTTCATTGAAAATGTACTGAACGCTTTCAGTACATTTCAAACCGTTCCAACGATTTGAAGCAGTTAGTTGAAGGGCCAAAATAGATTAGAAAGTACCACAGGGCCATCAAACATTCAAAAGTGCCACAAATGGCCCAATTGTGCCACATTTTCCATCACTGATACAGCTTAACAAAGTTAATGAGTCTACTAAACACCGGAGGCGCCTCAACACTGCCTTAAAAATTAACATAACGCGCAAAGCAGAGTTGTGAAAGATTTAAGTCTTCTAAATTTTCAACATCTATCTTCTCTACCCTATTTCTCTCCCTGAGTTCCGGCACAGTGCACTGCATACGTAGGGGTCACCCCTTGAGTGCTGGTCGAAAAATTTTATATATTTTCGAACATTCATCAAATATGTTTTAAGATCACAGAATACTTTAATTTCGCTAACATAGAAAAAATCTTAAACACTATAAAGTTCAACAGAAAAATTAGCACATTTTCGCAAAGTTCGAAAAATTGTAATATATTCGAATGTAGATGCAATGTATTTTTAAATTCCAGAGTACTTAAAATTTCACTAAAATATAAAAATAAAATATCAAAAATTTTAAAGTTGAATCGAAAAAATCGCGGATGTTTTCTTTTCTACACACAAAATGGCACCTTGTTGAAAGGTACATGTAAAAAATGTCTTGCAACTTCTTTTTTCACTATAACAAAACACAACTTATGAAAAAGTGGAACGCCCTGTTTTTAACAGCTGACAGCTAAGTTTTACAGGACACTATCAGCACTGTCGATTTTTAGGGGGCAAAAAGTGCAATGACTTCCACCATTAGTGAGGGCGATTTTTTTAGAATCAAACACACTGTCCTTTTATAGAGCAAAACATTTTTAAGAAACGAATACCAAAGTACATTTTCTGCATGAAGATGTACCATTTTTTTGTAGAAAAGAAAACACTATTATGTTCGAAAAATTGTAAATATAGTCCAATATTTGTATGTGTTTTAAATTAGGACAGTATTAACTAAAAAATAAAATCTACAAAAGTGCAACCGAAAACTCAAAGATTTTTCGAATATTGGAAAAATTTTATATGTAATCGAACATATATAAAATTTTTTTTAATTCGCAGACTATTTATAATTATACTAAAAAAAAATGAAAAAAAATTTAAAAATTCAACTTTGATGAATTTCAGCTGTTGTTGATTTTGAACCTTTTGCTGGTAAGAAATACGTAAGAAAAGAAATTTTGTTTTTGAATATTTTTCTGAAATCATTTCAATTTATTACTTTTAGAGTTGAAACAAAAATGCCATCTTCACTTTTAAAGCAAAGAAATTCCATTGGGAAAAAATGAAAATATTTATTCCTCGCACTTGTCTTCACATTCTTGACGTGAATTAAACCGATTTTCGTTGCCGCCGCAACCACCATAGATCAACAATGTACATTTGTTTGTTAGCCGGTTGTATGACCAGGACATAACATAAGGACGGCATTTAATTCCATTATTGCCATCCAATTCATTCTCCTGTCCGCAAATAACTATAAATTTAATTTAAGAAAATGAATGATTAAAAATATTAAAATTTTTTCTGAGAATTTAACTTACTCGATTTGAGAGCCACTGCTGAGGAAACTAAAACCATAACGGAGAAGATCAAGGCAAAGATTTTCATTTTTTCCAAATGATTTTTCAACACTTTCAAATGAACTAAAGCAAATTGACTGGTGATTGAACAAAAAAAGAGTTGAGCTTTTATAGCAAAATTTTTAATAAAGGGGACGAGCAAAGTGAGAAAAAATCATTCTTCAAATAATTCACATCAAAGACAATAATCCGTTAATAAGAGATAATTTTTTTTATAGCGCAATCAACTAAGAAGCAAATAAAGAATATTTGACAAATATTTTTTGCAATTATTTAGCAAACAAGTGCATACATTGGCGGTGTTATTCAGTGTTTGGTGCAAATGGTTTTGCAAAAGGGCAAATGCAAAATATCCAACAACAAAACACACCCAGAGTTGCTGCTATATTTCATTAAAAATATATACAATATTATAGATTTACACTACAAACACTGAATACCCCTACGATTAAATTTCTTTGCAAATAATTTTCTTTTTTTTTATGAAATGTTTGAAATCTCTATGTGAAGATTTTAATCAAAGATAGCAAATTGCAGCGTTATTTTAAAATTTTTTATCTTAGTAGAGCCAATAAAGACAGAAAAATCTTCATGCAGTCAAACAATAAAAATTCAAAAAAATTCAACAACAATTTAAATGGTAAAATTTATCAGTGAAATTTCTCTTTTCGACCTTGAATTTACTTTGTTTAACGCAAATATCTTGCATAATAATTTTAGAATAAAATATCTTAAAATATAATTCAACTCATCCTTATCGGGAATATTTCCCAATGAACAAAAAAATGTTAAACAAAATTAGAAAATAGTAGACTGACACAATAACGATGCCAAATATTCTCGATAAAAAAAAATGCCACATAATTTAAGCAAAAATTGCCCTAAATTTATATATAAAAATTTACCCCAAAATAGAAAAAATGGTCCCTAAAAAGGCTGTTGTTCTTTTGAACGGAATTATTTTGTGTGCAGTTTTCATTGGGACCAGTTTTCATGGAGTCGCCTTTTACTTTAGGCGCTGCGCGCTGTTCACATACAAGTACAGTGAAAACTCTACTAACGGACACCTCCCGTGGGCGATCACCTCTTTTTAACTGACAATTTTCCTAGTCCCTTTGTTTTCCAAGAATTTTTAGAACAGATTACTCTCTTGTAGACGGACACTCCACTGGCCGGACGCGGACACCTTTTTTTCTATAAAGTACCTCCAGTAGAAGGACAAAATTGTTAACCAATAAAAAAAGTGCCAATCGTGCGAAAAAACTACAAAAAATACATCCATGTATACAAAATTAACATACCCCACAGCAACGCTATTTATGCATATAAAGTTTTGTGATTCCCCTTTTCGGTATCATTGACAGTTTGTTGTGTAGGTTTTTATGTTTTTTGATCGTGGTCATTTGAGACTGTGTCGATTGCGTGAAGTGTTAATTAATGAAGAATTTTTACACTGCTTGGAATAAAGTGGAATCTTCTACAATCAAAAACTGCTTTCGCAAAGCCGTATTTAATGATCAAAACCAATTATCAACAAATTTGATCCGGAAGATGATGTGTCATTAGAAACACTAATGAATTTTCAAAGAATTTTATAACATAACGAGACTAGTTTTGAAGAGTTCTTAAACATCGATAAAATTGCATTCACTGAAAATGATGACATTGAAATAAATTTCGTAGCTGCAAAAACACCAGAAGTAATTTCAAGTGATGCAGAAGAGGAATTTGTAGAGCAAAAAATCGATGAAATTAAATCGTTCGATGAAGCGATGATTGCGCGTTTGAAAGCTTTTGCTTTAAATGATTTTGTGGCATTTTCATATGCTTAACAATTTGGAATACCGTTTTGGGGAAATGCAAAAAAAAATGGAAGCAAAATCAGACTAAAATCCAGCAGTTCTTTCATAATAGCATATTTAATACGAGTAGCACAAAATCCTGACCTTTTTTAATGAACTATCCCGTGAACGGACACCTCGCGTTAACGGTCAAATCTGCTATGACGGACAGTGTTCGCCTACGGGAGATTTCACTGTATCGCAATTTCTTCAAATTCTATTAAAATCTTAATATCTTTCGATAATTTTTAGTAAAATTTATAATTCAATCTAGAAATCAATATCAATTATATGCCATACAGTGGGCAGGATCGTTAAAAAAACAAGCAATTAAATTTTAATTTCTAAACAAAAGATTCGATAAAAATCTAAACAATATGAAAGTCAAATTATGGCTGAAAAATTCTAAGAATACGCGTCAAAGTACAGGATGACAAAATTGACTAGAACAGAATGGGCCTGTTCGGAAATGCATCTGATGCGTTGAACGTTCTGAAAATCAACGACTGGTAACACTGCATATACTGTTTCGTACCAGCTGAACAAACTAATCACACATGCGCATTACAGCGGCGTAGTGATTCATTACCGAACATGCTCGATGTAAAAATTTTTTATACATACATACATATTGTGTATATTTGAAGGAATATTATACAAATATTTTATATCAATCTACGAACGTACAATTTTATACGTGAACTACATTTTTTTTTTTTGATGATAAATGGTATACAAATACACTTACCCCAAAAATAAAAATCCAATGAATCACATTTGCTCGAAAACTATTTGAATCCTTGTTGCTGTATTATTTTGTTCTTATTCTTTTAGTTAATTGAAAAAAAAGGAAACCATAATAAAACAAGCAACTGATGCTTTACATAAATAATCGTTTATACAGTCAACTAGCTTTTGTTAAATGATTAATTATCAAAAAGACATTAAATGTATTTTTTTTTTTACACAAAAAGTAATTTAAAAAAATATATGTAAAATTTTTTTCATATTTTTAATTATTGAATATTTAACTGCTGGTGGTGGTGGTTATTAAATCATAATTAAGCTCATTAATTCATATTATTTGTTTTTTTTTTTGTTGTTGTTGATATTTAAAGGATCGGCAGGAAGATTATTTCGGAAGCCTTTTGCTCGCAGGTAATTAATACAACCCATTAAGATTAACCATTTAAAAATATTTATTTTATCGATGAGCACAATATATATGTAAGTAATATTGGTATCAAGGAAAAAGTTCATTATTGTAACGAATTGTTCATTAGTTTTGATCTAATACAGTATAGTACGTTAAAACAATTAAATGTTTCATTAATGGTATTAAACAATTACTACACCGAATGAATACAACAAATCATTTTTTATTATAATTTTAATATAAAGTTTCATTAAAACAACGCAAGCGTACCTTAAACTAATGAATTTTTTCATAAAATTAATGATTAGTTCATTGAAGTTATGTTTTATAATTTTTATTTAATAAAATAGCTTTGGTAACTAAAGATTGTTCAGTTTTCTTTTTTAATAATATTTTGCTCTGTAAATAAATGTCAAAGTATATTCTTCTACGACTGTTGAAAAATTTTCCGTACTACAAACGAGTTTGCAATAAAATCTTGAAGCTCAGCCGAAGCCCAGCAGCTTAGAAAATATTTAACCAGCTAAACCACTTTTCGACAATCCCAGACGAAAAAATCTTCTTCTCTTAAGCAATTTTGAATATTTTTTTACAACCCAAAAGAGGCCCATTTAGGAAATTTATTTATTTGTTTTGTTGGTTGGAAAAATGAAATTTATATTTTAAAAAACGAACACAAGTAAAATTTAATTTGATTTCTTGTGCTGTATTTTTGCTTGTGTTTAAAATATTATAAGTTTTAGATTTTTCCATTGTGAAATCAATAATCTTATGGTGTTTTCTTTTCTACACACAAAATGGCACCTTGTTGAAAGGTATATTTATAAAATGTCTTGCCAACCCTTTAATAATGCAGCTTCTTATTTCACTAGAACAAAACACAAATGAAAAATATGAAAAAGTGTAACGCCCAGTTTTCAACAGGTGACAGCTAAGTTTTACAGGACACTATCAGCACTGTCGATTTTTACGGGGCAAAAAGTGCAATGCCTTTCACCATTAGTGCGGGACATTTTTTTTAGAATCAAACACACTGCCATTTTAGAGAGCAAAACATTTTTAAGAAACGAACACCAAAATAGATTTTCTGCATGGAGATGTAGCATTTTTTTGTAGAAAAGAAAACACCATTAAAGTGTTGTAGAAAAAGTGTTTTAAGCTGCTTAAAATATATAATTGTTTTTTTTAATTCAATTAACAATTTTTAAGCTGCATTTGTAATGTTAAAAAATACCAACACACACATAAATTGGGTTTAAGGTTAAAGAAATTTAAGGTACTGTTTATACAAGACGAACGAGCAATTTGAGTGTAAATTTTTCATCGAAACCACTTAAAAAACTAAGTGCTTTTCATACAAAATTTATACTCAAATCACTCGTTCGTTTTGTATCAACAGTACCTAAATTAAGTTAATTTTCACTCAAAATAAATATACGAGGGTAAAGTGGAAAGTGTGTGGAAAGTGTGGCAAATACTTTCAATGCCAATTTATCTGTTTTATCAAATTTTTTTAGTTTAAGGTCCTTAAAAAATTCTCTGCTTAGGTCAATATTTTGTCCCACAGCAAAGCTACGACTAAATGAGAATTACTCATATATAAAATGTCTTCGAATAATTAAAATAAAACTATTCTCTAGGATAAATTTAGATTTAAAACAGGGTGACGTAAAATTTTAAAATTCAACAGTTTTCTTAAGGCCCAAATTCACAGTCTGTAGTTAACTAAAGCCGCTGCCATTGGTTAAACTATTGGCATTAGTTAACTAAAGATTATGCAAAAGATCACCATTTGCCATTTATTGTTAAGTTGTGTTATGCTGAGCGTATGATTAATATTAATTAACAATTAAGTAGTTAAGCAGTCGAAATTCTTGTTATTTAATCTCAGTTTATTAGATCATTAAAATACAAAACTGATAAGATTAGCTAATATTTTTAAGTTAAATTTTACATATGAAAAGTAATATTATCAGGCTCAAGTTAAGTTTTATTGATTAAAAAAAAATTCAAATTACTAAGAGTTTTTTTATGTTGAAAAACATTAGTATATCCAATCAGTTTAGCAGAACGTATCAGTATACCGATTTCAAGGCCGCTACACCTGTCATCAACGTTCAATTGTCCATCATTACAATTTTCGTAATATAAAAAGTTAAATTTTACGCTTAAATAAATTCAGTTGAGGGTGTTCTTTTTGGAAAAACAGAGATTAATAGCGAATACACCCTATAAGCAGTTTTTGTCCTACCAGGCGTATGCTTAATATTAATTATGAGGTCATGTTAAAATTCTGCCTATAACTTCGATACTAATAAAGCTATCGAAAAATATTAAATTGATAAAGAAAACTAACCCCTTAAGCTTTAAGAGTAAAAGTAACAAAAATGTTTGTACGTTAGCTGGACTTGTAACTAAAACAATATCTACACGAAAGTGAAGTAGATTAGTAAAACTATTGCCCATTCTCTCGTATATTTTATGTTGTTTTTTTTCCTTTGAAGCATTTAACATTTTTTTTTTTTTTTTGATTAACGTGAGTCACACGTTTTATATTTAAATTCATATTTGCTTTAATTTCACTTAAGCTTGAAATAATTGTACTAGGAGTTAAATGATGTGTGTTTACATAAATTATACTTTTTTTTAATAATTATTATTAATATTATTGCAGCAGCAGGTATATTTATTCCTACAAATATAGATTTAATTATCACAATTTAATTATCATAATTCAATTAACCGCTGCCAATGTTTATCGTAATGAAATCTTAAAATTCAATTAAACGTTTTATAGAAAGTAAATATTTGTTACTTATAATTTTGCTAAGAGTGCAACCTTTCAAATTAAATTTCAGTAATTTTGGGGTTAATATTTTAGCAAAAATTTCCTCTAAACATGATGCGAAAAAACTGATACTTTTTGCTTAGTCCCTCTTTTTAACTAGAAAAATTCAAAGGCAAATAGACGCGGGAATAAAAAGGGAATTGAATTGAATCGTTGCCCAATAGAAATAAAATACCGAAAGCTAAAAATTAAAAATAAAAACGCTACAGCAATAAAAGTATCAAAGGAAAAAATCGTAAATAAGCAAAAAGACACCCAAAACGCTGAAACCAAAAAAATTAAAAATTGTCAAAACCAAAAATCTGCAAAACCTAATCAATAAAAACACCTAAACAGAAAAATTGAGTCTTTAAATTGAAACGTAGCCCAAAATAAAAAAAAAAACCCCAACCAAATAAAAAAATCCTAAGGAATCAAAAATTAGAAAAAAAAACCCACAAAATTAATTTATCGTTAAAACAAAATAATAGTGAAAAAAAAACGCTGAAAAAATAAAAAAAAACCCTAAATTTAAAAAAAAGCACCAAAGCTGAAATTTCATCAAAATGAAAAGCCGGCAAAAACCAAATACTACTCGCATGAGAATACTTAGAATTAAATATTTACAGCCGTATTCATAAAAAGTTATGGGCGATTCTATTCTGACGGGTGCAACATTTAGACGCTTTAAACGTCTTTTACTAATAGAAAGAAACACATTTTCAATTAAGTTATTTCTAGAAGGGTAACATTTTTTATATACTAGTGTTATCTATTTACAAGAATTTATATGAAATGATCAAATAGCCACGAGAGAGCTTTAAAGTGCATGACGGGTGCAACCAAATTGGCCCACTTTCATAAGATCATACCACAAAAACACAAAACTCTGTTAGTTTTTAAACTTTTATTGTATTATTCTTTTTTATTGTGAAAGATGAGATATCAGACGATGATTATCAAATCAAACATCGTAGAGAAATATAATCCAATAATAAGAAATTTGATCTTTAAGCCATGACGGGTGCAACATGCGTATGAATTTTTTATTCGCGCCAAGAGTATGAATCTTAATGATTCGAAGTGCACAACAAAGTTATATTTAAGCTTACGTCTAAAAAAATTATATTATTATAAAATATAGATATTTTACTTTAAATTGGCATCAAAAAAGTATCAAATAGTGTGATTTGAAAATTGATTTTAAAAGTTGTCTAGAATAGAATCGCCCTTATTGAAGGTTTCTGAAGCTTTTTAAGGAAAATTGCTTAAAATTGTATTCATAAGCGTTTAATAGCCTATTATATGTTTAACCCATTTACGCCCGCCGTACTCATATGAGGACGGTACTTCATATGGCCATAATAAATAGTTCCGATACTTTATATTCCGTTTAGAAACAAATTTACATTGACACTAACTTTTGTCATTATATATTTAAGTTGATTAAAATTAGAGGATAAATTTATATCCTTGAACAGCTACGTATGTTATTCACCAAAGCTACGTTATTATATTTTACTATGAGTGTGTGCTTTTTAAAATTTTTTACATGCATTTATTTTCTGTTTTATCAAGCTATTACGAAATCGGAAATAAATAAGAATATTTGACCGGAAAGCGCATATTTTAGTGTGGTGTCCCAAATTGGGTCCAATGGACAGAAAGCTAAATTTTTTTTTGCTTACTTTTTGCTAATATTAGTCATATGCTCTTAGTAAACATGTTTGAATTTCTCATTGTAACAACTAATATACTTAGCAGCAATAATATATACTTACATAATCGTATAATAAATGTATTGTAATTGTATTGTAATTTTCAGTCAGGTGAATCCCTTTTGATTTGAATGAAAATGTACATTTTAGCTTTTAGTATTCGTTTCTACACATGTTTGCTATACAACTGATACTCTATTGGCAACCAATCTTTGTTCTGGGAGCAGGATCTGAGGGTGCAAATAACTTATTGAATAAAGCAATATGATCACATCATAGATTTTTTACTAGCCATGCTTTATTGGGAGATTTATGCGAATCTGGTCACTGTGCTACTGGTAGCGTGAGGGAAAATAGAATGAAAAAATGCCCACTAGAGTCTGTAAATGATGTGAATATCCCTAATATTGAGAGAAAATAACAATACGTTAGAATTGCAAAGTAAAATACTTTGAGTATAACGGACTATGAGAGTTTGTTGAATATTATTAGTAAAGCAATCAGACATGGGGAATTGCGTACTAACCAAAATTGTTTCGATATGTAAAAATAGAATAAAAACGAATTAAATTAATTCTCGTATTCTATTTCTGTTGAAAACTTGGTTAAATAGTTGATATTCTTCCCAATTAGTATCCACTTTACAAAAATTGTAAAGATGAACAAATGAACGGCGGTAAGCCAGCGAAATATGGGATTAAAGTTTGGTGGATTTGTGACGTTAATAACTCTTATTCACTCCAAGGGCAACTATATACTGGTAAACTGGCAACGGGTCGTCGTGACATTCGGCAAGGAGAAAGAGTGGTTAAAGACTAATCAGGTCCATTCCATGGAAGTCGGCGCAACGTCACGATGGATAGTTTTTTTTACCATTATTGCTTTGGCGGAACCTAACAATGGTGGGTACATTTAGAAAAAACAAGCCATATATTCCAGATGAAAAGAAGGACAATAGACGAACTATTTGGCTTTCGGAACATCTTCACAATATGTTCATATATGCAAAGAAAAACCAACTCGGTAACTTTGCTATCTACAATGCATAACCACAACACTATTGGTAATAACGGAAAACCGTAGGGTTAATGTTGTTTTGAAAAATCTAGTATTTATATTTTTATTTCAATGCATACTTTTTACTTTAATAATTACAATACTTAGTTACTCACTTGAATACCGATTAAATTGTAAAGTGGATTTCAATGTCACTATGAAAAAAATAGCAAACAAAAACAAACAGGTTGCCACACCTAAACATGAATGAACTTAAAACGTTTAATAACTATTAGTCTCATATTAATCTCTTATGAATACGAATCTCTTATAATGGTTTATAAATATCTTTAATAACTAATATGGGTTTTAAACATGAAATTAGACTTTTTACTGATATGATATTGTGATAAGGATTTTCGAATACAATTCTTTTAAAATTGATATGAACAATAAACTTAACAAAAGCTAAGTGAAAAATATAGTTTTATTCAGCAATGAAAAAATCAAAATTATAATAGTTTGAATATACAATTTTTCTTTTTCTACGGAAAACTTAACTTCTTTTTCTTCTTGTTTGTATTTCTACTATTTTGCTTACTCTATCTCCTTAGTTTAAACACTTGTGTAATTATAAAAGACATAAATCCTTAACATAATTTCATGTCATCTTTTTACAGTTTCTGAAGCAAAAACAAAATGACATAAAAACGTTTTGTGTTTTTATAAAGTAACTACGAGGAAGAAGTAGTACGAAAAAAGGAAGAAGACAAAAAAAAAATTAATAAAAAGGAAAACTTGAAGGAAATGTTAAGAAAAACTTGTCATTAACTGTTTTAGTTAGCAAACATAGAATAAGTTAAAAATTATATGAAAGAAATTTTTCGCTTCGCTTAGTCCCGTTTTCTAATTGAAACAATCGTCAGCACTATTGTCTTATCATCTGGAATACACAAGTGGAGCGCGCAAACTTTTGATGAATTTATAAAAATAATATTCAATAAAACTGACGGTGGTGAATTTTAAGTCTTAAGCTTAAAAATAGTTGACCTTCCACAGAAGACGATGAAAAATTAAGGACTAAAGTCGAACAGAGATTAAGGAATTTTTAAAGTTAAAATTGCTTTTAATTTGTATTTTATCAACTGTGTCTTTGTATTCTTGTAAAATAAAATTTATTCAGATTTCATATATATATTGCTTTGATTTTCTCCATCCTATAATTCAAAGTCAAGTTCAATACAATTCGGTATACATATACAGAAATTGTATTAACGACAATTTTAATGGATAGTCTGCAATGATAGTAAAGGATAGAATTTAATTCAAGTAACATTCAAGACAGTTTAGTGCAAAATTAATATTATTCTAAAAAACATGCAAGAAATTGTACTATCGACAATTTTAATGGATAGTCTGCAATGAAAACGTCTTAAAACCAAGTATAGAATTTCATTAAAGTAACATTCAAGACATTTTTGAGTAAAATTCATATTTTTCTCAAACACATACAAGAAATTGCTTTGGACTAAAATAAACTACTTAATTGTGAAGAAAAAAAAAAAAAAAAAAAAGAAATTGGAAGTAAAAAATCATGCATTTTTGGTTTAAAAACATATTTGGAAATTTTTTGCTAAAGTAACGTTCAATACATTTTCATATAAATTTTTACATTTGCTCGTAACAAAGTTACAACAACGAATTGTATAAGCAACAATTTAAATAGATAATCTTTAATGAATCTAACTCCTCAATTGTTTAAAAAAACTAAAAGTAAAGTTCACTACATACATATGTTCATAATCATTTAATCATTCACTATTTAAAAAAACTATAGCTAACGATCAATAGATTTCTTAAGAAACAAACAACCAAATTATATATTTTTTTTTTGAAATTTTATCAAAGTAACATTCAATACAGTTTTTTTTTTAATTTTATATATTTAGCGAAGTGCATACAGCAAGTTTAAATTAATAAAATTTAATAAAATTTTCGATGGCTTTTAGCAAAAATTTTGTACATTGCAACAAACTATGGGTAATGTTCAATACATTTGCTAATGTACAATATATATTTCATAATTTTTCCTCAATTTTAATTTAATATATTTTCAATTAAATGAAAAAAAATAATGAGTAACGTTCAGTACATTTTTTAAAATATAATAATATGTAGAGAATACTTTTAGAAACATTATTATAGTTTTTTAAACAATCTATTGGGCGGGCAGTGGTTTTGTGGTTAGTCTGCCCGGCCATTTTATAAGTAAAAGACTGACGCCAGAGTGACTCTAGGAACAACATTGAGTTATTTATAGACTGACTTTAACGTCTTTTTAAAGATTTCTTTTAAGACCGTTTCATCTTTTTTAAGAAAAGAATTTGTTAATTTTTTTTGGGCAAACATATATTAAATATAGCAGGGTCGTATTGAAAGTATTTCTTTTCTAAAACCACTTAACTTCAAATTTAAAACTATTAATTTCATCAACACATTTAATTGAAAAACAAAACAAAACATACGGAAAAAACTCTCATATTAAAAGAAAACAACTGCGAGCAAACTAAAACTAACGGCAACAATAAGCTTTTATTCTCACGCAACTAAAGTTCCTGCTTATGCTATTTCCGTTTCCTTTTCTGATAGAAAAATGCTTTAAATAGACTAAAGAGAAGCCTCGAAATAAAACTATTTTTTTTATCTCAACTCTATTTATTACAAAGAAGAATAAGCAACAAAAAAAAAACACTTTAACTAAACAAAACAATACAATTAAAACAACAACCGGTCATTCATTTGCTTTTTGTTTAGCTCTTCTAAAATCTTTTGAATGGTGAAGGGGGCCAAAACGGCGAGAGGGTATAAATAAGAAGAAGAGATTTTTGCAAACAAAAGAAAAACTTTGCTTTTAGCAGGAAAGTAATTTGTTAAACAAAACAGTATGCAAAAAAGGAATTTATACAACAGAATGAATTAAAATGAAAAGCAACCAAAATATATATTAGAAACAGACTTAAGCCGCCCCAAAGGCAGACTCTATTCCTTTTCTTATTATTCTTACTTTTTTTCTGTGTGCCTTAATTTAAAGTCCTTTTTAGTTCTTCTCCTTCCATAGACTTAGATCAAATTAAAGAGATGAACGATATAAAGCGGCAGTAAGACAAGACAAAAAACCAAGTTTCTGTTAAGGCGGAATAAAACACAAGAAATGTAAAATAGAAAAATAGTTTTTCTTTAGTCACGATTTAAAGAAACTAAAAAAGGGGAATTATTGCCACACAAGCAGGCAGTCAAGGCAAATAAACTTTATGCTTAAAATCAATTTTATTTTTTTTTACTGTAAAATTACTATTTGAACTTAACGTGAAACAAAAACACCTGCTAAATTCTCATTTAAAAGTCTGCATATAAAATTACAATTTTAAATTACATGACCGGATGGCAAGTTACACTATGCTACAAAATGATTTTTTTTTCAAAATTAAGAAAAAGATGAGAGAACTTTAACTCCCCCTAAAATAGGAATCTGTTATAAACTTTTAAAACGCCAGTGATACACATACGAGTATAAACAAATTTGTTTGCTATCTTCTATCACGATCTAAAACATTTTATTTTGTGTTACACAGTGTGCTCTCTGAACACACAAAAATTTACACTCGAATGAATATTTAATGAAATTCATAACATGACTTTTCATCAGTATTTAAATTTATTTGGAATAACAAAATATTTTTCATAAATAAACACAAAAATAATATTTTGTTTTATGTTCTAACAAGTGTTAATAACAAAAAGCATACTCCATAAATT
Organism: Lypha dubia; assembly: GCA_947311025.1. NCBI lineage: Eukaryota > Metazoa > Arthropoda > Insecta > Diptera > Tachinidae > Lypha > Lypha dubia. The sequence continues at coordinate 5,798,846 of OX371262.1, read as the reverse complement.
GTAATAGAAAAATAAAATAAATGTAATTAAATGGTTATCAAATATGTATTCGAACGTTGGACATACATAGAGATGACTCGTAATTGTTTTGAAAATATTTGCAAAATATATTTCTTTCATTTTTAATTATCACTCACTCTAATGTACAAAATTGCACTGTTTTGTGCAGAAAATAATATAAAGTTATGAGGAGTTAGTTTTCCTAAAGTAACCATTTAGGAAAACGGTTACTTTTAGCATAATTCAGTTTTAAACAAGTTTTGTTGGCTTTAAAATATTTGTTGTAAATTTTTACTCACGCCCAATTTAAACGGTTACCAGCTAATAATTTTAAATTATTTGAAAATTGTATACATACATGAGTCAATCAAACGGTAAATTCTAAGCTACTTGGCAAAAGTAACGAGTAGTCTGAATGTGGTTACTTTTTGTCAAAATCAATAAATCTGACAAATGGTTACCGGCCTATAACACAGTCGCACAGTTTTCAACTTTAAAATCTTGAACCAATTGAGACCCCCAATATCTGAAAGCTTATGATGGTAGAAGAAAAACCCTGGGTTTTGAATTATTAGCTAATATTTTAATATTTTAAATTTGCACAATTCTACAATATTTTGCTACTTTATAAATATTTCGGTTAAAATTGAAGGGTATTGTGAAATACTCATCCACTCGGAGACCCAATTGGATCCATTGTGATTCCTTTCATTTTTAATTTATTGACTAATTAGTCTCCTTACTGTCCAAGGAGACACAAAAAACCGTTATCAACCATCATTCAGCCATTTAATTCCCATGATAAAGCCCCTGATATCCTCAAGTTTGCACTTCGCGATATCACTAATGCCCTCATGGAAACGTCTGCTCAGCCATCTGATCTACTGCTTAGCAGTAGATCAGATTTACCTGAGTCTAGTTCTGTCCATATGGACCTCGAGACTCTACAATCTTCTCTATTCCTCCAGGAATGGTTAGTTCTGCTAATTACCCAATTACTGAGTTCCCTATAGTAGTGACTGATTGGAGGTTTAGTAAATAACTTTTACTAATTAAATTACTGAACGGTTACTCGATTAAATTTATTTTTTATATATTAATTAGTTTTATAAACACAATAATATTGAGAATTGATTTCGTGTTGCCTAACATAAGATCGAGTAACTGCTGAAGTACATATTTTATTTGCTTTTCTTGCAAAGTTAAGCTAACAGTTTTGAGACGGTTACTTTTTCTGAGGTATGATTGAAAATAAAAAATTTAAATCTGAATGTTTTTATTTAATATTTTTATGGTTATTTGATTCAAAATTTATGTTTGCAGACGATTGCTTCACAGAGTTTCTTGCGAGTACCCGCCTGAATTTTTAAATTAATCACGCAAATAGCAACATATATATTAATATAAATTTTTACTCGTCTATTTGTAATCAGGTGTTTCACATAACTGTTATTTGCTATTTTCATAGATACACTAAAATTTTAAAGACGGTTACTTTTTTCGATGTATGTTTCAAAACGAAAATTTTTGATGTCAATGTTTTTATTAAATGTTTTTATGGTTATTTGCTTTAAAATATATGTTTGCATTCGATTGCTTCGTAGAGTTACTTGCGAGTACCCGCCTAAATTTTAAATATTATCTCTCAACAAATTATTTATCAGTATCTATTTCATATTTTTTTTTTTTTTGTTAACTTTTTTACTAATGTAATTTGAGGCTTACCGGAAAAGAAATTCCTTTTAACCTAAATATGAAATATAAATAATTATTTACTATAAATAATATAAAAATTTCCATACATACACAATTTAAGAAAATTTCTTTACATTTGACTGGTTGCATAGAATTTACCTGCAAATAAATAGAAAATAAAATTAAGAAAGTTATTTAAAGTTTTTTTTATAAAACAAATCAATATTTAATAAGAATAAAGAAAAAAAATCAAATACATACATTCGATTTCATTTAATCTACCGTGCGCCAGGGTAAGTTCGGCCACACAGTGTGTATACGAAACCATTCGAGCTGTTTTAACCCCCCTCATAACTTCGCTCCTCTTAATCATAATATAATGAAACTTGAAACATAAGGTCTCCCCACAGAGGTGACCTCACACCGTAAAAGCTTCCCGAGATATTAAGGTGTGAAAAGTCCATATTTTAATACATATTCACTCATCCACTGACTCACTCACTGACTCATCAATATTATTGGGCACTTCCAGTGTAGCTAGAGAGCTGAAACTCGGTAAACAGATAGGTCTTGGTGAGAAATGAACCAGAAAAATCTGAAAACGGGCTCTTTCCAGTAGAGCTAGAAAGCTTAAATTTGGTACACGAGTAGATCCTGATGAGAAATTACAAAAATAATTTTGAACGGGCACTTTTCACCTGGAGGGACTAAGCTTCCCCTTCTTGGTATGGGGCACTTCTAGTATAGCTAGATAGATGAAATTTCGTACAGAGGTAGGTCCCGATGAGAAATTAACGAAAATTATTTTTAAACGGGCACTTTTCATCTGGGGCGACTATGGTGCCCCTTCTTTGGCCCAGATAAGCAATACATATAAATATTTATACAAAAACTTAGAAAAAAAGAAGTGAGATCCGCACAAAAACACAGGTGTAAAAATAATGCCAAGTTCCTATCCAAAATATTTCGGCCGTAAAAAGTACTGAGATCAAAATAAGGACCAAGTTCTTGATAGGTTCAATTCCATCTCATTTCTAAGCAACCTGTAAGCTTGGCAAAATTTTTTTGCCTTTCTAATATGGGAAAGAATTCTTGGAAAAATATTGCCAAGCTTACAGAAATGAGATGGAATTGTACATATCAAGAACGTGGTCCTTATTTTGATCTAAGTACTTTTTACGGCCGAAATATTTTGGATAGGAACTTGGCCTTATTTTCACATTTGTGTTTTTGTGCGGCTTCAATTTTCATAAATAGTCTCAGTTAATATGAAGTTTGTATTCATTTTCTTAAATTTTCATGTAAATTTAAATAAAAGTTAAATAAATTGTTACATATTTTCACCAAAATTGAAATTCCTATAAATCATCATAAATTTCTTTATTTCCTTTTTATTACAACTTTTTTTCCTTCTTTATGTTCATGTTTTCTTTACCAGAAATGATAAGAAAACAATCGAAATTTATGGTTACAAATAAATTATTGGAAAATATTCTTGGTCATTTCCTTAAGATTTTAATGTGATTTTCGTGAAAATAGTTGTGTTATTTTTTTCGTAAGTTTGTTATTATTTAATGTTTTTCATGTTGTTGTGTTTGTTATATGGATTTTTTCTTTGTCTTGTCTTCTTGTTTTAAATACTCACTACAGTAAAAGTTGTAGTTGTAGTTTGTTATTTTCCCAAAAGTCAAAGACCTTAAAAAGAGCACACACATATACTCCAACACATCCTCAAACATACACACACACATACATTCTTTTTCATAAAATAAGTAAAAACTGTAACTTGAGACTATATATTCATAAATTATTCACCCACTTTTATAAAAGTGTCTTCTTACATTCATCCATTACATCTTGCATGTGTTTGTATTGGTAGTAAATTGTTCGTTACTAGTTGCAACAAAAAAAAACACAAAACACAAAAGTATTGGTTTTATTCTCTACACCCGGTCTTAACTCTCTACCTCGTATTGTTGCCAACTTATGCCGGAATTTATTTAAACATAAAATAAAGTAGAGAAAAATAAGCTTTACAATGAAATAAAGTTTTTCTGTTATTTCCTGTAAGACGTTTTTTTTTCAAACTTTTTTGTTTTCTAACGAATTGTTTTTATGTCACAAAAATACCTTTTACATGTTAAAAAGCGAAAAAGGAAATTTCTTTAATAGTTTACTTTTTCGTACACTCAAGTAGTTTTGCTCTTAAATTTTTATGTTTTTTGCTTCTTTTTTTTTTTTAACAGAAACTTTTCTTTAAAACAGGCCAACAAGTATTTTTTGTTGCCAAAAAAAAAAACACGTTGATAATAAAAAGAATACTTGCAGCTTGCAGCCGAAAACAAAGTGACAACATGCCTGAAAACACAATACAAACCAATTTTACTTCCTCTTTTCTTTTGGGTACTGCAAACTCTCTTGTAGTTTTTGGCCAAAAGTAGTTGTAATAATTTCTTTGTTGTTTTTAACTTTACTTTTTACTTTATAGTTAAGTTGGATTGTTTATCTTTGCTTGGTGGTTGCGGGCAGGAGAGTTTGTGTTTTGTCGTTCTTAAAAACAAACCTGACCAAGAATAAATAAAAAAAAAAACTTTTTTTTCTTTTTAACGAAAATTGTATGGCATTTTAGTTGAAAATATATTTTTCGAATGAAAGTGATAAAAATATGTTTTCTGCAAATAAACCCGGAAAATTCTTGGCTTGTGAGAAGTTGCGCGATAGAGTTTTTTTGTTTAAATCGGTGCTTAACTACAATTTCCGGGCACATTTTTGCCGCAACACAAGATTGTGCATACATATATATGTACACACACATTCATACATTTAGTGGACTTTTTGTGGGAGTGTAAATACATTTTACGTGATTGAGTAAAAAAAAAAACAAAATAGTTGTTGCATATTTTTGTGAGCAACTCTTTCTTGTTTTATGCAGCCACGTTTTACTAAATACGTGGCAATTTCTTAAACGATATGGGACTTAAGCAACGTTTAATAATTAAAAGTAAGATTAAATAAACACTATATTTAAGTACAAAATATTTAAAGAAACCACGACGAATACCTGCCACAGATGGACCAATAATTTTTCATACATCGAGGGCTAAGTCACTTTTAAGCTATTAGTTGAATTTACATGATTCTCAAACAAAAAATTGAGTAAAGTGCGACAAAGGGTTACCTGCACTGAGCCGAAAATGTAAAAACTAAAGTTCATAATTTCGAAATTTTTAATTTTGTTACGGAACAACAACCGTAAATGCTTTTAATGAATATTTTCATTGAATCAACGTATTTTTGCAATGATTTAATGAATCAAGCGGTCAGCAATATGATTATCTGTCATTAGTTAAAATGATGTTGTACATTTTTTATAATTATTGATTTTTTTCGTTTTAGCGATTTTTACTTTGTGTTCATTTTGTTATTTTCGTAAGAGTTTTCGGTTGGAGATTTTTAAAATTGTCCCTTTTTGGATAAGATTTTTCCAATCGAACACGTTTCGTATTAAAAAAAATATATATTGAACATTATTTAATATTTTTCGTTTAATGTTAAAAAAAGCGCAAATACTGTTACAAAAATTGCAACGTTAATTTTCTTTTTTTGTTATTTTAAATCGAAAACTTTACAGTCACAATAGGAATCACTTATACAAATAAAAGTTTTTTTTTTTTGAAATAAAATATATTCGTGCAACGTTGTTTATCGTCATTTTTATTGCCATTTAAATGTACAATTTCTTTTTTCTATTGCTTCTGTTCATTTATTTCAATTATTTATTTTCCGTCTATCATCAATCAAATGGCAGCTGGAGTTAATATCAATCATACGCCTTGTACTTGCGAATAATATTTTCTAAAAATTGAACGAACAAAACGGAGCAACAAAAGCGAAAATATTCGAAAACATTAAAGTGATAAATGTTCAGCTGAAATATTGAAAAACATAAATTCCATAAAGTGTGAAGAAAATAAAATTGTATTTTTATGTCAAATACATATATTTTCCATATAAATGAATGAATGAAAAGGCGTTTACTTTTCAATGAAAAATTTAAATATTTACGGCCTATTTCACGATGTCGAAAGAATTTTTTCATATGTTTTCATTCGTATAATTACATTTGAAGCAAAAACCAATTCTAAAATTTTGTTTTTTTATGAAATGTATTTGTACGAAAGAAAAAAAAATCAAAATTCTTTCGATATCGTGAAATCGGCAGTTAGTCAAAATATCCGTCATGAATTGAAACATTGTATTAATTAAATTTATAAAATTGACTAGAATAGTTTTAGAAGATATTTTAAAACAAAACTTTTGTTTCATAAGATCTATCAGCAGCTTTAATTTTCACTCAGAGTCTAGTTTAGAAAGTAGTTTTTCATTATTTCGTACAATAACATCGCACTCTATGCATTTTCCTGAAAAAACTGTGTGAGATTTGTAATCAAAATTGTTTGGTTTCATTTTGAATGCGTGGCAAAATTCAATGAAAAATTATTTTTATATTAACCGTGCGTGGAAAACAATTTAATAAACTTAAATAGTTAAAAAAATTGGACGAAGATACAGTCTGCTTAATATGGAATTTTTAGTGAACCGGAAGTGTATATCAATTTTAAAAAGTTCTTTTAGAAAAAGTACATTTTTGCAATTTATTTTTTGCACTATTTTTTTCAAATACATTTAAAGGGTGCTTTTTAAAAGTGACTTTTTAAAAAATTAAGCAGATTTTTTCATGAAAAGGCACTTAATATAAATGGAACTACCTTATAAAAAAAATACCTTTCAAAAATAGTACTTGGTCAAAAAGGAACTTACAAAAAGTATCTTTAAAAAATAAATTTAAAAAACTATTTCTTAAAGAAGTACCTGTTCCAAAAAGTACCTTTGGTGTGTGTTAAAAAAGTCCCTTTTTTAGAAATATCTTGTAAAAGTACCTCTTAAAAAAGTCCCTGTTAAAAAAGTACCTTTTGAAAGGAAGTACCTTTTAAAAGAAAATCCTTTAAACCTTTTACTATATATTTAGTCTTCAAAACGTACCTTTCAAAAGAGTAACCCTAAGAAAATATCGATTAAAAAAAAGTTGATTTTTGAAGAAAGTTCTTTTAAAAACATTTCCTTGCAAAAAAAGTATTTCTTAAAATATGACGACTTAAAAAGTATTTTTTAGAAAGTACTTTTTAAAATAGCACCTCTTAAAAAGGTACACTTTGGAAAAGGTACCTTTTAATAAATATTCCCTTTTAGAGGGAGTATATATTAAATTAAGTTAATTTTAAAAAGTATCTGGCAAAAAAAAATTCATTTTAACAAAAGTACATGTTGCTTTTCAAAAGGCTGCTTTCAAAAAGAAATCTTAAAAAAAATATATATTAAAGTTTTCTTAAAAACATTTCCTTCCCAAAAGATATTTCTTAAAAAAAGGAGTGTCTTAAAAAAGTACCTTTTAGAAAAGATTAATTAACTATAATTATGAAGAATTTTTAGTAGCTTAACGCTTACAAGTTTGTGATAAGAAAAGCGGGCAATGTCACGCCCATATGAAATGCATATAATGTAACTGAATCTTGTGCAAACTTGATGAATTTGTTTGAATAAATTAAAGAATAATTGTTTCCATTTTCTGCAACATTTGTAAAATTTCCCAAACAAAAATTTCCTTGGCAGTTTCGTGATAATATTAAATTTCCTTGACAGTTTTGTTGTTAGAACAAAAGTTTATTCAGAACTAAATAAAAAGGTATAAGACAGTTTTTGCCAAGTAAAAATATGTATAAAGGATATAAAACTATATTGGCGACGATAATATGAAACATATGCAGAGTTGTAACTTAGGGAAATAATTCAACACCCCTTCTCAAATCTGCACATCTTTCGTTATCCAAGCCCTACAAATACTGAAAATCATGTTATATTTTAATCCTAAACATTCTGCAAATTTTTGATGTTTCTGTTTAGTTAAATTCTTTGTAAGTATATCAGCAGGCATACTATCTGTGGATATGAAACGTATTTCGATTTCGTTGGCTCGAACAACTGGAGCATGTGACCAACAGTGTGTAGTATGCATTGCAATTCAACAGTACCGCAACATGCAACAGTTGACAAACTGCAAGCAAGATATTTTGTGTGACGGTAATTTGACACTTTGACAATGTCATTTTAAGATTCAATTAATAAATCATCAGTATTAGGAGCTCCGCCTTACAAGCTCTAAGAATAAGTAAAAATAATAAATTCAAACCTTCATTATTACACAACCTCTCGTACATGTTGAAATTTTACATCTGCCGTGTAGTACTAGATGCTTGGCTATATGCTGTGCTCCGAGATTATCTCCATAAATCACCATCGGCCTATCCTTTGGATAACAATTGATTTCCTGCAATAAACGCTTTATATATACCGCCTCTTTTGCGGCCGTTGATAGTGCAACAAACTCAGCTTCTGTGCTGCTAAGTGCGTTGTTTGATTGCTTCTTGCATTCCCAGCTGAATACACAACCAGTGTAGAAAAATAAATGGCCCGTGTAGGATTTTTTATTCTGTGTACAACTTGCCCAATCTGCGCCAACAAATCCCTCTGGAAGCTTACCAGTTTTCGCGAATTGCAACATTAAATTCTTTGTTGTATTCAAATAACGGAGTAAATGCTTGACAGGTTTTTTATGCTCAACATGTGGGTCCTAGTTCCTTTGCGCAAGTTTACAAACAGAATGTAAAATGTCTGGCCTAGTACTTATCGCCAAATACATTACAGCCATACCTAAACAAGAGCGGAAAGCGTAACGTTTTCTACCGCCTAGCGTTAACGCTGAAATACCATACCTAAACAAGAGCGTCAACGCTTTGTCATAAAAACAGGGTTATTACAAAATATATAACAACCCTGATTCTAATAGTATACTCATAACCGACTAATACATGCATCTCTACAACAAACACAACAAAAAAATTCCTCAGAAGTCAAAAGTATAAATGTGTATGTGTGTATGTTTCAACCTGTGACAAAAATATAAATAAAAATTATTCATTCAAATACGAAAAAATAAATACAAATCAAAATTTAGCACTTGAAATAAAAACCAAGTAATTTACAAGAATTGTCAGCTGGGCTTGTAAGACTACCTTATAGTCATTGTATCATGAGTGCTTATCTTTTGCAGCTAACTTCACTATTAAACGCACTGTCAAAATCGGATTTTCCAATTGCAAAATATTGCCGCCACGTTACCGCCGCGTTATTTCGGGATGCTCCATACAAATTGTATGGGCATGAGAACTTTTGACAGCTAATAAACGCTTGCCGCTCTTGTTTAGGTATGGCTGTTAGGGTTCCAATAACTGATTGGTAGTCATTTACATTCACACGGTCATATTTTTCACCCAAACAAGCTATTTGAAAACCGGGGTCCAGCGGTGTGTATGCTGCTCTACAGGATTCCATATTGTAGTGTTTCAGAAAGTTTTGTATATATTGACTGTGTCCAACACTTATCTTTTCAATATCACCAGCACGCTCAATCTCCATGCCGAGAAAATGTTTTACTTTGCCATTGTCCACCACCTTAAATTTATTGGAAATAGCACCTTTTATCAAATTTATGTCTTCCAAAGTTGAACACGAAATCAATATGTCATCTACATACACAGCAACCAAAACAAATTTATCGATCTTTTCCATACTATAAAGACAAGGTTCACTAGGGCAAGCCTTCAGAACAATATCTCTAAGCGCTTTATCTAAAGTGATATTCCAAACCCGATCGGATTGTTTCAAGCCATAAATAGCTTTCTTTAACCGCAAAACTTGATTTGGATTAACTTCGTTGAATCCCTTGGGCTACTTCATAGACACTTCTTCATTTAATGTACCATTTAGATATGCTGTTGATATATCAACATGATGCATATGAAGGTGTTTTTCTGCAGCTAACGCAAACATCGTTCGAATTGTCGAATATCTAATCACCGGTGAAAAAGTTTCAGTATAGTTTATGCCAAATTCTTGGCTACACCCTTTCGCAACCAAGCGGGATTTGAACTCTTTAATGCCTCCACGTTCATTTCTCTTGACGTTGTACACCCATTTTCAGTCTACTAATTTTTTACCAGCAGGTAGAACAACTAATGACCATGTATCGTTCTCTTTCAACGAGTCAAATTCTTTTTGCATTGAGTTTTTCCATTTTGTTGAATTCTTACTGTTAATAGCTTTTTCGTATGTTTGTGGTATAGCGTTTCCATCAGATTCACCAAAAAAAAAATAAAGTCTCGTTACAAAATTTTTACATTTATTTGAGCATGTACTCAAGTATTTATGTTTTATATTTTATTTATTTGTTGCGGGTTAGCAATATCTAGATATATATTTCGTTGGTAGCTATACCAATTCATCAGTAGATGTTTTTTTTAAATGCTATTTTTATGCTTTGTAATTCACAAAAATATATTTGTGAGTTTTTGTATAAATAGATGAGCTTTGGAATTTTTTTTAAACATAAAGGGTAAAACATCTACTGATGAATTGGTATAGCTACCAACGAAATATATATCTAGATATTGCTAACCCGCAACAAATAAATAAAATATAAAAAATAAAGTCTCGTGTACACCTTTTTCGGACGTCTGACGCTACCATTTCGAACAAGTTTTGGCCTCCAAAGTCCTCTAGCTTCACCTCGGATTGTTTGATGCTGATTTTCTAAAATTTCGTTACTGGATTCTTCCTCAAAACCCATAAATTCAGATTTCGTACTCGATTCATACTTTTTGTCAGTTTGTGATTCTGTTTCTTCTTTTGTTTTCATTATTAATTGTACTACGTGATGTTTTATCAAGGGAAAAAGGAATAAAATCAAGCGTATTTATTTCTGCTTTATCTTTTTCAAGTTTTGTTTTATCAAAGAAATTTTCGCAAAAATTTACATCGCGTTTTTCAACACATTTTTTCTTGTCGTCAAAAAATCTCCAACGAATATATACTCTTTTCCTTTTGCAAAAATTTTCGCGACTGGGTCTTGTCTAGTCCAATTGCACGACAACCAAAAATTCGTAACTGAGTGACATTTGGTCTCTTACCGTACCAGCTTTCAAATGGTGTTTTGTTTCCCAAAACTGCTGCTATTGAGCGGTTTCTAATATAAGCCGCAGTATTTACTGCCTCATCCCACAATGTTTCATTAACACTAGCATGAACAATCATAGTTCTTGCCATCTCAACTATAGTTCTGTTTGCTCTCTCTGCAGTTCCGTTTTGTTGAGGAGTATGAGGAACACTTAACTGCCTTTGGATACCATTATCTTCTAGGAACTTGGCATCTCTGGTTTCCATAGCGATGAAAAAGTTTTCAAATTCTGGTGGCAAGCTTGACAATAAAATTATTACAATTAACTCTTCGCCCAAAATTATTCCCACTTCAGCCAGCTTTTCTGTAAAATCAGTAAATTTATTTAGGTAATCTATCATATTACAGCCATCGGTCATAGAAAAATTCGGAAGTTTCTTGTATAGACTCACTTTACGTAAAGGGCCATTGTTAGTTTAATCCATGCGTCTTTGGCGTTGAAATATTTACATATTTGGAAGTAAAAGAAGGCAGTGCCACGCCCATACAAAATAAATATTATTTAGATATAACATGTATTTTCTAAAGAAACCTATTTTACTGCATTATTTGTTGTTTATTAAAAGTGGGAGTGGCAGCACTTTCTGTTTTCTTAAACATTATTTAAGAAGTAAGAATGTATTTAGCGAACTTAAAGTAAGTTTTTTATAAAAAGTGAACTAAAAAGCAATGGAGGCATTTAAAATTTCTGAAATTTTGAAATCGATTTCCACCCATAAAAAAAGACTTGATTCTTTAAATAAAATTAAGTATTTCATTTCTCTCAAATTTTTGCTTTAACATAATAATTTTTATATTTTTAGTTTTAAATTGCATTTCCTATTTGTTTGCTTGTTTGTTTTTCCAATTATATATATTTTATTCTTTGTAACGGGAGCGACATAGAAAAACAAAAACTAAAGTTCATGCAACACAAATTTTTGTGCTTAAATAACAGAAATTTCAACATTTCATCTCGGACTTTCGTTTCGCATCACCCCTGCAACCTTTTTGAAAAGTATATCAATTCAATTTAAGGAGTTCAGAGGCTGCTGTTTTGTTTGTGCAAGTCATCTGTCTATTAAACAAAAATTCATAATTTGCATTTACTGTGAAGCAGCAACAAACATATTTTTTGTTTTTTTTTTGCAATATGAACTATTGTATCCCTAACCGTATCGTACACGTCGGGGGCGAAAGAAGATTTTTTTTTTTGAAATAAGAAATATTAGAAACTTGATTTACATTCGTTTAGAGCTCTTCCTTTTAACGAACTGTCTGTTTTGTGCAGCTTTAGACTGTTTTTTTTTTTTTTTTTTTTTTTTTTGTTCTCTAGAATTGTTTATGAAAGTTTTCCTATTGGATTTCACTGAAATAAAACAAAACAAAAATTCCAAAAATTGTGTGTGCAGTCGTCTATTGTGTACGTAAAACATTGTTAACATGTTTTTAAGAGTATAAATTTCACTAGAATTTTGTTTTGCTTTTTTCCTTGACGACGACGACTGAATGTATTGAATGAAAAAACTTTTTTTGCTTTGAATCTCACCAGTTTTGTAGCAGTAGCAGCATCAATTTGTTATAATACCTTTAGTAGTAGCATGCAACACAAATACCCCAAAGTATAGATATTATCATATCTCAGACAAAATTCTTCGTTATTTCCAAAAACATACATATGAGCCAGTTGTTTTTCTTATTGTTGTTGTCTCTTTATAAGGACTACTCTAGCCAGAATTGAAGTTGTTGTTAGAGAAGACGTGTTCTGTCATGCAAAAAAAAAAAAAACTTTTTCTGTAAAACATTTTCATCTATACAAGCTGTTGCATGCTGCTCAAACGTGCATAGAATTGCCATTTAATTTTGCTACTGGCCAAATGAAAAAAGGACTAAAATTATATGGAAAAAGCATATGATGATTGATGTTCGGTTTTATGCTATTAATTTTCCGAAACTAATTAAAGTAAAATATTGAAACTATAAAATAGTTCGAGCGTAGTAAAATATGTATTTGCAAAACAGGGAGTTATTCATCGTTTTGATTACATTTGTGTGGCCTTAAGCAATATTTATAAGCTTTGCTGAACACTAGGCAACAAAGTAAGGTGTTTTAAGAAGCTTTCTCTATTTCTTAAAATCTATAGAATAAAAATTATTTTTTTTTTTTTAAATTTCGTGTGCTGTTGCACTATTTTCTTTACAACTTCAGAATGACTTGTCCAATTTGGATAAAAATTAAAGCAAACAATTTGTATTTCAATTATCTAGTAATCCTTTGTATATTGTATTCTTTTAATAAATGGATTCGGAGTTATTTAGACCGAAGTACAGAAGAAAATAAAAAAAATTTTTTTTTAATTTTGGTTTCGTCATAACTTAAGACCGACTTGTCGAATTCGGTTGCAAAATAAACCAAAAAATTTTTATTTTAACTATATACCTTTCGCATAATTTAAAAAAATCCATCGGCCGGATGTTTTCGCCTTATGTGAGAGCCAGGTGTCTGAAGACTCTGATCCACAGGATTTTCATATACCAGGTTATCACCTCCTATCGCTTTTTAATCTACACAGGGGTCTTGCAATGTACATACGTAATGAAGTTGTGTACCAGTGCCAGCAACCATTAGGCACGTCTGATCCTAAATTTAGCTGTCTTTTGGTTAAATTCAAAATCAGGTCACACCATTTACATTTCGGGATTCTTTACAGAAGTCCAAACGCGGCAAGGGATAAAACCTTATCCAACTTCGATTCCCTTTCCGGTTCAATTTCGAAGATTCTTGAGAGCTGTCCGAACAGTGAAATTGTCGTTGCTGGTGATTTCAATGTTCACAACTCATCTTGGCTTCACCATTCGAGCCACACAACCCCAGAAGGCCAATATGTTGAGCTTTTTGCCACGGATAATGCCCTTGCGCAACTAGTGAATGAGCCAACACATATTTCATGTGTTGAAGGGCACCATAACAACACTCTCGACCTTTTTCTCACTTCGCACCCTGAAAAGTACGAAGTGAGTGTTAATGCACCTCTTGGTAACTCGGATCATTGTACCATTTCCGCCACCTTTTCGTTCTCTTATCTTCGCAACGTCTCCCAATCAGCTACGAGACGCTTAAAATATATGTACGAAAAGGCTCGTTGGGCTGAGCTCAACGAAGTTTTCCGGTATTTCAATTGGAAGCTATGCTTTCTAGACAACAACGTCGATGCCATGGCGAAAATGGTAGAAAATATAATTTTGCTGGGAATGAAAACTTTCATTCCATCTAAGCAAATTTTGATTAAACCGAAAGTTAAGTCTTGGTTCAATCAGACGTGGAGAAATGCAATCAGATCCAGAGAGGCAGCATTTTGTCTGGCGTAGTAATAAAAACGCCGATACTAATTCGCTGCGGAAAAAGGCGAGATCTTCATGTGCCAGAGTACTAAGGGGCGAAAAGCTTTATACGAGCAGCGCCTTCGCACTAAAGTTCTTGATGCTCCACGGGGTAGCAAGAGCTTTTAGTTATTCGTTAAAAGAGTCAAGGAGAATGCTAGTTCCTCAATTCCACCTCTTTTAAAGGACGACATTGTATTCACTGACCCGGTTGATAAAGCTAACCTTCTGGCTGAAATGTTCGCAAGAAATTCCCGTTCTCGAGGGAGTATCTGTAACTATGCCAAAAATATTCTTTCGAGCGCGTGCATTTAAAAAGGTTTTAGCAAAGTTTAACGTCTCCTGGGCCGGATGGTATTCCAGCACTGGTCTTGAAACAGTGCTTTTCGACGTTAGCACGTCCATTGGCACGCTTGTTCAGCATTTTCTACCATGCTGGTGAATTTCAATGTAACGCCGATCCCTAAGAAGGGGGAGGCCAACAACCCTAAAAATTACCGCCCAATTGCAATTTGCTCTGCGCTTTCCAAAGTAATGGAAAGTATGTTGAATTTCCATCTTGTGAAGTATTTGGAGCTCAACAGTTTACTTAGCGACCGGCAGTATGGCAGGGGCCGCTCTACGGGGGACCTAATAGCTTTGCTTTCGGAGAAGTGGTGTAATAGCATACATCACTTTAGCGAAAGTAAGGTGGTGGCTATAGATATTTCCAAGGCATTTGATAGCGTGTGGCAAGGACCACTTTTGCCAAAACTGATTGCTTTTGGTGTCAGTGATGGCTTCACTCGATTTGTATCGAGCTTTCTCAGAGATCGCACTATACGAGTTGTTGTAGATGGGGTCTCATCAAACGAGTTCAAGATAAATTCAGGGGTACCGTAAGGCTCCGTTCTTTCTGCTACCCTTTTTCTTATTTTTCTTAATGACCTTCTACGTCAAACTTCCAACCCTATCTACTCTTTTGCAGATGACAGCAGCTTACATCATTCGTACTCATTCAGCAACAGGCCAAACCCGTTGGAGATCCGAGCAATGCGGCAAAATATGAATGATACGCTAAGCCGCGATCTCCTGTCAATTACAAATTGGGGTCATGCAAGTAAGGTCAATTTTAATGCACGAAAGACCCAATGTGATATGCTCATGCACAGACGTATGGCCGGACATGCTGCTCCATCTGTAAACATGGATGGTATAGATATTAAGGAATCAGAAGCTCTTGATATTCCTGGCATGAAAATTCATTGCCATGTTCGATGCAATGATCACATTTTTCATGTCTCAAAAGAAGCATTCAAGTGCCTCGGCTTTTTAAGACGGTGTAGGACATACTTCACTCCATCTGATCTCCTTAATATTTATACCACCTTTATCCGACCGAAAATGGAATACAATTCTCATTCCTTGCTTTGCATATGTAGGGGTCATCCCCTGAGTGCTGGTCCTCATTAAAAAAAAAATATAAAAAATTTTTCTTTAATATTAATTATACGCCTTCATTAATAATTTATGAAGTATTTATCATACGCGACAGAGTTTCTCTAAAATCATTTGAAATTAAAATTCAATCAAATTGTAAGAAATGTTTAATGTGGAATGCTCAGTTTTCTTTCCATGAACACATGAATTATATTTTATTTAGCAATTTGAAGATATGAGACAAAGAAATTTTGGAATATTTTGAAGAGTTGTAGACTACCTTAGTGTTCATGTGAGTACTACAACAATTGTATGTCTTATTAACAATCCTTTGGTGGATTCTTACAAGTTACAAAATTTCCAGGCGGAGTTCCTACCTGAACTTATCTATCTATACAATTAATAGGCAATAGGGTTTTTTGTGCTGGACATCATGCACACATTCTACAACCGATTTTGACAAAACTTATACGAAATTAAAAATATTTTTTCACAAAAGTGAACGAGATATTGTGAATTATGGTCGGTTTAGAACTTTGCGAGCTATAAGCTTTTAAAGTTGCTACTAAAACATGCACAGAAATGCATGTATTTTCCTCTAAATGGTTTTGAAAGGAAAGTAACAACAATAAGAAATTATCTTCTATGTTTGGATGTGAGAGAATTCTAGAAATGTTAAAAGAATAAAGGAGAAGAGAGCTCACGAAATAAATTTAGCTGATTGCAAGGTATTTCCCTGTTGCATTTCAGTGATCTGCAAATGTACCATTAAATAATTGTAGTTGTATGACTGATTTTTAAGAAATGTTTTTTGTTATAATTTCTGTAGCAACATTAAAACAATTTCTATTTACATCTAATGTTTATTGCCTTTTAAAAGGCACTATCTGGCATTTTATTGAATAATTTTTATTGTCATCATGATGTTCTTATTTGCCTTCTTGTTTGGCATTTACTCATTCTGTATTTTGCATGTCATTTTAATATTTTAGCAATTTGTAATTACCATTGCGACGACATATTTTATGGCTTGCACTTGAAAATGTATAAAAATAAAATTTCGTAAATATTTTATTATGAACCATAAAAATGACTAAGAAAATAAATGGAGATTTTTGTTGGCAGTGACAAATTTTCTATGTCCTACTTCTGCGATATTAGGAAGTAGTGTATATATTTTTAAGATAACTCATCTTTTGTCTTACAAAAAAGATTGATCATTTTTTCAGTCCTTGGTTTGAGTACTAGGAAATAAGGATAATATTTTTAAAATAAGGCTTTATGAGTTTCAAAGAACTACAAATTTTTTTTATGAATACTATTCATTTGAAGTCTTTGTTTTATGTCCTTTGAAAATTTTGTAAAATATTTAACACTAACTGGCAAGATTTAAATGTCCTTTAAATTTAAATCTTTATATGATTTAAAACTTAATAACTAAAAATGAGCCAAACAAACTGTTCCAAACAAAAAGTCTTTTAATTGTAGGGAAGAATTTAAAAATTTATATAAAATTTGACAAATATACAAAACATACATACGCACGCACTGAAAATCGAATAGCCCATAAAGGGACATTAATTTAAGTTGCATGTGATTATGAACAACATAAAAACATTTTATTTCGTCTTTTCTTTTTAGAAATATTTCAACATTACAAATTTATAAAGTAATTTACTGCGTGTATCCCAGCATGTGCGTCGTAAATGATATTTGTATAAAATTAAATACTTTGTAACAACAATTTAAGGACATCATCATATTCATGTTAATGTACGTTTCGTTTCGTTTTATGTTAATCTTCAACATAAAAACAATCTGCTTGTGTCTTGTTACTTCAGTCTTTTAAACATTTATGACCATTTCATTTTTAGGAACAGTGACAGAAGAAAATGATTAAAATCTTGTTTAAAAATCTATAAAGAACACAATTGCAGTTTGCCATAATTTTGTGTGAAAAACAAAATCTTTTTCAAAAATAAATATTTTAACTTTAAACTGGCCCACTGTGAGGCATGTTTAAATTTGTAATGACCATGTCATTTTGTTGACTTTATATTGAGTTTAAATATTTAATAATTTAGGTTGGTTACTTAAAACTTGTACCCTTTTCATTTCCTTCCCTTTAAATATTCTACTTAATTTTTGCTTTTGTGTTCGTTCTCTTCTCAATTTATATTTTATGTGATTTGTTTTTGTTGCTGATGACAATGACAACGTTCTAATTTTATGTACAATTCTCTGCATAATATTTCTAAATTATTAAAAGCACTCAAATAACATACACGGACTAACAAAAGATTAGCCTAATAATAACATCATTAATTTTGTAGAGAAAAGTGTAGTTGAAGTTGGTCTAATAATTAATAATAATTAAGTCCTAACGGGGGATATAATTTGCTTTAAAAATTAGTTTCAATATTGCTTTATTAAAACTAAAATTTTTCACATAAATTGCAAAAATATTTTTATATTTAAATTTCTCATAAAAATATCCTTCATAAGGATTTGAGGTTTGCTTTTTGCTTTATTGTCGAAAGTAGTATAAATTTTATTCTCAATTAAAAAATATGTCTCTCAAGGGAAATTAAAGTTTTGCAAAATATTTTCTAAATTCAACACAAACAGAAATGTTTACAATCTTTTTAAAATTTCTTTACTTAAAAGGATTTCATATCAAAACAAATTTTAGCCTTTTTAGCCCAAAGTGACTTATTAGCTTTAGAAATATAATAAAATAACAAAAATAACATATTTTCGAAAAATTACCCTTTTTTAAGTGATAATATTTTTAAGCTTTATGTAGAGAAAACTTTGTTGTTTTTATAAATAGTTTGTATTTTAAAATCGAATTAAATAAAATTAAACGGAATGGAAACCATTTTAACACACACCATGGAAAATATGCATCATGCAGGGATATTTTCTAAAAATCTGTTATAATATAGCAAATTATTGTTTAGGGAAATTTTTGTTAAAATAGTATAATGTGTATTAAATCTCATATGCACTGTTGAAAAGTGAAAAAACAAACTTTAAATGCTGTACACAAAAATTTCCCTTGAAGGGAAATTTTTACTTTTGCGGGAAATTTAATTTACAAAACTAATAATTTAGCGTTTCTATTGTTCAGAATTAAAATTAAACAGCAGAAGGTGTAAAAAAAAATTTCCCATTAGGGAATTTTTTGATCTTGCGGTAATTCTTAAATATTCCGTTAAAAGTAGCACTGATGATTTTTGCAGATCAAAATTAAACTATAGAAAAAATTACCCATAAAGGAAATTTTCGTTTATAATTTCTGTATTTTAATAAAAAAAAAGGGATAAATTTAAACAGAAAACAATACGGTTTAAAAATTTCCCATATGCATACTAATTTTTGAATGTTGCACTTGTATTTAACTTTTCTTCCATTTATAAAAACAATTTTTAAAAATATTTCTATGGACTTTTCAACAGTTTTGTTCAAAAGCGAGCACAATTCTTCCCCTAAAGAAATTTTTGACCACTATAACTAAAAGAAAATCACTTCTTAGTGCTTTCGGCAATAGAACATGTTAGTAGACTCTACTAAGCGGAGACCCTGAAGGAAAACTAGGGACAAGTGTAGCCAAATCAGTACGTTTGTCTACAATTTAGGTGACTATTAGGCGACATTGTCAATAAAGCGTCTACATTTTTAAATTTGGCTTTAATGACAAACAAATTTGTGGCGGCGGAAGATGGCTGATAATGTGTCGGTTAAGGTAACAAAATCTGCATTTTTATTGTCGACATCTGCTTTAGAAGAGTATCAAAAGTTTAGACTATAATTACTAAAATAAACTAGTGATTTACTGGTTCCAATGCCTACATATGGTCCCAAAAGAAGTACCTATTCAATAGTACCAATGTCGGTAGTGGATTTTCAATGACAATCACAAGTTAAATGTCTACAGTAAATAGCATTGTCTGTGGTATACCAAGTCACTATTACTGGTGACTATGTCAATAGTGAATCAGTACAGTTTCACTATTCATATTTCCTGCAGGGGACATTTACTGGTATTAGAATTATGTCTCAGTGGTTCTGTGAGTAGTAATGTTTTGATTGGTTTTTTGTTTTTTATTTCATGTGTATGTGTGTGTGATTATTATTATTATTTTGATTTGTTATTTTTACTCTTTCCACAAGCAAAGATGATTTGTGCGTGTCCCATAACCTTTACAATTTATTTGATTTTTTTTTTATTCTCTTAGAATCAAAATTAATTGCAATTTTTAATTTATGTGGAAAAATACATGCCAAACTTTGTACTAGAAAAAAACGATTCATTTGAAAATATTAAAATTTTGTTAGTAATTTATTATTTTTATAGGCAATAAATGTTCCATCACACTCTTCTTTTCCATTGATTTCAATAAGGATCATCATTATGTGCGCTTTATGTTTGTTGTTAGTTTTAATATTTATGTAGGAACGTTAAGCCCATATAATATCAAAATAAATTAATTGGAAATTAAATATTAATAGGCATATGAACATTCCAGAATAAGAAGATTCCAGAGACGACAGGAGATATTAAAAGGCGTTTGTTTGCTTGCTTGTAAGTTGATGCACATCATAATTTTGAACTGAATATTAAGCATTTTATGTTCATTTTTAAAAATGTTTATCAAAGCTGGTATTCTCTTCAATCCAACAATTATGCTAATGTGTTGCTGCATTCATATGCTATCAGTTAATATTTGCCAGAAAAGAATAGAACAAAATTTTTTGTTAAATATTGGCTTTTGGTAATGTGTATTTAGCAGACACATTCAAATTCTCTCTAATTACAAAGATGATAAAGCTATTCCACATATGAGCCGTTTATTTTAAAAGTGGCATAAGTCACTTTTCCAAAAAATCGAGTTAATGGCAACACTAAATACAATTGAACGGTATCTTTTCATTTGCCAAAAAAATTGCAATAAAAAAAAAGTGACTTATGCCAGTTTCAAAATAAACGGCTCATATTACACTCTTAACATATGAAATGAATGGACATGAACAATTGTCATGATTTCAGTGGCTGACTGACTGGCACAAAAATCATTGTTTAATGTCCAACAAAAGCCATCACCATCAGCAGCGTACTGTGTACCGCACCAACACTTTAACCACATTTGAATTATATTGCTAGCAAATACGCTGACAGTTTGTCAGCCAGACGGTACAACCCTTTGGCCATCCAATTGAATACAGATGAGGCTTGAAGAAAATTCTGCTGCAAATCAAATGTTTAATTTAGTGCCACAATGCAGGCTGTCAGCCAGTTTAAGGCAATCTTTGCCAGTTGCATTGGCTGTTATTGCTTGTTTAAGAATGAAATAGAAATGCTGAAAACAAATTTCAAATTCCGGGAATAAAACATACATATATGCATGCATGCATACACAAACAAACAGCATATTTAGTGATGAAGCCCAAAAGAATTGGTCAAAGAGACTATAAAATATGACAAGGTTTTTGCGTGAAAATCACAAATGATGGATTACAAATGTGTTTCGTTAAAGTTTTGTTGAACAGATATTTCGGATTTCGTTTGTGAAGAACATTTAAAGCTAAAAGAAGAGACAGGGATATGCCAAAAGGAAACTTGATTTTTTAAATAATTTCAAGCCAAACTTCTTAAAAAATTTAAAGCATTTAAAGTTAAGTGAACTTGATTTTATTTTTTGTTTTAGTTTTGCAAGAATCAAACTGAAAAATAAAAAATCCCTACAAGGGAAATTTCGTATTTCGCAAAGTATATGTTTCATTTCATTCAAATCAAGCATGATCCGAAGACATTTTGAAATTTCCCCTAAATTTTCCTTTCAAAAAAAAATTGTCGTTTTGCATAAAATTTAGAAAAACTTGATTCAGTTTACAACAGGATCTTGGTCAAAAGCTAACTATCAATATATTTTTTCATAAAGAAAACACAGATGTATAAAGCTTCCCCATAAATCAGGTTTTTAAATTTTCTTAAAATTTCCCTTTTCAGGAAAATTTAGTTTGGCCAAAAAATTTATAAAAATTTAATTCTGTTAACAAAAAGTTATCATAAAAAAAGGAACCTTAAACAATTTCAGAGAATTTCCTACAGGAAAATTTTATTTTCCTTTGGAAGGAAATTTTTAATTTACATATACATACATACATACATAAATATATGCACTATACTCGTATAATAGAAAAACCCACTACTTTTTGTAGTAAAACATACTTCTTTATAAAAAAAAACACAGCTAGCTTAAATATCTCCATGAGGAAACTTTTTATTTTCCTAAAAAGTATTTAAAACCTTTATTAATTTAGAACAAATGAAGAACGTTAAAAAAATATTTTTAAAGTTCCCCAGAATTTCTCTTTATGCAAAAGAAAAATTAATTCAGTTAAAACAAAGGAATTTTTCTGTGTTTTCTTTAAAGGAAATTTTTATTTTGCAGATACACACTCCATATATCAATAAAACAAACTACTTTTTCCAATAAAAATTACTTAATAAAATATATGTACGTGACTAAAATTTTCCCATGAGGGAAATTTTTATTTTCCACAAAATATTAAAAACCTTTATTTATTTAGTAAAATCAAGTAAGATATGAAAATATTTTAAAATTTCCCCAAAATTTCCCTTTATAGGAAATTTTTTTTTTATACAAAAAGGAAATTTAATTTAGTTATACAAAGGAAGTGTGAACAAAATTAATTTTAATGAAAGACTTTCAGGAATTTCCCCGGGAAGGAAATTTTAATTTTGTAGAAAAAAATGTTTGTTTTAATAAATCTTCAGCGGCCTCAAGAAACAACTTAAGTTTCCTTACTTCGAAAATATGTCCACTTATCACAAACTTTTTTATGACAGCACTGTGGCGTATGATTATTATTTAGTAAATACTTTTCATTAATAAGCAGATACATTCGTGCTTAAGTTTACGTTAGTACTGCTACAATAGGGAAATTTTATGTATAACACAAAACAACTTTATCTGAAGCCAAGTGAATCAATTACACCAATCATCTGTACAAGTCTACTTAAGCTAATCTTTTGTATTAAAGTTGCTTAAAGTGTCTTAAAGTAAATTGCACAGATTTTCAAACATAACCTTTGCTTGGAAATTAAATCATATACATTCATCATTCTTTTTAACCTCATAAATCATCTGGAATACAATAAATCTAACCTCTGCCGTTGTTCAAAAAGAAAACTACCTGCTTAT
Source organism: Lypha dubia (assembly GCA_947311025.1). Lineage (NCBI taxonomy): Eukaryota > Metazoa > Arthropoda > Insecta > Diptera > Tachinidae > Lypha > Lypha dubia. The sequence continues at coordinate 5,776,010 of OX371262.1, read as the reverse complement.
TTATTTATTTACTTTTTTTTTTAATTTTTAGTCTTATATTTTTTTTTTCTATTCCGCAGATTTTCTTTTAGAAGGTTGACATTATTTTTTATTTAATTTCTATAGCAATCTTTTAGCATAAACATGCAGTTTTCCACTCTGCAGTTGGTTTTAAGGCATCAAGAGTATGTCAGTTTGAATTTGTTTTTGAACCGGAAATTTTCAATGTTAAGTATGCAGAGACGACTCCAACCAACTCTGAAAAAAAAAACAAGTGCTGACATACAATACGATGCAAGAGCCTGTAGAAAGTGTGTTTAAATGAGTATTTGCAAGTACTTTCAAACTTTCCTGCACTACGAATTGCAAACAATGTGCATATAAGAGCTTTCATTCGCTCACGCATACTTCTTATGCACACATGGATACACATACATATATATAGATGCATGTATGTATACTCGTATATGGCCACATACATGCATACAAATAACTGCTATTATATTTAGTCTTATGTTATTATATACAATGTTGAGGTATGGCTTAACAAGCCCACTTCCGTTTCCATGCCTGTTGCCATGAAAATGCACACACATATAAACGCATACACACACACACGCACACATACCCACATAAACTCATTAACAAATTTTACAGTGTATAGTTTCGTCAACTAATGAAAGCATTTTCTTGCTGTTTTTTTTTTTATTTTATTATTTATTTTAAAGTGCATTTCTATGCTCTTTTTGCATTCGCTTGAGTCAATCTTGGTAAATAATTGTTGAAATAAAAAGGAAAATAAAACAAAAAAGTTTTCTTTTAATAGACTTTTGCAATTGTTGTTAGGAAGTGCTTACGTTGAATTTAAAGAAATTTTCATTTGATGATAAATACAGTTGTTTCCGCTTGCCACTAATTACTTTTGAAAGTTTCTGTGTAGTTGTGAAGATTTTCAACTAAAAAGCTTAACAGAATCAAAAAGAAAGTTTTCAAGGACATCAAAAAAAAAAAAAAAAATGAAAAATAGAAAATAATTAAATTAATTAATGACAGTAGTACAGAATTTTTTTGTGTCTAACTCTAATTCAAACACACCTTCTTAGTTGTTACAAAAGAAAATTTTAGCCAATTTTACATTAAGCGAGTATAAAGTTGTAAGAGAGAGGGAAAGAGATAGTAAAAGAAAATGAAAGATAAAAGGCCATGGCCAGTTCGCTCGTGGTTTTCGTGAAGAAAACGCTGAACATAACCAATCTGAAAAGTTAAATTTTAAAAAAAATCGTATAAAAAAATTGGGTGATTTTTTAAAAAATAATTGTGAACACTGCTTTTTAAACACTGCTTTAACACGTCACACTTTGTGACACGATTTTCTTGCATGAATAATATCATTTTCTTCGAATTAAAAATTCATTTATTTTTATTAGGACCAGCACTCAGGGTCCCCTACGATGACCCCTACGTATGCAGTGCATTCTGCCGGAACTGGGAAAATTGGTTGTAGAAAGGAGAATTTCAGCTAAACCTACCGTAATATATGATGTCTAACATGTCAAATTTTGTGGAAAACTCTCTAGCATAAATAATAATATGATCTAGTTTCAATTTAATATTTATTATAAGTGTCTAATACGTCACACTTTGTGAGAAGATTCTCTACCATGAATAATAATATGATTTTCTTCGAATTAAATATTTTATTAAAACCAAATTTCGTTAAATTGTCAAAGTGTCTAACATGTCACACTTTGTGACATATGTAATTCTCTTGCTTGAGTAATACGACCTATTTTAAATTACACATGTAATAACAGCGAAAAAAATCTACTAAAATCATCGGTGTCTAACACGTCACTTTTTTTTCGTAAATACAATTAATGTTCTAATATCATATAGTTTTCAATAGAACTTTAGTAGCACAACAAAACGAAGAGCCTTTAAAATAAATTTTAAATTTTTTCAATAGTTTTCCATTTAGATAAATAATTTTCTTAAAGAAATTTTTGTATAAAAACCCAGTTTTTACGTTGCTGTACAATTTTACAGAATCGTTTAGGAATATCTTTTTAAATATTTAATAAAGAAACAGAATTTAATTGAATAGTACTGCATGGTTTTAGGAGCTTTAAAAAAATTTTTAAATCTTTTATGCAACTGACACAGAATTTCTCTTTTTCCAATGACTTGTACTTCGAAATAAGAATTCTTACAAAAAATATTATCAAGCTCATGTACCAATTTGCTTTCTTTTTGTTAAATTAATATTTAATTGTTCACTTAGAAAATTTATAAATAAAAAATTTAACTACTACAACCACAATTGAGGTTATTTTAAAAACAAAATACTACATAAAAAATAAATAAAAATAATAAAGGTAGAGATCGAGAGTGCGAGTGAGAAAGGCAGTGAGATGGAAAGGTAGCATAAACATTGTGGTAAAAAGATTTCTTTTGTGGCTTTTAATTCATGGTCGAATTAAAAAATACAATCATTTTTATACCACAATATTATTATTAGTAGAATTTTCTATTTGTTTGTTGTTTTAAATAATATAATTTAAGGCTTGAAGCTATTAAAATGCAAGCCAAAACCACAAAGAAATGTAAAAAGTATAGCCTACTTTTAGGCTGATACATTTTGCAAAAAGTTATTTTCAGACATTCATAGAAATGGCAGATTATAAAGTCTGGATTTATGGTGAGAGAAAGAAATTCATATAATAGGGAATAATATGGGAAGTATACGATAAGATTTTTAAAACACTTAACAACAAAGAAATGTTAAAAGCATAGCCTACTTTAAGGCTGACAAATTTTGCAAAAGTTAATTACAGACATTTAAAGAAATGGCATTATGGGAAGTATACGGTAAGGTTTTTAAAACACTAAACCATATAGAAATTTAAAAAATATGGACCACTTTTAGGCTGCTAAATTTTACAAAAAGTTATTGACAGACATTCATAGAAATGGCAGATTATAAAGTCTGGATTTATGGTGAGAGAAAGAAATTCATATAATAGGGAATAATATGGGAAGTATACGATAAGATTTTTAAAACACTTAACAACAAAGAAATGTTAAAAGCATAGCCTACTTTAAGGCTGACAAATTTTGCAAAAGTTAATTACAGACATTTAAAGAAATGGCATTATGGGAAGTATACGGTAAGGTTTTTAAAACACTAAACCATATAGAAATTTAAAAAATATGGACCACTTTTAGGCTGCTAAATTTTACAAAAAGTTATTTACAGACATTCATAGAAATGGCAGATTATAAAGTCTGGATTTATGGTGAGAGAAAGAAATTCATATAATAGGGAATAATATGGGAAGTATACGTTAAGATTTTTAAAACACTTAACAACAAAGAAATGTTAAAAGCATAGCCTACTTTAAGGCTGACAAATTTTGCAAAAGTTATTTACAGACATTTAAAGAAATGGCATTATGGGAAGTATACGGTAAGGTTTTTAAAACACTAAACCATATAGAAATTTAAAAAATATGGACCACTTTTAGGCTGCTAAATTTTACAAAAAGTTATTTACAGACATTCATAGAAATGGCAGATTATAAAGTCTGGTTTTATGGTGAGAAAAAGAAATTCATATAAAAGGGAATAACATGGGAAGTATACGTTAAGATTTTTAAAACTCTAAACTACACAGAAATGTTAAAAGCATAGCCTACTTTAAGGCTGACAAATTTTGTAAAAAAGTTAATTACAGACATTTAAAGAAATGGCATTATGGGAATTATGGAAAGTATACGGTGAGGTTTTTAAAACACGAAACCATATAGAAATTTAAAACATATGGACCACTTTTAGGCTGCTAAATTTTGAAAAAAGGTTATTACAGACAATCAAGGAAATAGCCGATTATAAAACCTGGTTTTATGGTGAGAGAAAGAAATTTATATAATTAGGAATAATGTGAAGTATATGGAAAGGCTTTTGAGCCACAAAGAAGGTCTATAAGGTATCCAAATAGCCTGTAATAATTGAACATTTTAATTGTATGTGAACATATATAAAATGTTTATACATTTTACATAGTTTGCAAATTATTCACATTCTTAAATTTGACTTTCACATCCTTAAAATATGCAATAGTTTTTCAAAAAAAAGATTAAGAATATTTGTTTTGGTATTTTCTTAACCAAGTTGCTCAATATATAATAAATTGTATTTCTCAATTTTTTACCTACCTACCTAAAAGTATGCTTTGATTTTGATAAGGATTACTTACTGTTATAGGCAAATCTCACTTTTTTTTTTTGAAAACAGCAAACAATTGTATATGAAACTTACCTGCAATGAAAAAGAAATATATATATTTTTAAATAAATAATTTAAAAATAATTGATTTATTTAAAAGTAAAAATAATTTATTTATTGCTTAATAATATTTCAATATATTTGTATAAATTTGTGTTCAAGTATTATTTATGACTTCAGTAAATATTATTGTTTTTTTTTAATTCTAATTTAATGAAATTTTCTTTAAATATCTTCAAACGAATTTTAATGTCTTCTTAAGTCTCTTAAATTTATTCGAAAATGTGTATATAAATTTTCCAAGCCTTAATATATGCTAAACTATTTTTAAACACATTATTTAAATTTTTTGTTTGTTTATTTAAGAAATATTAGTAGAAAAATCTTTTATTTAAAATACGAGTAAATAACCATATAAATTTACATTCAAATATTTTTATTTCTAAGACAAAAAAAATTTGCATTTTAGTAGAAATATACGGCATATATTATTTAATTTTAAAAATTTTGCATGTCATAAGGTAGAGTGGTATTACATCAGGTTGTAAATTCGTTTTCTTGGTAATACGACTCGCAAAAAAATCTACGAACTAAAGAAATTATCTAACATTGACCTCGATTCATTAATTTTATGTAGAAATACATTGATTCAATGTACACGTACGTTATTGTTATGAAAACATTCATATAAGTTCAATCCAAAAATTTTTAAAACCATTCATTATTGCTATTCTTTGAAACATTTCACCAACCAGTTCAGTGATTTAACGATTTGGTATATTACTTAAATATTATTGTACAATTCATTAAAACAATGAATTATTTTTCTAAATTTTTAGTTCAATATAGTCGTATTCGGTTTTGTTTGTCATCAACACCGACCATAATTGTTTTATGGAGTTTTTTATCACGCTCAGCATGAACAGGAAAAAAATAGAAAGGAAAATTAGAAAATATTACACTGGAACAACATAAGGAACAATGCAAGTATTGGTGATCAAAATATTAGGGAAAGTGTACACTATTCAGTTCCACTTTTGTTCCGGATAACGGCCGGGTAATACTACGTTCAAAATATTAAAAAAACTGCTTCCAAATTAGCAAGCAAAATTAGTCCAGGCGCTATTTGTTACAAAAAGTACAACATTATATGTAATTGACCAATTTTAGTACTTTTTTATACATCTGTACAAAAAAAAATTATATTTCTTTACAATAATTTATTAAAGAAAAGTTTGTATAAGGAATAGTTATATTTTATCAAGCTAATGAACTTAAAAGAATTTTTGAAAAAAGTACCAAAACAAGGAGATAAAACAATTTCAAAACAGTTACCAAATACACATGAAAGAAGAATTACAATTCCATTTAAATTTGATTTCTTTCAAAAATAAATGGTATACAAACAAAAAAATGCCAAAACTGGCATATGGCCCCGTTTTATCCCTTTAAAAGTACCAAAAAACAAAGAGTTCCACATACCTGATCACTTGGTTTTTTTTTTCATAAGTTAAGATTTGAATGGATTATTTAAATTAGCTTTATTCGTTCATAGGTGTGGAAATACTGAGTTTTACCCCCTTAAAATTTTAATTTTTAAAAATTTTTTCTTCGTGGATCTACACACGGAGAGATAAATATAAATCTATATCAAAAGTTTTATTTGTAGAAAATTCAAAACAAAAAGATGTTAAAATGTACTTTACGAATGGACCTAATAAAAGGAAAAATTCGTACATATATACGCAGAAATATATCTAATGAACCTAATGGAGTGTTTTAGATATCTAAAATCATCTTCACAAAATTGCCTTTCCAACTTAACTGCTTTGGAGCACATCGGTTGAATAGTTTCACAATCAATTACAGACATATACATATACATGCATACATACATACAGGCATAGGTAGAAAAATTTTTTGTATTTTACACACTCGCATTATTTAGACAAACTCAAAAGCTCGATCAATTGTGAACTCAAAATGGTCGTAAGTTTTATTAAATTTTTTTTTTTTGAATTTTCTTACTTCTCTCAGAATTTTAACCTTTTGAAAAAAAAAAGACGACTTATAAGTATTGGAGGACCAGGTTAACGAACTAAAACTGAATTTTAAATATTATGTCCCTACAGTATACCATATGATAAGGTCGATATGCCAAAATTGGTAATATTATTGCTTTATACATCCATGAGACATTTTTTATAAAAACTATTTTTAATTTATTAAGTGTTTATAAAGTGAATTTCGCTACAAAATTCATTTGATAAACCTTTAATAAACCTTTAACATTGTATAAATAAACTAGTCAATGTAGTATTTGTAGTTGAATTTAATTCCTTATCATCCTTTAGGTTAAGAGGTCATATATGTATTGTCAACTTGTCTCTCCAAACTCAATTATTTTATGGCGTGGCCTAATAAACCTCTTTTTAATGTTCATTTTTTTTTTTCTTTCTTTTGAATTTTTAATGCTTAAAATACATTATCAAAGTGTCATTCACTTGCTATTTATACCGGCTGTCAGAATATACATAGAAACTTTTAAAGGTACGAGTACTATATTGAAAAGAACGGGAGATATGTAGAGAGAGAGTGAGAGAATGGAAAGTATACACATATAGGGCAAATGTCAGTTAATGCCATGACATTTCTATTTAAATAAACTCTGTTGGCTGCACATACATAAATAACGATATATATAATATAATATAATACAAACAAAAAACGATATATATATTTAAACACAACTATATAAGATATACATAAATATAAAAACTTATGTACTTGTTTATGAAAATGTTAGTTATAAATAAGTAGCAAAAGTCACATTAATTTAAATCCAAAAAATAAAATACTTTATTGAAAAAGATGTAGGAAAAATTTATTTATCTGATGGCTTTTATTTTATTGTTTTGTTTTTTTTTTTAACAAATCAATATGTCCAAAATAGATGATTGCTTTTGTAAGACTGACACATTTCATGTCCGTAAACATACAAACATATGTATTCGCTCAGGTTTCAAAAACTTTGTAGTTGTTTATATAAACATATATGTATATATCTACGTACATATGTAGCTTTCAGAAAATATATATATGTATATATATATGTATTTACCACCATATATTTTATAAGATTTTAAACGATGTTGATGAGCTCATCAGCAAACACTTTACATTTGCAAAGGTATGAACTTATTCCAGAATATATTTAATGCCTATTTTTAGGTCAATAAAATATACAAATTTTTAAAGCATACATTAAGGTAAATTTTATGATATAAATTAAAAAAAATCACAAAAGATTTTGCTAATATTTGGGCACACATTCCAATTATAATGTTTTCAATTCCGTAATAAAATTCCGATCGTTTTTGAGTTACAGTCCGATTCCGTATACTTTTTATTTCGATTTTACACTGATAAAGTTTTTTTTTTTTTTTTTACACGCTCCTAAAAGTATGCATGTTTTTTTAGTTTGCTACAAACGAAGTCAGTAGAAAAATTTATTGTCAATTTTAAAAATGGTTTGACTAAGAAAAAAATTTTCGTTTTTCCTTTTTCAAAATTCGGAATAGAGACCACTTTGGATCGAAATTAAGTTGAATAACATATGGCTGATTAATTAAAACATAACCATGATGTAATAGTATCTAATAATTTTTTAAAAATTTAATTCAGAACAACAACAAAAAATATACATGTATAATGGCCCCAACTCATAATTTTTTTTCAAATCATAGGTAACACTCTTAATTATCGATATAAGCAAGAAAGCGCGTTTTGAAAAAAAAAATAATTAGTTAGGGCTTTTCTACCACATCGACGTTTTGAAATATTAACTACCTATTTCACTATGTCGAAAGAAAATTTCCATATCGCACTCGTTCAACAATACTGTATTAACTCAAAATTTTTAAAATTTCGTTTTTTACAAGAAATCGATAAACAGTGGTCATATCAATCCACTGTAAAAATTTTACACCATTTTCTCCACTCTTTCACCCAAAAAAATACAGTTGTATCTCTCTTTGTGATAGAAAAATGGTATAAAAAAAAAAAGTTTTTTGCCTCTACTGAAAATTTTAAAATTTTGAGTTAATACAGTATTGTTGAACGAGTGCGATAAGTTTTCATTCGTATAATTACACTTGAAGCAAAAACAAATTCTAAAATTTTGTTTTTGTATCAAATGTATTTGTACGAATGAAAATAAAATTCAAAATTTTTTCGACATCGTGAAATCGGCAGTAAGTCTGTATTTTATTTTGTAATGCAATTTTCTTTTATTTAATTGGCATAACTAAGTGAAAAACTGATTTAAAGTTCAACTGTAATCCATAACAACTCAACTAACAATGTAGTTGTGAATAGGTAATAATGGGTAATATTAAACTTATTCTCATGATTTCCTGCCAGTATACGAGATCTCAACTCGGTAGAGACGCATAACTTCCACGGATTGGTATCGTCGTCATTAATACCGCGGGGAAAATGCCGATATAGTCGGCCACTTATAATTCTACTCGTATAATCTGGGTATTTTCCTGGTTGTTCTGTTACTTCTTTCATCCGCTTAGTAAGCCATGGGCAGATTCTCTGGTCCAAGTGGGTACCCGCCGCATGAAAGGTTTCACGTGGTTGCCGTAATAATGCGTCTGCCGCGACGTTCTGCTTCCCTTTTCTATATTTTATTTTTAATTAAATTGTTGGAGCTCCTGCGCCCATCTTGCCAAACGTCCTGAGGGGCTCTCGATAGAGTTCAGCCACTTTAAGGATAAGTTGTCTGTCATTATGACGAACGAGTAACCTTCTAGGTATGATCTCTTCTTTCTTACTCCCCAGATGATGTGGCTAGGCATTCCTTTTCAGTAGTAGAGTAGTTTTGTTCTGCCTTGTTAAGACGGCGGCTAGCGTAGGCAATCACTCGTTCGGACCCATCTAGTTCTTGGGTGAGTACCACGCCTAATCCATAATCACTGGTAAAAGTGACATTGAAATCAGGGCAGGCCAAAACGGGTGCTTCTGTTAATTTATTCTTTAGAGTCTCGAAGGTTATTTGCTGTTCAGTACCCCAGCACCAATGCTTCCCCTTTTTAGTTAGCTTCGTGAGGGGCTGTGAAATCTCTGAAACTTTTGGAACAAACCTTCGATACCAAGACACTACACCTTAAAAATTATGGACTTCTCGTATATTACTCGGTGGAGGTATTTCTTTGATTGCGGCTACCTTTTCGGGGTCGATTTTTTTACCCTCTCCGCTTACAACATGTCCCATGTACTTGGTCTCTTGTTTAAAGAACTCACACTTCTCTGGGTTTATCCGCAGGTTTGCGACTCTTAAACTACTAAAAACTTCCTTCAGATTTTTCAAATGTTCATCGAGGGTTTTGCCAATGACGATGTTATCATCCAGGTAGGCAATGGCGTGGGGTTCCATATCAGCTCCAATAACACCGTCTAGGGCCCTCTAGAAAGTGGCGGGGGCAGAGGGTAACCCGAATGTCATGACACGCCATTGATAGAGTCCCCTATCTGTTACCGCAAAAGCTGTATATTTCTTACTACCTGTTTCCATGGGAATTTGCCAATATCCATCCTTAAGGTCAAGGCTACTTGCGTATTTTGCATTTCGTAATCTATTTAAAATAGTATCAGTTCTAGTTAAAGGGCGGCAGAATTGAGGCATGCCCGCTCTCAAAAGAAACAGGCCTCACACCACCAAACATCCCTTAACTCTGAAGAGACACGATTGACGGCAACTAACTTTTTTGGTGACACTACTTCATTGGTGTCGCTACTATCGACACAACCCATAAATATTTATTAAAAATCGAAAAAAAGGTGTATCCCCTTTCCAAAATCTTGATTTTCCTATAACTCCTTAACTTATGGACCGATTTTCAAAATCTTTTTGCAAAATAATCGATTAATCTCTTAATTTTTGGAGAGATTTTCATTTTTCATTAGTTAGCTAGCCGATTGGTCTCATAAATCTTTTTTTTTAATTGGGACAAGTTGTTTCTGTGAATAGTTTTTTTCGAATCATTTTGATTCGATTACTTATTTTAAGTAATTAAACACACATTTCCATTTTTCATATTATTGGCATGCTCGCTATCATTTTAATTCGAATAATTGGTATAATTTTAATTCGAATAATCTTTTCTTAGGAGTACAAAAGAAGTTTTCGGCAAATTCAAATTATTTCAATTACTATGCTTGATGTCAATATCACGACTTACAAATATTTTCTTAAATTTGAGAAACGATGTTCTAGCTATTTCAATTCGACATTTAATATCCTTGTCGCATTCAATATTTTCATTTATCTCATATAATAATATGTAAAAATTGTTCCATAATCGATTTAACATTTTCGACACTTTAAACTCAGTTGGCTTTCAATTTTCCACCTACCTCGTTAACGTGTCAAACAAAGATGCTGCCCCAAAGAGAAAAGCAAGAAAGAACTCAATTTAACACCTTTTTAACATTAACAACAATTTTTTTTTTTTGCTGGCCATTCCATTTCAAGAGTAAAATTTTACATGTTTTTGACATTACATGGGTTCTCCTCAACTTATGCAATGCTTTATTTTTGTTTAATTAACATCCTTAAAATATGCAGCATCAAAATGTTTGAATAATATTTTGCATACGGCCGCACTTCAAACAAAGAGAGATAGAGAAAAAAGGAAGCAGGTTAATAGTTAAAAAAAAAAAATTTATTCTAAAATATTTCGTGGTGGTTGGTTCTTCCTTTACCATTCAAAGTTGAAATATATGCTAAAAGAAAATTTCATGATTGCACGAGCTTCACAAGTTTATTTAATCAATTGCATTTAGAAAAACTTTTCATATATTATTTTAAGCGTTTAACAGCTTAAATTATATTTTGCATATGACTAAGGAACAATGTACGTATGGGAAATTTTTGTCGTACTCCCATAAGTATGCTGTGATTTATTGGTTTTTTTCGATTATGATTTTAATTAATTTTAAAAATGTGGCTTGGCATGATTTGTGGCTATTCGTGTTGCTGGTTTTCAATAGTTCTGTTTAATTTAAACAAAAAAAGTAATTTTCAATTGTTCTGAGGTTTTGATTAAAAATTCAAAATAAATTTGTAATTTTTTTTTTGTTGTTTTTCAACCGCTTGCCAGCGCTATTGTGGCTTAGAATTCATGGCAAAATAAAGAATGAAGTAAATGAATTTATTTTCGTACACAATAGTAAGAAGAAAAAAAAAACAAATTAATTTCTTTTTTTATTTGAAATGCAAAAAAATAATTGAAATGAATAATGGTCAATTAGGTTGAAAGGTCGAAAACAGCTCATTTAAATGTTTAATTGTTTTCATTTATTTCTTGTTTTAAAATAAGTATTTTTGTTTGTTTTTGTTACTACAAAAATAGTACAGTAATTACAAATGGATTTTACAGAGTGTGAAAATATCGTAAACAGGAGTGTAGTATCGAAGTCAAGGATGGCAAAGCTTTTACGATCGCAATTGCTTTTGTTATTTTTTTTATATCCCTAAATAGCGACAGGAAATACACTGAATTATTTGATACCTAAAAAAATAATTTGATAATTTCTCTTTTTTGGCATCTTCCATCCCTGATACAAAATATTTTGTTTGAAATATAACAAGTTATAGCTAAAATAATTCAAAAATATGAAATATTAGTGTAAGGAAATATGAGTTAAAAATAAAAAAACAATGCAAAAAAATCAATGAAACGGAAAAGCGCTAATATAAAAAAAAAATTGCCAGAAAGAAAAAAGAAAGGTAAACGCAAATGAATATTCGAAACAAGAAAATATCGGTATTAAAAAATGCTTCTACAAACAACCACCGAAAAATATAACAATAAAAATAGATGCAAAAAATCGCTAAAACGAAAAAAAATATCCAAAACTTATAAAAAGTTTACGAAAAGAAAAAACACTAAAGAGTTGTAGTGGCCCTTAAATTAGTACTTATATGTTTTGCTAGTCAGCTTAGATATTCTAATATTTCGCCCCTTTCTACATAACAATATGAATTTAGATTAATTGAAGCCTAAAAATATGCTTCAATTCATACTCATACAGTTCAAGGTAAAAATAAGCAGTATTTAAATGCATAAAATGAAACTTCGCTCCCCTCTGGTATCCGGCAACATTGTTTATTAATACATATTTTCTTATTTATTTCTTATTTAATTTTTATTTGCATGGATGACAATCTACCATCATCAAGGACACATTTTTTAAATTTTCTAAAACATTCATATTTCTATATATATTGTTATTTTGCCCATAAGCCAAACAAATGAACATCCAATACCAATTCTCATCAAAATTATTTCTCCCACTAAACATAGTCGCGGCGCTCTCAGTGTAGCCATGTGTGTGGGTTTTATCTTCAAATTGAGGATTTTAGTTGCTGCGGTTTGGTGACAGATTTTCAAACAAAAAACTTTATGACAGGTATTTAATTGATTTATCAAAGTTGTGGTTCAGTCAGGCCTACTAAAGAACGTCTTTATCGGGCCTTATTAGAGGCCTTCTTCAGCAGACCTTATTAGAGGCTTCTTCAGCAGGCCTACTAATAGGCCTGTAGAAGAAGGGAACGCAGAAGGCCGTGGCTAGCTAGGATATCGTTTGCAAAAAAATGTTTGAGTATGGACTGGATTAAGAATGCCTTATGTCTGCCAAATAAGGGCTTCTAAAAGGCTTACTTATAGCTTCTTGCCGCCGCTGGTAAAGTATCTTTGTAGGTTCATACATAGAAAAGTAAGCACAAATACATATGTAAATGCGAATAAAATACGCAAAATTAATTAATATAAATATACTAGATGACCCGGCAAACGTTGTTTTGCCATACAAAATATTTCTAGTGCATATTTTGGATGTTAAATAAAAAAGGGCGAAATGTATTGTAAGTGTGTGACGATGACCGCCGATGAAAAAAATACCAAACAATAATTTTGTTCTGTTTGAAATACGAACGACGACAATTCTCCCGCATGAGGCGGACGTAGCACCATCTGTCATTCAACAACAAAAATAATTTTGAGGCGGACATAGCGCCATCTGTACACGAATTGCCCCTCCATCCCCTTCTCGTGCCCCTAGCGGTTTAAAATATACTTTAAAACCTAATCTCATACATACCAAATATACATACATAAAAAATTTCATTAAAATCGGTCGAGCCGTTTCGGAGGAGTTCGATAACAAACATCGTGACACGAGAATTTTATATATTAGATTTTACGGGGATAAAATTGGGGATTTTCAGGTTTTTGAATCTTCAAATTGGTGACACTTTCTTACTCTCTTTGTTCTCATCTTACGGTGATAAAATTGGGGATTTTCAGGTTTTTGAATCTTCAAATTGGTGACACTTTCTCTCTCTATTTGTTCTCACAAACTTTAACATAATTAATTTTTAGCATAAACTTAGGGGTTTTGTTTTATAGAAATATTAAAAACAAATATTTATTTATGTATTGACTGCTTGTATGCAAGTATACAACTATGAATGTATGTATGTACTCGTATGTTTGTATCTATGCATGTATGCATCTATGCATGAGTTTTTGTTTTATTTTAGCGGAACGAAAAGAAAATCATTCAAACTATGACAAAAAAATATTAGTAACACTGTTAAGGGAATTGAAATGATATACTACGAGTATATAAACAGACAGACAGAAGTGGACCAATTTCGTTATGAAAAATTAATTAGATATAAATAAACTAGTGAAAATAACAAAACATTTTATGAATGAATAAATATTGTATGCAATTGAAATTGAATTGAAATAATATTGAAACAATAAAAAAATTTTTTTTTTTTTTAATATTTGTATAAATTTATTAAGCCTTAAAATATGTTATGGTTAGTTAATTTACTATCAAACAAATGGGGGACAATTTCAGTGCAACATTCGTCATTCATTATGGCATACATACATACGTTTTAATTATTTTTGTGCAAATAATTTTTTTTTTAATTATCTATAAAAGCTTAATTTTTTTTATAAAATTTTTAGTTTAGTTTAATATAACACACATTAAATTGGTTGTACTGTTTTAATTGTGCAAACAACATTAATTTAAAACCATTTCACTTAAGCAAATTAAATTAATCACAAAATTATTAATGAACCTTATTAATTTAAATATTTCAAAAAAAACTTATTGAAAGCCATAAAATATATAAATTAAATATAATTGAATGAATTATATTTATCTTGTTGACTTTGTAGAGCAATAAATATGCTTAAAACATTATTAAACAAATATCTACAACTTGTTCATCCGTTTAAATAGATGCTTTTAGTTTTGTTTTAAAATCCCACAAAAACTAAATAGAAAATTTTAATTTAATAAATCATTGAAGACTATCAAACAAGCTTAATATGGACTACAGTGACATCTGGGATATATTTAAAAAATTTCAAGTGTTTGTTACTGAAAACTAAGAGTGAGTTTATAGGTGGCCGATCAGAGATTTACCCAGCTTTAACCTGGATTTACTGTTTTTAGGATGACAATTAAGTACATTTACTTGAAAGTTTAAGCGGCCAATATTGGTGGGTTAAACTTACCGAATTATGGTAACACAACACACATATCTAAAAAGCCAGTTATCAAAATATTATAAACAAAAAAATATAAGAACATAAATAACAGTGTTGCCAATTTTTAGTCTTCAGTATGGCCATTTTTCACGGTTTAAGCTATCACTTAAAAACAGCAAACACGATTAAATTTATATTCAGATTAACATAAACGTAGTTTTAAACTACGTTTAAACTCTATCCTAAAAACTCACTCTTAACGGCGTAAATAGTACTGGGGCGAAATCACCACATACGATATCGATCAAAGTTTATCGAAATTTTTCATTTCGGTATTATCGCATACGATATCGAATGAATTGTATCGTAATTTGACGCATCGTATGTCTGAATTTGCTTATTCGGCACGTATCGTAATGTTATTCGATACGATAGGTAATTCGATATCGTATGCGGTGATTTGGCCCCAGAGTTAAAATTATGGCATTAAAACAGCGTCGTACTAATTATAGCATAAAAATTAAGGCATACAAATTTAAGGCTTAAAAATTACAACGTAAAAATTACGGCATCAAAATAATGGAGTTAAAATTACGCCGTCAAAAGAGCGGCGTAAAAATACCGGCGTAAAAAGTACGACAATAATTATCACAATATTTTTTACGCCGCAGTTTTTAAGCGTTCTAATTTTAAGTTTTTTTTTTTGCCGAATTTGCTACACAAATATCCTCGTGTGAAAAGTTGCTGCGCCTGATAAGTACCACGCCCACTTAAATATATTTAAAAAAAAACACATTATGAACATGGGCTGAATTCCAAAACGTTCGTATGCAAAGTTTGTAAACAGTATTGCTACTGTATTTAAATCACATACATATGTAAAGTTCCCAAACAATGTAACAACTATAAAACCGATGCCTTGTTTGCTTTCTTACTGCGTTAAAAATACATGGCGGCGGCGTTTGAAATGGTGTACATTGTATAATTATTGTACTGCGGCGTTATGAAATGTGATGCTTTGTTGAAACACAAAGCATTTAACGTTTTGGATGTCAGCCATGAAAATTCATTGTCAAATGTATCAAAATGATATCGACAAGGTATACAACAAAACCCCCCAACCCATCCAAAATTATTCTGTCCACCTGTGTAAACATATATAACCAGATATAGTAGATACTATTTTTATAAATAATAGTATATTGCAAAACCAATTCATCTGTTGGTATTTAACTAAATGGTTTCGTCTTTCATTATTAATTTAATTCTCTGTTATTGAAAGCAAACAAAAAGATTTTATTTTATAAATCAAAATCGAGGTGTAAAATAAGGTGTTGTCTCGTCATGTATCATCTGATACAACAAATACTAAATAAATTGTATTTTCCTTTTTAATTTTTTGCTAAAACAACACAATACAACAGAAAATAAGAGAAATTTTCTTCGATTTTCCAGGCTAAAATAAAATTCTGGTAAGAAGATAATTTTAAAGGATAATTTTCTGAAACTGAAAAAAAATTTATTTCATTTATTCCATTTACTTTTATTTCCGGTATTTTTGCTTTTATTTTTTTTTTTTTAACTTTATTTTTGGTAAAAAAAAGGATTCACATCCTGTGTAAATTGGAAATTTTCATTCTGTCTTTGTTTTCTTGCTTCAGTAGAGAACCATTTTCGAATGTAGTGCAGGTTGTGATTGTGGGGGTGACTTGATGTGAAAGTGTGTGTGTGTGTGGGTAGCATGACCATGACAAAAACATTGTGTTTGACCAACACAGAAGAAGAACAAGCGGCAAATGTGCAAAACATATTCTTGTTTTACATGATTTTATTAAGGAAGTATTGAATTCACATTAGAAGGGATACAATTTAAAAAGGCTAAACGGGAAAAATGTCTATATGGTATATTTTATGTCTAGACTGGTTCTACACTGCCTATAGTCGATGTCTATATTTATATCTTGCCTATATTTGTATGTTAATTTGTGTCTCTATGTGCAGCATATTGCGTTTATAAAAGTAATTTTTGCAACTCTTCTTCTCTCACAAACTACTGCAAGAAATTTTCCCACAAATTTTACTTTTACACGGGAAATATATTGTCATGTCTTAAATATAATCATCATACGAGCACATTTGCTGTGTGGCACGTAGCTCTATCTTGTTGGAACCAAATGTTGTCAAGATCAACTTCTTCCAATTTCGGCTATAAAAAGTTGGTTATCATCGATCTATACCGCTCCCAATTGTTGAGAACGTCTTGGGAACGACAGCAATATGTGCATTACTTCGAGCGGTTCTTTGTCTTATTCTCACTTGAACATTATGTAAAGAAAATGGAAGCTCAAAATGTTCAACCATTCGATGAATAGCGAGCACACTTGGACGATTATTACGACCATAAAATGCCAAAAGCGCACGAAAAGTTGAAATTGTAGAACGATTATTTTGATAATAAAACTGAATAACTTGTAAACGTTGTTCTTGCTTATATCTCTCGATGATGAAATTGTAAACACTACTGAATACAATGAAAAACAAATGACAGATCATGACATATTACAAATGGCCGAAACGCCACTTCAAAATCATATCATCCCTATTGGAAAACCTTTTAAATACGTGCTCAATTTTTTTTTTTTAATCATAAACAAACACAGCCCAGGGCTTAGGATAATGACTAATATGTGTTTATATCTAGGACTATGTCTATATTTGTGTTTATGTCTAAGTTTATGCACATGTTTGTCTCTCTTAGTATATCTAGTTTTCCATGTCTAGTTTACATCTAGTCTAAAACAATTCCATTCCCATCTACTCACTGTCTTCATCGGTTCTCTAGCAAAACTAAGTTTACAACCTTTTATAACTTTTTTTTTTGTAACGCCTTAATATTTTTACTTGTGCTTGCTTACGTATATACATTTGATCATTATTTTTCGTAACCTAAACAGAAAAAATATAAAAACCCACAATAAAAAACCCCGGAAATGAATCAATGTAGCAGGACATATGTATGTACACAAAAATATTTCCATAAAAATATTTTGCGACACATTTGGACACATGTACGTACGTACACAGGCAATGAAATAAATTTTATGATTTAAAGAGTTTAAGACAAAATGGAAAATGGAAACGATATAAAGAAGAACTATCTTACTATAAAGAATAGGTAATAATATTTGCTTAAGGAGTGTTTTTTTGTGAAGGATGTCAAGAGAACTTAAGATAATGCCCAAAATTGCGTTTCAATAAATCTTTCAGATCCTGAAGGGGTGAAGAATTCGAAGCATATCTAGTGATTTTATCAAGAACTTGTTAATACAAAAAGGTTTCCTTTTTTGTACCTCTTCATCTTGATTTGAAGTTTTAAATTTTTTTTTTTATTTTATTTTTTTTTATTTTAATTTGTATTAAATTCATTTGTAATAATATTATAATTAATTTTTGAAGAAATTTTTTTACCTACTCTGTCTGCATTTCTATTAATTCAATATGTTTGAAATGTTTTCGAATATCGCATTCTTATACACAAACGTTCAAGGACGAAATAAAATTGAAATCACAGTATCCTTTAAAATCACAACCTAAAATGATACAATTTTATTTTTATTATTTCACCACAAAGGCTTTTCGATGTTGTTAATAAAATTTTGAAAAAAAAAAAGTTCCCAAAAATATGCCAGAAATAGGAATAATAAATGAGCCGTTTATTTCGAAAGTGGTATAAGTCACTTTTTCAAAAAAATCGAATTAATGGCAACACTAAATAAAAGGGTATCTCTTCATTTGAAAAAAATTTGTAATCAACAAAAAAAAGTGACTTATGCCACTTTCAAAATAAACGGCTTAAATATATCTAGTGCATATTAAAGCACTTTGGTTTAAATTTTTAAAAGCTTTTTATTAAAAATTTTTTTATTGACCGACATAAGCAACAATTTTCGCTGCCTCAAGCAAATGCTGTAAAATGAACTAATTTAAAGTGTTCAGACTTTTAAACATCCATTAAAGTGCAATTATTTCATCAGTTTCAATTGCAAAAAAAACGTTTAAAAACTGATACACATATATGAGATGAGATGAAATCTGTTTAATGATCGTATTATTTATCGAATTTTTTTTAACATGCATTTGTAATGTTGTAATGAAATATTGCATTAAATTTTATTCACTACTGTTATATTTTTTACAGTTTGTCTGACATTTCCACCACAGAGCGATCACATTGCAATTGCATTGTCGTTGTGTAATAAATAAGCTTAAAATACAGCAATTTAATGAGGTCCTTTTGATATATGAGCCGTCTTAAAGTATGCCAAGAATTTCAGTTAAGTACTATAAGTACGTGAAGCATTACAGTGGGGGTTTACTTGTGTTTTGTTTTAATATCAAAATGTAAATTAAATGCTTATTTTGCTTTAATTGATTCTTTGAAAATCTTCAATTTTATTTTTTTTTTTTTATAGTGTTATTCCAGTATCTTTACGCTCGCTGTTGGAAGCTGTTGTTATAACTTATCGTTTTGTGTGCAATTATGGTGGATAAGTGGCTTATTTCTCCATGATTTATATCAGCCCGTGGCTTATTTTGATTTTGATTTTAATTTCATTGTTATTGTAGACCTCTTAATCTTCTTTGTATTTTTCTTTATGTCTGTTACATACAAAATGCACTGATATAATTTGCCTGAAATGCTGCTATATTGTTTTCATAAATAAGCTGATTATATTCATTGTTGTTGTTTGTGTATATGTATGTTTTTCTGTTAAATAGTTCAAGATTTAATTGGATTTGTGCTTAAATTATTAAGAATTTTTAAGGAGAAAATACATAATTCACAAAGAATAAGAATAAAAATGTCCTGGAATGTTAAGAGCTTTTCTTCAGGTTATGGGTGTATTTTCACACGATTTCACCAGAATACGGAAATATGTACATTTAACAACACTGAAACGGACGGCCAACAGGTCAAAATAAATAATTAAAAGACGAGGCATATCTGCAGGTGTAAAATAAAAATTGTTCCTGTCAGTTAATAATGGACGGTGCTTTAAGCAGCAGACCAAGACCAAAAATAAGGGGTGCCAAAAAACGTATTAAGCGGAAAATAATTCTACATAAAAACCCATAAATGGCGGGTTAATTTATTTTATAATATTTCAGCTAGCCGCTTACATTTCTATGAGTTCAATATTTCGGGGGAACAACTTCCTTCTGGGACCAAACAAAAAAAAACACCCATGTGCTGAAAAACGCGCGATTTTCAAATCAATTGTGAGTTCAAAATCGCAAATTACATTTTTATATGTGCTGATGCTCGCGCGTTTTGTTTACTTTTCAAAGTTATGTTTGAAGAAAACGTTCTCTCAGAATAAATATTTGTTATTCAAAATCGCCAATTCAAAAGTAGCACAGTAGTCAAATAACCGAAGTATATTTTTTAATCTAGTATTTTTTATTGAAATTGATCAAAATTTCATATTTTGCTAATGGAAATTAAACAAAATCACTTTAAATTTTATTTTAACGTTTTTATATATGCTGCTTGATTGACACTCTATATTTTTAACATACACAAGTTCTCTTGGAAGTCACTTTGGTCATTGCTTGCGATTTGAAATAACAAAATTTGTTTTGATTGCGACACCAATTTAGTGACTTCAAATCCTGATCACAGTGTTTTTGCGAAATGCGATTTTCAGCACATGGCTGAAACACTTTCATAAAAAAATTTTTGATCGTTTAATAAATTCATCAGAAGAAGCAACAACTAGTGCCGATTTAAAAATAAATTATGGAACCAAACTTTAAGCGCACACATACACCGAGGTCAAGGAATGGCGGAGTCCGATAAATAAAACTTTTTAAAAACAGAAAGATTTTTTTTTTATATTAACAAACATAATGCGAAAAGTACCAGGGGGTCTTGGCACGGAATCAAACCGGTAACCGTAGCCCCCGCCTCGAGATTGGCTTAGGGGCTGCACACATAACACGTAACGCTTCAGTGGGTGTGGCGTGTTAAAGATTTGTTACAGACTGCACTGAAAAATAACTGAAGATTGTGTAAAAAGCGTAACATATGGTGGAGATGGAGGATGGGTAATAAAATTTCCGAACACATTGGTACTTAATATGTAAGGGGCTCTTTATATTCGATTGATGCATTCGATCAATATCCTTATCGAAAAAATTAATATTTTTTTTCACCAATTAAGTTATAAATTTTTATTCGTACTGAATGATGTTTAATCCAAAAAAATTTTAATTATTTAGGCCTAAAAGTTCGTATAATGATAATTTTATTAGCAAAATTAATAAGCCGATTTTCACGAAATGTGCATCAGTCGAAACAGTTTTCCAAATTTGGAAAATTAAAAAGAAAAAACCCAGAATCTCGTAACACACAAAGAAAATTTATGGTCTCAACATGAAAGAGAAGCAATAAAAAAGCGCAATCAGACAGGAAAATAGTAAATTTTCAAACCATTTAAATGAAATAATCTGTTGAGAAAACTTTCATGTTATTTATCAGAGTGAATTAATGATAGAGGACATTCATCCACTTAATTCAGCTGCCGTGATTGGTAGTGATGAGGCCGTAGTTGGTCTCGAAACATCATGTTGAATCTTCCCTGCAGCCTTAACTTTCTTTGTCTGTTCTTTTACTACGAGCTTTTGGGGACGTTTTTTCTTTTAATTTTATTTTATAAATCAAATTGTTTACTAAATTCTATTAATTTTTGACAATTTTAAAAACAGATCTTCATCAAAATCAGGTTAGAAATTTTTGGAATTTTTTAATCATTCCTTTTTTTTCATTCCCTTTTTATTTCCACACTAGTAAACCTTCACGTGGCCCTATGTTCCTCCATGGAATCCCAGGAATAAATATATATATATAAACCTTCACGCTATATTTGCTATTAGCGAGAAGCCCAAGAGATAGGACACAAGGTCAAGTAAATTTTTCTTATATAATTTTCTTTCATTCGTAAATTTCTATTCATATAAAGTTGATTTTTAAAACAAAAGATATGTATTTTTCTTCTTTTAAAATAACAATTGTTCGTTGACAGCCGAATCCTTATTTGGTTTCATTTCGCGCTTTGCATGGCAACTTAAAAAATACATATTAAATAAACAATAGAATATTTAAATTAAATGTTAAAACAGCAGCATGCAGCTCAAGTGGCATAGACTAATATTATGCAGCATACATTAAGGCTTCACAAAAAAATTATGTAAAAAAAATGTTTGAAAACAATAGGTTTTAAATGTACACGTACACTATAAATGAGTGTGTGTAACCGAGCCAAACCGTTTTTTAGGTTTTTTGTTGGTTTCAAATTAAATGCATGTAAATACGTATATATTTTAATTAGTATGAGAAAAGATATTTTGTAAAAAAAAATATCTGCAGCAAAGAAATAATATATGAAAAAGTTTTATAGAAAAATCATCAAATGAAAAACTTTTGAAAACAATAGAATTTTGTTCAAATAAGAAGTGCTGTCGACGACACACTATAAAATAAATATCATGACAGTTCCTGCAGGCTGCATGAATTATTTTCCATATTTTTGTTGGTTTTTTTTCAGATAAAATTACTATTAAAAATAATACTGGCTATCCTCGTTGTTTTCAACAGTCACGATGATGTGCACAAGAATTATTAAAAATAACAAAAGCATTTGTATATTTTGCATGGAAAGAAGGGGTTTTTTGGTGGGTTGTTAAAAAATTTTAGGTAGACCAACCACTACACTTACAAAGTTTAGCAGAGTTAGAGTTAGAGGAGTTATTGTTACCACAATATTTTTGTTTTTATGAAATAAAAGGCCTGTTTACAGTCAAGGAATAAATTATACATCTAGGCGTTGTTTCAAGCGAATTATTTCGGAAGATTTTTTTTGAGGATATTTTTATCACCGAATAGTTGTTTTAGAAGTTATGATAAATATTTGGGTTTTTTTTTTCATTTAAATTGTTGTTAAAATATTTGCCAGAACTTCTTTTGTGAGATAATTTAAGATATTCCGGTATTAAGACTACTGGGGCGTATGATTTATATTAATTTGGATTTTTGTTAAGAAAATTGTTTAGAACTCTAGTAACTGTCATCTCATTTAAAAATTGTTATATTATTTGCATGAAAAGTCTTTTCATTGAGCTCGCGCGGAATCCAGCCAATAACGAGTGTGTAGCTGGCATATCCCGCCTGCTTTCATCCTTATCTGCGGCTATAAAAATTTTATATTTTCAATAGATTTATTTTTTGTCTTTATACTCAAGTGCATGTAAGAGGTTTTCCAATAAGGGTGATATGATTTCTTTAAAAAGAACACACTTATTGTTAAGGAAATTCAAAGGTGTTTTATTTACTGTGAAGTACAATCGATCCAATTAAGTTGTAAATAAAACGTCATCAAATGGCCTCCACGACTTCTTCTGAAGGAACGAATTCGATTAACCCAATTTTCTAGCACTTTTTCCACTAAATCAAGTCGTATGTCATTAATGGCACGTTCAATATTGACTTGTAAAGCTTGAAGAGAGTCTGGTTTATTTCGGAAGACCAATGATTTCAAATAACCCCACAAGAAATAGTCTAATAGTGTTAAATCACAACTTCATGGAGGCCATTCAATATCACAATTTCTTGAAACAATCGAATCTCCAAACTTTTCTCGCATTTCTTGTTGCATTTGCTGTGTGGCACGTAGCTCTACCTTGTTGAAAACAAATGTTGTCAAGATCAACTTCTTCCAATTTCGGCCATAAAAAGTTGGTTATCATCGATCTACACCGCTCCCAATTGTAGAGAACGTCTTGGAATCGACAAATTGCGGTCTTCAGCAAAACTTGTCTGAACGGCAGCAATATTTGCATTACTTCGAGCGGTTCTTTGTCTTATTCTCACTTGAACATTATGTAAAGAAAATGGAAGCTCAAAATTGTCAACAATTCGACGAATAGCGAGCACACTTGGACGATTATTACGACCATAAAATGGCAAAAGCGCACGAAAAGTTGCAATTGGAGAACGATTATTTTGATAATAAAACTGAATAACTTGTAAACGTTGTTCTTGCGTATATCTCTGGATTATGAAGTTGTAAACACTATTGAATACAATGAAAAACAAATGACAGATCATGACATATTACAAATGGCCGAAACGTCACTTCATAATCATATCATCCCTATTGGAAAACCTTATATTTACAAGCCCTTTTTGCTCTAAGCTCAAACACAAACGAAAAACTCTGCAACGAGACAAAAACACGGATGGCGAAACAATATGCAACTGCTAAAATGTTGGTGTTTTTTTTTTTTTTTAATAAATTTTGTGTTTAACAAAAGATTTAATAAAAAAAAAAAAAAACAACAAGGAAAAAAGCTTATCGCTTCATAACAATAGAAAAACACATGAAAAAAATGTATGCCGTCTCATTTTAAATGTTTTCTTGTTTAGGTTTGGAACATGAAGATTACAAAAAAGTTCTAGTTAGTTTTATCCTGTATTCTTTCACGTGTTTTCATGGTAAAAATTTATTTTGGGAAGAAAGAAAAAAAAAATTGAAATTTTTAAACGGAAATTTGAAGCTTAAAGTATGAACAAGAAATTGTTACACATCCGTTTCGAATATTTGGTGGATTTACTTGAAGGGAAGGCCTTCCTTCCGAATAAATATTGCACAACAAATTATTTCATTTCGCTAAACGAATAAAATATATATAATTAAAGTGAAGATTTTCAGTTTGAAAATAAAAGAATTATACTTCTTAATACTCGTATTTCTGCACTTCGTACTGCAGGCGTATGATTAATATAATTTTTCCCCAAAATAGATAAACAAACAGTAGCAGCAGACCAAAGCTTTTGAGAGCTTTTTTTTTCGCACAAAAGCCTAATTAATATTAATCATACGTCTGAAGTACCAAATGAAAAAAACAAAATATGCATTTATTATCAAACAAACTTTTTTTTAAGTGGAAAACAAAAACTGAAATCCTTTAAATTAAAACTCATTTACCAAAAGTAATTATAAAACCTTTAGAAGAAAATTTCTTTTTATTTTCCTTAAAAAATGAATCTCAATCAAAATTACTACTAAAAACAAAAATTTGCTTTGTTAACGGAAAATAAAAAACAAAAAGAAAACTTACAGCAACTAACACCCCCAACAATTACTGGCTTCAAAAGCTTTTTCAATCATCAAAAGCACTTAAATTATAAATGCAGCATCAAAAACAGCAGCAATAAGATATTTGAGAAACGTAAAGCAATTCGTTGCAGTTAATTTCATTTTACTAACGCTAATGATGCGCTCAATTTTTTTTTTACATCATTAATCGTGAAGCAGCACAAAATTCAGTTAAAAAAAAAGTTGGCAAAAAAAAAAAGAAGAGTATAAAGCATAAATTTAACTTAACACTTCTTTATAATTATCAGAGAAAACACAGCAACACTTAAAGTACCTTCCTCCCACCCATCTCGCCATCTCACACTTCTTAAGGCAATTTTCAAAAAAAGTGAAATAAAGTTCAGTATATCTAAAGTCATAACTAGAAAGAGGAAAATCATTAAATTTTACACAGGAAATTGAAAGGAAAAGTTAAACTGCAAGTGAAAAACTAATTGAAGAATTGGCATAAACAGAATTTGCTGTCATCAAAACTTCAGAATTAGCTGTTAGAAATTAGCTAAAGTAATTTGTTAGACAAATAAACTTATTACCTTTAAAAGAAAGTTATAAACTAAAAAAAAAACAGAGCGAAAACAGTATTAAGGAGGTATAAATCGAAAACCCGGAAAAGGAAACAAAGTGTTAAGAGTTGTTATATTCTGTATGCCGACACACATGGAGAAAAAAAATAGTTAGTAAATTTGCACAGACATACCTAATCAGTATGTATTTTTATGCTCGAAATTCGAGTCAGTAGTCCATTTGAATCATACGCCCTGCCCTCTTAATTTGCAAAGAAAAAGACTCAAGAAATGTATTCTGGCAAGCTGAAGCTTTTTCAAATTAATTTAGATTCAGATTCAGCGCGCCGGCCAGTGTAATCTTTTCAGATTTCTTCCTTTAAAATTTCATAAAATTATACATTAATAATTTTATAACTTTATAAATTTATCATTTTATCATTTCGGTGGAATACAACACGCATTTGTACTTACTATTTGAAAACTTTGAACGGGCATTTGATACAGTTATTCGTGAATCTATATGGTCGGCTCTACTAGACAAGGGTATATCAGAAAAGATGGTGATATTAATCCGAGAACTATATAACAACGCACAATATAAAGTTCGCTTTAACGGTAAGGAAAGCAATCCTTATAGTACCTCTGCGGGTGTACGACAAGGATGTGTACTATCTCCAACATTATTTCTTTTACTCCTTGATGGTGTTATGGAAAATACTAACAGGGAAGCCCCTTCTGGAATCCGGTGGAATATGGCAGGATATTTGAATGACTTTGACTACGCTGATGATATTTGTCTCATGGCACATCGAAGAAAAAGTAATTAAGCTGTCTGAAAATGCTACGAAAGTTGGACTGAGTATAAATTTCAAAAAGATGAAACTCATGCGAACCGAAAATATAACACCGCTAAAAATAGACGGATTAACAATTGAGATTTCAACTATCTGGGTTGTAAAATATCTAAAGATGGCGGATCGGCG
Organism: Lypha dubia; assembly: GCA_947311025.1. NCBI lineage: Eukaryota > Metazoa > Arthropoda > Insecta > Diptera > Tachinidae > Lypha > Lypha dubia. Next base: position 5,749,455 of record OX371262.1, on the reverse strand, counting down.
GTAGATGTAAGTGAACGCATAAATAAAGCTAGTACAGCTTTCCTCAACCTAAGTAAAATTTGGCGATCAAATAACATCTCGTCCAAGACAAAATTAAGAATATTCAATTGTAGCGTAAAATCGATATTACTTTATGGATGTACGACATGGAGCCTCACAAAATATACTCGCAACAAAATACAAACATTTGTAAATCGATGTCTTAGGTTCAGAATTTATTGGCCAGATAGGATTGGCCAGATAGGATTTCTAATGAAAACCTTTGGCAAAAAGCAAATTGTAAGCTAATAATGACTGACATATGTAAAAGAAAGTGGACATGGATCGGTCATGTGCTTACACGACCATTGTCAGACATCGCCAGAGCAGCCCTTGATTGGAACCCTTGACCTTGTCGGGTCAACGCCGACAAGGTCGCCCCTGAAACACCAGGTTACGCTGTGTCAGAGCAGAGCATGAAGCAGCTCTTATGTCTTGGAATGAAGTGAAATCGTTAGCCAGATATAGAAACAGATGGAGAGACTTCGTTAACGCCCTATGTTCTACGTGAACATTTTATTTTTATATTGTAAAATTAAATAATAAATAATACGTATTTAAATAAATAAAGGACATAAATATATGTATACCTTATTACGTTACAACTTTATAACTTTAATACTTTATAACTTCATAACAATACAGCTTAATAACTCTTAACAATATGAATTTATTGCATTATAACTTTATTTTTATAAAATTTATAACTTTACAAATTTATAACTTTATTATTTTTATAATTTTATCACTTAACTTCATAACCTTATAATGTTATTGCATTACAACTTTATAGCTTTACAAGTTTATAACTTTATAATTTTACTACTTTATAACTTTATAGCATTATAAGTTAATAACTTTTAACCTTATGAATTGATTACTTTATAACTTTATAGTTTTATAAACTTATAACTTTTCAAGCGTACAACTTTTTAATTTTATTGCATTATAACTTTATAATTTTATAACTTTACAAATTTATAACTTTATAATTTTGTAACTTTTTAAGTTTATAACTTTATTATTTTATAATTTTATGACTTTATAGCATCAAAATATTAAAACGTTACCTCCTTATAACTTTATTGCATTATAACTTTATATTTTTATAAATTTTTAACTTTTCAAGCTTTATAATTTTATGTCTTCATAACTTTATTAACTTTATAAAATCATTTACATTATTATCTTTATAACTTGTTAATTTAATTCTCTAAAGCATAATGAAGAAATGCTAATTGAAATTAAAGATTTTCAGTTTTCGTTGAACACACACACTCACATACATCCACATACACATACGTACACTTCCATATTGAAATTAGTGCATACAGGCAGACTCTTCATATTGTTTCTTAACATGACCACATTTATAACCAACGGCCATTAGTATTATTGCTCAATACTGTTAAATAAAGGGTGTTTCTTGGTTAATAAATTCCAGTTGTTTGTTGGTCAATTAATAATTAAGAACCAAGAAGAATGTTTTTGGGGAAGATTAGTTTTGTACAAATAAGATTTGAGGCTAAATGTTAATGATTATGTGTGCATGAAGAGTTATTAAAAATTAATTAAAATAAAATTGCAAGTTGAATGAAGAAAGTTCCAAATGTTAAATATTTAATAGGAAAAGTTAATATAGAAAATTTTAATATAATTTAAATAGCGAGTAATTGAAATTTTGTTTATAACTGAAGTGGTATGAATTTTGTAATAAAAATGCATTGAAAAGTATTTGAAAATTAGGCTTTTGATAAAGTACACTTTAGTTAGCACTACATGGATGGTTTGCATGAGAGAGCATTATGTTGGCTCTCATTTTCCAGAAAATGTCAGCCAGTATTTGCGATACAATCAAAAGTATTTTTTTTATTTCTGATAAAAGTATAAACTTTAAAAATATTGAAATAGCTTCATCTGATATAGATGCCCTATAGAATATTATAAATTTAGAAAAAAAGGGAAATAATAGTCAGAGAAGGAGTCACCACATTTTCTTCAAAATTCTTTACTTTATTTCTATTCTTATGCTTATTCTTGCTGGGCAATTAATTAAATTAAATCCCAAGAATTCCTTAAATAATTTCATTAATTAATATTAATTATGTATACGTCTTATGCAAACCTTATTTTTTCAAAACAATCCACCACAGTAATGCTGTTTGAGTTGCCGTTTCCTTTAGCATCCTATATTCCCAATTCTTTGTTTAAGTGGTTTTAATATTTAACAACTACCACAACTTCCCCTCTCTTTTCGTATCCCCTACCCATTCCCTTTTGTTTTTGACTTTTGCAAATTATTAAAACATAAATTATTAAATATCTTGGGTAGTACTTCAACTAAGCAAAAGCCTGTTCAGAGGATTGTCAAAAATATTATGACAGGAACTTGTGTAAAATTAATGTTGAAACAACACTAGCAACAACAACACGAAAGATTTCTCTTAAAATCTATGCAAAACAAAAGCAAAACATTTTATGTGGATGTGGAAATCATAAATCATTTTAAAACATTTTATAGAGGCATAGAAATATGGGGAAATTTAAATAAATTACCTTAAACAAGTTGGTCTAAGGGGTCGGGGAGAAGTTAGACGTTTTTAGGTTAAACAACGATTTAAATTTTCTTTAAAAATTTAAAAAAGTTTGGAAATTACACTAAATATTTTATTAAAAAACACATTACTCATTCAAAAAAAAATTATTTGAAGAATCTGTTAGTTATTTCAATAACTCATAACATATTTAATTAGGTCCAGTTTTATAATTCGAATTACCAATCCAAGTCATCGATTCGCAAGACATTTCATGTTAATTCATGTCCGCAATTAAAATAGAATATCGTTTACACGGTAAAATTGAAATTTAAACTAAGTATAGTTGTGGAATAATTTAATACTAATTTTAAATTAACACGAAATCAACCTTTAACCAATGCGAAAAAAATCAAGTTACAAAAATTTATTCGATTAATATTATTCGAATAAATTTATTCGCTTAAAATTATTCGAATAACTTTATTCTAATTTTTTTTTTTGATAAATTATATACAGTGTAGCCTCGTTGAACGCAACCCTCGATATGCGCAACCCCTCGCTTAACGCAACACCCGATTTCTTAACATTGGTGACTCTGTAAACGCAACTTTTCAAAACTAAAACGTGTGTTTGTAAAATCTTATGCTTTACATTTGAATGTGTATTTTATTAATTTTTTATTAGATGTATATTTTGTTTTACTGTTTTCATTCTTTTCTTTATTTCAATCAAATAAATACGATTATTCAAAGCTAACCGTAGTTTTTTTTATAAAATTCTTGATTGGTTTAAAATAAGCTTTTAAATAGAAAAATGTGACTAGAAATTTGTGACTTGGTTTGCGCAACAACACAGTTATCGCAACAGCCTAAAATTTATATTGGTTGCGTTCACCGAGGTTACACTGTATTAATACAAATGCCAATATTTCGTTTAAAAAAGATCACATTAATTTATACAAGTAACAAGCAGGCGCGGAAAATGGGAAGGGGAAATTGTGAGAATCGTAAAGTAGGCTCCAATGAAAATGTTACATTGAACAAATCCTGATTTAAGGCGACTGAAAATAGAGACTATTATAGATGTACATTATAACGTTGGTCAGGTAAGGTAATTAATGGCACCAATATTAAAATGTACTTTGGTGTTCGTTTCTTAAAAATGTTTTGCTCTCTAAAAGGGCAGTGTTTTTTATTCTAAAATAATCACCCTCACTAATGGTTGAAGGCATTGCACTTTTTGCCCCGTAAAAATCGATAGTGTTGATAGTGCCATGTAAAACTTAGCTGTCACCTGTTAAAAACAGGGCGTTCCACTTTTTCATAAGTTGTGTTTTGTTCTAGTGAAATAACAAGCTGCATTATTACAGGGTTGGCAAGACATTTTAGACATGTGCCTTTCAACAAGGTGCCATTTTGTGTGTAGAAAAGAAAACACCATAGATCACAAAGTAATTTAAAAATTTTGAAAATTATTTTCGGTCATACCAATAAAAATTAATTTAAATTTAAATTAAGCTTAAAGCTGGATCTACGCCTGCAATCGGGTGAAACAGAATGTTAAATAATTTGTATTTCAATATTCTAAATTTTAATGGGAAAAATATTATATTTTTCGAATAAATTTAATCGAATAAAATAACCGAATAAAATTTTTCGAATAATATTATTCGAAATAAATTTTTTTTAATATAAAAATTGTCGATTTCTTTTAAATGTGTTTTCTTTTTACATTTAATTCACTCAATTACTTTTTGATAAGTAATATTAGTATGTTTTTAAACAAAAATTTTGGACACTAAAAAGACGCACGCAGCCGCGTAATAAGAATAATAAAATAATAAAAACCGTTGTACAAGCATCTTCATTCTTCTACAAAAAAAAAAAATAAGCTGTCAAACATGTTTCAATAGTTTCCAACAATTTATCACCCGAAAAACAACGACAAAACCAATAAATGCGAAAGTTTGTGTGACACACTGTATATAAAAATTTCGCCCAAATGGTACACGACATCAATGTAATAAAACAATATAAAGCATCTATGTATAACAGACAGACATAGAGTTTAGATTTTAAGCAGCTATAAATTTTGTGGTTTTTTTGTCTTTCGTTTTTCAATGGTTAAAAGCAGCAGATTTAACTTAAGAAAAATAAGAAGAAATACGACAAGGAACCCAGTAGAAATTAAATACATTTTCGTTGTTCTAGCAAAAGCAATAGAAATTTAAAGCTACAGCTTAAAATAAACTTTATTGTAGCGTTTACTTTTATTTCCTTGTGGCCCTGATTTACGTTTTATTGCTTTTAAATTTATTTTAAATACGTTTCGCACAAAATATCGACAACCATAAATTTGAAACATTCTTTTTATGTTGCATCAAAGATTTGAGTTAAACACAATAGACAGAAAAGAAAATATTGAACAAAATAAGACAAGAGAATATTGTTAGGAAAACATTTTTGGCGGTTGGCAGTCAGCTGCTTACAACCCCCCAGTAACAACAACAAAAGACAATTTAATTTCTTAACTTTGAAATTAAAGCAAAAATCTATAAAAAAAAACTCACCTGAGTGGGTTTAACAGATAAATATTGCTGCTGCTGCTGTTGCTGTTCTGAAGTCATCGATATTGGTGCTTGCTGATGTTGTTGTTGCTGATAATATTGCTGTTGTTGTTTTATATGCTGCTGTTGATATTGATATTTATCATGTTGTTGCATTTGATACTGTAATTGCTGTTTGTAATTAAGTGTCTGTGGTTGCTGTTGTTGTTCGTGTTGGTGTTGGTGTTGGTGTTGCTGCTGCGTATCAGCCGCAATAGCATTTGCAGCAACCAACAGCCAACATACTGTTAAAATCATCACTACCGTTTTCATGCCCAACAAAATCATTAAATATTCCGTTTTAAGTGGTCTGAATAGAGATTTCAAAATATGCAGCATTTTCTGGTTCGAAGATTCACTGTTTTTTATGTTGTCAGTGTGTGTTGCACGATTTCACTTATAATATTGTATATATTTTTATTTGTTGTTCGTTCATTCCTTTAAGCGGAAATTATTTTGTTACTTTATAACACATTCATTATGTTTGATGTATTTTTTAACATGATCTGGAAATAAAACATAAATAATATATAAAAATTAAAATGAAATGCTAAATTCATGTTGTTTATTTTTTAGTTAAAATTAGTGCATGTACCCTACAGTAGGTTAAGGAAAAAGTTTAATTATTTCAACATCAGAATGAATTATATCCACAAAAATTACTGCTTCATGGAAATATAGCAGAATTTCGCTAGATGATCTGCATAAACGTAAATTATTAGGTTTATTCGTTTCGTTTCATGGCTGTACAATTTACTTGATTCTTTGATTTTGAATTGAATGGATATGTTCATAAAATTAATGTTTTTAGGCAACGGTTGCATTGAAAAAAACTATTCAAAATATTCGAATAAGTTTATTAAAATCCTGGAAATGAATTTTTGCTACCGGTTTTTTTAATTTTTTTAAAGAATTATTATTTGAACGATAAACCAATTTTGTAATATAATCGATTATGTAATATTTGTTATGTTTTACAATTACTTTCGGTATGTTAATGCAAAAAAAAAATGTTCGATTAAAAATATTCGAATAAATATAATCGAATAAAGTTTTAAAAACACTGCATATATGTTAAATCTTGTTTTTACTACTCCCTGGAGGTTTTTTTGCAACAAAACTACTTTATCAACGAACTCCGTGAGTCTTTTACCAAAAGCTCAGAGGTACAGAGTGAGGGAGAAAACCCAGAATACTATGAGTTAACCTATAATTCGAATAAGCGATTTATTATTCTTATATAAGAAAAATTCTGTTCTTATTTATTGTTAAATTATAAAATGGTTAAATTTTAAATTTCAAAATTATTTAATAAGTAATTTAACGATTAATCGGACTAAAAAATTAATATTATAAAAATAAGTACATATTAGCAAAAAAAAAATTTAAATTTTTTGAAATAATAAATATGCTAAGGAAAAATCGACTGAGCATGCTTTGCATCATCTTGCTACTAAGATTGAGAAGGCTCATAAGTCTGGGGAAATCGCGTTGTGTGACTTCTTGTACATCAATGGCGCATTCGATAACACCAATTATGATTCGACAGAATGCTTTCTTAGGCAAAAGGATCTTGACGTCACTTCTGTGAGATGGATTAGATCAATGCTCGAGAGCAGGGACATAACTGCTTCTATGGGTAAAAAAGGGTGTCCCCAAGGTAGTGTTTTATCACCACTCCTTTGGTCGGTAGTGATCGACGAACTTCTCCTCATTTTTGGTGAACAAGGTCATGAAGTTATTGGCTATGCTGACGATCTGGTTGTGATGGCAACTGGAAAATTCGGCAACGTTCTCTCAGACATCATGAATGATGCATTGAGCACTGTTATAACATGGTGTGGGAGACACGGCCTTACTATCAACTCTGACAAGACTATTCTGGTACCTTTCTCTCTTAAGAGGAAACTTGGTCTAGGGACAATACTGCTGAATGATGGCATTATCCCTTTTTCGACCGAAGTCAAATACCTGAGGGTTATGTTTGATAGCAAGTTGACTTGGAACCGTCATGTTGAATGTGTTACACAGAAAGCCACTAGGGCGATCTGGGCAGTGAAGAGTTGTGCTGGGTGCACAGGGTGTACGGCGCAATTGCTTGGTGGCAGAAGACTCTCCAGACTACGGCGAAGAACAAACTCTGCAAGGCTCAGAGAATGGCGTGTCTTCTTGCTACAGGTGCAATAAGATCATGTCCAACTTTGGCCATTGAGACCTTGATTGGGTTAACACCTATACAAATCTTTATAAGATCCTCTACGGCAATGCCCGCTTATCGGATGGGTATCGGTAACTCTGCTCGCTGTGTTGGCAACGGGCATTCATCTGCATCTGTTAGGGATGCCTAGCGACAGAATAATCTGTGAACTAAGGTTCAACAGGAGATTCAATGTCACAATTCCGCTTAGGGCCACGTGGGAGGGTAATGGCCCCTCTGTGGATTACAGAAGTTTATGTTGGTATACGGATGGATCCAAAACTTTAGAAGGAGTAGGCGTTGGAGTCTGTGGACCCAACGTAAAAATCTCAGTGCCCATGGGTAAATGGCGCACGGTATTTCAGATGTGTTCATATTAATTTGGGCAGAGGCATTAAAGGCGCGCATATAGCTATCTTCTCCGATAGTCAGGCTGCCCTTAAGTCCTTAGTTTTATGGGAATTCCGTTCTAAGCTTGTTTTAGAGTGCTTTGACTCAGTACAGAAGCTATCGATACGGAACTAGTTTCCCATTTACACAATACCTGGCCATAGCGGTCATCCGGGTAACGAGGTAGCGGATGAATTGGCCAAGAGGGCCTCTGCCGCTCCTCTTCTAGGCCCAGAGACCTTTTGTGGCGTAAATTGGTCGACTGTAACAACTCTAATCAGAGAACGACATGTAGACCGCTAAGGAAATTTGGGTGGCTTCTCCCGGTCTAAGGCAGGCCAAATCATTGTTACAGCCATTCTCATACAGAGGCATCCTGAATTTCAACAGGAACGACTTACGGCTAGTAACTGGTTTCCTCTCCGGTCATTATGGACTAAACTACCACCTTTGGAAAAGTAACCTAGTTTGCTCACCCTTGTGGCGTTTATGCATGTAAGAGGATGAGACAACGGCACACATTCTCTGTGAATGTATAGTCTTGTGTAATAATAGAAGGCGTGTTTTTCTTTCTGAATTTGTGTGTTCGGATGATATTAAGCGGTCTTCTCCAAGCTCTGTGCTGACTTTCATAAGGAGAGTCCCTTCAGAGCTTGGTTTAATTTAAAGATCCATGGCACAAAAGATCCAAAGTTCGTACAAGAAGGATTAAAATACATATAAAATTAGATATATATTTATTTAAACAAAATTAGTGTGTAGCTGCATGCTTTTCTTCTAGCAAAATATTTATAGAAAAAATGTATAACCGGCTTTTCGATTAAATAATTAATCGATTAATTAATCAAATAATAAGTTTTCCCCCAAAATTAATTTTCTTTCACTGCGAGTTTGCAAGACAGGTAAACAGTTTTCAAGTAAAAACTTAATTACAAAGTAATTTTTACTGACTATTTAAAACAATCATTGTATACATTTAACGTTTAATCGGATGAGACACTTAAAAGAATAAAAATACGACACGTATGTATTTGTAAGAAAAAACAGTGTTTAGCTGTTTACTTTGCTAGTAGCAAAATATTAATATAAGAAGTTAGCTAAACGATTATTCGACTAAATAGTAAATCGCATATATATTTATTCGAATAAATTTATTTCATTTGAAAATTTTTCATTAATTTCGAGTTTACGAAAACAAACAATTATTTTTTGAATAAAAAATTATTTAGTGTTTTTTTCAAACGATCAATTAAGGAACGAATAAAAATTTTAAAATTAATTTTTAATTTTTGTAAATTCCATTTACATGAGTTTTATTGAATTTAAAAATCGGTTTGCTTAAACAGTATCTGTGTGCCTGCCTGCTAGCGGCCCCTTTCTTTTGTTTGATTTTAAATTTACTTAATTTTGCTACAAAATCGAAAGTTTTTAATATTTGATCGGTTTTTATATTTATTTTTTTTTTGTTGTAAAACTTGTTGTTTATGATTTTTTTTACGAAAAACTGCACACAAGCCGAATCATTGAAGAAAATTATAATGGAAAACAAACCTCATCTTCTTTTAGCAAAGTAGACATGCGACTAAAATCATTAAACCATTAAGTGGAAAAATTGTGCAGCATGTGGCAAGTAGCAAAAACTAAGAATGGAAAAGAGACCAAAAAATAAAACTTACCGCCAGATTTAATATTGCGGGATGTTCTTTGGCTGGAAAATTAAATTTGCTAAAAATAATGAAATCAAATATATTTGAAGAAAAATGATGTTGCCCAAGTGCAACATTTAATGAGACCTAAAAACGCATTGATTTTGAAAATGAAATTTGTTTTCGATTAGTTCATTTTGAATAAGAAACTCATAATTTTTGATTATTATTAGACGGGTTTTCAGCATTTAGCTTCAAATAAAAAAACTGTTAAGCAAATAAATTATTCCATACATTTTTAATTTTATAATCTAAAAGCACTTTTACTTTCATTTCACAGTGCACTGCAACCCATTTAAATGGCAGCACATTTAAATGTCACTTTTAAAAAAGAAAAAAGTTCCAAAATCGGAAAACCTGAAAGTTAATGGCTTAAAAACAAACAAAAAAAATATTTTCTAAATAATTTTCAAAATGACTCTCATGGCAACCATTAACACTCTTTTTCTACACTATTAATTTAGTTAAATACGAGTACAACAACAAATCACTGCAAACAACAGCTATGTATATCAATGTTGATTTTGCTGCAACAGCAATCTGTGCTGTATTTTATTGACAATTTGCCGTTTACAACACTATAGTGTTGTTGCAGACAAGTATTTACAAACAAAACTAAAACTTGGTCAACAACACTTGAAATTTAATGAAACTCAACTTAATATTTAGCAATCGCTGCAAATTTTTCATTAGAAAAACCGAGAAAAAAAAGTATAACAGCAACAAAAATTTAAAAATTCCACAAATCTAGACATTTTATTTGTTTGAAACGAGTGTCAAAAGCACAAGCGTTGCATATGTATTTTTTGTTGTTGTTGTTGTTCAATTTCCCACTTTTATTGAAATATAAGTGCAATCCGACAACCGTAATTACTTTTGTCTATTTCGAAACTTAATTGCCACTTTTTTTTTTTTGCTTTATACCACTCTCCTTTTCTCATTGTCTGACAACGAAACAGAAAAGTTAAACAAAAGCTTCAATAAAAACGAAATTGATCACATAAATGAATCTGTAGGTTTTTTGTTTTTTCTTTCTTATTTTTTAGATTAGTTTTCAATAATTTAACCCATTTGGAGCTAGAAAGGCATTAAGAAAATATGTGGAAAATTCTATAATGAATGAATTAGAAATAGAAAATAGAAATAGAATAAAATGCTAACTGGTGCTTGTCTGTACTAACTCCCCCTTAGAGATAAGAGAACTTGTCACAACACCACCAACACGTGAGTGTTTCTCAAGGGCTAGCAACCAGTTAGAGCTTTTTTAGCTTGATATGACAGAGAGAGAGAGAGAGACCTGTCACTTTTACGTGATATTTTATTTTGATGTGGGTTATAACTGAGATACTCAGTCAAAAATTCTAAATGCAAACCCAAGTTACATGTACTTTTTTCTTTAATATTGAAAGAGAAATTACTGAACTTTGACAATATATTTCTCATTTGAATGTTCTTTTTTTTATTTTAGTAGTAAAAAAGTATGTTGCGGGCAATTTGTACAAAATTTCGTGGATGATGGTTTATGTCTCTGCTATAGTTTTTTTTGTTAAAATAAATCGAAGTTATGATATTAATCTGCTCATTTATTGCAAAAAAATCCCTAAACAACCAAATTTTGTACAAAATATGTACTAAAAAAATAAGTGTATAATAAAACCAAAGATATGTGCAGAGTACGTAGCAAATTTGAGAAAAACCGAGTACATTAAATTTAAAATCACCAAAAGTATTTTTGGTAATTTTGAAAAAAACCCTAATTTGTTATATTATATTCTTTTAAGTAGATATTAACATTAAAAAAGGTTAAAATATGCAAGAAAATAGGCATAATTTTAGAAAAACTAAAAAAATTCTCTAAATATGCATTGTATCGCAAATATGCAAAAATATGCAAAAATATGCTCTAAAAAATTTGATGCCAAACTTCTTAAAATGTTGTCAAACGTATAAATATTTTATTTAACTGAACATTCATTGCGCAGAAAAATATATGCAATTGCATATTTGTCTTTTTCTTGCCAATAACCCCTTTAAAGTGTTAATTTCCAATGAAAAAGAGAAATTCAATATGAAAAATGTGTTATAAAAAAAATTTTGTTATTTTCTTGTTCATTTGCCTTTCTTCACACTAGCGAAACAATTCGTAATTATGTGCACATGAATAGATTGCCTCATCGTTGTGTTAATAATATGTACGAGTACAAGGCACACATTTATGTAAAGACTGATATATGTAACATTGTTGTTTCTGCAAATATTAATCATTCAGTTTTACGTATTCTTTAGTTCATTTCATTTATCTTTGCTTGGTTTTTTTTTTTTTTTGTGCTGAAACTTATTCATCATTAAATAGCTTCACTTTACAGCATCACTTGGTATGATGGCAGGCCTAGCATTTCGTAAATCATTTATTTCTTCCTGGTATTGCAGCTCCGTTCTTTGATTTATTTAAACATTTTTCATTTTCTTATTTTTTGCATTCATATAAAATTTAATTCGGTTTACATAAGAGTTCAAAGAATGAATGCAAGCAAGGAAAAAAAATATGTTAAAACATTAATAACAATTTATAAAAGTTATTTAAAAGAGCCTGCATGCATTGCATGAGTGTACCACTTTTGACCCATAAAAAAAAATATTTGGATCTTTTTAGTCAAAACTCAAAATAAAATATTTTAAATTAAAATGTTCTTGATTTTAAGTTAATACAAAAATTAAACTAAATGTTTGTTGGGTTATTTAAAGGTTTTTTCCCAGTGTATGGCTCACAATCATTGCTGATGTTTGCATAACAAAATGAAAAGGTCTGAAAATATGTATACGTGTACGTGTTCTAGAAACTTTTCTTTAAAATCATTTATTATTTAAAATCCATTTAGCATGTGATATTGTACCTACTAAAACATTGAAACTCTAAAAAACTTATTTGTGTGTGTGGCTGTTTAGAAAAGTATCAATGTGTGTTGGAGTGTTCGAACTGTTTTGTTGTTTTCAAACTATTCAAGCTATTCAATCTTTCATTTTTATTTAAACTTTGCCTTTGCAGCATCATCTTTTCATTTTTAGACCTTCAAAAGAACACAAAAATGCTTCAAAGTGTGCAGATCTTTTGGAGTTGCTTGGAGGAGTTTAATGTTTGGTTGTTATGCATGTGACCATATGAGCGATTTCCTTTTATTTCCTAGTCGTTTATTATACCAAAAGGAAAAGTACCATGCCTCCCCCTGACTAACAGATTTCTACAAGTATGATAGATTATAAGCACACACATGTATGTATTTATGTATGTGTTCCTGTATGCATGTGTGTACACGAAACTCCTCAGAGAGAGAGAGAGACAGAGATAATAAAAATATTACTTATTGCAGACCGTTTAAATATTTAAAATATTCTGGATAAAAAAATTAGTTTTACAGTATTAATTCACTTTTTCGATTTAATCAATTCATCTGGAATTTGTTGAATGAAATTAGTTGGAAGGTGGTAATTCACACATTTGTATTCAATAAGTTATCGATAAATTTACATTTTCCGCAAAAGTTATCGAAAATTTCAAGAGAAATGTGCTGTAATCTAGTTAGTGATAACGTCCTAAAATAAAAATTAAATATGTGTAGGGCAGCTAACATAATATATGTATTTTAACAAAAGTTATCGATAGTTTAATACAAAAAAAAACAAAGTTCTCTTGATCAAACTACACAAAAAAATTTATTTTTATTAATGAAACACTCAGCATCAAAAAACTTAAAGTTAAATATATTAATTTACTTTTTCTATTTAACGAAAAAATTATGTTATCGATAACTTTTCTAATTATCCGAAACTTTTCTATATGAAATTAGTTGAAAGCAAATAAATTTTTAATAGCTTTCCATTAAAAAAGTTTCGTTAACTTAACTTTTTACACAAATTGTTATCGTTACATAAATGCAGTTTAACAAAAGTTATCGATAGCTTTAAAAAAACAAGCATTCCTCTTGGACAAAATTTATTAAAACGTTCTGCATAAAAAATTTAAATAAAATCGGATAAAGCAAACTTATCAATTACTGTTCCCAGAAAATACAAGTTAATGGCAATTTCTCTGAATATAATGTTTATCGGTTAACAAAAGTTATCGATTATTAACAACTTTTTAAAAAATTTTCTATAGAATCTTCAGCTACCAATAATTCTGCTATATATGTTTATAGCAACCCATTTTTGCAAAAGATGTACTAAAAGTTTATAGTTATTGATTTTTACTCTGTTTAGAGATTACAAAAGTTATACATGATAACTTTATGCAGCATAAAATTTTTGTTTCAACAAATTCATATTTCCTATAAATGTTTGATGAATATTTACTTGAATAACTTAAAAGAAATTTAAATTTTTCGCAAATTATTTGTTGGATGATTGTAAATTTTAAGGAATGCGATGGGAACTTAATCAAAAAGTTGTCATGACACTTCTTAAAAAGTTTTAAAAATTTTCTTAAATTTTTGAATTTATTAAAAAACTTTTTTCTTTCACATATCCTGCAAATATCCAACACACTTAATATTCATGATTTATTGCAAAAACTTGGAAAATGTTTATTTTGCTGGCAACAATCATAAAATTATTAAGATTTTGTTTGAAGAAAAAAAAAACATATAAAAAAACTGATATCCTTGTACCAATACAATAACAAAGATGAGACAAAAAACAACTAGGAAGAAAAAAACAATTTAAACATTTTAGTAATTTCATTTCAGTTCATATTTTATTTTTAGTTTTGTCAAACTACTGGTAATCAAATTTGCACTACTTCTGGCCGAAAAAAAAACAAAAACATACAAAAGAACGAACGAACAAACTAACGTGCCAGCCAACAACTTTAAATTCACAAATAGTCATACATGTGTCATCATTTATTTCTTCAACAATTCTTGACAAATGGTTCAGAGCTCATAAATCATTCATACAACTGAACAGAAGGCAAATAATTGAGCTCCAGCAAAGTGAAATCAAATAAAAATGCAACCACTCGGAAAGAGTATTTTTCTATTTTTGAATTTCAGTTTTTCGCAACTTTTGCAAACAGAAAGCAAAAAGAAAAGGCAAGGAAATATAACATTTCGTAACAAATAGTGTGTAATAATGAAAGAAAGAAAAGAGCGAATTATAATACAACTAAATAAATAAATTTAAAGCCTAAACGGCCGGAAGGAAAAATAGCAAAATGTTCTACACGAACAAGAACGAATATTGTGTAAAATTCAGAATTTAGCCCGAAGACTGTGGAAGAAAGACGAAATTAAGTTTTCTACTATTAAAAATATGTTTAAGCTACATAACATATGTTTGTGTATGCATGTATGTACACATTTGTGTGATTGTGTATGTGTGTTGACACCAAAAAAATATATAAATATGTCTGTTTCAAGTAGAACAAAAACAATTCTACCCACATCTTTAAAATGGTTGTAGTTGTTTATTTCCGTTTTAGGTTATCCCACAGTTATATTTCCTGTTTGTGTAAAACCCATGCAAGTATATGATTTGAATTCTTTGAAATTTATTTTTCTTGTAGAATTTTCAAAGAAAATATTTTATATTTTCAAATGCTAAAAATTTTTGGAAAATATAATTAAAAAATAAACATCGAATGAAATCCATGTTAATAAAAATTTTACAAAAAGTTCAACATTTTATGATACAGAAAATTTACCATAAATTGGAAAATTCTTCTAAGAAAATTACACTGTGCAACAGAATCAAATTTGCTTTTCAACTTTCATTAATAAATCGTAGTGTGTACTGCCTTCTTTAAAGTGGGCGTTTAAATTAAACTAGTTTAACCCGCGACCAAGACAGTCAACCGTATTCTAAATGTAATTAAAAGTAAAAGAGCTTTGGTGTCTTTCAAGAATTCAATAAGCACAAAAACGCAAATGTGAAAATAAGGCCAAGTTCCTATCCAAAATATTTCGGCCGTAAAAAGTACTGAGATCAAAATAAGGACCAAGTTTCTGATAGGTACAATTCCATCTCATTTCTAGGCAACCTGTAAACTTTTTCGTTATATTCTCATCAGGACCTACGTGTGTACCAAATTTCAGCTGTCTAGCTATATTGGAAGTGCCCCATGCAAAAAAGGGGAACACTAGTGCCCCCAGGTAAAAAGTGCCAGTTAAAAAATATTGTTTGTTAATTTCTCATCAGGACCTACCTGTGTACCAAATTTAAGCTTTCTAGCTCTACTGGAAGTGCCCCATACAAAGAAGGGGCACCCTAGTCCCCCGGGTGGAAAGTGTCCGTTTTCAGTTTTTCTGGTTAATTTCTCACCAAGACCTACCTGTGTACCGAGTTTCCGCTCTCTAGCTATACTGGAAGTGCCCAATAATATTGATGAGGGAGTGAGTGAATATGTACTAAAATATGGACTTTTCACACCTTAATATCTCGGGAAGCTTTTCCGGTAGCACTTTCAAATTTAACCTTTGAGGTCACCTTTGTGAGGAGACCTTATGTTTTAAGTTTCATTATATTATGATCAAGAGGAGCAAAGCTATGAGGGGGTAAAAACAGCTCGAATGGTTTCGTGTAAATAGACACACAGTGTGGCCGAACTTGGCCTGGCGCACTACCGTGCGCCTAGATACTTCAATTAAACTATTTAATTGGAAAAATTTAAACCAAATTATTGTTTTTCAGTACGTTTCCAATATACATATCTTTTATGTTTATGATTTCAATCAACTGTTGCTTTATAAAGTTCCCTATGATATTCTTGGGGAAGCATCCAATAAACGATTTAACATTTTTATAACCGCTCTACATTTTGCTGCAGCTAAACGTAATTCATTTTAATTGCCCGCATTGTTATATTAAAAAATCAAATTTGATTTACTTAAAACATATTTTTTCATATTTCCAAAAGAATACTTTCATTTCAAAAATATAGAGAAACGACTCCCTTTAATTGCATAATATTTTGCTGTATGCCACAAGACGCAAAAACAAACCAAATAAAACAAAACGAAAAACCAAATTTTTTTCAAAAACTTTTTTGTTGTGGCTTTAGTGCAAAATTTACCAACAGTATCAAATTAAAAAAATATGATGTTATGAATGAAGGGTTTTCATTTTTCATTTTATATTTTGTTGTTGTTCTTTTTCCACTTCTTCTACTTCTTCCTTCTACTGTGGCTTATCACCAGCCCAGGCTAGAGCTTTCACAAGCTGCAACCTTATCACTTTTATTTCGTTACAACAAGTAAAAGAGTTTTCTTTTATTTTTACTTTTTTCCAGGTCTGGCTGTTATAAAATGTTGACGATGTTGTGTTATTGTCGCTGTTGCTGTTGTTGATGATGATGATGTTTTTGATATGTGCGGCATGCCATGTTAAGACTGCCAAAGTACTTTATAAAAACGTACGAGTACATTCATGTATTATATGTTGTGTTCACTTTTTATCTTCCCAAAAAAAAAAAAAAATAAAACACTGCACAGTCACTAGATTTTTGCTCACATGCATACATCAGAATTATCACATACATTTTCTTGCCTATGCATGTATCTGTGTATTTTTTTTTCTGTCTGCAAAATCCATTATTTTTTTGGATCTTTTTGAAGAATATAATTTTTTACAAACTCAACTTTTTGGGTATGTGTTTTATGTTTTATACACTCATTCCATGCTGTTGCCTTTTTTATGCACTTTTATTGTTGTTGTGTTTAGACTACGCTGTGTGCCATTTTTTTTTTTTTTTTTTTTTTTTTTTTTTGTGGCGGTTTCTTTTGGCGTATGTGTTCTTGGGTAATGTTCTGTATGTTTCTAGATAATATAAGCCGACAAATAGACAAATACACAGACAAGTGCATACTATACGTTTTAGAGCAGAACAACAACTGAACAACAACAATAAAAAGGAATAGACAGGCGAATAGCGGTGATACTGTTGCTGCAATTTGTAATTTGTAATACGTATGAGTATCATCAGTATGAGTGTAATCATATTTAAAGAAAAATGTAACAAAACGAGGAAAGTTCATTTGCAGTAACAGATTTTTTTTATTTTATGTCTTAAACTGGGGAATTTCTGTCATTTTCTAGTTTTATTTCTAAAAATTTCTTAAAAATTTTAATAGTTTCCTTTAAAATTTCTTAATTAAAGTGGGTCACTATGTGCAGGTTTGATATTAAGGGCAGCGGTACACGAGAACAAATATACAGTCAGTTGATAGGACCAGGGACCACCCCCACAGCCGCCTTTTAACATTTATTTTGATAGATTTTGGTGTCATCTTTCTTATGAAGAGATTGACGTTACACTTTCTATTCACAGTTGACAACCAGTTAAAATATAAAAATAGTGGTATTTTGAATTGATGATTTTTTTACGATTAAGAATCTTTTTTTCCTAAAATTTATGCCTTTAAAAACAAGTCTATCTGGGGGGTTACTCTGTATTGCGATGTGATAGCAAATGCGATGCGAAAGCAATATTATTTGCATTGTTTTCGCATCGCATTTGCTTTCGTAGCGCAATACAGAGTAACCCCCCTGGTGACAATATTTTTATGTATAATTTTTAAAAACATCTTTTGACTATCATCATTGTTCCAGCTCTGTATTCCAGCTTGTGCGGCATAATCATTTCCTCTTAAGAACATTTGAAGGTATATTTAGCACGTTTTTAAAAGATTACATTTAAACATAATAAAATTTATCAATAGTTTTCTTAAAGTATTGAAACGATTTTTAAATATTTGGACACCTGTACGTATGATTAATATTAATTTATGGTATTAGCTAATAAATTGCCTATAATTTTGGCTATAATGAAGACATATTCAAAATTCAAAAGCAGTTTTATAAAAAAGATTTTAATCTTTCGAAATAGAAAAAAAAACACATTAAAATTTCACAAGTTACGAAGTATATAATCTAAGAATCTTCTACTTAAATTGAACATTTAGATTAAGACTTTGAAATGTGTTATTATGGGACAAAAACTTTTGAAAAACGAGTTTAGTGCTTTAAAAAAGGAATTTAATACCAGCCACCCTCGTTTCCACACGAAGAACTATTTCAGCATTTAGTTGGTTTGTTTGTTTTTTATATTTTATTAACATGTTGCTCACATAAATTATCAACTTATTTTTTTTTTATATTCGTGCCAAAAATAAAGTATAAAAAAGCTAATGTCTGTTATAAATATGATTAAGAAAATAGCAGGAAAAACAAAAAAAAAGAACAAATTTTTACAAAGGACTTTAATTTCTCTTTATGAGCATTATTTTAATAAGCAGTTTAGGTATGAACTGTTTTTCGTTTTTATTTCTTGGCATAAAATCAAGTTGTGTCTACACAAAAAAAAGGAGTTTCTTAAAAGAAATTTTACTCACTTAACAATATAAAAGGAAGAAAAATAGTTAATGATTTAGTGGCTAAAAACGCTTGGAAGTTGCAAATCAAGTTAGCGAACAATTAAAAGTAAAAGCACATGTGAAAGTTGATTACAGCTTTATTCGTATATGAATTAGTTTAATTCCATTGAAGATTTTACAGTAAGAAAAAACAGACTAAAAGGAAAATAACGTCAATAACGTCATAATTAGTAAAAAAAACAAAGAATGAGTTGAATTTATTTTAATACGACTTTTCTAAAAGCAAAATAGATAGATACAAGTTTTTATATATTAAAAAAGAAGTTAACTACACTTTCAACATTTGCTTTATTGACTATTTAAGGCAGTTTTTTTCTAAATTGTCTTTAATCTAAATTTAATTGTATAATTCATTTTAACTTTAAAGCCTTTAATTAAGTTTTTTGTCAAAAAGTTTAATTTAAATGAATTTGGCATATGAGGCGTATGAGGCGTATGACTATTTTTAATTTTGTAGTACATAATTTTGAAAAATTTCTTGCAAGATCTTAGCAAACTTTAAAATAGTTCAAAGCAAAGCAAATTGAATAAATTGAAGCAGCAAATATAGTGAACTAAATTTTAAAACATGTTCAATACATAATAGTATTTTAACCATACAACGGCAATAGTATCATCTTTACAGAAGTATTTCCAACTTGCTTACGAGTAAATTCCCCCCGTGCGTATGATTAATACTAATTTACTGAGCACTAGTATAGGGAAATTTTTATCATTAAGGATATTATTAACAGACTTTAAAATTTCCAATAGAATTTAATAGCGCAAAATCTTTGAAAGCAATCATTATAATTTAATCTGTATAAATTAGTTACCCAAGATATTTAGGAAAATTTTACAAAAAGTAAATGAAAAGTTTTTGGCAAAATTTTGAAAATTTAGAAATTTTATTAAAAAACCGAAAACGACTAAAAAAAGGTAATTAAGCTAAAATAGAAAAAGGTAAGAGTGAGTTTTTAGGATAGAGTTTAAACGTAGTTTCAAACTACGTTTATGTTAATCTGAATATAAATTTAATCGAGTTTAATTGTGTTTGCTGTTTTTAAGTATTTTGATAGCTGGCTTTTTATCATGTTGTTGTGTTACCATATTTCAGTACGTTTAAACCACTGTGGCAATGTTGTGCCATCGATTAGTGCTTTTTTCTTAAGATCGGGAAGAAGGTGATAGATAATATTTTAAAAAATCAGATCCTATTATCGGTTTTGATACGTCAGCTATAATAAAATTCCACGAAAAATTTTTACGAAGGCCAAAATCCAAATGTAAGATTTTAGTACCAAAAGTTTTTATTTGTGTACCATTGGCTGCAAAAATTTTTATTCCTAAATTTAAAGATTTGCTAAAATTGCGGTTGAACGGAGGAATGACTGATACGTCCGCACCAGTATCAATTAGAAAACAATTATTTGAAGTTTTGTCTTTTACAAATAAGCGACACGTGGAAAGCTGAACATCCGAGGCTGTCGCAACATTCGAATGATTTTTTAGTTTTTTGAAAAAGTACAGGGTTTTATGCATTTAGTTGCTTTGTCTGCAAATTTGTTGTGATACCAGCACCAATCTCTATTTCTTGATTTACTTCGGTTTCTAAATTTACCAGCTTTTCGGCTATCATTTCGCTCAGTACTGCGACTTCGGAAGAAATTGTTAAATTTATTTTCCAATGCATCAATCTTTCGAGCTAACATGGCAATTTCTGAGTTACCAGAATTAGAACTCATTTCAAAAATTTGTGGTGAGCGAAGACTCATTATTTTATCTGCTTGACTTGCTAAAGAAGAAACATCACTTACTTGGCTTATAACAAGAATAGATCTTACATCTTCCGGCAATTGTTCCAAAAAGAGACTTTTAAGAATTGATTCGTTTAGCTGACCAGAAGCAAGATTCTTCATGACTTGCAGAAAATGTGAAGGTTTCTGATCTCCTAACTGATGACTTTTTAAAAGTTTTCGAAGTTTTGATTCTTGCGATTCGGAAAATGTTCCAATCAAACGATCTTTTAAAGATTGATACCTACTAGTGCCTTCAGATGGTGGTAATTCCAAAATATCCGAAACATGCGGCAAAAAATTTGGGTCAATATTGGCAATAACATACTGAAACTTGGTATCATCACGTGTAATACCCGAAACGGCAAAAATTGATTCAATTTGAAAAAACCAAAGCTTGGGATTTTCTTTCCAAAAAGGTGGAAGCTTATGGATACTTGAAGCGGCAACATGAACGCTTGAGCCAATCCCTGCTGAATCTTGATTATCATTAGATGCTCTTGAAGGAGAAGACATTTTTTTTTTTTTAAATTTAGTTAAAAAACGTGAGGTCACCAATTAAATGTGGTTATTAAAACACATTTATTTAGAAAATTTGAAAAACAACTAACTCTTTATTGAAAAATTATAAAATTAAAAATTATTTAAATTTCAAAGCATGTATGATAAAACATAAAAAAAATAACTTTTTGTTTAAGTGTCGAATATATAAAAAATGTAATGTAGTTTTTTGTAATATTGCATTCCCACACCACCAACATTGGCCGCTTAAACTTTCAAGTAATTGTAGTCCTAAAAACAGTTAATCCAGATTAAAGTTGTGTAAATGTCTGATCGGTCACCTAAAAACTGAAAACATAAAGTTTAGAAATTCCAGCTTAGAAATAAATACAACTTTATTGAAAATAGATTTTTATTTATCAGATTTTCATACGATTCGTATTAATATTTTCATTTTAAAGATTTTTTTCTACACGTAAGCTCATCTTAAACTAATATCCCGTGTGCAGGGATGGCAATTTTAGTTTGATGGAAAAATTTTCGTTTCCATGTTTTTTTTTTAGTTAATTTTAGTATTTGCATCCCATTCTTGCCTTCAAAAGTTGTTGTGCTCAACTGGCAAGCAAGGTTAGGTTAGCAGGATGCTGGTAAGAGGAAGATTAGATTCCAGCTCACTTGGGTCCTGATGTGGTCCCATTGTGTTGCCTGTAGTGAGGGATAGTATTAGAGAAAGGGATATTAGAGGAGTCTAAATAAGAGTAGGTAAAAGAGGGGCAGAGAAAAACAGGTGAGACTTGCAGCGAAACGGGCAAGATGTCAAGCCCGCTATTGGGCGAACCATCCACTGCTCCTGATAAAGGAGCTAAGGCTACCGAGTTCCGCAACTGAGAGCTCGGAGAGGGTACTGAAGGATCTACTGCCTAGAAAGCGAAGGCGGTGATCCTCCATAGCTGGGCAGAGGCATAGTTGATTTTTTCTTCTTCCTCGTCATTACAGCTGGAGCAGTATTCATTATATGGTAGACCCATGCGTCTGGCATGGGTACCGAAGGTGCAGCGTCCTGTGCTTTTGGCCAGAAGATTGCGCAATTGTGTTTTGGGGAATTTCAACAGATTTTTGGTTCTGTTGACGTCTGGGCGAGGCCATAATGTCCTTGCTGTGGTGCTGGTTGGATCATTAAACCATCTGGTTTCTGCCATCTGCATGAGAGCTTCATCAATTCGCTTCCAGCAGGCCAGGAGCGGAAGACCACAGAAGTTGTCAATATCAACAGCCTCTAGCTCTGTGTCTCTCCTGGCCAGATTGTCAGCAATGAAGTTGCCTATGTTTTCCCCGTGTCCCCGTATCCATATAAGGGTAACACTAGAATGATTAGCCACTGTATTAAGTGACTTCCTACATTCCAGGGTAAGAAAGGATGTTGTGTACACACCCGAGAGTGCAATTATTGCCAGTTTGCTGTCGGTTATGATTTGAATAACTCTGTTCGTTATCCGATAGTACCGTAGCCACTTTTTTACCTTTTTGATGGCGGATATTTCAGCTTGTAAGATGCTACATTCGTGCGGGAGCCTGAAGGAAATCCTGATCCCGAATTCGTCAATGTAGACACCCCCGCCAACCCTGGAGCCCCGTTTGGAGCCATCCGTAAACACTCGTAGGGCCCAATGCGGTGTACGGGGGAGGACCTCCGATAAAGAGTAGTTAAAAACTCTATTAAAGGAAGGTTTTTGAATGCAATAGTCAGGGATAATTCCAGTGGTCTCTACAATTCCAGCATGACCCCATGGTCGATGTTTTCATGCGTCAGTTGTACTCAGTCGTACCGCAGTGCGAAGAGCTAACTTCCTAGCCAACAGACAGCTCAGCATAGCGAAAAGAGCCTTTGTAGGCGTAGTTCTAAGGGCAACAGTTATCATGATTGCCATTAAACGAAGAATTTTCTCAATTCGCTTTCCACCAGATTTCTATACAGTAGAAAAGTGTTGGTTTAATAACCGTTTCAAATATCCAATAGATCCCTTTAGGACTTATATCCCAGGAGGAACCAATGGCTTTCCTGCAAACATATAATGCCGCTAAGGCTTTTGTTGCACGAGCATGAAGATTGTCTCTCCATGTTAATTTGTTATCAAGGATAATGCCTAAAAATTTGGCCTTATCCGATAGGGCCAGTGTAATGCCATTTACTTTGGGTAAAGTGAAATTGGGAATTTTGTATCTTCTAGAGAAGAGAACTAGTTCCGTTTTGGTTGGATTGACACTGAGGCCATTCTGTAAACACCAGTTACTGACCACGCTAAGTGCATCTTCCAACCTGTGCGTAATTGTGTCAAGATGGAAGCCCGATATTGCCACTGCCACTTCATCTGCATATGCAACAGTATTGACGCATATGGATTCCAGTTTCTTTAGCAGAACGTTGATTGCCAAATTCCATAACAGAGGTGCTAGAACACCACCTTGTGGCGTGACTTTGTAGGCATACCTGGTGATGTGCGCTTCCTCCCCATGGTGGATCTGATGGCTCTGCATTGAAGCAAGTTCTTAATGAATTGGCATAATGATTGGTTTATTCCTAGGTCTGCGAGAGCTCGGATAATATCAACCGAGTTGATAATATTAAAGGCGCCCTCAGTGTCTATAAAGGCCACCAGAGTATAATTCTTATGCTTAAGTGACCCTTCAATGTGACCTACGAGCGAATGTAGTGCCGTTTCAACTGATTTGCCTTTGGTGTAGGCGTGTTGAGTGGCTGATAAAAGATTTCTGTCGATTATCATAGTTCTAATGTGAACGTCGATCAATTTCTCTAAAGTCTTTAAAAGAAAAGATGTAAGGCTAATAGGTCTATCGTCTATCCCTTTCGAGTGCGATTCTTTTCCCCCTTTTGGGATGAAAATTACTTCACATTTGGTCCACTGTTGTGGAATGTGGGACCAGCTAAGACATGCTCTGTATATTGTGAGCAGCCAAGGTGTCACAAGGTCTAAAATGTGTTGTAGATCTGCGGGAATGATTCCATCCGGACCGGGTGATTTATACGGATGGAAACTTTTTATAGCCCAGTGAAGTATGTCAGTAGTTATTTCTACGTCCGTCATACGCCGGGCAGGTGGGGAAGCGTTTTGTACTTCAATAAAAGGAGAGCAGCCTGGAAAGTGGGTTTCCATTAGGGCTTCTAGGGACTCGCAAGGAGTTTGTAGTCCAGTTTCCATCTGATTTCTGGATGAATCCAGGTACGGACGGTGGCTTGGCTAGAATTTTACGCAGCCTGTTAGTCTCGGAGAGGGATTCCACATTGCTGCAGAATTCTTTCCAGGACTTACATTTTGCGTTTCTAACTTGATTTTTAAATTTATTCAATGAGGGCTTTGTAAAGAGCCCAGTTTCCTGTTCTTTTAGCCCCCAGGCAAGCAACTTTCAAATTAATTCTACATTGTATTTATTTATTAAATTATTTTAAAACTTAAATATTTTGCTACTTTTCATTGTGGCTGTGCACATATTACGTAACGCTGTTTTCAGAGATTTTACCCCGCTCCCCGTCACCGTAATGCTTTTTACTAATTTTTCAGTACAAAATTTTCAATCCGTAACAAATCTTTAACCCCTCCCCCCTGAAGTGTTACATAATATGTGCACAGCCCCTTTGTAAAAATATTTTTTTTTCTTCGATAATCAACAAATCGATTTTTTTTAAATGGATCATAAATCGGATACCGAAGTTTTGAGATTGTAGGAAGCTATTATGATTAATTCTATGATAATTTCGTATGGTTTGATGTGCGGTTAGGTGCGCGTGTGTGCACGCATATGTTTTTGGATGTGTGGGTGTGCGTTTGTGTGAGTAATGAATGGATGGTTTTTTCCACTATAGCTTGAAAACCTCTTAATAGATTTGGATGACATTTGGTAGGAGGAAGCATATTATGCAGAATAAAATATAGGAACATTTTTTAAGGCATTGGACAAATTGGTACTTTTGGTAATTTTGGTACTTTTTGAGTTTTATAATGATTTTTTTTTTTCGTTAATATATAGTGTACTTTCTGGGGAGTGAAATGTTGAAAATTTGGTACTTTTTGCTTTTGTTGCTTTTTGCTTTGGTAGTTTTTGCTTTCTCGATAAATTTGGTATAAAATCAGTTTATGCCTTTATTAACATGTAACGTAAACGAAGACGTGGGTAAAAGTTAGTATTTAAATAGGTTTTAATCTAAAATTTTATTTCGAAAAATTTTGGATTTTTCATTTCATTAAAAATTTAATTTTTTAGATACGAAAAATCTTCCAAATTTAGACAACTGCTTCGCAGAATGCAAATTTAATCCAATTAATACATTCGTTCCACTAAAGGTACGGTCACATATGGCAAACATTAGCCCAAAAAAGCGTATCCACTGAATACTAATGAAAATAGTTTTTGATTTAGATACCTGTTATTACGTTAAACAGTTTTCTACATAATTTATAGAATCTTATCTTATTAGATGCTGTTTAACTTAATAAATAGATGCATAAATCAAAAAGTTTTTCATTGGTATTTAGTGGTTACGCTTTTTTGGGCAAATGTTTGCCAGATGTGACCGTACCTTACGAAATATCTTTAGAAATATCAGTTTCAAAGAACATTACCGCTATTGGCTAAACCCTCTTTCTCAAATTTTAGATCATTTACGAGAAAGACACATGACAAAATACTTCCATGTGCCAGCTGAATTAAAATTTAAGAAAAAAAAAAAACTTTCGTATGGAAGTTGTGTATTTTTTTTAAAAAGAATACAAAAAGAAAATAAATCGTATCCAATATATTTTGTATTATTGCAAAAATAATCTCGTTAGCTGTCCTACTACGACTGCAAGTCTCTGTTTGTTCATGAAATTTTTTTAATTGTTAATAAATAAGTAGACTTTAACAGCCTTATAAATAACAGAATATTTCAATTTAATTAAAGCTTTGTTAAACATATTTAGTAGCGAAACTCCATACATTGATTCAGTTCAAAACCTTTTAATATTTTATATTAAATCCCCGTCTTATCGTGTATGCAATTTAATTTTTAACCATTTATTTTTTTTTTTATCATAATTTTCTTTTTTGACACTCACACCAACCAACTCAATCATCACACATAAAATCATTTCGATTTTATTTGATAAATATAAATAATGACGGCTTAACACAAAGCCGCATTTCAATATGTTAGAAATCATATAAAAATAGCAGGCAGGGAAATTTAAAAAATCCACGGTAATCCACATACAAAGTTTTGCTTTGCCACAAATGCAAGTCAAACAAAGCGGTTGGATAGCTGGCTACAACAGCAAAATGTGCAAAACAGTCATTAAGCAATTTCAATTTAAACAATATAAAGATTACAGATTTTAATACAACAAACCATATCCTTTTTAATCTGCAACATTGTGTGACACATTTAAAACAAATTGTTGGATTGTTGGATTGTGCGTTTAAATGTTTCTAAATTAAAATGTATGATTGAAAAAAAACAATAAATATGCGATTAAAATTAAACAATTAGATATATACGAATAAAAGTTAACGACTACAGTTTTGGTTACACTTTTAAAATTTTAGAGCTGCTGATTCTTTTTTGATACATGTATACATGAAAAACCGATTATTCGAATAATATGTATTAATAAATTATCATATTTTCAATCAAAATGAATTCAAAGAAAGACTGTACAAGTGAAAAAAAAATTATTATTAGAATATTACATTCGATTAATATATATCCAAAAGTCTATTGGAATAATAAATCTAATATAATTTTTTTAAAAATTACATTAATAAAATTGCAACAACAACTGCACACTTAAAAACAATTTACATTCGAATATTATATTCGATTAAAATACATATGTCCCAAAAATAATTCCAATAATAAATCTAAGAAAATGCTCTCTCTGTTCACTTCATCAGATCGATCTAGCCACATCCATTTATGACTTGTAAGTCCGAATACTTCTGGCTCGTACACTCTCCAAATTTCGTGTATTATGCTAAATATCTCTAAAAATCGGAAAAGAATTTTTTTTACATTTTTTTTTTTCGAAATTTGAAGGGTGTACGACCTAACCATACTTCCGAGTCGAGTTAGGATTAGAGTTGAAATGCATTAGGGCATTTCCACAGAAAAGTCTACTTTTTGTCACGTAACGTCACCAAGCCATTAAGCTTGTTTCTCGAAGAAAGTTTTGTATATTATCTTCTTTTTTTGTATTTTAGCATACACTAGTAATTACGTCAACATTTAGTAAGAGTAGGGAAAATTCGAACAGCATGGCTCTAAAATACAAGTTTAGTTGCATGGTAACGTTACGTTACAAAAAGTACAAATTTCTGTGGAAATGCCCATATGTACTTAAGTATATGTTGGTGGGTCTGGAGAAATTTTCAGATCACTTGTTTTCTGAGTGCTGGCGAAATTGAGGCGCTTTGCGCCAAAACGGCCTAACCATCATTTTCCAAAAAATCAAACTGACTATGCTGATCTAACCGGAACCTTTTAAAAGAAATACTAAAAACTCCCTATTGCATAGTATAACACTAGGTTATACTACCTACTGAAAACTGCAATAGGGGGCCTTTTAGTATTTATTTCAAAAGGTTCCGGTTAGATCAGCATAGTCAGTTTGATTTTTTTGAAAATGAGGGTTAGGCCGTTTTGGCGCTGAGCGCCTCAATTGTAAACAAAAAATTATTTAAATAAAATTACTTACACAAAATGGTTTAAATAAATTTTATGAACAAAGTTATTCTCAACTATTCAAATAAAAATTTTTCAATAAAATTATTCGAATAATATTATTCGATTAAAATTATTCTAATAAAAATTATTTTAACGAAGTTAATCCAATAAAATTATTGGAATAAAAGTCTTTGGTGACAACTGCTGAAATATATGTTTTTCAATTAAATTGTGCGAATAAATTCGAATAAAATTTTTAAGCAAAATTATTTCAATAAAACTATACGAGTAAAGCTTTTAGAAGAAAACTGTTCAAATTAATTTTTTCCCCAAAAAATTATTTGAATAAAGTTACTCGAATAAAAACTAATACAAAAATATAATTCGAATAAAGTTTTTCGATCAAAACTGTTCAAAAAAAATTTTTCGAAAAAAAGTGTTCAAAGAAAATTTTTCGAACAAAATTAGTCGAGTAAAGTTATTCGAATAAAATTATTGAAATATATGTACATATGTATGTACACATCTATATATATATTCGGATAAAAATTTTTTAAATCATTTTTGTTTTCATTAACTTATATGAAATACTTTTTCAATTAAAATTAGTCACATAAAATTAATCGATAAAATTAATCGAATAAAATTAATCGATTAAAATTATTGAGTAACCGTATTTGAATTATGTAGATAATTGATTGGACAGGAACTTTTTTATTATTTATACATAGGTATGTAATATTTTTGTTTTAAGTTTTTGTACAACGATATTTTTTGTACAAATTAATTGATGTGCAGAAAAATTTTGAAAGATGAATTAATTCATATTCAGCCGTATTATGGTCGGCGTTTTTTGACTGAGCCTAGTACTAGATTAAAGAAACATTTTTTCCAAAAAAAAAAAAAAAAAAATGCCAACCACGAGGATATGCACACATAAATGTGATTTTGTAGAAGATCAGAAGAAATCTTTTTAATAGTGATAAATTTCCTAAATCGATTTCAGAAAATCGGATTTATATTTTGTAATTGCGAAAAATTAAAAATAATTTCTTATAAGGGCCGTATGAAATTATAATCGTGCAATTGTAATCGTGCAATTGTAATCGTGCAACGAGGTTGTCTGAGAAAAAATTTCTACTTTGCATCATTGGATTCCTTTTACATTCATCACATTTCTTAATAAATGATTTTCTTTTTTTTTTTATTAGTAAATCTTAAACAAGCACCCATTTAGCCTGATTTTCCATTAATCAATGAGGGCATATTGTGAAAACAAAAACCCAGGAAACTAATTAAATACATGAGGAAGGTAGCCAACCAACAAATAAATGTTTTTCATAATTAAATGTAAATTATAGCTTTTTGCAAAGATTACTTATTTTTTAAAAAACTAATGTGTTAAAAATATACTGCACAATAATAAATTCACAATAATAAAAAATAATAATAAAAAATGAATTATAGTAAATTACAACTTACATTCATATTTTCATATTTTCCAAACATTTAGCTATTTTCCATCCTCTTCTCTTTTATTTTTTTCAGTGCAACATTATAAAATGCACAATACACAAATTACAACAATGAAATTTATTAAAACAAAAATTTTTCAATTAAAACTGGCCAAGATGTTGATGATGATGTTGATTGAAAAAGTTGCTTGCGCTTTTTCAACAAAAAAAAATAACATACAACACCAACAACAAGAAGAAAAAAACTTTCGCTGCAACACGTAAAACCAATAAGAGTTTTGGGAAAATAGAAAAATGAAAATCACATAAAATGAAATCGTTTAACTTAATATGGAATTCATTCATCCATCAGTCCACTTGTTTTTACACATTGGCGAGCTGCTAAAAAGTCGCATCCGCGATATTAATTATGTGCGAGTTTGTATGTATGTATGTATGTATGTTTTTTTTTGTAACTAAGATGACAAAAATACAAAGTTTTCAAAACTGCACTTGAGGGGTTTGTTTGTAATTAAACACTACAAAATATTTAGTTTCATGTTTTAATTTTAATGTTTCTTTTTTGTTTTTTGAAAATTTTTGTCAAAGCCGGCAATATGATTTTTTTTAATTAATTCACTTTTTATTTAATATTTTCTGCCAAAATTCTTTATAAATCCTATTGTTATATTTAAATTTATAAACACTGTAGGTATATTTTCCTTAAAATATGTGTGGATGTATGTAAATATGTTTCAACCGTGATAACAATCGTTACGCGTCAAGCGCCAAATTACAACTGAAATGAAAAGTTTCAAGCCATACAGCATCAAATGGTAAACTCACATGCGACTGCAGCAAGCCAAAACATGCACATTTAACTGTATTTTGAATCTGGTCTTTGGAATGTTAGTGCGTGTGTATGTTTTGTTTTCTTTTTTTTTTTTGCTTTTATTTCTTTAACCACCATCATACCATTGAACAATATTAAAAACAACAATTATCATCACAACAAACACAAAATCACTGAGGTGTACAGTTTTTGTTTCGTGCTCACATAGAGGTGAGTATAATTTTTGTAAGAGTAAACAAAAATTACTTTACAACACATAATTACATACATTCTTACAGAGGGGCCTTTTTTTCTTGAGAGTGACTAAAGAAATGAACGGATTTTATTCACGATAAGAAATAATGCAAACGTTTTTTGGAATTAATGAAAAAAAAAAACTTTAATTAATTCAATAATTCAATAAAGTATTTTATTAGGCGGTGCCACACCCATCTACTAAAAATATTATTATAAAAATTTTATATATATATATATATATATATATATATTCGTCATTATCCACTTGTAATAAAATAGTTACTATAAAAATGTTCATGCTAATTGAGTCTACGTGATTACTTAATACTAAAATGGAAAAGTGGGCAGAGCCACGCCACGCCCATATAAAATCATCATTCTTCATTAACGACTTGTAATAAAATAGTTACTATGAAAATGTTCTGGCTAATTGAGGCTACAAGATTACTTAATACTAAAATGAAAAACTGGACAGAGCCACGCCCATATAAAATCAATATTCTTAATTAACTATTTTTGCAAAACAGATTCTTTTATAAATGTTTATGCATATTGACTAAACATGATTAATTAGTTCTATAATGGTAAAGTGGGCAGTGCCACTCCTACACAAAATCAATATACCCTAGTTCTCACTACTACTAAACTGTTTATTATAAAAAAAAGACATGTGGCACTCGGTGACTGCCGCGGTAAAGCTATTGCACCTCATTTTTTATCAACTTATGCAATTATATTATTACGTTTTCTTTAATAACTCCTTTGTTATTTTGGCAATACTGTATGTTAATGATATCAATATGATATCAAACGTTAATGTTAATCAATAGCATACCTTAGGGGTTAACATACATTGGGCGATTTAAATACTTAACAACACAAAAGACTTAAGAAACAAACGTTTAAAAATTTCTTGATTCGGTCGACTCAAAGCCCGCGATAGAAGCCAGTGCCACGCCCATACAAAGCAAATATTCTCTATTATATACTTCTACTAATCCGACTCTTATTCTGAATTTTGAAGGATACTAAGTCCTGATTATAATTTAATACTATATTGGAAAAGTGGTCAACGCCACGTCTTAAGCAAATAAATTTACCTCCATTATCTATATCCTCTAAACAGACTCTTATGGAAATTTTCGCGCAATGATTACTTGGACAGTGCCACGCTCATACAACATAATTATACCTTTTCATCTAATTTTCCTTGGCCTCAATTTATATGAAAATTTTTATTACTTACGAACGTTAAGTGAATTCACCAATTCACGTGTTAAAAAGCAAATATATTGGCTTGCTATATTCTAAAGGACTTTCCACTAAGAACATTGCAATCTGGCTGCCCCTAATAAGTTTCATTTAAAGTAAATGTTGTTTCTCCCGTGCTCTCCCTTTATTTTTCACTGCTTGAGAAATTCAACTCAACTCGTCTATGAGATAGGGAGAAAATTGACTTGCGTGATGGTTTTTTTATTGTTGCTTGTTTTCCAGTTTAACAAATTTTTCATTGTCAACATTTATGTTTTTGCTGGCTGATGTTGACAATATGGTTGTTGTGATTGTTGTTAAATCCTTTTGAAGCTTTTAATACTTTGAATTTAGTATCATGTTGTTGCTGTTGTTAATTTAGTATACATACTACCTAAAAGTATGGTTATGAATGTGTGTGATGTGTTTTCCGTTTATTTTGCATTTGTGTTTACGAGTATGTAAGTCAGTGTGTTAGTATTATATTGCTGTTAGTATGTAACGATGGGTTTGTGTTTATGTTGCTATCTATGTTTACACTCTTGTCCTACCACAACTTGACATGTATTGTGACAAAAAAAATCCTTTGAATTATTGCCGTAAAAACAAAATTTCCTTCTCATTCTCTCTGCGTCTCTCTCTCTCTCTCTTTCTTTCTTTTGTTTTACTCCTTTAAAACTTTATGGAAAATAAAAATTAATCCCTAATACTAAAAGAATTTAATA
Organism: Lypha dubia; assembly: GCA_947311025.1. NCBI lineage: Eukaryota > Metazoa > Arthropoda > Insecta > Diptera > Tachinidae > Lypha > Lypha dubia. The sequence goes on along the minus strand of OX371262.1, from coordinate 5,717,045 downwards.
GTCATATACAACAATACATACATATAAACAATAATAGAAACTGCTAGTGAGTGTTAAGTTTGTTTGTTTGTGTTTAATGTTCTTTTGCTGATTTCGCTGCGGGAGTGTTATTGCATGCTGTAACTTCGTTGCGGTGTTTTCTAACGTGTTTTCTTTCCTTTTTTTCTATATATTTAGGTAAAAAGCAACAAAAAGTAAATAAACCATAAAAGAGTAGAGAATAATGTTAGCAAAACAAACTAGACAACCGGCATTTCTATTGCCAGTTTTACATCTATTTTTTCTGTGCACAAGAAATAATAGAAATTTTATGTGTTTTTTACACTTTTTGTTCATTTTACAAAAATAGTTGTTGAAGGTGTGGTATTAAGTTTTAAGAGTTTTTCTAAATTTACCTTGAACATAAACTTCCAACTTTAAGTTATTAGTGGCAATTAGGAAAGTTGGTAGTGCTGTTTGTGAATAATGTTTTTTTTTCGCAAAAATGCGTTAAATAAAATGTGCTTAAATTTATTAGAGAAGAAAAATTTTAAAATTAAATTATTTTTTTTTTTTTTCAGAAAAAAATTATTATGAAGAAAAATGTAGCAGAGAATCTGTGTAATAATTTAGTAGCAATATTGTTGCAAAAAAAAGGAAAATAAGTTAGCAGCAGATTCTATCAATTACACACTTCCATATGAGTATAGAGTATTAGTAATGTTAATAAACTAAAGTCCAGTAGCATTGTCGGCAAATAGGGTAAATAATACTATTTTTTAACTTGCTATTGTATCACTTCTTTCAATGCTATAAATGAATGCTACAATCAATTGCTGGAGATAGTAGCAGTAAAAAATTAATTTATACATTACAGCTATCTTAATATTATTATATTATTATTTAGTGTAGTAGTTCATCTGCTACTTCTACCGCTAATGAATATTGAAAATAGCAGTCAATAGGAGTGAAAGCTGAAACCATGAATACAACAGTAGCAATATCACATAAGCTTGTATCAGATAGATGTGTGTATTAGTGTTTATTGCGATTTGGTTTTTTCTACTGATCTATTTAAACCATGTAGTTTTCTAATGATACGACAACTACAATTCCAGGGTTACCTAAATGTTATTCCATTTCTAGTCATATGCTACTTCGCTGTAGTACTAGTAACAAAAACTGGAACTCTCAACACGAAAAGTACTATTCGAATCCTACCTAAATGCTATTCCATTTTTAATCAAATGCTACTTCGCTGTAGTAGTATTAACAAAAACTAGAACTCTCAATACAGCAATTCCAATAATACATAGGCGACAAATGTAGCAAAAATATAATTATACCTATTTCCTTTTTTTCATTAATCTATTTAAAGTTTCTAACTTGTTTGCATGTAATTTTAGAAAAGTTATTTTACGAAACATTATAAAGGATTGTGCTACCACCGCAAAAATTGGTAGTTTTGTGTAGACTACTGCTACACTTATATTTATTTATTGAAATATACCAGTTGTAAGAATTTCTAATGAGTATATCACAGCAATAGACAGATATTTTACCAGTTTAAATATTTAAGTTTTTAATTGCTACTGTAATTGAAGCTTACAATTTTCATTCTAATCTAATGATACTCATCTGCTACTGAGTGTATCATGAGTATTACAAAATAATCATTAAAATGCCGCAGCATAAATATGTTACAATAATTAAACAACGCAACAGAAATATCTTTAATTATTAGTTATAGATTTGTTTTGATTTTTACGGTTGTATTTTAAATTCCATATTTTTTGTGTAGCATTGGCTTTCATAATATATAATGCCACAACGCCCCTGTTTAAATTCGTAATATGTACTTCTTGTAGCATTAGCATAAAACTGTTGAAAATTCTTAATATCTCCTTTTTTTTACTGCTACAGCTATATTATGAAATTCAAACTTTTGCATGTGAATGTAGTTTTAACAAGCAATGCTATAGAACGTGATTTCCCTTCGGCGTAATAAAATAGTTCGTAGCATTTGCAGAAAAGTCGAGACTTGATAGTGGATTTAAAACTGCCACTCCTTCCAGTTGTTTGATTTGAAAAATTTTTTAATTAATTTCATATAAAATAAGATGTTTCATTCTTATAGAAAATGTTGCTAGCATGTTGCCAGGTACATTTCATGTTTTCTTTTGCAATAAGAAGATAGAAACATTTTTGGCAACATTATTTTTTAATATTTTTCATATTATTTTTGGTTTTTATGAAGTTTCACAGCAACTTTTCGCATTTAAAAGCTTTGATTTGTAAGAAAACTGGCATATTTTTGTAATAAATTGATTTATATTTTAAAAATATTGAAAATATTATTAATAATACAGGATTTTCTTCAAAGTAATCAAAAGAAATCATCTTAATGATATGACAGAGGCTCAAGAAAAAAACTAAAGTTTAAGCTCAAACCGCAAAGCAATACATAGTATTTCCATTTCTGATTATCATAAGCATTTTACCAATAAATTATAAACAACTGTCGTTTAAACTAACGTTTTGTTTCTATCTTTTTTTTAATATTGTTGCATGTATGTCTGCTTTTTGAAGCATATGAAGTCATTTTTTCCAGTGAAATCAATTGCTTTTCTTAATGTCATTTGTAATCGTATGTCAGTTGGACCATTGATATATTCGCGCTTGTTCAATCACACACAATTCAGAGCACAGCAACAAAAATTTTATTGTCCAATGTTGTTAAAAAAAAAAAATGCAAGCCATGAAAATTGAAGAAAGAAAAAAACGGGTTATCAAATTGAAAGATGAATCTGAGAAAAAAATGGGAAAAAAAAGTGACAAACAAGACAGACAGGCACCCAACCAGCCGGCCAACAATGATGCTGGTCAATGGGCTGATTGAATGCAATGTACGATTTTGTATGGCATCTCATGGTAACGATGCAAGAAAAATGAAAGTTGTATGCTTTTTGGCCAGTTTTTCTTGAATTCTTATTTTCTGTTTTTATTTTTCTTTGTTTTACATTATGTTGGTAGGTATTGTAGCTGTAAATCTCTGTGGATGTGTATGTATATGGTGAATGATACATAAGTAAATAAATAAATACTTAAAGATATGAAGTCAAGTGCCACAAAACCCAGCAACATTTTAACTATTTTCCACGAGTTGCTTGATAAATTTTTAATTTTAAAATATTTCTATAGGAACCTTTTGATCATTTTTATTTTATTATTTAATTTTTTAAATTTTATTTGATTTTTGTAATTAAAAATGTTGCTGGGTATAGTTATTGCTACTTTTTTTATTATTCATTTTTGTTTGTTTTATACAAGTGAAATGCTCTGCTACTGATTAAATGTGTTTAACAAATAAATCCTGTTATTACTTGTGTTTTCTTTATGATACTGAACTCTCTTCGTTGGCCAGCAAAGTTACTTTAGGCCACAATACACATATATTTTATGATTTCAGTGAAAATTGTAAATAGTATAACATTTTAAACCATAAATTATAGAACTAAGACATGCTACGGTTTTGGATAACATGTTTAAGCTCCAGCTTATGTATAATAAATATATGAAAAAATTTTGTTTTAATTTGTTAATATTTATAAATATTAAATGTTATTTTCATAAAAGAATAGAAATATAATAGTAATTGTGCAGAGAATCCTTCTATAAAACAAGTACACAGAAGAAATATAACATTACTCGTAAGATGTTGAACAATATGTTGCGATACATTTTCAAAATCAAAGTACATATCCGAATATTCCTCAAGTTCTATAAAAATTAAGAGAAAATCAATATAAACAAGCTGTGCAACATTTTCGTGCAACATTTATTTAAAATCAAAATTAATCAGCCTAACCGTGTTTGGCGTTTTTCGACTACGCCAAGTACTAGATTAAAGACAAACGCCAGATTTTTCTTTAAGAAAAAAAATATATAAACTGTTGTTGTTTGAGAAAATTACCCACAATATTTATACAACTTGTGAATTGGCCAAATATTTTGATGTTTAATTAAAAATAAAGCCAAATAATTATTAAAAAGTTTAGCAACATTTTCCAGACTTAATTTTCAATATCACTATTTTACATTCAAGATTACTAAAACGTTTTTAAATGTTCGTGCAACACTTGATATAGCCTTCTTAAAAATTGTATAAAGTAAATCAAGATGATCTAATGTGTAGAAATCAAATTTTTATATAATACTAGATGATTGTGCCGGCTTCGCCCGGAAGCTATTTTCTTATATGGGGGAACCATTCTCCCCACTCATCAACTCATTTTTTCAATTTTGAGAGGCGGACGTAAACAATTTTGTACTACTTGAAATACGAACGATGACGCTTCTCGGGAATGAAGCGGACGTCTCGCCATCTTTCTGACAATGTGATGCAACGCTTCTAGTAAATGAGGCGGACATAGCGCCATCTGTCATTCAACAACTAAAACAATTTTTTTTGGGCGTTTTTTGTCTACGCCAAGTACTAGATTAAAGACAAACGCCAGATTTTACTTTAATCTAGTACTTGGCGTAGTCGAAAAAAGCCAAACAGGATAAGGCTGAATATGTACTGCCTTTTTATTGTTGCTAGTTTTCACATTAACATGTTACTTAGCAAATGTTTATAAGAATCTAAGCAAGCAAACAATACCTCATAGAATAGTTCTGAAATGGGAAAGAGTTTTATTTTATATTTTTAATTTGATAGAAATTCATTTAAAATAAACTTTAAAATGCTTTGCATCATCTTTAACTAAATTATTTATTTATTGTCATACGCATGTTGCTTCAACACTGTTGACCATAATATGATTAATTTAAATTGTGGTGCTTAAGATTATGCTTTATTTAATTAAATTTAAGGTAGTACTAGACATTCCAATTTGTGGAAAATGATGGACAACATTGATTTAATTTTACGAAAAATATTTTTATGAAACTAATTTATCCTAAGTATTACTTAAAAATCTATAAATAAAATATATTTGGCAGTCACCTGTTCCTAAAGATTCCATAAGATACAAATGACGATCATATAATTTCTAATGTTGACTTAAAATGTTGCAGGTTTTTTTTTTTTTGCAGAATGAACAGAATACAGCTTCAACTAAATTTTTGGTTTTTTATAAACTATTAATTACAATTTTGTTTCAATATTTTGACAGCATTACACTTGCAATGTTGAAGAGATTACCACGTTTTCGATAAAAATTGCAGACAAAATAAATTTAAAAATTATTAGCAACATTTGCTAGCAACATTTTTTTATAAATTTAAATTATTAAAGATACAAAAACAAATTAATTATTCATTTAAAATAGAGCTTCAACTAACGAAGAGCTCGGAAATGTTTAGCAACATTTTAATTTAACAATTAGTAGAAACTCTGTTTAACTCTCCATAAAATGATACTTAAATGAAAATTTTCATAACGCAAGTCTTTGTAGTTACTATCCTACAACCACACCATAAAGATGATAGTATATTGTCGTATTAACGAAAATTGCACTGGCAAAAACGTCTACTGCTGACATTTTAAAAACCAACATCAATTTCGGTGTCTTTCAATACTCATTATAAATCTACTGCAGGCAATTCAGAGGCCAATGCATGCTGAATATTTCGCCGATCTATTGTGGAAGTTGACCAAAAGTATGCACTGAAATATTTTTATTTTCTTCCCAATAACATTGAGAGCATTTGTAATGGTTTACGCTCACTGAAAATGCCACCACAAAACACTTTAACCAAAGTTACCAATTAAAATTTAGAGATTAAGCAAAGCATAAAATTTAATTGGCCACAAAATGAAAAACTAAAAAGAAAAAAATACGTATCATGCATGCATTCGTACAAAAACCAAACGCAACATTTTAAAAAAGAAAAATGGAAAAATAGAAAAACATTAAAAAAAGAAATACTTTTTTACAAGTAGAGCAGAGAAAATTGGTTTTTAAAAAAAGCTTTAAAGGCCTACAGCCTACAGCCTACAGCCTACAAGTAGACTATAAAAGTTTTATTTTAGATTATTGTATCTCATTCAGTTTTCATGTCTAATCTCTCAAGGTGAATCAAAGTTTATCAAGAGTTTTTAAAATTAAAAGTTGTGTTAATTTTTTTTTTTTGCTTCCACTCTGGTTGCCATTGTTGAAAACATTTCAATGGGCCTTTGATTTGATAGTGTGAACTTAATTCTGAGTGTGGCAGCAACGCACAAAAAAAATCTTGTTACAAATCGTATGTGTAGCAGAAAGTATATATGCATGTATGTATGTATGCTATTGAAAATAACACTTAAAGTGTCAACATTTAGCTTTTCATAGACACTCTTCTCTAGGGTTCTTCACAATACAGTGGCTTGAACAAATAAATCACAACTACAAAAAATCTCAAAATATTTTAATAAAATATTTCTTGCTACAAAAGCAAATGAAATAATAAAAATGGACATAAAACATTTGAAATTAAATTTTTTAACAGTTTTTGAAACGGGAAAACATTAGCATGCTACAAATTTCATAAAATATATCCTAGTTTTCTTTTCTATAAAAAAATTTAATATTTCTTACTTTTATTTTTGTTAAAAAAATGTCTATTCAACATTTTTTAAAAGACAACGCTGAAAAAACAGTAATTAGACTTTAATAAGAAAATTCGTTTAAATTTTCGACACAGAAATCAAGGTTTATTTCCGAATGATTTAACTAAACTTTATCTTTAAAAGCGTCTCAAGAATTTGTCCTTGTCTTGTAAGACTCTTCAATCTAGAAATATATTTCGATTGAAGATACGTGTGCTCCTCCTGTTCGTTCACTGCTATCCATCGGTCATATTTTACAGATTTTCATTGTATAGTTTTTTTTTAATAATGAAGGCGTATGAACAATATTAATTGTGCACTACAACCAGTAAATTCCTTACAATACAAACAATTTTCAAAATTTAAACTGCTAATTATAGCCAAGATATAATCATAAATTACTATTATGGCGTGAAATTGAAAGCAATATATTTACGCTGAATATCTTAAAATTTTAAGAGTTTAATAAAACGGAGAAAAAATTTTTGTAAAAATTTTTGTAAAAATTAAGTAAGAACTCTTTTATAATACCACCAAGTAAGAAAGTAAGTGTGTGGTCATCACTGACGGTTTCGGAAACGAAACAGAAACATGAAAAAATTCAAAATATCTCTGTCATTAGCCGCCACAACTTTATGACAGGAAAAAAGCATAGTTTTGAAGAAAACGAACTTTAAATTTTAAATTTTTTGACAATAAAATATTGCTATTTTCAGGGGTAGTCACAGATAAGTTTCATGGACAATTGGCCAAATTGACCAATTACCTTTTTCTCCAGATCAAGAGTGTCGTGATCTCAGCCGATCGTTTTTGAAATATACAACACTTGAACACAGTAGATTGTCTATAAACTGACTGGACTTATTATAAACTGAATTAGATTTAATTTCGATAAATAATTCAAATGTTAAAAAATAAAATTTTTCTTCAGAAAGCACAGCACCAAGTTGCGATTAATCACCAACATGCACAATGTCCCATGCTACATATGTTCGATCATAATTTGTTTAAAATAAATGCAATAATGTATGACTACTTGTTTTTCATTAATTTTCATAATACATATTTTCTACATATTAAAAGAATTTCTAGTCCTTCCAGGCGTATGATTATTATGAAATGCCGTGACAGTGTAGTAATTGTTTTAATAAAATCAATTTATTGAGGCTAAGAAATTAAACTTTTACTGGGCAGAAGTCAAGTGTCTAATTTTTGTTTAGTAAATTTTAAAATACAACAAAATCCAAAAAAAATACTTGCAATTATTTCCAGAGAGAGGCTAACTTCCTAAACGTTCGTATACAAAGTTTGTATACAGTATTGCTACTGTATTTAAATCACATACATATGCAAAGTTGCGAAGCAATGAATCAACTATAAAACCGATGCCTTATTTGCTTTCTTACTGCGTTAAAAATACTTGGCGGCGGCGTTTTGAAATGGTATACATTGTATAATTATTGTACTGCGGCGTTATGAAATGTGATGCTTTGTTCAAACACAAAGCAATTGACGTTTTGGAAGTCAGCCAGATTTTAATCTTAAGTTCTTATTTCCCGGATTTGCTCCACTGTTTTTCTATTATTAGTTATTTCTTATTTTTTTACCATGCTGTCTTCATCACCTACAATTTTATTGCAACCAGCACCACTTTTTCTTCACCTTTACTGACGTGTCCTAAATGATTGAATGAACGAATTTTAAATATGAAAAGAAACAACTGAACATAAAAGAAAGAAATTTTCTTTTACTATTTTTCTTCAATTCTATTTAATAAAACTTGACACATTTCTAGCCAGCCAAACTGCCAACCAGCCAACCAGTTCATCAGCCAGCCAACATATCAAAGGTGAAGACAGAAAAAGCCAACAAACAAAAATCCGTCAGATGTCGTGCCAAACACAAACAACAATAGTCAAAGCTGCCAATGAAAGAATGGTGATTAGAAAAGTGGTTAGCAAAAGATTTTCTTTTAAAATCAAATATCTTTTTTTTTCTTTAGCAAAAGGTAAGGACAACACAACCCATATTTTTTTTCTTTTCTTATAAAATTTTCATCGTCCTGGCAAATGTAATCGATGTATTCCATCGATGTGTTATTTTTTTTATATGCCTTTTAATGCCTTTTTCTTCTTACTTGTTTTTCATGGGAATTTATTTTTAAATTTTTTTAAAAGGTTTTTTCTCTCTATTCACATTATTGTCCTAAGTGTAATAAACCTTTTAAGAACATGTTACTTCCTACATACATGCATGTTGTTCTTCGGTTGTACTCTTGTAAAAGCATATTAAGTAGTGTTTTTCAAAAAGGCCAGACATTAGGAGAAGAGGCAGATTTAAATGTGCAACTGAGGTTTGTGTGCCTGAATATGGTTGCATTAGTGTTTCAGTAATTTTACTACCGCCTTTGGAAAAACATTTGTCTAAATGTATTCCTCCCTGGATTTATCATTGCTTTCATTTATGTATACCCTTTTCTACAATTGTTTGTTTTTAAAGAGCTTGTGTTTTATAGCCTCTTTGTTTTTAAGTGCCAATGTAAGAACTTGTGTTGTTGTCTGAGTATTAGTTGTTTTTCTCATTGATATTTTTAAGCATATTTTTAGGTGCAAATTACTATTTCTTTTTAAGATGAATTATGTGAAATTTGCAAAGTTTTGAGGAAATTGTTTGTTGTCCTCTTTAAGAAAAACTCTAAAAGGTTTTGGAAATAAATGCAAAAAATAAACTTAAATGTTTGAGCATTAATTGTAAAATTGTTTATTTGGTAAAACAAGGAATAAAAAATTTTCCCGACAAGGCGTATGATTAATATTAATTCACAGGTTATTTGAGTAAAAAAGACAAAACTTAACAAATTATACACCGATTTTCAAAATTAAAATAGCAAATAAAAGCTAATAAATTTCTTTATATAGAACCGTAACATTTTCAGAAAGACCCATTTAATAAAATTATTTAACAAAATTATCACATTATGATACGAAATTTATTAGAAAATCCTTTGTTCTTTTCTAAAAAAAAAAAATCATTCTTAACATTAATAAAAAAAATGCTTTCTATAGAACTTAAAATGTTTGTAAGATTTTTAATAACTATTTTTGTTTCTTATTTTTCGAAACCTTTTTCGTTGGCCCTCCAGCAGCCGTTTTACCACGACAGCGGCACAACAATTTACACAAGGCAACCAGCACGAGGACAACAGCCAATACAACAGTCAATAGGAAAGCAACAACATCTATCGAATACAATTGCCACCAAGGCATAAATATAGCTGGCGATTGCATATGCTTAGCACCATTATGTCTTATAACATACTCCACCCAGTAGCGTACCATTTGTCGGGGCGTCATTGGTCTGTCACGATATAATTTCGAAAATCTCTGTACATTTTCCGTGTAAGAAACATTTGTCAGGACCTCTATAACGGCTGCTCTAAAGGCTTCTTCGCTAAAGCGAGCATAGTCTAAGCCTAAGCCAAAGCCAGATTTCTCCACGGCAGCAATATTGGAATGTTGATCACCAAAAAAGGGTATACCCACCATTGGTACACCAAAATATTGTGATTCCACTACACTGCCCATACCGCCGTGTGTAATGAAAAGTTTAACCTTAGGATGGGCCAAGAGATCGTCCTGAGGCAACCAAGATTTGTAAATCATATTTGCTGAATGGCCTGGAAAATCTGAATCACCCCATTTCAGTATTACAGTGTAGGGTAACTTTGACAGGACATTGAAAATCATTTTAGCCTTGTCCTCGGCTAAATTGGATCCTTGCACATTTGTGCCCAAACTAAAGAAGATAACACCATTTTTCGAGGATTCAACAATAACCGCCAAGTCTTGTGGTAAACGATCAGGTTTTTCTTTAATTTGTATACCACCGATTTCAATAAGGGCCGGAACATTGGGCCTTATGGGACCCTGACTAAAGTGATGATTTGTCAAAACTAAAGATATATTTTTGTAGACCTCTTCCAGAGGTGGATAACGGTCAGCGGGAAAGTTGTATCTAAAACAGTTGGCGAAAAAAAACTGGGATTCATTAACCAAATTAAAAATTTGAGAAAAACTGTACTGATCGTGAGTATGGCAAAATTTCTATATATAATATGGCATTGAGATCTGGGATGAAGTTAATATTAGCGGATACGAGAAACAATATGAGGAAATTTAAATGTATTGAACGTTACTTTGATGAAATTTTAATATATGATTATGAAACACGAATTTTTATTAAAGAAAACCCTGAAACAATGTAAGAAAATATAAAAGGTATTGAACGTTATTATGAAACAATAAGTATTATATACAGGAATATGATTCGAGTTTTAGAAAGTTTATATTAATGGGAAAAACTTAAAGGTATATTATATGTATTGAACGTTACTTTTAATGAAATTGTTAGATATAGATGTATTTCTCATTTTAAAAACATGAGAATATATAAACGAATGTGTAAAGAGTTTTGAACGTTACTAATAAAATAATAATAAACAATTATGTACAGTAGCAGTTTAAGAAAGCTCAAAGTATTTTACCAAAAATCAGTTACTTTCAGCAAGCAAACATAAACATTTTTAAAAAAGAAAAGACGTATTGAGCGTAAATTTGAAAAAATTCAGAAAAATAATTTTGAATAAAATTTAAGGATTTGGAAAAGATTCTCATTAGCGGAAAATGCGAGCTAGAAATGCCAAACGTATTCAACGTATTCTAGTACATGATTCCGATTGCATATTTGGGATGATAAAAATAAGTCAACATTAGCGAAAAGAAAAATAAACGATATGTGGAAATGTAATATGTATTGAACGTTACTTGGCATAAATTCTTAAATATGATTTGGTTTCAAACTTGGAAATGCTTATAAATTTCTGAAAATAATAGAAAACCAGAAAAGAACTGAAGATATGTGAAATGTTTTGAACGTTACTTTGGTTTCCTGTTTCAGGAGTATTATTAATTCACGTCGATATACATATATTCACGTTGGCATTATTATCTTTACACGCAAATCTTAAATCTCTCCATTTTCATTACAATGAAACCTAACCAACACTATTGAAATTCAAATAATCTTAGATAATTTTATTTACAAATGTTTTCAAAAACTTCGAAAATTCGAACTTAGCTAAAAACTGTTTATATTGAACCTGAATAACTCTAAATAGCTCTGTCGAAATTAGAAAATTTTGTAATGTTTTTATTCACAAGATTTAAAGTTTCGAAAATAATAAATACTATAACATTTCGAAAATTCCAACAGAGATAAAAAAAATTTAAGTTTTATTATTTTTATTTTATTATATTTAAATTTAGATACTTATCTAAAATCATTTTATTTGCAATTCTTTAAAAACTTCGAAAATTCGAACATAGCTTAAAACTATTAATTTTGAAGTCAAGAATCCTAAATAATTCTGAGTCTACTAAAATACTTTTAATATAATTTTATTTACACTTTATTTCAATCTTCGAAAATTCGAACACAAATTCGAGTTGTAATAATTTATCTAAAAAGTTTTAATTTCGATATTGCAAAGCATTTCAAAGTAATTTCTAATATAGAAAGGCCCTAGCTAATTTTATTTAAATCGAATGCATTTTTAACAACTATTTTGCATTTTATTTAAACCGCAAGCACGCAAAGAGGTTTGTGAGTGACACCCATGAGGTTGCAGTTAATAATAAACAATCATTATTTTTTCATTTCTCATTTTATATTTTCAATTAATTTAAATTCATAGAAGCGAATGACCCGTCATGAATATGAATCAAACAACACTCTGGCCATGAATGTTTCAATTCAGTCTCATAATCAAACAGTTTCCTAAAGTCCCATAAAAGTGCTGCCAGTACATATTTGGGAATTTTTCCCCAAAGTCTGGGATTTTGAGTTTTTTTTTTTTAAGAGAAACCACATTCTTTCCATACACGTATGTATGTTTTTATTATTATTCCTAAATATTATTTATAGTAGGGAATTTTTTCACTGTGCCCAATCAAAGTGGCAGCCCCACTCATTTAATTAATAAAATAAAGAAGATTTTACCATAATGACCTTTAATAAGTTCAATGCTAATAATTTATGTAAATCAAGTTGTTCTTTATGATTGAATCGATTTTAAGAGAATATGAGCCAACAGAGAAATTATTTCGCTTAACTCTGTTGCAGTTTTTTATCAATGAAAAATTGTTTGTTTTTTTTTCGCTTTTAAATTGAGCTGTCGATCATTAACAAATGTTACACACAAACTGCATTTGAATTCGGTTACTTCATAAATATTACAATATTGTTCTTTAGAAAGTATATTGACAACAAAATTGTTTTACATAAAGATTATTGTTATTAAATTTTATTTTAGAAAAAGTTTCGATATTGAATTTTGTTTGCTAAATATTATCGATATTAAAATTTTTGTAAAAAAAAAACTTTATAAAAAATATATTTTTTATGGTAATGTTATAGATATGAAAATTTTTTTACAAAAAAATTATCGATATAAAAACTTACGGCCTATTTCACTATGTCGAAAGAAAATTTCCATATGTTTTCATTCGTACAAATACATTTGATACAAAAACAAATTCTAAAATTTTGTTTTTGTATCAAATGTATTTGTACGAATGAAAATAAAATTCAAAATTCTTTCGACATCGTGAAATCGGCAGTTAATAAATTTGATTAACGAAAGATTATCGATATCAGATTTTTTTTAATATAAAAATTTTCTATAAAAAAATTTACACAACAAACTGTTTTTTAGCAAAAATTATCGATATTAACATATGTTTACATTAAAGGCCGATACTAAAATTTTTTTGCACAGCAATTATCGATATCAAAACTTTTCAATAGAAAACTTATGGATACGAAAATTTTTTATAGAAAATATATCGATATTAAAATTATTCTAACGAAAAACTATCGATATCAATACTACTCCATAGAAAAATATCTATATCAAAACATTTTCTACAAAAAACTTGTTAATATTGAAACATTTCCTAAAGTTATCGATATGAAATTTTTTTAAAAATATCAGATTTAAACTTTTTTAATGTTAAAATTTTCCTATAAAAAAATTTTCCACAACAAACTTTACCAAAAATTATCAGTATTAAAATTTTTTTTAGATAAATTTTCGATACCAAATAAATTTTTACACAAAAGTCATCGATATCAAAACTTTTCGATAGTAAAAAGATTTTCTAAAGAAAAAATGTCGATATTATAATTTATTTATAAAAAAATCGTTAATTTGAAAATATTTCTTTAAGTTAACGATATCTAATTTTTCCAAGTTTTCTATGATAGAAAATTAGATTTTTTTTATGAGGAGTATCAGCATTTTTAGCAAAGAGTATTGATACTAAAATTTTTCTAATATCGATAAAATTTATCGATAACAAACTTTTGTAAGGAAAATTTTTTTTACAAAAAGTTTTGATAGAACATATTCATTAATGTACAGGGTGTCCGCCGGGAAGGTATACTACTTTGTTTTGCCGCCATTTTTGCAAACATTAGTCTTAACAGTTCATATTTGGTAGTCGTGGATAATCCAACGAGTTTTAATCGATAAAACATTTTATCAAAATCAATCATCGATTACTGTGACGATGAGAAAGTTACGTGAAATTTTTGGGAGAAACAACGTGAAAGCAAAACGCACTATTTATCGTGTAGTGAATGATTTCGAAGAAAGAGGGTCTGTAGGTGATAGGCCCAAGCATGGACCACAACGTACTGCAAGATCGGCTAAAAACATTACTGCTGCTCAAGAAAATGTTCAAAACAACTCATCAACCTCAATTCGACGCCGTGCTCTGGAGCTTGGTCTTCAAAGAACAACTTTGGTCACAATTTTGCACAAGGATTTTAATTTGTTTCCATTTAAGATTCAGTTGATACAAGAGCTTCTTGCACAAAACCATTTACGCCGCCGTACATATGCCAATAGGATGTTACAGCTCGCCCATGACAACCCCGATTTTCATGAAAAAATCATAATGAGTGACGAGGCACATTTTCATTTAAATGAATATGTGAATAAACAGAATAAATAGTGGTTCTGGGCAATGGAAAACCCTCAAATTATTCATCAGTCACTTTTGCATCCATTAAAAGTGCTAGTCTGGTGTGCAATTTGGTCAGAAGGAATCATTGGACCTTACTTCTTTGAAAATGAAAACGGCGTAACGGTAACTGTGAATGGGGAGCGATATCGTGATATGATTGAAAACTTTTTAACGCCACAACTACATGCTTTGGGCTTGATTAACATGTGGTATCAACAAGACGGTGTCACATCGCATGCAGCCAGGATTACAATGGAATTACTGCGAGACCTCTCTCCGCAACAAGTTATTTCAAGAAGTGGTGATGTTGATTGGCCTCCACGGTCGCCTGATTTGACTGCTCCGGACTTCTTTTTGTGGGGATATCTGAAAAGCAAGTTTTATGCAAACAAACCAGAAACGCTTGAGCAACTCAAACAAAATATTCGTGATGAAATTAATGAAATATCGCGTGAAATGTGTGAGAATGTAATGAAAAATTTGCTCAAAAGGGCTCGCATTTGTGAGGCTAACAGAGGCGAACATTTATCTGATATTGTATTGCATACAAAATTGATAAAAAAAAATTTTGAAAAATTAATTATTTTTTTAAAAAAATAATTTATCAAAATTTTGTTTTGTAGAAAATTTTTCTATAAAAAGTGTAGAATTAAAACCAATCGGTTGAAAAATTTCGATAGCATTTTCGTTTGACAAAGCTATAGAGCAATAATTTAAAGAAAAATTATCGATAACATAATTTTTGGGTAACATAAATTTTCTCTAACAAATAATTTATAAAAATAATTAGGCTTTTAGAAAAATGTTTATAATGCAAAATATTGAGCACATGTTGCTGACAACAATAATGCAACATTAACATTATTGAAAATAAAACAAAACTGCCTCCTAGACAGACCACTTTATAGGCCTCTAGTAAAAAAGTTAAAATAACAAATCAGAAGACTTGCTAGCTTTCAGTACACACTTACCTATAAAACATTTCCATTTTCCACTTCATTAAATTCGTCAAAATTATTTCCTCAAAACCATGAGCCAACATATTTTGAACTCTATTCCAGAAATTCAAATGTTGTCTCAAGCCACTGTATAAAGTGGGCACATATGAAACTTCCAAAAAGTTTCCCAGCATTCGATTTAGAGGAAATATAGGTTGTATCACAAACGACAAAATTATGGGACACTGAAAATGGGCACCCAATCCTAAGAAAAAATCGTCCAAACAATAACCCAAAATGATGGCATCAAAATCACCGGGTTTGTGAGTGTGTAGAAACTCTAACATTTTATTATGATTTAAAGTATCATTGGCCACTTTAGCGATTTGCGAAATGGCACCATTTAGTTCACGATAAATATGTGATGGCTTCTGGACCATTTTTTTGGCGAAATTGTTAAGGACCAAGTTACCATCCATTTGAATGTACATGTAATTGGCTTTAGGATACACATTTGGTTGGGTGGCAATAACGGTGACTTCATGGCCCTCAGCCGCTAGGACATTTGCTATGGCACAGTGTACTAATAAATGAGATTTTGATGGAGCCGGGAATACACTAAGAATACGAGCTGTCTGTATGTGTCCATAAAAGGGGCACATAATGGCAAATAAACCGAGACTGAAATGCTTCAACATGACTCAGTTTATTTTTTTATAATATTTTGTTTTTTTTTTTAATTTTACTCTTTTTAACACAACTTTGAATAAACGTCAATTATCAAGTTCGAACAACAACTAACTGAGTATTTATGTCGGTTACACATTAATCCACCAGTTTACATAATTATATTATCACTTTAATGAATTTCATTTGTTTGTCAGTTTGCAATCAAAAGTAAATAAAAAGGAAAGTGTAATGCTCTGCAAGGTGTGGCTGAAGAAATTTTTTTATAATATTTTTAATAGTAGTACGCAACAGTGATAACAATCGATGATAACATTTTTTCAGCGATAATTCTTTGTAGTCAATACAGATAATAAAGTTGATTACAAAAATTTTTAATTGAAATATCATGATCTACTCAGAAATTATCGATAAAAAAAACTTGGGTGACAAATTTTATTATGCAAAACGGTTATCGACTGCAAATTTTCTTTTCGATTAGAGATATATCGATAACATATTTCCTATTAATAAAAAATCGATTACTTAATGTTTGGATTAAGTAGTTATCGATAACAAAATTTTTGTACAGAAAGCAATTTAATATGATATTTTTTATGTAGAAATATTAGCGATGACAAACATTTTCTAAAGCAATATTTTCAATGGTAAAAATTTTGCAAAAAGTTTGTTGATAACAAAATTTCCCTTATCATATACGGGTATAGCCGTTTACCTGTTTTTCCCCATAATAATCTATCGATAACAATATATTTATACGCGACCATTCTCGATAATCACAATACCCACCCCACAGTAAAAAAAATCCGAAATAATATTTTCTCAATAAAAAAATCTCCGATTAATTAGTTTTCTAAAATTATCAATAAAACAAACCCTACGAGATTAGCGATAACTGATGACATAATTTTTATAGAAAAATCACTGATAAGTTGATTTTTATCCATGTAACAAGCAAATACAATACCGTATTTTTGTATACCAAAAATCGATTACTTAATTCTACTATAATAGTTATCGATGACTAAAATTATATAGTATAAAAGCTATCGAGAAAGATATGTTTCTTTAGTTTACAAACTTGTTTTGCAGATAAAAACATCATTCTCAAAAAATTTTTGTCAGAAAATTATCGATAACAAAATATTTTAGAGAAACTTTATTGATCAAAAAAATGTTTTAACTATAGATTTATATAGATAATTGCGTAATTTGTCATCAAATACAATCGGTGACTTAGGTGCTGTTTATACAAGACGAACGAGTGATTTGAGTGTAAAATTTGTATTAAAAGCACTCAGTTTTTAGAGTGGTTTCCATACTCGTTCATCTTGTAGAAACACCATCTTATTTTTCTCGTATATACATATATATGAAAGTTATCGATAAAAAAACCGTATAAAAACATTAATCAATAACAAAATTTTTCTACCGAAAATTTCAATCACAAATTTTATTTTACAGAAAACCTATCGATTGTTAAAATTTCTTGTGTAAAATTGTCGATTACAAAATTTTTCGATAGTAAATTATTTATAAATAAAAATGTATAAAAACAGTTTATATAGTACAGACAAACAACTTTATACGGGGAAGAATTCAAGGGAAAAAAGCCATTTATTCAATGAATTGTTCATTACCCTAATGTACTGGTACGTTCATTCAATGAAACGTTTCTTCACTAATTTTGTTAAATACATAATTACTAAAAAGAATCGATTAAATGAGCCATTTTACATGAAACTTTAATGAAGTTTTTCATTGAAACAATGTATGCGGACATTGAATCAATGTATTCATTGCAAAAATATTTGTGAATCTTGATCAATTATGCAGAATAATTTTGTTCAATAACAAAACGATAACGATAATTGCTTCCGACGAGCATTGTATAAAACTGTAAAGTAAAGTTCCAGGAGACTTTATACTCTTACTCAACACTCCTTTACGGCTTTCACTGTACTAACCTGTAAAATTTTTCCATTTGCCACTTTATGGAATTAGTTAAAATCAATTGCTCAAAACCAGTAGCTGGGAGATTTTTAATTCTATTCCAAAAATTCAAAGACTGCAGAATATCACTATACAAAGTGGGTACATACGATAATTCCAAAGGGTTTCCTAGCATTTGATTTATCGGAAATATAGGCTGAAGCAGATAATTATGGGACACTGAAAGTGACCACCCAAACCCAATATAAAATCTTCCAAACAATATCCCGAAATAATGACATCAAAGTCTCCAGCTTTGTGGATTTTCAAAAATTCCGACCTTGTTTTATGATTTAAAATATTATTAGCCATTCGGAGTAAATGTGAAATGCCTCCATGGAAGGCACGATAAATATGCGTTTGTTTCTTAATCATATTTTGGGTTAATCTGCTGAAGAATAGCTCTTCTCCTCCATCAATATGTATGTAAGAGTAATTGGCTTTTGAATACATATTGGGTTGAGTGGCAATAACGGTGACCTCATGACCAGCATCGGCCAGAGTATCTGCTACAGCACAGTGTATCATAAGATGAGAGTTAGATGGTGACGGAAAACTCAAAGAATGCGAGCAGCTTGTGACTGGAGGGCAACAATAAAACAGAGCATGCCAGGTAATAACATGACTCATTACTAGATCGTTAACTGTGGTATAATTATATTTTTTCTAAAACACGAATTCGCACAACCGTTAACGCTGCTGAACGAATAACTAACTACTGGTTGAAAAAAAAAATGCATGAGACTCTCATGCTAAAGTTTAAAATTTTGTTAATTTTTATATAAATATATTTTGTTTGTTGTAAACATTATAGTCAAGGTAAAATTTATTTTTATGTCATTTAATTTTTAAAGTTCAGATGAATTTGTTTAATCTGAAAGTCTTAAGACAGTGCAAGCTTAGCACACTAAAATAAATTATGTCATTATAAAGAAATAAAATAAAAAACCCGATTTAAAACAAACAACAACAAAATCATGTTGTTGTATTTTAAACTCAATTTTTTCGAATTCTTTTGTTTTGTATTTATGTATGATGCATTGAAGAAAATTAATTCTTGAAGCTTTCTGTAGAGGAATTATTATTAACAAAATTTTTTCGATCAACAAATTATTCCAGTAAAATGCACAATAAAAAAAATTTTTGTACTGAAAAGTTATCGATAACATTATTAAAATTATCGATAACGTAATATTATCGATAGCAAAAAACCTTTTAATGGTATCAAAACCAAATCTTATAGTAACGTTGACAAAAAATTTACAACAATTTAATTATCGGCAGTACGATCATTTCTATTTAGATATGTTATCGGTAAAAAATATTTATAATATGAAACTTAAACAGCTTAAAAAGCTTATAATTCGGCTTAACAATAATATATTCATTTTTTTATTGTTTTTGTTTTTTTACCACTTAAATTCCTGTTAATATGTTCTCTTATTGTCTGATTTGATTGCAATCAAACAACGATGAGTGAATGAATGGTACTTGCGTTTGGGTTGGTTGGGCGTGTTTTATATTTCCTCGTATTTTAACACTTACTGATAACAAACAACAAAAAAGACTTCCATGCAGTCTGATAAGAAGCTTAAATTTTTTAATTATTTAAGATTAGTATTGATACTACATAATTTTCTACAAAAAAATGGTACATCTACAAGCAGAAAATGTACTTTGGTGTTCGTTTTTTAAAAATGTTTTGCTCTCTAAAAGGGCAGTGTATTTTGTTCTAAAAGAATCGCCCTCACTAATGGTGGAAGGCATTGCACTTTTTGCCCCGTCAAAATCAAAAGTGATAGTGCCCTGTAAAACTTAGCTGTCAGCTGTTAAAAACAGGGCGTTCCACGTTTTCAGTGAAAAAACAAGCTGCATTATTAGACTTTTTCACTTTTTTTCAAATCGCATTTTTTTTTTATTTGCTTATAACTAGGGATGCAACCGATACCGATACCGATACCGATATATCGGCGATACTTCTGGTTTTCCGATATATCGATATCGGCGATATTTTACTGTCGATACGCCGATACTTCTTATATTTTTTTTTAGAGTTTTTTGAACAAAATATTCAATTTTCAACTTTTTTTTTGCATGACAACTATGAGAAATACCATATTAAAAGCAGAACATAAAATCAAAACAGAATACATAATGAAATTGTTTTTCTATTTTGCTTTGCACCATAGTAATGAAATGTTCTCTCAATGTTAAATCTTGTATGTGTTTGTATGTCTTAAGATTTTTTTCAAGGCGCATTAATACAAGTGGTGGTAATTTTACAACAATTACAACTTAAATTAACAACTGACATCTCAGCCCCTATGTCAACATGTACAAATTTAGAGGCTACAATCCATAAGCAAAGCCACTGCTACATTGTCTGACGATATTCCGCTAGTTAACAGTCTTCGAACATTATTAGAAAACATAATACATGAATCAACGGAGATGGAGAATAGTTCGGAGTCCCAAAAATTTGCGACTAACTTAGCAGCAGCTCTGAATGAAAGATTTGAGGGTTTAGAGAATAATGAAACCTATTATTTATCTGCAATTCTTGACCCTCGATACAAAGCTCGAATATTTCAAAGACAATCGACTTCAATCCTATCGAAAACACGTCTTATTGAGCTGCTTAACATGACTCTACATTCCGAAAGTGTTGAAGACACAGTCCTCTCTACACCTCGCAAAAGTTCTGATAAGTCTACGAGAAGTACTCCCCTTTGGAGCGTATGTGAAAAAATTATAAGAGAATCCGAGGAGGATGATCCATCCTAAGCTGTGGTTCTGCTAACGAAGAAGTCGAGAGGTACCTTAGATCTCCTAATATTCCTAGAGACGCAGACCGTCTTGTTTACTGGCGCAATGACATATCCTACCCAAACTTAAAGAAAATGGCGCAGAAATACTTAAGTTTTAGAAATATGATAAATAGTTATAGAAATATGATAAATACGCGATTTGATTAATGAGTTATGGCATTTATATATTTAGGTAACGATATGTACATACAATTTACATAAAGAATACTGTTTTAATTTAAATTAACATATTTCTAGTATGTTCTAATTTTCGAAGTTATGTTGGAATTTTCGAAGTTATGTTCGAATTTTCTAGATTATCTTCGAAAATTATTGTGTCTTTTTATTTCTAAAATATGGGTCCCGATGCCCAACTGACAAGAAAGACAATGTTTTGCATACCTATCTTGCTAAAGCTTCTGCGACCGAAATTAAAATATTATTTTTATTTCTATAAAAAGAACAAAAACTCAAGTCTTGAATTTGAATTCCAACTAAAGAAATACATGGCTATTTCTCAACTAAATATGTGTCCTAAATTTTAAGGCCTCTCATTTCAGCATCGCATAGCTACTTTTCTTGTTTTCTAGCTGTGTTCGAAAATATTCCAACTATTCTAACTCAATTTTTTAAATGTTTAATGTTTTTATTTTTTCTTAAATAGTTTTATTTGATTTGATCCCTTATATACACATTTTGAAAATTCTCTTTTTTTTTTTTTTTAATTTAATAAATATTTTGTTATTCACTTACTTGTACATTTGCTCGGATTTCCTTTGCATTACGTTGGTCAAAATAAGCTGCTCAAAACCGTTGGCCAAAAAGTTTTTAACTCTGCTGGCGAAATTCATGGACTGCTTGTAGCCACTATACAAAGACGGTACATATGAGGCCTCCAAAGGATTGCCAATCATTTTATTAATAGGAAATATTGGCTGCACCATAAACGATAATACAATGGGGCACTGGAAATGTGCACCAAGGCCCAACATAAAATCATTAAAAAAGTAACCCAATATAACAACATCAAAATCTCCCGATTTATGACTTTGCAAAAAATTCAACATTTTCGGTTGATTGTATGTTGTGTTGGCCATGTCGACAACATGCGAAATAATTCCATTAAATTTACGATAAATAGAAGATGGTTTATTTAACATATCCTGGGCAAAACTGCTATCGAACATTTCGCCAGGTATATGAATAAAATTATATTTGGCCCTTTTAAACATATTGGGTACATTGGCAATAACTGTTACATCATGGCCCGCCTCAGCCAACGCATCTGCTACAGCACAATGAATTAATATATGTGATTTGGAAGGTGATGGAAACACTCCCAGAATACGAGCTGCCTCTGCTGTTACAGCCTGGCAGCAGATTAAGCTTAATACAAAAGCTATGCACTTTGATTTCATAACTAAACGTTTGTTTAATTATAATTTTTAACTCTGCTGTGCGACAATAATGTCCGCACTCTAACTGTTACTGATCTTTACTAAAATTTATTGTAAATCAATATTTTTGCAAAAAAGACGAAAAATTCAATCATGAAAGATTTTTAATTCTCTCACTGTAAATTCTATAGTTAGTTCTCTCTCGTACACAAACAAAACTATGTATATAAGTATGTACGTATGTTCTCTGTATAGCGGTAATCTTTATGTAGTTTGTTATCACTGATTTTTTGTGGTCTGTGTGCAGAGCTGGAAAGTTCACCAATATTGTATTTTGCGTATAATATGTTTTGCAACGTCATGGAATTTTCAGCTTTATGCGGACCGAATGTACATATTAACAATTTAACTGTCTGAATGTGAGTAAAAAGTTTAGTGAGAATCTTTTAAATCGAAATATATAGTTAAAAAATAATATTTACTTAGTATGGGTGTGGCGTTGCCCATTTTCATAACCATTAAATAATATTGTGACAATGACTTACATAAGTATCAGTAGTAAAAAAATTTTTCGACCACCCACATAGAGTACTAACAGTTTGATGAGAAGCGACTGAGCAGTAATAGTTAAAAAATAATAATATAGTACACAGTATGGGCGTGGCACAGCATACTTTTTTTCAATAAATTAATTAAATTGTCAAACGATATCCATGTGTGGGCCGCCTTTCTTGAACAAAATGCATTTAAATAAAAACCGACTAAGTGAACAAAGTTGGAAACAATATTATATAATTAATATGGGCGCGTCATTAGCCACGTCCTTAATAACAATACAGTGCTGCTAAAGCATCTTGCAAATGCAACTATTTAATTTTCTACTATTTATTTTTAGTTTAAATTGAATTCCATTTGTTCCTCTGTTTTATTTTCACACTGGTAAATCACCTCGAATAAATTTTATTTGTAACCAAAAGTGTGCACTTTACATACTTTATCATAGTATGTATATAAAATATTAAAATAAAAACAAGTGTTTCAAATCCCTTTGTTTCGTTTGCTTAAATTTTCGTTAAAACTTATTTTAAAATAAGTTAATATTTTGCTCAAGATCATGCTACAAACTAACAGCACAATATTATTGTTATATATTCTTAAATGATAAATTTAATTTCATTTCCATTCGTTTCTTTGGAAAAAATTCCGTTAAAAATTAGTCACACGAAAGCCAGAGTGTTTAAAGATGTTCGGTTACCTATTATTTGGTTTGAAAAAAAAGGAAACATACATTTGTTTCAGTTCCAATTGTTCCTTGCTTTCAATTTGTGTAATATAGCGAATGCTGAACAATAAATTTAATTTAACTTCCCACTAATAACACATTGAATAAATCTTCTTCGTATATAAAGTTTTTCCAGACAAGTGTTTCAAATCCGTTCGGTTCCTTTAAGAAATATTTCTTCAAAACTTTTTCTTCAAATATTGCAGTTTTTTCTAAAGGATTATGCTACGAAAGTCTTCAAAAATATTATAGTTTTATATTCCTGTAAATAAAAGTTCGATTCACATCCATTTGTTTATTAAGAAAAGATCAATTCTAGAGCTAGTATGTAGACGTTTTTTGATGATTTATAAAAGAAATGATGATGATTTATAAAAGAAAAAAACATATGTATATGCTACTATTGAAAAACTTTTAAATTCGATGATTTGGCACGGCATGATCATTTTTAATTTAACAAAACAAAAACAAAACTTCACAAATAATTTAATTAAACAAATATTTTAAATTTCACTCAATTTGTATAGGCTAGACTCTATCTCTTTACATATTATATTGCCACACGTTTTATCATTTTTCTTTGAATACTTTTTCCTACAACCGATATATTTAATTAAAAAATTATTTGTGTTTCATCATTTTTATTATTTTTCCATGTTGGCTGAGGTTGTCGTTTTTCCCCAAATTCCATGTTATATTTATGTCTTTGTTTTAGTTGTCGTTAAAAAACGACACATATGTACGTGTATTCGCATGTTGGCAGACAATAAATATTGACAATATTGATACTCTCGTTGTTACATCGACTCAATATATGTAGTTGTTGTATTAATCCTTATAAATATTGGACATGAACATGTACCCGTAGTCAACTAAATTAAGCCGTCACAAGTGTTGCGAAGGAAATTAAATTTAAAGTATTACAGTTTTTGGCATTTTATATATTTATGTATGCATGGATGTATGTGTGGAAGGTAAGTTTTGTGACTGCACAGTGGATTGGAGGGGGAAATTTACAAAACATCCTTTTTATTTAGAACAAAGAAAAATTTTAATCATTTATTTTATACAACTTCAATATAAAAAAAAATAAATTTAATTTTAATTTACAATATATTTGTGCGAAATAAAAAAAAACAATATACATTTTTATGGTCCCCCAAAGAATACTGTTGCATTTTGGCCAGCTTCTGAGCCACCTCCATCACTGCACACATATAATACGCACTCAAATATGTTAGCAAAAGGTTACAAACAATATATTGAATATAAGGAAAAAACGCGTTTGGTTTTCCAATAAAACATTTATATGTGTCCCTCGTTACAGGACAAAAGCTGACAACAAATATAACAACATGGAATAAAAGTACAATAAAGAGAAGGCTACAAGAAGAATGTTTAAAATTCCAATATAATTTCCATGATACAGATAATAAATCGAATTTTTGGCGAAAAAACGAAACACAAAGAAATTTTATTAAATTAAAACAAAAATAAACGAGTAGTTTAAAGCGGAAAATAAATTAATTCATTAAATACAGTTAAATTTGGAACAAGTGGAATTAAAACAAAAGAATTGTTTAATGAGAAAATTTACATTGATAGGCAATCATTTAATATGAAACTAAATATATTGATTAAGAAACGGTGTTACTAAATGAAGTGGAAATGGAACAATACAAATTTGTTTTTGATTTGTATTAGAAAAAGAAAAATTTTCAATTGTTTGATATCGTTCTTATTAAATATTAAAACCCTTAAAATATATTAAACATTTTGTTCCAGCATATTCATGCTTATTTTCTTAAAGTGAAACACATGAAATTGAAACCCAATTTTTTGCTCTAACTATCCGTTTCTTATCTGTCGTGCAATTGTAGGTCAACTTTTTACTATATTTAGTACATAAGAACAAGTTGGAACAAATGGAATTGAAACAAAAGCTTTTACATTCTTATAAGCTTTTGTTTTGCAGTATTATAATTCATCTAGTGCAGATGTTAATTTTGATATTTATGTCAAGCACCCAAAAGGAATGCTATGTTGCAAGGACTTAGAGAAAAAATCATTTAACAGTTGCATGGCATCATTATATTCAATAATAGAAAAATTTCTAGAAATAAGTCCAAAAGTTTCGATATGTTAAATGGAATTTTCTAAGCAAATTTGAATCATTTCAGTGCTAATTTAACGGCTTGACTCACTATGTGGAACGATATCGTTCGCTGGATTTCTAGATGTAAAAAACTAACTTGCATGTCCCTAATAAGTGATTTTATTCAACTAATTGAACTAAATGGATGTTTAGAAGGTCGCAAGGCAGATGTTTATCGTTTACAATTCCAGCACTATCCATCGGTCGTAAATGCAGCTGTATTGAGGAACAAATGAAATTGAAACTGCAGGCATCATATTAATAAGTTTTAGGAAATTAAAAATAAAATGTTTCACACTAAATGGATAAAAAAAAAAATCAACGGTCCAATGAAAACGAAACACAAGTTTTTCGAGAGCAACTAAAAATTTCTTTTATAATCTTTAATTTACAATTTCATTTAAATGTCCAATTTTGTAAATAACTGTTACTGGAAAAAAACCAGCATATATAAAAGGAACATGTGGAATTGAAATAGATTTTTTTCAATAATTATAATTTTTTTTTATTATATTAAGCGTTGTTAAGAGAGCAATTATACAAAAATATAGTACAGAAATGATTGGAATTGCAACATTTGATGATATAATGCATTTAAGGGGACAGATTGGAACTTGAAAACTAAATTTTCTGCTTGATTTTATCTTATATTTTTGTGTTAATTCTTAGCCCGATGCAAATCTAAATTTATTTTCTTTGTTTGTGTAATATTTTGCATGCTATTTTAACTTTGAATTCCTATAGAATTTTTTCCAACATTTCAAAATTAAGTATTTATTACGAATTTAGCAAAGAAATTTCACAGAAAAATGTGTGCTCCAACAAATTTATGAAAATAAATCCTGATATAAATATCATTATTATTGGAAAGAATTTATATATAAATAATATTGCTGGTCTAGTAATGTCATAAAGGTAAAGTAAAGCTATAAACTTTGGTAATGCAAGTTTAAGGTATGAATTGTTTAAAACAAAAAACTGAAAAAACTTTTATATCGACTTTTTGGAAACAATTTTAGCTAATGGAACAGCTAGCACAACAATTTAAGGATGTTGATTATTTCTTATTTCATGATACTATACACATGTATTTCTTACAAATCGAAATGATTTAACTCTTTTATATATCTGCTTAATACCTGTTTGTTGCCAAAGAAAAACCATCTCACTTTAGTTAGCCTTCGCACACACACATGCATATGCATTTGCAACAGCAGCATTACCATATTTTTTTCGGTTATTTATGGTAATTCGTGGGGCAGCCCAAAATATGTGCCACAAAACACTAGCAGGCAAAGGGATTTAAGCCTTAACATTTTTCGGTTTTATTACGGATTTTGTTTGCTTCCAACTCTTTGGTTTTTGTGAAAGGTAACATATTTTTCAATTTGTTAAACTTAAATATCTACAAAATCGTACCGCACATACCAATTCAGAAGTTTAAGGTCATGAAAATATTCATTTCCAACAAATGTTCATGTGCATAAATATTACACAGAAAAGTATTAATGGATTTAAAATTCAACCATAAAGTTTTGAGGAAAAAATAATAAAATTAATGTGCGGCTGTAACATACCACAATTTTGTTATTGGCCTACAGGTTTAGCAAAAAATATTTATTTATTATGATATTCCTTTTTAATGTATTTTCTTACGAAATTCAAATTAAAAAAATTCAATGGTTTTTAGTGCAAAATTTTGGAAATCGAACAAGTGGAATTGTAACAAATTTTCCCTATATCATCAATAACAAACTAACAACAATAAAAGCTGTAATAGCAACTTTTATCAAATAAATAATTACTCATGCATAAACAAGTTGAATTGAAATGTTAGCATTAAAAAAATAAAACAACAAAAGGCAAAGAGAAAATATACATGAAATCTAAAATATATATATAAGCACATACATATATATGTATATGTATGTATGTACATAAAAATTTTAAGTGGAACAAATGGAATTGAAATAGAAAACTTAGCAGTTGCAAGTTTCTATGTACTTTCTATAACCCCGAAAATACCCCCGAATGGATTTTATTAATTTTAGAATGACGTTGAACATGACAGCATAAGCAAAGCGAAACGATTGAAAATTAAAATAATTTTTAAATTTTAATTTGTAGAAAAATATATATTTATATTAGCTCAAAAATATGAATAATATATAAAAGATTTTAAAATGAAATAACTGGTATTGAAACAAAACAAAATATGGAACTTATTACTTTCATTATTGTCTAAGAAGAAACTGAATATGTTCTCTTAATTATATCCACAATATTGGACGAATATATAATTTTCGGCATGTGGTGAATTGAATAAATGATCAATGTTTATCTGCAATTTTAACAATTTAATTTTTAAAACCACTAACTTGTTAAATAAACATTTTTTAAAAACTTATTAGTAATCAAGCAAAAATTATACAACTAAAAGCTGTAAATATATATGTTCTTTAGCATTTTTATTGAAAAACAAAATTTTCATTTAGTCAAAAATTTGCTTCGAGATTTACAAGGAGGAACAGGTGGGAAGAAAAAAAATATTGAAAGTTCATTATGAGTTTTCTTTGTTAGGCACAAACATAAAAAAAATATACACAATGAAACTGGCGGAATTAAAACAATATGTTTTAAGATAAAAATTGTTCTAAATAAATTTATAACAGATACTTATTTTGTAGATATTTTTGTTCATGTAAAACAAGTGAAAAGAAGCCATTTCGTGAAAAATTTTCTTGCATTCTTTCCTCTGTGTCTTTTTCTTTCTTGCCGGTTTTTATTAAAACAAAAAAAATTAAAAGTTTAAAAATTTGACACAGAGCAATACGTGTAATTGAAACAAAACATACGTGGAATTGAAACAAAAGATATTTTAAAGACCTTGTAAAAAGATTATTGACTTTAATAAATTTATTTTTGATTATCTAGAAAATTCTAATTTTAAAGCGAAATGAAACAAGTAAAATTGAAATTAAAACTTTACCCAATTAAAAACCTTAGAAAATTTTCGGTTAAACTTTTACATTATTCCGAAACAAATGAGAAAACTATACAAATTTCTTAGAATTCATCAAAATTTTGAAAGTGAAACAAATTTAGATGAAACAAAAAAAATTTTTTATTCCAAAAAATTTCCAAAAAGAATACCGTTAAGCAAGTACTTCTTCTGTTAGTGCCTACCAAATTTTTTAAAAACATAGAAAAGGTAGAATGAAACTTGGAGAATTGAAACAATATATTTCAAAGGATCTTCAATGTTCACTGTAAAACACTGCGTGTGTGTTTTGCTTAATGGCTTTTATTTCTATATGTACATATGTTTATTTGAATTTTTTACTAATGCTAATTAGTGGGAGTGGCAATTCCCGCTCTTCTATACATAATATTGATTTTTCACAGGCACAGTTCTCATAAGAATTAATTAAGTAAAAATTATAAAATTAGTTTTACTTTATGTAGGCGTGGTGTTCCGTACCTTCTCTACTCTCTATCTTAGTTACATTAGCACTCCAAATTAAGCTTTTGGAAAATTTCCTTAAATTCTCAATTGAAATTAGGTATATTTTATATGTTGTGCGGTAAGCAAATGATGTTACAAAAAAATTACCTAAATTATACTTTGAAGTATGCCTACATAAAGACCAAATGTTAAAAATGCTGTACATAAAATATTTTGGCAAAAAGACAAATTTCAGCAGACAAAATGGCCAGCGTACAAAAATCTTCAATACGCCAAAAAAAAAAAGTAGAAGGCTTGAACATTTGAATCGAAGAAACCCACACCGAATTAATATTTGCAATGCCAACATTAATTCTAGCCAAGAGTTAAAGGTGATCTTTTATTTACTTTTACAAGTTACAATATTGCAATAGCAATACTTGGCAATATATTCCAGTGTCTGCTATAGAGTATCTCTCAATAATGTCTAGATTGGCCATTATAGTTCGAATATGCATGTATGTATGCATGTATGCATGTATGTATGCACTTTTCACACACATGCATATAAATTACTTCAACAGCTGTTAAATGAAAAACAAGTAAATTTATTTTCAAAGCAAATGTATTAGACTCAAAATAGTTTACACTCATGCTCTTTCACATCCGTTTCCTTCTCAGTAGTCTAGAAAAATTTATTAACTTTTAAATACAGCAAAATATATCAGTGTTTTTTTTTTGGTAAGTATATTGGCTCTTTTTACCATCAACACCACCTTCGTGGTAGGGAAAGATGCAGGTATTTTAATATTTTCATTGCCAGGTTGCAAAGTATCAAAGGCCAGGTAAACTTAAAAGATTTATAGAAAAAATTTTATTTTTTTTTATATTTCAAACCAGCAAAGCTCCAAACAAATATATTAAGGGTTATTATGAGCTTTGAAGTTTAATAAATAGAATGTAAGATTACTATAATTTTTTACTATACAACTACAGTTAAATCTCTCATAATCAGACACTCAGCTTCGCAGTACTTTTGTCCGCTTATTAGAGGTGTCTGTCAAAACGGAATCTTATGACTACTTGAAATACGAAGGTTATTGTGGATGCAGGATTTTGGAAGAAATTGCTACTAATACATAAGTTTAAAAAGATGTATGGCCCTCAGGGACTGCCGCGGTAAAGCTATTGCATAGCATTTTTTATCAACTTATGCAATTTCAATTTCAGTTTCAGCTTTCTAGCTATACTGGAAGTGCCCCATACGAAGAAGGGGCACCCTAGTCACCCCAGGTCCTTCTCCTGGTTTTAAGCTACCTGCCCACCAATTTTCAGCCAAATCATTTCAGCCGTTCTTGAGTTATAAATAGTGTAACTAATACGACATTCTTTTATATACATATATAAAAATCCCCTCAAAAACGAAGAAATCCCGGAAAGTTTCCCGGGAAAAAGTCGCAACACTGGAAATTTAAAAAAATTTCCAAAGTGGTAACACTTATACATAGACTATCCAAAAAAGGAAACTTCACTTCAAAAACAAATGACTTAAGAAACAAACTTAGTGTGAGGTTTTTTCGTTTCCAAAACAAATTCCAGATTTTTTCGTTTCATCAACAAAAGAAACAAACTTTTCAAAATTTCTTGATTCGGTCGCCTCAAAGCCCGCGATAGAAGCTATGCAATAGCTTAAAAAAAATACAAAATAAACATATATGAGTTTTTTTTTTGAAAGATGAATTGTATAAATGTTAAAGAAGCAAAATAAAAGAAAGCTCAGGAAAGTTTTCTTGTGATAATTTCTCTACGAACATTAAAAAATAACACTTATTTACATCTAGAATACGGTCAAATGTGTCGGTCGTTGGTTATAAAGATATTAAAGAAGGTTTTTTTCCATTTGATGGTCTTTTTTTTTTTTGTACACAATTCTTACAAATCCTTTAATATGTTAAGTTTTGGATCAATTGAACAAATTCTTCACAAAAAATTCTCTCTTTTAAAACCTAAAGATTTGTTTTTTTTTCTAAAACATGCAAACCATACATTATTCAATATATGTTGAGCTTTACAACAAGTATATACATACATACAGTGTCAGCTTTTGTTTTCTCATTGTCAATATTGATTTAATTGCATTGAAGTTTTTTATTAAATTTTCTTTCCTGCCATTGAAAACTTTCTTTCTACCTGCCAATTGTTTTTCTTTGATATTTTTTTTCGAAAAATAATCTCATTTACACCTGCCAATATTGAAAAGAATTAAGGAGCAAACAAAAAAAAAAGAAGCAATAACAGCAAAACCAATTTAAAGATAAATCGTAATGCGTGTGTAGGTATGTGTGTATGTGACACACGTATTGTAACTAAAAGAAAATGCCAAAGATTTTTTTAATTTATCCGTAGAAAAAAGCATTTCATTACGATTTTTACACTTTAGAAGTGTTGGCGGCGGCACATTTGGCGCCAATATGGTTTATCTGATTTTAATTTGCCATTAATTACAGCAATTTTATTAATGATACAAATCCAACAGATGAGATGAAGCTGCTCGAAATTAAACTAAAAAAAAAGAGAAGAAACTGAAAGCAATAGAGCGGAAGATGAAAAATTAATGCATGTACATGTGTGCATGTTTAGGTGTAGATGTGATGGCGTAAATAATTTCTAGGAATGATATTTAACGACAGGAGATTAGAAAAGAGAATTGTTTAAAGATTCGAACAAAAACGTTATTTGTCGATCTTCCTATTGAGCCTTCAGGATTTTTTTATATATTTTCTTCCCCTTCCATTAAGACACTGCACATTGCAAACTTAACAAATTGCCTACGGCAGATGTGTGTTTAATCCCTTTTGATGGCGCACTTAATTTCTTAATTGCAAAAAGTTGTCTATAAATTGATATAAAACTTAATTAAAAATATAAAAATATACTTAAATGCCTTTTTTCCAGTTATTTAAAAAGTATTTATTTTATTTTATCGTTCAATTACAAATAAAAAACACTTCATAAATCGACTAACTAATGGACGCACTAAAGGTCAGATGGGGGGAGGATAGGCGTACAGACGAATAAATGCACTAACGGAAAGACGCACAAGCAGGAGCCGGCAGAAGTACAGATGGTAACACGGATAGTCATAAACGGACAGCCAGAATGTTGGAGAGCCGTGTAAAATGTATTGAACGTTACTTTACCGAATTTTTTTTATATATAATTTAGCTTCGAGTTTTAGGACAGGAAAAAATAGTTTTAGTCCAGCAACAAAGTGCAATTGATGCAACAAAAAACATGTAGACTAAAATGTATTGAACGTTACTTAAACAAAATTCGTAGATAATAATTGGTTTCGAGTTTTACAACGATAAGAGATAATTTGCACCAGCGAAAAACCAGAACAAATGGATTTTAGAATGATTAACACCAAATTAGCTAAAACAAATGTATTGAACGTTATTCTAGCAAAAAGAAAGTTTTAAATAGAATATAGCTCGAGTTTTTGGACAGAAAAAATAAGTATAGGCCAGCGTGAAATTAAAACTAAAGCAACAAAAACCATGTAGACTAAAATGTACCGAACGTTACCTTAGAAAAAAAGATAATAAATATGATAAGTCTGCTAATTTTAGAATGATAAAAAAATTTAACGCCACCAAAAACAAAAATGACAAAACGATAAGGATTACTTTAATATGTATTGAACGTTACTTTAAGAAAATTCGTAAATAATAATTGGTTTCGAGTTTTAGAAGGGGTAGAAGATAATTTACACCAGCGATGAAATAGAAAATTTGGATCTTAGAATGATTAAAACAAATTAACACCAAAGCAGCAAAAACAAGAGCAATACGAAGAAGTTGTGTAAAATGTATTGAACGTTACTTTAGCGAAATAAAAGTTTTAATTAAAATATAGCTTCGAGTTTTAGGACAGCAAAAATAATTTTACTCCAGCAAAATAATACAATTATTGCAACAAACCACGATGTAGAGTAATATGTATTGAACGTTACCTTGAAAAAATATATTAAATTAAATATGATTAGTTTCGATTCTTAGAAGGGTAAAAGAAATCAACACCAATGTAGCAAAAACAAGAGCAATACGAAGAAGATGTGTAAAATGTATTGAACGTTACTTTAGGAATAAAAATTATATTTGAATATACATAGCCGTAAGTTTTAGGAAAACAAAGATAAATTTAAGCCAGCGTAACATTACAACTTGTACAACAAAAACCAAGTAGAGTAAAATGTATTGAACGTTACCTTGAAAAAATTATTAAATTAAAAATTATAAGTCTGCTAATTTTAGAACGGTAAAAACGTGAGCGCCACCAGAAACTCCAAAACAAAATGGATTAATTTAACATGTATTGAACGTTACTTTGACAGAATTCACCAATAGGTTTTTCTTGCTGTAATATAAGACTTAAGTATTGTGTATGGGACATCGAATATAAATAATAATAATAAAGTTCCGAAAGACGAAACGATATGAAATAAAAAGTATTGAACGTTACTTCATTGGCAAATTCCACAAAACTTGCTCTGGACGTAACACACGGTTAAGAAAAGCTCAAGCAATGAATTTGCAACAAATATAAATTTTTTTAAAGAAAATTTGTAAAAATCTATCAAATTTCTTTTAAACATCTCAATTAAATCTTGAATTTTTAAATAAAAAACGTTCTTTTATTTAATTCGCTTATATTTTAATAACTGGCTTGCAGTTAAATTTTAATAAACTACTTATTCATACGACGCTCGCTACTCAACAGCTGCAGTCAATTTTCTAGCTGAATAGTTTATTAAAAATCTGTATCATGGGTTTTAACTACCTATTTTTATATCTACAAGCTCTCATCTAGCTTAAAATGGCTTTTCGTTGTAGTTTGCCATTAAATCAAATTGCTGTAGTAAAAATTCAGTGGATTTTTCTAACAACATTTCAAACTACGAGTATGTGAGTGTTTGCTTGTGTGTACATTCTATAACACACTCTATACTCTAAGAGTTGTTAAATAATATTGGCTTCAGTAACCCATCAACACTGTCAGTATTCTAATAAAGTTATTTATACCACATGGCAGGCAGCTGCCAAAAATAAATATTAAAACAAAACTGTAGAGAACACATTTGATGTTTCAACAAAAATGTTTAAGTGTTTAATGCCGTATACGAGTAAGTAAGATTTAAAAAATAGAAAAAGTAAAATATAAATCTAGCAAGTGTTTGGCAAAATAGAATTTTAATGCCTTCTCTCTATCGCTCTCGCTCTCTCTATCTCTCGTTCTATCTCCTTCCATGTATTATAGTTTTCCTTCTTGTATGCTTCATAAATCTCTGGAGTATGTACCTGGCAAAATGGCTGGAGTGTATTTGTATATGTTCTTAGCATGCATTCAAGCGCTTAAAAGTATGCAACTTGTCCAGCCATCAAATTGTTATATGTGTACACATGCATATATTCATACGAGTATTTATGTTTCATACCTAAATGCTTATGTTCGTAAATTTCGTATATATTGAATGTTTAAAGTTTTGCAGAAATGCGTTATGCCTGAATGCATGCAAAAAATTTGCTCAACCGTATAATTTTATAACGAAAAAAATGCGTTATGCCTGAATGCATGCAAAAAATTTGCTCAACCGTATAATTTTATAACGAAAAATTGTGTTTTTTATTTTTCTATTTTTTTTTTTTCTTAATATTTTTCAGTGTTTTTTGCTTCTTTTAATTAAATAAAATGCAAAAAAAATAAAAAATTTTTTAAAAATTACTTTTTTTTGTGGACCAAAAAAATTAAGAAACGAAGCAATAAAAACTGTTTTATCGAAAGCTTGAAAACTTACTATGTGAAATTGTGAATAAAGATTAAAATAACATGCAGCAAAGTCGGCTCGGTTTTAACAACAGCTCTGTTATGCATTCATTAATACTATTGTAGTATAAGCAACGGACGACACAATCGACCGTATTCTAGATGGCATTAATTTGTTTTTAGTGTTCATAGAGAAATTATTTATCATAAGAAAAATTTATTAATGCTGTTTTCTTTTCTACAAAAAATGGTACATCTCAATGCAGAAAGTGTACTTTTGCGTTCGTTTCTTAAAAATATTGTGCTCTGTAAAAGGGAGGTGTGTTTGATTCTAAAAATGTCGCCCTCACTAATTGTGAAAGGCATTGCCCTCTATGGCAATCGTAAAAATCGACAGTGTTGAAAGCGCCCGGTAAAACTTAGCTGTCAGATGGTAAAACCAGGGCGTTCCACTTTTTCATAAGTTGTGTTTTGTTCTAGTGAAATAATAAGCTGCATTATTACAGGGTTGGCAAGATATTTTATACAAGGTGCCATTTTAAGTGTAGAGAAGAAGACACCATAAGCTTCATTTTCTTTTGTTTCTTTAACATTTCTACTATTCTTTAACAACCGAAAATTGAAAGTCGGATCGTCCTTCGTCAGCTTATCTAAGCTGGGGAAAGTCAAAATCGCAAAATTTAACTCCTTTATCAGGAGCAGTGGATGGTTTCATGACTAACCATTTCCTTTAAGACATGTGACAACAGCTATACTTCTACTTTGTCTATATGTTTCTACAGGTATCACTACGGAACCTAATCCAAGTGTGCAGTAGTAGCCTGTCTAACCTAAAAATCCAATTACCATTTTTCACAAAAAGCACAACACCAAGATGTGCCGTGCCCCCAGGATGGATGTAATAAAACATCACGAATTTTACAAAAGGATTTACATTCTACTCCTTTTACCAATTTTTAAAATCGGCTAAAAATACAAATTTATTAATAACATTTTATTTCCTTCTGCAAAAAAAATAAAAATTTAATTCTATACAATTTCTTAAAGTTTGTGAGATTTTCTTAATTATTTTCTACCTAAAGACTGGCTACTTTTGTACTACCCAGTTTTCTTAAAGTGTAAACTATTGTATGCTTTTAAAATTTTAAAAATCCGTAAATATTTCATCACATTTATTAACCATTTTCTAAAATTACTACTTAATCCATATTAATCATACGTACTGTATGACCATATTTATTAAAATCACATTTAAATCATTTTGAGCCGGTTCTTTTTAGCAAAATTCTTATTGCAATTCATAAAAACGGTGGTAAGGTGCTGTTTATACAAGACGAACGAGTGAGGGTGATTTGAGTGTACATTTTGTATATAAACCACTCAAAAAACTGCGTCCTGTGTTGAGTTGAATTGATTAACATAATTACATAATTTATTTAACCATTTAAAGAACAATTCACTTTTAATGTTGCGCTAGTTTTAAAATCCAGCTTATGCATTTTGTATTATTAATTATTTAAATTTCTATTTTAAGAGAAATTCTTTAAAGTAACGCTTTATTTTATTTGATTTTTTTTTTGTGTACTCTGTCTTAAAATAACTTGACACAGAAGTTAAGTTTAGGTTGTTGCTTGCTTTTTCATGTTTTAATAGTTTTTTTTTTTTTTTTCTTAAATTGCAGCAGTTGTTGTTCTCATACCACTGGACTGCTGTTGCTATTGGTGGGTTGATTTTCTTTTTTTGTTAACAAGTTTCTTAACCTACTTTAATTTGTGAGTAAATCTTATTTAAGTAACTTTTCTTTTCTTTTTATTTTATTTATTTTATTTTATAACAAACACTTAAGTGCTATTCTGCACAAATTTGTCGAGAAACTATATTTGTAACATTTACATCAACTAGTGGCGGCACTTGGTATTTGGTGCTTGGAATATTCATATAAAAAATACTTTAAGGGTTACACTCGTAACTAAAGTAAGTATGAGATACTAACTACTTGTAATACTTATTTTTGGCTTTTCTAAGTACGTAAAAGAACAAATTAAAAGAGAAGAATAGCAACAACAACAAAAACAAAAATCTGAATTTTTCATTGTTACTTTTTAAGTATCAAAAATTAAAGACATTTTGAAATTCTTAGAGGATTTGCAACATTAGTATTTTTAGTACCTTTTTTGAGTACGTTAAAGTTGAGTGTCTTATGTGCGGTTTCTATGGTGCTGTTTATACAAGACGAACAAGTGATTTGAGTGTAAATTTTGTATGGAAACCACTCAGCACCTTTAATACAAATAATTGGTTTGAGTAGAAAATTTTTATGAAAACCAGTTTTTTGAGGATTCCCATTGATTGTGATTGTTATTTTGAGAGCACTGATTTTGAGTTGCTTTTTTTAATGACACTTTTATTTAAAAATATTTATTTAAGTAAAATAATGTGCAGTTTCCAAATAAGAGCGGAGCGATTTGTGTGGAAAATTTCTATGTAAATCACTCAAAATAATAATTGAGTGCTTTTCGTACATATATTCTACTCAATCCTACCGGTTGTTGAGTAAAGACTACAAACAATTTTTTTTTTTTTTGTAGAAGCAGCACTCAGGCACCTCTGGTGTTAGATTTTTGCTTTTTCCTTAAGCATTGTGCATTTTGTATTTTGTATAAAAGCATACAAATTTTATTTAAAAAAATAACTAATTTGCTTCTTTTTCCTTTACCAGCAATACTTTATTAATATTTCTACAACGGATGTTGCTGCTTTTTCCGTTGAATTTCATTAATTTTTATTATACTTAAATTCAAAGCTAAATCATATTGAAGAATTTTGTCAAAGTAACGTTCAATACAAATTTCATTGCTCGTGATATGTATTTTCCACTAACTGCCTAACACTCCAAACCAAATCATATTTACGAGTTACGTCAAAGTAACGCTCAAGACCAAGCAGAATTTCATAGCGGTATACTAAGATAGATTTAGAAATTTTCTCATATCGATTCTGGTTTATTCATAATGTTCACTCCTTTTGATCACTCTAACAACAAAACATTTGTAGGAATTTTTGTCAAAATAACGGTCAATACATTTTTTATTACTACATATCGTCTTTACTTTTTTTAATTTTTCTTAATTACTTTTTACTATTTACTAAAATTCGAAATGAAACCATATTTAATTAAGCCTATTTTGAAAGTAACATTCAATACTAATTCCATTCTTTAATATCATTTTTAATTTTTCGGTAACATTCAATACATTTCATATTTATCCATATCATTTCTGATTTTAAGCATCCCGAAACTAAAAACCTCATTATTTGGAAGAATTTTGCTAAAGTAACGTTCAATGATTTTTTTTACTTCTGCATATAGTTTCTAAATCTACTTTAATGTAAAATTCTTTTACACATTCTGAAACTTCAAATCAAATGATATTCAATACTTTTTTCCAAGTAACATTCAATATATTTTTCAATTTATTATACAGCTTCTCGTTTCAAAAATCATATTGACAAATTGTGTCAAAGTAACGTTCAATACAATTTTTCTTACTTCATATTGTTTGTAATTTTCTGCTAAAGTAAACGGTTTTTAGATTTTTGTCAAAGCAACGTTCAATACAATTTTAAATATATTTTTTTTAATACAAACACAATTTCCAAGGCACGACGTTTTAGCAAAAGAGGAAGAAATTTTTATTTGGGTGACTTAATTAAAAATGCAAGGAAGAAAAGACTTTAAAATTTTAACGAGTTTTTTTTTTTAATTTTAAATTTATTAAATTTAAAAAAACATTGAATTCAGAATCTGTAAATTAGACCATTTTCAAATTTATTTGTTGATTTCTAGGAAATTTCATTATTTAAAATGAGTGATGAAGTAAACTGGTATAAGTAACGTTCAATACCCGTACGACTGCGTACAACTTTGTATGATTGATAAAATAATTATCTTTATTATGTTTCGAAATTGTTAAAAAACTTACTCCATTAATTTTTTGTATTTTTAAATGTGCAAAACCGCACTGTCCATTTACACGCAAAATTTAAAAATATAATTAACCATATAAAATTAGTCTAAGACAGAGACATTCAGATAGATAAAGGGAGTAGTGTTTGTGGAGATTCGATTTGAACCCTTACACACTGAAAGTGGCAGGAAAGACTTCTGCGGGGAGTTTATTCCACATACGGTACGGCCAAAGTACGAATTCTCTCTGTAATGCGTGGTGCAGTTCACTGACATATCGACCACAAAGGGATGTGCTCTTGATGAAGAGCGTGTTGTACGTGAAAAGTGACGGGTTTCGAGAACAAGTTCCCTGATTTCAATAGAGCACATTCCGTTGTAGTAGCGATAGAACAACGAAACACACCCAACATTGCGTCGATGCTCCAGTGGGTCAATAGAGTTGGCTACCCTACTGTCACCAATAAGCTTCTTCGCCCTAACCTGTACGCGGTCGAGTAACTTCAAAATAGATTTTGAAGCACCAGCGTGAAGTATGTCCTACACCAT
The DNA here is from genome assembly GCA_947311025.1 of Lypha dubia. Lineage (NCBI taxonomy): Eukaryota > Metazoa > Arthropoda > Insecta > Diptera > Tachinidae > Lypha > Lypha dubia. The sequence continues at coordinate 5,677,342 of OX371262.1, read as the reverse complement.
CTTAAAAAGCCGAGGCACTTGAATGCTTCTTTTGAGACATGAAAGATGTGATCATTCCATCGAACATCACAATGAATTTTCATGCCAAAAACATCAAGATCTTCTGATTCCTCAATATCTATACCATCCATGTTTACAGATGGAGCAGCATGTCCGGTCATACGTCTGTGTGTGAACACAGCACATTGGGTCTTTCGTACATTAAAATTGAACCTACTTGCATGACCACAATTTGAAATTGACAGGAGATCGCGATTTAGCGTATCATTCATATTTTGCCGCAATGCCCGGATCTCCGACGGGTTTGGCCTGTTACTGAATGAATACGAATGAACTAAGCTGCTGTCATCTGCAAAAGAGTAGATAGGGTTGGAAGTGTGACGTAGAAGGTCATTAAGAAACCTAAGAAAAAGGGTGGGAGAAAGAACGGAGCCTTGCGGTATCCCTGAATTTATCTTGAACTCGTTTGATGAGACCCCATCTACAACAACTCGTATAGTACGATCTCTGAGAAAGCTCGATACAAATCGAGTGAAGCCATCACCGACACCAAAAGCAATCAGTTTTGACAGAAGTGCTCCATGCCACACTCTATCAAATGCCTTGGAAATATCTAGAGCCGCCAAAGTGATGTATGCTATTACACCACTTCTCCGAAAGCAAAGCTTGCTCCGAAAGCAAAGCTTGCTTCTTTCTATTTTCTAAAGTCGTCTAATCGTTCTTTAAAAAAAAGTGGATTTCGAAACTTACGATAGTTTGGCTTAAAGGTGTCGAAGAAAATGGTTTTGCCGCAGATCAAAAATTTTTAAAATACATATGTAGTAAATCACTCCCTAAAATACGATTTTTAAAGACATTGTCGCCATGAGCGTATGATTAATATTAATTCCAAAAAAATTTTAAAGTTTACCAAACAAAATGGCTGTAATTTAGCCGTAGTATACCCGATCACTAAAATTAGAATTGGATATTAAAGCTAAGACTTTAAGCTAAAATCTACATTAACATGTTGCCCAAACATAAATTAAGCAGATTGTTATAGTCAACGTATTTATGTATCACTGTTTTTTTTTTTGGAAATTTTTTGTTTTACTTCATTCATTTCTTCATAAATTATTAATCACATGCAAATTTCTTACCTTTTGTAGTTGACTTTTCATTCGTTGACTATCGTTGTTAGCAAATTTGATTTCTGTTTGCGTTTTTTTTATCCTTATAGTAGAAGAGCTCGTTAGTTTTCATTATATTTTAAGGCTAATTTAAGATGATTGTTGTTGCTTTTTATGTTGTTCTTGTTGCTGCTGCTGGATTAAGAACATTACACTAGAACAGAAATAAATTTTATAAAATGTAAATTAGTTAGTATCAAGAGTTTACAAAAAATGTTTTATGTGCTTAAAATGAAAACGGCCTTGAACAAATAGTAAAAAAGCAACTACTTAAAAATAATTTATGTTTATTTCGAAAATTCTTTTTTTCATCAGATTATGCTTAAATCACTTTTAATACTAAATGGGGGCCATAATAAGAAAAGAGTTGTAGAAATATTTATTAGGTTAAAATATTTTTAGTTTAAGATTCAAGATATGAAATATAACATAAGTCCGTTTCAAGGAGAAGATTTCGCATTATTTTACTGCTGCAAATAATAATAGTTTATTTATTTTGTAAATTTTAATACAGGATTTTCTTCACAACTCTGTTGCGTTTCCATTTCAATTTTAGTACAAGTATGAAAAATAAATACGAAAAGTTAGATTGAACAAAAAATAAATGTGGTTTAAATTCCTCTATATTGTTTGCAAATGTGAAATTCTGAGACACATGTTCTCTAACAATTCTTTGGATTTAGTTTTTTTTTTTTTTGCTTCACACATGCCACAATAGTGCATGTGTGACAGATATTTGGCTTAAAAGTATTTTCCTTTCAATATTTCATTTCTTTTTCTGAATTCACTGATTGGATACGACGAGTATGGATAACGAAAGGAATTATTTAAATTTTTTTTTTTTGCTCTGATGTTCTTATAAAAATCAATTGTTGAATAATATTCTCTAGATAGTTAACATGTACAAATATTTGTTTAAATGTCTGCTTGCTCCAAAGTAAGCAAAATGCATTATATTCGTAAAATTAAATGTTTAAATAATTTTTAAAAATTCTTCTGGTAAAACCCAGCGATATGTTTTAAATAGAAATTGAAAAATTCTGCACTATTTCCGGGAGATCATCGCAACAGTAGTCAGAACAGCAACATTTTATTGTAAATTTTCGAAAACCAGCTAGCTAAAAATTAATTTTAGCTATGTACGAAATTGCAAGGGCTTAGTTTTCAAAAATTAGCAAGTGAAATATTAATTTTTGTTTTGTTCGAAAACTCGAACACATTTTCGAACATTTAACACATTTTCGAACATTGAGTTTTAGGCGTTCGAACATGGAATTCGCAAAGAAAATTAAAAAATTCCTTAAACTCGCATCGACTATAGAACTTTAAGGTCACAAATAGTTTCGGTTTAATATTCGAAATCTCGAATTTATTTTCAAACAATCAAACATGAGATCTGAAAAGGACATTTTGTACAAATCTTTCATTTACAATACAAAAAGGCTAAGAACACATAAATTTACATTTTCGAAGACATGTACGTTTACGTATGTAGTATATAGATATGTATGTACATACATACATACATATGTAGTCCGTTTTTAAGTTCGAGTTTTCGAACATAAAAGATTTCTTAAATTTTCCATAATTAAAGATCATTAAGGTCAAAACTACTTTGGGCTCTATATTTGACAGCTAAAAGTTATCTTCTAATATTAGATTTTGAGGTTTCGAACTTGCAATTTGCAAAGAAAACTGATTTGATTTCTTAGATTTTCATATTTATACAACATGAAGATAAAAATCATTTCGGCTGTATTTTCGAAAATTCGATCTCATTTTCGAACATTTAATTTACAACGAAAATAGCTATAAATAGTCATCAATTATAGAATATAATTTTCAAAACACAATTTTTGGCAGTAAATTCGAATATTCTGACATACATTCAATAGATTTTCCATACGAAAAACCTATTTATGTATTTTGAAAATAGTAATTTTTAAAAATATATTTCAAATATTGTTTTAATTTCGCAGAACCATATTCTAACTTTTCGTTGGGTACTTAACTAACTACACACATCTTGGCAACATTTCCGTCTACTCGAATATTATTGAAAATTCAACAGCAGCCATAGTTCGAAAAAACCAAAACTTTTTTCTTTTGTAGTATAACTGTAAAGGACAATCAATTGAATTTAATATAATTGAAATGTAATTCAATGAAAATAATCATGGTATAAAGATATGTATATATATGTAGATGTATGTGTATATAGTCAAGCGTATACACAGACCGTTTTGGTTATAGAATACTTTAAGGAGGAGTTAAATATTCGGAAACTTTGAAGTATACTTAAGGGATGTATAATGTAAATACACATACATACTTACAACACCAACAACAAAAAATGCAATATTTATATAGGAAATTAAGCAAAAAAAAAGGAAATGTCAAAATGCAAACAATATTGGACAGGAAATATAATAATAAAAAGACAGGTCATGGTTGTTGTTGGAATGCGGGAGATGGCAGAGAATGTTACAAATGACATCAAAGTAGACACAAAGATTTAAATTTTCCTCACTTTAACCAAAAATACACATACCAATTGATTTCTTTTTGACAACAATACTCTAATGATTGACTCAACCATTAACTATTGGAAAATTGTACTAAATTCACGTTTGATTCTTGTCATATACGAGAATTAATTATCCCCAAGCAAGATTTAGCTTAAGCTGTGCTGTGTTGTATCTATTCAAGTGCCAAACAAACAGTTGATTTTGCTTATACAGTAGTATAACTGGCATCAAAAACTAAACTAAACATAAAACTCACGTACATCTCATTAGTAAAAGTTTTTTGTGTTGAAACAAGTGCCAAAATTTGGCATGAATTTAATGTCAACGAGACGAGAGAAAACGAAATTGATATTTTTATTTTTTTATATGAAAAAAAAAATTAGAACATTTTGTTTGAATACTATGTAATTGTGCTAGAATGATTTTAATTATTAGTTTTAAAAAAAATATCTAAATTTTTCTGTTTCTTTTTAAGTTTTTTACACTTGTCACCACTAATTAAATTCCACCAACATCGTTTGGTTACGATGTGCAACTTTAATTTTAATTTCTTGTTTTCAGTGAACTTTTCAGTTTTATTTTGTAAAAGAAAAATATTTTTACAATTGCAAATAGAGTGGCCAGTCACTCAGTCAGTCAGCTTTTGTTTACTGCTAAAGATTGTGTCAATACGAAATATGTACATATTTTCGAAATTCGTGTTTTTACCTTTATTTCCTATATTTAATGTAATTTCGATCAGCTTCCTTTTCAAATTTTAAATTTTCGAATATACTGTCAAAGCTATTTGTGTCATTTATGTTCTATGATCGAAGCAAATTAAAGGAATATTATGTGCAAATTGCATGTTCGAAAGTGCAAAACTCAATGTTCGAATATATATATATATTATACATTTTGAATAAAGAATTGAAAATAGTTTTAATTTGTGATTGATGAAAATTTAATTGATTTTCCATTTTTCTTTGCAAATTGTATGTTCGAAAGTAAATAAATAATGCGAATTTTCGCATATATGTATATACCGAAACTGGTTTTGACATTTAAGCTTTTTACTTTTTTTTTCATTTTTTATTTGAAAATGTTTGGTTTTTTTTTTTTATTAATGAAAATTTTAAAAAAATTTTAACGCATACAACTTTGAAAAATTTCAAAATTTTAAAAGTAACTAATTATACCGTACAACAAAAGTAATTGTTTGTCTACAATAGCAAGGTTCTAACGACTGATTGTAGAAGAGGCAGGCTTGAACACTATCGATAATATCTGAAAAATCTGAAAAATTATATACAAAATTTATTAATAAAAGAAAAATTCAATGAACAATTTTATCAATAACCGTTTTCAGCATAATTTACTTAAAAGTAATCGAAAAGAATTTTATAATACGAAAAATTATTGCAAGCAAATGTTTATACCGCTTTCACAAGTAAACAGCTACCTTTAACTTTTGCTTGCAATTTTTACAAAAAATATTGCCGATAACTATCGATAAAAATCAATCGGACACAAAATTAAAACGTTTGGAAATAAACTACCGATAATTAAAATCAAATGCTTAATATCTTTTCATATATTACTGAAAAATATGATAGTTTTGTTATCGATAACCAAATATTTCTGTCGAAACAGTTATCAATAAATGAAATTTTTGCCGAAAAATTATTGCAAGGGAGTATTTTCCATTTAAGCAGATATCAGATATAACAGATATCTCCTGTATAATTTTAAATTTAATTTTGTCTGATTTTTCGGAACAATTTACCGATTACATGCTATCATAAGAAAATTTATCGGAACTTAAACTTAAATGATGTTGAAAGAAAAGTATCGTTAACAAAGGCAACTGAAACTATTAGGCAAAAAAAGTTATCCATAACTAAAAATTTTCAGGCGAAAAGTTATTGCAATTGAAATCTCACCCACTATTTTAATCTCGGCTGGCCGCCTTGTTTTTTTTCATTTTTGCCCGCATTCACATGCATGTTGGTTTTATGTTGCTGCCCTGCATAATCAAAGAAAACTTTTGGTCAATTTGTATTAGTGTTAGCATGTTTGCACTTGTATAAGTAATCTCTTTTAGAAACGCCAGACAATGTGTCTCTCGCAACAAAAACACAAATATGGTTGCACGCTGTTTTTCTAGTGTTTTTTGCAAAATATTATTATTGTTTTCATGCATATCGGCCCGGCCCGTTTGCTCCCACGCTACCCTTAAACACATTTGCAATGCGAAACTTTTTCAATTGTTTTTTGTATATGTATATGTATGTGTGCGTATTACCTTTTTTTATTTGTTGTTGTTTACTAATGCCATTGTCCTCAATTTTGGTTAAAGGATTGAGGTTGGTTTTTTTTTCTTCTTTCATTTTTATTGTACAGTTGATGCCAGTAAAATCTCAAATGTGGTTGACAACTACCATTGTAGGGCATACATATGTATATGCACAAACATATATGTATACATAAATACATAATACCAATGCCGTATCATATACCTAAATGAAGTATGTATGTATGTATATGTGTGTAAAAGTGTGTATGTGAACATAAGTGTCAACATCATGTTTGTAGGTGTAAATGTTGTTACTCTTGTTTATAAGTACGAATGTATGCGTGTGTACAGATGATTACACCGCATGGAAAAGCCTGTAAACACATTCATACATACATAAGTGTACATTTATGTGCGGGAGTGTGGAAGTGTGTGATGCAATTATTGCTATGCTGTGAACATGTTGCGGGCTTTTTGCATTAATATAACAACAATAAGAATAAAACAACTGCATCTAAAAAAAAGAAACTTTGAACTATAAATTTGATTAAAATCCAAGTTTTTTATGAAATTTTTATTTTTATTTTACACTCGTTTTTTGTGTGTACATTTTTTTTTTGTGTCGCCAAAAAAATTTATTTTGATTATTTTATTTAATTTTTGTTTTTCCTGTTTCTGATGTTAGTGTATTCGTTGGCATGCGTTTTCTTCAACTAAGCGCGTGTAACTGACAGTTTTAATTAAACCAGCATTAAATTTACTGTGGAAAACTTGTGTGTGCGTGTGTGTCTTTTTGGGAAATAAACTAAAGTGATGTTCAAATTCGGAATTTTTTATAACAATCAGGGCTCAGGTTCAGTATTTTATTAGTCTTCAGATAGAAGATCTTGAAAAATATATAGTTTTTAAATTTATTAAGAAGGTTCATCATATGTTATATTTTTCTCATATCGTGATCGTGGGTGATATTAAAATTTAATTAACTTTTAATTTTTTTTTTTCATTAATTTATGAATAATTGATCCGTTATTAACGATTAAAAATTTAAGTTACTTTAGGGATAACAGCGTAATTTTTTTGGAGAGCTCTTATTGATAAAAAAGATTGCGACCTCGATGTTGGATTAAGATATAATTTTAGGTGCAGTTGCTTAAAGTTTAAGTCTGTTCGACTTTTAAATTCTTACATGATCTGAGTTCAAACCGGTGTAAGCCAGGTTGGTTTGTGTGTTTGGATGTTCGATTCACTATAACATGAAAACCGCTTCATGGATTTGAATGAATTAAATGGTAAGGTAAGGGGTAAAAACGGGACAAATTGGTACTTTTGGTAAGTTTTATGTGGTTTTTATAATTTTTTGTAACATTAACATAATATATACTTTCTAAGGATAAAATGAAGAAAAGCTTGTACTTTTGGTACTTTTTGCATTTGGTACTTTTTAGTTTTTTGATAAATATGGTATGTATGTATGTACATATATAGACAATTTATGCCTTCATTAACATTTAGCGTGTATAATATCTGGGGTATGAAAGGAGGAAAAGCTGGTACTTTCTGGATTTGGTACATTTTGCATTTGATACTTTTTAGTTGTTGGATAAATTTTATATGCATATAAACATTTTATGATTTCATTAATATGTAGCGTGTATACTTTCTGGAGCATAAAATGAGAAAAAGGTGGTACTTTTTGAATTTGGTACTTTTTAGTTTTAAGATAAATTTGATAAATATACAGTTTATGCTTTCATTAATATGTAGCCTATATACTTTCTGGAGGACAAAATAAAAAAAAAAACTGGTAACTTCTTTGCATTTGGTACAATTCGCGTTTGGTACTTTTTTAGTTTCCCCATAAATTTTTATATATATAAACACTTTTTCCCTTCATTAATAATAGTGTTAACGAAGTCACGGTTAAAAACAAGTTTTTTATAAATTATTTTATTTGATTGTAATTGCAATGTCGCTATTTTCATTTTATTTTCCAAATCCTTTAATTCTACTGGCAATTTTTTTGCAATTCCATTTGTGGTCTTCGAGATGGTTTTATATCAAATTTATCTAATAAATTTTATTTTATCTGCCATTTAACTTTAAGCTCTAACATTATTAACAATAGCGATATAAAAAAAATGAAACTAGCAAACAGAAAAAAGTTTAAGAAAAAATTTCTTATAAACATGAAGAGGTAGAACAAGAAGAATAAGAGAGGAAAGAAAACATTAATAAAACGGAAATCTATCAATAACAAACGTTGCTTCCCGCAGTTTATCTACTTAAAGTTGAAACTTAACCGCATACTGTCGTCGTCCTGCAATCATCAATTTTCATTTCCTTTTTTTCAGGGCTGTTTATATTTTTTGCTACACTTCTCACGTAACATCGCGTTTGTTATAATCATATTTTATATAACAAAAATATTTCTTAAGCCTCAGCATCTCAGGCCAGTTTGCTTATTTTTTATTTTGTAAGGTTTTTTTTTTGTAAATCTTGGTGAGATCTTTTGTGTCCCTTTTTCATTATGGTTGCATGTTGCTAAACAAGGACAACATTGTAACATGCAGCCTGTTGTTGCACAAACTGTAAATACTCCTTGGGGGCATAGATTCTCGCGGAAAAAAGTAAGCAACTCTTAAAGAAAATTAAGTTTTCTTTTCGTTTATTCATTGAACGCAAAAGTTTGTTCTTTTTTTGTCCTTGATTTCTTTAAGGGAATTAACATTTCGATGGAATAACGAGTTCCATTGAAAAAAAAAACATTTCAATACATAAATTAAATCCATTAAAATGACATCAAAGAAGAATTGTAGTTGGAAAAAATGCAGCAAAATTTTTATGCTAATGCTAGAGAATATTGTTGGTATTATTTCAAACTTTTAGCAAATATTCATCAAACTGAATTTTTATTCGTTTAATAAATGAATTCGAGGAATCATCTTTAACAAGAAAAAGTAGCTTCTGTTAAATAATAAACAAATTATGTTTCATAGACCGAAATAAGGCAGGTCAAAAATATGCAGGTAGTTTTATTTAAATTAAACTACACTGAAGGTCCGGAAAGATTTTTTTACACACACGGTTTTTTATCGGAATAGCCCCAAGTACATACCCTCCTGAGTGCTTTTAGAAATTTTGTTGTTCATAGAAACTGGTCGCATGGATTAGAAGTTAAAGATAGATTGCCTTTTTTTTATTTCACGCCACTGTGCGTTCTGATGACTTTCTACCGATTTGGTGAGTTTTTTCCTTGTTACAATTTTAGGTATTTTTGATCATTTTCGTATTTTACATCTATTTTGCTGCTTTTGTTAATATTTTTTTCAACTATTGACAATTGTTTTCGTTTTGACTGGCTTTTCTCCTTTCGTAGACATATCGCCGCCTTATTAGTTTTTCGCCCAATTTTAGTAATCTTTTTTCAGTTTTTGGCGATTTGTTTTCATTATTGGCGCTTTTTCCACTGTTAGAAAATTTTTCTTATTTTGGCGATTTTAATTTTTTCTGACGATTTGTTTGACTTTTCGACGTTATTTTCCTTTTTAGATAATTTATTCCTATTCTGGTGCTTTTTTCCCCGAATTACTGTATTTTTCCTATTTTGAAAATTGTTCTTATTTGGCGATTTTCTCCCTTCTAATGGTATTTTCTTTTCTACAAAAAAATGGTACATCTCCATGCAGACAATGTACTTTGGTGTTCGTTTCTTAAAAATGTTTTGCTCTCTAAAAGGTCAGTGTGTTTGATTCTACAAAAATCGCCCTCACTAATGGTAGAAGGCATTGCACTTTTTGCCCCGTAAGAATCGACAGTGTTGATAGTGCCCTGTTAAACTTAGAAGTCAGCTATTGAAAACAGGGCGTTCCACTTTTTCACAAGTTGTGTCCAGTTCTAGTGAAATAACAAGCTGCATTATTACAGGATTGGCAAGACATTTTATATATGTACCTTTCAATAAAGTGTGATTTTGTGTGTACTTTTTAGTGACTTATTTCCGTTTTTGTTGTCCACGTTTTAGTGATTTTTTCTCTCTTTAGTTAATTTTTTTTATTTTTCTTTTTTTATTTCATTGCCGTTTTTTGGCATCTTCTCGTTACAGCGCTATTTCACTGTATGTTTATTTTTCCTGATTTGACAAACATTCTTTTGTTGGGGATTTTTCCCCGTTTAGAGTTTTATTCCACGTTCTAACGCTTTTAATTAACGTAAATTATTTTCACACATATTAACGATTTTACCTCTGTTTCGTCACTTACTCCTCGTTTTAGCGATTTCTTTCGGTTTCTTTAGTTTTTTTCTTTTTTGCCGACTTTATTCGACTCTTGACTCCTTTTCCTCCATATAGCGCGCGACTTAGTGCTTTAACGTCGATTTTAGTAAATTTTCCTTGCTTTTGCGTTTTATTTCCTCGTTTAAGATACTTATTGCCGGTTTTTGAGATTTTTTTTCACTTCTAAGCGCTTTTTTCTTTATTTTAGAAAAAATTCCATTTTTTGTGACTTTTTCCGCCCCTTAACCACTTTTAATTCGTTTTAGCTATTTATTTACGTTTTTTCAGTTTGATCCTATTTTAGAGTTTTTTTATATTTTATAGGTCGGTTATGGATGGCAACCGAACCCCAGTTGAGTAGCCAATTGCTGAAAATTGTATTATGGATAGCAACTGGCAATTGATAACCTGCTAACGAATGCTTAAGGAAGAATTTTTTTTCTATATCAGTTTCAAAATCACGTTTTCTTTACGTATTTTACTAAACTTCTTTTTAGTTTTCTAAATCTTATTTATTTACTAAAGAAATAAAAACTCAATTTACACTAAATTAAATTCCTGTTTCGGTATACAGTTTAGTTTCTCCTTAAGCTATGCTATAGTTTGTTATTTTCCTTTCATATCTAAATACGTGTAACAAAAGTGGGAGGAAGAGAACATGTGTTGGTGAGTTCCTGTATTTGCATAAAAATTGCGCTAGAAGTCAAAATTGTATTTAAATAAAACTTGAAAAAAACAACATTGATTTTCATATCAGTGTTCTGGCTTCTTTTTGCTTTTTTTTTTTGCTCAGACATTACGAGTACAATGTTACGTCCCTTGTTGCATATTTACTAGCTGCCACATTTATAGTATTTACTATGCACTTGTGTATAAAATATTTGTTTTATTTTATTGTTGCAAATACTTTCCCAGTTAAAATTAAAAAAAAAAATGTATTTGTTTGCTTCTCCTTTTTTTCTCATTTTAATAGTGATGTTTATCGTACTTAGTGTCAGTCTGTGTTGTAACACTCTCCCCATTAGAGTTTAAATGGTAAAGTAACATTTCTAAAACTAAGGATATACTATCGAGCGAGTGTGTGTGAGTAATGGTGCGTATGTGAGTGCTTGTATGCAATGGAGATTTGGTGTGCTTGCATCAGATTACTAGTAATTTCCATTAGAGATTTTGTATTGAAAATGATACTACGAAGTAATTTTGTTTGTTTTTTTTTGGCTTTCGATTTCGATTTCTTTTTTTTTTTTTTTTTTTGGAAATTTAGGTAAATGGTTCTAAAATCTTTAGCTACAAGCTGTCTTTGCATTTTTAGCATAACGATTTTATGCAAATTTTCTTGCAGCACAAACTTTAATGAAAACATATTTGGTAGGACATCCCATAAGTATTTCATCACTTCAAATTACATTTTGTTGTGATTTTGTAGCACAATGAAATCTATTAAAGGAAATTTTATACCGGTAAACAAAACATAGAAACGAAAAAGATCGATTACACTAAATAATAAAGTAGAAAATTTCAAATAAAATTCCAACATTTTTCTTTATTTATTGCGAGTTTTTTCCCTTTTTGCAAGACAAGGGCAAAAATACCCATACAGCGAAGAGTTAGAGGGTGAAAATTTTCTACAAAAATATTCCTCGCAATGTTTTTTCTATGTCGATTCATTATAATAATGGCCAACAGTGTCTGGAAGGAACTTTAATGAAAAGTCAAATAAAAACTTTTCAAATGCCGATACACGTACACCAGAACCATTCGCTACAACATAAAAAAACCTTTATCAATCAATCTTGAATTGTATAAAAAAAAAATATGTATTGAACGTTACCAAGTTTTTTTATGAATTTTTCATTAAGGTTGTTTCAGTAAAAGTAAGCCGCTTTTTTTTAACTCATAAATAATGTAAATTCAGTTTGTAGTAAAAACTTAAAAAATTTTTTAATTAATTTTTATTTCAAGAAGTTCCTGTCAAACTCCTCCAAATTCGTTCGTGATTAGAAAAATATGTATATATAAAATTTATACAAAAATTTATTGAACCTTAATTTGATTTGTCATTGGCAAAAGAGTGCAACACTCAATTGATATCAAAAGAGCATTGTATTGAACGTTACCCATAGTTTTTTAATTAACTAAAATGTTTTTGTATGTAATTAATGAGCTTTTGTAAATCTGTTGAAGATCATCCATCTCAGTTGTTATCAATTGATTGTTTACTATGCATCAAAAGAATCTTGTATTGAACGTTACCCATAGTTTTTCAATTAACTAAAATATTTTTGTATGTAATTAATGAGCTTTTGTAAATCTGTTGAAGATCATCCATCTCAGTTGTTATCAATTGACTGTTTACTATGCATCAAAAGAATATTGTATTGAACGTTACCCATAGTTTTTCAATTAACTAAAATGTTTTTGTATGTAATTAATGAGCTTTTGTAAATCTGTTGAAGATCATCCATCTCAGTTGTTATCAATTGATTGTTTACTATGCATCAAAAGAATCTTGTATTGAACGTTACCCATAGTTTTTCAATTAACTAAAATGTTTTTGTATGTAATTAATGAGCTTTTGTAAATCTGTTGAAGATCATCCATCTCAGTTGTTATCAATTGATTGTTTACTATGCATCAAAAGAATATTGTATTGAACGTTACCTTTATATTCTATTTTATTTGACCTTTTCTTTATATTTATTAGAATGTTTGTTTAAGCAATAGGTCTTTTGATTTAATATATATATATTAAATCAAAAGACCTATTGCTTAAACAAACATTCTAATAAATTGAACGTTACCCATAGTTTTTCAATTAACTAAAATGTTTTTGTATGTAATTAATGAGCTTTTGTAAATCTGTTGAAGATCATCTATCTCAGTTGTTATCAATTGATTGTTTACTATGCATCAAAAGAATATTGTATTGAACGTTACCCATAGTTTTTCAATTAACTAAAATATTTTTGTATGTAATTAATGAGCTTTTGTAAATATGTTGAAGATCATCCATCTCAGTTGCTATCAATTGATTGTTTACTATGCATCAAAAGAATATTGTATTGAACGTTACCCATAGTTTTTCAATTAACTAAAATGTTTTTGTATGTAATTAATGAGCTTTTGTAAATCTGTTGAAGATCATCCATCTCAGTTGTTATCAATTGATTGTTTACTATGCATCAAAATAATCTTGTATTGAACGTTACCCATAGTTTTTCAATTAACTAAAATATTTTTGTATGTAATTAATGAGCTTTTGTAAATCTGTTGAAGATCATCCATCTCAGTTGTTATCAATTGATTGTTTACTATGCATCAAAAGAATATTGTATTGAACGTTACCCATAGTTTATCAATTAACTAAAATGTTTTTGTATGTAATTAATGAGCTTTTGTAAATCTGTTGAAGATCATCCATCTCAGTTGTTATCAATTGATTGTTTACTATGCATCAAAAGAATATTGTATTGAACGTTACCCATAGTTTTTCAATTAACTAAAATGTTTTTGTATGTAATTAATGAGCTTTTGTAAATCTGTTGAAGATCATCTATCTCAGTTGTTATCAATTGATTGTTTACTATGCATCAAAAGAATATTGTATTGAACGTTACCCATAGTTTTTCAATTAACTAAAATGTTTTTGTATGTAATTAATGAGCTTTTGTAAATCTGTTGAAGATCATATATCTCAGTTGCTATCAATTGATTGTTTACTATGCATCAAAAGAATATTGTATTGAACGTTACCCATAGTTTTTCAATTAACTAAAATGTTTTTGTATGTAATTAATGAGCTTTTGTAAATCTGTTGAACATCATCCATCTCAGTTGTTATCAATTGATTGTTTACTATGCATCAAAAGAATATTGTGTTGAACGTTACCCATGGTATTTTAAATTCACAAAATTTTTTTTAAATGCGTTAAAGATGATCCATGTCAGTAGTTTTTAACTGGTTGCTTACTATATTTTTGCAACATGATTAAATTCATATTAAATATGTATTGAACGTTATTTGCAAAAAAAAAAAAACACCTAAATGTTATATATTTTGGTTTGGAAAGATTTTTATAAATATTTTTTTTTATTATTTCTTCACAGAAGAAGTCTATAAAACGTTAATATTAAATATGTATTGAACGTTACTTAGGCAAGATGGTTGAATTTTATTTAGTTTGAAATGGGTCTTATGCCATATTTCACGATTTGTTTGAAAAAAAATCTACTAAATCTATCGAAGGATTTAATTGAAATTTCTTTTTATAATTTATTGAGAAAAATTTTTTTTAAAACTCCGCGAAGTTCATTCATCTCAAAAGATTAGTTTACAGTATAGGTTTTCATATTGTACCAAAAATTAAACCCAATAATCAGAATCGCCCTTGTATCTTTTTTTGGGGGCGGGTGTTAAAGATTTGTTACGGATTGGAAATTTTGCACTGAAAAATTATTAAAAAGCGTTACGGAGGGGGATATAAAATCTCTGAAAACAGCGTTACGTAATATGTGCACAGCCACTTATCTCCTTTCATGTGATTTTCATTTCATTTCACACTAAATATTTTCCATTTGTTTTATTTTCAGTCCAGCATTTTTTTTCCAGATCAAATGAAATTTATTTAGTTGAAATGAAGTTATTTACTTTTTTCTCTCGCCTTTAGTTTTTTACTGCATTTTCCATTTTCGATGATGATGATGATGATGCTGTTGTGCTGTTGCTGTTGCTGCAAAATGTCACTATCTTCGGTAATTATCTGACACTGGGTTAAACTAAATTGTCGTTTTGGTTGGTGCCATAAATATCCATATATGTATGCTTTTGTGTATGTATATGTTTGTACTTATATACGATTATGAGTGTGAACGTTTCGTGTATGTGTCTATTTAACCGTTTTAAGTTTAGGAAAAACGTAGATAAACAGAAATAATAAATGGGTTAACAATATAACAATATACGAGTATGTATGTTTATATATGTACGTACACTGTTGTTCTTGTTAGTTGTTCGTGCTGCTGTTGCCATTTTGTTGTTTGTTTATATTCATACTTTTATACTTAGTATGAGATTTCAAGTTACATAAAAAAAGTGTTGTACTGCTTTTTGCCAAAAGCATTTATAACAACATTAAATGATTTGTTTCTCTCTTTTTTTTTAAGAAAATACACTAAAAACAATTTAAGTTTTACTTTGCTGTTGAGACGAAATAAGGGCTCGCTTGGGATTTTTTTTCATGAACAAGGCAAAAAATTCTAATACATATAGAAAAACAACTAGAGGGTTAGAATGGTCTGTGAAAATGATTTTCGCAATATTTTGGGGAAAATTGTTAAACACATTTAATAATTTAAATGTAAGCTTTAAAAAATTTCCTAAGCTAATTTCAGTACCTGCCTCTTTAGTGGCCTAACCTAGCGGTGCACTCAACACCGAGTGATGTTGTGTGTTCACCACCACCCCTTAATATAAAAAATAACTGTACAAAATTTGTTGGCGCCCTCTGCTTAATTTGTGAATGTAATTTCATTAAAATAGTTGCTATTCTAATTTTATCATAACTTCCGAACGACTTATCCAATTTTGTTTAAAAATATACCAACAAGCTTGAATTTTTATCATCTTTCAGATATTTTCAAAATTGTTTTCATTTCCTTAAAAGTTTCGCACATTTTTATTGCCAAAGTTTTAAAAAAAATTATTTTGTGGGAAATTTTTTTCAAATAAATTTCTTTAACTCTAAGAATACAATATGAAAAAAAACTAAAGAAATTTTTTACACCAACTACCTTGTTTTTCATATATCATGCATATATTTACATACATACAAATGTACATATGTATAGCAATATAGAAGTTGACACTGTGGAAGAAAATTCATCTATATATAAAATTTGAAGTTAGACTACCATAACTAATAGCGTAGACAAAAACCATGAATATTTTTTAACTTTTCTATGAAAGTGTGAACATACATATTTCGAATCACTTGATATATATTTTTTTTTTGTTTTTTTTTTATTTAAAAGAATTGTCACCGAGGGCTTTAGAAAAACAATGTCATATCCATTTGCCCCCAAATACCTTTAAAAATGCTACAGCGTACTTAACAACAATATAGCGTTTCCTTAATATATAAAGTCCTTAACTCTTTATTTTTCGCCAATCACATGCTTATCATATTTCGATAGGTAACCAACTCTCTGAGTTATCGATATAAAAAAAACGATATTTGAAAAAATATATAAGTTAGGACGTTTATATATTAAGGTAACGATATGAAAGTCAATGTACATTTACGTTGGCACAGTGCATTTGGAGAATTACAATAAAAAAATTACAATAATTTGATTATTTTATTTTTAAACGACTTCAAAAAAAAAAAATCCGATCATTTTTTAATATTTGCACCACCAAAACCCTGTTTTTCTTTTTTAAGGGATTTCTTACAGTTGGGTTCACATTTTTTTTAAATTAAGGGCAAGTTGTTCCCCTAAAATATTGATTATCGAATAAAACTTTCATTTATGGACCGATTTTTATAATTCTGTTTGGTACCATAAAATTTTTATTAAAATCGGGGAAAATTGTCCCCTTGGCATATTTCAAAATCTTTTCGAAAGTCGGAAGAAAATTTGTTCCCCTAAATTATTGTTTTTTGAAACACTCCTCCATTTATAGGCCGATTCTGATCAGTCTTCTTTTTTTTTATATTTTTTTAACTCGTGTGCTCTCATATTGCTGTTATTGACATCTCCAAGTTTCGGTCTGAATAAGTACGAAAGTGTGGTGCATATAGAAACAATTTGGAAAAGTGATAGTTAATTTTAGAAGAAAATCGAATAAACGAGAATTAATTTAATTCATTTTATTCTATTTTTTACATATTGAAACAATTTTGGTTAGTACGAAATTCCCCATCACTGGTTCGAAATTACTAATAATCAGCACAAACTCATAGTCCGTTATCTTAAAAGTATTCTACTTTGTAATTTAACTCTCTGTTGTTTTTAAACTGAGTATATTAGAGAATTCACATATTACTGTGGCCCTTGTTATTAGGGTATATAGCTCCAACCAGTGATGGGGAATTTCGTACTAACCAAAATTGTTTCAACATGTAAAAATTAGAATAAAATGAATTAAATTAATTCTCGTATTCTATTTCATTTTAAAACTTGGTTAAATAGTTGATATTCTTTCCCAATTAGTATCTACTTCACTAAAATTGTAAAAATGGACAAATGGACGCTGATGAGAGGTGTAGCGGCCTTGAAATCGGTATACTGATACGTTCTGCAAATCTTATCGGAGATACTAATGTTTTTTCAACATAAAAAACTTTTAGTAATTTGAATTTTCTTTAATTCAATAAAACTGAACTTGAGCGTGATAATATTAATTTTCGTATGTACATTAATATAAGTTCAAATAATAATTACGTTTATTCGTAATAATATAAAACAAAAAAAATCCAAAATTTAAACAAAAAAAAACATCTAAACAATTATTTATGGAATTTAATGTTTCGAATATCTTTGTAAATAGAGAAGATTTTTATGTAAATTAAAAAAGTATATGCTAATCAGAATTTAATTTTACTGCACAGTGTAATTAAATGTTATTTTTTTTTATTTTACTATTCTTACCACTGTACTGCATGGCATAGTAATTGCAAGCAAATCTATATACATACATACACACACATACATAACTTTCAACGAAACAAGTCTAAATGGCGCCAAAGTGAACTCTAATATTCTGTATCATTTACACATTTAACCTTCTTTGGCAACCAAAGTTCTTTTTTCTCTTCTATTTTTCTTTGTTATTCATAAAAAACACACACAAATAGGAATAACACCAAGAGGATAAGAAAAAAAAATGGTGTTCATTTAGTCAACTTAACTACTTCGTTTGTTAAAATAAACATAAACAATCGCATTCAAACACTAACATACACACACACACATACACTAACATACATACATGCAACGTTTGTGTTTGCAAGTGTAATAAATGCTTAAAATTGCAATTTCAACAACAACAAAAAACATGCAAGTTAGAGAAAGTAAGCACGTGCATGTGCATATGTATAGTATAGTTTTAGGGTTATGCGAAAAGTGTATGTTAAATGAGACGTGATTTAAATTAATGTCATAAAGTGTTATAAAAATGCACACACACACACAATCACAGCCAACGAAACAAATCCATATAACATTCTTCCGCTTACACACACATACGAGGGGAAAAAATGTAACTGTGTATTTTGTAAAATGTCTGCAGGTTCTTATCAAATTTGTTAGTAAAGAGTATAATGATTTTTTCAAAGAACATACACACATAAACACTCACATCTACGTATATTAGCATGGATGAAAGTATAGCAGAGATGAGAAGTTAGTGAATAGAAAAAAACAAATTATGTAGAATGCAAGAATGTTTATTTTACATTCTTACATACTGACACATATGAAAGTACATATTTAAGAGTGTATGTGTATGTTTTTTTATTTAAGTATAAATATACTTAAATACGGAACAATATAATTGCATTTAAGTAGACATATGTACATATACATACATGCATTAATACATACATACATATCACTTACTATAGATGAGAATAAATCGTTTAGCATACTTATGCTTGCTTACAATTACACCGAAGAGTAGCTAAAAACAATGTTATTATTTACAATCAAAATGGTAGGTTATTGTTAAAATAACAAAAACAACAACACAAGATCAAAGCAGTTATTTATAATAATAAATACTTTGCACAGTAATAATAATGTAAAATCCATACTATGTACATAAGAACGTGTGTGACATGTGTATGGAAAAATGTTTGTAAATACATACATACATAAGTAGGTACATATCTACATATAAATATAATTAATAGATAGACCTTATACACATATTATACAACCGATTTTGGCAAATCGTGTATCAAATTAAAAATATTTTCTCACAGAAAATTTTGGGATTTATAAGCTTTTATACTAATGCATGCAAACAAGTTAAAAAAAAGAAGTTTTTCTTCAACTGGTTTTTCAAAAAAAATCACAATAATAAGGCCCAAATTCACAGTCTTAAGTTAACTATTGGTTGCAGTTTAACTAATGATATTTGTATGAAAATTCTTTGGTTAAACTATTGTTATTAGTTTTTTTTTTTTTTTTTTTTTAATTAGGACCAGCAGGGGATGACCCCTACGTATGCCGTGCATTGTGCCGGAACTCAGAGAGAGAGAGAGATAGAATAGAGAAGATAGATGTTGAAAATGTAGAAGGCTTAACTCTTTTACTACTCTGCTTTGCGCGTTATTTTTATTTTTATAGCAGTGTTGAGGCGCCTCCGGTGTTAGCTAGACGCATTAACTTTGTTAAGCTGTATTAGCAGTCATTTTATTAATTGTTTTACTTCGCCGATGTTTCTGCTAACCGACGAAGGAGGGCGATGTTGTGAACATTACCTTGGAACAGCGTCAATCGCTGACGGAACAGTTTTTTAGTGACCAGTGCTATGCCTTCATCACTTAAATAGTCCGACAACAATTAATACAATGTCTCACTAATGTACATTAGAGAAATTAATGATTGGATGCGGAAGAAATGTAGGAATTTTAATGGAACAAAAGGGAAGAGATCCCGGTAAATAAATTTAGCTGATCAGAAGGTATTTTGTTTTTGCATTTAGCTGTTATGTTATAGAATTCAAAAAAAAGTTGTAGTTGTGTTTATTGTATTATTATTTTTGATTAAGAACTCTTTGGTGTCTTTGAATAGCTAGAACTGAATCTTGCAGCAGAAAAACCATAGATATGCACTTGCATATTTTTTCTATGCTCTTAATGTAGACCTAAATAAAATTTTTATACGTTTTAGATCATTTTAAGAGTTTTCGCATGAATTTTTTTGTGCATAATTTTGCATATTTTTGCATATTTTACTCTTTACATATTACCGACTAAACACCACAGATGAAGCGCTTTTTTTAGTTTTTATGGCACATATACTTCTTTTTCCTTTTACAAGAAAGCACCAAACAAATCAGTTTCTCGATCTTAAATTCCTTAGTAATTTTTCAAAATTTTATTAAAACCTGTCGACATTTCTTTCATTTATTCCGAGCTTATTTTAATATTTAATATATTTTAGGAATTTAAGGATCGTGGTGGATATTTTTACATATTTTAACTATTTAACCCAAAAGAGAACAAGAAAAACTTTCGTAACCGACTTTAAACTTACAATAATAGGATTTTCGCTTTTGGACTTTATTCTGAAATTATTTACAGATTTATATATTTTGAGTTTATTTTAGGGATATAATTTATAGTATATTTTTGCAAATTTTTCTTTATAATAAACTAATTTTCGAAATTTATTAATTGCTTTCATTTACGATTTTAAACTTACAAAAATGTCTTCTTTCCACGGATTTTTATTGCAATTTTATATTAATTTACATACATATGTACATACATATCACTGCAAATTTCATTTATGTTGAATTTTGATTTTATTTTAGAAATCTAATGTTTTCATTAACGATTTTAAACTTCCAAAAATAAATCTTTTCCGCAATTTTAAATTAATTTTAGTAATTTTTTTGTGCATATTTTTAATTGCTATTTTGTAAGGATTACAAAATTTTCTATTTTAATATGCTTTCCGCCTACCGCTTATGTCTCAAGGCGTTTTCTTTTCTGACAAAAGTGTTACATTTTTGCTACATAATTTAATTTTCGTGATCCATTCTAAAAAATATGCAACATATTTGCAAAATATGCAACATATTTTGCCTCTACTATCAAGTCGGGGTGAGATACTGCCCATTTTTACATTTATTCTATTTGCTTAAGCGAAAAAAACTTATAATTAAAAAGTTAATTAATTAATGTTAAGCCTCAAATATTTTGTACCATTTTGGCAACAAAAAATGTACCACATTTTAAAGGTAGTGGCAAACTATAAAAGTGTTACACATTGAAAGGGCAACATTTTTGTTAAGGGTCTGTGCACATATTACGTAACGCCCCAAGGAGGGTTAAATATTTGTTACGGATTGGAAACTTTGCACTGAAAAATTAGTAAGAAGCGTTACGTAGGGGGGTATGAAATCTCTGAAAACAGCGTTACGTAATATGTGCACTGCCCCCCAGAAAAGAAAACACTATCAATATTATGGGAGATTTTTCAAACAGGGAAAATTTGAAATTAACCTTACGCCATGCTAGCGAACATCTGGCAGTATTCTGCATAATAAACTGTTATACAAGTAAAATCAACTCTGTACATCTGAAGAATAATAAACCACAACAAAACAAAATATGTTGACATTCATTGACTGACAATTGAAAAGCAGAAAAATCCAACAAAAATTTTGTCCACTGGAGCAATTTTGCAAAAAAATATCAGGAAAATGGCCTCCTTAATTCAAACTTTCAAATTTGTACAAAAATTAAATGCCTCCAATCCAATTTTAATGCGTCAAGCAGCCAGAAGCAGTAAGTTTTCTTGTGAATTTAAATGTGCACTTGACATACAGATTTTTACCAAGTTTACGTAACTACAATCATTAATGTTGATGTTCTTCCTCAACAATTACAGTGGCCGGCTGGAATAAGGATTACAAGCCAGGTCCTATTCCACAAACGGAAGAGGAGCGTATAGCCGCAGCTAAGAAATACTATTTACAGCCCGAAGAATACAAAACTTATCCAGACGACGGTATGGGCTACGGCGATTATCCCGCATTAGAGGGTGGCCTAGGCGTAGAAGCGAAAGATCCCTACTATCCCTATGATATTCCTGCGTTGAAGCGTAATATTCATGAGCCAGTAAGTGTCTATTATTATATTTATATTTATTCCATTGAGAAAAGTGCAACACAACAAAAGTTAAACGACTGTTGAGAAATTTAAATTTAGAAAAACTTCACAAAACATTGAAACTAATTCCAAAAATGTGTTTTAAATTTTCTATTTTAGCTTCATGCTGACGCCGATTTGTACGGTGAAGATCGTTGGTCTCAACCAGCTCCACCCCGTTATGCCAACAGTACTTACTGGTTAAGCTTTTTGGGCGTCATGAGTGGTTGTTTTGTTCTATACTACTGGTTGGAGAACTATAAAATGTATCGTCCCGTTGCTGAAAAGCAGTATCCTGGCGAAGGCCGTAAACATTATACATTTGAAAGGGAATAGAAAAGATTTTATTAGCGACTCATATTTGACTATTAACTGAATTTGATTGTAATTTGTGTAGAATAAAAAACAGCAATAAGATTCGATTAAATCATTGCTTTCAATCTAGTAGAACTATTTTTTTTAAATTTTGTAGGTATAAAATTAATATACAAATGAAAGTACGTTGTCAAAAAATATGAGCAAAACTTTAAAGAAAGAGGCAAAAGTAGAATGTTCAGTTTATAATATAAAACTTGATGCTCCTGCGCCTTATTGACATTTTTGTCAATTGCAATACATAATGTATTTGTATGAAGGCAAACATATTTACATATGTGTATGTGGGCTGAAGTCTGGAGCTATGCTTGACTATATACGCTACGTATTGAATATACCGCCAATATAAGAAATTATATATCAGGAACATTCCTCCTACAGCACCTTGTAAGAGGACATGTATTTCTATGTACATATGTATAAGCTAATTTTATATAAAATGGGTACTTACCGAACTATAAGATGGCAATATATAGGTTAGAATCGTCTACTTTTGGCCTGCTCTCCCTGTGGAGAGTCTTTATTGCACACGTAATTCGGTCTGCCTCAACAAGTGGCCGGGCTGCTTTAGCACTACACCGAATGAAGATGTATGTACGAGTTGTTTACATCTTATTGCATCTCTGCTTTGCATAAACAAAAACGACGCAAATTTTTATTAATTTTTTTGAAAATGGCGATATGTGCAACCTAACCAGCACATGAGCAATAGGAATTCCATGACGATGCATTTGTCGTCTGTGTTCGTTGAGAATAAACACTACAAAGAGCCCGACGGGCACAATTTCATTTTTTTTTTTTTTTTTTTTTGTTAACTTAAATTTCTTAGCATTGATTTCATATAAATTATTTTCTTTCATTACACTTTTTGTATTAAACTTATCATAAAACATTACACTCACTTTTTATTTAGTAATTTTTACAAAACTTTTGTTAAAAACGTTAAATTTTACGATAAAAATGTTTTCAAAACATTTTAATTGTTGCAACCGAACTTCAATTGTGATGACAGTAGTGCTGTAAGCCTATTAAGTAGCGGGTACTCAACAAAGCAAATACTTTTTGGCGCTCGCTATTTAAAAAGTGAGTACTCAATACTTTTCGGACTGTTTTTTACTGTAAATTTAGAGCTTTTGCCTTAAACTACTTTTAAGTTATACAACTCTGTTTAAAAATTATTTTGAATTAAATTTAAACTTCCTATTTATAAAAATAAAAATTAAATAACTCATAGGGCAATGCTAAACGTTCAATATATATTGAACGCGATCCAGTATCGCGATATTTATTGAACGTATAGCGTGCAATATTGATGGATCGCGATCCATATCGCAGATTGCGCTTAAATATGAAATCGAATCGCGGATCGCAGGCTTTTTTTTGTTTTCTCCCACATCTGAAAATTTACCCCCTACCCGCACAGCACAAAAATATGAAAATACTGACGTGATAAATATCGAACATGTAGCGTACGATCGCGATCCATCATTCCATTGAAATGGATCACGATCCAAGTATCACAATATATATTGAACGTGTAGCATTGCCCATATAATCGAATACTTCCAAAGTTTTAAAGTTTCTAGCTATTCCCAAATGTTTCAATAAAAAACATTTTAACCCATTAAACACTTTTTTTTTTAATATAAAAAACCCTTATAAGTATCGAGCCGTGCATTGAGTAGTCAAAAGTAACCATTTTGTACAACACTACCTGCCGAGCGGCATTTGTAAATTTGTGGTTGCCAGAAAATCACAAAGTAGCAAATGCAACTGGAAGCTGCCATCTGTAATATAATTTGCAGGAAATATCAACCCGCGGTTCGGAAACGACAATCAATAATCGTTTACGTACAAGTTTATTTAAATTCAAACTTACCGGAAAACGTATATTCGGTGTTGCCAGAAAATCACTAACGGATACTAAGTTTTAACCGGAAGCTGGCAATCGTAATATAATATACAGGAAGCGGAAACCGAACTGATGTTTTCGGAAGTGGAAAACAAATCTGTTTAACGTTAATTTTTATTTAAATTCAAATTTATTTATTATATGGTAGCATTTTTTAATCATTTTCATATTAATAATTTTTTAGTATAAAAATGTCTTTGATTTAAAATTAGATTCATATAAACACTATTCGTTTTAGTTATTTTGTGTGTGTGTGTGTGTGTGTGTTAAGGGAATATATTAAAAGGGAATATATAAAAATATACAGTACAAAACAATTTTTTACAATTTCTTCCACAAAAACGAGTTACAAACAATCATCTCATGCACAAGGCTGCCATTTTTACATTTTTATCTAAGTGTTCCTTAGAAAGCTAAAAAAAACGCTCTGCGTATAAGATTTTTTAACTTGTGATCAATTATAAATGATGCCGTCTAAATTTATTTAAATTTTGTTGGTGCAAATATAGATGAATTAGTAGGTATGAATTCGGACAGGAATATGGCTAGTTCTACACATTACAAAAGTTCTTTATACCTGAATTAGTGCGGCTCAAGGCGGACTTATTTATACAAAATAGTGAAGACACTTTAGACGGTATATCTCCAATCTTTTTTCTACTTTGTTGTTGACGGTTTAATTTCACATAAACAAATCTAAAAATAACATTAAATTAAAAAATAAAAATACGTGTTGGTTTTTTTCTGAAAAATTCTTTCAATTATATGTATATGTTTTGTTTTTATTTAAAAAAAACCTTAAAAGTAAATATTTACTTTAGAACAAATTGTTTAAAAACTATTATGATAAAAAAAACTCTAATATATACTATATAATATGTATGCAAATAGGATGAGGGTTTAGTGGGTTTGGTTACCAATACATAAACAATATAAAAAGTAATTAAGAACTTTAAAAAAGATTGAGTTTGTTTAAATAAATTTAAATTAAAAATACAAAAAAAACTTATAGTAGTAATAAAAATATCGACAAAAAATTGTTACAGTTCATTAGGTTTTAACTTAAAAATATGACGATATTTAAAAGAAGTAAATTAAACAAAAAAGTTTTACAATTATTTTTATAAAAAGCTTAAATTGCTTATAAGAGTGTGTTTGTAACTTGTTAATATTATTTTCATAGTGGTATATTCTTTAATGTTTTAGGATCTTGATTTTTTTTTTTTTAATTTTAGATTTTTTTTCTGACGAGTTTTGATTCGTATAAAACTATAGCCACTACTCAGTAAAGTAACAAATGTGGTTGGAGAAATTGTATATTATAAATTAGTTTTTGGTTCAATATATTTTTGTTTTGTTTTATTGGAATATAAAACATAATTTGAAATTGTTTTCTTTATAAACTTGTAAATATTTCGAGTTGATTTTTTTCACATACTACTACACATACTACATTTATGAATCAGCATAAATATTACGGCCTGTTTCACACTGTCGACAAGTCGATGTCGCTCTCTTATTTATATTTAAAACAAAAACAAATTTAAATATTTTGTTTTTGTTTTTAATATAAATAAGAGAGCGACATCGACTTGTCGACAGTGTGAAACAGGCCGTTAATTTACTGCTTATCCACGTACATACACATACATATTTAACATATACAAAATATAATTCATGAAACTTTCATGGAAATACTCATATTTAGTAAATTATTATATTTAATGCAAAGCAAATTCTCGAATAATTTTTTTTTTAACATTATTGCATGCTGTTCCTTTAATAGTATAGATTGAGCCGAATTTTGTACGTAATATGTGAACAGCCCCTAACGAGTTTCACCATACAATTTGCCATTAAATAATCAGAAGTCAGTGATTTTTAGTGCATGGAAAAAAATTGATAATCGCGCGTCGAAAGTGTTAACGTCATGCTGTTTTTGGCATAATAAAAGTTCATATCGTTACCGTAATATAGAAAGAACCTAACTCGTTTTTTTTTCAAATCGCGTTTTTTGCTGATTTCGATAACTTATCCTATCTTACCTATCGAAATATAATAAATACTGATTTAAAACATAAACGAGTTAGGTCCTTTATATAAATAAGGTAACGATAATGTTAATATATCTGCTGACGATTTAAAATATAACAATTAAAATATAGGAAATACAATAATTATTAAATTTGTGAAAAATTAGAAGCACATCATTAGGATGGCCTTAGAATGAATGTATAGAGAAAACGAAATTTTGGAAATTTAAAGAAAAAACGTTGTTAAAAAGTGAAAAATCGCTTAAAAAATGTCTCATGATGTTCAAAAAAAATAATAATAAATAAGTACAATTGTGATTAAAATATTGTACATACAATAATTATCAGATTTAAGTTTTGCATCGAGTTTCACAGCTGTTGTTTAAAATTTGAGGTTATGTCAGACATAATACACATCTGTGCTTGGCTTTAAGTAAGTAAGTGTGCTGTTTCCACATTACTAACGAATAATTTGAGTGTTAAATTTGTATAGAAATAACTCGATACAAAGTGATTGATTTTCATATAAATTTTACACTAAAATCATTCGTCTTGTGAAAACTGCACCTTAAAGAAAATCATTTAAAAATATGTAGACACCCCTTTTAAAAATATCTAATTAGCGAAAACAGTAACCACCCACGCCGTGGATGAAAAATTATTCAACCAAAAGCCTTACAACTTTAAATTGTTGTAAAAAGGTTTTTATTGAGTTATTTTTGTGTGAAAGGTGGTCTCTTGTTTTTGTTAATAAATATTTTCTAAAAGTTTTTTTCCCATATTTTGCAACTTTTTGGAAAAAAATTATTTTGAATTGTTAATGTAAATATGCGTCAGCTTCCAACTCCAAATAACTTTCAAAAGGTTTATTACATCTTTAGGTATCACCCATCGATCTTGCGTAGAATCAGTGCAAAGTTATCGAATTTTCTAATCAACTGCTTGTAAATGATTGTTTTTGTTTTCAAAATTTTAACTTTAACTTTGATCTTAATGCATGACATATAGTCCGATTTAGCTCCATTTTTTTATAATATCGGTTTTAATTTCAATAATTCGGTTGAGTTAACACATAAATATCATTATATTGTATGTATGTATATACAATGAAACCTCTTGAAACCGTTGAGTATCCGGTTGTGGGAGATTTTACTGTACATACGAATGAAAGCTACAATAATAAATCGTATATAATAAATTTTATAAGCGTGGCAAAAATTTACAATTCAGATCAGCTTAAGCGAACAAAATTAAACAAAGCTTCGTACCTTCTACATGTACATATGTATGTATGTATGTATATGCATATGTATGTATGTATTACAACTAGACTTAAATGTATTTCATACAAACATATGTATGTGTATTTAGAAAGTAGTTTAAGGCGGTTAGTGGGCGGGAAAATTATAATTAGAAACACAAGTGTTTCTTTTTTTTTGGGCAGAGAACCTCCCTTGATATAATAAAATTTCATAATTTATTATTCTTAATTTGTATTGAACCAAAAAAAAATGTGTTTTTTGTTTTTTAATTTAATTTAAACTTGAGTAGCGTTAATAAGTTTATAAAAATTAAATTTAATAGTTTCTTGTGTTTAGTTTTTTTTTCTTCTACTATCCATCTGCTTTCTCTTCATCATCTTCTTCTCAATTAACAATATGTATATAGTTATAATATAATTATTTGTTGTTATTGTTGTTGTTTTTGTATATATATAAAGTTTAAGCTTACTACAATTAGATAATAAATCTGTTTTAATTTCTAGTTCTAGATTTATATATCGTATGTATTTATAAAGATTACTTACAATTATTAAGATATTTATTAAAAGAACAATGGTTAAAAATTAAAATATATTTATAATTTATGATACTAAAGAAACACACATTCACAGTTATTTTTGTTTCTAATCAATTTAAAATGATACGCATAATTTAAATAACAATTAAAAAAAAAAATAATTAACTTATTTTCCCAAGTAATTGGTGGTGAGAATCAAATTTATGATTTTAATTTTTCAAAAAGAAAATATTCTACTAACCAGGAAAACATTTAAAACTTGTATTAAATTTAAAAAATGCAAAATAAAATGTGAAGTAGTTTTTTTTTTTTGCAGCCTAATAATTTTGATTTGCAGAATTAATTTGCAAAGAAAAAAAAAGAGATGTAAAATTCTTTCAAAACCACTAGTTTTGAAAGTAATTTAATAGTAATTATTAGTACCTTTTGGGGTATTCGAGATTAATACTTAAAAATTATGATGCTGTTTAGATAAGACGGACGTATTTAATTGTATTCCAAAATTTTAGAAAAGTGGTGCCAAATTTAAAAATCAAAATATATCCACAAAGTTCGTGTTGTTATTTTTAATACAAATTTGTGAGGCCATTTTTCATTTGTGGTTTGGGGTAATTTTTAATGGAGCCCATTCCTCTTATAATTAATTGCGATTTCTAGAAGGCAAAAAACTAAATATTATAAGTTGTTGAGAGAAGGAAAGATTGTTGCCCTCCTTCATGTTAAAAAAATATATACATTTTCATTCTGCAAACCGCCATTAGGAATAGGTGAGGATGGAGAAAGGGAGAAAAATTCCCCGGGAAAAGCACTTTAACTATAGAAAAAGAATTTGTTTTGTCTTTGCCAAATAAATAATGAATAAAAAGATGTGTTGAGATGTTGATGCAACAACATCTGCTTAATCAAACTTTATATAAAACCAATAAATTTCAAAATATCGAAAAAAGGTTGCCACAACAAAGAAAAAAATAAAAAAAAAACAGCCTAAAAGCTAACGAAATTAAAATTAATCTCGAATCTAATAAATAATACGTACAGTACTGCTTTGCGGGTTTTCGGCATAAAGTTTGTAACCACAGTTGCTTATTTGTAAGCCCACAACAGTTTCGATTTGAATTTGTTCTATAAGTAGAAACAAGCTTTAAATTTTCCCTGGTTTGAAATATTTTTTCTTCTCTTTTTTTAATATTTTAGTTAATGCGTACGTATGCTTGAGAGTTATTAATTAAGTTGTTTTTTTCTTTCGCTAATAAATGTTAAGGTACCATTGCTTAATATTTAATTATAATATTAATGATAATAATAATAATTTGCTTAGATTTCTTTTTGAATTTAATTATATATTTTTTGTTTCACAGTCTCCTCTGTTAATTTTAAAACGTATTTTTAGTTTATTTTGCTAAACTTATTTATGCACATACAAAGTTTACATTTTCTTTAATTATTATTGTTGTTGTTGATGTTTGAATTTTTATTATTATTCTTGCTAATAATAATTTAATCAAGATTTATTAATATAATATTCACATTTATCACGTTTACTTTACATTATGTTTAAATATGATTTTCATTTGTTAAGATTTCATTTGTGTGTTTTAAGTATATTTTACTTTATACGTTGGTAGTTTTTGCTTTATTTTTAGTTTATTTATTTAGTTTTTATTATTGTTTTTAAGTAAAAAATATTTATATTTAATTATTTATTTAATAACGAAAATATATCTATAAAAGACAGACAGACTTTAAGCCAGTGGACTGTTTTGTTGATGTTTTTTTTTTTAGAAAAAAAAGCTGCTTTTTATAAATCGGTTGTGTCTATTAAGTCTGACCTGATGCTTTTTAGTTTATTTTTATTTTTTTTTCAATTATATAATTTATGAGGTCAAAGGTGACATACCAATTTGACGTGGATCTGTGGGTTGCACAACACCTAATTCCAAGTTTTTAATTAATAACTGTAACCAGTGTTTAGTTGATTTATCATCTTGTAAACATACTGAAAATGTGGCATCACGCAACTGATCCGGAAGACATTGTCTTAAAGCCTCTCGTGCTCTTTATATTTGAAAAGGAAAAATCAAAAATATTTTACGTAATTAAATGGAAATAAATAAATATAAAAACGAACAAAAAATGTTGATTTTAGTTACTTACCTGGGATTATCTGATAATCTTAAATAGCAACGTACAACATGTTTCAGTAGACGTGCAGATGGCTCTTTGCCTAATTGTATCACCATTTTACCCTTGAAAATATATTAAAAAAAATTATATATAAATATCAAAAGAAAGTTTGGAATAAAAAGAGTTGTAGCAAAGAAAATTTTATCCAAAACTTACCGGACAAGTTTTTTATGAAAAGCTTTTAGATAAGATTGGATAATTTCGTAATCAAAGACAATCAGATCTTTTATCGTAAATATTTGAAAAGTTATTTTAAATTTTTGGTATAAACTAGTTCGAGAATAATAAAGTTATGATTATTGAAATTAAAAAAAAAAAACGAAACAAGACTATCATGAATAATTATTTTTCAGTTTAAATTTAAAAGAAAAAAAGTTTAGCTCTTGAACTTGTCTTTTTTTAGGACCAGCACTCAGGGCTCACTTATACTATACAATCAATTCATTGTACCAGAACACGAGAGAGAAAGAGATAGTGTACAGAAGGGAATGTAGAAGAAAGCTTAATTCTTTTTTTATAACGCTGCGCTGCTATTGCCTTTTTTAATTGTTTGGAGTAGTGTAACAGCGCCTCTGGTGTTAACTATTTTACTTTGTCGACGGTTCTGCTAACCGAAGAAGGAGGGCGATACAGTAGGTTAGGTTAGGTTTCAAGGGCCGTCAGACAGAGCGAGAGTGTGCATTCATCCTGTCGCCAATGCAAGCCAACCCGATTGTGTCAAGAAGGTGAATAAGTTCTTTAGCCCTTTGTACGGGCGATACTGTAGCTTGTACGAAAAAAAAGGCTAAAGGAAGTGCTTCGAAGAGAGCATAATCTCTGCAAGTGTCATGTGTTTGTTTTTCTTCTACTTTCTATGCGTTTTCCAAATTATTCGGAATATCAAATATTTTCCAGAGTAGTTTTAGTACAAGTATTCAGAAAATTAAAAACAACTGCATTAGAATCAGTTTTCTTGCTTTTTTTTATTTTAAGTTCTCGCTGTTGAATTCAAAAGCAATTGTGCTCAGCTAGCTGCCCTGGGGATGATGAAACGATTCGATTTGCTAGATTTTAAGAATTTTCGAATATAAAAATTTCGAACAAATTTATTTCTTCAATAAATTTACAACTACAGCACTGTTAAAATCCACAATCTAATCAACTCTTGAGCTTGAAAAGAGAGAAAGAACAACGTCGACTGCAATAAGTTTGGTTAGAATCGACAGATTCGAATTGTTCGATATACATATATCGTTTTCAAACAAAACGTTCTCCAAAAACGTAACTCCAAAAGAGCTTCAAAAATTGATTTTCAGAATTCATCTATATTTTTTAGCTTAAAAAAAACAGCATCAAATGATGTGAACAGGAATAAGATCGGTATATCCGAAAATTTTCGAAGTTGATTTTTGAAGAATCGGTTATTTTTTTTGAACTTAAAAAAAGGCACCGTGAGATGCCGCTAGTTTTATATCAGTGTTGCGTTAAGCGGGAAGTTACAGGGATGGCCCACATGGTCAACTGCATCCTATATTATATTTCTTTCAGGGATTGAATTTCAGGAATTCATCATTGATATGAAAACCAAACATACATATTTTGCGATAAAACAAACCACTACAATTACTTTTCCATATTTTAGATTTCTCTACTGTAATGACTATTTAAATAATGTTTAATAATCTATTTATTTCATTGTTTGTTCCGAAACCCTAAAGAATTTCAAATATGATCTCGTAGAAAAACTTACCAAAATAATAGCCACATGCGAAAATCTTTCATATGTCTGGCAAACATATGACAAACCACTTTCATCGAGTAGAATTTTTTGTAAAATAAATGTAGCCACAGTTTTACTCAGCTCTGAACCAAATTCCATAATGCGTAGGCATAAAGGAATGATTTCAGAAGTCAAGAGGAAAGTTATCACTTCTTGTTCATCAGTCTAAAAATAAAACATTCGAATAATCTTTAGTTGTAGGTAAAAATATTACAAAATAAAAAAACCAACTTACCTTAACGAGCGCACCAATAACACCCAAACTGGTTAATCTTAAATATTCGAATGGTCGCGTTTTTGAGGTGGTCTGCAAAAACGGATATAGGAACAGGGGAATTTGTGCTTGCAAAAATACCGTACGTGTGTCGGGATGTGAGGCAACACATTGCAATAATGCCAAGGCATTGCAAACACGATTTGATTGATGAGCAGTTAATGTGGCAGGATTAATTGAAGGATATATATTAATGATTTCTTGTAGGAGAGCAGCTATTGTACCAAAACTATGCCATAGCATTGGTGCCAAATCTGTTACAGTTTCGCGTTTTTTACTCAATTCCAGCAGAGCAGCTTCACGCGTTTCTGGATGTGCCAATTCATTAATCCATTGAAATACCTATAAAAAATTAATTAAGACAACATTTTTTACTTTACATTATTTGTGTAATCTAAAATTTAATATATTTTTAACTATTGTGAATTGACAGATTTTATGAAAAGAGAAATGAAACCAAGGCGAATTCGGTACCAGTTGGCTGGCAAAAGTTGTTTTTATCACGATTGTTTACAAAACAATTTTCAAACAAATATGTTTTAAAACATATTGTTTTTCAGAGCTAAAAAAAATTAATAATAAATAAGGGAAAAATATAAGTAATAATAACAACTAAGGTGATATCTAAAGGCTCCTGCACTACCAATTGCTTGAATTAATTGGGGAAATTTATCTCTGATAACTTCAATATATGTATGTAAGTATTTGAAGGCCTGATAATTCAAATTTAAGCAATTCAACATGGCCTAAACTCCTCAAAAAAAAAAGAATAAAGGGTGATCCAAGTAGAGATACTTTTTTCAATAAAAATGATGCCGGTGCGAACGTAACCGTCAATGGCGACCGTTATCGTGCCATGATAACCGGCTAATTGATGCCTGAAATTGAAGCTCGTGATCTCGGCGACATTTGGTTTCAGCAAGACGGCGCCACTTCCCACACATGGCATCAATCAATGGATTTATTGAAAGAACATTTCGGTGAGCACATAATTTCAGGTTTTGGGCCGGTCGATTGGCCACCAAGATCGTGTGATATCACACCGTTAGACGTTTTCCTGTGGGGATATGTAAAGTCTAAAGTTTATGCGGACAAACAAACCCGCTTCGATTCAGACCTTGGAGGAAAACATCACGCGTGTCATTCGCCAGTTACCAGTCGAAATGCTCGAACGAGTCATCGAAAACTGGACTCAACGGATGGACCATCTGCGACGTAGCAACGGCCAACATTTGATAGACATAATCTTCAAAAAATAAATGCCAAATAATGTTCTTTCAAATGATAATAAACATTTTCCATTAAATTTGAATTTTCTCTGTTCTTTTCTTTAAAAAAGTAGGGAACCTCGAAATTGATCACCCCTTATAAGTAATTTCAGAGAAAGTCTAATTGGAAGTTTATCTAAAATAAATGTTTAATCGTTTTACAAATTTGGAAGAAGAGCACATAATATTCGGCATAGACGGACGCATCTTGCCATTTTAGTTGTTTTGTTTTTAATTTAGTTTTTTGCGTATTTATCATTTAATAAGTCATGGTGATTCACATGGTGTTATTCTTAGAGTCTCATGAATTTGCTCATATGTACTAGATCTATTTTATTATTATTTTTTTTTTTTTTTTTTTGAAAATGCAAAGCGATAATAACAAATTAACACGCGTACAAACACACACACACACACTCCTAAGTATGTACTTATGTATGTTTATTTTAGATTTATACTTCTTTTTCTATTATAGTTGCAGATTCTATGGAGTTCTAACACCATGATGTCATGTTGTTTTGCGTGTTGTTTTGATAGAAAAACAAAATTCTTCCATAGATGTTTCTAGAGAAAGAGTATTTTCAAAACATAAGTAGTTTTTATTTTAACTTGCGCTATAAACTGTCTGACAAGGAAATTGCTGAATCTTAGTGTGTAAACAGTATTGAAAGATTTTATTACTGGATCCTGCAGCTTCTCATGAAAAATGGCCCTAAACCAAAACTTAAAAATCGGCCCCCAAAGCGTTTATTGTTGTATTACTGCCTGATTACCGTTTGTCTTTTAAGATAAAAAAACGTCTTTTTTAGTGTGCGATAGCATCACACAATTGTGTTTTTCTTTTTAGATTAATTTAAATTTATTTTGGACTAATTGATTTTTCAGTTCACGACTCAGTTATGTACTTTTTTAACCGAATTATTTTCTACATGAAATAGAATATATTCTAAAAATTTTTTGCTCATAATGCCTATTAGTTTTCTCATAACTGTATAATGAATACATTAAAGAAATGCGCAATTTAACACAAAAAAATAAGGAATTTCCAAAATAATCGTATTACTGAAAATAAAACACATGTACATATGTATGTATGTATGTATGAAGTATTTCAGCTGTGCCCTCCATTGAAAAATATCCCATATACGAGTATTTATAAAGAACAGATAAATGCAATTTAGCCAATATTTTTTACATAAAGTTTTCGTTAAACTAAAACAAAAAGGAAGAGGAAAAGGAAAAGCTAATATTAACATAATATTATGTTACTAGATTTTCGGAATATAAAATGTATTAAAGGAAAAAATATAATAATACTAGATGGCGCGGCAAACGTTGTTTTACCATACAAAATATTTCTAGTGCATATTTTGGGTGTTATATAAATAATAGCGAATGTATTGTAAGAGTTGTATGACGATGACCGCCGATGAAAAAAATACCAAACAATAATTTTGTTCTGTTTGAAATACGAACGACCACGATTCTCCTGCATAAGGCGGACATAGGGCCATCTGTCATTCAACAACAAAAATAATTATGAAGCAAACATAGCGCCATCTGTTGGGTTAATAGTTAAGTAAATACAAAAATTGCCCCCTCCCTCCCCTCCTCGTTCGCCTATCGGTATGAAAAAAAGATAGTAGCCAATTCTCAGACTTACTGAATATGCATAGTAAATTTCATAAGAATCGGTCAAGCCGTTCCGGCAATACAGAAATTGCCCCCTCCCTCCCCTCCTAGTGACCCTAGCGGTTTAAAAAATAGATAGTAGCCGATTCTCAAACTTACTGAATATGCATAAAAAATTTCATAAGAATCGGTCAAGCCGTTTCGGAGGAGTATTCTAGCGAACATTGTGACACGAGAATTTTATATCGTCGGTCACAGGTTGACAACTCTTAACTCGCAAAAAAATCGAATCGACCGACGATATATAAGATTTAATATAAAATCAAATTTAAAAATTAGGGCATTCGTCAAAAGAGCGGCTTTTAAAGACTACATTTTACCGATATGTAAGCTTAAGAATTATTTTGGCTTACAATCGAATCCAAAAAACATAAGGGATACAGTTTTTTTAATGTTTGAAACTCCATAACTCTATTATTTGTGAACCGCTTTTTCAAAATTCTTTTCTTTCTTTTAAAAACAGTTGGGTACCGTTACCGTTGTTGTTTTTTAAAGATCGGGGCAAGTTATTATTGATTATCGAATAACTTATCTCCTAATGACCCGAAAACTAGGATCGGGAGGGTGATAGTGTACAATTTCCGCCCCTTTGAAACTATCCGATTTTGATGAAACTCAAAACACATATGTATGTATAAGTGTGTAGATCGGCACCAAAAAGGATACATGAGCAATATGATTTTAGGTTTGGAAAAGTGATAAAAATTAAAGATTCTAAAAATATGCAACTTCAAAAAAAAAACACGGAAGTTTTATATTTTGAAGAATCCTCGGATCGTGAAGGGCTTGGACAAATTTTGATAAAATTTAAAACAAAGTCTGCGAGTCTGAGAGCATAGAAGACGAATTCATTACCAGGTAGCCTTATTAGCCTTCGTCATCACCAGCTGTTCAAACTTGAACTGTCCAAAATGCCGTATATTAAGAAGTTAGGTTACTTTCTTTATATACTTATTTCTATAAGAACATTGCTGTATTTGCTTTGACAGTTGGAGGAACATTTAGCGGCGAATATTATTGTTGTAGGGATGAGGCTACCTGGTATGAATTCGCCTTGAGAGCAAAGATGGTGGGATGGGCATTATTTCTGCATCCGAAGTTAAGGCCAAGACACATAGAATCCGTCATACGTTATCCGTCGCCTTTTTCAACTATAACGTATGACAGATTCTATGTGTCTCGGCCTTTATTCGATAGATTGCCATGAAACCTAAAAATTTAGATGACGGCGGTCGCCGCTAATCAAGAATAAACTTTTATATTAAATAGTTTTTTTTTTTTATAAAACACTAGAAGATATACCCGGTGCGCTTCGCTACCCCCTCGTTATAATATAAAATTCCTATTGTGAAAATTTAATGACGATCGGTCCAGTAGTTAAGACTATATTACGATTTTTAATTTTCCTAAAAAGGGGCGTGGTCCCACCCACTTTTCTCTTGGTACGTATTCCAAATTATGCCAATACCATATGTACCAAATATCATCGACGTAGGTCAAAAAATGCCCAAAATATGGCGATTTAAATTGTTGCGTTATATGGGCGGTGCCACGCCTCTTTGTCCAATCAAAACTTCATATAGCCTATTATTCCTTCCAGAGTCACATTAACATGCTGTGAAAATTTCAGGAAGATCGGTCCAAGGGTTTGATTTTCCTAAAATAGGGGCGTGGTCCCACCCACTTTTCTCAAAATCGGTTCAGTAGTTTCGGAGCCTATTCATTTCAAACAAACAAACAAAAAATCAAATCTTTCCTCTTTATAATATTAGTATAGAAGTATAGATTTACAATTTTAAGCCGGCAACAGAATATAGAACTAAGCCATGCATGCTTACGTAGATAGTACGAATGCTAGATTTATTTTAATCAAAAGTTACTTAATAATTGCAAATTTTATACAGTTTTTATTTTTACTTTTTTTATTTATTTTTTTTTTGTTTTTGCTTATAAAATGTTGTTTACAAAATAATCTTTTTATATTTATTTAAAATCTTGTTTACTTTGCCATTTATTTATGTACGTTTGTACGTATGTATGCGTATTTATAAATACAAAATAAATGTTTATGTATGAGTGTGATTGAAAGGTGACCAAATAGCCGGGCATGATATTGTTGTGTTCGAAATATTTTTTTTTTTATAATTTTAACATTCTGTTTGATATTTTTTTTATTCACATATGAGCCGTTTATTTTGCAAGTGGCATAAGTCACTTTTTCAAAAAAATCTATTTAATGGCAACACTAAATAAAATTGAACGGTATCTTTTCATTTGTAAAACATTTGCAATCAACAAAACAAGTTACTTATGCCACTTTCAAAATAAACAGCTCATATTAGCAAAGACTTTTGTAGAGAAGTTAATTTATTTTTTTCTTGTTAATTTCAACGTAAAACAATATTAAAAATGGTTTGTAAAATTAGATGTGTCCGTCATTGAATAATTCTTTGAGCGTTAATTTATGTAGCGGTAGAAGTACAAAACCGATTTAAAAAAGGAAATATACCGTACCAAACTTCAAACCAAAACTGAAATTTCGATAATAGGGGTGTTATGCCGTAAATAATTTTTCGCACAAAGTAACTTGCCGGACCGATTTAAAAAAATAAATATATTGATGAGTTCACTTTATTACGAAAAAAAAATAAAATTTGGTTCGGCGGACTTATTATGAATCAATATTTCTGGGACCCACTTACACTGGATACTATGGTACCAATAATTTGGCGAGCGGGAACTTGCCGATACAAATAAAATTCTTATGGGACTAAACTGCACGATTAAGTAATCAAGCCAAAAGAGAATTTTTAAGATCAGTCAATAAATTGAGGTGACATACAATACCAATTTTTTTTTTAACAAGCACGCACATAATAGGTCAAAGAATTCAAAATCGGTCTATAAATTGGAGGTATTATTCAATAACCAAGATTTTAAAAGCACAATTTTCCAACGATTAAAAAAAAGTGATTCCAACACCTTTCGAACAAAATAAAGATTTTTTTAATTATTTTAATATGTTTGTTCCAAATATGCTGTACTTTTTAAGGAGTAAAAAAATGGACAAATTGGTAGTTTTGATACTTTTTAATTTTTCTACTAATTGTTTATAAATTAACACATTCTGGGTCTGAAATGAGAAAAAAATGGGACTTTTGGATTTTTCTGTTGTGAGA
This sequence comes from Lypha dubia, assembly GCA_947311025.1. Classification (NCBI taxonomy): domain Eukaryota; kingdom Metazoa; phylum Arthropoda; class Insecta; order Diptera; family Tachinidae; genus Lypha; species Lypha dubia. The sequence continues at coordinate 5,638,736 of OX371262.1, read as the reverse complement.
AATAGTCTTAATGGATTTGATTGAAATTTGGTATAGCATGTGACCAAGATTATATATACATGCTCTACTTTTGTTAGATCATTTCTTGTGCGGATTGCTCATTGGTGGAATTCACTACCACGCGAATTGAGGGTCTTCTCCCATTCGAACAACGTTTTTCGGCTCAAACTAGCTAGACTTTTTCAATCTAGCCCATAGCATGATTTTTGGTTTATAATTTTCATAATTTTTATTCTTCCCCCAAATTTGGTTGAGAAAATGATGGTTTATGCTAACATGTCGGATTCTTTTTTGTTTATTGTATCGGCTGGGGAGCCAAATAAGTAAGAACATTGTAAATATTTTTGAAATTATTTTTATTGAATATGCTTGAAGTATTTTTTTTAACCTTTTTTACCCTAGGCTTCACTCAGGTATTATAAATTATATTACTGTGTATGTAATACGTATTTTTGGCCTTGATGGCTTTTGTATTGCAATAAAAGTAAGTTAATAAATAAATAAATATATTATTTAAGGGATAAAAATGGGACAAATTAGTACTTTTGGCACTTTATTCTTAACAAATTCTCCTATAAGATTTGGATAAAAGTTGATCGAGTTTCAGCTCTCTAGCTATACTGCCCAATAATATTGATGAGTGAGTGAGTGAGTGTATGAATATGTACTAAAATATGGACTTTTCACACCTTAATATCTCGGGAAGCTTTTACGGTAACCTTTGTTTCAAGTTTCATTATATTATGATCAAGAGGAGCAAAGTTATGAGGGGGGTAAAAACAACTCGAATATATATATATATATATATTTATTCCTGGGATTCCATGGAGGAACATAGGGCCACAGAAAAAAAAAAAAAAAAAAAAAAAACAGCTTTTAAAAAGAGCTCGAATGGTTTCGTGTAAATAGCATTACACGAGCATTAGATTTGTTGAATTTTTTTTTTTAAAAATTGCACTAAAACATTTTTATATGTACTTTAAAATTTACGGATTTTATTACGATTTGTAGTTCAAACTTAAAGAAAAAAATCGAGTTACGCCTTTCTTATATTAAGCCTTCTATATGCACCATGGAATTAAATTGATTATTTCCAAACATTTCGCATTTTGTGCAATTCGAAGTTAACTACTATAAAAAACGAATTTTTCGTTTAATCGAAAGGAAATATTGGAAAAATTAAATGTGCACTGATGTGTGGCCTAATTGAGAATTATTAAGTTTAAAATAAGCTGCAAGGTGTATGGAATAAATTGAGCAATCGCCTTTATTTGCGATAAGGATTTTTATAGAAAATGACATTAATTTTGCTTAACTACATAAATCAAAGACAATAAATAAAGAAACTATTTATGTACACTTTTCTTTTTTTTAATTTATGTAAATATTTTAAATACGATGCTAATTTCAAACATCCCCCGCCATATTAATTGTCTGTGAAGCCAGCTGCGAGTAGAAAGAAATATATGTATTCTCCATAAATGAATAAAAATTATAAATGTTACCGCTGTAAAACATATAATTTTTATAGCAGACAAGAACAGATAGACCGGAAGTATTTGTACTATTAAAAATATATAACATACATACATATCTACTGATGTGTAAATTTAAACGTGAGCCAACGAAAGAATAACAACAACAAAAAAATGCATTACGGAAACAAGATAAGAAAAAAAGAAAAGAAATGAATTTAAAATAATCATAGCAACATAAAATAATTTATGTGAAAACAGATTTAAATTTAACTAGCAAAAATTTGAACAAAAAATTTTAGTCCAGCCAATTTTGCAGTTAACAGAGCACTATTAAACACTTAACAGTTGTAGTAAAAGTTGATTGAAACTTATTTCGGATGAATATTGGTGGTTATTATGCAAAAATCTTTACATTACATATTTGAAAAATTTCTCAAAGCAAGACATTGAAAATTTTAAATCCACAATAATTAAATAAGCGGAAAAAACTACTACTGGTTTGCTAATTATTTTGTTATTGCGAATGAGTAATTATTGCGTATTTGTCATTTTCCAAATTAGAGCGATTCTAATTTTATTCGTGCTCTTTCAAAACTACTACTGATGATGTCTTATCAAAACTGCTAAATTTTTTGTTGTTGCCGTCGCCAAAAATGCTAAAATAGCAAAATTTTAAAAAAAGCCAGTTTTAACAAAAAAAATTTCTTTGCTACAGGTGCAATGAGGACATGTCCAACTTTGGCCATTGAGGCCTTGATTGGGTTAACACCTATACTAATCTTTATAAGATCCTCTGCGGCAATGGCCGCTTATCGGATGGGTATCGGTAACTCTGCTCGCTGTGTTGGCAACGGGCATTCATCGATCCTGAATACATTGTCCTGCAGAAAGCTGTTAGGGATGCCTAGCGACAGGATAATCTGTGAACTAAGGTTCAACGGGCGTTCATCGATCCTGAATACATTGTCCTGCAGAAAGCTGTTAGGGATGCCTAGCGACAGGATAATCTGAGAACTAAGGTGCAACGGGCATTCATCGATCCTGAATACATTGTCCTGCAGAAAGCTGTTAGGGATGCCTAGCGACGGGATAATCTGTGAACTAAGGTTCAACAGGAGATTCAATGTCAAATTCCGCTTTGGGCCACGTGGGAGGGTAATGGTCCCTCTGTGGATTCCAGAAGTTTATGATGGTATACGGATGGATCCAAAACTTTAGATGGAGTAGGCGCTGCAGTCTATGGACCCAACGTGAAAATCTCAGTGCCTATGGGTAAATGGCCCACGGTATTTCAGGCGGAAATACAGGCAATCACCAAATGTGTTTATATTAATTTAAGAAGAGGCATTAAAGGCGCGCATATAGCTATCTTTTCCGATAGTCAGGCTGCCCTTAAGTCCTTAGTTCATGGGAATTTCGCTCTAAGCTTGTTTTAGAGTGCTTTTACTCACTACAGAAGCTATCGATACGGAACAAGGTTTCCATTTACTGGATACCTGGTCATAGCGGTCAATCGGGTAACGTGACTGTAACTATATTCGAATATGATTAAAATTATGAATAAAAAATAAATATTTAAGATTATTCTTTGTTTTCGGTTATTAATACTATTTCAAATAAATTATTTAATAAATGACGAATGAACCGATGAATCATTTTCAACAAAAATCTTTTCTAAGCATATTTACAAAAATATGCAAACATTTTTTATCATTAAAATGTCTTACCCTTTCATTATACGCCATTTATAGCGTACTATATCGCATTAATTAAATTAAACAATGTATGTTTTTGCTTGGGTCATAGTTAAAATAGAAATTTGATTTGATATATTTACTTTGCAACAAAAAAAAAAACAAGTAAAATGTTTTGACCACATTATGAAATTCGCAACCACTATCAGCGTGTTTCCGTTTTTTTTAATTAATTTCGCAATAAAGTGAAATAAGTTATAATAACAATGAGTTTAATAAGAATGTATTGAATTAAATAAAAACAAGTACATATCCATATCCGCTTTTCACTAATTTTTCAGTGCAAATTTCCAATCCGTAACAAATCTTTAACTTTAAAATGGGATATTTCAATACATCACCGTATTTCATAATAACCACCAATGTTCATCCGAAATGACTAGGCGTCTCCATTAGCAATGAACTTGGTATGAGCATCATGTCAGACATCGCATATGGCTAATGTAGACCGCTCATGTCTATGTTTCGTCCATGCTCTGACATTAATGCCCGAATATATGTATGTCTGAGCAACAATGTTCGCCATGAGGTTGGCCATTCAATGTCATTTTCTCTTTGACAGTTTATTTTTTTAGGTTATGGCAGCTTATGTTTCAATCAAATATCGTTTTGCAACAAATACTGCATAAAACATAGCGAAAACCATAAAAAAACGCTTTTAAATGCGATTACCACTTAAAAAATACCCAAAGCAAACCATTAAATAGAAAAACATGAACTATGTGAAAGCTTTGAAAAACTAAAAATTATGGTTAGTCAGCACATGAACATCTGTAAGTATTCGCCACATTCTAGAAGGTGGACATATTATTACCGTTTCTCTGCCGACGTTATGTTCATGTCATGTTCAAGTAGATGGCTCGTGAAGACGTAGGGTCAGTTTCATCAACTTTAAAGATTTTAGCAAATTTTTGCATAATAACCACCAATATTCATCCGAAATGAGTTTCAATCAACTTTTACTACAACTGTTAAGTGTTTAACGGTGCTCTGTCAACTGCAAAATTGGCTGGACTAAAACTTTTGATTCAAATATTTGCTAGTTAAATTTAAATCTGTCTTCACACACATGAAAGATTTAATTAGGATTTACTAATTTTTTTTAGATCATAAGCAAGTCTATAACTTTGTTTTCTAACTCAAGTATATAATAGGAAATTCTTAATAAATAAACAATAGCAAAGGAAAAACACTACAGTGTAACAAGATTTAAGTAACGGGTGGATTATTTCATAAACATTTCAAGTTTCTATTCTCATTCTATCTTTTTCTAAACTAAACATCATATTTAAAATTAATACAATGATCGTTTGACATAAAAGAAGAATTTCACACTTATGGTCTATCACAACATGAGTTTACAATTTCTTTAGAATTATTCTTTATACAAAAGAAAGAGATCGGCTACATCAAGTGTAACTAATCTTTTACACTGCTACTTCTTTACAAAATATTTAAAAATTGTTTGGTACATAATTTCATACATACATATGTATGGAAGTACATAAATATGTACATATATACATATATTTCACATTGAGAAGATAATTGGTTCTTAAGAAAAACATATAAAATTTCAAGAAACAAAATACCGAAATGTAAATTTTACAAAAAATTACAAAAATAAAACACATTCCACATTAGCAGGCGGATTTTTAAGATTATCCCATTTCATATGTACATACATACGAGTATATTATAAGTATATTTGTAAAAGTTTCACCTGACACTTTAATTAGTGACTTTTTTAATTCCATGGTATAATAAATAAATATTTATTATACCAATTCCAAATTTTTTTTTTTATTAAAAAATTTAGTGTTTATTTCAAAATTATTTGTACCTTGATATAACAACAGTCATTTTGTTAGTCTAAAATGTTTTCTGTGTGTCAAAAACAGATGAACAATCCAGCCGATATACTCGAAGTCAGCCAACACTGCCGCTTTTGTAATTTCGAACCGCTGCAAAACATATCGGTTTGTTACTGCTTTTAAAGATAGTTCAGCTGTTAACAATGCTTGGCTTGTTTAAAATTTCTTAATTTTATATACAATTTTTCTTTACAGCAGATATTTTTATTTTTAATAAAAAATTTCCATATCAAATTTTTTATTTCATCGGCGGCTTGAAATAAATATTTTAGCTTTGATCCATCCTCGAATTTTTAATCAGCGTGTTGCTCTGCTACATACAATTTGACATTTGTAAAACAAAAATAAATGTCTAAGCCTGTCCTACCAGGACAGTTTTATCTGTTTTTATACCATGATTTGTACGAATGAAAAAATTATTTCGACATCGTGAAATACGCAGTAACAAAATCTATTTTTTTTAATTTAATAATTTACTGCTTATTTATTTCACTACGTCGAAAGAATTTTTCCATACATATGTTTTTATTGGTATAATTAAATTTGAAGCAAAAACAAATTATAAAATTTTGTTTTTCTATCAAATGTATTTGTTTAAATTAAAATAAAATTCAAAATTCTTTTGACATCGTGAAATTGGCAGTTAGAAAATGTATTCGAAAATTCAAATGGATTAAATCAAAAGCTCTTTGTCGATATTACAAAATATAGTGATTTAATTTTTTTTTAATGTTATGGCAACAATTTATCTTTGTAAGGGTCGATATAGTAACTAATAATATGTTCATTACATATGTATGTATATTGAAAATCTCATAGAACAGAGACAGTGTATGTCGGACAGATATAGTAAATGCATCGCAGCGTGTGACGCCGAATATTATAAATAACGATTTCACCCTCTCAATTTATTAAAAAAAAACGATAATTTTTAGTGAATAGCAAAACTACAAAGACTACAAAATATCATCCCTTTATTAAGCAGAACTACATACATATGTATGTATGTCCCATACGAGTGCCATTGAAAATAAAATATTGAAAATAAATTAACAATTAAAACAGTAATACACATTTTTAGTCCGACGCCAATGGGATTCAAAAATAATACACGGAAATGGGGTGGGTTCAATTGTATTGGATAAATTTCAAATCATTTAATATTCGCTTTTAACCGGAAATTTTTACTTATCCCAACTTATTTTTATAACATAAGTCTGTACTTGTAATTTAACATTTTCGAATTCGACGTTCATACATACATACATATGTAGTATGTATGTACGTATTTAAAAAAAATTTATAGGGTCAGTTTTGAATACATTAGTTGATATGTCTGGCCTTTTTTTATGTTTATATGTATGTATACGATATCTAAATAAATACATGTATGCATATGTATAAATATCTGTAAAAAAATACTATGCATATGTTAGTTGTTTTTGTTTTCATTTTGTGCTGAATATAGCCTAGCCTGTGTAGTGTAGTTGTAGTTTTATTTTTTTGCATTGAGAATGTACATATGTATATATGTATGTGCATATACATGTACGTACATATATATGTATAATTTTTTCCGAATGAAGGTTTTTGCACAATTACAGGTCGTTGATACTTGCATTATTGAACATTTTTTCATATGAGATAATTAAGCTTTTTATTGACAATTCATAGGTATATGTATGTACATACTTATGTACACATACATATATTTATAGGCTTTTGTAGATGCATGCAGTACATATGTAAGTATAAATACAGCAGGTAGATATGTATTTGATTAAGTCCATTAAACAAAAAATTTAAAATGAAAGAAGCAACCATTTTTTTTATTTTTACTCTTCTCTCATAACACCTGGCAACCGTTATGAAAACAACATTGAAACAAGATAAAATTAATAAGGGCAAAACAATACATATAAAAGATGATAGAGAAATAAGAAAATGTATACTTGAATCGCCGAAAGAAGCAGCTGTCTAGCCAGTTACCAATGCCCGTATTTTCTTTTCATAGTTTTGTCAATATTTTTATTAATAACTTATATCAGAAACTTACCTTTTCCTGTTCACTTTGTGGAGTTATACACGCGGGACTGGGCTGAGCACTCATTATTAATCACACCTTTTTTTCTATTTTAATGGAAAAACACAGAAAATTATTAATTGCTTAGATTTTTTCCTTTTTCTTTTACGTTATCATTCGCAGACTGGCTAATTTTACCGTATCTGTTTTTTACCTACAAGAACAATCTATAACAGATTCTCAACTTTTTCAACAAATAATTTATTGAATTTTTTACATAAATTTTTCGTCTCCTAGCGGAAAATAATTTTTTATATGTTATTATTACTTTTTTTTTTCTTTGTTCTTGTATGTATTTCATTTCTTGTACGTAGTCTCCATTTATTTCACGAAGACACTGTACAGAAATTGTGTGTCACTATGCAATTAATTTTTTGCATATAAGCAGCCAAAAACTTACGTTTTACTTATTAATTTATTAAAATTTAATAATTTGCAATTAAGTTATGACAATTTTTAAGCTGATTTTTCACTTCTTTGTATATTATAATCACAAATATATATTTTTTTTCACAAGGTTTCACTTTTTCTGTAGAGATCTCTTTTCCGAATATTTCTTTTTTCGCTTTGCTGATTTGAAAATGCTTCTTCTGTTTTGTGCATACAATTAAGAAAAACAACAGAATACAAGCTTTTACTAAATAGTGTTAATTTTTACTGTCATACATCATATACAAAATCTTTCACTACCTTAAATATGCCTACTGTTTGACATTTCCTTCTCATTGCTGTTACCACCAGTCAAACTATGAATAACATATGTTTTGGTCTGAATACGCTGAATGAGTGAGCAGAGTTGTACTTTTAAAAATTTGTACAACTATTAGTAGGGAATTTCAAACTTTCGATGGATAGAGCACAGCATACATATTAAGGTTAAATTAATCGTGATACCATAATGCCACAGCCAAACACTATTTACGGTTTTGGCGAAAAACCAAAATTCAATTGATTTCTATAGTTATGGCTATGACGTTATGGTAAATCACCTGTAACAAAATACATTGTTTTTCATAAGTTTTGGTTGAACTGCTGTTTTCTATGGTTCTGTGGCATTATGGTCAAGTCACGACTAATTTATCCTTTAGTTGTCATTCATATTAGTTACCGTGTAGCTAATATGTATTTTTCATTTGAATTATACTTCCTTAACATAAGGTCTGCACCTAACTTGAAATTACATACATACATACTTTAACATTAACTTCAAGGTAATATATTAACTGTAGTCCGCTCACGTTAAACTTACAACGTAGTTGCTATAACATTTGTTTTAAAAGCTGCTTTATAACATAAATTGATTTGTAGTTGCCTTCCACCATTTTTAAATATGTAATTTGGAAAAATTCTACTGCAGAAAAAAGTAAAAAGTGAAAAAGTATAGCCAAAACAAATAAGTCAAGAAATAATTAACATAAAAATTAAAATAAACTATAATGAATGGATGAACGTAATGAAAAGTTATAACTTTGTGTTAAAAAGTTCGAATATACCGAAATTATGATACTTCCTATGTTTTAGCGATTTTAATACACACTGCCATTTTTCAACACAGACAATTATCCGGCATCCTTTGTATTTGCATTTGTTTGACAGCTTGTTTGATTCAAACAAATTCTGCTTGGTTTCTGTAGAAGCAACACAATATTTAGGAAAATTTGTAGTGGTATAAAAAATTATTTGTGTAAAATTTTGTGAAATATCTAAAATTAAAGGATTTTCTGCAAAAGAAAAGGTAAGGATTTGCATCCATTCATATAAATAAAAATATTAAAAATATAGCTAGCAAAAGCAATTTTCAAACATGCATACATGAATGTGTGTATGCACATGAAAAAGTTGAAAGCAAAACAACAAAGCATCGTGGTGCCTGCTGTGCTGTCAGCAGAGAAAAGATATTGAAAAAGAAATGTTCCAAAATATTTATATATGTATATACGTATATACATAATTATGTTTATATTGTCTAGCACATGCAATATATACATACATATATGTATATATATATATATATATATATATCCATATGTGTATAAATATAAATAAATTAATGAATTATTGTTCTTAGATTGAACATGAAATATAGTAATTATTTTGCAATACGTTAACAATTTACAAACATTGCAGGTATACACAGCCAGCCATTTAACAACACATCGAAAAAGAGGAACGAACCATAACAAAAAACAAATCATATTCGGCTTGTGTTCGAAGACCAAAAAGAAAATTTTTCTTTTGCGAATATTCAAATTGTTTATAAAGTTAATTTGCATTCAGGAAAAAATTTATTAGCAGCAAAAATGAAAATTACTGTAACTACCACATCGGATAAAATATTTTTTCTTGATGTTTCGGAGGAATTAGAATTGGAAAATTTTAAAGCGTTTTGTGAGATGGAATCTGGTATTACCGGCTCACAAATGGTTGTTGTCTTCAATGGCAAAGCTTTGATAGACAACAAAAAACCTCTGAAACATTTTGGCATAAAAGATGGCGATTGCGTGATGTTACAAGTCCAACGCTCGCCTGCTGTTAATCGTGCTACTCCAATGGATATGGGTAAGTAGTGCCCCGAAGAGATTGTAATTGAAAATATTGCGTAGGCGCAGCAATTCCTAATATGTACATGCACAAAAAGTTGTACCACGTACACATATAAAATACTTATACTGTGCTTTTGGTATTGCTGATGCTATTGTTATTTTTTTTAGCAGTTTATTTTTATTTGTCATCCATTTATATGTACGTAGTACATACATACATATGTATATGACTTGTTTGTCCAATTTGCATCATTTCGATCGTGCATGTGCGGTTGTATGCAATTTGTTTTGGATTTTAAGAACTGGGTCAACGAGCTTAAATATGCATGAAGTGTATGCGCAGATAATATTGTATTTTAATGATTTTTATTTATAAATTTTCTTTATAGTAATAATATTAAAAATATTTATAAGTATGTATGTATGTAGACATATGTACATATCTACATACATTAGAAGTGATCTTTGTCCAAATTAGAGTAAGCATTGCCGTCTAGTAAGAGTTTTCTTTAAACCCATACATGGCAGCTTAGAGGAAAAGGCATCATGAAAAATTATAAATTATACACTATTTTTATTTATCCATATTGTACAAATGAAAACAAATCAGTTGCACCAGAATAATGACATCATAATTTAATAACTTAAGCAACCGAAAAGATATAAAAGTCCTCATTCAAATATGTATAAGTATTTATAAGTTCATTGTTTAGGTCGACGATATGTGTTTGCGATCAGAAATATTATTTTGCGTTTTGCTAATTTTAATGTATGATCAACAAAATATTTTTGATTTTTTAATATACATAATTTGTTTACAATAATAATTTAGGCAAGAAAAAGGTCACCGTGTGCAGTTTTTTTGTCTATAACACAAATTAATAACAGCATAAATTAAATTTGGAAAATAAAAAATTTCAGATGAAGCCGCCATACGTGACTTGGATTTCAGCAGTATAAATATACCTGGAACTAGCTCCAGCGGTAATATTCTTGAATATAATGATTCAGATGAATTCAATGTCAATTATGATGATGATCCGGCTGCTGTGCGTAAAATGTTTCTTGACAATCCAGAATCGTTAGCATTGCTAAAACAAAACAATCCACGACTTGCGGACGCTTTATTATCTGGAAATTTAGAAAGTTTTGAAAGGGTTTTAAAAGAACAAATTGATGCACGTAAAGCTCGTAATGCTCAGCGATTACGAATGCTAAATGCAGATCCCTTTGATCCAGAGGCACAACGCATGATCGAGGAAGAGATTAAGCAAAAGAATATTCAAGAAAATATGGCTGCAGCCATAGAATTGCATCCGGAAGTATTTGGTACAGTAACAATGCTGTAAGTATTAAATAAAAAATTTAGTTTTCTTTATCAACTGTCTTTGATTGCGCTGGTTCTTTTGTTTAATTTTATTATTTCAGATATATAAATTGCAAAGTGAATGGAGTACCGGTTAAGGCATTCGTCGATTCTGGAGCACAAACAACCATCATGAGTTCAGCTTGTGCACAACGTTGTAATGTCACACATTTAATAGACACCAAGTAAGTTTGTTTGAATTAAAATTTATAACGTATTTCATTAATTTGTAATTGTATTTTAGATGGAGTGGTATTGCAAAAGGTGTCGGGACTCAACGTATTAGCGGCCGTATTCATATGGGAAAATTACAAATAGAAAATGATTATTTGGTATCAAGTTTTACGGTTTTAGAACAGCAACCAATGGATATGTTGTTAGGTTTGGATATGCTTAAAAGACATCAGGTAATTGTTGTATATTTAAAATGTTAGATATTTTTACACCATGGGAGTACATCAGGACCCAAGTGGGCTGGAATCTATTTTCATTTTACAGCAACCTGCTAATTTAACCTATTCAAGTTTGAGTTATTAGCTATTTTTACTTGTAAAGACCACAATCAGTGTGAGACCCTTCTTCTTTTTTTTTTTTTTTTAATCGAATAACTCACCAAAAAAAGTAATAACTAAATTATCTTATTTTTGTCTCAGTGTAACATTGATTTGCAGCGCAATGTTTTGCGCATTGGTACCACTGGTACCGAAACAAAATTCTTGCCCGAAAGCGAACTGCCCGAGTGTGCTCGATTAAGTGGTAACTCAGAAGATGAATTAAAAGTTGTAACAGACTCGGCTAATGATGCCGAAGAGCGAGCTATTAAAGACGCCATTGAACAAAGTAAACGTGAAGCTGGTGGAGGTAAATTATATATGTACTAAGACAGCAGTTACAATATAAAACTTTGTTGCATGCAGTTTTCATTTTATGTGAGAGCGTTGAAATAGAAATGTATACGTTTTATATTTCGTGTCTCTCTTTCTCACTGAAAGAAAAAAGAAGAGTGTTGCATGCAACAAAGTTGTATAGTGTAAAGCTACGTTCTCATTTATTAAAAGTTTGTCCAAAAAAACGTAACCACTAGTATTTCTTACGTATAATAGTGTCATATAACTTAGTTTTTCTAATACAAAATAAAAATCAGTACTCTACAGTAAAGTATTTTTATATAATTTTTAAAAAATGCGAACCCATAATTAAAAAAAAAAATGGTATCAAAATGAATAAAATATTAGTTTAATTCTTGGTTACGTTTTTTTTTTGATAAATATTTAATAAATGTGAACGTAGCTTAAATGCCGTCCATCTCATATTCAATGATGTAAAATACAATTGTATATTTAGCCTGTTCCTCAAATTCTGCGAATGTCACTGCTACCGGCGACAAATTTAGCGAAAATGACATTAGTGACCTGACCAAAATGGGATTCAAACGAGATGAAGTCATTACAGAATTACGCAGAAACAATGGTAACAAAACTCAAGCTATTGCAGCGCTCATAGCAAAAACTTTAAAGTTTTAGAAAAAAAAAAACGAACAAATAAAGTAGACTCATTAGAAATTTAGCTTAAAAGAAAATTAACTATTTCAAGTATGTATATTATTAAGTTGAAATTCAATTGAAAAACTAATTTGATAAAATTAGAGATACCATAAAACAAAAAAAAAAAAAGATAAAAGATAAAAGCAATAGATGTTAAGTCTAGAAATGAAGCTAAAACTAAATTCAAAATTTAGCAACAGGAACGAAAACTAATTAAAGCCTACCATTTTAAATTACGAACTACCTCAGGCAGGAAGCATTTCTTATAAAGTTTTTTCTTAAACGAATTAAGGAAAAAATAAAACCATTAATATATTTATACAAAACAGGCATCATGGTATAAATAATTAACTAGATAATTTTACAACAAAAAAAAAACAAAAAATATATACATTTACAACAACAAAATAAATAAACAATGTACTGAAATTTCATGAAGAAACATATTTTAAAAACAACAAAAACATAAACATCAACGAGCAAAGCACGATTTTAATAGTTTTTTTTAATGTACTTCTTTGTTAATTAAATAAGCAAAAGATTTTAATAATTTTTTTTTTAAATAATGATCAATATGTAAAACGTATTTTATGGAAGAAATTAAGGAACAGTAGTACCATTTCTAGGTATTAGTTTTTGTTTTTTTTTGTGTTTGCTTTAAAATAACACCGTTGCTATTAGCATATAAAAAAATGGTGTTGGAAACGTTCTATGAATGAAGGATATTGTGACATTGAACTAAAGAGTACCAAAAAAATTAGTTTATTTAAAATACCAATATCAGCGCTTCCAAATTAAATTATTCTATATTTGGAAATTTGCGGTTTTAAAAACTTGCGGAGTTTTCATAATTACTGAACAGCTGCACACATGTGATATTTCGCAGACTACAAATACCAAAAGGTAGAATTTCGAATTCAACTTGGCATAATTTAGTTTGGTGGCGTCCCCACAGAGCAACAGAAGAAGAGTACATACAAAAAAACTACTCTCAAGTACGTTCTAGAACTGGAAATACACACAAGCGTACGTACATGTGTACATACATATCGATGGCTTAATATAAAGAAGGCGTAAGTCGAGAAGATAAAAAAATCTATTTACTGCTTTTTTTTTGTATATTAAGCAATCGATGTATTCAAAATTAAACAAAATGCTTTAAAATTAAATATTTTTAAACTTATATATATTTTTATTAATTACAACTATTCTGTATTTCATTCGAAATTAAAATGTTCGGAACTGGCTTAGAATAGGCCTGAATATTTTATTATTATAGTTTTAAATAAGCTAATTGATCTGGTTAGAGTTTGTACCATGTATTAATAAATAACAAAAAAAAAATTAAAATTGGTGATTGCGATCGATGTTCATTTTATTAATTAAGAAAATTTGTCTATAAATAGTTTGGTTAAGAATTTTTTTTTTTTTTTGTTTAAAATAAATATTAAATTCAAGTAAAAAGAAATATTGTATATTTAATGTTAAATCAATGCCATTTGTTTTGGAAGACATGGACCACATAATTATGAGTAAGATGCCTTAAAACCGTCCATTACAAAAAAGTCAATGCAACTGTCTTTCGATTGCATTTGCAGTCGAATTCGGATAATTGAAAAAATTGCTTAAAAGAAAACCCGCTTAATTGAAACTTATTTTGCTTAAAAATCTCCTAATTTATATAAAAAAACACCGTATAATAGAAAAAAATATTAATTTACTGGCGACAAATGTTTTACTTCTAATGCCATATTTTTGTTTTATAGATAAATTTTAAACGAAAATTTCCGAACATATTTTTATCGAATGTACTTGTAATTTTACATTTTCGGTTAACCGAATTCGACTTATGTTCAGGCAAATCTATAATAAATCATAACAATAAAATAATAAATATAGTCATGGTATTTTAATTATTTTTATTTAAAATAAAAGAAACCAGTTCTAAGGTCTCTTAAATTTATAAAAAAAAAATTTGTATATACATATATTTTTTATATTTTTGTATAATTTTCTTGTTACAATTGCATTTAAGTTATTTTGCTTATTTTATCTTTAATCAAAGATATAAAAAAACATGAAAATTAGGCGTAATAGTTTTAAATACGCTAAATATTTAAAGCAATTGCAAGTCTAAACAAATCACTCTTCGTCTTCTTCATCATCGTCTTCGTCATCTTCAACATCAAGCTTGTTTGGTAGTTTCCGTCCATTTTTATTAAGGTTCATGATTGTTTCATTTTCGGGATCAAACTGCATGCCCTCTTGATCATCATCCTCTTCTTCGTCATCATCTCCACCAACTTCAGCATTTTCAGCCTCAGCTCTTTGCAAGCGGCGGGCCAAATCGGCCTCGTCAATAGCTGTAACTAATTTAGGTGGCATAATAACCTTGAACTCGCCATTGAATTCAACAATTTTTGCTTTAATGCTATCAATTGCCTGCTCTAATATTTTCAAGCCATCAGCTTTCTTGGTAGTTGAAGTGGTCATCACATATCTAAATAAAAAAAAAATTCAATTAAAAATTATGTATTTAATTTGAAATTAACTACGTTTATACTAACAATGGAGGAGCAATTAAATTTATACGAATCGGCAACTCTTCGGTACTCAATTCCAAACCCTTACTTAAGGAAGCCTTAACAGCATCAATACCTTCGTAACCGTAACAAGAACATTCAATGTCAGAACGTATCTTAACAGTTGGTGATATTAATTTGCGTTTGACATTGTTCAACAGCACTTCCTTTGTTTTTTCATCTAAATCACACTCATCGAACACAGTCGGGTCTGTGACGGACTGTTTGAAGATATCGTAGGCTGCAGCTTTACTGCTATATTTCTTTTCGAAATGCCATGCAGTCTTTTGATACAATTGTTCCAACTGTTCGCTAGATTCGTACTTTAACAAACTGGCAACATGACGCAGCAATAGATCGACTGCCTTGGCTTTGGCAAAGCGTTCTGTACACTTTTCGACATCTTCAGGAGACACACGTCGTTTGGATAAATCTATATAACCTTTATCTTTATCCACACGTATGACAACAACGGGTTCGGTTTTTCCCACACGAATCAACTTGTTAATGGAACGTATACGACGTCTTGACAATTCAGACAAAAGGATCATGCCCTCTATATTGTTGTATTCCAATAAATGCACATAAGCACCCATTTCGGCAATTGACAGTACATTGACCATAACCACATCTTCCACTTCAGGATATTTTTCACTATAAAAACGCGAAGTTAACGCCATTCTCGCACTCTTGTTAAGTTTTGAGTAATATTTTAATTATTTAAATTCTGATGCAATTTCTAAAAATGTTGAACTTTTGCAGACAAATTCCGCTTTTTTAACTGCAAAACGTGTACAATTTGATGAAATTGTTTAATGGAAAAGGGAGGTAGAGAATTGAAATTAATGACATTTCTTTTTGTGATGCTCGTTCGTGTTGAGCAGGCGGTGTTTTCAAGTGCTGCCAGATTGAATATTATGGACAATTAGTTTCTTTGAAATTTCCCAGCGGCCAACTGTACATCATATCTAATTCAGAAGTGTATTTCGTTATAAGCATCAATGATTTACTATAAAGTCTTTTATAGATTCAATAACCTATCCCAACAAATTTCCAAGCAATACAGAACTAAAACGGCATACATACATACGTCAAATAAATAAATTAAAAGAATTTCTCAAGAGATAAATTTCCAAAAGTATCATATGTAATAAATTACCAGTTTTTTCTCATTTCAGCACTCAGAATGTATGGTAATTTATAAAACATTAGTAGAAAAATAAAAAGTATCAAAACTACCAATTTGTTCATTTAACTTTCATTTAAATTTAATAACAGTTTTATGCTGGAGTCGCTCACTGCACCCAGAATTTATTTATCTAATAGTTTTTCCTTATATTTTGATTACCTATCGGTTAGGTTAATTTTTGAGCAATGCAGCTAAACCAGATTTGAGCCATATCATGGTCTAATTATTAGGAAAATCTAGGGTCAAGGCAAATTCATAACAGGTAGACTCGGCACAATTTGCTTTGAAAAACCTCCAATTACGTTTTAAAAAATATACCGAAAAATATGCCAACAAAGCATTTGACAAAGTAACTGGCCCACAAATACAAGGCATTTTTATTTTACAACTGCATGGACCTAATAATTCGGGCATGATGGCTGTTAATGCAATAACTAACTTGACACATTAAAACCTATTTTATATATTAATTTCCTACGACAAACTCTACTATACTGAATTTGGTACATAATTTCCGGCGCCATTTTTATGTAATTTTTTATGCATAAATAATTTTTACAGTGTAGGATATGAATTCGCCGTTTCCACAAAAAGTGCCTGTTGTTTGTTTTGTTGTAGTCGTACATAACCCTGGTAATGAATTTGCCTTGAACCGCAGCGTGTGGTACAAGCATTAACCGAAATTGTTTTGTTTGTTGGGTTTCAGTTTGCACCCAAGTTTTCTTTGAATTATTTTGACGGCTACGAAGCCCTCAAATACAGAGAAAATATTTTTTCAACAAAAGAAATACCAACGCCTAAAGGATTAATACAGATATATTTTATATAAAATAAAAATCTATCTTCTAAATAAAAAAATATATTAAAATATATGTTTGGCTAAATGCTTAAACAAAGGTGCAAGTTGTTTGGATAATAAAAGTACATAAAAAAATAACATCAAAATTTAATGTGCGCACGCAACGGCGCCCCATATACAAAGATTGGGAGTGCTAAATTGAAAATTTGGTTGCAAAGTAAAACAATAGCATTTGTTCAAACTTGCAAAAAATAAAATTTAAAAAAAAAATAAAAAATTAATACTCAAATTAATTGCAACTCTGAACGCACAATTTTTGTACAGACTTTTTGTTTTGTTTTGATTAAACTATACGCCGCTTGATTGCTTCAAGATAAAAAAGGAACACTATATATCAACTGCATAAGAATATAAAATCAAAAGAAAATTGTCAAAAACGAAGAAGAAGCTGTTTTGAATTCGCCATAAAATAAATATTGTGTGATTAGACAAAGACAGATACAGATTGAGTGATTAAGACCATTTGAAAAAATAAAACATGGCTGGAAGAGGTGGTTTTGAAAATCCTAGGTAAATATTTAAGAATTTTTGTGTAAAATTAGCATAAATTATGCTCCAAAATTGTATTAAATGTGTTGACTAAAGCGTGAATTTTATTGTGCATATGAAGTTTTTAAAGAAAGTATAGAATTGTTCACGTAAAATTAAAAGAAAAATTGCTGATTTTTTATTGCCTGTGTGGACTGCTGTTCGCCCCTGTTAATACAACGTTGCCGTACAATACTCGCATTTTAGTTTAATGTGTTTTATAGCTTTGGAAAATTCTCAGAATTTATTCGTAGCAAAATAATTAATTATTTCAATGTACAATTTTAATGCAAATTGTGTAAAACTGATTAATTATAATTAATATTTGCGTGGCAACTAATTGTTATTAAATTCTCGTGAAGACAGAAAATTGCAAATTATTAAGAAAATGTGTTTTTTCCATTAACCTCTGCCAACGAAGACTGAGCAGCCGGCGTGGGCCAAAATTAATTCATTTTGCTAAATTTGTTAACTTTTTCCTTCTTCTAATGTAAGTTTGGTTAAAATGTATTATATTGTTGTTCTTGTGTCACGAAGAACTGAATGTGAAGTCACCTGTCTGAATGGGGAGCAGCTCCTTCATTTTCAAGCGAACTGTTTTTTTTAAAGTTTCTAGAAGGAGTAGTGATGAAGTTGATCAACGGCTAGAGGTTTTATATATCTGTACCACATCGCATATACTAATGTACATGTGTTCTTCTAGCAAAAAAAAAAAAAAATGTAATTACAAAGCGCGAAGTAAGCAAATTAAAAAGGTAACTGCCAGTAAAATCTTTCAACAAAAATAATATTTTAAAAGTAGGTCCAGTTATGAGTGAGGTATGCGGTGATCAATATATGTTTTTTATGAAGATAGCCTTTTCTGCCACAGCGACACATTATTTTCAGCGATCATTTCATATAACAAAGTTTCTAACATTTTCTTATTGGAAATATGAAAAACAATATGTAACATGAATTCGAAAGTATATTCTACATATAATTGAACTCCTCACTTCGCGTTCGTGTATTCGTTTCGGTCAGAAATTTCAAGTAGGGTACCCCTTTAATTTCAAACTCCACTTGTCATTATTTTGGTCTAAGTAATATGTAATATAGGCTTTGAAGGCTTTAAATAATTTTTATAAATGACTAAATTAATAAATAACCACTAAAATGACAAGCTGAAATGGGAGAAAAAAATCCATTCCTTTCCAAATTCCGACGCGCACAAACCCCATTTAATAATTTAATTCAGTTAATTATTCACAATTTTTGTTTTTCTTTCTCTTTTTAGGAGTTATGGAGATCGCGGTGCTAAACAGCTACCGTCTGAACCTCCATACATTGCCTATGTTGGCAATCTACCACCACGTCTCGTACAGGGCGATGTTAATAAAATTTTCAAAGACTACAACGTTAAAAACGTTCGCTTAGTTAAGGATCGTGAAACTGATCAATTTAAAGGTTTTTGCTATGTTGAATTTGAGACATTAGAAAACTTGGAACGGGCATTGGAATTCGATGGACGCATAAAATTGGATGACAGTTCAGTGCCTTTAAGAATTGACATTGCCGAACGCAAGAAGAATGATCGGTAAGTAAATCTGGTATTTTATTTTTCCAAAATATATACATACATACATACATTCATACATACTGCCATATAACAACCATCTGCTACTTTGTTAGCGAATATTTTTGATATTAAAGCAAAATTGGAATGTGTCGTCGGATTATTCATTTCATAAATTGTATCATGTGTAGATATGCAAAAAATGCATTATATTCAAATTATTTAAAATGGCACCTTAAAGAGCTAAAATTTTTTACTATTAAATGACAGAATATCATAAAAATAACAAAATGAATTTAAATGCTTCTGAAGGACTGAAAAATGCAACTTTGTTCATATATCTAATTTTATTACTTCGAAGATAAGTTGGTTACCAAATAAGTAACAAACAGACATCAGCAAAAAGTGGTAAATTTTCGGGCATACATACTTAATTACTCACATTGATTTTTATGATCTAATCGTTTTTTTTTTCAAAAGCAAAAAGCAGTTGTTTACGCAACCGTAACATGAATGTGCTGACTGTGTCGTTAAGAATATGTAACTCATTTTGAATCGAAGCCAACGTGTTGATAGCGGAACAAGTGGTTTTATTCAGGTGTTAAAGTAATTTTGTACTCGTATTTGAATAAATAATTTTTATTTATATTTTTGTCACAGTTTGAAACATGCACACATACATATTTATACATTTGACTTCCGAGATCAAATTTTCTACCAACAAAATACATAGAGTAGATGTTTTTTGTATTTCTGCATATGCCTCATATTCATTGTATCATGCAATCAGATCATGTACATTCGAATCAAATGATCGAAATGATTTACACTTGTTGATGAACTTTCTGCTTGTGCATAAAAAGCGAAAGAGTATAAAATGGAATAAAACTTGTTTGTGTTGTTCTTAAAATTCAACGTTAGGAAATAAGTAGGCTCGATCATACTTGTTGCAGCTCAATGGTATCAAAATCATATTTTTAGGCTTACATTTGAAGTACATATAAAGAGTGTTTATGAAGTTTTTTGCAAAACATTGTGAAACAAATTTTCGAATTTCTATCCACTCTCTAGCACTTTCCTATATGTGTCTTTTTATATTTAGTTTGATCATGAAAACGATCAAACTCAATAAAGTGTTAATTTTTTGTATGTTAAGCACATCTACATTAGTGATGTTACGAATACTCGTATTCGTATTCGACTATTCGCCTGTTTTAAATATTCGTATTCGTATTCGCGAATAATAAAAATTGATATTCGTAACATCACTAATCTACATATACAACAACACATTTCATTGGCCCCTATGACAATGTCCCAAATAATAAATTAACATAATCTGTCAATTTTAAAAATATGTATCACTTATTATTAATTTTTATAAGCAGCGGAGGTGGTGGTGGTTTTAACAAACGTGGTCCTCCCAGGCAAGGAGGTGGTCACCAGCAAAACTATGGCCGTAGTGGTGACGGTGGTAATCGTGGTGGCGATCGCGGTGGTGATCGCGGCTTTGATCGTGGTGGAGATCGTGATAATAGAGGTTCGTACAATAATAATCATGGTGGTCACAATGATAGAAATCGTGGAGGCGGCGGTGGTATGAATAGAGGATATAACCATGGTAAATGATAAGTTCCTCTTATGTTATCTACCAAAAAAATAAAAAAAAAATTGAAAGTTTAATTCCACCTTTCCAAAGTAGTCTTTAACAGCAGAAATTATCTTATAATTTATTTTTTTATACTTTTATTTAGAAATTGCTACATACATATATACATACTGCATAGTAGCTCCCAAATCACGGTAGAACTTATCTTAACAAACAACTTTGGTCGTACTCACAAACACAACAAACAAAAACAATTGCATGCGAAAATTTCTTTAATCACTCGTAACCCACCTTCCAACAGAAACCTCCTTAAACGAAATTTAATATTATTTTATAATAAATTTTAAAAATCGTGAAATAATTATTAATAATTTTCTACAATTTCAATCATTCTAATTGTAATCTTTAGATCGTCCCGCGAATCGCGGTCGTTATGGCAATTTCAATAACGATGACCGCTATAATGATCGAAATCATCATGATCGTAATCATCGCGAAGGAAGCTTTGGCGGCCAAAGTAGAGATGGTGGCGGCAATAATGATCGCTATAATAGCTTTAGCAGGAATCGTGGTGGTGATCGTGAGCAACGTGGTGGTGTTGGTGGCAGTAGCGGGCAATTCAATCAAAATGATCGTCCATCATCGGTATCAACCTTAGGTAGTATAGGTAGGGTTTTTTTCAAAACCTTATCGTTTCTTTATTTTATTAATTTTTTTTTGTTGTCTCCAATGATATTTTCTTGTAAGAGTTTTCTTAAGAGAAAGAGGCTGGAGCCAAATTGTGATATGGGTAATCGAATACCACACATCGGAAAAAAAGTATTATTTCTTTAGAGCGATAGAGTTTTTCTTTGGGCGAACTCGAGCTCCTCTTGATCTAGGGAGACTATTTAATTAAGATAATCTGCAGCTTGATGCGGTGCTATAACGCCTTACGAAAGTGAAATAAGGCCTTTATTTCCAAAAAGGTTTTATTGCACTTTGAAAGTGAAATAATAAAGCCGTAAAGGTCTTATTTCATTTAAATTTCTTTTAAAATGAAGCAATATATGCTTTGAAAGATTTGCTTGACATTAAAATGTACATAAAAGGAAATGTCTGGAAAAAAGCATACACAAATATTAATTTAACTGCAACAATATTGAAAATCTTTGCTTTATAAAGTTTTTCTGCGTGGCGGCCTGCGGCCGCTCTTAGGGGTTTTCTCCTCCATGGTACGCGGCAGGTGGCTTCACTGAATAAAGTATCCCTGCGCGCGTCACACTACGGAAGATAATGAGACGCCGCGCAGAAAAACTGTATTAAGTGAAGATTTAGGTGGCTTTTTCCTACGTAGTGCATAAAGTCCATGGACATTATGTCACTATTTGTTTGACACAGTTTAGTATGCGAAATGCTGTTATCAACAACAACAAAAACAATAAATTAAACATTGTAACAAAAAAAAAATCAAAAAATATAAAATAAAGGCTTTATTGCACCATTGGCTAAATTTCAATAAAGGCCTTATGTCACTTTCAAAGTGCAATAAAGCCCTTTTCGCAATAAAGGCCTTATTTCTCAATTGGAAGTGAAATAAAGCCTGCAGCTTATCTATCAGGCATATTCTGAAAATCACTTTTTCGTAAAGTGATTTCAAATCACTGAAAAGGTGTTCTGGGCGCACACATGTTTGAAATTTCGTGATTTAAAACCGGTCAGCTAAAAGCATGACGATTTCAAATCACTAAGTTGTTTAATCATTTTTCTTTAAAACTTTAAATGATTTGTTCTTTATTTGTTTTTGCAATAAAATTAATTATTTTACTTAGAACAACCTATAAAATTTACAAATTTATGGACGCTGTATTTTTTGCGGATTATTTTTAAATTTTGCTTTTAGATCTATTATTGCTAACGAACTTGCTCCAGGTATTTTTATGATATATTTACAAAAACTTTAACTTCAATTCGTAGATTTATTATCTTTTTGTGATAAATTTCTTAAAGATACAAAAAAATGTTTGTAAAGAGAAAAAATCTGCTGTTTCCACGTGATTTAGAACAATGAAATCACCACTAAAAATGAAAAATCTCGTGCTTTTCAGAACAATTTAATATCACTTCCGTGATTGTAAAATTGTTCGTTATTTCAGAACATGCCTGTATCACAGCATTTCTTTTTTAAATATTTCTTTTTAAAATATTTTATCTTACTAAAACTAAAAACACTTGCATAAATCTGTATTTTGTTACTAGATGACGTTGATAGACCTAAACTTAACCTAATGCCCCGAACCGTAGATGCTCCGATTAATGGACTGGCGGAAACGAAACAGGCTGCGGCTATTTTTGGTGCTGCTAAACCGCGTAAAGAAAAATTAAAAGATGTACAACATGATAACAACGCTGGTTCACAAAATGAAGACAACTAATTGAATGCATTAAGTGAGAAAAAACTATAAATAAAACAACAAAATATAAAATTTTTTTTTGAAGAGATAAAATCAAGAGGATTATACGCAAAGGGATACACACGACGACCATTTTATGCTAAATAAAAACCAATAATAATTAATAGTAAATACCAAAACCAAAAGAAAAAACAAGCCGATTTACGAACTTTCAAGAGAGAAAATTATTAACAAAAATCAATTGAGACACGAAAATAAAACGTGAATTTTTAAATCTTTTCAAATACATACATACTATATGTATGAAAAATATTCGAAATGTTTTTTAACAAAAGATAAATTCAAAATACTTTTTTTTAAGAATACAAGAACAAATACTAATTAAAGAAAAGCCAACGTTGTTTATTTGTTGTGAAAATAAAAATTAACAAGCGAGAATAGATAAAAAACAAACGAGTTTAAAACTAGAATTTTAATAAATTTAAAAAAGATTAAAACATTCTTAAAGCAAAAAAAAAAGTGTGTAAGTGTTAAATAAAAGAGAGCAGCGAAATAAGGAATTTTTTGGTTTTCGATTGCTACAGCCTTGAGAGAACTTTTCACATGTATTGTAGTGTATTGAGCGATATTATTGAGTATTAAAATTATTTCTCATTTTATACTTCAACTGACTACCAACAGAAAGAAGGCAGCAGGAATAACAGCATTAGCATAAACGAGTATAGACAACAGGCAAAAACCCTTGAAAGTTTCATTAATAATTTGCACATCCCTTTAACAACAAGATAAACCAGCTCCTTTTTCTTCTTCGTCTTCTTCTCCTTCCTAAAACCAACCAATTTAATATAATAATAATAATAATAATAATAAAAAAAAAGAAAAATTAACTTTTAATTAAATATAACTCTTACATCATACACAATATACTACTTATTTACTTGCATTATATAGTACATACAATATATACTTACGTAAAAGGTAAAAAAAATATATATGTACAATATTGTATAACTAATTTAAATACATAGACATAAACAAAATTTATAATAGAACACAATAACACAAGAAAGATAAATATTGTAATTTAATTAAACAAAAACAAAATATTGAAAAAAAAACAAAGAAAAAATACTAAGAAAAAAAAAAAAACCAGAAAATTTATGCAGGCTAAATATATAATAGATATTTAATAATAATTAAAATTAAAAGCGAATATATTACAACATTTAAAAGAAGAAGACAAACATATTTTGTAAAATTCACAAAACTTTGTTTGAATAAATTCCCCCTCCAGTAAATCTAAAAATTAGAAACGTAAATATTTATGAACGAAGATTTGGAATAAAAATTACTTAAATAAAAAAAGAGTAAAAAACAAAGATACACTTTTAAAAAGTTTTAAAACTGTTTTTATACTTAAATATATTGTAAAAAGTAATTGTTCGAAATTATCTACTTAATTTTCGAATTTAAAAAACAAACATTTACCATATCTTTCTCAACTCTCTCTATCTCTCTGTCTTTCCCTCTGTCTCTCTCTTTCTCTCTCCGAAAGAAATCCTTTTTTCATTACTTTCTTTTTTTTAACCTCTAAATCTCTTTACAACTCTCTTTAAAGAACTTATAATAATACACCTCCTCGTTTTAATTATTTTATTTTAAACATATGTATTTTTTTGGTTTTATTATTATTAATATATAAAAATTAAAAAAAAGATAAAAACTCAAAAATTTTAAGTAGTTTTATAAAAAGAAAAAGAATAACTTCTGTTTAAGAAACATTTAAAATATATACAATTTATTTTAAATCCTTGTTTTTAAAACAAAGTTTCTTTTTAACAAACAAAAACTACACAAAACATACATATAATTACGTTTAAACTTTTTTCTATAAATACACATCTATACATACATACTTTATTATTTTATTTGTTTTGTTAATTTTCCACTTAAAACTTGAAATCAAAATATCTATAATTTCTCTCGTCGTTTTATTTTTGAAATCCTCTCGCTTTTCCGTGTTTGTTTTTTTGAATTTATACAATTTTGTAAAGCAACGTCGTCGTCAGCAGACATGCATTAATTATTAATTTATCGAGAAAAAAACAACAGAAATTTATATAAATTTTATTTAGAAGAGCAAGTAAGAATAAAACAAGAAAACGAAAAAAAAAAATTATAAATTTACTTTTCTTTTCTCTTTTGTTTTTGTATAAGGAATAAAACAGAAAAATATTAAGTGTATAGAAATATACAATAAAGTAATATAATACATACTAATAATAATAATAATAAAAACAGAATAAAAATGCATACATTTAATAATTTTATGTTTAATAAATTAATAAATAAAATAATAAAACACTCAAAAATTGAAAAATATCTATTAATTTTATTTCATAATATAGCCAACAAAAAAAAAAAACAAAAGCCACAAATCCGCATTAAAATATGATAAAATGTAGCAAAACCAAGTTTTAAGAGGCCGGTAGAAGAAGAAGAAAAATCCACCTATTGCTGCCTTCTGTTCGCCTGGTTTTCGTAAATTTAGCTCATTATAGGGTTATTTTGGCGTTTTCGGCGTTTATTTGGGTAAAATACAGTAAATAAATAAAAATTTATATAAATATAACATTTAGGCTGTGTTTTGACTGCTTAAGGTGCAATGGAGCAGTTATTTTAATGATGGGGCGGATGAAACACCAAAAATCCACCTATTGTTGCCTTCTGTTGGCCTGGTTTTCGTAAATTTAGCTAATTATAGGTTTATTTTGGCGTTTATCTGGGTAAAATACAGTAAATAAATACAAAATTTATATAAATATGACCTCTAGGCTGTGTTTGGACAGCTTAAGAACCAATAGAGCAGTTATTTTACTGATGGGGCGGATGAAAACCAGTTTTGGAGTCGAAAAGAACTGTTATTTTGGCAAATAGTGGTGCCCTTGGCCCGGGAGACGCTTTAGGAATAATAAAAATCTCATTTTTTTAATCGATTTAGACTTTATTTGGCGAAAAGCGCTGTAAATACAATTTTTTGTGTGTTCCGGGTGACGTATCATGTCATGTTTGTACTTCCTTCCGTCGGCGTTACCATCCCCGCTTTACTTTTTTATGTCCTCGCTTCCGCTTTCAAATTCTGCTGGCAGGCAACTCTATTCCGGTGGGTTGACTGTATTTTTTCAGGATGGCAACAACTCCTTCATTTTCTTTTCTATTCCTACTGGCAACTTCTCAACGACGGTTAAAACTATACTGGTTTTTTAAATTTATTATTTATATATTTGAAATTACCTTTTTTATTTTATTCTCCGCTGCCAGGAATTGAATCAAGCTCCTCTTGCTCGCCAGCCTAGTCACCGACCACTCGGCTACTACTTGCTTGATAACCATATTAGTTAGAGTTCAGTACTTTTGCACACTTGACATATGTCCGTACTATGTCAACAGCACATCGACGTCACAACAACAACAGGGCACCTTAACAATTTATTTTAATTTGTAAATGTACCAACATTTTCGTCCGCCACCAGGTTTTGAACCAAGTAACTTCAGATCGTCAGTTTAGTCACCAGCCACTCGGCTACTCAACTAGTTAATCAACAAACAGTCGCGAGACAGTACATTGCACACGTAGTACATGTACGTATGTCACACACATTGCACATTATTGAATGCTGACGAATTTTAATTGATTTATGAAAAGTATTTTCGCATCGCTGGGAATCGAATTAAGCTCCTTCAACCAAATTATCTATTATGTTCGATTAAAAGGCTTTTTTTACATTTTCTATCATAACTCGGTTGTTTTTGAAGATAATTGCATGAAATTTGGTGAGTAAGTAGAAAACACTACGGAGAATAATATAACATTGGAAATTTTTGGCCACGCCTATTTTTAATGATACAAAAGTAGGCGTTTATTTTAAGTTGTATTTATTTTATTTTTTACATTTTGTATTAAATATATCTCGGTTGTTTTTGCAGATAATTGCATGAAATTTGGTGAGTATGTAGAAAACACTATGGGGAATAATATGGTTTTGGAAATTTTCGGGCACGCCTATTTTTAATGATACAAAAGTAGGCGTTTATTTCAAGTTGTTTTTATTTTATTTTTTTTTTTCATTTTGTATTAAATATATCTCGGTTGTTTTTGCAGATAATTGCATGACATTTGGTGAGTATGTAGAAAACACTATGGGGAATAATATGGTTTTGGAAATTTTTGGCCACGCCTATTTCGTAATGATACAAAAGTGGGCGTCTATTTTAAGTTAACTTATTTTTAAGTGTTTATAATAAAATACATTGAATAATTTCTGATAAATAAGACAGAAGTGGGGAGTTCATTTCAAATACGTTTTTTGTTTGTGTTTTTATGCACTTAAAGCTGAGATTGCTATTTTTATTGTACAGACAATTTTACTGAAATAAATTTGATCGGTTTCTGAGGCTATAAAAGGCGAAAGTTCATTCTAAACATACAATTTATGCTCAGTTTTTTTATCTTTAATAAAATGACGGGATGAAAAATTCTATTATAACACAATAGGTTTGTTATTGCTCTATTTTCTATATAATTTTTGAGTTCTTTAAGTAGGTAAAATCATCCATCATACTGAAATTATTAATCACACTTATTGGAAATAAAATTTTACGTGATATATTTTCTCTTTCCCAAAAAATTCTGATTGCCAATTTTTGCTTTGTTGTTGTCTCACTGTACATACGTACTAGTTTGTCATTTTGTTCATGAGAAATATTTCACGTGAAAAAAATGTTCGCCTCTTATTCCCGATAAGTGTGATTCTTTTTGATTTTTTTAAGTTTTGCTTATTCGTTTATTATTATCATTATTTAATAGTATAACTGGTATTTAATGTATCACTATACATAAATTATCGATAAATAAATAAAAAAAAAATGGATGGAAACCAAAATTATAATAAAAGACTATTGCAAATTTAATATAACTTAATTATATATTTACATAATTTTTATAAAACCCCTGCCTAATATTAAAAAAGGCAAACAGAATTAATACTACATACGAGTTTCTTTTCAAATTTTTTCTTTAAAGTAAAAATAACAAAGGTTAAATTATACTTCGAGTTATATACGACTTTGAGTTACTTTAATTTAAAACTAGTGTTAATTTTTTTCTATAAAGAATTTTTAAACTAAGCTGAGGCCACGTTATTGGTTTCCGTAGTAGCGGTACTGGGCACGGTGACATTATCAGTTTCAGATGTTTCCTCTGTTTTGGCAGCACCTTCATAGACTGCTGAGGCTTCTATAACGATGGTAGGCAATTCTGTATTTGTTTTATTGCTGTTATTGTTGTTCACATCCATTTTGATTTCGGAGACTGCAGTTGGGCTTCCAATTGTATTGGTTTGTACTTCTCCTGCAGGGGCTTGCTGTTGCTCTGACGCCGCAGCTACTCCATTAAGTTTATGTTCCTCTTTAGCTTCTGCAGGCTGATGTGCTTCACTTGCTGGCGTTTCTTTGGGAACTTGTGTTTCCTCTCCAGATATGTTGCTTTCAGTTGGTTTATTTTCTACAACTTCAGTTTTTGTAGGTTCTGCAGTGGCTTCTGCTTTTTTAGACTTTGTTTTAGTTTCACGTACTGGTGTTCCGGCTTTTGAATTTTGTGGCGATGGTGTTCGTGATACTGACGATCTGGGTGTAGCACCACTAGGCACATTTAAGGCCTGCCCTTTTTTATCCAACAGAACAGAAGTGGCCTGCGGCGCTGGACTGCCACATCTTTTGATGCTTTCAATTTTATCTTCCGTTTCTCGGCGTATTTCGTGTACGGGCTTAATTAAGAAAATGGGCACATCATCGTCACGTCTTTGGAATAACATTTCGCCCTCAAATTCGACAAGTTTGTGTTTGCGGGCTCTCAAAAGAATCCCCACCACTTTATCGGAGATGTAGTTGTAAATCTGTGTTGACAAAGAAAAACAAAAGGAATAAGAGGTTTTTTTTTTATATAAAATTTTACGAAATTGTAATTTTTAAAGAATAATAAAACTGCGGGAAAAAACCGACAACTTCAATACAAAAAATAATTTAAAATTGGCTCATAAATAGGGGGCTGATTTATTAAACAATATTTCAGGGAGGCCACTTACATATGAGCCGTTTATTTAGAAAGTGGCATAAGTCACTTTTTTGTTGATTGCAAATGTTTTACAAATGAAAATATACCGTTCAATTTTATTTAGTGTTGCCATTAAATTGATTTTTTTGAAAAAATGACTTATGCCACTTTCGAAATAAACAGCTCATATATATGGGACCAATATATCCGAGGGGAAAAATTATGAAACCAAGTTGTAAGAAACCCTAAAAAAAGAGTATTTTTGAAATCGGTCAATAAATTGAAAAGCTGTGCGATAATCAAGATTTTCTTTTGTGTGAGTGAGAGAACAACCAAGGCAACAACAACAATAATATTCTCCACTAATTTTTCCTATAGAAAAATATATAGAAAACTAACCTAACTTCTGAACAAAAGCAATTTTCGGGGAGTTCAGGGTTGCACAGCTGATGATGACGTAGACTAATGATGCCACCTGATAATGAGTTCGCCTTGGGAACAAAAATTTATTATCTCTTAATTCCTGCATTTACTGACCAATTTTCAAAATTCTGTTTTTTTCGTTTGATGGAATTTTCTGGCAGTTTGGTGTTTTTTTTTTTTTTTTAAATCGGAGGAGCAAGTTGACTCTCCAAAATATTTATTACCACATGAACAATTTATTTATCGATCGATTTTAATTTTTTTTCGCTGTTTTTTTTAAATCAGGGTGAATGTTCCCTTCCCCGCAATTTTGTCTTCACAAAAACATTGCTTGTCAACTTATTGTTCGTTTGATTGGGTGTTTTTACAGTTTGGTCCTATAAATCGGACATTCAAGTTTTCCTACCCCCGAAATATTGGTACGATAAAAATATAAGCGAGCCACTGAATTATTGATTAATGTAATCGGTTCGCTAAGAAGCGATCAAACTTTGAAAATGGCAATCAGTATATAAAAATTCGCTTCATAGTTTTTAATTAGACAGAAAAGTTTCACAGAATCTTTCGACCGTATTATGAAAGACATAAAAAAGTAAAACTTACATTAAATAGTTCTCCAAATGGTATAACACGCATAGTTGGCTCATCTTTGACATTATAGCCCTCTGAGTCAATGATTTGACACAATTCTAACATTTCTTTTAAGACATGAATGTTAGCTTTTTGTCCTCTCATTTCTGTTAAGCTGCCAGCCAAAGGTCTAGAAAGGAAACATACAAATACACACATACATATTAGTACATACAAAAGTTCTTAAAGGATATGTTTTGTTTATTTTATTTTTAATTTTTTTTCATGCTTAAATTCTACTTACTTGCCATATTCATCTTTGGAAAATGTTGGTTTAGGAGATGACCGGCCATCAGTATTGGCAAATGGATTTAGTAGTTGTGATTGTTTGTGTTGATTAACCTGCTGATTAAACATTGCAACTTTGGAGGAAAGTGGAGAGTCCTGTAACGAGTAGAGGAAATTAAATTTATTTTGATTAGTTTTAAATTTTGTAACCAGATTTACATGATTCATGATTTTTTTAACAGATAATTTTGAGAAAATTTGAACAAGAGAAAATTTTTTTGGAAAATGTTTTTCGGTTTATAATTTTTTAAATGTTGTATGTATGTCAATTCGTCTTGATGTAAATTAAAAGTTTGTAACTATATTTATAGCGTCAAGCGATGGCGACACTATACTTTTTCAGATGAATCATTTAAATTTTCTACATAATTAAACGACAAATTTTCAATTTAAGAAAATCATTGCATACATATTCCAGCATACATCCACAGCACCTACAAGTATTTTCAATAATAGGTTAGATTAGTCGCTGTCCAGACTTGAAGTTTTTGTTTTTTGTAGGTGAGAAAGGAAAGAAGGGTCACCAAGTTTCAGCCAAATTCCTGCAACAAAAATTGCAAGTCCGGTAGCGTGAAGCACACATGAGCTCAACAATTGGCACAATTGGCGATTTTTTATAGCAGATCCCAAGTAAACAAATATTTAAGAATATATATAATTTTTTAATAAAATTTACCTCCTAAGGGAGAACTAAAAAAAAGTTGCTTTTACAAAAGTACCTTTAAAAAAGTACTTCTATAAAAAGTACATTAAAAATAAAATGAAATTTTTTTAGAATAAATTTTTTTAAATGTAATTTTTTAAAACCAATTGTTTTTTTTTAAATACTTTACTTAAGGGGTATAACACTTAAAAAAAGTTGCTTTAAAAAAAGTACCTTTGAAAAGAAGTATCATCTAAAAAGTTACATCTTAAAAAAAGGACCTTTCTTTCAAAAGTTTAATTTTTTGCAAAATAGTACATTAAAAACCTTTTAAAAAAGTATGTCTTAAAAAAAACATTTTAGTACAGGGTGTAACTTTTAAAAAAGTGCCCCTTTAAAAGGTACCTTTTCTAAAGAAGCCTTTTAAAAAATGAATTTACAAAAGTTTTTTTTTTCTTTAATTGTCTTTTTTAAAAGCGTTTACTTTTCGAAATAAAGTACCCTTTGAACAAGTAACTTATAAAAAAGTACATTGTCTAAAAATAGACTTTAGCAATACGTTGCTTTTACAAAAATACTAAAAAATATTACTTTCTAAAAAAATACCTGCTAACAAAAGTACGTCTTAAATTAATGGCCTTTCAAAAGAGTACCTTTTGCATAAAAGTACATTAAGAACCATTAAAAAAGGACATTTGAAGGAATACATCTTAAAATAAATATGTATTTTTTAAAAACTGTACATTTTATAACAGCATGTAACTTTCAAAAAAGTATCTTTTAAAAAAATCAAAATTGAAGAACAAAGAAAGCAATTAAAATTAAATTAAAACATGCTCAAGAAAACAGCACTTAACTTTAAAAAAATTTTTTGTTCTGTAATTGCCTTTTTAAAAAGCGCATAATTGAAAAAAAAAATACAAACTGAACAAGTGAAAAAGAGCATTTAAAATTATGGTACTCTGTAAATATATAAGATTAAAAAATTAAAAATGGCCCCTAATTAAAAAATCGCTACAAGAACTGGGAACAGCAGCATGGTCGTTAGCGTGTTGACTTCAAAGCAAAATATGACGTAGAACCTGGGTTCAAACCCTGGTCAGAGCAATCAACATCATAAATTTATCTGCGATATGCATTAGTGTGGCAATTATATTAATTGTTTTTTGGACTGTTTAAGTGATGAAGGCATAGCACTGAACACTAAAAAATATAAGGAAAAATATAACGGAAGTAACCCTTCTTACAAATACAAAATAATCCGCTAATTTATTTTACAAAATTGCATACAAAGCGGAAGAATACACATTGAATATGTAAAACATGAGGCGTTTTTTCAAGGTCGGTTATTGTCAAGATCTTGATCGAAAGAAAAAAAAGAGACAAACCAGGAAGAGTGTGAGAGTACATTTGAAAATTGCTAGATTTTATGTTTATATTTTCTATTTTATACCGCAAATTTATCAAATACATGAGAATCTCTTTATGAAAGCAAGAGATAGCGAGAAAGAAAGAGAAATATACATTTTTGTGTATATTTTTTTTTGTGAAGTTTGACAGTTAATCGTTCTAATTTCGCTTGATTGGACTGTCAAAGACTATTTGAATAATAAAATAAATAAATCAAACTTTTCTGTTTACGTTTCGCGATTTCAGTTTTCATATTTTCAATTTTGTTGTTAATTTTTTTTAAATTTATGATAAAACATCTGCCATCAGACTACGTTTCAAAATATTTATTTTTTTTTTATTGAGGGGAAATGTGGTCCCCCGTGTCAAAGAAAAAGATCAATTTGTTTTTAAATACAGATGCTTTAAAATAAAATAAAGATTGATCTTGGCCAACAACATTGTTCGTTTATTGTGATAAATAAGAAATTTTGATAAACTGTATAATGGGTTTTTAATTAAATGTGTTTTGTTTTTCTCTTAAAGAGGCTGAGGTACAGTGCTATTTTCATTCTACTTCTAACCCTTAAACGCACCTGCCTATGAGACAGTGTCTGATTGTCAAAATTAAAAAAATATTGATATTTATTCTCTTGATAATCCAGGGACCAACATGTTCAGGCCACATCGAATTGGCATTAAAATAAAGTTCTCAAAATAATTTTGTTCTTGATTTCGGGAATTCTAACTTTAATTCGAAAATTCAAATTAGATTTTTAATGAAATACATGATGTACCAAAAAAAGATCCCTGTAAAAACAAAAAAAAAAAACACTTATAAAATAAGTACGTTTGAAAATAAGTACCCGTTGAAAAAGTACATTTGAAAAAAATACTTTTCAAAAAATGACATTTTAAAAGATCATCTTTTAAGAAAGAACCTTTATACATATAGCGTTTTAAAAAAAGTACCATTTAAAAAAAGTACCCATACTAAAAACAATTTTTTTATTTTTTATCTAAATCTTCTGTGTTATTACACGTGGAATAAATTTTAGTTAAAAAGTTTTATTTCAAAATGTTTTTGTACACCAAATTTTGAAGTATATTTAGGAAATTCGAACTTACTTTCGCAGATTCAAACTAAATTCCAAAATTTTCACATTAATTTTCGAAATTCGAAAATTCGATAGACTTCTAATTTAGATTTAAAAATTCATATTTAATTTATCACTTTTCGATGTTGACAAGACTAGAAAAGTTTTTAGTTTTATTTGAAGAAAAAACTTTCAAGCCGTTTGGGTGGTTAAAAATTGATGAAAAGTTATTTTTTAGAATTAAAAGTTAACACTAGATGAACCTGTAATAAACAGGTTTGTCTTTGTCTTTACTTACTTTTGAAAACAAAAATCTTTTTTTTCGGATATTAAAAACTTTTACGTTTTTCTTTTTTACTTAAAATTAAAATTTTAATTATTTAAATCCTCCTTGTGTGATGTCCGACATTACTTTAAATACTAAATCGCCTTAAAATATTCGTACACGAAAATTTGTCAAAGTAATACGCAGATTATTTTCGCAAATTTTCAGTTTTTCAAAATAAAATAAGTGACTGAACATAAACAACCCAATGAACAGTGGGGTGAAAGGAGTTAATTTTAAGAAATTCAGTTCATTACTTAAAAGGTGCATCATCACTAATCTTAAGTGAAACGAATTTTTCAAATTCTTTTAAACTTTTTCCTGCAGTTCGAAAACTATTTTCTTAAGCGAAATTAATTTCCACAAATAAATTTAATTTTATCGTTTAAATACAGAACGTAAAATTAAAAGAAAAAAATTCATATTCTCAATGCATTGAATGAAACGTTCTATATTCAAGTTCAATGAATATTTTCATTGTAATAACGAATTTTTTCATATAATCAATGAATCTCTTTCGATAAATGTAATTCAATGAATCTCTGTTGATAAATGTCATTCATTGAAATTATGGCTCCATGAAAAATGGCCCCAAAACAAAAAATGGCACCAAAGTGAAAAATGGCCCAAACCAAAACAAAAATTTTGACCCAAAATAAGAAAAATTTACACCAAAGTTTGGGAAAAATGAACGCAAAAATAAGAAAAATGGCCCCAATATTCGTGTAGTTGTTTTCAATACAACAATTTTGAGCCATTTTAGGTTTTTGGTTTGGGGCCATTTTTTTCAGTTTACAAAAGCAATCTCTTTAACTAAATATCTCTTTTCAGTGCAATGATCACATCGGTATGTGACCTGAATGACAAAATTAAATAAAAAACATAATTTGAAATTGAAATTTGCTTTTGCACCTGCCTTAAATTCCTAATTAACATAAATATTTAATGGTTAATTAATTTCCCATTTATTACGATCTTGCCCCAATGTGAATGAAATGCCGTAAAACGAATTGTTCTAAAATTTTCTTTTAAAGATTCAATCAAATTGAAACGAAACTATTTTCTAATGTTTTTCTTCTTTACAATTTCTTTTTATAGAAAATTTTATGAATGAAAGGAACAAAAAAAAAAACAGAAAACATTATAAAATTGCATTTTTAAAACAAAATAAGGAAAAAAAAAAACAATTACCAGAAATAGAACTGAAATTCAATACGAAATTAATATAAAAGTAGACAAAAGAGGAAGGAAAGAATAGTACAAAAAGGTCAAACTTAATGAATAGCGAACCAAATGTGTTCTAATTTTGATCTGAATTAAAATAAAAAGTGTGGAAAAATATTGCACTGCTCTCGATTTTGCACTCAAATCAGGGAAAAGTCTCGTAATTAAAAAAAAACCCACACTAAATTTTAAAATTCTATTTTATTTTGATTTGTTTCTAGCTCATCCAATTTTCAATGTACGTTGAAATGAATAAAAAAAATTTAATGATACACAGTGCGACAGTGAAAAATTACACAGGGATACAAAAGTTGAGAAGAAGTATGTATATTATTATATTCAGTGGTTTTCGTAGCATTTCCTTTGAAGTTTAAATATTTATAAATAACTATTTAATCAAGCTTAAGGTGGTTTTTGCAGTTTAACCATTATAACTTAATTATTTATTAACCGATTTTCAAAAACTATTGTTTATTTCAAAGATCTAAATCTTTCATATAAAAATAAATTATAAAAATCCGTTTTGAAACAAAAAAGTTATAGGCGTTTAAAGTTACAACTCTGCACTACATTTGCCATTACAAAATCACTTTACGAACTGACGTAAAAAACTAAAGGTATTTTTTTTGTGGGCGCAAAGAAAACAAAACAGAATGGAATAATTAATCTCCTATTTCATCAACTTTGAGGTATTTTTTTTATAAAAATTAACAAAATTTGTATTTATTCGTAATTCTGCCACACGGTTGGAAGATTCTTCTGTATGTCTTTTCTCTTTTTTTTTAATAATTTTCATTACTTTTTGATAATTATAATAACAGGTTTTCTTCTAAGGGTGTGGTAAAAAATCGAATGGATAAACATTTTGTTAATTGGTAATTTTTATAAAAAAAGGAGACCTCTAGATTGATGAAATAGTAATAAAATTATTATTCAGGAGCTCTCATGTATCAATTCTGTTTTTATAGTGACACACAGAAGGCGAAAATAACAGTTGTTCATAAAGTGATTTTATAATGGAAGATATTTTACAGAGTTTTCATTTTCAACACTCATAACTTTTTGTTTATAAACCTGATTTTCACAATCTATTTTTATATGAAAGATTTAGATCTTATCTTTGAAATAAATAATAGTTTTTGTAAATCGGTTAATAAATAATTAAGTTATAATGATTTAAGAGTAAAAAAATTAGTACATTTTGCAACAGCATTTTGTTTTCCTCTTCATTCTCTGAGTTGCTTCTGAGATAACAAACCCTAATCAAAAAACAATTTGTTGTTGTTATTCTTTGACGAAATTAATGAAACAGTTCGATAAGTGGTAAAGTCATTTACTAAATCGGAGTTCTCATATTTGCAAACATATTTAAGGGCATACTTCCGGCTTACATTTTTGATACGTTTTATTTTAGCCATGTTATATGTCTGTCTGTATGTGTTTTTGTTTTCTTTTTTTTTATAAAAATTCTATAATAATTAAATAAAAGTGTCGCATTCATGTCATTGGAATTTACATTTAAATAATTTTTTTTCTTATTTTTCACCCAAATGCTTAAGCATAAATTATGACAAAAGAAAAATAAATTTGTGAGACTTTTCACTACAGAAACACGCAAAAATCGCGTGACAATTAGTGTGCTTAATGTGTGTGTGTTTTCTTATTTTTTGCTGTTGTTCAATTTGTTTGCGACTATCGCTCGAACACTTGACCATTTCATATCAAAACGTTTTTTTTTTTTTTGGGTTAAGATGAAATACTTGTGTATTAAATAAAAATAATTTCAGATCTTCTTATTTTTCCGTTTTGGTGAATTAAAATATTTTCAAATTTACCGCCACATGTGGTATGATGCCAATAAAATACACAAACATAAAATAAAGAAAATATCTACTTAGCGAATAAAGTCGACACTTATTTCGTTTTTTTTTTAATTTTTATACTAAATTTCGTTCAATTTTATAAAAACCATAAACTTTTTTTAAGTAGATACACAAATTAATTACATACTCACACACATATATATTTTTTCATATAACAGTGAGTGGCAAAAAATAACTTTAAATAGATAACAGATAAACAGTTCGACTTCAAAACAGAAGCAGGGGTATGTTTTTATGTCTCATAACCTTATGAATCGATTTTCAAAATTAGTTTTTTGTTTAAAATGGTTTAGAAAATCGGGGGCATGTTTTTCCTCTAAAAGGTTATTAACCAATTTTCAAAATTCTTGCGTTTTTTTCAACAGGTTTGCTTGCACTTTGGTTTAATAAATTTTTCCAAATCGGTGTAAGTTGTCCTCCTCCTCCATTTGCTTGCAGTGTGGTCTCATTTGTTTTTTTTTTTGACCTCTAGCCAAACAAAATATTTAGTATCGCATAACTTCTCTAGTTATGAAACTATTTTCCAAAATTCTTATTCTTTTGTTTGATAAGATTTAATTGTAGCTCGCCCGCATAATTTTTTTGTTTTGAAAATTGGGTGGTGGCCAATGAAATGTCTTGGAAAATTACAGGGACAATTTATACCACCCTAATCACGAAAAAAGTGTATATCGCATAAATAATCCATTTACCGACCGATTTCCAAAAGTTTTTGTTGCTTTTGAACTCTGTACCTCTTTTCTCTAACTTGTGCGAAGTTCTCATATCGAAAAAAAAATTATTCATTTTACTCGTTCTTTTGTAGGATGATTCAGGGAATGTTAGTAGGATTTTTATATGTATCACCCTGCAAACGTAATAAAAGTACGAATATTTAAATTTATTCCACACTCATCCTGTTTTTCTCAGAATGATAATACACTTTTCGATGCGAGAAACTCTCACAATAGTTACAAGAAACGAGGGGCATTTTTGAATCGATTTTAAAATTCCTTTTTTTGTTGGAAGATGCTGCCCGCTCGTAATATTGATTATCGAGTAGCTCCACGATTTGTGGACGCCTGTAAACGTATATATTTTGCTAGTACCGGAATTTGATGTTCTTATTATACAGTGTAATTGGTAGTTATTTTGCCTGGACATTTTTTTATGTCGCTCACTGTGCCCATACGTATGTATGTATGTACATATGTACGTATTTATGTATGTCTGTATGTAAATAGGAAGACCTGTTTATTTGCTACAATTTCTTTGTATGATATTTTTTTGTCGCTGCTGTGTTGCGATTCTTCTAATCACTTGGCTTTGACCGCCAACGAGGTTAAGAGAGTGATTGGTATGGGCGGTGTATGAGGGAGTGTTGCGTTCGTTGCCTCAAAAATGGCGTCGCCTTTCTTTTACATTGTATGTTTGTATGAACGTATTTATTGTTTGTTATTTTTTTCCTTCTATATTTTTCGTTGTTGTCTAAATGCGACAAGTTAATAGAAATAATTTATTGAAAATTTTCTATTGCTTTTTTATTTACAGAGGGAATTTTTTAATATGATTATTCGTTGCGTTTTAATGTTTCTATAATGATGTTGCCAAGGCAATACCATCTACGACGAGCCAGCATTATATTTAGTACGTAAATTTGTTTTAATTTGGCTTTTTTATTAAAAACTAATGCGGTGTTTACCGAAATAATTGGTAAAAATTTCGTACTGTGAGGACTTCTGATCCTGCCCAGAAACCATGTTTTTCAGTAGTGGGTACCGACTATCGAATAATTGCTATTGTTTCTTAGGTAGCTAAGTCCACTAAAAATTTAACAGCCGACCAGTTACGATCTGGAAGACAAAGAACATCTAGATTCTTTAACTTGAATCTGGCATGATCATGATCACTTTAGCATAACCAGGAGCAAATGCCAATTTAAACCAGCAACCAGGTGAAATTAATTTTTTTTTATGTATAAAAAAAAAGAGATTAATATATAAACTTCTGCCTTTGAGGAGAAAGTTTCCGAACACAGTGGTGGGTACACAGCTAATTATTAAAGAAAACCTTTACACAAGAAAATAATTTTCAGTACAAAAAGACACAATAGAAAAAGAAATTTGTAACATTTTTTTTTGGCGAAACTAATTTCACACAACTTTGAACATCTATAACAATTAAAAGCGATAGATGGGAAATCTTTTTTTTGTTTTTTAAAACAATGATACACAAACACACTCAACGAACAAATAAAAAATAGTTCACAACAGATAAAGTTCATGAGTAGAAATGAAAAATTTGAATTCCAAAACGAAACGAAATGAACAAACATACAAAAATATTAAATTCACAGCATGTTTGTGAATTTTTAACAATAAGATTTCTTTCTTTCTATTTTTTTTTCAAAATAATTTATTTGCTATTAAAATCAAATGAATATCTGTAGCATATTCATTAATTTCTTTAGCAGATTTTAAATTAACTTGAATAAGTAAAACAAATAAATTAAGTTAAAAGTTGAATATAATGATTCTTTATTAGTTTATTATAAAGGATCTTGCAACAGGGTCTTCCGAACTTTGACAGTTGATGGGCCTTAAAACTGAAATTTACATTAAACAAAAAGGTAGATTAGATTAGATAAGTGGATAGATCTGGTCCAAGGACCGGCACTGCGACACCTATTGGATCTTTTGTGCCATGGATCTCTAAAATTAAACCAAGCTCTGAATGACTCTCCTTATGAAAGTTAGCACAGAGCTTGGAGAAGCCCGCCTAATATCATCTGAACATACAAATTCAGAAAGAAAAACACGCCTTCTATTATTACATAAGACTATACATTCACAGAGAATGTGTGCCGTTGTCTCATCTTCTTCCATGCATAAACGGCACAAGGGTGAGCGAACTAGTTTACTTTTCCAAAGATGATAGTTCAGTCCAAAATGACGGGAGAGGAAACCAGTAACTAGCCGTAAGTCATTCCTGCTGAAATTCAGGATGCCACTGTATGAAAATGACTGTAACAAAGATTTGGCCAGCCTTAGACCGGGAGAAGCCTCCCAAATTTCCTTTGCGGTCGACATGTCCTTCTCTCTGATGAGAGTAGTTATAGTCGACCAATTTACGCCACAAAAGGGTTCTGGGCCTATGAGAGGATCGGCAGAGGCCCTCTTGGCCAATTCATCCGCTACCTCGTTACCCGGGTGACCGCTATGGCCAGGTACCCAGTAGATGGAAACCTTGTTCCGTACCGATAGCTTCTGTAGTGAGTCAAAGCATTCCAAAACAAGCTTAGAACGGAATTCCCATGAAATTAAGGACTTAAGGGCAGCCTGACTATCAGAAAAGATAGCTATATGCGCGCCTTTAATGCCTCTCCTTAAATTAATGTCAACACATTTGGTGATTGCCTGTATTTCCGCCTGAAATACCGTGGGCCATTTACCCAAGGCCAGTGAGATTTTCACGTTGGGTCCACAGACTCCAGCGCCTACTCCATCTAGAGTTTTGGATCCATCCGTATACCAACATAAACTTCTGGAATCCTCAAAGGGACCATTGCCCTCCCACGTGGCCCTAGGCGGAATTGTGACATTGAATCTTCTGTTGAATCTAAGTTCACAGATTATCCTGTCGCTAGGCAGGACAATGTATTCAGGATCGATGAATGCCCGTTGCCAACACAGCTAGCAGAGTTACCGATACCCATTCGATAAGCGGCCATTGCCGCAGAGGATCTTAGAAAGATTTGTATAGGTGTTAACCCAATCAAGGCCTCAATGGCCAGAGTTGGATATGATCTCAATGCACCTGTAGCATGAAGACACGCCAATCTCTGAGCCTTGCAGAGTTTGTTCATCGCCGTGGTCTGCAGAGTCTTCTGCCGTACGTAATGATTGGTCTGACGATCATTGTATAGATCCACATGATCATTTTTGGGCTCAAGCCCCAGGTGCATCCAGCACAACTCTTCACCGCCCAGATCGCCCTAGTGGCTTTCTGTAAAACGCATTCAACATGACGGTTCCAAGTTAACTTGCTATCAAAAATAACCCCCAGGTATTTGACTTCGGTCGAAAAAGGGATAATGCGCCCATTTAGCAGTATTGTCCTTAGACCAAGTTTCCTCTTACGAGAGAAAGGTACTACGAGTAGAATAGTCTTGTCAGAGTTGATAGTAAGGCCGTGTCTCCCACACCATGCCATAACAGTGCTCAATGCATGAAACGGCATGAAGTTATCGGCTATGCTGACGATCTGGTTGTGATGGCAACCGGAAAATTCGGCAACGTTCTCTCAGACATCATGAATGATGCATTGAGCACTGTTATGGCATGATGTCTGAGAGAACGTTGCCGAATTTTCCGGTTGCCATCACAACCAGATCGTCAGCATAGCCGATAACTTCATGCCGTTGTTCACAAACAAAAAGGTAAATATTCAAACACTCTGGTTACTCTGCAATAACAAAAATTACAAGATAATAATTTTTGTAGTTCTATTTTTCCAATAGATTGGGTCTCATTAAATTTTTCTGGAAAATTGAGGGCAAAAATATAAATATTTTTACCGCATAACTCCTCTATTTATTGAACGAATTTCAATATTTAAAATTTTGGAAAAAATTTTATTCCATAACTCAGCTATTTATTGAACGATTTTCAAAATTCAAAATTTAAAATTTTGGGGAAAATTTGATTGCCTAAACTATTTATTGGTCTTATTTTTTAAATTGAGGTAAGTTGTTGGTTATATTATTTTTATCACAATTTTTCAATGAACATTTTTATTATTTACCTCTAGAATACGGTCAATTGTGTCGACCGTTGATTACACTAGTTTTGATAATTCTGTGGAAAATTCGATTTGTTTGATTTTTTAATTGAATAATTTTCATAAGGAAGGCATTTCCAAGGCCTGTAATAATTTAAAAGAAAATTTTTGACTGTGTGGAAGATTGAACTGAGATCATAATCTCATCGACAGAATTCTTGTCGGCTTAGGCCGATGATAGCTACTGTTCAACGTTGTATATTCTTATGAACAGATTTGACAAATTAATTTTATATTTTTTAAACAATTTGATATTTCTAGATTGGCTCTAATTCTAATTTTAGGTTTAATGTCCGTCACTCTTCTTGTTTTGGCTTTAGGTTTTTTTTATAACTATTATTTATTAGTATTTGAATAGTACTTGCTGATTTTTTTTAACCCAAATTATTTGACATGATGACACCAATTAATTTTATAAATCATTCGATATGAATGTAATCGCTTTTAACGTTCAATTCATTTACAACGAACGTGCAACTTTTAAAAACTGTACTTACTAAATGTTGCATCTTTATTTCCTGTAACAAGCCAAACCAGTTAACGATAAATAAGCATTTTAAGTACATATTGCAACATGTTTCTTTTCTTATTTACACTCAAACCTCGTTTTATGCTATTGATTCGTTCCGCAAAAATCCGCATAAAATGAATTCGCATAAAACGATACCCTAGCTTCATATAAAAACTACTGATTCGTTCTTGAATTTAAAAAAAACGCATAAATTCAAATCAAAGAATTAAAAGTCATACAAAACCGCATAAAAAAAGTCAACAAAAAAGTTTATTTCATTTACATACTTAAAAAAAAAATTAATTAAAAATTTATAAATAAATAAGGAAAACAAACAAACATTTAATATTAATTCAGTATAAAAAAAGGAACAAAAATTTAAATTTAATTAATATTTTTATAAGATTTTATGTTTCAAAATCATTTAATAACTGTCTGCATCGTTTTTGAACTGGTTCTATATGGCTTTCATCACTAGATGGAACAATTATATCATTTGGTATATCATCACTTTCATCTCCTGAAAGGTTCTCATTATGACAAAGAGAAACGGCCGAGGATTCTTCAAGAGCTTTTTTGTTTTCTTCTCGTACAAAATAATTTGTCAACAGACTTTGTGATTTTGATTTTTTTAGTTGTTTGTACAACTCTTGATATCCTGAAAATATATCGTTAAGGCCACGTTGAATCTTTATTGCTCGTTCCGTATCTGGATCCACATTGAAAATTTCGTTTTGTAAAGCATTCACTGTGTTAAGAATTTCACCAATTTTGTATATGCAATAATAACGCAAAAAAAATTAAAATTTTATAACCGCATAAATTTGAATTCGCATAAAACGAATTCGCATAAAACGAGGTTTGAGTGTATTATAATTTTAGCAAACAAAAAAAAAACAAAAAAAAAATTCTAAATTACAATATTAAATGCAATTTTGTTGTAAATCCAGTAACAAACAATTCTACATACATTGATACTTGCCTTGCAACAAATTGCTAACTATTTTATTTCTTGCATGCAGTTGCAAAATTTTTAAAATTTATTATTATTTAGTTCAAAGAAATTGTGTTAAATAAAACAACACAAAACAAAAAAATATGACAGACAGACATTTGAATAGTGGAATAGGACTGTTATTTATTAACTGGTTTGTAAGTAAATATGACATTTATTTGGGTGTACGACAGT
This sequence comes from Lypha dubia, assembly GCA_947311025.1. Lineage (NCBI taxonomy): Eukaryota > Metazoa > Arthropoda > Insecta > Diptera > Tachinidae > Lypha > Lypha dubia. The sequence goes on along the minus strand of OX371262.1, from coordinate 5,594,847 downwards.
GAGCACACACTTATAACAACTACAGTTAATGGTAATATTTATAAGTACGGTATAATTTGAAAATATTGCTTAAATTTAACACCCGCTATAGGTATCGCACATATTAGAATCTTGTGATTCCCAAATTTTAAAAATTCTCTCATTTTTATTGCTTTATTATAATAACATTTCTAAATTTTGTCTCGTAAAATAATTAAAACAACTAATGAAAGACAACAGTCCAGTGTTCAATACTGAAAGCGGTCATGATAAACATTGGAATTTTTTTATATTTTTTTTAGTGTTTATTAGTTTCTATAGTCGATTTTTGTTAAATTGTATATTATAAAACCCTAGACACGAACCATAGAATTTAACAGAAAAACAAATTGTTTTCGGGAAGGAGTCCATGAAGGTTCTTGTAGTGGGTAACTTCGTCCACAAAAACCAATATTTTTAGAGCACTCATTACATTTTTATATATTTTCAAGATATTGAATTACAAGAATTTCGAGTTACAAAAGCAAATGCACAATAGTTTAAAATGTTAATTTTAAACATTTAAACATGGAAATCGCATATAGACGCAAAGTTGACAGAAATGAAATTAAAAGCAGCCCAAATGAATTGGAAGAAATTCTATACTGTCTTGACTGTAAACTTTTATTATACAACGCGATCCTGAAATCCTGAAACCAATATGGGCCTATGGAATCCAGTTATGGGGCACTGCCTCAGCATCGAATGTAGAAAAAATTCAAAGGCAAAAAAACAAAATTCTACGTACAATTACTGCAGCCCCCTGGTATATCCGAAATCAGCGAATTCACAAAGATCTTTATGTTCCGTTAGTGAAGATAGTATTTTCAAAACACTCGAAAAAATATATTGAAAAACTAGAGTTACACCCAAATCCACTTCCGCGCATTATTCTAAATTATAGAGGCCACACCCGATTGAGAAGGAGGGAGACTCTTTCTCTCAGCCGTACACGAGAGATGTAAAACAACAAAAATCAACAGTTGAAATTAAAAATTTTGTTTATATTATTAACATATATTATATATATTATATTTAACATTTTTAGTTTTAAGATTTGAAAAACTTATTGATGTTTCAATTTACAATTGAAGATTCAATAAATAATAAAAAGTACCAAAAAAAAAAACAATAGCTTAAAAAAAACTTCTACAAACAACACTACCAACAATTTTTATTCAATATGAATCGGTTTGTTTTAAACATGGTTAAAAATCTACTGATGATCCTCGGCATCTAAGACGTACTTAAATCTTTCGGGTTTTTGTGGCAAAAATTAAAGGACGCAGTCCCAGCTGCTAAACAAAAAAAATGGATGTCAAAATTCCCATCCAATCAAAAGTTATGACATATTTACCGCCTGAAAGTAATTTTCGTACAAATTTTACACTCAAATCATTTGGAAACAACACCATAATATCCTTTCGAAAAGAAATTTTTGTAGTTGCGGGGCAAGTTAAAAATATAAAAATAAAACAACTGTGACAAATTACCACTGAACTGTGATGATAAATTCAAATGATTTATTGTGAATTAATAATTCAAAAGTTTGAACAAAAAAAAAAAATCAATAATTAATTTCTTTTATGTTTTTTATAATAGAAATATTTGTAACGGTTATTAGTTTTAAAAACTTACCACAACAAAACGTAATGCTCCCAATTCGTGTGAGACATCCATAATGGTGGTTTTATGATTTAAATTAGTTTCTAACAATAAATAATTTAAATTATCTATTTGTTTGTCTTAGTCGTTGTTGTTGCTGTTAACTCACATACACAGTATTGTTAAATAAATGCAGTGTTTATTTAAATTGCTTGTTGTTTTTCTTATCCTATTATTATTGTATTTTAAATTGTATTGTTGTATAGGAGCTTATAGTGAGTGCTTTTATGTTTCAAATGATGTCTGGAACTGCTAACACACGTCTTACAATCTTGCTTCAATCAGATTAATATATTTGAGCTTCTGAGGATGTGGTTTTACAAAATCAAATTTTAAATCAAAAGTTATGAATTCAATGTGAATTGTTAAAAAGAAATCGTAGAGTAACGAACGGTTTTGGTTGTAAATTTCAAAATACCACCGAGCTATATTCTTTATAGCACTTGTGAAATATTTCTTGTTTAAATTATGAATTTTCCAAAAATTTATTTTTGTTAAAAAATATTAAAAATTGTTGTAATAATTTTTCTTTTAAGATTTCTATCTTTCCACTTTGATGTTCTAAATGAAAATGTTTTCTTCTTTTTCAGTCTTTAGGGTTTTTATTAATGAAATTTTTTTTAAGGCAAAGCAAAGCAAAAGAAATTAATTTTTTTTTGAATTTTTCTTCTCAATTTTTTTTTAACAACAAAAATTATATGCCCGAAATAAAAATATGCGTGTTAGATTAACACAAACACAAATTCATTCAAAAAAATTCTTTTTGTTTTTACGTATTTAATAATTTCAATTTATTTTTAGTTTCCTTTTTCTTAAGCAAAATATTCACGTGTTGCTGCTGCTCTTTTTAAAATTTTAACGTTTTCAAATTTTTGTGGTTTTGATATACAAAAACCACTTCTTTTCCGTTTAATAGCCGGGACAAAAGTGAGCAAATCTTTTATTAAATTTTTCATTTTATACCAGAAAAACAAAAGAAAAAATTTGTTACAAATATTTTTCCTAAGCCAAAGAAAAGATCTTGCAAGTTTTTATTTAAGTTTATGCCACAAATTTAAATGTATGTGTAGTTCACAGCAGGTATGGAAAATTTAGTACTATAGCATTTTTTGGTACTATGAGATGAACATGAATAATGGAGAATATCAATTTATTTAACATTTACTATAAATGCCAAAAAAAAAAGGAAAAATATCCTTAACACTCATAGAAAAAAATTTGTGAAATTGGTGGTTTAAGGCTCCTTGTAAAAAGGCCCCGAACCAAAAATTTTGAAAACAACAGAAATTTTTCTATTTCTTTAGGGCCATTTTTCATATTTTTATTTTTAAATCTGGGGCCATTTCAAATATTTTTATTATTATTTTTTTTAGGGGCAGCACTTAGAGGCTGACCCCTAATTATGCAATGCATATGCCAGAGCTTAGGGAAAGGAGCGTCAACTTTGCTATTGGGGGTTTTTGTTAAATTTTAGAGCAGTGTTGCAGCGCCCCTGGTGTTAAGCTGTTTTAGCAGTAATTTTATTAATTACTTTACTAACCGACGAAGGAGGACGCTGTGATGTACATTAATGCTGTTGATTGATCTTCTCTGACCAGGGTTTGAACCCAGGTCATAAGTCAATGTTTGCTTAGTAGTCAACGCGCTAACCACTTCAGCCAACAACAACAAGAACTTTGGGACAATTTTTTGGGGCCATTTCAAAGTTTTGTATTGAAGACAACAACAAGAACTTTGGGAAAATTTTTCTATTTTTTTTGTGCCATTTTTATTTTTTCTAAACTTAGGGACAATTTTCAGTTTGGGGTCAAAGAAAATGTCGTAAAGACGAAATAAAAATTACCAAAACGGCTAAAATCGCCTAATATTGAAGACATCGACTTACAAGCAGCCTATTCTATTAATTGAAAATTACACCTTAATATCTCAGGAAGCTTTTACGGTAGAACTTTCAAATTTATTCTGTGAGGTCACCTCTGTGGGGAAACGTTATGTTTCAAGTTTCAATATATTATGATCAAGAGGAGCAAAGTTATGAGGGGGGTAAAAACAGTTCGAATGGTTTCGTGTAAATATACACACTGTGTGGCCGAACTTGTCCTGGGGCACTACCGTTCGCCTAGATTTCAACTTTATTTTCATTATTCGAATGACAATAAAAATCATCCGAAAATAGCGCTTTTTTCAGTTTAAGAGTACAATTTAAAAATCTGCATTTCCATGGCTGGTTCACACACATAATAATCGTATGTAAATTTACTTTGGCCCGTTTCTGTTGCTCTCTTGCCAGGTCCGTTAAGCTACTCGTATGCGATTTCTCTTTAAAATTTGTAGCAAAACAAAATGTATCTGTGCATCTTCGAGCAACATTATGTTTGGGGTTTTTTTCGTTCTTACGAGCTCCGTAAGTATTTTTGAGATATCGTACATACCATTAGCATGAATATTAAATATATGACTTGTTTTGTTTTGCGTATTAATTGTATGATGATGATGATGATTGTGGTGGTGTGGTGTACTCTTTACATTTTTCATTTCTTTCTTGTTGACTCTTTGAATCGTCGCTAACTAGAAATAGTATTAACTTTTTGTGTGCTTTTTTCATCGTATCCACATGCATACATACATACTCGTATAACGTTAAGATGCTTCCGTATGATTTTGGTTAATCTATTTTATTACACTAAAAAAACAATATTTTATACATGCATGTATTCGAATTCGAGTTTGCATGTATAGTGTGAGATCTCCGTATTTAGGCCACAGTCTGGACTATAAATAACGTATAGTAAAATAAAAAGAAGACTTAAGAATAGTGATATTCAGCACATACATATAAGAATTGTGCAAAGCCAAAGCATTCGCATTCTTTGCACACATTCTGATGCTCTGAATGATGCAAAAATTTTCTTAATTTACTTGAATGCCTAAAATTTTAGAAGAATTGCTGGTAAACTAAACTAGGAATTTTTGGAGCATATAATTTGTTTATTGTTTGTCAAACAGCAAGTCTTTGATCTTTCTTTTTGATTTATTATATCATTCCGAAATACCACTTACCTGGCAATTGACCAAATTTGAAAATCTGTAATCATTTTCATTTAATTTTCAGCCTACTATTTTTTTTATGTCTCTTCTTTTGGTAAATGTATTTATGTGTCTTCTTTTTCAAAGTAAACTTCTTTAACTAATCTGGTAGATATTTGTCCATAGACTATACATTTTTTGTTCTCTACCCTGTATATATGCCCTACCTTCGGTCCATTCTATTTTCTTAGACATTTTCAATCGGTGATGAGATGATGGCATGATTCAATAAAAAATAATGTAGGCTGTTATATATTTTCTAATAGACCGCATATGTAGTTTTTAATTCGTTTCTCCTACAAAGTTAAATATTTAAATTACTTAAAATAAAAAATGAGCCCGGTCCGTCTGTCTGTACCCCCTTTACCAGCTGTATCTTCTAGTTAAATAACCATTCCTGATTCTAACCATATATGTATATGTACCAAGTGTAAAGCATTGGTGACCATTTCATAGCGCAATTGTGCAGAGAGCCAATCACATGTAATTGATGATGATATGCTTGAATTTAATATTTATTTTTTAGAATTTGGGAGAGTCTTCTAAAAATTAATTGATATTTTTAAATATTTTAATGGCGTTTTTAATCAATATAATATTCAATCAATTCTGTTGATTTAAAATGTACAAAAATGTTCACGATCGTTTAAAAGCCAAATCAGTGCCACACAGTGTGTATATTTACACGAAACCATTCGAGCTGTTCTTAACCTCCTCATAACTTTGCTCCCTAAGGTCATAATATAATGAAACTTGAAAAATAAGGTCTCCCCACAGAAGTGATCTCACAGGTTAAATTTGAAAGTTCTACCATAAAAGCTTCCCGAGATATTAAGTACATATTCACTGACTCACTGACTCAATAATATTATTGGACATTTCCAGTATAGCTAGAAAGCTGAAATTTGGTACACAGGTAGGTTCTGATAAGAAATTAACGAAAATGATTTTTAAACCGGCACTTTTCATCTGGTGCGACTATGGTGCCCCTTCTTTGTATAGGGCACTTCTAGTATAGCTAGAAAGGTGAAATTTTCTACAAAGATAGGCCCAGATAAGCAATACATATAAATATTTATACAAAAACAACTTAGAAAAAAGAAGTGAGATCCACACAAAAACATAAATGTAAAAATAAGGCCAAGTTCGTATCCAAAAAGTTTGTTTGCCTTTCTAATATGGGAAAGAATTGTTGGAAAAATATTGCCAAGCTTACAGGTTGCCTAGAAATGAGATGGCATTGTACCTATCAAGAACTTGGTCCTTATTTTGATCTCAGTACTTTTTACGGCCGAAACATTTTGGATACGAACTTGGCCTTATTTTCACATTTATGTTTTTGTGTGGATAAATTTTTAATTGAATAATCATTTTTCTTAATTGATTTTTGTTTTTATAGTTTTCTGTAAAGTATGAATTTGTGTTATTTAAACTACATATTTAAAAAAAAAGTTTTAATTACTTCGAATATGTAAAATATATATTAACTAAAAGTGCAGCATCATATATCAAATGCTTGACTTTATGTTTGCTGGGTAGCTCTGTGGCCTCACTAATACTAATAAGCATCAACACAATCACAGTTTGAGCTGTTGAGACCTCTGCTCTAAAGCAGACACCTACAAAATTCAAACTGTGAATGTATTACGACACGTTACCCCCCTGCAGGAAATGTCTATAGTGAAACTATACTGATTCACTACTGACATTGTCACCAGTACTAGTGACTTATCATACCCCAGACAATGCTATTTACTATAGACATTTAACATTTGCGTGTCATTGAAAATCCACTACTGACATTGGTACTATTGACTAGGTAGTTCTTTTGGGACCATATGTAGACATTGGAACCATTGATTCACTAGTTCAATTAAGAAAATATAGTCTACGCTTTTGGTGCTTTTCTAAAGCAGATGTCGATAATGAAAATGCATATTTTTTCACCTTAACCGACACATTATCTGCCATCTTTCGCCACCACAAATTTTTTTGTCATCAAAGCCAAATTTAAATTTGTAGACGCTTTATTGACAATGTCGCCTAATAGTCACCAATATTGTAGACAAAAGTGGTGACTTGGAGACAGTTGCCTCTAGGATTCCTTCAGGGCCTGAACAAAGCATGTGTTTAAGTGTATCATTGTCAATACTTTCGTCAACAATTATGGTGTCTTTTTGGTGACACTGTCCACAAATTCCTTTTTTTATATTAATTGTAATTTTTTTAAATTACTACGAACTTGTTATTAATATTTTGTTAATATTTTTTATTTTTGCCATTTGTTTTTGATGAGTATAGAACATTTTTGACGGTTAAAAAGAAATCATCAAGCTGAAGGGCTCAAAATCGGTATAATTTTACTATTGCCACATCGTCTACAGTGAATCAGTACAGTTTTACTACGGACATTTCCCAAAGTGAATAGTACTCGTAAGTTAGTACAATCTTACTATGGACATTTGCTCCATATGGTCCAACAAGAACTACCTAGAAATTTTGGTGTCTATTTTCATTTTAGCATTTTTTTCGTTCTAACGATTCTAATGATTTTTTTGTACAACTCGGAAGTTTTTCGGTCTCTGCTGTTCCACCAGGGGGGGATATCTCCACCTTAATGGTGCGCTTGATGTACTTTTAACATGACACTCTTTTAAATACTGCTTCATATTGTCGCTGGGAATTTCTACAGATGCTTATTTATATACATATACATACATATGTACATACATAATTTCTTTCAAATCTATAGATCCCAAAGGAAAAACGTCAGCATTCATTTGGTTTATTTATTTTTATTATCATTCGATCACTCACTCGATTATTCCGCCACAATAAAATCATATGAATCAAGATTTTTGAAGAAAACATAATAAGAACCAAAATTTATTTATATGAAGATACTAATGGTTTAATATAGGGAGTTCCAATAAAAGCGGGTCGATTTAGAACTGATGTGAGGTATTGAAGATTTTCTTTTCTTTTTGAAATCAAATTTTTATATGTTACCTTCTGTCCCTGCATTGTAACGCCTTTAATGTCACGTAATTATATTAAAATGGAATAGATCCCTGCGGTGCTGTAAGGCTCTTCAATTCAGAATTCAATTGACTTGGGTTTCATTGAGATCTAACCAAGAACTACACGACCATATATCAGGCTCAAAGGACTATATTTTTTGTCTCTGTTAGACATTACCATCAGGATGGAAAACGGACTTTTTTCAGGAATTAACAGAAGGCGGAAATCAATATTATAATAAATTAATATTTTTTAAATGGGATGATGATGGCAAATCGTTTCAAATTCAAGGTAATCCCTTCAAAAGAAAAAAAGCAATAATTAGCTGTATAACGATTAACCATTTCAATGCGGCCACTATTTAACGCTTTAAATACCGTCGACAGAAGAACGGTCTGATCCGAAAAAAATTGAATAATGAGCTAAACAATTTAAAAGTTCATTGTTTCAAGGAATAATTCATTAATTTTGACCAAATGTAGGTAAGATCAATGAACTGTTTTTATTAATTTTATTAAAGAATGCAAACAATGAATGCTGAACTTTAATAAATAGTTTCATTGAAACATCGTATGCGTACATTGAATTAATGTATTTTTTCATTAAATTAATGAATGAATGAAATACGAGTATATGAATATCTTTAAGGACTGCATTTAAATTATATGATTGACTAAATTGTTGCCTGAAATGCCTTGTACCAGGCTGACAATACCAACCAACAGCCATTTAAAAACTCTTTATATTTTTACATTTTCCCCTTGCCTTTCACATTTTTCTGGGGGAACAAAACTAAGTAAAAAAAAAATTTGGCAAAGTGCTCTGCATTTACAATTTGGTGAATTAAAACACAAACATTGAACTGACGTAAATCATGAGTAAAAAATGTCCGAAATTCAGTTAAGAAATAAATATTTTCATTGAGAAAATAAAAGCACACATGCAAAAATATTTATTTATTTATTTTTTTCGTATAACAAAACCCCATGAAAAAAATACCTTTAAAAAAAAAACTAAAAATACTGGCCAAATTTTTCCAGTATTTTTGGAATTGCAAAAATTTATTTCATCGATTTAATAAATATTTATTTAATGAAAAAACAAGAGACTTAAATACTTTGATTGCCCACAATTTATTATTGATTCAAATTTTTCTGGTTCTTTTTAATTTAATGCCGCAACTCGCAGAGTAGCTGGCCTGATTTTTTATTAACTAAAAGCTTTCGAACTCTTTCGCCCGATTTCCCTAGTAATGCAGAAGAAGAGTAAGAGGAAGAGAGAAGTAGGTATACAGAATCTGTAGAAGTGGTCGTTTATTAGAGGTTAACGCCACCTGGGCAGTCATCAAGAGAACCATCCGCTGCTTCGTATTAAGGAACTGAAGTTCTTGAGTTTCGCAGCCGAAAGCTCGCATAGGCTGTTAAAGGATCTACCACCTAGAAAATGAAAACGCCGATAGTCTAGAGCAGGACAGAGGCATAGAAAATTTAAGATACTTTCTTCTTTCTTTTTCCATGCGTCTAGCGTGGGTACCGAAAGAGCATTGCGCCGTGATTGTGGCCATGAGGCTGCTAGAGTGCAACATAAAAAATGTCATAGATTTCTCGCTTTAGAGCAGGTTGGCTCATTAAACCATCTGGTTTGAGACTTCTGCATCAGGGAAACATCAAAACGCCTGCAGGAGGATGAGAGTGGAAAACCGTAGAGATTGTCAATACTGGCATCCTAAAGGTGGGTTCCATTCCTAGGCAGAGCGTCTGCGATGATATTACCTGAAGTGGGTTAATATCCCAGTATCTCTGTGTAGACACAGAAGACTGCGGGTAGTGTTGGTCAAAATGGCCCCGTCAAGGAGTATTTATGAGATCAAATGATACCATGACCCCATGGTCCATGATTTCATGCGCCAATTTTGTCGTTCTAGATAATAAATCAACTGGGACCCAGCACAGCATAACGAAAAGAGCCATTGTAGGCGTAGAGCTTATAGCACCACCAGTTATCATGATTGCCATTATGCGACGGATCCTCTCTATTCGAGATCTATTGATCACTAATTCCAGTGCTTTCCACCAAATTGATATACAACCATAAAAAAGTAGCTAAGCCATAAAACACAAATAAAAATTTTTGAAAACATAAATTCTTGAGACTTATTCGAACATTTTTTTGTATTTTTAAATACAAAAAATATGACAATTTCAACAGCATTTAACAATTAATATGAATCACTCAAGCAAAAATAATTTCAACAAAACAATTATGAAAATGTTATATTTGTATGTATGTATGCACGTATGTATGTGTGTCTGTATGTATGTAAATGTTAGAAATATTAAAAGAACCGAACTAATAGAAATTCTCTTTTGAATTAGCAAAAGCAAATCTATACAAGTAAATACGAATAATCACAAATATTGAATGAAATTCAATTTTTATGTACACAAGATTATAAAACATTTTAGCACATGATAAATGAATGATTTTCATGATATTCAGACACAAGAGATTAATTTTTTTAGTGTTTCCGATTTTGGTACAACAACTTGATATAGTAGAGAGACATTATTTTATTTTTTTTTGTAAAAGATAATATCTCTAGTACATCTATCATGTATTAGCCAAAAAATAAGGAAAAATAAAAAAATTTTGTCATTTTGAGATGTTTATGCTAACAAACAGTGTGTCACAAAAGTATTAATACAGTTGGAAAAGATAATTTACTTTAAACATTATAAAAAAAAAAAAATATCAGATTGGAACTTTTTATATAATTAAAGATGTTGCGAATTTAATTTAAACATTTCCTTTAATATAGTTAAAATATCTAAATTTAATATAAAAATATAAACTAAAGTTTCCTTTTGAAAATAGTTCATAATGGTACTCCAAAAAAAAAAAAATCGTACTTGCAAGTTCAGGTATTTTCTAAAAGTAAGAATACAATTTTCAAAAATTTTTGCATAATTGTATTTTTAATGAAAGGAATGGTTTGCAAAGAAATGAAAGAGCAACATATTAGACTTTCGGCACCCACTGTTAACCGTTCTATTCTTGCTTATATAGCGTATGATTTTATAATGTCTTAAGTGACTTAAATTGAATTGCAATTTATATGTAATATATTATTCGTTTTTAGACAAACACACTTATGATTTTAAATAAATGCGGATGTGTTTGTATGCACACGACGCGTAAATATGTATGTTGATTTAATTGTTAGTTGCTATGTTATCATAAATCTTATATGCATCATATGTAAAATTTTCTAGTTTTCTTTTTATAGTACATACATATTTTGTTGTATCGCATATATGTACAGTATAATTTTTAAAGAATTTCCCTTTTTTTTTGCTAAATGATATTTTCGCACTACACCTCATAAATTAAATAAATATTTGTTTGTTTTACGTCAGTATTGACAGCTGTTTGCTAACGGTTTATGTCTTTGCTAATAAAATTTTTGCTTAACAAATTTATAGTGTAGTGCAACGGTTCTCAAATGGGGGTCCGTGGAACCCTAGGGGTCCGTAGAAACCATCGTAGGGGTCCGCATGAAGAGGCCAAAAAACAGTGTTTTCAAAAATAATACAAGTTTTTATTTTCGATATATTATTTTTTACTTTTTATACGTATGTACATACTCGTACATGTGCATGTATTTATGTTTTAAAATCTTCAAACACAAACAACAAAATATTAGTGCAATCGCTTACTCTTCAGTTTTTAATACAATGTACCCGCAACTAACAGCTGATATGGTTTTTATTGCCATTTAATTTAGTTTGAAAGAAAAGAAAATATTGTGAAGACTATTTAAATTTTAGCTTTACATATTTAAATAAAAACGCCGAAGTCTACAGTACGTTATATGCCACAAAACTATTTCGAACATGCGATAAAACCGTCTAAAATGGAGAGGCATCTTTAAGCAAATCATCTGGCTTTGAAAATAATTTTTTTTTTACTCTTTTGCGTTTTTAATTTAACCTAAAAAACAAAATACAAACTGTGCTTCAAAGGGGATCCGCAAAGAAAAAAAATTTTACAAGGGGTCCGTGAACAGGAATTTGGTGAGAACCTCTGGTGTAGTGAATACAATTGTTTTACTAAATAAAATTATTATTCATGCTCATGCTATTCTAAGGAATCGGTTAATTTTTTATGCTACTCTATGTAAACAGATTAAATTTTTGTGCTACTCTAGAAAATACGATTAACTTTTCATGCTACTCTTGTTAAGACTATTTACTTTTGCTGCTACTATAGGGAAACCGAATGACTTTTAAAGCTACTCTAGAAAATACGATTCACTTGCTACTCTAAGTAAACAGATTTAAATTTCATGCTATTCTAGGTAAACTGATTAACTTTTCATGCTACTCTTGTTAAGATTATTAACTTTTGCTGCTACTATAGGGAAACCGAATAACTTTTAATGCTACTATAAAAAATACGATTCCCTTTTCATGCTACTCTAAGTAAACCAATTTAAGTTTCATGCAATTCTAGGTAAACCGATTTACTTTTCATGCTACTCTTGTTAAGACTATTCACTTTTGCTGCTACTATAGGGAAACCGAATAACTTTTAATGCTACTATAAAAAATACAATTCACTTTTCATGCTACTCTAAGTAAACCGATTTAAGTTTCATGCTATTCTTGGTAAACCGCTTAACTTTTCATGCTACTCTAACTGAACCGACTAAAACTTCATGTACGCAAGGTAAACCGATTAAATTCTCATGCTACTCTAGGTAAACCCATTCACGTTTCATGCTACTTGAGATAAACTTATTAACTTTTCGTGCTACTCCAAGTGAACCGCCAGGCCAAGTTCGGCCACACAGTGTGTATATTTACACGAAACTATTCGAGCTGTTTTTACCCCCTCATAACTTTGCTCCTCTTAATCATAATAGAATGAAACTTGAAACATAAGGTCTCCCCACAGAGGTGACCTCACAGGTTAAATTTGAAAGTTCTACCATAAGAGCTTCCCGAGATATTAAGGTGTGAAAAGTCCACATTTTAGTACATATTCACTGACTCATCAATATTATTGGGCACTTCCAGTAAAGCTAGAGAGCTGAAACTTAGTACATAGGTAAGTCTTGGTGAGAAAATAACCAGAAAAAATTTGAAAACGGGCACTTTTCCCCCGGGGGACTAGGGTTCCCCTTATTTTTATGGGGCACTTCCAGTATAGCTAGAAAGCTGAAATTTGGTACACAGGTAGGTAGTTATGAGACATTACCGAAAATGATTTTTAACGGGCACTTTAAATCTGGGGGGACAATCTTCTTTGTATGGGGCACTTCCAGTATAGCTAGAAAGCTGAAATTTGGTACACAGGTAGGTGCGATGAGAAATTAACAAAAATAATTTTTAAACGGGCACTTTTCAGCTGGGGGACTAGGGTTCCGTTATTTGCATGGGGCACTTCCAGTATAGCTAGAAAGCTGAAATTTGGTACACAGGTAGGTCCTGATGAGAAATTAACGAAAATGATTTTTAAACGGGCACTTTTCATCTGGTGCGACAATGGTGCCCCTTCTTTGTATAGGGCACTTCTAGTATAGCTAGAAGGCTGAAATTTTAGGCCCAGATACGCAACACATATAAATATCTATTCAAAAACAACCTAGCAAAAAAAAAGGGAGATCCGCACAAAAACACAAATGTGAAAATAAGGCCAAGTTCCTATCCAAAATATTTCTGCCGTAAAAAGTACTGAGATCAAAATAACGACCAAGTTCTTGATAGGTACAATTCCATCTCATTTCTAGTCAACCTGTAAGCTTGGCAAACTCTTTTTGCCTTTATAATATGGGAAAGAATTCTTGGAAAAATTTTGCCAAGCTTAAAGGTTGCCTAGAAATGAGATGGATTTGTACCTATCAAGAACTTGGTCGTTATTTTGATCTCAGTACTTTTTACGGCCGAAATATTTTGGATAGGAACTTGGCCTTATTTTCACATTTGTGTTTTTGTGCGGATTAATATTTCACGCTACTCTAGGTAAACCGATTTAATTTTCATGATACTCTAGGCAAGCCGATTAACCTTTCATACTACTCTGAAATTTGGCAAATATTTTCCCAAAAATACGTAACCACTAAATACTGATGAAATTTTTTTGGATTTATCCACGTATTTATAAAGTCAAACAGTCTCCAATAATATTGGATTATATGACATTTTCTACAAGTTATGTATAAAACTGTTTAACGTAATAATCACGTGTCTAGTAGTTACGTGTATTTATTGGTTACGCTTTTTTGGGCAAATGTTTGCCAACTGTGACTGTACCTTAAGTGAACTGATTCATTTTTGATGTTACTCTAAATGAACTGATTTAGTTTTTGTGCTACTCTAAGCAAACCGATTCACTTTTCACGTTATTCTAGTCGAATCAATTTTCACAATTTCTTTCTTTTAAAATTCTAATCATTCTAATTGATATTTCTTGTTTTATTTATTTTTCCATTTTAATTTAAGAACGAGCATTTATTGGATTTCATTCAACAATTTTTCATAAAATATATATTTTTTTTCATTGCAGAGAGAGGCAACATTATAAATGGATTTCTATTAAAAATTTGTTTTTTTTTTCTATAATTTATTTAACACAAGTGTATCACATTCAAAACGAAAAAAAAGAAAGAAAAATAAATACAATGCAAAAATAATAGATGCTGAAACAGTAAAAGCTTGCAATAAGAGACCATTAATCCTGATGTTCTACTGCTTAAAATTTTGTAAAAACTGTCAATCACACCAGTGATTGATTCAATTAAATACGAAATTAATGAAAAAATGTATTTTTTTTTCAAGAAATTTTTTAAGAATACATACATTATTCTCCGTGTATGAGTTAGGAATTCAATTTATTTATTTGAATAGAATTTTGTCATATTACAAACAATATCTGATAAATTTCTACAAGTGATAAATAATTAAATTAGAAAAATTTAATTGACACACAAAGCGATTCGTTTAATAAAAAAAGACATTAATAATTAAAATGTAGCAAATTAATCTTGAAATTTCCTGACAATTTAAATTTTTACCAAACGTGTGAATGTGTAAAAGTTTTAATATTTTTAGTATAAAAGAAGTTTCAAGTTCATAATTTTTCAGCGGAAGTAGTTTTGTCGTTACAATTATTTTTCTACTGGTTGTTTTGTGAAAACTATTTTTAAAAAGTTTACTTCGTTTATTTTATGTGGGAAATTTTATTTGTTTTTTTTTTTTGTAGTAAAATTCCTTTGATTTTTTATAGAACAAAAATATAATTTTTATGTACATACATGGCATGTATTACATGCTTTCATTTACCTTATAATCTTTATATAAATTTTTGAAAAAATTAATACAATTTAAAGATATAAAACATTTATTTACATTTGGTACGAAGACGTCAATATAATGTTGTGAATAGATTCATGCGTAATTAGTATTTAGTCGGAATGGAAAAGAATAAAATGATCAGAGAGTGAAAAATAATTGTTTTAAATTTTCAGGTATCAGGCCCCAATGTGCATTTGTGCTAAAGTTTAAAACTCGCAATAATAATGATTCACACGCAAAAGAAAAACATGATTGAAGTTACCGTAATCTAAGACCAACATATTATAAAATAATTTAGTTGGCTATTGAATTTTTTAAATGCAATTTTTTTTTTTAAATGTATTATTTTATAAGGTACTTTTTTAAAAGGTAACATTTTTTAGACGAAAGTTTTTCGAAACATTCTTTTTAAAGTAACTTTTTCAAAGAAAGAAAGTTACTGTTCTTTTTTTCGCAAAAGGTTATATTTTTAAAATATGATTTTTTCAAAAAAATATTTTTAAAGTAGTGCTTGACAGTTACTTTATTCAAAGTAACATTTTTAAAGCATATTTTTTTCAATGTATTTTCTTATTAAGTACTTTTTTCAGATTTTTTTTTTCACAATTGTTTTCTTAAGGGCAATGAATTTAAAAGGTAATTTTAAATTCAATGGACTTTTTTGCAAGGTATGTATGAACTTTTTTAAATTTAGTTGCTTAAAAAGTAATCTTCTTGTGGCAACCTTGGCAAAAATACCTCAGAGATCTCATGTATGAATAAAGTAAAATTTAAATTATCTATAACTTTAGATTACCAATAAAATTTTTCACAAACTCAATTCAGGGATTATAACTAAAATGCGTAGTTGAGAATAGTCTCATAATTATTACACACATTCTCAAGCTACTTTTATTATACTTGTCTTAAAAAGTATAATATATCTGTTTGAAGACATAAAATGTACTATTCTGTTAGAGGGGTCTTTTTAGGATACTTTTTTTAATGTATTTTCTCAGAATGTACTTTCTGCAGTTACTTTTTCACAGTTGCTTTCTTAAAGGTAACTTTTTTTGAAAAGGTCTTGTTTTTTTACATGGGGTTACGAGTATTTGAACGAGACTTTTTTAAATTTACTTTTTCATAAGTACATACTTTTTTAAATATGTTTTCTCAAGATAGTTTTATTATAAGGTACTTATTTTAAAACGTGTACTTATTTAAAAAAAAAGTTGTTTTTCGAAAAGACAAATTGCATATTTTTTTGAAGAAATAAAATGTACTTTTTTGTCAGAGGTACTTTTTTTAAGAACTTTTTTTGAAAGGTATTTTTTTAATTTATTTTCTATTAAATGTGTCCTCTCAATCTATTTATTAAAAAAGTAGATGTAATTTATTGAAAATTTAATATGTATGTATATTTTTATCAGAGGTACTTTCGGGCGAAACATTTTATTTAGATTTACTATTAATTGTAGAGCACATTCATTTCCTTCACTGCTTACATTATTGTTAGTAATTCTTTTTTTTTGTTTCTTTCAAGTTGAAGGTAAACAAAATAATTTGCTTGTGAATGTAGTATATACATATGTATGTAAATACAGCCATACACAAAAACGCGTATTTAATCGTGTACTTTTCTTTAATACAAATATATCACGCATTCCTGAAATTCTTTTAGGCCAACCACTCTCATGGATATGTACTTGAAATAATATTTGTATTTGCGATTGTTAGGAGATCTCAGCGAGCAAAAATAAATAAATAAACACAAATTTTCATTGTTTTTTTTTTATTCAATGATTCATCATCATTAATTACAGTGTAAAACATGGAGACAACAACATCTGAGAATTTCAGAATGAGCACAAAGTCGAAATATTTTGCAAAAAGAAAGCAAACATTTAATTTTATTTCGATCGTAAAAGGCAGCTTTGGGTGGGCGCACTTCTGTGGGATTTTTGCTTATTTAGTGCTGCTTTGGTGTTGTTGCTTATTGTTGACTAATGGTTCCATATGACACTGACAGAATTATATTTACATAATTTCAGGGAATATATGTATGTAGTTCATTGGCTTGGATGAAGTTCAATGTAAAACAATTTAAAAGCATTCGTTGTTGGGTCAAAATTAATTAATCCAACGTAATAATATTAATAATTAATACAACGTAACGCATTATTCGTCATTTTGGACCCCGTAACCACCTTTGTTACGTTTCTTAGGGGCTATTCACATATTACGTAATGCAGTTTTCGCAAATTTTATAAATAAATCAGTAATAAATCTTCAAACACAACTTCCCTTCCTCCTCCTAAAAAAAAACGTTACAAGATTCCCGCAAGTTTCGCAGAAAATTAAATATGTTTTGCAAAAATCTAAGAAATTAATTTGGTTGGTGCACGCTGAGGTATGCAATTAATTTTTAAATAAACATTCGAGATACGATAACAAGCAAAACTATAACAATTAATCTTTTGCAATAAATTTATTATTTGAACAAATTATTCAGCGATCGATCTTCATCGGCCTTATCTTTAGATTATAATTAAGCCATTTAATTAAATCTAAAATAAACTTGCAACTCTTATCGTGCATGAAGGTGATGAGCTTTAATACAAGCTCTGTGCTTATTTAAATACATAATTTCTGAACTAAATTCCTAATCGTTCTTCTAATCAGAGAGATAAAATTTCCATAATTGACCAACATTGCAAATTATTTTCACTCAAACATTTTATAGATGGCGACTTTGATTAAATATTAAATTAGAAACTAATTAGTGGCAAATTAATGAAGTAAAGCTTTAAAATATGTATGTATGTGTGTCTGTGATTTGTCGATCACAGAAAATTGCATTTAGTTATAAAATAAAGTACAAAGTATTTTTTAAATTAATACAATTACTAAATTAATAATAGTACATAATCAAGTTTTTCTTAATTATCATATTGAATGGTACTGGACAACACAATAATTATTTCGCACATGACACTGTTTTTTAAACACTAGTTTTGGTAGACGCAGCTGGGGAAAAATATGGCATAATCGCCATTTTGAAAGTTTACTTCTAGAGTTCATTTCAGGCGGAGGGAGGCTTAACTAAGGGTTCCCATTTGAAAGCTTACAGTAATATTTTATTTTAGGTGGTACTAAACATGCACCCTTGTGTACTTCTTGTAATTAATCAGATTAAAGTTTTATTTTCATCTTTAAAAAAAAAAAAAAAAAAAACAACTTCGCTGTATGGGTCTTTCCATCACTCTCTTTAAAATGAACAAAAAAACCTCCCCTTCTATCTAAAGTGTTGTACAGAAATATTTTTCATATAAATGTACTTAAAAAATCTTCAAAGGCAACGAAGCTTCAAACCCAACTTATTTAAAACTTTAAAGGTAAATTTCGTACTTGATATGTCCCAAAATAAAAAAAAACCGAAAAGGTCAGCTTGTATTAAAAAAATATATCTAATGAATAATTTCACTCACCATAGGAAAACTAAAAATTTTGTGGGAGACTTTTTTAGGACTTTGCGAACCAATAGATCGCTTCAACGAGAAAGGGAGTTTTATGCCTTTATATTTTAGAGGCAGCCATACAGCAAATAATTAGATGGCTTAAATATTCCACAAAAATTACATTTGTGGGGATTTATATAAAAAAAAAAGTTCAGTTTTCACAATAACAATGTGTATAGAAATTTCTTACACCTCCCTTCGCCTCTTCCCAACCAAAAAAAAAATATTGTATTCCTTATATGTATATATGTATATATTATGGAAATGTCGTTATACCGATATATTTTTGTGTACCCTCTGCTAGAAACACAAACATGTTCATATATTTTTTTTTTTGTTAAACAGTGTAATTAAATAATTATTTGTTTTTATTGAAAAATTATGAGAATCGCCTAAGATAAGGCCTACAAGTTTAAATAAGATATCTGTAATACAATTTTCGTAAAGTGGATACCAATTGGGAAGAATATCAACTATTTAACCAAGTTCTCAACAGAAATAGAATACGGGAATTATTAATAACAAGGGTCACAGTAATATGTGAATTTCCCTAATATAGAGTAAAAACAACAAAAAAAGTTAAATTACAAAGTAGAATACTTTGAAGAAAACGGACTATGAGTTTGTATTGATTATTAGTAGTTTCCAACCAGTGATGGGGAATTTCGTACTAACCAAAATAATTCTCGCTGATGAGAGGTGTAGCGCCCTTGAAATCGGTATACTGATACGTTCTGCTAAAACTGATTGGATAAAATTATAATATTTTTCAAACATAAAATAACTCTTAGTAATTTGCATTTTCATTAATTCAATAAAAACTGAACTTGAGCCTGATAATGTTACTTTTCATATGTACAATTTTTAAAATATTTTTTCAACCCGTTTAGTTTATTTAATTCCATTGTAAAAACAATTGTTTCCCATCCAAATTAAATTGGTTAAGAAAAACAAAAAAATAAATCTTTTAAAAAAAAACTTGCCAACAACAATTTGACAAGTCTCTGGCATCACACTAAGCAAATCGTCTCGTAATTCGAGTAAAGAATCACTTAAATCTCAACCTGGGGTCAATTGCGATAACTTAGCATTGTGAAAACGTTGCATTGATTAGTTTGCATCTTATAACTCATCACTAAACGTTGTATTCGATTTAAGCGCATCTATTATGATTTTTATTTGTTTTATTGTCGGTTTGCTGTTAATTTTAATCGTGCAGTTTGTCCCATTTTTCAAAAGTCTTGCGCGCAAAAGACATTTATCTAAACAATTTATTATACCCAAAACTATACCGATTTTGGGTAATGCCCATATGCTGTTGGGCATTAGGCCGGAACGCATTATTTACGTCATACAAGATATAACTGAAAAGTATGGAAAAACAGTGGGATTTTGGTTTGGTCCTTTTATTTTTGGTGTGTTCATGATGGATGTTAAATATGCTGAGTGTGTATTAAGTTCCCAAACTATATTGATCAAGTCAATGGAATATGATTTTTTACGTTACTGGTTGCGTGAGGGTCTTCTCATAAGTAGACCGCCAAAATGGTTTAAGCGTAGGAGGATTCTAACGGGTGCTTTTCATTTCAAGATTCTGGAACAATATATCGAGATATTTAATCGTAATGCGATCCTTTTTATCAGAAACTTACAAACGGCTGTCGGTATTAACGAAGGTGATATCGTTGAGATGGATGATTTGATAAATTTAGTAACACTCGATATTATTTGTGGTGAGTTAATGAAAAAGTTGATTTTTGATTTTTTCTTTAATATAATTTTTAATATCACGGTTTTTGTAGTTAGAGGACAAAAAAAAAATAGTAAAAACTTTATGCAATAAGTAGTTATCTTTGCTAATATATTTTTTGTTGCACAGTGTAAATTTTAAAACAAAAACTTACTTATGTAATTTTAAGTTTCAATTGTTTTTGCAGTTAGAGAATAATTACAAATCAAAAATATGTAGTTTTTTTTTTAATTGGCACCAGCACTTAGGGGATGACCCCTACGTATGCATGGCATTGTGCCGGAACTAGGAAAATAGGTTTTGGGAAGGAGGATAAAGGGAGTAGTGTTTGTGGACATTCGATTTGAACCCTAACACACTGAAAGTGGCAGGAAAAAACTCTGCGCGGAGTTAATAATGAAAACCTTTAATTGCCATGGAATGTAATTTATGGTATCAGAAATTAATAATATTTATAGAATTTATAAATAAAAAGCTTTAAATGCTTTTAGAAATATATTTTTTATCTTAAGCTTGACAGTGTAGTTTTATGCTTTCGTTGCAGGCTCCATGAAAAATGGGCCCAATAAAACAAAGTTTAGTAAGCAACATCGTTTCGGGTAATACCACTGTGGAGAAAATGTTCAAGCCCGTCCGATATTAATAAAAAGTTTTAAGCAGTTTTTCTTTTGTTCCAAAGATTCTTAAAGTGAAAAATTGCCCCAAAATAAAAAATTACCTCGAATTCAAAAATTAAAAATGGCCGCAAAATGTGCTATATTTTCTTTGTATGGAAATATTTTGAGGTATTTTTCTTATTTCAGTTTGGGGCCCAAATTTTTTCATTAAAAATCACAAAAAATATTTTCTTGGTTTCAATTTTTTCTATTTTAAGTTAATTTTACATTTTTCAGTTTGAGGCCATTTTTAATTGGGCCCATTTTTCATGTAGTCTTCGTTGCATATTTGTTTAATGGACATGAAACAGATTTTTATATTTCTTCGCAGCATATTAGACTTAAAGTCCACCTTATTTGTTTATTTAAATCGCTTATTTAATTAATCATCTATTGATAGGAAAGTGAATGTTTCTCGGTTTGTATGTTTGTCTCTTTGAAAGTTATGGACTCCTAAGAAATTTTTACAGAATATTTGCGATGGTCTGGAAGGAACAATAAATAGGGGAGTTATATTGAGTGGGCGTGGCAGTTCCCATACAGAGGAACTTTTTATTTGATAATATTTAGGGAACTAAAGCACATAAGCTCTTGTAATTTTGTGCGAAATATAATTGGAAAAAATATTTGTGGGCGTGGCACTTCCACCACAGAGGAACTTTTCATATGATGACATTTACGGAACTACAGCAACTAAAGCTTAAAATTTTGTGTGCTTTTTCCATTGTGTATTTGTATTGAAGAAAAATTATTAAAAATTGGTAAAGTGGGCGTAGCACCACCCACATAATAATTCAGATATATTTTTAAATAATGAAGTAAATTACTTGAGAATAGTTTCACGTTTCGGACCCGTGAATTTTCCTCAAAGATCGTGCGATTTAACGCCGCTAGACTATTTTCTGTGGGGATATGTCTACCCTAATAATTGACCAACCGATTGAAGGACAACATTCGCCGCTTTAGTGCCAATATGCGGCCACAAATGTTGAAAAAAGTCATCGAAAATTGGACTTCCAGATTAGATAACGTCCGAGCCAGCCATAGTGGCGGTCATACGCCAGAAGTCATATTTGAATTATAATGCCAGAAGATTATCGATTATCTTTCGAATTAAGTAAATTTCATGTCAATTTAAAAAATTCATATTTGTTTTATTACATTTAAAACTTTTATACCTATACAAAAAAAAAACACCCACAAAAAGTTTGTGGTGTTGCAAAGCTCGCCGGGTCTTAGCTAATTTATTATAAATACTGATTAAGACATTTATGCATCCCTAAAAAATTTAAATAAATAGCGAAAATGATAATTCCGACACAGATTAAAAGTTCACTTCAAAAGTGGTATAAAAACGCAATAAACTCCTTCATCATAAATTTAGTTTAAATCTACAAGTGCAACATAGAACATTGGCTACCGGCTGAAATGTCTTGTATTTATTTCGTTTTAACATTCATCGCAATAATCTTTACAGTTTTCTTTAATAAATTGAAAAAGTTGTTGCGTACCTTGTATTTAGCGCAAAATTTCACTGGCCCTAAGGCATGGCCATTGGTGGGCAATGCCCATTTACTTCTTAGTGCATCACCCAGTGAGGTTTTTAAAATTATGTACGATGTTTTCGACAAATACGGTAAAACCGGCAAATTCTGGTTTGTCCTGAAATTTTTTATTTTTACAAGAGACATTAATGATATCGAATTCATTTTGGGCGGGCATCATTTGTTGACCAAAGCCGACGAATATGATTTACTAAAGATTTGGTTGCGTGAAGGATTGCTCGTTAGCAAACCGCAAAAATGGTTTAAGCGACGTAAAATGTTAACGCCAGCATTTCATTTTAAAATATTGGAAGCGTACATTGAAGTATTTGACCGTTCCACACGTGTCTTCATAGCAAATTTACATAAAGCAGGTGGAGATCGAAACGGTGTTGTTGTAATGAACGATTGGGTAAACTTGGTTACGCTGGACATCATCTGTGGTAAGCATGATTTAATTGTGACTTATTAATACATAATAATAATTAGTAATAACACTGTCCTACAAAAATTAATATCAAATATTGATTAAACTTTTAAAGAGTGACCTAAAATTCCATTTAAACAGCGTTATGGAAAAAATTTTATACAAATAAATACTTTTCTAAAGCAGATTATAGTCTACGCTCCACTTCCGAAAAAAAATATAAAGAAAAGTGGGATAAATAACATGAAGGTCAATATTATGCCTATAGGCATAAAATGGTAATTTATTTTAAAAAAAAGTTCTTTTTTAAAATGGTAAATGTAATTGTAATTCTGTGGGGATATGTCTACGCTGATAAGCCCGAAACCATTGACCAACCGATTGAAGCACAACATTCGCCGCGTTATTGCCAATATGCGGCCACAAATGTTGGAAAAGTCATCGAAAATTGGATTTTCAGATTAGACTACGTCTGAGCCATCCATAGTGGCGGTCATACGCCAGAAGTCGTATTTAAATTATAATGCCAGAAGATTATCTTTCGAATAAAGTAAATTTCATGTTAATTTAAAAAATTCATATTTGATTTATTTAAAACGTTTATGCGTCTACAAAAAAAAAAAAACCCTATAGAACAAAAAATTTTTTTTTAATTAGGACCAGCACTCAGGGGATGGCCCCTACGTATACAGTGCACTGTGCCGGAACTCAGGGAGAGGGATAGGGTTAAGAAGATAGATGTTGAAAATTTAGAAGACTTAAGTCTTTCACAACTCTGCTTTGCGCGTTACGTTAATTTTTAAGGTAGTGTTGAGGCGCCTCCGGTGTTAAGTAGACGCATTAACTTTGTTAAGCTGTATTAGCAGGCATTTTATTAATTGTTTTACTTCGCCGATGTTTCTGCTAATCGACGAAGGAGAGCGATGTTGTGTACATTAGCTTGGATAGCATCAATCGCTGTCGGAACAGTTTTTAGTGACCAGTGGTATGCCTTCATCACTCAAATAGTCCGACAACAATTAATACAATGTTCCACTAATGTACCTTAGAGAAAGTAATGATGTTGATTGACTTGCTCTGGCCAGGGTTTGAACCCAGGCCCCAAGTCATTGTTTGCTTAGTAGTGAATGCACTAACCACTTCTGCCAACACCACCCTCAATATGTTCTTCATCTCAAGACAAAAAGTTTGTGGTGTTGCAAAGCTCGCCGGGTCTTAGCTAATTTATTATAAATACTGATTAAGACTTTTATGCATCTATAAACAATTTAAATAAATAGCGGACAGACACATATTAAAAGTTCACTTCAAACGCAATAAACTCCTTCATCATGAATTTAGTTTAAATCTACAAGTGGAACATAGAACATTGGCTACCGGCTGAAATGTCTTGTATTTATTTCGTTTTAACATTCATTGCAATAATCTTTATAGTTTTCTTTAATAAATTGAAAAAGTTGTTGCGTACCTTGTATTTAGCGCAACATTTCGCTGGTCCTAAGGCATGGCCTCTGGTGGGCAACGCCCATTTACTTCTTGGTGTATCACCCAGTGAGGTTTTTAAAATTATGTACGATGTTTTAGACAAATACGGTAAAACCAGCAAATTCTGGTTGGTCTTGAAATTTTTTATTTTTACAAGAGACCTTAAAGATATCGAATTCATTTTGGGCGGGAATCATTTGTTGACCAAAGCCGACGAATATGATTTACTAAAGAATTGGTTGCGTGAAGGATTGCTCGTTAGCAAACCGCAGAAATGGTTTAAGCGACGTAAAATGTTAACGCCAGCATTTCATTTTCAAATATTGGAAGCGTACATTGAAGTATTTGACCGTTCCACACGTGTCTTCATAGAAAATTTACATAAAGCAGGTGAAGAGCGAAACGGTGTTGTTGTAATGAACGATTGGGTGAACTTGGTTACGCTGGACATCATCTGTGGTAAGCATGATTTAATTGTGACGTATTAATACATAATAATAATTAGTGATAACACTGTAGTACAAAAATGAATTTCAAATATTGACTAAACTTTTAAAGAGTGACCTAAAATTCCATTAAAGCAGCGTTATGGAAAAATGTTATATAAATACGCTCCAGTTCCGAAAAAAAAATATAATAGAGAAAAGTGAGATAAATAACATGAAGTCAATATTATGCCTATAGGCATAAAAAATGTGCTTTATTTAAAAAAAAGTACTTCTCTTCAAAGGTACTTTTTTGTATGATGTAAATATAATTTTTAAATTATATTTTTTTAACAGGTACTTTTTTTATAAGGTACCTTTTTTGTAAGGTACTTTTTTAAAAAAAGTACTTATTGACTTTAGAACTAATCCTGCATTTATAAACCGATTTTTGTTGTTTGCATAAGTTTGCTTGTTGGGTCTTATAATTTTTTTTTAAACGGGGGCAAGTTGACGCCCCAACTCCCAACAACCACCAAATCACGATTATCCATTAACTTATCAATTTATTGACCTATTTTTAAAAATTTAATATTTTTTTTTCTAATTTTTTTAAGCAGGGAGAAATTTGTTCAACTGAAATATGAATTTTTGATTAACTCTTGCATTTATAGAACGATTTTTGTTTGTTTACACAACTTTGGTAAAAGTTTGTTACCATTAATTTGTTTTTTAAATGGGGGAAAGTTGACCCCTCCCTCAAAAATTATTTTTTAGCCACTAAATTATCAATTTATTGACCAATTTTCAAAATTCTTTTTTTGTATGTGCTTAAAATTTGGTCGCACAATTTCTTTTTAATCGGAGAGATAAGTTGTCCCTCCCGAAATATTGATCACATAGAAATGTAAACGGCCCACAAAAATATTTTTTAATAAATCAACCCGCTCTTTAAGTGTTGAAGTAGGTTTTTTTTTGACAGAATTATCAAATGATCTAACTGATCTAGAAATGCGGCTGCGGGATCGATTTATGCAGTTTTAGAAATCGCTCTAAAGAGATTTGTAATCAAGTGTTTATTTATTCAGTATTCGTTCACACAATGCAAGCCTGATTAATAAGATTCATATTATTCAAGCAAGAGAGAAAGACTGTAAATTTCGTTTAGATTTCTCTTTCGTATTTTCGTGAAAAACCGCACACATGTCTGTATACTTAACAGCAATAAGATTTTTATTGTGTCAACGCCAAAGAAAGATCAAAGTATAAAATGTTAAGCTTAGATCCCACTATCGGCACAATTTACCGATTTTCGTCGGCTCGCTGAAATAAAGTTATAAGTAATAAGCTGTATTTGCATTATATGTCAACTAATTTAAATGTAAGGACATAATCGCACCACACTGCAGTGGTAATAAAGCCATATAGACTTATTCCAAATTTAATTGAGAAATATTGCAATTTTGGTTTAGTACTTATGACTTTATTGCAATGAGCCGACGAAAACCGGTACATTGTGCCGATAGTGGGATCTAAGCTTTACAATGTTTGATAACATGATTTACAGTGCCTGGACACATACACACACACACAAATATTGCGTCATTATAACAACATTTTGGTTAATTGCAACCAATCAATTAATTAATCGTTTATTATAAATTATGAACTAAATTATTTACACATGATTTTAGTTCCTTTCAAGCATTGTTATATGCAAATTGAATGATGAGAGCAGAGATTAAAAGTTCACTTTTAATTTTTTTAATATAAATACATATGGATATAATTGGAATTTAGTTTCAGTTTAAAATTATACGTAAAGCAACAAAAATTAGTTAACAGCTCAAATTTCCTTTATTTATTTTTTGTTTGTTTTAATTTTCATCGCAACAATGTAGCAAATACATTGTTTTTTTTTTTGTAAATTGAAAAATAAGTTGCTTACTTTGTATTTAGCGCAAAATTTTGTTGGCCCTAAAGCGTATCCTTTATTCGGATGCACGTACGTACATATTTTTGGGCTGCCAACCACATGAGATGTTGAAAGTTTTCAACAATGTTATGGCCCAATATAGTAAAGCGGTGAAATTCTGGATGGGTTCATAATTGAATATTATGACGTTAGACATCATAGATTACTAAAGTCATTGTGAACAACCCTAATCTGCACTATTCTTTAACGAATTGGCTGCGTGAAGGTCTGCTCATTCTACTTTAATATCTTGGAAAATTATGTGGATATATTTAAACGTTCAACAGAAATTTTCTGAAAAAAATTTACACAAAGCTTCTGTAGAACAGAAAGGTGTTGTTTGTTATTACGGCTAATTGTGTGGCATTGGTTACGCTAGATATCATCTGCGGTATCTAAGTTAGACGTGTACCGATAAATAATATCAGTCGTCGATAGGCTCTACCCTACTTCCTTTTTTATTTTATATATATACCCACGTTACTCTGCTGCCTCAGAGATTGGTTAGTGTTGACCAACAAGTTTTATAGGTAACTAGTTGAACACCCCGGCTTCGCACGGGAAAATCTAAATGCCATATCTCCGGAATCACTGGGCCGATTTCATGCAAAAACCATCTACAGACCATCTCCAACGTACCCTGAAAATTTGTTGGAAATCGGTCAACCGTTTCCGCAGTTAGTGGTGACATCAAAGTGTTCGCAAAGCGATTAGCTTGTCTGCAGAAAACACCCAGGATCTCTGGCCGGAATCGAACCGACAACCACCGGACTAATAGTCTAGCATTGCTACCCGTCAGCCACGTGGCACCCAGGACTGCTAAAACCATTATATAAATTTCTCAAGACTCTACAATCCTTTCTACTTCTTTATAAATTATGTGGAAAAACTTTTTGAGAAAATTTTATACGAGAATTAAATAGCTACTAATTTGATGTTTATCAAAATAAATTGCAATGCTGCCGTTTGCTTATTTTCTTTAGTCCCTATCTTTCAGATATTTTGTTCTAATTTAAAAAAAACTTTATTCAAACTTTCTTCATTTAGTGTGCGATTAGGTGAAATCGCATTTATTAAAAGAAAATAGTTTTATTTATATTATTAATAACTTACCTTATTATAACGTCCATCTTAGTTTTATTAAATGCTTAAATCTTTCTTTATCATTTAAATAAAATTTGTGATTCCTATAAATAAACAAAAAAAAAGAAAAACATGTAGAAAACAATAAGTACAACCAAAATACAAGCAAAAATATGTAATTACTAATAATTATAATAAATAATAACTAATAAATGTTAAGTTTGCCTTAATTGCACTTCGGCACATCATAAAAAAACCTGCTTCAAAATATGATAAGATTAACAAATAAATTAAAGCACAAAATTTTAAATTTTTTAAAAGAAATTTCAGTTATAAGCGAAAGTTCTGACCTAAAGTTCGCAAAAAAGAAATGCTGGAAACTTTCGCGGGACCTTTAATCGTGTTGGCCATTTTTATGGTCTCCCCCATTCTAATCGGTGTATTTCTATACTTTTTTATATATATACGTTTGATTGAGGTCACCAGTAACATACCCAGTGCACCGGCTTTGCCCATAATTGGTCATGGCCATTATTTTATTAATAATCCGCCTCATATGAATATAATTGTTTTGAATGAATTTTTGGAAAAATATGGCAACACTATAAAGGTATGGCTTGGACCAGAATTGAATATTATTTGCAGTGATGTTAAAGATATCGAAATTATCCTAAGCAGTATGCGTTTTATTGGCAAAGCCGGTGAATATGCGGCACTAGAGCCATGGCTAAAGGAGGGTCTACTGGTTAGTCAGGGACAAAAATGGCATAAACGAAGAAAGACCATAACACCGGCATTTCATTTTAAAACTCTCGATAGTTTTATTGAAACTTTTGGAAGAGGATCGCGAATATTTTTAAAAAATTTGGACAAAGAATTTCGTATGCAAATTGAAAGTGGATTTAATATGTACGAATGGGTAAATTTATTTACATTGGATACGATTTGTGGTAAGATGTTAATAAATAATATTTTCAATATACAGTAAAACTTTGATATAACGAACTGTGATGTAACGAAAACTCTCAATATAAAGAATTTTTTTCTGTGTCGTCTGAAAATCGTTATTGCAAATTTCTTTTTTTATACAAAAATTTAGGATAGCTAAAATGAAGTATGTATTCATTCCAAAGCCCCTATACAACGAAGTCAGGGCCCAAATCGTTACATCCCTGAACGTGGGACTTGTCACGTAATAACTGTATAAATGGATGGGAAATTACCTGACGAGTTGTACGTGCACGGATGTAACGATTTGGGCCCAGAATAAAAACAAATATAAATTTTTAGCAAATTGTTTGAATATTTTTTTTTTTGTATTTTTCAGTAAAATAGAATTTTGATGAAAACAAAAAAAACTATAGTTATAATGATTTTTCTTCATATTTCGTGATTCCGCGGTTTGCCGGTTCCATATGTACAACGGAAGAACTTTGCGATCCCCTTTAATTTCATTATATCGAAGTTTCACTGTATTATTCGAGATATTCCCTCAAGTAAAATATATTAGAGGTAAGTCTACAGATGAGTTGGTATGAAATAAAATACTTTTTTCTTGCAAAAAACAACAAACTAAAAATTAATAAATTTTGCAAAGAGAAAATACTAAACCCCTCCGGCAAAGATAGGGGCGTCACGAAGTTTTTAGCCTTCGACAAAATTTTGAATCAGTGGAATGGCATACAGCCGCCAGCCTCCCAAAAAAAAAAAAGACTTCGCTCCTCTGGTGCCAATTCTAAAAGAGAAAGATTGCTTTATTACAATTTCGATCGGATCGAATGGTGTAATTTGCCAACAGTTTGCAGTTTTGATAATCTACACCTCAACAAGGGGGACCACCCCACATATAAAAGCTGTTTAATAAGTGTTTAGAAAAGTTTTCAGCAATAATAAAATAAAGAGTTTTCGTCTGACAACGATTTCACACAAGTGAAAACATATTCTGAAAAACTTTGCGATATTTATGTTACATAGATTCGTGACCACAAGCTTTAGAGCTTTCGGTATAAGAAGTGTTATCCAAAATATCAAACTAAAGTGATATACTCCCAAATTTTTTGTGTGCATGAAAATTTTCCGAAATTCTTATAAAAATAAAGGGTTTTAAAAATCTTAAAAAAAAAAAAACAATTTTCAAAAATAAGCCTAATAAAATTACTCTTTTATTTTTTAGAAACTGCCATGGGAGTATCGGTGCACGCCCAAACTAATGTTGATTCGGAATATGTAAGAGCTGTTAAAACGTAAGTTTACTTATTCAATTGATTTTTTTTTTGTACATAGAAACTTTTCTCTCTTCATGTAGGATATCCGAAGTTTTACATAAGCGCATGTTCGATATTGTATATCGCTTCAATTTAACCTATCAATTTACTAAATTGGCTCGCAAAGAAAAGAAAGCTTTGTCTATCCTGCATGGTTTCACTGAAAAGATTATAATACAAAGGCGTGAAGAATTATTAAAAGCCCAAGAGAATTCAAAACAAACACAATCTGACGATGTGGGTTCGAAGCGTAAAATGACCTTTTTGGATATACTCTTGCAATCGGAAATTGATGGTAAACCCTTGACAAACCTAGACATACGGGAAGAAGTGGATACATTTATGTTTGAGGGTCATGACACCACTTCCTCCGCTATTGTTTTCTGTTTCTATAATTTGGCTTTGTATCCAAAATGCCAACAGAAATGTTTTGAAGAGATAATACAAGTGCTTGGCAAAAATAAGTCTAAGCCGGTATCGTATGAGGACTTAAACAATTTGCACTATGTTGAATTGTGTATAAAGGAGACATTGAGACTATTTCCCTCGGTACCATTGTTGGGTAGGAAAATAACAGAGGAATGTGAAATAAGTAAGCGTTTTTTTTTTTCTATAAAATAATTGTTAATAAGCTTTGTTAAAAATTTTCGATAGACGGTAAAATTATACCAGCCGGTACCAATATTGGTATTTGTCCGTTACACTTGGGTCGCCAAGAAGAATTGTTTCCTGATGCCAAGACATTTAAGCCAGAACGTTTCGAAATAAACTATACAAATGATAAGATGAGTCCTTACGCTTATATACCATTTTCGGCTGGACCACGTAATTGTATTGGCCAAAAATTCGCCATGTTGGAAATAAAGACAATTTTAGCAAATGTTTTACGTCATTATGAACTCGACTATGCTGGCAATAAGGATGAGGAATTATTACTGATTGCCGAATTAATTTTGAAGCCTAAAGATCCTTTATTGTTTAGGATTAAACCCAGAGTGTATTAGAAAAAAAAAGTATATGTAATTCAGTCCAGATTCCATAATCCAAAATGGCCGGCTTAAATAGAAAATGTTGTTTTAATGATCACAAATAATAAAATTTTAAATTAGAATTTAAAACAAAATCACTTGAATAGCGTTAATTCTTTAATTTTGAAGTGGTTAGCGCGTTGACTACTAAGCACATAATGACTTGGGGCCTGGGTTCAAACCCTGGCCAGTGCAAGTCAATCACCATCATTAATTTCTCCAATGTACAATACTGAGACATTTTATTAATTGTTGTCGGAATATTTATGTGATGAAGGCATAGCACTGGTCACTAAATAACTGTTCCGATAGCGATTGATGCTGTTCCAAGCTAATGTACACAACATCGCCCTCCTTCGTCGGTTAGCAGAAACATCGGCGTTAATGCGTCTACTTAACACCGCAGGTGCCTCAACACTGCTATAAAAATTAACATAACGCTCAAAGCAGAGTTGTAAAAGAGTTAGGCCTTCTAAATTTTTAACATCTATCTTCTCTACTCTATACCTCTCCCGGCACAATGCACTGCATATGTAGGGGTCATCCCCTGGTCGTAATTAAAAAAAAATATATAATAAAAAATTTCATTTGATTTAAAAAATACAATTTTTTTTTTCAAAACAATTTTGAAATAATTTTTTTACATAAATTTAGTACATATCTTTTTTTTATATAGAGTAGATCAGGACTGATGTTTGAGGTGACTGCGAGAAAGAACCCAAAGTAGTGATGGTATGCTCACGATCACAGTTGAGAGGGTTTGTGTCTTGCACCGAAAACTGTATTTTTTATGTTCTGCCACATTACTAAGCAATTGCTTGAAGTATAGTTTTTGTTTAGTGCAAAATAGGAGTACGAGGTAGGTTCCTACAAAACGAATAATTTTACGACCGATCTCGTACAGCAGTATAATAACTTATTCCGATGACTAACAATGCGGAAGCTGAGAGAAAACGTAATTTCATTAATTTTTCTATCTATTCTATTCAAATATGTGGCAAATATTCTTTGTAATTTAAAACATAGTTTTTTTTTCTTTTTTCTTATAATTTTCTTTTCGTTTTGCAAAGCATCACCATTCATTATTTTAAAACTCAATTTTTTCGCAGCAAACAAGAGAAAAAAAACAAAATCACCAAAGAAATATACATTTTTTCAAAACGATTTTTCATCAACTGCGGCATTATTACCGCCATCGTTTTTCTACGACAATACATTGAATTTTCATCGAAATAAAAAGAAAAACTTGAAAATCTTAAATAAACAAACAAAGACCTTGCGAAAATCTATGTCTGTGTTTGTGTGTGATTTTAGGATTATTTTTTTTATGGTTTTTAATAAAAAATGTCGCTTAAAACCGCCAAAAACATGATCATGAAAAATTTCATTTGAGATTTGTTTTTATTATAATTCGCCAAAAATAAAAACAAGGAAAAAACAACATTTGAAATTTTTTAACCGTATTGCATTGATGACAGGGAAATTCAAATATCGCGTTTTTTTTAATTGTTGTGGGGAAGGATAACCCATAAAAAAATAAATATTAATTTTCATATATCTTCGCCACTAAAGCTGACAAATCTTGTGGCTATTGGACGGTGGAAAGGGGGGTACAACCTTACAAAGAAGATGTTTATTTTCTTATATGTTTATTTTCTTATATATATAAAATAACGTTTACAGAAAAATCTTGAGCTGAAAGGACAGGGGTCACGTGTACCTCCCTAAAATGTAATTAATAATATTCATATATTTGCGCAACTAAATCAATGAACGTCTTGCAATTTTATGTGAGTTACTCCTGGAATAAAATACATTTTTCCCAGAAGTCTTGAAGCAATAGGAGAGGAAAACGATACCACCCCAATAATAGAAATATTGATCATCGTAAAGCTCCCTTATAACTGGGCAGACTTTTCAAATAATTTTTTTGTTTGAAAGGGTTTCTTGGCAGCTGCCGGTTTATTCGGCTTACTTCGTGCTTTGTATTAAAAATCTTTTGAATTGTTTACAGAATATTACAAAGCTCCATATTAAATAAAAATTTCGTTAAAATACAAAGTAGAATACTTTGATGATAACGAACTATGAGTTTGTGTTGATTATTAGTTCCAAACAGTAATGAGGGAATTTCGTACTAACCAGCACTGTTTCATTGTAGAATAAAAATTGAATTAAAAATTAATTCTCATATTCTATTTCTGTTGAAAACTGGTTAAATAGTTGATATTCTTCTCAATTAGTATCCACTTTACGAAATTTGTAAAGATGGACAATTGAACGCTGATGAGAGGTGTAGCGGCCTTGAAATCAGTACTGATACGTTCTGCTAAAAACTGATTGGATATAAATAATAATATTTTCCAACACAAAAAAACTCTTAGTAATTTTGAATTTTCATTAATTCAATAAAACTGAACTTAAGCCTGATAATATTACTTTCCATATGTAAATCAATATAAGTTCAAATAATAATTACGTTTATTCGTAATAATAATAATATAAAAATATTTCTTAATTTTTAAACATGCATTTCTAAGTGAGTAAGAGAGTATCTGGATTTACTACATTTACCAATCGCTAGCATTCACTAAATTCAACAAGACGGCATTAACACTGCCTTTAAACATGAAAGTACTTTCTTGAAATTTTTGTATACGTATTGTCAACGAAAATTTCAAAGAAATAATCAAATTTCATGAAAGTTTACACGGGAAAGTGAAAGTTCATATTCAAAATTTCGTCAAAGGGAAAACTTATAGCGAAAGTTGCTCTTATTCTAGAGCAGTGTAGCCAGGTATGGGGATTTCTCCCCAAATTGGGGATTTTAGCTGGTTTTTGGGGACAGATTACCGTGGGGAGGGATTTGGGGATTTTATATTTTCAGTGTACCTATTATCAATTTTGCCTTATTTTACCATTATCTTTCATACATATATTTACATAATACATATATGTTTATGTATCTTAGCGTTTTTCTTCTCCATATTTAGATTATTTCAAGGAAATGGTATTGAGGATGTTGGTTTTTAAACCAATTTGTTCAAAATTTTTAAAACTAGAATTTATTGAATTCGATATTGCCAAAATGGATGTACTAATTGACGATAAGGCAAGTAATTTGGTTGTTGCTGAAATTGATGTTGGCGTAGAATGTTCAAAGGACTTGAAGCAAAAGGAGTTCAAACAAATTTTTTTAGTACTACAAAATAAATGCTGAGAATATTCACTGATAGTATGAAAAATTTTAAGTTATTTATAAATTTACAAGCATTCGAAAGCATAGAAAAAAGGATTAATTTGATTACGTGTATGGAATTTTAACATATTCTATGGATTCAAAAGTTCCATTGAGCACATACGAATGCATTAACTTAAATAAATGTATGTAATAAAATTAATAAAAAAAAATGTTTTTTATGATGCTTAATATACATATGTATATTTATTGGGGACAAAATTGGGGATTTCCAGTTTTAAAGTGGGCATTTTTGGGGACAACACTCTTTAATTTGGGGACATTAGACAATATTTACCTGGCTACACTGTTCTAGAGTTGAAAAAATTATTGTTTTATTTATTTTATCATTCAGAGTTGCCAAGATCATTACTTTAGTCGATTTTTCGGGAAATCGTTGGAATTAATATTTATTGTTATACTAGCTGAACCCGGTATGCTTCGCTACCCCCTTCGTTATAAAATAAAATTAAAAGTATTTATATATTGTTATGTTGTTATTATCTTCGTTTTATTTTTAACACTATTTCTTCTTTACATGTTCAAAACGTTCTCCTTCTTAAAATGACTTAGCACTAGCTATTTATACAAAGGGAATATGCAATTCTTCATATTTGATTCTGACCCAAATATTTTTGCTATTGCGAAAGAGCAACATTGCACAATTTGTCAACGCAAACAATACTCAAGTTAATGAACTGTTATTGTTGCATTAACAAATAAGTGCAATGACGATTGCCCAATTTGTCAATGCAATTAATACTTAAGTGAATGAACTGTTGTTGCATTAACAAATAAGTGCAATGTAGGAGGGTAGTTCAATTGTGAATCACAACATCCCTCCCCCCTTTGCGGAAGAAAACATCTAGATATAAGTGTTTTCAGTTAGGAAAATTTTCAGCTATTTGGGACAGAATCATTTATATGCTATTTAAATAGTTACTGACAATTGTTTTGCAAATTATTTCTAGTTTAATAAATTAATATAAATAGACTTCTGCATTACGGTTGATAACGTGTCTGAGAAAATCATCATTGGTTATTGGTTGTCGTTGATGTAGTTGGGTATGTTGTTAAAAATCTCTTATGTCTGCTACTATTGTTGTGAGGTTGGTTAGGGTGAGAAGTTAGTTGCAGTTGGAAACGTCCAAACATAATGGTTGATATCGTTGGTGTAGTTTTGCTGCTGGTGGTCTCTTCTTCATGTCTTCTGGGTAGTCTTCTATTTCCTCAAAATTTTCTCTACTCCAATTATATTGTTTTTGTTTTTCGGTTTGCTTCTCTGTTTCTTTATCCTTTGTGTCATCCGATTTTTTGTGAAATGACTTATTTTATTTCTTGTTTCTTCTCCTCGTCTTTTTTTTTTTTTCCTTTTGATTTCTTGAATGTTATTCTCGTTATATTTCTTTATCATTTTGCTTTTCATATTTATTTAATTGTTTTCGTAATTCTTTTCAGCCACTTTTTCAATCTCGTCCTTTCCGATTTCTTATTTTGATACCACTGATTCCGAAGAGTCCGTTTCTTCTTCTTTTTGTAATGACCTTGTTTAAAAAATGTTTAGTCGGCTACTCTTTGTAACTTATTCGTGTTTTTCCCCTACTGTGGCTGTTTCGGGTTCTGACATTTCTTCATGATCTTTTATATTCTCCATGGTTTTCTTTAACGTTCTTCAGTTTTCCCTTTCTTATCTTCTTTTAGATACTCCGCGGCCGTAATACTTTCATCGACCCCTCTTCTCTTTTCTGCATATCCATATCTTCCACTTTGCTCTTTGTTTCCGCAACTTCCCTCTCCTCCTTAACAACCTTATCCATCCTCTTAGGCTGGCTACGCAATCTTTGATGTCGTCCTTTTGGTGTGTGTCTTCCTTTATTTTATTTCTTTGTTTATTTATATTATTAATATTAAAAAATTTTTTATTTTCTCCTTTTCAATATAGATTTAACTTAGTTAATTTGTTGTTTACATGTCTTTTAATATTTGCTTATACAAGTGTTTTAATATTAGGTGATTATATAATATTTTCAAAAACTTTTTATTTCCTTATTCCTACCTTACACTAATTTTAATAAAGGATTAAATTACAATTAAAAAAAACTAGTTAAGTTTGTAAAAATTAAAACAAACTCTTTCTTTATATGTATTACTTTACTGAAAAATGAAACTACAAAATTTTTCATTTTCATTTTCTTTTAATTTAATAGTTTTTTTTTTTTTTCTTGAACTATAATTTGAAGGGGTTTTTTTTTTATTTTATTTACATATACATAGTATGTATGTGTATATTTTCTAGTTCATAAACCCTTTTACAAATTTAGAATTAAATTTAAGAATGATTTTTCTCATTTCTTGGAATTAGTTTTTAATATTATTTATTAATTTATTTGAATATACCTGTGACTAATTGTTTACTTTCTTATTTTAATATCCCTAATTATGCATTTTATCAAAAAAATACCATTATTGTTTTGTAATATATATATGTTTTTTTTTTTTTTTTTTTTTTTTTTTTTTTTTTTTTTTTTTTTTTTTTTCAGTGAACACATATATAACTGACCTATCTTAAGAAAACTTGTAGAAATTTTTGCTTCAGTTGCAAAAACAAACAAAGCCTGATGTCTGTGCAAATGAAGCCAGCTTTGTAAACATTGTATGACGTTTTAAATTGTTTCAAATTTCACAATTGTATGCATATGCGGTTAAAAAAAATATTTCTTTTCTGTTGTTGCAGAAATAATTCAGTAGTTAAATTATATGTTTAAATTCGCAGTTTTTGCAAAATATATGACGCGACTTAATTCCGTTCTTTTTTTTTTTTTTTTTTTTCTTTTTAAATTTGGACGCAAATTATTACAAACAATTAAAGTTTAATGATACAATACAAGTTTAATACAATGAATTTTTTTGTTTTAAATATTTATACATTTTAGTAAAAATTTCCCAAATAAAAAAAAACTAAAGAGAAATGTTTAAGAAAATCTATAATATAAATGCTGCTTCGAATTTGGTTTATTTTCGGTTCTTTTAATATAATTGCTGTTATCAACTTTCGAATAAAATTTTCCCTGTAATTGACTTTTATTTGCAATGGAAAACTAAGTTACTGTGTGGGTTTTATTTTATAATTGTGTCTGTCTGTTCGTATGATATTATTTGAACTTTCAAAATTAAAGTTTTTCTCTAAATGAAAAAAAAAAAATACTGAAATTCAAATCAAATCCGTGATTTTAAAGCATTTAAAAATTTAAATAATAATTACAATTAAATAATTATTACAATTTCTTAAAAAAAATTAAAGTTCAATGATAACAGTCACGGTAAACCCTTTCTACTTTTCTTATATAAAAGTTTATAATAGCCTTACCGTTCCTGTACCGTGTCTGTCAACAGTCAATCGGTAGGTTATGTCGTTCATCTCTATATCTTTCCTCATATACTTGCCTTTTGTCCATTTTTCCTCCATGTCCTGCAGAAACGACTGGACTGTGTTGTTGATGTTTGAGTTAGTACTGCCTCTGTCCCCTACATTCCTTTTCGACCATTTCCTCATGACTCTAGACAGCAAGCGTCTATCAATTGATGCAGATTTGGGTCGTGAGTTCGAAATATCTGTTTGCTTAATTTTATTTTTAGAAAAGTATCCGTTGGTCGATTAGAAGGTGATACCGTGTAAGTAGCGTTCCATCCTTTTTTTAACCTTTCCCTTTTACTAATTATTTTGCTTCTTTCAGATCCTTGACGCCAACCTATAAAAGTAATTGGAAATTACAAACGAGGGGTAAATAAAAAAAAATTCCCTACGGCATGTTAAGTTCCGTTATTCCTTATATTAGACCTGTATAAATATGTATTTTTTTTTTCTATTTCAGCCATTGAAGACCTTAAGACCATGAGAGGCATGGTATTACAACACTGCTCCAGTGTCGATTTTGTGGTGAGTTTTTCCTTCTTCTCTTTTTCCAATTCATTTCCGTCCTAATGTTGGTTTTTAGACATCTTATTCTTTCCTCCCTTCGATCCCCCTTTTGACTACTAGCATTTTCTGATAGTTTCCGCTGTGCCCTAGTCAATACCTGTATTTGATGTCCTTCCAGTGGCAGACGACTTAAAGCATCTGCATTCAAATTGTCTTTCCCTGGCTTGTAGACGATGTCAAATTCATATTCCGAAAGTTTATGTCTAAACCGTGCAAGCCTCGACGTCTGGTCTTTGAGATTCGCTATTCCTCTCAGAGGTTGATGGTCGGTAAAAACGGTGAAATGCCGACCCAAAAGGTATGGCCGAAACGTATGCGTTGCCCATACCACACCCAACATTTCCTTCTCTATCGTTGAGTATCTCTTTTCTGCGTCATTCAGCGTTCTGCTTGCAAATGCAATAGGGTGGTCTTTGCCAACTCTTATCTGCGATAATACGGCCCCTAACGCAACATTGCTTGCGTCCGTGGTTACCCTGAAAGGCTCTGAAAAATCTGGGTAGATCAGGATGGGAGGGTTTGAAATACTTTCTTTCACCTTATTTAAAGCTTCCTGGCATTCTGGTGTCCAAACGAATTTGCTGTCCTTTCTTAGCAACCTCGTTATGGGCGAGGCTAATTTCGCCATTCCGTTGACAAACTTTCGGTAATAATTAACTAAACCCAACAAGGCTTGTACTTCTTTTACATTTCTGGGGGGCTTCAAATTTCTTACGCTCTCCACCTTAGCTGGATCTGGAAGGGCCCCTTTTTCTGAGCACTTGTGCCCCAGGTAGACAATTTCTCTTCTTAGAAAGTGACATTTTTTGGTGTTTAGTTTAAGTCCACTTCCGCGTAACCTGGATAAAACGTTGCATATTTTACTCTCATGGTCTGCTATAGTTCTTCCGTATACCACAATATCGTCCAGATATACGAAACATTCCATACCCTGTAGGCCTGTTAGTATTGTATTCATAATCATTTGAAACGTCGCGGGTGCACTTGTGAGACCGAAAGGCATTCTGTTAAACTCAAAATGTCCCTTGTCAGTGCTAAATGCTGTTTTCTCTTTATCATTTCCGTCCAATAGCACTTGATGGTATCCACTGGCTAAATCCAGTGTTGTGAAATATCTGCTATTCCCCAGCTGATCCAGAATTTCGTCAATCCTTGGAATTGGAAAAACCTGTTTTATTGTAACTTCATTTAGTTTTCTGAAATCAACGACCATCCTATATTTTTTCTGTCCATCCTGTGATTTTTTGGGAACCAAGAGAAGGGGTGAATTCCATGGAGATACACTAGGGCTTATTATTCCATTTTCCAGTAAGTCTGAAACTTGACGGTTGATTTCATCCTTATGGATTTGTGGGAGACGATATTGCCTTTGGTTAATGGGCGGCTGATTCTCTCTAGTCGGAATCTTATGTTTCATTCGCGACGTGAATGGCAGTTTATCTCCATCCAGCATGAATACATCGTGGTACCGTTCACATATTCTGTCCATTGATTCTTTCTCGTCCCTGTTCCAATTTTCTTCCTTGACTAACATACTCTTTAACTCCTGTATTCTCTCTAAACACGGCTTTTCTGGCGATTTAATTCCCTTATTTTCGGTATAATGGTTAAAGTTTGAGAACTCTACTTCAATTTCTTTCTCTAGAGGAACGTTGTGATCTGTTGAGTTAAGTATGGGTACTGCAGCTTTCCCATCCATTACGTTGACCAGCGTATTTCCCATATAAACTCCTGGAAAAATTTCTTGTTTGTGGACAACGACTGTCCTGTCCTTTGTTTTTATTCTGACTGGTACTATGGTCACCGTTCTTCCGCCGACACTCAACTTTCTCTGATTTAAAGTTGTAAAATCGGTCATTCCATTGTGAAGTTTGAAGGTTTTTATACATTGGTTGTTTTCATTGAACAGCTTCAACGTCCCATTAACTGAGTTTATTATACTCTTATTCCAAATGTTGTCCCTTCCGAGAATGCCATCCCCT
Organism: Lypha dubia; assembly: GCA_947311025.1. Classification (NCBI taxonomy): domain Eukaryota; kingdom Metazoa; phylum Arthropoda; class Insecta; order Diptera; family Tachinidae; genus Lypha; species Lypha dubia. Next base: position 5,554,368 of record OX371262.1, on the reverse strand, counting down.
GGGAATTTGCTGTGATGGGATACTACACCGAAATCCCACTGTATATTTTCTCTAGCGTGTATGTCCAACGTCATAGAAAATAATGTCGTGGCGTTTCCTCCAAATGCGCCCTTCAGTGTTTTTGTTTCCCTGAAATTCTTGTTAGGGTAAGCCTTCATTGCTTCTTCGTTTATTATACTGGAATCCGCTCCAGTATCTACAAGCAATACGAGTTTCCCTTCCTTGGCTTCTATGCAAGGAATAGTAATGAAAATTGTATCCGCTGATGCTACATCATTGTTGCTAATATTTATATGCTGTGAAATTTTCCCCAGAACAATTCCTGTGCACTCTTCTACCGATGCATTTTTCCTATGAAATGCATGCCCAGGATTATTAGGGGTATCCTCCTCACTTTCCCTATGTACTACTGCTTTATGCGTTATTCGCACAGGTACGTCTTCTTCAGAGTCACTACCTGACTTCCTGACTTCCTCTGTTTCCACTTTCACCTTTTGCGCCTCTTTAACAATATTATCCGTTAACCCCTTCACATCCCTTTTATATTTCACCGTCTCTATTAATTCCTCACACTCATTCTCATTGCCCTCACATATTCTGCTCTTGTTATCTTGTTGCCAATTATGTTCGTCCTTTTTTTTCGGTTTCCCGGCTATTGGCTGTAGCTGGGCCGAATAAAGTTTCCCGAAATGTTACCAGTATTATTTTCCTTATTTCTTACCTTCTTATCATTTGTAAAATTCCTGTCATTTGGTTCATTACTTGCGCTAAATCCACTCCGACAGGCACGTGCAAAATGCCCTGTTTGATTGCATTTGTAGCATCTCATCTGTGGAGGTCCCTTAGAGTGTTGTGGTATATTTCCGTTTCTATATCTTTGCTGTGCTTGGCCCGTATCATTGGACTTATCTCTTTGCCTCTGGTTCACCCTTTCGGGCTGCCGTGAACTACAAAACTGATTTTCGATGTGGCCGTTTGTCCCACAAGTTCTACAGTAGAGCGATGACAACCTCCTACTACAGTTGTCAAAGGTGTGCCCTTTATTTCTGCAGTAAGTGCAAGTGTTGTAAAACTTTTCCCTATCGCCGCACTGAGGACCTACTTCATGGCCATATTTCCCACAGTTAATGCAATAAGGTGCATTTAATCGCTCCCTACAATTTAACCTCTCATGTCCCTTTTTGTTGCAAAAACTACATGGGGTTGACTCCAACACTGTGTTGATCGTGCCTGGGTTTTCTCCAAACAACTCTTCCGCTTCTTCTACTATGGCTATAAGAGTTCTCAGTTCCTGTCTTTCTTGTCCAATAAACCTTGCTCTGAGAGTTTGATCTCTAAGCCCTTTAATAAAGCTTTTCACAGCTATTCGTTTGAAGTCCTTTATCATAACCTCAACACTGTCTGCTGACCATTCTTCCTTTATTGTGCTGATCGCGTCATTGAGCATGACCTCAATACGGTCTCCGAATCCACTGGCTGGTTCTCTGATGCTCTGCCTACATCCTAATATCAGCTCTCTGATCTGGTCCAGGCTTTTCTTCTTCAAATATGCTTTTTTGATGGCATTACACAATGCATCCACAGATTCGAACTTCTGTTGCGATATTCTAGAATATGCCATACCCATAAGCCGTAATTTTAGGCATTCGATGACATTATCCCGTGCGCTACTATCCTCTCCCGACAAAATTTCTCTTTCTACCATTTTACATCCTTGGATATATCTAAAGACCTCAGACGATAAATCGGGTCCATCAGTGCCAAAGAATGTCGGTACTATGTTATTAACTATTTTAGTAATTTCCGATAAAGTTGGCATCCTGATTGTTTGCTGTCCTATATTTTCCCTATTTAATACTTGTCTTGGTGAAGATGTTTGCTTTTGCAAATAATTTTTTGTTTGTGATATTAATTTATAAAATTCCCCAATAATTCCAACGTCGGATATTTTCGTTTTGTCTAATCTATTAAATTCCGCTTTGTTTCTTTCAAGATCTTCTAATTTTCTTGCTCTAGTTTCGGCCGTGTAGCCCCTACTGCCTGCCTTTTTTGCGTTAGTCAAAATTACTTTAGTTTTATCTAATAACTCTAGAGCAACTGCCTCCTCCCTATAAGTTCCTACTCCGTCTACTACTCCTTCTTGGTCCTGAGTTATAATTATTGAAGGAATTTTCGTATCTACTGCTTCTGATAACTCCTCGTGTAACGATGGTGTTGGTGACCTAAACCTATGTATTGTATTTAGCTCGTGCCGGGCGTTTTCCAGCGCTATTTGCAGTCTTTGAACCGTGTCGTCCTGTGTTTCTATCAGCTGTTGTTTTTTCAGTTGCTTCTTAAACTCCCTTTCACTTAACTCTTTTTGTTTTAATTGACTAACTAGTTCCGTATTTTCTTTGACTACTTCTTCGAGTAAATTTTCTGTGTAGCTTAGTTGCTCACGTATTTTTCTGCTATGATTTTCAAGTAATTCTTTTGTTTCCTCTAATTCGGTTACCCTTGTTGAAAATTCGTCTGATTGTTCTTCATTAATCTCCAACAACACTTGTAATATGTATCCTACTTCCTCTAACTTTGTCAATCTCCTTTTCCTCACGATCTCCCTATGCACGCTTGTAGAGCTCTTGCCTGACTTCAAATTAGCAAGTTCTGCCCATGCTAGAACTCGTAAGCTGTCTACCTCAAAATTGTATGTCTCTAACTTTGCAACTAAATCGTCTGTGCTCCTCTGTGGCCTGTCCATTCATATAATAAAGAAAACTATAACAATGTACTTACCAGTTTCAGGCTTAAATTTGTCATCTCTTCACTCGTTTTTAAAAACACGTAGCAGTGAACCGTTTTTATTATTAGTATTATTCGGAAACTTTCTCGTTTTACTTATTTGAAAAAAAACCGTTTATTTAAATTATGTATGTTTTTATAGTTAGGATATGGAAGCTTGTTAAGTCCTATACCCTCAACAATGCAGTATTAGACAGACCGAAGGTAGCTAGAATTTAGTCTCTTATCAGGCTGTCTATTCTGTACTGTTGCGCATTAAGTCCTATATTTTCATCAATGCAGGGTTTGACAGACCGAAGGTAGCTAGAATTTAGTCTTTTATCAGGCTGTCTATTCTGTACTGTTGAAAACTAACACTTAATCCGTTGAAATTTTGTTGAAGTTACCGGCTGCGCCAATGTTATGTTGTTATTATCTTCGTTTTATTTTTAACACTATTTCTTCTTTACATGTTCAAAACGTTCTCCTTCTTAAAATGACTTAGCACTAGCTATTTATACAAAGGGAATATGCAATTCTTCATATTTGATTCTGACCCAAATATTTTTGCTATTGCGAAAGAGCAACATTGCACAATTTGTCAACGCAAACAATACTCAAGTTAATGAACTGTTATTGTTGCATTAACAAATAAGTGCAATGACGATTGCCCAATTTGTCAATGCAATTAATACTTAAGTGAATGAACTGTTGTTGCATTAACAAATAAGTGCAATGTAGGAGGGTAGTTCAATTGTGAATCACAACAATATCCTATTGTGAAAATTTAATGACGATCGGTCCAGTAGGGGCGTGGTCCCAACCACTTTTCTCCTGGTACGTATTCCTAATTATGTCAATATGCACCAAATATCTCGACGTAGGTCAAAAAATGCCCCAAATATGGCGATTTAAATATTTGGGGTTTATGGGCGGTGCCACACCCCTTTGTCCAATCAAAACTTTATATAGCCTATTATTCCTTCCAGAGTCACAGTAACATGCTGTGAAAATTTCAGGAAGATCGGTCCAAGGGTTTGGCCTCCTATAAAGCACAAACAAACAAACAAACAAACAGACAGACAGACATTCAATTTTATATACATATTGTTATTTGCCACGCCCCTCCGCCCGCAGACGGAAAATCAAAAATCAGACTTCACAGTGTCACCCGCCTGAATATTCTGAAGATTCCCAGAAAATTTCATCAAAATCGGCCCAGCCGTTTTGCAGTCCATATGTTACATACATACACACATCCTGTTTTATATATATATATATTTTAATGACGTTTATGTCTTAAAGCAATACTAATTGCCTTCTTTATATTTATTTGTAAAAAATATTTTAAATTTTTTAGTATAAAAATAAATTAAATTTATAATTATTATTTAACACAATCCTAAAATTTCCTAAAAATGTTTGCAATGGGCAACTCTGTTTATCACTTTGTCATTTTGCTTTCAGAAAAGTGTCAAAAAATCGCTTTCAACAAAAATTCGTTGAAAGCTGACTGGAAAGTAAAAATAATGTGAGTGTGTTAGTGAAGAGGCGTGAGTATATTGCGACTTTCATTCATTTACTTTCATGTGTAAAGGCAGTGTAATAGTTACATTTGTGAAAAAAATTGGAGGTTGCTGCCTTTGCTTCTATACCATTTACAGTCGAACTTCCATAACTCGAATCACCATTATCCCAAAAAAAACTTCGACTTACGGAGACTTCGAGTTACAGAATTTTTTGTCAAAATATAATAAAAGGTTTTTGTATTATGTATTTTTATTTAAAATAGCCTCTAATGGAAAACTACATACTTAAGAATATAAAAGAACAAGCATAATAATGCACTAGATATAGGCATGTTTTGGCTTCAAGTTGCTGAAAACCAATCTATGATTGCTTTGTCGACATTCTGGAATTTTGGTGTCTTAACTCTTTTAGTACATAAACGAAATCCAGATTCAAACGAGTTGATAATTAATTTCTTATTTTTGAAAATTGTTGAGACCGTGCTTGCCGGAATACCATATTTATCAGCTGCTTCCTTTTTCTTTAATCCATCTTCGACGTCTTTTATATGTTTATATTTTTCCTCAATTGATAAGCATTTTAAAACACGTTTAGTTGCCATAATAATAAAGAAATCGATTTCACCATTTATCATCTAGCCCGAATTATGCATAGAACTGATAGTTACGCAAATAAAAAGAAATAAATTTGTAATTCCCCGAAAAATATAAAAAAAAATAGCATGTAAAATATACAAACCAGCTCAAACAACAAAAGAGAGTAAAACAAGCAAACCATAACTAAAAAAAACAAAAAACCGTTCAAACAAGCAAAATTCTTCGAGTTATAGAGTTCATGTGTATGTTTTTTGTTCGAGTTATGGAGAACTTCGACTTATGGAAGTTCGAGTTACGGAAGGAAAGTTGTATGTGATTTGTTCTTTTAACGCTACTGCCAACCAAATTAGTTCGAGTTAGAGAAAATTCGAGTTAGAGAAGTTCGAGTTATGGAAGTTCGACTGTAGTTATAATATAGCCGACGAACGACACAATTGTCCATATTCTAGATGTAAATAGTCAATACAAAAATCATCCAAGCGCCATTGAAATTTTCTGACTTACTTTACATTTGTAATATATGTATATGTATGTACATTTAATACTCGTGATTTTCTGTAAATTTCAAATACGTTATAAAATAATTTATCAACGATAGAAAAAAAACTATTTTACGGAAAAAAAAAAATTGTAAATTAATTTTCTTGATTAGAAGACAAAGGCCTCTGATATTTTCCACATCGATGATGACGTGCCCAAAACTAGGATCGATCCCAGGACCTTATGGCCATCAATTGCTTTGTAGTTAACGCGTCACCACCCAGCAATCAATTACAACTAATATAAATTTTATTTTCATTTTCAATCTTTTATTATTATTCAATTTATTTATTTAATCTTTTCCATTTGTTTATGTTTTATTTTGTTAATATTGCTGGAAAGGTAGATACACAAAATTATATTCACAATTTCATTTCATTTCGTATTTATTATTTGAAAGTTGTCTTTAAAGTTTATTTATTTTTCTTTTCTTTTTTTTAATGTATAAAGGATTTATTTTAATTGCAACTTGTTTGTTTTTTTTCTAATTAAATGTTTTTGCTTTTTTTTTTGTTTTGTTGACATAAAAAATCTAATTTTTTTTTTCTCATTCATTGTTTTAATTAAATATAATTGTAAATATTGGTTGTTTTTTTGGGGAGTTTTTTTATTGTTGTTTTTTTGTTTGTCGTGTTTATATAATATAATATATAATGGGAATATATAGTTGTTTTTTTTATTTTTATTTTTGTTTTAGTTGTATATAACATTTATAAAGATACATTATATATAACAAGTTTATAAATTGGGAGGTTGGTTTTTTTTCATTATAATAATTTTTTTTTTGTTAAATGTGTTATTTTGTAGTTGTCGGTTATTAAGAGTTTGTAAAAAATTTTGAATAGGATTTTTTTGGTTTATTAATGTTTATTTTATAATTTATTTTTAGATGTTATTTCTTCTTTCAATATTTAATTTTAAAAATATTGTATAGTTAGAACAGTAGTGTATGTTTAAGAATTTGAAATGGTTTGGAAATAAAACGATAAATAAATAAAACAATTTAATTAATGTTGGAAGTATGAACTATAAAACCCAGCAAAACTTTGATGACTTTTGGTGAAACCGCTTAGCGGAGTCAAATTTTTATATAAAAAATAGTTTAAAAGTCAAAATATACATGTAAGTAAATTAAGAAAGCTGTAACATTGCTGCGATCATAAAGGTACGCCCAAATTTTTCCCCAAATAAGCATAACCACTAAATACCAAAGAAAAGCTTTTTGATTTATATGAACAATTTCCAATAATATTAAATACTAAGAAATTATCTATAAGTTTAATAAACGTGTCTGAATCAAATTCGGTTTTTCATTAGTATTTAGTGGTTACGCTTTTTTTTTGGGGGGCAAATATTTACCATGTATGACCGTTCCTTAAGATATACGATTTTTCTCACGATTAAAGAAATCTTCACCATAAAACTTAGCTGAAAATAGTTAACTCAGCAAACAGTTTTTACCGAATTTGGACCGACTAACAGAAATTTATATAAATTTTTGCGACTTCGACAAACCTTCTTCAACTTACAACCATAATTAATTGTGGATTTTTTTCATAGAAATCAAACTACGCCGTTGATAAGGTAAATCATTTACTGATTTTAAGGAAAATATGTACAGATGCTGCTATAAAGTGGATTTAATTATATTTTTCCAACAGGACACAAACTGTTGTGTTTTAAAAAGATATTAGCAAAAAGTAGTCACCTTGGCCACTGTTATTCTCTTTGTAAATTAATGACTTTTAAAATTTTTCAATATCCTCCGTTTTTGTTTCAGTTTTCATTGTATGACTTCAAAGTTGCGCGGCTACTTTACTGCGTCGTTAATAGAAAACTTTTTTTTTAAAACTTAAACAGAAAATAAGATATTTTAAGCCATTTTGAAAAAATAGTGTTTTACGCTGTTTTACATAATGAACGGGAAATAAAAAGTTTTTCTAGAAAACGGATTAAAAGGGAGATTAAAAAGTCGAAAGAAATATTCGAACCTAATGCATTTCAATAAATGTGCTTTTAAATGTGTCTATGCTATTTGCGGAAATTTTTAAAGCGATTAGTCTCCACTGCAGTGGTTTAAGTCTTGACTTAGTTCGTGCTGCCCTCTGAACAAAAAATCTGATACTACCAAACATGCGCCTTCCATTATGCAAAAATAAACAGAAAACAAAAACAACAAACAAGCTTGGAATACATAAGTAGATACATACATAAATTTGACATGACTTCTTGCAAATTCAATAGGAATATTTAAACGTTTATAACTTTTTTCATACACAATGAATAACTTTAATTTTTTCACAATTTTATTACATTTTTGTTACTCTTTAATTTAACACCAATTTTATTTAATTTACTGCACTTTTACTACAAAACAATTTAACTAAAACGAGTGAATACCGCTTTATTGACCGAACACTATTGAAGTAGATTCCAAACTAAACTAAAATTCTCCAATTCTATTGGTACAAAGCTATAATTTCTCAAATAGTATTCTACATGCATGCTGCCGTACATACGTGTTCATGTTATACGTACATATGTACATATGTATATACGTATAGGAGAAATACTTAGAGATTCTTTAGCATATTTTGCGCGTGTGTGAATGATTTGAAATGCTTTGGAGAGGTTTGTTGAACTAAAGAAAAACATACCAGTTATGGAATATGGAAATTTTGTTATGTTAATGAATTTCAACTAAGAAAGTATTTTTTCAATAAACTAGTACTCTCTATTAATATTTAGTGGCATTTCTGTTAACACCAAACATAAATTTTTGGCCACAAAAATTCGTGGTCACATCGAGCGTAGCCAAATGTGCAGATTTTTTTCTTTTTGCAGTTTTTCGAAGCATTGAGCAGTTTTGAATTTGGTTTTTTTTAAGTACAGCATTTTTTTATATACATACTCGTACATACATACATACATACATATAATATAAATTAAATAAACGATAAATTTGTTGGTTTTTGTTCTATATGCAGTTTATTTATTTAATTTAATTATGGCAGCATTGGTCACATCACAAAGTTTTTGCTTGCTATCAATGTTTCCAACATATAAAAGTTGACAATTGCAAAGAATAATATATCTTATAAGAAAAATGCACTTACTCTGTCATGTGCTCAAGATGAAACAGTTCAGAAAAATACATACATGTGTACATATAAACAAGGTATACATTCATACGTACTATGTACATATTTATGAATTGGCGAATTTATATTATATAGCATCTTTTTAGAGAAATATGATGTAAAACCAACATGGGACTTTTTCATTGGCATTGAATTTTCAATAGCGAAATTTTAAATAATTATTATGAAAAAAATTTTCAATTACCAATAAATGCCAACCCTTTCCAACAAAAAATGGAATTTTGAAAATCAGTTTATAAATAATACAGCTATGAAATAATTATATATAATATTGTTAAGGGAGGGGTATAATTTCCCCCGATTTTATTAAAAATTTTATGGGACCAAACTGAACGGAAACATTTTCAAAGACAAAAAGAATGATAAAAATCGGTCCATATATTAAAGTATTATTCGATAATTAATATCTTAGGAGACACAGCCGCATGCAAAAAAAGAAAAAGAGGAATTTTGAAAATCGCGTTTTAAATGATGCGAATTATAAAATTTCAAACATTAAAAAAATAAATAAGTCGACTAAAAAACACATTTTCCATCCCTGATATATTATCTACTTACATTTTGAACAATTTATGTAAATCTCTCCACATTTTGCTGCATGCACACTTTAAGAACAACAACAACCACATAACACTATACTGTTATACACATGTTATTTCTTGCGTACATACATACATACGTATGTATGTATGAATTTTATTTATTTCTATTATTAACTTCACATTAAATTTAAGAAAAGAAGGGCATTAAAATAACAAAATTGTTTCACTATTTATTATTATCAAATATTGAAATTACACATTTATTTAACTTTTAATTAATTTCCCGAAACTTTATTTATAGAAACAACAGGTCCGCACGATGCGACTGATTCCGGCCAACTAAACAAGCATATTGGGTAAAGATTAATCAAGCTTAAAATTAAACGATTCGTTAAGTTAATCAAAACTAAAGCAAGGGGAATTTAATACCCCTTGACCTAAAGCGGAGATCTAACAAGAAGGTAGACTAGTATGTAAGACATGGCGAATTCGTATTTATGAATTGGATGTAAGATTTATATCAAGGTACATAGATGGCCTTATTAGCCTACGTCATCATCAGCTCTTCAACGTTGAGCTGCCAAAAATGGCGTTTATTGAGAAGTTAGGTAATAACCTATTTTTGTTGGAGGAAAATTTAGCGGCGAATGTTATTGTTGTAGGGATAAGGCTACCTGGTATAAATTCGCCTTGATTAGAAGGTATTTGTTTTTTTACATTTATATGTTGTTTTATTTTTAATTCATGAATTCATGCAAATGTACGTTATTTGTGGTTGTTGTATGACTGTTTTAAAAATTATTTACATCTAGAATACGGTCGATTGTGTCGGCCATTGGTGATATTAAAAAAAAAAAAGACTCTCCGATAATGGGAAATTTAGTGTATCTATTCTTCGACTACAAAAATTAAGAAAAATTAACAACAAAAAAAAGCAACTTTGGACACCTCCGAAAACACAATTAAAGGTTTTCGCTGTCATCAATCTACGTGTTGCCAACGAATAAGGATTAAAAAGATATTTCACTCATCTCGTTTAAACACTTGATGGGCAGTTACATTAAACTTATTAAAAATTTTGTTTAAAATTTCTTTACTATTTTACATGTAACGAATTTTAGTTTGAAAAGTTGTTTTTTTTTATAATTGAGTCTCTTAATTTGAAAATTAATTAGTATTTCACTTGATTGATTATTTGCTACTTAATGTTTAAAAATATCGCAAGTTGCTGTTGTAGTGAATTTTGCAGAACTTAATTATCTTTGTGATTTTAATTTTGTTTAGTTTCCTTTTTAGTTTTGTTATTCAAAATTCGTTCACATACATAAATTATTATCATAATAATACGTTGTTATTGTTACAATATTATAAATATAGTTTTTCACTTTTCGTTACTTTTTTTGCTATTTATTAATTAAATGTTTAATTGTTTTGTTGTTTGTTTGCTTTTATAATTAAGTTGTTAATAATTTGATCCACTAACTGTTTATATATGTATAATATATATGTATATATACTTTAATATATAAATATTTAAAATTAGTTTATTTTTTTTTATTTTTTTTAATTTTATATCGGTCTTAACTTCTTTAAAAATCTTTATATGGGCAGTTGACGTTGTTTGTTTTTTTTTAACTTCTTCTCTTCAAACTTTTCTTAATTAAAAAAGATTTGTTGTAATATTTTTTTAGTTATTGAAAAAAATTAATAATTTACAAAGTTCTTTGTTAAATAAATATTTTTAGTTTATTTTTCAAGATTGTTTAATAATTTACAAAAAATTTTAACTTTTTAACTTGGATTTTTTTTTTCGTTTCAACAATGCTTTTTATAACAATTTTTTATATAAATTTATTTTTCTAAATTTATGTTTTATTTTATTTTATAACTTATTTTTGAAATGCTAAAGCTAATGGTAAGTTCTATGGAAGTCAGTTATTTATTTAAATGAGGGAGAGCAAATGAAAATAAAATAGAAATTACAGTTTAAAAATAAAATAAAGTTCTAACACTGTACAAAAAAAAGAGAAAAACTATCATCAATAGAAAGAGGGTAATTAAGCAGTTAGTATATCCCATTTCTTTTTTTTCAAGACATGGGCAAAGAAGACCCGCAAAACTGCCAAAAAAATAACGAAGTGTGAAGTGACTACTTAACCTCCGTTGGGTGGCCAATTGCTTAAAATTGCGTTTCGTATGGAAATTGAGAGCTGTCAGCTGTTATTTTCTATTTAGTAAATTGCTGCCAACAACAAATTTCCATAATCGAGCCATTAGAATATTAAAATGTTCTAGGAAATTGTTCTGAATTCTGAGGGCACTCTATACCCTTCATGCCAAAAAAGGGGATACTTAAACTGTGCGCTGCCACCTTGTAAAAACGCCTAGTTTACACACGATTTTAGCTTTTATTTTCCGGATAAATTTTTCGATATGTGCTCCTATATATTTTACGCACAACCTATGTTATCTATCATGCTATTTTTTATATTTTGTCGTTTTTATTTCGTGAAAGTATGCATTAAGCAGTCAGCTGTTTTTGAAACGTCCGTGCGATACGTTTACGTTACGTTATGTGTATTTTGAAAGGAATCCGCGTGAAATGTTGAACAGAGAGGGACAAGCCTCAAATATCATATAATAATCTTTCGTAAATTAGAAATCGAACGCTTGCAAATCAACTTAATTTACAAAAACGAGTCGTATTATTTACCGATTTCAAAACTTCATTAGGGAGAAGACTGTAAACGCCACAAAATATTTCGATTTACCCACTTACTATTTTACATTTTTTTTTTAGTTCAGAAACGTCGTCATAATCATAAATTCAAAATTTTTTGTTTTCCCAAAATTACAGAAAAAGTTTTGTGAAGCAGTTACATATTAAATAAATAATTTAAAAAAGAAAATAAAAAAAAACACAAAACAGAAATCGTATCACTTTTTTTAAAATTAATTTTAAACAAAATATTTTAATTAGAAAAATTATTATAGCAAAATAATTTTGTTTAGGTTAAACTTAAATTTATACGAAGTTTATGATTAATATGCATGATTTTATTTAATTATATTTTTAATTCATTTATAATATGATCTATTTTGTTATTAATCTAATATATGTATATATAATTGATTCATTAGTTTTATTATTATTATTAAATAATCTAGCAAATATTTTTTTTTCTTATTAATCAGTCAATAATTTATTTAATTATTATTATTTTTTTAATTGTTTTATTTTTATTAAAAAAACCTTAGTAGATCGTCGTGTAAATAATAATCATTAATAATTTTTGTTGCACTAGGTACTTTGATTTGAATACATAATTAGAAAATATAACATAACTGCAGGCGTTATAATAAATAGACATACATACAATTAATTACATTAAAGAAATAACCACGTAAGCCACACAATTTTAAAAAGTGGCTGGCTTTGCAAGAAGCCTTTCATTATAACCCAAGCCGCCACAACTTTGTTTGCTTCAGAAATTTCAGATAAAATTGAATATCTAAACATTCCATTTCGTGGCTTATATGATTATTGCATTAAGGTTTTCTTAAAAAAAAAACAGAAAAAAGGAAACTGACAGCAAAATAATGGTTGATTTGCTTAAAAATCAAATGAACGAACATAATTATTATTGCGATTTTTTTTTAAGTTTTACTCCCATTGTGTATACTGCATAAATATGAAATAAAATAGCTAAGGATAATAGCACATCTAAAATCTATGTTGGATTTTTATTTTTTGTTAATTTAAGGTCTGCTGAAATACTTTACATTCAAACAAAATGAACATCCTAACATGTAAAGTAGAACTTCGATATAACGACTTTGAGGTGTGATCGAAAACCACTTTTTTAGCTATGCATTTCTTGTATATGTACGAGTATATGTATCAGTGAAACCTTTGTACAACAAAATTTGTAGAAATGCATACAAAAAAATCATTTTTGTTTATCCAATTTCTATTTTACACGAAAATATTAACAGCAATTAGTTTTTGCTTTCTTCTGACTTCGTTATAGCCAAAATCTAATGTACATATTTTTAAAGTTCCGGTGGCAAAAGGGTTAATGATAATTATGGAACTAGTGGAACGCAAAAGAGTATTATGCACATATTTTTTTTTTCAAAAATCCTTAAAATTTATAAAACATCAAATTGCAAAAAAAATTCAAAATACAAGATATTAAAGAAAATCCCAAAAAATTTGCCATTGCAGAGATAAAAATATACATACATAGTATATAAAAATATATTGCAAAAGAATCACTTCCATTGAGATAATGGCAATCATTAATTATGAATTCGCCTTGGCTAAAATTTCGATCGAGTGCGATATGACAAGACAACTCTTTGTCTTTTTTGTCACTTTTGCTAATTGCCAATACAAATTGTCTTAAAACAATACTGGATACATCAGTCCAGAACACAGGGGGTTACTCTGTATTGCGATGCAAAAACAATGTAAATAAGATTGCTTTCGCATCGCAATACAGAGTAACCCCCCAGATCTCCAACTCTTTTGGTGGCTTCGATAACCCGATTTTACGTACAGACATGACTCACTCTACTTCCCTCCTATATATAACGATCCAGAATATATAAACATACTTTATGGATCTCATATGAATATTGTGGAAATAACACACGCAATGACAAGCCTTTAAATACATTTACAATTTTTTGCTGTAGGGCATAAAAAATAATTAAACTGTAAAAACCAAATGGGGAAAAAAGGTAAAAAACGTAAAATTATTATAAAAATTGTTCATGCTAGAAAATCAAACTTTTACTCCTGATTATATTTTACGCCGAAGAAAAATTTAAACACATTTAATGTACAAATGGCGCAGATATACGATAATAATTATTTCGGGCGAACGAATTTCCAAAACTGCAAGTAAACTTTTTTTAAACAAAAAAGGAATTCCGAAAATCGGTGCGCAAACAAAGGAGTTATGTGATAATCAATATTCGTAAAGATTTCGAAACAAAATTATTAATCTTAGCTACAGAGGTTTTTGGCTTGACTAAATTTGTGCTGCCCTCTGATGGCACTTATTTAGCTGCCCATAATAAACAGTTTTTAGTTCATTGATTGAACGCTGCTAAAAACAAATACATCATACCATCGAGCATGCGCATTCCAGGTATGCAAAATATGTATATAAGAAACAAAAACAACAAACTAACTTCGTATACATACAGACATAATTTTCTCTCAATGACTTCTTGCAAATTCAATAGGAATATTTAAACGTTTATAATTTTTTTCATACACAATGAATAACTTTAATTTTTTCACAATTTAACTATATATTTGTTACTCTTTAATTTAACACCAATTTTATTTAATTTACTGCACTTTTACTACAAAACAATTTAACTAAAACGACTGAATACCGCTTTATTGACCGAACACTATTGAAGTAAATTGCAAACTAAACTAAAATTCTCCAGTTCAATTGGTACAAAGCTATGATTTCTCCAACTAGTATACTACATGTGAATGTATGTGTGCATAAGTATGTATACATACATACATATTTATGTGTTTAGTGATTCTTTTGCATTGTTTTCCTGTGCGAATGAATTACAATGCTTTAGAGAGGTTTGTTGAACTCGTCATATCAATAACATGGTGGAATAATCAGGTGTGCGCAAGAAGGAATATGGTTTTTTGTAGGGTTGTGTTTTGACGTTAAAAAAATGGAAAAGTATGCTTTTCTTGTCAAAAGTTGTTTACATTTTTGGCCGCCATCATGAATATTTTTGTTTACGTTATGCTTTTTGTTTTTGCATAACCAATAAATACATACAAAACAACTTTTGTTTTGTTTTGTATACAGCTTTGTTTTGACAATTTTGAATTAATTTTACACAAACAAAATGCATGTCGTTTTTTATTGTTGTATTCTTACGCGCACCTTATTATTCCACCATGATCAATAAGTTTTATGAATTGGCGAATTGAGACAAATTCTTTAAAAAATATTATACAAAAAATCATACGTATGAGAAAAATTAACGCGAATATCAATAGTTGAGTATATGAATGAATAATAAGATTTAACATTTTGTTTGCTTATTACCTGTGCTCTTGCAAGGGCCTTGAAAACAATTTTTTTTCGTCAAAATATTTTAAAAAGAGATACGTATGCATGTACATATACATATGTGTATGCGAAAAATATCCAAGTGAAAATCAGTACATATCGAGCATTAGCTGCAATAGGATGATAACTCAAAAATAGGTTGTTTGGAAACGATTTTAAGAAACATGTCTTTAGTAAGCATTGCCGTTTCGGGATACACCATGGTGGAAAAAATCGTTAAGCTCGGCTTCGAATATGATCTTTGATATTTTGGAATTAAAATATCTTGAAATTACTTGCCGAAGGTTCCCGATATAACCAAGCTTAGCTGGGCTTTCAGGTATCCACCATGAACAAAGTGCCTAAATTTGTTTAAAACAATTTAAGCCTTCTACATACATATGTACATATGTATTCAACATCTATCTCCTCTACCCTATCCATCCATGTCATTGCATTAATATGGTAAGCGCCGCCTCGCCCGCTTTAAATATTTAAAACTAAACTACCATATTGATCCTTCCCGGCATTCACAAACCGAATTTCAGCAAGATTGGTTTAAGGTGCCCACACACGATTGATTTGTACGTGTTCGACGTCTTGTTACAAGTTAATGGGGCTGTGCGCGCACAAATCATAAGAAATTGAAAATTTTCAATTTCTTGTGATTTGTTGGATTGTTAGTGGACTTGTGCGCGAACATTTTAGAATTTTTCATTTTAGTGCACAACGAAACGTAAAAGAGACATGTGTGCATGTATGTATGTACTGCGGAGATGGGTAGCAAGCAAAAAATTTTTAGTTTCTTCTGCATTTTTTATTTACTATTGTTTGTGGTCGAGTTGAATATGTTTAAAGATGGTTATTAAGGAATTTTTAATTTATTTTGTACATTTAATGTGTACATACATACATATGTATGTACATATGTATTAACATTTCAAAAGAAGAAAATGTCATTTGGCAAAACAAAATTTAAAAATATAAAGGGAGAAATGAAGAACAAAATAATTTGATCAAATTTTTTCTTCTTATATTATATACATATTTACATTTATTTATTTATTATACCATGACATATTTATGTACATATATACTCGTATTTTCATACATTCATACATACATATGTACATGTTTTTTAATAATATTAGTTTGCTTCTATGTACATACATATGTATGCATATGTATATAATTTGGTTTTGCCCATACAAATATATACATACATACATATGTATTCGCTTCACAATTCATGTTTTCTTCTTGATGTATAAGGTTATTGTGATTTGTTCGTCGTTTGTGGAGAAATGCTACGCGAACAAATCACACACACAAATCACTCGTGTGTGGGCAGCTTTACTGGCTTAGGAGTCCATGGCTTTCAAACAAATAGAACATTCACTGTTATACACATAAATATGTATATGTGTGTATGTACATATGCATACATACATAAATATGCATGTACATACATACATATGTATGTAGATTTAAATGTTGGTGGATATCGCGAAAATAAAAATTTATTTTCATAATATTTCGTCGATTTTCTACTTCAGCAATTGTATAAGATTTTTTATTCCCAAATAAAATTTTTTGGAAATATACATACACACATATGTACATATGTATGTATGGACATAAGTGTATTAAAACTGATGAAATATATGTATTTCACCACAAAGCAAAAACAACTAATAGAACTCTCCAAAAAAATATCTATTTACTACCATACACACTTACATTTCGTTGAACAAATATCTCCACATATAAATGCATCAGAGCTGATTCTAACCCACACAAACACACACTTTAACAATAACAAAACGCTATCATATGATATTTTATTTCTTACACAAATGTCTTTAATTTCTTCAATTTACTTCTTAACTATTCTTTAAGAAAATAATTTTCACTATTCAATTATTATTGAATATTCAATTTAAACATTTATTTACATATACATATATGTATGTACATACATCTAATAGTTATTTGCACAACACTTTGTTTATACATGTACATACATACATACATATATACATATATAAGTATGTATTTATGACATGAGTATGTAAACAAAATCAAACACGTCCGCACTACACACACATACATATGTATGTATGAATTCCTTACCAACTAGTAGAATGAAAACTTGTCAAATTTTGGCCCGGCTGGTGGCCCGCCTAAATAGGAAAAATTTGCATACCATCATTTGCATGCTTCATATCTCGCTTGTTTTTAGACTATTAAGACTAAAGCTACGTTCACATTTATTAAATATTTGTCCAAAAAAACGTAACCACTAGTTTTTCTTAAGGATAATGTCAACTAACTTGGTTTTTATGTTAAAAAATAAAATTAATTTATCTACAAAAATATATGTTTATACAGTTTTTAATAAATGCGAACTCATAATTAAGAAAAATATTATAATTAAAGGAAATAAATAATTAGTTTCTCTCTCGGTCACGTTTTTTTCGACAAATATTTGGTGAATGTGAACGAACCTTAAGATAATAAAAATAATAACTAAAAAAGTTTTTAATTGAATTAAATAAATAAAAAAATATTGTCATGTTTAAATTATAAAACACTTGAATATGTTTAACAAAAACAATTCCAGTCTTTTTTTTTTTTATTGAGATTAAAACCTTCTGTTTACAGAACCCGAACAATCGACTTGAGTAGATAATTCATATTTAAGACCATTTAAAAAAATATGTAGAATGATTTTCATTCAAATTTTCTACTCAAGCCAATTGTTCGGCTTCTGTAAACACGAGGTAAAATATATACATATGTATATAAGACAAAATGGAAGAACAAATTATAAATGACTTAAAATTTAATTGTAAAATAAAAAAGGGCTAACATTTTATATAATAAAAAAACATGTCTCTACTAATGTAAAAACAAAATAAAGCATGTCTGCGGATGCCAACGTACTGATTAACCGATGAATAAGGCGAATTCATCAACAGGCGGCCTTATTAGCTAGCCTACGTCATTATCAGCTGTGCAATCTTGAAATGTCAAAACGGCGTATATTGAGAAGTTAGTTTAGTTTTCTTTATATATTTCTATAAGAACATTGTTGCAATTGCTTTGAAAGTTGGAGGAAAATTTAGCAGGCGAATGTTATTGTTATAGGGATAAGGCTACCTGTTATGAATTCACCTTTGATAGTATCGCCATCACATTGCCTCCCTGGGATGTTAAAAATATGTATGTACTAAAAAGTGTATTTTGACATCTCAATGAGATTGAAAATACAAACGACGAAATGGGGCCAATATAATCAGCTGTGCTCTCCAGACCACCTTGTATGAATGCCTCCTTGCCAATGATCTTAAAGGTTCGTTCAATTGTTTTTAACCAATCCGAATTGATGTGGTAAAAAACTTAAAATAAATTAAATTACTTAATTTACTCCTTACAAAGGTTTCTGAATATATTTTCTTTTTTATCTTAAATAAAAGTAAAATTTTTATATATGGCGGCTAGTTTCTTTTAAAGAAATTAAACAAAATATGTATATTCTAAATAATTACCCTGCGTTTTAATTTATAAATTAATATCTTATAATTTATCAAATAAATTAATCATCAACTTTCTTCATAAATACTACTTGGATAAAAACCAAACGCAAAACTATTAACTATAAACTTATTTTACTTAAAATTAAAATAAACTTTAATTAAATTTAATTACAGATTTTGTTAATTGTTATTATACTTATTATTTGTTTTGTCTCTCCTAACATTATACACAAATTCTAAATTATTGTTAAATTTTAATTAAATAAATTATTTACACTAAAGTCTGGCTGAATTATAAGTAGGGATAATGATAAGATTTGTTTCGATAAAAACCATCTAAAAGTCCAGAATAATTGTACGCTGTTATTGGTTGAGTTGGTTCATTGTTGTTTTAAAATTGATTTGTTACATTTGTGTTTCCCAGCAGAAAATGATCATTCATTGTGATTTAACAAATTAACGATGAATAGCATGAAAAAGATAAAAAGAAAAAGGAATTAGTATTCATTTTATAATAATTATTATTATTTTGAATGATATTTTTATTATTAAAAAAAAAAAAAAAAAAAAAGAATCCCTGCTTAACACTTTTGTTGTTATTATTTTTGCACATGATCGGTGGGAGGATTTTGTAATCTTAAAATTGATATTAAATATTATACAAATTGTTTGAAGACTTTCCGCTTCTAATCCTGAACTTTTAAAATGTTAAGTCTGGCAACTATAGTTTAATGAATGGTTAATTTAATTAAGTACATTGTTTTGAAAGTCAGCTGAGTCCTAAATATTTCCCGAAAAATTAGTTCCCCGGGATTTGGTTTTTCCTCCGAACAAAAATATTATTAACCGGGGAATAAGCAAGTAATGAGGTAGTATATGGATCAGCTGTTTATTGTTTACATTTGAATCTGTACTAACGCAATAGTTCAGTAATTGAAATTTAATAAATATTTTATGTATTCTTTATCAATAAGTTTGTGTGTTACAACATATGTAAACCTGTTTTTCATTAAATAAAATAATAAAAAGTAAAATACATGGCGTACCCAACTCACAACTTCTTTACTGAACTTTATGCTAAAGAATTGTGGCGAAAACACAAGCAATGAATTTCGCCGCAGCTATTAATCTCATATTAGAAATTGATTCAATTGTAAGAAAAAAATGTAATTAGAATTTATTTTAATTAACCTCCCTTTATAGTGAGTGAATGACCAGGCCAATGTAATTACGATTATCGTAAAACACACAATAAACAAACTTTGCCGTATTTCATCGTTTTTGCACCCGACTATCAGAACCAATTTTAATATAAAAAATTCTTACAATTTGTGCATAAAAGTATAAAGTAAAGAATTATGTAGTTTAAAATAAATAATTTATTCTTTTTTTATGTAGAAAAAATATTAACAAAAATCATTAACGGTCTGTTTCACAATGTCGACAAATCTATGTCGTTCTCTTATTTATATTAAAAACAAAAAGAAATTTAAATATTTTGTTTTCAATATAAATAAGAGAACGACATCGACTTGTCGACATTGTGAAACAGGCCGTAAGTTCTGCCTAAAACAGGCATTTAGCAGATTACCAAATCTAGTCCCTTAAAAAGAAATTTTTTTATATATGTATGTACATATATGTAAAAAAAACAGAGTGTGTGTTTTTATATTGTTTAAAGAAAAAAAAAAGAAAATATTATATATGGTAGATTTATAAAAAAAACAAAACAAAAATTTCTCACCTCAATACGGGAATTATATAAATTTTTGTCATTTCGTTCTTTCAATTTCATAAATCATTGTTGGCTGTTATTAAAAAAAAATATATAAAAAAATAAAAAAAATATATGCATTGTATTTAAAAAAAAAATTTATTGAAAGAACAATATTGTTTTGAAGAACAGCAGCAAACAATAGGTGGGTATTAGCACCGTCTTATCTCTTTTGGAGTTGAATACTAATATCAGCTGGGGCATACTTACCACGCCCACCATATTCGCGTTTTTAAAATTCGCTAAAAGAAGAACATGAAAAAAAACAACAAAAACAACAAAAAAATCTGCTTCCCGTTGGATTTTATTCAATTTCAATAGCATCATGATGAGTGAAATACTTATTTGGTATAAACAAAATTTTTTGAAAATAATTTCTTTATAAAAAAAATTGTTTAAACACACACTTTTTTCCTAGTAAACTGTAAAAAAAATCATTTAATATACAAAAAAAATCGGTTTTGGGCTTTTTTTATTTTTTAAAGTAACTGACATCATTTTATTACTAAATTTCTACAGAAACTTGCATGAAGAATATAATATTATTTGTTTATTAATAATTAATATTGAATATAATTTGTTTGTATGTATGATTTATGTATGTCTGTTGTAAGTTTTGTTTTGTGAAAACGACAATATAAAGGAAATTCTGTTTTAAATATATGTTTCAACTTTCAACGAGAAACAAATCGGTATTGCAGAAGAAGAAAGCTAAAATTTTATATATATTTTTTTTCAACTATCCCCGTATATTGTCTCTCTCACACACTGTGTCATTTTTTATAAGTATTTTTTTTTTATTAATAAAAACGTACGGTTTTATAAATTAAAAGACCTTTTAAATAGTATTAAGTGAAAGAGCACAACAAATGACGGTAGGGGAATTTAATGCAAATGTGGCATCACTGCCAATTGATGAAAACGCCATTGATGTAACGAAAAATGCGAATTCAATTTACAAGTTGGAAGTGCGGTATCAAGGCGAATTCATTGATGAATTTGCCTTGTGCTGTAGCAACAAATATTACAATACAAAAACCATTGCATTTTATTTGACAGTTTGGTCATTTAATTGCGGCGAACTTCATGTTGTTTTTTCTTATTGTATTATTGTTGTAGGGATAAGGCCACCTAGTATTCAATTCGCCTTGCACAACATTTGACGTATCGATAAGTTTTGACCTTCGATTATTTACTGCATGTTCGCCTATATCGAATAAAATATTTGAATTTGTTTTTGTTTCAAATGTAATTGTTCGAAAGAAAGAACTCCTTCGATATCGGCGAACAGTCACTTAGAATAAAACCTGTTAAAGGCGAATTAACTTTACAGAATTGATTAAACTTGTGAGAAATCTAAGCCGTCCTTTGTCATATTCCTACACTTACATACATATTTTTTGCGCAACTCTTCGGAGCCTTCAACAAAACTTTGTTGTGAGTTCTTTTTTTAAAGGTCTCTCTTTTTCAATTTGTGTTAAATGTTTAATTTTTTTTTTAAATATTTAAAGACTTAAACTATTGGATTTATTAAATGATTCTTTTTTCTATCTTTGTAAATATTATGTGTTTTATTGTTGTTTGTATATATTGAAAAAAAAAATATTTATTTAATGAATTGTAAAATTTGTTTAGTATAAATACATAGTATGTATGTAATTTGTGGGTTAAAAAAGTGGATTTTGAGCGCGGAATTTAGCAAAAAACAAAAAAGGCCAGTAAGGAAATTTTGTTTTATAAAATTTTAGTGCCAAGATTCTTAGTAATTATGTAGACACCACATGTTTAAATCTCAATTAATTGGGGAAAATATCAAGGCATATTTATTCCTGGTGGACTAGCCTCGATTCGCTTTGAATGTTGAAAAATGTGTCATTAAGCATTTGACATATGAACCATATCAAAAATACAAGCGGGAAAAATAAGCAAACAAAAACCAGCTGAGCCGTCAAGGCAAGTTGTTATGAATTCGCCCTGAATAGAGAAAAGGTAACGGGGGCTAATAACAAATGTCACTACAACAACAGCTATAATGGTCTGATCATGTCCAAAGTAAATTTATACCAAGTATATGCATCTAAGCAGCTGATTAATTTTTTTCTCGTTTAGTGGTAATGTCTGACTGTCAAAAGCTGTTTACAATTTTCGTACGCCATTTTGGTTTGTTATGCTTTGTTATACATAATTCTACAAATTGTTTTTGTTTTCTTCATGTTGTTCTCATCTGTTTTTGACATTCAGCCATTATTTTTACACAAACAAAATACATGAGGTTTTTTGTTTTTGTAGACTTGCATATACTTGGTAGAAATTTACTTTGAGCATGTCAATGCATATCAGAGAAAAACTGGTGGATCTCTTTAGTTGACCATGTAGTTACACCAGCGCTGTAATTAGAAATAATTTCTCAAATAAATAGATCATTTTAGATGCATTATACAATCTGGGTTTATAACATTTGACACTTTTTGTTTTTCTAGCCGTTTTTTTTCTCTCTCTCTCTAAATATTGAAAGAGAAATCAACTTCTTTTACTATTTTCAGGGGTTCGTTTTTTCTTCTGTGGTTTGACTTTGTTTAAAATTGTTTATATAATAAGTGGGTGGCGGTCGGTCTGTCAACGAATTTGTTCTTAAAATTAAATGTTATATATTCTTAAAAATTATTACATACATACACAAAGTTAGTAAAGATAAATTGTTAATTGTGTTTTTTTTTTCTTTAAATTGTTTTTGTCTTAGTATTTATGTAAAATGTTTTTTTTTCTCTTTGATTGGAAACAAATTAATAAAGAGATTTTAGAAATTTTTTTGCTGGAACTCAAATAAGATATTTTACTATGAATTGGTACTATTTTCAGAAAGTACTTTATATTTAAGAAAAAAAAATATATGTATGTATCATTACGATACATTACATTACGTCTTTTAGTTGAAAATTTCAAAATAAATGCTGTTATATTTTCCAATCCTTGTCTAAAACTTAAATACAAAAGTATTTTTTTTAAATAAATATTGGAAAAGTGTTGGAAACATACTATTTTAATAAATGTAGTGTATATCATCAATTTGAAAAGCAACTACCAAGGCATACTTTATATATCTCGCCCCAATTCACCTTAAAAAATGGCTTCTTGGGATGCCACCAAGGTGTGCTGAAAAATGTATTTTAGTATCTGAGCGAGCAAGAATACAAGCGGCGAATATAGACGAGTGTAATCAGCTGGTATGAATTCGCTTTGAGCAACTACATATGTATGTACATACGAGTATCAAAGTATATTAATACAAGTATATGCAAGAGCACAGCTGGCCGTGTTTTTTTTATACATATTTTCATTGCCTATTGTCAAAAATTTTTCATTTTCTTTCTACAACTGTTGAGCAGATATTTAAAGGAATGATTAAAATTTTGTTTTTAATTCAAAATGATTTATAAAAAGTTTAATTGATTAATTTTACATAAAATATGAATTGAATTAAAACATGAATGTATTCCTCATGAATAAAAATTCTCGCATGCACTCACATCACTAAAAAGATTAATTGAATTAAAGTTTGAGTGAATTCATTGGTGATTTAAAGAAAATTGATTTTTTTAATCAATGTTTTCACTAGGATTAGGATCATTATTAAAAAACTCTTGAATGTTTTAAGAAAAATTTCAAAAGCGTTTCTGATTCGTAGATTCTTTAAAAAGGAATCATTCCTTTACAGCTCTGCTACTGAGCTATTTTTGAAAATTGTAAATTTATTTTACACAAATAAAAATCCTGTTGTTTTTTTATTTTTTATGTTGTTGCCGAGATGCATATACTTGTATAAATATACTTTGTACGAGTATGTTCAAAAATTCGAAGTTACAAAAACATAAGCAGTAGTAAATTACAACTTTAAAAAAAAAATTTAATTAATTCCACCTTCAAGGTAATTTATACTTAACGTTACTTTCATGTTTTTTCATAAAAATCCCTTCACAATTTGTTACCATCAATTTTATTTTGTTTTATCCTTAATCTGTCTAAAAAGTTCTAATAAAAACTGTCCTTTACGAGGCAACATTGTAGAAGACTGAAGAAAATTAAATTCTTTATTTTTCTTTTAAATATTTGTATTATTTAGATTTTTTTGTATTAATGAAAAAAAAAAGAAAAAACTTAATTAGTTATTTAGAAAAAATTCGCATTTACTGTATAAATGTTTATGTATTATACGTATTATTTAAAGTTTTATTAGAAATTAAATAATTGAGAATTATTTACTTTATTTCTCTTGTTTTAAAAAGAATTAGAAAAAACAAACAAATAGTGAATATATTACTATTTTACTTGCTTTGATCAGGGGGAGTAGTTTAAATGAATTTCTGTGGATTATGATAGGGATGTGGTTTTTGATTACGATTTTTATTGTGTCTACCTCTATGCACCATGTTGTTGAAGCCTGGTCCGGCCGCAGGTATAGGAGCAGCAGGCGGACCACCCATGCCCAATTGATTCAAAAAATGATTGGCCTTCATTTTGCCATGTTCTTCGGCCAAGCGTACGGTTAAAGGTTGAGCGGCACCTTCAGGTATAACATTATTTAAAGCCGATATAGCTTCTTGGGCTTCTTCGCGTTTGTTGAATCTGTTTGTTAAATATAAAAGAAATTAAAATTTTTTTTCATTCGGTTTGCTTTTGATGAACAGCTGGCTGAATTTTGTTCAGCTTACAATTGATGAGTTCTGAGATTAAACGAGAGCTTTTCAGATATGTTTAAGAGAAATTTGTGGAAAACCGCTTTTTCTTCAAATTTTCTCCCATCAATTTTCTTTATAAAAAGCATGGTACAAAAATAACAGGTACACGCATCAGAAGATTTTCTCGTCAGCTGGTTTCAGTTTGTGTGTGTGTTTGAACGCTTGAGTGATATATTTTGACATCTGGCATGAACTGTTGATGTTTTAGGCTATGAAAACATACATGTTTGTGTGTTGATTTTTTGACAAGTCAACAGAATAAAGCCGCAGTCAGCTGAATAAAAAGTCAGAGAAACGCAGAATTGCATTGAGGCGTGTACCTGTTATTATTGTACCATGATAAGAAGGAACAAAAAACAAAGTTATTCGTTTATTTTTGAAGCATGAAAAACTCACCTCACAAATGCTACACCTCTGGGCTTACCAGTCAATTTGTCTCTGAGTATATTCTTTTGTACAATATTGCCATATTTACCAAAGATTTTATCCAACTCATCATCGGTGATTGTACGCGGTAAATTGGTGACATATAAATTGGTATCCTTAATTGATTCGCCACCAGGTCGGGCATATGAAACCTGCAATATTGAAGGGAAAATTTTATTTTTTTTTTTGAAAATGAAATACGAAATTTCCAAATATTTGTATTTAATGGACCTTATTACGCTTCGCGGGGGGTACTTCGACTGTTCTAAAGAGTGTGCCTCAGTAAAAATGTATTTTTGAGATTGTTGTGATTTTTTTATTGGATTGTAAAAACGACATGTTCCGATTAAGTATGGAATAAAATATCCATCAAATGACCCGTCTGATGACAGGCCATTACACTTTTCATGAAATTTTCAATGACGTTTGCACAAGAACGGACCTGTATCTCACCGATGAGTCGTTGGATCTCGGATTTGAGCTCAGGAATTGTTTCTGGAGACCAGAAACCAGGTTAGTGTCCAGTGTTATGTTAGTGACTTCTCTTAGAATGGTGCAGTTTCTTGACTAAAAATTTTTCGAAGTTTGCGAACGGTCTCAGCATAACTTTCCAAATTTTAGTAATAAGTTTTCAGAATTATAACGCGTTGATCTTTCGTAAAGCGCTCCGATTTATATAATCGGAATAAACAAATGTGACAGCTGCTAACTTTCAGAGCTGCCACTTGCAACCATACATTTTCCAATAAAAAAAAAGAATCTTGAAAATCTGTTTATAAATCGAGGATTTGTGCCATACTTAATATTTCAAGCAGAAATATTGCCCGCCCAAATTTACCACGATTTTCGTAAACCGAGTCTTTATCAGTTTTATGAGTTTTAGGAATTAAAAATAATAGATACATACATGATTATGTTTTATCTTTTTTGGACAATAAAAAAGATAATTTTTTAACCGGTAGATTTTCGATTTTTATTTTCTCCTTAAAATATGCACTACATTACATGGGCTTTTATGCACTTTTTAGCCTTGCTTAATATTGTTAAACATTAAAGCATAAAGAGAAGACTAATAATAAGCATTGTAGCCAGCAAATAGTGTCTCATGTCACCAATTTAAGGAATATTGTCTCCAAAAATCCCCTTTCAAAAACTGAAAGTCCCAGATTTTATTCCCAAAAAAATTTTTATGGAAAAAAAATATATTTTTTTTTTAATTTTAATTATAAATTTAGAGCGACATTTCTTTATTTTTTACACACTACTCCACTCCCAAAGCAAATTAAAGTTTCAATATTTAAAATTAAAATAAAAAATTTAACTAAATTTAGTTCGAAAATATTTCCGAACTATTAAACACCAGTTGAGTTAAAACTTTTTCACATTCAATGTTATTGTTATAAACATTGTTGTAGTTTTTTTTTATTTGCCTCCTAGAGTATCTTCTGTTTATTATTTTAGATTTTCTCTTTTATACTTCCGTTTTTTTTGCGCTTCGCTCATTGGCAAAATATTTTTCAAATTCATTGCACGTCTTCGATGTTGAAATGGTTCACGTATTTTCTTGTACTTTTGTATCTGTATCTCGTGCTTTATATACTCCATGTGTTGTTAGTTCAGGTGAAATGTGTAACCAATTGGCTGCCATTAAGCGTGACAATTTAAGTAATTAGTAGTTTACTACACACGACATACACTTTAGTTTAGAATAAAAATGTTTGACAGAACGAAAGAAAGCAAAGTGAAGTGAATTGTGAAGGATAATTTAATTTTCAGTTTCCAGTTTTAATATTCTAACTTGTAATTGTTACGACGACATACATATATGTAATTCGAACGTTCTTTGGAAAATAAAAAAAAAAATAGTAGATTAATTAGTTTGGACACTGGACGCACACCTGTTGTACATATCGCTCCTTTATTGCAACATTGTCATATCTCAAAAAACAAAATTTTTCAGTTACTGACGAAAAAGAGTTTCTCAATACCTTCTTTATTTGTAAAAAAATTTGCATAAACATATCTCTATCTAAACCCAAGTTATAACCGATTACATGCTCAAGCCGTCCATATAAATGCTTACGCTTTGAAAACTTTAAATGCATTTTGCCACGTTTGAGTTTTTTTGAGATATGACTACGTTGCAATAAAGGAGCGATATGTGTAATGCGTGTCAGTGAGAAATGAGAAAATTTTTGGAATAAATGATTAATGATGGTGGAAAGGTGTGCAAGAAACGTTATGTTGGAAAAAAGCCACCAACAATCTTAAGGTTAAATTCAATTAAAGTTTATAGAAAAGCATTTTCTTTTCGTTTCATATAAAATTGTACAAATATTGAGCACTTCTGCGAAAACACTACGTTGTTGTGTTTTCGATGTGTATGATGGAATTAATTAACATTATTTCTTTGTTTATACGATCTTCATGCAATCAGCTCAATTATGAATAACATTTCCTTTTACCCTTATTCGAAACGAGCTTCGAAAATAGTAATAATTTTCCCGGTGAAAATAATTGGTATTCTAAATAAGGTGGAGAGGGAAAAATTCTTGCAAAGGAAAAGGGGAGAGGCAACTGTTTTGCGTATTCGTGTTTAACCACAAGCTGCTGATCTGTGTTTAAGTGATGAAGGTGTAGCACTTTTAACTAAACTGTACCGCAAAGGACTAATAGTGTTTTAATTTAAGCCACAGCGCCCTCTGTCGCGTAAAGTACAAAACTTACTGAGAAATTTAACACCAAAGGCACTGCAACACAGCTCTACAAATAAAAGAATCGCTAAAAATCCATAGTTGTAAAAGAATTCAACATTCTTCCACATATTCACCGACTATCTTTTCCGTTTCCCAAACAATCAAAAGCAATAAGCCGAGTCGCCAATAACGTTTAAATCGTCAACTATCGATGTTTTGTAACCCATTAAACGTGGAAATAACAATCAAATAACAGTTTAACATTTCACAATAAATTTTGTATTAATTTCAAGTTTTGTAGGTTATGGCACTCTTAAACTCAGCGATTCCTTTCCAAAATCCCTTTTTTAGTATTCAATAATTTCTTTTATTTATTCTTCGATTGTACTCTTATGTTCATCAGTGATAGGAATGGCTTCCAAAAATTATATCTGTTTCATCTTTATTATTATTATCCATGAATAATACAACAGAAAAATTAAAAAAAGCGTCACGAAAAGAATATGTTTGAATAAAATTCAACCAAAAAAACAGAAGGGAAAAACTATATATTCACTCCTCCTGGCAAAAATAAAAATATAAAAATCCACAAACATAAAATATTCAAGGATAATCACATGAATGGCAAGAATATTGTAGACGAAATGTTTAAAATTCATGAAAATACGACTATATAAGGTCCACAAGGTTGGTGGAAAGCCAAAAGAAACTACGAACATCATTTCATTGCTCAGGACATAACCATCAGAGGCAGTGATGCCAGAGTAAATTTAAAAAAAAATCCCTAAATGTTTAAAAAAAGAAAATCTCTATTTTTAGCCTACAACCAAAAAAAAAGCCACTACATTTTTCTCCACTCAAAAAATCCCCTGATTTTTGGCAACAGACAAACAAAAAAAAGTACCTTGCATTACATTCATTTGATAATTCCGTTAGTATCAGATCAGCTGATTTTTATTTGTCTTGACTAGATGCGAAATCAAAAACTATTCAATTAAAACATTCTTTAGACGCTCTTTTGTGTCAAAGCCATCTATCTAGTGGCTGATGTTTTTTATATCTTCCTTTTTTTATAATTTAAAATTTCCTGAAAATCTCCAAAACTGCGCACATGTCCAAATTTGTCCCGGCGCGTGTGAGTGCATAAAACAAGCTCATACATAAAAAACGTTGATCTTCCGTTTTTGTATAGAGTTTGGATATTTTGTGGTTTACGAATCTTGTAAAAGATATGAAAAACCTAAATTTTTTATGAAAATAATGGTATTCAGGGTTAGGTGCAAATGGTCTTGCAAAAGAGAAACTGCAAAATACTGTAGCTTTTTGATAAAATTCAGCAAAAAAAACCCCCACATAGTTGCCCCTAAATTTAGTAATTTACACTTTCGCAAGACCATTTGCACTTAACACTGGGGGGTTACTCTGTATTGCGATGCGATAAGAAAACTGTTCGCAATTCTATCTTATTTACGTTGTTGTCGCATCGCATTTGCTTTCGCATCGCAAGACAGAGTAACCCCCCTGAATACCGTCATTATGAATATTTTCGACTTTTCAAAAAATATATTGTGAAAAAGACAAAATTTTAATTAAAAAAAACTTTCTTCTCTTCATTACGCTCTAAGTTTTGGAAAAAGAAAATCCCTATAAAAACGGAAGACTCCCTACTTCTGGCATCGCTGATCACAGGTTGAAGTACTCGTAATTAAAATGAAAATTGTGTGTATGAAAAAATAAGTACATTTACTTTACCCATCTCCTTGCGAACTTGCCCATCGTAATCAAAAAGGAAACGGAAGTTGAATTAACCTGATTTTCAATTAAAAATTTAAATCAATTTATAAAGATGGCGGGGCTTACGTATCGCCTCATTTTAATTATACTTGATAAAAGAAGTGTACTACTTAAACGGTTGTACGAAATAATTCAATTTAAAGAAAGAAAAAAAAAATAATAAAACTTAATATTTAAAATAACTAAAAGAATAATAATAAAAAATGAACAAGATATTTTACTTACCTTTATACGCTTATTCCTTACTGTTACGCCATTCAATGATTTGATCGCATTTTGCGCATCAATTTCCGAAGCAAAATCAACAAAAGCATAACCAAAACTGTAGCCAGTCTGTTGAATATTTTGTTAAGAAATTTTATTGTAATTTCAAGATGTATTCCCCACGATGGCCACCCACCAAGAACACCGTCGTTGTCGTCAGGTTGTTGTTATTGTAGTTGTTGGGAAATTAAACGTGATGAGATAACGAAAACAAATATGTCGGTTTCGGTATGTATTCGAAGCGAAATTGAAGAAGAAAAAGAAAAAAAGAGCAAAAGAAATAATTTATTTAAAGAATTTAATAAAGTTTGTTTTATTTAAAGTTTTCGAAGCAACAGTGGTTTTTTTTATAATTATTACTACTGGATTTTTTATTTTAGCAAGAGAACTGAGAAAATGGAAAACACGCACCATAACAATCGTTATGACTTTTTCGCATAGCTTGGGAATTTCGATTAGAATTAAAAATCATTACGATTAGAGAAATAAAATAATCTAATCATTAGAATTGAATTTTGATAAAAATTTCAGATTACTAATTGATTAGATTAGAAATAATCAAAAATCTAATCACAATTAGTGACGATTAGCATTTGTAATCAAATCGAATCAAAACTAATCCAAAAAATAATTGATTAGATTTCTTGATTATTTTTGATTAGATTTGATTAGATCCACTATTTTTAACTATTTTTGTGAAAAGAAAATATTTATTTATCACATTTGTTGCTATATTTACATAATGTAAGAGTTTTTGAATATTGCATAAAATTGCATACGGTGCATGTGTGCTGATTCTATATTCATATATAATTAAAAAAAATTTACATTAGACTTCATTAATACCAACTTTTCAAAAGAAAAGTCTGACAATGAATTTCGTCTTGGAGTATTGATGATGCCTGCAAATGAGAATAGTCGTTCAACTAATCTAATCAAAAATAATCAAGAAATCTAATCAATTATTTTTTGGATTAGGTTTGATTAGATTTGATTACAAATGCTAATCGTCACTAATTGTGATTAGATTTTTGATTATTTCTAATCTAATCAATTACTAATCGTCTAAAATGGCTAACTAATCATAATTAATCAATTTTTCAGCACAATTAAAATTTCTAATCCAATTGCTAATCATTAGGATTTGTAATCATTATTTTCAAGCTATGCTTTTTCGATATGTATTTCGTGATTGTTAACAAAGTGACGTTGACAAAAGGTCACGTCTTCCCACGTCCGTGCACGCTACTACCTCAATTATAACATTGGAGTTCATCCGACCCTCGAGATTGCTGCACGGAAACTTCTCTGACGTAGTAGTCTCTTCTCCATAAGATCACCTACACGCACCAAGTTGCATAAACGTGACCCCCTCCCACCAGAGTGGATTAACCGTGATACAACGACCAACTGTATGATCTGGAAAGCCCACACGTAAACTACTTTAGGAAATGAAATTATCTTACTAGAAAAGTGCTAAATACGAAGGCAGTTCGACGATAACTCCCAAAACTGATTTTTTTTCTCTCCGTCTAAGGTTTTCAAGTCTGATACATTTATTCTAGCGTCTTTATATATTTCTTTTTTGCATAATGAGAAGTTCTCATTGAGAACCTTCTTCTTTGATGCAAACCTGCTCTCCGACACTTAAAGACATATGCAGACGGATTTTATCTTGATCTTATCCTTTAATCTTAAGATGAAAAGAAAAGGCTTAGTGGTTAATTTGCTATCGGCTTTGTTCTGGGTAGGGATCTGCGAGGTCACTTCAAATTCAACCTGATTAGTCTACGCCAATTTACTCTCTTGGTTACTTCCGATATTGCGTAGTAAAATAGATATTGTTATAGTCACGAACTAGTCTATAACAGGAAATAGCATTCTTCCCGAGAAAGTACGGCACTAATGTGTGCATAGTCATAAAGTTAAAAGAGATTTGTGTCCCCTTGGGAGGATGTGATACTTATCAAAGAAATAACTCTGAGCAGCCCTCAAGGTTACTTCATTTGGAAGGAAGTGTAACAAGTTCAAAAAATAATATGGTAACCGAAACTTCTTCACTCGTGGCTTTTAAGAGGATAATATATTCTTATATGATTTTTGAACGATTTATAAACTTTTCCTGGCATGCTAGCAGCTATAAATTTTAATATCCTTGGTTTAGATTAAAATTCCCTTTTTTAAATTCTTCTTTATCTATTTACTGTCTATTATAATCACTGTCCATGTTAAATGAAAAGATCCATATTTATATTTGATTTTTTCCCTGTTAAATTTTTATTGTATGTGCTTGCGCAGGTGTTGTAATAAAAAAAAAAATACAGGTAAACTTTAAAGAAAAAATATTTAGAAACTATTTTGATTTTGACACTAATGTGCACTAAAAAATCTATTTTTCATAGAAAATTATTGACACGTGCTACAAAAAAAAGAAATCATCATAAAATGATGACAGCAATTTTGTTGAGAAAAATTGTTTACTGTATTTTTCAGCAGAGAAAATATTTAAACAACTTTGGAATACGAAAGTAAAACAGTTAAATACCAGGTGTTTTTCTTTTTTTTTTTGTAGCTGCATGGGAACGAACTATCGATTTCGACCAATCTGGTTTGACAGCTGAAACAACAAACAGTGTTGACATTTCTATTCAATACGGTTTTTTGGTAAATCGTTTAACGCCAGAAAAACGCTTACAAATTATCGAAATTTATTTTGGAAGAAAAAAAATATGTTTGCGAACTTCATAGCACTTAGTCAATTGGACGGTCAACATAAACGGCATAGTGAACAAGCAATTCGTGCAGTGTTTGATCGTTTTCGAACTAAATTTTACTATCCTTGATTCAAAACCACAAAGAAATGTGCGTACCGAAATATCGATTCGTTGTCCTGTTCAACTTCTTATGGTGTTTTCTTTTCTCCAAGAAAAAATAAATTGGTACATCTCCATGCAGAAAATATACTTTGGTATTCGTTTCTTAAAAATGTTTTGCTCTATAAAAGGGCAGTGTGTTTAATTCTAAACTTTTTGCCCCGTAAAAAATCGACAGTGTTGATAGTGCCCTGTAAAACTTAGCTGTCAGCTGTTGAAAACAGGGCGTTCCACTTTTTCATAAGTGTTGTTAATTTCTAGTGAAATAATAGGATCCATTATTACAGGGTTGGCAAGACATTTTATACATGTACCTTTCAAAAAGGTGACATTTTGTGAATAGAAAACACCATTAGTGTTTGTGCTCTAAAAAAATTTGAAGTAAGGATCTTGGCTTATGTGCCTAAAAAATAATTTGGTAACAAATTTATTTTCAGAGGTGGTTATGTTCACTGTAGTGGAGAGTGGAAGAGAAAGGAATCATGTACAATATTTTTGTGGTCCTTCGAAATAGTGATACTAAAGGATTTTATCAAAAAGGTGTGGAAAAAAAATTTTGCGTTATTCAGAAGACATTGAAAACGAATTTTAAATTTTTTATGTAAAAAATTCGTTGACAATTAATTGCACTATAGAAAAAGGGAGTAAGTAAGCAAATAAATTTAATTTATTCACTGAACTGTCAATTATTTAAATTAATTATTCATACACGACGAAACTTACCTTATAGTCTTTCATGATACGACATGTATTGATGGGACCGCACGTTCTAAATAATGCATATAGCTCACGATCTGTCATATCTTGAGGCAAATAATTCACAATTAGATTGGTACCATTACAGCCCTGTGTATCCCCGCCATCGCCGCCGCCACTGTTCACTGAATTCGTACTAATCGCCGGTGCCATATTGCACATAGAGCCCATAGCACTACCGCCACCTGAAAAATCATTATAACCACCACCGCCACGACCACCGCGATGATTCATTGAGGGACCTGGGTACGATGAGGTGAAATCTGTGTCCTGTGGTGAAAACGCATAACGTGACTGAAATATCAAGTCAAAGAATTTTGGAAACATTTATTTTGTAGATGGCGCTTTTGTCTATTTTACACTGTGGATTTTATTTTATTATTATCATTTTTTTTATTAGTTTTTGTAACTTTAGTTGTTCTTTTTTATTAATTATTTCATTACTCACAAACAATTGGAAAATGTGTAAATAATTATTGATATCATTGCAAACGATTTTCTATATTTAGTTCGATTTTTTTATTGCAAATTTTTTAAGGAACCGTTGAAAAACAATTAAAGGAAAAAGTGGGGATTAAATTTATTTATATTTTCGTATATAGAGACAGATAGAGAGAGAGAGAGAACTTTTGTAACAGGTTTTTTTTTTGTTTAGCAAATCAAAATTCAAATTACAACACACACTTTTTTAACTATTTTACAAAAACTTAAAATGTTTTTAATTTAATTTAACGAAATTATAAAAATCACAACAACAACAATTGCAGGCTTTTTTTGCTAGGAAATGAAGAGGTGATGATGTTTTTAGTTTTAGTTTTTGTTTTATTTTTTTGTTTTTTTAAATTAATTTACACCATTTCCAAAAGAACATTTTATAAGGAGATAAATTATACAAGCAAATCTGAAAATAACTGCAAATGAATTATTATAACAGCTCAGGTCAACGTTCAATCAGCTGTTCACTTAGAGGGCATTTACACTATGCAACCTTATTGCATGCAATTTTATTTTAAATGAGGTTGTTGAAATGTATAAATTTTATATTTCTACTGTCTTTTTCTAACTGAAAAAAAAAGAGTTGTACATTCCAGACAATACAACTACATTTAAAAAAGTAAATAACGTACGTTCCAGCGCCTTCCTAACATCAAAATCGTCAATCCTATGTACATTCAGGACGCGCCATGTAAGGAAAAACTAAGGCAATGAGAAGTGTGCTTAGCAGAGCCTCAAACCACATTGCAAGGAACTACACAACCGCCACAGTTATGTGAAGAAAATCATTTTAGGCACAGACAGATGGCGTCCCAAGACGAAATTTTGACTAATAATTTTTTTATCTCAAATTAAATACCAATTTCACAAATTTTAATTCATTTTAATTTAAGTGTACTTGTATTATATATAATTCACCAGAAAATGGGTTGTGAATCAGAATATTTATTTTTAGTTTAGCATGTTCTCCACTGCAGGGAGAATGTTTTATTATGTATTATTTAAAGTACCCCAGTTGATGGTGAGGTGGAGTTAATTATAACCAGCTGGGTTGTTAATCATAATAAACGCATATATATTTTGAGACATTTAAAAGAATATGATCGAGCTGTTTTCGATCCGATGATAAATTGTTCATGATAATTTTTTTCCAACTTTAAGAAATGGTGTAACTGTTTTATTTCTCATTAATATTCATAATATATTGATGCAACCATAATGAGTCTGTAGTATAAAAAATATGTTGATGCATTTTTTTATAAAACCAACTACAAATGAATATAAATATTATTTAAAAAAAATATTGTTATTAAATTCTAAAATACGTATGTAAATTAAAATTGCATTCTTCATTCAACTACATTTTTAAATAAATAGTTTTCGAAAAGAAAAAGATTTTATAAACATTTCTAATACATAAACAAAATCTAAATTTTTTTTAGAGATTTTTCTTTTAAATCAAAAGCGGGGTTTTTCGATAATTTTTTTTTTTGTGAAAATTGTTTGCCAAATTTTTAATTTTTAATAGATTAGGGCGCACTTTATCAGATAAATATCAATTACTTGTGGGTTAATGATTTTGTATAAAATACAGTGTTGCATCAAGGCGTATCCAACAAGCTATTCTGGCTTTAACAAACTGTCAAACGTCATATAAAAAAGTTTTTATTAACTACATACATACATATATATGTACATAATTTTATATGAAAACAGTCTGACAGCTGGCCAGTACCATCAGCTGCTTATCAGCTGTTTTAGTAAATTTATCTTATTTGATTAGCCTTGATATTTTTGCAGTTTTTTTATGTTTATTTTATATTGATTAGTTTTGTAAATGTTTTTTAAAATATTATCAAAATTGTATATAAACTTACACTAAAAATTATATTTTAAGTTGTTAAGGAAAAAAAATGTATTTTAAGGTGTGATTTTGTATAAATGCTTTCGTGTTTTAC
The DNA here is from genome assembly GCA_947311025.1 of Lypha dubia. Classification (NCBI taxonomy): domain Eukaryota; kingdom Metazoa; phylum Arthropoda; class Insecta; order Diptera; family Tachinidae; genus Lypha; species Lypha dubia. The sequence goes on along the minus strand of OX371262.1, from coordinate 5,517,824 downwards.
ACAAGAAAACCATTTAAAGACTGATCCAATATTTTAATAATGATCCTATTACGAGTCACCACAAACAAAATTTATAGTTGAGCAGTTGCAGTTGTCAAATTTCTATTACAGTTCAACTCAACTTGGTTGTGATTCGAAATAGAAAAACTAATTGTTTTTAAATAACTCATCTTCCAATTAGTTCTTCACATAGTTTTTTCTTATTTTGATTTACAACAAAATTGGTTATGAATCGTATAGCTGGGTTGAAAATCATAATAGGGGGCTGCATAAATATTAAAATACCTTTTTTTATTTTGCGAAAAATTACAAAATTCTTTCAAGTATTTCAAGTAGTTGTTTGAAATATTTATGTATAAATTAATATGGGGAATTACAAAATAGCAAAAGTGTAACTACATAGGAAAGATAAACTAAAAAGTAATTTGATAAAGAATTAGCAAATTTTTTTCTTAAATACAAGATTTACAAACATTTCAAATAATCTTTGTTTTTATTTAACTAATTTTGTAATAAGAATTAAAGGTTTTCAAAAGAAATGCTTGTTGTTTTAACTTTTAAATTTAACATTATGACACATAATACCTACACACACACACACACGCGCGCACACACTCCTGTAAATGTCATTAATTCCAAAAAAGAAAATATAGAAAGAAAAAAAAAAACTAAATCTTAAAAGTTCTTTATTTCTTAATAGTTCAAATGAGCTCTAATGTTTTTACTTGTTGTTAGTCCTAGAGAGTTTTAAAAGATTCACTACAACAACAATGTTGCTGATTTTTGCCATTAGATTTTTTTTTCTTGTTTGTTTTTTATCTCAGTTAAACCGAAAACTTAAATAAACTTTTTTTTTGCTCTTAAAAAAAAAGTACGAAGAAAATTCTTCAAATGAAAAAAAAAAAAAAAAAATAGAGGAAGAAAGAAATTCCATCTATTTTATGGCATGATTGTGACACCTCTAGTGTCCTTTGGATAATGTGGTTGTCACTAAGAATACAATGTTTAACGGCAAAGGCAGACTGTTGCATATGAGATAATAATGTACATATGTACATACATTAGGGTTGCGTTAGTTTACAACAGGGGTTCTCACCAAATTCCTGGTCACGGACCCCTGCAAAAAAAAATTTTTTTCGCGGACCCCCTTTGAAGCCCAGGTTTTTTTTTAGGTTGAATTAAAAACACAAAAAAGTAAAGAACAAAAAAATAGATTTTATTTTAAAAGTCGTATGATTTGCTAAAATCTTCATTTTAGATGGTTTTTTCGCATCGTTCGATATAGTTTTGTGGCATATAACGTACTGTAGACTTCACCGTTTTTATTTAAATATGTAAAGCTAAAATTTAAATAGCCTTCACAATATTTTCTTTTCTTTCAAACTAAATTTAATGGCAATAAAAACAATATCAGCTGTTATTTGATAGTGATGCCAATAACAGTCAGTGCTGAGTCTGGGGTACTGTATATTAAAAAATGAAGAGTAAGCGATTGCACTAGTATTTTGTTGTTTGTGTTTAAAGATTTTAAAACATAAATACATACATACATATGTACCAGTATGTACGTATCAAAAAAAAAAAAATAATTAATCTATAATAAAAACTTATAATATTTTTGAAAACACTGTTTTTTGGGCTCTTCACACGGACCCTTTGGATGGTTGCTACGGACCCCCAGGGGTCCACGGACCACCACTTGAGAACCGTTGGTTTAAAAGGTACAATCAAACAAAGTACCATTAATTTATATTTATGTACGTGAACAAGAGAATTTAATGGAACGCATGTTGATGTGAGTAATCGATTAAAAATGTGGTATGTTTTTCGCCTAATCTATAGATTATATTAGAAATTAAAAAAATATATATACATATATTCGAATAAAATTTAATCGAATAATAGATATTATAAATTATTTGAATAAAAGTTCCTACAACTTAAGTCATTATACTCCATTTTCCTAAATCAAAGCGATTTTACACATCATAAAAAGAAACTTTTAACTTAACTTTTGTTTATCTAAAACAAAATTGAGCGCAAACAACTTTTCAAATACAAAGATTTACTTTGTAGAAGAAAAAAAAAATTTTTTTTTTTTATCATGTATTTTATATTATCACCTTTCTAGCAATTTTTGTCATTTTATATCAAAGGTGAAAAGTATCATTGCCTCTTATGTTAATGTACTTTAAAAAACAGTAAGAAGGATGAAAAAAAATCAACAAAACTTATTAAAGGATTTCTAAGTTGCAACTTTATGGTTTAAAACACTAGAACACGATTGGCAACAACCGCAAAGTTTAGGTTGCAAGAGCAATATACTTAGAATAAGTACAGCAGCAAAGTTTAAAAAAATAGCAGCTTAAAATTTTTCGATTAATCGGAATTATTTTTCATTATTTAGTAACCGGTTTTAGCCATTGGAATTAATATTATACATTTAGATCTTGGCTACACGATAGTCAAGCTTTGGCCTGCCTCTCCAATATCTCTTCCTAGTCAAATAACGTAATTTAAACTTGAAAGCGGTATATCTTCCAAAGTATTAGACTTAAACAATTGTCAAACCAATTATCCGAACATCAACATACTCCAGTTCTTCAAAATTTAGAGTTATTTATAAATTAATAAAAACTTTACTCGCGAATGAGAACTCACGAATAACTGGTCCATCATTGAAGGTGACAAGAAAGAGGCTGAGTTTTCGAGTATTGATATGTTTTACTTAGCAAGGGACTAAAAAACACCCAAATCGTGAAGAATTAGAGGGTTAATCTAGGCGCACGGTAGTCCGCCAGGCCAAGTTCGGCCACACAGTGTGTATATTTTTAGCCCCCTCATAACTTTGCTCCTCTTGATCATAATAGAATGAAACTTGAAACATAAGGTCTCCCCATAGAGGTGACCTCACAGGTTAAATTTGAAAGTTTTAGCGTAATAGCTTCCCGAGATATTAAGGTGTGAAAAGTCCATATTTTAGTACATGTTCACTCACTCACTTACTCATCAATATTATTGGGCACTTCCAGTAAAGCTAGAGAGCTGAAACTTGGTACACAGGTAGGTCTTAGTGTGAAATTAACCAGAAAAATCTGAAAACGGGCAATTTCTTCCCAGGGGGACCTGGGTGGGGCACTTCCAGTATAGCTAGAAAGCTGAAATTTGGTACACAGGTGGGTCCTGATAAAAAATAAAAAAAATTATTTTTAAATGCGCACTTTTCACCTGAGGGGGACTAGGGTGCCCCTTCTTTATATGGGGCACTTCCAGTATAGCTAGAAACCTGAAATTTGGTACACAGGGAAGCAATACACATAAATATTTATACAAAAACAACTTTGGGAAAAGAAGTCAGATCCGCACAAAAACATAAATGTGAAAGTAAGGCCAAGTTCGTATCCAAAAAATTTCGGCCGTCAAAAGTACTGAGATCAAAATAAGGACCAAGTTCTTGATAGGTGCAATTCCATCTCATTTCTAGGCAACCTATAAGCTTGGCAATATTTTGCCAAGAATTCTTTCCCATATGAGAAACGCCAAAAATTTTGCCAAGCTTATAGGTTGCCTATGTTTTATGAAACTCTGCTATTTGTTTAAGCCAGCCTGTTGTGTTGTTACGTTGACGAAGTGCATTAGCAGCTAGACTTTTCCTTGCACATTACTTTAATTATTTCGCACACTCGTGCATTTGAAAACATTGTTGCTTTTCTTGTGTGTTTTTTTTTCTAGAATTTGTCTTATATTTTGTTTTTGAGATTTCTCCTCCTCCTCCTACTACCTACCCGTCCATTTCCATTGGGTTTTATTCTTCAAAATTTTCACTGGTGGAAATGAACTTTGACAAGTGAATGAATGAAGTGAAGTGAAGCGAAATGGAACTGTTGCAAGTAACATGTTGCTGGTTTTTTTTATAGCCAGTTTATGGCATCTTTTTTCTCATTATTATTTTCTATCAACTTGCTTAAATTGCAAACTGTTAAATGAAAATGAAATCTATGTCGTATTCAATTACAAGCTTTGCTTTGTTTCCGTTTTCTTCCTTTTAAGTAATTAATACGAAATTAAAGAAACTTCAGAGCAAACAAATTCCCTTTTATTGACTCCACTGGATGTTGTTTGATTGTTGTTTGTAGTAGAGATTAGTTTTAACAAATTTAAAATTCAATTAATTATTACTTAATGGCTAAATTATGTCTATTATTCGAACACTTAAAACTTTTTATGTTAAAAAAAACTTTGCAGGACTAGAGGAAAAATGAGAAAAATTTGTCACATGGAAAAAGTTTTTCGGTTTAAAATAAATCGAATTCCATTTTTGCCAAATCAAGATTAAAGCAGAAGAGAGAGAGGGAGCGTTTAGAGTTTGTAATTTAATCCGAAGGCATTGTTATTAGACTGAATTTTGTATTATTTGTAATATTAAGAGTGAGTTTTTAGGTGGCCGGTCAGAGATTTACACAACTTTAATCTGAATTCAACTGTTTTTAGGATAACAATTAAGTACATTTACTTGAAAGTTTAAGCGGCCAATGTTAGTGGGTTAAACTTACTGAAATACGGTAACACAACACATGTATAAAAAAGTCAGTTATCAAAATATGATAAACAAAAAAATATAAAAAGCAAGTTATCAAAATATGATAAACAAAATAATATAAGAACATAAATAACAGATTTTTTTTTAATTTTATACAATTTTTTTTTATTCTTTTCTATGCATTCAATTTACTTAATAAATATCCAAATAATAAAATCCAAAAATTTCTTCTTCTTTTGCATAAAATGCAGTGTTGCTTGGAAAAAGAAACTTGCCATTTGATGTTTAGTGATGCCAATTGTTAGTCTTCAGCATGGCCACTTGCACTCGATTAAAATAATATATTTAGATTAAAATAAACGTAGTTTAAAACTACGTTTAAACTTTATCCTAAAAACTCACTCTAAGAATATAATGCTGAAGTAATCAATTACAAAATAAAATTTTCGATTTTTTCGGCGCAATTTCAATCTTGACAACTTTTCGGAATTTACGGATTTTTTTTTGTGAAACTATGTGTTTCCAATGGAATTATAGTTCTAAGTATGTGTTAGTTTTCGTAAGTTCGAAAAATTTTATATTTATCCGCGGACTTTTGTTCCTGGCGAGTTTTCGCATTTTCGAGTATTCTAAGTAACAAGAAAAAAATTAACGTCAATTTATTCCACAGCGTACGCAGCAGAACATAACATTGTTTTCGGCAGCTACAACAATCTGTCAACAGAGTTCAAGTGTATTTCAGGTTTTTTTGCCGCCACAGTTCAGTACTTAAACGCATTAAATTCACTTTAAAGTTGACGCTCTTATGTTCTGCTGTATAAGTTATGAAATTCATTAATGTTGATACTTGAAAGATGTTGGAATGACCCATTCTGTTTACTAAACAACAATCACTTTGGATATTTTAAAGGAATTCTAAAAATTGTCTAAAAACAATGACCACTAAACAACTGACGCCATAAATACATACAATAAGTTTGAATATTTTTACAGTATGTACACTTAAATAGAAATTCATTTTACACTATCGTAGTTGTATTAAATAGTACTAATAATGATCCTTAATTTAATAAATAAATTTACTCGGACTACATCATAAACTACATCTGGATTTATTTGGGTTTGTATAAAAATATAAAATATACGCTAAAAATAAAAGTCCTAAAATTATAAGATAAGAGTGGCAATGCAATAAATTAATATTATGTTGAGATTTAGGCATTCGTCAAGTACCACTTTCTAGCATTCTCATTTTTTGCCAAAAAGAAATTACATATAATTGCAGCAGCATGTGTTTCATCCGATTATGTTTTAGTAGTAACTTTTAACTTTTATAACTATTAATATACTAAACCGATTTTAATGGGAATCAGTTTGTGCACATCCGCGAATTAATACCTTTGAAATGGTTTAGATTTTCTTCAAATCTATTGTACCATGTGAGTGTAATAGGGTTAACAAAAAGTCGTGTTGCCTATCAATTATACTGTACAACACAAAAAATAACATATTTTTATAGTGATTCGGAAAAGGACATTTTTAGATATAAAGTCTGCTTATCACTTTTATATAAAACGCACATTAACCTCTTCGTTTAACCGTTTTAAATGGTATAATTTAAATTTAATTTCCAATAGGTATATAACAAATATCTTTATAGCATTGTCACTCTAAATGTAAATATTTATTAGTATGTACTACAACTTATTATATACATAATAAAAAAAATATATAAGAAATTTTCTATAAAAAGTTAAATGTTAGTTAAGTGTTGTAAGTGGTTAATTAAAGTATTTGAAAAATGTTTAAGAAAACAAAGCGTGTGAAAGAGTGAAATAAGACAATAAATGTTTTGAACTTTTTCTCCCAAAGTAGTGTAATTGTTGTTGTATGTAAAAGTATTTTATAAAGTTTATGAAATTATATATTTAAAAACAAAAAGTAAAATTAAAAATTATATTTAATATACACAACAGTTTTATGTGGCAGAAGATTTTTTTATTAAAAACTTTTCATCTCATGAGAGAGAAATTACGCACTCACCACAATTGCAGCACCGCTATCACAATCACCATCGACTTACGACATTTTTCGTATGTAACGGAAAATAAAGACGAAGACCAATTTTATTGTTTTTTATTTATTTTTGTTTAATAGTTTGTACTTTTTCTATTTTTTGGATATTTCTCAATATCTTTTTGGACTTTTGTGAGTTTTATTTTGTGAAATTAGGTGATTCTTTACGATAAAAGGTACTTGTGCTAAAATTTCCGAAAATGTTCGAAGTTTTGCAGTTTTGGAAAATTTTTCAGTTTTATATTTTTCTCATATAAAATTTAAGATTTCTGACGAATTTTTAGACGTTTTTCAAATATGTATACAAATAAGACATTTTTCGAACTTTTTCACTAAATTTTTCGATTTTTCAAATTCGATTCGGACTAGAGTTTTGAACTTTTTAGTGAAACTATGGGTATTTTTAGAGAAATTTTTGGTTTTCCAAAAATTTATTAGACATATGTATTTCGAAATTTTCGAAATATTTTGGATCACTTAGAGAGCATGTGATACGTAATTAGGCCCTCATTGATCGATTTGGTGCTGAATGGGTTAAATAAAATGTTTATACCGACATTTATGTTGTGTTTATTTAAAGTTTTAATGAAAACTTAAACTTATTAAAAAATTTGTTGAAAAAATCATTACATATGCACACACAAACAAACATACATACATACATACATATGTATTTATGTGCACATGGATATATGTATATGGATGCCTGTGCATGTGTGTTGTTGTCGGTTCTGTTTGAAGTGTATTTTTTTTTTAATAAATATTGTCTGTTTGCTGTTGTTTTTATTTGTTGGTTTGTTTGTTTGTTTCCGTGGAAGTTTCAGGGTTACAAACGCGAGTGCCCCTTTTTTCGTTTTGAGATTTCCAATTTTTTTTATTGTATTTTCTCTGGATTTTTTTTATATTTTATAAAAAAATATTCAAATATTCTTTTTTTTTTATTTAAGTTAAATTATCAAAAATGCCAAAAACAAATTTTAAATGCATTCAAAAAACTTTGAACTTGAATTTCAGTAAATAAAATGTAAAATCATAATTATAATTAAATAGGAAAAATATTTTATATTTTGATAAAAATATGTGAAATAAAAATGTTTATTTAAAGAAAATTGTAGGTCAAAAAATTTTAACATACCATGCCGGAGGGTAGAGAATGGCTCATACGCCACATACGTTCGCCGCTAGAAAAAAAAAAATAAAAATACAATACAAATAAGAAAGAATAGTTTAAAATTTTGCGAATAAAATTTATTTTTAAAACTGAAAGAAACTCTCAGTTTAAAGGTTAATAAACTTAACACAAAAGCTTTGCGCTGTTTGTTTGCTTTAAGAAAATAATGAAAAATAAAATCGAGGCAAAAAAGGAAATGAAATACTATAAAAACAAAAACAAGAAAGAACTATAAAGTGGCTTAAGCAACTGTAAAAAATTTAGTATAGAAAAATTTCCACTTGGCTTGTGCTTGTTTTCTTAATTAACAAAATAGTCTGTATTATTATTTACGCATACATAAGCAAATACAACAACCGTCCGTCCATCATTCAGTCTATTTAGTAAAATATATGCGTGGAAATATTAAAAGAATGATGATTATTGCATCAACAGAACCAAAAAGTTACCTTATCACTTTGATGCGCACCTGACATTAAACTTTCATCTTAAATCAGATCTGTCTACTAAAAGCTTTTTTTTGTGCAACGTTTAAATTGTGGTCCTAGTCTTGATAGGAATAAAAATGTGTTTGTTGCAACGTACAGTGGGGATTTTGGCAAAAAAGAATTAAAATACGAGAATTCCGACACCAATGAGATTTCATTTGGCTCTTAATTAGGTTCTATTGGGTTTATTTTTCACTTTGGATCTTATGTTTTTATTGGGAACGTAGCCGCAATAGCCCAGCTTATTAAGAGTTCAAAAATATTTCATCCTGATATTTTTGATCTTCAAACCGCTAGGGTCATGCGGAGGGGACGTAGGGGGCAACTTCCGTATTTCCGAAACGGCTTGACCGCTTCTTATGAAATTTTTTATATAACACCCAAAATATGCACTAGAAATATTTTGTATTTCAAAACAACGTTTGCCGGGTCATCTTGTTAATAAATAGAAAAGTATTCTAGAGGATCTATAAATGACAAAATTCTGGGGATGAATAAATATAAATATATATACAAGATAATTGATAACCATCTGTTTATTCGGTAGGAGAGCTTTCTTTTATTTTCGCTGTTAAGAATAATTTTTATTTTTCTGTTCCGTTTGGGTACTATTTGTATCAATTAACTTTTCCTCATTCCAATTCCTTTGGAATAAGTATAACAACTTTAGCCTAATTTCGCAAATTAGTTTCAAAACAAAATCACTTTCAATAAATCTCGTCATTCTTAAGGAAGTTTATGTTGTTTAAGAGAAATACAAAAATACAGCCGCAAGACAAATATATATATATAAACACAAGTTAAAGAGGGTAGAGTGGAAATCAAGACCAACAAAAAAGTTTGGACAAATTATTTAACCTTGACTCGAAAATAAGAAATAAATTTTCTATGGATTTTTTTCTTTTTCTTGTAATTTGTTTGAATTTCCTTTAGCAGGCGCCTAAAAGTAGACATTTAGATTTTGTGTACAAAAATGTTAGTATGCTTTTTTGTACGTTTTTTTTTTTTTTTTTGGCAAATATCGATGAAAGTAAATTGTTTTTCTAGGGTCATAAATATAAAACAATATAGTTATTTAAAACTAAAATAAAACAGCAAATACAAAAATGTAGAAAAGAAAATTTGCAAAAAGAAAAGTAGAAATAAAATAAACAAATGACACATGAATGACCTTTATATATGAGATATTGAGCCAAAAAGAAAATTATCTAAATCTTTAAGGCGCCTAAAAGTATAGTTAGCATTAAATTTTATAAAAAAACTTCACCTTGAAATAAAGATTTATGAAAGATGACTTTAAGTAGAAGACTTTCTTTTTTTTTTTTTGTAAAATATTTTAATTGATATTGAATATTCCTTTAATTGTTTATCCTGATTACTGCCTCCTTCTTAGGATGAATTCATTAATGTGTGTCACTTCCCCATTATATGTTAATCTCAACATTTTTAATACAATTTAATTCACTTAAAATCACATAATTAAATAAAAAGCTTTTGTTTGTAAACTTTCCTACCAAATTCAAAACAAACGAGAAAAAAAATCCTATAAAAAAAAAGCAAATTGAATTCAATTCAATTGAGAAATTTATATATAAAAAATAAAACAAATAAAATATTATGGCTAAGGTTTAAAACCAAATATCATTTTAGCTTTAGTGAAAACCAAAATGGACGATATACACTTCATTCCATAAATATTAAAATAAAAAAGTGAAAAAAGCAATTCCAAGAGAAACACCAAAAATTCTTTTCAAGCTACGAGGGTAGCTTAATAATTCCTTGAGTTGAGTGAATACAATAAACAGTCATGCCACAAAATTCAATTTCGATCGAAAGTGGTTTTAATTTCGAATGACGAGTCCTTAGAAAACGACAAACGAAAATTTTGTTTGAAATAAAACCGGCGGCAGGAAAAAACTTCCCCCACCCAAAAAAAAAAAAAAAACGAATAGTTGAAATATTACAGCAAAGTAATGTATGGAGGCCCAGAGCAAGGTTTATTGGGCCGCCATTTATTTCTTTTTTCTTGGGGAATTATTTTCTGCATTTGAAATTAATAAATGAAATAAAGCCGAAAGTAAATACCGACAAATTTTGCATACTTTAAGGAGACATGTTAATCTTTTAACTAATCTACAAAGCTTATAAACAATGTTTATTTGCTGCTCCTAAAAGTATGAACATATTGGTATTAGTAAATTTAAGATACACAATAAAACCGTGCATTAAACTAACACTAACTTTAATAATCGTTTATCAATAAGGGCGTAAATTAGGTTAGAGCAGAAAAAACTTTTGTTTAGGGGCTGTGCATATATTTTATAAAACACCGTTCCTTCGCGGAAAGAGAGAAGAGAGGAAGCAAGGCCGAAGGAGTGCTATGATCACGCGGACAATCAGCCCAATTATGAATAACAATTCCCCAGGAGTATTTTTTCTACTTCCAGTTTCACAATTTAAAAAAAAAAAATTTTCAAATTGGGCTGAATTTTTTAAGATAACTAACAGTAAAACAAATAAATTTATTTAAAAAATTTGATCACCACTATATTCTATTTTGATTTCCGTTTGGGGGATAACATTTGCCAGCTTCGTTTATGGCTTTAAATAAATATTAACAACAAGTTTGTATAAACCCCATCAGCAGGCTGGTTGGGTGTATTATAAAAGTGAGAACATTTGAGAGTATAACTGTTAGCGCAGCTTTAGGCGAAAAAATGTCTACATAAAAAAACCATAGCATACTTTATGGAATGTACATAAACCGCAACCGAATAGCAACGAAACTAACGTAAGCGGAAGGAAATTGTTAATAAAAAAATAAACCAAAAGAAAATTTTTAAAACCAAAACGTATTAAACAATAAAATTTTGAGAATAGTGGAAATGGCAAATGTACAAACATATACCGAAACAAACAAAATATATACACACACACACATCCATTGATAGAATTGAAATGATACCACGATATCGAAAGAAAACCTATTAAAAGTGTAAATATTGAAAACAGTTTTCATTCAATTTCATTTTAGCACAGGATTAATCAAAGTGCTCAAAGTTATAAGAAATTTCCAGCAGTCTTGTCAGCAAAAATATTAAGAAGAAACTAAAGAAATTAAGATCCACAGATGATGACTGGCCAATTTTAGGAAAATTTTTAGAAAATTATTTTTAACAAACATTTTCAGACAATATTGATAAATACACATATACGAGGACCACCATTCTCGATTTCTATAGGATGTGCGAGTAACAATAAATCATTGAAAAATTGTCTGACAAGGCTGCAACAACGCCATAGAAAAATTTAGATGGCTGAGTGACTTTCAATGAGGGCATTTTTTCATTTCGAGAGATCAAACTGCAGGATATCGGGGGGTTTATCATGGGAATTAAAAAGACTTAATTTAAGGAAGGAATAACAAATAATTCAATTAGTTCTACGGGTAGAAGTGTACTTTCGCGCTACCCTTCCTAACCTAAACTATGTAAGCAGCATCGCCTATACGAGTCTGGTGGAATGTGGATAGCCACCCCCGGGTTTCAGTAACTACCAAAATCAATCAGCAGTCACATGTTCCAGTATTCTCAAAGATGACTTTGCTTTTTCTAGATTCGCGAAAAATATACTTTATTCCTATGAGGTTGATGGCAGACTTTCGTCTTACTCTCAATATGAAGGATAACTCAATGGCTACTTATTGGTGAGGTTTCCTACGGGAGACCACGTGGTGTTTGTATTTGCTACCAAAATCGCTAAGAGAAGTTTTGATTTAATGCCACTATACTGAACTAATGTCAAATGGATGGTTTGACTTTCGAACCATAAGCTTGTTGGTGTTTTTGCTAAGCCAACAATATCTGCAGCGGTGTTTACTCTGTAATCGGGTGGTGAGTAAGTCTCTAATTATGCTCCCGACAATCTAATATCATGTTTATTGATGAAGATGCAGAAGTAACTTGAGTGCTGAACACTCAAATTCAAAGAAAGACAATAAAATCTACCTTTCTTAATTACTCTCAAAATGTCTTTTGTTTATTTCAATATTTTATCAAATAGTGCATGAAATATTTGTATAAGGAAAGGAACACCATCCATAACACATCTGTGTTTCTTTGTGAGCATTTTTTTTATTAAAATATTCTTTTTTTCCATTATTTCTTTAAAATGTTCATTGCTAAGGCAAAAAAAAAAGGCTGCTATTACTTTTCTCTTTCAGTCAAGAGCCAAAGAAAATGTCTGCTATGATTGCTTGACATTTTTACGTCGTGAATTGTGTATTTTTCTTTTTTGAAGGTATTGTTGTTTCCATTTCTATGAAATGTATCCATCACCACCAACAACTTTCTCCGATGAATTGATACATTTTACCATTCTATTTCTAGATTTTTAATTTCCCGATAGAAAAATACAACAAGATAAGAGCAGGCGAAAAAACACATACAAGTCAATTTTACATTTGCTGTCACAGGTTTCTAGAGTGGCTCTGATGTTTATTATATTGTAAATTTTGTAGCAATTTGCATTTTATAGAAATCCAAAGTAAATTTAATTATGCTGAAATGTTAAGTGGCATAATGCAAAAGTGTTACTCATTTAGAAATTAGTGGCTATAGTGAAGAAATTCAACGAGGTTTTAAAGCCATTATTTTGGTAACTGCTTTTTTTGTAAATGGTCCTGAGAGCCACAAGAAAGAGCTTTATGGTCCTACGAACCGACTAAAACTAATATTTTTCATCTTTTTAATCTAAATGACAGTTATGAGGCTTAAGTTCTAAACCTTTTTTAGCCAGAATGCTTTGGAAAGCGACAATAAGCGAATTATTAAGGGAAAAGTTCCACAAGCTACACGGCAGAATGTAAAGAAAAAAATACTCCTCATATTCTGATTCAAATTTCGAATTCTGTTTAAGATTTACAAAAAGTTTTATTGAAGTTTACTAACAAGAAATTCTCAAAGATTACAACACACACATTGACAAACACATTGTTAAGAAAATACGCATAACAATAGAAAATAATACCATTGAAATTACTTCAAATATATTTTTTGCAATTACGAAAAAGAAATTAAGAATTCCTCTGACCACTTGAAATTATACTTGCAACCAAACCAAAGTATATTTTCTTTCAAAAAGCAAACAAAAATTGTACGTTCCTAAACTAACAAAAAAAAAGAAGAAAAAAAACACACAACTGGCAACGTCAAGTTAAACAACGGAAGCGGAAGTAACTATATGAACAAAAGTAGAGGGTACACCTACACAGGCATAAAGCAGTCAGGTGGGGTATAAGTAGAGCTCTAAATAATATAATAAAAAAAATATATATGTATGTATATACACACATACACATAAATGAATGATAGAATAAAAGAACGAAAGAAAGAAAAAGTGGAGGTATTTTAAACGAGTTTAGGCATTACTACAAATGCACATACCGACAAATATTTAATAAAAAATGTATGTAAGAGTATATGTATAAAATTCATATAAAACAAAATATAGAAGAAAATATATACATAAATAAACTAAATAAGTAGTTCATAACAAAGTATGGAATGTTGTACAATGAATGGTTAAAAGAAATGTCAGGAAAACATTACACTACGCTCAAAAGTAAGAGTTGTACTTTTTTTGGCATCAAGTATTTAATACTGCAGCAGATTATTAACATAAAATAGAAAACCAAAGAATTGTTAGTCAGCAAATAGTATAAAAGTGCCACGTTGGAGATCAAGGAGATCAGTTGAGTCAGTACCTACTTTTCGGCTTAACCAGATGATGCTCTTAACACCGTTTGAATTTATCGGTTCACTACTAACCCGAAGCCCCCCGAGTGCTCACAAGTGTGACACAAAGAATGGTGTTGGCTGAAGTGGTTAGCGCGTTGACTGCTAAGCAAACAATGACGTGCGGCCTGGGTTCAAACCTTAGCCAGAGCAAGTCAATCAACATCATTAATTTCTCAAATGTACATTAGTGAGACATTGTATTAATTGTTGTCGGACTTATTTACGTGATGACGGCATAGCACTGGTCACTAAAAAACTGTTCCGACAGCGATTGATGCTGTTCAAAGATAATGTACACAACATCGCCCTCCTTCGTCGGTTAGCAGAGACATCGGCGAAGTAAAACAATTAATAAAATGCCTGCCAATACAGCTTAACAAAGTTAATGCGTCTACCTAACACTGCTATAAAAATTAACATAACGGGCAAAGCAGAGTTGTAAAAGAGTTAAGCCTTCTATATCTTAAACATCTATATTCTCTACTCTATCCCTCTCTCTGAGTCCGGCACAATGAACTGCATACGTAGGGGTCATCCCCTGAGTGCTGGTCCTAATTAAAAAAAAAAAAAAAACAAGGATCACATCATGTGGCAACTTCTTATGGATGAGCCAACTATCATGCGAAGAAGCTTCTGGGGGCTTGACATAAGTTGTCCGAAGGCACACTAGCTACTAGCACTGGGTTGAGCATCAGCCAATACCTCTTCCAGCGATTTTGGTAGCAAACACAACCAGCACGTCTAATTCCGAATGAGACCTCGCCAATATGCGTTCACGGAATCATGCCGCTATCGAGGGTAGCACGATGCGTCCCATCATATAAATCTACAAGGATATAGAGTATGCCGTAGGATAAAGTAGCAACAGTATATTGTTACTGGTCAAGCCTAAAAAGAGAACCATTTAAGATTAATTTTCTATCGACTGTTCACGTTCTACCAGACTATCAGAGCTTATCCTACTTCCTTTTATATGTTATATACACGACCTGTTACTCTGTTGATTTAGCGATTAGGTAGTGAGTTTTATGGATGCTTGGCCAAAGGTAATTGGTCTCAAAAGAATTCAATTACCCCTTTCCCAGGTCTTAGAAGACAGGTGTATCCTGGCATAACCACCTCTCAAACTTCGCTAACTTTACCGCACTTCTTGACGATGCAGAGAATACATTCAGAGTCTCTGCATTAGAAAATTAAAAATAATCAAATTTAAATTTTGATTTCTTCTTTGAAGGGCCTTTTTTTAATAAAAAAAAAAGTTCGAAGGACCATAAACGCAACACAGATTTTTTTGTTTTATCCTACACATCTCTAAAAAGTGTAAGCCTATACGATAACATGACTGAAATTTCTTTTTTTCCTTGTTTTTTTTTTTTTTTTTTTTTTTTTTGTTACTTATTTTTTATTTTCGAGTGTATAATTTTTGTTAAACCAAAAAGACTGTAGTGAATAAATTCTCGTGTGAATGCATTTTATACATTTTGCTATTGTAAATGTGGTAAAGATGCTTCTGATGTACGTGTACATGTACGAGTTATTCTGGCAATCGTAATATTCTTTATGGTAAATGATTCAGCAGTTGCTACAGCACCAAATTCTCGAGCAGAGAGTAGAAGGGACGAGACGAGTGTAAAGATGGTTTAATAACTGCTCTGTCTCTGTGAGTATGTATTACTGTGTGCCTTTGTTCGTTCTCCTTTTGCTAGTGTATGTGTGATGTTGAGTATGGCCTTGACATAATTTAACAAAACAAAATTATAAGTTGAACCTAAAAAAATGCAAAATTACAACATTTTTCGAAACACATAAAAGCGAAACTGAAACAAAAGCTCTGATATAAAACTGAGGAGATGCTGCCTGATTCGAAATGGGGAATGCGAGTAAACATTTAAAAAAAACGAGGTGAATGTAAAACTACAGTTTAAATTTTATTTAAAAACAAAAACATTTAATTTAAAATCCAAATTTATGCAACAAAATACAACATTTAAGAAACCATGTGTTAGCATGTACTTGATAAAGGATATCTAAATTTCAAGTGTTTTTGTAGTTGTAACAACATTTCTACTGTGGAGAGAGAGAGACACAAATATTCAGAATGCGAGCAAAAGAGTTACAAAATGTGTGTTAAAGAGTGCTTAACTATTATATTTTAAAAGAGCAATGTACTCATTCACTCACTTCCTTTATCTGTTTTACAAGTATGTAAAAGTGTGTGAGCATTGTGTGTGTGTGTGTATGTGCTATAGTTGCTTTATTATTTAAATTGTTTAGCATACTTTTAAGGGGTGTATGATTGTTCAGTATTTTATGTTGATCAAAATTTAATTTTATATAGTAAAACGAGTACAAAAACACGAATATAATATTTCGTAATTTTATTTTGGGAATAATTTAACACAAAATGAATTAAAAGCATTATTTATAGGATTAGATTAAGAAGCAACTTTAACCTTTTATAGGTAAATTATAAAAGAACACGTAAAACAAGTGTTGGCTTTAGGTCTAGAAATTACTGTTTTATTTGTTTTATTTATTACGGTCAAAGTGCGCAAAGAATTAAATGGGAAGAAATGGTACAATAGCAAAAATTAATTAGTACGAATTAAACACTCACAAAAAAATATTTCAATAAAATTCAGGTAAAATGGGTTCAAAGCTCCATTGTAACTTGACCGATTCAGTTTCTTATAAAATATGGTGACCATTTTATCCTGATGTTGTAAAAGGGTTCATTTATACCCTAAAAGTATGCTATGAATTTTTAAAGGACACACTAAAAGCATGTCAATTATTAAAACAAGACTGATTTGTTCCCATAAATATTTTACAATTGCATATTACAGGCTATTCACACATTACGTAACGCTACAAGTGGGAGGGCTGCGGGTGAGGTTAAGGATTTGTTACAATGAGGATATTTTGTATTAAATCTTTGGTAAAACGGTTTTAAATGTAAACGAGGGGGTGGTCCGAAAACAGCATTACGTAGTATTTAATAGCCCTTTAGTGGAAATTTTGTAAAACTAGTTACGGCTGAAGTAGGGGGTGGCCATAAAATCTCCGAAAATGTTAGCATTACTTAATATGTTAATAGCGCCTTAGTGCTAAAAATTCTTTATTTAAAGAAAGAAAAATAAATTATACAACTCATAATCAGTTTTAGAATATTTTAAACTTTTTCTGGCGTTTCCGACAAGCGGATTTTCTTTCACATGATTTTTGGTGTCTTTTCTGTCCGACTTTGAATAAAAATTCGTTAGCATTTGAAGTCTTTCTTATCGAATCGTGGGGTTGGATTGACCATCTATTTCGAATCGAAAACAAATCGTTTCGAACTGTAATGTGAATGCGTTAAAAATTCGATTTTTTTTTCAAATCAAATTACAGAAAATCCTAACCAAACCAATTTGAGAAAAATAAATATGTGTTTGCTGTAAAGATGTCGCGACGAGAATACAGCCGTTAAATTTAGTGATAAATAAATATATAATTTCTGTTGCATACTTTCAAGGTATTTGAAGGTTTATTTATAAATTTTATTTCCAAAACCCCGACTATTAGAAAACATCTCTTGGTTTTTCATCGCATTTTTTTATAACAATTAAATTAATTAAGTTAAATTTTTTATTGCATTGGAAAATGTTTCACACCCTTCAAATAGCCACAACGACAGAAAAAAATAACACATTTTAGTTAATTTTCTATATTATTTTCTTTTCAAATGTTTTTATTTTTTTCTTTTCCTTCAATATTGCTAAAATAACATTTGGCTTGATGTAGTTTCCTGGCTTTTAATACCAATGTTTTTAGTGTGATGTCAGCATTTGCTGCTTTTTAATTTAGTTCTATTTTTATAAATTTCTTTTTTTTCACACTTTTTTTCACTGTTTTCATATTATTTTAGTGCTATTGCCTTAAGCGGCTTAAATGGCATATAATAAACGCGCACGGACTACAGAGTATATTATGGACGACTTACTTACAATTTCAATTGAGTCATTGACCTACACTTTGGTTGGGTGGATAGAAAAAAAAAATAAATATATATTATAAGGGAAAAATAAAATGTAAATGAAAAAGAAATGCTTTCATTTCAATTAAACTAAAACGTTGCTTCCCCCCACCAACCAACAATTTTTGCCGTTAGAATTGAATAAAAGTTTTTGATTTGTTAGCATATTTTTAGGATATCAAATGAAAACAATAAATAAGCAAACAAAGCTAAAGTAAAATAAAGAGTATTTTTAGTGGACATTTTAACAAAAATTACATTGTGTGCCGCCATGTTAATAACACTTTTTTTCTTTCATTCAATTAAATTTTTGAATAACGATAATCTCTTTAACTGGCCAAAAAAAAAAATTAATACTGCGACAGTGTATCTAGAGTGATTTCCTTTTGAGGATTCTGGACCAGATGTTATAATTTGTAAAAATTTTTATATATATAATCAAATATCGCTTTAGAAAATTTTTGTTTGTGTAATTTTTTTTCTTTTGCGTTACATTTTTAGTTACCAGCCCCTAATGAATACTTTCTGACGCAGGAATATATGCCCATAAAATTCTACTTACTAAATATTTTCTTTTGTTTTTCATGTTCATTATATTTTCTATTTACTTGTGCTTTCAATAAAAGAATTTTCTTATCAGCCAAAAAGTATGTTAGAAATCTAAATAAAAAATACTACGTTGTATTTTAAAACAACTAACGATAGCAATCGAAGTAAAGATATTTCTTTGTGAGAATTAATTAAACTAATGCAGCAGTAGCCAAGCTATCAAAATAGAATATTTGAAGTTGTACTTTAAAACTTGTATCGATATTAACTTTAATTCAACAAGGAATTATTACATTATTTAAGCGCGAAGTTATTATTTAAAAAAATAAAGTCAACTTTTAAGCTTTCGAAAATTATAAATATTATTTTAAGTATAACCAGCACATTATTCAACATTAAATTGTTCACTATAAAATTTGATTTGATATGAGTTGCTTCTCTTGGCAGGCGCAGCTGTGATAAATAATCATTATTTAAATTTATAAAACTAGAACTTACAAGTGGAAATCGCACTGCAGCACTTGACAACTTAAGCGAGAAGAATATGATGAAAAGTGAGCAAAAAAAAAAAAGAAACACGGCAATCTAAAATAACTTGTTTTAACGTGTGGCGAAAAATAAAAACTACTCTGACATTTAAACACACAAACAAGCAGCACACGACCTCATGACAAAAAAAATATTTCATTCATAAAATCTAGCAAAATTTAAAGGGGGAAGGAAAGTGTGGCAAATAAACAAAGAGAAAGATATAACCTCCTAAACGTTATATTGTAGACAAAATCACTTCTGGATACAAAAAAAAATAAGAAACATTTTAGAGAAGTTTTACAAGTATGTCTGTTTTTAAATAATGATACAGATACACATAAACACTAAGCAATCCTCTTCAAATGTATCCTTATGCAAAAAAAAAAATCTTCTTAACAGCATAAAGAGCATACAAAGTTTCATATTTTGTAAACAAAAACAAAAAAAAGGTAACAAAACTTCAACACATTTCAAAAACACACACCAAACTTATAATCATTCCAACCAACTCACGCATACACATTTATATACATACATATCCGTGCTTTACGATTAACGTGCAAAAACTAGGACTAAATTCGTTTCCAAAAACAAAAAAAAATGGCTGTATACAAAAAGTTTGTAAGTTTTTTTTTTTTTTGGTACAAAATCTTGTATTCAAAACGATTTCTTTGCAAATTGAATTAATATTGCTGTAGACAATAATAATTGTTAGAAATTTCTATAATAAAATCTATTTAGAAAAGAACAAGATTTCTGTGGCATACTTTCGGGTGTTTTTTTTAGCTGTACTTTGAAATATTTAATATAATTAATTGTTATCGAGTTTAACAATTAACAGCATACTTTTAGGAACACAAAAACAAAAGTTTTAAGTTATTCGGTAAATTATCATCTTCATCATGTTGTTAATTTAAAGAATTTGAGATCTAAAATCTGCTTTAAAATCTAGAAATTTTCAGGGAAAGTTTTATTAAAGTAAATTAACTTTACTTTTAGTTTAATAGAATATCTTTTAAAATACAGAAAAAGTAAGTTTTATAAGTATGTTTTTTCCTAAAAGAAAACTGGATTTTTTTCTATTTGTTGAAATTAGTATTTTTCTTTTTAAAATTAAGAAAATTAAAACAACTAAGGAGTCATTAGTTTCTTATCTTCTAACAACATACTGCACAAAAAAAAAATATGATTTCATAATCCTAAAAGTATGCTTGATAGTAAGTCAACAGGTATACACAATAACAACACTCAAATTACCTTCACAACTTCTGGATTGTGTGCGTGTCTTTATACCTTAATCTCTTTAAAATGTTTGTTACATACATACATATGTACATATGTATGTATGTGTGTATGCGTGCATGTGTTAATTTGCTCTATAGGACATGTGTGTTATATATAAACTAATAAATTTACATTTTAGGAACTTAAGTTTCTGTTTAAGCATTCTTTCTCATTTAAAATGCAATTTAATAAGAAAATTTAATTCTGTCTGGGTATTATAAATTTTGCCTTAAGATATGCAATTAATATTAATTAAAATTTTGTAATATTTAAGTATGTACTAAATAAATTACTATAATTCTCTGTAAACTATTTTAAATAATTTAATAGAATTTCATTAAAAATTTTAATTAAAATATATTTGTGGTATTTTTGAATTTAGTTGATTAATTGCTTATCAGTAATTTTGATCTAAGAATATTTTGTTAAATATCTTTAAATCTTATTGTTCATTTTGCTAATTAACAACAAAAACAATTAAGTTGCATACTTTTAGGCTTGTAACAAAAATTTGTCTTGGTCTTAAAGGCTAACTAAATCTTTAAAATAGTTTGACAAATATATTTAAAGAATCTTTAGATTTTTGCGGCAAATATAATTATTTCTACTATTATTATTTAAATGAGTAGCATACTTAAAAAGAGGGTCAATAAAGTTAGGTGGAAGTTTTCAGCATCAACTAAAAAGATTAAAGCATACTTTGGGGAGTTAAACTTTAAAGCTGGAGGTTTACGCGTCGTACGCGGCTGTCAAAAAAGTAGAATCAGTGTAATTGTATGTGGCAAGTTACACAGCACAACGCGAAGAACGCTTAAAAACGTACGACGCGTAAAGTAGGTTTACTTTCTACTTTTGTACGCGTATCTCGCGCCAAGATAAAATGACAGCTGGTTTGGATAGCCAAGCATGACAAATTATATTATACTGTCAATGTTATCGATAAATATATTTGTTTCGTGGATTAATTTCTTCTATTTTTTGTACTAATAATAAATTTTTTATGAAAATACTTACACCACACATGATCAAAACGAAACAATTAGCGTGTAAAAAGCGTTGCATGTAACTTGAATTTAAATACGCGTATGAAGCGTGAAACGCGTCAAACGCGCAACGCGTAAAACGCGTAGTATGGACCTCCAGCTTAAGTTAGGGGTTTTTAATAAATTATAAACAATTACGTAATATTTTTTTATTCGCTTTTTTTAATTGTCACTACTTTATTTTTAACTTTCATAACATACTTTTAGGTGTTAATATCTTAAGATGAAACCTTTTATGACATCTTTTTATATATAATTTTTTTTTTTTAATTTTTCTTGCCTTCATTTAATTGTCAATATCGCAATACATATTTTAATTTTTCAAATTTGTTGATTTTTATTCAACGAAATACTTTTTTTATTCATGTGATATTTTTCAAATGTTCTAAATTGTCCTGAATTTGTAAGCGAACGCAAATACCATTTGCAACAGATTCATATTCAATTTAATTGCATAAAATTTGTTTGAAATTGTTTTCCATCACAATTGAGATTTATTTAAATTAAGGAAATTCTATAAAAAAAATATCGCCTGTAGTATTCTCCATTCGGTTACAATACTTTTGTTTATATCCTTACAATTTTCCAAATCAATGCTTTGAAAAAAAAATTTACTATTTTTCCAGTTTTCCAAACTGGCCAGCAAGCGTAGGGGGAAGGGGGTTGGGCAAAAGAGAAATAAAATATTCTAACAATTGTAGCTAAAATAGAATAGAAAAAGAAAAATCACAGGAATTTCAAATAATAAAACGAACTGAAAAAGTTCACGGTTAGTAAAGCACAAATTATAGATTTTTTTCTCACATTTTTTGTTGGTGTTCAAAGCACAAGAAAGAAATATAATAATAATAAGCTGAAGACTGGGATTGTGTTCGCTTGAATAGAAACAATATGTTGAAGATATAAAAATTTTAACAGCCACACAAAATCAAAAAAAAGCAACTTGTTAAATATTGTAATACAACTAAACTAGTGAAGGAATAAATAAAGTGTTTTTTTTTTCTTTTGGTGTGGGTTCAATAAAAGCATTTACAATTTTAAGGAGGTTTGCAGCATATTGACCAAATTAAAATGTTGACAACTTTTATCCTTTCAAACTGAATTTTAATTACTTCTCAAGGCAACTAACTTTTAAGCATTGTTCTTTAATTTTTAACATCATTACTTTTCTTTCAAGTGCTGTCAATAATAAATTCAAGCTTTATAATAACCCTGTCGGAAACTGAGTTAACTTTAAACTAACTTTAAAGTATGGAATTAACTAACTATTTTAACATTGCGATGTCCTAGGAAGAGTAGTCAGTTTTACTTTGCATTACTTGTAGCTAACTTTAAATTAGTTGGAATAAGTCAAAAAGTAGTTTATTAGCATACATGGGACTTTTTGATTGGCATTGAATTTTCATTGACATTATTTTAAACATTTACAATGAAAAAAAAAGTCAGTACCAATAAATGCCAATGCTTTTTTTAAATATAATTTTTCTATTTATAATGAAAAAACAATGAAAGCTTTGATATACTAATTACAATTGATAAAAATATAAATAATACTATCTGTATAAAAAAAATATAGACACAATAGCTTTTGGAAAAATAAAATTAATAAATAAAATACAAACCAAACTATGTACATACATACATACTCGTATACATTTACATAAGTATATACATCCATATGCACGTCTGAGAGTTTATGATAATGCTTTTGAAAAACCTTATCATTAATTATTTGTAATGCTTTTACTTTTTAACTAATTAATAATGAAATTATTTCATTGAAAAGCATTATCATTTTTCAAAATAATGATACAATGTCAGTTAAAAATTTAATTGGCATTGTTTACAAGTCAATGCCAATGAAATCGACAATTAATTAGTCAATTTATTTAATTACTCGCATGTATGATATATACATATACTACATACATACATACATATATATGTATGTATGTGTATACCAAGAAAATTATATCGAATTTATATTGATTCCTTAAAAGCCAAATTATCGTAAACGAGAAAATATTGGGTGTATGCGTAGGAGGTGAATTTAAATCAAAAGCATTCATTAATTGTATGCAAAAACACATAGATTTAATGCATGCATACTTTATTTCAATTAAAATATTAATTGATGTTCAAAACGGTTTATTGAAAGCGTTCGTCAATGTTATTCTTAACCAAATTAATGATATACATATGTAGTTCATTAATGTAACGTTACTGGTACATTACATCAACATTAATAAATAATTCGTTAAAACAATGAAATTTTTTCCTGACAATTCCCCAGGACTTTCTTGTTATTTTCAATAAATACATACATATGTATGCAGATCTTTTTGGCTTGCCCTTATAAATAATTTATAAAACAGTAAAACAGCAACGATACAATGTAACAAGATTTTCAAGAAGAAGAGGAAAAAGATGAAGTAGCTTTAATTCATACAAAAACAATAACACAATAAATATTTATAAATAAATAATATGTAATGTATTGAATTATAATGTTACCATAAACAAACACACATTAAAATCTACAAATAAAACTGAATAAACTAACTGACATGGGAGAATGGGTGGCAAAGAGCTGAACAGACCTAAACAGCATCATCATACAGAGCAACAGCAAATGCAAGGAACTAACAAAGGCTTATTGTAACATCATTTAATAGGAATTTTACTATAGAAATAAATAAAATATAACAAAATGGCGGGTAAGTACCTCTACATATGTATGAATGCATGTACATAAATAAGTATGTAAATAGTGGCAGTGAGATAGCAAGAGTTAAAAATGAAACAAAGTACTATGTATATGTATGTGTACTTATATGAAGGATTGCAAAATAAAAGGATAAAGAATTTCATTTAAAGGTAAAAGAAACAAAAATAAAAAAATTGTGTACTAATAGAGTTTGTTTATGTCATCTACATACATGCATATCGTCGCCTAAAATCCAATACTTTGTGAGAAAAAACCCAAAGAATATGTATGTATGTATGTATGTATATCCTTCCTTAAAATTTTACATGTATGTACATTCATACACATGTATGTATATTTTCAGAAATAAAGATTTTATTAATAGAATTTAAATGTGTAATTAAACATAAATAGTACTAAATTTACGAGGTATTATGTATGCCACTTTCAAAATAAACGCCTAATATAATTAATAGGCAAGACCATTTTTTGTTTTGAAATTTATGACTACATTTTTCAAATGATTTTTAAAAAACTCATACCAAATTAAACATACATATATCTATACACAGAAGTGAACGAGATATTGGGGGTTAATTTGGATTCAGTATTTTGGAAGTCATTACCATTTAAATTTGCTACTAATACATGTACACCTATTACTCATACATAGTGTCCTGTTGTTCCTAAGAGGAACAAAGGACAGCAACAAACTTCTTCTATTCGATTTTATTTGGTGACATGTTTTTGATTTCCGCCCAAACTTCGAGCGGTTTGGTTGGATTCGAATTCAATGAATGTAGTGGACGACCAATTTTTCGGGTTTTACCCTGAGGGTTCCAGTCAATGGCTATTTTGTCACCCTGTGGTTTCCGGAGATTGTGTTGGTTAAATTATACAAATAGAATCTGGAAACCAGACAAATTACTAAATTTTAGGATTTGAAGTCTTAAAATTCCTTAATTCATAGATTTACAAAATCTATTCCGGTTTTGCATACCTATTAGTGACACGCGTATTTTGTACCATTAAATAACACTGTGGAACAAATTCTGGTTAGCAAAAGTTAGGTCGATTCTGAGAGTGAGGGGTGAAAATAGAGTCTAAATTAGAAGACCCTTATCGCGGCGTTTGTTTATGTTAGTTCGAATTATTTTTTAATCGACCTTCGAACTTTGCAGTCAAATGCCGATTTTCAGCATATTGTTTATATGGTTTTTTGGCTACAACTTGTCGACTAATTGATATTTTTTAAATCTGTAAAAGCCAAATTATTGCTAGAGACCTGTGCAACAATTAAAATTTTTTAAAAAATTGATTTAGAAATGGGTGCTCAAAGAAAGCAGTGATGCCAACTCAAAGTTGTGACACTCTATAAAAAAACACTACATACATGGGGTCGTATGATAATATTGAAGTATTTAATGTACGAGCATAGTAAGTATACGCTATGGTGCATTTATAAGCATATAATAAATAATTTTTCCAAAATTTTGCTTCATAAGCAGCACAAAAATTTTCTAAATCAATTTTTTAACAAATTTTAATTGTTGCACAGGTGTTTAGCAATAATTTGTCTATAAACAATATGCTGAAAATCGGCATTTGACTGCAAAGTTTGAAGGTCGATTAAAAAAAAATTCGAACTTACATAAACAAACGCCGCGATAAGGGTCTTCTAATTTAGCCTCTATTTTCACCCGTCATTCTAAGAATCGACCGAACTTTTGCTAACCTGAATTTGTTCCGCGGTGTAATTCTAGTTATGGCTGTTTTTTAAGAGATTTTGTATGAAAATTTCTCGATGAATAATAAAAGAAAAATATATATTTACATCTAGAATACGGTAGATTGTGTCGACGGTTGCTTATATCTATTAGTAGAGAAAAAACATACTGAAAAACTCAACAGAGTATGACGACACTTTTAAACTCTTCTTCTATTAAAATGTTTAACATTCCTTATGAAAAGTACATGAATTTTTCTAAATTTTTTGCATGCCAAAAAAAAATATTTCATTTTTAATTTATTTGTTTTGGTTCGTTGAATATAAAAAGTGCAAAAAAAAAGTTAATTTTTGTGGCGTCATTTAGTCTGCCACTTAATGGTTTGTAGCAACACCAAAACACTAAAATCTATGACACCTAAAGCAGAATAATAAATTTATCAGTTTAAAAATTAAGGAAGATTTTTAAAAACTCCTGAATACGAACAATTCTAATTTTTAGTAGATAAAAATAAAAATCATTCGATAAAAAAGTTTCAAAATAAATATCTTTAGAAACAGGAAATCAAAATATGGAAATGTTTAAATGAGAATATGTACTCGTATGTATGTACATATATGTCCTTTCCTTGCAAAAGACAAACTGGAGTGAATTCAAAAGTCTTGCAAAAATGTTTGCCACTATAGATTTTTAGACACTTTCATCATATTATGGACGATTATCGATCTTCTCCTTTTTTCCAAAGCTTTTTTTGGCTTGAATCTACTAAAAAAAGTTAAAGGTCTTAAAAACCTTTCATATTTTAACACTTAGATCCCTTTTAGACACTCAAAGTTTATTAGGCATAGTTTTGATTCAGCTGGTAGAAAGACAGATATGAGAATACTTCGTTTTCCCGTCTTTCTACCAGCTGAATTAGACTTTATTAAGCAAACTTTGCATTTGCAAAAGATACCTGCCAATTTTCAGTTTTTAGTTTTGTAGCTGAATAAATTTTTTAGCAGCTGAATAGCACTATTTCGCTTAAAAACACACCAATTCGCTTTATGTGCACTCTTAATTTCTCTCAGTTAGCAGCAAAGTGGCTTAAAAGATCATATATAAGTCGATGAGATCAAAGTATTTTTGTAATAAGGCTTAATAAGAATTAATATATCTCTATTCAGCAGTTGTTTAAGTTTAATTTCGTTGTATATTTTATAGCTGAATAAAATAATTTGAGATGTTTATGACATCAAACACATAAGTGTTTGTATAAGTGATTAAAAACATTTAAAATCATTATTCAGCTTTTATTTATTAGCTGAATAACAAAATTCGGTATATGTATGTGTATAATTTAAAACCTTATCTATATAAAATGACATGGTTCAGTTATCATATCTATAAATTTTTTTATAATAATATTTGTAATGTTTTTATACTGCTATTCAGCAGCTAATGGTATAGCTTTTTTCTAGCTGAATTGAATAATGATCATAGATCGTTTTTCAGTGTTTACAAACATTAAAGATCAATATTCAGATTTTAGTTATTAGCTGAATAGCAAAATTTTGTATTTATAATTCAAAACCTAGTCTCAGCTATAAAAAGAGTACATACTTTAGTTATCATATCTATTGATTTGTTTTATAAAAAGTCTTAAAAGTTTTTATATTTCTATTCAGCAGCTAATAGTAAATTTTTTTTAGCTGAATTGGTTTTTCTTGCGCTGAATAAAATAAATATCGAGTATAGATTCTTTTTAAGTGTTTAGGAACATTTATGATCAAAATTCAACTTTTAATTTTTTGCTGCATAGCATAATTTTGCACAATAACACTTTTGCGTTAACTACAAAAACTTAAAAGCTAATCTAATACACATATGTGAAGTTACAAATTTTAATATTTCTATTCAGCAGCTAATGGTGTTGTATTTTTCTAGCTAAATTGGATTTTTTAGCGCTGAATAAAATATATTCTGATCATAGATCGTATGCAAACATTTAAAAACAACATTTATAAATGCTATAGCTATTAATTTTTTGCTGAATAGAAAATTTTGTATGTATGTAGTATGTATAACAGTTGTGTGTACCCCACACAAATTGAAAAGGTATCGCATTTCTACGAAATGCCATAATTCAGTGAGCATTTGGATCTTTTTGTAATAAGAATCATTTAAGTTTCAGTAGTTTTTTTAGCTGAATTCAGCGGCGAAAAAGGCGCTGAATAAAATAACTTTAAATCATGGATCCTTTCTTCCTACAGGTAACACAATGGGACCACATTAGGACTTAAGTGGGCTGGAATCTAATTTCCCTTTCCCAGCAACCTGCCAACCTAACCTTTGGATCCTTTCTTAATGTTTCCAAACATTTAAGATTAATATTCAGCTTTCAGCTTTGAAGCTGAATTGATTTTTTATATATATTTTTTTAAAGATGTCCCATATCATCAAATTGGTAATAAATTTTCGTAAATTTAATGAAAAACTTGATGATTTGAAAAATATTGTGTTGTTAGTGCTGTGTCACATACATACGTGAAGTTTCCTTCATCAAGTTTTAATTCAGCTGAGAGAAAGACAGATAAATTTATATTGCTCCTTGGTTTTCCTCCCTGCTGAATTAAAACTTGATCAAGGCAACTTGACGTGTGTAAAACCGCACTTAAGAACACAAAAATTGTTTACTTTTTATTTTGCCCACACGTTCCCCACATTCCCACCCATTAAAATAATAAAACGTTAATAATTTTTTTTAACACCACTCACTTCACAACCTTTACACTTTTTATGATGGAACTAAACTTTGTGAACAATGAAGAAAACCTCAAAACCAACTACAATAAAAAGTGGATGAAATGATAAGTGAAAAAAAACTCTGGCGCCATATCATAAATTTCTCAATTATGCTAAATTTTCTTTTATACTTCAAATCTTGGGTTATAAAAGAAATTTATGTAAATTTTTCCTTAACATTGAATTAACATAAAAGAAAATCTAAAAATCTTTTTTAAACGGAGAAGCTGAGGGCAGGCAAGCAAGCAAAAATATGACAAATGGTTTGAAAAAAAAATAAGCCTAAATATTTGTGGTAGGAAAGAAAACCCCAAACACACACACACCCCCCGCAAATACACAAAGAAAGTCTTAAGGAAAATAAAAATTTAATTTGATTTATGGCACTCTCAACATTCCATTTGAAAGAAATTAGACATTTGTGAAAATAACCTCTTGAGAATTAACGTACGTCTACGAAATATTAAAATTTTACGAAAACCCATAATCGTTTTATTGTTTACTACAAATAAAGTTAGTAGAAAAATTAATTGTAAATTCCATTTTAAGTTTTAAAAGTGGTTTAATTACAAAATAACTTTTTGTTTCCCCAAGGACAAAACTTTCGGATTTAAAACTACTTTTGTTCGGAGTTAAGTTCTGTAACATGGCTGACTTTGGCCCCACTACTATTTCCTTTTCATTGGACGATGCGATTTGTCTGTAGTTGCAGCTACTGAAAAAACCATAAAATATTATGAAATAAAAGTGTTCAAAATTACTGGGGTTGAAACAACCCCCACCTTATTCCACTAAGGTTAACAAAAATTTATAATGTATATCAGCAAATAAATAATAAAAACAATAATTTAATTTTATATGCTTGAAATGGAATGCTTCAATTACAATATTAAAATTGTAAAGCAGCATCAGGACACTAAGGATTCTTTCGGTTTTATCTGGTTACAACTCACCAACCAACACCCACCTACTCATAGTTTTTTATATCTTTATCTTTTTCTTCCTTATATAATTTGAAAATTATTTTTATTAATATTTAAAAACATATGGATGATTTTAGCCAAAATGTGTTTGTGTTTTCCAGTATATTTTGTTATTATCTTTTTCCAACATTAGTTATTTATTTATACTTTATTGTATTTTGTGAAAAGGAAATGTGATAAAAAGAGAACTGTTTGATTTTGCTTGACGACAACATGAAATAATCAAAGCTACAACGATACTAATATTTTCAGAAGAAAATGACATACAAAAGTCATTCAGAAATATGTCTTAACAGAAAAAAAAAAGGAAGGCAAAGAATAAATGACAGTGGGACAGTGGAACAGATATCTGGGCGCTACGTGTCACAAAGCTCATGCCACATTGGATATTCTGTACGTGCGATTTAAGGGCATGGTAATTTCACGTGGAGGTGGCCAGCAGCGAAACAGTGCGATGATTGCAATCCCGTTAGACTTTTTCTTGTGGGGTTTTCGAAAGTCCCAGGTGTATGCAAATAAGCGTCAAATTCAGTCTGATTTATGCGCCAGTCATAAAGAATTGGATATTTCGGATGCATTCCACCCAGAGAAGACGTGACCGAACATTTAAAGGGTGTTATATAAAAAAAATTTCTCACATACACTTTGTTTCATTTAAATTTAACGATGGGAAGCGCTGAATGAGATACCCTTCATATAATATACGAGTATATATTACTGCATCTAATGATGGTCCTTCGAACCGTTAATGTCTTGCCAAAAAAATTAAAATACTTTCTGTTTCCGCTCAAGTAGAGATTTGATTGCAAACAAAAATAAAAACAAAAAACAACAAAACTAACATTTCTTATTTAGTTTTAATAACAACACACCACCTAACGGAAGTTTTGCAAGCCATGTGTTAACGGAAACGGAAGTAAGTGCGTGTTGTTGTGTATTGCAAGTGTTGCCATAGAAAATTAAAAAAAAAAAAAGAATACTACTTCTTAAACAAGTGCGAATTTCACACAAATATTAATAACAAGTACCTGTAAAAGAGAGCATTCAAAAAGAGAGCTACAGTGAGAGTATGTAAGTGTTAGTGTGTGCTTCATACTTTTAATAGCTGTTGCACCCACATGAATGTTATTTGCTTTTGTATTTTTCATTATTTTTTATAATTTAATTATTTTCTTTTTTTTGGATTTCTCAAGTTTTCCACTTTTCATTCTTTTTCTAGTTATTGCCAACTTCTGTTTAAATATGCCGAGTGTGTTGTACAATTTAACAGTGGTTTTGTTTTAACAATTGCATTTTCTTTCTTCTTTTTTTTTTGTTTTTCTCTAACTATAATGTGGGCATTTGTTTATTTTTTGTTGTGTTCAACTTTTCGTTTTGTATACTGACTATGTTTGTATGTATTTGTTTGTACAAGAGTAAATATTTGTATGTCAAGGCCTTGACACATTTAATGATTCTTTTTTCACCACCGACTGTAAAACCTTTTTTAGTACTTAAGTTCTTTGTGCTGTCGCTATATTTTGCAGATTTGTTTGTGCTATTTAAGACTTAAGGAAATTAGGTAACGTAGCGATGGATGCAGACATATATACAAAACATATTTTTTGGTGCACAAATATGATTTGACATAATTAGAAGGAAATTGGAAATAGAAATGACATTGGGAATCTTACAAATGCCAAAGAGAAATAATATTATGTACTATATTAAAGCTACTTAAAATATTCCAGCACTCTGCTAGGGACGGTAAAGTTCAAGTGAGTGAAATTTAGTGATGTGAATAAATTGCTTTGGTCAGGGATCGAACCAATTTCCTTAGTCATTGTTTGTATTGTAGATAACGCGCTTAACCACTTTAGCCGCAGACAATTGTGACAATGTCGTCTCCACAATGCTCTAAATATTATGGGTGTTTCCATAAAGCACGCTACGAACGACTACACATTTGACTAACCGTACTAAGGGGCTGTGCACATATTGCGTAACGCTCCAGGGGGAGGGGAGGTTTAAGATTTGTTACGGATTGGAAATTTTGCACTTAAAAATTAGTAAAAAAACGTTACGAAGGGGGGAGGGGGGTATAAAATCTCTGAAAACAGCGTTACGTAATAATATGTGCACAGCCCCTAAGACCGTGTTTAAAATTTCAGATTTACAAAGGATTCCGGAAATATTTTTATATATTTATTCCCTTCAGCCAAAATAAAAAAAAATTATGTCACTTCTATCCAAACATTAGAAAAACAGCAGAATCCTTTATTCTAAAAAAAAAAAAAAAAAAGTTCTTTCACTAAATGTGAGTTGCCCTGTCAAAATCAGGCCAACTGGAAGCAATAAACACTTCAAGATAAATCGGATTTTTTTTTTTTGCTTTCGTTTTGTGTAAAAATAATAGAAAAGATGCTGAAGTTAGGGGAAAACGGTTGGCTAAGACAATTAAATTATAAAAAGATTTGCAAAAATTATACAATACAATACAGAGTAAACAGTTTGTAGCACAGCGTTTACGCACACTATATAAAAACGTTTTCATTGTTCACAATGTTGATGATGATGGTGATGAGACTAGTGTGAATAATAGATGGCAGCTCCTTTGGTTGGTTGCTGCTGCTGTTGTTTATTGTTGTTAATTTGATTTATGTAAACAACAATTTTTACTACAGTAACAATATTTTTGGCCAAAAATAAATATCAAAAATATTGGCGTCACTTGTTATTTTATTCTTCTTATTGTATAATTTCCTTTTTCACGAAGAAGTCCTGTGTATGTATGTGTGTGTGATCTGATTTTTTGTCCCCAGCCTGCTAGAAGCTGTTGTGCCACTGCTGCTGCTGCTGCTGTGTATATTTAGCACTTGACCTAAATTACTTCATTTTTACATTATTATAATGAAAAATCAACCAAGCCGCCATCCGTTCGTTCTTTCATTTATCCAGCCAAACAAACCAAACCAAACCAAACCAACCATGCGATTCCAAGTAGTCATTTAAACCGACAAACAACTAAATGAGTGAAAAACAACTATAGAAGACAAAAAAAATATTATTAAGCCGCCAAAAGAAAAACAAAAGAAAACTTTTTCATAATGACTTGATTTTATCATTAACGTCGGAGAAAAACAAACCAAAACTAACAAATAAAATTTTGTAAAAAAAAAATACATTTTCCGGTAGAGGTTTTATATATATTTTTTAACAATCATTTTATACGAAAGATTTTTCAACAAGAACATTTTGTCTAGTGACAAAGAAATTATAAGCTTAAGTTGAGAGTTTCATAGAAAAAGTAAAGAAAGTGTAGGCAAAAAAAAATTTAATGAATTGATTACACGGTGCTACAGTGAAAATATACTTGGAAAGTGACCTAGTATAAGTTATAGACCTTATTTAGTAGATCATAAATCAATTTTTAAAAGTTCGGAAACACCCTCAAATTTCGGAGTTATTCCGAAAAAACTATTTTCGGGTAGGTTCCAGTACTTATGTACACGTAACTCAGTTGATTTTAATCCGATCTTGAATTTTTGAACGCCTTATGAAAGACAAAGAATAGATCTTTCCAACCGTATACATTTTATGCTATATTAATTAAATATTGGTAGTAATTTTCGTAATAACATCTGCAATTTTTTTATTTTTTTATGTTTTTTTAACTTTGAGTTCTTTTTTTTATAATTTTTTCTATAAAAGCAGATGTATTTGTATAAAAAATTTTAAATAGAATTTTATAACAAATAAAATGAACTTTAGTTTTTTTAAATCGGACAATATTTGTGAAAGTTATTAAACTTTATTTAAATTTAAATAGCACTTGATACCCCCAAGCGGAAAAAAATTTAAGTGTGAATAATTTGTTTTTTATACTTTTTTTAATCATATATTCTTAATTTCTAAATAAAATAATTTGAATACTGTTATTTTAAAATATTTATATAATCATATCATTATAAGATTAAAAAAATAAAGAAAATGTAGTAGCTATTGATCAATATTTGTAAAAGCAAAATTTTTAACTTTTGAAAAACCTTAATAACTTTTTTATTTTTTACTCGATTTTATTTATTGAAAGCTGGTTTAACTCAGAACTAAATTAGCTTTAATTAAATATATACATAATGGTATGTTTTTGAACAATCTAATTTAAAAAAATGGCGCCAAAGTTGAAAAACCTAGAAAAAATAAAATTAAAATCAGATATAATTGAAAATATCACTGCAAAAAGTTAATATATATACCAATAATATATATATATATTTAGAAAAGCACATTTTTCTTAAAATCAACTGAGTTACGTGTTCATAAGTACTCGGACCTACACGAAAATAGTTTTTTCGGAATAACTCCGAAATTTGAGGGTGTTTCCGAACTTTTAAAAATTGATTTATGATCTACTAAATAAGGTCGATAACCTACACTAGGTCTCTTTTCAAGTATAAAAAAAAAGTGCTCATTTGTAGCAGCGTGTTATTAAACAGAAATATCGTTTGAAAATGAACACGGTTTATGACTCGACTGTGGAGAGCAACGGAATTTCAGTTACGTAGCAACTGAGACCGGCAGCTGTCAATCGCTAGTTGTCATCTGCAAAATAATTTTCAGCAATTGACAACTCAAATGAGCTTCGGTTGCCATCCATAATTGTACCATGAATCGGACCATTTATCATTCGCAACTCTGAGACCGCACTATGTAGACTCTGCAAAACGGAAGAAAACAGTCCGCGGAGGTGTATTGGTGAGTGTGTTATCCAGGCGGAAATATGAGCCATACAGAAGAAAGCTAACTGGGTTTTATAATACAGGATATTTGATAGGAACATCATAATTTTCACCCACCAACAGTAAAGCCACAATTAGGTGCTTAACATCCAACCTAGTTCAGGAATGCCGGGTATCCTTAAATGGAATGGCGAGACATTAGAAAATCTCCCTTGTTTGGGTGCAGGGACATGTTGCCATCACAGGTAATAGAATCGCTGACTTGCTGTCACGACATCGACTACTTCTGTAGGGTTCTACTTCCCGCCTGCAACCAGCAAATTCTCAACATTTTCAGTGATCTTGCCGACGACAGATAGTTTGGGGAGCCAACTTGTATAGCCTCTTAAGCTTCTCCAAGAAGTTGAAAAAATGAGGAAGGGGAAGAATCACTCTCCCACTTCCTCTGTTTCTTTCGTTCTCTGGAAGACCAACGAATGCCAATCATGGCCCTATCGTCCTTCGTTAGCTTATCTGAACTGGGGGAGGACAAAATCACTTGAATGAACTCCCTCATCAGGAGCAGTGGATGGTTGCATACCAAACCATTCCCCTATACGGTATCCGACAACAGACATTCTTCTTCTTTATATTACAAACTTTCTCCTTCTTATATTTTTGTTTCTTTTTCTATTTCACCTGCAGGTATTACAAAGGTACCTAACGTGGACCCAATTGTGCCTACTGCTTGCCTTACGTACCCTATATTTGTGACTCGACGTTAAATACAGGTGCTCTTTGGCCTGTACATTCTGCATTCCCCGTGGGTCATACATGTCACTTTAAGGAACTCCCCCAAGTGTTAAGACCGTAACATAAGTTACCAACAACCTTCTACCTTTAACCTACATTTTGACAGGAATACATTTTTCTCACAACCTTGTCACAAGCAAGTTAAGTAGATGCCTTTCAAACTAACAAAAAAAAATTTCAAAAGTAAAACTACCTTAAACCTGCTGCCATGTCATCCATAATTGTACATTTAAACTTTATGATCGTTTAAATACACAAATATAATAACTATAAATTTTTATTTTACTGCATAAACTGAAGTTACACCTACTTTAATAGGATACGTTTCTTTTCCTTTTTTTACTGAAAAAAAAAAATAAAAGAAATAATGGAAAAAGAATAAAAACAACATTTCCATTGTGAAGAACCAAAAAACAAAATTTGCAATTTTTTTGGTGTGCTCAAGTACAAGTAAATAAACTTAAACAAAAACTTTCGAAGACAATGGTAGTAACAAGAATAAAACAAAACAGTATGTGTATAAAATAAATGAAAGTAAAGAAGGGCATGGAGATGAATTCATTTTGATTACGATAATTAAACAAAAAAAAAATAGGTTTAGGCATTTGGGAGTTGCGATACCAAAAGTGAAGTTCATCACCACCGCCGACTTTTCCCGATGGCAAACCACAGTGATTTGGATTAGGAACACAACAGGTGACAACTTCTTATACATGCACCGCCTAGTGTCCATAAACATCTTTCTTAAGTATGTATTTGAGAAATCGAGAGAATCGGCGAGATAACCGAACAATAATCAGCAAGAGCATAAGTCATTTTACAAATACCTCTCCCATCGTTTGTGATAGCAACCATAGCCACCACGAGAACCCTCAAAGAAGACCTAACTCGGTCACAGAATCATCCGTCGTATTAAGGATAGAACAAAAACTATGTTGCTAATGCGAGCATCATAGTTTCAAATCTGTAGGTAGTAGGTCAGTTGTGGGGCTACCAGTTGCTGTGACGCCAGTATTAGGTTGCTGTTCGATCCACGAAATAAAAATCTTTAGAGGTTAACTTTCCTAACGATTATTGTCTAGGGCAGAGACATTAAATACCTACGCACTTTATTCTAGGCTCGCATTGGCTACCCCAGGACGAACAGAAAATAAAAGGGAGCAACCATTGCACCGGACCTATCAAGGAGATCCCAATTTAAATAACTTTTTTCTTTTTGGAGCAACAGTCGGGGAATTACGCCTACTTGGCCAGATTTTTTTCAACAATTTACTACAAATTTATTACAATATATGATGAAAACATCTCCCTGAATTTTTTCTTTTTAGTATATTTAGCGCCTAAAAGTATGCTTTGAATTTTTTATTTTTTAACAGACCTAAACCTATTTGGTAGAACAAAGTATTATTACACTTTTTTTTTAGCATTTTAAAATCAAATTCATGTCAAAAATATATGTTGACAGTTAAATTATTGTATAATTATTATTATTGTTATTAAGTTGTTGATTATATTGTGATACAAAAAAAATATAATCAAGTTTTAACTTTTACATTATTTATTAAAACATGCCTGTAACCGTTTTTAAATTTGTTTTTTTTTTTTTATTTTTAAATCAGAATAACGTGAGTTTTGTGTCATAAATAAATAACAGAATTATTTCAACTGACAGAACTATATAACGTGCCTCTTTCTCTCTCTCTCTCCATCTCTCTGTACGTGTCTCTATAGGTCTCGTGCCAGTTGATTAACACATGTTTGTCAAAATATAAATTATTCATTACAAATGTATGTATGTACATAGTTTATGTTTGTACATTTGATGATATACAAAGTATTATATTTTATTTAAAAATATTATATACATAAGTACATATGTATGTGCTTACACGCTAGCCTATGCCTATATGAGTAAATATTTGCATTTTATTGAATTATATAAAAATTTAATTAGTTGTTTATTAAAACCGCAAAGTTAATTGGTAGTGTAGGGCATATGCATGCATTAGGAAAAATAAGCTATAGATTTAATTACTATAACCCATCATTATAGTTATCAACAAAGTAAATTTTTAAAGTATACTTTTCAGAGGTGCTAATATAAAAAAAAAAGACTGTTTTAAATGTAAATCGTGTTACTATCGACGAAATGTTAAAATAAAACCGTCCACTTAAAGTAAACGTTTATGTTAACATAATTGACGCGACATGACGAAAGGGACCTTATCTTGCCAGGGGTCAAAATCGAGTTTTTGATACCAATGGATAAAGGACAAAATTCTGAACAAAATGACACCAAAATTATGCAAAAATCGCAAAAATTGACGAAGTTGCAGCATTTTGAAGTTTTTATTTCAAAAAAGGTAGTTTCCAGATAATTGAGGGTAAAGTTTGACTACACGACGCAAAACTTCAAAAACACGCAACCAAATAGAC
Source organism: Lypha dubia (assembly GCA_947311025.1). Lineage (NCBI taxonomy): Eukaryota > Metazoa > Arthropoda > Insecta > Diptera > Tachinidae > Lypha > Lypha dubia. Next base: position 5,480,182 of record OX371262.1, on the reverse strand, counting down.
TTTTATACCATTACGGATAAAAAATCAAATAATCGATCAATTGTAGATCATCTTGAGATATGTAGGAAGCGTTAGGTGTCAAAAACCCAAAACATGAAATTTAGACTTTAATTCACGTTTTGGCCTGTACTGAAAATTTTACTCTGGCAAGATAAGGTCTCTTTCGTCATGTCGCGTCACATATAGTTACCTAAGTATAGAAAGGCCCTAAGTCTTTTTTTTAATTTGTTTTTTTTTTGTTATCGATAATTTAGATGGTTGCCTCTCAAAATATTATATAAATCGGTTAAGTTCTTTCAATATTAAGGTGCAGAAATATCAATTTTTAATTTTACTAATAAAAATTGTTTCCCCTCCTAAAAATTTCATATTTATTATATTCTTATAATCCCAAGTAAATATTATTAATATTGATTTATTCGTTTTATATAAAATTAGCTTCGAAAAAATATATTACGATAATCTAAGAAACATGAAGCATTACATCACGTATCTACATACATACATATAAAAAAAAAGATATACACATTCGTATCTACAAATCATTAGCTATTGACAATTCATATAAGATTTTATTGTTTGAACATGGCGCCCGGATTTTGATAGCAAAATAAGTATTTCCTTCTTGAGAAAAAGCAAACATATGCAAACATGCATCAGGTATGGAAAATGGATATTTAAAAATTAGCAAATTGTTCTGCCCTATTTTGTAATCCATGTGAAATTAAAATTTTCGGAATTTTCATTGCATACTGCTATCCGGACTACATATTTGTCCACGACAAGTCAAAACATTCCGCCCAATTATGAATAAAAATTCGCCGGAAGTTTATTATCTACTCTCCTATTCCAAATAAAAAATCTTCCCGGATAAGTTCTCCCGGTTTTCCTTATTTTAAACGAATTATGAAAATGGAAATTATTTTCCTGGGGAAAAAAGTAGTTAGTCTAAATATTAGAGAGAGGAAAAAAATTCTTGGAAGTGAAGGGAAATAGTTCTGAAATTTTAAATTCAAATTAAAAAATTTTGAAGTGCGATGGATTAAGAATTTTTTTTTTTTTTGCACGATTATATTTTTTCTTTTCTTTAATAATTCCAAACATTTACATTCCAAATTAACTAATGCTCCACTATAGTTAGAAAGTATCATAACTTGCTTTCTAATGAATGCTTTTATTTGTCTATAGTAGACAAAAAGTATATATAATATATAAAATTCTCATGCCACGATGTTTGTTATCGAACTCCTCCGAAACGGCTCGACCGATTTTAATTAAATTTTTTATGCATATTTGGTAGGTATGAGAATAGGTTATAAGATATATTTTATTCGCTAGGGGCACGAGGAGGGAAGGGAGGGCGCAATTTCTGTATTTCCGAAACGGCTTGATCGATTCTTATGAAATTTTTTATGCATATTCAGTAAGTCTGAGGATCGGCTACTATCTATTTTTCAAACCGCTAGGGGCACGAGGAGGGGAGGGAGGGGCAATTTCGGTATTTACTAAACTATTAACCTAACAGATGGCGCCATGTTTGCTTTATAATTATTTTTGTTTTTGAATGACAGATGGCGCTATGTCCGCCTCATAATTATTTCTGTTGTTGAATGACAGATGGCGCTATGTCCGCCTGATAATTATTTTTGTTGTTGAATGACAGATGACGCTATGTCCGCCTCATGCAGGAGAATCGTCGTCGTTCGTATTTCAAACAGAACAAAATTATTGTTTGGTATTTTTTATCATCGGCGGTCATCGTCACACACTTACAAGACATTCGCTATTTTTTATATAACACTCAAAATATGCACTAGAAATATTTTGTATTGCAAAACAACGTTTGCCGGGTCATCTAATTTTTAATAAAAATGTAGTTTAGAAATGCTAAACATTTAAATTTAAGGCCCCTTGAAATGTTCACTTTGCAATTCTAATTCTAATTAATGTATTGGAGAAATGTAATCAAATGAGTACAGCTGCTCAAAAGCTCATGTTTTTTCAGCCTAGATGTAATTACAGTAAATTTTTAAGAGGGGTAGAAAGTAATCTTTTTTTTTTATGAACACCGACTAAACAACTTTTAGGACTGTTCATATACCACTGAACACACTTAGGGGATTGTATAAACTTGTTATAATAAAGATGAGAGTTCATACAAATATTTTCTTAAGAAGCCTTATGAAGTTGCTCAGGAAGCATTTCCACAAAAAAATTCTCCACCATACACCAAGCCATAGACTGGTGACTAGTGTACTCACTTCTCAGAGACACTGGGCTTTCACTACAACATAGTTACATAGTACTAAATTTTCCATTCCTGACAAACTAAGAAAAGTAATGAGATGTAAAACTGAAATACAATTTGCATACTTATCTTTGCTCGAAAGAAAAGCTCTCTTCCCTAAAATAAATTACAGATAATATATGTATAACAACAATATACATACATATGTATATGTATGTATGTACGAGTACGTACATAGGCCTACATTAAGGCAACAAAAATAAATACTGTTGAGCTACTCTGTAAATACAAAGGGAGGCAAACACCAACAGCATAAAGAACATATGGCATGAACGGGCAGGAAAAGTAAATATGTATGGGAAATTTTTGTGTATGTACGATATGTATGTTTCTGTTTTCTTATCATTTCTATAATTTTATTAGTTAAATCAAGACGATTTATACAAGGTGACCTTAGTTCGCACAATTGATTGCTTTTCTTTTCTATTTCTCTAATTGAAAATATTGTTTCTAGCAAATTAATTATTTACGCATCAGTACATTAGGATATATATCGAGTTAGGACATTTATATTCTACGCTTTATGAGATGTTTTATGTTTTAGGCAACAAATAATTTTAGTTTTTCGCCCACTTAATTTCCTCATAAATTTACAGTTGTGTTTTCCTCACGGTGTCAATTATCCCGTACCTACTTATCACATGACTGTACAACGACTTCGCTTCTATCCTTAAAACGAAATGCATTTACCGGATATAATAGTATGCACACACATAGCTGCCAGATTTGACGATTTATCGTCATTTTGACGATTTTGGGTCCTAAAAATGACATGGTGACAATGGGACGATTTATACCCTAATTTTGACGATTTTAAATAATTCAAGTTTTCAACATTTATTTGTACTATTAAAGCAGCCTTGAACTGCTGAAAATTGTAATGAGCAACTTTTTAAAAACTAGTTTGCTTAAAACTGAAAACTTTTATTTAATTTAGGAATATTTGCCAGAGTACTTCTCTGGAAGAAGCACAAATAAATGAAAAAGAAATATATGATATTGTTATTGTGTTAATTTTTATATAGATCTTTGTGATCAGATATTATCAAGATTTGATTTTGAAAATAAATACAAAGCTCTTGGCCAAACTAATACATTTAATATTATTAATGAACAAAAAAAATTGTTTTTCTGAAATAATAAAAGAATTTTCCTATTTTATTGGAGAAAATGAAAGCCAAGAGCTAGAAACTGAGTTCAGACAATTAAAATTATTGTCCTGATAAAGACATACAACTATTGGATTTTTGGAAAAATATATCAGAGATGCATTTGAGGGGTTCTAGTCTTTTGTTTCCGGTTTTGACTAAATTTATTACAAAAATCCTTGTTTTACCACATTCTTCAGCAAATGTGGAAAGAATATTTAGTCAGGTAAACATAAATAAGACTAAAGTATGAAATTCATTGAAAAAGTCGTCTTTGGAAGCAATATTATATACAAAAGATTATATAAAGCTAAACAAATGCAGCTGCTATGATCTAAGAGTTGTACCTGAATTAATCAATATGGTTCATTGCAATATATATTTGTAAAATATATTTTACATATGTATGTATATGTATATATACATAAGTCTTATTTCATTAACAATTATATTTTTATTGTATAAATTTTATTGTAGTTTTTATACATTTTTAGAAAAAGTGTTTCAAAAAAATTAAATTTAAAATGCATATTTTAATATATTGGAAAAAAATTACTAAAGGATTTTAATTTAATTTCCATACAATTTACGCATATATATATTTCAAAGTATTGAAAAACATGCAATCTATTTACGTGTGATTTTATTGTGAGTTCTAATTGAAGTATCTGATCTCTGTATTCATAAGAATGCTTAATATTAATAAGATTTGATGATTTAAGAATTTTGTTATGTTTTGCCGCTAATAAAAATATGTTTTGTCGGTTTTTGCATTTGACGTTTTTATGACGATTTCAATAAGCAATTCTGACGATAATGAGGATTTTTGCTCAAAAATATGACGATACATATTACCTATAAAAAATCTGGCAGCTATGTGAACACATACACAGCATTACCCACAATGTACAATTGGCAAAAACAACAACAAGAACAACAAAGATATAATTATCAATTGCTTTCTTTTTTACTTGATGTAATTGCAAATATTTATTAAGTAATTTCATTTGATTTTCATTCTAGCATTCAATGCTCCTTTGATTTCTTCTTTTTTTATTATTTTTCTTTGAATTTTACATTCAATTTCCTAGCAAATAATAAACTTGAAAGAGATTTCCTTTCTTTGTTTCCGTTCCACTTTTACTTTCTTAAGCAAATAGTTCAAACAAAAAGGATGTATTAGTTAAATTGATTGTTAGGAGAAAGTTAAGACGTTAAATAGTATAAAATAAAAACTTAAGGCTTAATATCTTTGTAATGAAGATAAGTCTAAATAACTACGTCTTTTTTAAAATATCTCATGGAATTTTTTTATTGTAAAAAAATTAAACAGACTTTCAGACTTTTTCTATAAATTATTTGTGTATTTTTTTTATTTTTCAGCTTTACATTAGCCGTATTCACAATCTTGTGCATTTGATATTGCAAATTTATGCAATTGCACAGTTATTCTATCGATTGTGAATGATATCTTTGGGTGAGGTTGCAATGCTTGATGCAAAACACAAAATTCACAGCTGATTGATAAATAAAAAAAATTTTTTCCACTGAAGTTTTGGCCTAAAAATACATATCAGAAATTACTCAAGTATCAAAACATTTAAATAATTCTAATTTTTATTATAAAAATAAGGATTAATTTGTTAGTTAGTCAGGATTTTAAATAATATGTAAATTTAAATAATTGAATAATTTGATTTCAGATGTTTTGCGTTTTGCTAATTTTTGCTTTTTGTTATTAAAATTTTTTATTTCTCTAATTAAGTTATGCATTTTATTTATTTCATTAATTTTTGTTTGTGTGGTTAATTTCCTTATGCTTGAAATATTTTTGTTTTATAATTTTGAATAAAATTATTAATATTTGAATAAGCAAAATTGGCTTAGCTCACTGCGTATCAGCCGTCGTTTTGCAATTAAGTGTTGCATAAGTAGAATAAATATATGCTATTGGTTTTTAGTGTTGCTTATTTGCAAAGATATAGCGTGTGCATTTCTCTGTATTTTGTTAGTGTAGAGTAAAAATATCCTACACCATTTTGCAAATGCAATGATGCAAGACCATTTGCACAAGATTGTGAATAGGGCTATTGCTCTTATGGTTTGATTTCCTGAGGAAAATGGGTTTATTTACTTTCATCGTTTTTGTATAAAAAGTCGGAAATTCTTAAGAAGCAAATTTTTTATAGAAAAAAAAACGCTTTCCTCATCTCAAAGGCGATAATGCAGTAACCTATATTTTCATCTGTTTTTTCCAAATTTTATTCAAATCCATTAAGAGAATTTCTCAAGACAAAAAGTAAAAAATAGCCATAAGCAAAATAGTACCAAATGTATCAGTTTTTTCTTATTACAACCTCCAGAAAGTACAATAAATTAGATATAAGAAATCTGTCAATAATTCGTAGAAAAATACATATGTACCGAACTAACAATTTATCCCTTTTTACCCCATATTTTAATACTCGTATTGGTCACTTGCTATCCGTCTATCTAATAGCATCCTAATCCATTACGAAAATTTCTAAAGAGAAAAAGTATCGAAATTTAAAAGCACCAAAAGTAAGAAAGTACCACAAGTAAAAAAGTACCAAAAGTACAAATTATTTTCTAATTTAAGCCAACAGATATTATGTTAATTTATAAAAGATTGATAACGTTAGTAGAAATAATAAAGTACCTAAGTAATAATCTGTACCTTTTTTATCAACTTAAAAAGTGCCCTATATTTTAATCTGGACGACATGTTATCCGTCTGCCATAGTTATTCATCCAAATTTATTAAGAAAATTTCTTAAGAAAAACAGTACCAAAACTAAAAATTTCACAAAAACTAAAAATGGCACGACAAGTAAAATAGTACCAAAAGTTCAATTTTTTTAGTAATTTAAACCCCCAGAAAATATGTGCATTTATAAAAAATGTTTAACATATTAGTACAAAATTATTAAGTATCAAAATAACACTCTGTACCTTTTTATTACCTAGACTGTACCCTATATTTTAATCTCCGTCACTTGCTATCAGTCCAAATCCATTGAGCGATTTTCGTTAGTGGATCAAACATAAAAATTTTCAAATTTATAATCAAAGTGGGATAATTTTGATTTTTTTTTTAATTGTTTTGGATTTTTTACAGGATTTTCATGAATTTATTGGAACATATATTTTAAAAATTAAAAAAAAACACATTTTGTATGAAAATACCGGTTTGAAACTCTAAAAGTATGCATTATTTATGACTGTAATAACGTTCCAATATAATTAAAGTTTGATACATTCCGTTCCATTCACATTTCGTTAAAGACACTAAATTCATAAATTGTTTTAAAAACATTTAGTTTTTCACTAATACTGTCATTTAATAAAAACTGAAAATTTTAAAATATGTACATACATACATATATAGATGTGTATGTAGTACACATTTAAAAAAAAATATGGTTACCAAAAAATAAAATAAAGTGCAATTTTTAAAACCAAAGAAAAAATATTTTATTTATATTTTTCATATTTACCGATACATTATGGAAGTTCAAGTTGCTTGAAGACTTTCCGAAGACTTCAGTAAAAATATGTAGTAAATATAAAGAGTTAAGATAGAGTGCAGTATAATCCTAAATACAACTTTATGGCCTGGGTTCCGTTAGTGATTGATGATCTTGATTAATTGATTGATTGTTATGTATAAAGAAATTTTAGTTTATTTTTATTTTCCTTTTTTTGCAAGTTATTTTATATATTTAATTAATTTATTATTTTATTATTTGTTAGAAAAAATTGCATGTTAAATCAATTACTTTTTTCAAAAAAAAAAATTCACAAAAATATTATAGTATATGTATGTATGTATATTTATGTATGTATTTGTTTTGATTGATTTTCTCAAAAAGAACGAAAAAAAACACAGCATAAACAAATATGTATTCATTAAACCACAATTTAAAAGTTAAAGAAATGTTTGTATTTTTTTTTTAACTCAAAAGAATTTGTACGTTATAAATAAAAAGCATTGTCAATGTTAATAATTTTCACCTTCACAATAGTACAGTCCATACATACATACTTACATACACATTTACGTAGGTATGTAGGTATGTGCTAACTATACGAGACAGAAGCTATGACAATATTATAACTTGTCGCAGCTATAGAATTTTCCCATTTGTATTTTTTTATTCACATACATATGTACATACATTCAACGCCCTACAATGCAAGTTACACACGCCCACATACTTAAGAAGTCATACTTATGGGGAAAAATAAAAGAATTTCAAAAGCAGAAATTATAATCTTTAAAATAAAATCACTGCCTAAAAGTAGGCAAACGAAAAATATTTAAATCTACATACAAAGAAAACAACATGCAAAAAAAAATAACATTATTTAAGTTCCAGCGTGACCATTTTAGCAGGTTTAATTTTATATCGAATTTCTGTTCTCTGGGTCCTCAATGTTTCATGTCCAAGTCTTTCTTGCTCAATTGCTATATACAATTTTTTAAAAAACTTTTTAGAATTGTAAAAATATTAGTTTTATAAATTCATGTACATACATACGAGTTTGAAAGTATATAAGTATGTATGTATGTATTTAGGTATTAAAATAATCTTATTGCATGACTAAACAAATTAGAACATTTCTTATTTCAATTCACAATTTCCTTAAATGAAATGCTATGAATTGTGTTGCAATAACCCCGCAAGCACACTCACTGATGGTTTTGATATCCAATTAAAATTTGAATTATATTTAAAAAATATTTGGAAAATTAGTTTAGTTTTTTTTTAATTTAAATGTTTTCAAAATATTACTTCTGCTTTTCTACTTGATCGCCGAATTTAACAAAGTAAAGATGTTGGGTGGTACCAGTACATATTTATCTTGTAGTGATAAAAAAAACCCCTATTATTCTACGAATCTGATTTTATTTTTTATTTTTTTTTTCCACAATTGACTTGTGCAGAAGTTTTGTATGGGAATCACTAAAAAACCAAGTGGTTTTCATAAAAATTTTCTAATCAAACCAATTGTTTTTAGGTTATTTTTCTTCTAAACGTATTAAAGGGCTACTAGACACGCATACTTACTTGCCTGCAGACATGTACGATGGCAAACCAAAACTCACTGTCCAATATAATAGCATGTATATCGAGTACGTCAGACATGTATGTATGTTGGTTTTCAAAAATTTTTGATTTTCTGATCTCTATCGCACACCAACATACACACAACATTTATTTATTTGTACTGAAGTATGCCGTCAGCGTTCGATAGTGTAATAGCAAAATGAAAAGTATGCCACCGTACATGTCTGCAGACAAGTATGCGTGTCTAATAGCCCTTTTAGGATTTCTCTATTTTTTTACATCATAAGGTAGCACCATATTATATTGTTCCTCTAAATTTTTCAAAATAGAGATTTTTTTTTTTCGACGAATAAGTAAATAGCTGGTCAAAAATAACGTTATATTTATAATTGCACTGTACAATATAAATTCCAATCAAAAAGACCTTCATATTTAAACGATCTTCTTTCTGTTTGTTGGGAAATGTAAGTTTAATAACTCTATTGTGCAATAATATTACAAGCATGTTTATAGCCAGCCCAAAGAAAAGGTACATATAAGGAACGCAATTTATAGGCACTACAGCTTCAAGAATTAAATGTTACTTTAGGCTTATCAAGCCTTAAAATCAAATGTTATTTAAAAGTAATTGACTTAATATTTTTGTCGTGTACATTTCAAAACTATTTTACACCCCTCAACAACCTTTTTGTACTTTAATATTTTTAATACTATTATGTATTTGAAATTGTTTTCTTAAATTTTTCTGTAGGGCACAATCATTAAAATGTTTTTATGAGTTCTCCACATGCACACAAACAAATTTAAAATACTAGAGAATTTTGATAGGGACGATTTTTGTTTTGGTATGAAAATGAAATTACATTTTAAGATACATATTAGGAAATTTAGCACACAAAATATTTGCATTGTAGTTTTTGATGAAAAAACTGTATCGATAATAAAAAAAATAATGCTAACTATTAGGCAATTTTTTAAAAAGCAAAGCATTTTTTTATTGTGCCTAAGGGTATGCAATGAAATTTAAAATATTGGTGAAAGTTGAAATATTGTTAAATATGTGTGTATGTATGTATGTATGCAATTGTCCCAAGGTACATCTAATAGTCCTAATTGTACTGGTCCAACCACAAAAATCTGCATCATGTATTTTGCATCAAATACACTTTTTGGTTAACTCATTCTGACAACCGCATCGTACCTATATCGCATTAATTCATTTTGAGTTTAACATTATCTTTTAAAATCTTATTAAATTTTCTTCTTAAATGATTTCTTCCGCATTTATAAATTTAAGTATCTTAATATCCCATCAGAAAAATATATATGTATATAAAATCAATTTTATAAATTTAAATAAATACCTTTGTCTATTATAACCATTATAACCATAGGGTGCAAAAGTAACGTTTCTCATATTTTGTCCATACATAGTTAATTAATAATAATAGTATGTTTTTATTAACTAGAAATTGAATAAAGAACGTAAAAAAATAAATCAGTTCATATAAATTTTGAAAAATTTACAACATATTACACATAAAACAAACATAAAATCCCTGTTAACATTTAACACGGCTGGTAACACCCAAACGATCAAAGATTAAAAGAAATAGACAACAAAAATATATACCGGTAAAAAGAAAATGGCAAAAAAAATGGAAACAAATTAAGCAAAGAAATGAGATAGAACACGAGTATTTTTCCTAAACAATAATTAAAACACCATGAAAAGTATAATAAATTAATTTACAAAATTTATTCAATTAGAATTGAAGAAAAAGGCTTTAAAATGAAACGCCGACAAAAAAAGCAAATTATATTAAAAAGAAACACTCGTTCACACACAACCTCTTTCATTCTCTTGTTCTTATTTATTGCATTGTAGGCCTTTATGTAAATGGCCTTTTTGTCAGTTTCTTCTTGTTTTAACTACCTCATTTAACATAAACGTATTGTTTTTATCGCAAAACAACACATGTAACAAATTTTCTAAAACTTATTAAATTATTGCTGGGAAAATTGATTTATTTGAAGCATTTTCCTTTTTGCCACCCTCACAGAAAATAAGAAAAAACAAATCATATACTAACGCCACCATTCAACTTTTTGCTTCCCTCTTTTCATAAATTCATTTTTTTTTTGCAATTTTCTTTTTATCTTTCTAGCAAATATAGAAAAAAAAATGTTTTTATACACACCAAAAAAAATCGTGGATTATTCCGAAGTTGATATACTGCTTAGTTTTATAACATGCAGTATAAAATATTTAATATTAGTATAATTTATTTAATTTTTTATTTTTTCACTACACAAACTGCTTCAATTATGCCGTTTTCTACCAAGGAATAAACTCGCGCGTGCCAAGCGAAAAATGGTACTATTAAAAATAATGTGGCATTTACAGCAGGGTAACAGAAAATAGTAGCAAAAATAGTCCATTAGAAAAAAGTACAAAAGTGCAACATATGGTACTTTTAATGATATTTTACCATAATTCTATATAGGTTTATATGTTAAACAATAGAAATAACGTTATGGTAAATAAATTTATTTAATTCACTATGTCATCTATGTAGGTCATCATAAGTCATATAAAGCTGCTATATAATATTCGCATATTATATGCATATGTAAGTATATAGTCACAAATGAAGGCACATCAATTGTCTGCAACCAAGACCTAGTGTTGCTTCAATCACACCCTCATGCGAAACATATCAGACGAGCATTTTAGGTAACGTGTGTCTACTAGCGTTTATGTGCCTTGGATTTATTAATAAATTTAATAAAACAATTTATTATCTATATACATACATAAACATAATGGCATACTATTTTAAGCAACAGTGTGTTTTTATTAATATATTAGAAAGAGACAACTGTTTCACATAATCTAAATAAGGCTGCCAGAATGTGTGTTAAAAATACCTCAGATGTGGTGCTGCCATTCAAATGCAAGGTAAGAAAATTGGGGAAACTATTTATGGAGTTTATACTATGTTCACACGACAAACTGAAACACTAGGTTCGCTCCGTGAACCTCGATGGCGAACCCATGTGTTCTCACGACATATTCTATGTTGGTTCGTACTTCGACATTCTTTTATTGTTTAAAATATAATTTACTATTTATTGCTTTTTCATTTTATTTAATTATTTACATATATATAAATATATGCTTTATATTTGTTCAATGTTTTTATTAAATTTTAGCACTTATCAATTGTTTTTCTTTGTTAAAATAATTTTGCACAACTATTTCAGATAAACTAGCGATAATTTGTTATCAAAATTAGAGATGATAGTAAATTATACGGGTTCGCAACAAGGTTCAAAATGAAACACGTAGGTTCGCTCTCAAAATTTTGTATGGCGAAACATGTAGGTTCGATCAAGGTTGGCCCGCGAACCAAGAATGAGAGCGCGAACCTCTATAATTTCTGTCCGTGTGAACATAGTATTAGACTTAAATAATTAGCCCTGTATCTTCATGAAGCAATTTTTATTGCCTCGTCATATGAATCTATGGTTTGAATCTAGTTTAGTTACATAGGTCAAAAAAAAAAAAATTCCCTATCCTACAGAGAATCACAAAATAAGAAAAGAAATTAAATAAAAATATTGGTGGTGAGGCTAAGTTACCGAGTTATGGAAGTTCCGGTACAAAATTGTGATTATATCGTGTATTTTTCATAAAATGTGCTTAATATTAGTATCCAATGCAAATTCATTATTTATTTATTTATTTATTTAGAAGTGTATATCAATACAAAAAAGCCTGCATGGCCAATATAAATCATGTAGACTCAGCTCAATTCGCTTTGAAAAACTCCAGTTACTTTGTCAAAAATGTGCTGGAAAATATGTCAACAAAGCATGTGACAAAGTAACTGGCGAAGAAATACAAAGGGAGAATCAATGCGAAATTAATCACCTGGGCTGTCAAGACTAGCTGAATTTATGAATTTGCCTTGGTTAGTATTATTTAAAAACTTTTGAGATCAGAAAATGCAGAAAATCTATACTAAATGCCGCCCTGTCGCGAAATACCATGGTGGAAAAAAATATTTAGTCCGGCGGAAGGCAGGCTATGCAGAAAATCTGTATTAAATATTGCCGTGTCGAAAAATACCATGGTTGAGAAAATTATTAAGCGAAGCAAATTAATAAAAAAAATGTTGTAAATTATTAACCCCTCGTTTTGACGAGCAAATTATTTCTTATAACATTTATCACGAGAAAAATTTTGCTCGTCTGGACGGCAGATATTACTGTTTATTACTCTTAATACATCGTTGTTAAAACAATTATCAGAACAACGATGTCAGACATCAAATGTCATTTTCCAATATGAAAATACGAGACAACAAACAAAACCTATTTGCTCTATCCACCTTAAAATATTTTGAAGTAGTCTAACAAAATCATTGTCCGTTCTCTCCACATTAAAGATCTAACAGATTTTTGGTAACAAATAATTTGCTCGTCAAGACTTAGGGTAACAATCTTATCAAAAGCTTTTAAATGATACCAATATTGACCCCATTTGTTTGCTAAGCTGAGCCTTGTCGACAATTTTTTTTAAATTGTTTTCATATTTTGTGATTCTCTATAAGATAGGATAATTTTTATATTTTTAAGCAATGTACGTAAAATATATTTGTTCCAAAACGGTGTTTTTAGTTCTTTTGAGGCTTAAAAACTAATTTTTGATATTGTTTCATTGTAATACTACGTTCACACGGAACATGCTTCGCTCTCTATTCATGCTTCACACCCCAATCATGAGCGAAGCATGTAGATTCATATTGAATCTATTTGCGAAGCATGAAAAATTGCTGTCTTCTCTAAATTTTATCGGAATTTATCGGAAGTTTATCTGAACTTTATGCAAAACACACAACAAAAAATTTAATTAAAAGTGAAAAATTGAATTAAAACTATAAAGATAAAATAACAATGGAAACAAAAAATATGTTTGTGCATTTTTAAAAATGCGTAATAATTTGAACATATTTTTTTTTGTCCATTTTAGATTTTATTTGTTATTAAAAAGAGAACTGTCAAATCGAAGCAAGTAAATGAGTCGTGTGAACAGCTAGATTCATAAACATGCTTCAGAAAGCGAAGCAAGTGCTTCATCTTGTCGTGTGAACATAGTATTAAATATATTTCATGCATGCATGTTTAAAAATCATGGTGGCAATATTATGCATATAATGAAAATAGCAACTCTGAAAGTATCGAGTAGTTACTTTCTATTATCGACTACTCAAAAATATAGCCGGTGTTGAGTACTCAATACACAACTTCTCAATACATTTACAACTCTATAATCTGGTTGGTTGTTTACTTCAAAACTAAAAGAATTTACCAAAAAAATAAAAATGTTAGTGCAAGTAAAATCTGACTTAAACTATAAGAAAATGTTCGTTATAGCCCAGGTGTCGTGAGCGTACCCTCTAGGGTACTGAGCATGTTATTCAATGGCATGGAGTAATCAAAAAGACACACAAAAAGGAAGTGTTCCGAAAATTACACGCCTATAGAGTACCGTAAATGCATAAACTTACGTGAAATTTCAAGGTAAGGTGCTCGTTAATTTTTTATGTTAGAGTAAACCCATGATACTGATAGTAATAATGTCCTCTAATCAAATACGTATAGACCATTTAGGGAATACAATTACGTTTTATTAAATTAAATTAAAAATTTACACAAAAATCAAACCAAATGAGAAAAAGCTTTCCTCGCCGGCAATTTATTTTCAACCAATACGCGGTCTTAAACCAATATTAATGCCTGTTTTTGAACGTAATATTAATTGCATTATCGGCTGTACATCTTCACCCAAAGGCAATAGCTCAAAATTTAATACCACTTTGAACACAATCATGCGCATTTCTAACTGAGCAAATTTTTGTCCAATACAATTACGTGGACCAGCACTAAAGGGTATATTACTAAAAGCGTTTGCACGTTCTTCGTTCATCAAATGACGTTCGGGAATAAAATGTAAAGGTTGATGAAATACTGTTGGATCCCGTAACATTTCCCAAAGTAGAATTATTATATTGGCATTAGCTGGCAAAGAATATTTATCTGTTTAGTGAGAGTGATAGACAGAGCGGAAGAGTTAAGGAAGATGAAATTTATATAGAATTTCCTCATCAACTTACCTACTTTCAAATCACTCTTTAAAGCCCTTCCTATAGCCATAATTGGTGGATATAGTCTTAATGATTCCTTGATCACACAATTCAAATAGCTCAATTGCTGCAGATCATTGCTTGTTATGGCGCGATTAACTTGTTCTCCAAAATATTCTTTCAGTTCAATAAAAAGTTTTTGCTGGACCAGCTGATGTCTTGATAAAGCGTACAAACAAAACGAAGTAGCGGAGGTAGTGGTATCATGTCCCTCAAACATAAATGTATTAACTTCATCTCGTATTTGTTTGTCCGTTAAGGGTTGACCATCCACTGAAGATTGCAATAGTACGTCCAGTAGGGCCATACGTTGTTTTAATCCTAAATCACAAGGATCGTTGCTGAGAGCCGTACTAAGACTTATGTGTTTCGTTTCCTTCAGCGATTGCTGTCTTTCGGCTATGATTTTATCGGTAAATTTATGCATTGTTTTAATTCCATTTTGTTGAGTGTGGTAGGTTTTGGGCGCCAACAAACGCAGAGTATAACTAAATGTCAAGTGGGGTCTTACAAAACGTATAGCCATAATGTCGGTAACACTGGCAAAAGAAAAACATTTAAACAAACATATTTCTATATCGCTTTAAAACCTACTCTTTTACCGCTTTAACGTATTCCGATTTTGTATCCAATTGAGCATTTATTGTGACACCCATAGCAGTTTCTGAAAATATTCAAAGGAATAAATTAATATAAGCTATGTACAGACGATTGGCAGATCTTACAATATTGTAAGATATGTCAATATGCTGACAACGTACTGACAATGAAAAATTGTTACCAAAAGGTAAATTGTTAGTTCAGACGATTGTAAGAAAACCTTACAATTTCATTGTAAAGAGAATAAATTTATCTGCCAACAAAAATTGTCAGTTTACACGGTTGTCAGCTTGATGTGTGGAAAAATTGCCAGATGCGTTGTTAAGCTTTGTCAGAACTGCCAAATCCAATAGTATTTATGGACAGCATTGCCCACAGAAAAATTATCTTACAATGGTGCCATTGTCAGATGCATTAATTTAAACACATCTGACAATAAAACAAGAGCTTACAATGTCTGACAATTATCTGATAATGGCAAAGTAGAGTGTTCTCACGATTGTCAGATGTCTGACAATATTATTGTCTTACAATGAACTGACAATGCATTTTCTTGCAACGTTGCAAGACAAAAATTGTAAGTTTAGACGGTTGTGAGACATTTTCTGAACATTTTTCTGACAATATTGTAAGATCTGCCAATCGTCTGTACTCTCTTGTCCTCTTTTTACTTACCCGTAATAATATCCATGGTCAACAAACTTATATACTCATAAATATTCAGCACTCTTTTACCATCAGCTACTAATTTTAATTGTTCTATGAAAACATCTGTCTGTCGGTCAAATACCTGAATAAATTGTTCCAAGATCTTAAAGTGAAATGTGGGGGTTAAAATCTTACGCATTGTATGCCAAGTTTTACCACTGCTCAGTAATAGGCCATTACCCAGCCATCCACTAAGCATATTGTAGAGAAAATGTTTTTGCAAATGATCCTGGCTGCTGAGTACCGCCTCAACTATACTATGATCGACGGTAACAATTATCAGAGAGCCAATAGTTCGGGCACAAAATGTTTTGCCAAAGCGATTAACAAATTGTGGCCATTTTATATAAAAGTCTGAAAGATAAAAATATTCGTTTGTTTTTTTATATTTCGTATGAAGCAGAACTTACTGTCAGGAGTTATGGTAGATAAGGCGAAAACTGTTCCAAATATTGGTAGTTTCGATACTAAAGGTATGTTGATTAAGTTTCTAGTGGCATAATTGCGAGCCAAGACATCTACTATGAACACCAGACTGATAAGTAATAAAATTTCCACCAACATATTGTTGGATGGGTTATTCTTAAGGTTGTAGATAGGGAGAAGTCTTGCTTAATTGTCTAAAAAGTACAAAAAGAATGATAGTTTATTATATTTTTTCAATAAATTTGATTTTAACTCTGAGGATGATATCTACTAATATTGTGCCCAAATTGGAAAAGAAAATCTTAAAAAAATTTTTTTTAATATTTTTAAAGAAATATTTTAACACAATTGATTTTTGATAATAGATAGTATGTACACTTTTGTAAAAAGTATTGGGAATATACATACATACATGCATACATACATACTTACATACATATATGAGATTATGAACACATTCTGTTCACAGAGTCGCTTAAATTATTTATAATATTTTGGTATTTCATTAAGTTTTTATAATATAAATTTTGCGTATAAAATTTTTGGACATACATACATATGTATGTGCGTCTCAATAAATCAACAAACTAACGAACTAAAATATTAACGGCCTGTTTCACACTGTCGACAAGTCGATGTCGTTCTCTTATTTATATTGAAAACAAAAACAAAATATTTAAATTGTTTTTGTTTTTAATATAAATAAGAGAACGACATCGACTTGTCGACAGTGTGAAACAGGCCGTAACTTTGTGTTTTGATATTTATATACATACATACATAAATACATAAATATGTATGTTGTATCTTTTTGTTAAATTCATACTAAAGAAAAAAATCTTGTTGATACCTACATTACTTTAAGCAGCAGATTTTTTTTTTTTTAATTTTACATAAGAGTAAAAAATGTTCATAGAAAAATAATTACGTTGTCAATAGATTGTTTTCGAATCAAATTTTGCAGTATAAGTATGATGCAGTTTTTTCCTTAGTTTTTCTAACGTGTTTTTTCTATTTATTATCTTTAGTTTTGTAAAACTATACTCTAGATATTACACATTATTTCTATATTTACATACATACGTATGTATGTATGTATGTATGGATGTACAACATTTGCCGTTACAAAATAAGAACTTGTTTTTGTAATATCTGAAATAACACTAAATGTTCTCTATTGAGAAGAAATGCATATAACGGCACACTACATGTACCATCTAGTGCTACCATCTGTAACTTATTTTTGATTTCTTTTGCTGGATCGAGAATACTTTTATCTTTAAATAGAAAGAATTTTTTAAATATTTGAAAATTCAATATTTCCGTCTTAATTGGAGGTAGATCCATAAATTCCCAGCAAGAAAAAAAAACAGTAACAAAAGTATAATTGAATCATGGTTTTAAGTGATGACGAACTGGTTCGATTTAGGTGAAACATGGTTGATTTTTACGTTGGGTTGTTATGGGACATCTTGTGTTTGCATGGGAATTTATCAAAACAAATTGCTCTTAATTAAAATTAATGAGTTGAACACATGCATTTTTTCTTGTTTCAAAGACAATTTGTCATGGCTTAATTTTTTTTTTAATAGGTAGTAAACTAGTCCATGTTTCCTGATTTTTAAAAAAAATTTTACTATTGATTTTCATCACTTTGATATGTATGTATATAAGTATGTATGCATATACGTATATGTGTACTTTCGGAAAAATTTATTGTTGGGGATTTATTTGTCTTTTTTGTTTTTGTACTTACTTAATTTGGGCAATTGTTCGGCGTAAGCACTTTTTCCCGCATGATCCTTCTAACAGCGGCAGCCGTTTACTAAAAATTTCGGTGGAGATCAAGGTTTTTCTCCTCCATGAAATTTTGAGCAACGTCTCAGGTTACTAATAATTGTCTTAAAAGCCACTTTTTAATAAAGAGTTTTTTGGGATGTATCTCACTTTACTATTTTGGGGTGATTTTTCATTTGGGCCATTTTCCATTTTTAGGAAAAGAACTCCCTTCTTAATGAAATAATAAAGCAAGAACGAAATATTGTTAGAATGATTTTTTATTAGTTAATTATAATTTGGTAGATAGTTTCATCGATATCGATAGTTCTCATGCCGCTAAAAAAAAACACCCGATACATACATTTGCACATACATATATTTTACGCGTTCTGTTTTAAACAAAATAAATTTTAATCGAAAGAAGATTTTTATCATGTATTTTTAAGATTGCCGAAAAAAATATATGGCAATACTGTAAACATCTGTAAATGCAACAAAACAGACTGAACAGAATGTAGTTTGTGTAGTGGTTTTGGTGGTTGCTATAGTGCATTTTCATATCACTATGAAAACATAATAACGACGACAGCGATAGCAAATTAAATAGGAATTAAGAACAATTGAAATACATAGTTAAATATACATACTCAATTAACTATTTTTTTTTATATTCATTGCAATCAATTTTGCACGATGAGATTTTTAAGAAAACCTGTAACATGCGATTTTTATTTTAATAGATTTTGATTTAAGTAGAATTTTCTTAGTAATGCATAGTTACCATATTTTTAGAAAATATGTATAAAAATATGAAGATTTCTTTTGTCATACTAATGAATCCAGTTTCTCCCTTGCCTTTAATTGTGTTAAGCCTTTATGTAAGAAAGTGTTCCATATTTCTCTTTTCTAATATAAGTTTCATGAGAACTGAAAATTTCGTTTGCTATACCAGTTTATTTGAAATCACAAAAGGTAATTTTTCCAAAAAGGATGTTTTCTTTTCAAAAACACTTTTTCTGAAACTTACATTTAAAAAATATTTTGGTCATATTTATCTTTTCGAAAAATTACATTTTCCTCCCAATCAACAATCTTTAAAAGTAACCTTTCTTAAAAAAGTTTCTCAAAAATACCTTTCTTGAATATTTTGGAAAGTATCACTTTAATCAAATTTGCCTCTATATATGGTACACTGTTCCATAAAAGTTCTGTTGAACAGAAACATCTTTTCCACGCAAAGGTGAGTTTTTGTGACGCTCTTTACGATTAAATTATTGTAGCTGATTTTTAGAAAATATATACAATTTCATAGATATTTATTGGCAAATGTATACAATCTCTATTTGATCAAAATCGGTAAAGTAATTTGAAAGTTATAAGGTTTTAAAGTTTCTACTAATATATATAGACTTACATATATAATTTACACGCGGTTTAACCTTGTGCAGAGGGTAAAGTTTCTTTTTCAAAAAAAAAATATTGCATATAAAAATCTTATAAGAAAAAAAATCCCTTAAAACCAAGAAAAAGGGTCTAAATAATATAATAAAACCACCAAAATAAATAGTTTGAATAAGATATATTTAGAAACTATTATACAAATACTGGTCCAAAGTTTCTCTCTATTTAATATGTCCTAGGCTGTAAACCCAAATGATTGCCATTAGCTGAGCGTAAAACTAAATTCATCATGGGCCTTACCGCCGGCCCCAGAGGTAATAACTCAAAATGCCTCAACATTTTACTTATTGTGCTCTTCATTTCCAAAATAGCAAACTTCTGGCCAATGCAATTACGTGGACCAGCCGAAAAAGGTATAAAAGTATAAGCATTGAGCTTGTTGTCACGATCGTCTAAGAAACGTTCCGGTTTGAATGCATCTGGCTCGGGAAAATATAAGGGATCACGTAGGGTGACATAAATCCCAACCGTATAATTAGTACCAGCTGGTATACGTTTACCACGAATATCTACATCATCTGTAAAATAGCGACCAATAATCGGTACCGGTGGATACAAACGCAAAGATTCTTTGATAGCACACTCTAAGTACTTCAATTCTCCCAGGTCGCGTAAAGTAATCGGACGCTCTTTATCGTTTCCAAAAATTGCTTTAATTTCCTCGAAAAGTTTTTCTTGCACTTCTGGATGGCGGGCAATTAAGTACAAAGCGAACGAAATAGCGCTGGTGGTGGTATCGTGACCTTCAAACATAAAAGTATCCACTTCTTCACGTATATCTTCATTACTTAAGGGAACACCATCCACATTGGACTGTAATAAAACATCTAATAAAGCCATTCGTTTCTTTTGGCCAAATTCATTTTCTTCGGGCATACGAGTAGAAGAGTTCACCTTCAGATATTTTTCCAAAGTTTGACGCCTTTGCATAATTATATTTTGTGTAAAATCATGCATTAGTTTAATACTAGCATTCAGAGATTGATAGTCTTTGGGAGACAATAAACGAAAAATGCAATTAATTCGTTGCCAAACATTAACAAAACGTTTCGATAGAATGTTGGTAACACTACGCGAAAGAGAGAGAGTGAGACAGAGAGTTTAGAACATAAAAATTAGATATAAAATTAATTAACTTACGTTGTCACAGCCTGGACATAGGGAATGTTGGGATTATTTTGGGCGTTAATCTTTACACCCATGGCAGTTTCTGCAGAAAAGAGAAGTTTCATTTGTATTATTGTAAATTTTTCGTAATATTAGAAAAAGGCAAGGCAAAAAATAAAAGAAATTCTATGATAAATTTAATTAGGTTTAACTTGATCTTCTTCTTAATAAACGACCTACTCACCTGCTATAATATCCAAGGCTGTTAAGCACACCACTGGAAATATATTTATTGCTGTCGTTCCATCTGCCTTTTCATACAATTTTTTCACCATGACTGCACTTTGTTGGTCGAAAATTTCCACAAACTCTTCCAAGATTTTAAAGTGAAAAGTCGGCGTTATAATCTTACGTCTGGTATGCCATTTTTTGCCAGTACTCATTAACAGGCCAGTACCCAACCATTCATGCAACAATTCATACAGATTATTTTTAGTTATATGTTGCGGTGAACTCAATATTACTTCTATATCTTCGGGATCGGAGGAAAAAACAGCCAATTGTTGCAATATCCAAACACGATAGAGTTTGCCATATTTTCTTTTGTTGTTCGCAATGAATTCCATAATTTCTGAAACATGTTAAGTTTAGTGTTATAACAAAAGCTGTTGCATTACCTTCAAATAAAAAAAAAAAACGTTTTGTCTTTCGTTGGTGTGGGTTCAGCCTTGCGTTTTTTTTTATTTATTCGATTATATTTTTTTAGCATATTTTTCATTAACAAATGTATGTAAAGGGTGTCTCCCTGTAATGCTCTGCATATATAAAAATCGTAATAAACATATGTGACAGCTATCAATTTTCAGAGTTGGCACTTGCACCAAAAAAATTACACAAAATTTTGAAAGTACAAATCTTTTTGGGACACGCCTTTACATTCCAAACACACCTCCTGACTAAAATAACCCATTTTTTTTTTTAAATTACCACTTTGGTAATAAATGTGATCATAAAAATTAATCAAAATAATTAGAGAAAAAACAAACCAATTTATACACTGATAAAGATCACTACCCAGCTACAAAAGTTTTTTATGAATCATTTCGTTGGATGATCCAACTTGGATCCCAAAATCAAAGGTATATGCTCTGGATATGACTGACTGAGTTATATATGAACACATACACTTAAAATGTTTTGCAGGTAAATTTATATTAAAAATCATTTCAAACAGTAACCGAACCGCTTACATTTCATTTGAATCAATTGAGTTTTTTTAATTACATATCGAACCTTTGCTGCAATAGGGACATAAAAAGTAGTTTTGCAAAAGTTCGCTAACAAAAAAATGATTAAAGCATATGTGACCTGCTCCACGAAAAGCGACCTCTGCGCCGAAAAATTTTTTTTTTACTTTTTGAGTGATTCTTATAGGAAAAAACGAAACGCTCTTTCAAATGCCGCAAACCGCAAGTTTCTATGTCTTTTAGTTTTTTTACAAATCACCTGTAAAGATGAACATAATTAATGAAAATCATCGGTGCAGATACATACGTAGCTCAAAACGAAGCGTTTTTTTTAAATGCGTTTTTCTCAATAACTTCTTTTCGGCGCAGAGGTCCCTTTTCGTGGAACAAGTCACATATATTATTTTTCTATTAAAAGTATAGAAAATAAAATATTTGGATGAGATTTTTATACATTATGAAAAACGATATGGGAATTAATGCTGTATTATTAACACAAAAATCGCAGTCTTTAAGTAATGAATTTATTGCAATGTTATTTATTTTTTTTAACTACCAAATTCTGTAAACACTACTAATTTTGCTCTTAATTTAATTTGATTTTTTTTCAGTATTACTGAATAGAAAATGCAACAATTTGCAACATTCAAGGTCGACAATTTGCATCTCGTGGGTTTTTTCTTTTCTTATTTTTACCTTCAGGACTTTGACCTCTATACATCAAAACATTACCCAAAATAGGTAAAGTTTTAGGACCCGGCATATAGCTAAGCATATCGTTACGATATTTTTTCGATAAATAATCCCATAATAGAATGAGAGTAAAGAAAACTATTATAATTTCTATGAACATTTTTTTTGTCGGAAAACGAGTATGTAATCAGATTTTAAAAACTGTGTAACCGTAACACAAACTTTTGCTAACGATCAAAATATTTGTACTAAACTTGAAATATTTATTAAAGTTGAAAGAACACTTTTTTATTTCTTATCATTTAACAAATACAGTGATACTAAAATTTAAGAGAGAATAAACTCTTTTTATAGAATTTGTGTGAGGAATGTAGCCAGATGAGGGGATTTATTGCCGCATTGCGGATTTCAAATGTTATTTTATTTTTTGGTGGGGTGAAGAGATTTGAGGATTTGTTTTTTCATATACATACATATCGCACTTGATCAACAAGAGGGTGTTAACTCAAAATTTTAAAATTTTCAGTAGAGGCAAAAAACTTTTTTTTTTATAATATTCTTCTATCACAAAGAGAGATACAACTGTATTATTTTGGGTGAAAGAGTGGGGAAAATGGTGTAAAATTTTTACGGTGAATCGATGTACATCGATGTCTTTCAAAAACGAAATTTTAAAAATTTTGAGTTAATACCCTTTTGTTGATCAAGTGCGATATGTACATATATTTTATTTTCTGTTTTTTCTCTCATTTTATTTTTACAAAAATTGGGCTGATAGAATGGGTCACACATCAAGTTTTTTTTATCAATTTATTAAGAGAAAAATCACCAAAAATAAAAAGTAGCAAAACTACAAATTTGACCCTTTTTAGCCCTTTTTCCGATCGAAATAAATTATTAGGACTATTGTAATAAATAAGAAGTATTTTTATTTTGGCTTTTTACTTAGAGCTTGATAAGAGGAGCTCCTAAGTCAGATTTATTAATTAATTCTTAAACTAAATTACATTGTCTTATATACTAGTTATGAGAAGAATTCTTAGGGGTACCTTAGCATAAGAGGGAAAGAAAAGATATATATATTTATTATAAAAATCATTGTCATTGGTTTCCCACGGTGGAAATGCGGCGTGCGTCCTAACAGTAATAGATAAAAGTAAACCCGCGCATACATGTGTTCAACAGACATTTCATAATATTTTATATTTATAAATAAATGCACAAATGCATACAGTACTTATTCAAGTACTTATGCGGCGGCCTTTTGATCAAACTCTAAAGTGTCGGGTGACCGACAAAATATTTTGGTTGTAGTTTGTCAATGCAATTTGACACGCTTGTGTGTTTGCAGACACACATGTATGCGGCAATAATAGTGTTGGTTATAGTGACAGTTTGACCACGCTACACTATATATGCATTTACATACATACATACATACATACATACATATGTACATATATAGTACACACGCACATGCATATGCGCACAGAATTTTCCGAAAATAAGTCTCTAATTTTTCTTAAAGTTTTCGAATCGATATGATCCAGTGATGGAAAATGTAGCACAATTGGGCCATTTGTGGCACTTTTGAATGTTTGATGTCCCTGTGGTACTTTCTAATATATTTTGGCCCTTTCAGCTCAAAATTCAACTAACTGCTTCAAATCGTTCGAACGGTTTGAAATGCACTGAAAGCGTTCAGTACATTTTTAATGTAATTTTCTCCCTGTTTTGAACCCTACTTTTGTTTTCAACATTGTTTTGTTTGTCAAGAAAAAACTCCTTACTTTTACTGTCTCGATATTGGTACTAGCTAGTACCCAAGGCGAATTCATTACTGGTGAACTTGTAAGTGCAGCTGTTAACTTTTTTTTTGCATTTTCATCATTGTCGGATGTCAAAATACACTATTTGCTTCTTGAGTTTGACATTGTACAATGATTTTACAAAAACAAAATGCTTGTGGTTTCTGTTACATGTTGTACTTGTTTTATTAGTGCGATCACCTGTTGTGAATTTGCCTTGGGTACTAGCTAGTACCAATATCGAGTATACACAAAAAAACTAAGTAGACTGACTATCTAACGTTAAACAATTCTTGATGAATTAAATTTGTATTGAAAAATAAAATTTCGTGTTGCTTTGAGTAATGGTATTTTTTTAAATTTATTTAAAATAAAACACATATACTGTATTTGTATTACTATTGTTTTTATTTAAATAAAAAGCTTGTTATCAAATATATTCCAAAAAAGTTTTGTTGGCCCTCTCGAAGCTATTTTGGCCCTTTTAAATTGTCATTTTGGCCCAAAACAAAAAAACTCCAAATCCATCACTGATATGATCTGTGGCATAGAGTACAATAATACGAAAAACCTTCTCTAATTATTAGTTAAATTTCTTTTTATCCCAATTTTGTGTTCAATAAAACTAAAAATTAACAATCGTCAAAAAAAATATTTGCATTCAAAATAACAACTTTTTTTTGTAATTTTTGTTTTCTATTTCGGGCAATTTTAAATTCTTTATTTTGGGGTAATTTTTATTTTTTATTTTGAGCTAATTTTTAAGTTTTTAATTTTAAAAAGTAAAACATATTAAAATTGTTCATCAATGAACTAAATCAATTTATGAAAAATTTACAAACTGTCTCAAAATATAGAAAAAATGGCTTCAAATTTAAAAATAAAAAAATGTAAAAACAAAATATGTAATACATAATAAAAAAATTACTTCAAAGTTTGTGTTGTTGTTTTTCATGTTGCATAGAGCTTCAAAAAAACTTAAAAATGTACAATTAATTATCCGCAATCGGCAAAAGTATACAAAAATTACAAGCAATCAGATTAAATACAAGAATACATAAAAATGGCAACACAATTTACTCATTTTTTATGACAATGCAAAAAAGCAAAACTTCAATTGAGTTAATTTTATATTGTGAGAACTCAAGTTCAAGAGAAGCTGCGTGTGCAATTTTCCGTATTGATGTTGGTTCAGAGGTTAAATTAAAATTTATCAATTTTGTTTTTTGTTTACAATTTTGCATTAGTTTTGTTTTGTGCTTACCCAGCAAGCAGTTCTTTTTGTGCAGGCATGGCTGAGTGCGGAAAAAAATATTTGTTAGGTATTGTGTATGTACATATGTATGTATGTATGTAAAAAAGAAAATTAAAAAAAAGGCTTAAAGTTTTCTGATTCTATGTACGAATTTTATAAGACACTAGCTGAACGCCCCGGCTTCGCACGGAACCTATTTACTTTTATTTAATTTCGATTTATCTAATCAAAGCACATCACGATTTTCACGAACAAAAATAGCGACTTTATTGACAAAATTCTTACTACATATGTACATCAGTACGAATAGCTTACTCTTTGTTTATGCATACAATTTTGATACTGTTGACATATGTATGTATAAAATTAAACTATTATAATACGTTATTTTCACATTTATGTTTTTGTGCGGATATCACTTCTTTCTTCTACTGGAAGTGTCCCATACAAAGAAGGGTTTTTTCCTAGTTTTTTCTAATTAAATTTGAAATATTAAGTTGCTCTAAACCTTAAAAGTAATATTCGTATTCGGCGAATACTGTTTCAAATATTCGTATTCGTATATACTAAAAATTGTTATTCGTAACATCACCAGTATGTATGTATATTATTTTTGTTTAATTTTGTGTAATTAACTTTGGTATCAAGTCAAATTCAATAATCGGTGGATTCATCTCTACAACAATACAAAAAACAAGCAGTTTGTCACTATTGTGTGCGGGCTGTTTTTTTATTGTTGCATTGTTGGTGGGATAAATGTTTGCTAGTATTGATTGAATTCGACAACTTTTTATTTCGTATTTCCTCAAAAGCGTAACAACTCAAAATTTTCAAATTTTCACTTTTTGCAAAAAACCAAACCACAGTGGTCATATCTACCCACTGTAAAAATTTTACACCATTTTCTCCACTCTTTCACCAAAAAAATACAGTTTATCTCTCTTTGTGATAGAAGAGTAGTATTAAAAAAAAACTTTTTGGCCTCTACTGAAAATTCATGAATTTTGAGTTGTAATGCTTTTGAGGAACAAGTGCGATTTGTTTAATCTTTATTTTACTTAAAATTAGCTATCAACTTTGAAAATAACCTTCTTTCTGTAAAATTTACATTTTAAAAATTTTGATTTGTTTTACAGATCTACAACTATATTTCTATGAAAGACCATTACGACATTCTCTCGAGTGCTCTGACAACCGTAAACTCATCAAATTAGCAGACAAATAATTATGCCAAAATATTACGATGGAAATATGTATACATTGGTGCCTAGAAATTTCGCAGTCAAAACATGCTACTAAAACAAAAGATAATAAAGCAATTAAAATACAAAGATCAGGAGATTAGAAATAAATTACCAATGGCTAACAACAACTACAGAGAGCTGCAGCGTACAGAAGCTAAAGAATAAACGAATTTAAATGGAGAACAATTTCCTTCACGTCAACAATCTTCCACAGTTCAATTGACATTCAACGCAAAATATAAATCCCCAGCACAATTACAGACTTTCTTTCCAACAATATAGCAGCCAGAAAAGCCTTAAATATTTAAAATTAATTAGTTTAAATATAGTTTTAAATTAATTAGTTTAAATATAGTTTTAAATGTCTATATACAAACCCGTTAGGAAGTAAGGAAAAAAACCGACCTAATAATTTTTGTATTATTTTTTTTTAATTAAAAAAATCCACATTATATATAAAAATAACAATAACAAATAACTCTTTATTTTTATCCACTTTTTATATAAAAGGAACAACAAACATTTACTAAAAATATCTATATGCTTTGATAATGTAAAAAAAAGAGTCATAATAATATAAAAAAAAACAAGATCGAAAAAAATTAGAACAACTATTATTACAAAAAATGTAAAATTTTATTGTTATTTTATTTGTAATTGTTCGAAAGAAAGAACTCCTTCGAATTCGGCAAACAAACACTAAATTTTGTTTCCGTTTTGTATGTTTTCTTATTATATATAATATTTGTGAGTGTCATTAAATACGTTAAATTTAAAGTTATATATGTATTTATATTTATTTATTATTTGTGTTCAAATTTAACATTTATTCAATATGAAAACAATGAAATTCTTGTTTTTTTCTTACTAACCCAAATTATTGCAGTTTTTATTTAAATAAACAACAAATCAAATAATATATCTGGGGGCGAATTACGGCATTCGATATCGATCGAAATTTACATTTATATTGTATTGAAATTTCGATTGATATCGAGTGCCGTAATTTGGGCCCTGGTTTTTTATGTACAAATTGGCGGAATTGGGTTAAAAGAGACTATATCTCATTAAAAACATGCCATTTGTATGCTCTGTTTCTATCCACTACAGTTTATAGCGTTTTTAAAAAATTCTAGGCAAAAATCCACCTATTGTTGCCTTCTGTTGGCCTGGTTTTGGTAAAATTAGCTAATTATAGGTTTATTTTGGCGTTTTTTTGCGTTTATCTGGCTAAAATACAGTAAATACATACTGAATTTATATAACTATGACATTTAGGCTGTGTTTGCACTGCTTAAGAACCAATAGAGCAGTTATTTTAATGATGGGGCGGATGAAACACCAAAAATCCACCTATTGTTGCCCTGGTTTTTGTAAAATTAACTAATTGTAGGTTTATTTTGGCATTTATCTGGGAAATATGACCTCTAGGCTGTGTTTGGACTGCTTACGGACCAATAGAGCAGTTATTTTAATGATGGGGCGGATGAAAACCAATTTTGGAGTCGAAAAGTACTGTTATTTTGGGAAACAGTGGTGCCCTGGCCCGGGAGACGCTTTAGGAATAATAAAAAGCTCATTTTTAATCGATTTAGACGATAAAAGAATTTATTTGGCGAAAAGCGCTGTAAATACAATTTTTTTGTGTGTTCCGGCGACGTCTGTCTGTTGTACTTCCGTCGGCGTGACAGCGGCGTTACCATCCAACTTTACTTTTTTTCCCCCTTTCCGCTTATGCTTTCAAATTCTGCTGGTAGGAAAGGAAACTCTGTTCCGGTGATCTGTATTTTTTTGGCAATGGCAATTCCTTTATTTTCTTATTCCTACTGGCAACTTCTCAACGACGGTTTGATTTACTACCTTCTTTACTGGTTTTTTGAATTTATTAATTTTATTATTTTTATATTTGAAATTACCTTTTTTATTTTATTCTCCGCTACCAGGAATTGAATCAAGCTCCTCTTCTCTTGTTCGCCAGCACTAGTTCACCGACCACTCACTCGGCTTCTACTTGCTTGAGATAACCATATTATTTAGAGAGTTCAGTACTTTGCACACTTGACATATATATGTCCATACCATGTCAACAGCACAACGACGTCACACAACATTGGCAGGCACCTTTACAATTTATTTTAATTTGTAAATGTACCAACATTTTCGTCCGCCACTAGGATTTGAACCAAGCAACTTCAGATCGCCAGTCTAGTCATCAGCCACTCGGCTACTCAACTAGTTAATCAACAAGCAGTCGCGAGACAGTAGATTGCACACTTTGTACATGTACGTATGTCACACACATTGCACACGTAGTACATGTACGTATGTCACAAACATTGCACATTATTGAATGCTGACGAATTTTAATTGATTTATGAAAAGTATTTTCTCATCGCTGGGAATCGAATTCAGCTCCTTCAACCAAATTATCCATTATGTTCGATTAAAAGGGTTTTTTTACATTTTCTATCATAACTCGGTTGTTTTTGAAGATAATTGCATGAAATTTGGTGAGTAAGTAGAAAACACTATGGGAAATAATATGGTTTTGGAAATTTTTGGCCACGCCTATTTCTAATAATACATAGGTAGGCGTTTATTTTAAGTTATTTATTTTTTATTTTTTTTTTATTTTGTATTATATCTCAGCTGTTTTTGCAGATAATTGTTTGAAATTTGGCGAGTATGTAGAAAACACTATGGGGAATAATATGATTTTGCAAATTTTCGGCCACGCCTATTTTGATGATACAAAAGTAGGCATTTATTTTTATTTTATTTTTTTACATTTTGTATTTTTTCTCGATTGTTTTTGCAAATAATTGCATGAAATTTGGTGAGTATGTAGAAAACACAATGGGGAATAATATGGTTTTGGAAATTTTTGGCCACGCCTATTTTTAATATTACAAAAGTAGGCGGTTATTTTAAGTTAACTTATTTTTAAGTGTTTTATTTTGAGTTTCTTTTATTTATTTAAGGATTTATATTAAAATATATTGAACGAAAATAAAAAAACGATAGCTTATTTAAAAATCCCATTTATGCTTTGTTTCTATTTGCTATATGTATGTAAATATATCTTTTTTTAGAAAGTTATCTTTATATACATACATATGTCCGATGTTTCGGATCGTCATGAAATGAAATTTTACAGACTTTCACGATATTTGTCAAGTTTTTACAGATTTTAACGACATTTTCGGACTCTTTCGCTGTCATACTTACGAAATTTTTTGCCATTAGCTATATAAAAATAATAGATTATTTTTTATAAATCATAAATTATGTTTATGTAAAGAAAAATCCGTGATATCAGAGAGTTAAATACTATAAATTTTGTAATTTTTAAGAGAATAATTATTTAAATTTTTCGTCTTTCCTTGATTTTAACTTATGCCAGATAGCTGATATTCATCATTTAGTTGGATGAAGTTGAAAACCTGAATCATTAAGAGAAAACAATTAAAAAAAAAGAAATGAATTCAATACTTTTAAATGAATTTAATTAACCTTTTTACCTTGTTATAACTTCTGGCTGAATCTGGAAATTGGCGAAGTCGTACGACAATTTTAGGAATTATTAATATTGTATTATCGCTGGTAGCTCCATTTTCCTACTTCTGGAATCATCCAGGCATTCAGATGAATTGAATATCCGTTACTAATTGAAAAAAATAAACAAAAAAAAGGAGTAATTTAATTAAATTGCCCTCATTATCATAACAAAAAAAAAATATATGTACATTAAATGGCTACAAAATAAAATATGAAAAATAGCCCCATAATAAAAAAAGTATCTAGTCCAAAACAAAATTGCAAAATGGTACCAAAAATATTTTTTTTTTGTTCTCAATGACAACATTTTGGAGACATTTTTTAATTTCCTTAAGTAGAAAAAATGGCCCCACAACAAATAATTTTGAGGCTATTTTTCCTATTTTGCGGCCATTTTTAATTTTTGAATTTGGTGTAATTTTTTCCATTTTGGGGCAGTTTTTTATTTTTTTAATTTTAAGAAAAGGCTGGCTATGCAGGGAATCTTTAGTGAGGAGTGCCTATATTAATTTTTGGTTTCAGAATATTTTTCACTAAAAAATTAAAAAAAGGTCGAAAAATATTTTTCATTGTTTTCAATTGGAAAATTTTTGTATGAAAAATAGCCCCATTCTGCAAAATTACACGAAAATAGTTCCACTCAAAGCAACACAATATTCTGAGGCCATTTTTGCCATTTTGCGGCCATATTTAAATTTTAACAACCGGTTGGGTATGCCGGGAATCTTTGGAACTGAGCTTATTTTTCGTTTACGATTTTGGAGCCATTTTTCATTTTTTAAAAGATATGACATTTTTTCTAGGAAATACTCAAGGATTTTATTTATTTGTTGTGGGTTAGCAAATCTATACAGAAGAAATTCATATAGATTTTCTAAATCTGTACAGAAATGCATATAGATTTGCTAACCCACAACAAATAAATAATTTTTTTTATAAAAAATTTTAAACTGCCCAAAAATGTTGGAATAATTCGGCCAAAAAACAAACGGCTTCTATACAAAAAATTTTAAATCGGCTCATAAATAGGCGATTGATTAAATAAATAATATTTCAGGGGATTGCTTAAATTTATATTCGACCCATATTTCTCGCCCCGATTTTCACAAAAGTTTCATGAGACTAAATTGAGAAAAAAAAATGTTATGAAAATCGGCCTATAAATCAATATTTTATGTAAATGAAATCCGCCCACCGTTTTTAAAATTTTTAGCGATGTCAAAAACAAAATTGTTGCCAAAAACATTAATTGGTTCAATTATCTCTATTTTGATAATAAATGTATTGCCTTCCTGAAGCAAATAAGAAAATGGTTTTAGTGGTATTAATTTTTGATTATATTAATAAATTTAATATTATAGATATGTAATTAATTGATAAGTTGTTGTTATCAATCAATGCCTTCTTTTTAATCTGTTTAATATTTTTGGAGTATAAAAATAAAAAAAAAATGATAATTAACGAATCGTTAATAAAATTCGAAGCCAGATTACACTGCCCAGCAGCAAAATCCTCCTTTAAATAAAACTATGTGGATTATATGGATTTTGATTTCCTAAACTCAAATCCGTTTTCGGGTTTTCTCCATAACGTACGGTTTCTTTTTATGGGCGTGGAAATTTTTCCCCCCTGTAAATTAGTCAGCAACGATGACATATTTCAGCCCAACTCGAGAACGACACATCCGATTTTCATAAACAAAACACCAAAAGATGCGTAACAAAATTATATTCAAAATGCAAAAATGCAAAAACACACATACACAAAATATTTTGTTCAAACAATAAGAGGCTATAAAAAATACCAAATAATATTCCAACCAAACACAACTTCGACTATTATGACAAACATGCCGATCTTAAAATGAGTAATATTTAAAAATTTTTCTCTTTCCATCAACAAATAGCAACCCAAAAAATTACACAAAATATACTTGGATTGAAGAAAAAAATATATGTGAACGCCAACAAAAAAAATATGCGTTCAACACAATTTAGTTTGAAATTTCATATATTTTCTAGGCAAACACTATCAATTAAATCAAAAACATTCCTAAAAATTTCAAGAGAAAACTTATTTAAGAATTTTCTCAAAGTAACGGTCAATACAATTTTGTATGAATTTCATATTTCTGGCTAGCGCACAATATTAACTGAATTACCAACGACATTAATGTTCCAATATAGATTATATTTGTGAATTTTGTCAAAATAACGGGCAACAAATTTTTGCCATAAGTTTAATACTTATTTGTCAAAGTAACGTTCAATATATATTTTTGTTTATTTCATACTTTTGCTTAGTGCAGAGTACACATTAAAAAGTATTAATTGCGACACTAATGGTCGAATATATTTAGATTTTGGTCAAAGTAACGTTCAATACATTTTCGCATGCATTTAATATTATTTCCAGACACACACTATAAATTCCATGAAAAAATTTTCTAAAACTCTAATCAAAATAGCATTTAAAATTTTGTCAAAGTAACGTTCAATACATTTTTAAGTGAATTTCTAAATTTTTCCAACTAAAAAACGGCGGGAATTAAATTAACAACGCGAACAAATGTATAAGATTTTTTTTTTCAAAGTAACGTTCAATTTATTCAGTTTTGTATGAATTTAATGTTCTATCAAAGGACAAACTCTACAAATTCAATCAGCAACAAACCTAAAACTCAAAACCAAAAGATATTTATTGAAAGAATTTTTGTAAAAGTAACATTCAATACCTAATTGTTTCTAAAATTTTGTTTTTGTTCGAACGAAAGTACTTCTTCTATGTCGCAAAACAGGCACTAAGTAACGCTTCAATACATTTTTGTAAAAATTTAATGCGTTTTAAGAAACATACATTTATTCGAAATTCTAGATCCAAAATTATATTTAAGAATTTTACCAAAGTAACGTTCAATAATTTGTTTTTTAGAATTTTTTAATTTTGTTTAGAGCATAAGACTAAGTGTTTTAGCAAGGACTGTAAAGTTCGAGACTAAATCATATTCAATAATTTTTTTCCAAAGTCACGTTCAATACAATTTTTGTATGAATTTGATATTTTGATGAACACTTGCTTCAAAAAAA
This sequence comes from Lypha dubia, assembly GCA_947311025.1. NCBI lineage: Eukaryota > Metazoa > Arthropoda > Insecta > Diptera > Tachinidae > Lypha > Lypha dubia. The sequence continues at coordinate 5,446,449 of OX371262.1, read as the reverse complement.
GTTAACAACGCTCCTAAAACTTTCTATCAAAAGATATTTTAACATTTTCTCAGAGTAACGTTCAATACATTTTTATGTGAATTTCATATTATTTGCAACAAACAAAAAAAAGGCGTCAACTGAATTACCAACAATGTACAGATTCGAAGCCATATTGCGTTTAAGAATTTTTTCCAAGTAACGTTCAGTACATTTTTATCTGAATTTCATATGTTTTGCAAAAAAATAAACGGCGAAAATTAAATTAACAACGAGTACAAGAGCTAAGCCAACTTATGTTTAAGAAATTTCTTCAAAGTAACGTTCAATTTAATTGATTTTTGTATAAATTTAATATTATTTCAGAGAGAACAAAGTTGCGTGTTGTAAATGCCGTCTAACTTTCATCAAAGACTTGTAGTAAATTTAATTTATGGGGAAAATAACTGTATGTAGCATAGCGTTCAATATATTCTTGAGAATATAAACAATAGTTGATTTATAATACATTTGCTTTTGTAAAAATTACAAAAATTTTTAAATTTCAGTATGAATATCGTTCGTATCTGTAATCATGCGAGTTTTGACGCCCTATGTTCTTGACGCCCTATGTTCTTCGTGAACAATTTATTTAAGTACTTTTATGTTACACCGCTGTATCTATATTGTATATAATTAAATAAAGGACATATATGAAGTAGGTTATATATGAATATCGTTCCGTTAAAAAATATAATTGATGCAATTGCTGTAATAAAAATATGTAAGCAGTTTTGTAAAACCGAATAACTATTAAAGCTACAAAATAACACGAAATAAAATGGTGAGCGAAAATACTAAAATTTAACACAGAAAATAAGAGATATTTATCAATAATTTTTTTGTTGTATCTCTGATCAGATGTAGAGACAGACAGACACACAAGAGGAGAAAACTTTAACGACCTTCTAAAGGTAGTTTCAACAAATCAATCAGATAATCAATTGTTTATTAAAACAACAAATAATAAATATGAGACATTTACTAGACGGACTTTGATAACAACAGAAACAATAAAATAATATATGTATAATAATAATATAAAGGAATTAAAAAAAATAAATATATTTATATGTATATTGATAATAATCCAGACTAATAATAACACAGATACTCGTGCGAAAATGGCAACAATCTAATTCACATTTACAACTGCATTTAATAATTTGTTGATATGCTTCTTGCAATTCGAACTTTAGACTATTTACGCCCGCTTTCACGATGTCCGATTAAAAAATAATCAATACTTTAACCGAAAGTCTGGCTAAATTTTATTACACAATTGGGGTGTTCACACTGTTGTCATATCAGTCATATTGTGTACATATTTTTACATCATCCTACCATGGCAAATTCCGTCTCTTGATTTATTTCTTTTCCTCTGGACACGTCCAAACTAGGTTCCTTCAACTATGTATGTATGTCCCAAATACGTCGTCGTCGGAGAACATACTACAAACAAACAATTGGGGTATTCACACTGTAGTCATAAGTCATATGTCATAAAATAATAGCACACCAAAATATGACAAGTGTGAACACCCCGTCATAAATAAGTATGCTAAGTAATAATTGTGCAAGCTGATAAACATTGAACAACACTCCATTTTTAGTCGGATTATTGCGCACACGTTTGCATTTTGGCTTAAATGTAAATGTTTTTTAATTGTTAATAAAGAAAACAATAAAATTCCTGTAAATTTTCGAAATTGTCCATTATCAATTAAAATTTTCATTTTTTTGTTTTATCTATACGAACTTGCTGAAATAAATATAATCAAAAGCAGCTGTTGCCGGTAACATGAGCTGAACTATTTTTTTGGACGGCGGCAAACACAAACACATATTTTCATTCAAAGACGAATTATTTATAAGGTGAATGCAGTGGCGAATTTACGCGAATTTATACATTCCTACACTGTCAAATTTGTTATATATTTTCCGGCGCCACTGACTGTGCACTGACACAAAAACAACACATATGAATGTGTGCTGCATGTGAGTGTCACAAAAATTGAAAGTACACCTAATTCTCTTTTTACACGAATTATTTTTACACGAATTTTCATTTAACACGAGTTAAAAAGTTAACATTTTTCTCTTTTTACACGAATTGTTTTGTTTTAACACGATTTTAAATATTCTACAAATTCTTTTTATAAAAAATTACAAATTTATCAACTCAATAACAGGTAAGTTTTAAATAATTTCCAAATCGCTGCATTATTAATTATAATTGAAAATCAGAATTGTGTTTAATTATAACTATTTCTTAACTATTGTATATTGGTAGCCCGGTCACAATGTCACATAAATCACCTGTAATATTATTTATGTAATATTAATTATTATTAATTTATTATACTTTTACGTTATTTTTTAGGTCTGGAACCAATCTACTATTTTCATCTTTGGCTAGTATCTTTTTTTACACGAATTTTTTTTACACGAATTTATTGGGAACGTATCTATCGTGTAAAAAGAGAATTGGGTGTACACGACATGTTGCCAATTTAGCTTCATGGTGACGTCTAAATTACGTCAGAGCCACATGCGAATGTGGCTTTTGACATACCGTGTACTGTAAGCTTTAGTTTAACCGAAAGATTATGAAACGAAAATACGTAACCGTTGATTAAATAGTGCCCGTTAGCCTAACCAGAAATTAGTTAATTTTTTGTTAACAGAAATTTTACCGAACATTGTGAAATCGGGCGTTAAACGTACAATTCATATCTATAGTGAAGTAGGTTATGACAGTCAGGTGATTAAAGGAATAAGTTCTTCTAAATAAATGCAAATAAATTCTAGTTTATATTGACAAAATTGTCATCTAGAAATTATATCAGTCTTGACTTGTAGTCTTAGAATATTGGTCAATTGAAAACGTAGTGTGTTCGGAAAAATACATTGAATTCACGCACAAATGTATGGAACGTTACTTTGACAAAATTTTTAAATAAGTTTTGGCTTATAAGCTAAGAATATTAGTTAAGTGAATTTGTGGTGTATTCGGAAAACATAATTATATTCACACAAAAATGTATGGAACGTTACTTTGACAAAATTATTATATAAGTTTTGGCTTGTAGTCTAAGAATATTTGTTTATGGGATTTTGTAGTGTGTTCGGAAAAACATATTGAATTCGCGCACAAATGTATTGAACGTTACTTTGACAAAATTCTTAAAGAAGTTTTGGATTGTAGTCTTAGAACATTAGTTAAGTGAATTAGTAGTATGTTTGGAAAACATAATTTTATTTATACAAGAATGTATTAAACGTTACTTTAACAATATTCATAAATAAGTTTTGGCTGAAACTGAATTTGTTGAGTGTATATACGAGTACATATTTGGACTTTCGAAAAGAATAAATCACTTGAAATTCGGAAGCTTTAAGATTTCTATGAACACATCTTCTTCCTGAAGGGATTGTGTTCAAGGATTAAGGGAAGTTCTATTCTATAACAAATCTGTGATTTTTCATGATAGCGGAATTAATTCTTAAAAGTTTCTGCAACATCATAATCAGTGTTAATACACGCAAAAAATACAAGAAAAATAAATAAACAAACGGTTATCTCGGGTACATGAATAAAATGGCCGTGTCGCCAGACATAAAAATCGATACAGTCGAGCCTCCAAATTTAGTCGTTCATCATTCGCAGGCCTATCGAATAATAACTAACATGTTCTTCGTACAACTTTTGCTGCTCTTTTTATTCTTTATTCTAGTCTGGGATTATTTAATTAAAAAACATCGAAACGATGTTTTTGCCAAATCCAGAATACCAGGACCAAGAGCCTTGCCCCTATTGGGTAATTCGTTGGAAATGAGACATGTAACGACAGAAAGTAAGCAGGATCAGGAAGTGAAATTTTTATAAAATTAATTTTAATTTTCTATTTTTAAAAAGGTGAACTTTAATTTTTTAATTAAAAATTTTTTTTTTGTTTTTCCCATTTCAGATATGATTAATTACGTGCAAGAGTGGAAACGAAAATATGGCAAAATCTATCGCTTTTGGGTGTTGCATCAAGCGTCAGTTTTTCTATTGGATGTGAAATATTTGGAAGCTGTTTTAGGCAGCCAACAATTGATTAAAAAATCACGTTTATATGATTTTCTTGAGGGATGGTTGGGTCGCGGTTTACTTATGAGCTGGGGCAAGAAATGGCATTCGAGACGTAAGATTATAACACCGACATTTCATTTTAAGATTCTCGAACAGTTTGTGGAAGTTTTCGATCAGCAAAGTACAGTTATGGCGCAGAAATTATATGAAAAGGCTGATGGTAAGACCAAGATTGATATTTTCCCGGTGGTGTGTCTATGTGCTTTGGATATTATAACGGGTAAGCGAAATTTTTCGAATATAATTATTAAAAAATTATAAAGTGAATTTGATTGTAATCTTAAATTTTTTTTAAATTTTCGTATTTTGTCATCTCAAAAATTTTGCTGAAACTTATTATAAGAAAATTTTAGTTTTCTTTGAAATTCTTTGAAATAGATTCATTAGTTTTATGCAAAACTACGTTGATTCTATATTCATAAAACTTTTTAATGAAAGAATTAGTAGTTTTTATTCGATTAAAAAAAATATTAATAAAAAAATTCATTGATTTACTGAAGTAGTACATTAGCCCAAAATCAATGAAAAATTCGTTGAAACAATATTTTTTATTCAGCGTAGAATGAGATTTTAAATTATTAAATTAATATATCTAAAATTTTTTTTGGATTTTCTTTTGTATTCAGAAACTGCCATGGGTGTTAAGGTTAATGCTCAGGAAAAACCCCATTTGAAATATGTCCAAGCCATAGCTAGGTAAAAGCTTTATATTTTTCCACGATTTTTTACACTAACTTTTACATAAATTAAACTTTTTTTTAGAATGTCTCAGATTTCGGCTGATCGTGTATTGCAGCCTTTACAAAGAACTGATTTTCTATTTGGTTTAACATCGCCAAAATTGTTTATGGAATCTAAAAAACTGTTACACATCTTGCATAAATTTACCATAGATGTTATAGAACAGCGTCGTACTGCTCTTGAAGGATCCATGAAATGTGGCAATTTAGAACGTAAGTTTATTGGTGACAAAACCCAAAATTTGAAGTGTTTTTGTTTGGTCTCAAGTTTCTTGATTTTATTTTTTCATATAAATTCTGCACCCAACGAAAGCAAAGAAAATTGCCTTTACAAATTACGGAAATTTGTACACTGAAAATTGGATTTTACATAATTTCAATGAATAACTTTCGTTGCAAAAATTCAATAATTTTTTGCAATAATTTATTGATTTAATATAAAAATATTCATTGATTTAAAAAATATATTCATTGATTTAATGAAAATATTCATTGAATTAATGAAAATATTCATCGATGAAAAGACTTTATCAATTTAACGTTTCTAGTAGATCAGTTTAATTTAATGAAAAATTCGTTGAAATAATGAACATTTTTCTTAAATTTGCAGTACAGTTTGGAGAATATAAATATGAACTCTGGTAATTTCCGAAAAATTACATGATGATTCCGTTTTAAAAATTATATACTTTGTTAATTTAATTTTTTTCGTCAGCTAAATAATTTAATTTAATAAAAAAAAACCGGGCTTCCTTCCTGTCCTGCCATTCCACTTAAACGTAAACAGTTAAGAAAAATTTTTATTTATTTATTTTCTTTTAGAGCTACAAACGGAAGCTGATGATGACTTGAATAGCAAAAAACGTTTGGCTTTCTTGGATGTTCTATTGCAATCCAAAATCAATGATGCTCCTTTATCAAATGAGGCTATACGCGAAGAAGTCGATACATTTATGTTTGAGGGTCACGACACTACTACCAGTGGCATATCATTTGCTCTGTATTTAATTGCCCGCCATTCGGAAGTACAAGAGAAATTAGTCGAGGAAATAAAAGATGTATTGGGTACAGACATAAATCGACCGGTAGTATTAAGAGACTTACAAGATCTGAAATATATGGAACTAGTGATTAAGGAAACTTTACGATTATATCCCTCGGTACCGGTGATTGGTAGAGAAACTACCGAGGATATTGTAGTGGGTGATATAACAATTCCGGCTAAAACTGGCGTAAATATGAATTTATTTGCTGTCATGCGTGATCCTGACTATTTTACTGAACCGAATGCGTTTAAGCCAGAACGCTTCTCAGACAATAATGGCAATCAAAAGATTAATTCATTTGCCTATACACCCTTCTCGGCCGGTCCACGTAATTGTATTGGCCAAAAGTTTGCCACTTTGGAAATGAAGAGCACCATTTCGAAAATGTTGCGACATTTTGAATTGCTGCCGCTGGGTCCCGATGTCAAGCCCATTATTAATGTTATTTTACGTTCTTCGACTGGTGTTCATATTGGCCTAAGGCCGAGACAATTCTAAGAATTATTTTCTTATAGATTTTAAGGACTTTAATTTAAGTACATATATTTGTGAATAATTATGTATATTCATAGATTAATTTTAGTTTTTTTTTTGTATTTTCTATTAGTTTTAAGACAAAATGAATAAACAATTTTGAAATAAAATATTATTTTAAACAAAATTTATTGTGTGAGTATTTTATGAAATTGTCGGATGATGGTTTTAAAATCTAGTTGAGCTAAAGCAGTTTTCTCCAAAAAGTTATTGACCAATTAAACTAATAAAAACTATAAACTGAAGATAACGAAAGAGATTAGACTGCAATTGGGAGAATTTTGGACGAACCTACTACAAAATTTTATGTAGTCTACTTTTCGATTATAGAAAACCAGTACCAGAAAAATCTTGGGAGTAGCTGGAGTTGAGAATCGGGTACTTCAATCTCACGCAAAGTAATTAGTAGTTTCCACATAACGGCACAAAATTAAACTAGAGAAAGTCTCAAAATGAGATGTGGATTATTTCTACAACAGAAAAAAAATGCAATTTCTATCAAAGTCTTGGAGTCACCAGTGGAAGGGCAACGTTTGCCTCTCATATACAAAAAACATTAATAATATTATAGCGGTTCTCTAAAACAGATTTCGATTAGTCTGAGAACAAAATAAAGTTTCTAGCAGAAACTTGGGTGGCGTAGGAGGATCTGTACCAAAACAATAGTGTAAATCTCTTATTTTGATGAGTGGGTTACTATGAGAACCAAATTCGTTTTTAACAAAGAAATTCTTAATTAGTGTCGAATAAAGTCCATCGTCTAAAATCAAATGTACAGCATTTTACCTTCTCTACTGCAAAAATAATAATATTATAATCTACCATTGTGCACAATTCCAATTGAAATAAATTTTTGTCGGTATGTATGTGTGTGTGTGTCTGATGGCATTTTGGACCTAGATTATCAGTAAAAATTTTTTCTTATTGTCTTCGTTTATACTTTGATCAGTTATTTTATTCTATTCGGTTTTTCCCAGTAAGCCTTTATTGTCGACTAAGGTTAGAGAATAGAAACATATCGAATAAAATTTGTTTGTTGTGTATTTTAATTAGCTTCTTATTTTTTTGTAATTCTCAAACGATTTTTTTTGGACCAGCAGTTTTGGCGATGACCGCGCCATTACTTATGCAATGCATTGTGTCAGAACTTAGGGACACATTAACTTTCTTAAGCTCTTTGAGCAGGCATTTTATTATTTATTTTACTTCGCCGACGGTTCTGCTAACCGACGAAGGAGGACGATCTTGTGTACATTAGCTTGGAACACTATCAATCGCTGTCGGAACAGGTTTTTTAGTGACCAGTGCTGTTATGCCTTTATCACTGAAACAGTCCCACTACAATTACTAAAATTCGTTCGTTAAGCTATGTACAGACGTTTGGCAGATACTACATACAATATTGTCAGAAAAATGTTCAGAAAATGTCTGACAACCGTCTGAACTTATAATTTTTGTCCATAAATACGATTATTAGAAAACAGCAAGACATAATAAGTTTAACAACGTATCTGGCCATTTTTGCCACACAACAATCTGACAACCGTTTGAACCGAAAATTTTTGTTGGCAGATTACAATGAAATTGTAATGTTTTCTTAGAATCGTCTGAACTGACAATTTACCCTTTGGTAACAATTTTTCATTGTCAGTACGTTGTCAGCATATTGCCATATCTTACAATATTGTAAAATCTGCCAATCGTCTGTACATAGCTTTAGAGAAATTCATGATGTTGATGACTTAATTAATTGTTTGCTTAGTAGTCAACGCTGTAACCACTTTAGCCAAGACCACCACCCTTGGCGGTTGGTGGATAAGGTAAGATGATCTGTTTGATTTAAAAATGTGATTAAAGTCTACTGATGATTTGTTATAAGCGGCACTATTAAAATGCATTCATTTAATAGCCGTACTAAACACAAAACAAATGAAAACTTTTTTAAAATAAAATTGGGAGAATATCTTAAGTAATAAATTTATTAAATGATATATTTTTTAATGTAAAAAACGATCACCGCATCGATGGGAAGATTGATAAATACTATTGGCACTTTGAATTGTCAATTTTAATTAGAAAGTGCAGTCCTGAATTTGCACATATGACGTCAAACGTTTAGGTCGACCAAACGATATTGTCACGCCAGAGTAATAGTCAACATAATTCATTCTGTTCATTACATTCTTCAAAATTTAAAGAAATGCCCGTGTGATAAGAGATTTACAATAAACGAAACAAACACCTATTTTGAGGGTCTTGAGACATCTTATTATTTGGAGGCAATAAAGCCTAAGATGTAAACTTTTATTATAAAATGCAATCCCAAAATCTAATGATAACGACAAATAATTGATCTATTGAATGAAATAGATGGAAGTATGATACAATTGCTGTACACTTTTTGCCAAAGACTTCTTGTAAAATACCCCACTGTGCGTCGTGTATAAGAAACATTTAATGGTTTTTCTATTCTCGCCCAGCGTACATGAATGTTATTTTAAATACCATCTAGATCTTGTGATTCATTTGGATTCACTACTTAAATTTTATTTGTGTAAACTTTTGATAGTATTTGTATCCACTTCAGTTGCAAGTATTGTAAAATTTCAGACAAATCGTTTATAAAAAAAAACAGTTGAATTGTGTTATAGAAATCAATTTCTACAACACATCGATATGAATCTATTTTAGATTAGAGTTATTATTTTCGCATATTTCTAATTTTAATTTTATTTTGAAAAGTGTAAATCAAGAAATTAAATTTGTATGTTGCGCAGATAAACGTAAGTGTGCACTAGAATAGTATTTAAGAACGTCGTAATTAATTAACTGCCCCATAAAATTAATTAATTTAAAGCAAAATAAAAATATCAGTTGATAAAGGCAATTTTCTTACAAGGTCTCAGGAAACAATGAGATTGTAAGTTTGTATTGAGTGTTTATATCGGTACTTTAATATAGAAAGACCCTCGCTCCTTCCAAATTTTGGAAAATTGATTCAATAAGCCAATTAAATGAAAGCAATTTAAATTTTAAATAAACATTTTTCATTAATTCATTATTTCAGATATTCTCTCAATTTTATTTAAAATAATGTAGCGGTACAGGGAAGGCATTCTCCCCAGAGGAGTGATTGTTTTAGTGGGCACAGCATACGACTCAGCTGACGATGGTCACGGCAAGTGCGAGGAGGTTTTAACTGACACATAAATTTTTATAATTTTATTACTTTAATACCTTTAACTGTTTAATCGGTTTTTAGCCTGGGAACATGTTTACAAACAAAAAACTTTTAAAGCTATAAAATCAAGATACATACTAATAATAAAAATGTCTTATCGTCGTTATCTGTAAATTCTATTTAAAATCTGCTGGTTACGATTTAATTTAATAAGACGTTGAATATCAATATTTCATTGAACAATTCTATACGAGTACATTAATCTCTTTCCCAAAATAAGTGCAAAAGTTATTAGCAGTTAAACCGAATATATGCTTTTAAAACTTTATTTTATGTACATTAAATATGCAGCAAAACTTTAAAAATATAAACCAAAAAGTACAAAAATATATGCTGTGAAAAGGACATACAAAGCATTTCATTTGAAATTTTAATAATTCTTAATTTTTTAACAGACAAAGTATAACTGTGACTCGTTACGGGAATGGGACTTGCCCTTCTGGTATTTTCTATGAACTGTAAAATCTCGAGTGTCGTTTTGCTTCAAAAATTATTAAAACTATGCAAACATATGCACCAAAAATAGATCGTCAAATGAATTAAAAAAATTTTAAATCTATAAATAAATTCGAAGTAAATCATATTTATTAATATTAATATTATAAATGTGAATGTCCGTGGGTGGTTCGATATCTTCCATAGACCCTGAAGGGAATCACAATAGATTCACTTGAAAGTTTTTTGAACACTATCGTTCCTCTTCTAATTTTTTCATGCAGAGCCGAATACAAAATTAATATAATAAACAATAATATTAGATGATGAGAGCGGAGAATAAAAAAAAAAACATTCGAGTTTAAAATTTTACCACATTTGGAATGGCTTTAATTGTCTTATTGGATTAGTGCTGTACTTTTTCACTGCGAAATACAAATGAAAAAAGTTCAGTTGTAGAGATAATATCATGGCTGAGGTAGACCATTCACATTACGCGACAACAACAAACGCCGAAAACAGATGTATACACATATCAGACGATTTCATTATTTACAATAATTAAACACCAAACAACTTTGTGATTTTATTTATGAAGAAAGGAGCTATTTGTTAAGATAATCCTGAACTGGCTCATGCCTATTCCAACTGGAAAAGTAAACGGCATTAATACCTAACCACATTAGTGCACTGGATTGTCCAGCCCTGGCGGACAGACTTGATGGAGTACCCAGCCACTCTTGGAGAAGACAGGTAGATATTGATAGACCGCTTTAGCGAAATAAAGCACGTTAACTTGTTATCAGCATTATTGTAGAGTGCAGGGAATTTCGGTACTTTTTTCAAAGTTAAGCTTTTAGGCAAAGTTGTAGATAAATTATCACAGAGTTGCATATCGACCGTTCAATTTTCAGAAATACAACTCTGAAAGTATTGATTAACTACTTTTGAGTATTGAGTACGGCAAAAAAATAATAGAAAATACTCGGTAGCCACTACTTAATACTTTGCCAGCACTACCTCAGTGTATTTTTTCATTGGTTCGCTGCCTTATTTGTGCTTAACGAATTGATTTTTTGAAATTTCTTTGGATCCAAATAAAATTTGTTCTAATAAAATCATAAAAACCCCATACGAAAAGAAAAAGTGCCCTGTTATCGCTATTCAAAAAAAAAAAAAAAACAAACGCGATTAAAATAAAGTAATTGTTATCATCGATTACAGATATGCACTCGATTATCAACACTTTCCTTTTTCAATCTAATCAATGACTTACTAATACACTTTTGGCCAATAATCATTTTGCAATCACATACTAATAATTTTTAGTATTAATTTGACTTTTAAGCAGGTAAAATGTTTTTGGAATTAGCATTGACACTAATTACTTTCGTTTTCATATGGGATTATTGGCATAAAAAGCATCGTAATGAAATATTTAAAAAATCGGGTATATCAGGACCAAAACCATTGCCCATTTTGGGTAATGCTTTGTTTTTAAGAAATTTAAATAACGATAGTAAGTATAACGAAAAAAAAAATATATGTACATACATATGTATATATCGAATAGTGTATATAATTATTTAACATCGACTTTTATTTTTCAATACAAATTTATAATAAGATACCATCGATTTTACACGGGAGACAAGCCAAAAATATGGCAAAATCTTTTGCTTCTGGGTATTACATCAAGCAAATATTTTAATAATGGATTTAAAGTATTTGGAAATCATACTAAGTAGCCAACAAATGCTTAAAAAGAGTGCACCTTATAATTTCCTAGTGGGTTGGTTGGGACACGGCCTGCTTTTGAGTTGGGGCAAGAAATGGCATTCGAGACGTAAGATTATAACACCAACATTCCACTTTAAAATTCTCGAACAATTTGTGGAGATTTTCGATCAACAAAGCAGTGTCATGGTAAAGAAATTATATGATAAAGCAGATGGCAAAACAGAAATCAATATATTTCCGGTGGTCTGTTTGTGTGCCTTGGATATTATAGCAGGTAATAAGTAAAGATAATAAAAATAACTTGAATTTATTTTTATTCATTACATTGATGACCAGATGACAAACTCATACAAAATGTGACATTGCAATGATGACAAACAAGTGTCATGAAGTCATGAAGTCAAAAATGCACATAGTTTTATTATAATATCGATGGTAATTACATCAGACTTTTTTTATCTCTGTATAGAACAATGTGTAGATGTAGTGGTTAGGGTGACAATTTTCAAAAACCGAAGGAATATGGTTCAAATTCCGGTAGATGAAAAACAATTTTCCTCGCCTTGTGTGAGTTTTAATTAAAATAATATCTATCCAAATAGAACAGGGATTACCAACTGGCGGATCGCGGTCCGGATCCGGACCGTAGACCTATTTTATGCGGTACTTGTGTTAACAATACAAAATATTTTACATTATGTAACAAATTCATGAGAAATATTTTCGTCTCGACATCAGCCTTTGGTGATGATCCGTTAACTAACAAGTAATAGGGAAACCTATGCAAAAAAAAAAAATTTTTTTGGGATCGATAATAAAACAATTTCATTAGTAATATGGTCGTCATCAGCGAGGTGCAACAAAATCTCACACATACACTCGTCGAACAGGCTCATCAAATCATTGAAAACTATCCACACAGCCTGTTCGAAAAACCCAATTTAAAACACGAAAAACAGGAAGTTTCTTGTCAAGAGTTTTGGATAAAATTTGTTTGTGCTAATAAATACCCAGAATTAAAAAAATAACCTTGAAACTTCTCACTTTGTTTGGGTCAACATATGTTTGTGAAGCAGCATTTTCTAACATGAATTTCATTAAAAATAAATTTTGGAACAGACTTGCCGATGAACATCTCCAAGATTCAATAAGAATAGCCTGCACAAGCTTTACTTCAAACTTCAGACGGATAGTCCACGACAAAAAATTTAATTTTTCTTATTAATATTGTAAAAACTTAGTACTTACATACTTCTTTTTATTCAAATAATTTGTTTATTATTTAATAAAATAATGCACCGAAACCCATTCCTTTTATTTGTGCATTGATACAGTATCTAAACATATTATTTAAATAGTTCAGTTTATTACTTTCCGGACCGGGACGGTCGTGATGTTTTAAAAAAACGGACCCCAAATGAAAACAGTTGGTGACCGCTGAAATAGAAGGAGGCCGCGGATGTTCCTGCGCTCTTTTCGCATAAAAAAATAAAAGAAAGTCAACACCATAACACCTACAGAGCAAAAAACATGGGAAAGTACATATGCTCAGCAAGAGTATACCACATAGCAAGGATCTGCACCACTTACACCATTATATCGATCGATTGATCCTAGACAATCCCATCATTCTGCGACTGGCTACAGTATGCTAATCATAAAGAAACAAAAAAAAGGTAAATCCTTTGAAGGAAGCCTTATGCACCCAAGGGGAGTAACAGGAAGAAAAATAGAACGAAAAGGCAGAAAACAAAATAGAACGAACATTGAAATTACTTTTTTTTAAGGCTCGATCTACGGTACCCAAGTAGACTTTTGTGATATATAAAATATAGAAAATATTTTCAGTTTCCACATGATTTGTTATAAACATTTTTTATAAAAATTTCTTACAATAAGTTTTTTAATTTTCATTAAATGCATATGTTTTTTTTACAGAAACTGCCATGGGTGTTAAAGTCAATGCTCAAGAGCGACCTGATTTAGAATATGTCCAAGCTGTAGCCTCGCAAGTTTTCGATTATTTAATCATTAAGCCGAATAGTTTTTAAAAACCGTTTTTTTTTTGCTTTCAGTCTCTCACGCATAGTGTCTGATCGTTTTATTAATCCATTGCAAAGAACTGATTTTCTATTTCGTTTAACTGCTCCAAAAGTTTATCGAAAAGCCGAGCATTATATTAAAGTCTTGCACAAATTCACTACAGATGTTATACAACACAGACGTACGTCTTTGGAACAATCAATCAAGGATGGATCATTTAAAAGTAACAAATTTTCAACTACTCTTTGAAATTATTTTAAGAAAATGTTTTCTTTTCGCCGCAGAAGAATCGGAAGATTTTGATCTGAATACAAAAAAGCGCATGGCTTTGTTAGATGTCTTATTGCAGTCCACGATTAATGGTCAGCCTTTGACCAACGAAGATATACGCGAAGAAGTTGATACATTTATGTTTGAGGGTCATGATACCACAACTAGTGGCATATCATTTGCTTTGTATTTAATTGCACGGCATCCAGAAGTTCAGGCTAAATTGGTTGCAGAAATCATAGAAGTTTTGGGCTCTGACAAAGATAAACCGGTAACATTACGCGAATTGCAGGAATTGAAATATATGGATCTGGTTATTAAAGAATGTCAAAGATTATATCCTTCAGTGCCTGTTATTGGCAGAGAACTAACTGAAGATACAATTGTGGGTAAGTGTTTCTACATGACGATTGTTTTCAGATTCAAGAGATTTAATTTTTTTTTGTTTCCTTAATTAAAAAATGTCTTTAGGTGATATTGTGATACCAGCTAAAACTAGCATAACTTTATTCCTGTCCATTGTAATGCGTGATCCCGATTACTTCAGCGAACCAGATAAATTTATACCAGAACGTTTTGCTAGTGAAAGTGTTGGAAAAATAGATCCTTTTGCGTATACACCTTTCTCGGCGGGTCCACGCAACTGTATTGGCCAAAAATTTGCTGTACTAGAAATGAAAAGTACTTTATCGAAAATGTTGCGTCATTTTGAACTGCTGCCACTGGGTCCCGATGTTAAGCCGGTAATTAATCTAATTATGCGATCAACAACTGGTATGCATGTTGGACTGAGACCAAGGATTTTATAAACTGTCTGATGAACATAGTTTTATAATAATGATGACTGTGTAATATTATCTTTAGTTTCTTAATTATTAAATATACCAACGTTTATCTAATTAATAGAGTTTCTCTTTACGGTATTTACCGGGGGGTGTTATTGGAAGCTAAAGTAGAGTTCTTTTAATTCGGGCCGTTATAATCATCAAATAGGTTAAAAATATTTAAACTTGAAAGAAAAAACTTTTATTATATTAAAAGTTATAAAAAAAATAGACAAAGAATATTTTTAAAATGAGGAAAACGACAAAAATATGCTATAACATGCAAAAAGACACCAGAGAGCTTTTAAAATCCCCAAATTATTATTATTATTTTTTTTTTAATTACGACCAGCACTCAGGGATGACCCCTACGTATGCAGTGCACTGTGCCGGAACTCAGAGAGAGGGATAGGGTAGAGAAGAGAGAGTTGAAAATTAGAAGACTTAACTCTTTTACAACTCTGCTTTGCGCGTTATGTTAATTTTTAAGGCAGTGTTTATGCGCCTCCGGTGTTAAGTAGATGCATTAACTTTGTTAAGTTGTATTAGCAGGCATTTTATTAATTGTTTTACTTCGCCGATGTTTCTGCTAACCGACAAAGGAGGGCGATGTTGTGTACATTAGCTTAGTTAGCATCAATCGCTGTCGGAACAATTTTTAGTGACCAGTGGTATGCCTTCATCAGTTAAATAGTCCGACAACAATTAATACAATGTCTCACTAATGTACATTAGAGAAATTAATGATGTTGATTGACTTGCTCTGGCCAGGGTTTGAACCCAGGCACCAAGTCATTGGGCGCGTTCAGCAGAAAAATCTGCTACTAAACAGTAGATGTAGCAGCTTTTGATTTGCTTAATTTTTCTGAACGATCTGCTCACTTTTTTGTCAAAAATATCAAATAATTTGACTTTTCAATTAAAATTATTGAATTTTATTTTGTAAAAAGATTTTATAATATTTATTTCTAAATTTAAATGAATTAAAATTTAAAAATATATTATGAAATTTGATTCAAAAGTCAAACTGAACTGAAATATCGTAATTTGATGAAATGTATCGTACTTTTTCTTTGCTACCTAAAACAGTGAGCGTTCTCTCAACATGTTCGCTCATCGCTCAGTAATCAAAGCGTTCAGCAGATTGTTGAGCAACAGTTGTGTAGCAAACTGTGTCTGCTGAACGCACCCATTGTTTGCTTAGTAGTCAACGCACTAACCACTTCAACCAACACCACCCTAATCAAATAAAGAAATTCATCAGAACTGAAAAAAAAAAAAAAAAAAAAAAAAAAAAGGGGGAAAATGTCGGAACGTAAGACACTAACACCGAAAATACAATTAAATTCGTAAAAATCCCTAAAAAATATTTTAAAATTCGTCAAACAAAAAAGTGAAAAACAATCGTTAACGCGATAAAATCGTCATATGAAACAATATCAACAAGAAGAAAAAACATCACTTCAAATCCAAAACATAAACTTACTGATAAAGGGGAAATATGTCGGAACATGAGAAGACTAGAACCGAATATACAAATTAGAAAAAGTTCCCAATCAGAAAAAAAATGATAAGAAAAATTTTAAAAATTGTCAAAAATGTCGTTATATGAAAAAATCTCTAAAACGAAAAAAACTGAGTGCCAAACAAAAAAGGGGAAAAATAGCCAAACACAATACAGGGGTAATGTGGCATGATTTTTATTCAATTGTTTTTTTTTTATTTAAAACTCGCATACAAATTATTTTTCATGATATTATTTTAATTTTTTTTTTGTTTCAATTTTTTTTTATGTGAAAATGTACAAAGGATGCTATTCTTGTTTATATTTTTGATAGGTTGTATGGAAAAGTTATTTTGTACACTTGATGTAGGCAAAAAAGCCAGTTAAAGATGGTTTAATTTAGAATATACTTAAACTTTTTTAACTTCAAGTCATTTTCAAAACAAACTCAATTTTTGTTTATTTAACGTATAGGGTGCAATATATTTTAGTTAAATAATCTCAGACTTTTGTGATGATTTCTATTTCGATATTTAAAAAGTTTGCGAATTAGAAAGAAAAGGAAATTATTTTCAGAATTTTTTTTATAAAAGAGTGACCTTCTATGTGTTAAACAATGATGACTCTTAAAAATGAATTGGTGTCACGAATTCTCATTTGTAATCATTTAATTCCCATATAATCACAGAAAAAGATAATAATGAGCGTTGCCACAGAGACAAGTCATTCCCTATTAAATGTTCTCCTAAAATGTACAATTTTTGTTTAATAAATTTTTTTTTTTCAAATATTTATTCGCAAATTAAACTAATTATTAATTATGAATAACAATTCCCTGGGATTTTAATTTTTTTTTCAGTTTTCGTGTTATTTATTACAATTTCCTTGGGAATAAGTTCCAAGAGAAAAATTAGGAATGAGGGGAAAGGAAAAAATTCTTGACAGTTCTTCCCTCAAATATATTGAAGTCAATTTTAAATTAAATTCCAAAAAAATGTTCTTGAATTAATAATAAAAACATTTATTTAGGACGAAAATTTTAAATAAACACTCTCTCTTGGTTAAGGAACAAACCAAAGTATATTTATAAAAGTACATGCAAGAGTACAGCTGGTCGTTTTCTTTTTTATACATATTTTCACTGCCTATTGTCAAAATTTTTTCATTTTTCTTTCTACACAATTTTCTATAAGTTCTGCTGAGCAGAGCTGTAAAAGAATGATTAAAATTTGGTTTTTAATTCAAAATTATTTACAAAAAGATTAATTGATTAATTTTACACAAAATGTGAATTTAATTTAAACACGAATGCATTCCGCATGAATTAAAAATTCTCGCATGCATTCACATCACTAAAAAGATTAATTGAATTAAATTTTGAGTGAATTTATTGGTGATTTAAAGAAAGGCAATTTTTGAATTCACTGTTTTCTGCGAAAGTTTACAAGAACGTAATAACAAAAAAATGGAATATTTTGTAATGTAAACGTGTATCTACGCATTTTGATGTAAATATACGTACAGTGAACTCGCCGTAATGTGAACTTATAAAAACCGAAGTGGATCACTTTATTGAATTTGTTCACATTTTCGTTGCAATAATTTCTACCACTTTTATTACCTTATTTAGTATAATAGAAAAGACCAAAAAGAAAATAAAGACCAGGTTAGTAAAATAACATAAAATTTATTTTAAACCTAAAAATTTTCATATATGTATTCACTTTTAGTTTAATACTAAATAACAAAACCATAATGGGAGATTATAAAAAACTAGGAAAAAATAACGTGAAGAGTTTATAAAACATTTAAGAGTAACACATAGCAACAAACATTTTCGGTTTTAAACGCCTCATATGTTACAAGAACTTATTTAACTATTGCGACCAGGTTTTTTGTGGAAGTTCACATTACCGCGAGTTCACTATATGTACATACATATCAAGTGATGTTATTATTATTTCCCTCAAATGTTTGAAAAGCGTATAACTTTGAATCGGAATATTTGTTCAGTTCACATGTGTTGAAAAACTCTTCTATTTTCTTAGGAACTCAATTTTAATTGTGTTTATGGACAAATTAGAAAATATTATTATGATTATACATGTACATTATTATTATAATCCGAAAAAATTTTGCTAAATTGGAAAAATTATGTACAAACCTAAATAAAGTCAGGTGTATTGCGAGATGTGTTTGTTTTAATAAAAACAAAAAGTATATATATATACATATATTTAATTCAATTTATAATTTTACTTAAATATTACGTACAGAAATCTTTAGTGGAAGTTTTATTCATATTAATAGAAATGGGAAAAGGCGGAAAAAATTCGTGATTAGGGCAGTTTATTTTGTTTGGAAAAATTAATTCCCGGGGAATATTTAGAATTAAGCGGTATATTTTTTTTCTAAATTAAACCAATTAAACTATCACTAATTTTGTGAAAAAAAGTACTACCGATTTGCACCTTTTCTACTTTAATGCCACAACAGTGGTAACGCTGATAACGCAATATTTCCTATAGAGAAAGAAACAAGATGTGTTTGTGTACGAGTATACTTCAACGCTCAGATTAATCTCTTTTTTGAAATAATTGTATTTCCCATTTACATCTTCAGTTACATTTACAATCTGCTGCAGCCAACAAGATGCTGTTGGAACTTGTATTGGGCTTTCTAGCTTTTCTAGTTGTATTGGATTATTTAAATAAGAAACATCGTAATGTTGTATTGGACAAATTCGCTATACCGGGTCCTAAAGCGTTGCCCATTTTAGGCAATGCCCTGGATATGAGACACATTAATAGTAACAGTAAGTAAAAAAGATAAATTTTGTAAAATTAATTCAGCAACTTTTCTTAATCGACAAGATTCCATTGAATTTGTACGCGATTTTAGAAGAAAATATGGTAAAATTGGCAAAATTTGGGTTTTTCATCAGCTGACTGTTATTGTAATGGATCCAAAATATTTGGAAAATATTTTGAGCAGCCAAAAATTAATAAAAAAGAGCAGTTTATATGATTTTCTAGTGGATTGGTTGGGACATGGTCTGCTCTTGAGTTGGGGCAGGAAATGGCATTCGAGACGTAAAATTATAACGCCGACATTTCATTTTAAAATTCTCGAACAATTTGTAGAGATATTCGATCAGCAAAGCAGTGTCATGGTGAATAAATTATATGAAAAAGCTGATGGTAAAACATCCCTTGATATATTTCCTGTAGTGTGTTTATGTGCTTTGGATATAATAGCGGGTAAGTCAAGAACTTGCGATTTTTTTTCAATTGGATTTTGTTTGTAGTTGTTGTTAAATATTTGTTTGAGATTTAATTTATTCTTTGGAAATTTTATTAGTTAATTACTAGTTTTATACATTAAGTGCAATTAAATTTAATAATATACATTCATACTAACAAATATCGTGTTAATAATTTTGAAAAACTGTAAAGAAACTGCAGTCGCATAGTAGAAAAATATAAGCCGGTTTTTTTTTTTCGTCTTTAGTCGCATATAATTAAAATTATTCATTTATTATCCAACAGGGAAACCGAAAATATGCAATTACATATTTTTTTCTGAGCGATGAATTAAAATATTAATACGTTTTAGATGTTTTTAAGAAATTTGACATACATTTTTTATTGCATATTTTACATTTTATAATATAATTAAACATATTTTCGACTACAGCGTATATTTAGCGAATTTTCTGTTAGTTTTTGCGGCATACTTGTTTGTTTTCTTGAGTATTTTTTAGTTATTTTTTAAATGTTTAAGTGAAAAAAAATCAGTTTTTGATCAAACAATTTTGCCATTTTTCACAATTTTTCCAAATTTACAAATTAAAAACAAAAAAAAACTGACACATTTCTTTAATTTATTGCGAGTTTATTTATTGCTTTAATAATTTTCTTATTCATTTTAGGAATTGATTTTTTAGTACATATTTTTGCATATTTTACTATTTACAGCATAATTTTGCATATTTCCCACGATATTGCATATTTTAAGTATTTATTTTAGTTTTTATGGCATTTTACCTGGTTTTTCTTGCACATTTTGACACTTTAACAAAAAAAAATGGCCAAACAAATCAGTTTATAAATTCAGTTATGAATTTTGGTAATTTTTCAATATTCAGAAATTTTTCTAAAAGCTGTCAACATTTCTTTAATTTGCTTTAGTAATTTTTAATATTTTTGAGGGATTGATTTTTAAGTGCATATTTCCGACGACATACTTTGCTGCTTTTGCTGCATATTTGAATTGTTTTTTTTTTTAATTTCAATATTCACTTTTACAAAAAAAGAACTAAATAAATATTTTTGTGATCAGTAATTTTTTGCGAAACTTAAAATGTTTCATTAAGATTTTCGCAATTTTTTAAAAAATTGTCCACATTTATTTGATTTATTCCGAATTATTTACAGATTTAAACATTTTTTAAATCGTTTTAGGTATCAATTTTTTGAGTGCATATTTTACGCCTGACAGCATAATTTAATTTATTTCGTACATTTTTTAATTACAACTTTAAGAACAACAATTAGACGGAAAGATGGTTATGTTTAAACCACCCCCACGCCTATAACGTGCCCCAATTATACTTCTTAGTGTCAGAAATGAACAATTATGAAAACTACAAACGATTTGTATGCTCTTCGAAGAGCATATTTTTTTATAGTTTGGATATAAAATGCCGTTTTAAGGCCATATTTTTGGTTTCCCTGATTATCAGTTAAGCAGTGCCTACCTACTACTGGTACAAATTATAAAAATACACACTCACCTGTTTGGCCGGTTTTTTTTCTGGAATGAGAGAGGGAAATACTTATATTAGCGATGTTTGGAAATTTTTAAAATTTTCTAAAAACAATTGCAATTAATTTTTTTTTGCTAAAATATTCAATATTTTTGCAAATATGACGACAATATTTGGAAATAATTTTTTAAGCTTACGAAAACTTTTCGTAAAACTTTCTGTGTTGTATCTAACATTTTTTTAATCGTTCTATAAATGCCAAAATTCTGAGGAAGCAGCAACACTATACATACAAACGAATTGATATCCTTCTATTTTATTAAAAACATAATTATATTTTAATTATATCTAAAATAATTTTTTTTTATTTTCTCTTCAGAAACTGCCATGGGTGTGAAGATTAATGCTCAAGATAAACCAGGTCTAGAATATACTCAAGCCATATCTACGTAAGTTTTTATAATTCCAACTAGAAATACGACGATAATGAGACAACAACGATCAACTTATTTCTCATGGCTGTTTTGGCACAGTCTTAAAAATTACATTACGATCAGCAAAACTGATATTGACAAAAGTTTTATGAAAAAACCATAATAAATAAATTTCATTGAATTTTTTTTTGTCATATTTAATTTTATCTTTCTCTTTCTATCAAGTCTCTCGCGGATAATGGCCGATCGTTTTATTAAACCTTTGCAACGAACTAATTTCCTATTTCGTTTAACTGCCCCAAAGTGTTATCATGAAACTCGGCGTTGTATTAAGATTTTGCATAATTTTACCACAGATGTTATAGAACAAAGACGTTCGACTTTGGAACAATCGATCAAGGATGGATCATTTAAGAGTAACAAATTTCCAACTACTCTTTGAAATTATTTAAAAAAATGTTTTCTTTATGCCACAGAAGAATCGGAGGATTTTGATCTGAATACAAAAAAGCGCATGGCTTTGTTAGATGTCTTATTGCAGTCAACGATTAATGGTCAACCTTTGACCAACGAAGATATACGCGAAGAAGTTGATACATTTATGTTTGAGGGTCATGATACCACAACTAGTGGCATATCATTTGCTTTGTATTTAATTGCACGGCATCCAGAAGTTCAGGCTAAATTGGTTGCAGAAATCATAGAAGTTTTGGGCTCTGACAAAGATAAACCAGTAACATTACGCGAATTGCAGGAATTGAAATATATGGATCTGGTTATAAAAGAATGTCAAAGATTATATCCCTCAGTACCGGCTATTGGCAGAGAAATTCAGGAGGATATTGCAGTGGGTAAGATTTATAAAAATATATCGTAAATGATGTGCTTATGTCTGTCTATATGCCTGCAAATCATCAGTAGACTTTAACCACCACATTTAACAAATGACAATGTGTGTCAAAATGGTTAAATTTCTCATTAATAAATTTTCTTGAAAAATACATACTTATGTAATTAAAAATAAATAATTTTTTTCTTAGACGATATTATTTTGCCGGCCAAAACTAATGTCAGCATACCATTATATTTGGTATTACGTGATCCTGATTATTTTACCAGCCCCAATGACTTTAAGCCTGACCGTTTCGAAAGTGAAAGTGATCAGAAAATTCATTCATTCGCTTATACACCGTTTTCTGCTGGACCACGTAATTGTATTGGACAAAAATTTGCCATCTTGGAAATAAAAAGTACTGTATCCAAAATGTTACGCCATTTCGAATTATTGCCTCTGGGACCAGATGTCCAGCCGGTGATTAATCTAATATTACGCTCAACAACGGGTATTCATATTGGTTTACGACCACGAAATTTATAAGATTAATCAAAAAAAAAAATAATTGAATTTATAAAAAAAATGCAACATTTTTATTTCATGTTTCACCTGTTCATGGAATCAAGGGGTTCTCACAAAAAAATTCTTTTTTTTAATGATAGATAAAAATTCATGGAAGTTTTTTCTATCGCAAAATTAATTTATATGCAAAAATCCCATTATGGGGATTTTTTTAATTTCTTTAAGAGATTTGCGGGATTTTCAGATGTAAATCTTATTATGTTTTATTTTTTCCGCTTTTATCCCTTTTTTCGCAAAATTTTCATAGCTTCCATTTTGTCTTTAAGCTTCTTAATAACGCTGGTGGCTTAAATTTTGACAGAATTCAACTGACAGATAGATGCCTGTTGACAGGAACAGTGTTGCACTTTCAGTTATGGAGCCGGATCATCAAAATTTACCATCCCTTGTATTTTGTGCATAGTATTCTTTTGCAAATGAATCACAAAATATACAAATGAAACCAGCCCCGAGCATAAATTTGAAAGGTTTGCAACCATACTGAGGTTTCCTTATAAACAAGTAAAATCGTATAATCGTATCGGTCGTTCATGTTAAGAAGCAATAAAGTCTTCCTTACAATAACTTCTCCACAAATCGCCAAAATGAGGAGGTGGAAGAAATTGTCCAACATTTCATCTGTCTAGAACTAGGCCTCTTTCGGCCACGCTTTCCGAATTTGAAGATCATTGAGAATGCTTGATAAAGGTAACAAATTCATTTGTTCGAGTTGGTTTAATATTAACCCACCTTTTTTTCTTTGAAATGTCTCAATTGGGGTCGGCCAATTGTGGAAACAAACTGCCAGCCTGTGCAACCTGACCTAACTTACGATTATACATGTGTATGCGAAAATATTAGAACGTTTATAAGCATGTACGGGCAGCAGCAGTTTTCATAGTTGTGAATGAGCACGACAGGAAGCGATATTACGATCCCTACTTTGCTTAAAATAAAGAATTATAAATGTTGTAAATTTAGGGTGCAATAATAAAAAAGAAAATATGTTTGTAATTAATTTTATGCAAAAATTAATATGTCTTTATAAATATGTACTGGCTGCAGAGAACTATTAACTTTTGTTACAACTGTTGTTAATTATTTTAAAATGTTGAAATTTTAATAGACTAATTATTTATGTCAATATATTCGTATTCAATCAATTCGTAATTAGAGGAAATAAGTATGTAATTTACATATACATATTTATCTTATACAATCTGATTAAACAAAGGTGCTACTTAGTACTATAATCTAATGAAATTTTAATTAACTTTTTTTATCATCTAATTGATAATAAAAAAAATGTTTATAGCGCGGAAATTGTAGAATTGTAGCTAGCGGCTACCATGCCGTAGTTAATGCGGTTAAAACATTAACATGCAAAAAATTGTATTTGAAATCAATTAGAATTTATGAGGAATTTCAAATGATAGCAAACAACTTGTATTTCTTAAAGGATATTTAACACTATAATACAAGTTTTGAGTACATATGTATTTTAAAGAAAGTTCTACATGATCTAGTTATTGTTTGAAAAATAAAAAAAAAAAAAATAAAAATATTTCCAACAAACTACTCCATAAGAAATATTTAACTGAATTATAGAATAAGCTTATCATAATAGATGTCCTATAACTTTTTAGAAGCATAATTATAAAAAGCTTATTTTAGTATACAATATTAACAGTTTTGAAATACTATTTTAAAATAGTTGCTATACACTTAATTCAGATAACAATTTAAAACACTTATGATCCATATAGTTTTGTAAGCGTTTTTAAAGCATGCCGGAATTTGGTATTATTTGTAAAAGTTTTCGGTTTTATGATTGATTATAATGCATATCATCAACATCCATAGCCCCACCAATGTTTACTCTCATATAATAAAAATTAGACATTTTATAAGCGAAAACCGAGAGTACGTAATTACTTATAAAGTACGTAACATATAACATATTTTGTATCTACTGAAAAATAATAAAAATATTAATTACGTGGTTTTGGATTTCAGCTAACGATATATTACTGTGTAAAATGGCCTTAAACAGAAATAGGCAGCTATGTTTATTTGTCCTGAACACAAATTTGAACCGATAAGAAAAACTGTGCATAGCCAAAATAATATCATTTAGATTTTAGTTGTGGAAGCAAAATGATCGTAGAATTATTATTTGGTTTTCTTGTCATTCTCTTCGTTTTAGATTATTTCAATAAAATAGAAAGGGAGGAATTTTTTAAAAAAGCTGAAATTAGGGGAGCCAAGACTTGGCCTTTCTTCGGCAATATTTTATCAACTATGCGAAATAGTACATCGCGTATGTTTTTTGAAATTTTATGTTTTACTCACAATGTGAAAAAATTAAATAAAAATTGTATTACTTCTTTTAGAGGTGTTTGAATTCATAAATAATTTAATCGATGCACATGGTAAAGCTGTTCGTTTTTGGGTAATGAATGAATGTGTTCTTTTTGTCCAAGATGCTAAATTTTACCGACAGCAAAGCGTCCATTGCTGCTATCAATGGTGTATACACTACACTCAGGGCACTCAGAGTGCACTGGAAACGATATTGCGGACGAAACTGCCAAAAAGGGAACATCATTGAGCAACTCGATGATATGTCACTTCGTTGGCATTCCTCTATCTCACTGCAAGCGATTGATCCAGCAGGAATCATACTATTTTGCTCAAGAAAGGTGGGAACAAGAGCACACCTGTCGAGTCGCCAGGTCGACTTGGCCCCGCTACAGCCTGCACAGAACTCGCGATCTGCTCAGGCTTGGTAAATGTCACACAAGACGACTAGTAACAGTGCTAACGGGGCACTGGTGTTTCGGTACTCATGCCAAAAGGATGGGCCTAAGTTACAATGACTACTGCAGAAGTTGTAACGATGAGGAGGAAGAAGAAACAGTTCTTCATCTTCTATGTTAATGCCCCGCGCTTAACAGCATTAGGGCGATTACCATGGGCTCCAACACTCTGCCAGACCTCGACAGTCTGGCGAACATGGGGCTAACCAACATATCCTCCTTCTTGCAACAATCAGGATGGTTTGACTCGGCGACAGGGCAACTACAGGCAATTGAATAACCAACTGACTGAGCCCTGTCTGCTGTAGGGTATCACAAAGGGACCGAATTAACGGACCCAAGTGCGTCACGTCTCAGATGTGGCGGCCCTCGAAACCTAACCTAACCTAAGATGCTAAATATTTTGAAAATATACTTAGCAGCCAGATTGTGTTAAGAAAAAATTTGGCATATGATCTTTTAAGAAGTTGGCTTGGTGATGGCCTCCTACTGAGTTATGCTGGTAAATGGCGCAGTCGTAGAAAAATTTTAACACCAGCATTTCATTTTAATATATTGGAACAATTTGTGGAAGTGTTTGATGAACAAAGTTCTGTAATGGTGCAAAGTTTAAAAGATAAATCCGATTGTAAAACGGTTTTGAATATGAAACCCATTGTGTGTTTAACAGCCTTGGATATTATAGCCGAAACGGCCATGGGCGTTAAGATCAATGCGCAGGAAAATCCCAATTTTCCCTATACGAAGGCGGTAACGATGTAAGTTTTTTTTTATAATATTTTTCGACAACTTGCTGTTTCTTGCTAAGCCATTCACAAATAAGATGTGTATACAGTTTAAATCAATGTAATTCTCATTTAATTTTCGAGAGAAAGAAAGATATGAAATTTTTAATTTTTTAATGTGGTTTATTTTTATTTTAACAGTTTTCTATATATATTCTGTTTTTCAGTGTAACTGATATTATTGCTGATCGTTTTGTGAGACCAATATTACGGTATGAGTTTACATTCAAATTGTTACAATACAGAAGATACCGCCAGATGAGAAATAGCATTAAAATTATGCGAAATTTTACACAAAAAGTAATAAAAGAGAGACGTGCAGCTTTAGAGGAAACATTTAAAAGAGATAATTATGTAACATTGAGTAAGTAAGTAGGTACAATTTTCAAAGTATTAAACGAATTGAAATAAGTTTCAAAATAACTCTGGTTCTTTATCTTTATCAGTGATGAGCAAAAACTATCTATACCTTCAAGATTGCGTCGAATATATTTGTTTATTTTTTTTTTTGCACTCATTTAATAAAAATATTGTTGTTTAGCTCTTAAATCTTATCTGACGTCTAATTGAAAAATGGACAAAAATAAAAAAATTATATAATTATTTTCTGCATATTTTTCCAATACTAAAATTTCTTTTTGTCAATTTTTCAATTCTGAGGCTTTTAGTCCTTTTGCAAACCCAAAACAAATGGAAAGATTTAAAAAATTATCATAAAAAGGGAAAAATTACCGGAAAATGTTATACATACATTAATACGAGTAGATGTTTTCGATAGAAAATTTGAGTACATTTAATTTTAATGTAACCAATGGTAATAATGTCTGAAAATATGTCCAAATTCTTTCAGAGATCATAAAAAATTTTAAATAATTTAATTTTCAAAGTTTTGTAGAAAAAAATCACTAATAAAATTGAGAAATAAGATTTAGATCACCGAATAGTTTGGCAACAGTTTTCAATTGGTTTCGAAACATCATGATGTCAGTTCAATCTTTTCATGCAGACGAAAAAATATGTACATATGTAATTTTCTGTTAAATTATTACGAGCTTTTAGAGATTTCTTTCTAATATTTTTCCGCATTTACTTCCCATCAATTAGGAATTGTTCGATATGACGCAATTTCTTCTATATATTCCTTTAACAATTTCTCTCTAACTTACTCTCATAATTGTCCAAGCACAAGTTCAGATAGAAATTGTCTTCATCCGTTTTTAATAATTAATAGAATATTTTTCTCATTTCCAGCGAACGAAACCGACGACTTTGGTATTAAAAAACGTTTGGTTTTTCTGGATGTTTTGCTGCAATCCCACGTTGATGGCAAACGCTTAAGTAATGACGGCGCATTATTGTCGATATACGGTCACAAATGTTGCAAATGTGGGTGGTGTTGGCTGAAGTGGTTAGCGCGTTGACTACTAAGCAAACAATGACTTGGGGCCTGGGTTCAAACCCTGGCCAGAGCAAGTCAGTCAACATCATTAATTTCTCAAATGTACATTAGTGAGACATTGTATTAATTGTTGTCGGACTATTTACGTGATGACGGCATTGCACTGGTCACTAAAAAACTGTTCCGACAGCGATTGATGCTGTTCAAAGCTAATGTACACAACATCGCCCTCCTTCGTCGGTTAGCAGAAACATCGGCGAAGAAAAAAAATTAATAAAATGCCTGCTAATACAGCTTAACAAAGTTAATGCGTCTACTTAACTCCGGTGGCGCCTCAACAATGCCTTAAAAATTAACATAACGCGCAAAGCAGAGTTGTGAAAGAGTTAAGTCTTCTAAACTCTCAACATCTATCTTCTCTACGCTGGCTGGTGGTCATATGCCAGAAGCCATATTTAAATTATAATGCCAGAAGACTATCTTTCGCACGTAAGTAAATTACATGTCAATTTAAAAAAATTCATCTATGTTTTATTCCATTTCAAAGATCTATACCTCTATAAAAAAAACACGCTTTATTATTATCAATAATTTGCTTACCAATACGCAGTCAGGCAGCAGTTAATAAAATATTTTTAATTACATTGAAAATGATTTTTTTTTTAATAAACTTAAATGTTGATAACGATACAACATACAATTATATACATACATATATTGATACAATTATAAATCCAGTTCACATTGAATCAAAGTTTAAAACTACGATTACAATAATATTCCAACTTGATAATAACACTTTTGCTATTAAGACGCTGAGTAAACAAATTTGTTATGAAGCTGTAGAAATTGTATTAAATTGTAGTACAAGACAAATACAATCTGTCTATAATGGGGGACGACAATGAATTTATTATTGTGTACGTACTAACATTAAATTATTGTTAAAAACAATTTTTTTATTTAGTACTAGCTGCATCCGGTGTGCTTCGGAAGTGTGCTGCACTTATAATAAGTATAAATTATTGATTCTTCAATCCTTTTTGTGAAATTTCATTAGAACTTAAGAAAACAC
Source organism: Lypha dubia (assembly GCA_947311025.1). Classification (NCBI taxonomy): domain Eukaryota; kingdom Metazoa; phylum Arthropoda; class Insecta; order Diptera; family Tachinidae; genus Lypha; species Lypha dubia. The sequence continues at coordinate 5,417,240 of OX371262.1, read as the reverse complement.
ACTTAATTTAAAGACATTCTTTGCATTAGTTGCACAGATATATAAATATTAATAATTTATTTGTATAGGGGTGTCCCTCCCCCTCGAACTAAAAAATTGCATATTTTACTTTCCCTGTCATAAGTAATATGATTACGATCGATCGGTCTTACCGTTTGGCTTCCTATAAGGAACATAAAAACGAACACACATACAAACTAAATTCATTTTTATATACATATATAGAAGATATGTTGATACTTTTTATGTACATATTTATTATATATTTTATTGAGTTGAATTGTTTTTCTAAACTTTTATAAATTTCAGTTTTAAAAAAGTGTTTAATTAAACAACATTCAATTTCAATTAAAAGCGGTCATTAATATAAAATGTGGTTCCTTTTATATGGTTTCATATTTCTAATCCCTCTCATAATATTGGATTATTTATATAAGCGGAGACGTTATCGTATATTAAAATTATCGTGTATAGTAGGTCCTTCGTATACGTTGCCTTTAATAGGAGATTTTCTAGAAACAATTGGAAATGATGACTTAAGTAAATATTTATTTTAAGACATTCACTCAGACGCGCATACACACAAACTTATAAATAATTTTTAAGTCACAAAAAAAAATTTAATGAAATTGAAATTAAAGTTCAGCGAAGTGGAAAGAATTCTCAGTTTACATTTTAAACAAAAACAAATTTAAAAAGACTGCAATTGTGCGAAAGAAATATTTTTTTTTTCGAATCCAAAATCTGCACATAGAATCTAAAATATAGGAAAGGAACTAGTTTGGGAGTGAAACTTTTGAAATAAAATCGATTAATAAGAATTATAAGATATTGAAGAAAAATTGGCAACTTGCGGACGTTTTAAAAAAGTCGGTTCAAAAAAATACCTTTTCGATCACGCAAAAAAAAAATATACATATCGATGGCTTAATATAAAAAGGCGTAACTCGATTTTTTTCAAAAAGCGTTTTTGCCTATTCTGTTAGGTAAATGTCAAGCACACAATGCTTTCAAAATAAAATAAATTGAAGCATAGGATTTGTTGACTTTTTTTATAAAAATTGCACTAAAACATTTTTTATGTACTTTAAAATTTACGGATTTTATTGGGATTTGTAGTTCAAACTTAAAGAAAAAAAACCGAGTTACGCCTTTCTTATATTAAGCCATCGATATGTACATGTTGTTCATTAGAGGAAGAAAAAAGAAGCAAACAGAATGCAGTAAATTGAACAGTATCTCAGAAAACAAAATAAATAATAAAAATAATTTAAATCACGCCCGGTCATTTGTTCACATCTCAATAAACTGCTCATCATTCGAATGAGTGCTGCTTTTCTGTCTAATTAAAATTACACAATTCGCCCCATAGAATTGTGCAGGGGTGGGGGGGGTTTAAGATTTGTTATGGATTCGAAATGTTGCACTGAAAAATTAGTAAAAAGCGTTACGAAGGCGGGAGGGTTTAAAATCTCTGAAAACAGCGTTACGTAATACGTGCACAGCCCCTAATACGTTTTTAAGTGATGTGTATAGCAAAAAAAATTTTTTTTAAATAAAAAATATTTTATCTCACCCGAGTTACGAACCCATGCTCTCTATACATCTCACTTAACAAAAAACAATTCACAAGAAGTTTTGACAATAATAAAAATGATTTTTTCGAAATTTAATCTCAATTAAATTTACAATATTTGACACAGTTTTGCAAGTTCAAAACCATAAAAGAATTTTGAAAATCGATTTGAGAAGAACTTATAAAAGGTACGAAACTTTTCGACAACAATATTTTTCCAACGAATGAATAGATTTTAATCAAACGTTTTTGCAGACGACGTTGTTTTTATTTTAGTTCAACTGTCTCTTTGCAGAAGTCGATTAAATTTTTTTTAGTGTAAAGTTTGTAAGAAAAGCACTCAGTTTATTGAGTAATTAAAAAAAAGCTAAAGCAAAATAAAAATAAAAATTTAATTAAAAAAAAACACTAGGAAACAAAATAATTTTTTTTTTCAAAATAACTGATCCATATAGGGAAGACCTAAATAAACAAAAACAAAGTGAAAAAAAAATAAAACTCAAAATATACTAGGCAACAAAATTATTTTTTTTTTCAAAATCTATATCTAATATTATAAAGAGGAAAGGTTTGATTTTTTGTTTGTTTGTTTGAAATGAATAGGCTCCGAAACTACTGGACCGATTTTGATGAAATTTTCAGGGAATCTTCAGAATATTCAGGCGGGTGACATAGGCTATATGAAGTTTTGATTGGACAAAGAGGCGTGGCACCGCCCATATAACCCAAAAATTTAAATCGCCATATTTTGGCCATTTTTTGACCTACCTCGATGATATTTGGTACATATGGTATTGGCATAATTTGGAATACGTACCAGGAGAAAAGTGGGTGGGATCACGCCCCTTTTTAGGAAAACCAAACCCTTGGACCGATCTTCATGAAATTTTCACAGCATGTTACTATGACTCTGGAAGGAATAATAGGCTTTATGAATTTTTGATTGGACAAAGAGGCGTGGCACCGCCCATATAACCCAAAAATTTAAATCGCCATATTTTGGGCATTGTTTGACCTACGTCGATGATATTTGGTACATATGGTATTGGCATAATTTGGTATACGTACCAGGGTAAAAGTGGGTGGGACCACGACCCTTTTTAGGACAAACAAACAAACTTACCGATCTTCCTGAAATTTTCACAGCATGTTACTGTGACTCTGGAAGGAATAATAGGCTTTATGAATTTTTGATTGGACAAAGAGGCGTGGCACCGCCCATATAACCCAAAAATTTAAATCGCCATATTTTGGGCATTTTTTGACCTACGTCGATGATATTTGGTACATATGGTATTGGCATAATTTGGTATACGTACCAGGGTAAAAGTGGGTGGGACCACGACCCTTTTTAGGAAACTGAAAAATCGTAATATAGTCTTAACTACTGGACCGATCGTCATTAAATTTTCACAATAGGAATTTTATTTTATAACGAGGGGGGCTACCCTCGCACCGGGTATATCTAGTAACTGATACGGCATAAGGGACCAAAATGGGAATACATATTTCGGCGTTTTAAAAGTTTAAATATGGAAAATATAACATAACAAAAACGGAATTGAATCACATGGATTCAAGTCATGACAAACAAACAGGTTCGATTTAAGTGAAACATGTATGATTTTTAAATTAGCGTGTCATTGTGGAATCATGTATTTGTGCGGCAATTTAAATAAGTTGCTCTTTACTAAAATAAGTGAATTGAAACCAGGCATTTTCCGATTCCGAGAAGTTTTCCATTTATTTACTTATTCGAATTTAGGAAAGTTTTAAAGATGAATTCACGTCTTATAGTGATTAAGAAGGCGTGAAAATTACAAACTTTTTGAACTACACTTCATTTATTTTTTGCTGGGTAAGGTTGGGTTATGGACTCCCCACCATGTATAATTCTGAGGGCGTTATTGAATTCAATGCATTTATATATTTGTGCATTTCTCTGGCTAACGATTTGAATTTACTCTGACTTAACGCATCGTTTGAAGAGATTACGTGGTCGTTCTTGACGATGTTCGCCCTTGTAGGTTCCATTCCAAGAGTGTCCTGGATATTTTAAAGTTGGCGTTGTCGCAGTATATGGTCAATGCATGTCCATTTTTTCCAATCAATCAGCCATATCACAGAGTTCGAAACGAAATTCCATCCATATTAAAAAAAAACACACACACACATGAATACTGACGATGGTGTTGAGTGGCTTTTATCAAACACAACGTTGTGCTATTCAGTCATGTATGTTGACATCCAAAGTTATGTTGGCTGTTTTTTATATTCTCCTTTGTATCCTGAATTATTGACAATTTCTAATTCTTTTTGAATATTACAGTACGTACACTCTTTCGGAATGGAAAACATTTTTAAACTTATCATTGTTCCCAGAAAAAATTATTTAGAACATGTTCGTCGATATCAAAGAATTTTAAGAATTCGTTTTTGTTTTAAATGTAATTGTTGGAAAGAAAGAACTTCATTGATATCGGCGAACAGACAGTTATTTTTTAATTTTTTGGAAAAACCATAATACAGATTGAGTTTCATTTTCGAACGGATTTGAGTACTATGACTACTTCAGGGACTTGTACAATATTATAGTGTAAAATGGGTATCGTCAGATTTGGCAAATATTTATCCGGAAAAGCTTAACCACTAAATAACAAGGAAAACCTTTTTGATTTATACACGTAAAAATTAAACATTTTCCAATAGTATTGAATTCTCGGATGTTGTTTATAAGTGATGTATGAAACTGTTTAACCTAATAAATACCTGTCAAAAGCAAAGGGTTTTCATTATTATGTAGTTTTTGGAGCAAATGTATGCCAAGTGTGACCATGCCTTAAGATATCATTAACTCAATCATGTATTTTTCACTATCTACATATTTTCTCTTTTCTTTTACTGCCTTCTAGATATATTCGCTCTTATGGAAAGACTTGGTCGCAAATTTGGTAAAGTATTTCGTTTATGGCTATTTCATCGTTTAATTCTGGTTGTCAGAGATCCCAAATATTTTGAAGTTATACTCAGCAGTCAAAAGTTAATAAAAAAGCCTTTCGTCTACGACATGTTTAGATGTTGGCTGGGTGATGGTCTACTCCTTAGCTATGGTCCGAAATGGCATGCTCGACGAAAAATTTTAACAGCAACATACCATTTTCAGATTTTAGAAGAATTTGTTGAAGTTTTTGATCGACAAAGTAAAGTTTTGGTTAAGACACTAGAGAAGAGAGCGAATGATGGCAGACCGTTCGATATATTTCCGATAGTGTGTCTAACGGCATTGGATATTATAGCGGAAACGGCAATGGGTGTGGAAATTAATGCGCAAACGAATCCGGATTTTCCGTATGCTAAGGCGGTTAAAATGTGAGTTGCTTTCTTTTTTTTTTTAATTTATGATCGTAAATTACAAACATACATACATATTTGAAAATTTAGCGCTACAAATATACTTGGTAACCGTGCTGTAAAACCTGAACAATATTATGATATTGGGTTTTTATTGACGGCATTTCCATCATTTCTCAAACTAAGAAAATGTGCAAAAATTATGCATAATTTCACCAATAGAGTAATAAATGATCGTAGAGCTCGAATGATGTTACAAAAAGAAAAATTTTCAACAGATTGTAAGTTTTTTAATTTATTAACATACAAAAATTAAAAGAAATATGTAAATAGTTTAAATAATAAAATATTTAATGTTAATATTTCTATTCGACTTTATCTTTTTGTTTGTTAAGTAATAGATTAAACTATACAGGCTTTCAAGGTAATTTTTGATGATGACCTTGAATGACCTTGAAAGCCGGTGTAGTTTAATCTATTACTTAACAAAATAATTTATATTTTATTAATGTCAAGTTACCGATGATATGGATGTGGGTCAAAAGAAACGTTTGGCATTTCTCGATGTACTTTTGCAGGCCACCACTGCAAATGGTGAACCCTTGAGCGAAGAAGATATACGCGAAGAAGTTGATACGTTTATGTTTGAGGGCCATGACACTACAACAAGTGGCATATCATTTTGCCTTTATTTGTTGTCACGTCATTCGGATATACAACAAAAAGTATTTGAGGAAATAATAGAGATTTTAAGACCAGATCACGATAAAACCGTTACCATGAAGAATTTACAAGAACTTAAATATTTAGAGGCATGTATAAAAGAAAGCTTACGAATGTATCCTTCAGTGCCATTAGTCGGCCGAGAGGTACTACAAGATATTAATGTTGGTATGTATTGGTGTGTGTTACACTTGCCATTTAAACTGTTTCAATGAAGTTGTATTTTTTTTTTTTTTTTTAGGTGATCAAATTATACCGGCCAATAGCACACTGGTTCTATTATTGTATGCAGCTGGAAGAGATGGTGATTATTATCATGAACCTGACAAATTTAATCCAGAACGTTTTTTTAGTGAACCACCCGACAGCATAAATCCATTTGCTAATGTTCCCTTTTCGGCTGGACCGCGTAACTGTATTGGACAAAAATTCGCCATGCTCGAAATGAAAAGTACCATAAGTCGAGTATTGCGACATTTTGAACTTTTACCTTTGGGTGAAGATGTTGTACCGGTAGGAAATTTAATTTTACGTTCTCGAAATGGCATACAATTGGGTTTAAGGCAACGATGCTCATCATAGCATACATTTAAAGGAATCATTTACACAAACCCTAAACAAAGGCGAATTCACTTAACAGGTAGTGTTCTTAATACAGCTGAGCTACTTTTTTCTGACATAATGGAGGTCGAAATGTAAAAATTTGTACATGCAAACGCTGAGGCCTGATATCTCAAATGTTGTTGTAACGTTGTGTTTGTTTGTTAGACACCGTATAAAAAAAACCTGTAAAATGAATTTGCTTTGCCCTTTGTCGGCAGGATAGAAACTCGAGCTTAATATAAAATTTTAGAATTAAGATAAAAAAAATATTTGTATGATTAATATTCTTGGGTTAAACTTTCTGATGGACAAAATGTACTAAGTCCAAACTGTAATTAATATTAAGATTATATATTAATTCTAAATGTTAGGTTTGATTACATTGATTCCATGTATGAATATATTGTTTCCATTAAAATGATTATGAAAGAAAGCATTCGATGTTGTTATTTTTTAACAAAATTAATGAATCAACTCATTAAGTAAAAATTAGTGAACAATTTCTTGAAACAATAAACTTTATAACCGACTTAATAAAAGAAGGTGTGATGTTTTATTTTATGTTTGCACAGTCATGACTCTATTATTTACCAATTGTGGTGGCTCAGGAATTCTAATAAAAACGAGAATAAAACACTACTTATAAGATGATTTTTGTGAAGAATATCTTCAAGCAACAAATATTCGTATTGAAAGTTATTATCAAAAACTTGTGATCTCATCTGTTTATTCTTTTCCCAGATTTGCAATAACCGAGAGTCAATATACCGCATTTTTCTATCACCTGGCGACTACAATACTAAACACACGTTCTGGGGCTCACGATACATCACGCATAAGAGTTTTGTTTTCTTTGACACACTTTCTAACATGGGTTTGAATGTAGTTTCATGTGTTCTAAGCTATTGTACACAGTATCGCCCTCCTTCGTTGGTTAGCAGAAACATCGGCGAAGTACAACAAATTATAAAATGCCTGCTAATACAGCTTAACAAAGTTAATGCGTCTACTTAACACCAGAGGCGCCTCAACACTGCTATAAAAAATAACGCGCAAAGCAGAGTTGCAAGAGTTAAGCCTTTTAAATTTTCAACATCTATCTTCTCTACATTATCCCTTTTTCTGAGTTCTGACACAATGCATTGCACTGCTGGTCCTAATAAAAAAATAAAAAAAAAACACATTGGTCAACAGATTGAAAAAAATTTCTGATGTTTTCGACTTTGGAATACTTAAAGGTGTGCCCAACGAAATGATTGAAGTAGAAGCATCTTTGGATTTATCTTCAGACCACTCGCCTACTATTACTCACATATAACTTAGCTTCTTGCCTAATATGGTAAAATTTTCGTGAAAACCTACTTGAGAGCAAGCTGACCCCAATATTGAGTAGCAATGGATGCATTCCAGATCATCAATTCGGGTTTCGCAGACAACATAGCACCATCGAGCAAACTCACAGACTTGTGAATGTAGTCAGAGAAACTTTTGGCAAAAAAAAAACAATATTGCTCTGCGCTATTTATTGATGTTGCACAGGCTTGTGATAAAGAATGGCACGAAGGTCTTATCCGCTCAATATGCGCAATGCTAATAAATCGAATGCGCTTGCGCTGCGCATACCAATTGCTCCTTTTCTTTCGCTCCGCTGGTGCGCATTTTTAATACGCTTGTAAGAAGTGCGCAATGCGTAAGGAGCAAAAGGAGTGCGCAAATCCGAACTCTGTTCCATACCTTCTCTATTTATGCATCCATATTTAAAATTCTTTATTTGTTCACTTGCAGTTTGGTTTCATTGTTTTTTTTTAATCTGGGGGCAAGTTTTCCTCCTTTTCAAAATATATTGAATATTATTCAAACCGTTTTAGTTCTGCAATCAGTAATAAGCATACTTGGAATACTATTCGCGAAATAGAAATTGGTAAGGCTAAAACAAACAATGTCGAGAAGCAAAATGGATGCAAACAAATGAAACAAAACATTTATCATGTTCCGCTTGGTACTCATCTATTCAATAGCATCATCATGTCATGAAAGTGGAAGATTGCAGAAATTTTGCCATTACCAAAATCAAATGGAGACTACAGACCAATACCTGCATATGTACATACATATATTGTGTTTTCTCTCAAAGGTTTTAGAAAAACTTTTTTTACAAACAAATGATTAATTATATTAGCATCAATAATTTGCTTACCAATACGCAGTCAGGCATTAAATATTTAATTAATAAATTATTGCTAATTATATTTAATGTGATTTTTTTTCTTTATAAACTTAAATGTTGATAATGATATCATTACATAAATAGCGCGGACGATGTTACAATTATGAATCCAGTTCACATTGAATCAAAGTTTAAAACTACGACTACAATGGGCGCGTTCAGCAGGAAAACCTGCTACTAAACACTTTATATGTAGCAGTTTCTTATTTCATCTATTTTTCTAAACGATGAGCTGACTTTTTTAGCAAAAATTCAAAAATTTTGACTTTTCTACTTTTATATTATTACGAATAAACGTAATTATTATTTGAACTTATACACTCCGGTTCACTTATTTAAAGGCACTAAAAATTCCATATTCAGCAGCCTGTATCTTTTGCAATTTTTAACCGATTGCAGAATTTTAAAATGGAAATGGAAGCTAGACTTCTTGAGATATAAAAAAAAAATCATGACAATAGTGGTTTCTTAACTAAAGAACTTTTTTGAGCAATTTATAAAAAAAAGTCCAAAAATGTGCTATTTTTTTTTTGGTTTACTTGAATAAAGGCACTTTAAGTAATTTTAATGAAAAACAGTTATTCTTGTTTTTTTTTTTTAATTTATTTTACTTTATTTAAGAACTATTAGTAATGGGTTGAGAAGTAGGGGTTGCCCTTTGTTTTTAATAACTTAAAATATACGGGTTTTCATTAGCAGCTAAAGAGCATTAATGTAATGCAACGAAATTTGATTCCAAGCATCCTTAATGGCTTGAATTGGTGATTGCTTGTGATCAAATTGTCTACCTCTGCCTCCTTTATAGTCCTACGAGATAACCAACCCCAGACATTTTCGATAATCTTTAGATCTGGCGAATAGGTTGGCTAGTCAAGGGTATAGGGGCATTATCCCGTTGCAATATCCAAGATATCGGACCAAATAGTTCACTGAACTTCGGAAAAGCCGATTCCAATAACGTTTTATAGCTTGCACCAGTCATTTTTGCACTTTGAAATTCAAGATCATACGTACGTAATAGAACCCCACACCATGATGTTGATTCAAAAATCGCTTTTATTTGCTCAGATCATGGAAATAATAGTTGTAGGTATCAGGCCCAACCAAATTAAACTTCTTCTCATCCGTAAATACAACGGTTCTCCAGCCATTTACATGACCTATTTGCTGCACATCCCACACCATGTAGGCTCTTGCGATTTGAAGCCGCTTTTCCTTACGAGAAGCATTAAGTGACGGCTTTTTTTGTAATTTCAGGTATTTAAGATACTCACAGCTCTTAATTACTCTGAGTACTGATGACTTGGTCGCTTGCCTTCCAGCTTGAGCTCTTATTTTAGACAAGCATAAGGCAGAATTAGAAGCAATTCTGAAGATTTTTCGTTACTCATACGAAGATGAAGACAATGAAACCCTTCCTTTTTTCCATACCCCTCGGGGTTCTTGATGTAATTGTCGACAACTGTTGGGCTTCGTCCAATTTTTTTAGCTATTGCGCGTTTAGAATATCCTTCAGAACGGTAAACATCGATTTTAGTTTTTTTCGATAGATTTAAATTTTTTGTTTTGCCATTTTGACTCGTAAAATGATTAAGATGTAATAATCAAACGCTCCCTACAAAAAATCATCGCGTACTTTAAAAATAATAAAGTGCCTTTATTCAAGTGAACCAGAAAAAATAGCACATTTTTGGACTTATTTTGATAAATTGCTTAAAAAAAGTTCTTTAGTAAAGAAACCCTATTGTCATGAATTTTTTTTTTTATATCTCAAGATGTCTTCCATTTCCATTTTAAAATTCTGCAATCGGTTAAAAATTGCGTTTAAATATGTGAACCGGAGTGTATTAATGTACATATGAAAATTAATATTATCAGGCTCAAATTCAGTTTTATTGAATTAATGAAAATTCAAATTACTAAGAGGTTTTTATTTTGAAAAACATTAGTATATCCAATCAGAATAGCAGAACGTATCAGGCCACTACACCTCTCATCGGCGTTCGTTTGTCCATTTTTACAACTAATGTAAAGTAGATACCAATCGGGAAAGAATATCAACTATTTAACCAAGTTTTCAAATGAAATAGAATACGAGAATTAATTTAATTAATTTTTATTCTATTTTTACATGTTGAAACAATTTTGGTTAGTACGAAATTTTCATCTGTACATTTGACTTTTCAGTAAAAAACCATTGCATTTTATTTTGTAAAAAAATTCATTATATTTATTTGTGAATTAAAATTTAAAAATATGTTATGATATTTAATTTTATGAAATGTATTGTACCTTTTTTTTTGGCTACCAAAAATAGTAACAGATCACACAACATGTTCGCTTATCGCTCAGTAATCAAAGTGTTGAACTGATTGTTGAGCTACAGTTGTGTAGCAAATTGTGCCTGCTGAACGCACCCAATAATATTCCAACTTGATAATAATCTACATATATTAGAACACTTTTACTATTAAGACGCTGAGTAAACAAATTTGTTATGAAGCTGTAGAAATTGTATTAAATAACATACAGATTGTAGTACACGAGTACAATCTTTTTATAATGAGAGGACGACAATGAATTTATTATTGTGTTAGACTAACATCAAATTATTGATAAAACCTATTTTTTTATTTAGTATACTTTTATATTAATTATTTATAATATGTTTTATTGAGTTGAGTTGTTTTTCTAAAGTTTTATAAATTTCAGTTTTAAAAAAGTGTTTAATTCAACAACATTAAATTTCAAGTAAAAGCGGTCATTAATATAAAATGTGGTTCCTTTTATATGGTTTCATATTTATAATCCTTATCATAATATTGGATTATTTATATAAGCGGAGACGCTATCGTATATTAAAATTATCGCGTATAGTAGGTCCTTCGAATACGTTGCCTTTAATAGGAGATTTTCTAGAAACCATTGGAAATGATGACTTAAGTAAATATTTATTTTAAGACATTCACTCACATACAAACTTATAAATAACTTTTGAGCCACAAAAAAAAATCAAGTGAAATCGCAATTAACTGTCTGTTCAGCGAAGTGGAAGGAATTCTCACTTAACATTTTAAACAAAAATAAATTTCAAAAAGATTGCAATTGTACGAAAGAATTATTTTTTTCGAATCCGAGATCGGCACATAGAATCTAAAATAAAACAAAGGAACTAGTTTGGGAGTAAAACTTTTGAAATAAAATCGGTTAATGAGAGTGATAAGATATAAAAGAAAAATTGTCAACTTGTGAACTTTTTTAAAAAAGTCGGTTAAAAAAATACTTTTCCGATCCCACAAAAAAATAAACATATGTACATGAACAGTATCTCAGAAAACAAAATAAATAATAAAAAGAATTTAAATCGTGCCCGGTCATGTGATTATATCTCAATAAACTACTCATTTTTCAAATGAGTGCTGCTTTTCTGTGAAATAAAAATTCTACAATTCCAGTACGTTTTTCATTCTTGTGCATTGAAAAAAAATATTAAAATAAAAATAAAAAAAAAAACATTTTGTCTCACCCGAGATACGAACACTTGCTCTCCGACATGATTGCTGCAAGTAATATTAATTTTAAACGTCATACATACTTTCATATATGACTTAACAAAATACAATTCACAAGAAGTTTTGACAGCAATTAAAAATTTTCCGACAATATTGGATATTTTTTAAGACGCTTCATCTATTTTAATCAAATTTACAGCATTTGACACAGTTTTTCAAGTCAAAAAAAAAAATATAAAAGAATTTTGAAAATCGATATGAGAAGAACTTTTTAAAGTTGTGAATTTGAAGAGCCGTTTTCAATATTTTTCGCCAAAAATAATTTTTGATCGAATAAATCGACTTGTATCAAACGTTTTTGCAGTCGACATTGTTTTTTTTAGTTTAACTGCCTGTTTGCAGAAGACAATTAAAATTTTTTAATCCTTTTCAAAAAATTATTTATTTATTATGGGCTAGCTGCTAATCTGATTTGATGAAAGCTCGATTTTCGAAAATTAGAATTAAACCAGTAACTTCCTATTTCTGATAGCGAGAAATTCAATAGAAGACAGAGTGGCGTGACACTTTATGACTGATATTTACTATAATTTAGTTCTGAAAATTTTGCCATTAGAGAAACGAAGGGATGGCTAAGCAATGCCTACATGCATTTCATTGCGGCTTTACCGTATCATCAGTAGACTCCAACCATACATTTGAAGAGCTTCGAACGTCTCATTTAATGCATAATCTTTTAAAAATTATTTGGGGATTTCAAAAATGATTTTTGAAAATTACAAATAGCAAAAACGTAGAAGGCTGAGAAACATACATAAATCTATTTTATTGTATTTAATTTTTTTGTTCTAAATCTTAGAGAAATATCACAAATAATAAATTATTTATATTTGATTGATGAGCTTGAAGTAAATTTTTTATAAAAAACGTTTTAAAAATTTATTTATCGATATTTCGCTACTCCTTTGTGTAGCTTCTTCAGGATTATTTTTCGGTTTATTAATTTCTTTAAAAATATTGCTGTTATCCAGTTTTTTGTTATTTGTAAATGTAATTCTGAAGAAGCTACACAAACGAGTAGCGAAATATCGATAAATAAATTTTTATAACGTTTTTTATAAAAAAAAAATTACCTCAAGCTCATCAATCAAATATATGTAAATAACTTCGAGAAAAGGTCGTAAAATTAGTAATACAAAACAAATAATAAATTTAATAAATGAAAAAGGATAATCTTATTTGCTGTTTACACATGACGGACCAATGATTTGAGTGTAAAATTTGTATGAAAAGCACTTGTCGGCTAAAGACGTCCCTAAAAATCATGAACACAATTATTTATTTTTCACCATCTACTTTCTCTTTTCGTTTGCTGCCTTCTAGATGTATTCGCTCTTATGGAAAGACTTGGTCGCAAATTTGGTAAAGTATTTCATATATGGGCATTTCATCGTTTAGGTCTGGTAATCAGAGATCCCAAATATTTTGAAGTTATACTCAGCAGCCAACAGTTAATAAAAAAGCCTTTCCTCTACGACATGTTTAGATGTTGGCTGGGTGATGGTCTACTCCTTAGCTATGGTCCGAAATGGCATGCTCGACGGAAAATTTTAACAGCAACATATCATTTTAAGATTTTAGAAGAATTTGTTGAAGTTTTTGATCGACAAAGTAAAGTTTTGGTTAAGACACTAGAGAAGAGAGCGAATGATGGCAGACCGTTCGATATATTTCCGATAGTGTGTCTAACGGCATTGGATATTATAGCGGAAACGGCAATGGGTGTTCAAATTAATGCGCAAACGAATCCGGATTTTCCGTATGCTAAGGCGGTTAAAATGTGAGTTGGTTTCTTTTTTTTTTAATTTATGATCGTAAATTACAAACATACATACATATTTGAAAATTTAGCGCTACAAATATACTTGGTAACCGTGCTGTAAAACCTGAACAATATTATGATATTGGGTTTTTATTGACGGCATTTCCATCATTTCTCAAACTAAGAAAATGTGCAAAAATTATGCATAATTTCACAAATAGAGTAATAAATGATCGTAGAGCTCGAATGATGTTACAAAAAGAAAAATTTTCAACAGATTGTAAGTTTTTGAATTTATCAACATACAAAAATTAAAAGAAACAAATAGTACAAGTAAATAAATAATTTATATTTTATTAATGTAATGTATCAAGTAACCGATGATATGGATGTGGGTCAAAAGAAACGTTTGGCATTTCTCGATGTACTTTTGCATGCCACCACTGCAAATGGTGAACCCTTGAGCGAAGAAGACATACGCGAAGAAGTTGATACGTTTATGTTTGAGGGTCATGACACTACAACAAGTGGCATATCATTTTGCCTTTATTTGTTGTCACGTCATTCGGATATACAACAAAAAGTATTTAAGGAAATAATAGAGATTTTAGGACCAGATCACGATAAAACCGTTACCATGAAGAATTTACAAGAACTTAAATATTTAGAGGCATGTATAAAAGAAAGTTTACGAATGTATCCTTCAGTGCCAATAGTCGCCCGACAAGTACTACAAGATATTAATGTTGGTATGTATTGGTGTGTGTTACACTTGCCAATTAAACTGCTTCATAGAAGTTTTTTTTTTTTTTTTTTTTTGTATTTTTAGGTGAGAAAGTTATACCGGCCAATAGCACACTGGTTCTACTATTGTATGCAGCTGGAAGAGATGGTGATTATTATCATGAACCTGACAAATTTAATCCAGAACGTTTTTTTAGTGAACCACCCGACAGCATAAATCCATTTGCTAACGTTCCCTTTTCGGCTGGACCACGTAACTGTATTGGACAAAAATTCGCCATCCTCGAAATGAAAAGTACCATAAGTCGAGTATTGCGACATTTTGAACTTCTACCTTTGGGTGAAGATGTTGCACCGGTAGTAAATTTAATTTTACGTTCTCGAAATGGCATACAATTGGGTTTAAGGCAACGATGCTCATCATAGCATGCATTTAAAGGAATCATTTACACAAACCCTAAACTAAGGCGAATTCACTTAACAGATGGTGTTATTAAAACAGCTGAGCTCTTTTTTTTCTAGCATAGTGGAGGTCTAAATGTTAAAATTTGTACATGCAGACGCTGGGGCCTGATATCTCAAATTTTGTTGTAGAATTAATACCACCTGTTAAGTGAATTCTCCTTGCCCTAAACAGGCAGGATAGAAACTCCACCTTAATTACAAATTTTTAGATTTAAGATTTGAAAAATAGAAAATATTTGTATGATTATGATTCTTGTGTTAAACTTGGTGACAGGGAAAATTTTTTTAATTACAAAATGTACTAAGTCCAAACTGTAATTAATATTGAGATTGTGTATATGTATATTAATTCAAAACGGTATTTTATCTATTCAAGAACTTACATACTAAGGAATAATTAAGAAATTGCTATTGGAATTAAATTTATAAAAACATAATAGACAAATAAAATTTTTAGCAACTACTTTCTGTTTATTATGTTGCAGCTAAACTATTGCACTATAGGGCATTTAACTGCTTTTCTTAACCGAAAATTTTAATTTCTTAGACATTTATTGAGCAAGATTTATTATTTTTTTTTTGCAAAATTTAGATTGATTCAATGTACGAATACCATACATGGACTTTTTCATTGGCATTGAATTTTCATTGGCATTATTTTAAACATTTACAATGAAAAAAAAAATCAGTACCAATAAATGCCATTGTTTTTTTTTAAATATATTTTTCTACTATTTATAATGAAAAAACAATGAAAGCTTTGAAATACTTATTACAATTGATAAAAAAATAATTAATACTATCTGTATAAAAAAAGTATGGTCACATCAGCTTTTGAAAAAATAAAATTATAAATTAAAATACAAACCAAGCTACATATGTACATTTTTTAATACATAAACATACATACATATATATGTCAATAAATATGTGAAATAATATTGACGTTTAATGCTGATAATACTTTTGAAAAACTTTAGCATTGATTATTTGTAATGCTTTTAGTTTTTAACTAACTAATAATGAAATTATTTCATTGAAAAGCATTATCATTGTTCAAAAAATTGATAATGCTAAAAATTTAATTGGCATTGTTTATAATAAGTCAATGCCAATGAAATCGACAATTAATTAGTCAGTTTATTTAATTACTCCCATGTATGACGAATACATTGAGTCCATGTTCGAATATATTGTTTCCATGAAAACAAAACAAAATTAATGAACAAATTCAAAAAAATTCATTAATTACAAATTAGTGAACAATTCGTTGAAATAATGAACTTTTGAACCGTGTTCAAAAAAGAAGGTGTGGTATTTATGAACGGATTTCTCGGGTTACATTACATATAAAACTTTATTGAAAATAGGGGGACAAGTTCTCCCCCCAAACAAATATATTGTATATTGCGTTATTTCTACATTTATGAACAAATTTTTAAAATTCTTTATTTGTTTGATCGGGTTTGCTTGCAGTTTGTTTCTATAAATTGTCAAACCAAAAAATTATTTATGGCATAACTGCTCTATTTATGGTCCGATTTTTTAAATTCTGTATTTGTTTGCTTGTAGTTGGTTTCATATTTTTTTTTTAAATCGGAGGACAGGTTTTCCCCCTATCAAAAATATATTTTCCTTAATTTCCTCAAAAAGTTTGGTTTGCTTGCAATTTGGTCAAATATATTTTTAATTTGGACAAGTTGCTCTACCCCCCATCCTCTTCGAAATGTCACATACCTCCTCCATTTACGGACCGGTTTTCTAAATTCTTTTTTGTTTGATAGGGATTCGTTCCTAGCAGTTTTAAAAAATCGGAGGGCGAAGTTGTCCGCCGACATATTGATCGCCGTATAAAAAACATTTATGGGTTATGTTCATTTTTTTTACACTGCAGGTTATACTTGTAGTTTGGTGCTACATATTTGTAAAAATTTAGAGGGGCAAATTGCCGCCTCGATGTATTGATTTTCGAGTAACTCCTATATTTATGAACAAATTTTCAAAATTCTTTTTACATTTGTGAGGGGTTGATTGCGGTTTGGTTTTATATCTTTTTAGTTCAGAGGGACAAGTTGCAAGTTTTTTTTCGCGTAAATCCACCATTTATATACGAATTTAGAAAGCGTACGCTTGCAGTTTGGTCTATTAGAAATATAAGTAGCCGCCTGATATATTGATAAATAAATAAATTCGCTATTTATGGAACGATTTTGAATTGTTTTTGTGTTTAAAAAATATACTTTATAATAAAAACTAGAAAGGGAGTAGAAAATACATTTTATTTTTAAATTGACTCGCGCCTAATGCAGTGTACCAAAAGCACTAAAAATCTAAGATGGTCTGAGAAAATCGAAAAATAATAAAAAAAAAAAAAATATTTCAAAACTTGTCAAGTTATGAGTTTTCATCACTTTATTTTGCTTCAGAAGCATTTTTGAAGTGTTAAAAAAAATTTTTTTCAGTTTATTTTTAAGTTTTTTTCCAACCAATATTAAAAACCGTACAATATTGAAAAATAAAATCAAAAATTTGAAAAATTTCGAAATTTATTAGAGTTTGAATATGAAAGTCATAATTTCCTTAATGAAAATAGATATTACATATGTATGTACTTCGAAAATTCGAAGATACTCTAAAAAAAAAAATAAAGATGCCAAGATCTGTGTTGAACCTTAACCGAAATTGTCGGAAATTTCTATATGCATATCGTACAAAACTCATAATTTCACTAGTAATAAAATTAGAAATTATGTTCTTCGAAAAATCGAAGATACTCCGAACAAAGTTCAGCTTCCCAGATATCTATATTATATTATGTGTTCCTAAGGAAAATTTCCAAATAATGATACGAGTTACAGTCGTTTCTTCGTCTATACAAATTGCTACATAATCACTGGGGTTTATTTTGGGCCACATATAAGTTTTAAACGTCATTATTAATATTAAACTTCGATCAAAGCTCCACTTGAACTAGAAATAGAATAAACCGCTTTTAATACTCAGATATGTTTCCAAGTTAATTTCTATACGAAATGCCTCATAATGAGCACATAATACAAATTATGTATGTATGCATGTATATGCATTAAATTACATTGAAATTAAAGGTGTTAGAACTTTGTAAATGGCTTTAAAAAGAAATACAAGCAATTGCCAACTTAAACTTGACAACCAGTCTAGAAAAGAATTTATCAAAGTTTAAACAAGTCGATTAAAAAGTTAAAAAAAAATGATTTTGGAGATTATTTTTATTGTACTAATTGTTGTAGCATTCATCGACTATTAAAAGAAACTATGTGTTATTAAAATTCTCAAAACAAGTGGAATAGTTGGACCGAAATTAACACTGCCTTTAATAGGCGAAAGCCTTATAACAACAGGATTAAATATTAAAAGTATTTATAGGTTTCTTAATCTTTTTAACTATACAGATACCATAGAATTCTGTGAGAGTTTAAAACGAAAATATGGCAAAATCTATCGATTATGGTGTTTTAATAAATGCATATTAATTATAGAAGATGTTAAATATTTCGAAGCTATCCTCAGCAGCCACAGACTTGTAGATAAATGTTTGCTCGGTGATGGTTTGGTAAAGAGTATCGGCATAAATTGGCATCAACGTCTTATAGCTTTTACACCAGCATTTCATCTTAAAATTCTTGAACAATTAGTGGAAGTATTTGATCAACAGGCTCATGTTATGCCGAACCCTTACAAATGAAGAAATGCGAAAGGAAGTCGATACCTTTACATTTGGTGGCCATGATACAGTCACTTGGGCATTGTCATACACTTTATATTTAATCTCACGTCATCCAGAAGAGCAGAAAAAAGTATTTGTAGAAATTTCAAATATTTTGGGAAAACAAAACCAAAAGATATAAAGGAATTGCAAGATCTTAAATATTTAGAGTGTGTCATAAAAGAAGCTAAGCGTTTATATCCTCCGGGTCCAGTTATAGGTAGAATCTCAAAAGACGATTACACAATTGGTTCGATCAACTTTTAATCATCAAATAAATTTTACATCTCTTCTTAATATTAATTTCGTTTTTCAGACAATATAATTATACCACGCAATACCAACTTGATTATGTTGATTTATGCTATTTCTCGTGATCCTATTTTCCTAGACCCAATGAATTCATGCCGGAAAGATTTTCTTTGTATAATAAATTTTAATTTTAATTCATTTGCTTTTGTTAATTTTAGTGCTGGACCTCGTAATTGTATTAGTAAAAAAAAAATGATCTTTTAGAAATAAAAACAATCGTTAGTTGTATAATGCGTAATTTTGAACTTTTGCCTATGGGCCCAGATGTGGACAGATTGATATCGCTTATAATTCGCTCGTCTACAGGGGTACATTTTGGCTTCAAACTTCGAGGAAATGTTAAATAATTTATAGCAATACATATATACTACATATATTGTTTTAACAGACTTAAAACAAATAATTACCTGGCATTTATGTATTAGGGAAAAAGGTTGTAGGTATTAATTCTATATCTTTTGCGATTTGACACTTTTCTTTCACGTAAATATGAATGTAAGTATGGATTTGTAATTATTTACTGCTGGTAGATACTTTTCTTAATTTTCTTGTTGATAAAAATAAGCATGAACTTTTCTGTTTCATAAAAAAACACTTTTCTTTTTAAGTTTTAGTTAGCAATAAGTCAATATTTAATTCACTCTAATCCCATTTATACACTTGTCCGGGTGTTGGTAATTTAGCAGGCGCTTTAGTATCACCGGCCAAAAGTTTTTGTTGAACTAAATCTATTGGTGGCTCAACCAAGCGACGAGGATCACGTACACAATAATAGTTTTCTGATAGCACATGAGCCGGACCACCGGGAATATCTGGAGGTGGTTGAGTACGATCGGCTAAGCCATCTTCAAAACGCAAAGCTACGGTATGTTCTCGCTAAAAGCATAAAAGGTTTTTATCAAATATTTTCGATGGTAAGCTTACATAACGACAACTCGTTTGGTTGTGGATGTTCAAAAATTTACAAAAAATACTTACGCCTAAGAGAAAAGCTCTAACACGTTGCAGAACTGGTGCTATATCACGGCGTGCGGCCATAATTTCTGTACCATCAAAACAATAATTTATATTTTAAAAATATTATAAATTTTACCTAAACATACCTAATCAAACTGTTGGTTTACAATAATAAATTGCACTGTCAAAATAGATTTATTTTGACAATTCACAATAGTATCATATAAGTTACTTTTCAACACTGGACACAGGCAACGAAAAATTAAATTTTGCCGACTTTTTTTAATTTTTGTTTACGGGATAATTATAAAATTACATAGAAAATATATAATACAAGATGTAGTATAGAGGAAAATTGGGGGTATAATATGATTAACGTGATTGGCACTATCATATTGTCGTTCGTTGTGTTCTATTGACGTTAATGACAGTGTCTAATTTAACCATACGTACGGCAGCACACAAAAAAAAACAGCTGACTTCATATACAACAATTCACCATTGGTTTAATACATTTTGATTTCAATACTTGTTTATTTTTACTAGCTTGGAATAGTTTGTAGTTTATTTTATTTACAAGAAAATGTCTTCAAGCCGTTCTATAACACAATCTAAAGAAGCTTTATTGAAATCTTACCAAGTACGGTTGAAAGATGATGTCAAAAGTATGCTGGAAAATTTCGAGGGTAAGTAATGTCCCGAATAAGTTCAATAACAATCATGAGAAATTGTACTCAAAAGCTTTGAAATTTTTACAGTTTCCTTTGATTAAGTTACTGTAGGTCTATTCAAGTCGAAAGTTTTTTACATGTCGCTGTTAAAAAGTGCTGTCACCGCTTAAGTTATAAATATTTTCGTCAGGCTTTTACAGCATGCAGGGTGCAGTCAGAGTTTGGCATAAGTTTTTAAGCCGCCCAACTTAAAAAAACACACATATTGAATAAATTATCTTTAAGCTATATTTTTAAGACAAGCGGCTGCCTCTTCTTATTATCAGTTATAATACAAAATTTTTAAAAATTTAAGTCTATTAAATGTGTATATTAATAATAAATATGTACATACATAATTAAATTTAGTCAATCATTTTCTTTTCTGCAGCATCTCTCTCACGTAGTCCAGGCCTTCATAAATACCTTGATCCTTGACAGCACTAGTTGCTTGTATACGCCACATTTGTTTTAAACTTGCCAAATCCAATTGTTTGGCCAACTCACTGACACTTAAAGCATAAGGAAGATCTTGCTTATTTGCTAATACCACCAGCACCGCATTCATTAAATCGTAATGCTGCATAATTTCATGTAGTTCTTCTTTCACCGTTGGAATGCGTTCCACATCAGCTGAGTCCACAACAAATATTACAGCCGATGTATTAGGAAAGTAATGATACCACAATGCACGTATGATTTTTTGGCCACCAATATCCCAAACAGTAAAGCTAAGATTTTTATATTCCACAGTTTCGACATTAAAGCCAATAGTGGGTATGGTGGAAATAACTTCACCCAGTTTTAATTTAAATAAAATTGTAGTTTTGCCAGCACCATCTAAGCCCAGCATTAACATACGCACATTTTCTTTACCCAGGAAACTGTCAAAAAGCTTTGCGATGACTAATCCCATTTTTGTTTATCATTTGTTATTTATGATTTTTGATAAATAATTTTTATTATTTTCTCTATCAAATTTATGAGTCTTTTCGCTGTGGATTTCTTTACTGTACTGTTTCGTATTTCTCCATGTTTACTTTTGTATATTATTACTAATGACGTGGTATTGCAATTTCAATGCAAACTCAAAAGAAATGGTGAAATTTTACTAAATAAGTATTATGACTATTAATCTTCGTACTAAGGAAAGGTATATGTTTCTCATTCAACATTTATTTTTTTTTAGAAATCATTAAATTGGCACGCGGTGAGGGTGATTCACAAATATCTAAAACTACTCAGTGTGAACAAGACACTTACGAAATGCAAGTTCGTGCTGCTAATATTGGTAAGATTTACTTTTCTTTTCATAGTTCCGTAGACCGAACTTTAAAAGAGAGCGTAAATATGTGGAATGAACCGTAAGAGAAGGTGCATCATGTATAAAATTTACCAAGAACGTGGAACTATTTCGGTTCCAATTAAAACTCTGAATCCTAAGGTAGACATCTGGCAGTTACAGTGCCTACTCAAATGTAAACAAACTTAAAATTTAAAAATATTAACAAAAAAAAAATAATAAAAAATGAAATTATGTACTAAAATATAAAAAAATAATTAACCCTAAAAAATTAGTTAAACATAACTAATCTAAACGAAAACAAAACCTCCAAAGCGAATAAATTCGCGAAAACTATAAACAAAACGTAAAAACGAAAACAAAAAACAAACAAAAGTTTATTTTGGCATATAAAAACGCCAAACTATTCAAAGCTGTACTGTGTTCCATTGAGGAATAGAGATATTCGGAAATATCAGAGCATTCCACATATACATATAATACCTAACATAAATGATAAATTGATAAATATTTCGAATTGAAATAGAAATTAAAACCCTCTAGTTATTTTGATAAAAATTACAACTTTTTTTCAATTTCAGTAAGAGCTGGTGAATCTTTAATGAAACTAGTTTCGGATATAAAACAATATCTGATTTTGAATGATTTTCATTCGGTTAATGAGGCCATTGCAAATAATTCTCAACTTTTTCGGGCCACTCAAAGAGATTGTGATAAAAAGTTAACCAAACTGAGAGATGAAATGGCCATGGATTTATATGATTTGGAAGAGGAGTATTACACCAGTATATTTAAGTAATTTAAATTTTAAAAATATATTATTTATAAAAATTAATATAAAATAGTTTTTGTTTTATTCTTTTTTGGAACTAATTAAAAAGTTTTGAAATTTTTGCATAATCAAAGCATTTTTCTTTAGGACCTGGTAAAACTAGATCTAAAACAATTTATACGCAGTGTTCACTTACTATTAAAGCAATTTTATTTGCAAGTCGTTTTAAACTTGTCTAAATTAAAATCAAAAATTTTTAGTTTTTGCTGAAAATTTCGAGTTTGAGATCTATACGGAATCATCAATATAAACAATAGACAATAAGGTTTTTTGTGCTGGTCACTATGCATACATTATACAAACGATTTTGCCAAAATGTATACTAAATTAAAAATGTTTTTCCACAGAAGTGAACGAGAAATTGCGGGTTATTGTCGGTTCAATCGGAGAATTGTAGGAATGTTAAAGGAACAAAAGAGAAGAGAGATGAGTAACTATAGTTAGCTCATTGTTTTTTATTATGTTTTTGCATTTTACTGTTTTGCAAATGTACCATTAATAAATTGTAGTTATAGATTTTGCATGCTAATTTCTGTATGAACATTTAAAAATATTATTTATATCGGTCCATTGTATCTGCCGCTAGTTATACTATTAAGTTTATTAAGCAAAGCCGGCAACTTTAAAAATTGTTTTAGCATAAGTTACTGTTATTTTTGTTTTTGGAAACGTACATTATGACTTCTGTTATATTTTCATTAGAAATTAACTGAATGCTGGCATTCAGATATATGACTAGGCCACTAATTATATTTAAACACATTAGTTTCCCTCCCTCCCTACTCTTATCATATACAACACAAATTTTGTTTAAATCTCTTAATGTATTATAAATATTTACAGAAGAATATGCACTTACATAAGTAATAAATAAATTATATCTGTCATTTCCTTTTATCCAGCAACTCTACCACATGATCCATGGCTTCAGAAATACCTTGATCCCTGATAACACTTGTTGCTTGTATACGCCACATTTGCTTTAGACTAGCCAAATCCAGTTCTTTGGCCACCTCACCTTCAGTCAGAGCACCAGGAAGATCTTGTTTATTTGCTAATACCACCAGTACTGCATTCAATAAATCAGAATGTTGCATAGCTTTATGGAGTTCTTCTTTCACCTCGGGAATCCATTCTGTATCAGTTGAGTCCACTACAAAAATTATAGCCGATGTTTTAGGATAATATTGATGCCAAAATACGCGTGCCTTGTCTTGAGAAAAAATATCCCAAACTGTAAAGCTAATACCTTTATATTTGACTGTTTCAAGATTAAATCCAATGGTGGGATAAGTGGTGACAATTTCACCCAGTTTTAGTTTATATAAAATTGTAGTTTTTCCAGCATGAGGAAGTCCCAGCATTAATATTTTTATTTCTTTATTAAAACAACTATCAAAGAGTTTTGTTACTACTGAACCCATTTTTGTTAACAATTTGTTATTTATGATTCATTAATCAAGTGTTTGAATGTTTTCGCTGTGAATTTCTTTACCGTACTGTTTCGTATCTTTCAATGTTTACTTTTCGACATGTATGTAGTATGAACAGGTTACGTGGTATTTGCCATTTCAGTGCAAACTCGAAAAAAATTATTAAATTTGATTAATTTTTTCTATTTATTAATCTTCGTGTTAAAATGCTTATTTTCTCAATTAATTTTCTTTTTTTAGAAATCATTAAATTGTTAGGTAACTGATTGACTGACAAATCATGGGAAAAAAATTGATAACCTCAAATCTCCGTATCGGATTGAAGTAAACGTAAAATTCGAAAAAAATTAAAAACAAATCTAAAAATATAAACGGACTGGTGTTTGGTACTATTTTGAAAATTTTGCGTTAAGCGAGCGAAAAAGAGTTAAAATATGATTTTGGTAACCAACTTATATTCTAAAGTAATAAATAGTGGCAATAAATCTATAAAATTATTTATGAAGTAAGTTCTTTTTTTAGAAATTCAGACTCCGCATTGCTCAGTTAATAGTGAAGCAACTTTATTCGAATTACTTTTGCTTTTATGATAAGCGCAATATTTTTTAATACGTCTACCGCATGCATGACTGAGTTTTTATTTTGTTTTTATTTATTGAAATGCTTTTTTTAACATACGTATTAAAATTTTCCTTAAAACTTTAATTGTGCGCCATCAATCATCATCACTCTCGGAATCACTTATGTACGGTCCTGATACTTTAGGCATCTCATTTGGAAGTCCACCTAGAATAATAGTAGTTGGTTGTTGTTTGCTGGTACTACCAGCTTGACTGAAAGGGTCACTAAAAATTAAAAAAAAAAAAAAAACACATCTTAAAACGACAATTTACATACATACCTTAATTTCTGTTCTTGCTTCTTTCTTATTTTTTCTTTAAATCCTACACAAAGTTCATATAGATATTTTGGTACAATTGATTTATTATTAAAAGTATCGACTATGCCGAATATACGTTTCGGTTTGACCACCATACATAATAGCTTCAACTGAAATGGTGAGGGTTCAGGGCTATAAAATAATTCATAGTATCCTCTGTCAATGCTGATCTCGTAATTTTCACATTTCGCTGCATCATCGAAAATATTTATGGTAATAGTTTTGTTCCGCTTGAAGAAACTTTAAAATAATTAATTTAAATCTTTTCTACCTTAGTTAAGCAATTCCTTAATGACAAACTTACAGATTAGCTTCAGTAACATTTAATTCATCCGGTGATAAAGTTATTTTTTCAACTGTATTATTATCATTAATGAAATTTGTATCTATTTGATCATCATCATTATCCAGATTTATGTAGAATTTTTCCAAATCTGTAAATCTTATACGATTAGGTAAACGTTGAGCCAATTTAACTATGAAATGCTCAAAGCCAAATAATGGTAAACAAATATTAATTTTTGAGTGCGGATGACATCTGGAAAATTCCAACAAATTAGTATTCTTAAGCTTAGATCCCACTATCGGCACAATGTACCGATTTTCGTCGGCTCACTGAAATAAAGTTATAAGTAATAAGCTAAATTTGCCTTATTTGTCAACTAATTGAAATATAAGGACATAATTGCACCACACTGTATTGGTAATTTAGCCATATAGACTCATTCCAGAATTAATTGAGAAATAAAGCAATTTTGGTCTAGTACTTATAACTTTATTGCACCGAGCCGACGAAAATCGGTACATTGTGCCGATAGTGGCATCTAAGCTTTATATTATAAATTTATTATGTACTTACTTAATAATATTCTCTATGGCCTGAAAAACCTTATGCATTTGATCTACATCACTAAATGTATGATTCTCATCCATTCTTTTTAAATTAACATACAATTTTTCAACGCCATGCATTAACCAAGAAGCATTTGTATCATTTAATATCGCCGAACGTATATCTGTATAGTTTCCGCCATAAATAAAATTTAATTTACCATCTTTAAGAGTTAATGAGGAAAATATTAATTATTAATAGAAAAAAATTGTAAAATTACCTCACTTACTTTGTCGTATTAACACTAAAACATTATTTGATTCGACTACTTCGGAAGTACAAAATAAAATTTGCAAAGTTAGACGTCGTTCCAGTACAATATCAATAAATTCGTAGGGTTTTACGATATTTATGTTGCCCTTATTGACGCACTGCAATAGCAATGTTAGTTTTTTATTATAGTGCATAAATACATATTTGAACTTTGTTAATATGTAAGCGAAAGTAATTTGCATCTACAATCTGATACGTATATAAATTAAATTTTTGGTGACCTCCCATTCAGTTATTTTTCGTATAAATATTTAGCGAAAGATAAAATTGTACATCGCTCCCTAGTTGTATTTAATCTTGTGTATTCACACCTTAATCGATCGAAATGCGAGTTTAAAATTATTCAAACAAGCTTACGACAAATTTTTACGTTACATATTATATAAATTAATTTTAAATTACAAACATTTAGGAAGGTTACATTTAGAAAACATACATAACGAAATACCTATAATTGAAAAAAGAAGATCGGGACATATGTATAAAGAAAATTGCACGGAAGTATTTAAAGTTTAGTAAGATGAATTATGGACATTTCCATACAAAATGCAACAATTTTCCGCGTTACGAGCTAACAAGAAAATAAAATGGTCAATTTGTTCTGCGCCAGGACCATCCCAGCTATTCATACTTATTAACTCTTACCTTATAGTTTTTAGCTTTACAAAAATTTGTTAATTGGTCAGCAAGCTTTTGAGTGGTAAATATCATCGGTAATTTTTCCGGCAGCTTTTGTTTTTCCAGATGCAGCAAATGAGTTAAAATGATTTTTTGTTTAGGCTAATCAATAATGGTAAGATTAATAAAACCATGTTCAAATATTAAAAATTTTACAAAACCATACCTCAAATAATAACGGAAATACATCAAACACAATTAAATTGCCAAGATCTTTTAGCATCATAGTTTTTTATTATTTTATTAAATCAAACAAAAGTAGCGCTAAAATTAAGATGTGTATCATGGTGGAATAATATATGAGGTGCGCTTATCAACACAACAATAATAACCGACATGCATTTTGTTTGTGTAAAAATTAGCCAATGTTGTAAAAAAAAAAAGCTTTATACACAAGGCGAATTCATAACAGGTGAAGCTGAAAACACAGCTGATCTACTATTTTCTTGCATAATGGAGGCTCGCATGTCAAAATTTGTACATGCAAGCATATGGGCTCATATGTCAAATGTTGTTGTAATGTTGTACTTGGTGTAGTATTAACACTACCTGTTATGAATATGCCTTGTTTATACATAACATACATAGTGGTTATGCAAAAACAAAAAGCATTACGTAAACAAAAACTAACCATTTTTTTGCAGTTTATTTAACGTTCAAAATACAACCCTACAAAAAACCATATTCCTTCTTGCGCGCACCTTATATTATTCCACCATGATGTGTATGTTTGTTTTCATCAATGACAGTTTATATAACTGCGGCTGATTTCTCAAAGAAACTGTCAACACGATTTACATTTTATAGTGAAAAAAACTTAGCTGCACTTATAACCATATGTGACAGATGTTTTGGTTTTTTCTGTCTCCTTCATTGCATGTTTTTTGCGGTTTTTCCGTGATCTTAATTTTTTCTACTAAAGTTTGTATTAAAATCGTAATAAATTTAAAATTATATCAATTTAAAATAATACTACAATCTAAAGCAATTGATTCATTAGAAAAACAATCGTTGAATCACAGCACAACATGAACTTTTTAAGGCAAACATTCAGTGTTACGAAACAGCTAACAGCGCAGGGTAAGTTTATCTATGCAATTTATTACTAAATAGTTTTATTTAATTTTGATTATTATTTTTGCTTTTTCTTCGATCTCTTAAATTTATAAGCTTTATTTTTGTTAAGCTTAAGGTCCGTTTATTTATAAGCTACCAATATTGCGCTAGCACAGTCGGCAGCTTCTTCAGGGAAAATTTAATTTCAATATAAAAATTTGGAACTCTTTTACATACTCCAATTATGAAGATTTGTACACAATAATTAAAATCGAATCCTGCCATAAACCTTAAAACATACTTTACGAGTCTTTATATTTTGTTTATTTGTTTATTTATTTGTTTATTTATTTATTCAGCCGAGCCCATAATGGGCCATATATGGCTAAAAGGTTAACAATATGTGCAAAATATTAAATTATTTACTACAATAACGAATTTATTAAAAATAAAATGAGAATGAATATGATTCTTATTAAAAGATAATTACAAAAAGTATATTAATAGTATTAATTAAAGGTATATTAAAACATCATATATATCGAAAATTCAGAAATTAGGTAATTTTTATACTTAGGTATATACATAAACACACACAGTACGTACATACATGCAAATTTAATACAGTAGAACATCGCTCCGACGTCGAACAATCCGTTAATGATTCGCTAAAAATTCACTGAATTCAGATCTAGCACTTGGTACCTATATAGAGAAACTCTTTAGGTGACTGGGGAAAGAATTCCAGATCCTAGCAATCCTGAGAACAAAGGATTTCTCAAACGCAGATCTCCGGATCAGAGGAATGACAATTTGAGTAGCCCGCATAGAACGTGAAAAAGTACAGCTGTCACATAAGCTTCTAGGTTGCGTAGAACGCAATACCCTGTAGAAAAGCAATATTAATCTGAGTTCAATATATTTCTTAAAAGATAACCCTAGAAAACATTCCACGTAAGAAGATATATGAACATGAACTTGTAGTCCGAAAACATACCTAACAATCCTATTTAAGATTTTCGACAGGTCCCTTAAAATAGTATAGTTGGCAGTCGAATATAATTCTTATTTATTTTTCAAGGGTTGCTGAATAAGCGAGCGATCATTCATCTACTGATGAATTGAATTTTATTTAAGCTATAATCAATATTTTGGTTCGACAACTTGCTATTTCGAAAAATTATGAAACTAAACTGCTAGAAAACATATCAAACAAAAAACAAATGTTTTATGTTAATTTCTTATTTTCGGCTCTTATCCAGGCTCAAGGTCATACCATCCATTTGAATGAAATTTTAAAAATATGTTCTTAAATGGAGGGGTTGTGCGACAATCAATATTTCGAAAGGAAAAACGCCCTTACTTTTTAAAAAATTAAATATTAGACAAACCTTTAAAAAATAATGTTTAAAACCGGTAAATAAATGGGGGAGTTGTTCCAAAAACGATTTTTTTTTATAAAATGTACATACAAATTGCGACCGATCTCTAGCAAAAAGAGAGATTTAAAAATAGCATACTTATATTTTGATCATAAAAAGGGCACATAGATTTATCTTCACAGATGCACTACGAAAATTACCCTAAACTTAAAAATTCAAAATTTCTGTAAACTGAAAAATGGCCCAAACCTTAATTGAAAAATGGTCCGGAAAATTCTCTTTTTGTTTTTAAAGAAAAAATAATTTATTTTTTCTTCTTATTTACCTTTGATCTTTTTTAAAGATTTAAATTCTTATTTTTAGAGCTAAAGATCAATGTATTTTATAAAAATTAAGAATTGTTTTTTATTCCGATATTTCGCTACCAACAATGGGTAGCCTCTTCAGGGATTTAAATTATGTTTTTTCTTTAAAAAAATTGTGACAATATTAAATATTATTTCAGAAGGGGAAGATTTAGTTCAAACATTAGTAGAAAAGGAGGAACAGGAAACAGCCAGAAATAGATTTACCACTATTATTGATGGACATTTAAATAGATAATGTTTGTCTAATAGGGATAAATTTATGATAGATAGGGTAAATAGGACTGAAAAATTCTTAAGGAATAATAAAGAAATATTAATAATGAACGCTGATAAAGGTAACACAACGGTAGCAATGAACAAGTGTGATTATCTTTTAAGGATGAATGACATTGTAGGTGAAACGAATACATACCAATTTTCTACTAGAGATCCAACATCTAAATTGGAGAAGATTAATAACAAATTTGTAGATGATCTTTTTAGACTAGGAATTATTACCCTTTTAGAAAAGAAAAAACTGAAAACAGGTGTATCTGTAGCACCTAGATTATATGGAGTTCCTAAAATCCATAAGGATCAATTTCCATTAAGACCAATATGTTCATTTGTTAATTCACCATCATATGAACTTTGTAAATATATTACAAATATTCTTAAAAAAGTAACTGAAAATTCTCAATATAATGTTAAGAATGCATTACAGTTTAGAGAAAAGATAAAAGACTTTAGAATTTATAATGATGAAAGGATAATTTCACTTGATGTAGTATCATTATTTCCAAGTATACCAACAGATATAGCACTAGAAATTATTGAGAATAAGTGGGATACAATTAAGGAATTTACTAAAATAGATAAGAATTTATTTTTACATATTTTAAAATTTTGCATAATTGATAATAGATATTTTAAATATGATAGTAAGATATACATTCAACAGAAAGGTCTACCAATGGGATCTCCAGTTTCTCCAATTATTGCAGATATTGTAATGGAGGAATTATTAGATTTTTGTATTGAAAAATTAGTTATTAAACCAAAGTTTATTACTAAGTATGTGGATGATTTATTTTGTGTTATTTCAGAACATTCAATTGACAATATTTTGACAACATTTAATTCATTCCATCAGGATATAAGATTTACAATGGAAGAAGAATTTAATTCCAAAATATCATACTTAGACACATTAGTGATAAGAAAAGATGGTAGATTATTAATAGATTGGTACCAAAAACCAACTTCATCTGGCAGAATTATAAATTATTATTCAAAACATCCTAAAAGTATGTTAATCAATACAGCCAAAAATTTTATAGAAAAAGTTTTGGGGATTAGTGATACAGTATTCCATAACAAAAATATAGAAAAGATAAAAATAATTTTACAGAATAATAACTATCCAATTCAACTTGTTTGCAGATTGATACGACAATATAAAAACCAAAGTAATATAAATATAAGAACTACAACTGAACCTAAGATCTATAAGTCGGTAACTTATGTTCCTCTTTTATCTGAAAGATTGAAAAATTCAAAAATATATGATAACAAAAAATACACAATGACCCACAAACCATATAATACATTAAGAAGATTATTTAGTAAAACAAAGGATAGAATTAATAAATCAGATATGTCTAATTTAGTATATAAAATACCATGTAAGGGTAATGATAATGAGACATGTTCTAAAGTATATGTAGGGACAACAAAAAATAAATTGAAGACTAGAATTGCAGGACATAAATCTGATTATAAGTATAGGAATACTTCATTAAATCAGAAAACAGCGTTATCATTACATTGCGTTAATTCAAATCACTATCCAGATTTTAATAATACATTGATATTAAATAGAGAAAATAATTATAGACGTAGACTTATGCTAGAAATGTTACAGATCATAAAAGTCCCTTCTAAACAACGAATTAATTACAAAACTGATACAGCAAATGTAGCTCAGAACTATAGATATTTAGTCAATAAAAGTAGGAATTAATGTTCAAAATACAGTTATGTTAAATTTATATGTTATATGATTGTTATTAGAATGCCTAAAAATATGTTGTTCTAAAACTTTATTTTTCTTATACATGTTTGTTATTTTCTACTTTTCATATAATGACAAAAATAATTTTTATATTAGAACCCTTAAGATATGTATTCAAAAATTTTTCATTTTCAAACAATTGTAAAATATTTGTTTTATACGAATTTGTCACAATTTTTTTAAAGAAAAAACATAATTTAAATCCCCGAAGAGGCTACCCATTGTTGGTAGCGAAATATCGGAATAAAAAACAATTCTTAATTTTTATAAAATACATTGATTGATCTTTAGCTCTAAAAATAAGAAGAAAAAATAATTTTTTTGGGGAATTTCTTCTTTTCCTTTATTTTTGAATTTTGGGGTAATTTCTCCTATTTTTAGCTCTAAAAATAAGAAGAAAAAATAATTTTTTTGGGGAATTTCTTCTTTTCCTTTATTTTTGAATTTTGGGGTAATTTCTCCTATTTTGTATTCATTTTTCATTTTAACCATTTTTCTTGATAAAAATTATTCAAATTTTTTATTAATATCCAAAAATTGTACTGCTTACTATAGATTGTTTGCATAGCCATTCCTCAGCTTAAAGATTTTCCGGAAACGACGATACTTACTAAAGATTTTCTACATAGCATTGGCGTGTTAGATCACAATGATCTAAGCACCTAATGGGAAATGCCACGGTGGAGAAAATTCCTAATAAACATTGCCAATATTTATTTTTCGTTTACGACCATTTTTAATTGATCAGATTAGTTTAATGAAAATATGAAAAATGACTCCGAACTGAACTATAAAAAGTTTTGTTGTTTTCAATACAAAACTTTGGAGCCATTTTTTATTTCTCATGGAGCCTGTATGAATGTAGTTTGTAGGCTGCGTATTCATTGAAAATTGTGGCAAAATATTAAAAAATAAGTTCGACATACAGTGTAAAAATTAGGGTAGATGTAAGAAATATAAAAGAATTTTCAGAAAATTAAACAGGGTTAAATAAAAACTTTGAAAATATGGTCCTGTACAGATGCCGCACTGGTAAATAATTCTGTGGAGAACATATACACATAAATATATAACGGATTAGAAAATATGAAGTAAAAGAGTTTAAATATGTGTATAAATGTATGTATGTATGTATATACATGTGTATGTAGTGCTCGTATATCTACACAATCATTATAAATATATTCTGCTTTATTTTTAAATACATATTTTTTTATTTCCAATTTCGCCAATATAATCGTACAGTGATAAAAGACAAAACAAAAAAAAAAATGAAAATGAAAAAATTTCTGTGCGAAAAAAATAACATTTGTTACAATAGTAATCAATATGTTGTAGCATGAATTGCTTTATACTTTCAACTAATCTCTGTGAAAAATCTTTAAACAATAATCAGAAAAGAAGTTCTGCACATGTCTTTTCTGTTTGATTTTATTTATTTATTTATTTTAATTTCAACCAAATGCCAAGGTTTGCACGAAACCAACACTTTTTCTACTTTTCTACCATTTTTATTATTGATTGATACGTTATTGTACATTGGCATAAAGATAGATCATTGTTTTCACTTGTTGATGAAAAACTGACCCTTTCTTTTTATGTGGCTTGAGAAAAATAATTTTAAACAATGCATAATTTTGTTGGTACACTATAAACAGCATTGTTTTTTAATCAAAATCTTAATTACGAAATTTAAATAGTGAGATATACATACATAATATAACAAAAGCAAACTAATATTGAGTTGGTAGCAATTTTCAAAATTTTGTAGAAAAATTGACAAATACAACTAAAAATTTAGACTCATATCCTTAAAAAGTACTCGTATGTCCGTCCCTTGGCTTCAGTCTCCAATTCTTAAATGTTAGCCATTTCACAGAACTCAATTCCGATTGAAAGTGGTTTCAATTCCGAAAGTTGAGTCTTTAGATAGCGAAATTTTTTAAATTTGAAAACGAAATTGAAAATGGATTTTTCAAACTAACTTTATATGAAGTGAAATATAAAAGACATGCATACTTTTAGGAGCGTTAACAAAATAAACTTTGCATGTTAATAAAAAAAACATGAAAAATTTAAACAAACGCCTATGGGTTTTAAAAGGCTGTATCACTATAAAACGGAATCTAAAGACTTAAAATAAAAAACGATCGAAATACGTTTAAAACCATTCCGATGACAACGAAAAATGTACCCAATTAATTCGATAATAACACAGAGACAAAATGTGAATTTAATTAAAACACGAATGCATTCCTCATGAATTAAAAATTTTCGCATGCATCACTAAAAAGATTAATTGAATTAAATTTTGAGTGAATTTATTATTTATTTATTAAAAAAAAAAAAATTTTTTAATTCACTGCTTTCACTAGGATTATGATCATTATTAAAAAATAAATCATTCCTTTACAGCTCTGCTACTGAGCTATTTTTGACAATTGCAAATTTATTTTACAGAAACAAAAAGCCTGTTGTATTTTTATTTTTTACTTTGCTGCCGAGATGTATGTACTTGATATTGATATACTTTTCCCCAATCCTTCCATTGAAGGTTATGACGTTTTTTAACCAAATAAAAAGTAAAAGTATCATTTGAAGAAATGATAGAGTAATGAAATAATCAATATACATATAGTATATATTTTGGACGGTACACAATTCCTCCTCAATTTGATAAAAATTATATACATACATATGTAGGACCAAACTGCACAGAAAGAAACCCGTGAAAACACAAAAGAAATTCTAAAAACCGGTAAATAAGTAGAGTAGTTATTCGACAATCAGTACTTGGAAAAAACCTTTTTCCCGATTTTCAAAAAAAAAAAAAAAATAGCGCCCAACTGCTAGCAATCTCTCAACAAAAATAAAAAATCGGTTCATAATTGTTATGGAGTTCAAACATAAAAAATCCTTAATTTTTTTTAATCAATTAAAAATTTGAAATCGCCCAAAAATTTAGGAAAAATACAAAAAAAAAAAAAAAAAATATGAAAAATTGCCCCAAAGTTCGTGGTGTTGTTTTCAATACAAATATATAGATAAAGTTCTTTAAAGGTTTTAATATAAAATTAATCGAAATGTGCAATGAATAGTCAAATTAAATGTGATAATAACACCAACAGCGCATACTCGAACGAATATGTTGTTTCGTAGCTCGCGTAGAGTTAGTGGACTAATTATAAAAAAAAAGTCCAAAGAAAAAGCATTTCTTCTGCGAAGATAATGCAGGCCCTTTTGATGGCAACAATACGGGAATTGTCTCAATAGTGGCAATAACTTCTAATAGTTGTAATAACTATTATTGCATACTATATATGGTAGACTTGTATAGTACAGTATCGCCTAATAAATGCATGCTTCTCGGTTTTGCTTTCCCATCCATCCATCCATTCAATATTAAAAATTTCAAAACAAATGCACACATGCACATTTTTGACAATTATTATAAATATTTCAAAAATGACCACCCATTGTGTAAATGATTTCGAAAAATATTTTTTGTGAAAACCAAACAATAATAATTTTAATCTCAGCACTATTTTCTTTTGTTACCTTTTCATTACCAAAATGACCAAAAACCAACTCACACAACAAAAAAGAAAATCAAATT
Organism: Lypha dubia; assembly: GCA_947311025.1. Lineage (NCBI taxonomy): Eukaryota > Metazoa > Arthropoda > Insecta > Diptera > Tachinidae > Lypha > Lypha dubia. The sequence goes on along the minus strand of OX371262.1, from coordinate 5,381,667 downwards.
GAAAATAAAAAAAAAACAATAGAAAAGTATGTGATATTTTTCTGACAACTTAAATAACCACACAGAGATTAATGAAATATTTGCATGTAAAGTTGATAACTGAAAAGGGGAAAAATAATATTGAAACTAGATTGAAATTATGAATAAAAAAAATTTTAATTTAAAGGTGTATTAAAATGGCAAATTTTTTTCAATGTTTATTGTTTTTAGGGATTAATAAAGCATTAGAAAAATTATTCATGCACAAATGCGTTGTATATATAATTTAAATGCCAAACACCTGATAATTATTATGAAGGGTGCTTGATTTTTAAACTAAAATACGTAGGATGCTAGTGATGTTACGTATACTCAAATACTATTTCAAGATATTCGTATTCGCCAAATTCAAGCGAATATTTCTCGAATAATTTGCACATATTTTCAAAAAAATATTTACATATCAAGTTTAAAAAAGTACATAAAATGTAGAAAAATATATTGATTTTTAATAATTTTTATTTAAAGAAAATCATTTAGCTTTGCCGCAAGATAATAACCTTCTTTAAAAACAGACATAAATACATATTTTTCAACCAGCATTTTAAAATTAAAGTCTTATATTCATATCATGTTAAATTAGTATTCAGTTCTCAGTACAGAAATGTTGGGCTTCAAAAATGGAAGAACTAAAATTTAATATGTTAAATTCCACCGATACAGGTGGCTGCGCCATATGCCCAAACAGCACTGAATTACTAATTAAAATTGCAAACAGAGTAAGAAAAACGAAATCTGAAAGTATGTAAGTAAAATAATTTAAAAATGTTTAGTAGTGGTCTTTGAATTCGGCATCTCAATGCCATAATAATGACATTTTTTTTAAATTTATTGTTTCTGACGCAAAGGGAGGGACTTTTTCCAATTAAATTTGAAATATTATCTGGCTCTAAACCTTAAAAATAATATTCGTATTCGTATTCGTGAATACTAAATATTGATATTCGTAACATCACTACTAGATACTAAACAGTCCAATTATGAAAATAATACCGGGGAATTTTCCTTTTTTTATGTTTGGCAAAAAATAACTTAATTCACTTCACTTCATCTCTGTAGTAAACAAAATTGAAAAAAAAACTTAAGAAAAGAAAGGCTGGAAGATGCCTTTCTACTGATTTCTCAACGATAACACGTAGATTTTTATTCCACCTAACAGGTATTTCATTAAATAAACAGTCTCTTCATCTTTAGCGAAAATATCCTTTGGCGGTTTTTCTACTTCTGTCTTGTTTCCACTGCAAACTGCGTTTTGTGTTCTTTCCATTGGTCTATGAATATCGTTCCTTCATATTGATCAATCGTTAGTGGAGATTAACTTGGCAATTTTATACCGCTTTCCAGTTCTCTAGATAATCAGTTTACCTTGAGTATTCTTTTGTGTTAAAATATCGTTCCTCCGATGACAAGCTTGTGTTTGCCACATGCTCCATCGAAAAGTTCACCTTTATTATTCCTATATTTCTCAGACACGTGTTGTTGCCATCTTCAAGAAGGCTTTTTTAAGAAGACGTTTTTTTAAGATCAGCAACTTCCGTTGACACAAACGATTGAATACAGAAAATGTTCCAATTGGAGCTGAAAACCCTACGCAGCTTGATTTGTGGAATTTATTAGGGTAGCTAGAGTAAAAAAATGCTAGTCTTTATTCAGCTGGCGGGTCATCTAATCTCACATAATCCGAGACGTATAACTTCCTACTATTCCATATTCCGAATCGTATCCTGTATTTAAAGCTAAGAGTCGTCAAAAGCTTAGCATCAGTTTCTGCAAGAGATTGACTTAATAAATATACCTAAAGCTCCCTATAGAAACTAATTAAACCAATGATGATAATAGAATATATAGACCTGAAGCAGGTATTTCGGTGATTATTAGAAACTCGGATATTCAATTATTGATGTTTGAAATTTCATGAAATATTTTATTTGATTCAGTAAATTGTTTTATTCGAACTACTTTTTTACTATGAAACACAACAATAGTTTTACCATAATTTTCAAACACATAAATAAATACTTTGAATCCAACAATGGTGTCTATTCCAGAAAACGCGTCGAAGAAGTTAAAATTTACATGGAAAACAAAAACAAAATCGAATACATTTCAAAAATTTTTTTTTTTGTTCTGCAAAAGCTCCGATGGACGTTTACGATTCCGATAAACGAATTATTATTATCAAACAAATTTCATCATAAATTTTTTGAATTTTTCTAGAAAAGGGATCAATGATAGAATTTTTAAATCGAATCGAAACATTGGAGTCTATTCCAAAAAACGCGTCGAAGAAGTGAAAATTTACATGGAAACAAAAACAAAATTTCAAGAATTGTTTTTGCTTTTCATACATTTCTAATATTAAATAAACGTGAGAAATTTAACGCGTTTCTCTCTATGAAAAGCGGTAAAATTTATTTGATAAACAAATTGTGCTTAGCACGATCAGTGATATTAATTGAAGTTTTTGAGAGCTAACGGTACGTTCGTATTTCTTTAATGTTCTTCTTCGTTCAGAACTCCGCTATTTACATAAATAACTGCTTAGAATTTTTTTTTTTCATTTCGGTGAAAGGACATTGCAAAGTCTGTCCATTAGTCCAGTTAGTTTTTCAAAACGTTCAAGCTTTTATTACATACAGCGCCAATTTATACCAAAAGGCATCGCTAGCTGACATGTTTAATTTTTTCCCCGCTTTGACTACATTTTTCTATTAATTTTTTGTCATCTCAAGAATGTATTTTATAAAAATTCTTTACTGCCTGTAAATATGATCTTGACAGAGTTTGATCTTTCGTACAAAATACATTTAAAAAAAAAATTATTTTTTTTTTTATATGTAATTGAACGACAGAAAGAAATCTATCGACATCGTGGAATAGTCAGTTAATACCGCACTTTATTCACGGCTAATTTATAGCAGGCATAGTCGCCCCGATTCGCCTTTTGGAAATGTCTTCTTGATATGTTAAATAATGTATTGGAAAATATATAAAGGGTGATCCAAGTATATTATTGTACCATGCTTTAACCTAAATTTTCAAATAAATAAATACTATGAATCAAACAATATTTCATTTCAATTTACAAATTCTATCATTGATCCTTTTTCTAGAAAAATTCCAAAAATTTATGAGTAGTTTTGTTTGATAATAATAATTCGTTTATCGGAATCGAAAACGTCCATCGGAGCTTTTGCAGTGCAAAAAAAAAAAAAAAATTTCCAAAAACGTTAAGGATCGAGCTTTCATTGGGAAATTTAAATTAATTGACAATATTTTCGATTGCTTGGATTTTTTTTTATAAAGCATTATTATTTTATTTCTTTATACAAATTTGAAAATTAATTTTTTGTCAATATTTGATTTGTAATATTGCTGTCGTCATCCAAAACATCACATCATTTTCTTTAAATCAATTCGTGAGCAATCGCCCAGCTGTATTTTCATCCACTTAAATAACGTACTTCAGAAGCATGTTTGGCAAAAGCCAATCAATTTCCAGCATTTTCAGCCCGTTTTTGTTTTCAAATAATACCAATAATGTGGAACAACATCGACATACAAATATGAACATAAATACATACATACATACTCACACTGCAACACAACGAATTTCGGGGCAGGTGTTTTAATTTGAAAATATTTTTAATATCCAAAAAATAAAAAGTACTATAATGAGTTGGCAAATTTTTATTTGAAAAGGATCAATCAAGACTCTCTAACCCTTCTCCATTAATAAAGGGGGCAAATGCTATTTTGTTAAAAATTAAAAAAAAACATGAATGAAAAACGTGTTTTTATGCGTGTTTAGCACGATCTGTGGTTTTAATTGAAGTTATTGAGAGCTAACGGTACGTTCGTATTTCTTTAACACAGAAAAAAATAAAAACTGATTTCAATTAAAAAATTTTTGATATCAATTAAAAATTTAATTAAATTTGCACCAGTAAACAAATTAATAGTATCAATTAAATTTTTATACATTTATTAATTAAAATTATTTATTACAACTAAAAATTTAATGAAATAAATGAAATATGTAATCAAATTTTTTTTTATATATTTAATTAAAGGGTTAATTGAAAAAAAAAATAAATATTTTTTCTGTGAATGTTCTTGTTCTCAGAACTTCGCTATTTATGTATATAAATAACTGTGTTGATAGTGCCCTGTAGAACTTATATATATCTAATGAGTGAGTTTTTAGGATAGAGTTTAAAAGTAGTTTCAAACTACGTTTATGTTAATCTGAATATAAATTTAGGTGGCACGAAATAAGCCCCAATGAAATAAGCCCCAAATCGAAAAATGAAATAAGCCCCAAAAAATTTTCAAATTTTTTGTTTGGGGCTTATTTCATTTTATTTGGGGCTTATTTCATTTTTTAAAAATTTGGGGCTTATTTCATAAAATTTTTTGGGGCTTATTTCATTTTATTTGGGGCTTATTTCATATCCGTAAAATAGATCTAAAATCCTTGCGCCCTGCCGTACGCCGGTTATGCAGAGAAAATACTTTGAACGCGAAGCCGGTGTTCGATATACCATGGAGGATAAATTCCTTGGGCCCGGCCGTAGGCCGGTTATGCAGAGAATGCTTGGAACGCGAAGCCGGTGTTCGATATACCATGGAGGATAAATTCCTTGGGCCCGGCCGTAGGCCGGTTATGCAGAGAATGCTTGGAACGCGAAGCCGGTGTTCGATATACCATGGAGGTTAAATTCCTTGGGCCCGGCCGTAGGCCGGTTATGCAGAGAATGCTTGGAACGCGAAGCCGGTGTTCGATATACCATGGAGGATAAATTCCTTGCGCCCGGCCGTAGGCCAGTTATGCAGAGAATGCTTGGAACGCGAAGCTGGTGTTCGATATACCATGGAGGATAAATTCCTTGCGCCCGGCCGTAGGCCGGTTATGCAGAAAATATTTTGAACGCGAAGCCGGTGTTCGATATACCATGGAGGATAAAGTCCTTGGGCCCGGCCGTAGGCCGGTTATGCAGAGAATGCTTGGAACGCGAAGCCGGTGTTCGATATACCATGGAGGATAAATTCCTTGCGCCCGGCCGTAGGCCACTTATGCAGAGAATGCTTGGAACGCGAAGCCGGTGTTCGATATACCATGGAGGATAAATTTCTTGCGCCCGGCCGTAGGCCGGTTATGCAGAAAATACTTTGAACGCGAAGCCGGTGTTCGATATACCATGGAGGATAAATTTCTTGGGCCCGGCCGTAGGCCGGTTATGCAGAGAATGCTTGGAACGCGAAGCCGGTGTTCGATATACCATGGAGGATAAATTCCTTGCGCCCGGCCCTAGGCCGGTTAGGCAGAGAATGCTTGGAACGCGAAGCCGGTGTTCGATATACCATGGAGGATAAAGTCCTTGGGCCCGGCCGTAGGCCGGTTATGCAGAGAATGCTTGGAACGCGAAGCCGGTGTTCGATATACCATGGAGGATAAATTCCTTGCGCCCGGCCGTAGGCCACTTATGCAGAGAATGCTTGGAACGCGAAGCCGGTGTTCGATATACCATGGAGGATAAATTTCTTGCGCCCGACCGTAGGCCGGTTATGCAGAAAATACTTTGAACGCGAAGCCGGTGTTCGATATACCATGGAGGATAAATTTCTTGGGCCCGGCCGTAGGCCGGTTATGCAGAGAATGCTTGGAACGCGAAGCCGGTGTTCGATATACCATGGAGGATAAATTCCTTGCACCCGGCCGTAGGCCGGTTAGGCAGAGAATGCTTGGAACGCGAAGCCGGTGTTCGATATACCATAGAGGATAAATTCCTTGCGCCCGGCCGTAGGCCGGTTATGCAGAGAATGCTTGGAACGCGAAGCCGGTGTTCGATATAATTTAGAGGATAAAATTCTTGCATTTTATGATTTCTTCTTAAGCTTACATCATAAAGTTAACAAATTTGGGGCTTATTTCATTTTTTTTGGGGTTTATTTCATATTTTAAAAATTTGGGGCTTATTTCATAAAATTTTTTGGGGCTTATTTCATTTTATTTGGGGCTTATTTCGTAAATTTTGTTTGCAGCTTATTTCATTTTTTTTGGGGTTTATTTCATAAAATTTTTTGGGGCTTATTTCATTTTTCGATTTGGGGCTTATTTCATTGGGGCTTATTTCGTGGTGCCTAAATTTAATCGAGTTTAATTGTGTTTTCTGTTTTAAGTGATAGCTTCATCCGTGCAAAATGGCCATACTGAAGACTAAAAATTGGCAACACTATACATCAAATGGCAATGTTTTTTTTTTCAAGCAACACTGAATTTTAAGTAAAAGAAGAAGAAATTCCACCATTTTAAAATTTATTAAGTTTTTTGTTAAAAAACAATAATAAAATAAAAAAAATCTTTTATTTATGTTCTTATATATTTTTTGTTAATAATATGTTGATAGTTGGCTCTTTATAGAGGTTGTTGTGTTACCATATTTCAGTAATCGGCCACCTAAAAACTCACTCTTAGCTGTCAGCTATTAAAAACAAGGCGTTCTACTTTTTCATAAATAGTCTTGTTCTAGTAAAATAAAGGTGCCGTAGAAAATAAAACACCATTAGCGTGCGGTCCAAGCCATATTCATATCAATTATACTCGCCTCAATTAACTTTGGAAAATTCCTTCTTGCTAGGATGTCAAACAATTGTACTGTATTCGCCTTGGACAGGTCAGGTGATTATTTTTGACTTGAGCTTTCGCGACTATCTGTTATGAATCTAACGTTAACAATTTAAAACTTTGGCATATTCTTTTCTAAAAAAATAATAGGGTTATATGTGATTTGTCAACATTTTTAAATGTTCGCCTGACTTTTAGGAAATGTTGTATATTTTATATTTACAAAAGAACACAAATGTTGACATAAAACAATAAAATAAAGAAGCAATAACAAAACGAGCTGTTAATATAATATTGTACTCATGCCCCTTTAATTAAAACTAATGTTGAACATGTAACATTTTTTTAAACCTTTTTAAGGGTAACATCATGAGAAAAGAACGCCTTAGACTTTTAAAATAACATTTATTTTTCAGAAAAGAACAGAAAGTTATGTAGAAGGCAGAATAAATGCTGCATATTACTTAGAAAAGAGAACGCCTTTAGATTCTGCCAAATACTTTATTTATTTATAATTTATAAAATATTTACATACGTTTTTTTCTCTTCTTTCTAATTTATTCTAGTTGTCAACAATTCTATGCAGCAAATACGTGAAATGTCTTCACTTTATCAAATGCATCGTAAGGGGCCACACATTAAGACGCGTCCACCACGTCAACCTTTGGATGGCAAACCATTCGCCAAAGGTGTAGTTCTAAAGACCCTAATTAGAAAGCCGAAAAAGCCCAATTCAGCTAATCGTAAATGTGTATTGGTGCGTCTGTCAACTGGCAAAGAAATGTTGGCGTATGTACCGGGTATTGGTCATAATTTGCAAGAACACAATATAGTATTGTGTCGTGTGGGACGTTTACGGGATACACCCGGTGTTAAGCTTAAATGTGTACGAGGAGTATATGATTTAAATCATGTAATTAAGAAATAAATAAATATGTAGAATATCAATATTTGTACACTTGATGAAATTCTTTTTAAAACAAATAATAAATTGTTCGATTGTTTTTCTTTTTTAGAAAAATGGATTTATGTTCATTTGTAAGATTACAATTGATTTTGGTCTTGTTGTGTCTTTGACCATTTGTTTGAGTCAGTATGAGTGGTGGTTGTCTGTCTGTCAGGTTGCACTTGCCACTGGTTGTTAAAGGTTGTTTTTTTTTTCTTTTTGTTGGTTTCTTTTGTAAGAGATTAAATATGTATATTTTTTTGTTATTGTTTCTTTGTCTATTTGAGTTTTCGTAATCTTAAGTCAATAGCTTCATTTTACCAAATAATTGTCTCCTTTTGTGTAAATTACAAAATTTTCTTTTAAATCTTTATTTTTTGCTTATAGCAATTACACACATACAAGTGCACGTATGTATGTAAGTAATACCATTTTTCTTTTGGTTTGAGTCCTTTTTTTAGGTTTTTTTTTCCTCTTTACAATACCATTATAAGTAAACAGGATTTAAAAAGTATTTTTACGCTTTAGCATTTTTCTTTTTGTTTTTTTTTTGTGTAATTTTTATCTTAACGTATGTCTTAATCTATAATGTGGTTTTATCGATAATTTATTTTATTTTTTGCATGCTCATTATTCGCATAAATGAATTGTTTTGTCTTAAGATTTATTTTTTGTCTCGCCCCTACGCCTTTTTTTCACAGCCAAAACGATTACGTCTTGTGTTACATGTCATTTCTAAGGAACCTTAAAGAGCGCACACAAAAGAAGATTTATTCTGTGTTTTGACTCAGCAAATAATCAAAAAATCTTAAAATGTCTATGGCAGAAAACGTTTTACTGATTCCAAGATAGTTTTGATAAAGAATTTCTTTTTTTTCCTAATGACATTGGCGAACAGAAGTAATTAATAAATCGTCCTTATTGTGGTTGGTGTTTTGCGACATCAACTTGGACATTTTGTAAAAAACAAAATGTTGCATGCTTCCTTTAAACATGTACAGAATGAAACACTAGAATAAAGCTCAACTTGAATAAAATAGACTTTGAAAAAGTATAGTAAAGTTCCAACCCATTAAAAATGATAAAGCTGTAGTGTATAACTTACATGTAACTCAGCAGATTCGTGGGTGGTATTGGCTGAAGTGGTTAGCGCTTTGACTACTAAGCAAACAATGACGTGGGGCCTGGGTTCAAACCCTGGCCAGAGCAAGTCAATCAACATCATTAATTTCTGTAATGTACATTAGTGAGACATTGTATTAATTGTTGTCGGACTATTTAAGTGATGAAGTCATAGCACTGGTCACTAAAAAAACTGTTCCGACAGCGATTGATGATGTTCCAGACATTGTATTAATTGTTGTCGGACTATTTAAGTGATGAAGGCATAGCACTGGTCACTAAAAAAACTGTTCCGACAGCGATTGATGATGTTCCAAGCTAATGTACACAACATCGCCCTCCTTCGTCGGTTAGCAGAAACATCGGCGAAGTAAAACAATTAATAAAATGCCTGCCAATACAGCTTAACAAAGTTAATGCGTCTACCTAACACCGGAGACGCCTCAACACTGCTATAAAAATTAACATAACGCGCAAAGCAGAGTTGTAAAAGAGTTAAGCCTTCTACATTTTCAACATCTATCTTCTCTACTCTATCCCTCTCTCTGAGTTCCGGCACAATGCACTGCATACGTAGGGGTCATCCCCTGAGTGCTGGTCCTAATTAAAAAAAAAAAAAAAAAATATTTTTATATTATTATTATTACGAATAAACGTAATTATTATTTTAACTTATATTGATTTACATATGAGCTTATTACGAGCTTCTAGATTTTTCATTCTAATAGAAATAATAATTTAATTTATAAAAAATTAAATTTAGAGCATTTGCTGTTTGGTGTTGCCCTTAGTCAGTTGGGACAATCGTCGGGGACGTAAAACAAATATAAAATGCCTGCACGCAGATCCTTAGAAAATTAATGTGACGAGAGGCGCTACAGCTCTGCTCTAAAAATAACAAAGAAGCGCAAAAAAATTTTTTTTGGCTCGATTATGGATAGCAACTGAAAGTAGTAGCTCTCAGTTGGCAGTTGTCATCCGTAATATAATTTTCAACAACTGGCAAAACAACTTAGATTCAGTACAGATCGATAATCGACCCATTAAACTTTCTTCTAAATTTTTCACCATCTATCTTATCTACCGTACTCCTAGTTTCGGCATAATGTATTGGGATGAGCACGCATCATCACCTGTGTGCTGTTATTAATTTAAAAATTCTCTGTCGAAAATGATAGGGTTCTAGAGAGGAATAGTTGGTAGCATACTTGATAATTAGTCTCATGGTTTTTGGTGTTAGTTCTCTGCCAAAAGCGCATTTTACTTATTCTTGGATAACTTGATCACAAGTTAAAGTAAACTAATTAAATTACAATCGGTTGAGTTGTTGAGTTGAGTTATTCTCTATTTCGATTCGAATAGAACACTGTTCGAACTTGCATTTTATTTACATTGCAATTCAAAAGACTTTTCTTTCAATTCGAATTACAGTGTTGCAGTCCTGCAGACTAACTGTTACGAGAGGACACAATTAGAAAATGAAAGATAAGTGTAAAATTACTTTTAAAACTATTTTCTGTAAAGGAAATGCAGTGAAATAAAGGTATTTATAAAGATTTAATTTTAATCCTTTTAAAATTGTATAAAGTGGCACTACAACGCATTGTTGTATTCTTAAACTTAAACTAAAAATACTTTTAAATTCTTACAATTCGATCAATTAAAACATTAAATAATAATATTTCCTTTTCAATTTTACAAAAATTGATTCTCTATTCGAGTCATAAACAATTGACGCCATATTTTATTTGAAGCAAATGGCTTTCATATTTAATTCCAGGCACGTGACTCAGTGTCTAATAAAAGATTCTTCCCCCTTTTTGGCATAATTAATGCTGACACACTGGCATAATGATTAAATAACAACCCTTTTATCACGTGCCTGGAAATACCATGATAAAAGCTGAAAAATGGGGGTGACAGACATTTTTAAACGTTATGAAAGACACTCATAATAGCGGCTGGTTTGGCTATGGGTTTTCATTAGAAGAGAGAGATAGCGTGAGTGGATATTTCAAAAATAAAGGGTGTATTATTAAACAACACAACGTCATGGCGGTTCAATATTGAAGACAGAGTTACATATCATAAAACAAAATGGCTGCTATAAAAAAGTATACAAGCTTAACGTCAGTACTTGGCATAACCTGACGATAGTCTAAACGTTACGTTGGAAATTGCAAAAATCGAAATGCCCGAAATGTAACCAGCACTATCACGGTGTGACCATCAGTAACTAAGCCAACATTCTTTACGAACTATTTTAGCTTAAACCAACAACCGGTCGTAGATGACTGGAAGTACACCAATATCTCCATTCCCTGAAATAATTGTGTATACCATCATCTTTTTAACTCACTTTAGGAGGGGTAGATTAGCTGTAGTTAATGTGGGTTTCCTGTATTGCTAGTATACAGCTATAGGTGGCGTTTGTATGGACCTTTTTCCGAGTAGAAGATCTTAGAATCGCTTTATCTTCTACCAGACTAGCGTAGACCATCCTATTTCCTTGGATGCTAATAGATCGTGCTGCATGTTGTCCGTTAACGGGCCTATCAGAGTCTTTCACATAGTCGATTTTTTATATGAAAGCTATGAACAATGCACCACATGGAGATTTAGATAATAGTCGTCTTTGGCGTCTAATGAGACCAGTAAATTTACTATCGGCATAGTTCGGGAAGTTTATCTTGGAAGATTGGGCATTGGGAGAGCAATTTTTCTCTTCTACTGAGCATCTAAATGTCTGTTCATACGGTTCCCAAATGGGAAAACGTTTTAGAGTTAGAGCCTTTTGTGAGGAACCAGGAGGCAATATATCCTTTAAGCTGACTGAGAAATCTAACAGAAAAATAGTCAGTCAAAAGGTTAAAGCCAAGGTATTTGCAATGAATAGGCAAATATGTTTAAGCAAAGATGCCAAAATAAGACCTTTAAACGAGATCAGCCACTTATGGCAGGCTTCCTTTATTAAATGGAAAAGAACAAGTAGTATCGGGAACTGAAGACATCTCGGGACTATATTGCGGAAAAATAATTTTGGAAAGGAGTATTTCTTGTTTGCTCTTCGAATTTATTAAGCGACACGTCTAAAAAGCAGAGTTCCATCTGGTTTCGAGGAATTTACTAGGATATTGCTTTGAAGCGGTTATTGAAAATAATCCTGAGGGAATCACTTAACGATTGTAATTTAAATACAAATTGTGGGAATGGGTATGATTAACGTTTCTATTAAGATCTGCAGTGTCGATTGTTGCACAATCATCCGCGTTCGACTGTAGGCGGGTAAGTAGCTCTGTTATCTGAGCATGTTATTTTAGAATGCTTCGTTGCATGAATAATTGCCACGCCATGTTAGTTTGGTGACACGAGCATGAGAATAATCATATAAACAGTCGAGACGGCGGACTGGCTCAAAGCTGGTAAGAACAGATGGTATTTCATGTGTAGACTTCAGGTGCAAATCAATAAAGAAATTATGAAAAGAAAATTTGCAGAAAGCAGTAGCGAAATCACAAAGTAAGAAGTAATAACCTTCGAAAAATATGATGAAGGTCGATCTCTAAGCTGGCATAAATATCCTGGTTAAGGACTACTGCAAAAGTCATTTATTACCTCTCCAGCTACAACCCCCCACCTGCTCTCTTTCGCTCAATCTCTATATCTCTAAGGATACAGACCATTTGTAGCTAAATCGAAATGGTTGATTTACCGCAATGCGTAAAGACCTTTCCGGCTAAGTCAACGTAGAATAATTCTTAATTTCACACTACAAATTATTTATTAATTAATAATTTTGATGGATGGATACATGTTGTTTTTCAATGTTAATTATTTGCTTGAATTTTACCATTCTTGTTGAATTTTCAACAGTGTCATCAGCATAAAATTGAGAAACTATTGCAAAACCAAAGAAGTTTTCTATGAAAATTATATGGCTTTAGTTGCATGTATTGTTGAGAAGAATGGTCAAACATGTGTAAACCTAAAAAATGTCTCATAGGACCATTTTTCATTGATGAAATTGACTCAGCAGAAATTATGCAAAAAAAAATTTTTTCACTCTTTTATTTTTTATTTGTCTGTTCACTACTTTTTTCCCATGAATTTGTTGAAGAAAATGCGGCATTTTGATCTTAAGATGCTGTTCTTCTTCTTCTTCTTCTTTTCCAGCTCATGATGCCTCAATCATATGCCGTTAGATATTAAATGTCGCCCATTGTTGATATAAACGTTTTGTGGTCATTTGTTTGTTGGCGGCGACTTTTAATAATTTTCTTCTTTGTATCAACATTTCTTTAGGTTTTTTTTTTTTTTTGGCAAAAGTGGTCATTATGTGTGTCTATGTCTGCTGTGTGTAGTTAATGTTTTAAAAAGCAATCTGTCATCTTTTGTTTCCTGTTTGTGCGACTCTGTTTGCATTTGTAATCAGGTGACAGACATTAACTATGTACTCGTATATAAAAGAGCTAACGGTAAATTTGTCTTTGGATAACGGAATTTTGTATAATAATTCCCACATTAGGACTCTTTGAGAACTAGAAAATTATTTAGTTTTATAACTCTTTGATGTAATGGGAATTTAATAGGAATTATGATTTTCTTTTAACGAAAAGGATTAAAATTATTGGTTTTAAAAATTGTTTTTCTTAGTTTACACTCACACATACATAAGCTATATTTTCTTATAAGTACGATCACATAATGTTTATTTTCATGGTATTCTTGAAATTGCAAGAAATAGTCCGTTTAACTTTATATCCGTAACTTTACGTATCTGCAAGAATGCACAGCGTAACCGCTTTCGTCTGGAAATGTAACTCAATTTTCTCCTAAGTTTTGCCAAGTTTGTTTGGAGTTTCCAGAATTTCGTACGTAAGCATGTGTAGGATGGAAATTGTCTTCTGATCATCACAATAAATGTAAAGATATGTGTTAAAGATAAACGACCTTGCGGACTAACCTGACGCACAACAGTGTAACTTGCAAGAAACACAACAGTTGGCAATTTCTTCTTCATCGACCACCCACTATGCAGAAACACATTGCTTATATATCTTATCTTTTGATTCTAATGAAGCTTCTGTTGCTTAGGAACAGCACAAAGAGGTTCAACTTTATTTGTCCGATGGTCAATCACTCACTAGCCCTGGTCAAGCATCAGTCACTTAACTAAAAGCTCTCCCAGAGATTTTTGTAGCAACCACAACCACCACGTGTACACTCGTAGGAGACATCACCAATAACCAGTCACTCCCAATAAATCTTCAAATTTAAGTAAATGAGTTGAATCGAATAAAAATATAATTACCGCTTTAAAAAAATTTTATTGCGGATTATCGAAACTTCAAAATCGCTGGATATTTAAGGGAGATGGAGCAGTCAGTCTCTGTAAAAAATTTTTCCCATATTACTTCAAATGCTCCTTCAAGCATTTAACCGTTTGGTAGAAGTGGTTAGCACGTTGACTACAAAGCTGACTATGACGTAGGACTTGAATTCCATCCCTGGTCAGGGCAAAGTCAATCAACATCATAAATACACTTAGGGGCTGTGCACATATTACGTAACGCTCCAGGGGGAGGGGGGGGGGGTTAAAGATTTGTTACGGATTAAAAACTTTGCACTGAAAAATTTGTAAAAAGCGATAGGAAGGGGGGGGGGGGGGGGGTGGGGTATAAAATCTCTGAAAACAGCGTTACGTAATATGTGCACAGCCCCTTAATAAGCATTATTATGGCATTGTATTTCTTGTTGTTGGATTGTTTAAGTAAGTGTTCCGACAGCGATTGATACTATTCTAAAGCTAATGTACACCATAGCGCCATCCTTCTACTTAACAACAAAGACGCTTCAATATTGTTCTAAAATTAACAAAATGTGCAATGCCAGATTTGTAAAACAATTAAACATTCTTCTACATAGTCACAACCTAACCTTTCTACCTTATCCCTTTCTCCCTAGAGCGGGCCCTAATTCAAAAAGTCTTCTCTTGTCTTCTCTTTCTTGCCCCCAATTTTTCCAATAATTTTCTTAAAATGTTTGGAAATATTAAAAACATTATGTGGCAACTAATCACTTGAGCATTTATCACAAACTTTATAATAAAAGCTAATCTTGATTTTATTTAACAAACAAAATACTTACATAACGAACAAGTTTAAACTCGGAACATAATTAAAATTAGATTTAATGCGAAAAATTGCACGCAGCAAAAGTGAACCAGTTGACAAAACTAAAACAAAACGAAATTGAACATTGAACATTGAGACTAAAAACACACACATACGTGCATGCACATAAACATGTGTTGACATATATGTATGTATTTGGTAATCCAGCTGTTAGAAATCGAAGGAGCGAGAGTCTCCTTTAGCTTAAATCCATTTTAAGTCTTGCTCAAGATTAAATTAAAATGTCGCGCTTTAATTCTTGCATGCCTTCGCAAACCAAAAAAGAAAAAAACACATTATTTCTCTTCCTCATGTCTCAGTTACTAAATCCTTTATCATTTTTAATCTTCTTTAGCTGTATTTGATGTTCCGGCTGCATATGTAATTTTTCAAAATTTCTACTGCCTGACTGTTTAACCTGATTAAAATTTGGTACATTTTCCCAAAATAAAAAGGGTATTAAGTTTTGTTCAAGTTCCTTTAACTCGTTTAAGCTACCGGATTTATTAGTTTAAACTAAGAGATGAGACCAAAAGTGTACGTAAATACACAGGTAAGCAAGAGGTTATCTGTGTGAACTATTTCTTATTATTCGTGTGCACGTGTGTGTGACCTATTTTACTAAAGATGCTTTAATTAGTACAATTGTTTACAAAATTTACCTTTCGTTACGTAGGTACATACACACACATACATACATACACTGATATGTTTAAGATACTAGTAGAACAATAACACTTAAGCACTTTATGACTATAGAGTGTGAGGGGTTAAAGAAAGATCGCAAGAACAATTGATCGCATAAAGCACACGCCTACTAAAGTTTGGTATTGAACAGGCAAAACATATGGGCATGTGCATGGCATTGTCCCTCAAAATCCATAAATAGATTTTTAAATTCCATTTAAAAATTAGTTTAATCACGGATCAATGGAAATTTTATGGGCATCATTCAAGGACTTAGAATTAACAAACGTAATATTAGTTGAAGTGCATTATATTATATATGGCTGTATGTATATACTCGTACACATGTATGTTCATATACATATGTACATAGTATGTATGTAATTATTTTATGTATGTATATCAGGTCTTTTAATCTATAGATTTTTATATATATTATGGATTCTAAGACCTTTAAAGTGAAACATTATTGAAAACTGGATAAATTAAACAATTGTGAAATGAATCAATAATTTTGAACTTCATCAGATCTCGACGTTTTAAAGCCACGCGAAGATATTCTGACTAATTTTACGATAATGTTCGTGTGGATCTATGTATGTGCGTATGTACATATTAAGGTAACGATATGTGTGTATAAGAATTACAATCACGTTCAGCAGAAGATCTGCGTAAGAAGTAGTAAAAGCACAGCGATGGTTGAGTGGCGACTTCCGAAAACAACGTTGTTCTATTCTGCCGTGTATGTTGACATCAAAATTGATGTTGAATATTATTTTTTCCATAAATATGTTGATTTAATGTAACCACACACATTTTGTCAATGAAAACATTCATTAAATTTTAATATAAAACGTTTCACTTTAAGCATTCGTTGTTGTTATTCTTCAACAAAATTAATGTAGCAGTTCATTGATTTAACGGAATATTACATTAAATCAAAACTAAGGAAAAATTTCTGTGGCAATAAGGAAAAAATGCTTAAGTCATATTTTATAATTATCTAGAAAAGCAGTTTTAAATGTTTAAGTGGTTTGATAAAAATGTAATCGCGTTGTACTAAAAGTTGATCATTCGTTTTTAGATTCTTTTAAATTTTTAACACATGGTTCTGTCCTCTATAACATCATATATTCAATTTGAAATTTAATATGTTATAAGATAAAAGAAGACGTTAATTCCATATGGGATAATTATTTAGAAAAAGAAAAGCAGTAAGTAATTGTGCCAGAACTTCGTTAAAAATCGTTCAATACTTTCAATATGGAGAATACGATGGTGATATTAACTCAAAATGAGCTTATCTCGACTTAAGCACTTTTTCCTTTTTGCCACAGATTTGTTGAAAAATTTTTTTTTCATTCCACAGTGTTGGAAGGCAGACACTCGAAATAGATAAGTCTTCAACATTAAATACATAAATTATTTACAATAATTTGCCCGACTGACATTCATGGACTTGAATTCATTAATTGTATGCAAAACTACGTCGATTCAATGTACGCATACGTTGTTTAATGAAAATATTCATTAAAGTTCAGTATAAAATTGTTTATTGAACGTATTCGTTGTTGTTATTATTGAACAAAGTTTTAAATTAATAAAGCATTCGTTGAAACAACGAAATTTTTTCCATAAAATTTCGGTTCAGTGACTGCCGGATCCAGCATCAATTCTCTTTCTATCTTTCCATTATCAGGCTTAGGATGTTCAATGTTATTTATTGCTATGATAAAAATGTTGTGGACGATTTTAAAAAACTCACTTTAAAAAGTAAAAAATATGCTATTGCTGATGGGCTTAAAAATGTAACTTCAAATCTAAAACTCTATAGGAAATTGAGTATGTATGTATGTGGTCACATCAAATTGTTGAAAACATAGAAACAAATTTAAAAACAATCATCTAATAAAATATTTATTTAACTCAAATAACCCCTTGACTGTTGTACAAACAATCTTTTTGTCTAAAAGAAAATAAGTGTTCAACGAAATACTATCTGCAAGTAAAATATATAAACACGTGTCCTTTGTTACCGAAAAAAGAAAAATAAACAGGACTCTACACATGGATAAGAACTTTGGTTAACAAAGTTGAAAAGGAATTTTGAAATTGTCATTAAATAAATATTGATTTTATATTCAACATTGAATTTTTAATACTCGTCGTTTATTTGCAGACTGGGCCAAGAATTTTTAAAAAGACAAAAAAGCAGCCCTGGCATTAACGCAAACGAAAGTAGAAAATAAAAAAAAAAAAGAATTAAGTAAAATGGAAAAACTAATATCTATTTTAACGAAAATTTAGTTTAAATCCTCCTCCTCATTTTCATCCTTAGAGAATTAAAATGCATGTGTCGCCCTCAAAAAGGATTAACACAAAAGCAATAACAACAACATTAACCAAATGATCTCTTACTGAGCTAACGTTACAGCTCCCTGTACTCTTCGAAATGCTAATGATTTTCGGTTCCGGTTATTTAGATTTGAAAATGATTTGTAACCATTTAGAAAATGTGTAGTATGTAATTTTTTGTCATGTGATTAATGATGTTAAGTTGCATTTGAAATGGAAATTATATACTTTGCTCTCTCTCCATGTGATAGTTTGCATTTCCATATTAATTGTCGCCAGGGATATTTTTTTTTTGTTTTCCATTTATTGTAACTTAAGATGTTTGTAAAACCATTAAGAATTTTGTATTTTGTATAATTGTGACTTTATTTGAAAATAAAATAAGAGTTCAATTTTCTTTTTTTTTACAATTTACTTACGGAGAGTTTTAGGAAACTATTTTTGCTATAGAAATTTTTAAGAAATTTTATCTACAGTGTAAACGCAAATATGCAATTACATATTTTTTTCCGTGAAAGGAATATAGATTTAAAATTTTATTTTCTAATTTTTTAGTGCATATTTTTGCATATTTTATTCCTTACCGGCATAATATTGTATTTATTCAGCTACACTGCATATTTAGGACATTTTTTAAGCTATTGCATAGCTTCTATCGCGGGCTTTGAGGCGACCGAATCAAAAATTTTTGAAACATTTGTTTCTTAAGTCTTTTGTTTTTGAAACGATAAACACTAAGTTTGGTTCTTAAGTCTTTTGTTTTTTTAAGTATTTAAATCGCCCAATGTATGTTAACTCCTGAAGTATGCTATTGATTTTGATTTCATTAACATACAGTATTGCCAGAATAACAACGGAGTCATTAAGCAAAACGTAATAATATAATTGCATAAGCTGATAAAAAAATGCTATGCAATAGCATTACCGCGGCAGTCTCCGAGTGCCACATGTCTTTTTTTATTTTTTGAGGCACAATATCCAATTTTACAAAAGCTACCAAACAAATCAGTACGCCAATTTGGAACCATTCTAGTAATTTTTCGAATTTTAGAAAATTTTCATTTTATTTTATTTATTCCGTATTTGTTCACTTCTTTAATAATTTGTAATTCGTGTTAAGGATCTTGGCGAATATTTTAAAATTTGTGTTGCATTTTTAATGGGCATAAAACACAGTTTAAAGGTTTCTTTTCCGTTTCCCTCCATGACTTCAATTAACAGATTTTTAATACTTCCATTTTATAATAATATTCAACTAAAAATTAAAATGTATTTTCAATCCTACATTACTTTTTTTCTTGTTGCTCGATTTTTACGCTTTATAGTAAAAATTAAAGGTCAAAGTCCCAAGTACTAAGGGGCTGTGCACATATTACGTAACGCTGTTTTCAGAAATTTTTTACGTAATATGTGCACAGCCCCTAAGCAAAGGAAACTGCATATTAAAATTCCAATCCATTTCAAAGTTATAGACTTTTGAACATTTTCTCATTAAAAGTTTCATTGTGGGGCGACGGAACTTAGCAGCCACAGCGGCACGCGTCTTTCTTTGTTCTGCTTTGTTAAAATTTTACCCTGATATCAACTATGAACAGGTCTACATTAAAGTAGAAAACTTATTCTTGATCTGTAGTGAACTGATTGAAAATTCTAAATGATTTTTTTTTTATAATACTTATCGATAGGTTGAGTTGATCATGATCATAATGGATCCAATTGGGTCCCCGAGTGGATAAGTATTTCACACTACCCTTCCTAAGGTGGGTCCGTCGGCTACATTTTTTATCGATACTCTCTCTAACCATTATTATATATCGAATATTTCGAAAAGGTTAAAACGACACATTTAATATTGGGATCATGCATCCCAAAAACGATCTCATCCAGCGAAGAAAAATAGTACTGTTCTATCATGACAATGTACAGGTAAACATTTGTGTACCCGGCTACGAACTGCTCTACAACTTCAAACAGATTTTTTTTCTTCCGACTATTTCCTGTTTCCAAGTTTGAAGCACTCTTTGGATCAAACCAAAAGATTATCATTGAAACAAACGCCTTTTTTTGGGGGGTCTTGAGAAATCTTCTTTTTTGAAGCGAATAAAAAAACTATAAAGACGGTGGACTAAAAATGTAACTTGTCTGACTCTACGAGTAATACTATAATTTATAATATATGTATTATGTCTTGTTGTATTAGAGAAGCATATATTTAATAAAAATACAAATACAAATAAATGTATCGAGCTTAAGGTAGACTATTTTGAAAACTAAAACACTTTTTCTTGATAAAATTTCATTACATCTAGAAAGTTACAGAGACTACCCTCGTATGTTGAATTTTTTCCTAAGGAGTTTATGATATCAAATTATTGGTTAATAAATTTATCAATTCTTGTTCAATATAAAAAAAATGGACTTTGAATACAATGGCACAAATTATTCCAGGGGTGGTAGTACCACATCCGGAATATCCTTTCTGTGGGTATAATAATTTTTATTTGCGGATTTTTTTATATATTATTTACTGTCAATATAATAATTATATGTATGTGCTTATTTTCTAAACCATCTTTACAAATGAGTGTCAATCACTCATAATTGTTGGATTTTTAAAATTTATTGATTTGCTTTGTGCAGTTTTAAAATCCTTTTCTCTTGATTACAAAATTATTATGAAGTATTTATTTTTAAAACAATATGCTTATTGTTCAATCATTACTGATCATACAAATGTATGAATACTGTTAGTGTGAAAGATTTCTAAAAAACTGATTATTCAAAACGATGACACCTTAAGGACTTGCAAACGTGTGTGTATTGGCCATGTTAGACATAATATTGCTTATCTTAGTCTTTTGTGTTTTTTATGTATTAATAAGGGTTGAGTTTTTTTTTTTGGTACTTGAAAAATAGGCGCTTCATGGGCGGTAACACATTTTTAACCTTGTTCACGTGTGCCAAAAAAAAAGAAAACACAACAAAACAACGATATCGATGGTCAATCAGTCAATTCGTTTAAGGAACAGCAGGTGTAAATTTGAAATTAAGATCTAGTCTTTGTGATATTGAATTGATTATGATAGTTTTTATATTTGATTTTTGATTGATTTCATTGGCATATTGTAGTCAATAATTATTAAGTAAAAAATTCGCAAAGATTTCAAATTACACTAGGCAGCAAAATTATTATATTTTCACTATCCTTTTTGTTAATGTACAAAAATATTAAGTTGAAATAAAAAATTATATGGATCAGTTTTCTTCCATTTTAAATTGTTATAGAAAATTTAGGATTTTTAAAGGGTCTTCTATACTGATTTTATAATAACTTGAGCACAACTATTAAATTTTTTTATTAAAATATATCAAACTATTTTAATTTCAATCACTTTTAAGTTGTTTTTGTACAAAATTTTATATATATTCCACGTTGTCGGAATTATTCAAATTAAAAGTCAGTGAAAAATATTTATTTTTGTTCGGAATTAAAAGTTGTTCTGTTGAAAGTCCTTCGGGAATGTATGAATGTATATATGTCGTGTTTTTAAACTCTGTCGCCCTATAAATGCCCTTTATGAATTAAAATATCCAGCATACCTTTTAAATATCCCTTCACAAAACCCACACGTGCCTTTTATTTTATCATTTTACTTAAGAACGATCTATAATAATATTTTCGTAAAGTTTTAAGCGAAAACAAGAAAAGAAAATATGCTTACAAAATTTTCCAGCATATGACAAGGATCTAATTGAACAACAACTTCAAGAGTTACCAAAGAAAGTTAAACAATTTTCACAATCGTAGATACTCAACGATTCAATGGTGATGATGATGCTGATGATTTTAAAAGTACGCATGCGCGCCGCGCGTGTAAACGCCCCTCGAGATCAATAATCCATCAAAGAGAAAAGAATATGATTTGCCTTAAAAAAATATTTTGGTTTTGAGCGTGTAGGAGTTTCACACGATACAAAGAAAACAGATCCGTGTTTGTGTTTATTTTAATTTTCCAATTTTATTCGTTTATGTTGTTGTGGTTTTTTTTTCTATTTTTTTTTTTTTTGGTTTATATAGAAATTGATTTTCAGCTGCATATGTTGGGCAAATCTTAAAGGGATAAAGTTAAATACAGTAAACGACGAGGATCTATTCAAAGAGTTATTGTTGTTGTTGTTTTAGATAGGCACACTTTTCCCATATACGAGTATGTATGTATGTATGTATGTATGTATGTATGTGTTTCTCTAATGAAATGACCAATTTAATTGTGAAAATTTAATATTGGAATTTTTAGGAATAACTAATGATTTTTGTGCTCAGTGGTCATGTGCCAAATGTTTAGTTTTTCTATTTTTTTTTTCTTCTTCTTCACATGTTTCCTTCTCTTCTTTTAGTATTATTTTTTTCTGCTGACTAATGAATTTTTGTTCCGGTTTTGCAATAGACACATTTTTTTTAGAATTTCTCAAAAATCACGCAAACGGATTGTGTAGTTTAAACGTAAAAGAAACCACACGATTTTATTTCAATAAAAATTCTGGAATGTCCAAAATCCTACTGTTTTAAGTTTATGATTAATGAATGGCTTTTAACAAACAAACTAAAACATGTTATGAATAAATTAGAAAAGACCAATGGAATGGTCTTTACTTAACTCGTAATATTTGAATCAGTCGATAGTTCCAATTAAAATTCTTTTGTGTTAATTGTTGCTTAAATGTGATGCTGTCATTAATTGATATTTTATTTTTCTAGTTATGTCAAATGCGGCAGCACAACAGAGAGACAGCCAGCCGTATGGCCGGCAGGGCATTCAATCTAAATTTAATTGAAAAACATTTCTAGTTTTATGAAAATTGGATTTTTAATGTTTCTTTTTCAATATCCATTATATTTTTTGACTGCAAGTAAGTAGAATAATAAGTAGTAAGAAAAATAGTAAAACCAAGAGACAGATATATGGTCGGTATTTAAAAAGAATTACAAAAATTATGCACTTAAAAGAGCATACAAAAAATTATTTTGTTTGTAATTTTCATAATTGTTCGTTTCTGAATCCTGAAAGTAATATTTTGGCCCGTTATGGACATGTGGGTCGATTAAACAATGACACCCTGTTGTTTCAAGTGTTAATAAGCGAAAATTTTCGAAAACCCTGAAATTAATTAAAACCCGTTAAAGCCGTCAGTATGCACGTTGAAAATTATGCTACAAAAATTGAAATATGCATTAAAAAGTAGATCGCTAATAAAGCTTCAAAACTCGAAATAATTGAAAGAAATGTGGGCAGTTTTAGCAAAATGTTTAACTTTAGAAAAACTATTGAAAAAATTTCAATATTGTTTGATCCAAAATAATGATTAGTTTTGAATCCTTTTTGTAACTTAAAAAAGCAAAAATTGCAGGGAAAAACAAGCAAATAGGCTACAAAAACTAAAAACGTGCTCTAAATATGCGATGTATTTGGAAATATGCAAAATTATGCTATAAAAAGTAAAATATGCAATAATATGCAAAAATATGCACTAATAAACTGACGCCAAAATTCTTTAAAAGTTCAGAAATGTATAAATATTTTATTTGAATCAACATTTATTGCGTAGGAAAAAACATGCAACTCCATATTTGCGGTTCGCCCGTTTTTTCCGCAAAAAATAGATGGCAAAATCCACATTTTTTTAAAATTTTATGTCAACTGCTTATAGCTTTTAATGAACTTTTTAATTAATTTTTTTCCCCCCATTTTTAATATATAAAAAGAATATTTTTGTAAGTTGGCAGAGATTTCACCAATTTTGACAAAACAATTTAATTGATAATTTTTTTTTGTTGTTGTCGAAAATCTCCCTAAACTGTAAGCGGAGGCACAGTATATTTTTTTTCCTTTTGGATATACAAATCAACTTTCAAAATGTATTTTCGATTAGGTCAAAAATATCTGGTTGCGATAATCCCGATGTTGCCCACTTTAAGGTCTTGTGGCCCCTTTGCCGCTACAATTATAAGATCTACACTGTAGGTTTCGAGGGCCGTCACAGTTTAGGAAGTGACGCACTTCAGTCCGTTGATTCGGCTCCTTTGTGATGAAGATCTATAAATGTGAACGTATATTCAATAGCTCCTCTTAAATGCCGTCAGATCCTTTTTTCCAAAAAAAAAAAATTAATTAACTGATTTCAAAATGTTTGTGGTAAATTAAAAAAACAATCAGAAAACATTGCGCTCGCTGTTTTCATATATTTCTTTTTTTCCAAGGTAGCCGGTATTAAATTTCCTTTGGCAAATTTTAAAAATCTTTTTTTGAATTGTTAAAAAAATAATGTTTATCTTCTGGTGGGCTTTGTTTTGATTTGTTGAAAAATACACAAAGCCATTTCCGCTGACAAGGACATAAAAACAAGTATCCTTTATACAAACTACTTAATATTAAATACAATTTTAAGATTATTTCCAACAATATGCAGTGTAACTGTGTATGCATTCATCAGATTATTGGTCAGTGAAGTGAAAAACAGTTAATGAATATGAATTTTGACATTATGATTTTTAAAGAAAAAAAAAAATTGAGAGTCCTTTAAAATAATATACTCGTAATTGTACGTTTTTTTTTAATATAAAATGGAAAATCTGGTTTGTCTTTAATATTCCCACACCAATCTTTTCCTTTTTTTTTTTTTTTTTTGCTAGTATTAATTCTGTTTTCCATTTCCATTCTCCCCTTTTTCCATATTATAAGCAAAAATTATCAAAAATATTGGCAACATTCTTATAATTAAATATCCTCCCTCATTCCTTTAAGTAAAACTAAAAGGAGGAGGAGGAGAAGGAAAACGAAATCAAAGAAATTGTTAGACAAGTCTACATATAAGAAAAAAAATCGATTTCATATTTAATTGAAGTTTTTAACAAGAAAAAAAAACGGATAATAAATGTGTCAACAGGAGGAGGGGGAGTAAGAAACAAACAGCTTATTACCCACAAAAAAGTGTGAATCTACTAAGGC
This sequence comes from Lypha dubia, assembly GCA_947311025.1. Classification (NCBI taxonomy): domain Eukaryota; kingdom Metazoa; phylum Arthropoda; class Insecta; order Diptera; family Tachinidae; genus Lypha; species Lypha dubia. Next base: position 5,356,710 of record OX371262.1, on the reverse strand, counting down.
AAGCGGCCAAGCAGCCCAGGCCAGTAGGCACATAAAATGAGACCACAATTGAGATAATAAAGGGTCAATAAATAAATGAAAATGAAAAAAAAAACAACAAAGTAAAATAAAATTGAAAGTAAGAGTAAAAACAACCCCGTTTTCTTCTTCAATTTTTGCAAGGGCAGAAAAGGATTACAAGAACCCTTTCATTTACTTTCACATACATACAAATGCACATAATATATATGTATAATAGACATAGGTATGTATGTATAAACTGGCCACAAAGATGACCAAATATTCATTAATAATGCCAAATTTCTAATATTGTATTTTGTATGTGGTATGATTAAGGCATACAGTTTACACTACACACTATAATTAAACCACCAATCAACCCTTTGTCCCATATGTATGTATGTATATGTATGTATGTCTCAAATAGTTCTTTAACTTGGACAATTGTTTATTATATTTCATAAATGAATATATGTATGTATGAACATATATTATCTACATATGTATGTATATTTCTTTGTTGCTTTTGCTGATAAATTTAATAATGAAATGTGAAATCTTGTCATCAGCTGTGGTCATACATACAGATGACAGATAGATGAACAGATGGTATTTGAAATTTTCGCCCATTATTGACGAGTTATTATTATGCAGCCAGCCAGATTTAATAAGTGATTGCTGAATGGCCGATACATGTACTCGTATGTAATTTATTTACAAATCTTCGTTAGAATTTTGCATTTACAAGAAAAAAATGATTCTATATCGGAAAAATCAGAAAATATTGTGACTGGCAAAGGGGTCATTTTGTACTTCGAATCGAAAAGAAAATCATTCGAAGTTTGAATAACATATGGACTTCGTAAATAGTGAACCAATCTTCCTGAAATTTTTACAGTATATTTGCGATGGTCAGGTAGGAACAATAGGTTAGTTATTGTCTTTAATATCTTAAGTGGGTGTGGCAGAAAAATTATTAAAAATTAAACAAAAGCGCGTGTCCCCTCCCACACAATAATTTTGATATATCTGGGGAACAAATAAAGTAAATGACCTGAGATTTTTTAGGAGCTACTCCGCTGATTTAGGCCATTATTTTAGAGATAAAATAGTCATAAAAAACTTAGTGGGCGTAGCACTACCCATATAAAGGAACTTTTTATTGACTGATATTTAGGGAACTAATGCAGTTACATGCTTGCAATTTCGTGCACGTTGCCCATTGTATATTTGTTTTAAAGAAAAAGTATTATAAATTTGACAAGTGGGCGTGGTATCTCCTAAACAATAGTCTTGGAACTAATGAAGAAATATTCTTTATATTTTGTAGGAGCTATTCCCTTGCTATAGTGCATTTTTCTAAAAAGAAACTATTGAATATATAAATGGGCGTGTCACTACCTATATATGTATATGTATGTAAAGGAACTTGATATTTTATAATATTTTGTGCACGTATTTTTTTTTTATGTTGGATTTAACAAAAAAATATTAAAGAGTGGACAATTGGGCGTAGCACCTCACACATTCATATATAAATCAAATTTTCCAAGTTTTTTAGAAAAAAAATTTACAAATACATGCATTAAAAAACGAATTATAGATCCTCGCCTGCAATCTCAATGTTTACAAACAAGTGACAAAGAAAAATGTACCAAAACATGTCTAAAAATCTCAAAGATCATCAAAAACTTAACAAAAAAAAATAGATCATAAAGAAAATCACCAGAGAAGTGTACAAAAGGATATAAAAACACATATTTCCTCAAAACTTATTTGAATTCATAAAGTGCAACAACACGACAATGATCCAATTCACAATGTCGGAGCTGCAAAGTAGCGGAATCGATTGGCGGATCTTATTAATATGTTTGAAAAAGTATGTTTGTGGCATTTTAGAAAAGTATACGACGTTGGAAATCATTTTGATACAAAAGGAATCTTTAAAGGACACAACAAAAAAATTCCAGCTATTATGTATAAGTATATTTTTCAATTTGCTTAAATCGCTGACAAAGAAATACGTGCCCAAATGTGCACAAAAACCCTCAGAGGTTCATCGAAAATTTATAAAAGTTAAATTTTCCAATTTTAGCCTTTTCGCATAAAATATGTAATAAAAATCGGTCTAGTGGTAGAATGTTTTAAAAATTATGATAAATGAATATACATAAGTATGTATGCATGATTTAAGGATGAAATTTTCGAAAATTCGGCCAATACCGCACAAAATTGATCAGAAAAATCGCTTTTTTGTACTGATTCTGCTGAAAATCGGTGAGGATTTTAAATGATTGACATTCGCAAAATTTGAACTTTGACCTCAATTAGATTACAGTTATTGAATTAAGCTTAAACGTTCACCTTATTAATTTATAGACTAAAGAGCAGTTTCCACAATACGAAAGATAAACTTGAATACAAAAAAAAATTTTTTTGAAGCAATATGCTGAAAAATCGAGTGCATTTCATATAAATTTTCTCTTGAAATCGGTCGTAAAACAGCTTTTAAAAATAGGTCAATCTTAGATTTTCAATGCCACTCTAATGCATACATATGAATAAATCGAAATATCATTGTGCTATACTTTTCCCCTCATACTCTGTTTGTATGTATTATATTCTATATAATACGATCCCACCCTTAAAATCATACACATTTTGAAAATATTATTTGCTGATTGGTTTACTTCATTCGGTGTGTTAATGTGACAAATGTTCTTAATATTACGAGTATTTCCTTTAAAATCCTGTTTATGTACTTAAAGTCTGTGTGTATATATTATCTATATACGTATGTAGGTAAGTATAAACAAAGATTTCAATAAACATATTCATAAAACCTTTAACCTAGTTACAACCCAACAAACGTAACATTAACCTTGATATAATTTCTCTATCAAATATTATTCTGAATTTATTTTCAATCCTAGAACCTGTTTTGAGTTTAACCATTTGGCGAAAAGTTGTAACAAAATATTTTTAATTATATGCCTAAAACGAAATCAATTAATCGAAAAAAACTTCGGGTAACTTTCAATACATATTTAAGGATCAGTTATTTTTGGTCAGTTAATCAAATCTATTATAAGGATGTAGTTAATTTGATAATAATTAATATTTGAAAACGGAATTCAATTTGTACAAAAAGCTTTTTTTCGGAATCAAACCAGTTTTCAGTAAATTAAATGATTATACATGTATGTAACTATAAAAATTGTTTCACTTCGAAAAAATCTTTCGTTTTATAACGGACCGAATACAGATTGAAATGCTTTTCCGAACGGAATCGAGCACTGTGTCTTGTCTGATTTGTAATCACTAACATCCGTTCAATTTCTTTTTGATTTTTGTAATTCGCATTAAGAAAAAGTAACGTTCCATACACAAAACTGCAGAAAAGGCATGATAAACATATGCTCCTCTAATTTTTAGAGCTTAATTTTTACAAATGGGTTTTTACAATGCGAGAGGTTGTGAAACGGTTTGAATTTGCCGATTATTATTATTATTGACAACCAGCTGGCTTTACTGCGACAACTGATTATATTTTTTTTTTTGTGTGAGTGGTTTATACGTAGCACTTCAAGTATTAAAAAACAAAGGAAATAGTTACTTTTTATATTTTTTTGATACATAGAACATGGCGAATTAAATTCGCCTCTTGCAAAACAGCAAGTAATTTGAAAATTTTCTTATTTTAAAAATATGTATGTTCTATAAATCCTACATTTCTCAAACTGTATTCAAACCAAAGCCCCAAAGTGGGCGAATATAATCAGATATGCTCTCCAGAACACCTGCTCTTAATTCGCCTTGATTCCAAACATATTCATGGTCTAACTAGAAAGAATTTCAAGGCAATTCGTAGCAGCTACACTCGCTCATTCATTCGCTTAGAAGACCACATACTTCCGACTACTTTTGGGACTACCTGTTTTGACTTTACCTTGGGGAATTTCTTTTAAAATTATTTTCGATTTGCGTTCAAACATTAAGTGTTTGCTGGGAAGGCTCTTAGTTAGTTTTGTGCAAGATGGTACTCTGCACTTTTCTTTTCCCTTTTTATTTTTGAGTGTTGTTATGATTGTATCTGTATTTTCTTAGACGTTTTTTCGTTTGATTGTTTGTGCAAACCAAAATTGTTTCATTTTTTTTTTCAATAAATCATTTATTTAGGGGAGGATATTCAATTAAGAGGGGATGAAGTGAATAAGGAGTAAGTAAACTCATTCAATATGTTAGTGGAAGAACAACAAATACATGCTCATAAGTATATATGTAGTATATATACATATATATATGTATATGTATCATGGATTAGGTATAATATTCACGCAAAAAATGGCGTAATTATTTTGAGCGTAACAGAAGTAAGCAATGGAGTTTTAGCCTTAAATATCACAGGAAATAAAAATGGAGTTTGACTTAAAAATAATACATAAAAATATATTTTACGAAAAACTTGCAATACAAAAATCTAACTGCTTTAATAAGCTTTAAAAACTATCCCATAATTACAAAAAAAAAGTACAGTTAAATTATTTCATTTGTAATTTTCAAAATATTCATTTCTGGCTCGTAGAGGCATGTGCGTCAATTAAACAATGCCGGAATATAAAGAATAGACTATAATTTAAATGAGCTAAAGATCATAAATTAGTTTAAATATTCTCAAAACGCGAATATTCTCTTCATGTATTTTCTATGAATTGGAAATAAACGAAAAACATAGAAAAAGTAGTACTGTTGAAAATTGAAGCCCGAAATAGGGAAAATTATCCCGTGAAAACTAAAATATTCAAAAATATATACCTATATGTAAGTAAATTCGGAAAACACGAAAGAAATGTGGGAAGTTTTTAGAAAATTGCGGGAAAACTAATTATGTATATGCAGATAGTTAATTTAAAATAGTTTTTAATACAAAAAAATAACTGATCCCACAACATATTTTTTAATCCTTTTTTGGGTAAAACTAATATTAAAAATTAAGAATTTTCAAAATAGGCAGGAAAATTCCCCAAATATATTACAAAAAACTAAAAAAGGAAATATTGCGAAATATGCAAAAAATATGCTATAAAAACTTGATTGTAAGCTTAAAAATTTTTAATGAGAAAATCTCTAAATTTGGAAAAGCATTGATCACAAAGTAATTGTTTTGGTTCTTTTTTTAACAAAAAAGATATTGAAATTAAAAAAAACAGTGCAAAATATTTCGTCGGAAATATGCAAAAATATTATCTAACAAATCTATCATTAAAATCCTTAAAATTAACTAGAAATTATTGAAGGTGTAATTAAATTCAAAATAAAGCAAAGAAATGCAAGCAACTTTTAGAAAAAAAAACTGATTTGTTTGATTTCCTTTTTGTAAAACTGGATAATAACATTTAAGAAAAACAAAGATAAGGAAAAATAACCATATATGCCAAGAAAAACTGAATAAAATCTTTAAAAATATGGTGTACTCGAAAATATGCAATATTATGGTCTACAAAATAAAAAAGACATGTGGCACTCGGGGACTGCCGTGGTAAAGCTATTGCATAGCATTTTTTATCAACTTATGCAATTACATTATTACGATTTGTTTAATAGCTCCGTTATTATTCTGGCAATACTGTATGTTAATGAAATCAAAATCAGTAGCATAACTTTAGGGGTTTGTATGTTAACCCGGGCGATTTAAATACTTAAAAAAACAAAGGACTTAAGAAACAAACTTATGGTGTTTTCTTTTCTGAACAAAAATGTTGCCCTTTCAATGTGTAACACTTTTTACAGTTTGCACCTACGTTTAAAAAGTGGTACATTTTTTATTGCCACAATGGTACAAAATATTTGAGGCTTAACATTACTTAACATTAATTAATTAATTATCGTTTTAATTATAAGTTTTTTCGCGTAAGTAAGTAGAATGACAAAAATACTAGTTCTTACTTGTATAAAAATATACTAAACAAAGTTGTAAAAATGGGCAGTATCTCACCCCGACCTGATAGTTGAGGGCAAAATATGTTGCATATTTTGCCATTTATTGGTGCAACATAATTAGAAAGGAACGAAATCGCTTTTAAATATGTTACATATTTTTTAGAATGGATCACGAAAATTAAAGAATGTAGCATAAATGCAACACTTTTTTCAGAAAAGAAAACGCCATTAGTGTTAGGTTTTTTCGTCGTCAGGTTTTTTCGTTTCAAAAACAAAAGACTTAAGAAACAAACGTTTCAAAATTTCTTGATTCGGTCGCCTCAAAGCCCGCGATAAAAGCTATGCAATAGCTTAAAATATGCAAAAATATGCACTCAAAAATTTAGGGCAAAATTCTTGAAAATTTCTGAAACATATAAATATTTTAGTTGAATCGACATTTATTGTAGAGGAAAAAATATGCCATTGCATATTTTCGGTTTCCCTGTTAATTTCCTATCGACATATGCAAAATTCTTATGATCTGTGACACTAGCGAAAGACGTTTGATTTGCGGAACAGCAAGAAGTTACAGTGGTGAATTTAAGATCACCTGTCATTTGAAGTAGTGGTCTGAAACTATCGATAGTTTTTATAAAACTATCGATAACTATCGATAGCTATCGATAGTTTTCTTCACTTACATTTTAGCTATACAATTTGTTTGAATATCTCAGAGAGCTGGTAGATACAAGTAAAATAAAGAAATTACAACAAACATAAATTCAGAGATTTATTAAATTCACAAAATTTATCTTTAATTATTAAATTATGTAAAGAAATTATTTAAAGAAAAATAACTTATTTAAATACGTACATAAATTTTATGTACATATTTAAATAAGTTATTTTTCTTTAAATATTTTTTACAATCCAATCATTTTTGTGCAAAAAAATTTGCATATTTACGTTCATCGGCTACAAAAAATTGTTGTAAGTGTACGTTGAAAATTGTGCTGCCAATTTGTTTTACTGTCAATAGCGCATGCAAATAATCGATATAACACTAAAATAAGAAAAATAAAAACTATCGAAAACTATCGATAGTGTTAAAAACTATCGATTTTAAAACGATAGTCAGAAACTATCGATAGTGCTATCGATAGTTTCAGACCACTAATTTGAAGATAAGCATGGCATTTTTATTTTCAATTTAAGGGTTTTATTTGTTATTATTTATGTTCTGAAAAAAAAAATAAATAATTTTTGACTTACCGATATTTTCCAATTTAGTTACACTGAAATAAAAAATAAAAATATATTAAATTTAATTTAATATACACATAAAATGATAATTAAGATTGAATTCGTTCAAATTGTAATTTTCTTTACAATCAACTATAACGAATCGGATAGCCAATACTCAAGGGGCTATTTTAAACACACAATTTCCTAATTTCTATATGAGTATAAAAAAATTTAGTTTTGACTGCCACACAAATACAGGATGTTATATTTCAAAATTTCCTAAACAAAATCTCAATACGAGTATAACAGAAGAAAGGCAGATAAACACAAAAGGACAATTTTAAGGATTTTTTTCATTAAACTTTTTTGCTACTTCCTTACGCCTAAAGAATACAAGAAAAAAATACATAAGAAATTTAGTATTTTAAATTTATACCTTGACTTACACAGAGCAACAATACCGAAATGGGAAAAATAAGATGGGAACAAAAAAAAGAAACACGCCTACAAAAACACTGTAAATAGTAACTGGAACATACATATAAACGAAGTATATAGTGTAAGCGTGTGTGCGTTTACAAAAACAATTGATCTATTGATATATGACAGCAAATGTCATTTTCCATGGATCATCCATTATAATGGACCTGTCAACATTGTGAGAATTTCTAATCCACACACACACACACAGAAAATTCTTCCGTTATGATTGTTTGTTTTTATTATATTCACTCGCTCTTTCAATTAGCTGTCATAGACAATCTGTGTGGTTGATGGTTGTTTGATTACAAAATCGTTTTGAAATATTTATTGTCTCATTTGAATGGGTAGACAGAAACACATCACTATAACTGTCGTCATCATTTTAACCGATTAAATAAATCCACACTTCATTAAAAATTTGCTTAAATTTTGAAACTTTAATGGAAAGTGAAAATAGAAATTAATGTTGAACTCTACTGCGATCTATCTATTGTTTAAATTGATCCTTTTGAATTGAAATTTTTTCTTTGTGATTGTGTGAAAACCACTACAAAAATTTATTATTTTATTCTTCTTTTTTTTTTGGAATGCAATTGTCAATTGTCAAATGTCACAGAAAAATATCACAGTTATTTGTACAGTTTTTAAATATTTTCATACACTTAGGAAAATATATTTTTTACACATAATTTTTAATAAAAATGGCTCTTAGTAGAAAAGCCAGCCCGCCGACTCCCAAAAAACCAGCTAAGAAAGGAACACAGAGAAAACAATGCCTAATAAATACCTAATAAAATACAACAAAATTAATAAGATATCTCTACGGATTTTTTTCAAGAAGGAAGTCTTACTATTTTAATAATGAAAATTTTTTTGAAAAAATCAAGAAGGAAACTTACGGTTTTTATTATGTATTCTTGTTGATTTTTTCCAAAAGGTTTTTCTTATTAAAATAATAAGATTTCCTTCTTGAAAAAAATCCGTAGAGATATCTTATTAATTTTGTTCTATTTTATTAGGCACTGTTTTCTCTGTGTGATGTTAGAAAATACAAATTTGATGTCATCAGAACGTCATGGTACGTGCAGAATGCCTATTTACAACATGTGTTTGTATTATCTGAAATGAGGGGCGATGAAAACAATTTTATAAAACTTATGTACGTCTTTTTTTTTTTGATTCGAACCAAGGAACTTCGGTTTCGTAGGTAGGCACTCTCACCACCTCACTAGTACACCTTGCTACATGTTATAGCAGCCAGTTTAAGAAGATGATTTACACATGATCATACAGGAACCTAATGGAATCAATAAGGAATACCTTTTTGAAAAAATCAATAAGATGGCCAAATGAAATCGATAAGAAATCCCTTTTTTATACAATTCATATCAAAACCTAATAGAATCAAAAAGTTTTTCTCTATGGATTGTTTTTTTTGGTGCCAAAAATAACGGAAATTGGGTAAAAAAAATTTTGAATAACATGTTTTCTTCTTGATTTTATGTATTTTTCTTCTTGATAAAATTAAAAAGATTTATCACATAAAAATAATAAGGAATCTCTACGGAAAAATCTTCGCTTCTTTCTGCTGGGATACCCCTTAGCATAAAAACGTTTCATAGAGAAAATCTTATTGATTCTATTAGGCAGTTTTGGCTCTGTGAAGGAGTTAAGGTGACGTGTCCTTGAAACTGGACACCCCCTGAAAGCTTTATATAAACTCGGAGTGACTCAATGATATGTGGCCAGTTTTGTAAAAAAATAGTTCTATATATTGAAAAATCTCTGATGCATTTTAAAATTGTTTGATCGATTAATTGGTTTTTAAAACTGAATACACATAAGCATTAAAGTCAAAATATGCAGGAAAAACATGCAAATATGCCACAAAAAGTACAAGAACTAAAACAGATCTTTAAAAATGAGCTGTTGTCAGATATATGTAAAATTATGCTGTAAATAGTAAAATATGCAAAAATATGCGAAAATACGCACTAAAAACTTAATGCCAAAATTCTTAAAAACTCCGAAACGTTTTAAATATTTTTTTTTTCATTTCAAATTCATCGTGCAAAAATATGCAATTGCATATTTGCGGTTTCCCTGGTAATAGCAAAGTTAGCAGGTTTTTGCCGATATCTTCCACTGTTCAATGTCCCATATTCATGAAAATCTTTGCAAATGTTTATCAAAACCTTAAACATTGATTTTTTGGTGATGAAAATATTTACACTGTGTCACACAAGCAAAAAATTTTTTACAGTGTTTCTAACAATTTCTTCGTCTTCTTTGAATACTTTATTGTAATTTAACTCTTTTCCCACCTTATTTGCTTCAAATACTGCTCAATTCTATTCTTATGAATTTCCACAATATTTCACCACTTATTTTTTTTTATGAAATGAATGATGTTGTATATGCCGTTATGTGAAATTGATAATAACCAGAATAATAATAATAATAATAATGGTGGTGTGATGGTGATGATGATGGCTTAAAAGGTGTTTCGCAAAAACTGTCCACAATTGTTCCTCTTTTTGGGTTACTATTTTTTTTTTCTCCTCATTGTGTGTTCACTGAAAGATTGATAAAATCGAGACTCTTTTCCTATTTTTAAGGAAGTTTTTATTCTAATCTTTTTCACACTTTTCTGTCATTTATTTTGAGGTTTTTTTGTTCTTTTTGTGAAATTTGCTTTTTTGGCAATTTTATTAAATATATTCATGCCTATAAGGAGTAAGAGTGAGTGTTTGCTCATTTGTTCCGTTTTTTTTTTTTGGTCACAATAACGGTTTAGCCGGATTAATGTCCGTAATATGAACTCCATAAAGAATCCTTTATTTACACCTTTTGCTGTCTATTTGAGTTAGTTTGCAGGACGCATTTAGCAGCCAAAATACTTTTCATTTGAATGTTAATCGTTTAAATCTTCTCGAGACTTGTTTAACGCTTAAGATTTAATTTTTTTTTATTTTAATGAAAGGTCTGTATTGTATATTTTTATATTATTTGTGTCCTTTTTTTGTATTTGAAGAGTAGTCAGCAAGTAAAGGATAATAACTGTTTTGTGGGAGTTATTTATTATCATAAGTCAAAGAAGGTATGAGAGTTTCTTTTTTGAAGAGGAAGTAAAATTTTTGTTGTAAAAGATCATTTTTTTTTTATTGTTTTGAAAATTATGTATGAAATATTAAACATTTTTATAAGAGGATCATATTTTCAAGTGAAACTATAACTCTGTTATATATGTATATTATGTGGTTTTAATGAGGTAGTGAGTTGGCCAGAATTCACGAATATACCTTTCATGTTCAGATTACTCAGGTTATAAATAAGTGTCCTTTAATGTTTGGTAATAAGAAGTTTTCGATTAACTAATTTCTATTTTTTTTTTAAATCTGTATTAGTTAACTGTCTTATCAATGGATTCTGATTCAAAAATTTAAAGAAAAATTAAATTGTTTTTACGCAATTTTTCATTAATTTTTTAAAACGCTTTTTTCAAAAATTTAGTTTTTGAAAGCTAAAAAGATAATTTTTGTAAAAGTTACTTCACGCAAAAGTAACGCTCTTGCAAAAGACCTTTTAAGGAAAATGTAACTTTTGGAAAACCAATTAAATGAGGAAAAGTTACTAAATATTCGAAAAGGTACTTGTTCATAAATCTCTCTTTGGAAACACAAATTTTTTGCCCATTTTGAAAGAGGTATTAATAAAAAAAGGGAATTTTTCCAAATCAAGTTTTTGCTAATGGTACTTTTTGCAAGGTACTTTCTACAAAAGTTAGATTTCGGAAGTTTATTCATTTGAAACAGAAATAGGTACAAGGTTTGATAAGTTACTGTTGGATGAAGTGGTTAGCGCGTTGACTTCTAACCAAACAATGACTTGGGGCCTGGGTTCAAACCCTGGCCAGAGCAAGTCAATCAACAAACATCATGAATTTCTCTAATGTACATTAGTGAGACTTTGTATTAATTGTTGTCGGACTATTTAAGTGATGAATACCACTGGTCACTAAAAACTGTTCCGACAGCGATTGATGCTATCCAAGCTAATGTACACAACATCGCCCTCCTTTGTCGGTTAGCAGAAACATCGGCGAAGTAAAACAACTGATAAAATGCCCTCTAATACAGCTTAACAAAGTTAATGCGTCTACTTAACACCGGAGGCGCCTCAACACTGCCTTAAAAATTAACATAACGCGCAAAGCAGAGTTGTGAAAGAGTTAAGTCTTCTAAATTTTCAATATCTATCTTCTCTACCCTATCCCTCTCCCTGCACTGCATACGTAGGGGTCATCCCCTGAGTGCTGGTCCTAATTAAAAAAAAAAAGTTATATTTTCAAAAACAATTTTTGTTTTTGAAAAATGTACGTTTTTAAAAAAGTTCTTTCTACAAAAAGCTCCTTTTTTACTATATATTTTTTTGGAAAAGTTATTAATGAAAAAATTAAGTTTTTAGAAAATATATGTACTTATTCAAAAAAATCTTTTTTAGGTAAATAATATTTTTGTTTTGTACGTTTTAAGAGAAATACTTTTGAAAAAAACGAGTTTTTTAATTAATTTCGGTAAAGATATCTTCATTATAGTTTTTTTTTTTTTTTTTAATAGTTATTTTTGCAAAAGGCAACATTTCTAAAAAAGTACCTTATGCGAAAATTTTGTTTGCCATTTTCTATCATTTTTCATTATTTTCATTAATACTTAAAAAAAATATATAAATACACCTTTTTGAGAAAAACTGTATTTTCAGAAAGTACATTTTCCAAAATATATTAAAGAACACATGTTTGAAAAAAATACAATTTTCAAGTTGTAGTAACTATTTCGAACAATACGAGGTTAGCCTGTTGAAATCATTTTCGATCCTATGAAAAAAAAATCTGATTAATTTTATACGATTTACAAAAAGCTGTTTTGACGATTTTCTCTTGAATTTTTTTCCCCACATCACTAGATTCACCAAATACAATTTTAATATAATTTAAATCTCTTAGAAATAGAAATTCTTTAGCAAAAAAAATTTCCAATTTGCTTTATGTCATGACCTTTTTTTTTTGTTGGCAGCAGCATTATTATGCCAACTGTCACTTGGATGTTAAGTATGCAAAATGTTCATTTGTTAATAATTATATCAAAAGAACCCAAAAAAAAAATACAGACTACTTCCGAAAGAATTAAGATAGTTTAAAAAGGAAAGAGGCAAAACAAAAGATTCATTCACAAAAATTCTTTTTGAATATGTAAATTGGAAATAATCTTACATCCTTCGGAAGTGCATTTGACCAAGAAAATCAACAACAAAACAACAAGTAAATAAATAAACAAGTAAAAAAATGTGGTCTTTACAAGGATTAAACCGAAACAAAGACGAATCTTGTTCGTTAATGTTCGGCGTTCAGTAAGAAATCGAAAAAAAAGGATTTTTTTAAGGCATACAACAACAAAAATTTCAAAAGTACATGTGGAGCGTATGTCTGTCTATATATAAATAGTAAACGAGTGCATTTTTGTTTTAACAGCTTTATATACTTAAAAAGATTCTTTTGCTAATTGTTATCCTATAGTTGTTATACTTGCTTAATCTCTGAAGATCTCTAAAATGCTGTAATTAAGTATCAGTAACCTTAATACTATAAAGCAAAAAATATCAAATTTGTTACTTTTTATTTAATAAACCGGAAATTCAAACCAAATTTATTGTACCGCAAAGATTGTCCAATTCTGATTATTTCATTATTATGGCAAACAAATATTGTAGATCTCACTCTCTCGTTATCTCTCTATGTTGGCAACAGTCAAGGAAGGAGAGGATTGTTCAATTAGTGCGGTTTTTCTATTTGACAATATTGTAATTAAGAGGCCATTTTTTGTTTGTTTGCTTTTATTATGAAAATGCCAAAAACAAGTCCGAAACAAAAAGGTAACAAATAATAGATTTTTAGCCACTGACCATCCAAAGAAAATAAAAAGATAGTGAAACTTTATTAAAATCTTCTCAATTTTTAGGCAATATTTTTTGTAAATGATTAATAGAGATTCAAAAAGATGAAAACTTTTAATGGATTCTAATAAAATGATGTTTTAAGAAATGCTTTTTTATTTGTTTGCTAATTTTTCGTAGCAGAATTTTGCTCTAAGCCAAATTTGGACTGAACCAAAAATTTTAGGAAATATTCAATATTTTAACGAATTGGTCATGAACTTTGACCTTTGACTTTGTATACTAGAACGTTTTGCCATTTTGTTTTCCGCAAAAGTTTATGGTTGTGAAAAACAAGTTATTAATATTTTAATCAATATTTGAGAATTACTAGCATTAACAAAAATTGCAACATATTTGCATTTAACAATATAATATTGCTTATGAAAATCCTGAACACAACAATTTATTTAAAGCAATCAATTATAGTATGATTCTGCAGTAAAATAAAAGATGGCTGCCTTAAAAAAGTTTAGAGATCCTGGACCAATGAAAAAGAAAATAATATAATAATTCTTGCAAAAAGAAACGTATTCAATACAAAAAGCCAATCGAATAGATTGGTTGGTTGGTTGGTTGGTTTACGTGGCTGCCTGCTACGCGCAAGCATTCAAGTAGAATCAATGAGATTCCGTTTTGACAGACCACTCCACTCGTCAGTGTCAACCTGATTTAGGTCCGAATCCAGGCCTCAGATTCGGAGTAAGATTCTAGATCCATCCCGTCGAATTAAGGTATCTAATGAGGTCACCTAGACCTATCCCTGATACCTCCGAGAGATCGTCTATTATGCTGTTGCCTAGAAATTTGAGTCTCGAATGGTGTAAGGCCGGGCATTCGCAAAGAAAGTGGAAGACTGTTTCCTCTTTGCTTTGATCCCGGCAACTACGGCAGAACGCATTGTAGGAAAGGCCCATCCTGTTAGCGTGTCTCCCGATAACCCAGTGCCCCGTCAATACTGCGACGAGCCTCGAGATGTCCCTACGGTTTCTGTTAGTTAGTTGTGTTGTGCGCTTAGCGTTGTAGTAAGGCCACATTTTCTTAGCCACCTTGCACGTGCTCAACCTACGCCACCTGTCTTCAGCTTTCTGCCTGAAATGGTTGAGAATGAGATTTCTAATACTGCCAAATGGCATGTCTACCGATTCAGCAATGGAGACGTCCATGGCAGATCCAGCCCTGGCCAGTTCATCCGCCTGTTCGTTGCCCTGGAAGTTGCTATGTGCGGGAACCCAGATGAGGGTAACGTCAGTCTGACTACCTAGTCTGGATAACGCGTCCTTGCACTGGCTAACTAAGGTAGAAAAAGTAGTGTGTGACCTTAGAGACAGAAGTGCCGCTTGGCTATCGACAAAGATGCCGACTCTTCCTTGGACACCCCTGTCAATCAAAACCCTACACGCCTCCCTTATGGCCAATATTTCCGCCTGAAATACACTAGCTTCATCAGGAAGTCGGAATGAGAGTTTTATTCCAAGGTCACTCGAAAATACTCCAGAGCCCACACCGCAGATCATTCTTGATCCATCAGTATACGTCCTGAAGTTAAAGTCTTTTTCTATGTTTCCCCCCTTCCACTCCCGTCTGGATGGAATAAGAACTTTGAACGTACTGTCAAAGTCCAGATGAGGTACCATGTAATCGGTGGGTTTCCTCAGTGTCGGTGGTAGCTGATCTAGGATTTTGGCATGGCCATAGGTCCTTGATCTCCACCTCCCAGATGCCGCTAGTCTTGCCGCACTGCTTGAGGATGCCGCCAATACATGAAGGTCGATCGGAATCAGATTTAGCATAGCATTCAGAGCCTCTGAAGGACTAGTACGTAAACATCCAGTAATCCCGATGCAAGCAGATCTCTGTATTCTGTATAGTTGGTCCACCACATATTTCTTATTTGTGGCGGGCCACCATACTACTGATCCGTAAGTTAATATGGGACGTACAATTGCTGTGTACATCCATTTAAGCATGTTAGGGGTTAGGCCCCATTTGGAGCCAAACATCCTCCGACAGGAGTAATAGGCAACTGTGGCCTTTTTGACCCTGTGTTGCACATTTTGTTTCCACAATAGTTTTGTGTCCAGGATGACTCCTAGATATTTTGCATTGTCCGATAGAGACAGTTCCCGATTATGTAGCCGAGGGAGTCTAAAGCTCTGGACTTTGGTCTTAGTAGTAAAAAGTACCAGCTCCGTCTTGCTAGGGTTCACACTTAGACCACAACCTGTAGCCCATTTGCTGAGTGTACCCAAGGCACTGGACATGATATCACTTATCACGTCCGTGAACATCCCTGATACCATTATTACTACATCGTCCGCATAAGCCACAGCTTTCACTCCCGCAGTGTCCAGTCTGAGAAGAATTGTGTTAACAACGAGAAGCCATAGCAGTGGAGAGATCACCCCGCCCTGTGGTGTTCCTCTGCATGCCCATTTTGACCTCTCGCTGTTTCCTAGTTTTGCGGTGACGTTTCTTGCCTTCAGCATGGTGATAATCCAGATGCTGATGTATTCCTCTACATCGGCATCCTGGAGAGACTGTTGAATGGCTGTCACTGATACATTGTTAAAGGCGCCTTCTATGTCTAGGAAGGCAGCCAAAGTGTATTGTTTATTTTCAAGGGATCTCTCTATGAACCTTACCACCTCATGTAGTGCTGTTTCAGTAGAGCGTCCCTTAAGGTAGGCATGCTGACTTCCTGAGAGAGTTGACGACCCAACAAGTCGATGTCTAATGTGAGAGTCTATTAATCTTTCCAGCGTCTTGACCAAGAAAGATGAAAGGCTGATTGGCCTGAAGTCTTTTGCATTCTCGTGACTTCTCTTGCCAATCTTGGGAATGAAAACTACTTTGACCTTCCTCCAGCTGGTTGGAACGTAGTTTAGAGAGAGACAAAGTTTGTAGAACCTAAAAAGCCAGGGTATGATAGAGCTTTTCGCGCTCTGTAACATCTTTGGCGTAATGCCATCAGGACCCGGCGATTTAAATGGGGAAAAACTGTCGATTGCCCATGAGATTCTCTCCGGGGATAAAATATTCTCATTGACAGCATATTGTTGCCCACTAGATGAACTGTCTGACCTAGTCGTGTCCGTACAGCCCGGGAAGTGGGTGTTAAGGAGGATATCTAGTGACTCTGCAGAGGAGTCTGACCAGGAGCCGTCCGCCCTTTTGACGAAGGTTGGACAGGAATGGCTCATGGACAGAGCCCTACTAAGCCTTGCAGAGTCTCTAGTGTTATCTATTGACTCACAGAAATTCCTCCATGACTTTCTTTTGGCGATTTTTATAGCTTTTTTATACGCTGCAAGCCTTTCGCGATATGGTTGCCAGATTTTGTTCTCGTAGCAAGTGTTGAAGGCTCTACGTACCTCCTTGCGTAGCTTAGAGAGTTCCGTGCTCCACCATGGAGGGTAACTCTTCTTAGCTTTCGTTAAGGGGCAGGAAATCTCGAAGGCTTTGCTAATAGCCTTGTTGAAGACCTCCACATTGTGTTCAAGTCCAGTCGTATTGTCGATTTCTGGAACTCTTTTTAGTTTCTGTTTCAAAATCCCGTTGAACCTGTTCCAATCGGTTCTCCTCGGGTTTCTAAAGCATTGTTTTTCTTTGTTTTGTAATATGACCTCAAAGAGTATCCAATTGTGATCGGAGAAGGATCTCTTATTGGATACCCTCCACTTGTCAACTGAAAGCTTGAATTTGTCATTAATGAGAGTAATGTCGAGAACCTCTTCCCACCCACTAAATCGATCCGAACTCGGAAAGATAAAAGTCGGCGAAGTGCCGGAATTACATATAGTCAGTTTATTAAGGTTAATGAAATCTAAGATATGCTCACCTCTGTCATTGATCTCACTGCTACCCCATATTGTATGCCTGGCATTGGCATCACAACAGAGGATGATGTCTTCATTGGCGCCAATGGATGACACGACAGCTTTCGCTTCGGCTGGCGGTGCTTCTTTGTCGTGTGCCATATAGCATGATGCGATAAGGAAGCTCTTACCATCTGACAACTCGACCCTCGCAACTGTAAGGTCCTCTGAGCTAAACTGAGTACAAAGAAAAATATTAATATGTTTTTTGGCTATTAGACATGATCTTGGCTTACCATTTCCTTTAGCATATAGTACGTTGTACAGGGACCTCGGGAATCCCTTAACCTCGGAGTTTGCTACCCACGGCTCCTGTACCGCGCAGATATCGAGGTTCTCTTCGGCTAGGAGAACCTTTAGGTTGTCTGTTGCACACTTCGAGTGCTTGAGGTTTATTTGAACAACCTTTATCGCCATTGCGGAGTGTTCTTCGTTATCTTTATTGCGGTTCTGACAGCTGCATTCCAACCAGAAGGTTGTTTGCAGCCTCGACAGCGTCGGCATCAGAACCGCTTGGGCGCAACACCTTGACCTTGGCGTCTCTTACCCCGAAGAACAATTTGGAGCCCGCTTTCTCTAGCGCCACTGCTCCTTGCTCCGTTATGGACAGCATTAGGCAAGTACCACTGCTGCCGTGGTCCTCGGTGCGGATAACTGACCAGTCATCCATTGGAATGCTGGGGTTCTGAAGCTTCAGACACTCCAGCATTCTGCCACCGTTCTTGCCCAATTGAGGTAACCAAACTCTTGCTCGCGGTCTCATCGGAATTTCCTCCGCAGGGATAAGCTTAAGGCTTAGCCCATCCCAAGTGTCACTAATCTTAGCGATACTAACGCTGAGGAACTCCTTTGAGAACGCGTCCAAGCACTTGATTACCCTGTAACCCCGGTGTATCTCACTGGAGTCGAAGCGAGGTGCCGGCTTATCCTTATTGGTGAGGACGTAGTCCATTACGAGCTCAGCCAATTTAGATTCGACGGCACCCCACTCCGTTGTTACAGGGATTAATCTGCCGTTTTTATGGTTTGCCAGAGCCATCAGAAGATGATCCTTAACTACCTCGTTAAAGGGTCTTCGGATGGATGACGACGTAAGTTGTTGAGGAGGGGACCCCTTTGGTGCGACCTTCCTTTTTTTGGGTGACTGACCGCTTTCTGTCTGAGAGCGGTTTCTTTTGGAGCTTTTTACTTCTTGCTGGGAGAGCGGTGCCTTTTTGGACGTACTTGGTAGCGAATCCATAAACTTATGGTAATCGTCTACCACGGCCTGGTACCTCACCTTGTCCCCAGCATCAAGCTCATGCGTAACTCCATTCGCTTCATTCTTGGCAATCTTGTCTAGAATGAAGACGGCTTTGGAGTAACGGGACTTAAGGAGGTCTTTCTGACTCCTTTTCTTAGGTTTGCCCTTTGGCCGGTTGTCAGGCTCGACTATCGGTGTTGGGCTTTTGAGGGTTTTTGTGTTTTCTTGTGCAGATAGAGGGGTACTTTGGATTTTACCCTCACCATCCGAGAGGCCGACTACTGTCTCCTGGCTGGAGGCAAGAAGGTCGTCCTCTGAAGAGATGTCTTCCCTTCTCTGTTGTTTTTTGTTCTTGTTGTTGTTGTTGTTTAGTGTTGTTGAATACATATGTTGGTCCCACGAGTAGGCCAGTAAGGGGAGAGACCATCCACGCAGTGACGGCGTGCGTGAACTAGACAAAATAATTACAACCGGTCCGTGTCCTGGCACCGGAGGGGAGTTGTTAGGGACTAGTCCTCTTTAACCACTAACTAGCCATTCAGGTCCTCGGCACAGCTACCTACCACCTTGACCTTACAAGTGGGGGAGTGAAGGGATAATTGGGAGAGGGATAGAGGTTGATGAAGGAGATTATCAGGAAATGGGAAATGGGAAGGAGGAGTGGTTAACCTTTAGTTATGAAGGCCTTTTTATTTCCATATTCCAAGACAGGTCCTGTTTGTGCAGGAGCATGGACAGAGCCTGGAATGGAATAGAAAACACAGCCGACACTTAAGCCACCACATCGCGACAAGATAGTTAACCAGGTGGCGGATCGAATAGATTACAAAATCATCTCAACTTTGCGAAAGTCCAAAACCCGCTGGGATCAAACTGTAAACGTACGCTTTCAAAATCAGTCCATAAATAGTTACACGATAATCAATGCTTTTGCCGGGAAACTTGCCTCTCCGAATTAAAAAAAAAAATTTCAAACAAAAAAATGATACTGGAAAATCGGTCCAGAAACGACGGAGTTATCCGATAGTCAATATTTCGTGGAAAAACTTTTGCCGATTACCAAGAAAATTTATTGAACCAACCTGCAAGTAAGCCCATTCAATCAAACAAAGAGTTTTGAAAAACGCTCCAAAAATTAATTATTTAAGTGATAATTAATATTACGGAGGGTCAACTTGCCCCTCCGATTTTTTAAATATTTTATGGGACCAAACTGCAAGAAAAATTAAAATAAAATAATTTAAGAAATCGGTTCATAAATGGAATAGTTATCCGTAACCCCTCATTTAGGGAAGTCGGTTAAAAAGCAACCATAGTATGATTCTACACAACAATAAAATTCAACATGGTTGCCTCAAAAGAAAGTTTAGATTTACCCCCAAACGGTGATTTTTAGTCATGACTAAATATCATGACAATTTTTTTTTGGTAATCGAGCAGGGTAGAGAAGAAAGAGGGGTATAAAAATAATCATGTTTTCTGTTTTCCTTGGATTTATTTGTTGCGGTTTTTGTTATTATGTTTTATTCTTTTCCTACTCTCAAAAAAGATTGACCGATTATACGCTAAAAACTGAACACTTCAAGAGAAATAATCCATGCTTAAAAAATCATAGTATAAATGCAAGAGTATTTACGAAGATACTTACAAAGATAAGATGAAAAAATTCATGAATTTTTAGTCATCTTATAAATCGGGTGTTAGTTGGTTAAAAATATTCAAATACACAATTTTGGCAATTTATTTCTTGAAAATAATGTTTTTTTTACGTATGAGGTAGGGTTTAAAATGCCTTCGCACTTACAGTGACCGTTTTCAGCTGCGTCGAGTGGTGTTTCCACTAAAACAATCCCTCCTCTTTTTCTGGGTAAACTGCCTTCCAGGAACTGCTGTCTATATTACTTATGGAAGGCCCAGAAACAACGTCCTATAAAAAGGACCGTTCTCTATTCGCCCACGTCTGGGTCCGTCATTTGTAGCCAGCCTGATCCTGCTGGTTCTCCTTCCTCTGTTGATGAGAGCTCGCTTTACAGCGATGTATCGAGATCTCTATATTTCATTCGTAGAACGTATTCGATGTATGTAGTTCCCCACAGCGCTCCATTTGTTCTCACATTCCAGCATTTTGTTGACTATGTTGTCAGGGTTAAACTCTTGAAAATAATATGGCACTAATTTATTGTTACTAAACATCGTCATACTCGTATATTATAAATTATGAATTAAAAAAAAGACATGTGGCGCTCGGGTACTGCCGCGGTAAAGTTATTGCATAGCATTTTTCATCAACTTATGCAATTATATTATTACGTTTTGTTTAATAACTCCGTTGTTTTTCTGGCAATACTGTATGTTAATGAAATCAAAATCAATAGCATACTTTAGGGGTTAACACACATTGGGCGATTTAAATACTTAAAAAACAAAAGACTTAAGAAACAAACTTACTGCCTGTTTTTTCGTTTCAAAAACAAAAGACTTAAGAATCAAACGTTTCAAAATTTCTTGACTCGGTCGCCTCAAAGCCCGCGATAGAAGCTATTCAATAGCTTAATAAAATTAATTCAAGTCACTGAAAAGAAATACCTCATAAGCAGGTCTAGCCCCTTTTGACTTGCTTAAGTATGTACATACATACAAACATGCATACATAATATGTATGTAAGTATGTACGAGTATATACATATGTACATACATACATACATACGTACGTAAACATTAAAAATCTATTTTCTCTTCTAATCCTTTTCATAAGAAGCTGTAACAATAAAATCTTAATCCTTTACTCTTACCCTACATTACACGCATTCACGTATGTATTATGTATGTATGTATGTCTGTCTGTATGTTTGTTGTCTTCATCATTTCCTGCAAAGATTGGTATCTCTCTTGCAAAACAATGGCGTTAATAAGCCTTTTCCCTTCCATTGTACGATTTAGCCAAAATTTAGAGAAAAAAATATTGTACATAATAACAAAATTACATATATGTATTTGTAGAGGCGTTTACAAAACATGTCAAAATTTTGCAAAATGTTGCTTGACCTTCTTCGCTTGCTGCATTGCCTCAACATGACATTCTCGAAATTTTTGATGGATTTGTAAAATTTTCTAAATAATACTAAATCGCATTTCAGTCGAAAAAAAAGGAGTAACAATTTCAACATAATTACACTTTGTCTATGTACGATATACAATAAATAGTAAATACCAGCGAGTATCGTACTAATCGGGAATACCGATTGAAGATCGTTGTGCATAAATTATATCTACACAAACAAAAAGAACAATGTCTGATTGGAAATGGATTAGGATTTGAAATGGGATTAAAATTTGCTGTACAATATTTCAGGCTCGAATAAAATTTTTATTTATTTTAATTGATTGAGACAAATGTTGTTATTGGGTAGATGGTTTTTATTTTTCTTTTCAATTTTAACTTTAGAATTGTTAATTGCTTAATTTAAAGTTTTTTTGTAATTGGCGTCTGTCGTACATATACACGTATGAGAGAAGAAAGTGTCCTGGCTCTACTTCATAGGCGAGTGTAAATGGGATTCCATTAAAATTTAGAACTATTGTGAATGTGTGAATTTTCAAGCAGCTGTTATTGTACATGAATTCTGTTTTGTTGAGATTATTATATATTTGAGGTTAAATCAGATGCCCACAACTGAGTTCATTTCTCACTTTGTTATTCCGAAGAAAAATGGAGGCACTTGTGACCTCGCTGTGACTCGGTGGTGCTTGTGAACACATATATTCACACGGTGTTAAGAGCACTGTGGGTATAAGCCGAAAAGCAGGTATCAGAATGTGTGTAGCGAAGCACACCGGCAATAGTTTTTTTATATAAAACTGAATCATACATGTTAGATATCACATGTTTACTTGTCCATAGTAGATCGAATGTACATATGTTTACTTCTTTAAAGTATACTTTTTTGTATGACTTTATTATGGTCTAGTAACAATTTTAATGTTAATTTCGTTCTAAAATTTATTCGTTTTTAGTTATAAATATTTTACTATATTAATTTTAAAAAGGCACGAAAATCTAACTTTATATGAGAATCACCCATATGCGTATGTAGTATGTATCGATGGCTTAATATAGAAAGGTCGTATCTTTGTTTTTTTTTTCAAAATCGGTTTTTTTACATGTTCTGGTACACAAAACTCAAATACACCTCCCTTAAAAAATTCAGTTTCCAATGTTGACGAATAACAGATTTAAAGTAATTAATAAAAGCCCAAACTAACTACTAACTAAAGATTTTTTGAGTTTTTTCCTTCTCCTGTAAAGTAGCTAAAAGTTGAGATACGACCTTTCTATATTAAGCCATCGGTATGCATGTATGGATGCATTCATATATACGATCATAGATGCATACGTATGTACATATTAGCCGTTTATTTTGAAAATGGCATTAGTCACTTTGATTTTAAGTCGAGATATTTAAGAGTTTTCATTTAAAAACGTTTAAAAATATAGAGAAATACTGAGAAAAATATCAGTATCATGAGATAACAAATACAAGAAAATATTCTCGAAAGTTAGCATCCATATTTTTAAACGTGTTAAAACGCAAACCCTTAAAGATCTCGACTTAAGAACAAAGTGACTTATGCCACTTTCAAAATAAACGGCTCATATGTAAGTTTGATAACCTTGATCAGTTTACTTTCATTCATAGATTACTAATTTTAATATTTGTCTGTTAGTGTTTACTTAAGCGGCAGTTATTACAAATTAAAATTTTATTTATAAACAAATATTTATTAATTTTATATATAAATTTTACTGTGAAATTTGTCTGTAATACAAACATTAAATTTCACTTTTTGTTGATATTGAAAAGAATTTATCAGTTTTGCCTACTAAAGTAAATTACAATGACAGACAGCTGGACGACTAGTATTTATACTAGTATTTTATAAAAGTTCATAGACCCTTATTTCACATAATGTGATATGAAACGCAAAACGGTCTAACTGACATTTTCATTATTTGACAGGAGATACAAAAAATATGCAAAAATTAATTTCGAATTTGTGATATATCTTGTGAGGCGTAATTGTTAGACACTTTAAATCCTTACAGGATGATAAAATAAAAGAAATTGAAAAATTAAGGAATTTATTGACCAAAAATTTAATATTGGTCATTCTATTTTCCTTTTGATATTTTATTAATAAAACGGCAATGTTTGTTCACTATTTCCGATTATTCGTTAGTTAGGGCGTTTTGCGTTTTAAGTAACGATACACATATATGTACGTAAATACATGCAGATTTACATACATACAAATTGTATTGATTTAAGATTAGAAATTTCTATGTATGTATGTATATGCGTATGTGTTATTTAAATTTTTAGATTTGTGAATGGAAAGCTTTTTTTTTAAAATAGTATTTTTAATATATTTCATAGGGCACTTTCTGTGAAAAAACTGCCATTTACGATTTGGACACAAATCTAATGTACCCCTAAAATGAGAACTGAAAGCGAATCTAAGATCAAAGCTTGACTCGAAAGGAAAATGGAAACAAATTCAAGAACATAAAGAATGAACCTAATATATTTAGGTTAAGGCAAGCGATAACTTTGCATCATGATAGGACAGGATTAACGTGCTTATATTTTTTTAAACTTGTTACAACCCATCTGCCAGCCACACGAAATCAATTTCAGATCATGTCATGTTTATTAGCTAACGACAGCACAAACAAAGTAAATAAACATATCGATATTTTTTGGTGGTCATGTATCATACATATGTACGATTGACTAACTGTCATCTATATGAAGACAATATGTTATTTCGCTAACTTGTCTATTATCTGTTGTATGTACACTGTTTTTTTTTTTAACTTATTATTAGTTCAACGTGCTGTCATTTATTTGAACTATTTTGGAAAATTCGTTCAAGAACAAAAACAATGATGACTAATTGTCATCAATATGTAGACAAAATTTTTATTACATTCTCGTTCGATAATATAATAATATACGCGATGCTACTCAATTCAACTTTTGGAAAAATTCATTCAAGATCAAAAACAATGATGACTAATTGTCATCAATATTTAGACAACGTTTTTGTTATTTTCTCTAATAATACAACTACATATATAATTTCTTTTAGTGTAGATATCCATCATAAAAAAGGGTTCATCTCCGTTTTTTTTTTTTTTTTTTTTGTCAACTCATGCCTGATACCTGCTGTGTTTCCTACGCACCGTACAACATTTTTTAACGCAATTAAAAATATACATTTATATTTGTTATTGCATAATTTTTTAGCGTTTATTTTCTTAAAAAATTCTGGGAAGCAATTATTTACACTAGGTAGAAACTGCTTAAATTTTACACACACACAAACCTGCATGTTTTTTCCCAAAGTTTTATGGCAGCATCTATGCCAAAAAAATACTATTCATTTTATAAAATTGGGTATTAAAGGGTTTAGACTTTTTTTAACTAAGAACTGTATATAGCACGAAAAACTGTCACTAGTAATTAAAATTTAATGGCCAATTGATGATAAAATGGTTTATGATGTGTTTTATAAAAGTGGTTTATACATTTCCTAGAAGTTTAAAAAGAGTTTGGAAAATAGAGGAATGTATACAGAGAAAAAAATTTATGGTAATTTATTTGTAGAAAAGAATAGTTAGGGATTTGGACTTTTTCCTACACCATTGCTACTCTGATTCGTACAAGGAATGCAGTGAGTGGCCTTCGAAAACAATATATTTGTTACGTTTTGTTTTATTCTCCAATTTTATTTAAAATTAATTTATATCTAAACGTTCAATCCTACGACGGGAATTAATTTTATGTTTTATCACTAAAATTTTTATTTTCAATTACCGTAAATTTCTAAAAAAAAAGGTTTTTTATCACATGATTAATTAATGGACCCTCGTGCTTCTTATAAAGCTTGTGAAACCACTAGCACTGGTCGAGCACGATGCCCAACAGCATATCCTTACTTGAGGAAATAAAATGTGCATAACAGCATGTAAGTACATGCCTTAGGGAACAGAGTAGCATCTCTCGCAGAACATCGTAAGGTCAACCGAATATTCGAACAACACTTCTCTAGCCTGCAAGTAAGCATTGATTTGTGGTTTTTATTGGCTCCCGTGGTACCAGTGTAAGGTTACCAGTCGAGCCTTGAAAAAAACCGGCTAGAGATAAAGTTTCACAGAACATGTTAAACTACTTTCTTTTATATTTTATATCTACGGCCGCTGCCGTGTTATTTCATAAATTTGGCGTAGAGACACATAAGTTAATGTCTGAAAAAAAAATCCAAAAAGCATAGCACTAAGGTGTGGTTAGTCAACAAGATGCATAATCATGATCCCCAGCAGAGTCTTACATAGTCAATAGTATAAAAAACATGGTAAATAATAAAATATTAATTTAAATATCAACATACACAGCAGAACAGAACAACGTTATTTTCGGTAAACCAAATCATAGTCAGAGATCTATGTGTAACAATAATGTTTATCTCTTCTTGTCAGTTTCCTCCGTTGAACTTAATTGAAATTTTAATTTATACAAATTTTTTGATAAATTTCAATACGAGAATTACATCACAACTAAATTGATATTAACCTGATATTTATTACAGCAAATCCCAGTACTATCGTTCGGTTTCTGGTAAGACAGGGATGTGTTGTGATCAGTATCGGATTAAAATTAATTTAGTAGTGAAGTAATTCTCTTATAAAAATTTCCCAAAGCACTTGTATATAAAAAAAGCAGTTAGTAGAAATATATAAATGATGTTAACATGTCATGTCCATATTTTTTTTTCTGTGTACCATTTCATCCTTTACTATTTTACAATTCTGAGCACATTAGCGCTGGCAGCTACCTAGAATATTTTTCATAATTTGCAAGGTTGTTCTTGAATTTAATTTAATTGTTCATATTATTTTTTTTTTTTTAGAAACACAAATAATAAAGCATTAAAAAAGGATTTCGACCATCACAAGGTAAAGGATTGCACAAAAATTGCATGGTGAAAAACAACTAGAACTCGCTTTAGTTTTTAGTTTATTTTTGGTTGTCTCCTATGTGAGTGCGTGTGTCTCAAGTACAAAAATATTGAAAGGGAAATTTCTTTGAAAAGTGACCAAACATTTAATATCAGCTAATAAATGCAATTTATGACACCTTTTTTACAAAACTGAATGTGTGTTTTGACACAAAGCGCTATCACATAGTATATCATAGTATGTGTGTACTCTCACTTTCACGTTTTTTTTTTCAAAATGTAGAAAACAGATAACAATTTAAGAAAGAATGTTTTCCTATGCTACTAACTGAATTTGTATTTTGTGACAAATTTTTTTAAAAAATCGTTTAAATGATTTTTTATATCTCACGAAAGTGGTTTTATAATGAGTTTTAATCCAGAGATTGCGCGGTTCTTGCGATACATGTGAGTAGCTACATATTTTGTTGCATAGACTCTACAGCCTGCAATAAAAAATTGTAGATTTTTATTTACAAAATTTATTATCGCGGTTGGATTTTATGAAAACAGCTGCGATATTTTGCATTTATTGAAAATGGCAAAAGGATTCAGTTTTTTAATAGCTCCTACTATACTATACACCAGCGTATGTAGGGGCTTTAGTGCCCTCGTAATGGCTTCTTTAACGAATTCCCATGAGGTGAGTGATGTTTAAATCTAAGCGGCAGGAATGTGGCCCTCTCTGAACTAAAAATTCAAGGAAAAAGTTTATTATTTCAATGAAATGTTCATTAATTTTCAGCAAATGTAAAAGTGCGTTCAATCAATGAAATAGTTCATTAATTTTGGAATAAAGTAACACCAATGATTATTTGCAATGTACCGTTTTACATTGAACGTCAATGATACGTACGTACATTGAATCAAAGTATTAATGCAAATAAAATTAATGAATTTAGATCCAGGAGTTATGTAAAATAATTTTCATCGGTACATTTTCAGATATATTTCTAATCATTTGCTAAAGCTACGCTTTAGAATAAACCAACTTAATTGGTCATATCAAGGGTTAACGATTTAAAAAATTTTCATATTTCTATTACAAGAACTAAATTAAAAAAAAACAAAGTAATAATTTTGCTTCAACTCTTTATTAAATTATAATAACATTTTCTTTAATTAAACAAACACGTACGTTTTAAGGCACACATAAAACTCTCTCACGATATTCCACTAACGGTATTTTGTTTACTTTAGCTCTTTGTCCTAAATAAATAAACCGTAAAAAAATATATTTATACTTCCGTTTGTCGCGTCAATATAACAAACCAAATTTCTAGGTCAATAGAGAAAGTGGGAGAGATAGAGAGGGAGAAATTAACTGGACAATATGAAAACGGAAGACCGAAAGTAAGAAAAATAAAAGCATAAAGCAGCAGAACATTAGCGAAGACATCTCCTACGAAAATAACGGTAACACGCATACGAATACTTATTCAAGCAAAATAAACAGTTACGATAATATTTGTATTAAAAGGAAGAGAATAGAATAGACTAAATTAATCTCTTCTTGAAAAGTCTTCAAATACATTTTGGTACTTTTTGGAAATTCAAGTACTTAAAGAATATTTTTTTTAATCTTTTTTGTAATTGATGTAGTACTGAATACAAAGACAGATAGAGCCTTGCAATTTTGCATTAATTCCAATATACTCGTATGTATAGTTCCAAAAAGGAGGGATTATTAAAAATTAAAATCCTAAAAGGATACACAGGGGGTAAAAACGGCTAAATTGCGTAGCCGTTTATCTCAGGATATTTACTAAATAAATGTAAAATTAAAAAAAAAAAATCAATGACAAGTTAAAAAAAGAGCCACATCCTGTACTTTTGTATATTTGGTACTTTTTTGAAATTTTTACATATAGGGTGCTAAAATTTACAAATATAACATTTGATACTCTTCACAAGCAATAAAATTTTAATTGTATTCTTGTCTACTCAAAAATCCATCAAGTACACGCTGGTACTTTTTGGCTGTTGCAAATTTTACCCCTTTTGGTACGTTTTTCTATATGTATGTGTGTAACTATTTAAAAACTATTTTAGAAAATTTAGGGGTTTCCCCTGTCGTTTTCCTTGAGTCATATTAAATTTTGCCATTATCAACTAATTTATAATAAGGTCGTTAAGCAGACTTCAGGTAAACTTTGGTACTTTTAACAACTCATTTACCTAAAATGTGCATCAGACACAGTGATTATTTAACAGATTACATTTTTCACAATATAAAATTGCAAAAACAGAAAGTTACGAATCACATGGCACCTTTTATGTATATCAGAGATACTCTTATCTTATTTTCTATATGTATTTGCAATTTTTTTGAAGATACACTTTTTAAGTGTAAATTTTTCAAAATAAGTTCCATTTGAAGAAGGTACAATTTTGTAGCACTTTTTAAAAGGGTTGCTTTTACGAAAATATTTTTGCCAAATAAGTACCTGATAAAAAATATACTTATTGAGAAATATACCTTCTAAAAAAGTACTCTTCCAAAAAAAAAAACACTTGTTAATTAATTAATTAAGTAAATATTGAAAAAATGTTTTTTTTTTCAGAAATACTTCTTTGAAGAAATAATTTTTTGTAAAAACTACTTTTTAAGGAAATGCCATTTAAAAAAAGTACTATTTGAAGACATACTTTTATGGGAAAAGTACATTTTTACAAGAAACATTTACATTAAATTAATTCTATAAATAAACTAGACGGAATTCCTCTGGGAGACAACTAATAATTTAATACTTCATAATTTACATTTAAAAATAATTTTCATTCATCAAAACTTTTAATTATCATTCTGCAGTCTTTTATTGTTAACGATTCGATTTCTTGCTCTAATTATTTATCATTTTCTTTGGCAGCACACTTCCCATAAAAGTCTATTAAAAATTTCTATGCGAACAAAAAAAGGATTAAATATTTATTTGCCGAAATTTATCTGAAACAATATTTAGAAGAACATTGAAATGCTTAAATGATCTGCCGAAAAATAAAACACAACAAGTTTTCAAGGAAAACTGGTTGCATATTTTTGTTTTAATGTAAAGTTAATTCTGAGAATAATGCTTGGGACGATCACTGATCATTGTTGCAATAAAATCTATAGTACCTTGAACAAAATTTTCGCCAAAACGAAAATTTCGCAAGTTGAAAATGTGAAATATTTTGCGTATTTAAATGAAAGGATTTTTGTCATATCAAGTAAAGGATTTAAACAAATAAGCAGAATTAAAGTTAAACTGCAAACATGCATAGAAATGCATGCATAATAAAAATCTTGCCTGCTGTGTTCCGTTCCTTTTATTCACTTCTTTATTACCCAAATTATGCCAGTTAAACAATAACAACAACTACTAACTGACATCAATTCATACAGAGTTACAGTGTAAGCGCGTGTTATTTAATCCTTGTAGTTAAAATCCTTTTAGTCATTTCGTTTGAGCAAAACTAATGCAAACAGACATACATACTTACATCCATATATACATACATACATACATACATATATATGCTGGTATGGGTATGTGTTTGTTTTCATTCTTATCATGGATTTGTTGGACTTTAATAAATAAACAATAATAGTAATCACAACACCACAACAAGCTTACAAGATTTATGAAATAATTTTATTTTTTTATGTTTGTTTTTCTAAAGATTTATAAATTTCTTTAGAATATCCATCCTCAACTGAAATGTAAACGTAAAATATCAAAGGCAATAAGAATTTTAAAGGATCAATGCTCAGCAGCAACTACAGCATGAAGAGGAATAGAATATCTGAGAAAACTATGCAACATATATAAGTTATAATTAAAGCAATTCTTATTGATCTTATTTAAGCACCTAAAGATGATTGAGGGATATTTGAAATTCTTACAACCCACCCGAGCAGCACCTACTGTTTCACCTAAAGCGGACTTGTGAGTTTTAGTTGATGGGTTGTTCAAACAATCAAATCGTTAGGCGAATCCCACCGCTTCCATGCATTAGCAGAGACTAAAGTAATTTGCATTTAAAAATAAATTGGCAGATAATTGCCTTCTTTTTTGTACATCGTCTGGGAAGCATGAAATTTTTTAGCACATCCACAAACCCAAATATCTTTTGGCGGACATGGAAAAAAACTTTCCTTGTCCACTAAATAATAAATTTTTTTAAACAAAATTTAACATTAAAAAAATATTATTTGGAATAAAAAAATAAAGTTTTCAGAGAAATATTAGGTAGACATTGTTAACATATTTCAAGCAACAAAGGAAAAATTTTAATATTTACACATCCCTTTTGTAGATTTTTCAACAGCACTAGTTGAATAGAAACAAACGTTGTTTTTCGGTAAAAGCCACTAAACCTCGTCAGTATTTATGTGCAAATGCTTTTTTCACTACTTGTTAGGTAGCTTCGTTCAACGTTATTACATACTCTATTTATAAACAATTACAAATACAAATAGAATACGCGACTTATTTCTACTGGATGCTAGCTATGGAATTTTTTATTTTTTTGTTTTTATTTGATATTATATATTAAACATTACATTAGGGTACTTTTTTTTCATTCTCAAAAATACTATGATGAAAAGAACACTGAAACCGGAGTTAAATAATGAACGGTTTCGTTAACGTTGGATAATCAACGTAAACAATAGAATATGACAGAAAAAGAATTTTGCTCGCTTGCTTATATACGATCATCGAATGCATATAATATATTGCTACACCAAGTAGGTACTGGCAATTGTGAGTGACGAATTTATTACAGAAAAAACGTCAATAGCAGTTTTGCCGAACAAGCGGGGTTCTGTTGTTGAATTTTTGTAGTTAGAAGTTCTGTAAAAACGTATCAGCTGTTTCTTGCAGAATATACATAGCCGAATATACATATATTATCGGAGGAGGTGTTCACAAATTTAAAACGGCGCTTCGTCTTAATTATCAGGTTGAATAATTTTAAAGAAAATAAGTTAAAAACGTTATTTAATTAAAAAAACTCTAATCACTATAAATTTTTCATGAATATAATATTTTTTTATTCAAAATGGTCTTGTATTTAATGTGCTTAAAGTCGATGGCGGCGGTCATAATAAAAATTTATTAGCGATTACGCGGCAATTTTGTTCCGATCGGCTTGGTTTACTAAAACAAGCAGCTGTCTCTTGCTGTCACTTAGAACTGTAAGTAAAATTCAGTTTTCAACAGAATGGTCCGTAACAGAACAGAACAACTAATTGAAAATACATGTTTTGCATACTCAAAAAATGAACAGCTGATCCGGAACAGAACAGAAAGGCAAGACTAATTCTACCTTAATTCTACCTTAACCCAGATTTATATAAAAATTCCTTTTTAGGAGGTAAAGAGGGACAATTTGGTACTTTTATTACTCTTTAGTTTTGTTACAAATTATTTTTTTTCATTAGCGCTGACTTCCAAAACGTCAATTGCTTTGTGTTTGAACAAAGCATCACATTTCATAACGCCGCAGTACAATAATTATACAATGTATACCATTTCAAAACGCCGCCGTCAAGTATTTTTAGCGCAGTAAGAAAGCAAAAAAGGCATCTGTTTTATAGTTGTTGCATTGTTTCGGAACTTTGCAAATGTATGTGATTTAAATACAGCAGCAATGCTGTATACAAACCTTGTATACGAACGTTTTGGAAGTCAGCCTAACATTCACAACACTTTCTGGGGAATAAAAAAAAGGAAAGGTGGTACTTTTGCTTTGGGTACTATTTGGCTTTTTTTTCCATGAATGAATGGTATGCAGGCAGTCATAAACATAAATTTTTAAAAAAAATCACTAGTTCTATAAATTTTGTTTAATATGATCAGTTCGTGCACGTAAACTTGTTATTCCTGAACGCCACCATTGCAAAACCACACCCGCTCTCCACAAAACCCATCTTCTACTTGTTCGAAATCGTAGTATGTACAGAATCAGCGTAATTCAAGTACATAAGACCAATAAAATCGAAAAAAGATTTTTTTATTTAAATTGCTGATATACTCCCTTAAAATTATTAACAATTAATTTCTATGAAAACTTTTAGCACGCTATTTTCAAACCAACCGATTACTTCTATTACTAAAACATTGACGAAATTTTACTTGGCATTAGATAAAATTCTTAAGAAAATATAAACGTAAATAGTCCTTAAAATAAGAAAAAAAACATTTAAACCCTTTTTTTATACTATCACGAAAATTAACTTCCTTTTAACTCTTTTTAAAATTTCCCAAAACCCCTTTCGCTAAAATACCAAGAAAACGCGTAACTCTTTACAGCCGAACAAAAAAACAAAATAAATTAAAGACAAAAGGACATCTATAAGAAAAAACAAATCCTTTAGACAAAAATATGTCATAAAACCATAAAAAAAACTCAAAATTCATAGAAGAGAAAACATAAAAAAACAAAGTATGAAAAAATTGCTCATAAAAAAAAGAGTTCCAACGAAATTCGGCCAATATTATGTATAGAGCTGGAAAATAGTTGACAAGTTCATGCAAACAAAATTACAGGGGATGTGAGAACAAAATTTGAGTTTTTATTGAGTGATTTTATTCCTACATATGTATGTATGTAAGTACATACATTTTACGATAATGTTGTTTAAGAGTGTATGTACATACTTTAATTTCACTTTTTTCAAAACACAACTACCCCCATTTTGTTGATATAATGTTGAAAATAATCACCCTTTTGTTTCATTGAAATTGTCGCACACTGCATTGTTTGTCTGGACTGACTGACTACCTGCACGTTTAGTTAAACTCTTCTAAGGGAAAAAATATATTAACTAACTATATATACATACATACATACATACATAAAGAAAATATAGTAGAGTTTGAGAGAGGAAAGTAAATTGTAAATAAAATTTTAAAGAGTTGTAGCAGTGATGGAAAATTCAGTACTTTTGTACTATTTCAGTACCTTTTCACAGCAAAATACCACAGTACCCCCACGCCATATTTAGTACTACTTTTTTCTTTTGCTTTGTTCCCTGTTTAGAAATCTGCGTTATTTTTATAATAATTGACAACATTGGCTTCAAATCAAGAACATAACTCGCACAACTTTTGTTCTTTCGAAAACACACGAGACTAATTAATCTGGCATAAAATGTTATACATATACAAAGCTTTTTATATCAAAATGAATTAATTTTTAGTTTGTTGTTAAAATAGTTTTGTAATTTTTATATTAAACTTAATTAATTTTTAGCTACATAATTCGTTTATGTGTAATATGAATTAATTGTTTACTTTAAATAAATGCATTCGAGATACAAAAATGTACAGTTTGTCAAAAATATCTTTGCACATTAAAAAAAGGTTTAAAACGTTATTTTCATTCAAGAATTCCAACAACAAGTTGTTTGCATAATAGGTTTTTTTTTTGCACACATTCTGGTACTGCACTTGTTTACGACTATAAGACGCCAAAACTTTTAAAATAGACGCACACATTACAACAACAACAGCAGAAAAAGATGTTTACTCAAAATGAAAATTGTCAAAAAAATCTTTGCATATTGAGTGAGGACAACAACAAATGCTTTAATTTTCCGCGAATTTTGTGCATTTGGTTTTTTTATGTTATGGAATGTGAAAGAGGTTACATAGCGTTTAGTTATAAAGTAATTGTCTTACATACATGTAACAAGTGACCACATATTTATAGAAAAAAAAATGCCAGGAAAACGAGTTTCAAAAAATATTATACAATTAGTGTATTTCAATTATTATAAAGGCAAGTCAGCCAGGGAAATCGCTGATATGTTTTCTCTTAAAATCAGAACTGTGTACAACATCATATCCTGTGCTGAGAAAGAAGGAAGACTCGAATTAAAAGGGTCACCAGGCAGGCCAAAAAAAGTGACACGGCGAATTGAAAGCAAAATAATTAAAACTATTTACGATAAGCCGCAATCCAGCACAAGAGGATTAGCTCTGCAAGTGAAAAATGATTATGGAATAAGTGTATCACATGAAACGATCCGAAATGTACTACAAAAACACAAATATTCTTCACGAGTGGCTAGGAAAAAACCGCTGTTGTCAGTGCAAAATATTGAAAAACGATTAAGGTTTGCTACAGAACACATTTCACTTCCTCCAGAGTACTGGGATGATGTTATTTTCTCTGATGAGACGAAAATGATGCTCTACTATCATGATGGACCCCAAAGAGTTTAGCGTAAAGCTCTGACAGCACTAGAAAATAAGAATTTAATTCCCACAGTAAAGTTTGGAAAACTATCAGTAATGGTGTGGGGATGTATATCCAGCAAGGGAGTTGGTGAAATCAGGATTTTGGATGAAATAATGACCAAAGAAGTTTATCTTGATGTTTTAAAAAATGAACTGATCGGCAGCATTCGAAAATTTGGTTTTGTTGACCCGGAAAATTCGAATAAGTTCAAATACAAATATTATCAAGATAATGACCCCAAACATAAATCTTATTTATGCAGGTCGTGGTTATTATACAACTGCACCAAAGTTATTGATACCCCTGCCCAAAGTCCTGATATTAACCCTATCGAAAATTTGTGGGTCCATCTAAAGAAAAAGGTTGGAAAAAGATCACCAACCAATAAAAACGAATTGATAAGATTCATTAAAGAAGAGTGGGAAAAAGTACCACTAGAATATGATATCCCTAAGCTTATTAGTTCAATGCGCAGGCATTTGCAAGCAGTAATTGATGCTCATGGAGGACACACAAAATATTAGTAACTAAAAAGCTGCAAGGTTGCAGTAAACTAAATATTTTATAAAGTGTGCAAACATTTTTTTGACAGTAAAGAAATTGAATTTTTTTTATTTTTTAATATTCATTAGTTCATTTTTATTGAAATTGAATTTTTTTATTTAATATAATAATATTAACGTATGTAAATAAAAGTTATGTGAAAAAAAAATAAAAAAAGTTGGTTATTTTAATTAGAAATCAATGTTTCTTTTGAAGGTTTTTACTTTTTTCTCTGTGTGCAAAGATTTTTTTGACAAACTGTATATGTATGAAAGTACAATGCACGCACTTAATGAAAGTTTTTATATAAGTAAATTAATTTTTTTGAGTAAAGTATTTTGAATATTTATTTATTTATAATAAAAACAATTTTAATTTTTTTTTTATTATATAAATGGATTTTTAATTTTATTTTTGAATAAAAATATATCTTTCATGAAAAGTATCACAATGTTGAAAAAAGTACTCTTTTTCTTGACGGACAGTACCATTTCAATTTTTCATTTTTCCATCACTGAGTTGTAGTAAAAGGGTGACTTAAATTTACTTTCTCTCGCTCTCATCTATTCAAAATACAAAAACAAAGAGGAAACCAAGCATGATAATTTTTTATTTTATTTTAAGGGTGATAAATGCATAACAATGAAATTACAACGCAGGCGTAGGTGGGCATTCAGAGAAAGAAATGCAACAGGCCTGCGTATATAAACTGAACTAGATTGAATTTGAAAATCAGTACATAGGGCACGTTGTTCAATACAGCGTCACATTACTTTCGTTTAGATAGAAAGAAAATTTATATATTTTTTTTTTTTTTTTTTTTGAACAACAAAAAATAAAAATCATAAATTCATTTAACATAAGATCAAGATAAATAGAGCCGAGCCGTAAGTAATTGGATTAAGTGAAATAGTTGCAGCATGATGATTCACGAAAAGTTGATGTCGGGACAATTTTTGCTGGATTTTAAAAATGGTTGGTAAAAGTGTTTAATAAAAATCTACAACATTTTATCGAAGTTAAAAGTGAATGAAAATTTAGTTTTGTTTTGCGAAGATTTCTATTGTTTAACGTGCTGTGTATGTTACAGTCAATAAAATCAGTTATTTAAAATTTTGTAAAAAGTGTATTCAGTAAAATTTGGATAAAAAAAATAATTGAAAGAAACGAAAAATATTAGTTTTTACCAAATTTTGGTAGTTAAAAGAAAATAACATTTAAATAAAATTGAAAAAACTCAAGCGATTCAAATGAAAATACCATTGTTTGAATTGATTTTTAATATAAATTTACTTACATAATATTTTGAGTGCACTGATGATTTGGTATTGGCAAACAACGAAGAGCAGCATATACACAATTTAGCTAATCCATAACAAATAAATTAAATTTTTAAAAGTGTTTAATTTCAGTCACTATTTTTCTCTAATATTTTGGTTGGCGTTTTACGGCGACTGTGGCTTGTTTTCCTTACTCTAGTATCTATCTAAAAAATGTCAAAGTTGACGTCGAAAAACTCCACTGCTTTCTTTTTTAATTTTAATTACTTTGGTCAGTCTTTAAAAAATCCAATATTTTGTTGCACTTTGTCAAACTTCTGCAGAAAAAAATATATAACATAAAAAAAACATTTTCAAAAGTTAATTTATTTGCTATGGTTTAGCTAATCTTTGGTAGTTAAGTTAACACAAAAACAAGAAAAAAAAAGTTTTTAAATTTGTTTAAATTCACTCTTTTTTAACAAACATTAAGATCGCTCTGGCTTATTACATAGTGCTGCAGTCACACCTCAACAGCAACGATTGTCTCATTTGCAACCACCTTCTCCACCAATACCTGGCCTGGATATTTACTCCGCGTATGCTTATCAACAACAACTACAACACCATCTGTTAAACTCACATATGCCAACAGCCAATAACGTTCAACAGTCGACGGTCGCCAACGAAGTTCTAGATCTCTCTCGTCGTGATTCGGTAGAAACGGAAAACAAGACACCGTCGCCCTACCAAACGAGCTCAAGTTTATGTTCTGGCTCACCAGCCGGCTCTCCCAATAGTTTGTTAGCGCACCAGCCGCATCTTTTGTCCGCAAATTTTTTGTACTCTGCCCAAGCTCAAAATGTTAACAAGAATTTGGCTGCTTTATATCCTGGTATCTACTATCCAGCCGCTGTTAAACAAGAACCCATGTCCACAACACCACCTTCAGCAGTACCGCCACCACCATTAACTGTACCCGTAGTAGCTTCACAGCAAACTAACAATAATCTCTTGCATACGTTTGCGGCTGCTGCAGCTGCCACCTCTCTAAGGCATGACCGGAATACGGAAACGCATTCACCGCAACAAACAGCACAATCGACATCAGACACCACACCTACCAGTAGCAGCAGTAACATGGCTTCGGTAGAATCAAAAAACACCCGGCCATTCAAGGCTTTCCCCAGAGATCCTTCAGTAATTGCTGCAAATTTTGCTGCCAACGATATTTTGCTCGATAATCCCCGTGTTGAACGTTATACAGAATATCGCAAACGTGTTCTAGAGCAAATACGTAGCTCCAATGGTGGTTCTCGTACTGTTACCAATCCCAAAATGCGACGCACAAATTCCTACAACGGCAGTTTTCATGAGGGATCATCCAGTAATAATAGTGAAAATGATGATCGGCATCATGATGAATCTAGTGATTGTGAATCGAATAATGGCAATGATAATCAAACCGCTGCAAACTCCAAGTCTAACGAAAGCTGTCATGCAAACAATAACACAAGCGGCGCTGGCGCTGGTATCGTCGTTAAGGATGCAGCTTACTATGAAAGACGGCGTAAAAATAATGCTGCTGCCAAAAAGTCCCGTGATCGTCGCCGCATCAAAGAAGATGAGATTGCAATACGTGCTGCCTATTTGGAGAGACAAAATATTGAGCTTTTATGTCAAATTGATTCCCTGAAAGCCCAATTGGCTGCCTTAACTTCGAAAATGGCTTAAATAATTTGTCGGTACACTGACTGCTCTCCTACCTGCCAGTGCGTTGAACGCTGTTACCAGCTTATCTGTGACTTACATAGACTAGACGACTTAGACATACTTATTTTAGTTTATTTTCTGTATAAAATAATAGAAAATTCTTTATCTGTAGATCGTTGGACTGACTAATAAAGAAAGAAAGTAATTTTTTTCTGAAAAAAAAAAACTTTTATACAAAGTTGACTTTGAGTTTTGATTAATTTACAAGATCAATAAAAGTTGATGGAAATTTTTTTATTATTTATTTTTCACTACTAGTATGATCAACGGCCAACACAATTTACGGTATTCTAGATGTAAATAAATTTTTTTTTAATATTCGTAGACACATTATCCAAACATATAACCACAACTACAATTATTTTTTTGTACATGAGTTCGCATATATAAAAAATCACACTCATAAAAACAAAGATGTAGTCAATTTTAATAAAAAAAAATTCCTTCAAAATAATTTACAAAAATTCTATATTTATTTAAAATTTTATTAAAATGTAAACATATTTTTTTTTTGTTGAAATCACATAAAATTTCGTTTTTATATCATGGTATAATAAAAACAGGTAAAACTTTGTAATTGTTGTTATAGTTGTTGTTATAGTTTTACCTAATTAATTTGTTTATGGCTTTGAAAACAGTTCGTAATGTTACTTTCAAGGAAATTTTCAATTAATTTGAGTGCAAATTTATTTTAGTTTTCCTGGTAAAAACAATTATTTAGGAAATGACTTAATAGTTCATAAAAATTTTAATACTTAAAAACGGCGGCATACGACAACCATTTTGTAAAATTTATTTTTGTTTCAAATGTATTTATACGAATTAATATCGTACTTCTGTCAATATATATTTTTAGTTTGGTATAAATTTTGTCAAAACCGATTAAAAATAATGTGGCCATAAAGTTCATCACAAAAATTGCCATGGCCTATTAATTATACACACACATACATACGTATTAGGTAGATCTGAGACTCGAAATTAAAATTATTGAGACACCGTTGAAATCATTTCCCTGAACACATTTTCCCCTGAACAACATTTTTAATTAGCAGTAGTGGAAGTGAAATCTCTTCTAGAATTTGTTCTATAGAATCATATAAGAATAAGTAGAAAAGCCATAACAATTTTACCGGGGGGACTAGGGGGCCCCTTCTTTGTATGGGTCACTTCCAGTATAGCTAGAAAGCTGAAATTTGGTACACAGGTAGGTACCGATAAGCAATTAACGAAAATGATTTTCAAACGGGCACTTTTTACCTGCGGGGACTAGGGTGCCCCTTCTTTGTATTGGGCACTTCCAGTATAGCTAAAAAGCTGAAATTTGGTAGGTCCTGACGAGCAATTAACAAAAATTATTTTTAAACGGCCTTTTCCACCTGGGGGAACTAGGGTGCCCCTTCTTTGAACAGCAGTGATATCCGCACAAAAACATAAATGTGAAAATAAGGCCAAGTTCCTATCCAAAAAATTTCGGCCATAAAAAGTACTGAGATCAAAATAAGGACTAAGTTCTTCAAAGGTACAATAACATCTCATTTCTAGGCAAAAAAAAAAAATATTGCCAAGCTTACAGGTTGCCTAGAAATGAGATGGTATCGTACCTATCATTGACATTTATGTTTTTGTGCGAATAAATTTTACAAAACACATAAGTTCATATAACGTATTATAATAGTTTAATTTTATATGTCAGCAGAAAATTGTATGCATAAGCAAATTAGCTCTTCGTACTGATGTAGTATGAATTTTGTCAATAAAGTCGCTATTTTTGTTCCTGAAAGTCGTGATGTGCTTTGATTAGGTACATCGAAATTTATAAAAGTAAATAGCTTCCGTGCGAAGCCGGAAAGGAAGCGGACATGGTGGTTAAAGGTTCAGAGGAAGTTTGAGATGTAATGTTATCAAAATAAATTTCATATACTTTTAAGTGCGCCCAAGTTATTTGTCGTATTTCTTATATTATTACTCAGCACTAAGAAAGGTTTTAGTCTTGACTACACATTTAGCTTAGGTTTGATTTGGCAGCACTGTAAAGTAATAAACATACAATAATCTAAAGATATCAAACATGCGTATTCCTGTCTGCAATACACAACATCCACAAATAGAAAAAGCAACAACAGTAAACTTGTTATACATACATGATTTTCACACAACGCCTTCTTGCAATTTAATAGGAAAACTTAAATGCTAATAACTTTTTTAATACACAACGGATCATATAAATTTTTTCACAATTCATTTATATTTGTTTAATATTTCATTTAACACTAATTTTATTTAATTTTTTTTACTTTTATTATAAAATATTTTAATGACAACGGCACACTTGCGCAGTATCGACCGAACTCTATTGAAGTAGATGCTAAACTGAAGTGAGATTATCGAAATCACTGAGCACAATGCATTGATTTATCTCACTTGTATGCACACACATAAGCATGCACATTTGTACGTATGTATGGGTATGAATTGCATTGCTTAGGAGAGGTTTGTTGAACTTAAATGTTTGTTTGATTATAACTCTGAAACCGCTCAATTGATTTTGATGCAATTTGGTAGACGGATAGTAAATGACCCAGATTATAATATAGTACTTTCTAAGATTAAAAGCGGGACAAATTGGTACTATTTGTTTTTTATTTTTCAAATTTTTTTTACATTTTCATATAATATATTTTTAGGGATGTAAAATGAAAAAAATCTGGTACTTTTCGTATATTTTACTTTTGGTACTTTTTTTTTCGATTTATCTCACTGGTACATATGTACACACATAAGCAAGCACATTTGTACGTATGAACGTATGTATATGTATGTGTATAAATTGCATTACTTTGGAAAGGTTTGATGAACTGGAGACAAATCATTTTTTACACACATTTATACATACATATGTATGTATGTATGTATGTACGTAAGTATGTGAAATTTTGGATGTTTAAATGTTTGATTATAACTCTGAAACCGCTCAATTGATTTTGATGAAATTTGGTAGACGGATAGTAAATGACCCATATTAAAATATGGTACTTTTTAAGGGATAACAGCGGGACAAATTGGTACTTTTGGTACTACATATTTGTTTTTTCTTTTGCAAATTTTTTTACATTTTCATATAACACAGTGTATACCGGCACAACCAAAACAAAATTAAAAACATGACTCACATCACATAAATCAGAATAAAAAGCCACATACAAACCGATCGAGCAAAAAAACGCACTTGCAGCCCACTGTTCGATAACAGGTCATACTTCAGACTTAAACAACACAAGAGTGTTACAAGAAGAAAATAATTACAAAAAGAGATTTATGTTGGAGATGCTCCATATAATTGGTGTCCCGCTAAATAAAAGACTCAATCATAAAACCGATACAGAAAAATGCGCTCAACAGTATAGACATACGGTAGACAAATACAGCAGGACAAAAAAGAGACATTAATAACAAACAAAAGTAAACAACAAAAAGGTGCACAATTATAGCATTTTATATACAAAAATTGTTTTTTAAAAATTGTACATATTAATAATGTTTTATTTACATATTAATAATTATTATAATTGTTGTATTTTTATCAGGTCCCTGATGATGGTCAGCAAAGTTGACCGAAATATGGGACAAAAATATAAAAATTGATGTGATACATACATATGTATGCATGTACGAAAACATAATATATATGTGTTTTATTAATTTTTTTCATATGATCTTAAGCCGAATATATATGTACATATATAATACATCACATTTTCATATAATATATTTTTAGGGATGTAAAATGTACAAAATCTGGTACTTTTTGTATATTTTGCTTTTGGTACTTTTTTCTTTTTTTCGATAAATTTTATAGACGACGACAATATACCTGTTTTATTGACGTATTTTTTTTCCCTTCTCAGAATTATCAATATTTATATAAGATGAGCATCTTTTTAAGCTTATTAAGTCTTTTGTTTATGAAACGAGAAAACCTGGAAAAAATCTGTCATTTGTTTTTGAAACGAAAAAACCTGGCACTAAGTTTGTTTCTTAAGTCTTTTGTTTTTTGAAGTGAAAACTTCTTTTTTGTATAGTCTATGTATGATGACTATACAGTGTTGCCGCTTTGGAATTTTTTAATTTCCAGTGTTGCCACTTTTCCCGAAAAAATGTCCGGGATTTTGTCCAAGTTTTTGGGAATTCTCGTCAAGTGTTGCCACTTTTTCCCGGGAAATTTTCCGGGATTTCTGGGTTTTTGAGGGGATTTTTATATATGTATGTATGTATATAAAAGAAAGTCGTGTTAGTTACACTATTTATAACTCAATAAATATCCAATTACGGCAGAAAATTTTTTTAATTCTCATAGAATAGTAAATGTAAACTACAAAACGTAATCGGTTATTGCAGTTGTTGCATCACAAGTATAAACAGAAAATACACATCACTATTAACAAAAATCTTTTTTGTCATTTTTTCCACAAATTTTTAGCACTTTACATTAAATTTTCTTGTTTTCATTCATTTAAAACAAGAAATGTATTTAATCTACATGAAGTAGACATTCTTATTAATAAATTATTTCACTTTTATAACAACAATAAAACACAACACTTTTTAATAAATGAACATTTCTAAGAGAACCAAACCAAAGACTATAAATATATAAAGATATTGCACGTAGAACATTGAATAAAAACAAAAATTGTTTGCGTTTGTGGATGCTGTGGGGGGAAGTAGCAAGAGAAAAGACCACAAAAATTTTAGGCATACATACATATGTACGTACATAAGTATGTATGTAGTAATAATTTTGTCAAGTTTATTTTGTTGTTGTTTTTGAAACATTTTTGTTTCTTTTAACTCTACTAGAAATTATTTTCCAGAGAAATTATGTTTTTTTTTGTTGTTTACACATGCATATAAATGATGCTGATTGAGAAATGTGTTTGTGTGTGTGTCATATTTCTTGTGCAAAGCACATTCAATAACAATTAACAACTAAAAGCAGTTTCTTGTTTTCATATAAATCATGTTCAAATAAACAGTGCAAAGAACTGCCACCGATTCCTATGGCTGTAGGGTAAAATTACGTTTTTTGTTATTGTACTATTGCATTTATGTTGATTCGCACCGAACTATGTATGTATACACATTTGTTTTATTAAATATTTTATTTTAGAATTTTCAATTGTATATGTAGTTAGAATATCTATGTATGTACATATGTACATATATGCATAAATCAAATAAAACGTGCGCTTACCTGAGTTCGAAAACCATAAAATTTATTATTTTGTTTACAAAACTATTATAAAATTTATTAAAATCTTTTTAATAAGTGATAACTAGCACAAGAAATGTAATTATTTTTGGTGATTGGTACATATTTACTAATTTTCTGGATTGAGCATATGTTTTATTGTTTCAAAATTTTAAGTGTTTCTGCGCTCGTTAATTTGTATT
The DNA here is from genome assembly GCA_947311025.1 of Lypha dubia. Taxonomy (NCBI): domain Eukaryota; kingdom Metazoa; phylum Arthropoda; class Insecta; order Diptera; family Tachinidae; genus Lypha; species Lypha dubia. The sequence goes on along the minus strand of OX371262.1, from coordinate 5,312,629 downwards.
TGTATGTTTTCCACGAGGAATGCTTTCGTAAAAGAGTAAGAATTAATAAATTTAGCATCTCCTTATAGCATACGTTGTTTTCTTGAAACCAAAAGGAATACCTATATTGTATTTTTGGTGCAATTTACACATTGCTCAACAATAGTTTTTTTTATGTTTTTTATTTCTTTGGATTCATAAAAAATTTTTTCGAAAACTTTTATATGAATCTTACATACTGCAAAAAATAAGTCTGATGGAGCACATAAACTTCCAAAATCTGAATTTTTATCATAATTTTTTGCATGTTCAAACATTTCTGATGGATATGACAAAATTTGCGCGGGTTTTATTATATCCATACGGCAGCGAGCACAAGATATCCGTTGAGCTAGCAGAGTTATTAACAGATTTCCAAAAATAAATTTATGAGACCCAACTGCAGGCAACACCTTTCAAACAAAACAATAATTTTGAAAATCTGTTTATAAATGACCAGGTTATTCAAAAAGCAATTTTTTCTATTTCAAATTCAAAATAATACATACCTATATAGCCTATTTTTCAAGTTATACACTGTTAACATATCTGCGCGAAATTTCATTTAAATCGGTCCAGTAGGAGATTAGCGAGAACAAACGTCGTCACACTTTATTTTTATATGTATATGTATGTACATATACATACATAGTTATATAAATTTCCAATTTTAAATAATATTAAATTCGCTGCGAATCGATGTTCTTGCAATAGTACAACAATAAAATACATATATTTGCCATTCATATAAGAATCAGCGACATTAGCTTTACGTATCTTATGTCCACATACATACATATATTGTGCGAACACAAAACGAGCCTTTGCTTCAAAAGCGTCATAATTCCAAATATGTCATTTTTGAGCTAATATGTATATAACTAATCGCGATATCAATTTTTATATTGTGCAAAATTTTCATACAAATATAAAAGATATTTGTATTTTATTATTCTCTTGGGAGAATAATATTTTACCATTGATTTATAGGTAAATTCTAGACTTTAAATTCGTTTCCTGCCAAACAAGATTTTTTGAATTATGACTCTATTGCAGCAAAGGCTCGAAAAGTTTTTTTGTTTGTTTATATGGAATCTTTCGTTTGTTTATTAAATGTACACACATGCACACATACTTGTGAATGCAAAGACACAAACGTATGAACACATGTATACATATCTAAATGAATAGTAGAGACATGAGAATAATAAATTCTCTGAGAAAATAAATGACTCTCTTGAAAAAAGTGGTTTTACTACTAAAACCACCAGCAAATTAAGCATTTCCCGTACAATGTTCTACGTGCAATATCTTTATATATTTATAGTCTTTGCTTTGACCAAACACAGCAACCGCATGTGCGCACTAACACAGCAAGCACTTAAGCAAAGAAGAAGAAAGAAATAAAAATGAATTAGCAGCATTGTATGTATGTATTTATGGAACTGTTTGAAAGCAACATAAGAGTTGCCAAATGCAAAATTTAAAGAGTACTTGAATTTTTAGCACACAAACAATATTGCTGATGCATTCCATATATTTATCACAAATAGAGAAGCAAGCTTTAAACAGGAACTGTCAACTTTTAGAGTAACATAAAATATATGAATTATAAAAAAAAACTCGTAGTTATATTTATAATTTAATTCAAATTTTATATATTTTTTGTGGTTCTTGTTGTATGTTTAATTTTTCTGTTTTTTTTTTTTACTATAATTATGGATGGTTATAGATAGAATAAGTTTAAGTTTATTTAATTTATTTTGAATTAATTTTTATTTTGTTACAACATTTGTTTTTCATTCAACTATGGGAAGGTTTTTTTATGATTAATTTCAGTTTCAGTTTTTTTTTTTATATAAAGAGAGAAAATTTTTTAATGTTAATTGGTTTGCTATAATTCTTTGTTGTTTATTTTTTTAAATCGCTTATACTTTTTCTATAAATTATTTATTAACTACCGATTTCACGATGTCGAAAGAATTTTGAATTTTATTTTCATTCGTACAAATACATTTGATACAAAAACAAAATTTTAGAATTTGTTTTTGCTTCAAATGTAATTATACGAATGAAAACATATGGAAATTTTCTTTCGACATAGTGAAATAGGCAGTAAATATTTATTGGTGTTTTTTTATAATTTTTTATTTATTGTGGTAATTATTTTATAGTTAGAAAATAAGAAAACATTTAATTTGTTTATACTACATAGTTTTGTGGTTGGTTGTGGAGTTTATTTTTCACATAAGAAACTTTAACATATTGATTTGTTTTAACTGAAATTTGTTTACCGATGCAACGGTAATAATAAGAATAACTATTAATAATAATAATGATAAAAAATAGTTTTATAAAAAATAAAAGAAAACCGCCTTAATTTACTACAACGAGTAAATTGCGTTTAAAATAGTTACTTCTAAAAGGCGCGCATCAATATGATAGGGTAACTTACTCTATCGTATAACATTAACCATTTTTGTCTTAAATTCGGAATAATAAAAATCTGGCAAATAGTCCTGTTAATCAGAACATGCCATCAAACGCAGAGTGATTCCAAGTCCAATTATAAGTGACACAAAATGTTCATTCATTATTTTATAACGACATAGATACATAATATTGACAGGCATATATTTTCAAAATGATGTCGACAAGTATTTGCAACACCGCGAAAAAGCCTAGTTACATGATTATAAATTTGATTTTTCTCCAAACACAAGAAAACTTGCTTTATTTAAAATTCAAGAATGTTGAGAAAGTACACAAAACGATATTGCAGGTCATGTTCGTAATTGCGCTGCATTCCGTGCAGACCGCAAGTTCGTAAAAGCATTAATTAAGCTGTTTATGCGTACATAAATGACAAATACGCTTTTTAATATATGATGTAAAGATATCACAAGTGCACATGAGATCCAGAGCGTTAATGCATTTACGAAAAATATACGAAGTTCGCAAAATTATCACCTTCAAATTAGCATCAGCTGAAGCACAGAGCTGCATTTAATATAACCACGACGTCCATAGATTTAACAGCTTTTTATTGTATTGTCTAAATAATAAAAAAAAGGTACGACTTGATGAAAGGTAAGCTAAAGCGAAAGAGTTTAAGTTTTGTAAAATAAATCATATTGTCAATAAACTGAAAGTTATCAATTTTGACTGAAACGATACGGCATCCTTACGAAACAGTTTAGAGGATTTTCTTATTAATCTTTCTCGTTCCCTTTAATATCATTTAATTTTCCATAACAATAAATGTATGTTGTTTAATCAGCTGTTCACTAAGTTGTTTTCAATAAATTGTTACTTGTATTATGATTTGCAACAAATTCAGTTGTGAATCATAATACAAGAAAATATTTGAATTATGTTGTAGCATTGAAATAGTTTTAAAATCGCAACAAAAATTTTGAAAATCAATGAAAAACTACGCAGTCTAAGTTTTAATTAAATTTAGAACTGAGAATATATATAGAAGGGACAATAAATACAGTGGCCAAAACGCCATAATAGCTTAAAGTGATTTTGACAAATTAATAATGGCCTTAAATAATATGATGGCACTCAAGGCGAATTAATTTTATTATGTTAGAGTCAAGACGTATTCATGACAAGTATGCTTACAAGGTAGCGTTAATATGAAAACAAGTATGTATGTACAAAATGACAAAAACAGCATGGTGTTTTATTGTTGTTTCTGCTTTAATATACTTTTTATTCAAAACAACAATTTCGTACAAATTTGACACAAGCAGCCGAAAATTAATGAAATCAGCCGTACTATCAACAGCTTGTAAGTAAATGTATCATGGTAGGAATTCGCCTTGGTTACATATACGCTGTTAACCAACATACATGTAACCAAATTTTTATTGTTTACTTTTGTCTGGACTTTTTCTGTTACATTGTTACCACCTTTGCAGAATTAATTCGCCTTGTAGGAAATTTTTATATTTTGTTTTATGAATAGAACGTTAAGCAAATGATAATGATTTCTTTTAAAGTTTGTTTTGAAAACAAAAACAACAACAAATATATAACCTTATCATTTTGACACACTCCTCAGAAAAATATTTATATGTTTTTGATTTTTGTGTTTACTTATATTGTAGCAAGAAGTAAATTAGACATTTTATTGTTAGATATTATTAGTGTTATGATTTTATATTAATGTTAATAATAATTACAAGAGCTTTTATTTATTATTGGTTTTGTTATTATATATTTAATTTAATAATAATAATATTATAATAAAAGTAGTTTACTACTAATACATATTTGTTGTAACATATTTTTATGTTGGTTGTATTGAAAAACAATAAATTATATAAAAAATTATTACAAGACAATTATTTAAAATTATTTATTAAACTTAGCAGAAAAGATTAATAATAATGAAAAAGAAAAGGAAATTATGCCATTTTATTTAAATTATAATAATAATAATAATAGTAATAATGTGTGTTTTTCTTTTTTATATTGTTCATCTATCTGTAAAATGACTTTACAATTAAATAACGATTATTAATAATAAAAATTATTATTTAAATTAAAAAACAAAATATATCAGAATATAAAATTCTGGGAAATTAGGAATTCTTTTGTAGCATTTAATTCCTGTGAAACGATTATTTTGGGTTTCAAAGTTTTCGTTGACCATATTTATTCTTTTTTTTTATTTTTTACTTAAAACCTTTCCTTTTCGCCTGCCTGTTACTTTTCTTTTTTTTTAATTTAATATATGGTTTTTTTATTTAGTGTTGATTGTTTTTTCACTGTTACACCGCGCCTTCTTTAAGTTTAAGCGCTTTATTTATTAAATAATAATAATGTTTTTTTTTTTATTATTACATATATTTAAATTTATTTCCTTTTTTTTTAATTATAAATAGTTGATTACTTTTTTTGTGTAAATTTTCTTAAATTTTTAAGTTTTTTTTCTTTTCGTCTATTACTTATAAACTTAATACAATAAGAAGTGGTTTTTTATTATTAGTTGCGTTTCTTTATAACTAATTTTAAGTTTTATAATAATATTTTTATGTTTATATAGTTTGATGTTTAAAATGACAATTTTTTCACATGAAAGTTATTTAGCCATATATTAAAGTGATTCTTCAAAGGCCGCCATTAGATCACTTTGCATGTTCATATCAATTTGTCCGGCTCTCTGTAAGGGAGAAATAAATATACGAGTCAAAAATTAATACAATTTCCAAGTAAACTTCCACATCTCGGAAAAAAAGACCTTAAATACTCTTGATATTAATTTCACAACAAATTTCTATAATTTTTTTTTTTATTAAAATTAGAGTAAAAAATTGTCTAGTTTTTTTAAGTTTAACGTATGAGAGAACGAATTACGAATAAACCAGTAGTAAAGCGGACATATGTATATTAAGGGCTTTGACGGTGGTGGCTGTCCAAATTTACATTTTTAAACCGCTTAAAACAAAACAATAAAATAATATTAAATTTGTTTCCTCATTTCGAATAAATCCTGAATTTATAAACCGGCTTTCATATTTTTTGTTTGCTTGCTGTTTGGTCCCATAAATGTGGTGGTACATATTTTTTTTATTCAAGCTATTACGTACATAGTATGTAGGTACATTAGGGATGTAACATTTTAACAATTTTTTAAAATATCACAATTGACATAGCACAGTCCGATAGAGCATAAAAAACTATAAGGGAGCGTTTAACTTATTTTTTCGCTAAGGTCAAAAAAGTTCACACACCAACCGCGATGAAGTTTTGAAAATTTTTAATTTTCTTTTTGGTTAAGAAAAATAAATAATTGTTCAATTCACAAGCTCAGTCGTCTGTCTGTATGTCTTATGGTTTAAAAAAAGACGATATTTGTTTATGTGCTTGTGAACAGACAAATTTGTTGTATCGTTATTTTGTCGTATTTTAAATGTCAGTTTAATGTTGTCAATTCATATGAGTAAATAGTTTATGTCAAAAAACAAATTTCTTTTTATCAATTAAAAAAAAACATGAAATGAAACCAGGTGTGGGAATTATAATTTGACGCGAATTATAACTTTCTTTTTTAGCGACAAGCAATTTTGATTAAATTAGTTTGAAAATTAAGTTGAAATGAATCATGTATATATTTATCATTAAGAAGAATGTATTTTCCGGTGTTACTTATCACATATATAAAATATTTTTACAAATTAATTTAACAAATAGAATATTCCCAGACCCGGCCTCAATATAACAATTGAAAAACATATAAAATTCAATCGTATAATTATAACACACTTGTGTATGAAAATTACCAACAACAAAAATACAATATTGTATAATTATACGATTAGACAACACATATGACGTTAATACGAGCTTGTGAATTGAACAAATATGTTCATTTAACCCTAGAATGGTAAACATCACCTGTGAAGCATTTTTTCATTTTTGCGATATTTCCACATCGCTTACTCGTATTAAAGAGTGCACACATTTACATATATTACTACATATCGCGAAATATTTTAATAATTGTAAAATATTTCAATTTCTTTTTCAGCATTAAAAAAATTAAAAAAAAAAATAAAAGAATATGAGAAAAAACGGAAGTGAAATATATATGCGGATCACTGAACCAGCGACTATAAAGTTTAGTCTAATGGATTTAATTATTTTTAAAAATTAATTGGTTAATCGCACCAGTGATGATTATGTTGTTAAATTCAAGATGTTAAATGCCAACTTACCGCCTCTCGTCTTCTACGTTCTTGTTCCATACGTCTCAATTCAGCACGTTTAGCAGCAGCCCGATCTTGGGGTGATTGCTGCGCAGCGTTAGCTGGTGAGCCACTGCCTTGTGGTGAAGCTTTTATATCGTCAACCACTCGCGATGATAAGGTCGGTTGTATGTCATGTACACTTTTTCTACGAAAAAAAAAAGTTAAAATGTAACGAATATGCGGTCAGACTCATTTTGTTTAGTCTCACCTCCCACTTTCCATGACATCCATTATAGATGCTGCCAAATGGGCAGTACTGCTACTACCACCATGAGCGTGTGGTGGTTGAACACCAGCCGACGCAGCAGCCACTGACTGATGATGCGCAGCACTAAGAGCTGAGGCTAAGCTGTTACCACCAGTGCTGCCGTTGCCATTGCCACCGCTGCTGCTCGAATTCGAGCTACCGCCAACAACCATATGTGAGCTTTTCGAATGATGTTGTTTTCGTTGTTGTTCCTTTTCGGCCGCTTCTTTTTGTCGTTTTTGTTCTTTTTCTTTTTCGGCGGCCTCCAGCTGCTTTTGCCGATCGGCCTTTTCTTTGGCTTTATTACGGAATTGCTGGAATGAGTCCATGGCAGGTTTGGTTTTGTTCGAAGTGGGTGTATTTTGTGGAGAGCCCGCCGATGCAAGTATGGACCACGAACTGGCATTTTTCACATTTTGTTCGTGTGTCTTGAATGCTTGTGCAAAATTAGCTTGATTACCGCCGCCAGAGACTACGCCAGCTGATGGTATTTTCAAATCGGAGGGTGACTGTTGAGGCGGTGGCACCCCCATTCCGGCCACCTGTTGCTGTTGTAACTGTTGCGGCCTTTTATCTGGCGGACTTGGCATCATTGATTCAATTGGTTTAGGCGTAATGAGCAATTTATTGCTGGTCTGCTGTGTTTGTTCCAAATGTCCAAGTCCACTGTTGGAACTGCAATCTTTTTTAACGCCTACACCAGATGAAGGTCCGCCAGCAGAGGGCCCCATTGACAAATTTCCAGGTATACCTGCTGCTCCGCTACTCATCATCATGGCCAGCAAATGATTATCATTACGAACGGGCAACTGATCGAATATTGAAGATCCTCCGGCTCCTCCTCCATGAGGTAGACCCAGACCCAAGCCCAAACTATCTAAAGCATTAGAAGCTGCTACGTCCGTCATATTGTAGCCATTATTGTGCGCATGCTGATGTTGTACAGCCTGTTGCAATTGCTGGTGCATCATTGAGTTGAGACCCTCCATTAAACCAAATTGCATTAAGGGGAAATGATTGCCATTCATGCCGGGAACATTATCAGCAGCCGCTGCGCCCTTCGACAATAGTTCATTCATAAATTCTACATGATGCTGATTGTTGACGCCACCATGCGGATGATTAGATTGCGTTTGTTGGCTGCTCTCAAACACCTGCTGTTGGTGCTGTTGCGTGGATTGCTGTTGCATTAAATGGGCAGCATTAATGCCAGCAGCAGCTATTAGGAAGTTATCAGCAGCGCTTTTACTGCTTGGTGGCAGAGTCAACAGAGACGGCTGCTCCAATGAAGCAAGCGACTGTTCGACAGGGTCATCAAATTGTGGAATTTGTTTAAGTCCTGCAGCCAAAGAAGCTGTGGTCGTAACCTGGGATGTGGCTGCTGCCCCACCAATACTGGCAGGCGTATCAGCCACATCGACAGGTAATTTATGTAAATTACTAGCGATGCGTATGCCACCGCCACCACTACTAACACTAGAGCTTTGGCTACTGTTCGTACTTGTTATAGTACTGGCTCCACCAGCGGTACTTGCTACGGTTGAGACAGCAACACCGCTACTACTGCCACCGCCAACAACTCCGACCGCTCCACCACTGCTCAAGGCAGTTGTGAGAGCTGTAGCAGCAGCGGTAGCACTAACACCCACAGCAGAATTTGGTGGCATTGTCAAGTCACTTGGTCCATTAGTGCTGTCACCAGTACTAGCTCCACCAACAACACCAAGACCACTTCCAATCACAGAACCTGCTGCACTATTAAACGGTGTTAGCGAAGTGCCACTCAATGTTGTTGCAATTGAAATGGATGGTATTGCTACTGAAGTTTGCGTTGCTGAAGGTGTTTTATTTGGATTATTGATGTTATTGTTATTATTTAAAGCTGCTGCTGCATCTAAAGTACTGCTATTATTAACTGCAGTCGTAGGTGTTACAACTCTTACTACAGATAGTCACAAAAACAATGGACAATTCATTGATGGACGGGCGACCAATGGACATTGTAGGATTTTTGAGATGCAAGTGAATACAGTGAAATTTAAACAGAAAAGTAAGGAAAAGTATATAAAAATGATTTTAGTCACATTTTTGTAGGAAATTGTTTTTTTTTTTTTTTTTTTTTTCTTTTCAATATGAAATTAAATTCCCATTTCTTTGGTACAACTTACACATTTCAGTTACTTGCTGTAATGATCTTGATTGGCTTCTTGATAGTGATCTTGTTGTTGATGATGACGATGATGTTGATGTTGCTGTTGTCGTTAGAGGTTCATTTGTTATATTACTGGTATTGTTAATTGTATTACTATTGCCACCTAGAGTTCCTAATATATCAATTGATGGCTGACTATTTACACCTGCGAGCAATTGTTGCTGTTGTGAGGTTAATGTCGGTGGTATAGTTGTTACTGTTACCGCTGCTGCTGTTATCCCTGGTACAGCACCAGCTAAATTTAGTGATGGTATAGTATTTACTGTTAATGCAGCTGCTGATGTTGTTGTAGTCAAGCCACCACCCGTTGTAACACTTGTGGGTCTTGTTATTAAATTATTTACCTATAAAAATTGTTATATATGATATAATGAGACATTCTAATGCCGTGTTCTTGAATGGGATTGGCAAATACATATGTATGTATGTATGTACAGAGATAAATACATTTGCACATACATGACACTAGTTTATTGTAACAAAAAACCAAAATTAAAGTAAAGGAGAGATATGTATGTATGTATATGTGTGTATGAAAGTGTATAAATAAAAACAATCTCAAAATACTACATAAATACTCAGCTTTTTTAGACAAAACATTTTTAAGAGACCTTCTTTTCCGATTACGTTTAAAAAAACCGACATTAGTGTTTTTATAATATTAAACGAATATTTCGTGTGAGAAAATTTTTTTGCAGTCCCTATACACCTGTCTCTCTCTTTATCTTATAATGCTTTAGGTTTTCTTCTTTATTCCTACACGTATCTCAAAGGGACCATATCTGGACCCAAGTGGGCTGGAATCTTTATTTTCTTTTCACGTAGCCTAACCTAACTTCTAAACATAAGCAATTTTTGACAGTTCAGATTTGCACAGCTGACGATGATGTAGGCCCGCGGTGCCCGCAAGTTCCTTATGGAAGAACAAACACCAATACATTTAAAGAAAAACAAATTTTTATTCAAAATTTTTTGTTGTAAAAACAAATACATGCAAAGAAAATACAAAAAATACGTTAAACAAAAACAATATGTATATTGATGATCGCTGTCATCAATGTTTACCAGCAAAGCATACGAAAGTGTTGTTTGCTCTTGCGAGTATACAGTGAAGAACGACAAAAAAAAAACTAATAAGACAAAGTTGTTTGTGTATTTCTCATTGTGGTTGCTGAAAGATGTATGAGTATATTAAAACACACAGCCTATAGCTAAGAGTATTACAAAAACAAATGAGCATGAAGAGCATAGGGCCTGGGCACCAATGATGTAGGCTAACAATGAATGCCGTCAGGCAATTAATTAATTACAAAGTACTATTACACATGTTATAGCCAAAGAACTGTTTGTTTCTGTACTGGCAGGCATTTCTATTAAAATTACACCCATTGTATTTGGTAGTATAAAAAGCTGATTGGACTATTGATATCTTTCTATAATTTTTCTAATTCACCATTATAGATAGACATGACGCGAATTATTTATAAAAATTTGTTTCTTCTAAATTTTTTAAATATTTCTATAAACACAATGTCACGTCAAATTGAATAAATATTGACAATGAGTTCACGATCAGCTGTGCTGATACCGATTTCTTGGCAATGGAACGTTTTTCTCAAAAAAACAAATTATTCTCATAACATTTGCGTCATTGTGTGCGGGGAGGGGTAAAATAAAAAAATTTCCGAAGAATTGTAACTTCTCAAAGGGGGCTGTCTGGTTGCTGCTCGTATGTATACCATTTGTTAGGGGAATTCTTGAATTTTCGTTCGTTATGGGTATGTGTCATTTTGTAGAAGTTATTTTACGCCAGTCGTTTGTCTGCTCTTGGTTTCTTCAATCCATTTTATGAACTGTATAAAAATCAATTTTTTTAACAATTCAACTTATACAGTATAACAACCATCACACACACACTTGTTAGTAGTTTGTACAAAACAACAAACAAATCAACTGTAACTAAAGGTCGGCGTCCTAAACGTATGTTGCAAAGCATAAATTGAATAACTGCATATGCGATGCAAACCATGTTTTAGCAGCAACCCTACATTGCACAGAAATATTTTGCATAAAAACGTCGTTAAGGGCCTCATCAAAATATGTTGCAATACATTAAGAAACATTAGGCATTGCCAAAAATTACAAGTATGCACTTACGAACTTGCGTTTAGTCGTGTCATACTTTAACGCTAATTGAATATTTTAAATTATAAAAATAATAAATTTTAACGATAGTTTACTACTCACATTGCTACCATTTGTGTCGCGGGTTTTTTTCTTTTTCGGTGGACCCTCAGCGTCGCCTAAAAGAAATAATTTTATGGAAAGAAAGAATAATTTTTAAGGCATTGAATAAATAAATTGTATGTAAACAAATTTATACAAAAATACCTGAAAAAATTTATTTGAAGAGTTCATAGTTTTTTTTTAACCTGAAAAAACGCAAGCAATTGTTTTTTAAGTAAAATTTGTATTCCCCCCAAAAAGTTGTTACTTTTTTTTGTTTTTTAATTGAGAGCAGCTGGTTTTTTGCAATTGAAAACACGTTTATTTTTTGTATGATTTCGATTTTAGTTTCTTTTTTTACTTTAATTATTATTAATAATTAAACTTAAATTTATAATTTATTTAATATTAATATTAAACTTATGGTTTAATTCTTTTATTTATATGTATTCTTTTTCAGAATACCACCATAAATAAATTTATTATATGTATGAGTAAATGTTTTTTTTTCATTTTTAATTTCATTTCATAATTTTTCATATGTTTGATGACGTACGTACTTTGTAGTATATGCTTGGCTTTCTTTTTTTCTTCTTTTTAATTTTAATTAATTATGTTTATTATTATTACTTTTGAAAGGTTAGGTATTATTTTTTTTAATTTTATTTCTTTTTGCATTTATAGAACAAATATTTTAATACAAAATTAAAAAATACTTAATTTTTAAAACTAATATTTATACTTGATTTTGTTGTTTGAAAATAAGTTTTGTTTTTGTCTAATGCTAAACAACAATTAAAGTTAAGAAAATTTATATAATAATTATAAAAAAAAAACCTATTTATGTATGTGTGTATGTGTATGTACTTAAACAATAATAATTTTATTTCCATGTGTTTTGAAAATAATAAAAAAAATTAATATTTGTAACCTTGTTTTATTATTTTTTTTATTCAATTGTCCAACAAGTTTATTTTTGCGTTAAATAACACCTAAATATAAATCTGATAAGATTAAGAATTGTAATAAAAAAAAGGAAACGTTAATATGCAGTAGAGAAAATAAAGGTCTCAAAATATAAAGGATGCCATTGTAATAGCAGCGCAATTCAGTACTGCGTAGCATAAATTTAAATTAACATTTTTATAATTATCACAGGGGATGTGACAAAAAAATGTATAATAAAGCGGGAATTTTTCTCTTCTTTATTGATATTAAATACTGAAAAGACTAATTTCGTGCATGTGCAGAACGGAATCTATCGAAAAGAGAAGAAGTGACAAAACTAAATGAGTTCCAAAAAAGTACCAGATTATTCTCGTTTTAGTCACCCAGAAAATGCACAGTCATTTATCGAAAAGGTACCATTATTTTCCCCATTTTAAACTATTAAAAAGTACCTTATATTAAGCGGGTTCAAACTTTCTTATTTATAATATTAGTAGGGTTAATTAGTAACTTCAACAGCAAAAATAAAAAAAAAAAACTCGCATATTGCGAAAATCACTTTTTCGTAGTGATTTGAAATCACTGAAAAGATATTATGTGCGCAGAAATTTTTGAAATCTTGTGATTTAAAATGTTTTTAAGTCTCTCACTTTAAACTCAGTAATAAAAAATATCGCATACACATAAAAAATGATTTGTTTTTCAATAAAATTAATTATTTTACACAGAAAGAGCTAAAAATTTACAAATTTAGGAATACGCTGTATTTTTGAACGGCTTTCCTTTTAATTCAATTAATGCTAACGAAATTGCTTCAGATATTTTTAAGATTTATTTACAAACACTTTAACTTCAACTCGTAAATTTTGCAGATAAATCACTTTAGAAAACATAGAAATTTTTTTTTTTTTTAAACAAAGAAAATTAGCTGTTAGCTCGTGATTTCGAACAATGAAAATCACTACCAAAAATCTCGTTAATTTCAAAACACCAAAATATCACTGCCGTTATTTCAAAATAGTTGTTACTTTAAATCACCATGATTTCAGAATATCAGTTAAGAAATAAAAGTACGGAGTACCCAAAGGAAGTTTATTAAAAAGTAAGTATTTGATGCCCTTAATGGGGTTGCGCTTTCAATGTTTCTCACAAATTTTCCGATTTTTATTGTTGTTTTTCATATCCACATTCTGAAACGTTTACGTAATCAAAGGAGGGAGTTACTCACGAAAGTCTGGATTCAAAATCGGAGGAGCTACTAGACAATTAAAGTCAAATATCGAATACAGAACTCCGATATTCATGGCACATATTCATAACCTGATTCTGCAACACGAACAAAATCATCTTGTTAAAAACTATTGTATAACAAGAAACAGGGCCTGTTCGGAAATGCATCACTACGCCGCATCTGATGCGCATATGTGATTAGTTTGCTCAGTTGAAACAGACCAGCATATGCAGTATTACCAGCCGTTGATTTTCAGAACGTACAACGCATCAGATGCGGCGCAGTGATGCATTTCCGAACAGGCCCATACTGTTTTTTTTTAATTTGTTATATTTTTTAAGCAACTACCGTATTTACTTACTCTACGCAACTTTGTTGCATGTAAGAAGTATTATAAAATGTATACATTTCTATATTTTAACACTCTCACTTAATATTAAAATTGCATGCAACAAAGTTGCATAATGTAAATATGGTATAAGCGTTTCAAAATTTTTTTGATATTTTTGATTGAAAAAATTTATGTTAAAATTAAAAAGATATGTATAACATTTTTTTATATGTTGATGGTTAAGCAATATCTATATGCATTTCATTGGTGCCTAACCCAAATCATCAGTATACTTTGACCATAATTTTGAATAGCTTTAAGCCTTTATCTTATGGAACGTTATGTCTACTGACGATTTGGTAAAACACCAATGAAATGCATATATGTAATTAATATTGTAATCATTCTTTACTTTAATAACTAAAAATTCCTATATGAATAGTCATGGTTTCTCCGAGATTTCCGCACAGACACAGATATGCTAAAATTTTATCCGTATTTTCTCTACTGTATATTATAATTTCCCTTATCTTGCTATTACCCGACATTACGTCAATTCGACATCAATTTAATTGCAGTTACATATGTAGGAATTAGGGATTAATAATGGTCTGGCAAAATTATTAAATTGTTATGCACAATGAATAGTGCAAATAGTTACAGAATATGTTGGAATATTTTATTTTTTATTACAATTTTTTTCTTTTATAACTCACTCTCATAATACAACAAAGTAAAATTTTTAAATATCTATAAATCTAAATTGATATCAAAATTTAATTGATTTTCTTTTATAATTTTCTCTTTTTTAATTGTTTGCCTTTTATTTAAGTATATATATTTAAATTTTATGTTTGTGTGGTGGCTTGTAATGTAGTACATAATTTCTTCCACTTTTTACTATTACAATTTTTTTTTTTTTTTTTTAATTTAAATTTTTATAATATCCCTTTAAGTTGTTTTTTTTTTTTTTTTTTTTTTTTTTTTGTAATTTCTGCTTTTTTCTTCTTTTTTTGCAGAAAAAACGTATGCATTTTGCTAAGTGTGTGAGTGTTATTTTTTATGATTTTTGTAATGGATTTTTATATGATAAATCTTTTTATTTTTTCTTTTTCAACTACGAGTACGTATTTGGCTGAACCCTGTTTGCTCTTCATATTTAATAGTTTTTGTGTTTTTTCGGAATTGCATCACTGATTTTGCGGTTAGATTTTTTAAAAACACTTGATCTTTTATAAGAACTATTTCACTAAACACTGAAAAAATTTAGAGTATTGCAAAACTCAAGAGGAATAAGTAATAAAAAAGCTCATATACAACTCTGTTTTGTATTCCATGTGAAATGAAAATGGTTGGCAGTTATGAAAGCATTATTGTTTGTTACAAGTTAATAACACCAATGCTAAGAAAAATTCCAAAGATTTTCACCTTGCAGGCAATAGAGAACGGCGACGTAATGTAATTGTAAATGGATGACTTACTAAACCTTACGCACATGCGTCTAGCCGAGACAATCGTACGATTATCTTAAAAAGAAATGTGACAGAATTCTGCCGGTGTCAGACTATGACACAATAAAAAAAAATGCAACTGGAATCGTACACAGAGGTGTACTTTGTTTTATAAAATAATTAATAAATTTATCAAATCGAAGATATCTGTCAGACTATATCTGTAACACATTCCTAGTTTATAGCCACGGTATCTAACACACAATTTATACGATGAAATTTGTGACGTCTCCTTTCCTTAATTCCCTTTTGAAGTTGCTATCAAAAATTATTTGAATTCATACGAAGGGATTTTTTTTTTGCAAGTCTTTTTCTTCTTGGTCTAAATTCTTATTGATTTTTATTGTTTAATCGGTAAGAATAGAACAAGAATAAAACGTAACAGGAAAAAAATAAATTAGAGTAAAGAGAAATATGAGAAAATCCCATGAAAACAGGAAACGAGTCTATTTTTCTACCCCTCTTTCTTCTCTACACCGCTTGCTGGCATACCAAAAGTGACGTGATAAGTTGCACGCCATAAATGGTATCATATAAATGGGGTGTAACTTTTTGAGGTCATGGGACAGATCGTGTTACTAAAAATAACTTATCAGTGCTGAAATAATTCATCAGTGTTGCCGCGCATATGTACAGCAGTAATACAACTCCGAAAAATCCTGATGATTTTTTTTTTATTTTGTTTAACTGTGCCAAAAGAAAAATTCATGGAATTGTGGCATGTTTTACGTTCTTAAATGAAATGTTACATTTTCTTTTTATATAAATTGTCCAAATCAAAATTTTCATGTTTTTATTTTACTACTTTTATTCGAGCAAAAGGACGCTTTTTCTTTTTTTAATTGTTGTTTAACGTATAAGCTACGAAATATAGTACTTTATTTCTGTATGCTTTTTGTTTTATAATTTAATACAAATTTATTTCTTTTAGTATTTTATAAATTTGTTTATATAATTATTCAAAAAATCAAGTTAAGCTGCAAAAATGATAAGAAAAAAAAATCAATAATTATAAAAATACAAAAAATAGTACGCCTAGTTTTAAATAAATCATTTATCAAGAATATTATTAAAAATCCATTTTAATAATTCTTTTTATTTTTATTTAATAAATTTATGTATAATTTACAATTTCAAAATTGTACGTTGATTTAAGTTTGATCCAGAGTTCATTTAACAAACAAAAAAAATTATTTATTTTTTTATTGTAAAAAAAAAACGTGCAAACAATGTGTAAAGGGGAAAGCCGACAGCCGAAAAATAAATCAATCGCGTTTTTTTTTTAAACAAAATTACAGACAAAACTTTTACAGTTTTATAGCAGTATTCTGGGTGATGGTTTCTTTTGTTTCTATTTGTTTTATTAATTTTTTTTTCCTTGTATTGTGTCTTAAACTAAAAAAAAAAAAAAAAAAAAAAAAAAACAAATATATTTTTAATTTCTTTTTATTAGTTTTATATTATTAAACATTCATTGATTTTTTTTATTTAGAAATAATTTGAATCGATTGAAATAACTTTTTTAAATACTATAAAAACAACAAATATTTCCTAAACGTGACGGGGAAGTTTTTAATAAAATTGAACTAATGGTTTCTTAATGAAAGGAAACGAATAATATTAAATAAAAAGTGTGTGTACGCACGCTCTTGCATATCAAATAAAAAACATGTCGATGCTTGTTTAAATAATTTATACGCGACTAAGGCAACACCTAAAGGAAGGAATATTACGTAGTAACATTCTATAAAATTCGAAACGCCTACTACTTATCAAATTTCGATCCATTCGATATTATATTAGAACGTACGCCATTTACGAATTAATTGCATCAAAATCGGCCATGTTTCGTTTTCCTTTTCCTCGTTCACAATGCTGTCTGTCAACTTAACTATTTTGTATAAAATCTCCGAAAATAGCATTAAGTAACCTGTCTGAATGACCTTTATGTGAATATACTAAATCGGCCTTATTACGAGTGTCGCTGTCATGGCGTATGATATTACGTACTTTGATTTTGCTAGCATCTTTATATGATCGATATCATTCTCTTTAACATGCTACCATGTTTTTTTCTTATAGAATTACTTCATTTTTCATGCACAAAAGAAAACAATA
Source organism: Lypha dubia (assembly GCA_947311025.1). Taxonomy (NCBI): domain Eukaryota; kingdom Metazoa; phylum Arthropoda; class Insecta; order Diptera; family Tachinidae; genus Lypha; species Lypha dubia. The sequence continues at coordinate 5,295,023 of OX371262.1, read as the reverse complement.
ACAAAAGAAAAAACAATAATAATATGAGAGTATTGTTAAGCTACTGCCGCCAGCTGTTTGATAATTTGGGAATTATTTATTTGATACGATTTCGTTCCCCCCCCCCCCCCCCCCCCCCGGAAGTTGTGGACTTCTTCTTAAGTTTCCTAATTTATACAGATAGATAAGTGACATTTAGTTTCGGCAAGCATTTTTATGTCTTTTTCACATATAAAAGCTATCAGCTGATTTCAGTTGAACCAGCGTTGCCAGATTAATTAATCGAAGCTATTTAGCCAACAATGCGACAATTTAAAAAGTTTGCTCATAATTTCGCGCAATAGTGACTATAATTTAATTTAAAGAACCAAATATTTGTGTGAAAGCAGTATTGTAAATATATTAAATAGGCCTTATTAGGAGTGTCGTTCTCGCGACGAAATCTGTACAATTTGGCAACGTTCGCTATAAGTTTTAGATTGGAGTCTTTAAAGCTCGACTTCAACTACCGTGATAAGGGCTACTACTATCTATCTACGTGTATGTAAATTATTCAAAAAGTCGTGTAGGGAGCTTAAGCATTAAATGCAGACGGTGTGATTTTATACGATGGCCCCCAGCAAAGCATCCATATCATTATCGCTTTTTAAACTATACATAATAAATGGGACAGATATTTTAAACTATGGAGTTTAAATTACATTAAAATTTTAGCTAAGCTCAACTAAAGCAGTATTCACTGATTTTTTAACCACTTAATCAGACGCAGTTCTATCCTAATATTTCTCCTAGTTTACACACCCAACATCACACACACACACTTCCAGCGAAATTTGAAAAAAAAAAAAAAAAACATAAACATAATCATTAATTTTTCGAATTATGATGTGTTTTTATATTTGATGTTTGTTTTTTTTTTAGTTATTTTTATATTTTAATAATATTTAACTTTACACACTTTTTACACATTGTCTGCAAGTGTACTAATAAAAATCATTTTTTTCTTATCTTAAAAAAAAAAACAAAAAAAAAAAATATATTATGTTAAAATTAAATTGTAAAAATCATTTACAATTTTGAATTTGTAAATATGAAATTTATTTAAGTTAAAAACGCGTATCTTAGCTATATTTTTTGTATTTTATTTGTTTTAATAAAAACAATAAATTAATAAACATTTAAAACACTTTGTTGATAACGATTTGGAATTTTTGTGTAGCCACGCTTTATTTATTTAATTTATTATTTTTTGTCTCTTGTTATTTATAGTTGTTTTATGAAATTTTCCTTTTTTGTAATATTTTAATAGCAAAAAACATTTTTAAAAAATAAATATTCTTGCATTGCATTTTTTTTTTTTTTGATACTGGGTAATATTTTAAAAGTTTATAGTTTTGATTTTTGAATTTAAGTTGCGATAATGCAATATCTGTTCTAATTCAGACCTTATTGGTATGTATTTGCTATTTATCCGAGGTAAGTTAGGATTTCACTGATCCTTTAAAAGTAAATACTGTTTTTTGAAGAAAAACTGTGTGCTAAAGATTGATGACAAGTCACTAAAATTTATAGTACAAAATTGTTCATTGTTATTTAGTGGTTACACTTTTCTCGCAACTATTTGCCAAATCTGACCGTACTTTGATAATCGTTCCTTGTAAAAAGTTGTTCATTATAAATAAGTTCACATCAATAAAGAATTTTTGTAGAAAATTACAACGAAAAAGTTGTGACTTCGGAATTCCAGTTTTACCGACAGTTTCTCTAAAAAAAATTCTATTTCAACGGTACGACTGTTAAAGTCATACTTGTCTTCGTCAAATATAAGAGTATACATATAGAAAAGCCACGCCATGCCCATTCGTTGTGTTCCTATACTAAATTTAACTTGACAAAGAAACAAATTGCATGTCTGATGCTAATCTCTGATACATTTCCGATGATTGGCTTTAAGTTTTAAGTATCGACTAGGGATTTCTAATATGTCTTCGATAATTGTAATGAAGTTTTTGCGTAACGTTTCGTAAGCAAAACATTGGCAGTTTTCAGTGTTTGGTGCAAATGGTCTAGAGAAAGTATAAATGCAAATTATTGTAGTTTTTTTTAATAAAATATAACAGCAAGTCTGTTTTTGTTGTTGGATTTCATCAAAAAGCCACAATATTTTGCATTTGCTCTTTTGTAAGACCATTTGCAGCACAAACTGAATATCGTCAATGTCAATGAATACATTTTTAAAACGGCGTAGAGTTATATGTACATATTAGCAACGCCGTAATAATCCAAGCGGGGCGGGCATCGGTTTAAATTTGAATGCATATATTTATCAACTTTGTATGTTTACACTGGATCTAAATACAGTTTTTGAAGTCATCCATTATTTGGTAATTAGCTACAAAGGCGAAAAATTTTCAATATAATGTTTAGAAAGCAAATTATTTAATAAATCTCAATTATTTTTAATATTTTTTCTGGACACTATTTCGTAGGAAGTATAAATTAAAAAAAATCAAAAATAAACTTTTAATTTACCCTTTTAAAACCTGAATACGTGCAGTGGTAAGCCACAATCCAGACAGTCGAAACATTTACAAAATTTATAATCACTCGGTGTTTTGAGATTTAAAAAAAAATACAAGTCTAAGCTAGCTAAACGAACGTCTGTCTGTATTGTTGAAACTGCACTTTATTGTATAGAAGAAATTTGTGAAAATAATTGGACTTACTACGCGTGTCGTTGTCGTGACGAAATCCGTCAAATGTGGCAATGTACGCTATATACGTTTTACATTGAAGTCGTTAATAAGTTCGATTACGACTACGACAACCGTAATAAGGCCTAATACCTCCAAATAAAACTTTGAAAGTATTGTTTTGTTAAGTTTGCTTTTAGGTTAGGTATTTTTCTTAATTTTTTTTTTCAATTACGTTTAAATTATTATTATTAATTTATTAAATTTTATTTTTATAGTGACCTTTTTATCTCTTTTTATTTGTCGTTAATCATCAAATGAAAACGTAGCTGTTTACTCTGTTGATGATTGGTGTCAAGGTTGGTTTTCTTCCAAATATATGTGCTACATTTATTTAATTATAGTTTTGTTTTAGTTTAAATAAACGTGTTGATTCAATTTATTTTTTTGTTTTTAGCTGCTCTATGTATATATATATATATATATATATATAAAATGTATTATTATTTTCTTTCTTTGTTTTATATTAAACTTATAAAAAATGGAATGATTGGCTGCCCCCAATACACAATTGCTTCACGATTTTCTTTTTTTTTTTTTTCTTTTTTTTTCAGTTTAGTTTTATATAACTCACATTGGTACATCGTTATATTTTTTATAGTTACTTCATTTTAATAAAAATTTGGATTTGTTTTGTTATTAAGATGATGGTTTATCAACTACTTGAGAAACACAATTAAAAAAAAAACTTAAAAATTTAGTTTAATTGCAAAACCTCTACGTATAAAAAAATATGTAATGATTCAAGCATTAATACAATAAGCTAAAAAGATTCGCGTAGCTGATATAATCACATACATATGTATGCATATCAACTACTAGAGAAAATAAAATAAAATTAAATTAAATTAAATTAAATATAAGAAAATTACTTCAAATTGTTATGAAATACTAACAGGAAAATTCAATAATAATACAAAAATTAGATACAGTTAGTATTAGTTTTATGAGAAGTTCAAAATTACCAGCAAAGTTTTAAATTTTGTTATTCAAAACATAACGACAATTTGTTTAACAAATTGCTTAAGATTCTTGAAATGAATAATTTGAATATAGATTTGTTTAACAAATATTCATTATTATTGACCGACAGACTAACGACGAAAAAAAGTTTTCTTTAGTATATAAATTAATTATTATAAAACAAGAAATAATAATTGCATAATAAAATATAACATATTGCACTTAAAATTTAGAACTTAGTTCTATAGTTTAAAAAAATAAACAAATTAAACACAAAACAACCTTTTTATAAACTTTTCTTTTTTTCATTTTTGAATTGTTGTGAAAAGTATCTCTTTTTGTTAAGTCAACATAATATTATTGTTTTTGTGGTTGAATTTCGGCTATTTTAATTTAAAAATAAATAAATGCAAAAATATCAAATAGTACTCACAAAAGAAATTTAAAACTTTGCTAGTTCGATATATAAGAAACATAAGAGAGAAATATAGGAATGGAGTTATTTATATATTTTACGTTATTACTGCCTTTTATAGATTTAGACAATGGCTGTCAAGCTTCAAATTTATACAAATTTAAATAAGGATTTTCAAATGGTACATAATCAGCTGTTATGGCGTTGCTAACTAGTGAAATACGTCTAGTCCAGATAGTAAAAACACGATGGACGGGCAGGGCACTTGCAGGAAATTTAATAACCAATTGACTTTGCTGTCACAAAGGTACCAAATTAACGGGCCCACGTGCGTCGCATCCTAAGCTGTGACGGTCCTCGAAACCTAACCTAACTAGATAGTTAAAACGTCTTCACTTTCTTCATAGAATTCCATACGGAATAGTTTAACATCAATTTAACTGTTAAAACGGCGCTAAGCACGTTTGTGCTTGAATTACCTATTATGACTGACAGGTAAATTGATTTGTTGAGTTATACTATGTATCTAAATTCAATATATTCAATCAGCTGTTCACATATGTGGTTGTTTTTTCGATGATTTACAACAAAATTGGATGTGAATCATAATACAAAAACAAATATTTCATCACAATTCTAAGTTCCCAATTTTATTTTTCCTTTAACCGCTAAATATAAAAATTTTTAGATACATATATTTTAAATTTTAATTAATTCCAATTCCGTATGGAATTCAATGATCAAGCTGATAAATATATTAATTTTCTATAATTCAAAATTTCATTTACTAACTGTTCTTGTAACAATATAGTCGATTGGATAAATTGGCCTAATCACAGTCACGTACTAACTAAAGTCGGCTTGTTTTATATATAATTTTATATTAAAAAGCTGTTAACTATTTTTATTCACGTCTGACCGTTTTCATGTCAAATTCAGTTTTTTAACTACAAATTCAGAAAACTCAAAATCATATTCAGTATTTTACAAGCGATTCCAATATTTTTCCAACCCAATTCGATATTTTAAAAATCAAATTTATTTCAAAATCACTGATTTCTTGGATTTTTAAATTCAAAAAGTGTAAATATGATTTATAAAATGCCGAATTTAATTTCGAAAATTAAAATTTTTTAAATAATTCAAATTCGAGTGCTATATTTTTGTTTCGAAATTACTAGCTGCTTAGTTTCTTATTATTTCTGCTTTTCGTTCGGTCTTTTAAATTTGTTAGGTTTGTGTTCATTGAGATTTTTTTTTATAAAAAAAGAAGTTAATTTTATTCATTTCCAAATAACAAGAAGTTTTTTTTTTTTTTAATTTCCAGCCATCACAGAGGCTTGTTCATGAGTATTATACGTGCATTATTTTTAGTAAAAAAATGGGCGTAGATTTTCTGTTAATTTTAAATCTGGAGCTAAATGTAAAATTAAAAGATTGAAAACTTCTTATCTAGTCTCAGAATATATACTACATATAAAAAATTTATTGTTTGAATATGAATATCAAGCAAATTTCAGTGACTTTTGTTGCAGGCCTGTAACTGAAAATTTAAGGTTACTAGAAAAGCGCTACAAACAACGGGACCAACAAGGATCCAAGAAGGATGGATGTCTTATCTTTTATTTCTAAACTGCAACTTGTGAGACATTACAAAAACTAACTGCTCTCACTCAGTTGCTAGTTGTCATCCATAATATTATTTTTATCAAACTGGCATTAAAGAAATTAGAAAATTACAAATAACTCCCTAAGAAGGTGAAGTAGAGAGAAAAAATATTCAATTAGGAAATTGGAAATTTAGTTTGTAAAAAATATGTATAAAATATAATAAACTTATAATCTCTAACCTATTTTCTTAATAAATATAAAATTAAAAACATAATAACCTTAAAAAACTGAGGAGGGATAAATGTGGCAGAGCTAAATTCCTATTAAAAGCAGCAGTTTCTTTTAATGCTAGTGTTACTTTTACTTTTCGATAAAATTGAAATATCTAAACCAATTAGCTCAATTTTTTTAAGGCGAAAAAACATAAGCTAAACCTAACAGAAATAAATCAAAATATTATAAACATTAACTTTGTTTTAATTCTCCATTTCTTTAAGTTTTGTAATATATATTTGAGTTATATATTTTCTTACATTTAAAATTATATGTTCATTATTTTAAAGATTTAAAAATCTCTGATCGCCTACTATTGTTTTATACGTGGGTATATAATGCTTGTAATCATGGGTAAAAATTATTAATTAAAAAATAATAATAATAATAATTGTTAATAAGAATTTGTAGTAAAAAAACGTAATAATGCTTTATGGTCAAAAACTAAGTATGTATGTAATAAAGTAAAATTGAGTGATTTTTAAGTTTTTTTTTTTTTTTTGTTTTTCTTCTCATTTGTAGTATAATAGGGTAGTAAATAGTAGTAGTAGTAGTAGTAGTGGTAATATTAAGAGAGGGAAGTTGGTATAGTTTGATAATAATCATAATATTTATAAAACAAAATAATATTAAATAAATAAACGCGTCCTAACCTGCTTCACTGTCGCTTGAGTCGCTAGAACTACTATCGCTGGAACTGGACGAGGATGAATCGCTAGAACTAGAACTTGATGATGGGCGATTTGCGGGTTGAACAGCTTCAACTTTATTCGATGATTCGTCTGAAATTAAAAAAAAAAAAAAAAGATATCAATATAATACAAATTAAAATATGTAATAAAGGGTGTTTTTATAGTGACACAAGTTTAAATCTTAATAAAATAAGGAAATATATTTTATATATTTTTAATATCAATGAAACGGGCTTTATTGAAAAGAAAATTTTATTTACGCGTTGCTCTTGGTGGATTCATAATGAAATTTCAAAGGAAAATAAAAAAAAGCAACTATCAGCAGTTCAATGGGTGCTCAAATAAAGCAGTGATGCCAACTCAAAGTTATGACACTATAAAAAACACCCCATAGATAAGTTAATATGAGTATTTACTAGTGTAAGCAACGGCCGACAGAATCGAGTGTATTTTTTTATGTTTATAGAAAAATCATCATAAAAATATCTTATTTTGTACATATGTAACAGTCAAACCGTGTTATAACAATAGTTTTTCATTAAAATTCTATTTTATTAGATAATATCATTAATATTCACTATTTAATAGAATTTAATTTCGTAGCTTTAGTAAATTTAATTTGCTTTAATCTGACTTTGTTGTATAGAGGTTTTTAAAAGGATACTTTGCTCAATAATATCAAAGTTTCACTGTATATGCTCTTTAATACGACTATAATATTCATTATATTTTAGTGCCAGATTTTATTCTATTCTATGTATATTTATAAAAGCATTCAAAATATGTATAATATATTTTAAACTTACCTTTTTTGGCTGTTTTCTTGCTGGTACCTAATTGGCCTGTTACATCTTTCAGACGTTTTTCCAGCTCCTGTTGTTTTTCGGCCATTTGTTCATCTTTTGATTTACCGGATGGCTTTTTGTCTAAAGTACAAAATTTACAAATAAAATTAAATTTCATTAGAAAAACTATATATACATACATATATGTAAATCAACGCAATGAAAATTATTATAGAAAATTATACAGTTTACAGCAATCAAACAATATACTGTTTATAGATTTTGAGGTTAGGTAAGAAAATCGAAAATTTTTGTTAAAATTTTATAGAAAAAAAAATACAACTGAAAAGGCCAATTTAAAGAAATTTTTAACATGCTTATTGAAATAAAAAAAAAAATTGGAAAATAATAAACCAGCACCAAATATATTCGAAAAATTTGTCTTCAAAAATACTTTCAACTATAGTTTGTTTAATTTTTAGCTACAAATTCATGCCGATAGTTTTAAATAATTTTCTTTTAATGTCTTCTTTAATTAACTATAAGAGCTATTATATATTCAATTAGATAAATGAAAGAAAATTATAGCAGATAAATAAAAATCAATATATATGTGATATTTAGTTCATCCAATTAACACGTTCACTACTTTCGTCATTATTTTCATCACCTGGGATGTTTTTGAAAAGAATAACAAATTATATTAATGCTTCAACTTTTTTCTTTTCTTTTCTTTCCTTTGTTTACGTTCTTTTTCTTATTTATTTGTCTTAGAAAGGAATTAAATGAAAATGCAGCGCAATTCGAGTTCATAAAATTATTTGAAAAAAGTGAGGAAATATTACATTATTAATATTGTTGTTCAACTTATTTATGAATGCATCGCCATTACTTTGGGTTTTGCTTTCTTTAAGGATTCCAGTGTTTTGCTAGAGCTCAGGATTTGCGATTAAGGTAAATCTTGAGGCAAAATGGAAGTAGCGAGAGATTTTTTGGGGAAAACTTGAGCCTTAAGATGGCGAGAAATTTCTTTAGGAAAACTTTAGCTATCAAGAAAGTTGCCAAAGGCAGCGAGATAATTGTTAAACAAAAAACAATATGTTTGGCGCGATGAAAGGATAAGTTTACAGAAAATTTTATAAAAAAAAATATTTCTTAGCTCGAAATATTTTTTACATAGTAAAATATATAAAAGAATTTTTTCATTCGTACAATTATGTTCGAAGTAATAAACAGACCCAAACTTCGACAGATTGGCTGTTACCATCGGAATGCAAATCAAAGCCAGACAACAACAATAACTAATTAAAATTGGTACAATAGGCTTTTTTGTTAAGATTGATAAAAATATATTTAAATTTAACTTAAGGTACGTTCACACATTGGGGAAACAACATTTGAGACAAAAAAATATCAAATAGAATACCAGCTGATTTTGGGAAAACAAAATTATTTGTTAACAAATAAAAATGTTCCCAATGTGAACATAGTGTTACCACTCAAAGTCAAATATATTGATTTATTTTAGGAAAATAATTATCAGATCTTACAAACTTTTTGTAAGAACAGAATCAAAAAAATGTATATATCTTTAGGTTAAAAAACAAATGTTTCCATAATAGATTTTTACGGCTCTTGTTTTTTTCCGGCAGGCTTTATTTGGCATGATGCACATAAATGCCTGAATAAGAAGAACCAATTTGCAAAAAAACCGATCTTAATAAATCTGAAAATGTTCTCAGAGAATAAACGCAAGACATTAGAAATTTAAAATCCAAAATAAATAAACAATGTGAATGAGATCTTATCGTGTATTTGGCATATTTAAAATTAGTGCGGTAATATTTTTGTTTGTGCTCCTCTAAAACTACTATTGATGCTACTATAAATTGCACATTTTTTAAAAAGCCACAGATTTAACGGAAAACTGCAAAAAAAGTGCAGAAAAGGCAATGAGTTTGACAAAATTCCACAATTCGCGAAAAAAGTGAAAACTCATTACTTCATATCAATAAAGCCGTATTGATAAAAAAAATAATACGTTAAAGGTTGCAAAAAAGTCTGCAAAATCGTGAATATGGTGAAAATTCGCCAAATTTTGCTTAACGCGAAGTTGATCGGAAATCGCAAAAACGGTAAAAACAATTCATATTTTTTGACAGTTCCATCTAATATTTTGTTAAGAAAATCTTTTTTCAAGTGTGAAAATATGTTTTTCGATATTCAGGTATACATCTGTTTAATGAAACAAAATTAAGCAAATAAATTTGCTTATATGAAAAAAATTATATTCAAATATTGAAAGAAATACATATGTATATATATATCAATCAAATGTTTTCCTCGTGTGACCGTACCTTTATATAAAAAATATCATATTTCAATAGAAAAAAAACATAAAAATTAACAATTTCTTTTTTGATCTAATGTGTGAATAATGAATGATTTGCTTCAAAATCCGAGAAACAAAAAAAAATAACACAAAAACAAATTACATGTGTGAGAGGAGTGTATTTAAATGGCTAATAACGTGTGATAATTTTTCTTTTTGTTTATGAATAATGTGCGTTATTTGTATGAAGATTGAAAAAACAATGTAAAGATGACAAAGTGAATAAAACAAGAAAATAATATAAAAACAAAACAAGTCATCATAAACAAACGAAAAAAATGTAAAAAGATATTAAGCTGCATTTTGGTTTTATTTGTCTTTGGTTTAAGGGAAGTCCACAAGAGGTAGAAGGAATATTTTAAAACGTATAAATTTTTGGTTACATTGTTAAAAAAGGAAACAATACACAACACAAGTAGTAGTTGTTGCTGTTGTTGTTGTTGGCACAAAATAAAATCAACCTCTGAAGTTTTCAACGTTCGAGTTGTTGTTCTTGTTCATGTATTTCTTTAGTAGTGCGTGTCATTGGGATAAACTTACAGTAAGGCTTACGGGTTTTTTTGCGCAGACATGATGCCACATAGCTTTCAAGTTCACGCAACGTTGAGGGTTTCAAAGTTTCAAAATCAATTTCAATTTCATCTGGATTAGAGTCGCGCAGCGATGGTTCTCGATTTTGTATAATGTGCACAACACGTCCTAATTTATCACCTGTTAAATAAGACATGTAATTTACAATACATACGGGGCATATTAGAAAATACATAATTAAATTGAATATGTATGATTATTAATTAAAAAATAAATGTTTAATAATTGAAATTTAAGTTTCACTTACCCGGCAGTTTGTTGATGTCCAAAGACAATTGTCTCTTTTCATCGTATGACATTGGCTTGGCGGTGTCTTCTTCCTCCGAATCGAAAACAACGGCTTGGCTGGTGGGTTTCTTTTTATTGGCACCTCTGGCACCAGTCCCTGTACCAGCACCACCGCCTCCAGCAGATGAGGTACTGCCTTTGGTACGTTTTGTTGCCGCTGTTGCTGCTGTTTGGCCGACACCGCTAGCATTTGCCGTTTTCTGACCACGTTGACCCTTATTTTTAGCACCTTTACCTGCTGGCGTTGTAGTTGGACCCGCTATACCGCCCGGACCCATGGCAGCACCCTTACCGCCCGTACTTATTTGACCCATTGATATAGCCGATGCAATTTCGTGCGCATGCATGGTGTTAGGAACACCAGAGGCGACGCCGGCGCCGCCAGGTGCCAATGAACCAATCGCTGCTACCGGTACCACACCACCAGTTCCTAACGTACCGCCACTACCCGTAGATTTCTTCTTTTCTTTCATTTTCTTCTTCGCCTTTTTTTTATTCGAAGCTTCTTCCATTAATTTGCGCATTTCCTCTTGCAAGTCAAGCAATTTTGTCTCCAGCATTTTTAATTTTGCGTTTCGTTCTTCATCTGAATTTGATTCGTTTTCGCTGTCCGACGATTCGTCGGATGATGAATCGGAACCGTCATGTTTGCCGTAGCCGTGATGGGCTGCCGCCGCTGCCACAGCAGCTGCATGCGCATTTGCTACTGGTTCATCGGGTATATTGGCATAACGCATTTCAAATACGTCCTGCAGTTTGCGACCCATGGCAACAACATCGTGATCTGGCGGGTTGTATTTGTAACAGTTAGTGAATATTAATCGCACATCAGCGGCAAACTCGGGTGCACTTTTATATTCGCGATTGTCCATTTTCCGTTTGACGGTACCCAAATCCATGGGCTTCTTAATAATGTCATGATAATCATGCAATCCCAGCAGTTCAGCATCGACCGGTTTATAGAAGGGCCATGCATAACCTGAATGTTTTTTGGAAAAAAGTTCTTTAAGGATTTCATTGCAGGATTTCAAGGCATCTGATAGTTTTTCCTTGGACTTTACTGAGCCCGGTACACCACCGGGACCACCTGCTGCACCAGGCACACCGCCAACGCCCATGGGTGACAATGGATAGCCTGTGTCCTGATGAACATAGGATGTGTATTAAATAATAAAAGTAATCATTAAATAAAATCTAATTATTTGTATAAGTTGTGCACAAATATTTGAATATTTAGTATTTTCTAAAGTCAAACTATGGTTCGATAAACTGTATATGAAGCAAAAAACATAATAATTAAAAAGATTGGGAGTGTTGTTGTTTTTGGTATAAGGCATTAGACAGCGTGTTTTGTGAAAGCATGATGCTGTTTACATTTTTGATTTGTATAAATTCAAACAAGTTTTTGAAATGATTAAGAAATAAATAGTGCAAGGAAAAAGTAGGTAACTTAATGCAAACTTAAGTAAAATTTATCCAATAAAGGTTGTTTTTTTTTTTTTTTTTGGAAACATTATATTCTTCTTATTCTGTAACTATGACGTTACCTCAGTAATTATTCTACTCGTTGCCGATAGCAGTTGATTACTTACTATTCACAGCTCCTTACTATTCTCCAGTACCTTGAAAACTGTAAGTTGTCAAGTAAGTAGTGAACTGCTGTATACAATGACGAAAAAATTGTTCTTTCGTATACATAGAAAAAAATCGGAACAAACAAATTTTAAAAAAAATTTGCTTTATGTTTATTTGTAAGAGTGAGAGAAGAGATTAAGAGTAAGTCAGACAGTTATTGCATCTATGGTATCGACAAATAATTGCAGAATAAGAAGATTTTTTTGACATTCCAAGTTATGATTATTATAGTAATTGTTTTTTATTTTTATGTAATATTTTAATCAAAAACTTTTAATTTCAAAAAAAGTTTTGCATTTAGGCTGCTTACTATTGATTTCTGCCCAGATTTCATATTGAAATTTAAGGAACAAAACCAGATTTCTATTTTTAATGCTATTATATTATTTTTTAGAATATATTTTATTAAAATTTTTTTTTTTAAAAATTATTAATAAAAATTTTTTCAAAATTTTTCGAATTTTTTTTTTTTAATCACCGAATAATTAGCAAAATTTATAGGTAACAAGTCTTACACATAATATGGAAACCTGGTTTTTAGTAACGAATGCATCCGCTTTCACATAAGTTTGAAATTCTGGCAGATGTCAAATATTAAAAGCCATTAGCAGATACAAAGGAGAATAATATTAAACTCATTTGAATACATTATTCACACATCATGCCCAACACGTTGGCCTACCTTTTTGCCTACCTGTCGATTGGACTCACGCCTCGTTGCGATTTTCGCACTCTTTGAGTCCATTTGTGCATAAGGTGATTCAAATGCATTTGCGGTTGGTGTGGTTGTGTCAGCCTTTCTTTTCACTCCTTTTTTCATTTTAGCCGGTTGCTGAGGAGGTATTACAGCATCCACTCCGGCCGCTGTGCTATTAACATGATACGCAGGTACGGTAGCCGCTGTAGTTGCCAAAACAGCGGGATTGGCTACAGCAGCAGTCACACCGCTATCTAGTAGCGTTGAATTGACTCCGGCAGCGCCAACACCAGCTGCTGCACCCGCAGCAGAGCCTACCAAAGACACGTGAGTTGCGACGCTTCCCGCTGGAAGTATGCTGGGTCCCGACAGTAAGTTACTGGCAGCTCCAGTTACCAGCGCCGTTGTTGTCGTATTCGTACTGCCGGGTACAGTTTGTGGAGCTACTGTTGCAATCGGTGGTATGCCAGGCGTAGATACAGGTGTGCCGCCAGATGATGAAACCGTTCCGCCCATAGCCGATAAAGGTCTTGCTGCACTAGCCGCACCAGATCCGGGACCGCCTCGACCACCGCCGGAACTGGCCGGTGTTGATGGTGTACTTAATAGTGATGCATTGGCAGACGCAGGCGGTTTGGGACCCGAGCGTGGTTTCTTTTTATTACCACCCTTCGGCGTCACCGGCTCCAATTCGATTTCCTCCTTGGGCATGCCCTCTAGTTTTTGCAAGAAGACCTTTTCTAATGTTTGAGCCATAACAACTACGTCTTCGCCCGGCTTATTGTACACATAACAGTTTGAGAACATTATATTCAAGTCCTGTATAGCCTCTTTGGCCGTCCAGTAGTAATTATTCTCTAAACGTTTCTTTACCGTACCCAAATCCATGGGTTGTTTGATGATCTTGTGATAATCGGGCAGGTTAAGTTTTTTGGCATCGACCGGCTGTTGGAATGGCCAAGAAAAATGATGCTTCCATACGGCCTTCATAACCGTTTTAATTAGATACTGCAGTTGGTTTGTGTTGCGACCTGACCGATCTGGAGGTGGTACAGTTGGTGGCTGAACAATGCCATTAACAGGCTCCACATAGGGTTCATTACGCGGCGGTGGTTCTTGCGACATTTTGGAGTTTCTATTTCTTTAAAAATCTCCGCAAACCAGTATTCCTCCCTTTCCTACACACTCCTTAAGTAATGCTGTTTGTTTTGTTATCTTGTTAAGGTTAGTATGTTTAACCAACCTTGAGGTATGTTTATTCAAATGATTATTTCTTTTTCTTTTATTTTTTTAATTTTTTTTTTTTTTTGTAACTTAATATACAAAAATTGAAAATTGTGCTTCTTTTTTATATGTATATTATTTTTTTTTTTTTTTATATATTAGCAAGGACTTTGTTTTAGTAGGGGAGGAAATAACCAATTTGGTTTCGAGATTTTTGTTGCTTTTTACTAATATTTTAAAATTAATATTTGACTGAATATTGTAGTTTTGACTTGGCTTTTTCTCCAAAAAACGGATTCACAAAATCTAGTTTTACTTTTGAAATATGAAATACTCTAAACGAAATTATAACTTTCAAAAGTATTTGGAATTGTTATCGATTTTATCCTTCTCTTCCTTCAACAGTGTTCTTTCTGTGTGTCACCACTGTGTCTTTGCACTTTGTTATCAAAATTTTTAATCATAAAAACAAATTAATAATATTAAGAATGACGCGTTGAAGGGGAATTAGCAACAAGCTAATTTTTGTTTGTTTTTTATTTGTGATTTTCAAATACTTTCTTGTATTCTGAAGTTTCGATAGAGTAGCTTATATATAATGCTGTACATATCCGTAGTTAGATGATTTTTGGCCATATACTGCTGCTGTAATTGTTTAACGGTTGCTGTTGTTGGCCGCATTTTATGGCAAATATTTCTGTAGGCGAAAAGAACAAAATTAAATAAATAAAAATTGAACAACAAAAATATTAAAAAAAAAATCTTAAAGTATTTAAAAGGTAACGAAATTTAGAAATCCTTAGAAATTTCTTTTGAAAATGAAAGAAATGTGATCCTTCAATTAACTATGGAATACTCGTATAGTAAGCAATTACTAAAGTTCGTGCGCGTCCATCAAGGTTTAGCTAATTGTAGCAAATATTTTTCTAAATATTTTTTTTAACATCATTCCGATTTTTTTTTTTTCAAAAAGATTTTTAAACGACTTTGGTTAATGTAGAGAAAATAGTGAACTTGAAGATTGAGCACGATGAGAGAATACATGTGTTACGGATTAATGTGGGAACCTGTATTTCAGCTTATGCCCATAGTGCTCTTAACACCGTGTGAATATTTCTGTTCACAAGCATCCCCGGGTCAGCCCGACTCAAACTCATTTCGGAATTTACTTTATCGCAAAAGCAAACTCAATAGCAACAGGATAAATGTAAGTAAGTATTAATTATTGTTGGACTGTTTAAGTGACGAAGGCATAGCACTCTCTAGTCACTAAAAATTGTTCCGACAGAGATTGATACTGTTCCAAGCTAATGTACGGAACCGGGGGCGAAGTAAAACAATTAATTATGTTTTGAACTTACCACACATTTACAGCATAAAGTATTTAAAGTCAGCTTAAATTCGTAAACATGTTAGTATTTATTTCTTGCAATTGTAACAAACAATTAACTGCAAAGTATTTAGGCCAAAAATATGTTGTTGTTTTTTTTATTTGTATAAATGTTACAATTATTGGAAATATTTAATATAGTCTTCTCTGGTAGATGTTAATCTTATTTTATGTGATTGTGAAGCATTTACTCTGGAAACGTCAATATTCAATGGTTAGTTTTATGTTGTAACGATCATTCCTTCTCGCATACTAAAATTAAATAAATAAGTATTAATATTCAATTAACATAAGGCATCGATATATATGTAGGTTGATTCAAAAATTCTTAATGCCAAAAATATTTAAATCATTTTTCCAGTTCGAATTGTCTCAAAAGTATGCAAAATAATAATAAAAGCCAAGGATTTATACTTATTGACTATGTGAGTCCAATTTCTCAATTGTCAGTCAATAAGGATTCTTGGCTTTAATTTCCCATTAGTCCAAATGAGTGACAAACAAAAATGTGCCCACAAATGACAAAATTCTCTCAGAGATCATCAAAATTTACACAATTTTAAACTTTAAAATTTTATAGAAAAATTCTCAACTACAATTGAGAAATAGGACTTACATAGTCTATAAGTATGGATTCTTGGCTTTAATTTCCCATTGGTCCAAATGAGTGACAAACAAAAATGTGCCCACAAATGGCCAAATTCCCATAGAGCTCATCAAAATTTACACAATTTTAAACTTTAAAATTTTATAGAAAAATTCTCAAATACAATTGAGAAATCGGACTTACATAGTCTATAAGTATGGATTCTTGGCTTTAATTTCCCATTAGTCCAAATGAGTGACAAACAAAAATGGGCCCACAAATGGACAAATTCCCATAGAGCTCATCAAAATTTACACAATTTTAAACTTTAAAATTTTTTAGAAAAATTCTCAAATACAATTGAGAAATCGGACTTACATAGTCTATAAGTATGGATTCTTGGCTTTAATTTCCCATTAGTCCAAATGAGTGACAAACAAAAATGGGCCCACAAATGGCCAAATTCCCATAGAGCTCATCAAAATTTACACAATATTAATTTTTGAAATTTTATAGAAAAATTCTCAACTACAATTGAGAAATAGGACTTACATAGTCTATAAGTATGGATTCTTGGCTTTAATTTCCCATTGGTCCAAATGAGTGACAAACAAAAATGTGCCCACAAATGGCCAAATTCCCATAGAGCTCATCAAAATTTACACAATTTTAAACTTTAAAATTTTATAGAAAAATTCTCATATACAATTGAGAAATCGGACTTACATAGTCTATAAGTATGGATTCTTGGCTTTAATTTCCCATTAGTACAAATGAGTGACAAACAAAAATGTGCCCACAAATGGCCAAATTCCCATAGAGCTCATCAAAAATTACACAATATTAATTTTTTAAATTTTATAGAAAAATTTTCAACTACAATTGAGAAATAGAACTTACATAGTCTATTATAAGTATGGATTTTTGGCTTTAATTTCCCATTAGTCCAAATGAGTGACAAACTAAAATGTGCCCACAAATGGCCAAATTCCCATAGAGCTCATCAAAATTTACACAATTTTAAACTTTAAAATTTTATAGAAAAATTCTCAAATACAATTGAGAAATCGGACTTACATAGTCTATAAGTATGGATTCTTGGCTTTAATTTCCCATTAGTCCAAATGAGTGACAAACAAAAATGGGCCCACAAATGGCCAAATTCCCATAGAGCTCATCAAAATTTACACAATTTTAAACTTTAAAATTTTATAGAAAAATTCTCAAATACAATTGAGAAATCGGACTTACATAGTCTATAAGTATGGATTCTTGGCTTTAATTTCCCATTAGTCCAAATGAGTGACAAACAAAAATGGGCCCACAAATGGCCAAATTCCCATAGAGCTCATCAAAATTTACACAATTTTAAACTTTAAAATTTTATAGAAAAATTCTCAAATACAATTGAGAAATCGGACTTACATAGTCTATAAGTATGGATTCTTGGCTTTAATTTCCCATTAGTCCAAATGAGTGACAAACAAAAATGTGCCCACAAATGGCCAAATTCCCATAGAGCTCATCAAAATTTACACAATTTTAAACTTTAAAATTTTATAGAAAAATTCTCAAATACAATTGAGAAATCGGACTTACATAGTCTATAAGTATGGATTCTTGGCTTTAATTTCCCATTAGTCCAAATGAGTGACAAACAAAAATGGGCCCACAAATGGCCAAATTCCCATAGAGCTCATCAAAATTTACACAATTTTAAACTTTAAAATTTTATAGAAAAATTCTCAAATACAATTGAGAAATCGGACTTACATAGTCTATAAGTATGGATTCTTGGCTTTAATTTCCCATTAGTCCAAATGAGTGACAAACAAAAATGGGCCCACAAATGGCCAAATTCCCATAGAGCTCATCAAAATTTACACAATTTTAAACTTTAAAATTTTATAGAAAAATTCTCAAATACAATTGAGAAATCGGACTTACATAGTCTATAAGTATGGATTCTTGGCTTTAATTTCCCATTAGTCCAACTGAGTGACAAACAAAAATGGGCCCACAAATGGCCAAATTCCCATAGAGCTCATCAAAAATTACACAATATTAATTTTTTAAATTTTATAGAAAAATTTTCAACTACAATTGAGAAATAGAACTTACATAGTCTATTATAAGTATGGATTTTTGGCTTTAATTTCCCATTAGTCCAAATGAGTGACAAACAAAAATGTGCCCACAAATGGCCAAATTCCCATAGAGCTCATCAAAATTTACACAATTTTAAACTTTAAAATTTTATAGAAAAATTCTCAAATACAATTGAGAAATCGGACTTACATAGTCTATAAGTATGGATTCTTGGCTTTAATTTCCCATTAGTCCAAATGAGTGACAAACAAAAATGGGCCCACAAATGGCCAAATTCCCATAGAGCTCATCAAAATTTACACAATTTTAAACTTTAAAATTTTATAGAAAAATTCTCAAATACAATTGAGAAATCGGACTTACATAGTCTATAAGTATGGATTCTTGGCTTTAATTTCCCATTAGTCCAAATGAGTGACAAACAAAAATGGGCCCACAAATGGCCAAATTCCCATAGAGCTCATCAAAATTTACACAATTTTAAACTTTAAAATTTTATAGAAAAATTCTCAAATACAATTGAGAAATCGGACTTACATAGTCTATAAGTATGGATTCTTGGCTTTAATTTCCCATTAGTCCAACTGAGTGACAAACAAAAATGGGCCCACAAATGGCCAAATTCCCATAGAGCTCATCAAAATTTACACAATTTTAAACTTTAAAATTTTATAGAAAAATTCTCAAATACAATTGAGAAATCGGACTTACATAGTCTATAAGTATGGATTCTTGGCTTTAATTTCCCATTAGTCCAAATGAGTGACAAACAAAAATGTGCCCACAAATGGCCAAATTCCCATAGAGCTCATCAAAAATTACACAATATTAATTTTTTAAATTTTATAGAAAAATTTTCAACTACAATTGAGAAATAGGACTTACATAGTCTATTATAAGTATGGATTTTTGGGTTTAATTTCCCATTAGTCCAAATGAGTGACAAACAAAAATGTGCCCACAAATGGCCAAATTCCCATAGAGCTCATCAAAATTTACACAATTTTAAACTTTAAAATTTTATAGAAAAATTCTCAAATACAATTGAGAAATCGGACTTACATAGTCTATAAGTATGGATTCTTGGCTTTAATTTCCCATTAGTCCAAATGAGTGACAAACAAAAATGGGCCCACAAATGGCCAAATTCCCATAGAGCTCATCAAAAATTACACAATATTAATTTTTTAAATTTTATAGAAAAATTTTCAACTACAATTGAGAAATAGGACTTACATAGTCTATTATAAGTATGGATTTTTGGCTTTAATTTCCCATTAGTCCAAATGAGTGACAAACAAAAATGTGCCCACAAATGGCCAAATTCCCATAGAGCTCATCAAAATTTACACAATTTTAAACTTGAAAATTTTATAGAAAAATTCTCAAATACAATTGAGAAATCGGACTTACATAGTCTATAAGTATGGATTATTGGCTTTAATTTCCCATTAGTCCAAATGAGTGACAAACAAAAATTTGCCCACAAATGGCCAAATTCCCATAGAGCTCATCAAAATTTACACAATTTTAAACTTTAAAATTTTATAGAAAAATTCTCAAATACAATTGAGAAATCGGACTTACATAGTCAATAAGTATGGATTCTTGGCTTTTATAGAAAAATTCTCAACTACAATTGAGAAATAGGACTTACATAGTCTATAAGTATGGATTCTTGGCTTTAATTTCCCATTAGTCCAAATGAGTGACAAACAAAAATGGGCCCACAAATGGCCAAATTCCCATAGAGCTCATCAAAAATTACACAATATTAATTTTTTAAATTTTATAGAAAAATTTTCAACTACAATTGAGAAATAGGACTTACATAGTCTATTATAAGTATGGATTTTTGGCTTTAATTTCCCATTAGTCCAAATGAGTGACAAACAAAAATGTGCCCACAAATGGCAAAATTCCCATAGAGCTCATCAAAATTTACACAATTTTAAACTTGAAAATTTTATAGAAAAATTCTCAAATACAATTGAGAAATCGGACTTACATAGTCAATAAGTATGGATTCTTGGCTTTTATAGAAAAATTCTCAAATACAATTGAGAAATCGGACTTACATAGTCAATAAGTATGGATTCTTGGCTTTAATTTCCCATTGGTCCAAATGACTGACAAACAAAAATGGGCCCACAAATGGCCAAATTCCCATAGAGCTCATCAAAATTTACGCAATTTTAAACTTTAAAATTTTATAGAAAAATTCTCAAATACAATTGAGAAATCGGACTTACATAGTCAATAAGTATGGATTCTTGGCTTTTATAGAAAAATTCTCAACTACAATTGAGAAATAGGACTTACATAGTCAATAAGTATGGATTCTTGGCTTTAATTTCCCATTGGTCCAAATGACTGACAAACAAAAATGGGCCCACAAATGGCCAAATTCCCATAGAGCTCATCAAAATTTACGCAATTTTAAACTTTAAAATTTTATAGAAAAATTCTCAAATACAATTGAGAAATCGGACTTACATAGTCAATAAGTATGGATTCTTGGCTTTTATAGAAAAATTCTCAACTACAATTGAGAAATAGGACTTACATAGTCAATAAGTATGGATTCTTGGCTTTAATTTCCCATTGGTCCAAATGACTGACAAACAAAAATGGGCCCACAAATGGCCAAATTCCCATAGAGCTCATCAAAATTTACGCAATTTTAAACTTTAAAATTTTATAGAAAAATTCTCAAATACAATTGAGTAATCGGACTTACATAGTCAATAAGTATGGATTCTTGGCTTTTATAGAAAAATTCTCAAATACAATTGAGAAATCGGACTTACATAGTCTATAAGTATGGATTCTTGGCTTTAATTTCCCATTAGTCCAAATGAGTGACAAACAAAAATGGGCCCACAAATGGCCAAATTCCCATAGAGCTCATCAAAATTTACACAATATTAATTTTTGAAATTTTATAGAAAAATTCTCAAATACAATTGAGTAATCGGACTTACATAGTCAATAAGTATGGATTCTTGGCTTTTATAGAAAAATTCTCAAATACAATTGAGTAATCGAACTTACATAGTCAATAAGTATGGATTCTTGGCTTTAATTTCCCATTGGTCCAAATGAGTGACAAACAAAAATTTGCCCACAAATGGCCAAATTCCCATAGAGCTCATCAAAATTTACACAATTTTAAACTTTAAAATTTTATAGAAAAATTCTCAAATACAATTGAGAAATCGGACTTACATAGTCAATAAGTATGGATTCTCGGCTTTAATTTCCCATTGGTCCTAATGAGTGACAAACAAAAATTTGCCCACAAATGGCCAAATTCCCATAGAGCTCATCAAAATTTACACAATTTTAAACTTTAAAATTTTATAGAAAAATTCTCAAATACAATTGAGAAATCGGACTTACATAGTCAATAAGTATGGATTCTTGGCTTTTATAGAAAAATTCTCAAATACAATTGAGAAATCGGACTTACATAGTCAATAAGTATGGATTCTTGGCTTTTATAGAAAAATTCTCAAATACAATTGAGTAATCGAACTTACATAGTCAATAAGTATGGATTCTTGGCTTTAATTTCCCATTGGTCCAAATGAGTGACAAACAAAAATTTGCCCACAAATGGCCAAATTCCCATAGAGCTCATCAAAATTTACACAATTTTAAACTTTAAAATTTTATAGAAAAATTCTCAAATACAATTGAGAAATCGGACTTACATAGTCAATAAGTATGGATTCTTGGCTTTAATTTCCCATTGGTCCTAATGAGTGACAAACAAAAATTTGCCCACAAATGGCCAAATTCCCATAGAGCTCATCAAAATTTACACAATTTTAAACTTTAAAATTTTATAGAAAAATTCTCAAATACAATTGAGAAATCGGACTTACATAGTCAATAAGTATGGATTCTTGGCTTTTATAGAAAAATTCTCAAATACAATTGAGAAATCGGACTTACATAGTCAATAAGTATGGATTCTTGGCTTTTATAGAAAAATTCTCATATACAATTGAGAAATCGGACTTACATAGTCTATAAGTATGGATTCTTGGCTTTAATTTCCCATTAGTCCAAATGAGTGACAAACAAAAATGGGCCCACAAATGGCCAAATTCCCATAGAGCTCATCAAAATTTACACAATATTAATTTTTGAAATTTTATAGAAAAATTCTCAAATACAATTGAGTAATCGGACTTACATAGTCAATAAGTATGGATTCTTGGCTTTAATTTCCCATTGGTCCAAATGAGTGACAAACAAAAATGTGCCCAAAAATGGCCAAATTCCCATAGAGCTCATCAAAATTTACACAATTTTAAACTTTAAAATTTTATAGAAAAATTCTCAAATACAATTGAGAAATCGGACTTACATAGTCAATAAGTATGGATTCTTGGCTTTTATAGAAAAATTCTCATATACAATTGAGAAATCGGACTTACATAGTCTATAAGTATGGATTCTTGGCTTTAATTTCCCATTAGTCCAAATGAGTGACAAACAAAAATGGGCCCACAAATGGCCAAATTCCCATAGAGCTCATCAAAATTTACACAATATTAATTTTTGAAATTTTATAGAAAAATTCTCAAATACAATTGAGTAATCGGACTTACATAGTCAATAAGTATGGATTCTTGGCTTTAATTTCCCATTGGTCCAAATGAGTGACAAACAAAAATGTGCCCACAAATGGCCAAATTCCCATAGAGCTCATCAAAATTTACACAATTTTAAACTTTAAAATTTTATAGAAAAATTCTCAAATACAATTGAGTAATCGGACTTACATAGTCAATAAGTATGGATTCTTGGCTTTTATAGACAAATTCTCATATACAATTGAGAAATCGGACTTACATAGTCTATAAGTATGGATTCTTGGCTTTAATTTCCCATTAGTCCAAATGAGTGACAAACAAAAATGGGCCCACAAATGGCCAAATTCCCATAGAGCTCATCAAAATTTACACAATATTAATTTTTGAAATTTTATAGAAAAATTCTCAAATACAATTGAGTAATCGGACTTACATAGTCAATAAGTATGGATTCTTGGCTTTAATTTCCCATTGGTCCAAATGAGTGACAAACAAAAATTTGCCCACAAATGGCCAAATTCCCATAGAGCTCATCAAAATTTACACAATTTTAAACTTTAAAATTTTATAGAAAAATTCTCAAATACAATTGAGAAATCGGACTTACATAGTCAATAAGTATGGATTCTTGGCTTTTATAGAAAAATTCTCAACTACAATTGAGAAATAGGACTTACATAGTCTATAAGTATGGATTATTGGCTTTTATAGAAAAATTCTCAAATACAATTGAGAAATCGGACTTACATAGTCAATAAGTATGGATTCTTGGCTTTTATAGAAAAATTCTCAAATACAATTGAGAAATCGGACTTACATAGTCTATAAGTATGGATTCTTGGCTTTAATTTCCCATTAGTCCAAATGAGTGACAAACAAAAATGGGCCCACAAATAGCCAAATTCCCATAGAGCTCATCAAAATTTACACAATATTAATTTTTGAAATTTTATAGAAAAATTCTCAAATACAATTGAGTAATCGGACTTACATAGTCAATAAGTATGGATTCTTGGCTTTTATAGAAAAATTCTCAAATACAATTGAGTAATCGGACTTACATAGTCAATAAGTATGGATTCTTGGCTTTAATTTCCCATTGGTCCAAATGAGTGACAAACAAAAATTTGCCCACAAATGGCCAAATTCCCATAGAGCTCATCAAAATTTACACAATATTAATTTTTGAAATTTTATAGAAAAATTCTCAACTACAATTGAGAAATAGGACTTACATAGTCAATAAGTATGGATTCTTGGCTTTAATTTCCCATTGGTCCAAATGAGTGACAAACAAAAATGGGGCCACAAATGGCCAAATTCCCATAGAGCTCATCAAAATTTACACAATTTTAAACTTTAAAATTTTATAGAAAAATTCTCAAATACAATTGAGTAATCGGACTTACATAGTCAATAAGTATGGATTCTTGGCTTTTATAGAAAAATTCTCAAATACAATTGAGAAATCGGACTTACATAGTCTATAAGTATGGATTATTGGCTTTAATTTCCCATTAGTCCAAATGAGTGACAAACAAAAATTTGCCCACAAATGGCCAAATTCCCATAGAGCTCATCAAAATTTACACAATTTTAAACTTTAAAATTTTATAGAAAAATTCTCAAATACAATTGAGAAATCGGACTTACATAGTCAATAAGTATGGATTCTTGTCTTTTATAGAAAAATTCTCAACTACAATTGAGAAATAGGACTTACATAGTCTATAAGTATGGATTATTGGCTTTAATTTCCCATTAGTCCAAATGAGTGACAAACAAAAATGAGCCCACAAATGGTCAAATTCCCATAGAGCTCATCAAAATTTACGCAATTTT
The DNA here is from genome assembly GCA_947311025.1 of Lypha dubia. Lineage (NCBI taxonomy): Eukaryota > Metazoa > Arthropoda > Insecta > Diptera > Tachinidae > Lypha > Lypha dubia. The sequence continues at coordinate 5,270,191 of OX371262.1, read as the reverse complement.
AAACTTTAAAATTTTATAGAAAAATTCTCAAATACAATTGAGAAATCGGACTTACATAGTCAATAAGTATGGATTCTTGGCTTTTATAGAAAAATTCTCAAATACAATTGAGTAATCGGACTTACATAGTCAATAAGTATGGATTCTTAGCTTTAATTTCTAATTGGTCCAAATGAGTGACAAATAGAAATGTGCCCACAAATGGCAAAAGTCTCTCAGAGATCATCAAAATTTACTCAATTTTAATTTTTTAATTTGTATAGAAAAATTCTAAAATACAATTGGGAAATCGGACTTACATAGTTAGTAAGTAGGGATTCTTGTCTGTAATTTCCCATTGGTCCAAATGAGTGACAAATAAAAATGTGCCCACAAATAGCGATATTCCCCTAGAGATCATACATACAAAATCATCTAGTTAAGATACACTTATATCAAATAGCAAAGATGTAAACCAAGAAGTTCCATCGAGCTATATTGGCAATGTCCCCACTAAACATATTTTTGAGTTAAATATGTCATGACGCAAGCTCTTACGTAAAACATATTTAACTCGGCATATTTATCTTCACACACATTGCGTATTGTATGGAAATCATACCAAATTTATGACTTTTTTACAAATATGTCCACTGTGTTCATAAACTTCGACCACAGCATATGAAAACAAATGGAAAATGAAGATAATTAATCAAAAAGCCTACTCTACTACTACTAACTGCGTTTTTAGTTTTATAAAATTTGGAAAATGTGACTTAGCTGAAAATGCATATATAAAATTATATATTTAATTCACGCACTCTTTAATAGTTATTTCGAAAAACAAAAAAGTTGTTCCGTGCGGCAAACCACCCGACGATATGCCGACAACTGTAATTTGACGAAGTTTAATTTAAAGTCTTTATAAAATCTGTGAACTTTTGGCAAAATATTTTAAATATTACTACATTAAATAGGATAATGAAATCGTACAATATAATGACCCTAAATGCACCCACTCACTGTCATGGCGAGTATGCTTTTCATGGTCACTGTGGTTGGGTTAAGTCTATTATTAATCATGTGCGGCAAATTCTTGGAAACCCTGTGCATTTCTCCAACGAGTTGGTTGCTCGTCATTAAAGTACACGAATATGTAGAAACAAAGAAAGTGTTACCGAAATAGTCAACAATGAATTGCAAAAACAAAAATCTTACGAGAAATACATTTAATTTAAACAAAACTTTCTCTTTTTTTCTTTCTTTTTGTTACTAGGTACATACATATGTATGTATGTATATGAAAAAAATACGTTGTAGAGTTTCAGTTTGGATTGTACATATTTTTGCCTGTATTATAGGTTAATTTCGAATAAATACAAGGGCTGAAATGTACATACTACGTACGTAACTGCAGCTTCAAAAAGAAACTTTCACAAAAAGAAATTGTTTCAATTGTATGTATACACATACAGCCATACCTAAACAAGAGCGGCAAGCGTTTTTTAGATGTCAAAAGTTCTCATACCCATACAATTTGTATGGAGCATACCGAAATAACGCGGCGGTAAAGCGGCGTCAACATTTTGCAATTGGAAAATCCGATTTTGACAGCGCGTTTAATAGTGAAGTTAGCTGCAAAAGACAAGCACACATGATACCAATGACTATAAGGTAGTCTTACAAGCCCAGCTGACAATTGTTGTAAATCACTTGTATTTTATGTCAGGTGTTAAATTTTGATTTGTATTTATTTTTTCGTATTTGAATGAATAATTTTTATTTATATTTTTGTCATATACACACATACATATTTATACTTTTGACTTCCGAGGAATTTTTTTGTTGCGTTTGTTGTATAGATGCATGTATTATTCGGTTATGAGTATACTATTTTATAATCAGGGTTGTTATATATTTTGTAATAACCGTTTTTATGACAAAGCGATGACGCTCAGGTTTAGGTATGGTATTTCAGCGTTAACGCTAGGCGGTAGAAAACGTTCCGCTTTCCGCTCTTGTTTAGGTATGGAGGATATCTACATTTACATAAATATATATGGATCAAGATACATTTACTCTACAAGGTAATGTGAATATTAAAACAAATGCAATATTGTTGTTTCTGCCTGATACTGTCAAAAAATTATGGAGTTTTTTTTTTTAATTTGCTTTCACACTATTTTTCTCACTACAACAATTTGATGCAAATTTGACTGGAGCAGGCAAAATTTATGAAATCAGCTGTGCTATTAGCACTACCTGTGGTGGGAGATTCAATACCTTTTATTACGATAATAGTATTGTTAAAATTAATATAATGAAAATTTATCTGAATCCGAACCTCAGGTTCACACGGACAAAAATCATAGAGGTTCGCGGGCCAACCTTGATTGAACCTACATGTTTTGCCATACAAAATTTTGAGAGCGAACCTAGTTGTTTTATTTTGAACCTTGTTGCGAACAAATTATCGCTAGTTTATCTGAACTAGTTGTACAAAATTATTTTAACAAAGAAAAACATTTGATAAGTGCTAAAATTTAATAAAAACATTGAACAAATATAAAGCATATGTACATACATATATTAAATTTATGTAAATAATTAAATAAAATGAAAAAGCAATAAACAGTCAATCGTATTTTAAACAGTAAAAGAAAGTCGAAGTACGAACCAACGTAGAATTTGTCGGTAGAACACATGGGTTCGCAATTGAGGTTCACGGAGCGAACCTATGTTTCAGTTTGTTGTGTGAACATAGTATAACACTTTTAACGTTATTCGCTATCGGTATGTTAATGACACAAATTTTTCGGTTGTTATGAAATAAATAAAAGTCAGCAGACCAATCGTAGCACGTTCGTTATGCCAAGAACAAAATTGATCTTATAAAACAATATACAAAAACGCAGAATCTTTTATGCATAAATAATAATATTACTACATATTTTTTTAAAAATGGAATTTAACTAAATTCTAAAATATTTAACACTAATTTTTTGAAATTCTAAAAAATTGTTGGGAAAAATTTGAATAAATAAATTTATTTGTTTTTTGTTTATTTCTTTGTGCTTTTCTTAAATATTCTGGTATGTGATGGAAATCGATCGAATTAATTCAGCGCCGATTTCAAAAACAAATTCTTCTGAAAGATAAATTATATACATATATATATATATATTTATTTTTTATTCATTTATATTTGCTATACAAGCATTACTATACTAGCATTAGTACCTAAATATATGCATATCCTTGATTATTGCTAAAAAACATTTTTTATTATGATCTATAAATCCTTCTCTAACAACTAAACTTGTTACATACACAATCTCGCCACAATATTTTAGGCAATATACCAATACGAAAATTACATCTGGTAGCGCTGGTGTTTATTTGTTTTACTGCATTCCATGATATTTTTGTGTACACATACATACACTAGAGAATAAAAGAAACGACTGCGAAAAGACCACTGCTACTAGTAGTTACGCCGCAGATGAATATAGCAACAAAGAATCGCAGTCGACTGCAGCAAAAAACAACAACAATAAGGCATAATGTCGCATACTCAAAAACCAAGGCAATATACAGCAAAAGGCAACCTACACACATTCATACCCAATTATATCAAAAATTTAACTTGGAATGCATGTATGTATGTATTCACTTACTAAATATTAACCATTATAAGGAATCACTTTTTTTCTTTATTCTCCAAACTGCCCTTACAGAATATTTTTTCATTTGTCTTTCTTTTTTCACCATATGCATAAGAGTTCTAATACGACCAAAGCCAACAAATATTTAGTTTTTTTTCAAACATGTATGTATTAATAATTATTAATAATTTTTATTTTAAAAACAATTTAATATGTATATAGCGTTTTTATTAAAATATTTTCTCATAATACACACAATGATAACGTCCGTAATGTATGTAGTACACATAAGAAAAGAAAAAGTGTAAGAATTAAAAGAAAAAAAATAAATTTTGACATATATAAGAGTGAGCATGTCAACAGTCTAAACAGTCAAAAAAAAACAAATTAACTGTTTATCTCTTTTACACATATATAATGATGTGAGCAAACTCTCTCAAAAATGGCGGTAGAAACAAATTCAGTACTAAAATGAGAATGAAAAACGGGACAAATATATTGAAAAAATAATCGTGTGCAAGCAATTGTGCTCTTTTTGAAGTTAGACGCTTAAATACTTGACAGTGTTGTATTTAATGGGTCAGAATTTTTTGTTTACATTTTTTTTTTGTTGCGGTGTTTGTTGTTTATGTTATTCTTTTCGGTAAAATTTAAGCATCCATCTAAAATTAAATATTGTTATAACAAAGAACACTAGGTTTAAAGAATATGTATATTAGCAGGGATTGCTTGTATGTAGTAATAATGTTAAAAAACATTATGGTAGATATCAGAGATAGAAAACACTTGTTGAAATTAGAGTAGAGGAAATTTGTAGATCCTTCTGTAGATTAATATATGTATGTACATACATACCTATTTCAATTAGTGTAAAAATTATTATATAGCAATATATTTAATAGACTATGATTATCAATTTTTTTAAGAGAAAATGCTATTAATAATTATTTTAAACTTTAATTTTAATATTGGGTTTTTGCATTCAAAACAGATGTTTTCGGTTTCATACTTATCCATATGTAGTAATTAAGCAGAGCTAGGTTTATTTCATTAAATTAATACGCTAGTAGTTATCGTATGCGTGCCGGATATATTTATTAAACTTTCCAACCGATTTAAATGATTTTTTGATATCATACTTGGTATACTAATATTATAAATGTGAATGTAAGTTTGTTTGTTGCGCTTTCACGCAAAAACTACTGACCCGATCATCATGAAACTTTGTACACATATTCTTGGTAGATACATTTTATTAAAAAAAAGATTATTTCTTACGAAATTTAAAAAAAAATTGTTTGTCAAAAAATCTTGAATTCTTGCTACTTCAACGTTATCTAGCATTCCAGAAATGAAGCTCACCGACAGTCACGTCAATATCAAATCCAATTTCCTAGTATGGTTAGTATTTTTATAATTTAGCGTTGTTAAAGATTTCAACAACTACGACAGAATAAGTTCACTATTAGAATAATTTGGTTTTAGAATTGCCAGTTTACGAACTCGAACTGTAATGCCAGCTAATTTTTAAAACTATCCGCGAGATCTACTGATGAGTTTTTGAAATGCATATAGATTAGCTAACCCATAACTATTATATATTTTTAAATATACATACCTACATACCTACATAAATAATTTAGAATACGAATTTCAGTGAAGTTTGATAGGATATTTGTATGAGGGTTGCAAGTTTGTGTTTTGTTTCAAATAAATACATATTTCGCCAGCACAAAGAAAATTTTAATAATATATGTATGTATGTATGTATGTCACATTTATGAAATTCTTAGGTATTATTACTCAAGGTCAAGATTCATTTACTTCCTTAAAACAAATAGGTACTACATTACAAAAACTACATGTTGTCTACCTGCTTATATACAAAAATTATATGAGTTTTGTTTTAATTTGCCTTCACAACAACAATTAGGCACAAACTTCAGCCAAAATTTATGACAAGAGCTGTGCTATTAACACTACCTGTTAAGTATATGTATCTTGCTTTTCATGGTTTGTCATTTGCCTATTAATTGTGTTTTTATATATCTACCTACCTAAGTCTGGGTTTTTCGGAACAGTTAAAATTTTACTGGAAATGAAATGTTAGTTGCGTGGGTCATAAAATAGCAGAGCACACTTGTAAATGAAAGGAAGAATATGAACAGAGACAAACAAAATTCAAAACGTTCGTATGAACAGTAAATTTTGGGATCTTTTAGGGCCCTGATTATGATCTACATCAAATATTTTAGTGTTGTAAAATTAAAATTCCTCCACGATGGATATACGGTTAACAATACTATAGTGCTGTAAGTTAAGTTGCTAATGTGAGTATCGTTTCCAACATGTATTTTTAAGTGTTGTTAAACATGCAAAGACCGTACAACTGCTTTTTAGAGGTTGTCTACACACACAACTAGATGCTGTAAAACGCAGATTAAATGTTTGGTCATTTTATTGTTGTAAACCATAATCGGTGCCTAAATGTAGAAAAAATATGTATTATGATAAAAAGAACGAGACCCAAGAAGAGAAACCTGAGATATTACATTTGTCAAAAGCAAAATGCAGAATTTTCATGACTAGCAGCAACAATTGTTATGTAAAGAAAAAATCTGTAAATTAGTAAAACGTAAATCTATTTTTTTTAATTATTCTGTACGTATCTTTGAGTCTTTATTGCCTACATTTAGCAACGTGCATCGAACAGCATCTTCAGGGCTTAGAAGTTTTTATATATTATCTAACAATATTAACCACATTCTATGAAAAATACACCATATAATCACTGGGACTTCACAAGGTCCGTAGCTCGAAATGTAAGCATTTCAAAAAATTTTTGAGATGTTACTAAACTTAATTCGTTCCAGGTATAGAAAAAAATTAAAAGTTATGCCTATGAATTAACATCAAATTTAAGTTTATTAATAAATAGTTACCATTAAAATGTATGTTTATAATACATATAAACAGATTTGCTGGTATGTTTTTCAGATTACATTGGATAGGTCAGTTTAATCCTTAAAACGAGTTTGTTCTATATAATAATATAGGATTAAATTAATACATTTTTGATTTAGATGAGATATTTATTTATTTCCTTATACGAATGTATTACAGCAACATGTTGTCAAGTAAACTATTTATTATTCTTTAGTTTTGTCATATTTACAATATTAAAACAAGCAGACTACTTTAGGTTTATTGAATATTTTTTTATTTTACGGATGGTTAATTTTTTATTTATATTGGATACACACACACACTCTCGCACACAAGTTTTAAATTTACTTCCGTATATCTATGACTAAAACTCTAAAATTAAGTAAAGAATTTATTATTTATATTAAATACATATACATCTCTTATTTATGCAATTCGACTCCCGGGCAACAACAATTTAAAAACCGCGATCAAGTTAAACCGACTTTAAAAATAAACATGAACACACACATTTTTACTGTATATCCTACGCTCAGTCGATCGCACACACACACACGTTCTTATATTTTTTTTATATATACTCATTTACGTACGATGCGAATATTCATTCGCATACACATATTTTAATTCGCATATACACGCTACTACACAACACCAACTTCTATATTAATTTTTTTCGTATTTCCCCCGTTTTTTTCTTCTTGATTTTTTACGTGTTCTTTACAAAATTTTTTCATAAAAAAAGAGAAAAAAAAGATATTTTGTTGCAAATTTTTTCGGAAAACGTCCGTGCTGTTTAATTATCAGTTTTTCTCATTGCTTGTTCACGTAGTTTCTTTGTATGTATGTGCTGATGTTGCCCAGCGGAGTCTTACTTTTCATACACTTTTTTAATGCACTTAATTTATAAATATTCCATTAATTTTACTATAGCACAATAAAGCTTACATTAAAGTATTGATTTTTATACAAATGTTATTTATTTTAGTAATTTTTACACTATTATTACAAAATTTTCTTCACAACGAACGCGCACCCGACCGAAAGAACGCGGGTTTTCATCAAATATACATTTTATTTTTCGAAATTACTCACGAGTAGATTAAGGTATGAAAATAAATAACACCGGTTAGCTTTTTCTAGCGGTTGTACTAAATGAACGGCTTGTATGAGAGAGCAAAAGGGATAGCTATATAAATACAATTGAAAAGGGAGATAAAAAGAGGACTACGTGTTTGTACTAAAAAAAATAGTATTTAATAAAGAAACAAAATGGCTGTCTAGCATTACTGAAAAATAATGAAATTTATAAAAATTCAATTTTTTTCTTTGGGAGATTTGTTAAAAAAAATTTTTTGTGTAAATTCATATTTTTTTTCATTATTTCTTGAAATGTTACAGCCATAAATTTTCGTTGCAATAAAGGCTGTATACAAATTCAAGGCGTTTTTTCTTCATTGCTTGTTCGAGGCAGAATAACCACCATTTTTATTTGTTTAACAATTTCATCACATTTCAACTTATAGCATTGATAATTGTAATTCCTTACATTTTTTTTAGCGTTTTACAACTTTTAACACTCTATTGTTTAAATAGTTAAAGCATTTTGTTTAATAAACGTCTATATTTAACAAAATCATGCAATTATTTTCAATAACTAAAATGTGAATTTTTTAACGAAATCTTTGGGTTATCCACCATTTTCGAACTTGTACAAATCTTGAGTGAACTTCGAAAATATGTCATTGTAACAACAGAGTTGCCATACCTCTATCACAATGCTTTCATACATAGAAATCATAGCACATATAAATAATTATTTAGTATGCGCCCCATGCATACATGTTTCAATTCAATTGTTAATTGAATTGATTCTTGGCCACACACTTCATAAACTGAATTTAAAGATTTTTATTCAACGGTCAATTTGCTCTAGCATTTTTATCCAGCCTTATGTCAAAAATTTCTCGTTTGTATGTATTTGTTGCCCTAATAATACCACCTGTATTATTTCATCATTCTATAAACATAAATTTTGACAGCTTATCAAGAGACTCGAGCCCACAAAGCAAAATCGAATTGAAAGACTTGCTAGCCAACTTGAAAAATCAAAATCTTTTGATTTTTCTTCAACCAACTCGACAACTGCCAAACTAATCAATTGACAGAGGCAACTTTGATTTGAACAACAACCGACTCAGTTGGCAATTAGATTGAAACGTGTATGGGGCGCTTTAATTATAATCATTAAACTTATAGTTTATAGCAAACGCAATTATAAATTAGACTTGCAATTAATAATATATATGTACTAAACTTTTGTTTTTTACTCTGTAATACGATTATTTGGCCAATAGGCTTTGTATTACTATATGAATTTGATAAATAAATAAATAAAAACTTTAATAAATAAAACTTTTAATAGCACTGCGCCTGGTACGTCAATTCGCTCAGAAATTGGCCTTGCTTGCATAGATTCCAAATCAATATCACAGCGAATTCATAATTTGCCTGGGTACCTATTTTTTTAGTTACCTTTTAGAGCAACTCTGTTTTAGTTCCATATCTGTGACAAGTGTGTATTGTCTTTTCACTGTCAACTAGTACAAAACAGTGTGAACGCAATAAGTTTTGCAAACATAAATAAGTGTTAAAAAAATTTATAATATTTAAGAATATTTTAAAATGCCACGTGGTAAATATGTTAATCATAAGGGACGTAGCCGCCATTTCACTTCCCCCGAAGAATTGCAGCAAGAAAGCGATGAATCTAGCAGCAGTGAGGAAATATCTGGCGAAGATGAACAACCTGGTGGTAGCGGCAGTAAATCACGCGGCGCAAAGCCGAAATCACCTGCTCCTGCAGGCAAAATGCCTACAAGCAGCGAAGAATCTGAAGAATCAGAGGATGACCGTGATGCTAAAAAAGGCGTAGCAGGTCTTATAGAGATTGAAAATCCCAATCGAGTTATTAAAAAGGCCACACAGAGTGTGGCAAAAATAAATTTAAGTGAGGAGGAACCAAAGCCAGAATTGTCTCGACGAGATCGTGAACAAATCGAAAAGCAAAAGGCTCGCCAGCGCTATGAAAAATTACATGCTGAAGGAAAAACCGCTCAAGCTAAAGCAGATTTAGCCCGCCTGGCACTTATTAGACAACAACGTGCTGATGCTGCAGCTAAAAGGGAAGCAGAACTAAAGAAGAAGGCTACTGATGAAAAGAAAGCCAGTGGAAAGGCATAATCAGAAAAAACACAGACTATTAGCATGCATCCATTCTTTAATCTTTCTAATTTTTTTTTAATTGCTATTCGTAAAACAATTTATATTTTTTTTTTATATAATTAAAATAACTGATTGCAATGATTTATATAATATAAACAAATTTTTACGAAGGATTATCAAACTTCTTCGTGTTAAGAATAAACGTAGTTTGCGAAACAGGTTGTATATTAGTAAATGCAATAAATTTAGGGAAACCGTCGGAAGGATTACTCTGACTTTTCACAATTATTACATTTAAGAATCTACCCAGGTATCACTTTCTCAGAGTTGAATGTGCTTTGCAATATTCAATTGATTGAATACGTTATGCTATATCTCTGTAATCTATTATAAATTATTATATTATGTAAACCTTATACAATACGCTGTCAAACTATTCCCCACATTTCTTCGAAAGCACTACATAGCTTTGAACATGCTATAGCTCCCGATAAAGGATAATTGCTTATCGAAAATAGGTCTTCTGTATAATCACACTTAAGGACACCATGAGCAAAAGCGCCAACAACCAAAACAACTGGCTCCTCTTCATCGTCATCGTTTGACTTTTTTGGCACCAAGTCCTTAATGTTTGTCATTAACTTGCCAGAAAATGACATGGCAAATTTTTTACAACCTACCGGTAAATGATCCGTTATTGGATTTTTAATTACTTTCATAAGTTTTGTTGATGTGTCGTTAGCTCTTACAGAGAATTTGTGCAACAATTGTACCATTAAACCGGCAAAACGTTTAAAAGTTCGAGGTATTCTTGTCTGAGGATTAATTTCGATTAAAACATTTCGTTCGGTACGAATGTAGACTTGTAAAAGTCCAGCTCTATTAAGCGGCGAGTCGAATAACATAAGTAGACACTGGTGAGTAATATCGGGACGACATGAACCTGGATCGCGATTATTTTTTCGCATTATATTGGCATGATCGTCACAATTTAGTAGTTCAAATATACCTCCAACCTGTGAATTCAAAGTAAAAGTTAGTACACATTAGTATCTTATATATATTCTCAGTATTTTGTTGTTATTCTTACTTTCACCGTTTCCAATTGAGCTCCTTCTAACACAATAATTAGTCTTTTTTCCATAGCTCGCAAATGAGTAGTCTTTAGATGTTTTTTTGTTAAATCGAATTCAGGATCATCTTCTTTGTGGCCTTGAAATTTACGTTTTTTATTAATTACTTTACCTTTTCCACCCATTTTTATACGATTTAATAGGTCTTCTGTATTTTGGTGAACAATATTTATTCTGTGATTCGTTTTACACGTGCGTTTCCAGACGTAAATAAAAAAAATGTAAATAAGAAATTGTGGAGGTGCCAGATTTTTATAAAAAAAATAACATCACATAGTGGGTGTCCATGACAGCTCACGCAATTGTTATTTTGCTTGTTTTCGACTTTTGTTTTTTGGTCAGGTTCAAGGCAAATTTATAACAGGTAGAGTCGGCCCAATTCGCTTTGAAAAACCTTCAGTTTACGGGTAGACTCGCAACCTCAGTTAATTATTTTCGCCTTGTTTTGCCCCTTGTATATGCATGCAAGTTACTTTGTCAAATGATTTGTTGACACATTTTTCGACAGATTCAAGGTGAATTCATTACCAGGTGAATGCAGTGGTCAATTCGGGTGAATTTATCTATTTCCCACACTGTCAAATTTGGTAGATGGAGAATTTTGACATCGTAGGATATGAATTCGCCATTTACACAAACAAAAAGCCTGTTGTTTGTTTTGTTGTTGAATTATTGTAGTCATGCATAAACCTTGTAATAAATTTGCCTTGGATAGAGTAAGTAGGTTTTTCAAAGCGAATTGAGCAGAGGTTGCCTGCTATGAATTTTCCTTGATCTGATATGAATTCGTCTTGCTATTTTTATCTCTTATTAAAAGTCATCCCTGATTTAGTTAAAGAGTTACTGCTTTAAAATCGCAATGTTGATATCATTGTATTTGCTGCAATTTTGATATATATATAGAAGGGCTGCATTGTTCCTCTATTATTATTCCATATTCGACTTCTAAAGAATCAAGGTTTTTGTTTAGTTTAAACTGTATGTACTTCTGTTAAGCGTGTCAGAACTTCTAAGCTGAGCAAAATGCGCTTCGTTTTACTACTTTGTGTTTTGTTTTATCTTAATGACGCAGTTCGCTCCAGAATAATTTTAAAAAATGGCAATGATACTGCAGGACTGGATATGGTTTATTATCAACCCGAACAGGTTCATTTATCATTTGGTGGTAAGTTACTCAAGATAACTTCTATATACTTACATAAATGTAAACACATTTATTTATTTAAATAAAGTACAAATTTACTTGCGTATGCATATAAATATGTATGTATGTATGTACATATATTCCCTAGAACATCATTAGGGTGGTATCACCCCGTAGTAACGAAGTATTTATATACCTCAGACTTCCGGAACCTGTGTCATAACTAGATAATGCAGGTTTCATCGAAATTGAAAACTTAAGTTATTTTCTGTTAAAATAGAGAGTTATAAGGTTGTTGTATTAAGCAATAATTTTTAAGTCTACAATTCGAATTAGGTATAGAAAATGCTTTTGTTCGAAATATGACGTTGCCTTAGTGGCTTCTATTTATATACATATGTATGTAAAGTGTTTAGACAGTACCAAATACGCTTTTATCACACGTCAGCTTTCTGAATTCACATTTCTTTTTCATTCCTTTGATACATTCTTAAAGCAAAATTTTTTTCTCCAAATATGTATGGACTATGAATTTTAATTACAAAATAAATAAGCATGTATGTAAGTATGTATATATTGTTGTCATTATATGTACTAATGTACCAATTGATATATATAGGTATGTAAATCAAAATATATTTTAATAGTTAAAAAAGTATTCTTTGTTTTTGTATAAATTCTTTGTTCATATATGTGTTAGTATTGTTCAATTATTCATATAAAGTATGTATGTACATACATACATATAAATATGTATATTTAGCTAATCATACGTACATATGTAAGTATTTCTGTACATATATAAATAATTTTTCATTGATAACTATAATAATATATTATTTAATGTGTTACATACATATGAACATGAAATAAGGAACTTACTGACGACGTTTAATATCGAACTAATTAAGCCCCTAATTTTGTAAATCACATCACCAAGTGACTTTTATATGGAAAGCATAAACAAGAATTCAAATATTTAAAAATTTTGTTCATTGTTTTCATTCAAATTTTTGAAATTTTTGAAGGCGTTCGCTGATGCGTTTTACAAAATTAGGGCCTAAGAATTATAACAATTGTTGAGACGGCTTGGAGAACAACCAATTTCTTTAATCTCAATACGAGAACCATAATAAAATTCATAAAGAAAGAAGACAATATATTCATTTAATCATAAAAGAAGCATAAATGCCATAAATTCATAGTGCGCCGCAATACTGAATTTTCATAATTTCAAAAGATATTTATAATAATAATAATTTTTGATAAAAGTTTCACTTAACATTTTAAAAGTCTTTATATTTTAACTGAACCGAAAGTTTTAAATCATGAACTAAAACTGATAAAATAGAAAGCCTGGTGCTAACGCAATTCATCAGTAGGACTATGAATTTTTGATCTCGGAAGTAACAGTATTCATTTCTCAACAATAGATTATTTGATGATACGTTTAGGAATGTATGGGGAAGAGGCCATGTTCGATTTACTGCTGATAGTCTTTAATGTATTTCGTAATTTGTCTTTTGAATTATTAGCTTTAAAGTATTTTGTATATAAAGTAAATTTTCAATTTATATATTTTCATTACAGAAAGCATTTAATTTTCCTAGCTCTTTGTGTATATAGAATATTCACGTATTTACATATTTGCATGAAATTTTTAGAAAATTAAATGTGTGATTACAATCATTTCAAAAGGTCAATTTCTCTCTACTTATAGAAATTTCTAAAACTTCCACTTTCATTCATTTGTCACTTTTTGTTTGTGTTTTTTGTTTTCGCCATTCCAAAGTTAGATAAAATATAAAATTAACCGAAAAAAAACATTTGTTAAATTGCAGAAAACCCCCATGATATAACCATAACATGGTCAACACGCAATGACACTGGTGAAACGATAGTAGAATATGGCGATTCTAATAATTTTAAATTTCAAGCCCTTGGAACTAGGCAAGAATTTATTGATGGTGGGGATAAAAGAAAAACTCAATTTATTCACAGGGTAATATCTTTAATGGATTTAGTTTGTTAGTGTTTTTAATCATAATTTTATCAGGTGAACCTAATAGATTTAATACCAGCTACAAAATACACTTATCATTGTGGTAGTAATTTAGGTTGGTCTGCTAAATTTGAATTTCGCACAGTGCCCGAGGGCAATAAATGGTCACCTAGTATTGCCTTGTTTGGCGATATGGGCAACGAGAATGCCCAGTCTTTAGCACGTTTACAGCAAGACACGCAAAATGGCATGTATGATGCCATCATACATGTTGGAGATTTTGCTTACGATATGAATACCGATAATGCTCGGGTAGGTGATGAATTTATGCGCCAAATTGAAAGTGTAGCCGCTTATTTGCCATATATGGTTGTACCGGGTAATCATGAGGAAAAATAGTAAGTAAATGAAAATTAAATTTGTTTAGTAAAAAAATTTAGTTATTTTTAACTACTGTTTTTTTAGTAATTTTTCCAATTATAGAGCACGTTTTAGTATGCCTGGCGGCACAGAAAATCTTTTTTATAGTTTTAATATGGGCCCTGTTCATTTCATAGCATTATCAACAGAAGTGTATTATTTCCTTAACTACGGCCTAAAGCCTTTAGTATTTCAATATAGTTGGCTTGAAAAAGATTTACAAGAAGCCATTAAGCCAGAAAATCGTGCTATACGACCCTGGATTATAGTCTATGGTCATCGTCCCATGTATTGTAGTAATGAAAATGATAATGATTGTACGCACTCAGAGACGCTAACGCGAGTTGGTTGGCCTTTTGTGCATATCTTTGGTTTAGAGGAACTATTTTATAGATACGGTGTTGATGTTGAAATTTGGGCTCATGAACACTCTTATGAACGTTTATGGCCCATTTATGACTATAAAGTCTTAAACGGTTCATATGAAAAACCATATAATAATCCCAAAGCACCAGTTCATATTATCACTGGTTCGGCTGGGTGCAAAGAAGGAAGGGAACCATTTCTTTCAAATATACCAGATTGGAGTGCTTTTCATAGTCAAGTTAGTATTACTATTAGAATGTTTATTAATATTTTTGCCAAAGTGGTTTTTTGTTTGTTTTTTTTTTAATAAAGGATTATGGTTATACACGCCTTAAGGCTCACAATAATACCCATTTATATTTCGAACAAATTTCTGATGACAAAAATGGCGATATAATAGATTCATTTTGGATTATTAAGGATCGACATGGAACCTATAATTAAGATTACTTGTTTTTTAGTAGTTTAAAACAACTTTACTATAAGTATTATATTGGTAGCACAAATTAATTTATGATCGATCATTCCTTGAATTTATTTTTCATTTGAAATAATATTACTATTGCATTTAAAAGCACCAAACAACTTAAGGCAGCACAATTTGCTTTAAATATGCTCATACATATGTGATTGAATATTTTTTGTGTAATTTTATTTCATTTAATGCTTAAGTAGAACAAACGATTGTAGTTGAAGAAAAAAATTGAACGAAATCGTCACGTACACGAAAAATTAGAAAACTACGTAGAATAATTAAGCTCTAATTAAGCTAATAAAAGTACACATACTACTAATGTAAACAGTAATTATAATTAAGTTTTAGTCTACTGAAGCCGGCCGTGTAAATTATGGAAGCCGCATTTAAGTCTTCGATCAAACAGAAATTATCGAGTAACGAAATTTAAGTATAGATCTTTTCACGAGTTTTAATAGCAAACGTTGTTATATTCTCTTTTAAATATTTTATTTATTTTTTTTTTATTTCAAGTTTGTGGAAAGTATACACATAATGTTCTTATTCATATCATATTTAACGTATAAGTACCATTTATCTAGATGGATAATTATCAACTATTTAACGAACTTGTTACACAGAAATAGAAGTCACGAACTTATTGTAACTTCTTTTAATCAATTTCCAAATTATATAAACTTTTCACATTATTCTGTCTAAATTTAGTGCAAAATGTAGTAAAGTTATTTATACACGATTATTATCTTATTTAAATTTATTTTGTTTTTTATTTTAAATCAAACTTTTAAATTCTTCTAAAGAATCTGTACGTGATGTTATTGTGACATGGTCTACACGTGATAACACTAAAGTTTCCATCTGTAAATACGGTAAAAAATCTTTAACTCATGTGGTACATAATAAAAATAGTCCCACAAAATTTGTGGATGGTGGTAAAGCAAAAAGTACCCAATTCATACATCGGGTAGGTTCATTTTATAGAATTTAAAAGAAATAAAAAATCAAAAATAAAATGAAATTCTTTTTTTAATAAAAGGTAACTTTAAAAAATCTCACCGAAAATAGCCGTTACTTATACCACTGTGGAAGCCATTTAGGCTGGTCTCCTATATATTGGTTTAACACTCTGTCTATGCACGAGAATTGGTCACCTACCTTGGCAATTTATGGGGATTTGGGTAATGAAAACGCCCAGTCTTTGCCTAGGTTGCAAGAAGAAACTCAATTGGGAATGTATGATGTTATTATGCATGTAGGAGATTTTGCTTATGATATGAATTCAAATGATGCTACAGTGGGAGATGAGTTTATGCGGCAAATTTCTGCGATTGCGGCTTATATTCCCTATATGGTAGTACCAGGCAATCATGAAGTAGCATAGTAAGTTTTTTTTTATATGTACATATATATAATAAATAATTATGTATTAACTTATTCTTACTCTATAGTAACTTTTCCAACTATAAAGCTCGATTTAGTATGCCCGGTGGGTGGGAAAATTTATTTTATAGTTTTAATTTGGGTCCTGTACATTTTATAGGCTTTTCTACTGAAGTTTATTATTATTTAAATCTTGGCATAAAACCTTTGATATTCCAATATCAATGGCTGGAAAAAGATTTAATAGACTCTAACAAACCAGAAAATCGTTTAAAACATCCTTGGATTATTACTTTTGGCCATCGTCCCATGTACTGCAGCAATGATAATGGTGATGACTGTTCACATCATAACACTGTCGTTAGACAGGGTTTGCCCATATTAGGTGGTTTTGGGTTAGAAGAATTGTTCTATAAATATGGTGTCGATGTTGAAATATGGGCTCACGAACATTGTTATGAACGTTTATGGCCTATATACAATTATACCGTGTATAATGGATCTCTGACCGAACCGTATCGCAATCCCAAAGCTCCCATACATATAATAACTGGTTCAGCTGGCAATAAGGAGGGTCGTGAGCCTTTCTTTAAACATATACCAAAATGGAGTGCTTTTCATAGTAAGGTAAGCTTTAAATGAATCATCATATTTTAAAAAATTAATTTTCGTAATACTTTTATTTAAATTGATAGGATTTCGGTTATACTCGTCTAAAGGCTTACAACTCTACACATCTATATTTCAAACAAGTTTCAGATGACAAAAATGGTGACATAATAGATAAATTTTGGATTATTAAGGATGAACATAGAAGTTATGATTTTAAATAAATTTAACTAAATCTAGTACATATACATATGTATATAATAATTTTAATTAATGGTATTATAAAATTTATAAACAAGCTGTTTGAACATTATGAAAATTTAACCGATTTAAAAAATTAAAAATACATACCTATATAAAATTAACCGACTTGCTGAAAATAAAATAATGGTTAGTTTGGACTTGTTAATCCGACCGCCTTTTTATTCTAGAACCGTTTTTATTATTATTATTTTTTTTTTTTTTTTGGTGGGAGTATTTCGTTTTAATATTAAGGATTCATTAATCCAATTAATTAATTGTGTTTTTTTTTTTTTACAGAAAACTTAAATGACTTTTTTGTTACTTGGTCCACACGCAATGCTACCAATCAATCAGTAGTAGTATTCGGAGAAAATTTCAATAATCATCAAACTTTACAAAAAGTAACTGGTATCTCTCAGCTTTTTATAGACGGTGGCACCAAACATTCAACTCAATTTATTCATACCGTTAAGTTAAAAAATCTCAAGTGGGCGCAACGATATGAATATTCATGTGGAAGTGATTTTGGTTGGTCGCCAATTTTTGTCTTTAAAACGCCACCAGAGGGAAATGATTGGTCACCAAGCGTAGCTATATACGGTGATATGGGCAATGAAAATGCCCAGTCATTGGCTCGCCTACAGCGGGATACACAGCGTGGCATGTATGATGCCATAATACATGTTGGCGATTTTGCCTATGATATGGACACTGAAAATGCAGAAGTAGGAGATGCCTTTATGAATCAAATTGAGACAATAGCTGCTTATGTGCCATACATGACTTGTCCAGGGAATCATGAAGAAAAATAGTCGGTATTAAAGTTTTATAGTAAATAATTCCCATATTATCAATTTATAAATTAATTTCAGCAACTTTTCCAATTATAAAAGCCGTTTCAAAATGCCAGGCGATCACGATAGTTGACTAAGTTGGATTGAATAATTAATTTACTTGTCTATATTACAGGATTATGGTTATACCCGTTTAAAAGCACATAACCGGACTCATTTACATTTTGAACAAGTTTCTGACGACAAAGATGGAGATATTGTGGATAGATTTTGGATCGTAAAAGATAAATATGGTTCATACAGGGAAATGTGATTGATTTACGTTACAACATAATTTATAAAAAAAGAACTACATACATAAAAAATTTATGTATAGAAAATTGATAATGAATAATTATTTATTTAGGTACTTAAAACTTAAGCTACGTTCACATTTATCAAATATTTGTCGAAAAAAACGAAACCAAGAAAAAAACTAATAATTTATTTCCTTTAATTCCAATATTTTTTTTAATTTTGGGTTCGAATTTTTTAAAAACTGTATAAAAATACTCTTTTGGAGAAGAATTAATTTTATTTTGTAATATAAAAATCGTGTTAAATGACACTATCCCTAAGCAAAACTATTGGTTACGTTTTTTTGGGCAAATATTTGATAAATGTGAACGTAGCTTTAATAATACTTAAAAACCAAACCTAACTAAAATTAAAATTTAAATAAATGAAAATTTAATTATTTCTTTAACATTCACTATTTTTATTCTTTTAGTGACAATATTTATCGAAGAAGGTAATGCTTGTAATAATGAAAATGATAAAGAAGAAGTATAAACATGGCAAGCCAATTGGGTATGGGAAAAGTATAACTGGTATAAATACGCCACACATAGCATTTTATAGACTTGGTATTTTTATGTGTACATATTTCATCAATTCTTTAATAATAAAAGAGTTTTTTTAATTCAAATGGTCATTGTTTTAGATATTTAGCTTTTCGAATTTTTTAACGGACAAAAAACTAGTGTTTAATTTGTCATATGTGATATATCGTCGCGTAAAATCCAAAAGGCCATTACCAAATTATTATATTACAGAAGAAGCAAAATAATTTACGGATTTAGTACATATATATATATGTACTTTGTAATGTAATTTAATATTTGTTAATTAAAACGTTATTGCTACACAAGTAAAATTTTAAAGATACATACATATGTAGATGTATTCTTGTTAATAACATCATAAGATATTAAAAAGTAAATTTAAAGTTTTATGTTATACAGTTCTTTTGTATTTTAGGTAACGATATGTACAAATATTAGATGTTAGCTATCAAATTGAATCATGATTTCCCGATAGAATCCGAGTAAATTTAATATGTGTCCCCGAATCATTCTACAGATTTCTTTTTGTATGGTCTTTGGCATTAACACCATTAGATTTTTGTTCTGAAGTTCCACCTTCGTATTAATGCTTTTTGACAATTACAATGCTAGTTTCTACAACAGTATTGTTGAAAAAACGTTGCTGTGAATTTGTTGTAACCCTGTTACCTACCCTACTAAACAGCTGTTGCGTTTTTTGTTTACAAACTGTGCGCAAAAAAATGTTTTTTTCATATTAAAAAGTTTATAAATACTGGAATAGCTATTTAAAGTTTTATCTTAGAGATTTCCGTGTTCTTATTTAAAATATAAATAAGATTTAAAGCTACATATACTTACATATGTAGTAGTTTCATAGTCTTCTGAGCCTTTTTTTTCTACTGTGTACATAAACATATGTACACACATACGAACACAAGCGGAGGATTTGTCAAATACTAAAATTGTAAAAGAAAAAAAAATGGGGAAAGGATAAAAGTTTTAGATAGATTTTTTTGTATGTCAATTATAAAAATGCATGATTTGGAAGCGAATAAGGATAGTGTTAATTATCTTATTAACAAACTGTGTTTGGGTATTTTGCAACAAAATGTCACTTTAAGTCCCGATAAAATTCCAGCAACTGTGCAAAAGTTAAAGGCTTTATCCTATCAGATATTGCTAAAGAAATCCCCAAGGGCAAAAAACAAGAACAGGTTAGAGGAAAATGTAGATTTTGAGCCTCAACGTGCTTTGGATATACAAATATTTGCCGCCAAACTAAATTCTTGCGCCAGCCCAGAAGTTTGTTCTAAGTTTGTGGCATTTGAGGAGCAGTTAGATGCTATCAAAAATGAAAAATATTTCAGTGAAGGTCCTGGTAAAAGTATATTGCAATTGTTATTGGCACTGCAAGGCAATGTACATGAAGAGTATAAAGTGGTAAGAACCAAAATCAAATACATACTTACATATATACATATGTACACAGAAAGTAATACATAGCACATACATACATACAGACATATACGTAAGTATGTTGGCTGAAGTTCTAGTAATGAGCAGACATAAGAACCCTGCGAACTACACCTATACTACCTAACTTTAAACTTACTACAAATAATTTAACATAAAAATATTAAATGTTTTCTTATAAATTAATTCTTTTTTTTATTTTCCAGCCTAATATGGACCCTCCTAAACTTCTGATACCTGGACCTTTTACACTACATGCCAACTATAAAGGCAATAGGCACTATCCTATTTTTAACGATTACGACATAATGAATCCATTCCCAAAATACTTCAAAAGTCCAAAATGTTTAAAATCGGTAGATAATCCTTATTTACCTAAATTTTTATTCGAAGGTGAAATTAATCAGTTGATGGTTATAGAAAATAAATTTTTTTCAAAACCGACTGAAAGAGACACTGACGAAGATATCACTTTTACCGGTATGACAAAAAGGTTATTAGGAACATCTATGCGGATAAATATCAATACATTGAGATTTTTCCCTGAACCATTAAAACAACCAATTAAATCATTTAAGTTGGCTGTCAAGAGCCCACGCGAGTCTGTAGTAGTGGCAACAGCTAAGGAAAAACAAAAAGATGACAACTGTATGAAAGAACCTAGAAAAGTTTTTTCATGGAATTGGGAAGGATTGGGATGTTTCGGTATAACCTGCTCAAAGCCGTTTGCTGGTGAAGCTAGCGTATCCTTGCTCTTACAGAGTTATATGAATCGTAAACAAAATAAACCTTTCGAAGCAAACCTTATGAATTTGCAGAATTTTCTAAATGATTTAAAATCGTTAACTGGTACTTAAATAATCAATTTATCTATGAATTTATATTTATGTAAATATTTACAAAAAATCCATTAGTTGGCATACAATCGGATACTTTTTATCATAATGAATTTATTGTGTTCGCTATGAAACCTAATGTTACAGTAGAAGGTGTTTTGCCTGGAACTATAGAATATTTTGTAGAAGATTTCTTAGAATGTGGTACCTGTTACAAGCGCATGCAAACCATGATTATGAAAAAAGACTACAAACTTATGTTTGAAGGGTTTATGTTTAAGGTAAGTAATGTTTGTAATTGAAAGCATTCCTAAATGTTAGCAACAATACTTTTCTAGGCTTTATGCAGTGCTATTGATGAGTATTTATTAACATTTAGACAGTTTGTATTTTCCAAAAAAGATACACATTTAATGGGCTTTTACAAACGCATGAAGAAGGTGATGAAACAGATAAAAAATCTATCGTATACTTTGGCTGTGCAGCCGAATGGTATGTACAAATATATTGTTAAAAAAAAAACATTTTTACAGTATATACTTAGAAAAATGAAATGAGACAATCGAACCAAATGATACGATTCACAACTGAAAAACTGCATTTATAATGCGTTTTTAAAAACGAGACTAGATAAATTTTATATCTCTATTCAGTTTGACGTAGAGTAGCTAGGAAAAAAGAATAAAAAAAAACAAAAGTAGTAAATACCGATATAAAATTCAGCTTAATCTCTAATATTGTTTTTAAAAATCCACTTTATTCATTTTATTTAATTGCTGAGTTTTTAAACATTTTATCTAACAAATACACTTTTTTCTTTATATATTCTTATATACATTCATACATATTTATTTATTTCACAGTTAATGCAAATGTGAAGCCTCCAATGGGTTCCCAATTTTTGGGCTATTTATATCGGGAAATTATGTGCTTAACTGAAAAAGACTACATCGCGTTATTGGTTTTTATTTTAAGAAGATGCTGCCACGTTTATTTCAAGTAAGTTTTCCTAAAGATTTATATAAATTATATAAATAATTTTTAGGGGTATAAAATTTATCGGCTTGATGTTAAATTAAATAACTGAAAATTTAAATTGATCTTAATTTATAATATGCTTACTAACATCTAAATGACTTCACTTGTTATATAGAATAACTTTTTTATTCTTTTAATATTTTATTACGGGAAAAAAGACCACATGTGATACATATTTCTATTTTAAATAAAAAAAATTTTTGTTAACAGATTATTAGCTAAAAAAGTAATATTTTATGTATTTTAGACACTTACAAAAATGGATTTATTATGGTTTACTAGATGATCCTTGCAATGAACTTTTTGTGGGCTTTGTAGATCACTATAGAGAAAATACTAAATATTTTTATGATAAAGCCTATTTTGTGCGTAAGGAATCAGTGCCAGGATTTTTTCAAAATTTTGAAGAGCAAATACTACAGTGCGGCAAATATACAATGTTATTAAAAGCCTACAAACCTAATGTAAATAATTAATAATTAAGTTGGCTTACAAATATGTCCTTTTCCTAAAAATAATTAATCTTTTCAGCATGCTATTTTTGATTTAAACTATCCTTCTATATCAGTCTGTCTTACCTTTGAGGAAATTGAAAAACTTGATTTAGCTTGTCTTCAGTATATTGAGCATGCGAAAAAGGTGTGCGTTAAGCCCATAACAATACGTGAAGTCTTTCAGACAAGATCAGAAAAGAAACGAAAACTTTTCCAACGCATGATAGAAAGATCGAAAGCCAATCTAGAACGTTGGACAGATGAACAACAAGAGCTGGCTCAGATAGCATCAGAAAAAAAAAGAAAGCGTTTGGAAGAATTATCTATGCAACTTCAAGATGCTAAAGATCGTAAGATTAGAGAGCGCAAAGAAAGCGTTGAAATGGAATTGAAATATCTAAGAGAAGCAGAAAAAATTGATGAGCAACGTATGATTAAAGATAATATCAATTTGAGAAAACGTATCGAATACTATCAAGAACTAAGCGATATGATAAATGAAAATGAAAGAATCAAAAATAGGGAAAATAAGAAAAAACTAACCATAAATATACCACCATCATCGGCCTCTTCGAATTCAACGCAAGCAGCGCAACTACAAACTCCCGGCAGTACTGGAACTGGAACAGATTTTGAATCTTGCTTTGGTGATGAAGATGATCCATCATCTGAATATGAAGAATGTGTATCGGATGATTTCGTGGAAAAATTTGCCGAAAATGAAAAGGACTTAAAAGCGATTTGTTTGACAAGTGCAAAAGATGAAGATAAAGTTCAGCTTTTTGCGGAAACTTCAAGTGAAACTTTAAAAAACGTTGGAATACCAAAAACAGATGAAAATTATGTTATAAAATCCTGTTTGAAACGCAGTGATTCAGATTTTCTAAACTCCAATGTAACTGAAAATATGCAAATGCTACAAGCAAATCGTCAAAAAGCCATGTCAGGCACATCTATGGATCAGTGTGTCAAAATTGCAGAAGTAAATGTTAAAAATTCGTACCCTGTAGAATATGCAAAAACAGAAACTATAGGTATTAATCACAAAATAAAATTAGAACAAAAAAGTTTTATTTTTATTATAAACCTAGTCTATTTGTTTTAAATTTGGATATATTTACATATTTCGTTCTGAATTTTTAATTTCTTTTGTTTTTTAGTGAACTATGAAAACCTTTTAAGTGAAGCGAAACGTAACAAACTACGAGTATTAAATCAAGAGTACAATTTTCAAGACCAAAATTCTCTTACAAAATCTATGCCTGATATAAATTTGAACATTTTGCAAGACTCGGATTTAACAGATTTGCAGCGGAATCGTAAACGTATGATGCATAATGATTTATTTTGTGAATATAATAAAAATTCCATGTCGACAAGATCTTCTTTGTATCTAAATTTAGATAGTGAACGTTCTCGCAATCGCCAAAAAGTATTGGAAAGTGAGTTTAATATATTGACCGGCGAACTAGAAATCAAAGCTAATTCGTCAAGGGATTGCGAAACGTTATATAGTCCTGCAACTCCTATGTCAATCACTTCCGATAATACGCCGTTAACTGAAATGTACAATGACAAGCAAGCCGATAACGCAAATGGAAATGTCGAAGGCAACAAGGAAACACAAACAAATTTAATGGTCAATATTACAGGAAATGTAAACAACGACTTGGCAATTTCTACAGCGGCTACCACTTTTGCTGAAGCTACACCAGAATGCGGTCTTAACACGGCTGGAATTATGGCCAAAGAAGGATTTTCTTTTCCTAATGAGAAGAAAATTAATAATCGCCAACAAGAAGCATCCTCCGAACTTCGTATTCTCAATGAATATCTGCAACAGGAAGATGCTTGCCCTCAGCCCGATTATCAAAATCCTTATAAACGATGCTGTGAACTTATTTCCACGAATTTCACCTGCAGCACCACTAGCCCATACATACGACTTAATAATCCCACTAAAAACCCTACATGTCTAGCAAATGCAAAAAAACTAGACATCAATATAATTAGCGTTATTACACTAACAGAATTTCTACAAAAATCCGTTATTATACCCATGAGTACCCATTTGGAATTGGTTAACAATGAAGTGATGCGAATGTTTTTACAAGATTTAAATATTCTCGATCATTTTCGTAGTTTACGTAATTATTATTTTATGATGGATGGAGAATTTGGTTCAATAATATGTGATGGTATTATTAGAAATTTAGAGGATGGTGCAACACCAGAAAAATTACTAAATTATCAAATCTTACATTCGATTTTAGATACCGCTCTGGGATCGAGTATAACAGGTTAGTTATTTGAAGAAAAATAGCTTAATTTATTGTTTGCCCATTTGCATTTGTAACACCTTATATAGAACTAAGGAAGTAATAATTAAAATACATTTTGGGACGCAAGTGACCTATTCCATAAATATTTATTTTAATTTTGTAGGTAAAGATAAAAATTCGGAAAACCTTTCCTTTATCGTTAACGATGTACCCGAAAAATTCGAACTTAGCTCTCCTGATGTTCTCAATAATCTCAGTTTGAGTTATTGCATTAATTGGCCTCTGAACCTCATACTGAACCCTGAAACACTTGAACAATACGCCAATATTTTTAAATATCTTTTAAGAGTACGACGCATAAGTTGGACATTGGAAAGGGCATATCAAATTCTAAAAGAGGCGGTTAAAAAACACGGCAATGGTATACTCAAATCACCTCAATATAGACATGTTCAGTTGATACGTCATAAGTTTTATCATTTTGTACACGTCTTGCAAAATCATATAACTGCAAATGCACTGCAAGCGTCATGGAAAACATTCAAAGATGAACTGATGAATGCAAAGACCATTGAAGATATATATAGGAAGCATGCAACCTATATAAAACGAATATTGTTTTTGTGCATGTTAAACAAAAGAAGCGCAGAATTTTATAATACTATAGAAAATATATTTAAAATATCATTACGATTTTACAAGTGAGTAGAATTCAGTGACATTATTATTTAATTGATGTACATTTTTTAAATTAATTTCTAGTACACAAATTAAGTAATCAATGCTAAATTTATTTTGAAATACATACATACTATATTTATTTATATACATTTCTCTTTTAGCAATTTAAAGTCTCGAGAATTTAAAGTGAAACCTGGCAATGAACATTTCACACACTCTCGCTATGAAAAGTTGGTTAATGATGAATTAGAATTTGATAAGTTTATTAAATACACCATTTACTTGGGTAATAAAATTGTACGTCATGGTTACCAGGCAGAAATTGGCGAATTTATTAGCTTAATTAATTACAATTTTTATTACATGCAGAATGCATTTTAGAATTATTTGTTGCACAAAGATATTTATTTAATATATGTATGTATGTATGAGAATGTACCTACATACATAAGTATGCATTGAAACTAAAGTTTTGATAAAATA
The DNA here is from genome assembly GCA_947311025.1 of Lypha dubia. NCBI lineage: Eukaryota > Metazoa > Arthropoda > Insecta > Diptera > Tachinidae > Lypha > Lypha dubia. The sequence continues at coordinate 5,243,657 of OX371262.1, read as the reverse complement.
AAATGAATGTCCATGAAAAGAAATTTTTAGATGAATCCCATATGGTTTTGAAAAAGATGCTCATATAATGGCCATGATCGCATAGTGCGTTTGTTTAATTAAATATTTATGTACATTTCCTTTCATTAATTTTTCATTTAAAATGTGTATCACATAAATATTTTTATTTACATACATACATATGTATGTATTTATTGACATCAATGCAAAGCAAGCCATCGTGGTCAATATACCACATGTACATAAGTATGTAAGTATGTAAGAATAATCCGCACAAAAACACAAATGTGAAAATAAGGCCAAGTTCCTATCTAAAATATTTCGGGCAATATTTTTTCAAGAATTCTTTCCCATATTAGAAAGGCAAAAAAATTTTGCCAAGCTTACAGGTTGCCTAGAAATGAGATGGAATTGTACCTATCAAGAACTTGGTCCTTATTTTGATCTCAGTACTTTTTACGCCCGAAATATTTTGGATAGGAACTTGGCCCACATTTGTGTTTTTGTGCGGATCTCACATCTTTTTTCTAAGTTGTTTTTGTATAAATATTTATGTATATGTATGTATTGCTTATCTGGGCTACCTGTGTACGAAATTTCAGCTTTCTAGCTATACTGGAAGTGCCCCATACAAAGAAGGGGAACCCTAGTCCCCCAGGTGAAAAGTGCCCGTTTAAAAATTATTTTTCTTAATTTCTCACCAGGTCCTAGCTATGTACGAAATTTAAGCTTTCTGGCTATACTGGAAGTGCCCCATACTAAGAAAAAAAAACTTAGATACCAACTACATACATATGTATATAGATAAGTATGTATGTAAGTATATTCGTTGTCCCAAACGCAGATACATATTTATGTATATACATACTTATGTACATATGTATGTATGTAGAACTGTCTGAGGGGCACCTCTAGGATAATTTTGCCAACTTTACGTCCATAATTTTTATTATAAACATTTAATTTTATAGGTAATAAATACCTTTTAAAATCACGAAAATATACATATGTACATATGTATGTATGTATGTATGAATATGAAAATAATTGGAAAGTGCTTTTGAAATTAATATGTAGTATATGTATGTATGTACATATGTACATACCTAGTACATATATGTATGTATATTTAGTTAATTACACATATGTACCTATGTACTTATGTATGTAGCTGTAAACCCTTCCTTCATGAAAATAGTCATGAGACGCCGATGTATCTATACATATATACATATGTACAGACATACATATGTACATACATATGTATATACTATATATGGACTTATAAACCAGTACTAAATATTTCTCTGGAACGTGTGAGTAATCTCATCAAAAAACCTAAAGGTTATTCAAGAACAATTTAAACCACAGTGAATAATATTCTTTGTTATTGTGCATGTAGTATATACTAAGTAGGTACATATTTATGTACATATGTATGTATGTATATTTGTGTACACATACTTAGATTTGTATGCATGCATGTACAGACTATATACATACATATGTATGTACATCCATATGCATCTATGAAAGTCTTGTAATTGCTTTCTGAAGAACTAGGAACAAAGATGATAATGAGACTAACTACATACATACATATGTACATACATATTTATTTATGTATGTAAGTAGTATGTCTATTGTGAGTTTTTAATATAAAAATATGTATGTATGTATGTAAATACGCACTTAGTAAATTTATTTTTAAGTATATACTCATTCGTATATAGATAGCATGTATCTATTTATTTGTGCACAAAGTCTGTTTAAATGTATATAAATATATACATACATACATCATGATAAAGTGGAAATAATGGAACAGAATAGAAATTTCCAATAAACAGCTGTCTATTTACAATGGAGGTAATTAGGTATATATACATATTTGTTCTTAAAAAATTTCCCCTCTGAACCATTATTATCATTAGTTTCTCAGTTTAAGTGCTGGGTACCGTTTAAATAGTTTGTAAGTAGTGATGTCTACTTTACGCTTAAACTGCAGTGTAACACCCAATTCACATGATGACTTTTGCGACGTCGTTTTTACTGAATTCCCTTTTGAAGTTGCTACCAAAATCTTTGTGCGTTTAGACGATGTCTTTTAGTTTCATGTCTTTTTTCCCATTTTTGTTTTGAAATAATGAAAGTAACAAAGATAAATAAGAAAAATAATGAAAAGTAACAAAGAGAAATAGAAGAAAAGTCTTGAAAAACACAAATCAAGACTTTTTGTTTACCCCTCTTTCTTCCCTACACCGCTCACCAACAAGCAAAAAGAGACGTCGAAAAAGCGACGTCGCAAAAGTCATCATGTAAATTGGGTGTAAGTCCAAGGCGAATTAATAGCAGGTAGTCTTTCCTGTGAATAAATCGTACGATTTTGTAGGATAGTGAATTACGTCCTTAATCATTACTGGAAAATGCAAAATAAGTGCACTACCATTCATCATTTGTATGCCACAACTTGCATATATAATTGCAGTCTATATATGTAAAAACCTCTTTTGAAAACGAGTAGTTGACTTCACTAATGATAAAAGCACAATAACTTTTTAAAACAGCCTACCAACACTGTAAAAACAACATCCTCTCTCACCAGAGGGAGACAACAAATTTATATTTTACTGATACATACTAACAGACCAAGTTTAAACTTGATATTATATTTTAATTTTATATATTTTGAAAGAAAACTTTTGAAAATTATAACAAATTCGTATCAATTTTAACAATCATCTCTTTTAATAATAAATGAACTAATATTTTAACCAATAAATAGAAATAATCATATTTTCTTAGAATGAGATGGCATAGCTTTCTACATAACTCATTTCCAATAATTATATACAGTTTTAGCAATTTCCCCTTTTTATTGCAATGGTATAAAAGCAAGTACAGAGAGCAATATGTATTCAATTGATAACAGACAGTTGTGAACAGCGTACTTTGCAAGTTTTTGTGATACAAGTAGACTTTGGAAAAAAATATACATACATATAAAAATAGTGACGCATAAAAGTTTAATTATTTAAATAGTTTAAAGGTGAGAAGGAAATTATCAATTTTAATAACATTGGACAAAAAAAAAAGAAAACGTTTTGGTTAAATTAAATTAGTGTAAGGACATTAACAAAGAAAATCTGGAATTGTGAAAAAAGTTCTTTTCTCATCAAATTTATGGCACATCAGACATTTTGTAAAAAAATTTATATCAATTTTCTTACATTTTCTGAGTGAAATCCAATATGGCGACCGTTTTTCTTTGTTTTCGTTTTTCTATAGTCGACTATTTTAAGTGTTCGTCAACGCAGAAAAAAAAACTTCGATTTCACAATTTCAAGTAATATTTTACATGACACATCCAAATTTGAATAATACTATTTTATATAAAAAAAATTGTTCATGAAATTCGAAAAAAAAATAATTGGTAATTAAAATATAGCTTCAATTATTTGTTATATAAAATTTATTTTTAATTACAGAATTTTAAAAATGCAAATCTTCGTGAAGACCTTAACTGGCAAGACCATCACTTTAGAGGTTGAACCTTCTGATACTATCGAAAATGTTAAAGCAAAAATTCAAGACAAGGAGGGAATTCCTCCAGATCAGCAACGATTGATTTTTGCTGGTAAGCAGCTTGAAGATGGACGCACTTTGTCCGATTATAATATTCAGAAAGAATCTACCCTTCATTTGGTCCTTCGTCTACGTGGTGGTATGCAAATCTTTGTCAAGACATTGACTGGCAAAACCATTACCCTGGAGGTTGAGCCTTCCGATACTATTGAAAATGTTAAAGCTAAAATTCAAGACAAGGAAGGAATCCCTCCAGATCAACAACGTTTGATTTTTGCTGGCAAACAGTTGGAAGACGGGCGAACATTGTCTGATTATAATATTCAAAAGGAATCTACCCTGCATTTGGTGTTGCGTCTTCGTGGTGGTATGCAAATATTCGTAAAAACTTTAACGGGAAAAACTATAACATTAGAGGTCGAGCCATCCGACACAATTGAAAACGTCAAGGCTAAAATTCAAGATAAGGAAGGTATTCCCCCAGACCAGCAACGTTTGATTTTTGCTGGTAAACAGTTAGAAGATGGTCGTACATTGTCCGACTACAATATTCAAAAGGAATCTACCCTGCATTTGGTGTTGCGTCTTCGTGGTGGTATGCAAATCTTCGTTAAGACATTGACTGGTAAAACCATCACTCTCGAGGTCGAGCCATCCGACACTATTGAAAACGTCAAGGCTAAAATTCAAGATAAGGAAGGTATTCCCCCAGATCAGCAGCGTTTGATTTTTGCTGGTAAACAGTTGGAGGATGGTCGTACTTTGTCCGACTACAACATCCAGAAGGAATCTACTCTGCATTTGGTATTGCGTCTTCGTGGTGGTATGCAGATTTTTGTCAAAACCTTGACTGGAAAAACCATCACCCTCGAGGTCGAGCCATCTGATACCATCGAAAATGTGAAGGCTAAGATTCAAGATAAGGAAGGTATTCCCCCAGATCAACAGCGTTTGATTTTTGCTGGTAAACAGTTAGAAGATGGTCGTACATTGTCTGATTATAATATTCAAAAAGAATCTACCCTGCATTTGGTGTTGCGTCTTCGTGGTGGTATGCAAATATTCGTAAAAACCTTAACGGGAAAAACTATAACATTAGAGGTCGAGCCATCCGACACAATTGAAAACGTCAAGGCTAAAATTCAAGATAAGGAAGGTATTCCCCCAGACCAGCAGCGTTTGATATTCGCTGGGAAACAGTTGGAGGATGGTCGTACTTTGTCCGACTACAACATTCAGAAGGAATCTACTCTGCATTTGGTATTGCGTCTTCGTGGTGGTATGCAGATTTTTGTCAAAACCCTGACTGGAAAAACCATCACCCTCGAGGTCGAACCATCCGACACAATTGAAAACGTCAAGGCTAAAATTCAGGATAAGGAAGGCATTCCCCCAGATCAACAGCGTTTGATTTTTGCTGGTAAACAGTTAGAAGATGGTCGCACATTGTCCGACTACAATATTCAAAAGGAATCTACCCTGCATTTGGTGTTGCGTCTTCGTGGTGGTATGCAAATCTTCGTTAAGACATTGACTGGTAAAACCATCACTCTCGAGGTCGAGCCATCCGACACTATTGAAAACGTCAAGGCTAAAATTCAAGATAAGGAAGGTATTCCCCCAGACCAGCAGCGTTTGATATTCGCTGGGAAACAGTTGGAGGATGGTCGTACTTTGTCCGACTACAACATTCAGAAGGAATCTACTCTGCATTTGGTATTGCGTCTTCGTGGTGGTATGCAGATTTTTGTCAAAACCCTGACTGGAAAAACCATCACCCTCGAGGTCGAGCCATCCGACACTATTGAAAACGTCAAGGCTAAAATTCAAGATAAGGAAGGTATTCCCCCAGATCAGCAGCGTTTGATATTCGCTGGCAAACAGTTGGAGGATGGTCGTACTTTGTCCGACTACAACATCCAAAAGGAATCTACTCTCCATTTGGTTTTACGTCTTCGCGGAGGAGCAATCTAAATTTTGAAACGGAAAACTTAAAAAATAGTATTCAAAATGTATCTCGTTCATGAAATTAAATCTATTTTGTAATCGATTTCTAATTTTTAAATATATTTTCTTTTATTTGGTTATTCCCGTTATGAAAATTAAAATTAAAAATTTCAAATAAAATTATGCAATAAAATATAATTATAAAAATGGGTTTTAATAAAATTTTTGATTATTAATTAAAGAAAACCAATCTACATGTGCTATGCCATGCGTGTAATACGACTTGTGTTGTACCACATTGAAGGCACCATTTTTAGACTGAACACAAATAATAATTTGGATTATTTAAATACCATTCTACGATATATTTATTAATAATTTAATAATAGTATTTGGTAAATACTATTGATTTTAACTCAATTGTAGGTATTTCTATGTGTTCGGAATATCAACAAAAAGAATTACATCGTTATAATTAAGTTTTTCCAATTCTCTCGCAACATCTTCATCTACTTCAATATTTTGATTCAGTCTAGAATATTTCCAACATTCTAGAGCATTAAAATTATTGCCTTTTTTTAGATTAATTAAAGCCAAATATGCCCAAGTGCTTTTCATGTATATTCCATGCTCAGTACTTAATCCAAAATATTTTTCCGCTTCATCTAATTGCCCCAACTTAATAAAAATAGATAAAATTAATGTATGTAGGGTAATGGATATAATTTATTGTTCTTACATGGTAACAAGCTTTTCCTCTGCCAGATGCAGCAACCATACCACATATTTCATCCTTGCAAAGTTTAAAGAAAACCTGGCTAGCTTCTTCATATTTCATCTCAGTCATGGCTTTATATGCAAGCCGCAGCAAACCTAATTGATAACAACCATAGTTTTCCAACTCTTTGAGTTCGGCTATGTCTTGATAGTGTTTAATGGAGGCCGTAGTATTAATGTGCAAGAACTGTTCCAAATTTCCATTAACTAGCGACAAAGTAGCTCTCTTAAGAACGAAATGCACAACTGTTATTTAAAAAAAAATCAGAAATTTAAGAAAAATTTTACCAATTGTATGGGATTTTCAAGTTTATCCAGAGAAAAATTTTTGATTGAAAAATTAGCCGGCAACAATTTGTTTTCCAAAATCGTAAAAGTACTGGAAGCAAAATATCTTTCAATTTCCGTACATTCATCTGCCACTTCATCGAAAACCCATTGTGCAAACTGATATAAACCTAAATCCAATAATTTATAGCATACTTTAATGAAGTTCCGTCCCTTTAGGGATTTTAAATAAATTTTATGTGGCATGTAAATTTCCCAGCGACTTCGTGGTATAAATTCAAGTTTAATAAATTTGCTGTCGTAGAGATTTTCATAATGCCAACGGCAATACGACATTCCCGGTTGGTAGTTATGCCTTTTATATACACAATATAATAAAATAAAGTCTATTAAGGATGTTGGCTTATGAGTGTTGCTATAGTCACTTAAAGATTTTATCAGATTCTCTTCCGCTGTTTGATTTAGTTCCTCCTGTACTTGCATTTTATAGTTGATGTAAATTTGTACGAGATTTCTACATATGGAAAAAAATATAAATAAGCTGGGAATAATTTTTTTACGAATTAAATAAAGTTACATATCTCACTTGATCAACAAGAGGGTATTAACTCAAAATTTTTAAAATTTCGTTTTTTGCAAGAAATCGATGAACAGTGGCCATATCTAAAAATGTTCCACCATTTTCTCTACTCTTTCACCCAAAAGATACAGTTGTATCTCTCTTTGTGATAGAAGAATAGTGTAAAAAAGAGTTTTTTGCCTCTGCTGAAAATTTTAAAATTTTGAGTTAATACCCTCTTGTTGATCAAGTGCGATAAGTAGTATGTGAATTGAGAAGGTTTATAACAAATGCAATAATTCCACTTGAGCAAATTATTGAATAAACGAATAGTTATGAATGGTCTATTTTAATTGTTTCATTTTAAAATCGAATCTATTTTAGATATTAAGTTTCAATGAAACTATTCCCCTTTGATATTTTTTGTAATATCATATGTATGTATGTATATGATATTAAAAACTAGGAAATTTGAATTGTTGCGATTTGTTATGAACCCGCACAATTTATATAAATTTACATATGTAGGTACATGCTTACATATGTATGTTTATACATACTTACTCGAACATTTCACCTTCCGTGCCCTTATGGTCCCAAGATGATTTCAAATACTTTTTAGCTGATTCAAAGTTTTGATTTTCAATATCATAGAGAAATATATAAAAGTTTAATCTTGTACTATTGGGATACTCTGAGCGCAACCACATCATAATTATATTGGCCAATTCTATATTGCCAACCGAATACAAACATTTAGCCAAGCTCATATTTTTAATAATTAAATTTACATTTGTCATTTTCAAAATAAAATCCTCTACAGAAGTTAGACTGCAGCATTTGCTTAAGTAATTATGAATTCGAGATATTATTTCACGATAAACCGTTGTTATAAGGTTCTATAAAGAAATAAAAAAATTGTTTTTTACTAAATTAATTTAATAAATTTATTGTTTTTTTAGATTTCGCCGTTATTTTATTTTAAAGATATTTTGCTGTTCTAACTTCTTTTTTATTAAAGCCATTCATTTTTCCTTTATAGATGTTCTTTTCGTTATGGTGATTTTCTATTTATTTTCGATTCACATTTTAATATATCGTCACCTAAAATCCAACTCACAAAAATTACTTTCGGAAATAAATATTTTCATAACAGAATTTTAATATGTAGTAATAAATTTATAAAGTATTATGCTTCTGCTATAAAATAATAACAAGTGCAGTTATGCCCTTTTGAATTTTAGTATATACTTTACTTATATATGTACATATATTACTTTAAACCACCCGAATTAAAGATTCTCGGAACTATACTTGAGAGATTAATTTAATACATAGAGAACAGGACGGCGTGTAAGGCCGAAAGAAAAAGTTGAAGCAAGAGAAATTTTGGTTTTAGCTCAGGAATTCATGAACGTATGATATATTCCGGGAAATTGGGACAGATAGTTTGTTATTCAACAAAAAGTTAAAAATATTAGATATTACCTTAAATTCAGTATTTGTTTTTGTTGGTATTCTTATATTAAAATCGCATGCCACTAATTTCATTATATTGTTTTTGATATTAACCAACTGTTTGGCAAAGAATTTTCTATCGTCATCCATTGTTTTAATATTATTATTAGTCATATATTCCATTATTTCAAAAATTAAATCATCAAATGCTCTATAATTTCTTGCACAATTCGAAGACAAACTAATTTGAGCGGTTTTTAGAGGTGCTGTCGTTTGATGGCAAACTTTTATATGATTCGCTTTTTGCCTAAAAATATCGTTCTTATTTTCGCAAAGATTTGTAATCGGTGTATAGAGACATATCTGCACTATCGAAAATGGTACTAGGTTTTCTTTTATTTGTTGATCTTGAGATTGCCTGCTTTTCCTCTTAGTATGTTCGCTTTTTAAACTTCTTCTGGTTGTTGGGCTTTGATTTTTCGACATTTTACTAGGCGATTTGAGCTCAATTGCAAAGGAGCAGTTACTTACTTAAATAGTTAGGAATAATTTAATTTATAATGGAAATATTACAGTAATTTTATTAATTTACCTTCTGGGTACATTAAGACAGACAAATCTGCATAACCTTGGAGTAAAATTTTGGTCTCATCCCGTTCTGCATAAATATCTAAAATAAGTTGATAAAGATTTCTGGACAATATATCCTCTAATTTTGTTTGCATATCATCCGTCAGCACATAGCGATGTATTGAGTTACAAATTAAAGCAAAATCTTTGTTTATATTTATACTTTTATAATTCAAGTTCACATTTTCCGCACTTAAGAGACTTGAAAATAATTGATTTATATTGATTTTACATTCCGATGCTATGCCCATACAATTGATATTTCCAATTTCACGGTTCTTTAAAGATTCCCATGTTTTTATTAAGTTTTGTTGCGTAATAAGACTTTTTGAAAATGTTTTAAAATTGCATATAAAAATTTTATCAAAATCATTTTTTTCGTTGGGTATTTTCGATACAAGTGATAAATTTGCCACTAAATGCTCACAATCGTTCATTAGCTCTTCGCTTATATTGTACAAAGAGTCCATAGATATGAACAGATAATTGGAAAGTGCAATAGTTTTCAGCAGGGGATGTAAGGAATATACTTCCCATACTGTTTTCAAGGTCGATATATTGGCATAATTTTTTAATGGATACAAAAATACGGTAACTGTGCGGTTGGTACGTTTATTATGAATATTTTCTATTATGTCAATGTGGCCTTGAGCCACTGGTAAACGACTTTCTTCCAATGTATTTTCATCAATTGAACTCCTTCCTATGGTTCCAAACATTTTTGATTGCCGATTTATATATACATATAAAGTCAGCAAAATAGGACAGTCGCTCAACGTCGTTATATTCTCTAAACTATCCTGTTCGATCGTTATGCTAAACGTAGGCTTAATGATATCAAATTGATGAATATCTATGATATTGCGAGGCATATAATATTCACTTAAAGTTGCGATTGTGCTATACTGGTGTTCAACTTCAATTTCCGATCTACTGAGAAGTATATCATCGAAAAGACATGTTATTGACTTCGGTTGCAAATATAAAAAGACGCGTTGTTTTGAAATCGTGCTCTCCTTATGTTCAGCAACATCGCCCTAAAAAATAAATACTTATGTATAAGATGTACAGACACCTCTTTAAACCTGAATCCGGTAATACTTCGTAGAAATTTTTGCCATAGTTAGTTGCAGAATTACCACAATTATCAACAATTGCGTGGACAATCTCTTCTTATGATAAAAATAATCAACATACCGTGGTTTTGGATTTGCGAGTTTGTACTGCCTTTACGTTTTCTTTTGGTACACTCATTTTTTATATTTGGAAATATTTTCGGCTATGTAAGTATCCTTTTCCGTTATCTTAAATTCAAATTTGTGACAGTAATAAAAAATCAACAACATAAAAGTTCATAAGTACTAGGGCGAATTCATGAAGTCGTGTGAATTCGCCTTGATAAGTATGGTATGATGTGGGTATTTGCACCAAAAATATGCGTAAACCTATTTTACACACTCAAGTATTTTTTTTCCACAATATAAAAAAATTGATAAATCGTAGATCATTGTGGTTGTTATATTTGTTACTTTAGTCCGTGCCGCCATTGTATTCGATGCTGAAATTTTTCAAACCTTATCCGTCCACAAAAAGTTGAATTCGCTTAAATATGCTAAAAATAAACAAATTAAATTGTTGTGGACAAGGCAAATTCGACTCGACATATTTAAGAGAACTTCAACTTGGCAGTGCCTTAGACTGCCTTTTAAAGCAACCCTGTAGATTCAGCAATTTACCCGACATCAAGTTGATCTGCCTTGACCGCCATTATAAATTTTCAACTGAAACTTTGTATTTTAACAACGCTAAACCTGCTTTCATTAAGAAAAATCAAGTAAAAATAAAAACGGAAAACATATAATTACTTTCAATTGAAAAAAAAGATTCGATAACAAATTTAAAACAAAAATGGGTGATTTTAACAAGGAAAAACAGGTAATGCAGTCAATAACAAAGGAATATGTGGACAAATTAGCTTGCATTTGGCAGCAAATATTTCATACGGATACTTGTAGAGAAAATTTATGCAAGTTAATTGACCATGCAACAGATTTTTACGATGGATTGGTGGTTGAGTCTTTGTCGCGTAAAACATTTATTGAAAATGAAATCAACGATTTGAAGAAAGAAGCAGATGATTTAAAGCGACTATTAAATACTGATATTGAGTTGCCTACTTATGAATCCAACGAGGTGCCATTAATAATAGTTCAATCTGAATTAGACAAAAGTCTTGAAGATTTAAGGGAACAACTGAGGCTGCGCAAAGAACAAATATGCGAGCTACTACTAGAACAGGAGACTTTATGTGAAGAACTTGGTGAGCCGCCTCATGCCTTACCGGCTGACCCATTACCAACGGAGCAAGAAATTGAAAATTTCCGCGAACATTTAGATGCTTTAAGAGATGAAAGAGTGGAACGTATGACCAAAGTATCCACTTTGAGAAGAGAAATTAAAAATTTCCTGCAGATACTTGAGTTAAAGGTAAACATCGAACATGATGATCGTTTATTAAATCAGCGCCAAATCAAAATGAATAAGGAAACGTTCGAAGGTCTTGAGCGAATGCATTCTCTCTACGGCTCGCAGGTGCGAGAGTTACAAGAAACTATACAAGTTATGCGCAAAAAATTGAATACTTTGTGGGATTGCCTTCAGACTTCGCCAAACACACGAAATAAATTTAAACGCTATAACGATTGTAATCAACACACTTATGATGTGTTCTATGGAGAAATACAGAGATGCGAGTCTTTAAAGAGACAAAATATTAAACATTTCGTACAACAAATACGAGAAGAGATTACGAAAATGTGGAATAAAACTTTAAAATCCGATACACAAAAAAGCCGTTTTTCAAATTTTACATCTACGTGTTACACAGATGATTTACTTGTGCTGCATGAAATGGAACTTGAAGATCTAAATTTATTCTACGAAACTAACAAGCAAATATTTGAACTGTTTGCCGATCGAAATATGTTATGGGACCGTATGAACGCTTTAGAAGCCAAGGCCTCTGAACCAGGAAGGTATAATAATCGTGGAGGCCACCTTTTAAAGGAAGAGAAAGAACGAAAAACCATAGCTTCCAAGTTGCCAAAAATTGAACAACAAATCTTTGAATTTGCTAAGAAATATGAAGAAAGGGAACATGCACCTTTCTTAGTGTATGGGGAAAATATCATCGATTTTATTGCAGCTCAGTGGGATAAAAAGAGGCAGCAGAAAGAACTGTTACAATCGGCTCGGAAAAATGGTAAGCCAACACCCAGCAGTACGGCCAATACAAACAATACTATGAGAACTCCCTTATCATTGAGAAATGCATCATCGGTAAGTTCACTAAGAAAAACACCATCTATAATTTCTTTTGTTCATAAAACAGCATCGGCTCAAAAACGAAAACTGGAACCCTCCGAACGACATACGCCCATGGCGAAACGATCTCTTATGCAAGCATTAAATAGTCCTACAGTATTTTTAAAACCATCCACAAGTAAAGATATACATCATATTACGAAAATCTGCGCTAATAAACAATATAAGGTAGGCTGCAGCCCTAAGCAACCTTTATTAAGAAATTCAAAACTTATTGCCACCACTATACGTCGCCGCAGTGGAAGATATAGTAGCAGTATGAAAAAGCGATTACCTGCTAATAAGAGATCAGCATCTGCTAAAGTCATCCCTAAAATTGTTGTAGAAAACTGTCAATCGGATGGGTATACTACAGACGACACTTACGATTCATTCCAAAAATCTGTAGAACCGACATCACGTTCTTCGGTCATACAAAATATTACCGGAAGTACAAAATCTTTGCATAAAGTTTCTGATGAAAATTTCAAATTGACGAAATTACCAAGACCGCGAGCTACTAATCGCACTCCGTCCAAACAATACACCAGTATTTCTAATTGCACTCGCACTCCAACTCAGTATTCGCCAGCTACATCGGCCACAACTGGACGTAAATTGACTACAAAAAATCTGCCAATCATTATGTAAATGTTATAGATTTCCATTTTGTGGTACCCTTTACTGTTTTCTTTTTTATTTTAATCGTAATATTAGACATCATTTAGAAAGGCAGCTAAAATACCTCTAGTTGCATTAAAAAATTTTATAGACAAAAAGATTTCTTATTTAACAACTCCAAAATTAAAAGTAATCAATTTTGATCAAACTTGGTGTGTTTTTTTACTAATAAAAAAAACAAGCACATCTATATTGAAATTTTTTTTTTTGAATTCCGCTATTGGTATTTTCACAATATTAGATACAAATTTAATTAACTTTTTCTATAGGATAAGATTTTATATGTTTGTTTGTGGTGTTTTGTTAAAATCGGTGCGGTTTATTTGCAATTTTTCTTTTTAATTATATGTATGTATGCATATGTTTTTATTACTAAGTTTAATGTATGTATGTAATTTTTTTTTTAAATAAATGAAAGTGTACTTAACGGATGTTAAAGATATTGTGTGCCAATATTTTTTCATTATCTTGCATGGTCTGAATGGTGCGTTTGGTCCTATGTTCTACCTCAATAGTCATATATGAACTTCGTTAGGCCGACTAACCTGCATTCATACTTTGATCAGCCTTGTTAGTCCCCGCCCAGGATATGAAACTCAGTTTTTCCAGGATAAGAAACTTTTGTGTTTGTTGACGCAAGGGAAAGTCGAATAGAAAACGTTACTTTCGTGTCTGTCATGAATTCCGAATGTTTTCAATTAGAATGAGAATTTCCGAATCACAAAATATAATATTTGTTGTCCGGCATTTTTCCGAATATTTTTGCTCGATTGGTGGCTAATGTGGGAATTTTTTTAAATCTCCTTTTCCATGCTTTATTATCAAACATATATTAGTTTTTATTTCCGAATTAGGTAGATAACATTTCAAAAAAGTGTTTTTCAAAAGCGTAACCACTAAATACCAATGAAAAACTTTTTGATTTATGCATTTACATATATATTAAGTTAAAACATCATCTAATAAGATAAGATTCTATTACATTTTCTATAAATTATGTAGGAAACTGTTTAACGTAATAAACAGGTATCTAAAGCAAAAGTGTTTTCATTAGCATTTAGTGGTTACGCTTTTTTGGGCAAATGTTTGCAAGATGTGACCGTACCTTTAGTTTTGTTGTGTAATAAATGAGATTCTATTTGCTTTCACACGGATGTGAAACTCATGACAGACACGTTTGCAGTTCTTCTTGAGAACGTCACTCAGTAGAAAAAGAAGCAAGTTATAAAATATACTCTAACTGTATGCAGTTTTAAAAGAGAATTTAAAAAAGGCTCAAGCCAAGTTTTATTTTGTGGGTAGGAAAGGGTTTTTTGTAGTCTTGAGCTTATTGACGAGAGGGGCTTATATACATACATATGTACATATTTGTATTTATATGCATTTAGTTCTGCGTATGTATTTGATGAATTAAGAACAATCTAACAAAGTGAATTACAATTTCTAAAATAAAGATTTTTGTGTCTAAATACAAAACAAAGTTCAAAAGAAAAATATTTTGTCTAAGCAAACTTTGCGTGACTAAATCGACTTAAATATGTTTGGGTATCTGAAAATGGTTGAACTTATATACAATCGATTACTCCTCGTCCGCCGCATAATTACTCACCGCCGTTGAACAAAAGTTTCGCCGAAGATATCTGATGCGAACACTACTACCACCAGAGCTGCCAATTTTTCTTAAACGTCATATTTTGAAAATAAAATCAAAAATGAAACGTCGAAAATTCGTCATATTAAACAGAAAAAGGTTTTTTAAAACACCACCATTAAATTAAAAAATAGGAACCAAGGCGAATTTATTATAAGGTGGGAGCAATGGCGAATTCAAAATTTGTAATATTTATAAATATTGTAATATTTCCTTTTCTATTAAATTCTTTGTTTAAAAACGAATTTGATATTTTTTGTAATTTAAAATTTTAATGTAATTTTATTTGTTTCTGGCTTACTTTTTTATTATTTTTATTCTACACTTTCATTCCATTATTTCCTAAAATCCCCAAATTTGTTTTTTGAAAACAATTTCAAATATATGAAGAATATTGACTTTTTTAGAAATTAATATTATTTACTAAAATAATACATTTTAGTCATTAGAAAATTCCTATTAATTAGGGTTAACTCAATACACACAATTTACATATGTATATCTAAATACTCAGGACTTCGAAATCTTCAAAACAAAAACATTTTGATGTAGAATTTTAAAAGATGGATTGAGTATCCGATTAGATATACATATGTATTTTTTATATAAGAAATATGTATATGCCAAAAAAAAAGAATTACGCGGTTTAAGTTTGTTTGTAAACTATATATTTGTTATGCAATAGCATTCAAAATATATCTAAATATACTCGACAAAAATTTTTCAAAGGATATACAGGCTAGCTGAAGCATTCATTAAAAATCAATATATATTTGATTTGTTTTGCAAAAAAAATTTTAATGGACATTTTTCATTAAAACTTGTACATATTTCAAAATTATTTTACTTTTTATGAACATTGCAAAAGTTGTGTATGTATAGGTATAGAGTACATTTTTTAATCCCAACTACAAAAAAATATCCCGAGTTTTTGGATATGGCCTTCTATATGTGAGCACTAATATATATTTCATATCCTTATATCTCACTTTAGGTGTGATCCCGTACTCAACATTGGGAGCCCGCGGGATCCCAATTTGCACGAAAACTGTTCCCGTACACAAAGTTCGTGCAAGTGAGAGTGATTTTGAGAGAGCAGTGTGCTTCTTCTTCTTGCACGAAACTGCCCGTACTTTTTCTTCGGGCTAGTTTGTGCAAGTAGTAATCAATCAGCTGTTTATGAAATAAACAATAACAAATAAGAAATTTGAATTTTACCTAACAAGAATAATGATGAAATAACTGTTACTTTTGCAAAAAGCAAAGCAAAATATGTATGTTTGGATATACAAACATAGATATGTATGTGTGTACTAACTAAAATCTCTTAAAAAGTGAAATAGTAATCAAAAACAGTATTTATTTTTTTTGTTTACTTTCACAGTAATTTCATACAAACTTTTGGGATAAAAATGTGGTTTTTAGTGTTCCCGTACTTTTGTGCGTTTTTGTCTCTAATTGATAGAAATTCTTGTTTGCTCTCATTTTACCGGACTTTGCCCAAAAAGTACGGGATCAAACCTTTTATTTACAAAACAAATTTGACAATCGTTTGAAAATTTACACAAACAAAATGCATGTTGTTTTTTGTGTTGTATTTGTTTTATTCTGGCTCCCACCTTATAATAGATTCGCCTTGATAGGAACTATAAAAGTTTATTATGTATGTATATGCAAATCTCATTGAAACTACAATGGAAAAATTGTTTACTTATTAAACGGTAAAATTCCGCTTGGGATTAGTTTGAAAAAGTTTGTTTTACTATTTTGACGATTTTATATCAAGCTCATCTGGCAACTATACTTACAATTATTTATTTCACTTTTTGCCATTTTGCTTAAGAAATAATAAATTGTGGAGTTAATATTAAAGAATAAAAATACATATAAGTATGCAGTTCAATCGGAGTCTATAAGAAAATAAAACTATTTAACGTGCTTGAAGGCTAAACATTTTTGCATTAAGGAAGAATATTTGCATTTTGCATCATCAAATTTCTCAGGGTAACTTTGAATTTGCATTATTATAATTTCACATTTTTATTACATACACACACATACATACATGTGTACGTTTAATTCACAGGTTGGATTTAAAAAATAAAAAGTCGGCATTATGGATATTAAAGTTGAATACGAACCAGAAATTGGTTCAACAGAATATGTGTTCGAAACAGTTAACATTCCAACCACTGCTAAAAATATCGCAATATGGTCAAATGAGGAAACAAAGGAGCTACTGGATCTGTATAAAAATTTAATAAATGAAGTTGGTCCATTCAAAAGATTCAAACTCAAAAAAGATATGTGGTTTGAAATTTCCTCACAAATAAAAACTAAAAATTTCAAGCAATGTGAAGAGCGTTTTAAAACTTTACTAAGAAGAAAGAAGAAATGCATCGAAAAAGATTTTATATCGGACCCAGAGAAAAAAATGCTGGCTTCAGAAGATGGAGACGAAAATGAATATCAAATTATCAGAAAACGTAAAATAAATTTTGAAACAGATGATTGTCGGGCAGGCTTAAAACCAGTTCATGGTAAGTGATTATTTTTATATGCCTTTTAGGAAGCAAAATTGTGTACACATGCATATGTACATACATATTTTGTAATAATTTGATTAAATTACAACATGAAATCGAAGAAATAAAAGCAGCCAATATATTTTATTTGAATTATAATAACAATTGCAGTATGGTCTAATAGCGAAACTAAACTCCTAATGGATCTTTTTAAACGTTTAATATGTGAAGTTGGTCCGCAAAAAAAGTTCATACATAAAAAAGATATGTGGGCAGCAATCTCAACAAACTTTAAAAATAAGGATCCTAAACAATGTGAACAGCGTTACAATACTGTACTTAAGAGAAAGCATAAAAATGTTACAAAAGTCTATATAACAAAAGCGAGAAGAAAGACGATCGATTTCAGGCAAAGGTATAATACTGAATCCTTAAAAATGAAGAGAGAATCACATACATTAGAAAAAGACATAGAGAAAATAGATGTACATAAACCGAAGAAAAATTCGTCTAATACAGATAATAAGGAAGCTCTTAGCATAAGTGAGACTTTGTTGAAAATAGCTGCGAAAAAGGAAGAAGGAAAGGAACGGCGCCATAAAGAAAAAATGGAAGCTATAGAAAAATTACAAAACACATTGCAACAAATTTTGAATGGTAAAAAATAAACAATGTTTAAAGACTGACACATTGACACACCAAAATCTTTCTGTTTACTGATTAAATATATGTATGTAGTTCAGAAATAATTGGCATGTTTGAAAATATCAAACTTCTTTAAATTGAATATTTTTTACTTTCCCATAAACTTTAAAAAAGAGTATGCAATTTAAAATTTATTTTCTTCAAAAGCAGGTTTTAGTTTTTCTCAGTATGTACAGATTATTAAATAAGAACTACTTAAATTCTGCGAATAATTTCACTAAAATGGTTAAATTTTTGTGATATATAAAAATATTAAAACAATTGATTAACTTTTATTTTTAAACAAAATTTGTTTGAGTTCATTTCTTTTCATTACACCTAAATCTGTAAGAAATTCGTCGCTTTCAATAGATGTAAAAGATCGGCTATAGGGCCGATGTGATAAATCACTATCAATTTCACCATTATAAAAATCTTTTCTATCAATACAGATATTATGAATAATACATGAGCTTAAAATGAATTTGGACACATTTTCAACATTATCAAAGTCTAAATATTTAAACTGCTGAAAACGACTTTGAAAAATATCAAAAGTTTTCTTAATTTTATCATAAGTGCTATAGAGCTTTCCGTTAAAATAATGCTCTGAATTACTTAAATTTTCATTGTTTTCAAATGGTATCATAAGATGAGGTCTTATTGGACATTTTGCATCACCAACTAAATGATATTTCGGAAAACATAACTTTGCCAAATCGTTGTCAAAAAATGTTTCATTTGCAGCATCTTTAGCTAATCCAAGTTTGGCATATAAAAATGTTCCTTTTGAATCACAAGTTCCTCTCAGGTATATTTGCGCACTGCCGCATTTTTCAATTAATTTCTGATTTTTCAATGGAAAATAGATTTCTGCTATGCATCCCACAACATTTGGAAATCCAGCAATCTGTGAATATTTTGTTATTTTTGAAAGATAATAAATCTAGAAAATATGTGGATCGAACCTTCTTAAAGTCTTTAGCTACAGTTTCTTTCTCTTCATATGAACTGGGAAGCTTAATTACTTCAGCAGCCATTTCTTCTGTAAAAAATTTCAAAACATTATTAAATGCCTCATTTATATCTGCCAAGGATGTGTTTAAATGTTCAGCGACTTTTCTCAAAGTGATTGCGTTGGTACAAAACCTACAATTATAAATAAATTTTAGGATGTTTCATACTGTGTACCATACCAACATATGTGAATTGAAATAATTACCATAAAAACGAAAGTATATTTGTTGTCACAGTTGTTTTTTGAGTACTCTCGCGGAACGAAGTGTTACAATGCCATAAGGAATATTTTTCCATCAGATAAATAGCGGTACCACGGCTGATATGAAAGTTGTCTTTAAACTAGAAAATGTATCATTAAATATTCCTTAGAAATATATATTAAGTCTTATTTTTTCTACCTTATTTTTATTAAAAACATCTAGCTTTAGGCCAACAATTAACAATAATTTTATTAATTTGATATTATATTTTCTCAATGGATAGCTTATCAGGAACATATGATTAAGACAAAAATAAGAATATTTATTCTAATGAAATAATAAATTATTAGTTAATAAAATTGTTATTTCTTGATCTAAACCTTGAATTGTTTTTAATAAAAAATTCTTTAGATATTTTAAAGAATAAACATATAGAATTTCAATAAGTGCTCATACATCATTATCTGAGAGTGAATGCATAACATTGTCCTCAAAGAAGTTTTTTTGAAAGTATTCATTAGTTTTTGCTAAATAGGTATTATCGCCATCATCTTCACTAAAGACAGGACTTTCGCCACTCATGTCAATACTTCTTTCAAACTATGTATGTACATATTATGTATGAATAAAGATAAGTGTAAATATTTCTGTTAGTATTTTATAAGAATACAACTAAATTTCATTTAAACACATACATCATGTTCGTAAATTGAATTTGCTACATTCTCCAAATGGTTTTTTTCTTCGTATTCTTCATTGTTTCTCGCAGAAACGGTAGCAATTTCATTATCTTCTTCAATACCTCTGAAATTTCTCGACTGATATAGAAATTTTATTTATTTAATTAAGGAACATTTTAATAATTTTCTTTAGACATTTCATGAGTATTCACAAGTGATTATGAATCCTTACTTACGTCACTTTTTGAGAGTATATTTATGATAATATCACCAGAGTTTTCTTGTACTTGTTTATCATTTTCCGCTGTAAATGTTGGATTTATATTTTCTACTTTATTGCTTAATATTGTAAATAATTCGTTATCTTCATCCGATGATGATGATGAGCACAGCAACTCGTCTATTAGTTGTTGAGCACAAAAAATTGTTGTTTCATCCATTTTCTTATATCCGTTATCTACTGTAATATTCTGTCCCCGGTTTATTTATAAGAACATGAGAGATCATATTACCGACAGCAATTTTTAGGCATACTTGACTAAAATTATATAAATACATAAATAAGAGTACCTTTTAAAATCTTATTCAGTTGGTATAAATACATATGTATGTATGTACATATGTACATACTTTCTGACCATGCAATGCTGTGCCAAATATTTATGGATTATTTGATTCCAAGTTGACCCAGACACTGGATATACATATGTTGGTCGAAAGATTTATGAACTTCCTTTTGTGCAAGGTGTGTGCGTTTTTTACATACATAAATAAATTTGTTGGAATATTTACCATACACTATGTTGTTATAGATGGAGTTTAACAAACACAGCAGAAAACAGATGATTTTGAATCGTTTAGCTCACGAACGAACTAGTTCAATTAAACTTTTAAAAGTTTTTTTCAACAAATGGGTATGGTACAATCCAAGGCGGATGATTATCATGCTTGAGTGCTATATTTAGACGTCTCACATGAAATGTTAACGATTAGGTTTGGGAAATCCACATGTTTGTGTGTTGGTTTTTGACCAGTCAGCAGAGTTTCATGTACGTGGTGTTATTGTACCATGGAAATGGGATGCAATATGTTCATACGTATTTAATGTCAAAATTTAATTGACTCTATGATGCATTGTACCAATCAAGCAAGTTCGTAGTCAATTTTCTTTTCGAACGTCCCACTTTACATGTACTTACATACTTACGTTTTTGTTTGTGGGGTTTTCTATGAAAAAAAGATCTTATGATTGAATTCTTTAAGATGGAAGCGAAATTAACAAATTTATTTAGAAGTCTGGGATGCAAGTTATCATGTTTATGTACTATTTAATTATTATAAGATAATTAAAATTTTTAAAACTTTGTGAATAGAAAGACATTGATATGCATAAATGCATAATGTATTTCTACACAAACTTATATTTAAATCTAAATACCTATTCATCAGGTATAGATACGGCGTGTTATACAGTCCAAAAGTTTTTACTGTCATTCCTGAGCGGTGTTTTTACATTTTTTACTGTATATATGCGATTCGTATTTTTGTTTCGAACGAAATTCTGACAAACAATGAGGACACGATTTAAGTTTTTCGCCAGTATGAGTTTTTTCAATATGACTTTTTAACTCGCTTTTTGAATGAAATATTTTCTCACAAAGAATGCAATTTTTTACTTTCACTTTGTCTTTTTTTACACCATTTCCATGTCCATCAAACTCATCAACAGTCAAATTCATAGGATAGTCTTCAGTTACAGATTTGGTCAAAGTAACCGTATCAATGTCATCGGTTGATGGCATATCAATGTCATCGGTTGATGGCGCCTTTCGCTTTAATGCCTTAGCGGGTGATAATTCCTGGGGTGCCTTATCCAAAAACTTTTTGAATTTTATATTTGTAGCATTAATTGATTGGTCACTACTATTATTGCCGGCATTGTTGTTGTCATCTATTTTTTCTTGATATACGGACTGGCGCCTTGTGACTTTTTTTTGTGTTTTCTCAGTTAAAATTTTTTTGGCATCTGTGAAAGATTGATCACCTACAATTGTTTCATCAGGTTGTTGGTCACTATTTTCGATAATAGTTTTATTAAAAACAGTGGATTTTCTAGCCTTCACAGTTTTCTTCAGGCGCTGCACAGCATTTCGGAACTTTTGAATAACCATATCTGTTTGGACTAACTGGATGATGCACAACTGGCATATGAGAACACCATTTGCTTTGCGTGAGTCCAGCTGTGATCAATATAAGCAGTTTAGCAAAATTTATTAATCTGGTTTTTTATTATACTTGCCTCTATACCACATGTTGTTGCGATCAAATCAGGTATTAATTTCCCAAAATATTCTCCCGATATTGAAACATTATTGGTATCAATTATTGAACAGATTTTACATCTCTTGGAAACGACCATAGCGCAAAATTATTGAAAAAAAATGTGTTAATTTGTTTGTGTGTTTTATGCTAAAAATGGAGGGTCTTTATACCAAATGATACCAACAAAATGCTTGAGTGAGTTTTTTGAATTACTGTACTTGTTGCGAACAGCACATACTTGGTAATTGTCAAACATAAAGAAAAATTTCAGAAGCTGTCAAACACCATATATAAACATTTTCTACAATTATTTATTGTAGAGATGGGCAGATCTGCATAAGTTTCGCAGAGAACATTGACAAATAGAGGCCTGTGCCGGAAGTGTTTATATACGACGGCGGTAGAAATCTGCGAGTCGATAAATTCACTAGACGTTTTTGTCCATGCAAAAACACGGCGAAAATACTGTCGCAATAAATAACTGAAAAAGGGCTATTAGACACGCATATTTGTCTGCAGACATGTACGATGGCAAACTTTGCGTTTTGCTGTCAAACACCAAAACTCACTGTCTAATAGCATGTATGTCAAGTACGTCAGACATGTATGTTGGTTTTCAAAAATTTTTGATTTTCTGATGTCTGTCGCACACCAACATACACACAGCATATATGTGTACTGAAGTATGCCGTCAGCGTTCGATAGTGTAATAGCAAAACGCAAAGTATGCCATCGTACATGTCTGCAGACAAGTATGCGTGTCTAATAGCCCTTTAAGGGGCTGTGCACATATTACGTAACGCTGTTTTCAGAGATTTTATACACCCCCCCTACCTATCCACGTACATTTTTCCATTGTAAAGAACAGAAAGTATTTTCGGGACATTTTTTCTACTTTGGGACCATTTTTTAAATAAAATTTTTGAAACCTAAATGAGTTAAATTTTCCTATTTTGGGGAAATGTTTTAGTTTTTGAATTCGGGGTAATTTTTTATTCTAAGAATGGTTGGTAATTTCTAAAATATCTCCAAATTTTTTTATTAATATTTAAAAACTGCACTACTTAGTAAAGATTTCCTACATAGACGGTCATCGGCGCAGATCAAGGTTTTTTCTCTACGATGGTATTTCCCAAAGTTGGGATAAGCTAAAATAAAAAATGGGCCCAAAGTTTTTATTATAAATAACAAGTCTCTTTGGCGCCGTTTTTTAAAATAAAAAATGGAAAATTCCCCCCCAAAAATAGGACAAATAGCCCCAAAGCTCGTGTTGCTTTCAATAAAAAAAACTAATGATTTTTATGTAGCCAAATACATATTAAAGCTTTTTCTTAAATATGTATGTATGTATGTACATTGAAATTGATTATGGAGAGATATTATACATAAGTATCTGTTAATATGCGCATTTCAGTAAGTGTAATGCAGATCGTTAGGGAACCTGGCCCAAATATCTCATAGAAAAATTATATATGTTATCATAAATTTCTATTAAATTAAATGTTAAAAAAATCATATCAAAGTTCAAAGGCCCCATAATCAATTATATATTTCTATTTTCTTACACACAATTCATACGATGATTTTTAAGACGTCTTTTTGCACATTCTCTTAGTTTTTCTACCCCTCGTTGTTAACATGTATTTATTGCGCGATCACTTTCAAATTAATTATTTAGTTTTCTATTTTTGGAATTATTTACTAAAACATATTTTCAAAGGCGAATTTATGGGCGCGTATACCTCGTATATGTAGTATTTTATATTTCTATGTTCCGAACGATAATTTTATTTGATCTCAAAATATTTCAGACATACAAATATAGCTTAATACTAAAAAATTTAAAATTAAATATATAAATAATTCGAGATAATTGAGGTTTTAATACTACATATTTATGAGAATGAGAATTAATGCATCGTAAGCATTTACTTGTTTTTTAATGACATTCTGTTGTTTTTGAAATTGTGTACATTTATATTTGTTAATTAATAATAAACCTTTTATGAATACTGGTTTGATTATGTCTGTGTAATTGCCGATAAGTTGCAAACTTCTTTCCGCATTTATTGCAGGCAAACTGTTTCTCAGCATGTACATCGCGTAAGTGTTTTTGCAAATTGTCCTTTCGTTTAAACGTTTTTAAGCAGACGTGACAGGTAAACGGCCTATCGTCTGTGTGTGTCAACATGTGGCGAATTAGATTGCGTTGTAATTTAAATTCCAGCAAACATTCGACACAATGAAACATATGTGTTTCAGGATTCCGTTGATATTTGTTATTGAAATTGATGGCATTTATAGTTGGTGTTTCCTTTTTAAAATTTTTATTTGGTTGAAAGAAGTATTGGCGAACGTAATCGCTTTTCATCATGTAATCATCTTCCTCATCATCTTCTTCAGGAATTATTGTTTCCGGTTCTGCTTTAGGTTCATCAATATCATCATAGCTATAGGCATCAATTATATCACTGGGTTCCTCTAAGATAAATATATAAAAAAAAAATTATAAAGACATGATTTTTTTAAAGTAAGTGTACAATAATTAACGATAACTTGGAATTTTTGTCACGTACATGTTTTCAGATATGTAAATATTAAACGCTTATGTTTTTAAAAACTTTTAGAGTTGTTAAAAAATAACGATATATAAATAAATTCATATTTTCATTTCACAGTAGAATGAAAAACGTACCTTTACAAAATGTTATGTGAAAATTGTAAAGCATACTTTAGGGAAGTTTGTATTTATTTTACTTATTTCATAAGATCAAACAGAATATTTAGCTATAGTCAGACTATTTGCATATTTTCCTTTTGATTTATAAATTTAGAATTAATAAATACTAAAATTCTATACGTATTGCTTAAATGATAACTTTTACAAGGACTTTAAAAAATCTAATATATAATACCATATGTGGACGAACTTTTTTGGTAGTTCAAGTTGTGTAATGTTCTGCCAAGACAGCTACGTATATTTTCAATAGCTAATTAGATGCTGACTGACTGTGTTTAATTTAATTTGTTTTGTTAAGTATCTCTTTCTTTAAATGGTTTTGAGAGATTCATTGGAATGTTTAGGAAGGTGCTGTGTTTTTATGTGATTTACTCATGTATAGTTTACATGCAATACGAATTAAATTGGCGATTGATAGAACAAATAAATATAATTAAAATATAAAATATTTAATCGACCTTATATCTTCCTTTATTAAAGGAAGTCCAGCCAATGGACTCGTTAAAAATTAAATTTTACGAAAATTTAGACATTTTTCCAAAAATTATCCAAAAAAATGTTTTAATACATATTTTATCTAAATATTGTCCAAATATCATTATTTTTTATTTTAGAGAAAAGTATTTTTAATTTTCTAATCAAATTGAATATAATTTTTAATTTTCAACTTCAACGGTTTTTTTTTTTGTGTGACGAACCTGATTGAGTTTTTTGTCGGACTGTGCTAATATATCTTTGAAATTGTAAGAAACTACAGTTTTTTTGTAATTTTAAATAGAGAAATGTATATTTATTGCCTAAAGAGCAAATGATTACGCTTGAAAATAGTTAATTTAGAACCAAATTATTGACACCAGAGGTTAAAACCAATTAAAAACTCGAAATGCATTTCTTCGACATAATAATTTTTTACCCTAACGTCAAATATAAGGAGAATTAATATACACACATATATGTAGTAAAAAAAAAATAATTAATAGGCTATGAAGTCCATATTTTGGCTCATGTAAAATCGGCTTCAAAAAGAATAGGAATATTTTGTGGGGGTTTTTATTAAAGACATTTATTTATAGTAACATTAAGAGAATTAAAATGTTACTTCATTTGGCAAAGACGCCAAATGTAGACGTAAGCCCACTGTTTTTTTTAAATTTCATACACTCAACATTTACGAGTAGTTTATGGTAATTTAAAATTTTTTAGTTCACTTATTTTCAACTTTCGTAACGGAAGTTTTAATTTTAACCGACTATATATTTTTCTTGCCATTTTTCACTAATAACTTCGTTAGACGTTGTATTATCCTATCCGTCTGTCATGTCTTCGTTTTGGAGATCTGTTTCTTTTTGTTGGATTAACATTTCAAAAATGAAAACATAACAGTTAATTACAAATTGTTTATGATTTTTTTTATGTTTTATTGATTATACATACTTGTTATTTCAAGCAAAATATAAGTTTTTTCTTAGTAATACTTTAATAAACAAAATCAATGATTTAATTAAAATTACATTTGCTGCGACGATGGATGTGGTAACGGAAGAGGTAATGACGATGATCCACTTGTGGATGAAATGTCAATGGGAGATGTTGCTGCGGCGGGAGCAACAACTGGTAAGGGGTTTAAAAAATGATGACCTAAATACAGAGGGGCAGGTGTACCATTACTATCTAAAGGTGGTGAAGGCAGTGAGGTTTGCGACTGCTCGTGTGAAGCAGCTATTTGGGCCAGTGGAGGATCAGGTAGCTCAGCACCATCAATAGGCTGATCAGTTTTACGCAAGCGTCCGGTGAATGAAGTAACTATTATACCATGTACAGTCCTTAAGTGAGCATTTAAGCCATAACGTTGTAAGAATGCAGCACTGCACAAATCACAGCGAAATCGTTCACCTGTATGACGTCTTATATGAGCTTTCAAGTCGTTACTTTGAGCAAAGGCTTGAGGACATTGATTGCATTTGTAAGGTTTTTCACCCGTATGTGTACGCATATGTATGGTTAGGTTATAGGGACGATGAAAACCTTTGCCGCACAAATTACATAAATTTGGTTTATGTCCCATATGATATCTAAATATGAGAGATATTAGATACTGAAATGTTTGTTGGAAATACATACATACTAATATGGACAGTACTAACCTTTCGTGCATTTTCAAATCTGTACTACGCGGAAAACCTTTTTCACAAAAACGACATTTATATGGTTTCTCACCAGTATGGCGGCGCATATGAATTTTAAGATATTCATTTCTTTGAAATGAGTCCCCGCAAATATTGCACAAGAAATTACGTGGTTGGGTATGCTTGTTCTTTTGATGCTCCTTCATTTGCTCTTTTTCTGGAAAAGTTTCTGAACAATGTTTGCAAGCATAAAGGCGATCCGTATGAAGGAGTTTATGTTTTGCCAAATAGGCTTTGGTGGTAAACTTTTTCTCACACATATCACAATCATATTGTTTTTGCGGCACCGATGGATCTTTGTTATGTCTCGTATCTATATGCCTTTGCAAATGATCTTTACGGCCATATGCACTTGAACACTGATCACATTTATAATTCTTTTCACAATGTATACTTTGTATATGCTTTTTTAAATGATCCGATCGTGAAAATCCCTTGCTACAAAAATTGCAAACATGAGGCTTTTCATCACTATGTGTAAGCATATGGCGCAGCATATGATTGTAGCGTGTAAATGTCCGATTACATTCCTTACAGCGGTTTTCTCCGGTTTTGGAAGAATCATGACGTCGTTTTGATTGTTTTGTGGTTGAACTTGTAGGGCTTTCATTTAGAAGATCGGGTTTCTCTTCTTTTATAGGCGTTGTCGATGAAAACATGTCATCCTTTTCAGTCGCATCAAAATTATCATTGTCATCATCATATTCATCATCATCGGATTCATCGCCAGAGTCATCATCACTGGAATTATTATTGCTATGATGATGGTCTTTAATCGAATTGTTTGTATTACTTTCATTTTCATCTTCATAATTTGATTTTATCTCTAATTTATTTTTCGATTTTTCCGGTTTCGATTCCAATATGTGATTGCTTTTTAATTCATCCAAAGAACTTTCAGAAGATTTACTAACATTTTCAATTTTATCACATGAATGGTTGTAACTGGTGTCAGTATTTTCCACTGTAAAGAATAAATATTTTAGAAAAATAATGAACTTTAATTGAGATTTATTCAAAAAAGTTTATACGAACCAATAAATTTTTTTCGTCTTGTTTTATTTTACTTTTTTTATATACATATATTATTTTGAATATTTTTGGAAATTGGCACTTAATCGTTTAAAAAAATTTAAAGTTTCTGTTACGAAAATGTAATTTTTTGTACGAGTTTATTTAATATTCTCAATTCATGTCATTAGTAGGTAGCATTTGTTTTTTCAATTTGTTTTATGATTTATTAACGATTCACTTACCCTTAATAGATATTTCTGGATGGGCTATAGTTTGTACAAATTGCTTAACATCTTCTTCTTCCATATCGTTAAAATCGTGATGATCTAGTCCTTCATCTTCACTTGAAAAAGGATTAGTTGCGGCAATAGTTTCATTTTTCTGGCCCTCAATTATGATTGGTTCGTTGTCGTCGTCCTCTTGGTAATCTGGCCAATGACTGCTATAGTTATTTAAACTCGATGACAGTACTGTAGGATTTTCAATTTCCGGTTCATCAAGTGATACTTTAGTGCTTAAAGTAGTAAAATAATAAAGATATTACAAATTTATGCCTTTTGGTTTGAAGAAATATAAACTAAATTTTCGATCAAAACTACATATTTTTTAAATACATCAAAATCGATGAAAGTTACCCGATAGGAACACATTGTTCCTATGCCAACAGCTACATGTGTATGAAATGCCAAATCCGAATTTGTCTACAAGAAGCTATTGGATTTAATTATACGAGTACTATGTCACAAGAAAAAACAACAACAAAACTACGTTATTTTAATTTTTAATAATAAATGTTCCCACATTTCCAAATATTATTCAAAGCTTAAAAATTTATGAATAAGTTAGATCATTTTTGGATTTCTCAAGAGAGTGTATGTATGTATTAACTTTCATTACTTTTCTTATAATTTGAAAATAACTTATCAAATTTAGTTGTAGAATATATCAGAACATTTTGATTGTCATCATCTTTCAGTCGTTTTAAGCCATTTTGTATGTACTCAACTGTTTCGGACTTATTCAGGCTGAAATAAGGGAAAATGTTTTTTTTTGTTTGATATTAAAAAATTCTACTTTTTATAATTTTGTACTCAGTCGAAAATACTAAAAGTTTTCACTTTTATTTTAATTCTTCACGTAGCTGCAATTACTATACTTGTATATATATTTTTTAAATCAATACCAAATATAAAAAATTCGACATTATATAATTTTTGATATCCTTTTTTATTTTCCACAAAAAATTGCTTTAAAACCACTGATCATTAAAAAAACTTGTTTGATTTTCAACAGTGTCTGTAAACGTATGTACATACATATGTGTACAAATAAGTTAGATTCTTGAAAAATTAGTAAACAATGCTTACGTAGTTTTCTCAAAGTACAGATTTTTTCTGTAAACAAATTTTAGGTACAATCATGTAGTTGGTGCTTTAACTCTTTGATATTAAGCAATGCTTTTTTAGATTTGTTAATTATTGATGTTGAAATATTGAGGGCTTATCGACAGGTATAAGAGAAAAATCTAAAATTTGGCACCGGGACATCACCTTCTGAAGTTTTAAAATTTACTTTTATTGAGTCTTTTTATACATTATTTGCCAAAGAACTAGATAGTTTAAACTAAGCAGCTTCTGAATGTATATCATAATTTCTTTTATTAGTGTCGTTCGTATATTAATTTTTTAGGTCATAAGACTCAAAACTCAATAAAAAATAATTAAAAAACTAACGCTTTAATTAATCCGAAAATTTATTTAGCTATCTCTTATTTCTTGTTGTTGATTTATTTATTTCCTTCCCTATTATAGTACAACTCGATTTAAGGAGCAACTTGTAACATATTTTAAAACAAAAATGTCATAATCACTGTCTTTGCTTTTCCGTCTGTGAGTTGTGCAACCCCCCAGAGTTTTGGTTATAACATCTACACTATCACTCGTTGCAGCTAGTCGAATACACTTTCCCCAGACTAATAGACTATTACATACATATGTATACTATAATTTTTCATTTCAGTTCTTAAAACTGATAATGGAAACAAGTACTTACATGTTTAAGTTATCGTCTTTGACTTTGTGCACCCTTATTAAATGTCTTTTTAAATGATCTTTACGGGTAAACTCTCTCGAGCAGACGTTACATTTAAAATCACAACGTATACCTTCGCTGGGGTGCTCTGTTGATAGATGAACCTTTAGCTGACCCAAGTGATTGAATGTTTCGCCACATACACGACATTTTTTACCATCATTAATGTGAATGTTGGCACGATGTTCCCTTAATTCGCGTTCAACAAAAAACTTTGTTGGGCAAATCTCACACTGAAATACACTGCTTTTTTCAGTTTGTGTATACTTGTCTGTGGTGGGGGCACTCGCCCTCATGACATTACTACCCTTCTCCTCTTTCGGAATCCAAGTTATATCATACAACGCCTTTAGCTGGCAATAAGCCCGTTCTGTTTGTTTCTTAAAATGATGGGCGTTCCGAGCTGCTTCCACGCAGGGATTGCATATTTGGGCAGGTAGCTGATCATTATTTGTTACTGGATACTTTGTACACACTGAAATAATTTCGGCAATAGTAATAGGTTTGTTGCCGATGAATACTTCATTAAATATGGATAATAAATTTGCATCAATCTGCAAGCATATGCGGCAAATAGCGTTTTTATTATAACTTGTATTAATTTCCATTATTATATTTTACTAACAATCGTTTTTAAATATTTATTTCATTTTTTTTTTGCAACTAAAAACGAAAATTATTGATTTTGTTTACTAGTAATGGCTTTACAAAATTCTACTTCTTTTTGCACTACTGAAAAACTAAGCAATCGGAAATGATATCATAGAATTAAAAAAAACTAAACAAAGCTTGTAAATGTCAAAAAAAAAAATAGCTAAACTACATACATACATATTTCTAATTTCAGTAAAATTACAGTTTTAAGGAAGATCCTGGATGAACATAATCTTCAGCATGTTTATTTATAGCTTTTAAGGAGAACTACAGAACGTGTATGTAAGTATATATTAATAAAATAAGATTCATATACATATACATATATATATATATATATATATACATGTATATGTACTACGCCACTTAAATTAAAAACATCACAGTTTCATAAATCAGAAAAACTTTACCAATCGCGCAATATTTATTATGCATTACAATCTTGGTATATTAACTGAAAAAAACTATGTAATTTCCAACGTCTGTATGGTTTAAGTCATACCGCAATATCATCTGAACATATGGGATATTTGAGCTGTCGCTAATTTTAATTTAGTGTGCGACATACTTACATACATAGTATATATGCTTGCTTTAAAAGTTTTTACAGACCCGTAAATACATACATACATATATACATAAAAATTATGAAATTGAGCTTGCATATCCTGTTCCTTGGATTGCACAATAAATAATAGACTCATTCATATGTACGTATGTGTGAGTGAGTTTTATACTCGGCCCATGGCTTAACTGCCGTTATTCATAACGCTTCATTAACAAATGTAACTATAATTAAGTACGATATTCACTTTTCATTGATGACACCATTAATTTGTCTATCAAACGCCGCTAATAAATATTTCTGGCTACATTCTTCCATTTGACGTTTCATATTAGTCAGAAATTGTTATTTAATTCGTGAAATAAATTTTTAGACAATTAAAAATAAACTTTGTGAAATACAATACCCATCTAATATGTCTTTTATGCTGCAAAATTTAAAAGCAACTAATGTTGTGCATGCTCTGAAAACTATTCGCTTGAACCAACAACAACATTCCCAGTTTCACACATCTTCGGCATGTAATGAAATACGGAAGTTGGCCCGCTTACGCGTTGTAGACAATAGTGATTTGGGGAAAAGAGCTATGGCCGAAGGACGTCCACCACGCTGTATACATGTTTACAATAAACGGGGTATTGGGCTAATCGGGGATAAAGTTTTAGTTGCAATTAAGGGACAGATGAAAAAAGGTATATTGGTGGGGCTAAAGCAAAAACAAAAGCCAAAGATTCCAAAATTCGATAGCAACAACTTGGTGCTGATTGACGACAATGGTACTCCATTGGGCACTAGAATACATGTACCGATTCCCACCATATTACGTACAGTCCTTAAGGAGAAGACCCACGCAAAGGGTGCTGATTACACAAAAGTGCTGGCCATAGCAAGTAGATTTATTTAAAAAGTTCTAGTATGTTTGTTAAAATAAAATTTATTATTCAAAACGATATGCTACAGAGTGAGACGTTTACTATCCTGTTCCGGAGAATCATCGTTACTGTCGTTTGGTAGTTCTCGTTTACGTTTCTTGGTATGTTCTTGTACCATTTCCGACACAGCTATGTTATTAGATTTCATTTGGAGCCAATTGGAGAACTATAACAATAAAATTAGCGATTTGCACATACATTATTTTTAAAGATATTTTATACTACTTGCCAAAGTATTTGTTTTCACACCAGCATCGAAAAGCTTATTTTCGATGTCATCTAAGCGATGTTCGGCTTTACCGCATTCAGTAGTGTTTTTGGAGATGTCGAGCAAATGCCTTACACGTTGGCGCATTGTTTCAAAAACAATTTTACCCACTAGATGATTGCGATCATAGGGTGTTAAATAGCGTCCATACTCGTAGAAGTATGGATGTAACTTTCCCAATTCAATATGTGTAGTTTCTGCTTCGCATACAGCTTTGTGAACATTTTTATATATGTCAGGCACAGATACAGTAAAATACGGGTTATTAACCTTCAGTTCTTTTATGTACCACAAAGGTAAATTAATATTACGACCAGGATTCAGATCTTCTGTTTCGGCACCAGAGTCCAAAAAACCTGCCGGTATGAAATATTTTATCATTGTCATGGTTTCACGAACAATCTTTTTTTTACCCATTTTTAAAAGTTTTGTGTTAACTTTACACTCAACTTTTTCCTGTGTAACAAATAAATCCTCTACAGCATAATAGTTTGGAAAATAACTTTGCGAATTCATTTTATAAATAATTTCTGTATGTACAGACGTAATACAGCAATAATTGTCTAATACAAATGCGCTAAAGGTGTGTAGCTCCTGAACGAACTAGTTCAACTGAACGATTCACACAAGTGAGCTAAATGAGCCGCTCACCTTACTGAGCGTTTTTAGCTCAGTAAGTGAGCGCTCTTTACAATCAATCAATTCAATTTCATTATGACAATTGGATTTTATGTACCCTAAAGAGCTTTTATTTCGTATGGAATATGACATTTGGCACAATACAATACTTTTGCGATAGTATCTACAGTATTGTATTAAATAAGGGTTGATTTTGATAGCCAGCGTTGCCAAATAAGCTAATTTATCTTTACTTTATAGTTTTTCTAAGCATTGATCAATTTTGAAATAATTTATTTAAAACATTAAATATATAAATACAGCAGACTGCAGGATTTATATTTCATCGTATTGGTCTGAATTTTGTTATATTAATTCCAATTTCTGAACCTATTATTCCTGCCCCATTTTCCTTATATCACAGTGCTAAGGTTTAAACTTACTTCTTTATACCTGCTAATATTGGGAAGAATAACAACCAAAGTATTTTTGAATTAAATCATTTAACGCCAAACGTAAATCATGAAACAGATGATGATGACTGATACTCATTAGGTTTAACGAATTATTAAAAAAAATTTATTGATAAGTTTTGGGAACAGAATTATTGGAATACCAACTTTAAATTTAGTATCATTATTCTCAAATAATAGAAACTTAAAAATATGTTTGGGGCAAAGGAAAATATTTAAGCAATTTTCCGAAAAATCACTAATTTTTAAAACTTTTTGATGCATGAATATTTTTTTACATAAATTAATTATTTTGTCACTCGATTAAGATTTGTTTCAATTTACTAAACAGTCACACATTTAAAAATTGACTATCAATTTGATATAAATTTTGCTTTCAAGTTTTGTTTCAATTTTTCATTCAAGTAACACTGCAGTCAGACGTTCAAGTTTTTATTCAATTCTCTTTCAAGAAATTTACACAAACTGCTAGTCAAAATTCACAAAAATTGAAGGCTGTGACGTAGGCTTCACGCAATTTCAAAGCAATTTGCTTTCAAGAACACAAAAAATTATGGCGGCAGAATATATGTACTTATGTACATATGTATATGAAAACTAACGAGAGTTTATAATCAAAATGGCACTCAACTGCTTTCTTGAAAGCAATTTGAAACACTCAATTGAACGAAAATTTGAAAGCAAAATCTCAGCAAATTTTAAAAGTGTGAGTGTATTGGTAAAAAAATGAGAGGATTGAATCTTGAAACAAAAATTAAATAAAAACTTGATCGTGTGACACCTATGTTAGGCTATGTCTTAATAAAATAAATGAAATTAGCTGTATATTGTAGCTTTTTTTT
Source organism: Lypha dubia (assembly GCA_947311025.1). Taxonomy (NCBI): domain Eukaryota; kingdom Metazoa; phylum Arthropoda; class Insecta; order Diptera; family Tachinidae; genus Lypha; species Lypha dubia. The sequence goes on along the minus strand of OX371262.1, from coordinate 5,208,904 downwards.
TATATAATTAAAATTAAATTGTTTTCCAAATTAGTAGTTTAAAAATAAAAACGTTATGGTAACGCTGATATAGCAGAAACATTTTTTGTTTTCGCTTTGTTTACTTTCGTAACAAAGATAGACTGAGGTGAAACCAATGGAGCTAATGTATTTTACTGAAGTAAAGTGAGCTATTGAACTAAACTGAGCTATTGAACTAAAGTGAGCTATTGAACTAAACTGAGCTACTGAACTAAAGTGAGCTATTGAACTAAAAGAGCGAACTAGTTCAGTTAACTGAGCTGAGCGGAAAAGAGCGCTCACTCAACTGAGCTGAAAAACCCAACTCTAAAATGCGCCAAATTACGAGCATTGATCGCAAGGCAAATTCATAACAGGTAAAGTTAATACTACAACATTACAACAACATTTGACATATGAGCCCCTATGCTTGCATGTACAAATTTTGACATACGAGCCTCCATTATGCAAGAAAAAAATAGATCAGCTGTGTTTTCAGCTTCACCTGTTATGAATTCGGCTTGATTGATCTTATCATGACAGATTATCGTCAGCTGTTTACCAATCTGTCAATCCAAGGAAAGTCGTATTTATCAGGTCAGTTTATACGACAGCTCATCAAATATGATAGACATATATCATTGTTTTAATGCGGATAATAATTGTTAAATTTTTAATATCGTGTATGTATAAGGAATTGGTATGGGTTGAAAATCATATCATGTAAAAAAAAGTTTTAAATTTCTTTGTATTTTAATTGTCAGACTGCGTATAGCTGGTAATTGTACCATGAATTAGCCGGAAAAAAGCAAAGCTGTGTTTTTGTATAAAGTCAAGGCGAATTCGTTAATATATATAAAGTAAATAAACAATGTATAATCAATTTTAGCAAGACGCTTTAATTATGCGAAAATTATATCATGGATTTTAAAAAGAATCCTTTTTACCATTTTGCAGCTTATATATTTTAGTGTACACGTAATATATAAAAATATTGGTATGTACATATCTCTGAGATATGACTACGTTGCAATATGTACTTATATTTTTCGTACAGTGTTTGTATTCCTGCATCTGCTGCCGCCACGCAAAATGAATTTGATTTAATTTTAACTTTTTGCTAACTGCCATACAAACTATACATACGTACATGCAATGCAAATAACTAAATTTTTTTTCTTTTACTTTCTTTCCCTAGGTTAAATTGACGTATGTACATCTAATATAAAATCACATCTCTATAGGCTCCCTTTGGGGTGTCAACATATGTATATATGTACATATGTATGTTAATATACACTTGCTGCAATGACCTGTAAAAATACTTTTTTTTGGATGGAACAGTTCACTTATGTGGCATATCCAATTACACAGGTACGGAAATAATTTTCAGTGGGCTCGCAAACCACCTGATATGAAGTCGCGATGAATGTTGCTCATAAAAGTTTGAAACTTTAAAGTAAATATTTGTTTTCCTCTTTTTAGAATAAATAAAATCATATGAGGCAATAAATTATCTATCTAAGTATCTATTATTAAAATTTAGCAACAAAGCTTGAAAAAAACAAGGTAAGTATGCATTTTTGCTTTCGTCTGCCTATTCATAAAAACAGTTTTGGAAGAGAGACAGGCTGCCATGTCTCAAAAATGTGTATCAATCACTGAGTTATGCACCAAAAATGTGATTATAGATGTATTTATGGAGTATGCTTAATTTTAGGCCATTTGTTGATGTTAAAATGTATGTAAATAAAGAAATTCGGCTAAATACATGCACAAATAATGAAATTTATATAAATATTGAGCGTAAAACTGTTCCCAACACTGTTTAGGGCATGTTAGGCGTTAATCGATGGTCTATTCTCATGATGGGGATAATAATTTGGCTTTTGAGGAAAAATTTTGCTCAAAATTAGTAAAAAAGAAAAAAAATAATCAAAAAAATATACCGTTCGTTTTTTTTCTGCGCTTGTTTTTTTTATGCAGGCTGCAGCAGCGTTGTGCTTGTTGTTGTTGGTGGCAGCGCTGTCGTGTTGTGTTCATTTTGATTACGTCATATTCTCACCCTCACTTCATTATGTGTATCTGGCAAAGTCTGCTGAATTTTGTTTTACTGACGTGCGCGCGGGGGGGGGGTCGTGTTTTTTTTGGACTACTATTTTTTTCCACTTTTCCTTCCCTTTTCTTTTTTTTCCTACTCATCACCTGCCCCGCGGCCACCCGTGACCAACTTTGCTTCTTACTGTGTTGTGTGTGTGTGTGTGTGTCTGTCTCCAATTCCAGACTGTTTTGTTTGTTTTGTGTCTCCCTCCCACTCCAGACTCATTCATACTCACTTGTGTGTCTAAAGAAATCATTAACTTCTTTTTATTTCATGATGCCTACTACTACTAAACGCACAATTCGAACTCAGGTTCCTCATGTTCGTAATCTGCACGTCAGCCACTCGGCTACATCACTACATGACTGTCTAATAGCGTTACAAGTACTTATGTACACTAACCATACCATGCATGCATGTTATTTACATCACACAACAGAGGAAGCCTGAAAGTATGCATTGCAATTTTCATACAAATTGTAAACAATGCACAGTTAATAAAATGTTTGATGTTATCGCTGGAATTTGAACTTGGCTCCTTCATGCTAGTAATCGTACACATTTACTACTATGCCAATTCACTACTACATTTTACTTCATATCTCTGTTGTTTTTTAAGATAATTGCATGAAATTTTGTGAGTATATAGAAAACACAATGGGCAATAATATGGTTTTGGAAATTTTCGCACACGCCTACTTTTAATGATGAAAAAGTGGGCGTTAATTATAATTTGATTTTTTAAGTGTTTTTTTTTTATATTTTCTGAAAGTAAGGCTTACAGGACATGATGTTGTGTTTAGTTTATGTTTGATTTGATATTTCTGCGAGTATTGGGTTCAAAGGGCTTTTTAAAGTAGCTCTTTCTCGTCATTTTGTTTGTGTTTTGTAGCCACACAAAACCTTGTGGTATTAAAATTGAGATTGTAAACCTTATTTCTCTTTTTTTGAAAGTCAAAATGTTAAAATTTTCTAGATATCACTCTGACATAAATGCGAGATAAAATATATAAGAATTTTTACATACATATATTTATTACATATATTTATTGGTAAATTCATTAATCCAGATTTTAAAATAAAACGAAATCAAAATTCAGATTGTATTAATAAATATGTTAAATAAATTATAAAATTCTACATTTATTTGAGCATGTACTCAAGTATTTATGTTTTAAATTAAATTAAAAGTAAACACATTCATAATGGAAAATTATTTGTTGTATGTGTTGAAACAATTTTGAAAGCTGTTTTTATGCTTTGTAATTCACAAAAATATATTTGTGAGTTTTTGTATAAATAGATGAGCCTTAAAACTTTTTAAACATAATGGGTAAAACATCTACTGATGAGTTGGTATGGCTACCAACGAAATATATATTTAGATATTGCTAACGCGCAACAAATAAATAAAATTTAAAACTTAAATAAATTATGTTTTTGTTGAATAATTTTACAAACCAAGAACCATGATATTAAATGAACACAAACAAAAACAATAATTTTAAACGAATCCATTGAATGTTCTGTTACAACTTAATTGCAAATCTATTTTCAGCAATTTTGGGCTGCTCTTTTAAACGGTTTCACCGTGAAATCTAGGACATCGGTCAGCTGTAAATAGAAAAAATATATATTTATTTACTTATGTATACATATGTATGAATGTACTTTAAAATTTTTATATAAAAAAGCATGAAATTAAAAATAAAAAATATTGGTGTCTATTCCAGAAAACGCGTCGAAGAAGTGAAAATTTACATGTAAAACAAAAACAAAATTGAATACATTTAAAAAATTTGTTTTTGTTTATCAAATAAATTTTACTGCTTTTCATAGAGAGAGAAACGCGTTAAATTTCTCACGTATATTTAATTTAAGAAATGTATGAGAAGCAAAAACAATTCTTGAATTTTTGTTTTTGTTTCCATGTAAATATTCACTTCTTCGACGCGTTTTCTGGAATAGACACCATTATGATTTTGCAGGCCATTTCTGGAAGTTCATGTTGAAAATAAAACATTAATTTTCGACTGCTTATTTGGAAATTTAGAGATGAAATATTTATTTTCACGTAACTCCTACATTTAAGGACCGACTATAAAATTTCTTCTTACATTTTCTTTGAGGTTTTGTTCGATATTTTTACCATTGGAGGGGGTTAGAGAAAGATGCTCGTTCGAAATTTGAGTATAGCGTAACTCTGTCATTTATGGACCGATTTAGAAAATGTAAGTACCGCCTGAAATATTGATTAATAAATAAATACGCTATTTATCGACCAATTTTAGTTTTTTTTTATTCAAGAAGGAACTTTAATCATTCGTTGGAGTAAAATACATACCAAAAATTAAATATATGGAATTTCGTATTGAAGTTGGTTTTGAACTGTGGCTTAAAATATATTTAAAATTTTACGCTTTGTTGAAAGCCGCCCTTTTCCAAACAAATTTATATATAAAATATAACATCTCAAGCTAAATAAGCAGCTAAACATATAGCAGTTAATCAATTGTGACAATTTCTGGAAAATAAATATTGCGAGGTGAAGAAAACCGCGTATTATGTAAAAAATAAAGTAAGTGAAAATTTCCAAGGTATGAAATTAAGGTTGATACAATTGATTTTTTTTTTTTTATACTTGTTATTTCTTTCCAGTTTACAAATAAAGGATTAACTGCCTGTTTTTAGAAAATGAAAACAAAATAATGAGTGAGATTTTATATTGAAAAAAAAACAAATTTTCGTATTTAAATATTATTAAAATACATATGAAAAGTAATATCATCAGGCTCAAGTTCAGTTTTTATTGAATTAATGAAAATTCAAAATTACTAAGAGTTTTTTTGTGTTGGAAAATATTATTATTTATATCCAATCAGTTTTTAGCAGAACGTATCAGTACTGATTTCAAGGCCGCTACACCTCTCATCAGCGTTCAATTGTCCATTTTTACAATTTTCGTAAAGTGGATACTAATTGAGAAGAATATCAACTATTTAACCAGTTTTCAACAGAAATAGAATATGAGAATTAATTTTTAATTCAATTTTTATTCTACAATGAAACAGTGCTGGTTAGTACGAAATTCCCTCATTACTGTTTGGAACTAATAATCAACACAAACTCATAGTCCGTTATCATCAAAGTATTCTACTTTGTATTTTAACGTTTTTATTGTTTTTACTCTATATTAGGGAAATTCACATATTACTGTGACCCCTGTTATTAGGGTATTTATAGCTCGTGCCCAAGCGGAATTAATATTTTTATATTATTATTATTACGAATAAACGTAATTATTATTTGAACTTATATTGATTTACATATGAAAAGTAATATTATCAGGCTCAAGTTCAGTTTTTATTGAATTAATGAAAATTCAAAATTACTAAGAGTTTTTTTGTGTTGGAAAATATTATTATTTATATCCAATCAGTTTTTAGCAGAACGTATCAGTACTGATTTCAAGGCCGCTACACCTCTCATCAGCGTAGTAATTTTGAATTTTCATTAATTCAATAAAAACTGATAATTCAATCCCAAAATATTTAATTAAAACAAAAATTACTTCAAAAAGTGTCCGCCTTAATTTAATTTGAAAATAAACAGCTTTAGATGGAATACATGAATCCACGTCAAACATCATCATCCATTCAATGGAAAGTCGTATACATATATTTATTTTACTTAAAATCAATCATTTCGTTTAAATGAACCAATCCCTAATCGGGATAATTTATGGTCATTTTTATCTTTGAACACAATTTAATTTATATTATTAATATATAGATACTTTAAATAAAATAAATTTTTTTACTAACCTATTTTTCCATTTCAAATATAATTTTGCCCATTGTTGGTATTGAACATAGGGTCGCATGCTTGTAACACCTCGCTTTAGACAATTCAGCCACATTAGCATATTAAAATCGAAAAAAAAACAAACAAATTTTTTTTTCTTTTTCTTCATTTCTGGTATTGAACACAGGGTCATATGCTTGTAACACATCGCTTTAGACAATTCAGCTACATTAACATATTAAAATCTAAAAAAAAAAATGTTTTTTCTTTCTGTTCATTCCTGGGTATTGAACACAGGCAGCTTAGAAAGTGGGGTTGATTCAAGTAAATTTCTGATAAAAATTTTTAATTACAACGAGGATTTTTTTGTTTATTGTTGTACAACATACATAATTGTCTCAAAATCAAAAATACATTCTCCATCCTTGCATTAAATAACATTTAATTCACCACCAGTTTCTCGTTTCTTTTGCTGCAATGTGGCCACATTTTTAATGCAATGTTGCTTTCGTACAGATTTTCAACACATTGTTGGAAACGTATACTTATATTAAATGAGAATTAATTTGTTTCTGCTCTTATTATAAAACTATGGGTAGCTTTTAAAAGGCTTCTTTTGTATGATAGTTTTTTTGCTGTTTAACAAAAATGTATGTATATAACATCCCTTATATTTGTGTGTGTTTTCTTCTTTTATTTAAACGGGGTTGCTTAATTTTCAATACGTGTAGGTGGTGTTAGTTAATCAGATATATAGATATGTAAATATGTATTTACATATACAGAATACATATATTGGCATAACAGTTGCTATGTTAACGCCAAACAAAGGAATAATAACAAAACAAAAACAAAAATTAGGTAATCACCAGGCATAAACAAAAAACACATGTTTTCGAAATTCTCACTATATTTCCGATAATAAAGCTCAATCATTTAATACTAACTGAATGACAAATGCCAAACAACAGGAAAAAGCTTTCTCTTCGTCTATACAAAAACTGACAATAGAAATGTCCTGTATAACAAAAAAGGCCTTAAATAAATGAAATCAGTACGGTTTTAGCAAAGCTACCAGCTGGTCGGAAAATAATAAAAAAAAGAAATATTTTGCATTTAGTATAGAAAAATTGGAAAAATATATACACATACCAACCTACACACACATACATAAATATGTACATATGTACTTACATATACATATAATTAATTTAAAAGTGAGACATAATTAAATTAAATCTTTACAAGTATTTTCATGTCCAAAATGAAAGAATTATAGAAAAAAAAAATGGAATTTAAAAATAATTGTAATTGTTAAAACAAATAAAATTATGGAGTGAAAATTTTTCATATTTTCGTAAGTAAAAAAGAAAATATTATTCTCATTTTGAAAAATCAATAAAATTTTAAATCAAAAATCTTAAATTTAGTTGAAATTTAAAATTGAATATTAAATAAAATCGATTGAATCTACTAAATTTAAAACAACAAAACCACAAAACTTTATAAATAGTTTAAATAAAGTTGCAACTGGAATTAATATTGTTAGTTTAGTTTTAAAAAAAGTTTCACGAATGCAATAAGAAAAAAATCTGTATCCTTTGTAGCCTGTTTTTCTAACCAGTAGTAAGTTGTTGTTTGTTATATCCTGGTGTCAATGCGCTGTATGTTTTCTAATACTGGCACATTACATACAAAATAATAATGCACACACACGCGTGTACAATATCCTCGCATACAAATATTTTACAGTTGTACACCCTTTGCACAGTGCAGTGGAATGGGTAGATGATTTTCTAATAAAAAATACAAAAAATTCTGAAAGATTAATTCAATTTGAAAAAAAAAATATTAGCCGAAAATCAGTGTTGCTAGAAAAACGTTTACTGAAATCCCCAAAATATCATCATTCACCGAGAAACTTTATTTCAATATTATTAAAATTTAATTATGATGCATTATACACATACTTATGCATATATGTATGTATGTATATGTTAACAAAGGCGTTTTCATACCAAGGTATCTCGACAGTCGAAGTGATTACAGTCGCCGACTTTCCTGCAGATATCAAAACACATTTTTGCTTACGTTTATTTTCGAAACCCCCAAGAAGGCATTGTCTGAGATGAATTGGGGCGAGTATACCTAACAACAGTGTACAACAAAAACAATTTATTTTCAAAATAACAACAACTGATTCTGGTAGAAATGACCAGAAAAAAAATATACTGTTTCGATCTGACACCTTTTTTGGCGGCAGTTAAAAGGGGGAAAAAATTCTTCTTTTACGTAGTGTTTCACATAGAAAGTTCAGATGTTTCTACAAAAGTTCTATCACAAAAGGACTTGTAATGATTCCATCAAGAGTGTAATTGAAATTTTTAGAAATCTTTGGAGGTACTTAGAGTATCGCTCTACTAAGTGACTGCCAAAGAGTTTTGTCACTCATTCTTTAATCGTACTTGAGCTTACACAGAAGGTCACCATAGTGATATGCATGAAGCAGACATGCTGCAACTCTGTGCGAGAGTGTTTGAGCTACTTAAATTCGTATTATATCAGCAATAACCGAAAAATATTCAGAGAACAAAGGCAGACGACGGCTATTCCGGCATTCTCCAGCACACAACTGATCCACTCTCTGTTGTTTTAGCTACGTACATAAGCTTATTATGTTGTTAGTAGTATCCACAGCCGCTACCTTAATTTGCCAATGAGGACCTCACCAATACCATTTAGATAATTGAAATTAATTTTGAGATTAAGACGAAGTCTGCCTAAACATCGATTTATATGGGAATAGAGTATACTCTTCGCAAAAATCATTCAAGATAATATCGCCGGGCACCTACATTCCAAAAGGCAGGTCATATGTGGGGCTAACGGATCTTGTGGTACAAACCAGTATATTTTTGGCATTCTATTAATTTTGGTCTTTGTAACATATGTATGTGTAACTTGGAAGTCACATATATATCTTCAGGATGCGTATTCGTCCAGTTCATGTCGAAAGGGAGATACTGATCTTAGACACAAAAGTCCACTTAAATCGATTATCTTGAAAAGGGGTACTACCGTTGAATATTAATAAGATCTTTTCGAAAGATTACAAAATTGATTTGAAAAAACGTGTAGTTCCATATGGACAATGCACGGATTCACACTTTTGTAGTCACTCTGGCAAACATCCTTGAATTGGGCTACGAACTGCTCTACGCTATCCTGCATAGTCTCTAGATCTACCCTCGGGCGAGTATTTTCTCTATACAAATTTATAAAAATATCTGGTTGATAGTAGATTTGGAATAAGCCTCTATTTTAAAAGTCTTGAGAAATGTTTTTCTTGTGTGAAACAACAATTTAGAAAGACGCTGGACCAAATATATCGAGCAGAAGGTCGAAAACCTTAGTTGTTAGTAACTTTCTTACTAATTTAACGTTATAATTTATTATGACCTTAAATATTGCAAATAAACAAATAAATATATCGAGCAGAATACTTTGTGAAATAAAACGGTTTTTTCAGGGAAAACTTAATTTTGCCTCAACAGTCATGAAATTGTCAAACTACCTTCGTAGATTTTAGTAAAAGAAATTTAGCTTAAAAACCACGTTTGTTTATTTTTTTTTATACAAATAAGTAGAATAGAATAGCAAGTCCTTACGCCTGTTATTTCCAAAAGATTTTTATAATTTAAAAAAAAATTCAAAAAAATTATATCTGATCTATTATGACACGTACCACGAATTAGACAACTTGCGCAGACATAAACTACTCGAGTTTGACCAAAAAACAAAAAAAAAAACAACAACAATCATTGGGATGACAGTCATTATCGTAATTATTTGCAACACACAATACAACAAATAAATACAAACATTTTGTTGTTGTTATTTTTAGGTCAATATTGCATAAAAGGAAAAACAAACCGAGATTTTTAAAAGAAAATAGAAAAAGTACTAAATAAAAAATAAGTAAATATAACAAGAATTACAGAAAATCAATTGTCTTCTAAATTTTATTGTATTGACGGAAACCGAAAAGAAAGCAACAAAACAAAAATATTATTAATATTTTTTGTATAAAAAATGCTGCAAAATTAAACAGACAAGTGGAAGTTATTGTAAAATAAATTGAAAATTAACTACAAGTTAAAATTGTTTAATTCAAAATGGCCACGTCATCCTCTTCAACATCATCATCAAGTCGTTTGTGTAGTGCTTCTCCTTCAACTTCGGTCATATGTCAAGAAGTATTCGATGAGTCTTGTTTGCCATCTGAAGAAGGTAAGTGATGTATTTACACACACACATATACAAATAAATGTACATAACTATATAAATAGGTTCATAATTATAGTCAAAGATAAAGTATGCTTTAAGGCAGGGTTAAAGAAAACTAAAATATTTACTAAAAATTGCCCTCATATTTCATAATTTGATGTGAAAACTAGAAAAATATTTGTCTGATAACAAATACATTTACAGTTTTCTAAAAAAAATTATATTTGCAAACTAAATAATATATGGGCCTGTTCGTAAATACAAAACTGCGCTGCATATTATGCGCAGTACGTTCATATATGCAAACAGTAGCAACTCTGCAAAATGTATGCGTTCAAAACACAAAACACTAATCATAAAAATGGCTGATGCATCGGATGAGAATGTGTTAAATTTTTTATTTTATTATTTGTTTTGTTTATTATTTCTCAACCTTTTTCTTTTTTGTAGATTAGATAATTTTATATCATTAGTTCTATCCTCCAGCTCTATATTTAAATTTATCATTAACTTTTCCATTTTTTTTATATTTTTTCGTTCATAAATGCAAACATTAAAATGCACAAAAAGAAGCATAAGCAACAGCTGATTAGCAGTGGCAGTGCAAAAATTTCTTGTCAATGAAAAATAGCTATCCAAACAAAAATGAAAAAAAAAACATACACAAATTATTCTTTCAAAAAATATGCCGCTCTAAAAAATACCAAACAAAAAAATATATGCCATTCCAACCAAACACAACTTCGACTATTGTGACAAACATGGCGATCTTAAAATGAGTAATAACCCTACAAAAATTATTGGAGTACATGGTCCATTTTAGATAATAGGAGTAGTTTTTGGACTACTCCTATGTAATGCAGGCGTGGACCATTTCATTTGTACACACATTTATAGTTAAATACCATTTGGCAACACTAAAAATGTTTGGATTTAAATTAGAACTGTGGCAGCTCACCTGTTAAAATTAAAACAAATTCATGGAAGCTTACAGAAACAAAAGTTAGCTCGTGAATTTCAATTTCTGAATTTTATTTTGTATTTCTTTTTATATAATGTAATGGAAGGGTGAATTCACACATTTGTATGTACTTAAAATATCATTCAATTATATTAGTGACAGAGATAAATACATATGTATGTATGTATGTATACATTTTAACCGCAGTACTCCTTTGGGTACTCCATGGAATAACAAAATAGAGTAGTTTCGAAACTAACCCCTGTGGGTACCCCTTGGATTAGTAACATGGAGTAGTTTTTGGGTTACGTGGTCCAGCCCTAGGACATCGCAATGTAAATTGGACCATGTTTTTTTCATACACTTTGGCTACATTTGGATTACTCATACTCCATTGTGGAGTAGTCCATACACGCATGTATAGAGTACACTCATTTTTTGTAGGGAATTAAAATTTTTTCTCTTTGCATCAACAAATATCAATCCTAAAAATTACTAAAAATATTTCTGAACAGCAAAAAATATATGTGTTGAAAATTGCAGATTCCACATCAGACCATTGCCCTGTATTTGTTTTATTAAACATATGTATGTATATTATATAATCAATTATTGATTTTCATAAGTGCTGACATTCTAAATTGTGCCATTTAGTGTAAAAATACTGTTTTAAAAGTTTTAACTCAATCAGACATCACCTTCCTGTGCCGAAAGAGCCGCGAAGTTTGGGAAAAGTAATATGTACTGGGCACTCCTGGTGCCTAGAGTCAAGCCCGTGGGATGGCAAAAGCCATTTACTGTTTAAAAATGTTTATTTTTAATGACAGTTTCCCATGACAAAAGATGAATTAAGTTCACTTAAAGCTATTTGTTTATTTATTGTCAACCTTTATGTGAAAATCTGGTTCCAAGCTTCGAACGCTATTACCGCTCCTAATAGTGATATGGAATTTGTTCAGAACGTCATGAAATACGCACATATTGATCAAGGTATATCAGAAACAGTGTTGAGAAAATATTTACTTCACTTATGGTATCTGAACCCAGAACAAGTCTGCTTTAGATTGTTTGACACGAATGTTTCTTACGTAATAAAAACAAAACGTCACAAAATATTTTGTCGTACAAGGATTTAAAATATGATGAAAGGTCTGCGAGATTAATGAAGCTGCAAATTTCTGAAAACGAGTTTTAAAACTGTTTCAGAACGTTTCTCTTGACAACTTTGTATCGAACCAAAGTCTGGCTTTTTTCCAATATTTTAAACTTGAAATTGATTTTTAGTCAGAGGTCCGAAAGAGCTGGTCCAAAAATGAAGATTTTTTGAAGCTTGAAGGTTTTGTAAGAGGTACACGAAGGCTGAAAGAGGAGTTAAGCTAATTCTAGACTTTAATAACACTCTTACAAAAGATGAGGAGCAAAAACAATTCCTACTAGCAGAATGTCGTTGGCAGTATCCCGAAACTTCCAAAAATATACTTAGTGTACCCTTATCTGATTAGTGATACTGAAAATTCTAATATTAACTTACTACGTACCAGGTTATCCATTTCCACGATTTTTAAGAATGCATTTTTATTTGAAGTTATTAATTTATTAAAAATTTGTTTTGTTTAATATTAAGGTTGTTCACAATACCGTCATAAAATAGAAAATACAAAAATAAGAAAATGAAGGCCAAAAAGTAAGTATTTTTTGTGTTTTCTTCAATTAAAATTAATTAATAATTTGTATTTTTCGCTGTCTTTCGGCATTTTTGCAGAACAAACATTAATTTTAATACTTTATTTGCTGTGGTAGCTCACAATGAAAATTTTAAGACGTAGCAATGTTGCCATATTAAAATTTTAAGATACCCGTTGTGAATACCTTTATTGTAAAATTTCATGAAAAAACGAAAAAATACCTTATATAACTAAAACAAGTTATTTATTTCTTCTTTTGCTTTATATTATAAGAAATTAAATGTAAAGTCATTGATGTAGAGGCTCATTTGATTTAATCAGTTATCAGCTTAAGCAGCAAAATATAGATTTTTCGTGAAAATTACAACTTTTAAATTCTCAAGGATATTACGGCACAGGATGGCAAAGTCCTATTGAGTTAAAAGATTTATAATAGTAGTTTTGCACTTTATAACACATTTACAGATAGGAGCACATACGAATTTGAAGAAAAAAAAAACTGCCATATTAGAAAAAAACACCCTAATGTATGTATATGTACATATATTTTTGCATAAATGTCAAAGTGATATACATATATGTACATATGTATATACATACAAACCTTCATTTATAATTAAGAATGACAAATTATTGTGTAACTTTTACTAACTACTGTTTCTAACAAATAATTTTCAGTATTTTCCTCTCAACATTTAATAATAATTTCCAGTTGTCAGGCAATATTACTAATTAATTCATGTTAGTACAAGTTTTTTATATATTTTTTTTTTGATACTATCATCTTAAATTCTTTACATTTTATGGGAAATAATTTCAAGAGAGAATAGAGAAAGTAAAAGAAAAAATAAACAAACAAATAATGACATGCATTCGCTTGAATGTACAATGTACGAATATGTATGCATGGTCATATGTATGTATGTATGTATGTACATACATATTTAATCCTATTCATCATTGATATGAGCATGTAAGTATTTACTTGTGTTGGAAAAAACCGCATTAGCTGGCAGCTTGGGAAATAATAAACGGAAAAATTTATATAAAAGTATATTAAATTGTCTGTCCGTTTGAATGGCTACAATACATTATAGCCATTTTATTATACTATAATATTGTATGTATGTAAATATAGTATTTTAAAATTGATTGTTATTGAATGTATGTACAAACATTCATACATATCTATTATAGTGTCAGGTTACAAATGGCTTTTGTAACCAAGAATAGGTGAATTTCACACACATACATACATATAACAAAACATTATTGTGTAGTTGTAAACCTAGACGTTAAGAATGCCCCGTTAACACGATAAACTGGGAGCGTATTGTTGAATCCTTGGCTAGGTTAGACATCCCAGGATATCTACTGGCAATTATACAGGACTATTTTCGAAATAGACCACTAGTTGATGACACTGATAGAAGTCGAAATATCATTAATGGGGTTCTTCAAGGATCGGTACTTGGCCCACTAAAAAAAAACAAAAATTGAAGATTGGTATGATGATGTTCGACTTGGTTTCATGCATTCAAATGCTTGGATATTAACATTTAAACGGTTTGTTTTTGGACGACCATTATGTTTGGCGTCTCCAACGGGTCCAGTCTCTATGAATTTTTCAATTAATCTCTTTACAGTTAACTAAGTTAAAACACAATTCCGACCATATTTTTGAAATTTTCGATCTGCGGCCGCCAAGCTTTCATTATTTTTCAAATATTGTTCAATAATGCAGACACGTTGTTCCAACGTGTAACGCTCCATGTTTACCAAACCTAAACTGTCAGCTGTCAATTGTTTTTTACGGTTGCCAACACTGTATTGCACAAATGGCGACAAATTCAAATATTTCTTTAATTTTGGGACACTGTTTTACTCACTGGTCTACTCTATAATAATTTTGTTTGCTGGTTAAAAATAATTTTTTCAAACTAGCAAATAAAAAATTAAAGATCAATTTGCATTGTCAGAAATTAGAAAATTCTACAAGAAATATCCAAACAATACGTAGTTCATTAGTACGAGTGTCGTTGTGTTGTTTTTAGTCCGTTAGTACTGTCAAGGACTTGTTTTTTTTGTTTTTGACAAACCTTAATAATTAAAAGCATTAATGGATACTTAACCATCTATCTGTGTGGGAAATAATTGCTATGACAACTACAGCATTTTGCAATATTATTTTAAACCATGAGTCAGTTAATGTAACGTAAAGGGTCTTATTTAAATATTACAGTGCATTCTTACTTACTACAATAAAATAACTTTGGAATAATCAGAAGCGTATCTCAAACATTTAGTAGGAGATTTCATTTTCATATGCAACTAAAACTTTTCAAAAATGTTCTTTAAAATCTTTACAGATGGATCGAAAATGGAAATAGGCACGGGGGCTGGTGTCTATTTTTAAGAAACAGACATTCGTAGGTATTTTGGGCTACCGAACGAATGTAGTGTATTTCAGGCTGAGATCCTAGCGATCCTCCGGGCTACGAAACTAGTGACAGAACACGTAACTGAAGGCGTGGGGTTAACATTCTACGTTGACAGTCAGGCGGCGCTGAAAGCTTTGAAGGGGCATAGTGTCAAATCGAAGCTGGTCAGCAAGTGTAGGCTATCTCTCAACTTGCTTATGGACAAATTTAGCGTTAGGCTATGTTGGAGGGAAACGAAATCGCTGATGAGCTGACAAGAATAGGGTCAGCATTTGATGTGTCAATTAGTGACAGGTCGGTTAAACCTCCAATCGGTTAATACTACAGGGAACTCAGTAATTGGGTAATTAGCAAAACCAATCATTCCTGGAGGAATAGAGAAGATTATAGAGTCTCGACGTCCATATGGACAGAACTAGACCCAGGTAAATCTGATATACTGCTGGGAATGAATAGAAAGGTTTTAAGAGTCTTAGTAGGCCATTGGTCGGTTAAAGCGGGGACCAGCATATGGGAAAATGACACTCCGGATTTCTGTAAGATGTGTGGGGATGAAGAGGAGCCAGAAACTATAGAGCATATCATCTGTCATTGCCCAAGGCTGCAACGCCATAGGCAAAGATGGCTGAGCAGACGTTTTTATAAGGGCATTAGTGATATTGCGAAGTGCAACCTTGAGGATATCAGGGGTTTTATCATGGGAGTTAAATGGCTGAATGATAGATGATAACGGCTCTTTGTTTCTCCTTGGACAGTAAGGAGACTAATTAGTCAATAAATTATAAATGAAAGGAATCACAATGGATCCAATTGGATCTCTGAGTGGATGTGTATTTCACACTACCTTTCCTAATCTGGCCTAACCTAAAGCAAATAAAGGATATTTTTTATATGTGATGAAGGGAAGTACTTAATTTTTTCCTCCGCTGGATCCGATCGTGGCATAATAAGTATGTAACAAAAGTAATATTGTAGAAATATTATTCCACAGGTTACAAAGAATCCGTTGTTAAAACTTATGAGTTTGCAAACAAGAGAAAATAAAACTTTTGAAAAGAAGAAAACTTGGCTAGTGTTGATGACATATTAAATTTTCATTGGATACAAGTTGTTTGTTAGTTGCCCGTATGTAACTAACAACAAATTAATGCATGTTTTTTTCTACTTAAACTTACACAAATGCACCTGGAGCCATTTTACTTTAAGAAAGAGTAGCCAGATGTTATTGAAGCCTGTGATACTGAGTAACTGTATAATGGTTTCAAAACAATATGTTTCGATAATGTCAAATAATATGAAAATAAATTTTGATAATTCATGTCTCAATCTCATTTTAAGAATTTTTTTTGTAAATGTTAAGATTTGTCATTTTCTCAGTGTTGATGTTTTAGAAAGCTAAAAGAGAAAAAGGCCTGGAAAAAATTGACTTCAATACCAAACTCAAATTAAACAAAATCTTAAAATCCATACATAATTTATTTCAAGTTTATATATTACTCCCACGAACAATTTTATTACATTCTATAACAAACAAATTTTAAATCGGTCAGGGTTTCAATTAAATTTCTATTCCGATAAAAAAGTTATAGGAATAAACTGAAAAAAGAATTTTTAAAATTGGTTAATAATTTTGAAGAGTTAGACGGTAAACATATTTTTATGGGAAAGGTGGCGGAGGGCAATAACAACTTGCCCCGATTAAATAGAAAATGTCAAACCAAACTGCAGGCACACTAATTCAAACAAAAACTTTATTATGAAAATTGGCCTAAGTGGAGTAGTTTTTCAAAAACCAATAATTTGGGATAACAAAATTTCCTACCTTTTTAAAAAACAAAACAAATCCTTATCAAATGAAAATAGAATTTTGTAAATCGGTCAATAAGTAGCATAGTTATGCTATAAACAATAGATTTGAATTTTTTTTCCATTTAAAAAATGGAGGAGATTATCATTAGAAACTGATTTTTTTAAACCTTTAAGATTTTACGAAACTCATCCATTTCAAAATAATTTTTTTTATCGAAATTCGGATGGGACCGAAATTCGATGCCCGTTTGAATTAAAATAAATATTAAGAAAGAAATCAGAAAACTTATACATAATTAAAATGGATACAAATGTTTTTTTTCTTAATTTTGCATCTTCGGAATCGGAGTATGGTCGAATATTGCCATTATAAGAAGAAATAGTCGTGAGCTAGTTTGTTTTCAATAGTAGATAAACCATCGAGTGCAACTTCGAGTATATACAATGCTTTGATAACAATTGCCGTGATCCACGTTAACAACATTCCGATGACAAAGTACACATGAGCGCCGCAATTTTTACGCCAATTTTTACTCCGTTTTTTTTATGGTCTAGTTTCATACCACACTTAGATATTTGCTTGACGTTGCCTAGTTTTCCAGGGGATCAATGAATCCATTTTTTTGGATGCAGCCATATTTCATATTTGAAATAAAAACAGTTTTGGGCGGATACCTTCATTTTGGTATTTATGTATTTGGGAACTTTGACTAAAATCTATCTGGTAGCCTTAAAAAGGATTTAAAAGCAATTTCACCATTTTGTTGTGCAAAATAAATTTAAGTTTATTTTCTTTTCAGTTGTAGTTGAAAATTTGCTGCAAAAAGTTTGAAAGATTTTTAATTTTCTGAAGAAAAAATTGTTTGTTCACACAGGCTATTAACCCTTGTTGTTCGGAATATGAAACAAAAGCACAATTCATAAAAAAATATGTTGAATGTGATGATGTGTATTTTAAGATTATAAACAAATTTCTAATATAAAAGGTTGAAATCTGGGTTACTTTGTAAAATTAAAATTGACACATACTTACATACATATGCCTATAGATATGTACGTATGTGTAAAAGTTGTGTGCCTATTAATATTTAAATATGAAAAGTGTAAAGATATGTTAAAAAAATATTAATGAAGACAACTGGAATTAGTTTGCACAACCTGTTGTAAAAATTATATATTACAAAGTGTATATTTGGGTTAAATATACAAAAAAACCCGTGTCTGTTACATTTCAGAAGTCTCATTCATTAATAAAATAACTAATGAAAAAAAAAATAATTATCAGTGTTTTTATAGTTATAATGAGTCATAGTCACTACATCAATTTAATACCAATAGAAATTTAATTGGAATAATAATTATAATTACAGAAATCTGTAACCCAATTCGTATTTCAAACACAACAAAATCATTTATGTTGTTGAATGACATGTCCGCCTCATTTACGAGAAGCGTCGCATCACATTGACAGAAAGATGGCGCTACGTCCGCCTCATTCACGAGAAGCGTCATCGTTCGTATTTCAATTAGAACAAAATTATTTATGTTTATTGTTGTTGTTGTAAAAATTGGAAAAATGGGTTGAAGAGTGGAGAGAATGGTTCCCCCATATAAGAAAATAGCTTTCGGGCGAAGCCGGTCCAATCATCTAGGGTATCCATATAACTGTATAGTAGTGCAGGTCCTTGCTGTGAGTTGCGGGATCTTGCTCAACATTTTTTATTTGCAATGTTTTTTCTCCGTGGGTAGCGACCCCTGAACGGGTTGAATGTATCTTTATTAAAACTTGAGTACTGCGATTAAATTTGTTTTTTCCTCTAATAGGATTTGAACCAGGGTTCTTGGGTTTTGATATTCAAAGTTGATATTTTGTTTCATACAAAATGTGTAAATTAAATTTATTTAAAAACTTTGTTTATTCTTTATTTTTCCCCTAAATACGAGTATATTAAATCCACTTGTTGACCTTTGGTGCCAAAGAAGAAGTGTGAAAGCTTTTTATATAGAATTTTTTTCTTCTTAATTAATTATCATAACGAAGAAACAAAATTTAATAATAAATATTAAACAACATTTATTCGTTTATCCAGCTTAAAAACTATACTCGATATGTATGTATTTTCTATCTATCAAATTTATGTACTATTTATATTCAATGATAGACAACCTTTTAGCTAACTTATATGTATGTTTGTATATTTCTTTATAGAAATCAACGAATATGCTGCACTGCTTGGCATTGATCCAGTTAAAGAGCAGCATTTGTTGTATTTCGCTAAAGAAGGTTTGATGCAGGCACTGCCTGATGATTGGAAAATATGGTGAGTTTTTGATGCAAGGACATAAAATATCCTATTAAATAAAAATAATAAAAAAAATTAAATGAAAAAAAAAAAAAAAAAGAAAAGTATTATAATTGTTTGTGTGGTTGTTTGATTCTGCATTTTTTTTCTAGTTATTCGGAGGAAAAATGTGGTCATTATTATTATAATCTTAAAACAAAAACCTCACAATGGGAACATCCACTCGACGATGTTTATCGAAATTTAGTAGAACAAGCAAGACAAAAGCATCAGAATGCAGCAACACAACCGCAATACAGCGCCACAAATGTCATCATCACAGCTTTAACTACTAATACGACTACAACCTCAATAGCAAACACCACTACAAACGGGGTGGTGGTGGATAATTCTGATGATGCCTCACAATTAGATTCCGGTATACGCAGTTTACAGGGCACCGATGAATGTGATAATACAACCAACACTTTAGAAATGTCTTCGCCCAGTACAACCCAAATAACTCAGGGAGCAATTCCTAAACAAGCTAATACTTTAGGCTGCAATACAAATAATTCGACATCATCGTCTACAACACCAAGTGGTTTCAGTGGTGGTGTTAGTCGTTTCTTAGAATCAAGAACGAAAAACTTTGGTTCAACATTTATGCCTGTTAAAAATACCCGCTTTGAAGTGGCCAAAACTAGTCCCCAGCTGGGTTTTAATATGCGTTTGGGAAATGATAATCTTATGCCAAAATTTCCTTTGGTCAATACGAAACAAGAGACGTGCGATAAAGAGACAGGTTTTACATTGTCGGGTACGGGAGCCATGTTTCTGAAATCACGACGACAACTGGAAGTGGGATTAAATCATGCTTCGAGCATTATTATCAATCCTCACAATTTCGTTAATAACAGTTCCAATGTAATAGTGGAGGGTTTAGCTGGTACTCCTCCCGGAGTTAAAGGTATTTTACGCGATTCTAGTTTAACTGATATGCGTAGACGCATGGAAAAGGATCACCACGATGATACAACAGGTGATGATAAGAAACGAGTGCATTTTAATTTAGAAGATTGTTCTAAATTGCGTAGTTCTCCGGAAGAGGATCCAAGTAGTTCGCGTAGATTGACCCAAAGTCCTGAAATATCGATTAATTCAGATGATGATGCCGAAGATGATGATCCCTGGGGGGATGATGATGATGGTGAAGAATTGAATGATTGTGTGGGTATTGGCAGTCTACCTCCAGATGGAGTATCCTATCAACGCAGTCTCAATCCTTTCCTTATTAATGATGAAAAACATCTAAAAGAGGTTAAAGTTATACCAGTGTCCAAAACTCAGACTATACAAATGTTAAAAGCTCAAAGTTTTTCCATGGATTTGCCCGATAGAGAAAAGGCCAAAATAGCCGATTTGACTAGAAGTCAAAGTGTGGAGCACACTCAAAACTCTACTGCATCAGCTGTACAATATTTGGATAAACTCAAAGATACTACAGCCATAAAATCTCTTTACGAAGACACTGATTCCGATTCGAAAGGCAGCTCAGTAAGAAGTTTCATAATAAACAAATCCGAACAGGACTCATTACATTCGGCGGCACTCTCAAATAATCCTTTCGATCTGGATGAACTAGATCGTAAGCACAGTCGTGAAGTACAACAGTTGGAAATGAAACTAAAGTCCGTTAATAATGAAAAACCCAGTGTGAGATCTCTTAAAGTTGCTTCCAAGCTGGTGAGTTTTCTTAAGAAAGACAATGAGAAAACTGCGGAAACAAAAAAATCTAAAGAAGAGGCTGCAGAAAAAAGCCCTCATCATCGAGAAGAAAAATTGGATCAAGAAAAGCACTTATGGTTGAAAGAAGAACGCGAACATTTAGAACAACAGCTGCAAAATGAAATTGACTTGGTTAAGAAAGAACATGAACAAAAACTGAAAAATATACGACATGAGTACGATCTGCGTTTGACATCACACCGCCATCAAATGGAGGAAGCCATCGAACTGCAGTTTGATGAAATACGCCATCAGCTGGAAGAAGAACTGGACACAAAACGCAAAGTCGTGGTGGATGAGCACAAAAAACAAATGTGTACGTTACAGAAAAATCATGCCGAGATCCTGGAAGATTTGGAAAGAGATCTAAAAAGTGAAGAGGAAATTTTGAAAAAGGAACATGCCTTCAAGCTAAATGCAATGAAAGATAAACTCAATCATGAACTGGATTTGGAGAGACAACGTATGCGTGACACGGGAGAAGATAGACTCTATGAAAAAGTGCGTTGTGAAAAACGGTTATTAGAAGATAAATACAGATGCCTAAAAGAGAAATACATAAGACTTAAGACCGATGTTAAGTTATCGCTCGAAAGACGCAATCGCCGGCGTGAGGCTCAAGCGTTACAACAACAAAGTGTGCACACTTGCACTACGGGCTCTGAAACGGAACGATCGATATCGAATAAACCTTCAATAGGTAACAGTGATAATCGTTCTTTATCGTATTCAACTTCCTGTCAAAATAGTGTGGGAGTTTCCGGAAAAACTGGCAAACCACCTTTGCCACCGAAAGCTCATTTGCATCCTCCTAACAAAGACGCTTTACATC
Organism: Lypha dubia; assembly: GCA_947311025.1. Lineage (NCBI taxonomy): Eukaryota > Metazoa > Arthropoda > Insecta > Diptera > Tachinidae > Lypha > Lypha dubia. The sequence goes on along the minus strand of OX371262.1, from coordinate 5,186,914 downwards.
AGCAACAGCAGCATCAAAGTGATCGTAGTACTGAAAAAGGTCCAGCAGCAGCTGTGTCACGTAAGCCTGGTATAGCCTCGAAATATATTAAACATTTGCAGGCTCAGGATGACACTACTTCCATGAGTCAATCGGATACTACCATTTCAAATAACTATTCCAAAGGGCGCTACTTACCAGCTCCCCAACCTATACTAAGTGATAATGGTAATTCCGACTCGGAAGCTTTTCAAAGTAATCAAGAGAATAATAATAATTCTCGTGGTGGTGTACAACGTAAGAAACAATTTTCTCGCCTTAAATCGGCATCTACTTCACGCTTGAATAATTCCGAAAATTTTAAAACTGATCGTCCTTGTACTCCGGTCGAGAACCTACGTCATCAATTGCAAAAACTAGAAGATCTGGAAGATCAATTTCCCGAAAATACTCTAGATGCTACCTATCATTTGCGTTATCCCTTCTCTGACATTTCGAATGCCGATTATGCAACTGCCGGTGCGGCCAGTTCAGAATTGGAGTTTTTCAAACATCGCATACATCTGGAACGTGATTCGGTGAGGCGAGCCAAGGAATCTTTACGCACTCAGAGAACCAATTTTCGAGCTAGACAACGAGAGATCAAACAAAGACACAAGGCCATGGTAAGCCGACACAGTTTAGATCAGTTGATACAGGAAGAAAAAGAACTTACCGAAATGGAAGTAAATTTGCATCGTACTAGAGCTTTATTGGGCGAAAAAGTTATTCGTTTGCGCCATTTGGAACAAAGTTTATTGCGCATTTACGAAAAAGAAAAGCCAAGTATGGATCTTTTGGGTGTTGAGCAGAAAGAAGATGCAACATTAAGTGATTTGTCATCACATTCCAGTTCGGGATTTAGCAGTACAGATTTCGCCAGTGGCGATACTCAAAATCTGAATAAACGCAAAGAAATTTACCAACTGGAATCGAATGATTGTATCAAGAATTTGGAGATTTTAAATGCGGAGATAAGAGAAATTTTGGATTTGTTAGGTAAAACTGGACAACATGGCGGTAAGTGAATATAAATATATATTTTGTTTCTATTTATTTCTTATTCAATATTAGTTTTTGTTTGCCAAAATAATAAGACTTTAAGACATACTGATTCTTTCAGAAGAATCCTTTGATTACTTATTTCTGGCGTTCATGTTTAAATTTGTAGGATTGTAGGATTGATTCCTACACCGTCTGCCGTGGATCATTCAATTAGTTTGCTAAGTGCCAATTCCATGATTTCATTAATCGTTAGCAGAAATTAGTCTATGAAAGGACTATGAAGTCAGCGGCATAGGCAACTAATTTTATGCCATTTTGCTCGTAGTGAAATTAACTGCCTGGCCCACGATGTCGAACGAATTTTTCTTTCGTACAAATTACATTTGAAACAAAAACAAAATTTTTAAAATTGTTTTTGTTTTAAATGTAATTTGTATAAGAGAAAAATTCGTTCGACATCATGGGCCAGGCAGTAATTATATTTTATCAACGACATGGTTTCTTAAGAGTATAGACTGGTCTGGGACCTATCAAATATTACCAATAGCAATATTATAAAGTAACTTATCGGTTAGATCTAAAAAATACTTCTAGCATGAAAATAGTCTTGACTAAGTTCTCTCTTCTCTCATAATCATTTCTTTAAATCAATTAAACGAATCTAAGTGTTTTTTAAACTAACGAATTTTCTTTTTTAAATAGTCTTAACAGCTCCAATGATTTCTCCATCTGAATTGAATTGGTCGCATATGCTTAGCGCCGGAAATGTAGCAGCTAATAATCCTTCATCAGGTAACATCAATATTATTCTACAACAACAACTTAATGCCATTAGCAATGTACCTTCTACACTACATACAGCTCATTCTATTCCAACTTTAGCAGATCGTTTGGAAACGTATCGACAATTGGCAACAGGTCGTATGCAAAACTCTATTATGGCCGCCAACACTATAGTCTCCCAAAATCCCAGGGCAGTCAGTTACACCACTAGTTTGGTAGAGCGTACTAGAGACTTGCGCAATTGGCTGAAGCAGGCTAAAAATGAACATGAGCTATTGAACAGCATGACACTGGGCTTAAGCGGTATACAACCCAGTAATCAATTAACTGCTAATGGCGCTTTGGGTGCTAGTGGCAGCGGTGCCGGTGGTGGTGGTGGACCACAAACGAATCTATAATTAGAAGATCAGAATGCTAAAACGCCCGGTATAGTATTCTGTTGTTGGCGAAAACAAGCTACTCTAGCCTAAAATTATAAACTATACACAAATACTAGTTTTCCAAAGAATTAATTGTTTAATGATAAATGGTTGGTTGTTTATTTAAAATATTTTATAGCAAATCAGAGAAAGGAAAAGAATTTGTTAATAGTGCCAAAGATAAAAAAGAGAGAATTAAACAGAGTTGTTGGAAAAGTTTTTTTTTAAGAAATTATTTTTAATTAAGTCTAATGCAAAGAAGTTAAATAAGTGTTTAAACAGAAAAAGAAAAGAAAATTATTACAAGCAAAACTATATTAAATATAAAAAAAAAAACAATGATTTGTTATAGAAAATACTATTAAAGAGAACTATCAAAGAGAATTAAGAATAATAACAAAATACTCTCTCTCTTTTTCTCTATCAATCTCTCTTTATAATCAGCTGTCTGAAGTTTAATTTTGTTTTTTCTTTAAACTTTATTAAAGAGAAATAATTGTCAGCCTGACTTTTGATATTAATTTTTTTTGTTTTAAGAATTTATAATTACATATGTAAATATAATTATACTATGCAACAAAACAATTCTTTCTATGGAACCTGATGAAATTCTATCAACAAGTTTTTTTTTGTTTTTAGTTTTGAAAAGTCTACCTATATACCTTCCACGCTGGAGAAATGGATACAGATAAACATGGGGAATTTCACTACAAGTCGCCTTAAGTTTTTTTTTTTTTTTTTGGGATACTAAGGGCTCTTTTATAGCAAGCAACACATGCTTGAATATCATAGGCGAATTTTATAAGCAGTTAAACGGTGTTCTTAAAGTGACACTCCCTAAGCGCTCTGTTAGTCAGTGTTCGCCGTGTTCTTAGTGAGTAAGGATATGAATTAATTTTGTTGTATAGTGTTATTACCATAAATATTATAAAAATTTATAATGATATATTATAATTATATGACTTATGTAGAATAATAACCTGAAGAATTTATAAACAAATAACTTAACTTAATACTTATGTTTTGAATACTCGTATTATATAAAGCATACTTTTTTGAATAATTTGTTTATAGAAAACATTTGCATAGTTTGAGGAGTTTATTGAAAAACAATAAGGCTTGCCTTAATATTTTTTTGTTTTTTTTTCAATTCAAATAAATGTCTAGTGGTTTCTATGCAAGAGAAAAATAAAATATTGGTATATGTTAGACTGATTGCAAGTTTTATAGGTCAATAAATTTCTTAATCGATATTCGTTTTTTTTTTTTATAAAATCATTTTAATAATTACAACTAAATAACTTGAATTTAAAGGTACATATTATAGAAAAATAGAGAAAAAAATTAAAAATGAATGGGAGAAATATTTTATAATTTAGAACTATAGTTATTCTTGTCGCAGAGAAAAACAAAAAAATTTATATTAAAAATAACATCTATTTAATAGGAAAATATTTGTACATTAGGATGATTCTTTATCGATCAAAAGGGTTTTGTCCAATTCACTAGCAAAATATCAATCTATACGTAGACAATTATATACACCCCCAAATTTGTTTATAATTTCAATTCGTGAGAATTTGCCAGCATTTTTTGCGACTAACTGTCAAGCTTAACAGTAGTTTGAACAAGCCGGTTCTGGATCAATGTAAAAAGGACAAGATAACTCTGGAATGAAACAGTAGATCCGAAATAAGTTTTGCGGTTCTACTTATTTTCGAAAGATCTAGATTGTGATCAAAAAGGTCGATCAAATTGCAATTGATGAACATTCAAGTCTATGCAAATATGGCATAGTCTTTCGCAATGTTTACACTGAAACAAATTTAATTGAATGGTATTCATTGATCTAGATGCATTAATCTTTTTCAAAAAATACGTTGATTCAATGCACGGATACATGTGTTGTTTTCCTCGAATTTTTCGTGCAGTGTACTGGACGTTTGATTCCATGAAATATCGCTGCATATAATTTTGTTTTCTACGAATTTTGTGTTCCCCAAAAATATTTGTTTTTGGGCACTTTCAGCCCTAGTATCTTGAAATAATATAGGTTTTTTTTTACTTAACTTAACATGTATTTACATGATCTGACATTCTTGAATTGTTTAACAAAATGAACTTTTTTTTATTTGTTACTAGATGACCCGACAAACGTTGTTTTGCCATAATATAAATTTCGGGCCAACCCGGCGCGGTAGTTCTTAAGTTATTGCGGTCGAACAATAGAAAAATTGCGCCATCTGTCGGTCAATCCCCAATTTTCACAGAAACACTCCTCACGAACAGTAGATACATATAAATTTTAGTCGAAATCGGTGATGTAGGTCTTAAGTTATCGCGCACAAACACAAAAAAAGGAAATTTTGCACCATCTGTTGGTCGAACACTAAACTACATAGAAGCATTGCTGGCAACCCATAGAATATAAATATAAATTTTGGTCAAAATCGGTGAGGTCGTTCTTGAGTTAAGGTGCAAAAACACAAAAAAACTAAATATTGCGCCAACTGTCGGACGAACTTCAAACTTCACAGAAACACTCCTCACGGCCCATGGAGCATGCATATAAAATTTGGTCAAAATCGGACCAGTCGTTTTTGAGTTTATCGATCACTAACATACACGTAAATTTTATCTATATATATATATAGAGATAGAGATTTATTTATTTATTATTTCTTTCCCTCATTTAGTAATGAAACATGAAGATGAATGATACGATATGTTTTGTTAGTTCTCAGTTATATTAATCCCTTTAAGACCACTAAAAAGCATATGACCTTTTTTCATCCTTTGCAGGCATAAGGGATATTAATGGCATATCTTTACGTTGTTGTACCACTATTTATGATAAACATAAGTACATATATATAAAACAAAAATCGTATCAAATTTTTATAAAAATCTCTTATTGGCTTTATACTATAACTTAATATCTCTTAAGCAGATTAGACATTACATATAAAAAGAAAAACAGAACACATTAAACAAAATACAAATTAAAAAAATTTGTCCTAAGATATCTGTGTCTGTATAAAAATAGCAATTAAATTATTTTAAAATATTAATATTAAGCGCTAATCAATTTATCCTTATTAATTAGGTACATATATAAATACAGTTAGAATCTTTAGCATACTTTATGTATCTTAAAAAAAAATGCAAAGAAATAATTGTATATTTATAGGTTAAAATGAATTTGTTTATTTGTTTTAAGATTATTTATGAAATATTTTTCATTTTTCTTTTTCAAAGAGAATTTATGTTGTATGTCATGTGATAAATTAATTTTAAATATATACAACATATAATTGTAGTTAAATATTTTTAATATATTATTGCTGTTAATAGAAAGTTATAAAGTTATATATATAATTTCTAACTTTTTAGAAGATTTCACCGTCCTCGCTGGATTTAATTCTATTTTCTAATTTGGAGCTTTATTTGTATTAAGTTATTTAAAAAGAAATAAAACGGTATAAAATTTGAAAATTAATTTAAAACTAGTTTTAGTACTAAATATTAATATGCTTTATACATGTTTTAAGCTGTGAACTTATTTCTACAACATTTAGTTTAAATATTAAATTTTTATTTCCTCTAAAATTATCTAGAATGTCTTCAAACAAAAAATGAAACTCATAAGCAAACACATTGAATAGATATGTTTATCCTAGACAACTATTAGAACGATCAGTTTCATAAGAAACTATTAAACCAAATTACATAAGTATGTATTGAAAATTGTAGATTTTTAAAGAATTTTTATTTTAAACTTTAGTTTAAAAAGAAAAATTTAATATGAGTTACAAACGTTTAAAAGTTCTAGTTTTTTCCCAAGATTTATTTGACATTCGCTAATAAGAAAGGAATTACTAAAGAGTGAAACTTCGTAAGTGTGGGTTATTCAACAGTTATTATATGTTCAAGCGAAAAAACACAAAGCGCACAGTAAAGGGAGTACCTACCCAATATGTAGCCGGACAAGCTTTCGTTTCATCTGTATGATAGCAGATAAAATAGCGAGCATGCAAGAAAAAAAAAAAACTGGGGACAGGTAGACAATAAAATAAAATTATGTATTCTTTAAGATCAGAATATTTCTATGATTCTCCACAGACACCTATTTACGGTTTAAGTAGAGAGTTTATATCCTTCAGAGCTCTATTCCACGATTCACGTCCATAGAAGACTATTAATTTCAAACAGAAATTAGAGATCATCATTTTATGTTTTTCTGGAGATGGTTGCTAATTGCCCGTATGCGGTTTAGAATAATAAATAGGTGTTTGAAAACCAAGGCGAGAGGACTTCTTGTCAATTGTAGAAGATTGTCGAATATGTTTCGGCTGTAAGAAATCTTCTTCATTTTGTATGTACATACAAACATACATATGAACATATATACCAAAATTCCTACACTTATATTCAGTCTTTAGCGTTTTTCCTATTCTACACAACACAAGGAAACAAAATATATTTTTTTGGCATACTTATATGTATATATGTATTTGTTTCAAATTGCTCTTTTAATTTTTTTTTTATTATTTAAATAGGTGTGTAACTGACAGTGATGCCAACAAAGCACTGTGAGCCCATGGAAATAGGGTAAAAATTAAAAAAATTCCGGGTACAAAAGCACTGTTCTGTTTTGGGTCTGGTGGATCAAAAGACAGCCTTGGCTGCAATGAAAAACTTGCATTTGGATCTATTGCTTTTTCATGTTTTTTTGTGCGACTTTATCGGAGTAAATCGCTTAATCGTGAATTTATTTCACAATTAAAACAAATGCAATATGTTTTTAGCTCATCTTCTGCTGATCTAAGCCACCTTTTAAAAGCTGGATCATTCTCCCAAGGTTTTCTATATATTTGTTTTTCCATCTAAAGGAAAGCCATTGTTAGTTGATGAACTTTAACACATACTTATAAAATCAATGAAGAACTTACTTTTAATTACTGTTAAGCTTTATAATAAACATCGCACTTTCTTGCTTAAATTTGCAACAATTTTCAAACAAATCAACGGATGCTTGAGAAATTCTAGAATTCAAACTCTTAACAGTTTGCGAGTACTAATCAAAATTAGATGCAAATAATACGCAGTTGGTTAAAAAAGTATTAGGTGTGTTTAAAGAATAGTAGGAAAATGGTTTAATGCCAAAAATTTTGATTATTTAAAACGCACTGTGAGAAATTTTCAAAAGCACTATAAAACGGGTATTTAACAAAATTTCGGGTATTGCTTAAGTAAAAAAGCACCAAAAAATACCCGAAAAGCGCCAAAATGGCAACGCTGGTAACTGTTCATGTGAGAGTATAAAGAGAGTGCAGCAACTCTCGATAAAGCTGCTACGTGCTGCTTTGATGTTGTGCAGTTTATTGTTTCCCTTTCTTAATGAAATCTACATACGTGTGCTATTAATTTTAATTAATTTGCTGCTAACCAATTTTTTTTTTTGATAATTAGAACTTTATAAAACAAACAATTAATTAAATTAAAAAAATAACAACACTACTAGGAACAATACAAAAAAAAAAAAACAAGAAAATCATTAAAATTTATATAAAATCCTAAAGGAAAATCATTCAAAAGGAAAAATATGAAACTAAAATAAATTTATATGTATGTATGTGTGCATTATTCAATTTAATTAAATCAAAGCGGTTAAAGTTGAAAAGAAACCCAAAAGAAAGGCAACTCATAGTAATCTAGTCTAAGTAGTATCAAATACATAAAAAACAAATAAAATTGATTCCATAAAGAAAAATAAATTAATAAATTAAATGAAACGGATTGCGATCATGCGAACAAAATAAAAATTAATACAATAAAAAAAAAATCAACAAGAAATTTATGATTGAATGTTAATGTTTAAAACAATAATTAAATATTGAGATTAAATTAACAACTCCTTACATAAATACACAAAAACCCCACATACACATACATATATACATACATACAATACATATATCAATAGACTAACCAACACTTTGACACAGGAAATCAATACGCATACAATTAATAATTAAACGAATGAACAATTTTAAAATAATCTTATACTTACAAAATCTTAATCATGAATTTAACAAAAAAATAATAAAACTGATAATTTATTGAACAAATTTAAAGGAGAACGAGAAAACAAATAAAATTATGAAAATAAATAAATAAAAATGTTTGTAGTTTTATTGAATGCGAGAGAGAAAAAAAACAAAGAAAATGGCGTAAGTGCAAATTTTAGTTTTATCTGGGTCAAGTTGCATGACCCCCTCCACTCACCACTCAGCAAATTTTGATTACCGATTTTGAAAATTAATTTTTTGCTGGATCTGCTTTAGTTTTTATAAATATTTAAATAATAGAAACTTTAGGTCGTAGTTTTAGAGACTACCTGTTACGGCCACGATTCATTATCAGATTTAGTAATACGATCTGTCAAAAAAAATAGTTGCATGGACATGGATATTTTGACAGATTTGTACGATTTCTTAATTTTATAAGTTATATCATAAAACAAAATACCTATATATTTTTTAGCATTTTAAAACGAAGATAATTGTTTGTCATTTAAAAGAACTGTATACGATTTTATAGATATTTATTTACTGATTTGCGAAATATATAATTTACCAGAATCGGCTTAATATTTTGAATGATATGAGCATTTTTACTATTGTCTTGACGTGACGTCTAGAAATAGTTACAGAATAAGGAGGATTATGTGAATTAGTTGGAGATTTTCTCAAATATTTTTTTTGGCCGAGCAAAATCTTTGACACTCCCTTTTCAGAAATTATGAATAATTTTCAGAAACAAATTGTAAATCGCCATGCCGTTAGAAATTTATTTTCCTTAACAACCAGCAAGGAGTATGTGAATTGAAATAAATATTTGTCAACTAATATGCAAAATTTTCTTTACAGATTTTTGTTTCCGAAAAATAAATATTTTTGTACGCGTGTTGTTTAAAATTTTGGTTATAATTGCCCCAGTTGTTATGAGTATTTAGATAAACAAAAAAAAAAAAAAAAAAACAAAATAACAATTATGCCTTAACGTTAATACCTTCAACACACAAATAACCAACAAATCCACACAAAAACACTTGAAGAGAGCAATTCATTTAAATTGCGTCCCTTTTCTTTCTTTTTTATTTATGTTTTAGTTTTTACAAATTTTTTCTGAAACTGCTGAAATTATTTTGACAAGTCTTAACAATTTAATTAATTAATCTTTCTATTATAAATTTGTTCGCATAAGAATTCAATCGAATAAATTGGGTTAAATATTTATATGAAAAATTATTGCTTCTTATATTGTTTGAATAAAAAAATAATTCAGTTTATTCGATTATTTTAATTGATTAATCCATGAAACTATTTAAATATATGATTAATTTGTGCAAGAAAATTTATTTGAGTAAACAATGATATAATGAACTTAATCGAAATAAGATATTCGAATAAAATTATTCGAATGAAAGCTATTCAAATAATTTTTTTCTGATTACAAATTAATTCAATAAAAGTATTCTATTAATTCTATACGAGTGTAACTATATGTTGGAGTAAATACACATAAATCAAATAAAATTTGTTCGAATAGGTTTTAGTTGAATAAATTTGTATACGAACATTTCGTATTCGAATAATTTTATATTAGAAATGTATATTTTTGGGCTAAATATTTTGGAACTAAATATTATTTTATTGAATTTTATACGAGTATAATTATATAGATAATTCAAGTAAAATTTATTCGAATAATTTTCATTGCATTAAGTAATAATGAAAAATTATTGCAAAATTATTCATATGGAAATTTATATGTTATGAGAGCTAAGTACATACTCGTATATAAAATTATTCGTTAAAAATTATTCGAGTTAGATAGTAATAGTGGCGGAAAAGTATGCGACATAGAGGAGTCTTTTAAGGACGCAATAACACTAAATGATATATAGTTCAAATGAGCGAGGAAGAAAAACATGTGTCCACAAATATCCTAAATCGCTCAGAGATAATCGATAAATGACTTATGTTCAACTCTCCAAACTTTGTAGAAAAATTCACAAATACAATTAAGAAGTGGGAATTACTTCTTCCAATTAAAAAATTAATAATTATTTAATTACGTTGGTTCGAATAAAATTATTCGATTAAAAATTATTCTCATATATGTTATTGAAATGAAGTTATTCAAAGAAAATTTTTTCAACTTATAATAGTTGAATAAAAGTTATGCGTATAAAATAAGTCGAATACAGAAGAAGCTGCAACTAAAAGTAAAATAATCTTAGCATTTTAATCAAAAAGGAAGTTTAATTAAAATAAAACTAATTTTTCTAAAACTAGTAAGCAAAAACTTGAAAATGCGTTGCAATTATTTACTAGACAATTACTTACTCATGAACAAGCAAGACATTTATTTCCTTATGGACTCAGTATCAGTCATGGCAAAGTTTTAAGCTCGTAACAAAATACTTTACCAGAAGGAAAACACATTTTTATCCTATAATGTCATGAGTTCAATACTCAGCAGCAACTTTAAGTTTTTATTATTTTTTATGTTTTTAATAACTTCTAAACACTCGCATGTATGTGTTAAAAATTTTAAATATTTTATTAAACTTGCAAATGTTTCTAGAGTTGTCCATATTTTATTTAATATTTTTCTCATAAATAAAATTCAGGTTTTAAGGAAATTCCAGCAAATGTCATTTGGTTAATTCTGAAATCCACCTCGTAAGTGTCCTAAATAAATGGAATTACAAGAACAAAACAAAAAGGGACGAAAGTAAAACACGTGCAGTGTGCTAATCCTTTTGTGAGTGTAAACAATTTTGGATAAAATAATTTAAGAGAAACATTCTGTTTGTTTATTAAGGAGCAAACAAAACGAGAGTTTGAACAGAGTTCATGTTAAGAATATGTTTACAATACAAAGAGAATTCTTTAATATAATAAGTGTTGTCGTTTTAGTTATTTTGTGTTTGTTTTTTTTTTTTTTGTAAATGTGGACATGATAAATATTGTTTTTAATCATCAATAATGATTTTTACAATTCTTAGTTTTATTTTTTTAGGGGTACAACCTAGACAAATTGTTACTTTTGTTACTTTTTAATTTTTTTACTGTTATTTTTAAAATTAAGTGTACTTTCTGCGTCGTAAAAACAAGAAATTCTGGTACTTTTTCTTTGTTTCAGAAATTAACTGGGCGTCTGCTATAAAATTAATTAATTAAACCTTTGATATTTTAGAAACTATAAAATTACGGTCACATCTGGCAAACATTTGCCCAAAAAAGTGTAACCACTAAATACTAATGAAAACACTTTTGATTTAGATACCTGTTTATTACGTTAAACAGTTTCCTACATAATTTATAGAAAATGTAATAGAATCTTATCTTATTAGATGCTGTTTAACTTAATAAATAAATGCATAAATCAAAAAGTTTTTCATTGGTATTTAGTGGTTACGCTTTTTTGGGCAAATGTTTGCCAGATGTGACCGTACCTTAAGAAACTTCATTAAATAAATTTTGGATTCAGAAAAGGGATGTTCAAAGTATAAAAGCTCCATTCCTAACAAACATTTTTTTTTTCAAAAAAGTTCTTTGCGTCACATGCATATTTGTATACTTTTACTGCTGGCATCACTGATTATAATTATATATTAATTATACGCCTGCGTTATACTTTTTCAATGATTTTCCTTTTTTTTTTATTTTAACAAGGATATACTACTCGTATAATGTTCCTTGTAGATAATTTTAGTTTCGACTTTAAACTCGCTCAGTTAATAACTAAATAATAAAAAGAAAAGAACGGCATACCATTTTCGTTGCCAAATCTATAATACTTTTTATATTTCTAAATCTAAAAATAATAAACTGCCAGCTTTCTCCCTGTCATTAAAAAAAAAAAACAAACGAAACAAGAAAATTATTATATATGTACATATGTACATAAAGGCACAAATAAAAGATTCTCTATAATTTATACAAAATTGCTAGTCAGTCACATTAACGACCAACGATTTAAATAAAATTGTGTTTTAATATAAAATGTGAAATTATAAAATAAGAAATGTGTAAATGGAAAAAATGTATGCATTTAAATCCTTTCTTTGTTAAGTTTTTTTTTCTTTTTCCGTAGTAAATAAATATTTATAAGGACTTTTTTGTAAAGAGTAAAATATTTTGACCTAAATATTTATTGATGAACTTTAAAATAGCAATGCGACAATTAAGATTTACATATTTTACTTTAAAAATTACCAAAAAAAAAAAAAAAAATAGTGAGTCATTTGTTAAAATTGATTAACGTTTGCAGTATTTTTATTATGTAAATTCTTAAAAAGAGAATGAAGGAATGATAAGTTAAAAATTGAAAGAAAAAACCTACACTTTTTATGATCTTCATTCTTTGTAAGTATTGGTAGTATTTAATTAATTGCTCTGTACAACAAAATCACGATTGATTCTATAGTGGACGAGTAGAAAACGTTTCCACAGACGTACATACATACATATATACACAAACAACAACTGCGATTATTTAATGATACATTTGCATGAAATCGCAATATATTAAAAATAAAACGGAACAGTTAAATGCGAAAACAAATTACGTTCGTTTGATTTTTCTTCAATACTATGAGAAATATTTAAGCCTCTAACTCTTTGCTGTAGAGATCTTTTTTGAAAAGATGCAAAAATATTTCCCTTTGAATAGCGATAACGGATTGAAATGTCATTTAATTCTTCTAAAAGCCATAGTTAAATATAATTAATTAAAAATTGAAAATATTAAGTCAATTTAAGTCCAAAATAGTTGTGGTATGGCGCAAAGGCCCTTTTTAAAGAAATTCTGTTTCAAACAAAACAGAAAAATGATTAATACATACATAAATATACTAACCTGATATACAGTGGCACAATTTTAACGACGATGTCGCAAGCCTTATTCTTTTCAGATGGTGATCTTTAGAGAAAAATTGTGAGAATGAAACTTTCTTCTAGACTGTTGGAATAACACCCAACGAAATAAGTCCTTATGAAATAATTTCCAATGAAATGAGACCTAAAAGAAATGAAATATATATGTAAGTTTAAATAAATTTAATGAAATATGTAATCTAGAAATATAATTATACTAGATGATTGTGAAGGCTTCGCCCGGAAGCCATTCTCTTATATGGAGGAACCATTCACCCCACTCATCAACCCCCTATTTTATGCTTGACTATCGAACGACTACATGAGACGGAAGTAGCACCATCTGTCCTTCAACAACATAAATAATTTTGTTCTACTTGAAATACGAATTGTGTTAATAGTTTAGTAAATACAGGAATTGCCCCCTTTACTTTAAAACCTAATCTCATACCTACCAAATATGCATAAAACAATTCATTAAAATCGGTCGAGCCGTTTCGGAGGAGTTCGATAACAAACATCGTGACACGAGATTTTTCTATATTAGAAGATTATACCCAAAAGTCTATTGAAATAAGTTACAGATTTTGGGACTTGATTCATAATGAAATAACTCCCACACAACAAATTAATTAAGTCCAAAAGAAATAAAACCCAAAACATATGAAAAGTGCAGAGTTCCTTATGGGCTCATGAGATATGAAAAAATGCAGTAAATTTTTAAATACCGTAACCGAAAAAGGCCTTGAGAGGTTTATCCTCTATGATATACTTATTAAAAATTCGATCCCCTTAGTGGAGGTTTCCTTTATAGCAGACCTTCGCCCGGGCTTAAGGATTTTCCGCTCCGAAGTATTGTCAAAGACGGTTTTGCTTACTAAGGTCTTTCTACATTGCCGGCGGTGGCATTTCGCCTTTTGGAATGGAGAAAAAAAATCTTGAGTAAGCATCGCCGTTTCGGGATATACCATGGTGAAGAAAATCCTCAAGCCCGTCAAGGAAGGAAGAAATATTTTACAGTTTTGTCTTCTAACAATGAAGAAATAATTTTTAAGAAAAGTTTCCATTAAATTCTCCGGTACTGTATATCATGTTTAGTTGAAAGCGAATTAATTTTTTAATTGAATCTTGGGTTTTTATTATTGATTCTGGTTTTTTTTTTTTAATTTTTTTGTTTGTAAAATATTTATATTAACGAGAAGCCAATTTGGGACTCCTGCATTTGTTTTGTACTTATTTAAATAAAAAGATTAGAATTTTTAGTGTTACGTACATACATATATATACATACATACATATGTAAGTACATACTTATGTATGTAAATATGCCCTTTTCTTGCTGTTCTTGTTGCTTAGTTCTTTTCATACAAATTATTTTATTTATTTATGCCTATAAATTAGCAATTTGTTACAATCGTATTAGGGTTTGTTTTCCAAATGTCTAATAATTCTATACATTTAAAAAAAATGGTTGCTAAACTGCGTCGCTGTGCAACGACCACTGTTTCGCATACAAAAAAATGTTCCATGTATGTAAATTGTTTTTCTACTTTATATGAACGCCTCTGAATGTAGATATGTATTTAAGTATGTACTTATGTACTTACATACATACATATGTATCTGTGCATGAAACATGGAGTGCTAAAAATCATTGACATTAACAAAATACAAAAAAAAAAAATTGTTATAAATAATAACAACAAAAGTAAAATAATTAATGGCTATTTAAGTTGTTTGTGTCTGTAATTTAATTCCTTTCTCCCGCTCTCTCTTCGTTGTTTTTTTTTTTGTAATTATATTCTGCATTAACAGAATTCTATGTATTGATTTGGCTTCTTTTTATGATTTTAGATTATCGACACTATATCGTCACTTTTTGTTAAAAAATATCAGAATTTAAATATCGTTATTCTTTTCAAATCAAGTTTAGATATTTAGATAATGGAAGACTTCGTATAAAAATCACTTGATTGAATAATTAAAAAATTAAGTTTTACAGCGTAGTCTTCGGCGGATGCTCTACGCATTAGTAGAGAAGGTTAAAATAAATTCGATTCGATTGAGATTTGATAAGAAAGATGAAATAGTTTTATCCTTAAATAGCCGGAAATGTCAAAGAGAGTGAATACGAAGGAGATTTAGTTTAAACACATTAAAATAGTGTAATGGTCCAATCACAAAAATTAGAGAGAACTGATAAATTTTAAAATATAATTTTGACCGCCAGCTCGGGAATTTGCCACTGTTCACCGATACTTAGTCAAATTTAATAACGGTATTTTCTATAGCACATGATTACGCATGTCTTTATTTATTCGTATGGAAGATCTTATTGTTTCAAACACATTCACGTTCAGGCGTGCTATAAATAACTACAGGAAACACATTAAAAATAATACAGCAACAATAACAATACTTGTATTGCCGAGTACACTAAATATATATATGTATGTACATACAAACATACATACATACATATTTTTTTATGAGAAATCTGTTTACTTTTTATGAGATTTCTGCTGTAATAATTAAATTTAAGCCGATAATTTTGTAATTTCCATTATTATGAAAGATGGAAGATGTTGCTCATATCTTTAGAAGGAAGTAATTCATTAAACTGATTAATTAATTATCGATTCTGTTTGCATTGAATTATAAATATGTATTTAAGAATCAAAAACTTAAGAACTTTTTTATTCCTGTTCTGTGATCCAAATCACCTTGTTTTAATTTATTTTTTCCATTTTAATTATTTGCCTTATAGACCACTTTTTTGGATTTTATATGTAAAATAATCTCTATAATATAATAACTGTATTTGAAAAATAAAATTATCAAAATTTTCCATTCTGTTGTTTTATTTTTATCTTTTTGCTTTTTGTTTTTGCTTTATTTTATCATTTTCTTTTACCTTTTCTTAAATTTGATGACATTTAATAAGTAGAGAGATTTACTTAACTTTCGTTTTATAAGGAATGGGTAAAAAAATGTATATAAATACAGTTGGTAACAAGAAAATGTCTACAATATATGTATTTAAAATGCAAGAAAATATATTTTTTCATTCACCGAAAAATTATTATTTTTTTTGACTGACAGCAACAAAACAAAAGTTTTAGTTAAAAAAGAAATTCAATTATTTGAGATATTTAGCAATAAACTTTTTTTGCCACCAACTGTATACGATGCTAAAATCCTTAAGCTTTCGATTGCCAAAGTGATAAATTTTCTAATAAAAATCAATATTTATAATAAAATCTGTTTTGATACATTTAATTGGTATAAAATACAACAAAAAAAATATGTTTAAAATCAACAACAACAAAACAGCAAAAGCAAAATAAAGGAATTTTATAAATAACTGCGATCCGAGCAGACAGTTTTTATCGTTGCTAAGACGAATTCTTTAACAATAACAACACAAAAAAAAAGTTATAAATTGATGAGATTTATGAATTCGTATATACTCGTACGAGTATATTTTGTCAATTCTTTCCATATACTCGTACATATTATATACATATTTATATAAATTTCTTTTTTCATTACAAAACTGCTTATCAGATGTTAAGTATGATTAAAGCCTTCGCAAATTTTGCATATACATACATACATATGTACATATTTATGTTATAATCAGTGAAGCCACAAATATGCGATGACATGTTTTTTCTGTTCGATGAATATAGATCCAAATGAAATATTTATATGTTACAGAACTTTTTAAGAATTTTAGCTCAATTTGTTAGAAAATATTTTTTCTTGTACGAAAAAGAAAAAACAAACAGTTTTGCGAATAAAAAATTTTAGAAATTGGTCAGTAATTTTTTCTAATTTAGAAATATTTAAGTATTTTCATTAACGCTTTCTCATTTTTTCCGCAATTTAAACTTTTCATATTTTCGTCGCTACATCGCTTATTTAGGGCATTTTTTAGTTTCTTTGACATAATCGTTTGTTTTTCATGCACATTTTACTGTTTATATCCACTTTGACAAGAAGGAACCAAACAAATTGTGTTTCGATCAAGCAATTTTAAAAATTTTCCGAAATTTTCCCATATGAGATTTGGTGATGGAGTGGTTGGTGCATATTTTTTAGTTTTTTTTACATAGTTTGACTGTTTTGCTAGTTTTCAACATTCTCTCGCCATATTTAATACAATTTATATTTTTGTTTTATTTTTATTTTATATTTATTTTTACAAAAAGGAATAAAAAAATAATTTTGTGATTAGTAATTTTTCCAAATTTAAAAGATTTTTCTATAACAATTTTAAATTTATTGGAATTTAATTTTCCCAAAATTTCTACATTCCTTTCATTTCATCCGAATTAATTTACAGGATTTTTTTAGTGCATATTTGTTAGAAATGAATATATATTATGAAATTATTTTGTAATTTTGGGAGCATATTTTAAAAATTTTCCTGCATAATTAATGCACATAAAAAACATTTTTAAAAAAACATATTTTCAGTTTACCCGGTTATATTATATGTATCTGTGTTAAATGCTACATGAATAATATAATACGAATATTAAGATATAATTTTTTATATCATTAAGAGTTTTGTTCATATGATGGCAATATTGTTTAAACTCTGTCGATATAGAACGATAAGCATCAGGTGTTATTTAAAAAGTATAAAATTAATGATTTTTTTTGCACTTGTGTTAAGTTAAAGTAGAGAAGAGAATCTTTTGCTTTCAAAAATGTATGTATGTATTTTTACAAATATCATAAGAAGATGCAAAATGTTTTGCTTGAGGCGTGCACCTAAACGTATGATTATTTTAGTTTAGAAATTTCTTAATCATACGCCACATGAGATGTATGTACAGCATTTTCACTAGGACTTTTTTCATGAAATTTATTTGTTACCTGTGTGCTTAATTTTAATATATGATATGTCTAGATCCAAACCAAAGAATTTAACAGAGCTGTGTTAAAAGGTTAACACTGCTCTGCTGGCTTCTCGAAAAATATATAGTGAATGCATCAATTTTTATTAGGGAGAAGTTAACATGGGCGGCAAAAAATCATTGTTCATATTTCTATAAAATGTTATGCATCAAGTAGAACTCGCGTCAACTCGAAATTTGCAAGAAAATAATAGGTAGGCTTTTCTATTAACATCACCTGTTAATATTTAGTTAATATGTTACACATTAAATTTAAACACAATCATTTGTATAACACCATTAGAACATTACATTTGTCAAGGTAATAATAGATACTTTTGTATTTTTCAAAAGCAATAGAAATTTACATTGACATTAATATTAATGCTGATGATGATGTTCTTGTCAATGTCTTCGAAATTTAAATTTATTTGATTTAAAAAGACACTTCACTTTATCAAATGTGTTGGCTGACATTAAATTTAAACTAAAAAAGAAGTGGCAGTTACATAACATATAAATGACATCCCAGCCATTCATGTATAGAAGAGAGAAAAACAAATAGCAATCATCATCATCATGTATTCTAGCTGTCACTTTAAGGAATAGAAACATTTTGCCAAGTTATTGTTGTATAGGGTAGTAGGTATACACGTATATGTACATACATACATACACATACATACATAATTCAAAAGAAATTCCAAGAAATCGTAAATTTAAATGAGTGGAGAATAAAGAAAAACGGTTATATTCAAACCAATAATTTTGAAAATACATATTTATGTGTGCACATGCATTCACACTTTTATTTTATATTCAAATCTCTGTTATTACGTTACAAAAGGAAATTAAAATTATTAAGACATTTTAATTTAAAACGGTTATGCTTGATTTGAGTTAAATAAAAATAAAAATATTTTGCAATTGTTATTTGTTTGTGTGCATGTGTGTGTGTTATTATAATATATACTTGTTTACCCAACAAACCAATTTGATTTAGAAAAAACTTCTAATAAGCTTACCAGCATAAGCATTAAGCTTAAAAAGTGTAAAGTTTTGTCTGTATTGCACAACAACCTAATAGGTCTAATTACAGAATGAAATTTAAGAAAAAGAGATTAGAGATAAAAATTATTTTCTAAGCTTAAAGATATACGCAAATAATAACGGGTTTTTTATATTTTTTTATTTTTTAATAAAAAAATTACAAATTAAATAATTTATTTGCGTTTTAGAGCTGTATTTCTTGCAGGACTGTTGCTCATTTTTGAGAAACTGAAAGAATGACTTTTTTTATATTTTAAGCTAAAAGACTAATGGATTGGAACAATGATAGCCCACCAATTTTTATTTTTATTTATAAGATTAGCTGATTTAAAAACAAGACATCATCGAAACATTAAACGACGCACATTAATTACAAAATGTGTTGAATACGCTTTGTATTCTAGGGTTAAATATGTATGCATTAGTTTATACATACATATGTATTTCTATTCAAACACAGGTAGAGGGGAGAATATTTACTATAAATCATGACAGGATTTTTATTATTTTTCTTTTCCAGTCCATAAATTAATGACTTGTTTTTGTTTTACGTCCCATTAATTTTGTGGTTTTTTTTTCTTGCTGCTTTTGTTGCATAATTTTCTTATACCCGTGCTGGGTTTGTATAGTAAATTATATTATAAATTAGTCCATATGCTTGAATGTTGTTAATATCACAAAAAAAAAGGTAACAAGGTATGTTTAAACAATATAAATAGAAATATCAAACATTAGGGTAGCTGTATTCGGTAAAGAGGCAAGAAAAACTTGAAACTGTTCTGGCATAAAGTTTGTACATTTTATATGAACGAAGAAATTATTTTAATTCAAACTTAATTAATTCTGACAACACTGATGCTAAACCAGCCCACTGCTCCCCTACCAACTTAATGTAGCAGCATCCTTTTTAACTTTTAAATAATAACAAGTTTCTATTTCACCTTGCAAATGACAATCTTCAAGGTAAATAATATCATCATTACAAACGAGAATAAATATCATTTCAATTGTAATTATTATTTTAACCTACTTTTTTTTTTTTTTTGCTTTCATTTCCACCCAACATTCTTCATTAAGAGTTTCCTTTGGCACACTTGAAGCCCAGTATGCAATTCAGGCGATTTTTAGTTTGATGTTAACGGAAGGGATGTCTTAAAAGAAAAAAAGAAAATCCTCAAAATCGTTCTAATAATGGCGGAGTTTTAGAGGATAAACGGAAAAAAACTACACTAGTTTCTTATATAATTTTTGTCGAGCAGCTTGATGCAACTGATGCTCCAGCAGAATTACATACGGGACCCTTCAACGTGCAGTGCACAACATCCTTTTGAAATCTATAATTTTTATTAAATTTTTTTTGTTGTCTATTTTGTTGTTTTGTTCTTTCGTTTGTTGTACTGACACAATAAATTAGAGCACAATGAGATTTTATTAAAAAAAAAAGACCAAAAATTAATAAATAATGAACAATAAACATGTTTGTGCACATAGCGTTACTGTTACCACTATTAGTATCATGGTTGCCAGATCTTTTATTTTCTCTCCGCCTAAAACTAACTGCCTGGCCCTTGATGTCGATCGCATTTTCTTAAAACAAAAACTATTCTAAAAATGTATTGCTTTTGACGTCTTAAAGAAAAAAAAATTTCTGTTCCTGTAAGGAGAGCTCTGTTAAATGCGATGTTATTTGTCTAGGAATTTATATATTTTAAAATTTAGCTTCACACACATAATGCATACATATGGCTGTATGTACATACATATGTATGTATATGTAACTCCATTTTAAACCGATTTTTGTACCAAAAAATTTATTTGCAAACCAAGAAATGTTTGGTACTGAGAAAAATTTCTCCAACACTTTGTCCATCATCACAAGTTCCAAAATATGTAGACTAATTTTCGAAATTCGCCTTGTTTATTACGATACAGCAAATAGATGGCAACTAAGTTATCCAGCCCTGCTACACTATGTTCATAAATTAACATAAAAGTTGTAAATTTCTTATATTACATTCTTTGTGACCCTTTCGGTACTCTTTTTCATATATTTTTAATTACTTAAAATATTCGTAATTGAGTTTGAGTGTGAACGGAAAGAACCAGAAATACTGACGCTGTTGCTGTTGTTGCTTACTCACTTATTAATACCCTGGAGTAATATTTCCATTGTAATTTTTACGTATGTTTGTATGTATATTTTTCGTTCTACTAAGTACTTTCAACAATTCTTTTTTGTCTTTTATGTTAAATGAAAATGACGGCTTGTAGATGTTTTGATAATTCAACACTTCATTTTCATAAATAATGTTAATGTTTGCTTAATTATTTATATAATCTTAAATATCGAATAAAAAAAGAAAGAATTCATTTTGTGTTGTTAAAGTAAATTAAGAAACCGTATTTTAAAAGGTTTTTCAAAGTATTAAGGAATTTCGTTAGAGGGAATAAATGAATAATGCTTGTGAAGTTAAAATTTAATCGGTCTTAACAGAGAGTTCTCTTAACAGTTAACTGTTAAACAACTAAAAATATGTGTATCCTCTTATTAACCTTTAATTTAGGACGAGTTAAGGTCCCGTTCGAACATTTTAAATTTGATTTTATCGTACGATTATTATTTCTTTAGTGGATCTGTATATGCATATATTGAATTAGAAACTGATTTACATAATGTTCGAAATCTTTTTTTCAAAATTCCAATATGCGATAAATTACAATATTTTTTTTTTAAATTTTGGAAATTATAAGCATTCTTAAACAAATTAAAAACACATTTGTTGTGTTCGAAAAGGAGTTAATATTCGGTTATTCGAAAATGTTTCAAAATGAAACAAATGCAAAGAATTTTTGTTCGAAAATGTTTTAAGATTTTTATTATTCTAAAAACTTTCAATTTCACCGCGTAAACTTCGAATTTTTCGATATTTTTAGCTTTAAAATTATGCGTGTTTTAAGATACAAAAATCCTAAAAATATTTTAACATTTTGTAAAGCTTTGTAAAATTTTTACCACGAATTTAGTTCTAACGCCATTATAGTTCATCAAAGTCGGCAGTAACCCGCCCACACCAAGTATTTATTGTATTAATTGATTTTCTACTCAATTCTCTAACAAGAAAACTTCCAGACATATGTATATGACTGTTCTGACAATACAAGTTGATTATCAGAAAGTGGGGCGGTGCCACTCGCACCAACCCTTAGCTTAAGCTGCTTTTAAATTTTTTCATATACTCGTAAACTAGGTATCAAAGCACATGTCAATTTTTATAAAATAGCGTGAAAAAAACTTTTTCTGCAACAGATTTTTGCAAATTCCACATGTACAACAAGCCTAAAAGTATGCAATACAAACTTGTATTAAAAGAATTTTGAAAAGTATGCTACATAGCACACAAACACTTAAGTACGTGTTGATTGTGTGAGTAGTTTTATATGCTCTGCTTTTAATGTTTCACAAAAACAAAACTTTAAGCAATAAAAAGGAAATTTAAAGAAAAAACGCAAAGACTTTTAAACTCTTAACAATTTTATATACACAATTTATATGTGAATGTCTGTAATTATAAATACAAAAATTAATAATTTTTTTTATATTCCAACCAATTAAATAAGCTTTAGTTTGCTTAAAACGAAAAAAAAAGACGAAAATGATTTATTAAAAAACTTTTCTACATGATTAAAATTGCCAACTTTATTTCACACATAATAAATACGAACGAACGTGCACTTCAATTAATCTCGATATTGACAAATAATCCACAATTGGAATGAATTTTACCATGAAATTATTTTTTAATTAGTTTGAAACAAACTTTTATAGCAATCATTTTTTTGTTTGTTTTTTGTACCTTTTCTGTACAAACATCAATTGGAAAAACAGTGGTAATAAATGTGCCCTCCTTTCTATTTTGCTGCCCAAGGACATTTTACTAATTATATCAAAATTGATTTAGTGCTCAGAAGTTGAAAAGAAATTTAATTTCCGATGACATAAAACTAAGTTTATTTTAATTGGAAAAATGCAAAGTGGAACAAATTAATTATTGCAAATATGAAATCAATAACATTTTGCTCCCACCGTTCCAGCAAACATTTTATTCTGCTTTTTTCATATGCGCCTATTTGCCGTTTTAATAATTTTTGTTTGTTTTGATAACTTTTTCGTTTTGAGAGTACGACTTCAAGTATTCCTTAAAATACAATTTAAGCGAGTATTTCAAGTAAATCGATCAGGTCGCAATAATGTGCTTTTTTCGTACAGTGTTATCATTTTGCCGAACTTATAATTTAAAAAATTGTATTTCGTATGGAATGGTAAACCTAGCAGACAAATCGCGGCAAGCGATTTAAGATTAGATCTGAGACCCGTCAAACAGTATCTGACTCACTCCATTGAAAAAGTTTTTTTCTATACAATCCTAGAAGTCAGAAAACATTTCTAGGAAGAAGTTTATTGCTTCAACGAATTGTTCATTAATTTTCACGTAATTCATGAGTACGTTATATATCGCTAAATTGGTTCATTAATTTTGTCAAAATATAACAACGACGAACGCATTGAAACCATTTCATATTAAACTTCTATGAATATTTTCATTAAAATAATGTATTCGTACATTGAATCAATGTATTTTTGCATAACATTAATGAAACTTCGTCAATTACTGTCAATCATTTAAATATTGTAAAAAAATTTTTCCAGTGCGTTCACGATGACCTCTTGGGAGCTAGTTGCGTAACTAATCTTGTGACAAAGTGCATGTCATACAAATGCTGACCGATTATTTGCTCACTTCCCATTTATAGAAAAATTTCAAATCTGATATTTCACTTATAACATTTTTGCCAAGAAAAAAATTAGAAAATAATAACAAAAAAGAACTTCATAGTTTTTTTTTTCTTTTGCGGTTAAATGTTTATTTAAGGATGTGTGCTGGCTGCTATATTAGAGGTTGTGCGTGTGTCTTAGCAGCAGGAGTATAATATGTAATAATTTACATATTATGCATGACTATTTAGATGTAAAAATAATCTAAAAGCTTTTCTGGTTTCTTTTTTTTTAGCAAATACCAGTAAAAAAACACTGACGAAAAACTCACAAAACATGATTTTTCATTCTGTTTTTGGTTGATAAATTACAGTGACAGGACTATAAAAAAACCAAAACTAAATAAGATGCCTTCATGAAAAGTAACTTGTTTGAAAGGAAGAAGAAAAAAAAAACAAAAAATCGCTTTAAAAGCGTTTTTTAAATATCTTAGTTTTTCTTGCATTAACAGCGGCACAGTAAGCAGAAAAAAACGAAGGACACATTTAGGCGTTTAAGTATTTTTACAGGCGGATTACAGAAGTAAAAATGCATAAAAAGACTTTAAGGCAAACGAAATAATATATATGTACGTACATTTGATTTGCAGCTTGTAGAAATTCCATCTTTTTTATGACGTTTTCCAATAATAACAGCTCATTTACTTTTTTAAAGCGAAACTTAGTTATCGAACACAATTTCATTAAAATTTATTTAGTAGAAATATTTAAAAACCAGGGGCGTGGTCTGAAAATGAATTGTGAAAAGAATTGAAGGTACTCGTATGTGAAAATTTTTTTAAATCGATTAACTAAAAGTAGTGGAAAAGTATATTTATTTTGCAGAGGCGTGGCACTGCTAACTTTCTTAAGGCAATTAAATACATTGTCAAGCTTATACAGTGAGCGTGTGTGCAAAGTTTCATAAAAATCTCATCAGTAGAGATTGTTGAAGACTTATACTTGCTTATTTTTGGGCGTGACACTGCCCACTTTTACAATTATATGTAATTGTATTGCCAAAATAATTAAATATGTGTGAAAATTTTTCTAAAAATCGATTAACTAAATATATTTGAGAAGTATATTTATTTTGTATGGGAGTGGCACAGCCCACTTCTTTAATGTGCAAGAAAATTTAAATTTTTCTGTGTTTTTTTAACTTTGTTGGCTAGTGTAGTCTACTAACAGCCAGAACTTGTTATAAATTAATCTATAAAACAAATACACCAGTCATCAAGTTTTATGTATTTCTCAATCATGTTTTAGCTTGACCTAAATCAGAAAATTAATCTTTAAAACCTACAACAACAAGTCAAATTTTTGTACTAGTTTAGGTTATATGTCAGCAAAAAACTTGTTGAAAGAACAGACACATGCACTCGCACCGACAATTCGATATAGGTCATATATATTTTATCAGCTTTTATATAAAACATTTTTCACGTGCACCTGAGAAACGTCAAATACACTAGAAGTCAATGTGTTTAAGCGGAAGGATATTAATAAGAAAATAATAAAGTACATATACGAAAACAAACTCTAAAAAGACGTAAAAAACGCTAACTAGACACCATCTAGTATGTATGTAAATAATTCAATTTGAAATTAAAACTTTTTTCCATTTGCCTTCAAACATACATACACATATGTATGTATGTAAGTCCCTGAAGGTATGCTACAAATAAACTCTATACACAAATACACAGACGTGTATATCCAAATGTGTGTGGTGTCATACAAACAAACTGAATACAAACACAACTTCACATAAAATGTGCACTTTAGAAAATTAGTTCGTTGTTATGCTTCTATAAAATACTCATAAATCGAATTGTCAGTACGAGTATGTAAAATGTTTTTCAACAAGAACTTTGTTTTCTAAAACAAAATAAAACAAAAAATTTAGATGAAGATGATTCAAATTTTTATTGTATTACGAAGAGAAACGTTCGGCAATTATGAATGAAAAATGATATCTGGCAAATGTCCACCACGAGCACGCTGACAGATGTCGATTTTTTCATCAAAGTTTTTAATCACTTTTTACCAAAATGGCGGGTCTATTTCGTTAATCTCATCAGGGATTTTGAGTAGCTCCATGGCTCCGTATAGACGTTAATGGTCGGTCGGGTTCACTTCCTGCACCAATTGAACCTTGTAATGCTTCAAAGCCAAATCCTTATGCAACATTCGCCATGTGGTGGTTTTGGATAACCCGAATTGTTGAGAACGTCGAGGAATTGACAAATTTGGATCTGCTTCAACACTGTGGCTCACGGCTGCGATGTTTTCAGTTGAACGACCCGGTGGAACACGCGTTGGTGTTAGAAGATTTTGTATCGAGCCTGTCGACTCAAATTTAACGACCAAATTCTTAATAGCGGTTTTAGAAGGACGATGATGTTGTCCGAAAATATCACGAATTTTACGAAATGTAACTTTAACACAATTGAAAAACAAAGTTCTTGTTGAAAAACCCGTTATGTATTTCAACTTAAACTGCTCAAGTCCAAACAAATAATATTACGATATTAAGCCCATTAATAGGTTGGTTCACTAGAAATTGTAGTTTTTCATAACGAATTTTCAATCCAGCATCAGCTGGCGATAAGTTAAAAAGCAAAACATAGCACAAAACGCTAGAAATAAATCAAAAGTAAAAACGTATTCTAGGGTTAATTTTCAATTTCATTTACACTAAATTATCCTACAAACTCGGTTTTTGTGATGCAAAAAACTGCAGTCTTGTGGATACCGCGTATCGAAAAGTTTGTCTGGAACACCACATATATTTATTTTAGAAAGTTGATAGTGTTTTCATAAGCACTAAAATTTAAATGGAGCAAAAGGGAGGGGCGTAGATATAAAAAACATAAAAATCCTAAAGCATGATATTTTAATTTAATCTATTTTTTTATTTCTTTTATATTCGTACAACAGCATCACCAATTACAACCAGAATAAAAACCACATCATCATAATGGTCAAGTGTCAAAAACACTAACGTTAACAGACAACAGTATTTAACAATCAGACTTACTCGTGTCTTTATACTAATATACATATATGAATAACAGCACTACATACATACAAACACATATTATAACTAAATAATAAGTATGTGTGAACTGTTGTATTTTTGCGACCATCCGTCCCCAAATGTGGCTTTACAATAAATCTTTTTCGCTAAAGATTCACTGTAAGTAACTTTGATGTAACACAAAGTGTTTTAAATAAGAAAAACAGCAGCAAAGTATTTCGAAGAAGAAAGGAAAAAACTAAAAACAATAAAACTAAAAGTTATTAAAGAAATAAGAAACTGACACAGCATTAAACATCATGGGAAGTTTGCCAAATCTACACGAACTCGAACGTATTGAGCGCAAACGCGAAAAACGTCGTGAGAAGGAAATGCGTGAACAATTGGCCATAGAGGCAAGTCGTGAAAGAGAACGTTTGAATCAGAGAAAAGTAAGTTAAGAAAAAACAACATGAGAAAAAATATTTTTGTTTACATTTTCAGATTTTGAAAAGAAGGGGGAAGGAAAGCCAAAGTTAATGCGTGGAGTTTCAATTCCAGAAGTTTATAACCAAAATTAATAAAGACATTAGTTAGTTCTATTTAAAGGACTTCTCCATTAAGAGTCACGACAAACCTTTTCCGAACCCTTGGAGGATGTCTATGCCAATCCAAGGCTTAAAGACATCTATTATTATCTAGTCCAGCATTAGTGTAGATCCGTTCCGACGCAGACAAGATATTTTAAGTACTTTTCTCATTGTGATTTGCCAGAGCAGTTTCAGCGCTGTCCTCCGCAATATTTTTTGTTTTATCTTCTCTTAGTGAAGTCCAGAGTTTCGTACCAGCAAAGACTTACAATTTAGTTGCGTTCAGCAAATTCGAAAAGAGTACCAAAAATATGTTTGTGTCATTTCATTTCCATGGATGTCTTAACTTCACCAGCTCGGGATTGCGGACATAACATTTTAATAAAAAAAATCAAAAGTATATTTTCTAGGTTGCCTGAAAAAACTCCAAGACTGAGATAAGAGATGAGCCTTAGAGTGTCTCTCTAATAGACCTCCTATCTCATCACTATTCTACGGGCTAATTCCTTAGTAAATCCAATTGTAAGCCCCCCACTGTTCACGGGAAAGCCTAATGACATGGGTATGGATGTTGGATCATCTAGCTCATGCCAAAAATATTGACTATTGGCTGCTGGAGCTAATTCGACAAAGAAGAATCAGTCCAGCTCAGACAGAAGCTCAGGTTCAGATATTTAGTTAATCGATTCCAGCAGGTTTTCTAATGTTACATTCGTAGTAAAAAGCTAATGTGCCACTAAATAAATCCTTTTCGCTCTATTTTGGAAGAACACTTAGGGAAGATAAATTTTAAAATTTACACAAAGTATGAAGAATTTCATGTACGCACTCTTGGAGTACATTTTTCTTTGTTGTCATAACTTGTGGCTATAAAACTTAGTGATGTATAGAAAACGGAAAAATATTGTTGATAATGATATTTTTCTTCTTTAAGCTAATAAGGCCTAACGTAGTTAATGTTAATAACACAGCTTTATTACATTTTTTACCCAACGTTTCAATTGTTTGTTGACTTCTTCAGGGGTTTCGTGTATTTAAAATTTTTAAAAAACATTATATTACATTTTATAATAAAGCTGTTTTATTAACATTAACTACGTTAGGCCTAATTAGCTTAAAGAAGAAAAATATCATTATCAACAAAAATTGCATCATTGGCCAAATAATTCCTACAACACGGAAAAATATTATATTAAACGGAATCTTTCCAAGCGACACTCGTATCGTTTAATCTAGGCGCACGGTAGTGCGCCAGGCCAAGTTCGGCCACACAGTGTGTATATTTACACGAAACCATTTGAGCTGTTTTTGCCCCCCTCATAACTTTGCTCCCCCTGATCATAATATAATGAAACTTGAAACATAAGCTTTCAGGTTGCCTAGAAATGAGATGGAATAGTACCTATCAATAACTTGGTCCTTATTTTGATCTCAGTACTTTTTACGGCCGAAACTTTTTGAATACGAACTTGGCCTTATTTTCACATTTATGTTTTTGTGTGGATTAAAATAACAGCAAAATCTAAAGAATCCCCAAATTTTCACGTAAGGTGGCTTCTTTCTCACTAAATCTGTCTGTCTCTCTCTCTCTCTCTTGGGCTTTCCTTAAACAATTGGAATTACTCTTAAAGTTTATTTTGTTATATTTAATTTGGGTTTTCTTCTCTCACAGCACTCAACATACAATCCGTATTTAATGGCTGGCTTGGGTATGGGCAGCATTGCACCACACGCCGCTACAGCAACTAGTGGTGCTGCCCAGTCAACTGGCCCCACACTCGGTGGTGCAGCCCTACTAAATTATGGTGCTGGTATTGGTTCGGGTATCGGTTCAACAACTTTAAAGCACCATGGCCATCAACATCCCTACCATTACCGTCATTCGTTGACAAATCGACATCGTGTGCTGCGTACCCGAAGTTCAGGTGCCACACAAAATATATGGGACGACCAAACTTTAGAGGTAAGTACAGTAATTACAGAGAGATAAATATAGAGAATTTTTGTTTACTAAAATGTTCGAAAAATGTGTGTGTGTGGGTGTGTGTGTGTGTGCGCGCAATATTTATGAATGAATACCTCTACACTATCAAATTTAAATTAACTTTGCTGGTGTAGTTAAAACAAAGAGACTTGTTTGGAAATGTGGAATAAAATTACTTTTTGTTGTAAGTACTTCCTCAATTATTTACATCGGTAAATTGATATGTTATTGCACGATTTTCAAAACAATTAAACAAAAACGTAGATATTTGCTTGTGAGGGAGGGACTAGGTGCAAATATATTTTTCTTTGTGGTTTTGTTTTATAATAAATATTGATTTGAAAGTATTTAATTGTAAATAAGATTGTTTACCAATTAGTATGACGTCAATTAGACTACGAAGAGTTTCTATTTGGTGATGAGGGAATTTTTCAATAATAATGGTAGTTGAAATTTTGAAGAGGAATTGTAACCCGATGTAACTTCTTTCAATTAAGTGCAAAAAAATTTTAATTTCTCTGATATATTTTCATTTCAAAAATAACTCAAATTTGATCTTTTATTGATTTCCTCATTGTATTAAATCGCTTTTATTTTGGTTTGTTTTGTTTTTCAGAATTTACCAGTCTACTCGCCCATATCTACCAGATCACATCGTATCAATCCAGTATCATCATATCATGTGCAAGCTGCTTTGGCAGCATCACGTCGTCGAGAGTCTCTTAATAGCTCCATAGGAGCAACATCTATAAGACGTTTGATAACACTTAACAATCGCAATTGTCGCCATAAGATACCAGCTCATGTCAGGCAAAAAGTGGGTAAATCATTTACCTTACTAGCGGTGGGTCATGGTCTTGTTTGTGCGGTTCTAGTACCCATATTTGGTTTGCAGGGCTCCAATTCGGTTTGGCATCATCGCGAACAATGGCTGAAAGTTGGACCAAATATTGGCTCCATACTGCTCAGTATTGGACTACTGATATCGGCGATGATGTGCCTGGTGACACCAAAACTTATACATAAATTTGGCTATTCCATGTTAATGGGTGCCAATCATTTGGCTGTGTGTTTATTCTTATTGTGCCATTTATATCCTTCAATTTATACACTATTACCTGCCTATATTTTATTTGGCTTGACTCATAGTCCTGCTCTCATATGTAAAATAGCAACAGTAGTTCATTTTGGCAGTAAATTAAGCTGTTCCCAACATGAATGTACTCTACTTTCAACACATGCCTTGGATTCGTGGGAAGAGCATAAACTTTTCTGTAATCGTGATCAAAAGGTGCGAAGATTGGCCAGATGGTTTCATGCATCCAAAGATTTTGGCATCATATTGGGAGCTATAATAGCTTCATTAGTATTATCCTGCACATCGAATGACTGGAATTGTCCAGATGCGATTATAAAACTGCCTGTTATTACAAAAACAACAACCAGCACAACTACCACAGAATCTGCAGCTGTTAAATTTGTGACAACCACCTTAAATACCAGTGTAACACCGGTATCAGCTGCTTTTCAATCCCTTATACCCAGTACGCCTTATAGTTGGAATTATATGTCAAGCTATAGAAGAGAATACTATAATTTAGATGAACATGGCAATCGTATATGTGGTGCCGATATGTGCCCCTTGTGGTACTCAGATCTACAGATGGAGCATTATGGTGGCGGCAATGACACCTTATTTTCACTATTCATAAGTGAGAAACCGCGGCAGGGCAGTTTTATCTTAATTTGTATATATTTAATATTTGCTCTCATCGCTTTGCTACTATCCATATTAATGGGTAAGATTCAGGCGACATTTCGTCATGAACGTATTAAAGGGATCGTGGATACTCTACTGTTTGCAGGTCCCTTGGCTTATTTTATTGGCACGGAACAGGCCTATATATTAAGTGACTTTTTAAGGGTAAGTGAGCTCTATTCGGGGAGTAAATTTTTCTCAACATTTATGAATTTTTTTTTTGAACTTACAGGCTTTTGTATCCTGCTCTTTGGGCATAAGCATGGTGCCGGGTGCCATTATTGGTATGGGTATAATGCAATTGATTGTGTCCTGTACTTTAAGTATGCTTTTGAGGCATACGAAACGTATTGTGGTGATATGTAAGTACATACTAACAACACTGTATAACAAAATTAAATTTATTTAGGAACGGTAGGAGCAAAGGGATCGAAGGTTCCCCCATCATTGGCACATTATTGTAATTAATCGGCATATTGGGAATCTTGTAGTTGTTACTTTCGAGCTACAAGCTACTATGAGTAAAATTTTTATGGATTATCTTAACCCTTTAGTTCTTTGCTCTACGGATCTTTTTTCGAGCTTTTTAAAACTTGAGCAAAAAGCTTACCTTCAACGGCATTGTAGTGAGCCACAAATTTTAGTATAAGCCTTTAAACACAATAAAGGTACGGTCACATCTGGCAAACATTTGCCCAAAAAAACGTCACCACTAAATACCAATGAAAAATAGGAAACTGTTTAACGTAATAAACAGGTATCTAAATCAAAAGTTTTTTCAATAATATTTAGTGGTTACGTTTTTTTGGGCAAATGTTTGCCAGATGTGACCGTACCTTAAGACGTACTAACTGAAACTAGTGTCCACAATTCAGTCAACATCTAAAATGCGTTTAAGGGTTAATTTCGTGCTTATTCGTAATTATTAGAATGATTCACAAGACAACAAAAACGTTTCAGCCTGCAACATTGCCTTTGAAGGAGCGTTGTTTCCCCTTTTTTCTGAGAAAGTGACAAAAGTGATAGAGGGTTAAAACCTGCCACAAAAATATGTTCCTTGAGCTGAACACTTTTTAGACGGGCAACATTAGGTTACAAAGATTGGGCGACGGTGACTTCAGCTCCCTCGATAGTGAATCCTAGAATTAAACTTCTGACACTTAGAGGTAGTAGTTAGATCCCTGCAAAATATTTTTTCTGTTGTACAGTGTAACCATATTATTCTATGTCATATGAAATTATCCTTTCTTTACTTCCAGTGGCTGGTTTCTTTTTCCATTCTTGCCTATTATTGGCTCTCTCCACCTGGAAGCCTTCGAGTGATGACAGTGCTCTATTCTATGTTTTGGCCGCCTCCTGGGGTGCTTGCAATGGCATGTGGGAAACTTTACTGCTGGCCTTGGTAACATTAAATCATGCAAATCATGTAGCAGAAGTTGCATCACCATTACAATCATTACGTTTCCTGGGCTTGGGTATAACATTTACGGCGCATGGTTTCA
This sequence comes from Lypha dubia, assembly GCA_947311025.1. Classification (NCBI taxonomy): domain Eukaryota; kingdom Metazoa; phylum Arthropoda; class Insecta; order Diptera; family Tachinidae; genus Lypha; species Lypha dubia. The sequence continues at coordinate 5,154,111 of OX371262.1, read as the reverse complement.
TGTGTGAAACGCCAAAAATCATAACACTTGTCATTCTACTGGTGGTCAGTGTGCTGCCATATGCCATGTTGGAAATACGTTTAGAATCACAACGCAAAGTTCAAATTAATAATTTATGACGTAATCTATTCACCTAGTCAAGAAGGCACAGTACTATGGCACGTACTCATACCATGTAAATAAATAAAGGAAAAGTGTGTCACTAATTATAGAATTACTAGGTGTGTTTCTTTAAAATTACCAATTTATGCAAACTTAAAGGAAAGCTTTTTGTTTCCTACGAAAGCTTTTATAAAGAAAAGCTTTTGGGTTTAAGTTTGAGATGACTTTGTGCAAGTACAGAAACAAACCTTACATGTACAATAAAATCTTTTTTCTATTTAAAAAAATTTTTTTTTACATAATCTCTACTTTAGGTTTTTTATATGTATATATATAAGTATATAAGAGATATTATGATTGTCGAAAAGTAATCATATATATTGTTACAGTATAGTTATTTTCTACATGATATTTTCTAATTCTCATAAATAAAACTAAATTATACACACACACACACATCGTAATTTTCTTAGTTCACCCTTTATTTAATTTTCCAACCAAAACCCAATAGGAATACAAGAAAATACTTTTATTTAATTGTCTGCACTTAAAGCTAAACACGATGCTCTACTACTTTGAATTTTAAGCTATTATTTTACAGCGATTAAACTCTGCTTATGTTACCAAGCTCATGCGTTGATCTTATTACAGAGACTTTGATCATGTAAAGCACTGCAATAACCACACCTTAGTCGCGCTGAATTACAATACAACTGACTACACTTAGTTTTATTTCAGTAGCTTTTGTAACAATATGTATGTACGTGGTAAATATATGTTATAATTGAAGATCACAAAAACTGCTTACGTAAAAATTTATATTAAATATAATTATTATTATTTTTTTTCTTACAAAAATAAACAAACAACTATCCCAGATATTATATTGGAAAATTTCACAACTACAAGCAAAGATTTTTAAAATAAAACAGAAGAATATTCTAAACTGTGTTACTGTTCTGAAAAAAAACAACCTCCACGTAAACACAACATTCATGCGATTGCTACTTTAATGTGATCTTTGCAACACTTCACAGGATCTTGCACTTGACAAGTTTTAGTGGAAAACGAGACTGCACTCAGGATGACTTTAGATATCTACAACCTGAGGTTTCTGCAGTCATTTCACTGAAACGATCAGATCGATCATAAGAAATAAATTAACCAAATAATTCGAGAAAATATTTAATTGTTTCAACGAATTGTTTATTAATTTCGACGTATCAAAGACATTTTTTCTTCCATAAAAAATAATTTAGAAAAATGTTTCATCTCAGCTGGGATACAAATCCGCGCTCTTTGGAGCTTAAGAGATTCTTTTGGTACTTTTTCTCTTCAGAAATTTTCTTCATGGATTTATAATAATGTAAACATAACGTTGCTTATGATAATAAAAAATTTTCTATACATATTTATAAATCATCGAATACTCAAATTAAACGTTTTAAAGAGCATAGAACTCATGCCATTTTGTTACGGATCTTAAAAGTTGTTTTTACGAACATGCACAGAATTAAAAAAAAATTACTTTGCTATGCCAGGACTAGAACTGTTGATACTAAATTGTATCATACGGTTATTTTATTTACTAGTAATTAATTGATTTGACTAGTATAAAGTAATGTAGAAGGTATGTAGTTTGTGTTGAAAAATATGTTGTTTTTGGTAATTGCAGAACATTACGTAGTTCTGCTGGGTATTAGTAATAATTGCTATATTAGAAATAAATTCATTCAGCAAGCAAGCTATTGCAATTCCGCAGGCCAACTTACAGCCAGAGGACCCAAAGAATTCAATTCGCTACTCACAACACCATTTTATGAATTCGCCTTGGCAAACTCGTTTTTAGCATAATTTTTATATGGAAAAAATACATATGTAAATAATATTATAATCACTTAATTATAAGAATTAATGATTAAATGATCATGAAAAAAAATATTAGTTAACATTTTAAATCTATACTATTGTCAATAATATTTATAGGAAAAATCGAAAACTAACAAAATATATTAAAATTTTTAAAGAACATTACAATCCCACCCCCACCTAGAGTCCTTTAAAAATCTCCAACATTTGTTGATCATGTTCAAATGTTTATGTCAATGTTGGCCGATTTTGTTAAAACAAATTGATTGTATTTAATAGTTTTATACATAGTATGTACATGGCTAGAAACAGCAACCATATATCAATAATATTTAAAAAATAATAACAAACCATTTAAATGCTGGTAATAATTAAAAAATTTGATAAATGTTATTATTAATAAAAAAATGCATATACTAAATATTAAAAATAAAATACAAAGCCGTAATAAAGTAATTGTTGTTCAAAACAAATAAAAATCGATAACGAAAATTTTATTGAAATTTTTTTAAATCAGATAAAGTTCAAATCTTTCTCTCTACCCTCTCTTTATCTCTCACTGCTCACTTGGAATAAAAATACATATATATTTTTTTCAAATAAGACATTTTAATATATAGAAACACAAGCACATCACATCATTACCTAAAACGCAAAACGCCCTAACTAAGAAGAAAATTGGAGATCGCTTTTTATGTATTTCAACAATGTACATCACTGTAAAAAATATCGGACTTCACCGAAAAAAAAATATAATTCACCCCTATCGTGAATAAGAAGTGAAATTTTTGTTCACGTGAAATTTTAATTCCACTCGAAGAGAAAAATGGTATCGTGAATCTACAGTGAAAAATTATTCCCGCTATCAGTTCTTAGTGAATGTAAAAAAGGGAAGAAGATTAAAAAAATAAAAAATCTAGAACTTTTTGTTCAAAGATATAAACGACATATTTATTTTAAAGAAAACTTTAAAAATCTAAGTTAAATATTCAGTGTTGGAGCTTTAGTTTGGTTGATCCGTTTGTTTATTGCATTCTAACTTTCATGTGGTAAAATAATTCGGCTACTTTTTGGAAAGCCAACAAAACGAAAAATGCCAACAAATTAAAACTTCACAAAGGAGTGATTATTCACCCCTATCGTGAATAGCAAGTGAAATTTTTGTTCCCGTGAAATTTTCATTTCCCTCGAAGGGAAATATGGTATCGTGAATCTACCGTGAAAAATTATTCCGCTATCAGTTAACAGTGAATGCAAAAAAGGAAGGAAGATTAAAAAAATAAGAAATCATAGAACTTTTTGTTCAAAAATATACACGGACATATTTATTTAAAAACAAAAAAAACTTAAAAATGGAAGCTAAATATTCAGTTTTGGAGCTTTAGCACAGGTAACTGCGTTTGTTTATTTTATGCAACTTTTAAGTTGTGAAATAATTCAGCTACTTTTTGGAAAGTCAATAAAAGGAAAAAATGCCAACAAATTAAATCGCAAATCTGCAGGCAATCGGGCTGTTTTTTTTGCATTTTGTTGAGGAATAACATCAGTTTGTGCCTTATTATCAGATCTTTTCATTAAAAAAAGAATTTACATTTTTCTCTTCTATGAAACAAGTAGTTATCAGGCAGATTTCAGTACAAAGTCTAAGCCCCCTTTTTCGATCTCTATAGTTTGCACATAATTTACAGTATGAGATCCATTCTTATCTGACAGTATGGGAGTCATTGCATATTTTTTAAATTGTCAAAAAATGTATTTTGTCATCTAAGGGAGATCAATAATACGAGCGGAGAAAGTAAGCGACTATAATCACCAGTGCCCGCGGGACCACATTGTATGAATTCGCCTTGTGTTGATGGAAGTAGATTTTAAGAACAAAATTATTTAAAATCACCAAAAAGTTAATTAACTCGGCTGATCCGGCTTTTTTAACAGCGTAGTTGAAACAATGACCAGTTTTGACAAAATACAAAAAATGAGACAACAAACCAATTTGATATCTTTGCCACATTGAAATAATATCAGTAGGCCTAACAAACCAATTGTCTGTTCGCTCCACAACAACCACCTCAAAATGTTGTTTTGTTTATTGTTATCACAAATAATTTGCTCTCGTCAAGACGGCATGTCTTGATACATACAGTATATAAGACCAGAAATTCAAACAAAAATAAATTTAGGAAACACTTTTTTATTTAAAATATTTTTTTAACTTTTTATTACAAATATGAAATTATTATTTTATACTATTACACTCTCCAGCATTCCATTGGCACTCTGTGTCATAAATAGTTTTTTCCTTTGAACCATATACAATGGATTCATTTCGACACATTAAAAATTCTTCTTGTTGAAAAACCAATTGGTTGTCATCAACCAGCTCCACAGACCAAAGGAAATTTTCTAAATGGGCCTCGGTATCATTGGCTCCAATCTGGTTGTCATAGGCGGGTAATCTATGGTAGTAGCCCTGGAATTGTTTGCTTACCAGAGCAAAAGTTATATCTGATAAATTATCTTCTTCAGTCTCCTCAAAAATGGCGTGTAAAAGGCCCAAATTATCACTTTTATTCCACGGTAAGCTCAATATCTGGCTAGTTTTCTTATTAATTTTATAATCATGACGTTGATAGATCATTTCCGAGTAACGATCGTTATGTAAACAAAATTCTTGTTTGCCAAATAAATATTGCAAAGATAAGGGTAAATTTTGAATGGAGGCATTAATTAAATGCTGCGTGTATACGTTCAGACGACCAAAAAACACATCATTTTTAATTTTGTAAAAACCATGAGCAGCTAATAACACATAATAAGGATCTTGTATTTCATCCAAACGATAACGCCAATATAATGCCAATTGAGCTCTTGTAGTGGTTATAAAACTTTGCACATCGTATTTTTTATAGATTTTCCACAGTTGTTCTACCAAATCGGGTAAAGGTATTTTATCATACATTTTTTTAATTGCTTCATTGTACAAATTTTGTACATTCGTCAATTGCTGCTGCCTATTTAGGGCCTGCACTAATTGTTCATTCAAAATGATGCTGGTGAAATCTGGCAATTTATTTTCCCATTTATAAGGATTGACCGAATATTCCATGAGTAGAATATTTAAAAGATTGTTTTTTATTAACATACTATTTTCGATTTGTTGAAAACAGAAAACTTTTAGAATAATAATTAATTGCACTAATTTTGATATATTCATTTTGTTAGTTTAAGTGAAATATTACGAATAAGTAATTCCCACTTGAAGTGCGAGACAGCAGACCAAATGTGCGAATATTTTTCTGACCCCGTAAGGTCAATTTGCAAAGCAAATTTTTTGATTATTTTTTCATCTAAATACCTCAATCATTATCTATGTGGCTTAATTTTAGGTTGAGAAAATATAGAGAAAAGAGAAGAAATTATGTAGTAAAAATAGAGACTAACAACTATTAGGAGAGGTAAAGACTTTGAAGATAAAAACAGTGCCCAATACGAACTTCTTTAATGTAGAATTTCATAAAACAAAAATATAAACTACAGAAACGTTTTTTTTTCATACGATTTACGAACGTTCGGAAAAAGGTTATCGTTCAATTTGTCATTAAAACTAGTTTTAAATTAAGCAAGCTGAGATGAATTGCAAAGAATGTAAAAAAATATTTAATGGACATTCTCAGAGCTTACGATGGAAACATATCAGCTAGGGATTCGGCAATAGAGCTGTCGCGGAAACGGCCAATACGCAGAGCATATGAAATAGCATGCGCAACATAAGACTGTTCGTGTACACCATGGAAAAGGTACGACATGGCACCTGTAATCAAATAAAGAAAACGTTTAAGAGGTACAAAAAGAAATTTCGTGAAAATAAGAATGCGACTTTAGAAGAATTAAAGCAATAATTGAAAATGTTATCTGTATTTAAAAGCTAAAAAAAAATTCTCTAATTAATGAAATTATTCCGAAAATTCGGTATGAAACACATAATTCGTTTATTTAAATTCATATAGTTTCATTACAGAAATCGAAAGAGCTCAAGAAAATAATGTAAATTATTCAACAAAATTCCCAAAAATTCTTCATTTAACTTACATATATTCGAAGAATGAATATAACGTTGGCTGGCCGTAGCCCGATTAGAACGAGGACTAGCATGGAAATTATTTGGCTAAATGCTAGATTATAAGGAGTCATTTGTTTATTCTTAGGCATTAAGTGGCCTAAGCTAATTAGCCAACAAAATTACCAACATGAAGAAGGCAATCACAGTGGATTGGAATGGGTCTGCCAGTGGATGTGTGCTTCTTGCTACACCTCCTAACCTCACCTATATTCGAATTGTCTCCGAAAATATGTTATATATAAATTGCAAGATCACAAAAAAAAACAAAACAAAATATATTCGAAAAATTAGAAAACTGCATAAATTCGATATTAAAATCATTTTCAAAAATGCTATTTTAACTCCTGACTACACTACAGAAATCGAGACACGTTTTCGAGACTGCTTCGAGTCTGGTGGCAAATATGTAAGCTACTTCGAATATACGAAATTATACGAAAATTCTATATTAAAATCAGTTTCGAAAACACATGCAATAAATGTACAAGCTTCACTAAAGAAATCGAAAAACTGCTTTAAATTCACCAAAGAAATCGATACTAATCCGTTCTTTCGTCTAATGATTAGATGCTGTAATATTCCTTTCTCTTCTACTAACAAATTTAAGTTTATCATAAAACTTAAAGTATTGAAACTAGGACAAGACATAACCTTTCAATTTATGTCTAATTTCAGTTTCTCCACTTACCCACTGAGTGTATAGTTACATCACTGCCGCCATGATAGTTTTCATCCGTATTAATGGCACCTTGCTGCATATACTCCCAATTGGTAGTATCCTGTTGCGTGGGATCTTTTCTTAAACCATTTGTATTGGGTTGGAAGCCCTTGTAAGTTGTACCGTAAGTCAAAGTGGTGTATGGAATTCCTTCAGTTTTAGATTTGCCCGCAATACCCAAAATATCTGATCCTCTAGCAGCATGACCATTAATTGCCAAAGTATGAGAATGATCAGCAGTTACAATAAATAAGGTTTCATCCAAATGTTTGTCCAAATAGTTTACAGAAGCATTGACTGCCTCATTTAAGGCTAAAACCTCATTTAAAGCCTTTTTAGCGGTACCTCTATGATGGGCCTGATCAATCATACCACCTTCCACCACGAGCAAAAAACGTTGGTTTTTAGTTTTGAAAAATTCCAAAGCCTTTAAGACCATCTCTTTTAACGAGGGCATACCAGCTGGAGACGTATCACGTTCGAAGTCATATTTCATATGACCATTAGCGAAAATACCCAAAATATAATCAACATCCGTGGGATTGATATTTTGCAATTCGCCAGTGTTTTGAACTACAACATGGGCTTTATTATTAAGAGTTTTAATTAATGACCATTTTTGTATTAAGTTACGACCATCCTGGGATTGTCCAGCCCAGGTATCTATGGGATCTTTAAGAGAGCCCGTAACATTGGATACCAACATTTGACGGCCCCCACCCATTATTACATTAATGTTTGTTCCTGTTTGATCTTCAACAAGTTGTCGGGCGATATCTTTACAACCTTCGGTTTGGGCCACGGCAGGCATTCTTTGTTCACATTCCCAACGTCGATCAGGTGTATGGGCATACAAAGCAGCTGGTGTGGCATGTGTAACACGTGTATTGGTAACAAAACCAGTCAACATGCCATCTTCTTGGGCCCATTTCAAAATAGTGCTGACATGATGTTTAGCATCCAAAGAAGCCGAACAATTTCCCAAGGCTACAGTGGCATCTACACCACCAGTTTCGTAGTTTACTTTGACACCCGAGAACAAAGCGGTGGCCGTGGAAAAAGAATCCGGTACTTGTTTGTTGGCGCAATAGGTCTAAAAGATCAATTTCATGAATTTTAAAAAATAGGAAATAATATTTAACGATAACATTGTGTAAGAAAAAACAAGGTGGCAAGGCTCTAAACTATACTAAAATAAATAAAATAGAAAGTTCACTCCAAAAAAAAAAAGGAGAAAAATCACCCTTACAAGCCAATGGTGCAGTCTGAAGAGTTCCGTTTGTCATAATATTTTAGTATAACTCTTAAAATATATCAAAATTCCAAACTAGAAAACCATACAAAATCTAAATTGTATTTAACGGTTAATTGCGTACTTATTATTAGCGCTGCCACCTTGTAAATTAAATAGACTTTTATTAAATACCTTCAATAATCCCATATCGGGAAATTGTTCCCACGACATTAAACCTTCTTCGGAGAAACCCATTATTCTGGCAGCTGTCACTGTATTTGGTCCCATGCCATCGCCCAAAAATAATACTAAATTTTTAGCTCTTTTCTTATTAACTTTCCTATTCAAAGACTTTTGCAATTCCAGAATACCGCGGGCATACCATTCCTGTTGCTCGTGGGGTAATTTTTTCACCAACTCATTAGTGTCATTTATTAAACCATTGTTGGTGTGATCAATATGAAGGATGCGATGAACAATAAAACCCACAGTCATCAGCACCAATAAAAAAGCGGAAAATGCTACTGCTATTAGGAGCAATTTTGATTTACAAACATTTTTCTTAGGCGGTTTGGGATTATCGCAAATTTGGCTGTAGTTTTCCATTTCTAGACTACTGCTAGTATCTGCAAAACGTCTGCGATCTGTCATTTTGCTTGTGCCAGCGCTTACAGATTTCTAAACAATTTATTTGAAAATGCAACCGATTTTAGGGAAATATTAGCCAATTTTATTCTAAAATAAGATAAGAGAAATTATTAGGAGATTAAATTAAATAGAATACAATTCATTGGAATAAAAAAAGAGCAGTCTCTGTTGCAAATCTATATTTATGTGTGTATGTAAGTATGTATGTCTATTATTTTAATATTTTATCTTTATGATGTTCATTACCTGCATGATAACCAAAGTCACGTAAAAATACAGACGTATGTATGTATCTCGTACTGATTTTCCAGTGTTGTGGTAAATTTATCAATTGATAACAAATCTACTCTTTAGATATTTGCAAAATATTTGAATTATATTTAATATAGTTTCGTAAGAAAAACCTTAATTAATTTAAATTAAATTTGCTAATTACTCAAAAAACAATTATTTATTATTTAAACAATAATTTTTACATATACATATGTATGTGTGTAAGTAAAGACGCGTGTATTTTAATTCTCTAGCTGAGAAACCTTCCTTCAGTATTGTTTGACTATTTTGGAATTCAAATAACACAAAACTAAACTCTTTGAAACTTTCTCTTTCACGCTATTGAAACTCTTAGTAAAACTGTTTATGCTCGCGATATACCACATACCAGTACAAATTTATGTACACATAAAAATACGTGTTATTTAGACAAAACTGACGACACAACATTACTAAAGGTACCCTCCAGTTTTAAAAGTAGAAATTGACTCGAAATCATTAGGTATTTCGCTAACGTAAAATGGACTAACTACTTCACTGGCTACAAGTAATGCAAGAGTTCGCCTTTCGACTCTCACTCATGTTCAAATTTTTAGTAAAACAGCTTTTTTTTATAAAGGTAAAATGAGCAGCAGAAGTCAACTAAAACGTTGCATAAAAAAAGAAAAAGAACAATTAATTGAAAAATTTTATAAATATTGAAAAATAAGTTTGATAAATAAACAAAAATCCAAGAAATTTATTTTTTTTTAGTATTTTCATTAAGGAAATATCATTAGTGATCTAACTGGTACATTTTGACTAGCGAAATAGTTAAGTTTTGCTGACTAGTGATCTCATCGGTCTGATCGTGTCAATTGATTACCGTCAATGTCATCCCCATGTTAAAATCGTCAGTCGAGTGCATTTCTAGTAGTTACTCTGGTAGTTAGTGGTAACGACTCGTAGTTAGCGAAATAGCTAGTCATTCGCTAGCTACGCCGACTGCAGGGTAAGACTACATGTGGCAAAAATTTAACAAACAATAATTAATCGGCCATGTCACAGAATAACTAACTGTTTCGATAGAAATGTAGAACACATCTGCCGTTCAAGGCAATTCCGATCAATGTGTGACATGCCTGCATGTACACACTCCATTATTTCAGATAAAAAAAAAATATTAAAGAAGCAACATTAAACATTGAATTTACTTTGTGTGTTGGAACATAAAAACAAAAAAATACGAAAAATATATGAACAGCCCCCTTAATTCTGAAAAGAATATTGTAACTAGTCTTTTTTTAAAATTTCAATGTAACCTTCAAACAACTAACACGCATCACTGCATTAACGCAAAACAAAATCAAAACAATTAATGAATAAAACACAAGTGAATTTAATAAGCAAAAACCGTGCTTCAATTTAAAATTAAATGTCTGAGATATCAAACTCAGTCCCAGGAATCCAAAATCCTACAGATGGGGATCAACTGAATTAAAGGTTCTTCTGATGCATTTTTTTTTTTCGTGGATTAAAATTTACTCGTGACGGCCAAATTTTAACGTTGTAGTGTTTTATTTCGCCCGGCATCCCATTTATCGCCATATGTAAGGATGACTGCACAGATATTCGATTGATATTGGGTATCTGCGGTAAATTGAGAATAAAATCGGCATTTGTTAATCGATTTTCATTATTTATACCTATTTTATTCTTGAGGTATTTAGCTCTCAGAAATATGTGTAAAATATAAAATATTTGCTTTTTCTTTTTTTTTTATTGCACTTTTAAACTGGAAAAAAAACACGAATTTTGCAAGAAAAAAATTTTTTCCTTTCTGAAATTTTTTAATAGTTCCGAAACGATAAAATATATTAAATTAATTTAATGGGTCGATTATGGATAGCAACAGAACCTCAGTTGCGTTGCCAGCCGGCAACTGATAATTTGTGGTTGCCAGAGAAGTATTAAATACCAACTGAAACTTGCAGCTCTCAGTTGATAGATGCCATCCGTAATACAATTCTCAGCAACTGACAACGCAACTGTGGCTCGGTTGCCATCCATAATCGACACATAGGGCCTTACTACGGTTCTCGAATCGTCTTCGAGGGAGAAGAGAACAAATTTTGTTCGAAATATTGTCTGGTTGAATTGGTTTCAATTTTGTCCGAACGAAGTGAACTAAGCTGTCACCTATTTAACTTTGTCCTTAAAATTCTATCGGAATCGGAATCAAAATTTTAGAGAATTTAAAGCACCAATTGTTAAAAAAAAATCAAACTAACATTGTCGATTGGGTTTCATTAAAAACGGAGTTTGGGGTCAAACACATACCCGTCGATATTCATCGTGAACTTAAAATTAGTTTGAGGTAGTATTTGTGTAGTATCATTAAGATCGGCTCCCCCATCGATTCAGATGTATACAGCATAATGGAGTACTTTATCGAGGGGATACCAAATAGTAGAATTCTGTACTTTACCGATCCTTAAAAGCGAAGATTACGGGAAGGTCACTAAACCCACTCAACACTCACTATGCAGTAGAGGTCGAATAAAGCTTTAACGGTCTACTGAGAGCAAGAAAGTAGAGAAGAGGATTTAGCCTTAGACCGAACAAAAGGAGAATAAACCAGTTAGCAGTATACATACCTTATCATTGTCCAAAATTCTCGAACCGAATTTAGCATGGTCCCAAACTAGTAGAATTTTTAAATAGATAGCAATATTAGGGTACGCAGTCTCAGCCATTGTAGACACGCGGTAAGTGCGGAAAGGATGAAAATTGTGGGAATTGGCGAAAGGGAAATAGAAACAATCGGGTCATGCGAAGCTGAAGTCGATTTAGATAATATTTTAGTGCCTATAAAATTTCACATTGCGCGTGAACGTGATATCTTGTAGTCGGTGGTACTGAGAAGTGACATTTTAGAAGGTGTCAACGTTGTTCTAAGCGAAGTCGTCGACTACAGAAGCAGTTTTAACAGCGGAAAATGTAGCTGGTCCCGGTAGCAAGGAATACGACAAAATCGAGCGGAAGTTGTGTGCGATTTGCTTAACCACTGACCTCCTTCATTTTTGAAATAAGCCAATTAGACATGATAGACTCATGCAACCAAATACATTCCCGCTGAAAATAAAAATCCTCCTTAAAGATGAAATCACAGTTAGTGAAAACCCAAGAAGGCTATCGTATTCAGCCCAGCAAACAGTTGACCAACAAGTCGCAGAATGGTTGAGGGATGACATAATAAAGAGTTGTTCCGAATATGCAGCTCCAGTACTGTTAGTGGCCACGAAGGACGTTCTGCAAAAATTATGCTGTGACTACAGGCGTCTGAATGAAAAAATAGATCGTGACAATTTCCCGATGGTCGTCATCGGCGACGTGTTACAACACTTACAAGAGGCAAAGGTATATACAACGTTGCTCTACATGGATGATATGGTGGTACTGCGTTAATTCGAGCCAGTGTGTTAATGTTATTTAGCGTGTAGACGCATTAAGTAGTTTCAAGCTTAATGGTAGAGGATTTGCTGCTTCATAATATAAGAATTGCCCAATTAAAAGACGAATTGATCAAGGCTGTCATTAAAATTCTAGAGACATAAAGCTACGAGGATTTCTACTTGAAGTACGGAATCGTCCACAAGGATCCCACTAAGGAACTTGCCGTCATTCCGTCAACTATGGAACGAGAAATTATCGAATTGGCACACAAGCAAAAGCATTTTGCAGCAAGGAAGGCGGCAGAAGTAGCACAAAAGCTGAAAGAGTTGCGTAGAGTTTTATGGCAGAAACGAAAGCAGGCCGAAGGGCTGCTGAATCCTATCGACATAGCTGGCAAACCGTTGATGCCGTTTCACTTAGATCACGTGTGCTTAATGGAGGCAACGAAGAAGCAGTATAATCACATTTTGGTTCGAAATTTGTGTGGCTTTATCAGACAGAGTGCGGGTACCTATGCAGTAACAAACAGCGATTTTCGGCAATCCAGTAAGATTTATACAAATAGGGGAACGCTATTCACGCACAATGTATTTAATATATACTGTGTTGAAGAAGACAAATTACCCCAGGGGCCAAATTACGGCACTCGTTATCGATCGAAATTTCAATACAATTTAAATGTAAATTTCGATTGATATCGAATGCGGTAATTTGGCCCCTGGTGATAGCAACAGGGGTACCGAGAAGAAATGGTCAGTTAGAAATAATCAACAGCACAATTATCTCCATGCCAAGATATGCTTGGAAAGCCCACAAAACTGGTATCGGAATGTAGAGCAGGTCCAGAAGATTATCAAGAAGTACTGGAAGTACGCCGTTCGAAATTCTAACGGCGCTCAAGATGAGAACGAAAGAAGACATCCATATGAGAAGTTTGTTGGAAGCGGGACACCCCAAAGCGAGAGCGTGCGAAAATATCCTGCAGAAGAAGAAAACTAGAGTGTGTAACAAAAATCGCATACCGGAAAGGGTTTACGAAGTCAATGATCTAGTCAGCATTAAGCGTACACATTTTGGCACTAGCCTAAAGGTAAAACCGAAGTTCTTATGGTCTTACAAAGTAATCCAAAGGGCAAACCACAGATGTTATGAGTTTGAGAAGTTGGGTGAATGCGAAGTATGCTGGAGATGTACTATGTTTACGAATAGATGAAGCCGAGGAACCCACCAGGGCGAATGCCTTGTTAGGAGGATCGAATGTAGGACCAGGGGGGTTACTCTGTATTTCGATTCGAATAGAAAAGTATTTGAAGTTGAATGCTATTTACATGGCAGTTCGAAAGAATTTTCTTTCGATTCGAATTACAGAGTAGCACCCCAGATTTAAGACACACAAGACAAATAGCAAGAAAGTAAGCGGGCACATACTCTTTAACGAACAAACATACGGAGGACCTAAGGGGCTGTGCACATATTATGTAACGCTCCAAAGGGGTGAAGAGGGGTATGAAATCTCCGAAAACAGCGTTACGTAATATGTGAATAGCCCCTAATGAAAATAAAACATTGATAAAAGAATAATAGGGGAAATCAGTTTGCAGCAATGCAATAACAAAATATATAAATAAGGTAGACTTGCAAGATCCGCAACGGATGCAAGAGCAGTTTTCAACCAAGAGTGATTTCCGCTATTGTAACTAGTTTTTAACACGCGCATTAACGCAAAACAAAATCAAAATAATTTAAGAATAATACACAAGTGAATTTAAACAAAACAGTGCGTATGTCTGAGACATCAAACTCAATCCGAGGAATCGAAAATCTTACATATGTATATTTTTTATAGTATGGCTTGTTGGTTTTTTGTCTTAAACATTTTTATTTTATACTTTATTTTAGAGAAATACAAAGATTGAATGAAACATTTTTTATTAATACATAGTTTTTATTTGTTGAAATTTATGCATTCTATTTATTTATATGTAAGTATATTTTATTTGAAAACTAGGGAGAGGGATTGCATAAAATATAAAATGTGTTTTTTATTATTAAAACATGTTTTTAATAAATGGAATAAAAAACGCAAATGTAAGCTTTTTTGGTAGGAAAGTAGGAAAGAAAAGTAGTAAAAAAATATTTGTATGAAAATCGTTTTTTTTTTTTTGTCAATGAACGGATGGATGTCATTTAAGAACGTGTACGAAGTGATTGAACAAATTTATGAAACTGAATTCTGGTGTTAGAATAAAAAGCATTTTTTGTAAATACCACAAATTTATGAATAATTTTTATTTGTTTTTAAATGTTTTTAGTTACATTTTTTATTGTGCAAAATAAAATTTAAAAAATATTTATATTAATAAAATATTAAAAAGGAGATTAAAGGAAAAATGTGCAAGATAAAATGAAAAAAAAAAATAACAAACGCAAAAGCCCTTTTTTGGATGGAACAGGAACAAATGTGTAATAAATCAAAGAATATTTTAAGAAATATTAAAAACTCAACGCAGAAATATGATTTTTGAATTGGGGGTTTTCGAAAATAATAAATCAAAAAATAAAAAACTTTTGCTGTTGCTGTTGCTGTTAAAAGATTAAATTAAAGTATTTTGTTAATGAAATGTATGGTTTTAGTAAAAAAAAAAAACAAAAAACCAAAATATAATAATTTTTGCCAGTTAATTGTGATTTTTTGATTCTTCCTTTGTTTTCGGAAATTTTTAGTTTAAATATCATCGATATCAATTTCCTCGCCATCATCATCATCCTCAATGACCTTCTTGTTGGACACTTGTGCAACCGCCTTCAAAGGCTCAACACGAGCACGATCATTGTATTCGATTTCCACCTCGGAATCATCATCATCCTCTTCATCTGATTCTTCCTCTTCGGCCTCCTTAAGCCATTGTATGAATGGTTTAGATTTTTCATGAATTTCTGTGGCTACATCCTTGGCTACATACTTCTTGCTGACCCTTTGGGACCATTCCAAAATCACCTTTTCATCCAAAATATCCGCATCGTAGAAGAGCTTAAATATACCAGCCACTTTGGACAAAAGTTTGTCCTTGTGCAGAGCAATAACCTGTTCAATGCCACCAATCAAATACCGTTGAGCCTTTTGATTGTTATGGGTGAAACGTAAAAGCAATACTCGATGTTTGCGTACATCTTGGGGTAAATTTTCCGAGAAAAGCAATTCGGCCAGAACCAATGAGGCCTTGTTAACAATGTCCAAACGTTCGGCTTCGATAAGTAGATCCTTGTGTTCAGCCACAGATTCCAATTTGCCAGCATCCAACTTCTTTTTAACAATTTCATAAAAAATATCAATGCGTTCCTTCTCCGTTTTATCGTAGTCATCCGAAATGGTCATACTCTTGGCACCATCAGTTAAGTCTTGTAAACGAGCTCGTATAGCTTCCTATAAGGTAAGAAAATGGTAGGGTGATTGGGGCATAGTTCTTTCAGTATGTATTTTGGTTAAGTTAAAAAAAAAATAAAAAAAAAAACTGATATTAGTGGTCTGAGAGAAGTTCTCTTTCGTCGCGAAAGAATAATTTCTCAGCATTTGGAACTCAAGACTAGTTTCTTGTCAAAATGCTTGGTGAGACCTGTGCGGCAGCTATTACAGACGCAGTATTTATTCACATCTGAAATGTAAGAATATCGGCTATAAAAATTTGGAGTCTTTTCTTTAGATGGAAATTATTATTGATTAAAATCCAATACGTCTCTTCCTATCTGTCTCCTTGACTCTATTTAAAACGGTAAATTTTGTATTTTAAATTCCTTCAATTTGGTTTGTGTTTCCTAAGTATTTTTAATCGACTCCAAATCACAAATACGGGATTGGAAACGGCATTCCAATCACGAATGTGGCCTTGAATACATAACGAATGATTGTATGTTGATTATATCAAATAATTAATGAAATTATTTAACGATAAATAATTTCATTAGTTCATATTCATTTTATTTTATGTATACGGTTACCTAAAGAAGTAAAATAAAATCGAGACACTTCTGCCTTGTTAAGTCTGTTGATTGTAGCCTACGAAAAGTATCAGCTGTTATATTCTGCTATTTTTATTTTATTAAATTCAATTTGGAAAACATTGAAAAAGACTTCGACTGATTTGAAAACGGCAGTCATTTGGCTCACCGGTTTAAAATCGCGTGATTTCAATATTTTTTGTGTGCAGAACACCTTTTGCGTGATCAGAACACCCCTGTATATTATTCCTTTTTTTATTTTCACCATATATTAAACAATACAGTGTTGCCAATGAATTATATCCTGCAATGATCTCGTGATTTTTTTTATTTGTTCTAAGTAAAGCTACGTTCACATTTATCAAATATTTGTCGAAAAAAACGTAACCAAGAAAAAAACTAATAATTTATTCCCTTTAATTCCAATATTTTTTTTAATTTTGGGTTCGAATTTTTTAAAAACTGTATAAAAATACTCTTTTGGAGAAGAATTAATTTAATTTTGTAATATAAAAATCGTGTTAAATGACTCTATCCCTAAGCAAAACTATTGGTTACGTTTTTTTGGGCAAATATTTGATAAATGTGAACGTAGCTTAAGACAAACTTTTTGGTTTGATTTTTATACTTTAGTATATTTTTGATTAATGTTCGTTTGAGCATATAATTAGCATGGGCCCTTGCTTATTTTGAAAATTATTTTTGTATTTTAATTTTGTGGTTGTGTAGCCACCAAGTCAGAAAAACTCAAACTTGGATAATAACCGGTGCTACACCATATTTCTCTTGTTTAATTTATTTTGCTAAAATTTTACTTTTTCTTCTTGCTACATTTTTCATATGGAATACTATTATTTTTTTTTGCGTCTATAAGTACCCGCTCGTATATTAAATCATATAAAAATTAGTAGTCCTAGAAAGCAAATATAATATATAATAGTCATTCACTTACCTTTGACACATCGACACTCCAATCATCATCGTCATCATTCTTTTCAGGCAAGGCAGCACTGATTTCTGCCTCCGTTTGGCTAGCCTGATTACCGCCGTCCGAGTCACCATCGGAATTTTTACCTTGAGAATTATTAGCATCAACACCGTTCTCAGTACCATTCTTGCCCTTGCAACGTTTGGAACGTTTGCCTTCAGTCAACGATGAACCCTGAGCAGCAGGATTAATTGTAGGAGGATTCTTTAGAATGTAAGTATTAACCTTATGGTTAATCTTCAATAGGCCATGGAAACCACAGGCCTTGCAAGACTGAGAAATGGTTTGATTCTTAGCCGATACAGTTAAATCAGTTTCGGGATTATCGCATTCGGGACACAAGACATATTTGCGGATGAATCCGTCTAAAAGATCTTGTAATTTGGCAGCATCATGGGATCCATTCACAATGAAACGTTCATTCTGCAAGAATTAATCGCATAAAATTTATAAATTTAATACTAAAAATCAAATATATTTGTTTTTTTTTTAGAACGAAGCAAACCTTATAATCAAATTGAGTTTGTGCACCCAATTCGCAACCAAAATATTTAGTTGGATAGGTGGCTGGACGGCCTATAGCCCTGGCTACTTCTGCCATATTGACAATAACGGTTTTAATGCCATTACCCTTGCCCTCGACCTTTGCTTGGATGCGCGGCATTTTGTAGCGATAAAAAATGTCGGTGACATTGCGATTGACATTGACCGAACCCATTTTGACGAAAAGTGTTGTCTTCCTTTCTGATTTGCAACAAATTTAAATTTACTTTTAAATTTCGTGGGTTTTTCTTTAATATTCTTCTTTCCTTCTTTTTTTATCAAAATATTGGTTTGCACTTGCTTGAAAACTCCTTTACAAGGATGGCCGACTGGCTTCCAAATTTCTTAATCCTCTCGTGATGGGTTATTGAAATTAACTCAAATTACGCTCAGAAAATTGTTGTTGGTAAGTAGTTTCATTACCAGTAGCAGTAGCAGCTTCGCTTTCAAAAAACATCAACGATTGTTTAAATGTATAAGAAGAATCGTCGCTTTCTTGCCCACAGTTTCTGGCTGTAAACTGCAGTTTGGTATCGGAGTTGTAAGCGTTGGGAATACAATGTTTGAGATTTTTATTTTTTGATTTATTATATGGTTTTATGCAGTTTGGTAAATTCATGAAGTTTGTTTTTGTTTTAAAGGACTTGTACGACGACTTCGATTTAAAGTTCAAACTGAACGTAGACGGTTTTATGGTAAAACTTTATGGGTATTTCTTTTTTAAACGGACGTGAATTGGTTGGTGTGTCTGTTTTCAAATATCCTTTTATTAGATTATTTTTTTGTTTTGTTCTGTTTTTTATCTATGAAGTTCTTATTTGTTTATTTTTTTAAGGGCTTTTGATTTATTATATTTATTTTACTTGTGTAATATTTTTTGCGGTTTATTTTTCTCTACACTTCTGAATTTCGCAGGTGTGTATTTCTCTTTTCTTTTACTCTTTAAATTATTTTATCAATATTTTTGACATTTATTTGAAATATTTTTGCGTATTCGTTTACGTGGTATTTATGGGTTTTTTATTTATAAAAAATATTTTTTTTTAAATACGAAAAACGGGGCTATTTTTAATTCATTGAATAAATGCCTCACGTTTCTCTAAAAGGTTGAAGTTTCCGATGTCTGTTGCTAGAAAATTTTGAAGTCCTACAAAAATGTAAAAAAGAAATTAATAAAAATCAATGTGGAAAATTCAACTTCTTTTATATTTTTGCTAGAAACTATAATTAATTTGTTCTGTTCTTGTATTTCGTTCGTAATGAAAATAATGGTAATAAAAGAATTATTAATATTTGTTAAGAAAACTTTTAGAACTTTTAAAATATTTTTTACGAATTAAATTATTTAAATTACATTCAAGTAATCATTAACCTTCTTAGTGCATATTTTAATACAATCAATATAATACAATCTAAGCACTGATGAATTATGTATTCTACAAAAACTGTATTAAAATAATCCGTTTTGCCTTGACCCACTTAATTTAAAATAAATCTATAATTATACAGTTTAAGAATCCTTTAAAAGCATTCATATACATAAATACGTATGTACATATATATGTATGTAGCTGCGTACTGCCTGCTAGCAACACAACCAAATAATTTCAATTTTATATTTTTTCTTTTCACTCACTATAAGTTAAAACGGATAGAGGTATGGCATGTGTATAATGTAAACTAAAATATATATAAAAAAAATTCACGAATAAACCTGAAAAATAATATTGTGTGTATACACAATAGGTTTAGTGCCATGAAAAGTTAATATTGACTGCTGCACTAAGTCATAAATAAACAACAACAGCTACAACAAATTTACTGTTGCAAAATTATACTTTTGTATGTTAGCTTAAAAGTATACTTTCGGGCTGTAAAACCAAAAACCAGTACTTCAACATTTTGAATGTTTGCATAAAGCTACCCAGCAAACATATTCATATGAATATTTGCAGGGAATACATATTTTATCTGAA
The DNA here is from genome assembly GCA_947311025.1 of Lypha dubia. Taxonomy (NCBI): domain Eukaryota; kingdom Metazoa; phylum Arthropoda; class Insecta; order Diptera; family Tachinidae; genus Lypha; species Lypha dubia. Next base: position 5,134,209 of record OX371262.1, on the reverse strand, counting down.
ATTTATATGGCAAGTGTTTAGTCATTTACTATCGCTCTAGCATGCCTTTTCCGGGGAAATCGTTAACTGGAAAAATCAGGAACGAACGAAATAACGAACTAAAAATGATGTGTGGTTTGAAGAAATTCCAAAAACTTTGCCGAAATGTGTAAAGGAAATTCTGTTCGAATTCTAGCGATATTTAATCAGCCCAATTACGAATAATAATTCCGTGTGAATTTTTTAGCTTTTCCCATTCCTCCTATTATGAATATAAATTCCGCATGAGATTTTTCACTTTTCCCTCTTATTTACATATAAAAATGGGGAAATATTTTCTCGAGAAAAATATTTTTCGTGGGAGAAATTCCTAGGGAATATTCGTAATTGGGCTGAATAAAGGAAATATCTACCTGCCAGATAAATTTTAGAAAAAATTTTCACAACACTAGAACATTTATACACAAATTTTCAAATTAAATCTGACAATAAACAAAAGTGATGGAAAAAGTTGAAATTAATGCAACCTTCTTTTTTTTCTAATTAGGACCAGCACTCAGGGGATGACCCCTACGTATGCAGTGCACTGTGCCGGAACTCAGGGAGAGGGATAGGGTAGAGAAGATAGATGTTGAAAATTTAGAAGACTTAACTCTTTCACAACTCTGCTTTGCGCGTAAGGTTAATTTTTTAAGGCAGTGTTGAGGCGCCTCCGGTGTTAAGTAGACGCATTAACATTATTATTATTATTATTTTATTAATTGTTTTACTTCGCCGATGCTTCTGCTAACCGACGAAGGAGGACGATGTTGTGCACATTAGCTTGGAACAGCATCAATCGCTGTCGGAACAGTTTTTTAGTGACCTTCATCAAATAAATATTTCGAAAACAATTGACACAATGTCTCACTAATGTACATTAGAGAAATTAATGATGTTGATTGACTTGCTTTGGCCAGGGTTTGAACCCAGGCCCCAAGTCATTGTTTGCTTAGTAGTCAACGCGCTAACCACTTCCGCCAACTCCATCCACCCTTTCCGAAGACTACCAAAATCAGTCTAGAAACAAATACAATACCCTGTTTTACTTTATTTTACAATTACACTTTTCTATTTTTCCTAAATTCAATAATGAATTTTTATGCGAGTATATACTTGGTACACACATTCGTACTACATATTTGTATTGTAAATGCCAGGCCATTTTATCATGACAAAATAGTTTGGCCATTAAATGTCAGTCTTTATTTTTCTAAATATTTTTTTTTTTAATTTTTCTATAGCGTTTACAGTCGTATTAAGAGATAAATTTCATTGCACTTTTTTTTATATAAAATGCAAACATGAAGGTGCATGCACATGTGACGAGAAATTTTTTAAATTATTGATTTTTTTTTCTGTTGTTCTTCTTTTAAAACAATATTCTTAATTGTTAATTTAACGAAATAATAAATTATTTGTTGTAAATTTCTCACCTATGACTTAAATAACGCCGATGTGAATTCATGCACGAACTAACTAGCCTGCTCCGTTGAGGTGGAGATGGAGGTGTTTTCTGGTATACTGGTGTTTCTGTAACAAACGAAAAGAGTAGGGCAAAAAATTAATGTTTGTTATTAAGAAAGAATCACAATTAATATGAAATAATAATTATATTACAGTTTTGTTTTCATTTAAGCATTACATACTTATGTTTGGGGCCATTTTTCATTTTTCAATTTGGGACCATTTTTTATTGGGGCCATTTTTCCCATTTGAGGAATAATGTCCCCAATGAAAAATGGCCCCAAACTGAAAAATGGCCCCAAACTTTTTACATTGAAAACAACAATAATTATTTTTGGGGCCATTTTTCCTATTTTGGGGCCATTTTTCAATTTTATTTTTCGAATTTGGGATGATTTTTCCTAATTTGGGGCCATTTTTCATTTTTGTTTGGGGCCATTTTTCATTTAACGAAAAATGGAAAATGGGCCCAAAAAAAAAATGAAAAATGGTCCCAAAATAGTGCAAATGATATAAATACCACAAAAAACTCTTTATATCAAATAATGCGTTTTCAAAATTAGTATTATTATTAAACGGCGACGTTGCTCGAAATTCTATGGAGTAGAGTTACCTTGAGCCCCGCAGAGGAGCCTAGAATGCAAAAACCCGTTAGTAAGCTACTGCCGCTGTGGGCCAACATGGAGAAAAAAGTGGCTGCGCCCAACAATTGCCCAAATAATTTAAGTCCCCAGATTTGCTGCATTGCTTTGGGGTGCTAGGTCACAATAAAATTAGGTACGTATGTAATGCAATGCAGAAAATCTTTACTAAATATCGCCGTGTCGGGAAATACCATGGTGGAGATAATCTCTAAGCCCGGCCGGAGGCCGGCTACGCGGAAAAACTTTAGTAATAAAATTCAAATATTTTAAAGTATTGGATTAAACAGTGCTATGACTGTTTTCAAATTGCTTTATTTTGAAAATCACAAGACTTCAATTTACATGCGAATTGAATTTTAGTGCTTTCCAGAACATGCTTGACTGGAGTGATTGCCTTTGTCAGCACTATCAAATATTTAACAGCTGATTTTGTTTTGGTTACAATACAAGTGGGCCTATTTTTGATATTGTCTTGACAAATAGTTACAGAATAAAGAGAATTGTATTTATTTATTTATTTTATTTATTTATTATGAATCCATTTATAATACAATAGCCTTCTGGCCACTAGATTACGTATTATACAATATAAAACAGTGAATTATGATTTAAAAACTAAATAAAGAAGAATATATACAATAATATATACAAATCGAATTTCCTTATATCTATATAAGTGTTAATTCCGAATCCCCCAAAAATATATATATACATATATATATGAATTCAAATTATTTCCGACAACAGTGGAACTGAACTTAACAATCTGATGTGTTTCGTTACTTTGCTAAACATTGATATGACTAGCAAAATTTCGTACGAACAGACGAATTAATAAGATTCTAGTGATTTTTCTACAATGCTTCTTACACATATACAAAACTAGGAATTAGTATTCAATTTCTTGTTAGACTTGAAAAATTTATATGAAGATTACAAATTTTCTAAAAATAAATCTCTTTTGTTGCGTTGCAAGAGTGTATGCAATTTCACTTTAAGCATACTTTATGTATATCTAATGAACACGAAGCTTTTCGATGAGCAAATTAAACAAAATTGTTATTTAATACTCAAAACCAAAAAGTCCATCATACAAAGGGAAATATAATGAAATAAATACAAAAAAAAGACACCGCAAAAAAGGGAAAAATAGGCGAGTGTGTAGTTAAAAGGAGGCTTCAAATGTGTATGTTGTACCAAAAAAAAAAAAAACGTATAAATGAAAAAGAAAACTTGATGAATCAAAGCAAGATGCTTGCTTCTAGATATAAACTTATTGATTTTTGTAAATCTTTTCCACATCACATCAGAAATTAATAGCAAATGAATAATATGGTAATAGAAAAAAGAAATGACCTTTAAGGCCACTTTAAATTTTGTAATAAATCTAAGAAAACTTACTTGTATTTGGTTTATGGTAGGCGTAAGACACCACAAGTTGTAATAATGTTAAAGAGCCCACCATAAGATGATGCTCTTGTTTTTTATGTAAGTTATTCAACACGTTTAAGGATATTTTTGAGGGAAAAAAAACTTTTATAAACCTTCTAAAAAAAGAGTTACACCTTAGACACTCTTCTTTAATACACTACCAATCAGTTTTTTCTAAACAATTTCTTCTTAATAACTAAGAAATTGTTAGCAAATGTTTAAAATTGTTTATTGTTGAGTTTAACCGTTTTTTTATATTTTTGCTAGTTTTAATATAATCTAAAATAAAAAAATTACTAAATAAAAAAACTATCAAAATTTAAATTTTTTGATGAGTTTTTAAACTTTTATTACTAAATTTTTATTCGAAAGGTAGTTTTTTTGTCTTCTTTGATAGTTTTCAAAAAGATTAATGTCTTCAAATTTTTTTTTTGTTAATCTTGTCTGTGAAAATTTCTGTATATGATGATACTTTTCTGGTTAATTGATACAAAAAAAATTGAGCAGGATTTTTCCTAGTTCTACGCTGTTCTTGATTTCGAAATGTTGCAGTGTTGAGCGTTTGAAAATAACTAAACTTCTATGTCCTGCTGATAGCATACTTTTAGGGTGAAACAAGTAGAGAGAGATTCAAATGCCATCATTTTCACTTACAATTTTGCTCTCTCTGTCTCTCATTTTGATAATTATTTTTTGCAGTAACTCTAAGTAAAGAGTGAGTTTATATTTGAGTAAAAATTTTTGGAAAATTTCGCTAAAATTAATCAAATAAAGTGACACTTAAAAAATTTTGCTATCAAGTCTCATGTTTTTAAGCATTAACCTCGTTCAATTATTTTCAAAATTTGTATTGCCTACTTTTAGTAGTCTATAAAAATATAAAACAAAAGTATATTTAACAGATTTGCAAAATATTGATATGTATGTATTCAGCTGGAAAGAAGATTTTTCAAACATTATATTGTAAGTTTCTTCAGACTACCTATTTTAATGGCCACATGTACATTTAGCACGATAAATTATTTCTTTTTTGATATCACTCTAGAAGGAGTTTACATAATATGTATGTATGTATGTAAGTACCCCAAAGGCACCGCATGACAGTATTTGATATTTTTTAAATTTTGTTGTTTTTTCAAAAAAAGATCTCAGTGTTCAAATTTCTTTTAAGGCCAGGCATACTTATTGTGCAGTTTTAGTATTTTATAACTTTAAAGGAGTTATATGACAGAGTTGCCAGTTCAGTAGTTTTTCCGCCATATTTGCGGAAATTTAATTGTCGTGGCCTATAGCCTTTTTTGTTTGTGCAAAATACATTGACGTTTGTCAAGAGCAGCTCAGTAGTACTTGAAGAAATTTGTTTAGAAAGAAAAAAAATGAGATATTATGAATATACGAGTATGTGACTGTTTTCGGTGAGAAAACAAATTGTGAATTGGCAACTCTGCTATATGAATTAAACGATTTTTGTGAATTCAAAACAACACTCTTTTTTAATGTATTTTGTTCTCTAATTATTTTTATGCTCCCTTAGTATTTTTTGTTTCTTTTTTTAAGTACTCTATTACAGCGCATGACTTTTTACGGAAATATCCTTATTTTATATGTAAGTATGTACTCGTATGTACAAAATTATAGTTTCTAAAAATAAAACGTCAGTGTTTTTTTCATCTCATGAAACTTTACTTCTGTATAGATACGAATGTAGAAAAAAAAGAGGCTGCCTTCAAAGTAGTCGGTTATGGCCAGTATATTTTCTTCGTACAATGGGAAAGTTGTTATGATAGGTTGAGGTGTCTACAAACTATATAATATATACATATCGCTCCTTTATTGCAACGTAGTCGTACATATCTCAAAAAAAAAAAAAAAAAAACTCAAACGTGGCGAAATTCATTTAAAGTTTTCAAAATGAAAGCACTTACATATGTATATAGACGGCTTCAGCATGTAAGTGGTTCTAACTTGAGTTTAGATAGAGATATGTTTATGAAAAATTTGTTACAAATAAAGAAGGTATTGAGAAACTCTTTTTCGTCAGTAACTTAAAAATATTGTTTTTTGAGATATGACTATGTTGCAATAAAGGATCGATATGTATGAATCTGTAAAATATTGAATATTATTTTTGTAGTAGTTAATTACTAAACGAGGACTTCATTGAAGTCAAATGCGAAGAATTTTTATATAGAGTGAAACTGCCATGCATAGTTTTCTTAGACGCCCAAGTTTTAGCATATATTAAAACAATAAGTACAGGTTTTCAATTTAGTTACAAGATAAAGAACAATATCACGTTTAATTATGTATCCTGTTTCGCAGTTCTTCTTAAGAAATATAATTTGTTCTTCTTCAAAACATTCACGGAAGCATTCTACCAGAAAGTTCTAAAAACAGTACACTAACTATTCGTTATATGAAAGTTTTCTCATTTTCATAATATAAATAATCCTTTAGTTCTTGTTCAAGGTTTATTTTTATTTGCACAAGACATATTCACACCATGCATAGAAAACAATTTTTTGGACGTTTTTCTTCTTCTTATATTACCAGTACATACTAAACAGCACACTCTAATTTACACAGAGAGAGAGAGAGAGCCGCCGTTGACAAGCTAAACTATAAACGTCATCATCAAAATAATTTATTTATTAATTTTTTATTACTGTTGTTTTTTTTCGTTTTTGTCTATACAAATAAAAGCAACAAGAAATTAAGAAATAAGTAAATAAAAAACAAACTTAATAAAATTGCACACGAAAAAATGTGAATGTAAATAAGAAATAATAGTTTATGTGAACAGAAAATTAAAATTTATGAATGCGCTTAGAGAGGGAATAGTTTTTTAAGTGTAATACATGCCAAGTGCTAATTATTTCAACATCTTAATTTGCTCTTTATTTAATATTGAAAAAGATTATAAAATTTTTTCGCATTCGAAATAAGAAAGCTAAAAATATAGTATTTTGAAAAAAACTCTAATAAAGCCTTTTTAATTTTGAACTCCACAGTTTTTTATGCGATCAGTACTACCATTGTATTGTATTGTATATGCAGAAGTTCAAAATGTTTGAAATTAACAATATCAAATATGTTGGCCTAGAAAACAATTTGGTTTAGTAAAATTTTTGCATTTAAATTCCAACAATTTACAAATCAACTCTATTTATACTTAGAAAATACATATGGATGTATGTATGTATGTATGTGTATATCGTATATGTATGTCTGTGTATATCGTATATGCATAGATGTATATCATTAGAAGTGACTGGAGCAATAATAAAAACATAGACAACTGAAAAATAGCTAAAAAATAAATTTGGCATATATTCGATGAATTGTTTAGAAAAAAACTGTGTTATATTTAATAACAAAAACACTTTAACGTTATCTTTTGGGGGGGGGGGGGGGGGGGTGGTGCTAAAAACAGAAAGAAGAAATTAGCGAAGCAAATCGAAAAATAAAATACTGCATTATAATGGCAACAACAAGAAATCAACTTAAATTTAAAACCAAACACAAAGCAAGATTAATAATGGCTTTTAAACTCAGCAGACTACAACCAATTTTTGTTTATTTCTTTATGTACATATAACTTCAACAGTTTTAACGCAAAAATAATTTCTTGATAAAAATCGCGCATCTTATCACATTTTGTGCCAGAGAAAGAGAGAGAATAAATAACCTGTATTGTTTTTTTTCCAACATTTCAAAAATTATGCATATAAAAAAAAAGAAAGGGTGTGGAAAGATGGTTGAAGTGGAGGGGTGTTGAAAAACAAGTAGAATACTGTAAAGACATAACAACAAAATGCAACTACAAATGGAAGTACGTAATAGATTATCAGATTTAAAAACGAAACTAAACAAATATAAGAGTATAAGTATATTAATATACTAGAAATATTATCCCAATTAATTTTGCAAAAAAATTTTATTCGATGCGTGTTAGACAAGTCCGTCTGTAAGTCTTCATATCGTTCTTGTTTATTTGAAATCTTTAAGAGATCATCAAACAATTCTGTATGTTTATTTAATTATTAATTTATGTCTATAAATTCGTAACACATTAAAGATTCTCTCTCCCATAAATTAAGAAAGTACATACAAACATTTAAAAAAATATGTAAAATCCATTATGAATCGGATAAAATTTCTTATGTTTACTTCAGCGAAACCTGAAAAAATAATTTAATGCGACTAATTTTAGAATGAGGTGAGGAGAATCAATGTTTTTTAAAATGGGCTAGATTTAATTAAAAAATTTTGAATAGTTTTTTTCTTATTTAACTTTAATTATAGTCGTACGAGAAATGGCGTACGGGACATTTTAATGGAAAAAAAGTTTCACTTGCTTGACTTTGGACATGAATATCTCGAAATGAATAATGAATAAATGCAAAACTTTTGCAGATTTATTAAATTTGGTGGTTTTTCTTTTAAAATTTGCAAAAAAAAAATTCAAGAACTTTAAATTTTTTCCTCTCGGTTGACCTTCTGAGAGAAATGCCCATATATTTTTGCAATGCTTAAAAAAACGTGGCTACTTTAAAGGCATAAAACTGATATAAAAAATAAAACTAAGACAAACTGTCGGACAATTTTATCTAAGTGTACATATACGATACCATAAGACACGTAAAATACATAGCTCTTTGTTCAACCAATTTTTCAAATTTAAAAACGGAACTTACAAAGATTTGCAGTAAAAACTAAATAGTTTAATTTCTTTGATATTTATATCAATATTGGAAAATAAAATTATAACAGGAAAATAACTAGATATACATATATATGTATGTAATTAGATTTTTGGTCAAAGTATCCGACGCAGTCGTTTTTATTTCAATCTTTCAACCGAAATTACTTAACACTGCCGAAGCAGCGCACATACAAACCATTGTCAGCAACGTTGCTTTATACTCAAAATATGTTAAAAAAAAGGTGTTTCGACCAACATAAAAATTTTAATCAAAATCGATTTTCAATTCCAATAAATGTCAGTTCGAACTTAAATTCCGAAGAATGTTTTTAATAGTTTAAAACTAAAAATATTTCGTGCATCGTTTGAAATTATTAATTAAAAATTATCTTAAATTAAAATTAAATATACATATGGACATATATTGAGAATATTTGAAAACATACCTGTTATTCTTTCAAAAGTCATATAAGAGATGTTTTTTTCTGCACGGGGTTTGGGCAAAAATTAGTCCACTTGCGTAAGATGTGTTTGATAAAATATTAATTTAAAAAATTTCCAGTAGATTTGAGAATTCAAAACGTATCAATTTTAGAAGCTGTGTGTTAATTAAAGTTTTTATTATTTTTAAAATATTAATAATTTTTTAAATAAACTAAAAATTTTAATGAAAAAATTTTGAGAATATCTTAAACAATAAATTTTAATAAATGCAAAAACAACTTTGTTCATATTTGTTTGTATTAAAATCAAAAACTATTAACGAAAAATTAATGAGGATGACTTTGATTCTATGCAAATGGATTTGTTTTTTGTTTATTTATCTTTGTTTTGCACTTGGCACAACAACAAAATACTTTGCGGTTGTTGTTTGCACCAGAAAAATAATTAACAATCAAATAGGAAAACATAAATAGTGCTGTTACTAAGCAAATGAGTTTGTGTGTTTTCTCCACTTTTATTGGGTTTAACCAAAGTACATTCATATGTATGTATGTACACATACATAAATGTATGTACGTTGAGATTTACTATAAAATTTTCGGGGCTATTTATTTCATTAAAATAAAAATGCATTTTCTGTTCAACATTTCTGAAATTGAAGAGATTTTATTGGAACAGAACATAAATATTATGTTGGAGATAATCAATGACGTCAATGGAATAAAAATGCGATCTGTTTTCCTTATCAATATACATATGTACATGTGTGAAATCGTTGTGACATCAAATTGCCATAATTTTATTATGATAAACTAGAGGACATTCATTTTAACTTGCACCCAATCTACCAGTAAGAATTATCGGTATAAAGATCTTTGTATCGACAATTTTTGAGACGAGGGTATTTTAACTTTTTTCGGACTCATAATTCATAGTTGGCTGGTATTTAAAGGCAACATTAAGATTTTGAAAACATATGATCCAATATAAATAAAATATATTGAAACCCATGACTGGAACCATAATCAATTTTCCACGTGTATGTACATACATATGTATGTATTACGTGAACTACGTGAATAGGCTATTTTATCTATTTATTCATCAAAAATACAAAATTTATAACAAATTGAAACTTTAGACGAAAATAATGCAGAATCTATTTATTTTAATACTTCAGTAAAGAAACACACAAACCAACACTACACGACACAAAATCCACAAATAGGCAAAATTTATTAATAAATATAAATTTTTCCCTACAAATTTCTCATCCTCATTTTTTGAAATTCTTCCACGTCATATTTAAGATTTGCCAGCTCCAATATGAACAATTTGCACTAATTTTGGGGATTATAAGGAATACTATTTTCGCAATTCTTTCTCTATAACCCAACTTTTGCATTTACAAAACTTCACCCAATCATTTACCTTGCTGTCTTGTAAAAAAACGAAGTTTTTCACTAAAACAAAATACTGTTAAACTAAAAAGAATCCGTATAAAATGCACTGAAAATTTTTATTAAAACTTTTTAAACACGATTCGCAATTATTTCACAATGATTGCAATAGAGATATGTAACCCCTTTGAAAGCACAAATGATAATCGTCTTTTTTCCTTTGTGGCAATATGGCGAAAAATGATAAGAATAAAAACAGCTTTGCTAATTAAAGTATTAAAAGTAGTGTTGTATTTATTCCAACAGGATTTATGTCTTTGATAAAGTTTATTGTGAATTAGTAGGAAATATTTTGAGATAATCTGGTAGTTTGCCATTAATATAGAAACGTATAAAATAAGGCGAATTCACTTTGAAATTGCTCCAAAATAAAATATAAAACTACATACATATTTATTTTCAATTTAGTAATTTTATCCAAAGTTGATAATTTGCCCAACTATAATATATAAAACTTTTTAGCAACTCAAAAAAGACGCAAAAAAGGGAAAACTTCCCAAATGGTAATATGTACATATAGATATACATACCATATTAATCTGCGCTGGAATTCAGTTTGCGCGCAATATCCTAACGTTTCGGATGTAGAGTTCAAGTGCTTATTAAAATTAAAGTATTTTGCTAAATTAAAGGAGAAATTTAAATAAATTTTTCAACCAAGTGTAACTAAAATATATTATTCAGTTTCCTCAAATGAATTGTTACTAAAAATGTATCAAAAATGTGACCAATTACATGTAAAAACTAAGTAAAATCAAGATTCTCCTTTCATTTTTTTCTGTGCTCAAAGCACGAATATCCATCGTTTATTTTCGGTTTAGGTATTATAGCGCAAAATGGAATGTAGTAAACAGCATTGCTTTATTTATTGTGTTATTTTTATTCCATCAAGATTTTTGTCTTTGATAAGTTTATTATGAATCAGGCGGTCATAGTCTGAGATTGTTTGGCAGTTTGATATTCAAATAGAAACGTAAAAAATAAGGCGAATTTATTATTAAAAACTCTCTGGCCACTCAAAAAAGGGAAAAACTTGACAAGTGGCAAGGCGGCTTGCGCTTATTAATCTGCCCTGAAACTTAGTTTGCGCGCATATTCCTAACGTTTCGGATGTAAAGTTCAAGTGCTTAAGAAAATTAAAGTATTTTGCTAAATTAAAGCAGAAATTTAAATAAATTTTTCAACCAAGTGTAACTAAAATATATTATTCAGTTTCCTCAAATGAATTGTTACTAAAAATGTGACCAATTACATGTAAAAACTAAGTAAAATCAAGATTCTCCTTTCATTTTTTTTCTGTGCTCAAAGTACGAATACCCATCGTCTATGTTCGTTTTTGGTGGTATTGCGCAAAATGGAATGTAGTAAACAGCATTGCTTTATTTATTGTGTTATTTTTATTTCATCAAGATTTTTGTCTTTGATAAGTTTATTATGAATCAGGCGGTCATAGTCTGAGATTGTTTGGCAGTTTGATATTCAAATAGAAACGTAAAAAATAAGGCGAATTTATTATTAAAAACTCTCTGGCCACTCAAAAAAGGGAAAAACTTGACAAGTGGCAAGGCTGCTTGCGCTTATTAATCTGCCCTGAAATTTAGTTTACGCGTATCTTCCTAACGTTTCGGATGTAAAGTTCAAGTGCTTAAGAAAATTAAAGTATTTTGCTAAATTAAAGCAGAAATTTAAATAAATTTTTCAATCAAGTGTAACTAAAATATATTATTCAGTTTCCTCAAATGAATTGTTATTAAAAGTGTATCAAAAAGGTGACCAATTAAATGTAAAAAGTAAGTAAAATCAAGATTCTCCTTTAATTTTTTTCTGTGCTGTAAGCACGAATACCCATCGTCTATGTTCGTTTTTGGTATTATAGCGCAAAATAGAATGTAGTAAACAGCATTGCTTCTAAAAGCAATAAGAGCGGTGTTGTTTTTAATCCAAAAATATGTTTGTCTTTGATAAAGTTTATTGTGAATTAGTCGGAAATATTGTGAGATAGCCTGGCAGTTTGCCATTAAAATAGAAACGCATTAAATTAGTTATCAAGGAACTATAAGCGAAGATCTAAACCTTCAAGAAAGAAATTTGGCTAAGCGACAAAGTTTTCGGTAAGCGAACTTACTGGGTGGTATTATTGGTTCCGCACGAAAAAGAAAATTTAACACTATAAGGAAATATCGACCCATATGCAAACATAGCTGCCAGATTTTTTGAGGTAATATCGTCATAGTTTTGGACAAAAATCGTTATTATCGTCAATATAGCTTATTTAAATCGTCATAAAAACGTCAAATGAAAAAACCGTTTTTTACCAACAAAACCTATTTTAAAAGAAGCAAAACAACAAAACTCTTAAATCAACAAATCTTATTAATAAAACAGCATTCTTTTAAATACAGAGATTAGATACTTCAATTACAATTCACAATAAAATCACATGTAAGATTGTATGTTTTTCAATACTTTGAACAACATATACATATACATTGTAGGGAAAAAATAAAAAAAATCAATCCTTAAGTTACATTTTTCCAATTTAGTTAAATACTCGTATGCATTTTAAATTTTATTTTTGGAAACACATTTTCTAAAAATGTATCAAAACTACAATAAAATTTATACAATAAAAATATATTTTTTTTAGAAAATAGATTTATATACATATACATATGTATATGTTTAATATATTTTACAAATATAAATTGCAATTAACCATATTGATAAATTCAGGTACATCTGCTAGATCATAGCAGCTACATATGTATGTTTAATCTTTCGTGTATAATATCGCTTCTAAGGACGACTTTTTCAATTAATTTCTTACTTTATTCTTAGTTATGTTTACCTGATTAAATATTCTTTCCACATTTGCTGAAGAGTGTGGTTAAACTAGGATTTTTGTAATAAATTTGTTCAAAACCGGAAACAAAAGACTAGAATCCCTAGTTTGCATCTCTGATATTTTTTTTCCAAAAATCCAATAGTTATATGTTTTTATCAGGACAATAATTTTAATTGTCTGAACTCAGTTTGTAGGAAAATTCTTTTACTATTTCAGAAAACAAATTTTTTACATTAATAATATTATATGGATCAATTTGGCCAAGAGCTTTATATTTATTATCAAAATCAAATCATGATAATATCTGATCACAAAGCTCTATATAAAAATTAACAAAATTATTACTACTAACAAATTTTTCTTTTGCATTTATTTGTGGTTCTTCCAATACGTCTCTGGCAAAAATTCCTAAATAAATATCTTCAATATTTAAAAAATAGTTTTTGTGTTAATAATCAATTAATAAAAGTTGCAAACATGAATTATTTAAAATCGTCAAAATTAGGGTATAAATCGTCCCATCGTCACTATACCATTTTTAGGACCCAAAATCGTCAAAATGACGATAAATCGTCAAATCTGGCAGCTATGTATGCAAATTGTAATTATTCATTCCTGCGATATAAGCTTTCCGCAGAGTAGATCTGCATTAACTAATTTGTATTGGCAATGCTGTCACAAATACAAATATTTTTTTGAACGCGCAGACACGATGGTGTCATTAGAAGTAAAATATGTATATTCATTTTATAAACTGATATACTGTATATATACATATAAGCTTGCGGCTATATATAAAAATAATAAATAGTTCATTACATTTAATTGAAAAAACTCTTTGGCCAAAAAGTATTTTATCGCCATAAAATTTATACTTTTTCTTTTATAGTCTCTTTTACTCAATTACAAAATTAAGCGCGTTTTCTCTTAAGCGAATATACTTAAGTCCTATGAAATTGCTCCAGCTGTGTGAATAACAGCACCTGTTGATTAAATTCGCCTTGATATAGCCGATCTCTTTGCACCTGGAAAATTTTCTTATTACATTATTTTTCCTCTGTTCCATTATTGTAAAATAATATTAAGCTTAATCAGATTTGAAATAGAGCTAAGAAAACCTAAAGAAAGAATTTTAAATCCAAAATATATTTCAAATATATATAGTAACTTTTTGTTATTTTTATATTTTTTATATTTTAAATAAAAATATATTTTCTGGCTCAATTATGTGATACTGAAAGGAAAAACAAAAAAATTCATCACAAAACTTGACAATTCTCTAAAAGGGTTTTCTTTTCATTAATTACGTTTTTGTACTCAAAAATGTTAATCGAAAATTTTGTAGTGGACTTTTGGTTTTTCCAATTATAGGAATTTAATTTTTGCAATTTTAATTCCAAAGGAGTAATCATCTGCGCTAAAATTTTAATTTTTTCTTTTAAATTTTCATACAATTTACCTTTTGTGTTGCTTAGATTGTTTTCTAATGAAAAGAAGTTGGTGTTTACTAAAGCTAAAAAATTATTTGGTAAACGGTGTCGTAGTTGGTATATCTGTTGTTTAATAAAATTTTTGTCCTGTATCGTTAAAATACGGTGTTGAATTAGAAAATCAAAATCGTCTAAATTTAATAAATATTAAAGTGCAATAAATTTCGGACTTCAAAACGGTTTGATTACAAAGATTTTTCAAAAGCAAGTGAAGTTCTGAAAACAATAGCGTGGGTTCCACGTCGTTATTTACGAACGTTTTATTTACTTTTTGAACATAAGAAAGTAATGACTTTAAAAATTTCATATAGAGACAAATTTTTCACTATACGGATTATTATTATTAATTCTAATTACATATTTTTTTATATACAATTTATTTACAAAAAATTAAAATTAACGAGAAAGCTAAATGCATTATTAAAAAAACCTACAAAAAAACTAAATGAAATATATAAACATTAAAAAAAATGATGCTAAATTTAGCTCCAAAAAAGCTAATAGGCCACACTGGTCATAAGGGCTTAAAAAGTTAACTAAAAGCGAATTTAAATGTGTCACTTTTTTTATTACAATTTTTTTACAAATGAAGAGATGCCGTTCAATTGTATTTAGTGTTGCCATTAACTCGATTTTTTGAAAAAGTGACTTATGCCACTTTCAAAATAATCGGATCAAATACAAAGTCAAAAACGGAAACATTTATATTAAATTAAGCACAAAAAAATCATTATTAGTATTTAGTATATGATGAAATTATTATTTTATTTAATTTTCAACATTTCATGTTACAAAAGTAAATGTATTCTGTATTATTTTATTATAAAATTTTATAAGCAACGTGCTTTTAATATAATATATACATATATAGAGTTCTATATATGTATATATAGTACGTACGTAAATAATATTATTGTGATCATCTTCAATGTATGCTAGGAATGTATTACAATAGATTTTCTGTAGTAAATTATAATCCTTTCGAGTACTTTCAGAGCCAAGATCCACGTTGAGACTATAAAATGTAAAATGAGATAAACATAAATATGAACAATTATGTGATTAAGTTAAATTATTATTAAAAAATTTCAACTATAAAATAAGTTGATGGATTTCGTTTTGATATAAAAGATTTTTAGCGATTTAAAAGAAAGGCTGATTTTATTATAAAATGTTTCAGGGTATGGTCGTTTTGTGCATAAATTTATTTATTAATTTTATAAAGACCGTTTCATACATACATACATAAATACTTAGATGATTGTCTAGAAATACTGATTCATTCCAGGTAGCACTGCAATTTAGCGTCTCTGTTGAAATGTTGATTAAAACTTTGTTCCTTTTATTGGGTACAAAAACTCATTGAAAGAAATTGAAGTACACTCACACACTAATCAAGTATGTAAAGCACAGCGGTTGTACGTTCCTTAAGAAATCCGAAATGATCCAATTCATAGGATTGTCAACTTGTCGCATTTCTCATCAACCGAAAGTTTTTTTCTTTTGCTATTACAGAACTCAATTTACTTAAAGTCCTCGTTAGCAATTTACTACCGGTCAATTGAATAGCAAAACGAACTGATGTAACGACCGCCATGAACTTTTGAGCACCAGAGATCTTTATTTATTCCACAGTTGCGTATATAGAATAAAAGTTATTACATAGATTTGCGTGGAACCGTGACTAACATCACTTGAGAAATTCAGAATCAAAAGTGTACCTTCTATTGTTACGCAAACAGTTCAGCTATAGAAACTCGTGCCGTTGTCTTAAGTCTCTTCAATTACTTTTTTTTTTTTTTAATTAGGACCAGCACTCAGGGGATGACCCCTATGTATGCAGTGCACTGTGCCCGAACGCAGGGAGAGGGATAGGGTAGAGAAGATTTAAAAGACTTAACTCTTTCACAACTCTGATTTGCACGTTATGTTAATTTTTAAGGCACTGTTGAGGCGCCTCCGCTGTTAAGTAGACGCATTAACTTTGTTAAGCTGTATTAGCAGGCATTTTATTAATTCTTTTACTTCGCCGATATTTCTGCTAACCGACGAAGGAGGGCAATGTTGTGTACCTTAGCTTGGAACAGCATCAATCGCTGTCGGAACAGTTTTTTAAGTGACCAGTGCTATGCCTTCATCACTTAAATAGTCCGACAACAATTAATAAAATGTCTCACTAATGTACATTAGAGAAATTAATGATGTTGATTGACTTGCTCTGGCCAGTGTTTGAACCCAGGCCCCAAGTCATTGTTTGCTTAGTAGTCAACGCGCTTACCACTTCAGCCAACACCGCCCTCAAATTAAAAAATAAATATAAAACTGGTTACTTTAACAGTAATAGTTTGTTCAGATATGTCCAGACCGAAAACCAGTCACGGGCCATGTAGAATTTCGCGATTTCTCTGTAGGAGTGGCTCCAGCAACGATGTGGTCCTTCTCAAGGCCGGCGAAGAATGCTAATTAAAACTTTCATTGACTTCCTTTACTTGAAAAATAGCAGTTGTCCAGTTTATGCTTTAGATCGAAGGAGCGCGTCTTGTGATATCTACGAGTCAGCAGAACCACATTGATTAACGACAGCCGCGCTCAATCGAGTAAGTAAAGCTTCCAGCTACTTATGCCATGCATGGTGCCAGAACTGGGGAGAAAGGGATAGGGTAGACAGATTCCAGAGTTATATCTTCGATCAAATTTATTTTCTTTAAAAAAAAACGAACGGGGTTTTCCCCAGTTTTGTAATTTTTTTTTTCATATTATTTAGTAAGCCACCAGAGCTTTCACTGATGATTTTGAAAGAGTTAACAACACTGGCGGAGCGGATCATTCAAGAGTTACACTGGTTTGGGTGCCAGGACATTCCTGAGTGCACTACCAACGATATTGCTGACGAAATTGCCAAAAAGTGCACATCATATAGTAACACGATGATCTGTCACTTTGCTGGCATTCCTCTGTCTTAGTGAAACCCTATTAGTAACAGTGCTGACAGCGGTCCTGGAGTATTGGGACTCATGCCTGAAGGAACTTTCTACTATTGCAGAAGTTGTAAAGATGAGGAGGAAGAAGAAGTTCTTAATTTTCTATGTAAATCTCCGGCGCTAAGACAATATATCCTCCTTATTAGTACGATAGGGATGGCTTGAGTCGGCAACAGGACACCTACAGGTAATTGACTATGTCCTGTCTGCTATAGGGTATCACAAACTGACCGAATCAACGTTCCCTCGAATCCTAACCTAATCTAGTAAATTCTTCTGTTTGGAAATTTATCCCAATTTTAGATTGTTTTCTGCTATTAAGCGAAGCGCTTCTTAGGTTTGGAAGATTTTTCCAGGTTTAGCCATTTTCTTCGGTCTTAGCATTTCTTTTCTCGTTGCCGAAGCTTCATAAAACCAAAAAAAAAACTGTAAAGTCACCAAATGGAATGAAAACAATCGTCAAAAACGGAAAAGTTTGCATCAGCTGAAAAAATGGCAAAAACAAAATAAGCAAAGCGGAAAAATTTTTCCAAAAACCAAAAAACCGCCAAAACTTCAATAAGTTCAATAAGCATTTTTCTCCTAGAAATATTCGTCGTAATTTATAAAATAATAACTATTCCAGGGAACGAATATTTCTTTAAAGATGAGCTTCTATTCTCGATTTTTCCAAAAGAAATCAATTACAGAAATACGGAGTTTGGTTCAATCTTCTTTCTCCTACCCTTTTTCTTTTTTTTCTTAATGACCTTCTACGTCAAACTTCTAACCCTATCTACTCTTTTGCAGATGACAGCAGCTTAGTTCATTCATATTCATTCAGTAACAGGCCAAACCCGTCGGAGATACGGGCAATGCGGCAAAATATGAATGATACACTAAATCGCGATCTCCGGACAATTTCAAATTGGGGTCATGCTAATAGGGTCAATTTTAATGCACGAAAGACCCAATATGATATGCTCACGCACAGACGTATGCCCGGACATGCTGCTCTATCTGTAAACATGGATGGTATAGATATTGAGGAATCAGAAGCTCTTGATGTTCTTTGCATGAAAATTCATTGTGATGTTCGATGGAATGATCACATTTTTCATGTCTCAAAAGAAGCATTCAAGTGTCTCGGCTTTTTAAGACGGTGTAGGACATACTTCACTCCATCTGATCTCCTTAGTATTTATACCACCTTTATCCGTCCAAAAATGGAATACAACTTTCATGTATGGGCCGGTGCTTCAAAATCTATTTTGAAGTTACTCGACCGCGTACAGGATAGGGCGAAGAAGCTTATCGGTGGCAGTAGGGTAGCCAACTCTATTGACTCACTGGAGCATCGACGTAATGTTGGGTGTGATTCATTGTTCTATCGCTACTACAATGGAATGTGTTCTAATTAAATCAGGGAACTTGTTCCCAAAACCCGTCACTTTTGACGTACAACATGCTCTTCATCAAAAGCCCATCCCTTTGTGGTCGATATATCAGTGAACCGCACCACGCATTACAGAGAGAATTCGTACTTTAGCCGTACTGTTCGCTTGTGGAATAAACTCCCCGCAGAGGTCTTTCCTGCCACTTTCAATGTGTCAGGGTTCAAATCGAATGTCCACAAACACTACTCCCTTTATCTTCTTTCCCAAAACCCATTTTCCCAGTTCCGGCTCAATGCTTTGCATACGTAGGGGTCATCCCCTGAGTGCTGGTCCTAATTAAAAAAAAATATGCGTCAAGGAAAAGCTTAATTAGTTTAGGTTAAGCTGTTAAGCTTATGTAAAGAACATTTCCACTCGGAGATCCAAATAAATCCATTATATGGGTCATCCGTAAGCAATTTAAAGCTCTTTGTGGCCAAAAAAAAACCCCTGTTTGTTATCATTAAACCACTTAATTCCATGGTATGGCAGTTTTTACTTCGCGTTATCAGTAACACCCTCATGGAAACGTTTGCTCCTCCATTTAAGCCTATAAAGTTGAAGCCCTGAAAAGCCGGTCCTTGTTCTGACCACACAATGCGCAAATGAAGATTTACAGAACCTTCCTGTTAATACTCCCAGCTATAGCTCGGAGCTTCCCAAGTCGAGCTTTGACTACAAAGCCCTTGAGACTCTCTACTATACGAGAAACAGTTGGTCCTATACATTTCTCAATTACTGAGTTCCCTACAGCAGTTACAAAAGGTAAATTCATATTCCTTTCTTATTTCTAAGCCGGGTAGCGACTTCGGAAGTAGTTTTGCTAGATCATCAGCGCCGCTTTTATTCCTTTTAATATCGTTTGAATTAAAACTTTGCTAACTCGAAGATATCTCGAGTGTAATAAGATCCACTTTAAATTTTTTCTATTATGAAGGACACATTTACTTTAGAAAACTTTTTGGTCCTTCATTTTAAACGGTCTGTCATGTCTAAAATGCGATTCTGGAGTTTTAAAAAGTACGAGTTCTAATGCCGCGGAACACCAACAACAAAAACGCGCAAAAATCTGTCGTATCACTGAAAAACAGACAAGCAGTAACTTGAGCAGTTTATCTTTGACATTCTTACGAGTTCTCATTTCTAAACCAAAACTCAGACATGGAATGCCGAAATAATTAAAATTTATACTAAAGTTTGATTTTAAAAATGAACTTACCCAACTCCTTGTTTGCTCTTTTCAAATCCAGACTACTTTAAGTAATCCTTCGATTACCTCGAATAAAAACTAAAGATGGAGATGAGATTGAGCTTATTCGTGTAGTAGTTAAGATCCTGCTTCTTAGGAGAGAAAGGTAAAAATAAAACTACAAGGAAAAATAAAAGAAATGGGTTAAGAAATTATGTACAACTAAATTGAATAAAAGTAAAAACACAAACCTTAAGGTGTTACGCAGAAAAAACATTTTTTTGTGGTTAAAACTCAGTCAATACATTTTAAGAAGGGAAGTTTCAAACGAAAATATAATAATAAGTTCGGGGCTAAAAATAGATTCAAATTAATGAAAATAATTGATGCAAAATATATAACTAATTGCAAAACAAACCTTTAATTTCATAGAAATCATTTCAAGTCTCTTCATTGGAAAATTAAATTTAAAAATAAGTAAATTATCAGGATTCATCGGGCAAAATCATTTTTAAGCGATTTGAACCATAGCGTATTTCACCTTTTTTATATCTTAGCCATTCCAGAGATGTAGCCGAAATACTTATATAAAGATCTTTGCCCTGTCCATTTTCGCGACTATTTATAAAAGTCCAGTCTAGGCTGTAAAACCTAGAATTTTGTGCCTTTAATATCTTAAAAACAGCCATGTCATGTAGTATTATGGGCGGCGGTATCCAAACTTTGACAATCGATCGTTTTGGTAGTTCACTAACCGGTATCACCTCGTATTGCCGATGCGGAAAATAGATATCTTTTTGTTTGTTAATAACGCGTCTGATGAAATTCAACGAGTCCATATTCTCACATTGTATAATTTTGATGCCATAACGCCAATACATGCCATCGAACATGCCGATTTTGTTATTGTTGGTTTGTTGTATTTCCCTGGCCAGTTGTTCAAGTAGGCCTTTTTCAATTTGCAGCCAGTCATGTTCGGAAATTTTACCATGCTTGTTATTGCGATCGATAATGGCTATTTGTAGTTGAGGATTGGATCTAACCGGTTCACAGTTCATATCATTTTCCTGTGTTGTAACATAACCTGACTGGGAATTAGTGCTTGTAGAAGATGCTATAGTTGATAGAGCGTTATTACTAAATGATTCACCGCTGCCGGTTCGCCAAAACCCTTGCTGTTGTTGTGTACAACTAACTTGAGGTGATGAAGTGTTACCACTGCTTATGGAAGAACTAAAACGGCTTTGTTTTGCTGGAGTAGCTTTCATATCATTTTGCTTGGAATATTTTTTACTTTCCATCGATCTGTTCGGCCTGTCTTTAAAGGCATTCATTCGATCATACTTTTCCACCTTATGCCGGCATATTTTATATTGAAGTTTCTCTGCATCGTTCAAAGATTTCAAATCACAACCCTTTAACTTTCTCAAATAGTCAAGAGCTTTCAAGTACTCCTTTCTGGCTTGTTCAACATCTATAGATTTTATCTCTTCCACATCACTGTCATCATCCGACAAAATGATAACATCAGTTATGGCCTGCTGCTGAACATTCGTATTTTTTTGTAAATTATCTAGTCTACGTTTTAGCTGGCCAGCTGCTGGGTAAGAAATTAAAGTTTTTTTCGAATTGATTGGAATTTCCATTTCCGGAGTTGTTTTAATTTCTTCAGTAACAGAGTTGAGACATTCAAAAATACGTTTTTCCAAAGCCATTTTTGTAGATTCCTTAACATTATTTGTTGTATTGAAGAGATCTTCTGTATTTGTTTGGCCTATTTCTTTAGGATTAAATATAGCTGAAGAGTGATATTCTGATGTGCACAAATTTCTAGGTGTATTAGCTGTTTTCTCTTGTTCGGAAAATTTTTGATAATTATTTCTTGAAGTTGATAAAATGTCTGCCTGCAAATAGTTTTGGGACATAGTTTGCTGGTGATCATCCTGAACGCGTTTAAATTTTGGAAAAGTTTCGACTTTATCTTGATAGGATTTTGATCTAAAATTTTCTAGTTTATCCAACAGTTGTGTTTCGGTTTGATTTCTACTTTTAGCCGCAAACGTTAGTTCTGTTTTATGATTGCTTGATCGAGAATTTTCATTTTTGTGACGAAAATTTGTAGGAACTTCTGGAGCTGCACGACCTATTTTAGATTGAAAGTATGACGAATCATTTGCAGAATATGGAGGTCTAAGATATTTGGATCCAAAGTCTCCTGTGTTTTCATCGCTAGAATTTGGCATATTTTTGGTCATTGGTAACATTTTTTCAGGTTCACAAAAACTGCTTTCATTGGCGAAGTTTTCTGGTCTAGCATATTTTGCCTCAAAGTTCCCTCCAGTTTCTTTGAAGCTGTTATAAGAATTTTTCATATTGCTGGTCTTGGACGCCATTCTTTCAGAATCAATTGAATAGTTTTGTGATCTAGAATAGTTTGGCCCAAAGTTTCGTCCGGTTTCTTCGTTAAAGTTAAAATAAGAATTTGGCATATTGATGGTCCTAGATGACATTCTTTCCGAACCAACTGAAGAGTTTGGCCCAAAGTTCCGTCCGGTTTCCTCGTTAAAGTTAAAATCAGAATTTGGCATATTGCTGGTCCTAGACGACATTCTTCCAGAATCAGTTGAAGAGTTTGGCCCAAAGTTCGGTCCGGTTTCGTTGAAGCTGTTATACGAATTTGGCATATTGCTGGTCCTGGACGACAGTCGATCAGAATCAATTGAAGAGTTTGGCCCAAAGTTTCCTCCGGTTTCTTCGTTAAAGTTACAATAAGAATTTGGCATATTGCTGGTCCTAGACGGCATTCTTTTAGAGCCAATTGAATAGTTTTGTGATCTAGAATGGTTTGGCCCAAAGTTCTCTTCGGTTTCTTCGTTAAAGTTAAAATCAGAATTTGGTATGTTGCTGGACGACATTCGTTCAGAATCAATTGAAGAGTTTTGTGATCTAGAATAGTTTGGCACAAAGTTTCGCCCAATTTCTTCACCAGCATCATTATAGTTTCGCCAAGAACTAGACATGTTATCGCTCGTTGACATTTCTTCCGTTTGCCCGTCAAAATAACCGCTGCCATCAAAAGTGCTACGATGTGGCTGGTTAGAGGACGAAGAAATGCCATGAGTGCTTTCATATTTTAATATTTCTCTTCGAGCATTATTTCTCCTACTTCTTTGCTTTCGAGATGGTTCCACTATATTTGAAAGTTTCTGGTACATAAATAGCGCACGTTTATAAGTTTTCTCGGCACGGTCTCTTATAGTTTTTAGTTTTGGTTCATTTAAGTTATTGGAATATGTAGTCGGCGGCGTCAGCATGCTTCTACAACGTTCACTCTCTTCATTTACATCCAAGAAACGTGAGGAGTTTTCTGGAAATTCAGAATCTTCGCTGTCCGAATCGAAATAATTTATTGAAAGTTGAAAGCCTTGATGTCGTTGAAATTTGATTGTTTTCTCCATTGTCGCTGTTTCATCAGTGCTATATTTTGGCAAAGGATGTGATGTAGCTGTTTCCATTGTCTCTGTTTCATCAGTGCTATTTGTTGGCAAAGGATGTGATGTAGCTGTTTCCATTGTCTCTGTTTCATCATTGATATTTGTTGGCAAAGGATGTGATGTAGCTGTTTCCTTTCGCCTCTCCTTCTTTTCCGCTTTGATGCAAGCCTGATTAATCAAAATTTCATCTATTTGATTGGCTTCTAGAGGTACTAAATGCATTCCAGAAATTATAAAGGGAATCTTTGCCAAGCATTCAAAGAAAAGTAATCTAGCTGATTCACTATTACATCTGATTAGGAAAAATCCTTTATGAAATCCTACAGGTTCAAAACAGGGAGTTTGAGAATGCTCAATGGTTTCCAATGTTATTGCTATATGGAAAGCAATAATTGGCCAATGTACATACTTTACCCGTTTCAATCTCAGCTCTGCACTATTAGCCACAGTTACACAATTTCTATTTTTAACTAACTGCCGTAACTTTATCTCATCTTTATTGGGCTCAAACTTGTATTCTCTGCGAGTTTTTGCAATATTTAAATACTTCTCCATGTCAGTTGCTGGCAAGTTTCTACTCATCAGATATCTATCAATTACTGCTTGGGCTCTAAAAGCCCTTGATTTATCTCTTGAAGTAAGTGTACCATTTTCTTCTTCCCTCTTACACCTTTTGAATAAATTGAGTGCTATTCGAAATTGCTCTGTTAATTCATGATCGTTAATATCTCTTTGGATAGATTGCTGTTTTTTTGTTGTTTGATTTTGTTTTGTAGTTTGTTGTAGTTTTTTCATTTTTGTTCCCACGAGTAGGCACGTAAGGGGTTGGACAATCCACGCAGTGACGGCGTACATGGACTAGGCAACAACATTTACAACCAACCCGTGCCCTGGCGTCGGAGGGGAGCTGTTAGCGACTAGTTTTCTTTAACCACTAACTAGCCATTCAGGTTCTCGGCACAGCTACCAGCCACCTTAACCTTACAAGTGGTGGATAAGGAGATCTAGATAGAAGGAAATTTATATTGAAGGATATTGTGGGATAAGGAAGGAATGTGGGAATGTCAGTTTTGGTCCGCGGGCAGTGACAAGACACAGCCTAAGCTATGACAAAACTGTATGTGATTACCAACTTCAATTGCTATCAGTTGGTAATTACACAAATTTTGACATAGCTCCCCCTATCCGCCACCTGGGGACGCGCTCGATGGGAGTCTGACAACTCCACACGAGTTAGTTTAAAAATAAATAAAGCAACTTATCTTTAAACGCTAACTCCTATGACAGTATTTCACTTTTGTATAAGTGATCGATGGCAACTGAAAATTCGTACTGAATAGCAACTGAAACTCAGTTGCTATCCGTAGTATAATTCCATCTATAAACGATCCATTAATCTCCAGATCTTTCAACAACTTTCCTAATAAGGTCACAAATTGAGAAATCCTGTCAAAGAATGAAATGATTTCCAATACGTAGATATTTCCAGTTCGTAGTAGAAAGAAGCCTCTTTCGATTTTCAATATAAGACGCTGTTCACATTAATATGTAACCCTTATTTTGCATCCATGGGAAAATTGTAAAGCAGTTGTCGAAAAAATATCATTTTAAGTTGAAATTTTGTGAAAAGAAATCTTTCGAGGCGAAAGAAGAGCGTTAAATTAGAACTGATCGATTTTCTTCCCAACCGAGTGAAGTCAAAATGTTGTGTTACATTTTTTCATATTGATTTTTATTAAACATCAACACAGCAGTCGTTTTGATTTCACTTGAAATACCGCTCTGATCTGTAAGGAAGGCATTTACACAACTAATACAACGAACGAACACATTTAACTACAGTTACAGAAAACTTAATGAAAATGTTTAATAATCACTGAAGAAAAGAAGGAAAAGAAAGCTCTTAAAAGTATTTGTGGGAGAGAAAGCGCGAAAGAGAATCTGAGTTTTACTTTCAAACATTTGCTTAATTAAGCAATTAAAACAATTACTTTTCATATTTATTATTATTATTTTTTAATAATGATAATTTTATTTAAGATTTTGTTTTTAATTTTAACATTTCTTTTATATATGATTGATTTTTAAAAATTATTTTTTTGTTTGTTTTTTTTTTAATTCATTATAATTTGTGTTAATTTCAAGATATTAAACGAAAAGCTTAAAGCTTTTAACGTTGATTAATTAATTATATATTAATAATACATTAAGCTAATTATAACTAATTTGTTTGATTTATTTTTGTTTTGTAATAACTAAAAAAATAAAGGGGGTTTCATAAATATTTGAAAATGGAACTTAAAAACTTAACCATAAACTATAGAAACTAATAATAATAATTTTAATTTATTTAAAGGAAACTTATACGAATTCTATTCTATATACAAGAATTAAGTTTAAAAAAAAAAATTTGGGATAAGCAGAAATTTAATTTCTTTTGATTATTTAGGGATATTTTTATTTATGTTGAAATAAATCGTGATAGTTATTCAAGCAGTTCTTTTTATTTCGTAAGTTATTTTATAAAAAATAAACCAAATTATATACACTTGTTTTTTTATTAATAAACTTTAAAAAATGCCAGTTTATTTTTTCCAAAACAAAATAATTCTGCAATGTATCTTTTTTTTTTTGTTTTAATTTTTTTATTAAGTACATACAAACTACTTAAATTAATTATTATAAATTTATTCAATTTCTTTTTATTTTTTTCTTAATATGCTTTCAGTTCTTTTTTTTTTAATTTAAAATTTTCATTTAATTAAAGTCTCTTTAAATTATTTTGGTTTTGTTTTAGGCATTTAGAAAATAATTTAATAATTATTGTTTAAGCTTGATGTTATATTTATATAAAAAATACTGAAATCAAATCAAATCGTAAACAATAATTATTGTAAAAAAAAAATATAATAGAAAATATAAATATATAGTTTTTGGCAAGCTTAATATTGTTGGTTGCAAGGACAATTAAACAAGATGAAAATTATTGATTTTGATAACGATCATACACTTAAAAGTAGTGTAAAAACAATCAGCCTGTGTGCAGCATCGTTATTTACCAAAGCGTTTCTGTACAAAGTGCTAGCGAGAATCTGCATTGCCAACACCACTTTGTATAGATATTTATATTTTGATATTTATGTTACAAATTCCATATCGAAAACTACACTTCAAATGTCATAAACAGCTGCTGTTCACCATAAAATTTGATGGTATTTTATATTATTAATTAATAGTAAAAAAGCGAATTGATTTTGGTCTTCCTGGTTTCTCCTATCTTGTTTAATCTACCTTGTTTGGTTTGGTTTTTGCAAGGTGAATTTATACAAGGTGGTATCGCCCCAAATTAGTCTTAAAGAATTTAAATAATATGTACTGAAAAATGTAATTTGACATCTAAGAGAAATGAAGATGTGGATGCTTTTTGTTATCTTGGTAGCAAGATAACTAAGGATGATGGTTCAAACATCCACTGGCCAGACCGTATTTCAAATGAAGCTCTGCTCCGAAGAGCTAACTCCTTGCCAGTACACATTGATATTCGTAAACGGAAGTGGACGTGGATAGGCCACATATTGCGAAGACCACAAACAGAAATTGCAAGAACAGCCCTCGACTGGAACCCCCAAGGACAACGCCGCCAAAGTAGGCCCCGTAACACCTGGGTTCGTTGCCTTACACAAGAATGCTTACTTGCTCGAGTATCCTTGAATCAAACAAAAACAATTGCCAGAGATAGAATCAGATGGAGAGAATTCGTTGACGCCCTATGTTCACACTGAACTTTATTTAAGTATTTATGGTGTTCAGAAATGTAATTCTATTTATATTTGGATAAATAAAGGACATATATATATATACTTATATATATAAGAGAAATGAAAAATATTGGCGGCGAAAGTGGGCGAATACAATTACCTGTGCTGTCGAGACCACCTTGTATAAATTTAATAAATACTTTGTTTTCAATATTCTGCAGCATTTTTAAAACGTCAACTTAACTATTGAAATGAAATAAAGCCTTTTTTCATAAACGTCTAATTTATTGCTAAAATATAAATATGTAATAATACAAATATATTTAATGATAGATTACAGAAATTAAAGAAAACTTAACAAAAAGTTTTCATAGAAAACAATTTTATAATAAAGAAAGTATTAAACGCAAAAGAAAACATAAACGAGAGTTACAGAATACGAATACTAATTAAAAGAGTAATAAAATAGTTAATAGGAAACTACCAGAGAGCGGATTAAAAGTTTTGAAATAAAAATAAATAAGTTTATTAAGGCTCATAAGAGATAAAGTAGAAAATTTCTTGATTTTTTCATTTTTTTTTGTGGTATAGACAGTTAACACCAAAGTGAGAGCCTTTGCTGCACAGTTTATACATAATTTAATAATAACCCAGTGTTTATTTTTAAAAATTCGTGTTAGTATTTTACGTACATAAATTAATTTACAAAATTTAATTTTTAAATTTTTTCTCAATTTACAAGTATTTAACAGATTTTGAAGTGTTTATATATATAAAACGATACAACATATAACTTGATTCTAACATAGCATTCGTTGCAGAAAATAAATATGTACGTCTGTTTTGATAGAACATACTCACACTGAGTAAGAGAAAACAGACTGAAATAAAATGAACCTCGTTGCACATAAAAGTTAATCTAATTATAAGTTTAATTGAGTACTAATTGTGTTTGCCGTTTTAACTGAAAGCTTAAACCTCGCAAAATTGCCATACTATACCAAAAAGTGGCAGCACTATACTTCAAATGTCAAATCTTTCTAAGCAGTTTTGCATAGTATACAGAAGAAGAACAACAAATTTTGTCCTTTTAATTCTTATGAATTTAAAGCGAAAAGTGTATGTGCTATAGTTTTTTAGTAAGCTTAACCCACCAATGTTGGCCGCTTAAACTCTCAAAATGAAGTAGGTAATTTTCATATTAAAAACACATATCACAGATTAAAGATGACTAAATCTGTGATCGGGAACTCTTACATGATTACCCTTAACTTCGTTCCTCATTTATAAAACGATTTTTTTTTTTTTTGGAAATAATAAGATTTTAAAGTTTTTATGTTGGATTTAATGTCTCTGCTGATTTTTGTTTTTGCAATAATTGATGAAACAGGTTAATATAGTTTCATTAATACTTTTTATCATTAACTTAAATTTTTTTAAATATTTTAATCGTATGTTCACGTTTCGAATGTTTCTTTTTCAGATTAATAACAAAATTTTACAAGGTTAACTTTATGTAAAATTCAAAAGTTTTAATTCAATTTGTCTATTAAAAGGACAAGAAATGGCGTGAATGACTTAAAAAACAAGTTTTGTGGCAAACAAAGCAGATTTAAAGAAAAGCAGGTGAGTTATATACTTTATTTAAATTTATATATTTTATATTATGCCAGACATATTAAAGGGACCGAATCAACGGACCCAAGTGCGTCACGTCTCAGATGTGGCGGCCCTCGTAACCTAACCTATTTTTATTCATTGTAAAAGTTATTTACTATTAGAAACAGCAGAACAAAAATTAAATTTGCCGACACGAATATCTATTGTGTCACCCTGTGAATAAGCAAATAACCAAATTTTTTTCATAATTTTATGAGCCATCTTACAAAGAACAGGAATACTATACAAAATCCTTGAAAATAACGGAAACCAACCAATGTAATATTAGTTAGGAAAAACAATAGGCTTTTTCAAGCGATTAAGCATATATTAAAAAAAGTCCAGGTACGATTTATTGAAATTAAAAAAAATATGTGTATCCATCAAAAACCTCTCGATGGCTTAATATAAGAAAGGCGTAACTCGATTTAATTTTTCTTTAAGTTTGAACTAAACATCGCAATAAAATCCGTAAATTTTAGAGTACATATAAAAATGTTTTAGTGAAATTTTTATTAAAAAAAAGTTAACAAATCTTATGCTTCAATTTATTTTAATTTAAAAGCATTGTGTATTTGACATTTATCTAACAGAATAGGCAAAAACGCTTTTTAAAAACAATCGAGTCACGCCTTTTTTATATTAAGCCATCGCTCTACTAATACTTTTCCAAATAATTTCTAAATTAACAGTTTAGGATTATGTATTTTAAAAATAAATTCTAAATTCATGGATTTTTTAAAAATATTTAAAATGACTGGGATGATAGAAAGAACTTTTTGTTTACAAAAATCAAGAAACTTTCTTTCAAAGTTTTGGAAATTATAATTAAATAGAAGTTTCTTTCTCTTAACCACTCTTTTAATTTCAAAACCTATTTCTTTTTTTTTATTTATCACTCTTTTTCATCCATTTATTTTTTAAATCTAAAAAAGACATAAATAATTCTTTTTTTTACCAAACACTTCTCTTATTTAATCAAATAAAATAAGAGTCTTTATAACAGCACAATAACAATGTGTTCTTAATTTACATATGTATACGGAATTAAATTCAATGAGATGGGATAATAAATTTGTTTGAAAAGAAAAAAAGATAATTCTTACATTTTTTTGTGGTTTAAAAAGTATCGCCAGCGTACCAGGGATGTATCCAGGGAGCTGAGGGTGGTGGTGTGGGCGGATATATAGTAGGAGAGGGCAGACCGTGTGCACCGGCTGCAGCTACACCCGGCAAATGTGGTGGATATGGATTAACCAAGGCTGGCGCTGAGAAAGGAGCTGCCACACCAAATAAAGCTGCTGAGGCAGCAGCAGCATGAGCGGCCATTGAAGTTGACGAAGCTGAGGCAGAAGAGGCGTTACTAGCACAATTGGATGCTGTTACATTTGAGCCATTTGTAGCAGAAGCAGAGGAATTGTGATTGTTGTTATTATTGGACGTTAAAGATGCTACTGAAAAGTTGGATGATTTATTACCAGCTGTTACTAAGGACGAAGTTGAAGCTAAAGAAGATGCAGAGGCATTGGAAGAGGATCTTTGCTGATGATTTTCTTGTGCCAAATGATTTGTAGCAGTCGATCCGTGATTTGCACCAAACATTGAAAGAAAATCACTTGCTGAAGCAGCCAGGGAAGGGTGTGTAGAATTGCCATTGCGTTGATGGGCAGAAGAGGAGTTCGAGACTGCCGATGAAGAAGAACTGGAAGAACGTTTATGGCCAGAACTGTTTGAATTTGTTACAGCTGCCGCTGTTGAAGTTGCACCCAACCAATCGAACGGATTGGCAAATGGATTCACCGCACTCAAAGTTGAATTTGCGGCTGCTGCTGTTAGAGGAGGACTTAGCATGGTGGCTGCGGCTGCAGCGGCTGCCGAATAATACGCGGCAGCACTTTCAGCAGCAGCGGCGGCTGCCAATTGTTGAGCAGCTGTGACAGACAGTCTTTGGGCCGCTGTAGAAGACGTGGAACCCGTACCAACACCTGACTTATGCGAAGAGACGGCAGAAATTGATGATTTACTTTGGTTGGCGGCCTTTTCAGCCTGTTGCAGGTGATGTTGCTGTAAGAGTTGTTGCTGATGATGATGGAATTGTTGCAAAACATTTTGCTGCTGTTGCAATAAATGTTGCCGAGCAGCCGCGGATGTTGCTGATGATGATGTTGAGGATGAGGATGACAACGGGGAGTACAACATATCAAGCGCATTATGAGGTGGTGGTGCTAAAGGTGTTGTCTTGTGTGTGGAACTTGTATTTGATTTATTATTGCCGCCATGAGCAGCTATAATAGAAGAGTTTTCAGTTTTTGTAACACCATTACTGGAATGATGATGCCTTGAGTTTGAAGACTCTCTGTGGTTTTGTAGCTGTGATTCTTGCGATGTTGTGGATGCTGCCGATGTAGCTGCTACTAGTGCTGTTTGCGCATGTTGTCCTCCCCAACCCAATTCCTAGCTTATACGCGATCTTTTATTGGGTGGTTGCTCTTGATTTCTTATCATGAAAGTCAACTGAGTCATGTATTTTAAAATGTCGCGCACCTGCACTAAAGGAATGTTTTCGTTATGCTGGCGATCGTGTTCCATGAGAACCTTCAGTTGATGTCTATAAAAAGGAAATTACGAAAGTTAAATAATTCTCAAGTTATTTTTTTTTATTTGACAACTCACCTATTGCCTTTGTATAGTTCAACTCCCAGGGCCTCAATTAAACGCTTGCACTGATCCAGCGGTACTTGTGGATAGAAATATTTTTGGAAATCGGTCAAGGTCATCAATTGCTCATTGTCATTGTAGGCTTTCATATTGATACACGGCACAAGATTATTTTCAACATAAACTTTTTGCATCTTGTAGGGCTGCATATTTAAATTATTGGCGGGTATTTCGGGTATAACATTCAAACGCTGGGCATTGTCAACTGCTGCTGCTGCTGCCATGGCAGCATGTCGCTGCAAATGCATACTTGCTGAGTTAACCTGTGAGGTGTTAGATGAGTTCGACGCGTTGCGACCGTTCTGTTGGGAATGATGTTGAGCAACAGCAGCGGCTGCTAAACGCTGTTGACTTTGCTGCTGCGCGGCAGCTGCAACAGCCGCTTGTTGCTGCTGCTGTTGTTGATGTTGTTGCAAATAGGCAGATGCTGCTTGCAGAGACCTTCGGGGGGAAGATAAATCGATTACTTCCATTGGTGTGGGTGTAGTAGTAGAAGAGGAGGAAAGTTGTGATTGTGAGCTGTACGTGTAGTTACGGTGGTGGTTATTGTAAGAAGTCAGTTTCGTTCGACCAGATGAGGGCGAATGGGAAGAGGAGGATGTGGAAGAAGTGGAAGGAGAAGGCAGTAGCGAATTGGACGCTAATCCTAGAGCATTTGTGGAACAGATGACACTTTTTTGTCGGTTTCCTCCAGTAGAGGAGGATGATGAGGACGCAGAAGAAGGCGAATGGGCAGCACTGCTCTGATTAAAATGTGGCGGCAATTGTGGCGTTATTGTAACATGAGGATTAGGTACTATGGACACTGAAGTGCTACTACCTACACTACCTAACCCTAAACCTCCATTTGCTGGCGATATCGGTGGTGATATGAAAGGCACAAAATTGTTGGAGGCATTTGTTTGTATAAACGTGGAAAGATCAGGATTTGATAAAACTTTTTGTACAACCGCTCTCATTTCATCATTCATTTTGAATTTCTTTTCAAAATCTTCTAAGGCCGCCGAAGAATTTAAAGGTACTGTATTATTTGTTGCCGCCAACGAGGACGCTGAACGTTGAGTGGCTTTATGTTGGGCATCCATATTATTAACTGGTATATGAGGAGGCACATGAGGTTTAGTAAAATGGCCATTATTTCGCGAGTTTAAATCAGAATTTGAAGTACCTGCCACTGAAATATTTTTCGCCTTATTGGGATTATAGTCCAACATAGTTATCAAATCTGTGTCTAAAGGCAAAGAGGGCAAGGGAGGAAATGGACTCTTATTATTGCCCATTAAATTGCCAGAATTTTTAAATTGCTGCGTCAAGGCTAAACGTTGACTTGGAGTCAATTGATTCCACAAAGCTAAGTTATTAAAATCTTGGGGTGTGGCCGGTGCAGAAGATGCAGCCAAATTGAAATTATTTGCCATCAAAGCATTAGAAGCGGCTGCTGCCAAGGGAGAAGTTGAAATCGTAGATGGTGAAGGTGAGTGTTTCAGACTGCTGAAATGATTATGAGAATGTACTGGATTTAAGGAAGTATTTATATGTCTGGATTGGGTCATTGGTTGGGAGGGTCTCTGTTGTTGTGTTTGTTGTTGTTGTTGTTGCAGCAACGTTTGCTCGATACTAGACCTAGAAACATTATATATACATATATATACAGGTTGATTGATTTATGATTTTACTTGTGATTTCGATTTTGTCATTTTATTAACTTTTCTTTTATTTGCTTTTAATTGAATCTATTTTATTAATTACGTTTAATAAATTTTTACAAAATATTTTTCAAATTTAATTGTAATTATTCGATTTGTTCGTTTTTTTTTTTTTTTTTTTTTTTTGAAAATTTTAATATTTATTTAAGTTAATTTTATAGTAATAAAAGCGAATATTTTTTTTCTTTTGGAAATCGGTTTAGCTTTACACAGGATAATATAACCAATTAATAGATTTATAACTAAATAATACTAGTAGCTTTTGACTTTTATAAAATTAAATATAATAAAGTGGTTTTATTCAACCTATTTTACTTTTGGACTTGAATTTATTAACATATTAAAATTATTACCAAGTTCCCCGATTGATCTTAAATCAGATAAAACTTAGAATGGCGTAAAACAATAAATCATTCCACGATAGAGTATGGATTTGAACTCGAGTCCATCGAAATTCTTTTGAATTAATTTAAATTTTTAAATAATTGTGTTCAAAAAGCTTTACATTACGGATGAAAAGCTAAACATAGTAATTTTGTTGTAGGATCTATTATAATTGATTTTTTTTAATATAGAGTTGAAAATTTTTTTAGTATTAGGTGTATTGAATTGAATTTGTTTTGAGGAAATCAATATAAAGAAAATATACTCAAATTACGACTTGAAATCTAAGAGATCAATAATATAAGCCCCCCCCCCCCCCTAAAGTAGGCAAAAAAAAACTTTATGTGAGGCCAAAATTTCTTGCTGAAATTTTAATTTACCAGGGATAAAAAGCAATAAAAGAAAGTATGACTCATTTTGTTTACACTTCATATTTTTATTTAAGTCATAATAACTTGAAAAAAATATTTTCACTTGTAAATACAATACAATATTATATTACTGTAACTTCTTCTTCTGCCTCTCTTTATCTTCAGATAAGCTATAATGATCGCATAATGATCTTAAACGCAAATAGTGACTCTTTAAAAGTTAAAAAAAGATATCGGTTGCAATATGTACAAAGATTTCATTTAGCAAGTGTTGCCAAATTCTTTTCATTTAATAAAATTAAATTAACAAAACTAAACTTCAGAAATTACTCAAAACATAGATCAATTTCTAGTCCAAAAATATGATCAGTTCTATATGTCATTTAAATATTGAGAAATGTCACTGCATTGTTATTATGAGAACAATACTTTGATAATTCCCAATATTTTCAATAGTAAAAACTAGAAAACTTAATTATAATTAAAAATTTTACACTAAACATTTTTAAACGTTTTTATCATAAAAATATTTCAGTACGATCAAAAGCAAGGCGACATTTTCCTTTAAAAACAATGCCCATAATTATAGTCATAACTAAAGTATAGATATGTAAGTACATTAAAGATAAAAGAAACTCACTCTTATCTAAACATTCTCGGTGGTTTAAACTATGAAATGTTAAACTGTGAAATATCACTGGTTAAATTTTTGTTAAAAATCATGATATATCTACTATAGGCCGGCAACAGTGCAGTTTAAATGTAAAAGCTTGCTTTAGGCACATCTAAAAATAACAGAAGTTGTTTTTGACAAAATTAACACCAAATTTTTTTAGCTTATCTGCAAAATTTTGCAATGCTATAACAGCACACTGAAGTTGAGTTTTAAATGATGTCATATAAGTTGTGGTGATTTGATAAAATTTATTTGGTCATTATTTTATGTATTTCCCCCACAAACAATACAACATAGACAGTGCAGTGCAATCGATTTGAATAAGGGAGACACAATTGCGGTATTTTTATCATTTTAAAAAAGAGAATAAAAAAATGCAAAGCTTTTGATTATTACCCAGATAAACGTTATTTGTCAAAGCAATCATACTTTAGGTTACAGTTAACTAACAATCGATGTGGATCTTTGTCGTAAAAACTAGACCCCTTCGTTAAATTAATCAGAGTGAATTAATTGCATCTCTAGCTGAGTGACATTCTTTTTTTTATACTGCCAACTAAAAGATCGCCTCTCACACAAATGCATGCATATGCATGTCCGGCGTTGCCACTTTTCTTAATTCGCCTTGATTACAAGTATAAAAATCTTATGATAAATATCACAAAGTAAATAAGTTTATATAAAAAAAAAATACATATTCGCTTTTATTATATATAAAAAAACATTAAATAATTATTATATTGATTTTATGTTAAATATGGAAAAATTGTGATTATAGTTAATAGCAATTTAATCATTATAACTATTTTGTTTAAATCTGTTTGTACACGCATTATATATAATGTATCTAGGAATTGTTTGGCGTAAATTGCATTTTGCATTATATTATTTCATTATAATAGTAAAATTTATTTTTAAAAATATAAACATTTGGGTTTTTTTTTTTATTTACCGTTTTGGGAAGCAGGGGTTTGGTGAAGGAAATTTCATTATTATTTTTTTTTTAATTATTTTATTATCTTAAATTCTTTATGGTATTTCTGTACGTAAAAGCAACAACAAGAAAATAAACACAATAGTAAAGTTGTAGAAGGTATAAATATTTGCAAATTTGTTTTGTTTAAAAAAAATGTTCAAACAACTAAACAAGTTCATCTTTAAACAGCAAAACAAGCAAATACTTCTAGACAAGATCGTAGAAGAGAACGTTAAAAGGCGGGCAGGTTTAAGAGCGAGTGAGAAATTTTAAAATCAATCAAACAAAACAAAATATGTGTTTTAATTAAAAAGAAAGAAAAAAAGATTATGTTTTTCAAATGTTGTAGTTCTTTTTTAACAAAAAAAAAAACTCAAGTTAGAAATAAAATTTGTATGTATGCATGTTTTTTATATCAAATCAAAATAGAAATTTTCTTTATATTAAATAAGATTATAAGATAAATTTGGCCAAGAAATTATTGAATAACACAAATCTTAAAAAAAGCCATAAAAACGCATGCAGAATTTAAGCTTTTCAAATTCTAAAGCAAACTTGTTTAATACTTCATGAATCGTAAGACTGACTACATTTACTAAATTTGGAATAAAAAAATAGTCGTTACACGCATTTTTTAATAAAAAGAATATCTTAGAGGGTTCAATGCAAATGTAATTGCAAAATATTTTGCATTTTTTTTTTTTTTGACAATTCAACAAAATATCAAAACCAACAACTGTCAAAGTCCAATGCAAAAGCTCAGCCGAGATCCTAACCTAAATGTCAAACTCTACATATAAATAAGTAATTCCAAAGTTTGATATCATACATATCGTCAGCTAAAACGCAAACGGCCCTTCATCAGTTTGCAGCAATGCAATAAGAAACTGTGTAAATAAGCTATACCTGCAAGATATGCAACGTATGCAAGAGCAGTTTTCAACCAAGAGTGATTACCCCCACTGGTGAAAATCATGCTGATTAAAACTATACTTTTGGTTTAAACCAGTATTTAGCTTCTCCTGTAAAATTTCAAAAATGATACATAGGGCCGTTTTTTTAGCTGACGATATGCACTTTTTCTCCATTGCATAGAATTTGTCAATATGTCTGGTTTAGCTAAATAATTTCTAGAAAAACGCCATAGCATTTTTGCAAAATAATTTGCATTAACTCTGCTTTTATAAAACAAAATTGAATTTAAAGATTTTCTTGTATTTTTTTTTTTTGTCATTTAAAAATACTAAACATCAATAATACATTTACTTGCAAGGTAGTGTTAATATTAAAACAAATAACCCATTACAAAAATAAAATGGCGTTTTATTGTTGTTTCTGCCTTATCCTGTCAAAAAAAATATTCGAGTTTTTTCAATTTGCTTTCCCACTATTTTTCTCACAACAACAATTTAGTACAAATTTGACAGGATTTATGAAATCAGCTGTGCTATTACCACTACCTGGTAAGTAAATATACCGTGCTAAACATATTAATATAGTATATATTATATATAGTACTCAAGGTGAATTTATAACAGTGAACCGCGACAACTCAGCTGATTATACTTGTCTTCTTTCTTTTATTATGCGAAGTGAAGCGAATATTCCTGATATAAATACACCCTGAGTATTATAAAAAAAAATATATAAAATATATAAAACTATTTTTACCGCTTTAAAAATACTAATTTAATCAAAATAAACTATGTAGATAAAGTCCAGTGCACGGTAAAATATGTCTATAATAAATAGATGACTCAATACTGAAACATAATGGCCGATTAAAAGTATCTCAAATTGCATTTTTTTTTACTTTTTTTGTTTATTTTAAATAATCGATTTCCCTTTGTTAGTTTCTCAAATTTTAATTACAAAAAGTTATATAAAAGTTTACACTAATGGTTTCTCTAGAGCCGAATTAATAAGTCTTAAGGTTGATTTACAGTGTAGTCCTTATAGTAAGGAAAGTATGTACTAGCAAAGTATGTAATTCACTTTTTGAAAAAAAAAAATGAAAGTCTTAAGCTACGTTCACACTTATCAAACATTTGTCGAAAAAAGCGTTTCCAACAGAAAAACTCAAATTTTATTTTAAATATGGGCTCGTATTTGTTAAAAAATCATATAAAAACAGCTTTATTTGTATAAGGTGCCAAAGCATCTGAGAAATTTTGTTTTGTAATATAAATACCAGTTTAAATGTGTGGTTAGGTTTTTGTTTTTTTTTTGTTGACAAATATTTGTCAAGTGTTAACGTAGCTTTAAAGTAGTTTTTAATGTATAAATATAACAACACGCCTAAATATGTATGTATATGCATTATAAAATTACAAATCCTTACCTAAGCATGCTTTTTTACGCAAAAGATTTTATTTAATACAAAAAAAAAAAAGAAATAATCAAGTTAAAAACTACAACAACACGAAAAACATGAGTAAAAAAGGAAGAATTAAAAAAAAATGTAAATATAAAAGGGAAACATGAAGTTCTTTTTATAATGAATTTTTAATTTTTCTATAAAAATAGGAGAAAATTAATTTGAAAAAAAATTAACTAAATCAAATGCGTGCACAACAAAATTTTATTTTTTTTTTTAATTTAAAAAGAAACTGATATTAAAAATTTTATTCAAAACAAAAAAAATCAATAAAATTTTTAATTTTTTTTTTTTTTTTTTTTACGAAAAAGGTGCTTCTTCTCTTTTTAAAAAAATGAAAATGATTTTTTCAGCACCTTTTTTTATTTTTTTTTTGAACAAATTCTATTGTGTGGTTTACCAAAACCAATCAATGTCTTTTTTTTAACAATTGAAAGCCAATTTTACTCAATTAGTTTTTTAAAAATCGATATTTTGTTACGTAAAAAAAATAATTTTAATAATTTTGTTTAGATTTGAGAGAGTAAATAGGAAAAAACGAATTACAACTAAATTTGAAAAACACAATTATATTGAATCTAACAATACAAGAAGAAATCATATTTTAATATATTGTATGATTGTCTATAAAATAAAAGTTGTAATTGTAAATTACAAAATGAATTTAATGTGAGCTTTTTTTCTTATTCCACCCCAATTTTAATTGAAAAACGGGGGGGGAACAAAGAAAAAAGGTTTCGAAATGCGTTAAAAAACCACAAAATATTTACTTACATATGATTAGAATTTTGTTGTCCAGCCGATCGTACTAGCGGCGGTGGAGCATTACCCTGGCCATGATTATTAACTGGTTGCATAGATATAGTGGCATTATTGTAGCCACCATACGGCTGCCGATTATTCAAAATGAGATTCTCCATTGGATTGCGATATTGATTGCGGGTATTGGCGGCATGTGTTTGTTGGGCCTGCTGCAATGATAAAATCAAATTAAAAGTGTTTAATTATTTAATATAATTTTCAATTAAGGAAATAAAACTATTTAAATTTCGTATAAATATTTTGAATATAATCTTGGAAGTTACACCTCAACATGTTTGTAAAGCAGAGTAATGAGCAGCCTGGCGTAGGCATCACTCTGTCTCTTTGTAATACTCTGGAAAATACGAATTCAAGTAAAATTCGATAAGATAAATTCAAAAATACTATTTTGGGAATATCTTAGATTTTTTAATTATACCCCAAAATTGCTTTACCACAACCCTAAAAAGTGTTGGTTAAAGAAATTGGGAAAAGGTATTTAAAATTACAAGTCAAAGTTTAAATCACGGATGTTACTCTGCATTGCGATGCGAAAGCAAATCCGATGCGAAAAAAATGTAATTAAGATACAAATACGAACAGTTTTCTTCTTATCGCATCGCAATACAGAGTAACCACCCCCCCCCCCCCCCTGGTGGCATCTTTTGCAGCTTGTAGTTTTGTCGTCCCCATGGTTACAAAATACATTTTTTTGGTACAGTTTTTGGACATCCCAACAAGGCATTTTCTATTTCGAATTGCAAGAATATCTCTCTAATTTTAGTTAAACTACAGTTTATTCAAATACCTTTTAGCGTGCTGATTCTTTTTCCAAGTTCTTTTTGAAAATTTCATTTTAACATGTAGCTTATTGGTGATTAAGCAAGAACAAAAACATGACTAGAATGAAATTTTATAGTTTACAAGCAAGAATTATTTTGACAAATTTTTACATATTTTAAGAATATTTGTTGCTATTAATAAGGGGCTACTCACATGTTACGTAACGATCTTATAGAGTAGGGGTTATATTTGGTAGGAAGGTGATAATTAATATGAAATTTTAATTTTCGCAAATTCATGAACGATTTTGGAAAACTTGGGAGTTATTTGTTGCTATTTAAAACAAATTTTTAGAATCTTTTGAGTTAAAAAAAGAAATTTTGCGAAAGTTGTTGATGTTTCTAAATTTTGCAAAAAAAAAAATCTACATAAAAATCTATAAGATTTTAATTAGTAAAACTAGACAAAGGAAATAAACAAACAACTTTCTTTTCAACATTTCTTTTATGAATAGAGTTTTTTGTTCTTTATTAAAAAGATGTACACAGATTTATATCACGGCTTATAAATTAATTACCAATTAAAGTTATCAACTATTTAAAAATTATGTAAAGGTGTTGAAAGTATTTATAGTTAAAAATAAGTTTTTTGTTAATAATAAATATTAGAAACTTAACTAAATGTAAAATAAATAAAACTACAGAATTAATAAAGTTATAAAAGGATTTACATATTAATATTTTACAAGGATTAGTGGATTTTTTTGAAGTTCTTGCAAGTTTCCACATATTATTTAATTTATATACATATGTATGTATTTGCTATCTTACAAAAACCATCGTCTTCTATGGAAGATTTTTATTTGGATTATATTGGAATCATTTTCTTTGTCTTGAACGTTTTACACCAATAACTGTGCCTCCTGTTGTCACCGGGGCTGTTGGATTACCAGCAGTGTATTGTTTGTTTCTATGTGTAGTTGTTTTGCTCTTGTTGTTGTTGTTGTGTTTTGGGTGATGGCGAGGTTGATGGATGTTTTGGGGGTATATGTGGGCTTGATGTATATTGTACATCTGGAAATGTTTAGTGTGAAGGGGAAAGGATAGATAAACTAATTAATAATTTGTGTATGTGCGTGTGTGTGTATATGCTTTTCTTCAATATTACATTACAACAATCAATCAACACTACTTTAAAAATTAAACAACTACATAAGTATGTACATATGTATGTACATGCCTCCAAATTTCAATAAAAAGCATGTACATACATACATATGTATGTATACAACACTACTACATAAGAGCAAATAATATTATACGACAAGAATCATAATATTGAAAAAAAATCTAATTTATCTCTTTTCGAACCAAATATGGTACTTTGGAGAAATCCACTTTTGATCTTAAACGCCAACAATTCGAAACATTAATGGGCTGTTCACATTATACGATCCATATATCGCACTTGATCAACTACAGGGTATTAACTCAAAATTTTCTATCACAAAGAGAGATACAAATGTATTTTTTTTTTTTGAAAGAGTGAAGACAATTGTGTAAAATTTTTACAGTGGGTAGATGTGACCACTGTACATCAACTACATATGTATGTACATACATACACACATACACATGTACATGTGGAGTTGTTTTCGTGTTTTATTCATTAACTTTCAGTATCTATAGATGTTTTAATACGTAACAATTTTAAATCCCTTCCCTTAAAGACCATTACGTAATAGACATGTACTTGAAGATCCTCTTATACGTAAATATGTTCCGATTTTTTTCTATAAGTTTGTAATACTGTAGACGCTTGTAAACTAGAACCACTTTGTTCCTAATTTTTGAGAAGTTTTAACTTCCAAAGGTTTTTTTTTTTTTTTTGTTAGGATCAGCACTTAGGGGATGACCCCTACTTATGCAATGCATTGTGCCAGAACTAGAGAGGAAAGGAAAGGAATAGAGTAGTGAAGATATATATGTAGATGTTTTGAAATGTAGAGGAAAGCTTAATTCAGAAACGTTAGTACAGAACCACTTTGTTCCCGGTGTAGTTCTAATTTTCGAGAAGTTGTAATTTCCAAAAGTTTCTTTTTTAAATAAAAAGTAACACAAAAGTGCATCTTCGTTTAGAAAATACAAAAAAAAGACACTTCTGCATAGATTTTTTTAATTGTATTTATTTAAATCGAACACAAAACATACCATTTCATTAAAATTCATCACAGTTTAATAGATAAATAAATATATTTTAAAAATTCATATGTATGTGTGTAACTACTAATTGTTAATAACGCACTAATGAACAAAAATGCACGAATAATAAAAATTACATATGTAAGTAATACGGGATTCCCCTTTTTTACTATGTCGAAGCCAAATAAAATCTTTAAGGTCAATTTTTCAGAGCATGTTAAGTATTAAAA
Source organism: Lypha dubia (assembly GCA_947311025.1). Classification (NCBI taxonomy): domain Eukaryota; kingdom Metazoa; phylum Arthropoda; class Insecta; order Diptera; family Tachinidae; genus Lypha; species Lypha dubia. The sequence goes on along the minus strand of OX371262.1, from coordinate 5,091,986 downwards.
ACGTTGGTTCTAATTTACGAGCGTCTACTGCACTTAGTAAGTAAAATTTTATACATATGTAACTACTAATTGTTAATCATTCCGGTATGTTCTACATTCCGAGTGAAATTTTCACTTCTAAATTGTTCAAAGCATTGGTGGTAAAAATAAAAATTTACGATATTTGTGTTTATTTGTGTTAATTTTTTTTATAATTTTTGAGTGTTATAAAAATAAACAGAAAATAAAACCACACTGAAATTAGAACCGTCAGTTTTCTTGCGGTGCATTAAAAATGTTGATTATGATTTTCGAAAGATTTGAATTACCAAGAGTTCTAATTTACGTGCGTCTACTGTAAAATACAAATTTAATTCTCCACCAACTTTGTTAAAAATTACAAGAAAAAGAGGTTAGAAAGAAGTAAAACAATTACTTACATATAAGTTCGCTCGGTAAAAAAGAAAAAACAATGAAACTTGGGTGTTTTCTTGTTTCAGATATTGGGTAGAACAGCCAATCAGTTTAATTTCACTTACATACATATGTATGTACTATATCTACATATGTATGTGTACATACATATGCATATTATGTATGTATGTACATACATAGGTACCTACAGTTTTTTTTTATTATAGAAATTAAAATCTGATATACTTATAAATTATAGCTGTACATACTAATATTTTAATTTCATTAGATTTTATAGCAATATGTACATACCTATGTATGTATGTAGTATCTGGCTGCTAGTAAAAATTATTAAGTAGAAAATAGTATAGAAAAAACAACACTGAAGCTAAATGACGACAATATAGCCTCGCTCAAGCGGGGCCTTAGTACGTGTACAAAGAAAAATATTTAAGTAAAAATAATTTTTGAAATAACAAACACAATGTTTAAAGCAAAACCACTAAAACAGTAAAATAGAAAATAAAACTTATTTGAATCTCGCACAAATGGGGCCTCTCACTTGAAAAATAAAGCAAAAAATAGAAAAAACGAAATTTATACAAGCATTCATGTACAAGTTTATTAAATTTTGCAATCTAACTACACATCGATGTTGTTGTTTAATTTCTTTAAAGCTAAAAGCATTTGCAAAAACAAGAAGAGGATGAATGACTGTGTTAAGTAAGTATACAAACATATGTATATGTATGTACATACATATGTACATACCTATGTAGTAGAAGCAGACATTCAGACAACAAACATAATTTGTAGTAAAAATCTAATAATAATAATGTTGTTGCTGTAATTATTAATTATCTACAAACTGTATGTACATATGTACATATGTATGTATGAACATGCATGTATGTATGTACATACATATGTATGAACATGCATATGTACATATCGTTACCTTAATATATGTATGTAGATAGGGTTAAATACATATTTTTTTTAAATTTATTATTTTTTTTTTATTATTTCGATAGCTTGAAGATTTTATATAAAATATATGTACATATGTATGTACATACTTATGAGATAGGGCCTTTCTATAGTATGATAACGATTTGTACATAGAGATAAACATGTACATACATATAAATGTATATATGTACATACTTATGTATGCATGTACATACATTTAATCATACACACATGCATACGTATACATACATATGTACATATGCATGTGTGCAAATCTAGCAGACTGAATTGGATGTTTTTGGATAAGTAGGCCAACTTCATTTGTAGTTTTTCATTTTTTTTTTATTTTTATTAAATGCCTTTCTAACTATTTTATGCTAAAAAAACAAGAACAACAATAATAATAATGATAAAGAGCAAATACTTGTACATATAAATTTATTTACACGACATCGCTGCACCACCTTTATTTACGACTTGAACTAACGCGATAGACACGTCATATGATAGGTATGATGAGATTTATTAAAGATTTTAAAACAAAAACAAATATGTACATAAATAAAAAAAAACATTGAAGTGACGTTTACAGTGGTAATTGTTTTTGGGGTCAACTAAAAATAAATACATACATATGTACATATGTATGTACATAAATATTATTACACTAAAGCATACCGTGCCTTTGCTGCAACAGAGTGATAACTCACAAATAAATTTTGCAGTAAATGAGTTTTAAGGTTTGAATTCGCTAAAAACTTAATGTTAAAAGAAAATTTTACACCTATTTCCCTTAAAAGTTTAGATTATTTGGATGAAAGAAGAAATATGACAATTAATTTTGCATTATTATCGCGAATAAACATTCCCATGAAAAAACTCCCAAATTTTTTGTTTTACTATCGTGAATGATTCCCATAAATTTTTTTTGGGAATGAATTCCCATACCTTACAAATATGGCATCGCAAATGTTTACTCCCGCTAATAATTTGACTAAAATTATTCACAACAATTGAAAGTGGGAACAAGAAGTGAACATGTACATAAGTAGTAATTTGTTTTTTAATCCAGAACTTCATGTAATCAGTTTTTTATCTTATTTATTAACACAGGAGTGTTAATAAAGAACAAATTAATTGTCTGGTTGATGCAATGTGTGCGAATCAAGACTATGGCAAAGGTTTCCAACAGGATAAAAAAGAGGACGTGGGTAAATTTTGAAACGAGTTAACCTTTTGTAAATGGTGTTAATTATTAGTTTAATAAGCGTAACTTAAGTTTTTCATGCATAGGTGAGGATCAACCAAAAACGGAACATAAGAAAAAAACTGACTGAAAACAAAAAAAAAACCGCAACAAAACAAAGCGGATCAGATTCATCACGTATTTGTCTTCGCTGCAGTCGTTCTATGGATTGATTTTCCTTTTCCAGCAACAGAAAACGCAAATAAACGCTATTCATAATTTTTACGTTATTAGCTTTAATTTCTTTTATTCATACACCACAAAATAAATCCCGCAAAAATTATATGTTAAATCAAAACAAACAATTCAATTACTTTTACTCCCAAGTAATTCACAATAGAGACTTAAACACTCAAAATATTCGCGATAGCAATTTGTTGAGGATGGGAATATAATTTTTCTCGCAAACAACTTACTCCCATAATATTCGCGATAGGGGTGATTATATTAACACAAAATTCATAGTTTTTGAGTTATGATTCCATTACAGCAAAGGCACGACATGTACATTGCATACATACCCATATATTGTAACATTCATATACACAGGCCCTGATTAATTTGTTTCAAATCAACATTTGTGGCATATTTGAACAGACACGCTTGTCTCCAATCTATCAAAATTACCAAAATAACTACTTTATTAAAAAAAAAAAATAATGAGCCAATATATTTTTTATTTTATAATAAACATCACGAAAGTAATGAAAACTAATATTAATACATACATACATACATAAGTATGTATTTGTTAAATAAAGAAGAATATGTGTTTGTTTTTACAAAGAAATTAAAACATATTTAACCTGTGGCATACATATTTATAACAAATGAAAATATATGTATGTACATACATACATATATGCTTAAGCTTTCTCCGACTAAGAACTAAATTAAAAGTTTTTAAACATTGCTAACTTGTTGTTGTAGTGAAAGTATATTGTCCCCTATTGAGGTCTAAATATATAGTACATGGTACATACATGTTTTTTTTCTTTAAAGCATTACCAAAATTCCATATACATACATACATATCTACATATTCTATAATTCAAATTAATCGTTTTCGAAACCAATGTTTTCATTTTGAGTTCCAAAATACCTCTTTTTCAGACAAAATTCATTTAAAAAACTAGCTGATTTTTTAATTTTCTCAATGACGAAAATGGTATTTTTCAACTAAGGGTGAGTTTAATTTGTAATGTGAACGAATGTGGATTGAAATCAGCGGAATTTGAGTCAAAACAGGGCCCAAATGGTTACGTCCGTGAACGTAAAACTCGTCACGTAGTTTCCCATCCAATTATATAGTTATTACGTGATAAGTCCTACGTTCACGGATGTAACGATTTGGGTCCTGTTTTGACTCAGATGTAAATAGGCTTGCCACAAGTGCTCTTTTGTGAACTTTGTGAACTTTTTTATCCAATGTATTCTTATACTTGAATTTTATTTTGAAAAAAAAACGTCCCAATAAATTCGGCTTACTTGATAAGTAAACTTAACATTTTTTAATTAAAAAAATAAAATAAAAAAAAAAACAAATTAAGAGGCCACTAATGGAGTTATAAATAATGAATCAAAACAAAATTATTTAGAAAAACTTACCTGTGAAGCTAACATTTGAGCCTGTATAAAAGGTATATTATTTTGTTGCTGCGACATCCAAGAACCATTTGCAAGTGCCTGGTAAAATTTAAAAAAAAAACAGTTTAGCACTTACAAACTTATATCAGAACTTTAAATTAATATACCTACTACTTACATAAGTACATATGCATTTACATCGTTATCGTAATATAGAAAAAACCTTAACTAATTTTATTTTTTAAATCGCACTTTATTGTAATTTCGATAACTTACACGTTAACTATCGAAATATGATAAATACGCGATTTGGAAAATAAATGAGAGTTAGGACCTTTTTATATTAAGGTAATATAGAACTTAAACTTACGACAAATTTTGCATTAAATTAAACGTGGTTTCCATTATTTAATGGGAAATTTGACTTACGTTAGTTAAAATTAATATGTAGTTATTTAAAGCGCTCATGAACCAAAATTAATTTTTTATGCAAAAAATACTAACTTGTTTATTGATAGTGTGAATTATTTGAAAGGTGTTTCAATGATACTAGGAACTTTTTAACCTAGGTATTAATAATCTTAAAAATAGCAATAAATATATTTACATACATACATTTACATATATGTAACTGGTACAGAGATACATACTTAAAAAGACTATTTCGTAAAGAACCGCTTTTGGAATTTTTTTGGTCATAATGTAAATGGAACTTAATTTCATAAAAATCAGTTAAGTTGGAAAAAAATATATGCATATATACGGTGACTATCCGTCCTTTTTTTAAAAGGGGCAGTCCTTTTTTTGACACAACGTCTCCTGTAAAATTTAAACAAAATAAATTGTCCTTTTTTAATTGAATTATCCTTGTTTATCCTTTCTTTTTGATGGCTAATGTTCTTCTTTTGTTTCCAAAATTTAAAGTTATTATCTCAAAATACCGAAATTTTAAACTCAATACACTATGAATTTATAACCACCCAAGACTGGGTTATGGTGTATGTTCAATGTGTCAAATTTTCTGTCGGCTTTCAAATGGACTGTGCAGAATTTAAATTGTTTTTATCAAATAACTATAAAGGATTTCTTCATTTAAAGCAACTAAAAGAAATCACAGACAAATTAATCGGTTCATTTCGGAATATCAGCTTAACTTGAATGGAAGTCCTCATTTTGTTTCACATCAATTGCCTTAAAGTTTTACTTATTTGAAAGAATATTTACATATATAAAAATTTAACAATAAGAAAATATGCACCTGTACTGTAGCAGCTTGTGCTGCTAGGGCTGCATTTGAATGCATTCTATGAGCGGCAGCTGCTGCTGCTGCATTTGGCTGTTGCAATAAATTTTGTGTATTAAATGCTGAAGCTGATGCAGCTGTTTGACCACGTTTCATGATTTGTTGTTGAGCCGCCGCTGCTGCGACTGCTGAGGAATGTTGTTGTTGCTGTTGCTTTTGTTGCATGCTTGATTGTGTTAAAACTTTTGGCGGTGGTTGTGTGGGTTGTCTGGTCCAATTCACTGAATTGTTCGTATTTGATCTATTACCAATAAGCAAATTTGAATCGACCACTTTACTAGGCCAATAATCTTCAAATTCTGTGCCATTTGGAAAATAACTTTTAATATCTGTAAGGCTTATGACGGCCACATTTTCACTAGAAAAAAGCTCATTTCTTATGCCCTGTACCTTGCAACAGAATTTCAAATAGGCTAAATCCCAGCCGGACAGCAAATCAGCTTTCTGTTTAAGATTTTCAGTTTCGCCTTCAAAGTAAAATAAAGGCACAACCTGTTCGCCATTGCGCACCGTATAAGGAACTACCGACTCTTTGTTTATCCGTATAAACCCGCATTTTTCGGAAGGAGACTTACTGCCCGATATTAATTTGCGATAACAAATATCTAAAAATTGATAAAACTTGGTGGCATCCGATAAACGCACCACTAAATCCTTTTGGGTGAACAAATCACGACCGAATTCTCCATCGCAATGTTTGTGATTTATTTCTATAAAAAGTCTAGCCTCTGCCTCGGTTATATAGTAGGAACGTACACAAGTGCAACTGGAATAGATATCAGGATGCAGGCAATTTAAATATTTGCCCAATAATTTCATTTCAATCATGCGCACCGAACAGTATTTTTCCTGTTGCCGGTAGATATAAGGGATATAAGTTTTGCCAAAAGTGGTCCAACCGAAATGACCTTTTTGGGATTCCTCATCACAGGGCGGTTTCTTATTATCATCGGTACTAGAAGAACGACCATTGGATGTTACTGATCCATTGGTAGGTTTTTGCGGACGATTTAGGTAGTTAAGTATATTAGTTTGGCCATTGGTACCAATAGGCGGCTGCATACCTCCATTGGCCATGGCATTGCGTGAGGCTAGTTGTGCCGCCTGTTGTTGTTGCTTTGCTAATGCATTTTTTTGTTCCTCTCGCATTTTTGCAGCCAATTCTTGTATTTCAGCATCATCGGCGCGCTCCTGTTTGACTGGAGGCGCCCAAGGAGAACCCAAACCAGTGCCATGTATGGGTAAAGGTTGGCCATTAGTGCCTATAACGCTTGTAATTTCTATATCCAACATAATGCTCAAATTGCATTTAAAGTTTTTTTTGGCAGTTCTTTTATTTTGTTTATTATTTTCTTTTTATAAACTTTTTTTTTCTCTACTTCACATCATACATGAAAAACATTTTATACAAATCTAATCTTTTGTGTGTGAAACAAAATAATACCAACTCAAAAAATATATTTCATTTTATTTTTAACATTAACACTTGGTCGCCTTTTATTTTTCTCTTCCTATTTACTTATTTTAATTTTTTGCTTTACAAATTATTTAAATAAACAAAAGTAACTGCATTTTGCTGTTTTTATTTTTGCTGTGTTTTATATATTTATTTGTGCAGTTGTTGTTGGTATTTTGGCTTTTTTTATTTACTTCTATTGATTTCAAACATGCACATGCACTTGTATATTTATTAATTTCTCTTAACAACACAACACTATTCGCGCATACAGATACCGTTCATTTAGATGTTGTAAATTTTCGTTAAGGCGGTTATTTTTCTTTTTTAAATTTTTCTTATTTACTTATCCCCAAATATTTAATTAATAGTTGTAATAATGTGGGTGAAAATAGTTACATGTATTTATATTTGCTGTAATTGTATTTTTTTACAACTTTTGTCAGCATTTCATAACGTTTATTATCTAACAATATGAATAAAAACATTGCTAGCGTTTTTCTAATTTACTTTTAGAAAATATTTTTTTTCTTGTAATTTAGATTTTCTATTGGTTTCAAATAAGTAAAAATAGTTAAGAAAAATTACGCGCTTTCAGAGAATATAACCACGTACGTACACATTTACCGTTCAATAGTCAGTATACGAGTGTGATCGGTTTTTCCACTTTAATTTCATACAAGCCCCAGTCATGCCAGCAAAAAAGCAACACAAAAACCCATCTATATACAAATAAGCGTCCATACATATCCATTTCCATACATACTCATGTACATATGTATATAAATGTATATACATATACAAAGATTCACAGACACTATGGCAAAATTAATAATACCAGCAATGGGTTTTTTTTCTACATTTTCTCATATAAATTTCGTACCGATGATGATGATGACGACGATGTCGTCGGCGACAACGACAACGCACGATTTTCGTTAAACAAGCAAAAAAAAAATTCAAGTATATTTGTTGTTTTTTGTGCATAAAATAACGTCTTGTATTTTGTGTAGACAGGCCCCGCTTCGTTTCGAAATCGTTTTGTTCGTGTTGTGTATACGTACTAGATTGTTGTGTATATTTTTTCAATACACATTTTTTCCACTGTTTTTGTTTCTCTTGAAATTTATTCGTATCGGGTTTTTTCTTCTTCTGCCCAGCTCCGCTTGCTTGAAATTTAATTTTTTTTATGTTGTACGAATGTTTATAATTTGAGCTTAAAACAAGCAAAAAATAATGTTTGCACCAAAACTTTTTTAAAAAATCACATCGAAAAATTATTAGAACGTCTTTGGCGAAAATTGTATGTATACATGCATACAAACATACATATGTACATACATACTTATGTACATTTGTATGCATGTATTTTTTCGTAACAATAAAGTAAAAAGGTAACCGTACCCTTCTCAATAATACAAAAATAATTATTTTCACTACATAAGTACATACATAAGTATGTATGTATGTGTGTACCTACATACATACATATGTATGGGTATTTCCAGAGAAAGAACTACCGCGGCCAAAAAATTATAAGTTATTAAACAATTATTTTTATCCAATATTATATTATTAGTATATTAATATTAAAGCAAATAATATTATTTTGCACGACGCCTTAGCTTTATTCGATTGCGCACGAGACCACATACATACTTACATACATACATATGTAAATGGGATTCATTTAACTTTTATAAGTGCAGACGAAATTGATAGACTTTCCCCACCGTTAACGGAAAAATGGAAAGAAGTGCCGAATATCTCAGGCATGTAGAAAATTCACTACTTATCATGCGAAGAAGATTTACAAATAAAAGTAGCTCGAACCGCAATTTCGTCAAAGAGAGATATTTAATAAATAACTTTTTTTTTATTCTTATGTACTTTTTCAAACATTGACCTGAAGTTGAATTTTAATTTATTTTCGTTGAATTAAAACTTTAAAACCAAACTACATCAAAAATTATTCGAGTTTATCATAAAAAATTATTCATGGTTTGTATCAATAAAACTAAACACAAAATCATCAAAAAAAAAAAAAAAAAAAAAAAAAAACAGTTATGAAAATAAAGCTAAACTATCCCTTAATAATATCCAAATAAGTTACATAAAAGTTTTTAGCTTATTTCGCTGGTTTTTGCACTTTTGTCACGTCACGCAACAGCTTTTGTTGACCAAGATGTCAGGACCCCGACTCTTACAGCACCTGTTGAAAATGGAAATTTAAATACTTGGCAATCTTGATTAAAATTGAAAACTGTATTATTATTCATTAATATTACTTTACTTATATTGAATAATTTTTTTATTATATATGAGACGCTTGATTATTGAAAAGTTTAGGTTTTTCAATCGTAATTTTCAACAGGTTATGGGCCCAGACTCGAAAAATGGAGCGGGTTAGGGAGATTGAAAAATTAAACGGAAGGGAAAATTATCACTCTTGGCGTTTTGCGGCGGAGCATGCCTTAAAGCTTCAGGGATATTGGAAATCAGTTCTTGGCACTGAGACCAATGCTGACATAAATGAAAAGGCGATGTCGAGGCTTGTTTTATATATTTCATCGCAATTATACATATATACACATACAAGGCATAGCAACGGCTAAGGAAGTATGGCAGAAATTGAAGACAACATATGACGATTCAGGGCTGACTAGAAGATGTGGTTTGCTTCGAAAATTGACAACAACACATTTGGTGAACTGCAATACCATTTGTTAATATGTGGACACAATTGTAGCCACGGCGCAAAAGTTGAACGAGATCGGGATGAATGTTAGTGATGAATGGGTAGGAAGCCTACTACTCAGTGGATTACCAGAACATTTTGCACCGATGATAATGGCGATAGAAAGCAGCGGCATAGTCATAACCGCTGACTCCATTAAAACTAAATTAATTCAAGACTTCGACAATTATAATAATACAGCAGCGTCTAATTCAACTAACGAAGCTGCAATGTATAGCAAGCAAAAATCAACAAAAGCAGTACCTATATAACAACAATAAAAAGAAAACCATAATATATTACAAATGTAAAAAGGAGGGGCATATTGCAAGAAATTGTAAAAATAAAAACTACAATCAACACTCACACATGAATGCGACAACTTTAACAGCATCGCTTGAATCGCAGTATAATTACAATGGAAATCATTGGTTAATCGATTCGTGGGCTACGACTCATATGACTAAAAATAAGAAATTATTTAAAAGTTTTATGAATTTTACAAGAAACGAAACAGTAATGGTGGCAAACAAAACGAGTTTAAAAGCTTTAGGTACGGGTAATGTTGTGATAAATCTAAAGGTCAATGGAATTTTAGTAAAGGCAACAATTGAGAATGTCTTGTACGTACCTGAAATTTGTACAAACTTATTATCCGTAAGTCCATTAATTAAAAAGGGATATGTGGTGCAATTTCCAAATAAAAGATGCATAATTAAGAATGAAAAGAAGGTCATAGCCAGCGCTAGCTTACATATACTTATGGAGATGTTTATAGGTTAGACGAATATTTATCAAAAGGCGATTTTGCTGGAGTTACAAGAGAACTTCTGCACAAGCGTTTGGGTCATACTATGAACATTGATGAAAACTGGTTAAATGACTGTACTGAGCTGAATACTTCCGAAGATGAAAAATGTATTCCTTGTTTACAAGGTAATCAAACGAATTCACGTCATAAGTTATCAGCAAGTAAATCCTATGGGATTTTAGATTTGATCCATGCGGATGTTTGTTGTCCTATGGAGGAGCCATCAATGGGTGGTGCCATATATTTTCTTTTATTCCTAGATGATTATTCTAATAAAATATTTATTTACGTATTGAAAAGAAAATCAGAGGTACCAGAAAAATTTTAAATTTTTAAAAAATTGGTGGAAAATCAAAATAAGAGAAAAATAAAAGTATTGCGTACTGATAATGGTCTAGAGTTCTGCAACAAACAAATGAAGACAATTTTTGAACTAGATGGTATTATACATCAGACATCAGCCCCTTACACCCCGCAACAAAACGGAAAAGCGGAACGGATGAATCGAACTGTTGTAGAAAAGGCTCGTACCATGCTACATGATGCAGGTTTAAAAAAATTTTATTGGGCCAAAACAATAAACACAGCAGCGTATTTACTGAACAGGACTCCTATAAAGAGGTTGGCAGGAAAATCACCGCAGGAGATTTGGCAAGGCCATGAACAAAATTTAGATTTTCTGAAAGTTTTCGGCTGTATCGCAACGGTAATGGTACCAAAGCAATTGCGTAAGAAATGGGATTCAAGATCCAGTAAATGTATTATGCTTGGATATTGCGAGAATTCAAAGGCATATATGTAGGTTATATGATCCTATTTTAAAGAAAATGCATATATGTAAGTAGAAATGTTGTATTCATCGAAAATAGAATGTATTTTTCGAAAGATGAAAATTGTAAGTTTGACGCAATTGATAAACGAAAATCAATTGGAAAATGTGATTCGATAAATGATAAGACTTTAGTGAGGATCATACTTGATGAAAATTCCAATCATAATGATAAAAATCCATAAGACGAGGAAGAACTAAATTTGTCCAATTACGAATCTGCTCACAGTGATAATGAATTGCTAGGTTATACGTCAAGAGAAATTACACCAGTCAGTAAGGAAATTGATGAACCACCAACGGTTCGTCGTTCAAGCAGAGTATCACGTGCAACGAATATGAACGATTATATAACATATGCAGCAATTTGTAATGATATGGAACCGCAAAATTATTTTCAAGCAATCAACGGTAGTAATCAGGAGTGTTGGAGAAGGGCAATAAAAGAAGAAATTGACTCATTGATCGAAAACAATACCTGGAGTATTATTGATAACGACGAAACCAAAAAGAAAAGGCTGTCGACCAAGTGGGTTTTTAAATTAAAACATAATGAGAATGGTGATGTTATTCGTTACAAGGCTAGGCTGGTAGCACCAGGTTGTGCTCAGCGATCGAAGATTGATTATCATGAAACATACTCGCCGGTTATGAGATACACTTCATTACGATATTTGTTCTCAATGGCAATTCAATTCAATCTGAAAGTAAACCATTTAGATGTCTACACTGCATTTCTACAGGGAGATTTAGACGAAGAAATTTATATAGGTGCACATGAAGGTTTTAAGATTCCTGATGGCAAATTACTGAAATTAAACAGGCCTATATATGGATTGAAGCAATCGTCACGAATGTGGAACAGGAAATTGAGCGAAGTTTTAAGAAGCTTTGATCTAATTCAACTTAAAAGTGATCAGTGTATATATTTCAAGATTACCGATGAAAGTATTTTGATAATAGCAGTTTATGTTGATGACATATTGGTTTTTTGGAATAATGAAAAACAGAAGTCGTGTTTAATAGAAAAATTAAAAGAAAAATTCAAACTCAGAGGCATGGGAATGGCGAAATCGTTTCTTGGACTTAGAATACAACAAACAGAAGGCGTTTTGACAATCGGTCAGACAGCATATATTCAAAAGATGCTGGAACGATTCGAAATGTATACATGTAACTCCGTATCAACTCCAATGGATGTGAATGTGAAATTAAGTACGATGCAAGCACCAAAAGATGAAAGCGAAAAGTCTGAAATATTAAAGTATCCTTACCAAGAGCTCATTGGGAGTTTACTCTTTGCAGCACAGCTTACAAGGCCCGACATACTTATGCTACGCGGTTAATTTTTTGAGCCGCTTTAACAGCATTTATGGTACACAGCATTGGCAAGCAGCAAAGCGAATTCTACGTTATTTAAAAGGCACCATAAATCATAAATTACGTTTTACAAGGGTCGAAGACTCGGGGCTAGAAGGATACTGCGATGCACATTATGCAGGTGATCTAGATCAAAGAAAATCGGTTAGTGGTTTCGTTTTCATGAGGCAAGGTGCAGCAATATCTTGGGGTTCGAAGAAGCAGGCTACAACAGCGCTGTCTACCTGTGAAACAGAGTATATGGCGAGTTTTGAAGAAGAATTGTTGTTAAAGAAAACAGAGCCTATCAAGATATATTGTGACAGTAATTCAGCAATACAACTTGCAATGAATGAATCATATCATCCACGCACTAAACATATAGATGTTCGTCATCATTTTATAAGAGATTTATTGGCTGATAACAAAATTGTTTTGGAAAAGGTTTCATCAGAAAATATGTTAGCGGACATTCTCACCAAGCCATTGGTAAACATGAAACTTTCCTGCTGTATTAAGGAACTTGAAGTAATTCAGTATTTAACTTAGTGAGGATGTTGAAAATGGAAATTTAAATACTTGGCAATCTTGATTAAAATTGAAAACTGTATTATTATTCATTAATATTATTTTACTTATGTATATTGAATAATTTTTTTATTATAAAAGAGACGCTTGATTATAAAGTCATATTCCACGCGTGTTTTATTGAAAAGTTTATGTTTTTCAATCGTAATTTTCAACAGCACCCATGCTTTCCACTAAATAAAGAGCTCTAAAATTGCTTCCCAAAAACCTAAATGAAGAAAAAAAAAATTGGGCCTTATTTTGATTTTCTTCATGTTGATTACGCGCAACCATGGAAATACCCATATGTAACATACATATGTACATACATATTTACATACTTACCACGTTGCCAATTTTCCAAAAATATGTAAATTTGATGCCGAACATGTGTTCTTTATCTGTCTACGATTTGACAATTCGTGGAATTACATACCTATTATCAGGCATGTTCTGAAAATCACTTTTTCGGTAAGTGATTTCAAATCGTTAAAAAGGTGTTCTGGGCGCACAAATGTTGGAAATTTCGTGATTGAAAACCGGTCAGCTAACAGCATGACGAATTTAAATCACTTTAAGTTTTTTTTAATAATTTTTCTTTAAGAAGTTACAAATTTTGGAACGCTGTATTTTTTACAGTTTATTTTTAAATTTTGCTTTTAGATCAATTATTGCTAACGAACTTACTCCAGGCATTTTACGATATACATACATATTTACAAAAACTTTAAAAGTAAACAAATTCATAATGGAAAATTATGTGTTGTGTGTGTTTAAAAAATTTTGAAAGCTATTTTTATGCTTTGTAATTCACAAAAATATATTTGTGAGTTTTTTTATAAATAGATGAGCTTTAAAATTTTTTAAACATAAAGAAAAAAACATCTACTGATGAGTTGGTATGGCTACCAACGAAGTATACATACATATGTATGTATACATATTTAGATATTGCTAACCCGCAACAAAGAAATAAAATTTAATTCGTAAATTTATTATATTTTTGTGATAAATTTCTTAAGGATACAAAAAAATGTTTGAAAACAGAAAAAAATCAGCTGTTTGCTCGTGATTTAGAAGAATGAAATCACCACTAAAAATGAAAAATCTCGTGCTATTCAGAACACCCAAATATCACTTCCGTGATTTTAAAAACGTTCGTGATTTAATATCACCGTGATTTCAGAACATGCCAGAACATATGTATATGTATGTACATACATACATACATAAATATGTAGATATATACCTATTTAGAACAAGTTTTAAAGCGTAGCATTAGACCACACAACGTAGAGTTCCGTCTATGTTATAATCTCCTGATAACTCAACGCATGTGATCTACTTTGTGAAATTGGTTCTATTAGAACTTCGTCGGTTGGAAGATATTTGCAGAAAACTTTATAAAGTTTTGCTAGGGTCTTGGACCTTTCCCAACCCGTGACGTAAAGCTTTGCGAACGCTTCCACGAGGTATGTTTTGATCAGGTATGTAGGTTTTTAGCGTGTTAAAGTCCCGCACTCCGGGCAAAAATGCCAGAGTCTTACGGGGATTTCATACCAGGAATTAAACATACTTACATATGTATGTACATATGTATACATATTTAAGTACGTAAGACAAAGTTTTTCTTTCAAAACAAAATCCCATTAATTAACGATGAATGATTTCTTTCCACCACCTTCATCATCGTCATATGTACATATGTATGTATGTATATGTACATACATATCTGCGAATGTATGGGTATATTGCATGCAACAAAACTAATTTTTTTACTTTCTTTTTCTCTTCCTCCTCATACTTATGAATATGTACATATGTATATATATTTACATATGTATGTACATATATGCATGTACGTATAGTTTAAATGTACTTCGGTTATACGTATGTATGTATGTACGTACATATGTATTTTATCCTCCCACACTCCCTTTAGACAAACATACGTCCATCTACCATAGCTTCCGGCTATCAGCTTGTTTGTGTCTGTCTATGTGTGTAATTATAAAATTTGATTAAATTTTACTGAGTATTTCCTCATTAATTTTTTAAGCTTAATAAAATTTCCATAACCAAATTGATTTGTGTAGGTACCTACATACATTCATAAGTACATATTTACTGTATATATGTATGTATGTATATACATAGGGCGTTTTTGAACATGTGATGTATATTTCTCTTTAGTTTTGGGATTAAAATCTTCGAAAGACCCTGGTAGTGGTAGTATTTGCCAGTAGAGCGGGACTTTAACACGCAAAAAAACACCACTTTACACTGACCCAAACATACCCCATGGAATTACCGCAAGGCTTTACGCCATGGTCCTAGAGCCTATCTTCCAACCTAAGAAGTTCCAATAAAATCAATTTCACAACCTAACAAACATGCCCCCAATTATGCAAAGATTCCAACATAGTTTAAACTATGTATGTATGTTGTCCGGTCTAATTCTACGTCTTAAAACTTCTTCTAAATACGTTTTCAAACTGTCAAATCGTGAACAGATGAAGAACATGGATGGATGTACATACATACCTTAAGATTTTTCCAAGAATTCTTTCCCATATTAGAAAGGCAAACAAATTGTGCCAAGCTTACAGGTTGCCTAGAAATGAGATGGAATTGTACCTATCATGAACTTGGTCCATATTTTGATCCCAGTACTTTTTACGGCCGAAATATTTTGGATAGGAACTTGGCCTTATTTTCACATTTGTGTTTTTGTGCGGATCTCACTTCTTTTTTCTAAGTTGTTTTTGGATAAATATTTATGTGTATTGCTTATCTGGGCCGATCTGTGTACGAAATTTCACCTTTCTAGCTATACTGGAAGTGCCCCATACAAAGAAGGGGAACCAAACCATAGTCGCCCCAGATGAAAAATGCCCGTTTAAAAATCATTTTCATTAATTTCTCATCAGGACCTACCTGTGTACCGAATTTCTGCTTTCTAGCTATACTGGAAGTGCCCGATAGAAAGAAGGGGCACCCTAGTCCCCCGGGTCGAAAATGTCCGTTTTCAGATTTTTCTAGTTAATTTCTTACCAAGACTTACATGTGTATCGAGTTTCAGCTTTCTAGCTATACTGGAAGTGCCCAATAATATTGATGAGTCAGTGAATACTCGTATGTACTAAAATAAGGACTTTTCACACCTTAATATCTCGGGAAGATTTTGCAGTAGAACTTTCAAATTTACCCTGTGAAGTCACCTCTGTTGGGTGACAAAGAGGAGCAAAGTTATGAGGGGGGTAAAAACAGCTCAAATGGTTTCGTGTAAATATACACACTGTGTGGCCGAACTTGGCCTGGCGCACTACCGTGCGCTTAGATTGTTTTTGAACAAAAGCCTGGAGCTAACGAAGAGGAATATGTCACCTCCAAAGAAAGTAATTTGTAATTATCCGCTATTTGAGAAAATCGAACTCAAATACTATTACATACATACGTACTTTTTTGGAATCTGCATGACAATAGAGTGAACGGGTCACTCCGACTGCGGCTAGTATGTACTACTTTTAATTAATTTGAGTGACTTTTTGACCAAAACCAATTTTTTTAGATTTTATTTATGAAAAGAAGTTCAATTTGGATGGCTACAACTATTATTTCCATGATCTACGCAAATAAAAGCGATTTTTGACCGACATCACAGCCGAGAGGGCGGAGTTATGGTGTGGGGTGCTATTGCATTATTGGAATCGGCTATTCCGAAGTTCAGTGAACTATTTGGTCCCATATTTTGGATATTGCAACAGGATAACGCCCCTATACACAACGCCAGAGTAGTAAAGGAGTTCATTGCAAGCCAAAATTTTAATATTCTTGACTGGCCACCCTATTCGCCAGATCTAAACATTATCGAAAATGTCTGGGGTTGGTTATCTCGTAAGCTCTATGAAGGAAGTAGACAAGTTGATGACAAGCAGTCACTAATTCCGGCCATTAATGATGCTTGGAATCAAATTTCGTTGGATTACATAAATTCTCTTTATCTGTCTATGAAAACCTGTATATTTGAAGTTATTAAAAACAAAGGGGGTTGTACCCATTACTAATAGTTCTTAAATAAAGTAAAATAAATTAAAAAAGCAAAAAAAACTGTTTTTTATTAAAATTAGTTAAAGTGCCTTTATTCAAGGGAACCAAAACAAATAGCATATTTTTGGACTTTTTTTTATAAATTACTCAAAAAAACTTCTTTAGTTAAGAAACCACTATTGTCATGATTTTTTTTATATCTCAAGATGTCTAGCTTCCATTTTAAAATTCTGCAATCGGTTAAAAATTGCAAAAGATACAGGCTGCTAAATATGGAATTTTTAGTGCCTTTAAATAAGTGAACCGGAGTGTATTAAAGAACGTTTTTTTTTATTAAATTTATCATTTAAGATATTCTCTAATTATTTTTGAAAATTTGTGCATAAAATAAGAGGTTTGATGCTTTTGAATGAAAATTTGTGCATAAAACAAGAGATTTGATGCTTTTCAAAAGTATGCTTGAAGTGTACTGATAATTAGGTACAGCATCATTGAAATACAATTGCTAACCATTCAAAAAAAGTTTTTGAGATGTTTCTTCAACAGTTTCCTTGCTGCACAGATAGTGAATTCGGAAATGTTTTCAATTACACAAGGAAACAAAATCGAAAAAATTTTAAAGGCTTGAATAACCACTATATATGTATGTAGATTTGATGCATCATGGATACTTAAGTACACAAATGGTAAAATTTTTCAATTCTATGGATAAGTTTTTTTTTTTTTAATTTTTTTCTAAATTTTGGGATTTTCGAAGGGGCTTATTTACGAATTTTATCATAACTATGGAACGACTTGTTCAATTTTGTCACAAAACATACTAAAAAACTTGAAATGAAATTACTTTTAAGCCATGCTAATATTATTTTTTTATAAACTCAACGGTTTCGGAATTATTTAGACTGCAATGATTAAAAATATTTTTTTTTTGCAAAATTGGTAAATTTTTATTCTTAAAAAATATATAAAATATAAAATGGCAAAAACTTCATATTTTTATTACATGATTAGAAAGGTATATTCCAAATAAAATAAACTTTACTTCATGAAAATCGATGCATAAATGTTGAGTTTATTCAGAATACAGTGAAATTGACCGATGTTAAGATATGATTACGTTGCAATAAAGGCTAGATAAGTACTCCACCACGTATTAGTTATATTATATTATTATATATACACTAGCTGATCCCGGTGTACTTCGCTACCCCCCTCGTTATAAAATAAAATGAAAAGTATTTATATATATGCTATTGTGACGATCGGTCCAGTAGTTAAGCCTATATTACGATTTTTAATTTTCCTAAAAAGGAGCGTGGTCCCATCCACTTTTCTCCCGGTACGTATTCCAATTTATGCCAATACCATATGTACCAAATATCATCGACATAGGTCAAAAAATGCCCAAAATATGGCGATTTAAATTTTTGGGTTATATGGGTGGTGCCACTCCTCTTTGTCCAATCCCGCCCATATTTGCAGCAGCACTAAAAAAATGCACACCAAACCGACGTACCAAATTTTGTTCAAATACCGTTTTCAGGAGCAGAAATAATAGATTTTTAATTTGTGTTTTGTATGAGAGGTACCACGCCCCTTTGTCCAATCCCGTCCATATTTGCAGCAGCACATAAGAAATGCACACCAAACCGACATACCAAATTTTGTTCAAATACCATTATCAGGAGCAGAAATAATAGATTTTTAATTTGTGGTTTGTATGAGAGGTACCACGCCCCTTTGTCCCATCCCGCCTATATTTGCAGCAGCACTTAAGAAATGCACACCAAACCGACATACCAAATTTTGTTCAAATACCATTATCAGGAGCATAAATAATAGATTTTTAATTTGTGGTTTGTATGAGAGGTACCACGCCCCTTTGTCCAATCCCGCCCATATTTTCAGCAGCACATAAGAAATGCACACCAAACCGACATACCAAATTTTGTTCAAATACCGTTATCAGGAGCAGAAATAATAGATTTTTAATTTGTGGTTTGTATGAGAGATACCACGCCCCTTTGTCCAATCCCGCCCATATTTTCAGCAGCACTTAAAAAATGCACACCAATCCGACGTACCAAATTTTGTTCAAATACCGTTATCAGGAGCAGAAATAATAGATTTTTAATATGTCGTTTGTATGGGAGGTACCACGCCCCTTTGACCAATTGGACCGAATTGTAAATCTAAACCATCCAGGGACCAACTCAAATACACACAAAAAATTTCATCGAAATCGGCCCAGCCGTTAAGGAGGAGTTCAGTTACTAACACACTTTCAGAAGAATTATATATACCTATAAAGATAACTAATACGTGGTGGAGTAAATATCGAGCCTTTACTGCACCGCAGTCAAAAAAAAACGGAACAAAACAAAGCGGAACAGATTCATCACGTATTTCTCTTCGCTACAGTCGTTTTATGGATTGATTCCAGCAACAGAAAACGCAAATAAACGCGATTCATAATTTTTACCTTTTTAGCTTTAATTTCTTTTATTCATACACTGCAAAATAAATCCCGCAAAAATTATTTGTTAAATCCAAACAAACAATTAAAAATAAAAACTTTTATTCCCAAGTAATTCACAATAGAGACTTAAAATCCCAAAATATTCGCGATAGCAATTTTTTGGGGATGGGAATACAATTTTTCTCCCAAACAACTTACTCCCATAATATTTGCGATAGGGGTGATCTAAGTAGTCACAGCTATATACATACTTACATATGTACATATTCACCCCTATCGCGAATATTATGGGAGTAAGTTGTTTGGGAGAAAAATTGTATTCCCATCCCCAACAAATTGCTATCGCGAATATTTTGGGAGTTTAAGTATCTATTGTGAATTACTTGGGAATAAAAGTTTTTATTTTGAATTGTTTGTTTTGATTTAACAAATAATTTTTGGGGGATTTATTTTGTGGTGTATGAATAAAAGAAATACGGTAAAAATTATGAATAGCGTTTATTTGCGTTTTCTGTTGCTGGTAAAGGAAAATCAATCCATAGAACGACTGCAGCGAAGACAAATACGTGATGAATCTGATCCGCTTTGTTTTGTTGCGGTTTTTTTGTTTTCAGTCAGTTTTTTTCTTATGTTCAATTTTTGGTCGATCCTCACCTATGCATGAAAAACTTAAGTTACGCTTATTAAACTAATAATTAACACCATTTACAAAAGCTTAACTCGTTTCAAAATTTACCCACGTCCTCTTTTTTATCATTTTGGAAACCTTTGCCATAGTCTTTATTCGCATACATTGCATCAACCAGACAATTAATTTTTTCTTTATTAACACTCCTGTGTTAATAAATAAGAGAAAAAGCTGATTACATGAAGTTCTTGATTAAAAAACAAATTGCTACTTACATGTTCACTTCTTGTTCCCACTTTCAATTGTTGTGAATAATTTTAGTCAAATTATTCGCGGGAGTAAACATTTGCGATGCCATATTTGTAAGGTATGGGAATTCATTCCCAAAAAAAATTTATGGGAATCATTCACGATAGTAAAACAAAAAATTTGGGAGTTTTTTCATGGGAATGTTTATTCGCGATAGGGGTGATTATGTAGATACATATGTATGTACAAAAAATGTGTCTTAACTATCTACAGATTTTTTTTAAATATGCACCTACCTATTCATTATTATTAGCAAATTTTTAATTTTCATTTAACCTTCAGATACAAACATACATATGTACATACATATGTATACACTTACGCAAGCAATTATGTATGTATGTATGTTTATATTAATGCCCAAATATGTACATACATAAGTATGTATATTGTATATACAAATTCAGATACGTACATACATACATATTTGTGTACACACGTGCATACATACATACTTATAAACAAAAAAATGTATTATTTGCGTGAAAAACTGGTTTTGCAGTTCGACAAGAAAGTTTTTATACATTTTGTTTCATTAAGCGTTAATAAATTAATTAAAATAAAAAACCTGTAACTGGTGCTTTTAATTAAAAAAATATTATTTCACAGTTACAATTTGCTAAAAAGAAATCTTAACAATATTTTTTTGAAGCCGTTTTGATCGCAATAAAATTGCAAAAAATGTGACATCCAGCCATTACACAGAGTTCAATTCCAGTCGGAAACGGAAATTAATCCGTGTTTTTGTTCTTCAAAAACATGTTTAATTCAGACAAATACTTTCGTTATTTTTTTTTAATTAAACCAAACTACGGATTAAATTCCCATGGAATCGAAATCTATGACATGGCTGATTATACTTAGGTATGCTAATAATTCGAGAGGTCTACTGTATTTTTTACAGCTGCTTCCTTCATAAGTATCAAAGATTTGATTTACTATTTGCAAAAAATATTGAATAGCATCAAAAAGTTTGTAAAAATTCCACTTGAAAAAAAAAATTAATCTGTATGTATGCGCATACTAATGGACAAACACACATACTATATACATGCATATTTACGTAAGTTATTTGCTAATTTTACAAGTGAATTGTCTTATCAAAATATTTTTTATTGTTATTATCTTTCATGAATGTAATAATTAATGCCCTTCAAGTGGCGCCAAATCTCAAAAATAGCACTATCAATCCATTCACACAAACACACACACACTACAATTCAAACTCATACATATCTAGATACATATATTCAAATAAGGAAAACGCGTACAAACATATGTATGTATGTATGTACATACATATATTGCAAAACCATTAAAATTTCGAATAAGAATTTATTAAAAACTAGTTTTTATTCGGTTAAAACTTGAAAATTAACATAAGAAATATTTTTCTTTTCAGTTAAACATACAACATAGACATACACTTTCATTAAAAGTTCAAGAGATGTGGGGTAAGTTCAAATTATAAAACTTATTTTATGATATGGATATTTAATTAAAATTAATACAAAATTTTAGCAGCAATCTTTCTTTCATGAGATAACTTTGAAAACTTTAAAGATTTCCAGAATTCCACAAAACAAATTACAATTTAAAGTCCACGAAAATTTCATTCGATATCGAATGCTGTAATTTATTTTCAGCATGTTCTTAAATATTTTACAGCATTATACATACCTACAATAACTTTTTCACGTATGTGTGTTTTTTTTTGCCACTTCTAATAATTTTAGAGGATTTTCGAAAATTCGAAGATAGTTTGCAACTTCCCTAATATGTATGTAGGTAGTAAATTTTTTTTTTTCTGTTAAAGAGCTTTTACGTTATTAACTTTTTTGGAGAATTCGATTTTATTTTCTTATTAATTAATATATTTTTGTACGTTTTATGTACATACCTACATACTTTTTGTACATACATAGGTACTTATGTATTAGAATGCTGCATAAATATACATATGTGTAGCTAAGAAGTTCACGTGTACTTCCAAAGCATGAACACTTACTCGAAATGAATAACAGAAACAATGTTCATATTTTTGAGAACACCAAAAACTTGTTGTCTCTTCTTGTGTGCTAAAGATGTATGGTAGTGTGGACTAAAAATGCAACTGTTTGATAGATTTTTTGGCAAGTCGTGCGATTAGACAAATTTTATGAAAATTTTCATAAAATGATAGTTTTCATGCGATCAGAGGAGTATTTATTGTGATCCAGATGTTTTGGCATCAGATTTGTATGATAGTGTGGCACCTACAACACCATTTTGAAACGATTTTTTAAAGTCGGTCAGATTTTTGCAAGATTTTCCAGTGAATGAATCGTACGATTGTGTAGGATAGTGAAGCACGGCCTTTAGCGTGTGTAAGTTCACTGCTTGTGTGTTTTGCTATCATACTCGCAACATACATATATGAACAGAACGAGGTGAACATAATGCAGTACTACGTGAAGTTTGGCAAATAAAAAAAAAAATTCTTTCTGTTGAGTGTAGTAAAAAATGGAATTAAGTGAGGCAAGTTTATACATAATATTATTTATTTAGATTTTTGTTACTTAGTTACTAATTACTTATGTTTTAAGGATTAAAAAAAATAGGCATTTTTTCCTTTTCAAAAAATGTTAATTGAATTTATGAAAAAAAATCATGCATATGTAGGAATAATTTTTCCATTATTTATTTTAAAGACTTAAAACGTCTGCATACCTATTAGCCAATGTGGATTATAAAGGCTAAAATTGAAAATTTTTAGTTTTCAGCATTGCATGAAAAATTCTTGAAGTACCACATGAAGTGAACATAGTTTTTAAGGTACTTCTTTTTTGTTGGCTACGGTTTTGTATGTTCATATTTTTTGGTACTCATTTAATTTGCGATTGCTACTGTCAAACAAACAATCTCTTCTCTTCACTTCTTGTGCTCTGTGCGACAGAGCAAATATCTACTGTATTCGACAGCGAGTCTCACATGTGAACAAAAAAATGATACTCGTTGCAGCCCTTTAGTATGTATGTGCAAATTTATCGAGAAATATTCGCTTGAATTTGGCTAATACGAATATCTTAAAATAGGCGAATAATCGAATATGAGTATTCGTAACATCAATACTACCTACTATGCACGTATGTACATACATACTTATGTATGTATGTATGTATACTTAGGTACTTCTTTTTGTAAAATGCTTTATCAAAATTAATCATCCGTCCATAGGTAGGTAGGTACCTACTTAATGAGCAAAAAAACATATGTACATATGTAAGTACATAATTTTGCAAAAATAAATAGTACATATGTATGTACATACATACATACATAGTATGTACATACGTGTCTTTTTCAAAAACTTTAAAAATTTGAGGAATAGTGTTTCTATTTAAGTACATATGTATATGCATACATACAAGTATGTATGTATGTATGTAGGTCATTGTTTACAGTGACTAGTTTTTATCTTTCGTTTAATTAGCTTGAGTAAAAATTTCACGTGTTGAGAGATTTGCTCTTCTCAAGATTTTTTCGTTTTTATCGAAATAAAAAAATATTGAGTAAAATCGCACGAAATTTTAAAATTCATGTTAGGTACATACAGGTATACAACTAATTAACCAAACAAGTTGATAGTACCCAACGTATGTATGTATGTACATACATATGTATGCATGTACATACATATGTATGCATGTACATAGTATGTGAATATTTATAGTTTTATCGAGGCCATTTTTATTAATCAAGTTAAAAACGATATGGAGAACTTTCAGATTCAAAATGTTCTATCCACCACCTTTCCCTTTACACGTAGCACAAAAAATAATATACAAACATACATACATACTTACATACATACATACATAAGTAAGCAAGTGTGCACGAAAGTATACTTTCATATATGTACATAAGTATGTATGTATGTACATACATACATATATATGTATGTATGTATGTAAGTATATCCATACACACATAAATATGGTTGTTGATATTTATGTACATATGTATGTATGTATATATTTTCACATCTGCTTACCCCTCTTCCCGATAAAGTTCATTGCTTTATGAAAAAAGAGCCATTTTGTGTAGGAATACACAAAAAGATGATGTACATATGTATGTACATACTATGTATGTAAGTAAGTATGTATGTACCTATTATGCTCAGTGTAGCCAGGTAAATATGGTCTAATGTCCCCAAATTAAAGAGTGTTGTCCCCAAAAATCCACATTTTAAAACTGGAAATCCCAACTTTCGTCCCCAATAAAGATACTTATGTATATTAAGCATCATAAAAAACATTTTTTTTTTATTTATGTTATTACATACATTTATTTAAGTTAATGCATTCGTATGTGCTCAATGGAACTTTTGAATCCATAGAATATTTTAAAATTCCATACACGGAGTCAAATTTATTCTTTTTTCTTTACTTTTGAGTTGTAAGTTCCATACTCTCAGTGAATATTTTAAGCATTTCTTTTGCTAGTACAGTTAAATAATCTAAAAAAATTTGTTTAACTCCTTTTGCTTCTAATTCCTTTGAACATTCTATGCCAACATCAATTTCAGCAACAACCAAATTACTTTCCTTATCGTCAATTAGTACATCCATTTTGGCAATATCGAATTCAATAAATTCTGGTTTTAAAAATTTTGAACAAATTGTTATAAAAACCAACATCTTCAATACCATCGTTTTGAAATAATCGAAATATGGAGAAAAAAACGCAAAGATACATAAACATATATGTATGTAAATATATGTATGAAAATAAAGCAAAATTGATAATAGGTATACTGAAAGTTAAAAATCCCAAAATCCCTCCCCACGATAATCTGTCCCAAAAAACCATCTAAAAGGGCCAATACAACACAACAAATGTATGTAAGTATGTATGTATGTATGTATGTTTGTATATACATATTAGAGAAAAATTAAACAGACTGCGCTGCCAGTAACAGATACAACAAAACCAACAACAAACTTACATAAGTACATATGTATGTACATACATAGTTAAATAATATATATATGTATACATACATATATGTATGTATGTTCATATTAACATACCTATTAGCAGTATTATGAAGATGTACCTAGTGTACTTACAGTGGATCCAAGATACAATCGAGCAATCGCCAAATTCTATGTTTAAGTTAGATTTAATATACATAGATACATACTTACATATGTATTAATATACATACATACATATGTACGGAGTTTTTACACGGATTCAAACGAATAAATACCTAACGCTCTTGAGCATTGCACTCGTTACCTAGCTTATCCCGGTGTGCTTCGCTACCCCCTCGTTATAAAATTAAATTAAAAGTATTTATATATCCTATTGTGAAAATTTAATGACGATCGGTCCAGTAGTTAAGACTATATTACGATTTTTAATTTTCCTAAAAAGGGGCGTGGTCCTGGTACGTATTCCAAATTATGCCAATATCATATGTACCAAATATCATCGACGTATGTATGTCAAAAAATGCCCAAACTATGGCGATTTAAATTTTTGGGTTATATGGGCGGTGCCACGCCTCTTTGTCCAATCAAAACTTCATATAGCCTATTATTCCTTCCAGAGTCACAGTAACATGCTGTGAAAATTTCAGGAAGTTCGGTTCAGAGGTTTAGCTTCCTATAAGGAACAAACAAATAAACAAACACACATTCGGTTTTATGTAGGTATTAAGTTCTAGTATTTTAGAATCTTTTTTGAATTAAAATAGTTTTGCACAAACGGAATAATTCATCCATCATCGTTAAATTGTTTTTTTTTACTTACATACATATGTATGTATGTACCTACATACATACATATGTACCTATTTACATACATACATACATGCATACTTATGTATGTACATATGTATGTATGTACCTACTTAGGTAACTCAATACATACATACATAGGTACATACATATGTAAGTATAAAAATTTTAGTTTTATTTCATCATAGCTTTCAGTACATACATACATATGTATGTATGTATGTACATACACACATAATATGTATGTATGTACATTTGTATGTACCCATGTACATACGTACTTATATACATACATACATATGTATTTATAATCTCTGTATATTCTACCTACATACATACATACATACATACTTATTTACATACACTTCATTATGTACCAAAAATTAGTGTAGTATTATTTTCCAACAAAAATATACATACATACATAGGTATGTACATACATATATACATATGTACATACGTACTTATATGTATATATGTATGTATTTTTAAATAAAGCAATAAATACTACGGCAACAATAAGAAAAAACATCACCATCGACAAAAATAACAGCAGCCAACACCGTCTGTCTACTCGTATGTATGTATACCAACTTTAGTAAAACAAAACAAAAAAGTCTGCTAACGACGTTATCGCTCTTAAGAGTATAAAGCAAATAATAGCAAGGCAGCCAACACAATAATTCATTGATAAAACAGGGCCTATACGTGAGACTATTGTTATTATACTCTATACTCAGTACGAAACGAAAAATAATAAAATTTTATACACAATCATCATCATCCACTATACTCACTCTGCTAGTAAATAGTGTTGGATAAATGATGAATATGCGATTGTTAAGTAATACCCACTTGGGAATACCCGCTATGATCTGATAGTAGAAGATGTATGTACATGATGCATGGTACAAGCTTCCACTCTCACACATCATTGAAATCAAAAGGACAGAAGATTTCCAGAACACCGAACTTAGGCATTTATGTAGGTGCTGTTTCCACAATAGAGAACTAGTAAGTCTTGTGTAGAAATTTTGTATGGGAATCACTTCAATTGTGATTTTCATACAAATTTTCTACTCATATCAATTGTTTGTATCAGGGACCGAATTTAATATTATCCCAGCATATACATACATAAGTATATTATATTGGTTTTTGTAACCAATTAAAGTGAGAAATATTTTTTTTGGTTATAAGTAACCATTATATCAACCAAAAAAAAAAATTATTTTAAATAACCATTTTCTTAACAAAAAAGATTTTTTGGTTAGAAATAACAATTACAAAAATTATTTTTTTGTTTTGGTTATCATTCGTAAACGATAAAGGAAAAAGTTAGCACTATTGAAATGTTTGTACTTAAAATTGTTTTTTTTTTTTGCGTTCCTTAAGATCGCTTATGTTTGTTAAGTTACACAAAAATTTTAATAAATGAATTCCAGGACTATTTTTTCATTCAATTCGACCATATAGGGAACGGCCTGGCCTCTGGAAATCTATTGCAGTAGTAACAAAACTAAAAACAGCTAAAGCCGATGAATGTATGTTTTTTTATATTTTAAAACCATTACACAAAACCTAATAAATGTTACATACAGGCAATTGCAATTTTAATAATGATTTTAACATTTTCAATGGGAGAAATATTCCCAATAAAACTTTATGAATTAACTTTTTATTATAAATTTCATTCCTGATAACCAAAAAAATTAATTTTATTTTTTATTGGTTATTTCTAACGCATGCCTGATAACCAAAAAAATTCATTTTATTTTTTATTGGTTATTTCTAGCCAAAAAATCTTTTTGGTTGAAATATGCTCCTTTGAAACCAAAAAACTTTTTGGTTGATACCTATAATGGTTATTTATAACCAAAAAACCAAAACACTCACTAAAATTGGTTGCGATGACCAAAATAAAATATACTTATAAAAATGGTTAATTATAACCTTTTTATAAATTCATCAATATTAATGGTTAAAAATGAGTTTTTTGTCGTTTATCTTATAATTGTTACGTCCCTGGTTTGTATTATAGAAACCGCACATTAAAAAAGGCTGTTATCATTCAAGTGTGATTATCAAGTTCATGCATACATACATATGTATATATGTATGTACATATCTACATACATACCTACATATGTATATAAAAACTCAGTTTACCACTTTGAAATGAAAGAGACTGAATGTTCAATTACACATGACTTGCTGTTTCTCTCAAAATAAGTGGGCAATTTGGCATTATTTTTTTTGAGGTGTTGAGTCTACTTTGACGAAATTAATTCTCATAAGCTACACGAAGATGCTAATAGTATACATATGTATGTACATATGTACTTACGTGTGTCGAATTTTCTTGCTATGTATGCACGCGTGCTTAGCATTTTAAAAATTGCCCTCCACTGGTTATGTACATACATATGTATGTATGTACATACTCTATCCTCAAAAGTTTCATATGGTGGACGGTGTTTGCACAAGTACTTATTTCACGTACCCAACGTTAAAGGAATCGAATAACTAATAGAATGCTAATAAATTTTAACGTCACTAAGACTCAATGCTATTCAAATATCAATATTTGTACATACTTATATACATATGTATGTATGTATATGTATATGGAAGTAAGTAATGTAGATGTGCCTACACAGCCAAAAAACAACATCTACTATACAAGCTAAAGAAGAGAAGGCAAAAAACAAAAAAAAATTAGTATGAAAGCACAACCAGCAACGAAATGAACGGAAAATAAACAGACAGACGAATGTATGTATGTATGTACGTTAGTAAGTTTTATATGGATGTACATATGTATGTATAGTATGGCTGTATGCTTAAATATATAAATATATACATATGTATGTATTTACATACAAATTATATAAGTACATACATACGTACATGCATACATACATAAATACTTACATACATATACATAAGTATGTATATTTATAGGAATGTGTACTATACGATGGGGCTGGCGGCTGATGATGACGATGATGTACTTATGAACGAACCCACACAAACGCACATGCACTTTACCCACCAAACAAAACAACAAAATAAAATAAACAACTCGGCAACTACAAAATGAAATACAAAAACCTCAATCGTATGCAGTCGTAAAGAGATGCGAACATAACGCCGAATGAATGTTGCCAACGAACTTTCTGAATGTGTCTCAACTTAACTCAATGATGAGTAAGCGAGTCAGCATGTAGAAAATTTTGTATTAAAAAAATAAGATATGTATGTATGTATATATATTTATATATATGCAAGAATGTAAATATGTATATATACATTTGTGTATACACATTAACATACATACCTACGTAAATATATAAGTATGTTTGTTTATGAACATACTTATTCATAGTATAAACGATGAATAAGTATGAATGCATGTACAATGTTTGTATGTACACAGCAGCAACTTCACAAGAGCAAGTGAATGGTGTATAAATTTTTGTTGTTTCTGTAGTTTTTACCCAGCAACATGGTGAGACTATTTTTAAAGGGGGGATATAGTACAGACAAAGGGGGCAATTTCTTGTTAAGCTTTTTATATAAGTAGTTATACATATACATATGTACATACATACATATATATATGTATGCATGATTAAATTTCGTCATCGTGTTGCTGGGTTGAAATTATTTGTTTTGATTCGTACGAATGAACGAAAATTCGCTGGGAATGTGAAAATTACAGAATTCTTTTTATAAAGATCGGTAATGCTTTTAACCCTAGAATGGTAAACATCGCCTGTGAGGCGAAGCATTTTCTCATTTCTGCGATATGTCCACACCGCTCACTCGTATTAAAGCGTGCGTTCGTGCCAACTCAGTTGGGTGTTATACGAGCGTGTGCGCCGACGTAAGTATGTACATACTTACATATACTGTTTGTCTCCGCTTCGTTGCTGATTTATACATACATAAGTATGTATGTATGTACTTACTTGTGTCGCCTGTAAGGCGAAGTTCACCAATAAAGTTAATTTTTTTTTTAAATTAGCTTGTGCAGTTTTTGTGATTTTTCGCTAAAAATTGTTGTTTGTGTACAACTTTTATAGTTTTTTAAAATGCCTTCTTCTGAAGCGCAAGTTTTAAAATGGCTTGAGGAGATATCGCAAAATGGAAGTGAAGTTGGCGATGATTTGGGAGTAGATTTCGAGTCAGATAATAGTGAGGCTGATCCAACTTACGTCGCAGGAATAAAAAAGAGCAAATGATCAAAAAAAATTTATTGCTTACAGCATAGATCACCCAACTGTTGCCAATGTGTCGTTAAAAAGTAGGTGAAAAAAATTACAAATATTATTTTATTCTGTACGTTTTTTTTTATATTATTTTTTAATATTCTAACTAGATCTAAGATCTACATATAAGATGTAATAGTTTTTTTTTTTTTATTTGGAATGGATTTTTCTTTTGTTTTGTTTTTTATGACCTCTTAATACTAGGTCCGTTTGTTTACTTTTACAGTAAAATGCAGTAAATGAGTAATAACTGAGTAAACAGCAGAATTTACTCTCGAAAAAAGTGTTTGCCCAAAAAAGTACGCGAATGGAAAAATTGTAAAAATTCCTAAGACTTAGGCAACAGCTGGTGGAAAATAAATGTAGTGTTGAAAACTTTTTATATTATTGGATATTTGAACAATTTAATCATCGGTACTCGATTAAATACTTTTTATAACACAAATATTTTAATAAAATATAAACAATTTAATTTATGTAATCTTTCCCATTTTTTCTTTTTTCATTTTATTTGGTTTTACATACCTACATATATGTATGTGTGGTTAAATTTATTCAAAGTACATGAATATTTGCTTTTGCTACTGGCTATCGTAAAAAGAAATGCAGTACTAAGTACTCAAGTACTTTAGAATTGCACAACTCCAAAGAATTAATATAACAACTCCACAAAAGTAAAATAACTTTTATTTTACATTAAAAGGCATGTGAGTCATTGTTTCACAAACAAGTTCAATTTAATGTTAATTTACTTTTAGTTTTGTTTTAATTTAACTTAAATTTTTAGTTTGATAAATATTTAAGTCACAAATTGAATACTTTTTGTTTGTTTACTTTTTGAATCATATGTTTTCTGGTTTTACTAAACTTTACTGCGAAAAATTTTTGCAGTAAAAATTTGCAAGCTCTCAGTTAAGAACTGTCACTTTACGCTCTCAATTTGTGTTCTCATTTACTGTATTTTGTGTAAACGAACGCAATTTAGTAAAATGCAGTAAAAATAATAATAACTTTTGCGTACTCGAACACACTTAATATCACTGACTGAAATATGTGACCTACTAATATTGATTTAATATGTTTAAGTTATTTAAAAAATTAATAGTTTTATGTTTGTTTTGGTTATCAAATAGCAAATAAATATGTTTTTGTTTTTTTTTAATAAAATTCTGTTTATTTTTAAGTAAAATACATACTTATGTACATACTTACATATGTGTTTTATAAAAGCCGCCTCACAAGCGATGTTTACCATTAAAGAGCTAAAGATTATGTTTACAATTCTAGGGTTAAGTCGATGATTTAAAATACAGCAGATACATACATACATGTATGATACATGTATGTATGTATATACTGTATGTAAATAGCTTACTAGATATGTACATAAGTACATATCGTCCCCTTAGTATAACAATAGCGTATAATACGCTATTATATATAGCACATAGGCTATTGTTATACTAAGGGGACGATATGTACATTAGGGTGGGTCAATTTGTTCGGGACCGAAAAACATGACAAAGCGTATAGTAAGGTCGTCATCTACGAAAAATTCTAAGAACTTTTCCCAAAGAAACCATGGTTCTAAAATCAAAATCGAGCTTCCGGTTTTTTAAGAGAAAATTTGGTGCTCAGGACATCAGTTTGACTATTGTTATTTTAACATAAACCTCCAAAACCATTATTTGGGTAAATAATTTTCTATTAATGAGGACAGATATAGAAAGCTGAGAAAATTTCTTTTAAAATAAGCCCTCTTCCAGCGTTACAGGTCAACTATTCACCAATTGCAATGAACATTTCCGAAAAAATCTGAAAATAATGCTATTACATACATACATACTTATGTACATACATAAGTACATATGTAGTACATAAGTATGTATTGAATTTATCAAGAAATTTGGTGTTTTTCAGACTTGATTTTTTAGTATTATTTGAAGTACAGTCATTTTAATGGCCACTATGAAAGCGTAGATTTGTGACGCCTAGTCAGTATTACGTACTTATGTATGTATGTACATATGTATGTATGTATGTACTTACACATGTACATACATATCTACATACATATGTATGCATATACATATGTATGTATGTACATACGCAAGTGTGTACTTATTTACATATTCTAGGTGTGCACTTACATACATACATACATACATACATACATAAGTATGTTTTCATTTATTGGATGAATTCTCTTTAAACTAGAAAACTTTTCTTGTAAATCTAATTTCGTGCTGTGTTAAACAAATTCCTCTGACGACAGACAACAACTTTGTAGCAAATAAGCATTTTGTATGTATTTAATCAAGGCCTTCGAACATTATAGAAAGACAAGCACGTAAACTGAAGAGAGAGACTTTATTGTGAACAATAATTTCACCAGGGAATTTGTTGATATGCCTTCGTTGTATTGTTCGGTTCTTAGTATTACAATTGGGCAGAATAGTACAGTACAGCCACTACTTGACTTCATAGAGATGAAAATCACCACTTTTTTAAATTTTCAAAGAATAGCAATATTGTTATGTACATATGTATGTACATAAATATGTATACATGTATGTAAGTACATATATACATATGTATGTATGTACATATTTACATATACATACATATTAATAGTAAATTATTCGTTATGTGCTCGCATAATGCAATTAAACACTAATTACAGCAGCCATTTTTCCACACAAATTTAAAACTTCTAATGAAATGTTTCATTCCATAGAATGTATGTAGAAATACACAGAGAAACGCCACTGACTTTGCTTTTGGACGGAGACTTAATGAAAGTTCGATTTGAATTAATATTTAAGTAAACACTTGAAGGTTGCATTTAATACATATGTATGTATGTACATAGGTAGATATGCAATAATAAATTAAACATATTTTACGGTTTTTGTAACGTTGGATACTTTACAGAAATTTCTATTGTATTCGTTAGAGGCGTTTCATTGTTATTTTTAAAAAAGGGTGGTGGTCACTAAAAAACTGTTCCGACAGCGATTGATGCTATCCAAGCTAATGTACACAACATCGCCCTCCTTCGTCGGTTAGCAGAAACATCGGCGAAGAAAAACAATTAATAAAATGTCTGCTAATACAGCTTAACAAAGTTAATGCGTCTATTTGACACCGGAGGCGCCTCAACACTGCCTTAAAAATTAACATAACGCGCAAAGCAGAGTTGTGAAAGAGTTAAGTCTTCTAAATTTTCAACATCTATCTTCTCTACCCTATCCCTCTCCCTGAGTTCCGGCACAGTGCACTGCATACGTAGGGGTCGTCCCCTGAGTGCTGGTCCTAATTAAAAAAAATATATATATTAACGCCAATTCACATACATACATATGTAAGTATGTATGTATGTACATGCATACATATGTATGTATAATCCGTCAACTTTTTCAACTGACATTTAATGTTTATAGGTATCTATTTTGTTTTTTAATTTTAAGAACGACTCCATTTTGAATATCTTCAAAAATATCTGCTTGTTAAGCAACCGTATTAATATACATACATATGTATGTATGTATGTATGTATGTACAAACTTATACATACATACTTATGTCTAAAAAAACAGAAAATCCATGTAAATTAATTGTTTGACTTAAAAAAAGAAGGATGATATCAATTCGAGGGATACCTTTTTTTATTCTTGCTTTGTTCATACAATGTTGCATGCGGTTTGGTTCCATGCAATTTTTTTTAATTGGTTGAAACTTGTCCGCTCCCAAAATATTATTTATCGTATGTATGTACATATGTATGTATATATGTATGTAACATACATATGTATGTACTTATGTATGTATGTATGTAGGCATTTTTGATCGGGTTCGCTTGCAGTTTGGCCCCATTTAATTTGTTTTTTAACATTTATTATCGCTTTATGGACAGAATTTAAAAACTTGTTCATTTGTTTGAAATATTTCCTTGCTACTCGGTATTATTATCATAAGTATACAGCATTCATTAAACGTACTATGTACATACATATGTACATACATATGTATGTAAGTACATACTTGTATATACATTCATACATACTTATGTACATATCTATGTAAGTAAGTATGTACATATGTACATACATAAGTATGTATGCAAATAGTACAATATTTAATAAAAAAAACACCGGTTTTGAAATTTGTTTATACATATACATATGTACACTTGCACATCCATATTGGCTACTATACTTACATATGTATGTATGGATGTGTGTAATCTATTCTTTGTAATTAAACAGATTGTGTGTAATCACGTTAATTCAATGAATTTACTATCGCACACATTTGACTGTGTTTACATTGTATGTATGTACATATATACATACATATGTACATACATACATACATACATACGTAAATTTTTTTCTTTGCATATAAACATCTATTCCATACAATAAGAAAAGCTTTCCATTGAGTTAACAGTTTTCTTAGCAACAGTGTTGCCATGATTACGAAAGTTACATATGTACATACATACATACATACATACATACATACTACCAACTCTTAGAATGACTCTACCAAAACAGGAAAAAAAGATCCTAGATTTTAGGTTATCCCTAGAACTATTCTCTATCATCAAGTTCAAAGTGCTGTCAGAACAATTTTTAGTGACCAGTGCTTTGCCTTCATCACTTTAAGCAGTCCAACAATAATTAATACCTGTACACTAATGTATGTATGTATGTATGTACATTAGAGATATTCCTGATGTTGATGACTTTCCCTTACCAGAGATCGAACTCAGGTCCTAAATAATAGTTTGCTTAGTAGTCAACTGCGCAAACAAATCTTTACATACATATCTACACAATTGTTGCCCGGCCGGGCTAAGTGATTTTCTCCACCATGGTATATCCCAACACGGCGGTGTATAGAATATACTTTCTACTTCGGCTTAATGATTTTCTCCACCATGGTATATCCCGACACGGCGGTATATAGAATAGATTTCCTGCATAGCAATGTCGGAATTTGATTGATTGCCAACAACATTTTGACAGACAAATGCATTTTTCACATAAAACAGGGCGGCATGAAACAACAATGCATTTTTTACATGAAATAGGGTGACATGCAATCATTATCAAAAATATGTCTTTATGTCTCATTTTCGGAAAAAAAATTATGGCGTCAAGTCCCATTATATTGAGACTTAATGGCATATGCCCTTATGTCTCAATGGAATGGGACTTAACGCCATATGGCTTTATGTCCCATGGCTTTATGACACCGCACCTAGGGTTCCCACCTTTTTTTTTTTTGCAATTAAAGTACATTGGTTGTTAAAGGTTAGGAAAAAAAAGTACACAGTATAAAAATAAAGTACAATTTATTTTTCTTTATTGTTATAGGTATTTGAAAACGTATTTTTTATTGCTTTCGCAAGTTTTATCAAATAATTATCATATTTAAATTAAAGTAAATAATTAATTCCTTTTTTATCAGATTCAGAGACGCTTTGTTTCTTCGTCTCGCCATTTGCTCTACATTACAGAAAAAACTCTCTCTGTGAATGCTGACGTGGCAGCAATAGAAATTAAAAATGAAATAACTTTATACAAATTTGATAAATTATCATCAGTCTTATTAAATAATAGCTGCCATTTACTTGCTGTAGATAATTCCGCAAAACCTTCAGAACAGTGTATCTGATCATAGATTTTGTTTAATGACGCAATTTCTCCATAAAGATCATCCATATTTATATTAAGTTTTTGCAGATTTACATTTTTGTTTATGCTAACAATATTATCAAATTCAACTTTGCTCTTTAAATTTTTATTGCTAATTGTAAATAACCAGATTGTATTTTTAAAATCAAACCATTTATTCAGGTACTCTAAGGCTTTATCGATAAATAATAAAAAAATTCATGTGAATTTCCCTGGTCAGTTCCGTTGCAGATAAAAGGTTTATTTTTTTGCTTGTTTCATATCCAAATTGCCATGACATAGTCTTAAGAAAAAATCGCCACTGTAAAAAAACGTCAATCTATTTTGAATTGTAGATAAATCAAATCATGCGAAATAAAGTATTTTGGTGTACTTTATTGTTTCTATAAAGTATAGAGTACAATTAATCAAAAAAGCGTACAGCCTAACCTCACAATTCTAGTCTTGTATTTTTAACAGCTTAACGATTTATGTTGTTTAACACTGTCTTCGATTTAAGGCATTCTACAATCTTCATCATTAACAAAAGCGGCAACGCAGCCTAGCAATGAGTTGGAATGATTAGATGTGTGGGAGGGATACAGACTAAAATAATAATCCATAATAACTGTGTGTAGAAAATGTAAATAAAAAATGTATGTATGTATGTACGTAATGTCTATGAATGTACATACTACATACGTATGTATGTATGTATGTATGTAATCGCATACATACAATTACAATTACATACATATGTACATATGTACATACATTAAAGATACAAGTGGGTGCAATGCCGTTTGTTAATCTTTATTAGTTTCGCGTAGGTGTTTGTATATACATACTTATGTACATACATATGTATGTATTTTATTGTTGGTTTTAGAAAATGTACTTAGTTTTTTGTTGTATGGTTTACGTTTAGTTACATACATACATACATAAGTATGTACATATGTACATATGTATACATGTAAGTATATACATATGTACATATGTATATTTTTGTTGATTTTTATCTTGTCTACTGGCAACATCACTATTTACTCCATTCTAAATGGCATTGAGTGAAATAATGCAAAAACAAAAAATAGAAAAGTAAACATAGACTTTTTTAATAGATTTGCAGCAAATAAGCAACAAGCAGTTTATAATTACAATTAAAGCGATCGACGTACATACATACTTATGTAGGTATAGAATTTTATTAAATTGAAATTTATATACCTACCTATCGCACACTAAATCATAAACAGACACAACTCAAAAAACAGAAATGTTCTTCAATGCCCATTTACTAAGTACCTATATTTCGCAGCTTTGTCTCGGTTCGCACTATGAAATTTTATTTCATGAAAGTGGCAGTTTGTTGGTGAGAGGGGAGAGAAGAATGGTGTCGGGTACACACTTTCATGTTCACTGAAATTCTGTTTTGTATTGTAATTCGTAATTGTCAACACGTACATTTGTTGTTGTGTGTTGACAATTCATATGACATTAAAAATATAGAAATGTTTAGTTTCATGAAATTAACTTTCAGTGTGCAGACAAGAGTGAAATTTTAAAAGAGAATTTCAGAAATTTCATGAAAGAAACTTTCATAGTGCGAACCGAGACTTTGTTAAAATGTTGCTAGAAACATTTCAGGTCCAAACCCGTACTTTTTGGGAAAAGTGCGGTAAATTGAGAATTAGCACAAAAATTTGCAAAACTACAGGAACAGCAAAAACAAAATTTTTAAGCCAAAAGTTTTTATGGAAGTGCTGTGAAAGTAAACAAAAGGACTAATACTGTTTTTGATTAGCGTTTGACTTTCTAAAATGTTTTAGTTAGTACATATGTACATATGTATGTACATACAAACATATGTGTGTATGTATGATTGCACATCCAAACATAAATATTTATCTTTGGATTTTGCAAAAATAACAATTATTTCATTAGTATTCTTAGGTAAAATTCAATTTTCTTGTTTGTTATTGATTATTTCACAAACAGCTGATTGCACAAACTAGCCCTAAGAAAAATTACGGGCTATTTCCTGCAAGAAGAATAATCTTCTCTCAAACTATCTTTTCATTTACGCAATATTGCAGTACGGGAACAGTTTTCGTGCAAATTTGGATCCCACAAGATCCCACTGAGCACAATACCGGCCTTAAGTCTTAACAATATTAATTCAATTGTGTTCCCGGATAAAAATATGCATAAGTAATCTCGATTAAGTATTGATTTATTATTATGTATAAGTAAAAGGTTTTCCAATAAGAGTGATATGATTTCTTAAAAAAAGCACACTTATTATTAAGGAAATTCAAAAGTTTTTTATTTAAATAAATAAAACTTCATTCAACTGGCCTCCACGACTTCTTCTGCAGAAACGAATTCGATGAATCCAATTTTCGAGCACTTTTTCCACTAAATCAAGTCGTATGTCATGAATGGCACGTTCAATATTGACTTGTAAAGCTTGAAGAGAGTCTGGTTTATTTCGAAAGAAATAGGCTAATGGTGGCCATTCAGTATCACAATTTCTTGAAATGCAGCATACATACTTACTCTTTTAAAGGACGACCATGTATTCACTGACCCGGTTGATAAAGCTAACCTTCTGGCTGAAATGTTCGCAAGAAATTCTCACTTGCTGGAAAGCAGTCAACCACTACCCGTTCTCGAGGAAGTATCTGTAACTATGCCAAAAATATTCTTTCGAGCGCGTGGGGTTAAAAACGTTTTGGCGAAGCTTAACGTAAACAAGTCTTTTGGGCCGGGTGGTATTCCAGCACTGGTCTTGAAACAGTGCTTTTCGACGTTAGCACGTCCATTGGCACGCATGTTCAGCACTTTGTAATTTCCAAAGTGTTGGAAGGTTGCCAATGTAACGCCGATCTCTAAAAAAGGGGGAGGTCAACAACCCTGAAAATTACCGCCCAATTGCAATTTGTTCTGCGCTTTCCAAAGTAATAGAAAGTATGTTGAATTTCCATCTTGTGAAGTATTTTGAGCTCAACAGTTTACTTAGCGACCGGCAGTATGGCTTTTGTAGTGGCCGCTCTACGGGGGACCTACTAGCTTTCCTTTCGGAGAAGTGGTATACTAGCATACACCACTTTGGCGAAAGTAAAGTGGTGGATCTAGATATTTCCAAGGCATTTGATGGCTTCACTCGATTTGTATCGAGCTTTCTCAGAGATCTTACTATACAAGTTGTTTTAGATGGGGTCTAATCAAACGAGTTCAAGATAAATGCAGGGGTACCGCAAGGTTCCGTTCTTTCTCCTACCATTTTTTCTTATTTTTCTTAATGACCTTCTACGTCAAACTTCCAACCCTATCTACTCTTTTGCAGATGACAGCACCTTAGTTCATTCGTATTCATTCAGTAACAGGCCAAACCCGTCGGAGATCCGGGCAATGCGACAAAATATGAATGATACACTAAATCGCGATCTCCTGACAATTTCAAGTCGGGGTCATGCTTATCGGTGACAGTAGGGTAGCCAACTCTATTGACACACGACGCATCGATGCAATGTGGGGTGTGTTTCATTGTTCTATCGGTACTACAACGGAGTGTGTTCTAATGAAATCAGGGAACTTGTTCCCGAAACCCGTCACTTTTAACGTACAACACGCTCTTCATCAAGGTCACATCCCTTTGTGGTCGATATGTCAGTGAATCGCACCACGCATTACAGATAGAATTCGTACTTTAGCCGTACTGTTCGTATGTGGAATAAACTCCCCGCAGAGGTCTTTCCTACCACTTTCTGTGTTAGGGTTCAAATCGAATGTCCACAAACACCACTAGTTCTTCCTAGTTCTGGCTCAATCAAATGTATGTATGTATATATGTTCATTATATGTATACATACTTAGGTACATTCCCATTTCAAAATCTTATTAAGTTTTTTTTTTTTACATTTTTAAAAACTTTAAAATTCTCGAAAATTTCGAATGCAATTAAGTTTTTTTAAGTTAAATGTGTTTTGTATTTTATGAAGTCATTTGTATGTATGTACATAGTATGTAAGTATGTAGTATATTTTTATTGCTATTTTTGTTTGTGTTTTTTTTTTATAGTAGGTACCTATGTATTATTTTTATAAAATTTATTTCTTTTTTCTTTTGTATTTTTTGCGATTTTTACAAAGCAACAAACAACTACTTACAATAGCTGCTACATACTTAACTTACATACATACATACATACATACATATGTATGTACATATGCAAATACATACATACTTATGTACATTCATTCATACAAAAAATGATGAACAGGGGCTTACACTGTGTTAACATGTAAATAGGTATACATACATATCATGTAAATAGGTAAGGTGACCAACTATACTCATTTACTGAGTTTTGTACTCTTTTTTCGCAAACCGTACTCTTTTCAAATACTGTACTCTGAAAGTACTCATTTGTATAATTTTATACTCATTTGTTTTTCTAAAACATTTTTTCATTTTTACCCGTTTTTACCTTATTTCCATGGGCTCACAGTGGCATGATGTAATAAACAAGGTGGCAGCAGGAGAAAACAAGAACAGCAGCACGAGAAAAAGTAACGGCTAGCTAACTTAAGCTGTCAAAAATATAACCGTAGTATGTACGGAAAAGTTTTATGGGAATTCCCTTTCTGTTTAATTAATTTGAAGTTAGAGAAAACCATGGTCTAATAATCAGGTCTGCGCAAGAAGGAATATGGTTTTTGTAGGGTTGTGTTTTGACCGTTAAATAATCTGCAAAAAATGGTAAACTGCGCAATCTTGTCAAAAGTTGCTTACATTTTTGGCCGGCATCTTGAATATTTTTGTTTACGTTATGCTTTTTGTTTTTGCATAACCAATAAATACATACATATGTACAAACCACATTTTATTTAAGGGAATGATTATTGGAGCAGTGAGAAGTCGCAACTTTCTGTAAAAACATTATCTGCCGTCTTAACAGTCAAATTTAATATGCAAAATGAAAGTTGTTCGGATGTGGCTACATTATTAGACGAACATCCTCGTTTAACAAAAAAAATCCACTCCGAAGAAAAATATGTTTTTAAAAGAAAATAAAGTTTTTATCGTTTTTTCATCTTTTTTTTTCACCTATGAAATACTTGCAAAGTGTACTCTTTTTGAATAAAAAATAGTTGGCCACCTTAAAATAGGTATACATACATATACATATATATGCGGATGTAAGTATGTGTGTACATGTGTCTGTGTAAATTTGCTTAAATCGTATTTAAGTATTCATACATACATACATACATAATTATACTTATCATGTATGTAAGTACGTTTGCAAGTACTTGTATGTTTTCCTTATTTGTACATATGTACATACATATTTACATATGCAAGCAAATACACTTATATGTACATTCACACATATTTGTATGTATATGTAAGCATGAATAATTGAAGTATGAGGTCAGCGCTATAAAAATTAATTTAAAAATAAATAAAAACACACAAAATACTCAAATAATTAAGTATGTATAGGTATATGTATGTGTCTATGTACATATGTACATACATACATAAGTATGGATAAAGATTAATGGCAATTTTATTAACAAACGTCACTAAGATTATGTAAATCGTTAAAATCGCGCTTACAAAATTGTCTTAATTGAAAGGGAAGGGACAGGGAGGGGAACGAAAAAAAATATATGTATGTACATAAGTATGTATGTATGTAAGTATAAAAAAACAACTTAATTGAGAAATTTAACAAACATACCCTTGACAATCAGACTGACATCCCTGTTCGTCAGTTTTGATGGCATCCTCTAATAAGGCCTCAAATAGCAACGAAGAAGAGGAAATTAACAAAAATCATCTGAATGGCCTCTAATTTGTAATTAACATACTCGTATGTACATACATACTTAAGTATGTACATATGTATGTATGTAGGTACTTTATTATACCTATCGGTAATGGCATCTCTTAATTTATACATGCATATGTATATGTAAGTATGTATACATAATAGATTTTTCCAAGATCACATTATACGATTTATTGCTTTAAACGATTTCAATATTAATTCAGTTCTACCACAGGCCTCCCTCCCATCGCTTTGAGTTCCACATCTGGCATCATTTGCTAGTCATATTGTATTTCCCGTGAATAACAGTTTTAAAGATGACAGTATCTGAATTTGTATTGTTGTTGTCCGGTTGCCACTAAAGTGATGCTACTAGCAAAGTTTACTATCTGTTAATTACTGGACTACGTACATACATATGACCTGTTCAAATTGTTAAATAAAATTTTTTTTCGGAATTTTCAACTCAACATCCCTTCGGTAATGGTAATTAACAAATTTCTATAACCTATCCCTAAAAACCTTTACCAATCCAAACATCGTCTAAATTATGACAATACAATTAAAAAGTCTTTAATGGGTCTAAAAAATGTTTGTATATGATATACTTATGTATGTAGGTATTCGTGCTATTTCTTTCTTTATGTCTACAGTGTTATTTTTTTTTATTAATTAAAAAAATCTTTAGAAACTCTTCTAATATTTCATGCCACCTTTCTCTTTCTCTAGTTGCTTTAAACTTTCTGTTTGCACAAATATTGATTTTTCCCCTACATTTTCTCTTCTAATTGTGTGCGGGAAATATCATAAATTTTTATAAATTCAATTTTTAATTTATCTTCCAAATACATACAAGTTCCATACCCAGTCAGTAGTATACCCATAAGGTGTACATATTTACTATTCTATACATACCTATAAGAAATAAAAATGTGTATGTACACCACTATATAATAAATATGTACGTATGTATGTATGTATATGTATATGCAGACAAATAAATAGAAAAAAACCCATTAAAACCCATTTTCATGGCAAATATAAATTTCTATAAATCACTCTTAGAAAGAAAAAAAAACGACATCCAAATGAAACATCTGTGAAGGGGGAGGGAGGTGTGGAGTATAAGAATAGCAGCTGGTTTATAATGAAATGGTGGTTGGAATATGTATGTATAAGTGAACGATTCAAATATTAAAAATAATTTTATACATATGTATGTATGTATATAAAAACAAAAATATCGTTTGGATATATATGTATGTACATATGTACTTTAAATGCAACAATAAATACAAGTTTAAGAAAGTAGGAAAAAAGTCGAATGTCATAAACTTTAAAATATGTACATACATAAATATGTGTGTTGTACATACATATGTATACTACTATTTGAAAAACAATAATAAGAATTTTCAAAACAGCTTGAATTGTAGTTTTTGCTTTAAAAAAAATAACTTTTGAATTTTTTCTTTTTGGACCAGCTCTCAGAGGGTTAACGTTTGATCAAAAATTCAGAATATTATATGCACAAGATTGTAAATTCATATGTATGTACATACACATATCTCTTTTATTTATTAAAATATTACTCTAAAATTTATTATTTGTGAAAAACGCAGTACTAAGAAAATACCGGAATTTCTAATTAAAAAATTCCCGGAAATGGTTAAGCCTTACGTTTGGCATCTCTATTCGTAACATTTCAACAGCTGCGAAGCGTTTCGAAAAATGCTAGTCGCATTCACCTATGCAACTCTTAAAAACGTAACCACCATTTTTGCTTAGGGTTAGGTCAGTCGTGGTTTTTATATTACAAAATTTCTTATGTGTATTATGCTAGAAAAAGCTATTTTTGTAGAGTTTATAATAAATGCGAGCCCATATTTAAAAAAATATTGGAATTAATTAATAATGGAACATTGTTAGTTTCTGTGTTGGTTACGTATTTTTCGAAAAATGTTTGTTAGGTGTTAACGCAACTGAATTCTTATTTTGTTTGAGAGTGAGGTTATATAAATATACTAGATGATTGGACCGGCTTCGCCCGGAAGCTATTTTCTTATATGGGGGAACCATTTTCCCCACTTATCAACCCGTTTTTCCAATTTTTATAGGCGGACCATCTGTCCTTCAAAAACATAAATAATTTTGTTCTACATGAAATACGAACGATGACACTTCTCGTGAATGAGGCGGACGTAGCGCTCTCTTTCTGTCAAATGATGCGACGCTTCTCGTTAAAGAGGCGGACGTAGCGCCATCTGTC
Source organism: Lypha dubia (assembly GCA_947311025.1). NCBI lineage: Eukaryota > Metazoa > Arthropoda > Insecta > Diptera > Tachinidae > Lypha > Lypha dubia. The sequence continues at coordinate 5,047,399 of OX371262.1, read as the reverse complement.
ATTCAACAACAAAAATAATTTTGTTCTGTTTAAAATACGAATTGGGTTAATAGTTTAGTAAATGCAGGAACTGCCCCATCCCTCCCCTCCTCGTGCCTTGCGCTTTAAAATATACTTTAAAACTTTAATCTCATACCTACCAAATATGCATAAAAAATTTCATGAAAATCGGTCGAGTCGTTTCGGAGGATTTCGATAACAAACATCGTGACACGAGATTTTTATATGTATATTAAATTATTTGAATTTCTACACTAAAAGTTGCATATTGTGAGGCTAGGCTATTCTGAACATTTTGTTTATTAAAGTATAATCGACATGTCATCATCACACGTCAAGTCTTTGTACAACTGCGAGAAAGACATTGAAAGGAACGCATATTTCTCTATCCAGAGGTCATAGTGTATGTTAGGATAACCCTCTGAGAACAAAAGTCAAAATTAAATTAAACTTTCAGTGTCTAAAAAGTGTCTTGGCTTAAGTAGTGTCAAGTTTTCAGCACACAATATATTAAGTGAGATAAACAGGCAAACCGGAATATGCATTAAAAACTGAGTTTTATGCGCATTAAATATGCTTTGAAAATTTAAAAATATGATCCCCCAATAAAAAAAAAAGACGTGTGGCACTCGGGGACTGCCGCGGTAAAGCTATTGCATAGCATTTTTTATCAACTTATGCAATTTCAATTTCAGTTTTCTAGCTATACTGGAAGTGCCACATACAAAGAAGGGCAACCCAGTCCCCCCAGGTAAAAAGTGCCTTCCCTTAGTATCCTATGTCCTTCTCCTGGTTCTAAGCTACCTGTCCACCAATTTTCAGCGAAATCTGTTCAGCCGTTCTTGAGTTATAAATAGTGTAACTAACACGACTTTCTTTTTAATACATATATAAAAATCCCCTCAAAAACCCAGAAATCCCGGAAAATTTCCCGGGAAAAGGTAGCAACGCTGGACGGAAATTCCTAAAAACGTGGACAAAACTCCCCACAAAATCCCGGAAATTTTTCAGGGAAAAGTAGCAACACTGGAAATTTAAAAAATTTCCAAAGCGGCAACACTGTATAGTCATCATACATAGATAAGGCTCGTTCGTATCAGTACTGTTTTTCGGAGTACTGTACTGTTTTTCGACATCAAAAACTGCGTACTGTTTTTCTCCCTCAAAATACTGTTTTTCGATACATAATAGAAATAAAAACGGCGAACAGCGAATTCATGCAATAATATTGTTTACTTCAAAAATAAGCATTCTCCTCGAGAATGTTTCGATTGTGGATCGGTGGGTGGAGATAATTTTTCATCTCAATAACGCCGATTGCGAATTCAAAGAAATTGCCACGATCGTTGAATATATTTTATGTTTGCCAGGAACTTCAGCATCAGTGGAACGAATCTTCTCTGCAGTGAACAAACTTTGGACGTCAGAAAAAACCCGATTAGATGTGCAAACATTAAAGGCGATTCTGACCGTCAAATGTAATTTGAAGTACAAATGCTTTGATTTCTACAATTACCTCAAAACGAAGCCGGCATTGCTTATTCAAATTGCTACAAACGACAAATCCAAAACAACAAAAGCTGATTTTGATGGAAATGATTCAGATGATGGAAATGATTGTTATTTTTTTTTTTTATATATTGAATAAAATATATACTGCGAAAAGTACTGTTTTTCCAAATCGATTTACTGCTTTTTTAAAAAATTTCAGTGAAATGTACTGTTTTTGGTTCAAAAAAATATACGAGCGTTATACATAGACTATACAAAAAAGAAGTTTTCTCTTCAAAAAACAAAAGACTTAAGAAACAAACTTAGTTTCAGGTTTTTTCGTTTCAAAAACAAATGACAGATTTTTTCAAGGTTTTTTCGTTTCATAAACAAAAGACTTAAGAAACAAACTTTTCAAAATTTCTTCATTCGGTCGCCTCAAAGCCCGCGATAGAAGCTATGCAATAGCTTACAAAAATATGATTTAAAAATGGCTTACAAATCATTTCGTTCGTAGTTTTCTTAATAAAAATTTCTGCGACTACGAACTATAATTTTAGTTCGTTATGGACATGTGATCCAATTATACAATAATTTATTTGAAAATATGCAGGACAAATACCCAAATATACCACAAAAACTTAAAAGAAATTGTCCGAAATATGCGGTGTTGTCCGAGAATTGTAAATATGTGCAGTCACAAATCGCTAAAATTTATTTGAAATTGCGGAAAAAATTAAATTATTGTAACTGTAAACTCCTTAATAAATAAATATCTAGAATTAGAGAAATTATCGAAGAAATTAAAATTAATTAAATTTATGGAAAAACTCACGTAGAAATGTGGACAGTTTTAACAAAAATTCAAAGTTTAAAATAATTATTGAAAATTTTCAAAATGATTTAATCGAAAAGCTGATTTTTAAGGCTGTAATAATGGATATTAACAGTTAAAAATATACTAAAAATATGCCTCAAAAACTAACAAATGCCCTAGTATGTTGTTGTTGAGTTGAAAATAGGCAAAACTATGCTGTAAAGAGTAAAATATTTTTTTTTTTTTTTGATTATTTTATTATTTATGGAAACTTTAATTATAAATTAAATTATCAATAAGTTTTTCAAATCTTAAATCTAAAAAATATTAAATGTAAGTTTAGCCAATGCTAAACAAAACTTTTAATTTCAACGGTTAATTTTTGTTGTTTTACATCTCTCGTGAACGGCTGAGAAAAAGAGTATCCCTTCTTTTCAGCCGGGTGTGGCCTCTATAATGAAGAATATTGCGCGCGAGTGGATTTGGGTGCAACTCAAGTTTTTTTATATATTTTTTCACGTGTTTTGCAAATACTGTCTTCACCAACGGAACGTCTAGATCTTTATGAATTCGATGATTTCTGACATACCAGGGGGCTGCTGTTATTGTACGTAGGATTTTATTCTGTCGCCTTTGAACTCTTTCGACATTTGATGCTGAGGCAGTGCCCCATAACTGGATTCCATAGGACCATATAGAGTAAAATATGAAAAAAAAGTGCAAAAAATTGTATGCCAAATTTCTTAAAAACTGCTGAAAGTTATAATTATTTATTTGATTCTACTTTAGTCGTTCAGGAAAAACCATGCAATTGCACACCCTGAAGATAAATTTCTACATTAAACAAAAATTATGTCCTCGTCCACCATATGAAACTTTAGCTGCTAAACTTTTGAATTTATAGATGCTTGAGGAAAAATGAGTTTCTACTCCTGTAGTTGCAGTTTTCTTCAATTTGTTGAGCCCCTTGCTATTCTTTGCCACGCCCTCAGGTGAGAAGAAGGTATCCAAGTGGGCGAGCTTTCTTTTTATACTTCTGAAACTGGTGACCTGTACAACCTAATCTAACCTATACACATCTGTCGAGATGAACAAATGCAGGTTAAAAAGAGAGTTAAAGAAGGTTTCTGCAACAAAAGTTTGACATTGAGGATGTGGAGGACGAACGGGTATTATTAAACGCTTGCTAGTGTATATGGACGTTAATATGCACCCGTTTTATCTGGTGTACATAAAAGTGTGTGTTCATTTGGCTTTTGTACTATTTATGACTTTTTTAAGAAAAAAGAAATCAAAAGCAATTTACTTTTAAAAAGTTGGTTCAGTTTTATGCACTTTTGTTTTGTTTTATTTTCATTATAGCGTATACATATAAATATTTATTTATAAACAGTTATGTACATACATATGTATGTATGTACATAGGTGAATATACATACATATCCATAAAGTATCTATGTATGAAACTCCTATATATAGAAATACTTATATGTATACATACACACATATGTATGGGGGTTTATAGTATAAGTCTGTTATTGTTGTTTTCATTTTTGCAGCTCTTGGTGCATGCAGCAGATGCATTTATGTATGTATGTATATTTTACAATTCTTACCAATACACTTTCACAATTTGGATATGGATGTGTATGTAGGTGCTTTCATGTGGATCTAGATTTGGACGTACTTCTATACATATACATGTATATGTATCTATATAAATATATGTACATGTATGCATATAAATACTTATGTGTATGTGCATATACATACATACATACATACATGACCCAGTGGCTACATATACTTCTTTATATGTGTGTATGTATCATAGCTTGGGAATAATGATTAGTAATCCTAATGATTAGCAATTGGATTAGAAATTTTAATTGTGCTGAAAAATTGATTAATTATGCTTAGTTAGCCTTTTTAGACGATTACTGATTGATTAGATTAGAAATAATCAAAAATCTAATCACAATTAGTGACGATTAGCATTTCTAATTAAATCTAATCAAAAATAATCAAGAAATCTAATCAATTATTTTTTTGATTAGTTTTGACTAGATTTGATTAGAAATGCTAATCGTCACTAATTGTGTTTAGATTTTTGATTATTTCTAATCTAATCAATTAGTAATCTGAAATTTTAATCAAAATTCAATTCTAATGATTAGATTATTTTATTTCTCTAATCGTAATGATTTCTAATTCTAATCGAAATTCCCAAGCTATGGTATGTATACGCTTTTGCTTTCGGGTATAAATATGCTCGTGCTTTATGATTTTCAGTATCTATGTATGAATATACCCAGCAAACAATTTTCGGAGCGCTCCTAAATATGACTCTTAAAAGACTCCTTTTGCTGAGGGTTTTATGATTACCCACCTAATTTATGAGCATTTATGATTGATTTCGGAGCATGTAGAATTCAGGACTCCGAAAAGACTCATTTTTATGAGCAATTTAGGAGCACACTCCTTGAAAACTCTTATTTATGAGGGTTTTCTGAGGGGCAACGGTAGTTTGTTTTCTTTTTACTTGATAATTTCAATATTTTGCCTTTGTCTGTCATTCTTGTGATCATTTTGCGCTGTTCGGTTGTGCTTTTGATAAAATCTTTAAGAACTTGTGGAAAAAGTAAGTTTATTTCTGTGTTTTTTAATAAAAAGAGAAAATGTATCCAACAACTGCCGAAAAGAGGCGTTCAGCACAAATAATTAATGAAATAATTTAATAAATAAATAATGAATTAATGAGTGGGTTATCTTATACCATGTTGCAAAATGCAACAACAGTATTGCCGAAAAATTTAGTTCTACAAAGAAGTAATACAGGTACAAAAGGGTTTTATTAAAAATTTGATTAAGATTTTAATCTGGAAAATCATTTTACAGATCCAATTCAGCAAATTCTGGCACAAACCAATGAAATCGCAAAGGACGTAAAAGTATAAATAAATGAAAACCGAGATAAGTAAAGCTGAATTCTCATTTCATGTCATCACACAAATAGATTTTATTAATGGCTATTTTATTATTTATTTTCAGAATTAAAAGAACGAGTTCTAGCATTGGACTAGGAAAATATTCGAGATCACACGCGTCTTTTATCCGAAATAACTTCGCAGCGAAGACTTTTCCAAGAGAGCAAAACATTAACAATTCTACATAAAAAACATTTGAAACGATGTCGATGTCAAGTTTATATTTCTTCGTTTCTCATTTAAAACTAAAGAAATGTACAAATTTGGAAAAATAAATTATTTCGATGCACAAAACATATATTAATAAAACTTTTCCATTAAAAGCTAAGAACCACAAATTTACAAATAAAATGAATGCCCTAATTTCAAGAAAAAGAAAAACTCCTATATCACTCTTTTTTGGCTCCGAAATCCCTCTATTATGACTCTTTTAAGAGGCTGTTATGATTGATTTGTGAGCAAAAAGGCTCACAATTTTTCATACAAATCGTTAAATTTAGAAGTCCTGAAACGCTCATATTCAGTACAAAATTTTTTAAAAGACTCTTTTAGGACTCATATTGTTTGCTGGGTAATAAACGAGTAAACTGCACACCATTTTCGTAAATATCAACACTATGGGAATAATATTGGCGAATTTGGATAACGTTGAACATATGTACATATTTAAGCAAAAGTAAAGGAACAATTTTGTTTCAAAACTTTTGACGTTCATTCATGGAAATTTGGTCAAGTCTCAGACAATGGAACAAATCAAGTTAATCAGTAGAAGTTGTATTAGTTTAGATGATGAGGAAAGTTTAGAGCTTCAGGAGCTAAAATTATCCTTCTAAAGCTAAGATCCCACTATCGGCGCAAACAGCACAATCTGCGACAATTTTTATCGTGCTATATCGGCACACATGTAAAAACATTGCACAATTAATTTCTGGGCGGTCCCATTATCGTCGCATATTGCGACAATTTTTTTCGGCTCATATCGGCCAAATCTCAATTGCGACAATAATTGGTACAATGCGATCCCACTATCGTGCATTATTGGGCAAATTAAATCATGTATGTACGAGTAAGTAAGTATGTATGTGTTTGTTTATTTGCTTGTTGGCAGATACAGTTTAATTTTCGGCATTTATTACAATGAAAAAGAGAAAACTGCTTTGGCCGTATAGTATATTGTGTATATAATTAATGTACGAGTATTAATATATAATAATAAAAAATTAATGAATTTTAATTGAATTTACTACGCAGCACGTATTTTTATTCTTGTTATTTTGTAAACAGATGTTTTCAGGGATGGTGAAATCGTTTTTTTTTTTTTTGTTCAACAGTACAAATGTTATATTAAATGTTTTAATATACATATATATATATATACATATATATATTAATTTATATATATAATATAACATTTTATTCGCACAAATACTTAGGAATATATGTTTTTAAAATATTATAACTTGTTATGGGTTAGCTAATTTACATGTGTGCATTTCGTTGGTAGTTAAATATCAACTCATCAGTTCATCTTTGCTAAAAACATAAATACTTGAGTAAAAGGTTATATTTTGTAACAGGGAAGTTTGTTTTTATTTTGCCTTATTAATACTTTTATTGCCAACAAAAGGTTGTGTAACTGTATAAAAGTTATAAGAGAAGTAAACAGATTTATATCGAATGAAAAAAAATTATTTGTGTGATATTTTTAAAGTTTTTTAAAAGCAATTTTGCGTATGCTTTAGTAATTCGCAAACTTATGATTGCAAGTTTATGTATGAGAAGATGAGTTTTGGAACTTTTTAAACATGAATGGTAAATATCTACTGATGAGTTGGTATTAAGCTAACAACGAAATGCATATACATAGATTACCTAACCCATAACAATTTTTTAAAAATATATGAATATAATATAACATTTATGCGAGCAAATACTCAAGAATTTTGTTTTTTTTTAATTTTATTAATTTTTTGCATATATGTATGTAGATTTGCTAACCCACAACAAATAAATAAAATTTAAATGCATAAAAGCTAATAAAAAATTAATTTTGGTACAACTAAGCTTAAAAAAAAAATTTTTTTACAAGGTGGTGCAATTTAAAAATTCGGTTTTCCAGCCCGTGTATCGGCACTGATTGTCGACTGTGATCGGCGCACGAGTGGCCGACAAAAATCGGCGCATTTTTTACTAATTGATTGCTTAACATTGTGCAATAGTGGGTTCACATTATCGGCGCATCAAGGTTGATTTTGATTGTCCATACTCAGCACAATTTCGGCGCAGATTGTCGCATTTTAAAAAATTGTGTGCGGTCACACTATCGGCACATGAATTGCGACGAAAATTGGTGCATTGCGCCGATAGTGGGATCTTAGCTTAAGAGAACACTTGTCTGAAATGAAATGTATTTTTTTTTTTTTTTTTTTTTGACAAGAAGAAGATTGGAAGAGAATACTTCCCATCAGATTTGAAATTTTGTTGTAAATTTTCTTCGGGGTCGGTATTGGAAACAATACACAACTTTAGGAACGAAAGAATAACTGAGCTTTGCAAAGAAAATATTCAAGTGATGGTTCTGATGATGGGTGCGTTTATAGGTGAATTCGTGGACAAGTTGTTCTATCAGACACTCTTTCTGAGTGAGCAGATAATTCGTGGCAGAGGTTGCAAATGCAGTTCTAAGTAGCTTGCGGACGCTGCTGCCCCGAACTAGATCCGTTCGTGTTACCTGCGGCCGCTAGGAAACAGAAAGTAAACAAGTAAGAGTGCTATATTCGGCTGTACCGAATCTTATATACCCTTCACCAATGCATAAATATGTGAGTCAGTGAATATAATACAGGCTTTCCTTTCTCTTATAAATATAACATTTCAAACAATATAAAAAGTAATTTTAAACACCATACTTGAACACACTTTCATATTTTCATCAGTGCTATATACTTACATATGTATGTACAAAAAATGCAGACTGTTTAAAATATTTTACAATTTTCCATCCATCAGTGAACAAAAAGGGGGTTTGTACGAACAAATACATAAAGTTATTATTAAGTTAATATACACATAACACTAACAAGCCTCATTAGCACGATGTTTCGTGCTTTAAATTATAATCGAAAGATTCCATATTCAATACTGGGGCACCTTATGTACTTATAAATTTATTTCTGGAAGGATTATATACATATATATATATATATTCGTTTATTTTTATATATATTCCAATATCAGAGCCGATATTTTATTTTTGCTGATTTTCAATACCAATAATCTTAAGAAAAATCCTTACATTTCAGTCCAAGACCCAAGTCTCTAGCTCTTCTAGTGTCTTTGGAAAATCGAATCTCGTACAGACAGACGGACAGGCGGACATGACTCATTTAACTTCCCTATCTATAAGGATTCAGAAAATATATATGCTATATGGACCTCATATAAATATTGTGGAAATTACACACGTAATGACAAACCCATAAATACCCTTACCATTTTTGGTGAAGGGTATAGAAAGTGAGTATGAAGGTTAGATAAAAGATAGAGAAGGAAAAGTTGGCTTGTCGAACGGTATGAATGGAACCATCCAATGCTTCTGATGAATGACTTCAGATTGCCAACTAGTTCTAAGTAACCTTTTTCCTATTCATTGATAAAAATAACTGGAGTCAACAAGTTCGGAAAATATTAAGTTTTTCAGATTTAACACCCTGGACAATACACGGAAAGGTGCTAGACGATGTCTTCCTCCTTCACGTTTTAACAACGCCTACAGAAAACATTATATGGAGTATATAATTTAATGTTCCAGCATGATGACATGGTATTTCCAGTATATTAGCAGATCTTGCATTGCCATTCTTATGCTTTTTCAATTGATCTGGAGATCACTCATGTGGCTTCCTTGGTCCATTTGGTCTACGTCAGCCTAAAGACTTCCTACTGAATTTGCAGTTTTTCAAGGGAACCAAAGCCTTCTCAGCCATAAATGTCTTGCTCTTGCGACTACCTTATTTCGCTAAGTAGCTCGTTCGCAATAATGGTACCGAACACGTTTGAACGTACTGCCACCAAAAAAGCTCCAGTTTGGAATTTATCGTTATAATCCACTTATTGATAAGCAAAGACACTATATTATTCAACGGGACATACACTAATAGTTAGAAGTTGGTTGTATGTATTAAGGATGAAAAGAAGCCTACTTAGTTCCCTGTAGTTCAAGTGGCTGTCTCCGAGCTGGTTATAATACTAGCCCCTTTATGACACAACCAGTCCGAATGCTAGCCATATGACTGGCCACTTTAATAAGGGGATGTCCTACGATGGGGTTAATTGTCACCAAGAGGCCACAAAAAGACAGTTCATAAGCCGGTTCTTCTTGGCTTACCCGTAACTGTCTCCTTATACCTGCCAAACCACTCCCTTAAAAACCCCAAATCATTCCCTATTTTTTATGAAATAAAAATCATTTTATAATTTATTTAACTTAAAAAAAAAAAATATTTTGCCAAAAAAAAAAAAACATAACAAATTCATTTATTAATTAAAAAGATAATAATAATTAATTAATATAATAATTAAATTTTGCTTTCAGCTATTTTTTTATTATTATTCTTATTATTTTATTTATCTTCATCCTAGTCATCTTCATCCTGGTTATTCCCACTGCAGTACAATAATGTTCCTACAGCCCACTTGTAACTCAGTAAGGATGCGTAACATTGCACTATTTTTGTAAATGTATACATTTGTAAATGTATATATTTTGACTGTATTGAGAATTGAACTAGCAACCTTCCGACTGCTAATCAACATCTCAACCCACTCAGCTACACTCACTGGTACTTGTACATTGTACTACTTAAGCTATGTGTGCTTAATGACATACATTTTTTACTATCCACCATCTGCGACACAAAAAGACAGCTAAGTGCCTGCACAAAGTGACAGTAAAATTTTCCACAGTTTTAGAACCAGTCTTTCGAGTATAGGATCAATGTGGGTAGTTTTATAACCAGTCCACATTGTATAGTACTGCCACTTTTGGGGTAAATTGTCACGAAAAAACTACAGGGTTGGACTTAAAATCATTCGATTGATCACAAACATTCCATAATTTTTTGTTTTATTTTAAAATTCTTTTCTGGAATTTCTATGCATTTTAAAGCAATTGAGACACAGTGTGACAAGAAAAATATTCACAAGCACCAAAAAAGCAACAAATAGTACGAAGTTGAGGAAATCGAAGTATTGCTATCGTAAACAAAGGAGAGTGTGCTAAATTTTTTTATATACATATGTACATACATATGTATGTACTTGCATATATAGAACTGGATAAATATAAAGTAGAATTGGCCGGGGTGCGGGGGAGGGGGAAAGATGAGAGGGAATTGGTAAGAAAGTTAGTTTAAATATACAACAAATACATGCAAGAAAACAAAATAAATACACGCACAAATGCTTGGCACGAACAATCATGAAAGTGAGCACTCTAAATGGTTGGGGGGGGGGCATGTATGGGGTCTGTCTTTCTTCTAACTTTGACGATGACGACCATGAGTTTGCGAATATCCACATAGGTACATAAGTATATATGTATGTATCTGGTATTTTCTGTCTATGGATGTATGCAAGTACATACATATGTATCATATGGCGATCTATGGGTACTGTTGGCAGCTGGTTGTTGATGCATTTTTGGTATTCGTACATTCATACATACTTACATATGTACATACTTATGTATGTATATGTATTCACAAACCCCAAATTGTAAATGCAATAACAACAGCAAGAAAAAGTTTCGACTACATACAACTACACCAACTATAGATACCTACATACTTACGTATTGACAAAAACAACAAAATTCGTGTCTTTGTTTGGTCGTGTGTTTCTTTCTGCAAGAGGAGCTGCAACTCTAAAAATGAAATAGCGGAATGTAAAAGGTGGCAGAATACCTTCAACAAAAAAAAAAAATCAGTAATGATTTTGCCAAACTCCATACAAATGAAATTGGCTGGCTGGCTTGACGGCAGGCTGCCTGCCATGCTTATAATGTACCGATGTTGAACAAGAGAGTTACAAAGGCCAAGAGGCAATAGAGCAGCAAAAGAAGAGCCAGAGCTCAGTCGGAGCCATGCAAAAAGTTAGATAATGCACCTACAGAGGTGAGTGAGAGTCATTGGAGTATATGCATAAATACAAATACACAGAAAATACTGTGATATGTACATACATAAGTATATGCGGATGCATACATAAACAGTCAGCTAGAGAAACAGGCCATGGCAGAGTAGCACATAATACAAGACTCTTTTACACATACACTTCCAATTGCAGCATACATTCATATGCATACTTACATAGATATACATACATATGTACATACATATACGAATAGTATCTACACTATGCAGAAAAAAGGTCAAAGTGTCTATTGTTGATTGTGGTTGTTGTTATCATGACAAGTAGCAACAAATAAAAACAACTGCATTCAAAATAACAACAACACACGAACACTACCAACATTATTGGCACAAAAGCAGCAGAATCACCAACAACAATAGCAACAATATTTTCTGTTGCAGTTGTTGGTATGAAGTAAGAAGCAATGTTTTGTTGTATAAAACTACTTATTTAATAGGTAGGTACATACTGTATGTATGTATGTAGGTATATAAATTTAGTAATGTTTTTGCTATAGCTGGCTTTGTTGTTCCTTTTGCTGTATACCTACGGTGACCATATTTTTCGACAAAAAAAAAGGACACTCAAAATGAAATAAAAATTATTGGTACTAACTTAATTACATATGTAGATATATTTTATATCAATAAAATAAAAATATAATTCAAACAACGTAATATTAATGACTAGTACAAGTAGTTACATACATATGCCTAGAAGTTCATACGTCGATAAAACAAAAAAATAATTAATTAATCAAAATTAACATAGAAGTTAAATTTAGCGAATATCTAATACAAAAATAACAAAATTCAATAAATAAAAAAAAATAAAAACAATAGTTTAAGGATTATATATTATTGATATTTTTCTGAAGAATGTATTTTTTTTATTATGTACCTATGTATGTACATATATCAATTTGAAAGCCGACAGATATGTAATTTGACACATTGAACATACACTTTTCAGTGTATGCCAGGCAATTCCTGTCTTGGGGGTTATAAATTTATATTGTATTGAGTTTAAAATTTCGTTATTTTGAGAAAATAAAACTTTTAATTTTGGAAACTAAAGAAGATCATTAGCCATCAAAAAGAAAGGACAAAAAAGGACAATTCAATTAAAAAAAGGACAATTTATTTTGTTTAAATTTAAAAGAACGTTGTGTCAAAAAAGAGGACTGTCCTTTTTAAAAAAAAACGGATGATCACCGTATGTACACCTATGATACGGTGGGACGTGTGTCTCAGCCAATACTTTTGGTGAAAATTAACTAAAAAAAAGAAATAACCAGCAAAATTTAAAAGCTGTGCGATTCGTTGTAAGCACTTTCAACCCTGTCATGATAAGACAGCGAACATTTTTAAGCTATTTCATAGCTTCTATCGCGGACTTTGAGGTGACCGAATCAAGAAATTTTTAAACTTTTATTTCTTAAGTCTTTTGTTTTGGAAACGAAAAAACCTGGAAAAAATCTGTCATTTGTTTTTGAAACGAAAAAACCTGGAAAAAATCTGTCATTTGTTTTTGAAAGGAAAAAACCTGGCACTAAGTTTGTTTCTTAAGTCTTTTGTGTTGTTAAGTATTTAAATCGCCCAATGTATGTTAACCCCTAGTGTATGCTATTGATTAACATTAACATTTGATATGATATTGATATCATTAACATACAGTATTGCCACAATAACAAAACGTAATAATATAATTGAATAATTGCATTGATAAAAAATGCTGTGCAATAGCTTTACCGCGGCAGTCCCCGAGTGCCACATGTCTTTTTTTTGTCTAAATTCGTACAAGCTATCCTAATGCGTATCTAAATTACAGGCTTCACAATTTTATAGCTAAAAATTTTGTTTCATTATTTTATTCTATTTGCAATTCAAATTGTGTTCCTTTTGGAAATGAGCACTGCAGTTCAACTACAAATTCAACTTATGCTTTTAAATTTTTAACACAAAATTCTAGCCAAAATCAATTAAAATTGATGGCTGTGACGTAGGCTGGACACTACTATGACATTTATGTATATCATATAATAGGTGTGATCCCGTACTCAACATTGGGAGCCCGCGGGATCCCAATTTGCACGAAAACTGTTCCCGTACACAAAGTTCGTGCAAGTGAGAGAGATTTTGAGAGAGAAATATTCTTCTTCTTCCTGCACGAAACAGCCCGTACTTTTTCTTCGGGCTAGTTTGTGCAAGTAGTAATCAATCAGCTGTTTATGAAATAAACAATAACAAATAAGAAATTTGAATCTTACCTAAAAAGAATAATGATATAACTGTTACTTTTGCAAAAAGCAAAGCAAAATATGTATGTTTGGATATACAAACATAGATATGTATGTGTGTACTAACTAAAATTTCTTAAAAAGTGAAATACTAATCAAAAACAGTATTTATTTTTTTGTTTACTTTCAGAGCAATTTCATACAAACTTTTGGGATAAAAATGTGGTTTTTAGTGTTCCCGTACTTTTGTGCGTTTTTGTCTCTAATTGAGAGAAATTCTTGTTTGCTCTCATTTTACCGGACTTTGCCCAAAAAGTACGGGATCAAACCTAATATAAAACAATAATCAGCTGTTGTCTTGATTGTAAATTGATACACCAACTTGATAGAGAAATTGAAAACCAGTTCGTTTAAATTTTTAAGAGCGTGAGTTTATTAAAACTTGAACGTAACACCCAACTCACCAACTAACCAATACATAAACTAACTTTCAAATATGTACATATGTACGTATGTACTATGTACATATGCAAAAACTTAAAACTAATTGCTGAATTTAAAGTAAAACCGGTTTAACAGTTTTTCATGAATACAAGGTATTTCTGTCAAATACATACATACATACATATGTATGTACATATTTTGGGAATTTTTATTATTAAATTTACCTGAAATTTTTACAATATAACTACATTGTCAATCACAGCTGACTATTGTTTTTTCGCCCTGCTCATACTTAAATTCTAATCTACATACTTATGTACATAAATAATAAAATTTCCTTTCATTCTGCGGAAAATAAAAAAAAATTTGCAGCCAAATTTCCAGCTATATGTACATACATACATATGTATGTATGTGAGAGTAAATTTGATTTGTTATGACTAATTTTTTTGGCATTGTGTATATTTACGTATGTATGTATGTACATACATATGTACATACTTATATTCAAAAAACAAACGAAATTGCAAAAACAATTAAAGGCGAACAAAGAAATTAGCGGTAATTACAACAACTGAATACAAACACTTTTGCAACAACAATTCTTATTTATTCCCCAACAGGGATGTAAAACAAAATTTGTTGAAGTATGTACATATGTACATACATACATATGTATGTATGTACATACAATGTACATAAATACATTTTTGATGTTCGTTTTGGCTACGTTCACCTCATTCCTAGTTCGCCTTGGGTCTGGCCCTATTGAACACTAAAGGGCTATTCACGTATTACATAACGCTCCTGGTTGGTGAGACGCTAAAAATATGTTACGGATTGAAAATTTTATTAAACGAGTTACGAGGGGTTGGAGGCATAAAATCTCTCAAAACAGTATTACGTTTTTAACATATTATTACATATTATTACATATTTAACTTAAATATGTACACATGTAGGTAGAACTAAAGTTTCCATGCCTGTTGCAAACATGCACACCTCCATAATACTTACAGTGTTCCCTTGGTTACTGCAACTATTAAAACCAGTTGCAGTTGCATTCACCATATCATAAATTTTTATAAGCAAATTACAGCCAGTAGGTAAATACAGAATATTTATGTACATATGATATGTAAAGATAATGTTAACGCTCTGCGACTGATGTGGTAGTCTAGCAGACACCAACAAACACAAAAGAGTATTTTGTACCGTTATATTCCAAACATCTACTCTCGCGTTCTCTGTACCTTCTTATTGTGTACTCATGCGTACATATGTATGTTATTGTGTTTCCCAGGGGCGAATTTGTCGATTACAGAAGCAGTGAAGTGTTGCACACGTGTAAGACGGTAACGCACACCATCACAATTACAACCTAGTATACTTTATCGAATGCATTGCCGCATACCTAGAGTGAACGCCTACCACTTGCACACAAGGTAAGCAGGATAGTGAAGTGTTCATTCACTAAATATAAAAACTCATTACTGTTTCACATACTTTGTAAGTAGGCAGTAGACACTCTATACACAATCTCGCTTACTTCGTGCGAAATTAGAAAGCGCATTGCGCACAACTTCACACACATTGTAAGCTAGAATTCATTGAATACAAAGTGTGACAAACTTCATCGGAGAGATGTGATGAGGTATGCAAAGTTCGCCGCTGGGTTAGATCAGTGTCGGCCACAAAGAGAGGAATAGAGATTCTAGGTAGTAGCATGGTGTAATAACATCCCAGGGGCGAATTTATCGATTACAGAATCAATGATGTGATGCACACATGTAAGACAGTAACGCACACGAGCTCAATTACAACCTAGTATACTTTTTCTAATGCATTGCCGCATTCCGAGAGTGAACGCCTACCACTTGTACACAAAGTAAGCAGGATAGTGAAGTGTTCATTCAATAAATATAAACGCATTACTGTTTCACACACATTGTAAGTAAGCAGTAGACAGTCTATACACAATCTCGCTTACTTCGTGGGCAAGTAGAAGGAGTATAATCTTTTTTTATATAACAAGAAATCCTATAAAGAATGGAAACTCCAAATAATTATTCTGATATCAAATTTTTTTTGAAATTCTATTCTTCGACAACCGAAAAGCATTACGAATGCCTTGTATGTACAGATTTTGGGTATAACCATCACGTGAATTTGCATCTGAAAATAAAAAATTTATTATTATTCTAAATTCTTTATGATAGAGGGTGAAAATTTTACCAAATATTACTCTATTTAAAAATTTAAATGCCAGCACTTTAACTTTTCACTTATGTTGACATTTCCTGCACTTTCATTATTCAAATTTTCAACCGTTTCATAATTGCGATCAGAAATTTTTAATGTGTTATTCACGATTTTTTCAATACAACTAAGTTCATTTTTTTAGTTTATTACTTTGATTTCGTTTTTTCATTAGATGTCTTATATTTCGGAATCTATGTATGTACATATATGGATATTTATCCATTTTTACCTTTTCCAAACTGATTTTAAATTTACCCGTTTTGAATAACAGCCGACACACTTTTGATTACCAACTGCAGAAAACTAAAAAATAAACTTCTTTACAAAGTACCAAATGAAAAATAACGGTACAAAACAAAAATACATATGTATGTATGTGCGTATGTATATTTATGTATATGTTAGCGAATGTACAGGTCCAAGAATTGTACAATGCACGTTCATATGCATAAGTATTTAAATATGTACATATGTATGTACATATCCAAACTCAAAACAACACATACATACATACATATACATACATAAAAAATGAACGAAATTCATTTTTATAAATAACCATACACTAGCGCCATACACTTCATAAGCTAGATTTCATTGATTACAAAGTGTTACATACTTCATTGAAGAGACGTGATGTGGTATGCAAAGTTCGCCGCTGGGATAAGGTGCGCTTATCAATACAGCGCTTAGCAGCATTAGGGCGGTTACTATGGGCTCCAACACTCTGCCAGACCTCGACAGTCTGGCGAACATGGGGCTAACCAACATATCCTCCTTCTTGCAACAATCAGGATGGTTTGATTCGGCGACAGGGCAATCACAGGTAATTGAATAACCAATTGACTGAGCCCTGTCTGCTGTAGGGTATCACAAAGGGACCGAATTAACGGACCCAAGTGCGTCATGTCTCAGATGTGGCGGCCCTCGAAACCTAACCTAACCTATCAATACAACAATAAAAAACGACATGCATTTTGTTTGTGTAAAAAAAAGTGATATTGTCAAAAATATGTATGTAGCTGTGGTTTGTATGTATGTATTTTGTGGTTATGCAGCAACAAAAAGCATAGCGTAAACAAAAATATACATAAGTACATGATGGCGACCAAAAATGTAAACAACTTTTGACAAGACCATGGGGACTTACCATATTTTTGCAGATTATTTAACGGTCAAAACACAACCCTACAAAAAACCATATTCCTTCTTGCGCAGACCTGATTATTAGACCATGGGTAGTAGTAGTGCTTATGAGTATGGATTAGTGTAAAAACAGTGAACAAAATGCATGAACATTACACAATACCGAAATTGAATTGATTTCTGTTTGTTTTGTATGAATAAAAATAAAGGGCGTTGCTGCAAATATTCCCTGTGTAATTGATAAAAACAAATTAAAGAGAAATATCAAAAGGCATTGCCACATACATACTTACATAAATCTGCTTGTGCAAAAGCAAATTAATGAAATTGTTGTTTATTTTTTACATTTTGGTGAGTAGTTTACATACTTACATATGTATGTATGTATGTATGTACATATGTAAAAATTAATTCATATAATTGAACATGATTTTTGGAACTACAAATTTACATTTTTGCATATTCAGAAACTCAAATTCTAAGCTTACCCAGTTCTAGGGGTTGTAATAACTGAGGGCGCACTGTATACATTCAAACATACATACATACATATGTACATCTCTTAAATATTTATGTATATATGTATGTATATAGACAGTTAGGCAATGTTAAGGCATGGCAAGTCATGGCAGGGTTTTTCTGTATACTCGTACAACACGATTCAGCAAAAAAATACACTGTATAAAATAACGAACGACGACGGCCATACAAAAATAAGCAGAAGCAAAATTGCTTTTTGTTGCTGCTAACTTAAAATTAACTTTATTATGCAGGGCCCAAGCACGAGACTAACACACAACTTGTATGAGAGAGCAGGAATGAGAAAATATATTGTAGGTTGTACGTATGTATGTATGTATATAAGTATGTATGTACATACATACATACATATGTACTTATTGAATTAGAATGAAATACAAAACCAATAAACGACACGAAAATTTTACACAGTCTTGCACACTACATACATACATACTTACATATGTACATAAATACAACAATCGACTTTCATTATTTGGAATAAGAATGAGTGTATTGCAAATGATTACAAAGGAAACCGCAAACTGTAATGAAAAGTTACATTAAATTCATTTACATAAGTACATGCATACATACATACATACATATGTATGTATGTATATAGCTACATACTTATGTATGTACATAAGTATGTATATATATGTATGTATATGTGTTTGTACCTATATACATATATATATATATATATATATGTGTGTATATACATATGTATACATAAGTACATACATACATACATACATACATATGAATGTACATTTCGAAAAATATGTAATTTTAGTGGGATTTTGTTATTCAAACTGCAACAATCATACATGAAATGCAGAATCTGGCAACGCTAATTCATGAATGCATTATTTTGCTTAATTTAAGCAGTACATTAATATTTTAATTTATTCGTTTTTTTTTGTTGCTTAGTGGCCGTGAACATATTACGTAACGCTCCAGGGGAAGGGGGGGGTTAAAGATTTGTTACGGATTAAAAATTTTGCACTGACAAATTAGTAAAATGCGTTACGAGGGGGGGGGGGCGTTATAAAAGCTCTGAAAACTGTTATGTAATATGTGCACAGCCCCTTAAAACATACATACATATGTACTTATGTATGTATGTACATACATATGTATGTATATCCATTACAGTTGACTCTTTGACCGGTAGAGAAAGAACAACAAAAAGAATTTAATAAAAAACAACGGCAAATTTTATTATAACCCAAAAATTTAAATCGCCATATTTTGGGCATTTTTGGACCTACGACGATGATATTTGGTACATATGGTATTGGCATAATTTGGAATACGTACCAGGTGAAAAGTGGGTGGGACCACGCCCCTTTTTAGGAAAATGAAAAATCGTAATAACTACTGGACCGATCGTCATTAAATTTTCACAATAGGAATTGTATTTTATAACGTGGGGGTAGCGAAGCGCTCCGGGTATATCTAGTATAAAAATAAGTTAGACATATGTATGTAAGTATGTATGTATGTATGTATGCAGGTACATATGTATATGTATGTCTGCTTTACTTCCATTGTTTTGTACAGTTTGGGAATAATTTCTTCCTACTTAAATAAATAAGTACATATTGTATGTATGTATTTATGTATGTATGTGTGTGTGGTTAACTCTTTGCTCTTGCTAGAAAAAAAAACTTGTTTTTCCTCTTGTAAGCCTGAGTTTTCCACATTCCTTTCTATTTTTTAACCTTTCGCGTTATTATATTGTTGTTTTGGAGTCACTTATCATCGGTGTACACTACGCATTTTTTTGCTCCCACTTTTCTTTTACATACATAACTACATAAGTAAGTATGTATGTAAGTACATAAGTATGTATGTATGTACTTATTTGAAATTGGCTTTGAATTTCGCTCACATCCTTTTTTTTTTTTTGTTAAATTGTTGGATTAGAAATTCCAGGAGTAGTAATTCAACCGAAAAACCTTTATCAGTGTGAAAGGAACATCTCCCAGCAAAAAATAAGCTGCCTTAAAAAATAATAGGGGAAATCATTCTTAGTATTGCAATGATTGCAGATCTTGCAAGTCTAGCTTATTTTCATCGGTTTGTAGCAATGCAATAGCAGCAACGGATGCAAGAGCAGTTTTCAACCGAGAGTGATTACCTCAATAATTTATTTTATGAATCATTTCTTATGCAATGTTGCTACAATAACTGCGCAACATTAAGGCCCAAATTTACTGTCTTCAGTTAACTAAGTCATGATGATATTTGCGTAAAAAATCTGTGGTTAAACCATTACTATTAATTAGCTAAAAGCTGTAAATTTGGGCCTACGTTTTACAAAGACATCTCAAAATAAACTACAGAATTTTATAAAGCAATCAAACAGTTTGAATCGGCGTTGCGACACTGAAAAGAAAATGGATTTGCGGCGGAAGGCAACACCCAACAATTATTTGGGGGTTATTTTATTTTTTGAGGTATCATTCATGGTGTAATAAACCAGGTGCCAGCGGGAGAACACAAGAACTTGGCAGCACGAGTAAAAGTCAAGCCCAAACAGCTCATGCTGTCAAAAACAAGGCGTATCCAACAGGTGAGCTTACTAGCACAGCTGAGAGCTCGCTTTATAGCAAATTTTCATACAAACTGATATAGTTTGAAGAGAGTACATAAATAATGGTACTCATACGTAAGAAAATGCTTTATATTTGTTTGTGTATTTTGATCTAAAGCGAGTACTTTACACTAACAAAATACATGTTGTTTTTTAGATTATTGTAGTTGTTGTCGAACTGCGCATACCTGTTAGTTTTACCATGGTCAAGCCAAAACAGCTCGTTCTGTCAAAAATTAAACCACAAAATATGTAGGGCAAATATATTATTTATAAATAAAATATTACAAATAAAATATTTTCATCTTTAGTAATAACGAACGTAAACTTTATTACTAAAGTTGTCCTGTTTAGTCGGCGGTTATTTCCTGGCGGTTATTGCCTGCCGTCGTATTGGCCATATATATACTACGACACCCAAACCTTATCATTCCCAGAGCCAACGTCGATCATGAAGCAGCAGGACTTATTTGGCATCATGTGATATAGTTAGCCAGATACAGAGATAAATCTGGAGAATTCGTTAACAGGAGATATTCCATGTGATGTAATATACATACATACATACATTTTTTTTTTTAATTAGGACCACCACTCAGGGGATGACCCCTACGTATGCAGTGCATTGTGCCGGAACTCAGAGACTGGGATAGAGTAGAGAAGATAGATGTTGAAAATGTAGAAGCCTTAACTCTTTTACAACTCTGTTTTGCACGTTATGTTAATTTTTATAGCAGGATTGAGGCGCCTCCGGTGTTAGGTAGACGCATTAACTTTGTTAAGCTGAATTGGCAGGCATTTTATTAATTTTTTTGCTTCGCCGATGTTTCTGCTAACCGACGAATATTACAATCAAATATGTAATTAAATAAAAAAAGTAGACATTTTTGTTCTAGTTGTTAATTCATCAGCTGTTTTTGACAGTTCAAATATATGCATACCTTTTAAGCGCCATGGCCACGTATCAAATTGGATTGACAAATAACATGTATGTGTTGGTAAATATTATTCTGCTTAGCACAGCAACGTGTCAAATTCATACCGTCAAATTTCATTTGAAAGTTATTTTTGAATGATAAGAACGTGTGATGTTTTTGATCGCAAAATATTTGTTGCCTACAAAATTTTCTTAATTTTATTTATTAACATTTATAATATCAATCACCTTATATTTTTATATGCGATTGACTTTATATTAAATTATTATGTAAATAATTAAATATATATGGTTAATTTTAATTCAATATATATAAAAATGTTCATAACATTTACATTTTTTTTCAACATTTGGTTAATTTTTAATTGCTTTCCATAAAGCAGACAAACAGCGATAAAATTTAATTAATTCCAGTATGATATTTTTTTATTTACTGCGCTATCAAATTTTCCGCATACGATATTGTCGCTGCGCAAACTAAATAAAAATGAGATTTTATGTAATTACGCAGCAACACATCAAATTTGCTTCAAATTACAGTATCGACGGCAGTGAATATCTAAATTGTTTTGATTTTCGTCAAACTCACATGGATATATACGTGAGAGTTTTTTTTCACTAACACAATCAAAAAAACTTGGTTTGTCATGCCAATTTGATACGTGGCCATGGCGCTTTATGGCTCCGTTAGTCAAATCGTATCGTCTTACTTTTGAAGTTGTCGAATCGTTTAAGTTCGGATGTTAGTTAGTAAAAACGTACGGCTACCAATAAATGTGTCATATGTATGTGTATGTATACAAGCCAAAATTTGACGTTTGGCACGTAAAAATCTATTTTCTGTAGATTTTTACGTAACAAACGTTACCATTACATTTTCAATAAGCATCAACATGTTTATTAAATGTTACGGATTTTGTCAGCTGATACGCAACTCCACGATACGATTTGACTAACGGAGTCATTAGTCTTCACTGTAAAATTTAGAAGAAATCCCTTACTCGCAGTCTACATTAGCCATCGATTTGTTTGCACATGAACAAAGCGCCAGCAGAATAGCAGAACAAAATTTGTTCATGTTTTTCTATGTGGGAAATATTAGTAAATGTTCATGTGCTGTTTTACCACAATTTTTAAAGTGGAGTGGCAGAGACAGCAAATAGCTTTTGTTTGTTGTCTCAATTTTCATATTGGAAAATGACATTTGATGGTTGAACATGGTTGTACGAACAAATGTTCTGACAACGCTGTTTGACCATAAACAAAACATGAACAACAGTGGTCTACATTAGCTAAAATAATGTGCGAACAAGCATTTGTTCATTGGCCGAACAAATCGATGGCTAATGTAGACTGCGAGTTATGAAGCTGCTTCCACGAAAGCTACCAAGACAAATTAATTTTGCTAGGTGATAGAAGAAATGAAATAAATTCGCTTTGACCAATTGCCGGATTTTCGAGGAATGAATGTCAAGGTCTATACTTACATACATATACATACATACATATAAAATCTGTTCTATATGTATTTGTTTACATTTTTTCATCATATTTTATATTTGGAAGCTTAATTTTTCATTGGGGAACATGCATTTGCAAACAAGTTTTATGTACATATGCATGCCTCTGTACATATTTATGTAGGTATAAGCATTTTTTTATTTAAGAAAGCTTTAAAAACTACTTTTGCCAAACCCAGTTTTATGGCATATTTACATATGTTATTTTTTTTGCTGCTTTTTTGCTTTTGGGCTTTGTGCTGCATTATTTATGCCCTGCATTTTACACCACATTATTGGAGCTGTGTGGGTGGAAGGAAGTATTTAAGAACAAACTGATAGGAAAAAGAGAGAAATGTGGAATGCTAAGAGAGTTTTTTGTTATTGGCTTATACATACATACATATGTATGTATGTATGTATGTATGTACATACATAGATACCTATAGAAAATAAACTGAATAAAACTGACCTAACAGGACTGGATACTTATATATACATACATACATACATAATCTGTATGTAAGTATGTACATACTACATACATACATACATATATACATATGTACATATTATAAACTGTAACCAACTAAATTATCGATTAATAAAATTCCCTAATTTACTTGTGTATTTTAAAACATAAAAAAGAAACCAAAAGCTTCTTCTTATTGGCAACTTTAGCAATTTGCTTGTGCAAGAAATTTATTAAAGTACAGACAATAAACGTCAAAAGTAATAATGACGACTACAGAAAAAAATCATTTAATGAAAAACAGGCCCCGTTTAATACACAATACACAGCCAGCCATGATACAACGAACATTTTGTCTGACTTTTAATACAGTAAAAAAAATATAACATTTAATTTGACACTGTGTGTAGTAGCGAGGTAAAAATAAGCAAAAATACTACATAAAACAAGATTCCGTGAAAATAATTTTATTAGAAAATAAAAACAAAGAAAAAAACCAACAAAAACCGATAAGCATTAGGGTGGGTCACTTGAGTAAAGAAATATGTATGTATGTACATATGTATGTACAATATATGTACATACTAGGGTTGCCAGACAGGCCTGATTTGGCCTGATTGTCAAGTTTTTTAATGCGCGTCAATTGTCAAGTGAAAAAGTGATTTGTCAATGTTTTTTGTAAGTAATTTTTTTTCTCAAATTTATTCTAGCTACATATGTAATAATACTTAAAAAAAGTAAGTTTAAATTTCTATAAAACACATCGAAAGAGCATATTTTTAATATCAATACATTTATGGACTAATATGATGCATATATTTTTCTGTGCAATTATAATTTAAAAAATATAGTTCTCTTTAGGTATGTACAATTATAATAAAAGTGCCAACATTGATATTTACCCCATTACTCAGATGGTAGAGTAATTCTGTATCTAAGAATACGAAATATATGTGGCAAAATAAATAGAACCTACATACATATATTTTTTTTCTTAAGATAGTACCTATATTTTTTTTAAATAACGCCTAAGTTTTCTTTAAAATATGTAAAGACTGAATTTTTATTGTTATATTGTTTTTTGTTTCTTTTACATTGTTTCTGTTATATTTACTTTTTATGATATTTTTGTTTTTATTCTAATAATTTTTATGAAAAAAAAAATAATAAAAAATTAAATAAAAACCAATAGTATGAGTGTATTTATTTGTCAAGTTTTTTTTTCAAAATCAAGTTTTTTTTGGTCAATGTCAAGCTTTTTGGCAAATTGGATCTGGCAAGCCTAGTACATACATACATACATACATAACTGGTTTTTCAACAAGAACATTGTTTTCTACAACAAAAAATTTTGATGAAGATGATTACAATTTTTATTGTATTGCGAAGAGAAAAGTTGGGCAATTTTGAATGAAAAATAATATCTGACAAATGTTCACCACGAGCACGCTGACATTTGTCGATTCTTTCATCAAAGTTTTTAATCACTTTTTGGAATAATGGCAGGTCTATTTCGTTAATCACATCACGGATTTTTAGGTTTTAAGGCTGCAATCTATTGGATTGGATCCGCATAGAATCTGTCCTTAACATAGCCCCACAAAAAAATAATCCAGTGGTGTTAAATCACACGACCTGGCTGGCCACTTAACAGCTGATTTTCGTGAAACTATGCGATCGGGAAATTTGGTTTGCAATAAATTTATCGTTTCATTGGCTGTGGATTTTCAGAAGCCCAAATGCATGCTGACATACCCTGACAAGTGAAAATGGACTTCGTCTGAAATAAGTTATTTTTTCAGAAAAACCAGCGTTCTTTTCTGAATGAATTGAGCGAATCTACGGCGATGTAAATAGTGGATTTTAATTATTTTAATGTAATTTTCGAGCGAAATTGAATTCATTGTAACAATTACCAATGCATCTACTACAAATACTTCAAAAAACTATGTAAATGTCAAAACTATCATGGTGTTGCCACAATTGAAAAACAAAAGTTCTTGTTGAAAACCCCTTTACATACTAACAAATTAGGTAGTCGCCAGAGAATTCTTGGAAAATATCTAGTGCAGGTACATAGCTTCATACCTAAGTATATCTTATGTATTTACTATTTATAATTACAGTAGTTTTCCGATTAAACGAATATTCGATTTAGTGAACATCACATTTAACGACTCTTTTTAAGTTTTTTCTGTAAACCTTGCGTGTCTAAAAGGGGTCTTTGCGTGTTAAAAATAGGTTTAATAATACGTACACGCTAATGCATGTACATACATATGTATGTACATTAGTGTGTACCAAAATAAAATTTTTCGTGTTCCCCCACCTTTTTTGAAAACTTAAAAAGGGTATAACTTTGGAACGGTAAGAGCAAATTCAATATTTATTTTTTTAAATGACTCAGAATTTATCCACATTTTAAACTGAATCATTAGTTTTTTTAACTTCAATAGAAATTTTAAAAGTTACAAAGCATTATTTTTAAAATTTATGCTAAATTTACAAAAAAATGTCATAAAGGGTACCCAAATGAGCACAAATATTACCGAAACTTATAATATCTGCACAGAGAAGTAAAGTTTGAACAGTTTTCTTTAAAAAAATTGACTTAGTAACAAAGAAAATCGTGCTAATGGGCCGAGTAATGCGCAAAATTAAAAAAAAAGTCGAGAAAACCCGATTTGTTGCTTAAATTCGATTTTAGCGACCTCTAAATCTCTTCCGAAAAATCTGAAAAAAATCACAAAAATACTTTACCCTATAAGCTTTCAAAAAAAAATTGGTGGAGGACCTATAAAAATCGAAAAAAAATTTTTTTTGGGACACACTAATGTACATATGCAGGTATGTATGTATGTACTTACATACATATGTACATATGTAAGTATGTATTCAACCGTAATACCAGATGTTTCAGTTAATTTTAAGGCAAATCCACAGGAACAAAGAATAAAACAGCAAACGGTATTTTTGTGTGCTGTCTTTATTTAGTACAACTATAAAAAAGCTTTGTGTTTATACATACTTACATACATACATATGTACTTATGTACATACTATCTACATCGGACTATCTAGGGCGTTGAACTAACTTCCTGGTATACATACTTATGTATCTTATACCTACATATAAGATAATTTTAATTTATTTATCTGCAGTAATTCAAAAGACATGTGTGTATGTATGTAAATACATACTTACATATGTATGTAACATTCTTTCATTTGTACACACATTAGATCCACTCAGTTCTACTGTAATTAATACCAGAAATCTTTATGTACATTTGTATGTACATATGGAAGTATGTACATAAGTAGGTAGGTACATTTAGTTTTTTTGTTTAATTTTCTATAAATCATTGAAATTGAATTGCATTAAAAATATGTCACGTACCTATAGACAATAAAATTTGATTAAATTCTTTGAATGGCTTTTGTGTGCGCAGACGATATTAAATTTTATTTAATTATTTACTCACATATGTACATACATACATACATACATTGAGGTGGTAGTGTTTGCTAAATCTCTAGGTACCCTGTCGGAAACAAAACTAACTTTAAACTAACTTGAAAAACTAACTTTTTTAACATGGCGATGTCCTAGGGAAAAGTCAGTTTTTCTTTCCACTACTTGTAGCTAACTTCAAGTTAGTTTTAAAAAGTCAAAATGTAGTTAGTTAGTATACATACATAAAAAAAATATATTTCATTTTTATTTTCTCAATTCTATACCTACCTATTCAGTAGTTTTTATAGTAATATTGTAATAATAAATGTTTCTTCAAATTTTTTTTCACCGGTGCTGTGCTGGGACTCGAACCACAGGTCATTGGATTAACAGTCAACGCGCATACCACTCAGCTAAGTTACCACTTAAATATTGACGGCAAGAAGTTATGAAATACTTGAAATAATTTTAAGAGTTCCTAAATGAGTAAATTTGTTGGCGCTCACCATATTCAATTATAAATGAGAGTATAATATATACATATGTATATAGGTACTCAACCTACTAATTGATTTTGGTTACATTCTGCATTGTATTGTAGTTAGTTTTAAGTTAGTCTAGAAAAATCAATTTAAAAGTTAGCTTTTCTTGTAGCTAGCTACACACTTGACGGCAGGGTATTTAATGAAAACGTAGATACATATATACATATGTATGTATCTACATAAAACGTTAAGAGGAAAGAAAAATGTTATGGGTGCTGCCATGGTGTAATAATATAAGGTGCGCTTATCAATACAACAAAAAAAAACGACATGCATTTTGTTTGTGTAAAAAAAAAGTGATATTGTCAAAAATAGCTGTAGTTTGTATGTATTTAGTGGTTATGCAGCGACAAAAAGCATAGCGTAAACAAAAATATTCATGATGGCGGCCAAAAATGTAAACAACTTTTGACAAGACCATGTGACTTACCATATTTTTGCAGATTATTTAACGGTCAAAACACAACCCTACAAAAAAACCATATTCCTTCTTGCGCAGACTTGATTATTAGACCATGGGTGCTGCTATAAATTAGGGTTTTGTTCTAAAAGACAAGTTTTCTTTTACTTACTAAATTTTTATCTTGGTTAAAAAGTAAATAGAAAATAATTAATTTTGAATATGAATGTTATAATATGTCATATTGAATAATATGTCATATTTATGTATGTATGTATATACATATGTACTAGTAACCCTTTAATTATTGGCATTAAAAAAATAATATTTAAAAGAACACAATTTTAGGTTTATTTTATAGGTATAAAATTTTAAAAAGTTCACCCCCTCCACAAACGAAACGCTAAATCCGCGCCTGCTACAATACATATTTTTTTAGAAAATTTTTACAAAATATGAATACCCTGCAGATAAAATGACTAGTATGTGGTTAGAAACATACTAGTTGCTTTGTACTTCAGACTAGTTGTCTATCTGTTCTTTTTTCATATATCGAACTATCGATTTTCACATTAGGTTGTCATAGGAGACCAACTAGTCCATAGTAAAATACCAGGTCAAATACTAGTGAATATTCACTAGTGCGCCAACTAGTTATTATATCTGGTATTATACTAGTATTATTTATACTAGTTTCGGACTATAACGATGGTACAAGGTTGTATACTAGTTTCCTTTGCAATATTTGTTTCGATATTAAAATTTTTTTTTTTTTTATAAAATTATCGATTTTATTGAATAAAAATTTATGAATGTCAAACACATAAAACTTCAAACCAATTCATACATACATACATATGTACATAGAAAAACTAAAAGTCAAAAAATAAATTATCGGTTACGTTTTCTCTTCATTATTTTTATTATGGGGTTGCTGCCTGTTTCTGGTCCTATTTGTTTAAAATTTAAACTTACAATGGAGTCTGGAAAAAGTTTAAACAAATTTTGAGCAACTAGAATTTTAAAATAATAATATAAACTTTGTACTTACCGATAGTGCTTTACACAAATTTGTATACTATTTTGAACTCAATCTTCCGTGAGTCTCGGCAATGTTATAGCGCATAAAAATGTTGCGGCCCCAAAAATGTATGTTCTAAACAGTATCGGTCAATTTTGAAAACAATTCAAAAAACATTTTTTCATTTACGTTTTGTTTTTTAAATATTTTGACTAGGAGAAATCTAATGGTATAATAAAAAAGGAAGTTTTGTCCCTAAAACAAATACAACTTCACAAAAACAACAGGCATTTTGTTAGTGTAAAATGTTTTCTGTGTGTCAAAATCAGAGAAACAAGCCGATCGCTTCGAAGCCGGACATCATCGCCGCTTTTGTGAATTCGAGCCGCTGCCAAACACATCGGTTTTTTACTGCTTTTACAGTTATTTCGGCTATTTAAAATTAATTGTTGGGTTTAAGTTTCTTAATGTGATTTTAGACTTTTCTTTACAGCAGCTTTTTTTTTTTATTTTTAAAAATTTCCAACTAAAATTTTTTTACTTCACCGGCGGGTTGAAATAAATTTTTTTTGCAAGACGCCGCTACAAATTTTTAAACAGCTTGTTGCTCTGCTGCATACAATTTGACATTTGTAAAACAAAAATATTCTTCTACAGCAGGCAGGACGACTTTACCTATTTTTCGACAGTGTCGTTTCAACTAGTATTATGACTGTCCAAAAACACTACTAGTTACAATTTTAGCTGCAGGGTAATTACATGCATAAACACGTATACATATGTACATATGTATGTATGTATGTATGTACATATATCGATGGTCACAAGTAGAAAGGCCCTAACTCAAATAATTGTAATTGTATAAAAGCGTTCTTTTTTACACTATTGCAATAAATTTTTGTGACGAGGTGTATTTGTGTGAAATGTATAGGAATCACTGAAAAACTCAATTTCGTACAAAATACGAGTTAGGACATTTCTACTTGTGACCATCGATATATGTATGTATACATACATACATAGTTATGACTTTAATTCTGTATTATTAACTCAAAAGTTAGGGGGACATTGCAGCAAACGCATGTCCATATCATTATACCTTTGAAATACATATGTATATAAGTATGAATACATACTACATATGTATGTACTAAAGACGTGCATGAGTATACCTAAAAGTATTTGCAAAACAAATATACCATATACATAACTGTTAAAATTGATACGAAAGAGCGAAAAAGAGTACACAACATTGTATTTGTTTGGTTTTTGTAACACATGTTACTGGTACAAACAAAAACAGTTGAATTTTGATTTTGCACCAGTATATATTTGTATTTGTTTTTTATTCTCCAGTAACTGTTGTACCACAAATATTTTCAAAATAATTGTTGTAACAGAGATATTTCCAAGCAATAGTAACATAATATAAGAAATATTAATTGTGTATGGATGCTGCTTTTCTTTGAAAACATTTGAAAACATAATGTAAAAAACTGGGTTCGTTTTTCATATTTATAGTATGTAATATAAGTACATGTGCGTAAGTCATGTTTTGAGCTAATTTTTGTGTAGTTAAAATTTTTTTTTTTTAAAATGAATAATCTATTTATAAAACAAAAAATTGAATCTAAGGATTACAAAATTAGTGAAAAAAGAGGGCGAAGCAATATATGGAATTGGTTTGCTTCTATCAAAGATGAGACGGACACAGAAATAACAAATTTTGTTGCATGCAAATTCTGTAATAATGTGTATAAATATGTTTGTATGTACATACATACATATGTACATACATATGTACATACTCTGTTCCTTTAATACCTATCATGTTAGATAATTAATTGTATAGAAAAATTGCACTCTTATTTTAGAAAATTATTACAATTTTTTATAAAAAAAATAGCGACCTAAAGCCTTAATAAATAGATCAATATAAAATTGAAGAAGGTCGAATAAAATAGAAGAACAGTAACAAAAATAAATAATTTAAAATTTTTTCTTATCATGTTATTACAACTTTCCAGAGTACCACAAATAACTATGTTATAAACATCAGTATTTGTTCATATCTGTTTTATGAAAACAAATAAAAGCAAATATGTTCCTCTCATTCTCTGTTTATCTACTCATACAGTATCTGTTTTGCAGAATAACAATACTTACTAATACCAGATACAAGAAAATATTTACTAATACATACCAGAAGTTGAAAACTAAGAGAAACTGGTACAAACAGATAGAACTGTGCACGTCTTTAGTATGTACTAGACTTTTGCACTAAGTACATTTAAATTCAAAAACATTTGCTTTTTTAAAAATTCTCAGAGTAATTCCAAGTACAAAAGGTGATCAAAGCAAGTGAATAGGTACAAAACAAACAAAACATTTATGTATTCTCTTTATACGCTCAGAGCAAAGACTATAAATATATATAATATAATATATGTATATATTTATAGTCTTTGCTCAGAGTCATGGTAAAACTAACAGGAATGCGCAGTTCGACAACAACTACAATAATCCAAAAAACAACATGTATTTTGTTAGTGTAAAGTACTCGCTTAAGATCAAAATACACAAACAAATTTAAAGCATTTTCTTACGTATGAGTACCATTATTTATGTACTCTCTTCAAACTATATCAGTTTGTATGAAAATTTGCTATAAAGCGAGCTCAGTCAGCTGTGCTAGTAAGCTCACCTGTTGGATACGCCTTGGCTCAGAGTATTTGTATTTACTCATTCTTATTCACTATAAGTAGAGTAAAGTAAAAATTTTTTTTGCTAATATTCTGTAAGTATTTTGCAAGGTTCTTATTTTACCATGTGGGTATTTAAAGCATTTTCTTGGTTTTTATTTTTAGCATTAATTTCGCAGTTAATTTTATTGAATATACATATGTATGTATGTACATACCTATCTAAGTATGTATGTATATACAACTGATCTTAACATCAAATTAAATAAAAGCGAAATTTCATACAAACCAAATAAAACTTACAAAAATACTCGAGTATTTTAGTAAATAGTTTAAGTAGTGCTTGTCTTTACTTAATGTGCTTGGTTCTTATTATGCTTAGTTCTTACATGCTTTAATACTTGCTGTATTTATTTCGTACAAGAACAGTATTTATTGTGTTTGTTTCTTATAATAGAGAACAGAAGAAGGTATAGTAAAGAGAGGGTATAATAAAACAAATACACGAAAAAAAGAGAATGTATTTAAGTATTTGTTTTTTGTACTTTTGCAAAAGCCTACTATGTACATAATAATATATGTACATAAGTACATACATACATACATAATTGAAAACTCAAAAATTATTTCTGGAAAATTTAGAAGTTAGTACATAATTTTGGTAATAGTATTTATGTAGACATTTAAATCTGTCTGTACGTAATACGATGCAAATTTCGGGATTATTTGGGGTTTTTCGGTATCAGTAAATCCCGAAATATGCTTATGTGTTATAGGGGAAAGTTATGAAAGTTTGTTTTACTAATATACATACTTAGGTATAAGTATAAAAAAATAAAAATCTATAAAAGAAAACAATCAAAAGTAAACAATTTCGCGATTGACTGATACCGAAAATCACGAAAAATGCCGAAATTTTTAACGTACTACGTATGTTATAAAAAAATAATCCAAAGCTACTTGCACATATTTGAATAAGTTTTTTAACAGTATTTTACTTCTACGCATCTCCGTCTATTAAACTCAACTCTGACGCTAAACCAACTAAACACATCTCAAATTTGATACGTTGACATGCCTGCATTAGTGGTTTTGTAGTTTTCTCTTACACAATTTCTATGCTGAAGGTTACTCTGTTTACTTCTTTCTAACTCACGTATTTTCCGCCTCAAAAATAAACTTGGACAGAGATCATTATATTCGCGCTGTAATTCTTTCCATTACATTCATTGCTTATCATTTGTTTGAAAAGTTTTTCAAAGAAAGTTCGTCGCATTTTGCTAGAACTTTTCTTTTGAACTTTTAATAAATTTTTAATTAAATAAAAGTTTTAGAATTATTAGCGAAAAATGACAGAATAAAAATTATTTTCATTATAAAATTTTGTGTCTGGAAACTTCAAAAGGACACAAAACGTGAGTGGTTCAAAAAGTAAATTTATAACAAAGAAAAATTTGTGAGTTAAATAATTTGTGGATTAAAAGAAAACGTATTTAATATACTTATATACATATGCATGGGAAAATTTTTGTGAAAAACACACATACACACTTGCTATTTAAGGAAAACACATTTGTCGCACGAAGAAACAAGGGTTGTAATTATTAAAATAAAAAAATAATTGATTTTGGAAGAACCTTCAAAACAATTTGCATAGTTAAGTGAGCCTATATTAAAGGTGAGTGCTTGAGGGAAAATTAGTAGTTTTTCCAAAAATTGCATATATATTCAAGTTTTCCTAATAATTTTTTTGTTTCATTTCGTTCTATAACTAATTTTCACATTTCTTTGTGTTTTTTTTTCTGCGAAATGAAAAATTCATTAAATGCACTTGTCTAGCCAGGCGAGACAAAAAGAGACAACAAGCTGGTATATACATCTGTATAGCCAAGTTATATGTACTTGTTTTTCTTTATTACAAAATGCACAAACTTTTGCTCCATTTTTCTTTGCCCTTTTCGTGTATAAAATGCAATTTTAAAATGCATTTTTTACATTATTGTCACCTTAAT
The DNA here is from genome assembly GCA_947311025.1 of Lypha dubia. Classification (NCBI taxonomy): domain Eukaryota; kingdom Metazoa; phylum Arthropoda; class Insecta; order Diptera; family Tachinidae; genus Lypha; species Lypha dubia. The sequence goes on along the minus strand of OX371262.1, from coordinate 5,013,652 downwards.
TGGTATTTCAACATTGTGTTTAAAGAAAAATTCATATTTAATCTGTATCTATGCATGCATATTGTAACAAACAAATAAACTCAATTTGGCAATCAAGAAGTAAAGCATTGTTTTCCAAGACACAACAACGCAGTTTATGTGCAAAACAATAACCAATAATTAAAAAGATATTTGAAATAGATTCGATTTTTATCGATTTGTACTGTTAATTTTTCTGTACATAATTAATTTGTGTATGTGTTGTTTTTCAAGCTCATTTTAGTTTTTGTTTATTTCGCAGCATCTTTGATGTTAATAAATAGCCTTGAACTTTGTTGTTGGTTATTTGTGTTTTCTTGAGTGAGTTTTATTGTTCATAACATGAAGCCGATGATAAATGTTGATTGGCGGCGGGCAATATAAAATAAACTAGACGGCGGCTAAAAGTTAAACTTTTCTATAGTCCGAGGCGCAACATGAAAAAATAAACAATTAAGCAGATTTTTGTTTAGCTATTCGTTTAATAAAGAAATATATATGAAATACAAGTAATCATTATTTTTCCATATTTGTTTTGGGTTCTCTTGTTATGAGTTATATTACTGTGTAATACATATTTTTGGCTTTGATGGCTTTTGTATGCAATATGGATTAAATAAATAAACAAATAATTCTTAGTGTAAGCAAGCAACATCCGTACATCAGTATGTAACTGAGTTGTCAGTTATTAAAAGTAATCTACTTTCCATATTAAACATATTTTATACGAAGTGGTATTTCATTTTCAAGGATAATAGGTACCATTTCTTTTAAATTTTTACCTTTAAATATATCTACTGCTAATTGCAATACCAAATAAAAGAAACACAAACAACTACTATTGCAATAAATAACTTTAACAAGGTCAATTGACGTTTGCATTATTTTTGTCTTCTTATTTCTTGTTAGTGTTTTTTATTCTACTTAATTTTTATCTGCTAGTACAAGCCAACATACTACATATGTTTATTTGCTACAATAATAAAACAGCTGTTTGTTGTTTATAATTGGTAAAAATGCAAGAAAAGAAAAAAAAAATAAAATAATAATGACGTTCAACGAAGGTACCTAACAAGTAGTGAAAAAGCATTTGCACATGAATACTGACGAGGTTTAGTGGCTTTTACCGAAAAACAGCGTTTGTTTCTCTTCAGCCCGTGCTGTTGAAAAATCTACAAAAGGAATGTATAAATATTAAATTTTTCCTTTGCTGCTCGAAATATGTATGTTAACAATGTCTACCTAATATTTCTCTGATTATTAACATTTAAGAACTTTAGCCTGTACAAATATTAAAAAATAAATAATCCTTTTTTTCTAATTAATTTTTATTTTCATTATTATTCTTATAGTATACGAATTGCTTTCTCACCATTTACCTTCAACTCTTCGCTTGTTTCTAGTGTTTCTTTGTCTTTATCGTCCCCATAATGGATTCAGATGAAGATTCGTTTGAAATAGATAACGTTGATTCCGGCAATGTTTCGTCAGGCGATGAAGGCGATGATGATTTTCCTATGGATGATATACCATCCGTTCACGAACGTCAAGCAGATAATGATGAATATATTTATGAGGTTTTAACAACAGACGAAATTGTTTTGCATCAGCGCGAGATAATCGATGAGGTTAAAGGTGTTTTAAAAGTAAGTAAACCTTTTCAGTAATTTTCTATAGCTACACATACATAGTATGTATTATATTATTATGATAAGTCAATTAAATTACGTACATACCAACATATAAAAAATGAAACCATACATATGTATGTATGTATGTATGTATGTATGTATGTATGTATGTATGCATGTTTGTCAAAAATCCTAACCTCTTTTATAGTTTAATATAAATAGTAGCATTTCTCTACTTTTCCTCAAGATTCTTGTTCTTATTTTACTAAGAACTTATTTTGTTTGACGTACATACAAACTTATGTATGGACATGTGATATGCTTACATATGAATGGACATATGATATAATACATACATACATATGTATTTATATTCTTATATGCAGTTGTATGGTTGGTTAGCAGATGGATTAAACTTTTTTATCATTGCAACTAATTATAAATTTTGATAATTCAAGGTTGTTCTATGAAATACGTACATATTTACACATTTACATGTTGTTATTTTCGTTTGATAAATATGTAAATTATGAATTATGAAGGCTAACCTTCATGTTTTCTGGGATATTTAAAAAATGCATCTATAGACACACGTAATGCATTAAAAATACATATATGTGTATGTAATACTAAATGAAAAACAATAGATAGGTTTGAACAATTTGTTACAGAACAAAATCATCCTTGACTTTATTTAAAATTTAGTTAAAAAAGAAAAGATCTTCACGAGTAGATTCATTTTCAATTATTAGGATTTAATTAAATTACACTAGATATTTGGGCAAAATGTAAAAAAAAAATAAAATTATAAAAATTGTGAATGTATGTTCTTTTTTCTCAATAATGTGTACTATTTATTAATTAGAAATTTACTTTTTGTAAAAAAAGGTCTACTTGTTGTTTCAAATTATAAATAAATAAAATTGTTTATCAGTAATTACTTTCATCAACATCCGAAAAATCTGGTTTAAAAACAGGTAGCTAAGGTGTAAACTAATGCCCATACATATGTATGTACATATGTAGGTATAAAAATACACAACCCAACTATAATTTTTTTTTTTGCATGATGGTTCGTTTACTACCAATTTTAGTAACTACTTCTCGAAGAGTGTTTGTAAAGTAGATTTTTATACAAATTAACTTTTATAAACCTCTCATTAAACTTTATTATTTTAAATATTTATTAACTTTTGAACTGTTATTATTAATTTTATGTTTATTTTATTTTTTGTTTTAGCTGCCACCCACCATAATCCGAATGTTATTAAATCACTTTAAATGGGATAAAGAAAGACTTTTAGAGAAATATTTCGATGGCAATGCAGAAGACTTATTCAAAATTGCACATATTGTGAACCCTTTTAACAAACCAGCCAATGCTAATAAACAAAAGGTTATCTATCACTTTATAAATATTTATTTCCAATTAACATTTAAATTTTAATTTGCCGTTTTATTTTAGAATTCTAAAAATACTGCTGAAGAATGTGAAATTTGTTTCTCACAATTACCCTCAGATGTGAGTAAAATTTTGCTATATAATTTTATAATAAATAAAATTGATTTTAAATTTAACAATTTAGTCCATGACTGGTCTCGAATGCGGACATCGTTTTTGTTTAACATGCTGGCGAGAATATTTAACAACGAAAATCATTAGCGAGGGCCTGGGTCAATCGATTTCGTGTGCAGCTCATGGCTGTGATATTTTAGTGGATGATGTTACGGTAACAAAACTAGTTACAGACGCCCGTGTACGTGTTAAATACCAACAGCTCATAACTAATAGTTTTGTTGAGTGTAATCAACTGTTGCGATGGTGTCCGTCCATTGATTGCACTTACTCAATCAAAGTGGCCTACTATGAATCGCGGCCAGTTCGTTGCAAATGTGGTCACGAATTTTGTTTTGCTTGCGGCGAAAATTGGCATGATCCCGTCAAGTGCCGCTGGCTTAAGAAATGGATTAAGAAATGCGACGATGATTCGGAGACAAGCAATTGGATTGCAGCCAACACTAAAGAGTGTCCCAAGTGCAATGTAACTATTGAAAAAGATGGTGGTTGCAATCATATGGTTTGCAAAAATCAAAATTGTAAACATGATTTCTGTTGGGTTTGTTTGGGTTCATGGGAGCCGCATGGTTCGTCATGGTACAATTGCAATCGTTATGATGAAGATGAAGCCAAAGCAGCACGTCATGCTCAAGAGAAATTTAGATCATCGTTAGCGAGGTATTTAGTATTAAAAAATGATTAACGTGCAGAATTTAAGTTTTGTTATTTTTTTTTTTTTGCTTTTTCAGATATTTACATTATTATAATCGTTATATGAATCATATGCAGTCTCTAAAGTTTGAAAATAAATTGTATGCATCTGTTAAACATAAAATGGAAGAAATGCAACAACATAATATGTCTTGGATTGAAGTGAGTTAAAAAAAAATTATACATAAATTATATAGATTTGTATAAATATAAAATATTTTAAATTCAGACAAAAGAGCAACCGATCTTCTATTTTTTTAGGGGATAAAATTGATTGTATTAGAAGTGTTTTAGTATTCATCTAAATAATAGATTTAAATTAACACTATGAATTATTTTATGAAATTTCGACGCAAAAGAAATTTTTATTTATTAATAGCACGTGCATTCCAGAAAAGATTGTATGAAATGAAATTTCAGCTGAATTTTTGTTAATTTTTCATAAAATTGGCAAAAGTCTATAAGAAAATCTATCTGAATCGTATATTAACCTTTAATCATCCCTATAAAATATTTCTGAAGACTCAATTATTTTTGTGCAGATCGAATGACCGCATTTCCTATTTTTCTTCCAAGAGTAGCATTTTCCTTGTTTATAAAGATCAAATACAAATTTTTCCGAAAAAGCATCAGTTCTAAAACGTATCTACATATTTAAAAAAAAAACATTTTTTTTTCAAAGTACATATCACACTTGATCAACAAGATGGTATTAACTCAAAATTTTAAAATTTTCAGTAGAGGTGAAAAACTGTGGTTCCATTTTAAGATAATTTGAAAATCCGAATACATCATTAGTAAGTAAATTTCATTAGAAAATATATTTACATCGTTTTTCCCTTAAATTTTTGCAATTATTGCAAAAAAAAAATCAATTTTTGGAGGCAATACCATTTTTCAGAAATTTCTCGATGTTTTTTTTTTCACTGAATTAAAACTTGATAAGGAAACTTGACGTGTGTAAATCAGCACTATCTGTTTAAAAAAGTACATGTTCTGGAAAAAGTAAAATAAAATCAAGAAAAGGACATCACATTTTATTCGAGTTTTACTTAATAGTTTGTGTTTTCAAAAATCCATTTATTTCTTAAATGCTAGCTAATTTTTATGCTACATTTCATTATTTGCTAATACCAACTCATCACTTGATCGTAACCGAGAATTAGCAACAACAGTATAAACAAAACAGTTTTAAAATAACTTATACAAATAATTTTTATTCGATGTGAATCTGTTTATTTGTTTTACAAATAAATGAAGAAACTAATGTTTTTAAAAAACGAAGCGCGTTGAATAAAGTACCGGTAGAGTTTTATGTAACCCACAGTTCTTGCGTTGCATATTTTATAAAAATTAAGTCAATACTTTATCGTACATATTCAAATCTCTATTCTTACAATGAGGAAGAAAAGTTGCCACGCGATATAATTTTAAAATCATCTTAATTATTTTTATAGAAACTATTTAACAATTATTATTTTTTGATTTTATAAAATTTATTTATAATCTGAATTTTAATTTGACTTGTTTTCAGGTGCAATTTTTGAAAAAGGCCGTTGATATTTTATGCCAATGCCGTCAAACTCTCATGTACACATATGTTTTTGCGTACTATTTAAAAAAGAACAATCAGTCAATGATATTCGTAGATAATCAAAAAGATTTAGAATCTGCCACTGAAAAATTATCAGAATATTTGGAACGTGATATTACATCAGAAAATTTAGCTGATATTAAACAAAAAGTTCAAGATAAATACCGGTAAGTGAATAGCTTTATTTATTTTTTAATATATTTGTTTAGTTTTTTTTTATTTCTAAACTTAAATATGAAACCATAAGAATAAGAGGAGCCCAGCCTTAAAATTTATAGCTCGCTAAATGAGCAAGAATTAATTAATTAAAAATATAAATAGTTTTGTTAAGGCATTCATTTATTAAAAAATCAATATATATTTTTTTATAAAGATGAATATATTGAAAACAAAGAAAATGAAAATTTTACAGTCAAGAACGCTAAACGAGCAATAATTTATAAAATATACAAAATTTTAAGGGGCATTGCTTTCCTTTACATAATAATCAATATAATTATTAGGACTTTAGGTTGACATATCAGAACTGCAGGGTAGTTGTTATATAAATTGTATATAGTTGATTATGTATGTTTATATTAGAAAATATCGAACTGCAGTGGTCTCAACAAAGTAAATATTAATTTCAAACTATAAAATGTTCGGTTTGTTGATACTTTAAAACAGGGGAGTTACTCTGTAACTCGATTCGAAAAGAAAACTGTTCGAATTTGTATCTTATTTACATTGAAATTCGAATGCATTGGTTTTCGATTCGAAATACTGAATACGAATAGAAAATGTTTAAAGTTTAAAAAAGTAAGAAAGAGAAATTTTCATGCGAGAATTGCATAACTACTAAATAGACGTTTATCACAATGAATATCCCAGTGTTACAGTTTTTGGTTTTATATTTCCTTACATAATAAATTCGGTAAGAATAATTATGTAGAAACAACTTCTCCTGGAGGATGATAATAATCTTAAAAACATCTAAGGATATTTAAAAAATTATACATAAGAAGTGATATAAAGTTTGTGTGATAGAAAATAGACTAAAATAAAAAATAATGAGCGGAAAATTCAAATATTTGTTCGATCATCAAAATAATTGGAAGTGGGCAAGTACAAGAGAACAGAAGTTGTGCAAGGAAAGAAGATTTGACTTTAAATTGCTAACTAGGAGATGAAAAGAATTGGATAAGTAATTTTCACTGGTCTGGCGCGTAGAAGCTAAAACTCAGGAATAGAGACATATTTATGAAGAAAACGGAAATGACTTCAACTGTTATTCAAAATTGAAGAAAATATTATCTACACTAAGAATGTAGAAGATGTAGCAAACGAGATAAGAAATGAATCAAAATCTTCGAAATATTTCTAACAGAATTATTCAATCAAAAATAATTATTATAAAATCTTTGCAATATTGAAAGAAAAATATTCTTAATATTTGTAATACAACAGAATTATTTTCTCTGTGTACCTAGAGAAAAAAAAAAGACGTGTGGCACTCGGCGACTGGCGCGGAAAAGCTATTGTATAGCATTTTTTATCAACTTATGCAATTATATTATTATGTTTTGTGTAATAACTCGGTTGTTATTGGAGATAATTTGGGCAAATTACTAAATTTTTGGAATGGTGCAACTTTCACTGGTCTACGGCTTCTATTTACGGAGTTACGGCCAAATTACTAATTTCAATATTCCCGATCCAGAAAAATTCTCAAAAAGTGTATTAAAATCAGTCTTTTTCTTCTTAATATGTGTCGACGCCTTTGGCGTCTCTGCCGGTGGCTGCGCATTCTTTTTTTGAATGCTTGGGGTACACCCAAGGCGAATTAAACCAGGTGGCAGCACATTTGCTGGTGTGGTTATTGACTAGGGTGATTAGTTACCATACATTGGGCGATTCAAATACATAAAAAATCAATAGCATACTTTAGGGGTTAACATACATTGGGCGATTTAAATACTTAAAAAACAAAAGACTTAAGAAACAAACGTTTAAAAATTTCTTGATTCGGTCGCCTCAAAGCCCTCGATAAAAGCTAAAATTTATCTCAAAATTACAACAAAATTATTTTATGGCAGCTACAAGGAAAATTTTCGAAAAGGAAATTGTATTGTTGCACAACAAAATTATTGAGTATATCCAGAGAGGAGTGAGAGGGAGAGGAAAAAGTTATTTGCCAATAATCGTTTAGAGTACAGATATAAGAAGGATATATTTCTGGCTATAGAAAATTAAGAATAAGAGAAATAAATTGATTTCGTTGGGCTTTCGAAAACTTTTATGGGTTCACCAATTATTTTGTGGTTCTATCTCCAAAATCCTAATATATTTATGTTTTTTTTTGTTTGTTTTTTGGTTGTGCGTTGTGATCGCTGTGTTTCTCTTTGCAGATATTGTGAGAAAAGGCGTAAAGTACTTTTAGATCATGTGCATGAGGGATATGAAAAAGATTGGTGGGAGTATTTAGAATGACGAGGTGGTATTCCATCAACAGCTCGTAAGCGATGTGGTAATAAATTAAAAAGAAATTCATTATAATTATAAACAAAAACAAAATTAATTTAAAAGAAAACCAACCACATATTTTACTATAAAAAACAAACAACAAATAAAAACCCCATAAAAATTCTAAAAAAGTAATCATATAACAAAAATAAAATAGTTCTTTAAACATAATACAAAATGCAAAAAAAAAAAAAAAAAAAACAAAAAAAAAATAATAAATGTGTTTTTGGTCCTTTAGTAATTAAACAAAACATTGAAAGAAAGAAAAAGATCACTTGGTTAACAAAATTTACTTTTTAGTTGATATTCTAGAAACTAAATTGATAAAAATGAATTGTTATTTATTAAAACTGCTAAAAAAAACATTATCTTAATAATTCGTAAATGCTTAGCATCCATTATTATACCTTCAAAATATTTGACAAAATAATTTTTTGGAAAAATTCAATTGTAAGAAAAAAAATAAAAGATGAAAAAAAGAATTCCGGACCAAGTGATAAAAGAAAATTTACTACATATTTATTTTTAATGCTTAAAATATGTTATTAGACAATAGAATATGTATTACTACAATTTGCTCCTTCCTTATGCTTTTAAATCATAATTTATAGTTGTAGTTTTAAAATGCTAGACTTTTTTTTTAACTAAATTTAAATTTTCTCCAAACTTTTGAATCAAATTCTTCTTGAAATGCCTTAATTTTTGTTTATTTTATTGTTTTTACACCCTTCATCTCTCAGCTTTAAAGACAGACAGACAGACAGACAGACAGACATACGTTATTTTTCTTTAATTCATAATTTCTTTCCCTGTTCCTGCCATTCTGAGTATATCCCTTTGTTCTACGTTGCTTTAAACTTCAAATAAAATACACTGTAAATAGTTTTCTCTTAAATTAAAAAAAAAATTAAAACACAAAAAAATATAAAAAAAAATAAATTAAATTGTATAAAAATTTTAAAAAAATATACATAAAAAACTTTGTTTGTTTTTTGGCCAACGATTTAAAAGATTCTATTTGTAACAAACGATAAAATAATAAAAAGAAGAAACTTGAACCCACCTAAAGGATCTTTTTAACTCTAAAAGGGAAGAGATTGTATAATTCTCCTGGACTCATCAAAATACCACGAAGGAATTGCACTATGCGTGCAACTACCGCCGCGTAGTCACAGAGAATGAGCTACGGGGTCTCTTTCGTTAAATCTCGCAGAGTCTACATAGTTTGGTCTCAAATAGGGGCCATTAACTGGTTATCGACCACAAACGGCTGTGCTCTTAATGAAGAGCGTGTTGTACTGATTTTATTAGAACACATAACGTTATAGTAACGATAAAACTGTTACCGATATGCTTCGTTGTACGCGTTCGAGTAACTTCGAAATGTACAATGAATCACCGGCCCCATATATGAGATTTGTATTCCATTTTTGGATGAGTATAGCTGGTATAAATATTAAGGAGATCAGATGGAGTGAATTCTTCTTTTCAGACATGAAAAATGTGATCAGCACAACAAACATCACACTAGATTTTCAAGCCAAGAATATCAAGAGCTTCTAATTATACCATCGATAGTTACGGGTAAAACGTGTTCGGTTATTTGACTGTGTGTTAGCAAGGCACATTGGGTCTTACGGGCGTTAAGATTGACTCTCTTCCCATTATCCCATATTCTTAACCTCTACCAGGATTGACCTGTTACCGAATAAATACGATTGAACGATGCTGCTGTCATCTGCGATAAGATTGGAAGTTGGCCATAGAAGGTCATTAAGAAATAGGAAAGGTTAGTGTTCTCTCCTCCGGATCTTGACTATTAATTAATTAAGTGATCTTTGAGGCAGTAGTAAAATCCACCTTATATAGGATTGTAGTGTGATGGGATGCAGTAGAAGTGAAGAAGGGATAACTTCCCTCCGATTATAAAAAAGTTTGCTCCAAACTGCAAGCAAGCGCATTAAATTAATAAAAAAAATATTAAAATTGGTGCATAAATGGGGGAGTTGCACAATAAACAATATTTTTGGGGGTAGGAACAACTTGGGAACAACTTGCCTCATGATTTTCAGAGTTTTATGTGACCAAAATGCGAAAAATAAAAAAAAAATTTGAAATTCGGTCCATAAATGGAGGAGTTTTTCGATAATCAGTATTTTATGGGATCAACTTTTTGCCGATTTCCCGATTTATGTGACCCAACTGAAAGCAAACTCTTTCAAACTCGAGTCACGTGCGTGCTCCTAGTAGACCTCTTATTATCTAGAGCAGCGGTGCCCAGACCCTATGCTCTTCATGCTCATTTGTTTTTGTAATACTCTTAACTATAGGCTGTGTGTTTTAATATACTCATACAGCACTCAGCACTCAGCACTAGCAATACGAAATACACAAACAACTTTGTCTTATTAGTTTTTTTTTGTCGTTCTTCACTGTATACACGCAAGAGCTGAGCAACAACACTTTCGTATGCTTTGCTGGTAAACATCGACGACAGCCATCATCAATGTACATTTTGTTTTTGTTTAACATATGATATGAAATAAATATATGAAATATGTATATATTTTGTGTTTTCTTTGCATGTATTTGTTTTTACAACAAAAAATTTTGAATAAAAATTTGTTTTTCTTTAAATTTGTTGGTGTTTGCTCTTTCATAAGGAACTTGTGGGCACCGCTGATCTAGAGAGAACAGTAAGAAGCTGTCAACAGAAGTCTATTGTTGTACAGAACGAGCACGTAGATAAGTGTTATATTTCTGATGTGTGGAGTATCTCGAAATTTTTCGAAATCATAATTTATGGCACATGGTTTGCATCTGAATTTCTCATAATAGACCCAGTACAGCTTTTCGCTATCCAGTTTCTAAAGACGGCCTTCGCTCGAGTTTTCTATCGATATGAACTAAACTAAAACTGTTGGTTTTTTTCTTAACTTTTTTTTTACATTTTATTTGTATACTTGTTTTAAAATTAACAATTAATACATAAGTCGTTATACATAATTATGTAATACATAATTTATATTTTACATGAAATCTCTATGTATATAATTTACACAACATTAACTTAAACATAAGAGCAAACGAAAAGAGAAAAGAACAAAAGAAATCAAAAATGCATTAAATAAAATACCAAATGGTGTAAGAATTTGGAGCCGCAGTCTAAATCCAGTGAAATACAAAGAAAAAGGCGCAACTACCACTACTAGACATTGAAAATTCATCTATTGTTATTAAATTAAAAATGTTTTTTTTTTGTTTTTGTTGTTGGATTATAAAAAAAATATTGTAGTGATATAATTAATGATGGCAGGTGGGAGGAGAGTGAAAGGAAAGACGTGTTAATTGTTTGGTACTATGGATGTATGTATGTATGTTTCAGTGGGTGTGTGTGTTTGTGTTTGAGCATATTTATGATTTGTATTTTCTTAAATCTGCTTAATTTAATTCTTTTCGCGTGGTATTGGGCAACAGCAGACACATAAGACCACCACCCATCAGCAGCACAGCTACAATAAAGGTAGGAGCCGGACAGTATTGATCCAATAAAGTGGCAATGACAATATTGCCAATAATACCACCCATACGAGCCGCCACCATAGATATGGCCACACCGGTCGCACGCAATTGTGTGGGGAACACTTCTGTTATCAAACAATCCAAGGCAGCATTAGCCGCTGAAATGGCACCACTGAACACAGCCGTTACAATTAAATTTTGAGTGGAATTGTAGACAAAGTACATGGCGGCCGAACAGACACCAGCGGTCATGGTACCAAAAATTAAAAAGAATTTACGACCCAACAAATCCATACCCAAAATGGCAATCAAATTGGCGGGCAAAGCAGAGGCCAAAGAGATCAACGATTCCATGAATACTGCTGACGGTATGTGGGAAGAGCATACGGCATCTTCTTGGCTAACTTTATTCACGACATAATTGGTGACCGTACATACACCAGCCGTTTTGTTGTTGGGAAAATCGTTGCTGTATTCCTCGAAGCGATTGAACAATTCGGGGAACCACATCATCAGTCCGTAGTAACCAATATGAAAGGTGAAATTAATGGTTATTGAGACTAGTGTAAATTTCAAGATAGGAGAAGTAAACAATCGTTTGCTGTGATCCACCATGCCCGACAACATTTTCGAATATTTGCCTTTAATTGAATCACGATTCTGTTGCAATTCAGCCAGTAATTTTTCATCTATGTCTAGTTCGGTGACCGGATATAATTCAGCTGGTTTCTTGGTGTTGGTGACAAATATGCCTCGAAATATAGCCATAGCCTTGTCTTGTTTACCCTTTGATAATAAGAATTTCGGTGATTCGGGCAAATAAAAAAGTAAAAAGGCCACAATGAAGGAGGGTATAGAGCATGTCATCAAGAAAATACGCCATGAGTTGTAGGTGAATAGGGGTGTGACAAAACCAATGCCAGTAGGAATAATAAGCCAGGCTAAGCCGGCTACAAAAAGATTACCAAATGTCCAGAAGGCGGCCATGAAGCTTAACATGGAGCCGCGTTTCGCTTTCGGTTGGAATTCGGCGAAATAAGACCAGATGACGGGGCCGCTACCACCAAGACTAAGAAAGAACAAAAACATAAATAAATAAATTTTATTTTTAACCAAAAGTATCAAAATAAAAGACTGCAAAACAAAAGAAAAATTTAAGAGCTTAATTGTTGTTATTGTGGATGTTGGCAGTTTGCATAAAATTTAAAATTAAATATGTGCTTCATTAAAATTCAATTTTTATTCATTAAATTTCATCTGTCAGACACACACACACACACAATTTATGAAAACAGCCCAAAGTGCATTTTAAATTGTTTAAGAGTAAATTTTTCTTGTTTGTTTTGATTTGACACAAAAAGAAAACAAAATTCTGATTTCTTTTATTGATCTGGAAAAAAACGTAATTATTTTAATTAACAGCCGGCTGGCTTGGCTGTCTTGTCTGTTTTGAAGGTAAAATTTTGCCAAAAATAGAAAAATGTTCGTATGAAGCACTGCTTTTTATTAAAAGCCAAATTTTAGAATTTTTATCGCACACGAGCTGAAAAGTTTTGTTTAACATTCAAAACTGTAAGTTAAGGAAGTTTAAGTTACTGAATTGTATTAAACATTAACACTTTCATTTCAGGCAGTATAGTTATACATTTAGCTGATAGAATTTCGATTTTATTTAGAAAAGGTCTAATTCAGCTGGCTGAATTGAAAAAAACAATGATTGCTGATTTGTTTTAAGTAGATCGATGGGAACTTGGCGTTGTAAAAGTTAAATTCAGCTGGCTGAATTGGAAGAAAACTCATAATTGACTTTTTTAATTAAATATACGAGAGCTTGGCGTTATAAATATCATCAATCACATTTAGCTGGTGGAATTTGTTGACTAGATGGAAGCTTGGCGTCATAAAAGTCAAATTCAGCCGGCTGAATTGCAAAAAATATACTTCTAGTACAAAAATGAAAATAACTTAAATTCAGCTATCTGAACTCGTGACTATGGTAGTCTCGTATGTTCTTATAAAAATCTTTTTGTTTTTAAAACAAACAGAGTTTAATTGATAATTTTAAGCAATTTTTTTCGTTTTGTTTTCTTTAAAATCGTGCAAATTTTCAGTTTACATTTGCAACACTTTTAACTTCTTGGTAAATAAAATCGTGCTAAATGGCCGGTGTAATAATTAAAATGTGTTATTTTCATGCAAAAAGCCTAAACGACGGCATACTTAAATGTAACATTTAGTAAATCAATTAACAACAAGTGCTAAAAATCAAAACAAACAACTAAAGTAAACTGAGATGACTAATCTGAATCTTTTTAATTAATATTGTTTAAACAATTAACAGCTAAATATTTTTCTTTTCGTTGCTTTCTGGTTTTTTTTTTCAAGAATGAAATATAGAGAAAATTTTCTGTTCAATACTTACGCAGCACCGTTCAGAAAGCGAAACAACAAAAACCATTCGTAAGTTTGCGAAAATGAGGAGGCGACAATGCAAAATCCATTCATAAACGATATAACAATCAGTACCTTTTTGCGACCCACTGAATCAGCAATACTTCCCCAAAAATAGGCACCCACCATCATACCAATGAAAATGATGGAATTAAGCCAACCTTTGGTTTCCGTATTTAAGTTCAGATCACATTGAGCCGAGGGTAAAATGAATGACATCGAAATGACATCCATTTCCTCGCTCGTACTGACCAGGCCACAAATGGTCAATAGAATATAATGGAACTTGCCATAGCCGCACATTTCTATGGCCTGTTCAAAGCCGGCCTTATGGCCACCTCCCGAACGGCCACCATTTGCGCCTTTCTCTACGTCATTTTTGTCATTTTCATAAGCTTCGTTGATATGATAGCCAGGATCTTTAGAGTCAGAACCCAAGCCGTAGGGTTGTAAAATAGAACGATTATCTACAATTGCTGTTGTAGTTGTTGTATTGTTGCTATTGTTGTTTGGTTGTAGTCCAATATCTACATTATAGGCTGAAATTTCATCAAAATTTTAATAATGTTAAAACATGCGAATAATAAAAAAAGCTTACTTGAATTTTTCTGAGAGTCACCTTCTACCATTCTATGAAGTAGATTTGTTTTTTTACTTTGTGTGGCGCGAAATCCGCAAAAAAGTTGATGATAAAAAAATTTTATAAAAATTTGTAAGAAATAAAGAGAGGAGGGCTGTCGTCAGAAACAACTGTTTAACCAAATTCAAGGTTCTGAAAATAAAAGAGAACCAAATATAAAGAAATTAGTAGGAAATAGATCAATAGGAAATTGAAATTAAGAGATTTAAACAAAATTTTGAGAAAAAGAAGTTTATTGGTCATGTGTGGTTAAGTGTGTGGAATTTAGTAGATTATAATGAAAACACTTATTAAGTGTAGAGTTGTGTCGTTCCGAAACGACCTACTTCCTTGGAACGATTCCCTAGTACGAGTATATATTTTTTATTTAATTTTCCTATTTTATCGGGTTTTATTACATAAAATCTATTTATCGCTATTTATTATATCATGTTCTGTAGCTTTTTATTTTTAACAGCATGCTTGTTGTTTTTTTTAGTGTTGTATTCGTGCATATACATACATTGTTTATTATATATAGGTCCAAAGTAAGCAACAGGAACGATGAACGAAATGAACGACCTAGTTCCCTTAATCTTTCGGTCCGGTCGGAACGATTCCGCAAAATGAACGATTTTGCCCAACTCTAATTAAGTGGTTTAAATAATTTCTTTTAGATTTTTACTTATTCAGCTAGCTGAATTGCAGTTTTCAATTGCAAAAAATACATTGCGGTCAATAAAATTTTTTTTTTTTAAATTCAGCAGGCTGAATTGTAATAAAGCGTTAAAATAATCATTTAGATAGAATTGCTGACAACAATTTTGTTGTTGATTAAAAATTTTAATTCCTATAGCAATAAAGCTGATTTTTGCATCTCTTACACCAGCTGAATTGTAGTTTTTCCTAAAAACTTGTGATTGGAGTTTACATGATTGTTGTAATTATTTGTTTATTCTTGTTTTTGTTAATATCACAAAATCTTATTACGTGTAGGAAATTAGTTACCTGAATTAAATTTTTCGTAGCTAAATGGCATAATATATTATTTTTAAATGTATTTCGCAGGCTTTTAGAAGCTCGCACTGTCATCTAAGGCTACATTCAGCGTTGAAAATATCAATTAGTAATATTTTCAAAGTAGTTTTTAAATCATAAATAAGTGCTGATTTACACACGTCAAGTTTCCTTGATCAAGTTTTAATTCAGCTGAGAGAAAGACAGAGAAATTTGTATTGCTTTCTTTGTTTTTTTTCCAGCTGAATTAAAACTTGATCAAGGAAACTTGACGTGTGTAAATCAGCACTAACTGAATTAATTTTTAGAAAAATAAGTATGGAATTAAAATCATTTTTATAAGGGTCCATATTTGGTTTAGGTTTTTCTTTGCTGAATAGTATATTTTGTTGCTGAATTGTCAAATATGTTACTAATATATATTTTCCAGCTTTTTAAATTATTCGGGTTTAATTTTAGGCACATTAGCGTGACTGTTGTACTAGATTAAAGAAACACACAACATTTTTCTTTAATCTATTACTGCAGTCGAAGTCGAATCGAGAACCGTAATAAACCCCATTGCTTTTTTTAAGGTAAAATTAAATGCAATGGGTTGTGACAATTTCTCACTTAAATCCTAAAAAATTATTTACCCATACGAGTATATAAGTAATTTTCTTCTACACGTTTTTAATTCAATAATAATGACATCCAATTATCCTAGTGTTTGGAAAATTTCAAGAGTAGTTCCTATTGAAAAAAAGGAGATGCACGCCTTTGGACAACTTCCGTCTGATTAGTATTTTACTTTGTCAAAAGTATTTGAAATCATATTAAATAACCAGATAACTGACCACTTGAACTCTAACAACATGCTCAGCAATTGCCACTTCGGTTTTCGGACTGGTAGTAGTACCTCCACTCTGCTAGTGAACTCAACCGAAAATGTCCGACAGA
Source organism: Lypha dubia (assembly GCA_947311025.1). Lineage (NCBI taxonomy): Eukaryota > Metazoa > Arthropoda > Insecta > Diptera > Tachinidae > Lypha > Lypha dubia. Next base: position 4,997,090 of record OX371262.1, on the reverse strand, counting down.
ATTTTAATGAAAAGAAAATTTCTACTCTAATATCGCTTGACTTTAGTAAAGCTTTCGATACTGTTAACTATACTATATTAATAAACAAGCTTTCTACTGAATTCAAGTTTTCTTCCTTATCATGTAAACTTTTACACTCATATTTAACCGATCGTAATCAATACGATACGTTAGTGTGGGTTGTTATAGTTCCTCTGGTTTCCCTTGTTTGAGTGGAGTTCCTCAAGGCTCAATACTTGGGCCGCTTTTATTTCTAATTTACATGAACGATCTCGTTAGTTTTATTGGTTCTACGCAGTTATTTCTTTTTGCGGATGATATTAATATTAATATGGTGAATCCCAATTTCTGGACTGCCACGAATCCAATATTAATTACATTTTATCGCTAGTTTTGAGCTGGTCCGTTCGCAACAAACTCAACTTTAACCCTACTAAAACTAAGGCATTAGTTTTTGGTCCCCTTTATGCTACGACAATCAACATAGTTTTCGACGGTGGTTGTTTGTGAATCCTTTGTGAATCCTTTGTAAATATGTACTATGAAATGTCTGGGGTTGACACTTGACAGTAATAAGTCATTTGACACTCATATCTCTAATGTATCTGCCAGAATTAATAACTTATTAAAAATATTATATAATTTTAATATACATATATTTGCCTCTTAAAACAAGGATTATCTTGGCTCATTTCTTTGCTTATGACTCATATTCAATATTGCCTTGAAATCTATAGTGGGTGTACTTCTTCTAATTTGAGACTCATATTTAATCGCATTATAAGATTTGTTTTCAAATTAAAAATTTTTCAACACGTTTCTAATTACACAAAACCATTTTTAAATTGTTCATTTTATGATTTTGTTAAAATTGGAACTCTTTCCAGTTTTTACCTTATTGCTAAATCCAATTCCAGATTAAAGCTATTCTTCAACTTTTCAAGATCGACACGAAACACACAATTAATTTTGAAAAAGAATTGGTAATTTTACTTTCGAAAAATCATTCGTCATAAGAACAATGATTATCTTCTCATTCGCCTTAGAAGTTTTGAATATAGTGCCTCAAGTTTTAAACGCCAATTAATCATTTTTAATCGAAAACTAATTCATATATTGGTTTTCCTACCTTCATATTTATAAGTAATATTTATACATACATATGTACATACATACATATATAGTTTTTTTCTTTTTAATATTATTTTTAATGGTACTTCATTTATACCAAATGTTTTAATCAAATATGGCCTTATAGGCTCGATTAAATAAATAAATAACAAATACAAAAAATACAATACAAAACTTATATTCAGCTGTCAAAACATCATTTAAAATAAAATTTTTTAACATATGTAACGTAATTTTGAAACCATAAGCAGCTGAATTTCTTTTTAAAGGCAATAAAATAAAACTTAGTGAACAATTTTTTATATACTCTATTTCTTTCAGCTGAATTATATTTTTCGCAGCTGAATGGCAAAATATTTAATTGAAATTTATTCCTTAAGTTTTCATGTGCTTCTGAAATAATATTCAGCTGGGAAAATGTTGCTAAAATGTTAAATTTATTAGATTTTATTTAAGGTGCACGTCATTTATTTTGGCTGCTAGAGAACAAAGGCATGAGCTTTTCTAATAAATTTAAATAATATAATAATAATATTTTCCAACATAAAAAAAACTCTTAAGGTACGGTCACATCTGGCAAACATTTGCCCAAAAATGCGTAACCACTAAATACCAATGAAAAACTTTTTGATTTATGCATTTAATTATTAAGTTAAACAGCATCTAATTAGATAAGATTCTATTACATTTTCTATAAATTATGTAGGAAACTGTTTAACGTAATAAACAGGTATCTAAATCAAAAGTGTTTTCATTAGTATTTAGTGGTTACGCTTTTTTGGGCAAATGTTTGCCAGATGTGACCGTACCTTTAGTAATTTTGAATTTTCATTAATTCAATAAAACTGAACTTGAGCCTGATAATATTACTTTTCATATATACATCAATATAATTTCAAATAATAATTACGTTTATTCGTAATAATAATATAAAAATATAAATTTAAAAACTTATGAAGTTTTGCTTGTATACATACATATTTATTAGAAACAAAAAAAAAAAAAAAACACAAATATTCAATTTCTGGCCATGTGTGTATACACATATGTTTGCTTGCAAGAAAAATGTTTATACTTGAAATGTCATTTTTAAAAAAATTGACAACATTTAAAAAATTATGGAGCATAAATGTGTTGTTGTTGTTGTAAAGCGCAAAAACTCTAAAAACAATTTAAACTCAGTTAATGAAGGTAAACAGGAACTAATTGTGCAAATAAATATTCGAAACAATAAATTCACTTAATTTTCTCTGCATTTTTCACAAAACAAACATAAAAATGCCTGTTACAGATTTGGTTGCAACTTGCAACACAATTAAGTCGTCGAGTTTTGTCACGAATGAATTCTATTAATAAATTCAGCAATAAATTATAGTGAGATTAATTAAAGTTTTGCACTTTAAAAAATAATGTGAAATTAATTTGCAACTTTTGAAATCAGAGCTCTTCTGTATATTTTAAGGTTTTCGTGTCTTAGTTGTTTACAAAAGGTTTGTAGGAAGAAATCAATTTTTTTTTATTAGTTTTAATTTAATAATTGCCGCCTTAATTAAAAACAAACAACCATATATTTCATTGTATTTTTTTTATAGTTTTTCGCTTAAAAAGTATCAACGACGAAAATAAACTTCAAATTGTGTAATAAAAATTTTACAAAAATTCTTGCAAATTGTCACGCGCCTGCTAAAAAAAAAGAACAAACATTCACTTTAAAGTACAATGATGTTACAGTTCCACATACAATTTTAATTGTTATTTTTTAAATGGCATGAATATGAAGCACTTTAGCTTCCCCTAAAAAAACATAATGTTTAATTGTACGTGTTTTTTTGTTTGTTTTATTAATTTTTAACAATTATAAAAAGATAAAAATTAATGTAATTTTTTGCTGCAAAAAGTGTTGTTAGTTCCTAGGTTAAATGGATTAATTAAAGGTTAATAAAGCGTGGATAGAACTACGATAGAGTTCTAAAACAATTTTCTTGCCAACTTAAATATAAACACCATACTAAAACAGAAAGTGAAATTAATGCAAACGCAAAAGTTTGCAATTCAGCGAATCAATAATATGCCATTAGCTGATCAATGAGTTATTCAGCAGCACTCAAATATCAGTTCAGCTAAGAAAAGTTTATTAATGTGCAAAAAATTGAGTTGCAAACAAATTTAAAAAAATCAAAAATAAATCTTAATTGCCCGAATTAAAGGAAAAAACAAAAAAAAAACATCTATTGCGCTGAAATATAAGCCATTCAGCTAACCAGATTTATAAAACTCTGCAGCTGAATGAAGATTTTTCGCCTTCAACTTTATTTCTTCTTGGTTTGAAATATGTTAAAAATATCTGTGGCTGGTTGTCAAATTTGCTATTCAGCTAAGCAAAATAGTTAAATTAGCACTACATATGTACATATTTAAATTTTCTAAAAGTTCGGCGAAAAAAAATGTTTTTTTCAATTGAAAAAAAAAAGCAAGTTGGCTAAAAGGCCAAATTCTACGCCACTACAAAATAAGCAAATCACTAATTAACAAGATCTATAAAACTTTACAGCTGAATAAATAAAATATGGATTTTGACTTTTAAAATTTTTTCTAACGATTTTAAAAATATTTGTCGTTAAAACTATTTATGTGTTGCTGCCAAATTTTCTACTCAGCTGAAAAAATACTAAAAAATTCAATTTAAAAAAAATTTAAATCGCAAAAAATTTAAAGTAGAAAGTAAATTTGTTTGAATAGTCTCAGATGTAAAAAAAAAAAAAAAAAAACTTCCCGATGTTTTCCTAGAACATTGTTGTAAAAATATGATTGTATTAAAAACCAATTTCTTTGCTAAGCTGAATAACAAACATTTCTGCTTAAAATTTCTATAAATATTATGGTGTTTTTAATTTTTGGAAAATTTCCGTTTAAAATTGCTTCTTGCTGAAATCATTTCTGCGTTAGTTGCTAATTTGTACATTTTATAGCTGAATATAATTAAGACGTGAGCTGGGCTGGGCTGGGTTGGGTTTATTTATTTTTTTAACTTTTCTCAAGTTAATGGGAATTTTTTCACGATAATTAATTTTGCATTGAATACATTACTCATCTAGCAAAATTTCATTGAGAATCTCATAAATCTTTAAGAATTTAGCGACTTTAAATTTTAATTTGGCAAATTAAATTTTGAGTTATCAAATAAACAATGAATGAATGCATGTACTTGAGCCAAAAATAGTTTAATTCAGCTAAGAAAATTTTTAGTTAGCTGAAAATCAGCATTCAGCAGAATTTTCTTCAACAATTTAGCACCCAATAGAACTTTTTAAACATTTTATGATAACTTCTGGCATATTCAGCTTCTATTAAAATAATTCAGCAAGGAGAATATTTAGATATTTTACAATAATTAATTAATCCAAAACGCTATTAAGCGATATCATTTTATATCAAATGAAATCAATATATATATATTACTTTAATGCAAATTAATTTAATTGATTTCATTTGATATAAAATGATATCGCTTAATAGCGTTTTGGATTAATTAATTATTGTAAAATATCTAAATATTCTCCTTGCTGAATTATTTTAATAGAAGCTGAATATGCCAGAAGTTATTATAAAATGTTTAAAAAGTTCTATTGGGTGCTAAATTGTTGAAGAAAATTCTGCTGAATGCTGATTTTCAGCTAACTAAAAATTTTCTTAGCTGAATTAAACTATTTTTGGATCAATTACATAAATTACATGTTTGTTTATTTATTTACTCAAAATTTTAATTTGCCAAATTAAAATTTAAAGTCGCTAAATTATGGGATTTTTTTCCTAGCTGAATTACATTTTTATTATCTGAATTGTTAATTTTTCTTATTCAATAAAATTAATTTGATTGCATTCTCAACTATATTTGTTAAATAAGGTTTCTTTGCTAAGCTGTATGCAAATATTTTTTTAGCTTAATAACTTGTTATAAACTAAAATTATTAAGAACTCTTAAATTATGACAACATATACTCAGCTGAATATATACATATGTATGTATGTATGTATGCATGTATAATAATTTCAATTAAAATTTATTTGCATGCCCCAAACTAATAGGTTTTAAGCCGAATTCATTCTTTTAATAGCTCAATAAAACTTTTTGCTTTCCCAAATTCTTGTTACACACAACAACATTGGAAATATTTTGCAAAACAAAAAATATCTTAATTCCGTTTTATATTATTTAAATGATTTAGTAAAAAAAAAAAATATCGTTTGCATTGAATGATTTACTGTATATTATTTAAATAATAAATTTTAATGTTAATTAATTTTGCATTGAAAGCGAACATCTTTGAAAACAGTCATAAATCTATATTCAAGTGCTTTAGTAGAATTTTATTTAATAGGCAAGTGTCCCTTAATGGCATTTTTGAACTCAAGTGAACTGCCAATCACATCTCATTTTTTGCTTGTTAATCTTTATTGACGAGTAATACATTATTCACAATAAATGTGTCAAAATTTTAAATTTTCTGCTAATATAATATTACAATATTGTAAACTGGGCTGGGCGTACAATTGTTATCTCTATCTGTTGTATGTGTTAGGTTTTGTCGTATGTATAAATATTCTCTAACATGGAAAAAGTCATCAGCCAAGTTTAAAGTTAAAAAAAAAAAGAAAATAAATCCTTAGCACATGCAACTGATACAATTTCGGTTGTAAAATATATTTTTTAAAATATGTATGTGCATACTATGTAAACATAATAATTACCTCTAATATTTGGTTTCTTGCTGATTGTAGTTGTTTTCTTTAAGAACAAATATTAGCACTTGTTTGCACAAATATGATTTTTTTTGCAAACAATTTGATCAAAAAATTTTTATAGTAAAAATATCTGATTAATCGTTATAAGTAAACAAAAATTAAAATTTTTCTGGTCCCACGACAAGTCTTGATGAAGTGCAAATTATTAAAAATATAATTTTTACTTATTAACGAAAACATGAACGTTTTTTTCTTCTTCGATAAAAAGACACGCGCACTCTCACACACAAATCAATCAATTATTTGCACATGCAGAATTTTGTAAAGCAAAATTTAAGTAATTTACAATAAAATATATTCGTAATTCCTTTTTTAACAATTTTTCTGGCACCGCTGGTGCACCGTCGTTCAAATAACAAAACGTACGTTTTTACGCGCCAAACAGCAAAACTGATCTGAAATCTGTAACGCGGCTTTAAATACAATCAATGAATGACTGACGAACAACGATTCGAGTGATATTACTCGTAATTGCAAAAAAAAAAAAAAAAAAAAAAAAAACATAAGAACAACAACAGTTCGTATTTTAGTTTTAATTGATTGAAAATGTAACAGAAAAACAGTTTAAACGCTCTGTAAATAGTAGAACTAAAAAAATTCCCAACACAATTATGTATAACACTCTCCTTTAAAGTTAAAAAGAGTAACACAAACAAAGTAACAGTTAAAATTTCTTTTTCACAGTGTTGCCGGAACCGCAGTGATCTACTCAGTCAGTTGTATTCAAAATCTAACAAATTACTAAATCGGCCGTTTTTTAAATATATATAATAGACAAAAAAAAAACCTATTTTTTCTGTCTGTGTTTTTTTTTAACAAAAGAATTTTCCTTCCAATATTTATATTGGAAACAGCAATAAAATATGAAAATTTCTTTTAATGTTTTTTTGCTTTTCTTTTTTTTAACAGCAGGCAGAATTCATCTATAAATATACAAGCCGTTTATTTTGAAAAAGAAATAACTCAATTGAATATATAAATTGTAATTTATTTTTTAGATCAAATTGTACAGAAAAATTCATTCTGATATTAGGGTTAGGGCTCGGTGATCAAAGGGTGTGATCAATAAGTAAGAATTTAACCTTTAAACTTAATTTTAATGTTAACCTTTTCTAGCTTTATAATCATTATGAAGAAAAGGACGAAAATGACCTATTTATTAAAAAGATAGAGGGTTAAAATGTTGCAAGAAAGTGTTTTTCGCAATGTTTACACAGAAAATGTATAAATTAAAAGATATCCTATGCCCATTCACTAGTTATAGTTAAGTAGGCAAAATAAGGTAGGACAGGAGTTTAACTCGGCCTAAAATGAATGACAGTTTGCAAACTTTTAAACGCCAATATTATGTGTTATGTAAAATGGTATCGTTTTTGAAATAATCTACTTTAAAACGCCAAAATATCCGAAATAGTTTCTAATATGAAAAGTGGTGGTGTCCAGCAATAGAAAGAACAACATTTTCAGATCTTAGTGATTTCACGATTACTGTTCTAGGACAGAATTAAAAAAACAACTTACAAATTCAATAATCTAAATGTTGAATGGACTTATCTCAATTTTAAAATAAATGGTTCTTATATCTGTTCATAATAAATAAAGAGTTTTCCAATAACAGCAGATCCATGCAAAAGTAGTTTGTATATTAGATGTAGAATTTAAGATTTCCACGACTTTATTCACTTTCCGAGAATCAAGAATTAATAAATCAAATTCATGTGAATACCGGTAGGGAGGGGAAATAGCGGAATTTATTTAATTCAATTAATGGTTCCTTTTAAATAACAAGAACTCTTAACAATACAACATTTAAAGTGAAATCAGGTGAATACGACACTAATCCCTGACACCATTGTTGTTAACACGATAGCCACCAGCATATCCATCCCCAAGAAGATAGACTATGTTCAAATCATATTCATCACCATGGGGATTAAGTTTCATCTCGTAGCTAATCTTAAGGTGTGACGAATATACGAACAACACTTATCTAACCCTCCAGTAGGTATTCATCCTTGGTGCTTACCGACTTTCGTGGTACCAGTGTAACCTCAAAAGAGATTCCCCAGAAATTAACTTTATATCGATTTTGGTCTTGAGCGAAGACGTAAGGCGCTTGTTTACCTTTTAACGGCTTAGCACCCTACTTCCTTTTATATCATGTATCCACCATATTTGATCTCTTGTTTCAGAGAGTAGACAGTGATAGTACTTACGTCCCCAGAAAGCACAGCACCAAGATACATAAATGTGACCCCCGGGGGAATATAAATCACAAAGTAACTTACTGCTCTTGCATTCGATCTACATATAAATTTCTAATTTATTAAAACAGTAAGACCTCATATAATACACGATAAAATTCCTAATTTTCCAAAAAAAAAACAGATTCCCAAATCCTAGTGAGTTATTAGGGATATTCTTTCTCTTTTTTTTTAAATTTTTTTCAAAAAACAAACACAACCCTGCAAAGCAATTAGCTTGTCTGTAGAAAACACCCAGGATCTCTGGCCGGAATCGAACCGACAACGTCCAGACTAAGAACTGGTCCTTGGATAGCATTGCTACCTATCAGTCACGGCGGTACCCGCGTTGTGAACCGTGAGCATTAATGAAGGAAAAAATGTTAACTATGGTTATGGTTGCCAAAGACTGTAACAGCGAACTGTTTTCATTCAAAAACCCTTTATATATCTTTAGATAATATATACATATTCCCAGTAAATTTTTTTTACAAACATGAAAAAAGAACACACACCCGAAATATAAGTGTAGCGGCAAGGACCAGTTCTTAACTGGTTCTCACTGGAGATTTGCGTTTGCCACACTTTATTATAAACTGGGAAAATGAGATTTGTATTGAAATTTATCGCATATAATACCAGGGGGGTTACTCTGTATTGCGATGCGAAAACAATGTAAATAAGATACAAATGCGAACACTTTTCTTATCGCATCGCAATACAGAGTAACTCCCCAGCTTGCAAATTTTTAAATTTTTCCAAGTATCGGCAATACTGATTGATCCCTCTGTAAACTTACATGTTCTGTTATTGTTCTGTTATGTTATTATCATGTACAATAACAGCAAGAGAGGGAGGAAGAAGTAAGAAAACAATATGATAATTGGGTTTATTTATTAGTTTTTGTTGGATTATTTGTTTTTATATTAATTTATGTAAATATAAGCAAATATTAAGAGTTACACAAAAAAAAAAATCTATTCGAGATAAAACCCGAGGTATAATCGTAAAATATGATGAAATAGTGTTGTTTTATTTTCTTGTTCACATGTTTAACAAATTTGTTTGTTAACTTTCAAGAGTAAATCGTCTTAAGAAGAGAGAGAATATTATAAATGTTGTTGCAAAAAATTAGTGCAACATTATTTTCTTTTCCTTTGTTCATTATTTGCAGAAAACGAAAAAAATATTGTACTTACATATCTTTTATTATCTTGTTTACTTAAAAATTTAATTTTTATTGAATATAAATTATTCACAAATTTCGAATAATTTCACGGAATAAGCGAAAAAGATTTATTAAAAGTTTGTGCTGGTTTACACACGTCAAGTTCCTTGATCAAGTTTGAATTCAGCTGAGAGAAAGACATAGAAAGCCATACAAAATTTCTCTGTCTTTCTCTCAGCTGAATTCAAACTTGATCAAGGAAACTTTTTTTTTTTTTTTTAATTAGGACCAGCACTCAGGGGATGATCCCTACGTATGTAGTGCACTGTGCCGGAACTCAGGGGGAGGGATAGGGTAGAAAAGATAGATGGTGAAAATTTAGAAGACTTAACTCTTTCACAACTCTGCTTTGCGCGTTATGTTAATTTTTAAGGCAGTGTTGAGAGGCGCCTCCGGTGTTAAGTAGACGCATTAACTTTGTTAAGCTGTATTAGCAGGCATTTTATTAATTGTTTTACTTCGCCGATGTTTCTGAAGAAGGAGGACGATGTTGTGTACATTTGGAACAGCATCAATGCCTTCATAACTTAAATAGTCCGACAACAATTAATACAATGTCTCACTAATATATATTAGAGAAATTAATGATGTTGATTCATTTGCTCTGGTCAGGGTTTGAACCCAGGCCCCAAGTCATTGTTTGCTTAGTAGTCAACGCGCTAACCACTTCAGCCAACACCACCCTCAAACTTGACGTGTGTAAACCAGCACTTTCAAAGGATTGACTTATAAAAATACTAATTCTGAATTTGTCTAAATTCAGTTTTCCTGCTTAAATTTTACATCAGACATTATTATATATTAGTACGCAAGTGTAATTGTACCAGTACCTGGTTGACACATGTCAAGATTTCAGGTCCGGTTTTAAGTCAGCTGGAAGGGAGGCAGAGAAATTTTGTATTACTTTCGTTATCTTTCTCCCAGCTGAATGAACCAGCACTTAATTACATAAATACCTTCGCTGAATATAAATTTAAATAGTTTAATTAACTTTTTAGCTCCCTAAATATACCAGCCTGCTCTGCTGCTAATTTAGTTGAAAAAAATTAGCTGAACAATAAATTTTACTGCTGACTAACGAAAATTAAAGCGAAAGTTTATTTAAAAGTTATGTTCTTATCTAATTATTGAAATATCTTAGCTGAATATGAATTTAAGAGCTAAATTATGTTTTTAACCTTCGATATGCCTCTCCGCTGTTGAATTAATTGAAAATTTTAAGCTGAATTATAAATTTAAACGATATTATTTTCTTTGCTTAATGTGCATAAATGATATAAATATTTTTGTTTTGTTTCTAAATTAGCTGCAAAAACATTGCTGAATAACATATTTTACCTCTGCACAACTTAAATTCTACGATTTTTCGCTGAAATGAACTAATTTGACTGAATTATATACATTTATTGTGTGTGCAAAGAATATATATGTACATATGTATGTATATAGAAGAACTTTATTTTGTTCTATAAAAACATACAAAACAACATATCTTTTACCAAATTTTTTCTAGCTGAATAAAATTAAATTCTAAATGTACCACTACTTGTAATTATTTTTATTAATTTTGGCTAATTTATGAAATAAAATACATGTATGCATAAGTAGGAGTATTTTTAACTGAATAGCGGCTATGAACAATTCTTAAATTTTGTCAAAAATTTTCTCAGCTGAATTTCCAGTTTAGCTTCAGCTCAAGTAAAATTTCAATTAAAACTTATTTGAATACATTGAATGATTAGATTCTGAGCTTAATTTAATAGCTGAATAAAATTTTCTTTTTCCATTTTTCATACTACATATTAAAATATCTCAATTCAGCAACATATTATTTAAGATGATTAACAAAATGCGTTTTATATAAAAAGCACACGAATTGAATGGAATTTTAACTAAGTATTATTTAAATTAATTTTAATTTTTCAATAAAATTGAAAGTTTTATTGTGTTAAAATTTTACTAAACAAACAGCAAAAAAATGAAATTAAAAAAAATAGTAATAACAAAAGAATATTTAAATTTTGTTTACAACTGAAACTACAATAATAACAAAAATATTTGTTCAATATTTTATTCGAAATGATACAATTAATTTGTCAACACAAATCAAATAGAAATGAGTTTAACAAAAGGAACTTTATTAAAAATTGTAGAAATAAACTGAATTCTTAATGGACAAAACAATTAATTATCTAGATAACTAATTGTATTGGACTTTGCCGCAATTTCCTACGGTACAAAAACAATAGATATATTCACAATTTTGTGCTTATTCAATTGTAAGCTTTTGTCATTAATGGTCAACGGCTCATGTTGTTTGCCAAAAAAAAAAATTAGCAGCTGATTAATTTTGGAAAGCGAACCAGGCCGATAAAATTTCATCGACGGCTGCGGCGGCAAAACAAACGGATTTTTATGCCACGTCAAATATAAACTTAGATTTTTATTCTGGCTTATTTGCAAATATGTACCAAGTATTTTTCTGTGCAAAATCCAATAATGCAAGACCATTTGCATAAAATAGTGAATAGGACTTGTATTAAATAACCAGAATGCGTTACTACTTCCCTGTATGAAAATGTTTTTTTTTCTCTAAATAAAAAAATACTCGTGTAAACGAAAAAAAAAAATATATATTCAAGCATAGAAAATTTACTCGATTTGTTAAAACAACAATTCTATTTACAAAAACAAACGATTTGCAATTTCATTAGCGTAATAACCCTCACTTTTAATTAATTTTATCGATTAAGCTAAGAAAGAAATATTTCTTCTTCTTTTGCGTTTTCAAGAACAACAATTTTATACAAACTTTTTCATGTCTATTTCAGAATTTAATTTTTCTTAGCTCCCATCATCTTTCAATTGATTCAATAACAAAAGTAGTAATTGAAACCATTTTTAATTTGGGTTTAATCGTTTTATTGACAAACATTAAGAAATTCTCTTTTTTCCTCTGTGTATCAGAATACAGAATACATCAGGTTCTTTATGTGTGTGTGTTTCTTTTTCATCGTCTTGTTTTTATTTTCTTCATTTTATTATTAAATAAATTAAATACAAATTGACTTCATAACGAACGGTCGGACGGGCATCAACGAGTATAAATAAAAGTTGACAAAAAAAGTAGTAAACAAATATAGAGCATTTCAATCAGAATCAGTCAAGTCAGTCACAAACATAAAAATAAATTTTAAATTTCAGTTAGAATTTGACAGCGATTTTCGGGGAGACACAGTTGCAATACAAGAAATATTGAAAAAAGTAAAAAAAAAGAACTGCACTAAAAGTTTAAAAAGGTTAAAAAAAGGTTCTAACAGCTGACTAGTAGAGGATATAAAAAAAAATATGGACGGTTATTGGGCATTTTGTAATAAGTCTGGTGGCAGCAGGGCTGTCAAAAATATAACCAGAAAACAGCTCTTTGACTTTTTCAGCCAAAAAAAAGGTAGGACAAAAATAGTCAGCTGTCGTGGCGCTGCCACCTGGTTTAATACGCCTTGGTTATTGGATATTTTGACAGTTTTCTTCTGGCCCTTATTTTACCGAAGTTAAAATATCACACCATCCCTTTCTTGCACATTGTTATAAGCAAACGGCTTAAGAATTAACAATCATTAAATTTTAGATATATTAAAGTGTATTCAGAATACACAGGTTTCCTAGAAATGAAATAGTATTGACCCTATCGAGAACTTGGTACTAATTTAAATCTGAGTACTTTTTACTTCCGTAATATATGAATAGGATCTTGGTCTTATTATCACATTTTTACTTGAGTAACATATTTTATAACGAATGAGGAGCACCCTACTCCCCACAGATGAAAGCGTGTGATTATTTTCTCACCAGGAAACATCTGTGAGCCAAATTTCAGCTTGCTCGTTATAGTGGAGGTACCCCATACAAAAATGGGGCACATTAGTCACCTCAGGATGAAAAGTGTATACATTTTCCTTTGGTTAATTGCTTATATAGATGTAACTGTATACCATATTTCAGCTCTATTTATCAGCTACATAATATTGATGAGGCAGTCAGTTGGTGGCAAAATACACCTTCATATCTTGGGAAGATTTTGTGTCAAATCTTTCAAACTTTACCTATGAGATCACCTTAGGTTTCATGTTTCAAGGTTAAAAACAGCTCGATTATAAATTATAAGGCCGAAAACTGAAATGGCGCACTACCGTTTTTCTAGTAAATCTTGTTTACGTATAAATATATAGGGCGATGAGCCCTACTAATGCCAGAATTAGGGAGAAATAGATAGGGTAGAGAGGATCGATGGTGAAATGTAAAAGAAGGCTTAATTCTTTTCCAACTCTGCTATTGCATGTTTTGTTAATTTTTAGAGTAGTGTTGCAGCGCCTCTGTTGTTAAGTAGACGCATTAAGTATCTTAAGCTGTGTGTGAGCTGTCATTTTATTAATTGTTTTACTTCGCCGACGATTCTACTAATGTGATGTACATTAGCTTAGAACTGTATCGATCGCTGCCGGAACAATTTTTAGTGACCAGTGCTATGCCTTCATCACTTAACCAGTCCAACAACAATTAATACAATGCCACACTAATGCACATCTGAGAAATTTATGATGTTGATGGACCTGAGCTGACCAGGCTTTGAACCCAGGTCCAAAGTCATATTTTGCTTTGTAGTCAACGCGCTAACTACTTCAGACAACACCACCCTAACATACACCTATCAAAACTAAACATGCACATGCATGTATGTATGGATGTTTTTTTTGAATTTGACGTTTGGACATTTTTTCTCTGCGCATAAGTCTAAAAGGAAACAGACAGAATTCAGTAAATTGAATTGGTTTAAATGAAAAGCAGGTTTCCGTTTCATCATTCAATTCACTATAAGTTGCATTACATATTGTGTGGCTTTTAAAGAGATTTATAGCACAGCATCAGTGATATTTGGAAAAATTTTCTTTATGTATATCTAGAATACGGTCCGTATGAATGAACTTTATGGACTTAATTCAAATTCCTTTGGCATTTACAGAATTTTCAGTAAGTTAATTTATTTTGGTAATTTTCCATTAATAAAAATTTAAGCATTTTTTTGTCATATTTCGTTATTATTTTTTTTCTTGTCTGTGTCATTTACTGTGGAAATTTAAAAGTTAAAAAGTTATTTTTCATCACACAAATACTTCATACATGCATACATACATACGCACATACATATGTATGTAGTATATTTTGTTTTTAAGATGATTCTTTAAATAACTGAAAAACAATATTATTTTTCAAAATATGTTCGTAGAAACGCGTGCGTCATTTATTGTTCGATAAAAAGTATCTTGAACTAAATTTTCGGTGTGAACCTGTAATTACCAGATAGGCAACATTATTTATAGCATCAAGCGTCACAAGAGGACCGAAGATAATGTTGTTTTTGTTGTATGTATCCACACACAGAACTCAGGGATGGCTAAGTTGCCATAAGTGCACAATTTTTTATATCGGCAGAGTTACATATTCTGTCTGCTGTTATTATTTTTGTCTACTCAATAAATAAAACATCGGAAAATTTTTGTTTATTAAATAAAGAGAGAGCTCAATTGAATAAAAAGTCAAGAAAGTGGTGAATTTCATAAATCATTAATGTGAAACAAATTGTTGTTAAAAACTTTCATGTGATTCAGCAGAATTAATTACTGATAGAGGATACTGAACAATTTGATTGTAGCTGTCGTGATTGGCAGTTAGGTCGAAACGGTAAAAACTCTAATGATGAGACTGTGGTTAGTCTCAAAAACATCATCTTATCAGGTCAACCTTCTTCCGTGCAGTCTAAATTTTCTTTGTCTATTCAATTATTACGTTCTTCTGACTTTCTCTTTCAAGTAAAATAATAATTTCATTCAAAATTAAATATGTAATACGAACTTAAGCCTGAATAATTCAATTTCTTTGATTAAACACCATTCAGTTCATCTAAAAATTAATATTTTAATAATTAAATAAATAATAACAATTATTATGTATTTAGATTTTGTTTAGCATTAAAAAAAACTACACAAATCTATTTATAGAAATAAAATAATGGTCGTCTATCGTCGCTCTTTGCATGCTCTGCGGTCTAAGTGACGCATATTATGTGGAAATAAGAAAAACGATTCAATGGCCACAACGAAAACAAAATAAATGTTTAATTTGCAATTGATTAAAAATCAATTGCAGTTTGTTAGCACAATCTGTTTGCTTTTTATTAATGGTACAATTATTAAAGTGGAGAATTCAATTCATTGATAAGCCAAGTCAAATCGATCGAGGAAGAGCCATAAATAAATTTGTTCAAGTCAAAGGCAAAGGTACTTTAAAAAAAGCGATCGCTGTAAGTTATATTAATAATATAATAAGTTATATTAATAAAAAATATAAAAATACTAGACGATCCGGCAAGCGTTGTTTTGCCATACAAAATATTTCTAGTGCATATTTTGGGTGTTATATAAAAAATAGCGAATGTATTGTATGTGTGTGACGATGACCGCCGATGAAAAAAATACTAAACAATAATTTTGCTCTGTTTGAAATACGAACGACGACGATTCTCCTGCATGAGGCGGACATAGCGCCATCTGTCATTCAACAACAAAAATAATAATGAGGAAACATAGCGCCATTTGTTGGGTCCTCGTGCCCCTAACGTTTTAAAATATACTTTAGAACCTATTCTCATACCTACCAAATATGCATAAAAAATTTCATTAAAAGCGGCACAATTTTCTGTGATAGACAATTTGATAGATCTTGACTGTTCGGAGGTTCCTTAAACTGTGTCTTGATGAGCCACAATTTGGTTTAACATTTGTCAAACTTCTTCGATAAAAAACATTCGAGAATTAGTGCCAGTTTTTCATACAATATCGTCAAATCGATGGTTCGTCAAGGCACACTATGTTAGAAAATTGTTGGTTTTGAAAGCACAATTCGATTCCCACAACTCATCTTATTTCACCCATTGGTGCATTCCACGTTCCGGACTCTGTCCAACTGTGATACCAAAAAGAATTTGCAAATAAAAAGAAAAATTTGAATGCCAGTATTTTGGCAATATACTTTTTGTCTTTTTTTCTTTACATACAAATGTATGTATCTATGTATGTATGTATGTGTTCGGAATGAGTAGTGTGTGTCTGTGATATCCATTGACGACTGGAAGGCGATTATTTGATTAAAAAAGAGAAGATTACCAAACCGTTTGTTTCCTCCGATATCCGCCGCATGTATACCGACT
Source organism: Lypha dubia (assembly GCA_947311025.1). Lineage (NCBI taxonomy): Eukaryota > Metazoa > Arthropoda > Insecta > Diptera > Tachinidae > Lypha > Lypha dubia. The sequence goes on along the minus strand of OX371262.1, from coordinate 4,980,421 downwards.
TGAAAAATGTTTTTATTTATACTGCCGAGTACGACCTACCGTCTGTCTGTATCCATATTTTTTTAACAAGTTTTTGAAATTTATAATACTTTTAAGGAAATATATTTTTAAAATAGTTTAGCCAACGTACGAACGACACGGCACAATCGTTCGTATTCTAGATGTAAATAATTTTATAAAGGTTAATAGAAAACTTTTCAAAGTCTTTTAGAAAACAGCTTCAAAATAAGTAGAGGTAGCTAAACGCCGTCATAGAAAGATATATATTTTTGGAGTCCCTACTACCAGCAGCTCCTATTTTATTTCATAAAATTTTTTTCGTTATAAATTTATCATCAATTTTCCTTGAATTTTTTGTTCAATGTATTTGGAAAAATGTTTTTTACTCTTTGCTCACATTTCTTTCTTCAAAGTATTTTGATGACGTGTCCTATAGACGTGTATACGAGTACTATCATAAAATATTTAGTTTTAAAAAGTACGGATATAATTTTTGATCTATTTTAAGAACGATCTCTTAACGAACTTTCTGTCATAAAGTGTAGTCCCTTTAAATAAGACGATCTCCCATAAAAACCCATTTAAAATCCTTTTTGTTCTAAAAAAAAACTTATTTTAGTAAAATAAATAATTTTTTGGTAAAAAAAAAGTCTGCTAACTTCAAAGAAAAAGATTTTCAAATGAAAAATTTCTTTCTGAAAATACTAAATTATTAAATTACAATTGATTTTAATATGCAAGGTGCTTTTGTTTCACATTAATTCAAGAGAATATAAAAAATTGTACTCCTTCTGAACAGCAATTGGAAAGTTTTTAAAGTCTTTTGCTATTTTCTAGTTGTTGGAAAATTTTAACAGGCTGTCAGCCGAAGTTGATCCTGACGTTTAAAAATAGTTACATAATAAAGAGGAATATTTTACTATTCAGTAAAATGTTGAATGTTCAAAATTAAGTACTTCACTGGAAAAAACTTGAAAATTAACACTAGATATTTTTTAATTATTTTCTGATGCACTTTCAACACTCTTCTTTACTTAACAATACTTTCACTTAACTTAAATTGTTGTGGAAATATTCCTTTTTTTACGCACCTTTTTTAAAAAGTAATTAAAATTTTCTTGTGTAAAATTTTTATTTTTCGCAATCTTACGAATGGTTTTAGCTCTTCCGGACTGGCTTTTAGGGATTTTTTTTTGAAGTTTTAACAACTTTATCTAACACTAAGTGAAAGTTAGAGGTTTTGAGCTCCTGGTGGCTCAAAAAACAATATTTTTCTTTTGATTTTTTTAAGCCTTTTATAGACAAAAATGCAAGAGAGATTGTAATCGGATATTCTCTTTTGTGAAGAGATCTTTTTTTTTAAGAATAACTTTATTTGCGTACATGGTCTTTAGGTGGTTGTTTTTTTATATATAAGTATATTTTTTATCAACAGATAAGCATTTTCTGTATCATTTTGATTAACTTAAGAAGCTGCAAATGATCCTTATCAGTTATTATACATATTTATTTAATAAGAAAAACAGCAGAAAAAAAAATTAGGCTGTCATGAACATCACGCGAATTGTAGGAACAAAAACTTTGTCAGTTTTACAAATATTACGTATTTAGGTTCAGGGAGCCCATAAATCTTTGTAAATTTTAAAAAGTTGTCAGTGATAAAAAAAAACTGTTTGTGAAACAACAAAAAAGACAAGTATGTACAGTCGGCAGTTTTTTTTTAAGTCTGCCTGCATAAATTCAAGATAATTTTTAAAAACTGTTTCTTTTTGTGTACGACTGAAGGCAGTTTTTTTTTTTTTAAAGAGAAAATGTTAAAAAAATTTTAGCCATTAAAGCAAACAAGAACGAAAAATGTATTAAAAAGTTTAGCTTTACCTTTAATGCATTATGAAAGAAAACTAGAAATTTGGCTGCACTGGTTTTTGCAACAGCTGATTTTATAGATCCGGATAAAGAGAATTCATAACATTGGGGGTAGTGTTGGTAGTTAGCGCGTAATCTACAAAGTAAATTATGACTTACGATGTGGGTTCGGTCGCTCGTCAGAGCAAGTCATCAACATCATAAAATTCTTTAAGTTTAAGTGATGAAGGCATAGCATTGGTCACTAAAAACTGATCCAGCAGCTATTTATATTCTTCAATGATAATGTACACCACACGCCCCTTCTTTGTCGGTTAGCAGAATCGCCGGCGAAGTAAAATAATTAATAAAATAAGTGCACACAAATCTTAAGAATAATAATACTCTCACGCTGCAACTCTGCTCTAAAAATTTACAAAACGCGCAATAGCAGAGTTGTAAACGAATTAACCCTCCTAAATTTTCACCATCTATCTTCTGCACCCTTTCCCTAGTTCTGGCACAATGCGTTGCCAAAGTAGGGGTCAGCCTTGAAAGTGGCCTAAACAGCAGGTTGGTTTAAGGAATTCCATTTTGCAGACGCCTATTTAGCTCAAGCTTAAGATCTTTTAAATAAAACAAAATAAAATTTTAATGCAAAAAAAAAAATGTATTCGAATGGCATTAACATTTGGAAACACTGAGCTTGATCGTGACCATATTTCTTTTAACAATCTGGGCACACTAATGGAAAAGATAATTTATGTAAGCGAATTTTTATTCAAAGAAAGATCTCGTGTTCGCGATATCGGCGTATGGCACGTAGAACCCATTCTGTTGAAACCACATCTCCTTGGACTCATCAACATTTTGAAGGAGAAACAAATTTTTGAACCGCTATTGAACTATTTAGCCCAATTGTTATCAATTTAAATCTTGTAAAAAATTACATCCAATATTTATAAAAAAACAGTTCGACCTTCGTCAAAACTATCCGAATCTAATTAATCGATCGCTCGGAAAGTATAAATTAAAAATCAAATAATTAAAACAAAAATCAATTTAAAATTTTCTTGCATTATTTCTATTCTTCTTTTGTAATTTCCTCGAAAGTTTTCTGTTTCTTCTTTGAACCACATAATTTCATATTGTGGTGATAACTCTTTTTTTATCGTATAATGATGATGCCTACCTCATCACCCTTTTCATCTTGTTCAACTCTTTAACAACTATTTATTTATAAATTAAGATAAAAAGTGAGAAATTTAGATAGTTTTGCTACTGTTTTGATAATAATCAAAATGAGTTTATGGTGCTCTGGGATCATAAAAGCTGATGTCAACTATAACAAATTTATAAATATTTGTTTAAATAAAGTGTTTGTACACAGCAGAAAAAAAAAAGAAAAATGTAAAAATTTCCTAAAAATCTTCAATTAAACGATTTATCAGAAATTAAAACTGGTTTGAGTTAGTTTTGTTATTTTTCATTAAGAGTTACCACACTGAAAAAATGGCTAAACTTGGAATTGATTTCAAATTTTATTTGCTAAGTGGTGGTTAGGATAAATTTGTGTTGACAGTTAAAAGTTTTAATCATAAAATTAGTTTTTCATAGTTCGGAGAACAAAACTTGATTTCGATAAGACCAGGGTATATTGAAGGAATAAACTTTGTAGCGCCATAACTATTTTGAATGTAAATTGTTTTAATAGTAGAGGGGGAGAGCCTCACAGAGATCTTTGTCAATTAATTTTGAATTAAATTTAAAAAATCAGGGCAAAAGAGTGATGCTTGCCAGTTAAGATATAATAATCTCACAAGCTTGTTGTTATGTTTGGCTGATTATATTTTCAGATCAAAAATAATTGCTAAAGTTTTATCGATATTTTTCGGCCAAAGAAAACAAACAAATAAAAATAACTACAAGATAGACAGCCTCCTACCCAAACGCATGTAACGTTTAAATTAAGCAATTAATTATGCTTTACAACACTTAAAATTGAATAGCATTGTTTATAAATATCATATCCAATTTAAATAATGCAATAGTTGCGTTTATTTGCATGTCAGCTGCTCAAGATATGACAGACACACTCTGTCAAAACTAGAGTTTAGAAACACGTGGCGTTCTTACACTGCAAAGCAATATGCGTTTAGGATGCCAGCCATAATTTCTTTTGTTAAAAATAACAATTTTGTTTTCTTATAAATTCTGAAATCAGGCGCATTTAAAAAGACATGACAACTCTATGTTAAATCAATTACTCATAAGTTTTAAAAAGGCAATCTCCCAACATTGTAAGCAATGACTAATTGAACATTTATTGAATAAAAGAATTTCGTCATAGATTGAACTTCAATTAATTAAATGAAGAAGGGGTTCAGTGCGTGTTATTTTCGTTATTGAAATATATAAATTACATTCGCCTGGATGATAAGTTGAAAAATGTTTATAAAAATTAAAAAAAAAAATAAAAACACAGAAAAAGTCGTCGGTAAAAAGCGTCAGAAAAAAATTTCAAAAACGCGAAAATTCTCTAAAAACAAGAAAATCGTTAAAAAAATAATAGAAAATAATAAAAAAAAACTATGGGTAGCACTCCGGGAGTGCCGACAGAAGTGAAAACGTTTTGTGATTACAACAGTACAATTAAGTAAACAATTATATACGTACATAAATACATGCAACAAATTTAACCACCATGGCGCCGGAAAATATGTACAAAATTTGATAGTGTGGGCAATTGATAAATTCGCCCGAATTCGCCACTGCATCCATATGGTAATGAATTCGCCTTGGTCTGTAGTCTATTTAATGTGCGTTCGTCTGTTATCAAGGCGTATCCAACAGGTGAGCTTAAATGGACATTGTTAACATATTTCGAGCAACAAAATAAAAATTTAATATCTAAAACTCCCTTTTTATATTTCAACTGCACTGGCCTAATAAATGTGCACAGCCCCTTACATAGCCGTATCGAGCACTTCGTCTGCTAATCGGACTCACATAAGACCGATTTATTTTAGAATTTGTTGCGGATATATTTTTTTTTCACTACAGATTTAACAAATTTTTGGCTGTTTTTCATTACCGACATGCTTCAAGTTTTAATAGCACGTTTAATTTTTAGATGTTTTTTATGACACACAAATTGTGTTAAAAGAACTGTTTTAAAGACTTTATTTTCTACAGAAAATTTTGAATTTTTTATAAAAATATTTTAGAAAAGTGGTTTATTTTTTGGGGTCATACGAGCAATTAAAATTTAATATAAAAAAAGAATGCAAGAAAAATATAAACTTGTAGCCGGATATTTTTCTGTATTAGCTGACCTTGTTTTGTATTTCACTTAAAATTTAACAAAAACAACAAAATAATATAAATATTTTCTTCATAGCAAAAATGCCATGAAAATTCATATTATTTAATACAACGTATTATTTCGTAGTTATTGCAAATATATAAAAATACAAGTACCTATGTATATTAAGACACCAAAAGAGAGTTTCTCTGACGTATATTGTCTGTCACACAATTAAGATAAGCCGGCCTAAGTGATTTTAGTTAAAATATTTTTATTTTTCTCCTGACAGTGTTTAAAGATCATAAATGTATGAAATGAAGCGAAATTGTTGACGCAAGTTTGTCAAGAAGACATTTTTCTTAAATATTTTTAAATGAAAAGTACAGATTTGTTCATTTTGTACAACATTTTGTATTAAAAAAAGAAAAAAGATAAAAACGATAAAAGCTATCAAGATTAGCAAAATAAATAAACAGTTTTCGTCTTTCTTCTAAGTCGTTTTTGATAATAAGTTGTGAAATGCAATGTCGACGTCTAATCGTAGGACGAAATAATATTTGTCAGGTTGAGATAATTTTTTTCATGTTATTCTGTCTTATCTTAAATTTTAGTTTTCTCTTAAATTAGATTTTCATCATAATTTCATATATATACATATATTGTAAAATTTTATTAAGATTAATGGCTCGCTGCTGACAATTGTATTACGGATGGCAACTGGCAACTGAGAGGTTCCAGTTTCAGTTGATATTTAGTGCTTTTCTGGCAACCACAAATTTTCAGTTGCCGGGTGGCAACGCAACTGATGTTCGATTGCTATCCATAATTGAGCCATAATACTTTATTATAAAAAAGATATTTATAAAAAAAGTTCACCAAAATTTTCCTTAAAAACTATTTAGAAACACTAATTTTATAAATGGAGAATCGTCGTCTGTCCAATTTAAAAACACAGTATGTAAATGCCAAAAAAATTTTTAAAATATTGATCTTAAGCCGAAATACATAATTACTGTCAATTTAAAACTACATATACATACGAGTATATACACACATATGTACAGAGAAGTATATAAGCGGAAATGAACTTTTCCAGGAAACGAATAAAACATATTATTGCACTTACTACCATTTTCGTAAGAAACAAGCAAACAAATTTTAAGTTATCATGCAATGTTGATCGTATCATTTCAACCAGAATAAAGAGAGACTGCAAAGAGACAGCAAAGTCGATTTAGAAAAATTTGTCAGTTACGTTTTTTGCTGAATTTTTTAAATTGTATTGTCGTCTTTCTGCCTCTTTCCCCAAAAAATGGCAGTCGTTGTTTTATCTTATCAGTTTAGAAAAAAGTTTTTAGTTTAAGGATTTGCGATCTTATCTTAAAACTATTACGTTTCGGACAAAAATTTACGTCTTGGAGTAAAAGTTTGTTGTGATATAGAATATGTATGTATGTACTTATATGTACGTTCATACATACAGACATACTGTTGGTAGTCAGCCGTCCATTAAAAAAGTAAGTATAAGGTTTTCCAATAGGTATGATATGATTTTGAAGTGACGTTTCGGCCATTTGTAATCTGTCATGATCTGTCATTTGTTTTTCATTGTATTCAGTAGTGTTCACAATTTCATCATGGAGACATTTACACAAGAACAACGTTTACAAATTATTCAGTTTTACTATCAAAATAATCATTCTCCAATTGCAACTTTTCGTGCGCTTTTGCCATTTTATGGTCTCTAGAATCGTCCAAGTGTGCTCGCTATTCATCGAATTGTTGAAAATTTTGAGCTTACATTTTCTTTACATAATGTTCAAGTGCCAATAAGACAAAGAACCACTCGAAGTAATGCAAATATTGCTGCCGTTCAGGCAAGTGTTGCTGAAGACCGCAATTTGTCGATTCCAAGACGTTGTCAGCAATTGGGACCACAACCTGGCGGTATAACCAACGTTTTATGACCGAAATTAGAAGAAGTTGATCTTGACAACATTTGGTTCCAACAAGACCTGGCTACGTGCCACACAGCAAATACAACAATTGAATTATTGCGAGAAAAGTTTAGAGATACGATTATTTCAAGAAATTGTGATACTGAATGGCCTCCAAGAAGTTGTGATTTAACACCATTGTGGGCTTATTTAAAGGCAATGGTCTTTCGAAATAAACCAGACTCTCTTCAAGCTTTAAAAGTCAATATTGAACGTGCAATTCATGACATACGACTTGATTTAGTGGAAAAAGTTCTCGAAAATTGGGTTCATCAAATTCATTCCTGCAGAAGAAGTCGTGGAGGCAATTTGAATGACGTTTTATTTAGAACTTAATTGTATCGATTGTACTTCACCTTAAATAAAAAAATTGGAATTTCCTTAACAATAAGTGTGTTTTTTTTAAGAAATCATATCACTCTTTTATGTGAAAACCTTTTAATACCTGGTTCGCACACGTCAAACATTTCAGTGATCAAGTTTTAATTTAGCTGGGAGGGAGACAGAAAAATTTATATTGCTTTCTTTGTCTTTCTCACAGCTGAATTAAAAGTTGATCAAGGAAACTTGTCGTGTGTGAACCAGCACTAAGCTAAACTTGAAAATATCGGATTTATGACTAAATAAGATTTAATTCAGCTGCGTGAAATACAGAAAAAGCAATTTAAATTTATCTATTTTTCTTCGTGGCTTTATTAAAACTTGATCAAGAAAACTTGGCGTGTGTGAATCAGGTCTTAATAGCTTCAGTTCTTAAATCAGGTTTTTACTTGATCTATAACATAATAAACATTTGAGATAATCCTTTTCTATATTAAGCCGTCGATATGCAGGTATATATGAACATAATACATACATATTTAAAATAAAAAGAAACAATTCGTTTTAAATTAATAAGCTGCAAGTTTGCTAAAAATTTTAAATGTATTTCATATGAGAACATATACATACATACATACATATGTAAATGCATATTTATGTGGGTACACGCAATATTCATATGTACATAATTCCAAAATTTACTTTATGGCCGATTTTTGTTTGTTTGATAAGTTTATTCCTCCTTAAATATTTTCCATACATTTCAATAACAATTAAGCTCAATGTATCTGGCACGTTTTAAAAAAGTTTGCCTACACAAAAATGATGAAATAAACCCAGCGATTTTTTTTTTTTTTTTTTTTTTTTTTGGACAACAGTTTTAGATAAATATGTGAAACTTTACCAGATAATCGTTAAGCTTAGTGTTCTTTTCAAATTTGTAAATAAATATTTAAACAACATTAATTTTTGGCACGTAAAAACTTTCACATGTAACCAATAAATATTAACTATATACCATAATTAGTAATTTTTATTCTTTGAAATTATGCAACATTGTTGTACGTGGACACTTGTAAACAAAATGTGTTTGACAGTCAGCTGTTTTTGAAAATTCCATGCGCAACAAATGGCGATCATATTATTTTGCATATTTGCTTAAAAAGTTTCAAATACATTTCATATGTTTCTCACAAAATAACTACTTTGTTATGAACACTTAATAAAAATTGTTTATACGAGTAAAATATTACGCGATTTCAGTTATCGCAATAATTCTCATATATTCCTTGTGTGTTTGTTACTCAATCTGAGAGTTTTTGAACTTTTGAAATAAAATTGTCAAATTTTCCTTATAACATTAACAACAAAAATGTGTACTCGTATATGACACAAAAAGGGTCATAGCAATGCTACTCGTATGAATTTCTAATTTTATGCACGAGTTTTGTGCAGACATTTCTGATAATATGTTTTTTATGTATAGCCAACTTTTCTTTCTTCTTCTTTTAGAAGTCTGCTAAAAAATTTGTAAAATTTTTTTCGGATATTTCGGTCAAGTTTTCAGAAATTTTTGCGAATAATTCAGCATCTTGTGCAAATATTTTTACCAGATTCTTAAGGTACGGTCACATCTGCCAAAAATTTGCCCAAAAAAGCGTAACCACTAAATACCAATGAAAAACTTTTTGATTTATGCATTTATTTATTAAGTTAAACAGCATCTAATAAGATAAGATTGTATTAACTTTTCTATAAATTAAATAGGAAACTGTTTAACGTGAGAGACAGGTATCTAAATCAAAAGTTTTTTCATTAGTATTTAGTGGTTACGCTTTTTTGGGCAAATGTTTGCCAGATGTGACCGTACCTTTACTGAATTCGGCAAGAAATGTTCGCTGGGAAGGCAAAGTAGTATGTAGATCAGTCTCGGCTAAAAAGAGATTCTACATCAGTGATGGAAAAATGAAAAATTGAAATGGTACTGTCCGACAACAAAAAGAGTACTTTCTTCAACATTGTGGTACTTTTTATATTTTTATTCAAAATTAAAATTAAAAATTTATAATATAATAAAAAATAAATATAAAAAATAAAAAAAAAAAAAAAATAAATGAAGAAAACATGGCAGCTTGTAGGTATTTTCGGTGAAGAGAGTCGTTTTTGGTTGGCATAATTTTTCAACCAGGTTCAACCCCGCATTAGCGGAACAAAACCAATACATGTACATTAAAAATAACAAATGTGTGCAAAATACACTAATACACACAAAGCTCTGTATATATATACAGTTTTTTTCCAGATTAATTAGTCTCGTATGTTTTCGAAAGAACAAAAGTTGTGCGAAATAAAAATTAATCTCATGTAAATTGGACAAATAACATTAACAACATTTGCAAAACACACACACTAACAACAACATGAATAACGATTTTGTGCATTCCTTATGTTCTTGCTTTGAAGCCAATGTTGTCAATGATTGTAAAAATAACGCAGATTTCTAAACAGGGAACAAAGCAAAACAAAAAAGTAGTACTAAATATGACGTGGGGGTACTGTGGTATTTTTATTGTGTAAAAGTACTGAAAATAGTACAAAAGTACTGAATTTTCTATCACTGTTCTACATATAAAAAGACGATTGATGTTCGACACTAATGTGTCGATTTGGCCTTCGCTGATGTAGATACATATGTAAGTGTGTGTGTGTGTGTAAAAATATTCCTGAAAATACCCGCAAAATAAACGTATTAAAAAAAAGAAACAATTGTTTTTAATAATTTTAATCGCTTTAATAAACAAAATAATATTTTTCGTATTTACTTTGAAATAATTTCAGAAAAATATCCTTCATATTATCTTATCTTATTTTTTGTTTGTTATTTTCATAATATTTTAGGCCTTGATTTAGTATCGGTTACTTTGAAATTATCTTTATAATGGCTTTATTTTTAAATATTTTTGACTTTTGTTTGCCGTTGAGTTTTAGATTATTATTTCGAAAAATTAACTTTTTGGAAAATATACTTTTATAAAAAAGTACTTTGTAAAAAAATTTCCTTTCATAAAGAATTAATGTTCTTTTTGGAAAGAAACTTTCGCAGAAACAGTTTTTTTGCAAAATGTATTTTTTGTATGCAGCTAATTTTTTTTTTTAATTATTATTTGAAATTGTGTATTTTGAAAAAGGTAGTTACTGGAAAAGGATCTTTTTTTTTGGAAAAGCTATTTTTGGTCTTAGTACGTGTTAGGAAGAGGTATTTTTCACAACAGCTTCTTTACTAAAATGGTATTTTTACGAAATGATACTTTTAGGAAAACTTGATTTTGGAAAAAATCTAATTTCTTAAAAAATCAAAAAAAATCGTACATATCGAATGTACCGACTCTTTTGTAGTCAGAAATGGCACACGGATGTGAGTCTGTATTTTATTTCCGAAAGACGATTACATTTTGGGTAGACTTGTTGCTTTTTACACCAATATTTAATTATTTTTTTTTAATGAATCTCTATCATACAATTAGTAATATTTTTCAAAGAACCGATCACGTTTCACGTTACTACCATAATTTAACGGTTTTCCTGTTCGTTTTTACTAGCTAGAACTTTACCAAGTTATAGGCTTTGTTATTCAGATCCTGAGGGATAACCTCAAGGCAATTTAAGTTTGATTATCGACCCTGTCGGTTTGCCAAAATATTCGGTAGTGTGGTAAGGTTAAAGTCATAATTTATAAAAACCATGATGGTTAAAACTAGAAGCAGGTAATGAATTCCTAAACTATTTCTGAAATAAATTTAAATTTTGATGCGACTTGCACAATATTATGATCTGCTACAAAGTTTATGTTTTATGATCATGTATAGTGTTCCATGAATTGTTCTATGTATAAAATCAGTAAATTACTTTAACGCAAAGCAGCCACCTATTACAGCAATATTAACCCCAAAAGAAGGCACGTGTAAATAAATTACTTTTTAAATGCGGATCGTTATGATAATATAAAAAACTATTATCAAGTGTCGTAAAGTATGTATCCGGGAAGGTATACTACTTCTTTTGTAAACATTTTAATCCTGGCTGTATGCGATGTGGCACCGTCTTGTTGATACCACATCTTAATCAAGCCCAAAGCATGCAGTTGGGGCGTTAAAGAGTTTTCAATCATATAACGATATCGTTCCCCATTCACAGTTACTTGTAGCATGTGGCTAACAGTGTGTAGTATGCATTGCGAGTCAATAGTACCCCAACATGCTAGCATTGCAGTTTGCAAGCAAGATATTTTGTGTGTCGGTAATTTGACGCTTGTACGGTTAATCAAGTGCAGCAGCACAATGCACTTAAATGAATCACATTTATTAACTGCATTTGTTTGATTGTAAATATAAGCAACAGAAAGTATCTGTTGCCTTTAAGTATGCACTCGTTGGACTTTAAACACATGCCATACATAAATAGTTGGAAGCTAAATATGCTTACCCAACAATAATATATATTTCTATTCTTTTACTCTTATGTTAAGGTACCCCTAAGAATTATTCTCATAATTAGTATATAAGCCAATGTCATTTATTTTATAATTTAATTAATAAATCATCAGTCTTAGGAGCTCCAATAATAAAAGCTCTAAGACCAAAAATAAATAAAATAAAAACTATTTTATTACATGGCGATCCTGCCAGTCTTCTTCAGCGAGTGCTACTAAACTGCACCCTGAAGAAGCAAGAGCAGCCTGCCAGTTTTCTTGGAGTGCTACTATATTTGCACCCAGAAACAAGAGCAGAAGGAGAGGGTCCGCCTAGCCAAAAGGCACCCCAACAGAGAAAATAAAGGTCCGCCTGGCCAAGAGGCTACCAAAGAAGGATGACCGCCTAGCTAAGGGGCTTTGAGCTAGCCAACATCTTCCACTAAAATACCACCACCAAAAATAACAGAAGGAAGACTGCCACCACAGACAACAATACAACAAAAAAACAATAATAACAAAAACAATAGATATTTTTTTATATTTATGACCTTTATATTAAAAGTGGTGCGCTAAAGTCGCACACTAGGGCCAGTAAGCGTTAACCGCTCGTGGCAAACATTTTTTTTTTTTCATTATTGTGGATTTCTACATAACTCGTGGCTAAAATCTTTTATTAAAAGAGCCTCATAATATTAAAATAAATAAAATGTTACTTCAATAAAAATTAAATAAGACAAAAAGTAACACTTAAAGAATATTTTTAAATTTTTCAAGAAAATTATAACTTTATAATGGATTAAAGATATTAAAATTAAATTTAATTTTAACAATTAAAATAAAATAATTAAAGTTAATTTAACTTTTTAATGTTTTAAGACAAAATAATATACATAAAAATAATATTATAAAATTAAAAGATGGGCAATACGCCGTTTTCCAAGGTTCAATGATTCCTTCTGACCAAATTGCACACCAGACTGTCACTTTGACTGACTTTATACATATAAAGATTTATATTCATAATAAGTATGGTAGTGCAATGACAAACTTCGTTTTAATCATAAAAATTATATTATTGCTAGCAATTGTTTCCATCATCACAAAAAAAGGAGTAATAAAGCGAAGAAGTCTTAACTTAAAAAAGAATGCAATAAAATTTTTTTATACTCACCTTCTTAATTTTGTTTAAATGATTTTTTTTTTATCTTTTCGTAGAGGCAGGCAGATGATTTATTGTTGTTTTTGTTGTTGTTTATGTTGCTTGAAATAATTAAATTTAATAAATTCCCCACCACAACACTTGGGTCGTCGCGTATGCAAATTAAAGAGAAATAAAAAAGAAATGAAAAACTCATGTATTTGTGATGTGTTTTGTTGCTGCTGTTATTGTTGTTTGCTAAATTAATTCATTTGTCATATTAAACACATGGACAATCGTTTTAAATTCCTTCACCAATAACGGTATTATCTGGTGATATTTTTGTTGTTGTTCTTGCTCGTACAAGTATTGTAATCGTTGTGCTTCGTATTGATGATAGTTGTGATGATGTTGGTGATGATGGCGTTGAGCTTTTTTTGTAGGATGATTTGTTTTTTGCGGATGATGCTGCTGTTGTTTTTCTTGTTGTTGTTTATTTGGATAATCACATGTACTATTCTGATAACGATAATAAATACCAGCGCAACTACCTCGACAAATAGGCACACAAATACCAAGGCAACTAAAACGTAACTCATATAGTAAGAGTATTGTATATTTCAATGTTTCCATTCAAAAGAATTTGGACGTTTTTATACAGAAACTATTAATAATGACTTGTTTATTGTATTAATTATATTATTATTTTTTAGCAGATGATGCTGAAAGATAATTTATAGAAACGAAGATAGTTACTTAAAATACATACATAAATACCTACATACATACTAAATAAGCTTATCTGCATACATACATATGTTTGTATCTACATACATATGTACTTATGGAGTCTAAAAAAGTCGAAAAGCTTTGATAATTGCTGTGAACCGGGGCAGGATAAAGTTGGTACAATTGTACTTTTTTTTTTGTTACAAAACTAACCTAAATAGTACGTTGGTACCCCCATGACTGATTTTGTATTATTTGAAAATTTTCCAAATTAATTTTTATTATATGTAGGTAGGTACATATAATTTAATATAGCAAATCATGTTTACTGTCTAATACGTTGTATGTGTATTGCGACTAAATAACAGATAATCTAAAGAGACTATCTGCTCCTTTTTCAAACAAAAATTGGTGAGGAACTGGTTAACAAAATTTACCCCTTAAAATGTTCTATCTGGAGAACCCTGGACTGGTCAGTATAGTACCTTTCTTATTAAAAATATTTTATAAGTTGTTTTTGTTATCTATTCGTATAAGTACGTTTTGGCTCCAACGAAAGCCGAAACGTTTTTGCCTTTCAACTCAAAGACATTTTGATGCAAACCCACACCAAAAAATTTCCTTGCCTTTTTTTTAATTAGGACCAGCACTCAGGGGATGACCCCTACGTATGCAGTGCACTGTGCCGGAACTCAGCCCTAGACTTAAAAGACAACTGGCAATCAGACAGCAATGCGATAATCTTTTTGTATTTTTTAATTTTTTTTTTTTGTTTGATTTGGGCAATTATGCCCAAAGAAGTTCGTTTTAGTCTGTTCTATCTTACTCTGTGTAGGTATGTTACATCAAACCACATGTACTTTCTGCAACCAATGTTATGTCGCAATCAGTCAAACAGACAGTTTTGCGTTTGGTTTGTTTGATATGTATAAGTTGCCTCATATTATTATTACTCAGCAAAGTTAGTGGCTTCATCCTTAATGAAGTTAATAACAAAAATATAAAGATTTTAGTATAATTGGGATAGAAAATGTACAATTTTAAAAGCTCATTGGTACGAAATTAGTTTTCTCATTTATCATCCCTAGTGTGAACTAAGTTTTTCTATTTGGGACATCATTTTCTAGAGCTATTGCGGGGGGAGTACACTTTCGAATTTTTTAAATAAGTTTCAAAGTTAAATGTTGACAGAGTTCTTTCTTCTGTACAATTAAATGTAAATACTTGTATGAAAGAAGGAACTCTGTCGACATCGTGCAAGACAAGCAGTTAAGTAAAAGTTTTCGAAATTATGTTGAAAGTCTTTTGAAAACAAGTTTAAGTTCCAAATTTTTTATATTAAATGCTAGCTTTCCTTCTCAAGTGCACTTCATTTTCTAGAGTTTCACATCTACATATTTAATCTTCTTGATCAACGATAGAAAGAATAATTTTTCGATTTAAAATATTTTAGTTTTCCTGACCCAGCGCTTTATCCTGTATAAAATAAAGTGTGTTTTAAGATGGCCCACCCAGCTTTAAGTGGAAAACAAATGAAATGTATTTTTGCCTTGGGGGCTGTGAACATTATACGTAACGCTGTTTTCAGAGATTTTATCCCCCCCCCCCCCTTTTTTTTTATGCTTTTTACTAATTTTTCAGTGCAAAATTCCCAATCCGTAACAAATCTTTCACACCCCTTTCTCCCTGGAGCGTCACATAATATGTGCACAGCCCCTTGTCGGAAAATACAACAAACATTTAAGAAAACGCCAACAACGTAAAATATGATTTTAAGAAAAAATAACCCATGCAGTGTTTTGCGTTTTAAAACTTCGAAATATAATTTATTTTGATGCATTGCAAGTTGTTGACATCACCAAACAACTTCGGCCGTGCTAAACAGAACTAAACTTCACAAATCTTTAAGTATAATTTGGAGAGTAATCCATACTAGTGTAGACATTAAAAAAAAATTCAATTAAATTTTGATCTTCAATAAGCCTTTTTCCACTACAACGTTCCAAAAGTACAGTTTCTTAGGGAAGCTTTTTATTCAATAGCAGTTTTGTTTCATAACAAACCCTGTGCAATTCGAATAAATAATTAATGCCAAAGCACAATCTTTGCTCAAGAAACTTTTAAATTATAAATAATTGTGAATTATTATACGTTTTTCTAAATTTATTGCAATATTTCTCCCTTTTGCTTATGGCGTTATTTTAAACATTTACATTCCAACTTGTTTTGCAAACATGCGCTTAAACTATAAAATTTCATTTTTTATGTCTTAATTTATGCTTAAATTATCATTCATATTAATTACTATTAATTTTTTCCACTTGTCTGTCGAAACACGTTGCAAAAAGCTGTTTGTTTCAATTGAGAGTGTTTATTTTTTTTGTTTTTTTTTCTTTCTTAATAAACTGATTAAGGTTTCTTGAACCTGAATTGGCGGCTAAATTCAATTAGAAAGGACATTTAGATGTGGTCGTACAATTTAGAAAAATAAACAAGATGTTTGTAGGTCATTACTGTCTAATTAGTCGGTACATACATAAATCACTGTTGGCTGTTATGAATTGCTGAATGTGAAGAAATAAAGTCGGTAATTTAAATAATCTCAAGCAAACAGGAAATAAATAATTATTCTTTGTTGTCTGAAATCTGCATCGATTTACATTAAAAGTAAATAGACTACAGTTTATTTTATATTAACTTCCATAAGAGAAATTTTAATATTTTATCTATTTGTTGGCAATAATAACAACACTTACAGACTTTTTAACATTTCAAAAATTATGTGTAAAGGCTTTCCATTTCTTTTTTCCTAATTTAACGTTTTAGAATTTTTGGTGTTTTAGCTTCATTAATGTTTTTTTTTTAATACCGTATTAATATATTTTTCTCCAACTGCTGACAATTCTATTTATAATAAAATAATTTTCGAAGCGAATTCAAGGCAAGTAGTCCCTTACTTTCGTTGTTTGTACTTTTCAAGGCGAATTCAGTACCTGGTAGCCTTATTAGCCTTCGTCATCATCAGCTGTTCAACCTTGAACTGTCAAAAATTACGTATGTATATTGAGAAGTTTATATATTTCTATAAGAAAATTTTTGCATTTGCTTTTACAGTTTGAGGAAAAATAAGCGGCGAATGTTATTGTTGTAGTGATAAGGCTATCTGTTATGAATTCGCCTTGGTACTTTTGATCTAGCAAAGATGTCAAATCTCAATTTGTAAAATATTTTACGGATCATTCTCAGGAAAATTCAATACACTAATTCCTTCCAATTTCTTTGTAAATGAAATAAATTGTGCCACACTGTCACTACAAAAAAAAAAAAAAAAATAGAAAACGAAACCACAGGATTCGGAAATATTTATTTTATTTAATACCTGAATACACAACAATTACCCCAAACTATTTCAAAAGAATTTCCAAATCAGACGAATTTGACGAAAAGTCTGTCATACATGCATACATACTTATTCACTTTCATACTCTTTGAGCACAAGACATAACTTTGTGGCAGATCTAATGATTGAGTCTGATATCCTTCCTAGAAGACATTTTCCAAGGAAAATTTAAGTATACATAGGTACTTGTGGTGGGATACAGTAACTTTTATTACGATAATCGTATTGATAAAATTAATATAACCAAAATTTATCAAATTTCGTATTCTGTAAAATTTTTAACGATATTCGCTGTCGGTAAGGTAACGACAATAATTTGTTGGTTGTTATTACATATGTAGATAAAAGTCAGTTGTACAATCGTAGCACGATGGTTATGCCAAGAACAAAAAGTGTTGTTTTAAAACAATAAGTATACAAACACACAGAATCTTTTATGCATAAATAATAATACATATTACCATTATTTAAACCTGCAATTTAACATTAATTTCACCATATTCCATAAAATTTAGCATTCATTTTTTTTAAATTCTAAAAAATGTTTGGGAAAAAATTCAATAAATAAATTAATTTATTTGTTTTTTGTTTATTTTTCTTTGTGCTTTTCTTATATATTGCTAGAGATGCCACGTAAAAGGAAATTATAACGATGTTGTTAAGAAGCAATTAGTGCATAACAAAATCGTTACTGCAATTCGCAATAATTGTCGGTAAATTTAACAATTATCGAATTGTTAAAAGTTACTAAATCGCACTACTGTGCTGTATCTTTTTAATTGAAAGTTGTTCAAAAGTTCAATAAGACTAGATTTTGAATGATGTGCCATTTTTTTAATTAATTAAAACTAATTATTTGTTATGGGTTAGCAAATATGCATTTTGTTGTTTGCTAAATACTAACTCATCAGTAGATCTTTACCATTCATGTTTGCAAAAGTTCCAAACTCATTCATGAACTCGCAAATAAAATTTGCGAATTACAAAACATGAATGGTAAGGATCTACTGATGAGTTGGTATTTAGCAACCAACAAAATAAATTTTCAACGATTTTCTATATGTATGCTCGATTTTTTTTTTTAAATATCAAAAGAGAAATGTCAAGGCATCGTTTTGTCTATCCAGAAATAATTTCCATTTGAACTTTGAAATCCTTCTTTTTAAGCAATGACTTAATTTGATTTTTCGCTAATATCTTTTGTTTTACTGAAGCTAAAAGATTTCTAAAAACACTATGCGATTTTTAAGAAAACTTAAAATAATACTGGAAAATTTCGTATTAAAATTATTTAAATTAAATATTGTAAAACTTAAAGAGAAAACATAATTTTGACGAAAAAGTACTACTTTGCTTTGCTTAAAGTTTGAATTTTTTCTCCAGATTTTATAAAATACATATGAGCAAATCCATTTTCACATTAATATATACAAATTTTTTGGTCTTTCAACTTCTACATGGTGTTTAGTGGGATATATATATAAGTGTACTTTCGAATGCCATCAAACATAATTTTTTAGCAGGTATGTGTTGCGAAATAACTGATCACAAAGTCATGTGACACACGCTACAAAAAAACGGAAGTAACTTTGAAACTTGAAGTGTGTTTTCGTAATTTTTAGCGAATTTTGCATAATAAAGCACACAAAATTTAGTTTCTAAAAGAAAAATGAATATAAGATAATTCTAAAATAACTTAATTGCAGCCAAAAAAATTTGTCGTTTTTTATCAAAAGACGTGAACCCTTTGTGACGCACGCTACCTTTTTTTCTAGTAGCATATAAATAAATCATTTTTACATCTTCGTCCTCCTCTTTCAAATATCAAAATAATTTTTTTTTTATTTATAAAATTATATATCTAGTCTAATATTCCATAAAAAAAACATAAAAACTAAGTTGGATAAATTTCAAAATACATATGTTGTAAAATAGAATATTAACATTTCTGTCATTTGTATAATTGAGCTCATAAATATTATAATATTTTGTTTTGGAAGCTGTTCACATACCACGTAGTGCTATTTTCGTTGTTTTCAATTTGAATCCTTAAATTAAAACATTCATATGTATGTACATATGTATGTATGTATGTATGTACTTCAAATGTAATTTATAGAAAATAATAATTTCAAATTGATATTTCAAAACAATTTCTCATGTCATAAACACTTGTTTATATTAAATATTTAAATAGAAAAATAACACTTGTGTTTTGGTGATTTAAATAAATTATTAATTAACCAAACTGTTGGGAAATTTCGAAAAGCGACAGTAATTTACTTGTAAAAACAATAATTTAATTTAAAAAAAATAACACTTCAGCATTTCAATTCATAAATTTCCAACAGTAACCAATAACCAGTTTTATGTACAAATTTAAAAACGCAGTTTTAACTCTTTCTAATATTTAATTCCAACAAATTTGCATTAAATTATCTTTTTTTGCATTTAATATTTCACATATGATCACTATAATTAAATTAAACACTTGCTAATTAATTAACTACGCAATTATGTATGTATGTTACTATTGTAACTCTGTTTGTTTAGAATGGAATTTATTGCATCATTAGTTTTGCTATTCTTTTCTTTTTCTGTTAAATTTTTACGGTTTATTTTATTATAAATATTTTTTATTGTAAGTTAAAATTTTTTTTTTACATTTCATCAACCGTTTTTATGCGTGCTTAAATCCGAAATTGAAATAAAACTGTGATTTAGAAATACTCAGTTGCTCTAGATGAGTTTAAAAAAAATTTTTTTTTTTTTTTGTTGAATGTGTATACCTATCATACATATGTGCATGCATACATACATACATATACTAATTCCAAACCACAGCCATTGAACCGAAGATTCATTATACTTGTATTCATATATAGAAATTTATGTGGTGGCCCCATGTTAAATATCACCTTAAATGTACGAAAATTTAAATGTGAAACGAACTGAAAGCACCCTATCTGTCTTTTAATAACAAATTTCTAATATGTTTGCAAGATTTAATGATTGTATGTATGCATATGCAGATCACTAATATGTTATTTTAATTCTGGCTGTTCTTATAGTTTCTTCCAATTTAAATATTTTCTATTTACATATGTACATTTGAAATTTGCCAGTTACAAACCTTTCGCAATGACTAACAATACTCTCCTCCGTCTGTCAAATAATCATTGTAGAGAATTGCACATACAAAAAACTATCTAATTTGATTTGAGTAGAAAGGCAGCCACTTGACAAAATCAACAAAAAAATTTAAATAAATGTTACTAAATACATAATACAATAATAAATATTCAACAATAATCAAATACAATAGAATAGTGAATAAAATAAAACAACCTAACTAAACTGTGATGGATGGCAGTTGTGATGATGATGATAATGATGATGATAAAATTTTCATATAGACAGAAACTATGCGGCGAGCTTAAATAAATATTTTTTTTTTTATATTTTCTTCGTTTATTGAAAGCTACCATCGAAAAGTTTAATAAAAAAAAAATATGTAGAATGAGACGACACATCATTTAAATTACTTTATTTACCAAATACATATTGATGATAATTAGAGTTAGTTACAGCGCACACCCACCTGTTAGTAGTTCGCTAAAGACCCTATTAATTCCCCATTTTTTTTTTCCAAATTGCCTCGCTCCATACCGTAAAAGTATATGGCAACATTTCCTACTAAGAAAAACGAAAACATAAAACAAGACAATTGAAATTAATAAACATGGATAGTGCAACGATTTCATTCAATGCAATCAAACCAAAGTACGACTGCCCCACACTGTAGTAATAATTGCTACAAAAAAATATCTACTAGCTGGCAAAAAAAAAAAAAACAAACAAAAAAACATTGGGGAAATTGTAATCTAATTTGCTAAGTAAGTATGTTTGTAGGTATGCATACATTAGCGGTAAACGTTATAGGGAAACCGCTGAATTAGTAACACTCCCTTGTGTAGATTGCCAGAGTTGTTTTTTAAATTAAATTAATTTAATGAAATTGCATTATTTCTGTTATATATGTACATATTTGCAAAATTCCTAAGCTTAAATAACAACATATGCATGCATATACATACATGTATAATATTGTTGTTGTTTTTCCTTTCTCTGTGCACAATATAACATGTAAACTAGAAATTTTGGTCTCAAACTGTGATTACGATTGATGTATGAATGAAAACCATCATTTAATTTAATTAAAAATAGTTTACAGAAGTTGTACTTTTGTTTTTACTAAATTTTGAGATTGAAATACATACTACAGACATTTTAATAATTTTTATTATAATCAAAGCAAGTTTAATTTGTCAGGCTTAAGTTTGTTTTCTTTAAATTTAATTTTTATAAAATAAATTATTAGTTTTATTTGGTGGCAGTGAGGAGGTCTAAGCAGTAAACAACTCTGATGATGAGACTGTGGTTAGTCTCGAAACATCATGTTGTCAGTTCAACCCTCCGTGCAATCTATTTTTTTTTTGTTGTCTGTTCAATTATTACGAGCTTCTAGATTTATCCTTTCTAATGAAAAAATAATAATTTAATTTATAAAAATTTAATTTATGTGCGGTTTCCATAATACATACAAACAATTAGTTTGAATAGAAAATTTGTATGAAAACCACTCAGACTTTTGAGTGATTATGGGAACAGCACCTTAGAGAAAACGAACTTCAGCCTTCATTACAATTTCTTTGATTAAACAACACTCAGTTCGACTAAAAATTCATAACATAATTTTAAGTATATTTTTTTTTGCAATGAAAAAATACTCGTATTAAAACTTTTACATGTTGTAAATAAAAAGTTTTTAAAAATAGAATGTTAATTTTAATGTAAAAAATAAAAAAAAATAACAACTAAAGAAACCATCGCCTCATAGGTCCAAAAAAGGACATGAGTAAATAAAAACATAAAATATAAAGGAATCCATGATCCAGTTCATGTTGAAGCATGCAGTCCTGATCATTTTAATACATTTTGACAATCTGTGAGATTTATTTTTCCAGAAAAACTATGTAGAAAGACTCTCTCGGGTTTATGTTATTAATCGGTAATAATGGCTGCTGAGGACGTGCGTGAACAGAAAAAGGATTTAACCAAATTGGAGGTAACAAATTATATGGCTAGTTTTTTTGCTGTTAAAAACTAAAACACAACAACTTCCTCACATTATTCATAAACTAAAAATTTCTTTTGATATTTTCATACTTGAACGTTTTAATTCTATATTATATTTAAAAATTAATTATTAACACTAAACTAACAAAACATTTTTTATTTAATTTTTATTTCCTTCTATAGATGGAGCTGGCACAAATCAACATTTGGCAATTTTGTAGGAGCTTTCAACCCGTTGCTCGAAAGATAATTTATTTTCATAATTAATCAACGGAATAGATAAAATGAAAACTATATTGAGTATTTCTTATCGTATATGCTGGCAGCGCCATCCACACCCACTCCATAATTATTCACAATAAACTGCATTAACAATTAATTGTTTTGGCTGCCAACACAAAAAAAGTGAATATTCTGCAAGAAGAAGAAGAAGAAGCAGAAGAAGATCGAATATAAAAATAATCTACCACTACCCATAAAAACAAACTAATTAATATTTAAGTTCGAATAATAATTACGTTTATTCGTAATAATAATAATATAAAAATACAAAATATTTATTTAAAAAAAAAAAAAGGTTTTCACATTTTCTTTTATATCGCAGCATTTTTTTTTTTTTGTAAACTAATTGCTATGAATTTTGTGAGATGATGAAACCTGGAACTAAACGTATTTTGGTCTATAAGAACCTCTTACTCAAAAGTAATTTTCTTTAATTAATAAAACTTTTTTATCTTTAGCATTTATCTGTATTCAACAAATTAGGAAAATTATAAATAAAAACAAAATGTATGCCTGTAATTCGTCTTGGTGTACATCAGGCACACATCTATAAATGTCTATAAATGTGCCATAGTACAAATAAAGAAAACATACATACATATGTATGTGCCAAGTATGTGCATTAATGCAACATGCATTAGTGAAAAAAAAAAAAAAAAAACATTTCCCTTTAAGAATTCATTTTACAGGTGGTGCTAGTTCTAAACAAGTTCTGACATACCCATCCAGTGCAGGTCTAATTTAGCGACATTTTTCAATAATACAGTAATTTGGCTGACGTGTGAATTACGAGCATCAGGACCTCGGATCGATTCCCAGAAACAAAACATCATGAATGTAAGTAACTTTTATCACATTTTATATTATTCTTAAGTGTTTAGTATGTAGAAAACAGTATTACGATTATTAATGATATGAAATTTTAATAATATTTATTAATTTATAGCTACGCCAACTATCAACAACAAGACCATATCACAACATAACCTTACACATCTTCAAAGCACCGTCACACATCGTTCTACATAAGAGCATCGACATATTATTTAAAAACATTACCTGAACTTCATAGCAATGCATTAAAAATTGTATTGTGACCTACCACACAAAGTGAATGTGTAAAATAAACCAACTGGATATATATAAATTTTTTATTTTGCGAATAAATCGAAGGAGCACTTGAAATTATTGATGCGTTCAGTTGAGTGCCTGGACTTAAAATATAAATTTGTTTAGGGAGTGGATGAAATTTTTCAGAACCAGAAAAACATCACACTATGTTCTTTATATCGAAAGCAAAATTGGGTGTGGAAAATGGTAAATTATTTGTATACAAATTCACTTAATATGTGTACGTTACTACATTTGCAGGACTCTGCTGGTTTCTTTGTAGCGGTATTACTAAAAAAAATCCCAATTGCCGTTTGAGAAATATGATATAAAAGATATTTTGGTAAAATAAGATGATAAGAAAGAGCCAACTCATTGAGGAGAAATCCGTCCGTCCCGTGGGGTACACGTACATGACTACAAAAAGGATCCGTATGTAAAATGGTCTACGATCTAGATGTTTCCTTAAATAAAAGCTGTTTACTCACGCGCTGTATGACATGAATATGGCCCAAAAATATTATTTCCCAAAGTTCAATAGGTGCAAAAATTCAAATTTAATACCATGAGGTCTTTTCGATTGACAAAATACAGTCACTTGCTACTCAAAATGTTCAAAACAAGAGCCTTAAACCATTATAAACAAAAGAGCTTTTTTTAAATATTGTAATAATTTTATAAGAATATAAAAATTGTATATATATGTATGTATGTATGTACATATAAGAAAAAGTAAAAAAAATATCATGATTTATATGTTATTTTAACATATTCAGCCTATATTTGTTACAAAGATTATTTAATGGTAACTAAAGAAATATGTAATTATCTATGTATGTATATGTATTTCCTAATAATATTTCCTTTGAAATTTCTAATCACTCATGATCTGTAAAATAAAATCAGTATTTGTATTTAAAAAATACAGGCATAAAGAAAAAGTAAAAAATACTAAGATTTATATGTTATTTAAATATATTCAGCCTATATTTGTTATAAACATTATTTAAAAAGTATAAAAATATGTTAACTAAAGAAATATGTAATTATCTATGTGTGTTTTCTAATAATATTTCCTTTGAAATTGATAATCACTCATGATCTGTAAAATAAAATCAGTATTTATTTATAATAAATAAAATAAATTATAAAATAATACAGCTTTTGTGCTTTTTCTGTTGTATTTAATGTAATTAACATGCGTACGTACAAGTAGTTTGTACTACAATGTACCAGTACCATTGAATGTAGTTGAATGGCTGAGGTGTTGATTTGCAGTCGGAAGATTGCCAGTTCAAATCTCAGTACAATCAAAATACATTTACAAAATGTGTGAAAATGTAAACAAACATGCATGCATGCGTGAGCAACACAACACGCACACATAGTAGAAGTATAGTTTGTACTAACTAGCACAAAGTAGTACAATGCACAACTACCAGTGAGTGTAGCTGAGTGCGTTGAGATGTTGATTAGAAGTCGGAAGGTTGCTAGTTCGAATCTCAATACAGTCAAAAATACATTTACAAAAATAAATTACAAGTAGGCTGTGGAAAAATGTACTACAGTGGAGAGGGAGGAGCGAAGATGACCAGGCTGGATGAAGGAATAGGATGAAGGTGACCAGGAGAGGAGGAATAGGATAGGATAGGATGAATGCGACCAGGATAGGATGAAAGTGTTACCCCAGGATGAAGGTGAACAGGATCCACAAAATCTCCATAGTGGGAAAAAGAGCTTAGCAAAGACAAGAACCATTAGCGTAGACAAAAAATTTTGCTTATTTTCTAAATATTTTTTCTTTTTTTTGGCCAAAATGAGTTTTTACAACAATTTAGGGGTCTAAATCGGTCAGAAACGTCCAAAAATGGTCTGGGATGGCTCATAAGTGGTCCGGGAGGGTCCTACTTGGTCGGAAACAGCCATTTTTCCACTCAAACCCTGAATTTTCATCCCTAATCCTGAAAATAATGGAGGATTGATGTCTTAAATTGTAATAATGGTGTACAATTGACTATTTTCTGGGTATATTCATGGTTTGGCAACATTTTTCATTTTATTAATGATGCTAACGTTATTTCTACCTCGATTTTGCCAAAAGATTTTCTTTGAAACGCTATAACTGAGTGTACATTCAATTATAGCCCATCTGTTGATGATTATATTTATGTAAATACATGGAGTTCATTTTGTAAGTGATCATAATGTGACAATTTAATTTATTTACTTACTTTTGATGTGGTATATCTCTAGGAATCATACCAAGGTCTTCGGGCTACTAATCTGCACTGTATATCAAACAGTGAGCATGAAGCCTTATTATATTATACCATGTGCTCATGCTTAATAACTACTAATGTGTAATTTAATAATTGATTTTATTTCTTATGTGCTGTTTCCACATGACGGACGAATGGCTCGAGTGTAAAATTTTTATCAGAAGAACACACTTTTTTGAGTGATTTCCATACAAAATTTACACTCAAATCACTCGTTCTTCTTGTAATAAATATTGATTATGGCTTTCCCAAGAGAATTTTTTTTAATATTATATTGTTCAAGTAAAAGTAATATGTACAATAATTGAAAAATCTTAATATATAGAGTTTTTTAAACTGCTTTTCACATTGTAAATGTGCTACCATATTTATTTGTTTTTAATACGTAATTTTTTTTACTTAAACAATATAATATTAAAAAAAATATTCTCTTAGAAAGATCTTAATCAATATTTAAAATAAAATATAGTACCTGTTGAGTAGTTTTTCGTTTCGTATAATAAGAAATAAATTATACCTACATTAGTAGTAATTAGCATGAGTGCATGGTATAAATACATACATACATAAACGCAGTTCTTTTAAATATATTTATACTAATTTTTATGGTACTTATATAGTTAGTTTACAACATTGGATTTTTATTTTTTAATTTGCTTTTATTAATTAATTTTGAGTTTTCTCCTATTATTAATTTTAAATATGCAGTTTCCTCAAATTTAACAATAAAAAACATATACATTTTCTGAAAATCACCGTCCAAGTAAATATTGAATGTTTTTATTTGAACTTTCTTATTTCGTCATCAAAATTAATATTTTTTGATACAAAAAAACACACGCTTAAGAGAAAAAAAGTTATACATCTATTCTGTGCGCATCATTTTCTCCTTTTGTCTTTGTAACTTCTTCTTGGACAATTTTTTCTTGGCGGGCTCATCTTCAGAGGCTTTTGCTACTACCTCTTCTTTTTCCGTCAGAATAACTTCTACATGACAAGGGGATGTCATGTATGGGTTAATCCGTCCATGAGCGCGGTAGGTGCGGCGCCTCAAGCATTGCGCCCTATTAACTTGAATGTGTTGTACCACTAGACGGTCAACGTCTAGGCCTTTACAATCAGCATTAGCTTCAGCATTGCGAAGCAATTGTAAGAGAAACTCGGCAGATTTTTTTGGCCAACGACCTTGGGTAGTCTTCCATTGTTTAGCTTGGGCACAACGGCCAACACCACCGTTAAAGCGACGGAAAGGTACACATTCTTTTTTGTCAACAACAGCCTTTAAGAAACGCTGGGCACGACGCAAAGGCATGCGTTTGATGGCACTGGCACACTCGTGCGTATTCTGTAAAAAAAATCAGATATATTTGAATTACTATTTGATCATTTTGTTAGCGATATTACAAAACTATTTGTTTATAAATAAAGTTAAAAAAAAAAACAATTTTCCGCATTCGCAAGACAAAATTGGGATATATCGTATTGTTCAACAGGACAGGTAGTGTTTAATCTTTTATTAAAGCTTTAACCACTGTTTATCTGTTAATTATTTTTAATATACAGCATTCATTAGCGATTACACAAGTTTCATATGATTAAAAACTTGTCATTTCTGCAAATGCTGAATGAAGTCACATAAAAGAAAATTTTCATAAAAACTTTAGAAACATTTTTTTTTTAATTGGGAGCAGCACCCAGGGATGACCCCTACGTATGCAGTGCAGTGTGCCGGAACTCAGGAAGAGGGATAGAGTAGAGGCTAGATGTTAAAGATTTAGAAAATTAACTCTTTTACAACTCTGCTTTGCGCGTTATGTTAATTTTTAAGGCAGTGTTGAGGCGCCTCCGGTGTTAAGTAGACGCATTAACTATGTTAACCATTATTAACAGGCATTTTATTAATTGTTTACCTCGTCGGTTTCTGCTAACCGACGAAGGAGGGCGATATTGTGTACAATAGCTTGGAACGGCATTAATCATTTTCGGAACAGGATTTAGTGACCAGTGCTATCCCTTCATCGCTTAAATAGTCCGACGACAACAATTAATACAATGCCACCTAACGTACATTAGAAAAATTGTTGCTCTGGCCAGGGTTTGAACCCAGGCACCAAGTCATTGTTTACTTAGTAGTGAACGCGCTAACCACTTCAGCCAACACCAGGCAATTTAAACCAGCATCATTTCTCTGAAAGAGTTCGGTAAAGGCAACAAAAGGTAAAAAACGGTGTTGTCTTCTATTGCCGTTGCCATATAGAATAAGGGTGAATAATTTAAAATTTTGTCATTTCGGCAAATGCTGAGGGATAAACGTCATTACAAAAAATGTTTGTAGGTATAAAGTTCAATTAACAAATAATTAAGTTTACATTGAAAATAATTAGATAGCTGGTTCTAATGACATGATTAATGGCAAAAGTTTGTTTAGCAGGACAGGTAGTGTTTAGCCTTTTGTTAAAGTTTTAACCACTGTTTATCTGCTAATTATTTTTAATATACAGCATTCATTAGCGATTACACAAGTTTCATATGATTAAAAACTTGTCATTTCTGCAAATGCTGAATGAAGTCACATAAAAGAAAATTTTCATAAAAACTTTATATAAAAAACATTTAGTTTAGGCAATTTTAACCAGCATCATTTCTCTGAAAGAGTTCGGTAAAGGCAACAAAAGATAAAAAACGGTGTTGTCTTCTATTGCCGTTGCCATATAGAATAAGGGTGAATAATTTAAAATTTTGTCATTTCGGCAAATGCTGAGGGATAAATGTCATTACAAAAAATGTTTGTATTTGTAGTTCAATATTCAAATAATTACGTTTACATTGAAAATATTTAAATAGCTGGTTCTAATGACACGATTAATTGCAAAAGTTTGTTTAGCAGGACAGGTAGTGTTTAGCCTTTTGTTAAAGTTTTAACCACTGTTTATCTGCTAATTATTTTTAATATACAGCATTCATTAGCGATTACACAAGTTTCATATACTTAAAAACTTGTCTTTTCTGCAAATGCTGAATGAAGTCACATTTAAATTTGTTTTTCTTTTTAATATAAATAAGAGAACGACATCGACTTGTCGACAGTGTGAAACAGCCCGTTAGTTTAGACAATGGGGTTTATTACGGTTCTCGATTCGATTTCGACTGCTGTAATAGATTAAAGAAAAATGTTGTGTGTTCCTTTAATCTAGTACAACAGTCGAAGTCGATTCGAGAACCGTAGTAAGGCCCAATTATAACCAGCACCATCACCCAATTTACATGATGACTTTTGCAACGTCATTTTTACTGAATTCCCTTTTGAAGTTGCTACCAAAATTTTTGTGTGTTCAGACGATTCTTTTAGTTTTATGTCTTTTTTCCCATTTTTGTTTTGAAATAATGTAAGTAACAAAGATAAATAACAAAAGTAAGAAAAATAATGAAAAGTAACAAAGAGATATGGAAGAAGTCTTGAAAAACACAAATCAAGACTTTTTGTTTACCCCTCTTTCTTCCCTACACCACTCACCAACAAGCAAAAAGAGACGTCGCAAAAGTCATCATGTAAATCGGGTGCATGGGCCTGTTCGTAAATGCAAAACTGCGCTGCATATTGTGCGCAGTACGTTCATATATGCAAATAGTGGCAACTCTGCAAAAGGTATGCGTTCAAAAATGCATCGCTGCAGTATATTATGCGCAAATAAACACAAAACACTAATCATAAAAATGGCTGATGCAACGGAAATTTTTTATTTTATATTGGCAGTGCAAATTAATCATATTATGCAGCGCAGTGATGCATTTACGAACAGGCCCCATTTCTTTGAAAGAGTTCGGTAGAATTTATACAAAACTGCATAAAAGTGGATATACATACATTGTTCTAAATTTGTTTCAAGTTCAAAATATATTTTTTTTAATAGATGTTAATGTAGCCAAGTCTAAGAAGAACATTAGACAAACAATAATAATCTTAATTCTGCTGATGCTTGGTTCACCATAAATTCTCTAAAGATATTTATTTTTCTCTAGCATCTTTGCAAAAGTTACTAGAACATTTAATGAATATTCAAGCACTGATTTAAGATCCAAAATTCTTGACTCGTCGAAGAAATTAACCACACAAACATTTTTTAAAATAACCAAAGCCACTTTAAATACCAAATACTTTACATACCTTGAAATGAACACGCAGATTTGGTCCACGGGCTTTGCAGGATTTAGCTGCAGTCTCTGGTTCCCTCGAGTACCGACCCATTTTTAATTTCTATTTACAGCAGCCACAGAACCATAAAAGAAACACAGAAAATTGGTACATTAAAAACGATTTTTCAAGTAGCTTTTATTTACAATTATCTTATATTACACGCCAATTTCTTCTTTAATATGTTATCATTTCTCTAGTTTATAATGCTTAAACTTCAATTTAACCATTTCTACACAAATTCTACTCAAAACTTTTGAGATGTTTTAAAATAATTTTCATTAAATTTTAGAGAGACCGTACCTTGTTCTTAGTAAATTAAACCGGAAAAGAAATATTTTGACATCTGTCTGGTAGAGGGTAAGACAGTTCAAAATACAGGGATGCTCAACGTCGGTTTAAATTCTGTCAAGAAAAAGCAGAGGTGTATTTGATATAAAAATAAGGCTACCAGCTTGTGTAAAATAAAGACAAATTTATCAGGTAGACAGCTTAATTCGCTTTGAAAAACCTCCAATTAATTTTTCAAATAAATGTACTGAATATATGTGTGAACAAAACGTTGGACAAAATAACTGGCGCACAAATACAAGGGGTAAATCAAGGTAAAAATATTTAGCTGGGCTGTCCATATAAAGTTTTATACTTTAAAGACAGGTGGCACATTAATTTTTTTCTGCCTATATGACGGTATGATTTTATATTAAATGCCTATTTTACTATGTCAAAAGATTTTTTTCATTTGTATAATTATATTTAAAGCAAAAAATATATTCTAAAATGTTGTTTTTGTATCAGATGTATTTGTCATTGGTAAAAAAAAATTAAAATTCTTTCGAAATTAAGTAAATTTTATTTTCAACTTGACATGTGAGCCGTTTATTTTGAAAGTGGCATAAGTCACTTTGTTTTTAAGTCGAAATATGTAAGGGTTTGCATTTAAAAACGTATAAAAATATGGAGAAATACTAAGAAGAATATCAGTATCATGAGATAACAAATACAAGAAAATCGTCTCGAAAGTTAGCATCCACATTTTTAAATATGTTAAAAATATCTCCTCTTAAAAAAAAAGTAACTTATGCCACTTTCAAAATAAATGGCTCATGTGTGTAACAAGGCAAATTCATAACAGGTATACTCGCTACAATTCGCTTTGAAAAACTTCTAGTTATTTTGTCAAAAAATGTACCGAAAAATGTGTCAACAAAGCATTTGACGCACAAACACAAGGAGCGAATTGAATAGGCCGCCTAGTATTCAATTCGACTTGGTTGAGATTACCTGTTATGAATTTGCCTTGAACACAGCTGAGCTACTTTTTGTGCCAAAATGGAGGTCGATATCTCAAAATTTGTACATGCAAGCTTAGATGTTGATATGTCAAAAGTTGTTGCAATTTTGTAACTGTTGTAGAATCAACACCACATGGTTAGTTAATTCGCCTCGTCCGATACATAAGTTCTTTATTATGGGTTTTTTTTGCTTTGAATTTTATTCAATGTCTTTCGCATACTGGCAACTCGTATATATATATATATATTGTCCGATAAGGCAGTGCATTACTTTAAAATAATTGTATTACTACGGCATCTCTGACAAAAAGAATAACAAAAAGGGGGTTGTATTAGGATGACAACAAAACAGATGGGCGAAAAATTCGACAAGGAAACAGCTTAAATAAAAAAATCAGCTTAACAATAATATGGGCACCAAAAGATATTAAATCGTAAGCTAAGAAAGAAGCAAAAAGTGAAGTTAAAAAGTGTTATGGAATAGGTACACTATAAACCATGGAAAAAAAAAAAATAACGCGCTTATAAATAGATTTTAAAAGACACAAGAGAAAAATATAAATTTCTATAAAATAAGGAGCTTGTAAGCTTCGAGCGGTTTCAGTGATTTTAGTGCAAATTTGGAGAGCAATAAAGTAACATCCACTATTAACCAAAGTGTAAAAAAGTCACGTACCTACGTTGTCAATTTACTTTTGTAAAATACATTACAAAAAATTTTACTACTACACAGATTTTCGTTATTAAAATCTGCAGCTGCTTGTTAATATTTCGGTAAGTACCAATTGATTGCAATTTCATTAATAATGTTACAGTTCCAATAAGAATTTCATCATTATTCGTTCAAGATTTTCTTTATGTCTGTCCTTTTTTTAGTGTATTTTCTCTCTCTTGTTAATGACCACCCTTCAATACAAATACCAATATTGCTTGAACTCAATTTAGACTTGCTAGATGTTCAAAGGATTCAGTATTTAAGTCTGTATTGAACAGGGAAACAAACAATATGTTGGCCTGTGTGTGCTTTGCTTTTTTGGAAATAGCAGTATATTTGTGTGCGTGTGAAATTTCACCCCTCTTTTTTTACTACAATATTAAACCCAACTTGTGTCATCATTTCACACACAAACACACTCACACAAATTACTCTCACTTTGTGTTTCTCTCTCATAGACCAGATTCAATCTACGTTTTAATCCTTAAACTTTAACTTTGAAATTACGTATTATTCTTTTCTGTTCGTTTCTTTTGGGTTTTACTTTGTATATTAAGGATTTTTTTTTGCTCTTATTAAAATAAAACAAAGAATTCGTGTTTTAATATAGTACATATTTATTAATAATATCAACATACATAAATGTAGTTTTAAACAACAGGGTTGGAAACTTTATAAATACCCTAAGTTTCAATAAAAGTAATTATTAAAATGCCTCTTTTTATAGGTACATATGAGTTTCAGCATATTCTGAAAGAAACGAGCGCGCTTTTCGAGTGAAGTAGAATAGGTATGTAAAATTAAAAGCCTTCCTTCCCTTTAATTTATTATTTGAATTGATTCAATTGTAATGTGTATGTATGTACATTTTAAAATATGTATTCACTTAACCATCCTCGGTTTATACATATTGCTTTTTTTGTTTTGTTTTTCCGTTTTAATAATTTTCATTAATATTATTATAACCATCCTCGGTTTATACATATTGCTTTTTTTGTTTTGTTTTTCCGTTTTAATAATTTTCATTAATATTATTATTGTCCCCTGGTTGGTTTCCTTACCTATTAAACTAGACAAGCATGTGGTTTTATTATCATTTGCTTTTTTACCGTTGTCTCATTTCTCTATTCTCTCGGTTTTAATTTATAACATCAATACAACTACATTACAACAATGTTAAATTGTCAATACCTTCTTTATGGGTATGAATGTGCGTAGCATGTTTTGTTGTAAATTACAATTCGATTTTAAAATCTTTTATATGTATATATGTAATATTGAGCTAGAAATTAAATTGTCTATGCTTGTGTACATGTGTATGTCAGCTTACTTTTAGTTTTCATGTTTATTATTGTGTCCTTTTAACGTTGTTGTTGTTGTTTTTGTTATGGTATTCTATACCTCGTTTCAATTCGTGCTTGCTTTTTATCCAACAGTTATTTCTGCCATTTTAAAAGCTTATAATATGACATTTTATTGTAATTACTATCGATTAGTTTTAAAATGACTGTCTCATTTATAGTAAGTACGTGTTGGTGTTTTAGCTGAAGTTTATGTGATTCATTTATTTTAATAAAAAAGTATGTATGTATGTAAGTAAGAGTTTAAATAAAACAAAATTTAGCTTTAATCAGTAAGATAAGTCCTTTAAGATACTAAGATTTATTTCTTGTTAAATTTTTTATATCTATGTAAGTATGTACATATATACATACATACGAGTACATAAGTACGAACGTCTTTATGTACATCAATGGGAATTCCAACAATAGTTCAATTACCTTTAAAACTTTAAGAACTTGTAAAAAGACGGCATTAAAAATAAACTCATATAAACAACTGGAAAAGTTCTTTAACTCTGTACAATATACATACATACATACTTACATATGTAGTTACACAAATTTTTTAAAAATAGAATCTGAACTCAATCTTCAATTCTACGTAATACTAGGTATAACCACAGCCATATAATATGCATGCACAAACCAACAGTAGCAGCAACAACAATTTAAAAGCGTGAAATACTTACACATGTACAATGTACGCATGTATGCATGTATGTATCAACATACAAATATTCTATCTAAATGAGCAAAATGTCTGGATTTTCTTAAAGTTTTGTAATATGATTTACATATGTACCTACATATTTCATTTATAGTTTTGATCAGTGACTGCTTGTATGTGTGCGTACTATAAATTTAGATAAAAATAAAAAAAAAAAATATGGTGAAAAACAATTTCACTTTAAAGCACAAATTTCATGTTCCCGCGTACAATCAAATAACAACGCAAGGGATCATATTAATGCACAACATTTTCATCATCATTATGAACAAAACGATCGAGCTCATTGAAAACTTCATTATGATCAATGTTTTGATCTTGCGTTATTAAGCAGTTTATTAAAAGACTGGCCGCATAAATTTCGTATGATAAATATGAAAATTAATTATCTCGACAATTGCAATGGACTTTACTTTCTTTTTGTTCATGGGAAATATTTCACGTGAAAAGATATTGGCTCTTATTCCCAATAAAGATATGTTCATCTTTCAAAATTATTGAACAACTAGTTGAACCAATGAAATGTTTCTTTGAATTTTTCATAGACACACATTTGAGACGTTTATTTTGAAAGTGGCATAAGGGCTAAAAACTATATGCTTTTTAAAGAGGCTGTCACAAGATCCTTATCAGTGATCATAATTATCACTTTATCACATTTTGGGTGATGTTGGTTGTATGTGAATTTAAGTCTTGTATATGCTTTACTTGCTCTTTTAGTTTTCCCTAACTTCGTAAAATTGATTTGATTCTATGAAAAGTCTGATCCCACAATTATTAATACCACAGTTTGCGCTCCTTTCTAAATATCAATCTATGACATACGAGTATGTAAGTATGTACAACATAGATTTTTAATTACGAATGTTTGCTGAAGGTATGTGTAATTTTTTAAAGCTATACTATATTTACATACATATATGTATATATATATATATATATATACATAGATCAGTATAAATTTCGTTTTCAAATAGAGAAGAAGTTTATTTTTAAACATGGCCCGATTGAAAGGAAAATGAAAAACTAAATGAAATAAAAACAAAATCCTCAAACAGATCAACAGTAGCAACCGACCAAACGAGAGAAAAACAAACAGTGGCAATGCCAACATCATCTTCGTCTAACAAAAACAATAACGACAAAAACATCTCCATTACACACTAACATTACCTCCCATATTACCTCAATCTATTGCAAACAATAACACCGTCTTACA
This sequence comes from Lypha dubia, assembly GCA_947311025.1. Classification (NCBI taxonomy): domain Eukaryota; kingdom Metazoa; phylum Arthropoda; class Insecta; order Diptera; family Tachinidae; genus Lypha; species Lypha dubia. The sequence goes on along the minus strand of OX371262.1, from coordinate 4,944,912 downwards.
TGGTATGGTGAATTTTAAAAGTGTGTATGGTGTGTGTGTGTGTGTGTGAGCGTTTGATTAATTAAAAAGTGCACTGCCTTCATGCTTTAATTTGCGCTGTAATTGTATTAGTATGTTGTGTAGTATTTAATTTGTTGCTCTATTTGTTTACACTTACTTTGAGCAATGTTTAGATTTTTCATGCCCAACTCTCAGCGAGCCTTAATATCTACATACAAAGAAACTTATACTGTCAAACAGACATATTTGTATACTCGTACATATCGCTCCTTTATTGCAACATAGTCATATCCCAAAAAACAAAATTTTTCAGTTACTGACGAAAAAGAATTTCTCAATACCTTCTTTATTTGTAAAAAAATTTGCATAAATATATCTCTATCTAAACCCAAGTTATAACCGCTTACATGCTCAAGCCGTCCATATAAATGCTTACGCTTTGAAAACTTTAAATGCATTTTGCCACGTTTGAGTTTTTTTGAGATATGACTACGTTGCAATAAAGGAGCGATATGTACATACAAACTTACACAATTATTGTTATTTTTGTATTTTCATTTTACGAATTGGTTTTATATTTTTTTTTTTTTTGTTGGCTAAAGAGTGATAAATTTTGGTATTTTTTAGCTCGCGCCAAGTACGAGTATATACTTGTGTGTCTGACGCATCTAGTCTTAATATCTAAGCATATGGTAATACAAATGTATGTTTGTATGTTTGATATAAACTCTTCATAGGTGTATTATGTAAGTCAGCATGATTGTGTGTGTGATTGTTTTTGGGGGCTTCCAAATAATGAGTTCAAATTTCCTTCCCCGCAAAATCAAAAGCGAGACGCAGCGGTGAATCATTAACTACTTATTTATTATCTATGCATTATTATTATTACTATTATTCTTTTGCACCGAAACAAGATCAAATTAATTAGGTGACTGATTATTTTACTTTTTAATTTATTGAAATCTAAATACAAATGCATGCGCTTTTGGGAGGTCATCTGTTGCAGTTGGTTAATGCATTCCTTGATCTTGAAATTTTACTGGATCCTAAATTGAATTTTTTTTCCCATATAACTTTAACCATTAATAAGGCAAGAGGAGTTCTTGCCTTCATAAAACGTTGGGCTAAAGAGTTTTCAGACCCTTATATTACAAAACAGCTGTACGTGTCTCTCGTTAGACCTATTTTGGAATACGCATCAATCATATGGGATCCGTACTACAACATTCATAATACACGTATTGAATCGGTGCAAAAACAATTCTTGTTATTCTGTTTAAGGGGCCTTCGATGGAGTCCCTCAACAAGTCTGCCTTCCTATACACTAGATTAGCTTTAATAAAACTACCTACGCTTGAAAGTCGACGTACTATGTTAAATGTGCATTTTATGATTAACCTTATCAATGGTGATATATGCTCAGAATTCCTTTTAAATACTGTTAAATTTAATGTTCCTTGTCATAGAACTCGGCATTATAATCCTCTGGTTATTAATTTTTGTAGATCTAATTATGCTATTGCTGATCCGTTTACAAGGTTATGTCGTCAATTTAATTACTTATCTGAGTTATCTGAATTAGTCGATTTATCTTTAAATTCTAATATTATAAAACGTAAAATCATTATTTTTCTTAACTCTTAAATTGTAATTTTTTGTAATTTTGTTCGATCTCAATATAATCTTAAGTACCTTGTTATTAGTCTGTAAGGATTAAATCCATTGACTAAATTTTTTAATAAATAAATAAATACATAAATATTTCCATGCTGAAATTATTTGGCTGTATACATATGTATGTATGTATCTATTTACAAACTTATTTCCGGTTGTAACAAACATCTGTCCAATCAAAGTGCCATAATATTGATTACTTCTATATACAAAAATGTGCTCCTAAACATGTTTAGCTACATTTGTAATTGTAAACTAGTACATATTATTGTTATTATTAATGGCTAATGTTTTATTATTTTATAATTGTATATATACCGAGAAATTGGTATTTTTTGTTTAAGTTGTTCTTCAAGAATATTTTACAAATTTTTACATTTTATACAGATAATTTTTTACCACTTTTTACCAATACATATTAACCGTTTATTGACGCAATGCGTAAAAAGGCGTATAGAGGAGTAGAAAAACCAAAAGAGAATTTAAAAAGAAGACGTCTTAAAAATCATCGTATGAATTTGGTATTAAAATTTTACGAGTGAAATTTGTTTCAAAGGTATTTAAATTTTAAAGCAATGGTGCACAGTAGCCACAATGAAAATATTTTGGAAATAACTTAGCCATTTATAAAAGTACTAGATACCTTTTGGCAACATGATATTGAAAAAAAAAAAAACAAAAATTAATGTAAGCAAAGATTACCAGCTATTATATATTATTATATTATGTACCCCCAAGAAAGTACACTGTCCACCAAATGCATTGAAATTGAGAATTTCTTTGTTTGTTTTTATTATTTCTCAACAGAAATAGTACCAAAATTAAAAAAGCACAAAAAGTAAATAAGTACCATACGTAAAAAAATACAAATTTTTTCTCATTTGAGGCCCCACAAAGTATGTTAATTTAAAAAATGTTTATAAAATATAAGTACAAAATAAAAAGTACAAAAACTACCAATTTGTTGTTTTTTTACCCCCTAAAAAGTACCCTATTAATCTGGATCACATGCTATACTATCCGTCGCGACGGATCAAATTTCATAGTAGAATAATCCAATCAGAATAAAATTTCTCACGTACAAAAATTTTGGTTCCACAAAATGTTTAAAAAATATTAAGTATACGTATGGATGTACATAGAAAGTAAATAACAAATAATGTGATTGAAGTATATGTTTTTATAGGTTCCATAAAAATTGGCCCCAGCTATTTATCTTTTATCGAAAAACAACGTTTGTTTCTATTCAGCCAGTGCTGTTGAAAAAATCTACAAAAGGGATGTAAAAATATTAAAGTTTTCCCTTGTTGCTCGAAATATGTTAACAATATCTACCTAATATTTCTCTGATTATACCCATTTACGAACTTTAGCCTGTACAAATATTAACAAATATTAATAATAAACAGTTCGTAGTAATTTAAAAAAATTACAATTAATAAACGAATAATTATTTGGTTGTGACAGATATACTTAGTTGATGATGAACATTTTGCAATCATGTCTTTTCTCTGCGTGTAAATTATATATATTTTTTTAATTTTTCTTAAAAAACTTTGTTTCGATACTAACTTTTGGATAATTAAGAAAGTATAGATTAAGATAGTTTAGAGATGATTTTATCATCCATCTGTTCTTGTTTTGTTGCTCACAATCGCAAATAAAGTGATACCCTGTAGGAATATTAGATATGCCCATAACAAAATCTTTGCGTGCTAGAAAAATCAATATTTTTTTAGCCCCTCAAAGTGACTAATAAATTTACGATTGTTCAAAACGCAATTTGACTGCACGCTTGTGTTACAAAATAAAATTAAATATTTTGCGCCAAAGAGAGGTGTTTTTTCCGTCGAAATGAATAATTTTCTATTTCAAAATTTTATTACATTTATTGATTTCGAAATATGAAAATCAAAAAGAATTACAATGGATTTTTGTTTAAAAACTCATATTGTTTTTACTGTTCCTTTGATTACAAAGAAATTCTTTGGCCAAGAATATCTTTCAAGTATGATTGTACATATAATGACTTACATACCTATTGATCGTTCTTGTTGTTCAATTCGCATTTATAAAACAGCAACAATAATTAAATCTCTTTAAGTATTTTCATTCTTATTCAAAAAAAAAAAAAAAAAAACTGAAAATTACGAAAAAAAATTATTCGAAAATGTTCAACTTATACAGTTGTTGTTGGTAGATTTTTTAAAACGCATACTATATAAATGTAGTCTTTAAACTGTATGTATGTACATGCTATACAATTATATACATATAAATATACATATATATAAATGTACATATATCTAGCTATACTCATACTATACTTATGTATATATTATATATGAAGATTATATCGAGGCTAAGATGTTCTGAATGTTTTCGCCTGTTTTTTTTTTGTTATACTTTTTTTCTTCTGATTTTGATGCTCATAGCCAACTTGAATTGGTTTTCTTAAATCAGTATCCATTCCGTCTTCAATACAGTTGGACTCACACTCACTTAATATACGCTACGATCTAAAGAGAGAGCAAAGCAGCCTACGACCTAAGGAAAAGTAGTCCGACGTTCGACAGCGGCTGCAACGAAAACCGCCGCCGTGTTTCTATTAGTTCCGTGTTTCTTTCAATACGTTTAATTTTGAAATTTTATATGCAAAAAAAAAAAAAAAAAACAAAAAAGAGAAGCAGAGAAAATAATTGAATACAAAAAGTTTTCAATTCAATATACTAAATAAAACTTTGTCTTCAACCAGCAATAACAACAACAATCGTTCTCAGTACCTCATTACCCAGCGACGAGGCAACCAGCCACCAATTGTATTGTATGTTTAGAAATAAGCAGTGCTTCGTGCCACTGTTTTTTTTACACTCAACCATAAAGAAAAAAAAAAAAAAAACAACGAAAATCATTTAAAAATAGCATCAAAAGTTTCAGTTAATCTCAGAGATATTTTCATCAAGCGTGTGGCATATACAGAGCTATCAGTTGGCTTGTTCGCCCCAAGCATTGTGTGTGCAGCCTTTTTTTTTTTGGGGGCAGAAAAATTTAAAATATTTTCCCCCTGAAAGTACAACTTAGACACTGGTAAAGTAATTCCTATTTATTTTTTCTTGATATTTTCTTAAAATAACGAAAGTTTCTTTGCTATTAAGTTAGTTATTAAAAATAAGTGCTAGTTTACACACGTCAAGTTTTAATTCAAAGAAAGCAATATAAATTTCTCTGTCTTTCTCTCAGCTGAATTCAGACTTGATCAAGGAAACTCGACGTGTGTAAACCAGCACTAAGCAACTTAAGAAATTAACCATTTTAGAAAATTTATATTTCGGTAAACCAAATTTCTTTTACTTTACACCAATAAATGGGTACTCGTTATCTTTGTAACAGGTAACCGTATAAAAGTAAATTGTAAGATAATTTTTTCCAAAGATTTTGCTTAGTTTTAATTCAGTATAAAACAATAAAGAAAACAAAAAGCTTTGATACTTTTATAGAATTAATGGGTACTCGTATCTACTTGCACAATATTGTGTCCGAATTTACACACGTCAAATTTCCTTGATCAAGTTTGAATTCAGCTGAGAGAAAGATAAAGAAAGCAATATAGTAAATTTCGTTGTCTTTCTCTCAGCTAAATTCAAACTTGATCAAGGAAACTTGACGTGTGTAAATTCGGACTAAGTTTCAAAGCTAAATCATAGCGGCAGTAGTCAAAATAGAAAAAACGCATACTTTTTTTTATCATAATTCCACGGCATAGAAGAATTCAATATTTTGATTATTTGTTACTGCCGTATATGGGTACCCATTGTTATAAAGTTTCTAAAGGGGGTTTTATTACTTCAAATATGCAAACAGATTTAAATTATCTTAAAATAGTTATGGTTACTATTAAATTCTTTTTATTTTAATTTTAAATTCATTAAAAAATATAGAGATACAAATTGATTGTAACAAAATAGTAATGTCTATCCATTAATTTTACATACATATCTTTATGTATGTATTTATATACCTGCTTGAAATGAAAGAATTTAATGTTAGTTTTTGACTATATGTTATACGAGTACCCATTGTTATAATGTTTTTAAAGCGTTTCAATTATATCAATATAAGAATAGTTACCCTTAATTTTAATTTAATATTTCTTAAAAAAAAAATTAAAGATGACTATAAAACGTTGATGGGTACCCGCTAATTTTATAAATTTCATAAAGAAAAACTATAATGACAATACTCAAATTTCAAAGCATTTAATATTAATCCTTGGCAGTTAAATATCCGAGTATTGCGAGTACTCATTCGTCATTATTTTTAATAATAATAAAATATTGAAAAAGTATAAGGTTGTATCAGTTAATTGGTTGGTTGGTTTACGTGGCTGCCTGCTTCGCGCAACCATTCAAGTGGAATCAATGAGATTCCGTTTCGACAAACCAAGCCACCCGTCAGTGTCAACCTGATCTAGGTCCGAATCCAGGACTCAGATACTAGATCCATCCCGTGGAATTAAGGTATCTAATTAGGTCGCCTAGACCAATCCTTGATACCTCCGAGAGTTCGTCTAATATGCTGTTGCCTAAGAATTTGTGTCTCGAAAGGTGCAAGGCCGGGCATTCGCAAAGAAAGTGGAAGACTGTTTCCTCTTTGCTATGATCCCGGCAGCTACGGCAGAACGCATTGTAGGAAAAGCCCATCCTGCTAGCGTGTCTCCCGATCACCCAGTGCCCCGTCAATACTGCGACGAGCCTCGAGATGTCCCTGCGGTTTCTGTTAATTAGTCGTGTTGTGCGCTTATGGTTGTAGCAAGGCCACATTTCCTTAGCCACCTTACACGTGCTCAACCTGCGCCACCTATCTTCAGCTTTCTGCCAGTTAATTGGTACTCGTTTAATTAGCAAAACTAAAATGGTATTACTCGTTGTTCGCTATTTGAGCATACGAGTATCCATTGCTTTAAACCTCCTAATGGTTATATTTCATTTTACATATGCAAATACGAATCAAAGATACATACGTATTGAATAGGGTTTCGGAGGTTACTTAGTACTTTATGCGAAGTTTTCCAAAGAGGTTTTGCAAAGTCCTAAGTGACCATAAACATTGCTAAAACTTGATTAGTACTTTGCGGTTATTCGTTACTTCAAATTTCACTCGTTACACAAAATTTAATTGTGAAAAACAAATTGTTGATTGGGTAACCATTGATTTTATTTAACTAATAATTTTATTAAAAGAATTGTAAATAAACATGTAATACCCGTCACTTTATAAATTTCGTAAGCGAACAATTTTTCGTATTTTTTAAATAACATTACTTAGCTCTCACATATCTTTACATTCGTCTAAAACAGAAAATCACTGCTAGATCACATTGAGTAGGGGTTGTGGGAGAAAAAAAACTTAATTTTTTACTCTCTCTGCGCCTGCTACCGACAATTTAAACTCATATAAGTATATTTTTTCTAACCAATAAGAGCATAAAGGTGCAGTTTGCCAATGCTTAGTTTTTTGTAACTACATACATACATATCAAAAACTTTGGAAATACTTTCTCGAATATTTAAATTTTAAAATAATTAATTAATCATACTCATACGCACTCAAACACAAAATGTTCCATCACTGAGTTTTGTTACGAGTGTTTTATTAGCCACCTACACAGACAGACTAGACTCTATCTTGCTCTCACTTGAATTTTGCCCGTTTTCTTTTTGAATATTAAACATTTTGTTTCGTTTGCTTTGGGGAATAGTTTCTATTTTTCATTTTTTTTTTCTTTCACACTAAATTTAATTTTAGTCCAAGGTTTGAAATAAGCATTAGCGCTGCTGCAAACATTGGCCAAGAATCATTTTCGTGTGGCTCTTACTTGAGGATTAATGTAAAACTTTTACTCTCGCTATCTCTATATATAAATGTATGTATGTATGTGTATATAAATGAATCTGTGTTTGTATATTTGTTTGTTTGTATGTTGCTTATAGGAAGCCAAACATTAAGGCGGATAGTCTTGAAATTACCGATACCGTATTAGGGGCTGTGCACATATTACGTAACGCTGTTTTCAGAGATTTTATACCCCCCCCTTCAAACCGCTTTTTACTAATTTTTCGGTGCAAAATTTTCAATCCGTAACAAATATTTAACCCCCCCCCCCCTCCCCCTGGAGCGTTACGTAATATGTGCACAGCCCCTTACTGATGATCGGGAAGCTCAAATATGCAATTTATTTTTCAATATTGGAGGTGGGAAGGGTAACCTCCATACAAAGTAATTATTATTAATGTTTTCAAATTTGTGTGGATTGTTTCTAGAATAAAATAGATTTTCTGGCGAAATCTTAAAGCGATTGGAGGGAGAAAAGGTTAACCTTAAGCATAAATCTCATTAACTAGACTGACTTTTAAATAATTTTTTTGTTTGAAAGGATTTACTGACATTTCTACTAATTCGCCCTTTGTATTGAAATCTTTTATTTTTGTTAAAATTATGAATTGTTTCTAGAACATTAGAGAGCTACAGATTAAAATTCATACTGTAATTGCCTAAAATAATGAAGAGTATCAAAAGTAGTACTACTAGTAGTAGTAGTAATTTTATGTGTATGTGTGTATTTACTTATAAAAGTTGGTTTTCTTTTATGAGAAGCACATCGGTTATAGATAATTTCTTATAAATTCTTTGTTACATTTTATTGTTTACTAATGTATGTATGTACATACATATGTGTGTATCTATGTAAACATGTATATATATATTGCACTAAGGTTGTTGTTGCTGTGGGCTTTCAATTGGATCAAATCTCAAATTATCTCGAAATATTGGTCTAAAGAGAGCAAAGTATGTGTAAGCATCTCTTGATTTGTTTCTGTCCTCCTTCGTTTTGCAATAAATTTTCTTATATTTTTTAAATTTATTTTCAATATTGTGTTTGCTCAATTTCGGGAAACCCGTGTGATTGTATAAGTTTATTTAAGAAAAAGCTAACATATGGTAAGGCATGTTCACACGAAGTGTATGTATATGTCAGATGCTAATTTCAGCTATATGTTCTTTAAAGTATTTATAAACGATTTCGAATCCAATAATCTATTAATTATGGTAACGTTCTTTTCAAGTTTTATAAGATAGAGCTTGTGTTCTGAATGTTGGTTTGTTTTTTCCTTGCATCTTTGGAATATTGCCTCATATCGAACTCTTTCGCATAAAAATGTGTTGCAAACATTATACTAATCAAGAATCAGTTAGTTTTTTAAGGCACTTGCACAAAAAACTATTTAATAGAAATTCCTAATTTAGGATTTTAATTCTAAATTAGAAGAAGGAAATTTAAATTTTGATTGGGGATATTTAAAATTCCATGAAAACTTTTGAAAATTTACTTTCTTTATTGTTGTTTACAATGCATTTTATAAATTTAGTATTTGCAATATTTTCCCAATATAATTTCAAAAAATTTCCATTATGTTTTCTGTTAAGCATGTACACATGTACATATAAGTATGTCTGCATTTAATTGTTGCTTATACCAAATCATTTTGAAAAGTTACAAAACTTCTTACTTCTTAAAATAGAATCACATCGAATCAACTTTTTTGTTGCGATTTTTATAAGTTTTAATATCTACTTTCAAGGCAACAGCTGATGCAACCACGATCTACATATTTTTTAAGCGCTAAAAATTTATTTTATTTCAAATATATTATGTAACATTTATAAAATTCGGGACTGAAGTTGTTTCGAAATGTGTAAAGCATATTCTAAAAAATAGGAAACAACAAAAACTGCACGTTACTTCGTAAAATTATAAAATGCTATATTAAAAGTTTTTCGTTGCATAGATTATTCCGAGTGTATTCACATGTAAAATTTTTCATTACTTGTAACAAACAAACGTCGTGTATTCGTTCTTTGGGGATGTGTAGGTGGCTGGCTATCTGTGAATGTATTTGTGTAAACTATGTAATAAATATGTCCGTAAATGAATACACAAATAATAAAATTTAATTTCTGTCCTCTTTCGAGTTAAAAAGTAATGCGTATTGTTGTAGTTTTAAAACAATTACGTTTTCAATAAAAATTTGTATAAATCTATTTTCTTGAAATTTATGTACATATGTGCATACATACATACATACATATGTACATGAACATGCATGTTTAATCAATTTTTAAAATAAAATTTGAAAATTTCTAAAATAGTTTTAAGATAAAGCGTCAAGGACAGATTTGCAATCCGTTTTTTTATGAATTTCTAATTTTTTTTTTTAATATATATGTATGTACAGGGTGTCCGCCGGGAAGGTATACTACTTTGTTTTGCCACCATTTTGGTAAACATTAGTATTGACAGTTCATATTTGGCAGTCGTGAAGTAGATTATGGAAAAATATTCGATAAGCCAACGTGGCTTAAAGGATGTTACAGCTCGCCGATGACAACCCCGATTTTCATGAAAAAATCATAATGAGTGAGGAGGCACATTTTCATTTGAATTGATATGTGAATAAACATAATAGTCGGTTCTGGGCAATGGAAACCCTCAAATTATTCATCAGTCACCTTTGCATCCGTTAAAAGTGACAGTCTGGTGTGCAATTTGGTCAGAAGGAATCATTGGACCTTACTTCTTTGAAAATGAAAACGGCGTATGAATGAGGATATGTGAATGGGGAGCGACATCGTGATATGATTGAAAACGTTTTAACGCCACAACTGCATGCTTTGGGCTTGATTAACATGTGGTATCAACAAGACGGTGCTACATCCTATACAGCCAAAACAAACAATGTAGTATACATTCCCGGCGGACACCCTGTATATATGAATTTTGTTTCTCCATTTTGATCTCTAAGTTATTCAAAAATAATATGTAATATGATTTTGCAAAAAATTAAAATTTTATATATTCTTCTTAAGAACAGATGTCTATCGGAAATTCACTTAAAAATCTGAAAATATGCATCCTTAACCGAACAAAGCAAATAAAAAAAAAAGTGGAAATTTACAAGAAACTCCGAAACGTGATGATACATTGAAATTAAAATATTTTGTACATAATTGCATACATATGTAAGTATGTACTTGCCACTCGCAATGTATTAACAAATTTTCTTGATAATTAATTTATTAAACACTTATGTTATTTCTAACCATGTACATATGCATGTGATCAAAATTATTTAACCTTAACTCAGTTTATTCTCTTCCTCTCTCTCTCTCTCACCGACTAAGCCCTTCTATATTTTTTTAAATAAACCCTAATTTCATTATCTATTTTATAATATTCTCATGTTTGCCTCTATTATCTAAACTTTAAATAAAATATATTTTTACAAAAAAAAAAGTTTTGAAATAAAAAAAAATTGTACATAAAAATATCGTACACATAAAGCTTCGCTTATCAGTAATAAAAGAAAGACGGCAAAAGCAATAATTGCTCAATAGCCAAAAACAAGTGTGTATGTATGTATGTATGTACATATGTATGTAGCTGTAGTGCCACCTGATTTTTCACAATGCGACATAATTACGCATCAAACACAAAAATCTTCCATAATTTCTTAAGATTTATTTTACCGAGCTGAACTAATTGTTAAAAACTAAAACACACGTACTTAAAATCATTAAATTTAACTGGAGAAAAAATAGCCAGTAAAGCTAAGAACAAAGTGTGAGAATGAAGGTGAGGCTTATTCATAAAATTACAAAAATGTATATTTCACTTTTCCATTATTGTTTTTTTTTGTTTGTGAAATATGGTAGACAAGAAAAGCTTACTTATCAATACATACATAGATATGTACATATACAAGAAAGAAAAATAAAAGAGATACGAAATACAATATCATAAGTACAGTTATAAGATAAGAAAACAGTTAACAAAAAGCTGGTTGCAAATAAACCATTAATTCAATATTGATTCTTTGTTTATAGAATAATTAGGAGGAAAGAGAGAATAGGAAAGGGAAAATGTTGTTGAGAAAGGGAAAAGTTTTGTTGTAAATCCAATTTAAGCCCTTGTTTTTTTCACTTCCTCTTCAAACTAACTCACCCTTAAATCTTAACAAAGCAGTCGTCAGCAGTTAGTAGTATTGGTGTATTGCGCAAGTGTTTAATTTAAGCTTTAATGTTGTTTGCACACACATTCAGGCAAATATACCAACAGTAAACATGAACTCTCTCTCTCTCTCTCTCTCTCCTACACAAATGTAAAGGCCTTGATTATTTTTAAACCCTGCTCTCTGCTTGTACTTAATTTGTTTGTTTGTTTGTTTTTTTTTTTTTTTGTTTTAAAGGAAAGCTATATTTAAAACACTTTTGTAGCTCTTTCATTGTTTATTGTGTCTGTCTCTCCATTTATTTATTGCTCAGTGTAATATTAACAAAAACAGTGGGATTTTTATGAGTCAGGTTGATGACTTTAACTCTGGGTGGTATTTACCCTATTTTTATAATTTTCTTTTCTTCAACGAGAATTAACTAAAATTTTTGTTGCCGCCGCTGTTGTTGTATTACAATTGCACAAGTAATTGTGTGTTTTAATTTTACACTTGCATAATGCTTTTCTTAGTTGTTGTAGTTGTTATTATTGTTGGCTGTTGTTTAAATCTTTGTTTATCATTTATGTTGATATCTCGGCTCAATATTACTTTCATTGTGTTTTCTTTTTGTTCTTATTGGGGATTTCTTATCTGACGTGTGCACTTTACTTATATTTACATACGTATGCATGTACATATCTTGTATGTGTTTATGAGTATGTATAAATATCTGTATGATGTACCTACATAGATATATATTTTTTGTTTTTTAGATTAATACAAAAAGTTATTCACACATACATATGTACATATTTATATGCAAGTATGTTTGTATTGCTTTATAACAGACTGAGTTCTAATCTATAGTTAAAAAAGATTAGATAGTAAACAAATATTTGAGCGTTTGTATCGCTCTAAAAATTTATAACTAGGTTTTGAAATGAAAATTTAGGCTAGATAAATCTATTAAATTTCTATTCAGAAAATAAAGCTGCTTATTTTTAAGTAATAAAAAAACTGTTTTTATTTGTTTTTTAAACTAAAGCAAAGAATGATGAAATATTAAAAGAAAATTAAGTAAGCAGTTTTTAAGCAATTTTAAACTCCCGAGCCTTACGAGTATTCTAAGTACATAATATATCATTAAGTTCTTGCTAAATTAAATATGGTACAAAATACCTTGTTTTGAAATAGAGGAAATTTCTAAATTTTTACGTTTTGTAAGAACATTTGCTCTAAACAGTGAACACCACTGTTGTTATAATATTAAGCGTATTTTTCAAAAATTACTTTTCTAAATAATTCCCATTTTCATATATGTATCCCTGGGTTTATGTAGCAATTTTTTTTTTTGAGTATAAATTTCCAAAAAGTGCATTTTCTAACAAAGTATTTTGTGCCAAAAGTATAATTTCCAAGTATGTACTTAGTAAATATAAACCCGTTTTACGTCCCCTTTAAAAAATATTTTTATGACGATCTATTAAATATAATGAGGAAACCATATTAAAAAAAAATATTCCTTTAGTACCTACATACGTATGTATGTCATTTATATATATGAAGAACAATGCATAGGAAAAAGTACCAAAATACATAGGTACTAATATAGTCTCTATATATTCTAAAGGTACGGTCACATTGGGGAAACATTTGACGAAAAACGTCAAATATTTACTTATCGTAGTCTGACCATAAAATATTTATTAGAGGCAAACAGGAAAACAGCTGCTTGATAGCAAAAAAAAATTGTTTGCTGCCAAAAAAAAAATGGGTCTAATGTGTAGAAAGTGTGACCACTAAAAGGCAAATATTTTGAATTATTTTGCTAAAACAATTATTAGAACTTACAAAGTTTGTGTAAGAACAAACAGAGTCAAATAAAAATATATATCTTTAGGCAAAATGCTTAAATAAAATAGTTTTACGACTGATATTTTTCTGATAGCTTTGTTGGACATGCTTTAATAATGTAAATAAATGCCTGAATAAGACGAGCCAATTCGGGAAAAATAAGATGTTGAAAAAATCTGAAAAAGGCGAAAAATTTCTCAGAGAAGACAAGATATTGAAAATTTTAAATCCAAAATAAAGAAACAAGCAGTAGCAGTTTGCTAATTATTCTGGTTATTGTGAATGAGATCTTGTCGAATATTTGGCATTTGAAAAATTAGTGCGAATTTTATTTTATTTGTGATTCTCTTAAACTGCTACTAATGTTGCTTTCTGCCACGAGAAAATCGAAAAATCTATATAAAAAATTTTTAAAAACCAAAATTAAACAAAGAAAAAAGTGGTAAAAGTGAAAGCCAAAAAGTTTGGCAGAATTGCACACTTCGCGAAAAAAGCGATAACGTGCAAAAATTAATTATTATCAATGAGCTAAAGCCTTAAAGAATGCAAAAAAGTTCTTCCTAAATCGAGAATATGTCGAAAATTTGCCAAATCTTGCTAAAGGGGTGGTGTTGGCTGAAGTGGGTAGCGCGTTGACTACTAAGCAAACAATGACTTGGGGCCTGGGTTCAAACCCTGGTCAGAGAAAGTCAATCAACATCATTAATTTCTCTAATGTACATTAGTGAGACATTGTATTAATTGTTGTCGGACTATTTAAGTGATAAAGGAATAGCACTGGTCACTAAAAAAATATTCCGACAGCGATTGATGCTATCCAAGCTAATGTACACAACTTCGCCCTCCTTCGTCGGTTAGCAGAAACATCGGCGAAGTAAAACAATTAATAAAATAAAATGCCTGCTAATATAGCATAACATAGTTAATTCGTCTACTTAACACCGGAGGCGCCTCAACACTGCCTTAAAAATTAACATAACGCGCAAAGCAGAGTTGTGAAAGAGTTAAGTCTTATAAATTTTCAACATCTATGTTCTCTACTCTATCCCTCTCTCTGAGTTCCGGCACAGTGCACTGCATACGTACGGGGTCATCCCCTGAGTGCTGGTCCTAATTAAAAAAAAAAAAAATAAAGAGAAAATTACAATCCCTGAAACTTGTACACAAATTGATCAGAAATGGAAAAATTTATTGTGCAATTTGCAAAAATATTTTGTTAATATTACTTTTTAGTTGAACAACAGCAGAAACTCATCATTAGCAACGAAATGTTTGTTAAAAAAACAAATTTTTTTTTTTTTTTTTTGTAGTTTTGTCTAATATTTTGTTAAGGAAAATATTTGTTCAAGTGTGACCACAGGGAAAATATGTTTTCCCATTTTAGCATCTGCCGTAGTTTGACAGCTGTTTCAACAAACAAAATGGGAAAATAAATATACGTAGTGTGACCACAAAACAACTTGTGTATTTACGAGTATTTACCTAAATTTTTGTTAAACTTGAACCAAAATATTTGAAGCAAATGTTTCCACAATGTGAACGTACCTTAATTCAATGCCGTCTTAGAATGTAACGTCTGACTTTAGAAAGTAAATGTACTGAAATAATATTTTTACCCTTTTTCGTCTTTCGAATTGTAGGTATTAGATCTTGACATATGTCTAGGATTACCCTTCATTACTCATTTTTAGAATTAAAAAAAAAAATCTATTCTGTCATCGTTCAAATCTCTTGCTTGATTTTCATAATTTCACAAAAATCTAGGTTAGTCTATGACAAATTTATTATTCTTTGTTTTAATAACTCTTGATGACTTCTATTATTGATTTTTTGATAATAATATTTATCGTACAAGTGTATTACGTTAGAAAAAAAAACTTAAGCAAAGCTCCCAAGAGTAAGCTTATCACAATTAAAAAACAAAAAACAATATGTTATCATTAGTCAATATCAAATTAGTGGTAGTTGTGTCGCTATTTACCTTTACATATAATATTAACACACAAGAAGAGCGCACCGCAGCACGTATGTGGAATTTTAAACCTGAGAGTAAAAAATCCGTAATAAAATAAAAAGACCTCCACTACTACAATTTCAACTCTAGCTAAGAATACAACGACTCACTCATACATGTTGTTGGTGCCCCAAAAGTAAAGCCCGTTTTTATCTAAACCCCACACAAATAGTAAGTTCCGCAATACTCACACACAAACTGACACACTCAAGCACACATTATACACTAATAGAGGAGAGTGATTGATTTTGAACCCTCTTTTATTTAAGGTGGAGAATAAAGTTAGTAAAGTGTTAAAAGGAAAAAGTATGTGTACGTGTGTGTGTGTGTGTATGTTTGTGCTTAAAACAAGAGAGCACTGACTTGGGTAATTAGAAATAAACTGTAATATTGAAAACGCACTTGAAGTTGTTGTTGTTGATGTTGTTGTTGCTGCTGCTAATTTTATTCTATATTTAGTTGTATTTTCATTATTTAGCTCTTATTTTTTTATCATACATTTCTTTTTAGCTTAATGGGGTAGAATTGAGTTTCAGTTCAAATTTAGGCTTTGACAAGATCAAATCAAAGTATGTGTCTAAAGTAAAAGGCAACATTCATTCTTTTTCTTTTTTTTTAATTAATTAAAAGATTTGAGAAAATAATGATTTTTTTCTTACTTAAAAATTGCAGCTTCAAAACGTCGCTATCCAGCCGAATGAAAATGGAAAAAACACCCCGTTACACACAACGGGAGCGTAACATGGTGTTGGGCTATGCAGCTCAATACAAAGATATTATCGAAAATAAACGCACCGATGCCGAATCGAATCGCAAAAAGGATGAGGTGTGGCGCCAAATTGCCAAAGAGTTCAATGCACGCGTTTATCATCAACGCTCCTCTAAGCAATTGCGTCAATTGTATAAAAATATGAAATTATTGCTGAAGAAAGATTTATGTGGAGAGGGCAAAGGTAATCGTACTTTCATGGATTTACTCAATACAATATCACAGCAAGAATCAGTGGCCCAATATATATCGGAGCAAATGTCACCTAATGGTTACAGCAATGGTGTTAATCTAAAATACGATGATGATTATGATGATGCAAAGGTAAGTTAAGTTGGCTGAACAATATCAGTGCATGAGTACGTTATATCGTTCGTTTTTTTTTTCAAATAGATAAGAAACAAGCTTTAAGGCAGTTATAAAATAATTTACTGCGATCTTACATATACATATATACACTCTTACTTACATATGTACATATGTATGTATGGATGTATGTATTACAACAATACAAATGAACTTGTTGATCAAAAGAAAAAAAATAATCAAACTGAGTTCTAGAGAATTTTGAACTTTTTTAAGAAAAACCTTGGCAACAAGTTAACTTGAAGATTTAAACAATTGTTTTTTTTTTAGGCAAGGCCTATATGTATTTATAAAGTCTATACAATAGAACTAGCTGGTTTCTAAACTAAGTAAATGTCAAACTCTGGCTTGTGGTAATGATCCAAACCAAAAATTAAAAATATTTTTTGTTGCTTTCAATGGAAAAATTGTCCCAAATTATTTCTATCAAAAACAAAAATATATATTTTTGGGCCATTTTTGATTTTTATTTTTGAATTTTGGTTAATTTTTCCTATTTGGGGACCATTTTTTATTTTAAGAATCTATGGTAATAGAAGTAAAGTACATTCTTAAGTAAAAGTAGGTAAATTCTTCATTAATATCTAAAAGCTGCACTTCTTACTAAAGATTCCCTTCATAGTCTGCCTTTGGCCGGGTTCAAGGATTTCTTTCAAGAAACGGCAACGCTTACTAAAAATTTTCGCTATTGCATTGGGTTGCTAGGTCACAATGAACAAAGCACCTAATAATGCAAGGTTGATAATCTTTAGTCAGATTATCCTTAAAATAAAATATAACAAAACTTTGGAATCATACAGGCGGTTTTGAAACGCACGTCTCAACGTTTTTTTTTTTTGTGTATAAGTTATTTTTGGTTATGACCAATTTTTTTTTTTTTAATTATTTATTTTTAAAATTTATAAACTATTTTAGAGCATTGGAATTTCCAATTTTTCGACCTCTTCATGAAATTATATATGCATGTGTACATATCGATGGCTTAATATAGAAAGGTCGTATCTCAACTTTTAGCTACTTTACAGGAGAAGGAAAAAACTCAATAAAATCTAAAAAAATAACATGTAAAAAATGAGTTGGGGCTTTTTTTTAATTATTGTAAATCTGTTATTCGTCAACATAGGAAGCTGAATTTTTTAAGTGAGGTGTATTTGAGTTTTGTCTGCCAGAACATGTAAAAACCCCGATTTATACTTTCTATATTATTTGAATTGTTAATCCTGTTAACCTCAGCTCATCAATATATTATTTTATAGGATTAAATTGATTAACCTCCCTTATTATTATTATGGGTGGCTAAGCCACAGCAATACTCACCCCATCCCATAACACAAAAAAAATTGTTCGATCATTTAATTGCGAAGAAAAATTTAAAAAGCTATTCATTTTATATGGACTTCTACCTCCAAAATTTTAAGCTGGATCTGCAGTTGGAATTCAGTTTTTAATTTAATTAATTTTTCAATTGCCTTTTTACTGTATTATTCTTAGCGTCACTGATCTGACAATCATGATCGGCCGGTGCTGCTAAATTCGGTGTCTAAAGCCGAATATTTAAAGTATTAATTATATTTATTATGGATTTATCAATACTAAAACTTTATAAAATTTTCTTAGCTTGACTTAGGTGCTTGGTTTTGTGCAAATACCAGAGATACTTTAAAATCATAAAAAATGTCTATTTCAAAATTGCGATTTTGGCGTTTATGTCAATTTAGTGATCGAAATGTCTGCAACATTTATGAATTGCAACTAAAGGGCTGTGTACATATTACGTAACGCTGTTTTCAGAGATTTTATACACCCCCCCCCCCCCACCCGTAACGCTTTTTAATAATTTTTCAGTGCAAAATTTTCAATCCGTAACAAATCTTTACCCCCCAACATGGAGCGTTACGTTATATGTGCTTAGCCCCTAAGTTACACATGAAAAAGCTAACATACTTTTAGAAATAGCTTATCTATCAGCTCCATGAACCTTAGGAAAAATGGCCCCAAACTTTTGTATTAAAACCACCAAAACGAATCATTTTTCCTATTTTTTGGGTAAATTTTTAATTTTTTATATAAAAGTTTGGGGCTATTTTTCATATTTTAGTTTGGGATAATTTTTCATGGACCCTTATCTATCGATATGAAAGTTTTTTTTTTTTTATAAAAAATCCTTGCGCTGTGTTTTCTAATGATGCTCAAAACTATCGAAACTATGTTTAGATACATATCTATATTTTTCATTTAACATAATTTTATTGATACTAAAATATGTATATTAACATTATATTCTTCATAGTTTCCCCTATTGCAGCATCCTGTACTTAATTATGATGGCATGGATCATGATGTTATTGTAATCAAATCCGAAGATATTAGTGATAATGATCAGTCACGCAGTGGCGAAGCTATGGACGAAGATGACGACGATGATTGTTTAAGTAATAAAGATATACCGGAAGTATGTCTGGAAGAAGAAGATGAGGAATTATTTGCCACAGATTTGAGACAACAACAGCAGCCATCAGCGGCACAACAGACACCACAAACATCTAACCAAAATCAGCAACAGAGCCAGAGCCAACAAAATCAGCAACAACCTCCACTTTTACATCACTCTCAACAACCTGAAATTACTATACAAAATATAGGAGGCATAAGGGTCGGCAGCATAGGCAGTATGGCCAATATGAAGGCATTGCAAAATGCGGTGAACAGTAATAGTAACAACAGCAACAGCAACAACAACAATAACAATAACAGTTCATCAGCAAGTAATTCCGCTTTAAGTATAACACATGCAAATGGACCGGCAGCCGGCCAGGCTTTGAACTTGAGACAAACTAGTGCCGAGCAGCAATTGCTGCTGAATGGTTTGGGTTTAAGTGCTGTAAATCACAATAACACCAATAATAGTACAATGGAAAATAATAAAACACGATTGCCCACCTTACAAAGAGGCAGCCAGCAACAACAGAACCAACAACAACACATCAATCAATTACAACCACCACAGACACATCATAATTTAAATAGCCACAGCATTGCCACTCAGCAACTTTTGCTTAACATGAATAATGCCAGCCACTTTACGCCCAACAATAAACACTACAGCGGCCACCACAGACATACCTCAACCCCCAGCATCATGTCACAAAAGAATTCACAAAACGATTACTTTATGCTGGGCATAGAAGAGCGCAAACTAAAAATAGAACTTTTGAATGCACAAATCAGTTATTGGAGAAAATTGACAAAAAAATTAGATGAAACTCCCGGCCACAATCCAAATCCCTCGTGCATGTGTCATTTCCCCGGCAATACAAATGGTGTGCAGACTCCATCCTCCACCAGCTAGGAGGAGGAGAAAAAGAAGCTAGATAGAGAGGAAATAACACAAGAACGTCATAAAGATCCTGAATTGGAAGAGGATCACGAAAGAGTAAAAAGTTGTGGGTCCACGCCCAATCTACTCGAACCTATAAATTATGAAATTATACAATTAGACGACGATGATGACGATGAAGAGGAACAAGCTAGTGAAAGAGTGAAACAACAACAACAGCAACAAGAAAACGATGTTCACGAAATTGTAGATGATGAGGAGGTGCAGGAGCAGGAGGGACAGAAAAATGAAACTATCATAATAATAAAGCAGATAAAACAAGAGTTAGATAAGGGTAAGCGAAAACTAAGAAGCTCTTCAAATGCTAACTCTACGGTAGACATCAGTCAGTCTATTAAATGGCATGAAATCATTAATGATAATATCGGTAAAGATAACAGAAAACCAAAGAAAATTAAAATAATTAATACAAATTAAAGAAACCAAAGTCACATTGAATGCAAGTAGTTGTTTAAACACACAACTTGGCAGCCTAACTAACTATTTATTTAAAAAGTCTTTTTTATAAACACAAAAATCCTGTTTCACACAAAAAAAAAAAAAAATATTTTCACATAAAAGACTGAATCCTTTTAAAAATTAAAAAAAAAAAAAAAAAAAACAGAAAAAGAAAATGCCTTCGGTAAAGAAATATTTTTTTTTTGAATACATACAGTTCAAAGTTTGTTGTATATAAAGAAAAAAATTAATGAAATTGGTAGTTAAACAATTTAAAACTATAAACTAGTACACACAAAGGACTCTAAGAACTGAGCGCAAATTATAAAATTTACAAAATATCCTACAAAAGGAGCTTTAAATTTCATGTAAATTTTTTTTTTGTACGTTAATGTTGTTGGTATTTGGCTCATAGCAACATGTTTAATGAAATGTTTATGTGTATGTATATAAATTATTGGCATCATTTGGTGCCACATGTCACTGCTAACGGAAGTTGTAAATAGAGCAATTAATTTTAAATTGGAAATACATATTTGATTCCTTATTCACTTTCAGATATTTCTTCTTAAATTCTTTAAAATCAGCTCAATTTTATTTCTAATATTTTTAAAAATTTTTGAAAAAAATTCAATTCGTTTGTATATTTTTCACTCATAACTCCGCCATTTATAGACCGATGTGACAGAATATATTTTCTTCAAAATCTATATTTTTTCTCTATTGATTTTTCTCTGTATAGTTCTTTCTTTTGTAGTTAGTTTTTTAAATTCAATTTGTTTTGTCTCCCCGACACTGTACAAATGTCAGTTAATAATGTCGTTATTCTTTACAGAGTTTCCTCGGCAAATTTTTGTCATAATCTTCAATTTTTTTTATTATATTTTTAATTAAATAAAATTTAAATTAAGTAAAGTATGTATAAGTATTTAATGTACAAAAAACACACACCCCCAAGAATTATCACAAAACATGTAAGTTGTTCCTAATCTAGTCCTTATTTCAATGTATTATTTACTCAAAACAATTATCGATTGATTGTTTTAGTAAACCCTTAACACAATCAGACCAGTTAAATATAAATCAAGTAATTTTGAATTGAACTTTTTTCATAAAAAAAACGATAACAGCTAAGAAAAA
The DNA here is from genome assembly GCA_947311025.1 of Lypha dubia. Classification (NCBI taxonomy): domain Eukaryota; kingdom Metazoa; phylum Arthropoda; class Insecta; order Diptera; family Tachinidae; genus Lypha; species Lypha dubia. The sequence goes on along the minus strand of OX371262.1, from coordinate 4,923,211 downwards.
TGTCAATAAAACAAATTTTTAGAAAAAGTTTATTTAGAAATTACGCGATTTATAGAAAGAACAGGCCTGTATGTATTTTTATTAAATTATAGTCTAATAACTTTATGCCAAAAAAAAAAAAAAACGTATTTAAATTAGCAAACCAAATATGAATTAAAATTTTGTAACTTTTTGTTTTTTATAAATAATCATTCTTACAGTGAAAAAGGTGAATATTTTTTCAACTGGTCTTTATTCCACGAACAAAAACTACTATAAAATTTTTATAAAATAGTTTGGAAAGAGAAAAATTTCATGTGAAGTTCATTTCGCTGTATGGATGTAAACTAGTCTTAAGTTTATTAAAAAATTTTGATTGCCATATAGTTTTTGTAATATTTCTAGTTTTATATACATACTTTTTTTTATTATCAATTTTTAACTGTTGAAAAAATTTATTTAATTTATTTGATTAGCGCTGAAATTTGTGTACTTAATAACTATTATTTTTAATATGTATAAATAAAAAATATTTTAAGTTTTATTTAACTTAATTTAATATGAAATCTAACTACATAATATATGTATGTATATGATTTTTTTTTAATGTATTTTTCTAGTCTTTGTATGTATATATACACAAAATTAAACTAATTTAAATAAAGAAATGTGTAAAGAAGCAACCTAAATATGTATATTCATATTCGTCTTTTAAATGTACAAAATGCAACTGTAGAGATACGTTTTTGTTTTCAGAAAACAAATTTCTAACGGTTTTTTCTAATTACGTTTACCAACACTGTAACGACTCGATACCTTTTAATATGCATCAGGAATGTAAACATAGATTTATAATTCGATTTACAAAAACTTTAACTTTAATTCGTAAATTTATTATATTTTTGTGATAAATTTCTTAAAGATACAAAATAAATGTTTGTAAACAGAAAAAATCAGCTGTTTGCTCGTGATTTAGAACAATGAAATCACCACTAAAAATGAAAAGTCTCGTGCTTTTCAGAACACCTCAATATCACTCACCTCCGTGATTTTAAAAACGTTCGTGATTTGATATCACCGTGATTACAGAACATGCCTGAATCATTACATTCATTTATAGATCAATTCCCTTATGCACAATAAATCCGGTTTTCCCATAAGGTTACAAAAGCGTTAATAATCGTTTATGAATAATGTGCTTAATATATAGCAAAAATAACATTTAATTTGAGCAAGTACTCAAGAATTTATGTTTTTAAAGTTATATTTATTTGTTTTGGATTAGCTAATCTACATATATTCGTTTCATTGGCTGCTAAATACCAACTGTTTACCACCATTCTTGAATAATTTACTTATCCACAATCTCTCAAGCGATTAGTGAGAATTACTAAAGCAAAGCATTTTGAAGTGTATTGTGCCCTTTACTCTTTAAAATGTTGTGTTTGAACATTTTGCTATATAATGGAGGTAAAATCTTTTCGAATTTAGTCAAATATATGAATTTTTACAATTTATATACTATATGAAATCTATAAAAAAAGAGCCTCTAATTATGTAAATGCCTTTACCATGGCAATTTCACTTACCAAGTGGTGCTATAAACACAGATGACCTACTATTTTCTTGCATATTGGACGTCGATATGTCAAAATTGGTACATGCAAGCATAGTGAATTCGCCTTGGCCTCTACTGTAGACATTTACCAGCACTGCATTAGATTGTTCCAGCTCTGTGTTTTGTGTATTCTCTTTTCTGATACCAGTTGATTTTTATCGTATTGAAAATGTAATAAAGGCCTTTAAAGCAACCCTGTTTTATTGTAACGAAAGCGACAGTTTTTAATGGACAACTGGAGACGGCAGGGAACAACTTTTTGGGTGCTGACGGTTTTGCAGTGAAAATTTGTGTATTTTTCACACAAAAAATTGTGTGCCAAAGTGTTTTGCATAATATCTTTGTATAGATAAGCGAATAAACCTTCTTCAATTGAAAATTAATCAAATTTTTATAGCAGTTAGGTGCTGCTTTTGTCTCCGTCGTTTTGATTCCTTTCATTAAAATTTTCTTAATCCAAAGTGTATGTGCGCGAGTTGTTTGTGTGTTTTATATAAAAAAATCATCAACGACGTTGGCGTTAACGTCTTGTCTGCTTTTATTTAAAGAAAATCAAATCTAGTGACATCAGAAAGAAAAAAAATATACATAAATACATATTTAATGTTAAATACGTTATTTGAATGAGTTTATGCTTTTGCTAATTATATGCAAAGCTTACAAAAACAGTTTAAAGATTGGAAAAAGCGGTTTAGGAAATCATTTTGTATAGGAGGTAAGATTTCCTTTATTTTTTTCCAACTTTTTCATATGGGTCGTGCCCCATCCGGTGTTTTTTTTTCGTTTACTTTCTGCTTGTTACATATTTTCTTTTGTTCTCTGCTACTGCTCTGCATAATACATTAATGTAATTGTATGTGCTTGTTTGTGTGGGGATGTTGGCTTTGCCGAATTATTTGCTACAAATTTTAATAAACATATTGGAGCGCATACTCGGTTTTCAGTATGAATTTTTGAACATGTAGATATTTAACACAAAAATATTTTTGTTTTCTAAATCGCTGCTAATATATTTTTCGTATTTTCACTTTTTATTATTCATTAATTTATGTACTTCATCTCAATCTTATTCTGCAGCAACGTTTGCGGCAGAGCAACAACAACACAATGCATTCATATATACATATGCATAACTATGTATATGTACATACATATCTACACATTAGTCATCCGTAAATTCATTCAATTTCATTCATTGTTTCTTATTTTTTTATTATTTGTCTACTTTTTGTATTGCTGTTTCTTGAAACGTACATAAATACATACATATATTTTTTATACGATCAGATTATATGTATGTAGATGACAAACTACTGTTTGCGTATTTGAAAGCGATATCTTTTGTTTGTCTGTTATTATTTTCCGTTGAATTAAAATATACATATGTTTTTTATTTGGTTCCCTTAATAATCTGAATTTTGTCCAAATAAATTACCAACAGTGGAGCCAGGTTATAACCACCAAGAAAGTTATTGTTTTTTCTATATACATATGTATGTATGTTTATTGGATGTTGGTACATATTAAAATTTTAGGAATTTTAATTATCTTTAATAGATAGTCTCATGTTTAGAGTAGTATTACATTTAAGATTGCAATTTGCATAAGACTGTCATTACGAGTACGAGCGTGGGAACTTCTAAATGGCTTCCGTTACATTCCACTGATATTTTGCATATTTTCCACCTTCGCTTGTGTAGCCTCAGACAGACCTGTTTGCGTACTATTTTTGATTTTTGAATGTTCCGCTAATGCATACTTGGTACTTTCCAAGGCAAATTCATAACGGGTAAAGTTGAAAACACAACTGATCTATTTTTTTTCTTGCATAATGGAGGCTGGCATGTCAAAATTTGTACAAGCAAGCATAGGGGCTGATATGTCAAATGTTGTTGTAATGTACTTCTTGTATTATTAATTTTACCTGTTAAGAATTTACTTGGTACTTTCTCTTGTTAGATAAAACGATTATAATAAACAAATTTTATATATTTTTCTTAATCTCATCCGCTAATCGCATAATAATCATCCACATATTTAACATTTACATACAATATTTTTTTTCACTTCATTGCAGTTAAAAACGATCCAAACTACTGAACTAACAACAAGAAAATCACTGTTTCTCAATTTCCCCTTCCGCCCATTAATATGCAAATTCGTACGAATATACTCAAGTGCTCATATACACTCGTAACATCTTAAACATCCTGCTTAAAAAACGTCATAATTAAACGCCCACTTTTTATTTGCGTTCAATTTGTAAAACAATTTTACAAGTTTGCCACTGTTCGATTGAAAAAGAAGAGGAAAAAACAGTGGACAAAATAAAGCCGATTTAATACCCGCAACATCTAAAGTGCCATTTAAAATCAAACTCATCATACGTATACATACATACATAAATATTTGTTGAAACGCTCTCAAACACACACACAGTCATCCATTAAAATGATGTTTGAAGTTAAAACCAGGAAGGATAATAATAAACATAAATGGAATTAACGATTTATATATAAAGCAACTACAGGAATTGTTTCAAATCATACAGCAAAAAACAAAAAAAAAAAAAAACAATCTTGAGCTAAAAACCAAAGGTGTGACAAAAATAAATCAATTTCTAACAAGATAACTGCCATATAGACACATAAATACTTAAATAATTATCAATAAGTTTGCTTTTAAGCCTTAAAAAATAAACATAAAAAAATTGCTAATTGTCCAAAAAAATTAAAAATAAAATATTGTGCTCTGCAGATTTTCTTTGACTTTTGTAACACGCTTAATCACCACCTTCATATAAAAGATTGTATATTGGAGTGTTGGCGACAGCATTATTTATTCAAACTTATGTATTTTAGCTTATATAAAAGTTCTTTACCAGCCACAAGCATAAATATTTATTGCAATAATTCAACGTAGTTTGTCTTGCTTATCCACAACAAAAAATAATAAAAAAAACTTAAAAAAAGACCTCCTTCTTTAACTCTTGTTAAAATTTATATTTTCATATTTCAATCTTGTAACTGTTTGCAAAAAAATCTTTCAAAATTCTACCCAATATTTTACCGTTACCACCCAAAATGGCAGATTTAATACGCCTGGGCAACGTGGATGTTGTCATACAAAAAGATAAACTTGGCTCACCCATTGGCGGCTCAGATGATGGTAATTTAGCTGCATTTGGTGGCGGCGGCGGTGGATTAAATAATTTTGTTGGTGGCATGATAGCTGCTGGTGGCGGTATTGGTGGCGCTGGTAGTGGTGGTGTTGCTTTCGATATGGGTGATTTACAACAGGAATTGGATCAGGATGAATTTGATGGCATTAATATGTTAAATGGTAAGTAATTTAATTATTTTTTTTTAGAAAAGAAAATATTGCAAAAGAAGACATGACAATAAAATTGCCTCGATTTAAATTTATCAAATTCACTTACCCAACATTATGACATAATTCGAAATATGTATAAAAATGTCGAAAATGGCATTAGGATTATGTATGTCTGTGAACATCCTCTATGGCCGTTGGGCAACAATAAAAGGCGTATTTCTAAATATTTTTTTCCAAAACTATTTACCTGGAAAACAAAAATAAAACACATACATACAAAATAATTAGGACTGGTTTATTATGAGTTACATAATTTTCTTAGAATTATTAGATTTACAAAACAAGTTCAAATTACCTGCTGTAAGTATGTAAGAAGGCGAATGGTTGACACCACTGATATAAATAAACACAGTTAAAGCCTTAAAGAATGCAAAACAAATCTTCCTAAATCGAGAATATGGCGAAAATTTGCAAATCTTGTTAACGAAAAAATTAGAAACTAATTACAAATTAATCCGAAATCGCAAAATTGTTAAAATAAAAATAAATGGTAAAAACGCGTAAAAAAATTACTTATTCACTTGTGTTGAAATGTACAAATCGGTGGCGCAAAATTGAAGACGAAATATGGAATAAGTGTGAAAGTAATTGTTTTTGTGCAATTTGCAAAAATAATATTACTTTTTGGTTGCCCAACTGCAGAAACTAATCATTAGCAACGAAATGTTTGTTATAAAACAAATTTATGTTTTTTCTAATATTTTGTTAAGGAAAATATTTGTTCAAATGTGACCACCGGAAAATATGTTTACCCATGTTAGCACCTGCCGTTGTTTGACAGCTGCTTCAACATACAAAATGGGAAAATAAATGTGCGTAGTGTGATCACAAAACAAGTTGTGTATTTATTTACCTAAATTTTTGTTAAGCACGAACCAACATATTTGCAGCAAATGTTTCCCCAATGTGACCGTACTTTAAAATTTTTTTTATGTTGAAAATATTACTACATTACCAATTAGTTTTTTAAGCAGAACGTATCAGTACCGATTTCAATTGCCGATACACCTCTCATCAGCGTTCAATTGTCCATCTTTACAATTTTTCGTAAAGTGGATTCTAATTGGGAAGAATATCAACTATTTAACCATTTTTCAACAGAAATAAAATACGAGAATTAATTTTTAATTCATTTTATTCTACATTGAAACAGTGCTGGCTAGTACGAAATTCGCCCATCACTGGCTGGAAATTACTAACAATCAACATAAACTCATAGTCCGTTATTACAAAGTATTCTACTTTGCAATTTTAACGTTTTTGTTGTTTTTACTCTATATTAAGGGAATTCACATTTTACTGTGATCCTTGTTATTAGGGTATGTAGCTCGTGCCCAAGCTGAATTAATATACATATATGGGTCCTCCCAGGTAAAAAGTACCTTACCTTAGTATCCTATGTCCTTCTCCTGGTTCTAAGGTACCTCCCCACCAATTTTCAGCCAAATCTGTTCAGCCGTTCTTGAATTATAAATAGTGTAACTAATACGAGTTTCTTTTATATACATATATAAAAATCCCCTCAAAAACCCAGAAATCCTGGAAAATTTCCTGGGAAAAGGTGGCAACACTGGACGGGAATTTCCAAAAACTTGGACAAAAATCCTCTCAAAATGCCAGAAATCCCGGAAAATTACCCGGGAAAAGTGGCAACACTGTGGGAACACTGTGTAGTCATCCTACATAGACTATACAAAAAAGAAGTTTACACTTCAAAAAACAAAAGACTTAAGAAACAAACTTAGTGTGAGGTTTTTTCGTTTCATAATAAAATTCCAGGTTTTTTCGTTTCATAAACAAAAGACTTAAGAAACAAACTTTTCAAAATTTCTTGATTCGGTCGCCTCAAAGCACGCGATAGAAGCTATGCAATAGCTTAAAAAAAACCGCATTTAAATACAAATTAATAAAATTAATATTAACTAAAAAAGTATTTAATTAACATCCCAATAACTCTATAATAGAAAATCAATTACGTTTCATGAGAAATATTTAATTTAATAGAAAATAAAATGCATTATATTATTGTTTTTAACACGATTTTCTAGTATGATTAAAAGAAATATTATAAAATTGTATTGCAATATGAAATCATATCTATTTTTGTTGTATTGTATAAATTTTAATGTAGTACATATTTATTTTACACAAATTCCATGCTCATTAATTGTGACTAATTGGTTTAAGCAAAATCTTTAAATACTTAATGAACAATAAGTTTGTCATTTAGTTCTACTAATATTATAAATACATATTAAAGTTTATAATATGTTTGTTCCGCTACAACGCGAAAACTGCTAAATGGATATGAAAGAAATTTCGTAGACGGATAGCATGGACCAGATTAAAAAATAAAATAGTATTTAATTGCTAAAAAAGGGACAAATCGGTAAATTATTATTTTTTTTTTATAAATTACCATGCCTTCTGCGGGCTGAAATCAGAAAAACTAGAAATTATGGTACCATTCTAACTTAAGGTGCTTTTTTATATTTCGTACTATTTTTTTTTTTTGAAAAATTCCCTTAATGATGCAGATTAAAATATAAGTTACTTTTTATGGGCTCAAAATGGGACAAATTGGTAGGTAATACACATTTTGCTACTTTTTGTATGTGTTTTTTTTTTAATTAATAAAACGTACATTTTCTGCGGGCAAAGTGATGAGAAAAATTTTAAAATTTGTACTTTTGTTACCTATTAGTTTCTTCGATACATTTTGTATATTGACATTATGACTTGTCCTAATGTACATTATACTTTACTAAATTCCTAATATACTCCAAAGGTTCTGTGGCGGCGGCGGTATTTATGCTGTACTTTGAGAGTTTGTATGTTTTTTTTAGTGCAAAGATTTCTTTCTACACTTTATTTCCTTTCTAGTAATTTAAAATTATTACGTCTGCTTTTCCGTTCAGTTTAATGTCTGTCTGTTTCTCTGTCTTGTCAGTATGTCTGTCTTTATATTACTTTTTGGTTTAAGTGCTGAGAGTGTATTCATGAATTACTTTAAAGCCCAACAAAAAATACATTTGTTTTTTTTTTTTTTGGTTTATGTTTCGCTTTTTCTTCGATTGTTTCATTTTGATTGTTTGTTTTTATTTCTACAGCTACTGTGTGCCACAGAATACATAGTATGTACTTATCAGAACAAATGAGTCACACAATTTACCTTGCTAGCACACTAATCCTTTTTTTTTGCTGCGGCTTTATTTTGCATACATTTTCATATTTGAAAGTAGGTATGCATGCACATAAAATATTATTTATGAAGATACATACTAGATGACCCGGCAAACGTTTTTTTGCCATACAAAATATTTCTACTGCATATTTTGGGTGTTATATAAAAAATAGCGAATGTATTGTAAGTGTGTGACGATGACCGCCGATGAAAAAAATACCAAACAATAATTTTGTTCTGTTTGAATACAAACGACGATGATTCTCCTGCATGAGGCGGACGTAGCACCATCTGTCATTCAACAACAAAAATAATTATGAGGCGGACGTAGCGCCATCGGTTGAGTTAATAGTTTAGTAACTACAGAAATTGCCCCCGCCCCCTCCCCTCCTCGTGCCCCTAGCGGTTTGAAAAACAGATAGTAGCCGATTCTCAGACTTACTGAATATGCATAAAAAATTTCATAAGAATCGGTCAAGCCGTTTCGGAAATACAGAAATTGCCCCCTCCCTCCCCTCCTCGTGCACCTAGCGATTTAAAATATTCCTTAGCAACTATTCTCATACCTACCAAATATGCATAAAAATTTCATTAAAATTGGTTGAGCCGTTTCGGAGGAGTTCGATAACAAACATCGTGACATGAGAATTTTATATATTAGATGTATACCATTTTTCATTTTCCTTTAACGAATTTAAGAAGACAAATTAACTTATTTTACGAATGTCCTGGGTGATTAATTTCATTTTGCAGGAAGTTCTTATAACGAAAATAGCAAAAGATTAATCGAACAGAGAAAAGGTCGTTTAAAATATCATATTGAAAATAGTTAAAGTTTTTGTATTTCTCACTTAAACTAACGTTAATATATAATGATGGTCCTTAAAATATACTTTTTTTATGATTCTGGGCCTCTTTTTTACCGGATTCCAGAGGTTTTATGAAAAATACCCATGAAGACAATAATAATCATTCACAGTAAACAAAACCAATGATGCTCATCAGTTAGAATTCTCCTGAAAATGACAATGACTCAAAAAATATAATTTATGGCTCCATGAAAAATGGCCCCAAACCCAACATTAAAAATGGCCCCAAACTTAAATATGAAAAATGGCCCCAAAAAATAGAAAAAATGGGCCCAAAGTTTGTGTTTTTGTTTTCAATAGAAAACCATTTAGTAATAATTCTCAAAAGGCAGTTTTGGAGTTTTTTTTGGGATATACGTATATTTCATTTACTCTGTTTTGGGGCGATTTTTCATTTTAATTTTGGGGCCATTTTTTATTTAACGAAAAATTAAAAATTACCCCAAACTAAAAATGAAAAATGGCCCCAAAGTTTTGTATTGAAAACCAACACGAACTTTGGGGCCATTTTTTATTTTTAAGTTCGGGTCAATTTTTCCTAAAGTTTGGGGCCATTTTTCATTTTTTACACCCAATTCACACGATGACTTTTGCGACATCGCTTTTTCGACGTCTCTTTTTGCTTGTTGGTGAGCGGTGTAGGGAAGAAAGAGGGTAAACAAAAAGACAAGATTTGTGTTTTTCAAGTCTTTTTTTTCTATTTCTCTTTGTTACTTTTCATTATTTTTCTTAATTTTCTTATTTTTCCTTGTTACTTGTCAATAAACAAAACAAAATTGGGAAAAAAGACATGCAACTAAAAGACATCTTATGAACGCGCACAAAGTTTTTGGCAGCAAGTTCAAAAGGGAATTAAGTAAAAACGACGGCGCAAAAGTCATCGTGTGAATTGGGTGTTAGTTTGGGGCCATTTTTCAGGGAGCCATAATTTATGTACTTATATAACTAATGTATTTTTTACATTTTGAACCGATTAAATTGAATATTAAAGCAAAAGTATTTTTTCTTTTTAGCAATTTATGCCTAAACATTAATTAACCCATATTTCGTTAAAAGTCTTTGTATGTAAATAAAACCATTTGCTTAGTTTTGATTACATTCTTTAGAATAGGGTGTGCGTGATGTTGTTTAATAAAAAGTTCATTGAAAAGAATAATTTGAATAACAAAGAAAAAAAACAGGCAAAATTAAAATAAAAAAAAAACTTCCTTGACTATAAAACCAACCAATACAAAACGGCTAACCAAGACTTTTGTGGAGTGCAAATAAAAAGACGATAAAATGAGTAACGACCCCAAATTCATGTCAGACAAAAATGTATATGTACATATCGAGCCTTTGCTGCAATAGAGTCATAACCCAAAAAACGAAGTTTTTGCAGAAAACGTGTTTAAGATTTTGAATTCGCTAACAAAAATTAATGATGAAAAAAAATTTAATTTTTCTCTGAAAAGTTTAGCATATAAGATATTTGGATGACATTTTTACTGCATTACTAACAATTAATTATTACTGCAGTATTTACTCAAAAATCATATATTTTGAGTTATGACTCTGTTGCAGCAAAGGCTCGATGTGTACATAGTAGTACATACACGCATGCGTGTATCTACATTCATATGAGGCATTCACACCATTCACTGATTAATGTAGCGATGATGATGATGTTGCTGTAAATAATGACAAAATGAAAAGTGTATGTCTTTATAAACTAAATAGCAATGAATTTATTAAAAATTTCTATAAAGCTGTAAATAAAATTCAACACTGAACAAAGACAACGAACAAATAAACGACAAGACTAGATTATTAGTCAGCCTGCCTACCAAGCAGCCAAATGGTCGTCTGTCTTATAAGACACTTGGTTATCGTTATTGCATTTGACTTTAGCACCAGCCAATCCGAACAACTGCTGATAAAAATATTTCTTTTTCATAAATATGAAAAAAAAAACTATAATTTTATTAATTATGGGAAGTTTATTGTACTTTTGTATACATACATACATACATAATTATGTAAAAATTTATTTATTATAGTTTCTTATCAGAGTTGCAAGGAAACCTTATATGTTGTTAAAGAAATTCAATTATTTTGTGTATTTTTAGTCAAACTGATCTTTTCGAACTTCTAGATTTTTATTTCTAATAATAATAATAATTTAATTAAAAAGTTAAATTAAAAAACGAACTTCAATCGAGAATAATTGAATTTCTTTGACTGAAAATCAATTAGTTAATAATTTTTGTTGAATTAGGGAGAAAACTTTTTAAATTAACAATAGGTTTCGAATGAATATTAATAAAAATATATGTATGTAGTAACGCATTTACACTACGCAACTTTGTTGCGTTCAACTTCAATTTTTTCAGTGAGAAAGACAGAGAAGAAATATAAAATGTCAAACACAGCTGACTGTAGAGCACATATTGGTGTTGAGAGATATGTGTATAATATGTTAACAACAACACATGAATACTTTAAGCATAGCATTTTCCGTAAACAACATTCTGATCTATTGTTGTCTAAACTAATTAGAATGCTGGGTATTTCTTTTCAATTAATTGAAGATACATACGCCCCTATGTACATATGTACATACATGCATATCGATGGATTAATATAGAAAGGTTGTATCTCAACTTTTAGCTACTTTACAGGAGAAGGAAAGAACTCAAAATCTTAAAAAATAATAAAAAAAATTTTTTCTGAAGCAGATTTGTATTAAACCAGCCAAAAAATTTAATTCTGTTTTATTTTTTATTTGTTTTTTGAAATGAGTTAGGGCTTTTTTTGAATTACGGTAAATCTGTTATTCGTCAACATAGGAAACTGAATTTTTTTAAGGGAAGTGTATTTGAGTATTGTCTACCAGAACATGTAAAAAAACCGATTTTGAAAAAAAATCAGATACGACCTTTCTATATTAAACCACCGATATGCAAAATTAAAAACAAAACCCAGAACTGATTATAAAATAAATATTAATAAAATCAAAAAGAAATACATACTTACATGCATATGTACTACATACTCACAAATTATATTACAAGAAAACTTTAAATGAATATTCATGTCAGGTACGCTAATAAAAAACAATGAAAATAAACAAGAAGAAAGGAAGTAAATTTCAAATTGATCAAAAAATTAACAATCGATACAAACAATAGTAACTGAAATAAAAAAATTAAAAAAAAACATTTATTTTAAAAGTTTAAAAAATAAATTTAACAGTACTTGCGTTTGAGCAGACGGCTGCCTAAAGCCTTCATTGGAATCATATAAAATGCAACTGCTGTATAATTGCTGTTATTATTTTTGACATTTATTACATTTTCATTTATGTTATTACGTCGTCTCGAAATTTTGCGTGTTTGCAGCACGTGCTGTATTCGGTAAAAGTTTGTGTTGTACTTGATGTTTGTAAACTTTCAACATATTTTACCAAAATGAGTTATCAAGGTATCCATAAAATGTTTTCGTTGCTATGTATGTTTTACTTTGACATCTATTCGTTTTTGTAAAGAAAATATGAGGAAGATGAAAAACACTGAAAATTGGTCAACAGGAAATCAGGCGCCAATTATATCTTTTGTAGGGGTTTGGCTTGGTTTTGTTTCATATTTTACGATGCTTGTGACCAGATATTGTGAAATCATGGTTAAGGTTAATTTATTGTAACTACACAGATACAAACATATGTATTACATACATACATATATTAAGGTGGGCCTTTGTTGTATAAAAAGTAATTAAAATATTAAAATTTTTTATTCTCACCCTGTAGAAATTATTATAATCATAATATCTATTGTATCATCATGGAAACTCATTGAATTGCTAGTGCATGCTATAATTATTATTTATAAGGAGTGTTGTATAAACATACATTGTCCACTTTTCTAATCATAATGTTGTATTGTCACGAAAACTCAATGAGCTTTCCAAGTTTCGCAAGAATCGTTTAAGTAAGAATTTTAACTTTTTATATGCCCAATTTCCAAACCAAGACAATTTTGTGTGATTGACTTGATAGCCACATTATATAACCGATTTTTACAAAACTTTTACCATATTAAAAATACATATATATTTACGGAAGTGAACAAGATGTTGTGGGTTCAGTATTTAGAGAGCTATAAGCGTTTAAAGTTGCTATTAATATGTACACAATGTACATATGTACGTATGTATGTAAGGTGAAAAAAGAACACACCTACAAGCCATGCATGCGTTTTTTTTTTCAATTGGCTCTGCAAATAAAAGAACAATAACACATTTATTTCCTATGTATGTATGGGGGAGAATTGTAAGAATGTTAAAGAAACAAAAGGGAAGAGAGATTTTTTTGTGATAATATCTGAATAATAACAAATTATAATAATTTTCATCAAGAATCAGTTGTGTCGGCCGTTGGTTACATTTTTTTTTTTTTTAATTAGGACCAGCACTCAGGGGATGACCCCTACGTATGCAGTGCACTGTGCCGCAACTCAGGGAGAGGGATAGGGTAGAGAAGACAGATGTTGAAAATTTAGAAGACTTAACTCTTTCACAACTCTGCTTTGCGCGTTATGTTAATTTTTAAGGCAGTATTGAGGCGCATCCGGTGTTAAGTAGATGCATTAACTTTGTTAAGCTGTATTAGCAGGCATTTAATTGTATTACTTCGCCGATGTATCTGCAAACCGACGAAGGACAGCCATGTTGCGTACATTAGCTTGGAACATCATCAATCGATGTCGGAACAGTTTTTTAGTGACCACTGCTATCTATGCCTTCAGCACTTAAATAGTCCGACAACAATTAATACAATGGCTCACTAATGTACATTAGAGAAATTAATGATGTTGATTGATTTGCTCTGGCCAGGGTTTGAACCCAGGCCCCAAGTCATTGTTTGCTTAGTAGTCAACGCGCTAACCACTTCAGCCAACACCACCCTCAATACATATGTTCATACTTATATCACTTATAATAAGTTGCCTATCACAAATTCTTTAATCGCTCATTCGAACTTAAGTTCGAAAAAACTCAACAACATCTGCTAACTAATTTTTGAAAATCACATGATTTATATGGAACAGTTCCGAATAATTTTATTATATATGTACATACATATTCCTTATAATACGTTTTCTTTAATTTCAAATAACATTTTTCACACATTTTAATCAATTATATTGAAAAATTCATTCGAATTGAATTCGTTTCCTAGAATATTTGTAGCAACAAAAAAACCGAATAAATTTCAATTTAAAATAAATTAAATGAAAGTAATTGAAAGTTGATTGTTTGTGTGTACATGTACAATTTGTGACCTAATGGTCAATAATTTAAAGTTGCCTGCTTTATTTATAAATATGTAAACTTAAATATATTTTTAAGTGATTTTAAAATTATGAATATTTGTTTGCTACAAAAAGTATTTTCCCTACACGTGTGAGAAAGAGAAACAGAAGAGGGAGGAAAGGAGGTTGAATTTAAATGATTTTAAGCTTAAATTATATATGTACTACTTATTTTTGTAGGTACGTACTTTACTTTATTTCTTTGTTTTTATAAATGAACGCTTTTTTTTTTTGCATTTGAAGTTGTCATTATCAACGTCAATTAAATCTTTTAATTATTGCCCACCTGATTAGTAATACATTTGAGTAATTAAAATCACCGCAAATAAAATTCGCATCATTTACTCAGTCAATCACTCATTCATTTAAACTCAGAGAACTTTTTAAGTTGTCATACAACAACAAAAAAAAATTATAAAAAAACAGCAACAAAATTATTCAATTATTATGCATTCTGTAGACATGATGACTACAGCGTGACTACAAAGTACTTTTTTATTAATCAATGTATGCAAGTGTGTACATACATACATATGAGACTGTGTTGTTGCACACACATTGATTGCATTGCATACAATTGAAAAAAAATATCCCTTGATGTGTGTGACGCCGTACTTCCTACAAGGAAATTATTGTACACAACAAAGAAACATATGCATACAAAAAATGGAGGAAAAATACCGTTATCTATGTAGAATAACAGTGTTAACAATGTTATATACATATGTAAATGTAATAAGCAACGGTGTTAAGTGTACCGGGAGTTTGAATTACATATTTAGTTTTTGCAACAGAAATTATATACATACATATGTATGTATGTCTGAATACCTCCTTACATACATACATATGTACATACGTCTGTATTATATGTAAGTAGGTAGATATGTATCTATTAATTATATTGTGCCAAAGTAAATATTTCTATGAAGTTCTTATCTAAATTAAGGTTATTGAACTATTCACCTGCAGGTGATCCTCAAGATACTAAATTTAATCAAATGTTTTGGCACATCTTATGGGTACCTATAAAAGAGAACATCATATGTACATACTTTATGTTTACATAAGTACAAGCACACAAAGCTCTTTAACTATTTTCTGTAATATTTTCCTCCATAGTTTTATTCAAAACAACTTACATATAATTAATAAATTCATCTTGAAAATAACTTTTAATTTTCGATAAGAAATGACTTAACGAACATTCGGTCCATTTGTTTTTGAGTTCCTTGTACTCTTGTGTCTTTTAGTAATCTATCCTATGTCCATATGTATCAGCATATGTGAATATATTTTGTGCTATTATCATCAACACTCCTTATAAATGCACATCGTACTCTTTTTTTATAATTATAGTTTTTTATTTGTTTGTTTTCTTTTCATAAAAAAAAAACTTGATCGCACTTATACGCACTAGTACATATAAAATTGTATTCATAAGAATGTTTCGGGATTTTTTCTTTGTTGTCGTATTTTTTTCATACATATTTTTAATTAATGCTTTATTAATTTTATTTTTTGTTTTTTTTTTTTTTGTTTTAAGATATCTTATTGTGTGTTATCTCTTTGTCATTGTTCTTGTAAATAAACAATTGTTTTTCCTCATTTAATTTCGCGTTGAAGATTTTCTTTCTTTCACTAAAATAAAATTTTCACGCATTTTGCCTCTCTCACTTTTCTTGAATTGGTGAATCTCTGTGATAAAAATTTCCTAAATACTCCCTTTATGAAATTATTTTGTATGCTTCGTATAAGGATGTCGTACTGTATGTTTTAACCCCAAAGTTTGGGGAACATAAGTTGCCTTAATTCGCCTTATAAAATGTTATCGTAATATAATACATTCTAGCATTGGACCAGGCTTAGCGCGGACAATCGAAAAACATGTTTAATAGAAGAGTTCATTTAAAACACAAAAAGTACGTGATATTTTTATTAAAACATGAACATTAATATAAGTAACTTAAGTACATATGTAGTATATAAGTACACTACATTATTATATGAAAAATATCCATTTACATGATGAAAAATGGAAATCACCGAATTTTAACAGGATCATGCCGGTTACTAAATGTAGCTGGTTAATAGATGCCCGGATAACCGAGGTTCAACTGTATATATGTATTAGATATAATTACATACATATTTATGTACAATTAAGCATCAAAGGCACACTCTCCTAACAAAAAATATATGTAAAAATTAAGTTGTGAATTTTTTATTCGAACTGAGTGATGTTAAATCAAAGAAATTTTTTAATTTTTCAGGGGCTTAAGTTCGTTTTCTCTAAATTTAATTTTTGTTATAAATTAAATTATTATTTTAATTAGAAAGAAAAATCTAGTGGCTCTTAATACTTGAACAGACAAAAAAAAATTAGACTGCGCGGAGGGTTGAATTGACATCAGATGTTTCGCGACTAACCACAGTCTCACCATCAGAGTTGTCTACCGCTTAGACCTCACTGCCACCACGGCAGTTAAAGATCCTCTATCATTAATTGAATCTGCTGAATTACATGTGAGTTTTTACACTACAGCTTTTATCATTTTTAGTGGGTTGGAACTTTACTATACTTTTTCTAGATTTTTCTTTCTAATTAAAATAATAATTTAATTTATAACAAAAATTAAATTTAGAGAAATCGAACTTAAGCCTGAAAAATTAAAAAATTTCTTATATGTAAAAATTATTATGCTTGCGAAAAAGTATCTTATTTAGACTATTTTTATATTTAAAAACATGCCCTATATGATATACATAATTGATCATTATTGGTAAAAAAATAAGATCTATGTATACCAGAATGTAATCTTCTTCAATGAGGCAATAAGGCACCAAAACGGTAAGATATCTGTCAAAGATAAATTTAACATCACAAATAAGTTGTGCAGGATCAAAACAAAACTCTTCAAGTTTCTAAATATTTCACTGAATCCAAAATGTAACAAATTTCATACAACACGTGAAATATAAATTAGTTTTACTGTAATCAATGTATTTGTATTTTACTAAAGCTACGTTCACATTTATCAAATATTTGTAGAAGAAAGAAGTAACCATCAAAGAAACTAATAATTTATTTCTTTTAATTCCAATATATTTTTTTTTAAATTTTAAAAAGCGAACACATATTTTTTATAAACTGTATAAAAATACTTTTTTGAAGAATAAATAATTTTATTACTTTTTAAAAACATAGTTAAATAACAGTATCCATAAGCAAAACTAGTGGTTACGTTTTTTTGGACAAATATTTAATAAATGTGAACATATAGCTTTAGTCTAATATTTGTTTATCCGAAAAATTGCACAAATGGAATTTATTGTATGTATTTTATTACGGATCTCCTAAGGAAAAAATATATCCTTAGCTTCCGAACCCAAGAAACAAAAAAAAAGACGACGAAAACGGATACACCCCCAACATTAATCATCTGGCAGCTCCACAGTGTTTCCTCACTAATAAACACTCTTTATTCGCCCATACTTTTTCTCTGTTTATAAAAACTCTCCGTATGTGTGAAAAAAAACGTTTTTCGTTCATAAAGTTAAGAGAGCGTGGTTGTGTTATTTATTTGTTGCACATAAAATATAATTTCTATTTTATTAATAATAAAGTTGTGATTGCGCGCATACACAAAAACACTGTGCGTGCTATTAAACAAAAGAGCTTTATTTCTATTAAAATTTAAAAATAAATTAAGTGAAAAGTGAATGTGGGTTTATTTAAAATACATTTTTGAAAAACAAATACATACATACTTATATGCCAACATATTTCAAAATTTTCAACATTGAAAAACTAAAGATGAAATAAAACAAAAACGTGTGTGCGACTAAAATTAGACAAGTACAAGAAAACAAATTGCAGCCAATAATTAATGTTTCCAATCGATGCCAAAGTTAATTTTTTACTTAAGTTAAAAGTTAAAGAATTCTAATAAAATTTGCAAATACAAGAAGTGATTGACTTGTTTTTTTTTTTTTTGTTGAAAATTGTAATGTTACAAAAAGATTTGTGTTTATAACATGTCTTTGCATAGTTTTAAGTTATTAACGAATACTACATCAGAATGTTCATCAAACTCATCATCCTCTTCTACAATACATCGTAAAATGGATACAAAAACTAAAAATTTTACTTCATATCGTCGTCATAGTAGTAATAATGATCATTACAAAAATTACAATAGAGTGACAGTTGATGTTGATGATGGTGGCGTTGGTGGTGGCAATGGCTGTCGTGGTAGTATTAGTGATGATATTGGCGGCATGATTGTTGATTTCGATAATGTTGATGCAATTATCAATTATGTTATTAAAATGCAGTACATTTGTAGTAAGTACATACAGCCATGCATACATACATACATAAACACAAAAGAAAGAAAATTCAGTTTTTGTCTATGAAAGTTGTTGTTTTTGTTTGCTTCTTTATAACTTTTACTCTCAAACCAACAAACACATGCATACATTCAAACAGTAGTATTTCCCGTGTTTTGTTATTACATATGTACTTGATTTTCATGCTCAATAACGGTTAATTGCGTGCGTGTATGTTGTTTGTGTACCCATACAAATTAAAAACAATGGACTTTTATCGTGTAGTAACATGTACGTTCATTAAAACCCCCTTATATTAACGAAAATAAAGCGCCGTAAAAACTAACAGAAATTAATTCGTTTTAATAAAACGAATGTGTAGTTTAATTTTTTTTTGTAATACTTATAATAAACACATACCCTATGTACATACATACATATGATATGATATTGTTGATGAAATTATTTAACTCAATTGCTGTGAAGTGAACACATTTATTGAATAAAATAAATTTTTATGAGCTGATCTTTGTAAAAAAATAACATAAAAAATTGTAGACTGAATTTAATATCTATATAGGTAGGTATAATAAATTTGAAATTTGAAAATTTTCCGAAGTACATATGTACATTGTATGTATGCACTTACAATTTAAATCAATTTTGGTTAGTAGGTACTTATGTACATATGTATAAGAAATATCAGTTAACTCTCGTATTCTATTTTGATAAATATGTAAAGAAAAATTTTAATATTTCTACTCACTAAAAGCCAGCTTGAGAAATTGAATTAAGCATGCCGATGTTAAATATTTCAATATTCCCATCTTACTAAAAATTTTAATTTATCAATTAAAAAAAATAAGCAATTGTAAATTAAATTATTGAAGTTAAACCGAACCTGCGACTAAAATCTTTTTAATAGTTTTTATTGCTTTTTTTTGGAAATCAAGATAAGCTGAATACGAAAAATGTATATTTATTAATTTCGGGCTTTTGTTCAGATAACGATCGATTTGCTTTTTTAGTGTACCTATAGTGAAAAAATTTTGTGAAAATCATAAAAAATTGCATTAAATTTTAACTTTCGTCCACTGTAACGTGACGCCTAAGCCGCCTAAATTAGCAACCTTACAATAGAGATGTAATTTAGTCTAATCCAACTTGCATTCCATAACATTTATGATACGAGTGGTGGCCAATTAAAATTTTATTCACTTAAAGCCATGCGATACACTATCAGCTTTACTAATACGATCCGTCAAAAATCTCGACATAATAATTTTAGGAGACATTTCCTAGAAACAAACACTTCTATTGGATTAGATTTGCATTTTTTGTGTGACCGACAAGATTCACCAACAGCAGACCTTTTGGAAGTGGTACAAAATTCTTTCAGACTTCTTTCTTCTTTTTTTGGACGATCTTAAGAAAATTTCAAGCAATCTCTCTTTTTCTTATAATTTCTAAAGATAACTGGTAATAAATAACAAGTAGAATATGAATAAAAAATATTTTATTGTTTCTTTCATTTTCATAAGTTATTTATTTAATAAAATTTCACTGCTTCCAAGCCATCATTGTACAAAAATATGTGTTATAAAAAAAAACACCTGGCATAATTTGCTTTGTGGTTTCGTATACTTTTATTGTGTTTAAAACAAAACTATCAAAGAAATATTGTCAGTTCGATTCTTATTGCCTTATAGAAAATTTTGATGTTTTATCAGAAAGAAACAACTTACTTCCCTTTCCTTTCATTTTTATTATATTTTCTGCTTCTTTCTTTTATACGAAAAATTTACATACGGGACTAATGCATAGTTTATTTAAATGGAGGTGAATACATTATGTACATACGTTTGTTTATATTTCATTGATTAAGTTAACTTGGAACAAAATTAATTACTTATGCCATGTCACAAATCTAAATTAAGGTGAACACAACAGCTGCTTATTGAGGATAAAAGGAATGTTTTATCTTTACCACATGATATGGAAGAGTTTCCAAATATTATAAGGGGTTGTGCAGGGAAGTGACCAAACCCTTTTTTCGTGCTTTAAAAACTACAGCTTTAAAACTACCAAGTTAAAGTTAGTTAAAATATTTTCAATTTATGTTGTTTGGTCAGTTAAGGGTTAAATTGCCTTCATAATTGCTTTATGAGTGAATCATTAGAGGTAAAAACTGTTGCCAAATAAAGTTATGAATACGTGTAGTCTCGTACACACAGTAGTTTCTTTTTTACCTTTTCTTATAGATATTTTTCTTTAAAAGGAATTTTACAAAACCTCAAAACAAACAGACAGCAAACGACTATTTCGCCATTAAGAAAGAAGATTCCAAAAAAAAAAAAATTAATAAAGTTTCATTTAACTCGTATTTTTTTCGTTGCAATATTTTCTTTACAAAGTTATAATTAAAAAATAACATCAACAAACATATTGTACAAATATTATATTGATTTATAGTTTTTAATATCACAATGATTCTTACCACCATAATAATTGCTTCCCTTCTCTACTTTGCGCTGTTTTGTGGACTTTTATATTTCATCAAAAAATTTCATCATCATGCTTGGCGTTTTCCCGCGTTTTATAATGTTTGTGTGAAAATTTTTATTTGTTTTCCTGGAAATGCACAATTTTTAGGCGAACGACCTGCCATAATAGCGCCACCAGAAAGTGAATGGTATCATGGGCGACTTGATCGTTATTCGGCTGAATCGCGTTTACGTGGCAGCAGCAAATTGGGAAGTTATTTGGGTAAGTTTTTCCAATTAAATTTATGTTGTAATTAAATAATAAATGGGTCCCATTAATTGTAAATCGTATAAAAACTAAGATATTTTTTTTAAATCGCTTTACATAAAAAAAGCAACAGAACGAACGTAATTATTGTAAAAACAAAACAAAAAAAAAAAACTACAAAATTTTGTTTTATTTTTCTAAAGTTCTAAAATTAAATAAACTTGAGAGCTTAAACGCGTTTTAAAATCGGTACATTTTGTAGGATAAACAAACACAAACTTATGAAATTTATAAAAGATTTCTTTTCTCGCTATCAGCCCCGTTGTTTGTATCAATAACAATTCCCTTCCTCTTAATATCATTTACAACTATGGGCATATAAAAGGTCCAACTATAATGTGCTTAATGTAACTTAAGAAAATGTGCGAATACACACAATCAAATGTATACAACTATAATGTACTTAAGACACTTTTCGTCAAGTGTCATTTGCTTAATGAAAGTGCTCTTTCTTAAGCAAATGACACATCAGCTGTATTATAAAAATTTTCCAATATACACAATAGATACATATAATTGCTTACAAAATTAAAAGATGCAACCACTGTTGGGTTTTTAGTACTTTTTTATTTTAGTTTTCGTTTACTTTATAAATTAATAAAAGATAAACATGGATTTACTTGTCTATGGTAATATATTTATAACTTTTACAAATTAAATGAGATTTCGTCAAAAATAATACATTTTAAAGAAATAAAAACGAAAATAGTTTTTGCAAAAGTACAAATGTTTGCAACTAAGTGTAGAAAGTTATTAAGCTCAATAAGTAAAATATAGCCACCTAAAAGTCTTCAGTAATTTACTTAAGCATTTGACATTAGCTTAAGTTACATTAAGCACATTATAGTTGGACCTTATGTCTTCAAACGGGAGAGAGAGAGCAAGTTCCTAGTTCAAAAGTTCAAAACATTTTGAAGTGAATTAATGCAAAACTACAAGTTCAAATTAAAAACAATATATATAAAACAATGTACGAGGGTAGTTTGTTAATTCCGTGACTTTCTGGATAAACTAAAACGGTTTACGCAAAAGGCGTTGAATTTTCGAACACACTCTCCTTTAAGATCGATGCTTTTAGTCTAGCGCCTTTAAAAAGTTTTTCTTTATTTACCCCAAATATATAATACGATTTCTTAAGAGAGTGGTCATGTCACACGGTTGCGCTTATGTTGGTTAGTTTTGCCATCTTGGCAAAAAAAAAAAAAAAAAGTGTCGAAAATATACTTTTGTCTAATCCCATTATTCATAAACGATTGATAAAGATAGAAAATTCGTACATTAAAGACGCAATAACTTTAATAATCGTTTAAGAATAATAATATTTTTAGCTTTTATCGTAATAAAAACATTTTTAATATATATTTTTTTAGTGCGAGAAAGTGATCGTAAACCTGGTTCTTATGTTCTCAGCTATTTGGGTCGTACAGGCATCAATCATTTTCGGTAAAAACTAAATTTTTTTTACTATTTTTGTATTATTTTTTATTAACACCATCAAAATTATAATAACTTTGCTCTTTGTCTGTTTTAGAATTACGGCAGTTTGTGGTGATTTCTATATAGGCGGTCGCCAATTCATTTCGCTTAGCGATTTGGTGGGTTACTATACCTCCTGCAGTGATCTCTTGAAACGTGAACGTTTAGTTATACCAGTGCCACCACCCGAGCCAGTCAATGACAAGAAACGTGTAGTGGCCATATTGCCATATACCAAAATGCCCGATACTGATGAATTGAGCTTTCAAAAGGGCGATATATTTTTTGTACACAATGACATGGGTGATGGTTGGCTTTGGGTAACCGCTCATCGTACAGGCGAACAGGGTATGATATTTAGGGAACTAGTAGATGATTTAGATCCCGCCATCGATCCCAATACAGTATTTCCTTGGTTTCATCCAAATTGTACGAAAAATGAGGCTGTTGATATGTTAGTTAAGGGTGAGTGATTTGATTAAAATATTTATGAATATTTAATTTTATACGTTTTTAAAATTGTAACGTTTTTATTTCCATAAACAGCTGGTCCTGGAAGTTTTTTGGTACGTCCCAGTGATAATTCGCCTGGCGACTATTCTTTATTTTTTCATATCAATAATCAAATCCAGCGTTTTCGCATTGAAAAGAAGGGCGTGCGTTATTTGATGGGCG
This sequence comes from Lypha dubia, assembly GCA_947311025.1. Classification (NCBI taxonomy): domain Eukaryota; kingdom Metazoa; phylum Arthropoda; class Insecta; order Diptera; family Tachinidae; genus Lypha; species Lypha dubia. The sequence goes on along the minus strand of OX371262.1, from coordinate 4,899,523 downwards.
GTCGTACCTTTGAGTGTTTGGATGCCGTTATTAACCGTTATCGTAAAGAACAAATTGTTGAGGGCCATTGTTTGAGTCATCCGGTAGTAAATGGCACGCAACCGGAATTCAATCAACAATATGTGGTGGAAAAGGCAGCAGAAAAAATTTATGCCACTTTGCGTGAATGCCGTGATCAAATTGGTTTGAAGAAAATAAAAGGCATTAAACATCACGGTCATTTGAATAAGAAATCGGATAAAAATGCCAAATGGAAACAATTATATTTTGCACTCATTAGCGAAGGCTCCGAAACGCATCTTTGCTTTTATGACAATCCCAAAAAGACTAAACCTAAAGGTCTAATTGATTTATCGTGTGCTTATTTGTATCAATGTCATGATTCCCTGTGGGAGAGGCCATTCTGTTTTCAGATTGTGGAGAGAGCTTTACCCTGTTTGGCCACTGTAACATATTTGTGTGCTCCTAGTCAAGAAAGTTATGTTGAGTGGATAAATGCCTTAAAGGCCCAATGTATCTCCCAGCTAAGCAAAGCCCAGAAGAAAGTACCCCGTCTAAGAGAGCTGCGTTGTCTAAATTTACACATTCTAGAAGCTCATAGACTGCCATTTAAATTAGTGCCACATCCATTTTGTAGTATTTCGTTGAATCAAGTTAAAGTGGGCAAAACAAAAGTCAAAATTGCACCCGATCCAGTTTGGGAAGAAGAATTTGTGCTGGAGTGAGTATACAACTAACTAAAGAAAATACAGTTTATTTATATCCAAAAAAAATTTTTTCTTCCAGTGACGTGCCACCAGATGTAGTTTCTTTAACCATTACTTTAATATCGCGCGGTAAACGCGGCAAAGATAGTGAAGTGGCCGAATTAACCATTGACTTGGCCAGCTTGAAAAATGGTCAGGAAACTGAAGAATGGTATCAACTAACTGGCATGACACCCATGGGAGAGTGGGGCTCTTTACGTTTAAGAATGCGTTATTTAGATGATCTCATAATGCCCTGCGAAGAATACAGTCCTCTGCAGCAACTTCTACTCGAACCTGAGCTGTATTCCGTCAAAGCTTTAGCCGAACTTTGTCACAATGATCGCGTTCCTTTGGCCACGGCCTTGTTAAGAGTTTTTCGCCACGAAAAACGTGAAACCGAATTGATACGTGTACTCTGTCAAGCGGAAGTTGCGCGTGAAAATGAAACTACCACTTTATTTAGGGGAGCCAGTTTGGCCACCACTCTAATGGATTTGTATATGCGTACCGAGTGTACCGGTTTTCTGCAGGCAGCTGTGTCAGAGACCATACAACGTATTATGGATAGCAAACAGTCGGCCGAACTGAATCCCACAAAAATGGATGTCAACGATGATGCCTGCTCGAATGCTGAGTTCCTTTTGCAAATCCTTGATCTTGTTACTCATTCGATATTCACATCACCTGAAGCCTGTCCACGTTCGGTGAGATTTATTTGCAATTGTTTGCAGAAGGCAGTGGTAGCCAAGTGGCCTACAGAGCGCTTGGTTCGAACACGGGTCGTATCTGGATTTATATTTTTGCGTTTATTATGTCCGGCCTTGTTGAATCCGCGACAATTTGGTTTGGTTAGCGAAACACCGCCCACAGCGGCTACACGCTCGTTGATAATGGTGGCCAAATGTTTGCAGAACTTGGCAAATCTTATAGAGTTTGGAGGAAAGGTATGATATTTTATATACACCGAATTTTTTAAAGCTTTTTTGAGACTTGAAACATCAGATTTTTTGCATGGCAAGCATGGCAATACCTTCCGACTCTTATTATTGCTTAAAAATCAATAATAATAAAAACTAAATAAATACGTAAATGTTTTTTTTTTTTTTTGTTATTTTCAGGAACAATACATGGAAGTTGTTAACCCTTTTATATTAAAAAACAAAGAACGAATGATTGTTTTCTTAGATCAATTGTCTATGGTAACAGATCCTACAGCACCGCCTGGCTGGAATTCCGATCAAAATTCTAACCAAAATTCTCAAGATACTGGTGAGTTCTCCATTTTTATTTTTCATTAAAACCCTTATTTTCCTATCTCTATCTACTTATCTTAATTGTTTTTTTTTTTCATTTAGGCCGTGAATTAGCTACTTTGCATCATATTTGTGTTTCATACTTACCGGAATTGCAAGAATTGTCAAATATAATCTCAATTAAAAAATTAGTTACTGTTACCGATATGCTTACAAAACATAAACTTAAGTATCGTGAAATGATTAGTTAAGTTAAATGCGGACAAACTTTTTTATATTAAGAAAGACATTTATATACAAACAAAAACAACTTTTATAAGAAAACCATTAAGAATACTATAGCGATGTGTGTGTGGTTTTTTAAGATGATAAAGACATGAATAAGCAAAGTTTTTGTTTATTTTCGCTTCCTTAATTTGTTTTATTTCCTTTCTTATTTCTTTTTAACTTATACAAACCGTTTCTAAGTATGTATATTATTAAAAAAAATGTATGTACGTGGGTCACAAAAACGATACGCAACAAATTACCAAATAAATGAAAGAAAAAAATCTTATTTTTTGCTCGCTCTCTATTATAAACTATATAATAAAATATAATTTTTTTTTTATATATACACATGGGAAATTATAAATAACTCTCTAGATATATAAATATGTATATTTATAATAAGGGATATATACATACATATATAAGGGATATTCAACACCAATTTACAACGATTGATAGAAAATCGTATGAAAGGAAAAATGATCTTGATTGATTTTTACCTAGGCAAAGCAAAAATTACAAATAATATCATCTAAACTGAATAATCAATTAAAAAAATTTAAATTTATTATCTATCTCTTTCTCTCTCTCTTATAAATATAACAAAAACAATAATAAACAGTTTATATTGTTTAAAAATTGCTTATTTAACTCCTAAATTGCGTTCAAATAAAGCAATAAATATATAGAAACTAAACATTTTGTGTTGCGAAAAAACAGAAATCGTTTATATTAAAGCTCTCAAATACGCAATGAGAATCGGAATAAAAGTACAGTACAACCTCCCTAATCCGGACAGATATATGGGTCGATTATGGATGGCAACCGAACTCCAGTTGCGTTGCCAGTTACTGACAAATGTATTACGGATGGCAACTGGCAACTGAGAGGTTCCAGTTTCAGTTGCTATTTAGTGCTTTTCTGGCAACCACAAATTTTCAGTTGCCGGCTGGCAACGGAACTGAAGTGCGGTTGCTATCCATAATCGACCCAATAGTTTCAGCTATTGTCAGGACTACAGTTAAAATTAATTTTTAAACGCATATAAATTTGTTTTTATTTCCGAACAGAAATATAAGTACAGATAATAATTCATTTATATTTAATTAATTTATAAAAAAAACCACAGAAAAAAAAAATACTAAAATTTACCAAAAATAAAAATTTTGAAAAATAAGAATTTATTCTGTTCCAAAAATTGTGAACTTCAAAATTACTCAATAGTTGTTGTGATTAATTGATAAATTATAATTTGTACCTTTTTTAAATACTTTCAAATACATAATTTAAGACCATTTTTATAGATTCCATAAACTGGCCGAAAAATTTAAATGTCCGGATTACTGGATAGTCCGAATTACCGAGTGTCCGGATTAGGGAGGTTGTACTGTATTTGCAAAATTTATTTTAACAATATGTAACCATAATAGATATTTTTTTTTAAAGTTTTTAAAATAGCTTTTCTGGTCGTTACTTCCTCGAATGATTTCTGTAAACGTAACACCAAATTTAAAAACCCCCAAAGAATTATTGGGATTTCTTATGTATTTTTAAATGTTTATCAATCACAATAACAGAAAATTTCAATACTATAGTTGCTTTTTTTTTATACAAAAGCTCTATTTACAATATTGTGCAAATGGTGTTGCATCAAAGCATTAGCAAACTTTCCACTAACAAAATATACAGAAATCTTGCAATATGCTATAGTAATTTTGCAAATATATACTATGAAGCATGATTGTGAATAGCTGTCTCTTGTATCTCTCAATCTGTCTCTCTATCTCTCTAATTTTAAATAAATAAATTTTGGTAACAATAACAAATCCCTATGTTATTTAACTTTACGTTTTTTGCTAAAATATATTTATTCATAAATAAAAAAATATATTAAATATTTAATCCCTCAATTTAGCTTTTAGCAATAAAATTATACAGCATCAATTATAAATTTATCTTTATTAAACAAACTATTTTATTAAAGAAAAATATAGATCTTAGCATTTTTCTGGTTGCAAGTTATTTTCGTGTGTAATTAGTTTTTGACACCTGTCGAATTTTCAGTTATTTATAAAATTTCTTTCTTGTTTTCTTGTTTTTTTATTATGAACTATTTATTTAAACAAACTTTTTAAAGTTAAATTTTATTTTATATTGTGTTAACTATGTTTGATTCCTTGTAATTGTGAAAAAGGAATATAATATTGAAGGGTAGTTGACAAACAATTTTTATATACATACATATATACATAAATAATAAAAGAAAATAAAAAAACAAATACATTTTGCATCCTAGTCAAAACAATAAAAAAAATGTTTTTTGTTTCATTTCAAGAGAGATAATATAGTTCTCCACATACAGCCTAGAAAGTAAGACCATCATAAATAAAAATAAATCTGGCAAAAACTGACTTCAAATCAAACAGATTAAGCAAAATCGGCGCAAAAGCTTAAAACCCCATAAATTCATTTCTATATTTCCACAAAAGCTTAAAAAACAAAAAATCACATCGGCCCATAAATAGTAAACATTGACTATTTCAGGGTACCACTTGATTTCGGAGGGACAACTTACCTCTCCCAAAAAAAAAAATATGGAACCAAACTGACTGCAAGAAAATCGTATACAAATTTTTTAAAATCGGTCAATAAATTGACGAGTTTAAAATAAATGTAAGAAAAATGAAGAATCGCTCAATGGTAGAAAAACAATTGAGAAACGGAAACCCGTTTTAAACACAAAAATTATGAAAATCGGTCCATAAACTTAATTCGATAATATCTGATAAACATGCCCCGACTTTTCCAACTATGGAACACAAAAAAGAATTTGAAAATGGTTGGATAGGTTGGAAAGTTAATAAATAACAAACAAATAAATAAAATAATAAATTTCTTTTTTTGTTTGCGGATGGATATAATTTAAATTTAATGAAAAAATTTACATCCATTGGAGATGCCGGGGTTTGAACCCGGGACTTCTCACATGCGAAGCGAGCGCTCTACCACTGAGCTACATCCCCACATTTATAAATGGTGTCAAATGTTGGTTTTGTACTGTGAGTAATGATAAACATTAAAAGAAATGTTTTGGTAAAGTATGTGTCAGCGTTGCCATAAAGTTTTTAATTGGAAAATAAAGAAAAAAAAAATACCTGGGGGTAACTCTGTATTGCGATGCGATTAGAAAACTGTTCGCATTTGTATCATATTTACATTGTTTTCGCATTGCAATATAATTAATATAAGTGAAAAAATAAGCCAAAAAGTTATAATTTTTTAATAAAACATCATATCAGCAGTTTCTACTACGTTTGAGGCTAAATTACATAATTTAAGAATACTATGCTTCACAGATGCAGATGCTGAGAAGTTGTCTTGCTTCTTCACAATTTAAGCAGATGCTAAGAAGTAGAAGTAAACCTTGCCACTTTTAGATTAAACAAATGGAGTAAATTTATATGTTTAGAAATTGGAATAATAATATGTAACAAAAAAATATAAGAACTTAAAATTTTCCACAATTTATAGAAAAACTTTCAACATCCAAACTAACTGCCCAATGCTTAGGCAAACCTCAAAATGGAAACAAGTCTGCAAATATGACAATGATAGGTATAATAACTGCCACCCCGCATTGTGTTCTAAGCCGTAAACAACTCTGATGATGAGACTGTGGTTAGTAGTTATGGTGTCACCCCACCGTATAATAATTTAACAAATATGTTTTACATTTTTTTATTATTATTTTATCGTATACACGAGTTTCCTGTTTTGCAACTTTATTCTTGTTGTTACCCTATTTTTGAATTCCAGACAAACTATTAAAAAAATATAATACATGTCAATGCACTTTCCACGCTTTATCAAAATTATCTAGAAATGCAATTTTGTCAACACACTTCTGCTGTTAACAAATAATTCCACGAATTAAAACAATAAAGACACAAACAAACAGGAAACTCACAAAAATAAATATTATTAATAAGCAAAATAATAAAAATTACCAATAAGCATTTTTTAATAAGAAAACAAAATTGTAACAATAAAGTTTAGTTTTTAACTCTCGTTTGATAAATAAAGAAGTAGCAAAAGCTACGAAGAAATAAGAAAATAAAAAGAATTTTATTTTTTTTAATTAATAAAAAACCCACAAACATATTTGGCGACGAGGATGGGATCTCGCGAAAAGGTTTTAACCGTTTAAAGAATTAATTGGTTCCTTTTAGACATTTTAATGTTTAACGCGATTTCAAAAAAATAGAAAAAAAGGAAGAATCCTTATTCTAAACAACAACATTAATAAGTGAACTAAAAGTTAAGTAAAATAATAAAAGAGAAAAACCCTTACTCTAATCAAATAAACTAATTAAGTGAACTTTAATTTTAATGCACACATAAAAAGTGGAAAATATCATCAACAAATTACTACATAAAAAAAAGAAATGAAAATAAATATAGACAAAACAAATTGCCTTATACATTGACAGAAAATAATAATAAATAAAAGAAAAAAGTAATAAAAAACATTTTTAAATAAAAACACTATTTGAACAGTGGAAATATAAAGTGATTTAAAAGCACTATTTGAACAAGTGGAAATAGAAAATCAGTAAAACCGAGAAGAAGAACACCAGAGAAAAATCCTGATCAGCACTAAGAAGGAAGAGAACAACTATAAACAAGGAAGACAACTTTAAAAGGATATAGTAAGAATAGTCATAAGTTATTCAAAATTTTTTTTTCCTCCATAATTTATAACTATAAGATAATATTATTAATTACGTGTACAAAAATTGTCCACTGAAAATTGCAAATAAAATCTAAAAAATAAACAAATTTATACCTTCCTTTAAAATGGCAGAACCAAATCAAATTCAATTAGATCCCATTAAATACTTGAATTCAATCCCTCAGTATAACGGTAACCGTAACGATTTAATTAATTTTACTAGACTAATAGATAGAATATATCCGGTTCTTAGGACTTATGATGAACTTTCACAACTTGTCTTCTCAGACATTATAAAAGGTAGATTAGTCGGTAGGGCCAAAGAAATTATAGAAATTAATACGCAGGCACAATCTTGGACAGATATCAAGAGTATTTTAGAGAACAATTTTGGTGAGAAAAAGAATTGCGAACAATTATATGATGAGTTAAGATCTGTCACTTTTGAAAGTACTACTGTTGATTTTTATAACGAGATAAAATACAGACTACGGCGTTTGAATAACAAAGCCCTTTTGGTCCTTGGTGAAGGTGAAGCAACAAATCAGGTAGCCATTAACAATCAAAGATCTGCACTGCACATCTTCAAAAACAAAATGCCGGAACCAATGCGGACTGTATTAACTTGCAGGAATCCTGGAAGCCTGGAATTAGCAATGGATATTCTATTCGAGAGCGGATACGACCGCATGGGAAAAGATGGTCGCATAGTGAAGAATAGTAATAGCAAAGGGAAACGACAGAATAATGAAGAACAAGAAAGAAACATAGAACCTTCGGGGAGCAGAACAAATCATAATAAAAAATATAATTATAATAAATTTAACGACAATAGTAATTACCACCGAGGAAACTACAATTATCAGCAAGGCAATCAGAGCTACAATCACAATCGGTACCAACAACGCAACATGGAAAGATATAACCAAAACTATAACCAAAATCAACAACGCAATTATAATCCGCCCCAACAACCAGAACCAATGGAAATAAATAATGTACAACACTTTAAACCGACAACAGACAGTTACCAAAACGACAGTAAGTACAATCATCACTACCAACAAAATCGACACTACAGCAGATATAATAGACAAAACTATAATCAACCCAGACAGCCGGAACAAGGCAGAACAGATGTTCAAAATTTTCGGCCGATGGCCTCAACGGAAACTTACCATATATAATCGTTAAAACAAAACTAGGACGTTTAAGATTCATCATCGACACGGGAGCAACACATTCCGTAATAAATCCTGGAATTTGCCATCCCAAATGGAGGATCCCTTGCGATGTGACAAACATTAAGACATTACAACATACTATTACAATTTCAGAAAAAGTAGCAATCCCAATTTTTAAAGAATTTGGTGAATTTACAGACACCAAATTAGAATTTTTAGTCTGCCAATTCCACAAACAGTATGATGGAATAATTGGCAATAACATACTTAGACAAATGAAAGCAATAGTTAATTTGAAAGATAACACCCTAAAAATCGAAAAAACTGAAATTCCAATTCGATACACAAATAACGGTATCGAATACTATTTCGAAAAAAAAGGACTACATAAAGTTATAGTACCAGTTGAGCACAAAAACGGTTTAGTATATAATCCCAAAACCTTATTAAACGATAAGAATATCGAAATAGTGGAGGGAGTATACGAAACAGAAAATTATAAAATCAATGCTCTTGTTAAAGTGAATGGAAATTTACCACAACGGGTTATTTTAGAAACCCAGGAAACAGACGAAATAACACCCGAAAATTTTTATACAATTGAATCATATAAAAAAATAGATGTACCAATGTTGGAACAGATTCGCGTAGACCATTTAAATAAAGAAGAAAAAGAGAAACTTTTACCAATCATTAAAAAATATAATAATATATTCTACACAGAAGAGAGCGATCTTACATTCACGAACGCCATCAAACACGAAATAAGGACAACTAACAACATACCTATTGCGGCGAAAACATATAGATACCCCTACATACATAAAACTGAGGTAGAAAAGCAAATAGAGGAAATGTTACACAAAAGGATAATAAGGCCCAGTCATTCGCCTTATTCGGCCCCAGTTTGGGTAGTTCCAAAAAAATTAGACGCTAGTGGTAAGGCAAAATGGAGACTGGTTATAGATTACAGAAAAATCAACGAGATAACAATAGACGACAAATATCCAATCCCGAATATCGACGAAATCCTGGAAAAACTCGGACGTTGTCAATACTTTACCACCCTCGACCTAGCGAAAGGTTTCCATCAAATCGAGGTTCACGAAAAAGACATCGCAAAGACAGCATTTAGTGTGGAAGGCGGCCACTACGAATTTCTTCGTATGCCGTTTGGGCTGAAAACAGCTCCGGCCACTTTCCAGCGTTTAATGAATAACGTTTTGGGCGAGTTCATTAATAAAATTTGTCTAGTGTATCTAGACGATATTATAATATTCTCAACTTCATTACAGGAACACATAGAATCCATAACGAAAGTCTTCCAAAGACTAAAAGAAGTTAATTTAAAAATTCAACTGGACAAAAGCGAATTTATGAAAAAAGAAACCAAATTCCTTGGACACGTAGTATCTGAGGAAGGCATTAGACCAAATTCCGACAAGATAGCTTGTGTACAGCAATTTCCTTTACCAAAAACGCAAAAGGAAATAAAACAGTTTCTCGGATTAGCGGGATATTATCGCAAGTTCATGAAAGACTATTCCAAAATAGCCAAACCCATGACGAGATATCTTAAGAAAGACTCCGTTGTTGAATTTAAAAATTCAGAATATATCGAATCATTTGAATCTCTTAAAAGACTGTTGACAAATTCTCCCGTTCTAGCATATCCAGATTTTACCCAAAAATTCATTCTTCAAACCGACGCAAGCAAATTTGCACTTGGAGCTGTTCTATCGCAGAATGGCCATCCTATTTGCTATGCAAGTCGTAGCCTAAATGGTGCGGAACAGAACTACAGTACGATAGAAAAAGAACTTCTCGCAATTGTATGGTCAACAAAATATTTTAGACCATACCTCTTCGGAAGGAAATTTTTAATTGAAACAGATCATAGACCACTAGTTTGGCTGTTCTCCATTAAAGAACCAAACTCAAAACTTGTGAGATGGAGACTACGTCTACAAGAATACGATTATGATATAAAATATAAAAAGGGTATTATGAACGGTAATGCAGACGCATTATCTAGGATAGAAATTAATTTCAACGAAGATGAAAACTTAAATAATATTATTTCAGAAACAAACAACCCGCTCAACTTTTATCGGAGACAAATTGTAATTCATAAAACAATGTCAGGATCACTGAAAGTAAAAAACCAACAAATTTTCAAGAATAACAGGAAGACAATTTATGCTAAAACTTTTGACGAAGAAACACTAATAACTCTATTAAAAAATCATTTCAACCCTGATAAAACCAACGCAATTTTCATAAATGATGAATCTGTTTTTTACGAACTGAAAACTGTCTTTGAAAAATACTTTGGTGAAAATAGAAACTTCAAAATCATACGCTGTAAACACCTTCTTAAGGATATAACAGATGAAAACGAGCTGACCGATATAATAGGAAAAGAGCACATAAAAAACAATCATAGAGGAATAAACGAAAATTTCGCAGAATTAAAACTTGAATTTTACCACCCACAGCTAAAAATACGCATAACACAATTTATAAATAATTGTGATATATGCAACAAAGAAAAATACGAAAGAAATCCAACAGACAACAATATATAGTAAAAACATATATAAACAAATTTCGCAATGAGATTCAGAATAAAATATCTACATTAGAAGACGAAATAGATTTCCTAAAACACATTTACCAGATTGATAATGATATAAATCTACTCAAAGACCATACTGACGACATTGCAGGAGTCATATTTACTAGCAAACTAGGTATTATACCGACGGACTTACTCGACGAACAGGAAATTGAAATTATAAATGACTTTGAAAAGTATACTAAAACAAAAGTTGCCGTATCCTTTGAAAAAGAACAAATTGTCATCATCCTTTCCATTCCCCAATTTTCAAACATATCCTTTACACAAATAATCCTTGAGCCAATTCCCAATAAAATAAACAAATCATTATTTTTAAAAGAAAACAGAATTTTAGTTGATGAGAACCAAAATGTCTATTTTCCAAATACATCTAGCTTATATAAGAATCTAAAACAAATTAATGATCCATGTATCTTAAGCATCGTTGCAAATAAAATAGCAAGTTGTACACTTAGAGAGTATAAAATACCAGAAATAAAAGAAATAAAAGAAGGAATAATTATATTTAAAAATTTCTTTAACAACTTTACACACAATTGTAATTACAAAGGAAAAACTATTAATATAAGTCATAATTTTATAATTAAATTTGAAAATTGTCAAATCAATGTTGGTAATTTAACATTTAAAAACGAAAAACTAATTGTAAAAGAAAAAATTATTCAAACTAACTTTTTAAAAGAGATAAAAGAAAATGGAACATACACTGAAATTAAATTAGAAGATCTATACATAAAACAAATTAAATATGAAAACAATTTTACTGATTTTAATAAAACCCAAAATATACACAGAATCATTAATATAGCTGCAAATAGCACTACAATTTCAATATTGATCATTTTAGTAGTTACTATACCCATACTTTGTAAAAGAAGAGCAACTGTGCTCCAAATTTCGTCGGAGCCTCAAACTAACGGAGGGGGAGTTATGGTGTCACCCCACCGTATAATAATTTAACAAATATGTTTTACATTTTTTTATTATTATTTTATCGTATACACGAGTTTCCTGTTTTGCAACTTTATTCTTGTTGTTACCCTATTTTTGAATTCCAGACAAACTATTAAAAAAATATAATACATGTCAATGCACTTTCCACGCTTTATCAAAATTATCTAGAAATGCAATTTTGTCAACACACTTCTGCTGTTAACAAATAATTCCACGAATTAAAACAATAAAGACACAAACAAACAGGAAACTCACAAAAATAAATATTATTAATAAGCAAAATAATAAAAATTACCAATAAGCATTTTTTAATAAGAAAACAAAATTGTAACAATAAAGTTTAGTTTTTAACTCTCGTTTGATAAATAAAGAAGTAGCAAAAGCTACGAAGAAATAAGAAAATAAAAAGAATTTTATTTTTTTTAATTAATAAAAAACCCACAAACATATTTGTTAGTCCCGCAACATCATGATGTCAGTTCAACCCTCTGCGCAGTCTAATTTTTCGTTGTCTGTGCAATTATTACGATCTTCTCTGCACACGGCACTCTATTAATATTACTACCATCTTTACAACAACCTTTAATGTATTTTATATTTTTTTCTCAAACTACAATTATATTTAGTGAATAAGAAATTTTGTAGTTTTAGAATACAGTTAGTTTAGAATATAAGGAACAAATATTTGAAAATAAAATTAATTAATACTTTGCCTTCTATCGGCATTACTTATTTCAAAAACATCAATTTTTATCCTTGCCTTAAATCGGCATGTTAATATTGGCATTCATCTGCCATATATTTATATTTGCCAGTGGCGTTTATTAGCGCCGGCAAATTTCCAATACAATAAAATCTATTCATTCACCAAACCTTTACATGGCGATCCTGCCAGACACCAAACCTTTACATGGCGATCCTGCCAGGATCTTTCTAATAAAAATAATAATTTAATTTATAAAAATCAAATTTAAAGAAAACGAACTTTAAGCCTGTCATATTAAAATTTCTTTGATGAAAAACATAATTTAATAGAAAACAACTTAAACGATTAATACCTATACAATTGCATTAGAGCTATTAATTTTACAAAAGCAATAAAAATTACCTGTTGCTATCTGCATCCGTTGCATTTTTAAAATCGTTATACTTCTGTTAATAGTACATAACTTGTTTACATCACTGTTTCGGACATTTTTCATCCCCCAAAAACTGTAAACAAAATGAAAAACAACAACAATGCACGTGCTCGTGATTGAAAGCAACAAGCTGTAGAGTTTGTATACAACTTAAAAAGGAAATTTCTTTAAATATAATTTTATACACATATGATCTTAAAGCACTATTATGCTAAGATTTATTGCCATTTTCAATTATTAACTTAAAATTGCACCACCAATTACGCGCCTTTTATAACAAAGAACAAGAACACAAAATGAGAACAACGACCGGCGCCCATCCATTTCTATATTTATAATTTTATTAACTTTACTACCGCTTTTCTTTTTTAATTTAAACGCGCCCACATTAAACACCATTTTAACAATATTTTTTTTGTAGAAAAATAAAAGAATTTTCGACATTTATTAAGCAGTAGCAACCATCAAAATTTCTTAAATGAATGCTGAGCCGAACACGAATAGAAACTGAAGATGTGTGCATTAATTACAATGAGCAACATAGTAAATGCCTCTTCTATGCAACTATCAGAGATACCAGATGAAAAATTTTTCACCCACCAAACCTGCTATGGGGGTTTGTACTGGCAAATACATTTAACTCTACAAAATTGATTACATCTCATATAGAAAACCTTTTGGAAGAAATGATTTCACACCTTCTTATGTTTTTATTTACAGAAGCTTAGCGTATTAAACAACAGTTAACTAATTTCAAGAATATCATTAATATAAAAATGTTATACAATTTAATTAAGTACATGAACGTATGAAATTTAATTAAATTTAAAATTAAACTTACCGAATATTTTAATTACTAGATGTTCTGTTGTAAAATTTATTAGCATGTTTACGAATTTGTTTAACTTAAACTTTGCCACATACATATTTATTTAGATCATTTACTCTGCTTTTAAACTAAAATATTTCTAAGTTTGGAATTTTTTACTATATGTACGAGTATGTATTAGTATATATTATAATGACAAAAATAATGCATAAATAGTATTACATATTTTGGTTTATTTTAGACACTCTTAATATCATGGTAAAATGTATTGCGATTTACTGCATAAAATTAAATTTTAGTAGATTTTTCTTCTATTTTTTCTTGTGAAAAGTGTTTGAAAATAATTACATAGGTGAAAACTCAAAAACTCCTTGTTTCCATACGAAATCACTTTTATTTCATTAAAACCACTTTTTTGACATATGGCATCGCTTTGCCTTCTTAATAACAAAACACTTCAATTACTCTTAACTGCATTTTTTTAATATGCTCTCTTTATTCTCTTTGCAAAAATATAAACAATAACACGATTAAACCCTTCATTTTACGACGACGCCAAATGCTTAATAAATTAATTCTCGCACACAAACAAAGTCATTCAAACGATTCACTTTGCAAATAAATAACACCACATACACGTGAAAACACGAGTAAGCAAGTAGCCGCTGCAGCATCGCAACCACCATATTTTTCTTATCAGATTCACTTTTGCTTTTATTTTCGTGCACTTTTAAGAACAATTACACATTTATTAAATGATATTCTTTAAAACTAACACTTTAAATATACTTGTTAAACTTTTATTAATACTTTTATTACATTTTAATGATTATTAAGGGCCTATTTATATTATTTACTAATCATTGAACGAGGCCGTCTTAACTATGCGTGTGAGCTTTAAAACACCGGGCGACGAACTAATTTGTGTTATTCGTGTCAATGAAAGTAACGGCAGCAGGGATGCCAGAGGTGCAGATGGTTGGCGTATTACCCAAAAGTTAACTAATTTCAAATATATCATTAATATAAAAATGTAATACAATTTAATTATGTAAATGAATGTATGAAATTTAATTATAAAATTTAAAATTAAACTTACCATATATTTTAATTAATAGATGTTCTGTTGTAAAATTCGTTTTCATATTTATGTACATAATTGTTTAACTTAAACTTTGCCATATATTTATTTAGATAATTTACTCTGCTATTAAATTAAAATAATTCTAAATTTGGAACTTTTTTACTATATGTACGAGTATGTATTAGTACAATGATAACAATAATGTATAAATTGTATTACATATTTTGTTTTATTTGAGACACTCTTAGTATCATGGTAAAATGTATTGCGATTTACTGCATAAAATTAAATTTTAGTAGATTTTTCTTCTTTTTTTTCTTGTGAAAAGTGTTTGAAAATAATTACATAGGTGAAAACTCAAAAACTCCTTGTTTCCATACAAAATCACTTTTATTTTATTAAAACCTCTTTTTTGACATATGGCATGGCTTTGCCTTCTTAATAAGAAAACACTTCAATTACTCTTAACTGCATTTTTTTAATATGCTCTCTTTATATTTTTTGCCAAAATATAAACAATAACACGATTAAACAGTTCATTTTACGACGACGACAAATGTTTAATAAATTATCTAAATTCCACATACACACAAAATCATTCCAACGATTTACTTTGCAACTATATAATAACACGTACACGCATAGCTGCCAGATTTGACGATTTATCGTCATTTTGAAGATTTTGGGTCCTAAAAATGACATAGTGACGATGGGACGATTTATACCCTAATTTTGACGATTTTAAATAATTCAAGTTTGCAACATATATTTGCACTATTAGAGCAACCTTGAACTGCTGAAAATTGTAATGAGAAACTTTTTTAAAAACTAGTTTGCTCAAAACAGAAAACTTTTATTTAACTGATTATAAAAACAAAAACAATTTTTTAAATTTTGAAGACATTTATTTAGGAATATTTGCGTATTGGAAGAATCACAAATATATGCAAAAGAAAAATATGATATTAGTAATAATTGTGTTAATTTTTATATAGAGCTTTGTTATCAGATATTATCAAGATTTGATTTTAAAAATATGTCTAAAGCTCTTGGCCAAATTAATGAAGAAAAAAAAGTTGGTTTTCTGAAATTATAAAATAATTTTTCTATTTTGTTGAAGAAAGTAAAAACCAAAACCTAGAAACAGAGTTCAGACAATTGAAATTATTGTCCTGATAAAAACATAAAACTATTGGATTTTTGGAAAAAACTATCAGAGATGCAAACGAGGGATTCTAGTATTTTGTTTCCGATTTTGACTAAATTTATTACAAAAATTCTAGTTTTACCACATTATTCAGCAAATACGGAAAGAATATTCAGTCAGGTAAACGTAAATAAGACTAAAATATGAAATTTAAAAAGTCGTCTTTGGAGGCAATATTATATTCAAAAGATTATTTAAAGCTAAACAAATGTACCTGCTATGATCTGACAGTTGTAGCTGAATTAATCAACATGGTTAATTGCAATATATATTTGTAAAAACTTATATTTTTATTGTATAAATTTTATTGTAGCTTTTATACATTTTTAGAAAAAGTGTTTCCAAAAATGAAATATAAAATGCATATTTAACTAAATTGAAAAAAATAACTAAAAGATTTGACTTTTTTTATTTTTTTCCATACAATGTATAAATATATTTCAAAGTATTGGAAAACATGCAATCTATTTACATGTGATTTTATTGTGAATTCTAAGTGAAGTATTTTCACTTTTTTCATCTCTGTATTTTAAATAATGCTGTTTTTAATAAGATTTGTTGATTTAAGAGTTTTGTTATGTTTTGCCTCTAACAAAAATATGTTTTGTTAGTAAAAAAAAGCGGTTTTTTCATTTGACGTTTTTATGACGATTTCAATAAGCTATATTGACGATAATGACGATTTTTGACCAAAAATATGGCGATATTACCTAAAAAAATCTGGCAGCTATGCGTACACGTGAAAACAAAATATGATGCCAATATCTAATTAGGCATTATAAATAGTGGGAATTACTAAAGGAAATATAAAAGAGATGTTTTTGACGGAAATAAAAGTGATTTTTTATGGGAACATGGAGTTTTTGTTTTTGTACCAGTAATAAAAATATGTACTCCTTATAATAAAATTTATTATTTTTAATAATTGTCAACACTTCTTAAATAAATTTTGTTCACGAAATTTTAAAAGTTTTCGGTTAATTTTTTCGATATACATATTTTCAATTTTCACCTATGGAATTATTTTCAAACACTTTTCACAAGAATAAATAGAAGAAAAATCTACTAAATTTTAATTTTATGCAATAAATCGCAATACATATTACCATGATACTAAGAGTGTCTAAAATAAAACAAAATATGTAATACAATATATGCATTATTTTTATCATTGGTACTAATACATACTCGTACATATAGTAAAAAAATTCCAAATTTAGAAATATTTTAATTTAAAAGCAGAGTAAACGATCTACATAAATATGTGGCAAAGTTTAAGTTCAGCAAATATGTATGTACATATATACTAGATGATTGGACCGGCTTCGCCCGGAAGCTATTTTCTTGTATGGGGGAACCATTCTCACCACTCAGCAACCCATTTTTCCAATTTGGATAGGCGGACGTAGCACCATCTGTCCTTCAACAACATAAATAATTTTGTTTTACTTGAAATACGAACGATGGCGCTTCTCGTGAATGAGGCGGACGTAGTACCATCTTTCTGTCAATATGATGCGACTCTTCTCGTAAATGAGGCGGACATAGCGCCATCTGTCATTCAACAACAAAAATAATTTTGTTCTGTTTGAAATACGAATTGGGTTAATAGTTTAGTAAATACTGGGGGGCAATTCCTCCGCAGCATGTGCCCCTAGCGGTTTAAAATATATTTTAAAACCTAATCTCATACCTACCAAATATGCATAAAAATTTTCATTAAAATCGGTCGGGCTTTTTCGGAGGAGTTCGATAGCAAACATCGTGACACCAGATTTTTATATATGTATTAGATGATAATAAATTTAACAACAGAATATCTAGTAATTAAAATATTTGGTAAGTTATATTTTAAATTTAATTAAATTTCATATGTTCGCGTACTTAATTAAATTGTATTACATTTTTATGTTAATGATATTCTTGAAATTAGTTAACTGTGTGGTAATACGCTAACGATCTGCACGTGGCAGAGATGCTATTAAAAAAACATTTATTCAGTGAGATTGCAACCTTATAATTATGAAAGAAATTAAAAAATTTCTTATCAATTTCTCAGATCAATAATAGAAGTTGTTCCTTTTCCACAATATAGCGCCATGGCTACGATACCTATAGTATGTTTATTGCAAGAATTTATGCAATTTAATGATATTTCCTGGCAGAATCATTTAAAAACTAAGATTTTATTATTGAAATTATAACGAATCTTTAAAATTTTTTTTTTGCTAATTGTTTCAATAAAGACAAACAATATAAAATGTACGTATATATGTGCATATGTATGAAAATGACTTCCTATAGTAATTCCCACTATTTATGCTGTCTAATTGGATATTGGCATACCTGTTGCAGTTATTTTCATTGATACGAATGACACAAATGAGTTCTTCGCCCGGTGTTTTAAAGTTCACATGCATAATTAAGACGGTATCGTTCAATGATTAGTAAATAATATAAATAGGGCCTAAATATTCATTAAAATGTAATAAAAGTATTAATAAAAGTTTAACAAGTATAATTAAAGTGTTAGTTTTAAAGAATATCATTTAAGAAGGTGTAATTGTTCTTAAAAGTGCACGAAAAGAAAAGCAGAAGTGAATCTAATAAGAAAAATATGGAGGTTGTGCTGCTGCAGCGGCTACTTGCTTACTCATGTTTTCACGTGTACGCATAGCTGCCAGATTTTTTTAGGTAATATCGTCATATTTTTGGGCAAAAATCGTCATTATCGTCAATATAGCTTATTGAAATCGTCATAAAAACGTCAAATGAAAAAACCGCTTTTTTTAGCAACAAAACATATTTTATCAGAGGCAAAATATAACAAAACTTTTAAATGAACAAATCTTATTAAACAAAACAGCATTCTTTAAATAGAGAGATCAGATACTTTAATTAGAATTCACAATAAAATCGCATTTTTTTTTCCAATGTAGTAAAATATGCATTTTAAATATCATTTTTGGAAACATTTTTTTCTAAAAATGTATAAAAACTACAATAAAATTTATACAAATAAAATATAATTTTTAAAGAAAATATGTATTTGATACATTTACATATATGTATAATATATTTTACAATTATATAGTGCAATTAAACATGTTGATTAATTCAGGTACAACTGTGAGATCATAGCAGCTACATTTGTCTAGCTTTAAATAATATTTTGTATATACATAATATTGCTTCCAAAGGCGACTTTTTCAATGAATTTCTTACTTTAGTCTTATTTATGTTTACCTGACTAAATATTATTTCCACATTTGCTGGGGATAGTGGTAAAACTAGGTTTTTTGTAATAAATTTAGCCAAAACCAGAAACTAAATACTAGAGTCCCTCGTTTGCATCTCTGATATTTTTTTCCAAAAATCCAATAGTTATAATATAACTAGAGCTAGAAACTGAGTTCAGACAATTAAAATTATTGCACTGATAAAAACATAATATGTTTTTGGCTTTCACTTTCTTTAACAAAATAGGAAAATTCTGTTATAATTTCAGAAAACCAACTTTTTTCTACATAAATAATATTAAATGGATTAATTTGGCCAAGAGCTTTATATCTTTATATTCAAAATCAAACCTGGAAAATATCTGATCACAAATCTCTATATAAAAATTAACACAATTATTATTTTTATTTTGCACTTATTTGTGCTTCTTCAAATTCATCTCTGGCAAATATTGCTAAATAAATGTCTTCAAAATTTAATAAATTGTTATGGTTTTTATAATCAATTAGCTGAGCGCCCCGGCTTCACACGGATTCGATTTCGATTTACCTAATTAAAGCACATCACGACTTTCACGAAAAGTCATAACTCACAAACTCACCGATTTCGATAAACCATCTCCACGACCATAAGAACAAACCCTAAAAATTTACTCGAATTCGGTTTGACCGTTCGTGAGTTATAAAGTCACAATACACTTGCAATAATTTTTATATATATATAGATTAAATAAAAGTTTACAGTTTTAAACATACTAGTTTTTAAAAAGTTGCTCATTAAAATTTTCAATTTTACAAATAAATGTTGCAAACTTGAATTATTTAAAATCGTCAAAATTAGGGTATAAATCGTCCCATCGTCACTATGTCATTTTTAGGACCCAAAATCGTCAAAATGACGATAAATCGTCAAATCTGGCAGCTATGCGTGTACGTGTTATTATTTATTTGCAAAGTGTTATTGTTTATATTTTGGCAAAGAGTTTAAAGAGAGCATATTAAAAAAATGCAGTTAAGAGTAATTGAAGTGTTTTGTTATTAAGAAGGCAAAGCGATGCCATATGTCAAAAAAGTGGTTTTAATGAAATAAAAGTGATTTCGTATGGAAACAAGGAGTTTTTGAGTTTTCACCTATGTAATTATTTTCAAACACTTTTCACAAGAAAAAATAGAAGAAAAATCTACTAAAATTTAATTTTATGCAGTAAATCGCAATACATTTTACCATGATACTAAGAGTGTCTCAAATAAAACAAAATATGTAATACAATTTATACATTATTTTTATCATTGTGCTAATACATACTCGTACATATAGTAAAAAAGTTCCAAATTTAGAATTATTTTAATTTAATAGCAGAGTAAATTATCTAAATAAATATATGGCAAAGTTTAAGTTAAACAATTATGTACATAAATATGAAGACGAATTTTACAACAGAACATCTATTAATTAAAATATATGGTAAGTTTAATTTTAAATTTTATAATTAAATTTCATACATTCATTTACTTAATTAAATTGTATTACATTTTTATATTAATGATATATTTGAAATTAGTTAACTTTTGGGTAATACGCCAACCATCTGCACCTCTGGCATCCCTGCTGCCGTTACTTTCATTGGTACGAATAACACAAATTAGTTCGTCGCCCGGTGTTTTAGAGCTCATACGCAGAATTAAAACGGTCTCGTTCAATGATTAGTAAATAATATAAATAGGCCCTTAATAATCATTAAAATGTAATAAAAGTATTAATAAAAGTTTAACAAGTATATTTAAAGTGTTAGTTTTAAAGAATATCATTTAATAAATGTGTAATTGTTCTTAAAAGTGCACGAAAATAAAAGCAAAAGTGAATCTAATAAGAAAAATATGGTGGTTGCGATGCTGCAGCGGCTACTTGCTTACTCGTGTTTTCACGTGTATGTGGTGTTATTTATTTGGAAAGTGAATCGTTTGAATGACTTTGTTTGGGTGCGAGAATTAATTTATTAAGCATTTGGCGTCGTCGTAAAATGAAGGGTTTAATCGTGTTATTGTTTGTATTTTGCAAAGAGTATAAAGAGAGCATATTAAAAAAATGCAGTTAAGAGTAATTGAAGTGTTTTGTTATTAAGAAGTCAAAGTGATGCCAGATGTCAAAAAATATGTTTTTGTTGGAAATAATAGTGATTTTGTACGGGAACCAGTACTTTTTGTTTTTGTACCAGTAATAAAAATATGTAAAAATATATATATTATTTTTAATAATTATCAACATTTCTTACAGGCCGACCACACAAGCAATAAGTTAGGCAATTATTGCCGTGGCAACCTTCAAATTCTGTTGCCAACACTAAATATTAACGTGGAGACCGCACGAACATGTGTTTGAATACATATTCAGCAACAGATGTTAGAACACATTGCTGAGCAATAATGTTTTAACACATGCTGTCAAATTCAATTGTGATTTCTATGAAAATTGCCTTTGTTGAGCAAATAGAATAAAAAAAATTATGTGAGTCCGATCACAGGGGAGATGTGTAAACATGTAGTAATGAAACATTTTTTCAGCTGTTTACTAAAATGTAGAGCATGTAGTTATTTTACAGCAATGGTTTTCGAACTGTACAGCGCTAGCATAATTATATGTTAGTGAAAATTAGTAGCTCCTATTGCGCCATCTAGTGTTTATATTATTGCGCACTAGATGGTATTTCTATGCAGCTGTTAAGTTTCTCGGTACTTCTTGTTGTCCGTATGATTACACTAATACACTCATACACAGCTTACACCGTGTTATCAAAATCTCACATCTCACCAAAAATTTGTGATTATATTGTGAAAATCAATTTTACCCCCTAGCGTATAGATGTTTACACATCAAAAATTAAAACACAAATGTATAAATAAATGAAAACCACAAAAAAGTGAAACATTTTTGAAATAAACATTCATACTATTGATAATGCTGAATTTTTTTTACAATTAAGCCCGTAATTTAAATTTACAATACATATAATATACAACCTTCTTCAGTAAAATTTTTATATTTGTGTTCTAAGATATCTACGATTTCTCTACCACAGATACATATTTTAACACTGTCAATTTGACGTCTTAATTCTGCCAACGTTATTGCTTGTATTAAATCACATGAAATTGCTGATCTGGTCGGGGGGTTAAATAAATTTTTTTTAGATTATTTATTTATATAAAACGAGTCGTGGTACGAAATTTAAATGTTTGCTGTTAATATTTTCGATATACATACATATATTTGACTTCATTTCGTTATATTTTATATAAAAATTTTTATTAAAGTTTTTAAAAAGAATCCTGCATTCTTCGAGCACTTTTCACCTATGGAATTATTTTCAAACACTTTTCACAAGAATAAATAGAAGAAAAATCTACTAAATTTGAATTTTATGCAATAAATCGCAATACGTATTATCATGATACTAAGAGTGTCTAAAATAAACCAAAATATGTAATACTATTTATGCATTATTTTTATAATTAGTACTAATACATATTCGTACATATGTATAGTAAAAATTCTAAATTTAGAAATATTTTAGTTTAAAAGCAGAGTAAATGATCTAAATAAATATGTATGTGGTAAAGTTTAAGTTAAACAAATTCGTAAACATGCTAATAAATTTTACAACAGAACATCTAGTAATTAAAATATTCGGTAAGTTTAATTTTAAATTTAATTAAATTTTATACGTTCATGTACTTAATTAAATTGTATTACATTTTTATATTAATGATATTCTTGAAATTAGTTAACTGTTGTTTAATACGCTAAGCTTCTGTAAATAAAAACATAAGAAGGTGTGAAATCATTTCTTCCAAGACGTTTTCTATATGAGATGTAATCAATTTTGTAGAGTTAAATTTATATGCCAGTACAAACCCCATAGCAGGTTTAGTGGGGAACAAATTTTTCATCTGGCATCTCCGATAGTTGCATAGAAGAGGCATTTGTTATGTTGCTCATTGTAACCTAATGCAAAAACATCTTCAGTTTCCATTCGTGTTCGGCTCAGCATTCATCTAAGAAATTTTGATGGTTGCTACTGCTTAATAAATGTCGAAAATTCTTTTATTTTTCTACAAAAATATTGTTAAAATGGTGTTTCATGTGGGCGCGTTAAAATTAAAAAAGAAACGCGGTAGTAAAGTTAATGAAATTATAAATCTAGAAGTGGGTGGGCGCCGGTCGTTGTTTTCTTTTTGTGTTCTTGTTCTTTGTTATAAAACGTGCGTAATTGGTGGTGCAATTTTAAGTTAATAAGTGAAAATGGCAATAAATCTTAGCATAATAGTGCTTTAAGATCATGTATACACATTGTATTTAAAGAAATTTCCTTTTTAAGTTGTATACAAATTTTACAGCTTGTTGCTTTCAATCAAGTGCACGTGCATAGTTGTTGTTTTTCTTTTTGTTTACATTTTTTGGGGGATGAAAAATGTCTGCAACAGTGATGTAAACAAGTTATGTATATTAACAGAAGTATAACGATTTTAAAAATGCAATGGATGCAGATAGCAACAGGTGATTTTTATTGCTTTTGTAAAATTAATAGCTCTAATGCAATTGTGTAGGTATTAATCGTTTAAGCTGTTTTCTATTAATTTATGTTTTGCATTTAAAAATATTAATGTATTTGCAAATTTTAAAATGACTAGGTATAAATTTGATAAAATAAACGCTACCAGAACACTGAAACTTAAAAAAATTGATATTTCTATGCAGTAATGCCAGGGATAACGATTTTATTTAACTTTAATGATAGTTTCTGAAATTACGATTGACGATTTGATTAATATCTATACGCTTTGCTGCCATTAATTTTATACTATTACTAAAATTTTATAAATATTGACTCCGATTTGACTTGTATGCATTTATGCAGTTTTCAATATTTGAATGTGTTTTAGTTGAACAAAATATAGTAGATTTCAATAATAACCTGTTTTTAAACGTCTCAGAATTTCGTATACATATATGTATAAGAAAAACAACTGATTGTCATTTTTCCCGTTTGAAAAGTCAAACTCTAAACCATAAAATGTAAAACACCTTCTTTCTTAACGGTTCTTAGGTAATTGGTGATCACAATTTATAATAAAAAGTACTTACGTTCTCAGTTTCACTTGAAATAAACAGAAAGATATACTAAAAACGTCCATTAATTTTTATCTACATACCCTAATGTATGTATTT
This sequence comes from Lypha dubia, assembly GCA_947311025.1. Lineage (NCBI taxonomy): Eukaryota > Metazoa > Arthropoda > Insecta > Diptera > Tachinidae > Lypha > Lypha dubia. The sequence continues at coordinate 4,875,015 of OX371262.1, read as the reverse complement.
CTTTTGCAATAAAGTTTTAGTTTTATTTTCGGTCTGATTTTCCCGAGTTAAAGATCCACTTTTTTGTTTTTTTTTTTTTTATAAAAAATAACAATAACAAATTTTATTTTTATTTTTAAAAAACCAATATTTCGCTACCAAACAATGGGTAGCTTCTTAAGGGTTATATTACCTTAATATCTATATGAAAAAATGTTTTGTTTGTTTACAAATTTTTGATAGAAAATTGAAAAAATTATTTCAAAACACATTAAAAAAAAAAACAAATAAAATTAAATTATAGATATTTAGTTAATAGAAGTAGAAATTTAAGCTAACTTTTTGTAAAATATGTTGTTTTGTTTTTATATACACCCAATTCTCTTTTTACACGATATATACGTTCCCAATAAATTCGTGTAAAAAAAGATACTAGCCAAAGATGAAAATAGTAGATTGGTTCCAGACCTAAAAAATAACGTAAAAGTATAATAAATTAATAATAATTAATATTACATAAATAATATTACAGGTGATTTATGTGACATTGTGACCGGGCTACCAATATACAATAGTTAAGAAATAGTTATAATTAAACACAATTCTGATTTTCAATTATAATTAATAATGCAGCGATTTGGAAATTATTTAAAACTTACCTGTTATTGAGTTGATAAATTTGTACGAGCACTAACTTTACAGCAATTAAACGTCTTTTCTTTTCTATTCTCAAAACCATACTAATTTGCGTACATAATACATTGCATTTTTACTTTATGTTTAATTCGGGGAATCCCACTCAAAGACAAAATACATACGCATAAATATAATCGACATAAACGGGATGCCATACCGTTAAATTAATTGAAATGTGTAATTTGTGAGCAGTGAGAATAAAAAAAAATCATAGAACATAAAAAATAAAAATTTATAAAAAGAATTTGTAGAATATTTAAAATCGTGTTAAAACAAAACAATTCGTGTAAAAAGAGAAAAATGTTAACTTTTTAACTCGTGTTAAATGAAAAGTCGTGTAATAATAATTCGTGTAAAAAGAGAATTAGGTGTATTAATGTTCTCTATAATCCTTAAGATATGCTTTAAAATAATTTTGTTAATTTGTTCATACAAAAATTAAGTTTTTGATTTGGCGCCAGAAAATGTGTTTTGAAATAATTTTTTCAATTTCCTATCAAAAATTTGTAAACAAACAAAACATTTTTTCATATAAATATTAACGTAATATAACCTTGAAGAACCTACCCATGGTTTGGTAGCGAAATATTGGTTTTTTAAAAATAAAAATAAAATTTGTTATTGTTATTTTTTATAAAAAAAGAAAACAAAAGAGTAGATCTTTAACTCGGGAAAATCAGACTGAAAATAAATTTAATAAAAGATCGAAGAAATTAGAAGAAATGTTTTAGTTTTATTTTATATGCTTTTCTTTGTCGTTAATGATTGTTTTTAATTCGTACATTTTTATATGAAGGTAGAATCTAATTTAAAACTACCGTTTACAGGATTAAAATATGTTTCTCTAAAACTAAATATCTTAAAAGTACTAATAATTTCAATAATACATTTAATATGTAAATACGCGTTTTTATTTATTTATGTTTTTATGACTAATGTCTTAATTAAATTGAAGCCTGAAGCTAAGATACGAATTACGGGTATAAATAAGTATGTGGTACAAATAATCATTTTTATTTCACTTTATTTTTTAATGTTGTTTAGTACATGAATTGTATTTGGTTGTATATTCACAATTATTTAAGAATAAAGAAAAAAATGTATAAATCTATAAAGAAACTACTGGAAAACTTTCTTCTCAAATGCGTGAAATTTTAAAAATACGTAACAGAATCAAGAAATGACAAGGCCAAAACTCTTAACATTATTTTAAAATTAATGTAAATTTTGTTTCATATTATTTTCTCATGCTATAAATTACATAAAATTATTTATAAATGTATGTATACATGCATAAGTATGTATATCACAGGGTTGTATATATACATAAACTAAAACTACAACTTGAAAGCAAAACTTTTCGCGCTTTTCAAGGCATCTATGTACATAAAAAACAGTAGTCAGGAAGGCAGGTATTAATATAATGTTATTTAAAGAAGATAAGTAATATTTATGGAATAAGAAGAACTGCTATACAATTTACTTTGTCTAAATTTTTCACACTAAACAACATAATTCTCCACACGTATTTAGTCAAAATTGCTGATCTAATGTATAATTATGCTAATAATTTTTAATTAACTTTTTTAAAATATGAAATAATATTGTATATATTTTAATAGGAATTACCAACAACTATTGCGTAAAATAAAACAGTAATATAACATTACAGCGGCCTTGTAAATTAAGTAATTAATATAAATTGAAATACATACATATGTAAATACATTAAAATTAATATAAAAAATCAATCTAAAAAAAATCATAAAAAAAAATATCAATACTAAATCGTCTAAAATTTTATAAAAATCGCCTCTTCTGGCAATGCTAAAAACATTACGCTGCATCTTCAGTTCTTCAGTTTTCTTTATACGCGTTGGATGTTGTTAGCGGTACGCGTTGGAAATTGTTGTTAATTTTAATGTTAAACATGCATTAATTTAGTGTCCAGTTTATGCGCATTGAATATTTTTCTTAACTTAAATTTGCACTGAAATATTTGAGAAAATTTGGCTAAAAAATCTTATAGTAATTAGTGATTAGTAATTGTTGTTTATCTATATGTTGTTGTGGTTGCAACACATGTAATCGAACAGGACCATTAAAAATATGTCTTTGTTGATAAATGAACAAAGTAAAATAAATACTAGGTTCATGGCATAGCTAAAGCTGTCTAATATACCAACCAATTACGTTACTAAAGTTCTTCTTCACTTAATTTTATCTAGATTTTCGTTTTCTTTGTACGCGACGGATGTTGTTGGTGGATGGTATGTTCGTCAATTTCAACTAATTTAAGTAATAAGAAGTATCTTAATTGTTTGACAGTTAAATAAAAGTGTCCTGTTTATTTGTATTAAAATAATGTTTTGGTTTAAATGAAATGATCATAGAAATGTGTAAAGAAATTGAATAAAATCTTATTGCGATTTAGTGATGTGTAATTGTTTTTTATATTTAGTTGTAGCTGCAAAATGTGATCGATCACAACCGTTATACTATGTTCACACGACAAGATAAAGCACTTGCTTCGCTTTCTAAAGCATGTTTATGAATCTAGCTGTTTACACAGGTCATGCACTTGCTTCGATTAGATAGTTCTCTTTTTAAATATCTACAAATAATTTGTAAGTTAGAAAATTTCGTGAAAAAATCTAAAATGGACAAAAAATTAAGTTAAAGTTGTTATGAATTTTTAAAAATTCACACACATATTTGCTGTTTCCTATTGTTTTTTTTATCTTTATGGTTTTAATTCAATTTTTCACTTTTAATTGAAGTTTTAGGTTTTTTTTTACAGCTAGTTCTCAGAAGAATCAATATGAATCTACTTGCTTCGCTCTCCAAATTTTGTATAGAGAAGCATGTTGCTTCGCTTATGATTGGAGTGTGAAGCATGAATAGAGAGCGAAGCATGTTTCGTGTAAACATAGCTTTAGGAATATGTAGGTATTAATAAATGAGTAAAGTGGATTGTTAAAGAAAATTTAAAGCAATAATAAATAAAAGTCGAATGTAAATAAACATGAATGAATAAAATAAAATGACTAAATAATTTGTAGGTATACAAATACAAATTAAATTTAATAAGTCAACAATAAGAACATCGAATTGAATATCGCTTTACCGCCCAACCACACCAGCAATTTCATGAGTCTTAATACAAGCAATAACGTCGGCAGAATTAAGACGTCAAATTGCCAGTGTTAAAATATGTATCTGTGGTATGGAAATCGTAGATATCTTAGAACACAAATATGAAAATTTTACTGAAGAAGGTTGTATATTATTTGTGTTGTAAATTTTAATTACGCGCTTAATTGTAAAAACAAATTTCAGCATTATCAATAGTATGAATGTTTATTTTAAAAATGTTTCACTTTTTTGTGGTTTTCATATTTTTAAACATTTGTGTTTTAATTTTTTTATTCTATTTGCCCAAAAAAAACAATTTTCATAGAAATCACAATTGAATTTGACAGCATGTGTTAAAACATTATTGCTCAGCAATGTGTTTTAACATCTGTTGCTAAATATGTATTCAAACACATATTCGTGCGGTCTACACGTTAATATTTAGTGTTGGCAACAGAATTTGAAGGTTGCCACGGCAATAATTGCTTAACTTATTGCTTGTGTGGTCGGCCGTTAAGACCTAAAAATTTTTGTTTATTTAATTTTTGTCGCTTGCAAACTTTGATAACTGGTTTAAAGGCCATTGTTCGTATGTACTCGTATATGATTCCTTTTTGAAAAGGTTTTACTTTTGTTTTCTTAATTTGATACATTTTTCAAAAAATAAATATTAGGCCTAAAAATTCTTTTTATGAAAATAAAAATACAAATATTTATTTCAAATTGTCCCGATGTTTCGTGAATTTTTTGTTCACTTTCTCAAGGCATGTCGTTTCAATATTTTTAAAGAAACATTTAAATAGATTTAAATTATAGGTCATTTAAGTTTTTAAAATTTTTTTAAAAATTGTTAATTTTATGGCGATCCTTTATACAATTGCTATTTTGTAATTTGAGCTCAAGTTATCCGTATCTTCTTTAATGTTTCTAAATACTTAAATAACCTATAGATAATTTAAATCTATTTAAAGACATACATAGCATATCTAGACATATTTCTATTTCAACACTCTCAATACAAAAAAAAAATTGCATGCAACAAAGTTGCGTAATGTAAATGGCATCTAAGTACCGTACAATGCCGAAGAACTTTTAACTATTTTGAAAAATATACAAAAATCCTTCCTATAATATTGCACCGAGCCCCAGCTTATTATTTTTATGTTTTATTTCTAAAAATTTTCTATATATTTTGCTGTTTATATAATTTTTTTTAAATTAATTGATTTATAAAGAGGCAGATTCCGAATGATTGGACCGATTCTTTTGAAACATTAGCTACTAAAAATACTCCCGATCATTAAGCTATTTTTAAAATTAAAAAAAAATTTATGCATGTTAAGACCAGTTAGGGGCTGTGCACATATTACGTAACGCTCCAACGGGGAGGTTTAAAGATTTGTTACGGATTAGAAATTTCGCACTGGAAAATTATTAAAAAGCGTGATGGTGCGGGGGGGGGGGGGGGCGGTAAAAAATCTCTGAAAACAGCGTTACGTAACATGTGCACAGCCCCTTACGTCTTTGATCGTCTGGTGCTCATTAAATATTTGATTTAAGAGCTACAATTTCTCTTTTTAATTTTGAACGAATTCATATTTAAAGAAAAGTGTTTTCTTTAGATTCCTTCCTATAGAAAAATGTTCTCTTAAGACCACTTTATGTAGAGAAATCGTCTCTTTAAATACTTTTCTATAGAAAAACATTTTCTTAATGACACTCATCGCACCCATTTAATTTTTGGTCAGCTGCTATATTTTGAAAATTTCCTTAAATAGTAAATTATCGAGAACGATAAGAATACGTTAGTACCGATTACGTAAAGACTCGATATTTTACAACCGATCTGTACTCATTATTTTTCCATTTGAAAAAAATTTACACAATTCTTTGGCTGTTTTAGTTCGATCGTCAGCTATTTAATAACATTTATCTGTCGTAATATGCTAATTTGATTTTTGAACTAACCCATTGTTAACACCTCACAATATTGTCTTGACAAGTGACAGTTTTTTCATAAACCACTTTTTCAATTGTCTTCATGACTGCATATTATGAAGACTATGAAGATCTTGATTTTTACATTATTTCTTTTATTATTAGCGGAAAACACTTATTATTGATTTGTCCTAATTATTGTCAGGACACGTCTGTAACGTTACGTCAAGACAGCATTGTCAGTTGTAAACACAGTGTAACAAAAAAAAAAAAAAATAAAATACAATAATTTTTTTTTTGAGTTTTAATAATTTTAAGCGTTTTTAATATACTATTCATTCTAGATTTACTAAAACTAAATACATATTGATTACATTAAGAATTTAAGATTAAGATTTAAGAAAATCTTGGAAATGTTTCTTGTTTGCTTTCTTTTCTTTTATGGATTAAATAAATATTCAGGCTTTGACAATTTAAGTTTTAATAGAAATTAACATGATATAATAACTATAAGGTCAGTTAATTACAGGTGTCAAATTTTAAGTTGTTTATAAAATTTTTTAAAAATGTATGTACATACAATCGGTTTACATTTGTGCTAAATGAATGTGATATATAAAAGAAGTAGAAGTATTGGAAAGGAATGTCTTTTCTTAAATTCCTGAAGATGGAGAGAAATCAAATCTTTAGAAAAAATTAAATAGTTAAAGGTTTATTTCCTTTCTTTTCGTATATGAATAAATAATTTTTATTTACTGTGAAACATAAACACCTACATATGTATGGTTTTGATTTCCGCAATTCAATTTTCCACCATTTTGTCTTATTGCATAAACCTTATAGTTATTTTATCATGAAAACTAACATAAAATTACTAACATACACTTGTTTTAAACTTAATCAAAAAATTTACACAATTATATATAAAAAAAAAAAAAAAAAAAAAAAACCTTAAAAATAATTGTTTTTAACAATAAAAGTTTTTGTAAAAAGATTTGAAAAACAAAGCGAAAAAAAATCTCTTCAGAAATTCAATTAATTAATAATTTACAAATTAATATAAATTTACATTTAAATACAAAGAATAAATTACTTGCTTTTGTTTTTCCTTATTTCGCCAAACTTAAGAAAAAAAAATTTTCTAAATAATTTTAAAAATAATTGCAATAATAATTACAAACGAGAGAAGTTCAGTTACTATCATCGGCATTTGTAGCAACAAACGATGAGCTACGGTCATGGATTAACATCGATAAGGTTTCTAGACTGCGACGTACCTAATAAAAAATACATAATAAAAGGGTAGAAGTTAGAAAAAACGCAAACATGGTAAAAGCATGATGGATGGTGTCACATTTTTAATATGATATGGACTTTGTGAAGCTAAATAGTGAAGCAATTAGTCATATTTGTTTTTGGGGTATTTCCTAAATTACTTTATAATCCTCCAATTGTTTCTTTTTCAATTATTTCAATACAATTAAGACCCCCCAGCTGGTGAAGCGTGGCACTTGATACGTTTTTATGTTTTTTGGGAATCTCCTGATAATGATAATGGCACGGCAGTTGTTTAAATTGTTACAAAAATGTATCTATCATTTAATTTTTTGTTTTAGACAAGCCACTTACTTGGTGAAGTGATCTTGGCGAATGAATCTTTATTGATATACATACATATAAGTATGTAGACATTTGTTTTTTAAACTCCTGATAATGTTTATGGCACATGTTGATTTATCACAGTCATATGACATTTGTTTACGTTATTAAAAGTAGGTTTATCATATAATCGTTTTAATATACATATATGTTTAGATCATGCATTTGATCGAGGCTGGTTGTGGTAAATGAATTAATGCCATTTTCTTCGGGAAAGCATCATGTTTATTACCACAATATGTAGTATGGAGTTTTTTCAACTTGTTACTCGTTTATCTATCATTTAATCGTTTCAATATATTTAGATGACATATTTGATCAAGTGGTCTTGGGTAAAGTAATTATGGCTATTTTTAGTTTTTGAAAAACTCTAGATTTGTTTTTTACTTGCTTAAAAAACTCTTTTATCGAATAACAATTTGATTTGATTTTCAATCATGTGATATATAATAAGCTTATTACAAGCTTATCTTTAACAGTCAGCAAAATAGTGAGTGATAAGATCAATTAAAAATGTTTCGGTTAATCAATAAAAATTTTTTATACATAGAGTTTTTTTTTAAACTATATTTAATTTCTGGTTATACACAATTTGCAGCATATGATGGCATTAATATTTGTGGTGTTCACACTGTTGTCATATCAGTCATATTCTCAGAATGTCTTTTTATTTTACAATAGTTTAAAAAAATTGTTGTTGTGGTTCAAACAAAAAAGTCATATAATAAGACTTTTTTAAGGTCCTTAGTCGAGCAGCTGAAACTCTTCAGTCGAGCAGGCGATAATATTTACAAGCCACCGCTATTTATTTGTGTAACTATGTGTTTGTGTAAGTGACCTGCCTAGTAGCTTGAGAACGTTTTTCCACTTGCCGCCGTCCAAAAAAATAGTTCAGCTCATGTTACATTTAAGCCAAAATGCAAACGTATGCGCACTAATCCGACTAAAAAATGGAGAGTTGTTAAATGTTTATCAGCAGGCACAATTATGACATTAGCACACTAAATTATGACGGGCTGTTCACACTTGTCATATTTTTGTGTGCTATTATTTTATGACATATGACTTTATGACTACCCCAATTGATAATTATATTTTATGATTCAACTCGTGATGCAAAATATTGATTTTTGATTAGCTTAAGTACCTTGTCCTGCCACAGTCTAACACTTATTGATCAATTGGCTCACTTGGAAGGAAAAAAACCAATTTTTTGTGATGCTCATTCAGGTAAAGGAACCTGTTAAATGAGGCAACAAGTTAAGGTCTTGCATGCGCATGTCTGATTATGCATGATTCAAGCAACTGACGAGAGCAGATTTTACTTCTACTAAAACTATTTCAAAAGTTAAATTATTTATGTAATGGAAAGCAACTTTGCCATTTGCAAAAATTTTGCAAGATATTCTGACGGGACATCAGCAAATTTTCCGCGTCTCACACAAGTTTAGAAAATTTTCAAAACAGAAACATCAGTTTTTGTCAAGAGCCACCCTAATGAACATATTAAAAGCTGATCAGTTTAAGAATATGTTATTTTACTGCATTTAAAATGCAAATATTTGTCACAAACAATAAGTACAACACAATGAGATAAGATTCAATAATAAAAAAAAAATGACCCCCTAAAAGAACGTTTCTTTCCGTCAAATTCGAAAATGAATTATTTATTAAAACATTTGTAATAGAAAAAAATTATATGCATTTACCTTAGCGATTTGTTCTAAATTCGTTTTAAGTATATTCTGAGCTTCTTCAGTACTTTTAAGTTGTAGTTGCTGCTGAAAGCGTAACGCTTCATTAAATATATCGTCATCATTGCCAGATCGCTGAAAGAGAAAATATAAGAAAAGAGGGATTTCTTAACATCTTTTCGTTTTAAGAAAAAAAGTTCATTCAAAACTCACCCAATTAAATTCCTCAGGAGATCGATAACCGTTAGTTTTAGCTTCTATATCTAATATCCGATATAATAGGAATATGGAAAATAATGCTAAGAGTAGCGTAAGCATAACACCTAGATAAACCACATGTATTTCCGTGGGAAATTTAAAATGTAACATTAATTTTTTGCTAACACTACTAAATATATTCATAATACGGTTAACTTTTGAACTTGGCAAAGTCATGACGGTGGTGGGCGAAGAAGAGGTCGATGGTGTGGGCGTGGAAGTCGCCGATGTAGTGGTGGAAGCACAGCCAGCAATTAAAGTTAATTTCGCTTCGCCTTCATATACAGACGATGTTGTGGCGGCGGGTTGTTGTAGCACTGTCTTGAGACCCAATAAATTTACGTTGCCACCACCAGCGCTATTAAAATAGTGGGCATGTGTCGCTGCTGGTGCCGAGGATCTTGTGGAAGTTGCATTTGTTGCGGTTTTGGCACTTGTCGGAATGTCGGAGTGCCTGATTTTATCGGCTGTCACATCGGCAATACTTAAATTCGAACTACCCGCCGAACGTCTGAGTAACGTTGTTTGACTAGCATCGTTATGCACAAGTTTTCCATTTGTATTGGAATTTTGCAATTCTGTAATTTGAGCAGGACTCTCATTGCCACTGATTGAACAGCTGCTATCATCTTCAATTGAGTATTCTTCGGAGACTTCTATATTGGCCGGATCTTTGGGTAGTATTTCGGGTATACCCAACGGTGGACAAACGCTACACATTAAACGAAAAGCTGACTCACGGCTAATGAAGCTGCCAAAAACATGACGTTCATCGGCGGTCGCCACACCCACAGCGTTTGGTATTATTTTAGCAGTTTTCTCTTTGGAGATTTTAGTAACGGATGAAGTGGGTATAACAACCTGAAGGAGAAATGATAAAAAAAATAATTAAAACTTTAAATGTTAAAGCTCGTTAGTTTTACATTCTCTCTTTATTCCGTAACTAATTGTGAACGTCACGTCAAGACAATATAATATTTATATACTTGATCTAGACAAGAAATGACTGCAAAGTGTAGTCATTTGCTACACTCTTAAGGCTTACAAAATAACAAAAATTTGTTAAATGTAGTCAATTGCTATCGGAAAGGACAACGTAAGTGTTGACGACAAACAGTTGCAGAATAAAAGAGATTTGCTTTCAAATTTTTCCCACCTTAGTAACATAACCAAAAACGTTTGAGTAAAATGCAAAATGTTGATCTGTTATATAAAGATGACCTTGCAGTAAAATATCACTGACTAGTGCACAGGAAAAATCTAAAAGAAAATGGAAAGAAAGCACGTGAATTTCAATAATGCCAATAGATAAAAAAAAAAAACAAAACAAATCCAAAAAAGTTTGTCTTGGTTAACTCTGCAGTTGCACGTTCAAGAAATTGCTTTCAAGTTGAACACATTTACTGTTTGTCAAAATTAATGTGAATTGACGTTGTGACGTAGGCTGTAAGCAACTTGATAGTCAATTTTATTTTCAAGATGCCATCGTCAAGAAAGAAATTAAAAATTAGATAAAAAAAACATAAAATCGCAACACATCACAATTTTTATTAATTTTATTAATTTTTTATTTCAAATAATATACATATTTTCGTAGAAATAAATACAAAAATTATTTACAACAGCTCTCATCAGCTGTTTACTGAAAAATTGAAAGAAAACTTGAAAGCAAAATTGAAATCAAGTTAATAGTCAATATCCAAATGTGTGAGTGTGTTAGTAAAAAAGTGTAAGTGTATTAAATCTTGAAACAAAAATTGAAAGAAAACTTGAACGTGGGGGTTACCCCATGTAAGCAGATACAACAGAATCAAAAGAAAAATGGCACACGAAGAAAATAAACCAACGATAACACTGGTATATGTGAGCAATTCTCGTATTAAAATTTTTTTCGATATTCTCTATGCAAAAATAATAATAGAAATTTACCGATAATATTTTCGGTTAAAACTAAATGTCAAGATTTTACTGATATTTATTTTATTTTTTTTTAATTAAAGTGAAAAAGCAGATTTTTTCATTAAAATAAAAAGTTAAAATTTACAGTAAAAATAAAAGCTGAAATTTTACTGATTTTTTCGGTAAAAAATAAGAAGTATGTTTAATTTTACAGAAATTTTTTTTAAATTAAAAATCAAAGTTGATGTTGTACCGATATTCTTTTGGACAAAAATATCAGTTGATGTTTTACAGATTTATTTATCAATTAAAAATAAAATTTATCGTAATATTTTTCATCTAAAGTCATAAATTCTATTTTCGCGCGAATTAGGCTATTTTCGGAATTAATTCCACCGTTCGGAACACCAAGTGGTAAATAATTTTTTTGGAGCATATTTTTATTAAAATTGAAACTTACAGTTTATTAGTTTCTCATCTTTTGACACCTGAGAGAAATGTCTGTGGAACTTTTTTACACGCGAACTCGATATCTCTTTGCGTTTCTTTTCTTTTTCGGGGGGCGTTGTTGACAAGGAACCATTCGATGTTGTAGCTGTAGCAGCAGCAGCGGCTGTCGCTGCTGCTGTTGATTGCTCATGCTTGGCCGTGCTGCTGCTGTTGCTACTTGCACTGCGGCGTGAAGGACTTATGCTGCGAAAACTCCCTGAAGAATTTAACGGCTGGGGTGTCAATGAGGTGGCACTATGTTTGAGAGATCTAAAATGAAAAAATAAAGCAAACAAAAAATAGTTTAAATTCTTAATTTGATTTCCAATTGTGAGAGTGTTTGTGATCCATATGTACAATGTACAATGTACATGTATATAAATAATTTTTTCAATTGTTTGTGTCTATTATCACAAAAAGGTTTCGTTGTAATTATTTTTGCCTAAACAACACTCGCCATTTTCGTCATATGATTAATCAATCACACGGTTTTTTTTAATTGCTATCGATTATAATTGTTTTAAAAGGCATGCTAAAGTTTATTTTTATTTTCAAATTATCGACATTGGACTACTACAAGAGTAGTCATACGAAATCAATCATAAAATAAATCATAAAAAATTCATGATAAGAAATGTTATTAAGCAATAAAAAACTATTTTGTATTCTATACAACCCATCATAGATGGGATATCATCTCCTAATGTCGCTTATTGTAGCCAAAGTATTTGGCCGGAAAATTGCCCCAAAAACTATCGGCTGATAGACTAACTGTCTTGATCTTAAACGTCTGCTTATTTAAAATAAATAAACTTTTTTTTTTATTAATATTTGTTAATATTTATACAGGCTAAACTTCGTAAATGTTAATACTCAGAGAAATATTAAGTAGACATTATTAACATATTTCGAGCAACAAAGGAAATATTTAATATCTAAACATCCCCTTTTAGTTAGTACGAAATTACCCATATCTGATTGGTCAGTACTAATATTCAACAAACTGCTAACCAAAAATTGTTTCAATATGTAAAAATGGAATAAAAAGGAATTTTAACAATTCTCGTATTCTATTTCCGTTGAAAACTTGCTTAAATAGTTGATATTCTTCCCAATTAGTACCCACTTGGACAAATGAACGCTGATGAGAGGTGTAGCGGCCTTGAAATCGGTATACTGATACTTTCTGCTAATCTGATTGCACATGCTAATGTTTTTCAACATAAAAAACTCTTAGTAATTTGAATTTTCATTAATTCAATAACAACTGAACTTGAGCCTGATAATATTTTTCTGTTAAAAATAACAATAACAGTTGAAATTTAACTGATATTTTTTAGTAAAAAAAAGCAAAGGTTTAACGACATTTTTTTTTTTCAGTTTCTAAATAAAATGTGGTCATCCCTTAGAGAATCCATATTTCTAAAATTTTTGTAAATCGGCTATCAGGGTGGTTATGAAAAGTAAGTCAGAATTGGCATTTGTAGAGGGCCACTTCGTCCACAAAACCCAATGGTTTTTTGACGCCTACGTAGACTCCTTCCTAAAAAAATACGTTTTTACTGCAGCCGCTATGGTTTTATACATTTGTCTACAGAGCACTGTTAACCTGCGAACAGAGCTCTGTTAAATTCTGTGATTTATGTCTAGGGTTTTATATTTTAAAATTTAACTTTACAACATTAAAATTTTACCGATATCTTTTTTAGTAAAAAGAAAAGTTACTAATATATTATTAAGCGATGCGAAAAATATTGCCAACATTTCAATTGTTATTTTCAGTCAAAGAAATAATGGTTATTTAAATTTTCAAACAGTTTATTTTATTATAGTTTCCGACCCCCTGGTTATGACGTTGAAGTAAATTATAAAAAAATATGCCTCTAATCAACTAAATATGTAAAGGGTGTTTTTTATAGAGTGACACACGTTTAAATCACCAATTAAAACAAGGAAATATATTTTTAATATCAATGAAACGGGCTTTATTGGAAAGAAAATTTAATGAAGTTAATGTTTAAATACTCGTATGATTTCTGCCATGTGGCCACCACGCCACGGCTGGCGCGTAGAAGGCGCAATCTGGAACACCAATTTTCAACAACTTTTTACAGCATTTGCAGGCGTATGTTGATTTCCAGGTGTTAAATGGTTTGTGGTTTATCGACGTAGACAAGTGACTTAACATAACCTCAAAGAAAATAATATAATGGGGTTAAATCACACGATCTTGGTGGCCTATTAATTAGCCCATTACGTGAAATTATTTTTTCATCAAAAGTTTCTTTGAGTAACTCAATTGTAGCGCCCGCTGAGTTTGACGAATAGAACAATTATTTTGATTAAAAATTTCAACAACTTGCACGCGTTGCTCTTGGTGTAAGTCGAGACAAAGCAAACTAAACAAAAAACAACTATCAGCTGTTCAATTGGTGCTCAAATAAAGCAGTGATGCCAACTCAAAGATGTAACACTCTATAAAGAACACCCTATACATACGTCAACTATGAACATACACGTGTTTACTTTTAAACAAACAAAAAAATATATTTTTCGATAATGAAAAACATAAATATTTAATGTTTGCTTAGAACCTTATCAAAATTTTGAAGTTTGTCTTGTAAAATAATTAATAAGAATCTAAAATTTTTGATTTGACAATATGTATTTTGCATTCGAACCAAAACACATGTATTTGTTCGGTCTGTCGCAAAATTTAAATAACTGTTTGAGAAACATTAGGGAAGATCATTTTAGATAATTACCCCCATATTAATGAACGCTTGGTAAAGTTAAAGCACAAAGTAAAACTGGTTTCGACATACAAAAATCGTACATTAAGCCAACACTAACCTTAATGAATATGGCGATTAATGAATGTTGGTAAAATGAGATTTTTTTCTTAACTTGAAACTTAAGCATTTCGTGTTGACTTTAATAGCTAAAAAAACGCAGTTTCATATACAACCTATTTATATTTATTAAATTTTAAATTTAATTTTGTTTACTTACTGCATGGAACAAAATCTATGTAATTTTGATTGTTTATCAGCGTCGGGCGGTGATAATTCTATCATTGAAATCCTATGCGATTTTTTTCCACTGTCCGACGAAGATCGATTACATGACTTTGTATTCGATTTGCTTTCTTGCATATCAATCGCAGAAGATTCTTTAATGTTATTTATATTCGATGATAAATCAATATTCATATTGTGTTCAATATGTTCAAAATGTTCCTCTTCATTCGTTTCCATTAAATTGATGTAATTGTTAAAAATTAAATCTTCAAATGATTTTATATCGTTTTCATTGCGCGGATGAAACACACTTTTAGCACTTGCCACTAAATTTGTCAACGAATCATATACCATTTTGACATGTCACATTGACTGTTTACCAAAAAGAAAAAATTGTCACTTAAACAAACTGTTTTTAAGGGAAAGAAAGAGTAAAATGTGAAAAAAATTCCCACTATTTTTGCTACTTTTTTTTTTAATTTAAACAACAGAATTTTCAATTATTATTGTGTGTGTCACATTCATTTCACTTTCAATTTATTAATTTTGTATTATTTTTAAAATGGATTTGTAGTTTTTTTTTTCTCCAAAGAGTTCGATTAATTTGATTTTAATCGTAACCGCTTTGAATGCTAACTGTTCAACAGCTAAATGCTATTTAAATATTTTTAATGCGAAAGCATTTGATGTTCTTTTATTCCATCAGTTTTACCTACAATTTCTCTGCTTGTTATTATTTTAATATAGATTACGAATAAGTAAATTTGAAAATGTTGTATGTGGGCTCCCGATAAACTCTATTTAAATTTTGTTTTTATTATTATTTCGTTGTGCTATCACAGTCCGTTATCAAGAGGCAAATATTAAAAAAATAAAAAAAAAAAAACATTAGACGAAAAAGTAAAATTGCATACGGGGGAGGAGATACTCGTAGTATACAGTCACAGGACTGGATAGTCGACATTTAAAAATTTAACTAAACTTTTAGGTTAAATTAAAAAGTACATGAAATAAAAATTACAATTAATAGGTACGAATTTTGCCACAGAAAAATTTCAAATTTTAAGAATCATTGTTTTAAAATAATTCCGAAAAAATTAAAAAAAAAATCCACTTCAATACTGACGCAACTATGAGAAAGCAGGGTTTAAAATTAGTTTTTTTATTTTTATTTATTATACTAGCGACTAGTGAGAAAATATGATCCGTTTCCATTTTTGATAGTAAAGAAACTAAAAATATTTACCTGATAACAAATAAATTTCCAGTTTTCTAAAAAAAATTTTGTACTTGACACTAGTAAATATGTATAAAAAATACCAAACAATAAAATATATGTAATTGTAATTTTTTGGGTTGCTAGTTGTTGATTCAAGGAGAAAAATTTTTAAATATTAGTCATTGTAAGATCGGCACGTTTGTCATACTAGTCGAAGTTGTGTTTGGTTGGACTGGCATATTTTGTATATGTGTGTTTTTGCATATTCGTGCGTGTGGCTAGTTTTCATTGAGAAGAAATTGTTGCTGAACAATATTTTTTTTTTTTTTTTTTTTGATAATTTTATTATTTATTGAATCTTTAGTTGCTGAACAATATATTGCAAAGAATTTATTTTCATTTTGTGTGCTAGTAAAAAATTTTACTAGTTGACAAGTACAAATTTTTTTTTAGAAAACTGGAAATTTATTTGTTATCAGGTAAATATTTTTCTAGTTTTCACATAAAATTATGGAATATGAGGGAAATTTTTACTAAATATATTAGTTTTTTTAAACAATGTGAGAAAGTTCAACAGCCGATAAAATCCATTTGAAGTTAATATTTCACTCCCAGTAAAGCATGAAATATCTTTAAAAAAAAAAATAGTTTTTCTTTTTCAAAATTTACTCATAAATGAGAGAGTTATCAGATAATCTTTACTTTGTGAGGGCGAATTGCAAAAATCACACTTTATATCTCGATGGTACTTAACTACTTTTGCAAATCTAATATATAAAATCTATTTAAACATTTTAATTGTATGTACTGAACTTTCCAACCCTGTAGTATAATTACAATAAAATATTGTGAGGACGTGAGATTTGCGATGAACAAGTATACTATTTAATACATATACTACTGATTAGTTAACCCTTAAAAGATGAAAGAAAACAATTTACTAAGAAACGAAAAATTTTTTAAAATTTTTTTCAGAGCTGGTAGTACAGAGAATAAAAAAAAACCCGCTCTAAATTAAAGTATATTTTTCATCTATTTGTACTTGGTGTCGTTTGTGATTAAATTTTTTTTTTCGTTCATTAAATGTCTCTCAAATGAAAAGTGGGCGAACTGTGACACGCCTATATAAATTAAATATTCTTTTACAATTACATATTTAACAGGCTTTTATGAAATTTTTCATATATTGATTTACTTTGGTTATAAATTTTCATAATTAAAATAAGTGGGCAGTGCCACACCTTCGAAACATAAATACATACTTTTTTGTGTTCATTTCCACTAAGCCGACGACTTTATACTTATCTAGAATTCTTCTGTACGCCAGCTTATCTCTATATTAAGCTTCAAGCAATCGTAAAATCGAGTTTTTATAAGATATCGACATTTTGAGGTACCAGAACTCTATTGTGAGTATTTTTGCAATGATCTCCGTGTGGTTGTATGAATTTTTATTTGCGTAGGTATGTAACACACTCATAAGGGGTTATGCACATATTAAGTAACGCTGTTTTCAGAGATTTTATACCCAGCCAAAATTTCCAAGCCGTAACAAATCTTTAACCCCCTCCCCCTGGGAGCGTTACGTAATATGTGCGCAGCCCCTAACATATGAACGCCTTATTTAGCTGATCTTAAAACATTTTTCGACATTTTTAAGATTTTAAAGAGTTTTCAAAAAAAGAAATAGTAATCGAATTCAATATCCAATCAGCTGCCATAATTCAATTGTATTTTAGAATTTTAAAAACTGCTTCGAATGCTGTAGATTCGATCTAAAACGGTGAACAGTGGTGTCGATATCGTTATCAAAAAATTTTACAAAAAAATCCTGTTTTTTTTTTTTTTTGTTTAAATTACCCCAAAAATCTGGGGATTCTGTAGCACTTTGCGTTTGAAATTAGCAGGAAGATCCAGAGTTGCCCTGCAACATCAATAGTATTAATTACCTATAAAGCATTCCCTATTTGTAATTGATTCCAGCTTGGGAAACGACAGATGACGCTGTTGGTGACAAATGAGTTCTATGTGTTAAGATTTTAATTTCATTATTTGAGAACGCATACGCAGGGCTGGGCAGTATTTGAAATACATGTATTTGAAATACGTATTTAAAATACAAATACGTATTTTGTATTTGTATTTTAAATACATAACCTGAAAGTATTTTGTATTTTGTATTTTAAATACATGTCCTGCAAGTATTTTGTATTTTGTATTTTAAATACATACAATAAATAGAAGTAGTTTGTATTTTGTATTTTAAATACATACAAAAAATGGCAGTATTTTGTATTTTAAAAACATAGTTAACAAAATATATTTTGTCAGTTTAAGGCCGTGCTTCACTATCCTACACAATCGTACGATTCATTCACAGGAAAATCTTGCAAAAATCTGACCGACTTAAAAAAAATCGTTTCAAAGTGGTGTTGTAGGTGCCACACTATCATAGAAATCTGATGCCAAAACATCTGGTTGACAATAAATACTCCTCTGATCGCATGAAAACTATCATTTTATGAAAATTTTCATAAAATTTTACAAATCGCACGACTTGCCAAAAAATCTGTCACACAGTTGCATTTTTAGTCCACACTACTATACATTTTTAGCACACATGTCATATTTTGCAAATCGCGCGACTGTGTAGGATAGTGCGGTGATGGTTGTTTGCATTTTGATCTATTTATAATAAGGGTAATCACGATGGTGATTGTGCAAATATGCATTTTGCAAATTTGCTGTGCATATTAGTGTACTTCGTGAGCGTACTTTTAAATTTATTGCATTTTTGTGAAGAGCATGTAATTTTGTTCACAAAAATGTGGCAGCCCATCAACAATTCTGGCAACACTGACCTCAGATGTCAAGTTACAAATGCATAAATTTATTATTTACTAATAAATTAAAAAAAGAAGACTAAAACTTTTTAAATTAAATTAAAATTAGTTACAAAATTAAATTTTCTTTTTCTAAACATAAAAATATGATAGTCTGTATGTCACAAGTTATTGTTTATTTTCGTTTGCAATTGATAAAATATGCACTACTCGTACTATCTTTGCGTGATTATCCTTAATGTATCATGCGTCAAACCAATAACCAAAAACTAGAATCGCTAAAAAACGTAACTATAAAAATTCTTAGAGTTGGCATCAACGCAATTCAGCTGTCAACTCTAAAGCATTTTTTCACAATGCGATTTTATTTTGCAGGTAGTACTGTTACGACAACAAGTTTAACAATAAAAAAAATAGCATGGTTCTTTTTGCATTGGGAGTCAACATAAGGGCGAACAATTTTCAACGTATGTACGTGCCTCTCACTAGCAAGAATTGTGTGAGCCTGTGTTAGTAACACCACCTGTAAAGTGAATACATCTTCAGCGTTGGGCAGTATTTGAAATACATGTATTTGAAATACGTATTTGAAATACAAATACGTATTTTGTATTTTGTATTTTAAATACATACATGACGTGCAAGTATTTTGTATTTTGTATTTTAAATACATACATGATGTGTAAGTATTTTGTATTTTGTATTTTAAATACATAACCTGAAAGTATTTTGTATTTTGTATTTTAAATACATGATCAGCAAGTATTTTGTATTTTGTATTTTAAATACCGCAAACCATGTATTTTGCCCAACTCTGCGCATACGTATGTATATATGTACTTCTAGAAATATTTCAACTGCCAGATAGCATCGTCTAAAGTTCCATTGCAAAAATTCACATTAATTAAATAAATGTTAACATTTCACCACCACAAGCAATATAATGTAAAATTTTCCAGGCATAATTATTAAATTGTTCATGTCAATATATCGATTTTTTACGATTTTCCTACTTTTGAATTTTTAATATTGCAGATAAAAACTTCTCACTCAGTACCCAATACATTTTAGACAGCAAAGCAAATAGTTGTTGCCACAGAAAGCAACAAGAAAACAGAATATGAAATTTTGCAGACACCTGGTATTTTTCCATAAACAATAAACTAATTAAAACCAACATCATACTTCAGAGACTGCGTTATTTGTCAAGTACTCGTGGCGTCGTTGTATATGATCTAAAGAAGATAATACTTGAAAGAGACTTTCGTAAAAACTTCTTCATAAGAGTGAAGAAAAATTAACATGATAATAACTTAACGTGTTTTTTAATAAACACCTAAAAGTTAAAATATTAACTAGAAAAAGGGGTTAAAGAAACGAACAGGTGTTTAATAAAATTGCGGCAGTAACAACAATATTGAAATCATTAATTCACCAGTATAATCGATATTTATAACTGATTGATAACAAGGGCTATTTTTAATCAATATGGAGTAAAAAGCTTTTATTGGTAATAAAATTTTGCGTAAACAAATAGCATTATAATGAAATGTTTTGTTACGAAAAAGCTTTAGAAAAATCTTAAATTATTTCACAATATTATAAAAGCAGGTGTGAGGCCGGCTGCATTTTTAAATTTAACGAAATCCAAAAAAAAATAGAAAGGACTATGTTAATACAGTCTGCTAACTAACTCCGTTTAGCTGCTTCGAACTGTCTTTGGGGGTGCCACGTCTGGCACTGTGGGACATATTTCTGCGAAAAAAATTTTAAAAATTTATAATTTTTGATGGAACAAATATTTTTTTATACCATTTCTTTTATTGGATAGATGACTTCGTTTTGCAATATATACGTGAATATTGAATTATCTAGGCGCACAGTAGTGCGTTAGGCCAAGTTCGACCACACAGTGTGTATATTTACACGAAACTATTCGAGCTGTTTTTACCCCGCTCATAACTTTGCTCCTCTTGATCATAATATAATGAAACTTAAAACATAAGGTCTCCCAACAGAGGTGACCTCACAGGGTAAATTTGAAAATTCTACCGTAAAAGCTTCCCGAGATATTATGGTGTGAAAAGTCCATATTGTAGTACATATTCACTGACTCACTCACTGACTTATCAATATTATTAGGCACTTCCAGCATACTAAAGAGCTGAAATTTGGTACACAGGTAGGTCCTGATGAGAAATTAACAAAAATTATTTTTTAACGGGCACTTTTTACCGGGGGGACTAGGGTTCCCCTTCTTTGTATAGGGCACTTCCAGTATAGCTAGAAAGCTGAAATTTGGTACACAGGTAAGGGCCTAGAAATGAGATGGAATTGTACCTATCATAAACTTGGTTCATATTTTGATCTCAGTACTTTTTACGGCCGAAATATTTTGGATAGGAACTTGGCCTTATTTTCACATTTGTGTTTTTGTGCGGATAAAAATTAAAGTTATAAGGTTAAAAAAATATTGTAACCTTGTGTGTAAACTTAGTAGGTATTCATTAATGGGAGTCTATAATGTAAATTATACGAGATCATTTTACAATCGGTCATAGTCATTAGAAAACATACATAAAATTTTTTTCGATATAAATTTTTTTTAATTACCGTTTAATTAGGAATTATATATATTTTTTCACATTTTATGACGCCCGTTTTATAATTTGGACATTGTATTTTATAAAAATTAAATAATTACTGAACATTTGCTTTTTCCCAACTAATGTTTCATTAATCAAATTTATTGTTCGAAATAAAAAAATGATTGTATGCAAGTTTTGCAAAATTGTGAGATCATTCTACGACTGCTATTGTTTTAAATGTAAATTCTGTAAAAAATGTTCAAATATTATAATAAAATTAATTCACACACGAGAATTCTAATTAAATTTTTATGCTGAAAGAAAAAAAAA
This sequence comes from Lypha dubia, assembly GCA_947311025.1. Classification (NCBI taxonomy): domain Eukaryota; kingdom Metazoa; phylum Arthropoda; class Insecta; order Diptera; family Tachinidae; genus Lypha; species Lypha dubia. The sequence continues at coordinate 4,853,268 of OX371262.1, read as the reverse complement.
AACAATTTTATGAATGAATGAAAGAAAATAAACAAGTGTTTTTGTCTTCTGAACACTTTTTGTTTGAGAAAAATAAAAACGTTGAAAAACGGTAAAAAAAAATTATGAATTATGAAAGATAACAGTGAATTAAGTTTTTTTTTGTTTTTTTTTATCATAAAATATATTTTAGTAGGCAACCTGGTATGTATTAGAAAGTCTTTTTGCTGTATAAAGTAGGCAACAACACCTTTTGATAAAAAAATAGGCAAAAAAAATTTGTTTTATTTTGAAAAGCTTTGGGAATATTTCTAACAACAAATAAAACAGAAGATTTTTTATCAAGCAAGTGGAAAATTTTGTGAGGGGAAGAATATAAAAAGTCTTAAGATACCTAAGATATTTAACAAACAGTATCTATAAGAAAAAAAAGATGAAGATAATAGATCTTCTTTAGATGTGATCATTGAAGAATACGAAATTGTGGTCACGTAGTACCAGACAAACGCTGAAGCTACTAAAACAGCTGACTACGTTTAAAATCAAATGTTAACGGGCTTGGTTTGCATATGTTTTTTCTATGGAATTTAATAGATTTGCGGCCCAAATGAATGTATCACGCCGAACTGATTTCGCTACACTGACTGACAACATCACCTTGTGAAGTCCTCATTTAATTTGCATTAATAAAACAGGATTAGGTGTAGTTGGTTTTTAAAAACGTGCATCAATGCAATACAATGATGATGATTTCGACGACCACCAGCATTATTATGCAATAAAGTGACAAATCGTCTGAGCAGTGGGAGCCTTAATAAAACAATAAAAAAAAAAATGATTAACAAATGAAAACAAATTATAAAAATGACTCATTTTTAAAAATCCATAGTTAATTCTTGTTATAGCAGGACGACTATAAAAAAAAAGTTGTTGTTGATCAATTGGTGATATGACTAATGGGTTAAAAGTATTAAATACCAAACAAATGCAAAAGCAATGTGTGTAAGTGCGTGTTCTTGATGATTTCGGGCTTAGAATGGAATAACAATCTACCGTTTTCAAAGAAATAGACATGGACACTAAGAGTGAGTTTTTAGGTGGCCGATCAGAGATTAACTCAACTTTAATCTGTATTAACGGTTTTTAGGATGACAATTAACTGCATTTACTTGAAAGTTTAAGCGGCCAATGTTGGTGGGTAAACCTTACTACAATATGGTAACACTACTACATGTATAAAAAGCCAGTTATCAAAATATTATAAACAAAAAAATATAAGAAAAAAAATAACAGATTTTTTTTTTAATTTTATACTGTTTTTTAATCTTTTCTCTGCACTCAAATTTTCTTTTCAGAAATAAACTTAATAAAACCCAAAATTTATTCTTCTTTTGCATAAAATGCACTGTTGCTTGGAAAAAAACATTGCCATTTGATGTATAGTGTTGCCAATTGTTAGTCTTCAGTATGGCCAATTCGCGCGGTTTAAGCGATCACTTAAAAACAGCCAACACAATTAAACTCGATTAAATTTATATTCAGATTAACATAAACGTTGTTTGAAATTACGCTTAAACTCTATCCTAAAAACTCACTCTAAGGCTTATTTAAGCACCATCAACAGCGAACATATAAAGAAAATGTTATTCAAACATTAATCGAAGCAAATTATCGCTGCAACAAAGCCAGTTTAATTGACGCTAAAAATATTATTTTTCTTTGTTGTATGTTTTATAAATTCAAAAATCCCTGACTTGAAAAGTTTTCCTTTTATCATCATTAACTATTTTTCAACGTTTCATTAAAAACTATGCAACTATTTAATCATGGCAATTTTTCATTTTAGAGATTTTAAGTTTTCAGCGCTTTCTTTTTGGCGACTTTTGCGTTTTGCCAATTTTGTTTAAGCGACTTTTTTTTAGTATTTTTTCGTTTGCATTTTGCCGATTTCTTTTTCGCTGTAAAGATATTTGGCAAACTTTTCGTTTTGGCATTTTTTTTTCGTTGCGTTAATTTTTGTAATCGGTTTTTTTCAGTTTTAGGTTTTTTTATTTGTGCGACACTACTTTATTTTGACAACTTTTTTGTTTTTGGCGGTTTATTTACTTGTGGAAATTTGGTTTTGCTGCATTTCCTATTTTGCAGATTTCTGCAATTTTTCCCATTTTTTTCGTTTTGGTAATTTTTTCGCTATGTATTTTTTTATTGTTTTTGTTGCTTTGGTCACTTTAGCCGGGTTTACCCGTTGTATACCTTCTTTTTTGTCTGTTTTTATTGGTTCGATTAGTGAAAAATTTAACTTTTTCTGGGAATCCCGCAACATCTAAAGAAATTAAAAAAAAAAATTCAAAAATGGGATCTTAAGTTATTCAACGTATTTTTCTTTTAATCTGTCAGGTACGGATAATATTTTTGGAAATTATGGTTTTTATATTCCGATTTTTGGTTTAATGTTTATTTTGCTTTTAATATCTTTTGTTTTGATTCCTTATATGTACATACGTTTGCTGTTTGTGTTCACATGCGTACGTTTAATTATCGTTTTAAATTTGCCCTTGATTTGAGTGTTTGCATTTATATCACATTTATTAGATTTTCGAATTTTTATCACTTGTTTTTGTATCATAACAAAAACATCTATTTTATATTTTATATATATGTTACGATGCAGCAAAAATACAGCAGAATTTATCTGTTTTTTTTTTAATTTATCTTGTTATCTTAACGAAAGAAAAACATACACAAGTCTTATCTAAAAGTTCAATTTGCATACAAACACTGTATATAAATTAAATTACATATATTAAATTAAAGTTATTATTATAAAAATAATTGTATGTATGCTTAGTGTCGAAATTTTGCAGGCCTTTATTTATAAGGCCTTCCGTAAGGCCTTTCTATAGCTTTTTTTAGATTTAGTACTCATGCTCGCTTGCCTTCTCAGGAAGGTCTACCCCACCTACTCTCTTCTAAAAATGCGGCTTTTATTATGTGTATGTATACAGTAATAAAGAAATAAATAGTTAACAACCAACAACATGTCGTCATCAAATGTAAAGAAAACCCTGAAATTGAACGTAATACAATAATCAGTATATTGTAGAGTTGATATTTTGGCACTTTCATGAGTTTTTACTACGTTTTTGCATTTCTAAAGGTAAATTTAAAAATAAATTTGTGACAGGTCTAGAGAGTCAATTTAGTATAGAAGACCTTCAGTCAGGGCTACTTAGGCGGGCGTCTAACAAGGCCTGATGAATAAGGCCTTCTACCAGGCCTGTGTAAGAAGGGAATTTAGAAGGCCTTGCCTGACTAGGACATCGTGTGTAAAAAATGTACGAGTATGGAATGCGGTAAGAGGGCTTTGTGTCTGTCAAATAATGCCTTCCAGAAGGCATGCTTAGTGCTTCTTTCCGCCGCTGGGTGGCTTTGAAAGCTAAAAAAAATTTTATAAGCGTGTGTGTGTGTGTGTGTGATTCCAGCAAATTGGCTATCAAATGATCGTTTACAATAAAATCGTAGTTTATATATTTTTGTATTTTGTTTGACAGTTATGCGACAAATTCGCCTGAATTCGATGTAGAATATGTGGAAAAAAAATAACTTAGTTTTGATTTCTTACCTTGCACTCGAATATTCGGTAGACGTTGCACAACCTATCGACGTTGATTGCAGGGATTCGGGTATCGATAATTGATGTTGAAAATCCTTTTTCGTTTTTTGTGGTTCACTAAAGGATGCTAATCGTACTATTGTATCAGTGTAATCTTTATCTAAAATATTTAAACACTGAACACTTTGACATTCAGTGTGTGTTTGCAATGGTGCCATGGGCGATGTCGGTAGCTGAGCAAGGGTACTAACGCTGCTGGTTGATCTGCAAAAAGATAAAAAAGTAAACGTTTAATTTTAAATAATATGGACAGTTATAATTAACACGTTAACACAGTTACAACGAACGATGTGGCATTTGTTTACCAAGTCTTTGGTACCAAGGCAGATGTCTGAACCAAGATTTTACTTATTAACCCTGTATCACAACAAATATAATTGGTTTCATTAAAGTGAGCAACTTACAAATATTTTTGTATAGAATTATTTACAGCTAAAGTCTCTAAATTGCTTTGGTATTCTAGGGTTAAGCTAAAGATCTTTAATGATATAAAATAATTCATATTTTGATAATGGACTCTTTTTTTTTAACTTTTTTCTACAAATAAATCAAAGCCTACTTTTAAGCATTTACCAAAAAGTTTAATAATTATTTAGCGGCAGGTGGCTTTATAACTAATTGATTATTTTGTTATTCTTTTTTAATTTTTAAAAGAAGTGCCATGAAGTGCTTTCATTTTTGTAGATACGTTTTTTTTCTGTAATAGATATAATATTCTTTTTGTTCCAGAAATTCTTAAACTCATCTTTTAGGGGACATGATTAGATTATTAACCCTTATTACAGTTAAGCGAATTGTCTCCATTTATTCAAAATGTTCTCTAACAATAATTTAAAATAAATTTAATAATTTTTAGAAATTTCATTAGCTTCAACTTGTAACGCGTGATCCATTTCGAGGTTCCCTACTTTATTAAAGAAAAAACACAGAAAAAAAAAATATAATGGAGAATGTTTATTATCATTTGAAAGAACATTCTTTGGCATATATTTTTTTGAAGATTATGTCTATCAAATGTTGGCTGTTGCTACGTCGCAGATGGTCCATTCGTTGAGTCCAATTTTCGATGACTCGTTCGAGCATTTCGACTGGTAACTGGCGAATGACACGCGTGATATTTTCCTCCAAGGCCTGAATCGAAGCGGGATTTTCCGCATAAACTTTAGACTTTACATATCCCCACAGGAAAAAGTCTAACGGTGTGATATCACACAATCTTGGTGGCCAATCGACCGGCCCAAAACGTGAAATTATGTGCTCACCGAAATGTTCTCTCAATAAATCCATTGATTGATGCGATGTGTGGGAAGTGACGCCGTCTTGCTGAAACCAAATTTCAGGCATCATATCATGGTACGATAACGGACGCCATTAACAGTTACGTTCGCACCGGCATCATTTTTAAAGAAATATGGACCGATGATTCCACCGGCTCACAAACCACACCAAACCGTTGTTTTTTCTGGATGAAGTGGCAGTTCTTGAATCTCTTCAGGTAGCTCTTCGTCCCAAATGCGGCAATTTTGTGATGGTGTTGCGAATAGTACGATCAGTAGGCCGATCATGTTGACCATAAGTTGAGCGAAGTGGACGAAACACATTCCTCACAGAACGTGAATTTTCGTAATAAAGTTGAACGATTTGTAAACGTTGTTCCATTATGAAATGCCAAACAATACTAAACAAAAAGAACATGACAGCATGACACAACTCACACGTGATCTGTCAAACAAAGGCTATTGAAAAAAGTATCTCTACTTGGATCACCCATTATTTTTAAATTGCTTTTTATTACTAACGATTTTTTTTTTGTAGCAAAATCGTCTAATATTTACTTGACTCTAATGTTCAGTTAATAAATTTTGTTAACCAACAAAATGATTAACAACAACAAATCAATTAATGATGGCATCATCAATTCTAATTGTTTGTCGTGTGGAGTGAAATTATCATTACCGCTCTCTAAAAAATAAATATAAAATAATTGAAAATAACAAATCAATAAAAAAAAGCACTTTATTTAACGCAGCAGTTAATTTTTGTTTTAAGTTATGTTTGAATTTTTAAATAAAATCTTATCCATAATCAAAAAAATTGCCGAAAACGAGACAAAAAATCTAAATAAGTTCAAGATCATATAATTTATTGGGCAAAATATAAAATAATTAAGAAACTTACTTTTTTGTTAGTAGTTGACTGGTTTTGATTAAAATGAGTCACCAGATTATTTTTTATATGCAACAAATACACTTGAAGAAAATTTTATCGTTATAAACAGAAAATAGTCAAGAGCTTGGTTGTCAATTTTTTTTTTAAATATTTTTAGTTTCTTTTTTGTAAAAAACAAACTTTAAATGCTTTTTTTCATAACACTTTATAGGTATAAAGGGTGTTTTTCTTTTAAACTTTTTAAATAAGTGAAAGAGAAAAGATCGCTACTAGACGTCGGATGTGGCGAGCTCCGAGACCATAGGGTCACCTGAATAGTGATACAGACAGCGAGCTTGATAAGAGTGAGAGGGAAAGATGTTCTAAGCCATTGCTGCCAAAGATCAGGCACGCTGATGCTGCTGAGCTTACTGTTTATGTAAATTTTCTTGCTGTTGCATGTTATATCCTGTCTTTTCATGCCCTGTTATTTTATGTCGTGTCGTGCCATTTCGTGTATTGTCATGTCCTGTTATGTGAGCATACAAAAACTCTGTTTTTATATTCTTATGTTTTAGGTAAATACGGCGAAATATGGCCAGCGAAATAATTTTCTTTGTTTTATTTTAATTTAATTTAGAAATTCACAAATTTTAAATTCTGTTTTTTTACGCTTAATTTGCCTACGACATATTTTGAAATTTAGAAATCAAATAACTGGCCGTTTACAATTTTTTTCACTATATTTTATGTAGGAAAAAGTTAAAATTTCACTTGACATGATATGATCATGGTGGTAATTGTTTTTTAAAAACTATTTTAAGGAAAAAACATTCTCGCAACACATACTAAACCCGTTTTGGCACCGCGAAACCGTTGGGACTACAAAAGAATACATATAAATTTAAACTGAATTCAACATAATTTGGCAAATATTTAGCAACCTAAAAATCGAGTCTTGTTATTAGTGACTCTTAAAATAAAATAGAAAATGTTATAAAGGTAGTAACGTGTACAAAACAAAACAAAACACACGAAATAAAACAAACAAAAAATTGTTAACAAGAAAAAAGGTAAATTAAAACGAAAGTTTAAGTTGGGATTTATGAAACACAGTGATGCCAGAATTTTAAAATATTCTCAGATGTGTTACAGTTTTTCCTAAAAAGAAACATTCGTTAAACAACAATAATATTTTAAAAATTTTTCTTTATTGTGGACCAAATTTTTAAAATCTATGAAATCTATATGAAAAGAAAAAATTTTAAATTTTTGCACAAAAACTATCCAGTTTAAATTTCCCTGCGAAATTTTTATTACAGGCGTAGTTAAAAAAAATATTTGTATGTGGAAAATGGAACCGTTAAGAATAAATAGGCACAAATTTTCAAGGCTTCGGTGAAATTCACCCTACTTTCTGTAATGATTTTATAAATGCACCCTACTTTCTGTATTGATTTCAATACAATAGTTTAAAAAGGAAATATATTTTTTTAGGGGATTAATTTAAATTTCTTAAATTAATACGCTTAAACGTGATCTGGAGACTACATTTTCAAAAATATTACATATAATGCTAAAAATTTTTTAATGATTTTCTTACACGGAATGAACAAGTTTAAAAAGATGTAATTTTGCACAGTCGATTTGTTCACGGTCGATAAGTTTTCGCGCTTGACTGAAAAGTACCGATTTTCTGATTCGATTGTTGGACATGACATAATAACCAATGAATGTAATGGAAAAACTAAACCGTACTGTTATTTGACACTGCAATAAATTACAATCTAGTATCGATACGGTGAACTATCAATTGGTTGGCATTAAGAAAAAACACACCCGTTATATTTGCTTCTTAAGGTATCACAACTGTTAACTTTCTTTTATGTAATAAAAAATAATTTAATTTGTTTTTTTTTTTACTTGAAATTAAGGCAGTACAAGCGTAATAAAATTTTAATGATAATACTGGTTTTAATTGATGGATGGAAGTGACAATTTTTTTATGTTATTCTTTTCATTTTAATTTTGTTTAATTTAAGATTTTTTTTTATTATTGAAACAAGTGTTAAAAGAGTTGAAAGCAAAAGTAGATAAGTTATTGCCACGACTATTATTTACGATTTTCTAAACAATAGTTAAACTCTTAATTTAAAGAAATTTGTTAACTTGAATGTCAAGTTAACTAACACAACTATATATTTAAGATTAATTACTAATATTTTAACATTTTGTTTTGCTCATTGTAAAAATTTTCCTATTTAAAAAAAATAAATAACCATTCTTTTCATCAACAAATTTTAATTTTATGTTATTAATAACTTTTGTTCAAAAGCTGTAACGCATTGCCAGGGTTTTCAGTTTAGTTAAAAAACACACCTTATTTTTAATTGTTTTATATCTTTACCTTAATATAGAAAGGCCCTTAATCATTTTTTGTTTCAAATCGCCTTTATTTTTGGCTTACATATATATATCGATAACTTAGAAGGTTACCTATCGAAATATGATAAATACGCAATTAAAAAAAATAATTAGTTGGGGCCTTTATATATTAATGTACATATTGTATGAAGAAATACATATTTACCAACAGTACAAAGTTAAAAAATATTAAGAGCAAGAAAAATTTGATAATAAAACTTTTGTGGTAACTTTGGTAATACCAAACGTTGAACATACATGCATACATAGAAATTGGAAAAAAAAAAATAGATAAAATAATAAAATTAATTAATTAAACCGCAAATAATTTATAACCAGTTGTTGATTTCTGTTTTTTTTTCTCTTTCATTTTCTTTCCAATAAAATTAAATCAGATCAAAACGAAAGATTTCATTAAAAAAAAAGTGACTGGTCAACTCAACAGAAATACGTTAAATAGAAAATATGTTCAATGGACATCACTGCCACCCTACTAACATAATATATCAGTGGCAAAAAAGGAAAAAGTGCATAAGTCGATTTAAGCTTATTTTCTGCATATTCAAAAGTAGCTCTGGGCAAAGTTTTATTTTATATTGAATGATTTTTAACAAAGTTATACCACAATATTAGATACCAACAAACCAGTAATGCCAAGCTAGTGTTTTTGGCACTATCCTTAGTGCTAATGCCGAAAAATATAAAATGTAAGCTTCTCTAGATGGCTTTAATAAGTCAGTACTCCGCTTGTATCATGCTTTTTTTCCGATGGAGAACTTTTTTTTTTTAAATTTACATCAAATTGTTAGAGCATATATTTGCATATTTCTCTCCTTACAACATAATTTTGCATATTTCCGACAACACTGCATATATCTTATATTATTTTTAGGTTTCATGCATATTTGCTGGTTTTCCTGCATTTTACAATTTTTTTTCATGTTAATATTCACTTTTCTCTTGCTCTGTGTGGGTATGTTGCATCAAATGACATGAATGGCAAACTAATGGTAATGTTATGGCAAAGTAAGTCAAACAGATAGTTTTGCGTTTGTTTTGTTCCATGTGTGTTGTCCCATTGGAACTAATTTATGGTTTTCCTATTAGCCACAATAACTGGTTTGTCTTACGTCGGTGTGGGTTCAGTCTTAAGAATCGATTTGCTAAGCACATTTTTGCATTTTTCCACGGAAATATTTTGCTATTTTTCCTACATATTTTTAGTGCTTTTTTTAATCTAATATATAAAATTCTCGTGTCACGATGTTTGTTATCGAACTCTTCCGAAACGGCTCGACCGATTTTAATGAAATTGTTTATGCATATTTGGTAGGTATGCGAATAGGTCCTAATGTATATTTTAGATCGCTAATGGCACGAGGAGGGGAGGGAGGGGGCAATTTCTGTATTTCCGAAACGGCTTGACCGATTCTTATGAAATTTTTTACGCATATTCAGTAAGTCTGAGAATCGTCTATTATATGTTTTTCCAACCGCAAGGGGCACAAGTGGGAGGGAGGGGGTAGTTTCTGTATTTCCGAAACTATTAACCCGCCAGATGGCGCTATGTCCGCCTCATAATTATTTTTGTTGTTACATGACAGATGGCGCTACGTTCGCCTCATAATTATTTTTGTTGTTGAATGACAGATGGTGCTATGTCCGCCTCATGCAGGAGAATCGTCGTCGTTCATATTTCAAACAGAACAAAATTATTGGCTGACTTCCAAAACGTCAATTGCTTTGTGATTGAACAAAGCATCACATTTCATAACGCCGCAGTACAATAATTATACAATGTATATGATTTCAAAATGACGCCGCCAAGTATTTTTAACGCAGTTAGAAAGCAAACAAGCCATCGGTTTTGTAATTGATGCATTGTTTGGGAACTTTGCATATGTATGTGTTTTAAGTAGCAATACTGTATACAAACTTTGTATACGAACGTTTTGGAAGTCAGCCATTGTTTGGTATTTTTGTCATCGGCGGTCATCGTCACACACTTACAATACATTTGCTATTTTTTATATAACACCCAAAATATGCAATAGAAATATTTTGTATGGCAAAACAACGTTTGCCGGGTCATCTAGTTTTAATATATATGTTACACACATCGTTTTGCGAATAGAATTGATAAGTTTTAGAAATGAAGCCCCATAAATTTTACATTGGATTAAAATAGAAACACGCTGAAGGTATTCCGGGGTTTAATACAATTAGTTCTGCATAGAAAAATAAAATGTAATTTTAAACAGCTGAAAAAATAAATAATGTAAACATTTCGTTAGCTTTATAAAGAAAGGCCCTAAATCGTTTTATTTTTTTTTTTTTTTTTTGTTTCAATATTTTTTTTGCTTGTATCGAGAGAGAGTTTCCTATCGAAATATGATAGACATAAGATTTGGGAAAAAATATTTAGATAGGACCTTTATTTATTATGGTTACTTAATCAATGACTTAATAATCAGTGAGACAGTAGATAAGATAACGTACTGGCGAGAGTAATTAGGTGTATATTAAAACAATAAATAAAAATCTAAAAAAAAAAAAAAACAGCAGTCCCACCAGCCAAAAAGAAATCACCACATTGAGGGTGAAACAGAGGCCATGATGTGATGCAGGGAATGTAGCAATTAAATAAACAAAATGCACTTTTTTGGAACATAACACCACCAACCATTTGCAAATCCCTATAGCAATTCTATAGCTAATAATTCTTATTTAGAAAATGGGGTGGAACAATATTTCATTTCTTCTAAAAGATGAACTTATGACATATTTCTTTCCCTGTCTGTGGCTGAACCGTAGATGGAAGTAATTTTATGCAGAAATTTGAAATGGATTTTCCTTAGCCACCCGTTCATGAAATTTTTTAAAAAATAACTTCCTTATTCACAACTCATATTTGTTAAAGGCATATATGTACATATGTAAGAGCTTTTTTAGAAGCAAATTTTTTATAATAATACCCTAAACGTGTTTATCTCAGTCCTCCATTCGAAATGTTATTTTTCATTCTTCAGATTTCGAATTTAGAAAATAAATATTCAATAAAATGCCTTTTGGCTGGACCGTAAATTATAAATTGCACCAAATAGCTAGATGTAGTACTCAGGTACCAAAAAGATCTAAAATGTACTAAAGAAAAAGGTACATTTATGAACATTATTTCCATTTCTGATGTGCTCTAAGTTTCTAAAGAAACCTGTTGTATAAAGAAAATGCCAAATTAAAAATAAAAACTGATACTTAAATATAAAATTATCATGTTAAGTTAGTCTACCATAAATTCACTCATTAAATAAAGCACATACGAAGAAAACTTATTTTGGCGAATAAAGAGAAAAACTTCCGCATGAATGAAACTTACAAGACCAGAACAAGTCTCGTCTTGGCATGACTACTACTATGACTATTATGACTACTCTGTTTGCTTGCTGTTTGAGAAAGAACGTGTAAATGAAATTTGACGAGTTTTTTTGTGTAAGAAAATTAAATACATACAGTGTGTACTTACTTACATATGTATGTATGTATGTATGTATGTATGTATGTACATAATATATTATATATTTTAAAAAGGTGTATAAGCTGACTAATGCAATCATTAGTAATTAGCTTAGACCAGCCGTAGAAGGAAAATTATGTATTTTTAGTGTGTGAGGCGAGTAGAAAAGAAAAATAAAGTTCAAAAAACTTAAAAATTGTTTGCATATTTGTTTGCATAATTAATAAGTCCATAAATTAATTATTCCTTTCTTTAAATAATCGCTTGATGAGAAACGCACTTGCTACCAGTAAAACAAGTCACATTCAAAATAAATCTTTGCACAGAGAAACCTCTAGAACTTCACCCTTTGCATCGGTACTATTTCATTGCAAAGCACGTAAATTTTAAAATCCCCAAAAAGTACAATTAACAAATAAATAATTTTCTTCCAAAGATTTTTTTTTACCAAAAGATTTTGCTGAAATTTATTATATCGCTTTAAGTTCATATTTGAGTTAATGCAAAATCAAATTTTTATTGAGAGAGTGTGAGTATATCAGACTAGCAGAGCGTATCGGTACTGTTTTCAAGGTCGCAACATCATTTTCTCAGCTTTTTTATTTATAACACTTTTAAGGTGCATGTGAAGTATTTAGCCAAAGAGAATTCACTTACCGGGTGATGTTACTTCTACAACAACTACAAAATTACAAGAAAACATGACATATCGACTCGGCATAGCTTACATGTACAAATTTTGATATATCGACTTCTATTATGCAAGAAAAAACTAGCTCAGCTGCATTAGTAAAACCACCTGGTAAGTCAATTCGCCTTGTATCTTATTTAGACTAACTTTTTCAACAAAATAGAATACGAGAAGTGTAGTAAATCTGTATCTCACTCTCTCTGAGCTTATGAGAACAGCCCCTAATTCAGTTTTTTGAATTTACAATAAAATTTATATATCTAAATTTATAAATAGAACGTCTATCGATAATGCTATTTTTATATCACAGCTGTACAGGAGCAATAGTTGCTGTTGTCAGTTGAGAAACTGCAATAAAACTAAAGCTATGTACAGACGATTGGCAGATCTTACAATATTGTAAGATATGGCAATATGCTGACAACGTACTGACAATGAAAAATCGTTACCAAAAGGTAAATTGGAAGTTCAGACGATTGCCAGATTATTGTGTGGCAAAAATTGCCAGATGCGTTGTTAAACATTGTCAGAACTGTCAAAGCTAATAGCATTTATAGCGTTGTCAATAGAAAAATTATCTGACAATGGTGACATTAATTTAAACAAATCTGCCAATAAAAAAGAGCTTACAATGTCTGATAACTATCTGACAATGGCAAAGTAGAGTGTTCACACTATTGTCAGATGTCTGACAATATTATTGTCTAACAATGAACTGACAATGCTTTTTCTGGCAACGTTGCAAAACAAAAATTGTAAGTTCAGACGGTTGTCTGACATTTTCTGAACATTTTTCTGAAAATATTGTAAGATCTTCCAATCGTCTGTGCATAGCTTAAGTTTGCTTGTAAATCAAATATAATTTATTAATATGTTTTTTTTTCAATAAAAGTCCGAGGCATGCATATGCAAAAATTCCATTTAATAACAAAGAAAAAGCAAATGTTCATTTCAATTTAATTTACAACAAAAACACTTATGTATGTATACATTTTTACCATAAAACTAAATTAATAGTGACATTTTACACTCTTACACTTAGATACCCAACAACGTTTTACATGGATGGCATCGCAATCACTTTATTTATTTAGCTTTTTCATTTCAATTAGATTAAATAAAATCAAATCACGTCTTGAAAAAAGGAAATAATAGTTTAGAACAAATAATAAAAATAATAATAATGGAATAATGCACGGTCGTCGTTCATACATTATGAATGACGACATCGTTTTGTAGTTATCGCCATTATCTGTCTCTTGAAATGCATTGCGGATATTCCGGTTGAGAGGCAACAACTAAAACTTTATTAAAGAGTTGAATGACTTGGACACAGTGCATTTTGTTTCCATTTTATGCGATCAGCAGGAGGTTTTGTGGGGGGATTTGCGTGTGAAATTGGAAAGAACAAAAGAATGTGCATAAACAAAAATTAATTATGTCAAGATATATTTTTCATTTATAATTTCCAAAACAAGAACTCAACTGTAAATTTAAAATGTTTTGTTTACAGTCGAAAAAAAAGAAAAAAGAAAAAAAAAAAACAAATCCTTGACAATGTTGCTTACAGAAAAAAGTACAGTGTGGCCATACTATTACATTAATAACAATTAAAAATATATATTGGACAAGATGGAGAAATACCGGGCATTTTATTGAATTTAGTAAAACAGAGACGGTGGGTGACACGTGTAATATTTATTATTTAATTTAATTTTATTGTTTCATAAGAATTACCTGGCTTTGACTAGAATTTTAATTTGTCTTCGTTCATTAGTATCTCCATTGGGATCAGCACCCTTCATGGATATTGATCTGGTGTACAACTGATTATGAGGTGTGTTTGCTATAATCGTTTCACTAGAGTTCATTGCTGATAATTCGTTATTACAAAGTCCTTGAGTTTCTTGACTTTGTTGTGGCATATTTGTGTCCATATCAGAGGTGGCTAAACCCTGAGCTAAACACATCATAGTAGTACTACCACTGCTGGAATACATGTTGTTTCGTTTATTTTCGCTTTAATTTGTCGTTTCTGTTTTAAGAGTAGGCGTTTTTCAGCTGATTTTTTTTTTTCAAATTTTTTGCTTTAAATTCAATTTGTTTCAGCTCAATTATTTGATGTTGAAAGCACTCAACTTGTTTAAAGATCAAAAACAATAGAATGAATGTACACTTTTGTGTGAATCTTTTTTTTTCGAAAAATATATGTTAAAGTTAGTGCGATACCTTTTAGTTGTTTTTTTTTTTTTTTGTTTTTCGCAAACACTATTTATAATGTCCACATAATTCCTAACACCATGGCAAACACTAATGTTTAAATATAAATTATATTAGAAATTTTTTACTGGTTTTTAGAAGAATAATCCAAAAATATTTGCTAAAATTTGTCAAAACTTTATTTTATATATTATTTATGAGACCGTAAATGATGCCAGTGCAACTTTCCAAACAATAAAACAATTTATTTAAAAATCAAATTATACGCACTTTAAGACTGAATAATTAAAATTTCTTTGGACTAAAATTTCATAAATTAATTTATTTTTTATGAAGCTTGCGGCACCATAAACTTGTTTATTCTTATATTAAAAACTATAAATAATGTAATGCTAGAATACTAATAGCTTTTTAACCGTTTAACCCTAGAAAACCAAACCGATTTTTACCATTAAACTTTTCCATTAATTATACTTTTCTTAATTCGTTTCTTGTTCTTATGGCCAGTTGTTGACTTCATATTTAAATATGGAATTAGTTCATTTTTATTTAAATTTATGTTGTATTTAAATAAGATTTCATTTTTTAAGTGATTACTTAAAGTTCTTATTTAATGACGATGAAAATATGATAGCACTACGTAATATAAAAAATTTCCCACAAATTTCCCTAAAGAACAGCTGACTAGAACAAGTAAAGAAAAAACATCAAAAACATATAGCGCTGCGTAAATCTTAATTATTATTTAAATACACAAAGTTGTTCATTAAATTATTAATTTTTTTTATTTTGTATTAAATATGCACTTAAAAATACACTTTGGCATTTAATTACAACTTAAAAATAATTATAACTTAAATATCAAGTCAAAAACTGACCCTCAGTGCTCTGTGCAATTTATTATTAAGGGTAATCACGATGGGTAGTGCAAAGTGTGCAAACGATGCAAATGTGAGCAAATATACACACATTTGCACAACACAAGAACAAAATGTATGTATTTGCAATTTGCTTCGTGTGTACTAAAAAAGAAATATCAGCAAAGATAGTAGTGCATATTTTATCAATTGCAAACGAAAATAAACAACAATTTTTTATTTGTAGAAAAAGAACATTTTATTTTGTAACGAATTTTAATTTAATTAATTGACAAAGTTTAAGTCATCTTTTTCTTTAAATTTATTAGTAAATAATAATTTGATTGATTATTAATTTCGACCTTTTTATAATTATTTAACTTAGATGTATGTATATATTTCAAGCAATAAGGTCTATTTTTTTATACAAAATTATTTATTTTTGAAGAGCTGTCACAGTTTTGTTACTTGTTCTTCCTAAAAATGCAATAAATTTAAAAGTACACTCACGAAGTACACTAAAATGCACAATCACCTTCGTGATTACCCTTATTAATTTTTCGTCTCGAATAGTATAAAATTTCCGTCTCTGCTACCAAGAACTAAAGCGAAGAATTATCATTCCCCATGAATTTCGAAAGAACTGTTATTACAAAATTTTTATCAAATTTGACCTAAATCAGTTAAGTGCTTTAAGAGATGTCTTGGCCGAAAATTTTGAGAAAGTCTCCTTATTTTTTAATAACTTGAAAAATCTATGATTTGTTTTTTGCGCTTTCAGTCTGAAATTTCTATGAAAGTCGGCAAGGTTTTTTTCTAAATATTGCAAATAAAGTCAATATCATACAAAATTACTCTTTATCTAGTATGGTGTTTAAATTAAACAAAAAGAATATCTAAGATTTCTTTGTTTTCAACTTCTTTGTATTTGAATAAAATACAGTGCGAGCTCGATTTGCGAAACCACCGATTATCGCATCACCCCGATTAGCGCAACAGGATTTTTTTTTTACATTACAGTCTTTATTTCTGCAACTTTTTTCAAAACACAGTCTCGATAAGCGCAACTTTATCTGTTTTATTAAATTTTAAGCAATTTTCTCTCTGAATTTATTTGTTCAGAAAGGTAGTTAGTTTTAACAAGTACTTAAGGTTTCAGCAAAGAACCCAGCTTAAAAATGTTTTCCTCACGTCATGTTGTCTTTTAATAAACAGACAGTTTTTTTTTTGTTTTCACATACATACATACATAAATACATATACAAATAAACGTATAAAATATGAAGTTTATTGCAACTTTTGGGTAAAAGCACAAACCCAGATTTCCTTTTGGTTGCGCATATCGAGCTCGTACTGTAATACTTTTGTATCTTTTACCTATTAGACTTAGACTTAGAAAACTTTCTTTTCGTTAACAATGCATTATTAAATAAAATTATTTTTTTAGTGTCTTTTGTTACAAGTTTATAAAAATATCGATAAGATATTTTTAGCCTGTCAGAAAATATCTTTTAGATACTTTGCATCTATTGTTTGTTTTCATAATTATCAATATGTCAAAGCAATACGTACACAATCATATACACATGTTTGTATATGTACATATATTTTTCTATTTCGATGGCTTTTGTGTTCACAAACTGCTCTACAGTTACATACATACATACTTAGATACTGTTTGTATCTTTATTATTTTTGGTGTTTTTTTTTCTTGGTCTTAACATTTTGTTTTTAATGCAAAAATTATGCTTATGTTGTATTAATTCCGTATTCCAAACACAAACTTACATTCTTTATTTAATACGAGTACGTACTTCTATATTTTCATTAATGAAATTAAAAAAAAAGGAATTGAAACCTGCTCTCGATATTTTCATTACTATTAGGTACTATGTGTGATCACCAGATAGATTTCTTAAACAAGCAGAAATAACTTGTAGATAAAATGTATATACATATAACATTTGGACATTTTAGAAAGGTATTTTTGTCAATACGAGTATACCTATTCTTCACTCATAGTAAACACAAGGAGCATAATTTATAATTTCTTTAATTTCTTGTACTACTTTTTTTTGGCGAAAAAATCTTCAAGATACTTTAGTATCTTTTGCACTATTTTATATTTTTATTAATATTTTTTAACTAAGTGTATTTTGGGCATATTTAAAAAAACAAGTTTTTTTTTCTTTTATCTTTATTTTAAGATCCTCCCTCAAAGAACCAGCTGCTTTCAATAAATGTCTTTCTGATATCGATTTAGTTTTAGAGTTTAGCAATTATTTTTGTAGTATTCTTAGCCACAGTTTTTTTCTACTCTTTTAAAGATTTCTTTACACTCTTTGCCACCACTAAATTATTTAATTCATTTTACTTGATATAAAATTCATAATTTGTGTAATTCACATTACACATCAACAGTTCGTTTGAGACTGTTTTTGTTGCACACGCAACGTGTTCAACCTCACTGTATGTACATATAAAATTTATTTAATAACAACAAAAAGTATCTATACCACATCAGCAATGATCGGCACAATACACACCACCACCACCTTCCTTCTCCAATAAGACCACAAACACTACTGGTGTGGTGGCAACAACACAACCAAGACACAGACCTTAAGTTCATACAGCTGACATTTAATAACAGACTGTCATAACTCAAAGAATATGATTTTTTCGAATTAATAAAGCAAAATAAATTAAAATATCCGAAATTAAGTTGACAGCTCTTACACTTGCATTAATTTTATAAACAAATGCATACGAGTATATAAACATTTGTATTCTCAGGCACGTTTCTGTACTCTACAATCAGCTGTCTTTGACACTGTATCCATAAGCACGTTAATAATCATATTTGCAATCTTGCTGTCGCTTTATATAGATAAATTGTAGTCCTAACTTTCTTCATGTTGAGTGAGTAGACACCAAGACGAAGTAATACCAGGTAGTCTTATCCCTACAACAATAACATTCGCGGCTAAAAGTATTTCCATCTGTCAAAACAAAAATCAACAATATTCTTATAGATATATATAAAGAAAAAAACCCAACTTCTCAACCATGGTACAATAATAACAGGTACACGCATCGATGCAACTCTGCGTTTCTCTGCCTTTGTATGGCTGCGACTTTATTCTGCTGAGTTGTCAAAAAATCAACACACAAACATGTATGTTTTCAAAGCCTAGAACATCAACAGTTCATGCTGGATGTCAAAATATAGCACTCAAGCGTTCAAACACACACACAAACTTAAACCAGCTGACGAGCAAATCTGCAGCTGCTGTTATTATTGTACTATCCCTACAAGAAATTGCTGATGGAAACTAACACACACAAAACTTATTTACTAACACTCTTGCTGCTATGACTATGTTTACATCAGTACTGATTAGTAAAATACTGTGGAGTGAGCAGAGTTCAGATATATGCTTTACTATAGTTCAATAAATCCAATAAAATGATAGAGAATGCTGATGGGTATACCCATCAGCAATGCTCATCAGATGATGCATCAAATGACCGTCATTGTTCTTGTAGGAATGCTTCTCAACATAAGCAATTTTTGATAGTTCCGAATTGCACAGCTGATGATGACGTAGGCTAATAAAGCCAGCTGGTAATAAATTCGCCTTGAGTACACACCTCCTGAGAGCAGAATATTATCTTATTGTATTTCGTTTGCACCCAAACCGGTTTTTTGAGTTATGACGATTTTGAAGTAAATAAACATAAAATAAATACATACAAGCAAACATACAAATCTATATACTAAAAGCAAAACAAAAAAATAATAATAAAAAATAACAATAGTCAAGAAATAAGCATGTACACTATATAATTTGTGTTTAAGAAACTACAGAAACGTCTACGATTGTAAGTTATCTTTTAAAACTGAAAAGTATCTATGAAATGCAGCTAAAGTGATTATCATTGCACCCAACAAATACGTATGTATGTATGTATGTATGTATGTATGTATGTATGTATGTATTCTTAGATACACAACAACAATGGAAAACGGAAAAATAATAATCAAAAGACAAAATTTTCTTTCCTCAAAATGTGCATAAGAAGACTTTCATAAAAACGCGACGAGACGAGTTGAGAAAATTACAATAAAGACAAGAAAGCCAGACAAAATATAACATGCAAACCGTAAAAATTTTATATTCAATATTACAACAGTTGTTTTTGTTTTTGGAACAAAAATAAAAACTGCAAAGAATGCATTCTTATACACCGAGCTTAAAGCAGATTAATCAGAAGATGGTATTCGGATCTAATTAAACAGAAACATTGAAGGTCTCTTTCAGATTCTCCATTTGCCTAAAAAATGGACTGTTTTCAATTCTGTTTTTCAAAAATAAACAAAGTTTTAGACTAATTTTTAGAATTGGTTAATTAAAAATTAATTTAAAAAATATTTACTTTAATTATAATGTTACAGTGTGAGTGCGTGTGTGTGAAAAGTTTCGTTAAAATCAATCTAGTATCACTACTTTTACAAAATATTTATCTTTTATGCGCATGACACTGCCTACTTTTTAAATCATGACGGCATTTTCATGCGGAAGAATCTATGAAGTAGAAGAACTTCTACTGCATATTTACTTTATATGGGCGTGACAATGCCCACTCTCTTATTGTAATCTGTAAATGTTGCTTGAATTCATTGTGTGTTATTATTATTTCGTACGGGCGTGGTACTTCCCACTTTTTAGTCTCGATATTTTAATGCTAAGTTAAATCATATGTGTGCACAAAGTTTCATAAGAATCAGAGCTTAGACAAATTAGATAGATACAAATTTAATGTTCATGGGCGTGGCATTTCCCAATTTTTTAAGCCATAATCGTGCTATGCACAAGAATTCAAGACGTGTGAAAACCTCATCAAGATCAAATTTACTAAAAGTAATTCTAGCACAAAGTTATTTATTTTATGGGCGTGGCACTAATCATTTTACGAATCGACAACATGTGTTTAGTAAGAATATAGTTCTCAATTTAATAATTTACTAAAAGAATCGATTATTTTACTTTACTGTTTTCCAACAAGTATTTATTTGTGTCAAACAACATTAAGAGAAAGAAAAAGATCATCGATTCGAAACAGAGCAGAATTACGAAAAAAAACAGCAACACTTCACCACCACCTGCAGCGCAGCCCGCATGTTGAAAAACAAAATCTATAGTTCTCAGCTGTTCATTTGTATTCATTAATTTTTCATGTTTTAATTAAATTTTTATTTACGTTTTTTGGAATAAACGTGTATATACACAAAACAATATTGTTTTGGTTTTTTGTATGTAGTTGTGTTTGTGTTTTCTGGTTTAGATCAGTGATGCCAACATGTTACCAGAAAATTTTAGGAAAGAAAATAACAACTTTGATGTTCCACTGTAAAATTGCACAAATCGAAAACAAAGGCACGTTTATTATTTTAATCCAAAAATATTTATTTATTCTGAGTGTCGTCAAGTTCGTTCGACTGATTTCTAAAGAGCAAAGAATTGTTTCAAGATTAAAAACTCAGTTGGCGAATGATCGAATCTCATATTTAATACTTTTTTAAATTTTCAATCCATATCGGAGGTTGTAATATAACACCAGTATTTTCAGGCACAGCAAATCAGTAGCAAAATCACTAAGTTGGCATCACTGTTTTAAGTCTTGTATGCATTTCTTGGATACTTTTTGAGAAGTTTCGCCATTTGAAAAGAGATTAGAAGTATAAGAGTGGATGTGTAAGTGTGTGTATATCTTCTTCATAGTAACTGTTGCCAGGTATTTTATGCTTTTCTCACTCTTAAAAATTTTAGAAAATATACCAATTTACAATATTATGCAATAAAAACTTTTCTAAAAAATTATTATTTAATTATTAAAATGGAAAAACTAAATCCGTAACGAATCAAAAATTTACTAAATTTTTCAAATTTAAAATTTTGTAAAAAAAATTCACAAAATTCAATTGAAAAATTAATCGTATTGGATACAATTTCTAATGTGCCCAAATATGTCAAAAAATTTATGAATTTTAATGCTGGATTATTTTTGATGGGATACACATATCGTTAGCTGAAATCCAAAACCACGTAACTAACATTATTATTATTTTACAGTAGAAACAAAATATGTTATACTTATGTATGTTATGTACTTTATAAGTAGTTACGTACTTTCGGTTTTCGCTTATAAAATGTCTATTTTTTATTATATGAGAGTATATGGTGGGGCATGGATGTTGATGATTATATGCATTATAATCAATCAAAAAACCAATTTCTCATTTTTTGTTAGTTATGTGGTTTTGGATTTTAGCTAACGATATGACATTTTAGGACTTCTGGCAGCTTGTTTATATTAAATTTAAGGTTGCCAGACATTTGTCTTTCTTTCAAATTAATGGTCAAAATATATTTCTTTGTTTTAGAAAATATGGGAAGTTTTATGATGCCAATTACAAATTTTATAAAAATAATTTATTTTTTATTTTATGAAATTGATGGTCACGGTTCATATAAAATAGGGAAGTAATTTTACATATCTAGGCTGACTTCCAAAACGTCAATTGCTTTGTGTTTGAACAAAGCATCACATTTCATAGCGCCGCAGTACAATAATTATACAATGTATGTATACCATTTAAAAACGCCGCCGCCAAGTATTTATTTTTAACGCATTAAGAAAGGAAACAAGGCATCGGTTTTATAGTTGTTGCATTGTTTCGGAGCTTTGTATATTTATGTGATTTAAATACAGTAGCAATACTGTATACAAACTTTGTATACGAACGTTTTGGAAGTCAGCAGAAGGACGAACTTAATAAAATTTTATTTTCCTCAAAGTTTTATATATTTATTTTTTATGATTCTTTAAAATCAACTTACCGGTATAATAATTATTATTATTATGTCGTAGAATGTAATGGGGAAAGACATTATTTTTTTTTTCTAAAATATAGATAGTAAACACTTACCTAAAAGAGAGAAAAGAAAGAAAAAAATCAAATTAATTCATAAAATTAATAAAAAAAATTGTTGTTTTAAAGTTTTATAGAGAAATCACAAGTTTATGTTCATGTCTGAGCGACCAAGAATTGTGATGACAAGATCGTATTTGGTCGCGCAGCTTTCGTACAGTGAAAATTGTACTTTGTATTTTCAATTATTACGTCGGCTCTAGAATGTTTATGCTAGATTTCGTTGGTTAAACCCCTGTTGCTGAGTTAGCATTAGCATCCAACAAAATGCAGCATTTAGCTTAACAGACCCACATTTAAATTTTTGAAAATAAAAATTATTACAAAATTAAATTATACGAGCTTTTAGCCACAATAAAAAAAAATTCTTTAGACAAAAACCAAAATTTCTAATTTCCGCCTTACTTTAACGGTATTGCCAGATTAAGAAATTCGTAGAATTACCCAAAAAAATTGTGTAAAAAATTCAGTATTCCCCCCCTCTCGGGCTAATTAATAATTTTCTTTACTTCGGAAAAGTATTACATACCCTTAAATATTAAAAGTTATGGCATTAAAGAAAATTAAATGATCACGGCTGAATACACTTTTTTTTTCTAAAAATAACTAAAAAAAACATTTAAAAATAAGACAACAACAAGATACATATGCTTGCATGAAATTCTTGCATGTGGTAGAAAAAACAAACAACAAATGTTTTTTTTTCTGTTTCTTTTTAATATTTGTCCCTTTTAAAGAACTAAAATTCTAATTTTATAACTTAAAGAGTGTGTATGTCTACCCGTCGAAAAAATTTTGTTGTTTTCAATATTTCAACAAAATCTTGCCATTTATTGAAATTAAATTTTTTGCGTAAAAACGTTAAACCGTTACAGCGATGAAAATGGCGAAAAAAATTAGTTTAATATCGATCTTAAATGAAAATTAAAGAAAATTTTAGTGCATAATTTATTTTCCTGCATAAGAACTTTTTGCAATCGCAATTACAGCGAATTTACTTGAATTCGCCATATTGATTTGTTACCGACTCTAGTCTAGTCATACTATTTGCTTGTGTGATGAACAAGTATAATACGTAATTAGCATTTTTTTTTCAAACACCATATGCTTTATTCATGCATTTAAACACACTTTCAATTATTATACTGAAAGGCGACCAGATATGCAAAGCTAAAATAAATCACCCCTTTCAATTTATATGTATGTACGTATTGTTTTACACAAATGTCTTCTCCCTTGTAATCTTCCCCTCTATCACCACTAAGAAATCATGATAATTTTTTTTTTAAATATAACATTTTTTGTCCACCTTTCAGTATCTATAAATTAATCCCATTAAGGCTATTGTTGCATTTCCTTGCGTGTTGGATTTTTAATAGGGGTGCAGAAGGAGAGGTGTTTAAAAAAACAACCCTACATTTGTTTATTTTTTTTTTTTTTTGTTTTTCGTCCATAAGCTTCGCGTGTCAAAGTGTTATTGACATTTTCTGTTATTCAATATTTTTATTGTTGCATGATTTTTGTTGCTTTAAACATGTTCTTTTAAATTTATTGCTTTTATGAATTAGTTTAAAAATTTTATTGATTTTTATTCAAATCCTTGATCCATCTGGTGAGATATAGGAAAATTAATAATATACTTTTAATTAAGTGTGATTTTAATGCAAAACGACTGACATAATTCTCATACTATGCCACACTATTGTTGTTTTGCAGTAATAGGAAAATTACTTTGTACAGACAGCGTCCGTCCGTTTCGCCTCAAGTATAACTCCAAGATTTTGATAGAAATTAATGCTCAGTACAAAATAAGTTTAATAAACACTTATTTAATAGCTTAACAAAGATGTTATATTTTCGGGGATTTTTGGGGATTTTTCTTTATTTATTTGGGAATTGTAAAAACGAGTTTCTCGCAGTCGTAGTTGGTTTTAACAAGATGTAAAGAAATTTAGCCACTCAAAAATCTTCAGCAAACAAATTTGTTATATATTACATTTGATAATATGTAATTGTATGAGCTCGGATTTAGAACACTATCGGCAGTCATGGTTGTAGTTCCTATTTTTTCTACATGATTATAAATTAGTGCTGCTTAATATAAATCAGACTTAGAAATCAGAATTAGAAATCTGCGAATGTTTAGAAACTCTATTTTTTTTTGTACATGGGTTTAGGAAGGGTTTTTAAAAGCATTTGTGTACGAATACTTAATATGTACTTGTTTTCTCATGTTTTGTTTGCTAGATAATTATAAAAAAAATTTTAATAATATGTATACCTTAATCTTTTAATAAAAAAACAGGTTTTGTGTGTGTACGTTGATAAGAACAAATATAGACTGACCAAAATATAATAAAACAATTATCGATGGATAATAAAAAACAAATAACAATAAACAAAAGCAGAATTAAAAATGTGGGTAAAGTTAAATTTAAATTCATCTAGCAAAAATTCAAACCAAAAATTTTAGTCAAGCCAATTTGGCAGCTAACAGAGTGCTGTTAAACACTTAACAGTCGTAGTAAAAGTTGATGAAACTCATTTAGAATGAAGGTTAGTGGCTATTATAGAAAAACTGGTGATGTCTAGGAATTAGTGATGTTCCGAATACTCGTATTCGTATTCGATTATTCTACTATTCGCCCATTTTAAGATATTCGTAATCGTATTCGCCAAATTCAATCGAATATTTCTCGAATAATTTGCACATACATTTTCTCAAAGAAAATCATACAAAAAGTTTAAAAAACTACATAAACTGTACAAAAATATATTAATTTATATTAATTTTTATATAAAGAAAGAAAGCCCTTTATCTTTGACGCAAGATAATAATTTTCCTAAAAAAAACAAACAAAAATTATATTTCGTAACTATCATTTAACAGTTAAAGTCTTATATGTAAATTCATATCATGTTAAGTTAGTAATCAATTTTCAGTAGAGGAATGTTGGACTTCAAAAATGGAAGAACTAGAATTTTATATGCGAAAGTCCACCGAGACATGTGGCTGCGCAATCTGCGAAAATATGTTCTCCCAAACAACAATGAATTAATAATTAAAAGCGACACTAGAGTAAGAAAAACGAAATCTCAAAGTATGTTAATAAGCTACATACGTTAAAAATATTCAGTAGTGTTCTTTAAATTCGGCTTCGCAATATCATAATAATGGTAAATTCATATAATAGTGTAACATTTTTTTTTTTTTTTTTAATTTATTGTTACTGGCACATTACTGGCTTTTTCAAATTAAATTTGAAATATTATGTGGCTCTAAACCTTAAAAGTAATATTCGTATTCGACGAACATTGTTTCAAATATTCGTATTCGTATTCGCGAATACTAAAAATTGATATTCGTAACATCACTACTAGGAATATCCATTTACTTTAGCTCGTTTTCTAAAAACCAAATTTTTTCCATTAAGTAAAGTGTTACCTCGTATATCTCAAAAGCTAATTGTCATATTTTGAAAAATTTTTTGTAAATGAAAGATTACAGTCTCTTGACTAAAATTGTTGGTTTGAATCTTTGCTAGTTAAATTTAAATTTACTTTTCCACACATGAATTAAATAAAGGTGTACTTGTTTCTCAAGTAGAAAATAAAAATAAGCAAACCTTTCGGAATTTAAATATTTGACAAATATGTGACAAATATGTATGTTTTTTTAAGAATTTTGCTTTTACATACAATGGCCCGTAATCATAATCAAACACTTATATATATATATATATGTATATATATTGATTCCTATGGTTCCAAGTTGGAACAAAGGGCCGTAATCAAACACTTAATTAAACCTTAAATTAAAAAAAAACTGTTATTAAAATTGTCGTTACTGTAGTCATGGTTTTACCTTAAGCCAACATTAAGTGGATGCCATAGAAAGCGATGTTAAGCTTTGTAAAAACAACTTCCACAACGTTTTATAAATAAAACAAGATTTTAAGGCTAAAGTATACTTTAACCGGGCTACAGCGGAAAAGAAGTAGATTTTCAACTAAAGTAAACCAATTGCAATTTTTTACATATTTTTATTTATATTTTCTAGTGAATGCTCCTATTGTGTTTTTATTTTTTATTTTTTTCTTAACTTGTATTGCACTTTAATTAATCTGTAATAAAAGCCGCTTTCAAATTCATTCAACATTTAATACCACTTTTATTATAATTGTGCTTAATTGCGATGTTTGTAGTTTGTTATTTGCAAAATGACAGCAATTATATATAGTGACGTTATCGTCATTATAGCCTCAATTAATTATATGTATGAAAAGTTATCCTCTTTAATTGTATATGAACTTTGAAATTGACTAGCAAATAGGAAATAGTTAAAATGAGTAGAATTAAACCGATTATATTTATTAAAATCACAAAAACACAGAAATGCTGTTAAATAAAGGGTTTTTTTTATAGAATGTCAAAACTTTGAGTTGGTATCACTTCTTTATTTGAGCACCCATTTAACAGCTGATAGTTTTTTTTTGTTTAGTTTGCTTTGAAATATCCTTATGAACCGACTTACACCAGAGTAACTAACGCGTGCAAATTGTTGAAATGTTTAATCAAAATAATTGTTCTATTCGTCAAACTGATCGTGCAGCGGACGCTACAATTGATTCACTCAAAGAAACTTTTGATGAAAAAATTATTTTACGTAATGGCCTAATTAATTGTGTGATTAAATCCCATTATATTATTTTCTTTGAGGTTATGTTAAGTCACTTGTCTACGTCGATAAACCACAAACAATTGAACACCTAGAAATCACCATCGGCGAAATTCAGCCGCAAATGCTGAGAAAGGTTGTTGAAAATTGGTGTTCCAGATTTCGCCCTCTTCGCGCCAGCCGCGGCGGCCACGTGGCAGAAATCATATTAAACATTAATTTCATAAAATTTTCGTCCCAATAAAGCCCGTTTCATTGATATTAAAAATATATTTCCTTCTTTTATTTGATGAGTTAAACTTGCGTCACTCTATAAAAAACACCCTTTACAATGTCAAGGAAATTGTGTAAAAATTTTGCATTTTAGTCCTTAACATCAAGTTCTACGCTTTTTTCCTACAAGCAAATCAGATTTTGTTCCCGTTTAATATATTTTATCAAAAAATTATTAGATTTTTAAAAGAAATCGTCGAAAAAAATCGTAACACTGTTGTCGTAAATGTTACAAAATCAAACAAATTGAATTTTTTTTTATATTTTTTTTATTTATAGTTTTAAGTGATCAGCAATGCTGTGATCAGTGATCACAGTTGCCACAATCATGATATACACAGTTATCGCAACGATAGTATAGTTGACACCACCTTAATATTGTTGGCACAACCATAATTTTAGTAAAATAAAAAAAAATTTTGTAAAATGGAAACTGCAACTATTGTTTAACTAAAACTAAGCTCACTTACTGTGAATGATGAAACTTGTGGATGAAGAATTATTAAAAATTTTTAAATTTTTTAAATATTTATTATTAAAACTCTTGATTTTTTTTATTATTTTTATACAATCTTTCGAATAGTTTTACACTGTCTGATTTCAAAATTTTAGATATTTTTCGTTAAAGAACCGCTTGCGTAGTTTTCAAAGCCATATTTGTCGTCAAAACTATTTTAAGACTAAATTCCAAAAAAAAAACACTTAACTTGGGATCGTTTTTTTTTTAATTTATCTCCCGGACACATACGCAACTAAATTAAAAATTCATTAAACGTATTAAAAAACATTGTACATAAGTAAAAGTATTATGATCTTTTTGGCTTAGATATATAAAAATACATAAACAAATAGTTGTGTGTATTCACTTGTATGTAAACGAAAAAAAAAACAAAAGAAAATGTATTTTAAACACCCGATCTTCAATTTAAATGGAATGACTGAGCGACCGACCATCCAATCCAATTCAACTGGCATATGAATAGATTGGATGATTAGTTTTTGTTACAAACTGTCAATTTACATACCAGACATCTATCTACAATGAATAAAAAAAAATGTGGAATAGCGAAAGAAGAAGCAAAAATATCAGGGGCGTAATTGATAAAGAATTGTAACCAACAAATTATGATCAAAGTATTAAAAGGGGCGTAAAAAATTAAAAAAAAACAAATTTAAATTAAATAAATGATAAATTTTGTAAAAATATATACATAAACTAGATGACCCGGCAAACATTGTTTTGCCATACAAAATATTTCTAGTGCATATTTTGCGAATGTATTGTATGTGTGTGACGATGACCGCCGATAAAAAAAATACCAACAATAATTTTGTTCTGTTTGAAATACGAACGACGACGATTCTCCTGCATGAGGCGGACGACATAGCGCCATCTATCATTCAACAACAAAAATAATTATGAGGCAAACATAGCGCCATCTGTTGGGTTAATAGTTTAGTAAATACAGAAATTGCCCCCTCCCGACCCTCCTCGAGGCCCTATAGGTTTGAAAAATAGATAGTAGCCGATTCTCAGACTTACTGAATATGCATAAAAAATTTCATAAGAATCGGTCAAGCCGTTTCGGAAAAACAGAAATTGCCCCCTCCCGACCCTCCTCGAGGCCCTATAGGTTTGAAAAATAGATAGTAGCCGATTCTCAGACTTACTGAATATTCACAAAAAATTTTATAAGAATCGATCAAGCCGTTTCGGAAATACAGAAATTGCCCCCTCCCTCAACTCCTCCAGATCCCAGCGATTTAAAATATAGCTTTTAACCTATTCTCATACCTACCAAATATGCATAAGAAATTTCATTAAAATCGGTCGAGCCGTTTCGGAGGAGTTCGATAACAAACATCGTGACACGAGAATTTTATATATTAGATAGAAATAAAATAAACAGAAGCGGCTAAAGCTTAAGCTTTGAAGGGGAGAATAAACTTTATATAAAACATAAAATATTTAAAAAGAGTAATTTCTTTGTATGTACCAAAGTTTGTAACATAATTTTAACAATTGGCACTAAACGTTAATTAATTGTAACGTACACAGCAGAACACAAAAACATCATAGTTTCGGAGGATGTCACAAAACCAACTGGGTCTTTATACGTATTTACGAATTGAAAATGACATCAGTTCAAAAAAATAAAGTAAACATTAATTAATTCCAACGTGCAAAACAGAACACAACAACTGATTATTTTTCTGTGTCTGTTAGTTTCGGCAAACCTTTTCATTTATCCCCTTTGTTGCATTTAAAGACGTCTCTGATCTCAATATAGTATTTAGTTTAAACCAATAGATGTTTGAATTATTTACATATGTTTATTTATTCTTTTCTATTCTGCTCAAATTGGTGATAATACAAAATGCATATATGCATGTGTAAAAACATCAGAGTCAATAATTTAAGCAAACAGCAACTGACATTTATACAAATGCGCTGCTGTCACGTTAAAATAGAATTTAGTATTTTAATTTTCCATTTTAAGTGCTCTTCTATTTTTAAGTACGACGAGCCAGTCAATAACAAACAACTTTACAACGATCAATGTTCTTTTGATCAATAAAATTGTATAAATAAAAATTATAACAAATAAAATGACGACTATAAACGCTAAATCCTTTAACCCTAGAATACTAAACCAAGACTGGCAAGGTGAAATGAATTAGTTATTGCATAAAATTGCAAGGTTATGTGCAATGTGTTCCGGCAAAGAAAGGCGCTAGAAAATATACTACTTGTTTTGAGGTTTTAGGAGTTTAATCGTGGCATTTATTTTCCGAAAAAGAGTTAAAAATCGCCCTCTTTTTGATCAATGTTTTAGTGAATCGTTATAGGAAATCTTGTAAAACTTTACACTTTAGATAGAAAATCAGTTTATTTTCAATTTTATATTAAACATTATACAAATAATTTTTGTGGAACATTTTAGCCCTATAACTTGCCCGTGTTAAGGGTCTTTTCAGACCCTTTCCAAAAAAGTGCCAAAAACTCGATTTAAACAAGAATATACAACACGTCACCCATTCTATTCCGAAGTTGTATGCCAATCGTTTTTCATTTATAGTCTTTAGATTTCGTTAATTTTGTACTTCGATTTTACAATGATTAAGTTTTTTATACCCACAGGCGTTTACTGCTTAAATTGTTTTATTAGCAAAGCTCGCATTAAGCTTTTTTATTAACATGCAAAGCTTATTTTACTCACGCTACTAAAAAAAAGTATGCATGTTCTTTATTGTTTCTAAAATTGGTTCGATTACAAACAAAATTTTAGTTTTTCGTTTTCGAATTTAATTAATGTGACATGGCTGATATAAGGCCAAAATATTCTATTATATTTAAGCCTTCAAAGACACAAAAGCTCCAAGCTTAAGACGAACGTCAGAAATAAATTAAATACAAATTTGTAAAATATGTTTAAGGGTTAATTTCGTACATATTCACACTTAAAACTAAAATATCTGACGAAAACCTGATTTTAAGGGGCTTGTTTGCACTCAAAAACCATCGTGAAGAAAAAAGCGGTAAATATTTATATCTATTTTTAAAAAAAGTATTGCAATACTAAGGCGAGTTTTGTCTTATTTTCAAAGAAAATGTGAAAAAACCCACACAGTGAATAGTTTTTTTTTTTTTTTTTAATTAGGACCAGCACTCAGGGGATGACCCCTACGTATGCAGTACATTGTGCCGGAACTCAGAGAGAGGGATAGAGTAGAGAAGATAGATGTTGGAAATGTAGAAGACTTAACTCTTTTACAACTCTGCTTTGCGCGTTATGTTAATTTTTATAGCAGTGTTGAGGCGTCTCCGGTGTTAGGTAGACGCATTAACTTTGTTAAGCTGTATTGGCAGGCATTTTATTAATTGTTTTACTTCGCCGATGTTTCTGCTAACCGACGAAGGAGGGCGATGTTGTGTACATTAGCTTAGAACATCATCAATCGCTGTCGGAACAGTTTTTTAGTGATCAGTGCTATGCCTTCATCACTTAAATAGTCCGACAACAATTAATACAATGTCTCACTAAGGTACATTACAGAAATTAATGATGTTGATTGACTTGCTCTGGCCAGGGTTTGAACCCAGGCCCCACGTCATTGTTTGCTTAGTAGTCAACGCGCTAACCACTTCAGCCAACACCACCCTCAGTTGGGAGGTTTTGAGGTTCGTCGTAGTACCTATTTTACATAAACGTGTTATACGCACATTTTACTCTAATGGTACAAAAAAAATGGTACATCTCCATGCAGAAAATGTACTTTGGTATTTGTTTTTAAAAAGTGTTTTGCTCTCTAAAAGAGCAGTGTGTTTGATTCTAAAATAATCGCCCTCACTAATGGTGGTAGGCATTGCACCATTTGCCCCGTAAAAATCGACAGTGTTGATAGTGCCCTGTAAAACTTAGCTGTCAGCTGTTAAAAACAGGGCGCTCCACTTTTTCATAAGTTGTGTTTTGATCTACTAGTGAAATAACAAGCTGCAGTATTACAAATGTTTTTTAATTCAGTCCGACTTGTTAATAAAGAAATAAATAATATTTGTTTCCTGTAAATCTTCTAAAATGTCCATTATCAATTAAAATTTTCAAATTGTTTTTTATCCATACGAAATTGCTAAAATAAATATAACCAGCTGTTGCTGGTAATATAAGCTGAACTATATTTTTGGACGGCGGCATGTGGAAAAACGTTCACAAGCTGCCAGACAGATCACTTACACAAACACATATTTTTATTCTTGTGTTATTTATAAGTAGCGGCGGCTTGTAAATATAATCGCCGGCTCGACTGAAGAGTTTCAGCTGCTCGACTAAGGTTTCTTTTGTTATTTTATGAGAAACCATAAACATACCTTTAAAAGTCTTATTATTGTATGACTTTTTTGCTTGAAGCACAACAACAACAATTTGTTTAAACTGTTGTAAAATAATGTGACATTATGACAATATGACTGATATGACTGAAGTGTGAACACCCCACATAAGTCTTAGTATTGCAATATATTCTCTATAACAATGAGCAATATGGTACAAAAAAGTCTGCTACTGAATAATCAGCTGTTTCATTCTTAAAAGTTAGTGAATCGCAATTCTGATATAAAAAACCTTGTAATTTTTGTTAAAACCAAAAATTACTCCCCTTTTATGCTTGATTGCTTATCAGAAGCAGCAATGAAAATAATCTGTGTCTTCTAGGTTTAAAATAATATTTAATACAACCGAACAACAATAAAATATGTATTCAATCACGTACATATGCTCTCTTTAAGGGGCTGTTAGTTTAAAATTGACCTTTTTTTGTAGTTGCTGCTGTTGTTCTTGTTTTTCTTTAATCAAACCTATCCCAATATTTGGGAAAATTTCCCTTCCCTTTTTTGTTTATGTTTGTTTTGATAACAAACAAAGGTGAGAATACAATAACAATCCGGAGAGAAAGTATAAGAGGTGTTTGCAGGTGTGTTGGTGTGCGTGTGTTTGAATAAAATTCATATTTTTATTTTATGTTTTGGTAATAAAGATTTCTTTTAAAAATAATTTCTTTATTTGATTAAATAAAAATTGTATTAGAAATAAATTTGGTGGGGTTTTTTATTACTTTCAATTAAAACTTTAAAATAATGCAATTTTCCAAAAGTAAATTTTGCAAATTATAAACAACAGTAACGTTTACATTGAAAGACATTTAAAGCAAATAAATTTATACATATTTCATGATATTAAGAATTTTATTGAATATTAAATTAAACAAAAAAAAAAAAAAAATATAAAATCAATGACACAGGAAATCAAAAAAAATTTTATTCATGTGATGATGGTGGGTGATTAATTTTCTCGAGAACAATAAAACTGGATAAACATTATGATTGGTGGCAAAAATAGATTGTACATAATGATGTTTATTTTCTTATATAAAAAGAAAACACCAACGCTAACACGACCACCACATTTAATACAACATTGGCTCACGTTTATGACTCTCATTAGGATATTTTAAGGTTGTGAAAAATACTAAAAAGTTGTAAACTTGAATAAATAAAGCTTTCATAATCTGAAATACGGCTTAAATCATGCTTTCCATTATTTTTGCTATTTTTAACCGATTTTTTTTTTTTCAAAAAATAAAATATGAAAAAATGCATACAAATGTGTAGAAAATTCCACTACAAAAAAAATGTTGTTTTTGTCGGCTTGTGTAACTAATAAGTAAACAATAATTAAATTTCTTTTAAGAAATAAACAGACAAAAACCAGAAATTCCATGTCAAAACGTGTAAGAAATTAAAAATATTACGTCAAGTCTTTAATTTTCAAAATCGCAAACGTAATTGATGAACGCTGATCAATAGGTTTACGTAATACTTTTGTTTGCCCAATAAAAGAAAAATTAACGCAATTCTTATAAAAATATAACAAAATGTCCCGACTAAAATAAAATTTTTTGTTTGTATTTGGTTTGTATCTTCACTATTTGGTGTCTGTATGTGGGTATCTCTGATATCCGTTGGCGTACAGTAGCGCCTAACAAAGTTGAAAAAATGCTCACAAGACCAGTTACATACATACACAAACTTTTTCTTATGATATTTTGTTTCGAAAATATCAATCGCCTTTGAAATTGTTACAGATTTGCGCCCATGCTGGATATTAGAAAAAAAAAACACCCTTTTTGGCAAATAATCGATTGAGTTGCTTAAAATTTAGCAGCATTTTTCTAAAATGTGATCCGATTAATAATAGACTGGATGAAAAAACAATAAACAGCTCAACCCTATGAGCGATAGCACAGACACATGTTCTTTAGTGGAGACATTCACCAGCTAGCAAAGACAGAAGTGCGTAATTTTTAGATCAGATCTTTTTAACACTTTTTTTTAGTTTATAGCATCTCTATAGTATTATAGATTATTCTCGTTAATTTTTTTCGTATTATTTTTATACATTTAAGTTTTTTTGACACAACTCCTCGAAATTTGAAATCTCGCTTACTTTTCCTACACTCACACAACCTTTTTTACCAATTCAATTTTATTTCAAGTGCTGACTTTTGCTCCACTTGCATTTTAATTTTCTTTGTGTCTTTCAACAAAAAAAAAAAAAAAACAGATATACATACATATCTATTTAATATGTGCATTCATCTGTATGTACATAAATTAACTTCTTCCAATCTGTTGTATGATAAATTGCATTTATTTATTTATTGAAACTGGGTCAACAATTTCAAAAGAGTCTATTCATTAATTTCTTGTTAATGTAAATATATACATATATGTTTATGTATGTACATACTCGTATGTGTAACATAGTTTTATTAATTGTTAATTACATTAGAACAATATTAAAATAAGAAATTATATTTAACATTTTCTTATTTGAATATTCACATGCAAATTCCAATTAAGAAATACATAATTCCGATTTAATATTTCTAGCAATACGTCTTCCGCATTGGTGTCTATAAGTGTTAAGAGAAAAATATAATTGACGTTGATTTGTGAAAGATAACAAGAAAAAAATATTAAAAGAAATAATTAGAAAATTACACATTTGTATTAATTCTAAATTACACTGAAATTCGTTTCTAAATATCGAAAGCTTTTATTTCGCAAAAAAAAATTCACGAGTTATTGCGAATGGCAGCACGTGAAAAAGCAGAAGAAAGATGATTTGTTCACGTCAGCGCTAAAAAAAAGCAATGACTCAAAGTTTTAACAATAATTTATCACAATATAGTTAAAGCTTAAAGTGGACACGGCAAAGTTTTTTTAAAGTAACTTTTCAGTTATTTGAGGGATTCTTATAAAATATCGCACACACATTAACTGCCTGTCCCACGATGTCGAATGAATTTTTTCTTTCGTACAAATTACATTTAAAACAAAAATAATTTTAAAAATGCTATTTCTATTTATTTATTCACAATTAAATGTCGTTACTTGTTTGGACAACAATTACTATTTCCACATAATAAAAATACACTTGAAGTTAATCATCGGATTTGATAGTTGGTGAATGTGTACACTAGCGTGGCTGGTTTCTTACTATCACCCAAGGATAGAGTTTTTTATTGTTCTTTAGATCCAGTCTGTTATTATATTTTTTTTTACAATTAAACTGATTTTTTTGTAAGGGATCTCTCTGACATGCAGCAACATGTCAGCAAACAAATGGTCACTAGGATGCATTTACAGGCATTAAATGTTCATGAATAAGTTGAAACTTTAAACGCTTATAGCTTGCAAAGTTCTTAACCAACCGATTTAGAAAATATTTATAGAGTGTGCACATCTGCCACATCTGAATACCACCCAAATGCTATATTCTACTATACTACTCTCTATACAGCCCCATACAATGCATGTGCTTGTCATTGAGAATGTACTAGTAAAAATAAGAATAACGTAGTGATTATGTAGTTCTCATGGGACCAAGTGGAGACATTCGAACCAGAAAGTTACTAGCACATTTCTATAATTTAAGTTTATCTGTTAAAGCAAACAAAAAAGTGTAATCGACAAATAGGCCCAGTAAGATGTCACCAAACAACTAGATAAAAGTGGTGACTTGGGGAAAATTGGCCCCGAGTTTAATACAGGGTAGTAATATTATCAATAAAAATCTGATTTATTTTTGGAATTAACAAATTTCCAGGTAAATGTCTTTGTTGGCAAAATATTTGCTAATTCATTGAATTTTCCATTGAATTAATTATAAATTTAAAAACAAAATTAAAACGAATTATTATTGTATGAAAATGTATTGGAAAAAACTATGCCAT
The DNA here is from genome assembly GCA_947311025.1 of Lypha dubia. Lineage (NCBI taxonomy): Eukaryota > Metazoa > Arthropoda > Insecta > Diptera > Tachinidae > Lypha > Lypha dubia. Next base: position 4,817,018 of record OX371262.1, on the reverse strand, counting down.
AAATTGGGATTTTTTGTTGACATGTGTAAATAACCATTTTTATAAAGGTAAATTTTCAGATTAATCTTTTGAAAAATTTTCTTTTTTTTATTAATTAAGGTCCATGTGTGCATTTGAAATCTATTGAATACATAATTTATGAAAGCAAAAATATGGTAGCCCTGAAAAATTACCGCTATTTAATTGAAAAAAAAAAGAGCAGCAATTAGTTTTTGTTGATTTGTTTGGGTGGGTGGCCATGACACCAATTGGTTTGGGTGGGAAAGTGTCAAGAATAAAACAACGAAAAAAAGCTAATGCTGCCACCCTATTTTAAAATATAAATTGCAGCAATAATAAGTTTAAAAGGCGGTTATTTTCCACTGCTGAACACACACACCTCTTTTTTATAAATCAAAATAAAAAGTTCAAATTAGAAACACAATAATAATTAACATATACATAAATACATATGTATGTATCTATGTACTTATACATATGCACACATATAGAATTTAATTTTACAAACTTAATAATATCAGCAATTACAGATAATACATATGTATGTGTATATCTGTATGCATTCAAAGTATTGTAATTATACTGAAACAATATTGTACATACATACCTACTCGTATGTAGTAGGTTTACCTGTAAAATACCATTTCATATAGAAAGTTTTATTGCATGTAAAAATTGCATGCTTTTCTAAATTTGTTTTGCCATGTATTTTTTACCACGTTCTGTTGTATTGAGTTTTTTTTTCTTTGTTTTTTTTTCTCTTCGCTTCTTTCAATACGACGCCCTAGACATTTAAAGACGCCAGCAATATCTTTCTTGTCATTATCGGCTTGCGAAAATCTTCTTCACGTGTTTTCAACATATTCATCAACATCTCGTGTTTAATTTTGTTTTTCAAGAATTCTTGTTGGCATTTCAATGGAAAGAAATTTTTTGATGTTTCTTTCTTTTGTTATTTGCTTGTGCTTGATTAATGGCTGGCGAAAATTTTGTTTTCTGAATTTAAAGTAGGCAGTAGAAGAAAGAAAAAGATTTTGCTAAATAAATGGCAAATTATTTAGATTGTTTTATATGTACATATGAATGTACATACATATGTACATACTTAAATATATTCATGTACAAAATTCCTTCTTCAGTTGCATGAACGGAACGGATTTCCGTTGTTATAATTTTTTAAGCTATTGCACAGCTTCTATCGCGGGCTTTGAGGCAACTGAATCAAGAAATTTTGAAAAGTTTGTTTCTTAAGTCGTTTGTTTATGTAACAAAAAAACCTGGAATTTGTTTATGAAACGAAAAATGCTAACACTTAGTTTGTTTCTTAAGTCTTTTGTTTTTTGAAGTGAAAACTTCATTTTTGTATAGTCTATGTATGATGGCTATACAGTGTTGCCGCTTTGGAAATTTTTTTAATTTCCAGTGTTGCCACTTTTCCCGGTAAATTTTCCGGGATTTCTGGGATTTTGAGGGCATTTGTGTCCTAGTTTTTGGGAATTCCCGTCCAGTGTTACCACCTTTTCCCGGGAATTTTTCCGGGTTTTCTTGGTTTTTTAGGGGATTTTTATATATGTATAAAAAGAAAGTCGTGTTAGTTACACTATTTATAACTCAAGAACGGCTGAACTGATTTGGCTCAAAATTGGTGGGCAGGTAGCTTAGAACCAGGAGAAGGACATATGATAGGTAAGGAAAGGATATATAAGGTAAGGAAAATTTTACCTGGGGGGACTAGGGTGCCCCTTCTTTGTATGGGGCACTTCCAGTATAGCTAGAAAGCTGAAATTGAAGTTGCATAAGTTGATACAAAATGCTATGCAAAAGCTTTACCGCGGCATTCCCCGAGTGCCACACATATTTTCTTTTTTTTCTGTAACGCAAATAGAAAAGGAGTTTTGCGTATTGAAGGAAATTTTTTTTAAGGAATTTAACCCATTCTATTAAACCTTTTAAATTCATTTAATACAATTAAAATTTTATAACACAATAAGCTGAAACTATAACTTAAGTAACTTGTTTTTTGAGGCCCTATGTTCCACCTGGAACTATGAGAATTGAATAATAATAATAACGTAAGGACACATATACAAACTACGTTACGCGTAGCATGTACTACGTTTATACGTACATATACGTACTAACAATAACCAAAAAACAAAAAAAAAACAGTTAAAAATCAAAATGTTCAAACGTCTGATTCTGGCAAAGATATCAAGAAAAATGAGGAGCTAAGGCTCTCGCCTATTTCTTTAAATTGTTATATTAAAACGGAACAGGAAATCTTTCACTTCTTACATTTTTAGTATACGACGACAATTTTTGTGAAATATTTTAAACCACTAACTCTTTTCTGAATGGATCTGTTTAGTAAATTTTATAAAATATTGACACAAAATTCCTTTTAAGCGACAATATATCGAGTTAAAGCGTTCCACAGAATATTTGTCATACAATTTCAAACTCAACTCAAATGTGAGAAATCAGTGAGTTAAAAAAATATTCGACGCATTAAAAATTGCTAAATTTGCTTTTAACTTAAAAAAAATTATATCTTCAATTTTTTTTTTTTGATGGTGAATTGTAAATCAATTTTTTGTAAGAAATATTTTCAATACAAAACAAAATCAAAAAATCCGGTTTTGTGGGATATTTCAGCACTAACTAGGAGTGAAATTAACCCTAAACAAAGAAATAACTTAAATCAAAAGCGCCAAATTTTAGCAGAAATATTATACCAAAAAAAAAAAACAATCCCAAAATGACCTACACCAAATCTCCATTCGCTAAACTGAAAGAGGGGGCTGAAGTGGTTAACGCGTTGACTATTAAGAAAAGAATGGCTTGTGGCCTGGGTTCAAACTCTGTCCAATCGACATCATACATCGACATCATACATTTCTCTAATTTTTGTTTTTATTGAGTAGACCCTTAGAGCTGTGCTTGTATTAATTGTTGTCGGACTATTTAAGTGATAAAGGCATAGCAGTGGTCACTAAAACCTGTTCCGACAACGGATAATGCCGTTCCAACCTATTGTACACAACATCGCCCTCCTTCGTCGGTTAGCAGAAACATCGGCGAAGTAAAACAATTAATAAAATGCCTGCTAATACAGCTTAACAAAGTTAATGCGCCTACTTAACACCAGACGTGCCTCAACACTGCTAAAAAAAACAACATAACGCGCAAAGCAGAGTTGTAAAAGAGTTAGGCCTTCTAAATTTTCAACATCTATCTTCTCTACTCTATCCCTCTCCCTGAATTCCGGCAGAATGCACTGCATACGTAGGCGTCATCCCCTGATTGCTGGTCCTAATTAAAAAAAAAAAATTCCCCAATTCTGGGATAAGTCCCCCAAAATAAAAAAGCTGAAATTACCGTTTCCAAAAAAAAAGGAGAAAAAAATTCAAATCAAAACGCAGTAAAAAATGTTAGAAAGTCTTGCCAATCTGTTTTTTCTTTATAAAAAATAATACAAAGAAATTTAACAAGCTAATACAATATGTATTGACAATCCATATCAACTGAGACAAAACTATTCCATACCTATGTTCGTCACTTTATCTACCACATTTCATTCATTATAATATTTAAAATATTGTACAATTGTACATCACTTTATAGTTTCCTTGAACAATTTCAAAATAATCCTCAAATTCATCATTGAACAAAAACCGTTACGTGTTTCTAGTCCTCATTACGCAGCCAAACAAAAAAAAAAAAAACAGAGAGAGGAAGAACAAGAGCGAGTACTATTACATATTGTAAAATAAAATCTGCTACTTTTTTTAATACAAAATATGCCACATCTCTTTGCACAGGTGCTTAAAAAATAAATACTCGTCGACCTTGAACTTTGTTTTTTTTTTGTCTCTAGTTTGCAAAGGATTTCAGGCGATTGTGAAAGGCGTGTGCATTCATGTGTTTGTGTGCGTATGTGTAAGCATGCCAAAAAAAAAAAACCATTTATAAATACAACCAAGTATTAAGCACAATGGGTTGATTTTGTTGGAAAAAATTGGAAAATAAATTAAATCTACAGCAGTTTATTAAATATTCGAAGACTTTAGGAAACACCAATATTTTTCATTCGGATATTTGATTCCTATCTTTTCTAGAGCTTATCAATATTTAAACTGATTGTTGTTGCCTTCATGATCTGGAAACCAGAACATCCTAACACCCACAGAGTAGCACATACTTCAAACTTTCTATCTTGAAAAGAAGTGACCATATAGCTGTCAGATTAGTGCTACCCACGAAGAAGCTTTGCAATCTAAAGTTTATCGTTGTTGTTCTTCCTTTAAAGTATTTTAAGGAATATATTTAACAAAGTTAATGATAGAATGTAACGTTCAAATATATCCCACTGGGCATGCTAGGAAAAATAGTAAAACTACGACGTGCTTAATTGAAAAAAAAAAAAAATTAAATAATTCAGCTGCTTACCTTTGTTCTGTGATTACACAAGTTGGGTTGTTGTTTTTATTGTTGCTAGTGGTGATGCTGCTGCGGACATTATTTACACATGAACTTAAATCCTTTTCATCTTCTTCCTTAAGTACAGCCAATGAATCCATTGCATAAAGAGAGGCAGTAGGTGTTACTTTAAAATTGTTACATTCTCTAGAATGTTGCTGCTGTTGTTCGTGCTCAAGTATTTGAGCAGCATCCTTAAAGGTTACAACAATGTTGCAAGGTTTATTCAATGAACAATGGCCATTAATACCCTTCTCTTGTTGTTGTTGTTGTTGTTCTTCATCTTCTTCTTCAGCTATTAAATAATTAGATTCTTCAACATACTTTAAATTGCTTATATCTTTGGTATAATCTTTGTTTTTATTTATTTTCAAAGTATCAGAGGCGACAGAGGAATTGGAACACGAAGATGCCGAAGAGTTGGAAGTACAGCTGATATTGTTGTTATTGTTATTATTGTTATTATTATTGTTAGTGCTCTGATATTTTTTCGAGGAGGAAAAACTTCGTCGTATTGATTGCAAACTGTGTCTTATAAACGAATCCCTTTTTAAGCGGGGAGTTTCTATATCATCCAAAGTTTTGGACTTAGTTACCATTTTATGGTGGTTTTGTGTTGACGGCATAGATTTAGGCCGTTTATCTTCCAACAGAACCGCTGAGGATTTCCTTAAGATTTCCTCCAAATCTTGCATATTTTCCGTGGTATCATAACTGGATTTGTATTTTTTAATTATCTTATGTTTAGGTGATTTCTTTGACATGTCCAGCTGTTCATTTTTCTCCACTTGTTGTTTTTGTCCGATTTTATTTGCTTTGAATTTAATAGTTTTGTTATCTTTGTTGTTAAGGTCACTACCGCTAGACTCATTATTCAACATTATTGTATGATATTTATCAAATTCTTCTAGTTTCTTTTTAACATTTAGATTTTGTGGTCTTTTAGCACTTGTTTTATCATTAAATGAATACGATTTGATAAGAAATAAATTCGATTTATTTTTTTCCAAATTGAATTTCTGTTTTAATTCCATTAATTCACCATCACTTTGATATTGTTGGGATTTTTGTTCCCCAAATTGTTTTTTGGGTATTTGTTCATGCTGTAATGTGGGCTCATCAAAACTCTCATGTTTTTCTTGAGCAGGGGGTAGTTGTTGTAAACAATTTCCTTGATGAGTTAACGTCGTAGTTGTAATTACAGTTTTTGTTTCTGTTTCTGCTGCTGCTGCGGCTGCGGCTGCTTGTGTTGGTGTTGTTGTTGTTGTGAGTGTATTGTGCTCATTTAAGTCTTTGGATGATTTCTTTTTGCGCGCCATTTTTATTCAAGGTTTTAACGGAGTTTATTTATAGATTTGTTTACAGTTATATTTGATTTATAAAGTAAAATTTTATGGGATTTTTTATTTGATAATTTCCGTTTTTATATTTCTATTGATTTTTCTTACATATGCGTGTACATATGTAAATATGTACATATACGTTTTATTACATACATATATACATATGTATGTGTGTACATATATTACATTTATTATTGAGTATTTTTTTTTTTGGCTAATCTACGCAATATTTTATTTCTTAAAATTTATTTGACGTTTTGAAAATATATTTCCGTTATAGCATTGATACAATTTGAGAAAAACTATAAAACTTTCTTATTTACATGATTTTTTTTTTATCGTACGGCCATGGAACAGAATAGAGTCTGGGAAAAAAAGTTTGCGTACATTGAAACCATATCATGATGGGTATAAAAAAATATTCGAACGATGTATATTAAATTCAAAATGACAGTGATGGAACAGTTTAAAATCCAAGGTCGAAAATTTTACATAATTACAAAACCTATCGTGATGGGTATCATATATTTAAGAGTGAAAAAAATACTATTCTTATGATATATAAGAAATTAAAAATTAATTGCTTTTCAAACCATCAAGAAATACCACTGATGATCTGCCAATTGTACCAAAATTCGGAATTTTATCAATACGAAGAGTACAGCTGAAATTTTTGTGTATCCATCCTATTGATTTTTATTAACATTTTATCAAATTTTCAACGATTTTGAAGATTATTTAAAAATAACAAAATATTTTTCATTGCTCTTATCAATTTGTTTTTATATATTTAATTATTTCTTTATGCTCTGCTGTAGATAATTGTGATTAACGATTTTGTCTACTCACATTGTTGATAATTTTTTTTGTCTATTAATTTTGAGTTTTTTTTTATTTTGAATTTGTTAAAGTTCAATAACAAAATAATTTTTTGTAAATGTAGCACACATACGCCCATATTTAAGTACAATGACATATGTGTATATGTACATATGTAAGTGAATACATATGTACAAATGTATTAATTGTTTGTTTTTGATTTCTAATTTTTGTCTCACTAAAAAGTTTGAATTATGTAATAATGTATTTTTTGTTTTTGTGCAGTAAAAATATTTTCAGTTTGTTGAGATATCTTAAGCTACGTTCACATTTAGTAAATATTTATTTGTTTAAATAAAACGTAACCACTAGTTTTGCTTAGGGATAAGTGTAATTTAACTTGGTTTTTATATTGCAAAATAAAATTAATGATTCTACAAATAAGTATTTTTATACATTTTTTAAAAAATGCGAGCCGAGCGTTAAAAAAAAATATTGGAATTAAAGAAAATAAATTATTAGTTTCTTTCTTGGTTACGTTTTTTTCGAAAAATATTTGATAAATGTGAACGTAGCTTAAGTCTCAAATTTGCAATATTCAGGTAAACGAAATCGCTGATGAGCTGGCAAGAATAGTGTCAGTATTAGATGTGACAATTAGTGACAGGTCGGTTAAACCTCCAATCGGTCACTACTATAGGGAACTCAGTAATTGGGTAATTAGCAGAACTAACTATTCCTGGAGGAATAGAGAAGATTGTAGAGTCTCGAGGTCCATATGGACAGAACTAGACTCAGGTATATCTGATCTACTGCTGGGTATGAATAGAAAGGTTTTGAGAGGCTTAGTAGGCGCCTTGACTGGCCATTGCTCGGTTAGAGCGAGGACCAGCATATGGCAAAATGTCACTCCGGATTTCTGTTGGATGTGTGGGGATGAAGAGGAGCCAGAAATTGTAGAGCATATCATCTGTCATTGCCCAAGGCTGCAATGCCATAGGCAAAGATGGCTGAGCAGACGTTTCCATGAGGGCATTAGTGATATCGTGAAGTGCAAACTTGAGGATATCAGGGGCTTTATCATGGGAATTAAATGGCTGAATGATGGATGATAACGGCTCTCTGTTTCTCCTTGGACAGTAAGGAGACTAATTAGCCAATAAATTATAAATGAAGGGAATCACAATGGATCCAATTGGGTCTCCGAGTAGATGTGTATTTCACAATACCCTTCCTAACCTAACCTTAAGTCTCAAATGAAATATTTAATTGGCTGATAATTGCTACCTTTATACATCTTTAAAGCAACACATTTTGCTTTTCGGAATATTTTTGTCATAATTTAATAAAAAAAAAAAAGAGTTTAAGGAAAATAAAATGCTTAAACTGTTCGGAAACTTAATTTCCCAAATCGTATAATGGATGAGATTTTGTTCTGAATTTTTCTTACTGCGATAAAAAGGCGACATCAAATCGCATGTATTTTTAAGGAATATTATCACAACAAAAAAAAGTGACAGTAAAAACTGAGTGCAACAGTTTTGGAGTCTAGTTTTCTTAATAAATAATTTTCCCAAAAAATAACACTAAAGTTCCATTTGGGAATTTTTTAAAACTTTTTTAGGAATTCTTAGACCAAATCTTAGTTTACGTTTCCGCGAATGAGTTGGTAGCCAAATATAGTAAATAGAAAAAAAAAACAGAATAATCTCCTTTAGGGATGTTTTTAAACTTAATTTCCTTATTTTGAGAATTATTTGGTAAATAAATGTATGTACAGAAAGGAAACAGTAAACAAAATTTTGTTCTTAAATGTTTGTGTGAAATATTTGTAAGACAAATGTGTTAAATATATATTTTGGGGAATTAACTATTTATTTTAGGAATTCTGGGAACTCATTTTAATTTATATTTCTGCGAATGATGTGGTACACAAGTGTTTATAATACTAAAAAAATCAAAAAATTTCCATTTGGGGATTTTTTTAATTTTCCCGAAATTGTGTCCGCAAATTAAAGTTTACTTTTCTTGTTTCGTATTCAATACATAAATGAAAAATATTTATGGTACAACATTCTGTTGTAGATATTTAAAACTAATAGAGTAGATTGTAGCAACTCGTGCTAAGAGTTCTTTGTCTCATATTTTATTCCACCCAAAAAAGGTAGAAAAAAAATTAAGTATACGCATGAAAAATAAGGTAGAGTTATTTCTGAATTACATGAAAACTGCAGATTTAGTTCCTTCTATTCCATTTATATCCCAAAGTCTGCTGGTAAATTCAGAAGCCTTTTTATTCAATGATTGGAATAATCAACATTTTTCGTCTTTTAAATGAAATTCACAAGGATCAATCCAGCACCACCCATAAAATATATAAAGAAAAACGGAAGCGAATAAAGTGGAAAATTTCGATTTTGTTGCACACTGTAATCTAAAAGATGTAACATTAAATCGATATAGTTTCAGTCATAACTTCTTGATGGCATTTTTCAACAGTTCGATGTCTGTTTTCTCTTTATTATCAACAATTATCGTAACAGTGGTATCACAATTCAGACAAAAGAAAGAAAAATAATCATAAAATTTCTCTAACAATAATAAATTTGTTGGGTTTGTGGGAAAAACTTGATTTTTAAAAAATTCTATCACTTTAATAATTACAATTGTCATCTTAGCTTTTCTCAAATTTCATAAAACTTTTTTTTTATTATTATTTATTTCCGTTTTGTTTGTCACTTCACTTTTTGTTAAAAATTTTCGTCATATTTTTAACTTTTAACCTCTTTTTCACTTTTATTTAACAATCTTGAATAAATTATTTTCAATATTATTAACAAATTATTATTTATTTATGTACATATTGTTATTATGTACGTTTGTTATTAATCACTTTTTGCTTAATTTATCACTTAATTAGCATATTTTTACAAATTTGTTGTGCACGTTTTGTAATAAAATGTTTGGTTTGTTGCTGCTGCTGTTATTTTTTAATTCGAAATTTTTATTACTTATTTTAAAATCCCAATAAAAACATATACAACCGTATGTAAGTATGTATGTATGCGTTTAGTATATATTTTAAGAAAGAAAAATCTTCATAATTTTCTTTTTGGAAAAACAATTTCCTTCGAAATCACAAGATTGAAAGCCAAGAAAAAACTGAGGAAAAAAACTTCACCACCGCCCATTAAAAATGGTACTATATTTCTCGGCCTGACTTTTTTTTTGTTTTATTTGTTTTCTTTCTGTATATGCGCGTCCGTTACTCTCGCATGTTTATTTTGCACTGAATTTCAGATTAAAAAAAAAAAAACAAATCAAACAAATAAAAAAAATTGTTAAGACGAATATTGTTGTTGCCAGAGTACAGAAATGTGTACATGCTTGTCTATAGTGTAGCAGTTGTTGTTGGTGTTGGTGTTGGCCTATCAGTATCTAAATGAGTATGAGTACGTATGAGCATTTAAGTGTTGTATTAAGTGAAATGTTTAATGTAGTTGTAGTTGTTGGTTTCCTTGCCGGCCCGGCCCGACTCACCCAATTTGATGGTTGTATTGTTGCTGGCTACTACCCCTTTGATAAATAACATTAAAAATTAAGTAATAAATTCACACAAAAAAAAAACTGAAAATATTTTTCTCGTATTTTAAAATTTTCAACAAAATTAGTGTCAACAACATACAATTTGTAAAGCGGCTTAAAGTTTATAAGGTATGACTTCTTTGCTCCCCCTACCATGCATACACTCACATGCACATATGCCAGACATGCCACGAAATGTTTATTTTAACAAATAAATAAAACAAACATTGAAAATTATCATATAAAATAATTAAATTAATTACACAACAATGGAATAAAAATTGATGAAAGGACAGAAGAAATTATAGATAACTTGTTGATAAAAATTATTAAATATATTGTTAGAATTGAAGAAAGGAATTAAAGTTTTAGAAAGAAATTATCAAAAATTAGTTGGTTAGGGAATATTCACATCAAGGGCGTTTTCAAGGGCGCAAAACCACTTGACTTAAGGTACGATCACATCTGGCAAACATTTGCCCAAAAAATCGTAACCACTAAATACCAATGAAAAACTTTTTGATTTATGCATTTATTTATTAAGTTAAACAGCATTTAATAAGATTACATTTTCTATAAATTATGTAGGAAACTGTTTAACGTAATAAACAGGTATCTAAATCAAAAGTGTTTTCAATAGTATTTACTGGTTACGCATTTTTGGGCAAATGTTTGCCAGATGTGGCCGTACTTTTGAACTACAAAAATATTGTGTTTACAATTTAGGTATAGATCTTCAAAAAAGACACCAGAGGCCCAAATGCAACATCAAAGCCAGAAAGCACTGAAAACGTAAAATATGAAAATTTTGTCAATTTCTCCTCCTTATTACAAGGCGAATTCGCTTACCAGGTGGTGTTACTTCTACAACAACTACAACATTACGGCAACATTTGGCATATCGACTCTTAAGGCCGAGACACATAGAATCCGAAATACTTTATACGTCGCCTTTTTCAACTGACAGCTAAGTTAAAATACATGTTTTCTTATGAACTTGATCACATACAGTACTTCTCCGTCAACGCAAAGTACAAAGTTGGGCAACTTTTAACTTTTAACGTACGTTGAGTACTTTGACAACTATTAGTTGATTTGTTCTCTGTTTTGGTTTTGTTGTTCGCGCAAAAATAAAATAATTTAAATTCAAATTTATTCGATTTGATAAACTTTTGGTGGTGTTATAAAAAATAAAGAAAAAGTTTATAATTAAATCAATTTTCAATGATTTTCTCTCCGTTAACAAAGTACTCATTGTGACAGACTTCTGCGTCAATATGTTTACGTCAGTTGAAAAAGGCAACGGATAACGTATGACGGATTCTATGTGTCTCGGCCTTTATGCACGCACGTACAAATTTTGACATATCGACCTTCATTTTGCATGAAAAAAGTAGCTCAGCTGCGTTTAAAACACCATCTGGTAAGTCAATTCGCCTTGACTTATTATTATTAAATTTCTATACATATATTTTGTGTTGTAGGAATTATTTGGCCAATGATGCAATTTTTGTTGATAATGATGTTTTTATATATTCTATATATTTTATTTTAAAGTTTAATTAATCGCAAGTTTAGAAATCAACACATCATTACTTGTCATGTTGACGAGCTGTCATGTTCTTCTGCGTTTATACGTTTCTGCTGTGCATGCACGCTGTAGCTAGATGACACTTAACTCAAGGCAAAATTCTATGACGACTTGTAATCTCATTACACATAAGTTTTTTACTTACTAATGACATTTTTCATAGCGTTGATGTCACAGTTCTGACAAAAAACAACTTCTAGACCTTCTGCTACAACATACAAGTTTATGTACATATGTATGTATGTATTAAGCTTATGCTATTGAAAAATAAAATGAAATTTATTTTCTCAAAATATTTTTGGCAGACATTTCTTATGAATTTTTCCAACGTCATCATTATAATTTTGACAAAAAAAAAAAATTTCACATTTCTAAAGAAATTTTGCGTTAGACAAGTCCGTGATTTTGTGAGAAAAATATACATATGTATGTATGTATGAAATACATCGAATATTTTGAAAATGTGTGAAAATGAAAAAGAACTCAAAAATAAAAAATTATATTTTTCTTTTTTGTGAAAAGAACAAACGAATTGTACCTTCAAGTGGATCAAGGTAGACCTAACTAATAAACACTTGTTTAAGAAATTTTCTTCTCAGGGTCCGTCCTAAGGACAGGCGACATAAATATACAGCCTTCATTGTACGTATCAGCATCTGGTCGAAAAGCTGACCAAACAATGTTACAATATTTGAAATCTTCAAGTTCCTTTCCATAATACTTGGAAATCTGCAAGCAACAATTACAGTTCTGTTCCTGCAACAAGGATTCCACAATCTGAAATTCCGTTTATTGCCCCCATACTTATTTCTCAAAAATTTCATTATTCGAATAAAAAATTATATGTATATATATATGTATATATGTACATATAATTTTTTATTCGAATAATGAAATTTTTGAGAAATAAGTATGGGGGCAATAAACGGAATTTCAGATTGTGGAATCCTTGTTGCAGGAACAGAACTGTAATTGTTGCTTGCAGATATATATATATATATATATATATATATATATATATTTTTATATGTTTTATTATAATGCCATTTTTATGGTGTTGTGTTGTTTAAGTGGAAAATTTGTATTTTTGTTTTTGAAACAAGAAAAAAAGTCATGAAAACACAAGCTGACAAAACGTAATTTTCCTGGTAGACAGAACAATTTTCATTTAGCGGAATATTAAAATCTGTAGTCAGATGAAAACATAATTTTTTAGCAAAAAAAGTACGTTTTAGAAAAGGTGCTTTTTGGTAAAAGTACTTTGTTGCATTATGGAAGTTTTTAATGAAGGTAGTTTTTAAGTTTTTTTTTTGGTAGATGATATTTTCAGTAAAAGAACTTTTTGGTAAAAACAAAATTTTCGTAAAAGTACTTTTTGGTATAAGTACCTTTTTGGTAAAAGTAGCTTTTTGGTAAAAGTATATTATTAGTAAAAGTATCTTTTTGTAATGTTACTTTTTCTTAGAAGAACTTTATGGTAAAGGTTTTTTTTGGTAACAATACATTTTCATAAAAGTAATTTGTAGTAAAAGTACCTTTTTGGTACAAATACTTCCTAGTCAAAGAAGTTTTTGTTAGAGGCAGCTTAAGAGGTACTTCTTCGTTAAAGTACTTTCTTGTAAATGTGATTTAAAAAAAATGTATTTTTAGATAAATTGACAGGTGTAGTATTTTAGGCCCTTTATGGAAATTTTATAATATGTATGTACTTCTATACTTTTGACCATTTCATTTAAATAAATGCAGTCATTTATTGCTGAAAGACTGAATCAGTATTTAAATACTAATTAAATTTAATAGAATAGAAATCAGCTAAAAGAATAACAAGACATGTGTACGAGTATGTATGTTGCCATTAACACAGTTTGAAGATCAACTACAGAAAGAAATTGTTACCTGACTACCAGCTGGTATGAATTCTTATCTTGTACTTTGTTTTCTTCCAAAATGAAATTAAATATTTTATATCGAAATAAGTTTAAAAACATGAATTAATTTGAAATTTAGTTGCCTTGAAATACTATTCGACAGTTTTCGATAAGATAGTTTGATAAATGTATGATTTGGCTTTCAACGGAATGACTCAAATTTAGTGAATTTTCTCTTTTTATTAAAAAATTAAAGCAACTGATAAATTATATGAAACTAAAATTTGCACACCTGTGCAAATGACAAATTAATTACCATGACTGGTTAAGAAAACTAATTTCATTTGATTTTTTGCTAGCATTAATTAATTCTGGAAGCCTTTCAAGTGCCAAAATAATAATTAACTTTTTATTAGTTTGGCACCTGCAGTTCTTTAATATTTTATGGCAAAGTTATAAATAATTTATATATACTTTGAACAGAGTACAGTGGTAAAAAAGTCTACATAACCTAAAAGCTATAGTTTTAAAAGCTGTTGTTATGAGAACATTTTTGAAATGTGTGTTTATAAAAACGCGCTTTTTTGTACAGCTGTATATTTAAAATTATTTACATACATCATTTATAAAACATTTTTTGTTGCCATCTTTAAGAAAATTAAGCACAATTTTTTATTTAATTTAATGAACCCTAAAAAAATTTTATTTGTAGCTTCCTTACAAAGTCGTACGCTTTACAACTGTTATTGTTTGTGTGTGTGTGTATCTCTGTCTTCGTTTTATAATATAAAAAATTATCAGTTTAAATATTTCCTGATTTCAAAATTAAACGAATTTGTTCTCAAAGAAATTGCGTAAATCTCATAAATAACCTTTTGAAACGGACATCAAATACAAATTTCTTTCTATTTACAATTTAATAAATTTTATTTCGAATAAAAAAGTAAAAAAATTTCGAAAAGCATACACAAAAGAATGACAAATACATACTGACCGCTATTTCATATATTGTAAAAATCATAACAAGCCGCTTTAATTCTTATCAGAAGTGACCTTAAACAAACCCCCCAAAAAAATGTGAAATCTTTTAAAATTATAAAAAAGACAAATTTCTTTCCTTACAAATTAATCTTATTCTGGTTTTTTTATTTATAAATACATTGTATTTAATACTTTGTGGAAAAATTTTGTAATTATATACACACAAGTAAACAAGCTTTTGTTTTATTCTTTATATACATACATACGAGTATATTGCAGCTTCATTCATTACCCATCTTTATAAAGTAAAAATTATTTTAATACATTTGCTATGGCAACACCACACCCTCCTTGCGAATCTTACAAGAAATAACGGTTCCTTCAAACAATACCATTGAAGATGCCTGATTGCCTTCCGTATTAGTATGGCGGCCTTATTTTTGGTGTATTAATACTCAAAGGCCCTTAATCACACATAAATACTTTTATGAATACATAATTACAAAAATCAGGATTTTTCTTGTTAATTCATTCTGAATGGAGGCTTTAAACATCAATTTTCCTAACTGTAAACGATTTAAGTTAATTTCCTTTCAATTTATTTATTTGAAAATGAAATGGTGTACATACATATACATATTTTTAGTTTGCGCGTCATTATTTTATAAATTTTTTTGTGTTTTATTTTATTTTCAAAAAATTAACACTCAAGACTTTATTATCTAGACATAAAAAAAAAATCATAATAATTACCTTGATTTCTCATCTATGACGTGATTTTGCACAATTGTTTATTGCGATTTATTTAAGTTTTTCTTTTATAGCAAACATGTAAATTTGTAAGACTTTTTAAATCAAAAAGAATTCTAAAAGTCTAAATAAAAATACTAATAAATTGTTAATTTTTTTATAAATTATGTATGTACTAGCTTATCCCGGTGTGCTTCGCCACCCCCTCGTTATAAAATAAAATTAAAAGTATTTATATTAAAATTGTGTAAATTTTGTTCAGCTCTACCGGCATTTGGCAATTTGTAGGCACATTTATTTTTGTCACTCATTTGGACCAATGGGAAATTAAAGCCAAGGATCCATACTTATAGACTATGTAAGTCCGATTTCTCAATTGTATTTGAGAATTTTTCTATAACATTTGTTTGTCACTCATTTGGACCAATGGGAAATTAAAACCAAGGATCCATACTTATAGACTATGTAAGTCCGATTTCTCAATTGTATTTGAGAATTTTTCTATAAAATTTGTTTGTCACTCATTTGGACCAATGGGAAATTAAAGCCAAGGATCCATACTTATAGACTGTGTAAGTCCGATTTCTCAATTGTATTTGAGAATTTTTCCATAACATTTGTTTGCCACTCATTTGGACCAATGGGAAATTAAAGCCAAGGATCCATATTTATAGGCTATGTAAGTCCGATTTCTCAATTGTATTTGAGAATTTTTCCATAACATTTGTTTGCCACTCATTTGGACCAATGGGAAATTAAAGCCAAGGATCCATATTTATAGGCTATGTAAGTCCGATTTCTCAATTGTATTTGAGAATTTTTCTATAACATTTGTTTGCCACTCATTTGGACCAATGGGAAATTAAAGCCAAGGATCCATACTTATAGACTATGTAAGTCTGATTTCTCAATTGTATTTGAGAATTTTTCTATGACATTTGTTTGTCACTCATTTGGACCAATGGGAAATTAAGCCAAGGATCCATACTTATAGACTATGTAAGTCCGATTTCTCAATTGTATTTGAGAATTTTTCTATAACATTTGTTTGTCACTCATTTGGACCAATGGGAAATTAAAGCCAAGGATCCATACTTATAGACTATGTAAGTCTGATTTCTCAATTGTATTTGAGAATTTTTCTATAACATTTGTTTGCCACTCATTTGGACCAATGGGAAATTAAAGCCAAGGATCCATACTTATAGGCTATGTAAGTCTGATTTCTCAATTGTATTTGAGAATTTTTCTATGACATTTGTTTGTCACTCATTTGGACCAATGGGAAATTAAGCCAAGGATCCATACTTATAGACTATGTAAGTCCGATTTCTCAATTGTATTTGAGAATTTTTCTATGACATTTGTTTGTCACTCATTTGGACCAATGGGAAATTAAAGCCAAGGATCCATACTTATAGACTGTGTAAGTCCGATTTCTCAATTGTATTTGAGAATTTTTCTATGACATTTGTTTGTCACTCATTTGGACTAATGGGAAATTAAAGCCAAGGATCCATACTTATAGGCTATGTAAGTCTGATTTCTCAATTGTATTTGAGAATTTTTCTATGACATTTGTTTGTCACTCATTTGGACCAATGGGAAATTAAAGCCAAGGATCCATACTTATAGACTGTGTAAGTCCGATTTCTCAATTGTATTTGAGAATTTTTCTATAACACTTGTTTGTCACTCATTTGGACCAATGGGAAATTAAAGCCAAGGATCCATACTTATAGGCTATGTAAGTCTGATTTCTCAATTGTATTTGAGAATTTTTCTATGACATTTGTTTGTCACTCATTTGGACCAATGGGAAATTAAAGCCAAGGATCCATACTTATAGACTGTGTAAGTCCGATTTCTCAATTGTATTTGAGAATTTTTCTATAAAATTTGTTTGTCACTCATTTGGACCAATGGGAAATTAAAGCCAAGGATCCATACTTATAGACTGTGTAAGTCCGATTTCTCAATTGTATTTGAGAATTTTTCTATAACACTTGTTTGTCACTCATTTGGACCAATGGGAAATTAAAGCCAAGGATCCATACTTATAGACTGTGTAAGTCCGATTTCTCAATTGTATTTGAGAATTTTTCTATAAAATTTGTTTGTCACTCATTTGGACCAATGGGAAATTAAAGCCAAGGATCCATACTTATAGACTGTGTAAGTCCGATTTCTCAATTGTATTTGAGAATTTTTCTATAACATTTGTTTGTCACTCATTTGGACCAATGGGAAATTAAAGCCAAGGATCCATACTTATAGGCTATGTAAGTCTGATTTCTCAATTGTATTTGAGAATTTTTCTATAACACTTGTTTGTCACTCATTTGGACCAATGGGAAATTAAAGCCAAGGATCCATACTTATAGGCTATGTAAGTCTGATTTCTCAATTGTATTTGAGAATTTTTCTATGACATTTGTTTGTCACTCATTTGGACCAATGGGAAATTAAAGCCAAGGATCCATACTTATAGGCTATGTAAGTTCGATTTCTCAATTGTATTTGAGAATTTTTCTATAACACTTGTTTGTCACTCATTTGGACCAATGGGAAATTAAAGCCAAGGATCCATACTTATAGGCTATGTAAGTCTGATTTCTCAATTGTATTTGAGAATTTTTCTATAACACTTGTTTGTCACTCATTTGGACCAATGGGAAATTAAAGCCAAGGATCCATACTTATAGACTATGTAAGTCTGATTTCTCAATTGTATTTGAGAATTTTTCTATGACATTTGTTTGTCACTCATTTGGACCAATGGGAAATTAAGCCAAGGATCCATACTTATAGACTATGTAAGTCCGATTTCTCAATTGTATTTGAGAATTTTTCTATAACATTTGTTTGTCACTCATTTGGACCATTGGGAAATTAAAGCCAAGGATCCATACTTATAGACTATGAAAGTCTGATTTCTCAATTGTATTTGAGAATTTTTCTATAACACTTGTTTGTCACTCATTTGGACCAATGGGAAATTAAAGCCAAGGATCCATACTTATAGACTATGTAAGTCCGATTTCTCAATTGTATTTGAGAATTTTTCTATGACATTTGTTTGTCACTCATTTGGACCAATGGGAAATTAAAGCCAAGGATCCATTCTTATAGACTATGTAAGTCTGATTTCTCAATTGTATTTGAGAATTTTTCTATAACATTTGTTTGTCACTCATTTGGACCAATGGGAAATTAAAGCCAAGGATCCATACTTATAGACTATGTAAGTCCGATTTCTCAATTGCATTTGAGAATTTTTCTATAAAATTTTAAAGATTAAAATTGTGTAAATTTTGTTCAGCTCTACGGGAATTTGGCTATTTGTGGGCACATTTAAGTTTGTCACTCATTTGGACCAATGGGAAATTAAAGCCAAGGATCCATACTTATAGACTATGTAAGTCCGATTTCTCAATTGTATTTGAGAATTTTTCTATAACATTTGTTTGTCACTCATTTGGACCAATGGGAAATTAAAGCCAAGGATCCATACTTATAGACTATGAAAGTCTGATTTCTCAATTGTATTTGAGAATTTTTCTATAACACTTGTTTGTCACTCATTTGGACCAATGGGAAATTAAAGCCAAGGATCCATAATTATAGACTATGTAAGTCCGATTTCTCAATTGTATTTGAGAATTTTTCTATAACATTTGTTTGTCACTCATTTGGACCAATGGGAAATTAAAGCCAAGGATCCATACTTATAGACTATGTAAGTCCGATTTCTCAATTGTATTTGAGAATTTTTCTATAACATTTGTTTGTCACTCATTTGGACCAATGGGAAATTAAAGCCAAGGATCCATAATTATAGACTATGTAAGTCCGATTTCTCAATTGTATTTGAGAATTTTTCTATAACACTTGTTTGTCACTCATTTGGACCAATGGGAAATTAAAGCCAAGGATCCATACTTATAGACTATGTAAGTCAGATTTCTCAATTGTATTTGAGAATTTTTCTATAACACTTGTTTGTCACTCATTTGGACCAATGGGAAATTAAAGCCAAGGATCCATAATTATAGACTATGTAAGTCCGATTTCTCAATTGTATTTGAGAATTTTTCTATAACACTTGTTTGTCACTCATTTGGACCAATGGGAAATTAAAGCCAAGGATCCATACTTATAGACTATGTAAGTCCGATTTCTCAATTGTATTTGAGAATTTTTCTATAACACTTGTTTGTCACTCATTTGGACCAATGGGAAATTAAAGCCAAGGATCCATACTTATAGACTATGTAAGTCCGATTTCCCAATTGTATTTGAGAATTTTTCTATAAAATTTTAAAGATTAAAGTTGTGTAAATTTTGTTCAGCTCTACGGGAATTTGGCTATTTGTGGGCACATTTAAGTTTGTCACTCATTTGGACCAATGGGAAATTAAAGCCAAGGATCCATACTTATAGACTATGTAAGTACGATTTCTCAATTGTATTTGAGAATTTTTCTATAACATTTGTTTGTCACTCATTTGGACCAATGGGAAATTAAAGCCAAGGATCCATACTTATAGACTATGTAAGTCTGATTTCTCAATTGTATTTGAGAATTTTTCTATAACACTTGTTTGTCACTCATTTGGACCAATGGGAAATTAAAGCCAAGGATCCATAATTATAGACTATGTAAGTCCGATTTCTCAATTGTATTTGAGAATTTTTCTATAACATTTGTTTGTCACTCATTTGGACCAATGGGAAATTAAAGCCAAGGATCCATACTTATAGACTATGTAAGTCCGATTTCTCAATTGTATTTGAGAATTTTTCTATAACACTTGTTTGTCACTCATTTGGACCAATGGGAAATTAAAGCCAAGGATCCATACTTATAGACTATGTAAGTCTGATTTCTCAATTGTATTTGAGAATTTTTCTATAACACTTGTTTGTCACTCATTTGGACCAATGGGAAATTAAAGCCAAGGATCCATAATTATAGACTATGTAAGTCCGATTTCTCAATTGTATTTGAGAATTTTTCTATAACATTTGTTTGTCACTCATTTGGACCAATGGGAAATTAAAGCCAAGGATCCATAATTATAGACTATGTAAGTCCGATTTCTCAATTGTATTTGAGAATTTTTCTATAACACTTGTTTGTCACTCATTTGGACCAATGGGAAATTAAAGCCAAGGATCCATAATTATAGACTATGTAAGTCTGATTTCTCAATTGTATTTGAGAATTTTTCTATAACACTTGTTTGTCACTCATTTGGACCAATGGGAAATTAAAGCCAAGGATCCATACTTATAGACTATGTAAGTCCGATTTCTCAATTGTATTTCAGAATTTTTCTATAACATTTGTTTGTCACTCATTTGGACCAATGGGAAATTAAAGCCAAGGATCCATAATTATAGACTATGTAAGTCCGATTTCTCAATTGTATTTGAGAATTTTTCTATAACATTTGTTTGTCACTCATTTGGACCAATGGGAAATTAAAGCCAAGGATCCATACTTATAGACTATGTAAGTCTGATTTCTCAATTGTACTTGAGAATTTTTCTATAACATTTGTTTGTCACTCATTTGGACCAATGGGAAATTAAAGCCAAGGATCCATACTTATAGACTATGTAAGTCTGATTTCTCAATTGTATTTGAGAATTTTTCTATAACACTTGTTTGTCACTCATTTGGACCAATGGGAAATTAAAGCCAAGGATCCATACTTATAGACTATGTAAGTCTGATTTCTCAATTGTATTTGAGAATTTTTCTATAACACTTGTTTGTCACTCATTTGGACCAATGGGAAATTAAAGCCAAGGATCCATACTTATAGACTATGTAAGTCCGATTTCTCAATTGTATTTGAGAATTTTTCTATAACACTTGTTTGTCACTCATTTGGACCAATGGGAAATTAAAGCCAAGGATCCATACTTATAGACTATGTAAGTCCGATTTCCCAATTGTATTTGAGAATTTTTCTATAAAATTTTAAAGATTAAAATTGTGTAAATTTTGTTCAGCTCTACGGGAATTTGGCTATTTGTGGGCACATTTATGTTTGTCACTCATTTGGACCAATGGGAAATTAAAGCCAAGGATCCATACTTATAGGCTATGTAAGTCCGATTTCTCAATTGTATTTGAGAATTTTTCTATAACATTTGTTTGTCACTTATTTGGACCAATGGGAAATTAAAGCCAAGGATCCATACTTATAGACTATGTAAGTCTGATTTCTCAATTGTATTTGAGAATTTTTCTATAACACTTGTTTGTCACTCATTTGGACCAATGGGAAATTAAAGCCAAGGATCCATACTTATAGACTATGGAAG
This sequence comes from Lypha dubia, assembly GCA_947311025.1. Taxonomy (NCBI): domain Eukaryota; kingdom Metazoa; phylum Arthropoda; class Insecta; order Diptera; family Tachinidae; genus Lypha; species Lypha dubia. The sequence continues at coordinate 4,795,263 of OX371262.1, read as the reverse complement.
TCTGATTTCTCAATTGTATTTGAGAATTTTTCTATAACATTTGTTTGTCACTCATTTGGACCAATGGGAAATTAAAGCCAAGGATCCATACTTATAGACTATGTAAGTCCGATTTCTAAATTGTATTTGAGAATTTTTCTATAACACTTGTTTGTCACTCATTTGGACCAATGGGAAATTAAAGCCAAGGATCCATACTTATAGACTATGTAAGTCCGATTTCTCAATTGTATTTGAGAATTTTTCTATAACATTTGTTTGTCACTCATTTGGACCAATGGGAAATTAAAGCCAAAGATCCATACTTATAGACTATGTAAGTCCGATTTCTCAATTGTATTTGAGAATTTTTCTATAACACTTGTTTGTCACTCATTTGGACCAATGGGAAATTAAAGCCAAGGATCCATACTTATAGACTATGTAAGTCCGATTTCTCAATTGTATTTGAGACTTTTTCTAAAACACTTGTTTGTCACTCATTTGGACCAATGGGAAATTAAAGCCAAGGAACCATACTTATAGGGTATGTAAGTCCGATTTCTCAATTGTATTTGAGAATTTTTCTATAACATTTGTTTGTCACTCATTTGGACCAATGGGAAATTAAAGCCAAGGATCCATACTTATAGACTATGTAAGTCCGATTTCTCAATTGTATTTGAGAATTTTTCTATAACATTTGTTTGTCACTCATTTGGACCAATGGGAAATTAAAGCCAAGGATCCATACTTATAGACTATGTAAGTCCGATTTCTCAATTGTATTTGAGAATTTTTCTATAACATTTGTTTGTCACTCATTTGGACCAATGGGAAATTAAAGCCAAGGATCCATACTTATAGACTATGTAAGTCCGATTTCTCAATTGTATTTGAGAATTTTTCTATAACACTTGTTTGTCACTCATTTGGACCAATGGGAAATTAAAGCCAAGGATCCATACTTATAGACTATGTAAGTCCGATTTCTCAATTGTATTTGAGAATTTTTCTATAACACTTGTTTGTCACTCATTTGGACCAATGGGAAATTAAAGCCAAGGATCCATACTTATAGACTATGTAAGTCCGATTTCTCAATTGTATTTGAGAATTTTTCTATAACACTTGTTTGTCACTCATTTGGACCAATGGGAAATTAAAGCCAAGGATCCATACTTATAGACTATGTAAGTCCGATTTCCCAATTGTATTTGAGAATTTTTCTATAAAATTTTAAAGATTAAAATTGTGTAAATTTTGTTCAGCTCTACGGGAATTTGGCTATTTGTGGGCACATTTATGTTTGTCACTCATTTGGACCAATGGGAAATTAAAGCCAAGGATCCATACTTATAGGCTATGTAAGTCCGATTTCTCAATTGTATTTGAGAATTTTTCTATAACATTTTTTTGTCACTTATTTGGACCAATGGGAAATTAAAGCCAAGGATCCATACTTATAGACTATGTAAGTCTGATTTCTCAATTGTATTTGAGAATTTTTCTATAACACTTGTTTGTCACTCATTTGGACCAATGGGAAATTAAAGCCAAGGATCCATACTTATAGACTATGGAAGTCTGATTTCTCAATTGTATTTGAGAATTTTTCTATAACACTTGTTTGTCACTCATTTGGACCAATGGGAAATTAAAGCCAAGGATCCATACTTATAGACTATGTAAGTCCGATTTCTCAATTGTATTTGAGAATTTTTCTATAACACTTGTTTGTCACTCATTTGGACCAATGGGAAATTAAAGCCAAGGATCCATACTTATAGACTATGTAAGTCCGATTTCTCAATTGTATTTGAGAATTTTTCTATAACATTTGTTTGTCACTCATTTGGACCAATGGGAAATTAAAGCCAAAGATCCATACTTATAGACTATGTAAGTCCGATTTCTCAATTGTATTTGAGAATTTTTCTATAACATTTGTTTGTCACTCATTTGGACCAATGGGAAATTAAAGCCAAGGATCCATACTTATAGACTATGTAAGTCCGATTTCTCAATTGTATTTGAGAATTTTTCTAAAACACTTGTTTGTCACTCATTTGGACCAATGGGAAATTAAAGCCAAGGATCCATACTTATAGGCTATGTAAGTCCGATTTCTCAATTGTATTTGAGAATTTTTCTATAACATTTGTTTGTCACTCATTTGGACCAATGGGAAATTAAAGCCAAGGATCCATACTTATAGACTATGTAAGTCCGATTTCTCAATTGTATTTGAGAATTTTTCTATAACACTTGTTTGTCACTCATTTGGACCAATGGGAAATTAAAGCCAAGGATCCATACTTATAGACTATGTAAGTCTGATTTCTCAATTGTATTTGAGAATTTTTCTATAACACTTGTTTGTCACTCATTTGGACCAATGGGAAATTAAAGCCAAGGATCCATACTTATAGACTATGTAAGTCCGATTTCCCAATTGTATTTGAGAATTTTTCTATAAAATTTTAAAGATTAAAATTGTGTAAATTTTGTTCAGCTCTACGGGAATTTGGCTATTTGTGGGCACATTTAAGTTTGTCACTCATTTGGACCAATGGGAAATTAAAGCCAAGAATCCATACTTATAGACTATGTAAGTCTGATTTCTCAATTGTATTTGAGAATTTTTCTATAACACTTGTTTGTCACTCATTTGGACCAATGAGAAATTAAAGCCAAGGATCCATAATTATAGACTATGTAAGTCCGATTTCTCAATTGTATTTGAGAATTTTTCTATAACACTTGTTTGTCACTCATTTGGACCAATGGGAAATTAAAGCCAAGGATCCATACTTATAGACTATGTAAGTCCGATTTCCCAATTGTATTTGAGATTTTTTCTATAAAATTTTAAAGATTAAAATTGTGTAAATTTTGTTCAGCTCTACGGGAATTTGGCTATTTGTGGGCACATTTAAGTTTGTCACTCATTTGGACCAATGGGAAATTAAAGCCAAGGATCCATACTTATAGACTATGTAAGTCCGATTTCTCAATTGTATTTGAGAATTTTTCTATAACATTTGTTTGTCACTCATTTGGACCAATGGGAAATTAAAGCCAAGGATCCATACTTATAGACTATGTAAGTCTGATTTCTCAATTGTATTTGAGAATTTTTCTATAACTCTTGTTTGTCACTCATTTGGACCAATGGGAAATTAAAGCCAAGGATCCATAATTATAGACTATGTAAGTCCGATTTCTCAATTGTATTTGAGAATTTTTCTATAACATTTGTTTGTCACTCATTTGGACCAATGGGAAATTAAAGCCAAGGATCCATACTTATAGACTATGTAAGTCTGATTTCTCAATTGTATTTGAGAATTTTTCTATAACACTTGTTTGTCACTCATTTGGACCAATGGGAAATTAAAGCCAAGGATCCATACTTATAGACTATGTAAGTCCGATTTCTCAATTGTATTTCAGAATTTTTCTATAACATTTGTTTGTCACTCATTTGGACCAATGGGAAATTAAAGCCAAGGATCCATAATTATAGACTATGTAAGTCCGATTTCTCAATTGTATTTGAGAATTTTTCTATAACATTTGTTTGTCACTCATTTGGACCAATGGGAAATTAAAGCCAAGGATCCATACTTATAGACTATGTAAGTCTGATTTCTCAATTGTATTTAAGAATTTTTCTATAACATTTGTTTGTCACTCATTTGGACCAATGGGAAATTAAAGCCAAGGTTCCATACTTATAGACTATGTAAGTCTGATTTCTCAATTGTATTTGAGAATTTTTCTATAACACTTGTTTGTCACTCATTTGGACCAATGGGAAATTAAAGCCAAGGATCCATACTTATAGACTATGTAAGTCTGATTTCTCAATTGTATTTGAGAATTTTTCTATAACATTTGTTTGTCACTCATTTGGACCAATGGGAAATTAAAGCCAAGGATCCATACTTATAGACTATGTAAGTCTGATTTCTCAATTGTATTTGAGAATTTTTCTATAACATTTGTTTGTCACTCATTTGGACCAAAGGGAAATTAAAGCCAAGGATCCATAATTATAGACTATGTAAGTCCGATTTCTCAATTGTATTTGAGAATTTTTCTATAACATATGTTTGTCACTCATTTGGACCAATGGGAAATTAAAGCCAAGGATCCATACTTATAGACTATGTAAGTCTGATTTCTCAATTGTATTTGAGAATTTTTCTATAACACTTGTTTGTCACTCATTTGGACCAATGGGAAATTAAAGCCAAGGATCCATACTTATAGACTATGTAAGTCCGATTTCTCAATTGTATTTGAGAATTTTTCTATAACACTTGTTTGTCACTCATTTGGACCAATGGGAAATTAAAGCCAAGGATCCATACTTATAGACTATGTAAGTCTGATTTCTCAATTGTATTTGAGAATTTTTCTATAACATTTGTTTGTCACTCATTTGGACCAATGGGAAATTAAAGCCAAGGATCCATACTTATAGACTATGTAAGTCTGATTTCTCAATTGTATTTGAGAATTTTTCTATAACATTTGTTTGTCACTCATTTGGACCAAAGGGAAATTAAAGCCAAGGATCCATAATTATAGACTATGTAAGTCCGATTTCTCAATTGTATTTGAGAATTTTTCTATAACATATGTTTGTCACTCATTTGGACCAATGGGAAATTAAAGCCAAGGATCCATACTTATAGACTATGTAAGTCTGATTTCTCAATTGTATTTGAGAATTTTTCTATAACACTTGTTTGTCACTCATTTGGACCAATGGGAAATTAAAGCCAAGGATCCATACTTATAGACTATGTAAGTCCGATTTCTCAATTGTATTTGAGAATTTTTCTATAACACTTGTTTGTCACTCATTTGGACCAATGGGAAATTAAAGCCAAGGATCCATACTTATAGACTATGTAAGTCCGATTTCCCAATTGTATTTGAGAATTTTTCTATAAAATTTTAAAGATTAAAATTGTGTAAATTTTGTTCAGCTCTACGGGAATTTGGCTATTTGTGGGCACATTTATGTTTGTCACTCATTTGGACCAATGGGAAATTAAAGCCAAGGATCCATACTTATAGACTATGTAAGTCCGATTTCTCAATTGTATTTGAGAATTTTTCTATAACACTTGTTTGTCACTCATTTGGACCAATGGGAAATTAAAGCCAAGGATCGATACTTATAGACTATGTAAGTCCGATTTCTCAATTGTATTTGAGAATTTTTCTATAAAATTTTAAAGATTAAAATTGTGTAAATTTTGTTGAGCTCTACGGGAATTTGGCTATTTGTGGGCACATTTATGTTTGTCACTCATTTGGACCAATGGGAAATTAAAGCCAAGGATCCATACTTGTAGACTATGTAAGTCCGATTTCTCAATTGCATTTGAGAATTTTTCTATAACACTTGTTTGTCACTTATTTGGACCAATGGGAAATTAAAGCCAAGGATCCATACTTATAGACTATGTAAGTCCGATTTCTCAATTGTATTTGAGAATTTTTTTATAACATTTGTTTGTCACTCATTTGGACCAATGGGAAATTAAAGCCAAGGATCCATATTTATAGACTATGTAAGTCCGATTTCTCAATTGTATTTGAGAATTTTTCTATAACATTTGTTTGTCACTCATTTGGACCAATGGGAAATTAAAGCCAAGGATCCATACTTATAGACTATGTAAGTCCGATTTCTCAATTGTATTTGAGAATTTTTCTATAAAATTTTAAAGATTAAAATTGTGTAAATTTTGTTGAGCTCTACGGGAATTTGGCTATTTGTGGGCACATTTATGTTTGTCACTCATTTGGACCAATGGGAAATTAAAGCCAAGGATCCATACTTATAGACTATATAAGTCCGATTTCTCAATTGTATTTGAGAATTTTTCTATAACACTTGTTTGTCACTCATTTGGACCAATGGGAAATTAAAGCCAAGGATCCATACTTATAGACTATGTAAGTCCGATTTCTCAATTGTATTTGAGAATTTTTCTATAACATTTGTTTGTCACTCATTTGGACCAATGGGAAATTAAAGCCAAGGATCCATACTTATAGACTATGTAAGTCCGATTTCGCAATTGTATTTGAGAATTTTTCTATAACACTTGTTTGTCACTCATTTGGACCAATGGGAAATTAAAGCCAAGGATCCATACTTATAGACTATGTAAGTCCGATTTCCCAATTGTATTTGAGAATTTTTCTATAAAATTTTAAAGATTAAAATTGTGTAAATTTTGTTCAGCTCTACGGGAATTTGGCTATTTGTGGGCACATTTATGTTTGTCACTCATTTGGACCAATGGGAAATTAAAGCCAAGGATCCATACTTATAGGCTATGTAAGTCCGATTTCTCAATTGTATTTGAGAATTTTTCTATAACATTTGTTTGTCACTTATTTGGACCAATGGGAAATTAAAGCCAAGGATCCATACTTATAGACTATGTAAGTCCGATTTCTCAATTGTATTTGAGAATTTTTTTATAACATTTGTTTGTCACTCAATTGGACCAATGGGAAATTAAAGCCAAGGATCCATACTTATAGACTATGGAAGTCTGATTTCTCAATTGTATTTGAGAATTTTTCTATAACATTTGTTTGACACTCATTTGGACCAATGGGAAATTAAAGCCAAGGATCCATACTTATAGACTATGTAAGTCCGATTTCTCAATTGTATTTGAGAATTTTTCTAAAACACTTGTTTGTCACTCATTTGGACCAATGGGAAATTAAAGCCAAGGATCCATACTTATAGGCTATGTAAGTCCGATTTCTCAATTGTATTTGAGAATTTTTCTATAACACTTGTTTGTCACTCATTTGGACCAATGGGAAATTAAAGCCAAGGATCCATACTTATAGACTATGTAAGTCCGATTTCTCAATTGTATTTGAGAATTTTTCTATAACATTTGTTTGTCACTCATTTGGACCAATGGGAAATTAAAGCCAAGGATCCATACTTATAGACTATGTAAGTCCGATTTCTCAATTGTATTTGAGAATTTTTTTATAACATTTGTTTGTCACTCATTTGGACCAATGGGAAATTAAAGCCAAGGATCCATACTTATAGACTATGTAAGTCCGATTTCTCAATTGTATTTGAGAATTTTTCTATAACATTTGTTTGTCACTCATTTGGACCAATGGGAAATTAAAGCCAAGGATCCATACTTATAGACTATGTAAGTCCGATTTCTAAATTGTATTTGAGAATTTTTCTATAACACTTGTTTGTCACTCATTTGGACCAATGGGAAATTAAAGCCAAGGATCCATACTTATAGACTATGTAAGTCCGATTTCTCAATTGTATTTGAGAATTTTTCTATAACATTTGTTTGTCACTCATTTGGACCAATGGGAAATTAAAGCCAAAGATCCATACTTATAGACTATGTAAGTCCGATTTCTCAATTGTATTTGAGAATTTTTCTATAACACTTGTTTGTCACTCATTTGGACCAATGGGAAATTAAAGCCAAGGATCCATACTTATAGACTATGTAAGTCCGATTTCTCAATTGTATTTGAGAATTTTTCTAAAACACTTGTTTGTCACTCATTTGGACCAATGGGAAATTAAAGCCAAGGAACCATACTTATAGGCTATGTAAGTCCGATTTCTCAATTGTATTTGAGAATTTTTCTATAACATTTGTTTGTCACTCATTTGGACCAATGGGAAATTAAAGCCAAGGATCCATACTTATAGACTATGTAAGTCCGATTTCTCAATTGTATTTGAGAATTTTTCTATAACATTTGTTTGTCACTCATTTGGACCAATGGGAAATTAAAGCCAAGGATCCATACTTATAGACTATGTAAGTCCGATTTCTCAATTGTATTTGAGAATTTTTCTATAACATTTGTTTGTCACTCATTTGGACCAATGGGAAATTAAAGCCAAGGATCCATACTTATAGACTATGTAAGTCCGATTTCGCAATTGTATTTGAGAATTTTTCTATAACACTTGTTTGTCACTCATTTGGACCAATGGGAAATTAAAGCCAAGGATCCATACTTATAGACTATGTAAGTCCGATTTCCCAATTGTATTTGAGAATTTTTCTATAAAATTTTAAAGATTAAAATTGTGTAAATTTTGTTCAGCTCTACGGGAATTTGGCTATTTGTGGGCACATTTATGTTTGTCACTCATTTGGACCAATGGGAAATTAAAGCCAAGGATCCATACTTATAGACTATATAAGTCCGATTTCTCAATTGTATTTGAGAATTTTTCTATAACACTTGTTTGTCACTCATTTGGACCAATGGGAAATTAAAGCCAAGGATCCATACTTATAGACTATGTAAGTCCGATTTCTCAATTGTATTTGAGAATTTTTCTATAACATTTGTTTGTCACTCATTTGGACCAATGGGAAATTAAAGCCAAGGATCCATACTTATAGACTATGTAAGTCCGATTTCGCAATTGTATTTGAGAATTTTTCTATAACACTTGTTTGTCACTCATTTGGACCAATGGGAAATTAAAGCCAAGGATCCATACTTATAGACTATGTAAGTCCGATTTCCCAATTGTATTTGAGAATTTTTCTATAAAATTTTAAAGATTAAAATTGTGTAAATTTTGTTCAGCTCTACGGGAATTTGGCTATTTGTGGGCACATTTATGTTTGTCACTCATTTGGACCAATGGGAAATTAAAGCCAAGGATCCATACTTATAGGCTATGTAAGTCCGATTTCTCAATTGTATTTGAGAATTTTTCTATAACATTTGTTTGTCACTTATTTGGACCAATGGGAAATTAAAGCCAAGGATCCATACTTATAGACTATGTAAGTCCGATTTCTCAATTGTATTTGAGAATTTTTTTATAACATTTGTTTGTCACTCAATTGGACCAATGGGAAATTAAAGCCAAGGATCCATACTTATAGACTATGGAAGTCTGATTTCTCAATTGTATTTGAGAATTTTTCTATAACATTTGTTTGACACTCATTTGGACCAATGGGAAATTAAAGCCAAGGATCCATACTTATAGACTATGTAAGTCCGATTTCTCAATTGTATTTGAGAATTTTTCTAAAACACTTGTTTGTCACTCATTTGGACCAATGGGAAATTAAAGCCAAGGATCCATACTTATAGGCTATGTAAGTCCGATTTCTCAATTGTATTTGAGAATTTTTCTATAACACTTGTTTGTCACTCATTTGGACCAATGGGAAATTAAAGCCAAGGATCCATACTTATAGACTATGTAAGTCCGATTTCTCAATTGTATTTGAGAATTTTTCTATAACATTTGTTTGTCACTCATTTGGACCAATGGGAAATTAAAGCCAAGGATCCATACTTATAGACTATGTAAGTCCGATTTCTCAATTGTATTTGAGAATTTTTTTATAACATTTGTTTGTCACTCATTTGGACCAATGGGAAATTAAAGCCAAGGATCCATACTTATAGACTATGTAAGTCCGATTTCTCAATTGTATTTGAGAATTTTTCTATAACATTTGTTTGTCACTCATTTGGACCAATGGGAAATTAAAGCCAAGGATCCATACTTATAGACTATGTAAGTCCGATTTCTAAATTGTATTTGAGAATTTTTCTATAACACTTGTTTGTCACTCATTTGGACCAATGGGAAATTAAAGCCAAGGATCCATACTTATAGACTATGTAAGTCCGATTTCTCAATTGTATTTGAGAATTTTTCTATAACATTTGTTTGTCACTCATTTGGACCAATGGGAAATTAAAGCCAAAGATCCATACTTATAGACTATGTAAGTCCGATTTCTCAATTGTATTTGAGAATTTTTCTATAACACTTGTTTGTCACTCATTTGGACCAATGGGAAATTAAAGCCAAGGATCCATACTTATAGACTATGTAAGTCCGATTTCTCAATTGTATTTGAGAATTTTTCTAAAACACTTGTTTGTCACTCATTTGGACCAATGGGAAATTAAAGCCAAGGAACCATACTTATAGGCTATGTAAGTCCGATTTCTCAATTGTATTTGAGAATTTTTCTATAACATTTGTTTGTCACTCATTTGGACCAATGGGAAATTAAAGCCAAGGATCCATACTTATAGACTATGTAAGTCCGATTTCTCAATTGTATTTGAGAATTTTTCTATAACATTTGTTTGTCACTCATTTGGACCAATGGGAAATTAAAGCCAAGGATCCATACTTATAGACTATGTAAGTCCGATTTCTCAATTGTATTTGAGAATTTTTCTATAACATTTGTTTGTCACTCATTTGGACCAATGGGAAATTAAAGCCAAGGATCCATACTTATAGACTATGTAAGTCCGATTTCTCAATTGTATTTGAGAATTTTTCTATAACACTTGTTTGTCACTCATTTGGACCAATGGGAAATTAAAGCCAAGGATCCATACTTATAGACTATGTAAGTCCGATTTCTCAATTGTATTTGAGAATTTTTCTATAACACTTGTTTGTCACTCATTTGGACCAATGGGAAATTAAAGCCAAGGATCCATACTTATAGACTATGTAAGTCCGATTTCTCAATTGTATTTGAGAATTTTTCTATAACACTTGTTTGTCACTCATTTGGACCAATGGGAAATTAAAGCCAAGGATCCATACTTATAGACTATGTAAGTCCGATTTCCCAATTGTATTTGAGAATTTTTCTATAACATTTGTTTGTCACTCATTTGGACCAATGGGAAATTAAAGCCAAAGATCCATACTTATAGACTATGTAAGTCCGATTTCTCAATTGTATTTGAGAATTTTTCTATAACATTTGTTTGTCACTCATTTGGACCAATGGGAAATTAAAGCCAAGGATCCATACTTATAGACTATGTAAGTCCGATTTCTCAATTGTATTTGAGAATTTTTCTAAAACACTTGTTTGTCACTCATTTGGACCAATGGGAAATTAAAGCCAAGGATCCATACTTATAGGCTATGTAAGTCCGATTTCTCAATTGTATTTGAGAATTTTTCTATAACATTTGTTTGTCACTCATTTGGACCAATGGGAAATTAAAGCCAAGGATCCATACTTATAGACTATGTAAGTCCGATTTCTCAATTGTATTTGAGAATTTTTCTATAACACTTGTTTGTCACTCATTTGGACCAATGGGAAATTAAAGCCAAGGATCCATACTTATAGACTATGTAAGTCTGATTTCTCAATTGTATTTGAGAATTTTTCTATAACACTTGTTTGTCACTCATTTGGACCAATGGGAAATTAAAGCCAAGGATCCATACTTATAGACTATGTAAGTCCGATTTCCCAATTGTATTTGAGAATTTTTCTATAAAATTTTAAAGATTAAAATTGTGTAAATTTTGTTCAGCTCTACGGGAATTTGGCTATTTGTGGGCACATTTAAGTTTGTCACTCATTTGGACCAATGGGAAATTAAAGCCAAGGATCCATACTTATAGACTATGTAAGTCTGATTTCTCAATTGTATTTGAGAATTTTTCTATAACACTTGTTTGTCACTCATTTGGACCAATGAGAAATTAAAGCCAAGGATCCATAATTATAGACTATGTAAGTCCGATTTCTCAATTGTATTTGAGAATTTTTCTATAACACTTGTTTGTCACTCATTTGGACCAATGGGAAATTAAAGCCAAGGATCCATACTTATAGACTATGTAAGTCCGATTTCCCAATTGTATTTGAGAATTTTTCTATAACACTTGTTTGTCACTCATTTGGACCAATGGGAAATTAAAGCCAAGGATCCATACTTATAGACTATGTAAGTCCGATTTCCCAATTGTATTTGAGAATTTTTCTATAAAATTTTAAAGATTAAAATTGTGTAAATTTTGTTCAGCTCTACGGGAATTTGGCTATTTGTGGGCACATTTAAGTTTGTCACTCATTTGGACCAATGGGAAATTAAAGCCAAGGATCCATACTTATAGACTATGTAAGTCTGATTTCTCAATTGTATTTGAGAATTTTTCTATAACACTTGTTTGTCACTCATTTGGACCAATGAGAAATTAAAGCCAAGGATCCATAATTATAGACTATGTAAGTCCGATTTCTCAATTGTATTTGAGAATTTTTCTATAACACTTGTTTGTCACTCATTTGGACCAATGGGAAATTAAAGCCAAGGATCCATACTTATAGACTATGTAAGTCCGATTTCCCAATTGTATTTGAGAATTTTTCTATAACACTTGTTTGTCACTCATTTGGACCAATGGGAAATTAAAGCCAAGGATCCATACTTATAGACTATGTAAGTCCGATTTCCCAATTGTATTTGAGAATTTTTCTATAAAATTTTAAAGATTAAAATTGTGTAAATTTTGTTCAGCTCTACGGGAATTTGGCTATTTGTGGGCACATTTAAGTTTGTCACTCATTTGGACCAATGGGAAATTAAAGCCAAGGATCCATACTTATAGACTATGTAAGTCCGATTTCTCAATTGTATTTCAGAATTTTTCTATAACATTTGTTTGTCACTCATTTGGACCAATGGGAAATTAAAGCCAAGGATCCATAATTATAGACTATGTAAGTCCGATTTCTCAATTGTATTTGAGAATTTTTCTATAACATTTGTTTGTCACTCATTTGGACCAATGGGAAATTAAAGCCAAGGATCCATACTTATAGACTATGTAAGTCTGATTTCTCAATTGTATTTAAGAATTTTTCTATAACATTTGTTTGTCACTCATTTGGACCAATGGGAAATTAAAGCCAAGGTTCCATACTTATAGACTATGTAAGTCTGATTTCTCAATTGTATTTGAGAATTTTTCTATAACACTTGTTTGTCACTCATTTGGACCAATGGGAAATTAAAGCCAAGGATCCATACTTATAGACTATGTAAGTCTGATTTCTCAATTGTATTTGAGAATTTTTCTATAACATTTGTTTGTCACTCATTTGGACCAATGGGAAATTAAAGCCAAGGATCCATACTTATAGACTATGTAAGTCTGATTTCTCAATTGTATTTGAGAATTTTTCTATAACATTTGTTTGTCACTCATTTGGACCAAAGGGAAATTAAAGCCAAGGATCCATAATTATAGACTATGTAAGTCCGATTTCTCAATTGTATTTGAGAATTTTTCTATAACATTTGTTTGTCACTCATTTGGACCAATGGGAAATTAAAGCCAAGGATCCATACTTATAGACTATGTAAGTCTGATTTCTCAATTGTATTTGAGAATTTTTCTATAACACTTGTTTGTCACTCATTTGGACCAATGGGAAATTAAAGCCAAGGATCCATACTTATAGACTATGTAAGTCCGATTTCTCAATTGTATTTGAGAATTTTTCTATAACACTTGTTTGTCACTCATTTGGACCAATGGGAAATTAAAGCCAAGGATCCATACTTATAGACTATGTAAGTCCGATTTCCCAATTGTATTTGAGAATTTTTCTATAAAATTTTAAAGATTAAAATTGTGTAAATTTTGTTCAGCTCTACGGGAATTTGGCTATTTGTGGGCACATTTATGTTTGTCACTCATTTGGACCAATGGGAAATTAAAGCCAAGGATCCATACTTATAGACTATGTAAGTCCGATTTCTCAATTGTATTTGAGAATTTTTCTATAACACTTGTTTGTCACTCATTTGGACCAATGGGAAATTAAAGCCAAGGATCCATACTTATAGACTATGTAAGTCCGATTTCTCAATTGTATTTGAGAATTTTTTTATAACATTTGTTTGTCACTCATTTGGACCAATGGGAAATTAAAGCCAAGGATCCATACTTATAGACTATGTAAGTCCGATTTCTCAATTGTATTTGAGAATTTTTCTATAACATTTGTTTGTCACTCATTTGGACCAATGGGAAATTAAAGCCAAGGATCCATACTTATAGACTATGTAAGTCCGATTTCTCAATTGTATTTGAGAATTTTTCTATAACACTTGTTTGTCACTCATTTGGACCAATGGGAAATTAAAGCCAAGGATCCATACTTATAGACTATGTAAGTCCGATTTCTCAATTGTATTTGAGAATTTTTCTATAACATTTGTTTGTCACTCATTTGGACCAATGGGAAATTAAAGCCAAAGATCCATACTTATAGACTATGTAAGTCCGATTTCTCAATTGTATTTGAGAATTTTTCTATAACATTTGTTTGTCACTCATTTGGACCAATGGGAAATTAAAGCCAAGGATCCATACTTATAGACTATGTAAGTCCGATTTCTCAATTGTATTTGAGAATTTTTCTAAAACACTTGTTTGTCACTCATTTGGACCAATGGGAAATTAAAGCCAAGGATCCATACTTATAGGCTATGTAAGTCCGATTTCTCAATTGTATTTGAGAATTTTTCTATAACATTTGTTTGTCACTCATTTGGACCAATGGGAAATTAAAGCCAAGGATCCATACTTATAGACTATGTAAGTCCGATTTCTCAATTGTATTTGAGAATTTTTCTATAACACTTGTTTGTCACTCATTTGGACCAATGGGAAATTAAAGCCAAGGATCCATACTTATAGACTATGTAAGTCCGATTTCTCAATTGTATTTGAGAATTTTTCTATAACACTTGTTTGTCACTCATTTGGACCAATGGGAAATTAAAGCCAAGGATCCATACTTATAGACTATGTAAGTCCGATTTCCCAATTGTATTTGAGAATTTTTCTATAAAATTTTAAAGATTAAAATTGTGTAAATTTTGTTCAGCTCTACGGGAATTTGGCTATTTGTGGGCACATTTAAGTTTGTCACTCATTTGGACCAATCGGAAATTAAAGCCAAGGATCCATACTTATAGACTATGTAATTCCGATTTCTCAATTGTATTTGAGAATTTTTCTATAACACTTGTTTGTCACTCATTTGGACCAATGGGAAATTAAAGCCAAGGATCCATACTTATAGACTATGTAAGTCCGATTTCTCAATTGTATTTGAGAATTTTTCTATAACACTTGTTTGTCACTCATTTGGACCAATGGGAAATTAAAGCCAAGGATCCATACTTATAGACTATGTAAGTCCGATTTCTCAATTGTATTTGAGAATTTTTCTATAACATTTGTTTGTCACTCATTTGGACCAATGGGAAATTAAAGCCAAAGATCCATACTTATAGACTATGTAAGTCCGATTTCTCAATTGTATTTGAGAATTTTTCTATAACATTTGTTTGTCACTCATTTGGACCAATGGGAAATTAAAGCCAAGGATCCATACTTATAGACTATGTAAGTCCGATTTCTCAATTGTATTTGAGAATTTTTCTAAAACACTTGTTTGTCACTCATTTGGACCAATGGGAAATTAAAGCCAAGGATCCATACTTATAGGCTATGTAAGTCCGATTTCTCAATTGTATTTGAGAATTTTTCTATAACATTTGTTTGTCACTCATTTGGACCAATGGGAAATTAAAGCCAAGGATCCATACTTATAGACTATGTAAGTCCGATTTCTCAATTGTATTTGAGAATTTTTCTAAAACACTTGTTTGTCACTCATTTGGACCAATGGGAAATTAAAGCCAAGGATCCATACTTATAGGCTATGTAAGTCCGATTTCTCAATTGTATTTGAGAATTTTTCTAAAACACTTGTTTGTCACTCATTTGGACCAATGGGAAATTAAAGCCAAGGATCCATACTTATAGACTATGTAAGTCCGATTTCTCAATTGTATTTGAGAATTTTTCTATAACATTTGTTTGTCACTCATTTGGACCAATGGGAAATTAAAGCCAAAGATCCATACTTATAGACTATGTAAGTCCGATTTCTCAATTGTATTTGAGAATTTTTCTATAACATTTGTTTGTCACTCATTTGGACCAATGGGAAATTAAAGCCAAGGATCCATACTTATAGACTATGTAAGTCCGATTTCTCAATTGTATTTGAGAATTTTTCTAAAACACTTGTTTGTCACTCATTTGGACCAATGGGAAATTAAAGCCAAGGATCCATACTTATAGGCTATGTAAGTCCGATTTCTCAATTGTATTTGAGAATTTTTCTATAACATTTGTTTGTCACTCATTTGGACCAATGGGAAATTAAAGCCAAGGATCCATACTTATAGACTATGTAAGTCCGATTTCTCAATTGTATTTGAGAATTTTTCTAAAACACTTGTTTGTCACTCATTTGGACCAATGGGAAATTAAAGCCAAGGATCCATACTTATAGGCTATGTAAGTCCGATTTCTCAATTGTATTTGAGAATTTTTCTAAAACACTTGTTTGTCACTCATTTGGACCAATGGGAAATTAAAGCCAAGGATCCATACTTATAGACTATGTAAGTCCGATTTCTCAATTGTATTTGAGAATTTTTCTATAACATTTGTTTGTCACTCATTTGGACCAATGGGAAATTAAAGCCAAGGATCCATACTTATAGACTATGTAAGTCCGATTTCTCAATTGTATTTGAGAATTTTTCTAAAACACTTGTTTGTCACTCATTTGGACCAATGGGAAATTAAAGCCAAGGATCCATACTTATAGGCTATGTAAGTCCGATTTCTCAATTGTATTTGAGAATTTTTCTATAACATTTGTTTGTCACTCATTTGGACCAATGGGAAATTAAAGCCAAGGATCCATACTTATAGACTATGTAAGTCCGATTTCTCAATTGTATTTGAGAATTTTTCTAAAACACTTGTTTGTCACTCATTTGGACCAATGGGAAATTAAAGCCAAGGATCCATACTTATAGGCTATGTAAGTCCGATTTCTCAATTGTATTTGAGAATTTTTCTAAAACACTTGTTTGTCACTCATTTGGACCAATGGGAAATTAAAGCCAAGGATCCATACTTATAGACTATGTAAGTCCGATTTCTCAATTGTATTTGAGAATTTTTCTATAACATTTGTTTGTCACTCATTTGGACCAATGGGAAATTAAAGCCAAGGATCCATACTTATAGACTATGTAAGTCCGATTTCTCAATTGTATTTGAGAATTTTTCTAAAACACTTGTTTGTCACTCATTTGGACCAATGGGAAATTAAAGCCAAGGATCCATACTTATAGGCTATGTAAGTCCGATTTCTCAATTGTATTTGAGAATTTTTCTATAACATTTGTTTGTCACTCATTTGGACCAATGGGAAATTAAAGCCAAGGATCCATACTTATAGACTATGTAAGTCCGATTTCTCAATTGTATTTGAGAATTTTTCTAAAACACTTGTTTGTCACTCATTTGGACCAATGGGAAATTAAAGCCAAGGATCCATACTTATAGGCTATGTAAGTCCGATTTCTCAATTGTATTTGAGAATTTTTCTAAAACACTTGTTTGTCACTCATTTGGACCAATGGGAAATTAAAGCCAAGGATCCATACTTATAGACTATGTAAGTCCGATTTCTCAATTGTATTTGAGAATTTTTCTATAACATTTGTTTGTCACTCATTTGGACCAATGGGAAATTAAAGCCAAGGATCCATACTTATAGACTATGTAAGTCCGATTTCTCAATTGTATTTGAGAATTTTTCTAAAACACTTGTTTGTCACTCATTTGGACCAATGGGAAATTAAAGCCAAGGATCCATACTTATAGGCTATGTAAGTCCGATTTCTCAATTGTATTTGAGAATTTTTCTATAACATTTGTTTGTCACTCATTTGGACCAATGGGAAATTAAAGCCAAGGATCCATACTTATAGACTATGTAAGTCCGATTTCTCAATTGTATTTGAGAATTTTTCTAAAACACTTGTTTGTCACTCATTTGGACCAATGGGAAATTAAAGCCAAGGATCCATACTTATAGGCTATGTAAGTCCGATTTCTCAATTGTATTTGAGAATTTTTCTAAAACACTTGTTTGTCACTCATTTGGACCAATGGGAAATTAAAGCCAAGGATCCATACTTATAGACTATGTAAGTCCGATTTCTCAATTGTATTTGAGAATTTTTCTATAACATTTGTTTGTCACTCATTTGGACCAATCGGAAATTAAAGCCAAGGATCCATACTTATAGACTATGTAATTCCGATTTCTCAATTGTATTTGAGAATTTTTCTAAAACACTTGTTTGTCACTCATTTGGACCAATGGGAAATTAAAGCCAAGGATCCATACTTATAGGCTATGTAAGTCCGATTTCTCAATTGTATTTGAGAATTTTTCTATAACACTTGTTTGTCACTCATTTGGACCAATGGGAAATTAAAGCCAAGGATCCATACTTATAGACTATGTAAGTCCGATTTCCCAATTGTATTTGAGAATTTTTCTATAAAATTTTAAAGATTAAAATTGTGTAAATTTTGTTCAGCTCTACGGGAATTTGGCTATTTGTGGGCACATTTAAGTTTGTCACTCATTTGGACCAATGGGAAATTAAAGCCAAGGATCCATACTTATAGACTATGTAAGTCCGATTTCTCAATTGTATTTGAGAATTTTTCTATAACATTTGTTTGTCACTCATTTGGACCAATGGGAAATTAAAGCCAAGGATCCATACTTATAGACTATGTAAGTCCGATTTCTCAATTGTATTTCAGAATTTTTCTATAACATTTGTTTGTCACTCATTTGGACCAATGGGAAATTAAAGCCAAGGATCCATAATTATAGACTATGTAAGTCCGATTTCTCAATTGTATTTGAGAATTTTTCTATAACATTTGTTTGTCACTCATTTGGACCAATGGGAAATTAAAGCCAAGGATCCATACTTATAGACTATGTAAGTCTGATTTCTCAATTGTATTTAAGAATTTTTCTATAACATTTGTTTGTCACTCATTTGGACCAATGGGAAATTAAAGCCAAGGTTCCATACTTATAGACTATGTAAGTCTGATTTCTCAATTGTATTTGAGAATTTTTCTATAACACTTGTTTGTCACTCATTTGGACCAATGGGAAATTAAAGCCAAGGATCCATACTTATAGACTATGTAAGTCTGATTTCTCAATTGTATTTGAGAATTTTTCTATAACATTTGTTTGTCACTCATTTGGACCAATGGGAAATTAAAGCCAAGGATCCATACTTATAGACTATGTAAGTCTGATTTCTCAATTGTATTTGAGAATTTTTCTATAACATTTGTTTGTCACTCATTTGGACCAAAGGGAAATTAAAGCCAAGGATCCATAATTATAGACTATGTAAGTCCGATTTCTCAATTGTATTTGAGAATTTTTCTATAACATTTGTTTGTCACTCATTTGGACCAATGGGAAATTAAAGCCAAGGATCCATACTTATAGACTATGTAAGTCTGATTTCTCAATTGTATTTGAGAATTTTTCTATAACACTTGTTTGTCACTCATTTGGACCAATGGGAAATTAAAGCCAAGGATCCATACTTATAGACTATGTAAGTCCGATTTCTCAATTGTATTTGAGAATTTTTCTATAACACTTGTTTGTCACTCATTTGGACCAATGGGAAATTAAAGCCAAGGATCCATACTTATAGACTATGTAAGTCCGATTTCCCAATTGTATTTGAGAATTTTTCTATAACATTTGTTTGTCACTCATTTGGACCAATGGGAAATTAAAGCCAAAGATCCATACTTATAGACTATGTAAGTCCGATTTCTCAATTGTATTTGAGAATTTTTCTATAACACTTGTTTGTCACTCATTTGGACCCATGGGAAATTAAAGCCAAGGATCTATACTTATAGACTATGTAAGTCCGATTTCTCACTTGTATTTGAGAATTTTTCTTTAACATTTGTTTGTCACTCATTTGGACCAATGGGAAATTAAAGCCAAAGATCCATACTTATAGACTATGTAAGTCCGATTTCTCAATTGTATTTGAGAATTTTTCTATAACACTTGTTTGTCACTCATTTGGACCAATGGGAAAT
Source organism: Lypha dubia (assembly GCA_947311025.1). Taxonomy (NCBI): domain Eukaryota; kingdom Metazoa; phylum Arthropoda; class Insecta; order Diptera; family Tachinidae; genus Lypha; species Lypha dubia. The sequence continues at coordinate 4,775,354 of OX371262.1, read as the reverse complement.
TAAAGCCAAGGATCCATACTTATAGACTATGTAAGTCCGATTTCTCAATTGTATTTGAGAATTTTTCTATAACATTTGTTTGTCACTCATTTGGACCAATGGGAAATTAAAGCCAAGGATCCATACTTATAGACTATGTAAGTCCGATTTCTCAATTGTATTTGAGAATTTTTCTATAACACTTGTTTGTCACTCATTTGGACCAATGGGAAATTAAAGCCAAGGATCCATACTTATAGACTATGTAAGTCCGATTTCTCAATTGTATTTGAGAATTTTTCTATAACACTTGTTTGTCACTCATTTGGACCAATGGGAAATTAAAGCCAAGGATCCATACTTATAGACTATGTTAGTCCGATTTCTCAATTGTATTTGAGAATTTTTCTATAACATTTGTTTGTCACTCATTTGGACCAATGGGAAATTAAAGCCAAGGATCCATACTTATAGACTATGTAAGTCCGATTTCTCAATTGTATTTGAGAATTTTTCTATAACACTTGTTTGTCACTCATTTGGACCAATGGGAAATTAAAGCCAAGGATCCATACTTATAGACTATCTAAGTCCGATTTCTCAATTGTATTTGAGAATTTTTCTATAACATTTGTTTGTCACTCATTTGGACCAATGGGAAATTAAATCCAAGGATCCATACTTATAGACTATGTTAGTCCGATTTCTTAATTGTATTTGAGAATTTTTCTATAACATTTGTTTGTCACTCATTTGGACCAATGGGAAATTAAAGCCAAGGATCCATACTTATAGACTATCTAAGTCCGATTTCTCAATTGTGTTTGAGAATTTTTCTATAACATTTGTTTGTCACTCATTTGGACCAATGGGAAATTGAAGCCAAGGATCCATACTTATAGACTATGTAAGTCCGATTTCTCAATTGTATTTGAGAATTTTTCTATAACATTTGTTTGTCACTCATTTGGACCAATGGGAAATTAAAGCCAAGGATCCATACTTATAGACTATGTAAGTCTGATTTCTCAATTGTATTTGAGAATTTTTCTATAAAATTTTAAAGATTTAAATTGTGTAAATTTTGTTGAGCTCTACGGGAATTTGGCTATTTGTGGGCACATTTATGTTTGTCACTCATTTGGACCAAGGATCCATACTTATAGACTATGTAAGTCCGATTTCTCAATTGTATTTGAGAATTTTTCTATAAAATTTTAAAGATTAAAATTGTGTAAATTTTGTTGAGCTCTACGGGAATTTGGCTATTTGTGGGCACATTTATGTTTGTCACTCAGTTGGACCAATGGGAAATTAAAGCCAAGGATCCATACTTATAGACTATGTAAGTCCGATTTCTCAATTGTATTTGAGAATTTTTCTATAACATTTGTTTGTCACTCATTTGGACCAATGGGAAATTAAAGCCAAGGATCCATACTTATAGACTATGTAAGTCCGATTTCTCAATTGTATTTGAGAATTTTTCTATAACATTTGTTTGTCACTCATTTGGACCAATGTGAAATTGAAGCCAAGGATCCATACTTATAGACTATGTAAGTCCGATTTCTCAATTGTATTTGAGAATTTTTCTATAACATTTGTTTGTCACTCATTTGGACCAATGGGAAATTAAAGCCAAGGATCCATACTTATAGACTATGTAAGTCTGATTTCTCAATTGTATTTGAGAATTTTTCTATAAAATTTTAAAGATTAAAATTGTGTAAATTTTGTTGAGCTCTACGGGAATTTGGCTATTTGTGGGCACATTTATGTTTGTCACTCATTTGGACCAATGGGAAATTAAAGCCAAGGATCCATACTTATAGACTATCTAAGTCCGATTTCTCATTTGTATTTGAGAATTTTTCTATAAAATTTTAAAGATTAAAATTGTGTAAATTTTGTTGAGCTCTACGGGAATTTGGCTATTTGTGGGCACATTTATGTTTGTCACTCATGTGGACCAATAGGAAATTAAAGCCAAGGATCCATACTTATAGACTATCTAAGTCCGATTTCTCATTTGTATTTGAGAATTTTTCTATAAAATTTTAAAGATTAAAATTGTGTAAATTTTGTTGAGCACTACGGGAATTTGGCTATTTGTGGGCACATTTATGTTTGTCACTCATTTGGACCAATGGGAAATTAAAGCCAAGGATCCATACTTATAGACTATGTTAGTCCGATTTCTCAATTGTATTTGAGAATTTTTCTATAACATTTGTTTGTCACTCATTTGGACCAATGGGAAATTAAAGCCAAGGATCCATACTTATAGACTATGTAAGTCCGATTTCTCAATTGTATTTGAGAATTTTTCTATAACATTTGTTTGTCACTCATTTGGACCAATGGGAAATTAAAGCCAAGAATCCATACTTATAGACTATCTAAGTCCGATTTCTCAATTGTATTTGAGAATTTTTCTATAAAATTTTAAAGATTAAAATTGTGTAAATTTTGTTGAGCTCTACGGGAATTTGGCTATTTGTGGGCACATTTATGTTTGTCACTCATTTGGACCAATGGGAAATTAAAGCCAAGGATCCATACTTATAGACTATCTAAGTCCGATTTCTCATTTGTATTTGAGAATTTTTCTATAAAATTTTAAAGATTAAAATTGTGTAAATTTTGTTGAGCTCTACGGGAATTTGGCTATTTGTGGGCACATTTATGTTTGTCACTCATGTGGACCAATAGGAAATTAAAGCCAAGGATCCATACTTATAGACTATCTAAGTCCGATTTCTCAATTGTATTTGAGAATTTTTCTATAAAATTTTAAAGATTAAAATTGTGTAAATTTTGTTCAGCTCTACGGGAATTTGGCTATTTGTGGGCACATTTATGTTTGTCACTCATTTGGACCAATGGGAAATTAAAGCCAAGGATCCATACTTATAGACTATGTAAGTCCGATTTCTCAATTGTATTTGAGAATTTTTCTATAAAATTTTAAAGATTAAAATTGTGTAAATTTTGTTCAGCTCTACGGGAATTTGGCTATTTGTGGGCACATTTATGTTTGTCACTCATTTGGACCAATGGGAAATTAAAGCCAAGGATCCATACTTATAGACTATCTAAGTCCGATTTCTCAATTGTATTTGAGAATTTTTCTATAAAATTTTAAAGAATAAAATTGTGTAAATTTTGTTCAGCTCTACGGGAATTTGGCTATTTGTGGGCACATTTATGTTTGTCACTCATTTGGTCCAATGGGAAATTAAAGCCAAGGATCCATACTTATAGACTATGTATGTAAGTCCGATAAAGTATTCTTTTCGAATAAATGTAGCAAATCGATTGAATTAAATGTGGAAAAAACACACAATGTTGCGATGTCAATGTTTTTTAATAATTGTAAACATTCGCCTGCTGTCTCTGTTTATTTATTAGTAAAAGGCAGGACTGCCAATCTTGCGGCAAAACAATAATTAAAATCCGAAGAAACCCGTGTGCTTCGCTACCCCCATCGTTATAAAATAAAACTGAAAGTATTTATATAGTCATGTATTTATTATTTTGTAAGAATATCCTATTGTGAAAATTAAATGACGATCGGTCCAGTAGTTAAGACTATATTACGATTTTTAATTTTCCTAAAAAGGGGCGTGCGTAAAAGTAGGCGTGGCAAATTTTTCGTTCGATGAAAACTTAAAATGGATTAATACGAACATTTGAAAGAAGAATTAGTCAAATCGATGGAGCCGTTTTCTGATTTTAGGTAAATCGAAAAAAGTTGGACCACGGCGATCATTAGAAAGAAAAAATCGTCCAAATCGGTCCAGCCATTCACGCGTGATGCCGTGACCAAGGATTATTGATGGACTCGTACAAAATTTGAAGGCTATATAGCTAATATAGAGCCCTAGATATTTAATATTAATTTTGTATATGAGCTAAATATTCACTTTGTATGGGAGCTGCCACGCCCACTGGTATGATCCCGCCCAATTTTCCCATGACTATTCATAATATAATCAACATGCACAAATTTCTAAGACTATGGCTATTATAGTACTGTAGATATATGATATTAAATATTTACTTTGTATGGGAGCTTCCACGCCCATTAGCCCGATCCCGCCCATTTTTTTCACAACTCCTCAGATAAGTTTAATATGTACATGTGCAAAGTTTCAGAACTCTTGCTGTCATAGTACACCAGATATTATATGTTAAAACTTTGTATGAGATCTACCACGCCCACTTGTCCAATCACGCCCATTTTCACTTCAGCTGCTAATATTATTAATTTATGCACTCCTACAAAGTTTGAAGGCTCTAACTATTATATAACTCTAGATATTTGATATTAAATATTTATTTTATATGATAGCTGCCACGCCCACTTGTCCGATCCCGCCCATTTTTGTCCTGATTATCACATGAGTAACATATGTACTATTGCAATGTTTCAAAACTCTTGCTATCACAATAGTCAAGATATATGATGTTATTTAATTTATGTGGGAGGGGCCACGCCCACTAAATTTCTTATGTGCACCATCCACACAGACCCCAATCACCCCTGCAAATTTCATTGAAATCGGGCAAGCCGTCTAGGAGGAGTATGCGCGCAGGAAGTTTTGCACTTAATTTTATATATATAGAAGATGTATTTTTAAAATTTAAATGAAGGGTATTTTTAATTGAACAGTTTGATAACCGTTTTTTATACCCTTCACCAAAAATGGTAAGGGTATTTATAGGTTTGTCATTACGTATGTAATTTCCACAATATTTATATGAGGTCCATATCGTATATATATTCTGAATCCTTATAGATAGGGAAGTTGAATGAGCCATGTCCGTCTGTCCGTCTGTCTGTACGTGAAATCGATTTTCCAAAGACACTAGAAGAGCTAGAGACTTGGGTCTTGGACTGAAATGTAAGGATTTTTCTCAAGATGATTCGTATTGAAAGTCAGCAAAATAAAATATCGGTTTTGATATTGAATTATATATACAAATAAATGAAGATATATATATATATATATATATATATATATACAACACTTTCAGAAATAAATTTATAAACACATGAGTTGCCCCAGTGTTGAATATGGAATCTTTCGATTATAATTCAACGCACGAACCATCGTGCTACTGAGGCTACTGTTAGTGTTATGTGTATATTAATTTAATAATAACTTTATGTATTTTTTCTTAAAAACCCCCTTTTTGTTCACTGATGGATGGAAAATTGTAAAATATTTTAAACAGTCTGTATTTTTTTGAAGAAAATATGAAAGTGTGTTCAAGTATGCAGATTAAACTCACTTTTTATATTGTTTGAAATGTTATATTTATAAGAGAAATGAAAGCCTGTATTATATTCAGTGAATCACATATTTATGCATTGGTGAGTGCTATATTAGATTCGGCACAGCCGAATACTCGTATAGACTCATACTTGTTTTTTCTTTTTTTGCAAATTAATCTTGTTTTTTGTTAAATTACCGATATTTGTTAAGTACGAAGAGATAAGAGTGGAAAAAGTTAGTTTAGGAAAATTAGGGTAGTTCAATTTTAATTCAAAATTGGGGTAGTTCAATTTCGTCTCATAAAATCCCTATTTGTGGGATATTTTAAGGGTAAATAAGTACGAAATTAATTCTTAACTTTTTACTTTTCTCTAAGATGTGTTTTAAGTTTAATTAACTTCGCCTACATTTTCCGTGTATATATGTATTTAATCTCAGTCAGATGTCAAGTCACATATGTAAGTATGTATTTTCTTTTGACATCTGAAGAAGGCATTTTAGTATGGTTATTTTTACGCTGTGTTGTCAGATAAAATTATTTTTCTTTGCTATGGATTGATATGTAATTTTAGGTGCTGTTTCCACAATACAGACAAATGACTTGTATAAGCCACTCAAAAAATTGAGTGGTTTTTATACAAAATTTACATTCAAACCAATTGTTTGTATTATAGAAACCGCACACTAAGTTTTGTTATGTTTTTAAGGTGCTGTAAGCGCAAATTCTAACAGAGTACTAGGCCTTACACTTAAAGAAATTAATTCAAATATTTATCAAAAATTATTTAAGCAATTTAACGTATACCGCATTTAAGCCAATAAATCCAAACACATAATTTTTATAAACACTTTAATAATTTATTTTTCAATTTTGTTTAATTTCAGGTACGTACACACACACATTATTTATAATAACAAGGCGGTACAAGATGTGAATTTGCCGTGCTAAAGTATGTACATATTTAATTTAATACTTTTTACACAAATACATTCTTCCTAACCTAACCTAACCTAATCACAATGGGTCTCCGTGTGGATGTGTATTTCACACTACCCTTCTAACCTACAAAAATACATATTTATTTTCATAAAAAATTCCATTTAATAAATGAGTTTTTTTTTTAATATAAAAGGTCATTCAAACTTCAACAATAAATTAAATAAATACTATCTGTACGTATACGTGTATAATGGTCAATGTCACGACATTAAAACTCTAAATATGTTTACAGCTGGCTAATTTTTATTTAAGGCATTTTATAGAAAAAATATCACTAGTTTTGACCTTAAAAACGATTTTACTCAAAAAGTATCATTAATTCATAAAACGAATACGAAGAATTTCAAGCAAACAAAACTCACCTTGAAAATCTTTGTTTGACATCTTCATTTAGTGGTCGGAATGTTGCAGGCGCTAATCTGTAAAATAAAGCAAAAGAAAAATATTAAAGTTTATTAAATAAAATTATAAACTGTTGAAAATGGAATTATTATCTGCAATTAGGGTTTGCAAAACGCCAACACCAGATTGGGAATTCTCAAAAGTATTTTAAGAGAAATATGATTTTGCTAAATCAGACATATTTTTCTAAACTTCCTATAAAAAGATAAATTAGTTATCTATCATTTTTAGAACTTCTTATACATTTTTACAACAGTCTGTTGCAGCATATTTTTGCATATTCTTGCTTATTTTCGTATGTTTTGCATTTAACAATTAGTTTTTGCGTATTTTATTTCCAGAAGAATACATTCTCGTAAATCATGTTCTTTTTTAAAAGTTTTTAAACTTTTCAAGATTTTCGGGCATAGACTTTTTAAAGCATATTTTTGCCTACACTACATTTAACAGCATATTTTGGCATATCTTTCTTGTAAGAGTCTACTTTCCCTTAAATGCAGTATTATCAAGCATGTTGCAATTTTAATTTAAAGCACATTTATTTTAAATCTCATTTAGAAAATATATTGCGGAACGCAAATAGCCTCTTCATATAAATCAGAGATATATAATCGCCAAATGCGATTTTTTTTTAATCAAAAATCCCCCTCAACAGGGAAAATAAAAAAAAAAATTATAAAATAAAATAAAAAAATAAATGAATAAAAGAGCGCTTGAATGAACAAAATATCTGTAATTATAACGCCTTTGTGGTTCAGATTAATTTTCACATGAATGAGTTTTAATAAAGTATTTTTAACATTTTGTTACATCAGCACCACTATTTCATGTACACAAACATCATCGCTCGTGCATACAATATTCTTATCATACAAATTTAATTTAATTAAAATGATAAACAATAGTTTTTCATATTGGTGTCGTACTAGTAGAGACGCAAATAGCCAGTATTAATTGAACAAGTCCTTGTGTGATGTTGTCTCAATGGATTTAATCAATGTTTCACTTACTACAAGCATATTAATTACTTTTATCTATATGTATGTATGGATGTGTGGGTGTGTGTGTTAGTGTGCTTATATTACCCTGCAGTTGTAAAAGTAGAAATTGACTCCAAATCGTTAGGTATTTCGCTAACGAAAAATCGAGTACTACAGTGGCCACAAGTAATGCAAGAGTTCGCCTTTTGACTCTCTCACTTATGTACATGGACACGCACTCATGTACATGCATAAATGTTAATGCCTTCAACCTAAAATTTTTTTACGAGTTGAAAAAAACTGTGCCCTTATTCCAAAGAAAATAAAAAAGATTTTATTGAAGTGTTATGATTTTGTTCGTGGTCAGTGAATGTTAAATTTTTAGTAAAAAAAAAGTGAAATAAGCAGCAGAAGTCAACTAAAACGTTGCATAAAAAAAGAAAAAGAACAATTAATTGAAAATTTTATAAATATTGAAAAAGAAATTTGATAAATAAACAAAAATTCAAAAAAAAATTTAAATTTCTATAGTATTTTCATTACGGAAATATCATTAGTGATCTAACTGGTACATTATGACTAGCGAAATACTTGGGTTTTGCTGACCAGTGATCTCATCGGTCTGATCGTGTCAATTGACTATCGTCAATGTCATCCCCATGTTAAAATCGTCAGACGAGTGCATTGCTAGTAGTTAGTCTGGTAGTTAGTGGTAACGACTGGTAGTTAGCGAAATAGCTAGTCATTCGCTAGCTACGCCGACTGCAGGGTATCTACACGGGAGTGATTGTGTTATGAAGAGTGGTAGTATGGTATGGGATATTCCAAACATCCATGCTTACAAATAACTTTTATATATATGAATGAAAAAACAAAAAAAAAAAACTAAAAAAAATGATAAACATCAACCCAAAAAATATCAACAAAACGAAAAAATAAAAATAAAAAACCGCCAAACCAGAAAAATCATGAAAATGAAAAAACCATCAGGAAAAACAATTTTAGTTAACTAGAAAAATTCGTTAAAGCGAAAAAAGTAACCAAAAGGAAAAAGTCGCCAAAAAGAAAAAAACCTCAAAAAGAAGCTAAAACGATAAAAACTTAAAAATAAAGGATTTTGATTTATTTTTAAACTGGAAAAAACTGTCTAAACGAAAAAAAACCCAAACTGGGAAAAATTTCAAAAACAAAAAAAAAACGCTAAAACAAAAGTCGCTAAAAAGAAAATAACCTCAAAAAGTCACCTAAAACGATAAAAACTTGAAAAACAAAAAGAATTTTGATTTTTTTAACTGGAAAAAAACTTTCAAAACGAAAAAAACGGTCAAACAGGGAAAAATTATCAAAAACAAAATAAGACGCTAAAACGAAAAAGTCGCTAAAACGAAAAAAAATTCTCAAAAAGCAAGATAAAAATCCCCGATATTGAAAATAGTTCCAAATAAAAAAAGGAAGAAATGACAAAAATCGATAAAGTCCGCTAGTCAGAAAGAATTTTGGATAAATATAAAGCAGTATATAAAGAGATATATGTTTGCACTATAAGAAGCTTATTATCAGAAACTGGAAAATTTTACGTGAGGTACCGAAAAATCACTCGAAATACTAAATGCATATAAAATATGTTTAACACATTGCGTGCGTGTTCACACGATAGTGTTACACATATGAAGAAAAAAAATTACTGATCAGAATTATGTATTCCAAAAATCGCTCAGTTTAGAAAAATTTATTAAATTTGCTTGCTAATATGTTTTAAACTTTTCATTCTTTTTTCTTAGTTTAGTCAATCTATATTCTACTTACTAACAAATATAGTCATCAGTTTTTTTTTTTCTCAAGCGATGACTTATGTATGTCTCTAATATATTTGCAATAAATTTCCTACTCAAACAGATAAATAAACGTTGAAAATACTTTGCTGTCATTTCCATTCCAAATAAAAATATACAAAGACTAAAATTAGTTTATTAATGTTGTCATGGTAAACTGAAATACTAGAAAACTAAATATATATCACACTCTTAATTTATGGGAGCGCACATTTTATTTTTGCATTATTAGAAGCGTGTGAACTTTTCTTTTTTTATTTAAATAAAATTATGAAAAATCACACATTACAGAAATATAAAATCAAATTTAGGCCTGAGAACGGAATTTTGAAAAAATTCATGAGTCATAAAAGGTTGGCTATCACAGATTGAAAAGAATATAGCAAAATTTTTATAGCTGTTTAGTTTTGTAGTTTTATAATTAACAAATATTATTTTAATATAAAACGCAATCACTTGTGATAAAATAATATATCACTGACAAACTAGTGATACTTCTGAAAATTTTGCTACTGACTTTTTTTCTACAAGTAAATTTAATGTATAAGTTTTGAAATATAAATAAAGCATAATATTAAGTGATATATAACACGTAATTCTGTAATATATCACATGAAATCTTGATATAAATATATCACATAAAACGTACATAGTATATAATAATGCGGTGTAACCATAAAAATTTAATTTAATCTTAACTTCTTGCAAAATTTCGAAAATATATCACAATTACATGTTTGTGACTGCTTTCATTATCTCACCACAAATATAAAGAAATTCTAAGAATAAGTGATATATTTCACACATCGAATTGTGAAATATATCACACAAAAACTAGTAATATATCACACTTGAGATTTTCTTTAAATGCACTGTCCATCACAAACACATTGTTGCTGCTTTGAAAATAGATTTTGCTGGGGTGGGGAGTGGGGAGAAGATATTACGGATTGATTTAAGGGGGTAAGGGGCTGTGCACATATTACGTAACGCTGTTTTCAGAGATTTTTTACCCCCTCCCCCCCATCGTAACGCTTTTTACTAATTTTTCAGTGCAAAATTTCCAATCCGTAACAAATCTTTAACCCCCCTCACCCCTGGAGCGTTACGTAATGTGTGCACTGCCCCTAACTAAAATTCTACCCTTTAGCAAATTGTTATAGTGATATACATATATCAGAGTTTCTACATAAATCTCATGCAACAAAATCTTTATTGTCCTGTGTAATTCTAGAAAATTTTACTGAAATTCTTCTTAAGTAAATCTGGCTTAAAACTTGAATTAATTGAATTTAACTATCAAAAATATCACTAATTTGTCTTTGATCATTTATTTTTTTTCAAATATTTTCAAATCATCTTATTTTTCTTTTGGAAAATCTTTTGCAAATAATTGTCATGAAACTAAATCTTACATACAAAAATTAAATTGCTGTACTCTTTTGCAATTGATAATAGTTTTTTTTTTTCTAGTCGCGTGTGTGTATCAACAATTTTTGAAAGCATCTGGTATTTAACAAACCAAACCGGGTCAATCCAGTTTCAAATGGGTCACTGTTGTTGCACAAAATCTAGTATATTTTTAAATTGTGACACACTTTATTAATTTTTTTGCTGGCACTATTTGTGTACATAAATTTGTATATGCATACATACTACATACATTTTTTAAATTCTTTAAGTATGTACTTTGTGTTCTCTACTTTTAATAATACCTGCGCTTGATGCCCTATCAAATGTATGCTAATCCAATTAATGCAAAGTTTTTTGCTTCAAACGCTACTTGTATTTTAACTGCAACAATTGTTAAATGTACTCGTTCGTTGTATGTACATATGTATGTATGTATATATGTGTGTATGCAAAGCTACCCTGTGCAAAAACCTCTAAATAAAAATAATAAATTTTGTATCAACTGACACTTAAACTGTCTGTCAAAATGCCAAACGTTGACATTTTTTGCAACCCTTAAATTTTCTAAGGTACACATACTAAATCGTATTTTATAAAAAATCATCGAGAATAAAAAAGAAAACTTACCTTTTGAGAATTTTAAGCGAAATTTGTTTTAGATTTAATTTAATCTTGTCTTGTTTTTTCTTATACTTAAAGAATATAATTTTCTGAATTTTAAAGATTTGTTAAATTCAGTTCTTACAAAAAAGAACCACACTCTTTTGTTACATAATTTTATATATACATATGTATAGAACTCTTGCAGATTACACAAGTAACCTTTTACTTGAACTTTTTAACATTAAATTGAGCAAAAGACTATAGACACAAACAAGCATTGGAAGAAAAGAATTTTGTTAACTGCTTTTAATTTTTCTTTCCTTTTTAAATTTGTAATAGAGGAAAGATTTGTATATCCTTTTTTTTTTTTTGTTCGTTATAAATTTTTCATTTATTAAAATTTATATTTATTTTTTTCAATTAACTTAAAGTATAAATTTATTCTTCTGAATCAATTTTTCCTTGTATTTCACATCAATATCATTGCTCCCTGCAAAATGTGTGTGCTCTTTACACTGTAATTTTACCGCAACTGATTATGACACTGCTGCTCACGAGTATAGACAAATTCTTAAACAAACATGGATGGGATGTTTTGTAGCGCAAAAAAAAAACAAATACAGCAGGAGTATAACGGTAAAAAAATTTATGGCATATTTACGAAAAGAACAATTGTATGTATGTATGTATGTATGCATGAAAAATAGTAGCAGCAAGGAGAATGTATGCTTACAAGAGCAACAAAAATAATGACAACAATAATAACAGCATTGCTTTGCTCAATTCTTTGAGTAAAACGGTAAATATATGAACACGGTTGCCAGAGTTGATAGTTTACCGTTATTTTCCGATGCAATGAAAAACGCCCTTTTAGCGATTTGAAGGATGCGCTCTAGATTGTACAAATAAATAAGACGCGAAATTTATGTTTATTGTACTTAAGCCCCCACCCACCACAACCTGAGGTGGTTACTATGAATAGCCATCAGATAAAGTTACATCCCTGCAATGAAAACTAAATTACTTTAAATTTTTAAGAGGAAAAAAAATTGACTATTCGAATAATCGATTAAAAAAATATTTGCTGATAGCCCTAATATAAACGTTAGAAATGTTAGTTCCAAATTAATTTTAAAAAATGTTAAATTTCATCAATTTCCAAAAAAAAAATATTACTCGCTAAAGCAATTGTCCGAACGGTGATATTGAGTTTAAATGTAGTTTAATGATTTCCTACGTAATCATTTAACGTTAAATTAAAAATTTTGTAATATACTCGAATAAACGATTAATCGGTACTTTTGCAAAATAAATTATACAGCTAATAAATATTTCTAGGAACAGAAATACATATGTACATATAAAATATGTAAACCGAAATTTGTATTAGAAATTTAAAAAACTTTCGTAAAATATAAACTAAAAATTTGCGAGTCGTATTTGTATAAACGATCATTCAATAAAATAAGTAATTAATGAAAATCTAAGCAGAAATATTTTAGCTTTTATTATTACAAACAATTGAACGCAGACTTATAAATATTCCAAGAAAAAGTAAAAAGAAGAATGTCGTTTTTTTTTTCAAAAATTTTTCCAAATTAAAATTATAGTGTATAAATGACACGCAAATACTTGTTGCAAATAGTAAATGATGCCTAAATATTAACAAATATAGTACGGTGTTATTTGAAATGTTTAATACATATTTTTAACTTATGAACAATTTAACGTTTTTGTGTTAAGTACACATATGGCAACTACATTAATGCCTAACTAAGAGCAGTTTTAATAACAACAACAATAAATGACAACAGAAAACACCCCATTGTAAAATGAGCGAGAGCTGTTTGTTGGTTGCTCTCAAACAAACAACAAATAAACACAAATGAATACAAAGGTACTAAAAAGAAGAAGCATTTGTAAAGAACAGTAAATTTCATTTACAATATGTAAACACACAAAAGTTATAACAAACGTCATTTTATACCTAAGTTTAATTAATCCCATGTGGGGAACCGAGGTCGGAGGGACGTAATCAATTATGTTTTGTTTGTAAAACAACATGAAAATTACAAACTCGAATGTACACTTACATACATACGAGTATGTATTTGGTTATAATAAATCCGCTCTACGAGCATAATAAATTATTTTCAATTAATTCGAAATATCAATACCACATACATACATACATACAAATATTTAACAATTTTCGCGTTAATTTTATTGCAAATAAAACTGTTTATTCCACATGCGCATCAATTTGTAATTATGTATGTATGTATGTATGTATGTACATATGCATTTTCTCGCCATTTTATTAATATCTTTTTTACACTCTTTTTATAACATTGCACTCAATTAAGTCATATTTTGTTTACCAACAACTACCGGTCTCATTTTTTTCGCTTAATGTATCAGGTGTTTTTATTTGCGTATTACCGTTATTTTGTACATAATTATTGAACAAGAAATTGGGGTTGATGCTGTTGATGTTTATTATTTTGTTCGAATGTAAAGAGCGCAAGCCTAAAAGAGAATTTTTAAGTTGAAACATCAAGCTCTTGAGTGGGTGTGTTGCTGATGTTCGTATGCACATATCCATACATGCATAAATATGTACATACATCATGTGTGTTGTTTTGTTATCGGTGGCGTATGGTTATTGTTTCCTACCAGACGGGTTTTTCGCAGAGGGTTTGTTGTTTTTTATTAGGTGGCGTATGACTATTACCTTTTCTTGGCAGATGTTTTTATTGCGTGTTAGCTGGTGGTTGGTTTTTGTTTTTGGTGGCGTATGGTTATTAATTTTTTTGTTGCGCATATTTTGCCAATTTGTCTTATTTTTTTGTTGTTTTTCATTGCGTAATAACAACATGCAATAATGTTTGTGCATGCTTTTCAGCCAAATGAATAATTATTTCATCATAGATCCAATTAATTAAGTACGTTACATGTAGATATGTATGTATATACACACATATGTACATATGCAAATACTTAATGAATATTTTGTTGTTGCTCATATAAAAAATAGCAAAGATATGCTGATAATGGCAAAACGTAATTTTAACTTTTCTATAGAAAACTCCATTAAATTTTTCAATGCTGCCACATAAATTGTTTTTAAAATGTGAACACTCAAAGAAGCGATTTAATCAAATTATTTATGAATTTATACTCACAAAGTTAACGTTTTTACTAAAACATGTTAAGCAAAAAATGAAAAAAAAATGTCACAAAACCAAAATCGATAATAATTGTAATCTTTACAGTTCTAAAATATTATAATCAGCTGACGCTACCTAAATCCACTTACCTCTCCATGCCGGCTGCTCGAAAGCCCACCGAAGCCGTTGTTACTTTTATTGTTTGCTTAAGTAACGAGCCTAGTACACCACTACTACCGCTCCTCTTTCGTTCGCATGAAAATAATGGTGATGGTATACGATCAATAGGTGGTGTAGATGATGTCGAATCCGTTGGTATTTCCTCATTATTACGTCCTTGAGATGTATCATCTTCTGGAATACGTAAAATAGGTATGTTAAGATTTCTTAACGACTGCTTTTCTTTTAAACCGGGATCGGTATTAAAACGTGGCCTATAGACTTCGTTTATGTGAGCCTGTCGATGTAATTTTTTGCGGCTAAAACATAAATTATCTATAGATTTGTGGTGTTTACGCAGTGATTCTGTGGAACTAGTACGACTTAAATTATAGAGAGCTGCAAATAAATATGATAAGGTCGTAATTTTTATGAAAAAGAATACTGTCTTTATGTGCAGATCAAATTCACATCAACAAACAACTTAAAATCGCCAAATTAAAAATGTCGTTAACATGAATTGCATTTTTTTTTAATGAATTGTCCATTTAATACTCACAAGATGCACTCGATGGTCTCAAATCCTCTGTTGAAGAAGTAGCATCTGCTGCCGCTAACAAAGAATCATCAAATGAAGCCGCTGGACTGGGGGCTCTTACATCCGCTGAACTCCATTGTTTTTTACGCGTAATATGACGTTTACGTGCGACAGGACTTATAACAAAGTCCTCACTGTTAACCGTTAAATACTGACCGTTTTTATCGCACATTATTTTATTTCAAAATACTTTTTTTTATTTCTATTTTAAAATACTTTTTTATTTCCCTTGATTAGTTAATCTTTTTATTTTTTTTTTTTTTTATTTTTAAGTTGTTCACTAAGATTTCAACACAATTTAGCTGTCATTTGCACTAAATCTTAATGGCTACTAAATGTGTGTTGTTGTTAAATGAAATTTTCAAAATTGTTTTCAAAAGTTTTGTATTCTTTGAAATGGCTTTTAGCTAATTTTTTTTCTATTTCTGCGTTTGCACTTACAAGAATCAAATTAAATAACACTAAATACAACAGGGAGGGTGAAAAAAATTGTATAATATGAAAGAAATAAATATAAATAAATAAAAAAAAATAAAAAATAAAAGATACCGCCGCATAGCAAATACCTTGGCTAATGCAGTGGACGTTGGATTAGTAAATGTATTTGTCAAAACCTGGTATAAAATTAAGTAACTAGCTGACGAAGAAAAATGTGGCAAATAGCCCATTAGCTGAGGTAGCACGTCGTCTATACAAGACATTTTATATTGCAAGAAATTAACATACAACAAAATAAACCACAAAATTTTGCTTTTTAACTAAATTGTTATAAATTGAATCTTATAAATATACTGAAAGCCGCAGCAAAAGGTATTAACTTGTGTATTTGTATTTCATTATTATTTCTTAGGGTGTTCAATCGCATAATATTTAATCGCATAAGTGCTTGAGCAAATTAAAATAACTTTATTCATTGAAAACTTTCAGTAATTTTAAATGTACGCTTCACATGATTCTATGTGGAGCGTTTCTACTCAAATCGAGGATTTTTTTTCCTGCTGCGGAATGAGAGTTTCATGGTGGGAATCTGGCTATTTTTTTTTTTTTTCTGGAACACATAGTTTTGATAGACTTTAACAAACAAACATTCAAACAAAACGCTTCATCATTTAAAAACAAAACAATGATGAAAAAAGTTAGAAAATAGTACACTCATACAACAACAAATGAAAAATTACCGATCACAATTGTAGGAAAAGGGAACACAATTTACGTTAACTTTTATTCGCGAAAATGATGGATGTGTGAATAAAATATTCATATTAATTTTACACAGCAAGTGCCATTTTATTCAATTTATGGTAATTTTTATTTTAAGCATCTGGGCACACCAAATATGGCACTCTTATAGAATACTGCGATATTCTGAAAATAGTTTAAGTATATTACTTCAAGAGAGTCAACACCTTCAAGTGTAAATTAAGATATTTTTTTTGGACCAGCACTTAGGGTATGATCTCTATTTATGCAGTGCATTGAGCCGGAACTAGAAAATTGGTTTGGGGGGAGGAGGATAGAGGGAGTTGTATTTGTGGATATTCGATTTCAACTTTACAATACTGAAGGCGTGCCGTTTTTAAATGTAACCCGGTGGAAAGACAGTTTAGGACTCAGGCGGAAAAGCTAGTAATTGTCCAACAGTCTTCCAATGTAAACTATCTTATAGCAAAATATAAGTACAGTCTGAATGCGAAAAGTGGCCATTATCGTTGTAACATTGTATTATTTAGCTCGATTACAATGAAAAGTCGATATTACCTCGAATACCCTGATAATAAAGTTAAGGATAATTTCATATAATTAGCAATTGTTATTCTAACAAATGGAGTTTTGATAGCAACACATTATTTTAATAAGTGTCAACAAACTTTAGGAAAACTTTACTTATAAAAGGTTTTCTAATAAGAGTGTTAAGGAAATTCAAATGTTTTTTTATTTAATGTGAAGTACAATCGATACAATTAAGTTCAAATGGCCTCCACGATTTCTTCTGCAGGAACGAATTCGATGAACCCAATTTTCGAGCACTTTTTCCACTAAATCAAGTCGTATGTCATGAATGGCACGATCAATATTGACTTGTAAAGCTAGAAGAGAGTCTGGTTTATTTCGAAAGACCCCACAGGAAATAGTCTAATGGTGTTAAATCACAACTTCTTTGAGGCCCTTCAATATCACAATTTCTTGAAATAATCCAATCTCCAAACTTTTCTCGCAATAATTCAATTGTTGCATGTGCTGTGTGGCAAAATCAGCAAATTTACGATATTTACGGTGGTCCAATAGCTGCAGTTCTTGAGTGAGAACAATTTTATACGGATGCAAACGCAAATCCTTTCTCAAAATACTCCAGGTTGTTGTTGGAGACATTCCCAATTGTTGAGAACGTCTTGGAATCGACAAATTGCGATTTTCAGCAACACTTGCCTGAACGGCAGCCATATTTGTCTTTGTCGGCAGTTCTTTGTCTTATTGGCACTTGATCAGTATGTGAAGAAAATGTAAGCTCAAAATTTTCAACAATTCGACGAATAGCGACCACACTTGGACGATTATTACGAGCATAAAATGGCAAAAGCGCACGAGAAGTTGCAATTGGAGGACGATTATTTTGATAATGAAACTGAATAATTTTTAAACTTTGTTCTTGCGTATATCTCTCCATGATGAAATTGTAAACTTTACTGAATACAATGAAAAACAAATGACAGATCATGACATATTACAAATGGCCGAAACGTCACTTTAAAATCATATCATCCCTATTGGAAAACCTTATATTAGATGGAATGAGAAAAAATGTGCTCTTAACGAAATAGTAGTACACCCTATAAGTATTAGTTTTTATAAAAGCGTTGCCGAAACTACTGAAAACTCCCTGTGTCTTGACTTATGATATTTTTATTAATAATTATCTATACCCGGTGTGCTTCGCTACCTGCTTCTCTTGAAATAAAACAAACATTTTGAAGTATAAATTATTGAATCT
The DNA here is from genome assembly GCA_947311025.1 of Lypha dubia. Lineage (NCBI taxonomy): Eukaryota > Metazoa > Arthropoda > Insecta > Diptera > Tachinidae > Lypha > Lypha dubia. The sequence continues at coordinate 4,756,944 of OX371262.1, read as the reverse complement.
TATATACTATTTTTGATACTTTATTATTTTAGATAATTACAGTTTTTTTTCTCGAGCTTTCTGATACATATTCTGTAACAAATCATACACTTTTGATACACCTTTTCCCCTGCTATCGCTTTAAGAATTGTTTTAGTTGCGTAGATATGTGAATATTAATAATTTCTTCATATGGAGGGTACCCCTTTCCCCGGGTACCCTCATGATTTTTCTGTAAGTTGTCTTTTGTCATTCAATATCAATACATACATTTATTTTTCTATGGGTGTCACTTTTATTTTTTTAAGTTACCCAAGGATTTGATTCTTTCCGTAAAAAACATTTATGGACTATTACATACAATAAAAAATATATTTAACAAATCGTTTTATTCCGCAAAAACATAAATTGGATTATTATTAAAATTTGAGAAAATTTAATTACACAAATCGGTTCAGCCGTTGTCCGTTTTAGATAAACTGAAAAAGTGGACGTAAAAATGGGCACGGCCAAGTTGTCATTCTATAACCAACCTAAGTTGGGTTATGACGAATATTTAAAACAAAATTAGCCACATCAGTGCAGTCATTTTCAACTGATCCGATTACCAACGAGCAACATTTGATTTTTATTTTTATAGATTTTTAAAATATCAGTTTTTATACGATTTTTAAAAATTGTTTACTTCCTTTGGAAAATACTATTTCTTGTAGCAAATATTTGCGTTAATATTTTAATCTGCTCCTGTAAATATGCCAGCTATTTGAATAAGTTTTTCAGTGTTTTTGTTATACTCTACACCAAAATCATAAAGTCTTAAGGATATAATGCATTATTCCTTATGTTTGTAACATTTTTAAAAATTATACATTATTTCAAATAAATAAACATTGAAAAATCTTTAAATGTTTCAAATTTTGCTGCACGAAAAATTCGCCTTAAGGACGTGCCGCACTATCCTACACAGTCGCGCGATTTGCAAAATATGACATGTGTGCTAAAAATGTATGGTAGTGTGGACTAAAAATGCGATTTGTAAAATTTTATGAAAATTTTCATAAAATGATAGTTTTCATTCGATCAGAGGAGTATTTATTGCCAACCAGATGTTTTGACATCAGATTTGTGTGATAGTGTGGCACCTAAAACACCATTTTAAAACGATTTTTTAAAGTCGGTTAAATTTTTGCAAGATTTTCCTGTGAATGAATCGTACGATTGTGTAGGATAGTGAAGCACGGCCTTTAAGGGCACTTACTAATCAAACTATCAAAATGTTTGACATCCTATATCAAGCATACCCAGCAAAATAAAATTGAATGGGTTCTAAATGAAGAGATTTTTTATGACTTCTTAAGAATGTATTTTTTTATACATAATTCGTTCCTAATGTATTCATAGATTTCATTATAATTGTCATTGTCGAACTTCTGAAAAATCCATTCATTTCTACAATTGTTTTATATGAAAAATATCTGTCACATATTAGAACTGATTTATTTTACCAATGAAAAAACGTATCTAAATCATCGATTTTGCATTGGTTTAGTTCACGCGTTCTGAAGTATTGCTTTTTATTTAAATTGGTGCATAAACACATGATCTCCAAGGTCACGCCTGTGTTAAAATCATGCATGTTTCACCTAAATCGAACCAGTTCGTAGTCACTCAAACACATTATTAAAATACTTTCTTGTCACTTAAGATTTTGCTGGGTACCCAGTATCCAATTTTTTTTTTTATTTTATTTATGAATTCTCTTCGTAAATTAGCTGTAATGAGAATCAGTGTAAATTTGATATCTTTATTCCTTTGAAATTAACTCAGATTCGTTTTTTTCCTAATAGAAATGTGGACTTGGGTCTACTATGTAGTAATAAATACGAAATCTAATAGGATTGCAGCTACTTGACGTTTCTTTTACTTTTAAACAACATTCACTGTAAAGTGTTAACATAGTCGACTCAAAAAATATTTTATTTATATTCTACTGTTTATTTGGTTGTAAGCAAAAAAAAAAAAATAACAACAGACTTTAACAATAACCGTGTTGTAGCCTTGCATACGTTCAAGTGCAAATGACCAGGGTCAAGTTAGAATGAAGGTCTCGGTGAAGACAACAGACAACAATAAGCAGCTCCCCTTAAAACCTAAAGCAGCAAAAACTTACAACTATAAGACAGACACATGCACACATGTACTTGTAGTATAATTTGTCATACTATTTACACATACTTACACATTTTCAAATATCAATTACGGTTAATTACCAATAATAAGTTGTAAATTAATTTGACAGTGTTGACAAAATGTTTGAATATTTTTTGTATAAATATTTTCCATCATGGTTTTTTTTTTGGCAAAAGCATATTCCAATGGTTTTTAGAAAAATTTCATCTTTTATAATTCCACAATACAAAAAAAATATTAAAATGTTTTAACATAAAAAAATTCGAACTGTTGATTTAACTTCAATGCCAGAAATAAGTCAAAGCTTATTCCTAATTACTGATAAAATATGCCATAAAAACGGGATTATAATAAAAATATGTCCTAAAGAGAATTCCACTTGTATTGAAAGTTAAATTGGTGTTATTTTTTTCCTAATTACATTAAATATTTACCATGTCGAATTCTTTTTGAATAGTTGTATTGCCAGTGATCAGATTCTTTGCTTGGAATCGAACTTAGCAGAATCGGTCTGATAAACTAGAGCACTAACCTCTGACATAATCATCCAAATAAAATTTAATAGCGTCAATAACCAATTTTAATTTTCTTTTTTTTTAATTCTTTTTATTTTTTTCACATCTTTTTGAAATCATATACATATATTTCAAAATATTTTATAATACACTATTAACATGAACTAACAAATGCTTAATTATGCATATTTGAATATATAAATAATTTCTTTTGTATTTATATTTTATTAATCTGTAAAAATAGCGAGTGTTTTATAAAACAAAGGCAGAGTATTATTAAGATAAGATAAATATTTAGCCTGTTTTTTTTTTACATATTTTGTTTAACAATAAGGATTTTAAAGTGTAAAATTTGAAGAAAAACATTTAAATTAAAACTTAAAATTATAATGCACTTGTTAGTTTGACGTAGGAACACTAAAGCGGTCCATACATTTTCTATATGATACTGAGTATCTTAATAATGTCACTTATGAGTCAAAAGGTAGCACAATATATTGACAAAACTCTTATTATAACACTTTTGTTTTTTATTGCACAACCAAAATTGTGCAGTCTATCTACATACGAGGAAATTTACTGACGTGGTACCACGCCATACTATTATTTTATTATTATTATTTATTTTATTTTTAGTTTATTTTTACTTTGGTGTTAAGAAAAAAATTAGTGCCATATTTTTTTAAGCATATATTTGGCCAATTAGTAGTGAATAGTATGGAAAAAAATGTTCAAAAATATTGTATAATGTATGGTCCGCTCTTAAGGAATTATCTAAAATAAATTAAAATTGCATAGAAATTGTCGGATTTGGTTTAATATTTAATATTTAACTTTTCTTATTCTCTTGAGATTTATTTAATGAAAATATAAGACATTTAGGAAATGGTATACAATAGTTTTGTTTTTCTATAATATTTACATATGTTTATACAACAGTTTTTATTATGTTTTATTTATATTTGGATACATATATAAACATTGCTTTTGCAGATATGTACATACTTATTGTAAAAATAATTTCAAACTACATTGTATGTATATGTGTATAGTGAAAGTTATTAATTCAAGCTTGAGTTTTTTTTTTTTAATTTAAATTGACACCTCATCATCTTTTCTTTTGGCTAAGCCTAACTTTGGTTCGGAGTTGCCAGCAGGAAACTGAAATTGATTGCGAGATAAACACTAAATGACATCTCTTAGATGTCATTCGTAATGCTGATGTGAGAAAGAAAAATTTGATTTTAAACAATCAATTATTTAAAACTTTGTTTTAATTAGATAAAGATTTTTTTCTTTAATTTGTATAATAATAATATGAGCTTATTTCATATTTTAAACCATGATACAATCTGCATGATTATATACATACATACATACATACATATCTATAGTATCATGTTTAAAATCGATTATAGTTCAAAGGCTCATTCCTTCCTTTGAATATTTAAATTTTTCCTTCTTGATTTGAGTTTGAATACACATATGTACATACATACTTAAAAGTTATATGCAATTATGTACAAGCAGATTTATACAAGATAGAAAGAAGCAAAAGCGTATTCAATTTCTCCAAATGTTCAACTTGTTTAAAAAAAAATCATTTATTCGAGTGTGTGTGTGTGTGTTCTTTATACACTTTCTTGACGAGTCAACAAACATCGGGAATATGAAAACCGCACTTAACATTAAGTTTCCAATACTTTATAATTATTTTCTTATTACTACAATTTGTGACATTTTGCTATAAATATACATACACATACATATGTAGATCTTTTGCACTTTGCCGCATATTCATAGTCATATACAAAGTAGACTTTAAAATCTTGAAACTGATTCAAAATCCTTAAAGTATACTGTGTTTGTGATTATAACTATGAGCCTTTTTTATTTTTAGTTTTATAATAAATAAAATACTAATAAATGCAAAAAACTTTTAAGTTATTATAACGAAATTAAAATTAAAAAAGTAAATCTAACAAAAAAAAAAATATTCATAACAGGTAGACACGCCTCAAAAACCACCACTTACTTTGTCGAAAAAAGTACCGAAAAATGTGTCAACAAAGTAATTGTGGCACATACATATGTTTATAAGAGGCGAAATAAGGCGAAAATAATCACTTGGGCTGTCGAATTTTCCTTGATCTAACAAAGGAAAAAATTCTTCTGTTATAATTTCATATTTTAACAATTATGTACATATAGCATTTAAACACATGCTTGTGGCAGATTATTCGATACAATTGCTTCGCAATAGAAACATCAAAAATATTCGAGATTTTGTATTTATTTAAATGACGTTTAAGTCAACATACAATAGCTCTGTTTCTTTACTTTTCTGGTAAAGTTCGGTAAAATGAGCGTAAACTATAATTCCTCTCAATTAGAGACAAAAATACACAAAAGTACGGGAAGGCACAAAACCAAATTTTTATCCCAAAACTTTGTATGAAATTGCTGTGAAAGTAAACAAAAAAAAAAATACTGTTTTTGATTAGTATTTCACTTTTTAAGAGATTTTAGTTAGTACACACATTCATATGTATGCTTGTACCTCCAAACATACATATTTTGCTTTGCATTTTGCATGAGAAACAATTATTTCATCATTATTCTTGTTATATAAAATTAAAATTTCTTATTTGTTATTGTTTATTTCATAAACAGCTGATTGATTAACTATTTGCACAAACTAGCCCGAAGAAAAAGTACGGGCAGTTTCGTGCAAGAAGAAAAAGCACATTGCTCTCTCAAAATCACTCTCATTTGCCCAATTTTAGAGTACGGGATCCCGCGGGATCCCAATGTTGAGTAAAGAAACAGACCTAATATGTACTACATAGAAAATTTTTTATATATGAATTTTATGGGATATGATATAACCAGCTGATTGTCTTTTTAAAATTTAATCGTCATTTCCAAGGCGAATTCATATTAAGTGTCTTCCACAGGTTTTTTTTTTTTTTTTTTTTTTTTTTTGAACCAGAATCAGATGTCAATAATGCTTCTTTGACACATTTTTCGGTACAAGATAATTTTCAAGGCGAATTGATGTAAGTAAATCTGACAGAAATACGCCCAAGGCAACTTGAGTTTTAAATTCCTAAAGGAATTTTGTCATAAATTCGCATACATGTACAAGTAATTATGTATATGAAAATGTTATTTGAAATAAGAAAATAAGTTATTCTCTTGTTTTATGCGAAAAGAGTTTTATCTTAAATTGTCACACTTGAATTCTTCTGATATACAATTATTGTGATTATTATGTAAAAATGATGGGAACTTAATTAATATCTCTGATTAAGGACAGTAGGAACGACTATGCAGTCGTTTAAGTCTAGCAAATTAATATTTAAAATTACATATAATAGAAAAATAGAAACAAAAGATAAAAAAAGATTTACTAATTGAGTGAAAAAAAAGAAGAACGAAGAACGAAACAAGCTTCACATTAAAATCATTTAACAAATCTTTCAAGTCTAGGCAGCTCCCGATTCATAATCGAAACCCAAGAACAACGAACACCATTGGCGATGTTTAGGACCCAACAAACTTTCAGATTTTTTAAGAGCCAAAAGAAATTCATACGAATTATAGTCAAATTTACGTAAGTGCATATTGAATTTTTGCTTTTGTTCTGGTGTAGCTGGTGGCGAGTACATGCCAACTAAATCGCCGCTTAGCAAACGTACACATTGTTCCACAATAAATTTAAGCGAGGCACGTCGATGCAATTCAAACGATTCTTTCTCACCGTACATGTTTTTCTGATCATCGCACAAACGCATATCGTGTGCCGAAAGATTACAGCAGTAGAGAAAAGATTTGATACGTTGTTCGCCAATGGCAGCATTATCAATGCCGGGCAGCATGAGTTTTAAAATTTGTTTGGAACATTGGACATCGGCTATAAGATAATAGTTGATAAGTTCTTTTAAATCGTGCAAATGATGCAGCTCCTCCGTGTCATAGTAACACATCTGATAGGCTTGTGCTATTAGCAGTTGTCTATAGTGATAACTGCTGTAATCACAAATATGTTTACGCATAAATTTTTCGCTTCTCATTATTTCGGCTCTAATAAGAGTGGGAGCATTTTGCAGTACCCACTGGCGGTGCGACCAGGCATGATAGTTACTCGAGCTACGATCGGCACACCGTTCACAAATGCCAATCTCCAAATGCCAATCAATTGATTCGGCGCCTGCAAAACAACGGTACAGAATTAATATTTAAAATTTGTCTTCTTAAATTAAAAAAAAAAAAACTCACTTTGAAACGAAAACAGCCATCTTCTGTAGGCAAATGCTTCATTCGATTTCGGTTTTTTGCTCAACACCAAAGCTGAAAATTTCAATTCTCTATTCATTTTAAGACGATTTTTCTGCATCAATTGACGACGTATATGCCAAAATCCGGTAACGTCGGGATTAATGAGTAACGCTATATTTAAATACTTGACAACAACATCACTTTGTTGTACATAACGTTGCAGAGATTGTTTTTTAAAATTCAAAAGCATTTTGTGCGCATGATCGTAGACATGTTTGGCACACCATGACTCGAGGCCCAAATTGTGTTCCACATGGATGACGGGCGATTTGTTGCAATTTAAAACCGTTGGTATGATTTCGAATGACGATCTGAAACAGAAAGAAACAGCACAATAAAGTTACTTTTGAGAATGTTTTTAATTAGAGAAAATTTAAATTGAAAATTATATAAAGTCAATTTTAAAATTGCTAAAAACTTCTTTTCGATGCGCAGATTTTTTTCGAAAATATTCAGAAAATATAGAGGATATTGCTCTATATTTTGCGATAAATAAATAAGAAATAAATAACTTTTAGTTGAATTTGTAACTGCAATTTCATAATTATTTATAAAATTTCGCCATGAAACAGGGTAAAATATTTAAATTTTTTTGATGAAATCACCCCAAGTAGTAATAATCGATCGCCTTGGGTGTAACCAAATCATACTGATGCAACGTATACTCGCCCAAACTTTTCTTAAAAAATGCTTACCTTGACGGCCAATAAAATGTACTGAAAAATGTGTTTTTACATCTGAGAGCGCCGAAAGTGGTCGAAAATAATCAGCTGTGCTCTCGCGACCATCTTGTACGAATTCGCCTTAAGTGTAAGGATAGATATATTGAAAATAAATTAAATTTTATATCAAAATATATCGTCAAGTAAGACGTAAGCCTACCAAATCAGTTCGACAGGTGATTCTTTTCACACCGTATGTAGTGTGAATTAGTTTGTCAAAAAATGTATCGAACAATGTGTCAACAAAGCATTTAACAAAGTAACTGGTGCTCATATATAAAAGGGCTATTAGATACGCATACTTGTCTGCAGACATGTACGAAGGAATACTTTGCGTTTTGCTATTACACTATCGAACGCTGACGGCATACTTCAGTACACATAAATGTTGTGTGTATGTTGGTTGGTGTGCGACAGACATCAGAAAATCAAAAATTTTTGAAAACCAACATACATGTCTGACGTACTCGACATACATGCTATTAGACAGTGAGTTTTGGTATGCCATCGTACATGCCTGCAGACAAGTATGCATGTCTAATAGCCCTTTAAGGGGCGTAATAAGGGGAAAATAAACACCTGGGTTGTCGAGACTACCTGTTATGAATTTGCCTTGGTCGATCCCATACGATAAGCATCTTCTATATACATACACCCTCCTTGAAGAACTAAGTAAACTGCTCTACCAAATAAAAAATTGAGATGATCAACTAAAACATATTTGTTGTGTATAAAGATTCTAGTTGTTATTCAATTTGGTTTTTTCTCCTCTAAAACAACGAAATTTCGAGGTAAGCCCAGCTTTTAAAATGCATTCGTTAGATATTTTAATCAAATTTAAAGTAAGATTTTTTATATTTTAATTTTTGTATCAATACAATTCAAACAATTCAACAAAGAATGCAGCTTCATAAATACGTTTACACACTACTTATTAGTTTAGTAGCACACATCAACCCAATAAACCAAAGTATCGATATCGGATTATGCAGTTCGTTTATTAAGGGGTTTCAGCTTGATCATGAATTTATTGCACAAATATTACAATAAAAAATATATAATTTTTATGAGTTAATTTGACATTTTAAAAATTTAAAAATTTATTCCGTAAATTTTAAATACATATAAATTTTCCACTTTATACATATCGTTCCATGTCAGACTATCCAATATGGAAATGTCTACCCCTCACTACAGTGCAAAAAAACACGTGAGTGGAACACAATTTTTAAATTTTTCTTATTGCGTTTTTAATTCTTAACAAAATTTCAATTGTAATCAATAGGCATTCCGTACACAAAAAAAGATAAAGAAACGAAATGAAATCACTATCTAAATACATAAATGAGCCGTTTATTTTGAAAGTGGCATAAGTCACCTTTTTCAATAAAATCGATTTAATGGCAACACTAAATACAATTGAACAGTATCTTTACATTTGTAAACAAATTGCAATCCAAAAAAAAAGTGACTTATGCCATTTTCAACATAAACGGCTCAAATATGTATATAATAACGTTTCAGTTACAAATTGTTTATTGGGTTAATGAAAACTGACATTGAAATGACAGTAAATGATGAGCGCGAGCATGTGTAATTGAAAAAGTAGGTGCAGTAGCTGATATAGTTTTGAATAAATGCAAATTAAATTATGTATGTATGTATGTGTGTATGTATGGACTTATGGATATAAAATCCCAGCGACGGACTTTTGGATGCCTTGATGCATAAGGCCTTCGTGTAGCTTCTTTTAGATCAAGTACTCATGCTCGCTTGCCTACCTACTAGAGTTGTCAACCGATTAAGAATAATTCGATTAATCGATCAAACAGAACAAAGCTCTTGTTCGAATAATTTTAAAATGCCGATTTTCGAATAACAAATAAATCGATTAATTAATGTCAATTAATCGAACAAATTTTTTTCAGTTTCAAATGCATACGTAAAAATTTTTTAAATTTGTTATTTTGGATGTTTGTAGTTGTTGTCGAACTGCGCATACCTAGTAGTCGTGCTATGTTTTGAATGAAACGTTAAAAAATTTTCAAAATTTTGTGTCTGTTAAATAATGCCTTCCAGAAGGCCTGCTTACTTCTTTTTTCCGCCGCTGGGATATATTGAATAATTCAATAAAAATTATCACGGAATATGCATACGCATAGCAAGCAATAAAAAAATGTTAGTATGTACATACATACATACATATGTATGTACATGAATTCTTTCTGCAAAATTAAAAATAATAGTTTTATAAATAAATGTTAATTGTTGTTGGTGAACACTAGTTGACATTAATATGGGTATTGAATTGACAGTTACATTCAAAATTTAATTCCAAATAAAAATTCGAATGAATAATTAATCAATAATACATTAAGGCGATTATTGGCAAAATCCTCCAGTTCCAAATTCGTGTAGGGCATGAAATAAAAAACCAAGAACAACTGATTTCAAAATATTTGTTTTAACACAAAATTTTATGTTCTTAATCAAAAAGAATTTGATGTGGTCGTGTGATAAAAAAAAACAACAAATTTATTTATCAGTTTTATTTTAAAAAACCTTAATAAATTATGCTAGAGTTATTTTTCTGAAGAGAGGCCACTCAAAAAAACTTGTCAACCAAAATGATGTTATCATAATACAAAAAAAAAAACAACTACATACAGACATACATGCATACATACATAAACAATTATAAATTTGAAAAGGCACACAAACACTCACAACAGAACTAAAAAAAAACTTTGGCAAAATTTAATTGAAAGTCAAAAACAACAACAACAACCATCAAATAATTGATAAGGCGTATAAATACTTTCTTATAAGAGCGTATAATTTATTGTGAATATGTTTGAATGTGTGTGGTGATTCTGCGACATAAAATTAACCTTGACCTCACCGGACGGACCTGACCGGTGGCAAAAAGGAAACAAAAAATTTAAAACGAAATAAACGTTACGTTCATATGTTTTTATGTTTGTAGATATGTTGTAATAAAGAGAGTGTAGAATGGTAGGAAGAGCAAGGAAACAAAACAATTAAATGGCCATTAGTTGAAATGCTTTCAATGTGTGTATGAATGTATGTATGTATGTATGCATGCATAATACAAACAAAAAAGATTTAAACTTTTGTTTTAATCATTATACTAATATCTAAAAATAAATATTAACATACTACATGTACATATGTATGGATATATGGACATATCTATTTATATATGTATGTATGTACACATCAGTATGTTAGGAAATTTATTGCATTTACTTACAATTCAGTGTCCTTGAGAAATACCGTTTGAATATCATTGATGATTTTTTCACATAAAACTATTTGTTCATTATCTGAATCAGCATTCATTTTATCGGTTTTTTTTTTCTTTTTTTCTGAAGAAAGGCACTTAAAAATTTAATTTCTTCTTATAGGATTTTGCTAAGTTAGCCTAAAATTTATAGGTGTAGAGCACACGTTTAAACAAAACAAAAATCCGCCACCACAATAAATATAGATAAAAAAAATTAGCAACTCAGCTGTATTTATTTTATATATTTTTAATTATTTTTAAAGCACCACACTATATAAAACACACAAGAAAAAGCGCAAAATATTTAATGTACATACATACGTATGTATGTAAATATGTACAACGATATATCTGCTTGTATCTACTATACATAAATATGTATGTATATTTTATCAAATCTTGCACAAATTAAAAACAATGTAGCATATTTTAAACGTATCAATTAAAAAATCTAATTCCGTTTAACATATTGTGCTCCAAGCGCAAATATAAGTTTTTGATACAGATACCGTACGTATCGTTTAAGATGACAGAATACTTATAATAAATTCAATTTAATTCAAATACAATTTAAGCCAAACAAAAACACGGCGCACAATAAAAAGAAAAAACAAATCGTCAAAAACACTTGAAATTAAGCTCTTTAAAAATGGATATAAAAACAAAAATTCGCGTGTTCTCTTTTTTTAGAGCAAAAGTAGAAAAACACATGGAAGTAACGAAAAGCACAACAAAGCATAAAATAGCATTACATACTTCATTTTTCTGTTTTTAGACTTTTCTTTTATGCACATGTACAAGAACTGTAAAAGTTTGTTTATAAATTTACAATATTCGAACCACTTGTAATACAAAACATATTTAATGAAATGTATTAATTTTAATTAATAAATAATACCACATAAAAAAAATATCAAGTTGCATTGACAGAGACAGAATGGCGAAATAAATTTTGCGAAATGGTACATCTAACAGGTGATGCCAGATTGCTTAGGAAAAAAATTTTCCTCATTCCCTAAACATGTTCCCATTCCGCAAATTCGTAATTTCCGGGACATCAACAAACGTTATTCTCATCATGGCCCAATTGTAAGGTCTGTGCAAGTCGTCAGATGTTTTTTGGAAGGTTGTGTTTTGGCCGTTAAACAATGGTAAAGATGTAAAGCTTCATATGAAAACAAATTGAACACAATTTTATTAGTAATGGAGTTTGTTTGACATCTACTACTATAGAGACTTTGTAAGTGGACCATGATTTTTATTAATCCATGAATATTTTCATAGTAAACCGTAAAAAATATTAGAAGCATAGCTCTAAACAGATGTACCAAAATATATGAATATAAATAATGCTCTTCACGAACTGAGATCTCAATACAGTCGAACTATATTCGAACTATGTGAGCTAAAAATTGAAACAGTATTTTGAATATTTTTTCTGCTGTGGTAAAATTTTCAAATAATTGTTAACATACGCCAATACAGCTGCTAAAAATGCCAATTTATTTAGAATTGGAATATTTCGCATGGTTTCGCATGAAATAGCTTTTGCCATAACAGTATTATCAGACGTAATCGTTGTGTTACGAGAGGGTGCTAAGGACTTGATAGGCATTTGATAATTTATTCTAAAAGTTTGTTATAATTCATTGTATAGGGAATGGCTTGAAACCCCATGAGGTTACGCTTCTGATCGTTGTTATGATCTTAAGAAATTTGTTGCTTTTTAAATTTTTGGGATTATTAGAAATCGTTGAGATTTATTTTGTAGTTGGTCATCACTGCTATCTAAAAATTTATGATAACTGAACACAGCAATCGAACAGCTGATGTTATAAAATCAAAAAATTGACAAAAACAAATATCAAGCAAATAGAACATAACAAATTTTAATTAACTTTAGTTTCTGCACTAAAATTAAAAGTGTAAATTTATAATAAGAAATGGCAACAAAAGTTGTAGCCACCGCCACTGTGAGAGCTTTAAAAGGCAGAAAGCTAATGCCAACTAGAGCAGCTTTAACTTTGGTAAGTATTTATTATTATTTTTTTTTAATTTTCTCTTCAAAAGGAAAATTGAATACATAACATAACAAATGGTGAAATAAAATAAAGAAAATTTTCGGTTTTTTGAACAGACCAAGGCAGCAGTGCAGCGTATTAAGGAGTTATTAAAAGATAAACCAGAATATGTAAGTATGAACTAATTTCTTTTGAATAAATATAAATTTACATATTCCTTTAATTAAGACTGGCTTAAAAGTGGGTGTTCGGCAACGTGGTTGCAATGGTCTATCCTATACGTTGAACTATGCCGCAGAAAAAGGTGAAATCTTTATATATTTTTAATAAAATAACTTTGTTTTTTATATTTTTGATACGATTTTCTCAGCAGATAAATTAGACGAAGAGGTTACACAGGATGGTGTAAAAGTGTTTATTGACAAGAAGGCTCAATTGTCCTTACTTGGTAAGAGAGATATTATTTGAGTTTTTTTAAGATTTTTGTTCAAATCATTTGTTATATACGTGTCGAAATTCGAAATTTAGTGATTAACAACATACGAGTATGTATTTCGTAAACAAAATTGTATGACGGTATTTTAAGACGGAAATCATTTTTGGCAAATTGTCAGCGATTTTTTTTTTTAATATCTTTCATCATTTCTATCTAAAAACGTTAAGCATAAAATATTGTTTACATATCATTCGTAGTAAATATAAATAAATAGCAAATGAAATCCAAATCTTTTTGGTTATTTACAAATTTCGGTTTTATTCATCATTAATTTATCTTTACTGGCAGGTACTGAAATGGATTTTGTCGAAACAAAACTGGCGAGCGAATTTGTTTTTAACAATCCCAACATTAAGGGCACCTGTGGCTGTGGAGAATCCTTTACGTTGTAAAAATCTTACAAAAAGATTTAAATTATAAGGCAAACTAAAAGAATGGAAATGACTCGTAAAAATTGTTTTAATTAGATCGAAATTTAGAGAATAATTTTCGTTGTTAAAATAGAAGATTCAAATATTGTTAAATTGCGTATGGAAAAGTTTTAAGACAGCTGAAATGTTTCAATACCAAAATATAATTGGCTTTTTTAGCCAAAGATATACACAAATAATTAACAAAAGAGAAATAAATCTCGCAACTGTTATATAATAGTAGCTGTCGCTGCTTATTAAATCTTAAATTAAGCTTACTTTGTATTTTATTTTCCTCTTTTTCGTTAGCAATTTTCCTAATACATAGTAGTTTTATTTATGCTAAGTAAAGAAATTAAGAAAGAAAAAAATATGTATGTAAATAAAAAACTAGAAAGAAATTTCTGTTCAGTTTTGAACAGCATTTTTGTGACCATTAAATTCTAAAATTAGGTAATCCGAAATAGACTTTCTTAAAGTATAAAATTATTTATTTCTATCAGTGTAAACATGTAATACAAATTTTTTTGTCTATATAGCAATTTATTTTTAATTAGAAGGTACAAAACCATTTTCTTCATATTCATCTCGCGTTAATAGCAAATCTTTAAATCCATCGCTACAGGACAATTCCTTTCCCCCATACCAACCATATCCAACGGGATCTTCAGGAAATATTAGAGAAACTTCTAAATCATCTGGAGCCAATGCACGTATCTCTTTCTTCAGGCGTGGTATAAAGCCTGGGAACAACGAAGAACCTCCAATCACTAATATATTACGCAAAAGTTCATGATGTGTGTAAGATGGGCAGTCTTTTATTGCATCTATGACAGCCTCCGGTATACCCACTTGGCGTATACCCACGTCAGAGGGACTAAAAAGTAATTCCGGCACGGTAAAACGTTCATTGCACAATCTTATCACCTGCTGATCAGAATCGTCTACCGCAGGATTTGGTTGGTCAACTTTTTTTCTTATATAGCCACGTTTAAGAGTTGTAAAGTCTGGCAAAACATAGTCCACCACTATTTCGGAACGCTTTTTAGTATCTTTATGTACTTTCATGTCTTCGGCAAAGTCTTGAGCAACATAGCAAATGTCTTCTTTGATTTGATTGACCACATACGACTCATCCATAACATTGAGATGACGATAAGATATTATTTCTTTTAGATGATTAGTTAATAATTTGCCACCAACTTCTATACGACGTATACCTTTTGTTACGCGCTTGCCTCGAATAAAAGGCACAACATGGGTGAAGCTATAGCCCACATCTACTACTATACAATTTAAATTCTGCATGGCAGTCTCTTCGCTTTCAGCACAATAGTTATACGCAGCCAAGTCAGCAGTGGTACTTTTGTGAACTCCCAAACAGTGATACTCTTCAAATAAGATCTCTATCATGGCCTCTTGAATACTGGCAAAATTCAGTTGTGGTTCTGTCACTAAAATACTGCGATCTTCTAAAGAAATGCCAGTTCCGTCTGGGCTAAATAAATGATCCCAAACAGTTTTTTGCACATCCCAGTTAAGCAAATAGCCCTTTTGAAAGCAGAGTATGTAAAACAAACCAGAAGCGTCCCTACATTCATCAATTTGACTTCCAATAAAAGCGCGCCGTCGTTCCGCTTTAGCCTTCATAATGCAGTTCAATACAATCTGGGGGTCTTCATAGGATGACAAACCCAATTTAGCAGTGTAAGCACCATTGTCCAAGACCACAGTTGCAGTACTATCATCCATTTTTGATAAATAATTTTTATACTTTTATTAAAATCACGCTGGGTATTATTATATTTTGTTTACAATATTATATCAACTGAACACAGCTAATAATGAAACAACATGCTGCTGCTTCTTTCAGCATAATGAAACAAATAGTCACTTTGAATGGTCAACACTTGCATCTTGTCAAAATATTCGTTTATTGACAAGTAAATTTCTTTCTACCGAATTTTATGTAATAGTATTGAAAACTTTAAATTTTGTGTAGAAAAATGTCTGCTATAAGGCAAATTTTGCAAGCTGCTAAGCAAACAAAACAATGGTCCGTAAATTAATATTATTCTGATTAAAAATAAGCATATTGATTAAATTTTTGTTAAGGGCTCCTTTTTTGAACCGCGGCATGTCTTCGCTTCGTGATGCCCCTATTATAGATGTTGATACCGCTTTGGCTGCTCCTGAAGAATTGGAACATAAAAACAAGTTGCAGGGAACTATTACCGTACCAGTTAAGGTTGATGTTAGTCCTATTAGTGGGGTGCCAGAAGAGCATGTTAAGGGACGGCGTGTTCGAATTCACATGCCACCTAAAAATGCCATGCAAAGTGGCACCAACAATATAAGCACCTGGCAAATTGATTTTGACAATCGAGAACGTTGGGAGAATCCCCTTATGGGTTGGTGTTCAACGTAAGCGAAGCTATAATCTAAAAAATGTTTTGTTTAAAATGTAAAACAAATTTTTATAGAGGTGACCCTTTGTCTAACATGCAAGTAAATTTTGCTTCCCAAGAGGAGGCGATTACATTCTGTGAAAGGAACGGCTGGCGTTGGTTTGTCGAAGCTGAAGAAAAACCCAAAAAGGAGCGTGTTAAAAATTATGGTGTAAATTTTTCTTGGAACAGACGCACTCGTGTCTCTACTAAGTAAAGAAAATAAGGAAACTATTTTAATACAAGTTTACTGTTTTGCATATAGACATTGTTAATAAAATAGTAAATTTCAAGTCAAGCTAAACATAATGAATATATTACTAAAGCATTACATACATGTGATACAAAATTATTTTTCAGTTTTTAAATTTGTTTTTTTTACTTGAATTAGGTAGATGTTGAACGCATTGGTTTTAGTTCCTTAGTAAATTTTATCATCTTAATATTATTTTAGTTTAAAAATATAAAAAAAAATATTGAAAATTTTAAATATCTTAGCTATGACCTTTTGTGTTCTTTATTTTTGTGCTTCGAAATTCTGGAGTTTGATGATGCGCTTCGAACTTCTGGGGCTTGATAATGTTTATATTGTTCACACCATTTTTTATCTTTTTCAAGATTTGAGTTGGTTTTTGTGCATTTAAATTCGTTATCTCCATTTTTTGCCGTTTCCCTTCTGCTTTGTTGTATTACTCCACTAGTTCTGCTTTCTTTTCTTAAATATCTCTCATAATCATCCTCTCGACGTGTGTATGATTCACAACCATGAGTTCTGCTGTATTTATTACTATCTTTTGATATCTCTTTACTGCAACTTCTCTTATATCTATCTGAACTGCGACTCCGGCTATGTTTCTTTCTTTTCAAAGGAGTATTCATAATATCTTTTCTGCCTCGCCGTTCGTTACTACGACTTCTTTCTTTTCTGGAACTTACTCCTTCCTGGCGAATTTCATTGCTGGAGATTCTATGCTGCCGTTTTCTTCTCTCCTTACTCCGACTTCTAGTGTATCTCTTTCTTCTATGGCATAACTCTTTACTTGAGCTTCTTTCTTGGCGTTTATGCTTATGCCGAATACGTTCTTTACTGCGACTTCTATTACTTCTTTTTTTACGTTGTTCAGTCAATTTTTCGAAATTCCTTTCCCTCCTATAATAATCTTCGAATCGGCTTCTTTCGTCTCTACTTCTAATACCTTCCCTCTGGCTATCATTTTTAGCAGAAGTGCCAGGAAAAATACTTTGTTTCTCTTTTTTTGTTTTGTTTTCCACAAACTGCTGAAGTGCTTCCATTTGTAAATTCACCAGGCAACGCACTTCCTCTATGTGAGTGGGTTTGCTTTTACGAAATCTACGTTTTTTGTGTTTCTCTTCGCGTTTCTTTTGAGCCAATATATCCGCTAAGGGTACTTCTCCTTCAACTCTGTATTTTCAAGATATATTTTAATTCATTATATTTTTTTTTTTTTTTTGTTTATTTAACTTACTGTTTTTCTACTGTATTATTTTCTAATTTTTCTGTGTTTTTGACAACATGTTCATAGATTTTAAGCTTCTGCTCGCGAGAGAAGTTTTCCTGAAGTTCTCGAAAATTACATGGAGCATTTACCTCATTGCTCTGCAGTATATCTTGAAGTTTTGAAGTTTCTGGGAAAATAATATATAAATACATATAATATACTAAGTAATTTGTAAACTTATTAAAAGTGTTTATGTACCTAGAACTAGAGAATTTAAGGTGATACAGCTGTCTGGATATGTAGCTTTAGCCGGTGGTTGGGGCTTTTTCGTTACTTTTTTTAATGAAGAAGCGATAGAATTTGTATTGTAGTCCTTCAAAATAAATAAATTGATTATAATAATTATTAATAATAACTTGAATACCTTTAAAGTTTTTTCTTCCGACCATTCGAGTCTCTTCAAAATCTTCTCCAATCTCAGTTTGCTCTGAGCAATGTATTCTTTTAACTCTATATTTTGTGGATTATTCATTTTGTCAGTAGAATTATCTAATAATTGGTCCATGGTTACTTAGAACTGAATTTTTACGTAGAAATCTTATTAAATTATTATTCCCAACGTTTTTCTAAACCTTAGTATTTTGTAATCAAAACAATAACAAAAAATGGCAGTGCCAAATTTACAGCTGTAAACATAGTATTACCATACCGTAATTTTAATTAAAATAAAAGGCGAATTCCCCTTTTGAGTTTATGACACTTGTTATACTCAGTTTTTATCACCGTCCTCTTTACTCTACGCATTTGCTATTGGTTTATTCCCATATGTTTTCATAACAATAAAAGGTTGAAAATTACAAATATATTTGTTGTATATCATAGAAATTACACATAATATTAAATAAAATTTTAAGAAATTAATCGACAAGTGCAAAAAATAAAAAATTATGAAATATTAAAAAAAAATTAAAAAGGTTTTCAACAATTGGCAGGACTTTTTGTTACCTCTATTTGTTGTTGTACTATAGTATAGGCAACAAAGTATCAAGTGAAAAAGAAAAGTACATAAAAGAAAAATCTAAATGAATTTCGTTAATCTAAAACATTTATAATGGAGAATAGAAAACGCCAACGCTATGAGATGATTAATTTAAATAACAATAATTGTAATCAAATCCTACAGGGAGTGGCTTCAACAACAACACCTTTGGGTACGGCTACCTTAACCACAATTGGAGGACAAAGGTGTGTGTGTGTGGGCTTCTCAAGGCATAAGATAATAATTAAGTTTTTATTTAAAATTATTTCACTTTTTTTATTTAGTTTTATATTAAGTAATGCATCAAATACACCGATTCCCGCCAACATATTGCTATCAATATGCGATGAAATATCGGATGAGTCCGAAGAGTACATTTTAGATCATTCGTTGGTAACACAATCTAAACAGGAGCATACAGTGCCAATTTGCATAACAAATAATAAGAGTCAATTGCAACAATCTAATGTGGTTAACAGTACTCCACAATATCGTATCATTAACCAAGCAGGAAAGTCTTTAAATACAACTTCTCTTAACGGTGGTATAATCAATAGTACCGCTGTCAACGCCAATAAAACTTCAGTAGCCAACAATGTGAATTTTCCAGCCGGTTGTGAAATTTATGTAATTAAAGAATTATATGATGCACCTGAACAAGTGATTGCTGAATCTACCACAACAAATATTATTACAAGTCCAAAGACGCCGTCTGCTAATGGTACAACCATCAAACTGGGCAACATTTCTACCTTGCCTGTACAACGTCAGTCTGTTTTAAATGCGAGTAAAAATCAAAATCTAAACTCTATCCCAACTATAAATATCGATACCACTTCACCTGTAACTTCGACATCTAATACACCTTCGACTCAACTAGATGAAACGGCTAAACGTAGTTTAATTTTAGAGGCCTACAAGAACCGTGATGATCAGCGCCGCGCTATACATAATGAAGTGGAACGTAGAAGGCGGGATAAAATGAACAGTTTGATATACAGGCTAAAGGAAATGTTGCCATCTGAGGTATCAACCAACAATATTAACAGTTCATCTTCTGCATCATCTGTTAATCAAAATAATTCTACGAATCTATTATTTTCGCAGCAGCAACAAAGTACTGCAAATACTACACGCACGGCGTCTAATTATTCCAAATCAAATGTTCTAATAAAGGCATGCGAATACATTAAGTCAATGCAAGAGGAGATCAATAGGTAAGTTGACAAATGCAAGCACTTAAAAATTAATCAGACCAGCATTCAGGATAAAAATTTAATTATTTAATTATAAAAAAAAAAATTCTTAGCCTTCGGGAGTGCCTTACGGAAAATGAAAATTTACGTTTGAAAAATCAATGTTTACAAGATGAAATTGATAGTTTACGTGCTAAACAGCAACAGGAGTCCCATAATAAGAGCAATATATTATTAGCAACAAACACCATTAGCAGTAATAACGATAGCAATCATATAAATAGTGATAATTCGGATGATGAAATAACTTTGAATTCTTTAAATACAACTTATGCGGATGTACAACTTTTTTCTCCATCAACTAATGAACACAATAATAATCATCATTTAACGGATTTAGTGGGCTTAACAACAAGCTCCCATGCAACAATATCAACACCAAGCTCGATTAATGTAAATTATGCCAAACGAAAATTAATTATAACCGATTATGTTGATTAATTCATAATATAAAAGAAGAAAAAATGAAAAAAACAAATTCATTTAGTTAAAAAAAGATATTGTTTAATTCGTAACCTGTTCTGGGTGTTACAGATCTTAGAAATGTTGCTTTTGTTGGGTAATTTCCACATTAAAATATTTTTATACAAATATATATTTATTTGGTTTACATTTTACGGATACATTCAACATATTATGAATTATTCAAATTTATATAATTTTCTTTGTCGATTTTTTTTACTAGATGTGTAGTTGAAAAAAATTCAAATACCTCTTAATTATTTCACCAAGAATTTAGACATGATTTTGATTATCTAATTTGTAGAAATTTATTTACTTTAAGTTTTTAACTGGTTATATATTTAAGCTTATAAACAACATTTATTTCTTAATATTTTCGAACGATTTGAATATCTCTTTTAGGCTTTTAAAATTACATATTATTTAAACTTTTTTACGAAATCAAAATTTCAATAGTTTTTCTAATATCTTCAAGTCCACTTTTTTATGCAAAAAATAACAATAAGAAATTTATTTATTTAATTTACTTTTATTCAAATGAATTGTTTATTTTTTTTTTTATATAAAAAAAAGTGGATGTTTAACTTGAAAAAAAAACAGAGACTAAAGAAAATCAATATTTCTTTACATGAAGGAAAATAGTGCAATAATTACAAAATAATAACTAAAAACATGTTAACATTGTTATGCCTAGAAAACATATTTAATTAAAATTAAAATACATATTACTCTTTCTATATATAAAAACACAAACTAAAAGAAAAAACAGTCTAATTTACTAAAATAATTGTTCAAATAAAGTTGGTTAAGTAGATATAAATTATATAAAATTTATACTTTTGGAATTAATTGTTTTGCAACAAACCTTTTCCTCTTTTTCAAGTTTGAGTTTATTTTGACTAGTTGACATCACTAACAGTAATTAAAAACAAAAGTAAACTACCGTTAAATAGTTCTTTTTTTTTGTTTACATTAATAACAGAGTTGGCACACGAAATATGTCCTATACATTGGAAAAAATTATCAAAATTATTCGTAATTGCATGTTTATACATTTTTAACTGATATTTTACTATATATATCGTCAGCTAAAACACAAACGGCCCTATCTAACATTTTTGAAATTTTATGGGAGTAGCAAAATACTGTTTTAAACAAAAAGTATAGCATGATTTTCAGCAGTATTATTAAAAAAGATGTGATTTCTGGCAGAATAAAATAAAATTTTGTAATATATGAATGGCTTATGTTAGTTATTTTGTACCTTAATTTTCTGAAACCAAAGGCCCTATCATTTATTTTAATTATAAACATTTTTGTTATATATTAATTTATTTTAATATTGCATCACAAAAAGGAAATTAAAATAATTAATTTTTTTAATAAAATGCCTTAAGCTGTAGCCAATTTCATTTTGCTTTAACAAACAATTTCTTCAACGGTCAAATCTATCAGTTTTTTGTAATTTTTCAATGTTGCCCATACATACGATCACTTAAAAAATCTTTTTGCGTTTACTTTTGTAGATAGGGTAGTTTGTTTTTCGTTAATAAAATCGCTAATTTTGGTCAGACAAGTCTAAATTTTTTGTGGTTGTGTATTTTGATGCAATGCATCAGAATCGAGTTTGGATTTTTTGTTAGTTAGGGGCGTTTGCGTTTTAGCTGACTATATAGTATTTTACACAGGTAGGGTGTCAAATTTTTACAATTATATAAATTAAATTCCACATACATATCCAGCCGAAAATATCATAGAAATTAATTAGTAAAATTGTGTTACTTTTTCCAAACTTACCAAACAACAACTTTTATTAAGATAAAATTATTTAAAAAAAAAACAATTTGACTCTTTTAATAGTTTTGATAGTAAATACAGGATTTTTCGTAGTAGTTTAGCTTTCGCTTCAGGCTCAGCAACATTTCAAATATAAGGTGTTGCTTTAGTTTTTAAATTATTGTGGAATACTTCTGCTTTGTTTTGGTCTTGATTACGTATCCATTTTTATTAATTCTTCATATGTATTTATTTACATTTCGCTGCTTCACTTAATATATTATTTAATTTTTTGCTAAAAAATCCAAAAGTATAAAAAAAATAAAAAAATTCTAGTAAACATACAAAGTAAACTTAGCTAAAATTGTAGTGCTTCCTTTACATTTAAATCTCTTGTCTTTAACCATAAAAAAAAAACAATTTTCACTCTTAAAAATATGTGCTAACTTTTTCCCCTCTCTTTTTGCCTCTCTTTTACTCAAAATTATTAAAACTTACCTAACAAATCGGTTTCTACCACAAAATTCTTGCAAAGGAAATAAACAAAATCAACTCTTTTTTTTAATACTAAAAACAAAGTATATGAAAATATATAAATATTTTCCCAAAACAAAATTTTTCCGAAAACTGTTCTCGCTAATACATATATACATACTTACATATATAAAACACTTCCAAACAAAATATGTATGTACTAAAAACCAGTATGTGAATTTGAAAAACAATAAAGTTGAAAAAATTTAAAGAAAGCTAAATTAAAAAAAAAAAAGAATTAAATGTTAACAAATTACAATACAAAAAAAAAAATATATTGTGAATTTTTCTAAAAATCAAATTTATTGTTGTAAGAAACAAGCAAACATACATATATACAAAAAAACTATTAACATTTATAGTATAAATAAATATATCATATTATTGTTACAAAGAAAAAAATTTTACATTAAATAATTGTTAATGAAAGCAGTAAAAATAATTCATCAATATTGTTTAAAATATTTTTTGAAACTATAACCAACAATAATAAAAAAAAATACATAATAAGTAAAACGTATAAAAAGTTTTCAAAAAAGAAGATGAGTTTAAAATATACACTTATAATAAAAAGCAAGTTAATATCCCTGTTACACGGTTGTCGTAGTCATAGACGAACTTTAACGACTCCAATGTAAAACATATATAGCAAACGTTGCCACAGTTTACAGATTACGTCACGACAACGACACTCGTAATAAGGCCGAATATACATATAAAGTTAATATAAAAAATTTAAATTCTTTATGATAAAAAAATTTTAAACAAACTAAGCGATTATAAAAAAAAGACATGTGGCACTCGGGGACTGCCGCGGTAAAGCTATTGCACAGCATTTTTTTTATCAACTTATGCAATTATATTATTAGGTTTTATTTAATAACTCCGTTGTTATTCTGGCAATACTGTATGTTAATGAAATCAAAATCAATAGCATACTTTAGGGGTTAACATACATTGGGCAATTTAAATACAGTCAAATCCCGATAATTCGTACCCCGATAAATCGTAATTCCCGATAATTCGTAATAAACTGTCGGTCCCTTGAAAAAGCTCATTAATTCGTAAAATTTCCATACATTTTGGTCCCCTCGCTAATTCGTAATTTTTGTTTCAAATACTATCTTCTTTACCTCTTATACGAGTAAATCGTAATTGTTTGCTAACTACCACTTATAATTCGTAATAAAAACAACAGGATTTTTCTTATGCTTGTGTGTGTGTGTTTATTCTTTTAAGATCAGTTTGTTACATGAATAATATACACAAACAACAAATTTTTGCAGCCACTGACAATGAAGGGAAAAAAAATAGACGTTGCTAAGCGATTTGAAATTGCTCCATCAACTCTTACTTCAATCCTTCAAAAACAATTGTTTTTCTTTGTTTTTTTATCCCGTTAATTCGTATTTATTTTATTTTAACCCCGTTAAATCGAAATCCCCTATAATTCGTAAGAAATGGCCGGTCCCTTGCCATTACGAATTATCGGGATTTGACTGTACTTAAAAAAACAAAAGACTTAAGAAACAAACTTAGTGACAGTTTTTTTCGTTTCAAAAAACAAAAGACTTAAGAAACAAACGTTTCAAAATTTCTTGATTCGGTCGCCTCAAAACCCGCAATAGTTTAAAAATATTCAATTCAAGTATAGATCACTTTCATTTTGAAATTATCTTTTAATAAATTATTAGTCCACAAAGTTAATTAACAGTACGAAAGTTTGAGAAAATCGTTGAAAACTTCTAGTCCTGAAATGAACTTATCAAAATTTGTATTATTATTTTAACAATTTCCCAGTCCTGATGCCACAGACAGAAGAGTTGATTTTGCAGTGTTGCCATGTTAGCGATTTTAGAGAGGGCTGATTTTATTTCCAATCAAATTCCATAACAGATTCCATGACCAGGTTAAATAGTTTTCACATATGTATTCCATAAATAGCATTTTCTTGTGGAAGTTCAACTGTATTTATTAAGACGATATGTGGCATGAAAACGTCTGACCGAAGAAGGAAAGTTGATCTTATAATCGCTTAGATGAGTAACTAAAAAAAAGCGTTAATAAAACCACTTTACCAAATGATTAAAAACAAGTTCAATTAATTTTGTAATGGTATCCAATTAATCTTGGTATCAAAATCAAAATATTTTAGAAATTTTTAAAAACTTTAATTTCCGTAATTGAATATACAATTTTCATGGTAGATTGAACTTTAACTACACAATTGAGCCGTTTATTTTGAAAGTGGCATAAGGTACTTTTTTTAAGTCGAGATATTTAAGGGTTTGCGTTTCAACACTGAAAAATTGACCACAAATTTTGTGGCTATTTTTGATTTTTGGTTTGGGGCCATTTTTTATGGAACCATATGTATATGGGCATTTCCTGGGGTCACGTACGTTCGTATGCTTTTGATGTAGAAAAAAATATAGAAAACAAAACTTTTCCGAGCATTTCTTTGCGATTCGATAGTATTTTGGTAGCTCTAAGTTTGGTGCCAAAGATGGATTTCATCGATTTTAAGTTTTAATAATGATAGTTATAAACATGTGGTCACGAACGTACGCAAAATAGAAGTCAACTTTGGCTGACAGTAGTGAAATGTAAAAATCTAAAAATTGAACGGAATATTCAAAAGCGATTAATTTATTTTAAAAGTTTATTAATGTAGGTCTCTATCCAGTATTTACACAATAAAATATCTCTTTTGGTTTTTGTTTAATTGGCTTAAGTACCGGTCGCGAACGTCGGGTTGCAAACGTACGATTTTTTCTATATGTTTTGCATCATTCTGATACCTGGAATATTCGGTGTATCATTAAATTTTTTAAGTAAAGTTGGGGACATCTTATCAATTGTATCAACTCCAATGAATATTATGTTAATTCCAGTAATGTGGTGATGGGCACAGCTGTAAAAAGTCAATTCATAATGTTCCTCTTCTTGTTTACCTTAATTTTTCTCTTTTGTCGGTGTGTTCTTTCAACCTTCCGCGTTCTTTTTCTTGCGTTTGTTCTAAAACCTTTTTATTTTTTGTTAATGCTAAGCGTAGTTTTCGCATCCTAGCAACAGGTTTTTCACGCAAAATTTTTAGTTTTTGTCGATCGCTTTTAATTTTGCGAATTGATCCGTTTATTTTGAAAGTGGCATAAGTCACTTTTTCAAAAAAAATCCAGTTAATGGCAACACTAAATAAAATTGAACGTTATCTTTTCATTTGTAAAACATTTGCATTAGAAAAAAAAGTGACTTATGCCACTTTCAAAATAAACGGCTCAATTATCACATGTTTTACCCATCTACGAAAGTATATTTGCGTGTTAAGAAAATAAATGCATTGTTTATCAGAAAAAAAATTTACTTACGGTCGCGAACGTACGAAATTTTGCCAATAAAAAAAACTATTTTTTTAATTGTAACCCAGAAGTTTTATTTTTTATTTACACGTAAGTGACACCGAGCTTAATTAAAATGTATTATGACGTTTAATGCAAAGATATTACAATAAAATTATATTTTCGGTCGCGAACGTACGATTAAAAAATAGATAAGAAACAAACACCCAATTCATACGATGATTTAAAAATCACGATTTATTTTTAATTCTCTTTAAAAGTTGCTTCCAAAAACTTTATAGATTCATACGATGATTTTTTCCCATGTTTTAAATGTTGATTTTTTTCTCCGTAATCGGTTATTCTTCTTTACTTTATTATTTGTATAAAAACAATCGTGACATGTGTATGTACATATGTATGTACATCAATTTGTTATTTACGTGCAAACGAATAAGTGTATTGTCACATTAAAATGAAATAAAGCAAAATAACAAAAAACGTATATGTGTAAAGAAAAATATAAGAAAAAAATCACCGAGAACTGAAAATGTGATTTTTTCTTTACCCATTTTGCTTCTCTACCCCGTTCGCCTACGTACACAAAAAATCGTGATTTAAAAATCATGGAAAAAAATCATCGTGTGAATTGGGTGAAAGTAAAAATTAACCGTTAATCGAACTATTTTCTTCTCCTTACACTTTTATCTTCTTAATTGATTGTAGTAGAGCAACTTTGAATAAAGACTGCAAACATAGCATATTTTTTGCATGTAAAATAATTAAAATATGTTTTTAGAAGTAACTTAAAAAGAAAATATAAAATTTTCCAGTTCCAGCCCAATTTCCTCAATTAAAACAGCTAATATATGCTATGAAACCTTTCTATTATAAAAATATAAACCTTTTTTATAATTATAAACAATAAAAAACGATGATTATCAACATTTTATTTTTTGATCCTGGTAGACCATTCGGAGGAAATGCCCACATTTAAAATTTTATGAAAAATAATTTAAAAATTTATAAACATATGTTGATTTCTTTTATTAAAAATTTAAAAATTTATAAACAATAAATTCCTAACTTAAATAAAAATTAATAAATAATAAGAATAAATAAAAAGTTAATTATAAAAAAGTTATTTCAAATATATACAAACATACATAAAATAAAAAGGGGAATTCCTTATATAAAAAAAAATAAAGTTCAATTAAATAAAAAAAAAATTATATAAATTTTAATTTATAAATTTAATTAAAGAAAAACCTTAATAAAACATTTCAAAATAATGTCAAACGTTAAAATTGTAATTAATAATTTTGTAAAAACTGCTCTAAAGCAGAACACATACATACATAAGTACATATTTACGAGTGTGTACGTATGAGGCTATCGGTAAAATAATAATTGTTCCGAATACACGTTAAACCATGAATTTTTATAAGTTCGCAAAAGTTTAAAGTGTCCTTTTGTTAGTTCCTTGTACTTGCTGTCTTTTCATTCACTTTAATAACACTGCTTTACAAATTTTTAGTTTGGAAAAATACCAAGAACGCCACATGCCTAGATAAGTCAATTGGGACCTCCCAAGCACGAAAAACGCTGTAATTTTTTTTTTTATAGTACAGTTTTTTAGATAACGGTACTTTTGTGTTTTTCGGTGTATGGCCCCACTCAAACCCTTGTGGAGCCCAACCCAAAAGTCCAATCAATATAAATTGTATACCGTTGGAAAGGTAATTGAATGCCTTTTCCGTCAATATGCTGAAAATTTCTGTATGATAAGAAATGGCTGAGTTATGGCACCTCAAAGTTCAAAATTTTCCTATTTTTTACGTTTTTTTCAAAATTTTTCATTTTCATTTCATTTTTTTTCTACTTTATTGTAAACATCTGGAATGTTTTATTTTTTTACCAAATAGGTTATTTTATTACCAACATTTTAAGCGTAATTTGGAAAAAAACGGATGAAAAATAAAGTTTTTATTAATGATTTTGTGGAAAGACAATATTTTCATTTTCATTGCTCACACACTATATTTGGCGTAAATTCAAAAAATTTAAATTAAAATGACGAGCGACTTGAACTTTTGCGTTTTTTTTCGGATGGATCTTCGCGAATGAGGAACCAACAATAGTCCGCCATCATTTGTTCATCCCACCAGCCTTTATAACGTCTCTCGATTTCTTCCATTTCCTGGTGAAATCTTTCACCTTGTTCATCACTTTCGGAGCCCAAGTTCGTGGGGAAACTATCCAAATGACTGAATAAAAAGTGTAATTTAGGTGTCATATTTGAACCTAAAAGTTAAAAAGAATAAATTTTTAAATGTTAACGGCCTTTTTGATATACATGCTTTCACTCAAAGCTTACCAATGGCATTGAATTTTTGCAGTAATTTATCGATCTTCTCAGCGTAATCAGGACGTACGCACGGATAGCACAATATCAAAAATGACCCACTCATTCCTCAGGAGAAGATAATACTTCCTCCATTACATATTAAGCTTGGGTTGTTTACAAATATTGTGAAAAAGTTGCCAAAAGACAGTCTTGCCATGAACTACCTTAAACAAAAATTTCCGAGAGCCACAGCGAGCAAAATTTAAGCTGGTATATTTGATGGACCTCAAATTCGGGCTCTGTACGGTGACCAAACATTTAATGAGTGTTTAGGTCCAGCTCATTTAGAGGCATGGGAAGCATTCCAGGACATTGTTCACAACTTTTTGGGAAACTACAGAAGTCCTGATTACGCTGAGAAGATCGATATATTACTGCAAAAATTCAATGCCATTGGTAAGCTTTGAGTGAAAGCATGTATATCAAAAAGGCCGTTAACATTTAAAAATTTATTCTTTTTAACTTTTAGGTTAAAATATGACACCTAAATTACACTTTTTATTCAGTCATTTGGATAGTTTCCCCACGAACTTGGGCTCCGAAAGTGATGAACAAGGTGAAAGATTTCACCAGGAAATGGAAGAAATCGAGAGACGTTATAAAGGCTGGTGGGATGAACAAATGATGGCGGACTATTGTTGGTTCCTCATTCGCGAAGATCCATCCGAAAAAAAACGCAAAAGTTCAAGTCGCTCGTCATTTTAATTTAAATTTTTTGAATTTACGCCAAATATAGTGTGTGAGCAATGAAAATGAAAATATTGTCTTTCCACAAAATCATTAATAAAAACTTTATTTTTCATCCGTTTTTTTCCAAATTACGCTTAAAATGTTGGTAATAAAATAACCTATTTGGTAAAAAAATAAAACATTCCAGATGTTTACAATAAAGTAGAAAAAAAATGAAATGAAAATGAAAAATTTTGAAAAAAACGTAAAAAATAGGAAAATTTTGAACTTTGAGGTGCCATAACTCAGCCATTTCTTATCATACAGAAATTTTCAGCATATCGACGGAAAAGGCATTCAATTACCTTTCCAACGGTATACAATTTATATTGATTGGACTTTTGGGTTGGGCTCCACAAGGGTTTGAGTGGGGCCATACACCGAAAAACACAAAAGTACCGTTATCTAAAAAACTGTACTATAAAAAAAAAAATTACAGCGTTTTTCGTGCTTGGGAGGTCCCAATTGACTTATCTAGGCATGTGGCGTTCTTGGTATTTTTTGGCTGTAAACTAGTGTAATTAATAGACAATTGTTTTTTTTTTGTGCTGCCCTTTATGCACCTATTATACAACCGATTTTTAAAAGACTTATACCAAATTAAAGATATTTTTTCATAGAAGTGAACGAGGTATTGTGGGTTTTTGTGTAAAGAGTATACCCTCTAAACTTCTAAATAGATTTTAATGAGAGTTGGTGGTCGGATTTAGGGCACATTTAGCTATACAACCCAATTCAAATTTATCTGGGACATTTTGTTTGAGCCGTTTTATAAAATGATTTTTACAAAACACAGTACAGTACACTCGGTGACTATTTTCTTGCACTCTAAAGGGTATACCTTCTATATTTCTAAATAGATTTTAATGAGAGTTGGTGGTCGGATTTAGGGCACATTTAGCTATACAACCCAATTCAAATTTATCTGGGACATTTTTTTTGAGTCGTTTTATAAAATGATTTTTACAAAACACAGTACAGTACACTCGGTGACTATTTTCTTGCACTCTAAAGGGTATACCTTCTATATTTCTAAATAGATTTTAATGAGAGTTGGTGGTCGGATTTAGGGCACATTTAGCTATACAACCCAATTCAAATTTATCTGGGACATTTTTTTTGAGTCGTTTTATAAAATGATTTTTACAAAACACAGTGCAGTACACTCGGTGAATATTTCTCTGCACTCTGAAAGGTATCCCTTCTAAATAGATTTTAATGAGAGTTGGGATATAACACATAAACTTTTATCTAAATTATTAATTGACCATATACTTACTTATTTATCAAATTTGAAGTTTATTAATTTCTTAACACTTAAAACAGTACGAATTATTTTTTATGATTTAAAACTATAAAAAGTATGTTGTCTGCACACATATTACTCTGTGCTGCCATGCTTATTTTTGTTTTAAGTTGGGTGGTTTATGGGTGGCGAATGCAGTGGACATGAAATAACATACTTTTTTTGTAAACAAACTTTGTCAAAATAGTTGCCAAAATTAGTACTTTCCCGCTTTTTCTACTATTTTCCTTTGTACTTTTTTTCAACTGCTAAAAAAAGTATGTTATATTCAGTACGTTTACGGTATGATTTATTCACGGGCGTTAAATAATTGTAGTTTTGATTGTTGTATGACTGTTTTATAAGAGATTTTTTATGCTATTTCTTTCTATGACTAGAACACGGTCGACTAGTTCACTTTAATATGGCCACCTCCTGTTCAATTTCTTATTTACACAAATTGAACTCCTAATAGCAGCTCTCTAAGTTGATAACAAGCTCTGGTTGCATTGTTATCAGTTGTTTTCTTACGACTTTTTTATGAAAAAACCAACATATGTATGTAAATACATAGATACATACATACATACTACATACATGTGTATGTAGACTTAAGTCATGTACATGTAGTTTTAGTATTAAATAAGAGCGGCAAGTTAATACATTGGAAACGCGGAAAAGTAACGCACTTAGACCGATTTTTGAATTTCAAACAAAATCAACCAAATGTCATCCACCACCCACCCGCCCGGAACGTCAGCAACAGCCGCATCAAAAAGTCAGATAAAAGAACTATTAGTACAACAGCAAGATAATATATTAATCATCAAAATAAATCGTCCACATACTAAAAATGCCTTAAATCGTAAGGCTGTCTATGAGCTAATAGCAGCAATTGAGTTTGCCACCAACAATGCACTCATAAAGCTGGTGGTTATAACTGGTGTGGGAGACGTTTTTACAGCCGGTACCGATCTTAAGCAAGTTCTAGAATATAAACAACCCGAAGATTATTATCGTGGTGCCAATTACGTGTTACGAGCCTTAATAAAGGCCACTATAGCATGCACAAAGATCTTGGTGTGTTTGATCAATGGACCTTGTATTGGTATTGGTTTCACTTTGGCTGCTCTATGTGATGCCGTATATTGTACAAAGAATTCATATTTTCAAGCACCCTTTTCCCAGTTGGGTATATGTGCAGAAGCCTGCTCCACCTGGACATTTCCTCGACATTTTGGTGCATCGTGGTCCACTAAACTTTTGCTATTTGATGAAAAACTGACTGCTGCCAAGGCCGAGCAATTGGGTTTTGTGTTAGAGGTTTTCGACAACAAACAAGAAGTGGAGGAAAGATTTTGGTCCAAAATGAAGGAGTATTCCAACTTTCCAGCCGAATCTTTGCAAATTACAAAAAAATTAATAAAATCACATAACGAGGAGAATTTGCTGAAAGCTTTGTTTGCTGAATTAAAGGAGATGGAAACATTGCGCCGTGGTCCTGTGTATCAGCAGGCAATTGAAAAATTTATAAAAAAATCTTTAAATATAAATAAAAGTAAATTGTAAGGAGAAACGGGCAAGTTATTACACAAGAATTTTGTAACTGTTATACCTTAAAATCGAATTGCATGGAGTTTTTTTTTTTTTGAATTATTCAATAAAGGAGAGAATTCGGGAGACAGTTTTATTTAGAAATTTTTTATTGTATAAAATAATTGAGTTGAAAATTTAAATTGAACAAACTTAAAACAGCATAATTGTAATTTATTTGGGTTTGTTCGGAAGCAAACCAAAATGTCCTCTTTTCTATTCTTAGTTTGAAATTGCTCGTTTATTCCATACATTTTGTTGTTTTTGTTTTTTTTTTAAATCGGCCGTTTATTTCAGGCCATTTTTATGCAGTTTTCAAATTTATAATTCACTAGCTTTTACCCATGATATCGTGCACGCTACATATTAATTAATGAAGACTCTCTGTATACTAAATTTATCGAAGAAGAAACAAAAAGGTACCAGAAGTATCAACATTTGCTCATTTGACCTCCCACAAAGTGCACTGTATGTTAATGTGAAAAATAAATTGTAAAAATAAAAAAGTACACTGCATATTAAAGTAAAAAAAAAAACACGAAAAATATTAAAAATACGGGTAATATTCAATCCGTCTACTAAATTTCACCAAAATCCATTAAGAGAATTTCTCAAGATAAAAAGTACCAAAAGTATCTAATAAAGTACCAGTTTTGTCGCATATCAGGCCCATATTTATCAAATATCAATGTCGAAGAAAATAATAATTAATTTCCTTTACTTCCAATATTTTTTTTAATTTTGGGTTCGCATTTAAAAAAAATGTATAACAATACTTTTTTGGTGAATAATACCGAAATTTAATAATGGCACTGCATCCTAAGGGGTTTTCCCCACCACTACTTGAATAAAAATGACCCGAATGAAAAATTGCCAAAAACTGAAAAATGCCCCATCAAAATATTTTCAATCAAAAGAACGAAATATTTTAAATTGAAAATTAGAATATTTTTAATCGTATCCAAGGCGAATTTATTCAAAGTCGTCTCGAGAGCACGGGTGATTATATTCGCCGCTTGTATATTTTGATCTGGGTCAGATGTTAAAGTACATTTTTCAGTAAATTTTTTGACATGCGAGGGAGGAATTTCGTCTTTGTTTCGCTCTTTGTTGTGTATGTAGTCCAGTTTCTTTGTCAAATGTCACATTGTTCGGAAAAAATTCAAATCCAATTAGTATTCATAATTCGGCTGATATTTTAGTTATTTTTTCTGTAGCAAACAAATTTATTAGTGGTCATTTGAGTGGTTGATCGAATTCCTTACCTGTAAATGTTACAAAACATCGTTTTCTTATTAAAACACTTTTCCAATTTAGTTTTTAAACTAGATGAAATATTTTGATAATTTCTTATTTATTTCATCTAAAAGAAAGAAAAATCGAATTTATTGGTTTCGGTACATATTTAATTTTTAAAGTGGTTGTTGCTTTTGTTTTTTCTTTTCTTTTTCAGATAATACATTTCAATGATTTAGCATTTTTTTTTTTAAGAATTGATTTTGTTACAATATAACTGGTATTTAATGGTGTTTCTTGGTCCGGGATAAAAAAAATTATTAAAACTTAAAGAAAATTACCCAATATAATAAATAATATAACATACTAAACATTTGTTGTTACATAAACTCGGCAAAATATATATAAATTTTTTTTTAATTAAAAAAAAAAATACTTTTACACTGCTTGCAATTTTATTAAAAAGTAATAAAAAGAAACTTCTTAATTTGAAAGTTTAAGCCATAAGAATTGTTTTAAGTTTTAAGATGTTTGAGGATTAGGAAATATTTTCTAAAGCATTTTTAAGGGGTTTGAAAGACTTTTATAAATTCTATATTTTGTTTTATTTAAATACATATGTATATTATTTTTTTAACATAAAAATCACATTTTGCAGTAGTTTTTTATTTCATTCTCTATTTAAACTTGTTTGTAGGCATTAGTATTTTCTTTATATATTAATTTAAACTTTTTTATGTGTATTATTTTCTGTTTTTGAGATTAATAGAATAATAATTTGTCTATTACTTAAGTTTAATGTCGTATTTTTGTGTTACATAGTTTCGTTCTTTAAATTCTAACTAGTTTTAAAGAAAACACATAATTTAACATAAAAAAAGAAGAGAAAATACATTCGATCAATTTAAAATTATATATGTATGTATGTATGTATGTATTTCTTTAAGACCAGATTTCTTGTGTAAACAGTTTGAATGTGTGTGTGTGTTAAAGTCTAGCACTGTTGGTTGTTGCAGCATCCAAATTTCTACTTCTTTTTATTGGCATTATCAGTTGTAATATTTTTCTTTAGTTGATCTTTATAGTCCAAAATGTTTCCGTTCCATTTTGTAACAGTTTCCTTTTCACAAATCCAGATTTCTTCCGCCACCTTAAATTTTTTAAAGTGAAAATGCAATTAGAAAATGTCAGGCATCATGAAATCGTATTAGAAGAAAACTCTTCCAATAAAGAACACACGTCAATTAAATTAAATTTATAAAAACGAGCGAATTGAACAAGATTTATAAAAAGTAAATGGATTCCATTTAAAATCTTACTGTTGTAAAAAATGAATTTCGACAGTTTATCACAAAAAAAAGGATTAAAGCAGAACTTACTTGATTGATCAATCTGAAATCGTGAGAAACTAAAACCATGCCACCATCAAAATCGTTAATTGCATCCGCTAAGGCATCAATGGTTTCCATATCCAAGTGATTGGTAGGTTCATCAAGTAACAAAAGATGAGGAACTTGCCAGGCTAACCAAGCAAATACAACACGGCAGCGCTGGCCATCGGAAAGCTGTCGTATGGGACAAACCTGTTGGCGACCCGTCAAACCATAACGACCAATAATTTTACGCATTTCCTCCTTTTCTTTGACAGCGGGGAAGGCACGCATCATATAATCAAGAGGACTGACATCCAAATCCAACAATTCATGTAAATGTTGGTGATAGCGTGCAATACGCAAATGAGAATTTTTACGAATCATACCAGTGGTTGGCACTAAATCACCATACAACAATTTCAACAGTGTAGATTTGCCAGCACCATTAGGACCCACCAAAGCCAAACGTGTATCTAAATCAATACCGAATTCCAAGTTCTTGTAGATCCAGGGCGTTGTGTCGTTATAACGGAAACTTACATTTTGCACCATAATGACGGGTGGTGGTATACCACCACATGATGGGAAATAGAAATTCAATGTCTTGTCATCGGTTACCTTCTCAGTTAGACCTTGAGCTACCATCTTGGCTAGGGTCTTTTCTTTGGATTGGGCCTGTCTGGCTAATTTAGCCGAACCGTGACCGAAACGCGCAATATAGTTCTTCATATGGGCTATTTGATCTTGTTCCCAATTGTATTGTTTCGTCTGATTTTCCAACAACTCCATGCGTGTACGACAGAAGGCTTCATAGTTACCAGTATAGTATTTTAGACGTTTACTTGTCATATGTATGATGTTGGTACAGACCCCGTTAAGGAAATCTTGCGAATGAGAAATTAAAACTAAAATACGTTTGTAGGTTTTCAATTCTTCTTCCAACCATACGCAAGCTTCCAAGTCCAAATGATTTGTAGGTTCATCGAGTAACAGCAAATGCGGTTTTACGAATAGAGCGCGGGCCAAAGCAATGCGCATACGCCAACCACCTAATATGCATATCATTTTTTTAAATTTAATTGAGCAGTTTTAGAATATTTTCAATTTAGAAAGGATTTTTAATTTTTTGTTTTGGCCTTCTTACCTGAAAAGTCTTTAGCCTGTTTCTGTTGCATTTCCTTATCAAATCCTAAACCATGTAAAATACGTGCAGCCTTTGCCTCAGCTTGATCGGCCGACATATCATCAAGACGTTCATAGATATCGATCAATTGATCCTGAGCATCATCATCCTCACTAATGGCCAGTTCTTCGGCTAACTTTTCCAGTTTTATGCGTTCCTCATCCACTTCCATAACACACATTAAAGCTGATTTAGAACTAGCAGGAATTTCTCGAGATAAATAGAATATATCAACATGTTCGGGAATGGGTACTTCGCGATTACCCAATACGGCCAATAGAGATGACTTTCCGCATCCATTTAAACCAATAACACCATATCGACGACCACAATTCAATTCCAACATTGTATCCTGCAAGAGTTCGGATCCAAAGAAGGTAATGGAAAAGTTGGCAATTTTAATATCTCGGGAACGTTGATGAGATGCCAACGAGCCAGTGCATGCACGAGCCTCAGCAGAAATACGTGCCTCCTCTTCAAGTTTCGCACATAATATCTCCTCTTCGGTCAACTCCCGTGGTGGCTCATTGGCATTGCCGTTAGTTGTGCCGTTAGTTTTTTTAGAGGATGAGACTTGGGCAATTTTTTTATTACGGGCATCCTTTTTACGTTGTGCATCACGTTTTTTGGAATCGGAAGGCATGATGGTTTTTTCTTATTTTTTGTTAGCTGTAAAGTGAAAAAATGTAATGTTCACAATTTTCAAAAAAATACAAGGATGAAACTTTTTACTGTAAATGTACATATGTATGTATGTATGTATGTATGTATATCTTCTTATTTGACAACATAAATTGATATTATTTTCCAATTTCCCCTATTCCTCTTATAACCAACTCGAACTAATACAATAACAATCTGATTAATAAAAATACGTAAAAGATTGAAGAAAATTGAGCTTCGCACATGTGCGAAAATGAATAAATGTACAAAATAAAAAAAAATTTATTTACGTGGTATAACAAAAATTTATAAAGAAATTGAGAAAAAAAATTTATTAACACATTTGAAGAACGAGTTCTGCAACTACAAAATTTATAAATTTCACCACTGAAAATAGCAATTATTGTAATTTTACACAAAATATACATTTTTAGACTCATGGCCTAATATTTTCACTGTATATTTTTCTTCTCTATAGTACCACACACCTTTTAAAATTATGTATGGAAAAAGTTAATTACAGGTTCTCCTTTCCTTTGTGCTTTATGATTCAACTGTAATTTTTCCACTCAACTTTTTCTATTCAAGCTTTATTCTTCCGTTTTTTGATTATTAAAACCGTAAAGAAAAAAAATAGAAAATAAAATTATTTTCTTCACGTGTTCACGAACAGCACAACGTCTATCTACAAAAACGTCTGACAATGAAGTGGATGAGAATGAAGGTTTTCCTACCTTTTTTTTAATTTTTCTTAACAAGCGATTTTATTTAATTTGCTAGGAATGTTCTAGACAATATCCTTTTTAGATATATTATTGTAAAAACAATTTAAAACTATAGATTTATTTATTTTACAAGGAATTATTTGAAAAATACGATACGCAAAAACACGACTCTGATGTGTTGGGTATGTTCAGCGTAAGATACGGAAGAAAGTATACATTGAACGAAAAAAATATTGAAAACTTTTACATGTAATGTTCACCATGATCATGCTTGACAACAGTCAGTACCTCCTTTTTTGAAATATCCTTAAAAGAGTATAATGTTTAGAGGTACAGCCATAGTCCAATTATTATAGCATAGATATGCAATACATATATGTATACATATGTACAAATCGCTTGTCACGCATACCGCACTCATAATATTATTGACAAAATTACTTGTTGTTTTATGAATAGGATTGTTCGTCGTGCAATGAACTTTAAGGTTCATTAAAAAATCAAATATTAACTAGCCAAAATATTAATCATTCATCGAATTTTTAAGAACTCATTTGGTAAAAATAAATAATATGTCTTTTTTGTCAACAATACAAATTTGGCTATAACATACATAAATGGATAAAATGTAAATAGCTTTTACAAAAGTGGCAAAGAACATCTGCATAATTCTATATATTCCAAAAAGGTAATAAGAAAAACACAACTCTGCTCATTGTAGAGAAAGAGATATTGGGTTAGACTTCACTGAACATAAGGCAGCAGCACAAAAAACTAGAATTACCAACAAGAAAATTTCATCGTTGACAGTTTTCATTAAACTTTTTGTGGGGGCGGTTCCAAGTAAGAAGGAAATAATATATTATTTTAAAGGAAGCCAGAATTAAATAAACTTAAAAAATTAATATTTTATATATGTAAATAAAATTATTGGCAAATGAACTTGATATTTAAAAAAAAAGGTTTAAATATTATACATATATGTATACATATTGTACTGTTCTGTGAAAATTTTGTTGTCTATCATTCTTGTTAAAAGTTTATGTATGTATGTGTTCGGTAGTGGAATTGAAAAAAAAGAGAGAAATGAAATGTATATAAATGTGTTGGTAGAGGGAAATGCAGTTACATGGCCGAAAAAGTGTATGAAATGACAAAAACAACGTGAGTAAAATACTTCAAACAGAGTTACCGTAGTGGAAGAGAATCTGAAAAATTAATGATTGAAGGGAACTTGAAATACACAATAAAATTTAGGGTCCAATAATTGCACAGCATTTAAACGAAATATGTATGTATTTCTAATGCGATTCTTGGTTTTATTTATTTGAATACAAAATATGGGTATGCACCTATTTATGTACTTATATAAACTCTTTGAGAAAAGCAACTTTGATCGGCTTTTTATCTGTTTTTTTGACACCAAAAAAACATTTTACACTTAACAGAACGGCTGCAGTTTTTCTTTGACGTTTTAGGGACGGTTTTCACCTTATTTATTATACCGTGGAAATAGCCAGTATAAAAAAAAAATACATATTTTTATACTACATAGATGCTGTTAAAGGGCTATTAGACACGCATACTTGTCTGCAGACATGTACGATGGCATACTTTGCGTTTTGCTATTACACTATCGAACGCTCGCGGCATACTTCAGTACACATAAATGTTGTGTGTATGTTGGTGTGCGACAGACATCAGAAAATCAAAAATTTTTGAAAATCAACATACATACATACATGTCTGACGTACTCGACATATATGGTATTAGACAGTGAGTTTTGGTATGCCATCGTACATGTCTGCAGACAAGTATGCGTGTCTAATAGCCCTTTTGGGTTTATTTTAAAAATGTATTATTATTTTTCTGAAATCTTTTAAAATCATACCATTAGACAAAATCAACTATTTGGTGTGAACTGGCAGAAATCTTTCATATTAATTTTGAAACTTTTATAAATAAGTGTCTCAAACTAAATTTCTATTTAAATTTTTCTTTTTAGTTAATTTTATTTATGATATAAATATATCCTCCAAAAAATATTTCCAAAATTCGCTCGTTCTTTACATATGTATATGTATGAATGTAATTGTGCATAAAGCCCGGTAACTCTGGTACAACTCCAATTGACATTTCTTCATACCGATGTTTGTGTGTGTGCTTTTAGCAAAGTCATATGAAAAGACGACGACTACACCCAAAAAGAAGTGTATAAAGTAATTGTTGTTGTAATAATTATTCGATGCTGCAGTTGGTTGTACTCTTTTTTTATTCCCTACTGGTAAAATGAACATTAAAAAACGGGTCTTAAATTTCTTATTGTATTTTATTTACAAAGTAAATTATAAAGATTTATAATGTGGGTGTAAGAAAACCGCAGTATTTTGGGAGAAAAAAAAACATATGAAAAATCTTAAATTATTAAAAGCTGTTGTTAAATGCTACTTTTATTATTAAATTGAAAACCTGGAAAAATATTGTGAAATTGTTGTGGGCTTCCGAAGCTGTAAAAACTAAGCAAGAGGACATCAAACCGCCTACATACATATATAAATAAATATTTAATATCTAGGAACATTTTTTGACTAATTAAAAAAACACAATGCCCAAGAAAAAACTATTTGTTAAAGTTGCTACAACAAAATATTGGTACAATTAAAGAGGTTAATTTTTAAACTCAAAATAAATTCATTTAGTGCATAAACTTTGTTAATATCTTTTTCAGGCTATAACTTGGCCCTGCATAGGTACATAGATACATACATACATATATTTATGCGTACGTGTACATATGTATTTATTTTTGTGTATAGGTATATTGATAATATAGCCATTTTACCTTTTTAACTTAAAGAAAAAATTCGTGCAATTGTAAAAGACACAACTAAAGAAGTTGAGTGCTGTCGCCTTTCTTTGTGAAAAAAATCGGGAAATAAGATTTGAATAAATTTTCATTTGTTTTTTTTTTTGTACCTATGTGTTGTGTCGTCGTCTTCTGAACGTTTACGACGTTTATTTATTGTGTTGTTGTCGTGTTTTACTCTATATGATTATAATAGCCAGACATTTAAAATCAAATGTAATATGGATTGCAGTCTTTCTGATCGACAACCAACAACATCTTCAGCAGCATCATATTTAACGACAGCAGCAGCAGCAGCAGCAATATCATCATCGGCCTCAACAATAAAGCATACCCAACACCAGCAACAATTTTGCTTAAATCAACCGTCTTTAAAGTATCAACACCAAGTTGCTGTACAATCCCTAGACGAAACGGTAAGTATTTTTTAATTAATTTTTTTTTTCTATTTATAATACCGAAATTTTCAATCACTTTTCTTAAAGACTCTTGAAGATTATCTCTTGATAAAATTGAAAAAAAAAAAAAAAAGAAAAACAAATGCGTACAAAAAATATACAGTGTAGTGTTTCTGGTTTATTTAAACTTTATTTGTTCATTTTCTTTTTTTTTGTTTACAATTAATATCACCACAAAAACTCCAAAAATTCTTTTTAATCTATCTTTTACTTAAAAAAAATATTTCCTTTGTTTATTTCTCATATAAAAATTAATTTCCATTGAAATTTCAATCTCAGGGTATTTTTACTGGATTTTCTCGTCGTGCTTAAACAATTTTATCTTCTGGCTGTTTGTTTATTTTACCGTAATATGCAAGTGGCATTGCACAGTGGGGACGCCCTATGTTCTTCCTGAACAATTTATTTAAGTACTTTTATGTTACAACGCTGTATCTATATTGTATTTAATTAAATAAAGGACAACATATACACACACATATATATATATATATATATATATATATATATATATATTGCACAGTGGGAGATTTTTGAACAAAAAAAAAAAAAAATGGAAATGAAACTGCAGTTTCTAAACGACCAGTCTGATTACAATGAAATTTGATTCTACATTACAGGAGGTGCTACAAAACTTAAGTAAATTGTTTGCTTCTTAAAACATTTTGAGGATCACCTCGCTCTTATTTCACTTTTCTACTTCCGTTGATTCACTGTTCTACTAATGGTAAAGTAAAATCTTGCCCGATTTACAAAAACTTTTCAAGAACAAAAATGTTAATATCGATGGCCTAATATAGAAAGGTCGTATATCGTTTTTTTTTTAAATCGGGTTTTTTTACATGTTCTGGTAGACAATACTCAAATACAACTCCCTTAAAAAATTCAGTTACCTATGTTGACAAATAACAGATTTACAGTAAGTAGAAAAAGGCCTAACTCATTCAAAAAAAAAAAAAAAAAAATTAAAAAATAAAACAGAATTTGTTGGCTGTTTTAATAAAAATCTGTTTCAGAAAAAAAAAATGTATTATTTTTTCAGATTTTATTGAGTTTTTTCCTTTAAACAAATAAAAAAATCCATCTCTTAAGTTAATCGCTAACTATTCAATTTATAATTAAAAAAAAGTTTAGTTTTCCCGTTTTTGCAGAAAAAATTGCGTTAATTATTTGGAAATAATTACAAAAAAAAAAAAAACGCATACCAGTGCTTATACCCATTAGTACACTGTAGATCAATGAACAGTTTTTTTTTTGCAAAATTTTAGCAAAGAAGAACACAGTCCGCAAAATTAATATTTTCGATTAAAAGTGATCAATTTTAAAACGATATCAGCGTTGAAATTAAATTTTCATGTGCTGTACAGTATGTTCCACTTTTCAAAAAGGAGAAAAAGTCCACCATTTTTTCTCTAAATTTTAGATTAAATTGCGTATAAATTTTAAATGAGATGCGT
This sequence comes from Lypha dubia, assembly GCA_947311025.1. Lineage (NCBI taxonomy): Eukaryota > Metazoa > Arthropoda > Insecta > Diptera > Tachinidae > Lypha > Lypha dubia. The sequence continues at coordinate 4,714,675 of OX371262.1, read as the reverse complement.
TTACTAAATCATGTTTTAAGTAATGAAAATTTAAGATTTTCATTTTAATCCTGGAAAAATTGGTTTAGTAAGTCGGATTCGATTTAATTTTTTCCTTATCCATATAGTGGAGCTCAAAGTAAGTTAAAAAGTTATATGTATTTTAATCTTAGTCGAATATCTTTTGAACCGCAAACGGCAGCCAGTAAATGTCAACAGCTTGTTTTTGTATCTTTAGGATAGGCAAATCTGCTTTCAAAATCCGCTTTTTTATAAGATTAAAAATATGTCGGTATGGGTATGTTTGAATTTTTCATAAAACCGAGATGACCTAATTTTGCGTTTAGTGGCTTTTCCTACTCTAAAAATATAAGATCCAAATTATAAACATAAAGGCAGCCAGCCCATTTAGCAATTACAGATTTTTTCGTAAAATTCCCCACAGTGCATTATTATAATTAAAGTGTTGCCACTAAGTATGCTTTTCCTTAAATACTTGGCAAAATTATTTATACATCCATACATACTTTTTTGTGAATAATGTTTTACTTTGGTAATTGTATATGTTGCATTTAACCCCTAATATTTTTAAATAACAAAATTCTTTAAGAGTACAAGTGTTTTGTTACAGTGAGTCATGCATAAAAAAATAAATCTGTTGATTTTATTTTAAGGGTGCTTTGCTGCTGTGTGTCAACCTGGTTATCCTTTGTTAATTTTTCTTTTTTTTTTTGCTCTTAACAAAAAAATCGTTTAGTAGTGTTGGATTCCGTTTTGCACTTTATATTGTTTTTGAGATGAGTCATCATCATCATCATCATCAGCATAGTTCGTGTTCATTTTGATAAATTCCGTTTCACACTACAATCCAAGTCTTAAGTATTTAAAGAAATATTAAATACAGTTTTTTTTTTTAATTTTCAAACAATAAACTAAACCAATCGAAAAAAGATCTTCAGTATAAGTATATAATAAAAACTTGTTTTATTGTTCATATTCAAATGTATATTATTTCATTACTTGAACGAAAAAATGGATAAGAAAAATTGGGATATCAAAGATATCTGGGACTAGAGTCGATTCCTAGCCCTCAGACTTCAGACTATACTGGAGAGCCGTTGAAATACTCAAAGATATAACGCTTAATTGACATTCCTCTCTTTACAAGGCTCCTCTCAATTTAACTTAAAATAATTTCCTGCAATTTCGAGAAAACTTGGATTTTCACACTCTAAAAAAATATAAATGCTCTACCTGCCATTTAATCTTTATCATTATCAAATGGACAGAATTTCAATTCCATAAATTTCATTTTAATTCGTTATCTTTTAAAATAAATATTCAAATTGATAAAATTTCTCAACAAAATTACTCCATCAAATTGTTACATTTCTTAAAATGAAAAGAGAAGAAAACAAATAATATAATAAATAACATCAACACTTTGTTAAAGTTGAAAAATTATTTATGCATTTGTTCTTCTTTAAATTTTATTTTACAATGCTTTCAATACGTTTAAAAGTCGTAACAATTTGTAACACTAAATGCTTAAATAAATAAGTGTAAATTGTATATAATATGTAGTAGTTGTTGGTATGTAGTTGCTTTTGTTGTTGTTGCTATTAAATACATACATAAATGTAAATGTATTTTTAACAACCTATAAAAAGTCTTGGTGTAGTAGAAATAGAGATTTCTTACAGTTTTGCATAGATTATCGTCTATGCCGTGATAGACACTCATAGCAAAAGATCCCATAAAAAATATTTAGTGTAACATCGGTATTAATAACTTCGTTAGTCAATTACTTAATGGCCAATTAGATCATACAACTGACACTTAGATCACACAGTTGAGTTTTAAAAAAATCCAAATAAAAAAGAGAAGATTTTTCCATACCATAACATTTAGTTTTCTTAACGATCTGTGAAACCAAAATATTTGAAGAACCAAAAACAACTTACAATCGGTTGTTGCAACTATTAACTTTGTTTGATAATACCAAACCAAATTTTATGAATTGTATATAAATAATTATGCAGCTGTAAAAATAAATATTCTTTTTAAACTAACAACAGAATATTTATTAAATCATTTTTTTGAAACTATATAACTTGATTTTTATATATTAAATAAAATGCTTTACACAGTTGAAAATTTACCTTCACAATTTGTTACAACGGAAATAAAAAAGAGAAACATTGAAAAGATATTTTGCATATGTTTAATATTATGTTTATACATATGTAAATACATAATATATTCCATATAGGTATGAAAGTTAACTTGTCAACGAAATTACTTTTCTGTACCAACCAATAATTTTCATAAAGAAAAGACGATTACGATGTTTAAAAGTAACCGCTGGTACGTGTTAAACTCACAACTCAATCCATTTAAGATGTTAACTCTGACTCAATATTTATTTGTTGTAAAAGTATTGGCCAGTACGAAATAAAAGTAAATTAACCAAGTGAATGGTTGGAACATCGTCATAATAATTGTAGAGGGGGAAAAAAAATAAAACAAAATAAAAATCTATAAAATACGTGACTTATTTTTCAAAATGCAGCTACAAACACATTTCAAGTTAATTTGAATATTGTTTGTAAAAGTAAAAAATATACATACATACTTCAAACGACTTTTCTCATTTTTATTTTAACATTCTCGACAAATAAAAAAAAATGTGTTTTCAAAGTTGACTAAAGAAAGAAGGAAGGAAAAAAAATTAGAAAAGTAGACAACAATGAACGTGTTGCAACTCGGTAATAGACGTTTTTCTGTCATATCCTTTTGTTGTTAATCTCTTAACTAAAGTTGAGCCAATTGTCTTTGCTTTTGTTTTTAGTTACTCAACGTTCGAGTTAATATATTTTTAATTTCTATTCTTTTAAAAACGTTTTGCATTTATAAGCAACACGCAACAGCTGTTGTGCATGCGTTTAATCATTGAGAAGACTGCAAGCAAATTGGTTTCAAGGTTAGTTAAATGGTGAAAAATGCCACAAATTGGACACACACGTTTTTCCTTAATATCAGCTAAAAGCAAAGACGTAAAAATTTCTTTTGAAATAATGAAAGGAAATTTTTAATTTGTTTGAAGTACCTATAATCATGCAGAGATTTTTTCAATTGAGATTTTTTTAAGAAAAAGTTCGAAATATCGATGCTTTGCTAGTAAGTACTACCAACATATTTAAACAGCATGAGTATTCCGCTCACTTTAGGCAGCAGGAGCATTTGTGTACCATTTGTGTAGATTAATAAGTTTCTAATTTACTCTTATATGTATATACATACATACATAAGTATTTTTAAAAAATAACGATTGTACTAACAGAATTTTAATGTTTTATTAGATATAAAATCCAATTAAGGCCTTTTGAATGTTAGGTGACGATATGTACATACATATCTTGTGTCGAGGTATCACAATTCTTAACACATTTTGGCAGTACCCACTTCCGTTTGAAAATTATAGTTTAATATTTTGTAATTATTTGTATGTATGTATGTATGTACTCGTACATGTGTGGTATGTATGTATGTAAATACTTATGTACATAACAATACTACCTCTATCGATAATATTAATATTATTGCAACACAAAATTCACGTATGTACATATTCATATTGTTTTACTGGTGTTGTTGTTTTTCTAATTCAATTTCTTTTCCTAAACTATGTATTCAAAACGCCATATGTCACATACAATATGGTTTGACATTAATTTATGTAGACGCCATTCACTCTGCAACAGAGAGACAAAAGATAGGCAGTCTACACCAACATATGTATGTAGCTATAAAACGTCAACGTTTTACTTAGCGGCTGCCGGCAGCGTTAAATACAATTGCAGCGATACTACACTGCAGATGGATGTTGGAGTAGAATCTATAAATATATACCTATACTAATGCACCACACTTATTCATACATACATACACACATGTGTGTTTATATGTACATATATGCATTCATATTCTTATATGTACATATGTATATGCATTGCAAAGCGCACTTCGTTGTTGTTGTCGTTGCTGTTTAATAATGGACTCTTGTACTCGTTGGTACTTCAGTTTAAATAGTGTTGTTTTTTTTAACTTCGTCCATTAAACATTCATTCAAACCTATGTACGTATTTATGTACATATGTATGTTACGAACGAACGTGTAGGTAAGTACGAAGAATGACATTTATCTGTTTGTAGTTGATTTTACCCAGCAACTGTGGAAGTTTCTACTAAAAAGGACTAAACAAAATACCTAAAGAATTTCCGCACATCATCATGCATCATACATTTAGCACATCCATCGTTGGAGTAAAGTGTAATACACAAAAATATTATACATTCTTTTGTTGCAATTTTTCCTTGCTATTTTTTGTATTGTCATTTTTGTAGTTGTTGCATTTTTGATCTTGATACATATACACTTGCATACATATGCATAACTGTGTGTGTTTAGTGTAGGTATTTGGCAATTAACGTGTTGGAGTTTCTATTTCTAGTATACTGTGCAAGCAAGAGTGCCAGAAGAATTTACAAAATATGGAATACTAAAAAATCGTCTTTACAGCTTTCTAAAATCGTCAGAAACTGTTTATTTTAACGACTTTCACAATATACATACATAAATAGATTTTAAGATGCTTCGTTGTTATAAGGCGTTCTTATAAAACGTTTTTGTCTTTTAAGTCACACGCTTGTTTGATTCTAACGCACACAAAAAACTCTTATCAGACATCAGCTTTTGTCTTAAAAGACAACCGGCAATCAGACAGCAATGTCATAATGTTTTTTATATGTTGTCGCGTTTTTTGCTTGGCTTAATTGGTGTGGGTTATATCAAAAGATATCACCCAATTATGTGCAATCGGGTTCGTTTCTGTCTGTTTTGTTTTGGTCTGTGTGGGTATGTTGTATCAAACCACATGTATTTTCTGCAACCAATGTTTGTGATACAGTAGGTTAGGTTAGGTTTCGAGGGCCGCCACATCTGAGACGTGACGCACTTGGGTCCGTTAATTCGGTTCCTTTGTGATACCCTACAGCAGACAGGGCTCAGTCAGTTGGTTATTCAATTGCCTGTAGTTGCCCTGTCGCCGAGTCAAACCATCCTGATTGTTGCAAGAAGGAGGATATGTTGGTTAGCCCCATGTTCGCCAGACTGTCGAGGTCTGGCAGAGTGTTGGAGCCCATGGTAATCGCCCTAATGCTGTTAAGCGCGGGGCATTGACATAGAAGATGAAGAACTGTTTCTTCTTCCTCCTCATCGTTACAACTTCTGCAGTAGTCATTGTAACTTAGACCCATCCTTTTGGCATGAGTAACGAAACACCAGTGCCCCGTTAGCACTGTTACTAGTCGTCTTGTGTGACATTTACCAAGCCTGAGCAGATCGCGAGTTCTGTGCAGGCTGTAGCGGGGCCAAGTGGACCTGGCGACTCGACAGGTGTGCTCTTGTTCCCACCTTTCTTGAGCAAGATTGTATGATTCCTGCTGGATCAATCGCTTGCAGTAAGATAGAGGAATGCCAACGAAGTGGCATATCATCGAGTTGCTCAATGATGTTCCCTTTTTGGCAGTTTCGTCCGCAATATCGTTTCCAGTGCACTCTGAGTGCCCTGGAATCCAGACTAGTGTTACTCTTGAATGTCTCGCTATCTCGTTTAGAGACTTCCGCCATTCGTTTACCACCGTCGATGTAGTGTATACACCATTGATAGCAGCTCTTCCGATATCCTATAATACCTAAGCCATCTTGCCGCCCTTGTAATGGCCGAGACTTCGGCTTGCAGGACGCTACAGCCATCCCGAAGTCTGAATGGAACCTTGACGTTGAAGTTTTCCACATAGAAGCCTCCCCCAGTGTTTACGCCTCTTTTGGAGCCATCAGTGAAAACTCTGATGGCCCCTTCGGTGGCAGGGGGTAGGGAGTGATATTCCCTATTGGGAACAATGGATTGAAAAAGCCCGCCAAAATAAGGTTCCGGTGGGCAGTAGTCGGTGAAGTCATGGAGCGCTTGGTGCTGCCTGAGAATCCTGGAGTGACCAAGATCGGTTCTCGTCCATGAACATGTAGCGTTCAGTCTGATCGCCGCAGTCAAAGCTAGCTGTTTGGCCAGAACATCCACCGGAAGCCAATTCAACATAGCTTGTGGTACAGTAAGTCATACAGATATTTTTGCGTTTGTTTGGTTCGATGTGGATTGTCTCATAAGAACCAAATTTTTTGTCGTATTAGTCAAAAAAACTGTTGGGGCTAACCTTGGTGCGGGCTTAGCTTAAGATTTTATTGTAAAAAGTTCTTATGCCATTTGTATTCTTAGTACGTCAGGTTTAATTAAAATATCATTGCTACCCTCAGCACCGTAACTGTCTTGAGCATGAATTTCACGTTTACAATTTAAATTTATTTCTACAGGAAATTATCGTGTATCATTTTTGAAAAAAACTGATATGTAATGAATAATTCGACCATAGAATAATTTCTAGATCTTCTACATTTGTATGTATGCCTTAATATATATGAAATATGTACATACATCCAATATAATTGTTTAATTTTTAACAATTGTTTAATCTTAAAATTTTAATTCTTGAATTTACCGAACTAGCCGCACTAAAAAATAATAATTTTAATCTATATTCATACATACATATGTATCTGTTTATTCCCTCTCCATTAATTAAAATAGTCTAACTTTTTATGCAAATTTCGTCAAATCGTCACTGCTATTTTTTCAGTTTAGTGTACTTAGCGAATACATATTTCCCACGCATTATAAATTTCTTCACTGTTTAAACTCTATTTATAGTAGTATGGTATCCCTTCCCTTTATTGTGAATGTTCTTTTTCAGCTGTCCAATTTCCATTTTAGCATCTTTCTCTCTTACTGTTAACTCCACTCTAACTTTAATATTAATAAATGTCGATGAGGACCCAGCAAACAATAGTTGTAGCCTTTGAACAGCTTCAACAACATTTAATAAATTTTATAAACATTGGTAATTACATAATTTTAAAAACGATATCTTGACATTTAGATAAAATTTTTTTTCAATATTTGAATAAAATTTCAATATCAATAAATAATGTGTTTTATGTGTCACAGTAAAAGCACATTTACTGCCGATCTTACGATGTCGAAAGTATGTATATTTCCATTCGTAAAATTGCAATTGAAGCAAAAAAAAAAAATTCTATAATCATATAAATGAATTTGTTAAAAACTATTGAAAAATTTAACCGAAATATATAAGAATGTCGAATTCGATTTTATATGTATTTTAAGTAAAACTAACGACAATTTTTAAGCAAATATTCATACAGATTTGCTCTACCCCAATATATACATCCATACACAGTGATGTTAACTGTACGGTAATTACCGTATTGTACGGTAATTTAGACCTCCAAAAGGTAGGCAGGTAATTTCAATATTTGTACGGTAATTTTATAAATCTTTAATTTTTAATCAAATCATAAAACCCACGGTTTTCCTAAAACATTGTAACAATGCCAATTGTGGTTAAATGCTAAAAACTTCCCTTATGGAATTTTTATACAGGTACTCGCATTAGCTAAAATGTTGTTTTTTTGCTTGGGTGACAAACTAGAAATAAATGGGCTGGCCTGCAACGTCGAACAATATCGAACGGTGGTTTTCTAGATGTAAAAAAATGAACTTGCATTTCTCTAATAACCGATTTTATTTAACTGATTATTTATTTACTGCCACAGGAGCTAAATATGTAAATAATAATAAATTGATGATTAGAAGGTCCCAAACCGGTTGTATTTCGTTTACAATTTCAGCATTATCGATCGATCGACATCGCGAGGTGTTCCGAAAATATATAAAATCTTTTATTAATCTATGAATAATACTTTTAATCTGAGCTTTAAATATAAAATAATTTATATACTAATCTATGTATACACAGATACATACATATATACACATATGTGTGTATATAGCCTTTAATACAATGGTGATTGAATTTCAATATTTTATTAATACTAATTGTTTCTGAAGTCTTTGTTGTCTTCTAAATACATATGTATATAATTAAATATGTATATGATTAAAAAATATAGCCTATTTTAATAGTCAAATATAACCTATTTTATTCGTAAAATATTAATATTTCTATACAACGCTTTACCCGTACGGTAGTTTTTTAAATGCTGTACGGAAATGGAGAAAAATTAGTTAACATCACTGTCCATACATATGTATGCTTATATAAAATACACAATATACAACGTATTTGGTTACACATAATTAATTTAAGTATAAACCCGCATGTTTGTTGGGATATTTGTTTTGCTTTTACTTAACATTTTGTTATCGTTTGAGACGAAATGTTATAGCTTTATTTTCCAATAGCTAAAGTTTTCGAGGTATTGAGTAGATGCCTTGCGCACTCACACATCATAAATAAGTTCGACTAGTACGCGTAATGTTGTAATATTTTATTTTCGGTTAGTTGTACATCATTAATATAACAAAATTTAATAAGTTTTAGTTTTCTTTTAAAGTTTCTGAAAATAATTTAATAGTTTCCGATAAAAGTGGTGGTTTAAAAATACATTTATGTACGTATTTACACATATAACGATGATTTTCATATAAAGCAAACGAATGTGCTAATGCAAATTATGTTGGCTTTTTGTGTCTTCCAACAATAAGTTGCTAAATCTAAGAATTAATTAAAATTAAGTAAAATATCTACGTAAATACAAACATATGTACATTCTTAAAATACAATAGAAAAAAACGCAATAATTATAAATATTTTATACATATTAATTTTTCAATAATTTGACCATTTTTTGTGTAATTTATATAAAAAAAAGCAACAGAAACTACATATATATATATATATATATATGTACTTGCATCCATACATACTGTTAGACAGCTAACATTTTGTTGTTGTTAATCGTTCCAGTGGGGAAGTTAAATAAAAAAAAAATAAGAATACATGTGTACATTATAAGTGTGAGTGAACGTAAAAGACATATGGATGAGAGTGTTCAGTCCATGTATGAGAGTTCGTCAGTCAGTATAGTAAAGTGGCGGCATAAGTCTTCTTTTAAGTGTCTTTTTTTCGTGTTTCATTGGCATAAATTATACAAAACGGAAATTTTTAAATTAATTTATTTTAATATAAAATTTTAATTCAAATCTCAAAGTTTAAAATACTAAAGTGCCTGTTATTCAAAAGATATGAACAAACAACAAAAAAATACTTTTTTCAAACTTTTCAAGGAGCACGAAATTATAAACATATTTGTATAACTGCATATTATTGGAGAGTAACTTGGAAAAATCGATGTTCTGCTGTTTTGCCATTCATGGACTTGCTTGTATTTTCGTGAAAAAGGTGTTTTCAAATTAATTAATTACTTGTAAGTAAAAATCCCTATATACCTACCTACATATTTTAAAAGTAATTATGATTTACATTTGTATGTACATATATGTACATACATGTTTGTATGTATCTTTTACATAATCTTATTTGCTTGACATTGCGTGTCAAAAAAATGTCCTGTTCATTAGTGACTCTTTGAGTAATTAAAAATTGGCATAAGTTAAAGATGCCAAAATGGTGTTTTTAATAAAACAAAATTAAACGAGCTAAACAATTTGTTGTCAGTTTATTTTTAGAAGTATGTTTAAAGGCATTCATTCATTATCATTCACACGATATGTAGATTCATATCTAATATTTCCACAATATTTCTATACTAAAATTCATGAGGAATTAGAAAACTTAATTTAATGATAATTAATTCCTGTAAAGCAAAATACCATTAGGAAACAATTGGGCCAGATCCATAGTATTGAATTCTCAACATATGTATGTAAATAACATAATATTACAATATAACAGTTAATGTTGTGAAAATAATTTTCATACTTAGGCTGAGCCCACACCGACATAAGACAGAATAGTTTTCCTGACTAATACGACAACAGATCATAAGTTCTTATTAGAAACCCACATCGAACAAAACAAAAGCAAAATTGTCTGTTTGACATACTGCGCCAACGCATTGGTTGCTGAAAATACATGTGGTTTGATACAACATACCCACACAGGGTAAGTGAAAACAGACTGAAACGAACCTCGTTACACACCAATTGAAACAAGTAAAAAATACAGAATTCGGCTAACATTTTTCGCTGAATAATAATAAAAATTAAAATTAGAAAGTATGCAATAGTTGAAAATACAAATTCGTAGTCGTGACGAAATCTGTAAAATGTCGTAACGTTCGCTATATGTTTTACATGTGAGTCGTTAAAGTACGACTACGACACTCGTGATAAGGCCTAATATTTTATAGATCTACATAGGTACTTTGTGTATTAACAATTTTTTATACCATCAAATAGATGTGTATTTCAATCGATTATTTTCGGTTGCATAAAATTTTTAAATTTCCAATTGGAATACAAAATCTGAAAACTTCTGACTAGAAACATAAAAGCGAAAATTAACATTTTATGTTGTTATTGCTGTAATAAAAAACAAAAAAAAGTAATTTTCAAAATCTTGTGGTTTGCGTGTAAAATATTTTTTCAAGAATTAAATTTTATTATTTAAAAAAAATCTGCCTATGCTTTTTATATATACCATGCTTTTTATATATAATTTCAACGTGCCGCTGCAACCACATTATAAGGTTTCTGACATTTGAAATTTTATACAACAGAAGAATATGTAGAACGAATGTGAAAGAATATAAAAATTTGATCATGAGTGGGAGGAACGCAAAAAAAAAAAAATATGGTTGATTTAAAAATGGGAACAGATGTATGATTGTCTTTGCTATTCTATTTACAATAAACAAAAAGATAGAAATACAATTGAGGCTTTACAATAAACCAACCAAAATCTAAGAATACCCGTATGAATGTATGTATGTATTCTGGTTTTCAAAACAATACATATTTATGTAAGTACGTTGATATAAAGGCCACGTTTAATACTGCGAAGAAATATTTGAAAACATGGAAAATAACCGCTTGTTTGCAGAAGACGTTTGAAGACGTTTAAGAATTTGTGTAAAAAACAAAATAAAAAAAAATTGTTTTAGTTTTCAACAGAAACAAGCGACTAAACATTTTTAATCGTCTTCTCCAAACAGGCAGTAAATATGAACAAAGGGGGCCTATCTTCCTTCCCAAACCCTTACGTATGTATGTAGGTACATATCTATTTATATCCCCATTTTTCGATACAAATCCCCCAATTGTGGCAGCTCTGATAATAATGATTGTATGATGGATGGGTGGCTGGTTGGAGTAGATGACTAAATCCGATGATATTTCTGTTTTAATTGCTTGTGTTTTTACATACACACATATGTACATACTTATAATCATACATACATATGTACATATCTACATCAAGAAAAAAAAACTAACAAAATTTATTTATGCATTCATGTTTGTCGAATGTATTAGAAGACACTAACCGACTGGTTAACTGACAGATTAAGTGAACTGATTGTCTCTACTTAACTGCGTTTTCTAAATTATGTGAGAATTTTTATCTTCTTTACGTTTTTCGCGTTCTTCCGTTGTGTATATTCTACTCTGTAGAATAACATTTTATAGTAATTAAAATCAATTAAAAATAACGAACACGAAATAAGTTCTTTACTTCTTCCTTGAAAAAAAAAATAATCAGTCGTCAATACAAAAATGCGGGTATTTATTTAGACACAAATACATACATACATACATACATATCTAAGTATATAAATAAGTATGCTTGTACATACATATGTACTATACAGCCATTAAAAATTTGGAAAAAACCAAAAGGCAAAAGTTAAACAGAAATTTTGCAAAATATTATAAATGCTATTCATTACATGTACTTAAGTAAACAATAAGGAATCTCTTCGAAAAAATCTTCGCTTCTTTCTGCTGGGATACCCCTTAGCCTAAAAGCGTTTCATAGAGAAAATCTTCTTGATTCTATTAGGAAGTTTTGGCTCTGTGTGGCAATACTGTATGTTAATGAAATCAAAATCAATAGCATACTTTAGGGGCTAACATACATTTGGCGATTTAAATACTTAAAACAACAAAAGACTTAAGAAACGAACTTAGTGTCAGGTTTTTTTCGTTTAAAAAACAAAAGACTTAAGAAACAAACTTAGTGTCAGGTTTTTTTCTTTCAAAAACAGAAGACTTAAGAAACAAACGTTTCAAAATTTCTTGATTCGGTCGCCTCAAAGTCCGCGATAGAAGCTATGCGATAGTTTAAACAAGCGCTTTATAAGCAATTGTATGTAGTTACTTACGTTCTGATCATCAAAGTTTCTATTATATTTTCACCTTGTCCTGTAAATTTGCAATTATGTGAGTTAGGGCCTTTTTAAACATAAGATCAATCATAGATATGTTCACTTCAATGTAAAATCTAAAAATAAACTACACGCAGCTAAAGTAAAACTAAAGCTAAAATTAGGCATTGCTAATTAATTTATTCAATCAATTTATTTGCACAATGCTTCTTTATACCAGCAGGGAATACAGGAAAATAACTAGATTCTTTTTCTTCATTAATTAAAAATACTTTTTCCATGAGTGTACCAGAAAAGACATGGGTTTGTTTTTTTTTTCACAATTTTGTTGTTTACATTGTAAGACCATTTAAAATAACAACATTTTTTATAACTGCAGTAGCAGCAACAACACCAACAATTATAGTAAGAAACTGAACGCGAAAAATGGCTTATTGGGCAAATATTTAAAGTACGTGATCCAGCAAGTTAATGAGAAAATTCTTCCAATTTCCAACACAAATAAGATCTCTGTTTAAAAGGAAATTTATGCAACAACACAACCGAAACAAAAAAAAAAAAAAATTCCTGAACAAGAAAAGAACAAAAAAAAACAGAAAAAAAAACACATAAAAGCACAGTCTGGAACTTAAACAAAATATTAACTTCAAAGTATCAGTAGTCCAATAAGGCGTTATGAAATCACAGCACACAGAAGAAAAGAGGAAATACAATGGCATAAGAAAAAATTTCAATATGCATTAAACAACAACAACAATTTGTTTGCTTTTGTTTTTCAGGAAATCAGAATGTACTACAAAAAAAAAACAAAAATTAATAAGAAAATTGAGTGAAGCAAAACTGAATTTTTTGTTATGATTGTTTTTATTTTTCTTCGAATAAAACAACAAAAAATATAAAAATATACAAAATTTTGCAATTCCAATACCACAACAATGTACATATGTATATATGTACATTCTTACATATATGTATGCATACATACGTACATACATACATACTATTTATACATAAACAACAATAAGATTTAAAAATCAGAGTACAAATTTTTATTACAGACACAGCCAACATCATTTTGAGGAATTTAGTTAGAATATGCAAATTTTATGTAACATTCTTAAGGGGGAGTTTGGAGTTTGAAAATTACTAAATGCGACGACTATGACTCTTAAGTAAGGTTTAAATAGCGTCGAAGATCGTTAATTTTCAACCCATGAAAGTAGTACAGTTGGCAAACTCTCTCAGAGATCATCGAAAATTTAAACAATTTTAATTTTTAAAATTTTATAGAAAAGTTCTCAAATACAATTGAGAAATCGCATTAACATAGTCAATAAGTATAGACCCTTGGCTTTAATTTCTCATTGGTCCAAATGAGTGACAAACATAAATGTGCCCACAAATAGCCAAATTCCCGTAGAGATTATCAATAATTTAAACAATTTTAATTTTCAAAATTTTATAAAAAAATTCTCAAATACAATTGAGAAATCGGATTTATGTAGTCTATAAGTATGGACCCTTGGCTTTAATTTCCCATTGGTCCAAATGATTGACAAACAAGAATTTGCCCACAAATGGCCAAATTCCCGTAGAGATCAACAAAAATTTAAAGAATTTTAATTTTCAAAATTTTATAAAAAAATTTAAAACAACAAGCAAAGATGTAAACAATAAAGTTCCATCGAGCTACATATGTTGGCAATGTCCCGACTAAACATATTTAACTTTTGAGTAAAATATGTTATGACGTAAGCTCTTACGTAACACATATTTATCTCGGCATATTTATCTTCACACACATCAAAAACTTCCCGAATTTTAAATAATTTTTAAAACTGGTTCATAGACAAAAATATAAAAATGTATAGATGTACCTATTTATATACATACATACATGGATGGAAAAACTACAATGTTTATTACATACTATATTTTCTGGTTAAAAATTTTGCTACTAACAATTGTTGTAAATGCTATTTGGCTCTGTTGTAAAAATCGAAAATGTGAGTAATGTGTCGTAACCTACAACATTTTAATTGCTTCTTGAGTTATTTTATGTACATACTCGTATATACATGCATACATACATATGTACCTAATAAACATTAATCAGTTCTAATAACACCGGTTAAATATCATGTCCACTTACAATGGGGGGCACCACTCGACACATTTCGGCATACTGGCATCATTTTAAATAAATCATTTTTTGTTTTATTTTCTTTTTGCATTTGTTTGGTTTGTATGGACTTTTCTTTGTTTATTTTTTTTTCGTTTGTTTCTCCATAAAACGGGTATCATTATTTATAACCTCCCACCATCATTAATGCATTACTGTGCCCTATATTTATCAGAAGATTTTGTAAACATTATTCTCTCCCATCATTACTACCACCACCCCTGGAATCATAATTTTCTTTACACATTGTTGTTGCTCTCTTACATAACATATTTTTTCTTGATTATTATTGCTGCCGTTGTTGTTGTTATTACATTCATATTTTCATAAATAAATATTTTTATTGTCACCCATTTCCGTTACTAGTTGTTGTTGTTTACTATGCTTCTTCTTATTTTTAGTTTCTTTTGGATTTTTAAATTGTTGTTGTTTTCTGTGGTTACACTGTAAATTTACATTACCTTAAAAATGTTTTTGGTTTTTTTCGAAGGGGCGGTTTGGGGGGTTCGTATTTGTGCGTGCTGTGTTTTGTTATCATTTTATTGCAAAGTATGTACTCACACACACATACACACCTACGTACATACTTAATTAGTACTAGGAATTTTGTAATCATTTTGTAAATTTCAAAAATATTTAAAAATAAATTTGTTGGGTAAGTTTAATGGATGCAAGTACATTCATACATACATATGTACATATTATGTACATAAGTAATTATAAATTTATTACAATCATGCTTGTGAAACGTTTTGATGTCATTTAGTCCTCTAGACGTTTTTACATTCTGTGATATATTTTTTTTTTTTTGCTTCAAAGAGGCAAAAAGGATCGATACGGGTTGTCAGCAACTTAAAAAGTTATCAAAACAATTAGAGGAGGAGTTTGAAAAATCAAAGTAATACTACTCTATAACGTAATATATTTAGCCGTCTGTTTATTCATGCATATACAAATCTGGAAGTAGTGGTGTTTCCCAGGAGTGCTGGAAGCTTAAAATACAACTTTGTACTGACCCAAACATATCCCGTCACGAAATGGGAAAGGTCCTAGATCCTATTTAAACTACATACACATATTGATTCTTCTACGAATGTCTTAAAACCTACAAAGTTCCAATAGAAGCAATTTGACAAAGATTCCAACTTAATTGGAACTACTATGATGCCCGGTCTAATATTATGCCCTAAAAACTCTTCTAAATACGTTCTCGGACTGTCAAATTTTGGACAGATGAAGAAAACATGTTCCGCATTTACCACAAAAAATTTCCGCCACATCTCGGACAAAACGGGGCACTGTCATGACCGAAACTGATTATTTATGACCTAAAACAGCCACTGTATCTAAGACAAAACAGTTTTCCTGACTAATACGACAACAGAAAAACCCACATCGTACAAAATAAACGAAAAATTGTCTGTTTGACGAAATGCTGCAAAAACATTGGTTGCGGCAATTACATGTGGTTTTTTTGATGCAACATATCCACACAGAGTAAGAAAAAACAGACTGAAGCGAACTTCGTTGCACACGTTCTTCTGTATAAAACAC
Source organism: Lypha dubia (assembly GCA_947311025.1). Classification (NCBI taxonomy): domain Eukaryota; kingdom Metazoa; phylum Arthropoda; class Insecta; order Diptera; family Tachinidae; genus Lypha; species Lypha dubia. The sequence continues at coordinate 4,698,617 of OX371262.1, read as the reverse complement.
GTTCAAACGCTCGTTTTTGCCACAAAACAATGATCAAACCCGTTTTTTTTAAATTAGGACCAGCATCAGGTGGTGACTCCTATGTATGCAGTGCACTGTACCGGAACTGAGGGAGAGGGATAGGGTAGAGAAGATAGATGTTGAAAATTTAGAAGAGTTAACTCTGCTTTGCGCCTCCGGTGTTAAGTAGACAGCATTAACTATATTAAGCTGTATTAGCAGGCATTTTATTAATTGTTTTACTTCGCCGTTGTTTCTGCTAACCGACGAAGGAGGGCGATGTTGTGTACTTTAGCTTTTTAGTGACCAGTGCTATGCCTTCATCACTTAAATAGTCCGACCACAATTAATACAATGCCACTTAACGTACATTAGAGAAATTAATGATGTTGATTGAGTTGCTCTGGCCAGGGTTTGAACCCAGGCCCCACAAGTCATTGTTTGCTTAGTAGTCAACGCGCTAACCACTTCAGCCAACGCCACCCTCTAAACTAACACAGCTCTATTTTCTATGTTTGTTACACCAATTAAGACAATTAAAAAAAAACGACAAAATACAAAGACATTGGTGGCTTTGCTGTCTGATTGTCGGTTTAAGACAAAAATTTGATGTTAATTAATTTTTTGGTATGGCTTAGCATGAGTCTGTAGTACAAAAACGTTTTGTCTTTCGTTGATGTGGGTTCATCCATAATTTAGACCTTGAAAGACTCAATAGCTTCAAACATAAATGGAACACCAAAAATTATTAAAAAATTAAAATGTGTTCCAGGCTTAAAAATCTATGTACATATGTGCTATTTTGTAGATATATAAAATAATTATTGAGCCTTGCAAATAAACAATTGTTAAATTATTTTGAAAATTCTTTTTTATTTGAAATTCAAATTCTATTTAACCTTTTGTTGTTGTTGTTATTTTGTTATTGACACAAATTCCCCTTTAATAAGTGCATAAATTAACTTTAACGTAAAATAACCATAAATATTCATTGTTTTTTTTTGCTGGATTGCTCTCAAATTTATCAAATGAAATTGTAGTATAAAAAGTTTGTTTGCGAAATTAGCTTTCAATAAAATATGAAGCGAATACAAATTAAATTGTTAAAAAAAGAAAAAACAACTGAAAATCAAAAATTAATTCAAACTTTGAAAACAATTGCTACAATTTGAAAAATTTCATGCCTTCTCAGAGTCTCTGACAACGTTTTTGTTGTGTTAAATTAATCATTTAACTTGTTTGCAAAAACAGAAAAAAAAAAACTAATAACACGCACTGTTTAATTATTTCTATTCAATTTTATGAGTTCATTTATTTTTTTGCAATAGATGAGAGTTGTTTTTAGAGCGGAAAATAGTAGTCACGTTCCATTGCGGTGTTTAAAGACAAAATGCTTAATTTTTTTTCTTTATGTACGAGTATTTTACCTGTGTTACTACGAACATAATTAAATGTGAACACAAGTGTAAGAAACGAAATAGCATGGAAACGTCCTAAAGAAAATATGTACTTACAATTGTATTTATGTATGTATACGATACACTTTACGTCAAGTTTTAAAGTCATATATTTTTTTAAGAAATTTTTAAAATTTAGAGGAAAATTTTTTAAATTTTCAAGAGTTTTATAAGGTTTGTTGTTTTTTTTATGATGGCACCAGTGGTTTTCTAAAAAAAAGGCTCCTCCGAAAATTACCCTAAACTTAAAAATAAAAAGTGGCCCCAAAATTTTTACATTAAAAACAACAAAAAATAATTTTGGGACAATTTTTCCTATTTTAGGCTATTTTTCATACTTTATTTTTGAATTTGGGGTGATTTTTCCTATTTTGAGTACTTTTTTTTCATTTTCTATTAAAAAATTAAAAATTCCAAAGAGGTTTAGGAAAAATGGCTCCAAAAATTAAAAATAAAAAATTAAAAAATTGTCCCAAAAAATAGGTTAAATGGCCACAAAGCTCGTGTTGTTTTTTTTTTTGCAATACAAAAATTGTGTGTAATTTTTCATTTTTGGTTTGGGCCATTTTTCATGGAGACAAAAAAAAAACGTATAATACTTTAATTTTTCTTTCGATGATCTCTAAGGAGCTTTAAAGTCTAAACTTTAAGACATATTTCTGCATATTTGTCTTTGTCACTTAAGGTACGGTCACATGTGGCAAACATTTGCCCAAAAAAGCGTAACCACTAAATACGAATGAAAACACTTTTGATTTAGAAACCTATTACCTATTATTATTACGTAAGTTAAACAGTTTCCTACATAATTTAGAGAAAATGTAATTGAATCTTATCTTCTTAGATGCTGTTTAACTTAATAAATCAATGCATAAATCAAAAAGTTTTCCATTCGTATTTAGTGGTTACGCTTTTTTGGGCAAATGTTTGCCAGATGTGACCGTACCTTTATAAATACAGAATAATCCATCCGACTGCTAAAAATGTTCTTAATGAAAACGGTGTGGCGTTTTATAATTTTTTTTCTGTTTGTTACGCTGAAGCTAAATTTTTTTTATTATTAAAAATTTTAAATTTTCATTATTTAATCCGGTTTATGCCGCCGATTTCTGACATTTAATTCTAGTGTATGCTGCGTGTTTGAATGTGTATGTACGGCTGCAATTTTGTTATGAATAATTATTTTGAACAAAAAAAACTATGAAATTTTATATTTTTTTTAATTAAATGTTTGCTGAAACCCAGTTTTTCTGTGACAGGGTGTTTTTTTTAAGTACGATCTTTTCAAATAGATTAAATTGCTACGGAATAAAGAGAGTTTTTTTTTAATATTCATTAATTAATGGGTCATGTGACAGTCAGCTGTCAGATAATTCACGTGATTCGTTCGCAATAGCAATCAGTTCGAGTTCTGCGAAACTATATGAGAGGTACCTGGCACTTACTTGGGGGTGGTCATTTTTATCGTTTGGGGGTGGGACTTTTTAGAATTTTATATAAAATAAACTTAAAATTATGTTCTTTTAAATATTATTTTTTTTTAATGCCAACAATTAAAAAGAGTTGGGGGGGAAATATCCCATTTCCCCCTATATCCGTACCTGCTGGTGGTCCATGGATACTTCGATAGACTCTAGGTAAAAAAATTAACGGCAAAACGGGAAACTAAACTATATCCGCCAAAAACTGCCGTCCGTTAAAGGCGTTGTACGCGGTCTGTGTCAAAAGATACTGTGGTACCTAAATTGCACTTTTTCTATTTATATAAATTTAAATTGAGCTCAACTATTTCCTGACGGTAATTCACTAATAATTAATTAATCGGTGTTTACCCTACCCTATTTTCGAATCTTTTGTCTTCTCATTTATTTTTACCAACTAAAAGACAAGTACGTTAAAAGTACATTTGGTACAAACTTTCCCGCAGTGTGTTTTTTTTTTTTTTTTTTTTTTTTTGTAGGACCAGCATTCAGGGAATGACCCCTACATATGCCATCATGCATTGTGCCACAACTTAGGGAAAGGGATAGCCTAGAGAAGGTAACAGAAGGCTTAATTATTTTTTTTTGTCGGTGCTTAATTCCTGAGCGAATTCCAGAAACTTATCGATCAGTCTGATTTTTTCGTAATGTGTTTTATTTTTTTTTTAATAAAATGTTCTTAAATTTGCAAACGATCCATCTTTCTCATTGTATCACAAAATGAATGGCCAAAACTTAATCGCAGAATTAGGAATTGGCAATTTGCAAATTTAAAATATTGTGCTTTTAAAAAGATCACCTTTTACATAAATTTTTATGTTTTTGACTCTGGTGAATGACAGATTAAGGTAAAGTTTTTGAGAGTTTTTAAAATTAAAAAAAAAAACTGAATTTTTAATTGCAATTATGAGGAGTCATCTATTCGGCATTATTACGAGTGTCGTTGTCGTGACGAAATCTGAAAAATGTGGCAACGTTCGCTGTATGTTTTACATTGGAGTCGACAACCGTGATTAGGCCTATTATTTTATTTCTCTACTGTGTTTTTTTTTTAAAGTTTTAAAGAAAAATTTCCAACTTGCCCCAGGATATTAAAAAAACATATTTTATTTAAAGTGCTGATAGTTGTGATCGTTTTAAATGTTTCAATGTAGAAAAAATCGTGATTAATTTCTTCACTCAATGATTAATTCGTCCGAAAATATTTAAGGTGATGTTGTTTTTCTTGGAAAAACATATTATTCATTTCTGGTATTGATCTCCAAAACATTTTACATCTTGATATTGATTTTGTGTTCGTAATTTTCCTGCAATTGTCAATAGATACTAAAGAAAATATGTTGTGTGTGTTTTTCTTTCAACATTTTTACTCAGGAAAAAGTTTAAATGATTCATTAGATTTGATTATGTATGTCTGTCCGTCTGTGCGTTTGTCTTTATGTTTGTATTTTTTTTTATTGGTGAGGCTGGCTGTTTAGCAATTGTAATGGCTGGAACTCATTTTCATTCATGAGACACATTTTTAATATTTTGTGTTGTACAAACAAAGCCATAGCACTTGAATAAAATTGTATTTAGAAAAGAAAACAACAGAACAACGGAGAAAAATGGGAAACAAATCAGAAAAAGAGCAAAAAATCAAGAATGCACTTATACATTCATTAAGATGAAGCGGAAACAAGAGATTTCCGTTGAATTCCTTAAGAAGATTTTTTTTTATTAATTTTCTTCAGATTTTACAAAAATTAACTACTTATGATTGTTCAAAATAATACCAACAAGATAATGGATTTTTTTTATATTGAAAAAATTGCTATAAATCGAAATTATGTTTTCATTAAAAGAATTGATAAATAACTCAATTCAAAAAAAAAAAAAACAAAAAAAAAAACAGACAGTTTCTTTTACAGATGCCTGAATTGATTAATATTTAAAAAGAAGAATTTAAAGACAAAAGTATTGATGTTATTTTTAAGATAAACAAAATGTTTGTTTTGAATTTTAAAAAAATATTGGTTGTTAGAAAAAAGTTCTGGCAACAAAAAAAAAATTGCCTGCGATACAATCGTATAGAAAGTTTAAAACCCCCGATATATTCTACATCTACGGAAGATTAAAGAACCTTCTTTATTTTGAATTTTTTAGTAATCAAAATTTTGGGCGGCTACTTATATTTCTATGAGACCAAATTGCAACTTGCCTCTGTAATTAAAAAAAAAAAAAAAAATACACGAAATAATATCATTCATATCTTCTTTGAACTGGGTACAATAATGTGCTTATTAAGCATTTGTCGCTTCTAGCTTTGGCTGCGAGGAAATCTTTAATCAGTTGTAGGACATGCGATTAAATTGAAAATATGATTGGGTATTGGGGTCCTCTACTATTAATACTTCTATTCAGCCACTGCTTTTCTGATTACCTTCTAAATATAGTTACATGCTAAACTCATTTTAATTTAACAATAAGTTTAAAGCGAAGAAGCTTTTATAACCTATTTTGTTACTATAGTCAACAAAAAGTAAAAGTGTGTTAGTAAATATGTACATATATTTACATGCCTGTACTCAAGTTGCACATTTAATTAAGATGCTTTTAGTAAACACTATTACTATAGCCAAGAAGTATATTCGTTTAATTTACAAAAAAAAAAAAAATTTTGGCAGCAAAGGGTTAATGATTCTAGTTTAATAATTCACTATACATACGTTTTGACACAAATATTTGACAGTTTTTTTTTTCGTTTATTCTCGTGTCTTCTGTATGTACTTGTAAAGCTACTGTTGTCCAACAAAAAATATTTGCTAGAAAAAAACCAAGAAAAATTTTAATTTTCATTTATTGAAAAAAAAATAAGGAAAAACAACAACTCTACAACCCACTACAGATAATAAAGTAATCTGTATTAAAAAAATTAAACTCATTTTTATAGTCGAGTCATTTAAGCGCATTTTGTTCTTCTTACACATGCTGCATGCAACTCCTTCTCCTGCTCTTTGCGACCCCTGAATGCATTCAAACAAATATGGAGGAAGAACCAGAAATATTTAATGTACATATGTACGTTTGTATGCCTGTACTTGAGAGAGTCTTGCTGTATGGGCTTGTGTGTGCCATTTTATGTGTGTTTTAATTCTGTCGTGTTCCGTTTTTAATGTCTTTTTGATCTAAATATAAAATTACAAACAGCGCAATACAACAAAACAAGACAAAAAAAAAAAAAAATTAAATAAAAAATAATAAAAGTTTTCAACATTTAAAACCATAATAAAATATGCATTAAACTTTGCATTTGCTGGCTGGCTGGCTGTGTTCTTCAAAATAAATTTTCCCTTTATATTCTGATATTTAGTACTCTTTTCTTCTTCTTTTGTATTCATTTGCCTGGTTTTATTTTTAAAACTTATTTTGTACGCATTGTACAGAGAAAATGATCTGCGTAAAAAAATTGCGGTTTATTTATTTTTTTTTTGTTTTGTTTTTTACTGTATTTGCAGCATTTAGCCCAGCAAACGCGCTGCTGTGATATGACAGCCAAATCATTGCGAATGTCAGAAGAAGCCATCTTCAAGTGCCTCGGGGGTTTTTAGTGTCAGAGATGGCACGAAAAGAATTGTTGTAGAGGGGATCTCATCAAACGAGTTCAAGAAAAACTCACGAATACCGCAATTTCTCCTACCAACTTTTTTCTTTGTTGTCTGAATGACTTTCAATGTCAAACTTCCAATCCTATCTAGTCTTTTACAGATGATAGTAGAATCGTAAAATTCATATGCATTCTATAATAGGCAAAACCTGTCGGAGAACGGGCCATAGCTTCAAAATATTAATGGTACACTTGATCGCGATCTCCTAACAATCTCAAATTGTGGTCATGCGAACAGGGTCGATTTTAATCCGCGTGAGACCAAATGTCTCCTGACCGGACACGCTGATGTTCGTTCTTGTCCTGTGGCTTCATTATAATGATGTTCGGTGGAATGAACACATTTTTCATGTATCAAAAGAAGCATTCAAGTGCCTCGGTTTTTAAGACGGTGTAAGACATACTTCACTCCATCTGATCTCTTTAATATTTATACCAACTTTATCCGACCGAAAATGGAATGCAACTCTCATATAAGTATGGGCTGGTGCTTCGAAGCCAAATTTAAAGATATTCGATCGCCTACAAGATAGGAGGAAGAAGCTTATCGGTTACAGTAGTGGAGCATCGACGCAATTGGGGTGTATATCACTGATCTATCACTTCTAAAACGGACTGTGTTGTAATGAAATCAGAAATCTCTTTCCTTAACCCGTAATTTTTCACTTACGACACGCTTTTTATAAAGCGAACATCATTTTGTGGTCGATATGCCAGTGAACCGCACTAGGCTCTGCAGAGAAAATTTTTAATTTAGCCGAAGTGTTCTTATGTGGAATAATCTTCCCGTAGAGGACGTTCTAATCACGTTCAGTATGGTAGCGTTCAAATCGAATGTCCACATACACTACTCCCTCTTATCTCATTCCCATAACCAATTTTCCTAGTTCCGGAACAATCAACTGCATAAGTAGGGGACATCCTCTTAGTGGTAATCCAACAAAAGAAAAACCTTTCGAAAAGTGGCAATTTTCTGTCTTTTCTAGCTGGCTTGTATCCCAGTTATGATTGGTGTTTGTCTGTAATATGGGATAGCTGCATTTAAGTTAATAAAGTTATTAATAAATTTTCTATAGTATCTTATTTATTATTATAATTATTATTGAATTATGCAAACTTTCAAAACACTATAACCAAAATTCGATTAACCAAAAAATAAATTGGGAATGTTTGCTGGTCATGCATTTGTGTATTTTTTAAATGCCAGCTCTTTTTTAAATTTTTATTTAATTTTATAATCTGGTTGATTTTGAACTTTGCTCATCTTTCCTAATCTTTTTAATGCATTTTTTTTTCATACATACTTACATCCATAACTACTCGTTCTTTCATTGAAAAATGGCTTCACTTCTTTGTTGTGTTTTTTCTTTTTTTTTTTTTTGTTGCTTTATGGCATTATTTTTTTATGCGGTTGCGGTAGCATTTAATTGGTGTTGTTGTGTTTTATAATTTTCACTAATGATAAATCATTGAAAATGTCAATTATAAATAAAACGCATTTTTAGCATTTAAAGCGGAATGTCGTATCACTCACGTGTGTTACACATAGAAATATCCAACATAATGGAGCCTTATAGTAGAGTACAATAGATAAATATTTAAGAATATTGTACCCAGTAAACATTTTTATTGAATTCCCTTCCCAAATCGTTCAGAATGTAGATCGAAGATTATTTGAAAGAAATAGTGCTTTTTTACCGAAGGAAGCATGCAAAAATTACTTTATATACGAGAAAATTTCAATATATCCAAATATCCTTTTGCTGAGGACTAATCAGGACCTTTGAAGTGCTAATGTGCATCAGATGCTCCGCAGTGAGGAATTCCCGAACAGCCCCCCTTTTATCGAAACTAATTATGTAGATAGACTTTGCACAGAGTTCTAAAAGCGACAGCTGTGAATCAGCGACGACGTGAAGCCAATGAGATTTACGGGGAAAATTGAGCAAGACATTCCAAACGGAGCATAATTTAGGATTGTTATCTTGGAGATGTCAAAGCAATTCGACTAGTTGACAATTGATAATCGATGCTGAGGGCAACTATAAAGGTTTAAGTGCAACATCCCATGACTAAATCGTTAAAAATTGTCTCGTCTTTACGCCATGATAGCGAATAAAAATCGAAGCATAACTATAACCAGCAACTTTGAAGAGCTGAAATAAAAGAGGAACGGCTAAAAAGCTCAAATGGTGCTGAAGCGGTATTATATTGAAAGGAATACTTCGATATATTCTAAGTCACAGAGATCAGTACATTCAGATCTTCTATTTAATATCTCAGCCTGAAACAACTTCTAGCGATTATGTGACGGTTGTATGTAACCATACAAAAAAATTGATACATCTCCATGTTCAAAGTGTACTTTGGTGTTCGTTTCTTAAAAAAAATTTTGCACTCTAAAAGTGTGATGTGTTTTATTGTAAAAAAGTTACCTTCACTAATGGTGGAAGGCATTGCACTTTATGCCCCGTATAAATCGACAGTGTTGATGGTGGCCTGCAAAACAGATGGCAAAGCTTTAAAAACAGAGCGTTCGACTTTTTAATAAATTGTGTTTTGTTCTAGTGAAGTAACAAGTTGCATTACTACAGAGTTGGCAAGACATTCTAGGGGCTGTGCACATATTACGTAACGCTCCAGTGGGGGTTAAAGATTTGTTACGGATTGAAAATTTTGTACTGAAAAATTAGAAAAAAGCGTTACCTTAGTGAGGGGGGGGGGGTATAAAATCTCTGAAAACAGCGTTACGTAATATGTGCACAGCTCCCTAGATATATACATTTCAACAGGGTGCAATTTTATGTGTAGAAAAGAAAACACCTTAACAGTTGAAAGGCAGAAATTATGTGAAATCTGGACTAAATTCTGGCCAGTGAGAATTAACGACTATTGGAAACTCAACCAAGGAAGCTCAGGGTCTGCTCCGGTATCCCCTTTATTTGTAATAAATTATTACTTTAAGTAGATCGCCGAACCAACCTTAAGGGGTAGGTAAATCAATCGCATCGTATCTCCTAAACGTATAATCTGATTTTATTATATTTTCACGTAACAAATGTGTTTAAATCTTTCGTTTGGAAAACCTTTTCAAATATTTAGGGAATAAAATGCTCATTAATCTTTATTGAAAAAACAAAGTACATAGTACATATGTTCCTTCTACTCTACACAAGTTTTCAACATTCTTTTTTAACACTCCAAACCAAAAATATATCAGTATTTTTGTTCCAATAAGTTCATTGAACGCTTCTTCCTCCTCTGCTTGTATTGTCTGCCCGTCTGTCTGTCTGTCTGTCTGTCTTTGGAGTTTTAAATCCAATAATAATCGTAATAAAAAAATAATGTTTAGCGATTTATAAAATGAAATAAAAGTAAGAAGATGTCTCTTCTGAAGTACATATTACGCGAACCAACTTAAAATGAATAAATAAAATTAATAAAAAAAAGGAACGATGAAACATAATCATAAAATTATTTCACACATTCTTCTTAATTATGTCGGCACATCATACTTTTTAGAGGCAAATAAAAGAAAAAGAAAGGAAAAAAGAAAAAACGATACGAGAAGGAGAAGCGAGTAAAATAAGCGCATAAATGTGGACGACAAAGTATTAATACTCGTATTACAACAGCACATTTAAAATTTGTCATAATTCAGCAGATAATACGATACGGTGCGGCAATGCACCACTTGGCCTGTTATTCAAACAGCTGGCCTTTGGTCGTCTTTACGTGTCGTTGCTTGTTTTTTTATATGAGTGTAATAAAAATTAACACTTGACTTGTTTGGGAGTTTGAAGAAAAGAAGCAAGCAACAAGTTGTTCTAATTTTAACTGCAACTCTGTTTCTGTATGTAACTTTTATTCGTTCAAAGGAAGTGCCAACCAACCCCAATCTTTTTTAATAATTATTAGGGAGAAATATTTTTTGTTCGTTGTAATTTGAAGAAATATTTTAAATTACATGGAATACAGTTGTGGTCACTTAAAAAAAAGATCCCTTTAGTTGATGGAAATTAATGTTGTTTCGCTATTAAAATATTGTGGGAAAACTGCAAGAAATGGTAATTTTCTTTTGATTGGTATATTTTACATAAAAGAACTTAAACTTCTTCAATAAAAATGGAAATATTTAAATGAAAATAAAGTGTTGGAGGGACCTTGAACTGAACATAAAATTTTACTAACTTCTTGCAGTATTTTAAATTAAATAATTTGCTGGTCAGGGAAGTTGAACATTAAAATTACTTAAGTTTTCTTTTTGTTTTGTTTATTTTTATTAAATATAGTGGGAATATCGTTATCGAAACGTTTTTTGAGCAACAACGAGGTTAGTTTGATAATTCCCTCGACACATAATAAGATTTCTCAAGATCCTCTGTTTCAATGATAAACTCTTCGTTTGATGCAAATCTCTTACCAGTTAGTTGCCTCTTCTTTTAGATTAAGAATTTGAAAGAGGCCGCAATGCTTTAAATCTTGGAGAGAATTCTGGATGGGAGCAGCATTATTGTCTACATCCGTGCAATTTCCCGGCGCAACAGGAGTAGATGAGCTCGTTTTTGCTTTAAATCAATATCGAACCTGTACCAAAGATCTGGGTAACATTCTCTGATAAGTTTTTAAGATAATCAATGTCAAGGATACCGCGTGCTTCCAAAAAAAAAAAAAAAAAAAAAAAATTGTACCTATAATCAGTTCGGCCAATAGACCCACCTTGTGCTTCTTCCACTTGGAGAAAGTCACTGTTTTTTCATATGTTTATTCTGGATTATTGTGGTGGATCCTTGATTGGCACACAGTTATGAGAAGGTATGCGCCTGAAAAATGCCAAAACACATCAGTTCTATGAAGTGGTCACACGATTTTTTTTATGGTCCAATATGTTTAGTCGTGGCACCCGATGTGGAAATATGTAATGTGAAGATACCAACAACCTCTGGCGTCTGATGCATTATCATACTACGATCGTTCAATATCATTCCATGGATTTTATCGACTATTTGTGGTGGGACAGCCTCTTTTGGGGCGACCTGAACGTTTGGCGCAGTTTTTCGCTGGTTCAACCGAACGAAACTTCATTGATTTGATGGTGCAAAGTTCTCCATATTATATATCAAGCCTTTATTTGGCTACGGCCATATTACCAGTGTTGCTTTTGAGGATGCTGCTCTCGAAATATAATAACTCGCAGAGTTCCCGGTGTTTTCCTTCGACAAAAGTTTAAAAAAGTGACAACTTTGTGGATTCTCATGATTAAAAATTCCCTCGTGTAAAAGTTTGTTTCCTCCAATTAAATTTGTAACATATACCTAGGGGCGAATTTTTCGATTACAGAAACAATGATGTGATGCACACGTGTAAGACGGTAACGCAGAAGTCATTGAATACAAAGTGAGACAAACTTCATTGGAGATGATGTGGTATGCAAAGTTCGCCGCTGGGTAATATCAATTTATTTCCAAAGACGTTCTCCCTGAGAGTTTAAAGATAATTTTGAAATTATTTCACCTTAACATAGGACTTAGCCTTCCATTGCATCTTTATTTGTATAAAGCCATGGTTTCCTTTTTCTCCAAAATATTTATTTTCTAAATATTTTATTTGATCTATTTATAGTATGTGTCTGTTCATATTAAAACATTGTAATTAATTCTGTATTTTTCTGTTTCTGTTTTTTTTTTTAATATATTTTTTAATTTAAATTTACTACCGTTTTTAATGGGATCTTGTGTGCCCCGCCATACGGTTTTCGTTATCAAATCATCATTTTTGAAGCTGTTTGCTTACTTAAACTTCAATAATGAGGGCCTGATAAAGGCCAGCTGCAATTTATTTTATATATCCTATGCATGACATATATGTACTCTCACTCATACATACTCGTATGTCGCATCTGTTGCTCTTTTAGCGAGTATTTCGCGCTGACCAGCAAACGTCATGAATTTGTTTTTTTTTTTTTTTTGAAATATTATACTTTACGATTTCATTTGATTTGGCAAAAAAAAAAAAGAAAAGATGCAACAAAATCAAACTGAAACAAAACTCATGAATTTTAACGATTTATAAGCAAAGCATTAAATGTGCCAGAAGTGAAGAGGGTAATTGGTAATCAGGTGTTATTTAGGCTTTTAATCATGTTTTATTTGGTAGAGAAAAGAAGAAATTCAAAAAAAAGTGAAGGCTTTTATGTATAAATTCGTCGGTTTTTTAGGCGAATTTATCAAATTGTGTTTTTTATTTATGTTAGTTTCCTTAGAACTCTTCCAGTCGTAGACTGATTTCAAAACATTCGTTCAGTTTCGATTGTGCTAGTGACTTTGATGTCATGATGCGCTGCCTTAATATTAAATCTTAAACTGTAGGAGTCGATGATATCCAACCATTTTTCCTAAAAATAGTCCTTCATTACATACTTACTTCCGATTATATATACCCTCAACATCAGAATATCGGCCCATTGCTATCTTACCTTTCCTGTCGAAAGTCTTTGAAAAAATTCTTCATCAACAGATAACTAAACACCTCGACGATAATAATCTATTAAGATTAAAATAATCTGGTTTTCGTGCTAATAACAGTTGTGTCACTGCTCTTGCCGTTATAGCTGAAGATCTAACAGGAGAATTAGATGACGGGTATATGGCAATATTAGTTTTATTGGATCATTCCAAGGCATTTGACACCGTCGACCATACCGTCCTATTTCAGAAACTGAAAAGAATGATGTGTTTTTCAACAACATCTTGCAAATTGATGCAGTCCTATCTCACTAACAGAGAACAGTACGTAGAGGTAAACTCATCAACAGTGTCAACTTTCCTCCCCGTTACCAAAGGCGTACCACAAGGCTCCATTCTCGGGCCTCTCCTTTTTTCAATATACATGAACGGCTTGCCCAGTCAGCTAATGCACTGTCGCATTAGGATGTATGCTGATGACGTGCAACTATATATAAGTAGCAGAAAAAATGCATTTGAAGGTCAGCTTAATGCAGACTTAGAACGAGTTGCGGTTTGGGCTGCCCTCAATGGTCATAAAAGATTGTACAGGATTTTTGAAGCACCAAGACTATATCGACAACCAACAACTTGAAGTCGTACGAAAAGTAAAGAACTTGTGTATTACTTTCAATGACACGTTAACCTGGGGCCGAATTACGGCATTCGATATCGATCGAAATTTACATTTAAATTGTATTGAAATTTTGATCGATATCGAATGCGGTAATTTGGTCCCTGGTCAGACCACATTTCAACAACCTGTGGGAAAATCAAAACTTTACAACTACTACACAAAATAATCAGCACTTATCAACCCGAAGAAATGCACAATCGTCTTAGTTTCAACCGATCTGAAAGGAACAAAACAATAATACCTATGAGATATAAAACGCTGATATCGGAATGGCAATTCTTTATTCCAACTATACGTCTCTGGAATACAATACCATCAAGCCTTACGGTAGTAAGCAACGCATTAGATTTTATATTTCTTCACAGAAGCTGCATCAAATAATGACCGTTGTGCTAAGGAGATCCACTACAGCTGTAATCTGCCTTTGCGTTTGATTACTCCTTGTTAACTCCCGGCGGATGTTCGCATCCTTGAGAAAAGATTTTTTGTACGGTTGTGGGCGGTCCATGTCTTAATCAGTTGTAAACTGAAAGTCACACAGAGACCTTCAAAGTTCGCTCAAAGGGCGAGATGAGGTGTATCAATTTAATGGTGGCAGATACATATCGCACCCTAAATACAAAAGGGTCACAACTCAAAATACTAAAATTTTCAGGAGAGACAAAAAACTGTTGTTTTCGTGCAGAAGCAACACACTGAACATAAAATTAGGCATAACTGTATTTTTCCAGTTAAAGAAGATAGTGATGGGAAAGAAATTTTTGCAGTAGTTAGAGATGTGTACTCTGAATTAATTTATGTAAAAAAGTCAGTTTTGGAAAATTTTGAGTTGTGACCCTTTTGCATTTAGGGTGCGGTATGTATATAAAATGTTTTGCCAACCCTGTAATAATGCAACAAAAAAAAAAACACAAATTATGAAAAAGTGGAACGCCCTGTTTTTAACAGCTGACAGCTAATTTTACCAAGGCACTATCAACACTGTCGATTTTTACGGGGCATAAAGTGCAATGCCTTCCGCCATTAGTGAGGGCGATTTTTTTAGAATCAAATACACCACCCTTTTTAGAGTGCTGCAAAACAATTTTAAGAAACGAACACCAAAGTACACTTTCTGCATGGAGATGTAATTTTTTTTTTTTTTGTAGAAAAGAAAACACCATAAGACCAAAAGGCAGGTACTCACTCCCTTTTATCTTCTGTTTGTCGATCTTTTCGTTGATCTTTCGGTTTTAGAAGCGAATATTTTGCAATTATTAGATTTTATTTCGTCAATCAGCATAATAAGGGCAATAATTGCTCGTAACAATGTGTTGGCCTGGAACGAAAGCCTTATGTCGGCTTCTTACGCGAAAAGTGAATCAGTCTTAAATTCACTTAATAAAATGTCAAGTATCATCATCAGCATGAGGAGGAAAATCCTTCCCTCTATCGGCTTCTTACGCTAAAATTGAATCAATCTCTATCATAGTTGGCATAATCTTATACTAGAGAAACCGCAAGGGATGTTTATATTCTTTCAAGAAGCTCTTCAATTCCCAACTGGAATATGGACCTCCGAATTTGGTTCTTCTTTTACTCAATCTAAAGCAGATTTTAGCATTAACACTTTTTTTATATTAATGACACTCTGTAGCTTTTAGGGGCTGTTATATATATATTTTTTTTACCATCTCCATTTTCACCACACAATAAGCAGGTGCATTTGTCTTTCAACTCTTGTTGATAATAAATTTTTTTTTTTTGGCTTTAATAAGAGGGTCGCTTTCGTATTCCTACACGGTTTGCCTTGTATTTATTTTAACTGAGGTTGCACGCGCGTCTATAATAGCCAAACAATCACACACTTTAATCAGCCAAGCAACCAACCATCCGAACATTCATCCATCCATCCACCATCATCATCTTTATATTATTTGTTGCCATCGTACAACACCGGCCATCTGTTTCTTTTGTTTATTCTTCCTACATCTTTCAAGCAAACCACCTCGGGCATTATGTTCCACGTGTTGAACGAGTGATCGTTATCATATATATTTTTTTTTGTTTTTATTTAAAAAAAGGAAGAGAAATATAAACTTGTTGCAGTTTCATTATTATTGTAATGTACGCATTTCGTTAAAGAAAGAAAGAAAAAACAACCCTTAAGATGTTTGCTTAATTTGTATGGAAGTTTTGTTATTTGTTCCTTTGCTGTTGTAGCTGTTGCTGTTGCTGTTGTTTAAATTGCATCTGTTTTTTGCGTTTAATATTGTTGTTATCATTGTTATTTAGATGAAGTATATCACATGTAGAGATTTTAATTCCCTGTTATTTTGTATTAAGAAATGTTGTTTATTTTCCCAAATAAGAAATCCAGCTGGCATTTTAAAATTGCTTTTTCTCCGTGATGTTAAAATTCAAATATTCACGAAACCAAGAAAATAAGAAATTGAAAAAAAAAAAAAATGAAAGAAATATTAAGTTTCATATCCATTTTAAGAGTATTTATAAGGAATTGTGCTTCTGTTGGTAATTAGTTTTGAATAGGAGTTTACAGTCGACACATGGCGAAGGAGAGAGATTTTTATAAAAAGTTTCTTAGAAGCTGGCAGTGGGTAAGCCGACATTCGACTGTACATAAAATATTTTTAAGAATAAACTTAATTGTGAATTAAGCTTTGTTGTAAATAAAAAAAAAAATAAATAAAAAAAAATGCAAAAAAAATAATTACAAACATGTGACAATAATAAAAATAAGTGGAAACAAAAAGTAAAACTAATTTATATGAAGCAAATAGAGTGCATGTGATGGAGAGTAAAGAATTGCAATCCAAAAAGTAAATATCGAAAATTGTGCAACTCTGTTGGCAACTTTTAGTTTTTGTTGCATTAAATAAGAAGCAACAATAAAAACACTTTTGTAAAATATAAAACAGCAACATTGTGAATTAAAATCAGCAATAAAACAAAGAAATTCAGCGGGAAAATTTATTAAAAAAATTTAATACATGAAAAATATTCAAAATCTTCCTGAAGTAAATTTTGATAAAATTCTTATTGAAAAAAAAAAACATTAATATTTTATGTATAATTGGGTTGGTAAGAGCTTTTATTGCGATCGAGTTCCATTATCGCAAGTATAATCCGGCTACCAAGGACCATATCGTAAAGTGTGATAATTTTTACATGTGTGTGAAGATAAATTGTTTTACGTAAGAGCTTACGTCATGACATATCTAACACAAAAGTTAAATATGTTTAGTCGGGACATTGCCAACATAGCTCGATGGAACTTTTTGGTTTACATCTTTGCTTGTTGTTTTAAATGTGTCTTAACTAAGATAATTTTTTATAATCTCTACGGGAATTTGGCAATTTCTGGGCACATTTATGTTTGTCACTCATTCGGACCAATGAGAAATTAAAGCCAAGGGTCTATACTTATTGACTATGTTAGTGCGATTTCTCAATTGTATTTGAGAATTTTTCTATAACACTTGTTTGTCACTCAGTTAGACCAATGGGAAATTAAAGCCAAGGATCCATACTTATAGGGTATGTAAGTCCGATTTCTCAATTGTATTTGAGAATTTTTCTATAACACTTTTTTGTCACTCATTTGGACCAATGGGAAATTAAAGCCAAGGATCCATACTTATAGGCTATGTAAGTCCGATTTCTCAATTGTATTTGAGAATTTTTCTATAACATTTGTTTGTCACTCATATGGACCAATGGGAAATTAAAGCCAAGGATCCATACTTATAGGCTATGTAAGTCCGATTTCTCAAATGTATTTGAGAATTTTTCTATAACATTTGTTTGTCACTCATTTGGACCAATGGGAAATTAAAGCCAAGGATCCATACTTATTGACTATGTTAGTGCGATTTCTCAATTGTATTTGAAAATTTTTCTATAAAATTTTAAAACTTAAAATTTGGTAAATTTTGATGATCTCTACGGGAATTTGGCCATTTGTGGGCACATTTTTGTTTGTCACTCATTTGAACCAATGAGAAATTAAAGCCAAGGATCCATACTTATTAACTATGTAAGTGCGATTTCTCAATTGTATTTGAGAATTTTTCTATAAAATTTTAAAACTTAAAATTTGGTAAATTTTGATGATCTCTACGGGAATTTGGCCATTTGTGGGCACATTTTTGTTTGTCACTCATTTGAACCAATGAGAAATTAAAGCCAAGGATCCATACTTATTGACTATGTAAGTCCGATTTCTCAATTGTATTTGAGAGTTTTTCTATAAAACTTTAAAACTTAAAATTTGGTAAATCTTGATGATCTCTACGGGAATTTGGCCATTTGTGGGCACATTTTTGTTTGTCACTCATTTGGACCAATGGGAAATTAAAGCCAAGGGTCTATACTTATTGACTATGTTAGTGCGATTTCTCAATTGTATTTGAAAATTTTTCTATAAAATTTTAAAACTTAAAATTGTGTAAATTTTGATGAGCTTCTACGGGAATTTGGCCATTTGTGGGCACATTTTTGTTTGTCACTCATTTGGACCAATGAGAAATTAAAGCCAAGGATCCATACTTATTGTCTATGTAAGTCCGATTTCTCAATTGTATTTGAGAATTTTTCTATAAAATTTTAAAAATTAAAATTGTGTAAATTTTGATGAGCTTCTACGGGAATTTGGCCATTTGTGGGCACATTTTTGTTTGTCACTCATTTGGACCAATGAGAAATTAAAGCCAAGGATCCATACTTATTGAATATGTTAGTGCGATTTCTCAATTGTATTTGAGAATTTTTCTATATAATTTTAAAACTTAAAATTTGGTAAATTTTGATGATCTATACGGGAATTTGGCCATTTGTGGGCACATTTTTGTTTGTCACTCATTTGGACCAATGGGAAATTAAAGCCAAGAATCCATACTTATTGACTATGTAAGTTCGATTTCTCAATTGTATTTGAGAATTTTTCTATAAAATTTTAAAACTTAAAATTTGGTAAATCTTGATGATCTTTACGGGAATTTGGCCATTTGTGGGCACATTTTTGTTTGTCACTCATTTGGACCAACGAGAAATTAAAGCCAAGGATCTATACTTATTGACTATAAAAGTCCGATTTCTCAATTGTATTTGAGAATTTTTTTATAATATTTTGAAAATTGAAAAATAGGTTTTGAATCTTTTTCAACGGGTTTGTTAATGTTTAGAGCCGTGTTACTGCGCCTCTGTTGTTAAGTAGACATTTTATTAATTGTTTTACTTCGCCGACGGTTCTGCTAACCGACAAAGGAGTTCGCTGTGATGTACAATATCGTGCAACAGTACCAATTGCTGTTGGAATAGTTTTTAGTGACCACTGCTATGCCTTAATTAGTGGCAGCGCCACTAACACAATATATTGTAACTCTGGCTCGAAGGACCACACAATGAAAATAGTTTTGTTATAAGTGTAATAATTAAAAAAAAAAAAAAAAAAATCACACTTTCTTACTTTGACTATAATAAAATATAGTTGCTGTAGAAAAACGAATGAACCACTTATTTGCAGTTCACGAGTTTCTACTGTTGCCATCGTTAAGGCTTTTTTGGGCAAATGTTTCCCAGATGTGAGTAGATCGACGTTTAAACCCTAAGAGTAGGGTTTAAGTACGAGAATAGAGATTAAGTTGAATTTAATATCAGTATTTAATTTACTCTTTGAGTAGATTAGTTTTTTTTATTTTATTTTAGCGTCCATTGTGGATGATTTTAATCTAAACTAGGAAAAAAAATGTAATCTCAAAGATGAAATAAAGATGTTAAATCTCACAATTAAAAACCAACCCCAAACAAAGTTTTAGTCATGGTGTTCATATTCCTACTGGCACGAAAAGATTTTCCTGAGTTTGTATTTTTCCTAGTCTCTGAAGCTCTGATATTTTTATCTATGATTCAGTCAACAGTCATTACAAGTGCATTTGCCATTTTTTTTAAAAACTACTTTATATGTATATAGACTTCGACTTAATTATTCCTAATCTTTGCTTTGCCAGCAAAACAATAACAAATAATTAGTCATTTGTTTTTCTATTCAAAAACCTTGAAGAAATATATATATATATATTTTTTTTGTTATAAAAATATCATATTGTTTGCATTATAATTTAATATAAACATGCATAATTATAGTCGTTTACAATTTAGTCATCATCAACTGGTAACCCCAAACCATCGTCCATCCTACTCTTATTTTCCATTTTATTGTTTTCGTTTATTTGTGTTTTTTATCTTTCTTTCTTTCTTTCTTTCTGTTTTAACTAAATGTGTAAAATAAATTTATAAATTATGTATAGTATTTGTTGTAATGGCGATAATTTGTAGTAGCAAACCAACAGAAACTAATTCGGAAGTAACAAATTATATACAATCTGTTCAGTGACTACCCTTCACTCACACTCACGCTCATCAGTCCTGGGGTTGTAGTATTCACTAACTCCCCCACAAAAATTATGTGTTTATGGCTTAATAACAAACAAATTATTACAACAGCAATTGAGAGCTAACTAAGGAAAGAAGGGGCTGCCAAACGAACTGGGTGTAGGTCTGTCTGTCTGTCTGTTCATATGAAAAATTTTCGCGTTGTATAAGTTTTTTTTTTATTACTCTTATTTGAATATAAAAAATTTCAATGACTGTTGTTGTCTTGACTGGTTGGTTACCCACGAACTTTGTTTCTTTTTCCATGTTGAAAAGAAACTTATACGTTGCTACTTATTAAGTGACTGACTCACTGACTCATTGACTGATTACTGACTAAATGACTGTAAACAAGTTCAATATGATAAGAAAGAATATGTTTTCGTAAATGAAAGAGGAGAATAATAATAGCAAATCATAATAAATATTTTCTACTCTAGTGAAACTAAGAAATAGTTTGAGGTTAAAGTTCTTGTATTTCCTTCCCATTTCTCTATATTTTTTTTTTCGTGTACATGTGGATGTGTGCATGTGTGTGGTTAATAACGTATCAGTAGTACACCACACTGTATTTTTGTTTACTTTTTCTATCATTTAACAGGAAAAGTTTGTTATGTACTGGGAGGGAAACCCTTAAGCTGTGAATTACCCTCTCTCTCCAGTGTGTTTATAGGTAGACCACAACTAAAATTATTGTGAGAGCGAGCAGCAGTGATGAGTTGTAGGTTTCATTGGGTGAACCATAAAAATATTAATGAAAGCAAACAAGAAAAAAAAAGTAAACAAATAGAAAGTTTTTAAACTGTGCTGTGGGGGTAAGAGAAAATCAACAATTTAGCTTTTACTATTTTCACAATTTTTCTATTATGATTGTTGTTGTAGTTGTTGTTTTTAGTTTTCATAACTATAAACATCAAGGGAAGTTTAGAGGGTGAGAAAGAAAATAACAATTCTAAAGGTCAATGGCTTCTGTAGTTTTCTATGCAAAAAAAGGGATGAGAACAAGAGGCACTGCACGATATGATGGGGGGGGGGGGGGTGCATATAAAACTTTTTTGTATTATCCACCGTATGATCAAAGTTTCAAAAGATTTCTGGAATTAATTAAATGATTTTTTGCATGCATAAATACATACATACATAAATACATACATACATATCGCTAATATAGAAAGGCTTAATATAGAAAGGTCGTATCTCTTTTTTTTCAAAATCGGTTTGTTTACATTTTCTGGTAGACAAAACTCAAATACACCTCCCTTAAAAAAATTCAGTTTCCTATGTTAACGAATACCAGATTTACAGTAATTAAAAAAAGCCCAAACTAACTAACTAATTAAAGATTTTATTGAGTTTTTTCCTTCTCCTGTAAAGTAGTTTAACTGCCTAATCCACGATATCGAACGATGTCGATCGCTTGCTTTTTAGACGTACAAATTCTATCTTGCGTTCCACTAATAACCGATTTTGTTTAACTTATTAATTGTTTACTGGAAGAAAAGCTGAACATATAAATAAAATCGGTTATTAGTGGAACGCAAGATAGATTTTTTACGTCTAAAAATCAAGCGATCGACATCGTTCGATATCGTGGGCTAGGCAGTAAAAGTTGAGATACGACCTTTCTATCAGCGATATATTTATTTTTTTTGCATAGTCTATTATCTATTAAGTGGAATTTTAAATTTTTTTGTAAAATATTTTTTTTATTGCATATTTTTTATGTAGTCGATGTTGTAGTACCAAAATTCCCGTGTACTAAAATGGTTAGTTTTAAAATTTAATAAAAACTTGATAGTATTTTGTACTAAAATTTTAAATATTGTATGAAAGGATTAAAAAAAAAATTGTAGAGCAAATTGAATAAAATTATTTTTAGTACAAAAATCTTGTATTCTAAAAGAGTTAGTTTTAAATTTTAGAAGTAGTAATTAGTCCTTAGTACTAAAATTTTTAATATTGTATGAAAGGATAAAAAACATATATAGTGCAAATTGAATTAAGTATGATTTAGTACAAAAATGTTTGTACTAAATTTTTTTTTGCTCAATTATGAATATTTGAATAGTTAATGTGTACACATCTTTCGAAATAAAATTGTTTATATACTGAAAAAAATTTGTACTAAAGCGCTTTTAGCACAAAATTTTTAAATATATATAAATTTGAACAAAAATTTTAAATTAGACAGACGGGTCTGGTCAGCTTATGCAGCTACCTAATGCTTTTTGTAATGTTTACGGGTCAAACCACCAATAAGCTGACGATATGAAAATAAAAGCTATTTAAAATGATAGAAATGCAAATCTTTGTGTCTTAATTTAATGGCGGTACATACAAATCTTAAGCTATTAGAAAAAGCCACAGCCAAGCTCTTTTATTTTACTTATTTTATCTAGAATCGGCAGTAACCAGTGTTTTTTATGACCTTCTTATAATTAAAAAAATACAAGAAATTATTTTGATAAATAAAACGCCCTTGGCAAAAAATTTTCTGTCTTCGGTACGATAGAGAAATAAAGAGAGACAGAGAGAGACACAATTACTCAAAGGAGAATTAAAATAAATAAAATCAAACGGTTTTAAACAGTGTTGTCGAATAGATGATTATTGCCTTCAACGACAAGACGTTAAACCAGAAATTGTCAATTATGAAATTAATTACATTTTATTGATAAAAATCTTTTAATCAAAAGAAATATTGACATTTAACAAATAACATAACGGAATTAATTTTCATGTCAGTTAACAAAAGTTTGTAGTGTTTGACAGCCCTTTTTGATAAATGAAGGGCAAATCATTTAAATTTACTTGGATTCTTTTTGTTTTTTTTTTCTACAAAACCTTGCTGTCATGTCAAGATTACAAAAAACCCATTAAAGGCTTGAAGAGTTTCTTTTGTGAAATTTCCAAATGAATTTTATTATTCTTAACTACATACGTATGACGAGTACGTACATCAACAATTGACCTTAATTCGCTCTCGCTCACTCTTTGTTGTTTGTTTGTTGTTACTGTATCGAAAAAAAAAAACAAAAGAGAAAACCTTGAACCAGTTGGGAAGTCAAGCTTGACATCCAAAACCTTTTGTTATTAATATGGTCGTAATCAGGGATTTTTATTAATCAGACATCATTTAATTATTTTTATATTTCATACTTGAGTTATTAATTTAAATAAATGTTGTTGTTGTAATTATTTAAATTAATAATTTCTGTACATACATATGTATGTTTTCTTTACAGATTAAAAATCTTACAAATTTAGCCGATACTTGTCCAAGTATTGGCAAAACTGCCACAGTCGCTAACAGTTCATCACCCAACAGTAGCAACTATACAAGTCCCTCCAAATTGGGTGGCACTGATTCTAATAATCTTCTTCATCAGCAGCAGTTGCAGCATCAGCAACAAAACTCCTCCTCATCTTCGTTAACATCTTCGCCAGCATATGCTGGTGTAAAATTGCGCAAATTTTCCGAACGTAGTTTAACAACGTCTGCTAACGAAGGCGCCGTTGCCGGTGGTGCCCGTTCCCATTCATATCGAATATCGATGGCGAATTTGGAAGAGACACAAGAATCCGAACTTGATGTCATCTTGGGAGAATTAAGTCTTTTGGAGGCACAAATTACCACAGGCGATGCCAATTTCCTACCGGCAGCGGGAGCACCTGGTGGCATGTGTACCCCCTCGTCGACACGCACACATTCACGCACAAACTCCACCATATCGGGTGCCACCTCTATATCGGGGTCCTCAGAGACTGGTAGCAGTAGTACTTCACATTCGTTATGTTCCTCTTCAGGTATCTCAGAAAATGGCAGCCATAGCACACACAGTCACAGCCATAATCCTAATATGCAAACACTCAATGGTATGGGAGGAGGAGTGGGTGGTGGTACCACTAGCCTGCGAGAGCCCCGTACTGAATCGCCCGATAATGATTCAGCTTTTAGTGATACTGTTTCGTTGCTATCGTCCGAATCCTCTGCCTCTTCGGGCATGAGTTCAGCTTTGCATCATAAACGTTTGTTGGTCCAACAGCCCTGTCTACCACTTACGGGTCAAACAAAAGCGGCCAAAATACAATTGGCCTTGCACAAGCTTGAATCGGCCCCCATAAGGCGTTTGTTTGTTAAAGCTTTTACGGCCGATGGGGCATCAAAATCGTTGCTGGTGGATGAGCGTATGACATGCGGGCATGTAACACGTCTATTGGCCGATAAAAATCATGTACAAATGCAACCAAACTGGGCGCTAGTAGAGAATTTGGGAGACCTACAAATGGGTGAGTACAAATAAAAAAAAATAGTATTTTAAAGCAAAGAAAACAAAGCAAAGAACGTCATAATAAAGAAAATGGAAGAAACTCAAAAAAGGGGGGCAACAAATTAAGAAAAGATTTTTGCTTGGATTTTTGGCAGAAAGTGAACAAGAAAAGCGAAAACGAAAACTAAATAAAAGACAAATTCTATCAAAGTAGAGCAAAAATCAAAAATAGATGGAATGCAATTGATGTGACTGAAACCTAGAGAAAAATGTACAGAATATAAAAATTTGCTCAGTGTAAAATTTTTAGAATAATTTGGGAGAACGATTTCTTTATTAAATTTTTATGATTTTTAATTGATTTTATTATTTTATATTTATTTAATTTTCTTCACACACACACACACACAAAAACACACAGTTTTTATTTACAAACACTTAATTGAAACACGTTTTGCCATTTTTATTTAGGTCACTCCGTTATAGATTTTTTTTTAAATCTTCAAATTAAAATATTGTATTTTTGAAGTAAATATACGATTTTTGAAACTTATATTTTACAAAGTTAGGCTTATATTCACAGACCCAATTGATATCTTAGTTCAATAAGGCAAAAAGGTGATTTTTAAAGCGCTAATATGGCTACAGCGATCTCTAGTCAAAATTTCCCGAAACTAAGCTTTTGATACAGATGAGTTAAAACTTTTAGCACAAACACATATGTACATTTTTCTATGCCTTTTTACATCCGAGATTTTTTGCACTAAATATCCTGCTACCTGTTTGCACTCGAAAGTTTAGAGTTCCAATATTTTTCATTATTTAATCTTTAAGTAAGTGAAATTTTAGTACTAAAAAAGCAGGTATTTTTGTGTTAAAAATTTTATACTGATAAAATTTAAAATTTTATTTAAAATTTTCAATTTTAGTTTTTTTTTTATGAAATTTATTTTTATTTCAAACTTATGATTTTAGTAGGTATAGCTTTTTTGTAAAAAAATAAACCTTTATGTATAACTTATAAAAAAATTTGTACTAAATTTATTTAATTATTAATTTAAATTTGGTATATTGGTTCTAAACTACATATTTATATTTTGTGGTATGAAAAACATTTTATTAAAATTTTTTTTATTATAATTTTTAAAAAAAATATTTAAGTTTTTTAATAAGTTTATACATAAAACCTCAGTTTTAGGCAAATTATAGCAGTAGCAGACTTTAGTACTAAAGTTTTTAGCGTTACTATGTGTTGTACTAAAAATATTTTTAATTTTTTTAGTACTAACACATTTTACTACCAAAAATCTTAATACTAAATTTTCTTTTAGTAAAGTTGTTCAATATTGTGTGAAAAAAGTAAAAACTTGGCTTAGAATACAAATTCTATAGGCGTAAATCAAATCCAAAATCTGCTTTCTTTCTGTCTCTTTTGTGTTCCCTTTTGTCCAGTTGAAAGATGCGCTTGGTATGAACAACCACCAGTAGCAATAGCAGCTGAAGTAGGATCCTGTAAACCCTAAACCCTGCAATAGCCACCTTATGATGTTCTCTTTTTTATGTTGTGAACTTTGCTCATTTTCTTTGCCCTTTATGGGAAGTTTGTTTTCTCTTAATATTTTATTATTTTTTTTGCAACAGAGCGTCTCTTTGAGGATCACGAACTATTAGTGGACAATCTAATGACTTGGAATTCGGATGCTGGCAATCGTGTTCTCTTCCAACAAAGATCTGATAAGATCTCACTTTTTATACGTCCCGAATTGTATTTACCCGGTCCGCAAATGGCACCAGGCTCACAACATGATGAGCACACTAGATCCATGCTGTTGGAGGAATTTTTCGAGACCAACTCGGAAATAGCAGTCGATGGACCCTTGTATATGAAGGCTGATTCGAAAAAAGGATGGAAACGTTACCATTTTGTTTTGAGATCATCGGGTCTCTATTATTTTCCTAAAGAGAAGACTAAAAATGTACGAGATTTGGCATGTTTGACTTTGTTTAACGGCTACAATGTTTATCGAGGTCTGGGCTGGCGCAAGAAATGGAAGGCACCTTCCGATTATACATTTGGTTTTAAATCGGCCGTGGATTCAAGTTTAGGAAAAACTTGTCGCACTTTGAAAATGTTGTGTGCAGAGGATTTGGAGACCATGGAGAAATGGTTAACAGCCATAAGAGTGGCTAAATATGGCAAACAACTGTGGGATAATCACAAGGCCTTAATGGAGGAATTAACCGGTGACGGAATATCACAAAGTAGTTTCGCTGTGAGCATGAGAAGTGAATCGATAAGTAGCATTAGCTCGGCTGTGCCATCTCAATGTGGTAGTGTTTCATCGGCTATATCCTCAATGTCGACCTCTTCCAGTGGCGGAAGGATATCGAGAGCCTCCTCATCTTCCTCTAGCGGTTGTTTGTCAGACGATAATAATGGCTTTGACTCGGAATTTACTACAGGAACCATCAAACGCAAACCCTCTATGAAACCCAATTTACCTTTAACCACCATGACGCGTCAGCTAAAGGAAGTGGGCGAAATAACACAGGCCGGTAAGGATGATCTAAATAATTCACCCGAACATAGCGGCACCTTGACCAGACGTCACAGTAGACGCAAGTCGCAAGAATCAAACGGCAGTGGCACTTTGAAGAGAAGACCTCCAAATGCCGGTTCTATGATTGTGACTGGTTTGACGAAGCGAGGTTCAGCGGAAAGTATGAATGCCAACAATTCTTCAGGTTCTTCGAATTCAACACCCACACCCACGCCTAGTATATGTGCTAAGCCCTTGTTGGCAGCTATAGGTGGAGGAGTTTATGAAACTCTGCCACCTCCGCCGTCTCAGGTGCTTAATGCAGGCAGTCAACTAGATGTTATGTGCTCTTCCACCTTGTCGTTGGACTCATTGCCACCGCCTCCACCACCTTCCGCTTTAAATGAGGTTGAACCCGATGTTTATGGTTCGCAAATGTCTTTGGTTTCTTTGCCACCTCCTCCGCCACCAGAAGAGCAAAATTTTATACAAAACTCTGCAGGTATTTTAACAACTCACCAACAGGTATATGCTGCGGTACATAAGGCCCTACCACCGGCCGTACCCGCCAAGCCTATTAAACCGGCTGTGAAATTGGCACCACCCTATAAAAATCCACCCGACTACAAAGGCAATGGTAGCAATTTGAGCGCCTCCAACCCTCATACTCATGCACCGCCACCAGTACAGAAAAAAGTATCTTTTGCTGACTCGCCGGTGCTGTTGAGAAGGAAAATGCATTCACCGGAACCTTCTCAACAGCACCAGGAACCTTTTTATGCTCCTGGGCCATTGCCACCGCCTCGTAATGATCTCACACGTCTCTCCAACTGTTCATCTAACATATCTTCAGTGTCCCAACAAGACTTTGGCTCACCAAAACGTTTACAGGAATCGAACTCTAATCCTCCCAGAGATTTTCTCAAAGACCTGCAACGTGTCATGCGCAAAAAATGGCAAGTGGCGCAAAAATGTAAACTTGAACCGGCCACTACTCCACATGAGGTTTTAGGTTTTAGGGATTTCTCTTCAGAGGAACTATTGGCCCATAGTCTTAACTCAAACTCTCATTATTATCGTGACACGGGCAACGTAAGCAATTGGGTGCAGGAACACTATGGAGCCGGTGCCCCGCCACCACCCATGAATGAATATGCTTTGTATGAAAATGTTCATGCTTCGAATAGTCCTAATAATATTTTACTGGAACCACAATTTCCCAACCTGCAAACACAACACAATAATATGGCCAATAATACAACAAATGCGGAGGCCGTAGCAGCAGTAGCTTTGGCGGCTGCCAATCAACAGCGTAAAAAACGTCCTCCACCACCGCCTCCCAAACGCAGTGATTCAACACACTTGACCCATCGTGTTTAGTGTTTCATGGTAACGTGCTTTCGGGCACGAACGCGGCGTTATATGCATTATTTTGGCCACAATAGTGGCAACACTAGGTGAAACCCTATAATAATACACATTTTAAAGAAAATTTTACTAAACATAAAGAAAAGATTTTTAACAAGAAAAGAAGATTTAGGTATTTGAAAAGTCTACATACTTATATTTTAAGTCTACTTTTTTTTTAAAATTTAAAAAATCTCGAAACAAAAATGACCCAAAAAATTATCATTATTTTTCAAAACTTTTCTAAAAATCACTTAAGATTTCTAATTATTTCTTTTATAATTTCTACAAAAATAAGTATGTAAAAATGTTTTATCTAAAATATTAAGCCATTTAAAAAGAAGAATAAGTATGCATATAAATATTAGTTTAAGTTAAATGTTCCTTTAAAGAAAACAAAAAAAAAAAAGAAGAAGAAAATTAACCCTCTTGTTGCTCTTTGGGAGGAGTAAATATTTTCTCGTATCAAAGGTATACATTTTTTAAATAAATTGTAAAAAAATATTATGAATTATAAAAATACTATATGAATTTTTTTTAACGCCTTAAAGTATGCAATACGTATGAGTTGAAAATATTTGTTTATGAAAATTGAATGGTATATTCGTAATAAGTATGAAATATATAAATTTTAAATATAATTTCTGCTATTAAAAGGCAAGGCTATATTTTGTTGCACTTTTTGTGGTTTGACTATGGAAGTAATTTAGAGAAGAGCTAAACCGCTTTATTGGTATTTATTTGCTGATGTGCGCAATCTATATTTCTCTAAAATTGGTCAAGTATTTTGGTAGTTATAAACGTTTCAAGTTGCAAGTTTAGTTTTGTATTTACAAATTGTCGAAAATTTCGATTTTGTCTTACGGACACATTATCTCTAAAGCAGACTTTTGTTTACGTAAGCAATAATTTCTGTTTTCTATATGGCGTAGTAGAAATTTTCTAAAATGCGTATTACACGACATTCATACATAGTATAGTATGCAAGACTATTTTTGCTTTTTAGCATCTTAAAGTATGCAACAGCTTACGGACAAATCTTTCAGTTTAATCTTTTGCCTAAGATTTGGTAGCAAATTTTTACCTTGAATGTTTTTAATATCTGGTTATAATTTAAAAGAGATGTTTAGGATTTAGGCAGCAACTTAAAGTATGCAACATAAAGCAAATAGTTTCCATAACTGGATCTGACAACTTGCTTCCACTGTGAGATTATTCTATGTTGTATTTAACGGTCCATGCGGCTATGGCGAAGGTAGGTTCACTCAACGAGATATCAAGGCTCAAATCGTTACATCCGTAAACGTACAGCTCGTCACGTAATTACTGTATTATTGGATGGGAAATTACGTGACGAGTTGTACGTTCACGGATGTAAAGATTTGGGCCTAGCATCTTAAGCAGCTAGTCGACACAACATTTGCTATGGAATTTCTTAAAACTTATTCAATAGTCTTAACAATAGTAAGCGTTTCAATTTATTTTTTTTTTTTTTGCTAATAAAAGTTTTAAAAATTCTTCTTCAACTTACAAGTCTAGTTTCTATCTGCAACGCTACCCATGTTCTCCTTCAATTTTTTTCTAAGCAGAATTAGAAAATAGATTTTCTCTCAAATCTGCTGCTACCTTGCGAGAAGGGGAATCGGCTTGGGTGGCGGTGCGAGTTAGGCGCAGTCTTTTTTAAGATTCAACCTCTGCTGCGAGCTTGAGGGCAGTAGTGCCAGTAGCAAGGTCTTCATAGGGATCATTAGAGGTTGTTTCGGCGGCATTGCGATTAACAAACTCTACGTCAATAATAATATCAACTATTCCCTCCGCACCGACTCCAGCCGATTGTTCATCCAGTTCGATTGTTTTATTAATACTTTTTATTAATTCTCCTGGAAAATTCTGACTTTTGTTGGCGTTTCTTGCACTAACTTGCGCAGGCTGGAGTTTGGCAGGAGACTGGTTTTTGCGGCTCATGTTGTTGGTTTGGTTGAATGAGGATTGATAGTATTTGTCAGATTTTGCGATTGGAATTCTTGATTCTGTGGGTTTTGCGGTATTTTTTTTCCGAGAGTGGTGTTGGCTGAAGTGGTTAGCGCGTTGACTACTTAGCTACCAATGACTGGGGGCCTGGGTTCAATCCCTCGCCCAAAGCAAGTCAATCAACATCATTAATTTCTCTAATGTACATTAGTGAGACATTGTATTAATTGTTGTCGGACTATTTAAGTGATGAAGGCATAGCACTGGTCCCTAAAAAACTGTTCCGACAGCGATTGATGCTGTTCCAAGCTAAAGTACACAACATCGCCCTCGTTCTTTGTCGGTTAGCTGAAACAACGGCGAAGTAAAACAATTAATAAAATGCCTGCTAATACAGCTTAACAAAGTTAATGCGTCTACTTAACACCGGAGGCGCCTCAACACTGCCTTAAAAATTAACATAACGCGCAAAACAGAGTTGTAAAAGAGTTAAGCCTTCTAAATTTTCATCATCTATCTTCCCTACTCTATCCCTCTTTCTGAGTTCTGGCGCAATGCATTGCAAAGTAGGGGTCATCCCCTGCTCCTAAGAAAAAGTGTCTAGTTTAGTGCTTTTCGCCTCTCAAATTATGAAACAATTGAAAGACTTTTAGATGAACCAAAAACAAATAAATGTTATTTAAAAGGTTGAGAAAAAAATAATTATATTTTTTATATTCATACCATATTTTTTTTTATAACTTCATTAGTATGGAATAAAAGTATTAGAACGTCGAAAAATTGTAAAATTTAGAACTTTTATGCAACTTAAACTTGTATAAGGTCTTACGGAATTAATTAGCAACTTAAAATATGCAACATAATGCACATTTATCAGCGTGGAATAAAAGATATCAGAAAGCATAAAAATAGTAAAACTAAATTTCTCAAAATCTTTTTAATTGATCTTCAAATTGCAAGAATTGAAAATCGTTCAGATTAACGAAAAAGAAATTTTGCTTCACTTAAAATTTTATCAAAGATGTTAATAATTTCAAGCAACTTAAAGTATGCTACAAAATGTAAATTTTGTGTATAATTGCATCAGCATGAAATAAAAATGTTTGAAAGCTTAAATATTGCACGGCTCACAGTTTCAACTTTTAATATATTTTAAAACGTTGTAACTCATTTATTGGAGAAGCAAAATTGAAAAAAAATAGTTTCAGCAAAGAAAATAATGAAATAACTTTTTTAGCGATACAGCTTCTGGAAGCTTAAAAAGCTATAGAAGAAATCATACAACAGGAAGTGAAATCGTTCAAAGATCTTCTCGCTCTAAAACTGTCTTGAAACAACGGCGTGAAAATAAATCGCCTAAAAGTAGACTTTCATGTCAGATTATAAATATTCGACCAACACAAATTGAAAATAATACATTTTAAAATGATGCATTGGATAAGTTTTCATCAAAAATCACAAATTTTTTTAATGTACATCTTCAACAGACTTGAGTAGTCCAGCAATTAATTTTATTTCACAATTAGCTAAAATATCCCCCTAAAGTATGCACTGCAACTTAAATTCTCTCTCTCTTCATGTTCAGAATCTATAGGGTTTTTTTTCGAATTTCAGCATAAAATTCTAGGCGAATTCGAACAGGTTTGTTTGAAAATCAATTCTCAGGATACCTAATCCTTTAGGACTATAAAACATTTGGTTGTAAATTTAGCGATATCTAAAAAAACATTCTTACGATCTTTATCATTAAAATGTTTACTGAGAAGATGAAGCTGAATGTTAAATTTTTTTTTTTAAATTTTATATGATTAATCGTTTATAAATTTTGTAATACCTGCATACTGAATGATCGAAAAATTTAGTAAAAATTATGAAAATTCATTCAAAAATTGGAAAATTGTTTAAACTATTTACTGCCTGTTCGCCGATGTCGAAGTAGTTCTTTCTTTCGAACAATTACATATAAAACAAAAACAAAATTTTTGAATAGATTAATTCTAAGGTAGATAACACGATTAACACAAAAATAAATAATTAAGAAAACACAATAAAAATGGTTCAGAAATCTTATTTGGAAAAATTCGAAATTTTTTAATTAGATTAAACATTTTTAAACTTTCATCGATTAAGTAGAAATATAAATTATGTATATCTTCCAAAATGAAATGTGTACATGTACATTTTAAATAGTTTATTCGATTAATCAAGAAAGAACGAATGAAGAAAAATGCAAAAAGACATGCATTCAAAAAAGTTGTAAATAAATTTTAGTATCTAATTTAAAAGATTCAATACAAAATAAGAAAACCCATTAAAACTTATTGTAAAATAAATTCACTCAGACAAAGCAATTTTTAATTTTCTCTTTTTTTAAAGCAATTGCTCGGTAAAGTCCGTTCTATTCCTTTTATTCGATTAATAGAAAAATAAATTAATGCCAGTAAATTGATTCAAAAATTATTTTATGATTTGGTTGTTTTTTTAAATCATTTACGATTATTCGGATAATTGACAAACCATTTATTCGATTAATCGTTAATTAATTTTTTTTTAATTAATCGAAAAAGTGAAATAGAAAATATATCTAGATTTTTATTTAATTATTTGTATGTTTGTTTAGCTTTCGTAAAGATTATCCGGAGATGTTGCAAATAATTTATTCGATTAAATATTAAAAAGTTGATATTATATTAATCGCTAATTAATGTATAATAATACGATTGAAAAGTTGTACAAAATGAAACATTTGTTGGGAAAAACGGCAAAAATATTTGAATAATTATTTGAAAAAAAAAATTGATTACAATAATCGAAATACACATACATACTTACATCTTGTGAAAAAATATGTTTTAAATTTTTTTAAAAAAAGTCTAGAAGGCATTTGTTTTGCAATCGACTAAATTTATTAAAGATTATTCGAAGAATTTTGCTAATTTTTCACACATCATTTATATCAATTTAGATATATCGAGAAAATCAAGTCGAAATTATGGTTTTCGTATTCTAAATTTTCGAAACGATTATAAAGAAATAAAAAAAAAAATTTAATCGATTAATTTAATCGATTATTACTAAATGAAAAATAAGTTGTTTTTTGTAAACTCAGCTTCTTAAGTTTTCTAAGCGATTCTTTGTAAAAACAACAGAAATTTTTCGAATTTATTTATTTATTCGAATTTATTTGATTAATCCAAGCAATCAATTCAATCAAACAAATCAGCTATTTAATGGGTCGATTATGGATGGCAACCGAACTCCAGTTGCGTTGTCAGTTGCTGACAATTGTATTACGGATGGCAACTGAGAGGTTCCAGTTTCAGTTGCTTTTTAGTGCTTTTCTGGCAACCACAAATTTTCAGTTGCCGGCTGGGAACGCAACTGAAATTCGGTTGCTATCCATAATCGAGCCATAAGAAAATTCAAAAATATTTGTACACTATTTTTAGTGTAACATGTATGCAGCGAATCTAAAGAACCAACTGAAACGACGAATAATCGGTCAAGCGAATAAAACAAAAATTACTTAAATGATAATAAAAAAAAATTATTCAGAATAGCCCCGCTACAAACTCATGAATTTCAAGCATAAACAAACGATTAACCTGAAAACCGAATAATTGATAAAATTGATAAATATTAATATAATATGGTAATAAGTGTTGCCGCTTTTGTACTAAACCAGTAGAAATTTACGAAATACAGAATAATTGTTTAGGCAAATAAATTATGTAGTTTTATTCGAAACGATTATTCAGACTTTCGTGACAAAATTTTGTGTGATTTGATATATTTATTTAAGCAGACTTTTGTGTAATACAGAAAGCTATGAGCGCAGGGCTTGACACAGATGGGATGGACATATTAACTTGCATAAAAATAGGAAAATATAATAATTATTCTTCTGCAATAACGAATTTATTTTGCTAAAAAGTTCTTTTCAAATACTTGAAACTTTTTTGTTTTGAAATCTTTTTTGCCATTTAAACGAATTTTATTTCAATGAAATATTTTGAAATTAAAAGAATTTTATATACATACATACATAATTATCATTAAGCCTCTTTAAGTAAAAATACATTTTGTAAATTAGTTAAATTATATCTATTGACAATTTTTTGATCATTAAAATAAGAATTTTTTTTAGATTAATAGATTTCCCAAATTAAATAAATTAAAACATAAAAAGCTGCTGATGTGAAGAAATAATTTTAAGTTTTCGGAATTCATGCCTAAGCAGGAGACTGGAAGCTTTTTTTTCTGGCAATCATTTCTTTATTTTATTGAATTTGAAAAAACCTAAAATATTTCATGCTTTTTAAGCAGAATTACTTTGTTATGGATTTTCAATCGTCAATATCAATAAGTATGTAAATCTTAAGTCTAAAATAAATATAAAAACACAAAATTTCAAAAAGTACTCAATTTTTAGCGCTTATTAAGGTTTTGATAGCTAAACATCCTAAATTGTAGTTTTGAAATTAAAATTTATTTCCTAAGAAAGAGTTGTGGCAATTTTGAAAATTGATTTTGAAAAAAAAAACATTACATTGTTATTAAAATTACCTTTTAATAAAAAGTACATTTTATTAAAAAATACGATTGATTAATTCAGTATGTTCCAATAAGAAGTACGCTTAAATAAAAAGTATGTTTAAAGCTACCTTTTAATAAAAAAAACCTTTTAATAAAAATAAACTTTTATTAGAGTGTATGGGATGTTTTTTTTTTTTTGTAGAGTGACACAAGTTTAAATCGTCAAATAAAACAACGATATATATTTTTAATATCAATGAAACGGGATTTACTGGAAAGAAAATTTTATGAAATTATTGTTTAAATATGATTTCTGCCATTTTGCCGCCACGGCTGGCGCGTAGAAGGCGAAATCTGGAACATTTTCAACAACTTTTCGCAGCATTTGCGGCCATATTTTGCCGATAACTCTTCGAATGTTGATTTCCAGATGTTCAATTGTTTGTGGTTTATCGACGTACACAAGTAACTTAATATAACCCCAAAGAAAATAATCTAATGGGGTTAAATCATACGATCTTGGTGGCCAATTAATTAGACCATGACGTGAAATTATTTTTTCATCAAAAGTTTCTGTGAGTAAATCAATTGTAGCGCCCGTTGCACGACGAGTTTGACGAATAGAACAATTATTTTGATTAAAAACTTCAACAATTTGCGCGCGTTGCTCTGGTGTAAGTTTATTCATAATGAAATTTCAAAGCAAACTAAACAAAAACCAACTATCAGCTGTTAAATCGGTGCTCAAATAAAGCAGCGATGCCAACTCAAAATTGTGACACTCTATAAAAAACACCCTATATATTTAAATAAAAAGTACGTTTTAATAACGAAAGAAGTCGCATATATCGCCTAAGAAAGTGTTGGAATATTCAAAAAAACTCCGCCAGCTAGCCGGAACAGCCTAAAACTGCAAACCTTTAAAATGAAATGTATCTTTTGATTTTTAAAACTGTCACTGCTTTTTCATAAATATTTAAAATTTCATTTAATTTGTTATTGGCATATTCCACTGTACTTATAATAAACAGATAATAATAATAGTTGAAAAATAAAAAAAAAAAAAAAAAAGAATCCATTTCGATACTTTTTGTGAAAATATCACGTTTTCTAATTTTTTTATGATATTTTTTTTTTCACAACAAAGAAATAAAAATAATACAAGCTTGTTCCTAATAATCAAAATAATTTTAGTTTCTTTTCAAAAATACAAAACATATAATTTAGAAAACAACAACAACAGCCCTTTTAAGCTAGACTTTAATTTTGTTTAATAAAACACACCCTAAAGTATACTTTAAATTTATTTAAACTTTACATCAAAGTAAATGTTATGTTGTAATTTATTAGATTATAATACTGTATATTAACCAAAAACAAAACTAACAAAACGGAATTAATTAACAAATATTTTCTAACGATATTTAAGTTTAAATATAAAATAATTTTTATTACAAGTAAATAAAATACGCAAGAAAAATCAATTGTAATTGTAATTAAAACTATTAAGTGTGCCATAGGCCAAATAAAACTTCTTAAAAAATTAATTTATATACAATTTAATCGAATAAAAAATGTATAATAAACTTATTTTAAATGTTGTAAAGAAATCTAAAATATTTTATACAACAGCTGTTTTTAAATAACCTAAAAATAGGCTTAAGTTTTTTTTTATAAGTTGGCTTTTCTCAATTATTTTGCTAAGAAATTTGTATATTTTTAAAACTAAAATATTTGTGAACATATTTTTCTAAAACCAAACATCAAAATAGACAAGCGAATTTTATAAAGAAGCTACACTCGGCTACAATTAGCTTTGGAAAATGTCTTCTTGGAGAATGTTGCCAAAAATTGTGGGGCGAAAAATTTTTAACAAAAAGACAGATTGACACAAGTCGAATTCATTACCAGGTGGATGCAGTGGCGAATTCGGGCGAATTTATCCATTACACACACTGTCAAATTTGGTACATATTTTTCGGCGCCATTTTTATGTAATATATTTTGCATTCAGAATTTTGACAGCGTAGGTAATGAATTAGCCGTTTACACAAACGAAATGCCTGTTGTTTGTTTTGTTATTGTTGTAGTCGTGCATATACATACCTGGTAATGAATTTGCCTTGGTATGAAATCTGAGAGAAATTTGAATTACAAGCGACGATGTTATGAATTCGCTTTGAACAAATACATGAAAAACATGTTTTCAAGGCGATGTCATAACAGCTGTCCGTTCTCGCCACTTGTAAGTTATATCTTCCTGAGAAGTAAAAATGTGTTTTTCACACATTTTTGACATCCGACAAGGAAGATATTTTTCAAAGTGAATTACGGAGAGTGTAAACGTTCTTTGAAAATTTAGATTAATTTTTGCTTAAAGCAAAATATTTTTTTTTTAATTTGAAAAAAGAAATAAACAAAATAATAAAAAAAAATGGAAGAAATAATTGGTTTGAATTGACGCTTTTATTTTTGTAAAAATGCTTTATATTTTCCTATTTAAAGACTATTAAAGACAAGACACATACATACATACAAACATACTGTTACTCTAGACTATAATAATAGACTGTAGACTCTAAGCTGTAGCATAGACTATAGTTTAAAAAAAATCCAAAATTTTCTCTACACACTTGTTTAACTCTCTATTGTTTTTTTTTTACAAATTTCCCAACCAAAACGAAAGAAATAACTAATAAATAATCTCCCCTGTTATAATGCCTTAAAATATGCAAAAATATTTATTATAAATACAAACTACGCCATTATTTGTAATATATTTATATACTCTTGGATGTCTTAATAAATGTCTACAAAACTAAACTATTAATTTATAACAAAAAAAAAACATAAAAAATTATTGCTATAAAAATATTACAAAACGAAAAAACATTAACAAAAAAACTGTTTATTGTATCAATAAATAATTTATTGCGTCATCATTAATCTGTTTTAGAAAACAGCAAAATAAAGAAACGCTTAGATATATGCTTAACAAATAAAAGTAAAGTAGAAATTGTTAAATAGAGGATTCGAAAAGAAAATATAAAAAAAATCAGT
This sequence comes from Lypha dubia, assembly GCA_947311025.1. NCBI lineage: Eukaryota > Metazoa > Arthropoda > Insecta > Diptera > Tachinidae > Lypha > Lypha dubia. Next base: position 4,660,676 of record OX371262.1, on the reverse strand, counting down.
AGAAGGAAAAGTTTGAAGAAAATATTGTTGGTATAAAATGAGAAAAATGAAATTAATTCGCAAAGAAAAATGTAAAAGTGGTTTCCATTACTTTTCATTTAATCTAGTGCATACTTTGAGGCTGCAGGGTGATAAGGATTAACGTTTTCATAACTTATTTCGATTTGTGAGATTACAAAGCAACAGGGCCTGTTCGGAAATGCATCACTGCGCCGCATCTGATGCGCATGTGTGATTAGTTTGCTCAGCTGAAACAAAACAGCATATGCAGTGTTACCAGCCGTTGGTTTTCAGAACGTACAACGCATCAGATGCGGTGCAGTGATGCATTTCCGAACATGCCCACACTCTCATACTATGTTCACACGAAGAACTGAAATACTAGGTTCGCTCCATGAACCACGATGGCGAATCTATGTGTTCACACGACACATTCTAGATTGGTTCGTACTTCGTTATTTAATATTATTTATTGTGTTTCCATTTTATTTAATTATTTACATAAAATAAATATATGCTTTTTATTTGTTCAATGCTTTTATTAAAATTTAGCACTTATCAATTGAAGCACAGCCGCGAATAACGTTGTAAGTGACAAATTGCAAATTGTTCAGGAGAGTAAAAAAACATTTTTTAAAGGCAAAATTATATATTTTTAAAATTTTTTTTTACCTTCTCAAAAATGATAATAATAAAAACTTATATTCAAAAAATCAAGAAATTTTTATTTGAAATTACATGTTAATTTACTGTTTAAAAATTTTTTTAGTGGAAAAACGTTTTATATCCAAAGCGCGATGTCAGTTAAAACGTTATTCCACTACAGCAAGCATCATGCAAAATGGCTTTTAAAACGTTATTCCACGATGCAAAATGTTATTGTCGCAAAGAAAACATTCCTATTAAAGACAATTTTGTTTAATTGATTTATATTCTTTAAATAAAGGATAAATTATAAAATTTTATATATTTATAACAAATAAAAATTCATTCAACATCAAAACAAAAATTTGTATCCAGAAAATTAAATTCGAAAATTAATTCGATTAAAGACGATAAAAAACATGTTTGTTCATTGTATTTTTTTCATAGAAATGATAAAAATGTTGTTGTATTTGACTTATGCTAATTTTTTTTACAAATGAAGTAGCATTGGCAATCACAAACCTATGTAACAAAAATTAAAATAAAAAATAAAATGTTGCGGACTTAAAACGTTTTTCCATGTTACCTGCTCTGGAGCGTTTTTTTTAGGTATACTTTTATTTTTTCTTGTTATATACGCATTTCCACTATTTCTCAACCTTATAATTTTATTGTCTTTCCAATTTTCAACATCAACTTTCCTTTTTGTACCTCTGTTCCACTTATCAATTACTTTCGATAATTCCGTTCGCATCATTTTGAATGTAACTTACAACGTTCTTCCACTGACTGTCTTTTTCTAATTGCATTTCGATAGCGATAAGGAGCATAATTTTGGCTAATTTGGTGTTTGAGTAATGTAAGAGAGTAATGTTAACGGTAATATGCAAAAAAACATGTTTTGCAAAAAATGGCATTTGAAACGTTATTCGCGGCTGTGCTTCAATTGTTTTTCTTTGTTAAAATGTTTTTGGACAACTAGTTCAGATAAACTAGCGATAATTTGTTATCAAAATTAGAGATGATGAAACACGTAGGTTCGCGCTCAAAATTTTGTATGGCGAAACATGTAGGTTCAATCAAGGTTGGCCCGCGAACCAAGAATGAGAGCGCGAACCTCTATCATTTCTGTCCGTGGGAACATAGTATCAGGCTTTAAAACAAATGTTTTGAAAGAAAACTCGATCGATTGCAAAATTGAATTGATCGTGCTACCAAAGAGATTACTTGGCAAAATTATGAAGTATATAATTACCAATGAATATTATGAATTTTTATTCGAACTGAGTGATGTTTAATCAAAGAAATTTTAATTTGTCAGGCTTAAGTTCGTTTTTGTCTAAATTTAATTTTTTTATAAATTAAATTATTGTTTTTATTAGAGAGAAAAATCTAGAAGCTCGTAATAATTGAACAGACAAAGAAAAATTAGACTGCGCGGAGGGTTGAACTCACATCATGATGTTTTGAGACTAACCACAGTCTTCATCATCAGAGTTGTTTACCGCTTAGACCTGACTGTCATTACGGCCTATTAACATTATAAAGATTTTATTATACTCCAGATTTAAAGTTAGAAAAAAACACAATTTTTAAAAAATTTCGCAGTATCTCTCAAGAAAGAAAAGTCGGAAAAACGATCCTGAAAAACTTTTGAAAATTGCACGATCGATCCTGGTAATCCTGGCTGTATGCGATGTGGCACAGTCTTGTTGCTACCACATGCTAATCAAACCCAAAGCATGCAGTTGTGGCGTTCAAAAGTTTTCAATCATATCACGATATCGCTCCCCATTCAAATATCCCCATTCATACGCCGTTCTCATTTTCAAAGAAGTAAGGCCCAATGATTCCTTCTGACCAAATTGCACACCAGACTGTCACTTATAATGGATTCATAGTTTGACGATTTTCCATTGCCCAGAACCGATTATTCTGTTTATTCACATATCCATTCAAATGAAAATGTGCCTCGCCACTCATTATGATTTTTTCATGAAAATCGGGGTTGTCATGGGCTAGCTGTAACATCCTATTGGCATATGTACGGCGGCGTAAATGGTCTTGTGGAAGAAGTTCTTGTGTCAACTGAATCTTAAATGGAAACAAATGCAAATCTTTGTGCAAAATTGTGGCCAAAGTTGTTCTTTGAAGACCAAGCTCTTGAGCACGGCGTCGATTTGAGGTTGATGGATTGTTTTGAAAACTTTCTTGAGCAGCAGTAATGTTTTCAGCCGATCTTGCAGTACGTTGTGGTTCATGCTTGGGACTATCACCTACCGACCCTCTTTCTTCGAAATCATTCAGTACACGATAAATAGTGCGTTTTGTTAGCACGTTGTTTCTCCCAAAAATTTCACGTAGTTTTCTCATCGTCACAGTAATCGATGATTGATTTTGATAAAATGTTTTTAACGATTAAAACCACGTTGGTTTATCGAATATTTTTCCATAATAAATTTGCCACGTGTCTACTTCACGACTGCCAAATATGAACTGTCAGACTAATGTTTACCAAAATGGCGGCAAAACAAAGTAGTATACCTTCCCGGCGGACGCCACCCTGTACATATAGCACTATAAAATAAAATGATTTTTTTAATACAACATTTAAGCGATTAATCGAATAACTCAGTAGGCGATTAATCGTTTAAATAAGTAATTTTCTTTCAAATTATTACAGCATGTTAAGTTGTTCATGTTTATAATAAAGACAGACGTTCAAAACACCTTTTATAGCTGGAAATATCAACGATTATTCGTATAATATAGACCATAGATATATCAACGATTATTCGTATAATATAGAACAGTTATAAGGACCATAAGATTTGCAATCGTCTAACATGTGCTATGAGCCACACATAGAAACTTCTTAACAGTACATATTAACAAAAGTTTAGTTTTATATAAAATTGTGGTTCTTAATAATATTTTAAGTGAATAATCGAAAAACCGATTAAACGGAAAACATACATATTTCTTCTTACATACATTTTCGTAATATTTTAAGCTAAAACGAGGGCTTCAGGCAAAACTTTATTTGGAAATTAAATGATTATTAGCGAATAACCGATTAATCGAATAAAAAAAATTCATCATGAATGCATCATTCAGGTAATTAGATTCGCCAACTATTCAAGTTAAAAAGAGTATCCCTCCTCCTAAGCCGTGTATGGCCTCTATACTCTAGAATATTGCGCGCAAGTGGATTTGGGTGCAACTCAAGTTTTTTTACATATATTTTCGCGTGTTTTGAAAATACTGTCTTCACCAACGGAATATTAAGATCTTTATGAATTCGATGATATCTGACATACCAAGGGCCTGCTGTAATTGCACGTAGAATTTTATTTTCTCGCCTTTGAATTTTTTCTACATTCGATGCTGAGGCAGTACCCCATAACTGGATTCCATAGGACCATATTGGTTTCAGGATCGCGTTGTATAATAAAAGTTTACAGTCAAGACTTAGTATAGAATTTCTTCCAATAAGCCAATCCATTTGGGCTGCTTTTAATTTTATTTGTGTTAACTTGGCGTCTATATGCGATTTCCATGTTAAACGACGATCTAGATGAACGCCCAGATATTTTACAACAGTGTGTTGCGGTATAGTCTCAGTGTTAATTTTTATAGGCGGGCATGTTTCCCTCCGTGAAGTAAAAGTAACGTGTACACATTTCTGCTCAATCACTTTTGTCCACCATTGTTTTAGCCATGTTTCCAATTTTGAGATGTACCCTTGTAGATTCCGGGAAGCTTCTACATGATTTTCATGAACGCTTAGAAAAGCCGTATCATCGGCAAATGTTGACGTGTGAATGTTACTCCTTAAAGGTAAGTCAGAGGCATATATTACGTAAAGTAAAGTACCGAAGATACTGCCTTGAGGAACTCCGGCTTCAATCGACTGCGGAGGGCTTAAGAAATTGCCTTCCCTAACTACAAATTTTCGTTCCTTTAGCTTTTTAAGAGCCTGACGATGTTTGCGGGTAGATTTTGTGTTAATTTGTGGACAAGAGCTTCGTGCCGTACTTTATCAAAAGCCTGTCCGACATCAATTAAAAGCGCTGAACAATAGTTCTTTTTTTTTCAAAAGTTTCTCTAACTGCATTCACAAGTCTGCGAGTTTGTTCAATAGTTTTATGCTGACTGCGAAAACCGAATTGATGATCTGGAATACATTCACTGCTAATCAGTATAGGAGTCAGCTTGCTCATATACAGCTTTTCAAATAGTTTTGAAATGTTGGGCAATAAACTGATAGGCATCATATCATGAGATTAATAGATTTAACAACTTCTGACCAATAATCGGTTAACCGATTAGAAAATGAAATATTTTTTTTTTTAATTTTTACAACTTTTAAGTAAATTATATATTGTATTGTAGACTTTCGCCAAAACTTCAAGCCCTTCAAGCAACGGTATACTTATCAACCATGCCTCAAAGTATGCAATTCTTTTTGAAAATATTTTGTTTTCGATTTTTAATGATACAACTGCGTTATAAACTCGTACATATAAAATTTCAAAACGTGTTCTATTAATTTTACAATTCTTCGTTTTGCAAAACAAAACTTCAAAAAAAAAAATTACAAATAAAAATAGAAAACATCCTAAAACTTATGCAATAAATATTTAATATAAAACGATTATATTAAAAACGCTAATGGTAAAAGTAAAATTTTAATAGAATTACAAAAATAAAAAATACATAAAAGACTTAAAACTGGGAACTTATGCCACTAAAAAATAGCAACAAAAATATTTAAATCTAAATCTAAACAATACAACAACAGAAGAATAAGCAAACTACTTTATGACATAGAAATCTTAAAAAAAACAGAAACTTTTTTGAATTTAATAATTATACATACAACAACGTACATATACAAATTTAGCCATAAATTATACTAAAATAAACAGTTAAAAAAAATACAATCCTACAAATATGCAATAAATTATAAACCAACCAACAGTTGCAATTCAAGCGAATAAAAACAAAACAAAAATTATGAAAAGTGCATACAAATAAATTTTGTGGTAGTTTTTTTAGGATTGAAATAAATAAAATGAAAACGAAATTTGGAATCAAATCATTAATTATATAATAATATTAAAGTAATAATTAAAAATAAATAAAAAAAACCTTTTTGATAAACATGTTTTTTGTATGGCGAAATAAAAATAAAAACGTGCAAACTTTTTTGCCGGCTTTCCCCCCCAAACAAATAACAACTTTTTACATTTTTGTAATTGTAATTTTATGTTACTTTCGGTTTTTCTTAAAGTTTTTGTAATTTTTTTATACAAATAAAATATATAAAAATATTAAAAAAATGAATAAAATATGGATATAAAATATAAAATGAAACATTGACAAATTTGTTTGAGTTTTAGGCCAAAAATAGTTGTGAAAAGCAGTGAGTGCATTTATAATATTTTTCGAATAAGAATAATTATAAAAAATTTGTAAGTTTTTCTCTAATTTAGTGATTTTTTTTAATATATTTAGCCGATTAATCGAATAACTGTTTAATCGGTTATTCGAATAATCGAAAAATGTAAAACTTTGTTAAAATTAACATTCTTTATGCACTTTGACACTTGATTCTAGCCCCATCATGGAATAATATTTTAATCGGTTATCCGATTAATCGGCAAATTTTTGTTCCTTGAATAATTGGGTAATCTTATATAACCTTTTAATCGAATAATCGCCATTTTATATTACATATTAATTTAATTTAAAGCAAATATTTACGTTTCAGTTTTTTTCATTGATTGTACAATTAGTAAAATTATTTTGAAGATTTATCGATTAATCTCCTAATGAAAAAGTATAAAAATTAAAGTACATAATTTTAAATAAATATTTTATTTTAAATTATACGCTTTATTTTCGCTTTAATTTCCGCTTAATCATTAATATATTATTTGAATTAAGTATTTTTAACAGATTAAACACGTAATGGAGTTTCGCTTAGAAATATCATATTGTGATATCGCGTACAAAGGAATAATCGAATATTTATGTAGTTGTTCGAGTTAACGTTGAATTTTTATTTCCATTAATACTTCTGTAATTATCTCTAATCGATTAATCGTTTCATTTAGTTTTAAGTTAAATATTTTTATAAACCAACCTACCAAATGAAGCACGAAGACTTATGTTTACAAGAAAATTTTTAGTACTGACAATTAAACGATAATTAAAATTGCGCGATTTTTCCAAATAGCGATTATTCTTCTTGATTTTGCAGAAATTTAATGTGAAAAAATTCTACCAGTATTATAAGTTAATTTATCTCTTCAAATCATTAATCGGGTAATCGGTTGTTGCCTTCAACTTGTATTAAAATTTTTCTTGAAAAAAATTCTAAACACTTTAACGAATAAGAAATTCCAGAGTCTTGAAGTTTAATTTTCTCTTAATTTAATATGAATATTTGACGAATCTCCTAAAAGCAGGCTTTATTTTCTAACCCCAAAAATTACCATTTGTAGAAAATCAAAATTTTAATGATTTTCACTTTTAAAATGCGATTTTTTTTTTAGTTTATTATTTTTCTAATATTGAGTCCTTTTTATCGTGTAAGCGATTTATGCTTGGAAACAAATTTCAATAATTTCTATCGAAAAAAAAATCAACTCAACGAAAATAAGAAACGAGGGGAAATTAATGGTAAACTTGCACAATCGCAAAATAAAGAAATAAATGCAAAAACAAAAAAAAAAAAGAAAACAGTTAAAAAAAAGGAAAAAAAAATATATAAATCAGAGACAAGTTAAAGTCGGAGGTTGATGATGATGGCGGTAATAATGGTCAATGAATATGTATGAGTTTTTGTTTAAAGTAAATAAGTTTTCTTTTACGCCATTTTTCCTTTCACTTTGGAGTAACACCAACCAAGAGCTGCAAATAAAATGAAGGGGTTTAAAAGTGGTTTCTACAGCAGATTCTTTTTTTCCCAGTCATTTGTAAAATACATATTTTCTTTCCTTTCTTTTTTACATATATTTTTTTCTTTTTTTGTGGCGGTGCGGAGAGGATGCAAATTATTTTTACTTTACACTTTGGCCAAGACCAAAAGATTTTTCATTAAAATTTAAACACAAAGACTCCATGCCCTTTTCCCACAATTTTGCCTTGAATTCATTTATTGTTGTTTGGTGTTTTTTTTTTCTTCTAACAGTTTCTAAAGTTTTTTTTTTTAATTTCTCGCTCACTTATTTTTCTGTGTTGGCAGGAGCAAAGAGTTGTAGCTGCCCCATTTATTGTATTTCTTTAATATAATTTTTAATGGTTTTTAGATAAAAAATTGCCTAAAGTACAGTTGCCTACAAAACGCACATAGTTATAGATATTTTGTTAAAAAGAAAATGCGAGCTTTTAAACTCATTTAAATGATGGTCAAATAAATCTCAGCTAATAAATACGGCATTAAAGGACCTCATTTAATGACTCCTAAAAGTATGTTATAATTTTTAATTATTTTACTATAATTAGATTAGTGCTTTAAGTTTAATTGAATGTTTGAAATGGTATCAGAAACTATTTGATTTTAGTTTCTTTTAGGAAACAGTGTTTATTTTTCATGCATAATATTACCTTTATAATAGCATACATATGTGTGTATGAGTTTACACGCATGTGCTTGTATTTTGGCGTATGTACATTTACATATGTAAATGTTTAGACACATTTGGTTGGTGGTGGTGGTGGGAGTTAGTAAAAGCTACTTGAATATCACGAGGACATTGGTGGCCAATTTTAAAAGTTTACTTAATAGGGAAAACACTTTGAATGCATACATTTTAAAATACAATTTAAGATGAGTCTTTTTTGTTGTGTTCGGTTCAATCGTAATAAAATTTTGGAGTTGGGGAAAAAGGATGTAATCTAATAATATATGTCAGGTTAGTTAAATATATCGTATGTATGTATGTTGGAAAGTGTACGATTACAATGGACTCTGAGAAGTTAAAAGTTACAAAAGATTAACCCATTGGGGAGTAAATTTCAAAAGTCTGGCATTCAAATAGTTTTGTTAGAACAATTTTAGGCGAATAATTTAATTCGAGTTATTTTAATCGAATAATTTTGATCGAATAATTTTTTTCGATGAATTTTAGGTGAATAATTGTAATCCAATAACTTTATGATTTTAGTCAAATAGTTTTATGCGGATCCTTTTTATTTTCACTTTAAATAACCTAATGGAACAGTGGTTAGACAACAACACCGATGACCATTTATTTTTGTTGTACTACTCTCACTGATTACGAATTTCGGCATAGACTAAAGATAGTACGTTTGCCCAGTAAGCGATGAACAAGGAGAAAGCTTTCATCCAGATGTGAGAACAATAGAAATTAGGTACTAAGGACGATGGGATCCAGCTATGATGGGCGATTATTGTTGGTTCTTAAAAAAAGAAGATGTATCGCAGTACAAGAGACACAAAAAAAGTCATTGAGCACATTGGATGTTCATCAAGTTCTTGAAAATATTCTATCAGGTTGTAATATTAAAAAAAAAACACTTATTTATACAGGGTGTCCGCCGGGAAGGTATACTACTTTATTTGTTTATAATTTTTGATTAAATGAAAGAGAATGGATAAATGTTTTATTTAATGTCGGCAATTATGTATGGAATACAATATCAGATAAATGTCCGCCTCTGTGAGCCTCACAAATGCGAGCCCTTTTGAGCACATTTTTCATTACATTCTCACACATTTCACGCGGTATTTCATTCATTTCATCACGAATATTTTGTTTGAGTTGCTCAATCCTTTCTGGTTTTGTTTGCATAAACCTTGCTTTTCAGATATCCCCACAAAAAGAAGTCCGGAGCAGTCAAATAAGGCGACCGTGGAGGCCAATCAACATCTTTCTCATCGTCACAGTAATCGATGATTGATTTTGATAAAATGTTTTAACGATTAAAACACGTTGGTTTATCGAATATTTTTCCATAATAAATTTGCCACGTGTCTACTTCACGATTGCCAAATATGAACTGTCAAGACAATGTTTACCAAAATGGCGGCAAAACAAAGTAGCATACCTTCCCGGCGGACACCCTGTATATTAATAAAAAATGCTTTGAATTGATTAATTTTTAAATTGAAATTTTCCGGTATTATTTTCAATTTTTGATATACATATTATGTATGATATCTGAAAATCAGGACCTTTTACAACAAATCTGTCTATTTTATGTGAGGCATATTTAATTCAAAACATTAAATTTTTTCCGTGTTGTCGACAAAAGATGTAAATTTGTTCACTTGTGTAATTAATAATTTTCTTCGATAAATATTAATTTCAAGGGTTTACATATATAGTTTTGTCGATTAATTTTAATTGAATAATATTTATTCAAATTAATATATTGCAATAATTTTTTTGGAATAATTTGTGTTCTCGAAAAATTTTATTCGAATAATTTTTATTCGATTAATTTTATTCGAATAAATGTTATTGGCTTTACTACAACTTGGAAATTTTTTTTTTTTACTACATATACAATTTCTGTGAAGATATTTTAATCGTTTGCCGAATGTAAATACGTAGAAAAGTCTAAAGGCCTCATTAAGCTTAGATCCCATTATCGGCACAATGTACCGATTTTCGTCGGCTCACTGAAATAAAGTTATAACTAATACGCTAAATTTGCCTTATATGTCAACTAATTTAAATATAAGGACAAAATTGCACCACACTGCATTGGTAATAAAGCCATATAGACTTATTCCAGAAATAATTGAGAAATAAAGCAATTTTGGTTTAGTACTTATGCCGAATATAAATATATTATCGGCGGCGGCGGCAGTGTGCACAAATTTAAAACGGCGCTTCGTCTTAATTATCAGGTTGAATAATTTTAAAGAAAATAAGTTATAAACGTTATTTAATTAAAAACTACTCTACTCACTATAAATTTTTCATGAATATAATATTTTTTTATTTAAATTGGTTTTGTATTTAATGTGGTTAAAGTCGAATGCGGCGGTCATAATAAAAATTTATCAGCGATTACGCGTCAATTTTGTTCCGATCGGCTTGGTTTACTGAAACAAGCAGCTGTCTCTTGCTGTCACTTAGAACTGTAAGTAAAATTCAGTTTTCAACAGAATGGTCCGTAACAGAACAGAACAACTAATTGAAAATACATTTTTAGCATACACAAAAAATGAACAGCTGATCCGGAACAGAACAGAAAGTCATGACTAATTCTACCTTAAAACCATTTTTAATGGTTTAATAACGCTGAAAAATATGCTATAGTTTTCTTATATAACGCTAATGTCACTTTAATAATTCACTTACGCTTAGACTCTTATATATACAAAGCTGAAAACTAACAAGGAAGAAATAAAAACTAAGTAAATACGCTAAAGGACAAACAAACTATGTAGGTTTCAACAACATACACACACATATAAATATGCTTTGTCCTCTAAAGTATACCTTATACATGTAGTATTTACATAAGTACATATGTATCACTCTAGAAATATATAACTAATGTTATTCTAATGCTTTGCAAAAATCTCTTAATGTTTTTTTTTTTTTTTTTTGTTTTTCGTATAAAATTTCAATATGTAAATTAATAAAATGGAAATAATCTTATTTTGCTCCATATCCTTCGAAAAATACCTGTTTGCGTGTGTGTATTAATTTTGTATCTATTGTAAGCAAAGACATTTTATTGTTATATAAAACTAATCAAGTTTAAAATATTCTAATAATAAATAATGCCCTGGTTTGCATAAGTCATTTTGTAGATTTTTGAAAGAAAATTTATGGCAACCTCTGGGAAGTCAAAATTGAAAATTATTCAATTTGATTAGGAAGAGCTCTTTAATATACCTAAGTTATTAATTAAAATAGTTTTTATTTTGAAAAATAAAATGTTAGCGAACTCCAATTGTTTTTGGTAACTTTAACGCCAACTTTAGTAACATACTGTTTCCGAAGGGCGCAACACTCTCTGAGCTGTACTTTTTAAATGGTTTGTAATTGTTTTATTTCACTTTAAGATCTTGTTTGTAAGACCATTGTAGCCATTTTCATTTTGCCTGTGGAAACAGTGTTAATTTAAAATCAATAGATCTTTTAGCCTGATGTAAGTAAATAGAAATTTTAAATGTTAAAATGCTTTCAAAATATTATCAAATCCTATTTAAAATAAAAAAACAAAACTTAAGCCAACAGGACTTTATAAATGTTTTACATAAGGCAGCGTATGTGTTGGCTGATTTTGGGCAAAAAGAAATCCTTTTTTTCCTTGCATGTAATAGAAAAGCGTTGTTGGAGGTTTGGAAGCAACAAATTTTTTTTTTGTGGGTTCTTACTAAAATAAATATGGAATTTTTAGCACAACATAATGCCGACACCACACATGTACATAAATAGGAAAGCGATAACACAAACATACACACACAAATACACTTATAAAGTGACATAAAATATTGTCAAATAAGTTGGCCCATATATGTAAGGAAGAAGTTTTCGTTTTCCCATAAATTTGGCCGTCGTTTTTATGCCTAATAAAGGACTTCTTCCTTTTTGGCATCGGAAAATCTTGTATGTTTTCAAGGTGTTTAGCATTTTATGAATAAAAAAAATATTATTTCTTTAACTTTTCCGGTGAGCTCGTGTGTGTGTTTAAATATTTATTTAACTTTAAGATTTTTAAAAAAAAAAGAAACACGAGAATTATTATACAAAATATTATAAAACAGAGAAAACTATAACTTAAAGTCTTAAATATTTCAAGCATATCCTTAGGGGATTTTTTTTTTCAAATTTAAAGCATTAGTTAGTTATGTTTACATATCGTGCGAAACGACTGAAGCTAAAGACTTAAAATTCAGGGTCTAGGCAACCCTATCGATTTACCGATTCATTATGCAGGGATTTTTAAAAAATACGTATGCTGAGGGGGCAAAAAGGGCTAAATTGTGTTTTACAATCAAAGAAGCTAGAAACTAAACTCAAAATATTTACATCGAAATTTAAGCGGTTGGTTGTTATTTGGTACCTTTTTCTAAATTTGTACATTAAAAAAAAATATAGATGCAAATAATACGCAGTTGGTTAGAAAAGTATTAGGTGGGTTTAAAGAATATGTAGTAGAAAAATGCATTAATGCCAAAAATGTTGATTATTTAAAAAGCACTTAAAAGCACTGTGAGAAATTGTTAAAAGCACTGTAAATCTGTCAAATAAAATTTCGGGTATTGCTTGAGTAAAAAAGCACCAAAAAATACCCGAAAAGCACCAAAATGGCAACGCTCTTATGTATATCAAATGGCCGTTGCTACGTCGCAGATGGTCCATCCGTTGAGTCCAATTTTCGATGACTCGTTCGAGCATTTCGACTGGTAAAGGGCAAATGACACGCGTGATGTTTTCCTCCAAGGCATGAATCGAAGCGGGTTTGTCCGCATAAACTTTAGACTTTACATATCCCCACAGGAAAAAGTCTAACGGTGTGATATCACACGATCTTGGTGGCCAATCGACCGGCCCAAAACGTAAAATTATGTTCTCACCGAAATGTTCTCTCAATAAATCCATTGATTGATGCGATGTGTGGGAAGTGGCGCCGTCTTGCTGAAACCAAATGTCGCCGAGATCACGAGCTTCAATTTCAGGCATCAAATAGTCGGTTATCATGGCACGATAACGGTCGCCATTGACGGTTACGTTCGCACTGGCATCATTTTTAAAGAAATATGGACCGTTGTTTCCACCGGCCCACAAACCACAAAAAACCGTTGTTTTTTCTAGATGAAGTGGCAGTTATTGAATCTCTTCAGGTTGCTCTTCATCTCAAACGCGGCAATTTCGTTTGTTTACATACCCATTGAGCCAGAAATGGGCCTCGTCGCTAAACAAAATTTGCCTCGAAACACAGTCCTCACAGAACGTGAATTTTCGTAATAAATTTGAACGATTTGTAAACGTTGTTCAGGCATAAGGCTTCCATTATGAAATGCCAAACAATACTAAACAAATAATAACATGACAACATGACACGACTCACACGTGATCTGTCAAAAAAAAGGCCATTGAAAAAAGTATCTCTACTTGGATCACCCTTTATATAGACCAGGAGGAACTTTTTAACCCTTTAACACTACGCTGTGCTATAGGTAATTTTGTACTTTTTTTTTTAAAAATATAAAAAAATATTTTTCATAAAATTCTTTTATCAGTTATCAAAGTCACCCCCTACTTCCAAACTTCGACTTAAAATCCAGAAATAGGTGTATATGAAAGTGTTTAACGTGTTAATTTTATACTTATTAACAAGCAACGGTAAATAAAATTTAAATGAAATTTTTTTTGGGATTCGGGATTGAAAAATTCGGTTCAGGTATAGTTTTTTCAATACCCAGAATCTATTTATTTTTTTTTATATTATTTATTGAATCTTCAATTATAGATTGAAACATCAATAAGTTTTTCAAATCTTAAATCTGAAAATTTTAAATATAAGTAAATGCTAAACAAAATTTTTAATTACAACGGTTGATTTTTGTTGTTTTACATCACTCGTGTACGGCTGATAGAAAGAGTATCCCTCCTCCTAAGCCGGGTGTGGCCTCTATACTCTAGAATATTGCGCGCAATTGGGTTTGGGTGCAACACAAGTTTTTTAATGTACTTTTTCGCGTCTTCGCCAACGGAACATCAAGGTCTTTGTGAATTCGCTGATTTCGGATATACCAGGGGGCTGCTGTTATTGTACGTAGAATTTTATTTTGTCGCCTTTGAAGTTTTTCTACATTTCTACTGGATTCCATAGGACCATATTGGTTTCAGGATCGCGTTGTATAGTAGAAGTTTACTGTCTAGGCTTAGTATAGAATTTCTTCCCATAGGCCAATTCATTTGGGTTGCTTTCAATTTCATTTGGATCAACTTTGCGTCTATATGCGATTTCCATGTTAAACGGCGATCAAGGTGAACGCCTAGATATTTGACTACAGTGTGTTGCGGAATAGTCTCGGTGTTGCGGGCATGTTTCCCTTCGCAACGTGAAAGTGACGTGTACACATTTCTGCTCGTTAACTTTTATACGCCATTGTTTGAGCCATTTTTCCAATTTGGATATATACCCTTGTAAGTTGATGGAAGCTTCTACTGGATTTTCATGGACGATTAAAAAAGCTATATCATCAGCAAATGTTGATGTATGAATGTTATTGCTTAACGCTAAGTCAGAGCATATATTAAATAAAGTAAGAGACCGAAGATGCTGCCTTGGGGAACTCCGGCTTCAATCGACTGCGGTGGGCTTAAAAAATTGCCTTCCCTAACTACAAATTTTCGTTCCGTTAAGTAGCTTATTAAAAGCTGACGATGTTCGCGGGTAGATTTTGTATTAATTTGTGTATTAGACCTTCGTGCCATACTTTATCGAAAGCTTGAGAAACATCTATAAAGAGCGCAGAGCAATATTTCTTTTTTTCAAAAGTTTCTCTAACAACGTTCACAAGTCTGTGAGTTTGTTCAATAGTGTTATGCTGACTGCGAAAACCAAATTGATGATCTGGAATGCATCCACTTCTAGTCGCTATAGGCATCAGCTTGCTCATATACAGCTTTTCAAATAGTTTTGAAATGTTGGACAATAAACTAATAGGCCGATCATACCTTCGTATGATCCTTGCCGGGCTTTGGTATCATAATAATCATCGAAACCTTCCATTCTTTTGGATAGTATTGCAGCCGTAAAATAGCATTAAAAATGAATAGTAATATACTTTTTGCTATATATGGCAATTCTTGAAGCATTTTGTTGCTTATTTTGTCGACACCTGGGGCTTTTTTGGTGTTAAGACTAGCAATAGCCTTTTCAATCTCCACAATATTAAATTTAAGCGGTGTTTTCGGTAAAGAGACGACTGGTGGCAGTTCATCAATATTAACAGAAATATTTGGAGTAAACACTTTTTCTAAGTGTTTAACGAAAAGAACACCTTTTTCGGCATCAGTTCTTGCCCAGTCTCGTAATGGATTTTTGCATATCACTGGCCTTTTAAGTCCTCTGGCTGCACGCCACAGCGAATAATCTGTTGATGGTGTTGCATCGAGTTCTTGCAGAAATTTTTGCAGCGAAGCTGTTTTTTGTGTTTGCAGAACTTTTCTAAGCTGCTTGGTACACTCCTTAAGCCTTAATTTTAGCTGAGGCGATCTGTAACGTTGCCATTCTCGTCGAGCTCTCCGTTTTTCAGTCAATAGCCTTCCTATATCTGCACAAAAAATATTGTTAAATCTCGCTTGTTGATTTGGTTGAATTGAAGAAGCATTAAGAGCAGCTTGTTTAGCATGTGCTTCAAACAACCTAATAGAATTTTCTATGTCAGTAGCTGTTCTTAATGGCATATTTTCCGTGCAATGAGCACTCAAATATTTTTTGTATTTCAGCCAGTTAATACGTGCAGGTGTCAACGGTAAATCACATGTTGGTGTTGCAGTTGTGTGTGAGAAAATATTGATATTTGTAGGAGATTGATCTGAAGATAAATCCAAAGATGCTTCAATCATTTCGCTGGGCCCACCTTTCATAATTCCAAAGTCGATAACATCAGGAATCGATCCGTTGGCCGATTTTTTTGGCTGGCCACTTGGAACTACATTTAAACCCATTTTTGAAATTGTGTCAAACAAAACACGACCCTTAGGACTGATTAAACGTGAACCCCAAAATGTGTGTTTAGCATTGTAGTCGCCAGCTGCTAGAAAACGGGACCCCCAATGTTGTATAAAATGACTCTATGAAATTGAAAACCTGGGAGGAAAATAAACAGATGATATCACAAGCTTTTGATAAAAATTTTCAATGCAGATGTTCGTTGCTTGAAGATATTCTTCACGAAGGTCATTTAGCAGGTGGTGTTTTATTCGAGAATCTGTCAGTGCATACTTTCAGGAATGCACAAAACATTAGCGTGGGGCTATAATTATGGAAAACACTGTAACAATATAAGAAATATAGATATTAATTAAAAAATAAAACGGCCTTTATTATGTGTTTGGTGTTTTTTTTTTCTCTGCCCACCTCCTCTCAATCGTCTTCAACCCTTTTTAAATTTACATTTCATTTCACTAGAATTTTTATGTATTTTTTCTTTTTCATCATTTTTTTTCTTCGTTTTTTCCCCTATTTTATAAAAAAAAATCTTGCATATTGAAAAGTACTTCATAACGCGAAATCTTTGGCTGCAGAGAAACTCTAACCATTAATTAGATTCTCTGGACGTTTAAATCAAGTTCAATTCTTTTGAGTTTAAAAAAAGGGTTAGAAATGCAAAAAAAAAAGAAAAAAGTTTGCTGCTTTTCTCTTTCGTTTAGAGGAAAAAAAGGGTAAAAATTTCTATTTTTTCTTAAATATTTTTTGGAATACATTAATAAATTACTGCTGTTGTTTTTTAAGCAATTTTTGTTATCTGTAACAACAATTTTCGCGGGGGTGTTTTGTTTAACACTTGCTTGTCCCTTTGTTTGTTGCTGTTGCTTGTTGTTTTTCTAATTCTCATCTTATAGATGTTGAAAAAGCTTCTTTTTATATTTTTCCATTTCTTTGGTTTGGTTTGGTTGGTGCTTCAAAAGCGTAATTATTATCTTTACAATTGAGTAAACAGATTTATGATTAATTGTGACAGTTTGTTTTTGGGTTGTTGCCACAAAAAAAAGTCGAGAAAATAAAAAAGAGTTTAAGGTTAAATGGCCGAAATTGTGGTGAATTAAAAATCCCAAAAAAAAAAAAAAATAGAAAATTAAAAGCATTATTTATTTTTAATTTTGTCAAAGGAAAACCTTCATTAAATCATATAATATTCTATAAACATGTCAAATTTCATTGCTCGAGTTTCAGTATCTTTAAAGTTATGGATTAAAGTTACGATTTATATATTATCTATTAGTTTTATTGAAACTATTTTAGGCCAACAATTTCCTTATTAATAATTTTAAATTTATTCGGAAAAATTTAATCGAATAAAATAATTTTTTTCGATTATTTTTATAAAAATAATTTATTAATTTTTAAAATGTTAATTTGAAAAATCCAATAATATAATTGTTAAATATTCGAATATGTAAGTTTTGTTTGCAAAACTTTATATTGAATAGTTTTTATTCGCACTACTTCATCCAAACGATTTGCATTCTTTTATTTATGTCACTAAAATTATTTCTATGAAATAAGTATATTTGCTGAAACTAGAATTTAGCCTGGAGAATAGGTTTATGCCGTTCTTGAATTCGTAGGATTAGTGTCCAAACCGATTTTCTTGAACATTTCAAGCAGTTTGCTGAGAGAAACAATGCGGAAGACATCCGCACCGCAGGTACGAGTGTTTTTGGGCCATTTTCACTTACTTTGAGGAAGATTTTATTTATGAAAACGTTGCATAGGACTATAGACAGTCTTCCTCTAGCTTTCATAGTGGAGTTCCTCTCTCTGCAACCTTTCGTTCTCTACTATTACGTTCATGCCGAGACTGGAAATTGTGGTGTCCTGAGCTTGTGCTTACTTCCTACAAAATACGGAGGCATCTGATAATTGCCAATAAAATCAGTAACTTTCAATTTTTAAGATTGCGGGAAGTTCAAAAAAATCATTTAAATTTGTTATTTATTAAATGAGAATACGAGAATTACATTAATATTGAAATACATATTTTTTATTATATGTAAAAGGAAAAAAAAATTAACGATTTTATAAAATATTTCTCACACCTTTTTTTCTTTCTTATCGTGTAATAAAAAACTTAGAAAAATTATGCGTGTGAGCGCAACTGCCCCCAATAAGTGTGTATGGGTGTGTGTAAATTTTATTTGTGTTTACATATTTTTATGATATTTTCATTATTATGCGTAGAGACGTACGCAAAAAATAAAAAATAAGATAAAAAATTATTTTGCAGGACGTTCGTTCTATATTCATGACCATTTATTTACTTTTTCTCAGAAAAAAAAAACGGTTATAATTTTATATGTAACAGCAAGAAAGAAGAAATAGTAAACCAACATGTGTCCAGGATAAAATAGGCTTATCAGCCTCATGCCACCCAATAATAATGCCTTGCGAGTGAGTGAGTGGCAGGGGTTTTGTACAGAATTTTATCATCTAAAAAAGTGAAAGTGGTATATTTTATATTCATCAGACTCTCAGCTCACTTTTTTAACCCTTTATAGCCAGTGCACAACAACAACAAAAACTCTTTTCTTCATCACAAATGATGATAATGGTCAGACAAAAAAAATTTACGCAAAAAAAAAAACTAACAAAACAATTGTGTCCATTACCAAGCCGAGAAGGAAAGAGCGAGAAAATTTTCTGTAGATGTTTGTTAGAGTAGTAAAGAATTAAAATTTTCAGTGAAAGAGAAAAGAAAGCATCCTTTTGTGTTGTTTTTGTTGGTAACAAAGTCCAGTCAGCCTGCCAGCCAGCCAGCTTTATGTAATAAATACCTGCTTATAATGATAATGAAGTTTAAGGCCATACAGGCGCACACTACTGCTGGTCTGCAATATGTCAAGAGTGTGTGTGTGTGTGTTCATAATTTCTGACCATTCAAAGTGAAAGAGTAAATGTTATTGTGTGGTTGTTGTGTACATGTATGTATGTGTTGTCTTGTATTTTACCCTTTACTTTTTCTTAATCCTAAAAGAGGGCAGTGTTTTTTAGCAGATCCTGTTTATATTTTATAAAGATATTTTTTAGATTTTTTCCAATTTCTTTTTTTTTTATGGCATAAAAAAGTGTTTGGCAAAAAATCTAAATTAAGTTAGAATCTCATTATAATCAACCCCTTTTGCAGATTGTTTCGTTTATTTTTTTTTAGGAAAAATATAAGGAAAAGTCTTTTTTCTAAAAAAAAAAATTAAAAAAGAAAAATCTAAAGACTGTCATTGTGTATAGAGAAACATTCTTGTTTTTTTGCATTTTTAAATCAATATTTATTGTGAACATTCAGTGAATTCAATATAAACAACTTAATTTTTGAAAACTCAAGACAAGACAGTTTAATTTAAAAGAAATAAATAAAGACAGACAGACGGACCTTTTGAAATTGCAATCAAAATTGTTCAATTCATTCAAGGAAACAAAATTCAATCAAGGAAAAAGTTCATTGTATCAACGAATGATTTCAGTACAGCAATGAATGAACTTCAATTAATATTTACATTGAATCGACGTATTCATTAAAAATTATATAAAGGCATTTTTTCGTTGTATATAAATTGAAAACTAGAAAATCGATTTCCGAAAAATCAAGTGGTTTTGAATACATGACCGGCCATCTCTTCGAAAAAAAAACAACAAATTGTAAACCTTCTCCTATAAAGATAGCAGGAATAAAATTATTAAAATAAAATTTATTACTTTTAAATTTATTGCAAATATTCCATGGAAAAGAGTTTTGAATAAAATTGTTGGAAAAAATCTTCTTTATATATAAAAATGAATGTCTGTCTGTCTGCTTGCTTGTTTGTTTGTTTGTTTGTGTGTTTGTTTGTGCTTTATAGGAGTCCAAAACCTTGGACCGATCTTCCTGAAATTTTCACAGCATGTTACTGTGACTCTGGAAGGAATAATAGGCTATATGAAGTTTTGATTGGACAAAGAGGCGTGGCACCGCCCATATAACCCAAAAATTTAAATCGGCATATTTTGGGCATTTTTTGATGATATCGGTCGATGATATTTGGTACATATGGTATTGGCATAATTTGGAATACGTACCAGGAGAAAAGTGGGTGGGACCACGCCCCTTTTTAGGAAAATTAAAAATCTATCTTAACTACTGGACCGATCGTCATTAAATTTTCACAATAGGATATATAAATACTTTTAATTTTATTTTATAACGAGGGGAGTAGCGAAGCACACCGGGGTCAGCTGGTATTCTTATATAATGAATTAATGTAGAATAGAAATTATTCCAGATTAAGTGATACGAATAAAACTATTCGGTTACATATTCGAATAATTACATGTATTCGAATATTTTGAAATACCTGCAGTTTCAATATCAGTTTAATTGTGAAAATAAAGATTTAGGAAATTATAGGTTATACTAAAAAGCTATTCGAATAAACTTTATTTAATCGATTAACCTTATTCAATTTGCATTGCTTGAGCAGAAATTGTTGGACTGAAATATTAAAAAAAAACATATGTGATAAAAATTATTTTGATTAAATTAATCGAATAGAAATTATTCGAACAACTTAATCGAATAAAGAAATAAATAAAATTAATTTCTAAATTTGTTGGAATTTACATTATATTATATAAAATAATGTTATTCAAATAAAATTATTCGAATAACAACTATGAGAATAATAATTATGTACTCGAATAATGATACAAAAATTCCTCGAATAAATATTAAGCAAATAGAAATTATTCGAATTGCTTGCACAACAATTATTCGAATAAAAATTTTCGAATGACAATTATTCGAATACAAAAAAAAAATGCGAAACTGTTAAGAAATGTACTACAAATACGCCTTGAACAAAAAAAATTAAGAGAATTTTCTAAAAACTCAAAACCCAAAAGATTTGGTCTGTCCTTTTTATAAACTATTGATTGATTTCATATACACACACATATTCGTACAATCCTTTTTGTTTCAAAAATTTATTTTAAAAACGTAAATTTCTTTCGAAATTTCTTTCTTGTTTGTAATATGATCTCTTCATTCAAAGTTTTTTTTTTTTCTTTTGGTTTTGTTTGTTTAATATTACACAACATACAACAACTTACGTCTTATTTTTTACTTCATTTAACTGCCAATCATTTGCAGTTGAAGTTTCCTGACCCACTGGTCTATTTAGTTGAACAGTCTCTGGAGTGAAACTTCAAACTGAATTCTAAAATTAAACATACAAAATATAGAGACTTTTAAGTGCTTTTGTGATTAACTACAAACAAACGTATTTGGAGCTTTTTCCGGACTAAAATTTCTTTATGGATAACATGGATAACATAAGTAAACACACACACACACACACACGCACATACATTGGCCCAGAAAATATTTTAAAGAAAATTTTTCAACATCTTTTAAAAATATAAAAGTACAAAAATGTAAAATTACTTCTGTAACCCTTTTCTTTTTTAAAACTTTTATGGTCCACATACATAAAGAAAACAAAACTAAAAAAAAGTAGAATCTTGTTAGATTTCGTTTGTTTGTATGTTTGTTGTGCAAGAAATGAGAAAAAAATCCATTAACAAAAAAAAACAAAAACTGTCAAAGTCAATGTAAATCTAAAAGAAAATTACACCCTTGTGTTTTAGTACTTCGTATTTGGCAACAACAACAACAACTGCAAAAGGAGCTGAAATAATCAACAAGAAAAAAAGAACTTAAAAAATAGACTTAAAAATTCAAGACACGCTGGTCATATGCCTCAGGATCTAATTTAAAAAAGTACAAGTAAAACTAACAAATGCAAAAAAAAAAAGAACGCACACACACACACGCATTCTCTTACAGAAAAATTTTAGTTAAAGGGTGGTTGATTTTGCACACATACATACACCCGTGCACACACATCAGAAGAAGAAAAAAACCTTAAGTAATAATAAAAATTGAAAGTGAATAAAAAATAGAAATGAAAAAAAAAATTGTTAGCACTGGATGGACGGACACACCGGACCATTGGTAACATTAACGTCAAAAGATGTTTTATTCAAACTCTTGCAATCAGCCTCAAATACACCACACGTAGCGTTTTTTTCTCTGTATCCTCTTCTCTTCACATTTGCAGAGTTCTCAGCAATTACTGAAGCATACTTTTAAGGATTTGCAAAAAAATTAAGGAAGCATACTGGCTTAGGTAAGGGATTTGTTATTTTCCGAGAATTAATATCTACATATGTATATGTATATATAAAACAGGATGTGTGTATGTATGTAACGTATGGACTCCAAAACGGCTGGGCCGTTTTTGATGAAATTTTCAGGGAATCTTCAGAATATTCAGGCGGGTGACACTGTGAAGTCTGATTTTTGATTTTCGGTCTGTGGGCGGATGGGCGTGGCAAAATCCAATATGTATATAAAAATGAATGTCTGTCTGTTTGTTTGTTTGTTTGTTTGTTTGTTTGTGCTTTATAGGAGGCCAAACCCTTGGACCGATCTTCCTCAAATTTTCACAGCATGTTACTGTGACTCTGGAAGGAATAATAGGCTATATGAAGTTTTAATTGGGCAAAGGGGCGTGGCACCGCCCATATAACCCAAAAATTTAAATCGGCATATTTTGAGCATTTTTTGATGATATCGGTCGATGATATATGGTACATATGGTATTACCATAATTAGGAATACGTACCAGGAGAAAAGTGGGTGTGACCACGTCCCTTTTTAGGAAAATTAAAAATCGTAATATAGTCTTAACTACTGGACCGTTCGTCATTAAATTTTCACAATACGAATTTTATTTTATAACGAGGAGGGTAGCGAAGCACACCGCGTTTAGCTAGTTTTTTAATAAAAAGAAGAGATTGTGCACTACTACTACTACTACTAATTCCTCTTTTATTTATTTGGGCATTGGCGATTCTGCTACCTTTTTCTACTACTATTTTTAGATGTTAAATTTTTTTTTAGCCATGAAACACCAATTCAATCTACATGATTTTATTTTGAAAAATACTCAATGTATTTACAGGACTTACAGGTCATACATCACTCTTGAAAAAGATTAGTTTTAGCAGGCGGGAGACCATATCCTCTCGTTTTACGGACTCCAAGATTGTTGAGACTAATTTTATTAGAACGCCTTCAGCAGTCATTCCGGTTATGGATCTTTGGGTCAAATCTGATAGACTATACGAGGGCTGCTCGGTCTTTACAGATGGATCGAAAATGGGAATAGGCACGGGTGCTGGCGTCTATTATTTTAGGAACAGACATTCGTAGGTCTTTTAGGCTACCGAACGAATGTAGTGTATTTCAGGCTGAGATCCTAGCGATCCTCCGGGCCACGGAACTATTGACAGAACATGTAACTGAAGGCGTGGAGGTAACATTCTACGTCGACAGACAGGCGGCGCTGGAAGCTTTGAAGGGGCATAGTGTCAAATCGAAGCTGGTCAGCAAGTGTAGGCTATCTCAACTTGCTTATGGACAAATTTAGGATTAGGCTATGTTGGGTACCAGGACATTGCAATATTGAGGGAAACGAAATCGCTGATGAGCTGGCAAGAATAGGGTCAGCATTATATGAGGCAGTTAGTGACAGGTCGGTTAAACCTCCAATCGGTTACTACTATAGGGAACTCAGTAATTGGGTAATTAGCAGAACTTACCATTCCTGGAAGAATAGAGAAGATTGTAGAGTCTCGAGGTCCATATGGACAGAACTAGACTCAGGTAAATCTGATCTACTGCTGGGTATGAATAGAAATGTTTTGAGAGTCTTAGTAGGCGCCTTGACTGGCCATTGCTCGGTTAGAGCGAGGACCAGCATATGGGAAAATGGCATTCCGGATTTCTGTAGGATGTGTTTGGATGAAGAGGAGTCAGAAACTATAGAGCATATCATCTGTCATTGCCCAAGGCTGCAACGCCATAGGCAAAGATAGCTGAGCAGACATTTCCATGAGGGCATTAGTGATATTTTTTTAAGCAATTTTACTATATTTAATTATCTACTACTAATTCTACTACTTATTTCTAATTTTCAAATTTAACATACAAACTGCATTTAAATTAGAATTGAACGAGAATATTTATTTTCTTGTCTTCTGAAAATTATTTTATTGGTATTATTTCTACTACTATTTTTTTCAAACTTTCAATTAAGTTTTTAATATAACACACGAAATGAACTTAAAATAGAATTGCTTCGGAATGTTTAATTATTTATTATAATTTCAAAACAATTTCTACTACTATTTTTTTGGTAAATATTAAATAAACTTTGAACTGAATTTTAATACGAGAATATTTATTTATTATCATATTTTAAAAATTTTTTTTCAAAAATTTTCTACTACTATTTTACTATTTTCTGTTTAATTTTCAAATTATATGTACATATTTATAATCTTGTGATATGATCTTGGCATAGAGATTGAGAAAAGTTACTGTTACATATTTGTGTTGGAACATTTTTTTACTACTATTTCCACTACGCTTATTTAATGTTAAATTATACGCGAAAATCAAAGCATTGTTGAATTTAACACATGAAATGAAATTATACGAAAATATTTATTAATATTTTTTATTTGCGAAAATTTATTTCTGCTAATGATTTTACTAACTTTTTTGCAAAGATCGTATAATTTAGCATATGAAGTGAATTTAAAGTAAAATTAAATAAAAATTGCATATTTTATATTAATATTTTTACTAATAATTTTGAAATTTTTAAAATATTTTTCCTTAAACCTTTTTTTTAGTTGTTGCTTACAAGTAAACTTAGATAACACGAACACACTAGAATGGGACAAGCTTTAGAAAGAACATGATTTTATTTTCTCTTGTATTGTTTTTCGTACGTTTTTTTATTCATATAGAAAATAATAAATTTTTGCTCATATCTAATATTATATGCATGTATGTGTTAAACTGTCCTTTAATTTGTATGCAAGAATATTTAGTTGCTCGTGTCCAAGATGAAATAAATTCAATTCGCCTCATTAATACAAATTCGTTAACTGGATTTTTTTTATAGATATTTTGGTTGTTTTTTTACTTCACCTCATTTTCCACTTCTATTTCTCCCCCCATTTTTATTTCTTCATTATACTTATTTTTATTCAATACTTGTATGTGTTAAGCAGTGCGTAATATTTTTATATATATTTTTTTCACGTTTTTATACATTATATACAGATTTACTTCGTCATTTTTAATTTATATAAATGTCAATTTTCATTTACCATTAATACCCCTTTTTTTTAAAAAAAAAGAATAAAAAAATCTCAATTCGTTATGTTTTCTTTTATTCTGCTTGTTGGAGTATTTAAGCTTTTTAAGGGTTTCTTCTTTTCTATTTTTCTATTTTTTTGGTATGAAATCTACTAATTTTTGTTTGCTTTTTGTTAAAATTCTTATGTTTTCGCGTTTGGTTTGTTTTTAATAATTGAAATTGTTTTTCTTGTTTTCTACTCCTGCCAGTTACAAAATTTTTTTAAAGGAATTGTTAAAAAAAATTCGTTACAAAAATATTTCGAAAAAAAAACTCATTAAGGGATCATTAATTTAGAGTAGTCTTTAGAAATTGTGATTTAAAAATGATGGAAGTAATTTAAAAGCATGTTCAAAGTTTTATAGCAGCGTAGTTTTAAGGGATTTAAAATATAATCCCGTAAATTGAGGTCCAGGTGTAAATTTGCAAAACTCCGAATCTAATATTTATTTGGTCCACTATACGACTGATCGTCAGAATCTGGCAATTTACATTTTACAGTGTAATTTTATTGTGCAAAAAGATTTCATATGTATGTAATTGGGTGTGTCAGAAGCTAAAAGGCCTAACTCCACTATTCGAAAATTTCTCAATTTTGTTATTTTACTATCTAATTAGTTGTGATGGATAGTAATATAACAAAATTGAGAAATTTTCGAATAGTGGAGTTAGGCCTTTTATCATCTCACACATCCACATGATTTGTAAATAGAAATTCGTTTCGATATTACGCTAAAATGATAAAAATTCTCTATCCCAAGAAATTTCACTAGAAATTCTGTTTACTATGAACTGCTTAACAGTACTCTGTTAACTCGTAACATAATCTAGATTGCGAAATATGGTTTATGTCTCTGCTAGTTTAAATAAAATTTATCTTCACCTACTTCAATTGTGAATAAAATAAAAACTTATGAAGCCATTTAAATGAAATATTTTTAGCATATTGAACAATATGTGGAAATTAAAAGGAACAATAATATCAAGCTTCTTTGATTTTTTTATGAATTTTTTAAAAATTAAAGTATAAAAATGTTGAATGAATTAATTTTTGCAGCCATACCAACCCATCAAAATTAATGAATTTTTTTTATTAAGTTTTTAAAGGAAAAACAACAACGAATGCTCTTAACGAAACATTTTATATCGAACTGCAATGATTATTTTGATTAAAAAAATGTATTTTTGCAACAAATTAATGATTTGACGTCAATGATTGTCATTCATTGAAAACTGTGTAAACCCCATTCTTTCCAATGCTGCAAATATCACTCTTCATACGTTTTAGTGGCTTCCGTTTCCTTGTTTATACAAACATACATACATATGTATGTATATAAGGATATTACATTTTAAAAATGTTTTTCTTAGACATCCTTGAAAACCACTTGGAATTTTATTTAAGTTTTAATTTCTAAATTTTTTTTGAGTGCCATTAAACTGAATTCTTAATAAAAACGAAGACATTGGAAAAAAATTTTTTTATTTTGTGTTGTGCAAACCAACGAGTTCTTTTCTTTTGGTAAACTTACAAAACATACATACATACATATAAGGAAGATATAACTCTTTGAGAAAAAAAGAATGTGTAAATTTGTTTTTTTATTTTTGTTAAACCTAAAGAAAAACTTTAGCAAACAGCATCCTTTTGTGAAACAGGACTATTTTTTAATATATTTTTGTTGTATGAGAAAAATTTCTTTTTTATTTAATATGTTTTGGGAGGGGTGCAGGGGACAGAGTGGCGTTTGTAGTAAAACTGCTGACCAGCAGCTATAAGGATGCCCATTTATACACACACTCACACACACACACATACACACACACCGTCAAGCTTAACAATAAGTTTCAAAAAAATAACGCATTACAACAAAAATTGCGTGTGCTAAAAAAACAACAAAAAAGAAAAGTTGTTGTAGTTCCCTGTTTCTTACAGTCGTTTCAATCTTAAAAAAAATATATATTTTTTTTCACTTTTATATAATTTTTGCTGTTCTCTCTTTTTTATTTTTTAGCAAAAAAGAAATCGACAAAAAATTATAAAAAAGCTAAAAGAACTACAATAAATAAAAAAGGGTTGCAGCAACAACCAACAAAAAAAAAATATAACATTTTCGCTTTTACACAAACACACAAAAACAAATTTACAAATGTTTTATGTTTAATTTTTTTTTATATATGCTGCTGCTTCTTGTTTAAATGGACCAAGCAAAAGCAGCATCATTAATTCCCCAATATCACACAGACACACACACACGCATACTTAACTACTCCAACATGTGCATGTTTGAATTCATGAATTCATTTGCCCACTCATCCACCCACTCTCTTACTTCTCTCATTATTTTGGTTTGTTTCTTATAACTGTATTGTTGTAAACTCGTTATAACTGAAAATAGTGTGCGTGTGTGTGTGTGTAAATGGCAGCAGACTTTTAAATTGGCTTCGTTCATGTTTTATATGTTTTTTTTACTATTTTTACGAATGTTGCTGATGGTCGTTTGTTAACTAAAAACCCTTTCTTTTAGTTGTGTGGATGTGTGTATGTGTTTATTTATTTAACTGACACCATACAACAATTCCCTGCCAACTCCGCTCTCTCACCCTTTAACAATGTTATGTGCTTTATATTATTACGCAAACTTTTGGTACTATTGTTTATGTAAAAAATGTATTTTTTTATGCAAAATTTCATTATATTAATGTTTGTAAATTATATTCATTTCACTTGTTTAGTTTGTGAAATCAACTATTAAAATATTATCTGGGTGGCCTATAATGAGTTTATGGTGAAACGTGTGGGGTCGGTCTACCTTCTACATATTTAAGTTGGAAAAAGAAAATAGATAAAAATACGTGCATACTTACGCAGATAAAATCAGGACTAACTGTGTGTTAAGATAAAGTCGTATTTAGCAGAGACAAAAACCCCATCATTTGTCTAAACTAAATAGATCACAGTAAAGCAGATAATTTAGATTGATTTTTATTAGTCGATACTGTTAATAACTTAACTCTCTATTTTTTTGTAGTTTAAATCTCATTTGGAGAAAGAAAATAAAAAAAAATACGTGCATACTTACAGAAATACAGCCGTATTCATAAAAATTTTAAACAGCATTTTAAACCATTTTTAAGCAAAATTCGTTAAAATGGTATCTATAAACGAATTTTAGCTTAAAAATCCTGTTTTAAACCTTATTTAATTAAACGAAGTTTTAAAATTGGTTCGACCCTTGTTTAAAAATATTTTAAAATGACACTTGCTTGTAAAATAAGGACTATCTGAGTGTTAAGATAAATTCCTATTTAGCAGAGACACAAATCCTATTATTTGTTAAAACTAAATAGATCAGAATAAACCAGCTAATTTAGATTGATTTGTATTAGTCAAAGTGCCACTGTTTGAACCTAACTCTCCATTTTTTTTGTAGTTTGATTCACAATCAATTTTATTATTAATTAGAAAAATATTAACAATTTATCGGAGATAACTAATTGAACAGCTGTCATATCATAAAAGTGACATTAATAAATGATGACTCGCTTGAGTACATCAATTCGCCCCTTTATCTTCGCCATACCCTGGAATATATAGAAACTATTTTATTTCCCTACTTTTGTGTCAAAACTATTTCGATTATTTCAAGTAAAAAATTAGATTTGCCAGTCCAACAGGATGCTACAACCAAGTATTATTGTGCTTAAATTTAAACTATTATTTAAATTTAGGTCGCAAAGAACATCAACACCAGCTGATCACAAAAGAATTTGCCGTAATAAATGTATACAGGAGCTGTTAAAAACAGCTGATAGGTAGCAACACAGATGACAGTTCAAATATAGCAGCGAATTCGATAATACCTGATCTATAGAGGCCACCTGTTATTAATTCGCTGGCACCTTTCTCTTCGCAATACCCAGGAATATATAAAATTGATTATTATTGTTGCCCTACATTTGTGTCAAAATTATTCCGATTTTTTCAAGTAAAAAAAAAAAATAACTTTCACATGTCACCATTATTGCTACAACCAAATAATATTGTACTGAATTTCGAATTAGTATATTTTATGTGTAGGTTACATCTACACCATCTACTCGCAAGAGAATTTACAGTTAAAAATGTATACCAATATGTGCTGTTAGAAACAGCTGATAGCATGACAGTTCAAATGTAGCAGCGAATTTGATAACACCTGATCTCTAGAAGCCACCTGTTATTAATTCGCTTTGCTAAGGCAGTTTAATTAATTTTTCATCTAATGCCAGGATCAACTTCTCTTTACTCATTGTTTTTTTTTTTTTTAATTTATAGTTTGAATTGAGTTTTACTGATTTTTGTCATCTTTTCGATGGAACATATTTTTTTATGTGAAAATTAAATAATGTCCACTTGTATACTTTTGTTCTTTTAAATCGATGTTTGTGGCTAAAAGCAGCTATTTTTTTTTTTTTTTTCTTAAAAAAGGGTTAAAAATCCACACATTTTTCTACCACTTTCTTACATTCTTTAAAAAAGAAACTGATAAAAAGTGAAAGTTAAACTTGCAAAACAGGGTGGTTTGGACACAATTTGCTGACTGCCGTTAAACATCCTAACAAGCAAGTGTGTTATTGTCTGATAGATTTACGAGTATGTATATACATACATATGGATGTGTGTGTGTGTGTTTGTATTGTTTTCAATCCTTTTTGCCCGATTTTTATTTTGGTCTAATATTTAATTTATATTTTCATTTCTTTTTCATTATTTTTTTTTTTTGTATTTATAAATGTTTTCTATTCTATTCTATTGTTCGTTGAATTGTTATTTTGCTGTCATTGTTGTCCTTGTTTTTGTTGTTGTTTTCGTTAGTTTAACAAGTTTTTTTTTAATTGAATTTTTTATGGCAAAAGGGATCGCTTTTTTAAATTTTTGTTTTCTTTTTTTCCAAAAACAAATTTATGTTAAACAAATCAAACAATAATGAAGATTACAAAGAAATCCCTAAAAGTATACTATTTAATTGAAATGTTAGGTAGATAACAAGCAAGCAAAACAGCTAAAACGACAAAAAAAAAAACACTAAAAGGATTTTAGTTTTAACTTAGTTCAGAGTTTAGCCAATAAAAATAAAACAAAAGAAATTAAAATTTGAAACAAAAGAAATTTAGTGACCTAAAAAATAGAATGTATGAAAAGCAGAAAAAAAAAAATCTAAAAAGTAAACTATTTAAGGGGCTGTGCACATATTACGTAACGCTGTTTTCAGAGATTTTATACCCCCCCCCCCCCCTTCATAACACTTTTTACGAATTTTTCAGTGCAAAATTTCTAATCCGTAACAAATCTTTAACCCCCCCCCCCCCCCCCTCCCCCCTGGAGCGTTACGTAATATGTGCACAGCCCCTAAGTGCAGGGAAATTACACTGTGCAAGACAAGAAAATAATTTTTATCACACTTGATAAATACTCGTGTTTTTAAAAAGTCTCTGTTCTTTTACAAATTTAGTCACGAGTGCCGCTGTGGCTGATAGGTAGCAATCGTGTAGTCCGGAGGTTGCCGGTTCGATTCCGGCCACAGATGCTGGTTGTTTTCTGCGGACAAGCTAATCGCTTTGCGGGGTTGTCTATGTTTATAAAAAAAAAATAGCCTGGGCAAATCGCCTTAAAATGGTAAAATCTAAATACTTTTAGTTCCAAGGAACCGAATATCCGTTTCTATAAAATAGTCAAATTTTTAATTCCTTTGCTGGAATCGATTTCGATCGCTGTAATACATTAAAGAAAAATGTTGCAAGTTCTTTTAATCTATTACAACAGTCGAAGTCGATTCGAGAACCGTACCTGGACAAAAGCATCATATATTCTCTAAAAGTATACTTTCGGTGTTTATTTTTTTTTTGTCCTTGTTTTGCAAAATTAGTATAATTCTAAAATTATTTAATGAACCTTTCAGACATTTTCCTACCGCAGATTGCCTTAATAAAGTAATCTCTGAAAAAAGTTTATATCTAGCCAGCACTTATTGGATTCAAATGTATACTTTCGGTTTCATAAAATTCCCTCTGTACAGAAATAGACGAAATTTAAAGTTCGTTTTCTATTCCCACAGATCGCTTTAATATAATAATCTCGGCAAAAATATTAAACCTTAATAAGAGAGCAACATCTATAAAAAAAGGATTTCTAGAATAGGAAATTTCGATCGCTTTTAAATTAAGGAGACCATAAAATAGTAGGAGGTACTGGAACCTTCAACTTTTCTTTTTTGCTTAACAAACTAGAAATGTATTGGAGTTTTAAAAGGATCCTTAGAACCGCCTTGTACATAACGGCATTCGACGTTTACGCCTTCCAGACCATAGAAATTTGCAATTTATGTTTAATTTGCAAAAAAAAAAAAGCCGCTATAGATGCCATAAATTGAGTAAAATTTTTTTTGCCGTTTCTAGATCACTTAAAACCTTTCTTCATTCTGCTGCTTACTGATCCAGCTTAAAAAAAAGCTTTCTGTATTGCAAACGACTTTCACATCGCTAACAAACGGATTTATGTATTTTCTAGAGCAACTTTAAAAAACAAGGAAAAGGTTAACACGACAGATCGTGTTGTATCAGGTTGATAAAGCTGAACTGTACTGTTTCCTCTCCACATAAAAATTATGTATCTTTCCTATCTCGCTTTTTTCATATGTTTATGCTTAATATATTTTTTTTATTGAAAATTTACAAGAAATTATTGCTTTCCTTTGTGTTGTTATAATATACTCGTACTTTTTCATTTTCATTTGGTCTAAATTACTACGAAAGTTTCTTTACAATTTTTTTTTTTTTGCTTTCTATAAGTATGTTGTATAAGTATGTACATATGTATACGTTAACTGCCTTGTGCAAATAGTTTTGCATACTCGTACTGTTTGTTAAACTGATTTTTATGTTCTAATGGTTTTCTGTCTGTGCCATAATGTGTATTTTAGAATTTCTATAGATGAAATTAATGCACATGTTTGTTGATTGTAATTTTTAACTCGTACTTATTCAAAAGATATATTATATAAGTATGTATGTATGTACGAGTATATAACTCTCCTATCCTTAACATCTCTGCCGCCTTTAGCGTTTACATCTAGTCATATTCATTTTCACTTTTCATTCAAATCGAGTTTTAAGCCTAAATATATACAAAACAACAACAATAACAACAACAACCATATCAAGAAAAGAAAATACTTTTCTCTATCTTAATGTTGAAATCTACACAAAAATATTCAGTTAAAAGCAATAACAGCAACAACATCAACGATATTACTAAACTGAACAAAAAGGACATTAATGTGTTGTTGTTCTCTATTATACTACATGCCTGCTATTATATCAATTGTTGTTATTGTTGCTGTTGCTCACTACTTCTACACTACACACATGTCTGTGAATGTATGCAAATTTTCATTGGAACTAAACATCATTTTCACCACTCACTCACTCTTTAACATATTATTGCTTAGGAGGAGTAGGAGAAGATTGAGAAGGCGAATAATATATGTTGCCATGTATGGTTTTGGGGGGAGAGATTGGGTGGCTGGTTGGTTGGTGGCTTATATTGGTTGGGTGGTTATTGTTTGGACCAGATAATATTAATGGTCATGAGTTAGCATACGACGTACGAGTAAAATCATATAGAAATTGTTGTTTGCTGTGGAGTTTTAGTTGGGTTGCGTGGATGGCGAATGTGGTGGTGGGGGGAAATTTTCAAATGTAAATATTTTTGTATGTTTTGCTTTAAGCCTTACCGGACTCTTATACTAGAGTATAAAGGGTGTTTTTTCTAGAGTGACACAAGTTTAAATCATCAAATAAAACAAGAAAATATATTTTTAATATCAATGAAACGGGCTGTATTGGAAAAATTAAAAATTTATGAATTAATGTTAAATATGAGTTCTGCCATGTGACCGCCACGGCTGGCGCGTAGAAGGCGCAATCTGGAACACTAATTTTCAACAACTTTTCGCAGCATTTTCGGCCATATTTTGCCGATAACTCTTCGAATGTTGATTTCCAGATGTTAAATGACGGCTTATCGACATAGAAAAGTGACTTAACATAACCCCAAAGAAAATAATCTAATGGGGTTTAATCACACGATCTTATTGGCCAATTAATTGGACCATGACGTGAAATTATTTTTTCATCAAAAGTTTCATTAAGTAAATCAATTGTAGCGCCCGTTGCACGATGAGTTTGACGAATGGAACAATTATTTTGATTAAAATTTCAACAATTTGCACGCGTTGCTCTGGTGTAAGTCGATTCATAATGAAATTTCAAAGCAAACTAAACAAAAAGCAACTATCAGCTGTTAAATGGATGCTCAAATAAAGCAGTGATGCCAACTCAAAGTTGTGACACTCTATAAAAAATACCCTTTACAATTACCAAGTAAGCAAAGTAACGAAGTCTCTTAACTAACTGTATTGTGTTGTTTATGATTGCTGTCCTTTGTTGGAAATTTAAATGTTTATATGTATGTGTGTTTGGGATGAACATGATGAAGTCCTTGTGTATGTGACTGTTTATGTGAATATTACATATTATTTATATTGTGCGTATATTTTGAAAATTTTGAAAACTATTGGATATTTTATTTATGCAAAAAAAATTCAAAAACTTTAGTTAAAAAGAGTTGCCAGAGATTAGATGGGCGTGTAAAACAAGCCAAAGAAGATTTGTTGATGGAGGAATTAAATTTTTTTTTGTGGGGTAGAGAGGGCGGGGGTGTAAGAGACATTATGTGGTATGCTAGCCAAAGGATATTTTGTGCATTTGTTTGCTAAGGCAGATTAAGGCTCAATATAAACGTAGTTTTTTTTTGCTGGGTGGGATATTATATATGTAGCCTCAATTGGTGTCATTAGGGTTCCTTCATTTGGTGTGCCACTACTACCGAAAAGTCCCTTCTTGTGTCTCACTGATTGTCTATAAAATTTGGTCTGAAATTGGTGTGATCTGCAATCATAGTGTCCGCTGAATCTCCCCGTTATTAACTTGACGTAATTTTTGTTCATCAGCAGACACCTTTGGGATCGAAAAATTAAGTTGTCTGGGTAACAAAGTTAAATCTTTAGTATCTAAATTGTTTATCCTCGGAAAACAATTAAATTTTGCCAATAGTTTCGGTAGGCTCCCAAAGAAGCATACACAGAAAATTTTCATCATGACCACCTCTGGAATGGTCATTGTAAAGTGTCTTTGAATTCTCTAGACCAATTTTACTTACAAGATTCACTAAGTGGAAGTAAAACTTCACTTGAAATAGTTCAAAGTTTCTGCATCGAAATGACCAGGAGATAAAACATGACATAATAAAAGAAACTTATGCACAATTCGTTTGAGGATGTGAGAGGGATGTAACTCCATAATTTCTTTTATCACCCATCGTATATAATAAAAATTCACAGTACTGATGTTAACCGACACTCAGGTTTGGAGACGAATCTAGCCTTGCAAGCACTAGTGTTAATAGTTTAGTATATTTGCAAATAGTCCACAAAGGGACCCCCGAAACTGAAGAAAGCTATTATGCCAGTTAGTTGGACCCTGCATAGTCAAGGCTTAGAAATGGTTTTGTTTGTTGCGTCCCGAGTGTTTAGATGTTATCGATAAATACTTGGAAATATATTGTACGACCGAAGAATACAATTTTGCGAGGTTACTGCGGCTATAAACACATCAACGAAGCATTATATTTTGGTGATGGCCATGGTACACGCATCAATGAAACCCTGCGTTTCTCTGCCTTTTTATTCTGCTGACTGCGACTTTATTCTGGTGACTTGTCAAAAAATCAACACACAAACATATATGTTTTCAAAGCCTAGAACTTTAACAGTTCATGCCAGATGTCAAAATATAGCGCTGAAGCGTTCAAACACACACACACAAACTGAAACCAGCTGACGAGCAAATCTGCTGATGCGTGTACCTGTTATTATTGTACCATGGTGATGACGATGTGTGCGCACAAATGTATACCTTAAAAACAATAAACTATTTGAGAAGTTTGAATATTGTTTGCTTTTAATTTTAATCTCTTGTGGCAACTCTACTATTGTGTTTTCCTTCTTTCCTTAACATCTTCTTATTTGTTTGTTTCTTATTCATTTGTACTTTTGTCCTTTATGGTTTATTACATTTTGCATTCATATTGAATGTGAATGAATAGTTTACCTAAACGTAAAAGAACAAAACTTTAAAATTATGTTCTTGGGTTAAACAATAAACTACAAGGAATATGAAAAGGTGGGTGGTAGAGAGAGAGAGAGAGAGATAGTGAGAGTGTGGGTAATAGAAGTACAGAGCATGCAAATAAAGGACATAAATGCGAAATTCCTGTAGAGAATGCTATTCGATTAAATAGTACAGGAGATAATTCAAAAGAAATTTTTGGGGAAATTTGTTTGTTCCAAAGAAAAAAAATCATTAATTCTATTTTACTCAACTTAAATTAATATCGAAGTAAAGAGAAGTAATACAGCATACAAATGTTTCTATTCACTTGCTAATAACTTTCACTTTAAGCTTTTCCTGGGCAACTTGAAGAGTTCACAAATCGTAACTCAGGTTACATTTTACTGAGTTTAAACGTAAAAAATAACTTTTTCCATAAGTCCTCAACAGGTCAGTCAGTCAGAGACGCATCCGCAGAACATTCCAACTGCTGAAGGTTATATGATTGACTTGCCTGAGCCTGGAAGGTTTTTGCTTCATTATTTTTCCTCTTGTCTTTTCGTCGAAGTAGTTCCTGTGGTACAGAGCATGGAAAAAACCTAAATCTTCCGACATAAAAACAATCGTTTAGGATTCTAAAATTATGGTGTCCAGGAATACAAAAGAAAGATGAGAAAAGGTCTCAATGAGTTCTCAAAGAGAATATAAACTTATTTGTATTTTAGTTTAAACCTGTTGTTCTTTCTAGGCTTTTCGCTGTCCAGAACTTGTACATGACTTGAAAACTAGAATATTCCGACATGATGTCGCTTAAGTGGTGTCATGATTGACTGCAGGTCAATCCAACATGTCCAAGTTCATTATTTTTGATTCAAGAGTACCTAATTGTTGTAATTTAAGAGGGTGGTGTTGTCTGAAGTAGTTAGCGCGTTGAGTACTAAGCAGACAATGACTTTGGACCTGGGTTAAAACCCTGTCCAGAGCAAGTCAATCAACATTATTAATTTCTCTAATGTACATTAGTGAGACATTGTATTAATTGTTGTCGGACTATTTAAGTGATGAAGGCATAACACTGGTCACTAAAAAACTGTTCCGACAGCGGTTGATGCTGGTTCAAACTAATGTAGACAACATCGCCCTCCTTCGTCGGTTAGCAGAAACATCGGCGAAGTAAAACAATTAATTAAATGCCTGTAATACAGCTTAACAAAGTTAATGCGTCTACTTGACACCGGAGGCGCCTCAACACTACTATAAAATATTAACATAACGCGGAAAGCAGAGTTGTGAAAGAGTTAAGCCTTCTAAATTTTCAACATCTATCTTCTCTACTCTATCCCTCTCCCTGAGTTCCGGCGCACAATGCACTGCATACGTAGGGGTCATCCCCTGAGTGCTGGTCCTAATTAAAAAAAAAAAAAAAAAACATTGAATTTCAATACTGCTTGTCTCGGAGATGAGTCTCCCTATGCTTTTTGTAGATGTCGGCTAACCCGAGCATCTGGTTTTTTCCGATTTACAGAGTTTTCTTTCCAGTCTTTCCCTTAGAAAAAAAATGTGACTAAAGTTCAAACGTGTGAAGAATCTCAGTCATCTTTTCCTCAGAAATCACAGCATCGAAGTCAAGTTGTGTTAATCACTAGTATGCAGAATTGTATAATCTTCGCACTAGTGCCTGCTGGGATTTCGTTAACTCTCGCCTTTGACGGAAAGACCACCTTATAACAACTTTTCATAGTTACCATAGTTAAATTTTCTACACACACACACACTTGCACACATTTGCACGTATGTATGTATGTATGTAAGAGTGTTTTCTGACTGACACATTTTTATACGTATGAGTACGCACTAAACTTTCCTTTTCATGCTGCATAATCTAAAGACCACTAGTATGTATGTACATATGCAGGAATGATGACCAACAGAGTGTGGACTGACTGTTGTACAAAAAAAAATTAAAAAAAAAAATTAAATACAAAAACGGATATATTTTTTCAAGTTTTTTTTACAAAATTCAAAAGAAATTTGGCAACAAGGCAGGCGCCCGCAACATCCTTGAGTAGCATAACGGAACAGGATTTTAAAATTGACTTTGCCAAAGAATAAGGAGGACCACTGAATAAGCGAACAAATGTCCACATGAATGAATGAATGAATAAATAAATGAATGGTCAAGCATAATAATGTAAAAGCAGTACAAACGAAATTGATTTTTTTTTTCTTTGGTTTGTTTTTGCTTTCGTACAGCCTTAACAGAAAAACTTGCATAAACAAATTTAAAATTCTCTTGAAAGCTGAGGAACAAAAAAGTTGAAAAGGATATAAATAAACATGTGTGTAGCTTTGGCATGGAATTCAGAAGATGTTGTTTATTACATGCGCACTTTCACTACTTGCTACACACTCGTACTTTAAATTGTTTTTGGCAAATTCAAATTTTTGATGATGCTTTCAAGCTCAGCAGCAACTTATGGCTAAAATAGTTGGGAGTTGGAGTAGAGCAGTTAAAAACAAACTACTCTTATGTACGTATTGTATGTCCATGTCCTGAACATTTGTTTAACTAGATTTACTAGATGAAAGTAACAGTAAAGAAGGCCACAGCTGCTCTTCATATCCTCCTTTAAGGCTACACACAGTCAAAATAATTTATATCAAATTTACGAACGCATGTTTTAAGAACAAAAAGAAGAGGTATTGCCAAACGCATGCACTGGTAAAAAATGGTCGGCAGACCAAATGTAGTGTGGGGGATAGATTGGAGGCATATAAGTCTTCTTAAGGAAGGTGGCAAATATAGTGCTCGTATGTACGAGTACATGCATATTTCATTTAAAACTGCTACCTCTTCTTTAATATTAAGAAATGTTTGACACAGTGGGTTTTTAGGTTTAAAAAAAGTTTGTAAAAATTTTAATATCCGACTTAAGAATGGGAAAAAGTTGAAATCTTTATCTCAAAGTTATTACTGGAAGACTAAAGATCGTAATAGACTAGACGTCTGCTGATATTCGAAGATATGCAGAGTTTGCGATGTGACGCTTTATTTAATTTGAATATTTCGCGATTTAATATTTTTCTTGTTTTACGGATTTTTTCGTTTTAGCAGTTTTTTCCGTTTCGGCGTTTTTTTCTAGTCTTGGCAATTTTTCCTTTTAACATTTTTGTCGCTGTGGGGAGTTTTTTGGTCTTAGCGCTTTTTTGCTTTCGCAATATGAGCCAGTTTTCCATTCAACATATTTTTACTTTTGGGTATTTTTGCTTCCAACTCCTCTTGCCTTTTTTTCGGCTTTTCTTTCCAATTTTGACGAGTTTTTTGTTTTAAGGAATTTTTCCGCTTAATGTTTTTTCTGTTTTTGTGATTTTTTTTATTTAAATGGTTTTTTTCTTCATTTCATTAATTTTTTACCTTTCTGCGATTTTTTTTCCAACTTTTACCATTTTTTTTCGTTTATTATATTTTCCGTTAAGTTTTTGTTTTTTTTTAATTTTAGCAATTTTCCGTTTAATTTTTTTTTTTGTTTCTGGGATCAGCAATTTTCCGCTTAATACTTTTTCGGTCTTTGGCGATTTTTAATTTAAGTGTTTTTTTTTTGTTAAGCGGCTTTTTTTTATTTCCTTTCTACATTTCGCGATTTTTTCGTTTTGCCTAATTTTTCCATTAAAATTTTATTTTAAAATTTATTTCATATCCAAACTATTGTTGCTAAACACGGCATTTTAAATCTTTTAAAATTTTGTTTAACATATTTCTAATCCAACCCACTGTGATTTTATCGATAAAATAATTTTTAAAATGAGTATGTAGTTTTTTGTAACCAGTGCGACGACTACACTTTGCTGTTAATGACGTTCAGAGGAATATAGGTATGCACCCCTCCTCCAATGTGTGTTTGTTTTGGAAATAATCGTATCATTATTTAAATTGACTACAAGCGGATCAAACCGAGCCTACAATTAGTTTTTCGCTAACGGCGTAAAAACTTTTCCATCGCTCATATTATTTTCTATAATATGGAATTTTATTAGTGATGAGATTGCTCTCGTTTCGCAAATAAATACAAGAAAAGCTAGTTGATTTTGACAGCTAGAGAAGAGACTGGAACAACATTTGGTTTTTTGAGGCAACTGCAGTGGCAGAACGGCGTGCACGTTTTTTTTCTGTACCCAATTTTTAGTTGTCTGTTAGCTGTAGGTTTAATTTTATATATTGTTTTTTTTTTTAATATTTTTCCGATGTTTTTTTTCAATATTCCCAATTACAGAAGATTTTGAAGCCGGCGCTGAAAATTTATTATCAGCCGGCGTTTTCTTATAGCTAATAATCAGCTTTGGCCTTTTGAAATGTATGACTACGGTTGGCTGGTTACCTCTTGTTTGAATGTTCACAATTTAAATTTTAAGGTTTGTTACTGTTATGACCAGAGGAAAATAGAAGACTAAACAGACAAGAACAAAAATATAGCACAATTGTGTTTATCTAGTCTTCTAATATATAAAAATCTCGTGTCACGATGTTTGTTATCGAACTCCTCCGAAACGGCTCGACCGATTTTAATGAAATTTTTTATGCGTATTTGGTAGGTATAAGATTAGGTTTTAAAGTATATTTACTATAGTATATATTTACTAAACTATTAACCCAATTCGTATTTCAAACAGAACAAAATTATTTTTGTAGTTGAATGACAAATGGCGCTATGTCCGCCTCATTTACGAGAAGCGTCGCATCATATTGACAGAAAGATAACGCTACGTCCGCCTCATTCACGAGAAGCGTCATCGTTCGTATTTCAAGTTGAACAAAATTATTTATGTTGTTGAAGGACAGATGGTGCTACGTCCGCCTCAAAATAGGGGGTTGATGAGTGGGGAGAATGGTTCCTCCATATAAGAAAAAAGCTTCCGGGCGAAGCCGGCACAATCATCTAGTTTTTTTTATATAAATATAGAAAACAACCTTAAGGGATTAGAACAGAGTTTGCGCCTAGTTACAATCAAAATAGTTTTTTTTTATTGAAAAGACCATTTTAAAATAGAATATTTTGAATTTTTTGGAAAATACTTGCAAACTTCAAGGACTTCGTTTGAAATTTGCATTTTGTCAATACAAAATTTCAAACCTTTGTAAATCTGTGCTACTTCCATTGCTCCAAACTGTTGATGCAAGAAAGTTTTTAGGTTACAATTTCGGTACATCGTTAGTGTTGAAAATATAACTGCCACATGTAGAACAAAACAGACGACTTATTTACATACAATCACAAGTTCAAAAACCAGACACGCACGTTGCTCTCTATTTTTACGATGTAAATTTTACATGTTTAAATTTATTTTGAAAATTTCAATTCAAATACCACTACAATGGAGTAGAACATACATACACATGCATATACTACATATTTATACTAACACACATGCAATTAAATTTAATCCAAATCTAAGAATTGTTTTCGTTGAGAGGAACAGCAATTTACTAACAATTCAATCATTTTCATTAAAATTGAGAGTTTTTCGAAAATTGTAGTCAGAGATGGGGGTGGTCTTATACAATATTATACTTTGTAAAGTTGTATATCTTTTTTCAATGATAATTTCTTCTAGGTATACATTATTTTTATCAAATTTTACCAAAACACTTCGAAATTAAATTATTGAGATTTTTCTAAAAGTTATTTAAATGCACAAATGTGTGATTTTTAAGCTAAAATTAGCATAAACAGTTAGGTGAAGGCAAGATATTCTTAAAATTTGAAAAAAAAATTTATAGAAAATGACCAAGTTTACATAATGTAAATAAAGCCATTTGACGGGAAATTTTTTTATCAGTGGCCTTTTAGCTAACAAAAGTCACTCCAAAATATTAGTACTAATAAAATTTCATTGTTTACATAATTTCAAGAATGTAAGTGTAGCACACTATTGACATAGTGTAAATTACTAAAGTAAATTTAAAAATTAAGAAAAAAGATTTTGAATACCTAAAAATCACATTGAAAACTGAATATTAAAATTTTTACATAATGTCAACAATGTAATTTTCTTCTATAATAAATTTTACATAATGTAATTTTCTTCTATATTACATTTAACATGTTCTAAACTAGTGTCAAAATACATTTTAGAGAAATAGTACAACAAAGAAAGATTTTATCAGAGAAATATTAGGAAAAGTCCATTCTTTACATAATGCCAAGAATGTAAACTATTTGTGGCATACTTTTTTACATAATGTAAATTACTAAAGTAAATTCAAAAATTTAGAAAAAGGATTTGAAGATAAAAAAACAACATTGAAAACAGAATATTAAAATTTTTACATAATGTCAACAATGTAATTTTCTTCTATAATAAATTTTACATAATGTAAACTAGTGTCAAAATATATTTTAGAGAACTAGTACTACAAATTTTACAACAAAGAAACTTTTTATC
The DNA here is from genome assembly GCA_947311025.1 of Lypha dubia. Taxonomy (NCBI): domain Eukaryota; kingdom Metazoa; phylum Arthropoda; class Insecta; order Diptera; family Tachinidae; genus Lypha; species Lypha dubia. The sequence continues at coordinate 4,618,395 of OX371262.1, read as the reverse complement.
AGCGAAATATTTGGGAAATTCCATTGTTTACATTATGTAAATAATGTAATTTACCTATGTAACACTAGATATTATTGTGTTTCTCATTAATACAATTTATTTAAAAAAAAACAATAAGAAAATTATTTCTAGACTTCGAAATTGTTATTAATTAAGATAATTTCAATAGTTTACATAATGTCTAGAATTTAATTTGTTTTTACAGCGTTGTCGACATAATGTAAATTCATAAAATATACTTATTATTGCAAAAGACTAAAACTATTTTTGCGTCACAAAATTATTTTAATAGCTTAACTTGGAGAAAATTTGAATTTTTACATTATGTTAAATTATTATTGACATGAAAATTTATTGTAAAAAACCAATAAAATAACTGTTAGAATACAAAATCTATTTAAGTTTGGAATATTAAGATAATTTGAATTGTTTACATAATGTCAAAAACGTATTTTGTTTTTACATCATTGTTGACATAGTGTAAATTAATCAAATTTACTAAATGAAGCCAACTAATATAATGTGTAGGTTACAAAATTCCTTTCGGAATGCTGTATTGAGAAAAATATATTTGTTTACATAATGTAAACAATGTAAATTAGTAAAAAAAAAAAAAAAATTGTCAAAAGGCTGATAAAAAACTATTAGGGGTCCCGAAATTGCCTTTCGAGCTTAACATGGAGAAAAACTCCATTGTCTGTCTACATAATGTCTATGTAATTTTGTTTTTTTTATTTTTTATTCAATTACTTTTTCTCACTCCAAAATCACAATATTCTGTTAACAAAATGAATATTAATAGTTAAAGTTAACTTAGCAAATTCACATTTCAAAGATTTTTAATATAAAACTGTTCCATTGTCCCCATCCCCCTATTAAACTTTACAAATTAAATATTGAGGTCTTCATTACCCATCGAATGAATGAATGGAATGAATATTTTAATTTGCATGAGTAGTTGGCCAAAAAGCAATCTTTTGTTTTAACTGTACTTTTAAGGAATTTCAAACATTTGTTGTTGTGTCTATTAATCAGTAGATTGTAAAACATTTCTACAATTACACATATGAAATGTAAACTCATCGACAATCATCTTACTTGCAAACATTGTATGTGTGTGTGTGTGTGTGTTTTTTGTTTTTTGATTATTAATATTTAAATAACGTGTTCGTTGTATATGATACGCTCCTTTTTGAAACAACAAACTAACCAACCATGAATCTCTAAGAGCCAAGTCAAATCAAACTCCTGCTGCAAATTTACACAAAAAAATAAAAAAAATATTTCCTATCATACGTGTAAGGACGAAGAACGTTACTAATGAAATATAGAAGTCCTCTTAGATAACCAAACTCCCACCCCCCTCCCCCCTACTCCTTCCACAAAAACACTTGGTATTGTTGTGTTGGTGGAGAGACCTCCATTAAGTAGAAGTTTTCAAAATTTTACTTGTCCTCCGCTAAATATTTATTTATAACATTTAACTACATAAGTACGTTTGTGTGTGTGTGTGTGTGTGTCTGTGTACAAGGATTTATATAAATATGTTCATATGTAATCAAGAGTTACCCGTACAATTTACATGTTCGCACATAAAACACTTTTACTTATTCAATTCCATGTGTGTTTGTTATAACAAACATCCTCATATGTATATCCTTTGAAATGTGAGTTTATGTGTTTGTGGGTGCGTGTGTGTTAGTGCTGAAACGTCAAAAATTTTTTAATTTAATATGAATTTTATAAAAGGCCAAACAGCAACAAATAGAGACACCACAAAGCAATCAATGTAAGTCTTTGAATACATTCATTGATGCAACTCCTACTCTTACTCCTCCTCCTTCTCCTCCTCCTTCTCCTCCAGCTCTTACTACTTTTGCTGCTACTGCTGTTTTACCAAAAAAAAAAAAAAAAAAACACCACAATCACTACTGACTACTTTTACCAAGCCGCCGACCATAACAACATGACGATGTCTACCACGATAATAATAAGGATGATGATGAGAGAAATACATTAAAATTAATTTGATATTAAGAAAATAAATGAAGAATCGAAAAAGACAAAAAAAAAAAAAAAATAAAAGAAATCATATAAAAAAATCATTATACAGAATACAGACAAACTTAAAATCCGGACCACTTAAACCTTTTTTTAAATTAAATGCTGTTAAGTGTTTAAATAAAATTAAAAAACAAACACTAACCGCGAAGTGATTAGCTTGTCACGCAGGATTTTTGGCCGGAATCGAACCGAAAACACCGGACTACAAAACAGGGATTGCTGCCTTTCAGACACGGCCGTACCTATATTCCGCTCAAATAATAAAAATTATGGAACAATTCATTGAATGCCATGAATTTTTGTTTGATTGTAAATGTTGAACAGTACGAGGACTTCTCAATCTTCATAATCGCTTTATATAAAGCAAATTGAAACAATGTTGGGTTTTCAGAGGTCGCAACACCTCCACTTTTGTTTTACTCGTTTCAAGTATCGATTATTTCATAAAATTACACCGAACAACAAAATAATTTTTTTTTAATATTAAATTTCTAAAAACGGATTCTGGTAGAGAACAGCAGAAGAATGTTTAGGAAATCTTATCGTTCTTATATTTAAGGTATAACATGTGTTAAGAACTTTTGTGTAAAACAACAGCAGGATTACTTTTGCAGAACATTTTAACCCTCTAACACTACACTGACTTCAATGACTTTCTAGCAAGTTTTAATGTCCCATTAAAATAAAATTTTACATTTATTTGAGTATGTACTCAAGTATTTTATGTTTTAAATTTTATTTATTTGTTGCGGGTTAGCAATATCTAGATAAATATTTTGTTGTTAGCTATACCAATTCATCAGTATATGTTTTACCCTTTATGTTTAAAAAATTCTAAAGCTCATCTATTTATACAAAAACTCACAAATATATTTTTGTGAATTACAAAGCATAAAAATAGCTTTCAAAAATTTCTCAAATACACACAACAAATAATTTTCCATTATGAATGTGTTTACTTTTCTACACCTACACAATTAGACAACCGCTGGTTGTCATTTTCGATTTGGAGCTTATTTCATTGGGGCTTATTTCCTGCCACCTATTTATGTATGTATGGATTTGTGCTTTCTACTATTCACAACAGTCGTTGGAATCATAATACATACATATTTTTTGCGATGTACTGTATGTATTGCATAATAAAGAATACGAGAATTACTACATCTTTATAATAGTATTTTATAAAGTAGAAAATATTACCACAAACTGAAAAAGGGACAGTTTGTCCCCTACTACTATTACAATGTATTTTTTATATCTACTCCATGTGAAAACCACTTCCATATATTAATTTCTTTTCTAATAATCAAGTGATAATCTTTTCACGACTTTTAATATTTAACCGTTTGAAAAATTTTGCCTTGAAATTCTCTAACCAAATATGACGTTTGTTTTTTAAACCAACATAACAATTATTTTCTCCACAAATCTATTTGTGAAGAATAAAAATTTTTATAAAAAAAATAACAAGAGATTAAAAAAAATGTAAAAATAACAATAGATTTTTTCCACTACAAAAACAGCAGATGTAAATAACGATGAGAAAAAGAAAATACCACAACATCTTTGTTCAAGAACATTAGAAAAATTCCTTCGAATTCAAATGTACAAAAGCACGCACACATATACCAGGAAAAAATACTTTCAATAGATGCATAAACATGCAGAAAAAATAGAAAATTTTGAAAAACCCACAAAACAAGCTGCATTAGACGTAAGTAATAAAAAAACATATGTCAGTCAGTCATACAGTCAGTATTAAAACATGCAACATGATCAGCTGAGGAAAATTATCATTATGCAGTTTAGCAAAAAGGAAACAACAACAAAAACAGTTGATGTGAAATGAAACGTAACGATATTTAATGAATTGAGCTGAACTGTAGATGCAATCATTCGTTCGTTCGTTCGTTCTTTGTGTGTAGTGTTTGACGAGGGGTGGAGAGGAGTAAAATTTTCTTAATTATTTCTGCACTAAATAAACGAAACGAGCAACAATGTGTTTTGTGAGCGTATGTGTTTTTGAGTATGTATGTATACCATATTCGACCTCTTTATTCCTCCCTCTTTTATACTCTTTTGTTGTTATACTTACTCTTCATATTGTTTAATTACATACAGGACGAAATTAAAAAATTTAGTGAGTGTGCATGTTTTCATATTTATGTATGTGTTTCTGTAAGTCTGTCTGTACATTAGTATGATTTGTCTGGCTAACATATGCTTGGATGCACATGAATAAAGATGCAATTATGGCAACAACAAAATTAATACATTCCTATTTACAATTACAAGAACAAAATGCACATCAGCAAAAGAAAATAACAAAAAAATGTACATAGATATAAAGAACGTAATGCAAAAAACAACCCCTGCCGTTTTGAAGTCTAGATAAAAAATTACTACAGACAATGTGAAAACACTGAGAAAAATTAATAATTTCAATTTATCATACATAACAAAACTTTACGATTGTAGTAAAAATAACTACTTTTTTCCAAAAAAAAAAAAAACGATGTAGCAAATAATTTAAATGATTAAAATAGTAGTAAAAATAGTACCACTTTTTAAAAAAACTACAAAAATAGGCTGACTTCCAAAACGTTCGTATACAAAGTTTGCTACAGTATTTAAATCACATACATTTGCAAAGTTCCGAAACAATGGAACAACTATAAAACCAATGCCTTGTTTGTTTTCTTACTGCGTTAAAAATACTTGGCGGCGGCGTTTTGAAATGGCATACATTGTATATCTAATTATTGTACTGCGGCGTTATGCTTTGTGATGCTTTGTTCAAACACAAAGTAATTGGCGTTTTGGAAGTCAGCCAAAAATAATAGTGAAGTTACTAACTACACTTTAAAATATTTTGCTAAAAAAGGGAATAATATTAGAAATAATTGGTAGTAGAAATTCGAAATTTAGATTAAATATAATACATAGTTTTGAGGAAAAATATCACGTGTACTTAGACATTGCTTTAATTATTTACGTATTTTTAGTAGTAACAAAAATAAGTACTTTTTATAAATTAGGTATGAAATGCGATTATTTTTATGCAAAGTACGCTTTATTTATTCCATAATTTAAAGTATGTAATATCACTAAAATATAAAATTATACTTAAATTTAAAATAGTAGTAAAAGTACTACTTTTCAGAAAAAAAGTATAAAATGCATTAATTTTCATCGAATAATTAAAGTTTTTAACGTAATTACACTAAAATGATAAATAATCTCAAATTTAAAATAGTAGTAAAAATACTACTTTTCAAAATATAAGTATGTATGAAACGCAAAAAGAAATAAGATACATTTAACAATTTAAAAGAGTAGAAGAAATACTAGTTTTTGGAAACTGTGTATGAAATTCAATGATTTTGTAGTAATTTTTAATAAAATCTGAAATATTCTTTAGTTTAAAAGAGTAGTAAAAATGTTACCTTTTAGAAATTAGATATGAAATGCAATTACATATTTTGAGGCAAAGTCAGGTTTATAATTATTGTACGTATTTTTTTTAATAAAATGTTAGATAGTTTTAAAACTTGAAAGAGTAGTAGAAGTAGTACTTTTTCGAAAAGTAAGTAAAAAAGTATTTAAGCAAAGTTAACTTTATCTATTCTATAATATACATTCATAAATATTTTATGTACTTATTTGAAGATCTTAGGTATTATCGAACTTAAAAAAAGGAGCAGAAATACTACAATTTTAAAAGTTACAAATTAAATACAATTACTGTTAAGCTATTCTATAATATGTATATTGGGTGTAATTTTTCATAATATCATACATAGTTTTAAATTTAAAATAGTAGTAGAAATACTACTTACTTTTTTAAATTAATGTATGAATTTATCTGGGTGGGGTGAAAGGAAAAAGGCCTGTATTCTTCTCTTCATATTTTTTTATAAAAATTATTTCAGAGAAGTAATAATTCTCGTTTTCTAATTTAGTTAAAGGTGAAAACACTTTAGGTTTTACCTTACTGCTGCACTTTTTTTTTCTTAATAAAGAATAGAACAAATTAATATTTAAAATTATCTAACGAATTCAAGTCTGATTTAAAAAAATTTCATTTGTATACTAAATTTTTTTTTCGTAATTTTTCACATTTAGTTAAAAAGAAATTAAAAATTTCAAATTTTCTCTAAGTGCATCTTGTCTAGAAAAAAACTAAATTTTCGATTTTGTATGCATCTATTCTGTTTAAAAACATTCTGCAGATGCACATTCGCAGTAATTAGATACGCACAAACTTACGCACACATTCATACAACCACTTACGCACTTAATCACAGATTGATGCTGCATTACGACGAGTAGAAGTGGAAATTCTCTATTCTATTGGCATGTTTAAAATATCGATATTCTATTCTGCTGTCTGTGTTAGTGTAGCTCGTAGAAATATCCGTTCTTTGTTCCGGAACGCTTAAGTATGAGTGAGTTCTTGTTATTTTCATTTTTAGCATTTAGGACATGTGCAATATTTATTTGTTGCAATTTTAAGCAACATGTTGTTGTTCCACTTACCAATATATTGCCTTGAGTATACATACTTATTTATATCTATGTATGTATGTATGTATGTATGCATCACATCATCTATCTTTCTTCATTTAGTATTTGTGCTAGTTTGTATGTAAGTTTTTCTCTTACTTACAGACTTTCTTACATATATTTTGTGTGCATTGTATGAAGCCATTTTCCTGTTGGTTTTTCCCATAAATGTTTTGCGCCTTTTTTTTTCTTTTTTACAATATGGAAACGCTTATGTTCATTTATATATTTCACAAATTTTCCAATTTGTTGTTTGGTTGGAGTTTCTTCTGAATTGGTTATGTATGTGTGGTTTATTTGTAACTGCTTTTCTTATAATCTTATTCTTTGTCTCTGATGTTTTCATAAAATTTTCCTTTATTGCCCTCAATAGTTTATCCCAAAAAAATAGAAAAAGGCGGCTAAATTTTCACCTAATTAATTAACTTTTGAAATTATGTCTGGTGGTCTTGTACCATAATTTGGCACAAAAAAATATCTATCTGGAGGAGAATTAGAAAATAAATAAAATACGGGAAAGTTATAAAATATTTTAAATAACATAAAAAACTTTTCATTTCATTGTGGGTTAACCACGTCTATATATGCCTGCATTTCGTTTGTGATTATATCAAATCATCAGTAGACTTTGACCACATTTTGAAACTTTGCAAAACGTTCAATTGTCAATGACAAACACATGTTTGCACAAAATGTTGTCTGGTCAATAGTTCGATAGTTTACTATCGATATTTCTTTTAGGAATATTTATTAAATTTTTTATTAAAGAGAAAGTGATCTATTAAATTATCTTGGCGGGCGGGGACAAAAGAAAATAATGGTGTTACGGTGCTTTGAAAATTTATTCTTGGGACTGATATTAGGATTAAATCACTATAAGAAATCTCATAATATTTTAATTTCAGATTTAAGATGTTAAGCTAGCTATTGCATAGCTGCTATCGCGGGCTTTGAGGCGACCGAATCAAGAAATTTTGAAACGTTTGTTTCTTAAATCTTTTGTTTTTGAAACGAAAAAACCTGACACTAAGTTTGTTTCTTAAGACTTTTGGTTTTAAGAAGGAAAAAACCTGACACTAAGTTTGTTTCTTAAGTCTTTTGTTTTTGAAACGAAAAAACCTGACACTAAGTTTGTTTCTTAAGTCTTTTGTTTTTTTTAAGTATTTAAATCGCCCAATGTATGTTAACCCCTAAAGTATGCTATTGATTTTGATTTCATTTACATACAGTATTGCCAGAAACAACGGAGTTACTTAACAAAACGTAATAATATAATTGCATAAGTTGATAAAAAAATGCTATGCAGTAGCTATACCGCGGCAGTCCCCGAGTGCCACATGTCTTTTTTATGTAGAATACGAAGGAAATTTTTAGAACATTTCAACCCTCTTAACATTATTTTGCTTATCACTGTGATTACTTTTTTTTTTTTAAGAAAAATTATTACTGTAATGAATTTTTTGTCGAAAACTTATCATTAATTACACTGTGATAGTTGAAAAAATGAACTTCGATGAATCCTTTTCGAACTATTAGGGGGGAGTCCCCTGAGTGCGAAAGTACATTTGGAAGTGTCAGATTGGCTCCAGTTTTTGAGAAATCGGTATATATCCATTTTTCATTTTAATACACTTTTCAATTTTATAACACTTTACAGACAACTTTCATAAATAACACTGTGATAGTCGAAAAAATGAACTTCGATGAATCCTTTTCGAACTAATAGGGGGGAGTCCCCTGAGTGCGAAAGTACATTTGGAAGTGTCAGATTGGCTCCACTTTTTGAGAAATCGTTATTTATCCATTTTTCATTTTAATACACTTTTCAATTTTATAACACTTTACAGACAACTTTCATAAATAACACTGTGATAGTCGAAAAATTAACTTCGATGAATCCTTTTCGAACTAATAGGGGGGAGTCCCCTGAGTGCGAAAGTACATTTGGAAGTGTCAGTTTTTGAGAAATCGGTATATACCCATGAAAAATGGACCTAAAATCGTCAAAATGACGATAAATAGTCAAATCTGGCAGCTATGTCTGCCATATCACGGAAACCGATTGGAAAAATGGTGATGAAATATTTTGGGGGATGAAAGATCACTGTCTAAGATTTAATAAACTAAATGTGAATATAAAGTAATTTGAATTTTTAATTAGCGGCTAATTTAAAAGGCTAGAAATGACTACTTTATATTCGTAAACCGGCTGTTACAAAAAGTTAAATATGTAATAGATTTTCCTATATACTACAAAATACGAGTACATTCATAAATACATATACATACATACATACATACATACATACATATGCTAATAAATTCATATATTTTTTTTTTTTTTTTTTTTTAGGTAAGTGGCATTAAATATATCTATAACTATACATACAGAAATAATACATGCTGCTACAGGTATTTAATAATATATTTTTAAATTTCTCAAAAATAAATATATAAAATTTATTAAGATTTTGATATTCGACTTAGTCATTGATAGTAATTTTCGCCTTTTACAACAAAAGCTAGTTTATAGCAAGGCGAATTCAAACCAGGTACTCTTATTCCTACAGAAATAAAACAACTTACCCCATCTGTCAAAACAAATGCAACAATGTTCTTACATAAATAATTAAATAAAAATAAACTAACTTCTAATAATAGGCAATTTTTGACAGTTCAGGTTGACATAGGCGAATAATGAATTCGTCTTGGTTTTTAGTAATAAGATTTTGCAAACAAAGCAGTTGCAAGGATTCGTAATAAATTTTAGCAAAGACTGCAGTTATTCTTTAATCGTAGTATTTAACTCATTTAATATTAAATCAAATTTTTGTTAAATAATTTATTGATTATGGGTTCAGCAAATCAATTTATATACCAGCATTCCTTTGATGTTAATGCCAATTCATCAGTAGATTTTTAATCATTACTATTGCTTAAAGATCTTCTAATGAATTGGTATAAGCACCAACGAATAGATTGTCTTTACCCGAAGCAAATAAATTTTATAAAATTTTTATTAAAATTTTGATAAATTGAAAATGTGTACTAAAACTGGTCTGCCTGCAATCTACGCCGAAATCTATTACGGTCCTAGATACTGATCTGTTTAAAAAAATCCAATTATTAAGAGCTACAATTTGCTTGAACTCCTAAGAGAGAGAATAGAACAAATTTTATATGTAATAATGTTTTGCTGTCAAGGTCCAATTCATTAAAGAAAAGTTTCTAGTCTATCATTCTTTTTTATTTTAATTTTTTTTTAATTAAAGAAGAGTACTAGCGCGGCAATACCCACTCTTTCTCGCTCTTTTTGTATCCAAAATAATTTCCGTTACAATTCAAGATGATGAGTAATAAAAAATAATTAAAATCGACAGTTGAATGATCTCTGCTTTATTTATTTTGGTTTTGTTTTGATGTTACTTTTTTTTTTTCTTGACGAGTCAATATCACTGATCTGACAGCAAAAGTTAGTGGAAAGAATACTTTTTTCATAATTACTCGTACAAATTCTTTACATTTGAATAAATAAAGTTAAAGCAAAGAAATTAAAATTTTGAAAATTGTTTTTGGGGTGTTTAACCCTAAATTGGAGATTTTGACTGCTGTTTTGGGAACAGATTTTTGTGGTTAGGGGGATTTGTGGATTTTTCATTTTCCCCAATTTTCGGGGAACTTTGCGTGTTATTTAGTGGAGGCTAAAAAAAAATGTCTTCAGAAAATGTTTCTTACTAGTTTTTTAACAAAAACTATTGTCACAAAAGTAAGAATTAAATGTGTAATACCAGTTATTTTTTAACAAGTATTATTAATTTTGTTCTATTTTATTAGGTATTTATTAGGCACTGTTTTCTCTGTGTAATCAAATTTTGATCGTGCGGTTTGTTGACAATAGCGTATATACGTACCGTGGGTACCAACTACGATTTTGTTTATCCCCTAGGTCAAGTGAAAAGATGGAGCTACATACATACATAGCAAAAAAAAAAGAAAGTAGATGTGAACAACCATTTTTTTCTTGTAGAACTACAACAGAGGCATGAGAGGCGTATACCAAGCTGATCAGTCAATTGCAGTATCTACGTAGTCAGGAATACGAAGCAAAAAATGAAGGTGGATTATATTTACCTACATATGTACATATGTATGTACATGCTAGATTTATCTGTGGCTAATGCTTGGCGGCTTCATCTGTTGACTGTCGTTGAAAATATGGACCAGCTGCAGTTTCGAAGAAATTATTTGAAGTATTTAGAATTTTTTATATACATATTTTTTTTTTAAAGTGTTAAAGTAGCATCTAATAGATAATTACTGAAATAAAGTTATTTCCATAAATTTAATTCTCGTTTCGAGTCGAAATGGGTTAATTAAACCGTTTATGAAAAAAGTATTGTCACCAAAAAAAAAAAAAAAAAATTGTTGCTGACAAAATTTACATATTGGAAATTTTTGTGTAGAAAATATTTTTTACATTAAAGTTTGTTCTAAACCAAATGATCGCTTAAGTTTTCTTACATATGTACATACATATGTATATAGTCATATGTGATATGTATATGTACATACATATGTAAATATGTACATACATACATACATACATACATACATATTACAAACACTTACATACATACTAGTTCAAAAAAGTTTTTGTGTTTAAAATGTTATTTTGTACAGAACTAAAGTTTCTAAAAAAACTGTAGTCCAAAAAAAAAAATCGTAAAATCGCATTGTTGTTACTCTTTATAGTGCAGCTTTTAATATCATGGTCATGGTCATGCTCAATTGTCATTAGTGGCCTGTCTTTCTTGGTGTAGATCAAAATTATGGACATACATACATATACATATGTATATGTAGGTATGTATGTATGTACATATGTATGTAAATATCATATCGGTTTTTTTACATCTTGTCTTCTTGAAAATAATCAAAATTTGCTCTTAAAAAATATGAGTCATAAATGCAAAATAAAACAAAAATTCACCCCCACCGCCTCCCACCGAAAAGAAAACGTGTAGTCACTGAATAAAACAATAGCCAAGAATTAAAAAAAATACAACAGCAACAAAATACTAAACAACACCAGCAACAATAGAGACGACAATGTACATTATACATTGTATAACTATACAATACTCACATACGAGTACATACATATGCATATGTACAAGCGAAAAAAAAAACAACAACAAGGACGTAAAATTGACAATAAAACAATAAAATAAACATACAGATAATACATATGTATGTATACATATAAACATATAAAAAAGAAATAAAACAAAAAAAAATATGTACTGACAACAACAACAATTTCAACAAAGAAGAAATTTAAAAATTGAAAATGAAAACAAAACTTCATTGTCACACACGTCCAAGCAACATACCCTGGACACATGTGTGTCATAAGATGAGGATTTTCTACAGAGAACAAAAAAAACACTAAATCAAACAGCATAGAACTCCAAATCGAACAAACAAAAAACACATAAACAACTACAGCAAGCAAATCTTTTATGATTTACATACATGAGTGTATGTTTGTTTTTATTTGTATGCATAAATAAGTACGCATGCATATGCATATATGTATGTATGCATGTGTACCACAACCCACTCTTACGAACATTTGCCAAACGCAAATTCTCTCCACATGAACTCTTTTGATTCTGCTTCTTTTTAAACGAGAGGATCCATTAAGTGGGGATTTTTATTGTTTCTCTGTTTACAATGGTTTGGCACAAAAAAAAAGAAAAAAAAAAAAAAAACGCACCACTATGAGTTAACTCAGGGATGGGGAGCTTGCAATGTCTTTTTTTTTTTAATTAATTGTAATTCTTCACTAAAAGAGCCGTCAAACTTAATTTTAATTAAAAATTTAACATTAACTTTTTAAATGCACTTGGATTTTTTTTTTTTGGAAGTTTTTACCATTTTAATACACATAATGTTGCATATATATGTAGGTGCATACATACTTACTCCTAGTGTTTATATCAGATTTTCTTAACATTGCACTATGGGCGAATATCCTCAATCCTCAAGTGTGCGTTAAGAACTATTTCCCGACATGCTACCTTGCCAAATTCGGAACGCAGTCTTCTGTTGTCAAAATATTCGATTTGAGTAAAAATGGGCGTTCAACGCGCCTTTTATGTAGTAGCACTCCCATATGGGGGATTTTAAAATTAATGCTCACCAAACTACTAAATAACTTTCCCTTTATAATTTGAATAGAGAAATTTCTATAAACCTTAAAAATATTTATTTTTTCCTATTTTTTAAATTTTATTTATTTGTACCAACTCATCAGTAGATTTTTACCATTTATGTTCCAAAACTCATCTACTCATACATAATAAACTCCCAAATACAAATTTGCGAATTACAAAGCACAAGCAAAATAGCTTTTCAAAAACTTTACAAATATCACAATAAATAATTTTCTTCATTCATTATGAATGTGTTTACTTTTCTACAAACCTATATACATACAATTTTATAAAAACCTTAAAAATATTGAAGAAAAAATTAAACAAATCATGTCAGTTTTTTCGTTGGGGGGGCCTCTCATATGAACTTACCTTTGCAAAAGCAGCATTAAATCCTTTATTAAAGGTTAGGTTAGGTTAGGCAGGCTGCTTCTGCACACTTCACTTTGTGATAACAGCAGGTGAAAAAAAATAAGAAATAATTAAAAGGAGAAGCGATAGTGTAGAAGTACAACAAATTATCTAGAGGGGGGATCGTTAGTCATAAACCAAACACTGCTCCCATACAAAGAAAATATTAATACATATGTATGTATTCATATATCTGGGCAATTAAAGCAATGAATGTCTTCAAATTCAGTGTGTGCTACACCAAGAACAATATACAGCTTGCAGCAATATTTTTTTTTGGGTGATACGACGGGACGATGGGGCATCTGCTATACAAAGAAAATATAGTCATACCTTTATCTGCTAAACTAATGCATAGAATGTAAGAACAAAATACAACTTGCCGCAATCTATGTATAAATTTTCACATATCCGAGAAACTAAAACAGTGATATTTTTTGCTTCTAAAATATAATAATTTTTTCTATAAACTATTGGATTGATTGGAAACGGAGAGCCAGCCCCCCACCACAACAAAGAAAATCCCTGTGAACAAATCTCAAAAGTGAAAATTTGGTAAATAGATGGTGCCATCTATACTGTTAGGTTTTACGCAAAGTTCACGCGAGAGAAGCTGGTCGGGTCGGTGAGTTAGGGGCCAATCACATATTACGTAACGCTGTTTTTGAAGATTTCGTACCCACCTTCGTAGCGCTTTTTATAAATTTTGTTAGTATAAAATTTCTAATCCGTAACAAATTCTTAGCCCCCCCCCCCCCCACCCCATTTGGAGCGTTACGTAATATATGCACAGCCCCTTATTAATATTTCCATAGCTATGCAACTAAAACAGTAAATGTCTGGATGTTGGTTAGTCCTCGAATTAAATGCGATTACCAAGAATATCATAGAGCCATAGGAATAGGGTAATAGGCCACTACCCCCCCCCCCCCCCCACCACAAATTTAAATATTGGAGGAAGGTCTTGAAATTTGATGTGGGTTACACATGTGAAGTTGTCAAAATATGATGTACGTTACTCTTATCATACAATACAGTACAGTTTTCTTTTTAAAAAGTTGGTGCCATTAAAAACGGGGGGCAACCGGGTACACTCCCCATACAAAGTAATTATTAATTTTCTATAAAGCAGCACAAATACAATAGATTTACTAATCAATGTTGTAAGCCATTTTTGAAACATCTTTTAATGTTTCAAAGGTTTTGGCATGCCAAAATCACCCTTATTTTGAATAAGAGGCGAACATTTTGTTCACGTGAAATATTTCCCGTGAACCATGATAGAAAATAGTACAGAAACATAAACAACAATAGCGCAAAAATTGACGATCACAATTTTAGGAAAATGAAACACATTTTACGTGAACTTTAAAATTAAATATTACATTTTATTTTTATGGTAATGGGATTAGCGAAGGACATCGGCTGTAGCTAGTAGTTATACAAAATATTTTATAATTAAAATTCTGCAAACATTTTTACAACATTTAACAAGAAATTTTCTACATATCAGCAATTAAGAACTTTTATGATTCCTTAAACTAAAAATTTCCTAAATTTAAGGACTTAAAACTAAATTTGTGTTAAAATAACTTGACGGAAACGCTTAACTACTCTACCAGCTGAATTAGGAGGAAAAAAAACAAACCTGTATTATAAATTTTCATTTCTTGACAAAATTCTCAAGATTTCATTTAAATCTCTTTTTTCCTTATCTTTATTATTAAGATTTTATGGCTGCGAAAATTTTATGATATCTACACGCTAAGTCACACTACTCTCGGTAAAATTATTAGTGACCGTTGCTTTGGACAAAATAATAAAATAAAATAAAATAAATAAGTAACTCACTTCTAGGTAGGTAGTCGTCGTAGTTTGTGAAAATGAAAGTAATAAATTTGGGTCGTTAAGGTAATAAAATATTTCTAGATAAAATAGTTTGTAGTTGCTGTTGTTGTTGTTGTTGTTGTTGTAGCTAATACTGATCATAAATCATGCCAGAAAATGTTCCATAAAATATTTAAAATTTAGAAACTGCAAACATACATGCATACTTCCGCATGCCAACACACAAGCGTATGTACATATGCATATATGTATGTATGTATATACATACATACATAAATGGAAATACTTATACATGTTGGGTTTATTTTAAGCACACTAAGCAAATACATATGTATTTGCATACATATGTATGTACTTAAATCGCAACCATTAAAGAAGCCGAATTACTGTGCCGAAACTGTGTTTTTCTGCTGCCAAACGGATTTAACAATTGCAATATGCTTATGATCCTTCGAGCTGTAAGTATATGGCTTATCTGGCATATCGTTGTATGAGCTGTAGATATCGTTACCTTAATATAGAAAGGACCTATATAATCATTTTTTGTCATATTTCGATAGGTAACTCTCTAAACTATCGATATAAGCAAAAAAAAAAAACGCGATTTGAAAAAAATGAGGTTGGACCTTTATATATTAAGGCAACGATATGTTACATATATACATATGTACATATATATGATGGCAAGAAATATTCATACATTTGTATAGGTACACATAAAAAACCTCGTACTAAATTTAGTTACTTCTGGATTACTTTGAGTACGACTTGTGATGATTAAAAATGTCCTTGAATCAATCCCAAAAGAGATTTAACATCTCTTAACCAGCCTTTGTTCAATACTAGAAATGTCCAAAAATAATATGTATAAAAAAACTTTTTTTTCTTGGCTTTTATTTGTAAATTTTATCAAACTGATGAGTCCGAGCAGTCTTAGGCGATCTGTTACCAAAAATGTGACCTATTTTTAGTGCCAACAATTTCCAAAAATAAATTTGTAATTGAAATGAGTCAGTAGAGAAATTTTAATTTAGCCCCAAGTATTAAAAATATATTGAGAGTCTTAATAGGCGCCTTGACTGGCCATTAGTCGGTTAAAGCGGGGACCAGCATATGGGAAAATGACACTCCGGATTTCTGTAGGATGTGTGGGGATGAAGAGGAGCCAGAAACTAAAGAGCATATCATCTGTCATTGCCCAAGGCTGCAACGCCATAGGTAAAGATGGCTGAGCAGACTTTTCCATGAGAGCATTAGTGATATCGCGGAGTGCAAACTTGATTATATCAGGGGCTTTATCATGGGAATTAAATGGCTGAATGATGGATGATAACGGCTCTTTGTTTCTCCTTGGACAGCAAGGAGACTCATTAGTCAATAAATTATAAATGAAGGGAATCACAATGGATCCAATTGGGTCTCCGAGTGGTTGTGTATTTCACACTACCCTTCCAAACCTTACCTAACCTATTGAAAATATTAATTCAATTGTGTTCCAGATTAAAAATGAGCATAAATAACACCGATTAGCGATTAATTTAAGGTAAAAGAAATTCATACTATGTACCTTTAATGCATAATAGTTTTGGACGTGGATACCATCTAAATAAAATTTGTAAGTAATTTTGCCTTAAATCAAGCCGAACGCTTTATTGAAGTACTTGAGCGGTTTGTATATACATATGTACTCGTATGTGTGTACGTATGTAACGGAGTCGTTCATCTCGATTTTGACCCACTTTAAACGGCCAGATTTATTCAAAATTTCGCACACTTGCCAAGGATGCATGACACCACACTAATTCGATAATTTTGTCGAATTGCTTTAATCAGGAAATCGATGAAGCAACTTATCCGCCGCAACTAGCGAATGCACATCACTCCTCCATTTATGAGCCGATTTTCAAAAATTCGTCTAAGGCCAAAAATTTGTTTTGTTCGCCCCCCACCCTCCCTTCTCAAAATATTTTGATTATCGCATAACTCCTCCATTTATGGAGCCGCTTTTAAATTTTTTTTTTTGTTTTAAGGAATTTGCATGTTGCTTGGTCCACAATGTTTTATTTTGTGAAAATCCAAAGAGATAGTTCGCCCCCACCCACCCCTTAAATATATTTATTATTGAAGTCTTGCGCGTTTGTGTTTTAAAGGGTTTTCTTACAATTTAGTCTATGAAATTTTCTTATTTAGAGAAATCGGTGAGTCTAGTGGCTCCTGCCCCCTTTGATACATACTTATATTGATATTCAACCAACTCCCCATTTTTTAACCGATTACACTATTTTATTGTTAATCGGACTAAAAAGTAAAAAAAAATTAATCTGAATGAAATCATCGACGATAAAATTAATTTTATTGTTCTAAAACAATGGAGTATTTTTGACACCGCTTAGTACCTATATTGATTTACATATGTATGTATGTAAGTACGTTTGGGATTATTATTTTCTGCGTTTGTATGTAAATACATACATACATACATATGTACATACATACAAATATTTTTAAAATTACAAACCATGTAATAAGTTACAAAGAGTTTTGGAGAACAATAATCGAAAATTTGGGATAATATGTACTTACATATTTACAAAATAAAACTGGGACCTATTGTGCAGACTTTCAGACAAAATTCTGCAAAAGTTTTGCAGTTTTTGTACACTTATAACAAAATTTATCAGAAAATTGGCGACAAATTACAAACGATCAATTATTAAATGGATTCTTACTTCCCCCACTAAATTGGAAATATATATACATATGTATGTATGTACATACATAAATATTTATGTGTAAATATTCATATATATACACATTCCTGCACACAGTTGATGTTAAAAGTTAGAAAAAACAACAACTAAATACACTAACGAAATGTTAAAATAAACAGAATGCTTCTCTGTTATGTTAAGCAGTAAATGATTAAATGAGGGTTAACAACCATAGCTGCCAGATTTTTTGAGGTAATATCGTCATATTTTTGGGCCAAAATCGTCATTATCGTCAATATAGGTTACTGAAATCGTCATAAAAACGTCAAATGAAAAAACCGCTTTTTTTACCAATAAAATATATTTTTATTAGCAGCAAAACATAACAAAACTCTTAAATCAACAAATCTTATTAAAAAAGAACATTATTTAAAATACAGAGATCAAATACTTCACTTACAGCCATACCTAAACAAGAGCGGAAAGCGGAACGTTTTCTACCGCCTAGCTGAAATACCATACCTAAATAAGAGCGTCAACGCTTTGTCATTAAACAGGATTATTACAAAATATATAACAACCCTGATTATAATAGTATACTCATAACAGAATAATACATGCATCTCTACAACAAACACAACAAAAAAATTCCTCGGAAGTTAAAAGTACAAATATGTATGTGTGTACGTTTATGTGTAAATAAATAAATATATGTAAATTTAAAATTTAAATTATATGTAAATTTAATTAATAAATACAAATCACAATTTAACACCTTAAGTAAAATATGCATTTTAAATTTCATTTTAGGAAACACCTTTTCTAAAAATGTATAAAAGCTACAATAAAATTTATACAATAAAAATATAATTTTTTAAGAAAATAGACATATACATTTACAAATATATATTGCAATTAAACCTACTGATTAATTCAGGTATAACTGTCAGATCATAGCAGGTACATTTGTTTAGCTTTAAATAATCTTTTGAATATAATAATGCCTCCAAAGACAAATTTTTCAATTTCTTATTTTAGTCTTATTTACGTTTACCTGACTAAATATTCTTTCCATATTTGCTGAATAATGTGGTAAAACTAGGATTTTTGTAATAAATTTAGTCAAAATCGGAAACAAAAGACTAGAATCCCTCATTTGCATCTCTGATAGTTTTTTCCAAAAATCCAAAAGTTATATGTTTTTATCAGGACAATAATTTCAATTGTCTGAACTCTGTTTCTGGCTCTTGGTTTTCACTTTCTTCAACAAAATAGGAAAATTATTTTAGGTATTATAACAGCTTACCTAGAGACTTACGGTCCTTCTCTATGTCTTTATGTGTTTTCAAGCGCAAACTTATTGCACATTTATCATAAATCGAATCACCAAAGACTCATACGGGTACTCTCTGAAACATAATCACCCCTATCGTGAATAAGAAGTGAAATTTTTGTTCACGTGAAATGTTAATTCCACTCGAAGGGAAAAATGGTATCGTGAATCTCCCGTGAAAAATTATTCCCGCTATCAGTTGTTAGTGAATGTAAAAAAGGGAAGAAGATTAAAAAAATAAAAAATCATACAACTTTTTGTTCAAAAATATACACGGACATATTTATTTTAAAGAAAACTTCAAAAATCAAAGTTAAATATTCAGTTTTGGAGCTTTAGTTTGGTTGCTCCGTTTGTTTATTGCATTCTAACTTTTATGTGGTAAGATAATTCGGCTACTTTTTGGAAAGCCAACAAAATGAAAAAATGCCAACAAATTAAAGTTTCACAAATCTGCAGGCAATCGACCTGTTTGTTTGCATTTTGTTGAGGAATACATCAGTTTGTGCCTTATTATCAGAACTTTTCATTAAAATAAACTTTTTAAGCTTTAATATTCGAAATATAAGAAGAAATACATATAATTTCTGTTCTATTCCCCATCAAAAATAAAGTGAAAATATCAATGTCAGAAGTGAAAAAATTCCGAGGGAAATATTTATTCACGATAAGGGGAATTTTTTTTAGTGAACATTTTTCACGTTGTTATTCTGGACTGAATAAAATTTGTTCATGCGAGTTGTTCACGATTGCAAATACGTGAAAAGTGAAAAGTGAAAAAATTTCACGTGGAAAATTATTCACGATAGGGGTGATTATGTCTCATATCATATTAATTTGTGTTTACTTTTGGCGGGTGTGTGCGGGACTCTTGGGGCGCTGATATGTGATAAGTTTACTCTCCATAGTGGATACATTATACTAGTAATACGAATGAAATTGGCCAATAGGCTTTATGTATTGCAATTGAATAAATAAATAAATAAATAAATTTCAGATAACCAACTTTTTTCTTCATTAATAATATTAAATGAATTAATTTGGCCAAGAGCTTTATATATATTTTCAAAATCAAATCTTGATAATATCTGATCACAAAGCTCTATATAAAAATTAACACAATTATTACTACTATCATATTTTTCTTTTGCATTTATTTGTGATTATTCCAATACGTCTTTGGCAAATATTCGAAATAAATTTCTTCAAAATTTAAAAAATTGTTTTTTTTTTATAATCAGTTAAATAAAAGTTTTCAGTTTTAAGCAAACTAGTTTTTAAAAAGTCTCTCATTACAATTTTCAGCAGTTCAAGGTTGCTCTAATAGTACAAATATATGTTGCAAACTTGAATTATTTAAAATCGTCAAAATTAGGGTATAAATCGTCCCATCGTCACTATGTCATTTTTAGGACCCAAAATCGTCAAAATGACGATAAATCGTCAAATCTGGCAGCTATGTTAACAACAATAATAACAGCCATCTTCTTAATATACCGGTTTTTTTTTTGTTTGTTGTCTCTGTTTTACTTTGGTGGGGAAATTTTCCTTTAGATGTTGCGTTTATGCGTGGTATGTTAGTGTGTGTGTATTTGCATTTGAGTGTTGCTCTTTATGGAGTTTATTTGTGCTCATTCATTGCTGCGCGCGTTACTAAGTCCCAGTTCACACATTTCAACTTTTGCTGCTCTACTTTCGAGTTTGTTGAAGAGAGGGGAAAGAGGAGTGGTATTTGGTACGGAGTTGCTTGTACTGGGAAGCTCGTTTTGTTGCTCACTTTCACTCACAAATTTGAAGAAATTGGAAGCATAAGAAAACGAAAATTAGTTGAAACTGATGTCTGTGTGTGAACATTAAGGCAACTTTAAAGGGAATTGAAATGAATTTGAGCAACAAAAATTGAAGTGTATGAACCGGGACTAAGTAAAATTGCAATGTCATGATATTAATTAATTAAAATCAATTATGACTGAGTGAGAGTTGTGTTAATATTCATATACATACATACATATGTATATGTTTTTTTTGTATGTTCGGCGTAAGCTGGCGGCGTAGAGAGAGACTGCATTAAATGAAATTTGCTTGAGAGTTTGGAAACAGCTGCTCTATGTTTTAGTTAAACTCAGCGTTGCCGCTTTGGTTACTTTTCCTTCAAATTTGGTTTTTTTTTTCGCCAATGTGTATTTGTGTACATTCATATGAACTTCTTTTTAATTTTGTCTACTTTTTTCGAAAACAAAAATTTACCTTCATGTATATGTTTTTTTATGTAAAATGTGTTTTACGTTAACAGATGCTTATGTATTTTATTTATTAAATTCCTCGCATAACAAGACTTAGCCTTATAATTACAATGCAGGATTATTTTGTGTAATAGGTTCACAAAAGTGCTTATTCAAAAGTATCTCTGGACAAAGTTTTATTTATATTGAACGATTTTTAACGAAGTTCTGGCACAATTAATTGCTGCTTTTCTTTTTGTAAATAATTATCCCATATGGAATAACATCTTATTCTATCTTGTAACTTATTAAATTTTAAAATGAATATATACATACATATGTGTGCAAAAACAATTTTAAAAATTGTGTTTTTGTTTCAAATGTACGGCATGTTCAACGATGTCGAAGAGAAGAGTTCGATCGCTTTCTAATCGAATGAAAACTGATTTGGGTTCAACAACTGGTTTTTTATTCGAACGTTGATTCGAATGAAAACTCAAATGAAAACGTAAGTACTTTCATGAAAAATTCCGTTCAACTATTTCGAACATACGGACATCATTGTGAACGCAAATGTCAAAATCAAGCACTTGTTCTTTTGCTTTCGTTTAAAACACATTTTGCCAAAAACATATGAATTTATATAAAAATACTTTTTAAAACTTTGATAAGTACATTTATGTATGTAAATACATGCATATATACATATATTTAGCCAAGGATGCAGTTTGAGTTTTTGGGGGAGGGAGAAGTTGTAACTGAAACATACTATTTTGCATATGTAAGTTATTAAAAATATGATACGATCCATTTTAGTTATACAAATGAACATCTCATTTATTTATTCTTGGGAGTTTATAATTAGAAAATTAGCTTATTCTAAAGTTTTTTTTATAATTATTGATTTCCAATATAAAGATGACACAATTTCAATTTAACAGTTTTAATTCTATTACAAAATTCTAGTTTGAAATGTTTGTTGTTGTTGTTGTTGTTGTTGTTGTTGTTATATTATTGTGGATTATTGTTCTTAAATTATTAAAGGGATTCAGTGAATGTGCTAAATTTTATTTTTACAAATGTATGGCTTTAGAAACTTATTGGTTCATGAGCAGCTCCAGGACAGTGTCCGCACCTCGTAATTCCCAACGACTTAAACGTACGCCTTCAGAATCTTCTTTGTTAGAAAAAAAAAATATACGGCACTCTGCCTGCATATTTATTGTTGCCTTTAAATACATATCTACATACATACATACATTATCTTTATTATTTTTATGCAATTTTTTATTGCTTTCGTTTATTTTTATATGTCAAACGAATTGATAGTGATTTTGACAATTTTAAAGAAAATAGCTAAAATAATTAAAATTTCTTATGTGGCAATACTTTGAAAAACGTAACTACATTCGATCGAAAGCTGTCGATTTCGTTGAACCCAAATTGATTAGACTTCGAGCGGTTGGCTTTCGATCGCTTAGATTTTCTTTCGACTTCGTTGAACAGGCAGGTAATTTGTACGAAAGAAAATTCCTTCGACATCGTGGGCCAGGCAGTAATTTTTATAAAATAGTTTTAAACCGTTTCAATAGGGAGTAGTTCCATTTCCATTCGAGTATTTTTATATGAAATTCGGTGATATTTAATAAAACATTTTTGAGAGTTAAGATAATGATAAAATAGAAGAGCACAAAATATTATAATAAGTTGGCGTCCGTGTGTGTATGATTGTGTGTGCGTAAGATTGCTAGAGAAAGAGAGAGAGACAGTGTAAAGTTTCTTATTTTCCTTTGAAGTTTCTGGGTTTTCTCTTAAATCTTTTTTGTTTGTTCATTTCATTTTGAGTTTTTCTAAATTTATTGGCACGCATCTATTCTAAAATTTCGCACATCATCATCGTTTTCCTCTTTTTTACTTGCTCACCATTGTCGTTTCCATAATAAAATGTTTGTTGTTGCCTACACACACAAACGTGAGAGTTTTTTGAGTTTTAATTTTATGTATTGTTCTGTTGCATGCTTGTTCGTGAGTATGAGTATATTTTTCGATGTATGTATCTGTGGCTAGGTTGTATTTGAAGATTTTGCTTGGGTCTTTGGTCACTACAAACAGGACATTTAATTTCAGAGTTAGACAGCGCGTCCTACAAAGCGGTTGTATCTCGCATCATCAAGCGCATCTTCTTTTTTAACACTTTTTAGTTTTTTCCTTTAAAAAAACAAAAAAACCTTTCGGCTTAAACATTTTTGGCTTACAAAAAAAAAAAACTAAAAGACAATTCCTAAATAATTTTGGAAATTTTACTTTTTAATTTCTACAACATTCTTAAGTTACAATTTTAAGTTTAAAACTTCCCAAGAAAAAAGTGCAAAAAATTAAAAACAAAAAATCAAAATTCAAAATTTGTTAAAATTTTTAGTTTCTTTCATTTAAAAATTTTTATTTAACAACAAATTTTTTTGTTTAAAAACGCGCGGCTGTTTTAAAAACGTAAAAAAGTTAAAAAGTTTATTATGTAAAGAACAATAAAAATAATAAATAATATAAGAAATAAAAAATTTAAATAAACTGCAACAAAAAGAAAATATAAAAGTAATTCAAAGATCATTCCAAAACCACACATTGATTGTCAAGAATCCCATAAAAAAAACGGGGAGAGTGAGTGAAAAAAAACAAAACAAATTATTGAAAATAAAAAAACAGCAAAAGAATTTAAGCAGTGATACCACAGAAAAATAAAGCTGTAAAAATTTTAATAAAAAATTGCAAAATGAAAAAATAAATTACATTAAAAACTTTCTGCAACCATTTTTAAAGAAATAATTGAGAGTGGTATTGATTTTCAAACTTAATTAAATACGTTTGTAGCTTAAAATTATTTTTTAAAGAAAACAAACGAAAGATTGTACATATAATAAAATCAGTGTGAAAAAATTCATATCTCAAACGAGTCTGAAAAAAGTGAAATCTACAAAAGTTGTAATAATTCAAAAAACTAAACTATGGCCGGTGTCACACAGCCGGCCAACTCCCAGTCTGCCTCTGGAGGAGGTACGGCTACTTCTGGCGGAACCAATACATCCGACATAGACTCAACGCAGTCACCCGAAAACGACACTATAAATAATACAAACTCTCAAAATAATAGCAATAACACTATTTCAGCAGCAGCTGACTCTTCTGATAATCAGCCCGGCACTCCACAACCTTTAAGAAATACTACACCACAAAACCCAACTAGTGTCCATCATCCATACCCAATTCATAATGTTTATTCTAATTCTCAACCATGTATAAGTGCAGCCGCCACAACACCATATATAAATCAAATGTATAATCAACATATCTATTCACAACCCAATATGGATTTACGGCAGCAACAGCAGCAGCAAGCACAACAATTCCAACAAACATCCTTCCATCAGCACTTCGAACAATTCAATCAGCAGCACCAACAGCAGCAGCAACAAAACCCGCCACAGTCTTCTAGCCAAACATTCCAACATATGGACTATATTAATTATCATACGAATTCTATTTTTACTACCCGCGATTATAAGCCTCACCAAACACCAAGTTTACTACGCCATCAACCGTTTTTGTATACAGCAACCTCTGGAATGCCTGCAATAAATTCACAAAATTTAAATATGATCAATGCACATGAAAGCACAAATGCACAAACTGCACCAGTTGCCACTTCAGCGTCCTCCTCATTGATGAGTCCGCGTGTTGCCAGTTCTACTAGTCCCTCATCGTCCAGCAATCAAATCCAAATAAGTGGGAGTGCCAGAACTATAAGCAATTTGAGTGCCGGCAATCCCAACTCACCCAATTCTGCCACTGGTACCCCCCATTGTAAAAAATGTGGCACAATGTATACCAATGAATCTGAGTTACAGGAACATATAACAAATATGCATGAATCCTCACCTTACGGCAGCAGTGGTTATGCCAGTTCGCCCTACATTAAAGAGGAAATGAAATCTCCACCATCTCAAAGCCAGCAGCAGGCAATTAATCATCAAACTGCTACCCATAGTGGCAATCCTGGCGAGATATTGGACCTTGATTCCCAAAAATTATTATACCCATCAGAGCCCGGCGACGGATCTATGACCGCCATCATTCATCAACCTTTAGGCAATAACGATCCTTTGCATAGCATGCACAGCATGCAGCAAAGAGCCGGAATGAGTGCTTGGGATCAGCAAAACCAAGAAGGTTTATCTCCGTATTTGCAGCAACAACAGTCAACAGATTCCAAAAATATTCCAAATAATTCTCAATTTTACCAGTCACCCAAGCAATCGCCATATCATGTAAACAATACCTCAAATGTAATAAAAACTGAATATCTTCCAATTATTAAAACTGAATTTACGGGTGATTCTCAACAGTATATAAGTGATAAATGCTTTGAGCCAACGGCTCCTAATCAGCAGCAACAAATGATGCCTCCAGCCCTATCCTCTAGTCCGGCTGAGTTTCCATCTACCACCACTGGAGGACCACAAGATAATGGTCAACAAACTGATGGGGCAAATAATCAACAGTTTCGATCGGGAAACTTTGAGCCACCATCTTCGAGTTCGGCAACTCTACCCACTGGCCCTTTAACTGGCAAAGCAGCCAATTGGAAATCGAATGAAGCACGAAGACCAAAAACATATCATTGTACATCTTGTAATAAATGGTTTACAAGTTCGGGCCATTTGAAGAGACACTACAATACAACTTTGCATAAAAATGCTGTAAAATCTAGTGGCCAAGAGGATCCAGCTATTCTTCCGGTATCTATGCACCATCATCCAGCTAGAGATACTACCGGAAAACAGGGTAGGCGGGGAAAACAGGCTGCCAATGCCAATGCTCAACAGAAACCAAAGCCAGTGCAACCACCCGATCCACCCAATAGTCCGCAGAATTATGGTAGGCCCCAAGTGGCAGCTACTGGCCTAACTCCTCTGTCACACTATGCTGCCTCACCCTCGCCCAATAGCATGTATCAGCAGCAACAGTATCAACCGCATCAATACATGCCACAAGTTCAATCAACGACAAATGTTTCACCGCAGCATGTTTCATCGATGGCCAGCGGCCATCATTTGCAACAGCAACATCAAATTCAACAACAAACCGTTATGAACGGTCACCCAAACGCGTTAGCAGGCCTCTCCGTCCCACCAACTCGACAACAAACGCCAATGCCGTCCTCCCAAATGAGGGGCCTGCTGAACACAACAATGCCATCATCAATAGTAACATCAGTGCATATAGTAAAGAACGAACACTTGGAGGCGGCAACCAAAGAGGAAGAAATTCGTCAGGAAGGGGAGGTGGAAGAGTTGGACAGCCTCTCGACATTGCGAGTGAAACAGGAATACTTGCAGGGGGTGGTGGGTCACAACATGTGCTCTCCAAAGGACGGAACAGACTCGGAACTGCTGCAGGAGGGGCAGGAAATAGTAATGATTCCGGCGCAACAGGAATCGGAGTTTCTCAGAGAAATGGATCACAATGCGGAACACCTCCTCAACATATCGCAAGCAATCAGCCAACTTCTGTACTATCAGTTGGATCAGCAACATCAGGAGGACATGGAATATCACTATCCCAACACCACAGCCACCAGCCCGCACAACAACATGCAAGTCCAATCGCACCTTATTATCTCCCACCCGCAATACCAGGAGCAACAGCACCAAATGCTGGCACAGGACACATTTACCCTCACACAAACCACGCCGCCGCCGCCGCAGCAGCAGCAGCAGCTGCAACCCAATATAATGGAACATCAGCCCTACACCAACATGCGTTTGGGTATCAACACGCAGCAGCTGCACAGCAATATGCAGCAGCTGCAGCAGCTCATCACCACGGAGCAGCAGCAGCTGCCGCAGGATACTATCATCCCCACCACCAATATGGTCAATATGCTGCCACCGCACAGCCACCCCCACATGCCGCCGCAGCAGCAGCAGCATATGGAGCTGCAGCCGCTAGCCAATACGCAGTTGCAGCTGGACACAATCAATACCAATATCCCGTCGCACATCACCACCACCAACAACATGGCATCGTACCACCAACTGCACCATCAGGGCTCGGTTCTGCCGCCTCTGGGCCTCATGGCGAACTATCCTCACACTACTATTGGTAACTCTGAAGTCTTCACTATGGATACCTACGGAAATTTCGTATCAGCTTCCGATCAACAAGTTGTACAAACCTCTGGTGGACAATTATTTCATGTCGTACCGATGCCTTCTACGGAAAGCACAACTTTGTACACACCCCAATCTTATAATGAAAATAAGGCTCGCAAATCACCTCCCGAAGGCGACCTACCACCAATGGCACAATTCCATAACCTAGAGCCTATTAATTTCAGCGATACAGTAAGTGTGATGCCAACACAATTCCGCAACTTAGATGACACTGAAAATGAATACAAATCCTCTCCAGCCGCTGACACCAACAACAATTTCATGAAAGATTCCCAACAACAACAACATCAGCAGCCGAAAACAATGCACATAAAGACCGTCATCAATAATAATGCAATTAAGTTGGCTGCAACAGCCAACAAACGTAAACGAAATCAAAGTACTTCCAGTCTTGCAGAAGGTCAGAGTGTCATTCTGCCCGATGGACGCGTCGCATGTAAACAATGCAATAAGGAATTCAGTAAATTGTGTTATCTGACCCAGCACATCAACAGCTCCCACGGAGTGCATCCATATCGTTGTGAAAAATGTGGTAAACGCTTCAAAAACCAAAAAGTCTATTTGGTACATTTAGGCAAACACCAATCAACAGATAAAGCCCACAAATGCGAGATATGTCCGAAACAATTTCACCACAAAACCGATTTACGACGACACATTGAATCCATACACACAGGTAATAAACAACATTGTTGTGAATTTTGTGATAAAAGTTTCTGTCGCAAAGATCATTTACGTAAACATTTGGACACGCACAGCCGGCAGCGTTCAATACCAAAAAAAGCTAACGTAAGGTCGCCCAGTAATATTAATTGCAATATAACTAATTTGATTAATAGTTCTAGTTCAGCGGTAGCTCGCGCTAAAGCTGATAAACATTCCAAAGATTTTACTAACGGAGTAAAAATTTTAAATCAAACACTTTTAAAAAGTCCTGATATTTTGCCGCCATCATCAAAATCATCTTCGGTAACAGTTGCTGGTGGAGCTTCAAAATCTATAGATCTTTTAAATGACATCAAGGCTTTGAGTCCCACTAACACTTCAACGAGTTCAGATGATGTGGTGGTCAAAAACGAAATATTAGAACATGTCTGTGATGTGTACGATGAGGGTAACATTAGGGAAAACCATGAGCAATTTCCGGGATTTAAAGTCATATTATTAAAAGATTTAAATGACAATTTATATGAGCATGAGCAATCCCTTAAGAAAACATTAAAAAAACTTCGTACAAGTTGAGGGAATTTTTAAGAAAAGTTTTTAGGTAGACAAAAGAGATGGGAAGGGTGGTGGGATAGTAAAGAGGTGGAAGCTTGCAGTAGGCTGTAAATAAATTTACGTTTGAAAAAAATTTTACTAAGTAGAAAAAAATACGCTTAAAATTATCTTAATCCGATAATTCTTAATTTTAAAATATTCAATACAAAATTTTTACAATTGTAACTTTTTTTCTTTGTAAAAGTACATTCCGCACTTACAAACTATTCATTATGAATACGGAAATTTAATTGAGCTGTTGCTAAACTTTTGAAAATAATTAAAATTTCAATACGAACATACTTTTTAAAGAAATTTTCGAAAAAAAATCACTATTGAAATTTTGTAGAAAAATATTAAAATTTTAGATTTAAATGTTTAAATTTTACTGCCTGGCCCACGATGTCGAACGAATTTATCTATCGTACAAATTACTTTTAAAACAAAAAAAATTTTTTCAAAATTGGCGCCAACCACTTCAGCCAACACCGTAGTTTTGAAATTTTTTTCTTAAAAAGAGTTTTGCCTTTAAAAAACACTTCTCAAAAATTAACAAAACGCGCACGGGCGTGTTTTAAAAGAATTAAGCTCTTTAAATTTTCAATATCTATCTTCTCTAGCCTATCCCCTTTCCCATATGTTTCAAAATTTTTCATTTTTAATAAAAACTATCGACTGCGATATAGTTAAAAATTTAAACAAGTAACTCGCAAAACTGTTTGAAAATTTTAAAACATTACCAGACGTTGTACTTGTAAAATTTCAAAACTTTCTGAAAATATTGACAATATTAAAATTAAAATATTTATTAAAAATTCTAAAAATTAACACAAAATCCTACAAAATTTTATTGATTAGAAAAAATTTCGAATTTTTAAAATACCTTAAATGTCTACTATATACTTTTGAAATTTCAAAACTCTTTGAAAATCTTGAAAATTTCAAAACTGTATAAAACATCCAATATCTAAAATATTAAAAATAGTATAAATTTTATATCTTAATACAAAAAAAAGTTTCAGAATATTTAATACTTTTAAAATAAAAGAAAACTAAACTGTGAAATTTTGAAAAAAAAATTAAAAACATATTCCAATTACATACTGATAATTTCAAAACTAAAAATGTTGCAATATACCAAAAAAAAATTGAAATTTTCAACAATTTTCAAATTAATCTTCTTAATATTAATTAAAAATTAAAAAAAAATCTTGTAGAAACAAGAAAAAAACCCCTGATGTTACAACAAACAATGATAATATCAAGCTTTTTTTTAGAAATCTAAGTTTAACGACGCTTTTGCTGTCGTTTAGTTTACAGGTCTTGAAAATTACAAACAAAAAAAAAATTGCTTCAAAACTTCTTTCAATATTAAATTATAATATTAAAACTTGATCGACCGAAAGGTCAAAACTGACTGAGCGACCGACCGATACCATAATACATACATATATATAGTGATACCAAAAGTAAATTACAGCAGCAGGGATAACTTTTAGTGTTGATAATGATTATTTTGTTTGTTTTTTGTTTGCAATTTTATCAATATTTTAAATGTTTAATAATTTTTTTGTGTCATATACATATGTATGTAATTATTATTTTTGTAATTGTAATTTTCAAAAATTATTATTTGCATTTCTTCATGTATGAAAAATATTTATCCATAAATTACGTTATTTTAGTTATTTAAGGAAAAAAAGTAAAAAAAAACGTTCACAGAATAATTAACGACTTAATGTAATATTTTGTCAAGAAACTATTCAAATAGTTTTAATAAAAGCAAAACTAGTACAAAAATTTAAAATTAAAAAAAATACTCCTTCCATAATGTTGTTGGTATTATTGCAAAGAAAAAAAACTTCTCTCTCTTCCAATTTTAAAATCTTTCAAAATAATTTTTTTTTTTAATTTTAAATGAAATTCGTAAAACAAATAAATAAACAAACAAACAAACTGGTAAAGATCTGTGGACCTTTTTTTATATCATTGTAAATTTACTATTTGCCATTATTATTTCATTTGTATGCGTTTAGTTTTACTTTATTAAACCTTTTTTTTTATATAAGTTCATTAAAAAACAAAATGTACTTAATTTTAATTTTTTGTAATTTTTTATACATACATTCATATGCATATACCTGAATACCAATACATAAGTGGATATATATTTAGTAGCAAGCATAAATAAATAATGTAAAACAAATGATTAAATACAAACATGTAAATAAATTTATTGTTGTGTTTTAAAGCAAAAACTTATTGTTTTATTTTTTGGTTTTAATATATTTTAAACTTTTAATTAAATTTTTATTTAATATTGAGTTTGGGTTTGTTTTATTTTCCAATTAATTGCCATTGATTTTGATGTTATTTTAAGTTTTAGCTTGACTTGTATCTTTTTTTTCAGTTATTTATCAAAAATATTTTTCATGCTGCTGCTGACAAGTAAACTATTATAAGTTGTTTATATTTTAAATTCACTTTTTAGTTTTCTCATTTTTGCTTATTACACTGTGATTGAGACATCAAAATTATTGAGGGTTTCGTTCTCATGTACCGATTCTATTTTTTTTTTTTTTTTGGTAGACCCACCCCCCATAGAGAATGAAATTTTTTTGTTTGTCTTTACAAAATCACTTCGTGTAAAGTATGTAATTGCATAACTAGGCGTCTCCATTATTAGTCATGAACTTGGTATGAATATCATGTCAGACATCGCATATGGCTAATGTAGACCGCTCATATCCATGTTTCGTCCATGCTCTGACATAAATGCCCGAACATATGGCTGAGCAACTATGTTCGCCATGAGGTTGGCCATTCAATGTCATTTTCGCTTTGAAAGTTTATTTTTTTGGGTTATGACAGCTTCTGTTTCAATCAAATATTATTTTGCAACAAATACTGAACAAAAAACAGCGAACACCATAAAAAAAATAAACAATTTTAAATGCGATTACCACTTAAAAAATACCCAAAACAAACCATTAAATAGAAAAACATGAACTATGTGAATGCTTTGACAAACTAAAAATTATGGTTAGTCAGCACATGAACATCTGTCAGTATTCGCCACATTCTAGAAGGTGGACATATTATTACCGTTTCTCTGCCTTGTTCATGTCATGTTCAAGTAGATGGCTCGTGAAGACGTAGGGTAATGGGAAATTTTTGTTAAATAACAAAGGTGTTTTTTTTTTAAGTTTCAACTTTAAACAGTCATAATATATTTATTTTAAAACGGACTTTCACAAATCGGCATGTATTTGAAAGATGTAATTTTTAGTATTGAAAAAGATTTTAGTTTTTTAAAAATGCCTAATAAATTGCAAAGTTATGATGGTTTAAGAGCCTGTTCGCCGATATCGAACAATTACATTTGAAACAAAAACAAATTCAAAAATTTTGTTATTGTTTTTTTTTTTTGTCTGTATTGCGATGCGATGCGAATGCAATATTATTTTTTTGTTACTTGTTTACGCATCCCAATACAAGTAACCCCCTGAATTTCTCTAACGTATATTAGGGTGGTATTGCATTAATTATTGTTAGACTGTTTAATCGATAAAGGCAGCTAAAAACTATTCCGCCAGCGATTGATACTGTTCAAAGCTAATATACACCAAAGCGCCCTCCTTTGTCGTTTAGCAGAAATTATTGCTTTGTTTCTTTTTGTCAAATTAATTAAAATTCTTCTATTATATGATGTAGCGCAGTAAGAACAAGACCAAACATATGAATGGTTGAATAAAAAGCAGAAGTCTTTGCACGAGGAAATTCGAAACATTTCTTAAAAATGTCTGGTAGAAATTTTCTTGAGAAAAATGTCCTAAATAATATCGGAAATATATATGAGAAAATATTGTAAGCAAAAAAGCAATAATAATTTTGAGGAAAATTAAACCCCAACATAATGATGATGTCCTGTTGTTTTTTTTAATTTTCTAACAGTACAGATATTTTTTAAAAAGTTTTTAAGAGAAGTGGAAGAAAATCTCTTAAACGAAAATATAGCAGAAGGTTCGTAGCAGAAGTTTTAGGACAAAAGAAAAAGTGAAGTTTGATTTTTTTTTTTTTTTTTGAAAAGTATTTATTTATCATCAATATCTATTTTGTCGTCTTCAAAGTAATCCCCTCAGATATGTATAATGGCAGGGCTTCTTCCAATCCTGGAATCACTTCTGAAATGCGCTTTTCATTATGGCCGTCAGCTCGTTGTTCGATTCTGAATTTATCGCTTTCCTTTCATTGGTCTCTCCAGTTTTGGGATTAGGAAAAAGTCGCAGGGAGCTAAAGCTGGTGAATAAGGTGTTGTTTTTGGCCAAAAAATCACGAACAGGCATTGATGTGTGAGCTGGTGCATTATCGTGATGCAGAATCCATGATTTTTTTTTCTCCATAATTCCGATTGTTTGACCCATATTGCTTCACGCAAACGTTGCATAACTTAATTGTAGTATTCCTTATTAACCGTACAACTTGTTAACAAGAACTCACGATGCACCACGCTATTGTAATCGATGAAAATTCAGTGAGCAAAACCTTCACATTTGATCGAACTTAGCGTTCTTTTTTCGGTCTTGGCTCATCTGGCCGCTTCCATTGGGATGATTGGGCCTTGGTTTCGAAGTCATAGCCATATACCCACGTTTCGGCACCAGTTATGACCCTTTTAAGCAAACCTGGACCCAAATGGTTACATCCGTGAATGTACAACTCGTCACGTAATTTCCCATCCAATTATACAGTTATTACGTGACGAGTCCTACGTTCACGGATGTAACGATTTGGACCCTGGAACGTCGTTGAGCGATACTAATGCGACGTTGCTTTTGCTCATAATTTAAGTTAAAAATCGAAGAACACACACAAACGTGACTAACCTTTTCAGTTGTCAACAACAAACTATTAATCCAAATGGGCTGATAATGCCAACATATGAGGGTGGTGTTGGCTGAAGTGGTTAGCGCGTTGACTACTAAGCAAACAATGACTTGGGGCCTGAGTTCAAACCCTGGCCAGAGCAAGTCAATCAACATCATTAATTTCTCTAATGTACGTTAGCTGGAATTGTATTAATTGTTGTCGGACTATTTAAGTCATGAAGGCATAGCACTGGTCACTAAAACCTGTTCCGACAACGATTAATGCCGTTCTAAGCTATTGTACACAACATCGCCCTCCTTCGTCAATTAGCAGAAACATCGGCGAAGTAAAACAATTAATAAAATGCCTGTGTCTACTTAATTCCAGAGGCGCCTCAACACTGCTAAAAAAAATCAACATAATGCTCAAAGCAGAGTTGTAACAGACTTAAGCCTTCTAAATTTTCAACATGTATCTTCTCTACCCTATCCCTCTCTGAGTTCCGGCACAATGAACTGCATACGTAGAGGTTATACCCTGAGTGCTGGTCCTAATAAAAAAAAATTTCAATAATCGAATGTACACAGCCCGCGAAAATTCAAAATTCACCTTATCTTTTGAACAAACCTCGTATATGTGATACTCTTTAAGGCCGTGCCGCACTATCCTACACAGTCGCGCGATTTGCAAAATATGACATGTGTGCTAAAAATGTATGGTAGTGTGGACTAAAAATGCAACTGTGTGACAGATTTTTTGGCAAGTCATGCGATTTGTAAAATTTTATGAAAATTTTCATAAAATGATAGTTTTCATGCGATCAGAGGAGTATTTATTGTCAACCAGATGTTTTGGCATCAGATTTGTATGATAGTGTGGTACCTACAACACCATTTTGAAACGATTTTTTAAAGTCGGTCAGATTTTTGCAAGATTTTCCTGTGAATGAATCGTACGATTGTCTAGGATAGTGAAGCACGGCCTTTACTTCGAAATCATGGTACAATAATTATTATTGTACCATGACTAGAAATTTATCGTTTTGTGAGAAAAAGAGGTAGCCAGACTAGAGAAAAAAAATTTGAGCGCAGTGATGAATTTACGAACAGGCCCATATTTAAGTAAAGCAATCGCCATTCGTATTTAAAGCTTTCACAAATTGTTTAATAATAAGACCAGGTTTAATATGTAGTGGTGGCAGAATAATTTTTACTCAACGTTTGACAGAGGCTCATAAATGATGTTTTCTTTTCCTACAGTCATGTTTGTTCTCGGCCTCTTCTATTCTAGTGCTCGTTTTTTGCACGGCTATCCTACACACAAAAATAGGAAGGCTATTTAGTGTATCCATTTTGTGGACTCAATAAAAATTTAACGATTCTAAAATCTACACACACTGACCACTCATTCGAGTTGAATGAAATTTTGTCCAAAACTAGTTTTATTTTTTTTATATTCTTGTTTAAATTTCGTTGAGTGGCCAATTTGCATTTTAAACGTCTTTCAGGAGTATCAATAAAAAATCGCCAGTCTTCTGGCTCTTGTACTATAGGAAGAAGGGCCATTTATTTAAAAGTCTAGGAAGATCGTTACAGTATACGATATTATTTGTTTTAGCAAAACGATGAAAAAATTTTAGCTTTACAAGTGCCTGCTTCTATTTTTTTGTTAATTAATTTTAGATATAGAAAAAATTTTAGCCAAAAAAAGTTTTGTAAAATAGATGTGAATAAAATCAGAACTCCTCAAAAACGTATTTTAATAAACAATGGCTCATTTTACATTTTTAATAAATTATTTACAAAAAAAAAAATATTTAAAATTTTCTTGAAAAAAAGCGTGTTTTTTACAAAACTTTTTAAATATCTCCTGAACTATAAAAATTGGTAAACAATTCACAAAAAAACTGACTACCATATCGATGGTCTCAAGTAGAAAGGCCCTAACTTGTATTTTTTATGAAATTGAGTTTTTCAGTGAATCGAATACATTTCACCCAAAAAAAATACACCTCGTCACAAAAATTTATTGCAATAGTGTAAAAAATAACAATTTTACAAGCAATTGTGGAATTATAGTTGTGTTGAGATCGTTCGTTACAGTTTCTATTATGTTTTTACCTCCTCCTTCTGTAAAGTTAAAATTATTCCAGTTGGGACCTTTCTACTTGAGACCAACGATATGAAGTCTAATTGACTAATAAAATTCAGGTGACAACATTCGTGTTGACCTGCGTAATTATTATGTTTTTAATTAATTTGAATACATTAGGCAGTTCAAAAAATTTTTCCATCTAAAGATATTCTACTCTACTCTTCCGATCTTCAAAAAAAAAATTAAAGAAAAATCTAACTGCATTTCAGTTGATTATCAAGGACTTTTCATACATATTTTACTTCAACTGAATTCTTAAATACATATCATTCATTCATTTTATTTGTTTCTTTTCTTTTTTTTTTTTTTTGATTCAAGTTCAAAATGATAAGATATTTTAGTAAAAAAAAACAAAAACAACAACAAAATTTCTTTAAGTAAAACTATTATTTGTTTTTATATTCATGTTCTTGCTTTCTATTTTATGGGGATGTTTTAAAATTTATTTTCTAGATTCCCATACAGTCTCAGGGCCATTAACTCAAACACAGTTAAGAAATTTCTATTAACTATTCATATACGAAGATAGACATATGTATATACAAGTATGTAGTTAGACATGTGTGTGTATATGCTACATACAAACATAAGAGTACATGTGTGCATTTATATAAGTATGTAGTATGTACGATAATTCGTTATTGTCTTTTTAAAAACCAAAATCAACAACAACTATTACTATTCCATAGTTTACTTATAAAATAAGATAAGAAATACCAGATACATCCATAAGTATGAAATAAATAATGTTTGAAAAAATGGTGATGCCACTTGAAAGGGAAAAGAAGATATGAGCCGTTAATTTTCAAAGTGGCATAAGTCACTTTATTTTCTTGATTGCAAATGTTTTACAAATGAAAAGATACCGTTCAATTTTATTTAGTGTTGCCATTAACTCGATTTTTTTTAAAAAGTGACTTATGCTACTTTCAAAATAAACGGCTCATATATGTATACGAGTATAGTAAGTACATCATGACACTAACAGTGAATACCCTGTTTGGTGGAAATGAAATATCACAAGACAAAATACTATAGCTTGCTTTTCTATAAGTTTTAGCGGCAACATTCATTGTCTGTTTTGATCCCCCGGGGGGTACATTTTGCCATCTTGTTGATTTTTAACACCTTGATGCTGTGCCCTCTGGGGTACAGGGTAGTTGACTTTTGCAGTCATATAACCTTTTGTCAATTACCCATAAAACTTATATGCACTGCCCAATCTCTGAAATAAAAAAGAGCAACGGATGTGCATATTCAGTGAACTCGTAGAAACGTGAACTAATTTTTATCGCGTTTTTTTATTTTGTTCACGTTTTAGATTGCATTTTGTATCACTTTTTTCAGTCTTGGTATCCTGGCACCACCGCAACTACCCTCGTTGGTGGCATGATTCCGTAGCCGGAAGCTGAGAGAGGCATT
This sequence comes from Lypha dubia, assembly GCA_947311025.1. Taxonomy (NCBI): domain Eukaryota; kingdom Metazoa; phylum Arthropoda; class Insecta; order Diptera; family Tachinidae; genus Lypha; species Lypha dubia. Next base: position 4,581,084 of record OX371262.1, on the reverse strand, counting down.
GGTTTAAGGACTGATGCTTGTCCAGTGCTAGTGGGTGGTCGGACTTCGTGCTCACCAATGGGAAGCCGCTATATGCTGTTGTGGAACAATATATTTAAGAAATAGATAGCTCGAACACTTTAGCAAGGTGTTAAGGCATGGTGATCTTTGGCCATATCTGACAAATTGCTACCTGATGTTGTACCCAAAGGTTTAACTTCAGGGAGTTTCCGAGTTTTGCCGTATATTTTTCTAGTTAGTAAAATTGTAGGCTTCGGCAATTTATTTTAATCTTGGCGTTTATTTTTCCATTTATTCAGACAATGTTTTGTCTTACCATCTGTTTTTGGCTTTTTTTCAATCAGGATGATAATTTTTTTTTATCTCGGTGATTTTCATAATTTTTGGAATTGTTTTTGTTATGCCAAATCTTTTTTAGTACTGATAGTATTTATTTTTATTTTTTTTTCAATTTTGTTGATATCTTTTATTTTGGGGATTTTTTAAGTTAGCCAAAATTTTTCATGTTTTGGTGACTTTTATCCTTTAACAATGATGAATTTCATCAAAATATTTTTATATGTATTTGTGTTATCATGTGTTTAGGGCTTAAGACGACTAAATAATCAAAATAGAAAAAAATTAAAAATTTTACTGTAGTCCCGGTTATGTGTGAATGTTACACATATATATATGTACTTTACATATCACATGTCCTCAAATAATAGATATTATATAATCATTATACCATCATCCTACTACGAGCTTTTCAAAATTTCTTATCAGCTATAGATTATGATGGAACATTGTGTTCTGTAAACGGGCTAAAGTCTAAAATTTGTTTGCAGTGTGGCATCTCTTTGTCCTTGCTTAGCCAACAATGACGACAGACAGATACCAAACAACAACAACAACATTTTTAATACCAGCTAAATGAAAACAACGGCCAAAAAAGACAGTTGTTGAGCACAATCAGCCGAATTTCTTTTGTAGATATGCATGCATACATACATATATTTTGTAAAAATGCCCGAGTGTTAGTTTAGTTGAAATATTGAACATCACAAACAACTAGCAACTGAAAGATCTTTCCAAATTTACACACACAAACATGCAGACGCCAATCCATGCGCACTTTAATAATTCTCACTCACACAAGTTGTTGCTTTTGTAAAGGAATGAAAACAAACTGGTTTTTTCCAAAATGTTTTCTTTATTAAGAAGCAAAAAGAACCAACAACAACAACAGCAATATGTTGTTTGTTAAGATCTTCTAAAATTTTCGGGCAATACATTTGCATATGTGTGTGTGTGTATCTATGTTAAGGAGCCTTCTCAAATGTGTGTATACATACTACATATGTATATGTACTTCTAACTTGTTTTGTGTTGTTGCTTTAAGCCAAAAGTACCGAAGAGATTTTTGGCTTTTGTTGCTGCTGCTTCCTTGTGCACGAGTACTTTATGGTGGTTGTTTCTTCATTTTGCCCTTGTGTGTGTCAGTGTTTAGAATTGATTGTAGTTTATTAAAAAAAAAACAAAAATAATCCAGGTAAAAATTTTGAAAACTTATATTGGAGTTGTTGGTTTGTTGCCAGTCCTCTTCTTCTTTTCTATTTCTTTATTTGTATATAATATTTTTGTTGTTGTTGGCTGTTTATGCTGTTGTTGTTCTCTTTCATTTTAAACTAAAATCTCCTTTAGCCTTTATGTCAATAGCAGAAACATTTTGTGTACGTTCATAAATTGTATGTACTCGTACATATGCATGTATGTATGTAAGCATTTCTGTATACATATTTGTATGTCATAAGCAGCATACCCGTCCGTGTCTATGCACTTTATGCTGATCGTTAAAATTATCCATGGGAATTAGAACCTTGTTTGTTTAATACTTTTATTTAGCTTACACCCCCCGAACCTCCCACCACCCCTCGTAGCGCTTCCTCAGAAATTTTCAGTATCTCTTAATTGTGAACTCAAAAACAAACCTTTTTGACAGTACATTTATCAAAAAAGTACCTTTTTCCAAAACGCACCCTATTCCAAAAAAAGTATAAATTATCCACTTTCTAATAAATATGTTTCTAAAAGTATTTTATTAAATTACACCTTGTACATGTTCCAAAAAGTACTCTTCTACAAAAATATTTCATAAAGTATCTTTTTCAAAAATGGAATTTTCAAAAAGTATTTCCTAAAAGTACTTTTTCTATATATATAGAAAAAGTACATATGTACATACATACATACATATGTACAAAATAATTTTGTTTAAACGTACCTGTTCCAGAAATAGCATTATAGATAAATAAAAAAACACATTCCAAAAAGTACCTTTTTCAAAAAGTACCTTTTCCAAAAAAGTACATTTGGTAAAAAGTACTTTTGTTAAATGTTATGTATAATTTCGCATAGCACATATTTCTAATACAAAAAGGTCTGCTAAACCCTGTTGTTAAGGGATATTTTAGCACTTATTATATAAATAAGTACGAAATTAACCCTTTTAAAACATTTTAAAATTGTATTTAATTTCCTTCGCTCAAATCTATGAAGACCCATAGTAAAATTTTATTGAAAATATTTTTGTAGAACAATTCGGTACACCATATAGCTGTTTAAGTGGATCTATTTTACCTTTTTCCAAGAAAGCGTCAAAAAGACCCACACGGAAAACAGTTAGAGGGTTAAAATGTTCTGCAAAAATATTCCATATCTTATAACTAAAATCGAAGTATTGCATGATCTTCCATGCAGTTGTATTACAAGAGTGTGGCGTGTGGGGAGGCACTACAGCACCCAAATAAACGATCAGTCTTAATAAACTTTTTATATATTTCTTGCATTTTTCTATATTTTTCTTTTACTCTTAGTGAGAAAGCTAATAATTAGATCTTCGGAAAGAATTTTAAGTATTTTTCACTGGGTGGATACGAATGCCTTTAGTTCCTAATGCCAAAAAGTCCTTTTTTTGGTTTTGTGCATCGCCCCTATTAACTTTTGTATTTTTAGTCCCATTACATGTACCCGATCCTTTTACTTACATTTTCTCTCATTATTATATTTTGTACTGCTTTCACAAGTTTTTAATTTTTTTAATTAAGTGAAAAGATTTTTTTGTTGTTCTGTCTTGTCATGGTTTGTTTGAAGTGTTTTTTTTTCTTCTTCTTATTTTTAATTTTCGTTAAACTAACAGTGATTCATAATTTTGTAGTTGTATGCTTTGGAAGAGGTTTATTTAAATTTTGAATAAAAAGAAAATATAAGTTGGCAGTAAATATTAAGATCATGTTGAGGATTAAGAGGACCAACTAACAATTTTGAGTTTTAAAAATTTATTAAGTTTTAATGTTTAGATTTTCGTAGAGTACTTTTTAACAGAGTTTTGTTAAACTTATAGTAGGTATATATTAATATAAATTTCGAGTAATACAACTACGATCGTCGTAATGCTTATATATGTTTAATTTTGAACCTGGGTTTAATAAGCTTAAGCATGGATTTACTAACCATAGTGGTTAGCAGAGGTTTTTTTTTTTCAAATTGCAAATTTTAAGCGTTACCTGGAGTTACTAATCATAGTGGTTAGCAGAGATTTTTTTCAAATTGCAAATTTTAAGCGTTACAATTCTAAGCTTAACCCTGGAGTTACTAATCATAGTGGTTAGCAGAGATTTTTTTCAAATTGTAAATTTTAAGCGGTTCAATTCTAAGCTTAAACCTGGATTTACTAGCCATAGCCGTTAGCAGAGATTTTTTTCAAATTGTAAATTTTAAGCGGTTCAATTCTAAGCTTAAACCTGGATTTACTAACCATAGTATTTAGCAGACATTTTGTTCAAATTGTAAATTTTAAGCATTACAATTCTAATCTTAAACCTGGAGTTACTAACCATAGTGGTTAGCAGAGATTTTGTTCAAATTGTAAATTTTAAGCGTTACAATCCTGAGCTTAAACTTGGATTTACTAACAATAGTGGTTAGCAGAGATTTTGTTGGAATTGTAAATTTTAAACTTTTTAATCCCGAGGAGCTTAAACCTTTATTTACTAACCATAGTAGTTAGCAGAGATTTTTTTTCAAATTGCAAATTTTAAGCGTTACAATTCTAAGCTTAACCCTAGAGTTACTAACCATAGTGGTTAGCAGAGATTTTTTTCAAATTGTAAATTTTAAGCTTTACAATCCTGAGCTTTTATGAGTAATAATATGGTTTCTAATATAGAATTTCTCCAACAACTGTCGGTCACATTTTATTACTGTCTTCCCAAAAATGAAGAACTCTGCGCCTTGTCAGTCCGTATTTTAAAATGCAAAAGTTGTATGTTATTGTGTTTGTTTTATTTTAACCATATTTATTCCACTTCATGACCATGATTTTTATATATACTCGTACATACATACATATGTGTATATATTTTCTGAAATGTACATCATGACTATTTCTTTTCATTCTAAGTATATATTTGTAAGATATTTGCCAAATATTTTTATATACATTCATACGTATGTAAACACACAAACGGACAGACGGACGGACAGACATTGCTTTATAGAAACAACATACTCACTCACTCGCATTTTAAAACATAAATAAGTTGGAAAAATTTAGGTTTTGTTTCTCAATCTTTCAAAAGACAAAATCATCTTCCTTTTTATCAGAGTTCGTTCTTTGCAAGATTTATATAATTTTGTTGTTGCTCTCGTTCATTCGTTCGTTTATACGTGCGTTCATCTGTTCCATTTGTGACTATTATAAATTGAATATATAGGATCACTTTTTTTTGCTGGTTTCCGTTCCAGTGTTTTATTAGTTTTTTGAAATAAATACGATCATGAGTTTTCAATATCAAATGATTTAACATAACGATTTCTCTACAATCTTTTGTTCTTTGTGTTGTTTCACTATTGTCACAGTCAACAAAAGGATCTAACTGTTCTTTAAGAGGAGTTTTTTCTTTTGTTTTTTTTTTGTTGTTCTTTTTAAAATATATATTTTGAAGATACGTTTTTGTACGTTGTTCATGCCAGAATTTATAAAATAAGTAGTTTTTGCAAAGAATGAATGCTTTAATTTTGCTAGATTTGAACTTGGTTTTACTAATCCTGTAATAAGTTTTCAATTCTTTTTGAATGTGAATTAAAAAAAACTTTTTTATTTTCAAGGTTAAAGATTTAAAAGCTTCTTGAAGCTCTTATTGAGCATTTAAAGCGTTGTGGCTTAAGAAAGTATTAATTAAAGGTTTCATTCGCAGTTACTTAACCAGGAGTTAATTATAGCCCGAATTATAATTGTATATCCATGTCTTAAAGTACATATACAAATAGCTTTTTAAAGCTCTAATTAAAAGCTTTTGACTTTTTTTTCTTTGAAATTTATCTTCATTAACATAATTAGAAGTAAACAAACATAAGTATGTTCATACATACATACACATGTACTTTTGTATGCATGTTTGTATGCATGAATGAATGTGTACATGCATGCACTTTTTACTGTTTCAATAGAAAAATTTGATAAAAATCTGTTTGTACGATCAACACACAAATATTAATATTAAAAACATTTGTCCTAATTTCATTCGTTAAGTATTTCCAGGGAATTTTTCAAGAAAAAGCAAAAAGAAACTACACAAAATTAAAGCGTATTAAGTAACTGCGTGAAAAAATTACAGCAAATTTCATTCAGCACACAGAAAAAAAAAAAACATACACACGAGAACATACATATGTACCATTTATAAAATGTTTGTTACAAATACAATACAACAACAAAAGCAAACCCTTTAAAAAATGCTAGCGCCCATATAGCTGTCATGCATTTCAATAATAACATGCAAGTTTAAAATGAGAGCTGCAAACGTTAAATATTTCGAATTGATTATAAAAAATGTAGCTAAAAAATTTGTAGCAAAAAAAACTCGTGATAAGAAATTGTTTTAGAAAAATAGTGACTTTTTCAAAAGTACTAGAAATGCTACACTGTTTTAAAAAGTGTTAGAAATACTTCAATTTATTTAAATTATTAAAAAATACTATATACAGTACAACTTCCCTAATCCGGACAGATATAGTTTCAGCTATTGTCCGGATTAGTGGATCGTCCAGACTACAGTTAAGATAAATTTTTAAAGGCATATAATTTTCTTTTATTAGCGAACAGAAATATAAGTACACATAAGAATTAATTTGCATTTAATTAATTTGCAGAAAACAGAGAAAAATACTAAAAGTGACAAAAATATTAATATTGAAAAATAAGAATTTATTCGTTACCAAAAATTTGTCTCTGAATTTCAAAATTACGCAATTGTTGTTTTGATGAATTGATAAATTTTAATTGTGTCTTTTTTGAATACATACTTTCAAAAATATAATTTAAGACAATTTTATAGATTCCATAAACTGTCCGAAAAATTTAAATGTCCGGATTACTGGATAGTCCGAATTAGCGAGTGTCCGGATTAGGGAGGTTGTATTGTATTTTTGTTATTCAGAATAAAAAGGTTGCAGTGCGAATACTAGCGTTAATGTCTTGTGTCAGGTCTATGATATGAGTTTTTGCATTGTCAAAACACTCCTTCTATTACGCTGCGGTCTGTCATTTTAACCATATTAAATATTCAGTAATTGACTACATTTGAACGAACAGCAGAAATAATAAATTTGTAGAATTTTTATTTTAATAAAATACTCCTTCTAATTTTAAAACTTTTCTTGAAAACCACTCACATTTTTATTTTGGTTTCAAAGTCTGCGACAAAGCTACACTGTCGCTTCCATTGTGTTTTAGCTTCATTTAAGCCATTTTTCTGCGGCTGCCCAATAAACTACTTAAAGATAAACTACTACATATGAGATATTTAAAAAAGTCTTATAAACTTTACTCATAATCCCGCTAAATTTGTTGTCTTGAAAAATATTTCCTAAGAAAATGATGCAGAAATCTGTGATAAAAACAAAACGCATTTGATATGATCTTTAAAAAATATTTAAATAAAATTTTATAAAAAAAAATGAAATAAAACAAAAATATGGAAATAAATTTATGAGATTTATTACATAATAAAATTTAAGGTAACTTCAACTAACAGAAAAAAACAGCATCAAAAATAATTACAACAATAAAAACTAACAGATGGCTTCAAATATAAAAACAAAGAACAGTAGAAAGCAAATTTAGTCACGGTATTATTTCCTTTTTCATATAGTAACAACAAACTACCAGGGGTGTTTGTTATTGAGTCCAATTGGCAAATTGGCTTAATTTTTGTCAGAAATAAATGTGTCCGCTTTTGTTTTTTTTTTTTTTTTTGGAGTTATTAAAATCTTTATTATTTCTATTTTATCGATTTACAATATTTTTGAGTTAAATTTTATTTTTATAAAAAAAATTTCTTAAGAAAAATTCACACGCTATTTAAAAAAAAGAAAACTTTTATGCTGCTTAGACCATAAGCAACACACACACACGCAGTAACGGCTTAAGATTCAAGACTCAATATCATTTTAACCTTAAAATGGGCACAGTAGATTGAAAAATAACAACAACAAAATTGAGACCAGATTAACCAGAATTAAGATTCTTTCTAACCTAAAGTGCGAACTTTTGCGAAAAGGCATGTCTAAAAAGAATTTGCGTGGTAAGTTTGTGAAAAAATGTAGTAAGAGGAAAAACATGTGAAAAGTTTCTAACAAAATTTTAATAAAGCTGCGAAATAACGCAAATGATCTATACAAAATGGATAAAATCCTTGATGTGTGTTGCGCTTATGCGCCTTAAAAGTACTTCTTGTTTTTTCTTTAAATTTTAAGAACTGCCTGGGTGGTTAGACACTTGGATTCAACAAATAGGTCATCATTGAAACAAAACAAACATCTATTTCGGTGGTCTTGAAAAATCTTAGTGCCAGTTTTTGACTTCATATTTAAGTATGGAATTAGTTAAATTTTTATTTAAATTAATGTTGTATTTTTAAATAATATTGAATTTTTTCAGTGAGTAATTAAATTTCTTATTTAATTACGATGAAAATATGGTAGCACTACGTAAAATAAAAATTTTGGTTTAGTACTTATGACTTTATTGCAGTGAGCCGACGAAAATCGGTAAATTGTGCCGATAGTGGGATCTAAGCTTAACACTGATATTGTGGGCTGAAACGTTAGTTTTTCGTATATAGAATACTAGAAGAGTAGCATGGTCCCAAAACGAACCTTTAAAAATGATCCTAAGGAAAAAATTAATATTGGCACTTCTTGCTAAAGCTTTCCTACCGGCCGGCCGGTCTTAAGGATTTTCTCCACCATGGTATCTTCCAACACGGCCATGCTTACTAAAAATTTTCTGTATTGTATTGGGGTGTTAGGTCACAATAAATTAAGTACTTAATTGAAAGCATGAAAAATTGCCCCAAAAAATAGGACAAATTACTTCAAAGTTCGTGTTGATATTTTCAATACAAAAAGTTGGGACGATTTTTAATTTTTGGTTTCGCATAATGTTTTATAAAGCCATTTTTTTTTTTGCTCTTGACTATTTGAAGGTATTCAGACATAAGACTTACAAATTTAGAACAGATTTGAAATATTCAATTATTTTTTTTTCCTTGAGATCCAACACGAAGGAACATAACATAATGTTTCATTTCGTTGGTCTTAAGTAGAAAGGCCCTGACTCGAATAATTTTAACTTTACTGAAGGAGAAGGTAACAACATAATAGAAACTGTAACGAACGATCTCAACACAACTACGAGTCTACAATTGCTTGTAAAATCGTTATTTTTTACACTATTGCAATAAATTTTTGTGACGAGGTGTATTTCTTTGGGTTAAATGTATTCGATTCACTTCACTTAAAACTTAATTTCGTAAAAAATACAAGTTAGGAGGGCCTTTCTACTTGAGGCTATCTGATTTGTTATAATTTTATAAAATTTCCTTTCTCGTGCTTAAAATTAAAATTCATATTTCAGCTCGAAAAAGGCTGAGACTGAATATTTTTCTTTAGAATTTTGTACAAAAATTTTCAAGCCATAAAATATTTGTTCAGTTTTCTTTTTTCGTTTATTAAATGGAAAATTTCTCACTTTTAGCTAAATCTGCATAAGTACGAGTATGTATATATTTTTCAATATAATTTTTCCTTTATTGTATTTTTTTTTTTTTCTAAAAACCGCCAGCACATTAATACGAAATTGGCAAAATTTTTGGAAAATTGTATATTGTTCATGAAAAATAAAGAGAAAGAAGAACAAACGAACAGCCTAGAATTTTTAAAACAAAAGCAAACCAAAATTTTTGCAAAATATCCCAAATTACCTGACCGGCAGGCAAATTACCTGAATGCAATCAGTGTGAGTAATGGATGATCAGTCTTAATTTGAACTTTATAGCGGAAACTACAAACAAGAACGAAACGATTTTTCTTAACATCTCTGAAAATCTATATCATTAATTCGGTAAAATATATTTGACAAAGTCTTTGGAAACAAGCAAACTCATTCCTTAACATCATCATAATTCATTAATTGAAAGCGGCAACAATTCACTAACAAATCCTTTGGCTTTTGATGCATATTGACTGACGTCTCCACAATTTTCTTTTAAGATAAAAGAAAGTCAAGCAGTAAATATTTTGTTGAATACACATTTTAAAAAAGTCTCCTAGAAAAGTTTTTTTTTTTCGTAACAGGTCAACACAATGTTGGAATCTCCAGAGAAAATTTTATTACTATTTTTTATTATATTTTTTTATATTTATATATTATATATTGCGTTTTGTTATGAACATAAAATGATGGCTGTGAAATTCTTATGGTTGTTATATAGTATTTGCCGTGGTAACATGTCATTTGGAACCTGTTTATCTTTTCTATTAAGATTTCTTATGATTGTCACTTTATCATCTCCTGTGATTTATTTACTTGACAATTTGTACTGGCCCGGAACGCTTATGTGTCTGGTTTTAATTCCAATATTTGAACTAATCAATGTGATTTTACAAAAGACCATCGAATTAATGCTGAGATATTCTAACGGTAATTTATTATCTTCGATCTTACAATTTTTAAGTTGTAATAATATAAGTCAGCCTCAAGAACGTACCATTTATTTAATTGATAATGTTCTTAATTTTATAAGATTTGCAGCGTGTGTTATTATCCTTTTACACGTTCACTATTTGATAAATAGTAGATCGGATTTATTTCCTATATTATTTGAAGATAATGATAACGATAATGAAGAAAGTACAGAAATCTTTCCTTCTTTTTTTATTTCCCTTAGATAAGTTTAGTTTATAATTTACTTTTAGTTTTATTATAAAAAAATTGTCAATGCTTGCATTTAAATAAAAGAAAATTCATAAAATATTTCTATTAAAATTTTTTGTAAAGAAAGGGGAAGATGAGACATTTTGAGTTAAAATTCTCATACTATACCGGAAAAATGTTTCAGATGGGAAGCGACCGACTCTGATGACAACTACAGCCTGCACAGGACACGTGATCGTCTGTGGTGGGGGGTTACTCTGTATTTCGATTTGAATAGAAAACTGTCCAAACTTGCCTGTTATTTACACGACAGTTCCAAATACTTTTCTTTCGATTCGAATTACAGAGTAGCATCCCTGCTTAGGCTTGTTAAAGACTATTACTAAAAGGCCGTACAGGGCACTGGTGTATAGGGAACCATGCCAAAAGGATGGGTCTATGTTACAACGACTACTGTAGATGTTGTAATGATGAGGTGGAAGACGAAACAGTTCTTCATGTTCTCTGTCAATGTCTGGCGCTAAATAGCATAAGAATTACTACTACTTTTAGACAGTCTAGCACGCATAGGGCTAGCTAATCTATCCTCCTTCTTGACGGCGACAGGTCACTTAAAGGAGATTGACAAATTCCAAAGCTGCTTTATCCCGCAAAAAATAAGAAAAATACTGAAAAATACCACTTTTGGAAGAATTTGAAATTTTTTTGGAAAATTGCGGATTTTTCACAAATAAATTTAGCTATTTTTTAATTTTTCCACGGTAAATACACCATTTCCCATCAAATTGCGAATTTTCAGCCAAAAGTATTGAAAAATAAAAATATTTTAAAATCTTTTACCTGAGACCCTTAATGCCTGTCTGTCTTCTCAGTATTAATTTGCCTAAAAAGGATACTCTGCTTCTCTTGTAAGCAAATGCAGGTAATTGCAACAAATTAATATTTAGTTGATGATTTTTTATTACTGCAGGTACCTGTAATAACTTAATACGAGTATATGAAGCTTTAATTTTTTAGGATGGACTACCTAAAAAAAATTATTTTTTGATGTACAAAAAGCGCGTAGGCGTGATCGTGAGTTTTAAAATGCTTTTGTCTGTAAATACAAATTAAATTACTTATAAGGTATATGAGGTAATTAAATATACAGAGTATTTTCTTCAACAATACTAGTACGATTAAAAAAATACAGCTTTTTCAAAAACACAAGGTTTTATTAGAAAATAGTAAATGTTTTAAAACATTTTACTTTTTTCTAAAATTTTACCCTAAAATATAAATTTTTTTTTAGAACAAAATTTTTTATTTCAGATACGACTTATTTCCTAAATTGAACTGCGTTCAAAAATACTACTTTTTCAAATCTACTACCTATTTTAAATACTACTTTTTCAAAAATACTACTTTTTTTTCGAAACATCTACTTTTTCAGTCACAATATTTTTTCTAAAACTACCTCTTTTATAGAAAATTTTTTTTGGTTTTTTCGAATTGTTTTCTCAAAAATAGTACTTTTTTAAAAATAAAAATTTATATTTTTAATTTCTTCCGATTTTCTTGTGTTTTTTTGATTATTTTTTAATAACTTTAATTTATGAGTTTAATTTAAGGGTTAAATCTAACTTTTCGTACTTAAATCCTTAATTTCCAATAGATATGTGTGTGTCAACATTTATTAGGGAGTGTTTGATTGTATACTCGTCTATTTCTCTGCTCGACACGATTATTGTTTTGGGGCATTGGATAATAGATACTCACATGTATTTTAAGTATGCATTTAAATTTCCCCCCTAAAACCACCGCCAAAAAAAAAAAACAAAAACAAAACACACATAAACATAAAACAAAAGAAGGTGTATCTTTAAATCTATCTTTTGGTTACTTTGAAACCACGAAAAAAGGCCAAATCACACATCAACAACACACTCACATATGTATGTATGTACATATGTATGCATTATGAGCTACACTTTATAATTAAAATAAAAAAAAAAATAAAACAGAAAACGAATGATCAAAAAAATAAAAAGATCTTCAATCTCAACACACACGAACACACTTGTGGCTCAAAATTACGTTGAATTTGGCTTTTGTCTTCATTCTTCGATATTTTAAATAATCAAATCAAATAGCAATCAGGCTAATAATTTTTATTTTGTTATTGTTGTTGTACATACGAGTATCTATTTTATTTTTCTGTTTAGTTTGTTTGGTTTGGCGATGGTGATGGTGATCATCGTACTCCATCGTCTAAATAGTAATTTTGAGCTTAAGATACATGCAAGTGATTAGATACAATAACACACAACTATCTCTCATAGTTTGAAATTTCTTTGGTTGTTGTTGTTTCGGTAAATATTTCTGTTGGTTTCTAAACAAAATGAAGCGTTTTAATTGGATTAGAAGATTTAATTCTAAGATTCGTTATAATTTTTTTTTTTTTTTTGGTGTTGTTGCTGTTGTTGTTAATGTGGTTTTTTCTGACCCGTCTTTCTGTCTGTTGGGTACTACTACTTCTCGACTTCTCAGCTTCTCTATGTCATTTTAATACTTTTATAAAATAATAATAATAATAGTTTAAAGTAAGTAGTAAGAAGACGTTTCGTAGTGTTTCTTTTATTTTTTCTGTTGATTTTCAATTTCGTAGTAATTTTATTAGCCATTTTTTTATTATTGTTGTAGTTGTTGTTGCTTAAATTTGAAAGATACCGCATCTTAAATAATAATTTTCATATGAATTTGTTTAACTCAAAACGAAAAAACAGGGAAGAAAGAATATCATCCATCTACTGTAGAATCTGAGTAAAGATAAATTTGAACAAAATTTAATTAATTTAATGTAATAAATGTAAATTTTTCCAAGAATTCTTTCCCATATTAGAAAGGCAAAAAAATTTTGCCAAGCTTACAGGTTGCCTAGAAATGAGATGGAATTGTACCTATCACGAACTTGGTCCTTATTTTCATCTCAGTACTTTTTACCGCCGAAATATTTTGCATAGGAACTTGGCCTTATTTTCACATTTGTGTTTTTGTGCGGATCTCACTTCTTTTTTCTAAGTTGTTTTTGTATAAATATTGATATGTATTGCTTATATGGGCCTACCTGTGTATAAAATTTCAGCTTTCTAGGTATACTGAAAGAAGGAGCACCATAGTCGCCCCAGATGAAAAGTGCTCGTTTAAAAATCATTTTCTTTCATTTCTCATCAGGACCTACCTGTGTACCAAATTTCAGCTTTCTAGCTTTACTGGAAAGGACCCATGCAAATAAGGAAACCTTAGTCCCCCCAGGTGAAAAGTGCCCGTTTAAAAATTGTTTTTGTTAATTTCTCATCAGGACCTACCTGTGTACGAAATTTAAGCTTTCTAGCTCTACTAAAAGTGCCCCATACAAACAAGGGGCATGATTGTCCCCCAGATGAAAAGTGCCCGTTAAAAAATCATTTTCGGTAATTTCTCATCACTACCTACCTGTGTACGAAATTTAAGCTTTCTAGCTCTACTGGAAGTGCCCCATACAAAGAAGGGGAACCCTAGTCCCACAGGTGAAAAGTAACCGTTTTCAGATTTTTCTGGTTAATTTCTCACCAAGACCTATCTGTGTACCGAATTTCAGCACTCTAGCTATACTGGAAGTGCCCAATAATATTGATGAGTGAGTGAGTGAGTCAGTGAGTCAATATGTACTGAAATATGGACTTTTCACACCTTAATATCTCGGGAAGCTTTTACGGTAGAACTTTCAAATTTAACCTGTGAGGTCTCCTCTGTGGAGACAGAAGTTATTGTAAAAAATACTTTGCGTGCCGTGTCACCTCCTGCGGAACCTCAAATAGTTGAGATCTGAAAACATTTTTTGAATTTCTTTAATTTTTCACAGTTGGATATTTTGTTTTGATATTATGTTCAGCTTAGCTCGACCCAACTGTCTTATTAAATTGTCTAATTTATTTACGTTTATAAAAAACATTTTTTTTTGTCTTCTTTAAAATTCTGCTGTAGTCTGTGTCTTTGTATTTCATACACAAATTATGTATAATTTGTATGTTTGTTTTGTTTTTAATTATTTTATTAAAAAAAATAAATACATAAAATGAATTTATAAAAAAAAATTGTAATTTAGTTAAACGTGTTTTGTTGTTGCTGCCCATCTTGTTTTTTTGTTTTTGTGTCGAATTTTTAAAAGTCGAGCTTTTTAAATTATGACTGCCATATGTTAAGTCTCGACTTGAGGGTGGTGGCGGTATACTATGTTTGTATTTATATAGTCGTATAATCGTATCAATTCGTATTTTATTGTATAATGAGCAGCTAATTAAGTTTGAAAAATGTGCCATAAATAAAATCAGCTTTTAAAATTATGAATCATAAATGGAATGGAATAAATTAAAGGAATAGAAATCAATAGCTGCTTTTAGAGGCCTTTATGATTTATGAGGGATTTTAAATAAATAAGTTTAAGCTTTAGTTAAAAAAAACACTATTTTTTATGTTAACAAAATTTCAAAGTTCCTTATGCGCGAAGTGTGTGTGTGTTTGGCAATTTTCGAAATTACATGTTTTCCAGTTTATTTTTCAGAAGAAACTCTTATTTTGTTGAACAAAGTAATTTTCTTATTTTTTTTAACATTTATGACAGTTTAAAAATTAATTTCGAAAAATTCGAAATTCGAAACAATTCTTAAAATGACCAGAACTACTAATTTAAATTTTAAACAATTAATTTTTTAAAAATGAATTACCAACTTGTAGTTACTTTCGAAAGTTCCAAAATAATTTCTAAAAATTCGTAGCTTGAATTTTTTTTTAAAATTATGAAATTTAATATATAATAGAGGGTTTGCTAATTTATTAAAGAGTTTGAACAAAAAAAAAATGCTTACAATATTGAAAATTTTTTTAAATTCTGTCTGCAAAAGGTTTTCGAAAAATTTCGAAATTTATTTGTTTACGAAATTCCCCATGTCTGATTGCTTACTTCTAATATTCAACAAATACGTTATAATTTGAGGTTGGTGTTGGCTGAGAGCGTGGTGTTGGCTGAAGTGGTTAGCGCGTTGACAACTAAGCAAACAATGACTTGGGGCCTGGGTTCAAACCCTGGCCAGAGCAAGTCAATCAACATCATTAATTTCTCTAAAGTACATTAGTGAGACATTGTATTAATTGTTGTCGGACTATTTAAGTCATGAAGGCATATCACTGGTCACTAAAAATCTGTTCCGACAGCGATTGATGGATGCTATCCAAACTAATGTACACAACATCGCCCTCCTTCGTCGGTTAGCAGAAACATCGTCGAAGTAAAACAATTAATAAAATGCCTGCTAATACAGCTTAACAAAGTTAATGCGTCTACTTAACACCGGAGGCGCCACAAAACTACTATAAAAATTAGCATAACGCGCAAAGCAGAGTTGTAAAAGAGTTACGCTTTCTAAATTTTCAACATCTAACTTCTCTACCCTATGCCTCTACCTGAGTTCCGGCACAATGCAATGCATATGTAGGGGTCTTCCCCTGAGTGCTGGTCCTAGTAAGGGACTGTGTACATATTACGTAACGCTCCAAGGGGGGGTTAAAGATTTGGATTGGAAATTTTGCATTGAAAAATTATTAAAAAGCTTAACGGTGATGAGGGGGGAGGGGGTATAACATCTCTGAAAACAGCGTTATATATGCACAGCATTTAGACATGGGGAATTTCGTACTCCAAAACTGTTTCAATATGTAAAAATAGAATAAAAATGAATTATTTTAATTCTCGTATTCTATTTCTGTTGAAAACTTGGTTAAATAGTTGATATTCTTCCCAATTAGTATCCACTTTACGAATATTGTAAAGATGGACAAATGAACGCTGATGAGAGGTGTAGCGGCCTTGAAATTGGTATACTGATACGTTCTGCTAATCTGATTGCACATGCTAATGTTTTTCAAAAATAAAAACTCATAGTAATTTGAATTTTCATTAATTCAATAAAACTGAACTTAAGCCTAATAATAATTTCTCATTTATACATTATTCCAGTTCAAATAATAATTACGTTTATTCGTAATAATAATAATAATATAAAATTTAAAATGTTTTAAAATTTCATTGATTGACTTTGTTCAGTAAATTTCAGCTAAGTTCGAATTTTTTCGAAATTAATTTCGAAGAGCAATTATAATTATTAGTTTACCAGAAAATTGCTGAAAATAAATTATTTTATGAATTATTATTGCTTTTTTTACTAAAACGCCAATAAAATTTATTATTTATTAAAATTTTCGTGCTTAATTTCTTTTATGGCAACATTTTTGTCAATTAGTTTAAACATAAAAATTATGTTAAATATTAATAAAAAGATCTTTTTTAATTTAGAATGTCCATATAACTGTCACATTATATAAATATTCAAATGGTTTTTACAATGACTTTTTAGGAACCTTTTTCTCCTCGACAGCTTTAGACCACAGGATGGATAAAAATGTCCGTATCAACAGTGTGTGTGTGTATGTGTTAGTTTGTTTCTCTTAATTTTACAGCAAAAAGTAATTAATTTTTTTTAAGCAATTTTCGATAAAGGCTTTTTGAATAAGTAATTAGCCTTAATTGATTTCATTTTTTATTTCATGGCAATATTTTCGTAATAAACCTAAAAGAAAAATCTTTTTAATTTAAAAAAAAAGGAATTTTTTTGTTGTATTCTGTGCATCACATTTGACACATTGTCTTGAGGTTGTCATTCAATCTTCAAACTAAATGAACCCTTCGAAATAAAAAAGAAATATATTCTGCAGCAGTAACATTCCTTTGCACTTTAACTTAACCTTTTTTTATAATTTTTCAGGATAATGAAAAATATTCTAAACATGTCCTGTGTTAGAAAACACACACACACACACACTCACAAAATGTAATTGACAAAAAAGTTTCCCAGATAAATGAGGATTGATTTAAATTAACCTTATTAGCATTTTTCTCATAAAAAAAACATGTACAAAAAGTAACGTTTATTATAATTATTGCAAGAAAAAAAAGAAGTGAAAAACATAGACACACACATACATACATACAAATTTAAAATTATCTAATAAATTTGACAAAATAAAAAAAAACACCAAATATTTTTTGTAACATTTTTATGTGTTACGCCTAATTAAAGTTTGTCGTTACGTACAATATTTACTTTGAAATTCACACATGTGAATCTATACTTTTTCTATCTGTTTGGATGCTGGCTGGGCATGAGATAAAATAATATATTTTTTCGAATTTTTGTTTTTCATTGTGAGAAACCAACAAATATAACCATCATGACAAGGGGTTGTTTATGATATTGTTTTGATATCCAGTATTGAGTTCCCTTTTTTGTTGAAGTAATTAAAATATGTATGTGTGTGTGTGTGTGTGTGAGTGTGTGTTTGATGGGCCTAAGCGAGGAATAAGAGCACAGATTGAAAGCAAATGATTGAATTTCTATGTTAAATGTCAGATGAGATTTTGAAGGAAGAAATAAAAGATCTTTTTTTGCTTTTAATTTTAAATTGTGACAATAGAATGTTAAATTTTAGATTAACATCTAGCAGGACTTAGTTTGTTTTTTTTTTCGAAACTCTACAATTCAAAGAGCAAATAAATAACGAATAAAATACCGAATAAAAGTGAGTTCGTTTTTATGGCTAAAAATAATAGTAGAGAAATTAATTACATGACACACATACATACATGAATACATACATACATACTTATCTTCAGCAATTTTATCACTTTTGAACAACGGTAAGAGCAACTTGATTCGAAATTTCGGAATTTTCCAACAAGCATATTTTCTTTAAACAAACAAACAAACAAACAAAGATAACGACTATACTTTATTAATTTTTATATAATTCTTTAATGAATTTTAATCTTTCAGACTATGCGTGTTTAAAAATTGTTTCAAAATTAATTATGAAAGTACATATTAAAACTGATCAAAGTTCCAATTTAAACTAAAGTAATTAAAATTAATTTAATTTAATAGATTCAAATTAATTTTCCTCTCTTCTTTTTGAACTTCTTTATATGAAAACAAGTTTAGCAAAAATACTTTTGTTTTGTACACAAAAATAAATAGTTTCTGCGTAAATATAAAATTGTTAGCAGAATTTTTTTTATAAATTTTTCGAACATATTTTCGAAAGTTTCGAAAGTATGAAAATTTGGCTAAACTAAAATTAATTAATAACCAAATAGTTTGCTGGAAAAATTTTGATTTTTAAAACCATTTTTTAAAATTTAATTTTAAAACTTCTTATATGTACATACATACATATATACAGATTTTTTTACAATAATATTTTTGTTTGTTCTCTTTTACAGAATTCAGCTTTAGTTTTCTCTCTCAACTCTGCGAAGTCTTCTAAATCATCAGAAATTATTTACAACACAAACAAACATTTTTGTGAGTAGATTAAACCTTTTAATATTTATACCCTGATAACATTAAATTTATTAATAATAATAATAATAATAATAATAATAATAATAAATTATTAAGCTCCAAAAACAATGAAACGATAAGAAAAATTTAACGAAATTGTTTAAACAAACTACGAAACGAAATTAAATTACAACAAAAAACACAGCTTATGAAAATTTCTAAAGAAATTATTTCCAATAACTCAGGCCAACTAGAATCTAATAATTAAGTGCAAAAATTGCAATAATTTTGAAAAGTTTTTAAATATGCTTAAAATAATACAAGACACGACTAGAAAACTGCAGACCAAAGTTGCGAGTCTAGAAAATTTCTATAAATAGAAATCATTTGAAATAAATGGGTTTCAGAAAAAGCTGGGCATTCGAATTTTACAAACCGCACAATTTATTTTCCTGAAACCTTCTCAAACACATTTCTCAATAACTCAGCTTTTTGTGGACATTTCAGAACTGTAACGATGACATGTTGACAATACAGCCAAGCCAAACTGCTCTAGATCTAAGCAAATCGACCAATTGGACTGCGTTAACCGAACTAAATACTTTTCAAACGAGAGAATTGTTCCAAAAACACTTCAGTTTATATTTCAAACTTTAATTAAGCATAAAAACTTTTCTGAAATCGTAATGAAATCATAAAATAATGACTTCCTTTATCACAGTTTTGTTTTTTCATTTTACTCATAAGCTAGGCAATAAAAAAATTAAACCTTTTATGTTTCATTTATAAAAGATTATTAAAGAGCATTTCAAAATACTTAATAAATCGAACAGAGCATTTTTATAGTACATACTAAAAAAAACATACAAAAAAAGAAAAAATAAATAAAAATTCCAAACCCAAGAACGAAAAAAAAGAGGAAAAATTAAACTTCATAAAAATTATATCAATTTCACAGCATATCATTTTGAAAATAAAATTTACAATAACTCACATAAAATATGTGTTAAAAATAGTAATTAAAAAATAAAAATTTTCTAAAGAAAATCTAAAAATAACATTGAAGAAAACGGTTAAAAATTTTAAGTCAACTTTATGTTAAAAAATATTTTTACTTTGTGTTTATTTCAATTATAGGCTGCAGATTGCTTAACACTATTAATTCTATAAACTGGTGAAAACAAGATTAGCTAAACGTTGATTAATTTAGTTTTCATTTATTTACCTTCCTTTCCTTCTTTAACATCTTTGTTCATTTGCAAATGTTTTGATTTAAACTTGTTAGATGTTAGTTTATCTAAACCAAGTTTAAACCTTATATATTTAATATATATTTTGCAATATTTTCCGTTTTTTTTCGTTAATTTGTAATTGTTTCTCTTTAAACTTGATGTGAGAGTTTAACTAAACTAAGCTTAAACCCGTTTTATTTATTTTTTCTTTTTTAATATTTACGTTTTACAATTCCTTGGATAACCCCTCTTCTTATTTATAATTATTTTGGTTGAGACTTGACATAAGAGAGTTTAACTAAACCAAGTTTTAAACTAAACCAAGCTTAAACCCAATTTCTTTATATTTTCTTTTTTCATATTTACTTTTTACAGTAGTTTGGATAATCCCTTAATTTTTTTATAATTATTGTGGTTGAAACTTGACATAAGAGAGTTTAACTAAACCATGTTTTAAACTAAACCAAGCTTAAACCCTATTTTTTATATTTTCTTTTTTCATATTTACTTTTTACAGAAGTTTGGATAATCCCTTAATTTGTTTATAATTATTTTGTTTTAAACTCGAATTAAGAGAGTTTAACAAAGCCAAGCTTTAAACTTTTTTATTTCATTTTTGATAATAACATTTTTTTATTAGTTATTGGATAAAAAAATCTAATGCGATAATAAATAATTTTGACCAAATCTTGTTTGTTGTATCAAGTTTAACTAAAGCAAGCCGGTTGTGTGAATTAAATCTTCCTCTCAATAAGCTATTAATACTAAAGGAAGTTTACCCAAGATTAAATTTAATTCTTAAGATTGAACTTAAATTTACTATCCATTATTATTGAATCAATAACTCAATAATGCTAAAGCTTAACAGCATGACCTAGCATTTTTTTATTAAGGCTCTTGTAATATTGTCTTAAAAAATTAATATTGAACAATATTTTCGAAAAATTTCTTGCTAACTTTGTTTAAAGGTTTGCTTTCAGTTAACCCAATTTTCAGTTTTAACTGAAAGTTAGTTAAACAATTCAGGTACCAATAAAAACTTTTTTTGCGAACTTTATGTCAGGAACTTGCCACATACATGTGTCTTTCTGAATAACTTTGGATCAGTAATTGTTAGCAATTATTTCTGTTATACTATATGTTCAAAATAACAACCATTATTTTCCTCTAGTTAACGATTTTTACTAACCAAACTCTCAATCAATCTATAACTATTATTTTAAATCACTTCAACTTAAAATTGTTTTAAGAAAGTTTAATTAAAAGCGTTTAAATTAAACGAATTGTAATTGAATTCAATTTAAATTTTGTTAAAGGTTTTATTTTTAATTTCTTAGTAGTTTAACTTAACTCACGTTTGTGTTAACACTTTGTTGGTTCTTTATTTGTATTTTTAATTAATGTAATAGTTTATAGTGCCGTAAACTTGGTTTAAGCATTTTTAATTAAACAAAGTTTAATCTGTTTATTAAACTAAGTTTTAATTAAATTAAATTGAAAGTTAAATTTCTTCATTTATGACTGAATTTCTTTACCCTGTGTTAATAGTCATATTTTTAAACCTACTTAATTTAGTTGTGTTGTTTTAGTTAGTTTTATATTTCCGTTTGTTATTTTAAATTATTTTTGATTAAACTTACTTTAAGCAAGTTTTTACTATGGCCAGGTTAAATTAACTGAAATTCGTAGATAACAGAAGATGAAGGGAGTTTATTGTAACCAAACCTGGCTAAATATTGTTTTAGTAATATCTAAACACTGTTTATCTAAACCTAGTTTAGCTAATACCAGATTTATCTCAAATTTAAGTAAATTTTTGTTATGCTTAATTTATGTATTATTTCAAATTGTTTTTAGTTTATGTTGATTCAAGAAAGCTTAATTAAACCCTGTTTATTTTAGCTAAAATCTTAGCAATCCAAGCTAAATTTTATCTGAGCATGACTAAAGCAGATTAATATATTTTTTTTATTAATTTGAGCCTTATTTTACTGAATTTAGCTTAACTTATTTCAAGTTCCATTAAAATCCGCTTTGATGTTATACTTAGGTGCTTTTTTCACTAGACGGAAGAATAGTGTAAAATTTGTAGCACTCAGTTTTTCAGTGATTTCCTAATAAATTTTGCACTCAAATCATTCGTTCGTCTTGTGAAAACTGCATTAAATAATCTATTGTTTGCACTTCATTTTTACTTTACCAAGTTGTAACCAACCCTGCTTGATTTAACGCAAGTTTAACTAATCACTTATAATTTTAGTTAAGTTTTTAAATAAGTTTTTCCTTTTTAAATAAATTTTAACAAATTATAAAATATTTCTATTTTAAACTTGACTTAAACAAGTTTAACTTAAATAAGTCTTATCCAGTTTTAAATAAATCTTCTGAAATGTGCAATAATTTTATTTATTAAAAAGTTTAGTTAAACAATTTATCTTAATCTTAAGTTAAAAAAAAAGAAACGAAAAATTAAATTATTAAAAAAGAAACTGGCCAAAGGTGAAAAGAAACTTCTACTTTAGCTGTAATGGAAAAAAACCGACCAGACAAAAACTACCTCGTTCTTAGTTTTTAACCAAAAATATTTATAGAAATTTATAAAATGAAAGTTTTTAACACTTTCTATAAAATTCAAATATTTGCAAAAGTTATACGTAATTGAAATAATAATAAAATGATAAACTGATTAAAAACAATAGTAAATTTTAAGAATTTAGTCAAGTAAAATTAAAAATTATGAAAACTTCAATAAACTATCGAAGGAAAAAATCTAAATAAATTAATTAAAAAAGTAATTTTAAAGAAACGAAATAAAAAAAAAATTAAAATACTATAAAACTAAGTTAAATATTGTGAAAATCTTTTTTTTTTTTTCTAAAATTGTCAATAATTTTGCTAATTAAAAAAATTAAACAAAAATAAGTAAATTAAAACTTTTTAATTTTTTTATTTATTATTTCTTTTAATTTACATATATGCTTTATAAACAATTTTTATAATTTCACCTTACATTAGATTAAAACAAGTTTAACAAATCTCAGTTTATATGAAAGCTTCATTTTTGTTTTATTAAACTTTAAATACTAAAATTTTAGGTATTATCGCTTACACTTAGCTTTAAAGTTTAACTAATCTTCTAAATATTTTAGATTGTTTTATAAAAATTTTATATTAAAGTGTATGGTAGGTTTATATCAGCAATAGAGCCACTTAACTACTGTTGCAAGGACTCATTCTTGTTATAACAGTTTATATGAAGATCATCTGCCACTTTTACTTTGAAGCTTACCCCAATGATCTTCTTTAGTAAAAGTCATTGTTACTCGCATGTCCGTACTGTCTTGTCTGTTCGTATCTTACTTTCTGCTGGCTACACAATTAAATCAACAAACTAAACCTTGGTTTAATTGCATATTAAATTAATTATTAATTTTTTTGATTTTATTCTATATACGTTATACTTTGAGAATTTAAGAAATTTTGTTAATTAGTTGTTTTGTTATTATTTTTAAATAGTTAAATATGTTTTACTAAGCTTAGTTTAAATTTAAGTTAAGGTAAACTGAGTTAATTAATTTCTCAATTTTTTTTTTTTTTTCTGGAATAGTTTCATGTTGAATAGTTTTCGTTTGTATAATTAATTTTATGGCTAATAAATTTTGTTTAAACTTGACAACTTGATATAAATAACCGTGCCATGTCTTTTGTAAAATTCTAAAGATAATAATCTGAAGCGCAATCATTGAAAAATAATTGCTTTAGCAGCAGGATATTTCACTATCAGATGATAGTTTAAACGCCTAATTTTATAGGCTTAAAATTGGTTTATACGGTGTATACGGATTTACACATTTTCTAGTTTAACTAAACTTTATAGGAAACAAAATAGATCAATTTATTTTGATTTATTACCTCTTCTTAGTTTGGAAATTATTTTTCGTACTAAACTTGGTTTAATCTTAGATTACTGAAACTAATTTTAGAACATTCTATCAGGTTTATTTGGGACTTTTTTATATCTATATTTTATCCTTGAAAACGAATATGCTGTTATCGATAATAAATCAGTCGCTGCTTGGACATCGGTTAAGTTAAACTAAACTAAAATTTGAATGTAGTGTAAAATCAAAAGTAGTTAACCACTTCTCTATTTATTAAGCCTAGCTTAAATCATGATAATATTTTAGCATTACGAAAAATTCTCAAAATGGTTACCTCTGTGGCGGTATATTGATCGAAAATATATAGGGCTAATGGGTAGTTAAAACATGTGATTTTGTGTGCTTAAAAAATAATTTATTTCTTTACCGATTAATAGGTTTTGTAGTTCAAACTGATTTATTAGCCATTAATGTTAACTTCAATTTTCATCTCCAATGATGTGTGATCTGTTGAAAACCTTTTCTTTTCTCTTTTTTAACTGAGCGATTAATTATTTTGTCTGCCATTTGTCATTTTTAATTTTAATTTCATTATAATCAATTTTAGTTATTGTTTGATATTAATTTCCTTAAATAGCAAAATGAAAAAGTTTCGAGAAAAACTAAAATTAATAATAACAAGTTAAAGGAACCTTGTACCTCCGCAAACTCAAGCAGTTTTTTTTATAACTACATAAGAAATCAATTACATTCTAAAATTCATATAAAAAAAGTGCAAACAAAATTCTATAGAGACTTTTAAACAAGTAATCAGAAATTTAAGAACAAAACCTTAAACTATATCAGCATTGTCTTCACGAAGAAAAAAATATACACAAAACAATTTTAAACAAGAATTTATGTCTAATTATATTAATTGCAAACTGAAAAGGTTTTAATTTATAGTCTAAATAAAAATTAAAACTAAACAAAAATTAACGAATAAATTTAAAACTAAAATAAATAAATATGTATCATGTTCATGTTAGTTGTAAAACCTTATTATTTTCTCTAACCCTGTCTATCTCTGTCTCTCTCCTTCTTTTGGCAATAATTGTAAATAACTTAAAATATTAAATTTAAAAAAAAAATGAAAACAAAAAAAAAATACAATTAAAAAATAAAACTGGATTCTAAAAGTTAAAGTCTTTTTTTAGTTTTTTCTTCAATTAAAATATTTTAAAGCTCAAACAGACGCCGTGCGGCTGCTGCAGTCTGATCAAACATCAGTATGAGTCATTTGTAACAGAGATACAAAAAAAAATACAACTGTTACCAATGAGTCACACTCGTAATTAAAAGGTATGAACTAAATAAATATTTGACATAAATTAAAGTTTTAAAGATTTTTTCCAAATTCAAAATTGTCTTTCATCAAATCAGTCTGTAGTTGTTTGTCAATTAATTTTTTTTATTACCCTGCTAAAAATGTTTTTTATCGATCATATATCGTTGGATCCTAAATTTGAGGTTATATGGGTCAGATATTACTCACATACATAGTTAAACATGAACACAAGTATATGAAATATATATTTCGGATCCAATGATATATCATTCATTCAAAACTTTTTTGACTGGGTAATAAACCAAAACACAAAAAAGTAAGTTAATAATAATTAATTAATTAAATAATTAAATTTTTGTATGTATAAAATTTTAGTTATGTATATCGCAATCGTTCAAAAATTTAATAATAATATTTTGAAAGAGTATCTTATAAAAGTTGTGAAAAATATTACTGATTCAAACTCTTCATCTAAATACAGAGCAAAAGACGTGACTTAATATCATGTTTTCTTTATATCATCGATAATATTTACTAACATCAAGTAAACTTTAATGGTTTTTATTGGTAACAAAAATGTTGAACTTACATTTTGCAAATACATAAGTTCAGAGTGTAGAGTTTAAACGAAAATATTTTATATAAATATTTCAAGTTGAAGCATATTATTTCATTTTGGAATAAATGTAAATTCAAATTCTTATTAAGGGTGCAGAAGGTATCAGTGCGATGATTACGAATTTGTTACACTATCCATTAGAGTTCTTTATTTATCCACTTGGATAAGTGGATGAGTAGGAATATCAAGCGACTGTATTTACAGAAATAAAGTGCGGGAAATATTAAAAAATTTTCAAAACTGGAAAATAAAAAATTGCCCCAAAACTTTTAAATTGAAAACAACAAAAAATTATTTTAGGGTAATTTTTCATATTTTGGGTAGTCAATAACAGGCAATGCAGATAGTCTTTGGGGCTGTGCAGATATTACGTAACGCTGTTTTCAGAGATTTCCTAAACCCCCCCCCCCCCCAAATTAAAAAATTTTTAATATGTGTGTTATGTACATGTATGGAAATTTTATATATTTTTTCAATTTATGTACTCACATTGAATTTTGTATAAAAACGAAAGTTCTGCATAAATTTTTATGAAATATAATACATAATATAAAATAATAAATATAATATAATAAAGGTACGGTCACATCTGGCAAACATTTGGCCCAAAAAAGCTTAACCACTGAATACGAATGAAAACACTTTTGATTTAGATACCTGTTTATTATGTTAAACAGTTTCCTACATAATTTATAGAAAATGTAATAGAATCTTATGTTATTAGATGCTGTTTAACTTAATAAATAAGTGCATAAATCAAAAAGTTTTTCATTGGTATTTAGTGGTTACGCTTTTTTGGGCAAATGTTTGCCAGATGTGACCGTACCTTAATACGATAATACAAAAATAACATAATTTTTGTGCTGTATTTTCGGTCTATCCAATATTTTGAAATCAAAATAAATATGTTTTGGTTTTTAAACTAATTTCTTAAACAGTAATTTATTGAATTAAAGATAATATTATTATCGGATTGTCAAACTGTAATGATTTTTAAATAAATATAAATCAGGGAAAGGACACTTAAATAAAAAGAAACACTTTTTTTTAACAGAATCTTTAAACTTGTGTTATCTGCTTCTCTGTATGTGAATTGGTTTTTTTAACTAAAAATTTTGGGAAATAATTGATTGAACTAATGATCTCAAGCTCGATATAAAAAAAAAATATTTCCTTTTTTATAACATATACATTTTCCTAATCATGTGTTTTTATTATAAATAATTACTCTCTTTTAACATTCCATGATTAAAACTAAGAATCTCCCCTTTAACCCTTTTGATGTTTCAGCCACAATTGTGCCAGATACATTGCCGACTTTTTCCCTACAAACTCATTGAAAGTGAAATAAACTTAAATCAAATGGCAGACTAAATGTTGTAACAACCCAAGCAATCAACCTTTTTTTTATTTATTTTCCTTTTTTTTTTTTTTGTTGATGCGTAAATTACCCTAGACTTGTCGAAGGTCCAATCAAAGGCAAAAATTATTCTGTTGTAACCCTTCATTTCATTGCGAAAATTATGACTTCAGGTCATAAATGTAACAATCAGCAATTTAGCTACTCTCGTTTGAATCCAAACACAATAATTTTTATATACATACGAGTACATGCATATATGCATAAGTATGGGTGTATGAGTGTGTGTGTGTAATCAATGGTTTAGGTAAGCAAGCGAGGAGCGTGTTGTTAACGCTCATATGTGTAAATTCTCTAACGGTCATTAAATCAACCGAAAAGAAAATGCCAAAGAACAAAATTTAAATTGTACGCGCGCAAAAAAAAAAAAAAATAAGAAAATTCCTTTATATTTTCCCCTACGAGTCACAAAATCATGTTAATCTGCTTTTTATATACACATGCATACATATACAATATAAAACGATTTTTATTGTAGTGTCGTAGTAGTCGTAGTCGTAAGGGCTGTCCGGGGGGTGGGATGGTAGAGAAACTTTAAACTAAATTACTCTAATACACAATTTACATACGTAATGCAGGCCATACAAAGGCGGCTCTTGTATCCATCAATAATATCAAGTTAACTGAATAGGGGGACCAAATTGTCCTGCCTATGTATGTATGTATGTATGTATGTACGTGTGTATATCTTGTTAGTTTAGAATCTAAAATCTACATAATGCCAAATCAACGAAAACATCTAGCAAATTTCTTCTAAGACCCCCAACCACTACATAAACACATACGCACACACTCATCCATATATATACATACATATATATGTATGTATGTACATATGTATATATAACTTTCAATATTGCAGAAAATGTAATAGAAGAAAGAAAGACTTACAAGTCCAACATACAATCAACAGAAGAGACATTAAAACTTTTACTTTTTGAAAATTTAACACACATGCGAGCCCAGTGAAAAGTTTAATCCATACACCCACACACACACACACACACACGTATTCACACATGCATACATATTTATGTACGATTATGTACGTGCACTTATGCTTGGGTATACATAAAATACATCAGACACACACACACACGTCATATAAGTTTATGTACGAGTATGTGTTTTAAAGTAAATAAATCCAATTTGGCTGATGGTTCTGGCCCTGCCTGGCCAGTCAGTCAGAATCATCACCATCATTTTAATTCTTCAAATGCAAACAAACTGAAAAGTAAGGAAGAGGGAGACCTTTTCATGTGTGAGGTTGCTTGTAAGTGTTGCGTGTGTGTATGTGTCTGTACATAATTCAGCATACGTCTATCAAATCGCCCCCAGCACCAATTTTAGGCTTTAGAGCCAAAAGGTGGTTAACTTTGTTTTTTAGTAGTTTAAAATATATTTTATTGATTTAATACAATTTTATATGGAAATCATTTCATGTTTTTTTCTTTGTGATTTTTTTTGTTCTTTGTACAAAATTAAACTCGCATGTGTGTAAAAATAATGAGATGCATGATGAATAGAAAGCTTGAGGTCCACTTTTCAACCCCCCTTTTTGGAATTGCTTTGCAGTCTATCACATTATTAACTTTGATCAAAGTATGATTGATTGGCTAAGTGAAAATCTATGAAAATAGAAAAATCTTTAAAA
Source organism: Lypha dubia (assembly GCA_947311025.1). Taxonomy (NCBI): domain Eukaryota; kingdom Metazoa; phylum Arthropoda; class Insecta; order Diptera; family Tachinidae; genus Lypha; species Lypha dubia. The sequence goes on along the minus strand of OX371262.1, from coordinate 4,552,279 downwards.
AAAAATTTAATAGCATCCAACCAATTGTTTATTATAAAAAGTTTCAACTCTTAAAGCTGCAAAATGTAAAGTGTAGTTTTAGGTGTAAAAAAATGCAGGTTAATTAAATAAATAATATAAATTTTAATATAAATTTTATACAAATTTAGAAAATAAACTCTTTATTCTTGAAGATACATCCTGACTTTTTGTAGAAGTGACAAAATTCGAAAATTATCTTTGTTCAAAACTAACCTCAATATATCGTTTGTAAATAATAGAAAAAAATGTTTAATTGGGTTATTTTTTTTTTCTTTTTGTCTGGCTTAAAAGAGGACCTTTTCCTTAATTTAATTAATGATTGAAATAATTTTATGGAACTTGTTCAAGAAATAATTAATATATCAAATTACTTCATAAAACTGACCTTTAGGAAAACGAAAGTTGAGAAATTTCAATTCTTTAGAACAACTCTTTTAACAGCCTTGAGGAAAAGCGCAGATAAAGAAAATAAAAATAAAAAGTTTTGATAAAAAATATTTCTAGTTTATTTATTTAGTTCATAAATAGGAAACCACTTAAAAGAAATTTCTTTTCAATAATTGAGTCAGTGTGTTAGAGAGAGAGAGAGAGAGAGAGAGAGAGAGAGAGAGATCGAACGAGCAATAAAAGAAACACAATTTGCTGGCATTAGAGTTTCAAAATAGATTCTTAATTCTTAAGGCAGGTGAAAAAAGGTTGATTTCTATTCAACATTTTGTAGTTGTTGTTTGACTAATCCTTAAAATTTCTACCTGCCTGCTTGCTGGCATTTAAATATTTTTGTCTGTTTGTTTGAAATTATCGTTGTTTCTACATGTTTTCTTTTCGTTAAAATTTTTTTCTTTGTTGTTTTCAAATCCTGAATTATAGAATAGAATAGAAAGAAATACCATTGAAACTCATTAAAGTGCCTTCATAAATTTTCTAAATTTGACATACGCATCAATTTTCGAGTTTCCAGACAAAGAGACAGTCAGTTAGATTGTCAGGCAGGCGGACAAGCAGACAGACACATTAACTTAGTATGTACTTGGTGCTTATCTATTCAAGCATGTTTAGTTAAAAACGCACTGGCGGACAGACGGACAGACGTAAATACATACATGTGTGCATTAAAATTTTTATTTTCTTTCCACAACGTGTTACAAAAACAAAAACAATACATCGACTTAATCTCAGGACTTTCAGGATCCTCAAACTGTGTTGGCTGGCTACTTTTACTACGTGCAGTCTTTGTTAGATTTTCTGATCTCTTGCTGTGCCATAGATCGCCATTAGACATGGTAGTGCTTGGCCACCTGTGGTGAATTATTTTTCTTAAGCTGCCTTTTCTTTTCTCTTTATTTTGTTGTTTTTCCTATGGGTTTTTTTCCAGTCAAATCTGTAATAGGCGCCTTTCGTAATTCGTCATGCTTGGATTTAATACTAATTTCAAAGACATTCATACTTTTAAGCAAATAAAGTCAATATTAGACATGTTTTTTTGGGGGGAGTGGACAGGAATAGAAATTTATTGCAAATAACAATTCTAATTTTAAATAATAAATTCTATAAATTAGTACAAAGAAAAAAAATCACAATGATCACAACTTATTTGGAAACTTAAGTTTTACTTAAACAATTTATAAGTCATTTTCTATCAAATCAATTTTTTATTTTATGTTCTTGTTCCTGATTTTTTACAAACAAATTCAAGATATGTATGTACATATACATATACTCGTATATACATACTTACATACATACGTAACCAAGTATGTATGTGTGCGCATGTAAATGACTATTTAAAAAACAATCAAACTCATAGAAAATGTTCCAATATGTGAAATTCGAATAAAAACTGGAGACATCCTTTTTTGCTAGCAATGTATGAGTGTTCATATGTGTAGAGGTGGATGATTTGGTAAATTGAGAGCTAAAATGTCGCAGCACAATAAATGTTTTACCAATTTCAAATATAAAAACACAACACGAATTTTGTAAAAGCTTCAAACTTTATAAAAAAAAATAACAAAAGAAAATTACACGAACACTGCTGATAAGAAGATGGTGCAGCGATCATCGAAATTAGTGAGTATGATGATGTTCTGCGCTAGACAGCGAAATACAATAGAGTGTCCATGACTTCTTAAGCATTTGTTTTTTATTTGAGGGCAATCCCAATGTTTTCGTAAATTATTTGAATACTTTTTTTATGTTTTCGTAAATTCTAAAGAAGATGTATTTTTTTTTTTAATTTCTGTAATTGCAAGGTAATTTTTCAAAGAAGAACGCCATTTAGAAATTAATTAAAGCAGAAGTTCTATTGACACCGCAGTGTACGTGCTGCGGCTCAATTTTACAAAAAGAAAAAATATTTAAAATTGAAATGGTCGAAATATCGATTTGAAACATTAAAAAAAATTTAATCTGATTAAAAACTGAAAGAAAGCTTGGTTGTTCTTTTGAATTACACTTGTACACTGCACTAGGTTCTAGCAAGTGTTTCTGGTGGAGGGGGAGGCACTAAAAAAAACTTCTTATAAAGGGGTTTTTTAACAAGAACTTTGTTTTCTAAAACAAAATAAAACAAAAAGTTTAGATGAAAATGATTCAAATTTTTATTGTATTACGAAGAGAAAAAAAGTTCGGCAATTATGAATGAAAAATAATATCTGGTGGCAAATGTCCACCACGAGCACGCTGACAGATGTCGATTCTTTCATCAATGTTTTTAATCAATTTTTGGCAAAACTGCGAGTCTATTTCGTTAATCACGTCACGGATTTTGAGTTTTAAGGCTGCAATCCATGGCCAATTTCTTACTTAGGGGCCGTGCACATATTACGTAACGCTCCAAGGGGATGGGAGAGATACACATTAGTGACGGATTGGAATTTTTGCACTGAAAAATGTGAAAAAAGCGTTACGAAAACAGCGTTAATTAATATGTGAATAGCCCCTTATTCACAATTACTGCTAAAATGTCACGCAAAAAAAGGGATTTCCTGGTGGGTTATTCTGGATTGCGATGCGAAAACAATGTAAATTAGATACCTTTCGCATCGCATTTGCTATCGCATCGAAATCCAGAATAAACCCCCTGATTTCGTAATTAAATATTTTGATGTACAATGTTGGTTGGTTGGTTGTTTTGCGTGGCTGCCTGTTATACACAAGCATTCAAGTAGAATCATAAGATTCCGTTTTGACAGACCACTCCACTCGACAGTGTCAACCTGTGTAGGTCCGAACACAGGCTTCGGATTCGGTAATTAGATACTAGATCCAACCCGTCGTATTGAGATACCTGATCAGGTCACCCAGACCTATCCCTGATATCTCCGAAAGTTCGTCTACTACACTATTGCCTAAGAATTTGTGTCTCGAAAAGTGCAAGGCCGGTCATTCGCAAAGAAAGTGGAAGACTGTTTCTTCTTTGCTTTGAACCCGGCAAATACGGCAGTGCGCATTGTAGGGATGGCCTATCCTGCTAGCGTGTCTCCCGATTACCCAGTGCACCGTCATTACTGCGACGAGCCTCGAGATGTCCCTGCGTTTTCTGTTAATCAGTTGTGTTGCGCGCTTATCGTTGTAGCAAGGCCACATTTTCCTAGCTACCTTATACGTGCTCAACCTGCGCCACCTATCTTCAGCTTTCTGCCGGTAATATTTGAGAATGTGATTTCTAATAGGGCCAAATGGCATGGCTACCGATTCAGCAGTGGAGACGTCCATGGCAGATCCATCCCTGGCCTGCTCATCCGCCTGTTCGTTGCCAGGGAAGTTGCTATGTGCGGGAACCCAGATGAGGGTAACGTCAACAGTGTAATATTACCAATAATTTTCTAAATATTTACAACAAAATAAATACAATAAATCGATCATAAATGTCATTAAAATAATTTTAAATGGCCTAATCTGGCATCACGTATTTATGTATGTAAATTGTTTTTGTTGCTCCCTAGAGTAGAGTGCATTTCGCACAGTTGATATTCATTCCATCCCCACAATCCCCAAAAAAACACACAGACGTACGAGTATGTAGATATACACACACAAACGCCATGCTTGCAAGGTGGTCGTTCATACAGGTTTTTGCAATAACAGAGAAATTGCTAAACATTGTTGTTGATTGTCCATAATGGCCTGTTGGTTTTACTATTCCTCGTATGTAAGAGAAAACAAAGTTTGCATGCGTATAATCATGTGTATGTGTGTCAGTGTGAGTGCCTGTATGAATATGTTTTTATTGTAATTTATGTAAGTGTAAAATGGTGGGGTGGTTGGGATGGCGCATTGTAGTGTTTATGATGAAAGGGTTTTGCAGACAAAGTTAATATCAATACTTGTATAAAATACTTTGCTTATTTGACCAGAAATAAGAGGAAAAATTAAAAAGGTTGGGGGGAAGGGAGGGGGCATGTGGATGATTATATTGGGCTGTTGTTGTTGATGTAAAGTAATGTGTGCCAGCAAATGTAAGCGTTTTAAAGGAAAAGGGTTGTTGTTTAACACATAGTCCCAACCATACATAAATTTAAACATGTACATGCACACATACATACATATAGATATAAATATGTATGTATGTAAGTTTTTACATCTTGCATATGTAAGTTTTTATCCTGGTTGATATATGTACATACATATGTACAAAAAATATATGTATGTGGGCATTTGTGTTGACTATAAATTTTGAATTTTTACTGTCTCCTGTATCTTTAGTGAGTAAAGGTACACATGTAGGAACGTACATACATACGCACTAACAGATACCAAATTTTGCTATAGTAAATTGAACACATACCTACATACATACTCATATTGATATACATATGTATGTATGTATGCATGTATATACTATACATTTATTTACAATATACATATTAAAACTATTTTATATAAAATGTATGTGCTAGAGATAAGTTCTTATGTAAACTTTCTCTTTTTTTGCTATTTTGCCAACTTTCTAAGTATGTTAAAAAGTTTTCCAAATGTTCTTGTTTAAATTTTAAAGTTTTGTGATTGTATGTACATATGTAGTTCTATAGGAAAGCGCTTATGGATGTGGTAGTTTTGTCCTTTCACTCAAGTACACAAACACACACACAAACAATTTTATACTTACCATTGTTTTTAATCACTGTTTTAAAACAGTTTTATATTGCAAAGTCCTTTTAATGTCATTTTAGTGTTTTTGTTATCTTATTGTAAAGGATTAATTTAACAAATGTTGTAGTTGTTTTATTGTTTCTTTATTTTATTTTTTTTTTTTTTTTGGTAGGTGGTGGGACAGTTAAGTTATAGTTTTTGTGAGTTTGAATGAAAATAAAAACAACAACAACAACAACTAACATTAATTATCATATTATATGACATTTATGTTGTGTTATTAGTGGCTTAGTGACAGGGTTAAAAATATTTTTATTAAAGAAATATTTGTTTGTTAAAAAAGAACAACGATTATATAAGCCATTTGAAAACTTTGTCGTTTTAATATACGAGTACCTATAAAGTAAAAAAAAAGTAACTAAAAGGCAAAAAAGTTTTTTAAAATTTATGTGAAAAAATATAATAAAATTTTTTTAACAAAACTCGTTCTAATATTAAACTACAATAAATTATCACCCCTATCATGAATAATTTTTCCCTCGAAACTTTTCCCCTTTCCATGAATTTGCAATCGTGAAACCATTCTCCGTGAATTATTTCACGCCAAAATAAGATTCTCCTAATCGTGAATGATTTTTTTCCCGCGAGTTATTTCACTTTTCCCTTCAATTTATTCACTTTATATTTTATGGGGAATAGAACATGTACACGTATTTCTTCTAATAATTCGAATATTAAAGCTTTAAATGTTTATTTTAATGAAAAGATCTGATAATAAGGCTCAAGCTAATGTATTGCTCAACAAAATGCAAAACAACAGGCCGATTGCCTGCAGAACTTTAATTTGTTGGAATTTTTTCGTTTGTTGGGTTTCCAAACAGGAGCCGAATTATTTTACAACATAAAAGTTAGAATGCAATTAACAAACGGAGCAACCAAACTAAAGCTCTAACACTGAATATTTAGCTTTGATTTTTCAAGTTTTATTTAAAATAAATATGTCCGTGTATATTTTTGAATAAAAATGGATATGATTTCTTATATGTTTAATCTTCTTTCCTTTCTTACATTCACTGAGAACTGACAGTAGGAATAATTTTTCACGGGAGATTCACGATATAAAATTTCCCTTTGAGGGGAATGAAAATTTCACGGGAACAATAATTTCACTTGCTATTCACGATAGAAAAAATAGAATTAAAAATATTGCAATAATTTTTTACATAAGTTTAAATTTTGACCAGGTAATTTTTAATTTTTTTATTTCGTAATAATAAATTTAAAAAAAAATTTACTTAAAATATACATATGTAAGCATTGCTACATATATGGGTTATTCTGTCTACGTTAAGTCGGTCTTAATTGTTATTTTGATGAAATCATACAAACATACATATGTACATATAAGAAAAAGAAAGTCTCATTAAATATAGAATAGATATTAATACTGAAATTCTTATAAAATATTGGAAAAGATGAAATTTTAACCTTTCAAACATTCCAACAATCCTTAAAATTAGATGACGCGTTCAGAAGTTTTTCAAACATGAATTATTGGTAATCCCAATTTGTGACATAACTTCATAACTTCAAAGTTGATTATACGATTTTAATGAAAATGTTCGCGTTTAAAAGTTTTGTATTTTTAGTTTTCATATATTTTTAATAAAATTTTTTTATCTTCATTACATACAGAGATATTAAAAAAAAGAAAAACAACTTAACCCTCTATAACAAATAAATATACCACAGGCAACAAACATAGTGGTTTTCACTCATAAAATTGCCATAGTAACAGTTACTGTAAACTGCTGTACACACACTCTTCTTTGCATGAGGTGCAAAAAGCATAAGTTGCTTGTTTGTGTTAGTTTAAAAATTTGCGATCTCATCAGTGTGTTGAAAAGTTTCAAAGAGTGCGCATGTGATAAAAATAAAATGTTTATAAAAAATAGTTTTGTGATCCCTGCTTCATTTTTTTAAGAGAATCTGTAAGGTAAGTGTCGTAAAATCATTTTTTGCTGTATAATTTTTTAAATTTTATAATTGTTTGTGTGCAATATGAAATTTAGAGTTTGTATCTTGTCGGCTACATTAAGGGAAGAGGGGATTTAGCTTTGATACATACTTGCCAAATATATAGGAGTAATATTTTTAATTTTTTGGTTTAGAATGTCTCACTGGCACCAGCTTAATGACAACGAGATCGCTTACATACTCCAAGCAATTGAAGAAAGTGAAGATGGTATTGACTTCGATGATGATAGCTTAGCTGATCCTGATTTTGATCCGGATTTCGGGAAATTTATTGAAGAGTCCTTGGAAGATGAAATTTACCTTTCGTTGCTAAACAATTTCGAAGACGATCATAATTCTAATCCTGAGGAAGAACCAACAGTATCTAGTGGTAATTTTTCAATTTCGACAGGTCCACCCGAAAAACGGCAAAAGCCTGAAAAGAGAACACTACAGTGGAAAAAATGCACATCAGCTGGCTTTTAATGGCAACAAGTTGTTGAGTTCTGATATTTTAGATCTGGAAACTCCTGTACAATTCTTTCTTTACTTATTTCCAATGGAACTAATAAAGGCAATTTCTGAAGAGACAAATCTGTATTTGGTGTAGAAAGATCCCAACAATACTTTCAATGTATCTCAGATGGACATCCAACAATTTATTGGTATAGTGTATATTATGTCACTGATTCAACTGCCGAGAGTAACCAACCAATTGGAATGCCGTCCTTGGTACTCCGCTTATTCAAGAGACCATGTCTGCTGGAAAATTTGAAGGGATTAGACAGTATCTGCACTTCAACGATAATACCAAATGTCCTCCAAGAACCAATCCTGATGCTGACAGAATCTTCAAAATTCGTCCAGTTGTTGAAACTTTAAACAAAGCATACGCCAAAGTTCCGCTAGAATCAAGACTTTGCGTAGATCAGCAAATATGATCCACGAAAGCTCGAAATATGCTGAAAAGATACAACCCCAAGAAACCTCATAAATGGGGCTATAAATTATACATATGTTTTGAGTGGTCTTTCTGGATTTACTTATAAGACGGAGATAAAAACAGGTAGAGAAAATATTGTCAACGCTAAAGAGCCAGATTTAGGACCCTCTTCCAACGTCGTAGTGCGACTATCGCGTATGATTCCGCGGCACCAAAATTATAAACTCTACTTTGACAATTATTTTACGTCGTTGCGTCTCTTAGAATACCTAGCTAAAGAAGAAATTTTTGGGCTAGGTACAATCACAAGAAATAGAATTCCTGATTGCAAGTTTTCCTCTGAAAAAGAACTCTTGAAAAAAAATCGGGGATATTCCGAAGAGTATGTAGCTAATGTCGGCGGAATAGATGTATCAACGGTTGTATGGAAGGACAACAAAATAGTATCACATGCTGCCGCTTTTGCGGGGCAAAATACTGTATCTGAAGTCCGCAGATATGACAAAAAAAAATTCCAAATACATAACAATTCCTCGACCACATATTGTAGGTGAGTATAACCAACATATGGGCGGAGTAGATCTTATTGATAGTATAGTGGGCACCTACAAGATTAAATTAAGGAGCAAACGTTGGCAGGTGCGCATGTTTTATCACTACTTCGACCTTACAATGTCTAACTCTTGGTTGCTGTATAAAAGGGTATGAAAATATAAAAAGGTACCGGCGAAGGCCATGATGTCATCAGTAAGTTTTCGTTTAGAAGTTGGTGAAACTTTGTGTAAGATGGGGACAAAACCCACTTTAACAAAACGTCGATTTGTTGAAGATGAGATACAAGCGAAGAAGCATAGAGGACCTGCTCAACACATGACTCCGCAAGCAGTCCGCCAGGATCAACTTGGTCACTGGCCTAACTGGGCGGAGAAAAACATAAGATGCAAGTATCCCAAAGGTGCAGGATTCACTCATACAGTGTGTAAGAAATGTGGCGTAGCTCTATGCTACACGAAAACAAAAAATTGATTTAAGAATTTTCACTCGTCCCAACTAGTTTTTAAAGAAAAATGAAACAAATTTTATACGAATTCCCAATAATTTTGACATTAAATTATTTTTTCAAAACTTTGTTATTTTTTAGGTGTTAATTTGAAGGTGTTGAGTTATAGAGGGTTAAGTTAAATGAAAATTAAATTTAAAAAAATAATCCCCCTATTTTTTCCATCAAAAGACAACTTTTCAGGCGATATCTCAAAAGATTTCATTTTAAATATTCATAATCATTTTAGATTAATTGTTTCAATTTGATTATTCTTACTAAAGTTTAAAATGTTGAAAATATTAGAAAAGTTAAAGCGAATTTTCGAAGTTTTTCGAAAAGTTAAAGGGAATTTTCCAAGTTTTTCAAACTAAACGAAACAAATTTAATATAATTTTGGTGTAATGAACGTTATACTCTTTTCTTCTCTCATATTTAAGAATATTGTGAAATTAACATTCAATTAAGTTCGTTTTCTCTGAATTTAATTTTGTTATAAATTAAATTATTATTTAAATTAGAAAGAAAAATCTAGTGGCTCTTAATACTTGAACAGACAAAGAAAAATTAGACTGCGCGGAGGGTTGAACTGACATCGATGTTTCGAGACTAACCAAAGCCTCATCATCAGAGTTGTCTACCGCTGACCTCACTGCCACCACGGCAGCTGCAATCACACTATTTAAAGACCCTCTATCATTAATTGAATCTGCTGAATTACATGTAAGTTTTTACACTACAGCTTTTATCATTTTTAATGGGTTGGAACTTTACTATTTCTTTGAATAAATTTTATAGTTTTTTTTTTAAAGCAAGCGGTAAGAATTGAACTTGCAACAACTAAGGTATTCGCTTTTCGATGAGTCCTAAAATAAAAGTCTTAATTATATTTTTAATATATTTTTTATATGGCTTATATTTTAAATTAAAAAAAAGAGTAACGTTCAATACACAAAAAAAATTTTTTATTGGCTTTTCCAATAATTTTGTTATCTCCTTGCAATCGGAGAACTTATAGTTGAAAAATTTGTTAGCTTTTTGTCAAAGTAACGTTCAATACAAACATTTACAAACACTTGCTTCAAATTAAATCAACTGCAATTGAGATCAACTACGGCAAATGTCATGATATCTTTTTCAAAACAATTACAGTGAAGTAAATGTAATTTTGATTTTTTTGTCTATAAACTTTAGATTTCGCTTTAATATCTGTCGTAATTAGTTTTTAATTTTGTTAGACAACTCCTCTAACTAATTCTCCTGATTTTAAAAGGATTTGTTAAAAATAGTAATCCCTTGAAAAAATTCTATTCAACACCTTTATTGAGAAAAAAAAGTTACTAAAAAAAAAAATATATTAATTTTTCAAAATTGTTGTCCACTGCCAGCCCCTTTCAAAAGAAACTGTAACAAAAATTGAAATTGGTCATATATTACGGATGAAGGGAGGAATAATCTTTAATGGCAAACATATAAGCTTTTTAATTTTTCATATTTACATTTGTACGAACATACTTATTTCTATAAATACACGCATACATATGTATGTACATCTGTGTCACGGATACGTGTGTGTGCACGGATAAAACAGAACACAGTCTTATTTACCACCCACACGTGCGTTACATTTAAAATTTTCAAATAGAAAATAAGTACTCGTAAATTTTTTAATACTCACTTACATATGTATGTATGTATGCATTTATGCACATACCCAGCGAACATTTTCTTATCAATTTGATAAAAAGAAAAAATATTAAAAGGTTGGTGATTTTGAAGCCAAAGTTGACTGGAAAGCGTAACGAAAATTATACCGATGTGTTGGAGATGTTAAAAAGTCTACAAACTTTCCCGAAATGTCTAACAAAGTTTAACAGAATAAACTAGTGCTGGCCACTACTGCTACTTTTAATTACTCAATACCAGTCTGTACTTTTTATTTTTGAGTACAATAAAAGTTCAGGTTTTAGGCAAAATTGTAGATAATTTATCATAAAGTTAAATACCGACAGTAGTTATAAAAATACAATTCCGAAAGAATTTAGTACCGAAAAAAGTAACAAATACTCGATACTCTGTACCCATCACTCAATACTTTGCCACCAATAGAATATACAAAAAGCCAGGAGAATGGCAATATAAAGATCAGAAAATGTTTCCAATTAATGTGTACTTTTCACGTGGGAGAAATGTAAATTTACATAGTAGCCGTACCTCGTCAGAATTTTTGGTCACTTCTGGAACCGCTTTGGTGTTTATCAGGTTTTATAAAAATCAAATGGTAGTTTCATATTTATCTATTTATTAAAGCATTAGGTGACTATTTTTTTATAAAAAACTTTATTTATTTATTATTTTATTATTTTTATTATTTTATTTAATATTTATTATTTTCCAATATTTCGCCACTTCCTTGTTGGGCTTCATCAGGGATATAAAAATTTGTGTATTTTTTATTTTTTTATAGCTTTTAATTTTTTAATAAAAACTCACAGGAAATAAATGATAATTACATATTAAGCTATGAGATAAATTATGAAGCTGCCCACTATTTTGAGAAATGTCTCGAGGGAATTTTCGGCATCCCCGTTGATAATCTAGCAAAAAAATTATGTTTACTAGGTGGTGCATACATACAATACATCTGTATGTATTTATTTTAAAAACTACGTATGATTGTATGTATGCGTTTGTTAAGTGCTTAGGTCTGTTATTTACACACATAAATATGCAAAAGTATTTTGAATAAAATAAATAAACACATGCGTAAAAAATGGACTCATGTGCTGCTGGTAGCGAAGGAACAGAAGTAAAAAAAAAAAAACAGACAAACAAACATGCAAGGAAACGAATCTCATACTGACCCATTCCCATTTTGAAAAAATGAACAGGAGCTAAGAATATAATCTTAAATTTAAAAAGAAAAGAAAAATAAAGAAAATTGATATTTAAGTTGTCAGATGCTGGACTACTTCAGTGATAAATAACTTATAGATTAAATTAGCCCAAAGGTAGGCTTTAATATTCAATATAAATAAAGCCTTAAATTAGACAACGTGATTTAAAAATATTAGATAGAAAGATATTTTTCCCGTTTCATACATACATAGATATCAAGTTTTTCTATCCGGAATCCCTCTTCGTAGTATTTAAATGGCAGGAATCGAAAAATGAGAACATATTTCGACATGGACTGATTACAATAATTGTTTCGTACAAATAATATCTATCATTTAGCATGATTTTATTATTTTTTTTTTTTTCAAAAACGATATGATGTCCAGTCATGTCCTTAACTGTCGTAAGTTAAAGTCTGTACTTTTTATGAGGGCGTAATAAGCCATTACTGAACTCCAACACTCAGGGCATTATTTAAAAATTTTCTTAATCAGTTTTTCATCCTCTATAATTCCAATGCAAGACCGAAAAAAAAATTAATTAGCGGATGCCGGGCTAGCAAGGAAAATTAAGTCCAGAAAATGAGTCCAACTATTAGTTTCGAAAAAAAAAACATATTTCTTGTTTATTGTATGGTTTTTATCAAGGCGAATTCATACAAGGTGGTCTCGAGAGCACATCTGATTATTATATTCGCCCACTTTCGCCGCTAGTATCTCTCCCAAAAATGTTATAATAATATATTTTTTACATCCCAGTAAAGCAGTTTTAAGCCAATTTCGAGCGCGATGCCTCCTAAAAAACAATGTCTTAGGATCCATGTTCAAACCCTGATCACCTCATCAAAACGAAATTTATTATTTGGAGAACAAAAATAAAATTTCACATATTTAAAAAATTTTTGGTATTATTTTTTATACGAATTTTTCCAATTTTGAAAGATCCGTTTGTGCGTTGATAAATTTGTAAGGAAAATGAAAACTAAATTTTTGAAATATTTGAATTTGAATTGTGTAAAAAATTTTACCGATTTTCCTGAGTATAATTTAGGTTTGAATTTGAACACAAGAATAAATGGGACGAAAAAAATGGGTCAAAATTCGGGATTTTATTGCCTTAAAATACAAAAATCATTTGTCGATTTGTTTGTTTTTTTTTACATGCATAAATTCAGATCAAGTTGGATTTTTGGTGTTAAATTTATTATTTCGGAGATGCCGATTTTCCAAATTTTTTTCCCCTTAAAATTAGAATTTTCAAAAATGCCTTCTTTAGGGATCTACATATCGGGATGGGTGCCGCCACATACACTAATTAAATCCATTTAAGTTTTCAACTTTTCAAAATTAGGAAAATAGTTTGCATCTTTATCAAAATACTTTTTTATTTGTAGCAGGCCTTTGCAGAAAAGAGTAGCAATAAATGCTGGTAGACATGCATTGTATTTTCCTTGAGTAGCAGTTGTGTACAATTACGAACATGAAGGTTCGATTCCCAGCAATATATTGAGATAGAAAAATAAATAAATTAAATCAACCAAGTGTTTTTACGTTTATAGAGAAATTACAAAGTAAATTCATTAAACAGTTAGCAAACACATTGGTTAGTAAAATATTGATTCTTTACTTTTTTATTTTGTTTTTAATACTGATTACATTTTTGTCTCATTCACTTTTTTATTTTAAAATAACTGGGAAGCAATAATTTTATAAAATTTGGTCATAAAAATACATTTTGAGAAAAACATTACTCCATTACACATACAAAATTAATCTGTTATTTTTTCCCTCTTTTCAGTTACGCCCAAATGGAGAACAAATATTTACATGATTGGCCCATAATATCGAAAAAAAAAACGAAATTCAACTATTCCCCACTACACTGTTCAACTACCAAGACGCCGCGTACCTTAAGGCAAGATAGAACTCGAACAATATACCGTTATTTACTTTGGCCTTATCATGCTGCAGCATGCCCTCGCAAACTAATATTTTCTCAATTTGGCGTAAAAATATCGAGGAATTTTTTTACTTTAGTCGCAACGAAAATGTCATGACGAAAATGATGAAAGCAGTGAAGAATCTCATTATGTTGGATAAACGACATTAATTCAAACAAACAAAGCTGTGATCTGCTCAAAAAATACGTACATAAATACATACATACATACAAACAAGTCAATACTATTGAGAAGCTTAAAATAAACTCATGGATATATTTTTTGCCGTACATAAATATACATATACATATGTATATGTAGATATAAAACTTTTGGAAAAACAATTCCTCTTCCAATATTTTGAGTTTCGTAAAATGGATAGTGTTTTTAAACTAATACGTCACAGAAGTATGTACATAAATACATGTCAAGTCATAACCGCAAAAATAAATACGACAAAAGCAATTTTAGCTTAAGCGCAAAATAAAAACAAAAACACGATAAATGCACTCTTAAACCAAGAATTTATACATATTTTAAAAATTCGTAACTGTTTCGAGCGTGACTATAAAATTGTAAAATATAATGCAAATGGTGCCAATTATTTCATTTATTAAAAAAGATTCGAATTGAAAACCATGTCGCTTAAGTTATTTTCGCGGTTAAGGCTCGATACATAAATAGAAAATAATTTATAATGCTTACAATGCGTACATACATACATACATGTGCAAGTTAAGCCAAAAGTAAAAAATCTATATTAAATCTTCAAATAATATCATTTACAGTCTTTAATAAATTTAATTAAAGACAAAAGCTTTAAAGTGTAAATTAAAATTTATAAATAAATAAATACATACACACATATGTATGGATGGATGTATAAAAAAATTGTAGGCTTTAGCTGACGTGTAGATTATGACTACGACGGCATTGGTTTGATTCCCAGAGACATCATTTAACTTTTATTTAACTACATTATTATCCCATTTCAATGAGTAGAAAATAGTGCTGCCAAATTAATGTACTGCTGCTAGCACATGAAACATAATACTAGGGCTGCCAGAAGCGTCAACTTTCTTTTGGCATTTTGCCGATTTTTCCTTTAAAAAAACTACAAATGCTTATTTGACGATTTTAGGCAAAGAAAAAAAAATACCGATTTTTATAAAACTAACTGACAGACAAACGCGAAATTTGACTTCAAGCTATGAAAATTACAAAAAAAATTGCTGAAATATTTAAATTTGTAGAATACTATATTGCTTAATAATGCAAGAAAGTAAAAAACTTATGGATTATATCAAAATTTCGAAAAATTATGCAGAACTCGCGAAAAATTTGAATTTTTGGTTGGTTTTAAACGAAAAGCTGTTCGCTAACACTTTTAACGTTCGATATTTTTTCTCCTGATATGGACTTTGCTTACATATTTGCAATTTTCAACATCGCCCCAGAATTGGAGCAAGTATTATTTTTAGGGATCAACGCATAATTGTCTACCTATTTTTTTTTTAATAAAATATACATAGTAATTGTAAATATTCAAGCTAGAGTTTATTACTCTACTTGAATTCTAAGAAATTTTGTTGTATAATTAAAAAAACATTATTTTTATTTAAATTGATATTTAGCCAGAGGTTATTGTTACATTTTAAGTAATTTTTTAATATTATTTCATTACTTGGTGGTTTTGGCTATTTGAGTTTTTAACAAATAAAAATAAATTATTGAAAAGAGTATCGAGCAAAAGGCATTGGAAACAAAGAAACTGTTGAAAGTATACTATAAGTATGTATAAATGTATGTATGTTGATATAATAGGCCTTATCACGAGTGTCGTAGTCGTGACGAAATCTGTAAAATGTGGCAACGTTCGCTATATGTTTTACATGGGAGTCGTTAAAGTTCGACTACGACTACGACACTCATGATAAGGCCTAATAGTTTTCCTAGATGTTCTAAGTTTTAACTTTTCAAAATCCAGCAAAATATTCTCTCAACTAACATTATTAAAAATGTTGTGTTTTGTAAAACGTGTCAAAATAATGTAAATAGTTATATTTGCATATGTTATAAATACATATACATATGAAATTTCTAAGGATTGTTTATTTTTGATTTCTTATTAATAAAAAAAAGTAATAAAAAACTAAACCATATAGTTTCATTGATTCCGATTTTCATAATACATGTGTCGAAAATGCCGATTATTTTTCAGAATAATCTGGCAGCCCTGCAAACAATTATCGACATCATTACCGACACTATATACAATAAGAGGGCGACTCAAGTATTTTGCTCAGTTGCTTGCACTTAGTGTATTTATACCAATTAGTATGGTAAGGCCTTATCACGGTACTTAGCTGAGTGGGTGAGCAGCAGATTACTAGTATGGAGGATCATGGTTCAAGTCACAGCGAAGCAGTCTCAAGGTAAGAAAAAGAAAATTGTATTAATTATCAATTAAATGTGAAATATAAATAAATGAGTCTCCCACCACCACCATCAACGTGTGCGTACCAGCAAGAAAACAAAACAACAGCGCAACAATTAGAACGTAAATAATACACAATTCACCCACTAAAAACATCATCCACCCCCCACCCCCCCCCATAAATAAATTATGACGCAGAAGAAAGAACAAACCAAATATTTTTTTCATGCAATTTATCCGTTTCCACAAGACGATCGACTTGCAAAGTTATGTTTTTAAGAGATTTTCATACAAATTTTGCACCACTTAATCAACCGGCTGACATATCGAAACAAAACTTTTTATTGCATAAATAGCTTCTCCTCCTTTGACAAAAAGTGCCATAAACAGCCTAAAGCTATTATTTAACGAAATTCAGCATATTTTGTGTTCATTTACCACCTAATTTCAATATTTTATGTACATTTAGCTCATATACATCCATATAATCATTATTTATTCATAAAAATGATCGGAATAGGCATTTAAACACGTAATTGCACATATAATTGCATGTTAGCAAAGAAACCAACAGTAAATAACACATATTTACAGTTTTGGATGTGGGAGAATTGTAGGAATGGTGGTTTATATGAACAAAAGTGAAGAGAACATACTTAACAAGTTGATTTAGGTCATTGGAAGGTGTTTTCTTTAGCATTTTACTGTTTTATTTAATTTATGTACAAATATGCACCCGAATTACATCCAAACTTGCTTATTTATAATTGTATTGATATACATCCATAATAATTGTAGTATAATGATCAAATATCTACACACCTATCGAGATTAGTGTCTAGATTTGTAAAAAAAAGCAATTATAAGCCTATTGTCCTGTCTAAAATGCATTTAAAAGTACGTATATACTAATTTATACTATTTCTTATTTATATGGATAATGAATAACAGAGTAAGTAAATAAATGCCTTGTTATATAACGCACAAGCAGACTAATTACACCACACTGACTACAACAGAAAAGCCTAAGAGTATGCATTGCAATATTTCTACAAATGTTAACCATGCAATTGACTTATTTCCGGTTTTAGTTTATCGCAGACAATCGAACTAAGCTGCTTCTTCATCTTTTTTATCGTATTCACTTACCATTCAGCCAACGTTATATTAATTTTAATTACATTCAATTAATTGCAATTATTGGCCGATTAATTGCAATTATTGAGAAATATCTACAAATATTTTTGGTATTTAAGTTTTACTTTTTTATTTTACAATCAACATTATTTAATATATATTTAATTACAAAATTATAAAAATTCAGCTTCAAATTAACGATTATTCATTTTCTGCTTACTTTGATGATGGTGTCTCTCCGGTAAGGAATCGAACCTCAGGACCTTCCGTCTGCTAATCAGCCATTCAGCTAAATCACTATATATAAAGAAAGCAGCAGAAATTCTCTAGTATGGACAAATGTTGTACGTACTAAAGAAATATTTAAATATAAATTTGTAATTTTTCTTGTTAAACAACATCAATTCTAATTGTCTACAGAAGTGTTCTTTTGTATTGTACGATCAACATCATTTAACATAGAATTACAAAAATATAAAAATTCATCAAAAATTATGTATTTGAGATATTTGGTAAATTTTAGAATTTAAATAAAATTAATTTGTTTTACGTTGTACGCATACATTCATATACATATGTACATACATATGTATATCATGAATTTTATACTTTTTATTAGTTTTTAATTTATTAAACATCATTATTTAATTTATTTTTGTATAATTTAACTGCCGATTTCACGATGTCGAAAGAATTTTGAATTTTATTTTCATTCGTACAAATACATTTGATACAAAAACAAAATTTTAGAATTTGTTTTTGCTTCAAATGTAATTATACGAATGAAAACATATGGAAATTTTCTTTCGACATAGTGAAATAGGCAGTAAGTGTGTATTTATATTTTCATTTATTTTTTTGCCATTTAAATAAAAATGTTTGGATTATTCTTTAGTATTTTAAATTGTTATACTTTTACTATTCTAATTCTTTTTTTCTTTTTTAATATGCACATAAGATTTTTATTCACTTGTTGTAAGATACATTGGCTAACATTTATAATTAAATAGTATGTATTCTGTAGTTTTCATTGAAATTTACGTATAAAATTTCCAACTGTCAAATTAAAATGTATTGTTATTTTTATTTTTTTTTTTTTTATTACGAAGCATTTTTTGATAACAAATATTGCCGTGACAGCATTGTCAGTTGCAAATGCATTGTTAATAACTCATGAATTGATTTGACAGTTTAAAACAAAGAGTAGTGTTTTATTTTTTAGGTCAATAAAATGAGTTGAAACAAGTTGAAATGAACGAAATTAATTTCGTTTTAAAATCTCGGCTTCTATCAGTTTTACTTAAAGAACTCCTTATAAATCTCTAGACAGACAGAGAGAGTTCTAGTCTTAATGGAATTTTTTTTACTAAATATTGCACATTTTTGTCTGAATTAGATTTAGACAAGCAGCTTTCGTTTTGAAAATTTTCTTTTATAATTATGTACCATGAGAATTTTTTTTCTTTCACAAAATCTATGTTGAGTTTTACAAATTTTTTTTTCTCTTAAATTTATGTCTATTTATATTTTATATATTAAATTAGCCCGCACCTGGTTAACAATAGTAAACAACTAAAAAAGCAGCAAATAATAAAAGAAGGGAATGCATTTAAATTGAAATTATTTTGAAATGACTTTTTAAATTGAATTAATAACTAACGGTTTTTGTGTTGTTTTCTTCAAACATCCTTATAAATTCAAAACCAATACGTCTCGATTATGATTCACTAACTTAATTTATAGTCAACTATAAATCAACTTAGTTGTTTGTCTCCGATAAGTTGTTACTCGTATTATGATTTGGTTGTGAATCATAATACAAAAAACTAGTTGAGTTTTAAGTCATATGAGGGGGAAAAAAATTAAAAAATATCTTTTTGTACATAATAGACCACTTAACTAACACTGTACAACACAAAAAATATAACCAGATAATGACTATGGATTCAGGTAGACCGAGCTAAAACGCATGTAATAAATACGGTGTTGAAAGTTTAAATCTGGCCTTTTCTGTAGAGGAAATAAAAATTCCATATTTTTCTGCCCATTGTTAGAGTAAATAAATAGGAAACTTTGTACTCCTTATGAATGAGATGCTAGAATCCGGTTATGTTTTTGTTGAACAGTGTTAATTTACAAGATAAAAGTCTTTTACTATTAATAATTTACATTTTGTTTTTTACTTAAATAAAGAAAAACATATAAATCATGAGGAATTATAACTAAGAAAATAAAGTATTTATATACAAATATTTATAAAAAAAAGATTTATACAAAAATAAGCAAATAAGTCGTAATAAGACAAATAAATGTTTACAAAAAAATATATAATAAACAATAAAAATTACAATAAAAAAAATAAAACAAAGCAAAGCCCACATGCAATAAATAGTTTTTTAAGCACGAACGAAATTCGAATCAAGAAGTTCCAATGGAAGTACAAATTAAGAAAAAATCTTTATTTAAAAAGTGTTTTGTGATTGATGTCTTTCAAAAATATTTTAATAGTATTTTAAAATAACTTTTTAAATATAATACGAATAAAATAACAAGAAAACACTCACACACATTTTTAATAAGTATTCAATTGATAGCAAACAAAGTATGGCTTGGCTGACTTACATATAAAAAAACATCGTCGACAATGCAATCGCAGTTTCGAATTCAAAGTTTAGCAACATTTTATATGTGTACGATCTACGAAATACAATAGTAATCGGTATTGATACGTTTTGGAAGTCAGCCAGAGCATATCTTCATACATAAATACATACACACATACTTGAATAATATTGATAATAATAATTATTATATTTTAAACATACATATTTTAAGTTTTTAAAAATAACTAAATTAATTGAAACCTAAACTCAAAACAAAGAAGCCAGCACAAAATATTACAAGTTATCTGCTATTTTTCTTTGTTGGTAAAAATAAATTCAAATATATGTTTTTAAAATTAAAAATTATTGCATAAAGTTATTGTTAATTATTGTTAATGCAAAATTGGTAGTAGTAGTTGTTGTTGTTGTTGCTATTGTTAGTTTTCACTGCACTGTTTAATATCAATTATTTTTCGTTTAAGTTTTTTGATTACAATTGAATTTCATACATCAACTGTCGTTTCGTATTTTATTTTTTTTTTCAGTTTTTCTGTGTTACTTTCAAAGCCAAGATTTGAAATAACATTTCTGTAAATTTGCTAAAAACTGTTTATATTTGTTTCTATTTTATTTTACCATTAAATAAATTTTAACTATAAACATCTTATAAACCATACCACACACTTTAAGCATTTGCATATTCGCATTCACATTCCTTTTTCTTTTGTTTAAATTAAGGTTTGCTTGACAAAATTAAATGAAATTAATTTAATTTCATTTAAATTTTTAATTTTTGTTATTTTAAACAATTTAATAACCAGTACCGCTGGTAAATTGATTGGGATTGTAAAATTGAGGTGTCTGCAATAGAAGGAAAGAAAGAACAAAGGTGGTTACGTGATATTTCCTATATTCGTTTACGGTTTTAATAATAACCTAGAAAATAATTAAGGGCTCGCTAGTCTGTTCTGTGCCGTTCTGTTGAAAAGATTTATCACTTATCAGCTGTTTCCGACAAATAAATAATAAGTAAACTAAAAGCAAGGCTCAATGAAAAATGGACCCAAACTAAAAGTTTAAATTGGACCGAAAGTTTTATATTGTGAAAAAAAAACACCATGAACATTGGGAACATTTTTTCCTATATTTTGCGGCCACTTTTTATTTCTAAATTTAGGTTTTAGATTTATGGCCATTTGTTGTTTTTCATAAAATGGAAAATTGCAAAATTAAAAAAAAAAAATATTAAAATTAAAATATGTTGCAAAAAAATTATCCAATTTTTAGTTTGGGAGCATTCACCCTCTTTAAAAACTACAACAAAAGTTTTCGGTTCCATTTTTAAGATAGTTTTAATTTTAGGTTTGAAACATATTTCAGTTTGGGTGATTTTTTTTTTGAGTCTAAACACAAACAACACAAAGTTATGAAAATCTAAAACCGTGTATAACAACATAAATTTCGCATAAGATGACTTAACCATCATCAGCTGTTGCAGTTTGGTATAATTTTGCATGATTGTAAATTTCAAAATCGCATTCATAAAGTTTTATTTTTTTTTTTGCTGTCGCTTAAAAATTGTTTAACCGTAAAAACAGAACATAAAATTATAGAGTTTTTGTATTTACAAAAACCGATCAGCTGATTCAGAATAGAACAGAACAGAACACAAACAGCTTAGAGCTCATACGCGATTAACAGCTTAGAGCTCATACGCGATTAAAAATTCCAGAATTACAACTTCCTTGTATACATTTTCTTCTTTCTTTGCAAAAATATATTCTTCAGATAATTTTATTTAACTTACATCATTTTGTTGGGGTTGCTGTTGTTGCTGCTGCTGCTGGTGCTGCTGCTGATACGAACGCTCTTCACTACTGACAGCTCCTAAGGCTGTCCGCCCGCCTGGTATGAAAAACCCACCTTGAGGTACTGCAGCAGGTGGTAAAGCGGGAGCTAAAATATTTTCAGCAGCTTTATTAATAGGAGCTCCAGAAGGATTAAAAACATCAACGTAAGCGTTCTTTAAAGCTGGAAAAATCACAAAAATTATTAGGAAAATCAGTTTCGATGCAAAGAAAAAATAAATACTTACTACGATTTCTTTGCATTTTAAACATATTTGACTGCAGCGTTGGCGTTTTAGCAGGAGCCGGCGCTTGAGGCTGGGCTGGATTAAGATGCTGTTGTTGCTGCTGTATGGGATTTGGTGAGGGCGCTGATTGTGGCATTGAACTATTAAGTGCAAATTGTTGCAATTGTGGTTGCTGTGGTTGCTGTTGTGATATTTGATGGAGATCCATAAAAGGTATTTGATTAGTTTGAGTTGATTGTTGCTCCTGCTGCTGAGGTAAAATTTGTGGTTGAGGCTGTTGTTGTTGTTGCGGCATTAAATCACTCATTTTGGGTGGAGGCTTTAAGGCTTCCTGTTCATCTACATCACCATCAGTATTGACCCATTTCTTTTTCTCCGGATCCCAGACTATTGCAGGATTCTTATCATCCGGTAAAATCATTTGATTTTTCGGTTTCAATGAAAATTTATTCCAAATGCCACCAAACCAGCCAGAATTTTGATTTGAGTGTTGCAAGCTGACGAAAAATTCGAAATATAAGAATATATAAAAATATATGTATGGGGACTATAAAATGAATATGTATCTGTTTAGTCTTGAGCTCACCTCTTGTTTGTATCTTCTTTTTTAGCACCTTTTTGTTGTAGCTGTGTCTGTTGCTGTTTGGTCTTGACCGCCTCATTACCTGTTTTATTAGCTGTATTCTCATCATCCGTATCATAAGTTTTCGATTTCGGCATCGATATCGTTGGTCGAGCATTCTAAATTGTTTTTAGAAGGAAGTTGTTTTTAGGTTTTTTTTATGTGATTTTTAACAACAGAAAATATTAATGAAAATAAATTTTGTGCTTTTACATAAAAACTACTGATTTAATTTGTAAAACACAAATGTTGAAATTGAAATATATTAAAAAAAACTTAAGCTTTAATTTTAGCTAAACAACTTATCGGCTAACTTATATAAATTTTAAAAATATAAACCTGCAAATTGTTAAAAAAAACTTTAAAAATGTTAGTATTTTTTTATATTTCTGTAAAATTTTGTTTAGTACGCAAAACATTTTTTTTATACGACATCTTTTTAAAAATATAAACAAAAATCATATCGCACCCTAAATACAAAAGGGTCACAACTCAAAACACTAAAATTTTCAGGAGAGACAAAAAAACTGTTTTCCAGCAGAAGCAACACACTTAACATAAGAAGAGATATAACTGTTTTTTCCAATTAAAGAAGATAGTGATGTGAAAGAAATTTTTGCAGTAGTTAGAGATGGGTACTCTGAATTAATTTATGAAAAAAGTCAGTTTTGGAAAATTTTGAGTTGTGACCCTTTTGTATTTAGGGTGCGATATGATCACAAATTATTCCGTATGAAATAAAGCTCACTTGCTTTATTTGTTGAAATGTTGTCAGAAACATTTAATATGTTTTTCCACGAGAAAGTACCACGTGAATTTAAGCTGCACTTTATTTGAATATAAATTCTAAGAAAAAGTTATTTTAGAACTTTCTCGTAATCTATTAAGTGGAATCGGGTTATACGTTTGGAAGAGCTGAAGATTTTACTTCGCGCAAATAGGTTCCGGTGGGTTTAACGATTAAACTATTTTTGGAATAAAACCACTTTAAATTTTCAAAAATGTTTTCAATTTTTCGATGATCATATTAGATATTGAAAAAAAAGAGTGTATGACTAAAATCTAAAAACAAAAATTTAAAGCCATAACATTCACATCATGCCAATCAAGTTTATTTTTAATTATTTCGTTAATAGATTTCACTTAAAATAAATAATAGCTTTTTGTAATAAAATCTAAAAAGAAAATATTTCGAAAATAGTTTTAAATCTTTCGAAGATCATATTTAGTATTTAAATCACATATTAATAGTTTAATAATATTAATAATAAACAAAATAAATATTCTTTGTAGAAAATTTTGCTAATTTTTATATGATGTACATATGTATGTATGTATACATATAGAATTTAACAAGGCGAATTCGCTTAACAAGTGCTGTTAATAAGCTACTAAATGAGCTACTTTTGTCCTGCAGAATGGAGGTCGAAATGTCAAAACATGTTCATGCATGCCTAGGAACTGGATATGTCAAATGTTTTTATAAAGTTGTGTTTGCTGTAGAATTAACACCACCTGTAAACTAAATTAGTCTTAGAATTTAATTTAAATTTTTATTATTTTTCTTTTCAAAGTTCATTTTGATTTCGTCAAATTTTTTTAATTTTTCTTTCAATGTCAGCTTGTATTTAATTCAAAAATCATTAAATTATTTTGTTAAAACGCAATCACAACAACTAATCTAGCAAGTTCCAAAAAAAAAAAAACTCTCACACACACACACACACACAGAAATACACAATTGAATTTATGAACATAACAATACCAAAAAGAAAAGCAATTTAATAAACAAAATATTCATATTAACCAAGTGCGTTCGTTCACTACCCTTGAATGATTCTTATTTTACATTTTGTTTTTAATAATTTTTTTTTTCTTGCTCAATTTGTATACTTTGCTTTGTTTATTTTAATTTAATTTTTAATTTTTTTTTAAGACTTAAATTATAGAGATTAATTATTTCACATAATTACTGGGATTTTGTTGTTTTTTCTTTAAATATTTTTCTTTAAATCTATGGGATCATCGATATTAAATGTGCGTGAAACCGATGGCTTTGCTAATTTAAAGGTTTTATTATCATCATTATGGACTTTTGAATCGATATAGTGTTCAAAATCTTGCAATGATTGTTCAACTTCATTGCACATTTTTTTATAATTCAATGGAATTGAAGGATCATTAATTAATTCTTGCATAGACCATACTTGCGGCGTGTTTTGCGCTGACATTTCGGGAAAGTTGCTTTTGGTTTCAGTTTTTAAAATGCCATATGAAGAAGCTAAAGAAGACTTGTGATGATGATGTGAAGAATGATTGTGGTGTTTAAGAGATTCTAAATCTTGACTTAATAAAAAATCTACTTCGTGTTGTACATTATTATCACAAGCATCATAATCAACTTTATCATTATTTTCATCATAATTAGCAAACTCGTCAACGTCTTCATCATCACCACCATCTTCATCATCATCATCATCATCACAATCATCATCCTCATTAGAGTCCGACTCATAGGCCTGATAATTCGAGACATCGTTTCTACTTAAATTAGCTTCTGGATCATAATCATTTAAAGAAGTGGGCAAAGGCATATCAATTGGATATGTGCCATTATAGACAATATTTTTATTTAAAAATATCTGACGTGGTGGTCGGTGCCGTTGCTGATGTTCAAGGAATTTAGTTTGCTTATAAACATTATCGCGAAGGCCACCTGATCGATGTTGATGATGATGTTTCACCATAATGTTACTGCAACAGTTCTGATTATCATTTGTTGCGCTATTCAAATGTTGCGTTTTCACAGCATGTTTAGTTTGTTTCTCTACATTATTATCATCTGTTGAGGAAGAGGAATTTTCAAGAATTTGACCTTCTGGTATAATAAAGTTAACTTTCTTAATTTGCGTTGTAGAGGATGAAGACAAATCATTTAAATTATTACTATTATTAGCAAATATAGCATTAACAGTAGTAGTTGTTGTATTCTTTAATATAGTAGTAGTGGTAGTGGTAGTAGCTGCAGTAGTACTAGTGGTATTGTGAGCAATTTTACTTATTTCAAAGGGCTTTGATAAATTAATAACACTTTTAGTATTTAAATTATAAGCAGGGCTGGCTGCAATAAAAGCGTTGGCGAATTGTGGCAGCTTGTTCTTGTTGGCTGTACTTACATTGTTTATAGAAAATGGTGCTGTAGTGGATTTGATGACCGTGTTTTCTGTATTACTTGCTAATTTATTAAATGCTGTTGTTACACTTTCTGTTGAGGTTTGTACTAAATCTAAAGATTTCTTTGCAGTTAATATATGTTTCGTTGGTTGCTTTGAAGTTGGACTAGTTGCTGTAGTAGATAATTTAAATTTGTCCGTTGAATTCTTGAAGTTTTTATGGGGAGAGTTATGGGATTTGTATTTCGGGGAGAAGGATTTTTTGCCATGCAAGGCTGAGGGAGATTTGCGATCAGCACCGATTAAAGTATTATTTGAGTTGGTCTTTAATAACGGCAATTGGTTGTTTCTTTTCTTCAACAACTGCACGTCTTTATCGTTATTGGCAATTATCGTAGGCTAACAATTATCCAATTCCATCAATGTAAGTAAGCATGTATAAATTTTGGAAAAATATATATTTGTTTTTAAACAACATTATCATTAGAATAGCATTAATATTGAACACGTTTTTGAAACAAACAAAATTTGGAAAAAAGAAAAATCGTTGTTTTTTTAACAAGACAAATTGATTAATTGCGAAAAGTAGACCAAGTAGTAGAAGAATAATCAAATAGAATTGTTCATATATAAAATTTTTAACAAAAAATCTCAAATTATATATAGTAAAGTATAGTGAGAATTGAAGATTAAAATTTCTAAAATCTTACCTCGTCTGTCAGTTGGTTTAGTTGCTGTTGTGGCCAATATTCATAATTAGCAGCTGGTTGGTTATCAAAGTTATTGCCGCCAGCATTAACGGCATTGTATTGTGTAGGCTCATAATAATTAGTGTTGAATCCCAATGGCTGTTGTGTTGCATCAGGTTGTATATATTGTGGATGTTGCTGATAAACATTTTGCAAAGTTTCGGTTGGTTTTTGTAAATCTGTTGCATTCTGATTAGACTGTTCAGTTGCCAAAGATTGTTTGGCATCTTGTTGTTGTTGATGATAGTCTAAAGAAGGAGTTTGCTCCTGCAATTGTTGTTGATGTTCCGGATTGTAAAACATTGTCTGCTGTTGCGGTTGCGGTTGCTGTTCAATATTTTCAATTGTTTGTTGCTGTTGTTGATTTTGTTGTGTATATTGTAAATTAAGTTCACTAAATTGTTTATTAATTTCCATAAATTGCTGATCAATTTGTTGTTGTTGATCATAGTAACCGGGTTCCTGTTGTAGTTGCGTTTGTTTAGGAGGATCGATTAAGGCAGCTGTTGATGCAGCATTAAACTCAGTTTTGGATTGTTGCGCTAATTGTCTAAGATTTTGTAACCATTTTTGTTCTTCCATTTGTTGGGGAGATAAATTTACGCCCGCATTATCATCAGACCCGGGCTGTTGTTCATCGATAGTCTTTTCCAAAACGGGGTCGTAGTATTTTAAACGATCGGCCAATTCGTAGACCTGATTAATATATTTCAAGATTTTTTTTTAATTACTTTTAATTTAATGCTTTTGCAAAACGTTTATGAATTTAAAATTTGGTTCCTACGTTTTCTATATTACTATATATTTAAGATAACAACTTCAAACTCTAAGTTTAAAATTACTATCGAATTTGTCAAATATTTATTTACGGCTTTTTAGCAAAATAAATATTTCATTAAATTAAATGAAGGCTATTCTTCAGGCAGTTTAAATAATAAACAAACTAGGTTCGATACGGTTTTCGAATTTTTCAAACATTAAAAACTTTGTTTAAAAATCGATTTTAATTTTATTATGTTGAATTTGATGGAAAAAGATTATAGATAGAATTAGCTTTGAAAAAACCCTGTGCGAATATTTCGATATTATGTGAGTGATTTTTTATATTAAAGCTTTTCTGCAAAATAATTGTTATATCGCACTTGATAAACAAGAGCATATTAACTCAAAATTTTTGAAATTTCTTTTTTTGCAAGAAATCGATGTACAGTGGTCATATCAACCCACTGTAAAAATTATACACCATTTTATCCATTCTTTCACTAAAAAAAAAAAAAAAAAATAAATTCAGTTGTATCTTTTTTTATGATTGAAGAGTAGTATTAAAAAATGTTTTTTGCCTCTACTGAAAATTTTAAAATTTTGAGTTAATACCCTCTTGTTGATCAAGTGCGATATATGTAATCAAATTTTTTATTAAGTAAGAAATAAAGGAAAATTTAATATTAAGAAACTAATTTCGAAATCATTTTCGAAGTTTTCTAATAATGATATCTTTTTTTAAAAACCAATCTTATGAGAACGGAAATGAAAATATATAATTTTATGAAATAAGAAATTTAAATGTTCGATGATATGCACAATGTGTGATATATTTGTCAAACTATTCAAGAAAAAATTAATTTAGTTCGAAGTTATTTAATCAGCGTTGATTTAATTTATGTAAATTATTAATACAAACTTTTTTAAAAAATCCTAAGAATGATAGAAAATGATATAACAACATGCTATTTTCGGAAGCTACAAAACTCCTCAGAAGCAATCTGTTTGGGTGCCATTTCATATTCAATAGAATTCCAGAATTACCTAAAACTACTCGTAATAATTTTACAAAATTTGTGAATTTTTCTTCCTGTTTTATAGCTCGAAAATGTACATACATACATACTCGTATATATCTCTTCACTTACCTTATGTATAAAACTATTCTCATATTTAGTAGAATCTCTGCCAATGTGGAAAGCAATTTGTTCCAAATACATTAAACTCTTTAAATGGAATCCATAGTCTAACACACGTGTAGCCAATAGAAATTTGTAAGGCTGTATGAAAATAAAGAGAGAAAAAATCATTAAACACATTCAAGTTGTATTCAAAACTTTTTATTTATTTATTTTTATTTATTAAAAAAAAAAAAACAAGAAACCTTACCTGGAACTCAATTATAGAAAATTTATCATCATTTAGCGAACAAGCATATTCATAAATTTCGGTCATAATAATGGCTTCATTGTGGGCAAAATCTTTAAATTTTTTGTATTGGGATGAGCCCAATAAAACCAATCTGCATTAAAGAAAAGAGAAACAAAATTAATATTTGCTTTTTTAATAATTGAAAGTTTTTAAATCAGGCTTTACGTTCGAGAGAAATAAAGAAAACGATACTTAATTCTAGCAACCATAAAACAGAGCGTAACAATATAATGAATGCCTTTTTCTGTATAGAATACTAAATTTAGAACTTCTCAGATTAAAAAAGATTATTGCCATTTTATTCGGGCATTTATGGATTCCCTACTATAAGCATAATTATATCATACTTTCGATATGAAAACTTCGTGAAAAATTGCTCGATCAGAGTGTTTTCATATTGATTTTTTTTATAACATTAACAAACTCCTTTCCATTATTTTCTTTATTATTTTCTTATACAAGAAATAACACTTACTTGGGCAAATGTTGTTGCAACGAAGTTTCCT
The DNA here is from genome assembly GCA_947311025.1 of Lypha dubia. Lineage (NCBI taxonomy): Eukaryota > Metazoa > Arthropoda > Insecta > Diptera > Tachinidae > Lypha > Lypha dubia. Next base: position 4,522,814 of record OX371262.1, on the reverse strand, counting down.
GAGAAGCCGATTCCTGATAACGACCAAAACCTACTTGAGCCATTAAATAGCAAAAATGAGCAGCATACAAATCACCACGATTGAAGAGAGAATCGCCTAAAGTCGTTATGGCTTTGCGGTCCAATTCCGGTTTTTGTGAAGTATTAGACAAAATCATGGATAAATGAGGACGCCAATCGCCCCATTTTTCATCTTGTACACAAGTTACGCTAGAAGGACTGCGACCGCTCATTAATTGATACAAAGTTTGTAAAGGATCATTTAACGACAACTTATTGGCAAATTTCATCATGACATTGGCATGAGACCGACGATCGAGCTTGGAGGCTAAAAATAAAGCATGACCCCATAAATTATTATCTGTGGCCCATTCTAAGGCCTCATTAACATTGCCATATAGCAAATAATTTCTAAATTTTTCTGTTATTTCTTCTTCCGACAACGTCATCGAATTGGAAGATGATTTAGCCAAGGAACTGTCCTCTAAATCTTCATCTTCTTGTAGTTTTCCTTGAGCTTCTACTAAGGATGCTTGCTCTAGATTAGCAGATTTAGTTATTGCTTCTGCAAGATCATCTAAGTCTTTATTCGAGTTCAAATCTTCAATGGGAGAATTAGAGCCCGATTTAGATTTCAAAGAATTGTTGGCAGTTGATGTGGGAGTTTGATAAGGAAATTGTTGTTGATTTTTTAACAACAACTCGGCTATATCGGTACCTACAACCATCTTAAAAAATATATAGATGGAATGGAAATATTTATTTTTTTATCGAATATGTTAATGAATTTATTTATTGGACTTACCCCGTTCTGTTTCAGCAACAAGATCAGTAAATTCCACATTAAAGTATAGGAACCGCGATATTTCTCCGAATTGTTGGTTAACAATTGTTTAGCGTATATGGTAGTTTCCATGGGACCCAAACGTATTTGCTCCTGACAAAATTCTATTACTGTTTTCTTATGTGTCAAACCTCTTACCAAGGGTCCCGGGAAGATTTTAAACAATTTACGTGTCTCATCATTAGGCTTAAATTTCAGCAACTTGACAATATTACTGATACTACCATGGGGGGTGTATTTTGGTTTGACGGTAACCAAAATACCCGAAGCAAAATTAACCACTGTATGCTCGGTAATAAATTTACAAGGTGTTAAACGTTGTGTCTCCTGGACAATAGAATCAGGATCACGTTGAGACAAAGCTCCAGATCTAATAGAGAATTTTATTTTATATCATTTAAAGTTTTAAAATGTGTTATTTGTTTTAATTATTAAAAATTAAACAAACTTAATATTAAATTTAAAATAAAACTAATATAAAGATTTTGGTGGTCATGCTTTAGAAATAAAGAAAAAAACCGAGAAATTATATCAAATAAAAATTTGAATTTAATTTTTAATATTTTTCCTAAACATGCTCTCTTTTTTAAGCTGTTATCATCATGCAAAGAGCGCGCAACTTTTCAAGTAAGAGAAATTGTTCGGAAGAGAATTAGCAAAATATTTGTTGAAGAAAGAATTGCAAAACACCATGCTTTGAAATTGTTTAATGATCCAAATAGAGAGAAATGAAAGGTGTATGAGAAAGTTGTATGACATTTGTTTTTTTTTTTCAAGAGTAGAGTGTCTTAATTGTTTGAACACAGAAAATACATCCACTTTAGTATTTTTTTTTTTTTATAAGAATTTTAAATCTATGATAAACTCTTAACAAGTATCAACAACTATTTTATAAATTTTCAAAAGACCTAAAGTTTAAAAAACTATTTTGAATTCTTCTTCGAGTCGAAAGTATTTGAATTGACTAAATAATACTTAATCTATTTTATTATTTATTATCACAGAAAAATCATGCAGATTAGACAGAGATTAGACAGCAAAAAAAATAACAAACAACTTTATACGCATTCGAGAAAGTCTATACATGACAATTTTTCCCATAATAAAATTCTAATATGTATATGGAAACGTCAGACAGGCTACACCGAAGCCAGCTAAAACCTCAGAAAGTAGTGATAAAAGGAGGCACAAATGAGCATTAATGATCGGAGAGTAAAGCTTTCTTCCATACTTTTTTATAACGAATTATAAATATATATAAAATTGGAAAAAAAAATTGTTAGTACTTTACAGGGTAGGAAAACGAATATTGTAGAAATTACAAATGAAAAATACAAGAAAGCTAAAATCACGCGATTTTTATTATTAATGTATATGATATGATATGATGCACTTTATTTATTAATGTTTATAAATTTCACCGAAATTTCACCTAGAAATGCCAAAGAATTAAAAGAGAAATATAAAGTTTATGAACGACAACGAAAAGTGATTGATTTGAAGGGTACTTGCATATTTGCCGAAAAAATTTCCACTGAATTCATTTATACAGATGAATACAACTCTGAAAATGTCAAATAGCTGATTTGCAGTATCTCGGGAAACCCTTAAAAGATGATATGTGCTCGACATATATATATATATGAAAAATATCTGGCCATACATTCTCAGAATGAGAATCAATCAGCTTTCTAGAGAATTCGTAGAAATATTCATTTTTTTTTTATTAAAATAAGGGAAAATTGCCGATAATTTGGTCAGAAGGAAAACCACTCTCTTCTAATTTTGGGAAACTTATCAGAATCTAATAATTTAAGAATCTATTTTTGATATTCCACAATAAGAGAAACAAAAACATGACAGAAGACGCAAACATACACACATACAGTTGTTTCTTCCATAATAGACATAAAATTTGTAAGCCATAAAGTATAAAAAAAGTTTGTAATACACAATATTGTACTCGTATAAATAACCAAAAGAACAGCCACTTAAAACTAATTTTGTTTTTGTTCTAGCAATTACTTGTATACCAAAATTGATAGTTAGAAAATTAAATATACATTAAGAGATAAGTTTTATGAATAAAATTGTAGTAGAAATTTCGGTAGTACAATTAAACAAAAACAACAATTTTATTTTTAAACACCTTGATTCCGCATAATCAGAACGTGCATAATAAACTCCAGCCGCTGTTGAGCCCGTTGCAGGCATATAATAAACGCCATGTATTTGAGAAAGATTCGTATTCGAACGAGCCAAAGATAGACTTCCCAGACCACTATACATACTTGTATTGTAATTAAGATTTTCTTCATCCAACATGGTGGAATTTAAACTATGATTAAAGGCCATTTTTTGCTGTTGTTGTTGATGGAAATGTTGTTGATGAAGATGTTGTTGTTGCTGTTGCTGATAATGACGATGATAATCATTGGCTTGTGTTATGTAGGCATGTGTATACCTGGTTTTAAGTAGGGAAATGTTTTTTTATAACATACAAACATACAGAGTTAGAGATCATTAGGATTTTTGTACTTGTTGTATTTGTATTTGTGTTTTTTGTTTTGTTTTTTTTTTCTATCATTCAATTAAAATACATTTTTCTATGGTTAAAATATACATAAATTAGTCACTAACATTTAGGCCCAAGTTATAGGTTTTTTGTTTAAATTTTGTGGACTATTTTTGTAATATTAGAGACATGAAACCTAAGATTTCCATTATTTGTTTGTATGTATATAATAATGCAATAGTAGTTAAAGTATATGCAGAGTTTTTATTTATCGAACAAACATTTTGATCAGATAAATCCGACAAGTCGTGCAACCTGTTGCAGTTGATGTAGATGGTATAAATCTTGTTTGCAACAAGTTCAATATAAAGATGTTCCTAAGCAAATGTTTATATGATACTCACACAACAGCATACAAACGGTTGTGAATTGCCCCACATGTATAAGAAATACTCAATAAAAAGGGGTTTTAATGGAATTACTATTTAGTATGACTAGGATAAGAATGTTAAAGTGGTTAAAAGTGTATCATTAACAAGAAAGTTATTATTAATTTGGAAACTTTTCAAACGGTAGCAATAAATTAAGCATTAAAAAGGAAATAAAAAACAAAATAATAATGATAACTACATATTTTTAAAAATAATTTCAATAGTAAAACCATTTTTTTTAATAAATCTCAAGTGTTCAAAGATAATTGATCACAAATAAAAGATAGATATGTTTACTCTTAAGACAGTTAATAAACACATCATTATCTTGATCCTTCTTTGTTAGTGATAAGATATTTGTGTAAATTGTAATGTTATCTATCAATTGTAGTTAAAGATAAACGTGTAATTTTTCGGTCTTCATTTGTCTTTTAGTGATAAGGTAATTGTAAACTATAGTGTTTCCCATTATCTGTAGTTTACTATACTGATAGGAATAGGGTTACGATTAAGGTTTTAGTGTTTAAGTAGATTTAATTTTGGAAAATGTCGTTAGTAATAAATTTATGTTTGAAACCTAAACATATTTGTTCATTCGTGCTTTAAAAATTAAATCAGTGCAGTTTGGATAAAATTCATCAGGAAACTGTAAAAATGTTGTTAAAAATACAGAAAGAAATAGGAGCTAAGATAGAAGCTTATAGCGGTAAAATGGAAGGATAACTGGTGCGGCACACAAAAAGTGTATGTTTATCATAATTAACAGAAAATATTACAGTTTATAAAATCATCTTATCACTAACAAAGAAAGACCATTAAATCCTAAACATCTTTATCTTTTATTTATGTCCATCAATATCATCATACATATTTACTACATTGTAGAACAAAGCAAAAAAAAAAATCAAATTTTTTAGCAACTTCATAACAAGAAATTTTAAAATAAAATGTTATATTTAATACTAATTCGAAGTAACTGAGAAGCCCAAACATTTTAAAATAACTGAGTGATTGAAAATATATGTTTATGCTAATTTAAATATGTTTTGACATACATAGAATTTTTCGTCGTTACATATTTGGGAAAATTTGCTTTATGTATATCTTTTCGCTTTCCAAATAAGTCTTTGCTTTTTAAATATAAATTTCTTTTAGGAAAAATGTTTTTTTTTTTAATTATTTATTTAATATAATAATAATAATTCTTCTTTTCTTCTCTGAGGAATTTGTAAATTCTGGAACTTAGATTACGGAATGGGACATATCATGTTTTGTATGTATTAAGCGAAAATCTAAGCGCCAAAATAAACTTATTAACGACATCGGCTAATAACAAATGTAAAGTTATTAGTAACATCAGTTTGTCAAGTCGCATAAGAATCTTGTAGGTATTAACATGTGTGCTTAAGTAAACAAACATCATTCATGGTTCAAATAATGGCCGACTTCTTGAACGTATATTTGCAAAGCATAACTTGAAAAACTTCCCGTACAATGCAAAACATGTTTTAGCAGCAACTTTACATTGCAGAGAAATGTTTTGTTTACTTTCTTTAAAAATTTATTTATTTTGAAAATTTAATTTTGGGAAAAATTACATTTTTTAGTAGTAATTTTTGGTATTAGTACTTTTTGAAAAAGGTATATCTGAGCTTTGTAACTAGTTCTTGGGAATAGAAAGTTCTTGGATAATTCGATCCTGCAGAATTACTTTTTATATAATGGGGTACTTTTAGAAAAGCTGGTATTTGGCAAAGTCTGTTTAAAATATATAAATACTTTTTCAAAAATTTTTAATTTTAAAAAATTAGGAAGAAGTCGTCGTAATCACTTTTTTTAACCGTTCAGGAAGGTAGTTCTCCACAAGCAATTTTTCAATTAAAATCTACTTTTAATAGCTCCAATCAAATTCGCTAATTCTACGCTAAAGTCAAACTATTTTTCTTACAAATAACTACAGCTGTTTCCCATTTTGATTATTAAACATTATTTAAAGGATGTGAGAGGCGATGTTAAAGAGTTCTAGCATATTCTAGATAAAGTAAAACAAAAAAAAAAAAAAAAAAAGTGAACCTTGAAGCAAACTAAAATTTTCCCAACAAAATAAGATTTTTAGCTTGTAATTCAAAAGGGATTAATAAAGTTAAGAACAAAAAAGTAACTCAAAAACGATAAAAATAATAATAAATTATTTACAAAAATAAAATCGATTTTAATAAATAATTCAAAAAGTAAAACCAAAAAATCATAAAAATATAAAACCAAACATTTTTAACTCACCTTTCTTTGATGTCATTATGAGCTGAGCTGCGACCAGAATGCACTGATTCCCGACCATCGTTACCAGATGCCGGTAAGGAGGTATCAGCATTAGGAGCTCCACGTTCAGTGCCGGTTTGATTAGCACCAGTAGCAGCAGCGGCAGCGGCTTGACCATAATATTTTTTATACCATTCAGCATAAGCTTGAGGATTTGTACGGGCCATTTGTTGATAATAATAGGCAGTGTAGGGATCGTAGTAACCACTTGCAGGATAGCCATACATGGCAGCAGCATGTCTAGGATCATGATGCATGCGACCAGGACGTGAAGGCAGAGTAGCATCCTTTTCCGCATCACTGTCTCTAGCATTGCGTGAACTATGCTTACGATAGTCTTCATATTCCCGGGGATCGTAACGTGGATCTTCCCTATAACGAGGATCACGAATTTTGTCAATACGCCTGCGATCTTTTCTATCAGATTCGTAGTTATCTACAGTTCTTTTAGAAGAACGATAAGGTCCTCTCCGATCGTAGTCGTCATATTCTGGAGCGTGATCGGCCCGATCACTGCGGCGAGTGCTACGTCTTAAGAGATCTTTCCGGCTATCAAAACGAGTAGACTCCTCCGTTTCATAGCGTGAGTCGTTATCGTAGCCTCGTTGACGTTGAGAACGTCTTTCGGTTTTCAAACGCTCTAAGCCCCTGTCACGTTCACGGTCATCACGTCCACCCCGACTACGCTCCTCTCCATCATAATAATATTTATCACGTTTATTAGCAACACGTTGGCGTCTTGAACGTTTATCATCTTCTTCATTTACACCACGATCACTGCGTACACTACCCTCACGATAATTTCGACGGCGATCCCGTTCTCTACGATCTCTTTCCTCACGTTCGCTTGAATACTCACCTTCGGAATTTAAATATTCGTCACTTTCATAACGTTCAGCCGAAGTACGTTTATCACGACGTCTTGAAGCGGCACCCAAACGTTCACTGTCATATTTTGATCGTGGTTTTGAAGAACCTGCGGTACTTTGATTTATACCACGATCATTTAACATGCGCTCATCACTATTATCGTCATCATTTGGCGATGATATGGGATTAGTATCTTTAATTTTAGTCAATTGATTGGATGAATGATGATGCTGATTATCTTGATGTTGGTCAGTTAAATGGCCTGTATTGATTAGTGACAATGTAGGAGGGGGTGCAGCGGCAACAGTATCATCAGCTCCTTCTACAGGAGGTTCATTACGGCCCTCTGCCGATAATACTGGATGTTGGTTTTGAGGGTGGTGGTGCAGCTGTTGTTGCTGATGCCGATTTTGCTCATCTTCGAGATTTTCGCCATCCATTTCTATTTCACGCTGTTCTGCCAATTCTACTCCAGTAACAACACGTTGTTGTGGGTTTCTATTCGCAGAATTACTTTCTCCAGGCACCATGTATAAGTTACGATCAGAAGTTAAAGCAGACAAATTGACTGGAGCTGTAATGAGTTCGAAATAAAATTAACGATATTTAAGAAAAATATGTAGATATCTTTACGTGTGTGAAGATAAATGTGCCAAGTTAAATATGTTTTGGCCATTTGTGGGCACATTTTTGTTTGTGACTCATTGGGACCAATGGGAAATTAAGGCCAAGAATCCATAATTATTGACTATGTAAGTCCAATTTCTCAATTGTATTTGAGAATTTTTTTATAAAATTTTGAAAATTAAAATTTATGTAAATTTTTTATGATCTCTACGGAAATTTGGCCACTTTTGGGCACATTTTAATTTTAAAAATTTTATAGAAAAATTCTTTAAATTTTGAGTTAAATAGGTGTGATCCCGTACTCAACATTGGGAGCCCGCGGGATCCCAATTTGCACGAAAACTGTTCTCGTACACAAAGTTCGTGCAAGTGAGAGAGATTTTGAGAGAGAAATATTCATCTTCTTCCTGCACGAAACAGCCCGTACTTTTTCTTCGGGCTAGTTTGTGCAAGTAGTAATCAATCAGCTGTTTATGAAATAAACAATAACAAATAAGAAATTTGAATTTTACCTAAAAAGAATAATGATGAAATAACTGTTACTTTTGCAAAAAGCAAATCAAAATATGTATGTTTGGATATACAAACATAGATATGTATGTGTGTACTAACTAAAATCTCTTAAAAAGTGAAATACTAATCAAAAACAGTATTTATTTTTTTGTTTACTTTCACAGCAATTTCATACAAACTTTTGGGATAAAAATGTGGTTTTTAGTGTTCCCGTACTTTTGTGCGTTTTTGTCTCTAATTGAGAGAAATTCTTGCTTGCTCTCATTTTACCGGACTTTGCCCAAAAAGTACGGGATCGAACCTAATATGTCATGACGTAAGCTCTTACGTAAAACATATTTAACTCGCCCTATTTATCTTCACACACATGATATCTTTTGAAATAAAAAAATACTAGTGAAACTTTTCGAGCAAAAAATAATAATTAAATACTTACCTGCCTGTCCTAGAGATATTGTTACTGGTCCCGCATTCTCTGAAGCAGTATCCTCACCATCGGCATGGCGTTCTTCAAAGTGCATAACAGCCGCCTGGTTCAGAGCATTATCAGTATTTGAAGCTTCTGTACCCATAACCAAGCGCTGTTGTGAAGCTTCTAGCTCTGGTTCACCCAAAACCAAACGGGAAAGTCCTGGAGGTGGCAATAAACCATCAATCTCAGGTTGTTGCTCTTCAGAGTTTTCCGACAAATGACTGGTTTGCAAATATTGATTTCGTTCATCGTTAGGTGGGGGAGGAGCGGAAAATGTTGCATTATTGGGCAATGAAATTATTGCTGAATTTGGCATTGCAGCACTCGGCAACGTTATTTGGCTAGAAGGGGGTGCAAGAACTTCTTGATTTTCTTGAGAAGGAAGCTCATTATTATCGGGTTCCATTAAAGTAACCGCAGTAGGATTAGCGAAATCCGCTGGAGGTGGTGGGGGCATATTATAAACAGCGGGTTCCGGAGGTTGTAAAGTTACAGATGAAACAGTTGTGTCTATTAAGCCAGTGGCACGATGGTGTTGTGTTACACCAGCACGTTTAAAATGATTGCCAGTTCTATTAGTAACAGGTGGCATAGCGACCGGTGGTGCTGCATTAGACAACGGTAATACAGCAGCCAATTCTGGCGCTGGCAATGGAGGTGATATTACCGCATCAGTATTTTGCTGATAAGATTCTTCGACATTTTGAAAACCTTGTGGCGGCATTAAGGTGTTTTCTGGAGCAATTTCCGTAATCGGAGTATTGCCGCCAGGCGGTGAGGCGTATTGTCGTGATGGTAAAGTAACAGGTTTAGCTTGGGTAACAAAAACTGTATTTGGAATGTTATTGGGTGGTGTGGCTGTTGAATTTGTATTGTAATTATGGTTTTCAGATGGCAATGAAGAGAATTCATTGGGTGGTGGTGGTGGTGGCGGTGTAGAAGAATCAATTTGAGCCGGTTTTGCTGTATTCTTATTTATTTCAGGCAAATTTGGTACCGGTGCTACAAGTTGCTGGTTTTCGTTTGTAGCCTGCCAATTCCAATTATCAAGATGTGGTTCACTTGCTGGCAGTAATTGTACAGAATATTGTTGCTGGTCTCGTAACTGTTGATTTTCTTTGTCATTAGTTTGATTATTCCAATTCCAATTATCATTTTGTTTTGGATTATATAATTTTGGAGGTTCCTTATTTGAAACTTGTTGTTCATTTTCTTTACTGTCCCAATTCCAAGGCCCATTATTGTTTTGGGTGTTAAAACTATCCGCTAATAGGGAACTATTATAATTTGCTTGCATTTGGCTCACAGGTAGTAGTTGCTGTAGTGGTTGTGTGTTTGTTTCAGTTCTTGTAGGAGCCTGCTCTTCTGCTGCTGAATGTGCAGATATGGTGGAATTATCGTTCCAATCCCAATCACTCCAACCATCAGCTCCTGTCATTTGGTTGTTATTACCAAAAGATTGATCAAATGAATTAACAGGATTTTTTTCCATTTGTGCAGCTTGTGGCGGCTGCTGAAAATATGTTGCTGCATTTGGTTGTTGGGCAGCCTGTTGCTGGTCTAGCGGAGGTTGCTGTTGATAAATGTTGTTGTTATTAGTCTGTTGTTGATAATAACTATCATAAGTAGAAATTGGTGGTGGATTTTGTGGCCATTGTTGTTGCTGCGGTGGTCCAGCATTTTGCTGATACATGCTGACATTTTGAATATTTTGTTGAGAAGGTTGCGGTGGCCAACTATTTGGGGCGCCAGATGTTGCTGCCGAAACGGCTGATGGGGGTCGCGTAGGCTGCATCATTTCTGCTGATGGCAAGTAACCCGTTTGTTGTGTTGGCAAAGAATTGAGCTAAATTTCAGTAAAATAGAATTTAAAAATGAAATATTTAAATAATTCATACTTTTATTCTCGACCGATTTTAATTAAATTTTTTATGCATATCGTTACCTTAAAATACGGATGTCGTATGTAGCAAAAGTTTACTTTTCAGCAGACAGTTTTGAATGTTTAACATTAAATTTGTTCAAAATGGCCCTATGTATTCTCTCCAGTTTTGGATTGAATATAATTTGATTATTTTATTTTCATAAGCCTAAGTCCAATTTACTGTAATTATAATTACAAAGGTGTTATTAGCCTTTTTGCTTCAGAGTACATTTGTCGTATGTTACATTTTTTGACAACAAGTTATTTTCTTTGAACTTACGACAAAAAGCCTACTGGAAATATATAATTTAATATTGTTAAATTTCAAAATTTCGTGATAAAATCGTAATAAAAATCTTAAACTCTTAATGAAAATCATTGAATAGCTGTTCAAAAAAAACTTAATTAAAAGAGGGAAATTAGTACAACAAAAAATTCTTTATTCAATAAAAAATTAAAAAAAAAAAAAATAAAGAAAAACAAAATATCAAAAATTCATTCATAAAATATAATAGATATAGATAATATTATCGCATATTATGCGAATAATATTATCTATGTATTTTTGAATAATTCTTCAAAAAAATTCCAATCACTCTCTGCGTAAAAATAGCACATCATGCTTTTCAAATCATTTACTTTGTTGACATCAAGTTTTTTGGGTTTTAGTATTGCTAATTTTATTTGAAAAAATTTATCGGGTATCTCTTCCACTATGCGTCGCAAATTTTCTTTTTTAACAGTTTTATAAATCAATTCATTCTTACCATGCATCAGTTTATATGCGATTTGATAAATGGTTGTATTATCATATTCAATATATTTTATTTTACTGAAAGGAATGCATTTAAAATTCAGCGTGTCTGCTTTTAACGAAAAATTTTTGAAGTCATTTTTATTCATTTCTAAAATTCTAAGCTTCGTTTTTTCGTATTCAGCATTCCTTAACATACGTGCCAATGCCGTTTGACTTGGAATTTCTAAATCTTTTAAATGCCGCTCAATAACACTGTGAACACAATCCACTTCCTGAATCTGTGAGTGCCCTGGTTCCGAAAATTTTTGTATAACACTTTTTATACGGCTTTGGTGTATGAAGTGCATTAAAGCTGTGGAAATTATCTTATTTCGATTTTGCGGAACGCAAGAATCACTCCACAAAATTATTTGATTTAGTTCAGGATGTTCGTTCTCTACATTGATTAAAATTTGTATAAGAGCGCTTGCTATATCATTTCCGCTTCTTCCAGCAAAACACTCATTCCATAGAGCACAGTAGGTTATTTTTTCACTATTGTGCTTGATGAGAGTTCCCGTTAAATTGTAAATGCAAAGTTTCCGCTTATAGTAGCAATTTGACGCAAACATTCTAGGTATGGTAAAGACATTTTCTAAATCAAAGCACAAAACGGCTACTGAGGAATTTTTATTTTTACGATCTGCATCTCGCTCTTCTTTGCATAGGATCTTCTGCATACAGTGTTTATTATATTCTGTCTTTTCATTTTCATTTAATGTCTCATTATTGACTTTTGCGTAAACACATCTATCGCATTGATCCTTTTTCGGCTTATAAAATGATAAATTAAATTCATTATTGAATGTATTTCTATACGTATGTATGGGCACAGGGTCTTCACATGTTTCCTTATACAAAACATACATCTTTTGTAAATTTAAATGACTTTCCAAATACTTACGCGATGTTCTTGAACGGCAGTAGTGCGAATCAATTGTAGGGAAGCTGTTAATGTGGGTTTTTAGTTCTTCAATTTTCTCTTGCGATATTTTCGGTCTACCATGATGCTTCCTACGTTCATTTGGGAGTCCTTGCTCAGATTGATTTAAAAAATTGAAAAAATAATACACTTTTCTTTCAGTTATGCCCAGAGTATTCAGAAAAAATGTTTTGCATACTTGAAAAGTTATTGAGTTCACTTGGAAAAAAAATTCGAAAGTCTTCTTTTTGCGAAAATTTTATTTTCTTTCAATTTCAATATTACTTTTAAGAATTTATCAAATTAAACAGTTTTTTTTTTCAAGTAAACTCACTTGCAATTAGTGAATTTACTTTTTCTTTAAAAAAAAATATAAAATTGTATGACATACAACAATTGCATTTTCAATATGAAAAATCATCATTTTGCATACAAAAAATGTCGTATGTCTATTTTTGGTGCACATACGACAAAATACATGCTCAGGAAGATAAAATTTCGTGACGTACGATGAAATGCATGCTGAATATCTCGGAAGTTATAAGGCTTGGGATAAAACTGATGATACCATTAGAAAGAGCTTGCAAAGTGTATTATGAGTATATAAAAATCTCAAAATAGAAAATTTTCACTTACGACATTCGTATTTTAAGGTAACGATATTTGGTAGGTATGAGATTAGGTTTTAAGTTTATTTTGAACCGCTAGGGGCACGAGGAGTGGAGGGGGGCAATTCCAGTATTTACTAAACTATTGAGCCAATTCGTGTTTCAAACAGAACAAAATTATTTTTGCTGTTGAATGCCAGATGGCGCTACGTCCGCCTACCAAAATTGAAAAAAATGGATTGATGAGTGGGGAGAATGGTTCTCCCATATAAGAAAATAGCTTCCGGGCGAAGCCGGTCCAATCATCTAGTATATGTATATTAATGTAACGATATGTATGTATCAGTGAGCTGCAACAAGTATGATCGAGTATATGTATGTTTCATACATGTTCCTGTTTGTTTCCAAATAAACATGTTTCCAAACAAGGTTTTATATAGAAAGTACAGATTATATTTGTATAATATATAACGTCATATATTTGTGGAATGGCAATTGTGTAGGACGTAAATGGAAATTTCGTTCGATATCGAACTAGTTTCTTTATAAACATTTCACTGACATGTATATAAACATGTTTATATGAAAATAAACCACAACAATTGTACAAATACAAAGTATGTATATACATATTTTTAAATATAACCTAATTTTTTTATAGTTAGTAATTTGTTTTATTTATCAATATCAATACGAAAGGTATTTGTTCTGTAAACTGGTTTATAAATTATTAAGTATAAATTAGGGTGCGCTACATACAGTGAATATGAGAACTTTTCTAAGAAGAAAAAAATCCAAATTGCTTTATAAGTATGTACATATGTATGTACATATGTATATGGCATGTGGTATGAGGGAACAATTAAAATATGAGTAAATTCAAAGCGGCCAAAAACAAAACACAAAGTATACTTTCAATATATTGAAATTTTTAGGAAAACAAATAGCCAACTAAAATTTTTGCATTTTACTGATTAGATTATGTTACATGTTTCACATTGCATGCTTGTAGAAATAACAGGATCCCTATTAAACAATTTACCTGTTGACTGTCGTTGTTGAAAATGCCTTGCGTATGCGAGGCAGTAGAGTTTGTTTGTGGTGCAACTTGCGATGTTGCTTGTTGTAAAGCATTATTAAGCTGGTTTGGTTGTTGTCGATGATGACGTTGCGATATCGTTGACTGTGGCTGATTAAGCTGTTGTTGATGCAGCTGTTGCTGTGGTAGAGGTTGATAAGGAGAAGTTGGATTTATACGCTTTGCCGTTTTAGTGGGCGAATTCAATGATGTATTTGCTTCATTAGAGTATTGTGACGCCATCGGTAATAAGTGGGGAGACGATTGTGCGAGGGTGTTTATAGGTTGACAAGACTGCCGTAAGGAATTCGCATTACGATTTGTTGTATTATATAATGAATTATTAACATTTACAGATGAAAGTGTAGAATTTAATAAGAAAGATGATGATGATGTTGATGACAATGCATTTGCTGACAATGTATTTGCTGATGCATTTGCTAATGATGAAGATGGTGTTAAGGTGGATTGTTTTTTAAGTTGAACCCAAGACATTACTTTTTCTAAGACAAAATATACCTATAGTTATTCTGCTCAAAACTTGCAAACAAAACTTTTTATAATACTACAACAATTATAATGAACCAGTTACAACACGATAAGTAACTACACAACTACAAGAAATTATTGATTGTTTCTTTATGAAAAGAAAAACCGGATTATGTATTTAATGCAAACAAGAAAAATATTTGTTCCCAATTCATATAAAAAGTTGAATGCACCCCTTGTCATTTTAACACTGGGGCACAAACAAAAAAAATATTGTGGACAATAACTAGTCAGATAGTAGGCAACATACGAAACAAAACAACATATTATGTTACTGGATTAAAATATTTAACAAGCACTTATGCACATACATATATTCTTGTGAAGAAATAAGTGCAATAACTATGTATGCATGTATGTACACCACAAACCCCCACTATTGGCGTACATATTTACACACTTCTTTTTCATGTAATTTTTTTCTTGTTAGTTTTAAAAATCAAATAAATACACAAACATATATATATTCAAGCTTTCAAGTGCTTTAAAACTGTTTTGCAAATTTTTTGTATTCAAATAAAAAGTGAGAATGTCCATAGTTTACGTGGATTATTTTTTTCCTTCCATACACACCAATTAATTACCACATATACACACATACTTGCATACGTTGGCACCTTATTACAAGTGCAAGTGTGAAAAAACTTTTACCTTTGTTTATTATTATTATTGAATTTCCTTCAAAAACACTCGTTTTAATACCTTTGTATTATATATTTATAAGCCGCACATGCTATACAGATAATTTTAGGGTTTAATTAAAAATAATTACACAAAACTGCAGACTTTCTTAAAAAAAATTTAACTTTTCTTAGGAAAAAAAATTACGAACTGCACGAACGAGTTTCACGAAAATGTCAATGAAGAAACGATAAAAAGATAAAACGTCAAAATTACACATGGTTGTAAATTGTGGCTATATAATAATTAGCCGTACTATTGAGCCGATAGCATATTATGGCATATTAAAAATACCATCTTTTATTTAAGCTGGCATATTTATAAGCATTTATTTTTCGTTAATTACATAAATTGCAGCACAATGATAAAACATTTAATTGCAATATTAGAACAATATTTTTTATCCCAGTACGTTTCATGTACAACGCTGTTACTTTTTCTCGGTTAATATTTAATGCGTTTTTTTTCTTTTCCAACTTTCTTCTTACTAATTTTAAAACTTCTCCAGTATGAAAACTTACAGCTAAGTTTTATGCGCTCAATCAAGTTTAAAAGACATAAATATATAACTTCAAGCACATATTATTTGCTTCAAATCGGTTTGTGTTCGTTAAATTGATCTTTGTGCAACAATTTTTCTTCATTATGCTGCAAGCACAAGATGTTAAAAGAAAATGTCAAAAAACTGAATAAAAATTTAATAAGGAGAAGAAGAAAATATATTACTAATTGTGTTGTTGTTGTTGTTTATTTCTAAACAGCTGGACACAATAACAACTAGTATATGAGACAAGCTGTTAAGAGCGTTATTACACTACTAATTGACATTTTACATTTTCGGATTTTTGTTGACGTAGCTGACGTGTGCCTGGCGAAAATACAATCATTGGTGTTCCAAGATAACTTTCGTGTTTTTGCTCAAAATTTCATAATTTATTTAATAAAACACTTATAAAATAAACCTCTGCTGAAAACTGCTGCAGGCAGTATTAAAACAATTAATATAAATTTGTAAAACACAGAAAGCAACAATTTTCCAATCATGGCTTTGCTGACAATGATAGCTAGAGTAATTGATGGCCTACCATTGGTGGGCAGTATGCAAGATGATGAACAGGTTGGTTACTACCATTTTAATATACCATATAATTTAATATATATTTTTATCTAGAGTGGCCGCAGTATTATGGAATATCAAAATCAAGCCAAAATGTTATTTCGTAAACTAGGTTCACATTCACCACCCCGTTGCAGTATAGAAACCGGGCCATATCTATTCCAGTGAGTTCAAAAAGCTTTAATATCGTAACAATTCTTAAATGAAAATAATATTTTTTAGCCTCTTAATCGAAAATGATGTGTGTTATTTGGTTATGTGTGATAAAATGTATTCTAAGCGTTTGGCTTTTAATTATCTAGAGGATTTAGCTCAAGAATTTCATAATAACTATGGACGCAAAGTTAATTCAGTGACACGACCTTATGCTTTTATAGAATTTGATGTTTATATACAAAAAGCTAAAAAACAACTCACCGACCGTAGGCGAAATATAAACACAATCAATAACCAATTACAAGATGTTCAGCGCATTATGGTGAGTTCTGAAAATAAAGTAATTGTTTATTAAAATTTGTAGTTCAATATTTTTATTTTTGCTAACAACTAATATTATCGAAAATTAAAGTTTAATAATATAATCATGCGTTTTACGAAATTTAACATGGTATCCTTTCAATTTTGTACAAATTCATATAATTGTTACCAGTGGCAACTTAACTTAACACTGCAACAAGCAGCATATTTATGCATTTTTAATTCGTTTAGTAAAATGGATACCTTTAAAGATATGTTTTATTTATTTCAGGTTCAAAATATTGACGATGTTCTCCAGCGTGGTACTGTCTTATCAGGTATTTTTAGAATGTTTTTAATTGTTTTTCCTTATTGTCTGGCTTTGTTTGATTTCAGAACTTGATACAAAGACACAAAATCTTTCCATGATGTCCCAGAAATATAAAAAAGACGCCACCTATTTAAATCGTAAATCAATGTATGTTAAAGCAGCCGCAGCCGCTATAGCTATTATAGTATT
This sequence comes from Lypha dubia, assembly GCA_947311025.1. Taxonomy (NCBI): domain Eukaryota; kingdom Metazoa; phylum Arthropoda; class Insecta; order Diptera; family Tachinidae; genus Lypha; species Lypha dubia. The sequence continues at coordinate 4,505,573 of OX371262.1, read as the reverse complement.
TATTTTATATTTCTGGGTTTTGTAATATTGCCAAACCATTATCATCATCAGTAAAAAGAAAGTTCAATAACAAAAAAAAAAGTTAATGCAAATCCTAAGCGAAAAAAATACGCAATTTGTTAATTTCTTTACGAAAACAAGTTTTAAAGAATTAGTTTTAAATATAAATGTATCGATATATTGTTTTATTTATAATTTCTATACAAATTAGTTGGTATTTAGTTTTGTGTTGGCTCCCTTTAAACTAAACAAAAATCATAATTCCTTTTTATATCAAGATAAAATTAATAATTAACATATTTATGGAAAAAGTTCTTAATGAAAAAAAAAAACACTTTAGGTAAATAATAAAAACTTAAACAATGATATAAAACTTGTTAAATCATTGTACATCCTCTTCCGACGACGATGATAACACCTCCATAAGCTGTTCATCAGTGAACAAAAAATTGTTGGCTTGTTTTTCATATTCCTGCCTTTTACGTTGTCTTTCTTCTTTTCTTTTCTGACTACCCAATTTTCGTATCGTTTTCTTATCAGCCTCTGCTTCCTCAGTATCCTCTTCATCATTTTTCATAGCTTCTTTTCGTTTTTGTATCATTTCCCTACGATAGGTTTCTAAATTCTCTTCATATTTTTTAGCTTCAGACTCAACATCCTCATCTTGAATTAAAGATTTTTTAAGAAAATGGTTAATTGTTAATGTTTCTGCAAAAAATACTATTTTAAAGACTTACCGCTGTCGATGACATCGAAGCCATTAAAATCATCATAGCTGACATATATGAAAGGATATTCAACTAGTGTTTTTCCAGCTAAATTGGCCTTTAATGTTTTGTTGACATCCAATAGATAAAAACGGTCTTTACATCGTTTTATGCCCTCTGCTTTTAATAAGATCTATAAAACAAAGGTAGTTAGTATATAAGGTGAATTATTTTATGATTTTATTATTATTTTCTTACATTTTATCGTTTATTCACATTGCAACGCAAAGGAAAAAAAATCAATGAAAAATCAATTAAAATCGCGGTCTAATATCAATTCAAATAATAAATGTCATAAAGTGAAGGCATTATTTATATCGATAAGAAAAACAATCCATATTGGCAGTTTAAGCAAAAATGTTATTGTCTGTATTGATAATTTATTCGCACGCTGTTGTGCGTTTAGCAATGCCGTATGTATTTACTGATTCAGAGATTTGTTTAAAATTTATTTTAAATCACAATCAAATACAGATGATCCTACAGTGAGTTAACTTGACTTTATACGTGCAATACTGCTCAGTTAAACCAAAATTTTTATCTAGCTATTCTCTATTTGAAAACATTATTTAAACAGTAACAGTGTGTTACCTAACAACTTGTGGAAGTTTATAAATACCAAACCAACTTATTTAACCAGATTAAGAAACATTATATACATAGTATTACTTGCCTTCAAATTCTGTACTCCTTTACCCTGATAATATTCCAATTTCCTTTTCTCAGGAACATTATGTTCCACATAATCCTTTTCAGAGTATTTTTTCAGTAAATCTCTTAAGTATTCGTCTTCTAAACATTTTTCATCGGTGTAACACAAATTTCCAGCATTAACAAATAGCCATTTTATACGCCAAAATATTTTTTTCGTACGCCAATCAAAATATGTGGTATTTTCTTTATGGCGTGCAAAATGTTGTAACAAAAATTTTAAAGTTATATTCCGATCTTTGGCAGCACAACGTAAACGATTCAAATGCGTCGGTAAATCACGATTATAGCGCGTGTATTTTTTTATTTGATCTATTTTGCGATCCTCCACATAGCGGGTGCACTCCTCGAGAAAATAATAATCACTCATAAAATCCATTTTGGTCATTTGCTTGAGTGGTATAAATTTCGTACGATCGCGTATCCCATCACATTCGAGTTCCTTTTTGTGTATGCGAACACAGTCGAGGCAACAGGTTTTAACTTCACATTTGGGACAGGTATAGCAGGCTTTTTTAGAGTCACATACTTCACAGTTCCCCAAGCGTGGTATTAAAACTGAGTTTGAGCTGCAGAATAACGTTAAAGCAAATATTAATAGGTATAAAAAGTTATTTAACTATAAATCTCTGCGTTAAGTTACCTAGTATATATTTCCGCCTCATCCCCGTCACTTATAGGATCTTCTAGTAATTTTATTTTTTTATCATTTGATAATTTCAACAAAATTTCATCATTTTCCCTTTCTATAGCATTTTCTATAGTGTCTTTTGTATCACGAGATCGCTTCATTTTTTAACTGAAAAAAAATTATGTACATTCTTAAATAAATAGTTCATCGTTAATGTTTGTTTTAAAAAGTTGTATTCTTATCAGTTCTAAGCCTCCCTTAAGTTATATTTGGAATTCAATTCTCTTTAATTTTTTAATTAAACCAATAAATAATTATTTGATTTTTAGTTTAAAGGGACCACTGTAACATCATGTCAGCATTTTGAATCTACGCACTTAAACAGACAGCTGTTTTATCAAAAAGGTTTTTTCTTTCATCAATAGCAATTAACTGCAGTTGCATTGTCAAATTAATTTTGTAAGGAAGTGCCCATTGCAAATTTATTACAACAATACAAGAAAATTATACTTTATAAATAGAAAATATTTATAATTACACACAAAAGTGCACGTATGAAAAATTGGTTTTAAATGTTCTTACTATGCGAAGCTGTTTGTAAAATATTAATGAATTTATGTAAGTCTGAATGCAGATACATACATACATACATATATATGTATGTGTATAGTTTTATCCACATTAAACTTTTATTAATGATTGTTAAAACTTAGTTTATCACTTTTTTCCTAAAACTTTTCATGTTCTTTTAAAAATGTGCTACACGGACTTTTAAAGATATTAATCAATAATTTTTAATACTTTTCGTGTTTATTATATATTTTTTGTTTACGTTTTCTTATTTTTCTTTTAATTTTTTGTGTTAAACGGTAAAAACGATAAGATACTAAGAAAAGAAATACAATAAAAACATGTGGGTATTACAGTGATGCCAATTAGTGCATTTTTCGCGGATTCTTTGTACGAAAATTCATTGAAAATCACTATTTATTTTTAAGTAGTAGGCATTTTTTTATATTCGTCAGGCCAAAAATTTGTGACAACTAGGCACTAGATGAAATATTTTTTATATAATTTTTCATTTATTTGAGCAAGTACTCAATTATTTATGTTTTAAATTTTATTTATTTGTTGCGGGCTAGCAATAAATATACATATATCTAGAAATAAATAAAATTTAAAACATAAATAATTGAGTACATGGTACATGCTCAAATAAATGTAAAATTTTGTAAAGGAGAGATTTACTTTTCATTTTTTGCGTTATAAATACTTTTAATGGCAACCAGCGGTTGTCTAATTGTATAGGTGTAGAAAAGTAAACACATTCTTAATGGAAAATTATTTGTTATGTGTGTTTAAAAATTTTTGAAGGCTGTTTTTATGCTTTGTAATTCACAAAAATATGTTTGTGAGTTTTTGTATAAATTTTTTAAGCATAAAGGGTAAAACATCTACTGATGAGTTGGTATGGCTACCTGTTTTATCTTTTAAGGAATGAGCTTATAAGAAAGCAAGCATATTTATTAGTCATTCAGTGTTGCCATATAATATAAAGATATCCATAAGTAATACTATAAATACAACTAAGTATGCACAATGGGATATAACTTAACATAACATAACGAAATATATATGTAGATATATCTAGCCCGCAACAAATAAATAAATATTTTTTATATATGTACATAATACTGGGCCCAAATCGTTACATCCGTGAACGTACAACTCGTCACGTAATTTCCTATCCAATTATACAGTTATTACGTGACGAGTCCCACGTTCACGGATGTAACGATTTGGGCCTTATCTATCATAATATGAAGTCTGTCGTTTATTATGATCAACACTGCATGAAGAGAAATACATTTTCGGTTTTGCAGTTTATATACGTCAAACATCTTTTTTTGAAATATTTGTGGACGATTTATGGTAAGATATACATCTTGTGCAACTTAAATACTGACAATCATATAATATTGGGAAAAATAAAGATTTAATTAATATAACTTTTTAATTAAAAGCACTTATATTGGATATAGTTTTCCATATATGTTCTATAAATAATTAAGCGCCTTTTAAACACATTTTGTGCAACACTTTTAACAGCACACGTGCTGTTGGTGGATCAGAGAGAATTAAATTAATTAATTAATTAATTGTTTTTAAGAGCAATCCTTGTGTAGAAAGGAGGATTCTGCTCATCATATGATTTTTGAATGTAAAAAATTCGATGCTGAAAGAAGAAAATTTAATGTTTTTAAGAATTACTTTAATGTTGTTGACATTTTTAAAAGTAAATGTATGAAAAGTCTTGTCGATTTGGTTGACTTTATCAACAAGGTCAAAATGGAAGTTTAATTTGTCTTGTTACATGTTCATATTTGTGTAACATTTAAATCATGCTCATTTGGTTTTGGTTTTTAATTAACCTATCGTTTTATTTTATGTTATCACTGATGTTTTATTGTCATTTTAGTACTTTGACTATCGACTTTTGTTTGTCTATAACACTTTTGGATCTACGCCTTTGCTCGATCTTTATCATCAACTCTCCCTCTTTGTATCGTTGGAGAATCTGCTTCCTTGGACTCCAGTACTACAAGGATTTATACTACTATTTTTGAATCACGTATATGTTGAAGAACCTGGCACTATGCTAATTTAGCTTGCCATTAAAGATTAAAGATTAAAACACAAAAAAAAAAGAGCAATCCATAATGAAACTCTTGAAAATCCAAAATTTACAGAAATAAATAATATAATAGCCCAGCGGCGAAATTTATAGAGGCCTCCATTTATAAGGCCCTCCGTAAGTCCTTCCTAGAACTTCTTTTAGATTTTGTACTCATGCTCGCTTGACTTCTCACGAAGGCATTATGAAAGGCCTACCTACTCACTGCTACATCAATAAATAAATAGTTAACCCTGAAATTCAACATAATACAATAATCACTATTTTGTAGAGTTGATATTTTGGCACTTTCATGGGTTTTTACTTCGTTTTTGCATTTCTAAAGTCAATTTTAAAATAAATTTGTGACTGAATAAGGCTTTATATCAGGCCTGTGTAAGAAGGGAACTTAGGCTAAACATCGTGTGTAAAATATGTATGAGTATGGAATGGGGTAAGAGGCCACGTAAGGCCTTCTAGAAGACCTGTTTAGTTCCCCTTTCCTCCGCTGGGGAAAATTCTTATACACATACTTATATCAATATGTAAATAGTAAAGATGAGATTGAGAGTAGGTTTGAACTCTATCATGCATGCTGCGAACAAAATATGTAACGAATGCACGTAGAAAAAATTTAGAAAATTAAACAAAACACAAAACCTTCAAATTAAAAAGAATGCATACCAACATACTTATGTTTGTATATACACATACTTATACCTAACCATGTATGTTAATGTACGTACATATGTACATAAATAATTACTAAATTATGCACCAAAGCACAGATGTACATATGTATGTACATTCATACCTAGTTTACCTTTAACAATTACAGTTTAATTGTTTAGTTTTGCCAACAGGTACTTATACACATTCATACATACATACATACATACATTCTTATATTAACAGCATGTTTTTTTACTCTCATTTTAGCATTTTGCTCCCTAAAAATACTCATTTTCGTCTAGTAATTAATCAAATTGAATTAAAAACCACGCAAAACATCTCAATATGTTATTAATGAACATTCTGAGAACATTTATTAGACGCAACTATATTTTGAAAGCGAACGGCTGTATTCAACCGGACAAAAGACGTCAAACAGTTGGAGATCGGGTTTACAAAATGTTGCAAACATTTGAAGACAGTGTATTTCAACAAACCGATAAAAAATATATTTCATCATCCCCAGATTGTGATAATAAATTCATTGATGTCAACCAATATAAAAATAATATCAATACCTTTAAGAATGATAATAAAAATCAAGTTAAAGAATCAAATTTGTGCAAAAAATATGAGGTAAGTTAACGAACGCTCTTGCGAGATAAAGTTCTCGGCTTAAATCTAGTTTAGTGACGCAGCTCCAAATGAAAAAAAAATACATAGGGCCTAATGGTTTCTGAAATCTTTTGTATTTTAACAAATCCATTAAAACCTAGTCAAAACCTTTCATATTATACCAAAATTGTTCTTATACGTTGAGAAATGCAAAGGAAAATCGCACATACATATGTATGTATAAAAACTTCCGAGGCCAATAACTCCAAAACTATGCGTTTCCGAGAAAGTTACCACATAAAATTTTCGTCTTATTTTTCGATTTTCTATCGCCCTATGTATTTTTTTTTTCATTTAGACCTGCGTCACTAAACTAGATTTGTTCAAAGTTCTCAATGTACATACATAGATATTGATATTAAGAGAATTTTTTGCATTTATTTCTTATTTCTTATTTTCTCTTTCGTCAGGAAGCTGTCAAAACTTTGAATAATTTACAGTCAAATGCTGAATCCTTACGTAGTCCTTTACATAAACGTTTGAATTCTTTACAAGATACTAAACGTTATTTGCTAAAAAGTGGTTTGACTATTAAAGATTTGGAAAAATTATCTTATATACATGTATCGGGCACTAAAGGCAAGGTACGTGGGTAAATGTTTTTAATTTTTAAGTATGTATGTACAGGCGTTTGTTTGTAGATACATATGTACATATTTTGTTTTTGATTATTTGCAAGGTCGTATTTTGTTAGTGATCGTTTTAATAATTTGATAAGAAAAATTAATTACAATTAGCAAAAATATATGTACATATGTATGTGTGTATCTATGTATAACTATGTAAATTGTACAGGCAAGTCAAATATTTTTGTAATTATTTCAGGCGACCTTTTTTTATTGTTTTATTAAATTTCTAAGTAGAATTTCGTCAGCTTAAATTTCAAACCCAATACAAATAAACAACTTTAGTAAAAATGGTTGATTCATATTTTTAAAACAAAATTTTACAAAGTGGTTAATTTTTAGCGTAAATTTAACATACGAGGAGTACATAATATTTTCAATATTCTCAAAATATAAAAAAATTAAATTTTAAGTAAAAATACTTTTCGCATTTAATAAATAAAAATATATGAAAAATTTTTGATGAAAAATTTCTCAATACGAATATCAATTTCGAAATTTTGGTTTTTTTGATACAAGTGTTTTAAAATGTAGAATATTAGACCGTTAAATATAGAAATAAATTAAATTATCTTCATAAGGCAACAAAATAATGAAATTAAAATAGAAATTAATTTTTAATTTTTTAAAATGCCGCAGTGGTTGACAAAACTAATTAATCGAGAAAATACTTTTAATTTTATTGAACTTTTATAGAAAACTTCTACAATTTTGATCATATCAGTTACTTCTCCTTGAGTCTATTTTTAATTCCGGTCACTACACATAACAAATAAACAAAGTATTTGGGATCCTCACTGTCTGCGGATTCATCTCAAACACATACATATGTATGTACGAGATTTGAATATATTTTACCAGATTTTAATATTTATGCGTTATGCAGTCCATACTGAAACTGTTGTGTTAATCAAACTGGACCCATTTAGCTTTTAATTTGTATTTGTTGTTTTTTCCATTTATAATAGACATATTTTCTAAAACATTCTTCTGCTGATAACCTTTAAATAAACTGTTATTGATGAGTGCGGCACATAACAGGCTAAATCTGCTTTGTATGCGGCACGTAGTTAAGGTGACTAAGTACAACATTTTTCGTAAAAATGTAGGAAATAATAATTATTTTGATTTAGCCACTTATATGAATGTGTGTGTGTATAAATGAAGTTTATTAAATAAAACTACCTTAACGCAATTAGGATTATAGTTTTGTTGATTTTAAAAATAGCCAGAAGTGACGCACAATTAAATTGACAGAAATTTTCGATTTGAAACGATGAAAGCCAATTGATCTTTTTATCTAAAGATTGAACGATTAATCTTTCGACTAATAATAATCGATTAATCTGTTGCAATAAACGGTTAATTTGCATCACCTTTTGTTCTTAATTAGTGGATTGGAATAATTGAACAATGTAAATAAATTCCTTTCAATTATTTATTTTTAAATAAGGGAAATACGCATTTACAATTACCAATTTGTTTAAATTAATTACATAGAAAAATATGCTCAATTATGTCCAAAATCCATCAGAGATTATCGAAAATTCATTTAAGTTTAGTTTTCAAAGATTTGTAGAAAAATTCACAAATGCAATTGAAAAATGACACTTGTATCATCGAATAGTATGAATCCTTACCTACAATTTGCAAAATTTTTAAAAAATAATTAAAAGTGATTTATATTTCTCCTTTTTTTTACAATATCCTCTTTTGAAAAGCATGGTAGAAATAAAATAGTTTACTTGCAAATGTACCGTCAAAACATATTTAACTCGGCATATTTATCTTTACACACATTGCCAAATGTATATCTAAAAATACATACTTATTTATGTTTATATTTCTTTTTTCAGGGTACCACCTGTGCTCTAACCGATTCAATTTTACGCGCCTATGGCGTTAAAACCGGTTTCTTTAGTTCGCCCCATTTGGTTTCGCTAACCGAACGTTTACGCATCAACGGTCAACCGATATCGAAGGAAAAATTTACTCAATATTTTTGGCCAGTCTACAATAAATTAAACGGTTTACAGGAATACGAAAATGATATGCCGGCTTATTTTAAATTTTTAACCATTTTAGCATTTCACATTTATCTGGCGGAAAAAGTCGATGTGCTAATAATGGAAGTGGGCATTGGAGGTGAGCTGGATTGTACGAATGTTATACCTAATACTAAAACAGTGGGCATTACATCGTTGGGTCTGGAACACACACAATTATTGGGTAATACACTAAAAGAAATAGCTTGGCAAAAAGCGGGCATAATTAAGCCTCATGCCAGTGTTTATACGTCAGTTACACAACTGGAATGTTTAGAGATTATAAAACAAAGGGCAAAAGAAAAACAAGCCATGGTCTATAAAGTTCCTGAGTTTGCAACATATTTCCAAGATCCTAAAGTAGAGCAGCTTAAAAAGAAAATAAACGATTGTGCAGTTCTAAATGGTTCATTGGCATTGCAATTGGCATACGATTGGTTAAGGCAAAATTGTAATGGATTTCATAAAAATTACGATATAAATAAACCCCATTTAACGGAACAGGCCATAAAAGGCATATTGAATTTTAATTGGGCCGGAAGATGTCAACAAATCATATTTTTCAATTTCAAGTAAGTTTTCTTTTTGAAATTAAATTTTGAATAGCTGTTCAAATATAAAAGTATTTATTTTTTATTGCTATAGCATTCACTTGGACGGTGCGCATACTGTGGAAAGTATGCAGGTGTGTGGAAATTGGTTTGCCCAAGCTACTAGCAATTCGCTGTTCCCTAAAATTCTCATATTCAATACTACGGGAGATCGTGATTCGAAAAAACTTTTAACAATTTTAAGAGAACTTTCCACATTTGATTTGGTATGTTTTGTACCGAATATAGCGTCATTGTCGAGCAATAGAAATAATCCAGATACGAAATCAGTTTTACATAGTCATGTTGAACAGTTGAAACGTGTCCAAATGCATTTAAAAAATTGGCAAGAATTATGCAGCAAAGAATCTAAGCAAACAAATACACCGAAATCTTTTCCTTCTATAGTGCAGTGTTTCCAACATATTCGTCAAATATACGATAAATCTCAAAACTTGAATATTTTAGTTACAGGTTCCATACATCTAATAGGCGCCACTATATTGTCGTTAGATGAAATGAGCTCAGAATTAAATGACCAACATGCGTAGTTACACCTGTACTTTAGATTTTAATTAAATAGTTTGTAAATTAGAATTAGAATATTATTTAATTTAAGATGTCAGCATTTTAAACTAAAATGTGTAAAGAAATTCTTCGCAAATTTTATACGAAATTATCAAATAAGTTTTGAATCAATTGATTTTGATAACAAATTTATCAGCTAAATGATAAATTTTAGGGCACAATTTACAGCAATAGATTTTTTCACGTGAATAACTTATTAATCATTAAATAAAATTTTGAATTGTACAACACACATGCATACATACATACACAGTATTAATTAATTTACATTTCTATGGGACCAAATTGCAAGATAAAACTTTCAAAATCAATTCATACTAGGTAGAGCTACGCCATAATCAGTAATTCGAACATGCAACTTGCCCCTCGAAATTAAAAGAAAATTATGGGTCTCAACCGAAAGGAAAGCCCTAAAAAAATGAGAAATTCGAAAGTCTGTCTACAAAAGTAGGATTTGGCCGAATATCAATAGATACATACCGGTCTGTTCTACATTCCGAGTGAAATTTCCACTTCTGAATTGTCAAAGCATTGTTGCTGTAAATTTTTATTTTTACCAACAATGCTTTGAACAATTTAGAAGTGAAAATTTCATTCTTAATGTAGAACATACCAGATACATATATAGCGGAGTTAAATTGTCACTTTGATTTTCAACAAAAAAAAAAAAAAAAATAAGGCAAACAGACTAAATGAAGTAATTATGTTAATCAATTTTTCGGTCTGCTTGCCATTGGTTTTAAAAAATAATTATTAGACCGAACAGCAAGCAAATCTTTTTAGACAAAAAAAAAACAAGAAATTTTAAAATCAGTTCATAAATGAATTTGTTATTAGATAATCAATATGGCGGTAGGAACACATTATCACCCGATTTAAAAAAAAAGACATGTGGCACTCGGGGACTGCCGCGGTAAAGCTATTCCATAGCATTTTTTATCAGCTTATGCAATTTCAGCTTTCTAGCTATACTGGAAGTGCCCCATACAAAGAAGGGGCACTCTCGTCCCCCAGGTAAAAAGTGCCTTACTTTAGTATCCTATGTCCTTCTCCTGGTTCTAAGCTACCTGCCCACCAATTTTCAGCCAAATCAGTTCAGCCGTTCCTGAGTTATAAATAGTGTAACTAACACGACTTTCTTTTATATACATACATATATAAATTTCCCCTCAAAAAAACAGAAATCCCGGAAATTTTCCCGGGAAAAGGTGGTAACACTGGACGGGAATTCCCTAAAATTCCAAAGCGGCAACACTGTGCAGTCATCATACATAGACTATGCAAAAAAGAAGTTTTTCACTTCAAAAAACAAAAGACTTAAGAAACAAACTTAGTGTGAGGTTTTTTCGTTTCATAAACAAAAGATTTAAGAAACAAACGTTTCAAAATTTCTTGATTCGGTCGCCTCAAAGCCCGCGATAGAAGCTATGCAATTGCCTAAAAATTATGAAAGTCGGTCCATAAAACGAGGACTTATTTAATAATCAATATTTTGGGGAAACAATTTGCCCTCTGATTTTACAAACAAAAATGTTAAGGGATCAAACTGCTAGCATACTCTTTCAAAAGAAATAGAATTTTGAAAATCGGTTATGCTTCGTTAAACTTTACAAAAAATACACCCGAACTGATCACCTACTCCACTTAAAAATAAATATGCATTCGTCAACAATTTTAGCGAATTTTAATCAAATTTAACAACTCAATTATGAATAATAGCCCCCCAGGATTTTTTTCCGCAATAAAATCGGTATTAATAACAGAAGAAGTGGTAGCAGGAAAAAAAATTTCCGGCGAAATATTTATAATCGAGCTGTTAAATTTTATTGAAAATCGGTAATATCATAAGCCAAAAAAAAAATTGTGAACATCTTCACTATCACGTAACACCATTAATTTACAAAAATTCTCTAAAATCATAAGGGGGTGATGATCAGTATGCGGATTTAAATAATTTTTTACATAAGTCTTAACCCTCTTACATATTTGGGAACGTTTGCCAAATTTGTTTTCGATTTCCAAATATTTTTCAAATTTTTCTGCAATACCAATACTTAGGGATTTAGAATTCTGGCATATCTAAGACAGATTAAGGAAGTACAGTTTCCCTGAGAAATTTTGTATATTCTGGGAAAACTAAGATAGATTATGGAATGAGACATTACACGTTTTTAGGGTATTTGTAATCTGGAAAGAAATTTCTAAGGAAAATAGCCCGATCTCTTCTTTTTGATTTTTCATGTGTAGCAGCATAGTGTTTCTCCGTGCGATTTTGCAAATTCTGGAAATATTAGGATAGATTATTGGATGGGTATACCACTATGTTGAACTGCTCTTCAAAGATATGTGTAGTTTATATACAATGCGACTAGATAGCTGCTTAAAAACCGAGTGTAAATCATTTCTGTAAAAAGCCAACGAACACACCTATCGTATGTCTACATTTATGTGAAATTCCTTAAAATTTCAAATCCTTTTGCTTTATTTCTCAAAAATTGTTTTAAAACTGGTTTCATAGTTCCGCTCCAGGTCCGTTATTTACTTTTAGCTTTCAAATTGCAACAGATGTACTTAAGCACAACAACAACAGCAACTAAAAATTTTCAATAATTTCTGATGCGGAAAATTTTAAAACGTTTTTGTGTGATTGCTTTGGCAACTGTGATGATGTTTGTTTTATTGCATTTAATTTTATTTATTTATTTCATTTGTTGAACAAATTAAAATTAAATTATTTAGAAATCTCTAAATTAATAAATAACTAAAACAAAATAGTTGTCTTCTGTTGAAAAGAAAAACTCATTTTAAGTCTGCCAAAATAAATAAAAAAAAGTGATATTTTCGTAATATTCGTTTGATTTTAAAAGCGAAAATATTTTTTTTTTTTTTTATTATTTATTTGCAAATATTAATTAAACGAATAGAAAAACGAGCAACCAAAAATTTGATTATTTTATCACGACCCATATTTCATAGCTTAAATTATTTTGAAGTAGAAATGTTCAGGTGAGCAATAATTAGCTCACGATCCTGCACAATTAGGCACAACGAAATGATTTGTTTTTCCGATGAACAGATTTTACCGAATCTCGCCTAAAACTTTGCAGGTGCTTGATCGTAGCGGCTACGTTAAGGTTTAAAAAAAATACAGGTCACCTATTACTTTATACATATGTACATATATATATATATAATGAAGTTTTACTTGACACCACAGAGTTGTATTTTTATTACTGAATTAAATGAAAACTTGAGAAGCAAATACATTTCTGTCTACAAATACATCTGTATTCGAAAGTGCATCTCTAAATATGTAAAGGCTTAGCTGCTTTGTTCATTAAAACAAAATTCTATGTAAAATTTCCTGAATTAATTCATTCCAAGGGTGCCAGAAGGGAGTATTTCTTTTGCTTTCGTTTTGAAGAAGAACTTGTTTTGACTTGTCTTTTTGTTTTGTTTACAATTTTTTTAATATAAACAATAACAAAATCTCACGTATATACATGCAAATTTAGACGAAGTTTATTTTTATCTTCGTCTTTTCAAAGCACAATTTTTACAATATATACCCAGCAAACGGTATTAATGTAAATTGGAAAGATTTTAATTAAAAATTTATGGCACACTTTTCAAAATGATTTGGCTGCCATTTAAAGAAAATATGAAGTAGTTTAAACAAAAATCAGACACACGAAATAGGGAAATAGCCACTAAAACGCGAATAAATGCTTTAATAGGGGAAAGTTGGGAAAACGAACAAGCTTTGTAAAAACGAAAAATCCTCAAGCAGAATAAAAAAAATAGTAAAGAAAACGTACGAAAACGAATAATGAAATCACGAAAACAGAAAATAGAAGGAGGAACAGAAAAAATCACCAAAACGAAAAAATACATACTTAAAACGAGAAAACATCGCTAAAAGGCCATAAAACACCAAAAATGTGGAAAAATTGCCACAAAACAGAAAAAAAAAACGATTGGATGATAAATGTCACAAAAACGATTTAAGAAACAGCAAAAAGGACAAAAGTAGCGGGAAAAGTAAAATCACCAAAACGACAACAAGTGATGAAACAGGAAAAATCCAAAATAAAAAATACATATACTGAAACGAAAGAGTTCGTCAAATCGGAAAAAATGTAACAAAACCAAATTAGACGCTGAATTTAAAGAAAAACTTTAACAAAACAAATTTGGCGAAAAAAACGGTTAAAGAAATGTCTAAAAGTCGCTTAAACGAAAATAAAACACAAAAACAGCCAATAATAGTTGAAATGAGATTAACTCTCTAAAAAGAAAAATACCAATAAAACGGGCAACATAATTGTCAAAGGGTTTTAAGGTATTTAACAATATATAATATAAAATTGTTTTACATAGTTGTAATGTTAATTTAGGAGTAACAATTTTTTAAACATCAATTGCAGTTCACATATTTGAAAAGTAATTTAAAATGCAGATATTACAAAACATTTAACCTTGTGTTTGCTGGGTAGATACGAGAACATATTTGCAAGCTACAAGCTTTTTTAAGCTTCTGCTGCACACATATAAAATTTCTTATATGAAACCAATGCAAACATTTTTTTTGTTGGAGGCCTTAAGCTTCGTTTTGTGAATGTCTTAAAACTAGTCTTCGTTTGGTAAGCTACGCACGAACAACACGTTTTCTTGATTTAACATTTTAATACGCACGCGTTCGCGTTTAATTTTTGAAATCAAATTTTAACTACACACAACGAGTTTAACTCAGGTTTAAATAACAATAAAAATATTCAAAGCAAGTTAATTCTCTCTTTGAAACAAAAAAACAAAATAACTTTATCGATATCAAAAAAAGAGTAAGAAAATCCATAAAATTTTTAGGTTTATTTTGGGTGTCTAGCTCGTTTTTGACGCGACTATATTTTTAATTTTTTTCTAGAGTTGCATTTAACGCGAGTCCGGTTAAACCACTATTCGCTGGTTGTTGTCTTAACGTTGGTGGGTATTTCGGCAGAATTAGTTTTAAAAGTGCAATCAATACTCTATAAACTAAATTCAAGTGGAAATTAAATTTAAGAATATTTAAACATTTTTAAAAAACAAACACACAAAATTTAACAAAAATAAGTAAAAAAAGAAGTATAAATATCGTATTTAGGAAAAATTTTAAAAACCTTCACAAAATATTAATAATAAAAATTAAAAAGCAAAAAACTTAACTAACAAACTTAATTGCAATAAAAATATTAATTAACTGATGTGTATTACCAATAATTAAAAAACTAGTTTTGTTTAAAAATTTTAAAAACAAATTTTAAAAACATTTTCATATCTTGACATTGTGTTTCATCTAACTGGTTTTTAATTCAAAGATTTAATGTTCATTAAATTTCTTGCTGTGTCAAATTAATGTTTAATTAATATTTTATTACGGATTTATTGCAGTTGATAGCAAAGGATCACTCAGTGTTTATCACATATTATTATTTGGGATTAATTTCTTTTTTAAAAACACCGTTCAGTTGAAAAAGGTAAGTTAGTAGGTTAAATATACATGTATTAAATAATATTTATATCCGATATAAATATTCATACAAACGATTTTGTATTTCTTATTTAAACAAAACAAGTTTAGATAGAAAGAAAAATAATCATACATAATGAACTTGATTTTTTTTTGTCATATTTTGTAGTTTAATTAAAGATACAATAGGCTAGAAATATTAAGATCATGTACAAAATTTTCAATTCAACAAGGCATATTTGTCCGTTATATGTAAAGAATAAAAAACAGCTTACATAACTTTAAAATAAGAAATCAAACTTGATCAATATTCCACGGTACAGAGGAAAATTAACATAAAATTTAAGTTTTCAATATACATCGTATATGTACATATATGTTTGATGACGATGTCGTATTGCCTGGAGCAAAAGAAAAAATGTACAAATAAAAACTTTCTAAAAACCGAAATTGCTACCCTCTCTAACAGGATGAATGCTTAGAATCTTGTTATTTTGTTTTAGTTGCATGGTGTAATTTGAACAAAATGGCACTCTTAATTTTTCCGATTCTGAAAATGCAGCACTTACAAACATTAAGGTAAAATCTTAATGACTCGTAACTTAATTTATCCATATAATAGTTCATGCCTGTCAAATATTGACACCTTTTTTACATTCATAAACATACATACATACATACATACGCACATATATAACATTTTAATTTAATAGTATGCTATCTATCAATTTTATTAAACTAATATTTAATCTGAATTCATTGTTGTTTTGTTGGAATATGATCAGCTTGGAATTGCAATTATTTATAGGTAAATCATTTAATGAGTTGATCAATAAATATCATAAATCAGTTTGTAGAATAAAAACTTTGAAATAAAAATATTTCGGACTATTTAAGTCATGAAGGCATAGCACTGGTCACTAAAAAACTGTTCCGACAGCGATTGATGATATCCAAGCTAATGTACACAACATCGCCCTCCTTCATCGGTTAGCAGAAACATCGGCGAAGCAAAACAATTAATAAAATACAGCTTAACAAAGTTAATGCGTCTACTTAACACCGGAGGCGCCTCAACACTGCTTTATAAAATTAACATAATGCGCAAAGCAGAGTTGTGAAAGAGTTAAGTCTTCTAAATTTTCAACACCTATCTTCTCTACCCTATCCCTCGCCCTGAGTTCCGGCACAGTTCACTGCATATGTAGGGGTCCTCCCCTGAGTGCTGGTCCTAATTAAAAAAAAAAAAGTGTTAGCCGGCTTATATTTTATTCCTAAAAATCCCCTGATTTCAAATGCTAAATTTTCTTCTCGTACCACAAAACTAAATAAAAATACCCAGTTTGGGGAAAAAAATCCCTTAAAATGGGAATTATGTCGCCAAAATTTACAAGATTTTTGGTTAATTATGCAAGAAAATCATTTTTAAGCGAAGATTTTTCGAAATGCAGCGCGACAACATTTTAAAGATAAATACACGAAATGGATAATTAATAAAAATTTAGTTAATCGTGTGATCATAGCTGCCAAATAAACTTTACACAAAATCGTAAAATTTCATGGAAAATGTCATAAATGCGAAATTCCATTGTTTTTGAAATTTCATATTTTTTTTTTTGACAATATCAATAATAAATACAAATAAATAATAAAATTGATATAAAATAAGTTTTATTCACTGTTTGTAAAGTATGACAGCTACCTGTAACTACAACCTCTTTATCATCATTGTAAAAATAACATTATTAGCTTTCAAACATAATATCGTTGAGATCCATAGCGAGAAGGCATCTTAAGATATTAAAGATTATTTAAATTATCTCAACTTAAATTTATTTTTATAATTCAATGACATCATTATCTTTGTCAGAACCCATGGATATGTATTTCACATTTCAATAAAAAAATTCAACACATTTATTATCACGAAATAGAGGAACTCATTACAACATTTAATAAATATCGACGATCATAAAATTGAATTTGATTAAGATTCGATTTGAAGTGCGATATATAATTTTAGAAAATTTCTTTTTGTAGATTTTGGTTAACACCAAAAGGATCAAATCTTCGCGATCTATTTCTGAAAATGAAATATTTAAATTAAAACAAGATTATGCAAACATTATTTAAAAAAAAAACATGTGGCACTCGGGGACTGCCGCGGTAAAGCTATTGCATAGCATTTTTTATCAACTTATGCAATTATATTATTACGTTTTGTTTAATAACTCCGTTGTTATTCTGGCAATACTGTATGTTAATGAAATCAAAATCAATAGCATACTTTAGGGGTTAACATAATTACATTGGGCGATTTAAATACTTAAAAAAACAAAAGACTTAAGAAACAAACGTTTCAAAATTTCTTGATTCGGTCGCCTCAAAGCCCGCGATAGAATCTATGCAATAGCTTAAAAATCGACAAAAGCCTATAGATCCTGTTTCGACGTGTGCTGTTGTTTGTAATAGAGAATAAATAATACGGGGATTCAAACATCGATGCAAATAAGCATGAAAGATAATTAAATATGGGATAATTAAACAAGTAATTTTGTTATTTTTAAAACTTTATCTGCCTTCTATTGCATAAGTACATATTCATATGTACACACACATATATAATTCGCCTTATATAACTCTAAAATCTCCTGTGGCAAGATTAATAGAATTGTTTTCAACAAAAATTTTCTTTGGCGTATTTAATCTAAACTATTTTTCCGAAAACTTTTGAAATCCTTTTAAGTTTTAGTATTGCTTCATAAAAAATTCAAATTAAGTTGGAAGTGCACAACAAAACTTAACAAATATTCCAGTTTACACCTGTTGCCATGTTTGCTATGCATGCTTTGGCAAATTTTTGCAATATTTTACTGTTTTATTAGTATCACACAAAAACCAGTTAAAAACAAGAAACCTGTTCAATAAATTGGTAAATTAAAAAAAATATAAATACAGATACCCACAACTATGCATAAACTCACTCCATAAGAGTCTTAAATAACTAACCCCAATTTGTACGATTTCAAATATGTAAAATACTATCTAAACATAAGCAAATAAACATATTTGTTTACATACGAACATAGTATTTCCAGCCAATCCGTCCGTCAGACAATCACTCAGTCGCTTGTATGTACAAGTATTGTCTAAGTAACTTGTCGTCGTAAGCGAAAAAATTTTTAAAAATGCTTATTTGAAATTATTATTATTATTTATTCATAAGACTACAATTACTTACATCAAAAACAAAAACAAACAAAAAATATTTCATAAAAATATAATTTAAGCTAAAGTATGATGTCAACATTTAATGGAGATGATAATTTAGGGAGTGTTTGAGCATTTAAAAAAATCTTCTTTCGAAGTTTTTCATAAAATAACACATCAAACAGAATTTATGTATGTATGTATGTACATATGTATGTATGTGACTACGAAGTGGGCTTAAATAAAGATAGTTATCATTAAAAAATTCCAATAACGAAACAACAATCTTAAATATTAATATGCAGGCTGCGTTTTCAGAGCAATATCTGTTTTGGCCAAGCTATTTGTAGTGAGAAAAAAGAAACAGAAATCTATTGAATTTTTCTACTAAAGCAGCAAAATATTAGGGTGATCATTAGAACAAAACTTATTCGATTATGATTAAGTATACGCTCAATTCTTGACAAAACGAATTAGTAAACAGCTGGTGTTATAGTACAGCTGATTATTTTTGTGTAATCTTTTCATGTCAAACTCCATATGCAAAAACGATAACCACTTTGTTTACATTTTTTGTACCACCTGTGATGGCAATCATTAGTCTAAAATATTCTGTGTTCTTCATTGAACGGCCTTTTTAAGATTCACATAAATCCCAACGCAAAGATATAAGCAAATTTAACATTAATATAGTAGCGATATAATTCTCGTATGCAAATTTCTAATACAATTTTTTGTAGACAATAAATACGATCAGAACTGAGTTATCACTTGATTATAATTAAAAAATATTCACATAAGCACTTAGGATGGAAGTGCAGTTACTGCCGAGCGTAACATTGTTCTCAATGCGATGGACGACAAGACGGGTTTACAACGACAAGAGCCTATTCTTTGTTCATGTTGTTTAGATCGGATACGTGTCAGACAACATAAAAAGAATATTTAATAAACACATATTTTTGCAAGTCGCTCCTTCTTTCAAGGCGAATTCATAGTGTATGGCAACTGAAGCACAGGAGAACATTTCGTAACATGGATCTGCTTCAGATGTCAACTTCGCTTTTTATAAATTTTTTGACATCTCTAGGAGATATTTCGAAGCTAAAGTGGAAGTGTTCACACCTAGCATGATTTTACTTTAGTTAGTATATTCTTTAAAAAAAAATAGAGCAAACTCCTTAACTTATACGATAAAGATTTTCCAAATATCCTGCATTATAATTTATGGAAAACTAGAGAGGTACCCTATTATTTTCTAAAGCCTGTACAATTTGTTGCAATATCTCTTTAGCATTTTAAATTCTTCATACATTGTGCAAATGAATAATTGTCATTATTTCTTAATTGTTGTTTTGCGATTTTGTTTATTCAAAAACTTACTTCTTTGTCGTTTATTTTCATTTAGATGCTTTATTGTTCTTGTAACACTTAAAGTTTATTTGAAAATTTTCATTTTTATTGGCGTAAAATGAAACTGCATCTAAATATCAAATCTTAAATGCGGCGGCTTAAGTGTTTTTTTTTTTTTTGCAAATGCAAAATTGAAATAAGATTTCTCATACGAACGTTCGTTCACCACATAACAAGTTGTTTTTTTTTTTTATTTAATTTATTTTCAAGTATGAATGATTGAATGAATGAATGTATTAAGTGTATGACTTCATATTGCCGGGAAACTGGAAGGAAATGTATTGTATATGTTAGTGGTTGTTTTAATGAAATAATTTCACATAATTATAATTAGACGTTATGGCAATTATTTGAAATGTAATGTGTTTTTTTTCTCTTTATTATTTTTGCTTCAATTAGAACCGAAAAAAATTTTGAAAAACGTAAAATAATTGCGAAAATATTTGTGCAGCAAACAGGATATTATAAGAACAATAATCGAATTCACAAACTTTTCTCGCAATAATTCAATTGTTGCATTTGCTGTGTGGCACGTAGCCCCGTCTTGTTGGAACCAAATCTTGTCAAGGTCAACTTCTTCCAATTTCGGTCATAAAAAGTTGGTTATCATCGATCTATACCGCTCTCCATTGACAGTAACGGTGTTACCGATGATTCCACCATACCACAAACCACACCAAACTGTCAATTTAGGTGAATGTAATCGTTTCTCATGAATAATTTGTGGATTTTCTTCGCACCAGAATCGACAGTTTTGTTTATTTAGCGCAGCACTCAGATGAAAGCGGGCCTCACTTGGACGATAATTACGATCATAAAATGGCAAAAGCGCACGAAAAGTTCCAAATGGAGAACGATTATTTTGATAATAAAACTGAATAATTTGTAAACGTTGTTCTTGCGTATATCTCTCCATGATGAAAATGTAAACACTACTATTGGGAAACCTTTTATTTAGGTAGCCTAATGGCGCTTAAGTTACCAATGACTTAAAAATTGATCTGAGTTTAATTTTTTAAATTTTTAGAAAAATCAACACATACAATTATAAAACTAAAAAATGAGTCTTATCCTTGGCTACAATTTCCATATGAATGATAAATAAACATATACCTTGAATGTACAAAATTCTTTAGAGATTATCAAAAATTGATTTAAGCACATAAAACATACAAATTTTTTTACAATTACATATTTTTTTTTTAAATTATGCTAATTGAGTAAAAATAAAATATATTACTTAAAATGTACCGTCAAAACATATTTAAAAGCTGATCTAAAAATGTTAGGACATAAAATCTTACGTAAAACGTATTTTACTCGGTCTATTTTTTTTCCACACAGCGAATTTTCAATAATTTACAATACATATTTACAAATTGCATTTTCTTCAGAGTTTGGTTTTTTTTTAATTACTATTCACGTTACTTTGAGAACCCCTGCCAGTCTTTGTTTAACTTATTTCCCCATTTTGTATTTTATAAATTTATTTATTATTGACACGTTAAATTTTTCTGTTTAACTTCCTTTACTGATTTCCGTTA
Organism: Lypha dubia; assembly: GCA_947311025.1. Lineage (NCBI taxonomy): Eukaryota > Metazoa > Arthropoda > Insecta > Diptera > Tachinidae > Lypha > Lypha dubia. The sequence goes on along the minus strand of OX371262.1, from coordinate 4,483,918 downwards.
AAGAAAAAAGCTAATTGCTTAAACTTATTTTGTTAAAAAATAAATAATTCTTAACTATAAAACAAGCCTTTGTTACTTTTTAAACAATAATTTTTCAAATCTAAAAAAAATGTTTAATAGACCAAAACATGCCGTTTAAATTAAATTAAGGGAATAAAGACTTTTCTTATACCAATTTATAAAACATATTTCATCTATGGTTGATTAAACAATTATTATGTCTGTTGGTATGTATCGAGTATTTATAAAACTTATTAAATGCTTTACAAGAGATAAAGAACTCTTAACGAAAAACGCAATTTAACGTAAAAGACACGAGTATGACGATAAGTTTGTAGAACATGAAGTTTTAAAAATATTTATACGCGCATTAGCATTAGATAACAAACAGTTTAAGAAAATAACTTTAACGATATCTAAGAAAAAAACAAGACATTAATATAAACTTGGGAAACAGATGCACATAAACTGCAATCTTGAACAAAAATGGAATGAAAACAAGTTTTCAACAAGAAATAATACAGAACAAAAAACAAAACTAAAAATTTCTCCACATTCCATTAAAACAAGAAAAGATTTAAAAAAACATAAAGAATGCAGGTTTCAAAAGCGACAACGGGCAACTAACTTTTATTTTATCCAGTCAATTTAAGAATATACATGCACACATAAATAAATACATATGCACATACAGTTAAAAATAGAGACGTGATCAGGAAATACAAAGCCCAGAAATGTTTGTATATAAATTAACTCTGGTTCATTGGCGAAAGCGCGGATTTTAACTGACTTAAAAAAGAGAAGATTTTTTTGTTTGTGTGTTTGTTCCGAAACTAAGCCCTTAAAGCTTCTAAAGTTTATTATTTAAGTTTTCTTAAAAAATTAAGTTGTGTTTGTGTTATTTCCTAAAAAATGGCAGCATCATGAAATATCCCAAAACCCAGCTGTTTAACAAAAATATAGAAAAGTTCCAAAAAATAAACAAATATTTAGCTTCAGGCATGGAATAAGAATAATAAAAGAATTCTAAGAGAATAAAGAAAAAAATACTTAAAAATCAATAACAGATAAATGTGGACTAAAGAAATATAAAATTTCGTAAAACTGACTTTGGTTTTCTACCAACGGCTACAGTTTGATTTGCAACTAAAACACAAGCAGTTCAAAATTATTTGACAGGTTATGCAATTTGACGGCATTTACACTACGGAACTTTGTGGCATGCAACCATATTTCAACACTCTACACTCACTATTGCATGCAAAAAAGTTGTCTAATGTAAGTGCCGTCTTCTACTGAAATTTAAATGAATGATTGTTGATTTAAGTTTATTTAAATGAGGAATAACAAATCACAGTCAGACGATAATAAAACCCCTGTCAAAAAGTAAATATGTACTTATGTTTTGATTTTAACTGAGTGATACATATTATTTTCAATGAAATTAAAGTTCTGATCAGCTGGCTTTACATATTGCCATGTTTTATCTATAAAACTAGTCCTAATTGCATTTAACAAGTTTAATATCATAATTTTTACTATTGTAAGGAAATACAATCTGATCTTTGAAGATTATGTTTTCATTTTTTTTATTTATTTTATAGCCATCAGAAATTACACTATAATTTGATTTTCGTTACAGACTTAATGAAAATATTTTCTGCATTTTATGGGTCACTCAATTAAAGCTGATTCAAGTTAAAACATACTTTATGACTATAGTGCGGACAGTGTTTCCTAGTGTAATTTAAATATTTACTTGAATTTTACTGCCGACAAGTTTAATAGACTGAAACATTTATTATGTAAATTAACTCTGATCTTAATTGGAATATGTTATTAAATTAGTAACATAATTTTATACGTTAACAAAGCCAATTCATATTTGATTCAAGTTAATAAATAATATTAAAACTAGCTAAAAATGCATTCATTTAAAATGTAAAAAAAATTATTAAAAATGCATGGAATATTTAATTGAAATTGAAAAAGAAAACAAAAAAAAACATAAGCCACAAGTCAGAAATTAATTTCAATAATGACCCAATAAGCATCTTGAAAGCAAACAAGAAACGAAAATATTGGATAAACGAAAGTTTAGACTAAGCTTAAAAAACAACAACGCATTTTAACTTTTTTTTTAATGCAAGAAAACGTGGATTTATTAACGGCTTACATATAGAGAAAACAGGGAAAATCAAAAAGACTTAAGCGTCATCTTAAATTGATGCAATCTGAGGTATTATGAGATAAAAATGTAATATAATTATATATGTAAATTAATTACATAATTATCATTACCATTTACGGAATAACTGGAATAATTAAAAAATCGCTCAAATAGAGAAAATGTCGCCAAAACAAAAAATAAACAAAAATAAGCGAAAATATTCTAAGACAAAAAATTAGATTGCCAAAAAAAAAAGTTAAAAATTCATCATTTACCAGAAAAAAACAAATCTTTCCAAAAAATAAATAAATCGCCAAAAACAAAATAATGCTGCCATAACAGGTAAAATAGAAAAAAATAGGCAACAAATCAGCAATGCGGGCAAAAATATCCATAACGAAAAATAAATCGCCGAAACCGAAAATTCCCCGAAATAGCAAAACTTTTCAAGACCTACAGTCCCATAAATGCAAACAAACTTCGCGATAATAAACTATTTATTCTTCTTTCGACCCTCCTACGTTTTTTAAGGCATTAACCCTACGTCTTCACGAGCCATCTACTTGAACATGACTTGAACATAACGTCGGCAGAGAAACGGTAATAATATGTCCACCTTCTATAATGTGGCGAATACTTACAGATGATGTTCATGTGCTGACTAACCATAATTTTTAGTTTGTGAAAGCGTTCACATAGTTCATGTTTTTCTATTTAATGGTTTGTTTTGGGCATTTTTTAAGTGGTAATCGCATTTAAAAGTATTTTTTATGGTTTTCGCTGTTTTTTGTCCAGTATTTGTTGCAAAACAATATTTGATTGAAACATAAGCCGCCATAACCTAAAAAAATAAACTGTCAAAGAGAAAATGGCATTGAATTGCCAACCTCATGGCGAACATTGTTGCTCAGCCATATGTTCGGGCATTGATGTCAGAGCATGGACGAAACATGGACATGAGTGGTCTACAGTAGCCATTAACGATGTCTGACATGATGCTCATACCAAGGTCTTTTCACGATGTCGAAAGAATATTTTAATATTTTTTCATTCGCATAGTTCCATTTTAAATAAAAACAAATTCTAAAATTTCAAAATAAATCAAAATTCTTTCGACGTTGTGAAATCGGTAGTAATTCTGAGGTGGTTTTCGCTGAATTTGACACGTTTTTAGTTGTCATGTTATTTTTATTACCGATTACGCTATTCCTAAATAAAAAGAGAAATGTATGTAGTATGTTCTCATGAAAGCCTCCGGTAAGGCTGGTTATGCACATTGGTGCTGTGCCTGCTGCGGCAGAGGGTAATTGGCTTTTTCCAGACATTACTTTTGTCCAATTACCCATAAAACTAATTATCCCGACTTTGACTCGAATTATTTAATTGAGAAAACATGTATGAATTGAAGAAACTGATAATAATATTCACAATTCCTCAACTAATACGCAATCGAAGTAATACGTTACAGGGTAAATGAAGTCGTTTTTAGTCCATCAAACACTCATCTCTCCCGCCTTTCCCAACTTAATCACGCCTTTATTCTGTGCTTGTGAAGATAATTGAAATATTTGAAGTTTAAGTGAATAAAATTTGAGATAAACATGAAAATATTATATTACCCACATATTTCATAAGCATGTCCGTCGATTTGCTAGCCTTTCTTACATGAATGTATGAATAGATTGTTAAATATTAGTAGCCAGCCATTGTATAAACAAATGAAAGCGTGAAAGTTATTGTTAAATGGTAAGAGTTTGTTGTTGATTTTTTTTCCTGCCAACGTGATGATTGCACGATTAAGTCGTCATATAAAACTTCAGCCAACTCGCAAGTGCAGCAGCCAAAAACAAAAAATATAAATAAATAATTGTAATTGAAAATAAGACGTTTCAAAAATGCATAGACCATAAAAAAATACTATCTCAATCAAGAAAGACATACAAAGTCTTCTACTTAAAGTTTTTCTTGTAAAAACAGAAATAAATGTAACAAAATGAAAACAAATTGCAAGTAATTAAAAGTTAATCAAAATATATTAAAAAAAAACATTAAATGATATACTAAATTTTACAGAAGCTTAATAAATTTTTCAATTGCTAGAAAAATTAAAACTGTTACAGATTAACAAAAAAAGTATTTAGGTTTTGAGTTAAAATTTTAAAAATGTTCTACATAACATGAAAAATATGTATATACATACATGAAGTTTAGGAATATTTTCTTCACTTCTTTTTAATTTAGCAAATTGCTTTCAAGAAAACGTGGTTTAGGAAAATTTCCTTCACTTCTTTTTAATTTAGCAAATTGCGTTCAAGACAAAAAATAAAGGTGCTGAACATGCATTAAAACGTTTGGTGATTTTAAAATCTTTAATCGCTTTCAACGCTACAAGTTACTAGTGTTGTTCTTTTCCCGGGAAAGAGGAATTTTTTAAGTATTGAAATTTTTTTTCAAAACTGTATTAATTTAATAATGAAATCAATTGACATAAAACAAATAACTCTTTTCCACAAATACATACATACTTCTTTTCAACTTAAGAGTTTTGTATTTGCACTTTACCTTAAAAAAAATTTATTTTAAAATAAAATTAACAACAAAGCTATTGAAAAAAAGAAACACTTTAAAAATAAATAACAATTTGGGTCAAAACTGCATAGTTAATATACATTTTTATTGTTATTATTGCTGTTATTTCTTACCATCACAGCAAATATACTAAAGCGCAAAATAATAAAAAAAATTGACTCAAAACAAACAGCTGCCTTTGAGAATTTCAATTGACAATAAAAATAATAAGACTTTAAAAAACAACATACATATGTATGTAAGTAAGTATGTATATACACACATTGTACATCGAAAATTGAAACTAAGTATGTCAACAAAATAAGCATGTTTGTATTTTAAATATCTGAAGAAAAAATAAGTGGATAATATTAAAAATAAAATACTTTTTGGTTTAATTTGGTTTGATTTCTTTTGTATTTAATACAAAACACAATTGGGGTATTCACACTGTTGTCATAAAATCATATGTCATAAAATCATATCACCAAAATATGACAAGTGTGAACACCCCGTCATAATTTAGTGTGCTATGTCATAATTGTGCCCGCTGATAAACATTTAACAACACTGCATTCTTTAGTCGGATTAGTGCGCATACGTTTGCAATTTCGCTTAAATGTAAATGTTTTTATTTAGTCCGACATGTTAGAAAATAATAAATTTCTTGTAAATCTTCTAAAATGCCCATTATCAATTAAAATTTTCAAATTGTTTTTTATCTATACGAACTTGCTGAAATAAATATAAACAAAAGCAGCTGTTGCCGGTAATGAGCTGAAGCATTTTTTTGGACAGTGGCAAGTGGAAAAACGTTCGCAAGCTGTCAGGCAGATCACTTACACAAACACATATATTTATTCTAGTAGTAGTATTATAAGTAGCGCCAGCTTGTAAATATTATCGCCGGCTCGACTGAAGAGTTTCAGCTGCTCGACTAATGTTTCTACTGTTATTTTATGACAAACCACAAACATACCTTAAAAAGTATTATTATGACTTTTTTGCTTGAATCACAACAACAATTTTTTAAACTATTGTAAAATAATAAGTGATTATGACAATATGACTGATATGACTACAGTGTGAACACCTCAAATATGTATACAATACTTTATTGTTTAATTATTTTTAAAACGAACCAGTTTTTCTTATATCTGCCAGCCCTAAATGTAAAGGATATCAAACTGCGCAGTGCTGACAACTTTTCTAACCTAAACTTAACAAGACAACTAAACAGTAAAACGCAAAAAGATGAATATAATGGTTTTAAAGGCAACATTACAACCAGAAAATAGTCAAGAGTAATTTAGAGCCTTTTAAAATATTTTTGTACAAAATATTAAGTAAATTTTTTTTAAACAACAGAAATTCCTGTAACTGATATAATTTACTGTGCATCGACGCTTCTGGCTGCGTGGGTTTGCTTTTTCCAGATTTATTTGGCTCAGCTCGCATTCGACAATAGAAGACAGAGCAGCAGTATCAAAACAAAGTTAAATATATGTACATATGTCTAAATCATTTATTATTCTTAGCTCTCAAATATTTCTCCAATATTTCCTTAACAAAAAATATATTTTCTAAATACATACAAGTTTAACTAAAAACATCTTATATTAAACTGAAGGTTGTATTAATTAAAAAAAAGCATTTGCCGTCGAATCTTTTATGTTAATGCTTGACATTTTTCTCTAGCAACTTGACATTTAATCTTAATTTTTATTATTTTTATTTTTTTTTTTTGTTAGAGAATGAGTATGTACATGTGTAGTATGTATCTAAGTATGTATATATGTATATGTATACGTATGTATGTTTTATTAAACAAAAAAATAAATTAATTAAAAATAACAATGGCAAAAGTATTTTGTTTACACTAACAAAAAAAACAGCGCCTTTAATATTCGTATAATAGCATAATACAAAGCATAATTTAGTTTTGTTATTATAATATAAATTATAACATTTCTTTTACACCTCATTATTATATTTATTTAAATATTTGATTTAAGTTTATCCAACTTAAGATATTTTTTAATTTCTTTGTTATAAATTTTGCGATCATTATGCTCGTAATTCATTATAAATATTTTTTTGAACTCAATGAACCTGTCATCAGTAATATTATTACGAGTAGATTACAACCGCAATACATTGATATTTTTATAACAACAACAACTAATTATTATATTATTAAATGTATTATAAAATCTACATTTGCATCAGCATTGTACGATCCAGTTAAAGAGCTTTTCTTAATAAAGGAAACAGTAATTTTCAAAGGAAAAATACCATAATTGAATAACTGAATGAATGGAACGGATAGCTCAATTATTAAAATTGCAATTATAAAAATACATGCGCAATATTATTATTATCTTGATTAAATGTAATAATAATTAAGTTTTAAGCAAAGTAAGAAAATAGCTGAACAAAAATTAAATCAATTTAATACCTATAAAGCGTTAAAAAAAACTCCGAAATATCTGTACACTTAGAACATAAATTTAACTATAACCCAGTGAAAATTGCAAAAAAAATGGCAATAATTGTATTTTGTGAATTTTCTGCTCAAAAAAAGTCAAATGGCTTTAATATTTGGTGTGGACTATGCCCTTGTATAGGAACATCGATTAACAAGCAATACAGGACAATTGAAAAACAAAAAAATATTTGTTGCTGTCATTTTGAACAAAGGCTATGTATGTCTCCCAGTGAAAATTGCTAAAACAAAAAATGGCAATAATTGTATTTTTGCAAATGGCTTTAGTATTTGGCGTGAACTATGCCCTTGTATAGGAACATTTACAGATTGATAACGTGTTCTCATCACATTTGTGTTATCAACGTTGTTAAATATCGTAATAAATCAAAGCTAAATTATTTAAAAGAACTTGCATAACAGTTACTTTTTATAATAGTTACTTTTTAAATAGGTTTTTATTATAGGTTCTTTTATAAAAGGTACCTTATATAAAAGGAACTTTTAATATAGGTACTTTTTTATGCAAGTTTTTGTTATAGAAGATACTTTTAATGAAAGGTACTTTTCAATAAAGGTACTTTTCATAAAACGCACTTTTTGTAATAAGAGGTTCTATTTTATAAAAACTACTTTTAATAAAAGGAGCTTTTTATAAGAGATACTCTTTATAAAAGTTACATTTTGGGTTTGCCAAGAATTTTTCACCGAATCACAGCTTTTGACATTTTTTTAGCAAATCCTGGGAAAATAACCGGATCACAATTAACATCCTTAATCAAGCCCAAAATTAAAATATAAGAAAGGAAATGACGGGAAAATATTTTGTTAAATCACTCTTTTGGTGGGATCCAAAACGAAGAGCAATCAGTGCTTTTAAATATATTATTTAAAAGTATTGGCAACACTGATTACCTATGACACTTCATTCACATCCTTATCTCAATTGCATAAACTTATTAATATTTTCACATTTCCGTTTCAATCAATTATGTTACGCTTATTTTCGTTTCTGTTTTTCTTACTATGAAAATTTGCTGCTGATCTGCGAAATGAACTTGAAAATTAGTTTTTGCATACATTTTTTTCTCGTTGCTAATTTAAAGTCTTAAGCTACGTTCACATTTATCAAATATTTGCTCAAAAAAACGTAACCAATAGTTTTTCTTAGGGATAGTGTCATTTAACACGATTTTTATATTACAAAATAAAATTAATTCTTCTCCAAAAGAGTATTTTTATACAGTTTTTAAAAAATTCGAACCCAAAATTAAAAATATATTGGATTTAAAGGAAATAAATTATTAGTTTTTTTCTTGGTTACGTTTTTTTCGACAAATATTTGATAAATGTGAACGTAGCTTTAAAAAATTATTGTATCTTCGCCAAACAATGCGTTTTTTTTATAATCTCTTGTTGTGAATAGTTTTCTTCACCTTGAATAGTTTAATAAAGTTTTTTTTTCGTCGTTGTTCATCAGATATGCAAGTTGTTGTAACTTTAAGGGGAAACAATAATAACAACAACAACAACAAAAGGTTAATGCACTTCATAAGTTTTAAGATAGTTTATTAAAGAAAATAAGCAAAAACAAGCATTATGTTGCATGTTTAGACATGCAAACAACATGACAATAACATAAATATTAAACAAGAAAAAAATCTCATGTCAACAATGGCAATTAAGTTTGTTGCGACACAGGTGTTTTTATTATAAAAGTTAACTTAAATTGATATTTATCGCTTGTAATTGAGATAATTTGAAAAAAAAATACATTTTCGTTTAGAAAACAAAATTCTTTTAAATCTCTCAATGAGATAAAGAGGAAATTATTTTTCGCCTGTTTTATTAGGAAGAAATTTAAAAAAACATTTCAATAACTTTAGGGTTATCTATCTGGCATGTACTACATACATATAAGGTAGGTATTTTAAAGAAGTTCAAGTTTTATTTCGATTTTTCCAAAGATCTTGTTGTTAAGATTCCTTAAAAGATTTTGAAAATCGCTTCCAATATTTTATTATCATTTATTTTTATTTCTGTATTTTCTTACAATTTCTTTATGCGTATGTATTTTACTCAAGTTTATTAACCAACAAGTTGCCATTTTAGCATTTATTAACAAACATACATGTATTATTTTCTTGGGCTAAACAAAACATTGACCATATTTGTAAAGACATACATATAAAGAGAAATTTGTTTTCACACATTTTAAATTTATTAAAAGAAATATATACAAACACTCCCTCTAAGCGAAATCAGCTTTGACAATAAAACATGATGTAAAAAAAACAAGACATATTTTTTTCTATTAAAACATACAAAACTGGCAGCAAAATGCTTTAACACAGAAATTATTACTACACACACAACAACACACACTGTTTTAAAGCAAAATATTTTGAAAACCATCAAAGATATAAGTAGAAATTTCATATCTATTTAGCGTTTTTTGTGAGATTTTACGTTTTAGCGATTTTTTTTTTCGTTTTAGCGTTTTTACCCTTTTGGTTTTAGAGACTTTTTGTCGTTTTTTGTGATTTGTTTCTTGTTTTGATGATTTTTTGACATTCAGTGCTATTTACCCGTTTTAGCGTTTTCTTCTCGTTTTGGTAATTTTTTATCTATTCAACACTTTTTCGTTTCATTTTCTTCTTTTATGTTTTTATTTTTAACTCCCGTCCAAATATATGAAAATTAAATAAATTTATGTATAGGCAATCTGTGAGAGCCTCTAGTATTTCTATTAACATGGCATTTTTTACATTTCAATGACCTTTTTCTGGAGTAAATGTGGTTGGATACCTGTCTGGATGATTGACTTTGTGGTAAATTGTTTTTTTTTATAGCTTAATGTTGATCAACTTTGTATAGATAAACAACTACTCGTACTTGCTGACTATGGCTTTAAAAATTTCCAGATACTCGTATATTCAATTAACTGTTTTGTTTACAAAAATGTGAGTTAAGAAAAATGTGGTAAAATGTTTAAAACAAAACAAAAAGTTATGCTTTAAAAATTTCAACTGGTTTTATTATTTTAATAATTTTTTTTCTTGGTGTCTCTATCGATCCTAATTTTAATATAATTTCGAAATTATTCATGGTAAATATTTTTAAATTCATTAATAATTTAGCTTGTGATAAAGAAAACAACGGAGAGAAATATTCAAACTAAAAACTATTTACATATTATGATATAACTACCAAACTGCATAACTGACAAACTATAAGGTGCTTTTTTGAAGGTGGATAACTTTAAGTTAGCAACAAAGGCGTTTAGACAGTTGCCGCTTATCGCGTAGTTACCCTGCAGACATAGTTTGATGTTTTTAAGCTATTGCATAGCTTCTATCGCGGGCTTTGTGGCGACCGAATCAAGAAATTTTGAAAAGTTTGTTTCTTAAGTCTTTTGTTTATGAAACGAAAAACCCTGCAATTTGTCTTTGAAACGAAAAAACCTGGCACTAAGTTTGTTTCTTAAGTCTTTTGTTTTTTGAAGTGAAAACTTCTTTTTTGTATAGTCTATGTATGATGACTATACAGTGTTGCCGCTTTGGAAATTTTTTGGAAGTTCCAGTGTTGTCACTTTTCCCCGAAAATTTTCCGGGATTTTGAGGGGATTTTTGTCAAATTTTTTGGGAATTGCCGTCCAGTGTTGCCACTTTTTCCCGGGAAATTTTCCGGGACTTCTGTGTTTTTGAGGGGATTTTTATATATGTATATAAAAGAAAGTCGTGTTAGTTACACTATTTATAACTCAAGAACGGCTAAACTGATTTGGCTGAAAATTGGTGAGCAGGTAGCTTAGAACCAGGAGAAGGACATAGGATACTAAGGTAAGGCACTTTCTACCTGGGGGGACTAGGGTCAATCTTCTTTGTATGGGGAACTTCCAGTATAGCTAGAAAGCTGAAATTGAAATTGCATAACTTGATAAAAAATGCTATGCAATAGCTTTACTGCGGCAGTCCCCGAGTGCCAAACGTCTTTTTTTATGAATATGAAAGATTTGTTTTATTAAAATAATCTTTTAATACAAAAGAACATATGTACATATTTAGATAAAAAAAACAAATTCCTAAGGGGTGCTAAATTTTCCGCAGCACTGGCTGTGACATAAAAAGACGAAAATGTCTTCTTCGATATGTTTTTAAATTTTTAAAATATCTTCACCACAGAAATACTTATGATTTTTTCAACGGCTAAATGCAAAATGGAAGTAGTTATTATTTTTTCTTCGGTGTTTCTGGAATGTTTTTTTTTTTTTTGATAATTATAGTACTATTTTACCTTTACACGAAATCATCCTAACGGTATAATAGAGTGAACTGCAGAGAAATTTGTAAAAAATGGACCAGCAGCGTTGCCAGTTTAGCATTATTAATGGCAAATTTAACATTTTAAACTAATTTAGAATACAGAAAATGCTTCTAACATATTTTAAAAACTGTTCAGCATTATGTTAGTAGTATATTTTTAATTAAAAAAACTGGGAAAATAGGGGAAACGTAAAGACAATATCCGATTTATATACATATGTATGTATGTACGTATGTATATATAAGTATATACAAGTTTCGGCAATAGATAGCAGCCAAAAAAATCGTATTCAAGTTCAGATGAATAATATTAACGTAACCGCCTAAATTACGGGTCATATTAGCCAAGCTCTTTAAAAAAAATCTGAGTGTGATTAAGAAAATATGAAAACGGATTTGAATGAAACGCATTAAAACTGCCATATTTGACTTAGTTTTATTCAAAAGATATTTTCATTGCGCTGTAGCAGCCAAGTAAAGATTTTTGTTATAAACATCTAGCATTTTTTTGTCAGCAGATTTTGCTAAAACTGACTATATGGCACTACATGTCCGAAATCATATTCAAAATCTAACTATATATCTAAAATTTACGGCTAATAAAATTATTTGTTTTTTATTTTTCGTCTAAAAAATAGTTCCCTATATAATACAACATGTTTCTTTTTTTATTTTCAATTGTTGCTGTATTTTTTTTTTTCATAAATTAATTACATAACCACCATAAATAATATAAATAAGCAATTGTTAACAACAACGACAAAAAGTCAACAAACTTGCAATAAATACAAAATAAAAATTATAGTTTGTTTATAACAAAAAGAAAAAGGAAAATAATATGCTACAAAAATGTTTATGCACACTTTTATAATGACGTTAGTTTTTTTTTCTTTTGGATTTTAATGAATTACAGAAAAAGTATTTTTGGCAGAAAATTAAAATAAAATTCATTAGTTATAAACTAAAATTTATGATGAAGATAAAAAAAAAGTTATTAAAATATTTAATTAAGACTCAAGTTGATGTACTAAGACACAAACGAGATGTACATACATATACATACATATATGTAATTAGGTGGCTCTGCAGGAGGTATTAGTTTTTCCATTAAAAGACTTTAATGGATCTGAAATCCAAATGAGAATTTATTGTGAATATCAAGCTACATACATATTTATGCACTTATGTTTGCTTTGGTAGCATAACTAGAAAGTATATCATACAGTGGGAAACATTTAAATGCGCCCAGGTTAAATAAATTTCCCGTTTTAATGCGCAAAAGATGCTGACAACAAAGATACCCTCTCTATTTATTGCACTAATTAATTCCTGTATTTAATTTTCATAAAAAATATTTGCAATCTCGTCTTACAGATCTAACTAACAAGTAGTGAGTTAAAGCATGCTATTCTGACGACTTTCGTAAACAACGTTGTTCTGTTCTGTCGTGTATGTAAAAATCCAAAAATCTGATTATTAACATTTACGAACTTTAGCCTGTATACATATTAACAAATATTAATAATAAGCAGTTCGTAGTAATTTAAAAAATTACAATTAATATCCAAATTGATGTTGAAATTTTAACAATATCTAATTCTTTTTATACTTTAGGAACTTTAGTAGATAAAAATCACTACAAATTAATTAATTTTGTTTCAAATTTAAATGCATTCATAACCTGAAAACCTGAAATCGCCAACTTACAAAATTTTCTCCAACTCTCTTTTTTTTAAATGAATAATTTGTTATTTTCGTTTGTGTTTTTCTACATAGAGAAGAACTAACATAAAAAAATTATATATTCCATACACTGATATTTGCAATGACCATAAATCCTCCTCTCTTTCTGCATTCCACTGCAATTTATTCCTAGTTGGTTGAAAAGCTAAACAAACTAAAAATCTCTACATGAATGAATTCAAGTTAAATACGAGTAGTATGTGTTTGGCTTTGCTGACTGGAATTCTTGCGAAAACGTGCTGCTGTATTGTTTTATTCGCAGCACCAAGTCAACATACATTTTATTGTGTCCATGTCTTGTTTTTTTATTTTTTTAAGTTACACATCCATGTTCGTATAGTATGCCAGTAACCGTTCCAAAAAAGGTGTGTTCTTCTATAGCAATTCTTCAATTGCTTTGTTTATCTATTTGTTGGCATTTTTCTTCAATAAGGTTAGTGGGTTACTTGGAATTTAACGCATGACTTTATGGACAAATTGTACAGATAAAGAGGATGTAGTAACAAGACATAAATTGCAACTATTAAAAATATGCACAAAGAAATATGTATAACTAATCAAAAATTTACAAATCATTTCGACTAAAAAAAAATAAAATTTGCACGGTCTAGATTTTTAGCCTCTGCGACTTCAATCAAATTCTAAAATTCAGCAGAGGCCTGTATGAGTAAAATTTGGACGACGTTAAATTTGTAAAATTTTTAATGGCCTTTAACAAAACGTATTTAGGCAAGAAAATTGTGCAACGTTATTGGCAACATTGTTCATTGCTTCTTTTACTTTTTCGCTGTGGGACGAATTTATACAATAATAAAAATATTTAATAATATTGTATACTATATGGACCACGTTAGTACGAAGATACTCGTATAACAGTCATTTATTACCAGTGATGTCAATTTAAAAGCGATACTACGTTTAAAATTTAGGTAAATTTAATTTATTTTATTCGATCTTTTTCATAAAAGTTTTCAGCAATTTTTAAAAGATTCTAGATTATTTTCTTCCTTTGTATCCACATTTTTAAATTGTTTAAATTTTCTTTGAAAAATTACTGACAGTGTAAACGTTCCTTTATAATGTATTTATTAAAAAAAATATCTAAAATATTAACTGCTGCTGATGACCACAAATACAATTAACTATTCGTATCTTTTAAAAGTGTTAACAACAACAGTTTCTACACTGAACGGAACTAATACATATTGATATGAAAAAAAGATTTGATCATTTTCGCTTCGCCATGAGTTTCTATTATTTATTTTAAAGGTAGTTTCTTGAAGTTTTCGTTTGTTTTATTTGAAAGTATGCGCCGTTGTATTACGTTAGTATAAAGGCAACTTTGTTGCTTTAAACTTAATTAATTTTTAATTAACTAAAGAAACAAGTATCAAATAATAAAAAAAAGTTTGTGCACAATGTTTGCTAAGCTTACTGGGCCAAATAGTAAAAACAAAATTATTAAGAATTTTTGGTATATTACAGTTGCAAATTTTTTATAAATTTTAAAAGTTGTTCGAATTAAGTGATAACTGTACAAAAATTTTCAAAAAATGCGCCCCTGGTTGTCAATTCGCTTTGTTTAGAGCATTAGCTGGCAACCTCACACGCAATGCACTTTATTATATAACGGTATTTTATGAACATAAATAGTGCAGTACACTTAGTATTCACGGATGGCTCCAAACGGGGATCCAGGGTTTGCCGGGGTGTCTACATTGAGGAATTCGGGATCAAGATTTCCTTCAGGCTCCCGGACGAATGAAGCATCTTAAAAGCTGAAATATCCGCCATCAAAAAGGCAACAAATTGGCTACTGTACTATCGGATAACGAACAGAGTTATTCAAATCATAACCGACAGCAAACCGGCAATAATTGCACTCTCGGGTGTGTATACAACATCCCTTCTTACCCTGGAATGTAGGAAGTCACTTAATACAGTGGATAATAATTCTAGCGTTACCCTTATATGGATAAGGGGACACGGGGAAAAAATAGGCAACTTCATCGCTGACAATCTGGCCAGGAGAGGCACAGAGCAAGAGGTTGTTGATATTGACAACTTCTGTGGTCCTCTGCTCTTGGCCTGCTGAAAGCGAATTGATGAAGCTCTTATGCAGATGGCACAAACCAGATGGTTTAATGAGCCAACCTGCACCACAGCAAGGACATTATGACGTCAACAGAACCAAAAATCTGTTGAAATACCCCAAAACGCAATTGCGCAATCTTGTGGCCACAATCACAGGACACTGCACCTTCGGTAACCATGCCAGACGCATGGGTCTACCATATAACGAATTCTGCTCCAGCTATAATGACGAGGAAGAAGAAGAAAGCATCGCACACCTTCTACGCCTCTGCCCAGCTATGGAGGATCACCGCCTCCGCTTTCTAGACAGAAGATCCTTCAGTACCCTCTCCGAGCTCTCAGTTGTGGAACTCGGTACCCTTAGCTCCTTTATCAGGAGCAGTGGATGGTTTGCCCAATAGCGGGTTTGACATCTTGCCCGTTTCACTGCAAGACTCACCCCTTGCTTCGACTTTTCCCACCTGTTTTCTATGTCTCTCTTTTACCTACTCTTCTTTACACTCCTCTAATCTCTCTTTCTCTAATGCTATCCTTCACTACAGGCAACACAACGGCACCACATCAGGACCCAAGTGAGCTGGAATCTAATCTTCCTCTTACCAGCAGCCTGCTAACCTAACCTAGTGGTTTGGTATCAAAATATTGGTATTATCGAGCAATTTCCAAAAGGCAATATATAAATAATTGCAAAATGGCAGTTTTTAAAATACGAACTGAAAGCCTCCCATGCTGAGAATCGTTCAATAAAATTGGCAGTAATAAGTTGGTGTTTTGAAACCGTTAGTTTTGCAAAACAGGGGTGTATAGTTATTGGAGAAAACAATAAAGGTTTTTTTCTTTTTAAAAATATTCTTTGTAACAGCTTTTTAATTAGTTTTTTTTTGTGGGTGTTTATGATTAAGGAAAACAATTGCTTAGCAAACTTTTTTCAAGCTAAGGATTTTATCGAAATATATAAATTTTTCGTTTAGCATTTGTTTGCAAATAATGAAAGTTGTAAATGAAAACTAACAAAGTTTTTTTTAACAATAATTACAGCGTATTACAACGAAAATTAACAATGTGCAACGAACCAAATGGGGGACTGGCTTGGCTGTCTTAGTTTTTTTTTTCTTTTCTACAATAACAATCACCCAAGTGTCCATATGACGTACATACATACATACATACGTATACATATTCGAGTACATATAATATTTTAAAAGTTAGAGGCATGAAGGCATGCAACCAACTACTACACTACGCATTGGCAAGCTAGAAAAAGCTCAAAAACATAGCCATACATACATACATATGTATATATGAATGTATTTATAAAAAACTAAATTTATTTATTAAAAAATGCTAGGCATAAGAAGAAAATTTAAAAATCATTACTTACAGAAATACAAATATGTAGACAAGTACAACAAAGCAAAATGCAACTTAAAACTTTCTTTAGAAATAAACTGCAGTTATACTGGTGGTATTCAAAATCCCGGAAATGATAACAGAAAAATTTTGTTTTGTTGTTAATTTCTTCTTTTTCAGTAAATGTTAAAGCAACAAGCCTAGGAAATACATATGTTTAGATTTGATTAGAAATTTTAACATTTGTAAAAACAGTGTTAAATATAAAAAATGTACATATGCAGTTTTATGTTTCATAGTGTTTTAACTTTCGTTTTTTTTTTTATTTATTTTACACCTTAAATTTTTGATTATATAAACAACAAAAATGTTTGATATTGTTTGCGAACAAGTGTAGCATTATATGTATGTCTGTAGATATGTATGTGCATATATTTTTTTTAAATAAAGCCAAACTAACCACTATTATGTATGTACTTTTAAAGAAAAACACAAAAATAAAATGAAAGAAAAAAAACGGCCACTACCAATTAAGCAATGCAACCAAACGTAACGTTAAATATTAATTATTAAAAAACAAACAACAAATTTTAAAATAAATTATTAAACGTACATACATATCAAATGTTCGAAGCTGATAAAGCTTGCACATATGTTCACACATACATACATGCAAGTTTTTTTTTTTTGTTTTCTTTGAAGGTATCACTTTTTCGAGACAAAAATTTATAGAACGTGACTGTAATTATTTGTTTTATAAATTAAATATAACTAATTCAAATATTTATTTATTATTGATAAATTTAATAAAACTCTCAATTTTTAAAAGTTTTTAAATTTATTCCAAAATTTTCTGGGTCTTAATAAGAACAAAATGGGAAGTTAGCAAGTTTATTCTCAATTGTTTTGTATTTATGTACATATACATATGTATGTATGTGTGCATGTATGTTGTAATTATGTATATGATTTGATTTATGCAAATCATGATGATTATTTTCCCGTTTCCTTCTTGGGTTCTACATATGGGCATTTCCACAGAAATGTCTACTTTGGGTCACGTAACGTCACCATGCAACTAAACTTGTATTTTAGAGCCATGCTGCTCGAATTTTCCCTACTCTTACTAAATGTTGACGCAATTACTAGTGTATGATAAAATACAAAAAAGAAGATAATATACAAAATTTTCTTCAAGAAACAAGCTTAATGGCTTGGTGACGTTACGTGACAAAAAGTAGACTTTTCTGTGGAAATGCCCATATATTAACATAAAATACTCTTTACCGATATACATACATATGTATGTATGTATATGCCGTTGCACATGTTTGCATTTTTGTGTGTGTTACTTCTACTTACATATTTACATCTGTACATATATATATATATATCCATACATATATGTATGTACTTATGTTTATTTCCCTTTTTTGGCAAAGTTGTTAATGTAACAACAATTTTTTTTTGCAATTACAGTTAGATACTCGTAAAAAAGAAGAATTAATGTCAATTGCAGTAATTTTTTACGTTACTTTTATGTAGTGATGCCATACATATATCGCAAATTACATGGAAAATAAATATAATTTTTTAAACGTTTTTTATATCATTACCTTATTATAGAAAGGTTTTAAGTAATTTTTTTAAATGGCTTTTTATTTTTTTTTTTTTTGTTTACATCTCCCAAGAAGTTCTGATTTAACACAATTAGACTATTTATTGTGGGGTTATCTTCAAGCTTTACGAAGTCTATATTGAACGTACCATTCATGACATACGACTTGATTTTGTGTAAAAAGTGCTCGAAAATTGGGTTCATCGAATTCGTTCATGCAGAAGAAGTAATTGTATCGACTGTACTTCACATTAAATAAAAAACTTTTGAATTTCCTTAACAATAAGTGTGTTTTTTTTAAGAAATCATATCACTCTTATTGGAAAACCTTATACATAGTATGTATGTACATATGTATATGTAATTAATTCCTTTCTTACAAGAAACATTTTTAGAGCTTCGTATCATGTCTAATATGTATATATGTATGTACATACTCGTACCTAAATATTTGGCTACTCTTATTTATTTGTAAATGTTTTGAAACAATCAAAATTATTGTCCTCAGATACATGAATAGTACTTATAAGTTTTGAAAAGGCGCTAATTAAGCTCTATCTTTAATGAATATAAGTCTTATTTATATTATATGTATTATATTATAAGTATACAATGTACTACATACATATACATATATATACATATGTAAGTATGTATGCCAATAGTATGTTTCTTCTATTGCCGTAGTGACACGTACCTAGGAAAAATGTATGACAAAAGCCATTCCAAATAATAATGCTTAAATATACATATATATGTATGTTTGTATGTAAATATGCCACCTTGATTGAACCCATGCATAAAACATTTCATTATTCATAGATTTCGAGTACGTTCATATGAGTGTATGTACATACATCTGTATGTATGTAAGAATATTAAAATTTCATTTTAATTTTGTTTTATATAAATTAAAACTGTTTTTAAATTCTGTTTTAGTTATGTAATCTTATGAAATATCCCATAAATTTACCGAAAAACATTTTTGTTTTATTTACTCTTTTCTACAAGAAAAACAAAAACTCAAAACTTTAGACTTAGTACATAATACGATCTGTCAGAAACAAAATCGTGTATGCTCAAAAACTGGGATAGTGAAGACGGAATGTGGTACAAACAAATGCTACAAGACAAAAAGCACAGACGGACATATTTTTCAAATACTCCCTACCAAACTGCTTGTTACATATGAATAGTATTGCAAAAAAACCTGGCCACCTGGTAAAATTTATTCGTCTTGCTGCAAAGGTTTCACTTTTTTATTTGATTTCTTCTTATTAAACTTTTGCTTTCAATTGTATTCATTACGAAATACATACATATTTATTTTTCTTTTATTAATGCGTATATTTGTTGTTGCAGTTTCTCCTTAATGTAAACAACATTAAAAAAAATTTCAATTTGGTAATAAAGTGCGGTATAGTTATCCAAAATGAATGGTACGTCTAAAATTTAATTCAAATAATTGTCAATCCAAATATGGCGTACTGCCGCCATTATGAAACAAACGGAATTTATTCATACAAACAAACAAAAGCTTCCGTTGTGACAAAAATTCATTTTACTTTTTTTTTAATGTGTTGCAGGTATTTTCCGTACAACATTTTAGAAAAAAAAAATTTTTTTTATTCATTTGGTACTCAATATCAAAATTATATGGTTGAAAATAATGATCAATTATTTTAAAACTATTTTGGGCTTGCTACTCCATGGATACGAAGTAAATAGTTACAAGTTTTTTTTTTTTTTTTTGTTAATGGCTATTTGTGTCTTAAGATTGTGTTAAAAAGACGCATTAAGGTTTTGTTTTATAAATTAATGTTTTTTATTTGCATTATTTAGCCTTTGAATTTCGTTCGTGTTCGTATTCGTGTTCAAATGTTAGCAACTTTATTTATTTGTTATTACTAATATTGAAAATTTTCACTTTAAATAATATTTTGTGTAATTTGTCTACGCTTCATTTGTTTTTAGCCTCGTTTTGTTTAAAAATACCTGTCTTGCTTTTTTATTTATTGCTTTTTGCCCCTCCGTAAACAAGCTATAAATAAATTTATAAAAATGTTTAAACTTTTTATTCAAAAAGCAGAAATCAAGTTTAAAAACCTTTGAAGTCAAGTTTGTAAAATATTTAATACCAGTCTTTAGAAAAATATTTACATTATATTTTTAATTAATTATTAGCAATTTAATTAAAATCAAACAATTTTTTGTTTTATAAAAAAAGTTGTATTTTTAGACAAGTAAATTAAGTTATTTATTTTTTATTTATTACATTTACAATCCGTCCTAACTTTTTAAAGTTGTGAAAATGACTTTATTGTTAAGCTAACGTTTGAGAAGAATTGTTTTTTAGTAAAATTAGCCGAGCTCGATTCTAAATGGGCTTGTCTGAGTTTTTAAGTTTAGCCTGGATGGAAAATTTTGGATAAAATGATTCCAATAATATTTCACATGGCTATTAAGGAGGTGCTATTGAGTTTAAGACTACAGTTTGGATCTTATATAAGGTTTTCCAATAGGGTTGATATGATTTTGAAGTGACGTTTCGGCCATTTGTAATATGTCATGATCTGTCATTTGTTTTTCATGGTATTCAGTAGTGTTTACAATTTCAACATGGAGAGATATACGCAAGAACAACGTTGCTGATTTTGCCTTGAAACAACTTGAAAACGATAACGATTTTCTTAAGAAAATCATCTTCTCCGATGAGGCTCACTTTCATCTGAGTGGTGCGGTAAATAAACAAATTATACATGAAAAAACATTACATTCACCTAAATTGCCAGTTTGGTGTGGTTTTTGGTCTGGTGGAATCATCGGTCCGTACTTCTTTCGAAATGAAGCTGGTAACACCGTCACTGTCAATGGAGAGCGGTATAGATCGATGATAACCAACTTTTTATGATCGAAATTGGAAGAAGTTGATATTGACAACATTTGGTTCCAACAAGACGGGGCTACGTGCCACACAACAAATGCAACAATTGAATTATTGCGAGAAAAGTTTGGAAATTAGAATTGTGATATTGAATGGCCTCCAAGAAGTTGTGATTTAACAACATTAGACTATTTTCTGTAGGGTTATTAGAAGGCAATGGTCTTTCGAAATAAACTAGACTCTCTTCAAGCTTTACAAGTCAATATTGAACGTGCCATTAATGACATACGACTTGATTTAGTGGAAAAAGTGCTCGAAAATTGCGTCGAGTCGTGGAGGCCATTTGAATGACGTTTTATTTGGAATTTAATTGTATCTATTGTACTTCACATTAAATAAAAAACTTTTGAATTTCCTTAACGATAAGTGTGTTTTTTTTTTAAAGAAATCATATCACTCTTATTGGAAAACCTTTTATATTTAGCTCGAGCAAAGCCTCAAAACCCTAAATTGGGTCACTTCGGGCCTATGAAAAATTCGAACTCATGATGCCAACTGTTTTGATCTGATAAGTTTTATCTATCCAAGAACTAAATAAAGTATGTATATGACATTTATTAGTTTCCGCTAAGATATTCCATAAAAAAATAATTAAAATTTAACTTAATTTGTTCCACTGTTTTGCTAATGGGAAAATCAAACAACATTTCACAAGAAAACAATTTCTCAAGTACATATTTCCAAAAATAATTAAAATAACAAGATTTTTTCAAGCTCAAAAAAATCCCATTATTGGGATTTCTAAAAATTTCTTTCGGAATTCCTAAATTTTCTGAATAATATTTATTCTCTTAATATCTTTAATTAACTACATAATTTTCCAACTTAGTGCGAATTTCTAGTCGAAAATATTGTGAAATAAAAATTTTACAGCATCCATTTTCTGACACTTTAATGTGTGATCTCAGTATTATTTTTTGTGAAAAATATCTATGGGAAGCTCTTGTTCTAATGTATTTGCATAGCACATGTTTTTTTTATTTTTTTTTTTTTTTCTTAAAATTTTTCGTTATTGAAACAACAATATCATTTCAAAATAGACAATTTCTTTGTAAGCTTGAGACTTAATAAAGTCTTAAATATTTCCAACAATATTTTACACCTGGCAAAAAATAAGAAGGAAAAAATTTTGAAAATACTAACAAATCCCAATATCGTTTTTAAGGAATTTGTGGGGTTTTCAGATGGTTTTTATTTTCTTCCCATTAATTACATCGTTTCCCATTTGAGTCAAAAGTTGTGGTCAAAAATAATGTAAAAATTTTTTGGGGTTGAAAATAATAAACATAGCATTCTGGATGTACATATACTTACATATATTTATATATATGCATTGAAATAGATGGGCACTTGCGTCGTAATCGGGATTTATATTTTGAAATTTAAAAAGTTTTTAATACTAGTTGAATAGCTGACTACAACTTTTTAAAGCAAGATATTATTTTGATAAAATGTTTAACTTACCGAAAGCTAATTGTGTTTGTACTTGTAATTTTCTGATGTTATTTATATTCAATAAAAATCGAATCTTGAAATTTTCACAACTTGAGATTCCAGCCAAATGTTTTCATTAATAAATTCAAATCTGAAACAAATGTACTTAATTAGAAATTTGAAAAATGATTTAAAAAATATTGTAGAATTAACAGAACAACAAGAACAGCAAATTTTACCAATAATACGAAGAAAATATTGAAAAAATGCCTTACAAAATTACAAATTTAATTGAACATTTTTATTTAACTCCTGATGAGTTATCACAAACACTAACATCGAAATTTTAATTTACTCTTCTTTCAGCAATGCCATAATGGAACCAATGACTGCCCTAGTATTGGCCTTTCAACTTTTGGCCCTCTTCTCCATAGCAGGAGCTCTTATTATCTATCTTATCTGTAAAGTACGCGAGGAAAGTGTCGAAAAAGCCGAACAAGTGAAATCAAATACGGTACTGGTAACTAGTGCCGATACAGCACTGGGTCTTCAACTATGTACCCACTTGGCAAGCAAAGGCTGCCGCGTAGTGGCTGGCATGCGTGAAGGTGTAGATAGTTTGCCTGCCAAACTTTTGGTAGGTTGGTTGAAAATGCGCGAATTTACTGAGGCGCCCGTCTCGGGCACTATTATACCCATGTTATTGGATGTTACCAAAGACGATGTATTGCGTGAGGCCACCGACACAATGGGCTCTCATTTGAGTGTGGGTGAACAGGGTATAGCAGCAGTCATAAATACCAGCGGCACTTTCTATCGTGGGCGCATTGAATCGCAAGAACTGTATCAGATGGAACAAATGTTTAAGACTAACATCTTGGGCTCTTTGCGTATAGCTAAAGCTTTTGTAGACTTTTTGAGACCAACATGTGGACGTTTGATTTATTTGGGTGCCGGCAGTGGAGGACAAGGTGATGGTCTAATAGCCTACAATGTATCACGTGTGGCCACTGACAAATGTGTGCAAGAGTTGCGCCGCGAATTGCAGCCATTCGGTGTTAGCGTTGTGTGTTTGGATACTTGTGGTTTGCATGCTGAGACGCTCTATAAACCACCAACAGCTCAAAGTAAGTGAAATGTTATACAAAAAAAAATATATAAAAATTATATGCACATAATTATATAAAATGCAATTTAAAGTCATTGAAGAGGAAAATATTAATTTTAAATATTTATTGTAATGTATTTATTTTTTCTTTTGATTTCTTTATACTGTGTCGCTTTTCTCCCTTTTTACTTTTTTTTTGCTTTTCTTTCTTTTGCATTTTTTTTATATTATTTACTGCAGTCTCCAGTGGTGCCCCAACAACCTATACGGCCAATGTTTTAAGTCCCAGTGCATTGCATGTAGTTGAGAGAGCTTTATGGGATCAAGCACCCCATGAACGTTATTCATTGTTGGCCTCTACTAAATATCAATTCGCGTTGCCATGTCGTTCCTCGATACGTTTGACAAACAAGAGCTCAAATGCTAACAATACCAATGTTAAGAAACAAATGGAAAATCAACAAAAACAGGGAGAAGTACAACGTGTTTGAACAGCCACTAACCAATACCGCATCATACATACACACACACACACACAAACAAAATAACATAAGTTATTTCAAGCTTTTTCTTGGTTTTGTTTGGAAGCAAAAGATGAAACTTCAATTGATGAATTAAATTTTTTTTATATATTTTTTTCTCTTTAAGAAAATGTTTAAAGATTTTGTTAAAAGAAAATTTCAATTTAACGAAACGCGAAAAAAATACGAAATTTGTTGTGGAGTCAAAATTTTATTAAGAAAAATTTTGTTTAACAGAAATTTTTTTTGTAACACACAACTTTTTCTGTGTTTAAAAGAAATATTGTAAATAAACAAATTATTTTAACAATTTATTTTAACACTTTACAATTTGTTTAGTATAAAAACATTTATTTTATAAATCCCCAATCAAAAGAAAATATTAAAGAAAAGAAAAATGCAGTGGGAAATTGGCAAAAAAAATTTTAAGAAAACAAATGTAAATATAAGTATATTTTTTATATAAAACCATAAAATTATATAAAACTTTAAGGAAATACATATACTTATTTCTTTAGAGTGAATAAATCATAATTTTAAAACGTGAAACCTTGTTTCTTTTTTTTTATATAAAAGTGTTTTTATTTAAAATGCTGTATATAATTATAAGCGTTATGTTGTTGGTAATGTTTTAAAACTTAAAATTTAGTGTATATTCGAATTATGTATTTGTTTAACCCATAACCAAACTACATACAAACATATTTAGTAGCTGCAAAATTGTGAAAAAAAAACACACAAAAAACTTTCCTTATTCGTACTTAGTTATGAAATCATAACGCAATACACTGGCTGGAAAAATATCACCAGCACGGGCCTCAGTTTTATTTTCGGTGTATGCTGGTAAATGTACAAGTACATCGGCTCCTACAATACTTTGCAAGCGACTGCTCATCTATTCAAGTGTGATAAATAAAGGCGAAAGTGTTGTTAATATATTTTAATTGCAAAATCTATTTATGTCAGTACGTATGTATGTATGTATGTATGTGCGGTTAATTAAATAAATGATATGGAATTAAATTATATCGATTTAAAAAAATGGGGGAAATAGGGAAATTCTAGCTTTCGTTATGAGTTTTTTTTTTTTAACCAACCTGATTGCCTGTTACCGAAGCGTAAAGTTGACCATTTTTACTTGTTATTGTAGCACGCATGTATTCCGGTCTAGGATCCAATGCAATACTTGGATTTTGTAACTGCCGAACAAACAGAGAAAAAATTTCAAATAAATAGCCTAAGCAAGACGGTGATGTGTTTATGAATGTATTACATATGAATGACAATTAAACAAGTTATGTATTTGACAATGTTTGTATGTTTATACTTTGTAATTAAGTATGAAGTTAGATATTTTTTAACTACTATCCACATACTAAATAAAGAAATAAAACTGTAGACGAACAGAACTTTTTTTAAAAACTAACAAACCTTTTTTTGAGCGTCGGGTGCAATTACGTAAAATGCATTAATTGTTTTCCCCTATATTTTCTATAAACTCCTTTAATGATAGTGCATATCGCACTTGATCAACAAGAGGGTATTAACTCGAAATTTTTAAAATTTCATTTTTTGCAAGAAATTGATGTACAGTGGTCATATCTACTGACTGTAAAAATTTTACACCATTTTCTCTACTCTTTCACCAAAAAAATGCCTTTTTTTTGCCTCTACTACTGTATATTTTAAAATTTTGAGTTAATACCCCCTTCTTGATAAAGTGAGATATACATATATGTACGTATGTATATTACGGTTGCCAGATGGCCTTGAAAGAGCTTGATTGTCAAAATATTTTGATAGTTGTCAAACTTCAAGTTCAAGCAATATTTGTCAAGCTGAAATTCTTGAAATCTGCTATTATCAACGCATATTTTGTGTAATTTTTTGGGTTGCTAGTTGTTGATTCAAGCAGAAAAATTTTTAAATATTAGTCATTGTAAGATCGGCATGTTTGTCAACTAGTCGAAGTTGTGTTTGGTTGGATTGGCATATATTTTAATGTTTGGTATTTTTGATAGCGGCATATTGTATGAAAAGAATATCTTGTATATGTGTGTATTTGCATTTTTGTGTGCATGGCTAGTTTTCATTGACAAGAAATTGTTGCTGAACAATATATTACAGAGAATTTATTTTCATTTTGTGTGCTAGTAAAAAATTTTACTAGTTGTCAAGTACAAAATTTTTTTAGAAAACTGGAAATTTATTTGTTATCAGGTAAATATTTTTCTAGTTTTTACATAAAATTATGGAATATGAGGGAAATTTTTACTAAATATATTAGTTTTTTAAACCCTGGTTTGAATATCGAAGGCAAGTTGTAATATGGAGTTTGTTTTACTGTTATAAAATCTTGTTTAGTATTACTGAAGAAATAATTAATAACACTTACCGTTACTTGCACAACAGGAAGCATACATTTTTCATAGGTCCAGCCAGTGGCCCAGCGTACGGCCGGCAATGAAAACATATGGAAACAAACAAAAGCTGAGACGGGATTACCGGGTAAACCAAAAAAGTATTTTTCACCTTTGGAAGCAAAAGTCATGGGTTTCCTAAAAATTCCAATCATTTTGATCAGAAATCAATAATTTATATTTTAATTATTATAAACAACATACCCTGGCTTCATGTTCACTCTGCCCACTTGCAAATTGAATCCCAGTTTCTTCAAAACTGGTTTAATAAAATCTTTATCTCCCATTGATACACCACCACTGCAGATCACAAAATCAACGTCATCATAGATGGAGGATAAGGTGTCAGATACCTCTTCAAAGCTGGTGACGTGACATTTTTAAGGTTATTAAAAAATGTAAAATATGTATATAAATTTTTTTTTCATTTTGGCACCATCGAATGTTTTTCAAAAAAAAAAAAAAACAATTCATATCAAAATTTTTTAAGCAAAAGAAAAAATTTGTTCATATTAATTTTACGGTTATTGAAATATTGTAGTAAATATATCCCATTGTTTGGTATCGAAATATCGGAAAAAATAATATAAAATTAAAAGAGCTACATACTCGTATTTGTTATTGTTATTTTTATACAAAAAGAAGTGGATATTTTAGTCGAAAAAAAACAGACTTAAGCCCGTGTCAGATACAACTTCGTCGCTTTGCGTGACGTTTCTAACTTTAATGAAAAAGCGAAAAGCAAAAGGTGTATGATACAATAAAAACTTCGACAACAGTCACTTTACCTATAAAAGGTGTTGGTAGTATTTACATTTAATTTTTAAAGCGCACAAAATGATGAGAGTTGTCCAACTTTTGGCTTCGCGTTGCGTTAAAAGTGCTTTGTGTGACATGTTTCATATAAGTACCTACATTTTATCTTAGATGTTAAAGCGAATCTGCAACGCAACGCGAAGCAAAAGTTTTATCTGACATGGCCTTTAATGTCATGCATTCTTTAAATAATAGGAAAAAGTCAAAAATTACTTTATACGAAGTTTAACTAAAGCTGAGTTCAAGAAGTAAATCCTAAAATAATACCTTAAAATATATTTTATACTTACTCATCGGTTAATACTTTGGTAATTTGACACTCGAATCCAAAGTATTGCAAAAGCTGTTTCAACATGGTGGTATTGGAATCATAAATTTTTCCTTCTGTAGGATAAACCAAGGGATCTAAAAGTTCACTGCCGGTGGATATAACAGCAACAAGGGGCTTATGCAAAGGTATATCATGACCAACAGATGCCATCAAAGACTTGACCACTACAGGAGAGAGATGAACACTGGGAAAAACTGACGAATTTTTAGCCAAATCTGTGCCAATGGCTCTGTAATATATATTAATTTTTTATAGATATGTACATACCTATCTACTATTATTAAAAAAAAATATATTATTTTACTTTAATACAAATGCATTATTTGATCGATTTTTAATGATTAATTTTAGTTATTGAACTTTTCGGAGGTTTCGAAATTTGGTATACACAAATACATATGTGCATACATATACATGCATAAACACATTACTTTGTTGTTGATTCTTAATCTGTAAAAATTGTTCGTTATGCCAGGCACTTTGTCAGATTTTTGTTGAGTTTTTATTTTGAAATTAATTTCAAATCGACAATTTTTTCTATTTTCAGAATCACGATTTGCTTTTGAAATTATTAGAAATTAAAGTTATTCATTGAAATGATTTTAAATTATTAAAAATTAATTAGCATTATTTTTAAGTCAATGATAATGAAATTGATAATCAATAACTAAATACCAACTAAACGCTAATCAAAATTATGAAATGCTTGAGTTAGTTTACATTTCAATTAAAGAAAGAGCTTGATTGGAATAATCTATATTACAACCAAGGAATAAGTGGTTTAAAGTATTATAATCTAAAATTTTACCTTATATCCAAATACTTTTTGGGTTCAACCAATATTTCTACCAAATCTTCAAGGCCATTTTTCTTCGTTTTTAACAATTTTGTATCTTCGACTTGTATGACGCAATCAGCCATTAGGGGTACAGGAGCACCGGTATTGATTTTATAACACTCATCTTCTTCGAAGTCTGTTTCTATAAGTGAATCTCCAGCAGATATGTATCCTAAAACTTTTTTTGAACCCGAAAATCC
Source organism: Lypha dubia (assembly GCA_947311025.1). Classification (NCBI taxonomy): domain Eukaryota; kingdom Metazoa; phylum Arthropoda; class Insecta; order Diptera; family Tachinidae; genus Lypha; species Lypha dubia. The sequence goes on along the minus strand of OX371262.1, from coordinate 4,454,953 downwards.
TGAAGATTTCATGGCATAACCATCTTTCACGGAGGCTCTAAATGGGGGTATATCTATTGGAGACTTGAAATCTTTTAATAGCTGAGGTAGAGTCGCTTGAGGTTTTATGGAATTCAAAATAATATTTATGACTTCATTAACTGGCAGCATGGGAAATGGAGAATTGCGATCATAAGCATCCCCCTTTCCAGTCTTGTGCGGGCATATGTGTCTCTCTGCTGTAGAATCTAGCTGATGATTGCCTTGTATGTAATCATGTGTTCTTTTTACTAAAGCTATTTTATTATTTAGTAAGTGCAAAGCATGTGGCAATAAATCTTTAGCATATTCGAAACATTCGACTACGGCTTTTTCGCTACCGGGAAAATTCAGAATCAAAGTTTTCCCCGCAATACCGCATATGCTTCGTGACAAAGCGGCAAATTTAGTTTTTTTCAAAGAGTGTAAAGCCAAGGCCATAGAAAGTTGAGGGCAATCTTTGTCTATGACTGCCTTTGTTGCTTCAGGTGTAACATCTCTAGGAGCAAACCCTGTGCCACCGGTAGTTAAAATACAGGAGACTCCCCCATCAGCCGACGACAACTGTTTAAGTTTTTTCGTTATTACATCCTCTTCGTCAGGTAGTATTTCTCTAATTATACGTGAGTTCTCAAAATGTTCGTTCACTAATTGAACCAATCGAGGTCCACTGCGATCTTTAGTAGCATCACGGTGACAAGAGTCACTTACTAAGTAAAGCATACATAAGAATATATGTATTTCAGGCACTCTATTTAAGAAATCTAGTAGAAAATTTTTAAAGCTCACCTGTTATTACAGCAAATAAGATTCCAGCCATTTTTACTTATTTTTATTTAATTGATGAATATTAAAAAAAATTTACAATTGCACTTCAGAAATATCAACCGGTCACTTGTTGCCTGTTACAAAAAATAAACAAAAGATAAGAAGAAATGTTAATTAACAGCTAGAGTGTATGCCAATTAGATAAGACCATGTAGTGTGTCAGCCATTTTCAGTGAGTGTCATGTTCTTATTTTTATACGGCTCTGTTTTAGTTTGTTGTTAAACATAAATTCACATTCTTCAATCAAAATAAACTAAAAAACAAAAAATATGGCAGACGGCAGCAATAAGCCCTACGAGGTAATAATATTTGTTAAAAAAACGTTCATTATTTCTTATCTTTTGCAGAACTATTTGTTAAATAATGTAATCACCAATGCCTGCACCATTAGTGAGGAAGGGCTTTCTCCTGGTCGCCGTAATTTACGACGATGGTTGGGAAAACCTTTCCGTGTGGTTATCACTGATGGCAGGGTGCTAGTAGGTTTCTTTAACTGTACCGATAAAGACGCCAATATAGTTTTGTCCATGTGCGTAGAATTCTTGGAAGACGGGAAAGATGCGCGTATACTTGGCAATGTTATGATACCCGGCAAACATATAGTTTCAGTTTCAGTGGATATGCCTCAAAACAAAGTATATGCAGAATAGTCTAGAAAAAGCCATTTTTATGTACCTAAATTTTATTAAATAAAAAATTTTATTAAATTATTTAGTAACTCGAAACATTAACCATAGTTTTTAGTTTAGCTCTTAATATACATATTTTTCTATCCTTTCGTCCGCTCTTTGGCATCTAAGGGATCATAGCCCTGTTGGATTTTTTCCTTAAATTGCTCGTAGGTCCGTTTCCGATCGAAATGTTTTACCCATGTAGTAGGACAACTTGATTCAAACAGTTTACGCAAATTTCTACACGGTTCTGGGACTTTTTCGCCAGATGTCGAACTATGCTGTGGTGCATTCTCCGTTAAACATTTCCAATACTCATCCCGGTATCCCCAACACTTTGCTCGCTCTTCCTTATTTAGAAAACTCATAGTTTTTATCACAGAATATGAAGTGTATAGTCTATGGCTTTTATTCAAAAAATGTACACTTTTTACAAAAATATTTCGTAAAAATAGTTGCATAAAAAATTTTTAAATCATATGGGTAAAGAAACACAGAGATGATTGTCGAATTTTTTTTATCGAATCAGATATGATTTATCAAAAGCTGCCAGACTACTAGAAGTCGAGAGATTTTTCATTTTAATGGGCTTTCAAAAACATGATTAACGATTAATTAGAGTAATAACGTTTTTAATAATCGATTGATGCACATTCAGTTAAACTTCGATATCACGAATATATTCCGTGTTCCATGAAAAAAACTCGTTATTGGAAAGTGATTCATAAAATACACGATAGCTATAACGAAGAAATTCTGATCTATGAAACCCCTATACAAGGAAGTATCCATTCATAGTACTCTATACAACGAATTCAGAATAAAGTAAAATTCCAAAATCACGTTGTCCAAACCATAGACTATACAACATATTCTGTGGCCCAAACATCGAGGTGCTTATGTTAAGCCTTTATATACCGAATTATTCGTTAAAAAGCCTCTATACAACGAAGACAGAATAAAGCAAATTATCTATAGTTTAGAACTTTTAATTTTCTTCAGTTTTATTGTAAAATTATAAGTTAAGACTAATATTACGAGCGTATTGGATTATGTAATAAATTACAAAATTGTTTTTTAATGTACAATATTGAAATTTTTCGTATGCAGAACATCATCTTCTTAGTTTTACTGGTTTTATATTGCCCTCTCCATGATCGGGCACTAGATGCTTATATGTGCCAACACAAGTATTTTTTAGAAGTTTTTCCTTGGGGCGTTTTACACATTCATCGTAGTAACATTTTTCCACATTATGTAGGAAAACCACTAATAATTTAGAATCTCCACCATTTGGACCTACATAATATTCACAATCAAAATTACCAGATTTAAGATCACGCACGCAGCAATTTAAAAATTCTGGATTAGCCGAAAACCAAGAATTCAAACGCTCCAAGGGTATCGCTAGAGGTTCACGCAGTAAGCCAGTCACCCAAGTATCATCTATCCAAAATATTGAAGATTTTTTTGATTGACCTATCAAACGTAATGCCGTTACGGGATTTGTAATGTACAGCCAGCCGGACAAGTAAGAAGGGTAAACATTTCCACTATATTCTTCTTGACTTACGTACCATTTATTGGCCTGATTTCGTATAACTGGTTTGGAGTCTAATACATAACCAGCTAGTAATTCTGAAGAGGTAGCCAATTTTACATTTTCTAATTCCAAAGCATCTAAATAACGTTTAACATGGAATATATCGTATACAATGTCATCATCTATTTTTATAATAAACCTAGCTTTGTTGCATTCCATAGCTGACCACTCTAATCCCATTATATGTTTATAGCTTAAATTTCTGTATGCCTCTACAAAGTTGCCCTGCAATAAATCACCAAATCTTTGCTGTTCGTTGTGCAATTGAGCTTGTGTTATAAAGTGTTCCTGAGCTGGTATTGCAGCTAGGAGGAAAACTCGGAGCATGCCTAACTCAGAGAGTTTAGTTTGTGAAATAGCTTGCCTATGGGCAGCTCTTAGCTCATCGTGGCCCACGTAAGAGGTAACTATTACTATACCTAAAAAAACATTCCGTGTACATATGTACTTTAATAACACAATATATTAACTAGCTAATTAACTAACTAATATATTAAGTAGCACAAACTTACCCAATAATTCCTTTTTATAATTTTTACACAGGTTATTATCTATTAAAAAATTAAAATTTGGTAAATTCAGCAAATGGTTTCCTGTTTCTATACTGTTGGCTGACACCTCATATGAATTTTGTGGTATAATTGTTATAAATTTATCTTTATCAGGTTCTTTTGCTATTGCATTAAGGAATATGAATAAAATGATCAAGCTGGTTCCCAACAGGATTAATAATTTATACAAAATCTTTGCGCGCAGGCGCATTTTAATTATTTATTTTTTTTAATTTTTTTGTGTAAAGTGTATTTTGTTGTGAATGTGAAACGTAAACATTGGTAGGGTTTGTAATACAAACTTTGTATGTATTTTAAACCTTAAACGTAAAACAGGTACAGTATAACAATCGGTTATATATTTTTGTCGCTATATATTAAGCTTAAACATTTATTTACTAATTTGTTATAAAATACTTGAATCATGTACGATCTGTTCGCGGAGTGCAAATGTAAAGGCCCAACCATAATATGCATAAGCTGGCTTAAGCTAATGTCAAAATTGAACGAAAAGTCTGTCAAATGCTTAAGCAAATTTGCAGAGACTTTTAGGTGGCTATAATGTACTTATGCGACTTAAAATTTAAGTAGTCATAATTGCACACATATGTAGCATAAATAATTTTTCGAAAAATTTGTATCTTCTTATTTATCCTAAACAAATTGAGTCTTGTACTCAAATGTATATAAAACGATTGTAATTAAAAAAAAAATAAGCTAAAATATACTTATGTATGTATATTATTATTTTTACTAATAATAAGAAAAGATACAACCGAAATTATGTACTTTGTAGTATTTATTTTATTTAAAGGCAAAAGTACTAAAATATACATTAGTGGAAATAAAATATATTAAATAAAATATATGAAATGTCACTTTCGTGTACAGACACTTCTTTTCTTCCACATTTTCTATTAAATTTTATATGTAAACTATTTCGTCTTCTTTTTCCATTTTCAAAATTAATTTATTTTTAAGTACAAACATACATATGTATGTATGTATTAGTAGAAAAGCTGATTCCGTACGGAATGTGCGTTCAGTTTCGCACTTTGCTTAAGCAAATGACGTTTCATAAAACTTAACGAAAATTTTGCTTAAGTTCATTATAGTTGCCACATACGATTTACATGTATTCGCACAGTTGCTTGAGCTGACTTAAGCTAGCTTATGCATATTATAGTTGGTCCTTAAGAGATAATCTTTTTAGTAAGGTAACATTTTGTGTGAAAAAAATCTAGTATCGTTATAAGGTTAAGGTAATTATCTTAACAAATGCAAGTGCCCAAAGCCTGTATATTTACAGCTGCCTGATAGTCGCCGCCTACTGCTAGTATATGAATTTGCTACTAGTACAGGGATTTAATTCCTTATTTGGAAAAAAATTTACTGATGGTTACATATAATTAAGATATATATAAGCCAACCTGAAAATGAGATCACCTTGGATATTGGATATATATTGTTTAATAATTAATTGTTAACGTCATAAACAGCTGTTAAGCAAACCTCACAAAATTAGGTGCAACCAATGTTGACAATAAAATATTCTTTTTTCCTGTTATTTAGTACACATTGCATATACAAATAAGTTAATAAATGATGTGAAATACAACCAAGTTTTCATTACAATGTAATTTTATTGAAATAGTAACAAAAATCTTTACCTGTATCATGGTCTAATAATCAGGTCTGCGCAAGAAGGAATATGGTTTTTTGTAGGGTTGTGTTTTGACCGTTAAATAATCTGCAAAAATATGGTAAGTTAATTCGGTCTTGTCAAAAGTTGTTTACATTTTTGGCCGCCATCATGAATATTATTGTTTACGTTATGCTTTTTGTTTTTGCATAACCAATAAATACATACAAAACAACTTTTGTTTTGTTTTGTATATAGCTTTGTTTTGACAATGTTGAATTAATTTTACACAAACAAAATGCATGTCGATTTTGTTGTTGCGTTGATACGCGCACCTTATTATTCCACCATGACCTGTATCAAGGCTTGTTTTCTACCTCTAAAGTTGCGTTTATTTTTAAATTATGTGTTTTAGCGGTTACCAGAGTGTTGATGACAGTTCATTACTTCAAGCTCAAATAAAAGCAACAATAACAAACCTGGTCAGCGTTGCAAAATATCTGTTTTTTGCAGTTTTTCGAAGCATTGAGCAGTTTTGAATTTGGTTTTTTTGTACGTAAAGCAGTTTTTTTATATATAAAATTAACTAAATAAGCAATAAATTCTCTGGTGTTTGTTTTAAAATCATTTTTTTTTTTCAGTTTATTTAAAAAAAATTATGGCAGCATTACACCTGGAACAAACAGAAAAGACCGCGCGTGCGGTAAAGAACGAACAAATCAAATTTTAAGAACTCCATATAAGAAAACACAACAGGAGTAAACAATTGCAAGATATTTTTGTTGTTGGTGGTGCTTCAAAATGAAATTGTGCAAAAGAAACATGAAAACAGCAGAAGTAAATACAACAAAATTAAGTGAACGAACAAACATGAAAATTTAAACATTTTAACAATAGTCCGACGCAAAAAGGAGCGAGTAACTGTATACCGCGTGTGTAATTAAATATTTCCTACTAATAAGAAAAATCGATAAATTTTCGTACTAAATTGTTAATAAAGCAAAATTTATAAAGTGAATTATAGTTTGATTGTAGTATTCAATAACACTAAACTGTTTAAATAAGCGTCAACAAAAAATGCTTCAAATATAAAAAATTAAATTCAACAAAAAGTGGGTACGTTTACATAGATTTATTAAAATTTATGCCTTTCTTATATAAAATCTATCGTGCTTAAGTAAAATCTAACCTTGGTGGAAATTAGTAGAGTTTTAATTAATCAATCGCTTATTACTTCCTTAACTTGAAGCTAGTCCATTTTTAGCATCCATAAGTGTGGCCCCCATATTAGTAGAAAAAAATGCTTATTTTAGTCTCCTGCAATGGTGTTTAATATAGCATTCTTGTTTTAATATACTATATTTTTGTTGCTTTAGTTTGCATATCTTTTTTGTCTTTTTCATTAAGGCATTTTAATAAATGTTACACACATATGCATGTAGTACTCCTTTTGTTTTTATTTGTTTTGTTTATTTTTTGCTGTTTTGTTGTATGGTTTTTTTACTGTGTTCCGAAAATCTCCACCGTTTCATTTCAAGAGAGTAAAAATGAGCAACTTAAACAAGAGCTGCCATATTGTAGTATAAATACTAATGAATTTTTAAAAGACACTTCATTAAAATATTTAATTATAATGGTTTTTCTATTAATTATTTAATAGTAAAAGATTTTTTTTACTTCAAGCTATATTTTATAAGCATTTCTTAAGTTTTGTTGTATGTATGTATCTATTTTGAAAGTCAATTAAAATTTTTAAATTCATTCTATGATTTTTACTATTGGTTTTTTCTAATCTGGCAACTTACTGTTTTATTAATTTTGGAAATGAGGGTTCATTTTTCCCACCGCTCTTTATGTTGTTTTTTTTTTTTTGTCTTTGTTATTTACAAAATTTATGTTTTTAGTTAATTAAACAAAGAAATAAAATATAGATACTACTACATACAAACAAAAATAAAAAGGAAATGGTTATAAAGGACGCGCGCAGAAAAAAATCTAGTTATGTACCTACCAATCATTATTCGAGTATGGGTGTGTTTATAAAGGTAGGTACAGTGGAAAATTCAAATGTTAGGAATTTTTAAAATTAGATGCATTATTAATATCCGGTTTCCACTTACATACAGAATAGAGCTCCTGTAACAAAAAACTCTAACTCAATACATATTGATTAAGCATAATATTAATGCATACGGAGCTAAAAAAAAATAGAAAATGTTCTTCCTGGTAATAAAACTCATATTTTTAATAACTTATATGCCTATTAGGATTCCGTTTGCTTAGCAACATAATTTAAATACATAGGTGTTTGATATATGGTATTAGCCACTTTTCGACAATTTTATTTTTGAATATTTTTTAAATTATTTTCGTTTTGTGCTACTTTTTTAACGATCGCACAATACTTTGAAATATAATGTGGCTTAGCAAAATAAAAAATGTATTTGAAATATATATTACATAGTTTAATGAAAATAAAAAATAATTACATCTTCAAGTTGTGGTGTTTTTATTTCACCAAATAAAATATAACTACATAGGTCAAAAAGTCGATTCCGAAATTCGCCATATGATACTCTAAATTATGAATATTTTTTTAACTTTATAAAACATTAAGTAAAACAACACAAATTAATTAAACATTGGGGATTTTTGGAATGAAATAATTAAAATCTGCGATAGGGTATGAAATAACCCTGGTAATTGCTTGCAAATTCCTCTCCGGTTAACTTTGAGCTGTTTCATTCCTTATTGTTAGCCAATTTTCTAGTTACGCTCAAAGTGGTAGAATCTTGTTTTCTTTCTTTCTTGAACAATTAATTGTCTCACTGTGTGCTGCTTTTATATATGTATGAATATAATTATGAATAATAAATGTTAAATTTTCTGTAATGTTATAGGTACAAGAAGCGTTTTGCTTTTAGTTTCGATATCGTTATTTAATTCATATCTTTTGGGGCGCATCTCTCGCTTTTACTTTTGCACTTTAAGCAGCGTTACCAGAGTTTGTATACCTATTATCATATAAAATTATTACCTATACTCATTTTTATAAATTAATTCCATATTATGTAGTTTTTAGACACGATATAACTTTATTTTATTTAGTCCGTTTTGCAAGTAAAAGATCAACTTTTTTTATAAAAATAATAATTATTAAATATATTTTATATTAATATCTGACGATTTTTATTGACTATTATAATATATCCCTAATGGATATACCCATTGTTTGGTAGCGAAATATTGGAAAAAGTAATTTAAAATAAATTATCTTATTTTTATTTAAAAGTGGAAATGATGATGAAAAAATGATGATGAATTTATTTATGTTGAAAATTTAAATATGTACATGAGTAATATAAATTATTTTATGTACATACATATATACATAAATATGTATATATTAGGAAATACTTTTCCTTTTATGCGAAGCATCTAAAATAAATATGTATGTACATATACCTATATATTAAAACAAAAGGAGCTAGTGTTTAAATAAAAATTCAAGTATCTGAAAATATTTACATACATTCCGTTAAATTTGATTTTTGTATACTTCTGGCAACGCTGAAGGCTCTTAATTTCATAAACCAACAACAACAACTACATGCTACACTATTCTTAATGTTTTTTTTTATTTTCCTCAGGATTTCTTGTTTTTTTGTTATTAACTTTTTTTTTGTGTTTGGTTAATATATGTTTAAGTGTGTGTTTAGGAAGAATCCGTGTGTTATTATGAATGTATAAGTGTAAATTTTAGTATTTTTATTTGCTTCTTCTCCTTGCTTTATTTTTTTTATTATAAATTTTTTATATATTAAGTACAGTGTTCAGAATTGTTCTTTTAAGCTATTTTTCTGCAGTATTTATGCGAGTGTGTTGTTTTTTTATTATAATTTTATTTTTTGTTGTTATATGTATCTGCTACGACTGTTGTAAATTTTCAATATTGCTTTTTAGTATTTGGTTTTGTGTCTTCCTGGCGTCATTTGTTTAAAGTTTAAGACGGAGTATGTATAATTAATTGTATAAAAATCAAGTGTTTATTAAGCTAATACCTTCATACATACATATGTAAATAGGTATTGTTTTGGGCTTCTTATTACATACATACATACATATGTAGTATTTATACCTTATAAAAAATTATATAAAACAATTATTGGTATGTAAGGATGTGTGTATGTATATAAATACATACATATATAGTGCTTAAGTACCACATACATAAGTATGTATGTATGTATGTATCCATGGACGTACATACTAGAAACATACATATGTATGTATGTATGATGTGCTTTAATTTTAAGTAGTGATTAAATAAATATCCTTTATTTGCAATTATTAATAAAGTTTTCACGCATGCTATACGTGCATATGTATGTAAATATTTATACGGTTACATAGGTATACATACATATGTATATTACAAATCAATATGTATGCACTTATGTACATACATACATATGTTTATTATACCTTGGAAATACAATTTCAGCTTAATTTGATTATAATCCTAGTATCTACCATGAATGAGGAAACCCCTCAAACCGGCGAAGTAAAAAATGTATTTAATATACAGAAGTAAGTGTAAGAATAACAAATTTTTCGAAGGGGCTAAAAAATTCTATGGGGTGGCTTATTCTCTACATGTAGCAAGGCATAAGTAGGGGTCATTTCCTGAGTGTTGGTCCTATAAAAAAATTATTTCTGGCATAAGTACATTTCTACATACATACATGTATGTAAGTACCTATATCACTGAATACTTTATGTACATAAGTATATATGTAATAGTGTTTGTTATGACAAAACAACAGATTTAAATAAAAACAAATTTTTATAAAGTGGGTAAGAATTTTCTGATATACATACATACATACATATGTAGTATACATATACATATAATTATGTACATACGTATGTATATAATAATTAGTTAATTATTATTATTATAAGAAATTAAAGAAAGATTTGCATTCCTGTATCTATCTGCCAGGTGTATTAATGCAATGATTAAAAATTTTAAAAAATATTCTCATATTAGTTAGACACGATCATTTAAAACAAATTTACGCTAGGTACCTATAGACAAAAACTACAACCAGATTTGAATTTACGGTTTAAAGTCGTTATATCCACTTTTATTTAAATTACATGAATCAATCTTTTTTCGTGCAGACCATTGTAATTTATAGATAATTTTTAAAGTTTTATTTTGCTTTTTGATAATTAAATTGTTGCGTTAAACTTTTATATATATATATTTACATATATACATACATATACATATATGTGTCTTTTTATACTTATATTTTTAGGTCATTCAAGAAAACATTTTCGTAGAAAAATTAACTTTTAAACTTCCTATTGCAGAACTGAATTCTGTTAGCAAAAAGGAAAACGATAAAATAAATCTTCCACACTAGTCTTCAAATTTTCATATACGACTATTTTTACAAACACCAATCACATTGTAGCAGCTTATACAAAATGTCACCCTCTCTTCGCCAGGAGTTTTGTGTGCGCTGGAATAGCCACCTGGGCAGTATAGGAGCTGCCTTTCCCCAGCTTTTAGCAGGGCAGAGATTTGTCGATGTCACATTGGCTTGTGAGGGTCATCAAGTTCACTGTCATCGTTTAGTTTTAGCCGCCTGTTCTTCCTATTTTGAAAGTATTTTAGCAGAAAATCCCTGTAAACATCCGGTCATAATACTCCCTTCAGAGATAAAATTATGGGAGATACAAGCTTTAGTGGACTTTATGTACAAGGGTGAAGTGAATGTAACACAGGCTGGTTTGCCACAATTACTAAAATGCGCGGAACAATTGCGCATACGTGGCTTGTATGGGTCAGATGCAGCGCTTAATTTAAATCAGCTTAAGACCATGAGTAGTAAGGTTTCAGTTCAAAATTCTAATAATGCTAATAATAATATGCAAAATATGGCTACGAGCGTACAACCAGACAGTAATGATGAAGACACCGCCACCAATTCTACTACCACAACAACTGCAACAGCCGCTAGTACCATTCAGCACATTACACAAAATCAAATTGTTATAAAAAAAGAACCCACCACATCACATTCTTCAAATCAATCCAATGTTTCACAAAGCCTACCAGTGATGTCGAATCCGGCAATGGTTAATGCTGTAGCTGCTCCAACTGCTTCAAATTTTGCCCCCAATGACTCGGGCGATGAATCGACTACGAATGCCTATGAACAATATGAAAATAGTCAAAATGCTAACACAACAGCGGCGCCGCAGCTTCACATGATGAGTCATCATATGGACTCCACTGTGGAAGATCATAATTATGTAGCCCATGATGAGGACGATAGTTTCGGTGGTGCTTTGGCGGATATGGAACATGACTCTGCCGTCAATAACTCCATGTTACAATCAATCGACAACAATTGCTCTTTAAGGCGTATCCGAAGATCAGAAGAATCTCTGGAACAGGCTGCTAAGTGTGTCTCAAAGGGGCAAACCTTTCAAACTGTGAGTAATATGTTTCATATTCCCGTTTCCACAATACGTTTCTACATGGCACGAAAAGGCATTTTACCCAAACGTAAGCGAGGACGTGGCGCCTCAAACACTGGTGGCGTTTCCGGTATTAATATGCCTAACGCTGCCGCAGCCGCTAATGCAGCTGCTGTTATGTCACAAGCTTTGGCTCAAATTAAACGTGCTGACAGCCCCAGTGCAACACAATTTGGTGAGCCACCTTATCATTTAATGGGTTATAAAATGAAACCTGGTACTGCCCATTTAGTTTAGATACAAAAGAACGAAAGACAGAGGGAAAACAAAATATCTCTTAAACTAAAGTTGTGAGTTTTTAAAACTAATACTAAATTATTCAAGTGAAACAACGCCAATATGACATATTATTAATAAAAAATCCTTAATTCTATTTTTTTAAATAAGTGTACAAAAAGTTCATAAGAAAAACTAAAAGTGTTTTAAACATATACAAACACAATTGGATACCTATGTACATAGATATGTATGTACATTGTCCATATAAAAATAATAAGGCTTAATAGGAGAAGAGAAGAAGTTGTCACTAAAAATTTTATTATTTCTACAGAATCTCGTTTGTGATCTCTTCATTATTAAATAATTGTAATGCCTTTGGGCAGCAGTTAAACATTTCTATTGGCAAAATTCACAGTAAAAAAGGAATTTTATAAAAACTAAAATAAACAAATTTATTAGTGTTTCTCACGCTCTACAAAATCAGTATGCTGTAATGCGCATTTATATGTTTTTGTTTAATTTGTTTTTCAAAAAAGTATTAGTAATTCAAAACTTTATATACATACATACGTTTTAAATAATCTTTAATTATTGAACATAATACTTAATACTCAAACGGAAACAAAAATACTTAAAAACATATTTAAAAATTTAGCTTTAGTCTTTTTTTCGAAAACTATACAATTTAAATAATGTATAAAACTCTTATTGAACAAACCTGTATTATAATATGCATTAAGTTCGAACGAAATACATACATACATGCATAGAATTAAAAAATGTTTGCCACAAATTCATATTTCTATTTAGCATTAGAATGTAGCCAATAAGTTTCCTAAACTCGCCTCACACAATTTTTTGTATATTATACACTTATTATCAAAGCAAACAAAAATAATTTTATTATTACGTATGTATTATGCTTTTACAACTAAATTTAAGTTTTAATTTATGCTATTTTATTTGAAATTAAAAATATTACATATAGTACATACTACATACATATATTAATATGTATATATGTACATACATATATATATTTTTTTTATTATAAGCCAGTCAGTATGATTAGTATTTAAATGCATAATTTAAAATCTAATAATTTTAAGATAAACTTGTGTAAAGTTTTTGGTATATTTTTGATAAAATACACTATTCTCTCAAAAAAAAACTTTTGTTCAAATGCAACGTTAATATATTAATAGGAATTAATTCCTAACTATTTAAGCGAAAGCTATCATATTTTGTAACGCTGTATATGGTTTCCCTTTTTCTTGCAAAGTTTTGCATACATATAAATTATCTTTTTTTCAAGTCTCATCCCTTCGTTGATTTTTTTTTAATTTATCCATTTACTTTACACAATTTTCTCTTAAATATTAAACGCTTCAGTTTTCATAGGTTTCCTATTTAACACTTACTTATATGATATATTGTAAAGCTTACGTCATTAATTTTATATATTAAAACAAAAAAAAAAAAGAATTAAAAATGCTGCTTCGTAAAATAATACTTATTTTAAAATAATTACTAATTAAGTTTTTATAATACATACATATGTATCTCCCCTCTAATATAAAATGAAAAATTTGATTCGCTGGATTTCTAAAAATGAAAACCGGTATTTTCTTAATCGGACGAATTATAATTAATCGAAATTTAGTTCGAAAAATATATATTAAATGTCGTAAAACATAAAAACAATAAGACAGCAGTGCCTGGGCCCAATTACACTAGTTTACAAAAAAATGAAATGTATATAAATTTTCTATAACCTCAAAACTAAACTGGGCCCAAATCGTTACATCCGTGAACGTATGGCTCGTCACGTAATAACTGTATAATTGGATGGGAAATTACATGACGAGTTGTACGTTTACGGATGTAACGATTTGGGCCCTGAATTAAAGGCCGTTTCCAGATATTCGTAAAAAAGTGCATCTTGCCTTTTAATTAAGTATTTCTTCCAAAAATTTCTCATCTTTGGTATAATCGAGGTGATATAATCGATTTTTCTTAGTTTGAGGTTATGGCAATCGCTATCACAAGCCAACAAAACGCGTCTAATAGTGTCTGTAATATATCTAAGTGCATACTTATGTATTGTTTTAATGTTTATTTAAAAGAGACGCAAACAGTATATATTTTTTACAAATATTATAACATTTAAGCAATCATTAAGAGTAATAATTAACAAGATAAATACACATTAAATTACATTATTTAACAATTATTCAAAGTAAAATTATTTTGTGAATTCTACTAAATTCACTCTTCCACATCTTTACACTATAGAAAACATGGCACTTTTCATTAATAGATTGAAGAAAATAATGAAAAGTTGATAACCATTAAGAAAAAAAAACACCTTCTAGCACTTAAAACTTCAATAAAAATACTCTCCACGATTAATTCTATAAGTAGCGGAAACATATTTTTCACATCTTTCCTTCCTTTGTTTTGTTTTCACAAAGCCTAACAAGCGGGTCATTGGTACACCTACAGTCACACAGCTCTACTCTATTTCAGTCTACCAAATTTCGGCCTGACTATTTTCAGTTCTTTTTGCAGCTTCGTTTATGACATAAATATTACCTTTGAACACTTTAGAGGCTCCGGTTAAGCTGAGTAACACTGAGAGATCAGCGAATACACTATATGTCAAACGTAATGCATGGATTTTTTATTTATTCTCGTTGTTTGGAAATTTTTCAGATTTTATTTTGTTCGTTAAGCTGAGATCCCACTATCGGCACAATGTACCGATTTTCGTCGGCTCACTGCAATAAATTTATAAGTAGTAAACCAAAATTGAGTTATTTCTGAATTAATTGTGGAAAAAGTCTATATGGCTTTATTACCAATGCAGTGTGGTGCAATTATGTGCTTATATTTAAATTAGTTGACAAATAAGGCAAATTTAGCTTATTTCTTATAACATTATTTCAGTGAGCCGACGAAAATCGGTACATTGTGCCGATAGTGGGATCTAAGCCTTAGTTTAAATTATTTTTATTAAGAAATAATTGTGCATATTAAGCACTAATTAATTCCAATCAAACTACATCAGAGAGTAGAGAGCTCTTGCTTCGTCTGAATCAGCGTTTATGAGTTATGATTTTACTCCACGTTTTAGGTGGCTTGTAAATAATGGAAATTATCCACTACTTAACCAAATTTGTTTTATTATACGAATATAAGACTTATTATTTCTGGATTAGCCCCTTCTCTGTCAGTATGTATTATGTTCAGGCATTTGTATGTACATACATATATATATCCGATTTTTAATTTTTTTTCTTCCAGTTTAAAAAATTAATTTTGTTTTTAACACGAGTAACTTATGTACTTTTATAAATCTTCCATATTTGATCATAAATTTGAATTTTAAAGACTGTTCTCAGATGAAACTGATTTTATTTTTTTTTTTATAAAATTTGATGACTTTTTTCAAATTCAACTATTTATTTCTAAGGATTATATGAATTATTAGGAATTACATACTTTCTTACCGATTTGCATTTATTATTAATAACTTACACACTTAATTTATTTCATTATTTATTCTTGTAAATTTATTAAAGTACAATTTGTGTAACACAAATAAAAAAACAAAAATTTCTTTTTTTCCTTAATTTTTATTTTTAAGAAAAGTTTTTAAATATTACTTTTTTAACGAAAAGACTTGTATTGCCATTTATTTTTTAAGATTAACTTGTAAGTTTTATATTATTATTTTTTTTTTTGTAATTTTAAGTTTATTTTTTATGTAAAAAAGTCTTGATTCAGCCTTAAAAAAATTAAAGCCTCTACCACAGCAAAAGAAAAAACGGAAAACATTTTAAATCATAAAAAAATGAAAAAAAAAAAATATATATACCTCGTAACAAAATAAAGAAATAGAAGTGTTAAAAGATATTGTTAATATTACTGCAATAAAATTAGTAAAGCACAGGGAAAAAGTTACAAAAACTAAATAATATAAATCGAAAAATTACTTAATAAATAATATTATGTGGACCTGTTCTGTATTTCTTTCGAAATTAATTATTTTCGTTTCAAGTAACCTATAGAACAGGCCCAAATAATGAGTATTTGTGAAATATTTTCTATATTCCTTTTTAAGTTTCTAAATGTTTTTATTATATTCGGGCGCATACAATTTTCTAAAATTTAAACGAAATTACATAAATTTTTCGTAAACACACAGTTTTTTTTCAACAATTGCATCAAACTTCGTTCATTAAAAGTTTACAAAAGCCATACATATATACATAAAATTTTTGTTTTAGCCTTTATATCAATTTCAAATATTATGTATTAAGAAAACAATTCATAAGCGCAGCAAATTTAAAATTAATTTGTAAAAATAAATGAAACAGATTATTATATAAAATTGTAAAATATAAGAAATATAAAATATTTTAAATAAAAAACAACTATTAAGACAAAAATCAAGGATAAAAAAATATCTTTATTTATAAATGTTTATTAAAATTACATTTGGTTTAATATACGAATTTTGTATACTTTAACAACCCTTTATGGGAGGCATTTTTTAAATCAAGTTGTTCTATATAAACTTATTTTCGATTTTTCTCAGTAATGTTTCATTGCATTTATTTAGGTATTTGTTCAAATTATTTAATAAAATTAATATTTGTTGTGAAGATTTGGATAAGTTTTTTATAGACAAATTTTAATATGTTTTTCCTTTTAAATACTTTTACCTTTTATCCTTTGAAAAAAGTTTCATAGCGAATATGAGTTGTTTGTACAAGTTTCTTTACTCAATATATTTGAATATATTTTATTCAATCTCATTTGTTCTTTAACGTGTCTATGAGGTTCAAAATTAAATGATTAAAGATAGAATGAAAAGTTTGAACTGAAAGCAAACAAATGCAACGATATTCAGTATCATTTAATTTTTGTCTTATATCCAAAAACGAATCTAGTTAGTAACATATACTAAACAGTATTTATTTATTCTTTTTATCTTCCATGTCGTCTAGTAAGTAGTCTTCAGCTTCATAAATTTGAAGTTGGAGTCTGGACATCAATGGCTCGTGATAATCATGTTGATCGTCCTTATCATCATCAATGATGTGATGCTCACGGATAAACTTCTTACGTTCCGGAGTGTTGCGCTTTTCTTTGCGTTTAGCCAAGAAAGCTTCAAATTTTTCTGCATTTGCAGCAGATTCAGCCAGTTTTTCATTTATTCTAGCCAAGTGATCAAAAGAGGAAGAATGAATAGTGGAAGAACTTCCTGTTGAATTTAAATTATCCAACTCTGATGAGGAGTTTTGTAAATGTTGTACCCAAGCTTGTTTTGATTTACGCATTTTAGTAAGAATTTTAAGCATAATATCTTTATGATCCAACCTCAAAACATCATGGCGCATTTCAGGTACGTTAAAATCTGAAGTTTTGTGTGATTCATCATTCTCTTTAAGATTTTCTGATTTAACCACTTGATTATCATTCGTTTTTGTACCATAAAAATCTTTTAAGGTTTCAGCCATATGTTTACTTTTAAAATCACTTTCTTGAAGCTCCTCTTCGTCCGCCCCAAAATCCATATTGCTTAATAAGGCCTCTACCTCATTCATATTTGAAAAAAACTTATCTTTAACAAATTTAATGCGCGGTACTTCGCCCATCAAGCACAGCTGTGATAGTTCATGTCTTAGCAATCCGGAGCAACGTTGTAGTTCATGTTCCAGCAAATCATCTTTGCAAAAGTCGGCACTCGAGAACCAAAATACATTTATGAAAGCAAAGTCCTGGGAAATTTTCACCCTTGTTACTTGCAAACCTTTACCTAATATACCCTCAGATATTTCTCCCGTGGCCATAAGATCTGTTATATGTTTCATAAATAATTTATTTAGCACGGTCATGCGGCGAATGGCATTTTTACCTCCACCTTTAGGCGTTTTACCTAATTGTGACTGGTTCAACACTATATTGCTAGATAATATCGTTGAGTCTTTTGATGTGGGGATCCATCGTTTTTTACTACCACTCACTCGCTGGCCAAATAATTTATTCATAATCTTTCCTTGGCGAGCAACATATGAAGCTTTGTTGCAAAGTATGTGTTGTTGTTGAATACAACGTTGTTGTTGTGTTGAAAATGTTAGATGCATAAAAATTTGTTTACTCTTTTGTTGATTTCGTAACATTTTTGTTGTCGAAAATTAAATATAGCATACAATTTTCAACAAATAATTCGACGCAGTTTCTAGGGGGTGGTTAAATTGTTTGTTTATCTTGTCAGCTGTTTCTCCCCAATAAGTGCTGTTAAGTGGTTTTATTAAAACAGTGCTCTGAAGTTTCCGCGTTTTGTCGGCTTGTATTTATTTAATGCTTAATTTCTGTTTTTTGAAAAACAAATTTAAAACTAATAATAAAGTGAATAATAATACATAATAAAAAACACGAATAAATCAATAATTTGTATAAAATATATCTAATATATAAAATTCTCGTGTCACGATGTTTGTTATCGAACTCGTCCGAAACGGCTCGACCGATTTTAATGAAATTTTTTATACATATTTGGTAGGTATGCGAATAGGTCCTAAGGTACATATGTATATTTTAAATCGCTCGGGGTGGGAGGTGGCAACTTCTGTATATCCGAATCGGCTTGACCGATTCTTATGAAATTTTTTTATGCATATTTAGTAAGTGTAAGAATCGGCTACTATCTATTTTTCAAACCGCTAGGGTCACGAGGAGGGGAAGGAAGTGGCAACTTCTGTATATCCGAATCGGCTTGACCGATTCTTATGAAATTTTTTTATGCATATTCAGTAAGTCTGAGAATCCGCTACTATCTATTTTTCCAACCGATAGGGGCACATTTTTGTTTGTGAATGACAGTTGGTGCTACGTCCGCCTCACGCGGGAGAATCGTCGTCGTTCGTATTACAAACATAACAAAATTATTGTTTGGTATGTTTTTCATCGGCGGTCATCGTCACACACTTACAATACATTCGCTAATTTTTATATAACACCCAAAATATGCACTAGAAATATTTTGTATGGCAAAATAACGTTTGCCGGGTCATCTAGTACAATATAAAAAATTGATTACCATAATCTGAAAACATCGATCAATATCCAATTTAAATTCGATTTTCGAAAATCGTAGTGAAATCAGAACTTCCTATTTTTGAAAGCTTTATGCTAAAAAGTTAATTTTACTACCAAAGAAATTTACATGCTTTAAAAAAATCCTATGGTGGTGGCGCAATTGTTCTTTGAACAGGCCAAATAATTTTTCTTATGTTTAATTCAAAGGAGTAACAAAATAGAAAGGAAAAAAATAAAAATCCTATACGAAGTTTGTTCTAAAACAAAATAATCTTTAATGTGCATTAAAACGTAGTGAAGTGTTTTGTTTTTCAAAGTTTATAAGGGAAATAGTTTAAAATACAAATCTTAAATGTTTCCTGGGGGGTTATTCTGAATTGCGATGCGAAAACAATGTAAATAAGATTGCTATCGCATCGCAATCGAGAATAACACCCCTGGAATCTCGGGTATATGAGTAAGGCATAAAAAATTGAACGTCCGTAAGAACTGTATTAATAAGTATTTTTAGCAATGAAATAAGAAAGATAGTTTTATATTTATTTGCTAATATCCTTGCAACCTATCAAATATTCTCTAATTTCCCTTGTTGATTGCATACCACCTACCCATCCTAAATGCCATTTTTGTCTCAGGCAAATATTTATTTTCGGATAAACATTAAAAAAGGAGTATTCCTGATTACTCGAATAAGAGACACAAAGACCAATTTAATTAAAACGATGTACCTTGAAAATACTTCAATTAGTTTTTATTGAACTTTTTAAAATTTATTTAACTAAAAATCATAAGCAATTTATTAACGATGTTTTAGAATTCATCAACATGTTATTTCATCTTCGGATCAGATAAAATCTTAGCATCAATAGTTCTCAGTCGAAAGATGGTAATGGGTAAAATCATCACGAGAATTTTCAACTTTCAAAATTATTGAAATTAATCGCATTTTCTGATGCAATTCCAATAATTTTAAATGTTTTCTTTGCTAATTTAGAAAATTACAATATATATTTCCAATAGTTGAAGTTGCTGTAGTGCTTAAGTCCAGAAGATCCACAAATTCTCATATATGTGTACAGATAACCAATTCGCACATTTTCCTAGATCTCAAACGAAAACATATGGTGTTTATAAAACGCTTAAAAAGTTCCCTATGCCCAAATTAGTTAATTTTTAATAATAATATGTATGAACTTAACCTTTATTAAAATTCTTAACAGCTTTCATAAGCAAAAACACAAAATTTTTCTTTAACGTGTAAAAACTTGTAATAATCTAACATTTTTATTTCACGGAAATAAAGTCCTTAAAACTTTTACATTTTAATAGTTAGCATGTTTAATTTAATTTTTTATTAAGAAAATTTTCAAATTTTATAAACCGTCATTAAGTGTGGTTGGTGGTAAAATGATTTGAAGATTCCAGTTATGTTGGTAAAAGATGCTGAAAAAATAACATAAAAACCAATTAGTAATTATAAGCAAATATAAAAAATCAAATATTGTAAGAGAATGCAATCAGTGGAACTTATATAGCATCAATGGATGTACAGTCGAAAGATGGTGTAAGTTTAGTTCATCATAAAAATAAAAAAAAAAAAAAATGAAATTGTTCGTTGTAAAGGCCCTCCAACTTCTCTTATCAAATGATGAAACCGCGCAAATAAAAAGAGACTTACCTAGACAAGCTTTTGCACGTAGAAGTTGACACCTAGAGTGATAGGACTTTAAAAATTTAGTCAAAGAGAGCGAAGCCCATATCATCATCTTCCGATTCTGATTCCTCCTTCTTCTTTTCTTCTTTCTTGGCCTCTTCCTTCTTGCCAGCATCAGCACTAGCTGCTGGAGCAGCAACGGCGGCAGCAGCACCACCAACTGGCATAGAAGACAACTTCTCGCGACCACTGGCGATCAATTCATCGACTGACTTGCCGGTCAATTCAGTAACAACCTTGGTCAAGCGTTCTTTATCAGCTTCAATACCAACAGAGCTGAGAATCTTTTCGATATCAGCATTTTTGGGGTTTTCCAAACCGCCGAGAACAGCCAACATATATGCAGCGACGTAACGCATTCTAAATAATAAACAAATTATGTTTTTTTAGCATAAACTCAAGTATGTACATATACGCTACAAATAACACATGTTTTTATCTTTTTTTATCTTCACCATCTTTTTATAAAAAATAAACATTTGTTATGCATATTTTCAATTATTATTGTATTACTTGTAGTTTTATATTAATTTACTAATTTTTACATACTTTTAAGCCTTAGTTTTGACACGAAACGCGCACAGCACAATAAAAACACAACTTTCGTTTGAAAAATTTAGAACGAAAAGAAATCTGTCAGATAAATGACATTTGTAGGAAACTTCCGCTTTGTGACATATAGACACCAGTGAACAGTAATTTATTTCGAAGTTGGCTGCAGTTATAAAGATAAGGCCGTGCTTCTATGAACCGATAAGACAGTGTTCAATGACTTGTTCTAAATACAGTGCAATATATAAGATAACAATTATTGTACATAATATTATTCTGTCTTAAACTGATTTATTTTGTTTCATAGTTCTTTGCACGATTTCTCATCAAACTATTATAGTTGTGTAAATATATAATTTTTTTGTATAAGTAACACCTACGATGTTTGCTGAAAAATCTCATCAATTTAAATTTTGGTATGTCGGACGTCTAGCTCAAGGCGTATTCATTACCAGGTGGCCTTATTAGCCTACGTCATCATCAGCTGTGCAAGGCTGAACTGTCAAAAGTTGCACATGTTGAGAAGTTAGGTTAGTTTATATATATCTTTAAGAATATTGTTCCATTTGTCTTGACAGTTAGAAGAAAATGTAGCTACGAATGTTTTTTTGTAGGGATAAGACGATGGTCTAATTATAATGTCTGTGCAAATCGCCAGATTTTTTTAGTAGGGTGTGTTTAGTCCGTAATGGTAAGGATGCAAACTTCACATATAAAACTATTTAACTTAATTTATTTACATATGAAGTTTTACATCTTCAGAATTTTGGCTGGTATTTATTCGCCATAATACAAGCAAGGCGAATTTAAGCAAAATATATTGCTGTTTGTTGACCTTGCCACCTAGTTTTGATTTATTTTTGCAAGTCTTTTACGAGCAACTCAGTTTTTGACTTTATTCTTTGGTTTCCAGGCAAATGTTTACAGGTCGTATTGGAAGTACAGCTGTTTAAATTTTTTCACTTTATTAGTGGCCGTAATGTCAATATTTGTACATTTTCGTATAAAACTGTCGTATTAACATCAACAGCCTTCTTTTGTGCTCATGTATGAGAAATTTTCTCAGTGAAAAATTGATTTTTATGTTGTTCGGTAGAAAAATAAGTTTTTAAGTGAATTTTCTGTATAAAAGTATTTAAATCATTTGATTGGACAAAAAGATATTTTTACTTAATAAATATACTTTTTACATTCCAAAAGTGGTCAATACAAAGGAAAAGTGTAAGAGAAAACATAAAATTGTGTTTAATGAAAAGTGACCTTAAAATTTGCATAAATGCGATATTGCAAAAATTAACCAAACAATATTTTTATGAAGAGAGTGATAATCAAGGCATACTAATACGCCTATTTAATAATAAGAAAGAGTGAATTGAAAGCAAGGGGTTTGCAAAGTCCACTATCAGAAATAATAGATTTTATATAATTTGCTTATTTATTTCCTTAAATAATGTTTGCATTATAATGGATTCCTTCATATACATTGGCTCATAACTCCGATTTTGTGTGTCAACTAAGCAACCCTGTCTTACAGTTACTCGTTTTTTTAACTGACTTCTTCTTTCGTGCGAATTCAATAATTTGATGAGTCGTCCCCGTTATTAATTAAATGACTCACAACAAAATATATGCTGTTAATTTTTATTTAGTTTATTTTCGATAAATTCATTTGATGGCGATATTATTTAGAAAAATGTTTTTTAGAACAGCATTCATTTATTTATGTGGATGCTGTGTAAATTATTTTTCTATTCCATTTTGTATATACTTTTGACAATTACATTTTCAACTGTCATTTGTCGTTTTATGTTTTTATTTTCTTGTTTCTCAAAAAATTCTTATTGGAAAAAAGTAGCTAAAACAAAAGGTAACAGCAAGAAATACCCTCGAAAAGCAAAATCGTAAAAAATTCCATTTTAATCGAAAGCAAAGAGAGCAAGTGAAAAAAATCGAAATTTTAGTCGTGTAATGTTTCGTAAACCTGATAGATACCAAAGATTTGAACCTCAGTGAAAAAATAAAAGATTTATTAAATCAAGTATAGAATACATACAAAATAATAATAGGAAAAGTGTTAATTTAAACAAATTACTAAGTTATAATTCTTCTTTTGTTTTTATAGCAAAATAAGTTGCAAAAATATATGTTTATAATAAAAAAAGTGCAAACATAAAAAGTAAAAGAAACCAAGTGAAGTAGTAAAAAATTTCTGACACCTTTTTTAAGGTGTTGGAAATTTTCTTGATATTTTCCTACTCAATACAATAAAACTATCTGAGTGATTTTCTGTGGAAAAACTCTTCATATTTATCCCACATCAACATGGAAAATTTAATTCCTATTGTTAATAAGCTGCAGGATGCTTTTACGCAACTGGGCGTGCATATGCAGCTTGATCTGCCCCAGATTGCTGTTGTTGGAGGTCAATCGGCCGGTAAAAGTTCTGTCTTGGAAAATTTTGTTGGCAAGTAAGTATCATCTTATGTATTGTATAATAAATTATTTTGCGATAAAATCATGTTTCAAATAATCAATTCTTTTGATGAAGGGTTTTTTTCGTATTAGGCTCCGCCCACAATTTTTCCTTACGATACATGTCGTATCGTACTTTTTGTAGGCTTTTTCTAAGCCAATGCCAAATAGCTACAATAAATATTGTTTGGTGAAAAATCAATGACAATTTTCCTGTTGGCTTGGAAAGTTTTTTAGTTGTCTCTTTCAATGTTCTCCCAACATGACATTTTGTTTTTTTATTCATGGACTCTTTCTCTTTTGTTACACTCTCTTTTGGATTTACATATGTCATATGGTCTTGTTGCTGTATTTGTTCTTTAAGTAAAGTTAACGTTTTTTTCGGACCTATAGGTGTTTCCGTAGCGGAAAGAAATAATTTATAACAGAATTAAAGGTTTGGGGCCGTTTAAATTTCACAATAAACCACTCCAATTTAATTCTTAAATTTATATACATATTGTATAAGTAATATGAATTTTTAATAAATTGAAAAAATTAAAAAATCTATAAGTAGGTACTTCGTTATAAATGTAAAAAAATAAACTTTGTAAATTAAAATGAATATAGAAAGGTAGTATCTCGGCCTTTCTATATTAACGGCCTGTTTCACACTGTCGACAAGTCGATGTCGTTCTCTTATTTATATTAAAAACAAAAACAAATTTAAATATTTTGTTTTTGTTTTCAATATAAATAAGAGAACGACATCGACTTGTCGACAGTGTGAAACAGGCCGTAAGCCATCGATATATAATAAAACGCTTCTAGGTATAATATCTCAGAAACCATAATAAATAGATACCTGAGGATTGCGCAGATCGATAGATCTATAAAATTTTCTTCACAAAGCGGTCTTAACAAGTTTTTTTATTTTGTGCTATACGCACAATTTTTTTTGTCACAAATTCGAAACAATTACAAATAGTAGAAGGTGTCCGATTTATACAAACTGGACTTAATTATCTTTCTTGTCTGAAAAAAAAGGCCAAGATATTTTGCTCGGAATCGAAACGCAACACATTTTCAAAAATTTTTCTTTTTAAAGAAACACCCATATTTTCTTTGCATATGTAAATTTGCATCTACGTAGCTCCATACATACATATGCATGTATATATATATACATATATGTACATATAGCTTTGAAACTGTTATCTCATTCTTTTATGTATGTACACATGTGTGTTGTATTCTGCTCTTTTATATTTTCTTCATTGTCATTCTTTATGTTCTTTAGCTTTTTTTGTAAAAAACAATATCGTTAGTTATTTTTTATTAAACACGTATACAAAACTCCAATATGTATTTCCCATATACATTGAATGTATTTAAGTGTGTATGTATGCCTGTGTCTTTATTAAAGTTTTTAAATTTTATTGAAAAGAAAAAGAAATTATAACTTCTGGCCACTACATATTCAAACTGGCCCTACCCTGTCTTTCTTCTTCTGAAGCTACAAAACTCAAAGATACAAAAAAATATGTACATACATATGTACATATGTATGTATTGTTGAGCTTAATCAATGTTAATGGCCTTGTTTTTATGTATCTATATATGTACATATGTATGTACATAAATACATTTATACATTTATAAACACTTGATGATGTTTGCTTTACCCCTTATTTCATGATTCAAAATTTAAAAACTTTTTCTTATCAAAACTTCATTCATAATATTTTTTAACTCTTGAAAAGAGAGCTTTGAACTTTAGAGAGCTGTTTTCTTTTCATCTTATGTCGTGTCTCAGTTTCTTCTGTTACATCCGTTTCCTTTTTAATGTTATTTTAAATGATTGCTTGTGTGGTACCTATTTATTTTTATAATTTTGTTGTGAATCAGTGATAATATTTACAAATATTTGCACACTCTTCTAGTAGGAAATCAATGTTTCTTTCTTTAGTGAAAAGGGGCAGTCGAATTGTATTGTGTCCAGCAGAAAAAGGATGGAATCGATGGCGCCGTGGTGTAATTTAGTCATTATACTGTTTTTTGTTTCTCTGGCTATAATCTCTTAATTGATCTTATAATTAAATCGGGCTTAAGTAGTTAATAAGTATAGACCCTTGGCTTTAATTTCCCATTGGTCCAAATGAGTGACAAACAAAATTGTGCCCACAAATGGCACAGAGATCATCAAAAATTCAAACAATTTTAATTTTCAAAATTTTATAGAAAAATTCTCAAATACAATTGAGAAATAGGACTTATGTAGTCTATATGTATGGAATCTTGGTCCAAATGAGTGACAAACAAAAATGTGCCCATAAATGGCCAAATTCCCGTAGAGCTCATCGAAATTTACACAATTTTAGTTTTTAAAATTTTATAGAAAAATTCTCAAATACAATTGAGAAATCGGACTTATGTAGTCTATATGTATGGAATCTGGGCCCTTATTTCCCATTGGTCCAAATGAGTGACAAACAAAAATGTGCCCATAAATGCCCAAATTCCCGTAGAGCTCATCGAAATTTACACAATTTTAGTTTTTAAAATTTTATAGAAAAATTCTCAAATACAATTGAGAAATCGGACTTTTGTAGTCTATAAGTATGGACCCTTGGGTTTAATTTCCAATTGGTCCAAATGAGTGACAAACAAAAATGTGTCCACAAATGGCCAAATTCCCGTAGAGCTCATCGAAATTTACACAATTTTAATTTTTAAAATTTTATAGAAAAATTCTCAAATACAATTGAGTAATCGGACTTATGTAATCTATATGTATGGAATCTTGGCCGTGATTTCCCATTGGTCCAAATGAGTGACAAACAAAAATGTGCCCACAAATGGCCAAATTCCCGTAGAGCTCATCGAAGCTTACACAATTTTAGTTTTTAAAATTTTATAGAAAAATTCTCAAATACAATTGAGAAATCGGACTTATGTAGTCTATAAGTATGGAATCTTGGCCTTAATTTCCTATTGGTCCAAATGAGTGACAAACAAAAATGTGCCCACAAATGGCCAAATTCCCGTAGAGCTCATCGAAATTTACACAATTTTAGTTTTTAAAATTTTATAGAAAAATTCTCAAATACAATTGAGAAATCGGACTTTTGTAGTCTATAAGTATGGAATCTTGGCCTTAATTTCCTATTGGTCCAAATGAGTGACAAACAAAAATGTGCCCACAAATGGCCAAATTCCCGTAGAGCTCATCGAAATTTACACAATTTTAGTTTTTAAAATTTTATAGAAAAATTCTCAAATACAATTGAGAAATCGGACTTATGTAGTCTATAAGTATGGACCCTTGGGTTTAATTTCCAATTGGTCCAAATGAGTGACAAACAAAAATGTGTCCACAAATGGCCTAATTGCCGTAGAGCTCATCAAAATTTACACAATTTTAGTTTTTAAAATTTTATAGAAAAATTCTCAAATACAATTGAGAAATCGGACTTATGTAGTCTATAAGTATGGACCCTTGGGTTTAATTTCCAATTGGTCCAACTGAGTGACAAACAAAAATGTGTCCACAAGTGGCCTAATTGCCGTAGAGCTCATCAAAATTTACACAATTTTAGTTTTTAAAATTTTATAGAAAAATTCTCAAATACAATTGAGAAATCGGACTTATGTAGTCTATAAGTATGGACCCTTGGGTTTAATTTCCAATTGGTCCAACTGAGTGACAAACAAAAATGTGTCCACAAATGGCCTAATTGCCGTAGAGCTCATCAAAATTTACACAATTTTAGTTTTAAAATTTTATAGAAAAATTCTCAAATACAATTGAGAAATCGGACTTCTGTAGTCTATAAGTATGGAATCTTGGCCTTAATTTCCTATTGGTCCAAATGAGTGACAAACAAAAATGTGCCCACAAATGGCCAAATTCCCGTAGAGCTCATCGAAATTTACACAATTTTAGTTTTTAAAATTTTATAGAAAAATTCTCAAATACAATTGAGAAATCGGACTTTTGTAGTCTATAAGTATGGAATCTTGGGTTTAATTTCCAATTGGTCCAACTGAGTGACAAACAAAAATGTGTCCACAAATGGCCTAATTGCCGTAGAGCTCATCAAAATTTACACAATTTTAGTTTTTAAAATTTTATAGAAAAATTCTCAAATACAATTGAGAAATCGGACTTATGTAGTCTATAAGTATGGACCCTTGGGATTAATTTCCAATTGGTCCAAATGAGTGACAAACAAAAATGTGTCCACAAATGGCCTAATTGCCGTAGAGCTCATCAAAATTTACACAATTTTAGTTTTTAAAATTTTATAGAAAAATTCTCAAATACAATTGAGAAATCGGACTTATGTAGTCTATAAGTATGGACCCTTGGGTTTAATTTCCAATTGGTCCAAATGAGTGACAAACAAAAATGTGTCCACAAATGGCCTAATTGCCGTAGAGCTCATAAAAATTTACACAATTTTTAATTTTTAAAATTTTATAGAAAAATTCTCAAATACAATTGAGTAATCGGACTTATGTAATCTATATGTATGGAATCTTGGCCGTGATTTCCCATTGGTACAAATGAGTGACAAACAAAAATGTGCCCACAAATGGCCAAATTCCCGTAGAGCTCATCGAAATTTACACAATTTTAGTTTTTAAAATTTTATAGAAAAATTCTCAAATACAATTGAGAAATCGGACGTATGTAGTCTATAAGTATGGAATCTTGGCCTTAATTTCCTATTGGTCCAAATGAGTGACAAACAAAAATGTGCCCACAAATGGCCAACTTCCCGTAGAGCTCATCGAAATTTACACAATTTTAGTTTTTAAAATTTTATAGAAAAATTCTCAGATACAATTGAGAAATCGGACTTTTGTAGTCTATAAGTATGGAATCTTGGGTTTAATTTCCAATTGGTCCAACTGAGTGACAAACAAAAATGTGTCCACAAATGGCCAAATTCGCGTGGAGCTCATCAAAATTTACACAATTTTAATTTTTAAAATTTTATAGAAAAATTCTCAAATACAATTGAGAAATCGGACTTATGTAGTCTATATGTATGGAATCTGGGCACTTATTTCCCATTGGTCCAAATGAGTCACAAACAAAAATGTGCTCATAAATGGCCAAATTCCCGTAGAGCTCATCGAAATTTACACAATTTTAGTTTTTAAAATTTTATAGAAAAATTCTCAAATACAATTGAGAAATCGGACTTTTGTAGTCTATAAGTATGGAATCTTGGGTTTAATTTCCAATTGGTCCAACTGAGTGACAAACAAAAATGTGTCCACAAATGGCCAAATTCGCGTGGAGCTCATCAAAATTTACACAATTTTAATTTTTAAAATTTTATAGAAAAATTCTCAAATACAATTGAGAAATCGGACTTATGTAGTCTATATGTATGGAATCTTGGTGCAAATGAGTGACAAACAAAAATGTGTCCACAAATGGCCAAATTCCCGTAGAGCTCATCAAAAATTTAAACAATTTTAATTTTCAAAATTTTATAGAAAAATTCTCAAATGCAATTGAGAAATGGGACTTACATCTATATATATAAAACCGAATGTGTGTTTGTTTATTTGTTTGTTTGTTTGTTCCTAATAGGAGGCCAAACCCTTGGACCGATCTTCCTGAAATTTTCACAGTATTTAACTAGAACTCTCGGATGAATTATAGTCTGTATGAAGTTTTGATTGGACAAAGAGGCGTGGCACCGCCCATATAACCCAAAAATTTAAATCGCCATATTTTGGGCATTTTTTTACCTACGTTGATGATACATATTTGGTACATATGGTATTGGCATAATTACGAATACGTACCAGGAAAAAAGTGGGTGGGACCACGCCCCTTTTTAGGAAAATTAAAAATCGTAATATAGTCTTAACTACTGGACCGATCGTCATTAAATTTTCACAATAGGATATATAAATACTTTTAATTTTATTTTATAACGAAGGGGTAGCGAAGCACACCGGGATAAGCTAGTAGTCAATAAGTATGGACCCTTGGTTATAATTCCCAATTGGTCCAAATGAGTGACAAACAAAAATGTGTCCACAAATGGCCAAATTCCCGTAGAGCTCATCGAAATTTACACAATTTTAGTTTTTAAAATTTTATAGAAAAATTCTCAAATACAATTGAGTAATCGGACTTATGTAGTCTATATGTATGGAATCTTGGCCGTTTAAAATTTACACAATTTTAGGTTTTAAAATTTTATAGAAAAATTCTCAAATACAATTGAGAAATCGGACTTATGTAGTCTATAAGTATGGAATCTTGGCCTTAATTTTCCATTGGTCCAAATGAGTGACAAACAAAAATGTGCCCACAAATGGCCAAATTCCCGTAGAGCTCATCGAAATTTACATAATTTTAGTTTTTAAAATTTTATAGAAAAATTCTCAAATACAATTGAGAAATCGGACTTATGTAGTCTATATGTATGGAATCTGGGCCTTAATTTCCCATTGGTCCAAATGAGTGACAAACAAAAATGTGCCCACAAATGGCCAAATTCCCGTAGAGCTCATCGAAATTTACACAATTTTAGTTTTTAAAATTTTATAGAAAAATTCTCAAATACAATTGAGAAATTGGACTTATGTAGTCTATAAGTATGGACCCTTGGGTTTAATTTCCAATTGGTCCAAATGAGTGACAAACAAAAATGTGTCCACAAATGGCCAAATTCCCGTAGAGCTTATCAAAATTTACACAATTTTAGTTTTTAAAATTTTATAGAAAAATTCTCAAATACAATTGAGAAATCGGACTTATGTAGTCTATAAGTATGGACCATTGGCTTTAATTTCCAATTGGTCCAAATGAGTGACAAATCTAAATAAATGGCAAAATATGCAACATATTTGACCCTCTACCATCAATTCGGTAAGAATCTTTTTATACAAGTAAGATTTTTTATTCTTGTCATTCTATTTGCTTAAGCGAAAAAACTTATTATTAAAAAGATAAAAAGTGAGAAAGATTTGAACAATTGAGAAATCGGACTTATGTAGTCTATAAGTATGGAATCTTGGCCTTAATTTCCTATTAGTCCAAATGAGTGACAAACAAAAATGTGCCCACAAATGGCCAAATTCCCGTAGAGCTCATCGAAATTTACACAATTTTAGTTTTTAAAATTTTATAGAAAAATTCTTAAATACAATTGAGAAATCGGACTTTTGTAGTCTATAAGTATGGAATCTTGGCCTTAATTTCCTATTGGTCCAAATGAGTGACAAACAAAAATGTGCCCACAAATGGCCAAATTCCCGTAGAGCTCATCGAAATTTACACAATTTTAGTTTTTAAAATTTTATAGAAAAATTCTCAAATACAATTGAGAAATCGGACTTATGTAGTCTATAAGTATGGACCCTTGGGTTTAATTTCCAATTGGTCCAAATGAGTGACAAACAAAAATGTGTCCACAAATGGCCTAATTGCCGTAGAGCTCATCAAAATTTACACAATTTTAGTTTTTAAAATTTTATAGAAAAATTCTCAAATACAATTGAGAAATCGGACTTATGTAGTCTATAAGTATGGACCCTTGGGTTTAATTTCCAATTGGTCCAAATGAGTGACAAACAAAAATGTGCCCATAAATGGCCAAATTCCCGTAGAGCTCATCAAAATTTACACAATTTTAGTTTTTAAAATTTTATAGAAAAATTCTCAAATACAATTGAGAAATCGGACTTATGTAGTCTATAAGTATGGAATCTTGGTCCAAATGAGTGACAAACAAAAATGTGTCCACAAATTGCCAAACTCCCGTAGAGCTCATCGAAATTGACACAATTTTAGTTTTTAAAATTTTATAGAAAAATTCTCAAATACAATTGAGAAATCGGACTTATGTAGTCTATAAGTATGGACCCTTGGGTTTAATTTCCAATTGGTCCAAATGAGTGACAAACAAAAATGTGTCCACAAATGGCCAAATTCCCGTAGAGCTTATCAAAATTTACACAATTTTAGTTTTTAAAATTTTATAGAAAAATTCTCAAATACAATTGAGAAATCGGACTTATGTAGTCTATAAGTATGGACCATTGGCTTTAATTTCCAATTGGTCCAAATGAGTGACAAATCTAAATAAATGGCAAAATATGCAACATATTTGACCCTCTACCATCAATTCGGTAAGAATCTTTTTATACAAGTAAGATTTTTTATTCTTGTCATTCTATTTGCTTAAGCGAAAAAACTTATTATTAAAAAGATAAAAAGTGAGAAAGATTTGAACAATTGAGAAATCGGACTTATGTAGTCTATAAGTATGGAATCTTGGCCTTAATTTCCTATTAGTCCAAATGAGTGACAAACAAAAATGTGCCCACAAATGGCCAAATTCCCGTAGAGCTCATCGAAATTTACACAATTTTAGTTTTTAAAATTTTATAGAAAAATTCTTAAATACAATTGAGAAATCGGACTTTTGTAGTCTATAAGTATGGAATCTTGGCCTTAATTTCCTATTGGTCCAAATGAGTGACAAACAAAAATGTGCCCACAAATGGCCAAATTCCCGTAGAGCTCATCGAAATTTACACAATTTTAGTTTTTAAAATTTTATAGAAAAATTCTCAAATACAATTGAGAAATCGGACTTATGTAGTCTATAAGTATGGACCCTTGGGTTTAATTTCCAATTGGTCCAAATGAGTGACAAACAAAAATGTGTCCACAAATGGCCTAATTGCCGTAGAGCTCATCAAAATTTACACAATTTTAGTTTTTAAAATTTTATAGAAAAATTCTCAAATACAATTGAGAAATCGGACTTATGTAGTCTATAAGTATGGACCCTTGGGTTTAATTTCCAATTGGTCCAACTGAGTGACAAACAAAAATGTGTCCACAAATGCCCTAATTGCCGTAGAGCTCATCAAAATTTACACAATTTTAGTTTTTAAAATTTTATAGAAAAATTCTCAAATACAATTGAGAAATCGGACTTATGTAGTCTATAAGTATGGACCCTTGGGTTTAATTTCCAATTGGTCCAACTGAGTGACAAACAAAAATGTGTCCACAAATGGCCTAATTGCCGTAGAGCTCATCAAAATTTACACAATTTTAGTTTTTAAAATTTTATAGAAAAATTCTCAAATACAATTGAGAAATCGGACTTCTGTAGTCTATAAGTATGGAATCTTGGCCTTAATTTCCTATTGGTCCAAATGAGTGACAAACAAAAATGTGCCCACAAATGGCCAAATTCCCGTAGAGCTCATCGAAATTTACACAATTTTAGTTTTTAAAATTTTATAGAAAAATTCTCAAATACAATTGAGAAATCGGACTTTTGTAGTCTATAAGTATGGAATCTTGGGTTTAATTTCCAATTGGTCCAACTGAGTGACAAACAAAAATGTGTCCACAAATGGCCTAATTGCCGTAGAGCTCATCAAAATTTACACAATTTTAGTTTTTAAAATTTTATAGAAAAATTCTCAAATACAATTGAGAAATCGGACTTATGTAGTCTATAAGTATGGACCCTTGGGATTAATTTCCAATTGGTCCAAATGAGTGACAAACAAAAATGTGTCCACAAATGGCCTAATTGCCGTAGAGCTCATCAAAATTTACACAATTTTAGTTTTTAAAATTTTATAGAAAAATTCTCAAATACAATTGAGAAATCGGACTTATGTAGTCTATAAGTATGGACCCTTGGGTTTAATTTCCAATTGGTCCAAATGAGTGACAAACAAAAATGTGTCCACAAATGGCCTAATTGCCGTAGAGCTCATAAAAATTTACACAATTTTTAATTTTTAAAATTTTATAGAAAAATTCTCAAATACAATTGAGTAATCGGACTTATGTAATCTATATGTATGGAATCTTGGCCGTGATTTCCCATTGGTACAAATGAGTGACAAACAAAAATGTGCCCACAAATGGCCAAATTCCCGTAGAGCTCATCGAAATTTACACAATTTTAGTTTTTAAAATTTTATAGAAAAATTCTCAAATACAATTGAGAAATCGGACTTCTGTAGTCTATAAGTATGGAATCTTGGCCTTAATTTCCTATTGGTCCAAATGAGTGACAAACAAAAATGTGCCCACAAATGGCCAAATTCCCGTAGAGCTCATCGAAATTTACACAATTTTAGTTTTTAAAATTTTATAGAAAAATTCTCAAATACAATTGAGAAATCGGACTTTTGTAGTCTATAAGTATGGAATCTTGGGTTTAATTTCCAATTGGTCCAACTGAGTGACAAACAAAAATGTGTCCACAAATGGCCTAATTGCCGTAGAGCTCATCAAAATTTACACAATTTTAGTTTTTAAAATTTTATAGAAAAATTCTCAAATACAATTGAGAAATCGGACTTATGTAGTCTATAAGTATGGACCCTTGGGATTAATTTCCAATTGGTCCAAATGAGTGACAAACAAAAATGTGTCCACAAATGGCCTAATTGCCGTAGAGCTCATCAAAATTTACACAATTTTAGTTTTTAAAATTTTATAGAAAAATTCTCAAATACAATTGAGAAATCGGACTTATGTAGTCTATAAGTATGGACCCTTGGGTTTAATTTCCAATTGGTCCAAATGAGTGACAAACAAAAATGTGTCCACAAATGGCCTAATTGCCGTAGAGCTCATAAAAATTTACACAATTTTTAATTTTTAAAATTTTATAGAAAAATTCTCAAATACAATTGAGTAATCGGACTTATGTAATCTATATGTATGGAATCTTGGCCGTGATTTCCCATTGGTACAAATGAGTGACAAACAAAAATGTGCCCACAAATGGCCAAATTCCCGTAGAGCTCATCGAAATTTACACAATTTTAGTTTTTAAAATTTTATAGAAAAATTCTCAAATACAATTGAGAAATCGGACGTATGTAGTCTATAAGTATGGAATCTTGGCCTTAATTTCCTATTGGTCCAAATGAGTGACAAACAAAAATGTGCCCACAAATGGCCAAATTCCCGTAGAGCTCATCGAAATTTACACAATTTTAGTTTTTAAAATTTTATAGAAAAATTCTCAGATACAATTGAGAAATCGGACTTTTGTAGTCTATAAGTATGGAATCTTGGGTTTAATTTCCAATTGGTCCAACTGAGTGACAAACAAAAATGTGTCCACAAATGGCCAAATTCGCGTGGAGCTCATCAAAATTTACACAATTTTAATTTTTAAAATTTTATAGAAAAATTCTCAAATACAATTGAGAAATCGGACTTATGTAGTCTATATGTATGGAATCTGGGCACTTATTTCCCATTGGTCCAAATGAGTCACAAACAAAAATGTGCTCATAAATGGCCAAATTCCCGTAGAGCTCATCGAAATTTACACAATTTTAGTTTTTAAAATTTTATAGAAAAATTCTCAAATACAATTGAGAAATCGGACTTTTGTAGTCTATAAGTATGGAATCTTGGGTTTAATTTCCAATTGGTCCAACTGAGTGACAAACAAAAATGTGTCCACAAATGGCCAAATTCGCGTGGAGCTCATCAAAATTTACACAATTTTAATTTTTAAAATTTTATAGAAAAATTCTCAAATACAATTGAGAAATCGGACTTATGTAGTCTATATGTATGGAATCTGGGCACTTATTTCCCATTGGTCCAAATGAGTCACAAACAAAAATGTGCTCATAAATGGCCAAATTCCCGTAGAGCTCATCGAAATTTACACAATTTTAGTTTTTAAAATTTTATAGAAAAATTCTCAAATACAATTGAGAAATCGGACTTTTGTAGTCTATAAGTATGGAATCTTGGGTTTAATTTCCAATTGGTCCAACTGAGTGACAAACAAAAATGTGTCCACAAATGGCCAAATTCGCGTGGAGCTCATCAAAATTTACACAATTTTAATTTTTAAAATTTTATAGAAAAATTCTCAAATACAATTGAGAAATCGGACTTATGTAGTCTATATGTATGGAATCTTGGTGCAAATGAGTGACAAACAAAAATGTGTCCACAAATGGCCAAATTCCCGTAGAGCTCATCAAAAATTTAAACAATTTTAATTTTCAAAATTTTATAGAAAAATTCTCAAATGCAATTGAGAAATGGGACTTACATCTATATATATAAAACCGAATGTGTGTTTGTTTATTTGTTTGTTTGTTTGTTCCTAATAGGAGGCCAAACCCTTGGACCGATCTTCCTGAAATTTTCACAGTATTTAACTAGAACTCTCGGATGAATTATAGTCTGTATGAAGTTTTGATTGGACAAAGAGGCGTGGCACCGCCCATATAACCCAAAAATTTAAATCGCCATATTTTGGGCATTTTTTTACCTACGTTGATGATACATATTTGGTACATATGGTATTGGCATAATTACGAATACGTACCAGGAAAAAAGTGGGTGGGACCACGCCCCTTTTTAGGAAAATTAAAAATCGTAATATAGTCTTAACTACTGGACCGATCGTCATTAAATTTTCACAATAGGATATATAAATACTTTTAATTTTATTTTATAACGAAGGGGTAGCGAAGCACACCGGGATAAGCTAGTAGTCAATAAGTATGGACCCTTGGTTATAATTCCCAATTGGTCCAAATGAGTGACAAACAAAAATGTGTCCACAAATGGCCAAATTCCCGTAGAGCTCATCGAAATTTACACAATTTTAGTTTTTAAAATTTTATAGAAAAATTCTCAAATACAATTGAGTAATCGGACTTATGTAGTCTATATGTATGGAATCTTGGCCGTTTAAAATTTACACAATTTTAGGTTTTAAAATTTTATAGAAAAATTCTCAAGTACAATTGAGAAATCGGACTTATGTAGTCTATAAGTATGGAATCTTGGCCTTAATTTTCCATTGGTCCAAATGAGTGACAAACAAAAATGTGCCCACAAATGGCCAAATTCCCGTAGCGCTCATCGAAATTTACATAATTTTAGTTTTTAAAATTTTATAGAAAAATTCTCAAATACAATTGAGAAATCGGACTTATGTAGTCTATATGTATGGAATCTGGGCCTTAATTTCCCATTGGTCCAAATGAGTGACAAACAAAAATGTGCCCACAAATGGCCAAATTCCCGTAGAGCTCATCGAAATTTACACAATTTTAGTTTTTAAAATTTTATAGAAAAATTCTCAAATACAATTGAGAAATTGGACTTATGTAGTCTATAAGTATGGACCCTTGGGTTTAATTTCCAATTGGTCCAAATGAGTGACAAACAAAAATGTGCCCACAAATGGCCAAATTCCCGTAGAGCTCATCAAAATTTACACAATTTTAATTTTTAAAATTTTATAGAAAAATTCTCAAATACAATTGAGAAATCGGACTTATGTAGTCTATATGTATGGAATCTGGGCCCTTTTTTCCCATTGGTCCAAATGAGTGACAAACAAAAATGTGCCCATAAATGGCCAAATTCCCGTAGAGCTCATCGAAATTTACACAATTTTAGTTTTTAAAATTTTATAGAAAAATTCTCAAATACAATTGAGAAATCGGACTTATGTAGTCTATAAGTATGGAATCTTGGTCCAAATGAGTGACAAACAAAAATGTGTCCACAAATGGCCAAATTCCCGTAGAGCTCATCAAAATTTACACAATTTTATTTTTTAAAATTTTATAGAAAAATTCTCAAATACAATTGAGAAATCGGACTTATGTAGTCTATAAGTATGGACGCTTGGGCTTAATTTCCAATTGGTCCAAATGAGTGACAAACAAAAATGTGCCCATAAATGGCCATATTCCCGTAGAGCTCATCAAAATTTACACAATTTTAGTTTTTAAAATTTTATAGAAAAATTCTCAAATACAATTGAGAAATCGGACTTATGTAGTCTATAAGTATGGACCCTTGGGCTTATTTTCCAATTGGTCCAAATGAGTGACAAACAAAAATGTGTCCACAAATGGCCAAATTTCAGTAGAGCTCATCAAAATTTACACAATTTTAGTTTTTAAAATTTTATAGATAAATTCTCAAATACAATTGAGAAATCGGACTTATGTAGTCTATAAGTATGGACCCTTGGGCTTAATTTCCAATTGGTCCAAATGAGTGACAAACAAAAATGTGTCCACAAATGGCCTAATTGCCGTAGAGCTCATCAAAATTTACACAATTTTAGTTTTTAAAATTTTATAGAAAAATTCTCAAATACAATTGAGAAATCGGACTTATGTAGTCTATAAGTATGGAATCTTGGTCCAAATGAGTGACAAACAAAAATGTGTCCATAAATGGCCAAATTCCCGTAGAGCTCATTAAAATTTACACAAAAATGTGCCCATAAATGGCCAAATTCCCGTAGAGCTCATCAAAATTTACACAATTTTAGTTTTTAAAATTTTATAGAAAAATTCTCAAATACAATTGAGAAATCGGACTTATGTAGTCTATAAGTATGGAATCTTGGTCCAAATGAGTGACAAACAAAAATGTGTCCACAAATTGCCAAACTCCCGTAGAGCTCATCGAAATTGACACAATTTTAGTTTTTAAAATTTTATAGAAAAATTCTCAAATACAATTGAGAAATCGGACTTATGTAGTCTATAAGTATGGACCCTTGGGTTTAATTTCCAATTGGTCCAAATGAGTGACAAACAAAAATGTGTCCACAAATGGCCAAATTCCCGTAGAGCTTATCAAAATTTACACAATTTTAGTTTTTAAAATTTTATAGAAAAATTCTCAAATACAATTGAGAAATCGGACTTATGTAGTCTATAAGTATGGACCATTGGCTTTAATTTCCAATTGGTCCAAATGAGTGACAAATCTAAATAAATGGCAAAATATGCAACATATTTGACCCTCTACCATCAATTCGGTAAGAATCTTTTTATACAAGTAAGATTTTTTATTCTTGTCATTCTATTTGCTTAAGCGAAAAAACTTATTATTAAAAAGATAAAAAGTGAGAAAGATTTGAACAAAAATTTTAATAAATACTTTTACAATAAAATTTTGCCGCTAAATTTTTGAAATTTATTATAGTTAATAGAATCTGATGAGAAAACAATGTTGCTGACGACTTTTATTGATAAAATATACATTAATGTTAAGCATCAAATATTTTCTACTATTGTGGCAATAGAAAATGTACCAGTTTTTAAAGGTATTGGCAAACTTTAAAAAGTGTTACACATTGAAAGGGCAACATTTTTGTTCAGAAAAGAAAACGCAATTTGTTTACATTGGGAACATTTTAGTTTGTTAACAAATATGTAGTCTTATTTTCTCCAAAACAGGTAGTTTGCTGTTTGTCATTCAAAAATATTTTATGTTCACACTACACCGAACAAATATTTAATATTTTTCATCTAATTTTGCCCAATGTGAACGAACTTATCTTTAAATTATAAATGTAAAAGTTTGTATGTTAGATGTTTGTTCCATTATAACTGGAAAAACGATTAATGAATTGGCGTAGAAACGGGAAAAAAAATTGGGACTTTTGGTACTTTATTTTATACAACTTTTTTTTTATTTTATGTACAGCGTACTTTCTGGGGTCTAAAATAAGAAAAGCTGGAACATTATTTCATCAATAAAATTGTTATACAGAAATTTTATTCCTTCATTAATATGTGTCGTGAAGGAAGTCATGGGTCTAATGTCCTTTTTTGGCAAACTGATTTTATTAAAATTCACTTATTATTTTAATTTAAAATCTTTTAAAAATAAACAATATAAAGAAATGTGTTAAGAACGTTGCCAATATTTATTTAAAGTAAACATGACTTGTGTGCTATCTAGACTCTATTATAGAGGGTGAGTCAGTCAGTGAGATATTAACTACAATAACAGATGATTAATTAATTAAATTGATTTAAAGAAATATCTTCGACTTAAAAATATTTTATTATTGCTAAATTGCAAAAAAAATTTGCTTTACAACACAATGAATCGTTAGTGGAACGCAAGCATTAAGTTTTTGCAGTTTTTACACACACACACACATGCACACATAAACACACTCACACTGACGTTATGTAACAACATTTTCTACAAAAAAAAAAAAAAATTCATTCATATGTGTTTTACTCCAATCTACTACTTATCAATTTTATACAGTACACGTACAATGAATAATGACCCCTAAATAAAATAAAAAAAATATAATTAAAACAATCTAAAGGAAAGATGTGAATAAAAAAATCTAGTTTCAGCAAAGTTTTCCTTATTTGCCTGCCAGTCTGTCCGTATACGAGTACATTCATATTCCACAACAGCATTACAAATTTGTTACACTTAACTTCAATCTAAAATGATACAAAAGTGATATGATAGGGATTGGTGAGACTTTTATGATTTTTCCATGGTAAAAGAGCGAGTTGTTGCGCACGCTATAATGTTAATGACCCAGTTTATTGTTTAATTTTGTTCGAAATTACTGTAAAAGAAAAATAAAACTAATTTGTTACATAATTAATTATTTAGTTAATACGCTCAGTAATGAAAAGTTAAAAGAAAACCCTAATTATTTTACGTTTTGAGATAATTATTTCAAAGTGATATCAGTGATTTCTATAGGCTAAATTTTCGCAACGTTATATATAATGAAAAAGAATTAGACATTGTCAATATTCCAGGACCAAGGGAAAAATTAAAATCAAGTTTAAAAGAACAGAATAGAACCGAAAGGGTTGGCACCCAATGCCACCTTTTGGGTGGGTAGTGATTAATACAATATTCTTAACTACACAAAATAGTTGCGATAACTGAATTAATTTTCTGAAACATTTTAAAGGCCATTAAAATTTAACTTTCGAGGGATTGGATGTATGAACAATTGCCCAAAAAAACTAAGACCCGAAAAAAAACCAGTAATATAAATCCCCAATATTTAAATAACGGGCAATGCAGAGAGTTTTTGGTAAATCATGGTGGAGAAAATCCTTAATCCTGAACGCAAGAAAACTTTAGTAAGCAGTAGGAATAATAATCTTTGGTTTAGCACAATTTTTAATAGTTCAGTTTGGGTCCATTTTTCATTTGGTGGGTATTTTTTATTTTGGGGCCATTTTTCATTTTGT
The DNA here is from genome assembly GCA_947311025.1 of Lypha dubia. Lineage (NCBI taxonomy): Eukaryota > Metazoa > Arthropoda > Insecta > Diptera > Tachinidae > Lypha > Lypha dubia. Next base: position 4,413,974 of record OX371262.1, on the reverse strand, counting down.
AATTTTTTTATTTTTATAAAATAAAAAATTAACGCAGATTGGAAAATAAAAAATTGTTTAAAAATAAAAAAAAAAATAAAACTGAAAAATGCTCCCAAAGTATAGAAAAATATTGCCCCAAAGTTCGTGCGACTTTGGGATCATTTTTTGTTTTTAAATTGCGGGCAAATATTTATTTTTGGCTTGGGGACATTTTTTTCTTAAACAAAAATTAAAAATGTCTCCAAAGTTTTGTATTGAAAATAATAACACAAACTTTGAAGACATTTTTAATTTTTTGGGGCCTTTTTAATTTTTTTTTTGCATTAAGTACATATGTATGTATGTTTTATTTATAAAAATTCATTACTCACGTATTTTTACTAAGATTACAAATGTTGTATCTTACAAACTTCCATTGGACTTTCTCTGGAACAAAATCCCCTTCAATAATTTCCCACTAAAAAACAATTTCCATTTTATTTATGTATTTGTGAAATATAAAACAATACAAAGTGCTGCCAAATTTTCATATATATAAAAAAATGCCAATACATACTTAAAATTTTTATTTAAAAATCGTAACACAACACTGCAGGCTTTTCGAACGATTTTTCTTTCGATGCTGAAATTAATTTCAGAATCCTTTTCAATTCGAATAGAAATACGTAATAACTTAATGGACTGATCACAATGTCAACCGTATCCCATATTTGTTTATTTTGAACTTTGGTATGACTGTCCGTTTGACTCTTCTTTCTTTCTAATTGGCAGTTGAGTTTTAATACAATACTTATTTATTCACCCTTATTCCGGTAGTAGTCGTAATTTTTCAGTAAACATAACTTTTTAAACGTCGGTATCATTACGACGCTTCTATCTGTTTATTAAAAAACAATTGTTTTCAAAAATTATATGCTATGTACATAGTAGAAATGCCATGAGGTCAGATAATGGTCGACTGGCGTTAATATAACCATATATTGTTAAGCAACGTTCTAAATAAATTATAGTATTAAAACACGAAACTTAAACGAGGAGAAAAACAAACAAAATATATACAAATAATGTCACGTTACGGTGGCAAACAATTAAGCTTGTATTTTGAACCCACGTTGTCCCAAACTTTCCCCCTCTTTTACTAAATGTAGAGCGTTTTGCCCTCTACAATCAAATACTGAAAATTAAATATGCACGTACATATGTATGAATGTGCATATATTTCTGGACTAATGCTCATGTTCATGTAGTGGAAAAGCGACTATTGTATTTATTACATACGTATCAGCAAACTCTCTGTAAATAAAATATTATCAGTTAATAATTTAAGTTCTTAACAATCTATAGATGGGATTAGTATGTAGACTTTTGTTGGCCACTGTATATAAACATTTATTATTTTTACAATGTTGAGAAGAAACCAAAGACACTAACCGCAATTTTTTTGAATCATATGTATAATTTTCGCAAAAATATTTTAATCTATAAAATGCGATGTTTTTATTTAGATTTTTCTGGCAAATATGGAAGAACCGCTTAAGATGACTTAACCAAATTTTGGCCCTAATATTATTTTATTGCAGTTTTCACAATGCTGCGCAGCATAGAAAAGGATCATATAAAAGTAGAATTAATATTTTTTTCTGAAATTTTTTTTTATATTGTGTCTATTTTATATACATACTTCTTCCCCCCCCCTCTGGGGTTTACATTTATACATTATGCTGATTATCCACACATTGGTGCTGTAATTTCTGGGGCAAAGGATAATGGGGTTTTTCCAGACATTACCTTTGGGCAATTAGACAAACAAAAGAGCAACACGCATGAATTTAAGATATAAAATGAAGTAGGGTAAACGATGCTAGTCTGGTAGAAAAAGAACTGGCATCTGTGGTCTGCGCCCGCAACCAAAGTCGCTAGAAATTTAAGAGGGTTCGTAGTTCCCCTTACAGTGGCATTTCGGGAGCAGGTAAGACCTACGGATGAATGCCTACTGTGGATTAGAGATGTGATGTTCCTACATTGAACTCAGCTTATGATGTCTTACGAGATGCAAACTCTTATCTCCTAGGGCTTCTTCGGGAGTACACATGGTGCAAGTTTTTGCTACCAAAATCGTTTGGAGAGATATTTGTTAAATGAATGATGCTCGATGAGTGTTATTGGCAGTTTGGACTTCATACAATCAATGTTCAGCCTTTTTGTGCAGTTGATAAATAACAGATGCTTTAACAGAAGCATGTGATTATATATCGCTTTAGAAGTCACACACAAAAAACTTCATTCGGTGTTAGGAGCAGGGTTAGGTTGGGCCACAAGGCAATGACTGAATACATCTGTATACACTTATGTACGTATTTGTATAAAAACTGTGAAACATTTTAATATAAATATAGATTTTGCAAATAACAACAACATTGCGTGCTAAAGTTAATCAAAATTACTTTAAAAAAATAAAGAGTCACTCAGGAATTGAATAAACATTTCTGGGAATGACAAAAGTTTTTAGTGTTTTCGCGATGGAATTTATAACAAAAAATTAAAAAAGTAAATATTTTTAATGCCCGTTCTACGATATCCAAAAGATTTCTTTCTTTGTACAACAAAAGTTAAAAGAAATAAAATTCTACATACGAAAGAAAGTATATTCTTTTAAGAATAGTTTTCAATATTGGGAGAGAGACTGTTAATTGTTAGACAGACATACATTTTAATCAAGATCAGCAGAAAATGCAAGTTTTTATTCTAAAGCTCTTTTTTTGTTCTTTTTCTGTACATTGCTTCGTCTGACTCATTCTAATTAATTCGATTATAAAAATATTATTGTTTTTCTTATTGATTATAACTTTTAGATATACTTTATCTTATCTCTGGCCACAACTCTATAATATATATTGGTTGATTATTTAGCCAAGATATGAATTGGCTTTATGAAAATATAAAAAAATAATTTTATTTAGATTCTGCTTATAAATAAGCAGGGGTTGATTTGCCACTTTGCCAGCATTATGCTCTTTTAAAACTAATCTAACTAATAAAAATATGTACGAGTGCATCGAAAATGTACTACAGGAAGTAAAAGGTTGCAGCAAATAAAGAGTGATTACATTTTTATTAGAGGCGAGCTTGCCACATGTGTTGAAACTTTTCCCGTGAATTACGTGTGATAGTGATTAAATTTTAAATTAGGTTAGGTTTGCTTGCTAACCACATAGATACTTAATTACCCTAATTAAGACCATATTATCCTCTAGTTTGCCTATGGCGTTGCAGACCTGGGCAATTACAGATGAAATATTAGATAGTTTCTGAGTTCTGTTCCTACCCGCACATCCTACAATAGTCCGAAGTACCATTTTCTCATCCGGCAGTCCTTGCTCTAACCTCCAGGAATAATTGGTTCTCTTGATCACCCAATTACTAGTAGTAAACGATTGGAACTGTAAACGATCTATTACTAACTTCTTCATTTAATGTTGACCCTTAATTTCTCCCAATATTTGAATGACCTGGAAGCCAACGTATCCTAAACTTACTTCACACATATCAAATATTTGTTAAAAAAAATGTGGCCTCTCGTTTTCAGCGCCGCTTGACTGTCAACGGAAAATGATACCTCCCCGCTTTCAGTTATGTGTTCTGGATTTGTTTTACGATTTTAAAATTAGTCATTTCAGATATCCTATTATTTTACTAATTTATTTATAATTCCTCTTTTTGCAGAGATTTCTTACCCCGTGGCTCAGGTATTGTTACCAGACGTCCCTTGATTTTACAACTGATCAATGGTACAACCGGTATGTTGTAATTTTTCCTCATATATTTTATTCTATTTAAACTTTATTTAAAAATAACCTTTACCTCTATTTATTTATTTATTTAGAACATGGCGAATTTTTGCACTGTAAAGGTAAAAAATTCACCAGTTTCGATGAGATACGCAAAGAGATTGAAGATGAAACAGATCGTGTTACCGGCAGTAATAAGGGAATTTCCAACATACCAATCAATTTGCGAGTCTACTCGCCCCACGTACTCAATCTTACCCTGATCGATTTGCCTGGTCTAACAAAAGTAGCAATTGGCGATCAGCCTCAAGATATTGAACAGCAAATTCGCCAAATGATCCTACAATTTATACGTAAAGAGACGTGTTTGATATTGGCCGTAACACCGGCCAATACAGATTTAGCCAATTCGGATGCTTTGAAATTGGCCAAAGATGTTGATCCTCAGGGTATACGTACGATAGGTGTTATAACCAAATTGGATTTGATGGACGAGGGCACTGATGCCCGTGATATTTTGGAAAATAAGTTACTGCCACTGCGTCGCGGCTATATTGGCGTGGTGAATCGTTCTCAAAAGGATATTGAGGGTCGTAAAGATATTCATGCTGCTCTGGCGGCTGAAAGAAGATTTTTCCTCAGTCATGCTTCTTATCGTCATATTGCCGATCGTTTGGGTACACCCTATTTGCAGCGTATCTTAAATCAGCAATTAACAAATCATATTCGCGATACGTTGCCTGCTTTAAGAGATAAATTGCAAAAACAAATGTTGGCTTTGGAAAAGGATGTGGCTGAATTTAAACATTTCCAACCAGGCGATACCAGTTTAAAAACAAAGGCTATGTTGCAGTGAGTAGTATTAAAAGAAATAATGATTTATGGATTTCAAAACTAATTAACACTAACATATTACATTGTTTAAATTAAAAATAATTGTAGAATAGAATATAAAAAAAATAATAAATATTTCCTTTAGAATGATTCAACAATTGCAGTCAGATTTTGAACGTACTATTGAAGGCTCTGGCTCAGCTTTGGTTAATACCAATGAACTGTCGGGTGGTGCTAAAATAAATCGTATTTTCCATGAACGGTAAGAAATAAAATAAAAATACTTTGGTAAATAAATTATTTTGTTGTGCGTAGAAAGAAAAATTCAATTCAACAAAATTAATCCGGGTTAAGGAATTAAAGTAGAAATATTTACGGAGGTTATTGTGACCTATGTGCCCCATAACTAAATGTAGTTGCAGCCTGAAATTTTATTTAATTTAGTATTAATTACATTTTATAGTTTTTAGTCACAATTCTTACTTGATTTTTTCTCGGGACGAAGAAATTTTTATTAATTTTACTCAACTTTACGTAAGGTGACGCTTACTGTATTTTTTGTATATAAAATAAAATTGTTCTATTGTTTGCAATAAATCCTGTAAATGTAAACGCCGACTATAAGACGGACACTCTATTATTTGTATTTTTTTACTCTTAACTTTTTCTAATTTAATTAACAAATTTATCAAAAGTTTTAAAAGATTTTTAAAACGGATAAAATGTTACAGTAAGCGTTTTTAGGTTGGTAACTCATTTTATTTTTAAAACTTGGTAGCACTCGCTTTATCGGTAATTTACAGGCAAAATATGTAAAGAAGTTTACGTTAAAGAATTTTATATGAATTAAAGTTTTTCAAAAGAAATTTTTAGTCATACGAGCTAAATTGTAAAGCCTCGAAAATGTGTCATAGGAATATAAATAATCCTCTTTTGATATGATTGGTCGATTTTACTAAGTATAATGAAAAGAGTTATCGATAACTTCTATAAGAAAGACAATTTGATTAACAACTTGTCTATAGAAAATGATCGCTAGCATTTTTTTTTTAAATTCCGCTGATTCTAAACTGTAGTATTTTTATTTTTTGTTGGCAGATTACGTTTTGAAATTGTTAAAATGTCCTGCGACGAAAAGGAATTACGTCGTGAAATCTCATTTGCAATCCGCAATATTCATGGTATTCGTGTTGGTCTCTTTACACCCGATATGGCCTTTGAGGCCATAGTCAAACGTCAAATTTCACAATTAAAAGAGCCGGTCATCAAATGTGTCGATCTAGTCGTGCAGGAATTGTCCGCAGTTGTTCGTTTATGTACCGATAAAGTAAGTAGTCAGGTTTGAGTATTTATTTCACAATTTTATTAATATATGTGCCAGTTATTATTATTATTATTATTATTATTATTATTATTATTATTATTATTATTATTATTATTATTATTATTATTATTGTATGCTTGAGCTTATTTTTTCTTTTCCTTTTCATTTCTACCATTTTTCATTTACTTAAAAAAAAACTAACCAAACAAAAAAAAAAGATGTCACGTTATCCACGTTTACGTGAAGAAACAGAACGTATTATTACCACGCACATACGAGAACAGGAACAGCGATGCAAAGAACAAATTTTATTACTTATTGATTTTGAATTGGCCTATATGAATACCAATCACGAAGATTTTATTGGTTTTGCCAAGTAAGGGTTTTCAGACAAGGTTTATAATTTTAAACTCAACAAATAATTTAATTTGTTCTTTTTAATTTTATTTTTACTTATTTAGTGCCCAGAATAAATCTGAAAATTCAAACAAAACTGGTACACGTCAACTAGGAAACCAAGTGATCCGCAAGGGTCATATGGTTATACAAAATTTAGGCATCATGAAAGGTTTGTATGTTGTTTTTTATTCACATATAAATTGTCATAAAAATAATCATAAAGCAAAAAGTATTTCAAATTAGTTTTTGAGTCATTGAATTCAGAGAAAATTTTAGCATAAGTTAAATTATTAAGCAGGCTTTAGATCATTTTTTTGTTGTAGTTTCTACGTAAACAAATTCATTTTCTTTTTAAAAATAACTGCATGCAGTATGTGTTTTTTTTTCTACATAATTGTCTTTTTTTTTTAAATTAACTTGAGAGTCGTTGTTTAATTTGTTTTTATTTCTTTTTTGTATTGTTTTTCAAAATTATTTCGTTTTTATTCATTTTTCTTTTGTAGCTTTGATGTTTTTATTACCTCGCGCTATTGGTTCGTATTGAAATACGCTCTTCTTTTTTTGTTTGTTTGTAATCTGAAAATCATTTTTGTTTTGTTTCAATATCGTATTCAAGAATTAACTTTCTTTACTCATATTTGTTTAAATCATTATTGCATTTGTTTGTTTTTTTGAATTATGATTTTGCTAAAAAAATTTAAAGAATGCATGCTTTTTAGTCTATATTTGTTTACTGTGCTCATTGTCAAATGAAATTATATTCTTACCTTCTTCCAAAACGATTTGATATGTCAAATAATTTGTATTTTGAGAAAATTTATGTTTGCGCTAAGGCATAAATGAATCTGGATGTTTTGGTTTAAATATTAAGTCAATTTTAAGTAGATACCATGTCCAAGTTTTGAATTGTAACTTTTCAGAATATTTTGAAAATCTTCTGATGATTTGATAAAAACATAAAGTTTTCTAAAATATTTATTTATTTAAATATTTTTGATTACAGCATAAATTTTCTCAATTAGTGTTCGCTAATTAGGATCGCCCCTGCTCTTTGCAGAAAAACCGTATGTAAATTCTTGTAAAATTCTAATTATAAAATTAGTTCAACCGATTTAATGTTTCGTTGTTGTCCATTCCTGACATTTTTTGAAAAATAAATTTTTAACTATAAATAATAAAGACATGTCCATTATTGTCGTTAATTTGATTGTGTTCATTTTGTAAAGGCAAAAAAACTGTGGAATTTTACCAAATTGTGGATCCAATAGATATTTTTGGACGGCGAGGGGCCAACCTAATATCCAAGAGTAATTGCTTCTTAGGTTTTCAATTTTGATTAGTTTAATCGTCATGTAGTATTTTATTATTTATTCATCATCCTTTCATTAATTAATAAGAATTATATACAAAGAACAAAGAAAAAAAGTTTAGAAATTATTACTATTTCAATATAATTTCGATTAAATTCAAATAGTAAAAATATCAACTGAAATTTTTTTTCATTAAAATGTCCAAAAGTTTTACATACCTTTGTTAATTTTGGTCTTTTGATTTATGATAATAAATTAAGGTGGCTCTCGTCCTTATTGGTTTGTCTTGACCTCGGAAAGTATTTCCTGGTATAAGGATGAAGATGAAAAAGAAAAGAAATTCATGTTGCCATTAGATGGTCTTAAATTAAGAGACATTGAACAAGGCTTTATGTCAATGTCAAGACGTGTAACATTTGCTTTATTCAGTCCTGATGGTCGTAATGTTTATAAGGTATATATATACTTTCTTTATTAATATAATTTTTCCTTTTAAATGTAGTTTTAATAAATTTCTTGTTTAGGATTACAAACAACTTGAATTGTCTTGTGAAAATGTTGAGGATGTTGAATCATGGAAGGCCTCGTTCTTACGTGCTGGTGTTTATCCAGAAAAACAAGAAGCTCAGGAAAATGGCGATGAGGTAATGTTTTTTGTTTTACTAAAAAAACTTGGGGGAATTTTGTAAAAATTTATTTATAATATTTTAGAAATGCAAACTATTGGATTTCTAAATTAAATTCTTGAAAATTTTACATCATTGTTTGGAAAATATCTAATAAATTGGCAACAAAATTCTTACATGATTATTAAAAGGGAATTAAAATACAATAGTTTGTAAATTCTAAAATCCATTCAAAATCATCTATATATATATATATATATATATATATATATATATATATATATAATACTATATATTATTCTATACATATTTACATATGATATCATATAGTTTGTAAACATCTTACAAATTCTTTTCGCTGTCTTGTAAACTTACAAAGTGTTTTTATAAAAAATGTTACAGCTATAATTTAAACCATATAGAAAAGTTTCATCGATTATTATATTGTCTATCTGTCATTATACTTATGTATGTATTTACTTTATGTTGTCATACACATCATTTGCTTCATTGTATTTTCTTCACTTTGATACTGGTTCTTCTCTCTATTATTTTGTAAAGTTTCTTTTTTCTGTTTTTTTTATTATTTTAACAAATTTCATTTCAAATAATACTTTTAGCGTGTTATAAATTATAAGCTCCGCTTGATTAGCTATAAAAATTTATATCGAAAAGCGACCTTTTTCTGACTATTTTGGCTAGGATTTCCGTATGTATGTACATATGTATATGTGTGAAAGAGAAGGTGTGTGCCAGAGTATTTGTACATCTATGTTAATATCTCATAACTTAGTAATGGCTTAAAACATTGAACCCACTTAGATTTCATGAGATAATATACCTAGAAATTTTGGGAATTAAATTTTTTTTCGAAAATAAATTTTCTTTTTGTAAAAGAAGTAAACAAAATCTTATTAATTTTTAAACCCAAAACAATGCTGTCTGCCAAAATTTTGATTAAAATTTTTCGAAAGATATCGTTAACGAAAATTATCGCAAAATTCAAAAGTTATTGTCAAATCGATTTTCCAAATACGTTGAGTTTTTTTTTTTTTTGCGTTTGAGAAACTGCGTCGAATGCTGTTATAACTTCACTAAAATCGGTTAAGTGGTTTGAAAGCGTTTTTTTTTATTTACTCTAAATCTTCTTGCCAAATTTATTTTCAGGATTACAATTTTATCTTAATTCTGTTAAATAGTTTGAGAGATATTGTTTTTGAAAATTTGTATGTGAGTATGTGCATTGTTCATAAATTACAAATGAGCTTAGATAGAAGTTCTAGTGATATACTGGTCTTATTATTATCGTAGTCGAGTTATAGTGGAATTTTGAATTTGTTTTTGTTTCAAATGTAATTGTTCGAAAGAAAGAACATCTTCGAAATCGGCGAACAGGCACATTTTTTTTTTTAGTATTATTAGAAATAGATTGACAATTTTTTTGTAATTTCATTATTTTTTTTTTAAATTTCATTTTAACAAAATAGACTTTCAGTTCCTTCAATAACGTTTCGTAAACATACGTAGTACACACATGTTTCCTTATGTTACAGTAAAACCAAACCTTTTTTTTCTACATCCAAAAATGTGTTTAACGTACCAGTTATTTCGATCACAATACCTTTTAACTAGATTCCTTCTATCACTTGTTTTGAATTACATATATGTATACATATGTATATTGTTTTCTTTTTTAATTTTAAAGATAAATTTAAAATATAACGTTAAAAAATTTATGTATTTTTTTCCTTTAATTTAAACTTATAAATAATCCAAAACTAAAATGATCAACATAAATATATAAAAACAACAATGCAGGAAGGACAAGAGGTTTGTTTTATTTATTATTCTCTCTATTCATTAAAAAATTTCATAGAAATTTATGGATTATAACCTAAAAAAACAATGAAAATTCAGCTTAAGTTTTGATTTAAAAATTGGATTTAAAGCGATTTTTATTTATATTATGGTTTTTATTTTTCTACTCAGTTTCTTAAAATCATTTCATCTTTTCATCACAGTTTTCAACAAACTTTTTTAATATATTTTTGTTTCTTTTTATTTCATAAAAATGGTTTTTGGTACAAAATTAATAACGAATACAAAAATCTTAAACTAAAATACAATACAAAACGCCAAAACAGAAGAAAGTATGTGGGTTTATTTTACCAGCAAAAGTTTCCTTTTTTTTAATACTTTTTTACTTGTTCAAGCTTTTATTTCTTATGAGTTAAAAAACAAAAGTTGATTGCTAAACTAACCAACATATTTATTTGCTTGTTTTGTTTTTCTTAAATATTGAATTTTTTTTCTTTGTGCCTGATTTCTGCAAACTGGTGACAAGCTTTCCTCGTACTTTGTAGGAAGATTCAAAAATCGTTATTTTTAATATTTTATTATATGAATCAGTCTGCAAAGCGAATAAACTATAAAAAATAAAAACGATGTTTGAGAACTTTTTTTTGCGTTTTCCACAAGACAACACCAAGTGTTCTCACGCTAGTTACAGAAACCAGACACAGGCGCACTGGTTTCGGTTTCTTTAACCTGTCTTATTATTTATTTTTGGTTCATTATTGTTTCTTAAATAATTTGGCTCTCATTTTTCGATTTTTTATTAAGAAAAAAAAAATTTTTTCTTCAATGTATATGTGTATATTTGTAAAAATTTTTATTATTCTTATCCGTAAATTTTTAATATAAAGCAGCAGTTTTAATATGAATTTTCTTCGTTTAAGTTGAATAACACAAATCAAAACGTTGTTAGAAGCAAAATTTTGTTTTGTATACTAACACAAATTCAAAGAAGTAAGATTTATATAAGTAAGGAATCCTTAAAAATTAAACATTTTTAAAAATTAAAGATTTATAAAATTAACTTTATTAAAATAAACTACGAAGCTGCCAATTATTGTGCAGATAAGAAAAGTGTATTACAAAAAGTTAAATTCATTAAAAAAAGTATTGCTTCTTCTTTTACTTTTTAAATCTATTAAGCTTATGATGACTGTTTTTAAAAATAATATTAAATAATTAATAATTTTTGATAAAAATAGTGATCTTTGGAAAAAAATGTTATTGAAACAGAGTGCATTTTGGAAAAAAGTTCGTATTGGAATTGTGCATATTAATACAAAAAAGGACAATAATTTGTTGAAAATCAAAATTTTTAAAAAAGGTATCTAAACAAGTGTAGTTTCGACAAATTTACTTTCTACGACACTTTCTAATAATGCACTATGGGTAATTATTAAATTTTTTTTTTGCAAAAAATTAATGAAAACATGACTGGAAAATAGTTCTAATTCCAAAAGAAGTTTTGGAAGTAAAAATAGCATTATTTCTATTTACTTTGAAGTATCAACAGAACAACAAAACCCGCACTTTTTATAGTGCAAAATTTGCAAAAAAAATTGAACAAATTGCCTATAGTGCAATGTAAATTTTTGTTCTAGCAATTTGAAGTTAACTCAACTACTACTGCCATATATATACATATGTATATATATTATTTTGTGCCACAGCAAAAATTATTAATCTTCATCTGGTATAAAAACGCCAATTGACATGTGCGATTATTCCAACAAACTTAATGCTTTTTCCCTTGTATATCTCTCCCTCTCTCACTCTCTGCTCTCTTTGTAAATTTCTCTTACTAAAACTCTAAATGCCAACTAAAAATATAAAAGAAATACTAAGAAATTCTTTTCATTTTGCAAAATTTAAAAAATTACATCTATTTCTGTATATCAAAATTCTTATGTATTTGTTAAAAAAATTAATAATTTGTTATATTTTTTGCATTTTTATTTATTAAATGAAAAAAAAAATCTTAAAATATACTATTGTTAATTCATTTTTTTATCATTATCTCTACCGCACATACCAGCAGGCTAGTGTTGAGACCTCAACCGATCCTCAACTGGAGCGTCAAGTTGAAACCATACGTAATTTAGTAGATTCCTATATGAAAATTGTCACAAAGACAACCCGTGATATGGTACCCAAAGCCATAATGATGATTATTATTAATAATTGCAAGGATTTTATTAATGGTGAATTGTTGGCTCATTTGTATGCCTCAGGAGATCAAGTAAGTTTGTTTTTCAATTTAATTTTAATGTTTTATAAAAATATTTTTATTTTATATTTTTTTTTCTTTAGTCACAAATGATGGAAGAATCGGCTGAAGCAGCTAGCAAACGTGAAGAAATGTTGCGCATGTATCATGCCTGCAAGGACGCTTTAAGAATAATTGGTTAGTTGAAATATTTTTTAGGGAAGAAAAAGTTATTAATTTGTAGGAAGTAGTTCGAACTACTCTTATTAGATGTAGCAGTTCTGTAGCAAAAGTAATACATTTGGGAAAAATAACCGCTTTATATAAAGTAAAAATTTTATTAGAACTGCCACTTTTATAAAAAGTACCACTTTAAAAAAAATATATAGTTTGATATTTTCGAGCTTTTTATTTTATTTAGTCTGTTTTTTCAAGTGGATCTTTAAGTTGAAAAAGAAGACTAAATATATAAATAAATATTTTTTTTTATCAAAATCATGACATCAACATGAAGAAAAAATTCCAGTTGTATAAGAAAATACCACTTTTATTAAAAAGTACTACTTTCTCAAAAAAAATAAAATTTTTATAAAAAAATATCTTGTGGGCCTTTTGGGCTCGATTAATATGATAAAGAACAAAATTGAAATTGAAATTATTGTAAAATAAAGTCTGCATTTAAATTCATTTCTTTTATAAAGGTGATGTTTCGATGGCTACTGTATCGGCACCTTTGCCACCACCAGTGAAAAACGATTGGCTACCCAGTGGTATGGATAATCCACGTTTATCACCCCCAAGTCCTGGTGGTCCTCGTAAACCTGCACCAGCAGCACAGGTTAGCTAAAATTCAATTCAATGTGAATGTACGTTAAAATCAAATTTACTTTTTTTTAGCCCGTTGCTGGAGGACGTGGTCCTCCACCACCACCTGCTTCTGGTCGTCCTGCACCAGCAATTCCAAATCGCCCCGGCGGCGGTGCTCCACCATTGCCTGGTGGTCGCCCAGGCGGTGCACTTCCACCACCATTATTACCATCGTAAGTACATACTTTGTTTTTAACGTACCTATTTATATTTGGTTTTTGGAGTTTCATTTATATTTGTTTATATTTCGTTTATGTTAATTTATAAGAACAAATTTTAACATTTTCATTATCGTCGGTTGGGACCTCTTTCTTTTAGTTTCAACTATATGAAAAATCTGTGACAATGAACAGATTTTATTTTAATCACACTATCTATTTGCATGATTTTTTGCTGCGGGTTAAGCTAAACTATGAGCCTGCAATTCGTTGGTGCTAATGCCAACTCATCAGTAGATCTGTAACCTTAATCATAGCAAACCTCTCTAAACAAGAAATGAGAATTATAAATGTATAAACAAAGTCAATTTAAAAATACAAATAACACACCAATCCATTTTTATTTGATATAAAACTACAAACTTTAGCTAAGCTTAATCCACAACAAACAAATATCTCGAATAAAATTAATAACAGTTTTTAAAGCTTCTGGGTAATATACGTATCTTGAAATAATATTTTTTAATGTCGTTGCCTAGTTTTCAATAAAGATAACTTGAATTAATAGGAGGGGACGAAAAACAAAAACAAATCCAACTTGCGTATGAGATAATATCGATTTTTCGTAAATTTAAGCCCGCTGTTAGACACACCCAGAGGAAACCTTTAAACCTGGCTGAAGGTATATTAAGCAAATTTAGGTTATGTTACCAGGTCTCGAGAATTTTTTCATTGGATAACTACGCTATTTTGTGATCGTTTTTCAAAAAATTTCTTTTTTGTTTGATCGAGTTTGCAACCAGTTTGGGCCCATAAAATCGGGGGATAATTAATTGTCTTTTTAATAACTCGAGCATTTATAGACCGATTTTCATAATAATTTTTTTTGTCTGAACTAGTGTGTTTCCAGCTTGGTCCAATAATTATTAAACTAAATCGGGTCATATTCTTTTTGCATAATTCACACACTCTTCAGCCTAATTATGCCAAAAAATCTTTGTTCTATCTGGCTCGTCATCAAGTACATATATTCAGAATTTGTTGTATATAATGAAATTTTTTTACAGTTCTGTAATCCTTCAGAAGCTTTAATTTTAGTTAGAGATAATTTTAATTTTATATTATTTTTTATTTACAAATTTATCACACAGTTTATCAAAAACACACACACTGCTTAAGTTTTGTAAAAGCTTTACTTTCTCCCATTATTAAGATTCCTTGTCTTCACAATAACTTTTTTGTCTTAAACTCACTTTTTCTCTTTCGCTCTCTCTTTCTCTCCCTTTTTGTGCTGATTTTGCATTAAACAAAATTGCCAAAAATAACAAATAATAAAAACAAATAACAGACGTCGCTAAATGTTCTACGACTTTTAACATCAAATCGAAACAACGCTAAAGAATGCAACATTAAATTCAAATGCAGCATAGAAAAAAATTAATTAATTTACAAAACATAATAAAATGCATTAAAACAAACAACAACATATAGCATTTAATTTAGATATTATTGAACAAAACTATAAGTTTATTGGATGAAATTTAAAAAAAAACAAAAATTTAAAAATTCAATTTAAAACATGTTACAAAAATCGTTAAATAACAAGCGCTTCATAAACATTTTTAGCAGTTTATGAACATAAAATTAGAGTCAGCTTTTATTAAAGTTTCTAATAAGTTTATGTTGGAATTTCTGTTTTGAAAATCACCATTAAGTATGCTAACAAATTAAAATATATTAGAATAAGTTACTAAAAAAAAACACAAAGTACCTTAATTTAAATTAAATGTTTATTTTGTGTTGAGCTAAATATCTTAGATTATTTTATGAAATATATAAAATCTCTACAGAGAGAGATTAAAAAACAAAACTTAATTCATATAGAAATTTAGCTTTTTGATTGTTTGAAATCATAGGCAGCGTTTAAACTAGAGATGTGTAGCACTTAGCCATTATTAAATGAGTAGTAGCTTCCTTAGGTCCTGTTTGCTTACTATGCCATGGTATGTATATACCTCATCACTTGATTTGCTCATGCAAGCAGATATTATGGGGCAATATACATAGTTGCCAAAAAAAAAACATTTACTTTTACAGATTTAATATGAAAGGTCATAAAATGTATTTCTGACATTATTGACAGTTTTATAAATTTTATACATATCTAATTCTTCGTTTTTAAAATGTCAAACTCCATATTTAACAATAAATAGCTTTCAAAGTGTCAAAAACAGCTGCCGATGTCATCTTATAAAGTAAATAACCATAATAAATAGACATAATAATAAATAGTAATAATGTCTATCTGTCTTTATGTCTCTCACTTTTCTCGGCCTGAGTTAGAAAACAAAAATTAATGTAAAATATATTTTTCCGGACATTTGCTACAATATGCTTACTTATATCTATATGATATATATTTTGGAAATTCAACACGTCTTAATGTAAACGCTCCTTGACATGACATTCGATTAGGTAACTTTGGTTTATTATAAGTTTTTTTGATTATTTTCTTTATTTTTTATTTAAATTAATGTTTTGTGTGTGTTAATTTGTTTTAATACTTTTTTCTTTTAATTTTACTGAAAACAAAAATCCCTTTAATTCGAAACATAATTCAATAAAATGTGGAAAAGGGGTTTCAATCGTTACGATATAAAAGAAAAATAAAATGAAAGTTCTTAACCTAAATGTTTAACTTGTATGTCAATATTTAAATTTTATTTCCATGTGTTTTCCCCATCAAATTTTGTTTGTGTTCAAATTTAAATGTAACAATATTTGACTTTTGATGCTAATTAACATGAAAAAATAAAAAACAAAGACGTGTTACCGGAGCCGTGGGTGGTGCTATAACACAACAGACTGGTGCCAATCGTTATATACCCGAAAGTATGCGTGGCCAAGTTAACCAGGCTGTCGGTCAAGCTGCCATGAATGAATTATCAAATGTTTTTGCCCAACGTTTCAAGTAAACAATTCAGAATTTATTATTTTCTAAATTAATTTCGCTGTCTCTTGCTCTTGAATCAATCTCCCTCTCTATTGAACTGTTATGACACAAATTAGTAACAGCAAAAAATCATAATAACTCTTTTTCTTCTATATATTGAAAGAAACTAATTAAGTTAATTTTAATTATAAATAAAGCCTTTTTATGTAACTAATATTTACTTAATAAAAATATGTTTGCGTCATTTTGTCTCATTTTTTAACTCATTTTCATTTGTTTGTCTTGCTACTTACTCTTTCCTTGTTTGTTTAAAAAAACTTTTTTTTCTTTCAGTAAAAAATAAATGACTGATTGAATATCCTCTCTTTTTCTCTTAAAGCATTTTAATCACACAAAACATTATTATTATTATTATTACTTTTCTGTTTATATACTTACGCATTTTAATTTTTTATTATTTCTTTAATATGTTTATTGTTATTGTCTTGATTTGTTAAAAAAAAAAAATTCTTTATAATAAACACAAAAACACATTTCACCACAACATTGAAGATAAAACTTAAACCAAAACACTTCTAAGAGAATGTTAAAATATATAAAAAGAGATTTTTAATTTCTTATTTTATGTGTGTACCACACACAAGACTTCCTAGGTGGAGCTACTACCAGATTAGCTATAAAAAACGTAAAATTTTTGTGGTGAAATTCTCATAATATCGTAATTTCCATAAAACTGCTAGAAAACGCATACAGATTTCCTTCTACGTTTATCGTATTTTCTCGACTAGTCAGTCATTCGTTCTGACAATTCCACCCATCTTTTAAAGTTTATTTTTGATAACTATTATGGTACTTTCAACCATCAATTTTCTATTGTTTGAAACTGTGTCTGTGTCAATAACAAAATATATAAAGCGATAAACATTTAATGGTTTGAAGGACCATGCCTTTTAAAATATGGAATAAAACATCGAGTTTGACATGTCTGGTATTATTAGCACTTCTCTTTACACAATTGCCTTTCATTTTGTAAACTATATACATATACAAGTACAACAACAAGTTTTATAATTCTTTTTTTTATATAATGAAAGTTTGAAACCGCAATTATTTGATGTCTAATCTAATTTCAAACAAATGAAACAAAAAATTATAAATAATAATAAAAAAAATTAGGGAAGTTAAAAATAAAATTAATCATATTATATATTAATTAAAAGTAAAATATATTTAAGAAATATAAATTTTTTCCTTGTTGCTAATGTGTTTTTGTGTAGTTTCTTAAATAGTACATAGTATGTGTATGTCTATATCAGCAGAATTTATTTAATATAAAATGTAATGTATTGCTTTTAATCTCATAAACGAACAGTATTCGAAAGTATCTAAATATCAAAATAAAATAAAGCGTTAATTGTTGTTTAAGCATTTTCAAAACATTTAAATTACAATATTTCTATATATTTAATATTAAAAAGAACAAATATTAAGATTATTTAATTTATATAATTATTTATTCAATATATTAGTAGAATTTTACCTTTTTTTTTAATAACAACTTTGAGTTTTAGTTTAAAACGTTTACTTTGTTGGACTTGACTTTTGGCAAATTCATAGGCAAGACTATAAGTAAAGCATTTGAACCTGTGGATATGTTTAGTTGAGTGTTTTTTTGCTTGAGGAAAAGCTGAAAAGTTTTTAGAAAAAAAAACTTCTATTCTAATAATAGTGGAACCCATTACACAACATGCACATTTATTGTTAAATCTTGTAGAAAATGTCGAAAAGTTGAAGTGTTTTTCTCTACATATTTTACCAATTTATACTTTTCTGGATTTTAGATAATTAGCTAAGGAATTTCGATTTCTATGACACCAATGTCATATTAATTTTGGTCGATTTCTATTTCTGATAGCAATCAACTGATTCCATAACAAACCTGTGATTTATTTGTTATTTTATCATAACCTCGAAGTTTTCGAAATGTTTTTTTTTCTTCTCTTGGCAAACAGAGCAAGCACTGCTACGATACATTTCTTGTTCGTTTATCCAGCTAATTATCTTTATTTACAAAGAGTGAACGTATAAATATAGTATGTACATACATACGAGTACATACATACATATGTACATACTTAAATTCATGGAAGTGTATGTTAAATGTTCCAAAAACTTTTGTATGAATAACTGCAGGAAAATATTTTAGTCTTGTTTAATCAATCTTTTCAAGTTGATGTTTAAATTTTTTCAATTCAATTTTTGGTTGTACCTTTACACAAATTTCAAAACAAAAAAAAAAACTTTTATAGTATTATAGTGCATCTATAAAAAAAAAACTTAAGCCCTCTTTTCTTGGAAAATGAAAAAAAAAATAATAAATATCAAGTGTTATTTGCTGTTGTTGTAACTATTAATTTATATATACGTATATTTAAAGAAAAATATGAGAAACACAAAACATTAATGTATAATTATAATATATATATATATATAAAATACTCACAAAAACATTCCATGAAAACCCCAATCCTTCCAAGGAAAAGAAATGCATGAAAATAAACTTGGTTTAATAAAAAAAAACTTCAATGCTTTCTCTTATTCTGTAACTATTTGTCAGCAAGACGCTACAAAAACATAGGAAATAGAACACTTGCGTGTTTTTTCTGGACAGCAAATTACTACTTTTAACAGCCTTTTCTTATTTTCCAAGCCAGAGAGAAGATAATAAGAGTTTGTAGATCATTGTTGTCCTGACTATGTTTGTAAATATCGTATTTTTGATATTGTCTTAGAATGTTGTATGAGTTATTGACTGATCGTTATGAAATAAGTCGGATTATTGAAAAATAAATAGTTTTTCAATTAACAATGAAGCTCAAGAGCTAAAAACACTGTTGATTTTATGCTTGATTCAAATAGAAATAGTTAAAAGAACGCAAATAATAATATGTATGTATTAACAAAAAACAAAATAGAAGAAGTTAATTACCAACCCAATTAAACACAGAAGCATAAAAATATGTTAATATAAAATAAAACAAAGAAAAAAAATATTAAGAAACGAATTGTATTTAGTTGCATATATTTAAAGAAAAAAAGATATAGTACATATACAATATAATTTTATGATGTTATATAGTATTTAAAAAGCTCAGAGTCAAAGCATAACTACATACATAAATACTTCAATGCATACACAATAAACAAAAGGCAAAGCAAATCTCCTTTGACTTATTGGAGAACTCAAGCAATAGGAAAAAAAATTATTTATATATTTCTTGCAAGAAATTTATATATATGTACATACATACTCGTACATAAAATGAATAGCATGGTAGGGTCCATGTTCTCTATATATGTATATCTCCACCAATTTCACTATATATAATATATAAATTAATATTAATAAACATTATACATATGATTGATTGCATTATGATATAATAAACAAGAAGAAAAAAATTATATACATACATATATAATACAAAATTAAATAAACAAATAAAAACTTACTAATGTTAAATAAAAAAAAATCGTAAAATTTTTAATTGAAATAAAAGTAATTAACTAATCTTCCTAACCGTCATCGCAGTGCCAAAGTTATTCAAAAAGCTATATTTTTTTAATACCCTTTCTTAATACATAAATATTATGTAGTATTAAATCAAAAGAAAATTTTAAAACTTATGCACAACAACAGCATAACATTCGCAAAGAATGACTTGGCATTACTGCTTTATACCAACATTTAGTTAAGAATAATGCTAAGACATGAGCAAGGTGTATTAAACAAGGTGACAGCAGGAGAAAAACAACTTGGCAATACGCGGAAAAATAAAGCAAAAATAAGTAAATCTGTCAAAAACATTTGTTTTATTACAAAAATTTATTTGAACAAATATTACTTTTGACAAATTGATTTATTTTAAAAGTATGAAGCATGGCTTGGAGCTGCCACCTGGTTAAATACCACTTGGACGCGAGAATAAATAGGAAAAAACATATTTAAACGAAATCGGTTTATTTCTAGGAAAACTCTATAGTAATTTCTAAAAGAATTTTGGACATGATTAAAAATATCTCATTAAACATAGGAACATTTTTTATAATACATTTTACGACCTATCGTATAAATCTCGAAGGAAATTTTGTGACCTGAAGTTATAATTTATTAGAAATATACAAAGTTGGTCCATTAGAAATTAAAAACATTCAACATTTCTGTGGCTCTTATCTCACATTCAGCTTCTGGTGCTATTTCCAAATTATCACTTCTCAAGAAATAAATGAAACTTATTACGAAAACTTAAAAATCAGATAATGCTAATAAAAGTCGTAGGTAAGAAAATGTATAGACTCTTCTTGTTAAATATCTCAAAAGAAATTAAATTAGTTTCTTGCTTATACATACACAGATATAAATTCATACATCCCATTTGCTCATTTCTCGTTCATAAATTCATTGCAAAAGCAAACATTTCACACCTCAAACAAACATGACATAGAAACTTACATATTTTCGCTTGCAATCATTTCATTGATGTCTTTCGCAAAGTTTTTTGTGTAAGCACTAATTTCTAATAGCTTTAAAGCCTGTCAAAATAACTGGTGAGTGGGTTTTTTTTTGTCTTAATAAATTTACATAAATATTTGCTTTTCAGTTTTCTAATCTTTTTTTAATATATTTTTGTTTGTTTTTGTTTTCTCTTTCTTCCTTAAATTTAAAAAAAAATTATGCAAAACTTCAATAGTCGTCCTGTGCCTAATGCACCACCCAAATTACCCGAACGACCTAACTATTACGGTAATACAACGAATGGACGTCCTTTCTAAGTTTAGTTAAATATAAAACAAACTTTACGCACAAGCCATCATGGTTAGACAACAAATTAATATTTTTAAGCTTAAATATAATTATTATACATAAATATATATTTTCTGGCTATTCGCCGATATCGAAGGAGTTCGTGCTTTCATTCGTATAATTACATATAAAATTTTATTGTTATTTTATAAATAAATTGTTCGAAAGAAAGAACTTTTTCAATATCGGCAAACAGGCACTTTATTTTTTATATAAAAAAATTTTAACAAAAAAAAATAGAATAGAATAGAATATAATAGACTTCCTTAGATATGTATGTACGTTCTTTAAAATATCAAGAGCGTTATTCTATAATTCGAATCGAATGAAAATGTTTCCAATTGCCATGTAAATATGTAATATACAAGTTTGAATAGTTTTCTTGTCGAATCGATTTATAGATTAATCCTCGTTAATTAGAGTTATCAAGCTTAAGGGTTAACAGTTTATTCGGCAATTTATTTATGGCAATTACAAAAACAACAGCCATTACTCGATAATTCGAATCAAAAGAATATGTCTTCAAAATTTTATGTAAATATAAAAATATAATTCCAAACTATATTATTGTCAATTTAAATTATTTGAGCAATCACGCAAAATCTAATGTATTGCTATTTTGCTATAATTCGAAAATCCTGTCACTTTTATGACAGATTTCATAAAATGAACACTGTACGGTCTATTAACAAGGTTACTGCAAGAGCCACGATGTTCTTCGTCTAAATGTCAAACTAGATATGGATAAACTACATTTGTGTTTTTTTTATAAATAAAATCTCATTGCATAGATCTTATTAATAGATCGCATAGCTATGTACTCGTAACCTATGAGCTATACAACTTTATAAAATACGCTTATAAGGCGCTGTAATGCAAAATATACTGATGTATGTATTATAAAATTGAAGTTAAAAATTAGTTATTTAATTTTAATTATATACATATATGTATTTATTTTATAAAAGAAATAATTTAAAGAAAATCTAGTTAATTGTAAGTAAGGTCCTTTGTAAACAAACTCACTCTACATACATATACATATACATATTACTATATTTTAACGAATCATTTATAAATATTAAAATAAATTAAACTTTAATACAGTCAGTATACAATTTTAATATATGTATGTATGTATTACAAATATTATATACCCATCAAAAATTTTAATGGAAAAGTGAAATGGAAACTATTTGCTTTGCGAGGAGTTGAACTTGTAAACATCTTATGGCTCCTTTAGTCAAATCGTATCGTCTCACTTTTTAAGTTGTCGTATTGTATAGGTTTGGATGTTTGTTAAGGCCGTGCCGCACTATGCTACACGGTCGCGCGATTTGCAAATTATGACATGTGTGCTAAAAATGTATGGTAGTGTGGACTAAAAATGCAACTGTGTGACAGATTTTTTGGCAAGTCGTGCGATTTGTAAAATTTTATGAAAATTTTCATAAAATGATAGTTTTCATGCGATCAGAGGAGTATTTATTGTCAACCAGATGTTTTGGCATCAGATTTGTATGATGGTGTGGCACCTACAACACTATTTTGAAACGATTTTTTAAAGTCGGTCAGATTTTTGCAAGATTTTCCTGTGAATGAATCGTACGATTGTCTAGGATAGTGAAGCACGGCCTTTAATTACTAAGAACGCAAGGTTGCCACAATGAACGTGTCAGCTGTTTGCTTTATAAACGTGTGCGTATGCGTGTATGTATGACAAGAATTGACGTTTGCTACGTAAAAATCTATTTTCTGCAACGTAGGAAACGTTGGTAATACATATTTGAGCCGTTTATTTTGAAAGTGGCACAAGTCACTTTAAAAAAAAAAAATCGAGTTAATGGCAACACTAAATACAATTGAGCGGTATCTTTTCATTTGTAAAAAAAATTCAATAAAAAAAGTGACTTATGACATTTAATAAACATAAAAAAATTTTTATTCAATATTTCGAATTTTGTCAGGTGCTACACAAAACAACGATACGATTTGACTGATGCAGCCATTAATGGTGTAAGCACAGACACTACTACTGTGCTAATGAGAGAATAAATGGCTAGTTTTTTTCTTATCACTAAGTAGTTGGTATAACTACAGTAAAGTAATGCTTACGGTATGTAGTTTGTAATTGAAAAGTTAATATATTGTTGGGTATCTTATTATATTATCCGAGGTTTTCGGTTCGATATGATACTGGGGGTTTGCAGCAGACATGCAATGCAGGTTTTGTTTGCACAAAAAAAAAAAAAAAAAATACACCCGCGTGCACAAATCCAACCGAATTGCAACTCGGTAAGTTTTTAGATTTATAATAGATTTTCGTTTGCTGGCTTTAATGAGGCATTTACAACGAATCAAAATCAATTACTGTTAGCCTTCGGTTTTAGGAGAACAGTGGGGTTTGGTTTCGGAGGTTTCAGATTATTAGTAAATATTACTCTCTTGGGTGTATTAAGATAACCAACGGACTAGTAGTGTCATCACCAGAAATTAAGAGATGTGTAATACCGTGCATTTAAAATAATGATTGGATTTTGTTTTTTTTATACATATTTAAAATTCAAAAATATCTCAACTTTCGCTTAAACAATGGAATTTTAACGATCTTGCATTTGAATTTTTAAAATGTTATGTAGTATATCTCACTTAATTGTATAGTATGGTATATTCGGGAAATATATAATTTATCTGGCTAAGCTCTGACAGCGTTCTTGAATCACATTGCATTAGTTGATTTGCAAAATCTTAATCTTTTATATCATTTTTTTTTTCATCAGTGTTTCAAAATCAAATATCGGAAATAACGTGTCCGCGTCTAGTAAAAACCAATCCACGTTCAGCCTTGATCCAATATACGGTGCAAACATCAAGAAATTTGTGCCTCCACCAAATACAACAGCCGAACGTAACACAAAAGTAACAGAAATCAACAAAGAATTCCTTTCTCAAACTGACAACAATAAGTCCAGAAATCGAGATACAGAACGTAATAATACTGAAGAAATACTACTTTCAAAAAGTTATGAAATTTTAAAAAATAATTTGATGTGTCCTTACGATCAAGACAATAATAATATAACATGTGTAACAATTGATAAAAAATATTTATCGTATATTATTTCGATATTTACTATCTATCCCACATTTGAGTGAAACTACAAGACTCCGATCTTCCTCTAGCTGGAAATATGAAAGCCGGTTTACTAACTACAAATGATATTAAAGTTACAGCACATACATACATATATTGATTCTACTCATGGGAAAAACTTTATAACGAATAGCAGTATATTAAAAGAACAGTATATTCGTCGATATGTAGATAGTAGATTAAAGGCAATTAGATTAAGTCTCAGAGATCCTAAGGCCAAACTTTTAATCAGTCTAAAAAACTTGAATGAAATGTTGAATATTTGGAGTTCTTTTCCGAAATTAAAATGCGAAATATTTTACTGTGTCAAAGATATGCCCAATGTGACTTTGGAAATAGTTGAGGCTATACTCGTAATGTTACTTGCTGAGTCTGGTATGGTAATTATCAACAGCATAGTTGATTTTGTAAACGCTAAAGTTAAAACTGAGGCTCATGACTACCGAATTATCAAGAAAGAATCCAGCGAATTTTTAGAAGAATTTGTAAAATTACAGAATGAAATGAGACTAAAATGGAAATACTACCAAGTACTCCGGGCACATGATGATACATTATCACCTTTCCGTTTTCCTAATCTATCAAGGGCTGCTATTATAAATGCACAAACATTCAAAAATGTATCTAAATCATTGCAGGCATTTGTGAAATGGGAATACTACCGATTATTCCTGCCACATGATAATACATTACTTCCTGATGGTTTTCTTGATCTATCAAGTGCTCCTATTATATATATGAGAAGATTCGAAAATGAATTTGAATTTTTTCAAGCATTTATGGAGGCTAAATTCCCTGTCGTTAATGGTTTGGAAGGAGCTGCAGACAAGAAAGAGATGCTAGATCTTTTGGAATAAATCTCTCTAAATATTTTAACAGCAGTTTGATGAGAAAAAAATGTACAAGACTCTGTAATTCATTTCCTTATGGAGTTAGATTTTTAAACGTAATCATTTACATGTGGTAATCAGCTTACTCATTATCAAATACATAAAATGAAAGGTGTTATATTAAAAAAAAAAAAAATAAATATTTTCATTTGTTGCCGTTTACTAAGTTTTTCCACTGAAAATGAACACGTTGGCATCCGACATCAATTATATATAAAATTGTTTAACTCAAAGTGAGCAGAATATTCGTTTATTACTTGAATAATTTTGTTATTTCTTATTTTTCATTAAAATGTTTTGATTAACAATAAATTATTAAAGTTTGGTTAGGGATTTTGTCATTTCTTTTGGTTAGAAAAGTGCAAAAATTTTATTTTTTTAACTCAAGAAACTCAAGAAAATTTTTTTTACAAAAATATTTAATTTTTAACATTCTTTAATCATGTGTAAAAATGGTGGCACGAAATAAGCCCCAATGAAATAAGCCCCAAATCGAAAAATGAAATAAGCCTCAAAAAATTTTCAAATTTTTTGTTTGGGGCTTATTTCATTTTATTTGGGGCTTATTTCATATCCGTAAAATAGATCTAAAATCCTTGCGCCCTGCCGTAGGCCGGTTATGCAGAGAATACTTTGAACGCGAAGCCGGTGTTCGATATACCATAGAGGATAAATTCCTTGCGCCCGGCCGTAGGCCGGTTATGCAGAGAATGCTTGGAACGCGAAGCCGGTGTTCGATATACCATAGAGGATAAATTCCTTGCGCCCGGCCGTAGGCCGGTTATGCAGAAAATACTTTGAACGCGAAGCCTGTGTTCGATATACCATAGTGGATAAACTCCTTGCGCCCGGCCGTAGGCCGGTTATGCAGAGAATGCTTGGAACGCGAAGCCGGTGTTTGATATAATTTAGAGGATAAAATTCTTGCATTGTATGATTTCTTCTTAAGCTTACATCATAAAGTTAACAAATTTGGGGCTTATTTAATTTTTTTGGGGTTTATTTCATTTTTTTAAAATTTGGGGCTTATTTCATAAAATTTTTTGGGGCTTATTTCATTTTATTTGGGGCTTATTTCGTAAATTTTGTTTGGGGCTTATTTCATTTTTTTTGGGGTTTATTTCATAAAATTTTTTGGGGCTTATTTCATTTTTCGATTTGGGGCTTATTTCATTGGGGCTTATTTCGTGGTGCCTGTAAAAATATGTAAATAAATTAATAAATTAAAATAAATAAATGAATTAAAATAAATAAATTCGTATATTTTCGCTAATTTCGTTAATGATGTGGCAATTAAATAATCAATTAATGCACTTTTATTTGATATCTCTAAAAAATATATGTATATGTATATAATAAGGTTTTTTGTGAATTAAAATTTTTCTAAAACGTCGTTGACATCATCTATCCACCATTTTTAATTTTTCCATTTTTTTTCTTAATTAAACCCATCAAAAGAATATATCAAGAAAATACCTCTGGAGGTTTGTTAAAAACATAATTGATTAATTGATCAATAATTAAGATTACGAGCATGACGGAGATTGGTTCGAATCCTAGCTGTAACCTCAACCTGGATTTTTTTTAAATCAATTTCGAAGCACATTTAGGTTTTTTTTGTATGTAAAATGTTATGTTAAGCGTCTGCTACCTACCCCTGTTATCCTGCAGTGATTTAGCTGAGTGGCTCAGTGTTGATTACGAGCACCAGGACCTCGGTTGGATTCCCACGAAAATATCGTGTTTGTAAGGAAATTTTACCACATTTTATTATCCTTAAGTATTTAGTATGTAGAAGATAACTGTATACACATTCATTAATAATTAGCTATTCCAACCATCAACAACAAGACCACATCACAACATAACCTTACGATGCAGCGACATCAATATAGAGTAATTTAGCTGAGTGGCTGGCTGACGTGTCAATTACGATCACAAGGACCTCGGTTCGATTCCCAGAGGCAAAGCATCATGATTGTAAGTAAACTTCACCACATTTACAATTTAGTTTCTGGATTAAAATATAAACATCGCATAACAGATGGGACATTGGTTTTCAAGGAATTGGAATGCAATTTTTATCAGTTTTGATAAAGAACCAGAAAAATACGACACCATGTTTTCTATGCGAAAAGAAGAAGACATTTGCAAATTGGATTTGGAAAAATGGTAATTTAGTTTTATACAAATTCTATAGCAAAAATCGGAAAAAATTATTAAATGTTTAATAATTTATTTAGTAGTTCCTTTTAGGAACATTGAGCTGCAAAACCAAACATACAATGTGACAATTTTCAATATGTACACTAATAGAAATGTAACAAGTTCTGTCATGCCCACCCAATGCAGGACTAATGCAGCGACAGTGTTCAATAATACAATTATTTAGCTGAGTGACTGGCTGAAGTGTTAATAACAAGTACGAGGACCTCGGTTCGATTCCCAGAGGCTAAATAGTATGAATGTAAGTAAATTTTACCACATTTTATTATCTTTAAATATTTACTATGTAGAAAACAGTATTACAATTGTTAATCATATGAAATTTTAATAGCATTCATTGAATTATAGCTACGCCAACTATCAACAAACAGACCACATCACCATCAACCATCGTTCTACATAATAGCATCGACTTTAATTAGCAACATACATACACTTCACAGCACTGAATTAACAATTGTAGTGTAACCTACCACACAGAGTGAATGTTCACAAAAAAGAAGAAGATTGAACATATAAAATAAACCAACTGGATATAAATAAAATGTTAATTATGCGAATCAATCACCATATAAATTTGTTTCTAAGGAAGTGGATGCAACTTTTTAACAGTTTTGATGATGAACCAGAAAAACATCACATTATATTTTCTATGCCAAAAGAAAAATTGATTTTGGAAAAATGGTAAATTATTTTTATACAAAATAAGTTTTTATATCTGCATTTCATTAAATGCGTACTATTTTGCAGGACTCTGCTGGTTTCTTTGTAGCGGTATTACTAAAACAAGTTTGAGAAATATGATGTAAAAGATTTTTTGGAAAAATAAGATGATAAGAGCCAACCTATTGAAGAGCAATCCGTCTCATAAGGTCTACAGCGTAAACGTACGCGTGTACATGACTACAAAAAGGATCGGTATGTAAAAGGGTCTACGATCTAGATGTTTCCTTAAATGTATGACATGAATAACACCCTCTATGGCCAAATGTTATATCCCTAAGATTAACTGGTGCCAAAATTCAACTTTAATATCAGGAGGTGTTTTCGATTGACATAATACTGTAACTTGCTACTCAAAATGTTTTAAAAAAAAAGGATTAAACCATTATAAACAAAAGATTTTTTTTTAAATTGTAGTAATTTACAAGAATATACAAATTGTATACATATATGTAAGAAAAAGTAAAAAAAAATATGATTTATATGTTATTTTAATATATTCAGCCTATATTTGTTATAAAGATTATTTAAAAATTATAAAAATATGTTAACTAAAGAAATATAAACAAATATGTAATTATCTATATGTATTTTCTAATAATAATTCCTTAGAAATTGATAATCACTCATGATCTGTAAAGTAAAATCAGTATTTATTTATAATAAATAAAATAAATTATAAAATAATACAGCTTTTGTGCTTTTTCTGTTGTATTTAATGTAATTAACATGCGTACGTACAAGTAGTTTGTACTACAATGTACTAGTACCATTGAATGTAGTTGAATGGCTGAGGTGTTGATTTGCAGTCGGAAGATTGCCAGTTCAAATCTCAGTACAATCAAAATACATTTACAAAAATGTGTGAAAATGTAAACAAACATGCATGCATGCGAG
The DNA here is from genome assembly GCA_947311025.1 of Lypha dubia. Classification (NCBI taxonomy): domain Eukaryota; kingdom Metazoa; phylum Arthropoda; class Insecta; order Diptera; family Tachinidae; genus Lypha; species Lypha dubia. The sequence continues at coordinate 4,384,919 of OX371262.1, read as the reverse complement.
CGCACAACACAACACGCACAAAATAGTAGAAGTAGTTTGTACTAACTACCACAAAGTAGTATAATGCACAAGTACCAGTGAGTGTAGCTGAGTGCGTTGAGATATTGATTAGCAGTCGGAAGGTTGTTAGTTCAAATCTCAAAACAGTCAAAATACATTTACAAAAATAGTGCGTGTCACACATTCCTACTAAGTTACAAGTAGGATGTGGGAACATATGTACTACAGTGGATGAGCGCAGAGACCAGGATGAAGGAAGAAAAGTAGGAAGGTGACCAGGATGATGAAGGTGACCAGGATGATGAAGGTGACCAGGATGATGAAGGTGACCAGGATGATGAAGGTGACCAGGATGATGAAGGTGACCAGGATGATGAAGGTGACCAGGATGATGAAGGTGACCAGGATGATGAAGGTGACCAGGTCCACAAAATCTTCATAGTGTGAAAAACAGCTTAGCAAAGACAAGAACCATTAAATTAAATCCACAAGTTTTTTAGCATAGACAAAAAATTAGCGGAGTCCAAAACCAAAATTTATTTTTAGCACGGACAAAAAAAATCTGAAAAAATAATATTTTGCTTTTTCTTATTGCCAAAATGAGTTTTTACAACAATTTAGGGGTCTAAATCGATCAGAAACGTCCAAAAATGGTCTGGGATGGCTCATAAGTGGTCCGGGAGGGTCCTACTTGCTCGGAAACAGCCATTTTTCCACTCAAAACCAGAATTTTCATCCCTAATCCTGAAAATAATGGAGGATTGATGCCTTAAAGGTTAATAATGGTGTACAATTGACTATTTTCTGGGTATACTCATGGTTTGGCAACATTTTTCATTTGATTAATGATGCTAACGTTATTTCTACCTCGATTTTGCCAAAAGATTTTCTTTGAAACGCTATAACTGAGTGTAATTCAATTATAGCCCATCTGTTGATGATTATATTTATGTAAATAAGTGGAGTTCATTTTGTAAGGGATGATAATGTGACAAGTTAATTTATTTACTTACTTTTGATGTGGTATATCTCTAGGAATCATACCAAGGTCTTCGGAAGCCTTATTATATTATACCATGTGCTCATGCTTAATAACTACTAATGTGTAATTTAATAATTGATTTTATTTCTTATGTGCTGTGCTGTTTCCACATGACGGACGAATAATTTGAGTGTAAAATTTGTATCAGAAGCACTCAGTTTTTTTGAGTGATTTACATACAAAATTTACACTCAAATCACTCGTTCGTCTTGTATAAATATTGAATATGACTTTTCTAAGAGATTTTTTTTTAATACATATTATATTGTTCAACTAAAAATAATAAATATAATGATTGAAAAATCGAAATAGCTAGAGCTTTTTAAACTGCTTTTCACATTGTAAATGTGCTATCATATGTATTTGTTTTTAATATTTATGTACAGTCTAAAAACATCTAGATATTTTGATTTTTCAATAATTTTTTTTTACTTAAACAATATAATATTAAAAAAAAAATTCTCTTAAAATAAAATATAATATTGAGTATTTATTCGTTTCTTAAATTAAGAAATAAAATTAATTAATAAATTACTTATTAGTAATAATTATCATGAGTACATGCTATACATAAATATGTACATAAAAGCAGCTCTTTTAAATATATTTATACTAATTTTTTAGATTTACCAAAGAAATTTTTGCATTTTATTTTTTATATGTAGTTACTTTAGTGTATTAAAAAAAGTTTTATGACAATTATTTGATACATATACAGACACATACATATACATATATATTTAAATGATTGGATTAATCGCTAATTTTTGGCAAAAATGTTGGTTTTATTTAAAATTTACTCAATTTATTATATAAAAAGAAAAGAATATATATACTACATACATATATTTATTTATTACGGAATAAGAGGTTATAATAAACCAAAATTCGTTTAATTCGATACCGTTTACGTTTCACAATGGACACATTACGTGTTGAACAATCTCACAAAATTCTTTAAAAATCACATGAAAAATGTAGGAAGAAAATTGCAAAAGATATATTTTATATGTGTTGTTGTTGTTGCAAATGTTGTTTTATTTTATGTTCATTTTTCTTCTATTTTGTGTGAATATTCAGCCGTGTGGTATGTTACACTGCAACTGGTAGTGCAGTGCTTTGAAGCGTAGATAATGTTGTTAATTAACGTAATGTCGATTATTTCATGTGAATGTTGGTTGTTGGCGGTGCTTTGAGGTTGTGGATAATCTAATGTCTTGCTATTTAAAGTTGTGGTTGGCAAAGCTAATTACTGAATAGAAATTAAGTTTTCATAAATATTTAGGGATGATAATGTAGTTAAAATAATTTACGTATATTAATTAAATTATTCAATTATCGATTCTTCCAGGTTGCAAAAAATACATACTGAGTGAGATTTCAAGAAATATATAAGTTTTTTTTTTAACAAAAAACGTATGTAAATAAATTATGTACCCACCTATTTTGATTTTTCGTCTTCCTCTTAGTGAAAAATGCACTAAGGGTGTTACCCGCCCATACGAATGATAATGCAGTTAGTAGTGATCCATTATGAGGTGGATGCCAGTGCTTGAGGTAGGTAATACAGTTTGTGGTAGGTTGTAGGTAATGTAATATCGCGACTGGTTTGTTGATACCTATTTGGGATGGCACAGCTAATATTAATGAAAATTAATTATGATTTAAATATGATTAACACTACTATGCATACTAAATACTTAGGTATGATAATTTGGTTAAATTTACTTACTTAATTTGATGGTGTTTGTCTCTGGGATTCAAACCAAGGTCCTCATACTCGTAAACGTATGTTAGTCAATCAGACAAAATACTACATATAATAACAGGGGTAGCAGAAATCCTAATTTTACCATGTAAGTATGCTAATTACATTACATTTTGCATACAACAAAAAATCGTAGGTATTACGTCAATTAAAGCAAATTGTGTTGTAATAATAAAAAAATATATATATGAGATTTATACTATATTAGTTTTACTGAGCTGCTTGGAGATGCATACTTTTTTTTAATTGTTATTTTCTTTTTTTCAATAAAACACCGTTTTTTTTTTTTAGTTGTATGGGGTTTTTCAGATAAAGTGATTTTTCTTTATTTATTTAAAAATTATTTTATTGGAAACATTTAATGAACTACTTTTTTCTTCTTTTTAATTCGTTTATAAATATTTTATTCATTTTAAGGATGTTGTTGCATAATTCCAATATCTTTATTTAATATTTATTTTTAAGTTTATTATTTGAAGTTGCTTGAATTTTCAAAAAAAAAAAAAAGAAATAAAACTCATGTTATGACAAGAAAAAGTACTGAATTTTTAAAAAGTATTTAAATTTTTAGGTAGTTTTTTTCGATTTCGTAATAGAGTTTAATGCTTGAATGCATTATGATTATAAAAGTCAGAGTTAACTCCAGTTCCGACCAGCCAATTTCTATAAAATAATTTCCTTTATGTAACTATTCGTCGCCGTCAAATCAATACCACAGCAAAATATTGGTAGTCGTGTGGCGAAAGAATTATATTTATGAAGCTATGAGAGCAATATTAGCCTAACCAACAAGATATAAAAAAAATGCTGAATTAGTAATTTTAGTATTGATGCCTAGTGCCATCATCTAGTGACGTTAATGTGTTTGAAAAATTGATTTACATTATTATTTGGAGCATAGCTATCAGAATTTAACAAAGTCTTTCATAAAAAGAGGAGCGTGTATTTTGTTCAAGATTGAGAAATAGGACACTGAAATCGAAGCTGTAAAAGCAGCCATATTTACTATACAGCATTTAAAAACTATGTATGCCAACAGCTTACTATTCACACTCATTATACTTTTAGAAAATTAATGATTTAAATATTATCATAGTCATACCGGAAAACCGGTTTATTTTTGGAATTTAATTTAATTAAAAAAAATGTTAACTAATTGATGCTTTTATCAGATATTTACGGTGACAAGCAGCTTTTACATTATAGTTAAAAATACTGATTATGTACGTAGAATTTTAAAATCTTGTCTTTTTATAAACTTTTTATAAAAAAAAAAACAACAATTCAAATATTTTCTATAATAACAGTTGTTCTAGATAATATTGACAAATAACAACGCCTTTCAAATAAGACTGCCATCCATAATCGACTTTTAAATTTAACAATATGCTTCTGAATTTTGAAAAAAAAAATTCACAAAAAAGTAGGGTTATGTCGAAGCTTTTGCTACTAAAATTTTTAATTTTCATTTCACAAAGTTTTTGCTTAGACTTTTAAGATTTTAGTTTAAGATTTTAGATTACATGTATTTTTGTTATTTATTTTTTAATAAATTGACTGTATTTCTTCTGCTAAAAGTTCTTGTTGTTGTTTAATTGTTATTTTGTTAAATATGGTTTTTTCCTTTAAGTCTTAATAAAACATTTCGGACAATTTTTTTTAAAAATATTTGAAATAAATTTGCATAATTAGCTTTCTGTAATAATTGTCTTTTTCTTAATTTGATTATAATTTTTTTTTTAATTAATTAAACATTTTGTTAAATAATTTCTCTTAAAATCTAAAATTTAGAATATGTTAATTTCTAAATTCTTTTTTCTTACACATAATTTCCATAGTTTTCGTAAGCAATAAATGTTCGGTTTATTTGAAATTGTTGTTCGGTTCGGTTTTGTTCTAATAATTATTTTACTTATTAACTAATTTTAAATAATAATAATAATGTGTTAATAAATTCTTTTTTTGTTTTATAATTATATAAACTAATTAGAAAAAATGAAAGACATCGAGTACAAGAGTTGCTTTTGAAAAACCAAATAAAGATCCTCAACTTCTTTATTCGGGTTTTTAAGAGAAAAAACCTCTTGTTCTCTTTCAATATATATATCTTATATAAGAAGCCTTTAAAGAGCCTTTCTTAATTAATTAAAAGTTTTAATAGCTTATACTATATTAGTAATAAAGAAAACATGGCCTCTTTTTATATATCAGAGCAATGCGAATTATTTAAATGTTTTATATGTCTTATATTTAAAACTAGTATTTGAAATGAACGTATTTTTAAATATTTCAGTAATAATGTGTTATAAATTTTATTAAATATTGCTTTAGTTGGTAGATAACTATTAATAGCTGTTACAACATAAATTAGTTAGTTAATAAATAAATCTTAAATATATCATGAACTTTGACATTGAAAAAAAAGGTGATGTGTGGGAAATCAAAATGAAAATAGAATATGAAAAAGTTGTTCTTCAAAATTGGTTCTGTGAGAGAAGAAGAGTCGCTAGGTAGATAGGTTAATCCGTGTGCTATGAATTTTCAATTGTTGCTCAAAAGTAACTTGTGCAACGACTGCAGTGTTTTTATCTCTACATGCTATAATAACTTACTCTCTCTCTCTCTCTCTCTTTCTCTCTGAATACGTACTGAACTGAAAAGGTTATGGTATTGAGAACGTTTGCACTCGTTTGAAAATTTGTCTCCTAACAAAAAGCTTTTTCCAATGTTAATGTTCTCTTTTATAAAACAAAAAAAAAAGTTTTTTATATTATGCTCTGTTTTTTAAATATTTCAATAATTTAAGAATAAAAAGCTCTTATACGTCTATTTTTCTAACAAATCTTTAGTGACATTTTTAGGCATATTAACGTTTTTTGATGTTTTCTAACGACTTTTTAAAGGGGAATATTTTAATAGAAGAGATTTTGTAATCACCCTACCTACGGGTATATTTAATATTACAATTGAATAAATAAGAATCAGTTAACTTTGAGTACTTTTCTTTAGTTAAATGTTGGTTTTAATATTGTATTGCCCCGTAAAATTCTACGCTGTTTATAATTCTCGTAAGCTTTTTCATATTAAATTTATCAAAACATTTTATAAGTTGTATACTATGCTTTTTTTTAGCGCTTGTTACAATAAATATTTTATAACATATATAAGTTTTTAAGGAATTTTAATAAATTTAATTAGTTGTTTTAATCGATATCTATACCTGGGTTTACTCTTCTATACTCTTAATAGTTAGTTAATTTATGATTGATTAAGATTAATAATATTGTTTTAGTAAACGATTTTCCTTTATATACTTAGTTATTATTAAATCAACACTATTTTATATGACAATGAAAGTTGGGAGGTTTATGATTTTTCTTTCGAGCCCTCATTTGAGTAGGCCTGTCTGTCTATGATTTTTTTCTAAGTGTTGATTTAATTTGTTATATGTTTTATCGAAAAATTTTGTTGTTTAATATGTATATTCGATGTAAATATTTGAATAAATATTATAATATTAAGACTTAATATAATAAGAGTTTATTATATGTATAAGACTACTACTTCATTTTAACCTAACTTGATTTGGAAAGAGCCTAAAATTCGATTTTGTCCTTTAAATGGTTATTACTTGATTAATTATAATGTTATTTAATAAAAATGTTTAAGTAAGTTTTATATGATTATATAAAGATTATATTATTATGTTCCTTTAATATATTTGCTGCGCTGCGTAGTTCTATAAAAAAAGTTGTTAATTTTAACAAAAATCTATTCATTTTTCGTAACTTTTCTAATGAAACTTAAAAGTGTTCTTTCTGTAATCCACGTGATTATTTTGTCGAGAAAATTTATATTATAACGTTTTATAAACAAATTTTCAAGACGGTTGGATTATATAAATTGCACTTGGTACTTTTCATGAATTGTTAGAATATAAGACTTTAAAAGCTTACACTGTTTGTGTTACATTAAACGAGGATGCTTTTTCATAAACTTGTTAAAGATACGTATAAGAGTTTTGGCTTAGTACGTTTTAAGTATTAAATAGATACATTTTCAATATATTTATGTACTTTCAAGCTAAATACCCTAAATTGTAGCTTGTAAACAATTTTGCAAATTTTCCTTTAACAAATTCTTTTACATTACATAAATATAGTAGTATATTTGTTTATATAATGAAATTTTAGATTGATTGACCCAGGGTCCGGTAAAGAATATTTCAATCAAATATTTGTCAAGTTGTTAGAGAATATGGTATAAGAGCATTATAAGAGATTTTCAATAATCTTTTTTATAATAATAAGAGCAATTGATGTGACAATAAAACAAAACATATTTTTTATGTTTTATAAAAATGAGCACTAAAAGAGAACTTAAGCGGGTTGGTATAATTATTTCATTACCAAATTTTTCAAATAAGAAGTACAGGTGGACCACACACTTTGATAGGAAATTGGTAAAATATATAATGCAACATTTCTAAGTTGTATAAAAGAATTTTCATGCAAATTATTATACGAATAGTATAAGAGTATTTCAAACGAAAGAATTGATATCGAGGCGTAATTTGTTCCTGTTTTTCTTTTTATAAAATAGAAGAACAACAACTAAAATTTATTGCTAAAACTAACAGAAGTGCAATTTTAAATACCTTTTAAAACTGCAGAGAAAATATTTTTGTTTTTAGATATAAGAGAATTTCTCTAGGATTTGATCAATTCACAGATATTAACACTTTATAAATAAAGTCCATGTTGGCATACATTTAAAGGTGTTTGTAAGAGTTTTAGAATATAAAATTTTCAAACTTATTCCTTTCGTCATATTAAATATAATAAAAATCTTCATGTAGAGCTATTAGTGTTCGGTTTTAGAATTTTACTTGTTTTTGTCTTCAATGTTTAAGATTTATTTATTATTTGTAGATTTGATTTTTTAAGTATAAGAGTTTATTGCAATTAAATTTTACTTTAGTCTAAAGTTTTTATGTTAATAAAGTATAAGACTTTCACGAGAATAATTTATAAATATATATTACTAATACTTTCTTTGCTTGTTCAATATCTAAATCTTGATATATTTAAAAGCTTTTAAGAAAGTATGGTTATTTTTTGTGTTACATTATTTATAAAAAAAATGTTTCTCTATATTTATGTAATTTAATACATTTTTAGCTTTGTTGTGTTTGTTTTGAGGGAATTTCTTAAATCCTTTATTATTACAAATACATATGTTTTATAATACATAATAATTAAGTGCGTATAAGAGTTTAGGTTAAATTCATTTATATGTATAAATGTTTTCATTTGAATAAATTTGTTTTTTTATAGATAAGACGGCTTTAAATATGTATAAGATTTCTAGAAAAAAAATTATTTATTTTCATAAGTAAGAAAAAATGGGTGAATTTATTAATTTCTGCAAATTAGTTAGTTTAGTTAGTTTATTTTTGCTACAGGAATTTTTAAAACCCGGTTATTTTTTAAACGGAAAGAAACACCACTAACTTAACACTTTTTCAAAATGTGTTTTTTGATCGAATGTTTTAGTAGCGACTATTGCATTTAATAAACGACTATCTAACATTTTACTGCAAAAAATTCAAGGTTCTAAGCCGTGGAAATATTTGCAGTATATCATAAAGATATTCACCGCGGCGAATTCAAAACAAGGTGATGTCAGTTGAAAATTAGCACAGTTGCTAATTTTTTATCCCTTTCTTTCTAAATATCAAATATGTACATACTACATATAAACAACTGTTAACAAACCGAGTGCAAACGATCAGCTGATAGACTGCTAAATGTCAAGTTACTTGTATTTTTGACAAAGAGTTGACAATTTCATTTTATGCGGATTTTCGAACTATTTAACTTCAAAATAAAAGAAAATTTATATATTTTGCATCGAGTTTGACATTTGAAAGATATTGTTTTTTTTTGTCGCTTTTATAGTTTAAGTATTTTACCGGTATATCTCTAAGTGAGATTCGAGTAACAATAGTTCGCTTTATAGCACACTAAAAGTACACTGGCAAAAATATTACCTACGAAATTACCAAGCACGATGTAACATTGAGAGTAATACGAGCTCACAGGGCACTAGAATATTATTTTAATTTTTAGATTCTGTTTAATGAAAGCCTTGTACGTTCTTAACGGATAATTTCTTTTGTAGCAATTTAAAAAATGAAATTGTAAACTCCATTTAATTAACTTCACGTGAAATGGAATATTATCCGATACAAGAAAAATTATCTTTGAAATTCAAGAATTTATATTTGGCATAGTTTGAGACCACATCAAATTATTTACAAAATTCGTTTTCTTTGGAAAATTTAAGTGAAATCTCAACAATAAACTTTTAAAGCCGCTGGTTACTTATTAACTAATTTATCTTTCAAAATTACTTAATTGTCTTCAAGTATACATTAATTTTCTTTTAAGTTTAACGGTATACATACTTACAAACTACAAATTGTTTATATTATTAATAATATTTTGTTGCAATATTTTTTGATATTGAATTTAATTGTTACTCTTTTGTCTAATAAGATCAGTGAGTTATAAATAGATTTGTATAATAATACACACACATACATAAATGTGTATGTACTTAAGTATGGTGTATTTTATTTTTTTATTACATATATATGTATATAAATATGGACCAACATGTGTATTTTTTAGATAACGTTGATTTGGTTAAATTTTTGTATATTTAATTTTTTGCCTTAAAAACTCTAAAAAATTTGTTAACACATTTCTTTAAATATACTATGACTCGATAAGATGTTGTTTTTAGTTTGTTAATTTAAAGAAATGTCAACTTTTTTAAGGTTTTAAGGCTTTTGAAAAATTGTTTTCTTAAAGCGGTTTTAAGTAGTACTCAATATTCTTTAATTTTAATTGTATAAGTGATAAAATTAATTTTTCATAATTTTAATTTATGATTATTATAGCGGTTTTCATACTCAATATTATTTAAAATTTATGATTCCTTAATAAATTTTCATATTATTAAAGCGGTTTTTGCACTCAATATTATTTTTCATTTTAATATTTTTCCTTTGAAGTTTAAAACAGTGGTTTTCGTACTCAATATTATTCTTCGTTTCAATTATATAATCGTATAATTAATTGAATCAAATATTTTATATATGTATGTATAAGTTTGTATAAGTATAATTGTGTTTATTTAATTTTTTTTAAGTGCACATATAGAGTGTGATAATATAATAATTATATTCAATAATTGTATTTTTCTATTTGTAAGTTTTAGATATTAATTTCTTGCATAATATAGTATTTTATTAATTTTTGTCTATATGTTTTTATTAGCCACATAATTTGCCGGATCTTAATGTTATAAAATCAGCTGTTTTTTGCTTTGCTTAAAGTCAAAGAGATTTTGCTTAGATGTTGTTTTACAAACATGTTTGGCTCTTGAGTTTTTCTAATACATTTGACTGGTTTGAGTTATTTACTTATTATTATTATTTATGTTTTAGTTCTTTTGCATTTTCTTTTTCTTTAGTTAAGATGTTTTTCTATTAAATCGCATTTCTCCCAGTGACTTTTTCTTCTTCTTTTTCTCTTTTCTCATTTTCTTTGCCATTTGAAACTTTTGTTGATTTATTTTCGATTTTTCATTGGGTTCCTTTTTGTCTTTTAATTTTACAATACGGTGATTTCTCGCCTGTAGCCTTGAACGTTTTGTGTTCCTCTCATATTGAAAAGAAGTTTGACACTTGCGAACTTGTCAGTTGTTTGTGAGTTTTTCCTCCATATTCGCCATTTTTTCAAGTTGTTTTAGATGTCATCGTTGGCGAATTACGGATCTGGAATCGACTTCGATTGTTGTTTTAGATTAAAGCAAATATCTTTAATGTCGAATTCGAATCCAAAATTATTTGCGACATACGTTTTGTTATCACAGCTGATGTAAAAATTATTGCGTTTCTTTCTTTACTCAATTTTTATAGTCACCGGGTTGCTTCAAATAATTAAACATTTCCACAGTTTGAAAGCATGATGACAATTTCTTTAAACTTCGATAAACATTTAGAATTTTATCCATTGCAAACTATTGAACTTTTCAAATTAACTTATTTTCACTATAATGTATTTTATAAGTGTTTTCGTTTTTTAATTATTTAATTTCTATTTAAAGTTAATTAACTTTTTCTATTTGATGAAAATATAATTTTCATATTTATACTACTTCTTTGTCGAATAAATAGCATATTTTTAATATATCTCTTAAGATTATTTAAGATTTGAATAGAGATTTGTTCCAATACTGGAGTATATTGCAAAAATTTAGTTTTAGATTTTATTTGTTTTCAAAAAATTTTTTTTAAATTTCTGTTACTTTTTTAGACTAGTAAGTTTTATATTTAGTTTTTCTAGTGGTTCTTTCTGTATTACATTCAATTAAAAAGTGAAAAGTTTAGAAAAATAATTTGTGTAAAATAAACAATTTTTAAAAATAAATATGAAGAAATTTGCTGTGTAATTTAAAAAAACCCCATTCAAAAACTGTAGTTTCTACAAAGTAGACTTTGCAAGAGTCTGAAAATGTTTACCGAAAATTTTTCATATGAATTTTCTAAGTCTTCCTGCCGGCTGGATTGCAAAAACTTTCATGGAATGATTTCAAACTTACCAGCGAAATAAATTTGTCACATAGTGAAATTTAAATCTTAAAATAGAAAACAAAAACAATGTGACATCGAAATTTTAAAAATTTCCTTAATTTTCACTTTATATTAAAATTAAGTAATTTCTATAAATCAACATTAAAACTTTTAATTTTATGATAATTTTACAAAAATGTAGTCAATTATTTCAAAATTTTGTTAAGACTTTCTAGCGTGATTTAGATTTTGTTATAATTTTTTTCTTTTTCATTTAACATAAGTAATAATTTTTAAGTGTAACCGCTACTTTAATGTTTTAGAATTAGTATTGAAAAAAATTACATTTATATTAAAAGAAACTTAATAAGTTCTCAATAGATTCGTTCTCGTGAGAATTTTGTTTTTCTATTTCTGTTTAAGAATTTAAAAAACGGTTTCCTTTTAAAATGTTTGACAAATACACTTTTCTCTAATGGTAAAAAATTGGACCACATCAGAACCCAAGTGGGCAAGAATTTATTTGCATTTCGCACCGAGCTGCTAACCTAATGATGAATAATCACTTGATTTCTGGTCTAATTATTAAGTATATTTTTGTTAAATTTTCCTTTCAATATACATTTTATCTGCAATTTTTTATAAAAATAGCAATTGTTTTTTTTTTAGGAAAAAACAGTTTGTAAATTTTTTATAAAATTTTTAATCAGAAACAAGTGTTCAAGTTTTTTTCTTTAGTTTTACAAATTTTGTTTAACATTAATTCGTCGTCGATTATGGATGGCTACCATCATTTATCAATTGTATTCGGGTTGGCATTTGCTAACACATTATTGTGAATGGCAACTGTTATCACAAAGTGTTGTCAATTTCAATTATTATTAATTGTTTTTTTTTCCTGGAGTTTTGAATGATTCTACATACCACTTTTTTTAAAATTGCATATTATTAAAGTATACTTTCTATATTTATTTAAATTCTTTTGTATAATTAATATAAATTTTATAAAACTTGGCACAACATTCCCTCTTGTATATATTTATACAGAATACTATAATTGGACTTTTATACTGAATCGAAAAGTGCCATGTTTTGGTTCTATTTTTGGCCTTTAGGCCTCTTTCTTGTTTATAGTGCTACTTTATATTCTCTAAAGTCTAGAAAATAAGAAGACTCTTAAAGTAGTCAATTACTGTCGACAATAATAAATTAATTAACCTACTTTTGATATTATATTGTCGTGACGTCATCGAAACATAAACACATAGTTACTTAATAATATTAAAGAAATATCTCTAAACGCAAAAGAGAATTTCTTTCGCACATTAATATCACTCCCACGATTTCGAAAGAATTCTTCCTTTCGTACAATTTCATTTAAACCCAAATTTTAAAATGTATGCGGTATTCAGTGTTTGGTGCAAATGCCATTTGCGAAGAGAGTAAGGGCCAATAATTGACTTCATATTTAAATACTCATTTAGCTAATTTTCATTTAAATTTATGTTGCATTTAAGTGCTACTTCTGTTTTCCAGTCGTATTTAAATATTCTTATTTAATTGTATTGAAAACTTGGTAACACAACGTAATGTAAAAAATTTCCCACAAATTTCCCTACAGAACAGCTGACTAGAACAAATAAAGTAAAATCCAAAAAAATATATTTTTATTTTAGCTAAAAATAAGAATAATTAAGAGCTGCTGAATTGTGTTAAGAGTATAAAAGCAAATTTCAGAATGATTAAAAGGATAATAGTAACAAAACAAGCCAAAATTGTATGCAACTTGTCAGCAGCCACAAATTTTTTTATTAGCAAGCAACAAGCAGTCAAAAACATATGGAAATTCGTAAAACTTATGTAGTATTTAAATGCACAATGTTGGCTATTTAATGTTAACTTAATTTTGCGGTGAAAAAGTAAATTTTGTATATAAATAGCATTTAAAAATAAATGACATATAAGTCAGCACAGAATTATTGGCCTTAAGTGTAAAATATTGTAGCTCTTTTATGATTTTTTAACGGCAACTCTTTCTAGTTTGTTGCTGTATTTTATAAAAGAGCCGGGGGGCATTTGCACCAAACACTGAATACCGCCATTGTTTTTAGTACTTATTTTAATGATGGTATTTGAATTTTGTGTCATAACATGAGTTTTGCTTATTTAAAAGTAAAAGTAGAATACTAAGGAACCCTGTACTTAATCTAATGTTCTCATATTGTCGAAGTATTAGAAATGAATTCCATCAAAAATAAATTTAGTGCTATTTCCACAACACACGGAGAAATTTCTTATGGAAATCATTAGAAAAACTGTGTCCTTTCCATCGCCCTTATTCCTTAACGATTTGTCGACGTCACGTCAAGACAAAATAAAAATACGACACTTGTTGCCGACTTTTTCCAGCCACTTAATATTTTCTAGATGTAGAGAACATGCTGCCGTCAGTAGTAGTCAATTGTTGTCAGAACGGGTATGTAAGTGTCCTATTTTTGATATTGTGTTTACGTGATGTCAACAAATAAAATACTTACGGAATAAGGGAGCACATACATTTTCTATCGTCTAAGTTGTGTAAACAACATTTTTTCTAAGTCATTATTTGTTCAAATGTTTTTTTTTGGAATTCACACGATCACTTTCGTTTTCGTTTAAGGGCTCAAAATTTTGAGAATTTTTTTTCTTGTTACTATTACTAATGACTCGTTTTTTTTGTTTATTGTTTAAGTGAATATGTCTCGTTTTCAATGCGTTTCATGCTTATTTTTTCTATACTTTAGATTTTTATTTAATTTTTTCTTTTATTTCAAGTTTTAAAGAGAAGAGAAAGTTTATTTATATTTTTGTAATTAATGTGTGTGTATTAAATTTTATATCATTTTTATTGTTTGTTAATAAATATGTATATTGTTTAAATATATAAATATAGTATACAAGTATAGTGTATATACTTATAGAGTGTGAAAGTAAACGATACTACAAATTACACAGTTTTTCTTTAAGTGTTAAGTGTTCTAATAGAATAGTAGAGTTAGTAATTTAATCAAAAAGCAGTTCAATGTTAAACGCATTATTTGTTAAAACTGTTGAAAACTGTCATTACTTTTTTTTTAAATTAATTACTTGACAAACATCCTAAATATTAAATTTTTAATTTGAATTTTACACATTTAAAAAATTTCATCTATTTCATTAACTGGTAAGACATTTTAGCAGCAGATATTAAACAAATAGAGTTGATTGCATTAATTTTTTATTAAAAAATAGAAATTCCATTACGTTTTTCATTTTAATAAATAAATATGTAAATTAAAATTAAATTTTTTTCTTCAAAAAAAAAAAAAAAAAATACAAAGAATTGGGAATTGCACAAATTGTTAATACATCATTATTTAACCATTTTAATAATAATAAAAAAATTATGTGTTAAATGTTGTCTTTAAATATATTTAATTAATTTTTTTTCATTATGCAGACTATTTTTAACATTTCCTGTTATCCTATACTCTTGTCTTGTTGTCGAAGCATTATTTTTTATTTATTTTTTTGGGTTAAATGTAATTTTTTTAATTATATTTTTAAATTATATTGTTTAAGTGTTAAGCATTATTTTCCAGATTTTCTTCTACTGCTGGTGCTTCATTTAGTTTGACGCACTTCTAGTCTTCCTTGGAAAGCGAACCCAAATCACTTAAGAAATTTTCGGGTGTCAAGATGTGTGATGAACCAACTATAACTTCCCAGTTTTTAACAGCATTTGTTACTTCGTAAGCGCAACGCATTTCGGACATTGAAACGCCACCAGTAATGAAGACAATTAATCGTGGTACGTTCTTTACTTGGGCTTGTGTTTTATCTTTATGCCAGTGGCCATAACGGGCACTAAGTTTTAAAAGTGCATATAAAAAAATTCAAGTAAAAGTAATGATCTTTTAAGGCAGTTTTAATTGCAAAACTTTTAACAATTATATATATATATATGTATGCGTGTATGTATGTTTGCATGGATGTATGTAAAAAAAAAAAATACAAAAACTGTGCTGATACATCGTTACATAAATTGGTGTCTCCTTCTACATAACCAAAATACCAGAAGATCAGAAAACATAGCAGCGGAAAATTTTCCCGAATTCCTACCATTATGAATTAAAATATTGTGGGATTTGTTTTTTTTTTTTCTTTTTTTTTTTTTTTTTGTGTTAAATGTAATTGTACAAAAATTAGAATTCTTTCGACGTCATACCAAAACGCCTTTACTTTAGTATGAATGCATGTATGTATGTAAATAATTTAGTATGAAAATAAATTGACATGCAAAATAAATAATCGGAAAAAGAAACTCACCTAGTTGGAGCATGATAGTTGGTGTTTTGAGCTCGACCTGCTAAGAAAGCAAAATGACGTTGATCTAATTTATCTTCAATACAATCCTCCATAATGTCTTTGACAACGGGTGTCCAACGAGACATTTGGTAGGTGTGTTCGGTAATACGCTCCTTACGTGGTACATTATAGGTTTTTTTGCGTGACTAAATAGAAATGGAAAATTAAACTTTAGAAACTGATTTAAAATTATTTTACGAACGAAAAATAAAGTGGTCTAAAAACTAGAAACATTATTGAAAAATAAAACACTTACATCAGCTATAACATTTATTCCCAAATGGCTTAAATTCCGTACCATATCTTGATCTTTGGGTGATAGTTGGGCGTGTGTAAATAATTTGGTAAGATTTTCCTCAGTAATGCCATTCTTAATCATGACATACAAAGCAATTATGCGCACTTTATCAAAATTGGTTACGTTCTGTAAAATAAATTGTAATTGAAAGAATGTTATAACAAAAAATATTTCAATTAATCTTGGAATTAAGACAATTACTCATGGTGGTCAAAAAAAATTTTCCAAAAAATTCAAAACCAAGTTATTCGAAAACAAAGTATGTAGTTGACGTATTAAAAGTCATTCTTAGTTGCTTAAAAAATTATGTATGCAATTGTATTTTAAAATTGTAAAAAAAAAACTTACGGTATCTAACAAAATTGGTACAATACTTCGCATATGATCTTTGATCTTTTCACCCTCAGCATCGGTGCCCATAGCCAAATCTTGTTCCACTCGGCATAATTTATCCACGTAATTCTAAATCAAGAAAAAAAATGCTAATATAAAAAATAATTTACAAAAGAATATTTAACAAGTATTGTGCTGTAAATCTAATTATTTTAAATCGCCTAATTTCTAGGAAAGATTGCAACAAAAATATTAATTATTGAAGGTTTTCCAGAGAACAGTTTTAGATTACAAGATCGTAAAATTTCATGCAAGATAAAATATCTAGTTATGAACACAATCAGTTTCTGAGAAATTTCTATATAAAGTATTTTATTCAAATCAATCGTTGGATTTATAGAAAATACTATTGAAATTCGCTTTTTTGGCGTTCATGGATGGCTTCATGTTATTTATTTTCTTTAATATGTACTTACAAATTATTATTTTAGTTCTTTATTATGGTAACACTGCACGGTTTATGTTACGAGTACTATTATGATTTACAACCCATCTAAGTTGATTTGTCAATGTTATAACAATTCAATTATATTTTTGTATTAAGATTCCCAACCAAATTTTTTTGAACAGCTGACTGAACACTGAATTGAGTTGTAAATTGCAATAAAGGATAATTAAAATGTCGGTTAAGATTATGAAATCCAATTAATTGAATTAATTTCGATAAGTTAACTTTAATTTATGAATTTAATTTGAATGAAAGTTCTTTGAAATTGCACGATTTAATATCGCTCGTTTTTTATAGCACAATAAAGAGAAGATAAAAAAAAATTAATTAATTAATTATTCTTACCTGATAAGATTTCATACAATCTTCTGCCAAATGCAAATGTGTGGAATATTTTGAGAGTTCCTTTTGATATTGTGGCATTTTCTTGATCATTTGAGATAAATCACGCATGGAGGCTTTGTCGGCTATACGTTCGCACACACACACACACACACACACACACAAAGAAAATTACATTAGTATCGAGAAATCAATTTTAAAATCATTATAATTGCAAAAGTAGCATTCACAATAAAACAACAACGACAACAACAAACACTCGCTGTGAACTAAAAAAAAAACTTACTAGCAGACATTCTCTTTGAATCGGTAAATTTCTTAAGATTCTGTGTAACCTGTGTCGAAACAACAGCAATATGTTCATGACGCAACTCAACCCACAAATCATCATTCTCATCAAGTAAAACCTCCTTCTCGGGCTGGTTGGGACCCGGTGTAAAATGATAGACATCATTGGCGATGGGCAATAAATCGTAGGCCATTGCTTGTAGTGTTAATTCGTGCAATATCGGCGATACACAATCAAAACCACGATCCAAAATCAATAACTGTGAACGTGCCTTCTCGGAACCCTCGCCCATCGTTGGCTCGTCAGCCTTGTACGCATCCAGTTTTTGCTGAACGACTGCAGCTAAATCAATGTTGCGATCCCAATCAGTACGATATCGCACCATTGGATACTCACCGAGCGTAGCACACAATGTTGCTATTTGCTCGGCAATGCGCTCGATGTGTTTGGCGCGTATTGATGAGAATGCCGGAGAGTACAAACACTGAAAAGTGTCTGGCGAATCGAGCGAGTATACCTAAGAGAAGCACATTTTTTGATTTATATATAGTATTTTGATTTATGTAACAATTGTGTAACACATATTTTTAGAAGCAGAGAGATAGAGAGAGAGAGAGATACATATATAGTAGATAGATAGCAGTGGTTGATGGTGGTTGTGGTAGTTGTTAGTAGTTGTGGTGCGTTATTTGTGGCCGATTTATTAAGATTATATTGCGGTGCAGGTTGTTGAAATACATATAGTTTTATTTTGAGTTTGTATTTACAGATTTTTTTTGGAGTTATAAAACGTGCGTTGTGCATAGTTGTAGTAGGCAGAGTTTAAAAAGAATAGTTTTTTTTTTTTTTTTTTTTTTTTGAAAAATAGTAAAATAAAATTAGTTTATTAGTGATACGTACACATATTTTTAAAAAGTTAATACTGTTACAAAACGAACAAAAACAAAAGCAACACAGTTTAAAAATTATGTGAAATGAAACTTAAGGAAACAAAATATAGATAAATAAACGAGTTAACACTTAAAAGCTAAGTGATATTTACATATACAACATACATATATAATTTTTTACTATTGTATGTATTATATAGAAATGGATTATAATATAGAACTCTTAAGAGGCAATTCAGCTTTTTTTTTTTTTTTAAGCGGAGTGCTTTTAATATATTTAATATGGTTGGAATAGCTTCAAACATTAAGGAAGAAACCGTGATTCAGCTAGAAAAATTCTTGACACTATATGCAGCTCTGATGGCTAGTTGGTATTAACAAACTGCTTTTCTAATTCAATTAATAATTTTTTCTATAATTAAACTTCAAAACCTGAATAAAATTTATTCAGCTAAGAATTCTTAATTCAGCTACTGTTTGTAATATTCAGCTAAAGTTTTTCTTATTGTTATGCAACTTCAATTTTTACAATTAAGCAAAGAAGTATTATTACCGATTGTTTTCAGTTTTTACAGTGTACTTTAGATAGAAAATTCCCAATTTAGCTAAAATTTTTTATTATGAAATTTTAATTTTGCCAACTCAGCTAGAAACTTAGCCGTCTATAATTCATATTCAGACTTTAGAAGACATTTTTAATTATATATTTCCAATTTAGAAAGCGTTTTTAAAATTCAGCTAGTTTTTCTTTCCAATTGAGCAATTAACTATTATAATTATATATTTTTTTAGGTTTTACGGTCTAATTTCAAGTTCCCAATTAAGCTAATATTTTTATAATTCAGGTAAAAGTTTTCGTAGAATTCCAATTCAGCTATCCACATACATATATATTATTAAGAATACTCCATTTTGCTAATTCAGCTAAGAACTAACCTAGCTATAGTTCACTTTTTACAACTTTACGTTGTACTTTTAATTGCGTTCTCCTAATTCAGCTAACATCTTTATTATTCAGCTAAACATTTTCTTTGTAATCCAATTTAGCTACTTATAAGCGTCAAATCATTCTGTATTTTCGAGCTAAATATTCTTTAAACTGCAATAAAACTAAACTGATGTTGTTTTTCAGCTGGGATTATTTTTTGTTCTTTTAGGTAAAATTATTATCGAAGCAATTTGATTATTTTTCAAACTTTGGTATGTTTTAAATAAAAATCATCTAATTCTCTAATCTAAGCAAGAAATTGTTGTACCCATTTAAATAAAATATTCCTTAATTTGGAAAGAAAACGGACTTTTCAATTAAAATATTTTTTAATTGGGAATCCCGTTAACCGTATTGATATTGAGTTGCATTTTTTGTAATTCAGCTGGGTAAAATTATTACTCAGCCGCGATTTGGCTAATTCAGCTAAGGGAAGTTTTCTTCAGATAATTTATTAACGATGCTTGGTATAAAACTAGTTTCAAATCCCAATTTAGCTAATATATTTTTTATATGCTCACAAGATCTATTTGTACGCCTTAATTTCAAATACTTCTCCCATATATTATTAGCTGATATTTTTCATTTAAGCTACGTAAAATTAATGTTTTAAAGAAAAACTATTAAAAAATCAATACCAATTGCATTATGAAAAAATTTTTAAAATAAAATTATATGTTTTTCATTTGTTTGTTTGCAATAACAATTTATGTCTAATTAGCAAAATGAGCAGCTTAAAATTAAAAAGAAAAATTGTAATACAATTCAGCTACAAAGCAAGCAAGAATGAATAGACCAGTGTATTCATTTAAAAAATATATACTATGAAATTAAATTCAAATGTTATTGGTTTGAGTAGTTACGCAATAAAACTAAATCATCAATGGGCCCGACGAATGTTTATTTTTAAACTGTGTTGTGAGCAATTTAAAAAAAATGATAATGAAGTCTGTATGTTATAATAAATTGTGTTTAAAATTAAACTACACTTTATAATTACAGTGATAAATTGTAGTAATATCTTAGCAAGTTGCATATATAAAGGTGTGTGTATTTATATATACGAGTGCATGCATATGTGTGTGTTTTACATTTTTGTTTTAAAACAAGCGCATGCATACTTTCAGGGTAGTTAGTTTATTGTAGACTATTTCAAGGGATTTGATGGTTAGATAATGACGTTTTGTGTGTATGTGTGTTTTCCTGTGCTTATAAAGTATATTAAAAAATATTCTAGTGTTCTTTAGATAGTATTGCTTTAATATTATCTAAGGATTTTGTGCAAAATGGCTTGTTTCATGAAATACACTTGTAAGCAATGTAAAAAAATAAAATTTATTAAATAAATTTTGTAGTGATTTTGTTGTTTTTATTTTGCAAGATTTAGAGAAGTGGTTATGGCCTTTGCAAAGGGGATTTTTTATGTCAATTTAGGGTTGCGCCACTGGCTGAATATTGGGTCTTGTGAAAAGTTCTGGAAGATTCTTAGGAGACGGAAAAGCAGTAATTCATATGAATGTATAGCACGTAGCTCTTTTGGTCATCAAAATCGGTCTAATGGTATGCGATTTTAAGTGCTGGTTTACACACGTCAAGCTTCCTTGGTCAAGTTTTAATTCAGCTGGGAGAAAGACAGAGAAATTTATATTGCTTTCTTTGTTTTGCTCCCATCTGAATTAAAACTTGATCAAGGAAACTTGACGTGTGTAAACCAGCACTAATCGCTAGTTAGCGCGTACTTCTTCTAACCTAAAAAATATCTTTTGTTACAATTAAGAGTTTCATATACGAATCAAAAAACTTATTATTCACGAAAGTTTGATACTCGTTGCAGGTCCATGATGCCCATCAATTATGTGCAACTTTCTCTGGCAAGGGATATACATAAGTACAGAGAAGTTTGCGATGTATAAACACTCCTTTGTTAGTTAGGTCGATTCTTTCAGATGGATATGTGGTATGGAGCGAGTTTTGTGTGAGGAGGAGGAGCCATCGGGGTCTAAGGTGTAGCTAACTCGGTATCCCAAGTACCCTAAAGAGCCTGCCTTAGGCATAATTCTGCATTTACTCCTCATAGATGATTTTGTAGAGAGAACGGCGGATACGAAACGATAAAGCCGGACATTCTCATTAGTATTTCGGAATAGGGAATTTTCGGTTGAATCTAATAGGCCCTATGAGGGTGGTACAGCCTTACCTTCCGGGAAGTATGTTTTACATCTTTGTGATATTCACACCTTGATGCTGCAACTTTTGGGGAAAAGGGAAATGGTGTTTTCCAGACATCGCCTTTGGCCAATTACCCATAACACTTATATGTTACTGCCTAACCTCTAAAACAACAGAGATTCGATAGAAAGTTAATCTCTACTGGTTCTCTTTCGACCAGTAACCTAAACTGGTAGCACATGAGCCAATAATCTCTAAGGGAGAGTGCCTACCGGGTGGTAGGGACTGTTGATCCTATATTTGATTCATATTGCGATGTAATATTGCAAGATGCAGATCTATCCTCTAGGGGATAGATATGCGATTGGCATACTCCTTCTATGCTGGCAGCCATCGCACTACCCTCGCTGGTGGCATGATTCCTTCACTGGTTATTGGTGAGGTCTCCTTCGGGAGTACACGTGGTGGCTGTGGTTGCTACAAAAAGCTGAGAGAGGTACTGGTTTAAGAACTGATGCAAGACCAGTGCTAGTGGCTGGATGGAAAAACAACAAAAAAGGTGATTATATAGATCGAACTCTTAAGCAATGTGTTTTCGCAAGGTGTTTTCGTGTGGTTCATGCATAAGAAGTTGCCATCAGATGTGACCCTCGAGGTCACACTTGTTTGTAATGGACCAAAGTAATTAATGACTGTAGGACTAACCTCAGTGCGCTATGCTATGTTGGATTCGGGGTCTCTGAAACGTTGAGAGAAATGATACCTCTGCCGAATACGTGGAAGTGTTTATAGACACTTTTGTGAACTATTTTATCCAATTGGTTTCATACAGAGGAAGTCTTTGTTGATGTATCGTTTCTAATGTAACCTACAGCTCTTTTGTTAATTATTTTAATACTGAGAAAGCAACAAAGAGTGAAGCACTAATCGCTAGTTAGCTGATTCGCTCTAGCCAGGATTTCAACTAGGGAATCTTCTAATATTAGTTAGGTAGTCAGTCGCAGCTCATACGAGTATAATACAGGACTCATTGCTTTCAGGAATTTAAGATGGTAGGTTGCAACATGTGAAATTTAAAAACATATAAAAGTAGAAGTACAGGACATTTTTATCAAATCATCGGAAAATTCTAAAATTTAAAATCTTTAAAGTGTATTTCATTAAACCACTATCAAATTTATAAAATCAAAATATTTAAATGCATCAAAATGGTTTATAAATTAACTATTTGCTAAAGTATAACTTTGTATAACTGAAAACAAAGATTTTTAAGTTTTTGACAAATGAAAATCATAAAAAAATAAATGTAATTTTGTTAGTTGTACAAAAGAGAAGTTTTAATTTTAGTATAATTTTGTTTGAAATGCCCGTGAGAGTTATATGTCAAATTACATAAACCAATTACAAATCAATGTATGTATAACAATTACAATTTGAAATGGTATTTAGAATCGAATTTTTTAACAAATTTACTTGAAAAGCTTTTAAAGTTTAAATGTTTGCCTAATTTTGAGAGATAATACATTCATTTGTAATTTTTTTATTTAAAGGAAACAAAGGATCTTATGGGCTGAGGATCGGTGTAATATTGTGATGTAAGTCTATGTATTTTGGCATATATTTGTCTATTCGTGTAATCATAAAATAACTCTTTATATGTATATATTTTTGTAATTATGTTTTTTTTTTTTTTTTTTTTTAATTTGGAGTTATATACTCAGATTACGATTTGTTTATCTGTATATAACATCACATACACATTAAATTGAACACTACAAAACAAGTAAAACAAAACTTAAGGAGATACGATTGTTGGCTTTAAGGCTCAGCAGTGTCTGCCTGCCTTTTCAGGAGACAGTTGAGCGAAACATAGAAAACGACATTGGAAGTTGTGAAATATTTTCAGAATTACAAGGAATCATGAAATTTGTATTATCATAAACGATGTGGGAAGCTTTAATACACAAATTTAAAATTATATACTGTGTTATAAAGAATCGTTATTTCTGAGTATCATTTTAAAAACATTACTCACATTAATCTCTTATAAGCTAACAGCAAATGAAACTCTTATACAAAGTAAATAATATTTAAACTCTTATTACTCAGCAGTGTTAAACATGCTATGGCTATGGATATTTTGTTTAAGGGAAAACTTAGTCGATGAAAATTATTGGAATCAATTTAAATTTATTCGAATTTAATTAGCTAAAAGTTCTTAAAACAATATTATTCGTATGCCCGAAGGCACCTATGTACATATGTATGTACTAATAATTGTGGTGTTTTGTATGTGGGAATAAAAATGATTCGACCATAAATACATAACTCGAATACAAATTATTTCTACAAAATTTTATCGAATAAAAATAGTTCAAAGAAAAATTATTCAAATAAAATTATTCGAAGAAATTATTCGCATAAATTTAACTTGAATGATATTGTTTGGATTAATACCCTTTTTATATAGACGATGTGAAAATTACAAATATTATTCGAATAATTTGCGTATAAATTATTCGAATAAAATTTATAATTCCTGATACAAAAGATGCAGACGCGACACTTTTAATGAAAAACTCTTGAAATTTCCACGGAGTATGTGTTACCATGAATTGTTGTTTAGCAACAAAAATTATTTGAAAATTTCTGCATAAGAGTTTGTTACAAAATATAATTTTTACAAGTGTAGCTTTAACATATTTAATGTATCACTGTAGAGCTTTAATTTTCCTATAGTTTTGGAGTTGTGGAAAAAGTTTTAGCTGTTTGAGAGTTTAGTATAAATATATTTTTTAAGGACATTGTATAAACGTTTAGATAAAAGTGTTCAATATGTAATTGTCTTCACACTATTTTGTATTATTAAGTTTGGAACAAACTTAAAAAGAATTTTTAAAGAAGTTGTGAAAAAAGAAAAGCTAATCATCTTAGAATATTTAGATATTTTTCTTTAAAACTTACAGCGAATATGGTAAGTATAAGAGATAATGTTTTGATACTCATCTGCCACAGTAATTATTATTTATGCTGTTTATGACTACTTTTTTTTTTTTGCCTTTTTACTCATTGTCGTAATTTTTCAAAACTTTTGTTGTCAATATACACATTTATGTAAAAAGCACACACACACTTATATTTAAAAATAATTAAACATAAAGTGTAAATCAATTACAACACTTAGACGTTCGAAAAATATACATATGTAATAACAAACATGTATGTATGTTTAGTAATATAAGTTTTTTTTTGGCAACAAAAAGTAAAGTTCGAAAAGAAAGTATAGTGTTAGAAATTTTTATGGTTGATTGTATCTTTTTTTGGGAGCTGTAGTAAGAGTACGAGTAGTAAATAAGTAAGAGTAGTAGATACAATTAATTTTTGTACAAAAATAGGTTTACTAAGTGAAAGTATAATTCTCTTGTTTTTGGTTGCAACCAACTAAAAGTTTTTATTTTAGCTTCTGTTTTTGTTTTCTTTTTTAGTTTGATATAAGTGTTTTATTTTTATTCGCACCTGGCATTCATATGGTAGAAATGCGATATTGATCTCCTTTAGAGTTTTGATCTTTCTTGCAGCGCACGATTTACACAAATCGTTAAATAATTCCTCCGGGCAAACTATAAATATATTTAATAAATTTTCCAAAAAAGAAGACATTCAAATAAAGAAATTTTCACCCCAAAGATTCTCAAAATTATTAGGATTTAATAGAATCTTTTGATTTAATATATATATATATATATATTGTTGTTTTATTTATATTTATTTTAATTTTATAAATTTATAAAATTTTCCTGAGGATGCTAACAAATTGTTAGCGAAATATCGAAAATAAATATAAATAAAACAACAATATATAATTATATATATTAAATCAAAAGACCTATTGCTTAAATAAACATTCTAATAAATATAAAGAAAAGGTCAAATAAAATAGAATATAAATATTAGGATTTAAAATAAAAAATAAACGAAATAAAATTCAAGTGCTTAAATTTGAAATATTTGTTTCAAAATAGTTAAGATATTTTTATGCTTAACAAAAAAGATTCTAAAGGATTTGATATTTAGAATAAGATTTGAAATATATAAAATGTATTAAAGAAGGTTTATATCTTTCAATAATAAATATCTATCAATATAGTATACATTACTCTAATAATGCTGAAAACAATATAAATATTTGTATTTGGCAAAACCAATATATTTAACTTGAAATAAAAACTAAAAGACAATATTTTATAAAAAAAAAATTTATAAACAAAATGTTAATAAATTAAAGGAATGAAAAAAACATCTTAAGACTTTTCTATATCAATTTTAATTTAGCCTGCCATTTATAATTGCGAAGAAATATTGCATACTTTGCATTGTTAGATTATATTACAATCCGTAGTAGACTTTTAGTATGTGTTGTTTATTTTTCTACAGTCAGGTTAATTGTTATTATAGTTTAAAAAGGAAATGAATAGCTTATTTTTATTAAATAGTAATTTGGTAGTATAATCTTGGTATTTCTTTTAATTTGAAATTAGAAGTAGTCAGTCTAGTGTACTTTATCACTAAATTACTAGCTTAAATAATTTCTACTTTGAAAAACTGACAGGCCACTCATAAAGTGGAATAAAAAAAACACATTAACGCAGCGCCACTAACAGCATGCTGTTCCGTTCTGATTCAATTTTGTCAGCATTAATTAGTTTTTCCTGTATTCCTTTCAGTAAACACAAATCATGAATTTTAACATAGCTCTGTTAACAGCTTAACATTGCTATATTGATATATTAATATTTAGAGAATGATTTTACATATTTTTTATGAAGAAATCCTCGTTTGCAAGATCAAATTAAGACTAAAATAAACTTTCTTCTAAATATTCGCTAAATCTGAATACGTCAAAAGAGAATTTTTATCATGTTAATTAGCTCTGTTAAACTGAAAGGTTTGTGTGTAAGGTTTTAAGATTGAAAATTTCAACTTCACATTCGTTAATCATTTTGCATTAAGTTTGGACTATATAAATTAAGACCTTAGATATCCTTTAATGGAAAAAAAGCATGTACATGTATACTTTTTTGTTGTAACATTCTTTTCTTGTTAATATATCATTAAGACTGTCAGATGAACCAATTTTAAATGGATTCAGGCAATTTATCTGTCACAAAAGCGCAGAACTGTAAAATACAGTTTATATGTATGTATCCCTAACAAGGATGTGTTAGTAGTTGAGCCAATAAAATTTTTCAAAATGGTATGACAGTATTATTGCAGTATTGCAGTATTAGAAGAGAAACATATATAACGAATTATTTTTTTTAGACATAAAAGCAAGTCGTATTGTTTGGCTGCCTTGTTTTTAATAAAAAAAACAACACTTGGAAATATGACTAAAATATGTATATGTACATACATACATAAATATGTACATACATTTAGAAATATACGTATGTACTTAATATACATATGCATGTAAGTATATAATATAATGGGGTTATTTGCAAAAAAAAAATAGAACACTTAGAAAGAAGATTACACAAACCGTTTGAAAACTGCATTTGGCAAACTTTCAAATTAAGAA
Organism: Lypha dubia; assembly: GCA_947311025.1. NCBI lineage: Eukaryota > Metazoa > Arthropoda > Insecta > Diptera > Tachinidae > Lypha > Lypha dubia. The sequence goes on along the minus strand of OX371262.1, from coordinate 4,357,681 downwards.
AAAAATTACGGAAATAATACCTGACTTTCATAAGCTAGAAATGCAATATTGATTTCTTTGCAAGTGCGCATATAGCACAATAAATTTTTTTCAGCCTTAATCATATCAAAAATTTCATTAGGTATGGCTAAATTAAAAGAAAAATCAAATTTAAAACATTAAATAAAAATAATAAGTCACAACGGAAAATCAAATAAAACGAAAATTTTTGTTTTAAGTAGAAAAAAATCTCATCAAACAACTTACCCTCGGTAAAGAAGACATGGGCATAACGATACATGGGTCTAGCCGGATTTTCAAAATCTCTTATAAGACCAGCTACCGAATCCTGACAAGGTGTTATTAAATATATAGCATCCATGGAGGGCAATGGTTCACGCTTCTTGTTTATATCTTCCACCACTAAAAATAATAATTAATTGTATTTATGTGAATATAAATATGGAATACATATTATGAATGTTAAATACTTTTATTTTTTTTTTTTAATTTAAAAGTAAATCAAACTTACAGGTTATACCCTCCGCACTGATTTCATGCATTTTTGTGCATGCCGATACCATACGCATGCCCAGCTTGTCCACGACCAATACACGCCAATCCATATTAGCCTTAGAGGCTGCAGCGGCTGCAGCTGCAGCGCCTCCTTTTTTCGGAGGTGGTGGTTTATATCTCACCACCTCGTTCATAATTTCTACAAAAATAAAAAGAAACCAATGAAAACTAAATTGTATGTATGTATGCATATGTTTGTATATGTAAGAAAATTGGTAAAATGCCAAAATAATGTCAAAGATAGTTGTGTCCTAAATACGAAAATCAATTAAAGAAGGAAATACACCGTTAGAGTCCTGTTGTTAGTAGCAAGCTGATTATTTTTTTAATCATTTAATTTATACATTTATATCGTAATTTTATGTCACATGGTGTGGAGGATTTTCAAGCGTTTGTTGTCTGCCCTTTATGCACAGCAAAGCACGTTTGAGATATCATTTTAAATTAATAAAAAGTGTTATAAATTTAACTTAGCGCTTTGAATGAAATTTGAAAGATATGATGATCCTGTTTTATCCATAGCATACTTTTTAGGGTGAAAATGAGAAAATACTGATTATTTTCCAAGTTTTTTTTTTTAATTTTGGTAATTTTTCAATTTACGATAAAATTTGTATACATATGTACATACATAAAAAGCTTGCTTACATTAACATGTAGTGTGAACAATAATAAATTAAAACCCCTATGTTGGATTTTCCATGGTTTTACGTTGCATGTGAAGATATGTACTTCATTAGATTATCAAGTACAAAGTAGTTTTTAAATAAAACACACAAATTACGAATCAATTCATAATTGATAAGTTAATGTACAAAAATAAAGTTGTTTTAATACGAATTTTATAAACAAAACAAAATCAGAATAAATAAACAACTTGTTTGAAATCATCTTAAAAATTTATGAGTCATAATTAAGAAAACCAAATACTCTAATGAGAATAAAGTTAAAATCAATTTCAATAAGTTATTTTTATATGAATATAAATAACTTATAATAATTAATTAATTGGGCAAAACGGCAAGGTTAAGAAATAAATGTTTGATTAAATTTAGTCCCCACCACCCGTAATAGTGCTACCGTATATAAAATATATAGTTTATCAATTTAGTATATCAGACAGACACTATTAAACCACTTATACAATTTATTTATTTATATGGTTTTTAAGAGATTTTTGTTGAGAAATAGGGATTTCAAACAATTACTAGTAAGGTGATAAAAACAAAACTAAATGTGGAATTTATTGGAGAAGAAGAAAACAATAAAACAATTGATTCACCCACCTATTCATAAAAAATATTCAGATTGCAAAAAAAAAATACATAAATAGTATGCATGTATGTATTTATAATAAAACTCCTACCCATACCACAATCATTTATGACACATACAAGACAAACTAATAAAGAAATATTAATAAAAATCCTAGATTAAAAGAAAACCTTTTTAGAAAATAACATTTGCAAAAGCAAACAACAATCTATAACAATGTCAAATGACGTTATGAATTGCAATCAATAAGATAACTTACGCATTTGCGCATATTTATGACGAAAGAGGGATGAAGAATCAAAGGGTGGTAGGAGCGAGTATTTTTTTCGGTATCTATTGCAAAGTTCACAGAACTAAATCAAGGAAAAAGGTCAATTTGGGGGCGTAATTGTCTGCTGTCTCAAATCTACATAACTTCACTCCCAACTACACATAAACACTGCATTAAGAACCTTTTACTTAAAACAATTTTCGTCTAAGGCATTTCCCCAATGTATACTCATGTGTACAACGAGTTCTTAGTGTGTGTGCATTTGTGACACTATTGGGGAAAAATCAATAATTAGAAACCAGAAAACGGAAAATTTATTTAATCAATGTGTTTGACGCTTAATTATAAATGCTTTTCCACTAACGCAATTTACAGAAAAGTATTGGAAACATGTTAATTTTCCTAGTACCTTGAATAAGTCTAGATAAAATTCTTTTTTTATTTAAATGTGTCAAGTTTTAAAGTTTTTTTTTTTACTTACTTTGTCCAACCAACACTTTCAAAGCCATTTTCGCTGTTTTGTTTTACGCTATTTTATTTTATGAAATGGTTTAATTTCAAGCACTTTTTTTATTAATTAATTAACTTAAAAGAACACCGTAAAAATTGCAGCACAAAACCAAAATAAAAATTGTTCCGTCACACAAAAAATTATGAACCCCGTTTAAGTTGTTTTTTCCAGGCGCCTCTACTACAACTTGAGCACTATTGCAATTTAGTTTTTTTCTTTCTCTATTCGTTGTTGTATTGTCTCCAAAATTCCCCACATAACTGATATCATGAGCATAGCTGCCAGATTTGACGATTTATCGTCATTTTGACGAATTTTGGTCCTAAAAATGACATAGTGACGATGGGACGATTTATACCATAATTTTGACGATTTTAAATAATTATGTTTGCAACATTTATTTGTACTATTAAAGCAACCTTGAATGTTGAAAATTGTTATGAGAATCTTTTTAAAAACTAGTTTGCTTAAAACTGAAATCTTTTATTTAATTGATTATAAAAGCAAAAATTATATTTTTAAATTTTGAAGACATTTATTTAGGAATATTTGCCAGAGACATAAGTGGAAGAAGCATAAATAAATGCAAAAGAAAAATATGATATTAGTAATAATTGTGTTAAGTTTTATATAGAGCTTTGTGATCAGAGATTATCAAGATTTGATTTTGAAAATAAATATAAAGTTCTTGGCCAAATTAATTCATTTAATATTATTAATGAAGAAAACAGTTGGTTTTCTGAAATTATAAAAGAACTTCCCTATTTTATTGAAGATAGTGAAAGCCAAGAGCTAGAAACTGAGTTCAGACAATTAAAATTATTGTTCTGATAAAAAATATAACTATTGGATTTTTGAAAAAAAATATCAGAGATGCAATCTAGATTGGGAATCTAGTCTTTTGTTTCCGGTTTTGACTAAATTTATTACAAAAGTCCTAGTTTTACCACATTCTTCAGAAAATGTGGAAATAATATTTAGTCAGGTAAACATAAATTAGAATAAAGTAAGAAATTCATTGAAAAAATCGTCTTTGGAAGCAAAACCAAGAGATTATTAAAACCTAAGCAAATGTAGCAAGCAGTTTTACCTGAATTAATCAATATGGCTAATTGCAATATATATTCATAAAATATATTATACATATCGCACTTGGTCAACAAGAGGGTATTAATTCAAAATTTTTAAAATTGCATTTTTTGCAAGGTTTTGATGTACAGTGGTCATATCTACCCACTGTAAAAATATTACTCCATTTTCTAAACTCTTTCCAAAAAAAAAAAAAAAAAAACAATACAGTTGCATCTCTCTTTGTGACAGAAGAGTAGTATTAAAAAAAAGTTTCTTGCATCTACTGAAAACTTTAAGATTTGGAGTTAATACCCTCTTGTTGATCAAGTGTGATATATGTACATATATGTATACAAGTCTGTTTTCTTTAACAATTATAAATTTATTGTAGTTTTTATACATTTTTAGAAAAAGTGTTTCCAAAAATGAAATTTAAAATGCATATTTTACTATATTGGAGAAAAAAAAAATTAGGGATTGAATTTTTTTATTTTTTTTTCATACAATGTACATACATATACATATATATATTTCAAAGTATTGAAAAACATGCAACATATTTACATGTGATTTTATTGTGAATTCTAATTGAAGTATCTGATCTCTGTATTTAAAAGAATGCTGTTTTATTGATAAAATTTGTTGATTTAACAGTTTTGTTATTTTTTGCCTCTGATAAAATATGTTTTGTTGGTAAAAAAGCGGGTTTTGTCATTTGACGTTTTTATGACGATTTCAATACGCTATATTGACGATAATGACGATTTTTGCCAAAAAATATGACGATATTACCTCAAAAAATCTGGCAGCTATGATCATGAGTGTTAAATGCGAACAAAATTACCGATTGGATTTGCAATGGGGTTATTTTTTCTTTGCATGTTATTTCTTTTTTTATATTTTTATTTCGTTTCTTTCAAGACAGATTGGTGCAAGAAAAAATGAAGCTTTCAATAACTGTCAAATTCTATATATTATGGTATAGTGTTTATTTATTTATACGTAATTTGAAAATTGCCCACTTGTGAAATAATAAAGCTAGAAATATCTTGATACATTTCTGCAAATTGCTGTGTTTTGTTTTCGATTCTGTCTTTCCATGGACGTTGAAGGGCTGCCAGACTATTTATTAACAAATGAAGTATGTATATGACGTATAAATAAAAACGCTTAAAATGCACATAACCATCACAAATGTCAGAATTTAATGATTTACAATAGTTAATAATGTATAATCATCCTTATCGGGAACAAGAGGCAAACATTTTGCTTACGTGAATTATTTCCTTTGACCGAAGAGATGGTGTACAAAATTATGAAACAGTATACGATAGCAATCGTAAAAACGAAAACACATTGGATACCCTATACATATATGAAAGCTGGTGGATGTAATAACTTTTTGTTTGAGTGCAGCCTTGCCGTATTAAATTTACTATTAGGATGCTGTCTTTGCTAACAGAGACAACTTTGCTAACAGAGACACCACTGAATTCGCCTTGATGCATTTCATAAAAACAAATTTTCTTGTTGTATTTATTTAAGCATTTTTATTTAAGAATATATTTCTTGTATATAATAGAGAAATTGCATTACATTTATTTATATTATTATTTAATATTATGTAATTAGTTTTATATAATTAATAAAAACTATAAATACTTTTAATATTCCTGTTCTAGATGAAGATTGTTTGCATTTTATAAAGATTTTTTTTAAATTTAATTCTAATAAACATGGACTGCTTTTATTCAATACTTGACAATATTTTGTAAGATTTTGAATTTTATTTTCGTTATTAAACTTTTGTTTTATATAAAGTACACACACAGATTTTTTATGCAAATACATTATACTTTTATTTATTTACTTAATTATTTAATAATTTCATTTGTTTTTGTGATTCTTGAAGCCGGTTTTTGTTTTTCTTTCCAAAAAATTTTTTAAGCGCTAGAGTTTCTGGTTATGTTGCGGATTGTGTGAAAGTAATGAAATTTGCGTTGTAATAATTTTTTTGAATGTGATATTTTTTGTTTTTCTATTAGTGTGAAAATTTGTAGGTATAAATATTGCATAGTTTTATTTGAAATATTGATTATTATTTGTTTTTATTATTATTATTAAAAGGCTGTGGGTATATTTTTTTAATAAAATATTTGCAATTAGCATAAATAACACATTTAGGTTTCAAAATTAATTTTTTTTTTATATTAAAAACTAAAAATTTAATAAAAAAACAAAACTATTATTTAAAACTTTTTACAGGGGTTTTTTATACAACTTAAAATAAAACGTTTAATAAAATGCAACATAAAATAGTTTACTTAAATAAGTTTTAATGAATATTTTACCGAAGCTTAAATTAAAATGCAATAGAGACACACACATTTAATAAGCGCTTTTTTTTAATTAAATATTTTAAGCTTCAAAATGTTATTTAATTTTATTGAGTATTAAAAAATATAGATGTTAATAATTTGTTTGATTTTAAAGAAATGCTTAACATAGAATAGAGACATTATTTTTTAAATTAATTATATTAATAAATTAATTTTGTTTAAAACTTTGTAAATTTTGCAATTAAACATTTAAAATATTTTCATTTTTTTTTTACCCTAAAAATTATTCCGTTTTCTGTGTCTTTTCTTTAAAATATGTATCTTTTCTTTTTCGCATGAAAGATTTTATATTTAAATTTTTTAATTATTTTTACCTTGAATCGTTTTATTTGGTTAAAAAAATTTTCGAAAAAATTTTTCTATATTTAAACAAAATTTTACTATTTATTTTACTTCGATTTAAAATTTTATTTAATAAATAATTAAGGTTTTTTCTTGTTCAATTTATATGTATTATGAATCGAGGGCAGTGTAAAAAGTAGCCAATTGTGTTAAATAAATTAGAATTTAGATAAAGCAGATTTTTGTTTTAGATTAATGATGAAATGTGAAATTTGAATAAAAATTTCTTGAAGTGTAAAATTTGCAAGCACAAATTTCTATGACAAGTAGGGATGCCAACCAAATTTGGTTAGAAAACACAGATCCCACGAAAGAGTGAAATATTTTCAGCAAGCAGACTTTTTCAAAGTAAATTAAAATTTTGAAAATCATTTCACAAATGACAGAGTTATTCTTGCAAAAAAAATTAGACACGGCTGGATAATATCTTTCTCTTTTGCAGTCGGTTAAAAGTTGACGCTCTCCTAAGATTTTAACTTAATTTCGATTTAGTGTGAAAAGAAACCGATTCACTACTTGACTTGACAAAATGCGAGATTGTACGACTATAAAATTTTTTTAAAAAATTTTTTTCTTAATAAATTGATTTGTAGCAAAAATATCTTAGTTAAAAAATATTAAGTAGGTAATTTTTTTTTAAATTGCTTCAAAAATTTCTGTTAAATCGGTTTTAAATATTTTGTTAGACTTTTAGAATTTCGAAACTGCGTTAAACGTAGTAAATTTTTGGTGGCTCTTCTTGAAAATGTATAAAATTAAAAAAATTATTTTAGTTTATAATACAAATTTTACCTGTTTTTCAAAGAGAGAGAGAGAGAGAGAGAAGTACGTTATTTTATTTTAGAATTTTATCAACACCGCAAACAATTTTTTACATTTTTTTGTTTTTATGTAAATTTTCACTTCTGCGATGTGTTTGCAAGAAAATCTATCGTTATTTCTAGATTGTTGTTTTTTAATCAAAAGCGATTGCTGGATTGTCAAAAATCGAATTTAACCTCAAAAAAAATTTTTTTTCAACTTTGAATGCTTTAAAGCAAAACACTTTGGAAAATTATAAACTTTAACAAAATCAGTTTAAGCGATAATTTTTGCAGTTAAATTATTAAGTAATTTTATGATAAGCATGAAGTTGCAGGTCAATCATACATAATTTCTTCTTTACTGATTTAACCTCACAAAAAATCAAAAGTTGTAAATTTCATCCAGAAGCTTCTGTAAGCACCAAATTTTGTATTTAAAAAAGAGCTGACGCTTAAAATTGGATAAACTCGTGAACGTACAAGAATTTCAATTAAAAAAACGATTTAAAATATTCTTGATTTTTGCGGTTTTTAGCAAAGAAAATTGACATTACTTTGTTGCAGTGTCAGCTGATTATCTTTTTTTATTGTTTTATGTCAAAAAACATCGCTGCTTCTTGTTATTTCATATATGGAATTTGACAGTGGGCGTACATTAAAAATGTCTGTTGTTTGTTTCATTTGACGCTGTCGTGTCCGCTATCCTGCCAAATTAATTTACGTTGTTCGAATTTTGAATATTATTATTAGGAATTAATATCTTTTATAGAATTGAAAGGGATATCAGCTTGAAATGCATTTTTATAAAAAAAGCTAATTTTCGAAAACTGTATTAAACGAAATAGAAAAGACTCAGCTATTTTGGAAAATGTTATTTGATGCGATTTCTTTTAGTTTGTTATTATTTTTTTTTAACACTTTAACTTTCGTTGGAGATCTTTTGAAGTAGTTTTGAATTTTTAGAGCAAACTGTTTTTTTAAATTTTTATTGCAGTTTCTAGCTAGAAATATCTTTTATTTTTTACAAATTTATTAAATTTTTTTGTATTATTAACTGCTTGCTTAAAAATTTGAATATTTTAAAGAATTTTTTTTAATCTTTATCGAAATTTTTGTTGTTTGTTTGTTTTTTTTTGTGGTTTCTAAATTAGCATCTAAATTGTTTTTTGGAAATTTTCAATTTTTTTTAGATTTTAAAATTAACAAAAAATAAAAAAAACGTCTTAAAAAGTAAAATTTATATTCTTAAGAAGAAAAAAATAAATATTTTCTACATAAACTATTTATGTAGGACATAATACCTTTAATATGTAGTCCGTTAATAAAGTGGGCACAGTGGGGCTGTCCTCGTTAATGGCTTTTAAAACTGTTTGGATAAATAAACAACAACAACAGAAAAACAAACGCACTTTTTAAAAACCGAATACTAAATAATAAATGACTTTAAATTCCACTTACTTTTAATTAACACCTGCAAATTTTGATTATTTGGTGTGCCATTCTCCAAGGTGTAGGGTATGACAGTGGTTAAATATTTGGGATCGGTACCCTGGAATTTGCCACGTTTCTTTTCGACATGATATTGTCGTCGTTTATTTTGTACTGCCAGTAGTATGGATATAAAAGAATTTTTCAATTCCTTTTCAAATTCCAACTCATCACGCAAAGCCAATTCATTGATTAAAGTTTCGCTAAGTTCCTGTATTAGAACCTCCATTTCCATATACAATTCATTCAATTGTGTTATAGACAGATATTGTAGTTCTTTAGAATAAATAAAAAACAAAAAGAATGATGAAAATTATGGGGGGTTGAAGGGGAGAAATTACAAAAAAAAAAAAAAAAGAATAACTTACTCTCCGCATAAAGTGGTGCCCCCAACACCTCTTTGGCCTTTTCTATTATTTCGGATTCACAAGTTGTTGCATCGTCTGTTGGACTTTCGGCTTCATCGATTATATATTCGATTTCCTTAATCACTTCCTCTACACTTTTAATGGGTTCTTCTGTTTCGCTATTGAGACCATTTAATATGAGAGCATGCATATCGAGATCATTGGCTATGGCTTCGTCTTCACTATTTATTTCATCGCCCGGTGTTTGTGCATCTAGAGAATCAGATTGTTTAGGTGGAATTTGTCCCAAATTTAAAGTAGGCATATGCATTTTACGTGTAAAAGATTTAGACCAATCAATGGGGAGAATATTTCCAAAATTACCCGTAATAGTCCACCACATTCTGTAAGTTGAAGAAAAATAAAAATAATTATTCCGAATCGTTTCAAATTTTGGCTGAGAAAGTTGAAAAAAAGGTTTAAAAAGGTTTCAAACCTACACCTCTTTTCTGAGGCAGATCCCACAAATCCGTCCTTATTTTTCTGAGGAACCTTGTTCTCCCAGAGAACAAACATAAGCCCATTCGATATATTTGTAAATTTGATTAACTGGGACTTAATTTACTTATTCAACAATTTTTCATATTTGAAAATAAATTCTCTTAAAATTTTTGTTCTAAAAATTCTTTTATCACAAAAACCCACTTTACTTTCGATAATTCTTACGTCATGTTCAGCTATAAAATAAAATAATATGCCCGGTATGTACATAAGTATGTACAAATGTAGGCAGGTTTGTTGTTAATAAACCTACTTACTTTCATTGTATTTCAGTTTATTAAAAGAATAATAATGAGCAGAAAAAGTAAAATTTAATTTTACATCAGAATATTTCACATACAATTATGTCAACGTCTTCGAGGAATGTAAGTATGTACATATGTATGCATGTACTCGTGTGTATGCAAAATTCGAAGCCACAACACTGTATGAATATTAATAGCAGTGATGTCAACATAGTGATTTTTTGTACTGGTATCTTTGGAGGTTTTTATTGTCGAGACGGCCAAGCGGAAAATGAAAGTACAGTAATACTAAAGATCAAAGTCTCTTCCTTCATTGTGGCATAAAAACCCCTCCAACCCCCAAGGGCCAGAGTAAAGTGAGTCCAATGTAGGGACAACACTTCGCTAACTTCCCATTAGGCATTAATCTGTAATCCTTAGCGGCACATAAGGTACCAGTAACCATGGTTACTGGTCGAGCGACAACTCCTGGACATTAACTTTTTACCGACTTCGATTTTGGGCGAAGACCAAAGCTGCCCCTGTTCACCTTCTATCAGACTAACATCCTTTTACATCTTATATGCAACCCTGTTATACTGTTGTTTCAGAGAATGTGTTCACTAAAAAATGAGGACATGTATTAAATTTAATATAAAATATCATCAAAATTTATACAATTTTAATTTTTAAAATTTTATAGAAAAATTCTCAAATACAATTGAGAAATCGGACTTACGTAGTCTATAAGTATGGACCCTTGGCTTTAACTTCCCATTGGTTCAAATGAGTGACAAACAAATTTTATAGAAAAATTCTCAAATACAATTGAGAAATCGGACTTACGTAGTCTATAAGTATGGACCCTTGGCTTTAACTTCCCATTGGTCCGAATGAGTGACAAACAAAAATTTTCCCACAAATGGCCAAATTCCCGTAGAGCTCATCAAAATTTACACAATTTTAATTTTTAAAATTTTATAGAATAATTCTCAAATACAAATGAGAAATCGGACTTACGTAGTCTATAAGTATGGACCCTTGGCTTTAATTTCCCATTGGTCCGAATGAGTGACAAACAAAAATTTTCCCACAAATGGCCAAATTCCCGTAGAGCTCATCAAAATTTACACAATTTTAATTTTTAAAATTTTATAGAATAATTCTCAAATACAAATGAGAAATCGGACTAAAATAGTCAATAAGTATGGACCCTTGGCTTTAACTTCCCATTGGTCCCAATGAGTGACAAACAAAAATGTTGCCACAAATGGCCAAATTCCCGTAGAGCTCATCAAAATATACACAATTTTAATTTTTAAAATTTTATAGAAAAATTCTCAAATACAATTGAGAAATCGGACTTACGTAGTCTATAAATATGGACCCTTGGCTTTAATTTCCCATTGGTCCCAATGAGTGACAAACAAATTTTATAGAAAAATTCTCAAATACAAATGAGAAATCGGACTAAAATAGTCAATAAGTATGGTCCCTTGGCTTTAACTTCCCATTGGTCCAAATGAGTGACAAACAAAAATGTGCCCACAAATGGCCAAATTCCCGTAGAGCTCATCAAAATTTACACAATTTTAATTTTTAAAATTTTATAGAAAAATTCTCAAATACAATTGAGAAATCGGACTTACGTAGTCTATAAATATGGACCCTTGGCTTTAACTTCCCATTGGTCCCAATGAGTGACAAACAAATTTTATAGAAAAATTCTCAAATACAAATGAGAAATCGGACTAAAATAGTCAATAAGTATGGACCCTTGGCTTTAACTTCCCAATGGCCAAATTCCCGTAGAGCTCATCAAAATTTACACAATTTTAATTTTTAAAATTTTGTAGAAAAATTCTCAAATACAATTGAGAAATCGGACTAACGTAGTCTATAAGTATGGACCCTTGGCTTTAACTTCCTATTGGTTCAAATGAGTGACAAACAAATTTTATAGAAAAATTCTCAAATACAAATGAGAAATCGGACTTACGTAGTCTATAAGTATGGACCCTTGGCTTTAACTTCCCATTGGTCCAAATGTTTGACAAACAAAAATGTTCCCAAAAATGGCCAAATTCCCGTAGAGCTCATCAAAATTTACACAATTTTAGTTTTTAAAATTTTATAGAAAAATTCTCAAATACAATTGAGAAATCGGACTAAAATAGTCAATAAGTATTGACCCTTGGCTTTAACTTCCTATTGGTTCAAATGAGTGACAAACAAATTTTATAGAATAATTCTCAAATACAAATGAGAAATCGGACTAAAATAGTCAATAAGTATGGACCCTTGGCTTTAACTTCCCATTGGTCCAAATGAGTGACAAACAAAAATGTTCCCACAAATGGCCAAATTCCCGTAGAGCTCATCAAAATTTACACAATTTTAGTTTTTAAAATTTTATAGAAAAATTCTCAAATACAATTGAGAAATCGGACTAACGTAGTCTATAAGTATGGACCCTTGGCTTTAACTTCCTATTGGTTCAAATGAGTGACAAACAAATTTTATAGAAAAATTCTCAAATACAAATGAGAAATCGGACTTACGTAGTCTATAAGTATGGACCCTTGGCTTTAACTTCCCATTGGTCCAAATGTTTGACAAACAAAAATGTTCCCACAAATGGCCAAATTCCCGTAGAGCTCATCAAAATTTACACAATTTTAGTTTTTAAAATTTTATAGAAAAATTCTCAAATACAATTGAGAAATCGGACTTACGTAGTCTATATATATGGACCCTTGGCTTTAACTTCCCATTGGTCCCAATGAGTGACAAACAAATTTTATAGAAAAATTCTCAAATACAAATGAGAAATCGGACTAAAATAGTCAATAAGTATGGACCCTTGGCTTTAACTTCCCATTGGTCCAAATGAGTGACAAACAAAAATGTTCCCACAAATGGCCAAATTCCCGTAGAGCTCATCAAAATTTACACAATTTTAGTTTTTAAAATTTTATAGAAAAATTCTCAAATACAATTGAGAAATCGGACTTACGTAGTCTATAAATATGGACCCTTGGCTTTAACTTCCCATTGGTCCAAATGAGTGACAAACAAAAATGTTCCCACAAATGGCCAAATTCCCGTAGAGCTCATCAAAATTTACACAATTTTAATTTTTAAAATTTTGTAGAAAAATTCTCAAATACAATTGAGAAATCGGACTAACGTAGTCTATAAGTATGGACCCTTGGCTTTAACTTCCTATTGGTTCAAATGAGTGACAAACAAATTTTATAGAAAAATTCTCAAATACAAATGAGAAATCGGACTAAAATAGTCAATAAGTATGGTCCCTTGGCTTTAACTTCCCATTGGTCCAAATGAGTGACAAACAAAAATGTTCCCACAAATGGCCAAATTCCCGGAGAGCTCATCAAAATTTACACAATTTTAATTTTTAAAATTTTATAGAAAAATTCTCAAATACAATTGAGAAATCGGACTAACGTAGTCTATAAATATGGACCCTTGGCTTTAACTTCCCATTGGTCCCAATGAGTGACAAACAAATTTTATAGAAAAATTCTCAAATACAAATGAGAATTCGGACTAAAATAGTCAATAAGTATGGTCCCTTGGCTTTAACTTCCCATTGGTCCAAATGAGTGACAAACAAAAATGTTCCCACAAATGGCCAAATTCCCGTAGAGCTCATCAAAATTTACACAATTTTAATTTTTAAAATTTTATAGAAAAATTCTCAAATACAATTGAGAAATCGGACTTACGTAGTCTATAAATATGGACCCTTGGCTTTAACTTCCTATTGGTCCCAATGAGTGACAAACAAATTTTATAGAAAAATTCTCAAATACAAATGAGAAATCGGACTAAAATAGTCAATAAGTATGGTCCCTTGGCTTTAACTTCCCATTGGTCCAAATGAGTGACAAACAAAAATGTTCCCACAAATGGCCAAATTCCCGTAGAGCTCATCAAAATTTACACAATTTTAATTTTTAAAATTTTATAGAAAAATTCTCAAATACAATTGAGAAATCGGACTTACGTAGTCTATAAATATGGACCCTTGGCTTTAACTTCCTATTGGTTCAAATGAGTGACAAACAAATTTTATAGAAAAGTTCTCAAATACAATTGAGAAATCGGACTTACGTAGTCTATAAATATGGACCCTTGGCTTTAACTTCCCATTGGTCCCAATGAGTGACAAACAAATTTTATAGAATAATTCTCAAATACAAATGAGAAATCGGACTAAAATAGTCAATAAGTATGGACCCTTGTCTTTAACTTCCCATTGGTCCACATGAGTGACAAACAAAAATGTTCCCACAAATGGCCAAATTCCCGTAGAGCTCATCAAAATTTAAACAATTTTAGTTTTTAAAATTTTATAGAAAAAATCTCAAATACAATTGAGAAATCGGACTTACGTAGTCTATAAGTATGGACCCTTGGCTTTAACTTCCTATTGGTTCAAATGAGTGACAAACAAATTTTATAGAATAATTCTCAAATACAAATGAGAAATCGGACTAAAATAGTCAATAAGTATGGACTCTTGGCTTTAACTTCCCATTGGTCCACATGAGTGACAAACAAAAATGTTCCCACAAATGGCCAAATTCCCGTAGAGCTCATCAAAATTTACACAATTTTAGTTTTTAAAATTTTATAGAAAAAATCTCAAATACAATTGAGAAATCGGACTTACGTAGTCTATAAGTATGGACCCTTGGCTTTAACTTCCTATTGGTTCAAATGAGTGACAAACAAATTTTATAGAATAATTCTCAAATACAAATGAGAAATCGGACTAAAATAGTCAATAAGTATGGACCCTTGGCTTTAACTTCCCATTGGTCCAAATGAGTGACAAACAAAAATGTTCCCACAAATGGCCAAATTCCCGTAGAGCTCATCAAAATTTACACAATTTTAGTTTTTAAAATTTTATAGAAAAAATCTCAAATACAATTGAGAAATCGGACTTACGTAGTCTATAAGTATGGACCCTTGGCTTTAACTTCCCATTGGTCCAAATGAGTGACAAACAAAAATGTTCCCACAAATGGCCAAATTCCCGTAGAGCTCATCAAAATTTACACAATTTTAGTTTTTAAAATTTTATAGAAAAATTCTCAAATACAATTGAGAAATCGGACTTACGTAGTCTATAAGTATGGACCCTTGGCTTTAACTTCCTATTGGTTCAAATGAGTGACAAACAAATTTTATAGAAAAGTTCTCAAATACAATTGAGAAATCGGACTTACGTAGTCTATAAGTATGGACCCTTGGCTTTAACTTCCTATTGGTTCAAATGAGTGACAAACAAATTTTATAGAATAATTCTCAAATACAAATGAGAAATCGGACTAAAATAGTCAATAAGTATGGACCCTTGGCTTTAACTTCCCATTGGTCCAAATGAGTGACAAACAAAAATGTTCCCACAAATGCCCAAATTCCCGTAGAGCTCATCAAAATTTACACAATTTTAGTTTTTAAAATTTTATAGAAAAATTCTCAAATACAATTCAGAAATCGGACTTACGTAGTCTATAAATATGGACCCTTGGCTTTAACTTCCTATTGGTTCAAATGAGTGACAAACAAATTTTATAGAAAAGTTCTCAAATACAATTGAGAAATCGGACTTACGTAGTCTATAAGTATGGACCCTTGGCTTTAACTTCCTATTTGTTCAAATGAGTGACAAACAAATTTTATAGAATAATTCTCAAATACAAATGAGAAATCGGACTAAAATAGTCAATAATTATGGACCCTTGGCTTTAACTTCCCATTGGTCCACATGAGTGACAAACAAAAATGTTCCCACAAAGGGCCAAATTCCCGTAGAGCTCATCAAAATTTACACAATTTTAGTTTTTAAAATTTTATAGAAAAAATCTCAAATACAATTGAGATATCGGACTTACGTAGTCTATAAGTATGGACCCTTGGCTTTAACTTCCTATTGGTTCAAATGAGTGACAAACAAATTTTATAGAATAATTCTCAAATACAAATGAGAAATCGGACTAAAATAGTCAATAAGTATGGACCCTTGGCTTTAACTTCCCATTGGTCCAAATGAGTGACAAACAAAAATGTTCCCACAAATGGCCAAATTCCCGTAGAGCTCATCAAAATTTACACAATTTTAGTTTTTAAAATTTTATAGAAAAAATCTCAAATACAATTGAGAAATCGAACTTACGTAGTCTATAAGTATGGACCCTTGGCTTTAACTTCCTATTGGTTCAAATGAGTGACAAACAAATTTTATAGAAAAGTTCTCAAATACAATTGAGAAATCGGACTTACGTAGTCTATAAGTATGGACCCTTGGCTTTAACTTCCTATTGGTTCAAATGAGTGACAAACAAATTTTATAGAATAATTCTCAAATACAAATGAGAAATCGGACTAAAATAGTCAATAAGTATGGACCCTTGGCTTTAACTTCCCATTGGTCCAAATGTTTGACAAACAAAAATGTTCCCAAAAATGGCCAAATTCCCGTAGAGCTCATCAAAATTTACACAATTTTAGTTTTTAAAATTTTATAGAAAAATTCTCAAATACAATTGAGAAATCGGACTTACGTAGTCTATAAGTATGGACCCTTGGCTTTAACTTCCTATTGGTTCAAATGAGTGACAAACAAATTTTATAGAAAAGTTCTCAAATACAATTGAGAAATCGGACTTACGTAGTCTATAAGTATGGACCCTTGGCTTTAACTTCCTATTGGTTCAAATGAGTGACAAACAAATTTTATAGAAAAGTTCTCAAATACAATTGAGAAATCGGACTTACGTAGTCTATAAGTATGGACCCTTGGCTTTAACTTCCTATTGGTTCAAATGAGTGACAAACAAATTTTATAGAAAAATTCTCAAATACAATTGAGAAATCGAACTTACGTAGTCTATAAGTATGGACCCTTGGCTTTAACTTCCTATTGGTTCAAATGAGTGACAAACAAATTTTATAGAAAAGTTCTCAAATACAATTGAGAAATCGGACTTACGTAGTCTATAAGTATGGACCCTTGGCTTTAACTTCCTATTGGTTCAAATGAGTGACAAACAAATTTTATAGAAAAATTCTCAAATACAAATGAGAAATCGGACTAAAATAGTCAATAAGTATGGACCCTTGGCTTTAACTTCCTATTGGTCAAAATGAGTGACAAACAAAAATGTTCCCACAAATGGCCAAATTCCCGTAAATCTCATCAAAATTTACACAATTTTAATTTTTAAAATTTTATAGAAAAATTCTCAAATACAATTGAGAAATCGGACTTACGTAGTCTATAAGTATGGACCCTTGGCTTTAACTTCCTATTGGTTCAAATGAGTGACAAACAAATTTTATACAAAAATTCTCAAATACAAATGAGAAATCGGACTAAAATAGTCAATAAGTATGGACCCTTGGCTTTAACTTCCCATTGGTCCAAATGAGTGACAAACAAAAATGTTCCCACAAATGGCCAAATTCCCGTAGAGCTCATCAAAATTTACACAATTTTAATTTTTAAAATTTTATAGAAAAATTCTCAAATACAATTGAGAAATCGGACTTACGTAGTCTATAAGTATGGACCCTTGGCTTTAACTTCCCATTGGTCCAAATGAGTGACAAACCAAAATGTTCCCACAAATGGCCAAATTCCCGTAGAGCTCATCAAAATTTACACAATTTTAATTTTTAAAATTTTATAGAAAAATTCTCAAATACAATTGAGAAATCGGACTTACGTAGTCTATAAGTATGGACCCTTGGCTTTAACTTCCTATTGGTTCAAATGAGTGACAAACAAATTTTATAGAATAATTCTCAAATACAAATGAGAAATCGGACTAAAATAGTCAATAAGTATGGACCCTTGGCTTTAACTTCCCATTGGTCCAAATGAGTGACAAACAAAAATGTTCCCACAAATGGCCAAATTCCCGTAGAGCTCATCAAAATTTACACAATTTTAATTTTTAAAATTTTATAGAAAAATTCTCAAATACAATTGAGAAATCGGACTTACGTAGTCTATAAGTATGGACCCTTGGCTTTAACTTCCTATTGGTTCAAATGAGTGACAAACAAATTTTATAGAATAATTCTCAAATACAAATGAGAAATCGGACTAAAATAGTCAATAAGTATGGACCCTTGGCTTTAACTTCCCATTGGTCCAAATGGGTGACAAACAAAAATGTTCCCACAAATGTCCAAATTCCCGTAGAGCTCATCAAAGTTTACACAATTTTAATTTTTAAAGTTTTATAGAAAAATTCTCCAATACAATTGAGAAATCGGACTTACGTAGTCTATAAGTATGGACCCTTGGCTTTAACTACCTATTGGTTCAAATGAGTGACAAACAAATTTTATAGAATAATTCTCAAATACAAATGAGAAATCGGACTAAAATAGTCAATAAGTATGGACCCTTGGCTTTAACTTCCCATTGGTCCAAATGAGTGACAAACAAAAATGTTCCCACAAATGGCCAAATTCCCGTAGAGCTCATCAAAATTTACACAATTTTAGTTTTTAAAATTTTATAGAAAAATTCTCCAATACAATTGAGAAATCGGACTTACGTAGTCTATAAATATGGACCCTTGGCTTTAACTTCCTATTGGTTCAAATGAGTGACAAACAAATTTTATAGAATAATTCTCAAATACAAATGAGAAATCGGACTAAAATAGTCAATAAGTATGGACCCTTGGCTTTAACTTCCCATTGGTCCAAATGAGTGACAAACAAAAATGTTCCCACAAATGGCCAAATTCCCGTAGAGCTCATTAAAATTTACACAATTTTAGTTTTTAAAATTTTATAGAAAAATTCTCAAATACAATTGAGAAATCGGACTTACGTAGTCTTTAAATATGGACCCTTGGCTTTAACTTCCTATTGGTTCAAATGAGTGACAAACAAATTTTATAGAATAATTCTCAAATACAAATGAGAAATCGGACTAAAATAGTCAATAAGTATGGACCCTTGGCTTTAACTTCCCATTGGTCCACATGAGTGACAATCAAAAATGTTCCCACAAATGGCCAAATTCCCGTAGAGCTCATCAAAATTTACTCAATTTTAGTTTTTAAAATTTTATAGAAAAAATCTCAAATACAATTGAGAAATCGGACTTACGTAGTCTATAAGTATGGACCCTTGGCTTTAACTTCCCATTGGTCCAAATGAGTGACAAACAAATTTTATAGAATAATTCTCAAATACAAATGAGAAATCGGACTAAAATAGTCAATAAGTATGGACCCTTGGCTTTAACTTCCCATTGGTCCAAATGGGTGACAAACAAAAATGTTCCCACAAATGTCCAAATTCCCGTAGAGCTCATCAAAATTTACACAATTTTAATTTTTAAAGTTTTATAGAAAAATTCTCCAATACAATTGAGAAATCGGACTTACGTAGTCTATAAGTATGGACCCTTGGCTTTAACTACATATTGGTTCAAATGAGTGACAAACAAATTTTATAGAATAATTCTCAAATACAAATGAGAAATCGGACTAAAATAGTCAATAAGTATGGACCCTTGGCTTTAACTTCCCATTGGTCCAAATGATTGACAAACAAAAATGTTCCCACAAATGGCCAAATTCCCGTAGAGCTCATCAAAATTTACACAATTTTAGTTTTTAAAATTATATAGAAAAAATCTCAAATACAATTGAGAAATCGGACTTACGTAGTCTATAAATATGGACCCTTGGCTTTAACTTCCTATTGGTTCAAATGAGTGACAAACAAATTTTATAGAATAATTCTCAAATACAAATGAGAAATCGGACTAAAATAGTCAATAAGTATGGACCCTTGGCTTTAACTTCCCATTGGTCCAAATGAGTGACAAACAAAAATGTTCCCACAAATGGCCAAATTCCCGTAGAGCTGATCAAAATTTACACAATTTTAGTTTTTAAAATTTTATAGAAAAATTCTCAAATACAATTGAGAAATCGGACTTACGTAGTCTATAAGTATGGACCCTTGGCTTTAACTTCCCATTGGTCCAAATGTTTGACAAACAAAAATGTTCCCAAAAATGGCCAAATTCCCGTAGAGCTCATCAAAATTTACACAATTTTAGTTTTTAAAATTTTATAGAAAAATTCTCAAATACAATTGAGAAATCGGACTAACGTAGTCTATAAGTATGGACCCTTGGCTTTAACTTCCTATTGGTTCAAATGAGTGACAAACAAATTTTATAGAAAAATTCTCAAATACAAATGAGAAATCGGACTAAAATAGTCAATAAGTATGGACCCTTGGCTTTAACTTCCCATTGGTCAAAATGAGTGACAAACAAAAATGTTCCCACAAATGGCCAAATTCCCGTAGATCTCATCAAAATTTACACAATTTAATTTTTAAAATTTTATAGAAAAATTCTCAAATACAATTGAGAAATCGGACTTACGTAGTCTATAAGTATGGACCCTTGGCTTTAACTTCCTATTGGTTCAAATGAGTGACAAACAAATTTTATAGAATAATTCTCAAATACAAATGAGAAATCGGACTAAAATAGTCAATAAGTATGGACCCTTGGGTTTAACTTCCCATTGGTCCAAATGAGTGACAAACAAAAATGTTCCCACAAATGGCCAAATTACCGTAGAGCTCATCAAAATTTACACAATTTTAATTTTTAAAATTTTGTAGAAAAATTCTCAAATTCAATTGAGAAATCGGACTTACGTAGTCTATAAGTATGGACCCTTGGCTTTAACTTCCTATTGGTTCAAATGAGTGACAAACAAATTTTATAGAATAATTCTCAAATACAAATGAGAAATCGGACTAAAATAGTCAATAAGTATGGACCCTTGGCTTTAACTTCCCATTGGTCCAAATGAGTGACAAACAAAAATGTTCCCACAAATGGCCAAATTCCCGTAGAGCTCATCAAAATTTACAAAATTTTAATTTTTAAAATTTTATAGAAAAATTCTCAAATACAATTGAGAAATCGGACTTACGTAGTCTATAAGTATGGACCCTTGGCTTTAACTTCCTATTGGTTCAAATGAGTGACAAACAAATTTTATAGAATAATTCTCAAATACAAATGAGAAATCGGACTGAAATAGTCAATAAGTATGGACCCTTGGCTTTAACTTCCCATTGGTCCAAATGGGTGACAAACAAAAATGTTCCCACAAATGTCCAAATTCCCGTAGAGCTCATCAAAATTTACACAATTTTAATTTTTAAAGTTTTATAGAAAAATTCTCCAATACAATTGAGAAATCGGACTTACGTAGTCTATAAGTATGGACCCTTGGCTTTAACTACCTATTGGTTCAAATGAGTGACAAACAAATTTTATAGAATAATTCTCAAATACAAATGAGAAATCGGACTAAAATAGTCAATAAGTATTGACCCTTGGCTTTAACTTCCCATTGGTCCAAATGAGTGACAAACAAAAATGTTCCCACAAATGGCCAAATTCCCGTAGAGCTCATCAAAATTTACACAATTTTAGTTTTTAAAATTTTATAGAAAAATTCTCCAATACAATTGAGAAATCGGACTTACGTAGTCTATAAATATGGACCCTTGGCTTTAACTTCCTATTGGTTCAAATGAGTGACAAACAAATTTTATAGAATAATTCTCAAATACAAATGAGAAATCGGACTAAAATAGTCAATAAGTATGGACCCTTGGCTTTAACTTCCCATTGGTCCAAATGAGTGACAAACAAAAATGTTCCCACAAATGGCCAAATTCCCGTAGAGCTCATCAAAATTTACACAATTTTAGTTTTTAAAATTTTATAGAAAAATTCTCAAATACAATTGAGAAATCGGACTTACGTAGTCTTTAAATATGGACCCTTGGCTTAAACTTCCTATTGGTTCAAATGAGTGACAAACAAATTTTATAGAATAATTCTCAAATACAAATGAGAAATCGGACTAAAATAGTCAATAAGTATGGACCCTTGGCTTTAACTTCCCATTGGTCCACATGAGTGACAATCAAAAATGTTCCCACAAATGGCCAAATTCCCGTAGAGCTCATCAAAATTTACACAATTTTAGTTTTTAAAATTTTATAGAAAAAATCTCAAATACAATTGAGAAATCGGACTTACGTAGTCTATAAGTATGGACCATTGGCTTTAACTTCCCATTGGTCCCAATAAGTGACAAACAAATTTTATAGAAAAATTCTCAAATACAAATGAGAAATCGGACTAAAATAGTCAATAAGTATGGACCCTTGGCTTTAACTTCCCATTGGTCCAAATGATTGACAAACAAAAATGTTCCCACAAATGGCCAAATTCCCGTAGAGCTCATCAAAATTTACACAATTTTAGTTTTTAAAATTATATAGAAAAAATCTCAAATACAATTGAGAAATCGGACTTACGTAGTCTATAAATATGGACCCTTGGCTTTAACTTCCTATTGGTTCAAATGAGTGACAAACAAATTTTATAGAATAATTCTCAAATACAAATGAGAAATCGGACTAAAATAGTCAATAAGTATGGACCCTTGGCTTTAACTTCCCATTGGTCCAAATGAGTGACAAACAAAACTGTTCCCACAAATGGCCAAATTCCCGTAGAGCTGATCAAAATTTACACAATTTTAGTTTTTAAAATTTTATAGAAAAATTCTCAAATACAATTGAGAAATCGGACTTACGTAGTCTATAAGTATGGACCCTTGGCTTTAACTTCCCATTGGTCCAAATGTTTGACCAACAAAAATGTTCCCAAAAATGGCCAAATTCCCGTAGAGCTCATCAAAATTTACACAATTTTAGTTTTTAAAATTTTATAGAAAAATTCTCAAATACAATTGAGAAATCGGACTAACGTAGTCTATAAGTATGGACCCTTGGCTTTAACTTCCCATTGGTCCAAATGTTTGACAAACAAAAATGTTCCCAAAAATGGCCAAATTCCCGTAGAGCTCATCAAAATTTACACAATTTTAGTTTTTAAAATTTTATAGAAAAATTCTCAAATACAATTGAGAAATCGGACTTACGTAGTCTATAAGTATGGACCCTTGGCTTTAACTTCCCATTGGTCCAAATGTTTGACAAACAAAAATGTTCCCAAAAATGGCCAAATTCCCGTAGAGCTCATCAAAATTTACACAATTTTAGTTTTTAAAATTTTATAGAAAAATTCTCAAATACAATTGAGAAATCGGACTAACGTAGTCTATAAGTATGGACCCTTGGCTTTAACTTCCTATTGGTTCAAATGAGTGACAAACAAATTTTATAGAAAAATTCTCAAATACAAATGAGAAATCGGACTAAAATAGTCAATAAGTATGGACCCTTGGCTTTAACTTCCCATTGGTCCAAATGATTGACAAACAAAAATGTTCCCACAAATGGCCAAATTCCCGTAGAGCTCATCAAAATTTACACAATTTTAGTTTTTAAAATTATATAGAAAAAATCTCAAATACAATTGAGAAATCGGACTTACGTAGTCTATAAATATGGACCCTTGGCTTTAACTTCCTATTGGTTCAAATGAGTGACAAACAAATTTTATAGAATAATTCTCAAATACAAATGAGAAATCGGACTAAAATAGTCAATAAGTATGGACCCTTGGCTTTAACTTCCCATTGGTCCAAATGAGTGACAAACAAAAATGTTCCCACAAATGGCCAAATTCCCGTAGAGCTGATCAAAATTTACACAATTTTAGTTTTTAAAATTTTATAGAAAAATTCTCAAATACAATTGAGAAATCGGACTTACGTAGTCTATAAGTATGGACCCTTGGCTTTAACTTCCCATTGGTCCAAATGTTTGACCAACAAAAATGTTCCCAAAAATGGCCAAATTCCCGTAGAGCTCATCAAAATTTACACAATTTTAGTTTTTAAAATTTTATAGAAAAATTCTCAAATACAATTGAGAAATCGGACTAACGTAGTCTATAAGTATGGACCATTGGCTTTAACTTCCCATTGGTCCAAATGTTTGACAAACAAAAATGTTCCCACAAATGGCCAAATTCCCGTAGAGCTCATCAAAATTTACACAATTTTAATTTTTAAAATTTTATAGAAAAATTCTCAAATACAATTGAGAAATCGGACTTACGTAGTCTATAAATATGGACCCTTGGCTTTAACTTCCCATTGCTCCCAATAAGTGACAAACAAATTTTATAGAAAAATTCTCAAATACAAATGAGAAATCGGACTAAAATAGTCAATAAGTATGGACCCTTGGCTTTAACTTCCCATTGGTCCCAATGAGTGACAAACAAAAATGTTCCCACAAATGGCCAAATTCCCGTAGAGCTCATCAAAATTTACACAATTTTAATTTTTAAAATTTTATAGAAAAATTCTCAAATACAATTGAGAAATCGGACTTACGTAGTCTATAAATATGGACCCTTGGCTTTAACTTCCCATTGGTCCCAATGAGTGACAAACAAATTTTATAGAAAAATTCTCAAATACAAATGAGAAATCGGACTAAAATAGTCAATAAGTATGGACCCTTGGCTTTAACTTCCCATTGGTCCCAATGAGTGACAAACAAAAATGTTCCCACAAATGGCCAAATTCCCGTAGAGCTCATCAAAATTTACACAATTTTAATTTTTAAAATTTTATAGAAAAATTCTCAAATACAATTGAGAAATCGGACTTACGTAGTCTATAAATATGGACCCTTGGCTTTAACTTCCCATTGGTCCCAATGAGTGACAAACAAATTTTATAGAAAAATTCTCAAATACAAATGAGAAATCGGACTAAAATAGTCAATAAGTATGGACCCTTGGCTTTAACTTCCCATTGGTCCAAATGAGTGACAAACAAAAATGTTCCCACAAATGGCCAAATTCCCGTAGAGCTCATCAAAATTTACACAATTTTAATTTTTAAAATTTTATAGAAAAATTCTCAAATACAATTGAGAAATCGGACTTACGTAGTCTATAAGTATGGACCCTTGGCTTTAACTTCCCATTGGTCCAAATGAGTGACAAACAAAAATGTTCCCACAAATGGCCAAATTCCCGTAGAGCTCATCAAAATTTACACAATTTTAGTTTTTAAAATTTTATAGAAAAATTCTCAAATACAATTGAGAAATCGGACTAACGTAGTCTATAAGTATGGACCCTTGGCTTTAACTTCCTATTGGTTCAAATGAGTGACAAACAAATTTTATAGAAAAATTCTCAAATACAAATGAGAAATCGGACTAAAATAGTCAATAAGTATGGACCCTTGGCTTTAACTTCCCATTGGTCCAAATGAGTGACAAACAAAAATGTTCCCACAAATGGCCAAATTCCCGTAGAGCTCATCAAAATTTACACAATTTTAATTTTTAAAATTTTATAGAAAAATTCTCAAATACAATTGAGAAATCGGACTTACGTAGTCTATAAGTATGGACCCTTGGCTTTAACTTCCTATTGGTTCAAATGAGTGACAAACAAATTTTATAGAATAATTCTCAAATACAAATGAGAAATCGGACTAAAATAGTCAATAAGTATGGACCCTTGGCTTTAACTTCCCATTGGTCCCAATGAGTGACAAACAAAAATGTTCCCACAAATGGCCAAATTCCCGTAGAGCTCATCAAAATTTACACAATTTTAGTTTTGAAAATTTTATAGAAAAATTCTCAAATACAATTGAGAAATCGGACTAACGTAGTCTATAAGTATGGACCCTTGGCTTTAACTTCCTATTGGTTCAAATGAGTGACAAACAAATTTTATAGAATAATTCTCAAATACAAATGAGAAATCGGACTAAAATAGTCAATAAGTATGGACCCTTGGGTTTAACTTCCCATTGGTCCCAATGAGTGACAAACAAAAATGTTCCCACAAATGGCCAAATTCCCGTAGAGCTCATCAAAATTTACACAATTTTAATTTTTAAAATTTTGTAGAAAAATTCTCAAATTCAATTGAGAAATCGGACTAACGTAGTCTATAAGTATGGACCCTTGGGTTTAACTTCCCATTGGTCTTAATGAGTGACAAACAAAAATGTTCCCACAAATGGCCAAATTACCGTAGAGCTCATCAAAATTTACACAATTTTAATTTTTAAAATTTTGTAGAAAAATTCTCAAATTCAATTGAGAAATCGGACTAACGTAGTCTATAAGTATGGACCCTTGGCTTTAACTTCCCATTGGTCCAAATGAGTGACAAACAAAAATGTTCCCACAAATGGCCAAATTCCCGTAGAGCTCATCAAAATTTACACAATTTTAGTTTTTAAAATTTTATAGAAAAATTCTCAAATACAATTGAGAAATCGGACTTACGTAGTCTTTAAATATGGACCCTTGGCTTTAACTTCCTATTGGTTCAAATGAGTGACAAACAAATTTTATAGAATAATTCTCAAATACAAATGAGAAATCGGACTAAAATAGTCAATAAGTATGGACCCTTGGCTTTAACTTCCCATTGGTCCACATGAGTGACAATCAAAAATGTTCCCACAAATGGCCAAATTCCCGTAGAGCTCATCAAAATTTACACAATTTTAGTTTTTAAAATTTTATAGAAAAAATCTCAAATACAATTGAGAAATCGGACTTACGTAGTCTATAAGTATGGACCCTTGGCTTTAACTTCCTATTGGTCCACATGAGTGACAATCAAAAATGTTCCCAAAAATGGCCAAATTCCCGTAGAGCTGATCAAAATTTACACAATTTTAGTTTTTAAAATTTTATAGAAAAATTCTCAAATACAATTGAGAAATCGGACTTACGTAGTCTATAAGTATGGACCCTTGGCTTTAACTTCCCATTGGTCCAAATGTTTGACAAACAAAAATGTTCCCAAAAATGGCCAAATTCCCGTAGAGCTCATCAAAATTTACACAATTTTAGTTTTTAAAATTTTATAGAAAAATTCTCAAATACAATTGAGAAATCGGACTAACGTAGTCTATAAGTATGGACCCTTGGCTTTAACTTCCTATTGGTTCAAATGAGTGACAAACAAATTTTATAGAAAAATTCTCAAATACAAATGAGAAATCGGACTAAAATAGTCAATAAGTATAGACCCTTGGCTTTAACTTCCCATTGGTCAAAATGAGTGACAAACAAAAATGTTCCCACAAATGGCCAAATTCCCGTAGATCTCATCAAAATTTACACAATTTTAATTTTTAAAATTTTATAGAAAAATTCTCAAATACAATTGAGAAATCGGACTTACGTAGTCTATAAGTATGGACCCTTGGCTTTAACTTCCTATTGGTTCAAATGAGTGACAAACAAATTTTATAGAATAATTCTCAAATACAAATGAGAAATCGGACTAAAATAGTCAATAAGTATGGACCCTTGGGTTTAACTTCCCATTGGTCCCAATGAGTGACAAACAAAAATGTTCCCACAAATGGCCAAATTCCCGTAGAGCTCATCAAAATTTACACAATTTTAATTTTTAAAATTTTGTAGAAAAATTCTCAAATTCAATTGAGAAATCGGACTAACGTAGTCTATAAGTATGGACCCTTGGGTTTAACTTCCCATTGGTCTTAATGAGTGACAAACAAAAATGTTCCCACAAATGGCCAAATTACCGTAGAGCTCATCAAAATTTACACAATTTTAATTTTTAAAATTTTGTAGAAAAATTCTCAAATACAATTGAGAAATCGGACTAACGTAGTCTATAAGTATGGACCCTTGGCTTTAACTTCCTATTGGTTCAAATGAGTGACAAACAAATTTTATAGAAAAATTCTCAAATACAAATGAGAAATCGGACTAAAATAGTCAATAAGTATGGACCCTTGGCTTTAACTTCCCATTGGTCCAAATGAGTGACAAACAAAAATGTTCCCACAAATGGCCAAATTCCCGTAGAGCTCATCAAAATTTACACAATTTTAATTTTTAAAATTTTATAGAAAAGTTCTCCAATACAATTGAGAAATCGGACTTACGTAGTCTATAAGTATGGACCCTTGGCTTTAACTACCTATTGGTTCAAATGAGTGACAAACAAATTTTGTAGAATAATTCTCAAATACAAATGAGAAATCGGACTAAAATAGTCAATAAGTATGGACCCTTGGCTTTAACTTCCCATTGGTCCCAATGAGTGACAAACAAAAATGTTCCCACAAATGGCCAAATTCCCGTAGAGCTCATCAAAATTTACACAATTTTAATTTTTAAAATTTTATAGAAAAATTCTCAAATACAATTGAGAAATCGGACTTACGTAGTCTATAAGTATGGACCCTTGGCTTTAACTTCCTATTGGTTCAAATGAGTGACAAACAAATTTTATAGAATAATTCTCAAATACAAATGAGAAATCGGACTAAAATAGTCAATAAGTATGGACCCTTGGCTTTAACTTCCCATTGGTCCCAATGAGTGACAAACAAAAATGTTCCCACAAATGGCCAAATTCCCGTAGAGCTCATCAAAATTTACACAATTTTAATTTTTAAAATTTTATAGAAAAATTCTCAAATACAATTGAGAAATCGGACTTACGTAGTCTATAAATATGGACCCTTGGCTTTAACTTCCCATTGGTCCCAATGAGTGACAAACACATTTTATAGAAAAATTCTCAAATACAAATGAGAAATCGGACTAAAATAGTCAATAAGTATGGACCCTTGGCTTTAACTTCCCATTGGTCCAAATGAGTGACAAACAAAAATGTTCCCACAAATGGCCAAATTCCCGTAGAGCTCATCAAAATTTACACAATTTTAATTTTTAAAATTTTATAGAAAAATTCTCAAATACAATTGAGAAATCGGACTTACGTAGTCTATAAGTATGGACCCTTGGCTTTAACTTCCTATTGGTTCAAATGAGTGACAAACAAATTTTATAGAATAATTCTCAAATACAAATGAGAAATCGGACTAACGTAGTCTATAAGTATGGACCCTTGGCTTTAACTTCCTATTGGTTCAAATGACTGACAAACAAATTTTATAGAAAAATTCTCAAATACAAATGAGAAATCGGACTAAAATAGTCAATAAGTATGGACCCTTGGCTTTAACTTCCCATTGGTCCAAATGAGTGACAAACAAAAATGTTCCCACAAATGGCCAAATTCCCGTAGAGCTCATCAAAATTTACACAATTTTAATTTTTAAAATTTTATAGAAAAATTCTCCAATACAATTGAGAAATCGGACTTACGTAGTCTATAAGTATGGACCCTTGGCTTTAACTACCTATTGGTTCAAATGAGTGACAAACAAATTTTATAGAAAAATTCTCAAATACAAATGAGAAATCGGACTAAAATAGTCAATAAGTATGGACCCTTGGCTTTAACTTCCCATTGGTCCAAATGAGTGACAAACAAAAATGTTCTCACAAATGGCCAAATTCCCGTAGAGCTCATCAAAATTTACACAATTTTAGTTTTTAAAATTTTATAGAAAAATTCTCAAATACAATTGAGAAATCGGACTTACGTAGTCTTTAAATATGGACCCTTGGCTTTAACTTCCTATTGGTTCAAATGAGTGACAAACAAATTTTATAGAATAATTCTCAAATACAAATGAGAAATCGGACTAAAATAGTCAATAAGTATGGACCCTTGGCTTTAACTTCCCATTGGTCCACATGAGTGACAATCAAAAATGTTCCCACAAATGGCCAAATTCCCGTAGAGCTCATCAAAATTTACACAATTTTAGTTTTTAAAATTTTATAGAAAAAATCTCAAATACAATTGAGAAATCGGACTTACGTAGTCTATAAGTATGGACCCTTGGCTTTAACTTCCCATTGGTCCAAATGAGTGACAAACAAATTTTATAGAATAATTCTCAAATACAAATGAGAAATCGGACTAAAATAGTCAATAAGTATGGACCCTTGGCTTTAACTTCCCATTGGTCCAAATGATTGACAAACAAAAATGTTCCCACAAATGGCCAAATTCCCGTAGAGCTCATCAAAATTTACACAATTTTAGTTTTTAAAATTATATAGAAAAAATCTCAAATACAATTGAGAAATCGGACTTACGTAGTCTATAAATATGGACCCTTGGCTTTAACTTCTTATTGGTTCAAATGAGTGACAAACAAATTTTATAGAATAATTCTCAAATACAAATGAGAAATCGGACTAAAATAGTCAATAAGTATGGACCCTTGGCTTTAACTTCCCATTGGTCCAAATGAGTGACAAACAAAAATGTTCCCACAAATGGCCAAATTCCCGTAGAGCTGATCAAAATTTACACAATTTTAGTTTTTAAAATTTTATAGAAAAATTCTCAAATACAATTGAGAAATCGGACTTACGTAGTCTATAAGTATGGACCCTTGGCTTTAACTTCCCATTGGTCCAAATGTTTGACAAACAAAAATGTTCCCAAAAATGGCCAAATTCCCGTAGAGCTCATCAAAATTTACACAATTTTAGTTTTTAAAATTTTATAGAAAAATTCTCAAATACAATTGAGAAATCGGACTAACGTAGTCTATAAGTATGGACCCTTGGCTTTAACTTCCTATTGGTTCAAATGAGTGACAAACAAATTTTATAGAAAAATTCTCAAATACAAATGAGAAATCGGACTAAAATAGTCAATAAGTATGGACCCTTGGCTTTAACTTCCCATTGGTCCACATGAGTGACAATCAAAAATGTTCCCACAAATGGCCAAATTCCCGTAGAGCTCATCAAAATTTACACAATTTTAGTTTTTAAAATTTTATAGAAAAAATCTCAAATACAATTGAGAAATCGGACTTACGTAGTCTATAAGTATGGACCCTTGGCTTTAACTTCCCATTGGTCCAAATGAGTGACAAACAAATTTTATAGAATAATTCTCAAATACAAATGAGAAATCGGACTAAAATAGTCAATAAGTATGGACCCTTGGCTTTAACTTCCCATTGGTCCAAATGATTGACAAACAAAAATGTTCCCACAAATGGCCAAATTCCCGTAGATCTCATCAAAATTTACACAATTTTAATTTTTAAAATTTTATAGAAAAATTCTCAAATACAATTGAGAAATCGGACTTACGTAGTCTATAAGTATGGACCCTTGGCTTTAACTTCCTATTGGTTCAAATGAGTGACAAACAAATTTTATAGAATAATTCTCAAATACAAATGAGAAATCGGACTAAAATAGTCAATAAGTATGGACCCTTGGCTTTAACTTCCCATTGGTCCCAATGAGTGACAAACAAAAATGTTCCCACAAATGGCCAAATTCCCGTAGAGCTCATTAAAATTTACACAATTTTAATTTTTAAAATTTTGTAGAAAAATTCTCAAATTCAATTGAGAAATCGGACTAACGTAGTCTATAAGTATGGACCCTTGGGTTTAACTTCCCATTGGTCTTAATGAGTGACAAACAAAAATGTTCCCACAAATGGCCAAATTACCGTAGATCTCATCAAAATTTACACAATTTTAATTTTTAAAATTTTGTAGAAAAATTCTCAAATACAATTGAGAAATCGGACTAACGTAGTCTATAAGTATGGACACTTGGCTTTAACTACCTATTGGTTCAAATGAGTGACAAACAAATTTTATAGAAAAATTCTCAAATACAAATGAGAAATCGGACTAAAATAGTCAATAAGTATGGACCCTTGGCTTTAACTTCCCATTGGTCCAAATGAGTGACAAACAAAAATGTTCCCACAAATGGCCAAATTCCCGTAGAGCTTATCAAAATTTACACAATTTTAATTTTTAAAATTTTATAGAAAAGTTCTCCAATACAATTGAGAAATCGGACTTACGTAGTGTATAAGTATGGACCCTTGGCTTTAACTACCTATTGGTTCAAATGAGTGACAAACAAATTTTGTAGAATAATTCTCAAATACAAATGAGAAATCGGACTAAAATAGTCAATAAGTATGGACCCTTGGCTTTAACTTCCGATTGGTCCAAATGAGTGACAAACAAAAATGTTCCCACAAATGGCCAAATTCCCGTAGAGCTCATCAAAATTTACACAATTTTAATTTTTAAAATTTTATAGAAAAGTTCTCCAATACAATTGAGAAATCGGACTTACGTAGTCTATAAGTACCGACCCTTGGCTTTAACTTCCTATTGGTTCAAATGAGTGACAAACAAATTTTATAGAAAAATTCTCAAATACAAATGAGAAATCGGACTAAAATAGTCAATAAGTATGGACCCTTGGCTTTAACTTCCCATTGGTCCAAATGAGTGACAAACAAAAATGTTCCCACAAATGGCCAAATTCCCGTAGAGCTCATCAAAATTTACACAATTTTAATTTTTAAAATTTTATAGAAAAATTCTCAAATACAATTGAGAAATCGGACTTACGTAGTCTATAAGTATGGACCCTTGGCTTTAACTTCCTATTGGTTCAAATGAGTGACAAACAAATTTTATAGAATAATTCTCAAATACAAATGAGAAATCGGACTAACGTAGTCTATAAGTATGGACCCTTGGCTTTAACTTCCTATTGGTTCAAATGAGTGACAAACAAATTTTATAGAAAAATTCTCAAATACAAATGAGAAATCGGACTAAAATAGTCAATAAGTATGGACCCTTGGCTTTAACTTCCCATTGGTCCAAATGAGTGACAAACAAAAATGTTCCCACAAATGGCCAAATTCCCGTAGAGCTCATCAAAATTTACACAATTTTAGTTTTTAAAATTTTATAGAAAAATTCTCAAATACAATTGAGAAATCGGACTTACGTAGTCTTTAAATATAGACCCTTGGCTTTAACTTCCTATTGGTTCAAATGAGTGACAAACAAATTTTATAGAATAATTCTCAAATACAAATGAGAAATCGGACTAAAATAGTCAATAAGTATGGACCCTTGGCTTTAACTTCCCATTGGTCCACATGAGTGACAATCAAAAATGTTCCCACAAATGGCCAAATTCCCGTAGAGCTCATCAAAATTTACACAATTTTAGTTTTTAAAATTTTATAGAAAAAATCTCAAATACAATTGAGAAATCGGACTTACGTAGTCTATAAGTATGGACCCTTGGCTTTAACTTCCCATTGGTCCAAATGAGTGACAAACAAATTTTATAGAATAATTCTCAAATACAAATGAGAAATCGGACTAAAATAGTCAATAAGTATGGACCCTTGGCTTTAACTTCCCATTGGTCCAAATGATTGACAAACAAAAATGTTCCCACAAATGGCCAAATTCCCGTAGAGCTCATCAAAATTTACACAATTTTAGTTTTTAAAATTATATAGAAAAAATCTCAAATACAATTGAGAAATCGGACTTACGTAGTCTTTAAATATGGACCCTTGGCTTTAACTTCCTATTGGTTCAAATGAGTGACAAACAAATTTTATAGAATAATTCTCAAATACAAATGAGAAATCGGACTAAAATAGTCAATAAGTATGGACCCTTGGCTTTAACTTCCCATTGGTCCAAATGATTGACAAACAAAAATGTTCCCACAAATGGCCAAATTCCCGTAGAGCTCATCAAAATTTACACAATTTTAGTTTTTAAAATTTTATAGAAAAATTCTCAAATACAATTGAGAAATCGGACTTACGTAGTCTTTAAATATGGACCCTTGGCTTTAACTTCCTATTGGTTCAAATGAGTGACAAACAAATTTTATAGAATAATTCTCAAATACAAATGAGAAATCGGACTAAAATAGTCAATAAGTATGGACCCTTGGCTTTAACTTCCCATTGGTCCACATGAGTGACAATCAAAAATGTTCCCACAAATGGCCAAATTCCCGTAGAGCTCATCAAAATTTACACAATTTTAGTTTTTAAAATTTTATAGAAAAAATCTCAAATACAATTGAGAAATCGGACTTACGTAGTCTATAAGTATGGACCCTTGGCTTTAACTTCCCATTGGTCCAAATGAGTGACAAACAAATTTTATAGAATAATTCTCAAATACAAATGAGAAATCGGACTAAAATAGTCAATAAGTATGGACTTGGCTTTAACTTCCCATTGGTCCAAATGAGTGACAAACAAAAATATTCCCACAAATGGCCAAATTCCCGTAGAGCTGATCAAAATTTACACAATTTTAGTTTTTAAAATTTTATAGAAAAATTCTCAAATACAATTGAGAAATCGGACTTACGTAGTCTATAAGTATGGACCCTTGGCTTTAACTTCCCATTGGTCCAAATGTTTGACAAACAAAAATGTTCCCAAAAATGGCCAAATTCCCGTAGAGCTCATCAAAATTTACACAATTTTAGTTTTTAAAATTTTATAGAAAAATTCTCAAGTACAATTGAGAAATCGGACTAACGTAGTCTATAAGTATGGACCCTTGGCTTTAACTTCCTATTGGTTCAAATGAGTGACAAACAAATTTTATAGAAAAATTCTCAAATACAAATGAGAAATCGGACTAAAATAGTCAATAAGTATGGACCCTTGGCTTTAACTTCCCATTGGTCAAAATGAGTGACAAACAAAAATGTTCCCACAAATGGCCAAATTCCCGTAGAGCTCATCAAAATTTACACAATTTTAGTTTTTAAAATTTTGTAGAAAAATTCTCAAATACAATTGAGAAATCGGACTTACGTAGTCTATAAGTATGGACCCTTGGCTTTAACTTCATATTGGTTCAAATGAGTGACAAACAAATTTTATAGAAAAATTCTCAAATACAAATGAGAAATCGGACTAAAATAGTCAATAAGTATGGACCCTTGGCTTTAACTTCCCATTGGTCCCAATGAGTGACAAACAAAAATGTTCCCACAAATGGCCAAATTCCCGTAGAGCTCATCAAAATTTACACAATTTTAATTTTTAAAATTTTGTAGAAAAATTCTCAAATACAATTGAGAAATCGGACTAACGTAGTCTATAAGTATGGACCCTTGGCTTTAACTTCCTATTGGTTCAAATGAGTGACAAACAAATTTTATAGAAAAATTCTCAAATACAAATGAGAAATCGGACTAAAATAGTCAATAAGTATGGACCCTTGGCTTTAACTTCCCATTGGTCCAAATGAGTGACAAACAAAAATGTTCCCACAAATGGCCAAATTCCCGTAGTCTTACGTAGTCTATAAGTATGGACCCTTGGCTTTAATTTCCGGCAACACTACATCTTACTCACCATACAAATGAAAATGAGAAACAATAGCAAAGTGATGGATAATGCAAAAGAGGAAGTTGGTGGTGAGGTGCTGACAAGGAATAACGGTTATTAACATACATGTAAACATTCATACTTTGTTGTAGTGTTTTTGCTATCGCTCTATTGAATAACGGTAAAACATTAAAGATATTTAAATGACCGTTACAGAATGATGAACGAAGAAAATAACTGCAAATATTGTGAGCAGATTATTATTAGTGTTGTTGGAATATTACCACAGTGAACAATAAACGACTTTTTTTTATTATTACATATTAATACATGATTATGTATGTATGTATGCATGCATCCACTCTGAATCATTAGCATTATTTAATATGCAATTTGCTGTTGCCTCAAAGTCAATGTCATTTTTAATACTTGTCTTCTTAATGCAAAAATAAACTAAAAACATATGCCAGCAAGAACAACCATAAGAAAACATGCAAAACTCAAAAAAAATATATTAAACAAGAAGAAGAAATATATTACCCACGCATAGAAATAATAACAACAGCAACAAAAACGACAATAGATTTATTACCTTCCCAGAATTGAACATGTGGGCAGCAGTAAGAAGGAAATTATATTTGAAACCAGCAAACAATTTAATATAAAGTTTATTGAAAACAATAATTGGCAAAAAAAAAAAAAATATATATTATATTAAATGCAAACATTTTTACTTAAGCTACATTCACAGTTGGCAAATATTTGTGTCAAAAAACGTAACCACTACTTTTGCTTAGGGATAGTGTCATTTAAATTGGGTTTTATAAGACAAAATAAAATTACATACTTATACTACAAAAAGTTATTTTTATAAAGATTTTTTATAAATCCGGCCCCATATTAAAAAAATATTGCATTTAAAGGAAATCAAATTCAAGTTTGTCTGCTGGTCACGCCTTTTTCTGCAAATACTTAATGAGCGTGAACGTAGCTTTAGTAACAAACCGGTGTTACTAATTCTTTGATTTATAATTCCGGAGGCAGTTTAAAAAAAATTTTTTATATAAAGACAGCAAATGAATGTGATTAAGTAATCAAGTTTTGTAGATATGTGTGTATTCTTTATATTTTTTTTTATAGTTCAGATAAATAAAAATAGAAAAATAAATAAATTTTTATCGAAATTTAACGAGTAAAAAAATGGTTTTTTTCAACATAACCTCAAATTTAATTTTTAAATTTATGGTGTTATATTCTACATACATGTGTTAGCATGTGTTAGTAGGTATAAAAAAAAATTTATTCTATTAAATACTTAATACTTACTTTTATTTTATAAAATACTTAACAGTTGAATTTTGCTTAAATTAAGTTGTTTTTCTACCTAACCTCAAAATTTAAATTTCATATATTTTTTTTCAAATTCTCATATGATGGCTTTAAAAGATGAAGTTAAAATGACTTATTTTTATTACGATATTATTATTATTATTAATACATTATCAGCATAGTCTGAGACTGAAGCATTCAAATAAAGGCTATTTTGAAAAATTGATTATCCCAGTGTAATAATTTTTTTTTGTACAAATTTTGTAACAATTCTGTTTAAATTTTATAAATTTATTACCCATCACAGTATAAAAATAAATTAAATTATATCTGTGCTACTTTTGCTTACTGCTGCTGGCCTAACGATTTTACTGCAGTATTATAAATATTGTATGAAGTAGAAAATTAATCTTTTCTCTATTTGACCGACCGACCCTTCCGCCCTGCAAACTTCATATTTAAATAACCTCCCTTTTCTTGTTCTTACATTTCATTACTTTTCAACAAACTTCTATGTAGAATAATCGTTGCAACAATTTTATGTACGTAAGTGTATGTTTTTGTTAACAAATAACCCATATTTAAGTCATTCATATTTATAACGAGTT
The DNA here is from genome assembly GCA_947311025.1 of Lypha dubia. NCBI lineage: Eukaryota > Metazoa > Arthropoda > Insecta > Diptera > Tachinidae > Lypha > Lypha dubia. Next base: position 4,320,741 of record OX371262.1, on the reverse strand, counting down.
CATTGTCCTGTAGGTCCTTTTTTTTGCTTTTCTTGCTCTCTTTCTCTTTGTTTTTGTTATGTAGAAACTTTGAAAGCTGCTAAGTACATATTAAGTTTTTTTTTTGCTATTTACATTTTTATAAAACAGGTTCAGGTTTTTCTTTATTATGAAAATAAAAGAGTATTAGAAAATATACATGCATACATACAAATATCCTTAAGGATTTTCTATGAATGATGTCTAGTAAAAGTTGCTGATTTGGTTTTTTGTTAATGCATTTTTTTCTCTCATTTGCTGGTCTTAGATATCAAAATATTTGTTTAATAGTGACATTAGATACTTCCTGTTCCTTGAATGCATTTATAATGACACGTTCAAAACAAATAGAAGAACAAAAAGGTTTAATTTTAGTTGTGTAAAAAAATTGTACTTAAATAAAGAAGGAAATTGTTTTCCTATTAACTTAAGTATCATAGACAGCTTAAGGATTTAGTAGCGCAAGTGGAAAATCTCTTAATAATCAGCACAAGCGATTGATATAGAAAAAAAAACTAAATAATTCTGGCAAAACCAAAAAACGGAGTTCACTACAAAAGCCTAACTAACAGCTTACAAAATCGTTATAATTCCTTTCTAGTTTATATTTTACTAGCTGAGCGCCCCGGCTTAGCATGGAACCTATATATTTTTATAAATTTCGATTTACCTAATCAAAGCACATCACGACTTTCACGAAAAGTCATAACTCACGAACGCGACCGATTTCGTGCAAACTTTATATAAACCATCTGCACGACCATGCGAACAAACCCTAAAAATTTAATGGAATTCGGTTTGACCGTTCGTGAGTTATAAAGTCACAACATACTTGCAACAATTTTTTATATATATAGATTAATACGAAAGAATAATGTGCCTTTTTAAACACAAATTTTTAAAATCTCGTCCATAAATAGCAGATTTATATATTAATTAAATTTCAGGACACCTCCAATGAACTAAACTGAAACTTACTAAATCCGTACATAAATGTTGGAGTTACGCGATATTCAATATTTCGAGCGGGCAACTTCCCTTTCCGAATTAAAAAAAAATATATGAGACCAAACCGGAATTAAGCCCCTTCAAACATAGAAAATATATCTTGCGCCCTAAATGAAAATGGGACACCTTTAAAAAAAAATATTGCTTACAGAAGTTTTTTAGACGGTGATCATATTTTAAGGGGAACCACTTGCTTTTGAAAAAAAAAATTGATAGAACCAAACTGCAGGAAAACCCCAATAAAAAATACTTTAAGTCCGTCACTGGGCGAATTTACGATAATCAATATTTTTAGGAGGGGTTTTGAGGGGTAATGGGTGGTTAATTAACCCCAGAAACGAAAACAAACCTTTTAAAACTACAAAAATAAGGAATTTAAAAAAATCAGACCATAAATGGAGGACCATTAATGTGATAAGCAATAACTTGCGAAGGGGACAACTTACCACCCCATTTTCCAAAAGAAAATCATGTTACCAACCTCAACCCACTCAAACAAATAAAGAATTTACGAAATCGAACAGTAAATAAATAAACAAAATTTTTGGGCGAAAGGATTAAAAAAAATATGGGACTAAGCTGCAAGCAAACCGGACCAAACACATAAAGAATTTAATAAAAATCGATCCATAAATGGAGGAGTTGCTATTTTGGGGGAACAATTTGCCCCCGATTTTCCCAAAAAAATTGTCATGTCCTTTTCAAACAAAAAAAAAATGCTTTTTAAAAACCGGTTCATAAATAATAGAATTATGAGGTCGTCCCAAATTTTTTTTCATTATTTCTAGGGTGCTCAAGCATAATTTCAGAGCTTATAGGGTTAAGTATTTTTGAGATTTTTCTTTTGGGACACATTTTTTTTGAGACGCCCAAAAAAACACGAATTAATAAAAAACAAACAGTTGGCTTGAAAACTGATTCAAGTACATTTTAAATTTAGTAAAAATTACTGGCTATAAAAATATAGAAAAAAAAATTATACCATGCTATATTTTCTTATGCTATATTGCCATATACACAACCCAACCAACCACACAATGAGGGTAATCACTCTTGGTTGCAAACAGTTCTTGCATTCCTTGCAGATCTGGCAGGTATAGCTTATTTACATATTTTGTTAGTGCATTGCTGCAAACTGATGAAAATAAGCTAGACTTGCAAGATCTGCAATGATTACAATACTAACAGTGATTTCCCCTAATATAATATTCATACTTATTCATAAAATTTCCTTCTACACAGCACTCGTTTTACTGAATAGCCCTGCCTTGCACGTCTAGTATTTCTAACTCAACCAGGTTCTTTATATTGTTAATGAAAACAAACTAAAAAAAATTGTTTTACACCTGTACTTGCTAATTTATTTTTATTACTTTTTATGTTATTGTATTCATAAACATAATTTTTAAGACAATACAATTAATTTTTTTGTTTTACTTCTTTCATGTTCCCTACATCGGACAATGTAAGAAAAATGTAAGAAAAAAAAACAAACAAACAAACAATCAACAATTTTAACACTTTCTTTGAAGGCTATTCCATGCAAACCGCTTTGCACAAAACTATATTGAGTTTAAGGTTTATGTATGTATTTTGAAATTGAAGCTAAACTGTGAAACAGTTAAGTTTTGTTCACATTGCACAAAAAATGACTAAAATTTGTGTGGAAATTACATACTTATGAAATTAAACATGTTCATATTTTTGCAAAATGACCTTTGGCTCAATTTCGCTTGATACTTCGTGCTTGATATTTCTTCCATTTCCTATGTTTTGTTCGAAATTCTCACTTAGAAGGAACAGTTTCTTTTTCTTGTTTTTTAAATTCATGCTGTTTAATACATAAATTTTATATCCGTCACAAAAACTCTATAACACAGTTGCAGTTTTTAAATTGAACGAAAAATCCAGATTTCTTGGAAGTGAATGAAAAATTTGCACAAATTCAATTTTAAAAGAAAAAATGCATTTTCAAACATATACGTCGATATGTCAGTGAACGGCACCACGCATTACAGGGAGAATTCGTACTTTAGCCGTACTGTTCGTATGTGGAATAAACTCCCCGCAGAGGTCTTTCGTTCCACTTTCAGTGTGTTAGGGTTCAAATCGAATGTCCATAAACACTACTCCCTATATCCTCCTTTCCAAAACCTATTTTCCTAGTTCCGGCACAATGCCATGCATACGTAGGGGTCATCCCCTGAGTGCTGGTCCTAATTAAAAAAATTGGTGGACAATAACATACCCAAAAGTGTACAACAGACATCGTGCGGCCTATTCAACTTTGTAGCATACAATTTTAATTTTAAATAAGAATGTTAAAATAGAAATGTATACATTCCATATATCTTCTCTGTCTTTTCCACTAAACTGAAGTAAGTTGCTTAGTGTAAATACTGTAACATACAGTATTCCATTTATAATTGCATCGTTAAAAAACTTAGACTTTTGGGTACTCAAGAGGGTAAAGCATTTTTCTTTAAATAATTCTTGAAAATTTATATTGTCAAAAATTTTGTGTGTTTGTTATGGTTTAGCTAATCTACATATATGCCGCATTTCCTTGCTGGCATTACTACAAAGATCTACTAATGAGTTGATATTAATAACAAACAAAATGCAGCATATAGATTACCTAAACCATAACAAATATAAATACAATATTTAAAACTATCCTAATAATATTATAAATGTGAAAGTTTGTATGTTTGCATGTTTGTTCCACTATAACGCAAAAAGCGCATGTGAACGAGATTAAAACATAGGGTACTTTTTAAGGAGCAAAAACAAGGGTCAAGTTGGTAGTTTTGGTACTTTTAATTTCTGTACTAATGTTTTAATATTTCTCTAATAAAAATAACATAATTTTTGGAGGCAGAAAGGAAAAAAATAAAAATGGTACTTTTTTACTTATGGTACTATTTTAATTTTGATACTATTTAAATTTTGGTACTTATTCTCTTAAAATATTCTCTGAATAGATTTGAATGAAATTTGGTACACGGATAGCAGATCAAAATGGAGAATACTTTTTAAAGGGTAAAAACAAGGGACAAATTGGTAGTTTGGGTCATTTTTCTGTACTAATAGTTTGTAAATTTTTATATATGAGAAAAAACTAATACTTTTGGTGCCTTTTTTATTTATGGGCCTATTTAAATTTTGGTACTTATTCTCTTAAAAAATTCTCTGAATAGATTTACATGAAATTTGGTATATCAAAATATAGAGTAATTTTTAGAGGGTTAAAACAAGGGACTACCAATTAAGTTTGCGGACTTCTTACTTTATTATTATAATTTTTTTACGTTAACTTATATTGTACTTTTGGAATGCATTTATTTTCGCTTTAAACAATTTCCGGTTAATAACCTTTATAAAGTTTCTTTTTAACCCCTTTTTCATTAATATCCTTTAGACCACTTTACAATTTTTTGTATACATACATACATACATATGTACGTACATGAGTTCAAGCTTAACCCCTTTTTTATAGATTTTTAATACAATCTATTTATTGTGTTTTATATTTGTATGTATGTATGTATATGTTTCTGTATAAAATGCAATATAATAACTAAATTCTTCAGAGAATCATTTTATGCAAACTCTTCTACACAAGGAATATTACTGTATCTGACTACCAACACAATAAATTTATTTTAGGTTTTATTCAGTTACAAGTCTTGTTTAAATTGACAACAATTTTCCGCTAAATTATATGTTATTTTAAGTTAAACAGAAGCCGCTGAGGTATCAAGCTTTTGATACCCTCTTGCATTCATTACACACATAAAATAAAAAAAAAATATTCGTAGTAAATTTTTTCATTTTAGGATTACTTTGAGTACGAATTGTGATAAAAAAATTTTAATCCGAAATGTACTTGGATTGAACACTTTCTAAGCCGGTCTCTGTTCAATGTCAGAAATGAACACAATTAAAATTTTTATATTTTTTTCTTGGCATTTATTTGTTGATTTTAATTTGGAAAAGTTACAAACATGTGCGACTCTATGTTCAATACCCAACAATGGCCAAAAAATAGATAAATTTTAAATTGAGATGAGTAAGTAACCAATTAATTAATTTATCCAAGTAATTAAAATATTAATTCAATTCATTTCCAGGATAAAAAATAGCATAAATTACCCTGATTAGGGATTAATTTAAGTATTCGTCAAGATTGTTTTTAGGTAATAGATTTGTGAACTGCTTTCAATTGGTTGCATGATGATGTTGGACTTTGGTTCATGCTTCCAATCTAAGGCCGTTAATTTTCATTCAGTCGGACACTTTTTAAATTAATCTTATTTTTTCGGAATTGAATCCACAATTTTATACTTGATTCAAGAAAATCCGTACTTACTGCATTTTTGACACCTTTTGGTATTAATTTGAGTACGTTTGGGACTACATATTTTTTCCTGTGTACATGTTTACAGTACGAATGAAGAAGTGTCTTCCCTTTCTTCTTTCCCCCCCATTATTTTGTAGCAAAAAATAACACATAGAAGTCTCACACACCTTTAGCCGACATATACTCGTACATACATGCATATGTATGCACTTAGTCGTAAATACAGTAGCATAATTGTAGGGTAATTTGATTTTAAGTGAAAATGTATTTACTTACTTACACACACACACACACACACACACACACTTTATTGACTTTAATGACTGCAAATATGGATGAGTTTTTTCACGTGGCACAAGAAAAATAAAAAGGTTTTAATATGAGAATTATTGATTTTTCTTTCAATTGTGTTACAAAGTGGAAGAACAAAAAAAATTAAACGAAAACTATCAAGATATTGCAATAAATCATACAATTAAATGCACATAATAAATTTCAATTAAATTGAAATTGATACAATTCGTTCAAAACTTATTAAAATTCGAAGAAAAAAAAACGAGTAAACAAATAAAACAAAAAACTTGTAAGGCGGGGAGGGTGCTAAAGCCGCAATAAAAGTCTATCTTAATTATTACAACTATTAGGCACACATCCTCAGGCATTAAGCAACTTCTGTGGGGGTAGCAAACAGGTCGATCTCAAATTAAATTACCCTTTTTTCTTTCAACAATGAATGACATGATCTACATAAATCCATTGTGTGTGTTTTCTAATCAACAACTATTATAAGTTAATAATTCCAAGTAACAGAACAGAAAAAAGCTTTTGATTTATTTCCAGATTCACAATAGAAAACATGTCAGCATTTTATACTGATTACACCTGACTGACAAGCATACACACACACACACAACAACTATGATTTCTATTGTGTATAAAGATTTATTACATTTTTACCTAAGCAACAATTTATAACTATAAAACAATATTAGTTATTCTTTTCATATTCTTTTCATATCATTTTAATAACCTTGACCGCATTATCCTTTTTATTATAAATCTTCTCTATGGTTTTCTTTATGGTTATCTGAACAAATATTTTGTAAGAGTAGAAAAACTGTAATAGATTGTTACTTGTTAAATGTTTATAAATATTTGCATTTAAAAATAAAATGTAGAAAAAATAAAGGAAAAATTATATAATTCTCATCTTGAAATGTTGACAATTTTCTTTTATGGTTCCTTCAATTTTTTTTTTCTTTTTACTATAGGTGGTATAAATAGTATTCATTTAAGAAAATAAATTAAGGTTTTGCTACGGGTGACTAAGTTTCTGTGTCTTTGGAATGTATGTTTGTAAGATGTCAGCAATTCTAATGAATAGTTAATGAGCGTAAGAAAGGCATTCCTAAAGAAAAAAAAAAGTGTGATAATAGAGTATAAAGAAAAAGTTAAGCAAAGATCACATCAATAAATTAAAAAAGTTCAAGTTGTGGCAAAAAGAAAAATTTGTATCAAACTCGGTTTTTTACGTGTAAAATAGCCGGGTTGGTATTTATACAAATGAAAACTGAAATTATATTTCGCTAGAAGCTCAAGATTTTAAAAGTAAATATTAATAAAATTACAGATTAATTTTCACAATAGTTATTATTATAAAAACACGATTTTTTTTATTAATTTCAATTCAAACTCGGGGTTTATTCGGGTAAAATATCCGGTTTGGATCTCATACAAATGAAAATCTAATTATGAATATTTAACTAAAATTTTAGTTTAAGAGTTCCTTTTTGTTTTGGTTACCCTTGTTTCAAAATCGGTTTGCATTCATAAAAAAATTCCGGGTTTTATCTGACAACAGATTTTATTACATTTGGATAAAACTTAAGATTTTTTATTGCTAATTTTAATTCGTTTCAAACTCGGATTTTATTCAGATAAAATATCCGGGTTGGAATTAGTACAAATAAACATCGAAATAACATATCCCTAAAACCTAAAGATTTAAAATGTAAATATTAAGAAAAAATCTGATTAATTGTTACAATAATTATTAGTATATAAACCCCGATTTTGTTTATTAATTTCAATTCAAACTCGGGATTTATTCGGGTAAAAGAAACTAATTTTGTTTTTATACAAATTTCCGGGTTAGAATTTGTACAAATGAAAACAGAAATTATATTTTGCTAAGAATGAAACTTTTAAGAAGACGTTTAATAAATCTAAAATTATATTTTTAAGCACCATTTTCAAACAGTTTGAAACCGGTTATTATTCGAATAAAACATGTTTCACAAATGATAAAAGTTACCAGAACTTTGAATCAAGTTCCAGTTCTTGTGAGGGTAAAAAACTGTGCTGGTACGACCATGAAATTAAATTTATAAAATTAATTTAAATTTTTGTATTGCATTTTTTTCGAACCGTTGTTAATTCGAATAAATTTCCCGGTTTATTATGTTAACATTCTTTATTATATTTTGCTAAAAGTTCGGAATTGGAGATTGAAAAAAGAAAAATTAAAATTTTACCGAATATTCGTTGGAATTTTTGAGTTTATGCTTTAGTTCGAATAATCGAATAACCGGTTAGTTAGTAATTAATAATTTTTTTTTAATATTTTAAATTGGTTAAATGGTTCAAGCGAAATTGAATTTCGATTAATCGAACATCCGGTTTTTTTTTTGGTAACCGGATACATAATTTTTCCATTATTCGGATTTGAACTTGATTAGATTTATTTTATTTCGTATTAAATAATCTATAACTATTTTATTGCGATTTATTTAAAACGATTTTTTCGTCGCCGCCCCTCAATTTGCTCACGCTTGTGTCATGTTTTTAATTTCCTTAAAAAAAAACGTCAGGAAGTTATTTTTTTTTTATTAGAATTAAATATTTCTAAACTTTAGTTTAGTTAACTTTTTTCTTAGCGGCAAGTTAAAACAAATACAAAAGTTTTCCTGAACGTATTCAGGCAACATAATAAAAAGAATATAAAAAAATTTTTATTTCCAATACAACCCTGACAAATTTGTGCATTCTTTATGGTTTTTCTTGTTTTGATAGCACGCGCCAATTTGGCGTCTTCTGTCTCATCTTTTTGTAGGGTTTCTATCATGTCTCATCAATTAAGGCAGGAGTTTTATGAGAAAATATGAGTCATCTGAATTGTGTTGACATTACGTGGGGGATAAAGTGTGTAGAAAGAGTGACAGAGCAAGAGGTAGAGAAGGGGGAACAAAATTAAATTGAATATTATTTTTTTGGTGGAATGCGTATAATTTAAGGGGTTAGATTTATTTTGGTTTTTATTTTCTCAATATTTATTAAAGGAATTTTTAATGTTTGCAAGATTTTTCTGTAGAAGGGGAGCATAACAATTTCCTGTCCATAAAATAATAAAGGAAATTTTTAATAAATATTTAAGTGGAAATGAAATGTTTTCTCATACGGCTGATATAAAATACGGATATTTACATCCAACTAAGTTTTTTTCGCTTCACGACGGTCGCTTTCATTATAATCGCTTATTTACCTTTACTATTTATTACCTAATTTTTTAGTGGTACTTTTTTACATATGTACTCGTGGTGTATACAGATTTTTTTCTTTTAATTTATTTTCTCTTAAAAGATACATATGCACGCATGTATTAAGTTTCAAATTTTTTGCACCTGGTTGCACATACTTACATACTTAACCCATTAACAAACCATATAATAACAGCAATAATAAAAAAAAATATATAATAAAGCCATAATATTTTCTCAAACACCATTTGTTTGCTATGCGGTTTTATTAAAACGAAGAAGCAAATTTAAAGAATAATTCATTTGCAATACAATAATAGTCGACTTTAAATAAATTGAACCGCATGTTAAACTTCAAAATATTTGAAATGAAGTGGAAAAAGTTTAAAGTTTTACCACTTAACATTTGAGGTTAAATTTGCAAAGCAAACGAAACCAAACAAAAAAAAAACCGATAATGAATGGAAAAACTTTGTTTATGAAAACAAATAATAATTCAAAAGCACTCTATTCAGTAAAAGGTAAATAAGCCTTAAATTTAAACAATCAAAACAGTTCTTTCAATATAACTGTTTGAAATAAAATCTAAATTTTTATTCTGCCTGCCAAAATACATACAAGTAAGGAATGAGACTTAAATCTCGGTTCCATATTTTTGGAGTTATGGTTCGTTTTCTAAACACCAAAAATAGAACAAAAATTAACGCAAATTGTTGGTTTTGCATAAATTTGTATCACGTAAAAAAAACTAATTGTGACATTTTGATGAAATTTTTTTGTAAACAAAAGATAACGGTGCCAGCTTTCATTGAGAAATCTTTTAATTTTATAAAAATAATACCGAAAGATTCGATAAATAGCGATTTAAATTAAACGCTTACTTTTTCATTTAAAAGGTAGGCGCAGTTTAAAATTTCTCAATGTGGGCCATTCTTCATGAATGTGGCTTAAGCTGAGATAGTATAGAACATGTATTTGATAAAATTAAATTTCTAAGTTTCGCTTATCAAGTGTCCACTGCCCATACGAGTATAAGTATGTATTTGTGCTCATAAAATAATTTAAAATTTTTTTTTTGCATTTTCAATATAAAAAATTAGCCGATGCACATTCGGGTTTGCTATTAATCTTAATTCTAATTAATCGACTAGTAGAAAACTAAAGATGACTTCGTAGGCATATTTATTTTTTCTTCTTTTATTTTCCAAATATGTAGTTAAACACTGAGTTGGGTTATAAGTTATTCGATTAATTAAAAGTTATTATTTGTTATAGGTTAGCTAATCTACTTATATGCATTTCGTTGGTAGCTAAATGCCAACTCATCAGTAGATTTTTACCATATGTTTGAAAAGGCCCAAAACTGATTTTTTTGAAAACGTAAATTCTTGAGCATTTGCTCTCGAATAAGACTTATATTTTATTCGAATAATCGTTTAGTCAAATATATAAAAAACCTAATTTACGTATCACTGATAAATTTTTTTGTACAACTCATTTTAAATATAATTCAGATTACATTATTCGAATAACTCGGTATGGTTTTTCGATTAATTTAAAACCCGGTTTAACGAATAATCGTTATTTTTTTTATAAAATCTACTATTGCGGATATTTAAGGTACAATAACGACCTCATAATGGATTTAAAATCTAATTCACTTTTCAGTGCTCAAACAATCCTTATAAGTTTCATAGCGCAAGCTTATAAATATTAATCGAATAATATTAGTCGATTAGTAGAAAACTCATTTAATAAAAAAGATGAATTTGTGGGCATGTTTATTAAAAGTAAACACTGAGTTGGATTATAAATTATTCGAATAATCGCTTAGTCGAATAAATAAAAAACATAATTTGCGTATAACTGATAGTGTTTTTTCTTTCTTTTTTGTAAAACTAATTTTAAATATAATTCGAATAACTCACATTATTCGAATAACTCTGTATGGTTTTTCGATTAATTTAAAACTCGGCTTAACGAATAATCATTAGTTTTCTTTATAAAATCTACTATTTCGGAAATCGTTAGGATTTTATTATGGGATTATATATGGTATTTGTCTATTGTAACTTTATATTTTAATCGACTTCAAGGAATAAAGGATCCTGACTCTGCCATTTACATTTGTAACGATTTTAATTTTTTGAAAAGTTGGCCATCTGTCTGTATGTCCTTTTGTTTTATAATCGGTTTGTTTTTGCGGAACGATAAACATTACGTCATTTTCTTCTGTTTTTGTGTGTGTGTGTGTGTTTTTGTTACTTTCCTGTGAATAATCAATTATTTGCTTATTTTGTTGATTTTTGTACAAATAACCATATTAGTTGAACATGTTTAAAAATTGGTTGCAATGACACAAAAAGTTGTGCATTTGATGGTCTTTTTCTTTTATTTGTGTTTGTTTGTTTTTCAAGATTATTTGAAATAAAATAACAACCATATAAATTTTCCCATAAATAGTTATAACCACTTTTTTTTTCTCTCATACATGTGGCGCGACATTTTGGTAACACAAATATAAATCTAGTTGTAGAAAAAATACATGCAAGTAAGCAATTGATTCTCGTACATGTTACCAGTTTAATGGTGCTACTCGTTTTTATTTTATGTTTACTTATTTTTTTTTCCAAGTTTAAAAGCTTATGTTAAGCAATATTTGCCCACTACTGTAGACAAATTTTTTTTTTGGTAGTTGTCAATTTTATGGCCTGATAAATAAATATTTATGACAAATATGTAGTTTTTTTTTTGAATTTTTTCTCCATGCTCAGTGTCGTATTAAAAAACTTGTTTTGGAAGACATAACGACGACGTCATTTATGTCATTTAATTTTTAAATTAATAGTAATAGTTTTTGTAAAGCTATAACTTATAGCAGGAGTGGCTTAAAATTTTTTAATTTTATAAAATTCTTTCTAAAGAAATTAGCTCTTTTCTTCAGTGTATTTTCGAAAGCATTTACTAATCGATCTGCGAATTAATTTAAGCGAAAATATTTTAAATGGCGTGAATAATCGTTAAAGGTCAGTATATGAAATTCTTAAATTTCTCTAAATTAATACGAGAAATATTTGATCAAATATTTATGAACATAAAAGGAATTTAAAACTATTTTCACACTCGAAAAAAAAACTCTGTAGACACTGTAGAGCTTTCATTAACAAGTCTCTAAAAAAAGCAGCCATAAAAATCGTTATTAATAAAACTTCTTGTTTTCTTTTTTATTATTAAACAATTACGAATACAATAAAATATGAATTATATTTTAATGGAAGTGCTACGAAAATTTCCAAGATAAAAAATAATCAACTGAGTACACGAATTTCAGCACAAGAAAATAATTCATAAAAACACAAAATAGAAAAATATGAATTATGACAAAAATGCTTTAGCTCGTATCAAAACAACAACAAAAAAATTGCTGCAAAAATATTTGAAATAAAAATGAACAAGAATAACATGATTAATAATAATTTCTCAAGAAAATATTGTACAAAAATACACACAAACAATATGTTTATGAAATGAACAAAAAAAAGTAACAATCTGATGGAACAAACAAAAGACGAAAAATTTATATGAATGAATAAACTAAAGTGCAAAGTAAAATATTTTTAATGCACTTCCTATACAAATCAGGAATGTTAAATATTTAAATCTTAAACGCATTTAAAATTTTCATTTTAGTGATATTATTAATTTTATACATTGTTTTCGCCAACAATTGCCGATTAATCGTCTATTCAAAACAAAAATATATGATTTTTTTCTTTAACATGCCACAACGTACGTGCCTTTACTTTGGAATGATTTTCTGTCATTTCGCGTAAAATTTCGTTCATGTACGAACCATTGGTTTAAGCTATGGCCCATGTTCAGCGTTCGATTAATCGAGTAATCGTTTATTGCAAATATAATGGATAACTTTTTTTCTTTAAAATGCAACTATAATTTTTATTTGAAATCATTTTCGTCATCACACGTTAAAATTTTTTTGATAATCCGACCACTGGTTCCGCCTATATTCCATTTACATTGTTTAATTAATCGATTAATATCTTATGGCAAATATAATATATATATATATATATATATATTATTTCAACATATGTAATCATATTTTAATTTCCTTCATCGTACGTCATATATAGTTGACAATTTTATCGGTAGTTTCAGTTGAGTCCCATCTTCAATGTACGATTAATCGAGTACTCATTTATTGCAAACAGAACATACGTTTATTTTACTTTAAAATGCAATCATATTTTTAATTTGAAAAATTTTCAACCATCAATGTCAAATTTCTTTAATAATCCTATCAGTATTTTTAGCTATGTCCCATCTTCAGTATTCGATTAATCGAGTAATCATTTATTGCAGACATAATATACATAAACATATAATAATATCCTTAAAATACATCCATATTTTTTTATTTTGAAACAATTTCCTTCATTCCCCTTAAAATTTGGTTTATAATCCAGCTCCTGCTTGTTGTTATGTGTTATTCTCAGTGCTCGATTAATCGAGTACTCATTTATTGCAAACAAAACAATTGTTTATTTTTCTTTGAAATGCAAATGTCTTTTTTTTAAATTTTCCATCATTCCACGTCAAATTTGGTTGATAGTCCGACTGCTAGTTGCAATTCCCACTTCCTTTTACTCTTTGTTATAGCGCATCAGCAGAGGACATTTTTCACATTTTAGGGGCAAGGATATATGGTTTTGTTCTACACTTTTATGCAGAAGACTACTGGAAACATATCTGTGGAACATTTAACCCTCTAAAACCTTGCTTTCTTAATAAAAAGTGACAAAACTGCACTTAAAGGCAGCACAGTAACAATACTTTTCCCGAATTCCCGGAAATCAGAACACCTTGAAAATTTTGAAAACTCTATTTTGCCATTTTTTTTTTCGTTGCACTTTAGCTTATCTAATGGTAATGGTGTTTTCTTTTCAACACACAAAATGGCATCTTGTTGAAAGGTACATATAAAAAATTTCTTGCCAACCCTGTAATAATGCAGCTTTTTATTTCACTAAAACTGAACACAAGTTATGAAAAAGTCGATTTTTACAAGGCAAAAAGTGCAATGCCTTGCACCATTAGTAAGGGCGATTTTTTTAGAATCAAACACACTGCCCTTTTAGAAAGCAAAATATTTTTAAGGAACGAACACCAAAGTACATTTTTTGCATGGAGATGTACCATTTTTTTGTAGAAAAGAAAACACCATAAAACTTTTAATTCTTTCGTTAGTCTGTCTGCGCCTTTTTATACCCTTCACCAAAAATGGTAATTCTGGTTTTATATTTATAAATTCTTGTTAAAATAATATACGATAAGAGTCTCCATATTTCCCAGGCGATAAAAATATAAAATATCTCATGTTTATTATTTAAAGTATTTTCTCGAAATCTATGGTAAATTCTGTTCATATTCTTTTAGTGGCTGCTGATTTTACTGAAATTATAACGACACTGAATTTTTGTTTCTTTATTTATCTTTAAAAATAGACAAATAAATACCTATAAAAATTATTTTTATTTCTCCATTTTACAAAATGTTGGGTTGGGGGTCTCAAAGAAAAATTTATTTCAAATTTTATGGTACATATTTTAAAGAGAATTTTTTACAAAATTTCTAGTGTAAATTTATATTTAGCTGGAAAGCAGCCAATGAATTATTTTGTTTAATTTTAGCTACGCTTGAAAATATTAAAAAGAAACGGTATTTAAACTTTGAAAGCCAAGATGTTTTATGTATTTTATGAATATAACAAAACAACTAAAACTTATAAACAATTTGGCAAATAAAAATGATTTTGTTAGAAAAAATCCTTTAAAGCATTTCCTCTGAGAAGAGGACAGCACAAGCAATTAGTGCTGCCACTTAAGTGACAAGAATCTTATTTATACCATTTTTATTTTGCTCTTTATGAAGGAAAAGAAGATTTTAATTTGAAAAAATAAAAAAAAAATAATGAACAGGAAACATTTGTATATTTCAAACACTGTCAACAAACATTTTGCTACAGAAAAAAAAAAACTAATAAAAAATCTCCAAAATAAATAAACAACCTACAGAGACAAGAATAAATCCGAAATTAAAGAAATCTGCATTTTAACTGAAAAGCACATAAACGAAATAGAAAATACACTCTTAAAAATGTAGATATAAATGTTTTGTCAAGTTTTACTTAAAATGTATTTAACTTTTGGCTATAAAGCTCATTAGCCTAGCAATGACCACCAATTCAAATAATTAAACACATGATAGAAATTTGTAGTCATTTTTTTTCAATATTTAATTATCTCTCCCACAATATTATGGGCAATTAACCCAATTATTTCTCACAGTGTGTTAGTGTTTACCCTATTTTTGTCATCATTTTTGTTGCATCTACATAGTTTGTTTTTGATAGAAACACACACATGCACGCGCTTACATGTTCATGCATGAAATATTAAAGGCGCTGTCTGTTGTATGAACATATATGTAACTGTTTGTATGTATGTCGTAGTTTTACGGCTGCTAATGGGGGCAATGTTGTCGAAGTGCGAAATGAATTAATGCGTTTCCCTCCTAGGCCCGATAAACGTACAAATTTGTGTAGTTGCTGGTGTAAATTATTTTTATATATAGGATTTTAAAAGAGAAAATGAAAAAAAAAAGTTAAATGAAATCATAACAAATTATTGGCAATCATCTCAACGAAAAAAAATATACAACTTGAGAAGAGGGGGAAAAATAGCGGTACAATAATCACTTGAAATAGTTCAAGGGTATTTTTTGTGTTGATGTGTTTTTTTCTTAATTGAAACAATTTCAATTATTTTTTTTTTAAATTTAAAATAAATGCAAGGCAAGTTTAATTTATTAAATTTAATGAACACGCATACATGCAGGAATGCATATGCATAACGGCTCCAATGAAAAATGGCGCCATACTGTGAAATAAAAACTTGCCGCAAAATTTAGGGAAATTGGCTCGATATATAAAAATTAAAAATGGCTCTAAAAATAGGAAATAATGTACCCAAAATTGGTGTTGTTGTTTCCATTTTTAATTTTTGCTTCAGAAAAAATGGACCCAAAATAAAAAATTACCCAAAAGTTTTGTATTGAAAATAACAACACGAACTTTATGCCATTTTCCCAATTTTTTTGGGGCCATTTTTTATTTTGGAGCCATTTCTTATATTTTTGGGATAATTTTTCATTTTATGATATAACAAAATTAACAATTTGAATTGAAAATTGGCCCCAAAATCAAAAATGACAAAAAGGCCCAAACTGAACTATTAAAAATGGTCCTAGACTAAAAATATTAATGCATATTGACACTGCTTATCGGCCTTTATCGGGCTTTCTGCCTAATGGTATTTGCTGAAACGGAGATGGTTACTAAATGTTTGGAGCCATTTTTAATTTTTTTGTTTGAGGTTATTTTTCATTTTTGATTTGGGATATCATTTTCTAGTTTGAGACAATTGGAGCTATCGGTTCTTTAATATAGAAAGCCACTTAAATTTCTATATGTATTACAGTTTTTGAGTGGGTATGGCTGTTTTAGGTTATATTTAAAATGTTTCGGTCATGGCAGTGCCTCGTTTTGTTCGAGATGTGGTGAAAATGTTGTGAAAAATCCCGAACTTGTCTTCCTCATCTGTCTGATATTTGGCAATTCTAGGACGATCATATTTACAAGAAGACTTAGGGCGCAGCATTAGAGCAGGCAATATATGTACATATGTATTTCCTTCCAGCCATGTTGGAAACTGTACATAGCTGGACGCATGTGTGTAACTTTGTGAAATTGGTTCTATTGGATTTTCGTAGAAGAATCAATATAGTTTAGATAAGGTCTAGGACCTTTCCTACTCCGCAAGCCATGTTTGGCTCGGTGTAAAGGGGGTATTCTTAGTGTATTAACGTTCCCCACTCCTGGTAAATACACTTTCGATGATTTCATCAAAGGAATTAAACAAAAAAAAAATTATAAAAAGTCCTTAACTCGTTTTCTTCAAATCGCTTTTTGTTTTGGCTTATATCGATAACTTATAGTTATCTATCGATATATAATAAATATACGATTTCCAAACAAATATTGAGTTAGGGCAGTTATTTATTAAGGCAAACGATATGTACATACACTCAACTCACTTTTTTTGCACGAAACTTTTTAGGTTGAACGATTTTATTTGCTCGGTTTTTCGAGTTCTCTATCTGCCGTGTAAAAATAGAGTTAAGTGTACCCTGCATATTTATTTTGGTAGTAGGAACATACTGTGTTGTTCATTACTTCGTACAACCGGAATTGCGGTAAAATTTACACATCTTTTTTTTAATGTAAAATGAATTGTTTTTTTATTTCAACCCAAATTAATTTCAATAGTGAAGATTCATTTTTGTTTTTATTATTGTAATTAGTGTTTTTCTCTTAGTAGTTTTACGATATTTAAAACTTTGGTGTGGGCAGACAGGTGGGTGTTTTCTTCTCTTAAATTTAAACAAGCACATAAAATAAGTATGCATAAATATATGTATGTATGTAAGTATGTAAGTATGGTGGATATGAGTATTTTTGTGGAAGATTTTTCTTTTGTTTTGGTTTAAGAAGGTGGCATAGATTTTAACAGCAGTTTTATGCTGCTTAAGTGTTTATTTATAAAATTTTAAAAGGGAAAAATTTTTGAATTTTAGATTATAAAAATAAAATAAATAAATAAAATATGGAACGAAAATGGGTGAATTGGGTATCTTTTTTCGATTTTCAAAATTAAATTTCCATTCCCAATTATAAAAGAAATACGAGGACAGTTTGATAATTAAACTTTATATATTTCCAGAGCAGAGAACTTTAAATCTATTACTAGACTTTTGTGAAATTTTAAGGAATGTTTCCCTTTGCACTTGAGAATCGCTGCAAGCATAAAACCTCGTTATAGTTAAACATTTTTTATGAAAAAGTTTCATTATGGGCATACGAATACGTGTGGCGCCAAACGACCAAGAGAGTTATGTCATCACGCCAGCAAAAGTCGACATAATGTTCACAAATAGTATGGGTTTTTTATAAAATACTGGTTATAAATACATCTTCGAATTTTAAAAATTACGAAAAAAGAAATTACAAATATTAAGTTGTGTTTTCTGGAGAAATATACCTGGATTTCTTAAAGGTTATTTAAAACGCATTATATATTGCTTGAAAGGCCTATGTTTCTTCTTTCTAAATACGTTGAAAAATTTACAAACGGTTGGTATTTAACGAAGTTATTGGCTTATGAGCGTGAAACTCAGGTTTTCTTGTAGCTCAAGATTTTGGGAAATTTTTTAAACAAAACTTGAAACAACTCTTGGAAAAATAATACTTTGACTTCCAGGGTATTTCTTTTTTCTGTCACACAGTATTACCCCTGATGTGTGTATAAACTTCTCTTGAATTATGTTGCAAATGCAAAAGTTTGTGACTTTAATTTAAACTTTAATGTGCCGAGTTAAAAAGTACTTTTACTTTTTTTCGAATTATTTTCACACATTTTTTTTAAATTAAAATTGCAATTTTTATTTTTATTATTTGCTATACGATTTCTTTCCTACACTTATTTATGTCCACATAATGAACAATTACAATTTATCCATGAAATTGCAAGACATCAATCAGCCAGTCAACACTTTAAAGTTTTATTTGATTTTTTTCGTATTGTGGCATGATTAGTAGTTGTTGTTTTTCTTTTTGTTTGTTATTATTATTATTATTATTATTACTGCTTAATGTGATGCAACTTATCAACAATAATCTAAACACAATAAATAATTATGTACATGTGTATGTACATGCAACACAACTC
The DNA here is from genome assembly GCA_947311025.1 of Lypha dubia. Lineage (NCBI taxonomy): Eukaryota > Metazoa > Arthropoda > Insecta > Diptera > Tachinidae > Lypha > Lypha dubia. Next base: position 4,301,950 of record OX371262.1, on the reverse strand, counting down.
TTATTATAAACTTGCTGCCCATTCGTCGTATTTAATAGAAAAAATCTCCAACTGCAATTACATTTATTTATTAGAAGAACCAAACGAGAAAATTATTCAATCCAATAAAAGGAAAAAACAGAAAGAAAAGAAATGTCAGTCGGACTGTATGTATGTTTGGCTTCCAGATACAATTTCATGTGAATGCATGTGCATGTGTATGTTGGGGCATTAGAGGAAAGTTTTTATATTAAGCTGCCACTTACGTTGCTGCTTAAAGAGTGATGAGTTGATTTGTTGTTATCATGGCAAGCCAATAACACATAACTAGAGTGCTAAAGCATATAATGAATGATAAATTATTAAGAAAAAGTAATAAAAAAAAATTTGCAATAAATTTAACAGAGTTAATAAAGGCTTCCAGTGGACCTACTAGGGAATTTTAAATTAAAAACAAATTAAGTGAAGTTCGATTTAGAACAGCAACTGCAAGTTCCCTTAAAGTTAAAAATTACAGACTTGAAATCAGAGAGTCGCATAGAAAGTCGGAGAGACAGATGTAAATTGTGCGTTCACCACACCACCAGTGAGTTTCCTTGAAGGTAAACCAGCTAATGCCAATTATCATTTTCCCCAGAAAGCACAGTACCAAGTTGTGGTTCGTCACCAAGATGCATGAACGTTCCCCCTGCTGGTAGTCGGTCAGACAGCATATTCAAAATTAAAAATCAAACTGGACCGAATTGACCGAGTCCTGAGAGAATTAAAATTAAGAACCACCAAGCAAATTGATAACCTTGTCACTTTACTTAAAAAAAAAAAACATTTTTCAAATTAAAAAACACTATTTCCCCCAGAAATTTCTCTCAGTTTAACAGAGTTGTTATTTTGTTTACATTTCACCATCTTAAAGTGCTGTCTACTCTTGCTTATTGTAGCGTTTTTTTGCTTCTTTTTTTTAAATATATGAAACAAAGACTTTTTCCAATTCAGTTTATCATAAAAGAACAATGACTGGGGCAAATGTCTAGAAAATGTAGATTGAATGATGTAGAAAAATAAAGAAACACAATTACATATTTGTAAAGCTTCAATCAAACTAACAAACAAGAATTTATTCAAAGATAAAAAAAACCGGAATGTCACAATATTATAATTGTGAAATGATTTATGAATTTTAATCACAAGTGAACATAGTGTTGAAAGAAACGAAAAGCGCAAGATTATAAGTATATAATTTTCAAAAAACTGGTAAAGTTTTTAATTAAAAAAAAAAATAAATTCAAATGCGATAACTTATGACTTTTTTTAGGAGAATTAGGCTTCAAAGATATTTCGTAAAGCAATTACAAATAGACGAGGAGTATGTATGGTATATGAAAGTCAGGTCCTTATTTGAGTGCTAACGAGCAAGAATGTGCCAAAAGAGCAGACTATAAAATGTAGGATTTAGTCCAGCACTAAAAGTTACACAAGAATTAAGTTAAATGCTAAAGAAGTTGTGCGGTAACGTGCACAATTTTTATTACACTGTTTAATATGAGAACCAAAATCCATCGATTTTGTGATTTTTAATTCTTCGTCCCTGATTTGATTAATATAAAAAAGTAAAAAGTAACTCAGCTGTGTTATTAACAGGAACTCTTAAGTGAATTTCGCATTGGCTTCTACCAAACAATTATTCTATCAGACAATTGCTCCAAAGCATCCACGAAATAAAAACAAAACAAAAATTTAACAAAAACTATTGAAAAGTTTTGTGTAAACAAATTTTTTAACAAAGAAAACAATTTTAATTAATAAATAAAAAAGTTCTCATTCATATCTGCTCAATCTGGCGATTAATAAATATGTGTGATATGTTCAAGTGTTTTTTTTTTTGCTGTCTTGTCTGTGTATACGAGTAGTTCGTAGTTTAATATGGATGATTTCACACTCGGTGGGACCGTTTATCTAAAATACCGCCTCTAACTACATACGAGTACATGCTTTTTTTCTATTTTAATACTAAAGTAGTTTTTAATTGTCATGGTTTTTACTCTTACACATATTGATGTACACATACGTACTTTATATGTATATATATATATTTAATAGCTAGTCTGTCTGTCTGTAGTGTAAAGATGAGTGAATGTGAATATGTACATGCTATAATTTTTTTTTGTATCCATCAATTATTGTGTTAAACATTGCGGTTCAAATTTCATGATCATTGCCATAACACACGACGTTAAAAGTGTTTGAATTGGAGAAAAAATACATATCAGCTTTTAAGAGGGCGGTTTCCAGGAAAAGATTGAAAGAGTTATCCAGATGAACAGCATGCAGTAAAACATCTTTAATCTAACTGTTTTTTAATTATGAATGGAATAAAATTTCTGGTATAAGAGCCCCTCTTTTGGAGCTCCAGCATCTCCTCACACACCCTCTGAATGAATTTGACCTTTTAAAAGATTTAAATATCATCCAAGAGAAGTAACATTCAGGCAATAAATGCATACTGGAAAGAAAGATGAATACTTTTTCTATTATTGTGCGTTTTGTTAATTTTTGTTGTAGTGTAGCAGCGCCTCTAGTGCTAAGTAGATTCATTAATTTTATTAACTGTAATGTACGTAAGCACAGAAATGTATCAACCGCTTCCGGAACACTTAAACTACTAAAACAGTGCGACACTAATGCCAGTTTAAAAAAATTGCATGATTTTCATAACTTGTCCTCAGCAGGAATCCAACTCAGGTTCTTGGTCATAGTTAGCTTTTTAGACAACACGCTAACCACTTCAGCCAACAGCGTCCACATAATAAATATTTACTTATTTATTAGTCGAAAAACAATGGATTTGCAAATACTTACGAAGTGCAATGAAAGTATGCTGGCCTTCGATAAGCAACTTAGATCGCCAGCATGACTTAAAGTCGATAAAAAGTCAATCTCTGGATATTTATTTTGTGGCTTTACCCGTGTCCATTCATTTTTTAACTCCTTTGAAAACGGTAATGTTACAGATAATCAACCCATAATTCGAGCCCCGAAAGGGGTGTGCTGGAAAATTACGACTTTCACTCAGGGTAAGGAATGCTTCTCTGGCCGTTGAATATATGTGAGGTCTCCTTCGGGAGTGCACGAGATGGCTGTATTTGGAATGAATAAAACTAGAAGAGGGAGGGTGTTGATTCAATATCAAATAATCATTCAAGGTTAAGGACTTTCTTCTGATATCCTGTATGCTTTTTTGCACTGCTCCTAATGCAAGAGAAGCATCGATTAGCCTTCTGTAGACAATGTTTACCACCAAGAGATCGTTCTGGAGACTAAATTTTAATCGGTCCTTGGGGCAACTTTGTAGTTTAAATTCAACTCCACCCATTAGAAATCTTAATATGTTGCGGAAGCTTTTGTACTTAACCAAGGCATATTGGTTTGGTATGCTCGCCCCGATTTGACTCGAAAAATGCATCCCAGGGATGTCAAAAAAACTGTACTGAAAAATGTGTTTTGACATCTGAGGGAGATCAAAAATAAAAGCCTTTGTATCAACCAACTCAGGTGATGCTTTTTTTTTTTTTTTTTTTTGTTAAAAACTTCAGTATTTTCGGTAGCGTTTATTAATTTTTATAAACTAAATAAAATTTTAATTATATTAGTTGTTGATAATCTTTAATATTGTTCTTTTTATATGCTTTTTATTTACTTGTGTTTTAACTTTATATTTTCATATTTTTACAACTTGAACTGAATACCCTTAATATTTAGCTCTCATATCTTTAGTTATGATGACATATATTTATCTCTTTGTTTTTAAACTAAATTCTTTCTTAATTAAAGAAAAATTTGTATAAATTTTATAATTAATATTAATTGTTAACGATATTTTTTTTTATATTTCGGAAGAAGAAAAAATATGTACATAAATAACGCGAAAAATGCATGACTATATTTATTGCAAATTGTGTAGAACATGTGTTTATGAATCATTTCCATTTTATGTCATTCATATTAATTATAGCTGCAACTGTTGTTATTATTATTGTTGTCACTTTGGACATATAGTAACATATGTCGTATGGAGTGTCGACGACCACCACCCAACCCACTCTTTATTTCTATTAAACTCATAAAATAAATAATAAATTTCGTAAGATCCAATATTTTATATGTACTCGTACATGTGTATGTAAATTAGCATTTTTTGACTGCACTGGATATGGGTAAAATTGATTTTAAATACAAAACTAAACACGCACCTTTAAAGAGTTGCCAGATAATTTTGTCCCGAAATAAAAATTATGTGTATATATTTTTTAACGCATGCACAGACAATTAAGGAAAATATTGAATTTTTAAAAATTATCTGTCTGGCTCACGATGTCGACCGATAAAATCCGTTATTAGTGGAACGCAAGCTAGATTTTTTATATCTAAAAATCAAGCGATCGACATCGTTCGACATCATGAGCCAGGCAGTATAACAATATATTTGAGCAAATCTCAAGAAGTTATGTTTTCAAAAATTGAATTCATATTGAATGGAAATTGTATGTAAAACTGTTTGTACCTATAAGTTTTTTAAAACTACGTATTGTACTTATGCTTTGTAATTCTCAGCTCAGACTTCTGTTTTTTTTTTATAAATAAAGGAGTTTGAAAACTTTTTAAACATGGTTAAAGATCTACTACTGAGGTGGCATTATCAACCAACGAAAAGCAGCATATAGATTAGCTAGCCCCATAACAAATATGTACATTCAATTTTTGAAAACATCAAATGTTAAAGCAGAAAGAGTTAATATTTTTTTAACGATTTCGCCATTTTTTACACATTTTTAAAACTTTTTTTCAATACAGAATTTTATGGAGTTAAAGGTGGTAGCTCAAAACTTTAGTACTTCCGAAACTGTTTTGTGGAAATTTATTTAATTTATTTATATTTTTCCCAGATTAAGAGTTGGAAAAAAAAACAACAAAAATTTAACGAATATGAATTAATAATATTAAAAACTAAAATCATTTTCAATTAGCTGTTATTGTCATTAATCATAATTTGGCAACTGTCCTCTTTTTTAACTTCCGCACCTTTTCCAGCAAATGCAATCACAATAAATGTACAATATGTGTATGTGTGCATGTATGCATGAGTGTAACAACACAATGGGGAAAATAACTTTCTCATTTTGAATAATATGCGTGTATTAAGTACGCAATAATTTTGACCAGGTCTATTTTAATAATACGAGTATGTGTTTAATGCTTAAATTCTTTATTAAACTGAAAAGGAAATATTAATAGCAAAGTAAAAGCAAAAGCATAAAAGGATATTTTGTTATACAGTCAACCGTTATTGTTAAAAATTTCAATACATTTGTTTTTATTTAATAACTAGTTGAACGCCGCGGCGTCGCACGGGATATGAATGTGTATATGAATATGTATGTATATGTATATTGATATTTGTATGGAAATATACATATATAGGAAAATCTAAATGTCATATCTCCGGAACCACTGGGCCGATTTCATGCAAACATCACATAAACCATCAGTGAAAGTAGACCTTTCCAATGCATGTACTCGTTTGAAAATCGAGTAGTTCTCGAGTTATAAAATCACGAACATAGGACAACTTATTTTTATATATATAGATTAAGCCAGAAAAGTTTGGCTTTAAAAAAGGACAACAAGGAAGAACGAAATGCATAAGAGATACTTTCAAATGCTTATAGGATCGTAGTACACTGAACAAAAAATTTTGAAAGATTTCTTCACTTCAGCGAATAAAAAATAATAACAATGAATGCTTTAAATGAACTGTTTTTTTTTACATTGAACATTTTTTGCAGCATCGTAAGCGCAGACAACAACCTTTACCTGAACATTGAACAATAGTAAGCAGCATAGTAAGCCCAGACAACAACCGGAACGTATTTCTAAGGACCATCAATAAGTTGCAATCGATAATTGCAATTGCGCCGATCGAATATTATGTATTACTATTTTTCGCGATAATGGATCCATAATCAAATTGATGATTCACAAATTGAAAAAAATATAAATAAATCGTATCAGGTTTTGCAGCGCTGCCAAAGCGAATAGAATCCATACATACGTACATACATTCTATGAAGCAACATATTTTTGATGCCTGTACATGAGTATACAACATTGGCTTTTATGAAGGTTATAAAATCACGCCTATTCGCAGGACCTCCAATCAGATTCAACAGACAAGTTCTATAACTATATATAAATGAATCGCGGTTTGTCCCGATTAGTGCTGGCAATTTCTACTACTTTTAATTGACTTCTTTTTTGGTCCCCAACCATCTGAGAAGACAGAAATTCTATCACCAGGAATTTTACATTAAGATCACCTGTACATTAGACTCACAAGGCACTTGATAGCGAAAATTTTGACTTGAATATTATTAGTTGTTCTTTTTTGGGTATAATAGCAGATTACTATTCTTTTTGCAAGTACAGTTGAACCTCGATTATCCGATTCTCAGGGGACCGAACTAAGCACGGATAATAGAAAAGCACGGTTATTAGAGGTTATATGAAAAGCTCGGTTAATAGAGGTACAAAAACGAAGAACAGATAATACAGGTTATAAAATAATGCGAGCAGCATGCCGGTTAATAGAGGCCCGGATAATCGACGTTCATCTGTATGTGATTTATTTGAATCTACAATCGTAGCTTAATTAGCTTAAAAAAATTTTACGTTTCCTTTTACTTTCCAAAATAGTGAAAAAACAAACCAACGTAACCGACGAAACAGTCATCGATCGGTTAAACTATAAATCTCACAAATGTTTATGTAAAACGTTGAAGAGAAGACGACGACTAGCCGTTATTTAACATTTTTTTTTTTTTTATAATATTTCCCAGCTGCATATTTTTTTCGGACAATCGAAAAACAAAATTTTTCGCTACATCATCATCATCAATTATTTATGTATGTGTTTGTTGTTTTTACTTTAACATTTGAAAATTGTATATGACTTCATCTGCCACAGATTTGTATACAATATATCGTATATGAAAAGAAGAAAAGTAACAGATTAAATCCAATAAAATTGCAAACAAAAAAATATGAAAGAAAGAAAAAAAGAAACTAAACTAAACAAATAAAACCAACATTGTATTTTGTTTCAAACGCAGCATAAGATATGGCTAACTGTGCTGTCGCTGGTATGTACCCTATTTGGCTAAGAAATCACAATAAAGTTAACTCTTCAGGCATCATATTGGAACTAAGTACAGAAATCAAACAAAAAGACGACATGTCTATAAAAAAAAAACAACACAAGAAAAAAAATTCGAGGTAAAAAAAAGAGGTGCACAAAACCAGAAAGAACAATACCACAAATAAACTTTAAGAAATGAAAGAGGGAAGTAATTTGCAGCATGATGATGTTTTGCAGCTTGTATATACATTTTACTTGTGGGTTCAGGATTTTAAAGATGGTTGTGCCTTTAGTTTTTGTTAACGTTTTGCTCCTGTCGCCTTCCAGCCTGCCAGCGCCCACAAATGAAGCTCTTTCAAAACTTGTTCTTTTTAATAATTTCTTTCTCACATACATACATACAAACATAAATACATATGTACATATCAGCTTTACTAAGAAATAAAGCATATAAGAAATAATTTCTTAGCTCACCAACAAACTTCCAACATCCAAAAATTGTATGTAATATCATCTATACTACTCATTCCTGGTCATGCCAGTCTTCTTTTAAGCTGTTGTTTTATAAGTAAATCACGTTTTGCCTTAAACTCAAGTATTAAATGTTTTTGTGAAAAAAAAAAGAGTTTTATATTTTTCTCTTTTTCTTCATATAAAATGAAATAAAATGAAAATGTTCTTCAGAAACATGGCTTGTGTAACATGTGTGTGTGATGTGTGTGTATGTGATGCTAAAATTCCAAGAATTTTTCCAGGAAAAATTTACATTTTCCCTTTAAACATCATTAAAAAAATTTAATTCTTTAATATCAAAGTCGTTATGATGGTGTTTTAGAGAAGGAAAGAGGTTCATTCTTGTAAGTCTTTAGCAGATTTTTTTAACCTTAGTAGTCTGAATTTTTCTTATTGTACCTTTTAAGGCTGACTTATAGGTACTCTTAGAAAGGCTCTTGAGCCTACATCAAAAGCTTTCTGCAGCACTTGGATTTTAGACCCTTTTAAGCCTCGCATTCCGTTCTTTCTCCTACCCTCTTTCTTATTTTTCTTAATGACCTTCTACGTCAAACTTCCAATCCTATCTACTCTTTTGCAGATGACAGCAGCTTAGTTCATTCATATTCATTCAGTAACAGGCCAAACCCGTCGGAGATCCGGGCAATGCGGCAAAATATGAATGATACACTAAATCGCGATTTCCTGACAATTTCAAATTGGGGTCATGCTAATAGGGTCAATTTTAATGCACGAAAGGCCCAATGCGCTATGCTCACGCACAGACGTATGACCGGACATGCTGCTCCATCTGTAAACATGGATGGTATAGATATTGAGGAATCAGAAGCTCTTGATGTTCTTGGCATGAAAATTCATTGTGATGTTCGATGGAATGACCAATTTTTCATGTCTCAAAAGAAGCATTTAAGTGCCTCGGCTTTTTAAGACGGTGTAAGACATACTTCACTCCATCTGATCTCCTTAATATTTAAACCACCTTTATCCGACCAAAAATGGAATACAATTCTTATGTATGGGCCGATGCTTCAAAATATATTTTGAAGTTACTCGACCGCGTACAGGATAGGGCGAAGAAGCTTATCGGTGAAAGTACGGTAGCCAATTCTATTGACTCACAGGAGCATCGACGCAATGTTGGGTGTGTTTCGTTGTTCTATCGCTACTACAACGGAATGTGCTCTAATGAAATCAGGGAACTTGTTCCCGAAACCCGTCACTTTTCACGTACAACACGCTCTTCATCAAGAGCATATCCCTTTGTGGTCGATATGCCAGTTAACCGCACTACGCATTACAGAGAGAATTCGTTCTTTGGCCATACCGTTCGTATGTAGAATAAAGTGCCCACAGAGGTCTTTCCTGCCACTTTCAGTGTGTCAGGGTTCAAATCGAATGTCCACAAACACTACTCACTTTATCCTCCTTCCCAAAACCTATTTTCCTAGTTCAAGCTGAATGCTTTGCATACGTAGGGGTCAATGCATTATGTCCATGTATGCATTTGAATGATACTCTTTAAATGTAAAACATGCAAAGATGGGAATTCCATTTCATAAAATATCTTTTGATTTACGATAATTTACAAAATTAGGAATTTTTCTACAAATCTTATCAATGTTAAAAATTATTTTTTTTTTTAACAATTTGCCATTTACAAAACAGCAAAACTATTATCTAACAATAATAAACAGCATATTTGTGTGCTTCATCTGGCTGTACAAAACAAAAAAGGTTCAAACATTTGATTTAATCATAATAAAAATGTTGGACAAAATTATGATAAACCCAAGCAAAGCATAGTTTTGTTTATATTTTTTTTTTAAAGATTAAGAAAACAACAAAAATTACAGTAAACGATAAAATTTAAAGAAACTATGAAAATAATACAAAACGAGTGCGAGTCGCAAACCTCTGAAACGTGAGATGATGATGTTGTCTAAAATCTCAGACAAATAGTTTTTTATCTTTTCGTTTGTTTTTTTTTTTTTGTAACAAATGGGGAACGAAAATAGAAAGAAAACAAATAAATAAACAAACGAGTTAAAAATTAATTTATTAAAATAAACAAAACTGTGGAGTCTTTGATCGTATTGTCGAAGCAGTGAAGGTAAACGTAATACATGATGTTACCTGATAATCTAAGCATGGGTGATGAATTACAATTAAAGCGAATGTTTGTTTGTCGAAATGGTTAAACGTTATTAATAGTGTCGATTTATTATTATTTTGTTTGTTTTTTTGGTAAATGCTGCGAATGTGGGTTATCAATGCGATTATGTAAGCAAATGCAACTTTTATTACAAAATTTTGAAACAGTTTTGAATTTATTTAAATTAATTAGCATAAATAAAGTACATAGTTTACGAAGTCCGAAGAAATTAAAGCGATTTAGACTCTAGAGGATAGAAAATTTAGTAGTAGCATATGCGGCACAAAACTAAGATTATTCCTTGGAAATAGAAAATATTAATTTTAAAGTACAAAGATGCCCGCAAAACGTCTTTAAATAAACGTATGCAGCACAAGAATGAAGTGGCATATGCGGCACAAAAGTAAGATTATTAATTTGAAATAAAAACACAAAATTTTATAGAGAATTACACACGTCAGTTATTATACGAATGCAGCAGCTATTTTTGTAGATAAAATGGCATATGCAGATTTTTTAAATAAATGACATATGCATTCATGAAAATTGGCAAACATTTCTATTATTGTTCAAAACATAAATATAGCCGATGCAGTCAGTGATGCAAAAAATACATATTTTGAAGTAAGTTTGAAGCCTGAAGCCTGAAGTTAAGCCAACGTTCTTCTAAGCACTATTTAAATTAAACTATCAAAATTATTTGAATTAACAATTACAAGAGAATTTAAAAAGTTATAAACTTCGAAGACCATTTAAATTTGTATTTCCTTTAAAGTGGTAATAAAAGGGTTAAACCAATTGTGGGATTAAGCATTTAAATAAAAATCTACAATTGAGAGTAGTAAAAATTCTCAAAAGAGAATTTATTTTTCAAATCAAAAGTCAAAAGGGTTTGTGTTTGTCGCATGTCGCATGTCGCTTCAAGTCTGTAACGTGTTGCATCCTTTAGATACATAAGTGAAGGTTAACTTGACGTTAAGATACATTTTTTTTCTATTTTGTTAATTGTAATTTTTTTCTTCTTTCTATCCATTTTACATTTTTATTTTGCTTAAGTGGCTTGTGTTTACAAATATTTATGCTTTAGAGTCATATCTTTGTGTATTTTTAATCCACTGGAATTAGAATTGTATGGATTTTTATTTTTTTTATTAGAGTGTTTTTTTGTTTTCTTTTTAGAAAAATACCTTTACTCTTTTGTAGGTAAACAGAATTAAGAAAAGGAACGAAAAGTTAATATGGTGGTGGTGGCTATGCAACATAAATCTGAATGGTTACAGACTCTATGACTACACATCAGGTACAGCAAGCAAGCAGGCAGGCAAAGCAGGTAGTTGTTGTGCTGCTTCATTCCGACTTTTTCTTCCTTTCCAATTTAAAGTTGTTTATTTAGATCTCATGTTGTTTGTGTTAATTGTAGGCGAGTTTTATGGAAAAAAGGGGACACATGTATGTAATCAACTTCATTTAAATAACGAAACACACATTAAATATTTTTATATATGTTCGATCCCTTCTCTACAAATAATTCCTTAGATAGACAATTTTAAATGGGTGAGTACCTAATAGCAAAAGGTGTGTGATGATAATGATGATGATTTCTTTTGTTTGAATTCTTGTCTCAAGTAATTAAAAAGTGAGGTGTAAATTATTCTAAAATGGATTTTGTAATCATTTGGCGTCGGAAAGTGGATTTTCATTTTTCTTTAATTGTCCACCTTTCTTCTTTTTTAATATTAATTGAGGACAATAGGAAAATAACGATAAGATAAAAAATAATTGTGTCGAGATTAAGAAAATAACAATTCATTAGTATTAGATGTTTAAGAATCTATTTGTCCAAATAAAAAACATTTATAAAGCAAATACACATGTATGTATGTAGTGACATGTCAGCAGATATGTCAAAATAAATTAATACTAGTTTTCATGTGATTTCTAATTCGAACTATTTTGGTTGCCAGTCCAATTTTATTTAAAAAGAATTGAACATTACACAGAAAAAAAAGAAGGGGAAAAATAAACCAATCACGCAAATCGTCGTATTAACTAACGAAAACCAATTAAAAATATTTCGAATTTTTCCAATGAAAAAAATTGTATCCTACTGATGTTGTAAATGTGAAAGAGTAAAATATAAAGTACTTTTCTTAAAAAGTAAAAATAAGTAGAAATTAGTAGTTTAGGTACTTTTTTTTCTTAATTTAACATTACTATACAGTGTACTTTTGTAGAGGTGAAATTATTTATGGTAGTGTTTCACTTTTGGTACTTTTTGTCTTCAGAAATTCTCTTAATGAACTTGGATGCAATTTGGTAGACGAGTGTCATATGATTAAAATATAAAGTACTTTTCAAGGGCTAAAAATGGAAAAAAATTGGTAATTTTGGTACCTTTTTTGTTAATTTAACTTTATTAAACAGTGTAGTTTTTGGTAGATAGAATCAAGAAAAACTGCTACTTTTGGTACTTTGTTTTACTTATGATATTCTTTCACTTTTGGTGCTTTTTTACTTTCGATACTTTTTGTCTTCAGAAATTCTATTAATGGACTTGGATGAAACTTGGTAGACGTATTAAGATTAAATAATAAAGTACTTTTTAATGGGTAAAAAAGGGATAAATTGGTAATTTTGATTCTTTTTTTTTTGATAATTTAACTTTGTACAGTGTAGTTTTTGGTAGCTGAAATAAGGAAAAACTGGTACTTTTAGTACTTTTTTTACTTATGATATTGTTTCACTTTTGGTGCTTTTTTAACTTTGATACTTTTTGTCTTCAGAAATTCTATTAATGGACTTGGATGAAATTTGGTAGACGGATAGCATGTGTCCCAGCTTAAAATATAGATTATGTACTTTTTACGGGGTAAGAAATAGATGAATTGGTAGTTTTGCCAGAGAGTAAACAAAAAAAGAATACGAGAAATTTCATTGTAATTTTTCATATTCAACTAAAAAAAAAGTTAGACCAATCAAACATCAAACATTCCAGCCTCTCTAATTCTCTATGTGCTTTCAGGATGTGTATAAATTTACTCTACATCCTACGTAAACGGTATACTGTTACATTCGTCTTTAGTATTCTCACAATTAATTAAATTTTAATATTTTATTGAAGAACTCTAAATCGATTTAATATATTTTTAAATATATTTATTTTTGTTTAATGTTCTACTAAAACCTAAAAATCTAAATCCAGCTCAGTTTATCACGTACCCCACATAAAAGTCGTTGACGTTTAGTTTAGTAAAGAAAATTGGCAGCAAGTATTATTTTATAGACTATTTTCTGTTACATAAAGTTTAGTCTTGTATTAGACATAAATTTATGTCTTCATCATAATGTACGAGTAGTATACATATCGATCAATCACCTTAAGCTGTCTCTAACCTCCACTACCCCCTGTCCATTTCCTTTTTACTAAAAAGTTCTATGATTTATAAAATCACAATAAAAATTGTATTAAAAAATAAACTCGTACATATATTCAACTGGTTGTCAAGGAAACCGTCATAACAGCACAATAATTTATAGACCCCACTAAGGCACCACCCCAGCCACCAAACCCCCTTTTCACAATAAACCACAACAAACACATATAAATCGCAAACTCTGCTTCTTCATAAATAAATAAATAAATAAAAAGCCACCCTTGACTGCCCCCTGCCTGCTAATGCTTTTAACGACAATTGCAAAATATATATCAGGGGTCACAATAGAAAAACAAATCTAGTGGAAAAGCACAAAACAAACCGGTCGTTAATGTTTTTAGAACGCCAAAGTAGCAGCAGCAAATTTTTACTTACTGCAGCCCTCAAAAATATTCAATGCTTTTAAGGGGTCCGTCTTCAATGGCCATGGGTGATGGATGATACAAAATTTTTTTGCTGGACAAACATAAAATATTAAAAAGAGAAATATGCATACGTACTTACATACATACATATGTATGCACGTTCATGTAATATATACAATGTATGTAAGTATATGTAAAAGTTCTTTTCAGGGTAGGAGGTTGGGGATGTTGCTCCAAAATAATCGAAAAGTGCTTTTTGGCCTGGTGCTGAATTTTTTTTATTTTATAAAATGATTTTAGTTTAAAAATGTTCTTGATGATTTTTGTCTTTTTTGCATGTATGTGTATGTGTTAAGGGCTGCTTCTGTTTCTAACATCTATTTGTAGTTTAGCAAAGCATTAGAAAAAAAATATAAAGAAAAAAATAAACTAAAATAAAACATTAAAGAACTTTTATGTGTTTGAAGTGTGGTCTGAATAGAAATGTCATGTTGTTCTAAAGGTCTTTAAGCTTTCGTTTTAAGAGGAATTATGAGAAAGAAAGCAAAAAAAAATGGAAAGACTACAACAACACTTGATTGGCACACATTATCTAATTTGTATAAATAAACGAGAATAAAGCAGTAAAAAATATATTGAAGAAAAGAATTTAACTAAAAATAAGATGATATTTGGAATGTTATTCAAAAATATGTCTAGTATATGACCCCGATTAAAATACAGGGTACATTTGCAGTGGTTAAACGGGACAAACATGTGCTTTGGGTACGTTTTAACTTTTTTTTAATAATTTTATTCACTGTACTATATACTGTTTTGGGGGTAAAATGAAAATAACCTGGTACTTTGTTTGCATTTTGGTACTTTTTCTATTTTCAATACAAAACAAGTCATTTTATAAATCAATATTTGCTCTGATTTGGAGTGATTTGTAGGCAAATGGGATTTGTTCTCGATTGGAAATGAATTATAAAATGAAAACTAAAGAAAAATCTGCGAAATGTCTAAAAATTTTTGGACATAATGAAAATTTATAATCACTCAATTTAAAATTGTTTAAACAAGAAAAAAAAACTAAAGAAGAATGTTAGCAATTTTTGCGAATACATATTTTTTGGAATGTCTTACAATATTAGCGACTTTTATTTAAGTGTGTGAAGATAAATATGTCGAGTAAAATATTTTTCGACGTAAGGCCTAACGTTCCAGCATATTTAGGTGTGAAGTTAAATATTTTATGACGTAACGATCCATTAATGAAGAAAAGAAAACGATATTAGAAAAGAACATATACATATGTACATAAATCCATATAAGAAGTTTTTACATTTATTTTCTAAATATGTAAAATCTGTGTTTTTTTACGGTATAAAAATTTTACTTTGGTCATACATACATATGATCTCTGAGGCATTTTGGCTAGAATTTTTCCACAATTTTGGCATCAATTTGTTATTGCATATTATGGCATATTTTCATATTTACAGCATAATTTTGCATATTTCCGACAACACAGCGTATTTAAAATATTTTTTTATAGTTTTTGCGGCATATTTGCCAGTATTTTCTTTTCTTTATTTTGAAAGTTTTTAAACTTAAATTTCCAAAGAATAAAAAACGACATGTGGCACTCGGGGACTGCCGCGGTAAAGCTATTGCATAGCATTTTTTATCAACTTATGCAATTATATTATTACGTTTTGTTTAATAACTCCGTTGTTTTTCTAGCAATACTGTATGTTAATGATATCAAAATCAATAGCATACTTTAGGGGTTAACATACATTGGGCGATTTAAAACCTTAAAGAAACAAAAGACTTAAGAAACAAACTAATGTGTCAGGTTTTTTCGTTTCAAAAACAAAAGACTTAAGAAACAAACGTTTCAAAATTTTTTGATTCGGGCGCCTCATCAGGTTTATTTTCAAATTTAAACAAATATTCTTTAGCAACTTGAAATTTACAGTAATTAATTTTTTCCCGAACTGTTCACATTTGTATGATTTATTCGAAATTTAGTTAAGATATAAATATTTTTCAATTGATTTCAGGCATACATATATTTAGTTTAATGCATATATTGGCATATTTTATTTTTTACAGCATAATTTTGCAAAATTTCGAACACAGTGGCTCTTGTAAAGGGTGGGAAAATTTAAGGTTAGGAAGTAAATTGGCTTAAAAACTGAGAAATTGATATTAATGAAAAGTAGAAATATGGGAATTAATAATGGAATATGATGTCGGGCAAATGCCCACGTATAGCATGTCGGCAGACGTCCGCTTTTTTCATAAAATTTTTAATCACATTTTGCAACAAAGCTTCTCTTATCTCGTCAATTCTGCGCCGAATTTCATCTTTCAGAGCGTCAGTTGTACGTGGTTTGTTCACGTAAGCACGCTCTTTCAAATTTAGGTGAAAGATCAGTCTGGAATTATTTAATCGATTTCCAACGAAGCGATGATTGTTGAGGGGGCCCATTTTATTAGTTTTGCAGCATTTTGAATGCACATAAAACATACTTTTCAAGGCATATTTTTGGTTTCCCTACTTATGTAAAGTATTCACACAAAATTCATAGTTTTTTTATGTTTTTCCATTTTTTCAATTATAATTAAATAGTTTATTTTTTTAACAATACAATCATTATGGGTAATTGATACGTTTTTTCAATATTTGAAATATTGCCAATGAAAATTTAATGCCAATAAAAAAGTCCCTATTTTTAGTACAACTCAAGCTTTAGTTTAATTGTTTCGCGTCTTTTCTTTTTGTCTTTTATAATTAAAAATACAAAATATTTTTAAAAGCAATTTTTGTATGTGAAATTTGAAACAAAACTTTTTCAAAATGAAACTTTGGCATCGAATTTTTGGCCACTGTGGCGGCGACTCATACACATTTTTGCGTAGGTGTTTGCTGGCTGTATGAGTGACATACAGACTGACTGCATTAAAATTTTACACATGAAAATAATAAATATTTAAACAATATAATTAACAATATCTATGGATGTACGTACATACGTTCAGACATCAAGTGAAAAGTAATTCATGTTGTGTTCAGGTATGTAGTTTCTACAATGTAATTAAAGCAATTTTAAGTCAAAAAAGTTTTCTTTATTACTTATTTTGATATGTACATTTTGATTTAAAGAAACAAAAAAAAAAACATTAAATATGTAAAAGAAAACTTAAAGAAAATTTTCATTTTCAAAATATTTGCATGATTATTTTTATTATCTGTTACGAACAGCAGATGATGATGATGATGATGATGTATTTCACCAAAAACCATCATAATGGTTTATTTGATTTCACAATAAAGCCAAATAGAAGGGGAGGGGGATAAAAATATTTTTATAAATTTAAAAAAGGAAAGAAAAATTTTTTTTTCTATATATTTTTTACCCAGCTTCTTTGCCTGTGTGAACAATGAATGGATGAATAATTGTATGTATGCTTATATATATTTTTCAATAACACATATTGCATGTTATAAAATAAACAAGATTTTTTTTTTTATTTTAATTTATATGGATTAAAAAAGATTTATTTGAAATATTTAAGAAAAATTAAATAAAGTTCCACTCCTCCTGGCTCCTTCACTGTGGCTTTTTTTTATTTATAAACAAAAAAGGTCATCAGTTGTTAAAAAAAGGTTATCAGTTTTGTTTCAAATAAATAAATGTATAAAATAATGCATTATTTTTAATTGTGTTTCAAGATTAATTTAATTTTACTTTTTCAAATTTAACAATTAAAATAACTGTCAACAAATACATCTACTAAAAATAACACGATAACTAGAGAAATATTTACCGGATTTAGAAATATATTTCAAAAATACCAAAAAAGAATAAATTATACTTCCACCCTTTTTAATACTTTTATCAAACTAACTTGTGAGTATTCCTGTAAGTCAGAATTTTGCTTTTTTTGCTAGCAGCTTTGTAATATAGGGATATTTATTTAGATTCTAACAAGTAAACCCCTAACGGTTCGAATAAACTTTCCCACTTAGCGAACGGCATAATTAATAAAAGACGAATATTTAAATTTAAAACCCTGTTTGTAGTGGATTAGTGTTTCCCCGTTGAAAGTTGATTGCCTTCCATTAAATATTACAAATATTGAAAGTTATGATTTTTTGTTAAAAAAAAGTACATAATTAAATTTCAGGTTATATTTACAGGTTTGCTTGAAAATTTTCATTGTTTTTTAAGCAAACCAAACTGACGTCACCAAATTTAAAAATCATAAATATTTGTTGCTCAAATCAGTCACAATTTTAAATTCTTTATCAAGTTTGCTTAAACGAATATGCGTTTATATGGTAAACAAAATGGCTTTCTTAATATTTATTTCTATAGAAGAATAAATAACAAATTACTTAACTTTGTTGTTGACTCTTCTTCATAATTTCAATTTATTTTTGCTATAAAAAAATGTTTTTATTACATTAAACTTTTAAGTTGTTGTAAAATTCCAATAGTCTTTTTATGATGATGTTAAAATAAAACTTAGGGAATCTCCATAAATGTTCATCATACACACAGAATATTTTTAAATTGAACTTCCTCTTTTAGCAAGCAGCCCTTCTTTTGGTTGCAAGTTTTATTTTATTATAAATGACAACAGATACAACCGTTATCGTGTATTTTTTTTTTTTTTTTTTTTTTATTTGAAAACTTAATTTCACTCTTTGCATATTAAATTAAAAGCCACTTGATTTTAACTTTTAAGTTTTCCTTATTTTACGATTGTACGTATTTTCTGCAATTTTGTTTTGTTTGTTTGAAAGCTAAACAAAACAAATTCCATTTAATACAAAAATCGAAAGACCGACTACTGACTGACTGTCTGACATCATCAAGTTTAATTTTAATATAATTAGAAATAAAAAGAAAACATATTTAATTAAAGTTTTTTATTTGGTTATAAAAGAAGATAAAAATAGTTATTTAGAATAGTTTTTTTTTTTTTTTTGTCAATTGTCTAATTGATAAGAAATTGTGTTTATCTTAACAAGATTCTTTCATAATTCACAATAACAGGAGCTTAAGGGAAATTAAAAAAAAAATTACATAAAAGAAAACTGGAATAACAGTGTAAGCCACAATACAATTTTGAATAAATTTTAGAAAAACACAAAAATTCCGTTTATACTGAATTCAAAGTTCCATTAAAGGAAAAATTTCAAATTTACTTCATTGACCATTTCAGAAGCTCTTCTTTATTAAAAATCTATCTAGGTACGTATTATACTTATTAGTGTTATGAATAAGACAGCAAACGTATATTTTTTATTGAATTTTTGCTTTATTACGATTTTTTCAAAGACTTCCTACCAACCTAAAATGCGAACCACTAAATGCGAACTAGAGTTTCTATCTTATAAATATATTGAAAACTAGAATTAATTTTTTTTTTTAATTTTACTTTTCATATATATTTTTAAAAAATAATCTACCGTTCGTATTTAGTAAAACGGACAGTTAATTTTTCAAATTTCCCATATGTTGAATTCCTTCCCAACAAATTGTTTGCTAAATTGAAAAGTTATCTGTAACAAACAAAATGGAAGAAATTTTGAAATTTATTATTTGACATATTTCATAGATGATTTATAAAATCATCAGTAGCCTTCGTCGACTCTAAGAATAAAACTACTAGGTTTATTCAATTTGTAATTTTCAAAAATCATTTGAAAATTCGCTAATATTTTTAAATGTTTAGCATCAGATAAGATGTTTGAAATTTTTAAAAAGTATGTTTAAAGTCTACTGATGATTTGAAACAGATCCAATGAAATGTATTTAGACACTGCCTTACCATCAACAAATAAATAAAATATTTGATTTTTTAATAAAACATACATACATTCATATTGGTACTTTAAATAAGGTTATTGATTTTGTTAAATTATTTTATAAAAAAAAAATTTTTAAGTTTATTTAACAGTTACCATCAATTATTGCTATTTTTAAACAAATAAAATATACAAAAGGAGTTGAAAACAGGGCAGGGTTTTTGTAAAGAGACCAAGGGTTCGGTAGGAAATATGACAAAAACACAACAAAAATATATTACGTTATTGTCCTTACAACAAAAACCACTCCACAATAACAACATACCTGCAAAGCGTAGAATATTTGTGAAAGAAATAACACTGAAAATGAGGACAAAAGAGCGCAGACGCTAAAACTTTTCACACAAAATTTAATGGCCAAGATTATAAAAAGTCAGAAAATGGATAGAAATAGAAATTCCTTATCTAATAAAGTCAAGTGCGTAAAGTTTGTCTTATTCGGTAGTTCTTTTTTTTTTTTTTGTGATAATAATTAAGTTTTTCATAAAATGACTTACTGGCATTCATTCATAATTTCCTCTTGGCTGCGAACTTGTACGGGCGCCAGCGCCTCCACATTTTCCTCATAGTTACCAAAGCATTTGGTGATTTTCTCATCAAAAGTATTCACCAAATCCTCTAAACTGCCACCAAAAGTTTCACCAAAATTATCCACTGATTCGCCATTATTTAAGGAATTCCTATTGGTGGTCTCCAATGTGGTGTCAAAGGCTGACAAATCCTCACCCATTAAGGTATTACAATTGGGACTTATATTGCCAGAATAGCCATTCTTGCTAACATGGGCATCTCTAACAGCCTCCTCCAGCATGCGTATCTTGTTTTCTTGCTGGGCCATAGGATCTTTGAGGTTAAGATTTAGATTATCATTTAGTTGATTTTGATTAGAAATGAAATCACAGCCGGCCCAGTCATCGGTTTCGTCAAGTTTTGCCAAAGGAGCCTCAAATTTAAGCTCGGCCATTTTTGAACTGAGGTCACGCATGGCCTAAACGCACCAACAATTGATATAAATTCCCTTTTGGACACCAACAAATTAACTGCTACTTTGTATGATTTTTATATCGCAAATTTAGTTAAAAAATTTATTTATAATTTTATCATTGACTCGAAATTATTTTTATTTTCAATATTTTTATTATTTCACACGCAAAAACACTTGAAATCTTACACATTCACTGGCTGATACACTTTGCAACCCCCTTTTTTCGTATAGTTGCTGCTATCTTTGTTTTTTCTTTTACTTTATTT
The DNA here is from genome assembly GCA_947311025.1 of Lypha dubia. Classification (NCBI taxonomy): domain Eukaryota; kingdom Metazoa; phylum Arthropoda; class Insecta; order Diptera; family Tachinidae; genus Lypha; species Lypha dubia. The sequence continues at coordinate 4,281,195 of OX371262.1, read as the reverse complement.
TATAGAAAATAACAGAGAGCAGAGTGGGGTGTTTTTGCTTTTTGGTGTATATTTTTTAATTTTTGGCAATTTTATTTTTTGTTGCACAATTGTTTTAATATCTTTCTTAAGCTGTTACAAATTCTTTTAATTTGCTTATTTATGTTTGAAAACTGTATAAACATTTATTTAATTATATTATATTTAATATATCCACTTCACTGATTCATTTTATTTTGATAAAAAAAAAGCAATAACAAGCACTTTATTAATTGTAATTTTCCATCCAAATATCCGCTCACGACCGTTTAGCACAAGAGTAAATCCAATACTAAACAAAAATTACTTAAAGCCCCAAGAAGAGGCCAGCAAAAGAAAATTGCAAACATAACAAGAAAGATGCCAGATGTAGTAGTTACCCTCAATAAAATAAAAGATAAGGGATTTAATAATATTTCAATCTAAGTAACTTAAAGGAATCAAAAGATTTTTATTGTGTATAAATGTGAAGAATTTTGTGATTTTATATTAAAGCAATTTGAAAATCCTGATTTTCTAAAATAAATTTCATTTCTTAATTGTTTATTTGCTAACTAGTACGTACCATAGATTTTATATGATTGGTCATGTACATTTGTATAATATTCTTGATGTTATGCATTTTTTTGCGAACTAATTCAAACTGAATATGAAAAAAAAATCTGATGTAGCCAAGCTTATGCTAATAAAGCTACGTTCACATTTATCAAATATTTGTCGAAAACAAACGTAACCAAGAAAGAAACTAATAATTTATTGCCTTTAATTCCAATATATTTTTAATTATGGGTCTGCATTTTTTAAAAATTATATAAAAATACTCTTTTCGTAGAATAATTAATTTTTTTTTTGTGGTTACGTTAATTTTTCCTGGACAAATATTTGAAGGTAGCTAAAGAAACGAAAATAGCCTGTGTTGTAGAAAATTGAAAATTAAGAACTATATATTATATTAAAAATCTATTAAATAAAAATATTAGTGTTATTTACAAGCCTTTGAGAGTATGTTTGAGGATATGCTAAAATCTTTCAAAATTAGTTTTTCGAATATTTTTTCTATCGAATATAAACAGCAGCGTGTAAAGGATTCGACTTATTTACATACATATCTTAAAAAAAAATTTTAATACATATGGCACTTGATCAACAAGAGGGTATTAACTCAAAATATTAAAATTTTCAGTAGAGGGAAAAAACTTTTTTAAGCTATTGCATAGCTTCTATCGCGGGCTTTGAGGCGACCGAATCAAGATATTTTTAAACGTTTGTTTCTTAAGTCTTTTGTTTTTGAAACGAAAAAACCTGTCATTTGTTTTTGAAACGAAAAAAACCCGACATTAGGTTTTTTTCTTAAGTCTTTTGTTTTGTTATGTATTTAAATCGCCCAATGTATGTTAACCCCTGAAGTATGCTATTGATTAATATTAACATTTGATATCATATTGATATCATTCGTTGAAACCGTTGAAATTAAAAATTTTGTTTAGCATTGGCTCAACTTATATTTAATATTTTTTAGATTTAAGATTTGAAAAACTTATTGATAATTTAATTTATAATTGAAGATTCAATAAATAATAAAATTTATCAAAAAAAAAAAAAAAATATATTGATATCATTAACATATAGTATTGCCAGAATAACAAAAGAGCTATTTTACAAAACGTTATAATATAATTGCAAAAGTTGATAAAAAATGCTGTGCAATAGCTTTACCGCGGCAGTCCCCGAGTACCACATGTTTTTTTTTTAATAATACTCTTCTATCACAAGGAGAGATACAACTGTATTTTTTTGGTGAAAGAGTGGGGGAAATGGTGTAAAATTTTTACAGTGGTTAGATATTTTTTTTTTTTTAAAGTTGGGGAAGGTGTTTTTTCTTTTAAAGTGTTTTAATAATTTTTAAAAAAGTTAATTAAATTTTCAAATGGGTAAGATTTTTATATTGAACCATGATTCCTTACGTTTCTTACTTTTTTAAATAAATAAATTATTATTTTGATACATCAGGTCAGTGTTTTTATTCTAAATCCATACATAGGTTTTTGAAACACTCATAATCACATACATACATATTTGTAAGCAAATATATCCATACATAAATATGTACATTGTACATACTTATATATAATATGAGAATAAAATTATCAAAGATAAGAACCATACTTCCTTTTTAAAATATTGAGTGTTTTTGCAGCCACCCTACACTTACTATACTTTCTACTACAATTGACATATATGTAATTTATTTTCGTTTGATCAGAATAAGTATTTCAAATGAGTTTGTGATTTGTCTTACAACCCTTTTCCCTTGCAAAAAAAAAAACCTGGTGAAAAATTTAAAACAGATGTAACACCGCATATTAAATATTTTAAAATATTAACATTAAAAAATCTAAGCTTTTAAAAAAATTTTAGCCATTTAACAACGAAGGAAATATTAACGTAGGGCATTTTTCACACGCAACATTGACTAAACTTCCTTACACACTCGCGATTTCTTTTTTTGTATAAAAAAAAACTTTTTATCATTTATATGCAAGAAAAGAAAACCACAACTATTTATTTACATTTGTATGTACATACATATGTATATCTCGAAATAATTCTATGCCACAGAAATTGTAATGAAAGTAAATTGAATTTTTATAAATTTCAGTATTTTTGCAATATTCAACATGAAACAACACATACAACTCCCTCTAATCGTATTTTGGGCATGCTGCACTTTAGCAAATTGTGCCGAAAAAATGTTCACTTCATCTAAAAATAACCAATATTTCGTACAGCCGGCAGCTAAAGTAAGATATTTTAACTAAAATTAATTAAAAAAAAAAAAACATTTAAATCAAATTGATCAAGAAATTTTCTCACAACTTTTCAGTACACTTGGTTTGATGCTCGCCGAGAATGTGAAAAAAGGCAAATGGATTTACTGACAATAGAAACAGAGGAAAAGTCTAAAGAAATTAAGAAATTGCTTAGTGAAATATTTACAGGTACAAAAATTATGTTTTCTATAGGGAAAATTCTCAATGTGTTCAACTTTCAATAGAAAATTTCTCAAAAGAAATATTCTATTTTATCATTTTAAGAATACAATAGCTGATTTGCGTTCCACTACCAATCAAGTTTTTATCTATGTATGTATGTAGCACGAACTATGTACATACATATTGGTGATATTTTCTTGATAAAAAATTTTCATAAAACGAATTACTTTTTACAGGCAAACGTATACCCAATTTTTATCTAGGTGCCACGGATTATATAAATTTTCGTGATTTCTCTTGGATCACTCAGACTGGTCGTGTTAACTTCACCTATACAAATTGGGAAGAGGGCGAACCAAATAATTACAAGAATCTGGGTGAGCGTTGTGTCCATATGGGTTTTCATAGCACCGATCAATGGAATGATATTCGTTGTAGCAGCAAATATGGTTTTATATGCCAAGAAAGAACCGATTTTCTTAGTTTATTAAGCCAAATTAGTAGGGCTTAAGCAAACACGTCGTCGTTCAATGAAAAACAAAATTATTACTTATGTACTATATGAATAAAACCTCTTGAGTGCATGAATAATTAAAGTATCTCCGAGTGTTAAATAAATTTTTGATTAAAAAAGAGTAAAAATAATATCATATCTAATTAAAGTGATTATATTTTCATTATATATTTGTTTTTATTTATTTAGTTTAACTATATTTATATAAATAATATAAGAAAGCTAAAAGAATTTTGTTGCTGTTGTAGGTAGTGGTCATGCCAATCTCCAACCCATACATATACGAAAAGTAAACACGTGTTATATGTAATTTTAGTACATATTTGATAAGAAAATCATTTCAAAGTATTCTAAGGATCTATTCATAACGGTACTGACAGTTGTAGTAGTCGTTTAATGAATTTATTATTTAGAAAATATTATATGAATGCTAGGAACATGAAATAATTCTTTTCCCCTAATACGAAAAAAGAAACTATTTTCACAAATAATTATACAAAGTAAGTTCACAGCTGCCGTTAGAACAATTGAAAATCTTTTTGATTTTAACGTATATAATTTCTTAAGACTTGGCATTACTTTACAACAACAAAAAATCGTTTTGGTGGTTATTCTCAGATCAGCAAATACGGCAAGTCTGCCTCATAACTTATACATCTGGCAGCATTTTAGTATTTCAAGTGACAAAAAAAAACGGGGTGAAGATTTGTGTTCTGCTGGTGTTTTTATAAATTTACAAAAATTATAATAGTTTAAGCCATGCAAATATATTATTATACTTTATTTTGAAAAATATATAAATGTTTCCGTAAGAACAACAAGAAAAGAGTGCTAAAATATAATTTCGTACAAGCTTAAAAATTCAGAAATTCTTTTTGCAAGAGAGTGAGAAAAAAATTATTTTTTTTCTTCATGAACACTACCAATAATAAAAACAACATACAGCATAAGTTTTTGTTAAAAGAGTGTGTTTGTGTGTGTTTCATATTTAAGAGAGATATAAAAAGTTTTTTAATGGTGACGTCAAAACCAAAATATATAGAAATATATATTTTCACTTGCAAGGAAGAGATGTGTTAAATAAATTGTAATCTTTGTGAAAATTATTTAAACAGATAATAAAAGCCAATATGACGGATTGTTTGGATACTCTGCTAACCAGCATGGTTACCACGTTCAATTCGGATTGCCCTTCCAATGCTGATGTAGATCTAACTGATGATAAGACTTTGAAATGGCGAAAGTTGTCAAAGAATCAGTTTGCTTGTAAAGATAAAGATAAGAAAACCAGTGTCAAATCAATGACTACACTAGACACAGCAGCAGCAGTAATGACGGGAGCAGATAAAGAGTCAACAACTTTAAATAAAAAGGAACCTGAAGAACAAAAGGTAAAAAAGGAAATAGAAAATGATCGTAAAAATGGTGGAGTATTGGAAAAATTAAACTGCATTGAGGAAAATTTAGAACAGTCATTTATAGAACTAATGGAAGAAGAGGATGATGAATTTGTCGAAGAGAAAAATATAAACGAAAACTCCCCAGAGTTTTTATGGGCAACAACAGCAAAAATAGCAACAAAGTCCGAGCAATTAATAAAATGTAATAAAGTTGAGGAAATGAATGCTAAAAGCAACAACAAAAACAACTACAACAACAAAAGTAACAAAACCAATCAAAATGAAGGTCAGCTAGTTTCTACAACACAAAGTTCTAATACAACAACAATAACAACTACAACAACGAATAATCAAATACAATTTATTACTACCAAAACAACATATTTTATTAATGAAGAATTAACAATAAAGATTGAAAATACTGAAAATCAAAAAGAAATTATTGGAAAAACCATTAATTTAGACCAACCATCATCGCCAACAATCATAACGAATGCTACAAAACGAAAAGCCGACGATGAATGTTCAATAACAACAACATATTCTACAGAAGCAATCATAAATATCAGCTCTCCCAGTCCCAAAACACTTGTTGTCAAAACACCTACAACAACAGAAATAACATCAGCACAACCAGAACCCAACATAAACAAAAATCAACAAAATATCGTAATCGCAAATGAAAAAGAGCAGGAATCAGCATCAACATCATCATTATCATCTGCGTGTTCTCAACTAGTAAAAGAGCCACAAATAAATAATTTTACAAACAGTACCGTTAAAGAAGAGAATGATGAAGAACAAAAACAAACAGCCAACAATTCTTCGGCAACGAAAGCAACTAATGCGCATACGTTAAATATTAAAAACAACAACAACAATATTAATAATAATGAAGAAAAAACCTCCCCCTTCCGTTCTAATCAAACAAATAACAACTTAAATTCCAACAACAAAACCAAAACTGTCAATACCAGCAATAACGACATTATTAATACTAATACATCTACAAAACCTAATAACGGTAATGAAAAAAGTCCAAATAACGGTTCCTCTAACACAACAAACATAAACTCAAATGTGAGTAATAATACAGGTAGCAGTACTAGCAGTAGTGCCAGCTTGGGGGATGTTATTGGGGTTATAAAAAATGATGGCGAAAATGAACATGATAATGAGCAAAATGTTAATAGTAATGTTAGCGTTGAAAATGTGAGTATAATATACATACATACGTAATTACACAAGAGAGCGATTAAAATACATCGGTATAATACATATATATATATATATATATATATATATATACACATATATATATATATATATATATTATACCGATGTATTAATTAAGTACTAAAATAAGAGCGAAAATTTATAAGTTATGCATTAAACACATTCACCACAGCAGGCTACACGAACACACGACTACCAATGCTGATAGCTACATTTGTAGCCGGTAGTCAGCTAATTAATTATTTTAAGAGCGGCAGCGACATAATATATCAGTGATGTCACTTCAAATTTAGTTTAAGTTTTTTAAAAGAATCCGATTTTTTTATTTATTGTATAAGAGGTTATTAGAGGAGCAAAACATTTTTCGTTAGGCGTTTCATTAAAATTAAAAATATTTTAGAATACCTACATATTTATATCCCGGGAACAATAATTATTGCAGTATTGTGTGAAATGTAAATAAAATGCAGTTGCTTGTCCACTGCAACAGCAAATACTAAAAACAGAAAGTGTTGAAAGCTATACAGTTCTACTAGCATACCCGCCAGGTTACCTGTAACTGTTACCTGTAATTTTTAAAGTAAAAAATAAATAACAAAAGGACCCCACATTCCAAATTTCATATTTCTGGGACCATTTTTAAAAATATTCCCTTTTGGGACGCTTTTACCCCCTTAAAGTGCGAATTTCTAAAAATTTTATATTTTGGTTCGAGTCTACGTCCTGAAAAGAACCTACATTCCAAATTTCATATTCCTGGAACCATGTTTAAAAATATTCCCTCTTGGGACGCTTTTGTTTTCCCACAAGTGGTTGCGACGTGATCTGACCAACGATTTCCATTTTCTGGCTGTCAACAATAACATTTGGTTTTTCTATTATTTGTTGGAATCTTTTATGGATCAAAAGATATTTTGATTTTTTAAGGTTGATACTCAGGCCGTTAACTGCAGCCCATTTAGATTTTCTTTTTAGATCTTCATTTAGTTTATTTCCGAAGTCTTCTTTTTTGTTGCTTATATATGTTTGGATGTCGTCTGCATACATTCTGATTTTATAGAGCATCAACTGAAATATATTGAGTGTTATTAAAGTGCGAATTTCTAAAAATTTATATTTTGGTTCGAGCATACGTCCTGAAAGGAACCTACATTCCAAATTTCATATTCCTGGGACCATGTTTAAAAATATCCCCTTTTGGGACGCTTTTTACCCCCTTAAAGTGCGAATTTCTAAAAATTTATATTTTGGTTCGAGTCTGCGTCGTAAAAGAAGCCTACGTTCCAAATTTCATATTCCTGGGACCATGTTTAAAAATGTGCTTAAAATTACTTATAAACATAGGCAATTCTAATTTTTATTGGGTGTATAGACACAACAACAACTTAACACAATTGAAGTATTTTTATTTAAAAATACATAAGTATGTACATATGTACTTGGAAATTCAACAAGTCTTCAACAATAAAATGACTTACATAAAATATACTTAAATCTTTTATTAAATAACATTATATGTATTTTATTATTTTTTACTGTTTTCGTTCTGCACAATAAGACATTTTTAAACATTTCGCACCCTAAATACAAAAGGGTCACAACTCAAAATACTAAAATTTTCAGGAGAGACAAAAAACTGTTTTCGTGCAGAAGCAACACACTAACCATAAAATTAGACATACTTACATAACTGTATTTTTCCAGTTAAAGAAGATAGTGATGTGAAAGAAATTTTTAGAGTAGTTAGAGATGTGTACTCTGAATTAATTTATGGAAAAAATTCAGTTTTGGAAAATTTTGAGTTGTGACCCTTTTGTATTTAGGGTGCGATTTATTTATTTTACATGGTTTATTGCATTGATATCACTTTAGTGTTTATTGTCGCCACTAAAAATAGGAATTAGTTTAATTGGACAGCTACGACAAAATCAGCATGGACAAAACCCTGTTGCCGTGTTGCCTTGCTGTCATCAATATAATCATTCTCATATGCACACATGAATTCTAATTTTGAGAGATGGTAGTCGGTAGCCTTATGTGGCGAATGTGTTTAATGCATTAATTGTACATATGTACATACATACATATACAATACATATTCATACTAATTTTTATATTACATATTTTAATATTCATTTGGCAATAAGCAAAAACTGCTTAAGTTAAATATAGTGGTTTGCAGTAAAGCAGTTTTAAAAAATTTATTCAAATTGTGGTTAAACTTATGTGTATGTACTATGTACATAGGTGCAAAAATATGTACATACATACATACATATTTTCTTGAGGAATTCAATTGCTTGAGAACGTTCTGCCTACGAATAACTACGTGTCCTATATAATGAGCTATTTACAATAACACAACATAACAGAACATACCAGTGATGGAAAATTCAGTACTTTTTCACGAAAAAAATACCACAGTACCCCCACGTCATATTTAGTACTAGTTTTTTGTTTTGCTTTCTTCCCTATTTAAAAATCCGCGGTATTTTTATAATCATTAACAACATTGGCTTCAAAACAAGAAAATAAAGAATGCACAAATTCGTTATTCATGTTGTTTTTAGTGTGTGGTTTTTGCAAAATTTAATGTTATTGTTCCAATTTACACGAGATTAATTTTTATTTAGCACAACTTTTGTTCTTTCGAAAACACACGAGACTAATTAATCTGGCATAAAATTGTATACATATACAGAGCTTTGTGTGATTATTAGTGTATTTTGCACACATTTGTTTTTTTAATGTACATGTATTGGTTTTGTTCTGCTAATGCGGGGTTGAACCTGCTTGAAAAATTATGCCAACCAAAAACGTCTCTCTTCACCGAAAATACCAGCAACCTGCCATGGTTTCTTCATATAATTGTTTTTTTATTATAAAATTCATTTTTATTAATTTTAATTTTTAATAAAAATATAAAAAGTACCACAATGTTGAAAAAAGTACTCTTTTTGTTGTCGGACAGTACAATTTCAATTTTTCATTTTTCCATCACTGGAACATACATACATATGTATGTACATACATACATACATAATCCTTTTTGACTTACATATGTATGTAGATTTATTCGTATTGTGTTGATTTTTTTAACAAAATTTCTCCTTATTTGTTTTAGCTGCCCTCCGGAACTTTGGCTAACATCGCCATTAAGGATAATCCACAAAAGTCTATGGCAGATTTAAAAGAACTTGTAAATAGCAGTATAGAAGATTCAAAATATCAACTAATATCAGAAGAAAACAAGTTATTGGTTGACAAACATCAGCAATGCACCTCCAAACGGGGTACAGGAAGAACTAAAAAGTATTCTGCAAATGATTTTGAAAGCAATACTCATCAAACATCTTCAACAATCGTTTTTGAAATAACACAACTTGAACGTCACACTTCGCCAATAAATAACGAGCGTAAATTATCACGTAAACGCAAGAATGCTCAAGATGATGATACCGAAATGGGAATGCAAATAATTAAAACAGAAGATGATGAGTTTTTAATTTTTTATTAAATATTTTTCGTTAAGGTGATTTCTAAAGCTGCGGCAATACTTTTCCATTTTCGGTTTTTTTTTACTTTTCAAAATATTTTCTCGTTTCGACGGTTTTTATTTTCTATACATCGCACTTTAGTTTCATGGTTTAATTTTTCTTTGGAACTTACCTTCAACTTTTAGCTCAAATCCGTTCGGTGGGATATTTTTTTAATATTTTCACTCACGGAGTCTCTGCAGTGATTGCGATAAAACTTTCAGCAATCAACGTGGTTTTTTAAGGCATAACAAGTGACGGAATATAAAATATTGATTTGGTTCGATTTTTTTTTTTTTTTTGTGAAAATTGGAGAAGGTGTTGAGATTTTTATATTGAACCATGAGTTCTTACGTTTCTTCCTTTTTTTAATAAATAAATTTTTATTTTGATACATCAGGTCAGTGTTTTTATTCTAAATCCATACATAGGTTTTTGAAACACTCAATCACATACATATTTGTAAGCAAATATATCCATACATAAATATGTACATTGTACATACTTACATATATATAATATGAGAATAAAATTATCAAAGATAAGAACCATACTTCCTTTTTAATATATTGAATGTTTTTGCAGCCACCCTACACTTACTATACTATCAGTGTTATTCATAAAAAATTCTTATTGTTGAGATTATGTACACATTAGTTAATAATCAAATTTTGTCTTATTAGCCGGTAATAAAAAGCACTATTCACAAACGTTTAATAAAGCCAAATTAACTATTGTGTGATTTTTTCAGTTTTGTGTTAACAACACTGTTTCGTTTTAATTGTCAAGTTATGTATAATTAGTGTTGTGTACAATAACGCACTCGATAAGCAAGTAGTCTCTAATTGTTTGAAAATGTGAAAATAATGTCATATAAATTTTATTTAAACAAGTTAGATTAATAAAATATTGCTTATAATCATGGTATAATAAATATGGTAGTCTTGTCCCTAAAACAAATACAACGTCACAAAAACAACAGGCATTTTGTTAGTGTAAAATGTTTTCTGTGTGTCAAAATCAGAGAAACAAGCCGATCGCTTCGAAGCCGTATATCATCGCCGCTTTTGTGAATTCGACCGCTGCCAAACACATCGGTTTTTTACTGCTTTTTTACAGGTATTTCAGCTCTTAAATTGCATGGTTAGGTTTAAGTTGCTTAATTTGATATTAGACTTTCCTTTAGAGCAATTTTTTTTTATTTAATATATAAAATTTCCAAATAAAATTTTATACTTTACCGGCGGGTTGAAATAAATTTTTTTGCTTAGACGCCGCTACAAATTTTTAATCAGCATGTTGCTCTGCTACATAAAATTTGACATTTGTAAAACAAAAATATTCTTCTACAGCAGGCAGGAAGACTTTACCTTATTTATTATACCATGGCTTATAATATTCCAAAAAATATTTGAATTTTTAATAGGTGTGTAGTGACATTGCGAGCAAAGTGTTTTCATAAATTATTACAAAAGTATTCAAATACCGAGTTCAAATACCGAGTTGCATTTGCTTACACACAACTAATTTGCTTGCTTTATTTATTTGGTAATGTTTATAATCTTGTTGTGGTTGAATCCTGACAAATTATGCACAAAATCATGAAAACAAGATGTAATAATATTAATATTTCAAAGAGAAGGTAGAATTTAAGTTATGTACGCATATGTATTTTTTTTTTGATAATTTTATTATTTATTGAATATTTAATTATTTAAATTGAATTATCAATAAGTTTTTTAAATCTTAAATCTAAAAAATATTAAATATAAGTTTAGCCAATGCTAAACAAAATTTTTAATTTCAACGGTTAATTTTTGTTGTTTTACATCTCTCGTGAACGGCTGAGAAAAAGAGTATCCCTTCTTTTCAGCCGGGTGTGGCCTCTATAATGAAGAATATTGCGCGCAAGTGGATTTGGGTGCAACTCAAGTTTTTTATATTTTTTCGCGTGTTTTGAAAATACTGTGTTCACCAACGGAACGTCTAGGTCTTTATGAATTCGATGGTTTCTGACATACCAGGGGGCTGCTGTTATTGTACGTAGGATTTTATTCTGTCGCCTTTGAATTCTTTCGACATTCGATGCTGAGGCAGTGCCCCATAAATGGATTCCATAGGACCATATTGGTTTCAGGATCGCGTTGTATAACAAAAGTTTACAGTCAAGACTTAATATAGAATTTCTTCCAATAAGCCAATTCATATGAACAAATATGCATGCACATGCATATAAGTACATACAGACACATTTGTGTACATACATACGTATACATACATACATATGTTTGTATGTCCCCAGCAGTCGGCGTAGCTAGAGAATGATAGCGAAGAAAATCATTTCAAAATGTTCTAAGGATCTATTCATAACGGTACTGACTGTTGTAGTAGTTAAATGAATTTATTATTTAGAAAATATTATATGAATGCTAGGAACATGTAATAATTCTTTTCCCCTAATACGAAAAAAGAAACTATTTTCACAAATAATTATACAAAGTAAGTTCACAGCTGCCGTTAGAACAATTGAAAATCTTTTTGATTTTAACGTATATAATTTCTTAAGACTTGGCATTACTTTACAACAAAAAAATCTTTTTTGTGGTTATTCTCAGATCAGCAAATACGGCAAGTCTGCCTCATAACTTATACATCTGGCAGCATTTTAGTATTTCAAGTGACAAAAAATAAACGGGGTGAAGATTTGTGTTCTGCTGGTGTTTTTATAAATTTATAGAAATTATAATAGTTTACGACATGCAAATATATTATTAAACTTTATTTTGAAAAATATATAAATGTTTCCGTAAGAACAACAAGAAAAATGCGAGAAAAGAGTGCTAAAACATAATTTTTTACAAGCTTAAAAATTGACAAATTCTTTTTGCAAGAGAATGAGAAGAAAAGTATTTTTTTTTCTTCATGAACACTACCATGGTCTAATAATCAGGTCTGCGCAAGAAGGAATATGGTTATTTGTAGGGTTGTGTTTTGACCGTTAAATAATCTGCAAAAATATGGTAAGTTAATTCGGTCTTGTCAAAAGTTGTTTACATTTTTGGCCGCCATCATGAATTTTTTTTTTACGTTATGCTTTTTGTTTTTGCATAACCAATAAATACATACAAAACAACTTTTGTTTTGTTTTGTATACAGCTTTGTTTTGACAATTTTGAATGAATTTTACACAAACAAAATGCATGTCGTTTTTTGTTGTTGCGTTGATACGCGCACCTTATTATTCCACCATGGAACACTACCAACAATAAAACACAAACAGCATAAGTTTTTGTTAAAAAAAATGTGTTTGTGTGTGTTTCATATTTAAGAGAAGAGATATAAAAAGATTTTTAATGGTGAAGAAACGAAAAAAAAATGTTTGAATTAATATGTAAAAATTAAAAATTAAGCAATAATTTAGGCTAATTTTTAAAATGAAATAAATAAATTAATGAAAGGAAAATAAAAAGTTATATGGAAATGTTATGCTAAACAAATAAAGTGGACAATCATTGAAAAGTACAGAAAAGAAGAAGTGACGTCAAAACCAAAATATATAGAAATATATTTTTTCACTTGCATGGAAGAGGTGTGTTAAATAAATTGTAATTTTTGTGAAAATTATTTCAACAGAAAATAAAAGCCAATATGACGGATTGTTTGGATACTCTGCTAACCAGCATGGTTACCACGTTCAATTCGGACTGCCCTTCCAATGCTGATGTAGATCTAACTGATGATAAGACTTTGAAATGGCGAAATTTGTCAAAGAATCAGTTTGCTTGTAAAGATAAAGATAAGAAAGCCAGTGTCAAATCAATGACTACACTAGACACAGCAGCAGTAAAGACGGGAGCAGATAACGAGCCAACAACTTTGAATAAAAAGGAACCTGAAGAGCAAAAGGTAAAAAAGGAAATAGAAAATGATCGTAAAAAAGGTGGAGTGTTGGAAAAATTAAACTGCATTGAGGAAAATTTAGAAAAGTCATTTAAAGAACTAATGGAAGAAGAGGATGATGAAATTGTCGAAGAGAAAAATATAAACGAAAACTCCCCAGAGGTTTTATGTGCAACAACAGCAAAAATAGAAACAAAGTCCGAGCAATTAATAAAATGTAATAACGTTGAGGAAATGAATGCTAAAAGCAACAACAACAACAAAAGTAACAAAACCAATCAAAATGAAGGTCAGCTAGTTTCTACAACACAAGGCACTAATACAACAACAATAACAACTACAACAACTAATCAAACACAATTTATTACTACCAATACAACAAATTTTAATAATATTAATCAAGAATTAACAATAAAGATTGAAAATCAAAAAGAAATTATTGGAAAAACCAATAATTTAGACCAACCATCATCACCAACAATCATAACGAATACTACAAAACGAAAAGCCGACGATGAATGTTCAATAACAACAACATCATCTACAGAAGCAATCATAAACATCAGCTCTCCCTCTCCCAAAACACTTGTTGTCAAAACACCTACAACAACAGAAATAACATCAGCACAACCAGAACCCAACATAAACAAAAATCAACAAAATATCGTAATGGCAAATGAAAAAGAGCAGGAATCAGCATCAACCTCAACATCATCGTCATCATCATCTGCGTGTTCTCAAATAGTAAAAGAGCCACAAATAAATAATGTTACAAACAGTACCGTTGAAGAAGACAATGATGATGAACAAAAACAAACAGCCAACAATTCTTCGGCAACGAAAGCAACTAATGCGCATACGTTAAATATTAAAAACAACAACAACAATATTAATAATAATGAAGAAAAAACCTCCCCCGTCCGTTCTAATCAAACAAATAACAACTTAAATTCCAACAACAAAACCAAAACTGTCAATACCAGCAATAACGACATTATTAATACTAATACATCTACAAAACCTAATAACGATAATGAAAAAAGTCCAAATAACGGTTCCTCTAACACAACAAACATAAACTCAAATGTGAGTACTAATACAGGTAGCAGTACTAGCGGTAGTGCCAGCGTTGGGGATGTTGTCGTTAATGTAGAACAGGAACAAAAAGACGTGCGTAACAACAACAGTAGCAGCAACAACAACTCCTCTGTTATTGGGGATATAAAAAATGATGGCGAAAACGAACATGATAATGAGCAAAATGTTAATAATAATGTTGGCGTTGAAAATGTGAGTATAATATACATATATAAGTACATACATACGTAATTACACAAGAGAGCGATTAAAATACTATATACCGATGTATTAATTAAGAACTAAAATAATAGGGAAAATTTATAAGTTAATTGTATATACTTACATATATACATATACATGCATATACTTATGTACATATTCATACTAATTTTTATATTACATATTTTAATATTCATTTGGCAATAAGCAAAAACTGCTTAAGTTAAATATAGTGGTTTGCAGTAAAGCAGTTTTAAAAAAATTATTCAAATTGTGGTTAAACTTATGTGTATGTATGTGCAAACATACATATTTTCTTGAGGAATTCAATTGCTTGAGAACGTTCTGCCTACGTGTCCTATATAATGAGCTATTTACAATAACACAACATAAGAGAACATACATAAATCCTTTTTGACTTACATATGTATGTAGATTTATTCGTTTTGTGTTGGTTTTTTTTGAACAAAATTTCTCCTTATTTGTTTTAGCTGCCCTCCGGAACTTTGGCTAATATCGCCGTTAAGGATACTCCACAAAAGTCTATGGCAGATTTAGAAGAACTAGTAAATAGCAGTATAGAAGATTCAAAATCTCAACTAATATCAGAAGAAAACAAGTTATTGGTTGACAAACATCAGCAATCCACTTCCAAACGGGGTAGAGGAAGAACTAAAAAGTATTCTGCAAATGATTTTGAAAGCAATACTCAACAAACGTCTTCAACAATCGTAAATGAAATAACACAACTAGAACGTCACACTTCGCCAATAAATAACGAGCGCAAATTAACACGTAAACGCAAGAATGCTCAAGATGATGATACCGAAATGGGAATGCAAATAATTAAAACAGATGATGATGAGGGTAAACGTACCAGGCGTAGTGAACGTTTATGCAATCGATTGGATGGTTTTAAAATCTTAGAAGAAGACAGAGAAGTAGAGGAGCATAAGAATAATGATGGAACTGATTCGCCCACAAGAAAACCATTGCGTCTAACTTTAGATGAAAAAACACCACCTAAAAAACGAGGACGTAAAGCTAAAGTTCAGCATGAGGCGGAAAAATTACACCAACAGTATAATGAACAGATATCTCCTACTAGCGGCGGTGCGAATTCCAAGAAACCAGCAAGCGAGACTGCCGTCATAATGCCAAAACGTTCCCAGAGACGCATAAAACCGACTACCAAAATATTGGAGAACGATGAGTTGCGATATGAATTTGAAACTAAAAATATTGTGCGTATGACGGCACAAAATTGGAACTCTACGGAACAGCAGCAACAAAATGATTCTACTACTCCCACACACCAAATAGTGTTAGAAAAAGAACAACAACAAACTACTACCAACTCCAAACAAAAAAGCGAAAAATCAGACAACAGCAATGACAGCCATCCTACAGGCACTAGTGCCATTAAAAAAAAACTTTTCCCTTGTCCTGACATTAAGAAATTTCTACAGGAAATTAAATCTGGCAAATGGAATATGAATCGTTCGCCAGAAGATAAAAAGCTGAGCAAGAAGCAACAACGTAAATTAAACAAGCAAAAAGACAAATATTTTGAAAAAATGGGACTTCGGCGAAATGTCAGCAACGAATCCAGTGACAATGATAGTTTAAGTGACAATGCAGAGTTTGTGCCTACTAAAAGAGTGCAAGTGGGTAAACCTAGTGTTACTCTAAGAGGCCGCAAAGATACCACTACGACACAGCCACCACAGGCTACAGTTACTACCACACACAAATCTCAATCATCCTCATCCACACCCCCACAAACAAGACGCACTCAAAGGCAAAAATCTGCCCCCATTCATGGCGATAAAGTGGTAGAATTGAAAACTTTAAATGCATCGGTAGTGGCAGAGAATATTTCCGTGGGTAAAACTACTGGCCAAACATGTCCTGGAAATGTAGAGGATGCAAAGAAAACCACTTTAGATTGTTTATGTCATATACCTTCCAGCTATTGTACACCCATGATTAAAGAAACACAATACTGCTGGGCCATTGATAACATAGACGAAGAAAAGGTTGGCTGTTCTAACCAATTAACAGGTGAGGTTTTAAATCTTTTTAGGGCCAGCCAGAGATCCGTCTATATGGTTTTATGTGACGATCATCAGAAAAGACTTAAAGCTCATAACTCTTGTCCGTCCTGTGGCATATTTTGCACACAGGTAAGTTTGCGCCACAAATAAATACGTAAAAGGAAATTAAATTTAATTTTATAAATCGAAATTTTTTAAACTATTTCAGGGAAAGTTTATATTGTGTAAACAAAAACATTTCTTTCATGCTGCCTGTGCTCAACGCATGGTGCTCAGCAGCAAATATGATCCTCAGCATCCTGCCTCGAAAAATGCTAGTCGTACTTTGGTATTAAAATGTCCCCATTGTGGCTTAGACACACCCGAACGTACCTCAACCATTACGATGAAAACTCAAACTGTGCCGATATTCCAGGCTACACAAAACTCTTTAGGGATTTCGCCTGCCTCGAATACTACAACAAATGCTTCGCTTATTCCTGTCGGCAGCTTCAATAGTCCTGCATCATCGAGTGTTATAAGACCGTATGTCAATATCAACTATGATAAGCTTATTCCGGAATCTGTGATGAATGTTGTTAATGCACGGGGACGTACGTTGCAAGCCCACAATCAGGTTACAGAATTCACTACCAAAGACATGTATTATGCGGTTAAAAATGATGATCTCGAAAGAGTAGCTGAAATATTGGGTACGAATAAATTTATATTTCAATATAAAAAGAAAAATGTATAGTTTCGATCGTTTAGCCTCAAGTTATGATGTCACTACTTGCATGCGAGAATTTTATAACGGCACCTGTTTACATTTGGTTGCACATTACGGAACCATACAAATGGCCTATTTGCTATTGTGTCAGGGTGTCGGTACCGATTTTATCAATAAGACAGATCGGGAGTTGCGCACGGCCTTAATGTGTGCAGTGAAAGAAGAAAAATGCAATATTGTAAATCTATTTTTACAAAATCGTGCCGACTTGTCGTTAAGGGTGAGTGACAGTGGATTAATATCATTTTCGAAAAATAATTCTTTTTGCAGTTTTTAATATTTTTTGATTAGAATTTTCTTAACTTTATTAAAAATATATTTTTGGATTTCTAAGGGTCCTGATGGTCACACAGTCCTGCATATAGCAGCCCGTACGGGAAACTTGGAAATACTTCGGTTAATCGTTCATAGTTACAAAGCCTGTAAAGACGTTTCACAATTTCTTAGTTTCATAAATGCTCAAGACGATGGCGGTTGGACAGCCATGGTTTGGGCGGCCGAATTGGGTCATACGGATATAGTGAGGTATGCAAAAATATACACATACATACAAAACGATATTTTTGTATCATAATTATATAAATATTTTATTGCGAACAGCTTACTATTACAACAAGGTGCTGATCCCAATATCTGCGATAATGACAATAATACAGTGTTACACTGGGCGGCATTACAAAATCACGATTTAGATACAATAACAGTATTATTAAAGGCAGAAATTAATTGTAATATACAAAATGTTGAGGGAGAAACGCCACTGTAAGTTGTAATTTAGAAATGTTTAAAATTTAATTTCCCAAACATTTTAAAATTGCAGCCACATTGCTTGTCGTCTTTCGAGTAAAAAGCTCTGCCTTTTATTAATTTTCAATGGTGCTGATTTGATGTTACGCAATCGTTCTGATGAACTACCCTACGACTGTATACCCGATGAACATTCGGATTGTGCACGCCACGTTGGCTTTCAAATGGAAATGCATGCTTTACATCGCAGACGTTCGAATATTGTTTGCGGTGATATAAGCAATGGTCGGGAATTGTGTCCAATACAGGCTTTGCGTAACGAAAATAATATAACACCAGTGGAGGAATCGGATCAATTATTGATGCCCGATTTCCGTTATATAACCGAAACAATAATTCTGCAAAATTCAGTGCAAATTGATCAAAGGATATCACAAATGCGCATTTGCAATTGCTCTGATGGGTGAGTATAAAATAAACAATAATACTAAATTATGAAGCAAGCAATTTTCGTTCTCAATAAATTAGCCGTTTATTTTGAATGCGAGGAAAGTTCCTTCATCATATAACCATTTACGTTGTCCTCGTAAATTGTTTATATATATTTTAAATTAAAAATATTATTGGCACTGTTTTCTGCTTCGATTAAAGTGAAAATAAGCGATTTTTCATTACATTGAATTCAATCAGAAAAAAAACACATGAAAGAACTTTCTTTCTCTGAAAATAAATGGTTTAGATGTAAAAAAATTTAATTTTATATGCATCGAGCCATAAATTCATGTATCGTTACCTTAATATAAAAAAGTCCTAACTCATTATTTATTTTCAAATCGCCAATTTATCATATATCGATAATTAACCCTCTAAGAAATCGGTATAAAAAACGCAATTAAAAAAAATAAAAATAATTGGACGTTTTTTCAATATTAAGGTAACGATATGTATAAATAATTCCACTAAAACGTATTAAATTTTTCTGTATTTCTTTGTTAATTATTATCTTTTATAATATAAAATTAGTAAATATAATTTTAACTTTCTGTTAAATATTTTACTCAGCTGCACTACGGATCGATGTCAATGTACGGGAGCCTCAGATCGCACTTGGTATACTGCCGAAGGTCGTCTAAGTTCTGATTTCAATTTTGAAGATCCTGCAGTCATATTTGAGTGCAATGATGTCTGCAATTGCAACAAGGTACTAAAACGTTTGTTTATTTTTATATATTTCTATTAATATTTTCTATGTGCATTTATTTAGCGCTTTTGCAAAAACCGTGTTGTACAAAATGGCATTACTATTCCTCTGCAAGTAATTGAATGTGAGGACACCACTAAAGGCTGGGGAGTTCGCACTATGGTTCATATTCCAAAGGGCAGCTTTGTTGCTGTTTATACCGGTGAAATACTAACAGAAATGGAGGCTGATCGTCGCATGGATGATTCGTACTTTTTTGATTTGGGCCATAATCATTGTATTGATGCAAATTATTATGGTAACGTCAGTCGTTTCTTTAATCATTCGTGTGAACCGAATATTGTGCCAGTCAGAGTGTTTTATCATCATCAGGACTATCGCTTTCCTAAAATATCGTTTTTCACATGTCGCGACATTGAGGTGGGAGAAGAGATTTGGTAAGTTTGAGTGCTAACAAAATGATAAAAATTCAAATAAAAATTAAGCTTGTATAGAAATGCAATAAAAATATGTTACATTTTGGAAGCTTTAAAAAGTTTTCGAACTTTTTTGAGTATCAGCGCATTGATCCCAATAACGAATTGAAAATTTTAAATAAGTTTTCTAAGATGTTGTCATTTTCGTACCGTGTTTTTCGGTTTCATATTAAAACTAACCAAAAGTTCTTTTCAATAAAAACTAAAAATTAAAAATCTTTTTGGTTAGTTTGGGTAACTTTATGCATCGCATAGGATCCATACTGATTATTTGAGTTGTTTTTTTAGTAATTTTTATTATGAAAGCTTTTACAATAAATCATTGTTTTATTTTTTCTAATTAGTTTTGATTACGGCGATAAATTTTGGTCTATCAAAAATCGTTACTTCATCTGTAAATGTCAGTCCACATCATGCCGTTACTCCAGTTTGCTTTTGGAAAATGGTGATGATGACATGGATGTTGATGAAATAGCACCGATTACTCTAAATGAAACACAAGCAATAACTTTGACATCTTCAAATTTAACATCAGCCTCCAACTCGGCCCTAAGTTCTACTACTACCATCGTACCCACAGCGCAACAGCTGCAGCAACAACAACAAATACTACAAGCTGAACTTTTGCTACCCAATAACAATGAACTCTCTATAATTCCTATAAACTCCTCCACTTCATTAGCATCATTGCCCACAAACACAACAAACGGAACTCCTTAGCTTATGGACATACAAAATTATTCCATTATAATACTATACGAAAATTAAGTCACACACATACACACACACTCACACACATATACACAGTCAACATGACAAAAAATAACTAAAATAATTTACTTAAATAATTAACAACCGCAAATGTTAGGTTTCCTCTTCCGTTTTTTCTACGCTTTAGGTGTTTGAAAAAAAAGATGCTTTTGATGTTTTTGATGTCATAGGAAATTTTTATTTTTTCATTAGCTTAAGAGTTTCTAAAGCTGTTTTTTTTTAAGTAAAAAGTAAGATTAAGAAAATTCAGAAATTTTAAAAAAATTTTTTAGAGCATGAAATTTTTATCCCAAGAAGCATTTCGTTTAATTTTTTTTAACCAAAAACATTATTTATTTCTAAAATACGCTTTCAATTTTGAAAAAGCTTTTATTTTTTAACCACAATTTTGTCACTCAATAGTATTTTATGTTGCAAAAAACGTTCAGAGTCAACTTTAGAATTTTTAAATATTTTTTTTTAACACATTTTTGATTGTAAACAAAGTTTTCTAAAAAATAATATTAGCATCTCTTTAAAGCTTTTAAAATCTTGCCTTAAATTAAACTGAAATAATTACCATTTGGAGTTAACAAACTCAATTCTTATGAATAATTTTCAAAATAAAAAACAAAATATTTTACAACTTTTTCAATTATAAGTTTTGAGTTTTTGCAAATGAAAATAAAAATCACTTATGGTGATGTTATGAGTTTTTACTAAAGCTCCTTTTTTATATTTAAAAAAGACTTTGTTTACATCTTTTAAGCTATCTAAAAAATCGCTTTTAGGATTTTGATGTGGGTGCACTATTTTGTGGCATTTCTTAAAAGCAGCTTTCAAACAAGTAGATCTATTACAAGTCTGTTAAAGCACTTGGCATTTAGATTTTTGTTTTAAGCCTTAAGTGATACATATTTAGAAAACATCTTCTTTATTTTGAACTTATTTTAATTTTTAAAAAACGCTACTAATTTAACTTGTTACCGAAAAAGTTCTTCGTAAATTTGTTATGTTGAAAAACTAAAAGCTTTTAAAGTTTTTTTTTTCATATTATATTCCTAATTTCAACTAAAAATCCCTAAAATGCATCACAAAGTTTTTTCTTTTATTTTTATTTAAAGATTTTCGTTCATTTTGTTACACAACAGCTGCCATATAAAATAAAGCTTTGAAAGCTTTTAGCCCTTGGAAAATGTTTTCTTTAAGAAATTGATTAAAATTAAAAAAAAAAAAAAATAAATACAGAAATTTATAACCATAAGTGCCTAAAATATAGTAAAAACAAAAAACCTTCAAATAATAATAAAATTTTATTTTTAAATTAATTAAATAAAAGTTCTTGATTTGATAATAAAATCAAACAACAAAATAGTCAATTAGTTTTATAAGTCACTTTAATTATAGTTTATAGTCTTATAGAGTGGACCGCTTAAAGTTGGCCCTTGTCCATTTGTATTCTAAGGAGCAAAACCGGAAGGTTGCTTGCACTAAAAGTATAATAAATTTTAATTATTTTCTCTCCTTTTTTATGTTTTATAAAATTTAACAAAATAATATATTTAATTTCCAAAGAGACTGCATTATAGATTTCGTTGTAGTAGTTTTGTTTTTTATTTTAAGAAAATTTATAATTGTTTTGTTACTAATATTATTATTTTTCTCTATACATATTTGTTTTGTTTTAGTTTAGAAAAATCTTATTTCCTGCTTTTTTTATAGATTTAAGAATGAACTTAAGAAAAACCGTTTGAATATTTTTAAGAATTTATATAATAATTAAAAAATATCATATTTTTTTGAGAAAACTTAAAATTCTACCTTGAGAATTTACAATAAAATTGAGAAGTTTTATTCAAATACATGATAAGAAAATTTCGTGTCTGTAACTGGATCGAGAAAAAACTTTTAGACAAAATTAAGAAATAATTGGAAAAATTTAATTATTTTGAAAATATTGTATTTTAAACGACTTTATGAAAAAAAAAAGTAGTAGAAATACTACTTATGGACATACTAAAAACTTTTCATATAAAGATTTCCCTGAAAAACATAGCAAATTTTTTGCAACTCAAAAAAAGGTTTCCTAAGATCTCAAAGTGTCGAGATCCGTTGAAAATTGCATATAATTTGAAAAAGTTTTTCTTAATTTTAATTAATTTCAATAAAAAATCAGTATTAAAAAATTTATTAAAACTAATACGTTTTGATAAAAAATAATTGAAAAAATTCACTTTAATTAATTCATTAAAAAAAAATTTGAATATAAAACATTTTCGGCATACATACGTTCATAATTTGTTACGAATAAAATTAGTAGTAAAAATACTACTTTTTAAAAAACAAGAAATTCTTAAATTACAACTGTTCGCTAAAAGATTGAAGGGTGATTTTTTTATATACATGTGACGCGCAAAATAGAACGGGACCTAAGTGTTAAAACCGGTTTTGTTCAGGAGAGCCATTTTAAAGATTTAAATACGTGTATCTTTGGTGTACCATCACTTTCATAAAACGCGCATATCTCTGGGATCGGTCTCAGTCGATGCTCCACATCAAAAAAAAAAAAAGAAAAAAGTGAAAATTGATTTTTTACCCTTAGGTCCCTTTCTCTATGCGCTGTCACACATATGTAATGAATACAAACATAAATACATACATATACATATAATTAAAAAGGCAGTAAATATACTAAGTTTTTGTAAAATGTTTTTAAAAAACAACTACATGAGTTTGAAAACAAAAGTTATCATATTCAGGACTTTTATAATTCAAATAATTCTTAATTTTGTTTTCTAAAATTTCTTAATTTTCTCTCAAAGTAAAAAAAAAAATTCACTAAAAAATTCTAAAGTATCTACTAAACAACATAATCACATCTAATGAAAATACATTAATAAACTTTATCCCTAGAAATACTAAATACATACACAGGTAGTTAAACAAAAAATTATGTATAACAAAAAAAAAAGTACATAACTCTAAACTTAAACAAATATATGTAATTTACATGTAAGCATTTTTTGCACTTTTAGAGCAACTTTCATAATCAATTTATACATGTAATTATTATAAGTTGAAACAACTATTTTAAAAAAATCAACAAATTTAAAATATAGTACACATACTTACATACTGCATACAATAACTCTTAAGAAATTATTATACCAACCATGAGATAATAAAATTAATTTCAATATATTCTTCATATATTTAAAGAAATAAAAAAAAGAAAATAAAACTATAAGCAAAAATCAAATAAACTTATAAATATCTCTAGATATACATATATGTATGTATATTCCTTAAGAAAAATCTTATATAAATCATACAACAACAAACAACAACAATAATTATACTATTTTAAATGTTTTTATTAGTCCTAAAAAGTAAATAAAAAAATGAATAAAAAAATAAAGTTTATGAACAAAATATATAAAAGGAATTGTTTAAATTTAAAAATCCAATCAATATTTAAACAGCTTAATCACAACAGAGTCCACTGTGGCAGTGGTCACTTTTCTAGTTATAAAATTGTATTTGATGAAACTCAAAATGACAGAGCAAAAAATTCATACGAATTTTAAAAGTAAAACTGAGTAGCTAAAGGGGATTTTTATTTCATATGGGCGTGGCACTTCACAGTTCTACAATCAATACACTTTTATAATTGCAGGAAATTCGAGTACATACATACATATGTATGTATGTGGAAAGTTTTATTTAAACTGCTTTAGTAAAAGTAAATAAAAAACGGTATGTACTCTGTATGGGCATGGAACTGCCCACTTTTTCTATCATAAAATTTGTGTATAACGGAAAACCTAAATTGTGGGCGGAAAGTGTCATTAGAGTCAGTTAAGTAGAACGAACTGAAAGATATGTATGTATG
This sequence comes from Lypha dubia, assembly GCA_947311025.1. Lineage (NCBI taxonomy): Eukaryota > Metazoa > Arthropoda > Insecta > Diptera > Tachinidae > Lypha > Lypha dubia. Next base: position 4,256,407 of record OX371262.1, on the reverse strand, counting down.
TACGTACTTTTGTATGTATGTATGTATATTGAATATAGGAGTGACACTGCCCTTTTTCGTATTACATATACACTTTTCAAATCATTAAATTTTGTTGTCGAAAGAATGTGCATGCAAAGTTTTACTTACATAGGTACATATGTATGTACATACATACGTGTAAATATGTATGTACATACATATACATACATACAAACATGTGTATGGCTATGATTATTTACTTACAGAAAATAAATCAGTTTTAAAATTTATTAACAGCAATGCACTGAAATTAAAGCAAATACATATGTACATACATACATACATACATATACAAATTATCTCGTTGCACGGCTGCGAAGTTATAGAAAGATACAATAAAAAGCACAGAAAGATTGTCCCTGCATGTGTGTGACACCTACATAAATCCATACATACATACATACACATAGTATATGCACTCAATATACATACTTACATAAGTATGTAAGTATGTACTTATTTTGTCATCAGTTTCTGTTTCAATTTCATTGAAGAAACACGTGTTATAATTATGCTAAAAAAGTGCTTGTGATTTAATTAAAAAATTGTAGAGAAATAGTTGGTCCCTGGATATAAAAATTATATCAAAATAAAGCTAAGAATCCTCACTTTAAGTGTATGTAAAAATATTTTCGAAAAGTTTAAGATTAATGTGCAAAAAATCAGTGTTACAAATGTGCATTTTTCCTTAAAAAATGAATCAATGCAAAGCAAACACACAAAGTCATCCCGTTATTTCGCAGCGCTGTTGTCGTTAACAGACATAATAAAAAGCAGAGAAAAAGAGTCGCTGTATGTTGTTTATGACTATGTATGTATGTGTGATGTGCACTCAATCAGTTAGAGCTTAAATTTCATCCAAGAAACACGTGCAGTATTTATATGAGAAAGTGCTAGTGATTTAATTAAAAAATTGTAGAGAAATAGTTGGTCCCTGGATATAAAAATTATATCAAAATAAAGCTAAGAATTCCCACTTTAAGTGTATGTAAAAATATTTTCGAAAAGTTTAAGATTAATGTGCAAAAAATCAGTGTTAAAAATGTGGATTTTTCCTTAAAAAATGAATCAATGCAAAGCAAACACTCAAAGTTATGCCGTTATTTGGCCGCGCTGTTGCTGTTGGCAGATAAAATAAAAAAAAAGAGATAGACATTCGCTGCATAGTGTTTGTTAGTGCTCAAAAACTAAAACTTAGTTTTTGGATATACCTACACTTACATATGTATGTATGTGTTATAAACTCCTAGTGCTTCAATATAAAATACATATCTAAAGTATTAATAACATCCTCGATATAAAAATAATATCAGAACAAAAAAAAAATGAAAAATGTTAATTTTTAATAAAAAATTTTTATAAATGCCGATTTAAAGCTGTGTTGGCCGCCGGCAGAGGCAGGTGAGTGTTTGTTTTGTTTTATACTACATGCCTATCGCAAATTTATCTTGAATTGATAATTTGTAAACCATGCATGCTTCCGCGTGATTAATTACACGTTGAAGTTTGTACTCTGATGATTTTAAATAAAATATTGCCAAAGTTTCTTTAAAATAGATTTTATTTTCAATGAAACATGCAATACAAACATATGCATATTTTAATTTTGTCATAATTTTTATTATAAAATTTAAATGCATTTTATTAACACATATCAGCTTAAAGTTTATAAAGTTTTAAGAACTGTTTTATAAAGCCAAAAATCTAAAATACAAAATATAGCTTGTCTTATTATTTGTTTTTTTTTTTTTTTTATTTTATGTTTTGTTTGAATTATTTGCACAAAAGTCTTCCATTTTATTTACAAAACTAATTATAATTATTTGTTAAAAAGTTTTTAAACTTAAATGCTATGTAGGTATATGAAAATTTTCTATAAATGCTGGACAGACATCCTGTTAAAAGAATTTTTGTTGTTAAAAGAATTTTTCCAACTTAAACGTACAAATATTTAATTATTTTTATTATTTCAAAACTTTTAATAATAAAGACTTCTTGTTTTGTTTTTTTAGTTCAAAGATTAAATGCAATAAAATTAAGCACAATTTTAAATAAATTAATAATAAATAAATTAAAAATAGTTAGAATAAATACAAAAATTGAAAGCTTTTCCTTGTTTTTAATATTTCAGAAATCAGTCTCTATGAAAGTTTTAAAACTTGTTTGCAATTTTAAATAATTTTAAAACTTAATAGAAAGTGATTTTTTAATGTAAGTATATATGTATATAGACAAAAAGCTCCATTTGCAAAAGTATTAAGCTTTTCCAGATAAAGACAGATACAAAAATAGCAAGTTTTGTGCATGGATTTTTTGAAAATTAAATTATAAATTATTTTAAAAAAAGCTTTTAAAGCCTTTTCTAGGTTACCAGCTTTTCTATGACTTTTAAACCTTCACAAAAATTTTGAAATGAAACAAAAAGCTTTATAAACTTTGTTTATAATCTATGTATGTAATTCAAAGCTTAAAAGCTTTTGTTACAAGTGTTCATTAAGGCTTAAGTTTTATGATAAAATTAATCGTATCTATAGATGAAGCTTAAATTAACATTTAAAATAACTAAATTGCCTTTGATTTTGCCTATAGGCAAAAACCTTAAAATATATTGTCCATTAAGCTTTTTTTATCTTGTTAAATTGTTTAGGTAGTACAAATATATAATTAATAGTAGGAAGTTAACTAATATTGATTTGTTAATGTTATGTTTAAAAATGTGCGTGAGAGTGTGTGTGTGTGTGTGTGTGAGCGTGTGTCTGGTTATATTGTTTTTAACTAAAATTTACGTTTTAATACTTATGCTACAATTTTATGGGGTTGCATCCATTTTTTCATATAGTACATAAACAAGGTGGAAATGTATAGTAGAATCATCAAGGCACAGGTGACGGCCAACGCCAAAACAGAGGTCTTGGTGGGACAGGGTTCAATGATAGTGACAGTCTTATCTGATTAACGAAAAAAGAACAATATTTAGGCAAAGACTTAAAAACATTATTATAAAAAAAAACGTAGTAGATCTATTTGTTTTTTGATCATGCATGGTACAAAGCTTTTCAATACAACAGTAGAGCTTTTCAAGCTTTCGGTTAAATATGCATTTTGAAAACAATCATTGTATTTCTTTCTTAAATATTTACACATTTTAATTGCTTATAAACGTGTTAGTACAACACTAACCTTTTGCAAAATCTGTGCTTGGATCTGACTTGAAGAATTCACGTTTCTCATCACCAAAGTCCAACACCAAAATTTCCTGTGAAATATTCATATCGTCATCAGTTTCCTTAGTTTCGTTGCTATTACAAAAAAAAAATTAAATAAAAATATATTTAAAAAAAGCTTTCACACATTTTTATAACTTAATTACCTGTCCACTGAACGACGACGTCTTCTGCCCAAGGATTCAAACGATTCCATATTCCATTCACAAACGGCTGGCTCGCAAGGACCCAAACAATACTTAACATTACATTGGAAGATAACGCCGTAGCTTTCGGTAAAACGAAAAGCTTCATATGTTGACTGTAATGCATTGCCATCGGCTGTAAATCCAGGGAAAATTGTGGGATCAGCGGGACATCCATCATCGTCGATAATTTTAAAGCTGGTCCGTGCATCTTTAGCCATGGCAACACAAGAACGAGCAAAAATGCCATAAGGAGCTTTTAATAGAGAGAAAAAGTATTAAAAATAAACATTATTAAAAAAGCTGTTCTCATAGAAATAGAATACAAAAAAAAAAAACTTACTATCTTCTGGAATTTCAATGCGGAAGTTCAAACGATCACCAATGCGTACAGTTTCAACCTCACGTTGGCGTGTATCCAAAATACGAATTCTTGGTGGTGGAGCTTCAGGCGACGAATTGATATGAATCATTTCGGGATCACGTATGGGCATCATGCCGAATGTTATATTTTTGGAACTCATGTCATAAGTACACTTGACTTTATAGATTTTATCGGCCTTGGTCATGACAACGCTGTGATGTTGCAAAACTACCGTGTTGGAATAGACACCAGTCTGGTAGCAAAGAATAAGAAAAATATTAAAATAAAATTATGTTGTTAATAAAAAAACAAATTTACCACACTTTGTGTATTACAATCCTGCCCGGCCATTGTTAAATCCAAACGAAAAGCGTCCGAGTTAATGACATCAATGTTGCAAGTTTCAGAGCGACCTAAAGCATAAATGCGGCCATTGAAGGGTTTGTTGGTGCGTACTTGTACGGCAATGCGGGTATCTTTGCAATGTACCGAAACTGAAATTAAAGAAGAAACAGTTTTAGTACAATTTTTCTGTAAACAGCAGTGTAATGTTTAATTTTAATAATGTTCAGGGCTGGGAATTTTGAACTTACCATCATAACAAGTACCGGTCTTATCACAATTTACATCATTACGTGTAATATTTAAACTAGGATCCTCAGTCGTATCGAAAGTAATAGGCAAAGTATCAATTTTTTCAAGCGACGAAGGACCACCAGCAGCTGAATTGGTTCCAGCTCCTGATTTATCGCAAACATTTTCAAAATATTGTCCGATAGGCTCACCATGATCGATTAATGGACGTTCATGATTCAAGTAAGTAGAAGGACCATCTGGTAAAGTTTTGTGATCCAAATGATATAAACGACAATTGTATTGAGCTCCCTGTGGCTGGCCTAAATACAAGAAGGAGCGACACAAGAATTCCGATTCGATTTCACATGCTAAACGGCAGGCTGATTCCGAAGTAACCTGCAATTCTTTGTCGGTGTAGTAGTGAAGCCCAACATATTGTGCCACCTTTTCTTCAGACACACCTACTCGAGCATTAGCAAAAGAGCGCGTAGACTTGCAGGCTTGCTGAGGCTTCAGGCATAGATTTTCAAAATAGTCAGTACCTTGTGCATCCACTAGCTGCACAAATTGGCCACCACTGCGTCTGTCAGTGTCAGACAAGACGCATTTCATACTATTGTAATCATATTCGACTGAACGGCAGACAAACCGTTTCTCATTAAGACAGGCGGAAAGACATGCCTCCTTGGTGCTCGTATAGATGAGAGCATTATCATTGCCTCGTATCACTTTGTTCGGAACACGCTCAAACGACCATGGTCTATGGCAGACATTTTCACTACGCAACTGCAGCTTCACCATATAGTACATATTGGCTGAACGTTGCGGAGCTGCTGAGGGATTGTGAGCAGATGAATCATTTTGCAGTTGACAGTGTGTCTCCTGGGAGGGTGACAATGGATTGACTACAAAACTAAAGGCAGCTGCTTGACAATCGGCCTCTTCGCGACACCAACCCTGACATTCGTACAGAGACAAATTCTTTACACTGTAGTAGGTGGTGCCGGCAAAATCAAAATCCGTTAGCTTTTCAAAAGCCATGCGTGCCGTAGCATAGGAGGGCAACACTATGAGAAGAGAGCATAAAGCTATAATCACGCTTGGTGAGAGGGATCGCATACTGCCGCTATTGTGAATCAGGGAAATCAGTCGCATCTGAAAATGGAATACATACATATAAAGGGAAATGAGTTTTGTTTAATTTTTGATGGATAGATTTATTAAAATACTCAAACAGGTTTGTTGTCTAAGTCTTTTTTTTTCGTGGATTCACAAGATAATTGTTTTTTTTTAAAGCAAAAATGGGTCTTATTACGAGTGTCGTTGTCGTAGTCGAAGTTTAACGAAAGCAATGTAAAACTTACATCGAACGTTGCCATATTTTACAGAATTCGTCACTATAACGACACTAGTAATAAGTCCGAATATCCCGATTTCTTCTTTCTTAATAGGGGAAAGAAAGAACTTCATAAAATCAGTAAAATTTTAGGTATACAAAAACTATTAGGGGAATTTTTGATTTTAATACCTTAAATTAATTTGTATATTATTTTTTTGTGCATTTGACATTTCTGTTACAGAATAAGCAAAAAACACAGTCGAGTTACGAGTTACGCCTTTTTTATATTAAGCCATCGATATATATTTTTTAAAATAGAAAAATTGATGGCAAGGCATTTTTTTAAAATAAAAAGCTTTTCAAGTCCTAGGGGCTGTGCACATATTACGTAACGCTCAAAGGGGGGTGGGGGGTAAAGATTTGTCACGGATTGGAAGTTTTGCACCAAAAAATTATTAAAAAGCGTTACGCGGTGGGGGGGGGGGTATAAAATCTCTGAAAACAGCGTTACGTAATATGTGCACAGCCCCTTATTTCGTTTTGGAATTTTTCTTTTATGCCGTTACTCTGGTAAAAAAAGAACGAAACCACAACTTTTTCTATCATTAACATTAAATACGAAAAAAAAAACGAACGACAACAAGCTCTGCGGTTTTTTGTTAGTAACAAAAAACGGTTAAATCAGTTAGAACATCCAGTTTGCCATTGTAATGAAGCAATGTTTCTAAACTAGACAAAAAAAACTTGCAAAAACATTTCTCTTTTTACTGTTTGACTGCTACTACACTGTTGAAATCTGTTGCTCAAATAAATGTATGTTTGAAAGCCTAAAGCTAACATTTAACTCATACAAATGATGTCTTTTAAGTTCATTTAAGGTCACATGCAAAAAACAAAAAGTCGACTCTTTTCAGCCTTTAGAATATAAAGTTGCATAAACAAATAACGTTTTCATCTAGCAAGTATTTTTTCCACTTCTAAGTAGTCAAACATAGCCGTTGCTTTACACTGCTCCTGAATTAATTTGTGAAAAAATTTATTTGAGAAAAAGAAAAATCAAGACTCTAATTTATATAATCAAATTACTAATAATACTAATATACATTATTTCTCTTCTTTTAAAGAATTATTATACAATGTTGTGATTTCTTTTACACATCTTAACTGAACTAAACTTTGGAAATTTATTGTAAAGTTAGCATGTATTTCGTTTCCATTTATTTACGAAATCATTTAGATTTTCTTGAATATTTTCCTAAACAATAAAGATTTTTCATTTACATGATTGTTTTTTGCCCTTAAGCTTAGGCCATTGTACATGCAGTTCTGTTCTCTACTTTTTTTTTTCTTCTTATCGTTCTACAACATGTAAATAATAGAACTCTTTGAAACCCTGTATATTATAATATATAATTTTTGTGTTTATTGTAGCATAAAATAGTTTATGCTTGAGTTCATGATCTAAGTAATTAGATATTATTTTTTTCATTCATGATTTCTAGTTTAATTCAAAAGTTTTATAAATAATGATTTCTTAATAGAAAAATGAAGAACAGAAACACTAAAACTTTTTGAAAAGCATAAGAAAATAAAAATTATGGAAAATAAAAATACTATTTCTATATTAAAACAGTATCTGACTGAGTTACTTGATCTAAATGTAGGCTGGAGAGAGAGTTTATAAAAAAGAAATTATTAGCAAGTCTGAGGAAAATAACGTCCCCGACCATTTTATGTTGTAATTTTTCAATGAAAGAAATCGAGACTAAACAAAGAGCATAAAATATATCCGCCCCAAATTTAAAAGCACTTTTGCAGTAGTAATTTTCGGTTGCCAAATTTTTTAAAACTGAAGCTTTCTTTTTAAATATAAAATATTTTCATGGTCTGGGGTGTTGGCTGACACTGTCTGCTGTCTTTTCGAATTATTGAAATATCTGGTCAGAGGAACTAAATGTGTGGGCACAAGTTTCTTAAGAATACTAACAGTGGGCGTGGCACTTCCCGCTATTGTAATCATTGGAATGTATTTTCAGTACAGCTGAATATCTACATATATACAAAGTTATAAAATAATCCAATAATCTAGTTGTAGTTGATAAAAATATAATTTTGTGAGGGCGTGGCAATTCTTCTTATTCTATTCATCTAAATAAATTCATCATAGCAACTTAATTTGCTTACAAGATTTTTTCGCACGAATCGATTCAGGAGAAGTAGTATTATTTTGTAAGGGCGTGGCACTGCCCACTTTTGTAATCATTAAAATGTAAAGTCAGTAGAGTTCAAACTGTATACAAAGTTTCATAAAAATCTATTCATTGCAAATGGCTTAAAATAATACCTACTTTGTAAGGGCACGGCACTGCCCACTTTTGTAATCATTAAAATGTAAAATCAGTACAGTTCAAACTGTATACAAAGTTTCATAAAAATCTATTCATTGCAAATGGCTTAAAATAATACCTACTTTGTAAGGGCGTGGCACTGCCCACTTTTGTAATCATTAAAATGTAAAGTCAGGCGATATAAAGTTGCATGCACAGTTTAACAAAGGTTGGTTAAGAAAATTAAGATAAAAGGAATATTTAAAATTTTTAAGGTGTGGCACTGCCCACTTTTTAACGATTATACATATATTTTTTTTAAATAGGACCATCACTCAGGGGATGACCCCTCCGTATGGAGTGCACTGTGCCGGAACTCCGGGAGAGGATTAGGGTAGAGAAATAGATGTTGAAAATTTAGCAGACTTAACTCTTTCAAAACTCTGCTTTGCGCGTTATGTTAATTTTTAAGGCAGCGTTGAGGCGCCTCCGGTGTTAAGTAGATACATTAACTTTGTTAAGCTATATTAGCAGGCATTTTATTACTTGTTTTACTTCGCCGATTTTTCTGCTAACCAACGAAGGAGGGCGATGTTGTGTACATTAGCTTGGAACAGCATCAATCGCTGTCGGAACAGTTTTTTAGTGACCAGTGCTATGCCTTCAGCACTTCAATAGTCCGACAACAATTAATACAATGTCTCACTAATGTACATTAGAGAAATTATTGTTGTTGATTTACTTGCTCTGGCCAGGGTTTGAACCCAGGCCCCAAGTCATTGTTTGCTTAGTAGTCAACGCGCTAACCAGTTCAGCCAACACCACCCTCTCTATTGTTTTGTTTTGACAATTCATTGTATTTAAAAAGTTTGATGAGGATCGGCTTGGTATATGTTATAATTAAAATTAAATTCATTTTTTATATGGGTGTGGCACTGCCTACTTTTCTGATTCCAAAACTATCTTTAGCGGTTAATTCAGTGTGTGTGTGTGTGTGTAAGTACCTTTAATAAAAATGGGAGTGGCACTTATATTAACAATTAAATGTGTTCTTTGCACTTTCATGGCCATCAGTTAATTAGAAGAAATTGTAACTATTTATCTTGTTTGTTTCTTAAGTCTTTTGTTTTGTGAAAAATACTTTCCAATCTACTATAACTCTCTGCTAGATTTGCTAAATTTCTAAGTTCCGTTCGTAACTTCAAGTCTTTTCTTTTATTCAAAAAAGAACATTTTAGATTTCATCTCAAACTATTTAATTGGCCATTTAATTTGACATTTTAATTTATAGTTTTGTAATCACAAATTTGTATGTAAGTTTGCTTCTTAAGTATCTGTGTTACATATGAAATTTCCCCATATTTATCAAACATTTAATTACTTTTGACATACAACACTAGCCCTTAAATGATCTACGAGACGCACATTTAATCTTGTTAGTACTTGTTAGTATTAAATAATATTTTGTATCAATTTATGTTTTACTATTTGAACACACACATGTTAAGCAAGCAACACTTTAAGAAAACCAACAAAACGACAAAAATCTTTATAATAATTTTCTTTTCCTTGTTTTTTTTTTTCAATATGTATTGCATTGTTTGTGTCGTTTATTGTTATTTTTATTATTTGCGTTGTGGCATTGCGTGTTCCTGCCTAGTAAATATTAATCATATACTTGTAATATTAAACTTTGGCACAGAAAAAGACATGGCGGCAGAGAAAAAATATTACATTAATTGCCCACACAGTGGCAAAAAGAGATCTTAAAGTAAATTATTTTAAATGAAATAGAAAGATTGTTTTTGCTTTGATTGCTGCTGGCTGTTGTAATAACTTCTACGTGAGATACAGAGCTGGAAAGGTATGCGTTTTGATGAAAGTAGGAAAACAGGATATAAATCGTGGATGCTAAAGATTTCGTACAGGACTTTTTATTTAAATTTTCTTTTGAAATTTAATAAATTAGGCTAAGGATCATCAATTGATATTATTAATTAATTGAAAAATTAATTAGAAGACAACTTTGGTAGTGAGCAACATGGTGTTTTCGGAACAACTTCTCACTAAATTCCAGCTCATGTGCAACCGAAGAAAACCTCACCAAAAGCTACCATTAGGGGTAGCATGACGCCCGCCAATATATTCCATTCCTTTTTCATATTCATTAATTTTTAGATTTAAGATTTGAAAAACTTATTGATGTTTCAAACTATAATTGAAGATTCAATAAACAATAAAGTTATCAAAAAATAAAAAAAAATATTCATTCTCCAAACGTCATCAGAAGAGTCCCATGTAGGAACAACTATTCTCTAACTATTACCATATAAATTCATTCGAAGGGCTTACCGAGATCGGTTAAGTGGTATGGGTAGTTGACATAAGATAATGTCTGGAAAAAGCACAGTACCAATGTGTGGTTAATCGTGCCTCCCATGGGAAAGAAAATTGGACAGAGCCAAGGCCATTAAAGTAAAAATATTTGCTCGAAACTTCTGCTAAGAAAATTTATACTTTAAACTTCCGGGACTAAACAAGATTATTATTCGAAAAGTAGACAGTAACATGCATGCTTTGTAGTGGGTTTCTTTATAAGAACTGTTAATAAAGATTAATTAAATGATTAATTAAAATTAACGGGGTCATTTAATAACTTTCAGAAATTTTAAATTTGTGTTTATCAATTAAAACATCCCAATATTTACAAATAATTCACATGATTATAATTATCACATGATTTTCAATACATTCCATTCCACTACTGCTTAGGAGTTTTAATAATAAAATATTTTTTACTTGTTATGGCCAGATGTTGTGAAAATCTTTAATAATTTTACTCTTTAGTTGGCAAGTGATACATTTTATTAAAGCCAGCATGTAGTAAATTAACTGTAGGATGTTGCACGGCAAGACATCAAGTTTTTTTTTCTGTTTTCTTTATTTTAACTGTTTTGTAATGTTGATGATTCTTTACGTATTCTTTTTATTTTCATAGGCCAGAAATATGTATATATTTTTTTTTAAATTATAAAAACAAATTACTTACATTAAGGTAATTACTGATGATAGAAATTTCCAGATAGAAGTTTTGTAATTAAAAAAAACAGTTTAAACAACAAGAATTTGAACAAAACTAACGTGAAATGAAAAATAATAAAAATTTATTGAAACTAGACTGTTGACTAGAGATCCCTTAACTTAAAAATTAAATTGGACTTTAGGCAGGCTTTCAAAGTAGACTCTTCTTGGCTAAACTTTAAAAAAATAAAAATACAAAAACAAAAAGGTTAAATTTAAGGGCATAACAAATTTTGTATTCATATTGTTTTTTTTCTCTTTCCAAACAAAAGACTTAACACACAAACTTTGTAGTGTCAATATGTATGTATGTATATAATGACTTCAACAGCTTTTTCAATAAATTAGTTTTCTGTTTCTAAAAATAAATATTCTTATTATGCTGCTGGCTGCTGACAACTATTACCCTACTGCCCATTAAAATTCTTAAGAATTTCCATAACAATTATCAACAATAAAGCCTGTCTTTCTTCGTTCGCTTCATTCAAGCATTAAAGTTGAAGTGTGGAAAAAATTCTTGTATATTAAAATTTTGTGTATTATTATTTTAATTAAAATATAAAATGTCGACAACACCTTTAGATTGAGAAATTCTTTGAACAACATTGATATTTTCTACTCCTGTCCATAAGGCACGCATACAATAGTATCAAATGAAATTTGAAAGAGGAGATCTTACTGCTAGAAACTAATAAATAGAAATTTTGCATGAAATTTAAATAAGATTAAAAACTGAGTGATAAAAAATAAAAGGTTAAAGTAGAGCTTTTTTGTTCCTTTTTGTTTGCTGCTTTTTATCATTTTCAGTTTTGCTAAAATTTAATTGCTTAAAACACAATTAAATTGTCTCAATCCAATTTTTAAAAACGGAAATTCTTTAGTTTCTTGCCAATTTTATGCTAAAAATAATACATAAGTATACAGATTAAGCCCCACACCCCACAATTACTGTTACGAAATGTTAAAAAAAAAAACACATAAAAGAACACGAAATTAAATTGCCAGCAAAACAAAATAATCCTATGCTACAATTAGCATACAACCATCAAACACACTTGCAGTAGTAACAAAGATACGCTGGAATAAAAAAAAAAAAATAAACAAGAACAAAAACAAAAACAAAAACGAACCACTGCAACTGTAATCAATTTTATTGATTATTGATTGCAAAACAAAAAAGTGTAGCAACTGTAGAAAACACAAAATACAAAAAAGGTTTGCTTACAAAAAAAAAAACAAAAAAAAAAAAAAAAACATCCTAGTAGAATTGTATCTATAAACACCAGATAAGTGCTGGATAAGTTTTCAAACCTATAATAAACATTGTAAGACGTTTAAATGATATTTATGTGATAGATTTTTCAAATCTTTTCATAGTGCCTGCTGTGTTTCTTTATGCTGAATTCATTACAAGTCGTTCCTTTTTATAGAAAATTCTTTGAGTTTTTATACCAAGCCATCGTATATTGTATCTAGCAGTGATTTACTGTAGTTGTAGATTGTTGTGATTTTAACTTTAATTTTATTGCTAACAATGTTAATTGTTATTGTTGTTGTTATGTTAGTTTTCTTTAATAAATTTTTTTGTAGCGCAGAATAAATCTTCAAACGGATTTATGGGAATATTTTTTTTGGCGTTCTTTTACTACTCTCTTTGGTAAAGTGAGTGAAATATTGACAGATTTAGAATGAAATGTCGCCATTAAATTGACACAATAAGCTTTGATGATTTTTATTTTTTTTTCAATAGATAAAATGTTTGGATTTTTAGATTTATATGTAATTTGGGAATTGAAGTAAATCAAAAAGGAGCAAAAAAAAAAAAATAACATGATCAAAGAGATAGAAAGCTGTTTTTTTTGTTATAAAACGGTGTATAGTTTTTGCTATAGATCTAAATATACTCTTAATTATAAACTAGTGTATAACTTTTAGTATAGACTAGTATAAAGACTAGTGTATACTCCTCATATATCATGGTTGAATTAGTAGCATTTACTAGGGACTAATCTTCAAAGTTTACTATATATTAGTTTTATAGCATTTACTATAGATTAGAATTATAGCATTTACTATGGCCTAGTCTATATCAATTACCTTAGCTTTGTCTTTTCCTATGACTATCGATTATATTCAGTGTAGAATATTCTATAGCATTTACTATAGAAAACTCTATAGCATTTCTTTGGACATTTCTATATAGTTTTTCATAGACAAATGCAAAACATTTAATTTAGACCAGTCTATAGCATTTTCTTTATACAAATCTTTAGTTTTAATTGTAAAATATTCTATAGCATTTACTATAGAAAACCCTATAGCATTTACTTTAGCTAACTTTTTTGCATTTACTATAGAATAGTAATTGCTAAACCCAATTTTATGTATTTATTACGGACTAGTCTATAGCATTTACCTTAGATGAGTATTTTCCTCTGACTTTAAATTATGCTATTTAGTGTAGAATAGTCTATAGCATTTGCTATAGAAAACTCTATAGCAGTTACTTTGGACATTTCTATATAGTTTTTCATAGACAAATGCAAAGCACTTAGTTTAGACCAGTCGATAGCATTATCTTTATACAAATCTTTAGTTTTAATTGTTAAATATTCTATAGCATTTACTATAGAAAAGCCTATAGCACTTACTTTAGCAAACTTTTTTGCATTTACTATAGAATAGTAATTGCTATATCCAAGTTTATGTATTTATTACCCACTAGTCTATAGCATTTACCTTAGATTAGTATTTTCCTCTGAGTATAGATTACACTATTTAGTATAGAATATTCTATAGCATTTACAATAGTAATCTCAATAGCATTTACTTTAGGCAGTTCTATATCATTTTTTATAGAAAAATAAATATAATTTAATTTGAAATAGACTAGACTAATCAATAGCATTTTTTTATTCAAAACTTCAGTATTAAATATAAAATAGCATTTACTATAGAAAAGGCTACAGCAATTACTTTAGCTAACTTTTTTACATTTTCTATAGAATAGTCATTGCTAAATCCAAGTTTATGTATTTATTACGCACTAGTCTATAGCATTTACCTTAGATGAGTATTTTCCTCTGACTTTAAATTATGCTATTTAGTGTAGAATAGTAATTGCTAAACCCAATTTTATGTATTTATTACGCAGTAGTCTATAGCATTTACCTTAGATTAGTATTTTCCTCTGAGTATAGATTACACTATTTAGTATAGAATATTCTATAGCATTTACAATAGTAATCTCAATAGCATTTACTTTAGGCAGTTCTATATCATTTTTTATAGAAAAATAAATAGAATTTAATTTGAAATAGACTAGACTAATCAATAGCATTTTTTTATTCAAAACTTCAGTATTAAATATAAAATAGCATTTACTATAGAAAAGGCTACAGCAATTACTTTAGCTAACTTTTTTACATTTTCTATAGAATAGTCATTGCTAAACCCAATTTTATGTATTAAGGACTAAACTAAGCACTTACCCGTCTACAGTACTCACTCATCTATACCATTTGCTATAAACTAGGCTATAGTAATTATTATAGGCTTTTCTATATCCTTTAATGAATTTGCTTATAGATTTTTTGTTATAGCATTTGCTATAGACTATTATAAAGTAGTCTTAACCATTTAGTATTGGTTAGTCAGCAGTATTTATTTTAGACAAGTCAATATCAGTTTTTTACAAACAAATCTATTGCACTCACTATCGAAAAGTCTATAGCATTAGCTATGAGTTAGCCATTATTGCATTTAATATGGACTAGTCTATACTCACCTATATCATTTGCTATTAGCTAGTAGTAGTTATTAAAATTGTTTATATTTTTTTAGTCTTGTTATAGCATTATAATAGACTAGTCTTTAATATATCATTTACTATTGATTGCTCTATATCATTTACTTTAAACAATTTTATATAAATCTTTAAAATTTACTATTGATTAGTTCATAGCATTTGCTATAAACACGGTATGTGTAGGATTTAGTTTTAATAAATTTACTAATTAAGATATCTTCCCTATTTTTTTTTTCTAAAAATAGTACTACATATATTATATCTTATAAACTACTTTATAGCATTTACAACACTACTTTATAAGTTTTTTCTTTGACACGTCATTTGCTATTGATTACCCACCGATATTTACTATAATTGAAAAAAATGTTTAATCTATGCAATTTACTATTGTGCCTGATGTTAGAGTATTTCCAGAAGATCAGTCTAAAACCTTTGTAGCACACTCAATTATATTCAAATCTAGTCTACCATTTTTTTTATATATTCACACAATTTCTCATCTTTTGTCAAAATTAATAAAGAAAATTTTAATTGCAACTTAAACTTATACAAGAAAAAACCAATAAAACTACTAAAAAAACAAAATGTATTCATGTTCAAAATACATTTCGCTTCAATATCAACTTATATTATTGGCTTTTCCCTATAACAGCAAACACTTCTTGCATTTTCTAATAAAATTTATAAGCAACCATGATTGAACGAAACATTAATCGATTACGGAAAAATTTATTTGTAGAGATGCGTTACAGCTTTACAGTTTTGTGTTGAATAACCAGATCAAAAACAAACAAAATGAAAAGAAAAAAAATATAGATCTTGTAAAGCAGGCCCCTAAATACCACATGCTGTTTTAATGTAAACTCCAACTGGGTTTGAGTAGAAATGTGAAGATGACGATGACGATCATGACGATGATGTTGGGAATTATTGGACTAAAACATATCACTTGTTAAGAGCAGCCGAAAACAAAAAGAAAAAGACTTTAAAATTTTATAAAAAGCAAATTTTTTAGGAAACTGGAATAGTTTTATTTTCGTGCTTTTTGCACAACCTTGAGCTATGAAACGGCTTGTTTGTTTGTTTGTGTATGTGAGCTTGACCACAAATAAATTCTATCTTTTGCGTGGTTATATAATCAATTTCCGGTTTTATATTCTGTGGAAAATTCTGCATTTGAAGGTTTGCTTTTCTTTTAGATGTGAGCTTTGGTTTATGTGGGTGTAGTTTTAAAGATTTTTTTTTTTCAAGCGACCTGTTGCTCTTGTAGCAGAGATAATGATGTTATTTGATATTCTTCTGGAGTGGGTGTTAAGTGGCAAATTGTTAACGGTCGTGTCATAAATATTTAAAATATAAATTATGCTGCCTCGCGTTAGAGAGACTTGGTTGTATAATTAATGATGACTTCAAAATATTTTAAGTGTTTTGTTTTTATGAAATTTTAGATTTGGATTGATACAAAACTCTTGTTATAAAAATTTTTATAGCATGCTGGCTTACATTTTATTCTGTGCTGAAATATGACTTCATGGAAAATTATTAAAATATGATTAGGATTTTATAGAAATCTTTCTTTTTTCTGAAGTTAATTAGCTTGTAAATTTATATAAATCATGTTACAAGAAGAAATTCTTTTGATGTTTATTTAACTGCTGGTCTTTATTTTTCTTTGCCACATTTATATTTTTGATCAAGAATCCAATAAAAGCAATAACGACCACTTTTCAGTGCAATTCAATCGACAATAATTTGTTTTAATATTATTGACACAAGCCATTGTACTTTTATGGTTAAATAATGTTTTGTGTTCCATATGTAATTGCTTCAAAACATGCATACATACATACGCATACATTTATGGTTGTTTGCTTGCTAACTCAACTAAACCTCAACTAAACTTTAGCTAAAGTTGCAACTATAAAAAAAAAAAAAAAGTATGTTAACATATAAGGGGTACTGTACTGCATGCACTGCAACTATATTAAACCTTTGAAAGATTGGCCAAAGAATTGATGATTGTATAAAAATAGGCAAAATACCTTTAACACATTAATTAATGTTAACATTGGCTTTAATGTTCGTTCTTTTCATAATGGGGCATGAACAGACAAATGGACAGACGCACACGGACTGATGATTGGGCGGTTAGCCATATAAATGTATACAAATATATAGTTGAGGTACTTCTTTAGAAAATGAAAGACAACAACGAAATAAAACTAAACTTAAACATTCAAAGAAATAATGAATTGTATTGGTTTGTTAAGCATAAAAGTTTTATGATAAAACCAATGATTTTATAGCCAGACACAGAAACTGATGATTGCAAGAGGAGGAAGACAATTTCAATGAAAAGAAAAAAAAAAACGAAAACTAAAACGAAAACCAACTTTAAACTCTCAAAGAAGGGTATAATAAGGAGAATTGTGTTGGTGGTGGATAAAAGGCTAAAGTTTTCAATTGAAAAAGATATATATAATTTCAAAAGAAGTAAGCATAACTAATGAGTACTTTTTTCACAATAATCATGCATGAACGTCATAATGATGAAGAGAATGATGATGGTGATAATGATTCACAATTGACAGGAACTCAAAATTATAACAATAAACCAAAACTCTTTAAAGTTAAAGAAAAATAACTAAAACTTTTCTAGATAAAAGATTCAGATGGCAGGCATGCCGCCGCCGTAGGCCGCACACCACACCCTCTAGATCTGAACCGCCCATTACAATTATTTATTGCTAGCAATGATGCTAAGAGCAATCTTACTTTTCCTTTAGCTATGCGACAATAATTGTTTATTATTCATTGACAGATGCCACGCCCACTTTTGTATTAGCCGCTCAGCTGGTTTATTTTATTATTTGATCAGATTTTTTAAAAATATTATAAAATAATTTCAAAAAACTTAAATTTTCGTTGATCTCTGAGGGCCTTTGAAAATATTTGGCAATTGTTTTTTTTTGCATTCATTTGGACAAATTGAGAATTGTAGCCAAGGATCCATTCTATTCGAGAAAAAAAGTTACTTTTCTTAATTATATTTCTAATGATCCCTGAAAGATTTATTGAATTGTATTTCTAAAGATCACTGATTCATTTCGTTATCCTTGAAAATAACTGACTTTTAAACAAACTTCTAGCTTTAATGTTTTTTGGAATCGATCCATAGGTTTTAATGAAATCTCTAATGTGTAAAAGATTACAAGCCCTAATATTATTTAGATCACTTTTTTCTATTCTTAAACTAACCAAAAACATGAAAAAATTTTAATAAAAAACTTACACCCACCTTTGTTTATCGGAAAGTAGGCGTGGCTAAAAATGTTAACTGCTAATTCGTTTTCATTATGAATATTATTAGTGAGACAAACCAAAACAGTGTTTTCGTAAAATGCCAGCCCCAACAGAATCTTGTAGCAGGTGGATTTTAGCAAAAAATTTTCTTTAAAGGGCTAAAGCTGTTTGTATGATTTCTTCTACTCGTAAATAATGTATCTATTGGTGTCCATTGCGATCATAAAACAATGACATCATTATTAAAATTAAAACAAAAAAATTCACATTTACAATTGAGAAATGACATTCATATCCTTGAACTGTATGTATCGTTGGGGACAATTGCCAGTTGATCAAACTGAGTGTCAAAGAAAAATTTGTCCAAATATTCTTAAAAACCCTTAGAGGTCATCCAAAAATTTATTTAAGTTTATGTTTTTAAAACTTTGTAAAAAAATTCACACTTACAATTGAGAAGTGATCCAAATGATCTCTCAGAGATCATCCAAAAATTTACTAAAGTCAATTTATTTTTTCGTAAAATATAATTAAATATGTTTTAATTTTGAGTTTTTTTTTTTAATTTTTTTAGAAAAAAAGTATTGTTTTCATAAAATTTTGAATAAATAAATTTGACTAAAGTTTTAAATTTTTACTACTTTTTAAGAAGTATTATTTTCGTAAAAAAATATTTAGTGAATAGTAAATTTACTACCTGTCGGCTTGATTCTTTTACTAATTTTTAATTTTATTAATTTTCTGCTTTTAAACGAACGAGAATCTCAAACTTTTAGTATTTGCATTAATTTCTTTATTGCCTCCACGCCAACAATAAATACATGTGTTTGTGTAATAAAATAAGTTTACATATATATTTTAATTAGATATTTAGAAATATTTTAAAAAGTCTGTTGCTTAGTACAAAAACACTCACTATCTTTTGTATGCGGATATATGTCTGGCTTTATTTCCGTAATAAACTTTTTATGTTTTCTTTACAATTTTTTTTTATGTTTTATTACAAAACTCCACATTTTTGTAGTAAATTTAATAACTTCTTCCAGATTTCTATGACTTTATTTATGCCCGCCTTAGCCAGTAGTTCTTATGCATTTAGAGTATTTAGTTTAATAAATCTCCAGCATGTTTTTTAGTTTTTAACTAATTAATCATTTTATGGTTGAGAGTAGAACAAGTTAAATTTGATGGCATAGAAGAAGGCTTTAAAAGCTTTTAGAACTTGTTCATTTCTTGGATAGTTTTTGGTTCAATAAAAAAAAAACACACAAAAAACTTTTTTTGTGCTTATTTGTCTGTTACACCCAGTGTTTGTGAAGTTTTTTTTTGGTTTTTAATTAAAATAAAAAAGTAAAAAGAAAACAAACAAAACAACTTGTTTGGTATTTATTTTACGATGCCAACCAACATGAAGATAATCTTAATAATCTGAGATGTTAAAAGATTAACATTAAGTTTAGCCTCTTCCTAGAGCAGTACGACGATGGCTTTTGTTAAACAAACAATACGCTTTTCAACGAAGTGTCTAAGTGAACCAACCCAAATTTTAATAAAGGGATTAAGAGCTAAACAAACACAAATAAATATATATATGCATGCTGTGTTGCTTTTTTTGCATTACTATTTATTTAAAGTTTAGGGTTTCTAGTTAAGTTAAGTATTTAAATTTTGGTTCTTTTAGTCAGTCGTATTTGTTTAGTTTTTCCATTCAAATTCATTCTTAATTTCCTTTCATGTCATCATGACATCAAATTTCTTATGCCTGCCTGACCATATCAATTTGCTTTTGGGCCATTTCCTTTACAAATCTTTTTCTTACCTCTCTACTTTACTAGCACCTGTCATGCCAACAATCAAGAAATAGAAACAGAAAACTAAATAAATAAAATTGCATTTTTTTTTGTTTGATCATGTCATTGTGTGTGTGTTTGTTGCCAGCCAGCTGTCATAGAACAAAACGTGCAGATATCTAAAAATCTAGTCAAAGTGTTGTTTGGTTTACAAAGTAGCAGAGCTTCGTCAAAAAAAACCTAAAATTCAAATATTCTTTAATTAAAAGGGAAATGTATAAAGAGAGAAAATTAAAATGTTTTCAAAGCTCTAAAAACTAAAGACTTAAGACACAAACTTGCTTAAAAAAATATTATAAAAAAAATTTTGAACAACCTTTTCTACTTTTCTACTTTGCAAATTTTCTTTTTCTTTTGTTCCATTTAATTAAATTTTATTTTTAAACTTGCAAATTTTTTATTAAAGCAGCTATTTTTAGCTTCTAACAGCGGCTTATCTCTCCATTCAATCTCCACTATAATTTATTTCTTAATTTATGTCTCGTGTTATTATTCATGTTTATATGACACAAATAGAAAATAAAAGAAAAGTAAAGAAAAGAGTAACAGCAAGGCACTGCATCAATCCTCCGGTAATGTGTGTATGCTGGTTGGTTTACTATTTGCCATCATTATTAATTGTTAAGGCCATTGAAAATCCGAATGTGTTTGATGTTTGGACATGCAACCGCTTTCTACAAATAAAATCTCTAATAGTACTGATTCTATAACTATTGCCGGCTGCTGGCTGTTTTTGCCCATTCCATCTTTCACTTGGCACTTTTTAAAAGCTGCTTTGTTCAGATGTTACAACTACTCAATTTTTTTTTTCGCTCATTATTTTTCTAGTTTTAATCTTGTGGCCTTTTTGTTTTACAACCTGTTCAAATATGTTGTGCGTTATTATCGAAAACTATTTATAAGTTACGGGTTTAAGTGTATTTGAAATATTCTTTTCTTTGATTTCACAACAAAGCTGGCTGTCATTGAAAGAACATATTTTTATGTTAGGTTTTTTTTTCTAATTCAAAGTATATAATTCCAGCTAAGATTTTCAATAAATTAAATAATTTTGTTAAGGAAATTAGTTTTAGAAATTTGTAGCAACAGGTGGATGATAAAAAGGAAATAGTTGAAGAAGTATGAAGAAAATAAATACAGGACATTAAACTTTAAATAATACTTTTTTTTCTTTGTAAGATTATAATTAGTAATAATAGTATGAGTGGTATGGTTGTATGCTTTTCTTTTTTGTTAAAAAGAACAATTTGTTTTAATATTTTTAGATTTTTTAAAAAATAAGTTATATTAATTTAAAGTAAATATGTACTAGACTTAGAAAGTAGTATTTTAACTACTTTTTTAAAAAAGTATCATTTTTGTTATTTCTACTACTTAAGAACAGTTGTTAGCCACTTTTGGAGTAGTGTTTTTATTACTTTTGTAAAAAGTAGTATTTTTAATACTCTAAAATGGGTTAAAAAAGAGTAATATTTTTATACTACAAATTTTGAAAATATACTACTGCTACTAATTTTTAAGAGAGACTTATATTAAAATACTTGTCCAACAATGCTAATATAAAAAAAAACTCTATTTGTATGTTCTACTTAAAAAAAGTAGTAGAAATACGTATTTCTTTTTCTATAGCATTAAAACTAATATTAAAAGCATATTTTGGATATTTTTTAAAAACAATTAACATAAAGTTTTAATTAGTTATTATGTATATAGACCTGTTATACAAATTTTAGGGTTTTTTATCAAATAGTAGTATGTAGTAATAATACTATTTTTTGTCTCCAATAGACAACATTATAGGTTAATAATACGTAGTCTGAATTTTTCATTGTACCAACAAAATATAAAATAGCTTTTCCATTAGTGTAAACATAGCTTAGAACAACGCTTGGCCATTTTTAAAATAGTAGTAAAAATACTACTTTTTTAAATACTGAAAAATTTCATGTTTTTTGTTGATAGGTACTGGATAATCTAACAATACTATTACTTACCTTCAAAAGTACTAATAGTATAGTAAATATTTGCTAATCTCTATAATGAAAACGAAAGACACAAACGTGATGCTAATATGCAATTTACCTGTAAAGAAAAAGCGAAAAAATATTGATTAAATCCAAAAGTAAAATGAATTAAAATACTTAAATTTATAGTTATTGGTACACAACTTAAAATCTTTTCCTCATTTTAATTAATTCTTTGAAATAACTAAATTTCCTTTAACGTATACGCTCACGCACACACCTCTTTTTCACTCATTTATAAAACACCTCCCATTTCTGTTGCTATGAAACCCTTTCATATGGCTTAAAGAAAATACTTTGACTTCTTAATAAACTTATATCGTTCTATGCAAACATTTTTTCTTCAAGCCAAACAATCAAAAACCAGAATTGTTTACGAAAACTGACGTTTATTATGGGTTTTATGTTGTTAAAAATTGTATAATTCTATAGAGTTTTTCTTTCTTTGTTTGCAAGCAAAATAGCGATTTATTTAATATGTTTTATAGTCATAGCTTAAGGTTAAATAGAAATTAAATACTATTGCTAAGCCACGCGGAAATCATGAAAACTTTCCTTAAGAAACGCAAGATCTTCTTCAGTGTTATTAAAAAAAAAAGAAAAACAAAAATTCAAGATTTTCTTTTTTTGTTTACAAGTTTTTATCATTTTTTAAGTAAATACTGCACAGCTATTAAAAGTTATGGTTGCTTTTTTTTCTCATTCTTTTAACAATTCTACAACGAAAATTTATAAAATTTCATATAAAGTTATGATTTCAAATACAGCAAATAAAGGAAGAGAATCTAAACTTAATGGAAGTTGGAAAAAGTTGAAAATTTTCAATAAAAAACTTAACTCTTTCAAAGCTATTGTTAGAGTAGAAAAAAATAAAAAAAAACTATTTGTTTTTCCGTAGTATTTTTTTTTTTTAGTTGCATGTTTTGTGGCAATTATATGTAAAGCTTGTCCAAGCTGTTGCAATATACCAGCCACCATACACACATTCGTTTAGCTTTGCTGTGGAGTATCACCATCTTTTAAGGCTGGCAGCCAAGCAAACCAACAGGCACCCAATATCATCTACTAAAAACCTCTACAAAAAAATTCTATTGCCTGTTTTTTATTCCTCCGCCTTTTTTTTATTTTTGAAGATAATCAGGAAATGCTATAAAAGTTAGATAGAAACGAGTATAGACTAAGCGAAAAATTTAATAGAATAGAAAAAAAAAAAAAACAAATTCCAGCCTATTACAAGGACGATGGCTGTTGTGTGTGATTAAAACTATAAAAACTGAGAAAAATAAGAACATTATACGATTTTAGAGTTTGAAAAATATTAGATGGTTAAGAGGAACATTTTTAATAAAAAGATCATCTTTATTAAGAAATAAAATTTCAGAAAAGAAGAACGCAAAAATCATAAACCAAAATAAATGGCCATAATTATAACAATGGAATGAAAACTATTAATAATATTAATGGGAAAAAACAAAACTTAAATAGCATTAAATTCGATGAAAAGGGTTTTAAAGTTTAAGTTAATGCTTTTAAGAATTTAAACTATAAAGAATAGAAATAAATAAAATGGCTAAAAAAGAAACTACTTTGTGGTTTTACGAAACTTTATGTCTCTTCCCAATTTCGGCGTAAATGTGCACATTTTTATAGTGAAATTGTTGCGATCTTAATACATAATATTGAAAAGATAGTTTCTTGTAAAAGCAAAGTTTAAAGTTTTTATTTTTTCCTGTCCCTGGTATGTGTTGTTACTTCTTTTTTCTTTTTAATACTGCATATTGTTGACTTAGCAACATTAGACTTTTTTTTGCTAAACTAGTCACACTTGTTCCTTTTTGCAAACTGCCTTTCTTTTAACTCCAAACATTTAGATTTTTTAACACTCACGCCGACCGATTCATCACTTTGCATAAGAAAAACACTTAAAACAAAATTTCGTTGCCAAACCAAAAAAAAAAACCATTTTAGAGCATACACACATTTTTTATATAAGGGGATTCCCTAAACTTTAAAAACCGATCTTAATGTATTTCAGTTAGAAAACATATGCAGTGAAAAAATTTGTTCACGTTATAGAGTTTTCTGAGTTTGTGCACGTTACAGAATAGTCAACGTAAACAAAAGCTTGTTCACGTTAGACGGTGTTCACGTTACCGCAAGTGAACTGTATTTTCTAAGTGTTTTTTTCAAGTACTTTTTGTAGAGTAATATTTTAAAAGATGTTTTAAAAATAATTTTTTTAAAGGGTACTTTTTTGGAAGGTACATTTTTGAAAGGTACTTTCTCAAACAAGTACTTCTGTAAGATATTTCTTTTAAGGGTACATATTATTTTAAAATACCTTTTTTAAATGAAACTTATTTTAAAGCTGATTTTTTGAAAGGTACTTACTACTCGTTTAAAACGTACTTTTTTAAAAGAAACTTTATTTAAAAACTACTTTTTTGGAAGATTATTAATTAAAAAAGGTATTTTTTTGAAAGCTACCACTTAAAAAAAAAGCTAACCTTAGATGCGGTTTCCACAATACGGGCGAGTGATCTGAGTGTAAAATTTGTATAAAAAAGCTGTCAGTTTTTTCCGAGTGATATTTTATAAAAATTTTACACTCAAAGTATTCGTCTGTCTCGTGAAAACAGGGCCTTAATCTTTTTGTTTCTTTTTTTTAATTAAGAACTCAGGGAGAGGGATAGTGGTAGAGAAGATAGATGTTGAAAATTAAGAAGACTTAACTCTTTCACAACTCTGCTTTGCGCGTTATGTTAATTTTTATAGCAGTGTTGAGGCGCCTCCGTTGTTAAGTGGACGCATTAACTTTGTTAAGCTGTATTAAGCAGGCATTTTATTAATTGTTTTACTTCGGCGATGTTTCTGCTAACCGACGAAGGAGGGCGATGTTGTGTTGTTGTGTACATTTTTTAGTGACCAGTGCTATGCCTTCATCACTTAAATAGTCCGACAACAATTTAATATAATGTCTCACTAATGTACTTTAGAGAAATTAATTGATTGATTAATAATTGATTGACTTGTTCTGGCCAGGGTTTGAACCCAGGCCCCAAAGTCATTGTTTGCTTAGTAGTCAACGCGCTAACCACTTCAGCCAACACCACCCTTTTATAAAAGTGTGTGATTTAAATGCAATATTTTAGAACAAATCATACGATATATATTTTTTTCGATAATTTTGTAACTATTTAAATGAATTGAAAATTAAAAATGCAACATGAAAAATTTTCAAAAACTTTGCTGCGCTGCTGCATATAAAAGGGAATGTTTGCAAGCTATGGTCTCCCTAAAACGCACTATATTTGCGATGGTCAGGAACAAACTAGGGGGTATATATTTTTCTAATACCTTAAGTGGGGGTAACACTTCCCATTCACATGAACTTTTTATTTATAATGCAACTAAAGACTTGTAATTTTGTTCGTGTGCTGGTTTAAAAATAAAATTATTAAAAAGTGGGCAAGTGGGTGTGGCACCTACCAGATAATAGTTTTGATACATCTTGGTTAACTAACGAAGTAAGTGACCTGAGATTTTGTAGAAGTCACTTTGTTGATTTATTCTAGAAAAGAATAAGTGGGCGTGTCATTTCCCATATAAAGAATCTTGTGCAAGTTACTTTTTTTATAAGTGAACTTTTAATTTAATTTGCATAAAACCGTAGTGTTCTTGTTGCTATTTCATGTTTGCATGCATATAATTTATTTATTTATTCATTTGAACTTAAAATTTTAATAGATTTAATTTCTCCTCATTATATTTTGGCTTAACTTACTTTAATCTTATTTAAAGCCATTTTCTTTTTAACTAATTTCTTAATTTTATTAAAGCAATTTTTTAGAGCTTATTTTTCTAAATAAATTACCAACTGACCATTATGGCTACTCAA
Organism: Lypha dubia; assembly: GCA_947311025.1. Taxonomy (NCBI): domain Eukaryota; kingdom Metazoa; phylum Arthropoda; class Insecta; order Diptera; family Tachinidae; genus Lypha; species Lypha dubia. The sequence continues at coordinate 4,230,404 of OX371262.1, read as the reverse complement.
GCTTGATTTTGAAACAAAAACTAAAAGAATTTTAGTAGAACAGAATTATAAACACTGACCCATATTTTACACTTTTATTCACAAAGTTTTTTTTTCCATTTGCTTTTCTGCTTTATAATTTTCTTTGGATTTTCTTTTTTTTTTTGGATTAGAAATGTATAAATTTAAAGTTTTCTCAAATATTCAAGAATTTATCATTTATAATTTTGTGTTTTCACAGTAGAAATTTTATTGTAGCAAATGCTATAATAACCGTTTAATATCGTTTTATTATCTAGAAATATTTTCAACTTAATCGTTGTTCAAGTAAAGAAAAATTACCACAAAATATTGCATGTTAGAACAGGAATTTATTAGAAGAACAAAAAGAGAACATAAAAACTTATTCCAAGTAAAAGAAAATTCAATTAATCATAAAGCAAAGTTTTAAGCCACGAAAGGCAAATAACTCAAACCTTTTCTTTTCCACTACCTTTCTTTTAAGTGCTAAAAATTATTATATGCTTGACGTTAATTTATTTAATAAATATATAGTTACTATTTACCTCATGCTAAAAAGATGGTGGGGAAATTGTTAAATGAAACAGCCGACAGCTTTATTTATGTTTTCTGTTTTTTTTTGCCAACTTAAAGTTATAATGTGAGAATGGGAATGTAGCCAAGATAGCATATTATTTTCTAACGAGATAAAGTTTATTAGAATAGTAATTAATAGAGTTGTAGCATGCAAGTCTTTTAAAATATAATTAAAAATAATTAATAGCAAGTATAAAATTTTAGAATCCACAAAAAGTTAAGGTCGAGAATGAAGAAAGATATCAGTTTCCTTTTCTCTTTCAATTTCTCTTTTCATGGTTGCCATTTATTTATTTATTTTTTAACTCCTTTATTATTTGCTTTGCTATGAGTCAAAGCATTTAAAAAAAAATACAAATACAAATACAAAACATTCTTGTTGTAAAACCACAATTGTTTAGTTAAGACGACAGTATTTAAACAAATGTTTTCTTAAGAATTAGGCCAACTAACGGCAAAAAAAAAAAAAAAATAATAAACCACAAGTCTTAAAGCCACCTATAAAACCAACTTTAGAGATAGAGAGGAAAAGCTAAAAAAAAAAAAAAAAAAAAAACAATATATAAAAGATGCTTAACTACTACCATCACAACAATATGCCATTGTATAAAAGTTTAACCCATAAAAATCCTAATAGAGATTAGAAAAAGTAAACAGTTTGGGTTTTTAAAATGTTGAAACCTTAAAGCCGCTGTATTAAGTTTTTTATATTTTTGAAAACAATTTGTGAATTTTTAAAAAGTAGTGTATTTAGTACCTTTTTCACAACTAACAAATTTTGTATTGTATTATAAAAAAGTCTTAAGACTATAACGTTTTGTTATCAATTTACAATAATTGTACATTTTTATAAAAGTAGTATTTTTACTACTATATATTTCCAAGACAAAAATTGTATTTAATAATTACAAACTTTAAAAATACGGCTAATTGTAGCTTACGTATAATAAAAGCTACTATAAATAATCCATCTTGCATTTGAAAAAGGTAGTATTTTACAACTTTTTTGTAAGAAAGTAATATTTTTTCTTTAAAAAATACTGTAGTCCAAAAAACATAAAGATTGATGTATTATTTATACAATCTATTTGTGCAGTTCGCTATAGGAGTTATTATATATTTTTAAAAATTTTGTGTATTTTGACTACCTTATCGAATATACAAATTTTGTTTTAAAGTAGCAAATTTTAAAAATAGAATTCGTTTTAGCTCATATTGTAGTAAAAACTTCTAAAGATAGTAGTTATTGCATTTCAAGTATTTTTATTACATTTTTGTTTGACGGCAGTCTTTATTAAAAGCTTAAAAATTATGCAGCCTATATTAATTTCTTTGTTGAATTTTAAATAATTGTCTAAAAACAGGAGTAATTTTGCTACCTTTTTCCAAACTGAAGAATGTATTTAATAAATAGAAATTTTCAAAATATAATATCTTGCTGCTCTTTAGGAAATAAAAACTTGGTTATTACGTAAAAACATGCAACAACAGTGTTAAGACAAGAACTCATTTGTTCCAAAAAGCATTTTATTTAACAATAAATCTACTTTAGCCTACTTTAAAGTTCTATTTTTTTAAATTTCTTTTACTCTTCATGGGTTAATTTATCATTGTCACTACTTTCTTTCTCTTACAAGTTATACCAAACACTAGTTGTGTTTAGAACAGCATCTTGTGTCATTTCTGCAGTGTTTGCTTATCTAAATTCTCTAGTCTTTTAAGTTTAATCACATGTGTATGAGTGTGTGCTTCTTTTCTAATGCTACGGTATTTTTTTAGCACATTGGTTTTATAATTTATTTATTTTTTATAATATAATGTTTTCGCTGCTTTTGAAAGCCATTAACATAATTATTACTTAATAATATATATGTATCTCTATGGTTTGGTTTCCTACCAGAGTTAATACCTCAAAAACATTAGCTTAGATTGTGTTACGGTTGTAGTATATCTAAATATACCATAATGCCAAGCATTTGATTAAGGTTATTAGCACAGGTGTAAAAGAATTCTAAACATTTAGTTAAAAATAAAATTAAGACAGAAATCAAAACAAAGTGTGAAATTTAATAAAAGTGATTAAAGCCGACAATTCTAAGAAGAATGGCACAATTAAATAAAAAAAAAAAGTTGAAAATATTTGAAAACAAACGAAAGACTTAAGACAGGAACTTAAAGCAGTGAGTTAGCAGTATATAGAGGGAGAGAGTGTAGTGTACAGCAAGTGACGGGCTTTAATGCCATAAGCTGTCAAATTAAAATCTAGTTGGCTTTAATTTGAATGATAATAGATTCAACTTTTCTTTTAGCTGTTGATTTCATTTTAATTTCTGCTGTCACACCCTCGCTGATGGCTTACAAATTTTTTCTATTAAAGTTTTAGTGTTTCTTTTTTTTTTTTTGGCTTGTTGATTGTTTGCCAATTCAATTTAGCCAACTTTTTAATTTATGGGAATTATCAGGCCTTTAACATTTAACATAAATAATCTTTTATCAGCTTTAATGTTTTACTTTTTTTGCTTTCTTTGTATTTTTAATCAAAGAACGTGCGTGTGAATTCATTAGCTGTCATTGAAATTTTGCCACCTCTTTTATTATTTTGCGTTAAAGTGTCACGTGTTGAAGTTTCAATATTGTTCATGTTTTAATGAAAAAAAAAAAAAAATATATAAAACTTAAAAATAAATAAACAAAAACCCATAAAATGTGCCGTGAATGGCAATTAAAATCGAAAAAATGCATGAGCAACAAAAAAATATATGTCTTCTGAAAATGGTGTTTGTAAGGCAATGGCACGTTAATGGAAAATGTGCCATAAAAAAGAAATGTCAATAAAAAGTAATCAATGAAATAGAGGATAATATTGTGTGAACATAATAAATGATAAATTTTCATTAAAATTCAAAAACAAACTTAAAATAACATAAAAAAGAGATCTTTCTTTTAGATTAACATATTTAAAAAAAATCTAGCAAATCGACTGATACCGGCTTCCTTTTTGGAAGTTTTAACAAATATCTATATATATAAAACCGAATGTGTGTTTGTTTATTTGTTTGTTTGTTTGTTCCTCATAGGAGGCCAAACCCTTGGACCGATTTTCCTGAAATTTTCACAGTATTTAACTGGAACTCTCGGATGAATTATAGGCTATATGAAGTTTTGATTGGACAAAGAGGCGTGGCATCGCCCATATAACCCAAAAATTTAAATCGCCATATTTTGGGCATTTTTTGGCCTACGTCGATGATATTTGGTACATATGGTATTGGAATAATTTGGAATAGGTACCAGGAGAAAAGTGGGTGGAACCACGCCCCATTTTAGGAAAACCAAACCCTTGGACCGATCTTCCTGAAATGTTCACAGCATGTTACTGTGAGTCTGGAAGGAATAATAGGATATATCAAGTTTTGATTGGACAAAGAGGCGTGGCACCGCCCATATAACCCAGAAATTTAAATCCCCATATTTTGGGCATTTTTTGAACTACGTCGATGATATTTGGCATAATTTGGTATTCGTACCAGGAGAAAAGTGGGTGTGACCTCGCCCCTTTTAGGAAAATTAAAAATCGTAATATAGTCTTAACTACTGGACCGATCGTCATTAAATTTTCAGAATTGGATATATAAATACTTTTAATTTTATTTTATAACGAGGGGGTAGCGAAGCACACCGGGATAAGCTAGTTGAATATAAAAATGTTGTAAGTAAATTATAATCTTTGGAGATTTCTACTACTGTTCTATTTGGCACAAAAATTTCTTTAAGATAACAAAAATACTTCAGTAGTTACTCTTTTATGTTAATTGCTTTCTAAAACTTTTACTTGGAAAAAGTAGTATTTCTACTACTATTTAAAAAAAGTGGTATTTTGAATACTTTTTAGAAATGTTTTATACAAAGGTACTAGCTATATACATACATATACATATCTATAGAGTTATGCAATTAAAAGATAAAAATTTAAACTCATAAGGCTACAAAAAGTAGTATATTTACTACTTATTATAAAACAATTTTTTAAATTTATATTTTTTGATTGCTTTTTGAAAGGAAATGTAATATGGTCACTTATTTATCTTGATAACTCTATTTTCCAATGATATCAGTGATAATATGTAGACTTCAGAACTGTAGTACTTTTACTACTATTTTATTTTTTTGTAAATATGGTAACAAATTGCACATAACAAAAAAAAAAATTTCACATAGTTAAATTTATCTTTTTCATTTATTCTATTAACGATCGCATAACAAATATATGAAAAATGAATTATGAAAAGTGTTGTATTTTCCTACTTTTTCCAAAAAGGCATATAACAACAAAAAACTCCTTCACATAATTCTTTTGAATTGTAAATTAATTTATTTACAAATGTTAATTTGATAATATGTTTATTTTGCCATCATAAAGCAATATTAATTAGTATTGAAAAGAGGCAGTAATTTTTAATACTTTTTCATAATATTAAAAAAGGCAATCTGTAACTCAAAAACTTTCTAATAGCTTAAATATACTGCAAGTTTCATAATTTTCAAATTATTTCAAGTTTAATTGCTAATGTTAAAGAGTGCAGCATTTTTACTACTATTTTAAAAATGTTCACTTAGCGACATAAGAACGCAGAAATTCACATATATAATTTACATTATTGGTTGCTTGATATTCAAAGCATTTCAAGCATAATTATTCATATGAAAAAATGTAGTATTTTTACTACTATTTTCTTTTGAAATTTTAAACAAGAAAAAAACTTATATTCAATTTAAAATATATTTTTACCTTCTTTATAAATTTTATTGTAAAATGTGTAGTATTTATACTACTTTTTTTCTTTCCAATTTTAAACATTTGCCAATAAACATACATAAACTTTGTACCCCATATTGTTAGTTATTCAACAAAAATGTCATATATACTTATATATTTTTTTTCTATTTCTTATAATTTCAAAGAAATCTTAAAAAAAATTTCCTTTTGATTATATATTTTCAACAAACAAAAGACTTAAGCCACAAACACTTTCCAAAAAATATTTTTCCTTAAGAAGAGAAAAATGTTTGAAGCAAAATTTTTACATGTTTTATTTCTGACATTTTTATATAAAAATGGTCAATATGCAAAACAAAAGACTTAAACCACAAACTTGAGACTTCTAATATATCAAAGATTTTGTTAACTGTCTTAAGACCTGGTTTTTTTTCAAAGGTTTTTTTGTTGTTGAAAATAGTTGGTTTTTTATAGCTGTTATTGTTGCTGGTTTTCTGTAACTTATTGTTAATGTGTGTTGCACGCGACACAAATTTAAGTGTTACCATACAGCCATAAACAAGTCGCCAAGACATTAGACAATTTCATTTTTGTTGTTGTTTTTGTAGCCTTCCTTTAAAATGAATTTATTCCTAAGAATTGCTAAGGATTTTTCTGAGACCATTGTTAAACATAAACGTTGCCACGGCAAACATGTTTTAAAGTAACAAAAACCATGTTAAAGGTTTCGCTAAACATTTTTTTCTTCTATTGCCTTTGCCAACTCAACCATAAACGTTTTTGTTACTAACGCTTTGGCCATTTTGAAAAAAAATAAGCAATTTTCGTTTGTTGTCTCTACTCTACATATAACAAATGTTAAATGAAAAGTTCATGCCCTTCTTTATGGTTTTGTTGTGCCTTTATGTTGCAAAAAAATATTTACGTTTTTTTCTATTTTTCTTCTTCATTTTCCACACAAACATGATGGTGCCATCTACATCACATTTTCATCGATTTTACAAAATACCAAATAAATACTTCTTTTTGCTGGTTGCTTAAGAAAAATGTGCAATTTCACTTGTGACAATGCATTTTATTTATATATTTTCCTGCTAAGGTTTTTTTTTTTGTTTATTAAAGGGGACATCTTTTTTGTGGAAATATAAATATTTTCGAAATGTCTGCATATAGAAAATTGCCAAAGCTAACAAACTGGCATAGATTTATTGAAGCTTAATATTAAACTTATTAATATGAATAATTTATTTGAAAGTGCCAAAATATTTTTTATATAAAGTGACCCACTTAATTTAAGAAAAATAAAAAAGTACTGAATTTTAATAAAATATGTTTGAAAAAGTTTCTATCTTTTTCAGATTCATGTTATAATTCTATGCTCTCAGTATAATTTTAGGATTTTTAGTGTACAAATTGTTACATTAAACTATAATAGTAGTATTTCTACTACGTTTTGCTACAGCTGGGAACAAGACCATTAACAAAATAAATAAATATTTGCTTTAGAATATACTTTTTAATGGTGCATTTTTAGTAGTTACTTACAAAAAAAAAGTAGTGAAAAATAATATTTTTTAAAAAAAATTGTAATTATGGATTTTTAATTCAATTTAAAGACTTAAGAGTTAAACGGTCGTTGCTGATACCTCTTAAGAAAAAGTAGTGGAAACGCTACCTTTTTGAAAATAAATTTTTTTACTAAAATTATCGATAGAATGAGTAAAAAGCTTTGATATCATAAAATTTTTATATGCACTTTCACAAAAAATACTACTTTTCTGAAATGATAGTTATCGTGAAAAGCTCATAATTATTAAGTTTTATTATTTCTTATGAGGATTATAAACTTTTTTTTTATTAATGTTTGTTGCTTAAGTCTTTTGTTTCTTATTGATTAATATTTTTAGCATTGATTTTTTTTCACATTTATTTTTTTTATATACTATAAGTTTTTCTCCAGTTTCACCTTTTCTGCTATTCTTTGTTAGAGGAAAAAAAATTAGTTCAATGACTTTAAAATAATGCTAAGAATTATGTGCTTCTTTTTTTTTTTGTTTCCTTTGCTTATATTGTAGATATGTCCGTGTCTTTTTGTAGCCAAGTGTTAAAAAAAGGAGGTGGAACATGAAATTGCAACAAAGGCATAAAAACAAGAAAAAGATGTTTGAAGTAAGAAATGTAAAACAGATGCATACCAACATGAACTTATGGTTCAACTAATAATTTTCTTTTGCTACATAATTTCTTGAGTTTTTTTTTCTCTCTCTCTATTTATCTCTCTTTTGTTACATTTTATAATTTGTTTGCAGATAATGCAAATGCTATAAAAAAGGCATATACTAACTAAGAGGGAAAAAAAACAAAATCACAAGTCGCTTTAGGGTTTCAAGTCCATTAACAATTTGAACATTTTACAAAAAAGAAACTTTTTAAATACGGTCAGATATGTGTTTAAATTTCTTAATTACCTTCCTTTTTTATTTTGTTTATTTTTATCTCTGTTTATTTCAAAACATTTCGCTGACTTAGTTATTTTTAATTAAAATTTTCACTTTTACTTTTAGCTTCGTTAAACAAAAAAAAAAAAAAAAACAAAAAAACAAACTAGTTAATAGAATTGCTTCAAATATTTCACGTTACCAAATCTAATAATTAACATGCCTGCCAACTCCTCTTCTCCTGTCCATTAGAAATAAAACCCATAAATATATTTTCGTCATGCTAGACACGTTTAGGGTAAAAACTATAAAAGAAATTCTTGCTGATTTCTGTCTTACACAAATATTTATTGTTTAGATTGTTGTTTTTTTTTTTTTTTTGTTGTGGTTGTTGCTGTTGTTCTTATGTTAACTAAAGAATTTATTCAAACATTGTCATGACCAGCACAAGAAAGTGTTTAAGTATTTAGAAAACATTATACATTATACAGTCATGAAAGTGTTGAAATCAAAGACGGACATGAACAAAACAAAAAAAAAACATCATTGTTGAAAAATTCTTAAATTATTGTTGACTCAGGTCAGCAATGCAAAGTAAACATAAATTTTATATATAAGTTTTTTCTTTTATGTTTAATATAAAATGAATGACAATTTCCGGGTTTAAAAGAAAAAAAAAATCATTTGACTGCATTTTACAATTTTGATTAAACTAAATGAAGGGGTAATAAATAACGCAAACAATGAATTTATTAAATGATATCCATATAAATTATAATATAACTTCTCGAAGCCTAAATAGAACCTTAACATGAAAATTTTCCACATAGAAACCTCCCCCAGTGTTTACACCTCTTTTGGAGATATCAGTGAATACTCTGGTGCCTCCTTCGGTGGCATGGGTTAAGGAGTGGTATTCCCTTTTGGGAACAACAGATTGAAATAGGCAGTCGTCAATAAAGACATGAAGCGCTTGATGCTGCCTGAGAATCCTGGAATGACCAAGATCGTTTCTCGTCTATGAACATGTAGCATCTAGAAAGGTAGTAAAAAAACTACTTATTTTTTTATGGACAATTTTTGGCATAAAAAGTATTGCAGCATTCATAATTAAATAAGTAATATTTCATAGTTTTATAAATTTGCTGAATAATAAAATAATAACTGTTTGTTGCTTAAATCTTTTGTTTGAAAAACTGGTTTATTTTTTCGTTGTTGTTGTTTTTTTAAGACAGATGTTGCTTACTTCAGGAATTTTGTCATGAGAGATCAATATATCTGGCAAAATTGCTGCCAAAGTAATCTGCAGTTTTACAAACTTTAATTTGGTTGTTTGTCCAGTCTTCAGCATGATTGATTTCTGTGTATATACAAGATTTTTTTTATTTTTCAAAGAGTGAACATCATTCGTTACGCATAATTTTTTGATATTTACAAGCAAATGATAAAAAGAATCAAATATTCTCACAAGATTCCTTTCTGACCAACCACACAATTATTTATGCTAAATTTTAAAATAAAACAATGTTGGGTTAGAGCAAAGCACTTTGGACAATTTATTTTTATAGTTTTTACATAAGATTAAGCTTTCGATGAGGCAAAATTTTTCTTTATATCCAATATTGTTTTCCCCATTTACAATCGACCGCAATTTTCTTTAACTCTTTAGTTTAACATTTATGCGTGGTTTGTTTGGTTTAATGCTAATGAAGGTCCACTGTGTGGATGTGGAAGTTGTGGCAGATTTCTAGGAATTCAAGCAATTGTGCTACAAAAAAAAAAAAAAAAAAAAAAAAAGAAGTGAATAATAAATGCTGAAATTGTTTTCTTTATTTCTGGTATTATTCAGCAGCAATTGTGGTGTGCGGTTTTTTTTTTTGGTTTTTCTTTGTGTGCCTCTGGTCAAAATGGCTTTAAATCACTATGATTTTTGAAATTCAAATTAAATATTTAAAGCAGAAAAAAAAGCCAAGAAAATTTCCAGTTTGTTTTGTTTTTAACATTCTAATAAATGGAAATTGCTTCTTCGCTAAATTGTTGCCAATACTACTAAACTAAAAATAGGAAATAATTTAAGCTGGTTGTATTTTAAAACATTTGTAGCTTTGAGTTTAACAGAAAAGCTGACGCCATAAACATAAAATAGAAGAAAAGAAAATGTTTGTTTGTAAAGGAAGTTAATTATAACTACTTATAATATAATTTAAACATGCGTAAATGTATTACGTTTTGTTGCTGTTCTATATATAATTTTTTTTAATTACATGTTTGGTAAAAGTGTATCAACTTATCGTGAATCTCATTAACATTGAGCTCTTCATACGAGTATAATCGATGAAATCTTTTTATGCCTCATTACGCTTTTAAGATGTTTTTGAATCTAAATTAAAATACCATTCCATGGCCTATTGAGCAAACGTTGAACTGTAACACCACAGATTTTAGACGCCGACCTAGATTTCTTTTACCCGTTAGTTATTTCATCCAAAGCAAAAAAAAAAAAAAAACTTTATTATTTGAAAGCAATAAATAAAACAAACGAAAATTTATACTATTCTATTAAACATTCATTATTTAACACAACTGCGTTAAAAGTCTATTCTCTACTATCTGGTTTTTGTTTTTCAACATCTTTCAAAGGAGGAGAACACATTGATATATACCAAATTCATGGTAGTGTTTTATTTGTTGCTAATCACTTATTGTATATATATATACATACATATGTATCAATTTTAACAAAAGTTAAAAACATTATTTAGAATGCCATTGTTAAGAACTACAACAAAAAACAAGAGTAAGGAAAAAACTAAACACGAAAAAAAAAACTGATAAGAAAAAAAATTATATTGCTACTGCTACTGTTTTGTTAAACTGCTCCACTTTCTTTCTGCAACAGCATTTTCTTTATTTCACCTAGCAATTTCCGTTGTTTGTGGCTTAAAAACACACAAATTATAGTGTAGCGCAAAAAAAACTTTACGAACAGCAACAAAATTTATACAAATGCAAATTTTGTTGGTAATTGTTATTTAAATTTATAATGGTTTGATTAAGTAGTAAACGACAATTATAAGGGTAGAAACATTTTATTAAAAAATATACATGCTTGAATTGTGATTAAAACTACTTTAGAATTAATAAAATTAAAAAAAAAAATAAATAATTATTTTGGCAAAAACTAAGCAATACGGGTTAATTATGACTTCTTTAAAACAAAAGACTTAAGACACACACACAGTTGTTTTGTAGCATCACCATTGCCGTTGCTACAAATTTTTATTACATAAAAATATTCTTATCATGTTGTCGCCATTTTCCCAATTAGTAACAATATAATTAAAAAAAAAACATGTTTTTTTATAAAAGTACCTCTTTAAAAAAGTACCTTTTTAAAAAATTAACTTTTTAAAAAAGTAAATCTTTAAAAAGGAACCTCTTTGAAAAATTATCTCTTTGAAACTGTACCTCTTTAAAACAATACCTATTTAAAACAGTAACTCTCTAAAAAAGTACCTATTTAAAAAGGGACCTCTTTATAAAAGTACCTCTTTAAGAAAGTACAGCTTTAAAAACCTACCTCTTTAAAAAGGTACCTCTTAAAAAATATTTTTTGAAAAAACTATATTAAAAAAAAAGTATGTTTTAACAAACAATCTCTTTATAAAATCACATTTTTAAAAAGTTTTAAAAATATAAAAATACATTAAAAAACGTACAATGTAAATAAGTGTTATTTTAAATAGGATCTTTTTACAAAGTACCTTTTTAAAACAAGTATGTACCTTTTTATAAAGCACCTCTTTAAAAAAAAGTACCTTTTACATAAAGTACCTTTTAAAAAATTTCCTTTTTAAATATGTATTTGTTACTTAGGGTTAACATTTTTTAGAGATAAATAATATTTTATCAAGGCCCACGGTAGTGCGCCAGGCCAAGTTCGGCCACACAGTGTGTATATTTACACGAAACCATTCGAGCTGTTTTATGGGTCACTTCCAGTAGAGCTAAAAAGCTTAAATTTGGTGCACAGGTAGGTCCTGATGAGAAATTAACAAAAATGATTTTATAAGGGGCACTTTTTTTCTGGGGGGACTATTGTGCCCCTTCTGTGTAAGGGGAACTTCTAGTATAGCTAGAAAGCTGAAATTTGGTACACAGGTAGGCCCAGATAAGCAATACACATAAATATTTATACAAAAACAACTAAGAAAAAAGAAGTGAGATCCGTACAAAAACACAAATGTGAAAATAAGGACAAGTTCCTATTCAAAATATTTCGGCCGTAAAAAGTACTGAGATCAAAATAAGGACCAAGTTATTGATAGGTTCAATTCCATCTCATTTCTAGCCAACCTGTAAGCTTGGCAAAATTTTTTTGCCTTTCTAATATGGGAAAGAATTCTTGGAAAAATATTGCCAAGCTTATAGATTGTCTAGAAATGAGATGGTATTGAACCTATCAAAAACTTGTTCCTTATTTTCATCTCCATACTTTTTACGGCCGAAATATTTTGGATAGGATCTTGGCCTTATTTTCATATTTGAGTTTTTGTGCGGATCCAATTTACATACTTATATCTTAAAGAATCTGTTTGTTTCTTAAGTCTTTTGTTTTGTATGCCTTAATATTTCTGTCTGTGCCACTTGAATTATACATAATTGAGTTCTATGTTTTCACTGCTGCTTTTTTGTTTTCTTTCGGCTACACTATTCCATGTTTGATGAAGTTTTATTATCTGAAATAATATTGTGCAGTAGCATGAGGGTGAATTTAACAAAATTTATTTATTTTTAATGCATTTTAAATTAAGTACTACCATTGATTTTATTTGTAATAAAGTCAATCAATAAACAACCGGTAGCATGATTTTCATTGAATAAAACATTAAGATTTCATTGAACACGTGTATTTTTTTTATTACCAATTAAGGTTTTGCCGGTTTTGATTTTTGTTTCTTCTTATTTCAGTAACATGTTGCGTTCTTGATACCCAATAAGATATAAAAAAATGTCTTAAAAATGTCACAACTTTGTCTTGCGACTGCCATCAGTAAGTTTAAACAGCCATAAAAAGAAAATGTGTGTTTTTTCTCTCTCTGTAACTGGGACTTTCTTAACTGATTAAGCTTCTTAAGAATTATTTTGCTCAATTTTTGTTTTTATCTCTTATCATTATTGAGCTCTAAAAGAAATGCAACAAGTGCAGCAAATTTTAACATTACTCTGTTCCAAAGCAATAAAACTTCGTGTTGTCACACAGCAAAAAAAATAAAATGTTTTAAGTCGGAGAAGAAAGATAAATTACGAAAATATAAAAGAGAAAGAAAGAAAAAAAGTTTAATATTCAACTTTAAAGTCAAAGTCTATGAGAAACCGGTTAGTAAATTAACCTACATTACACTGGCTTAAAAGCTTTAGGCTAAAATAAACCAACCAAACTAAGTGAAATATAATAATAAACTTATTACTTTAAACAGCTTAAAATTATACAGGCTCAAAACAAAAACCAACTTGATTTTACAGGCTTTAACAAGAAAAACTAAACGGCTAAATGTCATTTAAGCAAACAAAAAAAAAAAAAAGCAGAAACTAAGAAAACTTGTTTCATTTTTATTTTGTATAAAATCTTTTAGAGTTCAAAAGTTTGCATGTGATTTGTTTTCTTTGTTGCCAAATAATGCTAACAGTTGTTTTGTTGCGTTAAAAATTACAACTATTTTTTTCAGTTGCCTGCAAGATTTAACGTAAAACTTTCTTTTCTCTTTTTTTTTTTGCTAGTTGCAAGCAAATGATTGTCTGCCATGATTTATATGAATTTCCTATTTTAATGAGTAGATTTTCGGAGGAAAGCATTTTAGTAGAGAAAATTTATATTAACAGGTGCTTGCACAAAAACTAAGAAGTGTGCCAAACTACGAGCAAAAGACTCGTTATTTATTATATATATAGAGGGAACACAAAACAATAATAATAAATAAAAAAAAAATAATACTAAAATTAAAAGAGCGTGTTTTCAGCAGTAAATGTTTTCGTTATCAAGATATTTGCGAAAAATAATTCTTTTTTAGACAAGTAAAGTAGTTAATAATGCAAAAGGAGTATTTTTTAGAACGAAACATTTTCTCTAAAAGTGATTTTGGCACAAAAATTTTTTTAACAAAATATACCTTAAAATAATAAATTTTATTATAATTTTTTGGTACAATTGGTTTTTCTGAAAAGTTTTTGGGACAAAAATATATTCGAGTTTATTTTATCAAGAATGAGTTAATGGAAACATGTTAAACTAGCAATTTTCTGTAGAAACATTTTAACAAAGCTAATGCGTCTACTTAACACCGGAAGCGCCTTAACACTGCCTTAAAAATTAACATAACGCGCAAATCAGAGTTGTGAAAGAGTTAAGTCTTCTAAATTTTCAACATCTATCTTCTCTACCCTATCCCTCTCTCTGAGTTCCGGCACAGTGCACTGCATACGTAGGGGTCATCCCCTGAGTGCTGGTCCTAATTAAAAAAAAAAAAAAAAATAAAAAATAATTTATACATTGTTGTTGTGACTAAAAACATTTTTGAATGGAAATATGTATTTAAAGGAAATCTCTTTGCAATGGAAAATTTTTCAAAATAAAATTAGTTTTTTCACAAAAGAGACATTTTTTGTTTCAAAACCGTCAAAAGAATATGGACAATTTTCTATAAAAATTTATTGGAACATAACAATTTTTAATAAACCTGTTTGGGACAGACAATTGTGTACAAACATTTTTTATAATAATTAATTTGCCATCTAAATTGTCATAACTTCTTTTTTTTCTGGGAATTTATTTCTGTTACAACAATTTGCTCAGAAAAAGTTTTTGGGACAAAGAAAATTTCTATGGCAAGTTTACAATATGATGCCCTTGGCATAAGTGATTTATTCTAGACTTTGTTATTTGCTGAAAGATGATTCGTAAAATTTTTAGAATTGCACAATTTTTTTGTAAGAAAAATCTTTAGGGACAAAATATTTTAGATGAAATCTGCCTTCTACCAACTCTTATGGATTGAAACTTTATTTTCTAAGCAGGATTTTTGTGGACACAATTGAAGTTTAAAGTTTGTTAATTGTAAACTTTTTTGAGGCGGAAAATTTTTTCCCAGATATTTCTTTGATATATAAAATGACTATGGGACAAACTTTTTTATATTATTAAGTAGGACCATAGGAACTTCGAGCTAAATCACCATTTGGGAGAACATTTTCGATAAAAATTACCTGTAGAAAATGAGACCAAAGAAATATTTTTTAAAAACTAGTTTGCGCTTATAAAAGAATGTGGCGACCTTTTCTACACGCTACGGTCACTCTATTTTAAATAAAAATGATTTTAATTAATACTTTAAATTAACGTACCCCAGCTTGACTTAAAAGTCTTTCGTTAGTTTTCGTTTCATGTTACAAAATCAAGCAACAGGTCTTTCAACTCTTCTTTAGCTGCTTTTTAAGTGCAAATTTATTTTGCCATGTGAATTTATTTAATCGTTTTGTTTTTCCAAGAATCTCTCTCTACCAGTTCGACATAACAAAAATAATTATGCAAAAGTTATTTTAAAGTCACATTTTATTCATGCTTAATGCTGGCAATGGTTCTTCTAACAATTTTGTCCTTTCGGGTTCAATATTAATTTACATCCTTGAAACCTGCACTACTTAATAAGGCAACTAAAGAACTATACCATGGTGTCATGCATGTCTAACTCAACTATTAATGAAATGATTACTTGTCTTACATCACGAAATATAAAGAAAAACGTGACTTTAAATAGCTCACGTCTAAAAAAACTTAAACTTAAAACAAATGCAATAGAGTTTACGAAAACAAAAAAAGAAAAGAGAATATCAAAACGAAATTCTAAAAGAATGAGAAAATAAAAAAACGTGCCAAAAGACATTTATATAAAAGATTTAGCTTTTTTTTTGGCTTTTTTTTTTGAAAACTATAAGGTGGTGTTGGTTTTCCAAAGACATTAATTTTAGGTTTTTAGGCGATAACAAGAAATATAGTTTTGCAAGACATGCGGAAGTTAAAGCTGAAGTTGAAAATTAAAATGATCATTCATACTAAAAATAGTAGAAAATTTCAGTAAATTATTTTAAGATTTAAGGAAATAGTTTTTAAAATATTATTTTCTTTTCTTCTGTCTTTTTAAGAAACAGGTGACTTAAGTTGGCACAAAACAAAAGTATATACGCTATAACATGAAAACTTTGAAGATGTTACTGAAAAAGATACATTAAAATCATGACATTCTCTTCTGAAGCACAACAAATTTAACATCCTCTATATAAAAGAGTTTCAAACAACATCTAAATCACATCATGATCGTAATGATGATGATGGTGATCACTATTGCTGTTAATGCCAGTTTATGTCTGCATATGCATCCTATTTGCATTTTAAAATAATGTTGCCTTGACATGAAAATAATCATTAAATCATTTAGAAAAGTAAATAAAAAAAAACGAAGCACACGATCATGTAGTCGTCTTCGCTAAAAAAAAATACTATTTCAATTTAATCTTGACTTTGTCCGAAAACTAATTAAATCTAATGACATTTAAAGGCTAGATTACCGACAAATGTCAAGATCATGTCTAAGAATACTTAAGTTGTAGATAAATAATTTGATCATTCTATATCTAGCTCGCTCTCTCTCCCTCTCGCTCTATTTTTAAAAGGTGTTTAGTCCTTTGCAACATTGAATGGATAATGACAAGCAAATTGTTCAAGGTAATTTGCATTTTTGTTATCTTTAGAAAAAAAAAGCACAGAAAAATCAAAAGTATTTTATTTTATTATAGAAAATTGCTTTAAGTCTTAGAGGGTATCCGCACAAAAACACAAATGTGAAAGTAAGGCCAAGTTCCTATCCACAATATTTCGGCCGTAAAAAGTATTGAGATCAAAATAAGGACCAAGTTCTTTATAGGTACAATTCCATCTCATTTCTAGGCAACCTATAAGCTTGGCAATATTTTTCCAAGAATTCTTTCCCATATTAGAAAGGCAAAAATATGTTGGCAAGCTTACAGGTTGCCTAGAAATGAGATAGAATTGTACCTATCATGAACTTGGTATATAAAAAACTTTTTACGCCCGAAATATTGTGGATGGGAACTTGGCCTTATTTTCGCATTTTGTTTTTGTGCGGATCGCACTTCTTTTTTCTAAGTTGTTTTTGTATAAATATTTATGTGTATTGCTTATCTGGGCCTACCTGTGTACGAAATTTCAGCTTTCTAGCTCTACTGGAAGTGCCCCATACAAAGAAGGGGCACCATAGTCGCACCAGATGAAAAATGCCCCTTTAAAAATCATTTTCGGTAATTTCTCACCAAGACCTACCTGTGTACCGAGATTCAGCTCTCTCGCTATACTGGAAGTGCCCAATAATATTGATGAGTGAGTGAGTCAGTGAGTGAATATGTACTAAAATGAATATGTACACCTTAATATCTCGGGAAGCTTTTAACCTCTGTGTGAAGACCTTATGTTTCAGTTTCATTATATTATGATCAAGAGGAGCAAAGTTATGAAGGGGGTAAAAACAGCTCGAATGGTTTCGTGTCAATATACACACTGTGTGGCCGAACTTCACTACCGTCCGCCTAGATTTAGGTTAACAAAGAAAATAATACAGAAAATAACACAGGGCGACAAAAATAATTTTTATCAATTGAAAGAGTCAGCAAAAAATATTTATACTGGGGCTCAACGTTATAAAAACACATTTGATTCAGCTGAACTTGTTTTTGGGACAACCGAGTTTTTCTTTTTGCAACAAAAATTCCCATATAAAAAACATCTAGAGATTTTTACCTTGATTTCTTTTGTACTAATATTTTTTGGTACAAAACTTAAAAACTTATAAATCATCCCTGAGACGTAATAATAACCTTGAAATTTTGGAAAATATACAAAATAAAATCACATAATTAAGAACTATTTACATAAAAACACACTTTTACACAGCTAATTTTCGACTAAATTTTAGCAGGTCTAAAAATTTTTAAAAATAATTTGGGACAACATTTTTTGATTAAAACCATTTGGGACAAGTTAATCTCTTTTCCTATGTAGTTTCACTGTTTAGAAAAAGAAATTAACGTAGATTTTTCAAGTTACTCAAGAACTGACGGCTTTAAAAATGGACAGCAAAATTAGTTATTGTGACAAACAATATATTGTGCTAGCGGATCGATATACACACATATTTGTCTATGCAGTTTCTTTTTTGAGGTACATAACTTTTTAAATGATCTGTTTAGGATAAAAATGGTTACTTAATGTTTTTCGGACAAACACTTTTTTAGTAGAAAGTTCCGAGAAGAAAGAAAACTATTTGTTTTTGACCAAAAAATTAACTTAATTTCGGATAAACAAATTTAAAAAAAAAACTTTGTTATACCTTCTAAATAACTTATTTTTGGAACAAATATATGCTTAGAAAAATGTTTTGAGACACAGATAATTCTAAAAAATATTTTAAATCAAGTTATCGGTATTATTTTGTAATATTTTTTTTATAAAAACTTTTTGGGACAACAACAGTTTTCATACAAAAATTTTTTGAGACAAAATTTTTTCATACATATATTATTTGTAGATTAAAAAAAATTAACAACCAGATATTTTTAGATATTTTGTTTAGTACAAAAAGTTTTGTGAACAAGCCAGGGTTGGAAAATTTTTGATTTTGTAGCAATTTTTATACGTTTTATAAATGCTTAAAATAAAAACATATAAACTCATTTATGAGATCGGTTTTAAAACGAAATATTCTAAAAATTACTAATTTATTTGCAAAATGAAACACATGAGAGTGTTTAGTTGGCCTCAATGCGTGGTACATGCTGCATATTTATTTTATTTTGAAAACTATTTGCACGTACAGACATATTTTTCTTATTAGATAAAATTCTATATATCTTGAAGAATTATTACTTAATTTGTTCATCATTCCAAGACTACATTGTTTCTTTAATTATTACCATCAATCTTTTACCACCTGGTGTTCTGGTTTCTCTTTATTATCTTGTCTTCATTTGATTGCTATCTTTTTGTTACCTTTAGCTTCAGTGCTATTTAAATGGCCTGAAGAGTTTTTTTTATATTATGTACGCAAATGTGTTAAAATTATGACAGGGAAGTGCTGAAGTACTTCAACATTAATTTGTTTAATTAAAGGAAGTTTAAATAGAAAACAACAAAACAAAGTTATTTAATAAATTTAAATCGTACCATTAAGCAAAATAAAGACTTTATGCTGGGAACCAGACAGCAAAGTGTGTTGGCAATTAGGCAAATAAAAGGCTTGCAATAGAAATTACCTGGAAAGATAAAAAAAAACAAATGAAAAATTAGTTATAAAATGTAACTGGAAGGCTTAATTTATTTATGAAAATTATATGCAACTTTAATAAATCTTCTACTTTGAGATCTCTATCAATTTGGGTATTTTTTTTAAAAGAAATCTTAGCTTTAAAAATCTTTCAATTATATTTAATGCTACTTACAGTGCTAAAGTTGTAAATCATTTAAACTGATTAATTTTAATAATTTATAATCATACAATAACTCACTTTAAATGTTCAACATATTTCAAGAGAATTTAATTGCTCAAGTAGGGTAGCGTCAGAAAGAAAAGAAAACACAGAGTTTTACAGCAGTTATTAATATTATTCGCTGAAAATGCTTGAGAATTAATAATCGTTTTACAGCGACTACAGACAAACTCATATTAAATTAAATGTTTGAATGCGATAATAATTCCATTTGATCATTGTGTTTCCCTTTAGATTTCTTTCAGCTTTCGGAAAAACAGCGCGCCTAATATCATTTTATTTCTCACTGGAAACTAAAAGAAAAAACAACACAGCTTTAAGTGTAGTGATGCAGTTTAAAAACTTAAGCTTAAGCCATAGAATCTTAAAATAACTCTTAAAGAAAAGGCAATTGTGTCTTTCCTTGTAAGGGCCATCCATGGTAAAGGTGATGATGGGACTTTAGCTACAAGCTTTACTTGATGCTGTGTACAAGACACCTTTTGTATAACAATTTACCACAGGGACACACATTAGTCAATGTCTTTGCTCGACCAATATGGCATTTAACAATTTTTGTATTGAAGTTTTTTCTTTTTTATTTTTGTTCTGTTTTGGCACAGAAAGAACAACTTTTCTTTGTGCCTGCCAAAGTTATCAATTGCCACAAGAAGATTATTTTATGGTACCACAGAGGAAAACGGAAAATAATAAAAATTATCATTTACGTTGTACAATTGCTTTGTGGCATGTTATTAAATTATAAGTAAAAGAAGAATTCAAATTAATAAGATGGGAAAATAACAGAAAAGAACGAAAATTACTTTGGCTTAAAGAAAAGCTTTTCCACCAAAATCACATTTCTATCGATGTTTGATTAAAACTTGTGTTTTACATCAATGCAGCAAACATGTTAATCATGGTCTTAAATCTGTTTAATTAAATGTTGTATCACTTTAATTCGACATAGACCTCTATTATTTCTTAGCAGCTTTTTATTTAGCTCGCATTTTCCTATCATGCCCTTTTAAGTTTTTGCTTTGCAAAATATTATGTCTTTTGTAAAAGATCTCCCTTTTTGTACTCTCCTTTAAAACAATTCATAATAAATTCATTAAGTTGGTTTTAAAAATAAAATATTTAGAACTGAGAATATGTTTTGTGTTGTCCTTTAAACTCACATTCGTTCACATTTAAATATTTTAGATAAACATATTTAAAAGGTACAGAAAGGTTTTCGAAAAAAGAAGTACAACAAAATGTTTAAGCACTAATAAATGTGTTTTAGAGTAAGGATTTAAATCTTAAAAACAGGCAGCAGTGGAAAGGAATGAAATTAAAAAAAAACTTCGAAAATTCATGAAAATAAAATCTAAAATTTTCAATTTTGTACATAATAGTATCTAACGAAACTTTCACTATGTTCGAAAATTTTAAATTAATTTCGAGTTTGGAGAAATGTCAAAAAACACTTTCAGAGTTAAAGTTTTAATTTTCAAACAATTTGGACAATTTTCGAAAATTCGAAAAAAGTTCGAAAATCGAAATTAAGGAAAATGTTAACTTACATTGAATACTTAAATCATCCACAATGTTACACTGGTACGCAATTTCAAGGAAAAACTAATTATGTATTTGGCAATATGTAATAGACATAGCTGCCAGATTTTTTTAGGTAATATCGTCATATTTTTGAGCAAAAATCGTCATTATCGTCAATATAGCTTATTGAAATCGTCATAAAAACGTCAAATGAAAAAACCGTTTTTTTTACTAAAGCTTAGATCCCACTATCGGCACAATGTACCGATTTTCGTCGGCTCACTGCAATAAAGTCATAAGTAGTAAACCAAAATTGCATTATTTCTCAATTAATTCTGGAATAAGTCTATATGGCTTTATTACCAATGCAGTGTGGTGCAATTATGTCCTTATATTTCAATTAGTTGTCAAATAAGGCAAATTTAGCTTATTACTTATAACTTTATTTCAGTGAGCAGACGAAAATCGATACATTGTGCCGATAGTGGGATCTGGAATCCCTCGTTTACATCTCTGATAGTTTTTTCCAAAAATCCAATAGTTTTATGTTTTTATCAGGACAATAATTTCAATTGTCTGAACTCTGTTTCTAGCTTTTGGTTTTTACTTTCTTCAACAATATAGGAAAATTATTTTACAATTTCAGAAAACCAACTTTTTTCTTCATTAATAATATTAAATGGAATAATTTGGACTAGAGCTTTATATTTATTTTTAAAATAAAATCTTGATAATATCTGATCACAAAGCTCTATATAAAAATTAACACAATTATAACTACTATCATATTTTTCTTTTGCATTTATTTGTGATTCTTCCAATACGTCTTTGGCAAATATTCCTAAATAAATGTCTTCAAAATTTAAAAAATTGTTTTTGTTTTTATAATCAGTTAAACAAAAGTTTTCTGTTTTAAGCATTACAAAATAAAGGCATGAGATGTATATTAAAATGTCATAGACTAACCCACGTAACATACATGTTAAATAATTTACAATGGCTATCAGTCAACCAAAGGCTAATATTAAACGTACTATACAATATACAAAATAAAAAATGGAATGCTGCCCATCTATTTACAAAATCAGTTAGTATATGTTGCAGACGAGCAACCATATAATCTACGAAATAACCATGATTTTAGACTATACTTTAGTACATCAAATTTTTATCAAAATCTCTTATTTTATAATGGTCTTAAGCTATTTAATGCAATTCCGTTAGAAATCAAAAATGAAAATAATTTTTATGTTTTTAAGCGTAAAATTATATTATACGTAAGAGAAAATTTTTAAATTCAAATACAAATTGTAAAAAAATTATTGTAAACTTACTTCTTTTTAAATAGCAAATTTTTGCTAAATAAATAAATAATAATAATAATAATAATAATAAAAAAAAGCAAACTAGTTTTTAAAAAAGTTTCTCATTACAATTTCAGCAGTTCAAGTTTGCTCTAATAGTGCAAATATATGTTGCAAACTTGAATTATTTAAAATCGTCAAAATTAGGGTATAAATCGTCCCATCGTCACTATGTCATTTTTAGGACCCAAAATCGTCAAAATGACGATAAATCGTCAAATCTGGCAGCTATGGTAATAGATCGAAATGAAATTCGAATTTTCGAATAAGGCAAAAATAAAAGTATTTTAATTAAATTAAGTTTAGAAAATAAATTAGAGAACAACATTAAAAAAGTTATGAAAATTAATATAAAGATTTTGAGTCCTCCAAATATTATTATAATATCCAGGTTGTTTGGAAATTCGAGATTAATTTCGAATTTAAAAAGAATCGAACTATTGAATTGGTAAAAATTATATGTAATTCCGTACTAAAAATTCGTAGGAATTATGAAAATAAATAAAGCACACTAGGAAATTAAAGTAAATTAATATTCGAAAAAAAACCGAAAACTTAATATTAAATTCGAATTTTTTAAATTGCTAAAAATTATAAAGAATATCAAGAAAGTTAGCAAAAAATAATTAACTTTACCCTAAATTTGCATTTAATCAGAGAAAAAATATCAAATATTTTTTAACTTCGAATTTTCGAAATTATTAAAACAAGGCAATGCGCACCACTAATAAAGAGAAATCTTAAAAGTTAAAATTTCGAAATTAAAGATATTGCTTACGATTTTCCAAATATCGAGGGGACAGATGTGTTGAAGATTAACATCAATACCTGCCTTGCGGCCTAAGCAGACTAAGCACTGCCACCACCAACTCCGATTTTCCCCAGAAAGCACAGCACCATGGTGTGTTTTTAATCACCAAGATGCATTAACGTGACCCCTGTGGCGTATAGAGGGGAGAGAAAAACATATATTCAAAGAGCGGTACAATTAAAATTTTACGCGTAACGATATTTTGAATTGTTCCCACATTTATTTAAGGTGTACGAGTATGCAACAATTTTATGTAAAACACTTTTAAGGAACATGTTTTTGGTACAACATTGCAACTTTCAAGGTCTTCGCGCTATGGGTCTTTTCCGTGCCTTTCGGCGGAAACTTGCAAAGAACTCTCTTTCATCTGCTTGAAATGTCCTAAAAAAACTGCCATAAAATTCTATTATCAGTTCTTGTAAACAAAAAATATCTAAACTTAAAGGCCAGAAATGTGTTTGAGTGTTTGTGTTAATGATAAAAATATCTCATTGAAACAGAGGGAAATTTGTATTAATTATGTTGTACAGTGTAAATTATTGTATTACCAATTGTTAGTTTCTTAACAATACATTCTTTTACATTGTTCTTTTTTCTCCTTAAGTTTTCTTTTGCATTTTTTCTGCAATTTAAAATTATTTTTTCTGGTAAAATAACAACCAACTAGAGTTCTTACACCATTTCAAACATATCCAGGCTCCACAAAGAAAAATAAATAAAAGAACGTCTGCTTATAAGAATAAAAAACCAAATAGGTTTTAATCATCATCAGACATGAGCATGTATTTGTTAACAAGACATGTAAATATTTAACATTATGCAAATAATTATTGCACTATTTCAGATGGAAACAAGCAGATACAAAAGCCAATAAAAAAAACCTTAAGAAAACAATCCTGATCATTCGTTGTAAAGTAATTTAACAAGAAATTTTTTAAAATAAAAATAATGTTGTAAGTTGTTTTTGCTTTCCTACAATTGCTTAATATGGTTTATAGAGCAATTTGATAAAAATATATTTACTGCGATCTAATGTTTAGACATTAGAGAAAAGCCGTAACCCATATTAAGAAAATGAGGTTCTCTTGCCACATACTAAATATGTTGGTTGATCTGGACTGCTTAGAAGTCAAGTAAAGTTTCCAGATTTTACTTCTTGTTTTTTTCCTCTTGTTGTTTTTGGTTTCTTGCGAAGCGACATGTACTATATTTTCCACTTCCTTATTTAACTAAAAACAGCAAAAAGCATTTTAAAAAAACCCGCTTACAATGTAATTGCAAAGAGAAATGTTAAAGAAAAACAGTTAAATAGAAATTATTGCTGAATATGCGAGGATGGCTGAATGGATGCGTTTCTTTCAATTTTTTTACATATTTATTCTACACAGTTTCAATTCGAAAATAAGTGTTTTGGCACCCACGTAAGATGAAAGAGTTCAAACTTTCATTTAATATTTAAGATTAGCCGGCTTCTGAACCACCCTCGTCGAAATAATTGTTTTCAGAAAAACTAAGTATATATTCGTTTTTCTTTTTTTGTTCAAGGAACAGAACAAGTCTTTGTAGGCTTGAAAAATCATACAATTTCCTTTTCTCTTTGGTGGTTTGGTCAAGAATTTTTTTGTTTTGAAAAAAAAAAAAAAATCGTCTGTCTCTATGGCCTTTAGAACCAAATTGCTGAAGTATTCTATTGATTTTGTTTTTTTTTAAGTTGGCATCATTCATGTTTTTATCTATGTTGTCCATTTGGCCATGGTTGGTGGTACATGTCTACTTTTATGTAGTTAAAGTTGTTTTCCATCTTCTTTTTCTTTTGTAATTTGCGTGTCAAATAAGTGTATGTGCTACTTTGTAGTTGTGGTTGATGTTGTTTCTTTCTTTGCCTGGCGTTCATCAATGAGTTTGGAGAATTTTCTTGTAGTTTCTTTTTAGAATGCTTGGCCTGTTGTTGATTAATCTAGACTGGAGGTCATTTATGAAAGATTTTCATCTTAACTATTTTCAAATTTATATACTACGAATGTTTTCTGGTTTCTAAAGATTTTCATAGATTATCTTGTATTTCAAATAAAAACAGTGGTTGGATTTATTTCGAAAGAAAAATCATTTTTTGAATGAAAAAACAGAAAATTCAAAGAAATGTAAATAAATTATCTGGCTAAAGTGAAATTTTATAAAAAGAAAGGTCCTTGAAGGCCTTAAGATCAGTACTATAATATTTCAAAATAAAATTCAAACTTTTTTTTTGAGAAAAAAAAACGCAAATTCGAACTTTCGAAATTAAAAAATAATTAAAAAAAATCTTAAATCAAAACAGAGGAATTGCTAATAAATAAGCAGTACTAAGACAAAAATAAATAAAATTATGTTCGAAATTTCGAAGTTAAGTAAAAACGCTATAGGATTTACATAAAAATCAAAGAAACTGACAAATACAAATCGTATAAGAAAAGTTTAACACGAATTTACCAATTTTTTTAAAAAAAACTGAAGTTTTACATAAAGTTCGAATTTTCGAACTTGCAAAAGAAAGTTCTTTGATCGAATTAATGAAAATTAAGATATTAAAAAAACCAATTTAACGTAAATTAATTATTAAAATTAATTATTAATTAATAATTAAAATTTTTTTAACAAGAAACTTTCTGTTCGAAATCTTAAGAATGATAAAAATAGTTTAAAAAGTAAAAAAAAACGTTATGAAAAAACACTTAAACAAACTAGTTTAACGTAAATTTATCTCTTGGAAAAGAAATATAATGTTATATGTATTAACTTCGAATTTGAAAAACTTAGCTATAACGATTACCAAAAAGCTGAATAAATTTCAAATTAGTAATAAAAATGTTTATAAATATTTGCTATGTTTTAAATAAAAAAAAGACGTGTGGCACTCGGGGACTGCCGCGGTAAAGCTATTGCATAGCATTTTTTATCAACTTATGCAATTTCAATTTCAGCTTTCTAGGTATACTGGAAGTGACCCATACAAAGAAGGGGCATCCTAGTGCCCCCAGGTAAAAAGTGCCTTACCTTAGTGTCCTATGTCCTTCTCCTGGTTCTTAGCTACCTGCCCACCAATTATCAGCCAAATCAGTTAAGCCGTTCTTGAGTTATAAATAGTGTAACTAACACGACTTTCTTTTATATACAAATATGCTTATTCGACGACCTTTGCTAGTTTGGAAACACTTAGCCAAAACACACTTGTGTTTAGCCGAGACACAAAGTCTTAGCAAAGATACAAACCTTAGCAAAGGCACAAAACTTAGCAAAGGCTCAAAACTTAGCAAAGGCACAAACCACACTCGGGAATGACCGAAAACTTGGACAAAAATCCCCTCAAAATCCCAGAAATCTCAGAAAATTTCCTGGGAAAAGTGGCAACACTGGAAATTTAAAAAATTTCCAAAGCGGCAACACTGTATAGTCATCATACATAGACTATACAAAAAAAAGTTTTCACTTCAAAAAACAAAAGACTTAAGAAACAAGTGCCACTTATGCACTATTTCCGGTCTAGGTCCAAAAAAACAAAAAGTTCGGGGACCGGACCACTTGTAGCTTGTAGTGGACCTAAATACCTGCATTTTGGTATATAAATTATTTTTCCAACCAGTTTTTGGCTGAACAAAGATCCAATAAATTTGGATCTATATAAGATTTTCGAAAAGTTGAAAATACAAATTCAAGTTCCCAACTTCTTCGATATTAATAAAAACTTTTTAAAAAATTTAAATTTTAACTGCAATCGTTGTACAACTTAAATAACATCTTCTGTTGCGCAATCAAAAATAGTTGATCTCTAGAAATCTTATCCCGAATTTTCGAAAAATAGTTAATAAAACTTCATTAGAGGGAGTCATATATAAGTTGAAGGTTTTTGTCTTAGGTCTTTTGTTTTGCGAATATGTATATGGAATTTAGTATCCCAAGTTTTTGATTTTCTCTTGCCTACTTTGAAGAACAAATCTTTAATGCAAAACAATATGTAGGAGTAGTTTTTTCAGCAAGTCTTTTTGTATATTTTTTTTGCCATAATATCTTATAATAGCTGTTGTCTTTCCTTAACCATAAATCATAAAAAAGAAAAACACGCAAAATGCTTTTAGACTGATCATTTCTCACAATGATATTTGTGTGTGAAAGGGATGTACTCGCATGTATGTATATGTTTAATATTGTGAGCCAACAATGTTGCTAAGTACACAATGAAGCTAAACATGACTTGAGAAAAAAAAATCATTCATTGTCAATATTAAAAGACAGCAATAACATGTACTTGCGAAAAAAAAATGAAACAAAGACAAAAAAATTAGTCACATGTTTGTTGGTAGCTAAGAAAACTTTTGACATTGAAATATGTATGGATTTAAAATTTTTAAAAGTCAACTATTAACATCAGTGTTTTTTTTTTCTCGTATTAGTGATCTTAAACAAATTTAAAGTAAGAGTTAAGATTGTCTTGTTGTCATTGTGGAAATATTGAATGAAGTATGCAATAACTAAAAAAAAATATCCTCATCTTTGCTAATGTCTGCTGAAACCTACAGCCAATAGTTGTGAGTTTTAAAATAATTATTTCCCTCTTACCAGTCACCATGTTTGCTGTTGCCTGTACTGTACATGTCATTTTTATTTAAATTGCTATTGCTTAAATGAGTCTAACTTAAAAATGTTTAGTTTTGTTTTTCTTCTTGTTCTTTTTCTTCTGTAATGAACTAATGCTTGTATTTGTATTTTTTGTGTTTTATTTTTATCTGTTTTTACCTTTCAGATTTATCTACTGGTTTTTTCTTTTTTAATTTTTGTACTTTTTTTCTGGTAGCTTTCCACAGTAGCTTTATAGCAGTCTTGTAAGAAATCTTCATGACATGGTATGTTGTGATAATTTAACAAATTCTTCAGACTTTTCTTCGGTTCAGGCCATACATAGATGCAAGTAACATGTCTTTTCCTATCAATTGTCATGGCAGGCTATTGATAGACATGTACGTATTCAAATAAAAACAATTTACATATATTTTTGTGTGCATCAAGCAAGGAATGGATTTGTTAGGAATTTTTAAAGGCATCTCTTTATTTTCAACAATTGTACAAGTTTTTAGTGGGAAACTACGCTAAATGCTAAAACAACTAGAAACATGTTAATAAATTTGTTTGGAAACTATAATTACAGAAACATTCACCTTAGATTATGACCATTTTAGGAATTCGAAATTAAGTTTAAACTTTCGAATCCTTAAAGAAATCGTGAAGAAAATATAAAGAAAATCCAAATATGCAATGAAATAAAATTCAATATATATTTGGGACAAATTAACATGTTGAATATAGTTTTCAAATTTCAAAACTCTATTAAAATTTTTTGAATATACGGAAATAATTAAAAATTATTTAAATTTTAAAATTTTGCAACAGTAACGTTAGACTTAAAAGAAATAGGTTTTGGCTACGTGAAAATTGAGCCCAAAATAGGAGAACATTTTGGACCGATTTTTAATTTTTCAGTTTGGGACAACTTTTCTTTGAGAAGGAAAAGTGAAAAATGGCCCCAAAAATCAGGAAATAAGGCTTCGAAAATCGTGTTGTTCTTTTTCGATACAAAACTGTGGAGGCATTTTAAATTTTTGGTTTAGAATAGAATAGAAAAGTAGATAGATCTGGTCCAAGTACCGGCACTGCGACACCTATTGGATCTTCTGTGCCATGGATCTCTAAATTAAACCAAGCTCTGAATGACTGTCCTTATGAAAGTCAGTACAGAGCTTGGAGAAGCCCGCCAAATATCATCCGAACACACAAATTCAGAAAGAAAAACACGCCTTCTATTATTACATAAGACTATACATTCACAGAGAATGTGTGCCGTTGTCTCATCCTCTTCCATGCATAAATGGCACAAGGGTGAGCGAACTAGGTTACTTTTCCAAAGATGGTAGTTCAGTCCATAATGACCGGAGAGGAAACCAGTAACTAGCCGTAAGTCGTTCCTGTTGAAATTCAGGATGCCACTGTATGAGAATGGTTGTATCAATGATTTGGCCTGCCTTAAACCGGGAGAAGCCACCCAAACTTTCTTAGCGGTTGACACGTCGTTCTCTCTGATTAGAGTTGTTACAGTAGACCAATTTGCGCTACAAAAGGGCTCTGGGCCTATAAGAAGCCTTCTTGGCCAATTCATACACTACCTCGTTACCCGGATGACCGCAATGGCCGTATCGATAGCTTCTGTAGTGAGTCAAAGCACTCTAAAACGAGCTTAGAACGGAATTCCCATGAAACTAGGGACTTAAGGGCTGCCTGACTATCGGAAAAGATAGCTATATGCGCGCCTTTAATGCCTCTGCTCAAGTTAATAGGCCTTATCACGAGTGTCGTAGTCGTAGTCGAACTTTAACGACTCCCATGTAAAACATATAGCGAACGTTGCCACATTTTACAGATTTCGTCATGACTACGACACTCGTGATAAGGCCTAATATGAACACATTTGGTCATTGCCTGTATTTCCGCCTGAAATACCGTGGGCCATTTACCCATGGGCTCTGAGATTTTCACATTGGGTCCATAGACTCCAGCGCCTACACCATCTAAAGTTTTAGATCCATCCGTATACCAACATAAACTTCTGGAATCTACAGAGGGACCATTACTCTTCCACGTGGCCCTAAGCGGAATTGTGACATTGAATCTCCTGTTGAACTTTAGTTCACAGATTATCCTGTCGCTAGGCATCCCTAACAGCTTTCTGCAGGACAATGTATTCAGGATCGATGAATGAACGTTGCCAACACAGCGAGCAGAGTTACCGATACCCATCCGATAAGCGGCCATTGCCGCAGAGGATCTTATAAAGATTTGGATAGGTGTTAACCCAATCAAGGTGTCAATGGCCAAGTAAGACATGACCTCATTGCACCTGTAGCAAGTAGACCCGCCATTCTCTGAGTGCCCCATACAAAGAAGGGGCACCCTAATCCCCCATACAAAGAAGGGGCACCCTAGTCCCCCCGGGTGAAAAGTGCCCGCTTTCAGATTTTTCTGGTTAATTTCTCACCAAGACCTACCTGTGTACCGAGTTTCAGCTCTCTAGATATACTGGAAGTGCCCAATAATATTGATGAGTCAGTGAAGTGATTCAGTGAGTTAGTGAGTCAGTGAATATGTACTAAAATATGGACTTTTCACACATTAAGCTTTTTTCACGGGAAGCTTTTGCAGTAGAACTTTCAAATTTAACCTGTGAGGTCACCTCTGTGGGGAGACCTTATGTTTCAAGAGACCTTATGTTTCATTCTATTATGATCAAGAGAAGCAAAGTTATGAGGGGGCTAAAAAAAGCTCGAATGGTTTCGTGTAAATATACACACTGTGTGACCGAACTTGGCCTGGCGCACTACCGTGCGGCTAGATAAACATTGAGATAAAAAAGATTACGGATATTGTTGGATATTTTCTTTAATTTTCCGTAGTTATTCGCTATATTCTTCTTTAGTAGTTCTTTTTTAAAGCTGAACAGTTTTAATTAAGTTTTTCAAAGCAGAGAAAGCAGAGATCTTTGCCTTAATTAAAATTAAACGTTTCTGTTTTAAGTCTTTTGTTTATTTTACGAATGTTACACACACACACATATATAACTTTTGCTTATTATTCACTGGTTATTTAAAAGCGGTTAAAGAAAGATCTTAATAATTGTAATAATGTGGCAAAAATACCATTAAAAACAATAACCTTAAGGAAATTCTCTATATATTATTTGCTTTCTAGCGTTAAAAGAAAATTGTTTTAAAGGGGAAGCTCAATTTGAAAAGATAGACAATTTTGCATATTTAAACCTTAATGCATTTAAACACTTGGAAAATTTCTAACTTCCGCTAGCAAAGAACAGAATCAGAAAAAAAATTCTGAACAAAGAACGCAAAATAAAAGGTAGAAGTTATAAGAACAAAAAAAAAAAAAAAAAAAAAAACAGCATAAAGTTTCTATAAGGAATTGCACAACAAACAAAATTATACATTTGAGTTGACTTGAAGTTGAAAACAGCAACTGCGCACACACACATACACAAACCAACCTTTAAAGCAGTTCGTATGGAAAAAAAACTGTATAGATTTCTATCTAGAATAGAAGAGTTGGTAGTAAGTTTTCAACACCTGCTGGGCTAATGTCGTTTGTCTTCAGCTAACTTTTACATGCATGTATTTCCAGCTATTACGCATTTATTTGCTGTTTTCTAAAATTCATAGATGGATTTTATATATACATATATATTTTTTTTTTTTGCATTATAGAAATATGGTGTTGTAAAGCTTTAAAAGGTGCAAAAAATACCTGTAAACTATTAGCTAAAGTTTATTAACTTGTATTTCTTTTTTCCTCACTCTCAAGGAAAAACCATTTTATAATCAAACGTTCGTTGGCTGGCTGGCTGTATGTGGAAAATTACGTTTTCTATTACTGTAACATTTCTCGCATGGAAAATGTTAATCAAAGCGCCCTTTAATAGTTTGATTTAGCGGCCGACATTATGAACACTCGCAGATAGACATTAAATAAATTACAATTATTTTAAAGCTAAATGTAGTATTCAATATGTTCGAAACATACCTTTTTTGTGTAATAAACTAGTTGAAGTTGTTGTTGTTATTGTTATTGCTGTTGTTGATGTAGCTGTTGCTGTTTCACCAAAGACAAACCAACCGCTAAGGTGTTAATAATCAAGCCTGTAATCAGGCAGAAAAAAAACATATTTATTTATTACAATAGAGAAAAGAATTAGAATATAAAAATAGATTAAATGTTTTTTTGTTCCATTTCACTTTATAATATTAGACAATTAAATATAATAACACTATTAGACAGATAAAACTCATCATAGACTAAAAATAGGCCTTCAACAGCTGTAGGATGCTTCGTGCAGCAAACATTCTAAAGAAAAAAATTCTTAAATTTTTTCATATATTTCCATGTAGGTTGACTGTAATTAAGATAAAAAAATGTCCAATAAAAATGATTTAAGGAAGCTGTAATCGAAACATTAAGAGACGCTCTTATGTTATTAGTTGCTTGGTATTGACACAAAAAAAAAATACAATCAAACGAGAAAATAATATTTTAAGAGTTTTTGAATACATTTATCTCTCCAGCAGCTGAAAATGAACAGAACCTTCAATGATGGTTTGAAATCAATACTAATAATCGTCGTTTCTAAAGTAAGAAAAATTAGTCATTTAAAGGTTTTAATGAGGCAATAAATTTTGCCAGATTTAAATAAGAGTCTAGGTGAAATCTATAAAATACAAAAAAAGAAAACGCAAGTCGTGTATAAAACACCAGCTAGCTGGTCTAAAAAACATTTACTATTAATTCAAAATAATGGATTTTTCTCAATGTTCCAAGAGGATGTCGTTTTTCGAAGAAGTATATATTTGAAACAAGAAAAAGTATATTTTGTAAATAACCAAAACATACAATTTCGAATAATTTCTTTGAGACAGTCCGGCAGTTGTCCCATTTTCATTAACTTAGCGGCATAATTTTTATACAGTTTTAAAACAGATATTTTTTTTTTCATTTAACATACATTAATTTTTTTCAAATTAAAATTTTTTGTAACACAAAAATTATCTTTAAACAAATTATTTGTGACAAGATTTTAAGCAGATTTCTGGTTTAAAATCTGTTTTTATATAATGTTGAGTGTCTTAAATATACAATTTGGTTTGGAAAAAATGTTGCCACAAAAATATGTATGTGTAATATTGTTGTCCCAAAAATTTTTTCGCGTTCCAAAAAGTTATCTAAAGAATTTAAAAAAGAAATAAAAAGTTGTTAATCTATCTATTGAGGTAAAAAATTTAGCTATAAAAAAACCCAAAAATATAGTTTTTGTCCCAAAAGGATTTCATTTTAAAATTTTAGTTTAAATTTGTGTTACCAAAAACCTTAGAATAGAATAGAATACAATAGAAAAGTAGATAGATCTGCTCCAAGGACTGGCACTGCGACACCTATTGGATCTTCTGTGCCATGGATCTCTAAATTAAACCAAGCTCTGAATGACTGTCCTTATGAAAGTCAGTACCTTAAACCGGTTGAAGCCACCCAAACTTTCTTAGCGGTCGACATGTCATTATCTCTGATTTACCAAAAACCTTATGCACACAAATATTTATACACAAAACAATTTAGCAACAACCAAAAGAAATTTTTATTAATAACGATTCTTTTCTAGACAAGGCGCTTTCAAACGTTGGGCTCAAACAAAACATTCTGCAGAAAATTATTTGTATTAACAGGGTTGACATGTTGGTTATAAAATGCTTTGCCACTAAAAGACAGCTTTGGAAAAATTCAAAGGCGTTTCATACATACATTGTTTTTATACCTAACATTTATACAGGCTAAAGTTCGTAAATGTTAATAATCAGAGAAATATTAAATAGACATTGTTGTAATTTAATTTGAAAAATAATTTAAATTTTACTTTACTTTTACATGAGATCGCTGAGGTATACATATTAGCCAATGTGGCCAACGAAAGGTTGGCATGCCAGCTTATGGGAAATAATTATGAGACTATTCTAAACTACGCACAATAGTTATAATCCCTGAAATGACTTTGTGAAAAATTTTATAGGTAATTTAAATTTTAATTTTGTCCCAAAAATATTTCTATAGAAAACTGTTTGTCCCAAATATATTTCTAAAGTGAAATATTTCTTTTTAAAATATGTTCTGCAGAAAGTTTCTGTCACAAATACTTTTTAGAACTTTTTTGTTGTCCAAAAATCTCTTCCATAAATAATTTCTTATCCCAAA
The DNA here is from genome assembly GCA_947311025.1 of Lypha dubia. Lineage (NCBI taxonomy): Eukaryota > Metazoa > Arthropoda > Insecta > Diptera > Tachinidae > Lypha > Lypha dubia. Next base: position 4,196,480 of record OX371262.1, on the reverse strand, counting down.
TACTTTTCTATAGACAAATGTTTGTCTCATCACAAATATTTCTATAGAATGTTTTATTCCAAATAGAATTTTTATAAAAAAATTTGTTCGGAGACTATTCAAAAAATTTGAAAATAACTACTAAAACTGCTTGTAACACAATTCATTTTCATCGCTCACAGCTATCCACCTTATCAATGATATTTGTGGGCTGTAAGATAAACCGCTAAATTTTTTTGATGTTTCATTTTGGTGTCAGTCTACGTTTAAGACACGCTCGTGTGCTTCATCCTAAACTAAACAACCGCAAAGTTTAATATTTTCTGTTTCTATTGTATTCTAAAAAAGAACATGTAAAAAAAAAAAATATACGTTTATTATAACCTGAGTGACACTAAAGGCTAAGAGCTTCACAGAATACCTCAGATGTGTGAGCCGGTACCGGTATTAACAGTGTGTAAGTGTGTATATGTATGTGTGTGTGTGGCATTGTCTGGTAATTGAAATTTTTGTTACTGAAGTAACGTCATTTAATTGTGAATAACAGCAAAACTTCTGCATCGATCGCTTTACATTTATTTATGCAAAATTAGAACGGGATTTTCTTTTATCGGCTTTGTTGTTTTTATTCATTAAAAGTTTTTGCTTGTGTCTTAAGTCTTTTGTTTTATTGCAAGGTTTTACGTACAGTTAGTAACATGTGTTAAGAATTATACTGTTGTTGGGTACAGAAATATTAAATTGAAATTAGACCAGTTTGCTGGTCCTTCAAGAGGGTCAGGTTAGGGCTGTCAGTCAGTCCTCTTAACAATTTATGTATATACATACATATTTTGTTGTTGTATAACAGACATTATGTTGCTGGCAACAAGTGTCTAGTAAGTTTTATTTGGTCTTTGATGATGAAGTTACTTTCATTAGTATTATTTTTATTTTAATTTCCATCATTAATACTCCAGTTTTAAATCGGCTACTGATTTTCATTTTCTTTCGCCATATGAAAAGTACAGATTAAGTTTGTTTTATATAGAAATTTCCTCTTCAAAATGCAGTAATATTTAATTTTTGTTCTTCTAATACTACAAATTTGTCATGGTTTTCTTTGCCATACTTTTTTTTTTGTAGAAATATTGTTTTCATCTAATTTTCATTTTTTTATTAGAATGCAGGAAGTGTTATGCTAAAAATCATGAAACACAACAACAGCTTACAAAAGACTCTATCAATATGCTATTAACTCTAATTACTACCATAATATCATGTTGAGATTTTGTAGCAGCAGTTTCACATACTGCTGCATATACAATTCTTGTATGTACGTACATGGAAAATGCTTTTAATTTGTGTAGCTTAAAGTATTGGAAATACAAAAAAAAAACAGTATTGTTAAAAATGAAAGATACTCAAGGCAGCAGCAGTAGCAGTAGCAGTAGCAGCCGCAGCAGTATCAGCAACATCATCAGCATCAGCGTCTTCATGTAACGAGTCATACGGCGTGTGTGTATGTGTGTACTCGCAGTATCAATTACAAATAACAACACAAATATCTTCTCTTTTCGTTTCTTTATTTCGTTTTATTCCTCAAAATGTAATTCAAACATAAATATGATGATATTTTTATTCTTCGTTTTTTTTTTAATTTTTGGCTTAATTGAGTTGAAGTGTTTGCTTTTGGTGGTGTAATAAAGTAGTTTGGGTATGACGGAGAATGTTTCCAGCTAATGCTCTGCATGTTCGATTTCATACAATCAAGATCTTTTGATGAACATGATGCTGATGTTGCATAAAGCAACACAAGCTACTGCTGCTGCTGCTGGAGCTGATACGGCTGTGCCCCAAACGAATGTTGGCTGTCTTAAACACCATTATTATTGAATAACGAGTATAAGTCAAGTAAATTATATGCCGTTATTTGTTGATTCTTTTTCATTTTTCTTTTATTGCTGCCTCCTCATTCTAGCTGAAGTAGAGTGGCAATTCGAGGAAAATAGTTTTTTTTTTTTTGCTTTTTTACAATTTTTATTTCGTAAACCGTAATAAGAGCAAAAAATATCCAATGTGAAACTAGACTTACTGGTAGAAATATTCTTAAAAAATATTTTCCACTTAAGCCTCAGCTCTGTATAAGAATTCTCTTAACCAGCAAGAATTACTTCGGCCTGCCTCTTGTCTATTTGTGAACAAAAAAACAAAAAGAAAAAAAAACAAAAATATAAAAATGTCTTTTGAAAAATTCAGCTAATGTTCAGCTACAAAGCATTCTCATCATCATTCAGTTACAATATCTGTCAGTTAGGCGTTTACTTGGTTATTAAAATTTTAAGTGGCCACATTTGTGTGCTTAAATCAGCTAAATTAAGAGCATCAGCTGGATTATTTTTATCTTTTTTTTCCTGGCTGCTTTTGAATCAGGAAAACAACTCACAGTCTCAACCACAGCCACATTTCATTCAACAGCGTTTCTTTTCCTTAAAGATAAAAAAAAAGATAGAAATTTCTTCCTGAACATGATTATGTTGTTAAACTTGATTTTTCGAAGGATAGAAACTCTGAAAGGTATTTTCTAATTAATAAAAAAAAGAATAGAAATAGAAAATGAAAATTTTTCAGATTTATGCCAACTTAAGGAAATCTATAGAAGATTTACTTTTCTAAGCTGGTGTTAAAGTCTAAGCAGACAACTGGAAAATTTAAAAGAAATCAATAGATGCATATTTTTTTTTTTTTGCTTAAAGCAGTTTTATCTTTGAATAAAACCAGAAATGTGTGATAATAATTTTAATTTGTCTAAGATAACAGTACTTAAAATCGTAGCGAAATGCAATTTAAAGTGATTTGAGTACCAAGTCTTAGCAACATGTTGCAATATTTTTTAAAATTTTTTTAAAAATATACAGGTATGTATATCTATAATGAGTTCAAATAGTAGAGGTTTAATATGTTGAGTATTTGTTTCCACATATGAGATAAGGGCAACATGTTGCATCTATGTATGCAATGCTAGGTTAGGTTAGGTTTGCAGGCTGCTGGTAAGAGGAAGATTTAGATTCCAGCTCACTTGGGTCCTGAAGTGGTCCCATTGTGTTGCCGGTAGTGAGGGTAGTATTGGAGAAAGGGAGATTAGAGGAGTCTAAATAAGAGTAGGTAAAAGAGGGGCAGAGAAGAACAGAGAAAAGTCGAAGCAAAGTGTGAGACTTGCAGCGAAACGGGCAAGATGTCAAGCCCGCTATTGGGCAAGCCATCCACTGCTCCTGATGAAGGAAGGTTACCGAGTTCCGTAACTGAGAGCTCGGAGAAGGTACTGAAGGATCTTCAGCCTAGAAAGCAAGGCGGTGATCCTCCTTGATAGGTACAGTTCCATTTCATTTCTAGGCAACCTGTAAGCTTGGCAAAATTGTTTGCCTTTCTAATATGTTAAAGAATTCTTGGAAAAATATTGCCAAGCTTATAGGTTGCCTAGAAATGAGATGAAATTGTACCTATAAAGAACTTCGTCCTTATTTTGATATCAGTACTTTTTACGGCCGAAATATTTTCACATTTTATTTTTTTTGCGGATATTTTTTACATCAAGTCGTTTAGTGTATAATAATACGACACCTCCGAAAGAGACACCAACGGCGTCGACGTGTAAAAGGTGAGGTGTAGTAGCTGGTTTCTTCTGTTGCGAAAAAATTTTAAAATTAGTAATTTTGCTTGTATCTCTGTAACCAGAAGGCATGCCAAAATGGGACAACTAGCATTTGAAAGTTTAGAAAATTTAGAAGATACCACTATTGCTTTCATTTTTCCGGATTCATCCTGGAAAAAGTAATCGGGTGCGCAACTTTTAAAACTGCCAAAATATTCTGTTTTATTTATATTGCAACGGCAACATGTTGCTAAGGAACTGGTTTTACCTTGGCAACTGTTCTTAAAATATGCCAACAGATATCTATACATAATTCTTTTATATTCAAAAATATAAAAATATCAAAACTATGAAATATGTTGATGCAATATTAATTTATTTTGCAACATTTTGTAATTTGCTTTTCGCCAAAGAGGTTATGCCAAATAAGACGGTATATTTGGTCATATAAAATTAAAAAACTTTTTATGTATGTACAATAGTCCCGATTATTTAAAAAAAGGTTTTTTTAATATACTAAATTTAAAAAAAGTTTTAAATATAATTTCAGCAACATGTTTCTTGTTTTTTTACGAATATATAATTGCTTTATTATTTTGAATTTCACATCTAATGTTTTTCACATATATTTGATATTAAAGAGTTGTTAAAATGTTCTAACGATATGTATGTCGGAAGTAATGTTACTAAACCTTTACAGGATAATTGTGGTATGTTGCTTATAATTGCTAATATTTTTTAAATGTAGTAAGTTATTTTTTCTCAAATAAGGGGCTGGGCACATATTACGTAACGCTGTTATCAGATATTTTATACCCCCCCCCCCCCCCCTTCGTAACGCTTTTTACAAAATCTGTAACAAATATTTAACACCCCTCCCCCCTGGAGCGTTACGTAATATGTGCACAGCCACTAATTTGGTTTTATTTTTTTGCTTTAATACTAACAACATTATTATTATGATAATGTGCCCTAACAATGTTGCCTGCAACTTGTATTTTTTTTTATTTATGATGTTTTTAACATTTACAATCATAATACACTTGAGTACTACAGAGTTGCAAAACTTTTTATAACTTTAAAAGTGCTTTATGATAATTTATGATTATTTTAACAACATTACCATAAACTCTAAAAACATTTTCATATAAAACGAAATTAGATGAAAAGTTTGGCCACAAAAAAAAAAAAAAACGAAAAAAAAAGAAAATTTATTTAATGATCTTCAATATTATGCTAAAAGAACTCTAAAAACCCTTTTACTGTGTAGTCTTAAAAAGTTGTTAGTTTAAAGAAAAATAAGAAGAAGTAACAGCTTTAAGCCTGCGGGTTTTCAATAGAAATAAAAGAAGATTAAAGAAAATCTTGATGAAAACAAAGGGTACGAGATGTTAAAAAATTCCTAAGAAACTTACAAAAACAACACGTTTCAATAACAACAACAACAACAAAAAAATGAGAAATACAGCTGCTATAAGACAATAACAATATTTTAGTAAAAACAATAGACAATAAGAAAAAAGACACAGAAATAAAAAAATGGAAAACTCAGGATCTAACAATGAAAAAAAGTATGCAGCAAACACTGAGAACAACTGCTGAATCATGAAATCATAACAACAAAAATGCTTAAGCTTCATTGGTCGGCAAAAAAGTTTTTGCTAAAAGATTTTCTCTCAGTGTAAATATATGTACTTGGCTTAAAACACAATCCAGCTTTATGTAAGACCATGGCTTGGCCAGCAAAGTGTGGCTTTGAACGTTGTTACGATAACACCCGTTTACCAGCATTTAGACAACGGAATGAGAAAAAAACTAGTAACATTATTACAAGCAACAACTAAAGCAACATTTACAACAGCAACATGCCATACATATTTGAAAACATGGAAAATTGTTAGAACAAACAACAAGCGGCTTTTATATTAAACCAGAAAGCCATAGTTACCAGCAGCAGCAAGAAAATTTTAATAAAAATAAGTTCAAAAACCAAGCTTGCGCTTTTTTTTTTTTGCTTTGCAACTCACAATCATCTTCCTCTAGTCTTCAAACAACAACTGAAAACTTCGAGCAACAAAAAAAAAAAAAAGAGAAGCACTTTATAAAATGCATTCAAACGTAACGGTGGCGGTTAAAACAATTAGACCATTGTTACTCTCAAAGTAAAGTGAAAGCAAAAATAAAAGCCCTGTTTTACAACTGATACAAGAACTCAATGAAGATTAAAGAAGAAGCCCAGCAAACAAAAAAAAAAAAAAAAAACAAACAAAACTTTAATAAATCCAGGCATAAGTTATTATAAGAGTTCCAATTGGAATTTGAACTTCAGCACTTGTTTAGTCGAGTCTGTATTAAATGTGTGCGGCTTCAACTGCTGGTTCTTTAACGACCGGCAGTTTGTATTAAAATTTTCATTAATTTTTTTTTCATACAACCTTTTTTGTGCTTTGTGGATGCTTTACTAAGATTTTACACTTAAAATTGTTTTAATAATGAAGTTCAATCAACTTTATTTTGTTCTCTAGTTAGAACACATTTTTTTTTTTTGCAAATTCCAATTGAAAGAAGTTTCAATGGCGGAAAAAATCACACAAGTTAACCATTTGCTTGAAAAATTAATAGAAAAAAAAAATGTAAATACTACAAAAATGCTTAGTAACATGTTGATAAGCATATTGGCAACAAGGAAAAATTAAGTGCTTCGGCAAAATAATCAATGTTGCTTAAAAGTTTCCACAAATTTGACAAGAGTTCAAAGTTACCGGCTAATAAAGCCTGGGCCCAAATCGTGAACGTAGGACTCGTCACGTAATAACTGTATAAATGGATGGGAAATTACGTGACGAGTTGTATGTTCACGGATGTAACGATTTGGGCCCTGGTACTCTGTTTAAATTTGTGAAAAATGTTTAGCTACATTGATTATTTCGTACGAAAATTTTAACACAGAACTCATATGTGTTATTTAAAGCATATCCAAAAGGTGAGCTAGAAAGCGCAGCTGACTCAATTCGCTTTATGTTATACTAACTTTATATTCATACTAACTGATACAGTTTATAACCATACATAAATAATTGTTATAGTTTTGAAAGCATTCGCAAGAAAATGTGTTAAATTATTTGTGTTTTCATATAAAGCAAGTACTTTATAAAAACAAAATACATGTTGTTTTTGCATTGTTGTACTTGTTGTCGAACTGCGCATACCTGGTAGTCTTGCCTTGATTACAATTTATACATTTGTCAGCTGTTGACTAAAATTTCTTGCAAAAAAAGTACTGGTCATGTTGTTTCGCAGCTGAAAAAAAAGTTGCTTTAAACATGTTTCAAACATACACATTTCGCATGTTTTCCGCTATAAGAACACAGTACTACTTTTGCAACATAAATTCACAAATATTTCATACGAAATACTTTTGCAGTTTGACAGCATTTCGCACGAAATTATGAACAGAATACCAGCCTTAAAATATGTATAAAGAATGATGTGTTTAGCTAACAACATGTTGCTAAGGGTAAAACGAAAAAGTAATTTAAAAATTTGAAAATCTTAAAACTAAAACAATTGTATTCCGGGAATTTTGTACTTCTTCTGAATTTTTTTTCAAGTTTTTGCAAAGTTTTGTTAAAAATTTTAAACAAGATTTCTCTGTAATATCGCTGCTAGCAACATCTTTATAAATTTCATACTTTCAAAGAAGGCAAAAATATTGCAGCTAAGAACAAAAAATTAGCATTTGAAATTTACATTATTACACATTTTGATGTTTCCTAATAACTTTTAGGTTATGTGATTTAGGGGCTGTGCACATATTATGTAACGCTACGAGGGGGCGTTAAAGATTTGTTACTGATTGGGAATTTTGCACTGAAAAATTAGTAAAAAGCGTTACGAAGGTGGGGATATAAAATCTCTGAAAACAGTAATATGTGCACAGCCCCTTAGCAACATGTTGACAAAGGAAATTTGTTACTAATAATTATTACAGAATGAAAAAAAAAAAAAAAAATAAAGACATTATTTCAAAATTTTAATAGTGCTACTGGCAACATGTTTCTGACATAAGAGAAATATTCAGGTTAAAAACTTAAATGTAAAAAAAAACTCGCAGTCGTATCTCAGATATGTGATTTTTTTTGCGCATATGTACTGTAATACCATACTTCTTTTTTATTTCTTACAATAAAATATTACAAGAAAATTTCTTAGGGAAAGTTTTATGATTTAGAAAACTTGTTTCAAAACAATGGTACTCAGTACCATAAAAAAAACGAGAACACTTGAAGGCTAAACAATAGATGTTTAGTTTTTTCAACTTTAAGAAAAAAAATTATTTAAGTAAATAATTATATTAAAATAATAATGACAACGAAAATTTTGTATTGCTGTTTTGAAAAAGAAAAAGTTTTTTTCTATTATATTATTTTTGATGATGTTGTTGTTGTTGAATTTGTAATAGTTTGTGTTGTGAAATACACACAGTCATAAATATCAAGATTAGCATGATAATAGTATTTAACAGTAATAATAGAGTGAAGTGACAGTTAATGAAATGGAAACTTATGAAAATGAGAACACTTTCACGTTTTCAAGATATTTGTGGTTTTGGGCATAGTTTTTCTTTTAATGATTAAAAGTTTTTTTCAAAGTAGATAAGTAGTAACCCGATTAAGTTCTTTTTTGAATTTTGATATATGTATGTAGGTCCGGTTTGCCAGGCAATGTAGTGCTGCATATCATAGGCAACATTAATTGTCTTATTATATCCAAATGATTTTATGTTTAAAAATGAAATGTGGTGTTAGCAACATGTTTTAAACATATTGCTAAATCATCACAGAAACATTCTGTTTGAAAAAAAAAATTCTTAGAACTTTTTTCTTTCCTTTATTGAATTAAATTTTAAAACTTAGCAGAATGGTGCTGGTTATTTTAATTTAAAATTTTTGTATTTTTGTTTCGCTGACCTTAGCTCCACCTTAGCTTGAAATTTGGGTGATCTCGCATGTTGCAGAATTTTTTAACAAGGTTGTGCTATATTTTTGGAGTTGTCAAGCAATATAATTTTTTCTGCAGCATGCTGCCAAGGAATAACGTTAATATATTAATCCTTAAAACTTGCTTGCCAAACGATTAGATTTTTTCCAATAAAGCCCAGTATTTTGTTCAGTATTCCACGCGGAATGCTGCCAAAATGCATGTATAAAAAATTTATGTTGAAAATTCGTGAAAAAATGTTGCAAGAGTAATACTTTGTTTTTTTTTTTTTTGTGGATAAACATATGAAATATTACTGGCAACATTTTAAAATACCTGCGAAATAAAGCACGGTGCCTTTATTTCATAAATGTCATATTTTCCAAGTGGAATAATCAATGTTGTTCAACTTTTTCCACAAATTCGAAGAGAGTACTAAGCTTAAACACCAAAAAACATTTGAAGGTAACATGCTGCAAAGCTATAGTGGAAATTTTTACAACAATTACACCAACATGTAGCTGATCTTACGAAGGCAAGCTTATGCCCCTATTGCGGTTAACAACTTTTGAAACAATTTGGTCGTCGTTTATGAATTCGCATTGCCATTCTCAACTGAACTTATGGTTGACTTTTTGGTTGTGTTCACAATTTTTAGTGGTATTGTTATTTGCAACTGTGCACAAGTTTGGTTGATAAAAACGATAAATACACACAACTGCTTATTAGTAAGTAGTTGGGTTACAGTTTACTTCGACATAAAGTGCAGAAAAATCGAGAGATCGTAAGTAGAAAATTTTATTGTGCTTAATATTGCAGTTTCTTAGCATTTAATATATTTACAGACCTCTGAAAATTACAACGAAAGCCCAATTTGAGAGACTTGTTCAGCTAATGGAAAAAAATCCAGAGATTGCTCGTGGGAAACCAAAATTTGGCATGACCAAAAATCATACGCTGCTCTAGCACATCTAACACTTCTTTTAAAACAAGTGACATTAGATTGAGCTAATAATATATTGGAAGTCGTTGCCATTGCACTGGTAGCTCCCGTCAGCAAAAAATCTAAGGTCATCACAAAGTTTCACTATCGGTGGTATAGCTGACGTACAGGTATGGGCATTAACAGCTTCTTGTTAAATTTTGAAGCATGTTACAAATATGATACTTTTTAAATAAATTTTTCATAAAGCAGCATGTAAGTAGCTTGTAACATTCATTAGAGTTTCCTAGATAAACCTGTTAATTTGTAAAAGCTTTAACTGCCTGTTTTTAGAAAATGAAAACAAAAATGTGAGTGACAATTTATATTGAAAACAACAATAAAATACGAAAATTTGTTTTTGTTTTCAATATAAATTCTCACTCACTATTTTGTTTTCATTTTCTAAAAACAGGCAGTAAATGTCAACATATTCATGATCTTTATTAACAGCAGTTTTTATTAAAACGTCTTCAGACAAAAATTTTGTTTAAATTTTAATACTGGCACATGTTGCTATTTAGAAATATGTGATGTTGCATATAAAAACTTTGCATCTAAGATTATTTGAGCATATTTTACAGCAGCAGCATGTAGCTGTACCTAATAAAATAAAGGGTACTTGTCTTATTTGTTTGCAGCTGCACACATGCTGGTGTAGAGTCTGTGTTAAAATTATCTCGGAAACATGTTGCTTAGCATTTTGAATGAATCTGATGTTTTATATATATATTTTTTTTATGATAAAGTCTCTTAAATTATAAGTCGAATTTTAGCGGATTAGAATATTTTTATTTTCTTGTTGGCATCATTTTCAATGTAAGATTTAAGCGACTTAAATATTAAAATATTTTTTTTTTTAAATTTTGTTAGTACAGTTGGACTATGTAGTTTTTATGAATTTCATATTATATAAAATTAAACATGTTGCGTAGAGTATAGTAGGTGCAAACAAATGTTATAATTTTAAATAACACTGTTGTTGCCTTTCTTAAGTTTTTAATGAAGTGAAAATTACTTTCTTTTAATGTAAAATCAACATGTTGCCCCATTTGACTAAAAAGTATTATTAAAAGTATTCTAATAATTTATAAGTTAACATTATCTAAAAATTTGTGGTTATTTACAATCAATTAAAATTGAATATTTATTGGTTTTATAAATTTTTATCAATAAAGTATGGTTTTTAATAGTTTCTCGTTTATTTTTATTGATTGTTACAATCCATATGTTTAGTTTTTTTTTTTTTATAATATATTCTTTAAAATTATTCTTCTATTTTTTGACCTTATTTAATTTTATATTTATCTATTTTTTAAGGATTTAGGTCACTATTTTTTTATAAAAAACTTTATATAAAACTTTTTTATAAAAAAATAGTGACCTAAATCCTTAAAAAATAGATAAATATATATTCTTTAGAATTGATATCAAGTTTCTTAATACTAGTAACTATCAACAGAGTATTGTCAGCACATTTCGCTCCAAATCACCTAACAAATTTCTCAGGAATTTAAATATTATTTCTATAAATAATTATTAATCATCAAGCGTGTTAGTTGAAGTTGGAGAAATGTTACAACAAAAGCCGTTAAATAATACAGTTTCTTAAAGTAAAACAAACAAAATCTTAAACACAATTCTTCTTTTATATGCCTTTCTGTGTCAGAAACTTTTTCAAAAACACAAACAAAATTTTCGTTTTCGTTTTGTATAAAATGTACTTTCGTATTTGATGATTATCATCATGGTAATTCTTTAGACATTTTTCTTTAAAAGGGGCTAGTTTTTTTTTGTTCTTTAAATGTGCTTAATCATGAGTTTTGTATACGATGAAAAAGCTTTAGAAACACTTGGCTAAAATAGAAAAGAAAAAAAAATCGTGTTAAATTTAAAGTATTTTAATAAAGAATTTGATAGCAGTAATCTATTGCTTATGTTCTTAATAATTTAACAAAAAAAAGTCTTTTAACACTTTTATTAAGGTTCAATCAATTTTAGAAAATTATTTTGATTTATTTGTATTTTTAATTCAAGAAATTTTGGACAAGATTAATGTTTTAGGCGTAGTGGCTTTAGTGTGTTTAGTATTTAGGTTTGTAGCTTAAGTCTTTTGTTTTAGATGGCCATGCATTACATTGTTTTTGTTGTAAATCATAACGGTTTAATGTTAATAATTTAAAAAGCAATTTGTTAGCTTTAAATATTAACAGTTTTTAAGTGGCTTAATATTTCTTTTACAAAAAATTTTTGTGCATCTCTCCTTTTTTTTAAAAATGTACTTTCTTGTACCAAGTGTGTTAATAAAGAAAGTAATCATTTCTTTTACTTGTTATTTTTGTTGGGGTGGAGGGGGGGTTTACATCTTGTTTACTTGCCGCTCATATTTATTTAAGTTGTTAATTTTTATGAGTTTCTTTAAATCATTTTGACTGTTACTCTTTGTAATTTCTTACTTATGCCTTTGATTTGCTTACTAATAAAAGTGAAATTTATTGAAGAAAACAAAAAAAAAAAAAAACGTTGGCGTTGATGATTAGTAATCAAATATTTATTTTTATTATGGTACAGCATATTAAAGAAATTCGTTAAATGAAATTCGTTAAATGAAATTTTGCCAATGAAGTGGCGATATGTCAAATAAAATAAATAAAAAAAAACTTTTTATAATTAAAGCAGGTGGTAAATTTAAAATCTGTGCTAAATTTCAAATATTTGATTAAATATAAGTTTGTTTCATAAGTCTTTTGTTTTTGAAAAGCATCTCGCATAGTTTCTATACAGAGTTATTTCTGATTTAATCTAGTTTTAGTTTTATTAGGTTAAAAAAATTTTCAAATTTATTTGAAGAAATTTCTACTTTCCCTTAGCGGTATCACAATTTGTGAAAGACTACAGTTCATCCTAATCTAATACTAGAAAATACAACTATGACACTTAGAAATAGATTTAAACAATTTCTCCAACTATGCAAATTACTTCTACACTTAGATCTTAAATTAAATGTTTGTATTAGTAAAGCTGGAGGTTTCTGCTCGCTCCGGGAAGAAGTTGCTACTGGGTGTGTTCTATTTGCCCCATAGAAATTCTGGTGCTCTTAGGCGGCTGGAAGGTCTTCTTGGAGATTTCTCGTGTCGTTATGAGCATGTCACAATACTGAGAGACTTTAATTATAATCTGTTTGATCCTGCTAAATCGAGTTCTGTTAGGCTGTTGTGCAGAAATTGTAATCTTTATTGTCATCACAATGTTGGGTGCACTCACTACGACGTCAGGTATAAACCTGCTTCGCTTCTTGATTTCTTTATTCTGACTAACAGTGCCGATGTTGTTTTCTCATGTCAATTTTTTTCTCCACATTTATCTAAGCATGCCTTTATGTTTTTGAGTTTGCTTCTTCCCTCCCCAAACTATAATCGTGTGGCTGTATATAGGGACTATAGTGCCATCGACTTTGGACTTCTTGAACGTAAAATTCTACAGGCCGATTCCAACTTTATCTCTCAAACAAATGATGTAAATTCTCTTCTTGAAAATTTTAACTCTATATTAATTGATGTTTTTTCTTGTGTACCTATGAGACGTAAAATAATCAGGCATAGTGAGAACGTTATGGACTCGATGGAGGTGAGATCAGCGCAGTATTTACGTTACTTGGCCTTCCGTGCATACCGTGAAAATAATAGTCATGCAAATTGGTCTATTTATTGTAGATACCGCAATAGGTTTAGGGATACTAGCTCATCCTCTATCTGGAGGATTTTGAACAATATTGGATGCAGGGACGCCGCTGTCTCCGATTCCTCAGTGGATCCTAACCTTTTAAATAATGCATTTATCGCTAATCCATCAAACCAAGCTTGCGCTTTGACTGATTTGGTTGACTATGGCTCTAATCTATCAGGAGTTTTCTCTTTTAACAGATTTAATTCTGTCGACCTTTTTGACGGTATACCAATTAAATTCCTTAGAATCATATACCCTTCTATTAAACCTTATCTCCTACATATTTTTAATACTATTGTCATGACGTCAACTTTCCCCAAGGCATGGAGGACGGCTAGAATAACTCCCATCAGGAAATCTGTAGGGACTCGTCCTGCCTGTCTAAAATTTTTGAGCGTCTTTTGGTCAACCAAATGAACAGGTATTTTGTTTGAGAATCGTTTGGTCAGTGACTGCCACTTTGGCATTCGTAAGAGTCATTGTACCACTACGCTGTTACTTTGCTTGACGGATAGGATTAGGAAGCATTGCCTTAATAGTCGTGGTGTTGCTGCGTTGGTAGCCTTGGATATATGTATCTAAGGCCTTTGACACAATAAACCAAAATAATTTGATTAATAAACTTTTTCTACAATTCAAATTTAGCAGTTCCACTTGTAGGATATTTTTGTCGTACTTGGTAGATAGGCTGCAGTATGTTTCGCTTGGGGATTCTTGCTCTTCTATGTTGAAGTGCCACTGGGATCCTTCTTCAGACCTCTGCTGTTTATGCTTTATATGAATGATTTTGTTGACTTTATTGGCTTGCCAACTTCTGAGGTCTTTTTGTAAGCTGATGATATGCACCTAACATTCTTGCGAGCTCTGGAGTCTGTTGAGTCCTTGGAAGATCGTGTTAATACTTCATTGAATATTACTGTGGATTGGATGAAATGTAGCTACTTTGTTATCAATGTGAGCAAAACTAAGGCTTTGTGCTTTGGCCTCTCTAATAGATCGTTACTAAACTTACAAGTGTTTGATGCGGAGATAGAGTTAGTTTCTCATATTCGTTGTTTAGGCATTATTTTAGATGAGAACTTGAATTTTATTAATCACGTCAATTCAGTTAAATCTAAGGTTTTTTTTTTGTTCTCAAAAGACTATATAGTTTGGGCTGTGTGTTACATACCAGAATTAGAATCATGGTGGCTAAGTCTCTGCTCCTTACCATTGTCAATTATGCATTGGAAAGTAATAAAATTTTGACAATTTGAAACTCATTTCATGATGACAAGAAAAAAAATCATCCCAAAAACTTTATAAAGTTTGCTTCTTAAGACTTTCCTTTTGAATAAGTATAATGTGTTGAATGAAATTCAAAATTATTTATACTATAATTCAACTTTTGTCTTATCGCACATCCACTTTTGAGATCTTTTCAAGTTTCTCTCCTAAATCTTTTGTTTCTGCATCAATACATTTTAATAGAATTTCCATTAACAATTCATGAATTGAAAAGTTCTCGCTTTATTCAATATTTCAAAGTCTTTCCTCCCTTTTACATTCCGTTAATTTTTGTATCGATTGACTTGCATTTATGTATTTAATCGAATTTTTTCTGTTATTCCTTCTTTTTCTATTTCCTTTGTTATTATTGTTTTCAGATTAATCATGTAATTTTGATAAATTACCCTAAATAAACTGTAACTATCTGTAAACAATTACCACCTTTTGAAAGTTAATTACTTTAAATAATGTTAAACTTAAATCCGAATGTGTAGACATGTGTTTTGTTTTTCTATTTATTTCTTTGTTTTTCTTTTTTTGGAAAAAGTTCCCATAAAGTTTTTTTTTTTTTTTGTAAACTATTTAATTTTTGGGAGTCTTAAACCATCTCAAACATTCCAATTACTTTCCAAAACCAGAACATGTTACAGTGTGTGTGTGAGTGAGTGTGAGTGAATGTGTATGTTTCTCTTTTATGGCCATAAAACAGACTTGAACAAAAAAGAAAAAAAAAAGACCAAACTGAAAACTGCATAAAAGAAATAAAGTTTGAAATACAAAAACCTTGTTTAAGTGAAATTAAGGTCAAGCATAAAACACAAGCAACAGCCGCTGGAAAAAAAGACTAAAAAAGCATAAATATAATGTCTGCATTTTAATGTAAATTAAAGTTTTAAAAACATGAAAGAAATGTTAAAAAGAAAAAACAATAATAATGAATGCAGTTTGTGAACTGAAGAAACGAAAATAAATAAAAGAATTCAAAGAAGAACTTCAATAAACTTAAATTTTTCAAAAAGTTAAAAAAGAGTGAATTTGAAAACATGCAGCAGCTATTAAATCGATAATTTTTAATTTTTATTGATTTTTTTTTTAAATATAAAAATTAGTTAACACCGATAAAAAATCTTATAATTTATTTCTTTAAAAATGTAGATTCACAAATTAAAATCTCCAAGTTAAAAGAATAAAGAAAACTAATAAAAATTTGCAAAAACCCATTCACAACTCTCTGGTCGTTTAGGATTTATCGTCATATTTTTGATTGCCCAGCAGTCAGTCAGTTTTTTTTTTTAAATTTTATTTTCTTGTTGATCGAATGTTGTGAAAAAAAGAAACATTCTTAATTTTGAATTGATTTATGTCTGTTTAGTAGTTTAAAAAAATAACTGTTACTGATTTTAAGGTTAATTTATTTAAAAAATATTATCAAAAATTCTTAAATGCCAAAAAAAAAAAACACTATAAATAATTTGAAAATTGCCAGCTCTGCTCTGTATAGAGGACATTATTATTTGCAGTGCTTCTGCTTTTTGTCAAACCTCGAAAGGGAGAGTTCCTAGAGATTAAGTTTCTATATCGACTTTGAGCTTGGGCGGACATCTTAGGGGTCTGTCTTCTACCAGACTAGTATGTGTTAGCCTACTTCCTTTTATATCTTACTCGATAAGAAACGGTGTGCTTCGCTACGCCACAAACTTTTTGTTTTGAGAGGAAGAACAAAACTTTGAAATGTAATTTATTTTAATTAGAAGGTGCCACAGACATATGCCCTATCCGTAAAACAAATTGAACTACGGGCTTTCTATATTAAGGTTACTCTGTTTCAGAATGCCCACAAATATACTACTATTAGGTAGCGACATAAGTTTTATAGGAATTTGGCCAAATATAGAGCTTATAAAAAGCCAATTAACCTTTGCCCTAAAAAGCACAGCACCAAGGTGTGATTAGTCACTAAGATGATACTTAAACGTGCCCCGCAGGCTGAAAATAATACCCACATTCTATGGATGCAAACAGTGGCAAAGTTGTCACTAAAACTGCTGTTCTTTTCACGAAAACATTAAATTCACACATTGAACAAAATTGGTTTCTTTCTTGCCCCAAACACCAGCTTGCTGGCAACTAAAGACAACTTAATTATTTTTCAAAGATTTCAATAAAATCTCATAGCCTGTCTCTAAAAGTATTGTGTTCACATTTTTTTCTTCTGTCTTTCTCTTATTTTATTATTGAACAATAAAAATTTGTGCAACTAAAGGAAATGACATGAGCCGTTTATTTTGAAAGTGTCATAAGTCATTTTTTTTTGTTGATTGCAAATTTTTGCAAATGAAAAGATACCGTTCAATTTTATTTAGTGTTGCCATTAACTCGATTTTTTTGACTTATGCCACTTTCAAAATAAACGGCTCATATAATCTTTAGTTTTCTTCCCCATTAAACGCAACGGTTTTTTATGACTTATAGAACAGTTTGATTTTTATAAAGGAAATGTTTGTGATGTGAGAGTTGTTATTATGTGCAATGATGTGGTGTTGTTTGTGTTGTGTCTTTGTGTGCTAGCAAGTGTGCAACAGCAAAAAAAAAAAAAAAAGAAGAAAGGAAGAGATTCCGTATGTAAATGTGAATCGTGAGAGAAAATTTTAATGATTTGTATTTGTCCTCTTTAGAACGGAATATTAGAAAGATATAATTAAAGTTTTGTGTGTGTTCAAGGTGTTTGCAAAGAATAGACTGTAAGTATGTTTAACCGACAGTCTTTAGTTTGAATTAAAGAATTCTTTTTCTTGTAATTTTTATGTGATTTGCTTTCAAATAATTTGCTATTTAATTAACAGTAGCTTTAGAGGACAAGTTTCGTAGCATTATATTTAAAAGGTAATAGAGATGTTCAAATATTGTAAGCAGCTCATTCATAAACGATTTTTAAAGTTATTGTAAGAATGTGGTATGTGCAATTTAACTTTATTAATCGTTTATGAATAATAGGGACAAATTCCATAAGAACTCTTTAAAAATTTTACAACTATTAAATTTAATAGTACAAAAATGGAATTTTTACGACACTGTTGAAAAGGCACTAATTTTGCAATGTACACAGCTGAACAGAACAACGTTTTTTTTGCGCAAGCCGGCACACACACTCTCTCTCTCTCTCTCTCTATCTTTCCCATTGTTAGTGCCCCTGTAAATGTGTATGAGTTTTACAAGACTTGTAAGATAACTTAATTGATTGTGATTGAAATTTTTATTTATGAAATAATTTTTTTAAAATAAATCTGCAGACGTAAATTGCATCGCTACAACTCCTAGAGCTGCTATTTTTATCTTCATGGTTATTATTTGATGGTTTTTTCTTATAGAGTTTGACTTTAGCATTTTTAAAAAGAGAAACATTTATTTTAATAGAAATACTATTCGTGAATCCCGCTCAAATTTATTTAAAAAAAGAGTCCCAAGTTGCTTTTGTGACCATTGTCCTGCCTTTCGTTGTTGGTTCCACCAAATCATCAAAAGTCTTTAAGTATATTTTTTTTTTTGAAAAACTTGAATGGGTAGTTTTTCGCTTTAAAATGCTACCGATTTAGAATAATTTTTTTATTTTCAAACGGCTTGGCTCATTATGTCGAACGATATTTTTCGCTTCATTTCGAGACATAAAAATACTAATTTGCCTTGTGTGACAGATCGATTTTATTTAACTTATTATTTGCTTTAATGGAAAAAAGCCAGATTGTCGTAAGTCAGTGGTTTTTCGTTTACAATTGCAGCATTATCGATCGGTCGACATTGTGGGGCGGTCCGTAAAATACATATTTTTGAAATTTTTTTTAAATAAACACAGAAAGGTAGTTTTTTTTTTATAATATTGGCCCCCTAAATTCGAAGCTGTCCATGGTTTCTTTTGAATTGCTTAAATTTTTCGAAACGGTTTAGTTAAATGAAAAGAAAGGCAGTTGCACGACAAATGCATCATAACTGGCAAATGATTTGTCATATTTTCATAAATAAAGATCTGTGCTAACAACGCTTTTCAGTCTGCACAATAACTTTAGACAATTCGTGGTACCAGCAAATACAAAAGAATTATGGGAATTTTTGTTTTTAAAAATTCATAAAAAATTAACTTCAACATTTGATTTGTTTTTTATTTTCAATTATTATATCAGCAACTATGTATGTTTCAATCAAAACAATTATGTGTCAAATTAGTTTTTCGTTTTTACTTCTTTGTGAATAAAATCAAAAGTTGTTAATCAATTTTTATAAAATATCGCTCGTTTTGTTTAAAACATAAATGCCTATGGTTTTTATTAAAAAAAAAAGATGAAAAATATTACTGCCTAACCCACGATATCGAACGATGTCGATCGCATTGTTTTTAGACGTAAAAAATCTAACTTGCGTTCCACTAATAACCGATTTTATTTAACTTATTCATTGTTTACTGGAAGATAAGCTAAACAAATAAATAAAATCAGTTTTTAGTGGAACGCAAGCTAGATTTTTTACGTCTAAAAATCAAGCGATCGACATCGTTCGATATCGTGGATTAGGCGGTTAATGATTTCTTATTTTTTATGAGTTTTTTTTACAACTGAAAAATGTTTATAGAACATTTCTGTCGCACTAACTTAACGATATCATTAAGGCCAGTAAGCACTTAAAAAAGTACTTGCACGATTGCTACATAATATTGTTATGAAATTTCGGATTTTTTTTTTTAATTTCATTAAATATAAAAAACTGATCTCTAATTATATCACGTAACTGCTTGATTTTTGGCATAATGATGAACCAATAGGAGCTGTGAAAAGCCTGAAGCAACTTAGAAAATAATTTTGCGTTGCTGCTGCTAAAAAAATTTAATACTTGTGTAATGAATACAGCTTTCAGATCTTTTTATCTGTGTGCTGCTCTCGTTTCTTTTTTTTTTTTTTTTTTTTGTAAAATTTAAAATTTTAAAGTTTTGCACATTTTAGAAATTTTGTGTTTTAAGTAATTCCTTAATATCCTCATTTAAATTATTTGAACACATTTCTCTTTCTCTTAAATACCATTTATGTATAAAATTATTCGTTTTCAAAATTTGGTTGTTTTTAAATTTTCAAAGTTTGTGTCTTAAGTCTTTCGATTTTAGCAATAATATAAAAAAAAAAAATATTGCTAAGCAATTTTTCTCTATTATTTCTTTTATAAAAGTATTTTTTTCCTTGTTTTTAAGCTTTTGTGGTAGTTTTGTTTGATTTTTATAAAATGTTTTTAAGTTTGTGGCTTCAGTCTTTTGTTTGCTGCTTAACCAAAAATTTCACTTCTTAGATTTAGTTTGTTTTATGGTTTTTGTTCGTGTTTTCTTTTTTAAACATACCTTTTTATAGCAAATAAAAAGAAAAAGCTTTCTTTTGTTAAATTCTGTGTGTTGATGTTTTTCGAAATAATTTTTTAAATTTCTTTTTATAACTTAATTTTTTTCTGCTTTTCAGAGTTTGATTGATTTTATATATGAAAGCACTTATTTTTATAGTTTGAGATGATGGCTTTTCTTTTTAAATTTTTACAAAAAAAAAAAAAAAAAAAAATAAACACTTAATATTTGTTTATAAATTTTTCATAAATTTTTTTTTTAAATTTCACTGTTTTGCTCGTTTGTTTTTTTTTGAAGAAACTGCAGGAGTCTTGATTTATATTAAAATATTTATATAATCCACAGGAGAAGAGCTGCTGTTGTACCTCTTTCTTTACTTTCTTAATTCATGAAAAATATGCTTTTATTTTTTTTTTTCAATTTACCACCGTTGTTAACTCCACAATTGCATCATGAGCAATGACTTTGAACCTGTAAAATGTGTCTCTTTTATGCCTTTAGACAAGGTCTCCACACAATATATGTATGTATAGAAATAACTTTAAGAAGTGCTAGAAAAATAATTGGCGTTTTTAGTTTAAAGAAATACATGAATGTATGTATGGGAGTGTGTCTGCTTACTTTCTGGCCAGCAAAGTTAAATGAAGCAGCCAGCCAGCAGTAGAAAAGAAAAATACAAGACAACAGAGAAAGCAGTAAAAGAACTAATAATACACAACACACAACAGGAGAAAGAAATATTTTAACAGTGAGCTGCAGAAACAAACTAACAGTGAAAGAGCTTAAAAGAGAAGAAGAGAAAGAGAATGGCATATACAGAGAGAAATAGAGTAAACTTGAAAGTAGTTAGTCTTCAAGATCAAGGTTTTTCTTCCTGCTCATCTACTAAAACAAGTGTAGACTTGTGCTCTGTTTTGTGATCCGAATGAAACTATCAGTAGCCCTGAACTTGTGCAAAACACAAGTTGGTTAACTGGCTTTTTAAGTTGAAGCAGTTAGTATTTCGCTTGTAGTACAGGCTAAAGCTTCAGCAGAAGAGCTTGCTACTAAGCAAATTTCAAGCATAATTGAAATTCTTGCAAAAACAAAACTTAACACTAAGAAATTCAAATAGAAACATGTTAAAACCGTCAATTAGTGGAATGATTTATTACCAATTCTGTAGGCTTGTATGAATGATGGCTAAAAGCAAATAGTAACACTTTTACAAATTCTAATTTGCAGATGATGTTGTTGTTATCTTGCCAAATAGGAAAATATTCTGCAAAAATTATTTTGTTTTTGTGATTTGAAAATTTATTTTTGCAGCAAATGTGGCGTAAGAGGCAAAAATTGTTCTGTAAAGTAATTTTGTACCAAAAACATTTGTAACAAAAATTTTTATGTCAACAAATTTACTAAAAGCCTAAAATCTTTTTATTACATTTTTTTTAAGACAAACATTTATACAAAGAAATTCCTTTAGAGATTTTTTAGGAATAAATATTGAGAAAACACCTTTCTATAAATCAAATCTGTATAAGAGCTCTATTGGAATACAGCTTAAGACACAGTCAACTATATTGCAAAATGGAGGTAGTTCTCTTTACCAGGAGATACAAAATAGATAGTTTTTTGCTACCTAGGATTGGCGGGGTGGAGTTAAAACTAGCAAAGGAGGCCAAATACTTGGGTGTTTTCCTAGATAGCAAACTTTCTTGGAAAAGAAACATACAACAAAGGCTCAAGAAAGGGATCAATGCCTACTATACATGCAGGAATTCCATTGGGAGGAGGGTCTGCAACCGAAGGTGGTAAATTGGTTTATACATCGGTTGTCAGGCCGGTGATTTCTTATGGATGTGTCGTATGGTGGGAGGCGTTGGGGAAAGAAAGCCATAGGAAGCTGCTTGCTAAGGTCCAGAGGTGTGCTTCGCTGGGTATTACTGGGGCCCAGAGGAACACCCTTCAGGCTGCCTTGGACGTCATCCTTCACCTGCTTCCCATTGAAGAATTTGTGTTGAGAACGGCGGCAAGGAGTTTGCTCAGGCTTATGGAAGCGGGCTTTGTAAGGCCAGGATTTACAGGTCATACATCACTCTTGAAAAAGATAAGTTTTAGCAGACAGGAGACCATATCCCCTGGTTTTACGGACTCCAAGATTGTTGAGACTAATTTTATTAGAACACCTTTACTAGTTATTCCGGATAGGGATCTTTGGGTCAAATCTGATAGACTGTACGAGGGTTGCGCGGTCTTTACAGATGGATCGAAAATGGAAATATGCACGGGTGCTGGCGTCTATTTTTTAGGAACGCACATTCGTAGGTCTTTTAGGCTACCGAACGAATGTAGTGTATTTCAGGCTGAGATCCTAGCGATCCTCAGGGCCACGGAACTAGTGACAGAACATGTAACTGAAAGCGTGGAGGTAAAATTCTACGTTGACAGTCAGGCGGCGCTGAAAGCTTTGAAAGGGGCATAATGTCACGTCGGAGCTGGTCAGCAAGTGTAGGCTATCTCTCAACTTGCTTATGGACAAATTTAGCGTTAGGCTATGGTGGGTACCAGGACATTGCAATATTGAGGGAAACGAAATCACTGATGACCTGGCAAGAATAGGGTCAGCACCTAGGGTGAATAGGGTCAAACCTCCAATCGGTCACTACTATAGTGAACTCAGTCAGACAGAACTAGACTCAGGTAAATCTGATCTACTGCTGGGTATGAATAGAAAGGTTATGAGAGTTTTACTAGGCGCCTTGACCGGCCTTTGCTCGGTTAGAGCGAGGACCAGCATATGGGAAAATGGCACCCTGGATTTCTGTAGGATGTGTGGGGATGAAGAGGAGCCAGAAACTATAGAGCATATCATCTGTCATTGCCCAAGGCTGCACCGCCATAGGCAAATATGGCTAAGCAGACGTTTCCATGAGGGCATTAGTGATATCGCGAAGTGCAAACTTGAGAATATCAGGGGCTTTATCATGGGAATTAAGTGGCTGAATGATGGATGAACGGCTCTTTGTTTCGCCTCGGGCAGTAGCCAGTTAGCCAATAAATAATAAATGAAGGGAATCACAATGGATCCAATTGGGTCTCCGACAGAATATGTATTTCACACTACCCTTCCTAACCTAACCTAACCCAGCAAATAGAATTTTTAAAAGTATGGAGTAATCATAAATATTTACGGAGAAATATTTTGGAATTAAAGTTTTTTTTTATAGAAAAAAGCCTTTTTACACATTTTTCAGTTCATTATGAGTTTTCTTTAATTTTTTTTAAATTAACTTTGCCTTTAATAGCTTTTGCCATTAAACAATTTACTACAAAAATCAATTAGTTATTTTTTTGCAAATTACACATAAACATTTGAAGAAAATTGCTGCTGAAAGCAAAAGAAATAAAAAGAAGCCATAAGAATTATAATTGACAAAAGTAAAAGCTTCTAGATAATTGACCAAGTAACTGAACGAAAAAAAAAAAAAAAAAAAAAAACAATCTTGAGGGACAAATAAAAGACGCAGAGAATTCTGGCAGACTAAAAGAAAGAATTTGTAATAAAATTTTAAATTGCAAAAATAAATATTTAGATCAGTCATTGTCGATCGATAAGAAAGTTTTTGTGGTCATTCGGTCGTTCACGATGACTTTGTAATTAACCACAGAAAATAATATAAGACGGGTAATATCCATTAGCCAGACAAATAATTTGATGAATGGACAAACAGCCACCAACCAACCAGTCCAATAATAAAATACAAAATTGGCAAAAAGTTTAATTATTAGAAAAGAGGAATTATCTGGCAAGTGGAGTGAGTGGTAGTGAGATGAAAAGGTTTTTAGTTTTATTGGCCAGTATGTGCTGAGAAAAGTTGAGGATAATGATGATGACCACAAGGTGGAAAAAGTGGGTGCTTGAGTATGGAAAAAATTTAACAAACATTATTGGAAAACTAAACTAAAGCCAGCAGGAAATTTGATGAATTTTTGCAAAAAAATTCTACTGTTGAAATTGAAAAAACTTTTAGGGCGAATAAACTGGAAAGCTCACACAAAACATCTTGTTTTTTTCTTTTCGTTTTAAAAGAGAATTTCCTATTGAGCCTTTCTTTTAATTTTTCCTACATTCAAGAATTTCTTATCTTAATGCAATTTAATTTTCTTTTTTTTTTCTTTTGGCTTAAAAGCCATCATCATCATCTGCATTATCATGACTAGCAAGCATATGGCTGCAATAAAACATCTGTCGAAGATGACTTGACACGGTTAATGTCACTGTCACTGTCTTGGGTTTTAGTTTAAGTTTTTTTTCTTTCATTGTTGTTGTTTTTATTGTTGCTGTGAAGCTTCTAAGATTTCTTTGTCTTTTTCACAAAAATGTTACCATCTTCAAAGCCACAAAATCATTTCTGGCTGCTTCACAACGGTTTTTTTTCTATACGTATTAAAATTTTTAGCTTAAAATACCAAACAAGTAATGATCATTAAATGTAGCTTGTAATCGATCTTTCATTTATAGTTGGTTGTTGTTGGTGTCTTCTAATTATTTTTATAGATTCTTTCTAAGATTTTGTTACGCTTTCCTTTTGTTAGCTGTTAGCAAAGAGCTAAAACTGGAATTATTGCCACTGATATTCAATACCAACCAAGATAGATGATATTCAATATAAATTAAGAAAATATTTCAAAATTATTTCCCAAGGAAATAAATTTGAATTCAAAACACATTTTCATGTTTAATAAAAGTAGTTTAGCTTTAAATTTCATTAAAGTTTAATGTTTGAACAAGAACAAAAACACACTTTTAATTAACATTTTGTTTGTACACAAATTAACTAATTTACAATTCTCATCATACTGTTAATTATAATTTTTCGTTTAATTGATGGTATGTTTTTTTTGTCAATCTACCGGCCTGCCTCTACGGTTTGATGCACATTTCACACTTCTTGTTTTTTGTTCTTTCTTTAGTTTTTTTCTAGTGAACAAATGACAATGACCCCAGATATTTATTTACGTTCAATATTTTGTTTTAAACTTGTTTACTTAGAATCAAAGCAAATATTTTAGATATCTAAAATACACTTCCACTTGAAAGATAACAGGGCAAATAAAAAAATTTTACTTAAAACTTTTTTTAAACAAAGTTAGAAAACAAAAACAGTTGATAAAGTCAATAAGAAATTAGCAAAGTCCACAAGAGAAATTTAAAAAAAGAAAATGTCAACAAAACTTTATAGAAGATATTGGGAGTCTTTGCCGCTTTGTTCAGTTTTCCGACAGAAATCTACTCAATATTAAATGTGTGAATAGCGCTTGCATGTGCGCCAGAAGAACAAAACAAATTTCTAAAATGTGCTAATGACATGTAGTTCCCTTGTTTTTATTTATTTATTAACTCTCACCCTCCCTCGCTAACGACAGATTTTATAAAACGAACGCGCGCACACATACAAACACACAAACACACGCACATTTACTTTTCTTATATTTATTTGAAAAGGTTTGTTAGTCAAGTCTTTTGTTTTAAAAGCATTCTTACACATAATTAATTAGAAGCTGTCAAAGATCATTGAACATTTTAAATAAAAATGAAAATTCTCTTCTTTTACACTATTTTTAATTATTGCTTTTGAAGACTTCGAACAAATAGTACAGTTTTATTATGTGGTTGCGTTGCACAATATCTTGCTGCAGCTGCATGTTACAATCTTCTTAGTTTTATCCTTTTTAGACTGGATTTTGAAACACAAAAACACAGACAAAATTTTGTAATTAATTTATTTAAAGAATAATCCTGAAAGAAAAAATATCCTTCCTTGCAAATATCGCACAACTACCTGCAATATTATTCTCAAATAAATGACAATTTTGTGTAGATTGTGTAAATTTTAAATGAATTTTTATTTATATTTAAACCAAGGTTTTCGCCAGTTTCGAAGTGGGCATCGAAAGCATCCCCATTGGAGCCTTTGCTGTAATTTAAGTGATGACAAATTTTATAAAGAAACCGTTTCATAATAAGAAACTCTTTCATTATTTTGCTTAACATGAATTTCCCATTGTCATTAAGGTTATTAACAAAGTTTTCTTTTACGTTTCTACTCTCTAATTTATTTAATTGTACAAAAAAGAAAAAGAAACAACTCACACAATCAAAAGTATCCCAGGAAATTTTTACATAATTTGATTTATACTTTTGCCTGACTTTTTACTCTCAAATTAATATATTTGCCTGTTTTAACTAATAACTGGCATTTAAAAATGTTTGTCACAAATGTCAGAGCATCTTAGTAAAATAATTAATTTTCTCCCGCAATCGGTGAAATAACAGAGATTTGTAGCATGCAGCAAAAAATAACAACAAATAAAAAACAAACAACAGCCTTAAAGTAAAAATAGAAATAAAGATGCAACTATAATTTCCTTAAGAGACACTTTTTTATAAGAAAATAAACCAAGAAATATGACTAGATTTAATTAATGCTTATATGCACACACATATAAATTGACATACAATTTAATATTATTTGGCAGCGGTATGCAAAAGAAAAATACAGGCAAATAGAAAAAAGAATCTTCTGCACAAGTTATTTGTTCAAAGTCTTACACACATGTAAAAGTTATTTGTTTGAAATTTTATAGGAAAATTTATAAATACGGCTTAAAATATAAAAATTAAAAGAATTTATCAGCTAAAAATAGAGAAAACACAGCAATGATTTTTGTTAAAAGCTTAAAAACAGTGGAATTTTTGGCACAAAATATAACCTAAAAAAGTTTTATTTGACATTAACTAAATAATTTAACAAAATTTTTAATATATGTTTTTATTTTTATTTTTCAGGCCCACTGTCTATTTTAGGAGCACCGACGTTTTGCTATAAGCCAGCTCTACGGTGAGTAACATAAACGCTACTTTATTTAAATTGCTACTACTTAATTCAATTATAAAATATATTAAACAAAATCACTACCATGCTATTGATTTGGCATGCAAAAACATGCCTAGAACATGCCTGACCATGTTGTAAAGAAAATTAAAAAGCCGATAGATTAAATTTAAATATTTCTATGTGTATTTTATTTTGTTAAATTGCCGTTCTAAACCAATAAAAGAAGTTAATGCTAAAGAATAGGCAAAAGCAGGCTATAAGGCACTGTGGGGCATTTTGTCTTTAAAAGCAAAAAAATTTTTTTTTTGTATTTTATTAATGTGTACTCGTATGTATATTAAAGTAAATAATGGAAACTATTCAAAACAATTGAGAAGTTTGATAATTCTGTTAGTTTTTGTATAAATTAAATTAATTTACGGCAAACAAATATATTTAAATCTCAACATATACAGTAGATGATATAAGCTCGATAAATTAACGACCAGCCCAACGATCGATAATGCTAAAATTGTAAACGAAAAACAACTGATTTGCGATC
Source organism: Lypha dubia (assembly GCA_947311025.1). Lineage (NCBI taxonomy): Eukaryota > Metazoa > Arthropoda > Insecta > Diptera > Tachinidae > Lypha > Lypha dubia. Next base: position 4,169,120 of record OX371262.1, on the reverse strand, counting down.
TTCTAACCATCCATTTTATTTATTTGTTTAGCTTTTGTGCCAGTAAATAAATAATAAGTTTAATAAAACCTGTTATTTGTGAAAATAAAGTTAACGTTTGAAAATCCAGGGATCGATATCGTTTGACATCGTGGGTCAGGCCGTAAGTCTATTACCTCCAAATAATTAGAATTCCTAAGCCTCTCAAAATAGTCATTCGTTTCAATTTTTAAGGAATCGTAATAGATTTCTTGAAATATTTCAATTAAATTTTTAATTAATGTAATATTTTTTTTAATTGATTCTACAAATTTCTTGATTGATTGAGAACTAATGAATTTTTGAAATTTGTTATCCTTTTTTCTATGTGGACTTATAAAATCCATTTTTTTCATATTTTCATATTAATTGTGATAAATATTTTTATAAAACATTTCATACAGCTACATTTCCGTTGAGGAAAACCCTTTAAGCTCTTTTTTAAAGAGGAACTAAAAGCGCCCATACCGCAAAACTTTAATGGGTTAAAATGCGGCATACAAATATTCCTCATGATGTTTTCTATTAAAATGAAGAGTACAAATTTTATATAAAATGTAAGGATTAGAAAATTTTGTATGCTGTTTCACTTTGATTAAGTGATCTCTCTCTCTCTCTTTTTCAGATATAAGATTTAAAAGCCTTGAAATACGTGTTTTGGTTTTGTGATTCCTTTTACCAGATTTATGTAGTAGAGCCGTGTAATTAGTTTTTGAGCCAAATTTTTTATTATTATTGTTTTCAATATAAAATATTTCTACTCTGGCGGCAAGAATATGCAAGTCAGGCATCGATCATACTTATATTTTTCCGCTATAAAAATATCTCTAGACTTTTTCTTTTCCTATTAAGAATTCGTTTATTTAACCTGGATAAACAAAATATAAAAAGTAAAAAGTTGAAATTTAACTTTTTTTCTTCTTTTACATGGGGGGCATTTCATCGACATTTCGTATATTATTAAGATGATGATTTTATATGCTGGTTATTAAATATTAAGCTGACTTTTAAAAGTAAATCGTTAATTTTGATGATGATGATGATGAAGTTCTGCATGTCTTGCTTTTTTTTTTTGTTGATTGAATTTTTTAAAACGAAAATTAATTTTTTGTAATTAATGACGATAGAAGGAAGGAAAGAAAGAGTTGGAAGGAATTTTATTCAAATGATTTTAGTTTGTGAAAGTTAATATTTTTATTTGATAAACAAAGCTAATAGTTTTTTTTTCTTCTTCCTGTTGTGTTTGGTGAAGATCCATAGCACGCGAATAAATAATTTAAAGTTTGAAAATATTTAAAATAAAAATCCAAGAAATTGGTTTGTTTTACATTTTCAAAAATTGTAGCATACAAGAATTTAATGTGGAGCTTAAAGCTTTACTTGTAACACTGGTTTTATTACATTTAAATATATTTTTTTTTTACAAAACAACTCAACTTAGATAATTCTAGTTATTATATAACGGTTCTGTTTTATAACATCATTCCTAGCAACTCTCTGACAACAAAAATATATCTCTTAGCATCTTATTATGCATTTTTTATAGCTCATTACCCTAAAACGCTTTACAATGTTAATGATTTTAATTCAAACAAACAAAAAAAAAACGCTGTTCATACTCTCATAAACAAGAATCGTTAAACATAATTTCCAAATAATAAAGTCAATGTTTAAAAAATAAAACCACATTAGAATAAATAATGAAATAGACTTGAGCAGCTCCGCACATGTCAGAAAAAGAATTAAAGCTGTTTCGTTAATTCAGCTTAAGAAATAAATTTTAATATCAAAAAACACAAACTTAATTCTTTTCTAAAACAACACAATTTTTTATGACTTGATTACCGCATGCAATTACCACATAATATGATCTAACTGTAGAGCAACATGCCACCAGCATGACACCGCCACCTCAAAAGTACAGTACAGAGAACAGCCGAATAGTATAAGTAGTAGTGGTAGTGGATCATAGCCTGAGAGCCTGAGAATGGTAACAGAAAAGTACAAAAGAAAAACCGAAATAAATATAATTTTATTCAACCAAGACAATGTCAGCTAACTGGAATTCATTTATAATAAGAAAAAGAAAAACAAGAAGAAGAAAAACCTTCATACCTTTCTTTTTAACTTATATGAGTATTGCTTTTTTTCGCTAAACATTTCTTTTATTAACATGGTTATAATTTTTTATGATTATTTCCGCTTGAATTAAGTAACAAAAAAACACGACATAGTTACAAATAAAAAGAATGAAAAAGACACAATTAACTAATGAATAATAACATATTGGAATATATCAAGTTATACTAACAACAACAAAAACTAAAAAAGCAAATGGGAAAAAGCAGCAGCTGAAATAAACACCCAAATTGTTGGCAAACAAAAGAACAACGGAAAAGCTAAAATAATTTGAGCTTAAAGTACAAGAAGAAAAGGAAACAAGTGCAATTTAAAAAAAAAAACACACACACAAATAAAAAAAACTTACACAGAATTTCATTACAAAGCCAGTTACAGCTGGCCTGGAACATGCAATGGAACCTGTTGTTCTCATCAAGTCTTAAAGGCAAACCATTACACACACACACACACACATGCATTCAGTAATAACTGAAAATCAAAAGACTTAAACAACAAGCAGGCTTAACAAATCTAAGTAAACAGTAAAGACAATTTATGTATAATTTTAATAAATTTTTGCATAATATTTACTGGCAACAAAAAAAAAAAAAAAAAAAAAAAGCAACAGAACACAAAGGGAAGAAAACTATTGACACAAGAAGCGAAAAAAGCAAAACCGAAGACAGACAGACAGATAGACAGAGAGACAAATGCTTAGCTACACAGAAAATGTCTTTGGAAAAAAAACAAAGGAATTTACATAAACAAACAGAAGAAAAAATTGAGTATAAGCAATAAAAGCTATTATTATGTTATCTGGATATCTGAAAAATCTAGCGGCCTGAAAAAGGAATCGTGCCTGCGATGGCTTCTTTAGAACATGAGATTTGATCACTGTCAAAATTTCAACTTTCTACCCAGAAGTTTTGATCAAAATTCATTTTTAAGCTATTGCATAGCTTCTATCGCGGGCTTTGAGGCGACCGAATCAAGAAATTTTTAAACGTTTGTTTCTTAAGTCTTTTGTTTACGAAACGAAAAAACCTGACACTAAGTTTGTTTCTTAAGCCTTTTGTGTTTTGAAGTGAAAATTTCTTTTTTGTATAGTCTATGTATAACGCTCGTATATTTTTTTGGACCAAAAACAGTACATTTCACTGAAATTTTTTAAAAAAGCAGTAAATCGTTTTGGAAAAACAGTACTTTTCGCAGTATATATTTTATTCAATATATAAAAAAATTAACAATCATTTGACGGTCAGAATCGCCTTCACTGTTTGCACATCTAATCGGGTTTTGTCTGCCGTCCAAGTTTTGTTCACTGCAGAGAAGATTCGTTCCACTGATGCTGAAGTTCCTGGCAAACAAAAAATATATTCAACGATCTTGGCCATTTCTTTGAATTCGCAATCGGCGTTATTGAGATGAATAAATATCTCCACCCACCGATCCACAACCGAAACATTCTCGAGGAGAATGCATATTTTTGAAGTAAACAATATTATTGCATGAATTCGCTGTTCGCCGTTTTTATTTCTATTATGTATCGAAAAAGAGTATTTTGAGTGAGAAAAGCAGTACGCAGTTTTTGATGTCGAAAAACAGTATAATACTGCGAAAAACAGTACAGATACGAGCCTTATCTATGTATGATGACTATAAAGTGATGCCGCTTTGGAAATTTTTTTAAATTTCCAGTGTTGCCACTTTTCCCGGGAAATTTTCCGGGATTTATGGGATTTTGAGGGGATTTTTATATATGTATGTATGTATATAAAATAAAGTCGTGTTAGTTACACTATTTATAACTCAACGGCTGAACTGATTTGGCTGAAAATTGGTGGGCAGGTAGCTTAGAACCAGGAGCAGGACATAGGAGACTAAGGTAAGAAACTTTTTACCTGGGGAGACTAGGTTGCCCCTTCTTATTATGGGGCACTTCCAGTATAGCTAGAAAGCAGAAATTGATATTCCATAAGTTGATAAAAAAATGGTATGCAATAGCTTTACCGCGGCAGTCCCCGAGTGCCACACGTCTTTTTTATAGAAATCCTTGTATAGAAAAAATTTTTCTTATTGGTAACGGTAGTCTATAGAAATTTTGTTTTAGGAAACGATTTTCTAAGGAAAAGCTTTTTATCCTAAATAATTTTCTATTGAAAATCGCAAATTGTATTTTTTTTTCGAAAGCCAGCTACATATTCTATTGTTAAAAATAAAGTTCTTAATCGAAACGAAAGTAACAACAAACCGCAAAAACGAGGTGAAACCAACACACATGTATAATTTGCATAAATCTTCTACAGAAAATTTACCTAATTTTTTCCTACTAATAACTGACCATACATTCATTTATCTACTTCTATGATGTTCTAAGCATTTCTCTAACACTTACTCTAAAACTCATTCATTGTTAAATTTTAAATTGTGGGTTTTGTTAAAAAAAAGTTCTTTGAATACGAAATTAGCTTAGAAAAAAAGCTTTAAATATATTTTACTGGGTCATATATTGTTTTTTATGTCTGAATGAGGAAATGAAAAGAAATCAGCAAAGCAAACCAAAAAATATTTGTTTAATTAGCACCTTTCGAAACAGATAATGACCTCATATTAACATCATTATCATGATCGTCATCATCATCATCATCATGATCATTAGAGTTAAACGACTCTACATCAGCATAAATTACAATTTAGAAACCATTTCTTCAAGCAAATTTCTATAAAGAAAACTAAAAGTGTTTTGGAAATTTTTTGGGCTTTAAAACTTATGAGTTATTAATTTTATAAACAAAATTAGGGGTTTAGAAAAGAAATTCAGGAAGCTTAAGTACTGACAGCTAGAAGCATGCCATCACACCAGATAACAGCCATAAAAAAAATAAAAATATTTCTTTTTTTTTTGTCAGAAATTTGTCTATAGAAAAAGAAAGTCTGCATGAATTTTATGTTCTAATAATTTTATTTGAAAAGTTTTTGAAGGCATTAAGCTGAAATGATCAAATTTCAATAAATTCATAAGAAGATTCGGTTGTAAAAATTGATGTAAGCTGCTTTGGCTATCAATGATAAAATGTAAAACACATTTTGTAACAGTTTTATATTTAATCATACAAACAAACGAAAACATATAATTAATTGTAATTTTGGTTTTTGTAAATGACAGCTACCGTTTGCAGCGGATGTAGTTACCTTGAAATATTTCTAGCGAAAGAAAGAGAGAGAAAGAAAAAAGGGTAAAACCTCAAATTTCAAACATCAATGTATGAAGAGCTCTGATAGAAAGTGAGAACAGTTATTTGGTGTAACCTTTACCGTTAGAAACCACAACCTCAACATACAAAACAATAGAAAAAGAAACAAACAGAAAACAGCTGAAATAGACAAATGCAACAGAAAATCTTTAACAAAATATCTGTGGAAAATTGTCAAGACCTCAACAATAACAAGATACATTAAATTCTACAGCAAAAACTTTCTTTTTGATTTTATTTTTTCGTTGTTTTTGCTTTTGTCTTTAATATGAACTTTTCTGAAGTGATTTTTTTTTCCTGCCAAAGATTTTATGCTACACAATACTAAAATTATTTCTGTTTTATAACCGATTTTTGTTGTCGAGAGGTAATTCTTGATTTTAGTTAATGGGATTTTAAGCTTCAAAACAAAAGACTTAAGACACATGCAGGCAACACATTCAATAGATTTTCATTATTGTTGCAGTTGTTATTTTTATTATTATTTTTTTGATGTTTTTCCTATGGCTTTTGGCAAATTTTTTTTTAAAGAAAAAACTTTTATTGAAAATGTTTAAAAAGACTTTTGGCTATCTCTCTTTAGTTTTGTTCATAAATTTAAAAGAAAATATTGTTCACAAGTTTATTACTTTTTTTTTTTTTTTTGCTCCAACTCGCTTTTTTTTACTGTTAATATGCTTTGGAATTTTGTTTTTTCTTCAAAAATAAAAACCTATTTAAAGATTAATGTAGAAAAAAAAAATAAATAAATAAAAATTGTGCTTTAAAAGTGTCTATGTGTCTGCCAGAGATGGTTTAGCTTCAGTCACACATGATTGATTAACATCATAATTGTCATTTCCATCAGCCGTGTTCATCAGCGTCATCGTCATCATCAGGTTTTCATTTGTTATTTGTGGTATTTCTAGCTGCCGCTGCTGCCACAATAACCGACCTTAGATAATATCATGGGAAATAAAGAAAGTTATTGGCTTAGAACGTGAAAAGCATTAAATGTACAAATACAAAATCATAAATATAAGTCATTGAGAGAAGAAATATCGAATACCTTCCAAGCAAAAAATGCAAACATATCAACACATTTTCTATTTTAATTGAAAAATTGGCAAATATCTTGTGTTAATAAGCATAAATAAATTAGTTGGGAAGAAATTGTATGGGAAAATTTAATAAATAAAAGTTCAAGTCAAGTTCACGTACGTTTTGAAAATCTTCTGTCAAAATTTAACCAGCTGCGATTATGTACGCACCCACGTCCAGACACTTTACAAGATCTTAACTAATGAACAACTTCATTCAAACATTTTATAAAGTTATAAGAGGAAAAAGGGAAAAGTTAATTTCTAAGCTAGAAAAAAATGAAGTTTGAAAAAAAACATCATTGCAAGGACATGCCCGCATATTATATATCCTGAATTTGAAAATTTTAATTTTAGCTACATTGATTTTCAATAATTGATATCTTTATCCAAAATTTAGCATTGTAACGCTGTCGAATTTTTTTTTCTAATCCCGGCCATTACTTAACTGCTTCCCACATATCCTTTTTATTAAAAACAAAATTTACGCTGTATTCATTAGTAGTACTAAAAACTAATATGTAAGTATTTCTAAAATTATGCCTTTTAGTTCTGCTACAAATTTGGTTTCATTTGTTTCAAAGAAATGGCTATCTCCCATATATCCTTTTTCTTAAAAACTAAAGTGTAGCTTAGTTTAGAAATATCTCTGTCATTCTATGCCAGGACATGACTACCTTCCATATATCCTTTTTTTCAAAAAAAAAAAAAAAAAAAAATATTAGCTGTATTCTGTACTCAAATTCACAGAAAATCAATAATGTACGAAATTTTGTTTCATTATATGCCACGACATAACTACCTTCCATGTATCCTTTTTCGCAAAAAGTAAAGTTTAGCCGCATTTATGATAAAAAAATGCACTAAAAACGTGAGGAATTCCCAAAATAATCCATCTAAGGCTCTGCAGTAAATTTTATTTCATTCGCTACAAGGACTTGACTTCCTCCCATATATCCTTTTTCTCAAAAACTCAATTTTAATTGTATTTGTGATCAAAATGCACTGTAAATTGCTAAATATTGCTAAAATTAGGCATTGTAGCTCGGCTCTAAATTTAATTTCATTTGGTGCAAGGACATGACTACATTCCATATATCCCTTTTTTTCAACAACTTAACTTTAGTTATATTTTCTCAAAAACTAAATTTTAGCAGCATTTATAATAAAAAGGCACTAAAAACGTGGAATAATTTCCAAAATAGTCCATCCTAGGCTCTGCTGTAAATTTTATTTCATTCGCTGCAAGGAAATGACTACTTCCCATATATCCTTTTTCTCAAAAACTAAATTTTAGTTGCATTTATGATAAGAAAGCACTAAAATTTTTAAGAATTTTCAAAATAATCCATATTAGGCTCTGTAGTAAATTTTATTTCATTCGATGCAAGGACTTGACTTCCTTCCATATATCCATTTTTCAAAAAGTAAAGTTTAGCCGCATTTATGATAAAAATGCACTAAAAACGTGTTAGAATTTCTAAAACAATCCATCTAAGCCTCTGCAGTAAATTTTATTTCATTCGATTCAAGGAAATTACTACCTCCTGTATATCCTTTTTTTCCAAAAATAAAATTTTAATTGATTTGTGATCAGAATGCACTTTAAATTGGTAAATGTTACTAAAATTAGGCGTCGTAGCTCGGCTCTAAATTTAATTTGATTTCGTGCAAGGAGATGACTAACTCCTATATATCCTTTTTTTACAACAAGTAAATTTTAATTGTATTTTGTGATCAGAATGCACTGAAAATTGGCAAATATCACTAAAATTTGGCGTCATAGCTCTGCTCTAAATTTAATTTCATTTGGTACATGGACATAACTACCTGCGATTTATCATTTTTCTCCAAAATTACCTGCACTTAGGATTGGCAAAAATTCCAACAAACATTTATAAAATTATACATCTTACCTGTAGCATAAAGTTTTTTTTACTACTTGCTAGGACATAATGTAGAGGGAGGTATGTAGTCCCATATATCCTTTTTTCAAAAACTCAGTTTTTTTCTCAAAATGGATTTAAATAAATTTTGATAGACGCACAGCATTTGACCCAGATTGAAATATAAAGTACTTTTCAAAGGGTAAAAACGGCAAAAATTGGTACTTTATAACATACACTGTACTTTCTTGAGGGTAATATGAGGAAAAGCTTGTACCTTTGGTGCTGTATTAGAATATAAAAATTCTTTTATTATAAATTTCAATAGAAATCTATGTATCGAAAAACATATACAATTTTCCATATCTTTAATTTAATTTTTAAAATATTAAAGAGATTTTAAAATAGATATAAAGCTATAAAAAATGTTGACATTAGCATAACAACAAAAACTTTTCAAGATTATAACTCACTTGTCTACTGAATTCTGAATAAAATAACATAATTTTAGAACAAAAACCAACCAACTGTTCTTTCATAAAAATTGTGATGTGAGAAAAATACAATAAAAATTAGAAAATATATAAACAATACATTGTCAGCATTAATTCTATATAAAAGAGTTAAGAAATGTTAGTTAGCAAGGTGGCTAGGCGCCTTACACTCTTAACTATAGATTAGAAAAAGAACGATTACATTGCAAAACATTTTATTGTAAATTTTTTTTTGTCATTAAAATTTTATAAAAGCAAATATTTTCGAAAACTAAACTGAAAGAAATCAAGTAAAATTTTAAAATTCCTTTCAAGCCATCCATCAAAATTAGTTTCCCGTAAAATTTAATTTATTCTCCATCCAGGAGAAATTGTTGCAAACGTTTCAATGCACTGAATGCACCATCTCTGTCTTTACTTCATTCTTATTTTTTTATTTACTTTTTATTCACTGTTAAATTATGTCTAAAATCATAAGCAGACTAGGTCAGTATTTTAACAAAGCTACACATCCACACACATACACACATACATGCACGCAACAATAATGACACTAGAAACCTTAAGAGAATTTCAAAATAAAAAATTGAAAAGCAAAGAATCAAAAGAATTGAATGTGTGATAAGAAAAAATAAGAAAAACAAAGTAATAAAATTAATGAATCCACTAGTATTATTTAATTTTCTATAGTGAGACTTTTTCTTGATTAGCTTAGCGGTAGTTTTATGTGTTGTTTCATTTATAACGATCCATAACATTGTTCTTGTGCTTTGTATGAAATTATAAAATAGCTGGAGGCAATAGAAACAAGAAAATGGCACATAAAACATTGTTTTAAGCAGCAACAGTAACAGCAGCAACATCATTATACTTGTAAAATCTTCATCAACTTGAATGATCATCATGATCATTGTTATCATCATTATTGTGAGCAGCTGCGTTCATCACCAAATATACAGCTATTTAATGTGATTGTAATTATATTTCTTGTTAATTATTAAAATATAATTTAAGACTTGTTTTTTTTTTCATTCGAATTAGCAAATAAAAATGTTGCAATAAACTAACAAAAAACTGGCAAGTAGGCGTTAAGGTTTATGGTTTAACAGCAAACGTTGTAAGAACATACATAATATTGCATGTTTAATGGCTTCACAAAAACTCTGTTTAATTTGTTCAATTGTCTTGTTAAGAATGTATTTAATTAACAAAAAAAAAAATAAAAAATAAATATATAACAATTTGAAGTATTTGTAAATACCAGTAACATTTAAGAGAATGACAAGGCAAAACAAAAGACTTAAGCAACAAACTAGTTTTATTTCATTCAAACAGACGGCAACGTATCAGTTGAAAATAAAATTATAAAGCAAAAACAATTAGATAACTAAACTAAATTACATTGGAGTTTTAAATCTATACGTCTGTACTTTAAATGTCTCCCAGTTTTGGAGGAAAGATTTTAATCCTTAAATTTTTAGTACAAATTGTGTTCAGCAGGAACAAAAACAACCCATGATACATGTACAGCTGTCTTTTGTATGATGGCTTATAGTAAAATTTTCAAAACGGTCATGTATGTCATACAAACTTACGTGATAAACTTCGGCTTTGTGGGACATTTTAGAACTAAATAATTGTGAATCAGTTGATAATAAACAGTAGTATAGATATAGGAATAATGGCACAATGTATTTGATGCATCTACTTAACACCAGAGGTGCTGCAAAACTGCTCTAAAATTAATAAAATACGCAATAGGAGAGTTGTAAAAATATCAAGACTTTTTATACATTTTCACCAACTAACCTCTCCTCCGTACATCCTTCGTAGGGGGTCATTCCCTGAGTGCTGGAGCTAAAAAAAAAGCAAAAAAAAAACCCTTAAACGTGTTTAACATTTTGCTCTACTTCTGCTATAAAGGTTAGTTTTGGAAAATTTTAATACAAAATTTGTGTAAAATTTCTTAGTCCATGATGTCAGTATTTAGGGCAGGTATTGAGCCACTCTTTCCGGGAGAAAAATAAAAATAAATAAATCAAATAGTTAAAGGCTTTAAATAGCCTTAAATAGTTATATGCACGACCACAACAATTCTACAGCAAAACAAACAACAGGCATTTTTAAGTATTTAAATCGCCCAATATATGTTAACCCCTAAAGTATGCTATTGATTTCATTAACATACATTAACTTACGGATCGGTAGTATGGTGGCCCGCCACAAGTAAGAAATACGTGGTAGACCAACTATACAGGATACAGAGATCTGCTTGCATCGGGATTACTGGATGTTTACGTACTACTCCCTCAGAGGCTCTGAACGCTATGCTAAACCTGATTCCGATCGACCATCATGTATTGGCGGCATCCTCAAGCAGTGCGGCAAGATTAGCGGCATATGGGAAGTGGAGATCAAGGGCCTATGGTCATGCCAGAATCCTAGATCATTTACCACCAACACTGAGGAAACCCACCGATTACATGGTACCTCATCTGGACTTTGACAGTACGTTCAAAGTCCTTATTCCATCCAGACGGGAGTGGAAGGGTGTAACATAGAAAGAGACTTCAACTGCAGGATGTATACTGACGGATCAAGAATGATCTGCGGTGTGGGCTCTGGAGTATTCTCGATGGATCTTGGAATAAAGCTCTCATTCCGACTTCCTGATGAAGCCAGTGTATTTCAGGCGGAAATATTGGCCATAAGGGAGGCGTGTAGGGTTTTGATTGATAGGGGTGTCCAAGGAAGAGTCGGCACTTCTGTCTCTAAGGTCATACACTATTTTTTCTACTTTAGTTAGCCAGTGATAAGATGCGTTATCCATATTAGGTAGTCAGACTGACGTTACCCTCATCTGGGTTCCCGCACATAGCAACTTCCAGGGCAACGAACAGGCGGATAAACTGGCCAGGGCTGGATCTGCCATGGACGTCTCTACTGCTGAATCGGCAGAAAGCTGAAGATAGGTGGCGCAGGTTGAGCACGTGTAAGGTGGCTAAGAAAATGTGGCCTTGCTACAACCATAAGCGCACAACACAACTAATTAACAGAAACCGCAGGGACATCTCGAGGCTCGTCGCAGTATTAACGGGGCACTGGGTAATCGGAAAACATGCTAGCAGGATATGCCTTTTCCTACAATGCGTTCTGCCGTAGCTGCCGGGATCATAGCATAGAGGAAACAGTCTTCCACTTTCTTTGCGCGAATGCCCGGCCTTGCACCTTTCGAGACACAAATTCTTAGGCAACAGCATATTAGACGTTCTCTCGGAGGTATTAAGGATAGGTCTAGGCGACCTAATTACATACCTTAATTCGATTGGATGGATGTAGTATCTTACTCCGAATCTGACGCCTGGATTCGGACCTAGATCAGGTTGACACTGACGAGTGGAGTGGAGTGGTCTGTCAAACAAAATCTTATTGATTCCACTTGAATGCTTGTGCGGAGCAGGCAGCCACGTAAACCAACCAACCCACAACCGAATTATTAAACAAAACGTAATAATATAATTGCATAAGTTGATAGAAAAAGCTATGCAATAGCTTTACCGCGGCAGTCCCCGAGTGCCACACGTCTTTTTTTATATCTTCTGTTGTATCTCTGTTTTCAGTGTAGTTAAAAAATTAATCTCCATGCCAGCTCTCGCAATTAATGTCCAGCTTTCCCGCAAATAAATTTGCAGAAAAAAATAAAATCTTTTTAATTAAGAAAATAGAAGTCAGGCTTCTGCCAACAACTTTCATTTGCAAATTTTCTTTATAAGATTTAAATTAAATTTTTCTTCTATTTGCTAAAAATTTTCATAAATCTCTGTTGTTTTTTCCTTTAGACTTCTACGTTTATGTGTGTGTGAAAAAAAAAATTAGAATTATAGAAGTGCAGTTGTATCAACATTCCTAACGGTTGAAATTGAAATAAAGAATTACTACTTCTCACTATTAATATTTATTTTGTCTTGCACTGTCATGGAGTTTTTAGTCAAAAACAAAAGACTTAAGCTGAAAACCTGCTTTTTTTATCGCTGCTTTCACAAATAAGTGATTTATTAACTAAAATTAGTTCGTAATTTAATGAAAACTTTTGAAAAAAATATGAAATTAGAAACAAATTTTCTTAAACTAAAAACATATACCGAAAATGTGAAAGAAGGAACTTTAATTAATTAATTGAAGTTTGTTAATAATTTTTTACATTTTCTCTATATAAATTCAAACATCATTCTTTAAATATTTAATGAGTACTGGCAATTCTTTGATTGCTAATTATTTTCTAATTACTTTCAGTATAGGAATAGAAACACTGTTTTTTAAAAAATAAATTTCTATTTAAAATAGAATACTTTTTCTCACTTTTTATAATGCTCCTCTATGACTGTGCTAAACAAAAGCTCTGGAGCTCTGATATTAATATATAAAAAATAACAACAAATAAGTTGACCCCTTTTATGGTTAGATTAACATTTCGAAATAAGTCATGTGCAGAGAGAATCTTGTGTCTTATTCTAGTGCCACAAATTAATATGTCGTTAACTGGAACAGGAAAAAAAATCTTTGATCTTTGAAAACAAAAGAAATTTATGGAAATTATGTCACAAAATGTTTACAAACACTCTACAATTGATTAGATTTTACATTTCTTGGTTCGACAAAGAAAAATCACAAAAGTGAAACAGGTTAAATTTTTATCTATGAACTAATTTTTATCTTAGAAAATTTTTTTTAATATTCTTTATAAGCAAATAAAAGACATAAGAAACAGTTTGGAAAATCTTGGCAAGATGTATTTGTTTTTTTGTTTTGTCAAGTCAAGTTGTATTGAAAATTTCTCTTTAATTACCGTGCAAGAAGTAGTATTTTGTTTGCAGCATAATTATTCACACGCTTTTTTCAAAAAAGAAAAAAAAAACACATTTTTACAAACGAAATTAGTAAAGCACATGACTCACAAAGAAGCTTTACAAAATGCCTCTAGTATACCTTTTTTTTTATTAACAAAAAACGTAATTAAAACACACTTGCTACACTTTACTCTACATTTAATGTATTCAGCCCTCCCTTTCTAAAATACAATTGCTTCTAGGGTATAACTCGTAAAACTAACGTACGAACAAATTAAAAAAAAAAAACTATTTCTTTTATTACTAATTTGGTTACAACTTTTTATATAGAAATTTGAAGAAAAAACAATAGTTTTTGTTTTAAACAATTTCACTCGAAATGAAAATGAAACTGACTGCTTTGCCTTTTTTATATGGCTGTTTGTACAAAATGACCAATAAAATGTGTAAACAGTTAAAGGCAATAAAATTTCAAGAGTACAATAAAAATGGCTCATGAAGTAGAAATGAAAATTTGGAAAAAAAAATTTTAAAATTATGAGCATTTCGCTATTTTTGTCACTTACGTCACTACGAAATTAGGGGTGTTTTTTTTTTTTACTTCTATAATCATTTGTGTACATAATTATGTGTCACAAAAAGTGACCGTTTACATGGAAACGCCCATATGGCAAAAACATTAAATATACTTAATTTTATAGTTTTTTTTCCAACAAAATTTTTCAATTTCTCTAAACATTCACAAAATTTTCAAAGTGATAAAAACTTAAAAAATATACGGAATTTTAAAAGCATAAAACAGAAAAGGGAAAATACTTTTTAAAATTTCAAAAATTTTATAAAAATAAAAAAATTCGCTTAAAGTATTTATTTCAAATTAACGCCAGTACCTGCCTTGTGGCCTAAACTGACGCTGCTGCTAACATCGTGCGAATTGATTTGTTCACTACGACCCTCAAGTTACCATTAAACCACAATGTGACGAGGATCACATTGGCTAACAACTTCTTATGCATTCCCAAGGGGATAAAGTACGCATCTTGCATCACATCGATGAGTCCAATATGTAACTTTCAGTAGCCATTTATCGATGGGGATTATCGGCTGCCGTGTTACCGTCCACTGTCAACTAGGAACTTGAGCCTCGAAACAGAACCTCTAGATCTTAAGATCTTAGACCTTAAGATCCTTTTCTCTTCTTACCAGACTAACAAAGGCTACTCTACTGCCTTTTATATCTTATATGTACGCCAATTACTGTATTGTTTTAGAGATTGGGTAGTAAAACATAAGTTTTTTTTTTTAATTTTAGTGCTGCAGCTACTGTTGCTTTCAGATTTTCCCTTTCAAATGAGATTTATTTAATCTTAAAACTATGTCGACAATATCTTTATTTTTATGTCCCAATTTGTTTATTCGATCTTTGTTTTTTTTTTTTTTGTAAAAATTTTATAAGTTTATGGTTATTAATTAAGACGAATTTGATAAAAAAAAAACAGAAAAAAGAAGAAAAGAAGATTTGTGGCACATTAGACAATTTCGAAACCACTTTCGAGAAGCTAGAAATTTCTAAATTTAAAATTAATATTTGATCATTTAAGCACAGTTTTGAGAAAACATTTTAATATATTCGAAAAATTCATAATTAAAGAAAATGCACAAAAAATTAATTACAAAGTCTTTAAAGCCGAAATATAAATGTTTTTATTTAAATGTTAAATTCTACGCTCAAAGACATTTAGTTGGCATATTTGAAAAAAAAAAACCAGAGATTTATGTTAATTAAGCATTCGAAAGACCATAAAAAATTTTTCAAAATTATATTTTATTTCAGTAAAAGTTGATTAAAAGCTTGTTTTAAATTCATATTTAACCAAACAGACATCTTAGAAGGTTGATTGCTCTGGAAAACAAAAGACTTAAGACAGAAACGTTTGCTTATAAATATGTATTGATTTTTTTTTCTTTATCTAAAATTTAGTTGTGCATTTGGAAAACTTTTAAGAGTTTTATTTAAATTAATTAAAAGATTTGTTATTTGAATTCTTGTTTTTTCTTCACATTAACATAACAAACGAGTGAAATTTGTTAGCTTTTCACCATTTAATCACTTTAAATAACAACAACAACAAAATCCATATAAAATAATAAAATGAAAGTAAGAAAAAAAAAACGTGTCGATTATATCGATTTTATTTAAGTATTTATTCACTTTTCATTTCTAAATAATTGACAGAAACTGCTTAAGATAATAAATAGAAAAAAGAAATAAAGATTAAAGAGTGCAGTCATTTGAAATCGATGCAAATGACCAAACAACAACAATCAATTATTAAACCTTTTTACTGGTAGCAAAAAGTAAGAGTTGTCTTTTCTTTAGATCTTCGTTTGAGTTGTCGAAAAAAAAGAAACTTTTCTAACAAAAAATTTAGAAAATTTGTAGATTAAAAATTATAAAGTTTTCATTGATGCGCAACTGTTGCAGAGAAAGCTGTAATAAAATTTCTTATAAAATATTTCTTGAATCTAAATTCAATACAAATATTTTAAATTTTCAAGCATTTAAATAAAAAAATTTCTAAGCGCTTAGTGGCTTAGCTTAAGCTTTTCTTTTTTTGGTAGTTACATCTGTCTGTATTTTCGCTGCTTGGCTTATGTATATCTTGAATTATGGACCGATCAATGTACCGATCTAGCTAAGAATCATTTAAATTAATAACATTTACTTGTATTTTATATTTACCATATTCTTTCATCTTTAAATGTACTCGTATATAAATTTCTGTGCCAACTCCTACTCTTGCAAAATTTGTTTTGCAAGAAACAGTACATCAGATATGAAAATTATTAATGCCAATATAAAGTTGCAAAGCTCATTCATTCATTGTATGTAAGTGGAAGAAAAATTATTCTGGCATCATAACAATAAAAAAAACTATCAAACCTGTAAAAGTTGTTGCCTGATAAGCATCATCGTCATCATCATCATCATCATCATCGTCGTCGTCATTAGAATCATGTGCACAACACAACACAACCCCACCGACAACAACAGGTTGTTGTTTCAACAAGATTTGTTGTTATTTTTTCACTCTTTAAAGGCATTTCTGTGAATGCTGTTATGTTTGAGAGCTACATACATACATACATATAACAATAGCATACCACTACTACTACTACTGCTACTGCTACTGCTACAACAACGTTGCAATTAACCGACATGCTGCTTAAGATGTTCACTAAATAAAGAAATTTTCTTCTGAAAATTATCGGCTGCTTTAAAGTGCATCTTGATGTTGTAAGTTGACAAACTTCAATGTCACGTTAAGCTGAAGTGAATTGGGGGGTTGTTTTTGTTTTGTGATATTTTCTAATGGATTTTCTATTTGCTATTTTTTTTATTTTAATTTTTTTGTTCTTCAACCTAAGGAAAGACAACATAAAATTGTGGAAAAAATAAAAAAAAGTAAACAATAAACTGTTTAAGGAAGCATTATTTTAAGTCTTAGACAGATTTATCTGCGATAAAAAAATGTTCAAAGCTGCTCAAATGCTAAAGGTTTACTTTAAAAGACTTTTTAAAGTACTAAAACGTTAGCCAAGATTGTTAATGCAGTCATGCGAAATAAAGTTAAGATTTTGTTTTAGCAATTTAATTTTTTAAAGTGGCAACTTGCTACCAAAATATAATTTTCTTTTCTTTTTTAAATTAGTGGAAACTTAATTTGTAACAAATATAAAATATTTTTCATTGATCATTTTTTATTATAGTCTGGCCATAGTCTACTCATGTGGTGTTTTTTAAGCCATAATTTCTAACAGAAATACAATATTTTCGTGGAGGTTCTTTCGCCTGATACGAGTCATAATTTTTTAGCGATAATTTACAATAAGCTGTCAGCTTTTGCAAACATAAATGCCAGCAAATTATTGTTCTCCAATGCACATGCATTGTTTTAGTTTAGTGTGAAAAAAAGACAATATAAATTTTAGGCTTCTTACAGCCTAAAAATTGATTTGTTAAAGCCTATTCGTATTCTGCCTATAGTCTGGTTATACTTTGGTCTAAGAATAGTCATATTATGGTTATTTTCTAATCACAGTCTACTCATAATCTTGTCATAGTCTCATTGGAATCTGGTCATAGTCTAATCATAGTATCGATATAGTCAAATCATAGTGTTTTTATAGTCTGGCCACAGTCTTGGTCTGGTCATAGAGTAATTATAGTATGGTCCTATTTTAATTGTAGTCTAATCTGAGTCTGGTCATAGTTTCACCATAGTCTAACCATAGTATTGTTATAGTCAAATCGCAGTTTTACTATAGTCTGGCCATAGTCTACTCACCATCTAGTTATAGTCTAATCTTGGTCTGGCCATAGAGCAATTATAGTCTGGTCCTATTTTAATTTTAGTCTAATCTGAGCCTGGTCATAGTTTCACCATAGTCTAACCATAGTATTATTATAGTCAACTCGTAATCTTATTGTAGATTGGCCATAGTCTACTCACCATCTAGTTATAGTCTAATCTTGATCTGGCCATAGAGCAATTATAGTCTGATCCTATTTTAATTTTAGTCTAATCTGAGCCTGGTTATAGTGTCCATATTCCTATCATAGTATTATTATAGTCAACTCGTAATCTTATTATAGACTGGCCATAGTCTACTTATAATCTAGTTATAGTCTAATCTTGGTCTGGTCGTAGAGTAATTATAGTATGGTCCTATTTTAATTGTAGTCTAATCTGAGTCTGGTCATAGTTTCACCATAGTCTAACCATAGTATTGTTATAGTCAAATCGTAGTTTTACTATAGTCTGGCCATAGTCTACTCACCATCTAGTTATAGTCTAATCTTGGTCTGGCCATAGAGCAATTATAGTCTGGTCCTATTTTAATTTTAGTCTAATCTGAGCCTGGTTATAGTGTCCATAGT
Source organism: Lypha dubia (assembly GCA_947311025.1). Classification (NCBI taxonomy): domain Eukaryota; kingdom Metazoa; phylum Arthropoda; class Insecta; order Diptera; family Tachinidae; genus Lypha; species Lypha dubia. The sequence continues at coordinate 4,150,479 of OX371262.1, read as the reverse complement.
CCTATCATAGTATTATTATAGTCAACTCGTAATCTTATTATAGACTGGCCATAGTCTAGTTACAATCTAGTTATAGTCTAATCTTGGTCTGGTCATAGAGTAATTATAGTGTGGTCCTATTTTAATTTTAGTCTAATCAGAGTCTGGTCATAGTTTCACCATAGTCTAACCATAGTATTGTTATAGTCAAATCGTAGTTTTATTATAGTCTGGCCATAGTCTACTTATAATCTAGTTATAGTCTAATCTTGGTCTGGTCGTAGAGTAATTATAGTATGGTCCTATTTTAATTGTAGTCTAATCAGACTCTGGTCTGGTCTGGTGAAACTCTACCATAGTCTACCCATAGTATGGTTATAGTCTAATCATAGTATAATATTGGTTTAATGTTATTCTCATTACAGTCTCATCATAGTATAATTTTAGTGTGGTCATAGTTTAATTATAGAGTAGTCATAGTCTCACCATAGTCTATTAATAGCATGGTTTTAGTCTAACCTTGGTCTGATCATAATATAATCATAGTCTGGTAATAGCCTTAACAGAGTATTGTTCTAGTCTCATTATACTCTGGTCATAGTCTAATTATAATGTAATAATAGTCTATTCATAGCGTAACCATAGTTTGGTCATATTCTAGACATAAATTAAAATTATAGTCTATTAATAGCCTAATCATAGTGTAGTCCTAGTTTAATCATACTCTGGTCATTGTCTAATCATAGTCTTGCTACAGTCTTATCATACATACCCTATAGGGAAAAGAAACTGTCACAGTACACGTGAGGTGACTGGTTCTCAGGGACTAGCTAGAACTTTATATAAGACAGATCGGTAACTTTAAGATGACGTTGTCATTAGAAGGGGTCAATTGACATAATTAAGATACCGGGTGATAGGTCCTAGACTTAACTTAAGGTACTTGTCCTGTGTTGGTACATAAGTATGTATGTAAATCTTTCGATGAGACACTGAGAGATGGATTTTTGTTAGCACTTTTGTTCTAGTTTTGTGATTGTCCTCTTTTCACCAGTCACAACTCAGGAACACTTTGTACCATTCCCATTTTCACCTATCATAGGACAGGTATGTTTTAGACAATTGCCACATTTCCCGTAGGGTAGTTATAGTCTAATAATAGTCTGGTCATAAGTTAATTACAATCTGGTCATAATCTAATCATATTCTTGTCATAGCCCAATTACACCCATTAATTTTCTTTAGAATTTTTACAAAATTATACTTATTCGAATGGAGCTTAAACTTTTCTGTTATGTTTTGAAGTTCTTCCTCTTTTACAAAAATGTGGCAGTTGTCTTAAGTTATTTACAAAATTTCTGTTGTGACACTTGCTGATGTTGCAGCGGCGTTCTTCATGTTTTTTTTATCTGTTTTTCTTTTATATCAAAAATATACGATTTGTTGCTTTAACTTGTTGCCGTTGTGTTGTGGGTGTTTTCGTTAATAACGTTTTAAAGTTGTTGTGCTGCTGTTGTTGTTGTTGTTATTGTTTTCGCTAATTTTTTTGTCAATGTCATGTTATCTTAAAGGTTTATTTGACGCTTTGAAGTGTGACAGTTTCTTGACGGCTTTTCTCTAAAAAGTTCTCTATTTTCTTTTTGTAATAACAACAACAACAACTACTTCTTATGTTTATAGTTGTACAGTTTGTTGGTTTTTTTGATGCATTACTGTTGTTAAAGGAAATTAATTTTCTAGTGTTTAAATTTATGTTGCTGGTGATTGTAGTTGATGTTTTTTTTTAACAGTTATGGGAAATTGTTTAACTTTAAAGACTTGTGTATACGAGTAGTTTTGAAATAACTTTCTTTTGTTAATAAATTGCATTTTAAAAAGACGTCTTGAAATGATTATTACATGATGAATCAAAAGACTTAAGACACAAACGTAGAATATGCTGTAACTGAAATGTGCTTCTTAAAATTGAAAATAAAAAAATACGTATAAATATTTTTTTCCTAGAATTCCACACCCATTAACACGTTTCTTCTATTGCCAATTTTAACATCCTTCACTTTCACTTTAAAAGTTTTTCGCGAAAACTTGCACAATATTTTTCTAGGTTCTTGTTTAGTTTTTCTTTTCTTTGCAATAAACATACTGGTACATGTGAAGTCAGCCGAACCTTTAATCCCTCATTATTAATTTTTTAGACTTTTTATTTGTTGTTTAAAAAGTTTTATATATGTAATATACTTGTTGCAACTCGGTTGACGCCCGTTCGCCACAATACACTTGGGCAGGCGTCAAAATAATGTGTTAATATTCTTCAGGGATCTTTTTTTCTGTATGCAGAAGTTTCTTCTCACAATGCTGATAATCAGAAAAGACTAAATGAGCGGATTCAAACTATGCAACAAAATAAGACTATATGCGCTTCAAATATGCATATATAATTGTGCAAAAATAAAATGCGCATAGAAAAGAAGATGCTTGAGCGCTAGTAAGTGAGTACATATTATGTGTGTATTTATATTTAAAAATAAAAAGAGGGCATTATCATAAAAAGCCATAGACAATCAATTTTAAAACGCCTGTCCATCATCAAGTGCTTTTAAATTTATATTGTGTTGGAAATGGTTGTTGCCAAGTTGAATGCATCATGATGCTAGAAAATTGTGGAGTGGCTGGCGCGCGTTGTAAACTGATGATGATTTATGCGTCAGTAAACATGCAAACCTGAAAATGGCCTTGAGTCAATACGAAACTACTTAAAAAACTATTATTTATATTCCAGTAAACAAAAAAAAAAAAAGGAAAAATTAAAAGCCAACAATGAAATAATAGAAGTGAAGTCAGTTTGAAAGCAAAGTCTCTACTGCAGTACCACGAGAGCGAATAATTTCTAAAACGCTTTATGACAACAAACTGTAACTGTTTAAGCATGTTTTGTTTTCGAAGCAATTATTTCAAATCTTTTAAAAGCAGTTTATTTTTTATTTTAATTGACTCAAGACAATAATAATAAAATCGTAGTAAAATCAAACGGAGCATAACAAGCGTTAAGGCATGCGACAATTTAAATTATTGCCATGTTTATCAAACGACAAAAACAACAAAAAAAAAACAAAAAGATTTAAATGATTTGTTTTTCTAATTCACAAAAAGTAACAGCGACCGACAGTGATATGCCTAAAAAAAAATTCAAACTACTACTTACGCATGCACGAATCTACAAAGAATATGAGAATTGCAGCGTGGGAGTAAAGAGGCAAAAAAATTTTACTGTTTCACATGCATGTTGTGTTCTTTATGATTGCTTGTAATGGGCAAACAAAAAAGAAAATATTTTCTTCTTTAACCACAATAACGAATAGAAGAAAAACCAGACAATATTTTTTTGTGGTGTTGTTGCTATTGCTGTTGCTTTGTGGCAGATAAATATCATGTACGACTGACAATAGAAGTTAGTTGCAGATATACATATGTACATAATGCAATATAGTATGTGTGGCTGTTCCTCTGTCTGTCTGTCTGTCTGTCTGTCTTGTGATCATGTTCTGCATATAAAAAATCACATAAAATGTTTCTTCATCTTTTTAAAAAAATCTGCAAAAGAAATGTGTGAAACAAAATTTTAAATTTTAAACAAACATACAACAACAACATGAGTTTTCTAGTAAAAATAGCAGTAGTTTTATATTTTGTTGGCTAGGTTAACGAATCTGCTGCACAACAAAAAAAAAAAAAAACACAGAATTTTGAGGTAACAGTAAGAAAAAAAAAACAAAGTAGAGAAAAGTTCAGTGAATGCTGCTGATATTGATGATGATTTTTAATATTGAAAACATAAGTAAGTAACTACCAAGAATGTTTAACTCACTAAAATGTGACCAACTAAAACATTTGGGCACTTTTTGTTTTTGTTGTTCTATAACAGTATACAGACATGGATACACATACATATATGAAGATTTTTCTTTTGAAATTCGGCATTTAGAAATACGACGACTGAAAGCCTGTAGAAAAAAATATATTAAAGAACTTAATTTATTTACTTTCATATAAAAACATTTTTTAAAAGTTTACATATTAGAGATGAGGAACCACAAGTTCGCAAAATAAGTCACCCGAAGTTAATGAAAAATTCAAACCATTTCTTTTTCTTTTCTTAAATTTATTTAATACATATTTCGAAAAACTAATTTTATTTTTAAAAGCACACAACTCTGTCAAAACTTTTACGCAGTTTAATTTAATCATTTATCAGTCCTTTTTAAAGAACGAGATTATTTATTTATTTATTTATTTAATTTACCATGAAAAAAAACAATATATAATAATAAAATTTACATTAAGTATTCAGAAACTAAATAATATTACGTTTTAAAATATTAACGTTTACAGCAAAAGCAACATGTTGATAAAATTTATTATAGTCAGCACAAATTCTAGTTAAAGGATCAAAATTAGCATAAGTAGCCCTAAATACTTGAATAGACAGTGGATAAAAATTTCGAGTAGGGCATGATGGAACATTAACATTAAAGGATATATTACTTAATAGGAAGTCAGAACAAACATTTCCTTCTATTACATTAAGTACAAACGTGACATTTAACATTTTCGTACGACTTTTAAGAGTTGGTAACTTAATTAATGCAAGTTTGCTAGTGTTTGGCGGGAGATTAAGCATATTCCACCCTAGTCCACGAAGACAAAACAACAAGAACTGCTTTTGTACAGATTCTATAGTACTGTTATGAACGTTATACGCTGGGTCCCATATAATTGAGCCACATTCTAGGATGGGTCTTACCAGAGAAGTATATAGTTGCTTACTTATATACGGGTCATTAAATTCTCTAGCCCAACGTTTTATAAATCCTAAAACAGCACGAGCTTTACTTGCAGTTGAAGACAAATGTTGAATAAAATTCAATTTGGGATTAAGTAAAATTCCAAGATCTAAGATAGCATCCACTTTGTTCAGCATATGATCATTTAAAACATAGTCCACATTAATGTGAGATCTACGATAGAAACACATATAGTTACATTTTTTATAATTTAATTGCATAAGGTTAACATTGCACCAAGCATTAAAAACATCAAGGTCATGTTGTTAAAGATAATGATCAGCATGTTGATTAAAAGTTAAAAATATTTTGACGTCGCCAGCGTACATAAGAATATTAGAATATTTTATAGTATTTGGCAGGTCATTAATAAACAGAGAAAACAATACTGGTCCAAGATGACTTCCTTGCGGCACCCCAGATACTCGTATAACATCAATTGGCTTAGACAGTCGCTTCTTGAAAAGAACTTTTTCCCTTCTATTAGTCAAATACGACAAAAATCCAATTTAAGCTGTTTTAAGTAAATCCCATCATATCAAGTTTTTTTTCAAAAGCTTTGCTAAAGCCGGTGTATATAACATCAGTTTGTTTTTGTTGAACAAATCCCCTATTTACTAAGGTGGTTAAATGCAGGAGATTTGTCAGTGTTGAGCAACCTCTTTTAAAACCGTGCTGAATCGGAGATAGAATTGATAAACGTGATGGCAAAGATGATCAGTAATTATTTTCTCAAATAATTTTTGGTATCGTGCTAAGCTTTGCAATTGCTCTGTAGTTTTCAATATTATTTTTATATCCAGATTTAAATAGTGGAATAATAAATGATTCCTTCCACAATGTAGGAAAATAACCAAATTTGATTAAAAGGTTGAATAATTTTGTCAAGGGCTTTGTAAAAGCTTCTGCACAATTTAATAGTAATGGGTATGTTTTTTATTATTATTATATTTAATTTTACATCTGGGGGGTTACTCTCTATTGGGATGCGAAGGCAAATGCGATGCGAAAACAATGTAATTAAGATTGCTTTCGCATCGCATTTGTTATTGCATCGCAATAGAGAGTAACCCCCTGTTTTTAATTGGCTTTTTAAATTTATTTCAGACCTAGCATGATTTCGAATGAATCTGCTTGCGGCCGGCAAAAAAAAAAATAATGCGGTGAAAATTTTTAAAAATCCCATTTTGGGGATTTTCGAATTTTTCTTGGGAATTGCGAAATTTTCGTTTTTTTTTTTGCTACGCATTAACCGCATAATTTGCCACCTAAATGGGAATTTTTAGCCGAAAATCAAAATCCAGTCATATATTAGGTACAGTCCCCAGTTATACAGCCCAAATACGTATATTCCCCAGGAATTTCTCTCCCACGGAAAATACCTTTCTCGAGTAAAATTTCCACCAATTATAAATTCCGCCAACTGAGGCTAACTGTTTTGCTTATTGACATTTAATTTGGATATGTTTTTGTTTCCAATTTGCGGTTTTGTGTGTACAAACATAAATTAATTTGTTTTATATAAACATTTTAAAGTAAAATTAGAAATGAAAATTTACCTATGCGAGCACTTTCGGAGGAAATTAAATTGGTCTTGTAGAAGAACAACAACGAAATAGCCAAGGATCACCTACGGATGTTGCAATTGTGCTTTACTTGTGCTCTTCGACCCAAATGAACAATTAAATATTTTTTTATTTATTTAAACTTTATTCTATAAAAAAAACCAGCTGAACCCGGTGTGCTTCGCTACCCCCTCGTTATAAAATAAAATTGAAAGTATTTATATAAGCCACGCCCCTTTGTCCACTCACAACTTTATATAGTCAAGAATTTATTATTTCCTATTGTGAAAATTTAATGACGGTCCAGTAATTAAGACTATATTATGATTTTTAATTTTCCTAAAAAGGGGCGTAGTCCCACCCATTTTCTCCTGGTACGTATTCCTAGTTATGCCAATACCATATGTACCAAATATTATCGAAGTAGATCAAAAAATGCCTAAAATATGGCGATTTAAATTTTTGGGTTATATGGGCGGTGACTCGCCTCTTTGTCCAATCAAAACTTCATATAGCCTATCATGCCTTCCAGAGTCACAGTAACATGCTGTGAAAATTTCAGGAAGATCGGTCCAAGGGTTTGGCGTCCTATAAAGCACAAACAAACAGACAGACAGACATTCATTTTTATATATAAACTCGTAGATTACTTACATTTTTATGTAAACTCCCTTCTGTTTCCTAAGTGAATTATTTTTAGGGGAAAAAAAAAAAAACTAAATTCAAAGGCATTCAGAATAACTATTTTTTTCCCCATTCAGTTTTATTCCCTTTCGCACGGTGGATAACAATGGTACATATATGAAGAAAAGATAAAGTGAGAAATCTCATGCGTGATTTTTATTCATAACAGGAGGAATGGGGAAAGGGAGAAAACTCCCGCAGAATTATTATTCGTGATTTTATAATCCTTTTAAATCCTAGTCATATTATTTTCATATTCTTATTATTGTTGGAATATACGTTTGTTTAGGCATTAACGTATTATGGTCTATTTGTCGACTAATATTTTAATCACAATATTCTTATGTCGCTAAAACAATTTTCTGCATTCAGTTGGTCCCTTACTTTGATATAAAATTTTCTTTAACTTTAGTCATTGATGATTGTGGTTGTTTTATTTGTTGCAGAGTGCTTGAGTGCATTCTTTTATTTATGCCAGTCTGTCCGCTTTGGGTTTCATCAGGCTTATGTTACTTCTCCATGACTGCTTTACAATATTAGTTTTCCTAGTGACCTACTTTATTATAAAAAAAGTAGAAGAAGAAAAAAAAAAACACACACACACATACACATACACAGAATTAAAACAAACAACAGTTTTAGTATTTATTCAAAGTTTGTGTTGTGGAAAATGCAGCAGCAGCAAGCGGAGCTGATAGTAAAGTCAAATGTTGTAAAGGTTCACAATTGCATAAAATCAACAACAAAAACAACAATAATAATAATAGCAGTTGGAATAGCAACAAGCCTAAAACTAAGACAAAACATAGTATATGATAGCAGCCACAATAGCAAAAAAACACTCACAGCACAAAGATCTAATGCAACAGCAGCAGCGGCAGGCAGCCTCTCAACGAGACATTAATACAAAGTTTTAAATACTCGTAGTTATAAGAAGTAAGAAGCAAAGAATTACTTTATCTTTGCCACACAAAAAGTATACAAAAAACACTGAAAGGAATATAATATACTTGTGCTTACTTCAAATGCAAGTAGTTTTTAATTTGCAACAAATTTCTCTACATGTACTTTTTTTTCAAAAACCAATTGGATTTCTTTGCATTAGATTTCTTTGTAGCTGCTTGTTTCATATACTACGTGCCTGTTTGTTTGTCTCTTGGTTTGTGCAAATAGTCTAGAGTATCTTTTTCCATTAAACCACATTAAGTTTTTTCCTATTTCTGTTCATATGTATGCTTTCAGTCAGTTTGGCCTCAAATAATCTTAATGATATGCGTGACATTAATTTTGCATTCATATCAAGTGCGTTTTTTTCTAGACTTTTTTTTCCACACTTATATTTGTTTTATTGCTGCTGCTGTTGTGGAATCTGCTGTATATCTGAGACTTTTTATGTGTTGGAAAAATTGAAACAATTGTAAGAAGATCTAAGCCGCCCTTTTTCTGTGTTACTCTTAAATTGGGACTAAAAAAGAAAAAGAAAAAAACACTGAAAAGGAAATAGTGCGATAAGATCCATTTTCGGCTTTACAAAAGCGGCCAGCATAGATTTATAGTTTATTTAAAAAAACAAATAAACATCTACTAAATATATTTAACTATTAAAGCAATAATTCTGTAACAAATTATGTACCTAGAAAATAAAAGACTTATGACACAAGTTTGTATAAAAATCATTTCTTTATTTGCCGTTTAAGATAATTTTTGTAGCTTAAAATTTTCTTAAGTACTTAATTTATTTTCTTTTGCAAGAAAAAAAAAATAACAGAATTTCACATCACATTGCTGTGGGTTAACCCAATTTAGCGAAATTAGTTTTCCCATTAAATACACTTTTTTTTTTGTTGCTGCTTACAAATTGAGGTTAACTTTTCCCTTGAATCCTTGGTTTATTGCGATTGATATTGTGTTATTTTTTCCTGGCTAGTAACCACAGAATTGTTATGTTTTTTCAATGGTGTTAATGCGGGCTGTTTGGTTTTCTAGCCGTAATTTATTTAAGATGAATTATCTGCTAAAGAGTTATATTTTACCTTTGGTGTTTCAGTGAGAAAAAAAAAAGAAGGAACATGCACAGTTTTTAATAAAAAAACAATACATGTAACAGATCACAGTAATGGGGGAAATATTTTGTACTACTGAGCATAAAAATCACGTTCAACATAGCTACCTAACAAGTAGTGAAAGCATTTACAAATAAATACTGTCGAGGTCTTCTACCGGAAACAACATTTTTTTCTATTCAGCCGTGTGGTTAAAATCTAAGTGATGTTTTGGATATTGAAAATTTTCCTTTGTTGCTTGAATTATTAATTTTTCTCTGATTATTACTTTACTAACTTTTTAGCCTGTATAAATATCAAAAAAAAAAATTAAAATTAAAATTTTTTGTCCTAAAATGCATAATTAAATAAAAAAAAATATGAATTATGAGTGCAGCTCGATTTAAGGCAAAAACCAATGGCTTTAGATTGAATGCATCAATCCACACGTCCAACATCATCATGCATCCAATTAAATAACGTACAAATTTCTTTTATTTAAAATTAATCCCATCGCACAGTTGAGTCAATCCCTAATCGGGATTATTTATGCTCATTTTAAATACTTAACTAAATTCAAATTTTTCTTACTAATTTCAATTTTAAATTTATGTAATTTTGTCCATTGTTGGTATTGAACATAGAGTCACACATGCTTGTAACACATCGCCACATTTCTCGACAAATAGAAACCAATAAAAAAGATATTTTAATTTCGTTCATTTATGAAACAGAGACTGCTTAAAAAGTGTTTAATACCTTTATTTATTTATTAAAAGGCGGATACTACATACAGCAAGATATTAATCTTTTTAGTTATAGTATGTGATCATATATCGTTATAAACAATTTGTTTGAGTTTTATAGTAATTATACATAAAAAAGAAAAAAAGTATATAATATGATAATATGTATACATATGTACGTATATAATAACATGAAATATTGAAAAATACAATTAAAACATTGAGAACAATTTCGTTTTGAATTGTATAACGTTGCCTGTATTTTGCAAAGTGTTCGGTAGTGAGTTCCACAGTTTTATAGTATTAGTGAAGAACTGCCACTCTGAGATTAATGTTCTATATCTAAATTGAATAATGTGTTTTCCTCTATTAGATCGTGCGAATTGAAGGCGATTGAATAAATAAATTGGTTCTTTTGTGTAAATAATTTTGTGTAGAAGAATTAATGACTTAATCTTAAGCAAGTCCAGAAGATCAACTCCATATAAAGATTTAGAATATTGAGAAGTTCCATCATATCTTTTTATATCGTTGACATATCGCAGGATCGCGTTATATGCTACTACTAAATTTCTGCTCTTACTATAAGACTCGCAATACGCAAACACTTCACAGCCATATAACAGCTTAGGCATTAAAAAGGTTTTCGCCAGAAGCACACGCATATTTAGAGGTGTAAGATGTTGTAAAGTGTATAGCGTTCTGAGCATTGAGAATAATTTTCCAGAAACAGAGTTTACATGAGTGTTCCATTGAAGTGATTTATTGAAAATAATACCAAGATTCTTAGCTGAATCAACGAAAGCAATATTTTTATTTCCTAGTACGTAGGATCGGGGTATCTATAACTATGTTTTGATTCCTTTTGGCTATAATCAGGCATTTAGATTTTTTTGGATTCAAGTACAGTCCATTAAAATTTGCTTGAGGTCAACATTAAGCTTTCCAATACACTCATGTATATAGCTTCTCTTACAACTTATATAAATTTGTACATCATCAGCATATATGTGGATGTTACTGTGTAAAAGTTGGCTAGTTAGGTCATTAATATATATTCATATAGCGTAAACAATAGTGGTCCGAGAATCTAACCTTGCGGCACTCCTTCATTCACAAGTAGTGCAGTAGATATTGAATCACGAACGGATACAGACTGGTAAAGATCAGTAAGATAAGTTGCTATTAATGAACTGGCAGGTGAAATCAAAATTAAATTTTTTAAGATAACTTACTGCAGAGAATTTCATGGTTAACAGAATCAAATGTTTTAGAATGATCCAAGAGCAGCAGAAACGTAACCATCATCAATACTGCAACGGACATCTTCAGATACACTGATGAGCGATGTAACACAGCTATGTTTTTGTCTAAATCCAGATTGAATACTAACTAGGAGCTGGTTATTAGTTAGATATTTACACATTTGCTCATGTAATAATCGTTCAAAAACTTTAGATAAATAAGGTAATATTGAAATTGGTCGATACTCATTTGCAGTTTTGGGTACAGGAATGACCTTAGCATACTTCCAGCAACTTGGAAATTGACAGGTATTTATTATGGTATTGAAGATCTCCCTGTGGATCTACATATAGCTTGTTGGCAGTATCATTGCTATCCTCGGATATACAAGATGGAATGTTAATAATTGATTTATTTAATTCATTAACATCAATATTAGAAGGAGGAGTCATTTTGTTTCCAATACCAATTTCCCTGAATAGTAGGTTTGAATAGTAATTTGTTTTCGCATCTCTAATGCTTTTATTAACATTTCGACGGTCTCTGCGGTATTCTTCATGTAATTCAGACGTTCTAAACCTTTTCCAGCGCCATTACAGGTCGTCCCTAACATTAGTTTGGCTTTTTATGGTAGAATTAAACCAGAATTTCCTAATTTTATCACCTCGGTACGTACGCTCAGGAACAGAAATATCAAAAAGATGAAGTAAATGGGTGTTAAAAAATTGAAGCTGTTCTTCAGCAGTCAGCAAGTTGTAGATATCGTTCCAATATATACTATTAAAACATTCTTCCAATAAGTTGAGATCATTATTGCGAAAATCATAATAACTAATTGGAGTTTCAGTATATATTAAGTTAAAATCATACGAGATAAAAATTAAGTCATGTTTTGAAAAAGAAGGTGCATTGGTTTGGTAAACAAGTAATAAGTTTGACTTTTGGGATTAATTCAACTACACTTGAGATTAAAATTTTTAATCACAACAACATACTATTTAACGGCACCACAAATACATTACCGTCCGCATTACTTTACAACACTTACAGCAAGTACTTACTGGTAAACGAACAAGCCATTTATTCTTTCATTAGCGAAGGAGTAGTGAGTGCCTGTACTTATTTTTCGGGAGTCCAGAAGTATGATGCCACACGAAACAAATTGTAATTAAGCTATTTGTGTGATAGTTTTCAAAAATAAATTTTAAGCCAAAATAAAAAATAATTTCTTAGTAGACCAGTTTGTAAAACACTTGGCACGTGTGCAATACTCAGCAGAGACATTTTTTTTTGGGTATGAACACTACTAATGCAATTCATTGAGCCAAAACTAAGGAGAAAGGGATAGTTTAGAGAAGATAGATGGTGAAAATTAGAAGAAGAAAGCTTGATTCCTTTACAACTCTACTATTGAGAATTTTGGTAATTTTAAGGCAGTGTTAAAATTTCTGATGCTGCTAGGGCTTGACTCTATATCGTAAGTCATTGTTTGCTTTGTAGTCAATGCGCTAACCACTTCTGCCAAGACCATTCACCAAGTTTTATTATGTTTTTTTTTTTGTATTCATTGACTTTCAAATATTGACATTTTTAACTTGTTATTAGTAAGTCATTATGAAAATTACTTACCTGCATAGACATCGCCATGTTAAGGTAATTAGTTAAAATGACAAGGTAGTCGTAATGAAAGGTATTTGTATTAGCATATTTTCTCAATAGTTTTGCATCGAAAGCAAACATAGCATAGTTATGACAACCATAATTTGGTCATCATAACCTTTACCACAAATATAATATGGTTAAAATATAATTCACACAATAATAATATGGTTACATAACTCAAAGAGAACTTTAATTGTAATTTTACTGCTGCAACTTCCTGTAAAAAAAATTTATTCTCTTCCGAAACATGTTAATACTGAGTGACCTACCCTCAGACGCATTTTAACTCACAGCAAAAGGAAGAAAATATTTATTTTTGGCACCTAAAACTATGCTCGAAAATGTTTACAATATATTTTTATATATTTGTTTAATTTAAACGTTTTCAAAAGCTACGCCGGCATAGCATAAACCTCACTTAAGCTTAATGTATATTTATGGGCGAAATGGCCAATTTTAAGTCTTGACTCTAAATGTCGTTTACTTTTAAAATAGCTTTAGTAAGAGGTTTTGTTTTTCAGTAAATTATTGGGATAACGTATTCAGACCTGTAGATTATGCCTGTTATCCGATATAATATTTAAAATTGATCCCTCGAATTACTCAACGTGTATTTAAATCACTTATGTGCTGTTTTCACATGACGTACAAGTGATTTGAGTATAAAATTTGTATGAAAAGAACTCAAAAAAATTAATCACTTGGTCGTAATGTGAAAACAGCATATTATTTTTTTTAAATCTTAATTGTTTCCTTAATATTTTTCTTCTTAAGCTTAGATCCCACGATCGGCACAATGTACCGATTTTCGTCGGCTCACTGAAATAAAGTTATAAGTAATAAGCTGAATTTGCATTATTTGTCAACTAATTTAAATATAAGGACATAATTGCACCACACTGCATTGGTAATAAAGCCATATAGACTTATTCCAGAATTAATTGAGAAATAATGCAATTTTGGTTTAGTACTTATGACTTTATTGCAGTGAGCCGACGAAAATCGGTACATTGTGCCGATAGTGGGATCTAAGCTTTAGTATAATTTGTTTTTTTAAATATATGCTGCACGAATTTTAAAATATGCTTGAAACATATTTTTAATATAAATTTTTGTCGCAGTCGCATTTTAATATTTAACTTTAATATTAATTTAATTAAATTCAAATGAAAATAAATTTCTTTTTATATTTCCAGGTACCTTTTTCCACAAAAAAGCACCGAAAGAAGTAAGCTGTTAAATTGAAAATATTTTCCTTTATACTGTAATTTATTAAACACTAGCTGATCCCGGTGTACTTCGCTACCCCCCTCGTTATAAAATAAAATTAAAAGTATTTATATATCCTATTGTGAAAATTTAATGACCATCGGTCCAATAGTTAAGACTATATTAAGATTTTTTATTTTCCTATAAAGGGGCGTGGTCCCACTCACTTTTCTCCTAGTACGTATTCCTAATTATGTCAATACTATATGTACCAAATATCATCGGCGTAGGTCAAAAAATGCCCAAAATATGGCGATTTCAATTTTTGGGTTATATGGGAGCTGCCACGCCCACTTGTCCGATAACGCCCATTTTTGTCCTGATTACTCACATTAGTAACATATGAACTATTGCAATGTTTCAAAACTCTAGTCAAGATATATGATGTTATTCAATTTATGTGGGAGGGGCTACGCCCACTTGAAATATTAAAAGCCTAAAACCATCCTCTATAAATTCCCTTTTGAATGACACCAGTTTGGGTCAAATCGGTTGGATAGTTTCCGAGTCTATAGCGAACATGGGTACAAACATTTTTTGTATTTTATATATATAGATTTCAATTAAATGAATATCCGGTAGGGCTTTTTACATTTCTAACACACTGATCAGCATATCAAAATTACTAAATAGGTTTTATTTCTCTTAGAGCTTTAAGTGATTAGATTTAATAAAATTATTATAAAGAAAATGTCCCATATTGGTACCTAGAATTTGATGTCATCAGAACTATAGGGTATGAGCAAAAGCCCCATTAGCTTAATATTATTTCTCATTTAATCATATTAACTTTGTAATTTTTGTTACACCGAATGTTACAACTTTGTAAATAAAACAGTTTAGGATGTGTGTGTGTGTGTGTCTGTTTTGTTTTTGGCAAAATCAGTAGTCAGCTCGTAATGATTTTTTTTTTTGGTAGCTACCAACCGAACTAATGAACCTACAACTAAATGTAAATCTTGGGTAAATTCGTGTGCAATTTGTAGTAGCGTGTTTATCATCATGTTTTTTTTTTGCCACACTGAAGCAACAAGACGAAACAACTAACAAAATATGCTGAACCCCTTTTTTTGGCGGCAGTTAGTTGTGTTGCAAGTTTACATACATAAATCTAGTGGCTTAGTTTTAGTTTTGGCTTTTTTGTTCTACGAAATTTTTGAAAATGTGCTTTAAAAACTTCAAGCACATAAAGAAGAAAAAAACTTTTTGGTAAAATAAAGTCTTTGAACTTTTTTTTTTTTTTTTGGAAAATTCGAAATTAAAAATAAATCGTGGTTAAGATTTTTTTTGGGGTGCTTTCTTCTGCAAGTTTGTTCGTTTGAGGCTGGTGGTGTTGGCTGAATCAGTTAGCAAACTATGACTTACGACCTCTGAATTTGATGTCTGGATCAAGGCAAGTCATCAACATTATGAATTTCTGTAATATGCTCTAGTATGGCATTATTTTAATTGGTGTTGCACTGTGTAAAATGATAAAGGCATGGTATTGGTCAGTGCAAACTGTTCCGACAGCAATTGATACAAATCCCAACAACAGCCCCCTCCTTCGTCAGTTAACGGAATCGTAGGCGAAGTAAAGCAGTTATTAAAATGACTGCTCAAACAGCTTAAAATATTTAACGTGTCTACTTAACACCAGAGGCGCTGCAACACTACACTAAAAATTAACAAAATAACGCGCAATAGCAGAGTTTTAAAAAAATTAAGCCTTCTTCTCCTTCTTAAATTTATTTCACCTATTTACTTTGACCTTCTTTATTAATTATTTATATCTATTTTATTCTAGCTTGAGGTCTTGTATTTTTCTATAAAAATTATTATATAATTTTCCAATATTTTGCCACTTCTTTGTGTGGTTTCTTTAGGGAAATGTTTTTTTTAATTAATTATTAATTAATAATCATTATTCTTCTACTTCATTTTTACCATCTAACCTCTCTATTTCACTTTCTCCCTAGTTCTGGCACAATGCAATGCATAAGTAGGGGCCATACCCTGAGTTCTAGTCCCACAAAAGAAAATTCCCAGAGAAATCATTAGAAAAGAGAAGATAAGAAAAATTCCCACCAGGTGTTGTTGATGGCACAAAATGGAATAATAATGAAATTGTCGTTTTGAGTTTTCTACAATTAAATTAAGAAATCTTGAATTTTATATTTCAACAAAATCTAAATATTGAGTTTCTAGCATCTGATTCTTGTAGAGGGCACAAGAGAAAAGTACACAACTCTGCGAGAACTGACATTTCTTTCGCATATTTGTCCTTTTAAATATTTTAATTTTGAATATATTTCCTAATTTTATTCTTCAATATACAGATATAGCTGGCTGTCTGTTAAGTCATTATTACGATCTATCTGTGTATTTTATTGACTTGTTTTTATAAAAATTTCTTGTAGTTTTTTTTTTTTTGAAGGAACACAGAATTATTTTCCTTAAATAAAAAGAGAAAAACAAACGAAGTCATGTAGTCACAAGTTTTGCAAGAAATTAAAATAAATTTGTGTAATAAATGCATAACTCTTATTGTTGCTTTGCTTGGTTTTTATTTTCCAATACAATTTTTATGACAATATTTTTTTATTTTATTCTGCAAATAGCTTGCAGCTAGAAAAAAAACTTAAGGCTTTTGCTAAAAATGTCTAATTTCTTAAAGCAAATAAATGTAATAAATATTTCAAATTTATGCTAAGTTCTCTGTTTTTTTTTTTCTTTTATTTAAGTGGCATTTTTGTAATTTTCTTAACAAGATTCTTTGAAATGATTTTCTTTAAAACTTATGATGCACTTGAGCTGAGTTTTTTTATTTGCACTTAAATTTTGATTTAGCTAAAAGGTTGAAATCCTATTTTTTCTAAACTTGAGAAATTGGAAGTAAAAATTCCAGGTTCAATTTAGAGTAAAAAAAATGTATGAAAAATTTGGTCATCCCGTAAAGAATCCATTTTTAAAGAATGTTCTCAATCCACTTTTAGGATCTTGTGTGGGGCCATATGGTCCATAAAACCCTTCAATTTCTTTTCGCCCACGTTAACTCCTTCCCAAAACAAATACATACGTTTTCAGTGCACTCATTAAAATTTGCATGTGTAAACAGGAAAAGGAAAAAAAGTGAAATAAATCCATAAATATTTGCCACAAGAATATCAATTTCTTTAAAACTCAATTACATAGCAAGCGATAGTTTAAATGGAAAGCAACAAATGCAAATTCAAATTCTTTGTAAAATCGTTACAAAAAATAAAAATAAAAAAAAAAAACAGCTCGTAACACCCTCTCCAATCTCTCCGTCTACCAATTCTTTCTATCGCTCGCTCTGTTTCAACATATGCTGCAACATTTCCACAAAACAAATAAAATAATAGAACAAAAAAACACAAAATATCGAAAATCTTAAAACAACTACTTTAACTTTATGGCCTCGTCAGTTTGAATATCTTTATTTCATTTGAATTAAAACAATTGTGTTGCATCTGACACTAAAGATGACGATCATGTAGATGATGACGATGACGACGACGATGATGTTGCCAGCTGATTGTTTGATGTGATTTGTTGTAGCTTATTTTATGTTATAAATTCTTGCTTACCTCGTTACCATGTTGTGCTGTTGCAAGCTATGATCAGTTATTATTTTCGATTGTTATAGTACGAACGAGTAATGACGATTTTGTTGTTGATGTTGCTAGTTTTGCATGTTTTCCGAAGAATCTAAATAACAAAATAGTTCTTTTCCGATGTTTTTGCATTAATATGAGAACCTTATCTTGTTAATGTTGTTGTATAATAATTTTTTTCACTTGTTTTTTTTTTTTTTTTGTTGTTGCTGTCTACAATGTTTTATTCTTTATTGTGTCTTCTGCCGTTATTAAATTCATAAAGATTTAACAGATGAACTGAGAATGTTGGGTTAAAGGAAAGATCGCCAAGAAAACAAATGCTGCAATTTAAAAGAAAAGTTGAAGGACAACAAATTTGTATTTCAATAAAATTTTATTTTTGATAAAATCTCTAAAGATATGTAAAGGGTACGATCAAAATTTGGCATAGATCGAATGAAAAAAAATTGAGGAGCGCTGAAATGGGGGTTGTATTTTTTTTCTTTAGAGTGCAAAAAAATATTCACCGAGTGTACTGCAGTCATCGCTTAGTGAAACCATATTTCTAAAATTTTTGTAAATCGACTATATCTCGGTAAAACTCAAACTGTTAGATATTTCAAATATAGGGGTTTTTAGAGAACTACCTCATCCACAAAACCCAATGATTTTTTTCCGCCCACGTTGACTCCTTCCTAAAAAAATACGTTTTTAGTGTACTCGCTATGATTTTTATATGTCTACAGAGCACTGTTAACCTGCTAACAGAGCTCTGTTAAATTCTGTGGTTCACGTCTAGGGTTTCATATTTTAAAATTTAACTTCACACACATAAAATTAACTGTTTCATCACTAAATTTCGTATAGAAATTTTTTCCATCATTTTTATCTTTTCGCACAGGTTTTATCAGAAAACATATTTCTTTAAAAAGTTTTTAACTATTTTATAGTTCTGGTGTTTTTTTTTAACATTATTTCTGTTTCGAATTTCTTCTCATGTAATTTGTGGCGGGGGGAAAAACAAACATTGACACTTTATGTCTTGACAAGAACATTTTTTTTTCTCCTGATGATCATTTTCAATCGTAATGATTTTGCCTAAAAAGAAACTCGTTCCCCAACTACATATAAAGAATTTGTGTTTTATAATTTTTAACTATTTTCAATAAGAAATGGTTTTATGCATTTAATTTTTTTCTATTTGTTTTTTTTTTTGGTTCATTGATGTCTCTTGGAGTTTTTTCTTTTGTAGTTTTTCTTGATTTTTCACAATTGGCTATCGGTTTGCTCATGCTTGTACCATGTTGATACAAGAATATTGGCAGTTTTGTGGGTCAGTATGTTTACAGTTGATAGGTTGTAATGGTTGACTACATGGTTTTTTTTTGTGCTTTTGTCGTACAATCGTCCACTAGACCATTCGTATTTATTATAGTTTGTTCCATTGTATGCCACAATATTCCATTTGATTCTGGTCAATTATTTTCTTCTTATTTTGGATTTTTGGTGTCAATGTTAGGCGTTGCTGTGCTCGTTCGTTAGTTCTTTTCCCAAAAGAAAATAATCATGGCAAAAAGAACGACACTAGAAACATACAAGCCATGACATTTGGTGGGAAATTCTTAAGAGAAATCGTTTGGATATTGAATTTTTAACGCCATAACAATTATTTTGTAAAACAAAAGAAAATTTTCAATAAATTGGTAAATTTTGTTTAGAATCATCATTATTGAAGAATTAAGAAAAATTTACAACACAATGCTAGAATTATTGATAGAGTAACACAATTAATTCTTTTGTTACTAGAAATATTTTTATAAAAAAAAAATAACTATTAGTTTTTGTTATCGATAATTTTTAATAAGAAAAAGTGTAATCGATAAATTTTTTCACAGGAATGTGTTAGTGAAATAAATGTTTTTTTTTTAATACATATGAAAAGTAGTATTATCAGGCTCAAGTTCAATTACGAATAAACGTAATTATTATTTGAACTTATATTGATTTACATATGAAAAGTAATATTATCAGGCTCAAGTTCAGTTTTATTGAATTAATGAAAATTCAAAATTACTAAGAGTTTTTTTGTGTTGGAAAATATTATTATTTATATCCAATCAGTTTTTAGCAGAACGTATCAGTACTGATTTCAAGGCCGCTACACCTCTCATCAGCGTTCAATTGTCCATCTTTACAATTTTCGTAAAGTTGATACTAATTGAGAAGAATATCAACTATTTAACCAGTTTTCAACAGAAATAGAATATGAGAATTAATTTTTAATTAAATTTTTATTCTACAATGAAACGGTGCTGGTTAGTACGAAATTCCCTCATTACTGTTTGGGACTAATAATCAACACAAACTCATAGTCCGTTATCATCAAAGTATTCTACTTTGTATTTTAACGTTTTTGTTGTTTTTACTCTATATTAGGGAAATTCACATATTACTGTGACCCCTGTTATTAGGGTATTTAAAGCTCGTGCCCAAGCGGAATTAATATTTTTATATTATTATTATTACGAATAAACGTAATTATTATTTGAACTTATATTGATTGAATTTTCATTAATTCAATAAAACTGAACTTGAGCCTGATAATATTACTTTTCATAGGTAACATTCTACGTTGACAGTCAGGCGGCGCTGAAAGCTTTGAAGGGGCATATTGTCAAATCGAAGCTGCTCAGCAAGTGTAGGCTATCTCTCAACATGCTTGTGGACAAATTTAGGGTTAGGCTATGTTGGGTACCAGGACATTGCAATATTGAGGGAAACGAAATCGCTGATGAGGTATCAAGAATAGGGTCAGCATTAGATGTGGCATTTAGTGACAGGTCGGTTAAACCTCCAATCGGTTACTACTATAGGAAACTCAGTAATTGGGTAATTAGCAGACCTAACCATTCCTGGAGGAATAGAGAAGATTGTAGAGTCTCGAGGTCCATATGGACAGAACTAGACTCAGGTAAATCTGATCTACTGCTGGGTATGAATAGAAAGGTTTTCAGAGTCTTAGTAGGCGCCTTGACTGGCCATTGCTCGGTTAGAGCGACGACCAGCATATGGGAATATGCCACTCCGAATTTCTGTAGGATGTGTGGGGATGAAGAGGAGCCAGAAACTATAGAGCATATCATCTGACATTTTGCTAAAGATACAAATTTTAGGAAAATAATCTGTTATTGCCAAAATTTGGCTTCAGCAAATACAAGTGTTTTATGATTAAGCAAAAAATTGGTTTTATAACAAAAAGTCGTCGATAAATTTTTATTACACGAAATTCAAAAGAAATTAGTAGTATTTTTGGTGGAAATTTGTTATTGCTAAAATTATCTGTAACCAAAAAAAAAAGTGAAATGAAAATATTTATGCATAGACAAAGAACACTTGTTATCGATAAATTTTTATAAGTAACGTGTTATAGATATAGTTTTGCAATATAAAAATTTGCAAGAAATAAACATTCTTAAAAGAAAATTAAAATTTTATCTAGCAAAATATTATTTAAGCATAGATAAAATATTTGTTATCGATAACAACTTTTTAAGACCATCTATTATATATCATTCATTTTTTTCTAGCAAAAACAAAAGCTATTTATAAATAGAGAAAGGAAATATAATATCGATATTGTTTTTTTACAAAAAGTGTTATCGATAAATTTCTGGTTTTTCAAAAATAATTATTTCTAGAAATATTCCTTGAAGAAAATTTGTTATTAGCCAAAATTTGGCTCTGGCACAATTACTCATTTATGCATAAAAAAAAAATTGTGTTATCGATATATTTTTTTGCTGTTAAAAAATGTTTTAAGAATATTCGTTCCGATTTCAATATATGTATTCTTCTTGTTGTCGCCGTTCATGTCATTAAAACATTTTCTTTGTTTTTAAATGACGTCTCGAAAAATCCTTAAAGACATCGAACAAAATTATTCAATTAATCGTTTGCTACTTGTCTTAGATTATTTATGTTTAAAATTATGAACACTTGTTAACTACTCCATATAAATCATATTTTATCTGTTGAGTAAAAGTTGCCCAGCTAAAAGTTAGCTTAAGCTTTATTGCCAGTTAATAACATTTAATCGTCAATAATTTTACTTCAATATAAAATAAAAGAATACAGAAAAACCTAAAGGCTTTTTATAAGTTAAGATAGAAAAATTCTATGTTTAGTTTTTGTTTTTTTCTGTGTACAAAATCCTTTTGGCCCGCATATACAATAAAAGACATCATTACTTAATGTTGGGTGTTAGCTGATAGCCTGGCTGACTGGTTGGTTGGTTGTCTGTATGGCTGCGCTTAAGTGTTGTGTAAATGCAAATCGTGTCGCAAATCTTTGCCGCCATACATCACTATTCTTTGAGATTGTCTTTTTATAGCCTTCAGATACATATCAATGATCGAAAAATCTTTGTGAAATGGTTTAAAGCCAAAATGCTGTGTACTCTTTTGAATAGTTTAAATCAGTTTTCAATAATGCAATAAAACAAAAGGGGACGTAAGAAGATTTAACATGTTTAAATTACTTTGTGTATTGATATGGAAAAATAAAAAAGAAAAACACGATCGATCATAATGTTGCATGATTTTATGTTTAAATGAATAGTTTTATGCCGCTTAAATAGATATAAAAATCTAATAGAAGAAAATTCTTAACTTAAAACCGAGTATTTAGGGACGGTGGATAAATATTTATAATAAAAACCCGCTTTTAAAAATGTTTGAAAATTAATTTAATAGAAAAAATGCATATTTTGGGCATTAAATGCATGTAATTTAGATTTAAGTGATAATTTAATTTGTTTTAAATTAATGTTCGGTTTCTACAAACAATTGGTTTGACTAGAAAATTTTTATGAAACCACTTAGTTGTTTGAGTGATTCCCATACAAAATGTCTACACAAGTAATTTTTGTGTATTGTGGAAGCAGCACATTAGACTTAAAATTGTTATTAACAATTGCTGTTATAAAATCATTTTTTTTAAGTACAATAATTTGTTTCGTATTATTGAAATCACTAACGGTCAAGTACATCAAGTTTTGATCTAGATTGTATCACTAAGGTGATGTTGCCACAATACAGACAAACGACTCGAAAAGGAATTTTGTATGAAATCACTCAAAAAACTGAGTGGTTTTCATACAAATTGTTTGTATTACGGAAACCCACAGGTCTCTCTAATATAAAGTTTCAGGATTTGAACACGTTGCTAGTCCTTGGCTACCACTTATATGGCTTTTCTTGTGAATGGTTGTCTTTTCTATGGAGAAACACGCCCCTCTCCCAAAATTAATGTCATGTCAATCAGTTCAGATTATGGCGTATCTAATGCCGTTAAGTGTTTTAGAAAGTCTCATTCTATCAAAATTACACTGTACAACACAAACAAAAAATGTATTTTTTGAAAATTTACATTTTAGGTGGAACTAATGTTACGCTCTTTTAGTGAATCGGTGTAGGAAATCATAAAATACTTACATTTCAGGTTAAATATACGATTATACGTACACATTCAGCATATTATTGTAGAACATCAGATGGAAAAATTTTTTGTGGAATATTTTAGCCCTCCCAACTCTTTGCACAATGGCGCTTTTCTTCTTTTTAAATTAATTTTTGCTTATTATTGTTGGTATTGAACATGGAATTGCATGTTTGTAACACATCGCTTAAGACAATTCATTCACAATCGAATACTCCAAGCGACAAATAACCAATAAGCCAAGAAAAAAAATTTTTTTGATATTTTTATTTTGCTCATTGCTGGTATTAAACAGAGGCAGCTAAAAAAAATTGTTTAATCACCTTCGGGACTGATTCAAATAGATTTTGGATTTAACTTTTTAATCACAAGTGGTACTCAAAGATATACCAAATTTTTTAAAAATACTGGAGTAAAATGTCATCTCCTTTCTTGGCCATCAGCAGACAAATGTTTTTTTTAGAGATTTTTGCCCCCTTCTTCAGAGGTGGGACATCAAAACGTAATAGGAGTAAAAAAATCCACCATTCTTAAATTTATGAAAACTAGACAAGGAACCAGCTCTTTTAAAATATATTTTTAAAGTGACTAACAAAACTTTTTTGGTTTTTTCTCTTACCTTTTTCCATTTGATCACTTTGAAAACAAAAAGAAACCCATTCTCTCTTTCTCTCTCGATCTATCTTTCTCATAAGTTGTTTTCTTATTAACATTTACACTAAAGTAATAATTATTTATTTTCTTTATTAATTTTTATATTACATGTTTTTTGTTGTTGTTGTTCTTGTTTTGCTTTAATTTCATTAAGTTTAATTTTGCTTATAGACACAGACACACACAAAAATTCAAAAAAATAATATACAAGATTTTTATTTTTTTATGTAAAATTTTTGTGTTTCGTTTTTTTTCGGTTTTTAAAGAACAGAGCTTAGAGCATGGAAGTTGAAATTAATTTTATGTATTTTTTAGATTTCGTTTTAAAAGTTTTGCTTAGAGTGTTTTTCTTTTTTTATTGTTAATTGTTTAATTAATTTAATAATTCAATATATTAAATGAATTTTATGGGTGGAAAATTATCGTGTTCGTGCATGACAATTTATTTGTTAGTTTGTTTGTTTTGTTTGTTTTTTTTTCTTTTGTTTGTTGTAACACTTTTGTTTGGTTTAATTAATTCATTTTCTGGTATTTTAGTTTTGGCAGCATTCTTCTTTTTATAATGTTGTTGTTTTTTTTTGTATGTTTATTTAAGTTTAATTTATTAAAATCAAAGAAAATGAATGGAAATAAAAATGCACATACATATAAAAGAAAAAATTTACTACAATTACTTCTTAGGTAATATTATTACAGTTCAATAAGTATGAGAGGCGGATACCAGAAATATGCGATCGGAGTTAAAGTTTTCGGTAATGGAGCAATTTACATTTTTTCCATACTTTGTTGGGAAGAAGTTTGTGTAACGTTAAAAACTTTTAACTTCAAATTAAATAAATTGTTTGAGAATAAAATAAAGAAAATATATTGCTATGAACATGCTACAAACATATACTCGTATGTCAAAGAACATTCTTTGGAACAAAACAAAATTTTATCGAATTTACAAATGTTACAGAATTATATTTATTAATAGTGTTTTATTTTCTACACAAAAAATGGCACCTTGTTGAAAGGTACATATATAAAATGTCTTGCCAACCCTGTAATAATGCAGCTTGTTATTTCACTAGAACAAAACACAACTTATGAAAAATTGGAACGTGCTGTTTTTACTAGCTGACAGCTAAGTTTTGCAGGGCACTCTCAACACTTTCGATTTTTATGGGGCAAAAACTGCAATGCCTTCCACCATTAGTGAGGGCGATTTTTTTAGAATCCAATACACCGCCCTCTTAGAGAGCAAAAAATTTTTTAAAAATATTCGCCTTCTAGTTGCCAGTAACATTTAGAGTGAAATTAACTTTAGCATGATTTAAAATGTTATTAAATGTAAATTAATTTGCCGCATATGCCAATAAGTTAGAACAGAGAAAATTTACGAAGTTTTTACAAAATATAGACAATAGAATTTAGAATATTTACGTCAATGCGAAACTTGCATGAAGGTAGCTAAAAAAATTAATATAATTTTATTGAAAAATCGAAAATCTTGTTTGTGCCGCATATCCAATATTTTTCAAAAGTAAGTCCTTTTGCTGCATACGTTTAATAACTGTCGTGTATTCGGTAACTTTCCAAATTTTTTTTTTATAGCAAATGAATAATTTAGTTTTTTGCCGTATACTTCTACTAGCTGGTTGCTATCTATTGCTTAACTTGCGGGAGAGATTAATATTTCTATTATTTTAAATATTTTACTACAAAATTAATTTGCATTTATAGATTCATGAAATTTGATATTTTAGTTTGTTTTTTTTTTTTTAATTGGGACCAGCACTCAGGGGATGACGCCTACGTATGCAGTGCACTGTGCCGGAGAAGATAGATGTTGAAAATTTAGAAGACTTAACTCTTTCACACCTCTGCTTTGCGCTTTATGTTAATTTTTAAGGCAGTGTTGAGGCGCCTCCGGTGTTAAGTAGACGCATTAAGTTTGTTAAGCTCTATTAGCAGGCATTTCATTAATTATTTTACTTCGCCGATGTTTCTGCTAACTGACGAAGGAGGGCGATGTTGTGTACATTAGCTTGGATAGCATCAATCGCTGTCGGAACAGATTTTTAGTGACCAGTGCTATGCCTTCATCATACAATGTCCCACTAATGTACATTAGAGAAATTAATGATGTTGATTGACTTGCCCCAAGTCATTGTTTGCTTAGTAGTCAACGCGCTAACCACTTCAGCCAACACCACCCACCCTCAGCAGATATAAAAACACAACAGTTCTATTAATAAACTGTTGATAAAAAGCAGTATGAATGCTTGAGATCTTAGAAACCATAAAAAATTTCAAGATGTAAAAAAAAAAAAATTTTAATTTAAAATGGTCGGTGCACCAAACCAATAATGAATTGAAGATTTTCATATATTTTTAGAACAACTTTGTTGTTTTGGCAGGATATTATATATACAAAACCAAATGATTGCAAAACGATTATTCTGATGTCTCTACTCCTCAAAAGCATTCATTTAAGTATGGGTATACCTGTGGAGTTTCTATCTTTTTCGTAACAGGCAAGTTTATAGAAAAAATATCAGGTAGAGCAATTTCTTTTGAACAGAGTCATTACGAAAGAAGCTGCTAGCTACTTACGAAATATGATTAGAAATGTTCCCCCCACCCCCTTTTGCCACACCCAATTTTAGGAAATATTTAGGGCTTATTCCACTTTCATTTTACTCTTCATAATGCAACAAACACTATTTTTTATATGCAATTATGCATATTTCTTATAAATATTTCTTGCAAATATTTCCCAAACATCACTATTTGTTACCTGCGTACATTTTTTTTAAATTTCCAATTTTCATATTTCTCTAAAGTTCGCTATATTTCTTAGTGTTTGAAGCAAAAACAAACTTATTTAAGTAGAGTGTATTTTTTCGCATATTTTTATATATTGCTACAGTACAAGCTCGGTATTCGTGACTACCCGTTATCGCCAAAGCTCAGTTGTTGGGACAGGTGTGGTTTTTAACTACATAGTCGCTAAAATCGATCTTGTATTGTATTTGCAATATCAAACATTTTACAATTGGCAAGAAAATACTTAAATTAAAAATGGAAAACTAAGAAATTTATTGCTGTGGCAAAGTGATTTAGAAAAAAAAAAAAATTTATTTGAATTTTATTTGCAAGGAAAAATATTTTGTATGCTATGGAAAATATTAGGTAGTTTGCAAGTATATGAAAGACGTAAACATCTTTTAATATCTATAGTTTATCTAATATTCGAAATGAAAACGAATCATATTTTTTGTATATGATTGGAATATTACCGAAATCTTGAACTATTTTAAAAGCAACAATATTTATTTAAAAACTTCAATTTATTATTTATTTAAAACATGCATGTCAAGCCAACAAAAAAAAAAAAAAAAAAAGAAAAAAAAATACTCATCATCGCCTTAATTCTGGTATTGCCTTTATAAAATTGAGTTTTGATTTCAAATCAAATTTACAAGTAATTTTACTTAAACTTATTGTGGTTAATTCGGGGGCCTCATTTTTATGCAAACAGAAAATTTTGCAAAATTTAACAATCCTTTTAAAAATATTTTATATGAATCATTAATCATTAAAGCCGAGAATTGCATTTATGATAATATATGTATGCATATGAGTCATTCCATGTCAAACCGTACGATTTTTGCTAAAAATTGACTTTGATGTCTCCGATGTCTTTCAAAATTTGAGAACGAAGTCTTCATTAAAAAATATTTTACACGTGTTTCGGGAAAAAAATTAAAAATTTTTTTTTAAAAAGTTACTTGCATTTGAAAATCGTCAAAATCGTGAAAAATCTTCCGACATGACAACATTTAAACTAATGTTTTTATAAAACTAGTGAATGGATTTTGAAGTTCAATACCTTATTTTAAAGGTATTTGAACCTTCTTTTTAAAAAAAATATTATTAAACTATTATTGTATGTATATGTATATGAATGCTTATTATTTAACTTTTAGTTATGTATTAATATTATTATTATATAAATGTTTATATACAAAATAATAATATACAAAAAAAGCAAAACAAACAAATCTCCAGAACAATATGAATTTTGATAAAATATTTACTTAAGTATGAAATTTTGTGTGTTTTTGAATACTTACACACATACATACATGCGTTGACATTTTCGTTAACATGCCTGAAAATAAAATTTTTATATACAAAATGTAATTTTTTTGTGGTGCTGTAATGGAAAAAAATCGTAAAAAAATAGAATCCATTCGACCTCCACTCGGAATGTTAGGAATATATTAACCTTTAAGAAATTTTTTTTTTCAGATTTTTCGACTTGTTCGAAGATTGTGCAAAACAGAAATTAAATAAAAAAACCAAATTTTAATAATAAAAAAAAATTAATTTATAAAAAATAATATTTTTTTTAAAAAGAAGGTTCAAATACCTTTAAAATAAGATATTGAACTTCAAAATCCATTCACTAGTTTTATAAAAACATTAGTTTAAATGTTGTCATGTCGGAAGATTTTTCACGATTTTGACGATTTTCAAATGCAAATAACTTTTAAAAAAAAAAATTTTAATTTTTTTCGCGAAACACGTGTAAAATATTTTTTTATGTTTAATACGTCTGGCAAATTTAAAGAAAATCGGAAGAGGTGGTGTAAAAAAGGTGTTCGGTCTGACATGGAATGACTCATATGTGAAATATGTACTCGTATGAGTAATATCTGGAGCATATACCCTCAATTTTGGGATCCAACGATAAATGACCCATAGAAAAATTTTTTAGCAAGGAACACATTTAAAAAAATTTTTATTATGAATCATTGTATCATTGTAGCCGAGAATCGAGCATATCTGCTTTCATATATGTATATGTTGCATATATGCGCTCCACTGATGTATGATTCATACAAAAGTTGTTTTAGCTGGGAAATAAATTTTTTCAATGACATTTCAATGTTGTCGAGTTTTTTTTTCTCTGTAAACAAGGCCCTTTGATTTTTATACTTAAAATATTCTTATAATTATTAATATTCATTTTTAATTTATATTCTCGTTTAAGTTTGACTAAAAACTATGATAGAAAATTTAATTTTATTATTATTTAAAAATAACTACAAAATGTAAAATAATAACAATAAAGAATGAAATAAATTACACAAATATTTAAAGGAAAAAAATGCACTCACTACTTAGTTAAGAAAATAATTTAGTTCTATTTAACAAGTTTTTCTTTTTTAATAATAATTCTCATAAAGTAATCAATAACTTTACTATAGTGACGAATCATTTTTTTAAATAATTTTATAAAAGAAATTAAAAAACAAAAACTATTTAAAAAACAAAAACTTGATTGAAATTAATCGATCTCGACTTGAGATTGTTTTGCCAAAAAGCTCACAAAAAGGATTATTGAAGATTTACTTCAAATCTATTTTTTTTTTTGTTGCTAAAGTTTTTTATTAAATTTTTTCATATTTAATTAAAACACTATAAAAAATTAATCAACCAATAGATAAATGAACAAACAAAATGTTTTTCTATGGTTAATATATCATTGGTTACGTAAACTGAGATTATATATGGCTCAGATCCAGACCATACCATACTGCGCTTATGCATATATATTTTTTTGTTGTAGGACCAGCACTCAGGGGATGATGCCTACTTTTGGAATGCATTGTGCCTGAACGTTGGGAAAGGGATAGGATAGAGAAGGTTTAATCATTTTACAACTTTGCTATAGCGTGTTTTTTTGGTATTTGTTTAAAGCAGTGTATCAGCGCCTCTGGTGTTAGGAAGACGCATTAACTTGCTTTGGCTGTCTGAGCAGGCATTTTATTAATATGTTTTACCTGAGCGACAGTTCTGCTAACCGAAGAAGCAGGGCGATGTTGTGGACATATGATCTGAACTGTATCAATCGCAGTCGCAAAAGTTTGCAGTGACCAGTGATATGACTTCATCATTTTAAGCAGTCCAAGAACAATTAAGGAACATTAGTGAAATTTATAATGATGATGACTTGTCCTGACCAGAGAGTAGGAACCCAGTTCCTTAGATGTAGGTTCCTTAGTAGCCAACATTTTAACCACTTCAGCCAACACTACTCTCAACGAGCTTGCATACATATATAAGCCGTTTATTTTGAAAGTGGCACTTTGTTTTGTCGATTATAGTAGTTCCTATAAAAGCATATTTATATTCTCAATTTGCGGATCCAATGATTTATGATTCAAACAATACTTTTTCATATGGATTCCTTAAATTTATTAAAAAAATTATATATCAAAACAATTTCATATTAATGTATCAGGGCCCAAATCGTTACATCCGTGAACGAAGGACTCGTGACGTAATAACTGTATAATTGGATGGGAAATTACGTTACGAGTTGTTGTACGTTCACGGATGTAACGATTTGGGCCCAGGACGATTTCTTTTTGTGTTTAGAAATATAAAGAAACAAATCTGAAATTTTATTTCTTATAGTGTTTAAATTTTTGTATCTCTGTGTTTTTTTTTTTTTTTTTTTTTCTTTTATTTTACTAAAATTTTGAAACATGTTGATTTTCTTTTTGTTCTTAAATCTTATTTAATTAATTTTTTCCTATAGTTGTTTAATTTTCATATCATTGGTTCTAAGAAGTTTGATAAATTTTATTTCTATTTTTTAAATCATTATTTGTTTTCAGGAATTTTTAAAATTCTAATAAAAATTTCCGTCAACAACCATATAAAGAACCCTAACAAATTGTGTCTAGTTATTGCCTGTTTCCCCGAAGACGATTGAAGACGCTGAAAAATTTTCAATCGCGTATTTCTTTCTTTTCCTGTTTTTAGCATGAATAGACAATTGAAAGTAATTTTAATCGTCTTTAATTGCCTTCGGCAAACAGGCAGTTAAATTTTTCAGCACTTAAATAAAACTGCTGATGGAACTAATTTGCACTTTGGGCTTTTTATATGGTTTAAGCAAAAAGTCTTTTGGTTTAAGTAATTTCTTACATTATTTCGTTTTAATTTTTGTTTCTTTTCAATTATAACTACCAATGATATAACGAAATTTTATTTATTTTTGTAAATTAAAATGAACTAAAGAGCTGTTTATATAGAACGTAACGTAACACTTTCCCAACCCTGCCACTTCTCGTTTCGTTGTAACATTTCGTAGTAAATTTACAATTGAAATAAACACTGCTCCATAAATTATTTTCAACTATACACCGGCCCCTCTGGCCCCTTTAAGAGCGTTACGCAATCTATGAACAGCCCCTAAAGGAATCACAATTTTTGCTCGAGTTTTTATCTAAAACTCATAAAAAAAGGAAAATAGGACATATAGATTGTTAATTTAGCAGCCTAAAAGTATGAAATAAGCGGGTCTGTTCTAGAATCCGAATTCACTCGATAGTGGATTACTTTAGCATTTTTGGTGTTCTGCAATTCACATCCACATTTTTTTATTAATAAAAAGTAATTCACTCGAAAGTGAATTCGGATTCTAGAAGAGACCCGAAGTTTT
The DNA here is from genome assembly GCA_947311025.1 of Lypha dubia. NCBI lineage: Eukaryota > Metazoa > Arthropoda > Insecta > Diptera > Tachinidae > Lypha > Lypha dubia. The sequence goes on along the minus strand of OX371262.1, from coordinate 4,119,190 downwards.
GGTGTTTTACATTGCAAAAAAAAAAAAAAAAGTTTCCTCTTGTCAACAAAAAAATTGCATTTTTGCAGTTTTTAATGCAAAATTTGCAATATAGTTATTGAAATGTACAGGAAATAATTTTATTATTGTTTCTATTATTGTAAATGTTTGATTTAAAGAAATTTTAAATTCCATATTTGAAAGTTATTTAAATAAAAATTAATATCTTCGATATTTTTTTTTAATTTTGAATACTTTTAAATCTGCGAAAATAAACTTAAATGACGTTTTCTTTTCTAAAAAAAGTGTACCATAATTTTATCATGATACATGTCAAACAATGTTGTATACTTTACTTTTTCCACAGCGAACACAATAACAAAACCAGCTGATAATTTAATGCTGCACTCGTGCCCCTTTAATTAAAATGAATGTTGAGCATGTAACAAATTTTTTTTTTCGTTTTAAGTGTTAAATCATGAGAAAAACGCTTTACACTTTCCAAATAGCACATATTTATTATAAAAGAAGATAAAGAAATGCAAAATATTAACTAGAAAAGAAATAGCCGTTTTCCATCCCTGCAGCTTAAAAATAAGCACTCCGTTGCAAAGAAAGGTCTGTAACGAAGTTCGTAAATTGTTTAAAGTAAAGCTTTTAAAGTGTTGCCAGTTGTAGGAAAATTGAAAAGCTTTTAAAAAATATTTAAAACAAATACCAAATCGACAAAAGAAACTACAAAAATAGTAGTTTAAGTTACAATTTTAATTATTGTTAGTGATTTTGCTTGTTTTAAAAGTTTATACATATTATTAAAAAATGCAATTTACAAACTAAAAAATATATTCACCCCTATCGTGAATATGAAGTGAAATTTTTTCACATGAAATTTTAATTTCACTCGAAGTGAAAAATGGTATCGTGAATCTCCCGTGAAAAATTATTCCCGCTATCAGTTCTTAGGGAATGTAAAAAAGGGAAGAAGATTAAAAAAATAAAAAAATCATAGAACGTTTTGTTCAAAAATATACACGGACATACATATATGCAAATACGTGAAAAGTGAAAAAATTTCACTTCCTATTCACGATAGGGATGATTGTATATCATTTGCTATCAATATTCCAAGCAATCAGAGTAAATACATTGAAATACACTACGCAACTTTGTGGCAAGCAATGCCATTTTTTATTGAGAAAGGCAGGCAGAGAAGAAATATAAACAAATGTGAATGGTACACTAAAGGCCGTGCTTCACTATCCTACACAATCGTACGATTCATTCACAGGAAAATCTTGCAAAAATCTGACCGACTTAAAAAAATCGTTCCAAAATGGTGTTGTAGGTGCCACACTATCATACAAATCTGATGCCAAAACATCTGGTTGACAATAAATACTCCTCTGATCGCATGAAAACTATCATTTTATGAAAATTTTCTTAAAATTTTACAAATCGCACGACTTGCCAAAAAATATGTCACACAGTTGCATTTTTAGTCCACACTACCATACATTTTTAACACACATGTCATATTTTGCAAATTGCGCGACTGTGTAGGATAGTGCGGCACGGCCTTAAATCGCGATCTTCTGACAAATTACAAATTGGGGTCATGCTAATAGGGTCAATTTTAATGCACGAAAGACCCAATGTGCTATGCTCACGCACAGACGTATGACCGGACATACTGCTCCATCTGTAAACATGGATGATATAGATATTGAGGAAGCAGAAGCTCTTGATGTTCTTGGCATGAAAATTCATTGTGATGTTCGATGGAATGATCACATTTTTCATGTCTCAAAAGAAGCATTCAAGTGCCTCGGCTTTTTAAGACGATCTCCTTAGTATTTATACCACATTTTATCCGACCTAAAAAGGAATACAACTTTCATGTATGGGCCGGTGCTTCAAAATCTATTTTGAAGTTACTCGACCGCGTACAGGATAGGGCGAAGAAGCTTATCGGTGACATTAGTGTAGCCAACTCTATTAAAAACGACGCACCAAAACGGAATGTGTTCTAATGAAATCAGGGAACTTGTTCCCGAACCCCGTCACTTTTCACGTACAACACGCTCTTAATTAAGGGCACATCCCTTTGTGGTCGATATGTCGGTGAATCGCACCACGCATTACAGGGAGAATTCGTACTTTAGCCGTACTGTTCGTATGTGGAATAAACTCCCCGCAGAGGTCTTTCCTGCCACTTTCAGTGTGTTAGGGTTCAAATCGAGTGTACACAAACACTACTCCCTTTATCCTCCTTCCCAAAACCTATTTTCCTAGTTCCGGCACAAATATATATGCACATTGCATACGTAGGGGTCATCCCCTGAAAGATGGTCCTAATTAACAAAAAAAAAATAAAAATATTGAATATTGTATATACATATGTATATGTATAGACATGCAACAAAAAACACCCAAAATCAAACGGCGATAAAAAATCTGGTGTTTTAAAATTATTTTTTAAAGAATTTCGTAAAATACTTTGAAATATGATTTTTAAGAATGTAATCCGCTCGTCTACCCAAAACATTATCATGATAGTTGGATAGCTGCAAAATCTATGTACTACAAATTACACATGAGCAGCATGATTTTATAAAGTTGGCAACATTGCTATTGCGTTGTATACCAGAAAAAAAATTCCTGAGAGCTGGAACTTTTCTCACTAACAACAGACTCACAAGCCAGTTAGTGCAAAATCTAACTGCCGCCGCAGCTTACTGTTTCTCAGCCACGCCGCCAACTACTATATAATTCGCCTTACAAGTGCCTTTTGGTTTTCTCCAAGGTTATTTTTAAAGACTTCGTAAATAGACGTGCAGTTGCAATATTTTTTTAAGAGAAAAATTTAAGAAAAAGTCTTTAGAAACTTTCTTTAAAATAAATGAATCTGAATTGCACCCAAGTGATTCAGAATCCAGCGCAGATTCTACAGTGTGGTGGAAAACCTATAAAGTAATACAAACAGATGATAAACAAGCCACCAAAATCAGAGAAGCGTTCTTTGTCAAGGCCCTGGTAGAAAAATACAGGTAAGGGGCTGTGCACATATTACGTAACACTGTTTTCAGAGATTTTATAACCCCCCCCCCCCCCCCCTTCGTGACGCTTTTAACCAATTTTTCAGTGCAAAATTTCCAATCCGTAACAAATCCGCACAGCCCCTAACGGATCTTGCAAAAGTAGTTTATGTTTTACCAACACACATCCACTCTACTCATAAAGCAGTCTGAACATTTGCTTACAAACGCAAATAAGAAAAGAAAAGTGGAATGAGTGGCAAAGAAAATATGTATTACACCACATTTTTTGCAATATTTCTTTTGTGCTTTTCGACAGCATCGGCACTAAACGACAATAAAAAGAAGTGTTGTTTGTGCTGTTGTTTATTTGTTGTAACTTCAACGCTGCCTAGTTTTTTTTTTCTGCCATGGTCAAGGCAATATTTGAGGCGCCAATAAAACTTCCTCGGCTTGTATCTCTATCTCATAGCATGTGATAAATAAAATAGCACGCGGTTTTAAGTTTTTCGCTGAACTTTTAATTCTACAAATTATTTCAATCTGTTCTGCTGTCTACTTCTTCATCCTCCTCAACCCCTTTTTTTTTGTAAGTATTTAAACGCATAATAATTTTAGAAACGAAAAATTTTTAACAAAATTCGAGTGGGACTTAAAAAATTGTGTTTCCTTTAGTTTTTCATTGCTACAATTAATAAACACTCTCTTGATTTATTGACTATTATTAATATAACTAGATAAAGTAGTTTTTGGTTTATTTATTTTCGGTTTTTATGTCTTAAACACCAGTGCCTTTAACACTCACCCACTGACAGAGTGGGTGTAATACTTAAAATGACGCTTCCACCAAATAAGTGCCATCCATGGGCTGATTATTTTGATTACTCTGGGCATTGCTGGTGGCGGGCATGTATTTGCCACAGGCCTAATACAAAAAATATTAAGTGGAAAGAAAAAAATTAATTACAAAAAACAAATTTATATAATTTGAGCAAAACCGAAATATTACATACCTGATAACGCTGAGAACAGCAACGACCACAGCATGACTGCATTAGACCCATGGCACTGTTGGTAGAATGGGCCGGACTGGCCATCGGTGAGGGTGAACGGGGACGCTTAGGTTGGCCATTAAAATTAATTTCAAGTTCAACAAATTCACGATCCTTTATACAAGAAATGATATTTCAATTAAGTTAGTATTGAAATGATTTCAGCTACATATTTCCCAGCTTAAAAAATGTGTATGCATGTCTCTGCATAAGTATATGTATGAGATTCGTATGGCTGATATCTCAATTTTAAGATCCAGTGATAGATGTACAAAATTCATACAAAACTTTTTTAAGTGGGTTTTTTTTTTTCAAATTCTATAATACAGTTGGTATAAGTTTCTCAAAGGTATAGATACAAATACAAAAGCAAAATACAAAATATTTTATTACAAATCTTAAGCAATTGACAACGAAAAAAACATTAATTTATCTTTAAAAGGTTTTATATACTTTTTCAACACAAACATCTTAAAAGACAGTTTTTAATAAAAAAAAACATGGAAAATTTAGCAGACAGATTTTACAATTTGATAGTTTAATACAGGCTGTTCGAAAAGGTTTTTTAATCATGATTTTCCAATTTTTCTTAGATTATATTAGAGTTTACTTTACAAAAACATTTATTTACACTCATGTATAAAGGCACACACACACATAGAGACAAACATTAATTACAGTAACGAAATACTATGAATGGTCTTCATTCAAATTTAAAAATTCTTTTTTTTTAATCTATAAGTTTGTCATGATGATCTGAATGAAAAGACGGGTAAAGAGAACAAACGTTTACTGTAAATTTAAATAAAAGAAAAACTCATATACAAAATTATTATATTATGTAAAAAATAAAAAAAAAAAAATTTAAAAAATAGAAATTTTTACATACACAAAATATAGTAGAAGCCAAACTGCCAGCTCTGTGTTTTGAAACTTAATGGCCCTATTATGATTCACAACTCAACTAAGTTGAGTTGTCAATGTTACAACTCAACTCAACTATTTCATTGCATTATGGTTTACAACTAATTTCCGTTGTCTTCGGTAGGTTGTTGTCAACCTTAAAATGTCAATTTGAATCAACTATTAGATATGTATATGCATATGTACATATGTATGTATATTCAAAGTGTGTTGCTAATATTTTTGGAAATTTTATATAAATTAATTTATAAATTAACGATACAACTTATTGAACAGCTGATTGGAAGTTGAGTTGAGTTGTAATTCATAATAAGAATTTGGCAACTACAACTAAACTATCAATTCCGTTGTGAATCACAATAGGGGCATAAATATTTTGTCAGCCTTCTTATGCAATATATTTTACAAAAAAAAATTCGTTAAAAAGCATATACATACTACATATTTCAGTCCTCTTTTTAATTTTTGTTATACAAATTTCCAAATGTATAAATAAAAAAATATTTGTATATTTTAGTTTATTGTGTTAAAACTTGAATTTCACACTAATTAATCATGTTCCCTATTTTATATTTTTACAGGAATTCAACACGGACAAACAATTTCAAATCTTTACCTCATTAGCATCAGGATTTAACCAATGATCTCTCAACACATGATATACAAAAAGAAAAAAAATGTCAAGAAAATGTTAAAAAATTTCTTGTTTTTATAGTAAAAACAAATAAATCGTTTCTTTGGTAACAAAAATATATACATTTTGTTGTTTTTCATTCAGAAACCAGTTTGTATAAAGATCTATACCATTTTAAAGGTTTGTAGCAAAAAAATAAATCTTTCGTTGTCATTTTGTTCGAATGATCAAGTAAAACTATTAAGGATATTGTACTAAATCGCATTTTTTAACTGCTGAGGCGGGCTTAAGTTTCACTTTGATGTAGCCAAAGTCCAACTCTAACATAAGGTGAAGAATTCATTCAAATAGCTCAAGCCGTTTAGGAGTTATAGCCTTTCAAAGAATACAATTTTCTAAAAGAAACATGCAATTTACGATTATTTTACCTTTGAAAGTTTCTTGAATAACTCCGCCATTGTTTAATATAATGAAATAAAAGTTTACAGATATATAGCTTAGGACTTGGTGAATCGTCTCGCTTTAGTTAGAATGATGTAGGTCAAATAACAAGCGAGATATAGACAAAATAAACTTAAAACGCATTTTTTAACAACTTAGGCGGGTCGCTAGGCGGGCCAAAATTTCACCACCATGTAGCCAAAGTCCAACTCTAACATATGGTGAAGAATTCATTCGAATAGCTCAAGCCGTTTAGGAGTTATAGCCTTTTAAACATTTTCATTTTACAAAATCCACCTTCTACATGATTTTGGGTGCCTGGTATTTCACAAAAAAAATTAAATAAAATTTCATTTTTTCCAACTCTTCGCGCAAAAAAACCTATTTTACGTTTTGTTTAATAACTCGGTTGTTCTTAGAGATAATTTAATGAAATTTGGTGGGTAGATAGAAGGGATAGAGAAGAACAAACTGGATTTGAAATTAACTTTCCACGCCCATTTTTTAATTGAAAAAAGTGGGAGGTATTATTATAACGCATTTTTTAACTCTTTAAGCGGGCCGCCAGGCGGGCCAAAGTTTCACCATGATGTAGCCAAAGTCCAACTCTAACATAAGGTGAAGAATTCATTCAAATAGCTCAAGCCGTTTAGGAGTTATAGCCTTTCAAAGAATACCATTTTCTAAAAGAAACATGCAATTTACGATTATTTTACCTTTGAAAGTTTCTTGAATAACTCCGCCATTGTTTAATATAATGAAATAAAACTTTACAGATATATAGCTTAGGACTTGGTGAATCGTCTCGCTTTAGTTAGAATGATGTAGGACAAATAACAAGCAAGATATAGACAAAATAAACTTAAAACGCATTTTTTAACAACTTAGGCGGGCCGCTAGGCGGGCCAAAATTTCACCACCATGTAGCCAAAGTCCAACTCTAACATATGGTGAAGAATTCATTCGAATAGCTCAAGCCGTTTATGAGTTATAGCCTTTTAAACATTTTCATTTTACAAAATCCACCTTCTACATGATTTTGGGTGCCTGGTATTTCACAAAAAAAATTAAATAAAATTTCATTTTTTCCAACTCTTCGCGCAAAAAAACCTATTTTACGTTTTGTTTAATAACTCGGTTGTTCTTAGAGATAATTTAATGAAATTTGGTGGGTAGAAAGAAGGGATAGAGAAGAACAAACTGGATTTGAAATTATTTTTCCACGCCCATTTTTTATTTGAAAAAAGTGGGCGGTATTGTTATAACGCATTTTTTAACTCTTTAGGCGGGCCGCCAGGCGGGCCAAAATTTCACCACCATGTAGCCAAAGTCTAACTCTAACATAAGGTGAAGAATTCATTCAAATAGCTCAAGCCGTTTAGGAGTTATAGCCTTTCAAAAAATACCATTTTCTAAAAGAAACATGCAATTTACGATTATTTTACCTTTGAAAGTTTCTTGAATAACTCCGCCATTGTTTAATATAATGAAATAAAACTTTACAGATATATAGCTTAGGACTTGGTGAATCGTCTCGCTTTAGTTAGAATGATGTAGGTCAAATAACAAGCAAGATATAGACAAAATAAACTTAAAACGCATTTTTTAACAACTTAGGCGGGCCAAAATTTCACCACCATGTAGCCAAAGTCCAACTCTAACATATGGTGAAGAATTCATTCGAATAGCTCAAGCCGTTTATGAGTTATAGCCTTTTAAACATTTTCATTTTACAAAATCCACCTTCTACATTATTTTGGGTGCCTGGTATTTCACAAAAAAAATTAAATAAAATTTCATTTTTTCCAACTCTTCGCGCAAAAAAACCTATTTTACGTTTTGTTTAATAACTCGGTTGTTCTTAGAGATAATTTAATGAAATTTGGTGGGTAGATAGAAGGGATAGAGAAGAACAAACTGGATTTGAAATAAACTTTCCACGCCCATTTTTTAATTGAAAAAAGTGGGCGGTATTGTTATAACGCATTTTTTAACTCTTTAGGCGGGCCGCCAGGCGGGCCAAAGTTTCACCATGATGTAGCCAAAGTCCAACTCTAACATAAGGTGAAGAATTCATTCAAATAGCTCAAGCCGTTTAGGAGTTATAGCCTTTTAAAGAATACCATTTTCTAAAAGAAACATGCAATTTACGATTATTTTACCTTTGAAAGTTTCTTGAATAACTCCGCCATTGTTTAATATAATGAAATAACACTTTACAGATATATAGCTTAGGACTTGGTGAATCGTCTCGCTTTAGTTAGAATGATGTAGGTCAAATAACAAGCGAGATATAGACAAAATAAACTTAAAACGCATTTTTTAACTGTTTAGGTGGCCGGTTTTTTTTAAATGAATTTTTTTTAGGTTTTTTTATATTTTTTCCAAATCCAAAAGTGGTCCATATATAAGATGACCTTTCAAGCTTTCATTCATTAAAAATTTCATCAAAATAAGATATGTAAGATACAAAATTGACTTAAAAAATACAATTGTAGAAATTATAGTCTGCTGAATTTAGTCAATAACTCAGTCATTTTTGAAGATAATGAAATAAAATTTTCGATTTAAATGGTCAAGGACATTATGAATCGTTTGGTTTTAGTGAACCTTTTTTTGACCTCTCTTTGTACAAATAAAATAAAGACCAAAATAAAAAAGTTACTAAAAAATATTTATTTTAATAATTATAAATAGTATATAAAAAACTTTCTTTTTTTTATAAATTATAATTTAAAAATATATGTATACATATTTAAATAAGTAATAAAACATTAGTAAAATATAAATTGTTTGTTTTTACAATATTTTAGGCATTTTTTTTTGTATATAAAAATCAGTTAAAAGTTTGGTAGAATTAAACTTAAAAATTAAAAACTCAATGACTATAATAAATATTTTCAAAATTATAACAATAATAATAGAAATATTAAATATAAATTACACATAAAAGTAACAAAGAAATTAAAGAAAAAAATTTTTACGCACTTTTGCCTTCAGATTTACTAACATTTTTCTGTGGTGGTATGCTGGGGTTAACACGGTAAAACAAAAAATTGCAGTTGTTTAGAGCCTTCTTTCACTTATAATTTTTAGTTAAGTTTTAATTAAAAACAGATTTATTATTTAATTTTTTTGTTTGTTTGTTTGTTTTGTAATTAATTATCTTTTGTAGCAGTTTAAAATTTGTTTGTAGTATTTCTTTTTTCCAATTAATTAAATTTTATAAAAAATACATATGTTGTCATTGCTTTTTGTAATTATAACAAATGGTTGCTACATCTGTTCCCCCAGGGAAATTCATAAAAATACAAAACAAAAATAAAGAAATAATTTAAAAAAAGTGCTAAAGAAAATTAAAATTTTTAATTGTAAAATTTTGTTTTGTTTTTTTTCTTTTGAGAAAACAAAACTGAAAACTAAAACAGTTACAAAAGCAAAAAAAAAACAACACGGTGTAGAATTAAAGTTGTGGCATGAGTGGGAGAGAGAACAGTGGAAAATGTTCAACTTACCGTTGTTTTCTCTAAACATCTCAGCAAATGATGATGTTGTAACTCGAAAATATCCTCATCTCTGATGTGATCGTCCAGTTCAATACCCGACTCTTGGGCAGCCCATCTAGCTTCAGCGGCTTTCTTTTTATTAACAAACGCAGCTCCAGAGGAGGCTTTTGCAATGCGTATGCGCGCCAAGCGGGCTTTCTGTAAATTATTTCATAAAAAGAGTAAAACGAAAAAAAAATATATATTTATCAACAATTTTTTTAAGTCAAGCAAACTGAAAATTTAAATCATACTAGAGAAAATCTAACAAATATTTAATTACTTATATATTTTATAAAAAATACAAAACACTTTCAATCTCACATGAATAACATTCCACTTAAATAAATCAATTCTGAAATTAATTGAAAAGAAAAACTACAATTAGAGAATTTTGTCGAAAAGAAATATAACACTGTACAAATAGAAAATTAAACTCAAATGGACACAAAAATATATTATCGAGAATCGGTGTGGACTGATTTAAGTGAGGTTAAATTACCCATTCCCCTCCCCCTCTTCCACGTTAATTTATTAAATAAGAAATTATGTAAACGCTAAAAAAATAAAAAAAAAAACATAAATAAATTTTTCTAAAATTCATTCCAACCTCAAAATTAAAATCTGAAAGTTTTTGGCTCTTATTTCTTATTTTTCGATACAAGTTTCTCCTTAAGATAGATATATAATTACTTATAATTATTATTAGCATATTTTAGAGAACAGCAACAACTGTTTAAGACACCTCTTGAACTTTGTTAAATATTTAATTAAAAACCATCAATATAAACTTAAAATTTTCTTTTGCACTGCACAGTATTTGTAGTGTACCCGTACAGTATTTTTAGTGTACGCATACAGTATTGTTAGTGTACGCGTGCAGTATTTTTAGTGTTCGTGTACAGTATTTTTAAAACTGTTTTGTTGTTTCATTCAGTAAAGATTTCATTTAAATATTTTAATTGGTTGCCAAGATATTAATGCTACAAGGTGACTTAATTTTAGAAATTGTAGCCTGCGAATTTTGTCAATAGCTTCGGTTTTTTTTTTAAGAAATCAAATAAAAACTTTATTATGTTTGTTTAATCTTTTATTATCTGAAAGCGATCTGTAAAAAATGGGTTTTAAATATTTCAACCATAAAAGATTTTTTGAAATTATATTAATCGGTTGCCGAGATATTTTGTAGTAGAAATTTACTTTAAACAAATGAAATTTTTTGGTAAAATCACTCTTTAGAATCTCATTTTCCAAAATAGACAGGCCTGTAGATTAAACACCCTCCGATCCCTCAAATTTTGTTAGATATCCCTGAAGAAAAAAAAACTTCTACGATTTGAGACCCATTTTACAGCGATATTTCTTTGACAGCCAATCATAACACTATAAGTATACTATAGATGTCAATTAAAAGCAATAACCAGTTAAGCCACTAAATAAAAATATTGCCAGAAAATTTAATTTAACATTAATGAAATTTACAAAATTTAATACAAAGCAAAAAAAAAAAAAATCATTCGTTGCATACTAGAATTTAATCAAAATATTTTAGAATATATTTATATCGCGGGGTGGGCATATTTTTACAAACCAATGTGGCTTGCACGGTTATTGCAAATGCATTCAATAGACAAAGGAAATGATACTACTAAAGACAAAAAAGACATTCATCAATTAAACTTAATAATAATAAATCATTAAAAACTGGCACATAATTTAATTTAAGTATAAAATATTTTTCTCTAACAATATATGTATGGTAAATAAATATGCATATTTTGCTATAAAAGTAGAAATTTGACCTTAAAAACATGCAGCTAATTAGGCAGATCTTTTTTCTTCTTAATTTTAATTAAAATTATTATAAATTTAACTTAAGCTTAAGTTTATAATAGATTAAATAAAGGGGTGGGGAAAGAAAAAAACTCAAGCTGAGACATGCATTCATATAACTGAAGTGCAATATTTTCTGGCTTCTTTTTTTTTTTGCTGAAATTTCAAAATCTTTAAAGATAGTTTTTATATGTTACATATATTAAATTAAATCTAAAAAGACTTCATAGATATTTTCTGGAAAATCTCCGGTTTTCTTAAATAAATTCAACAAAATTCAAAAAGTTTTACGTTTTCAAATTTCGCTAGAGATTTTCAAAGAAAATATCCAATTCGCCAAAAATAGCTAAGAGTAAAATTTTCACTTTTTTGGAGTGAATATTCGACTCTGATTTATAAAAAAAATCAATTAGCAATAACACCACTCAACAAATAAAATGCTATTTGTTGTTTTTTTAGATTGAAGGGCAATGAAGGGTTTAGGAAAAGCGGGAAAAAAGTTTACTCAATTCCCATTTCAAAAACCCCCAGTAATCGCTGTTCAATCTGCACAAAATGAGTTTTAGTGGTCTAAACACTGTTTAAATAAATAACCATTTAATAAAAAAAAAACAATTAAATATTAAATGGTTATTTAGTGGATATAAGAGATTTTAGAGAAAACTTAAAAGAGGCAATTTGCTTTTAATTTTTCCCTATTTTCCCATCCACTTAATAGGCATAAGGAAGAAAAATGTCTTTAACAAAAATATTTTGGCAAAACAAATTTTAAGCTGAGAATAGAAATATTTGACTTTTTGAAAACTAAAAATAAAAACTATGTCAAATATTTTTAAATGATTTTTTTTTAAAAAATGTGTCAAATATTAATGATTAGTACATAGTTATATAGTAAATTAGAAAGGGAGTTAGTTAAAATAAATATTGAATAATGGTTCATTTACACATACGATATAAATAAGCTTGCCGCCGTCATTATCGAATTAAACTGCTACGACTAAAGTCTACTTTTAATTAATTTGAACAAAGTGATAAAAGTTCAAATTTTAAAGCATACTTTAGCTACTAATTATAGACGAAATCATTGTTAGGACTAAAGTATGCTTTTAAATAACTTCAAATTAACTGCTCCACTATTTAATTGCTGTGCAGAAAGAGTGCGCAGATGTGTTCTATTTTTCATCTTATCTTAAATTGACGTAAATCTTTATTAAATTTACGGAATAAGCGAGGTTGTCAGTTAATATATATGTAAATGAAAAAAAGTTTGCTTATTGAAGAAAAGGGTAAATAAGGCAGACAATAAATAGTTAATGCAAAATTATTCGTCAAATTGAAGCAGAAAATTTCAGTGCAGTTACATTAAATTTAATTTGTGTGGGCATGATACTGCCCACTTGTTTTTATTAAATTCAATTCTAGTGTCAGCAGGTCACAATATACAAAGTTTTATAAGACTTAGTTCAGTAGAATATAATATTTTTTTATGGGCGTGGCACTGCACACATTTTCAATTACTAAATGACATATTCAGTGAACACTAAATCTATGTGTCAACTATTATAAAAATCGTCGACGTAGAAATAGTTGAAAATGTACTTTTAATATCGGTGGGTATGGCTCTGCCCATTTTTTCATTAATTAAATTTTACTTTCAATAGATCAGAGTGTATAAGTAATGTTTTAAAAGATTCGCTTAAGCTTAATTAGTTTGAAAAATAAATTTATTTTTAAAGGGCGTGGCCAAGCCCACATTATAATATAATAGTTTTATATATTTAGTGAGGCCAAATGTATGTGGCAACTATTATAAAAAAAAAACCGGCTGAGTGAAAAAAGCCCATAAAGGATATTTTGTTTCGGTGGGCATGGCTCTGCCCACTGTTTTTACTAATTATATGTTATTTTTTTTTAAACATACACAACCCTGCAAAGCGATTAGCTTGTCTGCAGAAAACACACAGGATCTCTGGCCGGAATCGAACCGACAACCTCCGGACTACTAGACTCACATTGCTACCTATCAGCCACGGCGGCACCCTAAAGTAGACCACAGCATATAAGTCTTAGTTCAGTAGAAATAGTTTAAAATATATATTTAGTTTTCATGGGCGTACCACCGCCCATATTTCTAGGCATTATATTATGTATGCAGGGGATATAAATGTGTTTGCTAAGTTCGTATTACAATTGCATTTCATTAGTGTCGGCGTGGTTCTGCCTACTTTTTTTTATTACTTCAATTGTATACGATGTTTCATAAAACATTGTTAGGTTCGTTAGAAATAGTTTGAAATGTACATTTATTTTTTATGGTCGTGCCAGTACCCACTTTGTTACGCCAGTTTCTAAGCCGTTAAAGCTTTCTTCGGAGTGTCTTAATGTGATGGCAAAGTATATAAGGATTCGAAATAGTTAAAACACTTTGGCCGAGGCACTAAATTAAAAATTCAGAAAAATCGAATGCGTGAAAATTTATGCTTTTTTGTTTTCTTGGGTGTGGCACTGCCTACATTTCTTATTACTCAGATTTTATTGTGACTGAAACTCAATGATTTGATAAAGTTTTTTTTACAACCGTTTAAGAAAATCTAGTGGTGAAATAATATTTAATTTAAATGGGAGCGGCACTGCCCACTTTGTAAATGAGTCAATGGATCATAATCATTAAATTGCATGAATTTAGTCACAAAAATTTCAAATTTCTCGGTTGTCTGTCGATGAAAATGAGGCGCAAATTTCGAAGACAAAGATTCCTAAAAAAAGATTTTATAAATTTTTATATAAAAAGAGATTATAAAAATAGACGAACATTGCATTCAATATCGTTATTTGAATTAATAGCAAGCGAAGAAGTAGAAGAAGCCACAGAAAATTGCCAGCATATATACATTTCTTTTTTATGTCAATATTTGATGACTATAGTAAAAGGATATACGAGTATAGCACAGTAAGAGATGTTGTAAAACATTAAAATAGCAGCTTTCTTAAAGCACAAATATTAATTTAATTAAAAACGAAAACATTAAGCGTTAAATAGTTGTAAGACAAGCATTATTATAAAAAAAATATATTCTCGTAATTTTTTTTTTTTTTTTTATTTTAAAAGGACCTGCATTTCAAGCGTGCTGTACAAAATATGGTTTTCTTTAAAGTGCATATAAAAGTTAAGCGTAATTTAAAGAAAGAAAACAACTAAAAAAAACTAAAACCAAATAAACTTAAAACTGACACATTTTTTAAGTTCGAGTATCCTCTTTTGGAAAATAAAATTATAAGAAGATATTGGATAGCAACAAGAGTAGCTAAGCGTATTAATATTGATTTTTTTTTTTTTTTTTTTGGATTTTTCATATAGAGACATTTTTCCCTTTTTATGTTTTTGTAGTTGATGTTGTAGTTGGTGCTTTTGGCAACCATAAAACCACTTACTCTTTGTGCTTTACGTTTATCAGCTCGTTGATTTTGATGATAAATTCTACTAAAGTTAGATACAATAACAGGTACGGGTAAGGCGATCACAAGGACACCACTCAACGAACAAACACCACCAACTATTTTGCCAGCTATTGTTTCGGGTACCATATCGCCATAGCTAAAAGACCAAACAATTAATTCGTTTTTTTGTTGTTGTTGTTTTTTTTTTTTCATTTCATTTTCATTTCGGTTGCAGTTGCAGTTGCACACAACATACAACAAGGAAACTGAGTGATATTAAATTTTTTTTGCACCCGCTCTCTGTATCTCTCTCTGTTTTTTCTCTCTTCTTCTTTTATATTAAAAGGATATAAAAATACTTACCCCAGTGTGGTCATGGTGACAATGGTATACCAAAAGGCCGCTGGTATTGAGGTGAAATTGGTACCATTGACATTTTTCTCAGCATAAAACATGACGGTTGCAAAAATAATGATGGCCATGGCCAGTGAGAATACCAAAAAGCCCAATTCGGAAGCACACGATTTGAGAGTGTAACCCAAAATTCGGAGACCTTGTGAGTGGCGTGAAAACTTAAAAATACGAAAAACACGAAAGACTCGCAATGTGACAAAAGCCCCGCTTACATCGTCGTTGTCTGTTATGCCCAAGCCGATGTAATAGGGCAGAATGGCCACCACATCGATGATGCTCATGACACTGCGCACGAATTTGCAGCGATCAGGGGCGGCAAATAAACGCAGCAGATATTCGGCGGTAAAGATCATAACGCAGGCTGTGTCCAAGCAGAAGAAAACAATTTTGTAGCGTTCACCACAGGGCAGTGTACCCGCACGTCCCGGCCGATGACCACAAGGCACCGTCTCCACAACATTGGCCATTACCGAAACGGCAATAAAGAAGCCGGTCACATAGTAAAATACCAAAGCGGCCGTTGAGGTGTGCGGATTCTCAAAGGCCCGCCACATTTTCTGGCGTATATTTGTTAATTGCTGCAAATGTTGATCACCATTCTCGGACAATTTATCATCCATTAAACGTTCAGCATTCTCTCGTTTACGATCTCGGTAGTCTTCATAACAGCAATCACCAATAACATCTGGTAAAATGCCAAAGAAAGCCAACTCCTCGTCGTAACTGGTTAAACATTCATGTTTGGGATAATGCAATTTCCCCGTCCGATAATAATTCAATATATGACGAAATATATCGGGATCTCGATCAAAGAAATATTCTTTACAGTCCTCATCGTAAAAGAATTCACGTTCATTGGAGCCCAACAAGGAATCGGGATATTTTTCCAGTGTATTACGCCATGTTTCAAAACGTCGGCCCGACACATTAATCAACAGTTTCTCATCATCGGTTTTACGTCTATCTTTTGGTATGGGAGCCGGAGGCAACGGATGGGTGGCTATGGGCACCCAACCAATGGCCGCCGCCCGTGCAAATGGCAGCCAAGCGGCGACCGAGGCCATACTATGTGGCGGAATGTTTCAATACAATTAATTAGCCCAAAATACCCCAAAATCGAATGGGTTGCTTCGGGTTAAAAAATTCCAAGTTGAAATAATTTAATTTTAATTTCGTTGCAAACACTTTCCTCTAAGTCCGTTATATTTTTTTTTGTTCTCCTTTGTTGTTTTCGTGCACGGCTCTTTATCTCCCCTCTCTCTCTTTTAATCCTTCCTTAGCTTTTTTTACGATCCTCTCCTTCTGTTATACATATTGCTTTTAAGTATTGTTGGCATTTTGTTTTCCAAACTGAAATGGCAAAATAAAGGGCAAGAAAGAAAAAAATATTATTTGGCCATAAAAACCTTGACTTTTAGCTGCCCACTCAAAGTAATTAACTTGAATTCTTAAGAAATAAGCCCAAATTTGGGCACATAAATCAAGTGGCACCACCACCACCGCCACGCCACCTACACTTAAAAAAATTAAATCATAAAGATGCTGCAAATGCATTCTTTATTTCTGCAGGCTTTAAAGTTTTTATTCCTCCTTATAATTTTTTCATCACACTTAAATCACATTCGCAGAATTAACGATAACTTCTCATTCCCATAGAAAACTTAAGTAAGACTAATTTTCTATATAAACGTTATCGATTATCTTATTTTGCTAAGAAAAACTATTTACAGTCTTAAGTCTTTCGATAAAGAAAATTCATCGATTACTGTGTTTTGTATTGGGAAATTTTTAATAATTAATTTGTTTAAAAAAGTTAATGCTTTTTATTTTTCTACATGGAAAAATTATCGATAATTTTTTTTCATTAAGAAGAAGTCGCCGATAAGGTTGATTTTCTATACAACTGTTTCGAAGAACATAACTTTTCTACGAAAGAAAATAATGATTACTACAATAATCGATAGAAAAGTTTTCGATAACATTATTTTTTTTTTGAAAAGTTATCAAGAAGTTTTCAATTACAATTGTTATAGTAAATATCGCTTTAATTTTTTTATTGAAAATTGATCGATAAATTAATTTTAATACAAAAAAAGTCATCGATAATTTTAATAAAAACGGTAAGTAAAATTTTTTTTTAAAAACAATTATCGGTAATATTTTTTTTAGAGAAAAATAAAGACAAATTAAAAGTATACCAAAAATTTTGAGTTTTAATTCAAAGCTATCGATAATTTAAATTATATTTGATAAGAAAACCAATCAGTAACTTAAATTTTTGAAAACAAACAAAAATAAAATTACATTTGTGTAAAAAAATCTCGATAAATTACAGATTTTCGATAACTTTACAGTTCAATTAAAAAATTCATAATTTTTTTATTTATTAAATTTGAAATGAGCAAATTTATAAAACTTTACAGATATCTTTGATTTTATTTTATAGGAAATTTTCGTTTTAATCTATTTCAGATAACTTTATGAAAGATTTACTTTCCTTTATATCCCAGCTATCGAAAGCTTTTCTTTACTTTTCGAAAGATATATTAGCGGAAACTTATGTTATAAACATATACGAGAATATAAGCTTTTCATTTTCACAAAAAAAAAATATTGATATTGCAGAAAAGTTATCGGTAATCGAACTTTCTGTAAAGTAGAAAATTTATGGGCTTAAAAAGATAATTTCGATAAATTAAAACAGTTCGCTAACATTTCAATCGAATTGTTAGATTGAAATGT
The DNA here is from genome assembly GCA_947311025.1 of Lypha dubia. NCBI lineage: Eukaryota > Metazoa > Arthropoda > Insecta > Diptera > Tachinidae > Lypha > Lypha dubia. Next base: position 4,101,153 of record OX371262.1, on the reverse strand, counting down.
AAAAGGATATTGATAACTTTTTTTTATAAAAGAAATATTCATAGAGAGTTATCGATAATTTAATTTTCAATATAATGAATAACAATAAATTAGTTTGAAAGTAGGAAATTAGCATTAACTGTTTTACCCAACACACAAGCTTTTGATATTAAAAAATTTATCGATTTAATATAGCAAAAATGCAACCGATTAATTTAATATACGTTATGTTTCCGAGTAATTTTTCTACTATATTTATAATTAGAAAATAAATCAAATGTAAAATGTAGGTTATGTTTACATTTGTCCAATTTTTTTTGCCAGATTTATTTCTATAAAAATGTTCTCTTATAAAAGTTTCAAAGTAATCGCTAACATGCACAAAATTACACAAAATATTATAAACAAGATGTTTACACTAGGCATGTACAAACAAGTCATTGTAAAACACTCGCTAAAAATATTGTTTATACTTCAAATGGAAAATAGCAAAAATAAAACCAAAAAACAATAATTAAAGTTTTTACGAAGAAAACACAAAAACTTGCCAAAGGCCGGGGAAAATCTTGTATATTTCATTTAATTGCTATTTTAACTCTCATGTTTTACAAATAAATCTAATAAATATTTGAATTGTTTACACTGTACACTATGTATTTAAATACGAGTCCACATTATTGCTACTAAAGAGAATAATAAATGATGATAAATGTGGACGATGAGTAATTTAATACGCAATTTCCAGAATTTAAAGCGAAAAACTAAATTTTTTTTGATAGTTTATTTGCTAAAAATTAATTTTATGAAATCATCAAAGAAATCATTTGATTTCCTTGCCAGGCCTTTTTGAGTTAATGACGCAAAGTGTTTGTTGCAAGTGTTTTGTTTTGTTTCAGCATTTTTTTTAATACAATTTTAAAATTTTTCCATTCAAATCTGTCTGCTTTAAGTGTGAATTATTATTATTTAAAAAAGATATTCAACTTGAATTTCATAGATATTATTTATACTAAGCAAATGGCTTTGCTCTAACAAACAAATAGAGACTAATAAATTATTAAAAAATTAAACATTCGGGAAATATTTATAATTATTAAAAGATTTCATCCAATGGAAAATCATTCCCTTTCTAACTGGTTGTCAGTAGTAAAAATTTAGGAATTTCTGAGGGGGCAGTGTTGAGGCGCCTCCGGTGTTAAGTGGACGCATTAACTTTGTTAAGCTGTATTAGCAGGCATTTCATTAATTGTTTTACTTCGCCGATGTTTCTGCTAACCGACGACACAACAATTAATACAATGTCTTACTAATGTACATTAGAGAAATTAAAGATGTTGATTGACTTGCTCTGGCTAGGGTTTGAACCCAGACCCCAAGTCATTTTTTGCTTAGTAGTCAACGCGCTAACCACTTCAGCTAACACCACCCTAAAAATAAAGTGCAACATGAAATTGTTGAGTAATTTATTTTTCTATGAAAAAGTATGCGAATACTTAATTTTTCAATAAAAAAAAATTTATCGATATTTTTAGGAAAAATTTATTGATGTAGTATTTTATTTATTTATCGATAACTTTATACGATTTTATTAAAACGCTATCGACACATTCACAATATATTTACGAATAATTTTAACTTTATATAGAAAAGTTATCGATAACTTTATTTTGCTATAAAAATAGCATCGATCATAGAATTTGATGAAAGAAAACCTTTCAGGAACTTGTATGTAAAAGTTACTGATAACATCATTTCTATAGATAATTATCTTAAAACCAATTTGGCGACAGCAATTATCTTTTATTTATAAAAAAATTGTCTAAAATATAAGTTATAGCACAAATATTAGAAAACATATTATAATATTTTTTTCACAAACAAGTTATCGATAACTATGTTTTTAAATAAAAAAAAATTACAGATGGTCTTACGTTTAAAAATTAAACTTATAGATAACTCGGTAACTCTGCTCGCGGTGCTGGCAACGGGCATTCATCGATCCTGAATTATTGTCCTGTAGAAAGCTGTTAGGAATGTCTATCGACAGGATAATCTGTGAACTAAGGTTCAACAGGAGATTCAATGTCACAATTCCGCTTAGGACCACGTGGGAGTGCAATGGTTCCTCTGTGGATTCCAGAAGTTTATGTTGATATACGGATTGATCCAAAACTTTATTTGGAATAGGCGCTGGAGTCTATGCCCCAACGTGAAAATCTCAGTGCCCATGGGTAAATGGCCCACGGTATTTCAGGCGGAAATACAGGCAATCACCAAATGTGTTCATATTAATTTGAGCAGAGGCATTAAAGGCGCGCATATCGCGCTATCTTTTCCGATAGTCAGGCAGCCCTTAAGTCCCTAGTTTCATGGGAATTCCGTTCTAAGCTTGTTTTAGTGTGCTTTGACTCACTACAGAAGCTATCGGTATGGAACAAGGTTTCCATTTACTGAATACCTGGTCATAGCGGTCACCCGGGTAACGAGGTAGCGGATGAACTGGCCAAGAGGGCCTCTGCCGCTCCTCTCATAGGCCCAGAGCACTTTTGTGGCATAAATTGGTCGACTGTAACTACCCTAATCAGAGAGAACGACATTTCGGCCGCTAAGGAAATTTGGGTGACCTCTCCCGGTCTAAGGCAGGCCAAATCTTTGTTACAGCTATTTTCATACAGTGGCATCCTGAATTTCAGCAGGAACGACTTACGGCTAGTTACTGGTTTTCTCTCCGGTCATTATGGACTGAACTACCATCTTTGGAAAAGTAATCTAGTTCGCTCACCCTTGTGCCGTTTATGCATGGAAGAGGATGAGACAACGGCCCACATTCTCTGTGAATGTATAGTCGTATGTAATAATAGAAGGCGTGTTCTTCTTTCTGAATTTGTGTGTTGGCAGGATATTAGGCGGACTTCTCCAAGCTCTGTGCTGACTTTCATAAGGAGAGTCATTCAGCGCTTGGTTTAATTTAAAGATCCATGGCACAAAAGATCCAATAGGTGTCGCAGTGCCGGTCCTTGGACCAGATCTTTCCACTTATCTATCTATCTACTTTTAACATTCAATTGAAAGTTATCGGTAAATCGATTTTTTTTATCGGAATGTTATTGATAACTTAACTTTTTTAAAGAGCTAGAAATCATTTCAAATTTTTCTATTAAATTTACTAAGCACTCTTTCTCTCTCTCTCTCTCTCTTTAAATCGAATAGACATGTATACTTTTGATTTTATATAAGATATTTATCGTTAACTTTTAATTTTTTAATAAATTTATTGCCAACTGTGCCTTCAAATAGAATACACATATCAGTCGCTTTAATTTTATATAAAAAAGTTATCGATAAATTTAATTGTCTATAAAAAATACTATCGATTAGTTTGCTTTTCTTTTATCGATAATTAAATTTTTTCTAAAGCAAAGCTATAGGTAAGTTACATACGCTTTAAAATACCTAACCTTACTTTTCAATAAAAAAAATTTGATTGATTACTTTTCTATAGAAAATTAATTATCATGTTTAATTTTCTGAAAACAATATTTATACTTTACGTATAAAGAAATGGACAATAAAAATTTATAATTTTCGTTAGAAATTTAATTGATGTTATTAAGTCTTCACAAATAAAAGTATTATCGATAAATTTGCAATAATTTGGGCAAGAATTAAAGCTACTTGGTGAAAAAACTGGTGTGAAATGAAATTGCAAATTGTTTTTATAATTTTTCTTCGGCCCACTTGCTTACTTTTAATATTTCATCAAGTAAATAGTCAAGGACATCGCCATCTATAATAATTAAAAAAAAAAATTATCTATTCAAATCAATTGAAATCGTGTTTTAGATTTATAGATTTATTCTAAACCATGAACTTTTCATTATTTCCATAATCCCTGAGCATAAAATCAACTGACGTACAATAGACAAAATGTTGTTGTTGCTGTTCTTGATGTTGTTTGTTTTTATTAGCTTTTTATGTTTGCTGTGTTTTATGTTGTACTACCACGGAAATATTTCAAGGATTTTTAGCAGAAATTTTGCAAGCAACAACAACAAACCAGATGCCATGTGTTGTTTGTTGAAGTAAACAATATGGCAACAATGGCTTTATATCACTGTGTTTGTTTATTTGATAAAGAAAAAAGAAGATTCTTGTGGTTGTTTTACAAGAGAAGAAAATTGAGAGAGTGAGAGAAATAAAGCAAATAGCGGTAAATTACAATTGCAGAAGCTGCATACGCAAACACATACGCACACAAATACGTATTTTGCACTTTATGCAAAGTCTACAGAAAGCTTTTCATTTCTATTTGAGAAAGAAGTATGTGTGAAGTGGTTTTTATACAAAAAAAAAAAAAAAAAAGCACAAAAGAAAAGCGTTTTTCAATTGAGAGAGTAGCCACATACATACATTTAAGTAAATGAGCGTATTATACAATAAATTTAATTATAGAGATAATAAATTACAAGAGATTTACTTATATATGAATATCTGTAGTAGATGGATACACAAAGATTCCCAACAAGCAAAACGTCTAAATTCGCAAGTATTTATGTTTAGTGCAAAAACACACTTGTAGTAATATTATAATGGTGACGTTGCTGTTTGCTTACGGCTACAAACATAAACACATATACATATTATAATTACTTATTTACCTCTTTGTAAAATCCTAGCCAGCTACAAATATTTTGTTTATACACATACATACATACATACATACATACATATATCACACCAATAAATATTTTTATAAAATCTTAGCCTACTAAAATTTCTGTTTGGAAACTTCTAGAATAATAAAGTATTGTACATAGAATAAGCCTGGAATGTTTTTTTTTTTAAATAATAAAACAGTCAGTCTAGATTTGGAAGTCAAAACTGATACGACGTCTTTTATTTAAAGTATAGACTACACACTGAAGCATGCACGTTGCAAATATGGGAGCTACAGGTACAAGGACGAAACCATGTGTCTTTGCTAACTGGTATAAGTCAAGTCTGTACTATTTGGTAACTGTTCGTGTTATTTATTATTATTTAATTTTTTCTATAATTATTCAAAAATTTATTTGTTTTTTACTCTTAATCATTTAAATTGATTTATTTATTCAAATTTATTTTCGATTTATTTATTCACAAACGTATAGGGAAATATTTAGCTAAAGCAATTTCATTATAACCTGCTGTCTCTCTACATTGATACAAAAGGTTTAATACGTTTACAACAGAACAAAATTGAGCTTTTACAGGAATTATTGTTCATAGAGGAATTGTGTATGATTGATAACATTTGCCTCCTTGCGAAATACTGAATACTTTCCAAATCAATTTTAGTTTTATTCCTAAATAATATTTGAATCATCATAGTCTTCAAATGTTTGATGGGTTATAATAGACACAAAAGAAAACTATACAATCAACGGCAGCATATTTAGTTTGATATTAAAAACCAAAAAATTATATACAAGATAAAACAAACAACAATATGGAAAATTCATTGAAATTTTCTTTAAATTAAAATAAACTATAAGAATTATTAGTTTTTATTTTATTATTTTATTTTACTTTTCCTAATTGTTCCATACGAAACAATATTTTATTTTATGAACTTTAATGTTATTAGAAAACAAAATTTATAGATAATTTGTCTTTAATCAACTTTAACCAGATGGTCGGGTATGTCTGTCTGTCTGTGTGTGTCTGTTCGCTGTTCTTAATGGTGCAATAAATATTTTTTTTTTAATCTTTAATAATTCTTTCATTAATAAATCAAAGTTGTAAAAATTCTTTCAATTGCTATTAGAGAACAAATTAAGTGAATTTTTGATTCCATAAAAAAGAAAATACAAATCAAAATGAGTTTCTATTGTTTTGTCTGTCCGTCTGATTGACTGACTGACTGACTGTCTGTCTGTTTATCTATAGATATACAATCGTTTTGCTTTGACTGATTGTCAAGGGTGGTGGTGGGTGTCGTATAGTGAATAAGTTGAGTTTTTGTTGCCGTTTTTATTATTGTTGTAATTGTTGTTTGTGTTCTTATTTTAAAAGAGAGCTGCCATATGGATTAAAAACGTCATTACGTTGACGAGAAATCGTTACACAAATATAAAGTCTTCATAACTACATAACATCTTTATTACCATCCTTTATTTTTTGAAGAGCTTTTACAAATCTTTGAAAATTTAACTTTGATCACACTAAAATTTTATCTATGAGGAAATTGGACCAAAACGGTCAAACTGCCGTCATCAGTGCACATGTTATTCCCGTTTATCACCACTTGTTAGGAGATTTAAAGTCACTATTCTTTTCCGACTTGAACTTGTCAAAAGTCTTGTGACTCTCTTCGGAGTTCAAGTTACAATCGGAAGTGTTCTGCAAGATGCTCGATTGTTAAAGTTGTACTGAAAAATGGCCATAAATATGAGCGACGTGCAGGCATAGAGACTATCTCAACTCACAATTAACAATATTTATTTTATCTTAAATTAAAAAATAGTTATATCTCGACAACAGCGCCATCTATACAGATTTTGAAGGTATCCCCCAACACTTAAACGGGAAGAAACTTTGCGAACTCATAATATTTTATTGAAATTCGTTGCTCAGTTTCCATAATAAAATAAAATAAATTTTAATTTGTCGCTTATGGCAGAGTTGAGTTTGTATTAGAAAAATATAATACTAATATTAATAAAGAATTCTCGTATTCTATTTTCAGTTATGAATTCTTCAAAATTTATATTCAAATGCAATCAAGTCACTTGTACAGTAGGGATGGTAAATTTAAATGTTGTCGATTATAATGGGAGACGAGTTAGAATAATATAAAATGCAATTTCGTATTCAATTTTTGAAGTAAGATTAAAAGACGATTTTGTACTGCAGTGAAGATAAGGGTTTTGCTAATAATATATCCCATTTACAACATGATTTTTTATATAAAATTTTTATTCACGTACACTCGTTTTTTTTTTTTTTTTGATTATGTTGCAACAGTTATTTCTCGTATTATATTTTTAATTGTAAATTATATACAGAAAATTTTATTGTTTCATACAACCAAGCTAAAGGGACCGTGATGAATATTGAATAAATTAACTAAAAAAACGAGAGAATGTTGCGTCCTCCGAAAGCGACTTTGGTTATAATCTGCTGTTTAGGTCGTAACGAATGACTACTTTTAAGTGCATGAAATTAATTAATTAAACAATTGTATTCGTTTGTTTGTTTAATCCTTTCAGCACTAATGTCCACAGCTAAAGTAAACTCATGCACGCACACATCTTAGTTTTGGGCCAGGACTTGTATGGAAAAATATTTTTTTTAAGTTGTGTAAAATATGAGCCAGAAATTGATTAACAATTCACTATATTTATAGTTTACAATTGCGGTTTCATATTCCATTATGCATAATGATTATTGTTGTTGATGTTGTTGTGGTTGCTGTTGTTGTCACAACTACTAGTGTTTTTGTTGTTGAACTGTTTCTTTTTTTTTTAACTCGACGTTGATGTGTCTAAGGTCAAATTGTTTAGCAGTGAGTGCAACAGTGGGTCATGATGACGACGGGAAAAGGATAACTTTTTTTTTCGTTTTCTTTGAGGGTGCAAAAAGGCCTAAATATGTGTATGTTTGCTTATTAGAGTTAAGTGTCTGTGTTTTGCGTAGACTCTATACCTGCTATTACAACACCATTTTTGTTTTTGTCAAGGTATTGGACGAGTTTTCCCCTGCTAGCAATATTTCTTTTTTGCAAATATTTAAGTTTGGGGAGTTTTACACAAACATTTATTTCTTTCCTATCTCCCCGTCTGTCAGTTTGTCCGTCTGCCTACCTGCCTGTTTTCTTTTACCTGTCTGTCTTCTCTGTTAAGTCTTGCGTTTTTGGTTTAAACAAATTTTCTGAATGACGGTTGAAATTATTTTTCTTAATGTCAGAGTGAGCGAAAAAAAGGCCAATAAGGGTTGAGTGTATCAAATATAGTTTTGATGGTCAAGGTGTAGTAATTAATAAACACTGTTTGTTGTTGCTAGTTTAGTGGTTGGTGGCAGTGGTTGGTGGCTTTGACTGGGTGCTAGTTATTAGCATTTGGCTTATGATGATGACTTTGTATATAAATTTTCCAAAAGAAATGCTAATTCTTTTTGACTGTGTTTCCATGAGTGTTTTTTATTTGTTTTTAATGTCCACTTGTTTCGTGCTCGCATGCAGTTTTTCGGGAAATATTTTAATTGATTTTTCTTTGGGATTTTTTTTGGTTTTACACATATTTACAATTTTTCTTTGTAACACTTGTGTGATTGCAAATTTTTTTTTGTTTATTCTTATTTTTTTTAATTTCTTTTTAAATTAAATTTTTGTTATTTTTCATTAGGAATTTTAATAAAATTTCTTTCTTTTTTACTTTTATATACATACATAAAACTTCTTTTTTTCCCGTTGCGTTCCCGATCCCGTTTTATTTTTGGTTTTTGAACACTTGAGCAGCAGCAAGTTTTTCTTCCTCTAACGCAGCTGAAATTTTTTCTTAAAATTTATATCTTTTTGCTTCACTTTTTCTTTTTTTGTATTCCACTATGAGGAAAATTTTCTTTTTCTATAGAATTTCATGGTTGTGTTTTTTTTTATTTTATTTTGTTGAAAGTAAAACAATTTGCTCACTGCTGCTCAATTAGAGATTATTTGATTGCCTTTTATGTTTTGTCTAATTACTTATTTTATAACATTAATCTTATTTTTTTGATCTTTTAATTTTGTGCAAAAAAATTTTCTTTTTTTTAAATATTTTACACACAGTTTTTTCTTTTTTGTGAACGTCACAATTTGTTCGAGTTTATGCCACACGGACACTGAATTCTCTATCTTTGCTGTGTACTCATCAATGCTGCAAATGAACTTAAAGAAAAAGCTTTAAGGGAAAGAAAAACGTAGTAAAATAGCCTGCCTGCAAAAAATAGTAGTAAATTGAAAATGCAGCAAAACTTTGTGGAAAAACGAATAAAATTTATTAAGAATATATTCTATAGAAAATTTTATGAAAACAAAATTCTCATAATTTCGATTTACATGATATACAGACCGGGCCATATAATTTCACTATTAAACGTTATTTAGACGACATTTTCAATATAGTGAGACTGCTTAATTTTGGTTTTTATAAAAAGAGCTTCAATTACTAATTTTCATATTTTTAAATCAATATTGTACAATTTTTCTATACATTTTTTAAAAATTTTATTAAGTTGTTGCGGGTTAGCAATATCTAAATATATATTTCGTTGGTAGCCATATCCACTTATCAGTAGATGTTTTACCCTTTATGTTTAATTTTTTTTATATACATATATAAGTGCTAAAAGCAAATAGTACCAAAAGTACCAATTTTTATCATTTTACGTCCCTGCATGTTAATGTAAAAATATAACAAAATAAAAACAAAAGTTCCAAAAGTACCAATTTGTTTTATTTATGACCCTTAAAAAGTACCCTTTACTATAAGCTGGGTCAAATGCTAACCAACTACAAAATTTCATCCAAATCCATTAGGAGAATTTCGGAAGAGAAAAAGTACCAAAAGTAAAAGAGTACCAAAAGTATGAGTTTTTTCTCATTTCAACCGCAGAAATTTTGTCAATTTATAAAAGAAATTATAACATATAATTAGAAAAAAAATAGTACCCAAACAACCAATTTGCCCCGTTTTCACCCTTTAAAAAGTACCCAATATTTTAATCTGGTGCACATGTTATAAATCTAGTAAATTTTATTCAAATCCATTAGGAAAATTTATCAAGAAAAAAAGCACCAAAAGTAAATAAGTACCATTAGTAAAAAGTAATAAAAGTACAGATTTTTGCTCATTTCAGCCCCCAGAAAGTTTGTTCTATAAAACATTTGTACAAAATAAAAAGTACCAAAACTGCCAAACAAAAAACTTACCAACAACACTATAATGTTTCACCTCACAATGTCAGAGCTGTAAAATAGCAGAATAGTTGTGCGGGTCTAAATATACATACAAGTATGGAAAAATGTTGATACAGAGGATTCTTTAAATGACACAATAAAAAATACCTGCAGCTGAATATAATTTTCTAATTTTAGTCTAATTATTAAAATTTAATTGATGTGAACTACGATTTAGTTTTAAATTTAATTATTTTTATTCTAGTTTTAATAACAAAATAGTACATTTGTTAGACATAAATAATATCCGTACAAAAACACAAATGTGAAAATAAGGCCAAAAAAATACTGAGATCAAAATAAGGACCAAGTTCTTGATAGGTACAATTCCATCTCATTTCTAGGCAACCTATAAGCTTGGCAATATTTTTCCAAGAATTCTTTCCCATATTAGAAAGGCAAAAAAATTTTGCCAAGCCTACAGGTTCCCTAGAAATGAGATGGAATTGTACATATCAAGAACTTGGTCCTTATTTTGATCTCATTACATTTTACGGCCGAGATATTTTGGATAGGAACTTGGCCTTATTTTCACATTTGTGTTTTTGTGCGGATCTAACTTCTTTTTTCTAAGTTGTCTTTGTATAAATATTTATGTATATCTATTGCCTATCTGGGCTACCTGTGTACGAAATTTAAGCTTTCTAGCTATACTGGAAGTGCTCCATACAAAGAAGGGCCATGACTGTCCCCCCCCCCCCCCCCCGATTAAAAGTGCCCGTTAAAAAATCATTTTCGTTAATTTCTCATCAAGACCTACCTGCATACCAAATTTCATCTTTCTAGCTATACTGGAAGTGCCCCATACAAATAAGGGTCACCAAGGTCCCACGGGGAGGAAAGTGCCCGTTTTCAGATTTTTCTGGTTAATTTCACACCAAGACCTACCTTTGTACCAAGTTTCAGCTCTCTAGCTTTACTGGAAGTGCCCAATAATATTGATGAGTGAGTGAGTGAGTGAATATGTACTAAAATATGGACTTTTCATACCTTAATATCTGGGGAAGCTTATCCAGTTGAACTTTTAAATTTAACCTGTGAGGTCACCTCTATGGGGAGACCTTATGTTTCATTAGTTTAGTTAGTTTCATTATATTATGATCGAGTGGAGCAAAGTTATGAGGGGGGTAAAAACAGCTCGAATGGTTTCGTGTAAATATACGCACTGTGTGGCCGAAATTGGCCTGGCGCACTACCCTGCGTCTAGATAAGAAATTAAACTTTAATAAGAAAAAACTAATTTTATACTAAATCCTTCTTCAGTCCAATTTAATTTTAAAATAATGATTGATGAGCAGTGGAACTATTCTTAAGGATTCCTTCGTATTAAATTGATTCTCGCCTTCGTATTTTTTCCAACAAGTTACTCTCAAATAATTTTCCAATATATATGCATTAATATACCGAAAATATGGATGACAATTTTAGTTTTACATATTGCACATGAATCCACTCTTTTACTGTTCTGGTAGTGTGAATTGGAGCATTGTCGTGTAGGTAGGACTATGATATGGGTCTAAATAATTTACTGAACTGTGGAAAACCTTGTTCTAATTTTTTTTTTCAAATGCTGCAATAATTTTTCCCATTTTATTAATTCACTATTTTTAGATATACAGTGAACTAGCAATAATATGAACTAATTAAATTAAATTTATGTATTTGGAAAAATTTATGTACAGGTATATTCTGAAAATGTAGATGAAAGACTGAGAAGTTTTCATCAAGTAAAAAACAATGTGTTCTGGCATTGAAAAATCGCGCACAAAAAGTCCCTTTTTCAAACAACTCTGTGCCAACTTTATGCCAAAAATATCTGCCGTGTGAAAGCAATAATTTTATTAAATGCAAATACAGCGACAGGCGCATGCTCGGAGAGAACAAGGGACTGAGCAAAACAGATGTTTTGCCTTCCCATGCTGTAACAACCACCCAAGAGCTTTGCTATCACACACATAATTCGAGCGACTTGCAAAATATGAATGTATACGACAAGCTTTGTGCAGCAAAAGCTTTGTGGTAAAGTTATTTTTTTTTTTTGCATTTTTGCGATTTGTGCAAACTTTGGAGGATTACATATAGAAATGATAATTTTTGCGTATTTAAGGATACAAAAGTAAAAAATAAAATTTAAAATGCCGCCTTGAAATAATTTATTCAGAGCAAGGCAAATACATAACAGGTACTGTTAATACTACAACAAGTACAAGATTACAACAACATTTGACATAGGAGCCCCTATGCTTGCATGTACAAATTTTGACATGCGAGCCTCCATTATGCAAGAAAAAAGGAGATCAGCTGTGTTTTCAGCTTCACCTGTTATGAATTCGCCTTGATTCAGAGTTTCAACTATTTGCCATTCTAAAATGAGAGCAAGCGATTCAGAGAGAATTTACATACAGTGGCCGAAAAAACAAACATTTAAATCATAAACTTGTGTATAAATTAAGTTTAATGATTTATAAATAAAGCTGTTACGTTAAACGAGAGTGTTTGGCTGCTTTTCTCTATAAGACAACCAGCCATGCCCAGCCAAGCGGTTAATGCACTTCTAATTAAGATATTTCTTCTTATTGCTGTTGCTGCTGCCACCGAATTTTTTTACATCAACAATAAAAATGTTTGTTTTCTTCTAATACACCAATACTTCACTTTGCGTCGTGGTTACGTTCCAAAAAAACACGACGCAAATTGAAACGACGCAAAGTGAATTATTTTTTTATATAGCCAACCATGTAAATATCGAAGATAGGTTCACTAGCTACGAAAATACTACTTTTTTAAAAGAAAGTTGAACAAAGTAAACATCTAAAAAACAAAAATAATATAAAATTTTATTACATACAAACAAAAAAAAAACAAATTCAATTAAAACAAAATAAAATATTCAATTAATTTATAAAAACAAAAAAGCACAACACACTAATTGAAACTGAACTCTAAACTAAGCAAAACAAAGTGAAAATAAAACTGTATGTATGTTTGTATTAAAATTGAGTTGATTTTCAGTTAGAAAGGGAATCCCCGAGTTTTGATGGCATCGCGCAATTACAAACAAAAGTCGCGCCATCTTTTAGAAAAAAAACGAAAATTTAAAAAATTACAAAAAAAAAAGTAAAGACTCGAACCCAAAACAACGCCACTTCGAAAATCTAACGACGCACAGTGAAAATAAGTACTAATTCAGCAGCGACGCAACTTCGAAAAAACGCAAAACGAAACGACGCAAAGCGAGGTATTGGTGTATTGATATTTCTGTATTCTGATCAGTCTGTGATTTGTTCTTTCACAAGCACACGGTTTATTTTTATTATTATTGAAAACCAAATTAATTTATTGGTTTTCTGTTGGAGAAGTTTAACAACGAAAATGTTTTTTGGCTTGAGCTTTTTACAATTATTTTTCTTTGTTAGTCGTTCAATTAAGTTTTTTAAATTTCCTATAACATTTACATATATAGATATTTTTTAAAGACTTTGTTAAAATTTTATACATTTTAAAGCTTTTTTATGTAGAAAAAAATTCATCAAAATCTGACAATTAGTTTTCGAGATATACGAGGTACAACTTTATGCAAAACAAAAAATTTGCGGTAATTTGTGTACGATTTTTTTTTGTGTTAAGAAACTGGGCCATAGATATTGAAGATAGAGCAGTAACATTTTAAAAATTTACAGAATAGAGATTTTTTTATACAAAATATAGTGATAACATTTTTTTTGAACAACAACATTTTTTAATAGAAAACTAATTTAATATAACTTTGCAATGAAGAAACTAAGCTATCGATGACTTTATTATTATTATTATTTTATTAAAAAATTGTCTATAGAAAAGAAATAATTTCTATGACACTTTTATAAGAAAGTTGATGTATGGTGAAATTTTATACCGGAGAAGAAAGTTTTCAATAGCTTTTCTTCAACAAATTTAGTTAAAAGATTACTATTCTAAGGATAAATAAAAATACCAAAACATGTTTATGGAAAAATGTTATCGAAAACTCATTTTTTTACAAAAAAGTAAAGTTATCGAACATTTTTCTGTACAAAAACGGAACGATAATTTAATTGTTCAATAACAAAATTATCAAATCGATAACTTTCTTTTGTTTTATAAAATATTTGTCGGCAATTTAATTTTTAATATTAAAACTATCCAGATAACTTTATTATTTTTTAAAAAAATTACTTTCATTTACCAAAAACTATTTTGTTAAGTTTATATTTAAGAACTATCGATTAATTTTTTATGTCTCGACTACTTTATTTTTTATAGAAAAAATATTACTATCTTTTACCAAAAAATAATAAATAATATCGTTATATTTTACTTGTTTAAAATTATCGATAACTTTATTTTGTTATATCATGTAGTTGTCGTTTATTTTATTTTTATACAAAAAATGTCCCGATAACTTTGCTATTTTACAAAAAAAAATCTTTCAATTCAAAAACAAATACATCGTTAAGTTTTTATTAAAAAACTATCGATAACTATTTACATATGTACCGATAAATTTTCAATTTTATACATAAAATTAATTTTCCTTACCAAAAAAAAAACAATATATTATTAATTTTATATTTAAGAACTATCGATTACTTTTTTATGTCTCGATAACTCTATTTTTTATAGAAAAAATATTACTTTCATTTGCCAAAAAAATAGAGATATCGTAATATTTTAATGGCCAAAGAATATTTATCAGTATCATTAAGTTTAAAATTATCGATAACTTTTTTTGATATATAAAAAATTGTCGGTTATAGAATATCTGTCGCAATAATTTATGTACTTTAGAGGATAGCTAACGTTAGATAACTTCCATACAATAAAAACGGAAATATTATTTACCCTAATGTACCTTAAAAATATTATCGATAAATTTAAATTTCTATAGAAAACTTATCGATAACTTTTGAATTTTAATGTAAAAGTTATTAATAGATTGAAGTAAGAGAAAATGTTAATTCAATTAGTAACATGTGTTATCGCTATCTGTGGAGCTAGTTCTCTTCACCAGGAGATACAAAATAGATAGTTTTTTGCTACCTAGGATTGGCGGGGTGGAGTTAAAACTAGCAAAGGATGCCAAATACTTTGGTGTTTTCCTAGATAGCAAACTTTCTTTTGCAGGAATTCCATTGGGAGGAATTGGGGTCTGCAACCGAAGGTGGTAAATTGGATTTATACATCGGTTGCCAGGCCGGTGATTTCTTATGGATGTGTCGTATGGTGGGAGGCGTTGGGGAAAGAAAGCCATAGGAAGCTGCTTGCTAAGGTCCAGAGGTGTGCTTCGCTGGGTATTACTGGGGCACAGAGGAGCACCCCTCAGGCTGCCTTGGACGTCATCCTTAACCTGCTTCTCATTGAAGAATGTGTGTTGAGAACGGCGGCAAGGAGTTTGCTCAGACTTATGGAGGGCTTTGTAAGGCCAGGATTTACAGGTCATACATCACTCTTGAAAAAGATTAGTTTTAGCAGACGGGAGACCATACCCTCTGGTTTTACGGACTCCAAGATTGTTAAGACTAATTTTATTAGAACGCCTTCACTAGTCATTCCGGATAGGGATCTTTGGGTCAAATCTGATAGAATGTACGAGGGTTGCGCGGTCTTTACAGATGGATCGAAAATGGAAATAGGCACAGGTGCTGGCGTCTATTTTTTAGGAACGGACATTCGTAGGTCTTTTGGGCTACCGAACGAATGTAGTGTATTTCAGGGTGAGATCCTAGCGATCCTCAGGGCCACGGAACTAGTGACAGAACACGTAACTGAAGGCGTAGAGGTAACATTCTGCGTTGACAGTCAGGCGGCGCTGAAATCTTTGAAGGGAAATATCAAATCGAAGCTGGTCAGCAAGTGTAGGCTATCTCTCAACTTGCTTATGGACAAATTTAGCGTTAGGCTATGTTGGGTACCAGGACATTGCAATATTAAGGGAAACGAAATTGCTGATGAGCTGGCAAAAATAGAGTCAGCATTAGATGTGGCAGTTAGTGACAGGTCGGTTTAATCTCCAATTGGTTATCAGTAATTGGGTAATTAACAAAACTAACCATTACTGGAGGAATAGAGAAGATTGTAGAGTCTCGAGGTCCATATGGATAGAACTAGACTCAGGTAAATATGATCTACTGCTGGGTATGAATAGAAACGTTTTGAGAGTCTTAGTAGGCGCCTTGACTGGGCATTGCTCGGTTAGAGCGAGGACCAGTATATGGGAAAATGGCACTCCGGATTTCTGTAGGATGTGTGGGGATGAAGAGGAGGCAGAAACTATAGAGCATATCATCTGTCATTGCCCAAGGCTGAGCAGACGTTTCCATGAGGGCATTAGTGATATCGCGAAGTGCAAACTTGAGGATTTCAGCGGCTTTATCATGGGAATTAAATGGCTGAATGATGGATGTTAACGGCTCTTTGTTTCTTCTTGGACAGTAAGGAGACTAATTAGTCAATAAATGAAGTGAATCACAATGGATCCAATTGGTTCTTCGAGTGCATGTGTATTTCATGCTACCCTTCCTAACCTAACCTAACCTATCGCTATCAGTAATCATATTAACAATATTATTTTTATGTAGAAATGTTATCGGTTATTTTAAACACAGAAAAATTAATTATGCCTTTAAATAGTACTCAAAATTTGCCGTTTATTTATAGAACCTTTTTTGAGAACTCACTTTAGTATAGACGTGTTATCGATATCCAAACAATTTCATTAAAAGTTTCATGTTTTTTTCTCATTCGTATTAAAAGGTTTTAGAAAAAAAAATCATTTTACGTTACATTTTTTAAAATTCTTTAGCTTTTTATTCACCATGAAATTTACCAGATACTTGCACTAGTTTTTTATAGACAACTTTAAAATGTCTGTGATTTAATTTCATTGTTTCTTTTTTTAAGTTTAAAAATTATTTTGTCTATATTTAAATTCCCTTCACCTTTTCCTTTTCTTTTTTGTCTATTTCGTCGTCTTCTTGGAAGTTCCCACAATTTTGTTAAAACTTAGTCAATGATTAGTTATGGGAATCTGTTTAAAGTAAGAAAAATTACCAACATTAAGCCACTAAACGAAGCACAAATTTACATACATTACAACCAACAATTGTTGCATGCTTCATAAATATTTTGTTGCACTCACACAAATTAGGGCAACATAAACGCCCAACCCAAGCACCTACAACTGCTTCTGCTAAATGAAGAAGGAGAAATACGAGGAGTATAAAAAACATAGAAGTGGATAAAACAAACCACACATTACATTAGCCTTAATACACTCATGCAACAACATGATGTGGCAGATACACAACTACAGATACATACTAAGTACAAGAAAATATTTGCAATATAAAAGTATGCCATCTAGATTTCGCTTCTTTTGGAAGCAACAAAAGATAATAAAACATTTTTGTGTTGTTTTTCTATTTTCTATTTTTTTTTTTTTTTTTTTTTTTGAAAAATTAATTCGGTTTTTTTGTGTTGAGTTGATGTGCGGCGGCTACTTGCAACATGAACAGCGGCAACTTTGCAACAAGAATAGACTGATGAGTGTTTGTCAGTTAATAAGCTTTGACTTCTTGACAATACACTCCAAAAATAGTTGATGACTGGATATTATGATTGTGATCATGATGATCATAATGATGATGATGATGACCATGATGATTGGTGACGACAAAGATGATAAACACACTGCCTGGCAGTGATGTAGTGCAATTTTTTGCTAAAAACTCTAATGTTTGCAACAGTTACTCATACACAAACTTAAATGTTGCTGAATACAATCCTGGTTTTTGTTGTTGTCGTTGTTGTTGTTATCATAGTCAAAATTACCTCTTGGAGAAATAGAAGGACGAAGTGATTGATAGGCAGGCAGGCAGGCAGGCAGGCAGGCCCTTAACCACAATATCATGTTTTGTAATTATGATTTCTTGAGGAAAACAGCAGAATGCAGATAAATGTGAAATAATAATTTTGAACAACTACAACAACAACAAAACTATTTAATCGTTAGCTAAAGTATTTTCAGGGGCAAAAACAACGACTGAATAGAACCCTACAAAAAAAATATTATCAAAAGGACTTTTAAGGAAAATTATTGATTGTTTTTTGAACTTTCAATTGCTATTAATGCCAGTGGTTTTTATGTACGACGATTAAATATAATTAAAAAAAATTTAATGCATCTAAGCATTCTCTATTGCTACCATTGCTACCGTCGGCTGTAGCTCCAAGTTCAGCTTAATTTTTTTTAAATAAAACTTTATCACGACGTTGTAGGTTTATTTGTTTAGCCTTGCAAGCATTTCTCAGTTGCTGTTTTGCAAATAGAAAATGAAAATATTAATGCAGCAGAATATTCATTGCGGTTTGTTGCTCATCTCTGTGGCACAGTATGCGAAATTCTATTACAAATGATGAATGTGGTTTCCAGTTGTTTCTGCAATCAGAAAACAAAAAAAAAAACAAACTAACAAACTACGAGGCAGCAAGCAGTGAACTAAAGTTGTCATTATTGCAAAATTATGCAGCAAAGTTTAAAGTATTAGCAACGTCATCATTGTCAGCACCATCAACGTCATCATCATCATTGTCTGTGGGGTACAAAGTCACAATTTGCTTGTAACAATTTTTCTTTGATTCAAACTCTAGTCTAGAACTAGACTTTCTTTTAGCACTCAAAGAAAATTTTTTTGGGTTTTTTTCCCTTGCTTTCTTGCAAATATCGTGCAGTAGCCACTGGTAGTTGACACTAAAATTTTAAGTTTAACAGCTACAACAACAACAACAACAGGCACAACATTTAAAGGGCATCCTTTTTAAAGTTACTACTGTTTGTTAAACGACGATCAGAGTGAGACATACAAAGCAAATCATGAGAACGAACTTATTTTATTGTGCCAATTTCTAATTTGTTTAAGACTTTTTTTGTCTTTCTTTTAACATTTAAATCATTTATTTTGCTACAGGCTTAATAAAAAAAAGCACACAACATAAAAGGGTTTTTTACTCAATGTAAAATTTCATACAAAAAAAAGAAGCGAAATGTGGCACATTTATTTATGAACATGAATGCCAACAACTCGTGCTGAGAAAAACACCTCCTTCATGTTTTGCAGTCACTCGTAGTGACAATACAAAGTTAAAAACTTAAAAACTTTCACTTGTGCTAGAAGCCAAAATGAAAATAAGGGAAAAGCAAAATAAAAATTATTATCATCAAAAATCGATAACTTTTCTTTTCAATGTGTAAATGTAGTATAACATTTCAATAGAATGGTTAAGTTTATTTTATGTCAAGAGTTTATTATGCTATGTAAAAAATTGCAATAAATAACTAAATCGATACTTTTGGTTACAACCAATATAGTTATCGTTAAAAATTTATATTACGAGTAAGTTGGAAAATAATTTTTTAAAAGTTTATTACATAAAAGAAAATAATTATGCATAAAAAACCAGTTTCCACGACGAGCCTAAAGAAGGTGTGCTTTGCTATTGTTCTGAAGTTAAAGTTATCGATAATTTTTTTATTAAAAAAAATATATATGTAAAATCAATCCGATTATGTATGTATGTGTTTAGAAAATAAATTGTCCACAATTTTTCATAGAATAACAAAGAAGAATTTATTTCTTAGCTAATTTTAGTTATCGATAACTATTGTCTAAAAATATAAATAAGCCATATAACTTTTCAATATAAAAAGTAAGCTAGCGCTGAATTCTATACAAGTTTTATAGATAAGTTTTTTGTACAAAAATAAAATTAACGTAATCCATAAAAATAATTCTTTAAAATAATAAAAGCTATCGAAAAATTAAAGATTTTTCTTTTCACCACATCTTTCAAAACAAAGTTTTTACTAACTTTAATTAATAATTTTAAGCTGTCAAAAATATAATTATCGACCACTTTAAAAGAAAAAAAAACTTCGATAACTTTTCCAAAGGAAATTTATATTAAAGGCTGACTTCCAAAACGTTCGTATACAAAGTTTGTATACAGTGTTGCTACTGTATTTAAATCACATACATATGTAAAGTTCTGAAACAATGAATCAACTATAAAACCGATGCCTTGTTTGTTTTCTTACTGCGTTAAAAATACTTGGCGGCGGCGTTTTGAAATGGTATACATTGTATAATTATTGTACTGCGGCGTTATGAAATGTGATGCTTTGTTCAAACACAAAGCAATTGACGTTTTGAAAGTCAGCCAAAACTTAATTTTTCATTAAACACTATCGGCCGTATTCATAAAAATTTATTTCAGATTTATTGGCGGTTTATCAGCCAAAATTGTTAAAGATGTATTCATAAACGAAAAAATTTTATTAAACCTTTAGTAAACCATCAGTAAAGTCAAAAAATTTATTGTTGGATTTGCCCTTCTTTAAACCAAAAATAAAGTGACATTTTGCATTATATTCAAGTAAATATAAAATATGGTGACATACATACATATATGTATGTATATAAGTGTGTAGATATGTAGCATGTATTAATAATATTTACCATGTTTTCCATTTCATTTTCTGAAAGTTCTTGTTTGTTATTAGTTGCATCCATTTTAATTACACAAATTATAAATACATATGTACGTTTACTTGAAGCACAAATCAAAGAAATAAAATAAAATTCTGACGAATTATAGCAGTGATGTAAATTAAAGGTAAACAAACTCATTATTCGGTTACCTTTGCTACCGTATATCACAAAAATTGATAAATGGTAACAGTTTCTTTATTGATTTTCATTTAAAATTGTTCGCAAACTCATTTTTTATGTTTCTTATTTTGCAAACATATATTTTTCATTAAATTTTTTAAATAATTTATAGAAAACCTGATATCTACTTGATTATCGGGTTTAGCAAACAGTGGTTTAAAGCATCACTAAGAACTAAATGACAACCACATAAAAAGAGAGTTGCCATACATTCACATAAAGTCGCTACAATCGTTCAACAGCTATAAAACTGATATTGTTCCTTTATGAATACCAATTTTTATTAATCATTAATAAAACGAAAAGTCTACGATAGCTATTGTACTCTATAAACCTACAATAATATTTTTTTATGAATACGGCCGTATATGTGTAATTATTCTTACGAACCAAAATTAAGGTTATCGATACATTTTTCGGCAAAGCAAAACTATCGATAGCTTTGCAGTGTAAGCTAGTGGTATTTTTATTATATACGTATGTTTATACATATAATTCATATTCGGCATATTTTCTATTAAAAAAGAAAATTATTCACGACTTTTTTCAAAAATGACAAGCAAAACAGTTATCGATAATAATTAAAATGAAAAGAGAACAATAAATTTCTAAGTGTTCTTAGGATGGAAAATTTAAACTATCGATTTCGTAATAATTTTTCGATGGGATAGTTTTGAATCTGTTCACTTTGAATTAAAGCTATCGATTTCGTAATAATTTTTCTATTCACTTTGAATTAAAGCTTTAGCTTTTGATATACTAACGTTATGAACAGCTTTTGTATGCAAAGTAAAATTTGGTATTTTTATTTAAATTTTCAATTGGTTGGTTTACGTGGCTGCCTGCTCCGCACAAGCATTCAAGTGGAATCAATAAGATTCCTTTTTGACAGACCAATTTACTCGTCAGTGTCAACCTGATATAGGCCCGAATCCCTGCCTCAGATTCGGAGTAAGATACTAGATCCATCCCGTTGAATTAAGGTATCTAATAAGGTCGCCTAGACATATCCTTGACACCTTCGAGGGATCGTCTAATATGCTGTTGCCTAAGAATTTGTGTCTCGAAAGGTGCAAGGCCGGGCATTCGCAAAGAAAGTGGAAGACCGATTGCTCTATGCTATGATCCCGGCAGGTACGGCAGAACGCATTGTAGGAAAGGTCTATCCTGCTAGCGTGTCTCCCGATTACCCAGTGCCCCGTCAATACTGCGAAGAGCCTCGAGATGTCCCTGCGGTTTCTGTTAATTAGTTGTGTTGTGCGCCTATGGTTGTAGCAAGGCCACATTTTCTTAGCCAATTTACACGTGCTCAACCTGCGCCACCTATCTTCAGCTTTCTGCCGGTAATAGTTGAGAATGAGATTTCTAATATTGCCAAACGACATGGCTACCGATTCAGCAGTGGAGACGTCCATGGAAGATTCAGCCCTGACCAGTTCATCCACCTGTTCGTTGCCTTGGAAGTTGCTATGTGTGGGAACCCAGATAAGGGTAACGTCGGTCTGTGCACCTAGTCTGGATAACGCGTCTTTGCACTGGCTAACTAAAGTAGAAAAAGTAGTGTATGACCTTAGAGACAGAAGTGCCGCTGGGCTATCGACAAAGATCCGACTCTTCCTTGGATACCCCTGTCAATCAAAATCCTACACGGCGCCCTTATGGCCAATATTTACACCTGAAATACACTGGCTTCATCAGGAAGTCGGAATGAGAGCTTTATTCCAAGGTCCTTCGAGAATACTCCAGAGCCCACACCGCAGATCATTCTTGATCCGTCTGTATACATCCTGAAGTTTAAGTCTTTTTCTATGTCTCCCCCCTTCCACTCTCGTCTGGATGGAATAAGGACTTCGAACGTACTGTCAAAGTCCAGATGAGGTACCATGTAATCGGTGGGTTTACTCAGTGTCGGTGGTAACTGATCTAGGATTCTGGCATGGCCATAGGTCCTTAATCTCCATTTCCCAGACGCTAGTCTTGCCGCCCTGCTTTAAGATGCAGCCAATACATGAAGAGCGATCGGAATCAGGTTTAGCACAGCATTCGGAGCTTCTGAGGGACTAGTACGTAAACATCCCGATGCAAGCAGTTCTATGTATCCTGTATTGCTGGTCTACCACATATTTCTTACTTGTGGCGGGCCACCATACTACCGATCCGTAAGTTAATATGGGACATTTAAGCATGTTAGGGGTTAGGCCCCATTTAGAACCAAACATCCTCCGACAGGAGTAATAGGCAACTGTGGCCTTTTTGACCCTGTGTTGCACATTTGGTTTCCACGATAAATTAGTGTCAACGATGAATCCTATATATTTTGCATTGTCCGATAGAAACAGTTCCAGATTATGCAGCCGAGGGAGTCTAAAGCTCTGGACTTTGGTAGGGTTCACTCCTAGACCACAACCTGTAGCCCATTTGCTGAGTGTACCCAAGGCACTGGACATGATATCGCTTATCACGTCCGTGAACATCCCTGATACCATTATTACTACATCGCCCGCATAAGCCACAACTTTTACTCCCGCAGTGTCCAGTCTGAGAAGAATTGTGTTAACTACGAGAAGCCAAAGCATGGAGAGATCACCCCACCCTGTGGTGTTCCTCTGCATGCCCATTTTGACTTTTCGCAATTGCCTAATTTTTCGGTGACGTTTCTTGCCTTCAACATGGTGATAATCCAGTTACTGATGTATTACTCTACATCAACATCCTGGAGAGACTGTTGGATGGCTGCCACTGATACATTGTTAAAGGCGCCTTCTATGTCTAGGAAGGCGGCCAAAGTATATTGTTTATTTTCAAGGGATATCTCTATGAACCTTACCACCTCATGTAATGCTGTTTCAGTAGAGCGTCCCTTAAGGTAGGCATGCTGACTTTCTGAGAGTCTTGACGACCCAACAAGTCGATGTCTAATATGAGAGTCTATTAATCTTTCCAGCGTCTTGACCAAGAAAAATGAAAGGCTGATTGGTCTTTTGCATTCTCGTGACCTCTCTTGCCAATCTTGGGAAAGAAAACTACTCTGACCTTCCTCCAGCTGGTTGGAACGTAGTTTAGAGAGAGACAAAGGTTGTAGAACCTAAAAAGCTAGGGTATGATAGAGCTTCTCGCGCTCTGTAGCATCTTTGGCGTAATGCCGTCAGGACCCGGCGATTTAAATGGAGAAAAACTGTCGATTGCCCATGAGATTCTCTCCGGGGATAAAATATCCTCATTGACAGCATATTGTTGCCCACTAGATGAACTGTTCGCACTAGTCGTGTCCATACAGCCCGGGAAGTGGGTGTTAAGAAGGATGTCTAGTGACTCTGCAGAGGAGTCTGACCAGGAGCCGTCCGCCTTTTTACCGAAGGTTGGACAGGAATGGTCATGGTCAGAGCCATACTAAGCCTTGCAGAGTCTCTAGTATTATCTATTGGCTCACAGAAATTCCTCCATGAGTTTCTTTTGGCGATTTTTGTAGCAGAAAAGTCATACATATAATTTTTTTAGACCCACATAAAGTTATCCACTAGCTTCATATACATACGCAAAGCGATTAACTTTTCAGCAGAAAACACACAGGGTCTTTGTCTTGCACCGAACCGACAACTTCTGAACTACTAGACTTGCATTGGCGTTGTGGCTGATAATTAAAAAAAATATTGATTTTTATTGCCTCTCAAGCCAGACACTTCAAGTTATTGCCACTTTCACTACAGAGTAGTAAGTTTTTTAATTATACAAGTGATGAAATTATATAGAAATTATCCGCTTTAAAGTTAACTTTGCCATAAGGTTTACTTAATTGAATTTTATAAAAAAAAATATGTTTAGCTTGTAATAAAAAAATTAATCACCTTAAAAAAAGTTTTGCTTTGGAAACTAACTTTGAAGTGCCTCCTGGGGGTAGATTCTGGTTCTGCGATAACGTGAAATGTAAAAAAATGTTTCATTTTCGTTTTCATTACAACTTTACGCAATATCTTTTCGCAGTTGCACAAAATGCGATTCCCGTTTATATTATGAAAAAGTGTTTCATTCCATCTGTTGCAGTGTAACTTTATATCCATGTTATTCAACTTGAAATGTCACACACAGAGAACGAAGTTGAACTACTTCGATGCGGTGCAAGGCCGCATGCAAATATTTATTTGCTTTTGTGGCTTTTACAACATGCATATATTCTTCATTGAAATTTTGAAGTTGATTTTTCAACATATATTACATAATATATGTACATAGCTTATGTTATAGAAAATTGAATAAAAATTAGAAAATATTAAATAAACAAATTAGCGGTGGTGAAGAAATTGTATGAATTACATAAGTAGGCAATTTTATTAATAGCCTATCATTACAGATACTGAGTTAATCCTACAAGTTGAATAAGGAATAAATATATATATATATATATATATATATATATATTTGTATATATAATCGGAGATATTATTTAATGTCTTATTGGCAAAAAAATATAATAAAAAAATAGTGTATAATCACACTTTTATACTATAATTTCAAATGGTAAAAACTCTGAAATTAAAAGTCGATAGTTTAAAAATATCGAAAATATAGATAGGTATAAATATCGGTATCGATAATATTTAAAATACAGTTTTGACCGTTCCTTTAGTTTAATTCTATTTATTTACTTTTTATTTTTTTAATAAAATGATATGATTTCAAATTACATACTCGTATGTTTGCATGTTGCAAAGAGCAACAAATTTTTAAACGGGATTAATTCTAGATGTTTAAAAATTATTTATTTTACCTTTCTCTTGTGCTCTCTGGAGACGATAAAAAACACATCAACGTTCTAAGTGTGTGCGTGCAGTCGTGCTTTTTCGGGTACACGTATACGTTGTCGGCTCTGATTGATGAAAACCATAATCTTGTGATATATTACTTTGATAGTCTCCAATTGTGATTGACAAAGAAAATGTCACTTGTTTTGTATCGAAGTGTAATGAGTAAAAAGATGGCAGCACACGCATATTTGTTAATTTTATGCTCTGGTATTTTTGTGTATAAACAGTGTCAAAGGCATATATTTTTTTGTTTTTTGACAAAAGTGCACAAGACCCGCGGTTGCAGGTAGTAATTTAAATAAAGTAATAACAACAAATTGCCTGAATAGTTATGTATAATTAGGTAAAATTTTCCTACTTAAGTACAAACATTCAATCGATAGTAAAATCGGAAAAATCATTAGCAGAAAAAATAGCACTAAGTCGAATACAATTTTTTTTTTTAATTATTTCTATTTATTGATACATTTTCTATAACATATGCTAATTGCTTTCTAGTTTTGGCCTGAGTTTATTTAAATGTGCTAGATATTCAATTTTATGCGTTTCCGAGATTTACTGCAAAATAAGTTTTTTTTACTTTTCGATTTTCTATCGCCTTATGTATTTTTTAAGCAGCCGGCTCCAAAATAAGTTTAAGCCGCCTCTTAGTTTATTTTTTTTAAGCCGACATCAACTTTCTCTCTGCTTGGGTCTGCACAATTGTCAAAAAAAAAAATAAATTACGTTGTACATTGGGATAAATGTATAAAAGTTGAAAATGTATGCATTATTTTTTTTAAATGCAGTAACAAATCTGTAAATACATATATGTACATATGTATGTATGTATGTACATACGCATGTATACATAAATCAATTATTCAAATGATTTTTTTTTATTTTTGAACTCTATACATAAGTATGTACATATGTATGTACATACTTACATATTTATCGTTTGCAATATCGACATTTATGTTCTAAAAATTAATAAAAATTCTTTTCGATTTATGCTTGTGCGCATGCCTTTTGTTGCTTTTTCCATTTTCGCTGACAAATTTTAAGTGAAAAAAAAACGCGCCATATGAAAATGTTTTGACATTTGTTTTCGCAGTTACATAAAACGAGAATCAGTTTTGCTGTGAAACTGAGAAAAAAATTGTTTCATTCCATTTGTTTCTCTCATTGTGAAAAGATTTTAATTTGTTTTAATTTCTTCACAGAACGGGAATCAGAAACAAAATGTAAACGAGAAAAATGTTTACATTTCACGTTATCGCAGAACCAGAATCTACCCCCTGGCTGGCATATCACTTGCATTCATTCCTTAAAAATTCATTATCCTTGTTGGCAGTTGATTTCATGCCTAAAAGAAACTTGTCAAATTGATATAAAAAAACTTACATAAACAAACTACAAAAAAGTGACAAAAACATTGACGCACTGTGTCAACACACACACAGGCACAGATTCTTGAACAATTTCTAACATTATTGTAGAGATAAAGATTAAAACCGTTTATAACAGCCGTAGTTGATGATTAAAAAAAGTGTGCGAAGAAAAAAAAAATACGTTTAAGTGTCCGTCACTAAACGCATGAAGTCAGTCGGTCAGCCAGTCAGTACATTTGTAAGATTTCTGCGTTCATATGCCACACTTTCTTAGGATTGTCTGCTGTGTGGATGTATGCATGTTATTCAAAAACATTACAATGCGTGGACACATTTCTGTTAAATTTAATTTGTATTTCTTTTTCCAAAAATTTAGGTAACTCGGTTAAATGTCACTTGGAATAATTTGCATTCACTATGCGCTTTTGAATTAAAAACTCTACTAAATGATTTAATAGTTTTTGAGCTTTATCTTCAGTCTCTAAAATTTTTAATCAGTTTGAATATCTTAACAGAAACAACTTGTCTGTCTGTCTGCTCACTTACACATCCGGGGGGGGTGTTTCTTCAGTTTGTCTTCATTTTGCTGACATAAAAATAAAAAACAGTTGGCGTACTTTTGAGTTTCTTCGTACGTACATACATATTTATTTAACCACTTGAATTATTTCTACATTTTTAGTTTTATATACATATTATTTTACTTTGTTGTTGGTGTTGTTGGTTTTATTATTTGCCACCTTGCTTGCTGCTGCTTTGGGGCACATAAATGTTGGCTTTAGTAGACCAAATGAAAGTAACCTTGACGATTGACACATTTATGCAGAAGGCCAAAACATTTATGATACGTTTAGTTTAACATGACCTACACTGTGTTTAAATAATTTATTTACATGTGGAAATTCACATGAATGCACAGACACGTACGTACACACGGACGGCGAGACATTTTGAAAATTAATAAATGAAGTGACCAGCAAGCAGAGTTCCCATGTGCTCGCTTTTGTTTGCTCATTAGGCATTGCGTACTTCTTTCAGGCACATTGAAAAAAAACGCAACTGCACAAAGACTGACTCAGAAAGAAGAAAGAGGGATCAATTGCTTTGCTCTGTGCATCCACTTTTATTTCAATTGCGCAGCACATTGCCCATTGAGCATTTAATGTTACTATATTTCGAGCTTTGCTCTGCACATCGAGTAAATTTGCGTGGCGCATTGCACATCCTTCTTTTTAAAGTAACAGTGGGTAGTTTTAGTACATTTAGTTATGCCTTGACGAGAAATTTCTTGTAACCAAAATGTTTAAGAAATGTAATCAATTTATAATCAAAGACTGCGGATATTTTTATAAAACCCGCAAATAAAAATGCCAAAGAAGCGCAATAATAGATTGGCCCCGTTCTTTGTTCAAAGTACAAAAAGAGCCAAAAAGAGTAGCACTGCCCTGCGGGTTTTCGTACTCTGAAAGGAACACTTGAAATTCTTTAAATAATCGCGTCCCCGCATCCATCCATTTACAATACAGAATCTAACAATACAATATTTTCCTTAATGATTTTTTTAGTTTCCCTGCTAAATTTTCTTTTCAATCAAAATTCTTTTAATTTTCATTTGTTCCATCCACCACCATCTACTTTCTTTTCAAGTTAAACTTATTCCAGCGATTTGTTCAATTTAACTTCTATCACCTTCAATTTCTGTCTATTGCAAATTTGTTTTTTTTTTCTTTCCAATCACTCTACAAGAAAATTTAAGAAGTTCTATTAAATCGTACAATTTTTTTATATTTTGTATGTGGAATTAACTACTTTTGAGCAAAAAGAAAATATAAACGAAAAACAGTTGCATGGCCCAAATTAACATTTGAGAAAATCATTTTACATGGCAGTGAGTGGTCAAGAAAAAAAAGCCACAAAATAAAAACCAATCAGAAACTAATAAAAGCTAATAAAAAATTTATTAAGAAAAATTTTTTTATTGAAAAGAAAAAAAACAGTTAATGAACTTTTGTGGGCGAATCTTAAATATGAGCTGGATTTCATAAATTTTCTTTCAAATAAAATATATGGAAATTTAACAGTTTTCTTTACTTGTGCGGCCTGGCCTCAATTTTCAAAAAAAAAAATTTATTATCGTCTAATTTTGGCTGCAAAAATTATTGGGCAGTACATTTGCTTGCTTCTCTTTTCTCTTCTGGATTCTAAAGTAAAATATTCAATGATTTTTTTCCGCACACGTTTACTCCTTCCTAAAAAAAATGCAGTCCCCCTTAGAGAATCCATATTTTTAAAATTTTTGTAAATCGGGTATATCTCGGTAAAACTAAAACTGTTAGCTATTCCAAATATAGGGGATTGTAGAGGACCACTTCTTCCACAAAACCCAATGATTTTTTCCGCCCACGTTGACTCCTTCCTAAAAAAATACGGTTTTAGTGTACTCGCTATGATTTTTATATGTCTACAGAGCACTGTTAACCTGCGAACAGAGCTCTGTTAAATTATGTGGTTCATGTCTAGGTTTTTATATTTTAAAATTTAACTTCACACACATCTTTTAAGTTGTAGCATTGCTGCGTTTCCTTAATACTTTTTTTATTATTCTTTTTTTCTCGCCTTCGTAAAGCTTTCTTTGGTATTTAGCACTTCACCTGCCTTTCTTCCTTCATTTCTTAGTTGGCTTCTTTTGCTCTTCTTTGCTTTCTTAATTTCTTTACAAATATATTTTATTTATAGTGTTTTGATTGGGTGCTAATGGAGTAGAGAAGCGACTATATAGCCTCTCTTATTCAAATGAGAACCTCTCCTGCATGTGGCGCAACCTGCCGAAAATATACGAGGCTCTGTCGACCAACGTTGGGCGGAATAACCCTAACAACCGCAATGACTAAATACATAGCACACTGCACGCCTGGAGGCGATGCCGGCAGCCCCAGCTCCATTATCAGATGTTTAGGCCAATCAGTTAATCATCTTAAAACACAATGATTACAGAAACCGTAACAAATCAATTAAAACGGCCCTGTGTTCCTAAGAGGAACAACTGGCATTTATTATTATTATTATAGTGTTTTGATAGCTGCTGGTATTTCTAATAACTCTTCCCATTTTTATTTAAAAAAAAAAGGAAAAAAAAAACTTTCCCCAAATTATTGAATATTTTACTTGCTGCTGATTGTAAACTTTTACCAGAATTTCTACAATTGCAGATTAAATGATAAATAATTCACTGGCCGTTTGATCGCCTTATTTATGACTGGTATTTTATTTTTCATTTTTTTTTCTGTATTCGTTTTCTTTTGAAAGTGGTAAATCCAATTTTTCATTCAACTTCTTAATATTAAATTCTGGTTAGAATTGAAAACAATTTTTTGTAGAGATTAAAGTTTTCTATTTTTTTTTTTTTTTTTTTGCTACCAACCCTGATGAAGATTAATTTAGTTGGCCGGTCTTTTTAAAATGTTTTCTCAGTTAGCGGAAATGTTGCCAATATGTTGTAGACTTGCACCAACAACAACAACAACAATTGTTAGTTGTTATTAAACAGGAAATTTGTTAGTGAAATTGTAATAAAGTAAAAATAGTTTAAATATTGAAATTGAAAATATTTACATTCGACAGAACAACCGTAGGATTTGACTAAAGAAAAGTGGGTTAAGTCGCTGACATGGATTTATTAGAATGTTATTATTTCTGTGTTATTTGTTTGCTTGAAATTTAAACCACATAAAAACGGAAGATTCAGATAATCAGTGAATTGTCAAAATTTGTAAAATTGTAATAAATGATTTATTTTAAATGCTTTGAACTGTTTTCCGGTGTGGTGGGGTAAACTTCTATTTCATATTTTTTTTCAATTACAACTTTACCGCCTTTGATTTAATCTCTTCCCATTTCCAACTGGGTTTCTCATGAGAACTTGATTTTTTTGAATTGTATTAATTTCACAGCTCGGAAGTGCGAGATAGTGATCGCTAACAAACATAAACTTCCCAATGACAACTTCAAAGCCAGTCTCACATCTAAATGGCAGCGACACTCTTTTCTTCTTCTTCTAAATCATGTGTAACATGAAGATTTATTTTTTACAAAAAAATATATATTGAAAATTTTATAATCTCAGCAAGATTTAAACGCTAAACACAAACAGAAATAAAAAAGGAAAGAAACGAGATTAACCAAAACGAAAAAGAATAAAATTAAAAGTTCAATTTAAATTGAACGGATGTGAAAAACAATCTTAACGAATGTTATAAGTTTCTAATGGGAATATTATTATGTATTAGAAATTGTTGAAACTCTAAAAGCAATAAATTTTCGTAAAATTTTTATCACTTCCATAACTGTCAGTTGCTGTTGTTGTTGTTGTTGTTGTTGTTAAATTAAAAGCCATAAATGTTTGTAAAACTGATAATGGCAAAGTTTTGCGAGATTTTTTTCCGCTTTACCTCTGGGTTAGCAAGTGTTTCTGTGCCTTCATCAATCAATTCCTTATAACTGTGTGTGTGTGTGTGTGGTCGGGTACTAAATATTAATTTACCACTAGTCATCATCATGATTATCAACAACTTGGGCCATGGCACACCACAGCACAGCATAGCACTCACTAACAAACAACTAGCAAACTTCTCGTACTTAGTTTTAGACAGCTCTTAACATGTTGTCGTCTTAATGGTTGTTTGAGCTACGCATGCTTTTAAGGCCCATTACTTTTCTATGTCACACTTTCCAGTTAAGACTAACTATGTTTAACCCCACTCTTTGTTAAGGTAGAACATTATTGCTTTAAAAAACAAAAATATATAATAATAAAATGCCTGTTGTTTGTCTGTTTCGATGTTTTTGGTCATGTTTTGTTTTCCAATGTTTTCGCCCGAGGGAAATTGTTGGCGCTGTATTTAAGTTGTTATTTTCAATGGAGAAGTACTTAAAACGTGTTATAATAAATTTTGCAATTTTAGCCTGTTCCCCTTTATATCGGAAACATTCACATGCACCTTCATGTCCATGTCCAACACTTTGCCTGTCCGGCCATACACTTTGTCAACACTTGTGTTTGTTTGCTTAGATTTAGCAAATTTATGTTATAAAGCAAAAGAGCTAACGACTCAAAGGAGCGTGGAAATTCATTGGAATTCACACATTATTAATAAGACAACGAATGTACTAAAGAATCAAGACATAGTTCCAAACAATACACAAAGGGTCGGCTTTTGTAGCCCGAAAAAATAACACGCATACGGCCACTAACACACTTACTTATTGAAGAAAATTATTTGCTAAAGAAATATGTTCTACAAATGTCATAAAACTGTTAACATGATCTGTCTTTAGCTGGCAGATAAAATAAAGTGATCTCTGTCTGTGCTGGCTGTTAGCCTAAAGTTTTTCCTATTGTTTCTTTTAAGGACATTAAGTGTTAGGAGGAGATGGTTTTCTTGTTTTGTGCCGTCTTATTATTAAAAAATCTAACAAAATTCTAACATTACTTGATGCTGTTACTTGGTACATGCTACAATGTTTGATACATAAAACAGCATTGGGGGGTGGGCAATCTTAAAGTCGTGCAAACGAAAAAATATACTAAAGCAAAATTTTTTAAGCAAAATTTGTTTGTGATATAAAAATTTCTAGTACACTTAGCACAGACCAGTAGTGAACAAAAGGTTACTTAGTACTGCCATCAACCTAGATCACAACGCTAGAAGTCATGATATTAAAACGCAAGACCGATAACAGAAACAAGCTTGAGCTACTTTAAAACGTTTCATGTTCTTGGGTGGTGTTGGCTGAAGTGGTTAGCGCGTTGACTACTAAGCAAACAATGGGGCCTGCATTCAAATCCTGGCCAGAGCAAGTCAATGAACATTATTAATTTCTCTAATGTACATTAGTGAGACATTGTATTAATTGTTGTCGGACTATTTAAGTGATGAAGGCATAGCACTGGTCACTAAAAAACTGTTCCGACAGCGATTGATGCTGTTCTAAGCTAATGTACACAGCATCGCCCTCCTTCGTCGGTTAGCAGAAACATCGGCGACGTAAAATAATTAATAAAATGCCATCTTAACAAAGTTAATTCGTCTACTTAACACCGGAGGCGCCTCAACACTGCTATAAAAATTAACATAACGCGCAAAGCAGAGTTGTGAAAGAGTTAAGTCTTCTAAATTTTCAACATCTTTCTTCTCTACCCTATCCCTCTCCCTAAGTTCCGGCACAGTGCACTGCATACATAGGGGTCATCCTCTGAGTGCTGGTCCTAATTAAAAAAAAAAAAAAACACACACACAAACAAGCTTGAGCCACTTGAAAACATTTCATAATCTTATATTTCTTTTCATCTTGTATAAATTTTGTTTTACTCAGTTGCTTTGTTAGTTTCTTTTCTTATTTAGTTTTTCTCTTTTTGAATCCCTTTTCCCTTTCAGTTATCAATTCTTTAACTATTATAAATTCTTATTCTAATATTCTGCATTAAATTTTTCCTTCGCTTTTCTTCATGTTCTTGTTATTGTGCCAGTCTGCTGTCTTTGCATTACTTTCTTTGTTTTATTTTCTACGATCCCTTCTAATTCTTCTCTTTATTTTTATCTCTATTTTCGTAGTTTTTATTCCTTTCCTGGCTGTTTTTTACATTCACATTTTTTCTTTTGTTCTTCTTTTCCCTCCATTTGTGTTGTCCTTCTCTTTATAAATTTTTTACGATTGTGTCTATTCGTTTTCTTTTCAATTTTCCATTCCTAGCATTCCTTCCTTCTTCTTCTTTCCTTTAATTTTAAGCGGTCCTTCATTTTCTTCATTTCCTGCGAATTCGTCTATTGGTTTTTATTTTATCTTTCTATACCTGGCTTTCCTAACATTCCTTATATTTCTTCCGTGTTTCATTTCCCTTCTCTATATTTCCTTTCTCCTCTTATCCTTTCCCCCCCCCCCCCCTTTCTTTTCATTACTTACAACGCTTTATTCTGTAGATTTTCTCCTAATACGTTCATTACACGGTTTTTTTCATTCATACATTTCCTTTGCCCTATTCTACTTCTTTCGTCTTTCTAATTCATCCTGTCCTAGTGTTTAGTACATTCCTTTCTTTCTTTCCTTTAATTCAACCCTTTTCTTCCTTACTTTTCGCAATATTTCTTAGTTTTCTTCCTTCTTTTCCTTCTATTTCATTCTATCTTCCGTTTTCTCCATTCTTATGACTTCTAATTCTTTAATTCTAAACTTTGATAGAAAATAATAAATGCTGCACCGTTCTTTTCAATTAATTTCACAAATTTATTTTTATTTTAAGAAGTCCCTTTGAGCACATTTATATAAATTTGTTTATTTTTTTTTTGTTTATTTGTAGTTTGAAAATAATTTATGCGTTTTGCCAACACAATCAGTCCCCTGAGAATAATTAGATTTGCCTTACCAGTCCCAATTTTACCTTATCGGTAAATTGACCCACAATAACCATCAATATGATGGCCATTTGGAAGAAAAAAGAAAAGATTTTTAAATTTATTAAGACTTTATTGGTATAAGCGCCAGCCAACCAGTCGACCGCGCCAACAAGTCAAACAATCAAGCAAGCAGACATAAAACTTAAAGTTGAAGCATGTTGAGAATGCAACATCAAGCATAATGCTACAAGTAGCAATTGAAGACAAGATAAACGAGTCAAACAAAACGAAACATAGAAGAACCTGATGAAGAATTTATGCCTAACATGGCGCTTACTGTACGCAGAGTAAGAGCCATTACAGGAAGAATATTAAGCGCAGGTCAATGCATTAGACCCAATGTTAAGGTTGTCATCAACAGCGGCAGCATCAGCATCACCACTATCATCATTCATTGCTTTGGACTATTGACTTGGACAAGGATTTACTAGGAAATTTGCTTAAATGATGAACATGTTTTGCCAGTAAAAATTATAAGAATTACCAGGAAAACGGTCATGATTATGAAAGATGGTGGAGTTCAAGTTTTCAAAATTATTGACATTTAAAAGTTGTTGGACAAAAATCTATCAGTGAAGTTCTCATGTGGTTTCACAACAACAAATTCCTATTAAAAATCTGCATGATGACATGTTCCATATTTTAAAGGTTTTTATGTCGTTGCAATGAGCTGGGAGGGATTTGCATATGCAAACACACTTACATACATCCACACACATATACATACATACATACATACATATAAAGAAAATAAGAAATACATAAAATATATAAATTGCGACTGACAAGGTTTGACAGTTTCGTCCAACATGTAATCAATTGTACGAAAAACAATTACAAAAAACCAAAAATGCTCTTCTTCCAGCATATCGGAAAAAATAAACAAACAGAACAACAACAACCATACGAATTAATGTAAAGGGGGAAAAAAACAATTTCATGTTGATTTAGTCATTGTCAAAGATGTTTATCTATCAATAAGATGCTTTTTGTAGGTCTCCCTGCTGCCCCCAGCTCATTTGCAAAAGTCATGCCAAAAATAGTTTCAACGCTGAAGTGACTGACTGACTGACTAACCACCTTTAAGCAGTCATATATGAGTGTATATGTGTGTGTGAGTGGGTATTTGTTCAAAAACAAAACAAAATTTTGCGTTTATGGAAAATTTCTAATGTCTTTTGTAAGCGACTGTTTCTGTTTTGACAATATGTCGTATTGTTGCATGTTGTCATCGTCATTTGCAACAGTAAAAAGTCAAAACATAATGTACCGTTAGATGATCATCTTGCTGATAGAATTTTCTGTTTCTGTAAACAGAAAAAAAATGAAAAAAAAAATCAAAGTTAAATTGACAATTTTTCTTTTTTTGCTTGCTTGCAACGTATTATTCTTTTAGAACAATTGAATTGAAATTTATTAGCACGAACATGCAAAAACATTAACAACAATAACAACAATAACAACAACGGAATTACTAGGAAAATCTTCAATTGGCAAAACGACAGCCAAGATTCAAAACACACAGCAGACAGAAACTGCGAAACTTAATTTGGTAAACATGAATAGTATTAGAACACAAAAATTGGGGCAAACGAAAATCGAAATGTTATCGATACCAAAATTTTAACATAAAATACATACTTACAAACGCTAGTAAATTAATTCGTATTGGAAAAGTAAATTTTCTATTAATAAATTTCTTTAAAAATTTCTTTAAGAATTTATCGATGGCTTTTCAATGTCATTATAAAGTAAATGACATAATTTTTATAAATATGTACTACAACTATCAATAAATCTTTTGTATAATAATAAAATTTATCGTCTGTTTTTCTAATTAAGTTATCGATAACTTTGTTTTAACACTAAATTTATTGCAGTTATTTATATAATAATAAAATTCATTATTTAACATAAATTCTGATATAAAAGTTACCGATTGTATGGTTACGAATAATAAAGTTATCGATACCTTTTTTTAAAAAAAAACTCAATTATTACAATTTTTTTGTTAATACAGTTTCATTTTAAAGCGTTGTTTCTTCCAAAAAAAAGTGTTATTAAAATGTATTCTATTATCGTTCGTTTTTCTTTGGAATAGTAGAATTATCGATAGCTTTTGAGTATATGCTGTAGATAAGAAATATTCTATAAAATTTCAATAGAATATCGAAAACTTTCGCGTGAAAATATATAATTAACGATAACTATTATTCGAAACTAATTATAAATCGATAAATATTTAATGCTGTAACATAAATGACGATATATAAGGTTTTCCAATAGGGATGATGTGATTTTGAAGTGACGTTTCGGCCAGTTGTAATATGTCATGATCTGTCATTTGTTTTTCATTGTATTCAGTAGTGTTTACAATTTTATAATGGAGAGATATACGCAAGAACAATGTTTACAAATTATTCAGTTTTATTACCAAAATAATCGTTCTCCAATTGCAAATTTTCTTTCGCTTTTGCCATCGTAATAATCGTCCAAGTTTGCTCGCTATTCGTCGAACTGTTGAAAATTTTGAGCTTACATTTTCTTTACATAATGTTCAAATGCCAATAAAACAAAGAAGCACCCGAAGTAATGCAAATATTGCTGCCGTTCAGGCAAGTGTTGCTGAATACCGCAATTTGTCGATTCCAAGACGTTCTCAACAATTGGGACTGTCTCAAACCACAACCTGGCGGATTTTGAAAAAGGATTTGAGTTTACATCCGTATAAAATTGGCAGAAGTTGATCTTGACAACATTTGGTTCCAACAAGACGGGGCTACGTGCCATACAGCAAATGCAACAATTGAATTATTGCGAGAAGAGATTGGAGATTCGATTACTTCAAGAAATTGTGATATTGAAAGGCCTCCATGAAGTTGTGATTTAACACCATTAGTCTATTTCTTGTAGGGTTATTTGAATTCATTGGTCTTTCGAAATAAAACAGACTCTCTTCAAGCTTTACAAGTCAATATTGAACGTGCCATTCATGACATACGACTTGATTTAGTGGAAAAAGTGCCCGAAAATTGGGTTCATCGAATTCGTGGAGGCTATTTGAATGACCTTTTATTTAGAACTTAATTGTATCGATTGTACTTCACAATAAATAAAAAAACTTTTGAATTTCCTTAGCAATAGATGTGTTTTTTTTTTAAGAAATCATATCACTCCTATTGGAAAACCTTTTATTTCAAACACAATAGTAAGATTTTTTTTTTGTAGTCTTGCAGATATCTTAAAGTTTTAAAGTGATTTTAGCGATATTCTTTTATGGAAATTATTGTAATCAAATAGTCGAATTATCGATAGCCTTTTAATATATGTATTAGTTAGATCGCTGATAGAAAAAAATATCAACAAATTTCCTATTAACTAATGTGGAAACTGACAAGTATTTCATGAAGTAAAATAATGAAGGATTTATTTTTAATAGAATATTAAAGTTTATTATCCTGTATAATCTAGCAGTTAAAAATTTTATAATATAATAAAATTGTTGACATGGGTTTTAATATATTTGTTAGGCCGGCGATAATTTTTTTATAGAAAGGAAAAGTTATCGAGAACTTTTTCATTTAGTGATACAGTAACCGATAACTATTACCTGAAATAGCATAATTACCGATACTCGTTCATATATTTTTCAAAAATATATTTATCTAAAATATTCCAGAAATGAAATTATTTATCGGTAGTTTTAACACATTAGATGTGTCATCGATAATTTTTTTCATAGAAGGGAAAAGATTTCGATATCTTTTCTAGATAGTAAAAAATAATTTATAGCTTTTTTATGCAATATTTGATATCCTTTTAATAGATGGGTAAATTTATCGATAGGTTAGGTTAGACTAGGAAGTGTAGTGTGAAATACACATCCACTCGGAGACCCAATTGAATCCATTGTGATTCCCTCCATTTATAATTTATTGACTAATTAGTCTCCTTACTGTCCAAGTAGAAACAAAGAGCCGTTATCATCCATTATTCAGCCATTTGATTCCCATGATAAAGCCCCTGATATAATCAAGGTTGCACTTCGCGATATCACTAATTCCCTCATGGAAACGTCTGCTCAGCCATCTTTGCCTATGGCGTCCACACATCCTAAAGAAACCCGGAGTGCCACTTTCTCGCTCTAACCGAGCAATGCCCAGTCAAGGCGCCTACTAAGACTCTCAAAATCTTTCTATTCATACCCAGCAGTAGATCAGATTAACCTGAGTCTAGTTCTGTCCATATAGATCTCGAGACTCTGCAATCTTCTCTATTCCTCCAGGAATGGTTAGTTCTGCTAATTACCCAATTACTGAGTTCCCTATAGTAATGACCGATTGGAGGTTTAACCGACCTGTCACTAACTGCCACATCTAATGCTGACCATATTCTTGCCAGCTCATCAGCGATTTCGTTTCCCTCAATATTGCATGTCCTGGTACCTAACATAGCCTAACGCTAAATTTGTCCATAAGCAAGTTGAGAGATAGCCTACACTTGCTGACCAGCTTCGATTTGACACTATGCCCCTCCAAAGCTTTCAGCGCCTCCTGACTGTCAACGTAGAATGTTACCTTCACGCCTTCAGTTACGTGTTCTATCACTAGTTCCGTGGCCCTGAGGATCGCTAGGATCTCAGCCTGAAATACACTACATTCGTTCGGTAGCCTAAAAGACCTACGAATGTCCGTTCCTAAAAAATAGACGCCAGCACCCGTGCCTATTTCCATTTTCGATCCATCTGTAAAGATCGCGCAGCCCTCGTACAGTATATCAGATTTGACCTAAAGATCCCTATCCGGAATAACTAGTGAAGGTGTTCTAAAAAAATTAGTCTCAACAATCTTGGAGTCCGTAAAACCAGGGGATATGATCTCCTGTCTGCTAAAACTAATCTTTTTCAAGAGTGATGTATGACCGGTAAATCCTGGCCTTACAAAGCCCGCTTCCATAAGCCTGAGCAAACTCCTTGCCGCCGTTCTCAACACAAATTCTTCAATGGGAAGCAGGTGAAGGATGACGTCCAAGGCAGCCTGAAGGGTGCTCCTCTGGGCCCCAGTAACCTCTGGACTTTAGCAAGCAGCTTCCTATGGCTTTGTTTCCCCAACGCCTCCCACCATACGACGCATCCATAAGAAATCACCGACCTGACAAAGGATGTATAAATCCAATTTACCACCTTCGGTTGCAGACCCTCCTCCCAATGGAATTCCTGCATGTATAGTAGGCATTGATCCCTTTCTTGAGCCTTTCTTGTATGTTTCTTTTCCAAGAAAGTTTGCTATCTAGGAAAACACCCAAGTATTTGGCCTCCTTTGCTAGTTTCAACTCCATCCCGCCAATCCTAGGTAGCAAAAAACTATCTATTTTGTATCTCCTGGTAAAGAGAACTACCTCCGTTTTGACCGGGTTGATCCCTACTCCCTTACTACTAGCCCAGAAAGACAGTTCGTTCAGCGCTGCCTGCATGACCTCACTGATAGTGGAAAGAAATTTCCGTTTTACCAGTAATACCACGTCGTCAGCGTAGGCGACTATCTTCCGACCGTTCTTCTCAAAACGCCTGAGAATAACGTTTACATATTTATTTATTACATATTAATTTATCGATAACTATTCTAGAAAATGATATTCGATTGTTTGAATATTTTGTTATAATACATGAAAGGATTTCGATTACGTTGCTGTAGGTTATTGAGGGCATCAATAAAAAGTTTTTTTACATTGTAAAAATTTTTTGATATTAGCCGTTTTCATTCCTGGTAAAAAAATTAATCTTGTAGACCTTTTGAATGCAGTGGCAGTAGTAGTGTTCACTCTTTGCAACATATGGTCTTATGAAATCTGATATCTTTATTTAAATTATTACTAATTTGTTTTTTTTTTTTTCGAATATTGTTGCAGGCACAATTTTCAAGAGTTTTGTTTTTTTTTTTTGTTTGCACTAAAACTTAAATACCGTGATTCACTTTAAACTACACCAAACCGTTATTTCCTTCTGAATAGAAAATTGCATGACATTTATTGTGTACTTTATTGTATCAGTCTTAAGTTGCATCTACTTTATTTAATCACATTCAATACCATTCCACCAAGTGTTTTATTCTTTTCTGCTGTGTTGCAAACAGCGTTTTTTTTTTTGCATTGTGAATTGCAAAAATTTAAAGTTTCCTTATTGCATGGCTGCTTTTGCGTTTTATTGTTTAAAGAAGAGAATTACACAAAAAAAAAAGTTTTGAAAGCAGTTGTCATTAAATGTTTCATTATTTAATATTTTCCGTATATGTATTTTTTTCTTTTTTTCTTTTTGTTAAAATCATGATTTACTATTTAAACACGCCATTTCAACATCAGCAAGGTCGTATTTTAACACCTACAAATTAATGTTGCACCACAATCATCATAAATAGAAGAGCCGTTACAAGAGGTTTTAACGAATATGAATTTCTAACGTTTTGTTGTTCTGCTACGCATGCGTTAAATTATTTGTGCCTGCAACAATGGAGTTACAATGTTATGACATTTTTTGTGGCTTAGAGAATAATTTGTTGCACCCGTTTTCCATTAGTTGCATGCAATTGAAATGAAAAGATTATTTTTTTTCTTTAAATAAAGACTCCTTAGGAAGGAACTGAAGATGCTATTTTTTTCATGACAAAACAATGCAAAAAGTGATGTGAATTTTCAATAGATAATTATATATAAAAGCTACAGCAAGCACTTATCAAGATCTTCATTTTATTATTTACTTAATATAGATTATCTTTTCATTAATCCATTTACAACTTCTTTTTCTTCCCGTCCAACAAGAATTTACTACATTTTTTTTTACAGCGCCCTCTTCAACTAACTTTTCAAAGCTTTTAGCCAAAGCTGAGACACTTTACAAGTGTGTGCTTAGCTCCGCTAAGTCATTGTGACCACGCTATATGGATTTTTTTTTTCAAATATGGTGGCAAGCATTTCGTATTTAAACATTTTTAACAATTGAAAGCTTTTCCAAAGAACTTTTGTTTATTAGAAATTATTAACACCAGGGGCACTTTCACACTCATAAACCACTCACAGTAAAATGTTGGTAAAGTAAATTTGTTATATCGCACTTGCTCAAGCAGAATATATTAACTCAAAATTTTTTAAATTTTCAGAGGCCAAAAACATTTTTTTTCATACAACTCCTCTATCACAAAGAGAGAAACAACAATATTTTTTGTGGCGAAAGAGTTGTAGAAAATTATGTAAAACTTTTACAGTGAATAGACATGTATGTATGACCACTGTACATCGATTTCTTCATATTTTCGTAAATCTTTTAGGAGGATTGTACTGGAAATTCTATATAAAGCGTTACGATGTCAGCGAGTAATAAAGCATTATGTAATATGTGAACCATTAAGTTTTTCGTACGAAGCTCTGAGTGGCATTTTGGCATATGCCAAATGCGTTGCACAATGGGGGATTTTGCACAAAATCTAAGGGAGAAAAATTTGCCGTTTCTAAGCGGGCAGTGCAGTGGGATTCCAATAAAGTTTCGTAGTTAATTTGCTGTCTAAGGTGGAAACAAATTTGATTTTCTACCGAAAACCCGGCAATTCCCAACCAAATACCTAAAGATCCCAAGATAACGTTTGTCAGAAGGAATTTTTTTTTTAATATTTAACAGCATGTTAGCGATCACTGTAGCGTTATGAATTTTTTGCGATTTGAGATAACTGGAATAACGTTTTTTTTAAATTTATAATAAAAATAGAAGAATATAAAAGCACTAGTTTCTGCAATAGCAAAATTTTTGAAAAATAACACATTTTCTGTAAAATTTCTGACAGTACTACCTTTAAAGTAAGTACAAATGCTTTTTTCACTTTCAAAATAAGTTGGGTAAAGTACACACTTTTTCCACAAAAAATTAAAAAAAGCAATAACTTTTGACTAAAATTTTAACGAGCCAGTGATCGATTCCGATTCAATTCTGCTGTTTGTAATTATTAAGTCAGCTGCTTAGCTATGACACAAACCTGC
Organism: Lypha dubia; assembly: GCA_947311025.1. Taxonomy (NCBI): domain Eukaryota; kingdom Metazoa; phylum Arthropoda; class Insecta; order Diptera; family Tachinidae; genus Lypha; species Lypha dubia. The sequence goes on along the minus strand of OX371262.1, from coordinate 4,058,805 downwards.
CATCTCTAACCTGTACTGTATAATTGGATCCCTCCCTTTCAATAAATTATCAGTAGCTGGTATGGATTTCTTGTAAAATCCAAAGAATTAATAAATAAATTAGTTCATTATTTTCTTCCCTAAACAATACACTTCGAATATTATACATTCACAATATCATCTACACCATCTCAAAACCATACAATAAATAAGTTTATTATCGTAAAGTAATTTTCTTACTATTTAGTTATTTTCAAATAATACCACTTCATCCTGTTCGATACATGCAGACGTGACCATAATGCGCACTTCTATAAATGTGATGTGTTCAGAATATAATACATTTTGTTGGCTGCTATTTTCTTCACCTCTCTTCCTCCCCCCAATTCACATAGTACTTTGTGGGGCCAAAGGGATGTTAAAAGGTCAAAATAGCAGCAACAAAACGGAGTGCAATGGAGATGTAAACGTTCATTTTTGCATTGTTTGCAACATGTCGTTGACTGTTTTTATGATAAACCAAAGAGTTGTTGATATTTGTGTTGAACAAATTTTGTTGTTTGAAATTTTGAAAAAAGGAATTTAAAAGATTGAAATCTTAATGACAAAAATATGACGAATTAAATACAGTTAAATTGAAGACATGTTTCAAACAAAAAAAAAAAATTTATAAAATTTATTAGTTCATCTTTTCTTCGGGTCTTTTGAATTTATTATAATTTTTTTTTAATGAATTTAAGATCATTAAAACTGATACGGTTCTTAGTCAAGCTATCGATAACTTGTTTTGAAAAGTCTAGTAATCTGTCAACTTTTCCAGAAGGCTTAAACTATCGATAGCTGACTTTTAGAAAACCTAAAGATTTTAATACATCCTTAAAGAGATCGATAATTTTCCTTAAATAATTTCAAAATATCGATATTATGATTTTCAACTTATTTTAGAATTTACCGATAGCATTTATAAAAAAACATTTTGTTAGCATTAGTATAGTTATCGATAACTTTTCCGCAACTACCGATTAACATTTTTATTAAATCAAAGCTATTAAAAACTTCAACAGTCCCTGTTATGGGTAACTTTTTTAGAAGTTAAATTATCGAGAACTATCGATAACTCTAGGCATCAATTAATTGCCTTAAAAATTATTTAAACATATATTGTTTTGATAAGTGCTTTACAAACTTGTTTCTGAACATATCAAGTTTTAATTAATACATATTTTAAAAAAGTTAACGATAACTTTTCTTAAAAAAACGCAAGCTATCGACTACGTTTTTTTAGGAATATAAAGCTATAAATAACTTAATCAACTTGGATTGGTTACTCTTTGAGAAGTAGTGTTACCGATAATTATCGAAAACTGCAAATATCGATTAATAGCCTTTGAAAATTTCAGGTTTTTTGCTAACTTTTCTAGAAGATAAAATCAATGCTTTCAAAGTGTACAGTTATCAATAATTAATTAAAACGACAGGTCGAACAATAAATAAACAATAATATATGATATCAATAATTGTTTAATGCATACGTTAAATATCGATAACTGTTCTATACATAAGCTTATATGCCGATAAATTAGTAAAGGCTTTTATTAGGAGGATATCACTGCACATTTTTAGAAAACTTAAGTTTTTTAATAAAAAGTTTTCAACCGAAGGTATTTGTTAAGAGATCAATGCGCTCAACTAACTTCATGAAATTATCCTTTAAAACTCTGGTTAATTTGATTCCACATTGTACATACTTGATTTTTAAACTAGTGCAACCCAATGGATGGACGGATGGGTGCTTGTTTAAATAATGGAACACGTTCATTCATAAATACATTATGTTTTCTTAAACAAAATTTGAATTATTTTTACTAAAATATATGTATATGGTTTTCCTCTAATGGCATCTAGTTAAATTGCTACGATTTTAAGGATATTATTTTAAAATTTTAAAGTTATATTTTAGTAAAATTTTGTAATTTTTCTTGAAGTGTTCATGCATAAAAACATTGTATACTCGTACTTCACATGATATGAAGTTTTAAAATTCTTTGCTTAATTGCCAGGAAATTGAGTTCGAATTAAAAGTTTATCTCGGATTTCATTTCCTATTTTATTTCGTTTTAAATTTCTCTTTGGTGTTGCAAACTGTATTATATGTGTGATTTAATTTTTTGCATGTTCTATACGGCAAGAGCTTTCGCCTTCATGAAATGATTTATAATCTGGCAAATTTAATTTAAAACAAGAAACTTGAAACAGAAGAGATGTTAGATGCCACTTAATGGAAAAATTTAATTAATTAGAATGAATATCAAAATAATTTATTTATATTCTGACAGCTTTCTTTTGTACCGTAAAAGTTTACTTAAGACACATTTTGTAACGTGCAACATTCTAGTACCGACTGTAAATAAGTACGAAATTAACTTTTAAATACATTTTTAGTTAGAACTTATTTCTAGAGTTAATGTCAGTTTTTGAGTTTTAGCTTCTTTGAATACTTATTGTAAAACTATGTAGATGAAAAGAATATTTTCAGGACATTTCAGCCTGATATAAAGCACATTAAGAAAAGTTTCTGCACTCTTTCGAAAATGATCCTTGCATTTTTCTAAATAAAGTTGTTGAGCACAACCTCATACATAAGATGTAAGAATTGTAAAATATCCTGCGTTATATTACTTTTTTATTTATGGAAGAATTGCATATACGAGTACTTGCTTAGAGGTTAGGTTGAAAAAATTTTTCTACATACATAATTTAAAAGAAACTGAAACTGTAAAAAATGTGTGTTAGGCTCACCATAAAAATACCATGATATTTTTTTTTATTTTAATAGTGTATTCCGAAATTTGATTTGAGGTTAGATTGGAAATTATTTTGATTTTATATAAATTAACTCCTTAAGTTGGGTTTCTTTTCATAAGATATGTTTTGGTTGAACATTTTAAAATAATACTGCAAAATTTCATAATTTAAATTGAGGTTAGATAGAAAAAATTTTATACTTTATAAATTTAAGCAAAAATTTCAACTGTCTTGCTTTTTCGTAAAATTTACGAAAACAACTCCAAAAATTTTTTCAATTCGAAAAAGAATTACCAAATTAAGGTTTGAGGTTAGGTTGAAAAAAATTTTCGACTTTATATAATTTGTAGGAAACTAAACTGTAAAATCTTTTTGTTAGTATCATTACAAAAATCCCATAATTACTGTTTTTATTTTAATAAAAAATTGCGTAATTTGATATGAGGTTAGATTGAAAATAATTTTGATTTTATATAAATTAAAAGAAATTAACTCTTAAAGTTGGTTTTCTTCTTATAAGATATGTTTTTGTATAAAAATGTTAAAATAAAACGGCAAAATTTCATAATTGAAATTGAGGTTAGGTAGAAAAAATTTTATACAGTATAAATTTAAGCAAAAATTTCAACTGTCTTGCTTTTTTGTAAGATTTAATAAAACAACCCCAGAAACATTTTTCAATTCGAAAAAGAATTACCAAAGTTAGGTTTGAGGTTAGGTTCAAAAATAATTTCGACTTTATGTAATTTACAAGAAATGATATTTGTAAGTAGGTTTTTTTCACTTAGAGAAGTTTTCTTATAAAATTTGAAAATTAAAACTGCAAATTTAAAAAATTCAAATTGAGGTTAGGTAGAAATATTTTTACACAGTTTGAATTTAAGCAAAAACTTAAACTGTGTTCTTTTAAAACAAGTGTCATAAATATTTTTTAATTCAAAGAAGATTTAAAAATATTTGGTAGTCAGGTTAGATTGAAAAAAATTACATTTTATATAATTTATAAGAAATTAAATCTGCAATTGGGGTTTTTTGAACTTATAAAATGTTTTAAAATGAAATTTTTAAAATAAACTGCTTAATTTGTTTATTTTTAGCTGGGGTTAAGTAGAAATTTTAATAATAAAGTTTTTGTAATACGGTGTGAATATAAATTAACGATCTCCAAATCCAATTTGATAATTTACCATCAAACCAATTTAGCAAATTGGGATAAATATGTATATGCTCGTATATATTACAAAACTTATTTAATATACAAAAACTATTATTGCAGAACTTATCAAGATTTAAAAGTCATTGAGATTTTTTCATAATTATTTTTTAATGGGACTGTCATCACATACTTGTTTGTGAAATATAAACCCCCACTCACTTGAATAATTTTTAATAGGGAAATTGTTTTTTTAAGCTTTACTCGGCAGCGCGTACTTTAATTGTTATTTTATTTAAATCTTTTAAACATTTATAGTGGAGTTTTAAGAAAAATACTATCTGCCTGTGGTGCAAGAAAAATTTAACGAAATGTGGGGAAATAATTGAAAACTGTAGCAAAATACTATCGAAATAGTGAAACAATAAGTTCGCCTTAACAATAATTAAAAAAAAAAAAAACTAAAGTGCAATTTTAGCTAAAACAAATAACATGTGTATTTTGAGACAACTTTATGAAAATTAAAAATTTCTCACAAAACATTTGCCCAAAAATATTTCTTTTTTCATTAAGGAAACGAATGAGTAAGAAAATATTTAATTACTTACATTTTTAGCTGCAAGCAAAGTTCTTCGAAAGGAATTCCTGAAAATAAAGAAAAATATTAATTAAAGAATATTTTTTACAAAAATTAATACATAATTCTAACAAAAATTTAAGTTAAAAAGTTTTCTTCATAAACGTTGATATCCCAACAAGCACACATGCACAAACACACACACACATTCACACACCCTTGGCTTAGTATGCCAAAGTAGTAATTTGATTTTTATCGAAATTTCACATTTAACATTTTCTAGTAGTAAACTTCCAAAAGAAAATTCTAGTTTTTCTTCAGTTATTTCCTTCTGCTGTGAAATAATTAAAATTCGAGATATGCGTTTTGTATATTTTAAGAGCCACCCGATGTGAAACAAACGATAATGACGTTTTATGTTTTATTTGACCGCAAACAAACAGTAGCACAACTAGCTGCAGAAAAAAAGAAGGTAATTATGCTTACAACATGACCATGTAATGATAATGTTAACAGCAACAACAAATTACATATAAATTTTTAATGATGCCATAATTGCTAAAGAGATAAAAGCAACAATACAAAATTAACAGCAGCAGAAGAGGAAAAAAACCACAACAAAATTGGGTTACATACAAAAGCAACTCACGCACACATAAAATATATAATTTATTGCCGAAAGAAATATTTGTTGCAGGAAAGTAAAAAGATGGGGATGGAGCATTATATACAACATTAATGTTTACAAAAACCTTTGCATAGTTCCGGCAACATAAGCGTAGAGGAAAGTTTATATTGTTAAGTAATGACATCGAAAATCAATCGATAACTAAAGAAAAATCATATACAAGGGATTTTTTCTTCGAACAACGAAACACACCCAACTTTGCGTCGATGCTCCAGTGAGTCAATAGAGTTGGCTAGCCTGCTTCTTCGCCCTATCCTGTATGCGGTCGAGTAACTTCAAAATAGATTTTGAAACACCGGCCCATACATGAGAGTTGTATTCCATTTTCGGTCGGATAAAGGTGGTATAAATATTAAGGAGATCAGATGGAGTGGAGTATGTCCTACACCGTCTTAAAAGGCACTTGAATGCTTCTTTTGAGACATGAAAAATGTGATCATTCCATCGAACATCACAATGTATTTTCATGCCAAGAACATCAAGAGCTTCTGATTTCTCAATATCTATACAATCCATATTTACAGATGGAGCAGCATGTCCGGTCATACGTCTGTGTGTGAGCATAGCACATTGGGTGTTTCGTGCGTTAAAATTTACCCTATTAGCATGAGCCCAATTTGAAATTGACAGGAGATCGCGATTTAGTGTATCATTCATATTTTGCCGCATTGCCCGGATCTCCGACGGTTTTGGCCTGTTGCTGAATGAATACGAATGAACTAAGCTGCTGTCATCTGCAAAAGAGTAGATAGGGTTGGAAGTTTGACGTAGAAGGTCATTAAGAAAAATAAGAAAAAGGGTAGGAGAAAGAACGGAGCCTTGCGGTACCCCTGAATTTACCCTGAACTCGTTTGATGAGACCCCATCTACAACAACTCGTATAGTGCGATCGCTGAGAAAGCTCGATACAAATCGATTGAAGCCATCACCGACACCAAAAGCAATCAGTTTTGACAAAACTGCTCCATGCCAACTCTATCAAATGGCTTGGAAATATCTAGAGCCACCACTTTACTTTCGCCAAAGTGTTGTATGCTATTACACCACTTTTCCGAAAGAAAAGCTAGTAGGTCCCCCGTAGAGCGGCCCCTACGAAAGCCATACTGCCGGTCGCTAAGTAAACTGTTGAGCCCTAAAAAACTTCACAAGATGGAAATTCAACATACTTGCCATTACTTTGGAAAGCACAGAACAAATTGCAATTGGGCGGTAATTTTCAGGGTTGTTGGCCTCCCCCTTTTTGAGGATCGGCGTTACATTGGCAACCTTCCAACACTTTGGAAATTCACCAGCTTTGTACAAAGTGCTGAACAAGAGTGCCAATGGACGTGCTAACATCGAAAAGCACTGTTTCAAGAGAAGTGCTGGAATACCATCCGGCCCAGGAGACTTGTTTAAGTTAAGCTTCGCTAAAACCTTTTTAACTGCAGGCGCTCGAAAAAATATTTTTGGCATAGTTAAAGATACTCCCTCGAGAACGGGTAGTGGTTGACTGCCTTCCGGCAAGTGAGAATTTCTTGCGAACATTTCAGCCAGAATGTTAGCTTTATTAACCGGGTCTCTGAATACATGGTCGTCCTTTAAAAGAGGTGGAATTGAGAAACTAGCATTATCCTTAGCTCTTTTAACGAATGACCAAAAGCTCTTGCTACCCCGTGGGGCATCAAGAACTTTAGTGCGAAGGCACTGCTCGTACAAAGCTTTTTCGCGCCTTAGCACTCTGTCACATGAACAACTCGCCTTTTTGCGCAATGAATTACTATCGGCGTTTTTATTATTACGCCAAATACTAAATGCTTCCTCTCTGGATCTGACTGCATTTCTGCACGTCTGATTGAACCAAGACTTAACTTTCGCTTTAATCAAAATATGCTTAGATGGAATGAAAGTTTTAATTCCCAGCAAAATAATATTTTCTACCATTTTCGCCATGGCATCGACGTTATTGTCTAGAAAGCATAGCATCCAATTAAAATGCCGGAAAAATTTGTTGAGCTCAGCCCAACGCTACATATATTTTAAGCATCTCGTAGCTGATTGGGAGACGTTGCGAAGATTAGAGTACGAAAAGGTGGCGGAAATGGTACAATGATCCGAGTTATCAAGAGGTGCATTAACACTCACTTCGTACTTTTCAGGGTGCGAAGTGAGAAAAAGGTCGAGAGTGTTGTTATGGTGCCCTTCAACACATGAAATATGTGTTGGCTCATTCACTAGTTGCGCAAGGTCGTTATTTTGTGGCATTTTGTAAAACATTGAAACAATTGTTAATTTGTTAATTTGCTGTTGTTACCTTTTAATTGTTAATGGTTTTAAATTTTATTTAATATTCTTAGAAACCTTTTCAGTTACTTCATCTTTCTTTTGAAAATGTGAAATATATTACTTCTCTTAATGTACTTTTTACTTTTCACTCGATTGGAAAAGTTAATAAATTAGATCAACTATAAAAAAATTGCTCGTTCGTTGATTTTTTATGTTCATTATTTACTTTTTTCTTACATTTACAATTTCCCAACAAAACGGACAAAAAATTGCATTTTATTTTTTGCTAACAAAAAAGAAAGACTTGTTCAATATTTAGGTTGCATGCAACAATCATTGAAATAACTATAATAATTTATTAGGCTTCAAAGTGTTTTAAATTGTTGCCTGCTTGCTAACTTCATAATAATAATTCTATGTTATTATTGCATTTAAACTTATGAGCAATTTAATATCAAAACTTTTAAAGAAAAACTTGCACAAATTAATAAAAAAAAAATTAAATCTAGTTTATTGTTGTTTGAGTAAATAAAAACAGTTGAGTTTTTTTTTTCAATCGATTTCTAGATTATCAAGGAAAATTCTAAACAATTGAATTAAGTTCTTTTTTTTCTATACACAAAAAAGACCTTGAGTGTATGATTTGTATCCAAGACAACAAAATTAATACAAGTTATTGTTTGCAGCTAGCACAAAAAAAAAGGTAAAATAGTTTTCAAGCCACCAGCCAACATCACCAACGTTTTGGGTTCAATGGCGTTCATGTAACAATCATATTAAAAGAGAAGTTGAATGATCTTTGCTGTATAGCAGAACCCCCAGCGCCTTCCCCTACCCCCTAAAACAAGAAGGTCTAAAAGTCATGTGCTACGTGCATGCATTTGTATGTCATTGATATGCGTGTGTGTGTGCGATGTGTGTATGTGTGTGTGTGAATATTAGTTTTAATTTGAATATTTAATATTGTTTAAATTAAATGCTTGTAAAATCTTTGCAAGAGAATCTGTTTTCTAATGAATTATTGTCGGGTTGTTCGCTGAAAAATTAAATATGTTTTTTTTTAAGAACAACCAGCCTATCATGAAAATCAAGAAATCTTTGAATTTTGAAATGGCTTTTGTCCACCTTCGGTATGCAACTTAACTACAAGTGGAAATACACAACATAATCGATTATAAAATTTAGAAGAAACTTTAACACTTAAACGGCCCCCATATTAATTCATGTTGGCTTTATTTTACTTTTAGAATTTTTAAATTTTAAAAAACCAAAAAAAAAAAAATTAAAATACAATACAATTTAAAAGTTCTTGCAGAGTATTGAACTCGTGCTACTTTTGAGTTGTTTCCTTACTGATCCAATGCACATGTATTTCGGTTACGGATTTAAAACGTGCCCTCCTTCGTCGGTTAGCAGAAACATCGACGAAGTAAAACAATTCATAAAAATGCCTGCTAATACAGCTTAACAGTGTTAATGCGTCACTTGACACCGGAGGCGCCTCAACACTGCCTCAACATAACGCGCAAAGCAGAGCTGTGAAAGAGTTAAGTCTTCTAAATTTTCAACATCTATCATCTCTACCCTATCCTTCTCCCTAAGTTCAGGCACAGTACACTATATACGTAGGGGCCTACCCTGAGTGCTGGTCCTAATTAAAAAATAAGAAAAAAAATCCCTAAGGGGGTGTGCACATATTACGTAACGCTCCATGGGGAGGGGAGGGGGGTTTAAGATTTGTTACGGATTAGAAATTTTGCACTGAAAAATTAGTAAAAAGCGTTACGAAGGGGGGCGGGGGGTATAAAATCTCTGAAAACAGCGTTTCGTAATATGTGCACAGCCCCTAACTCGCTTTTTTCAAATAGCGGCTTAATCATATTCTTAGCTATCGTTATAAGCAAGAAACTTGATTTGAAAAAAAAAATTGAGTTGTAGCCTTTTTATAGTAAAATAACGATAAGCACTCAATTAAAAAAGTAATTTTGCTTGGCCAGGGATTGAACTATTGATCATCTATGTGATAAGACATAGACTTTGTCAATTGTGCCAATAAGAGAACAAATTAATTGGCTATTTAGTTACTCAGTAATTAATTAACTACTGTAAGGTAATGCAGACGGTATATAGTTGTAATTGTTATACATTACGAAGTCTTACTTAAATGCAAAAATTTCAACAAGTTGACTTAGGTAAGAAAAAAAACTATCTGTCTACATCCTTTCTGACAAGATTTAGTGTTAAAAGAGTTTTTTTTTCGAAAATAAAGATAAGGAAAACTAAAACAACATTTGACTTAAATACGTTGTCCAAATGAAATGAAAACAATTTTTTCTGTTATTGTTGTTGTTGTGTTTTAAATAAAAACAAAGTGGATTTCGGTTTCATATTCAACTCCAACCAGCCACAATATTTAACGCAATTTTTCTGTTCATATGACGTTTGTATGCAGGTTTGACGAAGTATTTTATATCTAAACGTATATTTTTTGTTTGTTTTGTTGTTTTCTTTTTGGTGTACAACATGTTGAATGAATGGACTTTTAGCCAGTTTTTAATTTTTATAATATTTTTGTTGTTCACTTTATCAGCTTTAACTGCAGGTTTATATTTTTTTTTTTTTTTTTGGTTTTTTTGTAAAATTTGAACATTGACTGCTGGCTGGGTCTGTTTGCTGGTTTGAATTTGATTTGGTTTTTTTTTTTTTTTTGCTCAACTTTAACTTAATGTACACAGGCCTATTGCAAATAGTTTAGTCAATGCGCATGATCAGTTGCGGTTTTTACTTTCAAGCGAACGGTTCTTCTGGTATTAAGCAAAAAAAAAAAAAAAGTGTTGAAATTAAATATAAAATTTTTACACAAAATTTAAAACACCCACAAACACAATTCCAACTAAAAGTGGTTAAAGTAAATGTTTTGATATGAAATTTTTTTATATAATTTTCAGCAAGAAAAAGAAAACTTTATAAAATTTTAAACTACAAATTTTACGTAACAGATTCAAAACAAGTGGCTTTTAAGCAAACATGTTATTTAAACTAGAAAGGAAATCGTGCCAAACATGATCGAAACTGAATTTTATCAGTAATTATTTTATTAAAAAATAGCCATTAATCTACAATCAATAAATTATGTGTAAGCAGATCAAAAAAAAAAAAAGCCTAATTTAAGCCAATAAGTTTTATATTAAAAAGTTCTTAACATTATTTGCAATTAACATCAATCATACGCTTTCCCCAAAAAAGCATTAAAAAATTTTATAAAAAAGAACTTTCATTAAATCATAAAAACAAATTCAATTTCAAAACTAAAAATTATTGTATTTTTCCAAAAAAAAAAAAGAAGAAAACTAAAATGGTACATTGCATAACAGCTGGTTTTTGTGTGCAATAACGTACGAACGAACCATCATCTAAGAAACTCACTTCCACCTAAAAACACATAAAACGAAAAATAGCGTCACAACAGGAAAAACAATTTCAAATCATAAATCGATAAAGAAAACGACTTGCAATAAATAAAAATATTAAAACGTGTTTAACACCGGATATGAGAGAAAACCAAAAAAGGCAAACACTAACCACAAACAGAATAATAAAACACTAATAAATAAAACAAAATATGCAAACCACAAATAAACCTCTTTTCTAAAGGAAATAAACATTAGTTGCGCTGCTGCCAAGGAAGCAAACATTTTAAACCACAAAGAAAAGGCTTGAAAATATATGTTAACAAAATATAAATTTCTAAACAACATGTGGTGTTTAATTAATTCCAAATAAAATCCTTGACGGAGAAAATCAAATGCCATAAAGTTGAAAAAAAAAAATATCTTCGATAATTTGCATTTATACAATGTGTGTGAAGATAAATATGCCGAGTTAAATATGTTTTACGTAAGAGCTTACGTCATGACATATTTAAGCCAAAAGTTAAATATGTTTAGTCGGGACATTGCCAACATAGCTCGATGGTACATTTTTGGTTTACATCTTTGCTAGTTGATATAAATGTATCTTAACTAAGATAACTTTGTATGATCTCTACGGGAATTTGGCTATTCATACTTATTGACTACGTAACACTATGTTCACACGACAAGATGAAGCACTTGCTTCGCTTTCTGAAGCATGTTTATGAATCTAGCTGTTTATACGACTCATGTACTTGCTTCGATTTGACAGTTCTCTTCTTAATTACAAATAAAATCTAAAATGTACAAAAAAAAATAAGTTAAAACTATTATGCATTTTTAAAAACGCAGAAACATATTTTTTGTTTCCATTGTTGTTATATCTTTATAGAATTTTTCTATAAAATTTTGAATATTAAAATTGTTTAAATTTTTGATGATCTTTGAGAGAATTTTACTATTTCTGGGCACACTTTTATTTGTCACTCATTTGGACCAATGGGATATCAAGGTCAAGGGTCCATACTTATTGACTACGTAAGTCCGATTTCTCAATTGTATTTGAGAATTTTTCTATAAAATTTTGAATATTAAAATTGTTTAAATTTTTGATGATCTTTGAGAGAATTTTACTATTTGTGGGCACATTTTTATTTGTCACTCATTTGAACCAATAGGAAGTAAGCCAAGGGTCCATACTTATAGACTACGTAAGTCCGATTTCTCAATTGTATTTGAGAATTTTTTTATAAAATTTGTTTGTCACTCATTTGGGCCGAAGGAAAGTTAAAGCCAAGGGTCCATACTTATAGACTACGTAAGTCCGATTTCTCAATTGTATTTGAGAATTTTTCTATAAAATTTGTTTGTCACTCATTTGGACCAATGGGAAATTAAAGCCAAGGGTCCATACTTATAGACTACGTAAGTCCGATTTCTCAATCGCATTTGAGAACTTTTCTATAAAATTTTGAAAATTAAAATTTATGTAAATTTATGTACGGGAGTTTGGCCACTTGTAGGCACATTTTTGTTTGTCACTCATTTGGACCAATGAAAAGTTAAAGCCAAGAATCCATACTTATAGACTACGTAAGCCCGATTTCTCAAGTGTATTTGAGAATTTTTCTATAAAATTTAAAAAATTAAAATTGTGTAAATTTTGATGAGATCTACGGGAATTGATTTACTCAAAGAAACTAAGTCACTAAGTCACTTGTCTACGTCGATAAACTACAAACAATTAAACACCTGGAAATCAACATTCAAAGAGTTATTGGCGGATTACAGCCGCAAATGTTGCGAAAAGTTTTTGAAAATTGGTGTTCCAAATTGTGCCTTCTACGCGCAAGCCGTGGCGCCCACATTCCTACAAAAATTATTAAATTACATGTTTCATTTTAGATAAAAGGAGTAGTTTTTGGACTACTCCTATGTAATACAGCCGTGGACCATTTTATTTGTTCACAAACATTTATAGTTCAATAACATTTGGCAACACTAGAAATGTTTGGAGATAAATTGAAACTGTGGCAGCTCCCTGTTTAAATTAAAACAAATTCATGGAAGCTTAAAGAAACACAGAAAACTTTTGTTTCAATAGGAATTCAATTTGATAGACTTGTATGATATGCGGGGCATTCTAGGGTTTATGTTACCAACAGTGAGTTCGTAATATACATATGTAGGTATTGAATGATTTCGAAATTAACTGCTGTGAGTGCTCTATGGAGTAGCAAAATAGAGTAGTTTCGAAACTAGTCCCTGTGGGTACCCTTTGGATAAGTAACAGAGTAGTTTTTGGGTTACTTGGTCCAGCCCTAGGACATCGCAATGTAAATTGGACCATGTTTTTCCCATACATTTGGATTAGTTTTAGAGTAGTTCTCCTCCATTGTGGAGTAGACGTTGACATTAAAAATATATTTCCTTGTTTTATTATGATTTAAACTCGTGTCACTCTATAAAAAAACACCCTTTATATATGCAATTATATATGAACATATTTATATAGCATACATTAAGGGTAATCGGGCAGATATAACCCATAAATATTTTTTCTCATGTATGCATACAACCATGTATCCGCATATATGTATTTAAATATTAAATAAATATGAGTAGCATATGCAAAAAATATGCACATATATGAAAGCAATTTCGAGCATTGAACTCGTGTTCAAATTAGCAAATACCATATACTACTTCCACTTTGGCATTCTAACGAAATTGTTATTTTAACATGGCGATATTACTAAAGAAAAATATTTATATTTTCAATATTAAAATGTAAAATATAACAAAAAAAATAAAAGTTTCTGCTGTGCATTGAACTCGAGTTCAAACTAGCAAATACACTACTTCTATTTTGGTCTTCTAACGAAATTTTTTTAACATGGCGATATTATTGAAGGCAAATAGTTTAACTGCACTTCAAATTTTCAATATTAAAATGAAAAATATAACAAAAAAAATTTTAAAGCCTCTGCTGAGCATTGAACTAATGCCATGTTAAGTTTTTGTTGCATTTTAATTCATGTGCTATGTTTACTGGTCGACTACATGAGAAGTACGCACAGGCAATACCAGTATGCCATTAAGGAAATCAATTGCTGGTTTAATTACTAGTAATGAGGGTGGTGTTGGCTGAAGTGGTTAGCGCGTTGACTACTAAGCAAACAATGTCTTGGGGCCTGGGTACAAATCCTGGCCAGAGCAAGTCAATCAACATCATTAATTTCTCCAATGTACATTAGTGAGACATTGTATTAATTGTTGTCGGACTATTTAAGCGATGAAGGCATAGGACTGGTCACTAAAAAACTGCTCCGACAGCGGTTGATGCTGTTCCAAGCTAATGTACACAACATCGCCCTCCTTCGTTGATTAGCAGAAACATCGGCGAAGTAAAACAATTAATAAAATGCCTGCTAATACAGCTTAACAAAGTTAATTCGTCTACTTAACACCGGAGGCGCCTCAACACTGCTATAAAAATTAACATAACGCGCAAAGCAGAGTTGTGAAAGAGTTAAGTCTTCTAAATTTTCAACATCTTTCTTCTCTACCCTATCCCTCTCCCTGAGTTCCGGCACAGTGCACTGCATACATAGGGTTCATCCCCTGAGTGCTGGTCCTAATTAAAAAAAAAATTGTTATACCCCTTGGTAAAGTAAATCAGACGGTATACACATGATTTTGAAAAGTATGAAGTAATTTTTTTCTGCTTTTTAATGTAAAAAACGATTAAATTACAATCAAATCTTTGAGATTCAAATTGAGTTTTTTTTCTATATTTATCCTGTTTAGTTTTCTTGTCTTTGTTTTTCTTGTTTTATCTTTTTTTTTTTTTTTTTGTTGAATTTGTTGATTTCATCAAAAGTTGTGTAACTTTTATTTGCACTGTTGGTGTGTTGCATTGTCCATAAAACTATTTTTCATTTGCTATTTAACTGCTTTTTGGTCTAACACAACATGTTTTAAGTGTTGGAGCTGCTGCATTTACTTTTATTTTTATTTGTTTTGCTGTTTGCTGTTTTTCATTATTGTGTTTTTCTATTGCCACATACTTTTCATGGAATGTACGATACATTCAAAATTCAACTTTTATAATAATTTTATAAAAAGTCATATGTGGCTGGATATTGTGGCCAAGTGGTTTATTGTTGCAAATAAAACAGGAAAATATTTTGCAAAATTTTTGGAAAACAAGTTGAAATATTTATTTGTTTTCTTTCATTTTTCATTTTTCTATATTTGCTCTGCACAGTTTAAAATTGTATTTCAGACATTTTTCTGTCTTTTGTATTCAAAAAGCATTTAAAAATTCTACTTGACATAAAGCGTTTTATGGACTGTGTCAGTAAGCTTTATGACCAGCAGTGTTTAGTATTTTTTTTCTTTTCTGTTGCAATTAAAGATGCTTTAAAAGTAAAATAGAGGTAAAAACAGATATGAAAAAAAGAAAATTCCATTTTTGTTGAGATTTCTTCCAGTTTTAAGAGACTTAATGTTTTAGAAAATTAAAATGATACAAAAAAATGGCCAGTTTGATAAATATTTGTTAGAAAATAAATAATAAAGATAAAAATTATTTGAAGAAAACGGAAGGAAAGGAATGAAAAAAAATATTGAAACCCCAAAAGTTGACTTTAAAATTTCATTAAACAAGTTTTGCTATAATAATCACCTCAAAAACTAGACTAAAACTATATATACTCTTATATTAAACTAATAGCTCAGTTTATAAAATGAAGCAAAATTGTCTTGCACTATTGCTATACGTTGGCAAATTTGCAATACCTAAAATCGCAGTAGTCATATTCAAAATCGAAAAAAAACTAGGGGATATAGTCTTATATTAAACTAATAGCTCAGTTTATAAAATTAAGAAAAATTGTCTTGCATTATTGCTATACGTTTGCAAATTTGCAATACATAAAATCGCAGTTGTCATATTCAAAATCGAAAAAAAACTAGGGAATATAGTCTTATATTAAACTAATAGCTCAGTTTATAAAATTAAGCAAAATTGTCTTGCATTATTGCTATACGTTTGCAAATTTGCAATACCTAACATTGCGGTAGTCATATTCACAATATTGTACAAATTTTTTGCATCATAGGGAATCGTACAGAATCCCTAGAGTTAACTTTCCATCGATTTTGGTCTTGGTCTGAGATCTTCGGTGCCTGTTCATTGGGTAATTGGCAAAACGTATTATTTGGAAAAATAGCCAATTACCCTTTTCCCCAGAAAGCACAGCACCAAAATGTTGGATAGTCATTAAGATGCATAAACGAGCCTCCCGGGGGACCATGGTGCCGCCGTAGCTGATAGGTAGCATTGCTAGCCTAGTAGTCCGGACATTGTCGGTTCGATTCCGGCCCGAGATCTTGGGTGTTTTCTGCAGACAAGCTAAACGTTGTGATAGAAAATTAAAATAAAAATAAAAAAAACACAAATCACAAGAAATGCCAAATAAAACACATGAAAAAAATCTACGAGCGAGGAGTAATTTTTAAGCCAAAACTTTAGAAGAGATTGAACAAATTTTTTTTTACCAATCAACTGTGACTCTTAACTAAAAAGACCGAGCACAAGTACCAGAAATTTAGTTGGAAAAATTTCGTTGCAATTTAATATCTTTCTTTTATTCCCCAAAAGTGTTCTTTGGGAGTATGTGTGTGTGTGTATGTGTGTGTGTGTATGTGTGTGTATATCCATTGAAAACTTCAATAACGGAAAAAATTGCATGTTGTTTTAATTGTGGCAGCTACTTATTGGCTGGCGGTCATTAAAACTATTATCAAATTATGACAGCAATAGATATGAACAAAAACACAAACAACAAGCAATTGATACATATGGGGCACTCCACTTAAAGCGGACAAGTAAATCAGTTGCAAATATAAGATTTAAGAATAAATGTGAATACATTCCATTTATATATTTCCTCTCGAACGATATAGAAAATATTTTTTGGTGACATAAAGAAATTGTTAGCGAGCTACAGGAATGTGAAAATTTTAATTAACAACAGGTATGCTCTGCAGCAGCCCAAATGAATTGGCTTATTGGAAGAAATTCTATACTAAGCCTAGACTGCAAACTTCTATTATACAACGCGATCCTGAAACCAATATGATCCTATGGAATCCAGTTATGGGGCACTGCATCGAAAGAATTCAAAGGCGACAGAATAAAATTCTACGTACAATAACAGCAAAGATATGCTCTGTTTATAGTCTTGTTACTTCGGCTTAAAAAATTTTCTTTTAAATCTTGATAGAGGTCATTAAGTTATATGACCAACGCAGTCACAGTCAAATATTTAAAAAAAATTTAAAACATCAAAAATATTTCCAGTTTCGCCTTTTTATATGGAGAACACCATATTGTGAAAAACCCATACAGATTAGTACACATTTAAAATAACAATAAATAATTGGCCTAAAACGATTAAAAATTTATAAGCCAACCAAAATGCAAACAAAAAAATTTTACAATTTAGTTAAAAAAGAATATATATTAAAAATATATACCAGGCTTTAAGGAAATATATTCTGACGTGTTCATTAAGGACTAGTTTTAGACAGGTTTCTATAGGATAATCCTATTACCGGTTTTTATGAAACCATAACTGAGACTAGTACTTAGGAAACCACCACAGGACAAGTACCTTAAGTTTAGGTCTACGACCCATCACCGGGGATCTTAATTATGTCAATTGACCCCCTCTAATGACAACGCCATGTTAAAATTACCGGTCACTCTCATATAATGTTTCAAAACTCGAACCGGTTGCTAGTCCTTGGGAACTGGTCACCGATATTTTATTTTTGCTGATTTTCAATACGAATCATCTTAAGAAAAATCTTTAGATTTCAGTTCAAGACCCAAGTCTCTAGCTCTTCTAGTGTCTTCGGAAAAACGATTTCACGTACAGACGGATAGACGAACATGCCTCATTCAACTTCCATATCTATAAGGATTCAGAATATATATACTATATGGACCTCATATAAATATGTATTGTGGAAATTACACACGTAGTGACAACCCTATAAATACCCTTACCAATTTTGGTGAGGGGTATAGAAACACTAATGCAGAAAAATTCATGAATGCAGGGATGGAACTCACGTTTTTTTTTTTTTTTTTTTTTTTTTGTGTAGGACCAGCCCTCACGGGACGACCTCTACTTATGCCATGTATTGTTCCAGAACTAAAGAGAAAAGGTTGAAGGTTTACACAAAATTCTAATAAATCTCTGCTAATTATGTATGTATGTTAAATTGTAAAAAAAAATCCCACATACAAAAACTTAGTTTCGTTCTGATGTCAGCTTTTTAGTGATTTGACGCATACGCCAAAAAAACATTTGGAATAAAAAAAAATACAATTACAATTACACCGCTTCCGGCATTTGTTTTAAACAGAAATAAATGAAATATTTGTTAATTTTCATAAATCTAATTAAAAGAAAATATTTATTAATTTTGTGCTGCATACCCATTCCAACTGTCGTGTATTGCACAACTTTGTATTTCAAATTTAACAGTGTTTTTATAGCAAATTAATAGTATAGTTTTGTGCCGCATATGCTTCTTGTGCTACATATTTATACTACAGTGGTTCACCTCGATACAAAAAAAAAACAACAATTGTGCTATTCACCCCCTAGGATTAAAGATAATGTAAAAACAATTCAAAAATTATTTTTTCCACGCCTACAAATACCGCCCTTTTAGTATTTTGCTCACTGGGGGACACAGTCCGAACATAACAGTTTGTACATCGGTGTTCATATCCTATAAGCTTGGCAAAAATTTTCCAACAATTCTTTCCCATATTAGAAAGGCAAAAACAATTTGCCAATCTTACAGGTTCTCTAGAAATGAGATGGAATTGTACCTATCAAGAACTTGGTCCTTATTTTGATCTCAGTACTTTTTACGCCCGAAATCTTTTGGATAGGAACTTGGGCTTATTTTCACATTTGTGTTTTTGTGCGGATCTCACTTCTTTTTTCTAAGTTGATTTTGTATAAATATTTATATGTGTTACTTATCTGGGCCTACGTGTGTACGAAATTTCAGCTTTCTAGCTACACTGGAAATGCCATATACAAAGAAGGGGCACCATAGTCGCCCCTGATGAAAATTGCCCGTTTAAAAATCATTTTCGTTAATTTCTCATCAGCCCCTACCGGTGTACCAAATTTAAGCTTTCTAGCTCTACTGGAAGTGCCCCATACAAAGAAGGGTCATCCTAGTTCCCCCGCGTGAAAAGTCCCCGTTTTCAGATTTTTCTGGTTAATTTCTCATTAAGACCTACCTGTGTACCGAGTTTCAGCTTTAGAGCTATACTGTAAGTGCCCAATAATATTGATGAGTCAGTGAGTCATTGAGTCAGTGAGTGAGTTAGTGAATATGTACTAAAATATGGACTTTTCACACCTTAATATCTCGGGAAGCTTTTACGGTAGAACTTTCAAACCTGAGAGGTCACCGCTGTGTTGAGACCTTTTGTTTCAAGTTTCATTATAGTATGATCAAGAGGAGCAAAGTTATGAGGGGGGTAAAAACAGCTCGAATGGTTTCCTGTAAATATACTCACTGTGTGGCTAAACTTGGCCTGGCGCACTACAGTGCGCCTAGATTGGATTAAAAATTTTGAAGTATTTATTATTTTAATTTTTATACCGCGAACACAAAGTGAAGTAAGGGGCTGTGCACAGATTACGTAACGCTGTTTTCAGAGATTTTATACCCCCCCCCCCCCCCGTAACGCTTTTTACTAATTTTTCAGTGAAAAATTCCCAATCCGTAACAAATATTTAACCCCACCGCCCCTAAAGCATTACATAATATGTGCACAGCCCCTAATTTACTATTTTAAAGTTCAAAACCATTTGAATTTCTGGCGTTTAACGCAAAGAAAGTGAAGTGAAAACTAAACAAAAAAAAAGGTATAAAATCAAAGTCAAAGAAATTATTATGAATTAAAAGAAATAAGTTCAATGGAGATGTCAAAATTGATGTCAAAACAAACCTCTTATTATTTTGCAATCAAACTAGTAAACAACAAAAACAGCACTGATTCAAATGAAAATTAACGAAAGTAATAAAAATTCCAGAAAGTAATAAAAATATATTACAACAGACAGATTATATTGTGTTTGTTGTTGTTGTGCTTTTTTTTATTTAATTACACAAACATAATTTTTCTTTTTACTGCAATTTAATAGACTTTTTGACTGCATATCAGCTGCGTCTGGTTTATGCATTATTATGTTGTGGTCTGGCTTTGCAACATGCAACACCACAAATATATTGCAGCTTATTACGAGTGCAAATTACACAAATGTTGACAATAAACAGGTTATTTTCGGTCAGGTTTCGTTTTCTGGTTTACTTTTGTGTGCCATTATTTTTTTTTTTTTTTTTTTTTTGTGAGAAAGCATCATCAAAGAGAATAAAAGAATGATTAACAGAAATAAAGTGTGTGCAAGAGATGTGATGAAAGAAACACTACACCATTTATTCCACACAAACATTTTCTTTTAAATGTTTTAAACGCCTTGTCTGACTGAAATTGCTCTCTTTTCAACTGTAGCTGACGCACATTAGTGCATGATGATAAAGACCTGAATTGAGTTAAAGAAAAGTATAAGAAATAATTTCTTTCTTTCTTTTTTTCTTGCTTCCCAAAAAACATGAACACTAATATAAACGAGGAAATGAAATAAATAAATAAAATTTAAAAATAAATTACACAAAATAAATTGCTGAAAAAAAAAACTGTAGGCATAAGAAATTAATAGATTTTTAAAGAAAACATGGTGTAAAAAATTAAACTATTTACATTTTTAGTTAAACACACTCAAACAAATGAAATGAGAAGTGTAAATATTTAAATACCGTCGCTCAGCTCAACTAAATAAAAATAAGTCAAATAAAAATACTTAATAAGAAACGAAACTATTTTGGTTTATTAAAATTCAAATTTATAAAAATACATATTAACAAAATGTTCTTTAATTTTAAAGATTTTTTTAGCTGAGACATCAACCTTGCGTAATTTAAACAAAGAAAATGAATGAGTTAAGCTTGAAAAACTTGAAGAACTTTCCAAACTTTTGTAAAAAATAATAAAAAAAAGAAGTAAAATAAATCCAAATATTAATAGAAAAAGAAATTAATAATAATATTGAAGAAAAACAACAAAAACCTTAACAAAATGCTTTACCAAAAGCTCAGACACAATCTTATGATATTTAGTTTTGCCATCAACCTACTGCTGTGCCACAAACCCTACTCAATACAGGCCAATGAATTAATCAATTCCACGTTAAATGCGGACCACCCTTTACCTACTGCGTCTGCTGGCAACATAACAATTTTGCATGAAGTCCATGAGGAAGGATTTTCGACCAAAAAAGATAAAACACTAAATTCAGATATATTGGGCCTGAAACCAGCTAAAAAGAAATCGTATACTCCACTAGATAAATCCTCGATTTATGAAAAAGCCAAACCTATAAAAGATTTGGAATTACATCCGGTTATATTTGATTTTAATTTGGGTGACCTGGAGGATCTCGAGCACGAGTCCTACAAGAAAAAAGATTTAAGTGCCGAAGAGAAATTGTTACTCAGGGATTCGGCAAATGTGGAAAATATTACCACCTTAACCTACACCGATGTTCTAAAGAATCCCGACTCGGATTCGCTGCAAGATGATTTAAATGTTCAGGTAGATTTTGTGGCAACCACAATGGAAACCTCCTTGAAATCCTACACAGATGGCGGCACAACACCCAGTCCAACTCCGAGCATTAATTTAAATTTAGTCTCCTCTACTACGCCCAGCTCGTATGTGGTCACTGTTAGTCCTCATATTTTCAAGATTTTGAAATCCAAATCTGTTAAAAAGGGCCGTGAACTTTTGAAGCATGACGATCTGCACAAAGGTTTAAATAATCACAATAGTTTGGATCATTATCTAACACCTGCCGATAATTCGGCGGAACATAATGCCACCGCAGAAAGTCGCCAAATGGCTAATGTTTTTCAAATTTTAACCAATTTATATGATCATTTCTATTGGCAGCCATCTGATATAAGAAATAAAGTCTCTACCGGCTGTGGTTTGGAGCTGCAGGCCTATTTGACGGCTTTGCATGGCAACTATCATTGGGCCCAAAGGGGTAAGTAATATATTGATGGAAATTTTGTTTTGATTTAATTTTTTTAAATATTAAATTTGTTTAGAAAAATTCTGAATTTGAATCGGAAAATCCAAATTGTCTTCTTAAAATAAAAACACTTGACTTTCTTAAACAATTTTTTTTATTTTATACTTTCGTTTTATGATTTCGATTTATAGGGTAGTTTTTTTTAACCCTCATTTATCTGTCTTCAAAGGACCCTCATTCAGAACTTTTTTTATATTTTTGTAGGTTTGTTCATTGAAGTTTTTCCCTTTGACTTCTTTTTGTGCGAGATCTTTTCGTTTTTTGCCTTTTGGCAAGTTATTTTTTTCTTTTAATTGGCTTTTCCATTTTTTTAATTTATAGTAATGTTTTCTGTTTTGACCGTTTTATTTCTTGTTTAAGCGTATTTTTTTTTTATATTTTTTTTTTTTATTCTTTTAACTTTTTGTCTGATTTTTTAAATTTTTCGTGTAAGAAATTTTTTTAAGTTATAAGCTTTTTCATCTTAGCGATTTGTTTAAATTTTAGTTTTGGCGGTTTTTCCGTTTTATAATTTTTTTTTTCTTTTAACGGTATTATCTATTTCAAATGTTTCGTATAAGTGATTTTTTGGTTTTGAACCTTTTTCATTTTCGCGATTTTTTTTTAAGTTTCAGTGATTTCTTTCCCCTTTTTGACGGAGATTTAGTTTTAGTGAATTCGTTTATTTTTACCGTTTTCTATGTGTTGTTTTTACGACTTTTATCGTTGTAATACCTTTTTTTGGAAAATGTTTAAACTTAAACGGTTTTCTTAGACTTTTTTTCTGACAACTTGTTCTGTTTATGGTGTTTAAGTGTATTTCTTTTCTATTTTGTCGAATTTTTCGTTTTTTCCTATTTTGGTCGTTTCTCAACTTTACCAATTCATCATTTTCTCTTTATTTAGAGTTTCTCTTTCGTTTTGGGGAGTTTTTCGTTTTATTTCTTTTCGTTCTGTTAATTTGTTTAGACTTTCTGCCTTTTAGCGCGCTCTACTTTTTGTTTTAGCGATTTTAGCCCTATTTGGGGGACTTTTCTCAATTTTTAGGAATTGTCATCATTTCCATCATTTATTTATCCATTTTAATTATTTTGGAGTTTTTATCCGTTTTAGTGATTTTTCTTTAGTTTCAGCGAGTTTTTTCCAATTTAGCTATTTTTTTATTTCAAAAGTTTTCGTCTTTTTGAAATTTTTTTTTTCGTTAAGGGTACTTATTACTGCTTCGATAATTTCGGTCTATTTCGCTGTTATTTCAGTGATTTTCTCGCTTTATTGTGTTCTCCGTTTTAATGTTTCTTTTTTTGTTAAAGCGAATACTTTAGTTTTAGCTTTTTTAGATTTTTAACTTCTTTTTCACAAAGCTGATTTAAATTGTCCTTTTTGGTAATTTTCCCGTTCTAGCGCGTTTTAGAGTTTTAGGGGTTTCTTTGTGTTGGAGAAGTTTGGGCAATCCTTTGATTATTTATCTACAACCATGTAAACAAAACCTGTACATAAAGACGAAAGTTATGTCCTTTTTTAACACAAAAGGACTAAAAGTCATGGTATCATTTTGTACTAAAAGTGTTAGGCTTTCAAATTTTCCTATGCCGGTTAAACTCTTCAGCCGTGAAAATGTATATTTATGAATTAAATTTGTTCTTACTACACAGAGTTTCTTCATGTAAATGATCCTTTAGGCCTTGATGGATTTCTAATTAAGAACTGTAGGCAAAACAAATTTCCTTTTTTCGTATAGAAATATTTCTTATTTGACTTTTTAATTTATTTCAATTAATTTATTTTTACTGAGTTATTTCAGCTACTTTAGGGTTTCTTTTTTTTAACATCATCAAAAGCCAACAATAAATTATTGGTCAGTGAACAATTTCAGTATTTCAGAGGCTTAAATTAACATTTTTAATTTTAATTTTAATCAAAGCAACAATCATCGATGTGGGGTATAAATTATAATAACTTGAAATCCTTTAATACAAAATATCGTTTTCCCTTAGCTTACGACTCATCCGGGCGCTATAGAGGACAAATATTTTTTGGTAACGACAAATGGTTGGGCCAAAAACAAAATTGCTATGAACTCAATCGCCAGCTAGATCCAGAGAAGCGAAAACATTTCGAATTTGAATTCTACGCCGGTTTAGTTGCATTTAATTTGTCTCTGCCCGAATTGTTGCAATTTCAATTGCAAATCGGCGAATGTCTACCCAAGTCCTGTACGTCGCTAGATGTACAGCATATTTTAGAACTAGATCCTCATGCTCAAATGTTGATCAGCCTGAATGCTTCCCAGCTGGATGAGGTGAAAATTTTAAGAGTGCGCACAGTGCCTGGTATTTATAGTTACTGGCGTGAATTGAGATTTCAAATATTTGCCAGCTTTCTGCTCACTGTTGTCCTGTTGGTTTTGGCAGCCACATGGTTTCAAGCCAAACTAACACAAAACCAGCTAAATCAAGCTCCAATAGCCGTAATAAGCGGTGCGAAAATAGACGCTCCCGTAATTCATCATATTTCGGGAGAAAATGGAAAAACTTTTGAACTCTATCAAATGTCCAATTTGAGCGATAATAATAATGTGGTCGATATGGAAACAGAAGTGAATGGAAAAATATCATCAGCTTCACAAACTCAATATACAATGCCACAGGATGTGAATGGCAATGGAAATAGTTGCTCGACTCATATACAGGATGTCGAATATCGAATAGAACCCATAAGTGATGCAATCGGAGGCGTACGATCATATGAGGCTAAACAGCCTTTAAGTAAGTTTGAATAATTTGTTTTCCGAATAACCGAATTGGTAAAAAATAAATTTAATTTTTTCGTTTTGCAGGTCTGCATGAGCAACTGTTGCTGTGTTTTGCTTTCCAAACAAATGCCAGTTCCATAATGAGTATTGATCAACAGAAAGATGTAAGTTTGAAAGTCGCAAGACTAATAATTGTTTAGGGTATTAAGCTGGACTAAATCTAGACTAAGACCAAACTACAACTACAATTAGGATACAACTTAAACTAAGACTTATAACTAGGCCTAGACATAGGCGTGTATTTATACCTAGAACTAGACCTAGGCATAGACCTAGACCTAGAGCTAGACATAGACCTAGACATAGGCATAGACCTAGACATAGATATAGACATAGACATAGACATAGACATAGACATAGACATAGACATAGACATAGACATAGACATAGACATAGACATATACATAGACATAGACATACCCCTAGACTTAGACCTAGACATAGACCTAGACCTAGACCTAGACCTAGACCTAGACCTAGACCTAGACATAGACCTAGACATAGACCTAGACCTAGACATAGACCTAGACCTAGACATAGACCTAGATATAGACATAGACATAGACATAGACATACCCCTAGACTTAGACCTAGACATAGACATAGACCTATATCTAGACATAGACATAGAACTAGTCCTAGACATAGACCTAGACATAGGCCTAGACATAGACCTTAACATAGACTTAGACCTAGTCCTAGACCTAGACCTAGCCACAGACATAGACCTAAACCTAGCCATAGACCTAGACTAAGACCTAGACATAGACCTAGACGTAGATGTAGACGTAGATATAGACCTAAACATAAACCTAGACATAGACCTTAACATAGACTTAGACCTAGACCTAGAACTAGCCACAGACATAGACCTAAACCTAGCCATAGACATAGACCTAGACTAAGACCTAGACATAGACCTAGACGTAGATGTAGACGTAGATATAGACCTAAACATAAACCTAGACATAGACCTGAATATACATAGATCTAAACATAGACATATACCTAACCTAGACTTAGACTTATGCTTTTGCTTTTAGCTGGACTTTGACATAGACTTAGGTATGAACTTAGACGTAACCATACATCTGGACTCAGAACTAGGCTTAGCCTATATTTCTTCTATTAGTTCTGCACACAAGCAGTAAATCTTTAAAGACTAGTGTAACTGATGTACATATTCTTAACCTCTCCAAATGCTATAAATTTTGATGCTAAATTACATTTAATGTTATTGACTTTGTAAATCTTCTTTGATTGTCGTTTTCTTTTCTCATTACATTTATTTGTATTTCTTATATTAAGTTTTATTTTATCTTTTTACGAGTATGTCGTTTATTTATAACCAAAAAAAAAAAAAAAATTATCTGTCATAAAAATCAACGCTCTTAATCCAAAACATTTGTTATTTCCATTCCTGTCTTTTTTAGACACAAACATCCTGTGTACATGGTTTACGCGTCATATCTGTTTTATGGACAATAATGGTGCACACATATTTGCAAATATTTAATATTGGAGAAAATCGAGTAAATATTAAAGAATAGCAAAGAACAATAAAAACGATATACATACATATACATATATAGATTTCCTGTTTCCAAAAACATAAAAAATCGTGTACAAACACAGCACATCATGCTCGTTTTTTGGTTTTATTTGAAAGCATTTATTGAATGAATTTTATTTAAAGGTTTTCTATTTATGTTTAATTATCATTCTTTTTTCTTTAAAGAAATGTATTTTTATCATTTTTATTAATTTTCCCGACCTCCTTTCTATTTCCTTAGTTCAGACGTATCACAGTCGAACGTTCGCCCTGGTACCAAGTTGTTGGCAATGCAACATTTTCTGTCGATACATTTTTCTTTATAAGTGGCTTTTTGGTTACTCTATTATACTTGAAAAGCAATAAAAAGGATTCAGAGGCTACAATAAAAAACACCAAAAAAGGTTTTATGGATGCTGTCGTATTGGTTGTCTATCGCTACATACGCTTAACGCCAGCATATTTGTTTGTAATATTTTTCAATGATTTTGCTACGAGGTAAGTTGAGCTCTACAAAAAGAAAATATTGATGATTATAAAGAACGAATACAAAAAAAAAAGTGATGTGCACAGAAATAAAACTTCAATATTGAAATGGATTTATTTTCATTTAACACAGGCAAACCTTTGACAGTTCAGTGTTCCAACCCACTGTCTGGCCAAATACCTGCAGCAAATATTGGTGGCGCAACATATTGTATATAAATAACTTCTATCCATTAAATGAAATCTGTATGATATGGAGCTGGTATATGGCTAATGATATGCAATTTTATATCATGGCTACCATATTGCTGGTATTGTCTTCAAGGTAAATCGAAAGAGAATTAAAAGGAAATAAAAAAATTATTACAAAAAGAATTTGAAATTTAATAAAAAAATGCCACACAAAATAAACGGCTAAGTAGGAATAAATTTAGAAATATTTAAAACTAGATAAAAATAATTTATTAGAACAGACTAAACTAGAATAGACTGGAATAGGATATACTGATTAAACAGAAACGGTTATGTAATTGAACCTCAATACTATGACAAGTGTTTTGAGTTTTGAGCAGTTTAAGAAGTTTGTTATCTTGTCATCAATGACAATGACGACATTAATACTATAACAAGTATGTTCCTTTTTAATTACACGAGTCGTGTCCTAGTTCTGATGCCAGTTAATATTATGTTAAATATATTAATTTTTATCTCATAAAAGGTGTCATCATCACAATGTAAAGTTTTACAATTCTGACTATCTTGTCATTAACATTAATGATGAAGTTAAAATTATCTAGTGTTTTCTTTTTTTATCTTATGAGTTTTTAGTGTCATAAGTGTGAGGATAAACTTTACATATTGTAAGATGTTTCATCTTGTCATCAACGATAATGATGAGACTAATACTATTACAAAATGTCATAGTTTGTTATCACATAAATCGCTTCGTTTATTTTTATCATGTTATAGTTGTGTTTGTCTCCCTTAACATTATTTGGTCATCTTGTCATCAATACAATGAATTGATTATTTTATTGTCTCATGAGTTCTTCGTGTCATAGTTGTAATGACAGTAAATACTATGAAATATGTGTCTTATATAAATCGTCAACATTCAACGGTTATGATGACAGCAATTATTTCAGGTGACTTCGTTTTTTATCTCATAAGTTTTGTGTGTCACAAATATGAGGTTAAACATTGTAAAAGATTTCTTATTATGTCATTAACAATAATTATGACACTAATACTATTATAAAATGTTTTAAAATTTTTATCACATAAAATGCTTCGTTATTGTCATCCCGTCATACATGAAATGTCAGACTTTACATTAGTTAGTCATCTTATCATCAAAGATACGGATGACATTATTCTCACTGTAATTCTTTTATTTTTTATAACATAGAAAATTTCACCGTGTCATGTCAATTTGTTAGTCATTTTGTCATAAATAGCAATGATGACAATCATGTCATGATTGGAGTGATTTCAGAAAAGAAATTTTAATTTAAATATTCTTGCAATTAGATATATATTTTCTTTTTAAAATTTACTTTGTCTTGATATCAAATTAATTCATCGATTATAATATAATATTATGACAAGTTGTCATCAGACTTGTGACTAGCATAAAACAAGTTAGCTAGGGAGAAACTAGACCAGCCGTTTAAAAACTTGTCTAGACTGTAAGACTGTAGTAAGACTAAACAATAATAAGACCAAAACTATTCAAACTATAGACACAAATCACATTTTCAACTCTGTAGTAAAATATTTTTAATAATTTTCTATTTTAAATACTTTGGGTAGATACCTTAAAACAATGATTCTGACCATCTCTACATTTTTGATATCATCATGGGGCATATCAGGCATAATCTCCCTACATTATCATTACACTCACAAGGTAGCTAAGCCTTTTGAGTCTTTTGATTTCTTATATGACAAGCCCTGGCAACGAGTGGGTCCCTATATAATGGGTAAATAGTTTCCATACGAAATAGTAAAATTAAAATTAAAAATTATGTTAATTTATTTGTAATTTGAAAGGTATGCTCGCAGGCTATATTATTTTCAAAGTGCGTTCACCGCCTAAAATTTCACACCGCCTAAATAATTTCCTGTGGTTTTTCAGTTTGGGTTTGATTTTGCTGATTATATTTGGTGTGTGGGGGGGTGAGCTAGATGAAATGACAACAGCCTTTTATGTGAGCATCGGGCATACGGGTAAGTGATCCTGTTTATTTTATTTTTTTTTTTTTTTTGTAATGATTAATCTTATAATTTGCAAAAATTGTTTCTTTTATAGCCTTTGGCTTTAGTTTAGTTTGGATAGTTTTATCCTGCTGTTGGAATCTCTCGCCCACCATGAATCGCATTTTATCGTATCGCTGCTTGTGGCCCTTATCACGTCTCACCTATTGCACATATTTGATACATCCGGCCATTATGCTGATCACCGCCTATCGCATGGACGGCACCATACACATGAATAATGTTTTAATATTGATCATATTTCTCGGCAATGCTGTGATCTCTTTCATAGTGGCCTTTTTTATATCGGTGGTATTTGAAGCGCCGGTTATACGGTTGCTTAAGATCATTTTTCGCAAATAGTAAAGTTAGTTTTTACATTTAGAAAAATTATTTTCTTTAAAATTCTAGTGACTGTTTTATATATATATATTTTTTTTTTGTGTAATCATAATTTTAATTTAGTGTGTACGCTTAGGTTAAAGGTTTAAAGGTGATTTAGTTTAAGTTTCTACAAATTTGTTTGATTCGAAATCTATTCAGCTAAATTTTTTTGTTATGAAACAAAAATTAAAATAATTTTATTCTTTTTATTAGCTGTAATTTGAAACTGTTATGTAAATATTAAGTTAGGTGTGACATGTATTATTTTAAAAAGAGAAAATAAATTTTTTTAATAAGAATAAAAAAAATTTTTTTAAAGTATTTTTAATAAAACATGCGCAAGAACTTAAGTTTATAAAAAGTCATTTAGTTCTGTAAACTAATTGAGACTTACAGCAGCATTCAAAACGTCTTAGTGTGAAGAAAAAAAACTAATAAACCATTGTCTTCTTCTAGGTGTCCGATGCAATAAAATCAAATATTTCAAAATAATTTCCATTAATTTCATGGTGTTCTTTTTAATTGAAGCTTTAGAAAAAAAATTGGATTCTAATTGCAAATAAATTTTATAATAAGGTAAATGGGCAGTGCCACGCCCAGACAAAGCTAATATAAATTTTAACTACTTCAGATTAATTGATTCTGATTAAACTTAAGACACAACTTCCCTAGACTATACAATTTATTGACAACAAAAGTGGGCACATCTACGCTCCTACAAAAGAAACATTCATTATCAGCTACTTTTACTTAACCGATTCTAATGAATCTTAACACACACCTTCTGATTATTTGGCAATACAATTCGTTGATGATTAAAGTGGGTAGAGAGACGCCCATTAAAAGTAAATCACCGTTTGCAGGTAATGCTACATAACCAGTTGTTATGAAACTAAAGCAATGTACAGACGATTGGCAGATCTTACAGTATTGTCAGAAAAATGTTCAGAAAATGCCTGACAACCGTCTGATCTTACAATTTTTGTCTTGCAACGTTGCAAGAAAAAGCATTGTCAGTTCATTGTAAAACAATAATATTGTCAGACATCTGACAGTCGTGAGAACACTCTACTACTTTGCCATTGTCAGATAAATGTCAGACATTGTAAGCTCTTTTTTATTGGCAGCTGTGTTTAAATTAATACATCTGACAATGGCACCATTGTAAGATAATTTTTCTATTGGCAATGCTGTCCGTAAATACGATTATTAAAAAACAACAATTATTATTTAACAACGCATCTGGCATTTTTTCCACACAACAATCTGACAACCGTGTAAACTGATAATTTTTATTGGCAGATAAATTTATTGTCTGACAATGAAATTGTAAGGTTTTCTTACAATCGTCTGAACTGACAATTTACCTTTTGGTAACAATTTTTCATTGTCAGTACGTTGTCAGCATATTGACATATTTTACACACATCATTAGGTCGTCCGACAATACAACTTATTGACAACACAAAAATTGGGCATTGCCACAAACTAAACATTAATTTTCCGCTAATTATGCTTTTAAATTTTCTTATGAAACTTAACACACTTCATAAGGTCGTCTGGCAATACAATTTGTTGATAACAAAAGTGGGCTGACCCACGCCCATTCAATGTTAACTTCATATTGCAACTATTACCTCACATTGATTTTTAAAAAAACTTTGCAGAAACCTTTAGTGATAAAAAAGTAGGCATTGTCACGCCCATAAAAATTTAATGCTCTTTTTAATTTCACTTCTAATGAACCAATTGTCATAAAATTTGGCGCACACCTGGAGTTCACATGAAAATAGAATTTAATAACCGAAAAACTGGGCAGTACCACGTCCCTACTCAGCAAGTATTCTTGATCTCTTGATCCTGATAGCTTTACTTTCGATTTGTATGTTTTTTCTTATGAATTCTAATTAAAATAATTATATAAAAAGCAATTAAATAAAAAGCACTGCCTGCTTTAGGGCACTTGGTAATAAATTGCAATATAATTGTTGTAAACGAAATTGCTTCTGTAAAAATCTATTAAAAATATGCTAAATCATTTTCCAAATGCCTTATTATTATGTTAATTACTTTTTGTTTTAAAAATTTTCTAATTAAGACTAATTTAGGCAATATATTTTCATTTAATTAATTTTTTTTTAGCTTAAGAGACTTAACAGAATAAATTTTTCCCATATTTTAAAGAAACACTTTTTAGTGCTTTACTTTGTCCTAACAAACCACCAACAGCTTGTAATTTTACACTACAACAAATAAGAAGTAGCAAAAATAATAACAATATATTTGTTAAAAAACATTTACAAACGTCATAAAAATTTTAACTAACATGATTATTACATATAAATTGCAGATTTTATTATGAAAACTGTCTAAAAGTATTCTATTAAATAATAAAAACGGCTGTTAGACGCTGTTACCAAACAGCAAAAACGCACATGCATACATGTGAGATAATATTAGAATAAAAAACTGTTTTATTACACTTTCATTACCAGAATTAGACTTAATAAAAATATATATTTTTTTTTTGGCAACGTAGATGAGCTGACAAGTAAATACTTTAAGGCGTAAAATATATGAAAGAAACCTGCCTACTTTAAGGCTGAGAAAAGTATTAGTAGAAGTAAATAATCAGAAAAATGAATATAAATAGCATACATAAAGTTCATTTAATAAGAGAATTTATAGTGTCATACTAGTCACAGTTATTATATGAAATATTGGGCAAATTTATATTGTAAACGACAATCAGACATGAACATTTTAGTTTTCTATAAAAATCAAATATGTCACTTTAAGTAAGTGTTTTTGTGTTTTTCCTTTCACAGATTCACTTTATTTTATATTTTTAAGCTTTAAAGCAATAAAACCTTCATAGATTCTCTCTTAACATCTTTTAAAATCGTGTCCTTTAAAACAATTGCCTACTTTAAGGTGAAAAAAAATTTTTTTAAACAATATTTAACGAAAAATAAAACAGAAAA
Source organism: Lypha dubia (assembly GCA_947311025.1). Taxonomy (NCBI): domain Eukaryota; kingdom Metazoa; phylum Arthropoda; class Insecta; order Diptera; family Tachinidae; genus Lypha; species Lypha dubia. The sequence continues at coordinate 4,026,208 of OX371262.1, read as the reverse complement.
TCACATACTGAAGTAAACATTTAATATAAATAATCTTTAAATAAAAATTTTAAATATTTAAATATTTCCATTCAAATCATCAACACAAAAATATACAAATGTAGAAATTTTTATATAAAAAGAACAAAACAGCAGCAGCGTCAATTTCTAATGGTTTCAACATCATCTAATCCTCTGCTATACAGAAATGTATTTTATCTTCAACGTGCATATATTTACGGTTGAATACACTATTAACCCACTTAATATTCAAGCAACATTTATTACAAAAAAAAATCCCCATACGGTATACTTTAAATTTTACAATATTTAGTTTTACAATCGATTTAGTATCCCAAATATCATAAACATCACATTATATGGATTCACCGCCCTCAATACAAAAAATTGGAAATTACTAATTTCGAGTATGGACAATGCTGTACATCTGCTATGTGGTCTAGAACCAACACTGTCATTCTACTCTATGATATTTTTTATATTATTGTGTTCATTGTTTTATAGAGTCCAGTTTATTTCCTTTCTTTTTATTTGTAGCCTGAGTTCATTTGCTTTGATATACTTCTTTACCATTTACCCATTTTATGCGAATGTTTATATTCCATTTCATTGAAAATTTTACTTTATTATTAACTTATTTATTCTTTTAAAAAAATCTGTCTACATTATATTGTAAAATGAAATCTTGCACTTGTGTCTTCTTATGAAACATTATGATACACTTTTTTGTTTCATTGAAAACATAAAAAAGTTGTGAACAATTTTTCCGGTCTTTACAAACTTAAACAAAAAGTTTTTTGAAAACTTTGAAAAACTTTACCTTCATTTTTTACAAACAATTGTGTTGTATCATTTTTTAGTTTTTTTTTTCTCTTTTATTCCAATATATTTTACTCAAGAGGATTAAGTAAAAATAAAATATTTGTTTATAAAATGTTTACAAAATGATAACATATTTTTAAGCGTATTTAAAGGCTTTTACAAAACAAAAACAAACAACTAATTTAACTCAATATCGTAGGTATATGAATATTTTGTAGAAAAAAAAAAGTTTTAAAATGTGTTATACTCGTATATCATTTCTAAGAAGAGGGATTTATGTTAATTGCTGTTTTAGGTGGTTAAATAATTAATATTATAAGAAATTTATTTTTAGCTAAAAAAAAACACATATGTAAATGTTATAACAATTACAAAAATTTTAGAAGAAGTGTTTATAAGTATTTAATTCTCTTTAAAATAAGCTAAACTAAACTGAAAAAATCTTGTGATACTGCAATAATAAAACCCTGTATTCAATTATGCAAAGACATTGATCTTGAAAATAGGCAACATTAATTTTTTACTTTTAAAAAAGTATGCAATATATTTTTGTGAAATTCTGTGTAACTTATTTATATATAAAAGCAAGTGCAATGCTAAAATAGGCGAAAAATCGAAAAATATCGTGTCTGTGCATGAACATTTTTAAGCCATTTTAATGGGAGCGCAGAGACAGCAGTACCAGATGAAAAAACAAAAATATTTAAGCGTCTATATGTCTGTCTGAAAACAGTATGCAACTGATTTAGTTATAAAAAAATTTATTTCGCAACCAAATAAAGAAAAAACAAAAGTATACTTTTAGGTGTTTATTTGTGTTTTTACACAAATCCTACCAATTTCTTTGCAAAATTTAAACAGAATTCTTCTTAGAACTTTGTGCTTTGTGTTTGCATAATCCCTCCTGCATTGTCCTAATACACCAACCTTAAATTATAGATACTAATTTACTAATGTTTAAACAACTTTTTCATACCCAACATTTGCCCCTTATTAACACATTCGTACGTTCTTAGTACTCCTTTCTAGTCTAGGCCACGGCATGATTATGTCATTACACCCAAAGGAAATTTAGATTTCCAGATTATTGCTTTAGCATTTTATTTGTTCATTTCTTTTTGTCCATTTTTTCATTACACACCACTTGGCGTTAAGGTTTTAAAATAATTGGAAAGTCGCCGCTCGCTCGTTTTTGTGCTAAAACATCAACAAGATTTTTATTTAACAAAAAAAAAAAATAAAAAGAAAATACGATTCGAGAAATAGATAATAAATGATGGTGCCACTCTGCTGGATATAATTAGTATTTGTGTTTGTCTTGGCATGAATCATTTGTTTTGTCTGGCTGTGGGCTGACCAACACTGACTGACCAGCATGGCACTAATCTAGAGTGTGTATACGTGTTGTAGTGTTAAAGTTTGTCTTGACACTACAGGATTAGTGGCAAAACGATTAGTTTAAAATCTGAAGTTATGTGCTTGTGTTTATTTTCGATTGAATTTTGCTTCAATCCTTTTCTTTTTTTGTTTTTTTTTTATAAATTGCTAGATTTTTCACTTTAATGGATTCTAATTACTTTTCGCAGTTCTTAGTAATTTTAAGATTTGAGAGTTGCCAAACAATTGTTTTGAACTATCTGCCATTATTTAAGACATTTTCGGAAACTATTATCTAATTTTTCGTAATAGTCTTATTCACAAGAAAAAAAAATACTTTTGCGAATTTATTTAACCCCTCTACCCTACCCCTTCATTAGCCTTTAAAAAATCAATAATATTTTTTTATAATTAACGAATATGATCTAAGAAATAAGTTACTTCATAATATAAGATTATATTTTCACTGCTAATTCCAAATATCGAGTATAAAAAATTTGAAGAATAATATAGCATATTTTTCAGCTCAAAGGGGAATGTATTAAATGTTGCCTACTTTCAGGCACTAGAAATAAACATAACATTTTAATTAATTTACTTTGCTTTGTAATTAAATTCAATTACAACTCTCTTCTTATTTATTTAGCTTTTTTCAATACAACATTTTTTTCTTCTTTTTTAAACCAGACCATAAACCGTTTTTGATATCCTTGTCTTCTGGAGTTAATTAGCACACACACACACATTTTTGTCCCGTTTGTAATTGCCGCCCGTACTTTTATTTGGAACTATCACTTAAGCTTTGTATTAAAAGATATTTAATTAATTATTTCTTAATGACGGAAGGCATGATTTCTTTTTTAGCTTTTTTTTTTTTTTTTTGTTTACGACATCATTAGCAACTTCTGTGAAAAAGACATAAAGACAATAGCAGAATTACCGAGATTTATGAATTAATTATGAAGGCAAATTTAATTGAGGTAATTAGAATAAAGTATATGAAGAGTAACGCAAATTTATACAAAATAACAAAAGCAAATTAATTAACATAGAAAATTTATAAAGAATCAAAGCTTTTGTTTGCAATTATCTCTACCATAAAGGGGGCAATTAAAACTTGTTTGAAGTTCCTCAAACCACATATGAAAGATATGTATTTGACATGTATTTATGTACAATTTTCCTTAACACACATTCCGACCGAAACAAGACTCATGACAAATTGAATAACCAATAGAAAATGTTTTCAGCAAATGAAATTTACTACACAACAACTCCATTTGCATTTTTGAATAATAATTTTTTTATAGAAACAAATAATTTAGAAACTTTAGTAAAATCTTCTTTAAGCAAAAAAAAACTTATACGGAATATATAAAACAAAATGCAAAGGTCAGGAATTATTTTTTAAAGAAACTTCTGAGCATTGCAAAAATTTTGTAATAAAAGTTTTAAATAAAATTCTAAGCATTGGACATTTTTTTTACAAAAAAATTCTATTCGTTGCAAACAAGTTTCTTAAGAAAAGTCTATGCATTGCAAAAAATTTTTATAGGAAATTATATAGATGGCAAAATATATCTAATTATTGCAAATATTTTGTAGTGAAAATTCTGGGTATTGCAAAAATTGTTTAAAGAAACTTAGAAATAAAATAAGTCATTGAAAAAGGTTTCTAAAAAAGATTTAATGCATTGGAAATTTTCAAAAGAAAATGCTATGAAATGCAAAAATTTTTCTCTAGAAATTTTACAAAGTACAAAAAACAAATATTTTCTATGCATTGCAAAAAAATTATTTAAGAAAATTTTATGAATTGGAAAAATTTTTAACATTTAATGTAACATTTCAAAAATTTTCTAAGATAAACTCAGACAATGCTTAAAATGTTCTAAAGAAAATTCTAGGCATTGTAAAAATTTTATAAAGAAACTGTTATGTACTGCAAAAATTTTCTAAAGTAAGTTTTTTAGCATTTGAAAAATTCTACATTGGAAATATTTTGCTATTGAATACTTTTGGTATTGCAAATTTGCAATGGCATAACCTGGTTATGGAAATACCATAAATCTTTTATCTATTCACTGTTATATTGAAATATAATCGCTGTAATATTGTTCATGTTGATATGAGGCTTTTCAATTTCCCCACTGGACTAATTGTGACAAAAAAATGGAAATAATTTACATACATAGATTTCATTTATAGCAGCCAGCTCTTTTAATACAAACGAAACCAATCAGAAAGAGTTTTTCAATTTTACGCATATTTATCCTTTTTTGTTTAAGCCTATTTTGCAAACTACTCACTCAAATTAGTTGAAAGAACAATATGCAGATGACAACACACTATTGTGTTGACAAGCAATTATTATTATTTTTTTCTTTGTTTTGCCTCAAATAAACCAACAACAACAGGATTAAAATTCTACAATTGCTGTAGATATTAGTGGCTGTCGTAAAACAAAACTAGCTCGTATTGTTTGCAAATTTCAAATTCATATACAATAAAAACCAGGAATATTTTAAACACACTCTGCCTACATTCAACTTGCTCGCATTCATATTCAATCATTAAAATAACACCAACACAACGTACACACGAGTATATGTAAATATCTGATACGAAATGAATGCATGCATGTGCCCGTTATAACATGCATATGTATAGAAATGCTGTTAATATGGATGCAACATGAATTATAATGATTTCGAATGTGTAACTGTTAACAAGCAACCATTAACACAAAATCACTAACTGATTGTAAGTTTCTTACTAGCAAAGTAAAGGATATACATACAACTATAGATGTACAACATACATCTAGGCGCACAGTAGTGCGCCAGGCAAGTTCGGCCGCACAGTGTGTATATTTACACGAAACCATTCGAACTGTTTTTCCCCTCACATGACTTTGCTCCTCTTGATCATAATATAATGAAACTTGAAACATAAGGTCTCCCTACAGAGGTGACCTCAAAGGTTAATTTTGAAAGTTCTACCGTAAAAGCTTCCCGAGATATTAAGGTGTGAAAAATCCATATTTTAGTACATATTCACTAACTCACTCACTGACTCATCAATATTATTGGGCACTTACAGTATAGCTAGAGAGCTGAAACTCGGTACACAGGTATGTCTTGGTGAGAAATTAACCAGAAAAATCTGAAAACGGGCACTTTCCACCCGGGTTGACTAGGGTGCCCCTTCTTTGTATGGGACACTTCCCGTAGAGCTAGAAAACTTAAATTTGGTACACAGGTAGGTCCTGATGAGAAATTAACGAAAATGGTTTTTAAACGGGCACTTTTCATATGGCGGACTACCATGCCCCTTCTTTTTATGGGGCAATTCCAGTGTAGCTAGAAAGCTTAAATTTCGTGTACAGGTAGGTCCTGATGAGAAATTAACGAACATGATTTTTAAACGGGCATTTTTCATCTGAGGCGACTATAGTGCCCCATCTTTTTATGGGGCACTTCCAGTAAAGCTAGAAAGCTGAAATTTCGTACAAAGGTAGGCCCAGATAAGCAATACACATAAATATTTATACAAAAACAACTTAGAAAAAAGAAGTGAGATCCGCACAAAATCACAAATGTGAAAATAAGGCCAAGTTCCTATCCAAAATATTTCGGCCGTCAAAAGTACTGAGATCAAAATAAGGACCAAATTCTTGATAGGTACAATTCCATCTCATTTCTAGGCAAATTTTTTTGCCTTTCTAATATGGGAAAGAATTCTTGGAAAAATCTTTTAAAAATTTTCTTCATAGCAATTTTTTTGTATAGAAATTGTTTTCATAAAAAAATATCTCTAGAAAATAATTTGGAAATATTTTTAAGGAAATTTTGTGTAGAAAATACTTCAATACAAAGTTTTCTATTGAAAACTTCTATTGAAGATTTCTTTATACAGAAGTTTTCTTTTGGAAAAATTTTCTTCTAAAAATGTTGTATACAAAATGTCTTTGCAAGATTTTAATTTTTAAGTAGAATTTTCTATGTACATACTCGTATATGTAAGTACATGAATAACATTGACCTAAATTCATGAATTGTATGCAAAAATCCATTGATTCAATGTACGAATATGTTATTTCAATTAAAATAATAATTTTAAAGTTCCATTGTAAACATTGATTAAAAGCAGCATTCTTTGTTATTATTGATTAACAAAATTAATTAATACGTTAATTGATTCAATGTACTCGAACAATGAATGGAATTGGATGTTATGAACAAAAATCTTGGATGTAAGTAGATGATATGTGACTCTCATATTATCTCGAAACAATGTTTTCAGCAAAGGATTTCCAATGGAATATGCAAAAAAAAAAAAATTGTCTATATAATTTTGTATGAACTGTGTTTTTAATGAGAAGGAAGTAAATTAAAACATCGTGCAAATTATATTGATTTTGATTGACATTAAAGATTTACTATTCCATACATACTCGTACATACATACATTTTCACATCTGTTTGATTAACGAAAAATAAAAGGAAATTAATTTCGTTTTATTTTTTTACTTTTTTTATCACGTTCAAGCGGAAAACAAATGACAGACATATTTTGTTTGATGCCGCCACCATATGGGTATTTTTATCTTTTTGTTACATTTAATGTTTGGTTACATACATATTACGATTTTATTAAAACATGATTTTTGTTTAAAGTCTTTTACATTCACAAAACAGGCTAACCAGAAAGCCTACTAACTGACAGTTCTGATAGCTTCATAAAAATTGGATATCAGCTTGTTTGTTTGGTTATGTTGTTTTTTTGTCGGTGGGGAAAAGTTATGGGTTTCAATGGGTAAAGCGTGGTTTAAAGGAAGGGAAAATAAAGTTTTTTTTATCAAACACATCAAATTTATACGATGAAATATTTGTAATAAATTTCAAGAAACTATTTGGAAAATTAAAATATTATTTGTTGATTGAACAAAATTATATGACAAAATTAAGTATGTGCTCACTTACCAGTAAGCACTTTAGCATTACTTTATCTTACATATGTACATATGTATGTACGTGAAATAATGGCGGTATTAAGTGTTTGATGCAAATAGTGTTGCGAAAGTGTAAATGCCAAATATTGTAGATTTTTTTATTAAATCTTTCGGCAAATCATCTATGTAACACACACAGCTGGATTTTATAAAAAGCTACGATATTTTACATTTGCACTTTTGCAAGACCATTTGCACCAAACACTGAATATCTTATTCAACTCTTGCAAGCAAAAGACAACCAAAATGTATAAGTTTTAAGAGATTTCTAAATCAACATATGATCCCACCCATGCGCCAAAATGCGTTAAATTGATCCGTAAACGGGTTTGTATGTAGCAAGTTTTGTAATTGGGTTTCTAGCCGGTTTTGTATCCAGTTCTATAACCGGATTTTTAACCGGTTTTTTACCCGGTTTTTTAACCAATTTTGTGTCCGAATTCTTAAGCAAAAAAAAAAATATGTTAGACATACCTGGAGAAAAATACCTTTTAAGCGATATTTCGTCACATGAAACGTGAATATTAATTTCCTATAAAATTTAATAATTGTACTTGCACGGTTTTACGTTCATGACGATATGAATGTTTCAGGCAATTATGGTATAATAAATAGGGTAGAATAAGTATACGACGAAAAAAGATATCTTATCAAAATTTATTTTGAAAGATAATCAACCCAGTAGGGAAGGGGCTGTGCACATATTACGTAACGCTCCAGGGGGGAGGGGGGTTAAAGATTTGTTACGGATTGGAAATTTTGCACTGAAAAATTAGTAAAAAGCGATACGAAATCTCTGAAAACAGCGTTACGTAATATGTGCACAGCCCCTAATAACGGAAAGAATTTCAAAACTTTTAACACGGCAGGGTAATAGAGAAGTGTGGTGTAAGTTTTTTTTTTTCTACAAACTTCTGAAGGACACGCATGCAGATGAATGTAAAATAACAAATTGTATATTTATTCATAAGAAGAAAAAAAAATAGGTAGAGAAATAGAATGAAAGACAAAAATAACTACTGAATAGTTGTACAGTAAAAATGTTTATAATTTTATACGCACTTCATTCTTTTAACAGTAATACTCATCTATCATCACTTCGAGCAAACAAACAAACTGAAATATACAGACATGTAAAAATACATTAATGTACTCGTATATATCCTAGATGTTTATTTACTTATTTATTTACGCACACGAGTATATTCATAGAATGTTTAAGCACATTCATGCAGAGTGATTTAGTTAATATGTAAATGAATCGTGTAGCAGCATCCTGCTATTATACTCGTATGCCTCTCGTTCTAATACTTTATATCACAACCAGCGTTACCATATATTTTTTTTAAAAAACTTCTTATATCTTCAAAAGTACCAAAATTTTAAAAGAAAACACAAAAATGTATTTGGAATTCATTTTATTTAAAAATATAAAAATTTGATTTATTTTATAAATCATCATATAATATAAAAACGATTAAAATCAAAAACATAACATATAATAATTTCTTTTGCACCACAAACACTAACTGCAAAAAGTTAGCTACAAATTGTCAATGTTTAAAAACGGCATAGTTGTACTTAAGAGGAAGTAAACACAAGTAGACACTGTTGCAGTAATAAGGGAGTGAGAAAATATATAATCGTTTCATTGCATACAAACATCACTTAATATTTTCATCCAATATACTGCAAAAGTTTAATTATGTATTTATAAAAAACTTTACAAAACTTTACTTATTTTCAAAAAACTTGTTTTTTTACCCAATAAAATTAAAACTTTTTGGCATCTCAAAAAACTTGCAAAAAAAGGGAAAACTTGACAAATGGTAACGCTGATCACAACCAAGAAGGAAATAGTGATGAAACTAAAACATCCAAATCTTTGGAATCATAGTAACACTATAATAAGACCAGACTAATACTATTGGTGCAGTTTAACGTAACTTAGAGAAAGAATCTACGATTTGTTACGTTTTAATATTGGCCATTCTAATGAAATAAATATTTCGAAAAGACAGCTTTTTAAAAGTTACAGGGTTAAATTTTTCTAGTAATTTTTTTTTTTTTAATAATTTTCTGTAGTTTCTAACCTTTTTAACTTATTCTTTGTTAGAGAAGAACACTCATAGAAGGTTTATTAAAACTTCATGACTTGTTATAGGAAAAACCATGTTAGCATCCAAATTCTGGATAAAAATTCTTAAACGAATTTATAATTTGTTTCGAAACAGCAAAAAGATCTATACTTTAAAAAATCCAAAATATATATAAAGCCATAACGTTTTAAAAATTTACAAAACCTTGTTATTTAAAATTGTTTGCAAAGATTTAAAAGTAAGACTATACAAGGATAATCTTTTTTTCCTTAAATTATAAGTTTCTACTTTGAAATGTTTAATTAATTCAATCTTTTGGTTAGAAAACTGTTACAATATCCTTGTGGGTGAAAGATAAAAAAAGAAAAACTTTTTTGCTAGATGTTGAAAACTTTGCTACTTCAAGTTGAAAATTATATTTTTTCATGCAATTACTCAGCATTCAGCTTAACAGACCTGAGTCGGTGGCAAATTATTTGCAATGAAACACTTTTTTAATAGATTAAATTAGTGATGTTATATGTAGGGAAAAATCCCTACTCGTAGGGATTTTCGTCCAAAAAAAAAGACCGTAGGGAAAAAATGACAGATTTGTTGAAATCATTAAAATGCAGGGACTTTTCAATAATATGGCAAAAATATATTATTTTGGCAACGTTCTTCAATTTGGTCTTGGAAGAAATACATCAAATATTACCCCTCAAAACAGAAATATTCAGAGAAATGGGGTTCTTAAACCTTGAAATTACATTGAAAAAAAAAGAAATAAAAATGAATTTTCATTTAAAAATATTTCGAAAATTATAAAAGTGGACGCTAATTCTCTTCTACAAGAGTGGATATCCTTTTTAGATTTATTTTTCCAGAGCAAGAAATAGGTGATTTTTTAAATATGGACATCAAAAAATTTTGGAGAACAGTTACCAAAATGAACAATTTCATTTTCCCCCTTTTGTCGAAATTAGCTACGTTTGCTTTATCACTGCCACATGCCAATACAGACAGGGAGAGAATTTTTCCCATCATCACTGATGTTCGCACTTAGAAAAGAAATAAGCTGTCATAAAATTTTAACTTCAATTTGCATTGTCCGCTCATTTTAACAAGGCGAATGTAAAAATTGTTATACCTTCCAATGTACCGAAACTCATTTAAAAAAACTGGTATCCTTAGGAAATCACCCGTCAAAAATAACACGGGCAAACAATTTTTTTAGCAAATTTAAAAAGCGCAAAATACATATTTCTTATATTTCACTTTTTTTTACCAATGAACTAATTGTGATTTTAAATGAATTTTTGTATATCACTTGTTTTTATGTTTTTCAATTTTTGTTTATTTAGTTTTTAATTTATAAAAAAAGACTGATAGAATAAATAGAATAATTCATTATGTATAACAAGTTTCAATAAAACGTTTATATATTAAACACAAAGATTTTATTTGCATTGTTTGATATATTATAATTTAAAAATTGTAGGGATTTTTGTAAAGACAATTTTTTGAGCGCGTAGGGAAAAATAGGGATTTTTTAAGAGCTGCGTAAAGACATTTCAAAAAAGTGTATAACATCACTGGATTAAATAGAATTAAAGGAGCATAAAAACTTTGTACATTTAATTGTTGAGAAAAAATGAGAGCGAAGTTGTTAAGTTAAGCAGGTACTTGTAGTACAAGTAAATGGGGTATAAATTTTATGGAAGTACATTTCGTTTTATTAATTTTATAATAATAACAATTTTTTTTAAAAAATTTAGAAAGGAAAATGTTTTTTGGCAAATCTAAATTCTTTTCATAATTTATAAAATTTATTTTTGAAGCAAAAACTTATAAAATCTTTTTTTAAACGAAAATCAAACTTTTGAATATTGTATGTATTAGTTTATTTACTATAAGAGAGTTTATATATGTATATATTTGTGTGTATGTATGTTTGTTCTAAAAACTTCTCTGCTGCATTTATTATCTTTCTAAAAGTTCATAAAAACTTGAACAAAATCTATGTATAAATAAGGTTTTTTTGGCATTCAATTATCTTGAATTCGTGCCAAATTTTTTAGTATGGTTTTGGGCAGTATTTATATTGCTTAAAGAGAAGCATATTTTTAGGCTGTACAATTCATTTATCACAACATTGTTTATTTGTAATTACATATTTTCCATTGAACTTAATCAAATAAATTATTTTTCAAATGTTATTTATAAATATTAGAAATTGATAAATAAAATATTTATATATATTTTTAGTTTGTATAATTGAAAAACAAATGCATTTTTAGAAAAACCAATCAACTTTTCATTCAATTAAAGAGGATGTTCTTTATACAAAATTTATATTTTATAAGAACAACGAACATCTGCATTGAAAATTATTATCAAAAGCTTGTGATATCATCCGTTTATTGTCCTCCCAGGTTTTAAATTTCAGAGAGTCGACTATACAGATTATTATACAACACTGGGGTCCCGTTTTCTAGCAGCTGGCGACTACAATGCTAAACACACATTTTGGGGTTCACGTTTAATCACTCCTAAGGGTCGTGTTTTGTTCGACACAATATCTAAAATGGATTTGAATATAATTTCAAGTGGTCAGCCAACATCGCTGATGTTATCGACTTTGGAATTGGGAAAGGTGTGGCCAGTGTAATGATTGCAGTTGATTCATCTTTGGATTTATCTTCAGACCACTCGCCTTCATTTGTCACTATATACTCGCATTCAACTTTATCACCTACATGTGGCTTACCAATGACATCTGCACGTATTAACTGCTTGAAATACAAAAAATACCTGAGTGCTCATTGCTCGCAAAAAATGCCGTTAAGAACACCTTCAGACATAGATGACTCTATTAGGTTGTTTCAAGCACACGTTAAACAAGCTGCTCTTAATGCTACCTCAAATAAAATAAATCAACCAGTGAGACTAAACAATATTTTTTCTGTTGATATAGAAAGGCTTTTAACTGAAAAAAGGAGAGCTCGACGAGAATGGCAACGTTACAGATCGCCTCAGCTAAAATTAAGGCTTAAGGAGTGTACCAAGTAGCTTAGAAAAGTTTTACAAACACAACAAACAGCTTCCCTTCAAAAATGTCTTCAAGAACTAGATGCAATACCACAAACAGATTATTTGATGTGGCGTGCAGCCAGAGGACTTAAAACGCCGGTGATATGCAAACCTCCCATACGAGCTTCGAATGGCGACTGGGCAGTAACTGATGCTTAAAATGGTGTCTTTTTGTTAAACACTTAGAAAAAGTATTTACTACAAATATTTCTGCCAATATTGTTGAACTGCCACCAGAAATACCGCTAAGATTTAATATTGTGGAGATTGAGAAGGCTATTACAAGTCTAAACACGAAAAAATCCCCAGGTATTGATAAAATAAGCAACAAAATGCTTCAAGAATTGCCTTATGTTGCAAAACGAATAATGCTACTCATATTTAATAGTATTTTACGACTGCAATACTATCCAACAGAATGGAAGGTTTCGATAATTACTATGATACCAAAGCCCGGTAAGGATCAGACAAAGGTTGAATTCTATCAGCCTATTAGTCTAATACGTCGAAATTTTTTGAAAAGCTGTATATGAGCAAGCTGACTCCTATAGTGACTAACAGTGGATGTATTCCAGATCATCAATTCGGTTTTCGCAGACAGCATAACACTATTGAACAAACTCACAGACTTGTGAATGCAGTTAGAGAAACTTTTGAAAAAAAAAAGAAATATTGTTCACCGCTTTTTATTGATGTCGCACAGGCCTTTGATAAAGTAAGGCACGAAGGTATTATCCACAAATTAACACAAAATCTACCAGCAAACATCGTCAGGCTCTTAAAAAGCTATTTACAAAAACGAAAATTTGTAGTTAGGGAAGGCAATTTCTTAAGCCCTCCGCAGTTGATTGAAGCCGGAGTTCCTCAAGGCAGTATCTTCGGTCCCTTACTATACTTAATATATGCCTCTGACCTACCGTTAAGCAGTAACATTCACACGTCAACATTTGCTGATGATACCGCTAAGCGTTCATGAAAATCCGGTAGAAGCTTCCCGGAATCTACAAGGGTACATCTCAAAATTGGAAACATGGCTAAAACAATGGCGGATAAAAGTTAATGAGCAGAAATGTGTTCACGTCACTTTTACGTTACGCAGGGAAACATGCCCGCCTATACAAATTAACACCGAGACCGAGGCGTTAATCATGATCGTCGTTTAACATGGAAATCGCATATAGACGACACAAATGAAATTAAGAGCAGCCCAAATGAATTGGCTTATTGGAAGAAATTCTATACTAAGCCTAGACTGTAAACTTCTACTATACAACGCGATCGTGGTCCTATGGAATCCAGTTATGGGGCACTGCCTCAGCATCGAGTGTAGAAAAAATTCAAAGGCGACAAAACAAAATACTGCGTACAATTACTGCAGCCCCCTGGTATATCCGATATCAGCGAATTCACAAAGATCTTGATGTTCCGTTGGTGAAAACAGTATTTTCAAAACACGCCAAAAATATATTGAAAAACTCGATTTGCACCCAAATCTACTTGCGCGCAATATTCCAAATTATAGAGGGCGCATCCGTTTGAGAAGGAGGGATACTCTTTCTCTCAGCCGTACATGAGAGATGAAGAACAACAAAAATTAACCGTTGAAAATAAAAATTTTGTTTAGCATTGGCTAAACATATATTTAACATTTTTAGATTAAGATTTGACTAACTTTTTTTTCATACTTATGAAATGGCAACGAAAGGGTTAGTTATGTTCTTGTGCTTTCATAATTATTCCGAAAAAAAAAACAAGCAAAAGTATATAGTTCTTTTAACATTCCTCCTATATTTTCCACAAAATTTCCTCCAATAAAAATAAAGTTTAAAAATAAACAATGAAATGAAATAAAAAGTATCTGTTGGCACTGTTGCAACCAAGTGTAAGGAAGACTCATATATGTAAGTATGTATAATTTCTGCTACATAAACAGTGACTAAAGTTGTCATGGAGGACGAAAATGGCGAGGGAAAAAACAATTTTCACGAACACACATGACTAAGAATGCAGTCAGCATTTGCATGATTGTTAAGCATTCAATGACTAGTCATAAAACTTAAGGAATCTTCAGCTAAAATTGTTGTGAATTACAAAGCGAAATAGCTTTTCAAAAACTTTACAAACATCACAACAAATAATTTACTTCATTCATTATGAATGTGTTTACTTTTCCACACCTACATATATACAATGACACAACCTTTGGTTGCCAATATTTGAAAAAAATATAAATATCTATTATATAAAATTCTCGTGTCACGATTTTTGTTATCGAACTCCTCCGAAACGGCTCGACCGACTTTAATAAAATTATTTATGTATATTTGGTAGGTATGAGATTAGGTTTTAAAGTATATTTTAAACCGCTAGGGGCACGAGGAGGGGAGGGAGGAGGCAATTCCTGTATTTACTAAACTATTAACGCAACAGATGGCGCTATGTCCGCCTAATAATTATTTTTGTTGTGAATGACAGATGGTGCTACGTCCGCCTCATGCCGGAGAATCGTCGTCGTTCGTATTTCAAAGAGAACAAAATTATTGTTTGGTATTTTTTTCATCGGCGGTTATCATCACACACTTACAATACATTCGCTATTTTTTATATAACACCCAAAATATGCACTAGAAATATTTAGTATGGCAAAACAACGTTTGCCGGGTCATCTAGTATATATATAAAAAAAAGAGCTGACAGATTAAATTTGTTAAAAAATACCTTTTAAAAATCGTTTCCCCTTAACCACAAAATAGGTTTTCCCAATTACTTCGTAAAGTGGAAAAGAAAGACAGCTTTTTGTTTTTGAACCGTAACTAATAACTTGGCACACAGAAAAAAATATTTAATTTTTTTTTCAATTAACCTTTTAATTATATATAAAAAAAATTGATTAAATATTTAATTTATTTAATTAAATTTTTAATTATAATAAATAATTTTAGTTAATAAATGTATCAAAATTTAATTGATACTATTAATTTCTTTACTGGTGCAAATTTAATTAAAATTTTAATTGATATCACAAATTTTTTTAATGAAATCAATTTTTATTTTTTTCTGTGCAGTTTGAGTTTTTTCAAAAACAAGTTTCTTAGCTCTGCCTCAATATAAAGAAATTTACGGTTGATAACTTTGCAATATTTTAGCTAATAATTTATGACTTCTTTGTTAGGCTGGTTTATTTTCGGATCACCCTAGAAGACTTTTTATTTTAAATTAATATTTATTATCTTAAGATTTCCACTTTATACACGTAATTTCACAATATTTTTTCTTTCACCGCTACCCTGCCACTTTGTTTATAACTGTAGAAACTAACAAGTAACAATATTTTATTATTTTTTTGGTTGTTTCCATCAACTCAAACATATTTTAGTACTTTGTCACGTTGAAATAAACATTAAAAGTTTTTTGGCTTTTTCAAAGTCAAGCAAAAGAATTTAGGGAGCAGAATGAATGAGCTTAATGTAACACATTTACACACACTTTGTTGTTAAGTTAAGGGCACACCAAAACAATATTTAACCAAATAAACAACATGACTTGAAAAATAGCTAAAACTTGGCGATCTTAAGTTAGACGAAATAAAATCTTACAACAAAGGATTAACTATAATTTACAACTATTCAGGCTTGTATTATATACCAAATGCTGGAAATATTTGCCTCCTGTGAATGTACCCCGAGCAGCAAGCACAACTTTTAAAGCTTGAAACATGGAAGATAAAATAATAACGGCATAATTTTACCTTAGAACTTAAGTATAACATGGCAAAAATAAAGAAAAAATTAAACAAGAGAAAAAAAAAATAAACACAACTTGACATGACTACACTTTTAGTACCTTTTGTGCAAAAAAAATAATATATACAATATATTATATGTTAAGCTAACAATGGCTTTAGTTGAAAAAAAAAATAAATTAATAAGATAAAAAGAGCACAGCATACAACCCTTAAATAAAACGACACAAAATTGTAATATTACAAAAAAAAAGTCCTTTAGAAAATGTTTGTAATCAGCAGTATTATATATATATATATATTTATATATAAATAAAAACAACGACAGTCAGAATGACTGAATAAGACATCAAAAAGCCCAGCCCAAAGGACTACAGCTATAGATTATAAAAGATCCTTTTCATTTGGGTGGATCCATTAAGAAGAGATTCTGGTACTCTTTTCATAAATGTACATTTAGCGCTGAAAAAAGTGTAAGGTTATAAACTGGGAAATATAATTGAAGATCAAAATCTTCACTTCTTAAGGAACTCTCAAATACGATTTGGTACTTTTTGGAAATTTGACCCTATAAACGTTAAATATTGTGAGCCTTTTTGGTACTTTTTTATGCACATTAAAAATAAATATTTTTCGCTTAAAGTTCCTTACCTCTGAATTAAAATTTATGTTGAAAAATTTTAGTTTTTTTTTAAAGGGGACAAAGAATGTAAAAAAAATCAGATAAGTACTAAATAAGATAAGTACTGCTCTAAAATTAACAAAATCGTGCAATAGCAGAATTGTAAACAAATTAAATTTTCTTCTATATTTTCACCATTTATCTTATCCACTTTAACTCTTTCGCCATAGATCAGGCACAATGAATTGCTTAAGTGGAGGTCATCCCGTAAATGCTGGTCCCACAAAAAAAATATATTAATTCGTCTAAAACTATGTAGACAATTTTTATAAAATTTGTAGCACAAGTTTTTCAAATCCCAAAAATTATCAATTAAATGTATAAGAGGTACATTTTGCTTAATTTTGGTAATTTTTACATTTTCTAATTTCCAATAATATTTGCAGCTTATTTAACAAATAAATTGCCAGAATATGATAGCCTTGCAATAGGCAATATATGCTCGAAAAAGTTATCAAAGGTCCACTTTTAACTATATACACACATACATGTATATGTATAGAATATTATATATCATTGGAAAGGTAATTACGTCTAGTTTTTAAATATCTAGACAAAAAAATATGTATAACTTTGCCGTGACCATTTCGCTGCTTATGTAATTAAAACAAGTTTTCGTTACATATTTTTGATATTTAAAAAAACATTAAAAAAACTTTATTCAAAATTATCTTTAAAAAAAATTTTATTTTTCAATATGGTACTTTTTTCAAAAACCTCATTTTTGCACAAAGTAGTTTTTAAAAAATTGTATCCTTTTTTTTAATATTTTCCTTTTTTAAAAATACTTTTTGAAATATAAGCTTATTTACTAAAATGTCTTTTTAAAAAATGCGATTTTTCGAATAGGTACTTTTTCGCAAAAAGTACTTTTCAGAAGGATATTTATGGAAAGATTTACTAATTTGGAATATGTACTTCTAAGGAGACAAAAATTAATATAGAATAGTGAAATTTTTCAGTAATTTTTTAAACGTCCTTCTGGTACAAATTTACTTAAAGTACCTTTTTCACCCCATGGTAAACATCACCGTTAAGTTTAATTAAAAGCAATCTAAAATATCACATTACATGTTAGTGATATATCATGTAAATGGTTTTGGTTTTTTTTTTTTATTATTAAAAAATAAAGTGCGTACAAATAAATACACTGAATACCATGTAAACACGTACCACCGCTGTATATAAGTGTTTAAGTACGTATGTATGTATGTATGCATGTATATTGATTTCAATACTATTGAAAGTTAGACCCTCTCAAAAAGATTTCCTCAAACTTACAAATCAAAAACAATTACATATATGCTTTTGTTAGTGTTAGCAAAAAAAATATTTATCCCTATTCGAGGACATGCATGCAAGTGCGGATTTGTGTACAAACTTGTTATTTATTGTTAAGTTGATGTAACGTCGTTTTGGATTTGATTTTGCTGCTTCTGTTGCTATACATTTAGGAGATATTATTGTAGCATACGACCCCAAAGGAGCTCAGCTATTGATTGTTTTCTTACACTTCCTTCCACTTCCTTATACAATCATTGCCGCTGCTTATTGACTTTTAACACGATGAGTATTTTTGTTTTTTCTTTTGTATGAACAACACTTTAGGGTGTGTGAAGCAGAGTTTCAAATATATGTAAGTGTTTCGATGGACTTAAACTGATGTACACGTTAGAAACGTACTTGACACCTTTTAAGTAAAAATCAAACTGAAAGCATTTTCTAATGAAGAAAGTTTTAAAATGTTTTGATGGAACAAAGAATTGAAAGAATTACTTTTTAATACCAGAAAATCTATTTTATTTTGCAAACTACTTTTAGTTAGTTAAAAATGTTTATCAATCAATTTCCACGTATAAGGAAATTAAATGTTTATATTTCAGCATAGTTTTCGGAGGTCACTAACTTTGCTTCATCAGTATTCATGGTAATTTAACACTTTTTAAGATGCTATTGATCTTATTCCTGAAGCCTGAAGTTTTATTTCTAACTATAGTCTTCGGAAAGATTTTATAAAGTGTAGTTTTAATTTTTTATTTTTTAAATTTTTTAATTTTATGCTGTGGAATATATATAAATTTTTTGCCATTGTCCTTAAAAACTTTACACGACGATATGTATCTTGTTTTTCCTATTTTCCAAGTTAAAATTGTAAATTTATATAAATCATTTACTGTTTTCTCCTTATCGCTCGCTATCTGTCACTTCGAAATACATACAATATGTATTTTAGTTTTGCTCTACAAAATATGCAATAAATTTTTAAAAAATAAAAAAAGAAAATTACCCCGAGACTTGTGGTGTAACATGAAAGTGCTTTTTCAAATCGTTTATTCTAAATGGATTTTCAAGAACTTATTTTGCGTGTAAAGAGATATTGAACATGTCTGTTAGGCTGATGTTATAAATGTGCTATGTCTGTATTTATGTATAAAGTTTAATGCCGTTTCTGATTTTAGCTTCTTCGTGGCAAAAACTGATAGTTATTCTTATCGTAATTTGTTATGTCGTAAATCTTGTAAGGTAATTGAAACTAAATATTATGCCAGTAAATGCAGACAAACAAAGTAAAATAGTTAAGAGCAAAAATATAGCTTTTTTATATCAAAATTCGAAATTATCAAAAAAAAAAATTAACGTAAAATATTTGGCACGTTTAGAAAATTGCATAGTTTTCTTTACATTCAAATAAAATTAAAAAAAAATATCATGAAGCGAATGTAAGACACTTTACTTTTATATTGACTTCAAAGTGTAAGTTTTGCAGAAATCTACTTTAAATTTAAAATTATATTGGTATTCCATATCAAAACCTAAGAATATAATAACTTGACTCTCTAACAATGCATATATTAATAACTTTTTTCAACCTATTTAATTAAATTTTACGAAAATTAAAGGTTTTATCCAAAGACTTCAATGGCATAACATTTCTTGAGATAAATAAAATAAATGATTGATTTTTTCCAACCTAACCTCAAAGTAAATTTTTGCATTTCACCTTTTAAGTGAAAAATAATTATGACATTTCATTTGCTAGCTTTAGAAAATATCTACACAATTTAAATATTTTCTTACACTGAAATTTTAAAGCTGTGTTTCTACTTAACCTTAAATCGAAATTTTAAAATATGATGTTTTATTTCAAAAGTTTTATCGCTTAACACTTACATGTCATTTAACTTACAGATTTAATTTCTTGCAAACTACATAAAAACACAGGTTTTTTCACTCTAACCTCAAAGTTAATTTTCACATTCCGTCTTTAAATTGAAATATAATTATGGCATTTCATTTGCGGGCTTTAGAAAAAATCTACACAGTTTAAATATTTTCTTAAAGTCAAATTGAAAAATTTTGTTTCTACCTAACCTCAATTTAAAATTTAAAAATTTCTAATTAAGTTGTGAATTTTTTTATTCGAACTGAGTGATATTTAATCAAAGAAATTTTTTAATTTTTCAGGCTTAAGTTCGTTTTCTCTAAATATAATTTTATTATAAATTAAATTATTATTTAAATTAGAAAGAAAAATCTAGTGGCTCTTAATATTTGAACAGACAAAGAAAAATTAGACTGCGCGGAGGGATGAACTGACATCGATGTTTCGAGACTAACCACAGTCTCATCATCAGAGTTGTCTACCGCTTAGACCTCACTGCCACCACGGCAGCTGCAATCACATTAGTTAAAGATCCTCTATCATTAATTGAATCTGCTGAATTACATGTAAGTTTTTTTACACTACAGCTTTTATCATTTTTTTAATGGGTTGGAACTTTACTATACTTTTTCAAAGTCTATCTTGTTCAAGTTGAGCTTTATTCTAGTGTTTCTTATTTGATTTCTAGGTGGCAGCCTTCGGCTACCAATACTCTAGAGGTTATGGAATGTGATACGTTATACATATGTATATACAACTGTTTTTTTTTATATTGTATAAACAACTGTGATGTACAAACACATTCTTAGCTACGTGCCTTTAGTTTTTTATAATTAAGTTGTGAATTTTTTTATTCGAACTGAGTGATATTTAATCAAAGAAATTTTTTAATTTTTCAGGCTTAAGTTCGTTTTCTCTAAATATAATTTTATTATAAATTAAATTATTATTTAAATTAGAAAGAAAAATCTAGTGGCTCTTAATATTTGAACAGACAAAGAAAAATTAGACTGCGCGGAGGGTTGAACTGACATCGATGTTTCGAGACTAACCACAGTCTCATCATCAGAGTTGTCTACCGCTTAGACCTCACTGCCACCACGGCAGCTGCAATCACATTAGTTAAAGATCCTCTATCATTAATTGAATCTGCTGAATTACATGTAAGTTTTTTTACACTACAGCTTTTATCATTTTTTTAATGGGTTGGAACTTTACTATACTTTTTCAAAGTCTATCTTGTTCAAGTTGAGCTTTATTCTAGTGTTTCTTATTTGATTTCTAGGTGGCAGCCTTCGGCTACCAATACTCTAGAGGTTATGGAATGTGATACGTTATACATATGTATATACAACTGTTTTTTTTTTTTCTTTGTCTGTTCAAATATTAAGAGCCACTAGATTTTTCTTTCTAATTTAAATAATAATTTAATTTATAATAAAATTATATTTAGAGAAAACGAACTTAAGCCTGAAAAATTAAAAAATTTCTTTGATTAAATATCACTCAGTTCGAATAAAAAAATTCACAACTTAATTATAAAAAACTAAAGGCACGTAGCTAAGAATGTGTTTGTACATCACAGTTGTTTATACAATATAAAAAAAAACAGTTGTATATACATATGTATAACGTATCACATTCCATAACCTCTAGAGTATTGGTAGCCGAAGGCTGCCACCTAGAAATCAAATAAGAAACACTAGAATAAAGCTCAACTTGAACAAGATAGACTTTGAAAAAGTATAGTAAAGTTCCAACCCATTAAAAAAATGATAAAAGCTGTAGTGTAAAAAAACTTACATGTAATTCAGCAGATTCAATTAATGATAGAGGATCTTTAACTAATGTGATTGCAGCTGCCGTGGTGGCAGTGAGGTCTAAGCGGTAGACAACTCTGATGATGAGACTGTGGTTAGTCTCGAAACATCGATGTCAGTTCAACCCTCCGCGCAGTCTAATTTTTCTTTGTCTGTTCAAATATTAAGAGCCACTAGATTTTTCTTTCTAATTTAAATAATAATTTAATTTATAATAAAATTATATTTAGAGAAAACGAACTTAAGCCTGAAAAATTAAAAAATTTCTTTGATTAAATATCACTCAGTTCGAATAAAAAAATTCACAACTTAATTATAAAAAACTAAAGGCACGTAGCTAAGAATGTGTTTGTACATCACAGTTGTTTATACAATATAAAAAAAAACAGTTGTATATACATATGTATAACGTATCACATTCCATAACCTCTAGAGTATTGGTAGCCGAAGGCTGCCACCTAGAAATCAAATAAGAAACACTAGAATAAAGCTCAACTTGAACAAGATAGACTTTGAAAAAGTATAGTAAAGTTCCAACCCATTAAAAAAATGATAAAAGCTGTAGTGTAAAAAAACTTACATGTAATTCAGCAGATTCAATTAATGATAGAGGATCTTTAACTAATGTGATTGCAGCTGCCGTGGTGGCAGTGAGGTCTAAGCGGTAGACAACTCTGATGATGAGACTGTGGTTAGTCTCGAAACATCGATGTCAGTTCAACCCTCCGCGCAGTCTAATTTTTCTTTGTCTGTTCAAATATTAAGAGCCACTAGATTTTTCTTTCTAATTTAAATAATAATTTAATTTATAATAAAATTATATTTAGAGAAAACGAACTTAAGCCTGAAAAATTAAAAAATTTCTTTGATTAAATATCACTCAGTTCGAATAAAAAAATTCACAACTTAATTATAAAAAACTAAAGGCACGTAGCTAAGAATGTGTTTGTACATCACAGTTGTTTATACAATATAAAAAAAAACAGTTGTATATACATATGTATAACGTATCACATTCCATAACCTCTAGAGTATTGGTAGCCGAAGGCTGCCACCTAGAAATCAAATAAGAAACACTAGAATAAAGCTCAACTTGAACAAGATAGACTTTGAAAAAGTATAGTAAAGTTCCAACCCATTAAAAAAATGATAAAAGCTGTAGTGTAAAAAAACTTACATGTAATTCAGCAGATTCAATTAATGATAGAGGATCTTTAACTAATGTGATTGCAGCTGCCGTGGTGGCAGTGAGGTCTAAGCGGTAGACAACTCTGATGATGAGACTGTGGTTAGTCTCGAAACATCGATGTCAGTTCAACCCTCCGCGCAGTCTAATTTTTCTTTGTCTGTTCAAATATTAAGAGCCACTAGATTTTTCTTTCTAATTTAAATAATAATTTAATTTATAATAAAATTATATTTAGAGAAAACGAACTTAAGCCTGAAAAATTAAAAAATTTCTTTGATTTAAAAATTTCTGTTTTTTCCTTTATTACATCAAATTTGACATATTTATTAGTTATACACAACTTAACGTTAACAAAGATTTTTGGAAATTCGCCCAAAAATTTAATATTTAAGTTTGCAAATGGCAACCTATTCTTATCTTTTATATTATAATAGATCGGGTTTAAAAATTTGTTCTTCCTATGAAAGACACTCTTTTTGTTTTTAAGCTTATTTTTAATGCCATGTATAAGGATGGATTACAACTCCCCTCCTCTCACTCAACAAGGGACGATTTTTGTAACCTTAATTTTTTTCTGACCCTTTTTGTTTGTTTTTTTTTTTCTAAGACAAAAGAAATTGCAAGCTATAAATTTATTTGTATGTAGCTGTAAAACTATATAAGCATTTTTGTGTTATTGCCACCAGCAAAAAATCAGTTTCGAACAGATGCTTCGAAATGTCATGAATCTTGTAAAAGTAAATAAAAACTTACAAAAAGAGAATTTTCTTTTCAAATAGAAAATGAACAGTTTAATAATGGAAACATAAAACGTTATAAATAACAAGTAAGGTATACTTTAGGGATGTAAATTACGCATTTGGCAATGATACAATATATAAAGAGCACACTTATAGGAGGAGTGACACATTTAATATTTTATTCATAAGTATTTTGAAATTAAATTTTTGCAATGATGCCCTGAATATTTTTCTTTTTGCAAAATGCAAAAGTACACTTAACAAATCTCTTTAATAAATTAAAAATGTTCTATGTAAACATGCAAACTAAAGCAGGCATACAGACATATTTTCCAGTTTAATTAAGTATACTTTTAGAATCAACATAGAACTAATTAGGACAATTTGCACACAACAACAAACTCTACTCAGTAGAAGTACTAAGTTTAATGGCAAGTTAAATTCGTTGATTTTTAAAAATTCACAAATTACACTTCCAAAATCTGCTAAATGCCCCGAAAAAGCTAACTGATATTTTTCTTCGGCTCCTTAGGTTTTACTAATTACTAAAACACTGATTTAACAACATTCTGTACATTTTGCAATGTGGTAATGTGCATAATTTATGCAGCAGCACTAATTGCACAGCAAACGAACTAAAAAACATTACGACCGACAGCAGCAAAAAATCTGGTTATATTTTGTTCTTTGGTTTGACACAAATACAGTTTTATTGTAGACTTAATTGATTTAATTGCAAAACAGAAAGCACTAAAGTAATATTTTTAGAGAGCCGCCTAAGAGTATACATTTAAAAAAGGTTATTAATGAAGATAACAAGCTCTATCGTACTCAATTCCCAAAATATTATACAATATGGAGTAGGACTTTATTTGTATATGTGTATGAATATAGGGTGTGTGCGTGTGTGTATTCTATCCTTTATGCTATTAAAAAACATTATGTGTTATTTATGGTCCACAGAAAAATACTTGTCATCATATTTGTGGCAGATAATACTAAAGACAACATGATGTCAAATGATGAATAGAAGTGTATATTTTTTTATATTCTGGGTGCAAAAAGATTCAGCAGTAGTTTTATGACTGCCGGAATAAATGAATGTGTAGAATGTTGCTGCTCAATGAGAGAGAAATGTATGCTTTTGGTGGGGTCTACTCATAATGAACTTTGGTTTCCTACAACAACTTGTCCATTGAACAAATGTTGTCGAATAGCAACCTAATTCATTTCAAAATTATTTGTTTAACAAGAAGGACAAAAAATCAGATTCAAAATATAACAGATAATGCCCAGAGCGCTTTCTTTACATGCGATAAAAATAGTTTAAGGCCAAAAAAGAAATATAATCCACAGTAAAATAACGAGAAACATCAATTGCAATTACATACTTTTCTTATTGATAATATTTTTTTTTAGAAAATAATTTACCAGCTCATATTTGCCAGAACGGTATTGCATTTTTACACCAA
Organism: Lypha dubia; assembly: GCA_947311025.1. Classification (NCBI taxonomy): domain Eukaryota; kingdom Metazoa; phylum Arthropoda; class Insecta; order Diptera; family Tachinidae; genus Lypha; species Lypha dubia. The sequence continues at coordinate 4,001,016 of OX371262.1, read as the reverse complement.
CGCAGATTCTAAAAGAATTAAAGAATTTAATGCAAATCTCTTCAGGTTACCCCAAACATTTTTGAAATTAAAAAAAAAAAATTGCATGAAATCTCATGTAAAAATATCGCGCCTTTAAAACTAAAATAGCAACAGCACACGTCTTGCAGTTTGTTCAAGAACCCAATAGTAAGTACACACACCTTTCGGTGTTTTAGTTTTTAGCAGTCCTCAAAAAAAAAAAGGTTATCAATTCGAAAAAACTCGTCCTGATAAATCGGCTGAAGATTCTATCCCCCTTCCGCCCATAAATATTGAAAATGGTCCGATATTTGGAATTCTTCCATTTATTTAATCGGTTTTGCTTGCCGTTTGGTCCCATATTTTTTTTTTTTTTTTAATAATCACAAAGTATATTGACCGCTCTGTCATCACAATATAAAATTGGTGGGCAAATTTAAGGTTAGGAAGTAAATTGGCTGTCAAATGATGAAATGTCAAGAACTGTGCTGTCATTTATTTAGTAAAAAGTTGGGAAATTTTAACCATGGAACGCTACATTCTTAGGGCCAAATTTACAGTAATTAGTTAGCTATTAGTAAACTAAAATGATAACTATTGTTTAACTAATACTTCATATTCACAGTGTATTATTTAACCAACACTCTTAATATGAACAAAAAATGGTAACCCTATCAAACTATTAACTTTCAGTACTGGCAATTCTGTTATGGCATATGGCTTTTGTTTATATTTGATATATTATTTCTTAAAAAATGGCGTATACATTCAAGAACTTGCCACGCCACCTACTTGCTAAGACGGCGACGCTCAGCAACAATATTCCGCGTATTATCAGTATCAGTGTCTCTTTCAATATCGGACTCCGTGTTTTCAATTTCACATGTTATATCTAAAATTTTTCACAAAACAAAAATACTAATAATAAATTCCAACGAATCAGCTGTTGTCTAACTGTTAGTTAAGTAATGACGTTTGATGGTTTAACTAATGTTAAACTAGAAGCTGTGAATCAAATATTATTCGTTAAACTATTGCTATTAGCTAACTAATGACTGTGAATTTGGGCCTTAAACATTCTAGAGGGTGGTGTTGGCTAAATCAGTTAGCGCGTTGACTACTAAGCAAACAATGACTTGGGGCATGGGTTTAAACCCCAGCCAGAGCAAGTCAACCAACATCTTTAATTTCTCCAATGTACATTAGTGAGACATTTTATTAATTGTTTTCGGATTATTTAAGTGATGAAGGCATAGCACTGCTCACGATGACGGTGTTCTAAACTATTGCACACAACATCGCCCTCCTTCGTCGGTTAGCAGAAACATCTGCGCAGTAAAACAATTAATAAAATGCCTGCTAATACAGCTTAACAAAGTTAATGCGTCTACTTAACACCAGAGGCGCCTCAATAAACACTGCTTAAAAAATCAACATAACGCGCAACTTCTATCTTCTCTACCCTTATCCCTCTCCATGAGTTCTGGCACAATGCATTGCATAAGTAGGGGTTATCCTCTGAGTGCTAGTCCTAATACAAAAAAAAAAGAATTTTAATTGTGAAAATTTACTATCATGAGAAATTTCCCGCTTGAGTAAATTCTCGATTTGGTGATGTCAATGTGCCGCCTCGTTCTTGTGATTTAACGCTGATGGATTATTTTCAATGGGGCGGCTCTGAAAGATAAAATTCGGAGCTGCATTAACAAGATAAGCAAAGCTTTGTTCTAGTCTCATAAAAGTGTTTGCGAAAATCCGAGAGGAGAAGTTGTACAAAAATATTGATCACTGTTTAAAAAACATGTATGGACTATTTTTATTTATTTATTTTTTTCAGATGAATTGGTTGTGGTTTGATGCTAAATTTTCTTTTTTTTTTTGGAAATTCAGAGAGGCCTACTCGACATATTGATTTTTGAATAACTCCTACATTTATGGACCGATTTGCAAATTTATTTTTATTTTTGAAGGGGTTTCCTTGCGGTTTTGACTCATTTTCAAATTTCTTTTTATGTTTGAAGGGGTTTCCTTGCGATTTGGTCTCATATTTTTTGTTAGTTCGGAGAGGGGAATTCCCCGCTCGAAAAACTGATTATGTACCGATTTGATTTAGAAAGTAGACTCTTGCCGGTTGTTCCAATTCAATGTAGGTGGGTTCGTCGGTTAGGAGAAACATCGGGGAAGTAAAACAATTAATAAAATGCCTGCTAATACAGCTTAACATAGTTAATGCGTCTACTTAACACCAGAGGCGCCTCAACACTGCTAAACAACATAACGCGCAAAGCAGAGTTGTAAAAGAGTTAAGCCTTCTAAATTTTCAACCTCTATCTTCTCTACCCTATCCCTCTCCCAGAGTTCCGGCACAATGCATTGCATACGTAGGGGTCATCCCCTGAGTGCTGGTCCTAATTAAAAAAAAAAAAAAAATTGGATTTCTGTATTGAAGCCGGTGTCGGTTCGCCGGATTTTTGTTTTTTTTTTATATGAAAAACCACAGATCTGCAATATTTAGCAAAATATATCAGACCAAAAAACCTAAATTTCTATTTTGAAAATGTTCTTCATATTATTTATTTAATACAGTCTGATATTTTTTTAACTAAATTTTTTTTTTTTGTTTAATTTTATATACAAAGCGTTTTAAACAAACAGAATTAAAAATAAACTATCACAAAGTTATTATGAAAACAAGAAATATATGAAATGATAAGTTATACAAATACAGATAATTAAAACTACAGAGCAAATAAACCTAATTGTTTGTACAGTTTTTTATTTTCCCTCTTTGTTTTAAAATATACAAGTATTTTCATATGTAGGCAAATACTTCTGTTGTACACTATATACTATAGTAATCTATACTAATATTATAAAGGGGAAAGGTTTGATTTTTTGTTTGTTGTGAAACTAATGGACCGATTTTTGTGAAATTTTCAGGGAATCTTCAGAATATTCAGGCGGGTGACATAGGCTATATGAAGTTTTGATTGGACAAAGAGGCGTGGCACCGCCCATATAATCCAAAAATTTAAATCGCCATATTTTGGGCATTTTTTGACCTACGTCGATGGTATTTGGTACATATGGTATTGGCATAATTTGGAATACGTACCGATAGAAAAGTTGGTGGGACCACGCCCCTTTTTAGGAAAATTAAAAATCGTAATATAGTCTTAACTACTGGACCGATCGTCATTAAATTTTCACAATAGGAATTTAATTTTATAACGAGGGGGTAGCGAAGCGCAACGGGTATATCTAGTATACTATATACTAAATACTACTGTAGTATTAGAAAGACGGAACGTTTGTATGAGCTAATCTTAACCTTAGAACAGGGCCAAGGGACGGTAAATTCCCCATACCCAGAAAATACTTATTATCTACTGTTTTAGCTGAGATTTTTTAAAGCTAAAGTCTTAAAATTAAAAACGGTACCTTATTGATGTGGGTACGACGTCTGCCTTCAAGTCTACAGTTTAGTCCTTTTTTTCACCCAGAACGGGCGGGCAGAAGGACAAAACCGCCCGTTCTCTGATCGAAATCGAAAGCAACAGTCTTGTGTACAGGGACAAATAAGATATATGCCTTTTTAACACTAGATCCGGGCGGCTGCCAGGGGGCAATATTTCCGATCTTTAAAAACCCAAAACACATATAGATCGTCTTAAGTAAACCAATATGTTTTGTTGAAAACAATGATCGGGAGGGTGACATTTAAAACCATTCAACCGATCGGTTCCAATAAGTTTTCTTCAAAACTAAGACCGAAATGATGATAGTGGGCCATTTTTTTTTTTTTTTTTTACTTCTTTATAATCTTTAACAGATTTTGATGAAATCATGAGCCACATTTCTAGGATCGGGAGGCTGTAGAGGGGCGATTTACAGCTTTTTCAAACTACCCAACCGATTTTTAAAGAAACTTAAAACACAAGTAGATCAGTTCGATACGGTGATAGGGGTCAATTTCCGCATCCCCCAATACCAATTGTGATAATAATTCATGTTTATATGGATATGCGTCTAAAGACACAGAATTTAAATATTTTGTAGAATGCTGGTACCAGGAAGGGCTGTGGCCAATGTGTACTTCTCTGAAATTGTTCAAATAAATTTTGATAAAACTAAAAACATAGATAGCTCTGCGTCTACCAGCAAACACACTAATGGTGTTTTCTCTTCTACACACAAAGGTACATGTATAAAATGTCCTGCCAACCCTGTAATAATGCAACTTGTTATTTTACTAGAACAAAACAGAACTTACGAAAAAGTTGAATGCCCAGTTTTTAAGAGCTTACAGCCAAGATTTACAGGGAACTATCAACACTGTCGATTTTTACGGGGCAATGCCTTCTACCATTAGTGCGGGCGATTGTTTTACAATCAAACACACCACCCTTTTAGAGAGCAAAGCATTTTTAAGAAACAAACACCAAAATACACTTTCTGCATAGAGATGTACCATTTTTTTTGTAGAAAAGAAAACACCATAAGAACTGTGAACTACTGCCTCCGAAGTTATACAATAGATGACCATTAAATTTTAACATTGCATAGAAAAATATTAAGATTATTTACGCTTTAGATAAGTTTATATTAAAAATTACAAATGACGCAAATCATATCATAATTTTGTACGTATTAAATTAAACCTGATAACATGAGAAGCTAAAATATATATAAAAAGATAATAATTAAAAGCCGCTTTAAAGTAACAACATCATAGTAGCTGAATATTTACGCTTTAGATAAGTTTTTATTGACGGTGTTCTAAACTATTGCACACAACATCGCCCTCCTTCGTCGGTTAGCAGAAACATCTGCGCAGTAAAACAATTAATAAAATGCCTGCTAATACAGCTTAACAAAGTTAATGCGTCTACTTAACACCAGAGGCGCCTCAATAAACACTGCTTAAAAAATCAACATAACGCGCAACTTCTATCTTCTCTACCCTTATCCCTCTCCATGAGTTCTGGCACAATGCATTGCATAAGTAGGGGTTATCCTCTGAGTGCTAGTCCTAATACAAAAAAAAAAGAATTTTAATTGTGAAAATTTACTATCATGAGAAATTTCCCGCTTGAGTAAATTCTCGATTTGGTGATGTCAATGTGCCGCCTCGTTCTTGTGATTTAACGCTGATGGATTATTTTCAATGGGGCGGCTCTGAAAGATAAAATTCGGAGCTGCATTAACAAGATAAGCAAAGCTTTGTTCTAGTCTCATAAAAGTGTTTGCGAAAATCCGAGAGGAGAAGTTGTACAAAAATATTGATCACTGTTTAAAAAACATGTATGGACTATTTTTATTTATTTATTTTTTTCAGATGAATTGGTTGTGGTTTGATGCTAAATTTTCTTTTTTTTTTTGGAAATTCAGAGAGGCCTACTCGACATATTGATTTTTGAATAACTCCTACATTTATGGACCGATTTGCAAATTTATTTTTATTTTTGAAGGGGTTTCCTTGCGGTTTTGACTCATTTTCAAATTTCTTTTTATGTTTGAAGGGGTTTCCTTGCGATTTGGTCTCATATTTTTTGTTAGTTCGGAGAGGGGAATTCCCCGCTCGAAAAACTGATTATGTACCGATTTGATTTAGAAAGTAGACTCTTGCCGGTTGTTCCAATTCAATGTAGGTGGGTTCGTCGGTTAGGAGAAACATCGGGGAAGTAAAACAATTAATAAAATGCCTGCTAATACAGCTTAACATAGTTAATGCGTCTACTTAACACCAGAGGCGCCTCAACACTGCTAAACAACATAACGCGCAAAGCAGAGTTGTAAAAGAGTTAAGCCTTCTAAATTTTCAACCTCTATCTTCTCTACCCTATCCCTCTCCCAGAGTTCCGGCACAATGCATTGCATACGTAGGGGTCATCCCCTGAGTGCTGGTCCTAATTAAAAAAAAAAAAAAAATTGGATTTCTGTATTGAAGCCGGTGTCGGTTCGCCGGATTTTTGTTTTTTTTTTATATGAAAAACCACAGATCTGCAATATTTAGCAAAATATATCAGACCAAAAAACCTAAATTTCTATTTTGAAAATGTTCTTCATATTATTTATTTAATACAGTCTGATATTTTTTTAACTAAATTTTTTTTTTTTGTTTAATTTTATATACAAAGCGTTTTAAACAAACAGAATTAAAAATAAACTATCACAAAGTTATTATGAAAACAAGAAATATATGAAATGATAAGTTATACAAATACAGATAATTAAAACTACAGAGCAAATAAACCTAATTGTTTGTACAGTTTTTTATTTTCCCTCTTTGTTTTAAAATATACAAGTATTTTCATATGTAGGCAAATACTTCTGTTGTACACTATATACTATAGTAATCTATACTAATATTATAAAGGGGAAAGGTTTGATTTTTTGTTTGTTGTGAAACTAATGGACCGATTTTTGTGAAATTTTCAGGGAATCTTCAGAATATTCAGGCGGGTGACATAGGCTATATGAAGTTTTGATTGGACAAAGAGGCGTGGCACCGCCCATATAATCCAAAAATTTAAATCGCCATATTTTGGGCATTTTTTGACCTACGTCGATGGTATTTGGTACATATGGTATTGGCATAATTTGGAATACGTACCGATAGAAAAGTTGGTGGGACCACGCCCCTTTTTAGGAAAATTAAAAATCGTAATATAGTCTTAACTACTGGACCGATCGTCATTAAATTTTCACAATAGGAATTTAATTTTATAACGAGGGGGTAGCGAAGCGCAACGGGTATATCTAGTATACTATATACTAAATACTACTGTAGTATTAGAAAGACGGAACGTTTGTATGAGCTAATCTTAACCTTAGAACAGGGCCAAGGGACGGTAAATTCCCCATACCCAGAAAATACTTATTATCTACTGTTTTAGCTGAGATTTTTTAAAGCTAAAGTCTTAAAATTAAAAACGGTACCTTATTGATGTGGGTACGACGTCTGCCTTCAAGTCTACAGTTTAGTCCTTTTTTTCACCCAGAACGGGCGGGCAGAAGGACAAAACCGCCCGTTCTCTGATCGAAATCGAAAGCAACAGTCTTGTGTACAGGGACAAATAAGATATATGCCTTTTTAACACTAGATCCGGGCGGCTGCCAGGGGGCAATATTTCCGATCTTTAAAAACCCAAAACACATATAGATCGTCTTAAGTAAACCAATATGTTTTGTTGAAAACAATGATCGGGAGGGTGACATTTAAAACCATTCAACCGATCGGTTCCAATAAGTTTTCTTCAAAACTAAGACCGAAATGATGATAGTGGGCCATTTTTTTTTTTTTTTTTTACTTCTTTATAATCTTTAACAGATTTTGATGAAATCATGAGCCACATTTCTAGGATCGGGAGGCTGTAGAGGGGCGATTTACAGCTTTTTCAAACTACCCAACCGATTTTTAAAGAAACTTAAAACACAAGTAGATCAGTTCGATACGGTGATAGGGGTCAATTTCCGCATCCCCCAATACCAATTGTGATAATAATTCATGTTTATATGGATATGCGTCTAAAGACACAGAATTTAAATATTTTGTAGAATGCTGGTACCAGGAAGGGCTGTGGCCAATGTGTACTTCTCTGAAATTGTTCAAATAAATTTTGATAAAACTAAAAACATAGATAGCTCTGCGTCTACCAGCAAACACACTAATGGTGTTTTCTCTTCTACACACAAAGGTACATGTATAAAATGTCCTGCCAACCCTGTAATAATGCAACTTGTTATTTTACTAGAACAAAACAGAACTTACGAAAAAGTTGAATGCCCAGTTTTTAAGAGCTTACAGCCAAGATTTACAGGGAACTATCAACACTGTCGATTTTTACGGGGCAATGCCTTCTACCATTAGTGCGGGCGATTGTTTTACAATCAAACACACCACCCTTTTAGAGAGCAAAGCATTTTTAAGAAACAAACACCAAAATACACTTTCTGCATAGAGATGTACCATTTTTTTTGTAGAAAAGAAAACACCATAAGAACTGTGAACTACTGCCTCCGAAGTTATACAATAGATGACCATTAAATTTTAACATTGCATAGAAAAATATTAAGATTATTTACGCTTTAGATAAGTTTATATTAAAAATTACAAATGACGCAAATCATATCATAATTTTGTACGTATTAAATTAAACCTGATAACATGAGAAGCTAAAATATATATAAAAAGATAATAATTAAAAGCCGCTTTAAAGTAACAACATCATAGTAGCTGAATATTTACGCTTTAGATAAGTTTTTATTTATAATTACAAAAGACGCAAATCACATCATAATTTAGTACGTATTAAATTAAAACCGAAAACATGAGAGATAATAATTCTTAGAGATAAGAAGAAAAATAAAGTAAGGCACATCCAACATGTGCAGGTATCACAACAAATGTGCTTGATGGTGTTAACAAGACTCATGCAGCATTTATTTGCAAATCGTGCTCTAACACTCCATCTTCAAAATCGAATGCCAATATTCTAAAGAACATCGATGACATCAAAAAAACTTCATCGAGAATAAAATGGATAATGGGTTTTCTAATTTAAAAACAAAAGTTGATTGTCTTATTAGAAATTTATGAAAAACTAAGTAAAATGAAGACAGATGTTATTTATTTATTGTTACTCAGAAGGTGGATGAGACTACAAATCAAAAAATGAAATTATTAATTGCAAAAAATATTGTTTCAGGCGTTTGAACCGATCGGACATTCTTATTTGTGGTTTACCAAATGAAATGGATAAAATTCTTCAGCATTTTATTCAAATTGCTGATTTGATTGGTGTTCATATTACTGCATCCGATGTAAATCATTGTTGCTTTATAATTAAACGCAAATGCATTCTAGTAAAGTTTATGTAACTCGGTGAATGTAAGAGATAAAAGCATGGCAAGATATTGTAAGTCAAACCAATTTTGCTAAACAATGTCGTAGGAGAAGAATCTACTCACGCAGCAAATAGTATTGAAAAGGGCAGTGATAATCATGAGTGTCGTAAATTTCTGAGAGATAACTTTTTGCCGTAAACTAGTGTTGCAGAATAAGGTAAAATAAATTTCAACTCGTAAACATGGTTTTTCCTAAAGCGAGACTAAATAAACCCTGTGGTTCTATTGCATATCTCAATGTCCAGCAATATATGGATCTTCTTGGTGGCACACGCGAAGGCGGGGATGGTGATCGGACTACGTAAATAATTGATTTACATACAAATCCAAAAGGCCGAAAATTTACTTCTTATTACTTTAGAGGAAAAGAAAAACATTTGAAAAATTTAGTACCGTTTATATTTGATTACACATTTAAATTCTGTTATTAAAATCTCAAAATTTCAGAAAATATACGAGTAAAATTATATGGATTGATCAAATTGCCTTTAAAGAAGTAAAGTTGAGTTTCAACTATTTATTTGTTTCTATTCTAATTAACATTAGATTTTATTGTAAATCATAGTAGGACTAAAAAATTCTCTCATTATTAAATTTACGAACTTTAGCCTGTATAAATATCAACAAATCTTAAAAACTTTAATATTTTTTTTTTATAATAACCTCTTTGTTTTATTACAGAGCCAGTTAAAACTTTTTAAGTTGTTCTAAAATTTAGTTTTTTGGGCGATCAGCTTAATGGCTAAAAAGCAAAACGTAAATGAATACAAGAGCAAAGATAGAAATAATTTGTCACTGCGCTCTTGTCGTACGTACTTTTCTTTGTATCTAGAAGTGTGTATGTATGTCTTAGGGTATTAACTTAGGCGGGTTTTGCTGCTCCATCTGTAATTATGGAGGGTATAAATATTAAGGAATTAGATGCTCTTGATGTTCTTGGCATGAAAATTCAGTGTGATGTTCGATGGACTGGTCACATTTTTCATGTCGCAAAATAAGCATTCAAGTGTCTCGCTTTTTTAAGGTTTACTTCACTCCATCTGATCTCCTTAATATTTATACCATCTCCTTAATATTCGACAAAAAACGGAATACAACTTGTATAGGCCGGTCCTTCAAAGTCTATTTTGAAGAACTCGATCGCTTGCAAGATAGGGTAAAGAAGCTTATCGGTGACAGTAGGGTAGCTTCAATGGACTTACTGGAGCATCGACGCAATGTGGAGTGTATTTCGCTGTTCTAACGCTACAACAATGGAATGTGTTCTAATGAAAACAGGGAAATTGTTCCCGAAATCCATGATTTTGCACGTACAACACGCTTTTCATTAAAAGCACATCCGTTTGCGATCACTAAAATTCGTATTTTAGCCGAACCGTTCGTATGTGGAATAAACTCACCACCGAGGTCTTTCCTGTCACCTTCAGTGTGTTTAATGTCCAACCTCCTTCCTACAACCAAATTTCCTTGTTCTGACACAATGCACTCAATACGTAGGGGGCATCCCATGAGTGCTAGTCCTAATAATAAAATCGTTTATTTATTTAATTCAAAATGATGCCGTCAGCCTTCTAAGACCTAATAACAATACATAATATAATATAATTAATTAAGTAAATGAATAATACAAGTTCAAACTTTAAAATGAAATGCATAAATATGTTTGCGTACATGTTTATATATGTAATTTAAAGTAATAAATTTAATATAATATAAGTATACTGAATTAGAAGACCCTGATGTTTGCACACACCCAATGCAATCCCTATAAAGTGAATCTAATGAATTTAACTATTAGATAAAATTAGCTCAATTAATTGGCAATAAACAAAAGAACAATTAAAAAAGTTTAAACTGGCTCTGTAATAAAACAAAGCAAGAGGTTATTATAAAAAAATATTAAAGTTTTTAAGATTTGTGGATATTTATACAGGCTAAAGTTCGTCAATTTTCAGAGAAATATCAGGCAATGTTAACATATTTCAAGAAACAAAGGAAAATTTAATATCTAAACATCTCTTTAGATTTCAACTACACGGCTGAATAGAAAAAACGTTGTTTTCGGTAGAAGCCACTAAACCTCGTCAGTATTCATGTGTAAATGCTTTCACTACTTGTTAGGTAGCTCTGTTAAACGTTATGTTTGATGACCTGTAAAGGGAATATAAAATAAAAGAAAATCGTTTTTTTTGTGCGAAGATTTTAAATCCAACTGTCTGTACGTTAACAATTTTCTAGCACGACCATTTGTCCCCATTATGATTCACAACTTAATGGACTGCTCCGTTGTAGTTGTCAAATTATTGTCTATCTGTCTTTCGGCAATTTTTTAGTCCTACGATGATTTACAATAAAATTTAATGTTAATTAGAATAGAGAAAAATAAATAGTTTAAACTGAACTCAGTTGGGTTGTGAATCCTAATAAGAAATATTAATTAATACAATTAAGATATACAGGCAGATATGTTTTTTTTTATTTAATATTGAATTTTAATATCTATTAAAACAAAAAATTTATTTGAATTTTAAAGTTGTTAAAAAAATTCAAAGACATCTCTTCTTAATCCACGCAAAGTTTTACGCATTCCCAAAGACTACTGAATTGGTTGCCAGAAGATCTTTCATAGGCGGTGTATGCCGAACAGTAGTGACCTGCATATGTGTAGACACTAAGAGGCTTGAAATTCTTTAGTTTGCTATCAGCATACTGCCAACGATTCGGGTAAGTTGACATAGTGCATCTCGGATCTAAATGTTTCAAATTAATTTCAAATTATTTAACATAAAATTCTTTGCGTGAAAATTTATTAAATTTTTTTTAAATATTCACGGTAATACGATAATTGAAAATTGTATTTTCTTGTAGCTTCAGTTGTAAGAGTGTGAAAAATTTCTAAACATATTGCAGGCACATACATACATATATACATACATACATACATACATACATACATACATACATACATACATACATACATATATACATACATACATACATACATACATACATATATATAAATACATACATACATACATACATACATACATACATACATACATACATACATACATACATACATACATACATACATACATACATACATATATAGAATAATCAAAGCCTTCTAAAAATAACAATTTTCAAATAATTAAATAGTTGTATTTTACTTACCTTTTTTAGCATCCGCTATCGCAATGAAAGCAATAATTGATAAGAATACTAAAGAAAAAAATTTCATTTTGTTTTCCTTTTTTTTTCTAACACTTGAGACAACGTTAAACTGGTTAATGTTGAAAACATCAAATTTTAGCGCCTTTTTATATGCTTGTGAGATACGAAAAAACAAAACAACACCACAAAACTTTCATGTCAAAACAAATATTTGTGTAAAAACAAATTTATATTGCGTCGCGATTAATTAAATAAAAAGTGGTTTTAAAAATAGTTTAATAATCATGATAATAATAATAATAATAATAATATAAAAGAGACTATTATCGTCATCTTAAAACCAAAAGGTACCGCAACTAACGAAAAAAAGGCTGCATGAAATAGCCCCCAAATGAAATAACCCCCAAATCAAAAATGAAATAACCCCCAAATTTTTTCCATACATTTTTGGGCGTTATTTGATTTTTTTGGGGATTATTTCGTTTTTCAATTTGGGTGTTATTTCATAATGAAATAACCCCGATTGAAATAAGCCCCAAAATGTTTTTTTTAAGGTTTATTTAATTTTGTAAAAAATATTGGGTCTTATTTCATCACATTTGGGGTTTATTTCATTTTTAAAATTTGGGGTTTATTTCATTTAAAATAAATTTGCTTTTGGGGGTTATTTCATTTTTTTTTTGGGATTATTTCATTTTGTTAAATTAAGGTTTTTGTCGTTTGTTGACACTTTTTAGAAAATAATGTAACTGTTCTTCATTAAAACATTGATTTTACATATCTTTCTCAAACCCATTTAGTGTAATTTGTTATCAGTCTCAATTGGAATTTTGACCGAAACGCAACAGTGATTTAAGAATGGAGTTTGAGTTACTAAGTGGGAAAAGAATAAATAGTGTTCTGTTGTATTCAATCAATGATTGCCAGTTATATGCAAAAAAGTCTATCTACGGTGAAAAACAATATTATGAGTGTTATAAAAATAATTGCAAAAGCCGGGTTGTTTTGGAAAGGGGCACATTTTCGAAATGTCGGAAGTTCGTGAACCACAACCACGGAGATCAAGAATCGACATATAGGGAACTGAAAGCACTCAGGAACATTAAACGAAAATATGAGAACTTTGACACAGCCATTGGAGAACAAAATGCTTTAAGCGGCATAAGAAAAACGTTTCAAAATGTTTGCCAAAGGTAATTTGAAGATTCGGTATTTTGAACTAAGCTCATACTTTTGCGTCTTTTCTCTAGTGATCAGGAAGGAACTAGAAATATTGACTTTTCGAAAATTAAGCGAGGTTTGCAGTATATTGCCAGCAAAGTTTACTTCACATCCCCAAAAACTGCAGCAGATCTTATCAAATTTTTTAAAAATCCTGAAGTTTTTAATAATTTTGGAATGACTCTACATGAGGAAGAAGAACGAACTCCATTTTTTAAGGTGTGCCACAACGAATCAAATTTTTCGTATTGTATTTTTAGCTCTAACAAAACCGTGGAATTGATCAACAAATACATTCCAAATGTTAACAATCGAATAATTTTAATTGACGGCACTTTTGCTGTTATCCCAATTTGTTGCTTCAAACAATTGATAATGATGCATATACAGTATTCCGAAAAGGTAAGTAGTTTGTCATACATTAATTATAAATTGATATTCGCTAAATTATCAAAAACTTCTAAAATTTTCTGTAAAAGGCGCATAATATTCTTCAAAAAACAGCATCAAGTTAATAGATGTAGTTCTCTTAGTAGCATACTTTTAGGCTAACTATTATTTTACTGTTGCCTGCTTAAAGAAGTCTGGTTTAAGCCTGTTCAATTAAAAAAAAATTTAGTTTTAAATATTTTTAGCACAGTTATGTACTCATCGTTTTATCTAGTTTTTGATTATAATTTTTGGAAGATTTCCTTGCAAAAGTCAGAGCTTAATTTATACTTTTTATTTTACCTTTCAAACTATTCGTCAACATGCAAACATTAATTAATATAAAAGAAAAAATCAATATTTGTCCATGAATATTTCAATATTTATTGCATTTAAAATTATTCCCATAAATGGTGACTAATTAATCAAACACATTTAATTAAATATGCTGTCCAATTGACAAAAAACCAGCTTAAAATATTAAAAATTCATAAAATTTGAATTATTTGCATTTTAAAGGTTTATCTGATTTCTATTGATTTTTCCAAAGATGCATTTTAATTAAAATCTCTGACAAGTGGATATGTAGTGATATTTTTTTTTTATTTACAATTCAAAAATTTAAGTTTATATAAATTGTTCTAGTTTCATTAGCTTTATGGCTCTTAAAAGTATGCTTCATATTTTAACATGTATGTATATGAATATTTTCTAGCAAATATTAGAATTTGTTGAAATTTTGAAACAACTTTTTAACAAAAATTGTTTTCTCATACAATTTGCAGCTACAAAATAGTTGGGACCTGAGCGCTCTGCATATACTGTGTACATCTCTACGAAAATTGTTTTTACTTAAATTGTGTTAAATACCTAAAATGAACACAAAACTTTGCTAAATTAATAATGACAAATGATCTGACATGCCAACATGTAGCAAAGCAAAAATTTTCTACTTAAACAAATTTGTCCAAATATTGTACATAGTTTTTGTTTTAGTTTAACAAAAATTTTTTAGTGTCAACCACATCCCTAGAGAAAATGTGAAAAATAGTAAAACTAACACCAAACAAAAATGAGAAGAAATGTTTTTAACGTCAAGTGGCTGGAGCGAAGGGATGTACCACCAAAAGTGTTGCATATTATTATGAAATTTTTTTCAGCTTTTGTGAAAATTTTCCACATGATTTGATGTCATAAGCCCTCTTTCAAGGGATTAAAACGTGGTTGCAGCATATAAATGGAAAAGTTTAAAAAAAAAATGATTTGAGAACAAGCAATAGTTGCCGGTTCATAGCTTAAAGTTTAAAGAGCTTAAAAATAAAATTAATTAAAATCAAAAGCATACTTTCAGTAAATTTCAATATTTATAAAAAAGAAATTGGAGCAAAAGAAACCTAACTGTATTAAACTTAAATTATTAAGATCATTAAAATAAATCTTCCGTTGTTGCAATTCTCTTTTGTTTTTTGCGCTCAAAATAAATTACCAAAATCAATAGCATACTTTTAGGATTTTCAATACAGTGTACTCTCCCCTAAAGCACACCTCCCATAAGCGGACCCCTCCCATATACGGACACTTTTATCAGTACAAAAAAAAATTTTAAGGGATTTCAAAAATATTTCCCTCCTAAGCGGACAACCCTCCCATAACAGGACGCGGACACTTTTTTCCACGATGCATGACATTTTATTTTCCCATAACCGGACAGCTTATAGCATGGTAACACTATTTTTTGTTGATAATTTTCTTTATTTCTTTAAATCCAGTTTAATATCTGGTCTTTCAAGCTTTTTCTCTTTTATTTTGTTTACTTTGCCTCATTTTTTTAAAGTTTTTTTATTTTTCGCAAGAATATAAATGAAATTTCTGTTTATTTTGTCTTATCTTTATATGTATGTTTTTGTTTTGGAAATAAATGGGTTTAAAGATTAATATATGTATTACAGATTATTGATTACTCTTTTTGTGTTTCTCCCATAAACGGACACTTCTCATAAGCGGACAAACTCGTCAGTCCCTTAGGCGTCCGCTTAAGAGAGAGTACACTGTATTTCATTTAAGAAACATACTTTGTTTTCTATCTACAGCACATAAAAATATCTAAACGAGTATGTATAGCATACTTTAAGGGGTGGTTTAGCCCATATCAAGGAAAAAATTTTTGTAAAAACAATACAAATAAATTTTTATTCACAGCTTTTTAGGCATCTTTTTTTAGGCATGCGGTAACAAAACAAAATTTAAAAATTACAAAAACTAATTTATTTGTTATGGTCTGACTAATCTACTTGCTGTACTTCATTGTTTTTTATTCTTTTATTTACATTTAGAATATATATTTATGAAATTACTTTTTATATTTATGGCAAAGGTTTTCCAATTTATATTTCTGTGGAATCATGATTTTTTTGTTAAGTGTTTAGGCTCCTGCTGGCAAATTTATCATTTAAATGTTTAATATATGTTCTGTGAAGCATCACAAATCATTTCATAACTTTATTTTATTTATTACGTGTTTGTTTTGTTTAATGTGTTTCAACATTTTTATATTTTTGGTGATTTTTTTAATTTTTTAAGTAGAATAGAACGTTAACTTAATATAGAAAGGCCCTAACTCGTATTTTTCAAATCGAGGTTATTTTTTTTTTGTTATATAGTTATAATTTTCCGGGGCATGTTGCATGTTTCTATATATACTCTATGGTGTTTTACGTACTGCCAACGAAGAAATTGATCATTTACCATCTCATTTGGCCTTCGTTTGGTGGCCAGAAGTTACTACTAGCTCATTATTTGACAAGATTTATCGCCTTGTATATATTTCGATCACCGCGAGAATGTCCTACATATGCCTTGGGTGTCATCCTGCACATTTCTTCCTGGCACATTGCAGTGAAAGATTAGGCTCGCGTAAATACATTTCGGCTGCCAAATATATATCTCCAGTATAAAGACTGGAAATCTGGTTGAGCACGTGAGCATATTAAGACACACTGTAAATGACCCTATACGTGAGAATAACTTACCACATACAACCGATTTTAGTTCTGAACAAACACTTTTATATACTAATTAATGAACGGAGCCGAACCGAGACAGAACCATACCGAAACACTCCAAGGGTATATCGCATGGATATGTCAAAGAAGAGAATAGCTCAATGGCTCAGATGAAATTTTCTCGACACTGGGAAGCTCTTCATGGCCTACGGCAAGTAAACCTATTTATTATGTTATCCCAAATGTTACTACTAATGGACAAAAAATTGCAATAGATTACTGACTTTTTGCTTTAGCGGACCATACAGTCTCAGGGGGCATCTATTCAACATTGGAAACTCTGAGACCGAAACTCTAAATAAAAGAGACGACAGAACACATTCTCTGTGTTCGATTTGGAAATCGTATCCCTGCCGGAAGTACAACATTGGCTGCATATACTTCTGTTTTGTGGTCTAGAACCGACATTCTTATTCTACTGTCAAATAATATTTTATGGCAATGAATTCTATAGCTTGTTTAGGCTATTTTTTTCTACTGCTTTACAATTATTTTATGATCCAAACTTTCGCATATCTTATTCATATATATTTTTTTTTTAATTTTCCTAAAAGTATGCTTTAAATAGTATATTATTTATCGATTGGATTCGTTAACTCTAACAAAAGTATTTTAAGGATTTTGAAAAGCATAAAAAGGTACTATTTCCTAGAACTCTACTGAAAACATTAGCATTTTGAAAAGTACCATAAAAATACTCCAAAAATTCTTGTTTATTTTTTACATAAAATTTTTAATTTTATAAAAGCAGAGTAACGCCTGAATTTATATGCATTTGTTCGGTATAAAATTTAGTATAAATATGAAAAAAAATTAAAACATTTAAAGTTTTGTTTGAGGTTTTCCCTATAAGTTATCTTCAGGGGGTGTGACTTACATAATTATGGTCAGCCATCAATCCCTAGCTCAAGCTAATTTGTCAGTCACCAAAAAAAAATTATGATTTCTTTAACAAATGTTTCATGTCTATATACATATTTCTATAATTTATAGATGACATGACTAAATTAGAACCACAATACGTGCGAGGAATTATGACAGCAGTTATTTTAAGAGTTTGTTACAAACATTTCGAAAGTGAACCAGAGTTAGTATATAATAAATCAAGTAACAAAAAGACGTGTGGCACTCGGGGACTGCCGCGGTAAAGCTATTGCTTTTTTATCAACTTATGCAATTTCAGTTTTCTAGCTATAATGGAAGTGCCCTATACAAAGAAGGGCACTCTAGTCGCCCAGGTAAAAAGTACCTTACGTTAGTATCCTATGTCTTTCTCCTGGTTCTAAGCTACCTGCCCACCAATTTTCAGCCAAATCTGTTCAGCCCTTCTTGAGTTATAAATAGTGTAACTAACTTTTGTATGCATATATAAAAATCGCCTCAAAAACCCAGAAATCCCGGAAAATTTCCCGGGAAAAGGTGGCAACACTGGAGGGGAATTCCCAAAAACTTGGACGAAAATCCCGGAAAATGTCGGGGAAAGGTGACACAAAGCGGCACCACTGTCTAGTCATCATACATAGACTACTATACAAAAAAGAAGTTTTCACTTCAAAAAACAAGACTTAAGAAACAAACATAGTTCCAGGTTTTTTCGTTTCAAAACAAATGACAGATTTTTGACAGCTTTTTTCCAGGTTTTTTCGTTTCAAAAACAAAAACAAACAATTAAAAATTTCTTGATTCGGACGCCTCATAGCCCGCGATAGAAGCTATGCAATAGCTTAAAAAACAAATGTTTTATAATATAAAACCTACAACAATATGAGGTAACTGAATTATTAAAATATTTTGATTTGTTGACTCCTATAGGCTGAGACATCAAACAGATTAATAAAACTGATATGAGTTCAACAAACACAGCACAAGCAAATTTAATTTACGGTAGAGGGGGTTCGGTAATGAATTAAGGAATTAAGGAATTAAGACCGCAAAAAAAAAATAAAATAAGAATATATTCAGTGAAATAAAATTCAAATAAAGTATTATAGAAAGAAAACTTTTACAGTTTGATTATCCACCCGGACTTTTCCTTAAACTAATGAATTTTTTTTATCCTGTAAATAAACCTTAATCTCTTAATGTTTTCAGGACTTAACAAATTTCACAAATACATGGCATTTACTACGACTTAAGGGGAAGGATATTTGTTTTTTTTAAACGTATATGGCTTCTGACAAAAATATCCTTAATATAAAGAAAAAAAAATCGCTCATCTCCTTATCATTATTATGCCAATAAAGCAGGATAATTTTATGTACAATTTTATGTAAGTGTAAATGTAAGAGCCAAGCAGTGAGTTTATTTATAGAATAATAAATTTATTACATCAGCCATTAGGTTAACTTTAATGCATGCTTACACATTTGCTATTGTCTAATAACGATAAAATTTTATGTACTTAATTGACAACATTTTGTGGCTACATCAGATACGAGGGTAATTCATAATATTATTATTGACAAAGTTTTAATAAGAATCATATCAACACATTGTACGGCGAGAAGCAGAATTTAAAATAAACTGAGAAAATATATACCAAAGCGCTTGTTCATATCACTTTCCCCCGGGGGGTAGATAGTTGATTCTCAACAACAAGATGTGACACCTCCCGGGGAAAGGGTAATCTGACGTTTATAGACATAACCTTTTGTTAGTTACCCATAAAAACTTATATGCACGGAACAATCTCTGAATTAACAGAGCAACGGGAAGTGTATATATTTTATAATGAAGGAAGTGGCTTGCCACGTGAGTCTATATAGAAGGTGTAAGGGTACCTAAGGTCTAGCCCATGACCAAAACTAATAGAAAGCTAATCCTTCGGGATTTACTTTCGAAACTCCACCAGTAGTTTGAACTGGTACTACGGGGACCGGCGAGCTTTCTTGGGATATTGTTTACCGGAGGGTAGAGTGATGAACTATGGAGGTCACACGTTTGCAATGAGAAGGACGATTTGCCGTTGCATCTACTCTTTTGGTTTCATGATGGCCGGTCGCTGGTGAGGTCTCCTCCGGGAGTACATGTAGTGGTTGTGGTTGTTACCAAAAGCTGGGAGAGGTGTTGGTTTAAAGACTGATCCTTGGACCGGTGCTTAGCGCTGGGCGGACTTCGTGTCTACCAACGTGAAGCCTCTATATGCTGTTGTGAATCAACAGATACTAGAGTTTAGGTAGCTCGCACACTTTAGCAAGGTGTTTGGACATGACGGGCCTTGATCATGTCTGAGAAGTTGCTACCTGTTGTTGTCCCCTCGGGGATGCCTTCAGGTTTACCCGAGAGGGCGGCTCGGTGCATATTTCATAAATAGGTAATATTTTTAACTCTTTAGGACCAGCACTCAGGGGATGACCGCTACGTATGCAGTGCATTGTGCCGGAACTCAGATAGAGGGATAGAGTAGAGAAGATAGATGTTGAAAATGTAGAAGGCTTAACTATTTTACAACTCTGCGTTGCGCGTTATGTTAATTTTTATAGCAGTGTTGAGGCGCCTCCGGTGTTAGGTAAACGCATTAACTTTGTTAAGCTGTATTGGCAGGAATTTTATTAATTGTTTTACTTCGCCGATGTTTCTTCTAACCGACGAAGGAGGGCGATGTTGTGTACATTAGCTTGGAACATCATCAATCGCTGTCGGAACAGTTTTTTAGTGACCAGTGCTATGCCTTCATCACTTAAATAGTCCGACAACAATTAATAAAATGTCTCACTAATGTACATTGGAGAAATTAATGATGTTGATTGACCTGCTCTGGCCAGGATTTGTACCCAGGCCCCAAGACATTGTTTGCTTAGTAGTCAACGCGCTAACCACTTCAGCCAACACCACCCTCAAAAGCAAACAAGCTAACAGTTTTGAAAATGACGGCCTAATAGTAGGCAGCAGAAATGTGGTTTGAAATGAGTTCGAGAGTTACTGGGAAATTTTGAAATATAAATATGTATTGAAAAAAATTAGCAAAAAATCACTTTCTCTGCCATTTTGTATTTTAATTTTTAATACTAAATGTTTAACTATGCACATACAGGGTGTCCGGGGGAGGTATACTACTCGCAGTAATTCCATTGTAATCCTGGCTGCATGCGATGTGGCACCGTCTTGTTGATACCACATGCTAATCAAGCCCAAAGCATACAGTTGTGGCGTTAAAAAGTTTTCAATCATATCACGATATCGCGCTCCATTCACAGTTTTCATTTTCAAAGAAGTAAGGTCCAATGATTCCTTCTGACCAAATTGCACACCAGACTGTCACTTTTAATGGATGCAAAGGTGACTGATGAATAATTTGAGGGGTTTCCATTGCCCAGAACGGACTATTCTGTTTATTCACATATCCATTCAAATGAAAATGTGCCTCGTCACTCATTACGATTTTTTCATGAAAATCGGGGTTGTCATGGGCGAGCTGTAACATCTTTTAAAACACGTTGGTTTATCGAATATTTTTCCATGATAAATTTGGCACGTGTCTACTTCACGACTGCCAAATATGAACTCTCAAGACTAATATTTACCAAAATGGCGGCAAAACAAAGTAGTATACCTTCCCGGCGGACACCCTGTACATGCATATACACTAATAAATTCTTCTTAGAGATTATGATCCTTTCACCGGTAGGTGGTTGTTTCAACTTGCCAAATAATTACAATATATGAACTTAATTTTTTCCAACATTATTTGTACTTCCATAAGCAGTTGTTTGACCTTTTTTATTGGAAGTTAATTGGCATCAGAAATATATTAAATTTATTACATTATTTGTTCAACAATTTCTAGAATGAATTTTATACGAAATTTAAGCAACTAATCGTGCATGTAAATAAATCACTTTATTTGTACTACTGATTTGCCAACGAAAAAATTCAAATAAAACAAATAGATCAAAAGAAGAAGTACCGATAATATTGAATTACATTTTTATATTAATTTTTGTAAAAGCAAACATCATAGAAAATTTACTATTCGATACCACAATAAACACTACACCTCATCCTCCTAAATGCATGCTTTTATTTTATTTCTTGGCCATCCTACAGGTATTGAGTTTCTTTTAAAAACTTTTTCAAAAAACGAAAGTCTGAAAAGTCCTTGATACATATTAAGTTTATTGCCTTGACAGTGACTGATTTAACCTTGAGCCAAAAAAAGAAAAAAAAATGAGGAAACAAGCAACTTTTCTTTTTTCGCAAGTGAATTTTAATACGCTGTTTTATGACTTCATTATACAAATCACTTAAAATTAACGTGGAAAAAGTGTAAGAAGTGCTAATGTCTATTAATAATACACTCAACTGTGTATAAAAGCAGACAATATGTCAAAAAAAAAAAAAAAAAAAAAAAACGGAAAAGATAAAAACAAACGGAAGAAAAATTTATGAAAATTCTTGTCAAAAACTGTGCTGTGCGTAAAAATTGTTTTGAAGACAGACAACATTTAGAAAGAAAAAACGACGAAAACAAACGACATTAAATTTTATGTTTCTTTTTAATTTATTCTTTTGAAATTTAATTATTTAGAATTTTAAGGTCAGACTTTTGTCTGTAACAAATAATTGTGTTGTTGTATTTTTTTTTTTTTTTTTTTATTACTTAATCAGTTTTATTGCACTTTCATAGGTTGTTTATAGCAAAATTTTATTTGAACTTGAAAGTTTGTGTGCCAAAATTGTAGTGAGTGACAAGAACTAATTTGTAAGGCCTAAAAGTATGTTGCTGTAATTTAATATTCCATAAAGAAGGAAACTTATTTAATTGATTGTACATTTTGCGTTAAAATGTGTACATTCAAAGATGTTTTTTTAACTTAATTAATTCTATAAAATATAAAAGGTGGCTTCTACAGAAAACAACGGCCAGTGTAGTTTAAATCTAAAGGGATGTTTAGATATAAAATTTTTCCTTTGTTGCTCAAAATATGTTAACAATGTCTATTTAATATTTCTCTGATTATTAATATTTACGAACTTTAGCCTGAATAAATATTAACAAATATTAATTAAAAAGATATTGTTGCCTATTTTTAGGCTAACAATGGCAAGGATTTTTCTTGCTAGATACGTGTATACATTTATAATTGTATATTTTTACAAGCAACAAAGCCTTATAGATATAATATGGTTATGCTAACTATGTTATGATTTTGCCAAACATTGTATGGTTGTAGCAAACAGACAATGTTTTCATTTTATTTTTAATCACTAAATTATTAGCATACATAAAAACTGCAACATGGCTGGTAATTCTGGCTGTTTAACCACTTATTTGGGCAACAATCGTAGTGAAATCTCTTCAAAGAAGAGAAACAAATGATTAGTTGAGATATTCTCATAAGAAAAAGAGGTTTGAAGCTTTTTAAAAAGTATAATTAAAGCCTACTGATGATTTGGTAAAGCACTAAAGAAATGCATATGGACAACAAATAAATAAATTTTAACATGTATTTAAAATAATCAACTTTAGTTTTTTTAAAGAAGCATACTTTTAATTAAATTCAACTTTATTGATGACCATGGCTATGGCTATGATATGATATTATGTTCAGATGGTTTAAATATTTTTTTGGAAGCTTTTCTTAATTTTGTTTAGATAAAACTTGGGTTTTTATTTTAATGGACTACCGAATTGATCGCTTACTGTCAATTTATTTTACTTGTTTGCCTGTTGTCTGTTCCGACATGGAGCCGTTTTTATTTTTGTTTTTATGTTTTCAAAGAATTTCAAGTTATTTCTTATTCCTCACTTCTATCTTTTCTTTTTATTTCATTTGTTAAATTATTCCGCGAAATAATCTTAACTAATCAAAACGGATTTTTTTGTTTGTGGCGTTTTGTTTTTACGCCCATAACTATGCTTTTTTATTTTATTGTCATTTTCTTCTTGTATCTTGCCTCATAAATTATAATTTCATATTAAAAAAAATATTAAAGCTCACCATCATGGTTCACATAAAATGACGTTTCTTTTTAACAGTTTTGCTTTTATATTCAGTTTTTTTAATTTTTTTAGCATACTTTTGAGGATGAGGAGTTTCATTGCATATAGCTGGTAATAAATGTTTTGTAAAAGTCGGCATTGTTTTCTAGGTTTGGGCAGCTTTTGTTTTATCAAAACTTTTTTCTTTATTTCTTACTGCTGACACAAATATTTTCAAGAATTCCTTTAACTTTTTCTTTTTTTTTTTTTTTGTTTGTTTGTAATTTGTGAGGATTTTTTTATAAAAATTTTTGTGGCTGTTGTATTTTTTTTCGAAAAATTTATATGGTTATTAATCCACACCAAAAAAAATTTCACAAAAAAGCAAAGCAGACAGCAGTATACGAATGTATGTGTAGGCAGTTGTATAAGAATAAAAGGAATAAAATATTTATTGGGCAAATACTTGACGGAGCTAAATGGTATAAAAATTAGAAAAGAATTGCGTAGAAGGGAGTATATTTCACAGCCTAAAGAATGCTATATTAAGCTTAAGCAAAAGCAGCTTAAATCGTGTTAAAGATGTGACCATTTAAAAGGCAGTAAGTCCTTTTAATTTGAAAAAAAAACTTTCATGTGATTTGTAGGGCTGCAACCATTTTCTCTTCAGCTTAATGTAGGGTGAATTTATCGCTACACAAACACTTATTCAACGTAGTCTTCTTAAAGCAAATAAAACAACTTTAATATTGGTGTCTTGAAATTTGTCTGGTAAAATTTAATTTACTTGAAACACATCTTTAACAACAAGTCAATGAATTAAATATGTAACATCAACCAAACAAGACAAATAATTTTACAAAAATAAAAAAATGTATGTACAAACTATTGCGTTACATTTCAAACACACCAGACAAACTTTTGTTACTTTTAAACAGTTTTGCTTTCATGCCAAAGTGTTTTTATTGGTTTAAGAAAATATATTCATTGGTTTTTTTTTTCCATTGTAATAAAAAATAAAAACCTAAAGTTTGCTTAATAAAACTAAGTGTGTTGTATTTTTTTACGCCTAATGCTAGGCTACATTTTTTATTGCGTTATAAACTGTAACATTTGACCCTTGTTGACAGCAATAGATAAATTAAATCATTTAGTTTTACTTACAGAGGGAATTGAATGGTTCGAAAGCCTTGAGAAAAAAATAAAAAGCCCCAAAATAGGCTGAAGTATTTGTACTTGTCTGTGGTCAGAGCCAACATATTTTCCGAATTGTTGTTTAGTTTTTTCCATCACTACTACATATTACAAATTTATTAAGGCAAAATCCTTTTGTCTCTTCTTACGCTGGCCATAAAACAAGTCTATTTTTGTTTCTAAGCAAAGTGTTTAATAATAAAACAGCAAAGAAGAAACGCAAAATTGCCATAAAAAAGCTTTTAAATGTTAATGAAAATAATAGTGTGC
Source organism: Lypha dubia (assembly GCA_947311025.1). Classification (NCBI taxonomy): domain Eukaryota; kingdom Metazoa; phylum Arthropoda; class Insecta; order Diptera; family Tachinidae; genus Lypha; species Lypha dubia. The sequence goes on along the minus strand of OX371262.1, from coordinate 3,975,834 downwards.
GTTTAGTTAACAACTATAGACTTTTAATTTTTTCAATCATAATTCAATTAAGGAACTATAATATGATCAGGAGAAATGTCTTCTTCGTACTAATTTTTATAGCATTAACAAATTCATAAAATTAGTAAAATAATATAACTCAAAGATTACTGCCTATTTTTAGGCAAAATTCAGCTTCATTAATCTAAAGCAGTTTGATTAAATTAAAGCAAAACCAACATAACTATCGTTGCATATTTTTGGGGACTATTTGTAAAATTGTATTTTATACGAAGTGTTTAATTTACAACATTTTTTTTTTATAAAATTTTATCAAAAACTTAATTGCACGATTACTTTTACGCTTTTATGTTGTTAAAAGAAGTGATGTACAAGACAAATGTTGCCGACTTTCAGGCTAATTGTTATTAATTTTAGTCATACGATTTGTGGCAAATTCTTACGAGTTAATACAAGAATACAGGAAATTCTCTGGTACTGGTATAACTGGTTGAAATAAAACTCTTTTATATGAAATAGTCGAATTGAAAATTCCTAGAAATGAGATGGAATTGTACCTATCAAGAACTTGGTTCTTATTTCGATCTCAGTACTTTCTACGGCCGAAATATTTTAGATAGGAACTTGGCCTTATTTTCACATTTGTGTTTTTGTGCGGATCTCACTTCTTTTTTCTAAGTTGTTTTTGTTATTTATGTGTATTGCTTATCTGGGCCTACCTGTGTACGAAATTTCAGCTTTCTAGCTCTACTGGAAGTGCCCCATACAAAGAAGGGGAATCCTTCCCCCAGGTGAAGAGTGCCCGTTTAAAAATAATTTTTGGTTATTTATCATCACGACCTACCTGTGTTCGAAATTTAAGCTTTCTAGCTATACTGGAAGTGCCCCATACAAAGAAGTCGCATGATAGTCCCCCCAGGTGGAAAGTACCCGTTTTCCGATTTTTCTGGTTAATTTCTCTCCAGACCTACCTGTGTACCGATTTTAAGCTCTTTAGCTATACTGGAAGTGCCCAATAATATTGATGAGTGAGTCAGTGAGTGAGTCAGTGAAAGATTCAGTGAGTGAATATGTACTAAAATATGGACTTTTCACACCTCAATATCTCGGGAAGCTTTTAGGGTAGAACTTTCAAATTTAACCTTTGGTCACCTCTGTAGGGAGACCTTATATTTCAAGTTTCATTATATTATGATCAAGAGGAACAAAGTTATGAGGGGGGTAAAATACGCTCGAATGATTTCGTGTAAATATACACACTGTGTGGCCGAACTTAGCCTGACGCACTACCGTGCGCCTAGATATTAACTTAATAATAACTTTATGTATTTTTTCGTACAAACCCCCTTTTTGTTCAGTGATGGATGGAAAATTGTAAAATATTTTAATCAGTCTGTATTTTTTGTATATACATATGTATTTATCGAAATGTGTGTATGTATGTAAGTTAAATCCTGTATTATATTCAATGAATTATAAATATACGGCATGGTGAAGGGTATAAAAGATCTGGCACTGCCGAATATAGCACTATTACTTGTTTTCATTCTTTTTGTCATGTCAAAATTATATATTATTTTTGTATTGCCTACTTTTAAGCTTCAGAATTCATAAAGTTGTTTAAATATTTCAAAGTCAGAACTAAATTTAAAATTATTATTTACTTTACACATCAATAGATCTGCTTTGCTTAGCAGCCAATGAAATGCAGCATATATATTAGCTAACCCATAATAAATAAAATGCATTTTTGAAAACATAAATTCGCAAATAAATATTAAGTCGAATAAAATTTTACAATTTTTAAGAATTTTTTTTTTTATATACTTTTGTCATACTTTTTTAAAACTTATCCTTAGTTGCTTAAAAGAAACTTAAACGCATTTGGTTGCTTTGTTATCGAATTCCCTGCTTGTATTCATCTAAAGTTGCTTTGTTTAAGTCATGTGAAATATTCATACTGTACAAATACAAAACGTTTTTAGTCCTTTTTTATATTTTCTTATCAATTCTAATGCCATGAAAATTATGGTTTTCTTTTTCGGGTTAATTAGGTAATTTCGTTTATTGCTTAAGTCTAACCTCTCTTATGGTTTGATGTGATAGTCATAATTAAGTTTATGCTTCTTTTAACCTTTTTATGTTTATGATAATGTGTTAGACAAAACACATTTTTGTGTCTGTACCAAATCACACCTTTCGGATTTCATAGTTTAGATTTTTGTTTTTCCATTTTTTTTTTCTCTTTTTATATCTTTTCTATGTAAGTGTGTTTCATTAATGAATTTTTCACATGTGTGAAGCCACAATAAACTTATTTACTAGACCTATATACAAAAATCTGCAAAGTTTTATGGGCGTAGTTGTATCAATATCATTTTCTATTCATTACCAACACAGCAGGCAGTACTAAAGAAAAAAATCAAATTAATGCCATAAATTATGTGTATAATATAGACTTGTTTTTATTGGCATTTATTATTGAACGGCAGGCAGTCAGTTCAAATAACTGCCGGAAATACTTTTAAGAAGAATTCATAAAATTGGGTAGAAATATTTTAATTCATGGGAAAGGGTATAAAATATAAAGTTGAATCAAAAGGAAACTTTAAAGTTTTAAACAAATATATGTGTTTCGGTTAACTCTTAGTTCATTAGCCAGGATGGCGGCATATGATTGATTTTTATTTGATTTTAGGTCAACTTTTAGTTAGGCAGGATGGCGTATGATTTCTGTTTAAGATATGAATCTAGAGCGTATGAGTAATAATTAATATAATAAAAGAGTTTTATTTAAATTGTTTGGTAAAACAAAATTGACAGTTTTAATCACTGTTTCTTGTAGAGGATAGAGAATTCGCTAATGGTTATTTTTATAAAACATTTCAGCACTCTTACAATCTACATTCTTCTCATTCTTAAACGAAGGCTTAAGAATTCTATAATAACTTTTTAAGAAAACCAAAGCTTTAAGCTTTACTTAAATGCAATTGGTACTATAAATCCCACAATCTGGACTGGTCGGCAAATTGCAAAAAAAAAACACGAGAAATTATTATTATTAGTTCAGTTTTATTGAATTAATGAAAATTCAAATTACTATGAATTTTTAATTTTTAAAACCATTAGCATGTGCAATTTCAGAACGTATCAGTATATCGATTTCAAGGCCGCTACACATCTCAGCAGCGTTCGTTGTCCATTTTTGTCCAATTGATGGAAAGTGGATACTAATTGGGAAGAATATCAACTATTTAACCAAGTTTTCAACAGAAATAGGATACGAGAATTGTTATACTTCTTTTTTATTCCATTTTTACATATTCAAACCATTTTGGTTAGTACAAAATTCCCCATGTCTGAGTGCTCACTACTAATATTCAACAAAAACAAACATTAATTCTTTACTTGTACGCTGTTCATATGTTTCCATGTATTTTGCTTTAGAATTTGTCAGAACTTTTAACGATTTTAATTTATCAAGTTACTCTTTTAAATGTATGCAAAAATTTTATATCATATTTTCTTTGAATAAATCCTGAAAAATGTAAAACCAAGCATCTAACATTCATTACAATATACTTGCATTCAAAGCAGTGAAGGTAGGTTTAACTAAAATATCCGCTCTTCATTTGTTCACTTATTATCCTTGAGGTTTTTTTTTTTTTGTTTTTTTGTGAAAAGACTAAAAATTGTGGCAAAACCCCTATGCCTTTTTCCGGCTGCCTCTAAGAACCATAAAAGCGCCAAACAAAATTTCTTAAAAACTTAAGAGAAAATCTTTCCAATTAGAAGTTAAGAGCACTGGAATTCCCTTATGCTCTTTTTAAGTGAGTTAAATTTATTACACAAATCTAAGAGAAATCTCATTTATTTTCTCTTAGTTTCTCTTAGATTAAAAGCAAAATTGTATATTTCAATTCTTTAGATTGCATGTGACTAACACATTTTTATATTAAATAATTTAAACTACTTGCCACTAGTTTAACTTTTCGAATTTTTGTTTAATAAATCTGTTTAAAAAAAAATCAATATTAAAATTGTATTCATAGTTCTTTACTACGGCTACGTTTTGTTGCAAATGTGTTATTTGCTTGCCTGCTATAGAATTTGATTGCATGTTGTAGACGCAAACAAATGTAAATGAGTAAAATGAAATTTCCTAAAAGTAGGCTATAAGTTTGGTTATGCTTTTTTTATAAACCATCAGATATAGTTTTATGACAAAGCCTTGCAGTGAAATTTCCTATTTGTAATCTTTTTGTTAAGCTAAAGTCTTTTTTTTTTAAAGTTAATGTTGGCTGTTTTACAAATATAATACACAACTAAAGCCTACCTTACGGCGTTATATGTAAATATTAGTCATCGCTGTTATAAAAAACATTTGGTGACAAGCCAACGAATTACATACATAAAATTAATCATTATCAAGACATTAGCAATAATCCTACAAGCTGAAGAAGCAAACCCTATCATAAGTAGCATACTTTTTGGCTCAATTTGTTGAACAAAGTAATTATTACATGTCTAGAATATTAAGTATTTAAAGCTTACTAAAAAAACAGCTTAGTTAACTAAAATAAAACTTAAAAGCCGCGATAGCGCAAATACATACTCGTATAATACAGCATACTTAAAGGCTTAACCAACATTATGTAATTATTTCTTGTTGCTGATATGACCCTCCGCCGTCGCCCTGATAAATTATTTAAGTTTCATTGAATTTAAAATTTACAGCATATTTTTAGGTGTTTTCCGAAATTTATTAAAATAAATTATTTTTCCTAAACCTTTATCACAAAAACACATTTTTATTTGCGTTTTAAGCCACATTTATAAAGGTCGCACGGTATTTTTTTTTTTTTTTTTTTCGTTTTAAATATTTTATGTCCCATATGGAATGTTTGAAAAATTTTGTATTTAAAGAACAGAATTTCAGTTATTTTCAACCCTTTTCAGTACAATTTCTATTTCAACCTTTGTATTATCCTTTTTTTTTTTTTTTGCTTTTTTGTTACTTGTTTTGTTATTTACTAACAAACACTGACTGTAATTACATTCCTGTACCTGGCGCATACAAAACACACATTTTGAATTAAATTCTAGGAAAAAAATATATATGTATATGTATATGTACATTAACTTTAAATGAAATTCAGTAGAATTTTCTGAAGCCGCCCATTTAATAGCTGAGGTTTAGTTTGTGACAATTTGCAACAACCACAACAAAAGCAGCGATATGATGGATTTTTAAAAAATAACATACATACATACATATATGTAAATACATATGTAAAATTGTTTTTTAGTAGGAACAGAAAATAATTGCAAACTGTTCTAGATTTAAAATACGTATGCCCCTATTATGATTCACAACTGTATTGATAGTTGAGTTGTAATTGTCAAATTATTATTATGGATTACAACTCAACTCAACTTCCAATCGGCTGTTCAATAAGTTGTCTTCGTTAATTTATAAATTAATTTATATAAAATTTCCAAAAATATTATCAACACACTTTGAATATGCATACATACATATGCATGTGTGTAAAAAATCACAAAAGCGAAAAAAAAACTTCAGATCCAATAAAATCACCAGAACAGAAAATACGTTAAAACGGATCCCAGAGAGAAAACTTCAAATAAAAAAGTCGTGCGTGCAAGCGAATCAATTAGTTACATATAAAAAGTTTTATAAAAATAAAATCACTTATAATTTTTTATAAGTAAAAATTTATTCTTTGCCATCGTCTTCTCTAGGTATGCATCGGTGCTCTTTTTTTGTCGATACCATAATTATACGCTTTTATATATAAAATAAGAATAACACAATACCAAACACTTATTACAAACTTAACAGTTTTCTTTGCAGTTCTTGATCCATCTTCGCATCGTCAAATTGCCTTTCCCTGTCAAGTAGTGTCACTATTATATATATGTAAAAAGCTAGCAATGTTTTCCATTTCTTAGCAAAGTTTTCTTGCAACCTCATTTTGTACAATTTAACTTTGTTGCCTTTTATTTTATTGTTTGACACTTAAGAAGCGCCTTATAGCAAACAGCAACACTTGAATAATTTAAGTGATATGGACTTAGTTAAGTTAACTTAAGGCATGCGAAAACTACTAAAAGACTTTCTCTTCTGATTTCACGTCACACAATATGGCGTGGCAAACAATAATTTTAAAAATTTTTTACTAAAATATTATAAAATTTTACTTTTCAGTCTTCGGCAAGTAGAAATCTATGAGGTGTTGCTAATTCGAATATATCAAGAAATTAAATTGAAATTTAATTCTTTAAATCTTTCTAAAATAAACACAAAAAAATGCTTGCATACTTTTGGCTGTGTTGTAAAAATAAATTATTGTAGCATATTTTAAAGTGTACGTAATATAAAAAAATGCTATTTTTTTACATGCGCTAAAGTGTATGAAGAAAAAACTTTATAAATATATTTTAAATATTTATAAAAGTATTCTACAGAATAAAATTATTAAACTGACAAAAAAAATCGTTTATTTTTCATAAACTGTCATATTTGCAACAAAGTCAAAAAGATTTCATATAAATTGTTTCCTTAAACACAACAAAAAAATTGGTGGTGGAACAAAAAACTTGAAAACTTTTTTATTGAAATAAACTGTTAGCACATCACATCATATGCCACGTAAACACGCCTTTTTTTTTGGTTGTTAGTATTTTTTTGAACTACGGAAATTGTAAATACCCAGGCAACATTTTAGAGTTAAAATGAAAAATAAAAGCATATTAAAAATTCTATACAAAAAATGTAGCTTAGTTAGTCATTTACTATTTTTGCAGCAGTAGAATTGACAGTAGTAGCACTAAAAAGCAAACAGACTTATGTACTGCAGTTTATAATATACTATTGCTACTGATAATACCTTCAAACCTTAGTAGCAGTAAAAGCTGTATATTTTTATTTAAATTTCTGTTGCTGCCATCTTCCGTAAAAGCAGCTTACTTGTTATGCAGTGTAGCATTAAATGTTATTACTACTGCGGTAATAGCATTGTTATTTTAGTAGTAAAAGAAGTAGCAGTAGTAATAGTCCTTCACCATCATTTATCACTATATTTCCTGACAGTTTTAATTTTTGTCTACATCTAACGTTAATCACATGACTCTAATACTACTACAATGCTGCTACAATGTTATTTGAATGCTACTAAAATTTAAAATTTAATGCTACTTCACAGCAATAAGCAATGTATTCTGTTGTCTGTACTGCAGTTCATAATATAATATTGCTACTGATGATACCTTCAAACCTTAGTAGCAGTAAAAGCTGTATATTTTTATTTAAATTTCTGTTGCTGCCATCTTCCGTAAAATCATCTTACTTGTTGTGCAGTGTAGCATTGACGTATGTTATGGTTAAAGGTAAAACTAACATAAGTTAAAATCGTATTACTACTGCGGTAATCGCATTGCTATTTAAATAGCAAGAGAAGTACCAGTAGTAGTAGTAGTACTACTTCACCATCATTTATCACTATATTTTCTGACGGTTTTATTTTTCGTCTACATCTAGTACTTGTTGATTTTACTCTAATTTGACTACTACTTCAATCTAATTTTAATGCTACTACAATGTTATTTGAATGCTACTAAAATTTAAAATTTCATGCTACTTCACAGCAATAAGTATTGTACTGTTGTGTTATTTTTGGTTTCCAACCAGAAAAACAAACCAAATGCAAACTCATTAAAACAACAAACTTTCTTCAAAAAGTTTGAATATCTTTCAAATAAATGGAAATGGAAAAACTATTGTTTTGCGGTCAGAAAGAGTTTTTCAGTAAAAAACAAACAAAAAAACATTCAAGAAAACAACTAAAATACTCAAAGTTTAACACTTCCAACTCTTTGAAAATAAAACTTTAATTATTTTCAAAACCAATGTCTTAGACAATACAAATGTTTTAAGTTTCTAAAGCCTTTTAGAAAGGGTTTGGTTGTATGCACTGTATTTATTTTAAGTATTAAATAAAAGAAACCTATTGAAATACAAAATGCAAGAGAATCATGTTGGAAATTAAATGATTTTTCTAAAATAGAAAGAAAATTTAATAATGTAGCATACTTTTGTGCTTAGAAAATAGTTGGCATATTAAAATGCATTTTAATTAACAACTTTAAAAAGAAATAAAATAAGTTTATAGTTTAAACTGAAAAAAATATTTAGAGCAATAATGTTCTTCTAGGTTTTTAACAAAAGTCACTCTATAACTTTTAAATATTATGTAAAATATTAATGTGGAAAAAAATCACACACTTTTATATATTTCTTTTTTTATGTGAAACATGTTTTTGCCTGTCTGTAGAACTCTCTGTTTTTTGTTTTTAATCTCTTGTGAAACTATGAAAAATCTAGTTGTTTAACCTAAAGCATTATAAAGATTTAAGCATATTTTCATTAAAGTTTAATTTCAAGAATTTTAAGCAAAATTCTTCTTAATTCTTAAATAAAAAAAATTCACATTTCAAACATATGGGGGGGGGGACTCGTGCGTTTAAAACTAAAATATTTTGCGGCAGCAGCAACCGAAAATAAATTCCCTTCTTCTTTTTTAAAGAATAGTACAATTTATTATTGTAATTTAATCAACCACGAACCTTTCTGTCAATCAGTTAAACAAAATTGTACTCATGAAATATATTTTTTTATGAAAAAATCATACTCCCAATTTTGTATATTAAAATGGAATAAATTTTTTGTATGCGAATAAAAGATGTAAGCAGGCAGAAAAATATACAAAAAAATTATATATATATGTATAAGTAATTTATTTATGCACTTACCGAACCTTAAAATTAATAGTGAGTGACTGACGCGGAAATTGAGATGCTACAAATAAATAGAAAACAGATAAAAAATTAAGTAAAACATCATGGAAAAGTGATATGTTGAAATAATTTAATTTGGTTATGCCACAGAATTTAATAAAAAAACCTTTTATAATTTTTTGCAGAAGGGTATTTTAACTTTTAGTTATTTTTTCTCTCCGCCTAAAAGTATGCTACATTTTTTTAGTTTAAATTATCATATCTGTTAATAATAATGTAAAAATTATTTATTTTAAGAGTTTTTTAATTTAACTGGAAAATTTACTTATTGAGTTCAATTGAATTATTTCGCGTAGTCATCTTTGTTTTTGCAAAACAGCAATCACACTAATGAATTTTAATTTATTTAGACAAGTCTAGGGAACATTAATCCAACCTTTTATTAAAAATAACACAAAAACTAAGATATGAACTTAATTAAATTATAAGAAGGTCGATAAGTTAATTTCAACAGCATTAGTTTAAGCACAACTTTTGCAATAAAACTTTAATTATATTATCCTTTCCTTGTTTTCCGCAATTTATCTACAAACTGTTATCTTTCTGCCAGTTTTTTTTTATTTTTCAAGTCTATATGAAAATTTCGTGTGAAAATTTTTATTCTATTTTTAGAAATTTATGGTCACATGAATATCAAGTAAAAATCAAAAATAAACACAAAAAAAAAAATAACTCCACTATTAATTCGTAAACATTCCATCCATTTTTGTTAGTAAAGAGATTATGGATTTCTTTTAACAGCCTTAAAGCCGGCTTTAAATTAAATTTAATAATTAGCTCAAGAATTCAAAGACACTCGCACAATTTCCCTTATCGGCGCATAATTAAAAGAGACAATAAAAATTGGCTGACTTGGATGGAGTACTGCATCAATGTTTGAAGAAAACATATTGAATAGAAGAAGCTCGAAAGACAATCGGCTCCCAGGGCTTACAATTGATTTCCGTTTTTTTTTTTTTTTTTGTGAACCACACAACACATCCTTACTATCATCACCCTTTGACACTGGTAGGCTGACTTCCAAAACGTACGTATACAAAGTTTGTATACAGTATTGCTACTGTATTTAAATAACATACATTTGCAAAGTTCGGAAACAATGCAACAACTATAAAACCGATGCCTTGTTTGCTTTCTTACTGCGTTAAAAATACTTGACGGCGGCGTTTTGAAATGGTACACATTGTATAATTGTTGTACTGCGGCGTGATGCTGATGCTTTGTTCACACACAAAGCAATTGACGTTTTGGAAGTCAGTCGTAATCTAGTGCATTCGATATTGTCCAGACTGTTGGATATTTTCTTCTTTAGTAGTCTAACAATTAAGCTTGTTGTTGTTGTTGTTGCAACAGCTCCGATGCTGTTGGTAACGGGGGTTCTTTCCTGAAAATATGTTTGAGTAGGATAAATTGAAAAAAAATTAATTATATTAATTTGTGTCATTTGGTGGATTTGGGGCTGGGAGTTGGAGGAACCCTGCCACATCAGTTGGTCTTAGCCATAGGTCTATTGGGTTAAGGGATGTTGACCTATTGTGGCAGTTGAACAAGTGCTCAGTGTTGTGCGGGATCTGGAGACAATCTGGGCATCTGTCTATAGTGCCGGGGACTATGCTCTCTTGGTAGCAGTTAAGGATACTGTTCCAGCAGGCTCTAAGTTGCGCCAAGATTGAGCGAGATTGTCTGCGGAGCTGCCGCTCGCTATCAGCGATCGCGGGTGGTCTTGAGTTAAGGACCTTGTTGAATCTGTATCCGATTGTTGTTTCTATGACCGCTTGTTGATGCAACTTCTTGAGGGCACTTGTAATGGACACCTGTGTTACATCTAGTGGAATAGAGTTTCTGATGTCCTCACTATAGTGCCTGAAGTCCTTACGGATGCGTCTCGGGAGAGGGTCCTGCAACACCAGTTGGTGGTTTGGGTGTGTTGGCAGCTGACATGCCATCAGGAATTGCTTTGAAAGCATCACATTATGCTGCCTGACGGGTAGCATTAATGTCTCCTCATGCAGATGGTCAATGTTGGTCATTTTTACGCATCCTGTAGCGATTCTAAGAGCATTGTTCTGTGTTGTTTGCAGTGATCTCCACTGTGTGTAAGCCTATTATCTTCTATAGTTGTAATCTAATTTAATATCTATTATTATGTTAACATCAGCACGCACTCAAACCAATGTAATATTTTTTTAATAATTCTCTACGACTCTATAAGACCCTTTAAACATCTCACTATGACTACTCTCATTATTATTATTTGTATCCTATAATAATATGATTCCCTTTTTTTTCGTTAATAACATGTCATTTTTGACAAGTTAATATTCTTATATATTTAATAACAATGTCAGGGATTTCAAATACATACGAGTATAGGTACATACTTACGTGCATATATGTATGTACTCGTTAGTAAGTGTATGTGCATATGGATATTTCCACAGAAAGGTCTACCGCGGCCAAAAAATTATAAGTTATTAAACAATTATTTTTATCCAATATTATGAGAGAATAATATTCAAACGAATTTTACGATTGCACTAATTACAAAATAGTTTGCTTACAAGATTTACAAATTAAAGTAGCTCGAACCGCAATTTCGTCAAAGAAAGATATTTAATAACCTTTTTTTACTATTTTTTTATTCTTATGTACCTTTTCAAACATTGACCTGAAGTTGAATTTTCATTTATTTTCGTTGAATTAAAACTTTAAAACCAAACTATATCAAAAATTATTCGAGTTTATCATAAGGGAAAATAAGTCACGTAACGCAAGGTCACGTCACGCTTCATATTATGGCTTGTATCAATAAAACTAAACATAAAATCATCAAAAAAAAAAAAAAAAAACAGTTATGAAAATAAAGCTAATCTATCCCTTAATAATATCCAAATAAGTTACATAAAAGTTTTTAGCTTATTTCGTTGGTTTTTGCACTTTAGTAAGTGTAGAAAAAACCACTTCTATTTTTTGTCACGTCACGCAACAGCTTTTGTTGACAAATATGTCAGGACACTGACTCTTACAGCACCCATGCTTTCCACTAAATAAAGAGCTCTAAAATTGCTTCCCAAAAACCTAAATGAAGAAAAAAACACTACGGGTAGCACTCCGGGAGTGCCGACAGAAGTGAAAACGTTTTGTGATTACAACAATACACGTGCTATTGCCAAAACAATTATGCGTAGATATAAACAATTATATAAATACATGCAACAAATTTAACCACTTATCAAGGCGTATGCAACAGGTGAGCTTACTAGCACAGCTGACTGAGCTCGCTTTATAGCAAATTTTCATACAAACTGATATAGTTTGAAGAGAGTACATAAAAAATGGTTACAGTTTGTTACTCATACGTATTAAAATGCTTTAAATTTGTTTGTGTGTTTTGATATGAAGCGACTGCTTTATACCAACAAAATACATGTTGTTTTTGGATTGTTGTACTTGTTGTCGAACTGCGCATACCTGCTAGTTTTGCCAAGTCACTTATTGTAAACGCAAATGCAACTGCGCCCGAGAAGTTAACAACCTAAATTTTTTCGCTCAAAATGAAGAGAGCGCCATCTTTGTGTACTCTTCTTAATAAGTTTCGCTCAAATTGAAGAGTGCGCCCTCTTTGGTGCACCAAAAAATGAGTGTTTTTCTCATATATGGCAACATCACCCACAAGAGAGGGCGCTCTCTTCATTTTGAGCGAAAAAAATTTAGGTTGTTAACTTCACTCCGACTAGGCATTCGCACAAGCAGAGATGTTACAAGTGTCAAAAAGCGTGACGGTGTCGCGAGTTCTGAGGTTTTGTCTCATCCAAAACCTTCGTACCGCGCCAAGTGAAAACTTCAACTTCAAAAATATTTGGGCCTTGGTTTGATTTTATTCACGTTGAATACGTGTGACTGTCACGTGCGCAACCATGGAAATACCCATATACGTATATGTATATTTTTTTCCAAAAAAAAGTACGAGTATGTATGTGCTTTTGAATATAAATTTATGAAAGAGTTAAGTGCTTCTCCTAAAAATATGCTAAAAATATCTTTTTAAAGATATTCATTGTTTACTTGTAAAAGGGATGTACACATCGATGGCTTAATATAGAAAGGTCGTATCTCAACTTTTAGCTACTTTACAGGAGAAGGAAAAAACTCAATAAAATCAATGAAAATAATAATAAAATTTTTTTTTTCTGAATCAGATTTTTGTTAAAACAGCCAACAAATTCCATTCTGTTTTATTTTTATTTTTTTTTTTTTTTGAAAAGAGTTAGGGCTTTTTTTAATTACTGTAAATATGTTATTCATCAACATAGAAAACTGAATTTTTTTAAGGGAGGTATATTTGAGTATTGTCTAGCAGAACATGTTAAAAAAACTTATTAAAAAAAAAACGAGATACGACCTTTCTATATTAAGCCATCGACATGTATGTACGCGTGTAAGTTTCTTAATTTAAGGTACATGCACGTTTCTTTAATGCAAATACCATACTTTTGTTGTTCACTTTTTATTATATTGAAAAATTAAAGATGTCTTTAAGAAGAATTTAAGATAGAAGTTTTCGGCAAACTTTACATCATTTAGAGAAGTAATTGACTACGGAAATCCTGATAGAATAACGTTTTATATCAGTGATATTCCAAAAAAAAAAAGTACAAAAGTTGCCACGCATAAACCCAAGTGAAGGCCAGTTCCTTTGGCTGCATTCATCATGCACAAAATAGAAGTGTCTATGAATCAGTCGTTTGAAAACGTGCACACAAAAGCAATTAAGTAAAATTTACCAAATTTAAGTTAAAAATGGTTGTCATGCTGTTCCAATGCCGTTTTTACGGAAATTCTTTAACGAAACACAAATTTCGTCTTTTACAAAAATTGTTCTCATAATTATAAGAAAATGTTTTCTAAAAACTTGTCCAGTTTTTTTTTAGTAAAAAAAATTCGTCATGGCCACCATATACCGTGGCTAGGAACAATGCTGTCATGTAATGGTGTAGTGGTTCATTTCCTTGCTAAGTAGTTGCTGGTATTACTAAACACTTCTTATTATCATATTTTCCCCTCTTCTGAACCGACCATCTGGTAAAAGGTATTTTTTATAGAGTAACACAAGTTTAAATCATAATAAAACAAAGAAATATATTTTTAATGTCAATGAAACGGGCTTTATTGGAAAGAAAATGTTATAAAATTAATGTGTGCATGTGGCCGCCACGGCTGGCGCGTAGAATGCGCAATCTTGAACACCAATTTTTAACAACTTTTCGCAGAATTTGCGACGGTATTTCGCCGATAACTCTTCGAATGTTGATTTCCAGGTGTTCAATTGTGAGTGGTTTATCGACGTAGACAAGTGACTTAACATTACCCCAAAGTAAATAACCACACGATCTTGGTGGCCAATTAATTGGGTAAATACGTGAAATTATTTTTCATCAAAAGTTTCTTTGAGTAAATCAATTTTAGCGCCCGCTGCACGATGAGTTTGACGTATAGAACAATTCTTTTGATTAAAAATTTCAACAATTTGCACGCGTTGCTCTGGTGTAAGTCGCTTCATAATGAAATTTCAAAGCAAACTAAACAAACAACGACTATCAGGTGCTGCGACTATGGCTGCTCAAATAAAGCAGTGATGCCAACTCAATGTTGTGACACTCTATAAAAACACCCTATATAACGAAATTTTTGATATCAGAGCGCTTAAACCTCCGGTTTTACTTCTTTAACACAGGTTGCATTGTCTGGAATGTGGGCTTGTGGAAACCCCTATTGGAACTCTTAGTTTCAAAACTAAAAATTATTCTAAAAAAAAAATTTTTTCTCTATATATATATTTTGGAAATTTTTTTAATTTTAGAAAACAGAAACTATGAACTTAAAGAGAAGACAACGGGTTTCCGTTTTTAAGCATGCCAACATTTTTTATGGACTTTTCATGAGTAAAGAATTTTTTAAATCTTTTTTTTTTAAGCTAAAATAAAGTATTCTTAAAATTAGTCAAAAGAATAAATCCAAATTAATCTTAAAGTAGCGTAATATCCTTTTTAAGTGAAGTAATCCCATAGCTTCAGGTATTTCATTTTGTAAAACAAATGTTAACTTTTAAATCTTTAATTTAAAAAAATTACAAAACTTTTAATTGGTTAAAGGGTTTTTAAAAATTCAACAAAAAAAGAAAATCATATTTCTGAGAAGATTTTTAGTTACTTTTACCTTCATTTTATATTTAAATTTAATCCCCAATTAAAAATTACAAAGTACAACAAACGTTTGGCATGCCGGTGAACACATACACACACACACACACAGCTAAAATTTTACATTTTCCGCCACATTAAACTATCCAGAATTTCACTAATAAAATCTCAGTTATATCCTAAAGGATACACGAGTATGTACACATAACCGTGTGTGTGTTTGTGTGTTTAAGTCTGTGTATATGTAAGCTCAAATGTTGACAATAACAAGCAGGTTTAGACGTGTTTAAAAATTAATTTTTCTTTTTTTCCGCAAACTTGCATTTTGCAAAAGAGTATTGCGGCGAAATTGAAATGATTTCTAAATGATAAGAAAGACGCAGCCAGAAAAAAAATTAAAGTTGCTAAAGAATAAACAGAATAGATTATATTGAATTTTCAAAGCAGCACTTTAAACAAATTTCTAAAGAACTTAAAAAGAGAAACTACAGACTAGACTATGGTGGGCCGAACCTTGGACCCAACTATACAATACATTACATTTTTAAGACACTGCAGAACAGTGGAAAATTTTCAAAAGAATTATCTGACTGATAAGTCGAGCTTCTTACAAAGATCCTTGTGCAACTACCAAAGCAAGCCAACAATAAATAGAAGGAGTTTTAATCAACCAACTACTACGTTATTGTAACCTTAGACTTCAAGAATTTATATTTTTCTTTTTATACATACAACAACAATAAAATTGTATAAAATGACTTTATATAGAAAAGATGAAACCAAATGTTATTTTAATACAATTAGTATATTGAATGGAGATTATTACATAATTAATGAAGTAATCGAAACGCAAACAGTACAAGCAATTGTGTGTAAAGGTTAAAGGTCGTCAATTGAATAAAAAGGAAAAATATATTTAAAATGGGGAGAAAAACACTGATTAAGAAAATTTAAATTTAGTAAAACATATCTTATTGGTTTTATTGCGAAATTTAGGGTAGAGTAGATCGAAAATCAATATATTAAAAGGGTGCGGGTTGCCATTAGCGCATCCGATTTCCCAAAAAGAATTTAAAAGACTAAACTGAAAGCAACCCCTTTCAACAAAAAAAAAAAACATTAGAAGACATGCAAACTTTTTCAAACAAAAAAAGGAATTTCAAAAATTCTCCTATAAATGGAGGAGTCCTCCCATAAACGAAGAAGTCCTTGACGAAATTTTTAGCAAGCCCCGACCGACATACATACAAGTAAAGCTAATATAAAGCGTGTAATAAAATGAAGGCAATTAAAATCAGACAAATATATAACAATTATACTGATAACGTATGACTAATATTGAATTGTCGGAATTAATAACACTTATACGGCATCAATACCAACAATGAAATTAATAATTTTGTAAACATTTAAACTAGGGATGTAACGATATGCCATTTCGTCGATCCGATACCGATACCGATACTCAAAAATATATATCGCCGATACCGATTGCGATACCGATACGCATATTGAAATTGAGCTCAAGTAAAAATTAGCAAAACTCAAGTAGAGTAATTCTTCTATTATACAAAATAACAGTGTTTATTAATGAGCCATTCAAATCATCAAAATTTTCAATACATTTCAGTTTCTAAAATTCGAATTTTCAAACTACAAAACGTCTGCCATATTTATGATTTTACAAAATAAACGATGGAATTCAGTTTAGATTGGCTCAAGATTTAAAATTGATATTAATAAGACTTAATAATTCTCTAATAATTTTTTCACATACGCTCCAAAGGCGAGTACTTCTCGTAGACTTATCAGAACTTTTGCGAGGTGTAGGGAGGACTGTGTCTTCAACACTTTCGGAATGTAGAGTCATGTTAAGCAGCTCAATAAGACGTTTTTTCGATAGGATTGAAGTCGATTGTCTTTGAAATATTCGAGCTTTGTATCGAGGGTCAAGAACTGTAGATAAATAATAGGTTTCATTACTCTCTAAACCCTCAAATCATTCATTCAGAGCTGATGCTAAGTTAGTCGCAAATTTATGGGCCTCCGAACTACTCTCCATCTCCGTTGATTCATGTATTATGTTTTCCAATAATGTTCGAAGACTGTTGTAATTGTTATACAACACATACAAGATTTAGCATTGAGAGAACATTTCATTACTATGGTGCAAAGCAAAATAGAAGAAACAATTTCATTATGTATTCTGTTTTGATTTTATGTTCTGCTTTTAATATGTTATTTCTCATAGTTGTCATGCAAAAATAAGAGTTGAAAATTGAATATTTTGTTCAAAAAACTCTAAAGAAAAATATAAGAAGTATCGGAGTATCGACAGTAAAATATCGCCGATATCGATATATCGGAAAACCAGAAGTATCGCCGATATATCGGTATCGGTATCGGTTGCATCCCTTATTTAAACAATTAAATGTCGCTAGCAAAAATCCACATTTAGCTGTTGAATTATTAAAGAGCTGAATTTTTTTTTTAATTTTTTTTTTTATACATATGAAAAGTAATATTATCAGGCTCAATCAAGTTCAGTTTTATTGAATTAAAAATTAATTCTTATATTCTATTTCTATTGAAAACTGGTTAAATAGTTGATATTCTTCTTAATTAGTATCCACTTTACGAAAATTGTAAAGATGGACAATTGAACGCTAATGAGAGGCGTAGCGGCCTTGAAATCAGTACTGATACGTTCTGCTAAAAACTGATTGGATATAAATGATAATATTTTCCTACATAAAAATACTCTTAGTAATTTTGAATTTGCATTAATTCAATAAAACTGAACTTGAGCCTGATAATATTACTTTTTATATATACATCAATATAAGTTCAAATAATAATTACGTTTATTCGTAATAATAATAATATAAAAATATTTTTTTTTTATTTGAATAATTCTTTTTTTAATATCTACAAATATATTTTTATCAAATACCAAATGATGAAAGAAAACTTACTGAAAGAGAATAAATACAAAATACACATTTTATTTGCAATTGTGTAATATTTCATTAAGATAAAATCAAACAAACAGGAGCTACATTTTTGTCATTGGCATGACCTGATGTTAAAGAAATACTAAAAGAAAAAATGGAAGACCGCACACACCATCATACAAACAAAATTTCATAATTGTTTGCAAACATAACAAATACTGAATTTATGTACATACTCGTACATATGAGACCAAGTAGCAGAGCTAACTGAATGTTATATACAATTCATCAAGGGTCTTATTTCCAACTTTAGAGATGGAGTGCTCTTGGAATGGATTATTGGCGCTGTTGCAAATCACTTACAACATTAAAAACACAAAAATCTCACAAACTCCGTAATGAAAGCGAAAAAAAAATTATTTTCGATACATTTTAATATTTTCGAACATGAACGAAATGTGTTTTTTTTATTATATAAAATACTTAAAACTTCGCTAAACCCTTTAAAAAAATTCCAAAAATTCAAAAATAAACTAAAAGCGTCTCATATTTTCCTGTGTTCGAAATATTTGAAATACAGTACAACCTCCCTAATCCAGACAGATATAGTTTCATCTATTGTCCGGATTAGTGGATCGTCCGGACTATAGTTAAAATAAATTTTTATTACCGCGCATTAATGTAAGTACACATAAGAATTCATTTGCATTTAATTAATTTACAGAAAACAAAGAAAATTAGTAAAAGTGGCCAAAAATATTCATTTTGCATAATAAGAATTTATTTGTTTCCAAAAATTTGTCTGTGAGTTTCAAAATACTCAATTGTTGTTTTGATTAATTGATAAATTTTATTTGTGTATTTTTAAATACTTTAAAAAAAATAATTTAAGACAATTTTATAGATTCCATAAAATGTTCGAAAAATTTAAATGTCCGGATTACTGGATAGTCCGAATTAGCGAGTGTCCGGATTAGGGACTGCCTGTATTTTCAAACATGCAGTCACAAAAATCTCAAATAGTTCGAAGAAAAATTTGAAATTTACAATTTTTCGTTATGTTAAAATATTTTCGAACATGCATTAATTGTGTTTTTATTTCAGAAATTACTTGCAACTTTAGTAAAGAAAGACAAAAATTTCAATAAATCAAAGTTATACCAAAAAAAATATATAAATAATAAATTTTCGAACATACATATGTTTCACATAATACTTATAGTTTCAATAAATAAATGTAAATGTTTTCGAACATTCAGGATATGTTTTTTAATACACAGAAAACTTATAGGTTTACTACACAGAGACGAAAATCTTCAAAAATATAAACTTAGAAAAATTGAAATTGAAAATTTGTTTTATATTCGAAAAATTTTAAATATTTTCGTTCATCCACGATAAGTGTTTTAATACACAGAAAACATAGAGAGATTCATTACACACAGACAAAAATATTCAAAAAGGCAAAGTTGAACCGAGAAAATGGATAATTTGTCCGAAAAATTTTTAATATTTTCGAAAATTCAGGATATGTTTTTTAATACACAGAAAACTTATAGGTTCACAACACATAGGCAAAAATTTCCAAAAATGTTCAGTTAAACCAAGAAAATTGAAAATTTCTTTCATTTCCGAAAAATTTTAAATATTTTCGAACATCCAGGATATGTGTGTTAATACACAGAAAAGTTAGTCTTACTAAAGGTAGAAACTTTTGAAAATCTTTTATACTTAAACTGAATATATCAAACATTTTCATTATCCTTTTAATTATTAACTGATAGCACAGACATCCATCAATTAGTGAAGACAGGCATTAGGTAGCAAAAACAAAAGCCATCGGTTTTGGTGTACTTTTTTATTTGTAGCTCTCCATTTACAAGATGAAATAAAATACGTGTAATTTGCTCTGAAATAAATTGAATAATTGTTTCCAGTTTTTCTTTTTCTGTGAGTCGTGTCATGCTGTCATGTTATTTTTGTTTAGTATTGTTTGGCATTTCATAATGGAAAGACTTACGCCTGAACAACGTTTACAAATCGTTCAACTTTATTACGAAAATTCACGTTCTTTGAGGAATGCGTTTCGTGCACTTCGCTCAACTTATGGTCAACATAATCGTCCCATTTCTGGCTCAATGGGTATGTAAACAAACAAAATTGCCGCATTTGGGACGAAGAGCAACCTGAAGAGATTCTAGAACTGTCACTTCATCCAGAAAAAACAAACGGTTTGGTGAGGTTTGTAGGCCGGTGGAATCATCGGTCCATATTTCTTTAAAAATGATGCCGGTGCGAACGTAACCGTCAATGGCGACCATTATCGTGCCATGATAACTGACTATTTGATGCCTGAAATTGAAGCTCGTGATCTCGGCGACATTTGGTTTCAGAAAGACGGCGCCACTTCCCACACTTCCCATCGCATCAATCAATGGATTTATCGAGAGAACATTTCGGTGAGAACATAATTTCACGTTTTGGGCCGGTCGATTGGCCACCAAGATCGTGTGAAATCATACCGTTAGACTTTTTCCTGTGGGGATATGTAAAGTCTGACGTTTATGCGGACAAACCCGCTTCGATTCAGGCCTTGTAGGAAAACATCACGCGTGGCATTCGCCAGTTACCAGTCGAAATGCTCGAACGAGTCATCGAAAATTGGACTTAACGGATGGACCATCTGCGACACAGCAACGGCCAACATTTGATAGACATAATCTTCAAAAAATAAATGCCAAAGAATATTCTTTCGAATGATAATAAACATTCTCCATTAAATTTGAAATTTCTGTGTTTTTTTTTTTTTCTTTACAAAAGTAGGGAACCTCGAAATTTCTTAAAAATTACAAATTGAATGATAAACTCATAGTTATTTCCAATATATTGAAGGGTACAATAAGAATGGCTTCTACTATATTAATGCTTGTAAAATATTGTATTATTATAAATAAATTGTTTCTAGCTATCTCGTGAAATGATTATAACTATTATAGTTATATTATTGAAACACAATAAGTAATCTTTATTGAACAAGGACAGTGAGAAAGCAAAAAAAAAAAACACACACCTCGAAATGTTTTGTCAAATTGAGTTAAAAGATAATTGTATTAAAACAGAAACTGAATGCAATTAATTCCAGATATTATACGCGTATATCGTTAACTTTTGCTTAAGTTTTTATAACTTTAAAAAGAGAGAGAGAGATTAATTTCACTACATTTACAAGTATAAATTTATTCCGCTTAAACTGAATTGTGTTTCTGATGGAAATCGATGCCGCTAATGCCAGGCTGATACAGCATTGACCACCCACCAGGATAGAACAGTACTCGTACAATACAACAGTTAAGCTGTTTTGATTGCTTTAAATTCTTTCGAAAAAAATCTATTTCTGAAGATTTAAAAAAAACAACCCAAAATATAACTAAATAAATAAAATCAGTGAAAAGTTTCTTTAAATAGAAACTTTCGTTTTATAGATTTCACACATTTTTCTATGTGGTTTATTTTCTTAAATTAAACTTGTGTTTAAGTAAAAACAAAAACTCTTTAAATTTTTACAAAAATACCAACATTTGTTGTTCAGTTCATAAAAAAAAGCACACACACACATTAGTTTGCTATTTTGTGATCTTAAATAAAATTCTTATACATTTAATGCAGCCAGCCAAACCATTCAATGAATGTTAAGAGAAAATGTTTTTTTTTTATAGAAAACTTAATACATAGAAAAATTCAATCAGATTTGTGGAAAATACAACACAAAAATTTTAAATATGCTACAAGAAAGTATGATAATGTGCAACACATGCTGTTCAAAATATAAATTTAGATTGATTTTTTTTTTCCAAACAAAACAAAAGAAGATTTTACAAATGTTACAGAAAAATATATTTAAAAAAAAAAACATTGAACTAAATTATTAGTTCTTTATTTTACTTTAGTTATTTGAAAATTGTAAAAAAAGATTTAAGCAGTATTTAACAAAATATGATAAAGAGTTCTTTAAGAAAGGTATCACAGAGCGTATGATTAATAATAATTCACACAAAAACATAAATGTGAAAATAAGGCCAAGTTCGTATCCAAAAAGTTTCGGGCATAAAAAGTACTAAGATCAAAATAAGGACCAAGTTCTTGATAGGTACAATTCCATCGCATTTCTTGGCAAATTTGTTTGCCTTTCTAATATGGGAAAGAATTCTTGGAAAAATATTGCCAAGCTTATAGGTTGCCTAGAAATGAAATGGAATTGTACCTATCATGAACTTGGTCCTTATTTTGATCTTAGTACTTTTTACGCCCGAAACTTTTTGGATACGAACTTGGCCTTATTTTCACATTTATGTTTTTGTGTGGACCTCACTTCTTTTTTCTAAGTTGTTTTTGTATAAATATTTATATGTATTGCTAATAGTGGCCCATACAAAAAAGGGGCATGATTGTCCCCCCAGATGAAAAGTGCCCGTTACCTGTCTGTGTACCAAAAAATAAAATTTCTTATGGCCCAGGAGAAACATTACGGCATTCGATATCGATGGAAATTTCGCTATCTTTCGTTATCAAAAATGGCGCAGTTTAATTACCACAAAATTAAAACGTGCTTCCTTATTTTTTATAGAAATTTGAAACCGGTAAAAATATTGTGTTTTACAAAACCATGCCATGTATATTTACTGTACCTCTAAATTGCTTCGCAAAGCAAATGTTATTTTCTGTACATAATTGCCCTTCCAATACAATGATATGTATGTATGTACGAGTACGAATGTACATACGAGTACTTTGAAATTCATTTTGGGCTGTCAAATACAGTTTTCCAGATAAAAGGCATTCATTCTATATTATGGCTTTAGGAACAATTTCTTTTGTAAATAAAAGCAAGTAAAATATATATAATATTTTGGGTGAATACAGACGTACATAAAAACAAACACACACACACACATATGTATTCACTCTATATGATAATTTAATGTAACTAAAATTCCACTGCCTAAAATTACACACTCTAGTGTAACTCTTAACTTTATTCCATTTCATTGTTGTGAAGGCTGGCACATTTTTAACTGAAACTCGAAATGCTTTTATACAACATAAGTATGTATGTATGTAATACATTTTTACATACTATGTATGCATACGTATGTATTAAATATAGACTCCTTAGTGCCAAATCATCGCTGGCGACATTTCTGAAAACCCAGTTTTTTACTCAAATCAAATTTTTATGCAATAAAAGATATTATATAAAAAATAATTGTAATAAATTAATTTTTTTTTTTAATTTTTAAATTTTGTCGCTTAAGATAGTTTTAGGCTGAGCGGTAAACATTAACCTATCCTAAAGATAAACGCTTATTTCAAACCATCTCTTCTCGAAAGAATAATAAAATGTCATTTTTATGCAAACAATTAATTACATTAGAAGTGTGACGGGTGTGACATCGCATACATAGGTAATTTATGTTTTAAGACAAAAAATGCTTAAATAAAAATTGTTATTTGTACTGCTAACAACAACCGAAAATTTTAGGAAAACTTTTCGCCACAGCTGAGAGATCAAGTACATAAGTACATACATATCATTAGCTGAAATCTAAAACCACGTAATTAACAAAAGTTCTAAGTCACATTTTTTTAGTAATTATTTGCAAAATACATCGAAATGCATCTTCCAACAAATTTGTAAGACTTCATCATAATCATTAGCGAAATTAAAAGAAATTTACTTCAGCCACTTAAAGAATCTTAGAATTAGGTTTCTTCTTCCTTCTGTAAAATTTAAAAATTAAAAAAAAACTTGCACTGACATTACCTTTTCAAAAAAAAAACATATTTTTACGTTTTAAATCAAGCAAAAATGGAAAAATGGTTAGCGCGTTGACTACTAAGCAAACAATGGGGCCTGAGTTCAAAACCTGGCCACAGCAAGTAAATCAATATCATTAAAATCTCTAATGTACATTAGTGAGACATTGTATTAATTGTTGTCGGACTATTTAAGTGATGAAGGCATAGCACTGGTCACTAAAAAACTGTTCCGACAGCGATTGATGCTGTTCCAAGCTAATATACACAATATCGCCCACCTTCGTCGGTTAGCCAAAAATAAATCGGCGAAGTAAAACAATTAATAAAATGCCTGCTAAACACCGGAGGCGCCTCAACACTGCTATAAAAATTAACATAACGCACAAAGCAGAGTTGTAAAAGAGTTAAGCCTTCTAAATTTTCAACATCTATCTTCTCTACCCTATCTCTGTCCCTGAGTTCCGGCACAATGCACTGCATACGTAGGGTCATCCCCTGAGTGCTGGTCCTAATTAAAAAAAAAATTATTTAGACTTAAGAAACTATTTTTTTTTTATTTATTTACTTGAACTTTCTTATATAAGATGTAGGGTAATTACATTGTGACAGGTGGGACATTCTAATTTATATACATTCAACAAACATGTACATATATAAAAATTGTGACAGGTGTAACATGCATTATGTAAATATTTTATAACCAACTTTCGAAGAAGTATGTAATAAAATAAAAATTTTAAAACAAATCTTAAAATTTCATTACAAATGTGACAGGTGCGACATCATATACATACATACATACGTACATATCTATTTAATTCTTCAATTAGCATTTGAAGTAAAATTAAATTGATATTTTTATGACTAAAATTAAGTACAACAGAAAAAAGTGACGGGTGAGACATTTATATACATACATAGTTTCATTTCTACTTTTTTAATAAAACTCTACTTCTTCGTTTATACTACAGATTTCGTTTGTCCAACTTAAGCGAATAATTCAAAAAGTAGACCTAAAAATTTGCCTGCAATATTTTTATGAAAAACTCTACAAAACTTAGTATTTTCAATAAAATCAATTAGAGAATAAATCAATTATTTTTAGCATTTGCCTTTTAATTGCTATATATCAAAAATTCCATTTGAGTTTTTTTTCTTTCCAACGATTTCCTTAATTCCCCCACCAACACAAATAAATGTAGTGATCTTGTCAAAAAAAAAAAAAAAATACTTGAAACACCATTACGAAAATAAATTCCCCAGCCATTAAAAACACTCATACGCACACATTGTAAATAAAAACAGACACCAACACATGTTACCAAAATCGTTTTGTTATAAAATATTATTACACAGTATATCCGTTAACCGGCGGAAAAAGAAAACATGTTACAAGAAATAACAATAATGATGATGGTGACGGCATTAAATGAAATCTATTTTCTTTTATTTGTTGTCGATACAACTCGCATTCTTTATGAGACACACACACGAAATCAACTAGATAAACAAATTAAATTAAATAAATATGAACTAAATACTTAAATCGTGGAGAAAAGTAAATTAAATTGTATTGTATTTATTTAGACGAATATAAAAGTGAAATTAACTAAATAGTGAAAAAAAAGTTTATTACAGTGGCGGATGGTGGCGGAAATGAGTAAATTTTTTTTTAATTTCTAGTTTCAATTTGAAACAAAAAGAAAAGTTTTATGCAAAATGAAAATATATAAAAAAAATAACTGGCCCCAAAAAAATTTATTTTTTTTCCGTTGAATACTTTTAGGACCATTTTGTACTTTAGGGCAAGCAAGCGAGGTTTAATTGATTTTTAATCAATTTTTTAATTTTCATTAAGACTCACAATGAAAATTTCTCCGATATTCAAACTGGCTTCGAAAATTACTTTTGAAAAATGCAAAAGAAAATTATGACTTGATTTTTTTCACTTTTTTGCGCAATTTTTGGAAATTAAAAATAAATTTTTAAGCGATTTTCGTCATAAGGGTTTCATAAGTCTGCGATATCTCAAATAAAAAAAGCTACCCACTTCTTTATTAAATACTTTTAGTAAAAGGCGCCTCTTTAATAACAGCCTTTTGTAAAATTACTTTTTTAAAGAAACCTAAGCTGTCTTTAAAGGCAGGCATGTTATCTTAAAAGAGACAACTTTCCTTCAAAGTAGTTTTTCAAAAGAGCAGCTTCTGTATCCTATCCCACATAATACATTTTCTAAAGACTTGAATATTTCGTAAAATGTTTTCTAAACGAATACTTATTCTTAAAATGTACTACAATGTTGTAAAAGGTACAGTTTCTAAATGGTACTTTTTTCCTTTAGGAACTTAGGTACCTTATTCTAAAAGATTTATTTTTCTAATAGGTATTTTTTCCTAACAGTTCCTTTTCTTAAAATATAAATTTTTCCTAACAGGTACTTTTTCCCAGAAGTTACTTTTACATACTTTTTCCTAAGGGGCTGTGCACATATTACGTAACGCTGTTTTTAGAGATTTTATACCCCCCCCCCCCCATCGTTACGCTTTTTACTAATTTTTCAGTGGAAAATTTCCAATCCCTAACAAATCCTTAACCCCCCCCTCCCCCCTGGAACGTTACGTAATATGTGCACAGCCCCTAAAGATAATTTTTATCTAAAATATATTTTTTCATACATGTTAATTTTTCCTAAATCTTATTTTTTCTAAAATGTAATTTTTCTTAAAAAGTACCTTTTTCTAAATGTACTTTTTCCTCGAAGGTACTTTTTACTAAAAATAATTTTATTTTCTATATGTAATTTCTCCTCGAAGGTACTTTTTACTAAAAAAAATACTTTTTTTCTCAAAGATACGATTTCCTAATAGGAACTTTTTTCAAATATTTTTTCCTCAAAGTAATTTTTCCTCAGATAACTTTTCAAAAAGAAAATGCTGTTTTCTTTAAGATACTTTTTTCTCTTTAAAGTTACATTTCCATTAATATTTTAGTAAAACATTTAAAAACAGTAGTATTTTTTTTCAAAATGTCACTTTTCTATACAAGTGCTTTTCCTGAAAGGTAAATTTTTTCAAAGAATACTTTAAATGGAAAGTTGGTTTTCTCTTAAAAGAATTTTTTCTGGTAAGGAATGTTTTTTACAACCAGTTACTTTTGTTTCGCAGGTTCACTTTTCCAAAATGTACTTTTCTTTCGAGGGTTCTCTTTCACAAAAGGTCCTTTTTTCTAAAAGGTACTTTTCCCCAAAGTTACCTTTTCATAACAAAAACTATGTATTTCCTAAAAGGTACTTTTTTCCAAAACATTATTTTTTACTAAAAATTACTTTTTCCTAAAAGGTATGTTTTCCTAAAAGTTCCTTTTTTCTAAGACGTATTTTCGCCATATAGTTAATTTTTGGTAAAAGTTGATTTTTTCGTAAAAAAAATATTTTTAGTTAAAGGAACTTTTCCCGTAAATGTGCTTTTTCCTAAATGCAACTTGAAAAAAGGATTTTTTTCCTAAAACCTTCTTTATGGTTTTTATTTTTAAAGGATGCTTTTTCCTGTATTTTGTTAAATTTTTAATTTTTTAAGCTGATTTAAAAAAATTATGTTGAAAAAAGGATAATCAACGCAAACTAAAGGAAAATAATGCTCCAAAATTGTTGTTTCCTTAATGAATTTTGACCCATTTTGCATTTGGTAATATTTTGGCTACACAAGACTACCAACATCAGATAGAAAGGGTTCAAGTTATACAAGTTCAGGTTATAAAAGTTGAAGTGAAAGGACCACCACGTTCTCTATTCTCTCCATCTACATGCCTAATATTCTAAGATATCGTTAACTTTGAACAATTTAATTTTTTTTCGAGCGCCTCTAGATTTCAAAAATATTAGCAACAACTACAAGTTTATCCAAATTGTTGTATTTTTTTCTTTTTTAATTGTATCCTTAAAGGAATAACAAGGCACACATTTCGACGAGTTGTTTGTGTAAAGAAACGTATATTTTTGGGACTAATTTAATAAAACGGTTAAAAGAAATGATTTTGAAAACTGTTATAAATTTAAGCAAAGACACAAACCAAAAAAAGTCCTTAAAGTTGCCGCAAAGCAAATGTACATACATACAACTTATTTTAAATAGTGTTTGATATAAAAGAGGGAATGTCTACTTAAGGGAAGTGGTAGACTGACTGGCAGCCAAATTTCAGATCAGTGAAACATTAATCCAAATTGCTTTGAACTTTTCACGTGTTCAAAGCTTAGGATAGAAATTTCATAACAATTTATCTTTACAACGTACTTGTTATACGACTGGTGAAGATTAGCGCATCTCATCTAGAACCTATCAATGAGTATCTTAATTATGTCAATTGATATCCTTCATGGACAACGTCATGAAAAATTGGCACGTTCTATTTTCCCTAAGGGATCGTCTAGCCATGTTTTTCGAGTTCGTTTGTGTTGTGCAAGAAAACATTGAAAATTATTTTTTTAAAAATATTTTTTTGTTTCCAAATCAATATTTAACCCTTCAGAGCTCCGTGCTTTATAAGGATTTTTTTTTTTTTGGGAGATTTGCTCCGTCTCTTTTTAAATGACTTAAAAAAAGGGAGTTGCATATCCATTTCCTGTTCGGTTTTAAAATATTTGTTTGCAGTTTGGTCCCATAATTTTTTTTCGTGAAGTTTTTAAGGTTCGAACATTAGAGCCTGTTCAGAAACGAATAACTCCTTACTTTATTGCAGCAGATGACTAACAAATAAATATCAAATATGGAGTGAAAATATGTCTACTATTCTAAAAGATCAACACCAAACTTGCATGGGAAATTTAAAGCTGATTCTGCTCATATGAGGCACAGAAGGGATGCATTTAAGAACATTCTTTTTTATTTTTATTGAGAACTAAACTTGATTTGAAACCAAAATCGTTTCGATTTTGTCGATTAAAATTTCACAATAAGTATAATTTTTTTTTTTTTTTGTTTTTCAAAGTTTTTCAAGTTTCTACTTCTAGCAGAAATTTTTTAAAGGATTTTTTTCAGACCGCTAAAGATTGATAAAAAAAACGAGGTTCGCTATCAAGACACATCAGCAACTGGTAGTCCCAAGTGAATTTTGCCATCAAAGCTTTGAATTTATTTTGGTTGTCAAGAGATACATATGTAGATTAAGACACGAAAAGTTTACTTTGCCACAGATTTTTTTTCTATATTCTTTTAAACTTTGTTTAGGGTTCAGACACAAAAAGTTTTGTTTTAAAAAATTTTTATTGCCTTTGTGTGCCCGTTCTTAAGTTTTTAATGTTTTGTATTTGGTAATTTATTATATCTCTGTACAAGCAAACAACCATATATAAGTACGAGTATGTATAACCGAAGAGAGAGAAACAAAGCGAAATTTTCCGAGTACTTCGAAGTTTATACCCCCGTCACTCTCTTTCCCCCTCTCGCCTAAAAAATCAAAACTTTGTAAAGTAAGCTTAGCGCGTCTAAGTGCGGTCTAACAATGAGAACAAAGCACAATCAATTAAAATAAATTTTGAAGCGAATTTGTAATCAGCTGATTTGCCATCTGGATTAAATTCGCCTTCGAACCAATTATGTTGGAATTTGTAATGATTTTCATTTACTAAATAATTTATTGTTTTAATTTAAATTTATTTTATCTTTTCTTTTTTTTTTGTTGTTTTGTTTATTTAAAATCTTAAGGTAGTATGTGGTATTTTTATAGTTTTTTTTTTATTATTTTAAATTGTTTTTTTGTTTTTTTTTTTATATTAATTGCACAATAATTACAGCTAAGAAAAGAAGTTTAGGAGGGCGAACAACATAAAATCTCTAAAAGGTTTGTTTTGTTTTTAAAAGTTTTCTTTAAACAAAAAAAAAAGTTTTTTTCCATTAAAAAGTTTTTGGAAAAAACATTTTGAAAATTTTATTTAAACTTAACTGCTAAACTAGCTATAAAAAAAAAAAGAAAAATATTAAGTTTGAACATAAAATCAAAGAACTTGGGAGTTTTAGAAAATAGTTTTGCAACATTTGAGAAAAGTAAATATTGCAAAATATTTTGAAAAATAAAATTTGAATAAACTATAACTAAGATATAAACCAAAATTAAAATGATGAAACATTTACATACATGGATATAAAATAAAACTTATACACAAATTTGAAATTTATAGGATATTTTGCTAAATTGATTTTATGTGTTTTTCTTCTTTTGTAAATATTAAAAATGTTGTCCTTTTTCTTTAATTTTTAAAAGTCGGGCTAAGAACACAAAGACTGCAGACGTCAAAGAAAACCACTTAAAATGTATGAATGTCTTACTTAAAATTATGGAAAATTATTTTATGGAAAAAGAAAAATCAAGTACTAAAATAAGCTAAAGAATGCTGGTAGCACGGGGGTTAAGAAGATCACTTGAGCCTTAATTAGTTTTCAATATACATGTAGAGTTATTATAGCAAAAATGTAAGAAATTGTCAAAAATGTTTGTAGTTTTTTGTTAGGAATCTTAAGGAATTTGAAACATTTTGAAACAGCGTTGAAGGCAACTCCACCTACGTTTAACCCAAAAAGTACCTAATATGTACACTTTTCAATGAAATTATTCTAACCTGCAAATTTCGTAATTGATATTTTATTTACCAAAAATATAAATAGAACTTTTTTTAAAAATCTAACTGATAAAACAATTTTTTGTTAAATATATATTTATATTCGTTTAAGTAAAAAACGTGTAGGTCTTGAAAAAGTACTGCTTTACAAACTTGTGTATATATTCAAAATAATATGTTTTGCTCTTTAAAGTACCATAAACCGTTATCGCCATAGAAAGTACTTTTCTACACAATACTGGACGAAATACAATTTAAGCGAACACATTTTTTAAATCAATCAAAAACAGTTTTTAGATATCCTCTTTTTAGGTCCCAAAATTATTTTGGTCACAAAAAATTAACAAAAATTATATAATTTAAGACAAAACTGCTTATGTCAAAAAATTTTATTTAAAAATAATTTCATTTTATTTAAATTAACATATAAAGTACTTTTTCGAAAAAAAAAATCACCATATCGTTAAGTTACCGAGAATTAGTTTGGCACAAAAAGGTCATCCTAAGGAACTACACTAATTTAAGATTTAAAGAAAATTTGTTTCGAACAATTTAAACATATATTAGTCAAAAAACAAAAAGTACATTTTCTTTAAAGTACCAAACGATTATGGTACAAAAAATTGATTTTTTTAATTAACTGAATTTATATGATTAATAAATCTAAGTAAATGAACTATATATAATTTTAAAATGTATATCTTTCCCAAAACCCTACCAAGAACGTGTTTGCAAGTAAAAGCACTTTTTACAAAAAATTCCCAGTTAATAAGATATTAAAAATGAATCCATATAAATTTTAAACCGTGAAGGAACATGTTTTCTATACACAAGTACTTTTGGAAGTTTGGTAAATTATGCTAAAATCAATCATTTATAATATAAATATACATTTTAAAAAGTACCAAAAAATTTTCGTCATTAAATGTACTTTTTTACAAAGTGCCAAATTTGACCTAATTTACGTTAAAAGTGCACAATTCAAATTATATATAAAGCACTTTATATCAAGTTTTCAAATGTATGAGATTAAAGAAAAATTCCTTTAAAATTTAACAAAATAAATTTAAAAAAACCCAATTTTAGAAACATACACTTTTTTAAGTACCAAATATAATTTTCATCACTGGAAATACTATAAAAATATATTTAAACGTTATTTAAAAAATAATAATCATTAATAATTAATAATAATTTAAATAAAATTTTAAAATATCTATTTCCGAAAGGTACTTTTTCTTTTAATTACCAAAAATCTTTACATAAAAACGAGGATTTTAGAAAAGTTCTAAAGTATATTGAGTACATGCTCAAATAATGTAAAATTTTATTAAAACTTTGCACAAATTTTGTTACAATTTTAAAAGATCTCTTCAAAACGTTTCAAAACTACTTCAGAATTAAGTATATTTGTATTGGTCATTTTGAAAAACTCAATAAATTTTTCGTTAATGGCGAACTATTGTTTATGCTTATAAATTGTACCATAAAAAAGTTGCCAACAACAACTACTGTTTTTAATAAAAATTCTGTAAACACATACCTTTTGACTTACGGCCTGGCCCACGATATCGAACGATGTCGATCGCTGGATTTCTAGACGTAAAAAAACTAACTTGCGTTCCACTAATAACGGATTTTATTTAACTTATTATTTGTTTAGAGGAACATGAGCTAAACAAATAAATAAAATGGGTGTTTAGAAGGTCGTAAATCAGTTGCTTTTCTTGTACAATTTCAGCATTATCGATCGATCGACATCGTGGGGCGGGCCGTTAATACACTCTACGTCATCTTGCTTGAGAAACTTGCTTAATTGATTTTGGAAACTTGCTTTAATATCCTGAGAAACTTGCATAACTGTTGTTGTTGTAAACTTAGTTTGAAATATTTGAATTTAATGACACCTCCTATTATTTTTCACTAATTTTAACACTGGGTTTTTAAATTTCCTTAACTGCTGTTCATAAATTGTTTAAAATTCCTCTTTAAAAACTTTAGTTTGTTTTACACTTTTTTTAAAAACCAAAAAAAAACTTAAGTTTTATCTTATCGTTTGCCAATTTTTTTAGATATTTTTCTTTCTCTAGGGCGGGTAAGAACTCACGTTTAGTGTTTTTTGCGATTTTTTTTTAAGTAATTTTTGTTTTGCATTCAAAAATAGAAGGGAAATTGCAAGAAATTTAGAAATGGATTTCAAAAACGCTGTGGCGGTACCAGTGTAGCTTTAGTGGTACCCTTAAGAGCGTGTTTCTTTTTGCGATGCGTTGACAGATTGCAGGATTGTTTGAAACTTGCACCACAAATTTCGCAGGCAAAACGTCTCTCCTTACTGTGCACACTGCGATGTAATTCGAGACGTGATTGATATTTGAATTTAATACCACAATTCTCAAATTCGCATATGTACCAGCGTTCGCCATCATCGGAGGATACGGCACTACTGGCACTGGCCGTAGTACTATTGTTAGTAGATTCTTTGTGTTGTTGCACCTCCTGTTTGTATTGCAGCTCTTGTTTGTATTGCAGCTCTTGAGGTAACAAAGCGGCCATAGATGATGGCACCTGATTGGAGGCTACGGCCGCTGCAGCGGCGGCCACTGACATATTTAGTGTATTAATGGCTGGGGCTTGAACTAAGGCGGCATATGCACTGACTGGTGGGTGTACTTGTGGTATTTGATACATTAAGGGTGCACTTATCTCAATTTGTTGTGTCTGTTGTTGGTGCTGTTGCTGCTGCTGCATTTGTTCTTGTTGCTGTTGTTGTGCCTGTACTGCAGACTGTTGACTTAACGAAGAGGGTTCCAGTTTAATGTCTATAGCCACGGCCGCTTGTTGCTGCTGTTGTTCCTCATGAGCTCTCATTTCTGTGTAGTCTTTTGGTTCTTTTTGCATATCCTCATCCTCTGTTGACACAACCTCTTCCCTCTGCTGGTCATTAACACTAACTTTGCGATATAGAGGCAAAGGCATCATAGCCACAGCTTCCGCTGCCTCCATATAAGCCTGTGCTGCCGTGCGTGTCTGTTCCTAAAATTTTAAAACAAAAAAATAAAATTCGCGCGTTATTTTATGTCATACTCAACTGCCGCCGTTAATGGCAGCCATTATGACACCGCACCCTGCCACCATGACAGCTCTTGATCAAAATACTTATTATATATATATATACATATGTGCATATATACATATGTTTATATATACCAACTCACTTGTTTAATGCCATGCATAAAATTGTGTTCATCTTGTATGTGCTTCCAAAATTTATCTTGTGTCTGCAATTCCTCCTGGCACGTATGGCAAACTATCCAAAATTGCTGGCCGTCGCCAGATAAACAAAATTCACCCAGCTTGGTATAGATTTTATT
The DNA here is from genome assembly GCA_947311025.1 of Lypha dubia. Taxonomy (NCBI): domain Eukaryota; kingdom Metazoa; phylum Arthropoda; class Insecta; order Diptera; family Tachinidae; genus Lypha; species Lypha dubia. The sequence goes on along the minus strand of OX371262.1, from coordinate 3,942,005 downwards.
ATTTTTACTTATAATACGTGGAAAACCCATAGCAAACTCTATGCTTATCGCAATAACAACTACAAACTTTTATTTTGTTCGCACGTTTGGCATAAAAACACAAATATGTTTTAATATTGTTTGATAATTTAGAGCGAAAATAAGCGTTGTTCAATAAAAATATTTTTGTTTACCACTAGATATTTGACATTTGTTATCAGATGTTCTTTTGAACGCCGCTACCGAACTGATGGCGCTGTATTCATATTAACGGCATCGATGTAAAAGAGTTTTGGCCAGAAGATGGCGCTACATAAAACAGGGGTGGGAAAACTATATATATATTGAACCAAATCATGGTGGAATAATAAGGTGCGCGTATCAACGCAACAACAAAAAACGACATGTATTTTGTTTGTGTAAAATTAATTCAAAATTGTCAAAACAAAGCTGTATACAAAACAAAACAAAAGTTGTTTTGTATGTATTTATTGGTTATGCAAAAACAAAAAGCATAACGTAAACAAAAATATTCATGATGGCGGCAAAAAATGTAAACAACTTTTGACAAGACCGAATTAACTTACCATATTTTTGCAGATTATTTAACGGTCAGAACACAACCCTACAAAAAACCATATTCCTTCTTGCGCAGACCTGATTATTAGACCATGAACCAAATATCAATAATGCTTGGAATTTTGTGTTTCTTGTTATTAAGCCATACAATATTATTCAAGGCGAATTGACGTACCAGGTGGTGTTACTAACACAGCTGAGCTGGAGTTCGATATGTCAAAATTTGCACATGCAAGCATAGCGGTTGATATGTCAAATGTTGTTGTAATGTCGTAGTTGTTTTAATAGTAACACCACCAGGTATATGAATTCGCCTTGATATTATTGAATACACTTTTGTGTATATTATTTTTGTTTTGTCTTAGAATACCAAATTATATCTATCAAATGTCTGCAAAAATTAGTTGAAAAAATATTGTTTTGTTAGCGTTAATGGTTTGCTGTCAAAATTCGTTTACAATTTGTGTATGGCATTATATTTTTTTTTTTATTTTATTTTGGTTTGCAGATTTTGTGTAATGTTTAATTAATTTTCTTAATCTGATTATAGCCCAATTAATTGGGCCAACAAATTATCTGGTGATATATCAAATATGAATAATTAAGCACATGCATAATGAAATAAAATTCTTATTCTTGATTGAAATATTGCAATATATAGTATATATAAAAAGAGGTATTTTTTAATATTATATAACACAAAATAATTTACCATACAAACAGTACTGTTAAACTGCCAACAGAAGACCACACGGTTTAATTTAAAACACACATGTTGCTTCAAGCATATATTCCACTTCCCCCAAAAAAACCTTTTTGAAATTTTTACTCTGGCAACCCTGAATAAACTACCGCTAAGCAACTGACATACATTGATAAATGTCAGCACAAAATAAAATAACAAGCTAAATACATGAACAATTTTGACAGCGACGAAAAAAAAACAGAATATGGAAAAATAATCATAGTCACAGAAACAAAGACGTAAAATTTTATTAAAAAATTGAGAAATAATATTAAAAAGCTTAATTATTTTTAAAAAGTTATCAAAGTTTAAAGCAAACTTGCAAAAATTGCGTTAAGTGTTTTGGAATAAAGTGAATAATAAAAATGAACTAAATAATAAGTGTTATTCTTATCCCGATTTTTATCAACAGTAGAAAGAAGAAAATAGTTTATCTTAATTTTGAGGAGTCTTCCTTTGAAGCAGACCTAACAAAAATTAACAATAAAACGGTAATTCCTATCAAAAAACAAAAAATTATGGGCGTTTGCATTTCATTTAACATGTTTCTTTTTTACTCTTATAGTTCTGTTTGTTGTTTGTTTTAGTTTAAAACTACCGGATATACAAATTAATTATTTATGCTGATCACATTATTATAGTTAAGTTAGTTTGGTAGCTTAGCGTGTTGTTTTGTTTGTGTGTACTAGTTGGAGGGTGTTGCTGAAGACGTGCATAACAACAAAAACAGCTACGTATTGTATTACATTCAACTATACTTACATATATATAATATCACAGAACTATAAAACAATCATCTGTATTGTTGACAACAAATTAAACAAATAATGTCGGCAGCCATGTCAGATCATCGTAAACGTAATACTTTTACCAGTTACGTAGCACCGCCAGCCGGCGATGTGTCCTCATTGATGGGCGATGACGAGTGGTGTATTCCCAGCGATATGCGTGATGTTCATTTGGCAAAACCGCGTTTGCTACCTAACGAATTGGTGGTGGCCTCGGCTCCAGCTTATCTGTATACGGCCATATCGCCTATTGATACCAACTTGGAAATGAATTGTGCAAAGAGCTCTAAGGAAGCGATATTTGGCCTCCTAAGTGTAACCAATTTCAAATTAGCATTTGTACCATTGCAGCGAGAAAATCCTGTGGGCGGATTGGCTAACTTAGGTCAAGAACATTTGCTTTTGGCACGGAACGACATCACCTTAAATAATATAGATCATGTGTATCAGGTGGCTGAAACGGGAAGAGCCGTTAGTGCATTACCAGGCAATGCTGGCCGTCGCAAAAAGAAACTGGATGCCCAACAGAAGCTAATGAGCGGTAGAATAGCGGCCTTGCATATAATCTGCAAAAATTTCCGGCTCATGAAATTTGGCTTTCAATATTCTAAAGGTGGCCGTGATTGGGGTAAACTTATTGCTTCCGCCTTGGCTAGATTCGCTTTTCCTACTAGACATGATCTAAGTTTTGCATACTGCTATCAAGAGCCCTACTATTCTACTTTGTCTAAAACAGGTGTCAGCATGTATGCCACTAAAAATGATTGGGCCCGTGAATTGATTCGATGTGGGTCCTCAAATTGGCAGGTGGTTAGCTGTGAATCGGTGCCTCTAATACAAACTGAACGTATTTCTTCGCGTTATACTTTGCCGCCTCATTTTGTTATTCCTAAGGCCTGTGATATAGAAAAGTTTCTAAATCTTACACGAGCCTTTTGGGACTCGCGGGCTGCCTTTTGGGTTTATGGTTATGGCAATGCTTCTTTGGTGCGTTTAGCGGAGTTAAAACCCTCTAATCAACAGGATACTACTTTGGAAAATATTATGCTGGAAGTGGTTCGTTCAGCTAATGAGCAAAAGAAATTGCATTTGTTACAACTAACGGACCGTTTGCCTTCGATACAAGATGTTTTGAAATCCTACCAAAAGCTAAGAAGATTATGCTGCCCCGAATCGGCACAACATTTTGTGGTAGAAGACTCAAAGTTTCTAACTTTATTGGAAAAGTCTAATTGGTTGTTTTATTCGTCTTTATGCTTAAGATATTCCTGTGAGGCTGCCGAGAAACTTCGAGAAGGTAGCACTTGTGTTCTACAAGAATCCAATGGTCGCGATTTGTGTTGCATTATTTCTTCTTTAACGCAAATTATCTTAGATCCTCTGTATCGATCTATAGATGGTTTCCAGTCCCTCATACAAAAAGAATGGATTGCCTTGGAGCATCCGTTTCAACGACGCCTGGGGCATGTGCGTTTGGCAACTGATTCGGGTAGTCTGCTGGAGGAAAGTCCTGTTTTCTTACTCTTTCTCGACAGTGTATGGCAGTTGCTGCAACAATTTCCAGATGAATTTGAATTTTCTCAAACCTACTTAACCACTTTGTGGGACTCTTGCTTTATGCCCATCTTTGATACTTTCCAATTCGATACGAATGCAGACCGTCTTAAAGCTGCAAAAGACAACAATTTGGTGCTACGGCCGGTGTGGGATTGGTCAGAGCAATTTTTGGAAAAAGATAAACTTTTCTTTAACAATCCCTTTTATCAAAAACAGAAACAAGAATTGCCCTGTAGGCGTTCTATAGCCATACCGGCTGGTGCTGTTATGCTGCCGGGTCTAGCTAAACCTTTACTTAATGTATCTCACCTACAACAGAGGTCAACCTTGGCTCCTCAAAATTTAATAGCCAAATCTTCCATACCCAAAGATAGATATTTACTACCAGAACATCGCATGTGTTGCCTTAACATCTGGGAGCAGTGCTATTTTCGATTTATGCCCATTTTAGAAATCAAACGCGGCGGATTTCCCCAAATCGAACTACAACATAGACTTTTGCTTAGCAATATATCGAAATTACAACGTTGCTTAGAACTCCAAGAATTTGAGGATTTGCCGGATATTTACTACGAACTTACCAAGGAAAAGAAGCCTTTAAGTGCTAATGCCGAGGAAAGAAAATCATCACAAAATACACCTGACTTTATAGATGGCGTAGAAAGACGTCGTCGTGCTTCTTTGCCTCTGGCGAGTGGTGCTGGAATAGCTTTGGCTGGCTCTATATCAGAGTCTGGTGTGGCCACTATATTACCCGAAATATCCTCATTTTTTCCATTTAGTAATAATACCGGCGAAACGCAACAATTACATGATATACTGTCTAGCAGTCAGGAATTTTTGTTGGAAGGGTCCATTATGGATCGTTTATCGATTGCCTAGCATAGGGATCAGGCCTTGTCGTTGGCCGATGTACAGGAAGAGGAGAATGGGACACTTTTGTAGTTTAGCACAAAACAAGGAAATGAAAGGTATTAAAATCAACATGAACGGTTTACTATACAATTTAAAAAATTTTTATTTATAAACTTTAAGAACAAAATTTTTGTATATTATAAATTTAAAGAAATTCTTTCGAATTGCATACAAACAAACTCGAAATTATTTATTTTTCGTGTTCAATTAGAGGCCATGACATCCAGACATTTATTAACATTTCTTTGAATAACTGTTCATAAAATTCCCAATTACCATCCGGCAATATTTAGTTTTTTGCTGTATGGCAGCCCTTCTATATAAAACTAACTGTTACTATACATAAACAATCTCATATATAAATTACATATATTAATAGGTTGGTATCAGTGTCAAATAACAGTTCTATAACTTAAAATCCTAATTAGGCTGTACTCACATCGACATAAAATACAAAATAGTTTTTCTGACTGTACGTTTGACTTGCAGCGCCATAACATTGGTTGCAAAAATATACATGTGGATGGATACAACATACCCATACAGTGTAAGACAAAAGAGACTGAAACGAACCTCGTTGCACATACTTGCGTGATTTCTCATGTTGTAACGTACGTTATTTTTAGTATGAGTTAGCGCAAACAAGTGCCTTTGACTTAAAATACAAAAACGTATTGTCTGGTGTCGATTCTGCCTAATAGTTTTTTATAAAACTCTTTTATTTAAACTTCCTACTTATTTTACAGTTGAAAAAAAAATTACTACAATTAATCATGTATTTCTAATTTTCAGTTCGTTTTCTACACCAGGCTTCTTGTTATAAACTTGCTGTAAAGAAGCAGCTTGCTGTCAAAAAAAACTTGTTCTTCATAAGCCAAAATTATTTTAAATTACTATTAAAAACTTATAAACAACAACTATAGCTTATAAAACAGAAAAAATCATTTTTTAAAGAAATCATGGCATATTTATCTGGTCTGTGACACAAAAAGGGGCAGATAATTCAAATATATTTGAAATCCGAATAATCGTTCTGCTACCGCAAATTTATATAAAAAAAGAAAATCTAAGTTTTCTGCTTTCTAATTCTTGCAGATACCGCATAAACTGCGCTAATGCCGAATTAATTTAAAAATTATTGAAAACCCATAACTTTATTATTACTTTTTATAATAAGATATGAAATACGTAAATAACACAGTTCATACAAAAATTTATTTAATTGAACAGTCTCGATGTTTTATTTTATTATTTTTCAAAAACGATATAAAAATCGGTTTCTTTTTTTTTAACACGAAAGTGTATTACATGTTTTTTTTTTCCTATTTTTATATAAATAATTAAAAGGTTTTAGTTGAAAACAAAATATATGAAATAATATTTAAAAGAATTTAAATATATGTAGTTTTTGATTTCATGAAATACACATTTTTAATTGGCGTAATATATATTTTTTATACAAAAAAAAAGACTTTTTAGTTTTTAAACTATTAATAATAAAAAAAACCCAAGTTTTTACCATTAAAGCAAACTGTTTAAAATATTAATTTTAATGAACTAAACATTATCGTGTTAATTTTTTTTATAATCAGGAAATAATTGAAGCCTAATATAAACAATAAATAATATTAATAAAACAATACATACAAAACACGTATTTATTATATTTTATTCTTTATATTAATATGTATTTAAAAAGTAAAATGAAAAAAATATATATAAATATGTATATGCGTATGAACATGTACATACATATGTATGCCTGTATTCGAAAACGATTGTTAAAGTTATCCATACATAAAATTCATATATTGAATCAATTAAAATTTTGTCGCTTATGGATATCGAATCCTTAATGTATAACTGAAAAAAGTGAAGTTAATAAATTGAATTAAAATTTCGTGTTTTTTTTTCTTTCTTTTAATAAAACAAAAATTTTAATATATTTTATTTATACATACTTCATTCAAGTAATTTTTAATTATATCTCTTAAAACTAAATATATATATGAAGGTTTCTTAAAATCCTTTATGACAATATCTGCTAACATTTAGGTTATGTTTATCAAATTAATCATACTGTCAATACTCAGTCTCTTTGAATTTTCAGTTAGTTTTCCTCTTTTTCTTGTTTGCTTTTTCTGCAAGCTCCTCTTCTCTTTCTTTATCAATTTGTTGCAAGATGAACAAAATCCTGGCCTCAGTTTCGGCTAAATCTTCCATTTCCAAAAGTTCCTTACAACGCTGTTGAAATTCTTTATTAACCATGCGGTTGACAACTTTTGCTATGGCTGAAGCTATACAAGAGTGTCCTGAATCCAAAGAAATTTTTTTGGCCTTACGAGTTCGTTTGTTCTTCTGCAAAGATGTTGATGCTTCAGAAGCATCAGATTCTTCTGAAGACATATTTAATTTATTAAGAAAAAACTTGTTTTTCATCTACTGAAAAGAGTTACTTCGGAGTAGCTGGAGTCGATGTTGTAACGGAAATAAATGTTTGAATCGAATGGTTTTGGTATCAAGAGCATGTAGCATATGGGATATTTTTTTGGCGGGAATTTTAGCGTATTACAAATGTGCTGCCAGACAGTTTTCTTCTAAACATGCTTGCCATTCATTACCTGAATTCGCCATGAAAGGGAGGGTTATATTTTGTTTTGCCTTATAAACATTTTCATTGCCAGTTTTTAAACTATTGTGCTTAAGTAATTCTCATTTCTTATTTGGGAGTTTGTGTATAAGTAATTGAGTTTGAAAACTTGCTCGAATAAAATGCTATACATATTTTGCAATATTTATTAATATACATATCTGTATTGTAAAAGAAAATTTAATAAGAAAATTTAATAATATTCTACAAAATGAAACAGAGGAAATCCAAATAATATACATACCAAGGCGAATTCATACCCGGGTGGCGTTATTACTCTGCGTCATCATCAGCTGTGCAACACAACTTTCAAAAATTGCTTACGTTAAAAAGATAGGTTAGTTTTCTCTTTATATACGCACAAGAACATTGTTGCATTTGGTGAGAAATTTCGACCTCCAAGATATATGTATATGTAGTCATATGTACTAATAAAAACTATTAATTGATGCCCCTATGATATGTGTTTTTGAAGACAAAATGAGTGGCAAACCTTAAATATTTTTTAGGTCTGGCTACACAAGCATATGCAAATGTCATGTTTTTGCAGAGTGAAAACAAATCACAGAAAACAAAGTAAATAAAAACACGCAGATCCTAGAAGTTTTTTGAGAATTTTAAAAATTCTATTAAAAAAGTAAAACTACCATGTCTGCCTCTTTGCAAACACCTCTGGCTGATGAAAATGGTCCCCAATCGTCGCCCATCTGCATGATTGTATTGGGAATGGCTGGTTCAGGTAAAACCACGTTCGTCCAAAAGCTGACACAAACCTCGTTTGAAAAATGTAAGCCGTATGTAATAAATTTGGATCCAGCCTGTCGGGAAACACCTTACCATTGTAATATAGACATAAGAGATACTGTTAATTACAAAGAAGTTATGAAACAGTATAAACTGGGACCCAATGGTGGCATAGTAACGTCACTTAATTTATTCGCCACTAAATTCGAAAAAGTCGTCGAATTAGTAAGAAGAGCAGGACAACAAGGACACAAATGGTGCATTATAGATACACCCGGACAAATCGAAGTATTTACCTGGTCAGCTTCAGGTACCATAATAACCGAAGGTTTAGCCACCATGTTTCCCACAATAGTCGTATATGTTATGGACGTGGTGAGGTCTGTCAGTCCTACAACTTTCATGTCGAACATGTTGTATGCATGCTCAATACTGTACAAGGCAAGGTTGCCGTTTATAGTCGTGATGAATAAAGTGAGTTCAATAGTTCGATATAAAAAAAAGCAATAATTAAAAACTTTTTTTTTAGATTGATGTTCAAGATCATGATTTTGCCATAGAATGGATGACAGATTTTGAAGCTTTCCAGGAGTCGTTGGAAAAAGAACAAAATTATATAAGCAATCTAACGCGCACCATGTCACTAACATTAGATGAGTTCTATTGTGATCTAAAAACTTGTGGTATTTCTTCTAAAACTGGTGTAGGGTTTGATAGATTTTTCTCGTTGGTAGCTGAAGGAGCTGAAGAATATGAAAAGTATTTAATTTGAGCTGAAAGTTTTAATTAAGAGCCTTTTATAATTTATACATTTTTGATATTGCAGAGACTATAAGGCCGATTACAATAAACTACGTGAAGAGAAATTAATAGAGCGAACGAAGAATACCGAAAAAAAGCTGGAAGAGATTGCAAAAAGTAAAGGCACTGGCAGTGAGGTTTTGTTGACCGGATTTGTAGAGGAGGTAAGTTATTTTAGCTTATAGTATAACACAATTTCCATCAGGAAACGGTCTTACAGTCTTGGTTTAAAAACTATATTATTGTTTTATTAGAGTTTTATGAAACGGATTTATTTGTAAAAATGTATGTATGAGTGTAAATTTTGTATTTTCTGGTGCTTAAGTGAAAAAATTCGTAAACTTTTGGTGTTTTACTATGTTTTTTCTTTGCTTCTTTTTCATTCTGTGATAAATTTCGTATAAATATAGTTTATTTGCTAACATCAACTTCATCAACGTTAAAAAACTAGTTCTTCAATAAAACTAGCAAATGTCCTACAAGCACACGGAATAAACAGTTGTTATTAACCATTTCCAGGTCTCGGCCGGCCGCGAACTTTCCGATGTTTATTTAAAACATCCTGGCAACGAAAGCTCTGAAGATGAAGAGGGACAAGAGGAAGAATCTTCCACGTTTAACGCAGACCAAGTAGAAGAACAAAACTTTCAACAATTTGTTCAGGAACATAAAGATCATTTAGCTTCCAAAAAGTAACAATAAAAAAAAAATAATCGTTAAGTAACAAAAGTTGGAAAAAGAAACAATTGAGCATTTGTTTAAATAAATGTTTATTTGATTTCTTTCTTTTTATTATTTATTTGACATTTTATGCTTTCTTAATTTTATTTAGGCGGTTGTTTTGTTTTCTCAAATTTACAAGCAAAATTTGGAATGATTCAATTGGAGTGTTCGGTTTAAATTTGTTTTAACAATACGATAATTTTTTATTTATATTTTGCTATTTTCTTTAGGAATACGAATGATGAGTTGTTAAAGTGTTTTTCTTTTTGTTTTCGGCCTGGCTTATAAGCTATATTATATATATATATATATATACGATCAAATACACAGGTATATAAATACTTATTTAAGAAATTACAACTAAAAAATTTGTTTTTTGTTTGTTAGACATACATACATACATTTTTATATTTTAATTGCATTTGATTTGTGTATAGTTTAATTTTTTAAGCAGCTAAACAAAATGAAAAATTTGTTACATTGTGTATAAAGTTTTGATAGAGATATTTTCCTATAACAATTTTTCGCTTTAATCAGTATATAAAGATTTTGTAACAAGCTTTTAATGTGTATATATATATTTTTTTCGATTTAAATATTTTTTTGTTTAGGTATTTTGTAAATTTTTTTCAGGCAAATTAAAATTTAATGCTTCTAAATAAAACTTTTTGAATAGCACTAAATTTATAAAAAAATCAACAAAAATTTCATTTGAGAACTAAACATTTAACTTAAAAAAAATTACGGTACATTATGTGTTGATATGCGCAGTATACTGCCTTTTTATACAGCTCTGTGTGAAAATGTTCGAGTATATTTTGCAATGTTGTTTGTTTTGTTTCAGTCTAAAGTGCGGATTCGTGTGAAGTTTACTCAAAAAATAATTTTACATATTTCATTTTTTAATATTTTAATTATGTTTTTCTGTTTACATTTGTTCGAGTGATAAGCTGCTCGGCCAAAAATATGAAATAATTGGTCTCAGCAACCACATACTGCTCAAATGCTTGACTGTAAGTGATGACATCTGTAGTTTTATGTGCGGTTTCTATATTACAAACAATTGGTTTGAGTAGAAAATTTGTATGAAAACCACTCGATTTTTTAGTGATTCCCCTGCAAAATGTCGACACAAGTCATTTGTCTGTATTGTGGAAACAAAACCTTAAAAATTTTTCAATTTTTAGTTACCGTTAAATAATTCTGAGAATATATTGCGAATTGAAAATATTTTGGCATTGTCGTTAAAAATTTTAATTTTCAATAATCTTTGTAGAATATTATCAAGAGTTTTAAATACGGAAATATAATTATTTGAAGGTTGTTACTGAGATAGAAGTTTAAATTATGAAGATTACAGCTCTTAGTACTTATTTTGTTATATCGCACTTGATCAACAAAACGGTATTAACACGAAATTTTTAAAATTTCCTTTTTTTTTCAAGAAATTGATGTACAGTGGCACTGCCCATTGTAAAAAATTTACACCATTTCCTCCGCTCTTTCACAGTTCTATCTCTCTTTGTGATAGAAGAGTAGTATTAAAAAAAAAGTTTTTTGCCTCTACTGAAAATTTAAAATTTTTTAGTTAATAGGGTATTATTGTTGATCAAGTGCGATATGTATCAATGTTTTGCAATATAAAGTGGTGTAGTGTAGTAAATCGGTGTCATGGTCTTTGTTTTATAAAATATTAGTTTTGTACTTTTAAGCTTCTACTAAAAAGTTTATAAATTATATTTCAGAGTACAAATTGATAATTATGTATTTATTTTTTATGAAAGTTCTTTAATATATGTATGTATGTATGTTTGTAATTTGTGCTATGATTATGTTTAATTAAGGTGTTGTTTCCACAACGGACGGATGAATGAGTAATTTTCATAGAAATTTTACACTCAAATTATTCGTTTGTCATGTGGAAACAGCATCTAAAGCAATTTTTATTAGATATTTGTTTTTTTAATTAAAAGTATTCTGAGCATTCAAATTTTATTTATTAAAAACTAAAATACTTAGGTTCTGTTTCCACAAGACAGAGGTATTGGTTTGAGTGTAAAGATGGTTTGGCAATCACTCAAAAAATCTGTGAACTTTTCATACAAATTTTAAACTCATTTCATTCGGCCGTCTTGTGTGCAAACATCGCCTCATATGCGGTTTCCATAATACAAACAATTAGTTTGAGTAGAAAATTTGCATGAAACCACAATCAGCTTGTTGAGTGATTCCCATACAAAAGTTCTACTCAAGTCACGTGTCTGTATTGGGGAAACATCGCCTTAGAATACATAAATATTTCTTTGCCTTTAAAGTGATATTTTAAATGTTATATAGGAGTATTAATAGTGTTATATAAATATATCTATGTACTTGGAAAATAAATGCAGATTTTTAAAAAAAGGAAACATAAAACAAGCAAAATAAAGTAAATTATATACAGCAATGCCTCGATTTACGTCGCGGTTGGTTCCGAAAAATGACAAAGTTAATCGAATTGAAAATTATGTTATCTTTATTAACAAAAAAATTTAAGTACGCAAATGGAAACGGCGTAAATCGAGGTACTGTCTCTCATAATATTGAGATATACATACTTATAAACACGATTGTTAATTGTTTTTGTCAAATTATGCATTTTAAAATAAGAAATATATGCAAAATTTTTTTTTAATATGTATTAGCTGCAAATTTAGTTTTTAATTATTTGTTGTTTGTTTTAATTCCTTAAAATAGGAGGTTTGTTTATAAGCAATGCAATTTGACCGATATTTTCCGTTTTACTTTTCTTACAGAAATTAAGTTTTAAACATATCTTTGTTTACTTCTTGTATGTTTTATATTTCTATTTATTACGCCTTAAATATTTAATTTTATTAAATAAGGTTTCTTTTATCATTTATTCTCATAACTACGATTTTGTCTAAAACAAACACACTTTTACAAAAATAGTTCAATTTGCTGTGATTTATTTTTTTTTTTCTTATTTCAAGAAAAACTACAATTTCTAAGTTATCCCTCGTTTCAACTCACTTTAATTGTAAACTAACATATTTTCCAATTGGCTGTGTGTGGGAAAAGTCGTTGTTATCAATTATAAAGTACTTTTCTCTTCACAATTTAGTGGTTTTGTATTTTTTATTTTTTTTAGTGATTGTAAGCATTTTAATAGTATTATTTTTTAAATTCTGTAAAATTAAAAGTAAATTATATTTTACAATAAATGTATTGCCAACATTTTATAAATACGTAACAATTTATTAAGAAATAGTCTTTTTGCAAAGTCCTGCTTGTGAAGATATGAATAATTTGATTTGACAACTCCTAATCAAAGCTTTATAAGATTGGTATAGAAAGTGTGACGAAATTAATTCATTGAGATTGACCATGAGGATTATATTCCGAACAATTGTATAATTCTATATGACACAGATATTTATTCTCTGATTTAAGCACTTTGAAAGTGATGTTTCCGATAACATGTTAAACAGAGATGAAGGGAAGCAGGTAAACACACATCTTTCCAAATTCAAATAAAGCGAACTATATTATTGTAATTTTACATTTATCCAAACTTTCGTTTGCGTTTACAAACTTTTTAAGGGATATTATATTTCTTGAACAAGTGATATGTCTTGATCTGAAATTTTTTTTTAAACAAAAGTGGTCATAATTTTTTTATAGGTTTATTTTTCGATTAATAGTGGAATTATTGTTAAAAAAACTCATAATAAAGCATTACAGTCATATGATATATTAACATTTGTGGACGATAAAAGGATTATCAGGAAACACTGAGACCCCGGCTTCTTTATGTTTACGCGTATGAGCAGAAAGACCAGCTGCTTGGGCATATGCTTGGCCACAGATTTTACAAACAAACTTCTTTATACCCAAATGCAAATGTTTGTGGTGATATAATGCCTTAGGACGGTTGAAACTTTTCCCGCAAACATCACAAACATGTTTACGTTCCGATTCATGAGCAGCCATGTGTTCAGTTAATAAAGGTTTCGAACCAAATCGGTGATCACAAAGTTTACAACAAAATGGTTTATCACCAGTATGATTACGTCGATGTACAATCAAGGAGTCTCGCTTATAACATTTATAGCCACACTCTTCACATATAAACTTTGCACCAGTATGATAACGCTGATGACTATGCAGCAGTTTCTTAGTGACAAAAGCTTTGCCGCAGTTATCCGCTGTACATATAAATTCTTTTTTATCCAAATGTATTAGCATATGCTGTTTGAGATTGCGATTTGTACCAAAAATTTTCTGACATTTTGGACACTCAAAACCAATATGTATACGGGTTATATGACTTTTAAGTAAACGTTCTTGAGTAAAAGCCAGATCACACTTTGTGCATTTATAAGGCTTTTCTTGTAAGTGCGCCATTTGTATATGCAATTGCAAACGCCGCACGTGGGCATATTTTTTACTACAAATCTTACATGATAATTCCTTTGGTTTTCTGTTCTGAAGTTTTTATAGATTAGTATTTAATTAATAATCAAAACAAAACGATAGGGAAATACCTTTCTTATTATACTATTTATTGAATCTTCTTCATCTTCTGTATTTAAATCGTCATCTCTATTTTCATCAGAGAGCTCATTAATGTGTTCAAAATTCGACACGGATGCAATTTCTTCTGTGCTACTACAGGCTTCATTTTTCGTTCTTTCTGTGTTCTCTTCTATTTCAATTTTAAGAATAATCTCATTATCTTCCCTTGTATACGGCACTTTTAGTACAGGATATTTGGAGTGCGATTCGACTAAGTGGACATTCTTAAAATGTTGTACAAATTCTTCAAACTCGAATATCTTGATTTGGCATATTTTACAATTAATAAAGAATTCCTCTTGGTTGGCGTGGACAATTTCTCCACATGTTTGAGGAACTGTCTTGTTATAATTTACGGGTAAAAAGCAATTTTTTAACATTTTCCACAATATTATTATGCACCCAACATCGAATCACAAAATACAATAGAATTTCCATACAGTTTTTTGTTTACCTTTTTATTCCCTTTTGTACTTTTTCCAAGGCGCATACACCTACCAGATGGTGTTACTTCACCAACATGTACAACACATAAAAATCATTTGACATATAGACCGCTATTCTTGCATATACAACTTTTGACATATCGTCCTTCATAATAATAAAAATTGCTCAGCTGTGGTAGTAACACTACCTATTAAGTCAAATTGCCTAGGTTGGCAGCATTGTGAAAATTTGTTGGCAGCCGTGAACCGTTTTTATTTGGCGGACATTTTTATTTAACCGAAGTAAATACCGGGTGAATACCGGTGAAAAATATTTTCAGTTTATAAAATATTTGTGAGTTTATATTTAATCAATATGCAATTGTTGAGACCATTAAACAAAAGTGTAAAAGTATGAAGTTGCAGTCCGTTTAATAAAGAACATTTTGTAAGAAAACACGAAGGTGCAGCGGCTGCGATGACAATGCAAATAATATTGTGAAATATATGTAGTAATTTAAGAAAAATAACGTTCATTTATCCATACAAAACACCGGACAAACCGGGCAAAGTGCAATGGTAAGCTTCTTATAAATGTTATATTTTCAAAGAAATGCCAATGTTCAATAGTTCTTACGGCAATGTAGAAGGTTTCCCCAGACTTACATATGTATGTAAATAAGTATTTATGTACATATTTTGTTCCTTCCGAAGTTTTAAACTTTATTTAAATTGCTGTTCAACTTTTAGAATAACATTGACAAAGATTCTTTGCATTGTATGTTGTAGTGGTTAATAAGTAAAAACAATTAGCGGAGATTTTTCTGAGCTTAGAAATTTAAATTTAATCTAAAATCTATTAGATATAAAAAAAAAACACTAGGACGGATTTATTATCCCTAAGAATATACAAATGTACATACATAGAATATGTATATGTGTAGCAAAACCATTAAAATGGAATAAGTTCTTGAAGCTTAGAAATAGAACGCCAATGTTTTGGCCAGGTTCTAGATTATTTTCATTATATTGTTTATAGTTATTTTTCCTCTCAAGAAATTTAAATTTTTATAAAATTTTCAACAATCTCGCTTGGGTTTTGTTTGAAAATGTTAGTGTTTTTCATCTTAATTTTAAGCCTAGTTCTTATTTTTACAAATTTTATTGAAAATGTTTTTAATACTTGAATGTTTGTTTTACGTTTTAGGTATGGCTTTTAAATTTATTTTTATAATTCTGCATTAGTGTGTGGTTTTTGCTTAATATGAGCCGTTTACATTTTGTTTTATTTAATAAATAAGCGCTTTTAATTAATGTTATTACTTGATTTTTAATTAATAACAATAAATTTTTTTTAAGTAGGCTGGCATTTAAAAAGTTAAAGTAATTCTTTGGAATAATTTTAATAAAATTACGAGTTTCTTTTTGTAAATTAAAACAGTTAAATTTTTTTTTGGAAAAATTACGATTTGAAACGATTTGTTTTTATTTTTTCATCTACATAAATATAAACTTTTGAAAAGTCCTTTTTAAACTTGTTATTTAGCTGCCAGTTTTTCAATTTTCAAAAAACAGGTTAGAAAGTTTTTTTTCTGTTGTTAAAAACCATGTTCATGGAATCTGTTGTTTTTTTTTGTCCATATATCTATTTTGAAAGTTAAAAATTAAACGTATGAAATCATTTAAATGCACAGAAACTTTATTGAATGACCAACCATTTTTAGAACATGTAGATTCCTAAAATATTTTTTCATTTCGAAATAATACTAACTTTTTCATTCAGACTGTGCAAGAAATTTACATTCCATATGTTTTTTCAAGCCGAATATTTCATTTTACTGAAATCTCTTTCACTTTTAATACTTTTCTTTTTCTAGTTTGCCTTAAAATGTGATTTTCTTTTCATCAAACGCGAAATTATTTACAGAATTAGTTACGAAATCGTTAAAACAATTATTATAATTATGAGTTTTTTAAAATTGTTTGAGAAAGCTTCTATTAGGAGGTGGGATGCCTCTATAGAGCATGATTGAAAATGCTTTAAAATAAATTATTTTATATATTTCTTGCCAAAAATTTTTTAAAATGCAAAATGTTAAATATTTTTTTTTTTTAAATTACTTGCGTTTGCTGATAAATGTTTTCAAAACATTTTTGTTTCTTAATCTTCATCGGTGTTGGTTAATAATGTGGTATTATCTTCGGCACCGGTTTCTTCCAAGTCCTGCAAAATAAAAGCTTATAATTAAATATATTTTTTTCAGAATAATACAAAATTTCGGTAATACAAAAAAACCAAACTAAAACTTTTAAACGGAAGTTTTTCTTCTCACAAATCTTTTTCAAGTTAACAAAGAAAGTAAGCGTTCAAAATCACATCTTCATCTCAACGCAAGTTGTATCCGCTAACATTTTTAAAAGTTTGTTAAGGTTCACATTTATTCAAAAACGGGTCAGATTCAATTGAAATTTTGCAACTAGGTGGCCCGCCAAACCAATATTTTGCGCCTACAGTGTCATCTGTTAAGAATTTTCCAACCTTTTGTTATTCCTAGCAATTACGAATAAATACGCAGAAAGGAAGTTCCTAATTTGGTACCAGTCGCTTTCACGTTTAAAGCATCAGATCAAACCATGAACCATTTGTATCTATATAGAAGATATTTGTTCCATCAGAACTCTGATTTATACAGCGATTCGAAAAACTTTTAGTTTATAGAATGATCGCGGTGCTCTTCGTCTTTGCTTTTTGCAATAATTACTCTAGAAAATTTTCATTTTATGAATGAACATTTTCTAAAATAGTCTGTTAAACTTTTAGTTTTCTATTTCTTGAGTGAATGAATGGCCTATTTGCGAATAAATCTTAAAATTTGGATTGGATAAACAAACCTGCAACAAATGCACATTTTTTAAGTAAAATAAATACTAAAAGATTTGGATTTTTGCTGTTTTTTGTTCCTTTTTTGTAAAAAAATATTCTTTTGATTTTTCATTTTATTTCATTATTGTTTTTCGTTTGTGTTGTTTTGTTAAACTAAATTTTTAAATTATGGTATTGTTGAAAATTTATCATAAATTTTTTAAAAGTTTATTTTCAGCCAAGTTTTACTTGGAATGTCATCTCAAGAATTTAAGAAAATGGAAATGGTTCAAGGCTTATTCTTTTCAATACCTACAATAAGTAAATAGATTGTACTCATAAACGATTGCTAAAAATAGAATTAGTTTTAAAAACACTTGCGATATAAATTTGATACTTTAATAAGAAAATTTTAACTTTAATAATAAGTGTTTATGAATACATACACACTTCAAATTGGTACAGCAATTGAAAAATAAAAGCCTTTTACTATAGTTTCTGAAACATGCATGCAATACGTTTACACTATACATTTATGTAAAATTCACATAAAGTTACTTAATTTATAAAAGAAAAATATAAACATAATTTTTAATAGTTTTGATTTTAGTTTGAGGTTTTAGTAAAAAAATATATATAAACTTTACAATTTTGCAATTTTTTTCGCATTTATATTCAAGTGATTTTAACTTTTTTTTTCTATAAAAAAGTTAAGGAAGCATATTTTTTTAGTATGTATTATATGAGAATGTTTGGAAGTTTTTTAAAAAACTGAATAACAAAGTTAAATACATTTACATGGATATTTATAAAAAAAATTAATAATAATAATAATAAAGAAAACTGAAAATAAGAATTAAAAAAATAGAGAAAAGTTTCCACTGCTTCATGATGATTTAAATGCTTTTGGAAAAGTGAAATCTTAACAATTTAACAGGTAAAATGAACATTTTTAAGGAATGGCGAAGCAAGAGATTCCACTAAGGCATAGTTTACTTAAACAAATGAATTTTCCCATCCATAATTGTTTTAAATGCCTTTACGAAATTTAGCACTATTTTTTTAATATACTTGACAATTGACCTCGAAGTATCGCAGTCGTTGTTAACGGAGCCTAGATTTAAATTTTATGTTTTTGATAAAATTTTTAAGAATCTCTAAATTTATGATCTTTATGTTCATTTTACATGTGAATTGGTTATTTTTTTAATAAAAAAATCTAAATTATAGTCACTTCACTTTCCTCTCTAATTCGAAGCCCGTAGATTTGTGTGGTTGTTCTTGTGTAAATTCTTTAATAGAGTAGTTGTTTTATTTAGCCTTAACCTTTTGGTTAATAGGAGCATTGGGCGATTGATCAGCCTCAGGCAAATCCGATTCACGTTTACGTTTTGTCTTCTCCTTGGGACTCTTCTTCTTTTGTGATGATGCCTGTAATTTAGCCAATTGTTTAGCCTCACGCTTTGCCCTCAGCTGCTCGGTAATGAATGAGAAGATCAAATAGCCTTGTAAAGCCATCAATGAGACCAAAGCCAAAAAGCCACGCAATTTACTAGAGGTAGTAGCTACCACACCATAGTACAGGGTTAAAACACCAATAACCATTGTAGTGAAACGTACAAAAACAAATACAGCCGAGTTAACAATAAGGGCACTGGCCAGCTTTTCATCCTTATCAAATACGCCAATCAATTGGAAAATGTGCGATATAATTTCACTCAAATAATGCAGGGTTAATAACACGAGAGCAATGCGTTGGAATCCAAAACTATAGGCCAAGCAGATGACGGAGAAACCACAAATCGAGTGTACAATTTTAGGTTGTTGTTCTTCTTTTCTTACCTTTTGGAAATACAATTCCGGCAACATGTGCAGATAGTACGAAAGTTGTATGACAAAATAGAATTTGTGCAAGAAAGTCATGGGATGAATGGGAAAATCGTCCCACAACAAAGAAAATTTACTAAAATAGCCTTCCTTCAAGATGACGTTAGCGCCCCATAAGAATGACATTACATAGAATGTTACCAATTGTCCGCTTTCATTAAACAAAGACAGTTTAAATTTCGATAAATGCAGTTTTTTGGAAATTTTGTCCAATACAAATTCCTGTATAATGGCATGCATGATAATACAAGTGATGGTGTAGAAGAAAACAGCACAATAATCCTTAATGCCGGCCATATAAGTGTAAGGTTTGCCAAAAGGTTGCTCCCTTGTTGGATCCTCACCGGAAACATTGTGATGCAAAGAAATAAAAGCACTCGCAAATGGAGCAGTAGATTCGTCCATCAGTCCTAACACAAAAACCATGGCGACACAGGATATAATATCGGCATGATTTTGTATGACAAATTCATGGCTTAAAATTGGAGGATTTTTGGATGAAGTCTTACGTCCCATACCCGGTTTGATGGCCATCTTTTTTAGATTTCTTTTTCTTCTTCAGCTTCAGATCTGCCACACTGTCGTCCACACACAGGTACACGCACACCAACAACAGCAAAAGCTTTTCTAAAGATTTGTTCGTCTTCTTTTCGATACACACTTGAGTTGCATATGAAAATTTTCTTAACAAAATCTTTTCTTTTTTCAACTTTTTCCTAATGTCTTATGTCCGTCCAACTCCTTTACACTTTTTATTTGTTACGTTACTACTAAAGTGTAGTGTATTTAATGGCTTAATGCTACAAAAAGGTAGTTTTTATTCGGGAGTATATGGAAGATGTTTAACACGTCAAATTGTATAGCAAAATGCCAAAAAAAATATGCCACGCAGCAAAACCGACGTTTGATTGTGCAGTCGCAAATTAAGAGAGCAAATTGAGTTAACTCAATAATAACTCTCTTACAAATTTCTCTTTTTTGAATCGAAACACACACACAAATCAATATTTATTTGCACATGAATTTGACATTAGAAAGGAAAAACAAAACACATGGTTGTAAAAAAGTTACTAAACGAGCATTATTACACAAAAAAAAAAAAGTACAATTGAAAAGTAGTACCGTACAGTAGTACAAATTTAGAAATATTTACAATAAAAATTTCTGTTCGATATTAAATTGCATTAATCTGGTAATTTTTGCAATATTTGCACTCAAGATTATAAATTATTATTGGCTTAATAAATACCACAAATGAAATTTCTTACTGTCGAAAGGTATTTTTTTTGTTCAAAACTATACTCTAAAATTAATTACCCAACCAAGTGCACTACGATGTGTAACAGATTAATGTGGAAACCTGCCTTGGGGCTTAACCCTACATTGCTCTTAACAGCGTGTGAATATGTATACATATGTACTCACAAGCTCTGCCGAGGTCACACAAGTGTGAGCTCGAGGATCCCATCAGGTGGCAACTTCTTATGAATGAACAAAATAGTATGCGTAAAACCATTGCTGGAGTCTTTGAGCTATATAATATCGTCTTCTGTTGTTTCGCAATAGCATATAGAGGCTTCCCATTGGTGGACCGAAGTCCAACCAGACACTAGCACTGGCCGAACATCAGTTCTTACAGGCTCCGTGGTACCAGTGCATGAATACTGATTAAGCCTCGAAAGAGAACTCCTATCTATCATCTACCGACTTTGGTCTTAAATTAAAATTTATGTAAATTTTTGATGATCTCTACGGGAATTTGGGCATTTGTAGGCACATTTTTGTTTGTCACTCATTTGGACCAATGGGAAATCAAGGTCAGGGGTCCATACTTATAGACTACTTAAGTCCGATTTCTCAATTGTATTTAAGAATTTTTCTATAAAATTTGTTTGTCACTCATTTGGACCAATGAGAAATTAAAGCCAAGAATCCATACTTATAGACTACTTAAGTCCGATTTCTCAATTGTATTTGAGAATTTTTCTATAAAATTTTAAAAATTAAAATTGTGTAAATTTTGATCAGCTCTACGGAAATTTGGCTATTTGTGGGCACATTTATGTTTGTCACTCATTTGGACCAATCGGAAATTAAAGCCAAGAATCCATACTTATTGACTACGTAAGTCCGATTTCTCAATTGTATTTGAGAATTTTTCTATAAAATTTTCAATATTAAAATTGTTTAAATTTTGGATGATCTTTGAGAGAATTTTACTATTTGTCGGCACAATTTTATTTGGCACTCATTTGGACCAATGGGAAATCAAGGTCAGGAGTCCATACTTATAGACTACTTAAGTCCGATTTCTCAATTGTATTTGAGAATTTTTCTATAAAATTTTGAAAATTAAAATTGTTTAAATTTTGGATGATCTTTGAGAGAATTTTACTATTTGTGGGCACAATTTTATTTGTCACTCATTTGGACCAATGGGAAATCAAGGTCAGGGGTCCATACTTATAGACTACTTAAGTCCGATTTCTCAATTGTATTTGAGAATTTTTCTATAAAATTTGTTTGTCACTCATTTGGACAAATGGGAAATTAAGGCCAAGGGTCCATACTTATTGACTACGTAAGTCCGATTTCTCAATTGTATTTGAGAATTTTTCTATAAAATTTGTTTGTCACTCATTTCTACCAATGGGAAATTAAGGCCAAGGGTCCATACTTATTGACTACGTAAGTCCGATTTCTCAATTGTATTTGAGAATTTTTCTATAAAATTTTCAATATTAAAATTTTTTAAATTTTGGATGATCTTTGAGAGAATTTTACTATTTGTGGGCGCAATTTTATTTGTCACTCATTTGGACCAATGGGAAATCAAGGTCAGGGGTCCATACTTATAGACTACTTAAGTCCGATTTCTCAATTGTATTTGAGAATTCTTCTATAAAATTTGTTTGTCACTCATTTGGACCAATGGGAAATTAAGGCCAAGGGTCCATACTTATTGACTACGTAAGTCCGATTTCTCAATTGTATTTGAGAATTTTTCTATAAAATTTGTTTGTCACTCATTTGGACCAATGGGAAATTAAGGCCAAGGGTCCATACTTATTGACTACTTAAGTCCGATTTCTCAATTGTATTTGAGAATTTTTCTATAAAATTTTCAATATTAAAATTTTTTAAATTTTGGATGATCTTTGAGAGAATTTTACTATTTGTGGGCACAATTTTATTTGTCACTCATTTGGACCAATGGGAAATCAAGGTCAGGGGTCCATACTTATAGACTACTTAAGTCCGATTTCTCAATTGTATTTGAGAATTCTTCTATAAAATTTGTTTGTCACTCATTTGGACCAATGGGAAATTAAGGCCAAGGGTCCATACTTATTGACTACGTAAGTCCGATTTCTCAATTGTATTTGAGAATTTTTCTATAAAATTTGTTTGTCACTCATTTGGACCAATGGGAAATTAAGGCCAAGGGTCCATACTTATTGACTACTTAAGTCCGATTTCTCAATTGTATTTGAGAATTTTTCTATAAAATTTGTTTGTAACTCATTTCTACCAATGGGAAATTAAGGTCAAGGGTCCATACTTATTGACTACGTAAGTCCGATTTCTCAATTGTATTTGAGAATTTTTCTATAAAATTTTGAAAATTAAAATTGTTTAAATTTTGGATGATCTTTGAGAGAATTTTACTATTTGTGGGCACAAATTTATTTGTCACTCATTTGGACCAATGGGAAATCAAGGTCAGGGGTCCATACTTATAGACTACTTAAGTCCGATTTCTCAATTGTATTTGAAAATTTTTCTATAAAATTTGTTTGTCACTCATTTGGACCAATGGGAAATCAAGGTCAGGGGTCCATACTTATAGACTACTTAAGTCCGATTTCTCAATTGTATTTGAGAATTTTTCTATAAAATTTGTTTGTCACTCATTTGGACCAATGAGAAATTAAAGCCAAGAAGCCATACTTATAGACTACTTAAGTCCGATTTCTCAATTGTATTTGAGAATTTTTCTATAAAATTTTAAAAATTAAAATTGTGTAAATTTTGATCAGCTCTACGGAAATTTGGCTATTTGTGGGCACATTTATGTTTGTCACTCATTTGGACCAATGGGAAATTAAAGCCAAGAATCCATACTTATTGACTACGTAAGTCCGATTTCTCAATTGTATTTGAGAATTTTTCTATAAAATTTTCAATATTAAAATTGTTTAAATTTTGGATGATCTTTGAGAGAATTTTACTATTTGTGGGCACAATTTTATTTGGCACTCATTTGGACCAATGGGAAATCAAGGTCAGGAGTCCATACTTATAGACTACTTAAGTCCGATTTCTGAATTGTATTTGAGAATTTTTCTATAAAATTTTGAAAATTAAAATTGTTTAAATTTTGGATGATCTTTGAGAGAATTTTACTATTTGTGGGCACAATTTTATTTGTCACTCATTTGGACCAATGGGAAATCAAGGTCAGGGGTCCATACTTATAGACTACTTAAGTCCGATTTCTCAATTGTATTTGAGAATTTTTCTATAAAATTTGTTTGTCACTCATTTGGACAAATGGGAAATTAAGGCCAAGGGTCCATACTTATTGACTACGTAAGTCCGATTTCTCAATTGTATTTGAGAATTTTTCTATAAAATTTGTTTGTCACTCATTTCTACCAATGGGAAATTAAGGCCAAGGGTCCATTCTTATTGACTACGTAAGTCCGATTTCTCAATTGTATTTGAGAATTTTTCTATAAAATTTTGAAAATTAAAATTGTTTAAATGTTGGATGATCTTTGAGAGAATTTTACTATTTGTGGGCACAAATTTATTTGTCACTTATTTGGACCAATGGGAAATTAAGGCCAATGGTCCATACTTATTGACTACGTAAGTCCGATTTCTCAATTGTATTTGAAAATTTTTCTATAAAATTTGTTTATCACTCATTTGGACCAATGGGAAATTAAGGCCAATGGTCCATACTTATTGACTACGTAAGTCCGATTTCTCAATTGTATTTGAGAATTTTTTTATAAAATTTGTTTGTCACTCATTTGGACCAATGGGAAATTAAGGCCAAGGGTCCATACTTATTGATTACGTAAGTCCGATTTCTCAATTGTATTTGAGAATTTTTCTATAAAATTTGTTTGTCACTCATTTGGACCAATGGGAAATCAAGGTCAGGGGTCCATACTATTAGACTACTTAAGTCCGATTTCTCAATTGTATTTGAGAATTTTGCTATAAAATTTTTTTGTCATTCATTTCTACCAATGGGAAATTAAGGCCAAGGGTCCATACTTATTGACTACGTAAGTCCGATTTCTCAATTGTTTTTGAGAATTTTTCTATAAAATTTGTTTATCACTCATTTGGACCAATAGGAAATTAAGGCCAAGGGTCCATACTTATTGACTACGTAAGTCCGATTTCTCAATTGTATTTGAGAATTTTTCTATAAAATTTGTTTGTCACTAATTTGGACCAATGGGAAATAAAGGCCAAGGGTCCATACTTATTGATTACGTAAGTCCGATTTCTCAATTGTATTTGAGAATTTTTCTATAAAATTTTCAATATTAAAATTGTTTAAATTTTGGATGATCTTTGAGAGAATTTTACTATTTTTGGGCACAATTTTATTTGTCACTCATTTGGACCAATAGGAAATCAAGGTCAAGGGTCCATACTTATTGACTACGTAAGTCCGATTTCTCAATTGTATTTGAGAATTTTTCTATAAAATTTTGAAAATTAAAATTGTTTAAATTTTGGATGATCTTTGAGAGAATTTTACTATTTGTGGGCACAAATTTATTTGTCACTTATTTGGACCAATGGGAAATCAAGGTCAGGGGTCCATACTTATAGACTACTTAAGTCCGATTTCTCAATTGTATTTGAGAATTTTTCTATAAAATTTGTTTGTCACTCATTTGGACCAATGGGAAATTAAGGCCAAGGGTCCATACTTATTGACTACGTAAGTCCGATTTCTCAATTGTATTTGAGAATTTTTCTATAAAATTTTCAATATTAAAATTGTTTAAATTTTGGATGATCTTTGAGAGAATTTTACTATTTGTGGGCACAATTTTATTTGTCACTCATTTGGACCAATGGGAAATCAAGGTCAGGGGTCCATACTATTAGACTACTTAAGTCCGATTTCTCAATTGTATTTGAGAATTTTGCTATAAAATTTTTTTATCACTCATTTCTACCAATGGGAAATTAAAGCCAAGGGTCCATACTTATTGACTACGTAAGTCCGATTTCTCAATTGTATTTGAGAATTTTTCTATAAAATTTTCAATATTAAAATTGTTTAAATTTTGGATGATCTTTGAGAGAATTTTGTTATTTGTGGGCACAATTTTATTTGTCACTCATTTGGACCAATTGGAAATCAAGGTCAGGGGTCCATACTTATAGACTACTTAAGTCCGATTTCTCAATTGTATTTGAGAATTTTTCTATAAAATTTTCAATATTAAAATTGTTTAAATTTTGGATGATCTTTGAGAGAATTTTGTTATTTGTGGGCACAATTTTATTTGTCACTCATTTGGACCAATGGGAAATTAAGGCCAATGGTCCATACTTATTGACTACGTAAGTCCGATTTCTCAATTGTATTTGAGAATTTTTCTATAAAATTTGTTTGTCACTCATTTGGACCAATGGGAAATTAAGGCCAATGGTCCATACTTATTGACTACGTAAGTCCGATTTCTCAATTGTATTTGAGAATTTTTCTATAAAATTTGTTTGTCACTCATTTGGACCAATGGGAAATTAAGGCCAAGGGTCCATACTTATTGACTACGTAAGTCCGATTTCAAAATTGTATTTGAGAATTTTTCTATAAAATTTTTTTGTCACTCATTTGAACCAATGGGAAATCAAGGTCAGGGGTCCATACTTATTGACTACGTAAGTCCGATTTCTCAATTGTATTTGAGAATTTTTCTATAAAATTTTTTTGTCACTCATTTCTACCAATGGGAAACTAAGGCCAAGGGTCCATACTTATTGACTACGTAAGTCCGATTTCTCAATTGTATTTGAGAATTTTTCTATAAAATTTTCAATATTAAAATTGTTTAAATTTTGGATGATCTTTGAGAGAATTTTACTATTTTTGGGCACAATCTTATTTGTCACTCATTTGGACCAATGGGAAATCAAGGTCAGGGGTCCTTACTTATAGACTACTTAAGTCCGATTTCTCAATTGTATTTTAGAATTTTTCTATAAAATTTTATTTGTCACTCATTTGGACCAATGGGAAATCAAGGTCAGGGGTCCATACTTATAGACTACTTAAGTCCGATTTCTCAATTGTATTTGAGAATTTTTCTATAAAATTTGTTTGTCACTCATTTGGACCAATGGGAAATTAAGGCCAAGGGTCCATACTTATTGACTTCGTAAGTCCGATTTCTCAATTGTATAAGAGAATTTTTCTATAAAATTTGTTTGTCACTCATTTGGACCAATGGGAAATTAAGGCCAAGGGTCCATACTTATTGACTACTTAAGTCCGATTTCTCAATTGTATTTGAGAATTTTTCTATAAAATTTGTTTGTCACTCATTTGGACCAATGGGAAATTAAGGTCAAGGGTCCATACTTATTGACTACTTAAGTCCGATTTCTCAATTGTATTTGAGAATTTTTCTATAAAATTTGTTTGTCACTCATTTGGACCAATTGGAAATTAAGGCCAAGGGTCCATACTTATTGACTACTTAAGTCCGATTTCTCAACTGTATTTGAGAATTTTTCTATAAAATTTTATTTGTCACTCATTTGGACCAATGGGAAATCAAGGTCAGGGGTCCATACTTATAGACTACTTAAGTCCGATTTCTCAATTGTATTTGAGAATTTTTCTATAAAATTTGTTTGTCACTCATTTGGACCAATGGGAAATTAAGGCCAAGGGTCCATACTTATTGACTTCGTAAGTCCGATTTCTCAATTGTATAAGAGAATTTTTCTATAAAATTTGTGTGTCACTCATTTGGACCAATGGGAAATTAAGGCCAAGGGTCCATACTTATAGACTACTTAATTCCGATTTCTCAATTGTATTTGAGAATTTTTCTATAAAATTTGTTTGTCACTCATTTGGACCAATGGGAAATTGAGGCCAAGGGTCCATACTTATTGACTACGTAAGACCGATTTCTCAATTGTATTTGAGAATTTTTCTATAAAATTTTCAATATTAAAATTGTTTAAATTTTGGATGATCTTTGAGAGAATTTTACTATTTTTGGGCACAATTTTATTTGTCACTCATTTGGACCAATGGGAAATCAAGGTCAGGGGTCCGTACTTATAGACTACTTAAGTCCGATTTCTCAATTGTATTTGAGAATTTTTCTATAAAATTTGTTTGTCACTCATTTGGACCAATGGGAAATTAAGGCCAAGGGTCCATACTTATTGACTACGTAAGTCCGATTTCTCAATTGTATGTGAGAATTTTTCTATAAAATTTGTTTGTCACTCATTTGGACCAATGGGAAATTAAGGCCAAGGGTCCATACTTATTGACTACTTAAGTCCGATTTCTCAATTGTATTTGAGAATTTTTCTATAAACTTTTCAATATTAAAATTGTTTAAATTTTGGATGATCTTTGAGAGAGTTTTACTATTTGTGGGCACAATTTTATTTGTCACTCATTTGAACCAATGGGAAATCAAGGTCAGGGGTCCATACTTATTGACTACGTAAGTCCGATTTCTCAATTGTATTTGAGAATTTTTCTATAAAATTTTTTTGTCACTCATTTCTACCAATGGGAAACTAAGGCCAAGGGTCCATATTTATTGACTACGTAAGTCCGATTTCTCAATTGTATTTGAGAATTTTTCTATAAAATTTTCAATATTAAAATTGTTTAAATTTTGGATGATCTTTGAGAGAATTTTACTATTTTTGGGCACAATCTTATTTGTCACTCATTTGGACCAATGGGAAATCAAGGTCAGGGGTCCTTACTTATAGACTACTTAAGTCCGATTTCTCAATTGTATTTGAGAATTTTTCTATAAAATTTTATTTGTCACTCATTTGGACCAATGGGAAATCAAGGTCAGGGGTCCATACTTATAGACTACTTAAGTCCGATTTCTCAATTGTATTTGAGAATTTTTCTATAAAATTTGTTTGTCACTCATTTCGACCAATGGGAATTTAAGGCCAAGGGTCCATACTAATTGACTACGTAAGTCCGATTTCTCAATTGTATTTGAGAATTTTTCTATAAAATTTGTTTGTCACTCATTTCGACCAATGGGAAATTAAGGCCAAGGGTCCATACTAATTGACTACGTAAGTCCGATTTCTCAATTGTATTTGAGAATTTTTCTATAAAATTTTTTTGTCACTCATTTCTACCAATGGGAAACTAAGGCCAAGGGTCCATACTTATTGACTACTTAAGTCCGATTTCTCAATTGTATTTGAGAATTTTTCTATAAACTTTTCAATATTAAAATTGTTTAAATTTTGGATGATCTTTGAGAGAGTTTTACTATTTGTGGGCACAATTTTATTTGTCACTCATTTGGACCAATGGGAAATCAAGGTCAGGGGTCCGTACTTATAGACTACTTAAGTCCGATTTCTCAATTGTATTTGAGAATTTTTCTATAAAATTTGTTTGTCACTCATTTGGACCAATGGGAAATTAAGGCCAAGGGTCCATACTTATTGACTACGTAAGTCCGATTTCTCAATTGTATGTGAGAATTTTTCTATAAAATTTGTTTGTCACTCATTTGGACCAATGGGAAATTAAGGCCAAGGGTCCATACTTATTGACTACTTAAGTCCGATTTCTCAATTGTATTTGAGAATTTTTCTATAAACTTTTCAATATTAAAATTGTTTAAATTTTGGATGATCTTTGAGAGAGTTTTACTATTTGTGGGCACAATTTTATTTGTCACTCATTTGAACCAATGGGAAATCAAGGTCAGGGGTCCATACTTATTGACTACGTAAGTCCGATTTCTCAATTGTATTTGAGAATTTTTCTATAAAATTTTTTTGTCACTCATTTCTACCAATGGGAAACTAAGGCCAAGGGTCCATATTTATTGACTACGTAAGTCCGATTTCTCAATTGTATTTGAGAATTTTTCTATAAAATTTTCAATATTAAAATTGTTTAAATTTTGGATGATCTTTGAGAGAATTTTACTATTTTTGGGCACAATCTTATTTGTCACTCATTTGGACCAATGGGAAATCAAGGTCAGGGGTCCTTACTTATAGACTACTTAAGTCCGATTTCTCAATTGTATTTGAGAATTTTTCTATAAAATTTTATTTGTCACTCATTTGGACCAATGGGAAATCAAGGTCAGGGGTCCATACTTATAGACTACTTAAGTCCGATTTCTCAATTGTATTTGAGAATTTTTCTATAAAATTTGTTTGTCACTCATTTGGACCAATGGGAAATTAAGGCCAAGGGTCCATACTTATTGACTACGTAAGTCCGATTTCTCAATTGTATAAGAGAATTTTTCTATAAAATTTGTTTGTCACTCATTTGGACCAATGGGAATTTAAGGCCAAGGGTCCATACTAATTGACTACGTAAGTCCGATTTCTCAATTGTATTTGAGAATTTTTCTATAAAATTTGTTTGTCACTCATTTCGACCAATGGGAAATTAAGGCCAAGGGTCCATACTTATTGACTACTTAAGTCCGATTTCTCAATTGTATTTGAGAATTTTTCTATAAAATTTGTTTGTCACTCATTTGGACCAATGGGAAATTAAGGCCAAGGGTCCATACTTATTGACTACTTAAGTCCGATTTCTCAATTGTATTTGAGAATTTTTCTATAAAATTTGTTTGTCACTCATTTGGACCAATGGGAAATCAAGGCCAAGGGTCCATACTTATTGACTACTTAAGTCCGATTTCTCAATTGTATTTGAGAATTTTTCTATAAAATTTTATTTGTCACTCATTTGGACCAATGGGAAATTAAGGCCAAGGGTCCATACTTATTGACTATGTAAGTCCGATTTTTCAATTGTATTTGAGAATTTTTCTATGAAATTTGTTTGTCACTCATTTGGACCAATGGGAAATTAAGGCCAAGGGTCCATACTTATTGACTACGTAAGTCCGATTTCTCAATTGTATTTAAGAATTTTTCTATAAAATTTGTTTGTCACTCATTTGGACCAATGGTAAATTGAGGCCAAGGGTCCATACTTATTGACTACGTAAGACCGATTTCTCAATTGTAGTTGAGAATTTTTCTATAAAATTTTCAATATTAAAATTGTTTAAATTTTGGATGATCTTTGAAAGAATTTTACTATTTTTGGGCACAATTTTATTTGTCACTCATTTGGACCAATGGGAAATCAAGGTCAGGGGTCCATACTTATAGACTACTTAAGTCTGATTTCTCAATGGTATTTGAGAATTTTTCTATAAAATTTGTTTGTCACTCATTTGGACCAATGGGAAATTAAGGCCAAGGGTCCATACTTATTGACTACGTAAGTCCGATTTCTCAATTGTATTTGAGAATTTTTCTATAAAATTTTCAATATTAAAATTGTTTAAATTTTGGATGATCTTTGAGAGAATTTTACTATTTTTGGGCACAATTTTATTTGTCACTCATTTGGACCAATGGGAAATCAAGGTCAGGGGTCCATACTTATAGACTACTTAAGTCCGATTTCTCAATTGTATTTGAAAATTTTTCTATAAAATTTGTTTGTCACTCATTTGGACCAATGGGAAATCAAGGCCAAGGGTCCATACTTATTGACTACTTAAGTCCGATTTCTCAATTGTATTTGAGAATTTTTCTATAAAATTTTATTTGTCACTCATTTGGACCAATGGGAAATTAAGGCCAAGGGTCCATACTTATTGACTACTTAAGTCCGATTTCTCAATTGTATTTGAGAATTTTTCTATAAAATTTTCAATATTAAAATTGTTTAAATTTTGGATGATCTTTGAGAGAATTTTACTATTTGTGGGCACAATTTTATTTGTCACTCATTTGGACCAATGGGAAATCAAGGTCAGGGGTCCATACTATTAGACTACTTAAGTCCGATTTCTCAATTGTATTTGAGAATTTTTCTATAAAATTTTTTTGTCACTCATTTCTACCAATGGGAAATTAAGGCCAAGGGTCCATACTTATTGACTACGTAAGTCCGATTTCTCAATTGTATTTGAGAATTTTTCTATAAAATTTTCAATATTAAAATTGTTTAAATTTTGGATGATCTTTGAGAGAATTTTGTTATTTGTGGGCACAATTTTATTTGTCACTCATTTGGACCAATGGGAACTCAAGGTCAGGGGTCCATACTTATAGACTACTTAAGTCCGATTTCTCAATTGTATTTGAGAATTTTTCTATAAAATTTTCAATATTAAAATTGTTTAAATTTTGGATGATCTTTGAGAGAATTTTGTTATTTGTGGGCACAATTTTATTTGTCACTCATTTGGACCAATGGGAAATTAAGGCCAATGGTCCATACTTATTGACTACCTAAGTCCGATTTCTCAATTGTATTTGAGAATTTTTCTATAAAATTTGTTTGTCACTCATTTGGACCAATGGGAAATTAAGGCCAAGGGTCCATACTTATTGACTACGTAAGTCCGATTTCAAAATTGTATTTGAGAATTTTTCTATTAAATTTGTTTGTCACTCATTTGAACCAATGGGAAATTAAGGCCAAGGGTCCATACTTATTGACTATGTAAGTCCGATTTCTCAATTGTATTTGAGAATTTTTCTATAAAGTTTGTTTGCCACCCATTTGGACCAATGGGAAATTAAAGTTAAGAATCCATACTTAATGACTACTTAAGTCCGATTTCTCAATTGTATTTGAGAATTTTTCTATAAACTTTTCAATATTAAAATTGTTTAAATTTTGGATGATCTTTGAGAGAGTTTTACTATTTGTGGGCACAATTTTATTTGTCACTCATTTGAACCAATGGGAAATCAAGGTCAGGGGTCCATACTTATTGAATACGTAAGTCCGATTTCTCAATTGTATTTGAGAATTTTTCTATAAAATTTTTTTGTCACTCATTTCTACCAATGGGAAACTAAGGCCAAGGGTCCATATTTATTGACTACGTAAGTCCGATTTCTCAATTGTATTTGAGAATTTTTCTATAAAATTTTATTTGTCACTCATTTGGACCAATGGGAAATTAAGGCCAAGGGTCCATACTTATTGACTATGTAAGTCCGATTTCTCAATTGTATTTGAGAATTTTTCTATGAAATTTGTTTGTCACTCATTTGGACCAATGGGAAATTAAGGCCAAGGGTCCATACTTATTGACAACGTAAGACCGATTTCTCAATTGTATTTGAGAATTTTTCTATAAAATTTTCAATATTAAAATTGTTTAAATTTTGGATGATCTTTGAAAGAATTTTACTATTATTTTTGGGCACAATTTTATTTGTCACTCATTTGGACCAATGGGAAATCAAGGTCAGGGCTCCATACTTATAGACTACTTAAGTCCGATTTCTCAATTGTATTTGAGAATTTTTCTATAAAATTTGTTTGTCACTCATTTGGACCAATGGGAAATTAAGGCCAAGGGTCCATACTTATTGACTACGTAAGTCCGATTTCTCAATTGTATTTGAGAATTTTTCTATAAAATTTTCAATATTAAAATTGTTTAAATATTGGATGATCTTTGAGAGAATTTTACTATTTGTGGGCACAATTTGATTTGTCATTCATTTGGACCAATGGGAAATCAAGGTCAGGGGTCCATACTATTAGACTACTTAAGTCCGATTTCTCAATTGTATTTGAGAATTTTTCTATAAAATTTGTTTGTCACTCATTTGGACCAATGGGAAATTAAGGCCAAGGGTCCATACTTATTGACTACGTAAGTCCGATTTCTCAATTGTATTTGAGAATTTTTCTATAAAATTTTTAATATTAAAATTGTTTAAATTTTGGATGATCTTTGAGAGAATTTTACTATTTGTAGGCACAATTTTATTTGTCACTCATTTGGACCAATGGGAAATAGAGGTCAGGGGTCTATACTATTAGACTACTTAAGTCCGATTTCTCAATTGTATTTGAGAATTTTTCTATAAAATTTGTTTGTCACTCATTTGGACCAATGGGAAATTAAGGCCAAGGGTCCATACTTATTGACTACGTAAGTCCGATTTCTCAATTGTATTTGAGAATTTTTCTATAAAATTTGTTTGTCACTCATTTGGACCAATGGGAAATTAAGGCCAAGGGTCCATACTTATTGACTACTTAAGTCCGATTTCTCAATTGTATTTGAGAATTTTTCTATAAAATTTGTTTGTCACTCATTTGGACCAATGGGAAATTAAGGCCAAAGGTCCATACTTATTGACTCTGTAAGTCCGATTTCTCAATTGTATTTGAGAATTTTTCTATGAAATTTGTTTGTCACTCATTTGGACCAATGGGAAATTAAGGCCAAGGTTCCATACTTATTGACTACGTAAGTCCGATTTCTCAATTCTATTTGGCAATTTTTCTATAAAATTTGTTTGTCACTCATTTGGACCAATGGGAAATTGAGGCCAAGGGTCCATACTTATTGACTACGTAAGACCGATTTCTCAATTGTATTTGAGAATTTTTCTATAAAATTTTCAATATTAAAATTGTTTAAATTTTGGATGATCTGTAAAAGAATTTTACTATTTTTGGGCACAATTTTATTTGTCACTCATTTGGACTAATGGGAAATCAAGGTCAGGGGTCCATACTTATAGACTACTTAAGTCCGATATCTCAATTGTATTTGAGAATTTTTCTATAAAATTTGTTTGTCACTCATTTGGACCAATGGGAAATTAAGGCCAAGGGTCCATACTTATTGACTATGTAAGTCCGATTTCTCAATTGTATTTGAGAATTTTTCTATGAAATTTGTTTGTCACTCATTTGGACCAATGGGAAATTGAGGCCAAGGGTCCATACTTATTGACTATGTAAGTCCGATTTCTCAATTGTATTTGAGAATTTTTCTATAAAATTTGTTTGTCACTCATTTGGACCAATGGGAAATTAAGGCCAAGGGTCCATACTTATAGACTACTTAAGTCCGATTTCTCAATTGTATTTGACAATTTTTCTATAAAATTTGTTTGTCACTCATTTGGACCAATGGGAAATTGAGGCCAAGGGTCCATACTTATTGACTATGTAAGTCCGATTTCTCAATTGTATTTGAGAATTTTTCTATAAAATTTTCAATATTAAAATTGTTTAAATTTTGGATGATCTTGGAGAGAATTTTACTATTTTTGGGCACAATTTTATTTGTCACTCATTTGGACCAATGGGAAATCAAGGTCAGGGGTCCATACTTATAGACTACTTATGTCCGATTTCTCAATTGTATTTGAGAATTTTTCTATAAAATTTGTTTGTCACTCATTTGGACCAATGGGAAATTAAGGCCAAGGGTCTATACTTATTGACTACGTAAGTCCGATTTCTCAATTGTATTTGAGAATTTTTCTATGAAATTTGTTTGTCACTCATTTGGACCAATGGGAAATTAAGGCCAAGGGTCCATACTTATTGACTACGTAAGTCCGATTTCTCAATTGTATTTGGCAATTTTTCTATAAAATTTGTTTGTCACTCATTTGGACCAATGGGAAATTGAGGCCAAGGGTCCATACTTATTGACTACGTAAGACCGATTTCTCAATTGTATTTGAGAATTTTTCTATAAAATTTTCAATATTAAAATTGTTTAAATTTTGGATGATCTGTAAAAGAATTTTACTATTTTTGGGCACAATTTTATTTGTCACTCATTTGGACTAATGGGAAATCAAGGTCAGGGGTCCATACTTATAGACTACTTAAGTCCGATATCTCAATTGTATTTGAGAATTTTTCTATAAAATTTGTTTGTCACTCATTTGGACCAATGGGAAATTAAGGCCAAGGGTCCATACTTATTGACTATGTAAGTCCGATTTCTCAATTGTTATTGAGAATTTTTCTATGAAATTTGTTTGTCACTCATTTGGACCAATGGGAAATTGAGGCCAAGGGTCCATACTTATTGACTATGTAAGTCCGATTTCTCAATTGTATTTGAGAATTTTTCTATAAAATTTGTTTGTCACTCATTTGGACCAATGGGAAATTAAGGCCAAGGGTCCATACTTATAGACTACTTAAGTCCGATTTCTCAATTGTATTTGACAATTTTTCTATAAAATTTGTTTGTCACTCATTTGGACCAATGGGAAATTGAGGCCAAGGGTCCATACTTATTGACTATGTAAGTCCGATTTCTCAATTGTATTTGAGAATTTTTCTATAAAATTTTCAATATTAAAATTGTTTAAATTTTGGATGATCTTGGAGAGAATTTTACTATTTTTGGGCACAATTTTATTTGTCACTCATTTGGACCAATGGGAAATCAAGGTCAGGGGTCCATACTTATAGACTACTTATGTCCGATTTCTCAATTGTATTTG
Organism: Lypha dubia; assembly: GCA_947311025.1. Classification (NCBI taxonomy): domain Eukaryota; kingdom Metazoa; phylum Arthropoda; class Insecta; order Diptera; family Tachinidae; genus Lypha; species Lypha dubia. The sequence goes on along the minus strand of OX371262.1, from coordinate 3,906,208 downwards.
AGAATTTTTCTATAAAATTTGTTTGTCACTCATTTGGACCAATGGGAAATTAAGGCCAAGGGTCCATACTTATTGACTACGTAAGTCCGATTTCTCCGATTCTCTTTGAGAATTTTTCTATAAAATTTTTAATATTAAAATTGTTTAAATTTTGGATGATCTTTGAGAGAATTTTACTATTTGTGGGCACAATTTTATTTGTCACTCATTTGGACCAATGGGAAATCAAGGTCAGGGGTCCATACTTATAGACTACTTAAGTCCGATATCTCAATTGTATTTGAGAATTTTTCTATAAAATTTGTTTGTCACTCATTTGGACCAATGGGAAATTAAGGCCAAGGGTCCATACTTATTGACTACTTAAGTCCGATTTCTCAATTGTATTTGACAATTTTTCTATAAAATTTGTTTGTCACTCATTTGGACCAATGGGAAATTGAGGCCAAGGGTCCATACTTATTGACTATGTAAGTCCGATTTCTCAATTGTATTTGAGAATTTTTCTATGAAATTTGTTTGTCACTCATTTGGACCAATGGGAAATCAAGGTCAGGGGTCCATACTATTAGACTACTTAAGACCGATTTCTCAATTGTATTTGAGAATTTTTCTATAAAATTTGTTTGTCACTCAATTGGACCAATGGGAAATCAAGGTCAGGGGTCCATACTATTAGACTACTTAAGTCCGATTTCTCAATTGTATTTGAGAATTTTTCTATAAAATTTGTTTGTCACTCATTTGGACCAATGGGAAATTAAGGCCAAGGGTCCATACTTATTGACTACTTAGGTCCGATTTCTCAATTGTATTTGAGAATTTTTCTATAAAATTTGTTTGTCACTCATTTAGACCAATGGGAAATTAAGGCCAAGGGTCCATACTTATTGACTATGTAAGTCCGATTTCTCAATTGTATTTGAGAATTTTTCTATGAAATTTGTTTGTCACTCATTTGGACCAATGGGAAATTAAGGCCAAGGGTCCATACTTATTGACTACGTAAGTCCGATTTCTCAATTGTATTTGAGAATTTTTCTATAAAATTTTCAATATTAAAATTGTTTAAATTTTGGATGATCTTTGAGAGAATTTTACTATTTTTGGGCACAATTTTATTTGTCACTCATTTGGACCAATGGGAAATCAAGGTCAGGGGTCCATACTATTAGACTACTTAAGTCCGATTTCTCAATTGTATTTGAGAATTTTTCTATAAAATTTTTTTGTCACTCATTTGGACCAATGGGAAATTAAGGCCAAGGGTCCATACTTATTGACTACGTAAGTCCGATTTCTCAATTGTATTTGAGAATTTTTCTATAAAATTTTTAATATTAAAATTGTTTAAATTTTGGATGATCTTTGAGAGAATTTTACTATTTGTGGGCACAATTTTATTTGTCACTCATTTGGACCAATGGGAAATCAAGGTCAGGGGTCCATACTATTAGACTACTTAAGTCCGATTTCTCAATTGTATTTGAGAATTTTTCTATAAAATTTGTTTGTCACTCATTTGGACCAATGGGAAATTAAGGCCAAGGGTCCATACTTATTGACTACGTAAGTCCGATTTCTCAATTGTATTTGAGAATTTTTCTATAAAATTTGTTTTTTACTCATTTCTACCAATGGGAAATTAAGGCCAAGGGTCCATACTTATTGACTACGTAAGTCCGATTTCTCAATTGTATTTGAGAATTTTTCTATAAAATTTTCAATATTAAAATTGTTTAAATTTTGGATGATCTTTGAGAGAATTTTACTATTTGTGGGCACAATTTTATTTGTCACTCATTTGGACCAATGGGAAATCAAGGTCAGGGGTCCATACTATTACACTACTTAAGTCCGATTTCTCAATTGTATTTGAGAATTTTGCTATAAAATTTTTTTGTCACTCATTTCTACCAATGGGAAATTAAGGCCAAGGGTCCATACTTATTGACTATGTAAGTCCGATTTCTCAATTGTATTTGAGAATTTTTCTATAAAATTTGTTTGTCACTCATTAGGACCAATGGGAAATTAAGGCCAAGGGTCCATACTTATTGACTACGTAAGTCCGATTTCTCAATTGTATTTGAGAATTTTTCTATAAAATTTTCAATATTAAAATTGTTTAAATTTTGGATGATCTTTGAGAGAATTTTACTATTTTTTGGCACAATTTTATTTGTCACTCATTTGGACCAATGGGAAATCAAGGTCAGGGGTCCATACTATTAGACTACTTAAGTCCGATTTCTCAATTGTATTTGAGAATTTTTCTATAAAATTTGTTTGTCACTCATTTGGACCAATGGGAAATTAAGGCCAAGGGTCCATACTTATTGACTACTTAAGTCCGATTTCTCAATTGTATTTGAGAATTTTTCTATAAAATTTTTAATATTAAAATTTTTTAAATTTTGGATGATCTTTGAGAGAATTTTACTATTTGTGGGCACAATTTTATTTGTCACTCATTTGGACCAATGGGAAATCAAGGTCAGGGGTCCATACTATTAGACTACTTAAGTCCGATTTCTCAATTGTATTTGAGAATTTTTCTATAAAATTTGTTTGTCACTCATTTGGACCAATGGGAAATTAAGGCCAAGGGTCCATACTTATTGACTACGTAAGTCCGATTTCTCAATTGTATTTGAGAATTTTTCTATAAAATTTGTTTGTCACTCATTTGGACCAATGGGAAATTAAGGCCAAGGGTCCATACTTATTGACTACTTAAGTCCGATTTCTCAATTGTATTTGAGAATTTTTCTATAAAATTTGTTTGTCACTCATTTGGACCAATGGGAAATTAAGGCCAAGGGTCCATACTTATTGACTCTGTAAGTCCGATTTCTCAATTGTATTTGAGAATTTTTCTATGAAATTTGTTTGTCACTCATTTGGACCAATGGGAAATTAAGGCCAAGGGTCCATACTTATTGACTACGTAAGTCCGATTTCTCAATTGTATTTGAGAATTTTTCTATAAAATTTGTTTGTCACTCATTTGGACCAATGGGAAATTAAGGCCAAGGGTCCATACTTATTGACTACGTAAGTCCGATTTCTCAATTGTATTTGAGAATTTTTCTATAAAATTTTTAATATTAAAATTGTTTAAATTTTGGATGATCTTTGAGAGAATTTTACTATTTGTGGGCACAATTTTATTTGTCACTCATTTGGACTAATGGGAAATCAAGGTCAGGGGTCCATACTATTAGACTACTTAAGTCCGATTTCTCAATTGTATTTGAGAATTTTTCTATAAAATTTGTTTGTCACTCATTTGGACCAATGGGAAATTAAGGCCAAGGATCCATACTTATTGACTACGTAAGTCCGATTTCTCAATTGTATTTGAGAATTTTTCTATAAAATTTGTTTGTCACTCATTTGGACCAATGGGAAATTAAGGCCAAGGGTCCATACTTATTGACTACTTAAGTCCGATTTCTCAATTGTATTTGAGAATTTTTCTATAAAATTTGTTTGTCACTCATTTGGACCAATGGGAAATTAAGGCCAAGGGTCCATACTTATTGACTCTGTAAGTCCGATTTCTCAATTGTATTTGAGAATTTTTCTATGAAATTTGTTTGTCACTCATTTGGACCAATGGGAAATTAAGGCCAAGGGTCCATACTTATTGACTACGTAAGTCCGATTTCTCAATTGTATTTGAGAATTTTTCTATAAAATTTTCAATATTAAAATTGTTTAAATTTTGGATGATCTTTGAGAGAATTTTACTATTTTTGGGCACAATTTTATTTGTCACTCATTTGGACCAATGGGAAATCAAGGTCAGGGGTCCATACTTATAGACTACTTATGTCCGATTTCTCAATTGTATTTGAGAATTTTTCTATAAAATTTTTTTGTCACTCATTTGGACCAATGGGAAATTAAGGCCAAGGGTCCATACTTATTGACTACGTAAGTCCGATTTCTCAATTGGATTTGAGAATTTTTCTATAAAATTTTTAATATTAAAATTGTTTAAATTTTGGATGATCTTTGAGAGAATTTTACTATTTGTGGGCACAATTTTATTTGTCACTCATTTGGACCAATGGGAAATCAAGGTCAGGGGTCCATACTATTAGACTACTTAAGTCCGATTTCTCAATTGTATTTGAGAATTTTTCTATAAAATTTGTTTGTCACTCATTTGGACCAATGGGAAATTAAGGCCAAGGGTCCATACTTATTGACTACGTAAGTCCGATTTCTCAATTGTATTTGAGAATTTTTCTATAAAATTTGTTTTTTACTCATTTCTACCAATGGGAAATTAAGGCCAAGGGTCCATACTTATTGACTACGTAAGTCCGATTTCTCAATTGTATTTGAGAATTTTTCTATAAAATTTTCAATATTAAAATTGTTTAAATTTTGGATGATCTTTGAGAGAATTTTACTATTTGTGGGCACAATTTTATTTGTCACTCATTTGGACCAATGGGAAATCAAGGTCAGGGGTCCATACTATTAGACTACTTAAGTCCGATTTCTCAATTGTATTTGAGAATTTTGCTATAAAATTTTTTTGTCACTCATTTCTACCAATGGGAAATTAAGGCCAAGGGTCCATACTTATTGACTATGTAAGTCCGATTTCTCAATTGTATTTGAGAATTTTTCTATAAAATTTGTTTGTCACTCATTAGGACCAATGGGAAATTAAGGCCAAGGGTCCATACTTATTGACTACGTAAGTCCGATTTCTCAATTGTATTTGAGAATTTTTCTATAAAATTTTCAATATTAAAATTGTTTAAATTTTGGATGATCTTTGAGAGAATTTTACTATTTTTGGGCACAATTTTATTTGTCACTCATTTGGACCAATGGGAAATCAAGGTCAGGGGTCCATACTATTAGACTACTTAAGTCCGATTTCTCAATTGTATTTGAGAATTTTTCTATAAAATTTGTTTGTCACTCATTTGGACCAATGGGAAATTAAGGCCAAGGGTCCATACTTATTGACTACTTAAGTCCGATTTCTCAATTGTATTTGAGAATTTTTCTATAAAATTTTTAATATTAAAATTGTTTAAATTTTGGATGATCTTTGAGAGAATTTTACTATTTGTGGGCACAATTTTATTTGTCACTCATTTGGACCAATGGGAAATCAAGGTCAGGGGTCCATACTATTAGACTACTTAAGTCCGATTTCTCAATTGTATTTGAGAATTTTTCTATAAAATTTGTTTGTCACTCATTTGGACCAATGGGAAATTAAGGCCAAGGGTCCATACTTATTGACTACGTAAGTCCGATTTCTCAATTGTATTTGAGAATTTTTCTATAAAATTTTATTTGTCACTCATTTGGACCAATGGGAAATCAAGGTCAGGGGTCCATACTTATAGACTACTTAAGTCCGATTTCTCAATTGTATTTGAGAATTTTTCTATAAAATTTGTTTGTCACTCATTTGGACCAATGGGAAATTAAGGCCAAGAGTCCATACTTATTGACTACGTAAGTCCGATTTCTCAATTGTATTTGAGAATTTTTCTATAAAATTTTCAATATTAAAATTGTTTAAATTTTGGATGATCTTTGAGAGAATTTTACTATTTGTGGGCACAATTTTATTTGTCACTCATTTGGACCAATGGGAAATCAAGGTCAGGGGTCCATACTATTAGACTACATAAGTCCGATTTCTCAATTGTATTTGAGAATTTTGCTATAAAATTTTTTTGTCACTCATTTCTACCAATGGGAAACTAAGGCCAAGGGTCCATACTTATTGACTACGTAAGTCCGATTTCTCAATTGTATTTGAGAATTTTTCTATAAAATTTTCAATATTAAAATTGTTTAAATTTTGGATGATCTTTGAGAGAATTTTACTATTTTTGGGCACAATCTTATTTGTCACTCATTTGGACCAATGGGAAATTAAGGCCAAGGGTCCATACTTATTGACTACGTAAGTCCGATTTCAAAATTGTATTTGAGAATTTTTCTATAAAATTTTTTTGTCACTCATTTCTACCAATGGGAAATTAGGGCCAAGGGTCCATACTTATTGACTACGTAAGTCCGATTTCTCAATTGTATTTGAGAATTTTTCTATAAAATTTTCAATATTAAAATTGTTTAAATTTTGGATGATCTTTGAGAGAATTTTACTATTTTTGGGCACAATTTTATTTGTCACTCATTTGGAGCAATGGGAAATTAAGGCCAAGGGTCCATACTTATTGACTACGTAAGTCCGATTTCAAAATTGTATTTGAGAATTTTTCTATAAAATTTTTTTGTCACTCATTTCTACCAATGGGAAATTAGGGCCAAGGGTCCATACTTATTGACTACGTAAGTCCGATTTCTCAATTGTATTTGAGAATTTTTCTATAAAATTTTTTTGTCACTCATTTCTACCAATGAGAAATTAAAGCCAAGAATCCATACTTATTGACTACGTAAGTCCGATTTCTCAATTGTATTTGAGAATTTTTCTATAAAATTTGTTTGTCACTCATTTGGACCAATGGGAAATTAAGGCCAAGGGTCCATACTTATTGACTACGTAAGTCCGATTTCAAAATTGTATTTAAAAATTTTTCTTTAAAATTTTTTTGTCACTCATTTCTACCAATGGGAAATTAGGGCCAAGGGTCCATACTTATTGACTACGTAAGTCCGATTTCAAAATTGTATTTGAGAATTTTTCTATAAAATTTTTTTGTCACTCATTTCTACCAATGGGAAATTAATGCCAGGGGTCCATACTTATTGACTACGTAAGTCCGATTTCTCAATTGTATTTGAGAATTTTTCTATAAAAATTTCAATATTAAAATTGTTTAAATTTTGGATGATCTTTGAGAGAATTTTACTATTTGTGGGCACAATTTTATTTGTCACTCATTTGGACCAATGGGAAATCAAAGTCAGGGGTCCATACTTATAGACTACGTAAGTCCGATTTCTCAATTGTATTTGAGAATTTTTCTATAAAATTTGTTTGTCAGTCATTTCTACCAATGGGAAATTATGGCCAAGGGTCCATACTTATTGACTACGTAAGTCCGATTTCTCAATTGTATTTGAGAATTTTTCTATAAAATTTTCAATATTAAAATTGTTTAAATTTTGGATGATCTTTGAGAGAATTTTACTATTTTTGGGCACAATTTTATTTGTCACTCATTTGGACCAATGGGAAATCAAGGTCAGCGGTCCATACTTATAGACTACTTAAGTCCGATTTCTCAATTGTATTTGAGAATTTTTCTATAAAATTTTATTTGTCACTCATTTGGACCAATGGGAAATCAAGGTCAGGGGTCCATACTTATAGACTACTTAAGTCCGATTTCTCAATTGTATTTGAGAATTTTTCTATAAAATTTGTTTGTCACTCATTTGGACCAATGGGAAATTAAGGCCAAGGGTCCATACTTATTGACTACGTAAGTCCGATTTCTCAATTGTATTTGAGAATTTTTCTATAAAATTTGTTTTTCACTCATTTCTATCAATGGGAAATTAAGGCCAAGGGTCCATACTTATTGACTACGTTAGTCCGATTTCTCAATTGTATTTGAGAATTTTTCTATAAAATTTTCAATATTAAAATTGTTTAAATTTTGGATGATCTTTGAGAGAATTTTACTATTTGTGGGCACAATTTTATTTGTCACTCATTTGGACCAATGGGAAATCAAGGTCAGGGGTCCATACTATTAGACTACATAAGTCCGATTTCTCAATTGTATTTGAGAATTTTGCTATAAAATTTTTTTGTCACTCATTTCTACCAATGGGAAATTGGGGCCAAGGGTCCATACTTATTGACTACGTAAGTCCGATTTCTCAATTGTATTTGAGAATTTTTCTATAAAATTTTTTTGTCACTCATTTCTACCAATGAGAAATTAAAGCCAAGAATCCATACTTATTGACTACGTAAGTCCGATTTCTCAATTGTATTTGAGAATTTTTCTATAAAATTTGTTTGTCACTCATTTGGACCAATGGGAAATTAAGGCCAAGGGTCCATACTTATTGACTACGTAAGTCCGATTTCAAAATTGTATTTAAAAATTTTTCTTTAAAATTTTTTTGTCACTCATTTCTACCAATGGGAAATTAGGGCCAAGGGTCCATACTTATTGACTACGTAAGTCCGATTTCAAAATTGTATTTGAGAATTTTTCTATAAAATTTTTTTGTCACTCATTTCTACCAATGGGAAATTAATGCCAGGGGTCCATACTTATTGACTACGTAAGTCCGATTTCTCAATTGTATTTGAGAATTTTTCTATAAAAATTTCAATATTAAAATTGTTTAAATTTTGGATGATCTTTGAGAGAATTTTACTATTTGTGGGCACAATTTTATTTGTCACTCATTTGGACCAATGGGAAATCAAAGTCAGGGGTCCATACTTATAGACTACGTAAGTCCGATTTCTCAATTGTATTTGAGAATTTTTCTATAAAATTTGTTTGTCAGTCATTTCTACCAATGGGAAATTATGGCCAAGGGTCCATACTTATTGACTACGTAAGTCCGATTTCTCAATTGTATTTGAGAATTTTTCTATAAAATTTTCAATATTAAAATTGTTTAAATTTTGGATGATCTTTGAGAGAATTTTACTATTTTTGGGCACAATTTTATTTGTCACTCATTTGGACCAATGGGAAATCAAGGTCAGCGGTCCATACTTATAAACTACTTAAGTCCGATTTCTCAATTGTATTTGAGAATTTTTCTATAAAATTTTATTTGTCACTCATTTGGACCAATGGGAAATCAAGGTCAGGGGTCCATACTTATAGACTACTTAAGTCCGATTTCTCAATTGTATTTGAGAATTTTTCTATAAAATTTGTTTGTCACTCATTTGGACCAATGGGAAATTAAGGCCAAGGGTCCATACTTATTGACTACGTAAGTCCGATTTCTCAATTGTATTTGAGAATTTTTCTATAAAATTTGTTTTTCACTCATTTCTATCAATGGGAAATTAAGGCCAAGGGTCCATACTTATTGACTACGTTAGTCCGATTTCTCAATTGTATTTGAGAATTTTTCTATAAAATTTTCAATATTAAAATTGTTTAAATTTTGGATGATCTTTGAGAGAATTTTACTATTTGTGGGCACAATTTTATTTGTCACTCATTTGGACCAATGGGAAATCAAGGTCAGGGGTCCATACTATTAGACTACATAAGTCCGATTTCTCAATTGTATTTGAGAATTTTGCTATAAAATTTTTTTGTCACTCATTTCTACCAATGGGAAATTAAGGCCAAGGGTCCATACTTATTGACTACGTAAGTCCGATTTCTCAATTGTATTTGAGAATTTTTCTATAAAATTTTCAATATTAAAATTGTTTAAATTTTGGATGATCTTTGAGAGAATTTTGTTATTTGTGGGCACAATTTTATTTGTCACTCATTTGGACCAATGGGAAATCAAGGTCAGGGGTCCATACTTATAGACTACTTAAGTCCGATTTCTCAATTGTATTTGAGAATTTTTCTATAAAATTTGTTTGTCACTCATTTGGACCAATGGGAAATTAAGGCCAAGGGTCCATACTTATTGACTACGTAAGTCCGATTTCAAAATTGTATTTGAGAATTTTTCTATAAAATTTTTTTGTCACTCATTTCTACCAATGGGAAATTAGGGCCAAGGGTCCATACTTATTGACTACGTAAGTCCGATTTCTCAATTGTATTTGAGAATTTTTCTATAAAATTTTTTTGTCACTCATTTCTACCAATGAGAAATTAAAGCCAAGAATCCATACTTATTGACTACGTAAGTCCGATTTCTCAATTGTATTTGAGAGTTTTTCTATAAAAATTTCAATATTAAAATTGTTTAAATTTTGGATGATCTTTGAGAGAATTTTACTATTTGTGGGCACAATTTTATTTGTCACTCATTTGGACCAATGGGAAATCAAGGTCAGGGGTCCATACTTATAGACTACGTAAGTCCGATTTCTCAATTGTATTTGAGAATTTTTCTATAAAATTTGTTTTTCAGTCATTTCTAGCAATGGAAAATTATGGCCAAGGGTCCATACTTATTGACTACGTAAGTCCGATTTCTCAATTGTATTTGAGAATTTTTCTATAAAATTTTCAATATTAAAATTGTTTAAATTTTGGATGATCTTTAAGAGAATTCTACTATTTGTGAGCACAATTTTATTTGTCACTCATTTGGACCAATGGGAAATCAAGGTCAGGGGTCCATACTTTTAGACTACTTAAGTCCGATTTCTCAATTGTATTTGAGAATTTTTCCATAAAATTTGTTTGTCACTCATTTGGACCAATGGGAAATTAGGGCCAAGGGTCCATACTTATTGACTACGTAAGTCCGATTTCTCAATTGTATTTGAGAATTTTTCTATAAAATTTTTTTGTCACTCATTTCTACCAATGGGAAATTAAGGCCAAGGGTCCATACTTATTGACTACGTAAGTCCGATTTCAAAATTGTATTTAAGAATTTCTCTATAAAATTTTTTTGTCACTCATTTCTACCAATGGGAAATTAATGCCAAGGGTCCATACTTATTGACTACGTAAGTCCGATTTCTCAATTGTATTTGAGAGTTTTTCTATAAAAATTTCAATATTAAAATTGTTTAAATTTTGGATGATCTTTGAGAGAATTTTACTATTTGTGGGCACAATTTTATTTGTCACTCATTTGGACCAATGGGAAATCAAGGTCAGGGGTCCATACTTATAGACTACGTAAGTCCGATTTCTCAATTGTATTTGAGAATTTTTCTATAAAATTTGTTTTTCAGTCATTTCTAGCAATGGAAAATTATGGCCAAGGGTCCATACTTATTGACTACGTAAGTCCGATTTCTCAATTGTATTTGAGAATTTTTCTATAAAATTTTCAATATTAAAATTGTTTAAATTTTGGATGATCTTTAAGAGAATTCTACTATTTGTGAGCACAATTTTATTTGTCACTCATTTGGACCAATGGGAAATCAAGGTCAGGGGTCCATACTTTTAGACTACTTAAGTCCGATTTCTCAATTGTATTTGAGAATTTTTCCATAAAATTTGTTTGTCACTCATTTGGACCAATGGGAAATTAAGGCCAAGGGTCCATACTTATTGACTACGTAAGTCCGATTTCTCAATTGTATTTGAGAATTTTTCTATAAATATTTCAATATTAAAATTGTTTAAATTTTGGATGATCTTTGAGAGAATTTTACTATTTGTGAGCACAATTTTATTTGTCACTCATTTGGACCAATGGGAAATCAAGGTCAGGGGTCCATACTTTTAGACTACTTAAGTCCGATTTCTCAATTGTATTTGAGAATTTTTCCATAAAATTTGTTTGTCACTCATTTGGACCAATGGGAAATTAAGGCGAAGGGTCCATACTTATTGACTACTTAAGTCCGATTTCTCAATTGTATTTTAGAATTTTTCTATTAAATTTGTTTGCCACCCATTTGGACCAATGGGAAATTAAGGCCAAGGGTCCATACTTATTGACTATGTAAGTCCGATTTCTCAATTATATTTGAGAATTTTTCTATGAAATTTGTTTGTCACTCATTTGGACCAATGGGAAATTAAGGCCAATGGTCCATACTTATTGACTACGTAAGTCCGATTTCTCAATTGTATTTGAGAATTTTTCCATAAAATTTGTTTGTCACTCATTTGGACCAATGGGAAATTAGGGCCAAGGGTCCATACTTATTGACTACTTAAGTCCGATTTCTCAATTGTATTTTAGAATTTTTCTATTAAATTTGTTTGCCACCCATTTGGACCAATGGGAAATTAAGGCCAAGGGTCCATACTTATTGACTATGTAAGTCCGATTTCTCAATTGTATTTGAGAATTTTTCTATGAAATTTGTTTGTCACTCATTTGGACCAATGGGAAATTAAGGCCAATGGTCCATACTTATTGACTACGTAAGTCCGATTTCTCAATTGTATTTGAGAATTTTTCCATAAAATTTGTTTGTCACTCATTTGGACCAATGGGAAATTAAGGCGAAGGGTCCATACTTATTGACTACTTAAGTCCGATTTCTCAATTGTATTTTAGAATTTTTCTATTAAATTTGTTTGCCACCCATTTGGACCAATGGGAAATTAAGGCCAAGGGTCCATACTTATTGACTATGTAAGTCCGATTTCTCAATTGTATTTGAGAATTTTTCTATGAAATTTGTTTGTCACTCATTTGGACCAATGGGAAATTAAGGCCAATGGTCCATACTTATTGACTACGTAAGTCCGATTTCTCAATTGTATTTGAGAATTTTTCCATAAAATTTGTTTGTCACTCATTTGGACCAATGGGAAATTAGGGCCAAGGGTCCATACTTATTGACTACGTAAGTCCGATTTCTCAATTGTATTTTAGAATTTTTCTATAAAATTTGTTTGTCACTCATTTGGACCAATGGGAAATTAGGGCCAAGGGTCCATACTTATTGACTACGTAAGTCCGATTTCTCAATTGTATTTTAGAATTTTTCTATAAAATTTGTTTGCCACCCATTTGGACCAATGGGAACTTAAGACCAAGGGTCCATACTTATTGACTACTTAAGTCCGATTTCTCAATTGTATTTTAGAATTTTTCTATTAAATTTGTTTGCCACCCATTTGGACCAATGGGAAATTAAGGCCAAGGGTCCATACTTATTGACTACTTAAGTCCGATTTCTCAATTGTATTTGAGAATTTTTCTATAAAATTTGTTTGTCACTCATTTGGACCAATGGGAAATTAAGGCCAATGGTCCATACTTATTGACTACGTAAGTCCGATTTCTCAATTGTATTTGAGAATTTTTCCATAAAATTTGTTTGTCACTCATTTGGACCAATGGGAAATTAGGGCCAAGGGTCCATACTTATTGACTACGTAAGTCCGATTTCTCAATTGTATTTTAGAATTTTTCTATAAAATTTGTTTGCCACCCATTTGGACCAATGGGAACTTAAGGCCAAGGGTCCATACTTATTGACTACTTAAGTCCGATTTCTCAATTGTATTTGAGAATTTTTGTATAAAATTTGTTTGTCACTCATTTCTACCAATGGGAAATTAAGGCCAAGGGTCCATACTTATAGACTACTTAAGTCCGATTTCTCAATTGTATTTGAGAATTTGTCTATAAAATTTGTTTGTCACTCATTTCTACCAATGGGAAATTAAGGCCAAGGGTCCATACTTATTGACTACTTAAGTCCGATTTCTCAATTGTATATGAGAATTTTTCTATAAAATTTTAAAAATTAAAATTGTGTAAATTTTGATGATCTCTGAGAGAATTTTGCCAAATGTTTAAATTGGCCAAAAATGTTGCCAACTTTTAATTATTATTTTTTGTTTAAAGCTCCAATTTTTTAATTGAATTGTTAATTCATATAATTATTTATATAAACTACTATTGTGTTTAAAAAAAAAAACGATTATTTTCGTGTGATAATTTTTCGTCGATTTTTTTTTTAAATCTTTACCATTTTATTTTTCAAATATGGCAGAAAGCCCTGTTGGTGTGGGAGTATGCAATATGAATTCGATTTTATTTGTTCATTTAGGGGCCATTCACATAATATGTATTATGCTCGCAAGTCAGCTGTTTATCGCTTAAAAACAGCTAGCGAACGAACGATAACTTTCGATATCCAGCTAATGTTTTTCCTTGTTTAAATATAACTTTTTAATTTCAAAATTAAATATAAAGTACTTACATTACGATTACGCTTCCTTACTGATGTAACTATTGTCCTTTTATTGCGTGCCAACAAGCACACAGTGATTATTAGAATGACACCAATTAAAGCAAATCCCAAAAGAGCAGGCAATAAAACACTATCCTCAGTTTTGTAGCCCTAAACAGAAACAATTAAATAAAAATAATATTTGACTTTGTAATGTGATTTTGCAAAGGATAATATTTAAACTGTATCCCCTTAATCATAAACGATTATTAAAATTATTGTGACCTTACTGTAGTAAATTTGTTTTGTTGTCCAGCTTAACTTTACCAATCGTTTATGAATAAGAAGGTTAAAATCCATATATAATTGTATGTGCACACTTAAAAAAAACTTAACCACTTAATTTTTAGGGTCAGTGTAATTTAATTTAGTTTTTTTTATATAAATTTTAATAAATGCGAGAGTCTATGTTTAAAAAAAAATATTGAATTTTTATTTTACAAACACAACCCACAAAAGTGATTAGCTTGTCTACAAACAATACCCCGGGGTCTTTGGTCGGAATCGAACCGATAACCTCCCTGACTAATAGACTAGCATTGCTAGCTATCAGCCACGGCGATACCCAATACAAAAGGAGTATGTACAAATTGTGTTAATGTTTCTTTGCGAAAAATATTTGATAAGTCTAAACTTTGAGCATTAAACTTACATTCCATTGAAAATATGTAGAGGGATCAATGTAGGGCCAATGGGTGTGAATCCAATCGGCATTAGCTGCATTTTTATCCTGAACATTTTTTGTGACCACCGTTTTAGGAGGTAAAATATCATTGAGATTGCTTGTGTCAGGTGTAGGTTGTATAGGTGATTGATTTTTCACTAGAACTGGTGGTGTAGCTGGTTTCTTGGCCGTCGACTTTAAAAGTGGCACCTGCATAATACGCGTGATAATGGTGGGTTGGGTAGAAGAATTGTTAATGTTTTGATTTAATGCTGATTGCAATGAAGCTCGTGGTACATTCGGTACCGAAGCCGAAGATAAAGTACGATTAACTGAAAGCGTTGCACTGGTGGCCGGAGCACTGGAACTCTCCAAGATATCGCTTATAGTAGTGGGCGCCGGCAATGATTTGATGGTGCTTGCAGGAGTTTCATTATTGCCAGCAGACTGTGTGATACTTTTTACACTGGCTTCATTTAATTTTAAATGTGTGATGGAGATTTGTTCGTTATCAGCAGCCCCACCGTTGGACGTATCAGGATTATTTGAATTCAAAGTAGATGATTGACTAAAGTTGTCGAATGTGACATTTTTGATAGCTGCTTCATTTAAAGCTTTAGGAGTTTCTGTGGTCACCGACTTATTAACTTTTATAATAAATTTCTCCACACCATCTTTGTTGATAATTTTAACTGGTTTACCCACATTTAAGGCTAAATTACCTTTGTTTAGCATAACATTCCCCTGCGTATTTAAGTGAGTGGGCACATTTTCCTTAATGTTTGCGGCTGGTCTTTTGCTAAAAGCATTTTTAGTTTTTATAAACCATTCAGCGGGATTAGGCAAACATTCGGCTGATACTAGGAAAGGCACCAGCACAGCTCCTATTATGACGGTACACACAAACAGTAAACCCAAATAAGCGAAAAAACTTCTTCTTTTCGGCTTTTTGGCCTTATTTTTTCTACCGCCAGCAACAGCAGCAGCAGCAGCAGCACTTCCGCCCGATTTTATTTTGCCCTCCAAACGAAAATCATCGTTTTGCGGTAGTATGGTGTATTGCAAACTATTTTCACCGTGCCTTATGGTCTTGTACATAATGTCGTCCAATTAGATTTTAAATATTCAACACAGAGGTATTTTAAAAATTTCAAAATGTTTCTCAAACATATGCTGCAGCCTGCCTGCCTGCCCTTAATATAATAATTTTTTATGTTTTGCTTAGCAACGTAAATTGATGGAGTTTTTGCAAAGTGTTTTTTTTTTAATGAAACTTTTTTAAAATTTTTATTATTGATTTAATATACAAAGTTTATAACGAGCACGTATGCAAGCAAGTGCATGTGTAAAGTTTAATTAGAAATCTGTCTTTTGTTGTTTAATACTCTCCTCTTTAGCCATTTGAAGAAAATGTTGTGATTCGATTAAGGAAATACTCGTACATATGATGTGCGTGTGTAAATATGACGTTTGTTTTTTTTGTTTGTATTTGTTTTTATTAAAACACATAGAAAGAGTGGGGTAGGTTACAAATATCCTTGAAAATAATGAAAATTTTAAGAAATAAGGAAAAACAAATCACACATTAAATGTTCACTTTATATTTGAAATTAAGCACTTTACAGAAAAAATATACAATTTCTTTTCGTTCTTATCTTAAAAATAAAATTTTTTTAATTTGCCCCAGTATTTATTTTATTCAAACGTTTTTTATTTTTTTTTTGTCTTTTTAAATAAGTCTCCTTTATTTATTTTAATGGAGATTTATTTATTTATAGTCTCTTTTTTAAATTATTTACTGTGTTATTTAGATAAACTTGTGTGCTTATTTGTGGAAAATCTTTTATGTTTTCTTATTTTTATGGCAATTTTGTGTCTACTCTTTAGAATTTTTTTTTTTGTATATTTTCATTACAGTATTTGATTCTGTATGAACTCTTTTTTTCTTCTTGTATTTGACAGACGTTAAACTGTCAGTTGTAACAAGTAGTAAATAGAAGTTTGTGTGTTTTGCTTATTTTTTGCTCATTTGGTTAAAAATCAATAGAAAGGACCTGTAGTACATCCTTTGCCTCTAAAATACTTTCTCTTAAAATTTGCTGTGTAAAAAAACTGTTATAAAGTGGTTGGTTTTTCCTCTAACCGGCTCAAACATATGAATGTTTTAAAAATATACTTTAATCTGGTAATTATGCAAAATATTCATTTGGCGCCAAGTTTGGTTTGACAAAAATAGAAAAAGAGTTGTAAAAGAAAAGACATGTGCTGAAAATTTTTCTGTAAAAAAATTTTGAATTTTTAGATAATTTTAAGCAAAACGTGATAAAGGGATATGTTTTTCTACTATACCTCTTTATCTACTAACTTTTCTTGGGCTGGGGGGCCAACTTTTAGACTTAATTATTATAATTCTTTTCTATTATTTTGTAATGATTTTTAAGTATTTAGTTATTCGGGAAACTGTTACTGTAATATATATTTTATTTGGCCCGATGTGGCTTTTTATATTACTTTGATTGAATAAATAAATAAATTGTTACATATAAAGTGAATATCCTTAATATTATAATAAGACCATGATGCGGGTAGTAACAGCGATATTAAAAAAAGCAGATCTGATATAGGAACTGCTTCAAGGACACATTATAATTGTAAGGAAGATAAAGATCAGGGAAGCGATATCGTACAATGAGGCAAAACTGTAGTAAGGAATGGATGGGTTCTCAGTTGTCAACTCGCCTCAAGTTAGGTGGCGTACTACGGTTGGTTAAAAAAAATAATCCGCAAATTTGTTGGGTATCTCGCTGATTGATGTACCCATCAAGAACTGCCGAGCGATCGAACTCTTCGTATAAGGAAATAATACTCCTACTACGATCTACTTCTATACTTTTATGATTTCCATCAAAGATCAAACTTATTAAAAATGTAGAAAAATCCACAAAAACTGCATAGCGATATTTTTAGCGGAGGTAAATACGTACACAAAAAAAAAAAAAATAAAAATTGATTTCAATTAAAAAATTTGTGATATCAAATAAAAATTTAATTAAACTTGCACCAGTAAACAAATTAATAGTATCAATTAAATTTTTATACATTAATTAAGTCAGTATTACTTTACGGCTGCACCACATGGAGCTTAACGCAAGCTACCACTAGAAAAATTCAAACGTTCATCAATAAATGTCTAAGATAGATCTTTAACATCCACTGGCCAGATCGTATTTCAAATGAAGCTCTGCTCCAAAGAGCTAACTCCTTGCCAGTACACATTGATATTCGTAAACGGAAGTGGACGTGGATAGGCCACATATTGCGAAGACCACAAACAGAAATTGCAAGAACAGCCCTCGCCGCCAAGGTAGGCCCCGTAACACCTGGGTTCGTTGCCTTAAACAAGAATGCTTACTTACTCGAGTATCCTGGAATCAAACAAAAACAATTGCCAGAGATAGAATCAGATGGAGAGAATTCGTTGACGCCCTATGTTCACACTGAACTTTATCTAAGTATTTATGGTGTTCAGAAATGTAATTCTATTTATATTTGGATAAATAAAGGACATATATATATATATATATATATATATATATATATATAAATAAAATTATTTATTACAATTAAAAATTTAATTAAATAAATTAATTAATTGAAAAAAAAAATTAAATATTTTTTTCTGTGTATGAGAGCGAATAATAATGATCGCGCTTAAAAAAATAATTACGATAAAGCGAAGAAGAAGAAGAAGCTGATCTCCATGGAAACATTGCCTAAAGCTGAATACCATATAGAAGAATATAATCCACACTGTAGTCTTGTTCAAAAATTTAAATCAATATAAATAACGGAACAGGGACTAAATTACGGCATTGGAATTTCGATCGAAATTTAAATTGTATTGAAATTTAAATTGTATTGAAATTTCGATCTATATCGAGTGCCATAATTTGGTCCTAAAAAACTTGTTGAAAAAAAACACTTCTTAATAAAATATTTCATACTTTTTCATTAAAACTTTTATAATAATATTTCTCCGTTTGTTAATTTTTCCAAATTGTTGAACACAATTTCCTTCTAGTTTTTATAAATACTCGTAGTTTTTATTATTTTATTTCACTTTACATTAATTCTTGAGTTTTAGTCAGAAAACTTAAGCTACTATGTGTGTGTGTGTGTGTGTGTTAAATTAAAATTAATAAATGCACTAAAATTTCATATGTTTAACGGGGAACTCAATAGGTAAAATGTTGCGAAGGAAAACTGAAAACATTTTTGTATGTACTATGAAAAAATTACTTAAAGTAATTTTAAGACTATGGTAGTAAAGGCGCAACCTTTTACAAACTGATCAAATTCCCCATTAAGTTACTCTCTGGAAACTAATTATATTCGTACAATAACGAATCCTTTCGTTGTACTGTTCCTCCTTTTGGTAAAGCATAATTTTATTTACTTCATGGTTGGCATGGCTACAGCAGCTTGGGTATGCGTAACATCAGTTTCACGCCACAATTGGGTAACGGTTTTTGTTTGTGTATAGAACTTAACACCTTGTTTACCGTAGAAATGATGATCGCCACGGAAGGAGCCACGAGTGCCTGTGAAGGAAAACATGGGCAAAGGTACTGGGATGGGCACATTAACACCAACTTGGCCAACATCGATTTCATTGACAAATTTACGAGCGGTGGCACCGTTTGTGGTAAAAATAGCCGTACCATTACCGTATGGATTAGAATTAACCAAATGAATGGCATCGTCGAGCGTATCAGATTTTAGGATAACCAATACGGGGCCGAAAATTTCCTCTTTGTAACATTCCATATCGGGGGTGACGTCAGACAAAATGGTCGGACCAACAAAATAGCCATCTTCAAAACCTTGAACTTTGTGATTGCGGCCATCTAAAATAAGTTTGGCTCCCTGCTTGACACCAGACTCTACCAAATTGGCAATACGTTGCTTGGCCTGCGCTGAGATAACGGGGCCGACATCTGTGCCAGCAACATGACCAGCATTTACCTTCAATTTCTGAGCACGTTTAACTAAATCGGGAATCCATTTTTGGGCATCACCAACAAATACAGCAGTCGACAAGGCCATGCAACGTTGGCCGGCAGCACCAAAAGCAGCACCAGCCAATTGATTTAATGTATTCTCTTTGTTGGCATCAGCCATAATAACACCGTGATTCTTGGCACCCATATTGCTTTGTACGCGCTTACCGTTTTTGCCAGCACGTTCGTAAATATATTTGCCAGCTTGATCAGATCCTACAAAGGAGACAGCCTTGATTTCAGGAGCATCACAAATGAAGTTGACAGCATCATGTTGGCCATGTATGACATTGACAACACCGGGTGGACAGCCAGCTTCATTTAGCAATTCCATTAACATCATGGTGGCACCAGGAACACGTTCTGATGGTTTCAGCAACATGGTATTACCGCATGTAATGGCAACAGGGAACATCCACAAAGGAATCATGGCGGGGAAATTGAAGGGGGCAATACCGGCAGTAACACCCAAAGGTACAACCAAGGAATAAGTATCCATATCACGGGCAACATTGGCAACAGTTTCACCCATTTGCAAAGAGGGAATACTACAGCAGTGTTCAACCACCTCTGTTTCAAAACAATAAATATTAAACAAGTTTTTTTTTTTTAAGTTAACGAAGAGATTAAAACTTACGTAAGCCACGCAGAACATCGCCTTCAGCATCGGCCAAAGTTTTACCTTGTTCCTTGGTAATATTCTTAGCCAATTCACCCATATTGTCCTTGATCAAGGCCTGCAGTTTAAACATGACCTGTTGTCGGGATAAAATTGAGCTGCTGCTCCACGATTTAAAGGCTTTTTTGTTGGACTCTAAAGCAGTTTGCATCTCGTCTTTGGTGCACTTGGGTACGCGGGTCACCACTTTATTGGTAGCCGGGTCATGTAAATCAATCCATTCGCTGGTCTTGGACTCAACGAATTTTCCATCAATAAACATTTTGGTGGTGGAAGCGGCCGAAGAGTAGGCACGCTTGGCCAAAAAACGGCTCTAGAAAAAACAAAATAACGCAAATAATTTAAAAATTCTAAAAACTTGAAAAAAAAAAATAAAATTAACGCCATAAATAATTCAACTCAATTAATTAAAAATTTAAAAATTGATAAATTGAAAAAAAAATAAAATAAAATTAACGCCATAAATAATTCAACTCAATTAATTAAAAACATTAATTATTTGATTTATGCATTCTTTTTTAGTTGCAATGAACGGTCGAAAATTTGCATTTCAAATATTTAATTTCTTGAATGCAACTGATGTTTTAAAACAAACGAATTTATTTTGAGTAAATTTATGCTTTTCTTATTGTTTAAATATTTAAAGAGCGATGTTTAAGGTTTAAGGATTGGTTGGAGTTGAAAAGTTTTATGCATATTTTACACTCAAATCATTCGTCCGTTTATTTATTTGTTTCTATATTTTTTTTAATTTTAAAAATTTTAAGTTCGTTTTTATTTTTCGCGCATAAATATTTTTTCATCAGCTGGCATCTCTAATTTGTTTCAATTCTCATTTCTCTGAAACGTTTTCTCCAGTTTTCTCATTGTTTTTCTCTTTGAAATAAATTTTCCACTATATTTATGGAAGTGTGTGTTTGTGTTTTTCCATATTAACGAAAAAATTATTGTTTTTGTTTACTTTGTGTTTTATTCCTCCTACCGTCGTACCCCTTTGACAAACGATAGAATACACGAGCCCACTTCTGAGGCCAACTTGTATTCCATTTTTTTTTTTTTTTGTGAAGTGACGTCGATCGGCTTGTTTCTCTGATTTGACACACAGAAAACATTTTACACTAACAAAATGCCTGTTGTTTTTGTGAAGGTGTATTTGTTTTAGGGACAAGACTACCTTATTTATTATACCATGCGCACAACAAATTCTTTAATTGAAAGAGCTGTTCAATCTAGTATCTTGTCGGTGTCAAAAAAAAAAAAACAAAAAAAACAACCTGAGGAACGCAGCAACTTTGGCATTCACTGTCAACATCGACCCGCTCTAATTGAAAAACGCTTTATTTATTATTGATAAGAATATTCCAATTAAGAGTAGAAAAATTTTAATAAAAATAGATAAAAAAGAAAATATTCAGGATGGTAACATAAAAATCACAAGTTTTGCTTTAATTTTACAGGAATTAATAGATATAAGAAACAAAGAAAAAAAAAATCAAGTATTAAAGGGTTTTCTTATGAATCCTTTACAATAATTAAAAAAATTGACACAGTAATTAAAGAAAATTTATATTCCCAACTTAGGGAATTATCAATCGAACTTGAACTTGAAAAAGTTGCTTGTAGGAATTTTCTCTCATTTTGCATATCATTGGCAACGGTTGAAAATTTTTTTTAATGTCATTATATTTACACAAGCTGTTTAGTTTGATAAGTAGTTGTTTTTTGTGTTTTCATACAAGAAATGCTTTTAATTTCTATTCCGTAACGTACTGTGCAATCACTCATTCGTATTTTGCACGCATACACATGTTTTTTTTATTTTTTGTTTAATAAAAATTATTGTAGTAGGTACAATTTTTAAATTGAAATTATTAAAAAGTTCACAATAAAATTCTCCCAGATTCATAATAACCACAATTAATTGATTCACTGAGTGTAAACAAAAATCTTCCGGTCTTTGAAGCTTGACCTTGAAAAAATTGCACTGCATTTTTTAAATTGGAAGCATAAAGTATTCATAATTAATGAACAGACAACATTTGCCGCATTAGAAAATTTTATTTATGTAATTACGTAATGGTAGTTAAAGTAAAAACACAAAATTTCAGTTTACTCCTCTCAGCCACAGTCTAAAATCAAATTTATACACTCGACTGTGACTTTTTTCTATTTAATTTAAATTAATGCTTGTTTATTTCACATCTCTAAGTAATTTCTTCGATTTATTTATTGTTCGTTCACGCCGCTCACCTCAATACCAATTAAACGAACTAAAGACATATTTTTTTGTCTAAAAATTTAATAAAATAACTAAATATTAACGAGTGCAAATACTAAACCAACCGGTGGTTTTACTAGAACTAAAATGTGTTGGCAATTTTTTACTCTTGGTGGTGACTAGGCATGGTCTGATTATTTTTGTTTTTTTTTTTAACATATCGTTTGGAAATACGAACTTTAGTTCGGTACAGTAAAACTCGGTTCGAATGAACTGGACATTGTGTAGGCAACATTTTTGAGGAGCTTTAGAACAGACTTTTTCGCATTTTTTGATAAATTGGTTTTTTTGGTATATTTAGAATATTTGAATTGAAATCTTATAGAGAAAATATATTTAGCATAATTTTTCTTTTGTTTTACTAAGAAAATGGGTTCTAAAAAATTGGTGCGCAACAAAATTAATTTATTTTACTTATTTTTTAACAAAACGTATTTTTTTCAGTTTGCCATTTTTTGTGTAGTTGCACTTTTGGTTTTAATGAAATATGCAAATCATGTGTCAATAAAACTACAATCAAAGTATCAAAGTACGTTTTATATCAGGGATTATCCCTCCAATTCGCTTTTTAGAATTCCTTTGTTGGATATTAAAAAGTTTACAGAAATATATGTATGTTACTTGTCATCTGAGGGAACACGATCACATTAATATAATCTTTTTAAATACAAATTTCTGCAGTAACCTATTTCTTCAGATATCTGCCTAATTTTATAGAAAATAATAATGGAAATCGAACTCCAAAACGCACAGATAATGCAAAAAGAATATATAAAATTGGTTCTATAAATAACGAAGTTTTAATCTAGCAAACATATAAACCAGACGCAGGAGTTACTGACACTTCCTTATTTTTGTTAACGGAAAATTTCGCTATTAACTAAATTTATTTTTGCTTAAAAATTATAAATATTTCCGAAATTTTATATAAAAAATGTTTCTCTACGATGTCAAAAATGTGTGCTGACATCTGACAGAGATAAAAATGGTTTCTCGAGGCAATCTGGTATCAATTCGCCTTGAATATATTTCTTTTTTATTATTATTTACATTTAAAATAAAAATATAAATATATTTCTAATTTTTACATTCGTTATAGCTGTGTACTACTGTGCACACTTAAAAGGGGAATTGATTAAATTCCATGACGTTTTTGAAAGCAGTGTTAGCGAACAAGTTGGAAAATGAAACAAGAGCTGCCA
This sequence comes from Lypha dubia, assembly GCA_947311025.1. Taxonomy (NCBI): domain Eukaryota; kingdom Metazoa; phylum Arthropoda; class Insecta; order Diptera; family Tachinidae; genus Lypha; species Lypha dubia. The sequence goes on along the minus strand of OX371262.1, from coordinate 3,882,521 downwards.
GATATTTATGTTCTATTTCTTTTTTTATAGGCAAATTGCCTCAAAGTAGATACTGATTAAAGTCGCCTAAGTGCTATTTTTGTAATAAATATACCTTTATGCAATAAAAGAAAAATTGGCTTGTTAAATTGTATTTTTCAACAAACAAATGTAATGCTGCAAATTGCATTAAATTTCTATTATTTCTCTAATAACCGAACGTCTGCTGGAATGTTGATTTTATTAAAAGTCTTTTGTAATTTTTCGAAATTGAGCAAAATGATCTTAAGTCTGAAGTTAAAGTTTGTCGTAAAGTTAGTTGAAAGTTGTAGCCTAAACGGGAAATGTTTAAGATTGTAAACAGCTGTGCTAGACTTGAGTTATTGGCTAAAACCGGCAGAACAAGTGCTATTCATAGGGGGACCCTCACCCACTCCAGTGCTTAAAAGTTCTGGGAGCCTGGGTCTAAGTCCTATCAACTCCAGTGTTGCTTAGACAAGTTTTTATACTTAAAAAAAATAATGTATCATCTGGAACTCGTTGTATATTTCTGTATTCTTAATTATTATGTATATTTTGGAAGAAAGTGCAGGGAATAGCAACTCATGTAGAAAGTGATTAAGATGATAATGATGAGGATCTTACGAAGACCAGCCGTATTACAGTTACAGAAGAATACTTTATCTTAGGGTTGTATTTTATTTTTTGAATTTTTATGCAACACAACTGAGGCGTAAACTCAATTCTAAGAACACTGATTTTCTAGCTTTCGTAGGAATCAATTTTTTTTATAGGACAGACTACCAAATTACTTGTTTTATTTTTGTAGAGAGGACAGATGGTTAACTATGAAGGAAAGTAAGTCTCGTTAAATTCTTAAATCAGCGCTGTGCTGTTCATTAGTATACATACATACAAACGAGTATGCGTGTCGGTTTTAATCGCGAATGGTACTCTTTAGTGACCAGTGCTATTCCTTCGCCATTAACTCTAAGACACTTATAAAAACTAGTCTTGGACTCTATGACCTTAGACATCATGTGGTTTGTAGTCAACGCGCTAACCGCCTTAACAAACAGCACCCTTGACCATTCGATATACCAAAGAAAATACATACCCTAGAAGAAAAAATTTGTAGCTTTGATCTTCGAGAGAAAATTAATAGCGGCAAAAACTTAAAGACCGAAAGAATTTTTTCTTGTGGCATTATTAGTTCTACTAAAAAATTCAGTCGTCCTCAAAAAAAGTTAAAAGAGGTAATTGGAACCACAGAGTATCAGTAACACCGGCCTTAGTTCGTAAAGGGTCTTTCAACAGGAACTTTCGAACTTTGACAGTTGATAATGGTCATCTTGTTGAAACTAAAACTGTCAAATTAGTAGTCATTTATTCAGTCTGGTCTGCCAAATCAACATAGACGAATATAACATTCAATAACACGTACAAATAATAAAATTGGTTATTTTTTTATCAAAATGGGTGTTCTGTTCGGGCAACGTACCGTGCGTGAACAAACAAAATTGTTAAATTTGGGACGATACCAATTCACATGACATCCAAAAACGAAAAAGTCACTATTTGGTGTCGATTTTTGGATTTCTCTGAGAAGGACGTTGGCCACCCCATCTCTAGCCAACCGCGAGCACTATATATAGATGATTAGCAACATCTTTTGGCTCGAATTGAATGATGTGAACATCAAAGACATTCGGTTTCAACGGGACGGCGCTACGTACCATACACCTCTTGGTACATTAGATATTCTAAACGCGCGATTTGAGGGCATGGTCATTTCCCGTGCATGTGATGTAAACTGGCCACCGAGATCGTGCGATTTGACACCGTTTGACTTTTTCTTTAAGTCTCATGTGTATGTGAATAAGTCGCAAACCACAGCGGTCCTCAAATCCAACATAACGCATGTCATCGGTCAAATTCAGCCTGATCTATGCGCCAGAGTCATGGAAAATTGGACATTTTAGATGTGCTCTACTCCCAGAAGCAGTGGCGGACTTTTGAAGTATGTTAAATTCCACACATAATGACATCAATAAGACTTTCAAACGAATATACACACACACATTGTTTTATTTAAATTTAAATATGGGAAGCTCTTAATGAAAAACCCTTTATAAATGAATGGTTTGAAAGTCAATTTACAATAAAGGAGAGTAAAGGCAAATACTATGTTGCCGATTAGTTATTACAGGTTATAACAACTTCCTGGAGGTGGGCGGCAACATATTTCCCTTTACTCTACTTTATTGTAAATTGACTTTCTATCCATCCATTTAAAAAGTGTCTTTCATTTATGCAGAAGCAATAATTTTGGAATAAAACAACACGATTTTTATATACGTTTTTTTTTTTTAATAATTTGGCTTTTTTTAATTATTATTATTTATATAATATTTTTTTCTTCTCACTTTTTAACAACTTTTTACAATAATTTCATGTTTTATTAAATATTTTCGTTACAATCATTTTATTTATGTTTTTTTTATGAAATTTTCTTATAAATTGTTTTAGTGTTTTTTGTTGTTGTGATAAACATTTAAATTAAAATTTAAAAGAAAATTTTTTATTATTATTTTAAATAAAACTAAAAATTAGTAAAAATAACTTGGCTTTGTTTTCCATTAATTGTATTACAGTAAATATTAAATTTATATTCATTAAATAAAAAGAACACATTTAAGCAAATAATGGAATTGTTTTTGTTAAATATTTGAGTATAAAAAAACAGGCAGATATTCTTTGTTAGACAAGTAAATTTTACTTAAAAACTTAAGAAAAAGTTTGAACTTAAAACATACAATTTTAAGGTTGAATTACAAAATAAAAAGTACACTGGTGTTTTAAATTATTCTCTCTCTGCTTCTTTTCTTGGTGGTTTTTAAGGGCTGCCCAATTAATTTTTTTATTTTTATATTGAATCAATAATAATGTATTGCATGCATTTAATTGTTTATTTAAATTCTTAATGTAAAATTGCCTTCACATTGTTTGATGTGGTTGTTGTTCCATAAATTTCTTTCAGTGTTTTAAAAAGAGTGGCCTGATTGTTGGTTTGTTGGTTTTTTTAGTATTTCTTTTTTCGTTAGTTTTTAATAAATTCTTAATATATTTTAAAATATATGACACATTTGGTTGTTTTTACTTTTTAAAGTATTTTTTTACTGTTAGTTTCGGCTTAAACATTAATTTTTTTTTTCTTTATAAACAAACTAAATTAGTGTTGTAGTTTTTTTTTTGCTATCTTTATTTTTTAGTTTTTGTTGAGAGCAGCTTTTTATTTTCTTCGTTAAAGTGTAATTTTGTTTTAAATAAAAGTTCGATAAAAATGGTTAGTTAAAAACTAAATAAATCTATTAAACGACTGGGGGTTCGGTGCCTTCGTTATCTTCATCCGCTCTAAAAATTAAAATAAAAAGAAAAAAATAAATAAACACAATATAAAACATGATTGGACATGATAATAAAATTATGTCAAAATAATAAATCAACATAAAACACTTAAAAAATTATAATAGTTTAATAAAAATTGAATCATATGATTGAGAGCTAGCCGAGATTGGTAAGAGAAAATATTCTTTGTATGAGGGGGAAAATCAACGTACACGACGGAACATAATGTTGTCCAACGAACATCACACTGGATTTCCATTCCAAGAACATTAAGAGTTTGTGAACAATACCTATACCATGCATAATTAAAGATAAAGCACCATAATCCGTCAAGACACATTGTGCGTTAAAAACGGCCATATTTGCGCAAGCATTTAAGATTCATTTCTTTCTTTAATACATACATATATGACTGGGAATACGAGAATAATATCTACAACAAAAGGCAACTGTGCCAGAAATGAAACTTAAATTTATCATCTCAAATGTTGTTTATGAGAAACATTACATTGAAAAAAATTACATTTTTATAATTCAGCAGGCGAAGAGTTAAATTCAGCTAATGTTTTATCAACTCAAAAAACTATAAATCATCCAAAGCGCTGATTATAAAAATTAATGTAGAGATGAGTTTATATATCTATAATTCAGCTAACTTTTTTATTATTCAGCTGGCTAAAAATCAAATTCAGCTAATATTTTATCAACTAAAGAAACTTTAAATTGTCGAAAATGGTATTTATCAAAAATAATACATAGAAAAATTGGCGCTTATAAGAAATAATGCATAGAAGTGTTTTTATATATTTAATTCAGCTAGTGTTGTTATTATTCAGCTGACTAGAAATGAAATTCAGCTAATGTTTTATTTACTCAAGAAACTATAAACTGTCGAAAATGGTGTTTATCAAAAATAATGCATCGGAAAATTTATATATCTTTAATTCAGCTAGTGTTGTTATTATTCAGCTAGCTAAAAATCCAAAAATTCATTTCAGCTAATGTTTTATCTTCTCGTAAAACTTTAGTCTGTCTTAAATGTCCTGTTAAGTCATCAAATTTTGTTGTAAAATTTCACTTCTGTAATTCAGCAGACTTTTGCTCGTCATAAATTTTGTATGTACATAAATGTGTATGTATGTGGTTAAACTATGTTTATAGTATTGCAGAACACAAAGTAAAAATTTTAAAATTAAACTATATAATAAAATTGGTATTAATATGCCAAATTTTATACATACTCGTACATATCTTAACTATACGTTAACTTATTTCAACTATTTACCAACTTAGGGGCTTATAAATCAGTGCAAGTTAATCCTTTTTAATGTAAAATGTGTTTAAAAAGCTAATTTATAACTCAGTAAACATTTAAAACACATAACAAACTGGACGCTGCTAAAGCCAGTCATAAAGTGATTTACTGTTGTTGAGCTTTAACTACATTTAATCTTCACTTTAGTTTAACTAAACCAACTTTTCAACGTTCACTGATTTATTAACCATTAGCCGTCGGTTTTATTTTCTAATTGTGATTGTGACTTTTTAGTATGCCATATTTACATTTAAATCATACATAATAATGCTATAATATCAATTATTGATTTCATTCACAGCGCTTTACATTATTTTTATATGTATTAGTTTAAATTAAATGTTAATCTTTTCAGTACATGATTTCTAGTTTTTTGTTTTTTTTTATTTATTTTTTGTTTAATTATTATAATTAATAGTATATCTCTTGTGTTTTTTTTTTCGGCAAAAATAAAACTAAAAATGTTAAATGAAGTTTCATTTAAAGTTGTAAAACTAATAAAGTTTGCAACACTGAAAGGTGGCGGCATAGAATTGCCAACCTCACAACATATTTTACATTACACTGTGGAACAAATTCAGGTTAGCAAAAGTTAGGTCAATTCGGAGAGTGAGGGGTGAAAATAGAGGTTAAATTAGAAGAACCTCATCGCGGCGTTTGTTTATATTAGTTCGAATTTTTTTTAATCGACCTTCGAACTTTGCAGTCACATGCCGATTTTCAGCATATTGTTTATATGGTTTTTTGGCTATAATTCGTCGACTAATTGATATTTTTTAAATCTGTTAAAGCCAAATTATTGCTAGAGACCTGTGCAACAATTAAAATTTTGTAAAAAATTGATTCAGTAATGGGTGCTCAAATAAAGCAGTGATGCCAACTCAAAGTTGGACCACTCTATAAAAAACACTCCATACATGGAGTCGTATGATTAATATTGAAGTATTTAATGTACGAGCATAGTAAATATACGCTATTTATAAGCATTTAATAAATAATTTTTCCAACATTTTGCTTCATAAGCACCACAAAAATTTTCTAAATCAATTTTTTAAAAAATTTTAATTGATGCACAGGTCTCTAGCAATAATTTGGCTTTTACATATTTAAAAAATATCAATTAGACGACGAGTTACAGCCAAAAAACCATATAAACATTATGCTGAAAATCGGCATTTGACTGCAAAGTTCGAAGGTCGATTACCCTCACTCTTAGAATCGACCTAACTTTTGCTAACCTGAGTTTGTTCCGCAGTGTTACGGTATCCAAGGCAAATTGACAAGCAGGTGGCGTTAGTGCGACAGTCGGAATATTTTTTGCTCATTTCATTTGGATCGCATAAATCCAAATTAAAGTTTTTTTTCACAACATTTTTTCTGTAAATTTTTGATAGTTTAGAGTTTAGAATTTTTCGTCCATGAATTGAGTTCACAACTGTTGTCAGTTTATTATAGATTCGCTTTCATATTTCATGAGAAAAGCGGTTAGCCATCGAATACTCAGACTAGATTTCAAATTGACAATGATTTGAAATCAAACTTAATTAAATATTGTTTCACGGTTATTTATTTGTGACTTGAGAATATCACTCATATTAGTCCCAATTGACACTAGGCAATTCTTATTGCAAAAGTTTTAATTTAGCTGAGAGAAAGACAGAGAAATTTGTATTGCTTTCTTTGTTTTTCTCCCAGATGAATTAAAACTTTTGCAATAAGAATTGCCTAGTGTGAATTGGGACTTATCAACTTGAGTTCAAATATTAAAACACAAAGCTTTGTTTGGTTTTTAAAAAATGTTTGAGAATTAACCTTGATAAAGCCATCTTATTTCATAGTTTTAGTTCGTTTTCGCCGGTTATTTACAATACATATATGTATGTATATATGTTATATATCTATGGGTATGTATGTAATATGTTTATGTTTTAAGAATGTGTTATACAATGATCTGAAGCTATGTATGTATGTATATATGTATGCTATTGCTTATATTAATTTTAGCTAATGATATGATATAAAATATTTATACTTAATAATTAACAAGTTCTTCTTCTTTAAAGGATTATATAAATTTACTATTATATATATGTATGTATGTATATATAGTGTAAATAAATTAAAACCATTAAAAATTCCAAATAATTGACTAAAAATTTTCATAAATAAATTCAGCTAACAAATTGACCAGAAAAAATTCTATGTTTTTTTTAGTTTAATTTTCGTAAATAATTTAAAATATCTTTTTCTCAATAAAGAGAGTAGCACTAAACGCCTTGTCAGCTGGCTTAAAATTAACAAAGTAACCATATGACCACACTGTTTATAACAGTAATAGCGTTTATATCTACAACACAGCTGCAGCTGTACGAAAGTACTACTAGTACTACTACTACTGTATGTGTTAACAGTAGATGGTGTTGGTCTAGGATATAATATATGTACGGGTGGCGGTTGATCAAAAGCATCAAACATGCTGGGATCAAAACGAAAATCATTATAATCTAATTCATGATAAACTAAACTAGAAGGATTCCAAGTCCTTTTTTTTTTTTGGTTAAAGGCAGCATGAATATTTAGTAGAAATTTCAAGAACAGAAGGTTAGCGAATTATTTGTAAAATAATGCAAAACTTACTCGGGACAAGTGTCGACGTTGATACCGCTTACAGCTACTTTTCCTAATTCTATGATGCCACTACTTTCACCTTCTACTACCCGCACGCAACCGTTAAAGTGATGCTTATAGCGGCCGCCAGTAAAAGTATCTAAATCAGGAGCGCCACCTTTAAAAACGAAAACGAAATAATAACATTTTCTATTTGAAAATAAAAGAAATTTACTCACCTATAAATACATGTCCTGGTAAAGTCATAGTATTTTTGCCTTTGGGATTCGTTTCATCGGCATACAATACATGATCCAATTCCAAAATAGCTGTATTATCGGTACGTTTTATCAACACTATATGACGTCTGCCATCATCTACTCTCTTGTCGGGATTGCGCAAGACAGCTTCTTCGCCATTCAAGCGGAATGAGAACTCTACTATGCCCTCAACAATGGCCAAGGCCATAAAGTCTTGCCCACTGTAGGCTTCACCCTTTTGTTGGCCCCACCAAAGTAACAAACCATTGGGATCACTTGTGGAGAACACCATGGCAGCAAAGGAATATTTCTGTTCGATATTTTCATCAAATTGTGATCTATTCAATTCCAAATAGCCATTGCCATGGAAATTGGCATCGAATTGTAAACTAATATCTAAAGCAAAGATTGAAAAAAAACTCTATTAAAATGCTCTGTTACTTTTTGTAAACTTCCTAACTTACGATCTTCGCAATGTTTGCCGGCAAAACCGACAATACAGCTGCATACCGCCATATCATTTTCAATCGAACAGATGCCTCCATTTTCACAAGGATCGCTGGCACAGGCATCCAAAGTCGCCAAGTCATCTTCGTTATTTGTTTTTTTATCTTCGTGGGCAAAGGTTTCGTTTTGATCGATTTCATTTATTTCTCCACAGTTTTGTATATTCGCCGCATCATGAATATCGACAATTAAGTTAATTTGCTTAAGACCCTCATAAAGCTTTGGAGAAAAATTCAAAATGTTATCAATTTCTTCATACATACGAGTATCTTAGTTTCTATTTTCAATTTGGCACTTACATTCGAAACACAACCATCAAAGCCCTGAGAAACATTAACATCTCTATTTAAAGTGATCTTTTCGTGATCATAACCTCCGATATACATGGGAGTCTTTATATACAAGGTGCGAGCAGCTCCAGCAGCCTTGGCTTTATGTTCCGGCTCTGCACCAACTCTTAAAATGCCCTCACCGAAACGTCTAGCTATTTCAATTTCAGTCCATTTATTTAAAGGCAAAGGATTCAAGGAACGCACCACTACTGGTTTTAAACGAGCTCCGGTATTTATAATTAATTCCACATGCTTATTGCGTAAAACTACAGCCACAAAATCACCGCTAGGCAGTTTGGATTCGGCAGCATACAATAATACAGCATCCTCCAAAGTATTTGGTCTTATTTGGAATTTAACATTCAGTTTGGAAGCTCTAGGAGTGCTGCAAATAATATTTACAAAAAAAAAAGAACCATAAACCCATAAAACCCATAAATTTTACTCTCAGCATTTTCTTGCGAAGCCAAACTTACCCATAAGCAGCAAAGCTGTTTTTCTTAAATGCCAAACTATTTTCATTCAAATGTTCAATATATTGACATCTGTCGCCGGTTTTATTTAAAGGACACAAACATTCCATACCCATTTCGGTGTTTTCACAACGTCCTGTACCGCAAATACCGGGAGTACATTGCGTACCTTCTACCGTACACTTACGTCCTGTCCATCCTTGTTGGCATATACAAGTATAAGCCGTTTCAGTCTGACTTTCTAAGCAAATACCACCGTTTTTGCAAGGATTATGACGGCAGGGTTTACACGAAGTAACGCCTTCCTTAGCCTTGGCATCTTTCATCAATTCAATAATTGATCCTTGTAAAGTTAAACGGCTAATACAACCTACAAAGCCTATTTGTTGATCTACTGCGGCCGCTGGTAACAAATCCCAACTAGGTACACCGCCCAAATATAAATCTTCCACCAAATCCAATGAGGAGGAAGGCGATAAAGTGGGAAAAGCAACCGGATGTTGATCATCTACTTGCATATAACCATCTCTTCTAAAGCGATTAACTCTGATCGTATGCCATTCATTCAGTTCCACTGGCTGTTCAGATCTTATGATCATCGATTTGCCATCGAAATCAAAACGGAATTCCGGATAACGTTCGTTTAAAGACAAAGAAATATAATCACCATTACCCCTCTTTTGTCCATTAAACAATAGCAAGCCATTGGGTTTTTCCGGTCGGAAAGTGATGTCAAAGTTAAATTTAATATAGGAATCACGTAAAGTAGGATATGACATGTAGCTAAGAGGTTCCTGATGGAACTGAGGTATGGCTCCGGTTACAACCAAAATAGTGGGATAATCCGTAGACTGACCATCGGCTTCAGTAGCCGTGCAGATGTAGGTACCAGCATCATTGGCTTGGACATCTACTAGATTAAGTTTATCCTAGAAGAAAAAAAAAAAAATAGAAAGAGCAAAAGCGAAATTTTTCATCATGGATAGTTGGCCTGGAAGATTGATTTATTTTGGTTTCGGATCACCAATCTTCCTTGATTTCAAGCGGATAATATCCTGCTACTATGGGTGCCAAAATATAGAAATGTTTCCTACAACGAAAGAACAGACGAAAGTGACAGGACAGACTCTAGAGATAGTGGGAACTTCTGAAACCTCCAACGTGGGGTACACACTTCGAACTTTTATATTACATAGAACTTCCGAAACTTTTGGGTGGATATAAGTCAGAATTGAATTATTGATTTCCGCCATCCTACGCGAAGACTACTATGTGATATTTTTAAATGGGAATGCAGAGGAATCGCTGATGCAGTGGGCATTTACATTTCCAGGACTTCAGGGATTCAAATCTCTCTCTCTCTATCTTAAGAAACTGATAATTTCATGACCAAACAGTGCAAGCAAATACAAGTCTATATAACTTCGCACTAGGCTGCCACCCTCCAAGTGAACACCGCACAGGGTGGGGAAATTTATTAAACCTAAACTAACTTATACTTTATTGGAGATATTTTTAGCTAAACGGACGTTGCTCCTTTTTTTGTTATGGCAAGAACATCAGGAAACAATATTATCATTCCTAACTTCGAACACGTTATCTTGAGAGAAAAAGCAAGATCGATCTTGTCGATTGATCTATTAGAAGAATAAAGATTATATGAAGAAGTTTCTTATTAAATACTTACATTCAAAATATCAGTACCCATTTGCATTTGACCGTATTGGCGTGACCATCTATAGCCGGATGCATTATGAGCATTTTCCGCCTCACAATCTAAATGTGCTCTTGACCCAACATCGGCATGAACAATTTTAGGATGTTTCCATTCATGAACATTGGCCTCAATATCCAATTCATAGCTGGTAGTATAAAGATCTCCTTCATCTGTTTTGCATTTACAGACATAACGGCCGGCATCGTTAGGTGTGACATGATTTATAATCAAACGATTGCCAATTTGCTAAAGTTAGAAGAAGTGAGATGAGAAAATCTTTGTTAGTTTATCTAAAAAAATATATGTAAAAGAGCGACGTACTTGTAAATGTGGTGGCAACGGCTCGCCATCAGCTCTTTCCCATATCACTTCGGTGTAGCTGTTATCCGATGAGTAGCATTCCACTTCGGTAGATTCACCCACTCTTAATTTAGATTGTTGCTGATCCACTCTTAACATGGTGTCACGCACTCGGGGTGTGGTAGACACAATGGCGGGAGGATAATAGGACGGGGGCATGGTTCTTACACCAGCTGCTTTGTTTCGGTTTTTTTTAACACGTTATATATTATTTTGTTGGAATACAGCCAATTTTAAAACCAATTTTAAGTTGAGAGTAAAATTTGGAAAATATGTTGAAAATTTTCATTAGTTTATTTTTGTTTTGTTTTGAATTTTGGACCAACGTGTTGTTGAGTGTTTTCGTAAAGAGGTGGTGTTTTTTTTTTTTTTTTTGATGTATTGGACGCAGTTTATGATCGAATTTTGAGATGAGCGGCATTACACACACACACACACAGAGACAAATATATGAGAGAGCACATAAACGTTCGGGGTGATTTAAATTTGAAAAAAAAATTGTTTGTGCGTTTTTTTTTGAGATTTTGTTTTCATTTTTTTTTTTTTTTGATAATTTAGGCCATGTTTTAAAAGGTGAAAGAAATATAAAAATAAACACAAAAATGTTAGCATAAATTGTTTTTATCAATATTTCTAATAATATTTAAACAAACAAACAAATTTAAATGGATTTTTGTTTTTTAACTAAAATTACACAAAGTATATGTACGTATTTGTTGTTTGTTTTAGCAACAAAACAATTAAATGAATATAAACACTAGAACACTCCTAAACACATTTTAAAAAGATTAAAACAAATACATACATACTATAAAAAATTAAATAAACCAAATACCAGTTAAACAAATGAAATTTCGTTTTTTTGCCAAATTGAAATTTTTCACAAGAAAAAAAGTTATTTACAAAATTTTGGTTGGAAATTTAAAAAAAAAAAATAGTTTTTTTTTTGTTAAATAAAACGGAGTTAGTCAGTTTACACTAAAATATCATGCTTTTTAAAGGATTTTTGTTATTCAGACAGCTTTCAAAGCACAAGACACCGAAATGATACAGAGGTGATTTTTTTTATATAATAAATGTACGAGTATAAATGCAAAAATAAATGTATTGCTTTGTGTTATACAAAAAAAAAAAAAAAAAAAAACTGTAAAAAATTATTATGATCTAGCAACTGATCTTGGAAGAGAGGATAAAAATGCAACACACTTTAATCGGGGTGTTGAAAGTTTACGTTTAGCTGTTACTTTAGCACTCGTGATATAAGGAGACTTTGTAATCCTTATATTTTAAGTATACGATATTGTCAGCACTTCTGTGTAAAACACTAAATTAAATATTTCTGCGTAATATTTCATTTCACTAACCAATTAAACTTTCTTTTACAATTCAACCGCCTATCTTCTCTACACTATCTATCTCTTTTCCAAAGGGAGAACACATTAGTTGTAGTAGTTACTTCTCTAAAATAAAATCAATGAATGAATATTTTTTCGATAATATTTAGTCAAATTTTGTTAAATTAGGCTTTAGAGCGTATAATCGCAGAATGTACAAGGGCAGGACCATAATTACCGGCCTAGAACCAAAATGAACGCTGCTGCTGAATTGGAAATATATTCTGAAGACCTTGAACGTTCGATATCTCTCAGGCTAATCACGGTACCGAAAGCTGTGGAAAAAATTTATATCATCGCCTCGGAGGTCAGAATGTAGACCATCAATTCATGCAACCTTAAGATATCGGCATCTTAAGATATCGGCATTGACGGAATCCAGAGGAGAAGTATCAGACTTGCAAATAGATATTTATATTCCCTTAGTTAAGCTGTCAAACGAAGAGAGCTAAGGATGAAATATACCATTTTATTTTAAAGACTTATGGTGTTTTCTTTTCTACAAAAAAAAAAAATGATACATCTCCATGCAGAAAGTGTACTTTGGTGGTCGTTTCTTAAAATTGTTTTGCACTCTAAAAGAGTGGTGTGTGTGATTCTAAAAAAATCGCCCTCGCTAATGGTGGCAGGTATTGCACTTTATACCCCGTAAAAATCTACAATGTTGATAGTGCCCTGTAAAAATTAGCTGACAGCTGTTAAAAAGAGGGCGTTCCACTTTTTCATTATTTGTGTTTTGTTCTAGTGAAATAACAAGCCTAGTTTCATATTAAAGTGCTGAAAACATCGCGTAAGTAAAAAAAAAAATTAGGATTACAAGATTTCTTGTATGGGTTCGGTATTATAATACGGAAAAAAGGGGATGGGGAACTTCAACATCCCATAAAGTAAAGGCCAAAATGCAAACTCTCAAAGCGTCGATAAATGTAATATTTTTACTTCCATATACCAGAATCAGTCGTTAAAGCATTGTAAAAATAAAATGTCCTAAAGTATGCACCTAAATTTATTTTGAGTATTTAAGCTTATAAACATTGTTATCGTTTAAGTGTAATCTCTAACATTAGTGAGTGTGATCTCTTATACAGCAGAGTTGTATTTGCCACAAAGACTAACGTAGCGTTTTTTGTTTTGAATATGTTCATGACACAGTGTGGCTGGCTAAAGTGTAAAACATAAAATATTGCATTCTTTTTTGATTGTTTGTTTGTTGATAAGCGTGGTGTTCTCGTTTAGTTGATCTGGCGTTTTATAAATTATTTATATAAAATTAATGCACTTTTGCTCTCTTAGTGGGTGCTATTTTGAAGTGTAGTTGTGACCATTTGTTTAATAATTTATGCTTGACTACCATAAAATTATCTAAAATGCTGTGGCCGAACCTACTTTTTGGGTGTAAAACTATAAATATTAAATTTAAAAAAAAAATTTTGTAATTATTTTTTTTTCTTTTCACAGAAAAAAATAAAATTGAAGAGAATACTAAACAAATAATACTTTTTTTCTTGCCACATAAATACAATAGTTTGCAAACAATTAAAATTTAAAACCAACCGCTATTTCTGCCATAAACTGTTTGATTTTTTATCAAAGGCTTTTCTAGCCGGTGAAATTTTCTTTTATTGCGTCTCTTGTAAGCCTCTAATGGTTTCTTGGGACTTAAAGGTTGATAATAATTTTTCTTCCATCGTTTGTGGTGGCCGACTTGTTGTTCTCTAGTACAATTGAATTCATCCGAATGGTCGGTGCAATCGTGTATGCCATCGCATACCATATGTTGGGCAATGCAGGTATGGGGATGTGAAACACATTTGAAATCACTGGGTTGGCAGGCATAGGAAATACGACTGGCGGCCGCTGTAGCTGGTGCTTTGGTTTTTAAAGTTTTCAATGATTTATAGTCTTTTTTCGGATTTTTTGTTATTTTTTTTTTGGTAACAAAATGGTGTAGCATTGTTTTTTTTATCATGTATTTTTTAGTTTAAGGTCACAGTTTTTTGTTTTTCATATTTTAATATGAAATTAAGGTTTTGTTTTTAATAAAGAGTATATTTAGGTTGATTTATTTCGCAGATAAATAATAGAATAAAAAGAAAATAATATTAACAAATAATGCTTGAAAAGAGAAAGTTAAAAAGTTGTGCGGTTTTGTGCTAAATGCCTTAAAATACTGCAATCAAATCAAAATGCTTCCAATTTGGGGGAAAATTTAACTAAAACAACAAACAAAGGATTAAATCGAAAAGGAAAATGAAATAAAAACGTTCATGTGGGCTACCAGCCGGTATGCTATGAATCAAAGTTTAGTCTTAGTATTGCGCCTCTTTTTTTTTTTTTTTTTTTTGAGAAAAATGGTATGAGTAAAATTAGTGCAATTAGGAAGAAATGGGCCCGGCATCCGTGACTATCATAGGTTTTTTTGTTTTTGAAAATTTGATAATATCCATTTAAAAAAGTTTTGTATAGAAATTTTTATTTAAGAGAAAGAAAAGGTACTCTTTTTTAAGTAAAGGTACATATACTGTATTTAAAAAAATAACTCTTGATTTTTATTTAAAATTTTCTTTCGAAAAAAAGTTTGCCCGTTTTATTTTTTTTTTATTCATTAAACGTTTTTATATCATTTTCGCAATTTATTTGTGCAAAATGGTAACACTAATATTAAACGACAAAAACTAGACTAAAAGGCTTGACAACACAGGGAGATTAGTGTTTACATTTTTTGTACACAACGGCAGCTCTCTTTCTCAAAAAGAGATGCAGCAGCGAGAGACACAAAATATTGAAGACAGTATTGTGTACGGTAATTTCTTTTTTTGTTATTGTTTTGTTTTGTAAACACTACACAGGATTGCTTGCATAAATTACAGCTAGTGCAGGGTTGGGAGTAGTAGTTTAAATAGATAATATATTTTTGGTTGGGAATTTTTTTCTTTATAAATTCACTAATACTGTTTATTTATTAACAAGTTATTTTTTTTTCTAAAATTGATTGATGTTATGAAAAATAGTTTTCTGGTTTGTGAAAATGACTTGGAACAACATATAATAAATTAATTAAAAACATTAAAAACTGTGTGGTTGGACAAAATAACAGCAAAAACAAACACAAAAATTTAAATGGAAATATTTTTTTTGGTGGTGGGAAAAAAATTAAGGATATATTGCTTCGACACTACTATTAAATCATCCTGGTGCTAAAATATTTTATGTATTAATAACTAACAAAAACTAAACTCTATGCGTGTAAATGGCTAAAAATATAATAAAATATAAAATTTAAAGAAAAAAAAATTTAATTAACTAAATATTAATTTTAAGTTGTTGTTGTCACAATAGCTAAAACAATAATTTGTTTGCAATATAATGTAAAAAAAAATTGTAATAATAAAACAAGAAATTTATAATTTAAACACACCTGTACATATATAGAGAACCATGCAAGGTATATCATTTATGCTGTGACCTCCTTTAAATTTTAATTGAAAATGTTTTACATTTTTTGGATTTTGTTTGTTTTTTTTTTTTTTTTGGTTTTGTTTGGTTTCGACAAAAAATGATTTAGTGGTTAAAATGATGTAAGAAGAAAATAAATGTAAAAATTGTTTTCGTGTTGCGTTTTTAAGTAAAAAATTGTTTAAACAAATTAATATATCAAAATGATAGAACCATTATTTGTTTAGAGAACAGGAGAAAAAAATATATAAAAAAAAGAAAAGCAGAAAAATTATTTTAGTTAAAAAAATGTTGATAATATAAATATAAATATGTATGTATATAAGAAAATGCATAAAAAAGAAATATGTATTTAAGAAATTTCAATAAGTTTTTTTGTGTTTAAATAGATTTTTAACTGATTTAACTTATTGTTAAAAAAAATTACAAAGTTATTTACAATTTGTGGACTTGCTGGAAACAAAAAGTGCTGCAATTTCAATGAAGTGGTGTTATTTATACAACTATTTTGTTTGGTGCATGTGAACGATTATTTACTTACAATATGAGTATATAAAAAAAAAATAACATATAAGTAACTCAAAATTATACATATATAAAAAATTCAGAGAAGAGCACAATTTTCAAAAAAAGAAACAGCGTAGTGTTGCGAAAACAAGTTTTTCTTCTCTAACGTAGTAAGGATGTTCTGTGTTTCTGCTTTCTTTAAACTCAAGAAAGTCTCTATAAGCATAGTCCCACACTAAACTCGGTTTGCTGGAGAAATAACTTAACATTTCAAATCCGCAAGAGTTTAACTCTTCTATCATTATGACAGTCACAAAATAAAGCATACTTTAAATAGAACCAGATAGAACTCAAGATCATATATTCCTAAAATCTTCAAAAAAAATATAAACAATTGGTAACTCTGAACAGCTGTGCGCGAAAATTAAAAACCAGAGAAAATAAGAACCAGCTAAAAATTGCTCACATCATCATAAGCAAGCTGATGATAAACATTAAGCACTTTAGTAACACTTCTAAGTAAAACAGACTTTAACATTTAATTTGAAATTTTCAACGTCTTCTGTAGAGCGAAAGTATATTTTTAACAGAAGTGGAATTCCTTCAAAAGTGGAAGCTTTAAATTTTTTTTTTGTTTTCAAGGACCAGTACTCAGGAGATAACCTCCTTTTATGCAATGTATTGTGCCATAACTTAGGGAAAGGAATAGAGATAAAGAAGATAGACTAACCCATAGAAATGTGGTTAGATTTCATATTCACCCCTATCGTGAATAAGAAGTGAAATTTTTTCACGTGAAATTTTATCACTTTTCATATATGTCCGTGTATATTTTTGAACAAACAGTTCTATGATTTCTATTTTTTTAATCTTCTCTTTTTTACATTCACTAAGAACTGATAGCGGGAATAATTTTTCACGGGAGATTCACGATACCATTTTTTTCCCTTCGAGTGGAATTAAAATTTCACGTGAACAAATTTCACTTCTTATTCACGATAGGGGTGATTGTATATGATTTAATTGGCAACTCTACAATGCGAAGGAGCTGCCAGACTTGCATAAATATTGGGTATTTTTAATTCTGTTTCGTTTCAATTAATTTTATAAGCGATGAAAAATGTGGGAAGAGTTTAAAGCCAAACTATTTTTTTCTCTATGAACGATAATGAAATGAAGCATAGAATTAAAGTATAACTTAAGCTAGATTTACACGATTGATATTTTCTTCAAAATTCCTCTTCAAAATGCTTCAAACTCGTGTAAACAGCAAAATTTCTTCAAAATTTATTGATCAAAACTTTTTGAACAAAACTTTTGAAGATTTTATTGATGCCGTGTAAATAAGCATCAAAATCGCATCTGGCAATATTGATAACTATAAATAATTTGACAGCATGTTCATTCTTTTGATTCAATATTTTATGTATGTATGTATGTATATGTGAACAGAATGTGATTTCTTTTTAATATTTTAATTTTATTTTTTATATACATACATACATAGAAACAGAATGTGATTATTTTAAGTTTTTTTTTATTTCGATTTATTGGGTTTTTAATTAATTTTTAATAAATATGCCTGTATTGCCATTTATGTATGAAATACGCTTTTGTTTGTGTTTGTGAACACCTAGTGTATATTGTATCGGCTTCAATCTTGTATTGCAGCGTTGTCAACTTGGTGCGTTTCGCACCTTTTTTGGTGCTTTTCTAAATTTTTTGTGCGAAAAATATCTGAGTTGGTGCGTGGTGCGCTTTTTTTTTAATTTTGGTGCGTTTTTTTAATTTTGGGTGGCTCCAAATCATATTAAACACAGTTTTTTGTTTCAGTATGAGAAAAAAGAATTTTGTACAACAAATACAACTGTTTCAATAACATTTAATTCAATTGTGTACAATTTTTACATTCAATTTTACAGACCATAATAATAGCAACCATTAATGATGTTTAAGAGGTACCAAAACACATTCACGAAAACAGTTAAACCGTCTTGTTGTTATAGATAATTTGTAACATTTCATTATAAGAAATTTGTTTTCCCTTTTAGATTTTCAGAGTACATACATATGTAATTGTTTGTTGTCGTAAAAGTTGCTGTCAATTCTGTTAAAGAGCTTAGCAAAAACAAAGTATTCTCGAGACTAGCGATCAATGTTTGATTTTTATAAAATGCATAAAAAATGCGTTTACATAAAGTGTTGTAACACTAAAATTAATAAAATTTCTATTTGCTAAAAGAAATATTTAATGTTAGTGTCAATAATGGAGTCTAAAAAAGGAGATCATAAGCGAAATACAAAACGATTTGCAAATGACAATGTGACTTTATGCAACGGATTCGGCCTTGACCAAATAATAACACAAAAGCAAGATGTTTTTTATTGCAAATGCGATATCACGCCTAAATATCCAACCTTGTTCGGCATGCTGGAACACGGAAACATATTGAAACAGCTTTAAGCCCATTTAGCTACACACGACATCAAGAAGCAACATTGTACAAAATGTTTTATCCCATTACAAATATGATGTCATACTATTAGAAGTACAATTGGAATACGATGTCGAAACATTATCTAGTATTGAAAAAGGGTGGAGAATGATTCACTTCATGCAATGGCACAATATTGTATCATCATTAGAATTTTGGACTAAAGTTAAATGTTGTAAAGACGCATAATTATTTCAATAAAAATTTTCAATAAAAAAAAAAATTCTGAACTTGGTCGTTTTTTGTTAAATGGTGCGTTTTTTTCTCCATTTTGGTGCCTTTTGAAATTTCAAAGTTGACAACGCTGTTGTATTGATATACAAAAGAAGAACAAGCACCATACAAATACTCTCTGAGAGTATATACATATACTCTCTGAGTATTGTATGAAATATTTTCAATATAAAAAGTTTACCAATAGTGTAAATTAACTTCAACAAATTTTGATCAAATTTTTATCAAAAGATTTTGAAATATATTGAAAGATTATTTTGATCAAATTTTTGAAACGTGTAAATAGAACATCAAAATTAATTTTCAAAATTTTGATAAGACTTCAAAATACCTTCAATCGTGTAAATCTAGCTTTACTCGTACAGCCATACCTAAACAAGAGCGGCAAGCATTTTTTAGCTGTCAAAAGTTCTCATGCCCATACAATTTGTATGGAGCATCCCGAAATAACGCGGCGGCAACATTTTGCAATTGGAAAATCCCTTGTATTTTATTTCAGGTGTTAAATTTTGATTTGTATTTATTTTTTCGTATTTGAATGTATAATTTTTATTTATATTTTTGTCACAGTTTGAAACATACACACATACATATTCATAGTTTTGACTTCCGAGGAATTTTTTTGTTGCGTTTGTTGTAGAGATGTATGTATTATTCGGTTATGAGTATACTATTATAATCAGGGCTGTTATATATTTTGTAATAACGCTGTTTTTATGACAAAGCGTTGACGCTCTTGTTTAGGTATGGTATTTCAGCGTTAACGCTAGGCGGTAGAAAACGTTCCGCTTTCCGCTCTTGTTTAGGTATGGCTGGTAGGCAAACAATATTGAGAGATAAATTGACATGATATAATAATTAAGTAATGGAAAAAAACGAAAAAGAGTGGGAGAGAAAGAGAGTTTAAGAAAATTTTGCTGAAATGAACACTTAAGCAGCCACAAGCTTGAAAGAAAACAGCAGGGAAAACAAATTATATAATTTAAAGCATACGGAACAGCCCAGAAACTGTTTGATTACAGTTTTTTCTGTGAATTTGGTCAAAACACAATAAAAAAAAACTTAATTAAAAGGACAAAAACAAACATTAGATATAATAAAATTTTGAATGAATTTAGGAAAAAAAAAACTCCACAACCAAGATTTTGCAATAACAAAAAAATATTTTCACACCTAACAACCATCACCATTTTGTTTTTAGATTATCTTTTTTTGATTTGTTTTTAAATAAAAAATAAAACGTGATTATGTTTGTTTTTCGTTTGTTTTATACAAAAAATTTTTAATAAATCAAATGTATTTATTAATATTTTAATGGGGATGTCTATGGTAATTAAAATTTTAAATTTACACTTAAATGTTAACGATTAAAAAAAATTAATAAATGGCAGCCATATTTGTCTGGTATTTTAAGGTTCACAAAAAAAATATAACAAAATGTTTTTCTGTTTGATTTTGAACACAAAGAAAATATTTGAGAATTAAAAAAACTTTTTCGCTTAAATTTAAAAAGAAAAATTATGTATGTAATTGGCATGCATTATTATTATTTGATTTTCTTTCTTCTTCATTTTTTTTTGCTTGAAATGATTTTTGAAAACTTAATCCCGCCACCGTTGTTTCTTGAAGATGTTAAATTATACAGACAAAAAAAAATTACAAAGTTTAAATAAAACTATACAACAAAATATGTTAATTTACAATAAGGAGCTGTTGTTGTTGTTTTTTTTAGGTGGTGTTAAACTATTTACAAGTTTTAATTATAAGTATGTAGAGGTGTATGTATAAATATTTAGATAAATTTTATATAAAATTATATTGGTTGTAGTTTATACAAGTTTTATTTTTTAAAAAATAAGTAAAATCAGTGGTGGTTTAATCAAGAAAAGAAAACAAAAATTAAATTTTTCAAAAATGCCAATTCTTTTAGTTTTTTTTTCTTATTTATGCTAAAATTTCCTAAACGATTTGTTCGTCGTTCTTGTTCAATATTTTTCGTTAAAAAAAAAATAAACAAAATTCGAATTAGATTTTTCTTTCATCTGTTTCCGTATTTTGTTTTATGTTTTTTTTTTGTCTTAAATTTTTACAATTTACTTTTTGTAACGCCTATTGCGTCTATTACTAGAAAATCTTGCCATTTTTTCTTGATACTCACGCTTGACATATAATTCGGCATTAGAAGGCTTAGATCTGACACCATTGGCAATGGCTTCACAGACATAACGACCCTCGTCTTGTTTGTGCACATTAAAGATGTACAATTCATTGTTGCGTATTTGGGCATTGGCTGGCAAACGGCTGCCATCTTCTCGGGACCAGGTGTACTGTAAAAAAGAAATAAAATGCAAAAATTTATGTTCAAGAAATCTTCACAATTCAATTACTATGAATAAAATAAGCAAATAAAGCGATCAGCTAATTCCAACAGATCCTGCTCTAAATTGGTGAACGCCTTGACTAACACACGTTTTTATTAATGGAAACCTTTTTAGACGTTATTAAGAAGCGCTAAAATTGTTAAAAAAAAATGGAAAAATAAAGTTTCTTAAAATTAGCTTCATTATGGTCCTTCGAACTGTTGGCGTCATTATTAAAGTTACAAAATTTGCAAGATTTTGCAAGAAATTGGAAACTTCAACAAAATAGAGGATATAATATAACAAGAAACATTACAATCAAAAATTAATAACGCCTAAACTGAATTTTTTTCAAGCTATCAGCTCTTGAAGAAAACCGCATTAAATCTGGAGCAATTGTATAGCGAAAGTTCATGGGATTGTATTTCGCAAAAACGCTATTTTGGTAATACCACACATACACCAAATGTACTTAACAATTTCCAACTTTTGGTATCCAGTGTTATCGATCTCCAGCTTTTCTAATATCCTCCAAACTGCCTGATACTGCAAGTTAAGATCCTAAATAGTTAACTAACGAATAATTCAAAGAAACCCATAATATATGAGAAGAAGAACATTGAAACAGTGAATAGTGATCTTGCTTTGTTAACGTAAAATCATTAATTGCATGGTCCTTCGAACAGGTTTGTGATTACCAGAGTCTAAGATGTTGCTAACTCAAATAACTGCTATATATAGATAAAGTTAGAATTAATATTCTTAATTAAACTCAAAATATATTAAAAATATACCCAAATATGTTTAACAAAGTATGTGACTGCGCAAAGTATGCATTCCGTTGGGCTCGTGATCTCCGTTTCACAAACTCTGATTTGGTAGCGTTAAAAGAAACAGCAAATGAATGATTGATTAGTAAATAAGCAACTAAAAAAAGGTAAACAATCCTGATCTGTTGAACAGCAACAGAAGAGAGAGAGAAAGGAAGAGAGAGAGAGAGAGACAGAGAAAAAGATAAAGGCGCCAAGGAAAACCGAACCAGTCACTAGTTCAGTGGTGACAACGATAACCATTTAACCTACACTTTTTTTATAAGTTTTTATTTAAACTACAACCTGAAGAAGCCCTCAACAATAGGAATGGAGTTTCCCGAAAAACTCCATCTAATAATTTGCGCTGTGTAGCCTAAATTTTTCCTACGGTAAAAAAATGATCCTGAAAAACCACCAATATCTTAATAGGCAATTTAATGCTTGATTAGAATGGGACTACAGATTCCTCTAGAGGTACTGATAGATATATTATTAGTCGGCTACCGAAGACTAAGCATTTTTTCCAACGCCCTTGTACAATGCTATTCCGATCATAGGTTTTCCGACTTTTTAATATCAAATAATGCATTCTTTTTCCAGTTGCTTACAAATTAACAAACTGATCATTTTCAAATATACTCACATAGACATCACCCCGAATAGGAACATTTTGATTATCTATGTCACAGGAAATTCGTACAGTTTGACCTTCATTTATTTCGTAGTTTTTGGTTTGGGGACGGGTTTCATAACCGCGACCACGATTAACAATAACTTCAGCCATTTCCGTTGTATTGCCATAAATATTCGAAGCGGAGCAATAATAACGGCCGGCAGCAGCAGGTGCAATTGAAATAAAACGCAAATAATTGCCATCAATACTAACAGATCTGAAAATAAAATCGAAAAAAATAAAATTATAGTAAATATATAATTTTGCCACCCCCCAACACAACAAACTTACGCTGGCAATGGTCTATTGTTGTCGGTATGCCAAGACACTGAAATTGGCTGGGCACCCTCAACATCACAAGAAATATCAATATTATCGTCGACATTTACATGAATTGGCATTCGTGGATTCAAGGTTATATGAGGAATGGGTATATAAACTAATTCAGCCAAATGATAGGTAATAATATCGCCACGATTATCGTAGGCATTACATCTATATATGCCAGCATTGTTCTCTTGCATATGATGGATAATCAAACTATTGCGATCAAAGTAAGAATTCGAAGGTAAAGGACGACCATCTTCACGTACCCATAATGTTTCATAAGCAGCATCTAAGTTTATAGGAACAGAAGAAAATGTTTAAAGAATATGCCAAACTTTAATAATAATAATAAAAAGTGAAGGACTTACTCAAATCACAGTTTAAGGTAACATTATCGCCTGGCTTGGTTTGATAAACATTTTCGGGATGCGTTTGAGGAGTATACGTTTGTGGAGGATATTGTGGACGTTTCGGTTGTCTGTCATAGGGATAAGGTGATCTATCAACATCACTGTCTTCAGAAGCATCACCACGTCTACGTTTGACATCCAAAACGATGTAACGTTCATCAGTACCAGCTTCATTTGTGGCCACACACTTATAGGCCTTTCCATTTTCCATGGACACGCGATAGAATTCCAAAAAGGCCTGATTATAATGTTCCGATTCAGGAGCATAATTAAAGGTGGCTACGGAATTGTCTTCAACCCAACGTACACTTGGATTGGGGAAACCACTGGCAGTACAAGTAACCTTAACTTCATCACCCTCGGTAACAGTAAGAATTTCCTGACTAGGTTCCAACTGGATGACAGGAGCTTCAATTACGCGTATGGTAGCAACAGCGGTAGCATTGCCAACTTCATTTTCGGCCACACATTTATAGTCACCAGCATCGACCAACATAACATCGTTAATGCTGAAAAATGATTTACAATTAAAATATTTTGTGGCAAATTGATATGCATGCAAAACCTACATAATATAACCCGGTTCATTTTGTTGGACTTGATGTCTGGGCGACAAAGGTTGACCATTTACACGCAACCACTGAACACGAGGTTGGGGTATACCGGTGGCCGAGCAATACAATATACCCTGGCCGCCAACGGTGATAATTTGTGGTTCTTTTGGATCAATATCCACAATGGGATGTTCACGAGCTGCAATCAATGATATAATGATGATTGTACATATTAGTAGTAAAACTAGTAAATTGTTGGGAACGTTCTTATTACCGACTCCTTTTTTGTAAACTTTAGCATAGAAATGTTTTTGTTTGTTTTTTTTTTTCGAAATAATTTACAAGTAAGCAATTAAATAATAATTTCAGAAAGGAAGGAATTCAATTAAAAGAGAAACAAGTAAATCGTTATTTAATTGCAGCTTTTACGCACTTTATTTTGTGTTTAATCTTTTAACACAAAAAAAAAAATATATAAAAAAAAACAAGGAAAAAACTTACGTTCAATATCAATGAAAGTGCTGCTTTGATCATTGCCACCCTCATTTTCGGCAATACACAAATAAATGCCACGATTATCGGGACGGGCATTCATTATGCGCAAAACATTGCCAGATTGATGGACATTATCGCCTAACGACTCATGAACCTTCGTCCATCTTATGGTGGGATAGGGAGTACCACTGGCCTCACAAGTAATTGTAAAGTCATGTCCTTGGATAACGCGATTTTCTTCGGGCAGACGTTGTACAGTGGGAGCAATGCTGCAAGGAACAGATAGAGAAACGCTGAAATAAGCACAAGTTTAGTGAAAGCCAGTTTTTGTACAATTCACCTGTTGCTTTGAGGACCACCACCGCCGCCTCCACCTCCACCGCCGTAGGGCGGTCTATACTCTTCAATATTTACTTGGGCATCGGATGTATAATTACGTTGTCCTCTCTGATCTATAGCGATGCACGTGTAAACGCCTGAATCGCGTGGTGAAGTTTCACGAATTTCCAACAAATTGCCATTGACAATCAAATTCTGTTGACGATATAGTGGATAGCCGTCCTTGGTCCATTCGTATTTCAAAATCAAAGGTGTGGTGGGTTGACAAGTCAAGCGTACGTATTCACCACTTCCACCCGAGAATGATGGCGGTTCAATGTAGACCAATTCACGTGGCGGAGGAGTGGGTTGTGGAGTCGCTGGACGTACACGAATTTGTGTGTACTTCTCTTCATAGCCTACACCATTGTTTGCCTGACATCTATAGCTACCTTCATCGGACTTGCGTGGCATTTCGAAAACTAAGCGGCTGCCATCAACACGAGCCTCTCCTGACATCTGGCCATCAACACGTGTCCAAACGACACTGGGCGCTGGATTACCGCTTACTTCACAATTAACTTCATTGGGAACGTACTCCTCGAAAGTGAGATAGGGTGGTAAATTGTCAATCTTGGCAGGAGAACGACGAGAGCTTTCTGTGGGATGTACAAAGAAAAATTAAGGCTATATGCGTACATATATTTTAGTTGTATGAAAAATATATTGATTATATCGGTTTTTTTTTAAGAGTAGCCTACCATATTTAGCCAACATTTCTTTGGCATATCCTTTTTTTTTTTTAGTTGGAAATTGGGTTCGCATTAAAATAAAATTATTTGTATTTTTGTGTTCCAAAATTTTTGTGTTTTAACTTACCAGTAATAGTGAGTGAAACCTTATCTTCAAATATATGTCGAGTGTTATTGTTTCTGGCCTGACAGATGTAGACACCAGAATCATGGATTTGCAGATCATAGAGATGTAAGACACCATTATTTTCTTCGCGACCATAAGGCATTTTATCGTTCAATTTATACCAAGCGACAATGACAGGATTCTGTAGGGGGATGCAAGAGATTGAAAAAAAATATTTTTTAAATACAACATTAATTTTCAACTTAAGGGTTTTCCAATACGAAAAGGAAAATTTTTCGTTGTTTTGAGGGCAGGGCTTAAAATTACATATATTTTCCTACTGGGCTATTCCAACTTTAAGGATATTGTATGATTTTATTCTTCTTTTAGACCAGTATTTAGGTACCTTTCCATTTTATTGCAGTTGATAATTAGGATAGAGGGACTATGTAGTATTTTTTGATGATCGTTGTAAATATCAAACGAGAGCCTGTTCTCTGTAAAGCATTGTCATTTTATTCTAGTAACGATAGAACAGAGAAACAAATCCCACATTGGAACGTATCATCAGAGTTTGCTACAGTACTGTCACCCATAAACTTCTTAGGACTTGATATACCGGTGCTCTATAATTCTATTCGAAAAGAAAAGAAATCGAAGCTGTTTGTTATTTACGCTACAACCCTAAAGCATCCTCTTTCGATTCGAATAACGGGGTAACCATTTTGTTTTCGGCATCATAATAGATTTGGTTCCAATTTTCCGAAAGGATGGTCACTAATAGTGTTTTCTTTTCTACATACAAAATGGCACCTTATTGAAAGGTACATGTATAAAATGTCTTGTAATAATGCAGCTTGTTATTTCACTAGAACTGAACACAACATATGAAAAAGTGGAACGCCCTGTTTTCAACAGCTGACAGCTAAGTTTTACAGGGCACTATCAACACTGTCGATTTTTACGGGGCACAAAATGCAATGCTTTCCACCCTTAGTGAGGGCGATTTTTTTTAGAATCAAACACACTGCCCTTTTAGAGAGCAAAACATTTTAAACACCAAAGTATATTTTCTGCATGGAGATGTACCATTTTTTTGTAGAAAAGAAAACACCATAAGTTTTACAGGGCACTATCAACACTATCGATTTTTACGGGGCAAAAAGTGCAATGCCTTCCACCATTATGGAGGGCGGTTCTTTTAAAGAGCAAAACATTTTTAAGAAACGAACACCAAAGTACATTTTCTGCATGGAGATGTACAATTTTTTTGTAGAATAGAAAACTCCATAAGTCACATGTTGAGGGTTTTCTACTGCCGTTTTTTTATTGTAAACATTTGGCGAGATGGAAGTTCCGAATAGTTTCCATTATTTTGGAAAGTGCAGATAGACAACAAAAATGTGATTTGGCAATTGTTTGCAGATTTGCCAGCCACCTCTGGCTTTTTTTTAGTACTGACGTTATATCAGCAACCTTTGCGAAATGTTGGCCAGCATGGTAAAAGGTCCGGAAGAGCATTGTCAATAAACAATGATGCCAACGATGTTGACCACACTTTTGCCCACCCACACTTGGAAAACCCTTCTTAGACACGAATTTAAAAGTTATTCTCTAAAGTCTAGGAATAAAAATACTTACACCATTCCAGGCTAGATGGCCGGTGCAAGATAATGTTATGGAACCTCCAACTGGTATAATGGTGATCTCGGGCGGTGCAATCGAAACAGTTATAACAGTTCTTATGTCCGTGTCGGGTGTGGGAGGTTGTGTCGGTGCTTCAGTTTCTAAATGATGTGAGAATTTTTGAAAAGCGAAAACAAATTAAAAGATTAGATTTTTTTTTTTTTTTTTTTAAATTCAACAAATATTTTTATACAATAATCTAAGAAGGTTAGTGACAATGAATATGATTTGGTTGGAGAATATAAAAATATTTTTGGTTTTTTCTCTTTTTCCAAAAAGTACTAACACTACAAACAAGAACTACCAATGAATTTTAAACTTTGTTTTTGGTTTTACTATTTATACACGCAAAAAAGTTAGTAAATTTTAGCTAAAATTTTATTTGTTTTTTTATGTAGAATTTTCTTTTCGGATTTTTACAAAATAAATTTGCTAAAAATAGGAGTTAAATGCTGTTGTATTGTAGTTGTGGTTTTTTTTATAACTAATTACATAGAAATTAGCTTAAAATGCAGAGTAGAACATAAAACACAGATTTATTTATAAAAAAAAAAAAACAATAAAGTTCTTTGGTTAAACTATTTGTAAATTTTGTTTTAAAAAACCCAGTTGCTGTAGATAAATTTTTTACACAAGTTTATTTGTTTTAGATAATTTTTCTAAGACACAGAGTTGCTGCTGGTTTATTATTATTTTTTGGTTTTTTGGTATTAAACTAAAATTATTTTACAAAAATTTTAAAGTTGTTTCGGGTATTTGTATTTTGCTTAAGGACAGACATAAAAACAAGAGGATATATTTTTTAAAATATTTTATTTATCAAATATCATAGACCAATATTATATTGAGAGAGTGAGAGATAGAAACAAAAAAAAAATCAAATAAAAACAAAAAAAACTACTTGGAAAGTTTTGAAATTAGAATTCACTACCAATTTACAAACACAACATAGTTTTGTAGTAGTAGAATTACACAAAAAAAAAAACAACAATTATTCCATTAAATAAATATTTTTTGGTATTAGAAAAAATTTCAAACCCACAGGTTAAACATTTGATTGAACTAAACTAATATTTGAAACAGATTTTTTAAAGTGTGTAAAATGTTTGCTATTTTGTAGCATTTACAAAAACAAATAAATCCGAACCTCTTGTATTACAGCCATTATGTAATTTGGTTACATTTCCTACGTACTGACGACCACGATAAAGCAGTAAAGTTTCATTGTAGGAGATGCTTTGATTTGGTTCAATATTAAATTGAAAACCACTACAACATAATCCTCGGTAATTGTCGCATATCATTTCGGGTGGTGTTACACTAACGGGGGCCACTATTATTTCTTTGTGTGTTTTTGTGAATTTTTGAAAGTTTGAAATATTTCATTTACGATTTTTCATTGGAAAAGATTAAAAAAAAGATAACAGATATTTTAGCAACAAAAAATATTTTTAAAGCAAAAAAAGAAATATAAAATGGAAATGTATGTGTAAATTAGTGTTTAAAATTCTTTTAATACTTGAATTTTTGCTTTAAAGTAGCTACATTTTTTAAAGCTCTAAAGCTCATAAAGATTTTCTAAATAAACTTTTCCTAACCCTAAAGTGAAAAAAATATCATCATCAAGGATCAAATCCTTAAATATTTTTCAGTGTCAGAATTATCCTACTTAACCGTTTATCTATCCAGTTTCTTAAAATAACTGCTTCCTTTTTTAGAAATAATTGTAAATAGCAATAGATAAAAGATTGCTCGTCTCATTACGTCAAGTCAACATTATGATCTAATTAGTGCTTGATCGGCTCTTGATCGCTAGCTTCTGAATATTTGGTGGCAACAAGTAGTATATCGAAATAAATATTTAATCTCTCGATCCAATATTATTCTCGAAGGAAATACATAATTCGCGTCTTAATCGTCTAACTATTATTGAAATGTTGCCAAGAGGGGTTGAGTAAAGACTCTTGGCACTGCTTTCGCCATACTTGGTTGCACAGCTGAAGTGATTACCAGTTTTGGTTTGAACCTTGAATACAGATCGTATTTGATACATCAACTGAATGAGAATTGCAATTTAGTGTTGTGTACACTATATTTATTAACATAGTTTTAACTTTTTTTTTGTAACGTTAAGTTGCTGCAGTGATCACGTTTCAACATTCATCCGATCGTAGACTCCCGTAATAACTCAAATAATATTTAATCAACAATTTTCGCCAATCTTGAAAATGAATTTTATTAATTTGTAAATTTGTATATGATCATAGGTCGCTTAATTTTTGTAACGTTCTTGTAACTTTCAGTAGGTAAACAATTTCTAGTTGTCTTTCTTAATATTTTTAAATAATCTCATACGAATTGTGAATACTATACTGGCGCTTAACATAATCTTTAAGATAACTTTCCTAAAATCTTACGAAAAGAAATATGTTTTTTCTCTCCGAGCCGCCCAGATTTTAAAAACTTTCCTAACAGCATGCTCTTCTATCAAGCAAAATTAACACTAAAAAAAAAAAAATAAACATGCCATAATAAATTTTTATGCTTTCGGGAATCTCTTATGATTTAACCGATACTCGTCGCAAACTTACCAGGATTTTGACAACGATCGCCGGTATAACCAGGTTTACACTGACACTTTACATAGCCACGTTCATCCAAACTGCACGAGTTCGATGAGTCATCTTGGCAGGGGCATTGCATACAATTGCCATTATTATCCCGATAATGCATGGGAGAACAGCTTTCGCAAGATGTTCCCGAATAACCAGTAGGACACGTACAAAGTTCAATTTCTGTAGCAGGTTCTGCATCGGGGAATGGTGTCTCGACGGCACTTTCCAAAATAACATCACCGATGGCGGTGCGTGTGGTGGGTATTTTCGGAGTAGCTCTAATTAAAATATGCTCCAAGTTCGACAAAACATTCATAAAGTCAAGCCGCGAAGCTCTTTGCATAACACCACGTTGCATAGACTGCCAATTTTCATCGTCATGTAATCGGACTTTGTATTCAGTATTTTCTTGTTCACTGCTGGGACGAGACCAAATTAATTTTTGACCATTACCAATAAGAATAACGTCATGGCCTGGCTCAAAGTGACCGTAAGATTGAACATTTAATTTATATGACAAAACACCACCGTAAGAGTACAGTTGATTTCCCAGCACAGAGCCCCTTAAGCTCCAGAATTTGGGAGTGTAGGAAGTGAACGTGTAGGTGTATTCGTTTCTTTCAATGTCGAAATTTAAGTTTTCTGTATCAGCAATTTGGCCCTCTTCATCGGTGAAGAGCGGAGGATTGCTTATATAATCAACCGGTATAAACTGGCGGTATAAGGACGCTGATCTGCAGGTGGATGATTTTTCCGAGCAATAGCATTCACTGCATCCATTGGGATTATTGGGAGATAGCCCATAAGTACCAGGTCTACACTGGTCGCAATAGCTGCCTTGAACGTTCGATTTACAATAGCAATAGCCGTTGTCACAAGATTCAGTGCCGTCAGGATTACAGTGGCTGCAAGTAGTATTGTTCTGAGTAATTGATCCACTGCCAGGTTGGCAATCATATGTTGTTCCACCTGTAGCATCTCCGGTAAAACCGTAAGCACAACGTTCACAAAATTCGCCTTCGGTATTATCACCACAATTAAGGCAAACACCTGTTTCACTATCACATTGGCTAGAGTGGCCATTGCATTCGCAGGGCTCACATACGCCCAAATAAAGACCAGCTTCAGGGTTTCGTTTGTAGCCAGGAGCACAACGTTCACACGATAGACCAATGTATCCCTCAGGACAGCGACATTCTTCAACTTCCACCGCACGTGCTGATCCCAGGTTAGTGGGTGTGGCAATATCCATGGAAACTTGAGTTAAAGTACCATCTTTGGTACTGGTAGTGTACGTAGCTTTAATGTATATTGCATCAATCTTGGAAAGGGCCATTAACAAATGCTGTCTGTTGACTGGCTGGCCATCCGAACGATACCAAGCACTTTCAATAATTGGCACCGAATATGAGTTTGAAGAACTTGGACTAACGCCACTTCTACGGTAGTGGATAATAGTATATTCCTCACCAGATTTTATAACTACATCAGGAGAGGTGCTACGCGACATTAAACCTCCCGGCATGGCGGTATAACTCAAAGTATAATTCATTTTGCCACCATAGGCAGTGATCTTGTTACCCAAAAACTGGGATGGCAATTGCCAGTACAAAGTTTCGGAAGTGCGAGGTTCACTGAAAGTCAAAAATTTGCCTGAATGTGCAAAACGTACATTAGTAGGCTTATCAGCATTGTAGTTGGAAATCAATTCAAAACCGTGTGGAGCACTCGATCGACCGAAAGCGGAAGAGATTTGGTCACGATACCACGAACTGCTGCCACAACTAGTAGGCAATGCACTGCAGAAGCATTCAATGCAGCCGGTATAAGTGAAAGAGTTCAAGTGGAATGAATCAGGCTTGCAGGTATCACAACGGGTACCAGTAACCAAAGGTTTACAGCTACAAGATCCATCGGCATTTACAGAATAGGTGCCCTCAGCATTACATGTGCTTTCGGGTATAGGGTAGCATCGCCCATTAGGAGTCAAAGGATGACCGGAATAGCCAGGAGCACAGAATTCACAACGTCGGCCGGTATAGCCTTCATTACAATTGCAGGTAACCTCATTGTCGGGACCCAAAGAACAGCCAGAAGCAAAGTTATTGGGGCCACCTTGAGGACAGGGACATTCACGACAGGGTATGCCACGTCTAGGATCACCATAAGTGCCAGGAGGACAGGGCTCAGGAGTGAACGGTACACAACGACCCAACCAGGCACCACCAGCATGTCTTACATACCCAGAAGCACATTTTTCGCAAGAATCACCTCCATACCCAGCAGGGCAGGCACACTGTTCAATCAATGAAGCTTGACCCAAACCTTGGTCATGATCACCTGCAGAATTCATTAAAATATTAGTCAATTCCACTTGTCTTTCGGTAGCATCGATGTAGCTCAAACGAATCAAAACATTATCCACATTAGCTAAGATCATCATTATTTCTTCCCGTGTCGCCACACGGCCATCGGGTTTCTTCCACTGGCCGGGTGTAAATTGAATTTCCATATGATTGACCACACTAGGTTGAGGTTGCACACGCGAACGATACGTAAGTGTAAAGCCATTGCCAGTTACTATAACATCAGGAGTGTTGGTAGGGCGACCATTACCCATAAAGCTGACATCGTACTTAATAAAACCACCATATGACTTCAATTGACTGCCCATATAATCGGAGGGCAAGGCCAAATAGGGAGCACTGCGGCTGCCATACAAAACGTCAGTAGCACGGAATTGAACACCATGTCGTAAATTCATGACACCCGAGGTAGGCGCTTCATTAATGACAATACTGCTATAGGGACTGAGTTCCACATCGACCACACGGTGAGACGTAATTGGTGGCTGTATGGCATGGTTGTAGAGATCGGCGGACTTACAAGACTTGGTAACGCCAAAGCAAAAGCAGTTGATACATTCCTCGGGGCGTCGGGCCAACATGTTAAAGAAGCCAGCAGGGCAGACACCGGGCCGTGATAGTGATTCAACCGTAACCAAAGTATCGGTGGCAAATTTACTGCCTTTAGTATTAATAATTTCACAAGAATAAGCACCGCTATCGCTGACTTGCATATCGGGACAGTGCAACGAACCAGTGCCGCTGAAACTCTTACTAACACACTTCTCGGGAACATGACCCCAATTCAAACGCCAAACAATAACGGGAGTTGGGGTACCTACACCAACACAAGTCAAATTCAAAGAATCACCCTGTTTGAGAATTGCAGTTGGTGGAGGATCACGGATCTTATCGGGAGCCACTGAAGAAGAGAGAGAGAGCAAACAAATCAGCATTATGTTAGAGCGCGATAGCAAGAAGAGAGGAAACAAGAATACTTACTGCAACCAATTTCATCAGAGCCATCACGGCAATCATTCGTGTCATCACACTGGAAGGATTTGGGTATACAATGACCACTACGGCACTGGAATTCGTCATAACGGCAGGGAGCACCCGAAGGTTCTGGGTCACAACTTTCTTCATCCGAATTATCACCACAATCGTCTTCACCATCACAACGCCATACTCTATCCACACACTTGGAATTACGGCACATGAATTGATTAGGATGACACTTACGGCCATGCGAACAACTATGCTCATCCGAACCGTCTGAACAGTGAGGAATACCATCACATATTTGAGACTTATCAATACATTCACCATTCAAACATGTTGCCTGAGTATTCGAGCAGGCTGAGGGTAAACGTTCATCACGAGGATTGACTAAGTGAAAGATTTATAGTTAATAATTTAAACTTCTCTCTTTCTTAGAGATAAAGGACTCTCTAGCTAAAACCTAAAGGATAATATAACTACTCTATTTACCATTTTATGTTTTTAGTTTTCAGTTATCCATAAATATTCAAGTTAAGCATTAAAAAAGGGAATTAAGGAAAATATATTCAAATTATTACTTTGATCTTTGCAAAAGGTTTTTAGTTAATAATCTTTGGAAATAATAAAAAAATATTACCTAAGCCAAAAAATTCCAAATCTATATGCGGCACAGTGCCATATTTGATTCTATTCGAAGGTATAACATATTTATTTGATCCCCAAGCTGGGCATGCAAAATTTAAATAATTATATTATGTTATGAATGTTTAATACATAGAATTATAAAACTTTCTAGAAAGCTGTTGGTTTTTCATTTGCTTGCTCTTGTATGTTATACTTACATTTTTCCACGGTCAATTGTACGGAAACTTGTTGTCCAGCCACGTGGCGAGGATAGCCTACAGCTTCACAGATATAAGTGCCAGAATCTTCAACACGAATATTGGGAATTTCCAAACGGCCATCTTTATCACGAGCACCCACTGGCAAAGCGCGACCACCGGGTCTTGTCCATCTAACCTTGGCACGCAACATACCTTCATCTCGACAACGGAAGATAACTTCACGACCTATTTAAATTAATTTAAAATTAATCATTTTCCACACTTAAGCCGGAGGATTTTTAGGTTCTATGCATTCCTGGGAATATTTTGTATTGTGAATATAGGGAAATATATTTATATGTAAGTATATATTTGCAAGTTTGTTTTTTCTTTTTAAATTGTTAGTGCATTATTGGTTTATTTTATGGTGTTATTTAGTTTAGAATAGCAATAGAACATGCCATATTTATGTAAATGCTAAAAGAAAAATGTTTAAAGAGTTCAGCCAATCTTTTATTGTCTTCGGTCCTTATTAATTTAATGGTAAACATAATTTGTAAAAAAAATTTTAACGGACAGTGATATTGTAATAAAATTATTGCTTTAAAATCTTTCACATTAGCTTCAGAAACTTTTAGACCCTGTGTTGGTATTTTCCTATAC
Organism: Lypha dubia; assembly: GCA_947311025.1. NCBI lineage: Eukaryota > Metazoa > Arthropoda > Insecta > Diptera > Tachinidae > Lypha > Lypha dubia. The sequence continues at coordinate 3,847,535 of OX371262.1, read as the reverse complement.
TTTCATACATTATTAAAAAAAGATTTATAAATACATATATTTACATAGTTTTAAGAAGAATTTATAAAAAATTTACATATATATATATAGTATTTTTTTAATGTATGTTCTAGACCAGTTGTTTTTTCCCATAACGATGTGATATCAGGATCAGCTATCTGAAACTTACACTACTGTCGGACAGCTGATATGGGCATCACACCGTTGATCTGTTATCACACATCGCATCTGTTATGAGGTCTTACTAAGAAAATATTAAAGCCAGTACATGCCAGTACATATGTACATTGGCCAGACCATACATAATTATAATACTGCTATAATTTTTTTTTGTTGAATTGCTTTAGTCGAATATTATATATTTTGTATTTTTGTTTTGGTAAATTTATTATAAAAATTTTAGAGCATTCGTGGTGTTGTCAGTGATCAAACTATATTTGTATACTTATTGTTAGTCCGAAGGACCATTTTTTTTTAAATTTTACAAATCCAATTTTGCATCTTGTGTGTGTATTTAATTTCATATCAAGGCTGTATTTTTAAGCACTTACCCTCCCTGATATATCCTGATTCGTTATAAATTTTTTGTTCGGGTTTTTTTTACGCATGGTTTTTAATGGATTAAGCATTAGTTTTGTTTTTTGAGTTTATAAAAATGTGGGGAAGCAAAGTTTACGTTTTTAATTAGGAAATTTTAAGATTGATATATAAAATAAAACAAAAAGAAAATAAATAGTATCAAATAAAAAAATTTCACTAAGTAAGGAATTGTCAAGCATTTCAATTCAATTTAAAAATTAAAGATCTTACGAGTAGTATGATCCACAACCCAAATAAGGTAATGTACAATTCAATTTTCTTGCATTATGATTCGCAACCAATTTTTTTTGTAATACGCAAATGATTCAAAATTTGCATTATAGTCCATTCGTTAAAGCTTAAATTTAGATAAACTTTAAATGCCTTTTTTTTGATATCTTTATGTAAATAATTTTAGTTTTGACCGTTTTTGAAAATAGAAATTTATATATTTTAATTGATTGTTGTTCTCAAAAATTTCATGTTAAAATTTATTTATTAGTGAAAATTTTTTTTAATAGATAGGTTTTAAAATTCATAAATATATTTTAAAAATTTCTTTGAAAAATTTTTCTACTTACTCTCTTTAATAATTTGATTATCGGGATAAGTCTTCAAGTTCAATTGGGGTGAGTCTGTAGTTGGTACTGAGCCTAAAGCAAGAATATAGAGAAAATAAAAATTTTGTACAATTGAGACTAGTAAAAATTTTTACAAAATTTGTTATGAAAAATCAATGAAATATGTGATAGTAAAAAAAAAATTGTTAGAAAAAATTGTTTGTGTAATTTCTTCAGCATAGTTTTGCTTAATTTAGTTTTTTAAAAGATCCATACTTCATTTTTTAATTTGTTATTATAAAAAAAATATTGTTAAAAAATTATTTAGTACAAGCTAAAAGATGAAAAACATAAAAAATTTAATTTTTTAAAACACTCAGTACTAAATCAAGTACGATTCAAATGCGTCGAGAATTAATATGAGATCGTAATCATTAAAAAATTGTGCTCCCTTTTCCATATTAAGTGCTTGCTTAGACCTTTGAGAAAAAACGAAACTTAAAAACGGTTATTTCAATAATTCCGTCGATTTTCTGGTCATGTTTTAACTTCTTTTTTTTAGTAATTAAAAACTACTACACGAATCCTTTGTAATATTAAGGGTTTTCGTAAACAATTTCTTCATTTGTTAAGAAGACAAAAAAAAAAAAACTTGGTGCTTGCTTTGTTAAATTCAGTGCTGTTACCACCTCCTTCTTTTTAAGAACACTCGTTTTCCAACTTACTATCAATTCCATTGTCCATTTCTGGACAATCTAACTCATCACTCATATCGAAAGGACAATCGAAATTTCCGTTACAACGCAATGACAACTGTATGCAAGGACCATTTTCGCAACGATACATATTCGGTCCACAGGCTTTCGAAACGCCTGTCAAAAATGGCGTCGGTGTTGTTGTACTTATGGCGGTAGTGGTGGCTTTAGGTCCTTCAAATTTATTATAGGATTGTTTAAGATTAAATCCTGTTTAATTAATTTGATTTTTTTTTTCGTTGATGATTATTGGCAGAAAATTCGCGATTTGTGTTGAAAAAAAATATATAACTTTTCATGTAAAATACTTACTGCAATATTTCTCGTCAGAAGAGTCCAAGCAATCAGTATAACCATTACATCTGGCCAAAGCGCTAACACACTGGCCACTGTCGCAACGGAATTGGCTAGCTGAGCAACGGCTGGGATAAGCTGGTATGGGATCAGAACAGTCATCTTCATCGGAGTAGTCAAGGCATTCATGTCGACCATTACAGTGGGCATAGCCAGGCACACAATCACCATTACGGCAACGGAATTGATCGGATGCGCAGCCTTTATTAATACAATTCATAAGAGAAAATTTTATTAAACAAATTTCTATTGGAAAAAAATGATCAAAAAGCTTTCTAAGAAAGCTTAAACGGGTTAAAGAGAAAAGTGCTCTTCGAAAGTAAATAAATTTTACACATAAACATGCCCTTAACTAAAACACTAAAAATATGAAATTATATTTCTAGAAAAAAAAACTTAAAAAAGCTTAAGAACTATTCCTAAATCTACCAGCAAAAATAAACTTTTCAATAGATAAGAAAAAAAAAAGACAATATTATTGGTTTATTTTAAATTGAGATATTAACCAATACAATTTTGTTCGTCGGAAAAATCTTTACAATCATAGAATCCATCACAGTGCTGTGTATCATTGATGCAGAATTTACGATCAAAACAGAAAAATTCATCATCTTTACAGGTCAAACCTTGGAATGTTTTTTTTTGTGGATTTTCGGTGAAAGTTTTCAAATTTTTAACGAGTTTGTAAATGTGATTAGAAAGAAGATGAGAACAGTAAGAGATAAAAGTAAAAGAATATCTCAATAAAAAGCATTGTGTGTGTGAGCGATGAGTGCTTATGTGCTCAAGTGGTTAACAATTATAAAATACAAATATTTATGTGTGTATATAAGTATATGTATGTTTATATTTTGGTGAAAAAAAATAAAAGCTCTACTATCCCTTTGTTCCTGTACGTGCTAGAATTATTCAAAAGAACCTTTTTAATCCAAAATTTGTGTATATAAAAAAAGCTTTTATAACAGCCGTCGCAGTAAATTTTCATATAAAAGCTTTTTTCAGATTTAATGAAATTATATTTTTTTAATTTTCTAGAGATATTTAAAAAAATAGGATTTTTAATAATTTTCCTTAGAGAGCTTTTAAAAGCTTTTATTTTTAATATTAATTTTTTTCATGTGAAAGGATTGCGAAATTTTTTGCCAACAACAGTAGCACGAAGTTCAACAAAATTACCCGAAAGCTTTCTAATATGTGTTTGCAATACTTTTTATGATTTAGAGCTTTTTCTTTTTTTTTAACCACTTCATAACTTATGTTTAAATAGATGGTGCTTTCAATTTTATATTTTGTAAGTGCGTTTTTGGTTAAATAATATTGTTTTGTAAATGAAAATGTGTGGTTAGTAGAGCTTTGGAGCTTTCAGTTTTGTTAACACTTACATTCAGCTTCATCTGAATCATCATCACATTGCGAGATACCATCACAACGTTCACTCTCACTGTAACATTTACCATTGGGGCAGGTATGCTGGGGACAAGGATAGGTGGGAGGACGGCGTGTGGGACGGGCACATCCCTCTTCATCAGTACGATCAGCACAGTCAGATTGGCCATTACAACGTATCGATATGGGATGGCAATCATCGTCACAGAAGAATTGACTGTCATTACAATCATCGGGTGTTAAAACAGTCGTGACTAATTTTTTTTTTTTTTTTTTTTTTTTTTTTTTTGCCATTTCCATTCAAGTATTTGTTCAAGCGGGTGTGTGCATGTGGGTGTAAAACATGATTTTGTATAGTTTTGACAAGCAAGCGTATGTGGCAAGCATGATTTTTGTTTGTCAGGATAACAAAAATGAAATAAAGTAAGAAATAGAAAACAGGGAAATAGAAAGAGAGAGAGAGAAAGAAAAACATTTTGTTAGAAACATGTTGGCAATGAATTATTTGCTTTTTTTTTTCTTTTTTAATTTACTTTCAAATGACCACAATTTTAAATGTTTTTGAATATAAATTTTGATACAAATAATTTTTACAATTAAAAGGGTTTTATGGTTTCTAGACAAATAGTATAGATATAAGACTTAGTGCTTAAAAGATACTTAGTTTCTTCTTAATTGATAGAAAAGTAACTTTTTAATTTTAATTTAATGTAATTTTTTTTATTACCCGTGGGTGCACAATATTTCGGTGATTCATCGGAATGATCCTCACAGTCATAGTGACTGTCACACAAAAATTTCTTATCAATACATTCAAAATTATCACATTTCCATTGATCCGTTAGACAGGTGTCATTTTCAAATTTTATATTAACATGATTTTTGTTACGCTCTTTTTTTAATCACAGAATGAATGTTTTCAATTTTATGGTTTTTATTTTGTGTGTGTGTGTAAAATAATGGAACAGAAATGTTGTATGAATTGGTTGGAGAAAACAAAAGCAAAAGAAAAACAAAATTTATGAACATAAAAATGGTATGTTTAGTAAAACGGATGTATTGAAATGGAGATGGAAGCTTGAGAGGAGACAAGATGGGAAGGACTTTCTGACAAACATATATTTAAATGTTGGCAACTAATAAGAGCTTGAGTTAGAAAGTTTTGATCAAAAGCTTTCAAGTTTTGTATCTAATAATTTAATGAATGCATGGAATCGTATTAAACTTGAAAGCTTTTTATGTGTCATTTAAGCTTAAGGATATTAAAAGCTGTTTTACATTAACATAAATATTTTCAAGATTGTAAAATCTTAAGAAGTTTTTTTGAAATACATATGAAAAGTAATTTTATCAGGCTCAAGTTCAGTTTTATTGAATTAAAGACATTTCAAATTACAAAGAGTTATTTTTTTATGTTGAAAAATATTATTATTATATCAGTTTAGCAGAACGTATCAGTAGCGATTTCAAGGCCGCTACACCTCTCATCAGGGTTCAATTGTCCATATTTACAATTTTCGTAAAGTGGATACTAATTGGGAAGAATAATAACTATTTAACCAAGTTTTCAACAGAAATAGAATACGAGAATTACGCCAACTACTATATTAAAGAAAAGTTCAAGATTTTTCTTCTTTGGAGTAAAAAATCAGAAATATTCTGATGAGAAACTATTCTGCAAACTCTTAAAATGTTTGCGAAACTTTTGAAAAACCTCGGAGAAATATCCTAAATTGCTTTTGAAAACTGGCAAATTTTACCTTTTTTCATTGATCTATGAAAACTTTAAAGATCTTGGAAAAGTCTTTAAAAGTTTTTTTCAAAACTTTCTGAAAGATCTTGGAAATGATCTTAAAAATGCATTTTAAAGCCATCAAAACTCTTGGGACGAGTTTTTTGAAAGCTGTTTGAGTAGCTTTGGAACATCTTTTGAAATCTCTTAGAAAGTTTTTTGAAATAACTCGGGAAAGCTTTTAATTGCTTTTAAATATTAAATATATATTTTAAAAATAGAAATATTGGAAAGTGGAAAGCTGTCCACGGAAATTTTAAGGAATAAATAGTAGGATTTCTGTTAGGTAATTTAGAATTTCGTTTGAGCTTTCAAGTGATAGGTTAGATACGCCAATTCTTGTTGCCAAAACCAAATTTAAAATGTAGATAATTTTTTTTTTAAAGATTTATAATAAATTAATCACATTTGTGTGAAATAAATAGTTTACCATCACAATTCTGTTCATCGGAGCCATCGATACAATCAACTTTGCCATCGCAATTTATTATCCAACTAACACAAGTGTTGTTGCATTTCATGTGTAGAATAGGACAATCAGCTTTAAAATGTGTGTGTTTTTTTTTTTTTTTTTTTTTTTTTTGTAACAAGGAAAAACAAATATGTAAAACAATTAAATAAAAAACATGAAAAAAAACACAAAAATTTAAAGAAAATATTGGCAATTCAATTTATACAATATTTCAATTAGTAAAAAAAACTAAACTTTAAAATGTATTGAAACAAAACTACTTAAAAAAATCTTATTTAGCTCTAAATTAACCATGTAAATATTTAACTAATGACATTAGTAAATATTCAAACCATTTTTTACACTCTACTCTAATGCTATTCAATTCAATTCAATTCAAAATTACACTTACCACAATTGTGCTCATCACTACCATCAGCACAATCGGTGTGGCCATTACAATGTAAATTGTCTAAAATACATTGACCCGTATTGCAACTACAAACAGAATATTTTATTTAAAGCAATTCCCCAGTGTATGAATAATTTTATCGTGCAGTGTTTAACATGAATGTAAGTGTTTTTAGGTAGATGAATTGATGTTGATGTTCATGTTCATGTTGTTGTGGTGGTTGTTGAGATGAGACATGTTGTTGATAATTGATGCAAGAAGATTTTGGATTTGTTTGAAACATAAAAAAGGGAGCAAATTAAGTACACATTTTTTTCTGGTTTAATAACGAAGGACTTTAAGTTGTTTGAACAAAAATATTATGAAATTTGCTTTTTTAAGAAAGTTTTGAGTCGAGTGAGAGTTGATTTTTTTCTGTAAGCCTCCTCAGCAAAAGAATTAGATGAAACTGTACCAAAATGTTATTTACCGGTTTTGAAAGATACTTTTATAAATTTTTTCGTATAATTTTCTCAAAGAATAGTTTTTGCTGGGTGGCCTTTTCTGATAATTAAATTTTGTGCATACATATTAAAAAAAAGTACGAATATTTTCGGGAAAATTTCCATTATTGGTACTTTTTGTGTAGAGTACTTTTTCGTACTTTTTGTCAAAATGCATTTTATTTGATCATCTTCTTTTGTGAAAGGATTTTTTCAACTTCCAACATTAATATTTTCTTAGCAAAAAAAAAGGTAACTGTACCATATTTTTGTACCGTTTCCTAAAAAATACTTAGTAATTATTTTTTCCGTTTGTTTTTGAAAAGAGATATTTGTTCTTTTGTATTGAAAAATTCATTGGTACTTTTTGTAAAAAGTACGTTTACAGTTTCTTGGTACTTTTTGCAAAATATATTGTTTTTTTTTACTTTCAAGCAAAGTCCATTTTAGACAATATTGTTTTAACGCTTCTTTTTTCGTATAATTAAATATGCGAAAAGGTAGCTTACAAATTTAATAAAAGTACTTCCAAGAGATTTTTCGCACCTTTGTGCTAAGGTGTAGATTTCAGTGAGTTTTTTTTCTTTTTTTTTGTTTCACTTTTGCATATATGAATTAAAAAAAGTGCTTTAAATTTGTCATATCTAATTTTTGGAGTACTTTTTTAAAAGGCACTTTTTCACAATTTTTGGTACTTTTTGCAAAAACTATTTTTTGTTATTGTTTTTCAGTGTATTTCAATACTGGTACATTATTTCGTTTTTTATATTTATTTTTAAGCATTCTCAGAATTTTAAGGTACTTTTTGGTTCTGGTTTCATACTGTTTAAAACTGGTATGTACTTTATTTCTTTTTTCTTTCTTTACTCTCAAGCAAACTTTATAATATTCAGCTCAGTTATTTGTTTCTTAGTCATTCCTTACAGATAAGCTCCCTCTTGACATATTGTGCAGTTTTGCTCATCGGTGCCATCATTACAATTGGGTACGCCATTACATTGTTGATCACGTAAAATACAAAAATTTTCATCACATTCAAATTCATTATCACTACAATTATCTGTGAACAAAATTTAAGAGAACGTATAAACAGAAACAAAACATTTACATATTTTGAAAAAAAAAGGTGCGGAAATCCAAAGAACGGGTCACTTTGTGAACCAAGAAAACAATTAAAAGAGTTGTATTTTATATTATTTTTTCTGATAGGTCGGAGTGGTGGGGTGGGCGGGCTTTGAGTAGAGTTTTTGGCACTGTTAGCGACACATTGGGTTATTTGTTTTACCTGTAAACGGAGGACAATCGATTTCATCGGTTTCATCATCACAATCGGGATAACCATCGCACTTTTTCTCAATCGGTATACAACGCGAATAATCACATTCAAACTCATAAATATCACATTCACTTAACGGATCTTCAGGTACGAAATCTTCTTTGGAGTCGTATTTAGCATATACGAGTAGTTGTGATGAAATGTTGATGTATAAAATGTCATGATTTCATGGAATGGTTGTTGGTATGATTTTGTTTGTTTGTTTGTTTGATTTTTTCAGTGTATACAAATGATGAAGTTGTTTTGTTTTTTTTTGTTGTTTTTATGAATTATGTATGTAAAAAATGGAATAAAATAATAGAAATTATAAATTAATTAAATGAATTTTTGTCAGTATTAAAATACTTTTGAAAAAGAAAAATAATTATACTGAAAATAAGGGTTTAACTTGTGGTTAAATTTCAAGTGCTTAAACTAAAACTAATAAAACATTTGCTAGAGAGTTCGTTAGTTTGTTGTTTTTTTTTTTGTTTAGAGGGAGCCTTGTAAAAATATTTTTTTTGTTGTTTAGTGTTTTAGTTTTTGTTTTACCATAATTAGCTTCATCATAATTGAGAGGACAATTGATTTCATCGGAACCATCTAGACAATCGGTGATGCCATTGCATAATTTATAGCCCGCTATGCAGATGCCATCGGCGCATTGAAATTGAAAACTTAAACATTCAGCCAAATTACGCGTTTTATTAAAGTTTGCATTGAAATCTATCAACGGTTTGTTTGTTTGTTTAATAAATTTTTGTTTGCAAGTCGGAAATTTGGAAATTTCGTTTAAGTTTTTTTTTGATAGATGCAGACATAAGAAGTGACAAGATGTAGTTGAAATAATTGATGATTGAGATTTCGAAAAGCAGAATTTTAAATAATGAAACATGAAAATAAAAACAATTTTTTTAGGCCAAGAAATAACAAAAGAAGAAATGTTATAGTAGTAGTAGTAAATAAATGAAAAATACATACATACAGACATAAGAAAAGGTACAAAAGAAAACTGATAAAAATAAGAATATGAAACACACTGAAAAAACTAAACGAGCATAATTTTGAAAAACAAAAAATTTAAACATGCAGCTAAAACTACGTTTTTAAGGTAGAAGTAAAGAAGTACTTTTTGTAAAAAGAATTTTAGTTATTTTATACGTTTTTTAAATTTTGATGGTACTTTTTTGGAAAGTACATATGTATATAAAAGGTAAGTTTTGTGAAAACTATTTTAAATGCATATTACGAAAAGTAAATCTTTGGTACTTTTTTGGAATTTTGATGGTACTTTTCATAAAAGTACTTATTCTTTCGTAATTTGTATATTGTAAACAAAAAACTTTTAACCAAAAATAATTCTTTTGCAGTTTTAGCAAACAGTACTTTTGGTACTTTTTGCGAAAAGTATAGCTTTGATACTTTTTTTTAGTAAAAAGTATTTTTATGCTTGAAAATCTTCTTACTTTTCTTAGTTTGACAAAGATCTACGAAAAATGTTACAAAATTAAAATTTCTTTATTAGTTTGTAAAAAATTTAAAGTTTCGTTTTGTATATTTTGTAAGAAGTACTTTTCTGGCTGTTTTTGTAAGAAAAAACATTTATTGTACCTACAAAAAAAATAATGATTGACTGGTTTTAAGGAAAACCGATCTGTGCACTTAGGAGTCTTAACTTCAAATTAACTAATACATATGAGTTTAAATACACTGATAAAAATAATTAAAACATGAGAACTTTTTTCCCTTTAGCTCTCAGTCTTAATTGTTTCACAAGTCTATTTGTGATCATTTTGAATTTTTATTAAACTTTTTAATGACCTTAAACCAAAGTTCTTCTGGCAACTTAAGTTTAACTAAATAAAATCCAAAGAACAAATAAAAATACTCTTAGAAAAAACTAAAAATACACTGAAATAAACTTACTAGTACTAGCAAAAACTACTTGATAAAATTTATGGAAATAAATCAAAATAAATTAAGTTTAAAAATTATAAAAATTTAAAAATATTTAATAAAACTAAAAGAAGCCATACAAAAATACACTGAGAGAAATTACTCAAATGAAATTATATTAATTTCTATATAACAATTTTAAGAAAGAAATGGAATAGATTATAATAAACAACATTTTTTTTTGCAATATTTTTAATAGTCTATTTAAGATTAAGATTTTTTAGTGATAGTTTGCTTAAAACATGCTACAGTTTTTCAACATTTACATAACTACAACATGCATCAAATTTACACAGAGAAAAGAAATATGTAACTCTAACATGCACTCATTTATACATACATACAATTGGTTAAAATTTAAATGCATTTTGAAAATTAGAAAAAGATTAACGATCCTAAAATACTTACGACAACTTATTTCATCACTGCCATCGCGACACTGAGGTTTGCCATCACAAACTTGCGTTTTTGGTATACAGCCACCGCCGCGTATACATTTGAACTAAGGAGTAGTAAGTGTTTGTTTGATGTGTGAAACTTTTACAAACATTTTAATTTTCTCTTGCTTTTGCTCTAAGAGTGCATTGTGTGGCTTTAAGAGAAATCCCCTTTCATAACTTACCTTATCACTGCTGCAATGACACAGACCATAACTCTCATCATCCATACGCTTACAATCGCCAGTGCCATCGCATACACTTTCCAATGGTATACAATCGCCACTTTCACACATAAATTCCATGCTCAAGCAAGTTTTTTTGGCTTTAATTTTTTGTGTTTGTTTGTTTTCCAAAAAAAAGGAAATATTTGCAAATTATTTTTAAAAATTTTGTTCGTAAATTTTAATGAGCGCGATTCGGTATGAAAATGTGTTCATTTATGTATTGTTTTTTTCAAGTAATGAGAAAGAGAAGAGAATTTATAAAAATGCCTTAATTAAATTTATGAAACTTGAGAGAAAGTGTGAAAAAATTTCATACATTAAAATAAAAAATAAACAAAGTTAACTTAAATAAATTGAAAACAAAAACGGACTCAAGGGTTTGCTTAAAAAAAAGCAAATAAATTTTGTTATAAAGAAGAAAGAAAATGAAGATTTTTGTTTAATCTTAAAGAAATTTTCCTTCTAAAAAAGTAGTAAATTTTTTAGTACTTTTTTTTAAATTTAAATTGTGGATAAATATTTAAAATTTTCCTTCATACCATGTAGTTTCATTGCTGCCGTTGTTTTATTTTGAACTACTTTTTCTTTCTGCTTTGAATTAAAATAAAATACCTTTCTAAAAAGGTAGTATATGTTTTTTAATATGCTTTTTTTTGTTAATAAATTTCTTCAAAAACCGATAAATTTTTGTGACCTACTCAAAGAGTGTAATATATAATATGATGTTTTAAACTAAAATCGTAAACTTTTAAGAAAATGTAGTATGTTTTTCATTACCTTTTTCAGAAATTATTGTGTTCAAGAATATCAGGTTAAACACAGCATTTTTTTTAATATTTTTGTATTACTTGAGATTTTTTTTCTACTTAAACAATATATTAGAAAATAGTAGTAGAATATGGTAGTAGAAAACGTTTTAGAAAATAGTAGTGAAAAAAATAAAAATATATTTTATATAATTTTGTTCTTGAGATGTCAAGTTTTAATTGAAATTAATGTGCACTTTTGATATTATTAAGGGAATTTTGGTACTTTTGAAGTTAATCTTTTAGTACCTATAAAATTCTAAAGTGTTTTCTTTAACTGCGGTTTAAAAAAATTACTTCAGAATTTGGCCATCCAAACCTTTTCCACAACATATTTGATTTCTTCTAAAAAACTTGGAGTTTTGAATTAAGGTTGGCCTTTTGTAGTTAGGTACTTTTCGTTTGGTACTTTTTGCACAAATAAAAGTTTTCTTTAACTACGGTTTGAAAAAATAACTTGGCAATCCAAACCCTTTTTGATTTCTTATAAAAAATTTCAGTTTGAATTAAATTTCCCCCTTTTTAGGTACTTTTCTTTTGGTACTTTTTGCACAAAGGAAAGATTGCTTAATTTATTTGCTTTATGATAAACGATACAAACTGTTAGACGTAAAATGATATTTTTAAGTTTTACACTTATAAATGACTGTTACTGCCTAACCCACGATATCGAACGATGCCGATCGCTTGAATTTTAGACGTAAAAAATCTATCTTGCGTTCCACTAATAACCGATTATATTTATTTGTTTAGTGTTTTTTCCAGTAAACAATTAATAAGTTAAATAAAATCGGTTAATAGTGGAACGCAAGATAAACTTTTTACGTCTAAAAATCAAGCGATCGACATCGTTCGTTATCGTGGGTTAGGCAGTTAATTTATGTATAAATTTTCTTTTGATTTAATTATACTCTAAAAATTTTGTAAATTTGAAACAAATGTTTTTAATTTTTCTACGAATAGTTAACTTTGTTTAAAATTGCAGAAGATAAAATAAATATAAATGAGTTTTAATGATTAGTGCTGTTTTAAAGTTTTAGTAGAAAAATAAAAATGCATTAAAAAATAGGAAAATAAAAAAAAAATCTTCGAGAGATGAAAGTGAGAGAGAAAGAGAAAGTAATTATTCAAGCATTTTTTGACAAATCAAGTCATCAACATATAAAGCCATTCTTTTTATTTTTTTTTTTCATAACATACTAGGAGCCGGAGTGAATGTGGTTCTTGATGATATTGTTGTCGTTGTTGTTGCCATTGTGGTACTAGTTGTAGGGGAAGTACTGGTCGGTGTAGTACGTGTTGTGTTGGGAAAGGCAGTGGTTTTTATAATATTTTGGGGAGCCGTAGCTGTAGTAGTTGGCATTCTGGTTGCTTCCTGGCTTTTATATTTATCACAATTAAATTCATCGGTCATGTCATTACAGTGATAAAATCCATCACATCTTAAATGTAAAGGAATGCAAACATCATTGGCACAACGAAACTGACGTTCCGAGCAGGGATTACGTTGATTGGCTTTATTATAAATGCCAGGATGATAATAATAGTAATCACGCATATCCAATTCATGAAGCTTTGGTCTACCAACTTCTACCTGGCGCGAATCGTAATGTGTCAGATTTTTAGAGATGGTAGGTGCCGAAGTAACAGGTCGTTTGTGATGTGGCTTGTATTCTCTTATAATTTCATCATTATCGAAGATATTTTGATTTAAATCTTGTAAGTCTTTTTATTCGAAACGAAATCATACCGCATGCAGGACCAATATATATTTTTGTGTATTATTTTAATTGTAAGTTGTTAAAAAAAAAAAAAAAATCAGGAAAATAAACATGCAAAATTTTGTTAAATTAACAGCCGATTGGTTCATTTATTTTATTTTCATTTTGGGTAGACAAACGTTCAATCATCAGCCAATTTTTGTTGGGGAAATATTGTACACAACATTTTTTACAGTGTATATTATTTGTTAGGCATTGGAAAAGGTAACCATAACCACACAGCATATATTTTTTGTTTGTTTTTGTATAAAGGATAAATTTGGTTTAAGGTTGTTTGGGGAGAAAAGGGAAATAAAGAAAAAAATTCATTGAAAAATTGTAAAATTTTTAAATGGGAAAACTTAAAAACACAGGTTCTCTTACAAGAAACACACAAAAGCCAAAAGAAAAATAGCAAAAAAATTACACCATAAAAGAATATTAGAAGGATATTGAAAACACAGACATTTTATTGAATGATACATAAGCCGACACCACCACCATCAATAATTTGTTACCCAAACGAAACGTTAAAACTTACCGCAATCACTTTCATCGGAATAATCATCACAATCATAGATATTATCGCATACCTCACGATATGGTATACACTGACCATTATTACAACGGAATTCATAATATTTACAATAATCACTAACACCGTCATCATCACCGCCTAAAGGGCAGTATAGGTATAATGCCAGTGAAACAAGGGTTAATTTCGAGGGGTGGGGGGTTAATGTTTTAAAATTGTCATGCAAAAGAGTGAAAAAAATAATTTTGAATTTAGAAAATATTTACAATATAGTCAAAACAAATTACTAAATAAACCAGAAATGAATGAACACTACATATATATTTGAATCGGAACGAAATGGCAATATTTTAATGATAGTTGAAAAATAAAATACACAAAACTGTTTAGTGTGAAAGTAATATTATTAAAATAACATGAAGTTTAAGATATGGAACAAAATGGAATTGAAACATTTTATAATAAAGAAATATGTCAAAACTTTCAAACGTACAAAACGGCAAAAATTCAATTTTTTAGAATCTTACAGCAAGGAACAAATTGGTATGAAACAACAAAATATTTTGAGTTTTTAAAGATGAGCACTAGAAATTCTTAGCAAACAATCATTTAAAAAAATTTAAATTTTTATTAAGAAACGAATTGATATGAAACCATAAGTTATGAAAACAAAGAAATTGCTAAATGGATATCCTGTTTCCATTTTAACTTTTCAAAATGGTAATGAAGCAAATTTTTTAATGAATTTCATAATATATAAATGAAATGTTCTTTAAAAGATAAATGAAAAAAAAAAATGCAAGGAATATTATGGTCAATGAAATCAAATGTGTATTTTCTTCAAAAAGGAACGTTTTGAATTAAACGTTTGTTTTTTTTACTTAAAAGAAATTTTATCGAGCGTTAGACGCCAGACATATAAAAATTTCAAAAACTTTTTAAAATATGAAACCAAATAGAAATGCTGTAAAATGGAATAAAGTTTCAAATTGGAATGAAACATATTGCGGGGAAAAACTAAAAAGCAAAACTTTTTGAAAATAAGTTAAATTTACATGTTTTAAATAGAACCAATAGGAAATTAATTCAATTATTCCATTTCGCCCATTTTTAATTTGCAGCGTGAAACTAATAAATATTCAGTTTACATCATATTTTTTTTTTCAAGAACAAGGGACAGACCCGATTTAGAATTATTCACAAGATAAATCGATATTTTGCATATTTATTTTATCTTGCAACATTAACGTAGATATTTCTGATTAATGCTTGACATAAAGTTGACAACCAGCATAAAATTAGCACAAACTAATAATTAATCAAAAAGAATGTGAGCAAAATGAACAAAGAAATAGTTAAATCATAAATTAAATTAATATTTATAGATGACAAAGCAAACCCAATGAAAGAAATACGTTAAACTTTTAAATAAAAAATCTTAAATTGCTAAAAACTCTTTATACAAGTGTCTAATGCGTATTTGGCGTCGCAAGTATCCAAAGCGAAACGTAGTGGAAAGAAACAAGAATTTAGTGAGTTTAAGCTTAAAAACGAAACTAAAGATTTCCTTGAATAACAGGCGATGATTGGAAGCAAAAAAATTAGCTATTGCACAAAATGTGTGAAGTTTTATTTTTCGGCTTGTCCCGCTATACGGAACGAATGAAAATAATACAATTCTAGATGAAAATCAATTAATTCTAATCCCACTAAATTTTTTTTCGCACAAAATGAAGAGAGCGCCCTCTCTTGTGGGTGATGTTGCCATATATGAGAAAAACACTCATTTTTTGGTGCACCAAAGAGGGCGCACTCTTCAATTTGAGCGAAACTGATTAAGAACAGTACACAAAGATGGCACTCTCTTCATTATGAGCGAAAAAAATTTAGGTTGTTAACTTCTCGGGCGCAGTTGAATTTACGTTTACAATAGGTGGCATGGCAAAACTAGCAGGTATGCGCAGTTCGACAACAAGTACAACAATCCAAAATAACATGTATTTTGTTGGTATAAAGCACTCGTTTCATATCAAAACACACAAACAAATTTAAAGCATTTTAATACGTATGAGTACCAAACTGTAACCATTTTTTATGTACTCTCTTCAAACTATATCAGTTTGTATGAAAATTTGCTATAAAGCGAGCTTAGTCAGCTGTGCTAGTAAGCTCACCTGTTGCATACGCCTTGATAAATGGTTAAATTTGTTGCATGTATTTATATAATTGTTTATATATACGCATAATTTTTTTTGGCAATAGCACGTGTATTGTTGTAATCACAAAACGTTTTCACTTCTGTCGGCACTCCCGGAGTGCTACCCGTAGTTTTTTTTTTAGTTCACGTTTTTATTATGTGCATTATATGTTTGTGTTAATTTCTGAAGCATAGAAAACTATATGTTTGGACCGCCGTTTGTATATTTTCAATTTGGAACGTAATGGAATAAAACATCAATAATGTTTCCGAGTGTTTAAATTACATAATTGACGCATAAAACAGTAATATGTACTTGTAACTCTATCAAATGCTCGTCGTTTAGCTGCGGAACGATGTGGAAAGAAACATGTTAACTTAAATTCCAATTATAACTGAAAATAATTGAATAAATTTAAGCTGGTATACATCAATACCAACTTGAGTTGACCCAACAAAATGGAATGGAACACATTTTAATGAATTTGTGTTAGAAAATTTTAAAACGCTGTTTGTAATTTTCAATTTGCTACGAGATGCAATGGAACATCAATGTCATTTCTCCACACTTAAAATTCTTAATTTATAAACAAAATATACATGTGAGGCTAAATTTATCACTTGGAACAAAGTGGAATGAAACATATATATTTTTGTTCTACTTATAACGAGAAGTTAATTCACATTATGGATGAGCTGAAAATCTTTAATATCAAAATTTTTTAACGAAACAAACTGATATGAATCAACTGTTTATACACTCCTGTTAAATTTAAATGAGCTAAACTATTTCTTTTTTATATATTCAGCTTTTACATGTTCTGTATTAATTTAATAACGCCTTTTTAAAATTATTTCTTTATGAATGAAGTTTATTATTAATTTTACTCACATTCCAATTTTAAGCAGGTTGTTCCTGTTTTTTTTTTTATTGTAAATTTATTTTATGGAAATATATTTTGCAACTAATACCTGCCAAAAACGGGTGTAACTAGAAACATTGCTGGCATAATAAATTTTGTAACAATCGTACAATCGTAACAAAAATCAAGACAGATAACAATTACACTGGGGAACAAAAAAAATAAATTTTTGGCGACAACGAGGTGAAAACTAAGAAAGTAAAAAAAGGGTAAACAAAAATGTTTCTCGTAGTATTTTTCTTAAAAGTCCCAAACATCTCTTATAACAAGAAAATGCAGGGACTACAAGATTTACTAGAGGGAGAGGATTTGAACTCGACCTTAAGGTCCAGCCAATGTAAATTGGCCAAACATTTATGTATAAATATTTCTTTTTGTATCATTTAGAATATTGCAATTTGTCTTTGTAGTACAGTGTTATCAGTATTAATGCAAGAAATTAACTTAAAGTCAAGTAAATCAAAAAATTTAATAGAGGGTGATCCAAGTAGAGATACTTTTTTCAATAGCCTTTTTTGACAGATCACGTGTGAGTCATGTCATGCTGTCATATTATTTTTGTTTATTATTGTTTGGCATTTCATAATGGAAAGACTTACGCCTGAACAATGTTTACAAATCGTTCAAATTTATTACGAAAATTCACGTTCTGTGAGGAATGTGTTTCGAGGAAGATTTTGTTGAGCGATGAGGCCCATTTCTGGCTTAATGGGTATGTAAACAAACAAAATTGCCGCATTTGGGACGAAGAGTAACCTGAAGAGATTCAAGAACTGCCACTTCATCCAGAAAAGACAACGGTTTGGTGTGGTTTGTGGGCCTGTGGAATCATCGGTCCATATTTCTTTAAAAATTATGCCGGTGCGAACGTAACCGTCAATGGCGACCGTTATCGTGCCATAATAACCGACTATTTGATGCCTGAAATTGAAGCTCGTGATCTCGTCGACACATTTGGTTTCAGCAAGACGGCGCCACTTCCCACACATCGCATCAATCAATGGATTTATTGAGAGAACATTTCGGTGAGAACATAATTTCACGTTTTGGGCCGGTCGATTGGCCACCAAGATCGTGTGATATCACACCGTTAGACTTTTTCCTGTGGGGATATGTAAAGTCTAAAGTTTATGCGGACAAACCCGCTTCGATTCAGGCCTTGGAGGAAAACATCACGTGTGTCATTCGCCAGTTATCAGTCGAAATGCTCGAACGAGTCATCGAAAATTGGACTCAACGGATGGACCATCTGCTACGTAGCAACGGCCAACATTTGATAGACAAAATCTTGAATGCCAAATGAAATGCCATAGAAAGTTCTTTCAAATGATAATAAACATTCTCCATTAAATTCGAATTTTCTGTGTGTTTTTCTTTAAAAAAGTAGGTAGCCTCGAAATGGATCACCCCTTATAAAATAAATGAAATCTTGAATGAAATAAAATACATGATTTAATGTATCGGCTTTTGTAAGACATCACAAGAAAATAAATGTCTAAAGAAAAAACTCTAAGCTATCAAATTGAGAAAAAAATATACATGACAATGACAGGTCATTATTTTAAACAAATAAAGCGTGGATTTTATATCCAAATAAAAATTAACAAAATAACCGAAAAGAAATTTAATAAACTACATAATTTTGGGCTCAAAGCGGCAAATACTTAAATAAAATCATATCAGCATTTAATAAAAATTTAAAAAAATTTATAAAATTTTTTTTCTCTATTTTGAAAGTTTAACTAAAAACTTTTTAACCTAAAAGTAAAATTTCTTTAACAGCTTCACAACCATAAAACCCTTGAAGTGTTGCATTATAATATGCTGTTTTTTCAAAATTTTGGTTTTGCAAAAAAAGTTATGATCAGTATTTCACAAAAAGCCAATAATTAATATTAATCATACGCCGGGTTGTATATAATTAGAAAATCTCTTCGTTTTGATACTTTTAAATATTTTTTTTGTCAAATGCTCACCATCACATTGTCGTTCATCTGAAATATCTTCCGGACAATCTATATTGCCATTACATCTAAAATTTTTTGATATACATGTACCATCATCACACTGCCATTTATCATGCAAGCAGGCTAATCAAACATTTTTTTTATAAACAAACAGAAATTGGATTTTTTTTTAAAATTAGAGAGATCAACAAATTTTCAAAACATTAACATACGACATCCTTCCTCATCCGAACGATCATGTGGACAATCCGCATGACCATCACAGCGATGGATAATGGAAATGCAAGACAAATCGCGACAAGTAAATTTTCCTTTAGGACAAAAAAATTTCACCTTGGGCACAACTAAAGGTTTGCATATACATTTTTTTGTTGTTGTTTGTTTTAAGGAATAGAGGGGAAAAAGAGCCAGAAAATACACATTTAGTTTAGAAAAAAAATTTAGTTAATGTATTGTACAAAACTTTATATACAAATGAAGACATTTATTTAAAATTTTAATCATCCCCCATACTTACTGCTGTCACAATGCTCTTCATCGTCGCCATCCAGACAATCTGTTTTACCATCACAGATTTTCGCTTCACTGATACAAGTTAAGCCGTCTCTACATTGATATTCAATATCACTACACTCAGCCGCTTTTGTAGGAGCACAAAGTTAGTATACAATTTGATCATGTTGTTAGCAATGAATCCATTAGTCGGCATTATTTTTTGTTTTTTTTTTTTATAATTTTTGTTTTAGTTTAAGTTCATGCATTGGTTTGTTTGGTGGATTTTTGTTAAAAGTTAGTTAATTATTAAACGTTAGACGGAAGGGTTAGAGAAAAAAGTAAAGAATTCAAATCAGAAAATACATAGTTTGTTGTCATAAAATAACTAAAATATAAGCTTTCTAAATAATCATAAAACTAAAAGCTTAATTTTAAAGAAATATTAAAGAAAATAAAATACGTAAATAATTGTTAAATAACTGTTTAAGCATTAAATTTCTAAAAACAAAACAAAAATTGTTTGCGCTAAAGTTGGAAAAAAACTCTACGCTAAGTTTTTATATAGTTTTTGCTAAAAAGAAAACAGTTTGAAAAAAAACTTACGACATCTTTCGTCTTCATCATCACCATCGGGACAATCGTGCACACGGTTGCAACGTTTGCTGCCATCTATACAATCACCAGAACTGCATCTGAATTCGGAGGGACTACATTCTGCAAGCAAACAGAAAAAAAATTATGAAAATTAAAAAAATAGTTCAGACAAATTTAAAAAAAAACTTTTAATTTTATTTTTACAAACAAAAATTTGTATATAAAAATTTTTAAAACCTCTTATTATCAATTTTTGATATGTTGGCTTCTCAAAACATTTGAAAAATATTTCATAATTAAAAAATTGAAAAAGTTATGAGGGATTTTTTAACTTTAACTAAAAATTAATATTAATCATACGCCTTCTGTTAAAATTTTGAATTCTAATGAGTTGTTAGGAATATTTTATACTTTAGGGGAATTTATATAAAAATTAAAAACAAGTCGAATCAATATTCTATTAATTTAAAGACTGTTTTTGTAATCTTCATTACTTTTTTAATTTCGAAAAATCTTTAATATATTTTTTTTAAAACTTTATTTTTACTAAGACTGTATATTATTTGTAAAATTTTGACGGAATTACACTAGCCAACTGGAGGGTTGGCACGGACTGTTCTTTTTCAGACCACAGTAGGATATCCTACAGTCTTAACTTTGCAGGATCAAGGCGTGACCCATATAGGATTCCGAGAAGGACAAACTGCGACACCTTCAGGGCCACTGTAGATAGTAAAGTAAGGGACGCTCCTCTGGCGTTTGTTTCACCAAGAGGGTGAAAGAGGAGGTGGATTATTTCACCAGCATATTTAGAGAAAGTTTTGAGATATCCTGTCCACTAGTTTTCCCAGGAAACAAAGACCCAGCCGTCGTGGTGGACAAGTGATCTTATAGTTCCACGGTCTGCGGTAAGAAGGCAGTTCAATAGGGCAAACCTTACAGGCAGGGTAAAGGATTGGTACAGTTATAAAGTGCTGTACAATGGGTACAAGGGGAGCTCAAAAGGGCGAAAAGAGCCTCATGGAGGAATTACTGTGAGGACATTGATTCTGTAAATGAGCTATCAAGGTTTCGACGAGTACTGTCTAAGGACCCTAGGTCACCTGGACATATTCAGAGATGTGATGGCTCATGGACGGAATCCAGTTCTGTTGTTAATTTTATAGAACTGGGACTGCAATACAAGGATTACATTCTTGGACATTGAGGGAGCCTTCAACCATATTAGGATAGAGGCCATTAGGGAGTCGCTAGAGGAACTCGGTATTAGTAACCTTCTGATGGAGTGGATAGTTTTCATGCTCAGCAGCAGGATTATCAACTCGAGTATGGGGGGCGAATGCCTGACGAGGTTAGTGACAAGAGGGACGCCGCAAGGGGGAGTATTATCCCCCCTTCCGGTGCTGATAGCTGTAAACGTTATTCTCAGGCGTTTTGAGAGGAACGGTCGGAAGATAGTCGCCTACGGGGACGATGTGGTGTTACTGGTAAAAGGGAAATTTCTTTCCACTATCAGTGAGGTCAGTCTTTCTGGGCTAGTAGTAAGGGACTGAGGATCAACCCAGTCAAAACGGAGCTAGTTCTCTTCACCAGGAGATACAAAATAGATAGTTTTTTTGCTACCTAGGATTGGCGGCGTGGAGTTCAAACTAGCAAAGGAGGAGGGTGTTTTCCTAGATAGCAAACTTTCTTGAAAAAGAAACATACAAGAAAGGCTCAAGAAAGGGCTCAATGCCTACTATACATGCAGGAATCCCATTGGGAGGAACTGGGGTCTGCAACCGAAGGTGGTAAATTGGTTTTACACATCGGTTGTCAGGCCGGTGATTTCTTATGGATGTGTCGTATGGTGGGAGGCGTTGGGGAAAGAAAGCCATAGGAAGCTGCTTTCTAAGGTCCAGAGGTGTGCTTCGCTGGGTATTACTGGGGCTCAGAGGAGCACCCCTTAGGCTGCCTTGGACGTCATCCTTCACCTGCTTCCCATTGAGGAATGTGTGTTGAGAACGGCGGCAAGGAGTTTGCTCAGACTTATGGAAGCAGGCTTTGTAAGGCCAGGATTTGCAGGTCATACATCACTCTTGAAAAAGATTAGTTTTAGCAGACGGGAGACCATATCCCCTGGGTTTACAGACTCCAAGGTTGTTGAGACTAATTTTATTAGAACGCCTTTACTAGTCATTCCGGATAGGGATCTTTGGGTCAAATCTGATAGACTGTACGAGGGGTGCGCGGTCTTTACAGGTGGATCGAAAATGGAAATATGCACGGGTGCTGGCGTCTATTTTTTAGGAACGCACATTCGTAGGTCTTTTAGGATGTCGAACGAATGTAGTGTATTTCAGGCTGAGATCCTAGCCAAATCGAAGCTGGTCAGCAAGTGTAGGCTATCTCTAAACTTGCTTATGGACAAATTTAGCGTTAGGCTATGTTGGGTACCAGGACATGCACTATTGAGGGAAACGAAATCGCTGATGAGCTGGCAAGAAAAGAGTCAGCATTAGATGTGGCAGTTAGTGACAGGTCGGTTAAATCTCCAATCGGTTACTACTATAGGGAACTCAGTAATTGGGTAATTAACAGAACTAACCATTCCTTGAGGAATAGAGAAGATTGCAGAGTCTCGAGGTCCATATGGACAGAACTAGACTCAGGTAAATCTGATCTATTGCTAAGTATGAATATAAAGGTTTTGAGAGTCTTAGTAGGCGCCTTGACTGGCCATTGCTCGGTTAGAGCGAGGACCAGCATATGGGAAAATGGAACTCCGGATTTCTGTAGGATGTGTGGGGATGAACAGGAACCAGAAACTATAGAGCATATCATCTGTCATTGCCCAAGGCTGCAACGCCATAGGCAAAGATTGCTGAGCAGACGATTCCATGAGGGCATTAGTTATATCGCGAAGTGCAATCTTGAGGATATCAGGGGCTTTATCATGGGAATTAAGTGGCTGAATGATGAATGATAACTGCTCTTTATTTCTCCTTGGACAGTAAGGAGACTAATTAGTCAATAAATTAAAAATGAAGGGAATCAGAATGGATCCAATTGGGTCTCCGAGTGGATGTGTGTTTCACACTACCCTTCCTAACCTAACCTAAATATTTAGTTTTGAATTGCTAGATTTTCTGGCAGCGGTTGATACAATTCCCAGCTAATGTATACCACAGCATCCTCCTTGTAGGTTAGCAAAATCGTTGTTGAACTAAACAAATTATTTAAATGACTGCTTATACAACTTAAAATATTAAATGCGGCTTCTTAACACCAGAAGCGCAGCAACACTGCTCTAAAATTTTCAATAAAATGCAAAATTTTTATATAAGAATCGAATTTAAGATTCGAAAAAGGACAAAGAATGGTTAAAGCTATTTTTCGTTAAAACAATTTCTATAAAATTATAACGAATATGCTTGTCTGTATCACATTTTTTAACTTTTAACTTTAATCAACAATTAATATTAATCATACGCCTTCAGAAAAAAACTGTTTAAAAATCTTACATCTAGTCTACAAAGATGTTGAAAGTGTTTTTCTTTCGTAAAATTTTACATAAAACGAACACCATGTCTCAGAACTTATTTGTGTTTAATTGAACAAAATCCAATTTTTACTTAATTTTCATATGTTTTTGGCTGCCTCAGAGGAATTAAATTTTCATATGTAGAATTCAAAAGTACATAATTTATTTTTGTCTTAAAATTGTATTTTTAGTACTTTTAATTTCTGCAAACAAAATAATACGAGTTCATTAGTGTCATTAACACATTTTTTTTTCAATTTCAAATGAACTTAAGGCCGCATTCTCTTATTACCATTTTTTATTACAAGCATTTTTTTTTTTTTTTTTTTTTTGGTTTAAACAATTTCTTACAACTTTTTTTTTAGCTTAGAAATTTTTTCATTTGAAATTTTATCTCAACAGTTTCAAATTGCATCCTGTTGCTGGCTAATTGTTTACAGAATTATTTCTACCCATGCATAAATTGGCCTAAAAGTCTGAAACATTTTCTTTAGAATTCTTAAAAAAAAAACAGAAAAAAGAAAAACAAATCAGATTAAGAAAAAACAATTCGTTTGATCTTTTTGGCAAACTTTATTTATGTGTACTCAACAATGCCAACAAAAGAAAACAATTCAACAAGTCAAATTTTAAAGGGGATGAATAACTCATAATTTGGCAGTTAGCAAATAACAAGAGTAAGGAAATCCTACAACATTCAGCTTGTTGTCGAGTTTGGATAAAGGATTATATTGTTTTCTATAAGGATTTCTACAACAAAACAACAAAAAAGTATATGTGAACAATAAAGAAGAGAAACAACAGCATTTATATTGAAAATATGAGCTAATGAGGTTTATTTTTTGTATTAAATAATTTAAAGAAAAATTTTTAAAATAAAATATGAAAATAAAAATATCTAAAGCAAGATCGGGCAAAAATAACACAGTGCCACTAAATCTGAAAAGTTTTAAAGACTGAGTTTGATAGAGTTGATGTATGTTACCTGACCGTCCCCCTGTCCGTCCCCCTGTCTGTCCGTCTATGTAATTTAGTATCGGAATTTTATTTCTTTATAAACATTTCGTTAATACTTTAATGTAAATTAATTTTTTTTCCGATAGGGGGTGACGTATGATTAATATTAATTTTTGAGTTAATAAACTAAAATTTAAATAACTTTTTAATTTTCTAAACTTTTGGTCAGAAGTAAATTATGTTTGAAAGAAATCCTTTAGGAGAACAAGACTGAGATGAAAATTTTATATATTAATCTTAATTTACACAGTGAAACAAAATGAATTTACAAAGTTCTGACAGCAAAGTTCACCGGAGGATAAAATATCACGCCTTTATTAAAAATCTTTATACTTTAGGTAGCAGGTGTGATAATTTTAGCATGTAAAACACTTTGAGGAACGTTTTTGTGCACCATTTTAATTTTCTAACTGTGCGCTGTGTGAGACTTGTTCTCCTAATCTTGAGCTAGAGTGAAAAAACTTCTCTTAATCAGTAATTTGGTAGGCTGACATGTTGTGCATAGGAATGTTGTTATTCCTTAATTGCAAGGATTTTCAAATTTTCTCAAGTAACTCGTTATACAAATTAAAAAAAAGAGAAAATTTGTAACTCCCATTATAGCAAAGGCCGGGTAACTTCTTCATTTGTGTATAGAGTGTAGATCCAAGAAGAAATTAAAAACCGAAAGTTTTTAATATTAATCATGTTTTTCTTAAATGATTCCTATTAAATTCCTGTCAAATAGCGTTTAAAATGTTATAGTTATCTAAGTTTTTTTTTTTTTTTTTTTTTTTGGGCGGTGAAGAGATGTGCTGGCTGCACCTGGGGCTTGAGCCCAAAAATGATCATGAGGATCTATACAATGATTGTCAGACCAATTATTACGTACGGCGCAATTGTATGGTGGCAGTAGACTCTCCAGACTACGGCGAAGAATAAACTCTGCAAGGCTCAGAGAATGGCGTGTCTTTTTGCTACAGGTGCATTGAGGCCTTGATTGGGTTAACTCCTATCCAAATCTTTATAAGATCCTCTGCGGCAATGGCAGCTTATCGGATGGGTATCGGTAACTCTGCTCGCTGTGTTGGCAACAGGCATTCATCGATCCTGAATACATTGTCCTGCAGAAAGCTGTTAGGAATGCCTATCGATAGGATAATCTGTGAACTAAGGTTTAACAGGAGATTCAATGTCACAATTCCGCTTAGGGCCACGTGGGAGGGTAATGGTCACTCTGTGGATTCCAGAAGTTTGTGTTGGTATACGGATGGATCCAAAACTTTAGGCACTGGAGTCTGTGGACCCAACGTGAAAATCTCAGTGCCCATGGGTAAATGGCCCACGGTATTTCAGGCGGAAATACAGGCAATCACCAAATGTGTTCATATTAATTTGAGCAGAGGCATTAAAGGCGCGCATATGCTATCTTTTCCGATAGTCAGGCAGCCCTTAAGTCCCTAGTTTCATGGGAATTCCGTTCTAAGCTTGTTTTAGTGTGCTTTGACTCACTACAGAAGCTATCGGTATGGAACAAGGTTTCCATTTACTGAATACCTAGCCATAGCGGTCACCCGGGTAACGAGGTAGCGGATGAACTGGCCAAGAATGCCTCTGCCGCTCCTCTTATAGGCCCAGAGCCCTTTTGTGGCATAAATTCGTCGACTGTAACTACCCTAATCAGAGAGAACGACATTTCGACCGCTAAGGAAATTTGGGTGACCTCTCCCGGTCTAAGGCAGGCCAAATCTTTGTTACAGCCATTTTCATACAGTGGCATCCTGAATTTCAGCAGGAACGACTTAGGGCTAGTTACTGGTTTTCTCTCCGGTCATTATGGACTGAACTACCATCTTTGGAAAAGTAATCTAGTTCGCTCACCCTTGTGCCGTTTATGCATGGAAGAGGATGAGACAACGGCCCACATTCTCTGTGAATGTATAGTCTTATGTAATAATAGAATTCTTTCTGAATTTATGTGTTCGGATGATATTAGGCGGGCTTCTCCAAGCTCTGTGCTGCCTTTCATAAGGAGAGTCATTCAGAGCTTGGTTTAATTTAGATATCCATGGCACAAAAGATCCAATAGGTGTCTCAGTGCCGGTCCTTGGACCAGATCTATTCACTTTTCTATTCTATTCTATAAGTTTTTGTTGGTTAACCCAATAATTAATATTAATCATACGTCACCCCCTATCAGAAAAATTCTAAAATGGCTTTTAATTCGTAATGATTAACGAAATGTTTGTAACAAAAGAAAAATCCGACTAAAAACTGCATACACCGACATACAGACGGATAAACTTACAGTACGTATTTAATAAAATTTTTAAACAGCGAGATATATTTCACATAATAACCTTTAATATAAAATAAAATTTCTCCAAGGCAGTCTATAAAGGGTTAATACGGATTTTACAGAGAGATTAGAGAGCTGAATTTACTTTATTTAGCAAATCTATAAATCAGTCGTTAATCTGTTTAATGTGTCGCGCTTTTCAGCTACATTTAAATATTAGTTTGGATAAACTAATCCTACAATTATTGGGAAGTTTTTTTGCAGTATTTATTAAACATTAAATTTCTTTCTATCAAATACTATTGCCTGATTTTAGGCTGTCAGTTATCTGCACTTAACCACAAGTTTTTCTTAAAAACTTAACTTTAATTAAAAAAAAAAAACTTTCAACTTAAACTTTAATAACAAGAGCTACAAATATTTATTGATAAAACTTTTGTGGCTTTAATTATAATTTTATTAATAATTGTCTTTAACGTATTTGCTGGTTTAAAGTTTAACTCTAAAGAAAAACATCAAGTTTTTTTTTTTCGTAAAAACTTTCCACAAATGAGACATTAAACATTAAACTGATGGCTTTATTTATAAACTTAAAAATGTTTTTTATTTTTTTTTTCTATAATTTAAATGTTCAATACGTTAAGTTTGCTTTCTTTATGGGATTTCTAGCTTTGCTAAAGTTATGCATTTCTGTATTTAATATATTTTTTTTTTTTATTTTTTGCAGTCTTTCAAAAGCGCATTGCAGATATCATTGAGACATTTATAAGGTTTTTGTTTGGGGCTTGATAAAGTTTTCTTCACTAAAATGCCTTACAAATGACAGTTTAAGACTAAGAGTTTTTTTGTTTGTTTTTTTTTTCTTCTTAAGAAATCATTAAATTTGCATGTTTTCGGTAAATGCAAATAAAGTCAATGTATTAATGAAACAAAGACCGTACAATTTTGTTGCTTTATTTATTTTACGAGATATAGACATATTTTTTTTTTTTGTTTAAAAGCAGTTTCTAATGGCTTTCTTTTTACTTAAATATACACTTGCAGTCAATTGCAATAACTGGATAGTTTTGCTTGAAATGTTGTTTTAAAATCTGTTTTTTTTAAATTAGGAAATTTCCATTAACACAAAAGAGTTATAAGGGATTTTCTATAATAATCCCGAAAT
Source organism: Lypha dubia (assembly GCA_947311025.1). Classification (NCBI taxonomy): domain Eukaryota; kingdom Metazoa; phylum Arthropoda; class Insecta; order Diptera; family Tachinidae; genus Lypha; species Lypha dubia. The sequence goes on along the minus strand of OX371262.1, from coordinate 3,819,569 downwards.
TAATATTAATCATACGCCTTCAAATTTAAGCACAGTCAAAACACGCATCATTTTAATATTATTCATACGACCTGGAGAACAAATAATTTAAAAATGTAAAAAATATAAATTTTAATAATATTTTTAAACTCAAAATTTGCCATAAAAAATTATAAATCATTCGTTGAATAAGCCTCTCAATAAATGGTTTGTTTCATAGAATTTTTGATTGCCTCCCTAAAAGCAGGCAATTGAATTTGTTCAAACGCAATGCACTATTCCCGTACTATCTTCAAACAGAAAGAAAATTTGTAGTACAAATGTAAACCAAATGTTGTTTTTTTTTCCCCGGCTAATCTTCAACTAAGCAGGATAATCGTTACGCACACACATGAAACATATTTCTCTACAAATTATTAACGATTGTGCTCATAGACAGTTTTCATATGTATGTTTTCTCTGGTATGAGTGCATAGCTGTGTGTATTAGTTGTTACTAACGGTGTAATAGTATTTCGCAACAGGATTTCAGGATTTTTAAAAGCCTGCTGTTTGTGTGTGAAACACACACAGTGCTTGTTCTCTTATTTTTTAATATTTTTTTCTTTAATTTGGGCACCCCTAATTATGCCTGTTGATTTTATGTGTAAAACAAGTGAAATAACAAATAATTTAGAGGTAATTGTTTGTTTAAGTATCATATCAAAGGATGATGTTTCAGCAGCTGAGACAGTGTGTCAGCAATTGAGTGCGAGAGAGAGAGAGAGTCGAGGGGTGTGATAAGTGTGTGAAATGTTGTTCTACAAATCTATAAACAGTAAAAAAGTTTTTTTTTCTTATAAATGCGGCGACATTTTTGAATTTCTCAATAAATATTAAGTTAACAGCAATTGAAATAGGAAAATTTTGGAAATGTCGGATGACTAGAAAAAAATTTTATACTCAAACCAATAGGAGTAGTAGTACACGAAACGGCTGAAAAAAAATTTTAAAAGTTTTTGTTGTCTGTTCCACTTATTAAAAGAGAAGTAGCGGTAAAAGTAATGATGTAAATTTAGTGTGGATAAAATTTTTTGTTAGAAGGACAGCCAGAGCAAACAACATTATTTACTTTTTATTTCCAACTGATTTAAACGAAAATTAAGTTACTTGGCGGGGTGTTACTGCAGCCTAAACAAAAATACCATCTAATTTGTATTTATTTAGGAAAAATTTAGGGTAAACAAATGATTTGCTAATTTTTTAAGATTGATATTTGATCCCATATGCATAGATTCGAATATCTTCTTTCAGAATAAGGTTTGAGTTTAAAAATTCCTCAGCAAATAAGAAGGATAACAACATTATTCCGAAACAAGTCCCTAATTAATATTAATCATACGTCCTGTTACACGCAACATCCAACAGGCAGAAGAGAGTTATGATTACCCTCTCACCTTAAACTTAAACTCAGAGCATTATTAAACTTTTAGGCTGCTACGAATCTACGGAAAACAAATCTGAACCTGATCTTAAAAATTTCAATCAATTTATTATTTTGAAAAGTGGGCGGACCCTTTTAAAATTCAATATATAAACGTCTTCAGCTAATTCTATTTAACTGTTTGTCGTGAAAGTTTGCTCTTATCGGGAATAGATGGCGAACATTTTGTTCACGTGAACAAAATTAGAAAATAGTACTCTGACACAATAACAGCAAAAAAATTGCCTTCCATAACTTTAGATTAAGAAAACACATTTCGCGAGAAACTTTTTTTCCCGGTACGAGTGATTAAGTTTCCGTAAGAATCCTATTATGGAATTAGAAAAGTGGACAGTGCCCCCGCCGATACAAAATAAAAATTTTTGTTTAAAAATTTTATCTAAAGCGACTCGTTTGAAACTTTCAACTCACATTAAGTTCCTGCTAATATGAAACATTGTGTGTGGTTAAAAAAGTGGGTGTTGCCACTCCCACAAAAAGTTAATATTAAAGTAAATCCTTGAAAAGCTTTCACTAAAGCTTTTCTTATGAAACTTCACAAATATACTCGTATTTCGTGCTGGTTATTACATTTATTCTGATTAGAAAATTAGGCAGTGCCATGCCTACCTTTTGTACACTACAAAATTTGTGTAACAGATTCTTATGAAACTTTCAATTCACATTTAGTTTTCGTGAAAATATAATATAATGATCAGAAAAGTAGGCACAACTACGCCCAAAAGAAAATAAATAACTTTACCTATCCAGCAAAAATTACTGCTTCGGCCGAAGCAGGTTTGTAAGGAAGAGATGCTTGTTGTTGTTGTGCCTCCTGCTGCGAAAAGCGCTACGAACATGTATGATATTTGTTCGCGATGTCCCACTTTGGAGCTCTTGTTTTTTACATAAAAGAGCGCTTTTTTCTAATTATCCAAAATGCGCTAAAATCAATTTTGAATTATCTGAATTATACCTACGTTTTACCGCGTCATCTACTAACATACATAATTCATCTGTAGGCAAATACACAATTATTAATAAATAAGAGAGGGAGAGAGAGGCAGAGATCATATAAATGAAATTTTATCTTCCATTCGCTGTTTACTCTATTATTCGTGTCAATTAAATGTAAATAGCCGACCAACTTCAAAGTGCTTAAAAATAAGTTTAGCGATCTCTCTGCCTTCATTTTGTGCAGCTTTGGAAGCGCTTCAAAACAGCGCATCTCGAAAGCATGAAATTTAGTTCCAGAAACATAATAATTTTTTGCTGGATAACTACTTCGTAATTCAATAGATTCTTAAGAAATTTGGAAATGTCGGTTTTATTCTACAGCTTTTTTCCACAAACTTTAGGACAAAAACATTTGTGTGCTGTTTTAAATAAAACACAACAATTATCTATTCACTTTAGTGGAAAAGGAATTATAAAATCTTTTTCTTCTAATTTTAGCATCTCCTTGTAGTCTGCAAAAAAAAAAAAAAAACTTTGTGTTAAAACTCCTGTAATATTATATTTTTCTTGGAAAATACAAAATATTTTCTACTTTTATAAGCCATAATAAGATTACGTTAATATTAAAGTATTAAGAAAAAAGTTATTGATGGGAAAGTGCTGTAATTGTTAATGAAAAGGCGATCAAGAAGACACAAACATTAAAATGAAATTTTAATCCTTTCAAGAAGATTGTAGAAACAAAACCCCATTTCACCTTTATAGAAGCTGTATTGGGACGTATTGTGGCATAGTGTTTATGCTTGACCAAACAACAACATAAAAAAAAAAATAAAAAATGCGCCTTAAAATATGTCTTAATTCTTCTTGTAATTATTTGTGGGTTTGTAATTTATTTTTTATATAATATTTTTTTCGAACGATAAATATTTAATAATCAATTATTTACACGCAATTTTCGTTAAGGATCTACTAGTTTCTATAAAAGTTCTATACAACAAAAGTATAAAATTACGAAATGGTGATAAGCTAAAAGCGTATTAGAGGTAACAAATTAATGTTGCATTGTTTTAGGCTTCTAATTTATATAGTAATCTCATATAAACATAAATACATTATAAATCTATAAAAATGTAAAATTAATATATTTTTCTCTTTATTTCCAGGTATTCCCATCATGCTCGAATTTAAAAAAGCCATTAAAATTGTGAAATGTGTATTTAAAAAAAATATGTGCACCTTTAAGGTTGGCTTTCCCTACCCGATATTTTTTAACGTTCCGTTTGCTATTTTTATTTTTCGTGCTAATGATTCTTCGTGTAACACGGTAACGAATTTTAAACATGTAACGGTATTTTAAAACGTATATTTGCAGTAACGGTTATAAAGTCACGGTAACGGTAGTGATGACAAGTTTAAAGTGTTTTTCGGTTAGTGTTGTGTAGCAATAGCCAGCCTTAGCACAAATTAGTAAGGCCCACATTTACAGTCTTTAGTTAACTAATGATGATAGCTTAACTCATTGTATTTGTATAAAAAATCTTTGGTTAAACCATTGTTATTAGTTAACGAAAGACTGAAAATTTGGTCCTAAGAAAAGAGCCATTAAAAAAAAAGTGTATCAAAGTTTTCTAATAAAAAAAGTGAAAATAAAATTAGTGAATTAAATTAGATGTGATCATGAGGAAGATATCCACTCAAATAAATTGGTAAGTTTTTTTAATTATTTTTTTCTAATTCATATGAAAGATTGATATTTAATAAAACAAGCTTGAAGCTTAAATTATTGCCAACAACACTGTATAAAGAAAAATCTATAAAACATATAACTAATGTATAACGCTGCCTAAAAATATGCAATACTTTTTAATTACAGCTTTTCTATATTAAAAATTTGATTTTCAATTAAATTTATTTTAATTCCAATTTCAATTTCGATTATGATTCAAAATTATGAATTCTTTTTATTGTTTCAACAACTTTTAACATTTATTTCAAGTAAAACTGACAATTTGATAAAGTTGATAAAATAAATAAATAAATTTTGTCTGCAAATTGCGTGTTGCTCCTGAGGCCATCAAATTAAAAATGTGTTTTTTTCCTCAATGACTTTCCTATGAAATTGCATGTTTTTGCATAGAAATTCAAACAAGGAAACAATGAAAAAAAAAATCTAATGTTTAAAGTTCAGACTGATTTAAAAGCAGGATAAAGGAGCTGCTAGTTTTATACAAATAAATAGGTGCAATAAATAGGGCAGTATAAAACTATAATACATATTATGGTGACAAAAAAAATCACATTGGTGGTATTCAGTGTGTGGTGCGAACAGCACACAGCAAGTGCAAATAATTGAAGCTCTTTTGTAAAATACACAAACAAATAGTATAGAATTTCCATTAGATTTGATCAAATTTCATATTTTGCATTTTCTCTTTCCTAATACCTTTTGCGCCACACACTGAATACCACCATGGAAAGTAAAATGTTTTGCAAATGTATTGCAATCTTTTGTGCTTAAATAGTTTAATTAAATTTATTTTCTTGTTATAAAAAAAAAGAGATATAATCATGGTAGAAAAAATTTTATAACTTTACTGGTGCATCAAATTCTATTTGTTGGGAATATTTAAGGATTCTTATAGGCTCAAAGTTTATAAAACAAGTTTTAGAGTAAATATCAGCAAGCTTGCATAAGAGGCTTTGTAATTTTTCAAAGTGTTGTTAAAAGCTACTAATGATTTTGCATAATCTCTAATAAAATATATACAGACATGCTACATAAGCATATATTTTTTTTTAATAAATCGCTAAAATATTCTATGCAAAAATCTTAACTTATTTGTTTAAAAATAGTTAGACCAGCAGTTTTTAAATTTCTTTAGCTTAAAATATTTTAAAATAGTTTCAGGCTTAAAATTTAGCAAATTAAAAAAAAGATTGCATAGTTTTAGGCTTTAAAAAATTTAATTTATTTTTTTTGAGACATTGTTACTATAGTTTTAGATAAATGTGCATGCCATATTGGAATCTCTTTCATAAATTACTTTAATAAAAATTTAACATATATTTCTTTAGTTTTAGTAAATCTACACCAACTTTTCTTAACAACATTTCAAAATAATCTTTGCTTAAAAATTTAGCAATGTTAAAAATTATTGCATAATTTCGGGCTTAAAACACTTGCAATACTGTTGAATACAAGAATGTGGCGGTTTTGGAAAATTTTTCAAAAAGTGTTGCACACCAACAGGATAAAAAGAAATATTTTTCAGGTTTTACTACTGCTACATATATTTTTATAGCTTCACAATAGCTCTAAAATTGTTTAATAGCAAAATTTTAGATTAAAGAAATATCTTGAATTTTAGGACAAGGCATAGTCGAAATATACTAACCGTAATCAGGCTGAATATCTAAGTGGTTATATTAAGATACCACCTTAATACAAAAATAAAAAAAAGTAATTTTAACTGCTTAAATAACTTTTCGTGATGGTTTTATAATAACAGGCACATCTTTTAATTTCAACACATGTTCAAAAATTCAACCACAATAATTAAAAATACTACAAAACATGAAAATGATTTTTATACTGGAAAAAAAAAACACGTAAAGTAAACTATTACACATGTTAAAATAAAGTTATTTCCACCCGTTTGATAATAAAACAAAAAAATAATGAATTTATATCGTGGCCTTAAAATGTGGACAACAATTGTATTCCTAAAACAGTTCACTTAATTGTTAAATTTTTGTGTTGCATTTCCTCATAAATATACCGCCATTTATGGGTTTGTCAATGCTAAAATCTATAATTTACTATTTAACTTCTATTTATATTCAACTATTTTGATTTACTGAACTCCCATTGCAAGTTCTACTTTCAAGTGTGTCAAATTTTCTCTTATATGTCTTGCATAGTTTCTTAGGTTAACTAAATTTTCTTTTCTTTTCGAAATTAAAGAGGCCAAACAGCCTCTTTGAGTTGGAAACGCACGCACGCAAACACACCCACTCGTATATTTGCAAACCTATAAAATGTACTCGTAATGCGAAAAACGGAAGTGTCAGTTTGTTGTGGTTGTAAGAATTGTTGTTTGTGTGTGTGTGTGTGTGTGTGTAATTTGTTTGGCATAAATCTCTTAATTTACCGACAAACCGGAAGTGTCATCTCTCTTGAAGGACTTTCTAACAGGAGTTCATAACTTAAAGGTCAGTTAGTGTTTATGCATATTGTCCAATATGTTGTTTTTCTCTCCCACCCTCTCTCTACCTGTCTTGCTCTTTTGCATTCACTCGTTTTCTAGCGATGATTGTTGTTGCTTTTTGAAGGTTTGATGATTTGTTTTTGTTTACTATTTTTAGGGGGGCTGACTGAAAAATTTTCTACGTAAAGTGTTGCTTTTTGCGGCAAAGCCTGTATGTACTCAACAAGGAGTAGCTGTAATAAATTCAATTTAAGCACTTTGTGTTAAAACAAATTTCAATTCAGTTAGCACAAACATATGTACATACTCGTACATTGGAAGGGAGTGTGGTATGCATTTGAACTATTTAAATCTTAAATACTCTAGATAAATGAGGAAACAATTATTTTTCAATAAATTTTTTTGCAACCTTCAAATATACTTTCATATGAAACAAATGTTCTCGCCTAAAAATATACTTTAAAAATTTAGATTTATGACTGCATTATTTAACACTTGTATGATTGACTGATTTTTTCCTTAAATAAAAAAAAAAACGTGTCAAGTCGTTTGACAACAAATGCCTCATTTTAAAACACTTCATCTCTATATTTTTTTCTGTTGCTTGTGGCAAAACTAAACTACAATAAATTCTAATCGTTTGCAATGTTGAACGAAATGATGAGCCAGAAAAAAAGTGGAAGGAAAACACTTGTAATAATCTCAATTAGAAAAAAAACTATACGACACTTTAACATTAATGTCAACATAAAGAAAGCATACAGGCGAACGGGAATTTATCATGAGTATTAAACGAACGACAATGACATAAAACAGCAGCAGACATACATATAGCTAGTATTAGGTGTGAAAAGGAAATCAAGCATTTTTCGGTTAAGACAGCGATAGAAAATATTTCCAGCCCCCCTATTTTTTTACATTTTCACTCAATTTAAAGAGTTTTGTTTACAAAACCTTTATAATATGTTGTCTTATTAATGAGCTTAACGTAGAACATACATAATGATTTTTTCTTTTCTTAGCTAAAATGAACTTGTAATACTGTTTTCCAAAAATTTCAAATACAAAATTATTCAGTAATTTTTATTAAATTCATGTCATTTTAAAGCATAAAGAGAAAACTTTTTCTTGAATGGAAAAAATGCTTATTTTGCATGTTAAATTATTTATTTAATGTGTAAATTGGCATATTTTTGTATACAACACACAATTACTGTTGATTTAGTTGCTTATTGAAACAGGAATTTGTAACAAATGCAAAATTGCAAGAGGAAAGAGGGTGAGACAAGTATGAAGAAAAAGGAGCAGAGCAAAAAAAAAAAAAAAATCAATACCAAAGAAATTTTGTAAACAACAAAACTGAAATTATAATTAAATCCTAAAAATATGCAAAAAATTTGCTAATAGGTATTTCTTAGAAATTTAAAAGAAAGTGTTGCCTCATTTTAGGAGACTACGTGAAATCTTTGAATAATTTTAGGCTGGCGATTAAAAGTTAATAATAAGAATAAATTCTAGTATAAAAAATATTTTATTTCGTAAATTTATTCTGTCGGGAATATTTTTTTGTAAGTTCTGTTTGAAAATACTTATACTACAACTAAATCACATGTGTATGTAGTTGCGTACGTCTGGAGAGGAAATGAAGCAGACTAAGTTTTTAATGTCAAGACATGAACTTAAATGGAAATTAATATTAAAATGCAATTTTCTTAAATGCAGTAAACTTAATCCTTTTGCGTCGTGTCTTCTACTACACAAAGAAATAAAAAAATAGTTTATTTGGTTTAAAAAAAAATAGTAGTAGAAATACTACTTTATAAATATTGCTTAATCAGAATATAAAATTAAAATATAACTAAAACCAAGCAATATACATATATAAATTTTAAATTGACCTAATATAAAAAAATGTAGTATATCTACTACTTTTTCTCATTAACATTCTTTTTTTTTTTTTTTTTTTTTTTAACAGAACAAGTAATAATAATTATTAATATATGAATTTTTTTTTTTAAATTAGCTTATTTCATTACAATGAAGTAGTAGTATATATTTCTACTACATTTTTAATATTAAGCCCACAATTTAAAAATTAAACACAAGTTACAATTACATAATTGTTATTAATAGTTAGTAATTATGTTTGTGCAAGGAAATTTCTCACAGTTTGTTTGTTATACGCTAAATAGTTACTTTTAAAAAGGTAGTATTTCTACTACTTTTATCAAAAGAAAACTAATTAAAGTTTTGAATACATACTAATTTCAACTCAAATTAACTTAATATATATATGTATACTCTGGTCATTTACAATAAAAATCTCAAGTACTTTTTTAATTCAAAAATAGTACTAGATATACTACTTTCTAATACTTTGAGAATGTAAACTAGAAAGAAAACACTAAATTCCTTAACTAATAATAATTAAAAGAACTCGAAAGGTTTTTTCTATTAAAATTCAAAACTTTTGGTTGTTAAATAAAATGGTAGTAAAAATACTACTTTTAGAATTACATACATGTTTATTATTTATTATTAATTAACTCAACTGAATAAAGTATTTCAAACTTTAGCAGTTTTTGTTAAAATTATTATTATTATATATAAATTTGTATCTAAATTGTTAATTTTTGGCTTTATATTAAAAACGTAGTAGAAATACTACTAGTTTAAATGGATAACAATTTCAATTTTAAAACAAAAATTAAATACATATATTAAGAAAATTTAATACTATTTCTATTTAAAAATTTGTCTTACCAAACGGCTATTGAGAAATAGTACTAGATATAGTACTACTTTTCTCCCAAAAAATTGTTTTTTAGTGACAGAAATTAATATTTTTCAATAGAATAGTAATATGAATTAAATAAAATTTTTACGAAATATGTAGTAAAAAAATTTACTACAATTTTTTGAAGAAAATAAAACAGTAAGAATCGAAACATTTTTTCAAAGTTGTTATTAAGTAATAAAAAAAGATTTTCTCTCTTAAACCAAAAAAAAAAGTTTTATTCAAGTAGCAGATATACTACTTTTTTCACATTTGATTTTTTTAGTTGAGCTCAATGCTGCCATATTTTTTTTAAAACAAACTGCAAATTTATAAAAAAAAAACCTGATTTTCCAGTTAAAAACTGCATATAGAACAAATACCAAAAAATTTATTGTTTATTTAATATATTTTATATCTAAAAAAACTGATTTACGTACAAAAAACCCAAATTTAAAACTGCTCAATGCTTTGAAAAACTGCAAAAAACAGATAAATCTGCACATTTGGCAACGCTGGTTGAGCTTAAAAAATTTATGGCATTTCTTGTAAGTAGTTATGTGGTTTTCAATAAACTTACTCCCGTGCGTATGATTGTTATTTATGATCTCATAAAAATTAAGCATACGCCATTAATTGAAGCACATATTGATTTTAATTGTTAATTTTTTTTTTTTTTTTGATAGAACTCTAGACATTAATTATATGTATAACCTCTTCTTACATTTGTACATTTCCGTTAAGTTTTCACATAAAAATGCAAATTATTTCGTATGCGTGTATGGTTGTGTGTGTGTGTGTCTGTGCTGGTTGTTTGTTTGATTTAGCAGCGGTAATTGTAAACGGAAATGGAAACTCTTGTATGTTGTCTAAGTTTTTATTTGTCGTCTGACTCTAACTTTAGTTTTGGCATTTTTCTGTCTTGTTTTTGTTGTCGTGTTTTTTTCTTTTTTTTTGTTCCTAAAATAATTTTCGTTAAGCAAAACTTTACATTGAACAACTAACTGCATGTTAGAATTATTGTAGATTTAACTTTGTGTCAAAATAGTATACCACCAGCCCATCAGTACACCAGTCTTTTCGATGGCATGTCATCATCATCAGATTGCATGTTATTTTGTATTTATAGTCATGGTTACATGTAAACTATGGACAAAAAAAAAAAAAAAAGCCAAAAGAACACAAGTTAATTTAATGACAAATTAAATAAATTTATTTGTATGCCCATAAAACGGTAAAGGTTTTAATTTGAAATTATGAAAAGCGTTGAAGAAGAATAAAACTCTTGTCTTTTTTAATAAATGGCAATAGCGGGAACAGTTAGTAGGCAGGAGGGTTATAATTGTGGTTTCACTAACAAAAAAAAAAAAAAAAAAAAATAAAATATACACAAGTTTTTCTTGTTATTTTTTTTTATTGGAATTTATATTTAGAAGTTTATTTTTTACCAGTTACCTTAGAGCATGTCCTTGTCAGGAGTAAACATGTGTTGCTACTATGCAAATTTGACAATCAAATATATGTATGCAAATGTTTGTTAAAGCATGAATAAATCAAGGGTTTTTATTTTGAAAATCATTGCCAGTATTTATGATTTTGTTTAGAAAAAAAAAAAAAAAATACTTGTTGATTTACATTTTAAAAAATATTTTTGGAAAAGTAAACAATACAATTTTACAAATACAATTTTAATTTCGGTTAATATCGAATGCCGTAATTTGGCCCCAGAACTTTATATAAAGTTACGAAAACAAAAATCTTTATCTCCTTTGAAGGACATTAGTGGCGCTTAAATAGATCGTCGATTTAATTAAAAAAAAAGTTTATCTCGATTTTAAAAGCTTTAAAATATTGTTATTCTAGTTCTTAAAAGTTAAGTTAAATAAAAAAAAAAATTATAAAAAAATAGTAGTAAAAATACTACTATTTTTTTAATGCCTAAAAAAGGAACTTTATTGCATTTGGTAAATATTTAGGCCATTCTAACTAAATTTTTTAGTGTCATACAAATTTTCTCTGCTCAGAAATTAAAATTTAAAAATTTCATTTGTTTGGGTTACCCACAAACAAACGTTCTCTCATTAACTCCTTGTTCTACTTTTACTAGAACATACTAGTATGTTGCTTTAAAATTAATAAGTCCTTTTTTTCTCGGCTATGTGTATATGAAGTTCTACTTGTGTTTTGTGTTCCTTTCTGAAAATCAACGGAAGTAGTTGTTGTTTTTTTGTATGAGTTTGTCAACGTTTAACCATCGCATACACACATAGTTATTGTTTGCTTTAGTCAAGTTGTAATCAAAACATACAAGAAGACAAAAAAAAATTTTTTTATATTTAGTTTTCTTTTTAAAGTTTCTTTTGCAGTTTTTAGTTTTCATTTTTATTCGGTGGCTCTTCTTTTCGAAGCACAAAGACAACGAAAAAAAAAAGAAAAACAAGAAAAAATGTGACACGATATAGTACCAGACACCATGTGACTCGAGCGTTGTTGTGTATAAACATACGAAAAGTCTGTAATAGTTCACTTTTGTTTTAAAAATAACTGAGAAATAATAGCAACAACACCAAAAAAAATTACACACAGCATGAAGACAAGAAGTAACTTGTCAACATATGAAAGCAGACAAATAACAGCAACAAGCCACAGGCTCATTAAACAAAGTCATTCGAATCCTTAAGGCTAGCGAGAGAACCAAACCAAAAAAAAAAAAAAAAAAAAAAAGTGAAATTAAAGCTTAAACCACTTTTTCTCTATGGGAGAACCTTAAAAATAATAAATGTCTTCTTTCCAGCCTGACGGTATTTAGTTTTAACGAGAATCGAATCTGTATCATTAAAGAGTGGCTGGATTAATTTTTAATTACCAAAGATTTTTCATTCTCTCGTTGTCTTTCGGAAAGTTTGCCTTTTCTGCTGATATTCTTAACTTGCCACCAGTCGTCTCTTTACCACAAGTACCCACATAAGATTTAATATTGTGGATATTGAAAAGGCCATTACTTGTCTAAACACAAAAAAAGCCCCAGGTATTGATAAAATAAGCAACAAAATACTTCAAGAACTACCTTATGTTGCAAAAAGAATAATACTATTAATTTTTAATGGGATTTTACGGCTGCATTACTATCCAACAGAATGGAAGGTTTCGATGATTACTATGATACCAAAGCCCGGCAAGGATCATACAAAGGTAGAATCCTATCGGCCTATTTGCTTATTGTCTAATATGTCGAAATTTTTTGAAAAGCTGTATATGAGCAACTTGACTCCTATAGTGACAAGCAATGGATGTATTCCAGATCATCAATTTGGTTTTCGCAGACAACATAGCACTATTGAACAAACTCACAGACTTGTGAATATTGTTAGAGACACTTTTGAAAAAAAGAATTATTGCTCTGCGCTCTTTATTGATGTCGCACAGGCTTTTGATAAAGTATGACACGAAGTCTTGTCCACAAATTAGCACAAAATCTACCCGCAAACATCGTCAGGCTATCTAAAGGAACGAAAATTTGTAGTTAGGGAAGGCAATTTTTCAAGCGCCCCGCAGTCGATTGAAGCCGGAGTCCCTCAAGGCAGTATCTTCGGTTCTTTACTTTATTTAATATATGCCTCTGACTTACCGTTAAATAGTATCATTCACACGTCAACATTTGCTGATGATACGGCTTTCCTAAGCGTTCATGAAAATCCTGTAGAAGCTTCCCGGAATCTAAAAGGGTACATCTCAAAACTGGAAACATTTCTTAAACAATGGCGGATAAGAGTTAATGAACAGAAATGCCTATACAAATCAACACCGGGATTATACCGCAACACACTGTAGTCAAATATCTAGGCGTTCATCTTGATCGTCGTTTAGCATGGAAATCGCATATAAACGCAAAGTTGACACAAATGAAATTAAAAGCAGCCCAAATGAATTGGCTTATTGGAAGAAATTCTATACTAAGCCTAGACTGTAAACTTCTACTATACAACGCGATCGTGAAACTAATATGGTCCTATGGAATCCAGATACGGGGCACTGCCTCAGCATTGAGTGTAGAAAAAATTCAAAGATTCAATAAATAATAAAAGTTAAAAAAAAGTAGTATTTTTACTATTTTATTAAAAACCAAAAGCTTTCAATTTAAACAAAACATGTTACTTTCACTGCCATCTTTTAATTGTAATTATAAGTTGCTAATGGATTTAAGTTAAGTCTTTGGAGTCGTTTCGATTTTCTATATACATACATATTTTTTTAATGAGGTTATGAATTTTCAGCTGATTTAAAACTATTCGAAACATTTTCGAATTTATATGAATAATGAATTTTAGTAAAATTTTCAACTTCTGTATGAATATAAAATTATCGTAAATTAATTTGTTTTTAGGGCAAAAGTTTTTTAGGTCCACTTTAAAGGGTTAACATTATATACTTGTCGTCCAACAAAGAAACACTATATCCTTTTAACACACTAAATATAAACATTTAAAAGCGGAAACTTAACAGTGATATTAGTGTGTAAGTGTTGATTTGAGCACTTTCTAGCTTTTAATGCAACAAAAGTGAAGAAAAAAACCAACTGAAAGATTGTAATAAAAACCAGTGTTAAACAATAATTTGTTGACCACTGAAAATGCTTTACAACACCAACAACATTAACTGTCATGTTTTAACATGCATTTTCACATGTCCTACTATTTGATCAACTCTATACTGGGAGAATGGAACAAATGTAACAAGTTTTGGCCCAATCTTCACCCAAAAAAAGAAGAAAAAAATCACTACAACTCTATACACGACATAGTCGACATGCAAGTATGTACGAGTATTACGAAGAACAAAAATCTATGATAGAAATGAATGTTGGTTTTGAGCAAACATTGAAAAAATCCACAGTCCTTTGTCATTTGCTGCTGGCTTTTCAACAGAACACAACATACCTATTCTTTATTCTTTTTTTTATTTTTTGGCACAACTTTTAAATTGTTTAGAAGCAATACCAACACACTGGCAGCAACAACCAAAAGACAGAGTACGAGAGAGCAATAAAACTTCTTGAGTATACCAGCTATTATATGTTCACATGTGTGTGTTATGGCGAAACAAGTGCGTACTTGTTCGTACATGCAAGTGTTTATTTATTTAAAGGAGAATACAGGTATGAATGCTCGTATAGACATACTTTACCTTTGCTTGTTGCTTGATTTAACCTCGTGTAAACAATTGTCGTCATCGTTGTCGAGTGTGTCGTCTTCATTTTTATAATCGTTGTTTTTTTTGTGTGTGTTTTTGCTGTTGTTTATTTTCATTCTTATGCTCGTACTTTTACTCCGAACGGTTGTGATTGATGTTTTATTGTTGTCATACATTTTAAGCGCAAATAACAACAACTTCACACAAACACATACATACAACATACGAGGACATTTCTTTTTAACCGCAATAACAACAAAAATATGAAGAAAAAAATATTATTACCAGCAACAAAAGACAATGTTGAAAATTTCTACTCTCGTTCTTTCTTCAAAGTTTCAAAGGCAGTGATTTGTATGTTTGTAAGTTTATGTACACAACAGAGAGTGGTTATGTTTGCAAAGTTTAATCGATGTCAAATCGAATTACTTTTGTGGTAGTTCAAGTATGTATGCATGCATGCATTAATATAAAAAAGTATGTGTGTGTGTGTGCGTTTGTCCATGTTAAAAATAATGTTTATTTTTTACTTAAAAGAATTTTATTTATTTGAAAATATTCTTGTTGTTTACGGCAATAGAAAAAAGAAGAAAAATAGCAAGACAGTAAACATAGCAAAAGATTCTAACATATGTTGCTAAGATAACAGCCTAAATGTAGGCAAAATATTTGTTTAATAAATTTAAAAACTTTCGAAAACGCATTAGATAAGTTAAAGATGTCAAAATGCAAAAGGTAAAAACTAATATTATTGCTTGCTTGATAACTTTAACAAAGCAACCTAAAAATCTTTGAAACAAAGTGAGAGTTATAAAAAAGTATTAAATTTTTTTTTAAGAAAATGTTTTAAAACTTTAATTTTAAAAATTGTTTGCTCTTAGTTTTAGTAATTTATTTGTATATAAAAAGTTCAAAGTGTTGTTACAGGTTGCCTATCAAGAACTTGGTCCTTATTTTTATCCTAAGATGAAAAGTGTCCGTTTAAAAATTATTTTTGTTAATTTCTTATCAGGACCTACCTGTGTACCAAATTTCAAAGAAGGGGAACTGTTGTCCCCCATGTGAAAAGTGCCCGTTTAAAAATTATTTTTATTAATTTCTTAGCAGGACCTACCTGTGTACGAAATTTCAGTTTTCTAGCTATACTGGATGTGCCCTATACAAAGATAGGACACCATAGTCGCCTCAGATGAAAAGTGTCCGTTTAAAAATCATTTTCGTTAATTTCTCACCAGGACCTACTTGTGTACCAAATTTCAGCTTTCTAGCTATACTGGAAGTGCCCCGTTCAAAGAAGGGGCGTGATTGTCCCCCAGATAAAAAGTGCCCCCTAAAAAATATTTTAGTTAATTTCTCATCAGGACCCACCTGTGTACCAAATTTAAGCTTTCTAGCTCTACTGGAAGTGCCCCATACAAAGAAGGGGCACCCTAGTTCCCCCGGGTGGAAACTGCCCGTTTTCAGATTTTTCTAGTTAACTTCTCACCAAGACCTACCTGTGTACCGAGTTTCAGCTCTCAAGCCAGTTTACCCAGTGCCCCGTCAATACTGCGACGAGCTTCGAGATGTCCCGATTCAGCAGTGGAGACTTCCATGGCAGATTCAGCCCTGGCGAGTTCATTTGACTGTTTGTTGCCCTGGAAGTTGCTATGTGCGGGAACCCAGATGAGGGTAACAGCAGTCTGTCTACGTTAGTCTGGATAACGCGTCTTTGCACTGGCTAACTAAAGTAGAAAAAGTAGTGTATGACCTTAGAGACAGAAGTGCCGCTTGGCTATCGACAAAGATGCCGACTCTTCCTTGGACACCCCTGTCAATCACAACCCTACACGCCTCCCTTATGGCCAATATTTTTCTCCTGAAATACACTGGCTTCATCAGGAAGTCGGAATGACAGCTTTATTCCAAGGTCCTTCGAGAATACTACGCCCACACCGCAGATCATTCTTGATCCGTCAGTATACATCCTGAAGTTTAAGTCTTTTTCTATGTTTCCCCCCTTCCACTCTCGTCTGAATGGAATAAGGACTTTGAACGTACTGTCAAAGTCCAGATGAAGTACCATGTAATCGGTGGGTTTCCTCAGTGTCGGTGGTAACTGATCTAGGATTCTGGCATGGCCAAAGGTCCTTAATCTCCGTTAAATAAAAGTAGCAAATCTACTACTTTATTTAAAAATTGTATTAGCAAAGTCATAAAAAATTTTATATTTGTATATTAGCTTAGTTGACTATAAAAAGTTTTAATTTTGAAGGAAAAATAGTAGGAAATCTACTTCGTTTTGAAAAATGCTTTACAAACAAAAATTTTCATACACAAACAATGCTTTTAAATATCAGATAAAAATAATTATGAATTTAGAAAATGTAAACAAACGCTGAGTTTATTACATTCACATTATTAAAAAAAAGTTTGATACTCTTTTCTTAAAGTATAAAATTAAAACATGTTAATTAAAATAAAATGTCATACTTAATATGTATTATTTAAGTTTTTATTTTTAAAAAGTATTAAATCTTCTACTATTTTCAGAACGTCAGAAACCTGGCATAATAACCTGCAAGTGTTATTAAATACGACATAGCTCAGTTTTTAACAACATATTTCCCATCTACTACTACGCATTTAGAAAAGGTAGTTAGTAGTTAAAAAAGTTCAAATATCTATTTTTTGGAATATTTTTCTTTAAAAAAATGCTGTAAATATTCTTTTTCTTTCAATCGAAAGAAGAAGTAAAACTGCCAGTTCTTTCAATTCAATTCCAATTGGTTTCCTATACAAAATAAATTCTATTTATTTCTTCTTACCCACTTTAAGAAAAATTAAATTTTCTCTATGCACTAAATTACACAAATCTAGTCATACGTACCTGTAAAAAAATGAAATAAAACAATAAACGTAATTAATAAAATTCATCACAAATAATATTTTGGTATTATAAATATGTATATGTGTTGCATAAATGCATAAATCTTATAAAAAATATTTATTTCACAAATTAAAACTATAAAATTTTATTTGTAAACAATACAAACAAAACTTTAACTCTTCATTGGAATATATTGTTAATGCTCGTACATACACACTACATACATACTCGTATGTATGCTAGTATATATTTGTTTTGTTATGGGAAGAGGGATATGATTTTTATCTTACAACAATTAAAATATTATTGGCTTTTATTTTTTGTGAGCCGAACACCGAAAAATATGCGACATTAAAGTTGGTCCTATCATTTAGCCAACATATGAATGTATTTGTTATTGAATGTGTGCAGGATTGTATGTTTGCTATTATTTCAAGAGAGGTAGACATGGCAAGAGAGACACCACATCAAACACTAAGATAACGTCCAAAAAAGTCATCAATCAAAATTTATTTATATCTCTGTTATATAAAAAAGTAAATATGAATATTTATGTCTTTAACTTTTTTTATATACAATAGTTGTACATGTGTAGGAATGTATTTGCGTGAGTGTGTGTGTGTGTGTATGTGTATGCGTATGTTGAAAAGGGTTCAATAATTTTTGAGTATGAATATTTTTTTGTGGTTTATTTTTTTTGTGTAGTTTTGGTTGTTGTTGTTGTTGTTTGATATTTGTTATTGTTGATCAAGGATAACAATAAAAATTAAATATATTAATTTTTTTTTCCAAAGCTATTCGTTATGGTCCTGTGGTTAAACATGAAGTTTTTGGGGGTGAGAATATTAGGGATATGCACTAATTATATTTCACATTTACATATATATTTTTTAAATTTATAAAATGTATTAAATGTGTACTACTTCTTTTTAAAAGCAAAGTGCTTCAGGACTTGTTAATCGCATATAACACTTTTTCCATATTCTTTATAAAACGTATTATACATAATTTTAAAGTTTTTTAAAAGTTAGTAGATTTACTACTACAGTGAACTCGCGTTAATGTGAACTTGTAAGCTTATCAAAACCAAGGTGGGTTCACTTTATTGAATTTTTTCACATTTTCGATAGCAATAATTTTCACCACTCTACTAAATTATTTGGTACAATGGAAAAGTCCACAAAAACCAGAAAGTATCAAATCTACTACTAATTTTTTAAAAAGAGCAACAATAAAAATTAAAGGGTTTTAACTTTTTTTTAACTCTTATAATATTTAATTTAAAATCTTGGAAAAGTAGTAGAAATACTACTATTTGCTAATAACGCTATTTTTATACTTATTTTTGCTTCAATACATGCATATTTCATAGTCCATTACTAAAACAGTACTTAATTTGCTACTATTTTTTTTTCAAAGCTGCTAAACATATTAAAATTTCTGCACATTAGAATAGAGAAATAGAAAATTTACTACATATTAAATATTGGTAAAATTTTTTGAATTGTTGTTATAAGTTTTAAAAAGTAGTAGATTTACTTCATATAAAAAATCCATAATTTTTGTTTGTGCTATTATTAGCCAGGTGAATAATTGGATAAATTTTTTTGTATTAAAAAAAATAGTAGTAAGTCTACTACTTTTTTGAAATGTTGTCAAAACCTCATAAATGCTTTTATTTAAGCTATAGAAAATCTGGTGTTAGCTCTACTACAAGTAGATAGTAGATTAAGTACTTTTTATTTAATTTTTTTATATTCAAAATTGTTTTAATGTTGTAACAAAATTTTGTAGAAATTATTTAAGAAGCCATTTGAACAAAACCCTGCTTGCAAAATTTTATAAATACTAAAAAAATTACTCACGTTTTTTTAATGCTATTAAAAAAAAAAAAAAGAAACAATGCTCATTTAACATTCTTATCGCAAGAGAAGATTACCAGATTTAAATCAGCATAAAATGTATAAAGCTTTTGGCAAAACATGACAATCGCATATTAAACTATTAAAAATTTTATGCAAATTTTTTATTAAAAACATGATGATCATATTATTATGATCATGATTTACATAAGTTGTGGGGATATTAAAAATGAAATTGATTGAAAAAACGTGATGTTATGGTGTCAATAATTGACGATGCGCTCGCTCTATGACAACAATCAATAAAGACAAATTCTGAGAACATTTAGTTTATGGTGATCATGAAACAAGAAAGAAATCATATCGTTTAAATCAGCCAGAAAATAGTTAAATATTTTGTTATTTGTTGGCAATACAACATTAATATTATTGTGGTTATTTTATATTTTATCTATACAATTTCATCTTGACATGATAAATTGTAACGCATTGTGATTCTTTTTACGTTGCAGTTGTTGAGTTTTGTGCATTCAAATGTGAAACATTTTATAAGCACGCATTTTTTTTATTATTGATGAATACTTTTTTTGTGTATCCCCCTAACTCTAGTACCAGTCTCAGTCATCATTCTCTTACTTTATCTTTGATGGTGCATCTGACGTTAAACGTTTGTCAACTATATATAAACGATTAAATTGCTTTCTTACTTAACTCTTGCAATAAAATATTGTTTTAAACGTACTCGTATATTTATGACAAAAACTAACAAGTTACAATTTTCTTTGAAATCATTGTAATAAGATCAAACTTGCATGATATCACTGCCAACAACAACAACTGCAAAGAGTTGTTAGTCTATGTTAAAGAAGATACCAATTACAAGCAAAGCGTACACAAACAATTTGGAATGTGTAGAAGGTGAATGACTGCTGCGTATTATTGCAATTATAAATAAAAGGGAAGAAGGTAGTTGGATAAATTTTGTGCCAACTCTTTTTCTTTGTTTTTGTAGATTTTTTTTATTGTAATTGCAGTCAAATGTTATAATTTTTGTGTATATAACATATTTTACTTATTATTAACTGGAACAATTAAAATTTTTGTAAAATAAATTAAGATGCCAAATCTACTACTATTTTCTAAGCTTATAATTAGCCGAAAATTTTACAATAATTGCAGTTTTTGGTTAATAATTATGGTTAAAATATAAAAAAGCATTATAAAAAAAAGGGAGTAAATTTACTACTTATTTAAAATAGTAATATTTGTTCTAAAATTCAAAAGATCTTACTTAAGTATGAAGTTTAAAATATACTATTTCTTTTTTTATTCTCTAAATATTCACAAAATTTAACTTTTTTTAAATTTATTTTTAAACTAAACCTTTTTTTCCTTTTATTTTCAGGTAAGTTTGACAAAATTCTACCACCTAAAAAAAATTACTCAAATTGCATACTTCTTGCTTAAAGAGTAAGTAAATATTAGAATTTTATGAAATTTATTTAAATAATTTTTGGGCTTGATAAAAACGCATATAAATATTTTGTTAAAATTATAAGACTTAAACAACAAGTTGTTAACAAGATAAGCAGACATCTAAACAATTTTAAAACGCGTTAATATTTAACCAACGAACAAATTTTGAATAGCAAATTGATTAGAAGAGGGAAATCAAATGAAAGAGATCAAGGCAAAGATTAATGGCCGCTTGAAGAGAGGAGAGAAGGAAATTCAGCTCAAATAAATTAATGCGCGAAATTTATAAAATTCAGCAGCTGCTGGCAAAGAAGCAATTCAGCTACTGGTTAAACAAGACAACTAGAAACTAGAACTAATTTCCACTATTTCGCTTTTAAAATTTAACAGTTTTAATGGTTGTCATTCCCCTGGATGTTCGCTGTTTAAATTCTGCCAACTTCCTTCGTTTTTTTTTTTTATTCAATAAATTTATCTCACTTAATTACAATATTTATTAACTGGTTATTTATAAATTTTTCAATTGATTTGCCAAGAACTTGCAATTAATTTATGTATTTTTAAATATACAATAATTTTCCGTATGCAAAAACAAAAACATGATAAAATCAATTGTAATAAATCAAATATCTGACAGGCAGCGGTCGTAAGACAGTGGTGGTAAACTAAGAAGGGCTCTAAATCATTAGTTGTCGTAAATACCAGACCCTGACTCACCTTTTTGACACTCTTTTATTTTGCTATTCATTTGAACTTGTCCATAGATCTTAACACTTGTTGTTTGAGGTGTTAATCTGAACTGACTGCACCTCTAAACTTCCATCAAACATAATTTGTTAAATCTGAAATCAGCAAACAAATGACTGTTTTGTTTTGTTTTGTTCAAGAAATCGTGACAAGTTTCCTAAAGCTCCATCAGTTTTACAATTACGAAAAGACTAAAAAAAAAAATTCAATTAATAAAATTTTCTGTATTATTTTAAAACTATTTTATGACACCCCTTGTTGTAAATGTGTACAACACCAATTGACCTACTAAAGCGTATGCAGCATTTAACAGAAAAATCTTAGAACGCACGCAAAAATAAATGCCTGTTGCACTGCACTATGGCTAATTTGAAATCTTGAAATGAAAAATCAGCGGCAATTGATTAACAAAGAGCACAAAAAAATAATGCTTTTAATTATTAGAAAATAAAAACAGCAAAAACTAATGCAGTCGATAAAGACGGCAAAAGTTGGATGCATTTAAATGTTGCTGTGTGCGTTTTTAGTTTGAAACATTTTTTACGATGCATGTTTGTAAAGTGAACAACATTGGTTTTGACATAATAAGAAATTCAAAATTAATAAATCAACAAAAATAAAATATTTTATAACAAAAGCGATGAAAAGTGCAATTCAGGTAATTTTTTTTTATTAATTCAGCTTTTATTTTATAAAGACAGGCGGTATTTATTTAAAAATCACTTAAAATTTATTTCGCAACTTTGTAGAAAATATGTTTTTATAGAAATTATTACAATTCAGCTGAACACTTTTGACGAAGTTCGTAATTCAGCAAAAGTTTTTTTTAAAAAATTAAATCTAGCAAATATATTGAGACAAAATCTAGATAGAAAAATTCTAAATAAATAATAAGTTATGTTTGAAATTAATTTCTGCTAAAGATCTTTTAATTCAGCTACGGTTTTTAAAACAAAAACTTAATTCAGCAAACTTTTTATGGCTAAAATAAGAAAAATAATTTCTCAATTTTTATCGCATATGTATATGTAAAAGCTATATTCAGCTAAGGTATTTCTGCTCAAACACTGGAAAGAGCTATCTCAGAATGTCCATACCAAAGGAACTTCTATCCCCCTCACAGCACGCCTACACAAAGGGTAAGTCTGTGGAAACTGCTCTCCACTCCCTGGTCATTCACATAGAGAAATCTCTCGAATACAAGGAATTCACTATGGTGGCTTTACTGGACATAGAGGGCGCCTTCAATTTTGTCAAACCGGACTCAATCATCAACAGCATGGTAGAGTTGGGGATTGACATCAATATCTGCAGGTTTGTAAAAAATCTGCTAACTAGAAGGGTCATAAGTGCATCGTTTGGATCTGCTACTGAATACAGGGCAGTGAATCGGGGCACTCCACAAGGGGTCGTCTTGTTACCTCTCTTGTGGAATCTGACCATCAACTCTCTACTGCTAAGACTAGGGCGGAAGCTGGTTAAAACCGTAGCTTACGCTGACGACGTGGCAATAGCTATCTCTGGCAAACACCTGAGCACAGAGTATGGAATATGCTCTGACACTCCTCAGCAAATGGGGTGTTAGCTGTGGGCTTGGCGTCAATCCGGCGAAAACCGGTACAAAATCGAAGATTTTGCGCCCCCTAAATTAAACAGGACCACACTGAAGATCTCGGACAACGCTTAGTACCTGGGCTTAATCCTAGACAGTAAACTATCTTGGAACCTAAACACCCAGAGTATAGAGCAAATAAGGCCCTCGTGGCTATTTATACCTGTAAAAGAGCAATTGGTCGCAGCTGGGGCACCGAACCCCGGGGGACCAACTGGATCTTTGAGACGGTAATTAAGCCCATAATTTTTTATGGGGTTATAGTCTGGTGGGAAGCGGTAGAGAAAGACTCCCACCGACGAACTATAGAGACAATTTTTTGGTTAGCGCGATCCTGATAACAGCAGCGCTCAGGTCTACTCCAACGAAAGCATTGTTCGCTATGATGAACTGACTTCCGGTAGATGTTCTGGCCAAAAAGCTAGCTTTGATCGCGGCGATCAGACTGAACGCTACATGTTCATGGGCGAGAACCGATCTTGGTCACTCCATGATTCTCAGGCAGCACCAAGCGCTCCATGACTTCACCGACTACTGCCCACCGGAACCTTATTTTGGCGGGCTATTTCAATCTATTGTTCCCAATAGGAAATATAACTCCTTACCCCTGCCACCGAAGGAGCCACCAGAGTATTCACTGATGGCTCCAAAAGATGCGTAAACACTGGGTTTCTACGTGGGAAACTTTAACGTTAAGGTTCCATTTAGGCTTCGGGATGGCTGTAGCGTCCTGCAAGCTGAAGTCTCGGCCATTACAAGAGCGGCAAGATGGCTTAGGTATTATAGGATATCGGAAGGCATCCTTATTTTTACCGACAGCAAAGCGGCCATTGCCACTATCAATGGTGTATACACTACATCGACGGTGGTAAACAAATGCCGGAAATCTCTTAACGAGATAGCGAGACATTCAAGAGTTACACTAGTCTGGATTTCAGGACACTCTGAGTACACTGGAAACGATATTGCGGACGAAATTGCCAAAAAAGGGCGCATCATTGAGCAACTCGATGATATGTCACTTCGTTGGCATTCCTCTATCTTACTGCAAACGATTGATCCAGCAGGAATCATACAATCTTGCTCAGGAAAGGTGGGAACAAGAGCCTACCTGTCATACAGGGCACTGCTGCTTCGGGACTCATGCCAGAAGGATGGGACTAAATTACAATGACTACTGCAGAAGCTGTAACGATGAGGAGGAAGAAGAAACAGTTTTTCATCTTCTATGTCAATGCCCCGCGCTTAGTAGCATAAGGGCGAGTACTACGGGCTTCAACATTCTGCCAGACCTCAACAGTCTGGCGAACATGGGGCTAACCAACCTATCCTCCTTCTTGCAACAATCAGGATGGTTTGATTCGGCGACAGGGAAATCACAGGAAATTGAATAATCAATTGACTATGCCCTGTCTGCTGTAGGGTATCACAAAGGGACCGAATTAACGGACCCATGTGCGTCACGTCTCAGATGTGACGGCCCTCGAAACCTAACCTAACCTAACCTTGTCTAAAATTAGCAAAATAATTTCAAAATTCTTATTATTGCTGTGTAAAAGCTTAATTTAGCAAAATTTTTTTCTAATTCAGCTAATATTTTTCTAATTCAGCAGGGTGTTTGTTGCAATCACTTAAATGTTTTGCTTGAAAATAAATTCAGCCAGCAGCTTAGTATGAAATTTCATATAAGTAATTTTTATTTGGTGATGAAATTTGTACTCCGCTAAGTATTGCTTAATTCAGCTGGGTTTTGTACAACAAATATGTTATTCAGCAAAAATTTTTTGGCTAAAATAAGCTAAATAACTTCTAAATTCTTAGCGCAGCTGTTTAAAATTCTAATTCAGCTATAGGTTTTCCAATTCATCTAACAATTTATCATAAATTTGCCATTTTAGGCAGGTTTTTACTTTGTTAGAAAATTGGCAAATTCTTTAAAATCCTTATTCGACTATTTTATTTTATAATCCATTAAAAACTATCTGCCCAGTTCTCCAAAATTATTAAATAAAAATTGACAACGCTATAATACAAGTATTATTTAATCGTTATGTTTTTTTTTGTCTCATGTCATATGTTGCATTGTAAATGATTTATTAAACAAAATGTTAAGCAAACGTACATGATTAAGTAGCAAGTGAATTGCCTGGACATTCCAATCATACAAACGCACAAAAACAGAATTATTCATGATCGTTTTTTGATAGACTTTTGAATGATTTGATAAGATGCTTCAATGGTTTATAATTTTTTTTAACAGCCTTAAAACCTTTAGACGTATGTGTGCGTAAATATAAATATTTATATTTATGTTTAACAAGTAATTTGTAAAGTTAATAAAAAATATTAATATAATTTTGCTGTGAGTTTGTGTATATGAATTAACTGAATTAATTGCTGAATTGATAAAATAACTCGAAATGAATTTGTTACATGTTACAAAATTAATTGCATATTAAACTTGTTTTAATTGATTAAAAGTGCATGACAATTAAATTAGATAAAAATTTTACTGTTTACTCAATTTACTATTTACCGTTTTACTAATACAGAGTGTCTGTCTTACAGGCTGTTGTCTGCAAAACTCTTTGTTGACAAAAAAAAAAAAAAAAAGAAACTTTATTACAAAAATTACACCTTAGCCGATAATTTTTAAGTTTTTTACAAATACTTTGGGCTCTTTTAAGTTTGCTGAATTGCTGAAATCATAGCTGAATTAGCGAACAAAGTACTGAAATTCGAAATTTAAATTTCCAAACTCAATTTTTCATATAAGCAAATACTTTGGGCTTTTTTTAAGTCTGCTGAATTGCTTAAATTGTAGCTGAATTAGCTAAGAAAGTGCTGAAAAGTGGAATATAAATTTCAAAACTTAGTTTTTCATATAAGCAAATACTTTAGGCTTTTTTTAAAGTTGCTGAATTGCTGAAATTATAGCTGAATTAGCTAAGAAAGTGCTGAAAAGTGAAATATAAATTTCCAAACTTAGTTTTTCATATAAGCAAATACTTAAGGCTTTTTTTAAAGTTGATGAATTGCTAAAATTATAGGTGAATTAGCCCAGAAAGTGCTAAAAACTTAAATATAAATTTTCAAGATGATTTTCACTTTTATCTTTGATCTGTATTGCATTTGACGACGTCTCAATTCCTTTCAAACTTTTTTTTGGCAATTTAATTTATTTAATTTCCTAAACCCGTTAAATTTAAATAATTTTCTAATCGTTGATCATCTTGTCGTTTATTTCGCCATTTAGGCGGCATGAAATCTTATAATTATGGTTATTAAACTTTCTTTTTCTGACAGCTCTCCTCTCTTGTCTATTTTCAAATAACACATGAGCATGTATAGATTTTGTATGTGTTTGCTTGTGTTGGTAAGTTAATCTGTGATATTTAATACCTTTTTCATGTTTCACCATCATCTCTATGATCACAACAAATAATAGTTTTTTTTTTTTTTTACCAACCTTGCTTTTTTTTCTGTACCCTACTGCTGCTTGCTCTTGGCTAATATGACACCAACTACTGTGAGAAAACGGAGTAGGGAGGCAAAAACAAACAGAAATAACTTTGAAACTAGCGAACTGTAGGTGTCAAAACTTATGGAAAAAAGCCTACATCTGCAAAACAAACAACAACAAAAAATATATAAAAAAAAAAAACAAACATCTACAATTAAAGGAATCATATTTTAGTTGGAAAAAATTTCGTAAAATTAAAAAGAGTAGTTAGTCCGTTGAAACGAATAACTAAACAAACGTGGTAGAAAGTTAAAAGGTCTTCAAAATCAAACACCTCTGGAATTTATTAAAGACTTTCAGCTGCTCTGCTTTGCTTGTAAAGTTGTCATCTATAGTGTTTTTTTTGTTATACATTTGACTGAAAATGAGCTGCCTGCTCTCAACTCTGTATGATTATTTGGTTTCCTCTTTTGTTGTTTGTTGTTTTTTTGTTGTTTTGGTTCTTTGTTCATAAATCATGTTGTAGTGGCACTCTTTTAAAAGCCGCCACTGAACTTTTGACATGTTAATAGACTATGAATGAGTTTGAAGTACGACTGACTGCTAAACAAGTTGTAAATTTAAGCATTTAGTAGTTGTTGTGTTGTCTAGTTTACTTTGACATAAATTGTTATTTTTGTTTTGAACAAACTTGAGATACCAAAATTTAAAACAAAACATAAAATATCTTCATTGTTTATAAAGGAAATAAGATATTTGAATTTGGCGGTTATTTTTACAAAGGCAACATTCTTCAGCAAAGCTAAAATTACTCTGTTTAATTAAAAGTATAAAACATAAAACTAACAGACTAACTGGCAGACTAATCTTAAGCAAAAAAAAAAAATTACAAAGATTTTGCTTATCACATTTTAAAATACATATAAAAACATAATATAAATACATATAAAAATGCCTGCTGAATTGTACATATAGCAGCTGAATAAGAAACATAACTGGTTTTATTTGTATATAACACCTCAATGTTTATTCTGAGTCATTTTAAAATTAGCTGAATAGAGTTTTTGCCTTGTTGACTTAGTAAACAAACCTAGCTTAATCTATTTTTCAAAGTAATTTTTAAATTTTTTCTGTAAACAGTTAAAGGCTATTTGTGATTTTATAACTTCAGACCCAAAAGTAACGAAAACATTTTTCTCTCACAGCTTTATTATATAAAAAAGGAGCTGAATTTGTAAAATATGTATTTCCATGGCTATTATATCGTTCGCTTACATATAATATTTAATCTGAGACGTTTTAAAATTGCTGAATAGGGTTTTTGCCTTGCTGAATTAGTAGACAAACCTAGCTGAATTTGTTTTTCAAAGTAATTTTTAAATTTTTGCCGTAAACCGTTAAAGGCTATTAATGATTTTATAATTTCAGGCCCAAAATTAACGCAAACATTTTTCGATAACAGCTGAATTATATAAAAAGTAGCTGAATTTGCCAAATATGTATTCCTATAGCTATTATATCTTTCGTTTATATACAAAATCTTTCAATAGATTTGCTGAATTATGATTGTACAAAATATGTATTCTAATGGCTATTATATCGTTCGCTTACATATAATATTTAATCTGAGACGTTTTAAAATTGCTGAATAGGGTTTTTGCCTTGCTGACTTAGTACAAATCTTAGCTGAATTTGTTTTTCAAAGTAATTTATAAATTTTTGCCGTAAACATTTAAAGGCAATTTGTGATTTTAGAATTTCAGCCCCAAAATTAATGCAAACATTTTTCTCTCACAGCTGAATTATATAAAAAGTAGCTGAATTTGCCAAATATGTATTCCTATAGCTATTATATCTTTCGTTTATATACAAAATCTTTCAATAGATTTGCTGAATTATGATTTTAAATTGCTGAATAAAATTTTGAATGTAAAAATAATTAATTTTAGTTTTAAAAGAAATCCGCTGACAAGCATTAATGGTTTCCAAGCTTGCTAAATTACTAAAATTTAGAAAAAAAAGCCAGGTTTTATTAAAAATAAAGTACGCCTTGGTTTGCGATTTGTTTTTTTTACAGCTAAATTGCTGAAAAAGTAATGTTATAATTAAATTGTTAAAGTATAGATTTATTGAATTTGAGAATTGTAAATAATGTTATTTAAGCGGCATCTTGGATATTTCACAATCAGTGTTAGTTTGCTGAATTGATACAAAAATTGCTGGAATAAAAACTTTCTTAGGTAAAATTATTTGGCATTAAAAACTGTTGCGCTATTGCTGAATTGCAATTACGTTAGCTGAATGAAAAACTTTCCAAATGCAATTTAAATAAGAAATGCTTTAAAGCCAGCTAAATTGTTCTGGTTAAAGAGTTTTCTTTAATAAATCTTTAATTATCTCTTGCTTATCTCAGCTATATGATGTTGTAAAATTACAACCTTTTTGCTAAATAACATTGTAATGTGTTACTTTAAAGACACATTAACAAATTATTATTTTATCATGATTTTCCTCAGATCTAATCAAGTAATATGACACTTTTTTTCTTAGCATATCTAAAACACATTGAAATTGATTTTAAACAAAAAACCCCAGAAGGTGTAAATAAGCTACAAGTCAAATGGAAATTTTGTGCAAAAAAAAACGCAGCAAATGACATGCTAAACATTTTAATGTTGTTAAGAAAACTGGCGAGAGCATACAAAAAAAAAAGTGGTAGTGGCAGCAGCATAGAGAAAAATGTGTTTATAAAAGGCGCACGAAATGATATTATTTTCTTTTCTTTTGTTGATAAGGTGTCACTAAGATGTTGGCAAAAGTTAGCTTTTTTTTTGCATTAGAATTGTATGAGTCTGATTAAAAACGTGACTTAATCGCACATGATGTTGCATGCAACTTTGATTTGAAATTCTAAAGTATTTTTGTTTATTTCGTTTTTTTCTATTTAAAATTTCAGCAGCATGTACCCAGTGCCAGTCATACAGATAATAAACTTAAACGAAGCGGTGAATGCAAACAAAATGACATTATAATTTTTCTTATTATAGTTAAAAAGATCTGTTGCTCTGTGTACCCTCGCAGTATTTGAATGGAAAGTTTAATCAACTCCTCAAAAGTTTCTAAGATTTCTTACAAAAAATAATTAAATAATTTTCTCAAATCGTATTTCAGGCGTGTTTTTAAGCCTTTAAGGGCGAAATCGAAATTTGAAGCATTCACTTAATTTAACTTTTAATATGTACACACACACACAAGCAAAAGAAAGAACAAAATAAATAATCACTAATTCAGCCAGGTAATATTACAGCGAACAAAAACAACCAACTTGATTACATTTGGAATTTTTAAAACGTCTCTCCTCTGTGTTAGTATTTTGGGCATTGTGTTTGTTTCAAGTATGTTTTTATCCTTAGAAAATTTTTAAAAAAAAGTTAAGAATAGAACAACAATACTAAAAAATCAAATAAAAGAAAATATTTAAGACTCGCTGCTTATGCTGCTCATTCATTGTCAGCAGCCAGCAAAAAAAACGAAAATTCTTTAAAGAATAAATACAATTTTCTCGCCCAAGAAAACTAAAATAAACAGAATTTTTCTTTGGTTTTTTTTTTTTTGTTCTGAACACATTAAACAAATAATAGTAACAATACAACAAAAAATATTTGTAGTTTTTTATTAAAAATTAATAAAATGATAACAACAAAGAAAATGGAAAGAAAAGGATAAAACAAAAATAAAACAAATCATAATTTGGCTGAAGGTTAAAATATAATCAGTAAATGCCTTAACGGATTAAAAAGTTACAGTGAAGGGATTGATAAAAACATAAACGAAAAACTAATTCAGAATACTTTAAAATAATAAACAAAACGACTTTCAGAAAAAACATATGATCGCTTTAATTCATCTACCATTTTTATAATTCAGCTAACTAAAACATAAATTCAGCTAACATTTTATAAGCTCATAAAAGTTCTGACCATCTTAAAGAATGTTGATCAGCACTATTTTTAAATTCAGCTGGGCAGAAATTCAATTCAGCCAACATTTTATAATTTCAATAAATTTTTTACCCTTTTTTACCCTTTTAGACACACAAATTTTATTCTGCAAGTTTTAATTCAGCAAACAAAAAACCAAGTATTCCTTTGACCGCTTTTAGGCACATAAATTATACTTTGCCAAGTTTTAATTTAGCTTGGAAAAAGTCAGAGAGGAGAATACTTTCTATTGCTGTCTTTCTGCCAGCTAAATTAAGCTTTGCAAAGTAAACTTTGCGTTTATTTACAATTTATGATGCTTTTTGGCAATTAAACGAAGTAAAAATACGTCTGTTTCCGTAATTCAGCTGGTAGTTTTATTATTCAGCAGTATAGTTATTCGAATCAGCTGGCATTAAATCATGTCAAGAAAATTTAGACTATTCCAACTATTATTTATGAGAAGCATAAGTATGAAAAGGTAATAAAATTGTAATTCAGCAAAAATTTTTTTATTATTCAGCTGGCAAAAAATCAAATTTATTTTACATGTTATCAACTTAAACAAAGTTTTTATGCAACAAATTTTATTTTAAAGACATATTTTTATAATTCAGCATGCTTTTTTTTACAGCAATTCAACAATTATTATAACTTTATTATAATTACATATTCAATTATTCATTATGCATTCAATTCACTTAAATGTTGTTTATAAAATATATTACTTTGAAAGCTTACATACATTTCGGTGATTCAGTTATTTCTTTTATAATTCAGCTGAATAAAATTTAAATTCAGCTAACATTTTGTTAACTCTAGTAACTTTATATTATCCCAAATGTTTTTTGCATTCCACAAATAATGTTAAAAGATCGTATTATTGTAATTCAGCAATGGAAATGGTAGTAAAATTAAATATACTCAATTCGCCTAAATGTTGTTGAACTGTTTTTATAATTCAGCAGACTAAAAGTTAAATTCAGCTAACATTTTATTATTTGGATGAACTTTAAACGATCCTAAATGTCTTTTTCTTTCAAAAAATCATTTTAAAAAGTCATATTATTGCAATTCAGCTGACTTTTAAAAAAGTGAAATTAAATAAAATTCAGTATGACGCTTAAATTGCTTGGTTTAGGCAATATAATTAGCAATTCCGCTAGAGATTCTTAAATTCAGCTAAGCTTTATGTAATTCAGCACAATATTTAAGCAATTCTTCAGTCGTTTCTGTTTTAGTCTAAAAAACTCTTTTGTATTTATCTGAAGTTTCTTGTTTTATTGAACAAAACGAAAATAGAAATTTGAAAGAAGAAAAGACAGTGCTCATTTACCCTCCACCATACACTGCAGAACATAACAACATGTCATTTCCACATAATGGCAAATATTCTCATCCATATGCATGTGTATTTATTTATTGTTTGTGCATATTATTTTGGATAAAGTTTCTTATGGCAGCGGCTAATTCAGCTACTGGAAATATTGATTCAGTTTTTTTTAAATTTATAAAAAATTGTTTTGTTGTCTATAAAAGAATGATTCACCAATATTTATTTTTGCATAAAGTGTAATATCTGCATCATAATAATTATTGATGATTTAATATCTTGTTTTTTAACAAATTGTTAGCAATTAACAAGATTATCAAGCTGCCACTGCTTCATCAACTAAAAGATTCCGCAAGGGTGTGGTAATAAAGATCTCTTTTAATAATTGCGTTTTTAATAAATTTTGCAATAATAGCGAAAATTTTTACTAAAAGCTGATGAGTAATAAGGGTGACATATTTACAAATATCCAGCTGAGACTGTATGACTAGTTTTGAATAAAATTTCTTACGTTATTCATGCATGATGCACTCATAGTTTGCTTGTCAAATGTGCTCACAAAAATGTTTACTTAAATTCGCAAACACTTTTAAGCTGATTCAGCTGCTTTAAAATATTGAAATTATTCTAATCTTAAAATAAAATTTTCTTTATATGACTTACATTTTCCATTTAAAGAGAATTAATATAATTTTTCTTTTTTGTGTCAATTAATAAGAAAACACTTACCTGCGAAGAAACAAAAAAAAAAAAAAAAAAAAAAAACAAAGAATAAAAAAGTTAGAAAAAAAAATTTTTGTTTAATCAAATTTTTAGAACAATTTCTTTAAATTAATTTCACTTTATTTTGCAAAACAGCGCAAAAAAAGAAACGCATACTCAAACCTAAAAACACATACACAGAGAACAACACTTGGCAAGTGTTAACTTGATGTCATAAAAATCGTCATTACCTACGACAATGACATCCTTGACTTCATTATATTCCGTGTTACATGATACTCATGCTTAAATAAAAGACACTAGTTAATAAACAATTAATGTAAAAAAATACTAAAAGTTTAATTCGAGCACTCTATGTAAAAGTATTAGATCTTTAATAAGCCATATAAATTCTTAACCCCGAAAAAGGTATGGAAATAATATTTCCTTTGTACGATTTGTAGGTGAGTTTCGTCGTAAAACATTAAAGTCTCTTCTATATTGATGTTTAATTGAACTTTTACTAATAGTTTTATGAAAGCGTCAAAAATGATCTCTACAGAGTAGAGCCGCGGTGCCCAGAAGTTCCTTATGGAAGAGCAAACACCAATCCATTTAAAGAAAACAAATTTTTATTTAAAATTTTTTGTTGTAAAAACAAATACATGCAAAGAAAACACAAAAAATGAAGTATTTGATGAAGTATTAAAGTTTGAAAAAATTTGAAACAAAACTTGATCGTGTGAACCCCAAGTAAGGTGGATGCAGTGGCGAATTGTTTTTCTTACAATTATTGACTGATTTAAAAAATTTAACGTACAAAAATAAAAGTAGTAAAATACATACTATTTTTTTTTCAATGGCAAACAAATTATTTTACATCTTTAATAATATTCATCTTAAAAATTTACATTTTTTTATTGTGCTTAAGCATCGCATGCAGCCTTTAGTTTATTTTTTAAATTAATTTCTTATGTATTTTAAAATACTAACGAAAAAAAATTGTAACAAAAAAAAACAAATATAAAAATTCAGTTGTTTAACAAAATATAATTTTTTCAAAGTCGTTTCGCTGTTGACTCCATCCAGTACAGAGTTAAATTACAACAACACAAAAAAATCTTTAGAAAAGATCTGTGAAAATGCAACCTCTAATAAACTACGAATGTTAACAAGTTAATAATCAACAAAATAGGAAAAAAAAGAAGAAACAAGTATACAAAGACAAATGATTTTATAGTGA
This sequence comes from Lypha dubia, assembly GCA_947311025.1. NCBI lineage: Eukaryota > Metazoa > Arthropoda > Insecta > Diptera > Tachinidae > Lypha > Lypha dubia. Next base: position 3,785,708 of record OX371262.1, on the reverse strand, counting down.
AACTATGTAGACTTAAGCTTAAAGCTTTGATTTTCCTTTACAGCAGAATATGGACTAAATGATTTTGAACTCATAATTTAACTTTCTTCGTAAAACGCCAAGATTGAAGATGAGTATAATTTTTATAGTCATGCTCGCATGATCATTTCATTTCCTAACGCTGCTCTCTGGCTGCAGTTGCCTTGTGCACAAAATAGCTGGCAGTTAGAATCGTTTTTCTATTATTCTATTTTTTTTTTTTGTATTTAAAGATCTTTAAGTTTCTTTGTTTTGGTGCTTTAAGGCTGTTGGCGCGATTAGAGCTGCTTATAAGTGAGCTATTAGTTAAGTTGCCATGTCTAAACAAATTGTTGTAAATTTTTTTTTTGTTCACTAAAGAACTGCAACATTGTAATTTTTTTTTTTTTTTTTGATTAAAAATATTTTTGCTGATTTAAATGTTTTATATGCTGAGCCAAGTTCCTTTCTTTTCTTCATTCACATTTATAAAATTTACGCTTTGCAACAATTAAAATTAATAGTATTTAATGTTGTTTTTATTGTACTATTTAAATAATACAAAGAAGAAAAAAAATACATCAACTGAATGGCTTAATAAACGAAAGTCGTATTCAAAAAAAAGCTTACTTTTCGCAAAAAAAAAAACAAAACAATAAAACTAAATCCCTGGTTGAAAAACCTTCATTACAACAATAAAGTGTTTCTCTATAGACAAGGCGATACAAAAATCGGAAGTAGTTGTGCAACTTCAGGCAAGTTAAAGGCTTTGCATCCTTGGAAATGTGATGATCTTGTTGTTGATCTGTTATTTCAAATAATATTATTGAAATGTTTTGAAACTCAAGATTTAATAAACTCAATGTTGAAAATTGTTTTTTTTCAACAATTTTCAAAAACAACATTGAAATTAAAAAAGAAAAAAAAAAGAAAATTAAATTTTGACTCTAGTCGATACAAAATCCTTTTCGTTAATTCGATTAAAGTTGCAGCCACCAACCATCTCCCTCAAGTTATAATTATGTATTCAATAAGAAATCCTATTCTACAGTTTATCATTTTCTCCATTAGCCACGCCACGGCTTGTTTGTTGTAAGAACTCACTGGTAGTGGAGCATGTTTAATTTGAAATTGAATTTTTGCCATAAATTACAAATCAATAGACCACATTATTGCATCATCAATGCTAAGAAATAATTTGAAAAATCACTCTGTCAGTCCGTCCAGCCGTCTGTCCGTCTGTATGTGTGTATTTTTACTTTCTGCTATTGTTGCACAGAAATTCAGCTTAAACGCGCATAAAATGTAAGAATGTGGTACACAGCTGCATGTTTGAGTTATTAAATGGCGCTACATGTTTGTTCAAAAAAAATTATGTGGCGCATTGGCAAGTGAAAAAATATTAATTGTTAAAAAAATAAAAAAAGGAATCTTAGAAAATTTAGAAACAATAATTGAAAAAGGCAGTATTACGAAAATATCTGCTGCAAAAACATATAACAAAAATATATGATTACAAACAAATTTTTTTATAAAAAAAAAAGTATAAAAAAAATTTTTTTTTTGAGAAAAGTTTAAAGAGGGAAGTACTTAATTAAAAAAAAAAGACGTGTGGCATTTTTTATCAACTGCAATTTCAATTTCAATTTCAGCTTTCTATATATACTGGAAGTGCCCCATACAAGGAAGGAGCACCCTAGTGCCCCCAGGTAAAAAGTGCCTTACCTTAGTATCCTATGTCCTTCTCCAGGTTCTAAGCTACCTAAGCCCACCAATTTTTAGAAAAATTAGTTCAGCCCTTCTTGAGTTATAAATAGTGTACCTAACACGACTTTCTTTTATAAACATACATACGAGTATATAGATATATCTGCTTATTCGACGATACTTGCTAGTTTGGGAATTCCCAAAAACTTGAACAAAAATCCCCTCAAAATCCCAGAAAAAAGTGGCAACACTGGAAATTTAAAAAATTTTCAAAGAGGCAACACTGTATAGTCATCATACATAGACTATACCAAAATGAAGTTTTCACTTAAAAAAACAAAAGACTTAAGAAACAAGTGCCACTTATGCACTATTTCCGGTCTAGGTCCAAAAAAACAAAAAGTTCGGGGACCAGACCTCTTGTAGCTTACAGTGGTCCTAAATACCTACGTTTTGGTATATAAATTATTTTGCCAACCAGTTTTTGGTTGAACAAAGTAATTAAAAACTTAGTGTTAGGTTTTTTCGTTTCAAAAAACAAAAGACTTAAGAAAAACACGTTTCAAAATTTCTTGATTCGGTCGCCTCAAAGCCCGCTATAGAAGCTATGCAATAGCTTAAAAAATCATAGAATATAATAATAATAATATCAACTCGGTTGCAATTATCCGGGCACTCTCAGAGCTGGGAATAGATCAAACAACTAGTCAATTCACTAAGAATATGATGCTAAAATGCAGAGTTATCACATCCACCACTTTGGTATGCCTCCAAAGGTACGCCAAAAGGTGGTGTTCTATCACCTCTTTTATGGAATGTGACAATCAATGTTTTGTTAAAGAAATTAAGAGTCCATGTATGTAAGAACAGTTTCATACGCAGATGATAAGGGCGGTGGCAATATCCGGGTTGCATCTTGACACAACAGCACTCAAATATGTATTAAATACACTCAGCGAGGTCAGTGACTGGTACTCACAGCATGGCGTTAGTTTCAATCCAATCAAAACGGAATTAGTGCTCTTTTCTAGGAGTTGCCCAATTCCTACCTTCACGTTACCCAAAGTGAATGGACACTACAAGGACAAGGCCAAATTCCTAGGCGTTATCCTTAAAAGTCAATTAACATGGAGTGATAATCTTCATGCTCGAGAAACTAAAGCTTTAACGACAATTTATGTTTGCAAGAAAGCCATTAAATCCTCCTGGGGGTATAAATCTTAAGGGGATAAATTGGATATTAGAGACGGTAATTAAACAGATACTATTTTACGGTGGAAAGCACTACTAGACTTGGCGATAAATCAAACTTGTATAGAGATGATTCTTTGCTTAATGGTAATCATGATAACTGATGCCTTAAAAACTACGCCGAAGAAGGCTCTTTTTGTTGTGCTGGGCTAAGATGGCTTCCAGTTGATCTATTAGCTAGGAAGTTAGCTCTACGACTGAGTACAATTGACGCTTGGAAACATCGGCCATGGAATCATGCAGGCATTTAAGAGATCATTGCAATTATTCCTCATCTCATTGACTATTGCATTCCAAAACATTTCTTCAATATAGAATTTAGTTACACTTTTTCGGAACGCTTTTCCTCAAACACCACGTGGAACCTACGAGTGTTCACAGATGGCTCCAAACGGGGCACGGGAGTTGGCGGGATTGTCTAAATATAGGAATTCGTCATTAAGGGTGTGTATACCACCTCCATTCTGACCTGGAATGTAGGAAGTCAATAAACATAGTGGTGAACCATTCAAGTGTTACCCTAATATGGGGGTACGAGGACATGAGGAAACAATGGGAAATCTGCCGCTGACAATCTGCCTGGGAGAGGAAGAGAGCTAACGGATGTCCACATTGCCAATTGCTGCGATCTTTCACTCTTATCCTGCCGGAAGCGTATTGATATTGCTCGTAGGCATATAGTTCAAACCAGATGGTACAATGGTAAAAGCCAACCTGCTCCATAAGGAGGACAGTATGGCATCGCCTGGATATCAACAGAACTAAGACCCTGCTGTAAATTCCTAAGATGCACTTGCACAACCTCGTGGGCACAGTCACAGTTCATTGCTGTACTTTCGCTACTTATGCTAGACGCATATGTCTGCCATATATGTAATGAATATTGCTCCAGCTGTAATGACGAGAAAGAAGAAGAAAATATCATACACCTTCTATGCCTCTGCCCAGCTCTGGAGGATCACCACCTTCGCTTTCTAGGTAAATGATACTTCAATACCCTCTGCAAACTTTCAGCAACGGAACTTGGAAACTAAAACTCCTTTCTCAGGAGCAGTGGGTGGTTTCCGTCACTGACTACCCAATAGCGGGCTTTGTATGCCCATATCTCTCTTTACCCCTGTTTCATCGAGTTCGCAATCTCTCTCACTTTCTCCTTCTTTTTTCTTGACCTTTCTTCACCCTCCTTCTCTGGCTAATCTACCCCTTTTTCTCTACTTCTCTTCCGACAGGTTACACAATGGGACCACATCAGGACCCAATTGGGCTGGAGTCTAATTTTCTTTCACAGCAACCTGCCAACCTAACCTGCCCTATTTACGAAAAACTACTTGTGGAAAATAGTAGTAAAAATGGCGTTTTAAACTTTCAAAATTATATATTCTTTACACACGTCGTTCCGAACAAAATTTAAAAAAAACAGTTTTTTTAAAAAGTAGTAGAAAAGTACTATTGCAAAAAAAGGTACTGAAAGTTATAGAAATAATCATCTAAGACTTCCTGTTATGAATTTACCTTGGCAAAAAGTAAACATTAAGATTATTAATATTTTGGTAAAAACTCTTCTATAAAATTTACAAATTTCCTAGTGGGGCCTTAATTTGTCTTTGTCTCCAAATGGAAATAAAAACAATTGCTAGCAAGCAACAAAAACACTCAATATACAAACATGAAGGCAATAAATTTGAATCATCCATGATTTTGTGTATGTTTTTTTTCTTCTATTTTTTTATAACAATTTGTTGGATGCTCTGTTTATTTACTACTTTTTTTTTTTTGATTTTTGTCATTTAGTTTGTGTTAGTAAGTTGAACCATAAAATTACAATTAAACAAATAATTTAGAAATTTAAAACTGATGTGTGTGTGTGTGTGTTTATAGCAAAAAAATACTCAAAGCAGGCAGATTTGGTACAAATTTTTATCAATCAAAATCGAACAGAATTTTAAATATTTTCTTCTTCACATCTCTTGGCTCAATACTTATTGCAGTTTTATTAAAAACAATTAGAATTTTCATTATTCTGCTGTTCTATTTATAATTGTATGATGCAAAAGATCTTGTAATTATATTCTATTTTTTTTTTTTCAATTACATTTGCAATGTCTAGTTTAATTGAAAGATGACAATAGAGAAGGGGGAATTTGATATTGTTGCTGTTCTCTATTCAGTTGTTTAATTGTTGTATAGATTGAATATTAAATATTTGCCATAATATTAAATATTTGCCATAATATATGATATCATATCCATGAACTTAACAAGATGTTAAATAAGCAATTGTGTGTCAATGGAATGTGATGATATTTATTTTATATTTATAACAGAGGGGACATTCAAACTATGAAGCAAATTGAAAGAAATTTTTTAAAGTTTTTGTGTGTTGAAATGTAAAAATATGGGGGACTACTGCTTGCATGTTTGATCTCACTTTCTATATGTTTGTTTTTGTATGGTAAATTTTTTTAAATGTAAAAACGAACGTTGTTCTGTTCCCCATGGACGTTGTAATTCATATAGATCATGTCTGATTTTTTTTAAATATAACTTTAAGGATGTCAGCTTATATTGTCGCTTTGGAAAATATATTTAAATTTAAGGTTCCTTGAATTTGAAAATTATGTAATTTGAAGTTTACCATAACGATTTCAGTAAACTACTCTTTTGACTACTGATCTTTTTCTACTACTATTTGGCAAAAAGTAACTGAGGTAAGAAATAAATCTCTTTTAGGCATTATTAGGTTTATGCTGAAAAAAAAAAACGATTTTACATTAATATAAAAGGGTACTTTTCTCCTACTATTTCATTTTTCTATAATTTCGACATAAAAAATGTTTTTCCCACAAAAATATATCAATAAGTGTACTTCTAAATAAATTTGTATACACAAATTTTTAACAAAACCAATTTTAAGTACACTTTTAGTACTATTCTTCAAAAAGTGTAGACAATAAATATTAAAGACCTTTAAGAATATAATGCTGACTACAGTTGAATACAAAATTTTAAATAAGGTGTTTCGATATGTAAAAAATTTCTCTTTTTAGTTTTGTAACTTTGCCAGAAAATAGTAGTATTTTACTACTATTTTCCTAGGTTGTAATTTTTTCATGAAATACATTAATTTCAATTGCTTACGATAAATAAATAGATAATAAGTTGAAATACAGATTTTTTTTCAGTTTAAAAACCAGGTAGTTTTCTACTACTATTTTCAAAAAATAATTAAAAAAAAATAAAAGATGAAAATTAATTTTCAGCCATTAAATTAAAGTCTTTCCTAATTTTCTAGTTATCTTAATTTATAAGCAATATGCTAAGAGACTTTTGTTGTAAATGATTTTATTAGAAAGTTTGAACATCAATTTTAACATTTAATGCACTTTTTCAAAATGTCATCTTAACACATTCTTAATTATGTCATTAAGTTATAAAAATACATAAATGTTTCAATGTTCATTTTGTTTATAGTTTTCATTTCCAAAATCTAAAAAGTGCCACTCTAATGACCCAAAAAAAAAGAATGTTTTTTTATTTTACATAAAAAACATAAACAAATTTTAAAAATATTGAAACCGAAATTTAAAAATTACGCTGCATGTAGAAATTAAAAACAAAATCTAGGAAAGTCTTCTGCTTTGTTTAAGTAAAAACAAACAAACAAAAATTTTATAATTTTCATTTAAAATCTCAGTTGTTTGTTTGTTTATATTCGCTCATTGTTTAAGTATTTGGGGTAATTGTCATTTTTATATTAATTACAGCCAAGGCCAATTAATTAGCACATTGTTCTCAACTTCTTGCTCCGTCATGTTAAAGATTTCAAGTGGACTTGTTTATAAAGTCTCAGAAACAAACAACAACGAAAAAACACTATAAAGTAATCAAAGCTTAAATTACTCCTACATGCAAAAAACAAACGTTTGACTGTGCGACTTTAAGAAGTGTTAATGCCGGAGCATCTCATAAGAGCAATAACTGAATTGTAACATCATTTAGGTTTTTAAAATAGCAAACTAAAAAAATACATAAATATTGACACAAATTTCATTTTGAATTTTCTTTTTGTATTTTTTTTTTATTTTGTTTTATAAATTTCCAAAATAAATATTTGTTTAATATGATATTATTTGTTTAGAATTAAAAAAGGCGCTGCACTAAAAGATAAATATAAGAAACAAATTATGTATTTTTTTAGAAACAAAAAAAAAACCCAGACAGAAATAGTATCCATGTTTTTGTAGGAACTATAAAAATGATAAACCATAAAATGGTTTAAAATATCATGTAAAAGTCGTAGTAGGAATTGTACTATACGGAAAATATGCAGCGAAAAATAGTATCTAGTAGAAAATCAGTAGTAAATTGTTTTTTTTTTTTAATTTATGTAAATATAGTTATTTTAAAATAGTAGTAAACTTGCTACTTTTTTTTTAAAGAGTACATACTCTACTTTTTATTTCTTAAATAAGAGTAAAAATACTACTATCTTAGCAGTATATATTTTAGAATCCTTTTTTAAAAATAGTAGTAGAAATGCTACTTTTTTTTAAATAGCGATAAATATAAATATTTTTTTAATACAGTACTCATCATGCTTTATTTTTAAATAATAATAATTATAATAGTTTTTCATTAAAAATAGTAGTAAATTTACTACTATTTTGCAAACAGGCATAAAAAATATAATATAATTTTAAACTTACCATAACTATAATAACTTTTGGCAGCAGTAATTGTTGTTAGTTGAAGACCCACTGCCATGAGAAGCAATATCAGGGGGTGTAAACACCCCATAGTAATGAAAGCGGTTAATTTCACAAGGATTTCAAAATTTTAAAATATCCTTCTTTCACGTGATTTAAATTAAAATTCCAACTGAATATTTAAAGAAGTTTTTGTGTTATTTTGTTAAAAGAAAAATGCAGCATTTAATATGAAGTTCTCATTTGGTGGCGTGATATTAAGTTTATATATTTGTTTGGCTTTTATTTTGTGTTGACCAAACACCACATGTGGTCTTTAAACATTTAACAGTCATTATTAACACCATAGAACGACTATTAAGGGTTTTTATATATTATTTTATTCATTTATTTTATTTTTAAAGAAATAAAAACGGAAATCCTTGAGTATCATCTCGTTTACAACAAACAATTTTCCTTGTAATATTTAACAAATGTCCTGGCTGGCAACAATTTATGTTCTCGGTTTTTTTCTCTCGTTGCTATTGGACTTTTGGTTTTTGTATTTATTTAAAATTCATATAACCACAACAAGAACCGGAAATGCTTTGTATCATTTCCGTTAAAATTTATAACTTAATGTGTACATTTTGTTCCCCATACAAATACATACATAGAATATCAAGGACACTTGGCTTATAACTTTAAAAACATTTATTGTCCTTTTTTAATCTCAGTTTATGATTGAAGATTGATAATTTTATCATTTTGATTTTGTGTTCTCCTCGAACAAAAAAAAAAAAAGGCGTTACTTGCTCCTTGGTGTAAAGGACACCATACTTAAACAACATCTTTAAGAGTACAATCAAGAAAAAAAATCCATTTTATGGTTTTCTTGATGATAATGATAACGATGCTGTTGTTAAGCTATTCGCTTGATGAGTCTTTCTTTATTAATGCCTCATCAAGTGTTTTGTTGTTTAATGAAATTTTTATATATTTTTATCATTTTTTCTCTTTTTTTTCTAAAAAATATTTTTGCATAACAATTGTTTATTATTTGACAGACAGTTTAATATGGATTGTTCTTTTGGTTTTTATCGTCATTGCCAAATGAATGGGGTCAAGATGTGAGTAAAGCAATAATTTTGTAAAGAATAAATATTTAAATAACAGCAATAAATAGAAAAATAAAAAAAAAATTGTAATTATAATACTTTTTTAAAAAATGTAGCATATTTGCTACTTTTTTCTAAACTAAAAATAAAAATATTTGAATTTTCGAAAGATTTAAAGCAAAAATTTATACAGTTAATTTTTGTTTTGTAGAAAAAATTGCATTTTGCAGGAAATATGTATATAACATAGTAGTATTTCTACTACTCTTTGAAACTATTATAGAACCATAAAAATTTTTTAGGGATTATGTTATTTTTCTGACTTAAGAAAGAAATTCTTTACCAAAAAACATATAAAATATCATTTATGCAAAAAGGTACAATGTAGTATTTTCACTCCTTTTTTTTAGTACTACATATTTTTATTATAATGACACAATTATCACTAGTTTTTGCTAGCGTGCAGTTTTGAACAGAAATTTTTAGTCTTTTGTATAAAAGAAAGTTCAAAAATTCCTAATGTTTTATTGCTAAGAAATAAATAGTACTTTTACTACTATTTTTTTTAAATAAAATTTTGTACGGAAATTTAACTATATTAAAATTTTAGAGTTTAGAGAGATAAACGTTATAAAAAAACACGATTTTTTTTGTCACATTCGCATTAATTGAAAACGTAGTATATTTACTACTGTTTTATAAAACCATGATATTTTGTTTCTATATATAATTGGAAAGCTTTGCAAAAAAGAAAATTTAATCTTATAGGTAACTATCTACTTTTTCTTGCATGATTTTTCATTAAAAATCCACTAAGTCTTGTTTTTAAAAAGTAGTAAATTAACTTTTATAATACAAAAAGTATTTGTTATAATGAGTCTTAATATTTCTATTTACAATAGTGTACTTCTAAAGTTTCCTATGGCTTAAGTTTAATTGAATTGCGTTTAATTAAATTTTAAAAGAAGTATTAAATATACTACTATTTTTTGTCTCTCTAATAATATTCTAATTCATGTTATTTAGTCATAAATTATTTTATGATATAAAAAAATTCTGGTAATTTTCTTATTTAAAATAGTAGTATATATAGTACTTATATGAAAAAAAAAACTTTTTTTCACTTATTTTTATTTTATTGATGAGCTTGAGGTCAATTTTTTTATAAAAAACTTTATAAAATTTTATTTATCGATATTTCGCTACTCCTTTGTGTAGCTTCTTCAGGATTAGATTTTTAAGTAACAAAAAAATAACAACAATATTTTAAACAAAACAATATTCGCTTGAAATTGAATTTTTTCCGGTTTTTGAAATAAATTAAAAATTGTTTTTTATATTTCAAATGGTTTTTGAATTAAATAATTTTTTCGAAGTTGTCAATTGAAAAAAATATTTTAGTTTGAAACATGAAGTTTTTTTTCACTAGAATTCAACTTAGAAAAGTTGGTACTTTTGTGAAGAAAAAATACTACAGGTACTACTATTTTGTAAAACGTACTAATTCCCAATATATGTATACTGATTGTTTAATTTAACTGAATTCCAAAAGGTCGAGCAAGTCTAAATCAAACAAAATCCAATAGATTTTACTACAAAGTAAAACAGCAAATATCGAATGTTTGCCATTCTAATTTTCAATTTAATTCAATCTGTTATTTGTAATTTTTCAAGCCTGAAATTCCCACTTTCAATTTTGTTTTATTATCACGACATCTCTTGAATAATTTCTATTGCGCTCTCGCTTGCATAAAAGATAAACTAGAATATATTAAATAATATTATTTAAAAAATTATTGCATTTTTAGCTGCATCATTATCTTGTTTGATTTTATGACTACAATGACTCGTTTTGCTGGGGTATCATTGCCCCACCTCCTCCAGTGTTTTCACGTGCAAGTTCAAGTTCATTTCAAACCATTCAATATGCTTGTCAAACCAACTAAAATCACCTCACCCTGCTTTTCTGCAACGTGTTTGTCTGTCTGTCGAAACACGGTTTCAATTGTATTTATGAATAAACAATTTAATTTAAATTGGCAAGTATGACAACAACACCAACAACAACAACAGGCATATATTATAATCTATGCCAAATACACAGAATCGAAAACATTACAAACCAAACTCAGGCAATTTAGTAGCAACAACAATGTATGTAAGTATGTATAGTTTTGCGATGTTTTGTATTTTTGGCGTCAATAACTGCAAATAAAAATATATTTTGTATCTGTAATATTTTGATAGCCGGCAGCAATGCAACACAAAACATACACCTACGATTTGCAATAATATATAAAAGACAAACTGCAGTGTCATTAAGAGAAGGGGTTTCAAACACCACAGACAGACAGACAGTCAGACAGACAATATGATTAAATTAAAAAAATCTCAAGTCCAGCAAAAAAAGAAAAACCTATAGAACTTTTTTCATCTAAAGCAATGCTCCAATTAGTTAAATTATTAAAATGAATTCCATCTAATAACATGTGTATGTGCTCGTATATCGAATCGCAATTTTTGTTTTTTTTTTCTCTCAAATTATACAAAATAAAATTTGTTACAGTTCTTTCTTTCTTTCTGGTTCATTGGGACTTAAATATTAAAAAAAAACACAAAATCTACTAAAACTATTGGCAGAATATCTATCAAAAAGATGCTGTAGTAATTATTTTTGTTTGTTTAGCTCAATTATGATCAACAGAAATTTGTAATTTAAAACGTATGGAACAAATAAATTTTGTATTTAATTAAAAATAAACTTGAAATTAACTTAAGCGTTTAATTATGCGAAAAATTAAGTTTGCAACAAGGCGTTACATTTAAGTTTTAATTGAAGCAATTCATTCAATGCCCTTGTGGATTGGCATATTGTCGCGATGGGGGCACTCAGTAGGTGCAAGGATCCTGAGATCGATGGCGGCGGTAGCAAAGCTACTGGTAGGGTCTCCCTTGCCGGTAAGGTCGAAAACCACTGCAGCCAAGGCCAGTCCAAAATGTGGTCCTCCAACATCACTGGGGGTTAATTGCAGGCTTGATAAGTCGAAATGTAAAAAATTAGCTATCAACGAAACAACATACAGAATAAATGAAACGGATTTAACGGCACAACCAATTGGCTTTCGAACAAGGACAAGAATAGGAACATGGAACGTACGCACACTCGCCGAGCCATCTAGGCTTGAACAAGCGTGCAAAGAAATGAGTCGTTACCACTTAGACATTCTAGGTTTAAGCGAAGTACGCAGAAAAGGTCATGGTGAAACAAGATCAACATCCGGTCACTTCCTACTATACAGTGGAAATAACGATAGTCACACAAACGGCGCCAACAGAACCAGATGATGCTGACGTGAAAAACAATTTTTATGAAGAACTAAACGCAACGATCGCCCAGACGAGGACAAGCGATATCAAGATGATAATTGGAGACTTTAATGCCCAAGTAGGTTCTGACTACTCAAACATAAGATCAATTATGGGAAATCAGGGTCTAAGATCAACACGCAATGATAACGGGGAAATGCTGATAGATTTGTGTTCCACAAACCAACTTTTTATTGGTGGGAACAAATTCATTTACCGAGATATTCACAAATATATACATGGGAATCACCTGATGGTAACACACGTAATCAAATCGAGCATTTTGTTATAAGTAGACGGTTTCTGGGGTCACTGATGGACGTGAAGACGATAAGAGGTGCTGACATATACAGTGACCACCAACTCTTAGTTGGCATTGTGAAACTACGCCCTTTTGCCAACTATCATTAACCGAAATTGTCAAACAAAATTAACACCCATCGGCTCAAAGATCCACCTACTGCGCAAGCTTTCGAAGAAAATCTACGCACAAACCTAACCAACACCCAGAGTTGGTCTAGAATAAAAGCTGCACGTCTGAGCAGCGCAAGAGAAACTCTTGGCTTTGTAAAACATCATCGTGCTAAATGGATAACTGAAGCTACCTGGTCCATATTTGAGCAGCGGCGAGATGCAAAACAGCAGCTACAAGCAGCTTTTTCGAATACAACCCGTAGTGTACTAAGAAACCAATACAACAGTCTAGAAAAACAGGTGAAGAAGATGGTTCGCAAAGATCGACGTAAATTCTATGACAAAATTGCAGAAGAGGCAGAGTATGCCGCTACCAGAGAAAACATGAGGGTTCTGTAAGATGCAATCAAGAAAATAAGTAAGGAAAAGGTTCTGACAACACCCAACATAAAGGATTACAACGGCCACCCATTAAATTCAATCGATGGGCAACTCAACAGATGGAAGCAGTTTTTCGAAAGCTGTGGAAATGAAACAAACTTTCAACCCTTCGATGCACTCGAAAGGCGCAACCCAAGCAGGTCCATTCCAACAACGATGCCCATACTGGAAGAAGTAAATACTGCAATCGGCCAACTAAAGAACAACAAAGCCGCTGGACTCGATAATATTCCACCGGAACTACTCAAGGCAACAAACACCATATCGGTAGCGCTTCTGCCTTTAATACAGAGTGCTTGGTCGACATGCGTAATCCCTTCTGAATGGAATGATGGCGTCAGTAGTGAGTGCAGCAACTGGAGAGGCATAACGTTACTCAACACCATACAGAAGATAATGGCTTTTGTAATACTGAACCGCATCAACAAGGGCGTAAGACAGGGATGTGTACTTTCGCCAATGCTTTTCCTCATAGTACTGGACTATGTAATGGCACAGACAAATCAAGAAGCACAGGAAGGAATCCAATAGCATCTGAATCAACGGCTTCACGACCTGGATTATGCTGACGACATATGTATGCTGTCTCACACTCAGGCATAAGTTAATAAGACTCCAAGAAAACGCACAAAGAGTGGGTTTGGAAATCAATGTTACAAAAACTTATGCGTATAAAAACATATAACATCGCCCCCATTATGCCGTACGACCAACAAATTGGTGAGGTAACAAGATTCTGCTATCTTGGAAGTATAATAATCTCCAAAGTTGGTGGGGCACACGACGACGTATCCAATCGTATAAACAAGGCTCGACACGATTTTGTCTCCCTGGGGAAAATCTGGCGGTCTTCGCGCATATCAAAGAAACATAAGATAAGAATCTTTAACACAAGCGTAAAGTCTGTATTGCCATACAGCTGCGAAACATGGAAGGTGACAGAAAATATCGTAAAAAGACTCTAAACTTTTGGATACAAATGCTTAGGATCTCAAACGCAATGCCATTTGAGAGATATAACACAACACAAATAGAAGCTGAGGTATGCCGCAGAAACTGGTCCTGGGTAGGACATACATAAAAAAAAATAATAAAAATGCCTTTAAAGCTGACATTAGTTTCATTGATTCATTCTTAAAATTCTAAATATTCTAATTTCTGTGGAAAAGTAAAAATATTAAAATAGTAGTATTTCTACTACTATTTTTTTAAGGGTCATTTCGGCAATATTTGAAAGTTTAAAAGTTGTCAAGACTTAATTTTAGTAAAAAAAGTTTTTAAAAAAGTACCATGTAAAAAGTACTATGTATGTTTACTACTTACTTTTTTTATTAATGGCCTATTGTTTTAAAAATTAAACTAGTTTTGAATCATTAATGTTGTCTACATTTAAATTTTATAAATAATTCCCCTTAATTAAAAAAAAAAACATATACGAAAAAAATAGTAGTATACTACTATTTTTTCTATTCTATAGATATATGTATTTAGCATCATATACTCGTAACTTATCATCCAATCTTTATTATTTTTTCATTAAACTATGTAACTATGAAACGGACATTGAATCACAAAAGAAAACTTGTTTCTTAAAAATAAAAACTGCATAATTTAGCAAGCTAAAGCTGTTTTTAAAATAGTAGTATATTGACTACTTTTTTTTAAACGTTAAACATGTTAGAGTAACTTTTTCAATCACTACACTAGTAAACACCCGTGGAAGGTTAGGCAAAAAGGCCGGTTTAAAAAAGAGTAGTATTTTAAATACTTTTTTTATGTTACACTTGTGCTCATGATACCTAAAAGAGATACTTCTATTTAAAAAGAAAGCTATTTGCTTAAATCACTAAAGACTTGAAAAAAGTTTCTGTAGTATATGAATTGTCCACCAAAAAATAGTAGTATTATTAGTACTTTTTCCTATATGATGTATATTACAAATCAGCTTATACAGCAACACAAAAGCCATTTTTTTGAAACATTTACATCGCATGTAGAAAACGGCTATTTAAAAAAAAATAGTATTTTTAAAACTTTTTCCTAAGTGCAAATGTGTTCTTCTCAAATTTTGAAATTATTTTCTTTTTGTGCTGTGAATACCATTAATATTTGTTTTGTATTTTCTTTGTATAGAATTTTTAACTCTGTTTTTTTATTTTAATTATTTACTTTGCGACGGGTTCTTAAGTTTACAATTGGACAAATGTGACTAAAAATTCCTTTCATAAGATACACAGACTAGCAGTATAAAAGACTTCATGCACGCTTTTTAACAAAATTATAAATACGGCCAATGTTCGCTAAACATATTTTTTTTAATAACTTCTTTGCTGTTCATTTCATTAAATATAAACGAACTTAATGAGGCTCTGCATTATAAATCGAATAAATCTTGCATAAATAATCACTGAAAAAGTTCTTGTTTTCTTTCACCAACATAAAAGACTTTAGACTTTTTTATAATAAATAAAATAAAAACATTGTAACGATTTATGTAAAAACAATATATGACACATATTTTCCTAATGTTAAATCTCTTGTACAACAATTTCTACACATAATAGTTCCAAAGTGTCATTAAAATAATCACGACATTTCCCTTGCAACAGAATTTCAAAATTATACATTCAGAAATATGATGAAAATGACATACAGAATTCTAACTCAGCACACCCTACAAAACTGGCAACGTTTTTTTAAATAATGTGCACAAAAATGCTGATATAAAATACTTGATATGTATTATTTATATAAATTTTTCTTCATACTCAGCAAAATGTTTGATTCGTTTTTTGTTTTTTTTTGTTCTGGAAGTTAAAAAAAGAACTACTCCTATTTCTTCTTCAAAATATTTAGAAAATATGAAAAAATATTTCAAGCTTAACGCTGTCAGGGGCTTGGCTTGTACTTAAAATAAATAACTGATCCTCAGACACTTTAAAAATGATTTTTTTTTAAATAGGAATTTGAGAAATCAGAAATTAACACATTAAACTGAATGCCACGAGTGGAAAATATTGTTCAAAATCTCAACTAAAAAATTAAATATAAAATTATTGATTAAAAAAGATTGTAGACATGGTAGAAAAATACTGTGGCATTAAAATGCGGTTGTTTAAAAATTGTAGTAAAAAAGTGGTATATAAAAAGTATTAAAAATACTAAACATTTCTTAAAAAACTTTTTTAACAGATAAATTTAATCAAAAAAGTTTATTAAACAATTTTAATGAAATTTAATGAAAACCTAAAACAAAAAAAGTAGTAGAAATTATTTCTAGGCTAAATTTAATGCTTGAAAATATTGAAAACTCATTGAAATGTTTAAACTGACTTAAATGTGAGCTTTTTAAAAAAAGTAGTAGTATATCTACTACTTTTTTTACATGATATGAATTTGTAAGTTCTATAAATTATACTGTTACAGAATTATAAAATATTGCAATTAAAATAGTTTATTTTAAAAATAGTATGAAAAATACTACTATTTCTAAAGATACTGCTTTGGTTTTATTAGCTTTAAGTGTTTCAATTTTGGGCGTTATAAGCAAATCGGTTATACGAATGTGAAAACAAAACTCATACAATGTATTTGGAAATAGTACTAAAAATACTACTATTATTTTCCTAAAATACAAATTGTTTTTAAAAATCTACTTTGTTCTGATTAAGAAAATTTATAATTTTGCATAAATATTTAGGAAAAATTTAATTAACTAAAAAGTCGATAAAAAAGTATTAAAAAAACTACTAAAAATACTACTAATTTTAATAAGTGTGGGTAATATCTATTTTTGATATGTGTACCATTTGGTTTATCTAAAAATAAATTGTGATAAAAAAAATTGTTGAATTTTTAAACTCAAATTTTAAAGGGGCGTGACAGTTTCTTATTTTGACAAATAGTTATTGTAATTATTGCATGTCTCTGTCTTGTTTGCCACTTTGTTGTTAAGTTCATATAGTTTTTGTTGAAGAGCATATTTTAAAATATCGTAATTTCTAGCCCTTTTTCTTGAGGGAGATGATCACTGTCAAGTACAACAGCTCATCATAAAATTGTTTCTAAAGATTTGTTTGAATTCTATTTATGTATATTTAAATGGAATATGTATTCTTGTACAGAAGATGCTGCTGCACTATAATTTGTGTGTGCTATTTATTAGGAGTGTTACTTGCTGCACGTTCATTGTCTTCTGTATGCTTTTGTTGTGTTGTGCCTCTCATTAATGTATGCAACAAATAGATATCAATAGCTTTTTGATTGTTGGGGATTATACATTTTTCTTTTGCTTTTCTTTAGAGTTTGTTTTTTGCTGCTTCCTACTTTTGCCCTGCTTTTGATGAAGATTTATAATGAGGCATATACCGCATTAGTTAACTGTATATATTTAGCTAAAACACCTCTAGAGTTTGTGGTAAAAAATGCACAAATATTTCTAAGGTTTCTTGAAAAGAGAGTGTGACATTAAAGTTTTTAATTGATTTTTGTTTTTATTTTTTTGTTTGAACTAATTATAAATAGCAATCACGTTGTCGCTACATTTTTAGAAAATTATTTTTTCAATACAATTATATTTTATTTGAAGCTTTTGAATAAACATATGTAGACACCTTTAAAAATCTTTAAAATTACTAACACTTGTCAAAGGGAATGAAATTAATACAAACCATTCAAATTTATTTATAATTTTTTTAAACATGCAGGAAATGCTTTTAAGTCATATTTGCTTAAAATAGCATTTTATTTAGATTTATGTTTTTCTCTTCCTACAAGAAAGTGTTAAAAAATGTTTGGGAATTGAAAAATTTCAAATATATTTTTGAAGAAACAAAAATCTTCAAATAATTTTTTTTTGTTTACTTAAGGCAGCTAAAAATTCTTTCATATTTTTATGTAGACTTAATTTTGTTGTTAATTGCCTTAAAATATTTTTACAAAACTGGCCAAATAAATTATGGGATTAGAGAGTACGAACGGAGTCATAATTTTAAGCATTTTATATAGGTCAGAGGAAATTGTAAAAAGTGTTGTTGTTAGTTCCTTTTTTCAAAAAATGTGGAAAGACTGCATACTCTTGGGGAAAAAATAGCATAAAATTGAAGTTTTTAATCGGCCACTTAATGCAAGTGTTAACAAGATTAATTGCAAGAAATTTACATGGAACTTTTTGAAGAAAATCCATTAGAATTTAAAAAATATTGAAAAGAAAAATGTTATATTAATTGCAATTTTTAAATAACTTAATGTGTAATCATTTTTAAAAAAGTAGTATTTTTACTACTATTTTTTAAATTGATTTTTAGCTAAATAGATTTTAAATTAGTTCTAACAGTATTAAGACTATCATAAACTAGGTAGAGGATTTTATATATTTAATTATTAGGATTTGTAAAACAGTAGTATATTCTACTACTTTTACTTAATACATTTTTGAAGGCTCCAAATCGCTACAAAATCTTCATAAGAATTTAAACTATACAACATTATTAAGTTTTGTTTCCAATATAATAATGATATATAAAAAAAAAGTAGCACATTCCACTACTATTTTTAACCATATATTTTTAAAATCAAGATTATTAATTTTTTTTAACTTTAATTAAACTTGAGTTATTTAAAAAAGCATAGATTAAAATTTTTAAAAAATTTAATTTAAGTACTTTAGTTTATAAGTTATTTCGAATTATGTATAAATTTTTTAATCGGTAAATTTTTTATCGAATAATTTAGCTGTTTAGCTGCTAATATTTTTTTTGGCGAAAATTTCTATTTATATGAACTCAAATACAAAAATTATTTTCTTTTGCTTGGGGCATTTTTATTCAATTCTCTGAGGGTTTAATCGAACATATCATTACTTGAATAAATCAAAAATACTTTTACTAATATAAATATTAATCGAATAATGTATATAATATTATGATTTTGTACTTTAGGCAATTAAATTGCATTCATTTAATATTAATTTAGACCTGGGGGGCCAATTCACGTTTAAATTTTACAAAATTTTAATCGATATCGACTGCCGTCATTTGGCCCCTGGGTTTGTATTCAACATTTCGTAGCTTTAACATGAATAATTTCAATAAGCTAAAATTTTTATAATATTCGAATAATAAAATTTTTAATCGATTAAATTATTCGAATAAAATAATTTTTTCAAATGTATTAATTTTACTCCGACGTTTTCAAGAAATTATATTCTCTTCGAAAGATTTTCACAAATTTTAAACTTAAAATTTTATAAAATTACGCATCCACCTAAATTTCAATGAAACAGCCGACGCAAAATTATTGCTTAAAATTGTTGAATAAATTTAAATAAAATCTCAAGTAATATTGAAATAACATTGAAAATTTTTCAAAAACATTATTTTTAAAATAGTTGCCCACTGTGCGCCTTTTTAACAATTTATTAAATATCCTTTATTTTTCATTTATTTCAATTTATATCAATTTATCGCCTTCGCAAACAATTTCTTCATTTAATTTTTTAAATGCTGCATATTTCCCCAAATTGGTTTCATATATTTTATCCTTTTTAATAAAAATTTTCACTCGAATCTCTATTTTTTTTTACAATCACCTCAAAATTTTTAAAATCGTTTCTTTTTTACTTTGCAATATTTTATGCTCAAAATCTTTTTTGTGCTTAAACTTTTCAATACTATTTAGTAAAATTTTTTTAAGCCTTTTTACTGAATTGTTGTAATAAATTTTTTTTCACCACCCGCGTAACTAATTGAAAAGCTTTTGCACAGTTTAACGTCTGAAGTTCAACTGAATGGAAAAACGAATGTTTAGCCAACGAAAAACAACAAACAGACAAAAAAAACAATTCATTCAAATCAAATATGAAAATACGATATTTCACACTGTGCTCTGCAGTGCATACAACTACAACAATTGTGTGTGAGTGTGTGTATTTGTTTGAACGCAAATATGTAGTTGTGTGCGGAGAAAAGCTCAGCAACAACAGCAGTAGCTGACTTTCTGTATAAAAGTTAATCCAAAAAATCAACTGCAAAGCGGAATTGTCAGCAAAACGTTGTAAAATACGCGAGCGCCACCAGCTAAAAAAGCAACAACAACAATATAAAAAACAAAATTCTCAATGCAAGAAAAATCATGGTTATGAAAATCAGCGATGGATGGACGGATGGCTGGCTTGATATTATTAACATCTCTAGTTGTGATTTACTTGGATGATGTTCCAGCATCGTTGTTGGCTTCTCACTGTGCTCCGGAAAATAAAACAAAGGAAATACAAGAAAGAAAACAAGAAAATCAAAACCACAAATCGTTTTATGGCAGTGGTGACAATAAATAAACAAACTAACAGAAATTACGAACACCACGAATGGCCAAAAACCAACCACACGACGAAACTATCATCCTACAGATGCAAACTTTAAACAGAGAAACATATTGCTGCAACATGTATATAAAGATAAGCTATGCAAAGTATGGGGTGAATGTGTGCATGTTTTCAAAATCAAACAAATTTCTTAAATAGAACATGTTTGAACCACGTGGCTGCAACTACAACACAAATATTTGCTGACAATAAATATTAGAATGCTTTTTTTATAGAAAATATAGGAAAATGTTTAAAAATTATAATATTTTTTATTTAATTTTTTTCCTTACATGTCCGACATTTGATTACTTTTATCAGCATAAAAATGTCAACTACATAAAACGAATTTCAGTGTGCTTTGTTTCGAAAAATCAGTTATTTAGGAAACACATACATACATATGTATGTACATACATATTTACATTTTAAATACACATTATAAGAATAAATAGAATACAACTATTCGAATAAAATTAATTCGATTACAATGATTCGAATAACAAAAATTCGTTTAACAATTTTGAGAATAAAATGTAATCAAATAAATGCTGATTAAATAAAATTATTCGTCTAAAAAGAATATTCCATTAAAATTTCTCCAATAAAAATTAGTTGAAAAACATATTCGGTTAATAAATTATCGAATAAAATATATCCAAATAAAACATACTTGAATGAAATCACTATACATAATATGTACGTCTAAAAACTATTCAAATAATTTTCGAAAAAAAGTTGTTAGAATAAAAAATATGCCTTAAAAAATTTTCGAATAAAATAAATTAAAAAAAAAAAAAGTTTTTTTTACTAAAATTGTGTTCGTACAAATTGTTCGAATAAAATTAATGGGTAAAATAAAATAAATAAGCTTACAGGTTGCCTCGAAATGAGATGGAATTGTACCTATCAAGAACTTGGCCCTTATTTTGATACTCAGTACACATTTGTGTTTTTGTGCGGATCTCACTTCTTTTTTCTAAGTTGTTTTTGTATAAATATTTATGTGTATTGCTTATCTGGGCCTACCTGTGTACCAAATTTCAGCTTTCTAGCTATACTGGAAGTGCCCTATACTAAGAAGGGGCACCATAGTCGCCCCAGATGAAAAGTGCCCGTTTAAAAATAATTTTTTGTTATTTATCATCACGACCTACCTGTATATGAACTTTAAGCTTTCTAGCTATACTGGAAGTGCCCCATACAAAGAAGGGGCATTATAGTCCCCCAGATGAAAATATCCCGTTTAAACATCATTTTCGTTAATTTCTTATTAGGACCTACCTGTGTACGAAATTTCATCTTTCTAGCTATACTGGAAGTGCCCTATACAAGGAAGGGGCATGATAGTCTCCCAAATGAAAATAGCCTGTTTAAAAATCATTTTCTTAATTTCTCATCAGGACCTACCTGTGTACCAAATTTCAGCTTTCTAGCTATACTGGAAGTGTCCCATACAAAGAAGGGGCATGCTAGTCCCCCAGATGAAAATATCCCGTTTAAACATCATTTTCGTTAATTTCTCATTAGGACCTACCTGTGTACGAAATTTCATCTTTCTAGCTATACTGGAAGTGCCCTATACAAAGAAGGGGCACCCTAGTCCCCCGGGTGGAAAGTACTCGTTTTCAGATTTTTCTGGTTAATTTCTCACCAAGACCTACCTGTGTACCGAGTTTCAGCTCTCTAGCTATACTGGAAGTGCCCAATAAGTCAGTGAGTGAATATGTACTAAAATATGGACTTTCTACCCCTTATTATCTCGGGAAGCGTTTACGGTAGAACTTCTAAATTTACCCTTTGAGGTCAACACTGTGGTGAGACCTTATGTTTCAAGTTTCATTATATTATGATCAAGAGGAGCAAAGTTATGAGGGGGGGTAGATATACACACTGTGTGCCCGAACTTGCCTTGGCGCACTATCGTGCGCCTAGATACCTACGACTGACTACATCTACGCAATTCTTCAAATAATTTCTATTCTCTTACAATTTTCCACATAATCAATATCCTTTAAAATATAAACTTTTCTACTTTCCTTAAAGTTCTTTTTTATCTTTTCAAAAATTTACTTGATTTAGAAATATTTTAAGCAGACAATTAATATTTTTAACATCCTTCAGTGAAATTTTTCTTGGTAGAAATTTACAAATATTTTAATTTAATATTGTAAAAATGAAAATCATTTCCCTATTATTGTGGCAAGAGTCGAAAATCTATACATTAGTTTCCTTAAGATTTTTATGCTTGTGCATCTTGTTCCACAACACAAAAGACCTATTAAGTGTTTATGTTTTATGAGTTTATCAAAACAATTTAGTTAAATTTCTTTTAATTTTTTATAGCACGCACAAACACACATATTTTTATAATTTTTTCTCTACATATTTTTTTCTCATAAGGTGTGTACTCGTATGTATGCCAACCAATCTAATGTTGAAAAGTGCTCTTAACCTTATGAATGAATATGCTATGCTGCTTGTCTTTGTTGGCCCCTTTTTATAAATTCACTTGATGGCATTTACTACACTGGGAGTCATGTTTTGTAAAGTAAGTGCCATTGCTAGATTTTATCTTTTTGCTGCTCTTAGTGCTGCTACTTCTTTTTGTTGTTGTTGTTGTTGTTGTTATTTTGTTACTAAAATGACAAAACTGTAACAGCAGCCAAAGCCAAAGTGTCAGTGTTGTAAGTTTAAAAAGGAAAAATCCCAGCACAAAAATTTAATCAACACCAAAGTTTACGGGATTTTATTCCAGTGCCAGCAAAAATAAAAAAAAAAATAGCTGCATGCAAAATTATTTTGTATCCTTGTCTTGTTAAGTGTTTAGTGCAAAAAAAAAAATTGCAAAAAGTCTTGGAGAGAATCAAACAAAAAGTATGAACAAAATATAAAACAAAAATTTTTTTTATAAAATGTTTAAAGATAAATAAACCTTGTAAGGAAAGGAATTAGAAAAAAAAACTTTATGTATTTGAAATACGAATCTAGTAGAATTTCGAGGATTGCAAAAGTAATTATTAAAAAAATATATATTTTCTCAAACTTTTCATTTTATTAAACAATTTAAAGCTGAATAACTTCTGTTTTCTAGTCATTTTACACTTTCATTGCATACATGACTTTCAGTTATAAACTGACAACATAAATTCAAACGATTCCAAAAAGAAACATAAGGCCCGCCAGGCGAAATAAACAACGAAATATCCAATCCACAAAATACTGATTGTAGAAGTTAATTAAAAATCTGCAAATTAAAAAGGCACATCAAGAGATAGAAATATACGTGCGAAAATAATGGGTGATCCAAGTAGAGATACATTTTTCAATAGGCTGTTTTTGAAAGCCTTTTATGGTCAACATAATCGGCCTAATGAGCGTACTATTTGCAACACCATCACCCATTTTGAGACCCAGCATTCATTATTGGATAATATTCGACCGAATAGACCACGTCCAGCACGCTGTGAAGAAAATATAGCGGCCGTAGCTGAGAGTGTACACGAAGACCGAGGAGAGTCGATTCGGCGCCGTTCGCAGCAACTCGGACTGACGTATGGAACGACTTGGCGCATTTTACGTCGAGATCTTAAATTGAAAGCGTACAAAATACAGCTTGTGCAACAACTGAAGTCGCTTGACCTTCCCAAGGGACATCGCTTCGCTCTTGAAAAGTTCCAAGAAGATCCGACATTTTCTATGCAAACTTTGTTTAGCGATTAGGCCCATTTCTAGCTCAATGGGTATGTAAACAAACAAAAATTGACGCATTTGGGACGAAGAGCAACCTGAAGAGATTCAAGAACTGCCACTTTATCCAGAAAAAACAACGGTTTGGTGTGGTTTGTGGGCCGGTGGAATCATCGGTCCATATTTCTTTAAAAATTATGCCGGTGCGAACGTAACCGTCAATGGCGACCGTTATCGTGCCATGATAACCGACTATTTGATGCGTGAAATTGAAGCTCGTGAACTCGGCGACATTTGGTTTCAGCAATACGGCGCCACTTCCCACACATCGCATCAATCAATGGAGAGAACATTTAGGTGAGCACATAATTTCACGTTTTGGGCCGGTCGATTGGCCACCAAAATCGTGTGATATCACACCGTTAGACTTTTTCCTGTGGGGATATGTAAAGTCTAAAGTTTATGCGGACAAACCCGCTTCGATTCAGGCCTTGGAGGAAAACATCACGCGTGTCATTCGCCAGTTACCAGTCGAAATGCTCGAACGAGTCATCGAAAATTGGACTCAACGGATGCGACGTAGCAACGGCCAACATTTGATAGACATAATCTTCAAAAAATAAATGCCAAATAATGTTCTTTCAAATGATAATAAACATTCACCATTAAATTTGAATTTTCTGTGTATTTTTTATTTAAAAAAGTAAGGAACCTCGAAATGGACCACGCGTTATAAAGGACGACTAATCAGCAACATTTAAATTGGAACATCCTTGAAAATAAAAGAAATACAAAAAAGTGTTTTCATTATTATTTTCTGGTTACGCTTTTTTTTGGGCAAATGTTTGCCAGATGTGACCGTACCTTAAAAAATTAAAAACAAAACATTATAAAAGAAACACATAAAAATTATCGATTTAAATGAAAGGGAATAATCGAAAACTTTATTTAATAGAAAATTCGACGCAGTTAAATAATTTTCTGTTTTTAAACGTATAAAAAAAAAAATAATCTTTACATACCGCAACGATTAATCAGTTCAGTTTGATGATCAACCGGCGAACATCTAACTATGTAACAAAAGGATTACACTTCTAAAACGAATAAAAAATTAATCGATTAAAATAAAGGCGAATAATCGAAAAAGTTATGTCGAAAAACAAGCCTTACAATTGTAAGCACAAGACTTTTATAAAACAAAGGTATAAAACTGCTGAAACGAATAAGAAATTAATCGATTAAAATGAAAGCGAATAATCGAAAAAATTCATTATGTAAAAAAATTATTATATAGAAAATTTAATAGAAGCAATTATCTAGTTTGCTGTTTCTAAACGAATAAAAAATTAATCGGACGCAATGATTAATCGGTACAATTTGATAAACAACCGGCGAACATATGTTCTTTACTTTAGCTTTACTTTTCCAAGAAATAAATAAATAACACTTTTATAATACGAATAAACAATTAATCGATTAAAGTAACAGTCATTAGTGAAAAAAGTGCTGTTTACAGTCTGTGTAAGATATTAAGGAGTTTATAATTCGATTATTTAAAAAAAAATTAACAAATTAAGCGTATTCAGTTATCGAAAAACAAAATACATATTAAAAATATTTAGACTAAATCAGCGATTAAATTAATTAATTAAAATAAAGATCAATTCTAAAAACAACCAGGAAAAGAACGCAATATTTGTTCTCTTATTTATGGATCTATCTCAAAATGATTTAACTTAAACTAGACTTGTCAGTCTTTAAAAACATTTTAAATTTTGCCTAATTTTTTCTAATCATTGTATTTTAATAAAGATTACCCAGCTCTGGAAGATATCAACAGAACTGTTGTAAAACACTTATTGTTACGATTCACTAATAACAGACACACTTGCACACAGTTGATTATTTTTACACATTTTTAAGCAACTACCACCCACACACCCACTCACTGACACCCATTTAACACGTTCTTCCACTTGTTGTTGTTGTTGCTGCTGTTGCTATTTTTTTTTTATTATAATAGTGAGTGTCTCTCTCGTTCTTTGTGCTCCCTTTGGGGAGCTACCCAGCGGTAAATTGAACGAAGTACCTAGATAATAATCAATGACATCAGGATGACATTTTAAGCGAACGATATAAGTACTTAAAATGTTATCTATGTGTAATCTAATTAATTTTATCCACTCATTATAACTTCAATTACAATATAGTCGAAGAGTTGGTTGAGTATATTTGCAAAAATGTTTAGGAATTTTTTTTGTCTTCTTTTAGTACACAAAAAATGCAAAAAAATATCCACTCATTATAACTTCCATTACAAAATAAGCGAAGGGTTGGTTAATGTATGTTTTTACTCTTAATACACAAAAAATGCAAAAACAAAAATGCCGTAATAGTGGCATTAAAAAAAAAATACAAAAATTGTTTCAATTCTTTTTCTGTTTGTTAGTTTATCGTTGATCGCAGAACATAAAGCTTACACCACAAGTAAATTTCTAAAAAGGTATTTACATACATATAAAATCATTGGGATTAGTGGTACTATGTTCTAGCCTTCGCTTACAAATGCAAATTAAACCGTAATGAACGTGCGTTACACCATAACTTGCTAAGATTTATTGATGTATCATTAACGTTGCTTAAGACTTCGCTTATGAAGTAAACGCAATTGAAATGCGAATCACTGACATCGCTGCTTACTCTTTAAGCGAAAGCGCACCGATTAAACGACCTATGACACTCCTATGCTAAATTTAAGTAGTAATATAAGCGACAGAATCAT
Source organism: Lypha dubia (assembly GCA_947311025.1). Taxonomy (NCBI): domain Eukaryota; kingdom Metazoa; phylum Arthropoda; class Insecta; order Diptera; family Tachinidae; genus Lypha; species Lypha dubia. The sequence goes on along the minus strand of OX371262.1, from coordinate 3,758,897 downwards.
CACTGATAGCTACTAAATATTGCTTACATCAGCGATTAAATAATGACAATTTTTACCACTGGGTATTTACGGGTTTGTTTACAAATTACTAACGAATGTTGTTGGTTGGTTTATGTTTAACAACTACTCCATACATACATACGGCAGCTTAACGGTTATAACAACAACATTACCTACTACAACAATAATTTGAATGAGTGAATGAATGCGTTTTTATGATTACCACGATTCTCATAGAGAATGAGTAAGATTTTTATATATCCTGGTTGGTATAGCTGTGTGTGTGGCTGTATGTGTGTTTGAGTGTTGAGGGACACATGTATGCAAAATGCAAATGATTTTTATGTTACTTTGTACGTTTTTCTGTGTGGTTTATTAATTAGATCTTCATTTATTTGTTTTTTTTTTTTTGTTTCTTTTTTTGTGTTTTGTTATAAAAGAACATATAACAAACTAGAGTAGTAGCGAAAATAAAAATTTATACTGCGAGCAAATTTACATTTTTGATTAAAAATTTGTGGTTGAAAATTACAAAATAGAGAAATAAATTTTAATCTCTAAAAAATTCTAAAGAAATTTTGAAAATTGATTAAATTGAGGCAGGCTTGGGGAGCGAATTTGTAAAACTCTTCTAAGCCAAAAACTGAAACTAATACTCGGGTAGATAAAAATTTAATAATATTTAAATTTTAATTCCTTGAAATTGAAATTCATATTTTTGTAATAAAATCCTTTACAGTTTTAGTTTTTGTCTTAAATCATATTAATTAAAATATTTTGTAGTTTTTCCTTAAAGCAGCACACAAACTGCTTTTTATACACATTTAAACTCCCACTTTTTTTCTCTTTTTGCAGAGGGAGTTGTTCGAACAAATGTGTCAAAACTTTTTGGTACAACTTAATTGTGTGTTAAAATTTATTTAATACTAATCTCTAGCATTGTAGTTAACACACCCACTAACACCAATACATATGTACATATGTATGTATGTACACCATAAGTTTGCTGAGTTGTTTTCACAACACATGTTAAAAATTGTAACATTGTCTTCCTAAGAGTATTTCTCAACCAGTAAAATGCATTAAAATGTTTTCCATTTAAATTTCTGATATAGAAAACTTGAAATAAATTTTTGCAATTTGTTTGCTGGGTTATTTGGGGAGAATTTTGATTTAGTGCGTGTATGTTTTAGAATGTTAATTTTAAACTTTTGTTAAACCCAATATCTGCATGACTATTCAGGGTCATGATAATTTCAAACTTAATTGAAAACTATAGATTTGCTTTTATGTATTTTTAGCTAAATACACGCACACACACACACACACATTTTTCGCTAAACACTTAAAACTAAACAAAAAAGATCTGCTTTACGTTAAACGCGAAAATATTTAAATTAATTCCACTTTATTAAAGAAAACAGCAATTTCAAGTGGCTGTTCTAAAAATAATTTGAAATAAAAATTTTTCAAAGAAAAACTCAAATATTTTTTTGCAAATAATAATAAAACATGAAAAACTTAAAATAAACTTAAAAATATTCAAAACTGTAAGTAATTAGAGCCAAACAAAACGTGCATCTTTAACGTCATTTTAAAAAGATTTTCGCAAATGATCGCAAATACTTTTCACACTGCCAAATTACTTACAGTTTGTCTTAAAAACTTAAAAATGTTTTATAAAAAAGCTCACCTTTTTCAGGACAATTTTGCTCGTCGGAGTTGTCGTAACACTCACTAACACCATTGCATAGATATTCTTTGGGTAGACAACGATTATCACATCTGAATTCATTTTCTTCACATTGAGTATCTGTACGACGATTCATTAAGCAGAATGTAGAAGAGCAGAAAGTTCAAATATTAATTAAAAAATTTCATAAAGAATTCTTCAAAATGTTGAGTACATATTTAACAAACAAATGTTAGATGTTGATGAGATATTTGTATTGTTGTTTTAGTAACAGATGAATAGAATTTTACAAATGCTTAATCAAACTAAAGTGGTTACTTTTAAAAATAACCACTGTAGAAAGGTGTAATTTTAGGTTAAAACTAAACGTCTAAAATTTTATTTTCACTAAATATTAAATGCTAAATCAATTCAAAGTGGTTACTAGTACAAGTAACCGCTTTTTAAAATTAATAGTTTTTAGTTGAAACTAAACTGCAAATTTTTTACTTTCTCTTAATTCCATATGTATGTACATATGTATGTATGTCTATGTCTTGTACACATTACTAAAAATCTTTAAATAGTACATAATTCTAAATTGTAAAAAAGTAACCATTACTTAAAATGTAATTTAAATTCTATTAAAACTGTTTTCTGTTATTAAGCTAATATGTTATTAATCAATTTATTTGTTAATATACACATACATATGTACATATGTATATTAAATGAAATTTTATAAGCTATATAAAAATTCGAAATAAACTGGTTACTTACTTAAAAAAGTAACCACTAGCTTATTTCGATTTTATGTTTGTTTTTTTAGCCGAAAACCTTTCCATAAACTTCCGATGATTCAAGATAAAAAATAAATTAAGTAACCTATAACTACCCACAAAGTAACCGGTTACTTTATTAATAATAAAATTATTCTCCTCAAACTGGCTAGACCGCATTCTATATTTAATTAAAAAAAAAATAAAAACTTTGATTTTTTCAACGAAAAAAGTAACCGATTAAAAAAATGGTTTGAGTTGTTGCTTAAGTAGCCTAAAACTTCTTATAACGTATGAACAATTACTATGTTTGCTAAAGATATTCGGTTTTTACTTAATAATTCACTTAATATGTTACCGGATTACATGCTCCAAAAATGGTTACTTTGATAAAACTTGATTTATACATAAATAATTGATTTATTGTGTGATGTGCAATTACATACTTCTGGCTAAAAATAATCGCTTTACGTGTTGCATTATATTCGAATTATTCTACGAGTATTTGTTAGATATCATCGAACAAAATATATACTCGGAAATTCAAAAACATATTACTGCGCGAAACAAATTATTCGAATAAAATTATTCGAATAAAATTAATCGATTACAATTAATCGAATATCTAAAATTTTATTTTTAGAATATTTTTTGTTATACATATTTTGCAAGAACGTAAAGTAATTTATGTAACTTAAAATTTTTAACCCTGTTTTTTATAAATTTTTTATGTTGGTTGACAGACAATTTCATACAAAAAAAATTTTTTTCTAGAAAAATAAGCGAACATAAAAATGAGGGAACACAGAACATGACATGGAACTTGTCGACATGAGAGACAGGTTCTGAAACGCACACACAAAACAAAAACACAAACTGAGAGATTGATAACAGAGACACAGTACCAGGTTGATATTCTCCATCGTAGCCAGGACAATTCATTTCATCTTCACCATCGGGACACTGTTCCTGGCCATCACATAATTGCTCTTCACAAATCGTTTTGCCACTTTCGGCACAAGTGAAAGTGGTATCGCCGCGACACCCAACATCGTATTGGCTGGTGTACACGGGGCTGGTTTCAGTAACAGGTGTATAATCTTCGCCTGATCCTTCAAAATCTTGGCCATTACTATTAGATCCATTTTCAGGATGTGCTTCAACATTTGCCTCCTCGGTGGTAATGTCTAAAGGAATTTGGAGTTTGTTTTTTGTTTAACTTAAGAAATTATAAAAGTTATTTTTCTTTGTTTCTTTTAATAGAAAGCAACATTCCAAAGCCGATAGTAGAACTTTTCGCAGCGTAGTAACATACATAAATACATTAAGAAACACGCACACAAATATTTTGACACCTTAAAATCTAAGGAGAAGGAGTTACGGGAAAGGTAGTAATATCTGGAGTTTAATTTAGAAAACAAATAGGCTGAATTGTCATAATTTTGAAAAATCAAAGATCAACAGGAAAAAGATAAGTTGAACACAGACAAAGAAAATAATAAAATAAATAAATTGGGACATAAAACATATAGAGAAAATAGCCCATTATAAAATCTAAATAAAGCTTTTTTGGGTACTTAAAAATAGTAAAAAAAATGTTTTAGTGCTTAAAAGCTTTTGATTGTATAAGACGTTGAATAGAAAATAATATCTACCAAACTACGAAACATTATAAAATGCTTTTCTTCTTTTTAGATAATATGTGATGATTGTATTATTTGTTTATATCTAAGTTAGTCTTTTTAAATCCCCAAACTGATAGCTTTGATTTTTTAAAATGAGTTTTAAATGAAAAAAATACAGTGTTACTGCAAATGATTTTGAATTTAAATAAATATTTCGGTATACTATATTAAATACGAAAGCTTTTCAAAGTCAAAACCAATAACCCAGAAAGTAATGAAAATATAGGTTTTTAACTTAAAAATTATCAAAAATTCATAAAAGTATAAAAAAGCTTTCGAAAGCTTTCAGGAGCTTTTAACATATATTAAAGTTGAAAATCCTTACGGCAATGTATTTCACATTTTTATTAAAAAACTGTGAAAATGTGCAAAAAATTTTAAAAAAGCTTTATCTATTTAAAGTGCCAAACATGTATATGCTCTCATGTAATATTTAGAAAAATTATAAATGCTCTTATGAGAGAGAGATAGGGTAAAGAAATAGATGTTAAAAGATTAGAAGACTTAACTCTTTCACAACTCTGCTTTGCGCGTTATGTTAATTTTTAAGGCAGTGTTGAGGAGCCTCCGGTGTTAAGTAGACGCATTAACTTTGTTAAGCTGTATTACTAGCAGGCATTTTGCTAATTGTTTTACTTCGCCGATGTTTCTGCTAACCGACGAAGGAGGGCGATGTTGTGTACATTACCTTGGATATCATTAATCGGTGACGGAACAGTTTTTTAGTGACCAGTGCTATGCCTTCATCACTTAAATAGTTCGACAACAATGAATACAATGTCTCACTAATGTTCATTAGAGAAATTAATGATGTTGATTAACTTGCTCTGGCCAGGGTTTGAACCCAGGCCCCAAGTCATTGTTTGCTTAGTAGGCAACGCGCTAACCACTTCTGCATAAAACTCAAATAAAAGTACGTAAGGTTTAGCAAAGCTTTTTCAAACTTTTTTGTATATGGACAGAAAGCTTCTAAAATAATTTATAAATTTCGTTAATTCGACGTGTGAGTTAATAAATTTATGAGATTGTTACCAAATATTAAAATATAAAGAAATATGTTGATAAAGTGTTAGTAAAAAGATTAAATTATTCCTTCAGCAAGAAAAGAGTTAATAAACTTTCTATCTAAGCAAAAAAAAAATCACCCAACTTAGTATTAAGGTTAAGAAGCATTTTAAGCGTTCGATTAGTACGGATAGCCCCTTTTTGAAGCATGTGTTAAAATGCGGATAAGTGTATTTGTTTTGTTATTGTTATTGTTGTTGCTGTAGGGTTTGCTTGTTTATTGTTTAATGTGTTGTTGTATCTACCTGGATGACATTCATCTTCATCACTGCCATCCTGGCAATCGATTTGATTATCGCAAACAGCGTAACAAGGTACAAGTTCACCACTGTTACAGGCGAAATATCCATTAGGATTAATGTTACAATCGTAAACTTCACCTTCTTCTCCACTCTTTTCTTCTTCACCAGTTTGAGTGGGCTGTACTTCCGGTTGATATTCATGTTCATTGGTTTGTTCTCGACGCTCTTTTTCTTCTCTTTCTTTCTGTTGGCGGACTCTTTCCTGTTGTTCCAACTCATATTGTCTCTGTCTTTCCTGCTTTTCCAATTCATATTGACGGGCTCTATCTGCCTCCTCTCGAGCACGTTCCTCTTCGTATTGTCTAGCACGTTCTTGTTCTTCTTTTTCTCTTTCTATTTCGTATTGTTTGGCACGCTCTTGTTCGGCAAGTTCTCTTTCATGTTCGGATTGCCTTTCTCTTTCACGTTCCAATTCGATTTGATGATCTCGTGCACGTTGCAATTGCAATTGTCTTTCTCTTTCCAGTTCCTCTTCTCTGTTGTAATCATAGGGTTCGTAGCCATTATTATTATCATAGTTGGGATTTTCGGTAGCCTCGCCATAAGGATCGACATGGGGTGAACCATTATTTTCCACTTCTTCGGGCTCTACTTCGCCGTCTTCACCTTTGTCTTCTTCAAAGTATTTGTCACACATTGCGCGATCTTCGTCACTGTCATCATCACAGTCGGCCTTGTTGTCACAGCGGTAAGCACAATCGATTACCTGACCATTGCGACAGTGGAAATAGCCTTCTCCGTCGCACTCACCAAAGTTGGGGTTGTAGGGCTCGTTTTCTTCTACACCACCACCGTGGTTAACATTATGAGAGTCGTTATGTTCACCAGCACCTGGATAAGCACGGTTCGTGTCTGAACCTTCACCATGATTTTCGCCAGCATTGTGAGAGTAATCGGTTGTTACATCCACACTTTCGTGATCTTGCAGTTCTAATGAATGAAGTGGTTTTGCGGTTTTTTTTTCAAATAATAATTTACAAAAATGTTTTTTTATGTTTTGTAATGATTACATGTATGTGTATGGGTTTGTATGTATTTGTGTATATTTACAAAGATATATGGATGTTTTCCAATAGTAGAAATTTTACCAAAGAAATTTGTCAAATGATCTTAATAAAATTTTTAAATTCTACTACCCATTTTTTTTTTTTTTAATATAGAAACATTTTTTTTAAAACCTTTTTTGTTAAAAATTTCCTAAATTTTTAATTTTTAGTAAAACCATTGAATGTCAGAATTATTTAGAGATCTTTTATTTCGACCGATAAACTCTTCCGATCACCTTACCTCTTACTCGTCTGAAATAAAAGGAGCTGTCCGCATCAGCACTGAAGTCTTGTCCAAAACGTTTATATTCTACTAAATATTGACGCAATCGCTGGCCAAAGTCATTCCATCTTTCGGGTAAGTCTACTTGCACAACACAGTGGATTTTGTAAGCGTCACCGGTGGGTCTATAATGGGATAAAGTTCAGGAAAACTGTTTAATAAAATTCAATTTTAAATCAAATTTAGGCAACTTTAAAAAAAGCTTTGCGATTCTTTTTTCTGCACCTTGTCAAAAAGTTTACTTAAAAATTATTTTATTATCAAGTTTGTTATTAGGAAATTAAAAAAAAAATAACTTTTGAAAGCTTTCTAGTTTGGAAAGCTAATAATTGCTAACAGAAAAAAAAAACGATTATTAAACATTGACTATGTTTTATTGGTATAAATTAACTTTAAATTTAATTCTAAAAATATATGTTTTAAAATTTGATTAAGCATTATAAAGCTTATTTTAGTTTATGTCATCAAAAAAAGTAGCATAAATTTGATTTATTTATAAAGAGTTACTTTCTATTTCACTATCTTCAGCATGTATAAAAACTTTTATTGATAAAAATGATCTTGAAAGCATTTTTAATCATAAAATATATATTGCAGTTGATTTAAAAAATTTAGAGAAAGCTTTTCAAAGCTTATTTTATTTTATATAATTGTACTACATCTACTATATAATAAAATCTTTAAAGTTTGGAAATAGATATTTCGCTATAAAACTAATTAATTCCGTGATTAAGCTTTTAAAAGCTTTGTGACCTACTGCATATAATTAAACTCACAATTATAAATGAAAAGCATATGGAACCTTTAGCAAATTTTGTGCGATATGGAAAGATAATGCATATTAAATTTTTAAGTTTACTCTATGAGCTTTTTCTATAAGTAAACATTGCTATACTTACTCTACACGTATAAGTGTGGGCTGTACGAAATTATCCTCATCGTCGCCATAATTTTGATTGACGAAATCATGAAAAGCATTATGTATTTGTTGTTGCAAATCATCAAAGACTTGATGGCCCTTGCCCATACGATATTCCTCTTGCCATGGCTCGCTAATAGTGAATAAAGTCTGCCCTGTAAATAGTAATTGAAAAATTTTTATATATATATTTTGATGAATCATTTTATACTGTGTACTCGTAATCCAACTTACACATATCACGTTCGCCATAGGTTTCATTGTCATCTCCGGAACCCTCAACTTCATCGTAGGACTGACGTTTGTTTAAACGATTCTTCGATTTATTTGTGCTGGCTGTTAAAGCTTTGCGCTTTTGTTTTTCAGCCAATTTTACTTGTCGCTTACGTAGTTTTTCAGCTCTTACGACATTTTTGGCATGTTTTTTGCTTTCTGCTAATTTCTTTTCATCGCTACCAAACAAACGACCCAACTCACGGCGCACTCGCTTAACGCTTTGCATTAACCAACTGCCACCGTTCGAGGAGGACTCAGTATCACTTTCTACGACAGGTTGTAGTTCATCGTCAATAAATGCCTGTTCGTCGAGATCACGCGCACTACGGCGCAATTTTGATGTTGAGACACCATCTTCCTGCTGATCGATGTCGAAAGTGTCCTCGAACATTAAGTCATTTTCAATTTGCTAAGGAGGACAAGAAAATAGTTAAATTATCGATTATCACTTACAAACACATAACGTTTAGTATTTATTCGGTGTTTTAGTTCACTAATACCTTTATTCAGGAGTTAAAAAATATTTTGAAAATTTTTAAATATTTTATATGAAATTTGTGTTTCGTTCTATTTGCAATATCAAAAATATAAGAAAATAATATCTCATGTATTTCTATAATAATGTCTAAATTTAAATTACTGTGGCTCCACTGTTATATTCTTATAACATAACAGATCTGTTACTTGTTTTAACATTATGAGAGCTTGGCTGTTAGTGTAAAACTTTTGCGTCTTGGCTGGGTTATTGTCTCTGCTTAATATGGTGAATATAAAATTAAGCTGGCCAGATGCCTATTTCTTCTACATAATATTAAGAGATTTGTGAAATTTTTTCAAAAGAAACTTTCTGTAAAATTGTGATAAAGGATACTTCAATTAAAATCTTGGCTTTTTTCATACTGTGCTGAATTTTAACTATTAAAATAAATGTGTGCATTATTCCGATTGTTTTTTTGTGTCAACAACTCAAGTCATTGAACTAACAACAATATGACAATTCTTATCTACATATTTGTTTTATAACATTTTGAAATATTTCAACAATTCCATACACACTTTATCGTTTCTATTCATTGGCTTTTAAATGTTTGGTATTTTTCTAACAATTTAAACTTAATTCCATGCACGAGTATTTGTTATTTTTATGAGAAAAAGTTCGGTGGTCTTTTCACGGGTGGGTGTGATATATTTTCTTTTACAACTTCTAAACAGTTAATGATAAGACAGCTCTATACACGATTACGCGAATGATTGACAGCTTGTTTTGTCATGCCGACGCTTGATTTTTTTTTGGCAGTGAAATTACTTACGGCAAACAGGTGTTTCGGCGTACTCAATATTTTTTCTTTTTTTTTTTTTTTGGTTAGTGAACTGTGTAAATAGGCAAATTTTTTAATAATGTTCCTAAAATATTTCCAACGAAAAAGATTGTTTTCTTTAAGCTGTTATTTTTTTACACGGCATAAAATTAAGAAAAATATTAATCAATCGAGTTGTTTTCAACTTAATATCAAAGTTAATTCAATGTTCGTATATGTATGAAAATAAGGGAATTACTACTTAGTTTTCGTTTTAAGAAAATTTTCAATTAAGCAATATTTTTTCTACCTAACCTCAAAACTAAGTTTTGCAATTATCACCATATTTGAAAAATTTCAATGTTTATATATATTTTAAAATAATACAAATACTACCCAGTTTTAATTTGAAGCAAATATTTGATTAAGCAAAATATTTTTCTACCTAACCTCAAAAGTAACTTTTACAATTTTAACAATATTTGAAAACTTCCGATGTTTGTACATTGATTGATATAAGGGAAATACCACTCAGTTTTCGTTTTAAGAAAATTTTCAATTAAGCAATATTTTTTCTACCTAACCCCAAAACTTAATTTTGGAATTTTTATTATATATAAAAAATTTCACTGTTTGTATATGTGTTAAAATAATACAAATACTACCCAGTTTTAATGTGAACCAAACATTTAAATAAACTAAATATTTTTCTAACTAACCTCAAAACTAACTTGCAATTTTCTACAAATTTAAAAAAATTCAATGTTTGTATACGTTTTAAGAGCAGGAAATTATTTAATAATTTAAAATTAAGTTCCCCAATCATTACTATTTATAGCGGAAAACCATTTCTTACGGACTTGCTTTTAAAATTTCAAGAGACAATTATTTATATTTTTTATATGTGTCAGTTGCAGTTGGATGAACTATGACCTATGGATGAACAAATCGATTTTTACTTTTTTCGTGATTCTTAAACCGCAGTATTCTAACTGTAAGTAAGCTTTGAAATACACCTTTGGTAAGAAAAGAAAAGAACCCGATGTAACAAAATTTTTTTTAATTGACTTATTTACTTGAAACTCGCCTTTCGGGGGTTTTCGGGAACGACGATTACGAATCTTGTATTAAATTTTAAAAATCCTAAATGGTGGATAAGGATTTTTTTTAATTCATCAGATTTGTTTTAAAATCATTAAAACCCTGAATGACGAGTTTCAAACAAATTCAATAATATTACAAAAAAATAGTCCGTATATTGGATCCGCCATTTTGAATTTTCAAAATCCAATACCAGATTCCTTATAACGGGTGTTGAGGCGTTTCTAAATTAACTTCTTACCTTCAAAATCGTTTTTCTCCAAAACTCATTTTTTGCCCATAGGTCGCTTTTAACTGAAACTGACACATATATTTTATATATATACAATTAAAGTAACTAATACAGAAAGCCACCCAGCTAGCATTTGGAAGATTATTTGACGAGTGCGATCATTTCGCGACTCTTTTGTTGGAGTAAAATTATATATTACTCTTCCAAATGATGCTTTTGCGAGTCATTCTGACGATTGTTGGACGAATTAATCGTCGTTTACGCATTTTGGCGGGCATTGGAGGGCTGTTAATAGTTAACAATCGTGTTTCACTCTTCGAAGAGATACTCTTGCAAGTTACTTAAACGATTGTTGGACGGGTGTTTTGTTAAAGGCTCTTAAACGATCCGTAGGCGACTAATTATGGTGCATCGTAGACGATTCGTATGGAAGAGTCGCCATCAGGACACAGTTTCTCCCGTTGTCTTTAACTTTTGCGATCGGAATGCGTCATCATGGACAATCGGATAATCGTGTTATCCGATCGCGGAAGAGTGTTTAACGACTAAAAATGCTAGCTGGGCACATTTTGCCAATAAAATATACTCGTATGTATTACAAAAGTTTTTATATGAAACCATGAACATGTTTTGAGAATATTATTTTTTTACATGTTTTTAGTCGATATGACAACTACAATTTTCCTTACCTACAGTAGAACTCAGATCTGTTTATGCATCTACTTTTGTATTTATATGTTTATACATACATACACGTATGTATTTCAACATGTGGCTAAACCACCTGTGGCTTTTTTAAAATAGATTTATATCAAAATTTAAATTTTCCTGGCTGCTCATTCTCTAAAGTACAAGAGGATTGAGAGAAGAGAATATTTGTGTATGACTTTTTTTTCTGTTTACCTCTAATTGAGGTTTAAAAACGAAAAAGTTTTTGTTTTATTTTTAATTTCTTTTATTTTTAGTTTAACGAATGAAAACTTCTTGTGTTTCTTTTTTTTTTTTTTGTCTCTAAAGTCAATAACATTCTAAAGTCATTGATTTATCCCCCCTGAACTTGCTTTCTTGCTGCTGCTGTTCATTTGTTTTAGTAACCAAAATTTTAAAAGCCATGGAAGAAAGTATTTAAAAAAATGTTAAAGGATTTTTTTTTGTTTTTGTTCAATCAATTTCATTAGGTTTCTGTGGAATTTTTGGTCTAGCCTAGGAAAAGTTTTTTTAACGCAGTTTTCTAATACAATTTGTGGCATGCATGCAATAATGCATAATGGAAGGATACCATTTAAATGAAAACATTATAATGAAAGTATGAATTTAGTTTGGAAATAAATTGTATTTAAAAAAGAGGAAACAAAGAGAGAAAATATGAATTTTTGAGATATTTTAAATTGTATTTTTTAAATAGCAGACGAAAGCTTTATATTAACAACAATTTTAAATAAATTTTAAGATGTATGGTTTTTGTCTGTATAAATTATTTTTTTAATTTAATTTTCCTTTAAGTTTTGACTTAAAAAAAAGATTTCGCCTATGAAAGAAAACTAAAAAGGATTTTTTTCGAAAATTTCGAAGAATTCATTATATATTTATATAATACATTTGTTTAAATATTTAAACAATTAAGCAGAAGACTGTGACTTATTGCTTCTACTTAAAGCGAAATTAATGTTAATAACAAGATTTTTAATAAAATTATAAATTCTGAAAACTAAATTTGAGGTTAGGGTGAAAAAGTTCTGTATAGTGTATATTTTGCGCAAAATGCTAATTATAAACAATTTTACTTTTAGTTAAAATTGACATGCAATTAAAATATTTAGCAGAAACCACAAATTCCAAAATCTAAATGTGAGGTTAGGTCGAAAAATTTATAAATATCAATATATTTTTCAAATTTTAAACTGTAAATGTTTTTGTTTACAATTTAAACAAATAATGACGTTAAAAACTTCAAATTAAACCATAAACTCTAAAAATTTAATTTGAGGTTAGGCTGAAAAATATTTGGAAAAGGGAAATTTTTTGAAAATTTTGATTTGTCAATTACTAGTTTTCTTTTTCAAAAAGTAATTGCTTTAGATTAGGTTAGGTTAGGTTAGGAAGGGTAGTGTGAAATACACATCCACTCGGAGACCCAATTGGATCCATTGTGATTCCCTTCATTTATAATTTATTGACTGATTAGTCTCCTTACTGTCCAAGGAGAAATAAAGAGCCGTTATCATCCATCATTCAGCCATTTAATTCACATGATAAAGCCCCTGATATCCTCAAGTTTGCACTTCGCGATATCACTAATGCCCTCATGGAAACGTCTGCTCCGCCATCTTTGCCTATGGCGTTGCAGCCTTGGGCAATGACAGATGATATGCTCTATAGTTTCTGGCTCCTCTTCATCCCCAAACATCCTACAGAAATCCGGAGGCAATTTTCCTATATGCTGGTCCTCGCTCTAACCGAGCAATGACCGGTCAAGGCGCCTAATAAGCCTCTCAAAACCTTTCTATTCATACCCAGTAGTAGATCAGATTTACCTGAGTCTAGTTCAGTCCATATGGACCTGGACACTCTACAATCTTCTCTATTCCTCCAGGAATGGTTAGTTCTGCTAATTACCCAATTACAGAATTCCCTATAGTAGTGACCGATTAAAGGTTTTACCGACCTATCACTAACTTCCACAGCTAATGCTGACCCTATTCTTGCCAGCTCATCAGCAATTTCATTTCCCTCTTGCAATATCCTGGTACCCTACATAGCCTAACGCTAATTGGTAATTGCATTAGCATTGATAAATTAAACAATGAATTCTAAAAGTTATAATTGAGGTTATGGTGAATAACTTTTTCTTCAAGCTAAATATGTTAAAAATTCCTACACACAATTATGTTGCACAGAAATTTTAAAAGCTTTACTGTATATATTTTTTTTTTTATTTAAATTCAAATTTTTAATAAAATTTCTATTAAAATAATTTTCCAACACACAAGTCATGTCTTTCTGAATATTTTCTGACTGTCCAATGTTTTTCTTCTTAATTTAAAGTGACTGAAATGCTCTTGACCAATTCTTGTCAATTTTTGTGTCATAAAATATGTTTTAATTAATATCTTTTATTTATTTCTTAAATTAAACATTGTCTTTTTGCAAAGAAAATATTTATATATATATTTTTTAGATTTGGTTAACAGCCAAAGAATTCAACAATAGTTTATTTATATTGTTTATAAAAAAATATTGCAAAGTAAAAATATTATATCATTTGCTTGCTGTCTCTCCTCTAGTGATTTGAATAATAAATAGAAAAGTATTAGTCAACGGAAATTATTAATGAATATTGTCATATGGCGCACTTTTTTTTTAAATCTCGTGACTTAGTTCATTGCTTTCCGCTACCCTATAGCTAGCAGAAATATTTACTCTTAACTATCATTTTATAACACTAAAGGTACGGTCACATCTGGCAAACATTTGCCCAAAAAAGCGTAACCACTAAATACTAATGAAAACACTTTTGATTTAGATACCTGTTTATTACGTTAAACAGTTTCCTACATAATTTAGAGAAAATGTAATAGAATCTTATCTGATTAAATGCTGTTTAACTTAATAAATAAATGCATAAATCAAAAAGTTTTTCATTGGTATTTAGTGGTTAATCTTTTTTGGACAAATGTTTGCAAGATGTGACCGTACCTTGAGCAACAAAACTAATATTATTAATTGTTAATTATATAATAATTTAAATAACGGTCAAGGTGCGTTGTGAGCTTTGATTTCTGCAAAGGCATATCAGCTCTTATCGCTGTATGAGAGGAGCTTTTGATATTGTTTTTAATTAAGAGAACGAAATGACCCACACAAGGAGGATTAAGAATTTTGGGAAAAGTTTAAGAAAGTTTAACTCCACCTAAAAGAAAGCGTAAAAATAAACTTTCGCAGCACTGATATTTTTGTCGCAAACTCCTCTGCCAGAAACAGTCATTCGAACCTTGATATTTTTGTGATTATACAGTGTTATTATTTATAGGCAGCTGAAAATTCCTTGTAAACTGTTCAAGTCTATGATGATAATATCTAGAGCAAGTTGAACTCTCTTCAGAGCCATTTTACGGCCACCTTTATTGATCTCTTTTCTTATATTGCACTCTCAGCCAAAATAAACAATTGCCTTAACTGCAATATTTATTATAAAATCCCTTCATAAACAACAAACATGTTTCCTTATCACTTTGAACGACATTTAATAATTTGTTTGACCCAGTTTAGTCTTTGCAAAGAAGAAAAAAAGTAACACAATTTATTTCTAATAATAAAAAAATATTTGTGATTAATTTCTTTCCAAGTCTTTTCTGTAAAAAATTCTTATCAGTTCATAAAATGAAACTTAACAATGCAACACAACAGTGGTTATCAATTTGAAGTGCATGTCATTTCGGAGCAACATTGTTGTCAGTCAGCATTTAAAAGAAGTTCCATTGCGAATCAACTGAAACTTAATGAACTTTAGCCGTAAAATAAACATAATGCCATTTAATCAATGAATAAGCTTTAAAAAGAAACTGATAAAAAGTCAATCATGCGTAAGTAACGTAAGATGCTGATGATGGCTTAGTTCCCATGACATAAACTTTCATTTGAAAGCCTCCAATATTGTTCTCTTCAAGATTTGCAAGAATTCAAAGAAAGCTTTTGTTTGTTTAAAGTCATCTAGCATGAGAGGACAGAATAATCCCAGCCTACAAAAGAACTTAATGGAAGCTTTACTATTTAAATTCGAATTGAAAAATAATGCAATTTAGTTTGAGGTTAAATTAAAATATGTCCTGAGTTAATAAAATTTTCTCGAAATAATAACACGTTCAATAATTTCAAAAGTAAAATACTGATAAATTTGAGGGTACTTTGAAAAACTCCTTATTATTAAAAGATATGGTTAAAACTAAAACTCTCACATATTTTTCTAACATTACAAAATATCTGAACATTTCCATTTTTTTAATACAATGAAAATTATAAAAGTTAACTTTAAGGTTAAGTCAAAAATTTTTTTATTGATTAACTTTTTGCTTATTATTTAAACTGTAAAGTGATTTTCATATCTTTAAAAATATTTAAACCTTAAAATTTCTTAAATACAATAAAAATTGCAAAAATTAACTTTTGAGGTTAGATTGAAAAAAATTTGAAATAATTGCAATTTCGGTTAAAAGATAACTGTCATAAATTGTTTTTATATTATTTGGCAGGTTTGGTCATAAAAAATTCTTAATTAAGAGAAAATCACATAAATTAGCTTTGAGGTTAGGATGAACTTTTTTTTTTGCAGTTAGAGTTTTTTGTAAAATTTGTTAGAGAAATAGTCCTTTAAAGCATATTTTAGAAGTTTTGTGTTATTAAATTTTTTAATCTCAGCATAAAACTAAGCGATATGGCGATGAAAAAAAAAATTGTCAAGAATTTTTGAAGCTTTATAGTCAGTCCCAGATCGTATAAATATTTTTAGTACTCACAGTAATTAATTTTTTACCTGTAAGAAAAGAAAAGAAAACATTAATACGCGAAATATTTTTTAGTTAAAATAAAAATACACAAGAGGATCTTCCTGAGGTCCTTATTTCAAATGAACTGTTAGACAATTTCCATTATTATCAATCTAAACTTAATTGCAAGCTTATTAAAACCTTAACTAAATTCATGTACACACAATACTATACAGCAAATTATAATAAATGTAATTTTTACGAGACAATTAGTTTAAACATGTTAACGCCTACATTATGAAATAAGCAAGTTAAAATAAAAGACACATTATTACTGAAAATATGCTACAACTTGAGACTGTATCTAAAATTTCTGTATTCTAGACTGTGTTCTAAAATAAATCTTGAGTATTTATAATGGAAAAGGTATTAAAGTTGTATATTTCTTTATTTGTTGCAGTTACTTCAAACATGGAAACTATCAAGGAATATGAGAATGTCCTTAAATGGAACTTCTTCTTTCTCACAAGAAAAGCAATGCTTTGGTGTTTCAAGGTAAGTTTTAGATTAAGAACACATTTTTAGTTGTTAAAAAAAATTTTTGGTACTTAACACATTTTTCAGTAAACTTTTCCACCAAAATAACTTCTATCTAATGCTAATAAATGGCCCAAAAATTAGGAGTAATGACACTTAAAGCTTTCACACTTTTACAAAGGCACACATTTCGTTCTATGTTCATACTAGATATTGTTTTGAACAAAATTCTTTTTGAAAGAATATGTTTAAAAGAAAAATGCCAAAAATGTGCTGAAAAAAGTATGAATAACGTGACATTTAAAATCTGTTGTACTCGCAAAACTGTTAAGTTAATAGAGGACATGGATTTGATATTTAACTAGTTGGTGGTTGACTGAGTGACTGCTGTTGATAGCTTGTAAAAAAATGTAGGAAGTTAATAGTAAAAAAATCTTCACCACGCAGTCAACCATCAGTCAGTCAGGTGTGTGTTCTTTCACAGCTACATGGAATTAAAATGTAATAACTGTAAATTAAGTGTATATCTGGTAAAAAGAACCAAAAATTCTCAGATCTTTGTATGTTCCTAAATTACAAAGGTTGCTGGGTGGCATTGGAATTCCAAAAATATTTACATATTTAGCTTTAGTTTAAAATATCAGCGGGTTTTGTTAACGCTTAAAATTTAAAAAATTTAGCTGTAAGGTTAGGTTGAAAAAGATTTTTCATCAATGAATTTCTGTTAAAATTACAACTGTCAATTATTTCTATTACTTTACGCATATTAATACCATCGAAATTTGATAAATACAGCAAAAATTGTAAAATTTAGCTTTGAGGTTAGGTTGAAAAAGTTCCATAAAATATGTACTAAAATTTTGTTTAATATTAAAGCCGTTTAGGATTTTTTTAACATTACGGTAATGTAACACTACTAAATGTTTTTGAAACATGTGAAAGCTAAAAAGAAAATATTTTTGGATTAAGTTGAAAATATGTAAAATAGCCTAAATTCAGGCCGTAAAGTACTTCAAAAGATCAAAAAAAAAATCATAAAAATTAATTTCCTATCTTTGATTACAAAGTTAATTGTCTAGAATTTAACCTCTGAAGTACTTTTTTCCTGCAAAATGTTTTCTCTTTTATTTTTCCTAATAAATCTAATTTGCGCAAATTATCACTTTGTCAGTATGATGATGTCGATAAAGACATGATAGTGATGTCTCAAAGTATTATGTTGTAATGTTTTTTTCTATATGAAAGACACATTTCATTGTAGTGTTATTGTAACCATTATTATTATTATGAAGACAAATTTATATAAAATAAGCTCTTTTTAGTGGCAAACTTATAATATATCACACAAACACTCAATATAATGCTCTACAAATTGTTACAAAGAAATTTCTTACAATAAAAAAACCAAATTGTTAAATAAAGTGTCAGAAAAAAGTACCACCCCCAAAGTACGTGTTGCTGTCAGTGACTAAAGACAAGAACAACAAAATATCTGGAAGAGATGGCGTTTGCCTTCTGTGTCTCTCTAAAATCAAGAAAAAAAAAAAAACACATGTACATGTAAAGTTTAAGACACATTACCACCAAATAAAAAAAAATCACACATTTTACACGGCAATACTTTTGGTACCATTCTCGCTTCTGTTTTTTTTTCTTTTCTTTTCTTTGCTGCTTGTTTTTGTTGCATGTTGTAAGCGATATAATGGTCGTTTGTTTTATGAGAAATTGCTAAAACGTGCTTTGAATGCAAACTTGCAGTTTGCTTTTTGCACAAAAACCTACAAACAATGTGATTGTGTTTTACGGCTGAAGAAAAAAAAAATACAAGCAGCAGCCGGCTAAAAGTTTGCCCTGTTTTTTTTTTTTTTTGGTCCTTAAGTGTTGAGATTTCTTTTATAGACTGCGTTTTTTTTTTGTGTTAGATTTTTCATAAATTTTTTTTTATTCTTTAAATACATAAACAAGCATAAAAATGCTCTAATTTTAATGACGAGGGGGTACAAAACAAAATATTAAAATGAAATAAAACCAAAGACTGGAAAAAAGAAAAGGGCACAGTGTTACAGTGTGAAACAAATTATAAAATTTTTTATTTGCTATTATAAATATTTTCTACAAACATTGCTTTCAACAAAATTTATATTTTCCTATAAAAAATTTCCAAAAAAAAAATTTGATTTGAAAAAAAAGCTCAAAATATCATAAGAAAATTTTTGTGAAATTTGAATTTCACTATAACGTTAACTGACAGTTACTTCAGTTATATTTATAATTGGATTGTCACAAAAATTTTGACTTAAAGCAATAAAATCTTAAAGTTAGGATTGAGGTTAGTTTGAAAAAATTTTTATCTAAGTAAAATTTATTTGAAATTTAAATTGTCAGTAGATAAAATAAAATCAAGGATTTTAATGGTATATTAGAATTTTAATATAAATGCAAATTAAAGAAATAAGCTTTGAGGTTAAATTGAAAAAACTTTCGCTTAGCTAAAATTTTAAGAAATTAAAAATGTTTATATACTTCTATGATACACCAAATTATCTTGAGATATATATTTGGCAATTATAGCTTAGAATTAAAAAATTAGCTTTTATTTTATTTTATTTAAAAAAAAGAAAACTTTAAATTTAAACCACTATTAAAATTACAATTTGAAGGCTTATTCTTCAAAACGAAATGATAAATAGTACATTTTACATGTCTGTTCTGAATCTAGAACTATTGAAGTGCTAAAAAATAGTGAAGAATACTATTAAATAATACGAAATTACTATTGTTTTTAGTTTAGTGATTCTTTAGCCATAAAGTGTGCCACAATTTGTAAAAGAAAAGAAAACAATGTAAAACCAGCACTTAAGTAAACGACTCAGTAAAATCATTAAGTAAATACCAACAATAACAATACCTAAACTATTATTACAACAACTTTGAGTTAAATAAATGTTTTTGTTTTTTTTGTTGTCTGTAACTGCAATTTCTACAATGTAAGAACTTCAAGTGCTTGGCACAAAAATTCTCTAGACGTGTCAAACGAATGTCTGGATCGTGTAAGCTTCTCTATACGCCACTCTTTCGAAAAACATTTGAAATTTATAACAAAGTCCAAAGAGAACGGCAAAGAGAATAAAAAAATTACAGCTTTCAGAGAAATCACGGTTTCATGTTCAATCTTATTCCAAATTTACACTCAAAATATATTTTTTTGTATCCTCTTTGGGATTTCCTACAAAAATTCTTATCCTTTGTTACTTTTATTATCAATATTAAATCAACGTAAAAATAAATGCCCGTATAATGATGACATTAATTTTTTTTTTCTAAACGTATTAAATCAAAAAATGTGTCTTTATTTTAAAAACGATTTATGAGCCCAGATGAGTGTTGATTGCTTAAAGGATTTGTGGTTAAAAGGAGAACAAAGTTTTTTAAACAATAGAAAAGAACAGAGAAAGAAAAGATTGGGAACACAGTAACATTAGTTAAATTTACAGATTAAGCAGGCAAAAAATCATCATCAACATAATAAATTTTGCGTGATGTGCATTAGTGTGGCAAAGGCCACTTTTCTATGGAACCTGTAACATGCCCTAAAATTACGAAATCGCTAATTAAAGTGTTGAAAAATAACTAATTTTTCTTTTATTTTCATTTTGATGAAAATTTTCATATAACACCTGTAGATCAGGAGGGTAGCTTTTTCCTTAAAATACTTAAGATATTCTTAATGAAATTATTAGGTAGTAAAACATTGTATGACTTGATTTAATACAAAAAAAAAAATTATAAATTTATTGTTAGAAATTTAAGCATTTATTGCCTTCATCCTTTCATTTATTTACATGGGAATTTGTCATAATCTACTAATAAATCTGATCATTTTTAAATACAAGCAATTAATTATAAATTATTACAACAAAATTTCATTAGTTTTAATAATTAAAAATAGAAAAGAAAAGATAAGATAAGAACTGCAATTAACAAACACATCTCCAGAAGCATTTACATTACACACATACACATATAATTGCTCTCTCTCAATTTAGCACATGCCCAGCTCTGCATTTGAGTTTAAATCAAGAGTGACAGTTTCTTGCTTTTTTCTTCTTGTTGTTGTTGGCTATTTTGGCTTTTAACATATTTATGTGCAAATCATTTTTTTTTCGTTCACTGCCTGCCATCTGCTAGATTTTACGTGTAAATTATTTTGCACTTGCTCCGCTGAACTAAATAGTTTTTGATTGAAGAAAATGCCCCACTGCCTGCCTGCCTGCCTGCCTGCCTACCCGACTGCCTGTTGTCATCTTTGACTTGTAAATTTTTATTTTTATTATTTGGTTGCAATTTACTCTAGTTTATTGTTACAATTACGCCCACACTTGATCTTAAAAATATATATATTTTGTATCTAACTGCAGTTTAAAATGCAAAATCAACAAGATCGCTCAAAAGATTTAGTTAAATAATTTATATAAAATGCATTTGTTTCGTAAAAAAATCTGTCTTGTCTGTCTCCTCTAAGTCTACATTTAATTTTTATCAATGAAAAGATTTCCTTAGATAAAAAAGACAATGCTTGATTATCTCCCTCCCTCTCCCTCTCTCTCTCTCTCTGTCTTAGTTTCATAAGATCCTTTCAAACCGCTACTGCTTGACAGACAATTGATATACTCGTATACATCAGCCTGATATCTTTTTCTTAACACTTTTCATATCGTTCATGACCGTATTTTTTGTGTTGTGGTTGCATTTTAATTTCTTTTCTTTTATTTCTTTAATTTTATTTATTTACTCGTATCATTTTAATCCTTTCAAGTATTTTGTTGTTGTTCAATCTCGTGTACAACAAGAAACAACCTGTCTGCTCATTATTGTGTGCGTTTAAGCGCTCTGCAAAGACTTATTGTTGTAAATGCCCTCCCTCGAGTGGCATACTGCTGGTTACAGCAGATAGATTTTTACTGGGTTGATGCCTTTATGAAGAGCTACTTGGCTTTTTGTCTCTTCTAGAATCATCTAGATGATGATGACGAACGACGATGCTGCTGCTGAGGACACTGATGTTGGTTACTTATATCTTTTTTTTTGTGTCTCTTACATTGTTTCTGTTTAGGCCACAAAACTTTTAAGTGGTTTATGACTAAAAGCCAACTAATTGTATTACATTGTTGCCAGCTAATTTTAAATGACATAATTTTATATAAATATTTTTCTAAGTTTATTCTATTAAATAATTTAAACTAAAATTATTAAAAGTTTTTCTTAATTTAAATCGTTTGGAAACGAGAATGTGTGCTAACAATTGATGACCTAATGCTACTGACATTTCGTGTTTATCATGCGAGACAGTGCAATCAAAAGCGGAAATTAAAAAGATTTTCATTACTGACAAGCAGCAACAAGATTTGCGTGGCGAAAAAGTTATGGAATGTATGGAGATGTAAGAAACTATAGTTACCAAATGGCAAGACGGATAAATAGATATTTGAATACTAGTTAAAACAATGTTAAACAAATGATCACTGATCGCATCTAATGTCTCCTAATTGGCACATGTGTGTCTTCTTTCGTTGAAATGTCGCAAGAATCATTTTATTTTATGATTCGGAATATCGCGAAAACTTAAGTTTTAAGGAAAAACTTTTTTAGATGATTTTCTGACGTCCCAGAAAGTTATTCCTCCCTATTCCGTAACTATTTGTCGACGAGTGACCTTCATAATCATTATCATGAACATATGTAACTCTTAAGAACAACAACAATGTGGACGCAATTGTATGGCTTTTGATATTGTATTGAAGTGACGTCTCTCCTAAATATATTCTTACATATTTTGAATATATTTTCGAGTTAAAGGATCTGACAAAACTAAAAAACATATTTAAGATGACAAATATGTATATTTTCCCGATTAATCGTTTTTCATCATTACATTTCTTGTTCGTTGCAAAGAAGTTTAATGATTTATTGAAATAAATACTTAATTTTGTTAGATTTTTCCAATACTTTTTCTAGTTATTCGTTAAGAATTTTAATCGATTAATTTTTTATGCGTTGCAGGAAAGTTAGATATTTAATAAATTTTGCGTTACAAATTTGAAAGAAGAATTATATCTAGATTTCTTATGTACATGTATATATGTTTTGCTTTTTAACGATTAGTCGCTTAAACTTTTAATCGACTAATTTCTTATTCGTTGCAAAAAAATTCAGAAATTTTAAAGAAAAATCTCTAAATTTGTTATTTATTTATTTATTCAATCAATGTAATATAATAAGCCACTTCAGGCCAAATAAAATATATATTACAGTAACAGTTTCCCGAACAACTAAATACGTAAAATTATTTCAAAATATGTAATAGAAAATAATTATAATAATTAAGTCTAGAGAGTCCAGAGAAGACAAAAAAAAGATAGTTGATTATTCGTTTAAATTTTTAATCGATGAACTTTTTAGTCGTTGCAAAAACGGTAAATTATTAATATATTTCATTTCAGAAATTTTAAAAAGGTTTACAATATATTTTATGTATCTGTTATATAATAATTACTATTATTCATATAAATTTTTAATCGATTAAGTATTTAATCGTTTAAACAAATTAAACTTTTCAGCATATCTCCTGTCAGCAATATGAAAAAAAATAAACGACCAAATTTCTTGCATATTTCTTATAATATTAACAATTATTCGTTTAAATTTTTAATCGATTAACTTTGTATACATTGTAAAATATTTAATTGTTTAGCTTTTTTTAGGAAAATTTTTATGAAATAAATGTTTAACATTGTTATGTAGTTTTTACTATTTTTCAGATTATTCGGATATATTTTTAATCGATTTATTTTTTAATCGTTGAAAAATAATTAAATTTTTAATATTTAATATGAGAATTTTGAATGAAATAAATGCTTAATTTTATTTTAAATAATTCGTTTGATAATTTAATAGATTAATTTCTTTTTTTATGACTCTAAGCCACGTATGTATTTTTTTATGAAATAAAACGCTCGTGCTCGTTAGCACGTAACCGATTAATTTTGGTTCATTTCAGATTTGGTTTGCTTTTAGGAGGCCCAATTCCCAAAATATTTTTTTTGGTGTAATTTATGCGATTATTCGTTTATATTTTTAATCGATTAACATATTATTATTATTATTTAATTTTTATACATTTTTAATGACATAATTATTTATCTATTTTTTTATAGTTTTAAAACTAAAACATTGATTTTGTTAAAATTTTTAATGCTTCAATTAATTTATTTTACATCCTTATTTAATGGCTTTTCAACAAACTGCATGCATTTCTTACAACGCTACATAAATTACAAATAATTATTTTTTAAAAACCATTTAATGTGCGGCACTTTTCAAGATTTGTAATCTGAAAATTACACAAACAAGACAGCGAACATAAGAAAGCCAAAAAAAAAAAAAATTTTTGTAATGAAATATAAAAAGTCTTGACGAATGTCAGACGTAAACACGGCAGCTAAATAAGACAAAATAATATGAAATATTTTGAAGCAAAAACAACTAAAAACAAAAATATCTTTTCAACAAATTTTACTTAAAATCGTTTATAACCTTTTTGGTGGGCGTTTGTCTGTCAATTTCGTACGGTGTATATTCTTTGATATATTTCATGCCTTAAGTTATGTATTTATTTTTTGCATGAATATTGTATTTTTTCAACTTTAAATTTATGCTTAAACACAAACATTTTGGACATGCGAAATTAGTTTTTAGCCTGAAGTTCTTATTTTATATCTAGTTATTTGCATCATGATATTTGATAGATAGACGAGTAATTTTTCACTGTATTTCGTATAAATTTATGTGTTTAATAATTTTGACCTTTCAGTATGTTTTAAAGATAAAAAATTTCAATATTTTATGCTTAAAGCGCAACTAATATTTTAAGTGCAGAGTCATTTGAATAAAATACCAAAAAATAACAAAAAAATAAGACATCAAGAAATACTTCACGATGACAAATTAAAATTGTGTCTCATATTTCTTTTAAAATTTAGACTTAACTTTTAAAAATATTAAACACAAAATGTATTTCCAATCGAATAAAAAAAATTATCGAAAATAAGAACAAAATCTAGCCGATCCTTCATTTCATTAGAATAGATAAATAGATAGATAAGTGGATAGATCTGGTCCAAGGACCGGCACCTATTGGACCTATTGGATCTTTTGTGCCATGGATCTCTAAATTAAACCAAGCTCTGAATGACTCTCCTTATGAAAGTCAGCACAGAGCTTGGAAATTCAGAAAGAAAATCACGCCTTCTATTATTACATAAGACTATACATTCACAGAGCATGTGTGCCGTTGTCTCATCCTCTGCCATGCATAATCGGCACAAGGGTGAGCGAACTAGGTAACTTTTTCAAAGATGGTAGTTCAGTCCATAATGACCGGAAAGAAAACCAGTAACTAGCCGTAAGTAGTCAGGTTGAAATTCAGGATGCCACTGTATGAGAATGGCTGTATCAATGATTTGGCCTGCCTTAAACCGGGAGAAGCCACCCAAACTTTCTTAGCGGTTGTCATGTCATTCTCTCTGATTAGAGTTGTTACAGTCGACCAATTTACGCCCCTAAAGGACTCTGGGCCTATAAGAGGAGCGGAAGAGGCCCTCATGGCCAATTCATACACTACCTCGTTACTCGGATGACCGCTATGGCCAGGTATCAAGTAAATCGAAACCCTCTTCCGTATCGATAGCTTATGTAGTGAGTCAAAGCACTCTAAAACAAGCTTAGAACGGAATTCCCATGAAACTAGGGACTTAAGGGCTGCCTGACTATCGGAAAAGAGAGCGCGATATGCGCGCCTTTAATGCCTCTGCACAAATTAATATGAACACATTTGGTGATTGCCTGTATTTCCGCCTGAAATGCCGTGGGCCATTTACCCATGGGCACTGAGATTTTCACGTTGGGTGCATAGACTTCAGCGCCTATTCCAAATGAAGTTTTGGATAAATCCGTATATCAACATAAACTTCTGGAATCCATAGAGGAACCATTACACTCCCACGTGGCCCCAAGCGGAATTGTGACATTGAATCTCCTGTTGAACCTTAGTTCACAGATTATCCTGTCGATAGGCATTCCTAACAGCTTTCTGCAGGACAATGTATTCAGGATCGATGAATGCCCGTTGCCAACACAGCGAGCAGAGTTACCGATACCCATCCGATAAGCTGCCATTGCCGCAGGGGATCTTATAAAGATTTGGATAGGTGTTAACCCAATCAAGGCTTCAATGGCCAAAGCTGGGCATGACCTCATTGCACCTGTAGCAAGAAGACACGCCATTCTCTGAGCCTTGCAGAGTTTGTCCTTCGCCGTAGTCTGGAGAGTCTTCTACCACCAAACAATTGCGCCGTACGTAATGATTGGTATGACAATCATTGTATAGATCCACATGATCATTTTTGGGCTCAAGCCCCAGTTGCACCCAGCACAACTCTTCACCGCCCAGATCGTCCTAGTGGCTTTCTGTGTAACTCATGCAACATGACGCTTCCAAGTCAACTTGCTATAAAACATAACCCCCAGGTATTTGATGCGCTCATTCAGCGTTATTGCCCCTAGACCAAGTTTCCTCTTAAGAGAGAAAGGTACCAGTATAGTCTTATCAGAGTTGATAGAAAGGCCGTGTCTCCCACACCATGTCATAACAGTGCTCAGTGCATCATTGATGATGTCTGAGAGAACGTTGACAAATTTTGCAGTTGCCATCACAACCAGATCGTCAGCATAGCTAATTACTTCATGCCATTGTTCACTAAGAATGAGGAGAAGTTCATCCATCACTACTGACCAAAGGAGTGGTGATAAAACACCACCTTGGGGACACCCTTTGACTGCATTAATAGTAACCGTATCGTTACCCATAGAAGCAGTTATGTCCCTACTCTCAAGCATTGATCTAATCCGTCTCACAGAAGTGACGTCAAGACCCTTTTGCCTAAGATTGCATTCTATCGAATCATAATTGGTGTTATCGAATGCGCCATTGATGTCCAAGAAGGCACACAATGCGATTTCCCCTGACCTATGAGCCTACTCAATCTTAGTAGCAAGATGATGCAAAGCATGCTCAGCCGATTTTCCCTTAGCATAAGTATATTGGTTCGCATGCAAGGGGACGGTATTCAAAATCGTCAATCTAATGTGCAGATCAATTAGTCTCCCCAACGTTTTCAGTCGAAAGGATGTTAAGCTAATTGGTCTGTATGATTTGGCCAGATTATCTGGCCTGTTGCCCACTTTAGGTATAACAACATCGTTAACTTTCCTCCACAGTTGTCCGAGGACAAAATTGGCTCTAAATTGGGCGGCGAGGGCACTAAGCAGTGTATCAATGCACCTTCATTTCATTAACAAAAAGATCTAGAAATTATGTTAATTTGGAGCGAAGATAGAATTAATCGTTTTAATTCCACATAAATATTCAAACACTTTTAGTTTAAGAAAACCGAAAGCCGTTCTTAATTTCATAAAAAATTAAATGAACTTAAGAGTAAACAATTTTAAGACGAATAACAAATTATTTCTATTACATTAGAAATGTACAATGAAAAAAATACACTCGCAAATTTCCAACTTAATAATACTCGTAGAAAATGAATATAAAAAATTAATCAGTTTATTGTGAAACGAATAATCGGAAAATGTTTGCTGAATAAAAACTAAAATCAGTCCTTTATTTCATATAAAATTGAAAAAACTAAAAACTAATCTATTTTAAAGCGAATAAAAACTAATCTATTTAAATGGAAACGAATAATCGGCATCATATTACTAAAATAAAATGCCAAAGCAAGACTCATAATCTTTAAGCAAATAAAAAAATTAATCGATTAAAATAGATACGAATAATTGAACAAATCATTTTAAAAAATATCAACCGCAATGAAAAATTTACATAATAAATAATACGTAAAAAATATATTAATTTACAAATATAACCGTTTTGAGTAAAATAAAAAGCTAATCGATTCAAAGAGAAAAGAATAATCGCAAACTAATTACTTGGAAAATAACAAAACCGGTATTTTATTTCATAAAAAAAATACGCACTAGAAATTAAAAAACAACATAATTTTAAATATTTTGAAACGAATATTTTTTAATCGATTAAAATTGAAACGATTATTCCGGAAAAATTGCCGAATTTATTTTTGTACGCTTTAGAAAACTATGTAAAAGAAATTAAAAAATATTTAATTTAATTTATATTAAAATATTAATCGGTTTCCTCATTAGTTTTACCTGTTACTGTTTTCAGTAAATATTCTCATAAATTAGAAAAAATTTTTTTTTGAACTCTAGCAAAGCTCATTTGTGTTTTACAATTATCTTTTATGTATGTATTTTTTTTTTTTAGTTTCAAATACATTTGTAGCATCTTAAACAGTTCTTAGAATGTACAGTCGGCGTCATAAGTTTTCAAACACTTTTAATAAAAAAAACTTTAATGATCGCTCTGAAAAGTGCATTCCATTCATTATATTTTCATTTTTCGCGTGAAAAGACAATTTTGTTGTATAACAATTGTCTTTGCCACTGTTTTGTTTCAATATTTTACACACATTTAGCTAAGATTTACTTTTTTTTTCTTCTAATATTTTCTATTAAGTTCAATTGTTTTTAGTTGCTATTCAACATACGACGGACAACATGTTGCGTATAAAATAAATGTAAAGAAAATATTTGCATATTGTTTGATTTTGTAAATCACTGTGTGTAAATTGAATCTAATGAGATTTCCAGCTGATCTTGGAATTTTTAAATAGACAAAGTAATAAAAAAAAAACTACAACACTAAAAAAAAAGTTTCATATACAATACTTAAGTTAGCTTATAATGGCCGCTTGCTTTTGTAAATCTGATGTTTTTTTTTAAATAAATCTTAAATATTAAAAACGAAAGAGAATACAAAACTTTTTCATACGCCTTGAGTAATAATGCAAATTTGAGGTGATTGTTGGTAGGTGATACAAACGTCTGTCGTGTCGAAATGAAAATGTCAATTGCCAATATTTTTAACGAAATTATTAATCTTTAAGAGGACAGTGTTTATTTTGCAAAGAAAAGTAATGTTATTAAAATTTATTAACAATTTATTTCTGATTATTTCATTCTCAGTACAAATACTCCAAAATGACGTTTTCTCCAGGCAGATCGTTAATGTCTTTGAAGTGACAATATAATGAAACTGATTTAGAATAGTGAAATATAAACTTATTTTTCGTTATTTTGAGTTCTATAAAAACTGTGCAGCAGTAAATTTTGTTTTTTAAATTGAAGAAAAAAATCAATTTTCCCATTGTGCAAAAAAATTTTGTGTTTACTTGTAAAGATTTTGATTGAACAATCAACTTATTATACATATTATGATACAAATAAAATTTTCAATTTTTATTTGAAATATTTTTGACCCATTGTGCAGCCAATAAACTAATCATTACTACTGATATTCAAGTTCTTATATCTTTTTCTACAGCTTTTTGTATGAAATTTTATATTAAACAGCTTTTAAATAATTTTTTCTACCCTCACCCCACTGTGTATTCGTCAATCTCTATGATTGATTAAATTTTACTCATTTCAATTACGTTTGAAGCATAAGCTTGCTTGATCGTGCTAATCATTCTTAACGAACAAAAAGATCTTAAGCTCTAAAGGTTTATTTTAAAATTTTCTTGAGGATAAATCCAAATTTAAATAAATATTTTTTAAATATTGACATTTGATTAACAAGTAATTAAGGTTATTTAAAAAAATAAACTTGCTGCTAAGGCAAACGAACATACTGATTAAGTGAAAAATTGGAACACATTAACACAAGTTTGATTCAAGAGGCAAAAAAATAGTGGTAGAAAAATTTGTATGAGAACGAAAAAAATATTTCCATTTTGCAGCAGTCAAATTAACTAAATTTAAAAAAAAATTGGGATAATTTCTACTACAGCTCAAAAAATTTATGGCGATTTAACTTCTTTTTTTTTAATTAAAATATATATTCATAGAATTAATTAAAAATACTTTTTTAATATATTTTGCTTAAAAAGTACATTCCTGCTACTTTCTAAAAATTTTCCAAAAATAGTATACTATTTTATGGTTTGACTACGATTTTTTTATGAATATTTATTAGGTTAATCGAAAGAGCCTAATAAAAAAATTTTTTATCAAAAAGTACTTTCTCTACTACTTGTTAAGAAATTGGCGAAAAACTATACTAATTGCATTTTTTTATATTTTTTTATACCTCGTTTCTAAGTGTATCCGTTAAGATTATTGAAAATAATTGAAAAAAATTTTTCTCAAAAGGTACTTTTTCTACTACTTTTTTCTAAATGTGAAATTTATATTAAATTTATATTAATTTCTGGCTAGCAAAATAAACAAAAATAATCAAAAAGTTTTAAAATATTACAAAAATATTTCTTAAATAAAAGGTATTATTTTACTACTAATTTTGTTGGTATTATAAACTTAGGTAAACTTTTTGGCGTAAAATCTTACCAAAATCATTACAATGATTTTTTAAAGTAAATTTTAAAATACCTCTTTTATACACTGTATAATTTTTACTACTTTTTTTAGGTAGCAAAAGTGCTAAAATTTTATTTTAAATCGACACCTAAATCGTTAAAAAATTTATCAAAATTTTTAAATACTTAATTGTGTGAAATTTTAATGGGCTTTTGGTGACAACCAAATTACCCATAAAAATTGCCAAAATTGCATTTTGAAAAAAGTATTTTTCTACATATCAACAACATTTGTTGAATGCGCGAAACACAATATTAAAGATCCCATGCTAACAATTTTTTTTTTTATTTCAAAAAAATCTATTCAAATAAACCAATTAATGATCGTTTTATTTTTACAAGAAGCTTCTTTGAGTGTATGATGACAACAGAAAAAACTGTCAGTGATGATGTCATTTTACACACATTTTCAAAAATATAGTCTACACATGTACTACACAAAACAAACAAAAAAAAAAAAAAAAAAAACAGACAGAGGAAAATTCATAAAATATTATTGTGTTAAATTTGCATTAGACCTTAAACAAGCCAAGCTCATTAAGACTGCAACACAAGTACATATTTTAAATAAGAAAAAAAGGCGGCATAAGAATCATGTACCAAAGAAAAAAAAACGGTCGTCATTAAGGCGTCGTCAATATGCTCAAGTTGCTGCAGACATGCAACCAATAATGCAAAACAAACTGACAAAACTAACAAACAATTCGATTAATCGTTAGTTAAAGATTACAAACGCCAACAGCTAGAAACATGTCTTTACAACAATCACGCATTAATGGAAATCGAACACACAAGTAACTATGTTTCCTCATTAAATGAATAAACAAACATCTCCCGCTCTCTAAATATCCAAGTGTTACTCTAACTGATTTCAAAGTCGTGAAGACCAATTTGAATCCAAGGCATCTGCCTTCCAAAGAAAAACAAAAAAATATTTATAAAAAAAATCTCTTTTTTTTTACTTTTTGTTTTTTAAAGCGACCAAATGAAAACAATCGATCACTTTTATGTCTTGTAGAATAAATACCAAAAATGCATTACATATAATCAAGAAATGACCAGCAGCTATAGGGCAACAACTATTGCAGCATATGCATGCATGCATCAAAATATATCCAGAACAAAAGTAGAGGGTGAAAGAATGTATGTATGCTATGACAAAAGTGCACTCAATATATCAATCATGAATAAAAAGTAACAAATAGACAGTAGACAGACAGACAGACAGACTTGAGGACAAAACAGACATTCTGTATTTGAGCTGCTTTTTTTTTATTTTTCATTCTGTTTGAAGTGCTGCAGCAGCTGTCTGTCTTACTCTATTTATGTTAATAAAGATCATCATCATCATTATCATGATCATTATCGTCATACACTTTTCAAGAAACACATTCCCATAATGTTTAGTAGCTTTTGAATAAAACAGACACTGGATAATAGACAGACAATTTAAAAAAAAATTATTAGTATTGGCTATTGGTTAATGTAGCAAAAATTTATTAGTTTAAATAATGAAAAATAAATATTGTGTAGAGTGCATTGTAGTAAACAGGCAGTGCAGTGCCTTTTAGAAAGCAAACAAAAATAGTAGTAGAAAAACTACTCTCTGAAAACAGTCTTGGCTTGGGGCCGAAATTTATATTTTGCCTTATACCTTCATTTGAAAACAAAAAGTACTAAAAGAGTAAGAGTAGTACATACATACTACTATTTATTTTAAATAATTGTATTTTAAATATTTTAGTTAAAAATATTTTCATAAATACATATATGTATTGCAGAATTTTAGCTATCATTTTAGTTTATCACTAGACTTTAAAAAAATCACATTTTGACGTTTAGGCAAAATAGTAGTAAACAATTACTATTTTTAAATAACCATATTTTGCAACTTGTAGCACCAAAATACTAATGTATTAGCGAATTTTACTTTAATGCATATTTTCGAAAAGATCTCATTTAATTAAAATTTGACTTTATTTCCATATTATAAATAAATAGTAGTAAAAAAGTACTATTTAAAATAATCATATTATGCAATATTTAGTCATTAGTTCAAAATATGTTTACATATGTATGTATTACATAAGTTTAATTTTTATTTTAGTTTGTTACTACACTTTTGAAAATAGTAGTAAAAACGGTACTGTACGTAATAATGCAATTATCTAACTTTCAACTACAAATATATTTTTCCTAATCATTAATTGTTATTTCAACTATAGTTTTACTTTTACAAAAAAATAGTAGTTAAAAAGTACTATTTTTATAAAGTCTTATTTAGCAACTTTTAGCTACAAAATATTTTATTGGCATTTCAACTTACTACGTTTTGAAAAAAATTTTTTTGTCGTTTACTTGTATTCTTATGTATTAAAATATAGTAGTAGAAAAATAATTTATGAAATAATTCGTTTTTAAAAATTTTATCTAAAAAATTGTACTTTAAATATATTTATACATGTATTACCAATGTGTCATTGGTATTTCAATTTATTACTAACCTTTTGAAAATAGTATCTAGTAAGAAAGTGCTATTTTTTAAAAAGTCCATTTTGCAATTTTAAGCTACAAAATATTTGCTGTAAATTTTTCTTCCCACACACACCGGCTACTTTGTCTTTAAAATTAGTAGTAAAATGAAATTTTCTTGAAGAAATTCCTCTAATAAATGTTTAAAAAATATTTGATTTACTATTTTCACTTTGGCCAAATG
Organism: Lypha dubia; assembly: GCA_947311025.1. Taxonomy (NCBI): domain Eukaryota; kingdom Metazoa; phylum Arthropoda; class Insecta; order Diptera; family Tachinidae; genus Lypha; species Lypha dubia. Next base: position 3,725,911 of record OX371262.1, on the reverse strand, counting down.
AAACCATTAAAAATTCCTTCAGCTTTCCAGACATTTAACATTAGCCTAGATAATTTATTCATGAAAAATAAGTCTCATTAATACATTTGCTTAACAAATTATATTGTCTTATGAATTATATTCGATTAAAATGGGCACGCACTGTCATGGTTAATTTTTTTCCTGTTTTTTTTTTCTTACTACACTCTTTTGCAACTAATTGCCAATTTATTAACTTGGAAAATTATGTGTTTTCAGGCACATGTTTTGATTTAACGATGAGTTTGTGATCATTTGAAAAAGCCAAAACGAAAAAAAGATGGGCGTTAAATACAAATTATTAATATAAACTTGATGCAAAGTTACAGCATGAATAATTCATAGAAACAAAAAGAAATATTTGTGATATGACAAGTTTAGTTGTAGAGAGTGAGTGAGTGGCAGGGGGCTCATAAAGGGTCATAAAAGACGTTTGCTAAAGTGTTTATAGTTTAAGAATTTTTTTTTTGTTTGCAACATTTGCTCTTTATCACAATTTAATTGAAAATTTTATTTCAATTACCTCACTTTTTTTTTTGTTTTTGTAAATATCTGACGTAATTCCAATTGAACTTGGAAGTCAATAGATTAGAACTATTTATATTTATTTGATGCCAATAAATGAATTAATTATATTTTGGCGCCCAGTTAGAATATAAAATTTCTATAAAAACATTTATTTTTGCTTTTCAAAAATCAAATTTAAATATAAAAACATTACTTCACTTTTGCCGTAAATAGTCGTCAACACAATTAAGTTGCAAAGTACAACAAAAGTGATCTCTCTGTTACTGATCGTTAAATAAAAATTCATTTTTATGCCAAACAAATATTTACATATTTAGTCACACTAACTATAACTATACTTATTCTTAATATTACAACAACAAAAAATGTATGTATGTACATATATAGGCCGATTTTTTATTCAAACACACACACAAACTAACAATTACGTCATTTTTTCTTCAAGTAAGAAAACTTTATATTCAAATGTAATAATTTTATTATTATAAAAATAAGTACATAATTAAAAAAAAAATCATTTACGTGTAAATTAAATAGCAACAGCAAACGTGACTAAAATTGTTAAAGTATTTGAAAATATTTTTTTCTATTTCTAATACAAAAAATTAACTTTTACAAAAGTTAGAAAATCGTAAAATTTTCATTGAAAATACCAGCAAAATGAAAATACCTACAGAAATCCGGAGTGCCATTTTTCCACATGCTGGTCCTCGCTCTAACCGAGCAATGGCCAGTCAAGGCGCCTACTTAGACTCTAAAAACCTTTCTATTCATACCCAGCAGCAGATCAGATTTACCTGAGTCTAGTTCTGTCCATATGGACCTCGAGACTCTACAATCTTCTCTATTGCTCCAGCAATGGTTAGTTCTGCTAATTACCCAATTACTGAGTTCCCTATAGTAGTGACCAATTGGAGGTTTAACCGACCTGTCACTAGCTGCCACATCTAATGCTGACGACCCTATTCTTGCCAGCTCATCAGCGATTTCGTTTCCCTCAGTATTGCAATGTCCTGTTACCCAACATAGCCTTAAGCTAAATTTGTCCATAAGCAAGTTGAGAGATAGCCTACACTTGGTGACCAACTTCGATTTGACACTATGGCCCTTCAAAGCTTTCAACGCCGCCTGACTGTCAACGTAGAATGTTACCTCCACGCCTTCAGTTACGTGTTCTGTCACTAGTTCCGTGGCCCTGGGGATCGCTAGGATCTCAGCCTGAAATACACTACATTCGTTCTGTAGCCTAAAAGACCTACGAATGTCCGTTCCTAAAAAATAGACGCCAGCACCCGTGCCTATTTCCATTTTCGATATATTTGGAAAGACCGCGCAGCCCTCGTACAGTCTATCAGATCTTACCCACAGATCCCTATCCGGAATGACTAGTAAAGGCATTTTAAAAAACTTAGTCTCAACAACCTTGCAGTCCGTAAAACCAGGTGATATGGTCTCCCGTCTGCTAAAACTAACCTTTTTCAAGAGTGATGTATGACCGGTAAATCCTGGCCTTACAAAGCCCGCTTCCATAAGCCTGCGCAAACTCCTTGCCGCCGTTCTCAACACACATTCTTCAATGGGAAGCAGGTGAAGGATGACGTCCAAGGCAGCCTGAGGGGTGCTCCTCTGGGCCCCAGTAATACCCAGCGAAGCACACCTCTGGACCTTAGCAAGCTGCTTCCTATGGCTTTCTTTCCCCAAAGCCTCCCACCATACGACACATCCATAAGAAATCACCGGCCTGACAACCGATGTATAAATGCAGACCCCAGTTCCTCCCAATTTAATTCCTGCATGTATAGTAGGCATAGAGCCCTTTCTTGAGCCTTTCTTGTATGTTTCTTTTTCAAGAAAGTTTGCTATCTAGGAAAACACCCTCCTCCTTTGCTAGTTTTAACTCCACCCCCCCAATCATAGGTAGCAAAAAACTATATATTTTGTATCTCTTGGTGAAGAGAACTAGCTCCGTTTTGACCGGGTTGATGTCCCTTACTACTAGCCCAGAAAGACAGACGTCACTGATAGTGGAAAGAAATTTTCCTTTTACCAGTAATACCACATCGTCAGCGTAGGCGACTATCTTCCGACCGTTCCTCTCAAAACGCCTGAGAATAACGTTTAACTTTTCTTAACATTTCTCTATAATTTCTCTTAAATTTTCTAAAACAATTTCAAAAAAGTATTTTGTATAAAAGCTATTTTGTACAAAAAGTACTTTTTCAAATTGTAAAAAAACTTTTAAGCGAATTTGCTATTAATATTTACTCCATAGTTTTTCTTAAATTGACGAATAAAAGCTACGTTGGTTTTTTTAGCAAAAAAGTACTTAGGCAAATTGTAACGTGTTTTTAAGCGAATTTTCTCTTAATATTTTCTCCATAATTTTTCTTAAGTTTCTAAAATTCTTTAAATTATTGTTTCAGTTTCTACACTTGCAAACTTGCTCTGCTCCTTTATATAATATTTTTTTATTGTAAAAACAAGTCTCGTGGAAAGGATTTTCTAACACATAAGCAAATAGCAATAGCTTGCCACTTTTTTCCGCTGGTAACCAAAACTATTTTCAAATTGTGGTGAACAAAAAACTAAACATTTTCAAAGAACATAAATGAATATCGTTATTAGAGATTTACTTACTTAATTTAAATAAAAATTGTTTGATAATGAAGTGTGCAGACAGACATACCTGAAATAAAATCGAAGAAAAATAATTAATAAAATTCGGGTAAATTGAGATTTTACATAAAGAAAGTATTTGAGTTATAAATAAATTTAAAACAACAATTTAGTTTTTTATATGAAAAGCAAAAAGTTATCATGCAAAAAGCTGCACTAATAAAAAATGTCTATTTTCTAATGACTTCTTCTGTACCCCCGCACGCTCCTGCTGTAGAAGTAGAATGTGATGACTGAAACTAACGCAGCAGACATATTTATAGAAATTTTTTATTCGGCGCTTGTGTGATTTCCTTGGAAAACCAATAAATGCTATTAACAACGGCAACGGCAACGGCAACAACAACTTTAAACTCTATTACTAATTACTATGTGTTTGAACGAGGGTGACCCCCAAAATTATCCCTCAGCTAGTCGAAAAATACACGAAATTTTTTAAGGCAAAAAGATTTAAAATGATCTTCCAAGTAAACTCATCATGTTGTCTAATTTTTTTTGTATCACATCGCTAATTTTTATAGCCCCCTCGTATCTGAGTAGTTTTGCGGCTTTTTCAATACCTGTACTATGCAAAAATATACATATACGAGATTTTTTCTCTACAACTAGAAAAAAATTCAAAACCGGCTATAAACAATGAAATGTATGAATGTAACATCCAACAGCTTTTGGCCCACTTCCTCTCGTTTATTTTTTTAACTAGAAAAAAAAGGTTAGAAGGAGCAGTTTTTTGTTTAATTGAGCTCAGATTTCATTTTTTCCAGCAAACAATAACAAGGGTTAAAAATATATGATTTATTTTGACTACACAGAATCTGATAAATGTTGATGTTATAGTAGTTGTTACAAATAAGAGTAATTATTTTATGTGTGCTTGTTTGTTGCTATTCTTATTAACCTTTTTGCCCTGTGAATGAAGATGTTAACAGAAACTTAATAAAATTCAATTAAAATCTAAAGTAAAAACAAAAGATTATATTCTAAAGAGCTAAAGTAACATGACGAGCACACAAAAAAAATATATAGCAAAGAAAACCTTAAAAACAATTTAAGTTTTTAAATTTTATTCAAGACAAGAAAAAAAAATAGTTTAAAAATCAGCAAAATGGGCATTAATTTTTATTTAAAATATATGATTTGAGAAAATATTGCTCTAAGCCATTAATAGCACAGTTTTACAACAAATATGCAAAAATATGCAGTTTAAGTTAAATCGAATAAAGCACAGTTTTATATATGTATAAGCAAGACATTTGTGCTTAAATATGCTTTTTATATGAATTTTATTTTCAAATATCATATACGTACATACTTTTTTGTAAATGTACCTCAGAAATAGTTTTTAAGCATATTATGTTAAATATGCAAAAATATGCATTTTAAATTTACGTAATTACCCTAAACATTAATAAAATTTATATACAAAATACACCACAAAAATATGTTTCAGTGGTACATATAAGAATATGAAAAAGCAATAAATGTGCAAAAATATGCTTTTTTGAAATTACTTAAAAATAGCCGAAAAAAACAAAACAAAAATTTTAAACAGAATTATCTCTGATGTATATTTTAAGCGTGTAATTTATTACTTGCTTACATAAAATTAGTAGAATTAAATATATGCCAAAATATGCTCTTTAAAGTTATTTAAATGTTTTCAACGTGTATAACAATTATACCTTAAAAATAAATTAAATTTATATTTAAAATACACCATATAAACTATTTTTGGGAATCTAAGACGAAAATGTCAACAAATTGATTTAAATATGTTAAAACAAATAATATGCAAAAATATGCTTTTTTAAAATCACTTAAAACGGCACAGAGAAAATTGAAAATCGTAAACTAAGTTTATTGCCGGTATTTTAAGCATGTCATTTTTTTGATTTTTAACAGAAGTACAAATATGCCAAAATATGCTTTTTAAAGTTACTAAAGATTTTCAATGTGTACTATACTATGTTATAATAATATCATCTAAATAATATTAACTTATAAAATACATCATATGAACAAATTTTAAGCGATATAAATGGAAGAAGTTCCAAGCAAATTGTACTAAATATGTAAAAACGGAATATATTCAAAAATATGATTTTTTCAAATTAATTGAAAAAATTACATAGCAAAAAATAAAAATCATCAAAATAATTGTTACTGTATACTTTTAACTAGCAATTTGTTAGCTCTTTGTCCATAAAAAAGCTAAAGTAAAAATATGCCAAATATGCTTTTTAAAATTACTTAACAGTTTTCAATATTTTTGTAATATCTATAGAATAAATTTTATATTTATTTAAAATACACCAAGAAAATAAATACATTTTGATACAATTTTGCCTAAAATATGCAGAAATAAAGATATGCTAAAATATGCTTTTTAAATTATTATTTCAAATACACTATAGAAATACATTTTAAGCTTAAAAGCATCAAATTCTTAATGTATTTTACTAAATATTGCCGAAATATGCTCTTAACTAGTCTTGAATATGTTGTATCTGAAAACTAAAAGAGTAAATACGGATTATCAATTACCAAAAGAAATACTAAATTTAACATTATAAAAGCTTTGCCTGAGCTAAATAGGAGTAACTCATGTGAATAGATTTAATGTGCAAATTTCAATTGATTTGAGGAGAACTTTTTAAAATGCAAGTTTGTTTTTATCAAGATTAATTAATAATTGACTTAGTAGTTTTTATATAAAAATGCAAATTCAAGAACAGGTTGCAGGTTACACTATTATTGGCATATAAAGCACTGACAGCAAATATGTTATTCATAGAATATGAAATATGTATGTAGTTGATCCAATGCAGAATGCCACTAAACTAAAAGTCTTCAGTTACAAGCTAAATTTCCGCCTGAGACTTCAGGTGCTTATGCTGATTCATAAATGATTTTTGGCTTGTGCGTAGTTGATCAAACGGCCTTTTTTTAGTTTTCACAATTTTAACTTCTCTTTACAGAGTCTTTAACATTCGTTCATTCATTTTATGTTCAATATTTGATTTTTCTTTTGCTTATCTAAAAATATTGTTTTTGTTTAATTAACTTAGTTTTTTGTTGAAGTAAAAGAAGCCGCTTAATGTATATGCACACACGTTATGAAAAAAAAGCAACGTTTAAGTTTTTTGTTAATAAATTTTATTTATTTAAAAAATTTACATAAATATACCAATAATCATTAAATGTTGAAAGCCAAAGCGAATGAGGAGCTTTTTAATATTAAATCACATGAAAATCTAATTATAAAATAATAAATAACACCCTACTAATTGAATATAATATTAAGTATTTGAGATTTATTAGATTTAAGTGTTTTTTTTTTTTGTTTCTTCTGATGGTTGAAGGCCATAAAAGCAAGAAGAGGATTGGATTAAAATAAATTGGCAGAAGAGCTTATTTTGGCATATTTCTTGATTTCACTTACTTGTTACAAAATATTGGGAATCTGTTGTTTTTACATATTTCCAGCGCCACTATGAGATTTGCATATAAAATTTAAAAAGCCTATTTTGGCATATTTCATGATTTTAGTTATTTTGTTCAAAATATACATATGCCAAAAATATTTTTGCTAAAATTGTTAAAATCGATATTTTAAAAACCAATAAGAGATTTAAATATAAAATCTAAAAAGCATATTTTAGCATATTTCATGATTTTAGTTATTTTGTACAAAATATATGCAAAAAATATTAAATAATTAAGAGATTTAAATATATAATTTAAAAAGCATATTTTGGCATATTTCTTGTTTTTACTTCTGAGAGTTAGTTGGTTAAACTACTAAAATATATTTCTGTGGCTTATTTCAAGAACAAATATTTATTTTATATATACAATTTAAAAAGCATATATATGACTTATTTTGTACAAAATTTTGAGAAATTCTTGGTTAAGCTACTAAAATTGATTTCTGTGGCATATTTCTGGGAACTATTTGTGATATAAAAAAAAATTTAAAAAGCAATTTCTGTCTTATTATCAGTAGACATTTGTGATTATGTTATGTAATTTCAAAAGGCATTGAATACAATTGCTTCTTGCAAAGTATGTAGCTTGTGGATAAGCAGGGTAAATAAGAGATGAGTAGCCGATATGTAAGATTTATGATAAATTCCTTTTTATTCCAGGGTAGGTAAGTTGCTTATCTTACAATAATTTTAGCTCAATTGTAGGTTATAAGTAGGTTATATATTTTAGATTAATAAAGTTATATATTTGTATGTAGTTTAGATTAACAAATGTTGTATATTTGTATGTAGTTTGGACTTTAATTTAATTAGCAATTTATATAGTTTTACTTCAGTATCTTAGGGACCCGTTGGTAAGTAATTTAATTTTTAGGTATAAGTAATTTAGAATTCAAGTTTTAGACTGCTTCAAGTGAATTGCTTGAGGATAAACAAGTAAGTGATTTTAAGTTCAATTTTATAATTTAAGAACCCTCGGCTTTAACCCGACTCATTTCGTTTTAGTACATTCTACTCGTAAGTTAGGGTTTACTAAAGTTTTGATTTTCTAGTTTTAGTGTTAAAAAGTTTTACAATTAGGTTAGTATTCATTTTAAATTATATTTTGCTGTTTTTGTTGATGCTGTTGTTGTCGTTCTTTTATTTATTATTGTCCCAAAGTTACTTTGGACAAGCATATTTCGGCTTATCACAGCATTTTATCTATTTAGAAAACAATCCTGGAAAGTTCTTGCTAAAATTGTTATATCTATTTCTATGGCATATTTCTGGTAAAATTTATCAAATCTATTTCAGTGACATATTTCTGGGAACTATTTGCGATACAAAATTTTAAAAGCATATTTTTGTATATTTCTTGTCTTTTGCTTATTTTATGTAAAAATTCCAATAGTTTCTTGCTGAAACTATAAAAATTCAATTCTTGTACTATTTGCAGTATATTTTTCCCAGATCTTAGCTAATTTCAAAAAGCATATATCGGCTTATCATCGCATTATATCTATTTGGTACACAATCCTGGAAAATTATTGCTAAAATGTTAAAATCTGTTTCCGTTGCATCTATTCCTGAACATATAGTTGGGATTTATAGATAAAATTTAAAATGCATATTTTTGCATATATTAATGAGTTTTTTGCTGAAAATATTACAGTTTAATTCTCATCACACTGTTGATATATTTCTAGGCAGCTAGCTGTACCTTAATTTTAAAAATCATTCATCAGCTTATTTTGCCTATTTGGTATGAAAGAGGCAAAATGCTAAAATTTAAATTACTTGTTTAAACTTATTAGCATTGCACATGTCAGTAAAATGTTCGTAATTTAAAAGGAAAATAGATTTGCGAAAAAAAAAATTCAACGGAGGAGTTAATATTTTTTTAATCAAAAAATCTCTTTTGTTAAAATTTTTGCAAACTCAACAATAGTTTAAGTAAATTGTGTATGTGTATATAATATCGTAATTTTTTTTATCAAATATTTAACAAACGTGGTTTTTATTTACTCTAAAAATTTTTGTTAATTTGTTTTTCTATTCCAATTTTTTTTGTTTTTGCTACACAAATTCACAAACTGTTTGTTTAAATATTGAGCAAAAAAAAAAACAAAAAAAAAACAAATTCATAACGCACAACTTTTATCGTTTAATTGGAAACACACAAAAAAGCACGATTTCCAAAAAAAAAATTATCTTTAACATTTACCACACGATTAGATATGCTTTTGAAGTCATTCATAGATAAGAGTTATAGAAAAATATTTATGATGGTTATAATACATACAGTTTGAGTCACAAAAACGAATCCATTCAAAATTGACAAATGGAAACCATTAGTTTATTATTCAAGAAACTATATGCCAGTTATGCTTTCAAACAGATTATTTTTTTAGGCTTCAGCTGTTAAAGAGATTGCGTAACTTTTAACATGAAAGGATAAACAACATTTGAAACTAATGTCAATGATGAAATCTATGTATAGGTTAGGTTAGGTTAGCAGGTCGCTGGCAAAGTGAAGATCAGACTCCAGCTCACTTGGGTCCTTACGTGGTCCCATTGTGCTACCTGTAATGAAGGAGAGTAATAGAGGGAGTAGTAAAGGGAGATTAGAAGAGTCAGAAGAAGAATAGGCAAAGAGAGGGACAGAGAAGAGCAAGAGAAGAACAGGTGGGAAAAGTTGAGGCAAAGGGTGAATTTTGCAGTGTAACAGGCAGGATGTCAGCCCACTATTGGGCGAACCATCCACTGCTCCTGATAAAGGAGCTAAGACAGCCAAGTTCCGTAACTGAAAGCTCGGAGAGGGTACTGAAGGATCTGTTGCCTAGAAAGCGAAGGCGGTAATCCTCCATAGCTGGGCAGCGGCATAGAAGGTGTGTTATGCTTTCATCTTCCTCCTCGTCGTTGCAGCTGAAGCAGTATTCGTTGTATGGTAAACCCATGCGTCTGGCATGGGTTCCGAAGGCGCAGTGTCCCGTGATCGTGGCCACAAGATTGCGCAATTGTTTTTTGGGAAAGTTCAGCAGATTTTTGGTTCTGTTGACGTCTATGCAAGGCCATAGTGTCCTCGCTATGGTGCAGGTTGGCTCATTAAACCATCTGGTTTGTGCCAACTGCAAAAGTGTTTTATCAATTCGCTTCCAGCAGGCCAGGAGTGGAAGGCCGCAGAAATTGTCAATATCAGCAGCCTCTAGCTCTGTGCCTCTCCTGGCCATATAAGGGTAACATATAAGGGTAACACTAGAATAATTAGCCAATGTGTTAAGTGATTTCCTGCATTCCAGGGTAAGAAGGGATGTTGTGTACACACCCGAGAGTGCAATTATTGCAGGTTTGCTGTCGGTTATGATTTGAATAACTCTGTTTGTTATTCGATAGCACCGCAGCCAATTTGTAGCCTTTTTGATGGCGGATATTTCAGCTTGTAAGATACTACATTCGTCCGGGAGTCTGAAGGAAATCTTGATCCCGAATTCTTCAATGTAGACACCCCCTCCAACCCTGGAGCCGCGTTTAGAGCCATCCGTGAACACTCGTAGGGCCCCGTGCGGTGTAGGGGGGAAGTCCTCCGATAAAGAGTAATTAAATACTCTACTAAAGGAAGGTTTTGGAATGCAATGGTCGATGAGATCAGGGATAGTTCCGATGGTCTCTACAATGCTGGCATGACCCCATGGTCGATGATTCCATGCGTCAATAGTACTAAGTCGTACCGGAGTGCGTAGTGCTAGCTTCCTAGGCAATAAGTCAGCCGGAAGCCAGCCCAGCATAGCAAAGAGAGCCTTTGTGGGCGTAGTTCTAAGGGCACCAGTTATCATGATTGCCATTAAGCGAAGAGTTTTCTCAATTCGCTGTCGGTTTGTTGCCAAGTCCAGTGCTTTCCACCAGATTGCAATACCGTAGAAGAGTGTTGGTTTGATAATAGTTTCAAATATCCAATTAATCCCTTTAGGACTTAAACCCCAGGTGGGACCAATGGCTTTCCTGCAAACATATATTGCCGCTACGGCTTTTGTTGCACGAGCGTGAAGATTGTCTCTCCATGTTAGTTTGCTGTCAAGGATGATGCCTAGAAATTTGGCCTTGTCCGATATGTATAAAAATTACTGTTTTAAAGCAAATCAAAAATATCTGTAATATAAGCAAAATATGCAAAAATAAGCTGTTTTTAAGCAATGCTAATAAAAAATGATTTAGCACAACAGCAAATTTCATTAAAATTCCTAAGAGAAAGTATTTATTAAATTTATGCTAAAATACCATTAGCTAAAGAATGCATATTTTAGCCTATTTTGCTTATATTATTGTTACCATTCAAACTTATTAAAATTTTATAGTTAAAGCCTTTAAGATAAATTTATTGTTAAAATACGAATGGCCTTAAGCGATTCGTGTGATATATAGATTAAATACACCAAGAGAAAAAGCCTATTTTGATTATTTTTTGGTGCAATTCTCATGTTCTAATATATTATAATTTTTTTTAGTATACATATTTAGATATTGTTTTTGTTTAATGTGTGCATGTACGTGCTTATGTATATGTTAAATATGAAATTGCTTAAAAATACATAATAAGTATATATAGCATATTTTGTTGCATATTTTAGAGAAATTTTCTTGATCTGTGACATATTTTGTTGTTAGCGTTTTCTTAACCTTATTTTGAGTAAAACTACTGCAGGTTATTGTTTCGCCTAATAAAAATGCTAAATTGCCTAAAATGTGAAAATGCATATTTGAAAATTTCTTGGCTTATTTTGCTGTTAGCATCTAAATACAATTTAGAATAATTAAATAAAATCGCCATACATAAAATTTTTTATATAAAATTATTCAGTAAAAAAAAAAAATTTTAATGGATATAAAATAAAAAAGCCTATTTCGGCATATTTTGCCTATTCTGTTGTAAGTATAAAAATTTGTTTGAGAAAAATTACAGCAAAGCCCTAATAATAACTTAAATTTAGGAAAATCAGTGTATATTTTTGGTTTTGTTTCACTAGAGGTTGAATAAGCAGAATATAAAAAAGCATATTTGCTTATTTTGTTGCATATTTTCAAATATTCGCGGAAATCTCTTTTTATCATACGATAATTTTATTTTGATATGGCGAATTAAGGGGCTCTGTTTTGTTTTCACATTCAATATGAAAGGAAAAAACAAATGCATATAAATGCATACAATTGGCATATTTTGCTTATTTTAATTTTTTAAATCATGTAAAGCTGTTCAGATGTCTCTAATATGTACTTCAAAATTAAATTAATAACAATGGTTTATTATGATTTACTTATAGAAACCCTATAATAGAAAAGTTTGTTATTTTAAAAGGCATATTATGGCATATATTGCTTATTTTCTAATTTTTGGTGAAGTTAGTTTCTTTTTCGATTTTTAAAATTTTAGTCTAAGGATGTTTAACTGATTCTCAATTCAGAATGAATACGAGTATATTGATCGTGAATCTAATAAAGCTTAAAATGCTTATTGTTGCTTATTTTGGCTTGTATGCATATCAGGCTTTCAAATTTGCAATATTTTGTTTTCTTTGAATTCAATTCTTATTCTGAAAGCAATATTAAAGAAAATATTTTTACTTAAGTTATTTTAGTAAATTTAAAAAAAGCTTTAATACTGATGATCTACGCCTTTTTGCCTATTTTAATACGTTTTAGACTTTTAGAATATTCTTAGGGCGTTAAGTTTAATTGTAATTTTGGAATCAATATTTTGATTATGTTTCATAGTACTTAAGCACATTTTTCAAAAGCTAAACAACATTCATTAGTAAAGTGTATATTTCTAATGCTTAATTGCATATTAATTGAATTTTTATTATAAAATTTTATGCAAAATAAATTAATATAAATTAATAATATACAAATAATCTTCAACATCATAATTAATAGAAAAAATATAGACATAAAAATTGATTTAGCTAATTTTAATTATTTATACAATTAAGTAAAACGAACAACACAATATTATTTAAATAAAATATAAATTTATAGCAACAAACATAAAACAAACAAAAAAGAGGAAGAAAAAGACACGATTTGCTACCGTAAACTATTTATTTCTTTTAAAGAAAATTACTGATCATAAGCCAAAAATTAATTCAATTTGTTGAATAACGAATTGAAAACACCCTTTTTTTCGTTACGAAAAATGTTTTAGTCTAACAGTTCGTTGCTTGTGCAATGTAGGGTATCTGTTAGTTGAAACCAAAATCAATTATACCAACATGATATGACTATTAAACACAGCCAGCAACAACATTTTCCACAAATGACTATTTCAAGTTCATTAACTTTTTATCAATAAAATTCATATTCACAGCCTTTACATTTTTTCAAGTTTATTTTGTCACTTGAGCCAAAAATGTTTGTAATAAAACCTCATAACACTGCGCTTAGTTTTAAATAACAAGCGAAAACGTTTTATATGAACCCGGCGAAGTTAGTTTGAATTATTTGAATTTTAAAATTATAATTTCAAAATTGATTTTAGGTATTTTTTGGGGGTTTTTACTATTTCGCTCTTTTTAATATTCCTGCTGTTAAGTAATAAACAATTTCTATTTAAGGAATTATTAATGAGGCAACAACAACAGCAACAATTAGAAAAGTAAAATTTTTTATGAAAAAGGTCAGCCCCAAATTGAATGCTTTGGCTTAGTAATTCTTTCTTTTTAAGCTTGATAACATTAAAAAGGTACTTTTTTGTGGTACTTTTAGGGAATTTCTTAGGAGGTAAAAGAGTTTTTCAGATAATTTTAATAATTTAACAAAATGGGAAAATTTAGAAAAAAAGTACCAAAAATATTGTTTTGAAAAGTACCGCATTATATAAAAAAGTATAAATAAAATAATTAAAGTAATAAAAAATGTACATTAATAAAAATAGCAAGTACCAAAAAAAAATTTTAACAAATTTTCTTTTACAAAAATTTAGCAAAATATTTAAAATAAAAATATAAATCAAAATTTGATTTAAGCAAATTACCTGATTTACATAAAATATATATTGTTTACAAAAAGTACCAGTCTACATTTAATTGTAATACGAACATAGAAATTGATAATGATAATTTTGAAAGTACCAGAAGATCACTATCAATGGATATAAAAATATATGTTTAAAAAAATGATAATAATATTGAAAAAAAGTACGATAGACACTTATTTACCTTAAAGATATATTTTACAAAACGTACCAAGCTGCAATGTGTAACAATATAACTATTTAAGAGAATACCTTAAAAAAAGTACCAAAATATTAAAGATATACCAAAATAAAGTGCCACAGTGCAGTAAATCATATTAGAAATATTGAAAAAAAAAAACCATAAAAAGTACCAAATTTCCTAAAATATAGCTTTAAAAACAATTACTAAACTCCAATGATTGAAAAAAAATATGTACTGAAAAAATCTTATTTACATAAATCGGTTACAAAAAGTACCAATATGCCTCAAGTAGTAAAAAGGTCAAATAGTTAAAAAGTAACAAAAGATCATTATTAATGTAAAGGACATCATTAAAATTTTATAAAAAGTATCTAAAAAATGTATCAAAACAGGGACCAAATCACCGCACACGATATCGATCAAAATTTATCGAAATTTTTCATTTTGGTATTATCGCATACAATATCGAATGAATTGTATCGTAATTTGACGCATCGTATGCCATAATTTGCTTATTCGACACGTATCGTAATGTTATTCTATACGTTAGTTAATTCGATATCGTAAGCGGTGAATAGAAACCATCATATTTACATAAAAAATATTCTTCATAAAAAGTATCAAACTGCAAAGAATAATATTGCAAAAATGCCCTAAATTATTGTCAAAAGTTCCTGAAAAAAAGTACCAAACTGGCATTATTTACGATAAAGACTTCTAGTACAACAAGAACCAAAATGAAAAGGAAAATACTAGAAATATTAATAAACAGTGCTTTAAAAAAGTACATTATTTATATTAAAGACTAAAATTACAAAAAGTACCGAACTTCAAAAAGTGCCAAAATCATTTTTATTTTCATGAAAGATAATTTGCAATGAAAAGTAATAACTTGAAATAAATGAAAGAGATATGGGAAAAAGTACCAAAAGAGTATTGTTTACTTATAGCAAAAAGTACCAAACTCCAATAGAAAATTGTCACAAAGAATTTCCTGCATAACATAACCTTATTAAGTAAGGCACAATTATTTCCCGATTTTGTCTGCCTTCCCTTCACCACATTTTTCAAATAAATAAATACAAACAGGCAATTTGAACGACCATATTTTTATTTTAAACAAGAGTATTTTTTTAGAGGCTTTTACATCTTTGATATAAGGTACATTTTGGAAACAGTACACCCAGACAGTACTTTTCTGAAAAAGTACTATACATGTTTTTGAAACAAAAATTGTTTTGAACAAAAATAAAATTTTAAAACCAAGAAGAAAATAAAATTGCTGAGAATTATTAATAACTTTGATTACTTGCTGTTTCTATTTCTTGTTGAAAAAAAGTGGGGTAGGGAGGGTACTTCCCTTTCCTTTCCCCAATTTGGCGAATTTCTGTTTACAACTTTTGCAACAATTTTCTTCGATTAATCATCAATTACTTCAATTTTTCTGTGATTAGTTCATTTGGATATATTTTTTTCTCATCAAAAGCCAACGTAATTTAAAAAGAAATTCGAATAGTATTGTATGATTCTATTTTTGGTTTAAAAACAAAAATTTCATAGTAGTGATCATGAAAGTTTGTTTGAGTTAAAAAAGCAAACAAAACAGAAGAAAACACACTGAGATTTTTAACACTTTTGTTTTCTGTACTTATCTAAACTAACAAAAATCAAACAAGAAAACTAAATGTGTGTTTGAGGTATATTGGCCGTTGGCCAAACTAAACAAAATGCAATTAAACTTTTTTGTAATAGTTTTCAGTTTTTACAAATTCATTCTTAGAATTTGACATAAAGTACAAATAATAAGAAAAAAAAAAACAAACAAACACGTAATGCAAATAACTTGTTGTTGTTCTTGTAAAATATGTGCAATTTATTTGAAGTAAAAGTTTGGGAAAATCTTTATTGGTTTAACATAAAACGTAACGTTTTTAATAAATTTTTTTTATTCATTTTAAAGAAGTTTTCATAAATTTATATGCTTGACATTTGGTTTAATTATCTAATATTCAATACTTTGTTTAAATTTATGGCTAAAAATTGGAAATATGTAACCCAGGAAGCAAAATGAAAGACAAAATGTAAAAGTTCACTAAAAACATCAAAGTTTTCAAAACAACAAAAAACTTAACTGGGTTTTTTATAAAAAGCCATCTGTTGGTTTTATTGTACGAAAAAATTATTCATCGATATTTTCAATTAGGAAATTTCTGTTTTTTTTTTCTTGTTACGAGAAGTACTACAACCTCAATTACAGAATTTTTACTGTCACTTTCAATTGCTGGAAGAAGAAGAAGTTTGTTGTTGTTGGTTTAACTAAATGATTTCAATTTATATTGAAATAATTTTTTTAATAAATAAATAAATATTGTGGCGCCCAAAATTCAATCATTTTATTAATTGAAAAAATTTATGGAACTCTAAAAATGTAAATTTTTTTTTAATCTTAATAATTTTTATGTTGCAACAAAGACCTTGATGCAATCAATCTTTACATTTGTATTTTAATTAATCTTAAGAATATAAAGAATATTTGTATGTTTTTGTATTGAATATTATTGTGAATTGATAACAATTGCCAACTGCCGAGACTTGTATGAAAGAAGAATAACCCCAAGTGTCACCCAACATCATCTAAATTAAAAATATATAAAAATAACAATTTTATAATCATAAAAAATTTATAAAAATAAATCAAACGGAAACAGGGTCAGTTTTTAAGAAAAAAATCTCAGACAAAGACATAAATGATAATTGAACAAAATATAAGTTTTACAAGACTAAAATATTTTTATCTTAAATTAAATTTGAAACTAAAATTTCTCTTCGTCTAACTGAGCGATTAAATCTAGATTAAGGGCCTGTTCGCCGATATCGAAGAAGTTCTTTCCTTCGAGCAATTACATTTGAAACAAAAACAAAATGTTTGAATTTACGGAAGCGGACTTTGTAAGGTCAGGATTTGCAGGTCATACATCACTCTTGAAAAAGATTAGTTTTAGCAGACGGGAGACCATATCCCCTGCTTTTATGGACTCCAAGGTTGTTGAGACTAATTTTTTTAAAACACATTCACTAGTCATTCCGGATAGGGATCTTGGGGTCAAATCTGATAGACTGTACGATGGCTGCGCGGTCTTTACAGATGGATCGAAAATAGAAATAGGCACGGGTGCTGGCGTCTATTTTTTAGGAACAGACGTTCGTAGGTCTTTTAGGCTACCGAACGAATGCAGTGTATTTCAGGTTGAGATCCTAGCGATCCTCAGGACCACGGAACTAGTGACAGAACACGTAACTGAAGGCGTAGAGGTAACATTCTACGTTGACAGTCAGGCGGAGTTGAAAGCTTTGAAGGGCCACAGTGTCAAATCGAAGCTGGTCAGCAAGTCTAGGCGATCTCTCAACTTGTTTTTGGACAAATTTAGCGTATTGGGTACCAGGATAATAATGCAATATTGAGAGAAACGATATCGCTGATGAGCTGCCAAGAATAGGGTCAGCATTAGATGTGGCAGTTAGTGACAGGTCGGTTAAACCTCCAATCGGTTACTACTATAGGGAACTCAGTAATTGGGTAATTAGCAGAACTACCTAGTTCATATGGACAGAACTACACTTAGGTAAATCTGATATACTTTTGGGTATGAATAGAAAGGTTTTGAGAGTCTTAGTAGGCGCTTTGACTGGCGATTGCTCGGTTAGAGCGAGGACCAGCATATGGGAAAATGGCACTCCGGATTTCTGTAGGATGTGTGGGGATGAAGAAGAGCCAGAAACTATAGATCATATCATCTGTCAGTGCCCAAGGCTGCAACGCCTTAGGCAAAGATGGCTGAGTAGACGTTTCCATGAGGATATCAAGGGTTTTATCATGGGAATTAAATGGCTGAATGATGGATGTTAACGGCTCTTTGTTTCTTCTTGGGCAGTAAGGAGACTAATTAGTCAATAAATTATTAATGTAGGGAATCACAATGGATCCAATTGGTTCTCCGAGTGTAAGTGTATTTCACACTACCCTTCCTAACCTAACCTAACTTAGAAAATATAAACTATTCAAGACTAAAATAATTTATTTTAAAAATTGCCTAAAAGGAAATATTCTGTAAAACTCATAATATAATATAGAATTACTTTAATTAATTAAAAATTAATTAAAATAAAATTTCCTTCAAATGGAAATTTTCGAAAGATCACATAAAATTAAAATAAAATTAAGTTTATTCAAGAAAATAAAAAACTGTATTTTGATCATGCAAAAACAAACCAGCTATAATTTCCTTTAATTAAATATTTCTGGGAAATTTTCACACTAACAAAAAAACTCAAATTATTGAATTGATTCCATACAACAATCTGCAATTTAACTGTTAGCTTAATTACTTCCCTTCGAATGAAAAAATGTGTAAAAGAAATATTCAAAAATTATTCATCATTTGACTGGTTTTAAAGACACAAAAAAAACAAAACCAGCTTTAAGCGGCGACCTTATGTCTCATCTAAATTAAATTATTAGAAAAAAACTCTTCACCAACACGAGAATATTCAAATATTAAGCAAAATACTACAACAAATCCCTTAATCAATTCAAGTTTCTAAAATTCAAACCAGTTTTATATTTTAAGTATGTTTTTTTTATAACAACATCTAATTATAACAATTTATTAAAAAACCATCAATAATTTGTGTGTGTTAATTGTGTTGTTGCTGCTGTTTGTTGACCATTTGTTTTATTAATTAATTTGTGTTGAAACTTCTTTGTTTGTTAAAGAAACTTGTACAGACACACAGACAGACAAAAGTCTGTCTTTAAATTTGTTCTGTTGGAAATTATGTCATTCTAATAAAAAAAATCCCATTTTTGTAAAGAAGAGGGAAAAATAAACAGTGAACTTTGTTGCCCTGAAGTTTTGGACGTAATTTATGAGTTGAATGCATTGAAGTTTATGATTTCATGGAGCCGCTGCAATCTAAGACGAATAAAATGCGATACAAATTAATTGAGTTTAATTAAAGGCAAGAAATATTTTAATGTTGAAAATATGCGAAAAATCTTTGATTTTTGTGCAAGATATAATAAAAAGTTACATAAAATATTATGAGCTGGCAAGAATAGGGTCAGCATTAGATGTGGCAGTTAGTGACAGGTCGGTTAAACTTCCAATCGGTCACTACTATAGGGAACTCAGTAATTGGGTAATTAGCAGAACTAACCATTACTGGAGGAATAGAGAAGATTGTAGAGTCTCGAGGTCCATATGGACAGAACTAGACTCAGATAAATCTGATCTACTGCTGGGTATGAATAGAAAGGTTTTGAGAGTCTTAGTAGGCGCCTTGACTGGCCATTGCTTGGTTAGTGCGAGGATAAGCAATGGAAAAATGCCAATCCGGATTTCTGTAGGATGTGTGGGGATGAAGAGGAGCCAGAAACTATAGAGCATATCATCTGTCATTGCCCAAGGCTGCAACGCCATAGGCAAATATGGCTGAGCAGACGTTTCCATGAGGGCATTAGTGATATTGCAAAGTGCAATCTTGAGGATATCAGGGACTTTATCATGTGAGTTAAATGGCTGAATGATGGATGATAACGGCTCTTTATTTCTCCTTGGGCAGTTAGGAGACTAATTAGTCAATAAATTATAAATGAAGGGAATCACAATGGATCCAATTGGGTCTCCGAGTGGATTTCACACTACCCTTCCTAACCTAACCTACATAAATTATTTGTTAATTAAAGCAATTTTAAATATATGAAAAATTTATGCAAAATTAGTGGTATTTAAAAAAATTCCTCTTTAGGAAATTTTAGTATGAAAAACATTATCTACCTATGAACGTCTTTTTGTTAATTTATAAATTACAAATTCAATACGTACACCTTTAGAGAAATTTCCCTAAAGGGAAATTTTATGCCAGCAAAATTTATGTGTTAGTAAAAGAAAATAATAAAATAAGCTATTGAAATTTTCATTTAAAAACGGATATTTACATATACTGCAAAATATTATGATTTAAAAAAGGAAAATTATAAACAATTCTTGAAAGATAAATGGCTTTAGAATGAAATCTTGTACTTGTATAAAATATCCCTTTAAGGAAGGATGTTTAACTAATTTTTAATGATCTCTAAAGGGTTTTGGACAAACTTGGGTACTACGCTTGTTTGGAAATTATAGTCATGGATCCATACTATACAGGGATATAAATGTCATTTCTCAATTGTATTGTTGAGTTTTTATACAAAATTAAAAAAAAAATAACTTATTATTGATCATCTCTGAGAGGTAAATTAAATTACCCTCGAAGGGAAATTTTTTTAGTGCACCAACATTTTTGGTAACATTGAACAAATGTTTCCTTTTATTGGGGCTGCTGTTATTGTACGTAAAATTTTGTTTTGTCGCCTTTGAATTTTTTTCTACATTCGATGCTGAGGCAGTGCCCCATAACTGGATTCCATAGAATCATATTGGTTTCAGGATCGCGTTGTATAATAAAAGTTTACAGTCAAGACTTAGTATAGAATTTCTTCCAATAAGCCAATTCATTTGGGCTGCTTTTAATTTCATTTGTGTCAACTTTGCGTCTATATGCGATTTCCATGTTAAACGACGATCAAGGTGGTCGCCTAGATATTTCACTGCAGTGTGTTACGGTATAGTCTCGGTGTTCATTTGTATAGGTGGGCATGTTTCCCTCCGCAAAGTAAAAGTTACGTGTACACATTTCTGCTCATTAACTTTTATCCGCCATTATTTTAGCCATGTTTCAAGTTCTTATATGTACCCTTGCAAATTCTGGGAAGCTTCTACAGGATTTCCATGAACGCTTAGAAAAGCTGTACCATCAGCAAATGTTGACGTGTGAATGTTACTGCTTAACGGTAAATCAGTACAGTAAGGACCGAAGATGTTGCCTTGAGGGACTCCGCCTTCTCGAACTATAAATTTTCGTTCCTTTAAATAGCTTTTTAAGAGCCCGTCGATTTAGATTTAATTTTTGTATAACACCTTCGTGCTATACTTTATCGAAGGCTTGTGCAACATCAATGAAAAGAGCAGAGCAATATTTCTTTTTTCAAAAGTTTCTCTAACAACATTCACAAGTCTGTGAGTTTGTTCAATAGTGTTATGCTGTCCGCGAAAACCGAATTGATGATCTGGAATACATCCGCTGCTAGTCACTTTAGGCATCAGTTTGCTCATATACAGCTTCTCAAATATTTTTGAAATGTTAGAAAATAAACTAATAGGGCGATAGGATTCAACCTTTGTATGATCCTTACCGGGCTTTGGTATCATAGTAATCATCGAAACCTTCCATTCTGTTGGATAGTTCTTGACAGTTCTTGAAGCATTTTGTTGCTTATTTTGTCGACCACGGTGTCTTTTTTGGTGCTAAGACTAGTAATGGCCTGTTCAATCTCCACAATGTTAAATCTTAGTGGTATTTCTGGTTCAACAATATCAGCAGAAATTTTTTGAGTAAATACTTTTTCTAAGTGTTTAACAAAAAGAGCACCTTTTTCAGCATCAGTTCTTGCCCAGTCACCATTCGAAGCTCGTAAGGGAGGTTTGCATATCACTGGCCTTTTAAGTCCTCTGGCTGCGCACCACATCGAATAATCTGTTTGTGGAGTTGCATATAGTTCTTGAAGAAATTTTTGAAGGGAAACTGTTTTTTCTGTTTGCAAAACTTTTCTAAGCTGCATGGTACACTCCTTAAGTATTAATTTTAGCTGAGGCGATCTTTAGCGTTGCCATTCTCCGTTTTTCAGTCAATAGCCTTTAATTATCTGCAGAAAAAATATTGTTAAATCTCACTTCTTGATTTGGTTGATTTGAAGAAGCATTAAGAGCAGCTTGTTTGACATGTGCTTCAAACAACCTAATGGAATTTTCTATGTCAGTAGGTGTTGTCAACGGCATATTTTCCGTACAATGAGCACTCAAATATTTTTTGTATTTCAGCCAGTTAATACGAGGATGTCAGCGGTGAATCACATGTTGGTGTTCAGTTGTGTGTGAGTTTATAGTGATAATAGTAGGCGACTGATCTGAAGATAAATCCAAAGATCCTTCAACTTCAATCATTTCCCTGGGCACACCTTTCGCTATTCTAAAGTCGATAACATCAGGAATTTTTTGTCGATCTGTGGGCCAATATGTTGGCTGACCACTTGAAGCTACATTCAAACCCATTTGTGAAATTGTGAACCACGACCCTTAGGACTCATTAAACGTGAACCCCAAAATGTGTGTTTAGCATTGTAGTCGCCAGCTGCTAGAAAACGGGACCCCAGTGTTGTATAAAATGTGGTATATTGACTCTCTGGAATTGAAAACTGGGAGGAGAATAAACGGATGATATCACAAGCTTTTGATAAAAATTTTCAATACAGATATTTGTTGCTTGAAAATATTCTTCACGAAGGTCATTTAGCAGGTAGTGTTTTATTCGAGTTTTTATTAGGATTCCAGAGCCACCACAAGCTCTACCTCGAGGATCCTTTGTGTCATATAAATTATATCCACTAATTCTAAAATAGCTTCGAGACGTCAAATGAGTTTCTGAGATAGGCATCGACATCGATTTGTTTATCCAGAAGAAAATATTCTATTTAATTTTTATGTTGGCAGATGCCGTTTGCGTTCCGAAAACAGATTCTTAAGTTCATGGTTTGTTTAGTACATCCTGCAACAAGGCAGACTGCAGTTTCAACATTTCCTGCATCATGCAGGACATGTTGAGAGTAAAAGTATTTACTGTTTGTATTAGGCTCTCTATCGAGGCTTCAATACGACTAAAATTAGGTCCAGATTCTTCATTTGCAGGTACAGTTTTTTGCGCCGTAGTCTGCTTACTTTTTAAAATATTAGCGTATGAAAATTGACTATTAGGTGGTTGTTGAGTAGGAGTCGTGATAGACTTTAAAACATTTGAGTATTGATTATGGCTAGACGATGGTTGAGGTAACTGTGGGTAGTTTAATTGGGTGTTGGACTGAGCGGGAGTAGCATTTGTTTTTCTATTCGACGAATTTTTACAAAACGAATAAAGAGGGCAGCCCCTATAGTTGGCAGTGTGGTTTCCGCCGCAATTGCCACATTTTTTTGCCTTGGTATCACCTTTTATTTTGTCACAGTTAACGGTACTGTGTGCTGGAATAAGCAGAGTAGCTTAAGGCCGCATATATAAATAAAACAGAATTATTTTCCTGAAAATTACAATTTCCTAGTAAACAAATTTTTCAACAGGGAAATTTTTCAAAAGAATCACTACTTAATATCTTAGAAAAACATTGTTCTTTTTTAGTAATGTGCTCGAAAATATTAAAGACTCGAATTTATGCCAACGAGAATAAATTTCCCTACAGTGAAATTTTTTAGAAATTTGTGCATATTAGACAGATTTCCTGCAGCAAAATTTTTTTTTAGCTTGGGATGTTTTTTGTTCCAAAGACAGAAAACATTTGTTTTTGCCAAAAAATCTTATAAATTATTTCCCGCGATTCTGGTTAACAACATCAACTACAGTAGTGTTGCAAAATAAGTGAGCCTATTATGATTCACTACTAAATAGATAGTTGACTCTAAATTGATAGTTGTAATCTTATCATAGATAACAACCAAACTCAACTTTTAATCAGCTGTTCGTTTGGTTGTCTTCGATAGTGCATTATGATACATTATTGTATTTGTGAATCATAATGGAAAAGAAAACAGTTAAGATGAGTTGTTACAACTTAATTTTTTTGTGAATCGTAACAGTGGCCTAAAATTGTGATTACAACTGCGAAATTCGTGCAACTGCCCATTTGCTGTTGTGTCATTTACACCAACTAAATGTTGTAAACCATAATTTAATACATATTAAAAAATACACAAAATTTTAGTGTTGTAAATCTAGATCGGGACATATGTCTTTTTGCACTAATACGAAATATTTAGACATGCAACTGGTCTGCTTTAGGACATTTTTATTTTACATTTTCATTTCCTATTTTGCCATAAATATTCTAAGTAATTTTTCGTTCTAAATATTTTGCAAGTATGTACGAAAAACAATAGACTACAATGAAAAATGCTTCCGTATTAGATAATCGGTTACGAGCATTATTTATTTACCTTAATAAAATGCTATATATTTTTTTCTAAATGTTATAAAAAAATATAGAAAAATTTAATCAACATCTAGATAAATTACAGGCAATTTAGGTACGTACAGATACTTGCACTTATCGCTGCATAGCAAAAATAGTAGTATTAGTAGTAGGAGTAGCACTCATCATTTTTTATTTGGTTAAGCAAATAAGCAACACATATTTCTAAGCTGATTGGATAGGAATGTCTTTCGAAATGTAGATTTTAAGAAAAAAACAAATACTATTTTTTATGAAATTGTTTGTTTTTTGCTTCAAAATTTTTATGCAAACTAAAAAAAATTTGTCATAATTTACAAAGAATTTTAAATAATTAAAATTGCCATTAAAAGATGACATGAAAGTGTACATACATACATACAATCATACATACGAATTTTGTGCAGCTTTAATTGGGCCATATTTTTCATTTCAATTTATGTTTAACTGACTGACAAAGTTTTTCTCTTCTTTTTTTTCCCAAATAATCTGCTAAACGAAATTTAACAGAAACAAGCAAAAAATTTATATTGCAACAATGTGTTGAAATTGTTTGCTTAAGATCTAAGTCAGGCAGAAAAGAAAAGTTGAGTGTAAGAATATACAAGATCATTTTGCAAAAAGATAAGCAAATAAAGGAAACATCTGTAAAATAGTAAAAAAACAAGAAACAAAAGTTCTTATCCCATCAATCCATCACATTAGCAAGACATGAGTGCAAGAAACTACAAAAAAGTTTTTATTGTGGAAAATTTTCATATCAATCACATCGCTAACCAACCAACCATTCAGCCTTTTCCTTTTTTTTTTTTTTTTTAATTTGTGCTGGCTGCTCGCTCGTTTTTGCCTGTCCCATTCATGTCTGCCCAAAAACTTTTAATTATTTAATATTTTTAACATTATCGGCAATAACAACGACAATAGCAATTAAAACTATCATAATTATTTTGCCATATGTTAAGAAATATTTTTAAGAAAGATAGTGCAAGAATTGTGCTAAACTTGCAAAAATGAATAAAAAATGAATTGAGTTTAAATCTGCTAAGATATCGTGAAAAAAGAAAGAACAAAGCAGATAATAATATAAATTTTTGCAGATTGTTAACCCTCTGATGTCGAAATTAAAGCTATTGGAAGTTGTTTTATGTATTTTTTTTAAGACAAAACTATATTAATACATTAAAATCGTCCTAATATTTGATTTTCCCTGAAAAAGTTACACAAAGTTAGTGAATAACTAACATTAGAACTTAAAATTTAAAAAAAAATAATACTTTTCAATAAAATTTTACTAGGAAAGCCAAAGATTAATACACAATTTTCCAATAGTTTTTTAAAACACAAAATTAACAATGTTAGGAAAAATTTCCTTAAAGGGAAATTTTTTTAAACAAGGAAAATTTATAAAATTTGTAATAAATCTAATATTTTCGCACAAACAAAAAATAATTTATAGTTTTTAGTAAAATTTCCCTGAAAGGACACTCTTATACAGCAGAACATATTAGAGACATTTAAATTTCTGCAAAACTGCATACATACGAGTATGTACATGTTAAATACATACGAGTACATATAAAATATGAAAAAAAAAACTACAGAAAATGCGTTAAATATAAATTTCCTACAAGCGAACTTTTCACTAACACGAAAATTTTGAAAAATTCAATTAATTCTATAAATATTTTCAAGAACCGTTTCCGAAATATTGAGCTGGCAATTTAATTTATATTTCTCATACTGAAAGTGATAACAAAAATCTGTACATCAAATTTATTTTGTAGTCTTCATAAACCCATATTAATAATAACATTTTATTTTTCTTTTCAGAAGCTGCCAGCCATCCCACCTTAAAAATTGTAAGTAAAGCAATCATTTAACAAAAAAAACACAAATAAATATTTTCAATCTTTCAAAACTAACCAAATTTTTCAAATTATTAATGCATTAAAATTTTTTTGTAACTAAACCTATAATTAAAAACGATCTTAAATGTATACAATACACAAAATAAAAATTTTTTAGTAAAATTTCCCAATAGGGAAATTTTTTAAATGAATTGAAAATAATAAAATACTAGAAGAATTCAGATCTGGACATAATCAAAAACGAAATAGTCTGGTTTTTATAAAATTTCCTTAAAGGGAAATTTTTTTTAAATGGAAAAATGTTGAATAGTTGAAAAAGAATTTTTATTTTTAAATACGTAAAAACTATATTCATAGGTGTTAGTAAAAATTTCCTTTACCAAAAATATTAAAAAAATCTAAATTAAATTTTTTGTACATAAAAACATTGAAAAGTAAGGCAAATTGACTTAAAAAAATCCCCGTCTGAAGTATTTAACAACAAGATAAAATTTTTACTGTGGTGCACAAGAATATTGTACTATTTTAATTTAAATATAATTTTTGTTTGCGCTCGCTCAACGTAACTTCTTGAACTTTTCAAGCTTTTAAGGACTAAAGAATACACATTATGACAAATTTTATATGACATTTCATATTCCATTTATAATATATGTATATTCAAATTATTTGTCATGTTTGCACATACACTTGTTTGTACCTCAAACGTTCCCCACAGCCGTTTAAGTACAAATCGTTTCGTATCCTAAAAAATATCATGTCTAAAAATTCACTGCAAATTGATATTTTTTTATGTACTAAGAAAAAATTAATCTAAAAAAAGACAGAGAAGAATGCAAAAGCAAAATTTGTTTCAAGTTTTTATAAGACATATGTGTGCAATATGTTGCCTGAAAAACAATTGTGCTTTGTAAATAAATTCTTAAATAATGGCAAATTTTCAGATATTAAAAAAATGGGAAGAAAATGGGAAGTACCAAAATTCCCAGAAGAAAAGTTCGAAGATATAAATAAATCTTTTAAAAAGGCCATTTGGGAGTTTTGCTCATAGTTATGCTTCACAAATTTTGCTTAATTATCTACATACAATTTTGATTTTCAATTATTTAATTATTGAATCAAAAGATAAAAATATATTAGCATTCTTGTTATACTCATGTGTTTGCTCCTTTCCGCCCCTCTCCCCTTTTTTTATGCTTATTATTTTTTTGCCTGCTTTACCTACCATTGGCATTGTGTTCTAGTTTTTTTTTTGTTTGTTTATTTTCTTAAAGTTTTAAAAAAATAAAACCGCAATAATTTTGTTTTTAGTAACAACAATAGACATAAAACATATCTGCAAAATTTTACATTTAATTTGTACAGAGAAATATGTCGAAAAATAACTTAAAAATTTTCTTTAAAATGCCTTGAACAAAAAAGGTGGACAGCTCGACATGATTTATATTGAAACTTTTGTACAAAGTAAACTCATGAATTTAAATTTTGTGGGATATATTTAAAAAAAAAATTTTATTGAATGAATTCTTAAAAATACTATAAGATCCGAATGATCTCTGATGTTCAGGTGATCATGTTTACAACTTTAGAGTCTTTGAAAACTTATAGGAGAATTTTGTAATAAATTATTTTTTGGAACCAGTACAACGCGTTTAAAGATGAGATTTTAGTTAGCCCCGTTTCTTAGGAAGGCGACAAATTGACCTTTAAAGTGGTGTATCGTTGTAGAAGCGATAGAACAACGAAACACACCCAACATTGCGTCGATGCTCCAGTGACTCAATAGAGTTGCCTATCCTACTGTCACCGATAAGCTTCTTCGCCCTATCCTGTACGCGGTCGAGTAACTTCAAAAGAGAGAGTTGTATTCCATTTTCGGTCGGATAAAGGTGGTATAAATATTAAGGAGATCAGATGGAGTGAAGTATGTCCTACACCGTCTTAAAAAGCCGAGGCACTTGAATGCTTCTTTTGAGACATGAAAAATGTGATCATTCCTCAATATCTATACCATCCATATTTACAGATGGAGCAGCATGTCATACGTCTGTGTGTGAGCATAGCACATTGGGTCTTTCGTGCGTTAAAATTGACCCTGTTAGCATGACCCCAATTTGAAATTTTTTTTTTTTTTTTTTTTTTTTTTATTTTTTTTTTTTTTTAATTAGGACCAGCACTCAGGGGATGACCCCTACGTATGCAGTGCATTGTGCCGGAACTCAGAGAGAGGGATAGAGTAGAGAAGATAGATGTTGAAAATGTACAACTTTTACAACTCTGCTTTGCGCGTTATGTTATTTTTTATAGCAGTGTTGAGGCGTCTCCGGTGTTAGGTAGACGCATTAACTTTGTTAAGCTGTATTGGCAGACATTTTATTAATTGTTTTTACTTCGCCGATGTTTCTGCTAACCAACGAAGGAGGGCGATGTTGTGTACATTAGCTTGGAACATCATCAATCGCTGTCGGAACAGTTTTTAGTGACCAGTGCTATGCCTTCATCACTTAAATAGTCCGACAACAATTAATACAATGTCTCACTATTGTACATTACATAAATTAATGATGTTGATTGACTTGCTCTGGCCTGGGTTTGAACCCAGGCTCCACGTCATTGTTTGCTTAGTAGTCAACGCGCTAACCACTTCAGCCAACACCACCCTCATTGACAGGAGATCGCGATTTAGCGTATCAATTATATTTTGCCGCATTGCCCGGATCTCCGACGGGTTTGGCCTGTTGCTGAATGAATATGAATGAACTAAGCTGCTGTGACCTGCAAAAGAGTAGATAGGGTTGGAAGTTTGAAGTAGAAGGTCATTAAGAAAAATAAGAAAAAGGGTAGGAGAAAGAACGGAGCCTTGCGGTACTGCTGAATTTATCTTGAACTCGTTTGATGAGACCCCATCTACAACAACTCGTATAGCGCGATCTCTGAGAAAGCTCGATACAAATCGATTGAAGCCATCACCGACACCAAAAGCAATCAGTTTTGACAAAACTGCTCCATGCAGACTCTATCAAATGGCTTGGAAATATCTAGAGCCACCACTTTACTTTCGCCAAAGTGATGTATGCTATTACACCACTTCTTTATTTTACTTTTTCAAAAAAGTGCCAAGCATTCTAAAGGGGAGATTTTAGACCCCATTTTTAGGAAAAAATCAAAAAGTATCTTGTAGTGAAACCTCAGAGCGTTGAAGTGAACTAAAAAATGTTTCTCTCTGTGTTTTTTCGCCTTTCTCTATCTCCACTTTTTTTTTTTAAATGTATAAAAAGTGTCTTTGGAGAGTTGAAGCGCTCAACAAAAATCTTCTTCTGGGTTTTTTTTATCAGAAAAATATTGATCAAACAAATAATACCTGGAAAGGAAGGAGCTTTAGCTCCCCCTTAAAGAGAAGTTAAACATATACCTTATAAACGCCGATACAAGTGTGTCTTAATTAAGGTTCTTGGATTAATTTCTCTCTCCCTTTTAAGTATAATGAATGAGACTGTATTGCGTGCTCCGAAAACATTAAGTAGTTTTGTTCTGATGCTACAATTTGTTTCTATAATTCTTTTCAAACAAAGTCATTTTTAATTGCTATGATTTTGATATTTTATTATTATGATCGTTTACCTGTCCTGACCTGGTCACCTTGCAAATAATTTCTCATCTCTTTAAAAAAAATTTTTTCTCAAAATTAGATCGCTAACGCGTGATTTCATCTGGGTAAATATAAATATTTATTTTTCTTTTTGTTTTACTATTTGTTTACAATTATTTTTTTTTTTCTTACAATATTGTAATGAAATTAAGCATTTCACACAACAACAAAAGAAGAAAATGTTGTACATAATTGTTGTATATTTACCCAATAAATAACAAAAAATGTAAACAGATCATTTCAGCTAACAGGTATAAAACAGCCAGTGATATGCACTGACTAAAAAAATGTAATTTGTTAAGTAAATAAATATTTAAATGGAGAAATAAAACACAAAATTATTTAACACAAACTTATAAATTAAAATGAAATGAAGAGTTTACTTTAAAAATAATTATGACAATACATTTGTGCAGGCAAGTAACAGCAAAAATTCTTGGCAAATTAAAGTTAAATAAAAGAAAAGTGTTAATTTCTGGAAAATATATTATATATCGGTACCTGCAGATATAAATTTAGTGTATTTCGAATGATAACCGTCTAAGTTATCGATAAAGGCAAAAAAAAACGCGATTTAAAAAAAACGACTTGGGGCCTTTCTATATTAAGTTAACGAAGGATATATAAAATCATTACCCTTTACAATACAGAAAAAATGAAAAGTTTCTAACAAAGGACTCTGGCAGAAATGACAAAAAAAAACATGTATATACGTGCAGAGGCGCTTGCAGAAGGAGGAGTAAGTCCTTTTTTCCCTTATTCCGTAAATCGGCTATCAAATTTTGTAATCCTTTCATTTAAGGTACATATATGATGTGTTTAGTATTTTTTTTGTAAAACGCTGCGAGTACCATTTATGTGGCATATTTTAATTCTCTAACTATTCGCTGTATGGGTAATTTTTGTGTTAACTTATCTGGAAAAAGGATAAACAACTTCTTCTAAAAGCGGTGTAGCAGAATAAAATATGCCACAAAAATATTTTTGTATACTAAATTTTTTCTTCTTTTAATTTGGAAAATACTATTTTTCAAACAGAAAATTTCTTTAAATTAAACTATTTTTCTTTTTCAAATCTTCATCTTTTTGTTTTTTTTTTTATTTTCGTAAAATTTATTCCTGGTTTCATTCACTAATATACGACTTTTTTTCGAATATATTTTTAGATTCAACATGTTTTTGATAAGCAGCAGTCTTTTTTTTTTATTTCCCAACTACAAAATCAAAATCATTTTTGCTGACCTCCTTGTACAGCTTTACTTCCGATTTGATAAATATTTATTCTGTTTTTTTTGTTTTTGCTATTGTTTCAACAGTTTCAAGTTATAGAAGAAATAGAAATATCTTTTTAATAAATAAATTTCCTCTTCATCCTCAAAGTCACAAGAGGAGACACTATTTTGCAATATGAATTGTTTTGTATAATCATAAATAATGTCATCCATTATATATATTCGGAATAAATGAACTTAGTTGTAGTGATGCTATTTATTTATTTAATAATTAAATAAATAGAAAATAGTGTCAAAGATGATAATATGAGTGTGTGTGTGTGTGTGTGTGTGTGTGTGTAGTGATTAGTGAATGAACTATTAGCGAACAAAAAAAAAATAAAGTTAATAGTTTTTTTTGTATTAAATTTACCCTTTTACGTCTATAAGCCAAAATACTGGAAACCTCCGCTCTAAAAAAAACGCAAAAATTATCTGCGATAACAAAGTCTTGGGAGCTTTTAAAGCAACGCTAGACAAAGAACTGTTTTATAATTTCAAAATTTTTAGTATTTAAGATATTTTCTGAATTTTTGCTTTCAAAAGTCTGGCAACCTTATGCTCAAATTTTTATAGATATAATAAAATATTATTTTTATTGTATAGATAAATTGATATAAGATTAAAAAGCATAACAAAAGCTTTAATTTTACTTAAAGCGAACTTTTTAAATATTTTCTTTTCAAAAAGTGTGGCATCTTTCTCCATACCTATAGAGCAAATATATATTATTTTGTAGTGTTCAAATTTGATGCATTTACTAAAACCGCAGGAAATTCTTTTATTATGTTGAATATATATTTCAACAACGTATAGGTTGTTTGTCTAGTAGTTTTAGATCTGGCAACCTTTTTCTATTTTACATACTTATTGTCAAGTTTTATAATTTTTGATTTTAAAATTTATATTGAAATCTTAAAATTTACTTAATTTTCTTATAAATTTTTCAGCATGGGTTTTATTTTTATATAAATTCCATACTTTTGTATCAGATGTTGGAAATAGTAGTAGATTTCTACTACTATTTTTGTTCTTGTTGTCACTTTTTCTTATATTTTTATTTTTTTCTATTTTTTTAGCTCCATATTATTTGCTATATGCACATATTGCGTAACGCTCCATGGGGGAGGGGTTAAAGATTTGTTACGGATTGGAAATTTTGTCTGAAAACAGCGTTACAGCCCCTTAGCTCTATAACATATTTACTTAAGTCCGGTAACTTTTTTCTATATATGTATCAGGCGTGGATCCAGCTTTATGGTGGGGGGGACTTTTTCGAATTGTATATAAAATTGTGTTCTTTTAAATATTATTTTTTTTAAATGCCAATAATTAAAAAGATTTGGGGGGGGGGGGGGGAATATTCCATTTACCCTGTATCCGCGGCTGTATGTATGTATTGGCAACTGCTACAATTTCTCTTTGATTTTGAAATTTTTTGTTGTAACTCCACAACTTGTTTTATTTTGTTATGATTTTCTTGCTATTTTTTTATGCACTCAAAATAGTAGTAGATTTCTACTACTTATATTGTTTTTGCTTGTTTTTCCATTCATGAAGATACTTATTTTTTATTTTTTAAATTTCATTAGTATATTTAGGACATTTGTAGCTTTATTATTATTAATTGCTTTAAATTATTAAGAGACTTTTCTTCAGTTTGTTGAAGTCTGGCAACCTTTTCTTAATATATAGTGACAACTGTCTGTTTTAAACTTGAAATATTTTGGTTTAAGCCAAGAATGTGCTTTATCTTGTTATGAATTTTTCGCTTTTGTATATTGGTTTCAAAATAGTAGTAGATTTCTACTACTTTTTTGCTGTATTTCTCAACCATTTTTATCTACATAGTTGAGAATATTTTTATCTAATGGCTCGATTATGGATTGCAACCGAACCTCAGCCAGCAACTGAAAATTTGTGGTTGCCAGAAAAGCACTAAATAGAAACTGAAATTGGCAGCTCTCAGTTGCCAGTTGCTATCCATAATACAATTTTCAGCAACTGGCAACTTAACTGGGGTTCGGTTGCCATCCATAGTCGACCTATAATATTGCTTTATACTGCATGCAATTATTTTTGCTTTAAACAATTTTTATCTTTTAATTTAAAATCAGTTTAATGGCTTTTCAAATTTGTACCCGGTAGTTTCTTTTCTCAAATTTTTTTAAAACATAGATTTTATAACTATTTTGCCATAGAAATCAAAACCAAAAAATATTTCTATGCAAGATTCACAACAAAAATTCCGTAACTGGCAAATTTGATGTAACAGTGTGTGTTTGTATTTAAAGGGAGCAAGAAAAAAAGATTTTGTTTAATTTTTTATAAAAAAAAACTGACCTCGTAACAATTAATTTTTGGTATTTTTTATTAAGAAAAAAAGCAAACAAACAGGAACTATTAATGATTTATTTTCAGTGATATGAAATGTCGAGTGTTTCTTTATTCTTAAATCCGTATCTGTTTCGTTTTTCTCAGTTCTTTTTTTCATTTTTCGATTATAAAATATAATAATTGTATTTAATTGAAAATAATGATTTGACAGGAGAAGAGATTAAATTATGTTTATTTATATTTCAGCGCTGCCAGTTGCGTTTTTGGCGGCATTGACACATTTCTTGAGAATCAAAAAAAGAAAAAAGGTTATCGCTTTTCTAAAGAAGAGATCAGTTTAGAAAATGATTTCATATATTTTAGAAATAAAATTTTAAAACGGCAAAAAGTATGTTCAAGTAACAAATACATATGGAAAAGTTTGCCTGATGCGGCAATTTTGTGAAATCACGCGTAGCGGAAGTTTAATATCACTTCGATTGCGAGTGGCAAACAATTGTTTTAAGACTTAAAAGTAAAACTATAAAACAAAATATTCCCTGGAGCACGATTATGCATCTCGGTGACTAACCACACCTTGATGCTGTGCTTTCTGGTGCAAACGGTAGTTGGCTTTTATTCCAGACATTATCTTTGGCCAATTACCCTTAAAACTTATGTGGCAAAACCCAATCTGTGAAATAACAGATCAAATGCCGTTTAAATAAAATATAAAAGGATGTAGTGTGACATATCCCAGTCTTGTTGAAGGTAAGCACCCACCTTTGTGCTCCACCCAAGACCAAAGTCATTTTAAGATGTTCTCTCGAGGATCGACCATACACTGATACCAGTAGAGCCTTTAAGCACCACGTATGATTGCCTACTGGAGGACATATCGGACTCATCACCTTACGATGTGCTGCGAGATGTATACACTGTGGTGAACACTCAACTTCACACAGTGTTACAAACACCGCCAGATTAGACCGTATGTCAGGATAATTTTAAACACATTTGTGCAAAAAAATCACAATTCATTACACTTACAAGGACATAACGACAGATTCTGTTACTGGCGGAAATAATAATTTCAATTTCATTATTTCAATGAATTGTTCATTAATTTTGAACTACTAAAAACACTACAGCAACTTTCAGTGAAAGAACGTATGCGTGCATCAAATTAATGTATTTTTGCATTAATTTAATGTATTTTTCATTAAATTGATGTACTGTTGCATTAAATTAATGTATTTTTGCATTAAATTAATGAATCTAAATCAATTAATGTTATTTAATAAAATTATGTAAAAAAATTGTATCAGAGCTTCAAAAGCGTTTATTGTGTCGCTTTCCTCTATCGGTGAATCTTAGAACTTTCCTTTTTATATTCTTTTCTGTGTTGTATAGTGTAATCTCATATATGTATTGCGTTAAAATAACCTTTGCAATATTTTACTACGTCACCCATGTCATTTTATTCTCAAATTCTTTATATACTATGTATTTATTTTTTTGTACAATTTGGAATATTTAAACCACATGTTTATTTTTTTGTTCTTCACTTATTTCATACGTTTTGCTAGAAGATAATGTTATCAGCTTAATTATGTTGGAATTATTATGAAAAGAAAAAATTGGAAATAATTTATTATTTATTTTGTATGTAATCTATTTTAAATATAGAGCTGATGATCTAAACTAGTTTCAATAGAAATATTGAATGAATTTTGCGCTGGCTGCTTAAAGTTTTCATAATCATTTAATTAAATATGTAGTATATAGAGTAAGAATGATTATTCGTATACGGACGGACGGCTTCGGCCAAAAACTAGATAAATATAAAAAATGTTTATCAATGAATTATTGTTGTGAAATATTCATTTGTTTTCCACAGCAAAGAAAATGTGTGCTCAGCCGGCTTTTAAAATTTCGGTTTCGGCATATTTATTGAAATACACGATTTCGGTGGGACGCCAACTTAATCGTCTCCTTAAAACTTTTGTTGCCTTCTGGCGTTATCTCGCAGAATAAAATAACAAGAAAATAATTAGCACACATTTTTCTAAAAATTTTAAATTAAATAAAATAACAAATGTTAATGCTCAGACCAAAAAAGAGATAACCTTATAAAATAGAAATAAATAAATTTTAATTATATCAATTATATTATGTATGTACGTATGTTTGTGCACATTTATAAAATTTCTTGAAAATAATAGAAAGGAATATAAAATGAAAGTGAATTTGCGAACTAAAAAAAAACACCATTTTATGAGAAATATAATAAATTTGTTGCTTTTACAATTGAAACTTTATTATTTATTAGCATTTTTGAGATAAAATATATCAAAAATCAGGCTCAAGATCAGTTTTATTGAATTAAGGAAAATTCAAAATTACTAAGAGTTTTTTTATGTTGGAAAATATAATTATTTATATCCAATCAGTTTTTAGCAGAACGTATCAGTACTGATTTCAAGGCCGCTACACCTCTCATCAGCTTTCAATTATCCATCTTTACAATTTTCGTAAAGTGGATACTAATTTTTCATTAATTCAATAAAACTGAACTTGAGCCTGATAATATTACTTTTCATATATACATCAATATAAGTTCAAATAATAATTACGTTTATTCGTAATAATAATAATATAAAAATATATCAAAAATCTATAAATTTGTCTCTAATTATGCTTATAAAAAGAGTAGTAAAAATCTACTACTATTTTTATATATATTTTTTCACTTAAATTGCAAAACAGTGATAAAATATAGATCTGTACTCAAGGAAAAACCAACTATTGGGATTAAAAAAATAGTAGTAGGAATCTGCTACTTATGTTCTTAGTAGTTATGCATTGAAAATATATCAATATTAATATTAATTATCAAATAGCAATAAATAAGGAAACAACGTAAATATTTGTACCACAGCAAATATTATAGTGGGAATTAACGGATATTTTTGCAAGTGATGCTTAACTTTGGGAGGAAAAATCTGCTACCAAAATTTAAAAGAAATATAAACAATAGTAAATAAGAAAAAACAGGAGATTTTGCTGCTTGAAAAATCTGATTCAAAATAGAAAATTTAATGACAGGGAAATATTTGTAGAAATCTACTACTTTTTCTAAAAACTTTATAAAAATAAATTTTAAATATTGAACTTAGCTTTCAAATCTTTAGTTACTTGCTACACATTATAAATTTTCCAAGAAAGGGCTATTTTTAAAATAGTAGTATATATACTACTATTTTCAAATTTAAAAAAAAAACATTATACTTAATTGTCACTTTTGTCACTATTACTTACCTTAGCATTTATTCCACTAGCTTGTATTATCACAATTATTGCCATTAATTTCCATACTAAAGACACATTTCGTCTCATATTCCCTCTGGGCATACGAGCCGGTCTCGTCGTACCCATAGTTGTAAAAATTTTATTTTAACACGCGGGCAAACCAAAAAAGGGAGGATAATTTTAACAAAATTTAATCAGAAAATGGAACTTAAAAAAAAAACACGCTGTGCGTTGCTTTTTTGCTCCCAATTTGTTTTCAGTTGAATATTTTTGGGCTATATTGGCTACAATATTTTTATATTTTTTTTTATTTTTGCTATTTTAAACACTGTTTAGCACTTTTCTTATTGTAAACAAACTGAAATTTTAGAAAAAAAAAACGAATCATTAAATTTTATTACTACAATTTTAGGTATTTTATGTTTTAGTTGATTCAGTTTTTGCTCATTACACATTTTCTTATTTGTGGTTTTGTTAAATAATTTAAAAGTCAGCAAATTTCATTTGAAACCGTTTGTAAGAAACGCGCGTGTTAACAAAAATGTTTTGAAATTTTTTTTTGTAAATAAATATGTTCTGAGAGCTTTGTTGTCTATGAAGGAGATGATGGTTGCTATTCCACAGTTTTTTTTTTCCAAATTTCAAGTACTATTTTGATGCGTAAATTTTTCATAATATTAAAATTTATTTAAAAATTGTATGGAAAAGTTACAGATACTAAAATATATAAAGTACAATAGTATAGTCATATTTAAAAAAAAGTACTATTTTACTACTATTTCCAAAATTAAATTTTTTAATTTTTCTAAAAATTTCTTTGATATTTAGGTAAAATTTAGAGATTTCTTGGAGATATTATTGAAGTTTTAATAATTTGCTTGGTTCTACTTTAATTAACGCATTTTAAAATTTGAACGCTAACAACCAACAACCGTATTTTGTTCTGCCGTGTAGATATAAATTAATTAGTTTGTATTTCTTTGTATCATGTATTATGTATGTATTATTTGTATTATGTCCAATTGTTTTTTCATAAAATGTTGCTGACTTATCCTAATAAAATTCACTTAAAAAAAAAAACATTTTATTTCAAAATAAACACATTTAAAAAAGACAAGTTCTGTTTTATATAAAGATTTTTAAAATTTTCTAAAACTTTTTCATATAATATATTATATTATTATACATATACATATACATATATATTATATTATATAAATAGAATATAAACATATATATTATTAATATTTTCTTTAATTTAAATTTTAAAGCTTTTGAATTAGTTTTCATAATTCCTTCGACTATCCTTTTATTTCCTTAATTTTATGAATAAACAACCATCACACTTCAAAAACCAATTCTTTAAAGCAATGTTA
Organism: Lypha dubia; assembly: GCA_947311025.1. Lineage (NCBI taxonomy): Eukaryota > Metazoa > Arthropoda > Insecta > Diptera > Tachinidae > Lypha > Lypha dubia. The sequence goes on along the minus strand of OX371262.1, from coordinate 3,688,069 downwards.
AAAAGACAGCAAAAACATTTAAAATTTTTTTTTTGAACACGATTAAGTCATATTTTGTAGCTTTTATTTATTTCTCATGTTATTTTATATATTTTTTTCCACAAATTTAACTAGATCACGATTTCCGCTTTTGTACGACAACAACAACTTTTTATTATGAGATTTTCTTATCACGTTCTTTCAATAATGATAAATCCTTTTTGGCAATAAAAAAATGCGCGCGTAAATCCTTTAGTTTTTAATGGTCTTTATTTAAAATTTTTTGTTTCTTTATTTTTTTAAACTGAAAAAAAAATATCCTTAAAGTTACACAATAATTACAAGTTTTTATTTACAAACTGAAACGAAATGCGTGCGTCCCCAACGTACGACGGCGCGCAACTAAATGATACAATATATTCCTGGCAAGACAAATCAACCATTCAGGGCTCTTAAACACATACAAAAGTCACTACTACTCACTAACATGCACACATTCACATACACAGAAACACACACCAAGTCAGCCGTAAAGCAAATCCAACTGAGTATTTTGAAATTGATGATGTGATGATAACGGACAATGTTGTTTTTTATGTCTTGTGCAAAACGTTTTGGGGGAGATAAAACACACGAATTTTTTTTTATTCCCGCGAATAAAATTAAAAACGCACTCATTTCATTCACTTGCATCAGCACTCTTGCACTTAGTAATGCTCGCTAGATTTAAAAAAATCTATGCATTTTACAATACCCACAACACTCTGGCGAAAGATTCTCGCGAATAAAAACTTTTGATGCTCGAGCAGCTCGTAGTTAATCAAAAAGAGCTTTTCTTTCCTGGCTACTCTCTAAGTTGCCTCAAAAGCCAAGCGACGAAAATAAAAATCATAATTCACAAAAAAAAAAAAAAGAAATGTGAACCCACCGAAAAGTACCAGCCGACGTATGTCTACCGACTGAATTGTTGCAATGTTAAATTAGATTTTTTTTTAAAAATTTTCAAGACAACATATTTTAACACTATCAACCACAATTTATGTTAAAAATATTCATACAAACACTTGTACTTAATAACACATGAAATAATCATACACTCGTGCATGATTACAAAAAAAAAAACAAAATAAAACAAATTAAAAATAAAACAGAGAAGAGAAACCTATGACAATAAGCAACACACACATACACACAGATACTCTCGCTAAAACAAATAAATAAAATCTGGTTTTCTAACAGACAGCAACAAAAAACAGACAATATGCTCTTTGAAACCACATAAAAATAACAACTACAAGTCATACATTTTAAGGTAATAGAGAGTTAGATTGTGCAAGTGCCCACGAGACCTTCTGTATGTATGTGTACGTCAAATGGCCAAAAAAGAGATGGGGCAATAAAGGAGTTAAAATGGTAAAGTGCTATTTTTTGGGTTATTTTATCATTAATGTCATAAGACAACCTTAAATAAAAAGCTTAACACTCTGGGCTGATGACAACAACGTCCCAGAAACATCGAAAAGGCAAGCTACTCTTTATACTATAGATTTTATGAAATACTTACCAACGGAAACCCGAGATGTTAACGTCTTCCTAATTTAGAGAAGTACTTACAAGCATCGTCAAAAGAATCTGAAAGTGCAAAATCAGTTTCTTGTAAAGGAATTCGGTAAAGACAGAATATATGTACATACATACAAGAAGGAATACCTCTTCATCCGATATAGGAACTTTGGCGTTTGCAGGAAAAAGTACTTTTGCTTTTCGTAATGGAGATGTCGAAAACTTAAAATCTTAAATATATATATATATATATATATATATGTTCCTCTAACTCCCATTGGAGCATAGGGCGCCTTAACGATTCGTTAGCAATTTGTGATTCGGGAATGTGGGCTGCTAACCCTCGTCCCCTAGATTGGTGATAGGGCTGCTATCTACGTGTCAAATCCCACGATGCAACCATGTTTCAGCGGTTATCGCCTACTTTCCTGAGACGTCCTTTCGACCATTCAGGATACATGGTTGCGGCGCCTTCTAACTCTGGCTAGCCATAAAGCGGATGCTACAAAGTCATTGCCCGAGGTGTACTTGGTCTAAGACCGGAAGTAGTTAGCTGCTTGGACAGTTCAACAAAGGAATCGTCCTGGCCACTCCCAAGTGAGTGGCAAATCAGAAACTTTCCACCTCTGCAAAAAGGCATGACCGTCGAAACTCTTAAGAAGAGGAACTTCTGTATTAGACCGTTTGCCCGGAACTTTCAAAAAAATGATCTTTAATGCTTTCAAGAAAGTAAAGCTGTGTTTCTCCTAGAAGATTATTGGCAAAAACAGTATTTGGGATCAAGAACTGTGCAAAATACTTCAACGATAAAAGTCCAAAAAACATAAAATTTAACCACTTGTAAAAAAAATTCTAACAAACTGAATATCTAGAACTAGAACTTGGATGAAACTGCATCACCATTTAAATTCCTTGGAAAAGGGAACAGAGTATTTGATCCATCTATTGAAAGAAGTCATTTTAGTCATCATGTCTCTCATCGACTAATTCTAACAAACAGTGTATCTAGATGAAATGTTTCTTTTTTTAATTTGGACCAGCACTCAGGGCATGACCCCTACGTATGCAGTGCATTGTGCCGGAACTCAGAGAGAGGGATAGTGTAAGAAGATAGATGTTGAAAATTTAGATGGCTTAACTCTTTTACAACTCTGTTTTGCGCGTTATATTAATTTTGATAGCAGTGTTGAGGCGCCTCTGGTGTTAAGTAGACGCATTAACTCTATTAAGCTGTATTAGCTGACACATTTTATTCATTGTCTTACTTCGCTGATGTTTCTGGTAACCGGCGAAGGATGAAATATTTAAAGAGACTTTAGTGATAAAGTTCCCACGAGGAGAAACTACTACTCTACTCTCTTGTAAAATAATTCGGCCAAACACAATATTCAAAGGAACATTTTCAAAAAGCCTTTAACGGTAAAACTTTAAGTCTCAGTTCGGCCTTTCAAAAATTTTCAGGATCAAGAATTAAAGCAAGCTCTCTTAGAGGCGAATGATGTCAATCGGAATATCTAGGAAGTTATCGTCATGGAGATTTTAAGGAAGGAGAACTTCAGCCTATTGCAAAAAATGCCGCCGGAAAATCTTCGCTAAAATGTTCAATAAGAATTCAAGCTATTTTTTGTTTGTTTTTTTTTTTTTGAGGCCTTCCGGAGAAGAGGATAGCCAGATAAAGAACTTAAAGAAGGTAAATTTCTTACGAAAATTAGCTGAGACTTATACCAGGTTCACATACGCCAACTTTTCGTAAGCAAGTTTTAATTCAGCTGAGCGGGGGCCAAAGAAGTTTCTATTGCTTTCCTTGGTTTTCTTCCAGCTGAATTAAAACTTGATTATGGAAACTTGACATGTGTGGACCAGCAATTTTTTACAGTAATTCAGGCAAATTGAATATCTGCATTCAAAATTGCTTTTTCTTCGATTTGAACGAACCTAATTACTGGAACAACAACCTAATAAGAACATTATCGTTGAAATCCCCAAAGAAATTTTAAGAAGACCTAAAATTACCAAATATCCACTTCCAACAGGGTGGAATTTTTAAATCTCCTCTCTAACTTTAGTAAAGCTTTTGATGTCTTGGATAGCTGTTACGAAAATTTAGAGAGACGTCCGATCGACAATAAATATTATTTTTCGAGGATGTTCGTTCATCACCTCTATTTCGTTTTAGGCCTAACACTACGAAACTCAACCTTAATATAATCAGTTTAGATAAATCAATTCTACATTCGATGCTCTTTCTCCTGTATCCGACGAAAATGTAATAAAACTACAATTTTTCATGTTTGTATCGATGATTTAGAAATTTGATTTTGTGGAACTACACTATCTGAAGGAGTAGACAAAGATCTTCATCGGTGGCTTGGCACAAGAAAAAATTATAGGGAAAAATGAGAGTCAGCTAAATCTTTACCAGAAGCCAATTCAGCCTTCTTTCTTAGTTAACATAAACGGCGCTGTTATTGAGTCCTCTTATAATAGCCCGAGTGTTCTACGGTGGGAGTCGTTCTCTAGAGCGTATTTATCACTACATACAATGGAATCTTTACTTCGAAAGGTCTCGAGACTCACTCGGCTATTTAATATAAGAGTTTAACCAAAATTTTTTTCTGAAGTTTGAGTATTAAGGTCTTCGGCTTAATATGTTAGCAATTTTTTTGGTTTAATATGGCGAAGGATAGATGCTATATAACTATTGCAGATCCTTTATTTTCTAACACTATACCATTCACCTTGTGTTTATTTGAATTATGCAATCTTTGCGATTCTCACTTGTAGCCGACAAGAAAAAGAGAAATTAATGGAGCAAATAAGTTTTGCTTTCTCATTCGTGATAATACAATTAATGCGATCTGGTTTCACCATTAAGAATTGCACGAACAAGACGCAAAGGCAATTTTAAAGAAGAAAAGAGAAAAATTGCAGCGAAAATATTTGCACTTTTATATCATTGATCAAAAATTTGCTCTTCTTCCAATAAAAAGATGTTAACAAAATATGTATCTTCGATTTAACTCTTAGGCCATCATACTCGTACACATAAATACATACATACGTAAATGCATGTGCAAATTATTGTTAACACGGTTATATACTCTCAATTATTTCGTTAGCTCTCTTTACAGCCAAATATTCTTTATCTTTTTGTTGCTTGTGGCTTCTTCTTGGGGAAAAGTCAAAAAGTTTATCACGTTTTTTTTTTAATTTATTATTATTATTATTTACTGAGATAACATAACGAACACACATGTATCGTCTCAACACTTATACATGTGCAAAAAAAAATATAGAGGTCTTTGTTGTGTTCTATTCTACTCGTACCTCGTATTGCGGCAAACGCAATTTATTTTTTGCTTGTTTTAGATTTCTTATCACAGGATGAGTATTTATTTGCTTCTATATTCTGGGTTGTGCTATTTATTTTTTTTTCTTTATTCAATACATTAAGATCGTTCAGAAAATACAGCTTAAAGTAAATTTGTGAATTAAAATATATATTAAACAAATTTCTTTTTAGCATTACACCCTCTCTACTCTGCCTTTCTTTCAACGTTTCTTTATTGTATTTCGATGTTTGTGTTGTAATAGTTACCGGTTTATGTTCTACACTAATCGCATGCAGATTTATTTCAAGTAACTGTTATTTCGCCAGCAAACATAAATCATGCATACACTCAAAAGAAAATGCAAGCAGGAAGGCTTGTAAGTCAAATTGTTTAACATTTTAAACCACTCAGTGTGGTTTTTATACCCTTCACCAAAAATGGTAAGGGTATTTATGTATAAGTTTGTCCACAATATTTATATAAGACCAATCAAGTTTATTCTACTCTCTGACAGATAGGGTAGTAAAATGAATCATGTCCGACTGGCCGGTCCGTCTGTCTATGTGTAAAATGCGTTTTGAGAAGTTAGAGACTTGGATTAATGTAAGAAATTACTAAATTAATGATAATGTGCACTGGCTGGTGATAGGTTGCTAGGTGTAGCTGAACTGTGGTGATTACAGTGGCTATCTGCTAAACCGAAGTACCTTGGTTTCAGCCCTAATCGACTTTGAATTTACTAAAAGGTTTTCAGCATCCCTCATTCCAGACAATAAATCTACCTAATGTAGAAAAGCATGTCCTGGGACGTTCCAGCACTTTAATGACATTAAAAGTTTTGTTGCACCAGATATACCGTTCAGAATATGGAAAAACAACGGAAATGAAGTAAAGTGGTTAGCAAAATCAACAACCACGTAGCAAGGAAATGAACCACTACACAATTAGAGAAAAGCATTGTTTCTAGCTACGGCAGATGGGGCCCATGGCAAAATATTTATTAATTTCTAGATAAACACTGTACAAGTTTTTAGTAAAAATTTTGTTATAAATTAGAAACATTTCCAATAAACGACGAAACTTGTATTTTTTCCTAATATCTACTAAAATTTTAGAAAATGTCTCTAAAAAATGTTATTGGGGCTGTGTAACAAGCATTTTGAGGTAAAATTAAGTAAAATTTCTTACATTTTAATTCAATTTTGTTTTGAGAGTGCTGTCTGTGTCCCCATAATAACTATGTATATATAAAATATTCTTATAAGTAGTGGTATATATAGCTTTGGTGAAGTGTATATAAGATTCGGCACAGCCGAGTGTAGCACACTTATTTATTTATTTTTAAGATCTATTTATAAAAGTATGCTAAAGAACTTCATTGTAAAAAGTTCGTTTATTTTACTTTTCTTTTACAAACAGTTTTTCAATAGTGTAAAAAAGAAAAAGTTCTTCACTCACTCTGCAACTTCTTAATATTTACTTACTCATATTGTTGTTGTTGTTGTTATTATCACTACTTGTTTGTTTACTTCGTACTCTCACTTGTCGAGCCACCCACATATTGAGTACGTACATACATGTCGATGCCAGTCTAATGTCCCCAAATTAAAGAGTGTTATTCCCAAAAATCCCCATTTTAAAATTGGAAATCCCCAATTTTGTCCTCAATAAAGATATGTATGTATATTAAGCATAAAAAAAAACAATTTTTTTTATTAATTTTATTACATACATTCGTATGTGCTTGTGGAGTACCGAACAGAAAATACACAAATAATTAAAAAGGATTGCTTTGATAAAATATAGTTTTATTTATTTCAATTGATTGCTAATACAATAGGTTTTTTATACAACATGTTCTCGACTTCAGCTCGGCTTTTTTATTGAACTTTTTGTATTGCCACCTTTTTCCAACAATGTAAAAACGATAACTTTTAGTTTGTTCTAGAATATTTCCAGTGTTGACACGCTACATCACTCCCCCTTCAATGAAAGTCTCCAACTGGAAATGGACATACTTTTTGGGAATTTTTATTTCCCTACCGCGGCGGCTGGTGCGCATATGTTCTGGAGGTTCTGAAGGTTGTTTTGTTTCAGTGGCTCTCTTCGGCTGATTTTTTTGTACATCTTCGGATTCTTGATTCATAGTTTCATCGTGGATTGGTGGTACCCACATAAAAATTGCTTGCATCGACGTGAAGGACTAGCTTTGTATTCATTGACGGATGGGCCAATAGGGTTTCTTCAGCCAACAGAGATTTGCACTCTTCAAATGCCTGAGATGTTTCTTGGTTCCACTTAATGACTGTTTTATCATACTTTTTATTGCCTTTTATTAATTTTTGCAACTTGCTTTGTTTATAAGCAGCATGTGGAATGAAACGGCGGTAATAATTTATTAACGCAAGAAAACGTCTGAGCTCATGTACAACTGTGGGTTTCATAAAATTTAGTATTACTTCAACTTTTTCCTTCGTGGGTTTTACGCCGTTGCTTGAAATTGCATGGTCCAAGAATATTATTTCAGGTTGTCCGAAAACACATTAAGAAATTTTTATTTTTAGACCATTCGTTCGTAAAAGTTGAAAAAATATTTTAAGGTGCTCTATATGCTCTTCGATGCTTGATGATGCGACCGACGCATATTTCGTCTATGTAAACCTTAACGAATTCTAAACCACGAAAGATTTGATCCATGTACCGTTGGAATGTTTGACTTGCGTTTCGTAGGCCAAAAGTCATAACATTAAATTCAAATAGGCCTAAGGGTGTTATGATTGCAGTTTTTTCCCGATCTTCAGGTGCGATTGGGACTTGATTATAAGCACGCTCTAAGTCCAGTATGCTGAAAATTGATTTTCCAATAAATCTATGTGAAATATCTTGCATGTGGGGAACTGGATACCTGTCCGGCTTTGACACTACATTTAGCCGCCTGTAGTCCCCACACGGACGCCACTCACCAGTTATTTTTTTAGGTGCCAAGTGCAGTGGACTGGCCCACTGACTACTACTAGGTCGACATATACCTTGTTGCAACATGTAGTTGAACTCTCTCTTGGCAATGGCCAACTTGTCCGGGTTTAGTCGCCTTGGCTTTGCAAAAACGGGAGGGCCTTCGGTGATTATGTGGTGATAAACATTTGCACTTTCGCTAACAGCTGTGAACTTAACTGGTTGAGTTACATCTTTATACTCGTCAAGCAATTTCTTAACCCAATTTTCAGCGACAGGCGATACTGTGTAAATTTGTTCAACGTTACTAGTGCATTTGAAGCCATTTGTAGTAACATTTGTTTTCTTATCAATTAATTTTTTTCCACGCACATCCACCAATAGGTCGTACTTATGTAAAAAATCAACACCTATAATGGGCTTTGTCACATCAGCAAGTACAAATTCAAAGTCCATTTGTCTTCTTAAGCCAAGATCAACAGAGTATATTTTAGTACCATACGTTTTGATGGGAGTTCCGTTTGCTGCATAGAGGTAGCTCGAGTGTTCGTTGTTTTTATTTAACGGCGGCAAAACGGAAAAATCGGCTCCCGTGTCTATAAGGTATTGCACTTTGGTTTTTTTGTCTGTAATAAATAAATGACGGCTTATTGCAGTTTCTCCTCTGTCCGCCGTCTCTGACAGAGAAATTATTAGTTTTCCGGAGTTAGTTTCGTATACTGGCAAGGCTCAATGCACTTTCTGGCCTTGTCCCCATAACGGTAATGATACTTACAAAACGGAAATCTCACCTTCGATTTATTGCGATGGGATGAACGGGAACTAGCTCTGGAACGATTATTATTTTATTGGCGTGGCAGTTGCAACTCCGCTATCTCTTTTCTCAACTTGTCAATTTCAATTTGAATTGGGTTTGACTGTATTGAAGATATAGAGGAGTAAGATTGCATCTCCATCAACTTGTCCGCTTCCTTCCATGTTAACTAAATTCGGTGTCACCAATGTGGAGTACCGAACAGAAAATACACAAATAATTAAAAAGGATTGCTTTGATAAAATATAGTTTTATTTATTTCAATTGATTGCTAATACAATAGGTTTTTTATACAACACGTTCTCGACTTCAGCTCGGCTTTTTTATTGAACTTTTTTTATTGAAACCTTTTTCCAACAATATAAAAACGATAACTTTTAGTTTCTTCTAGAATATTGCCAGTGTTGACACGCTACATGCTCATAAATCCATAAAATACTTTAAAATTCCATACACGGAGTCAAATTTATTCTTTTTTCTATACTTTCGAGTTGTAAATTTATAAATAACTCAAAATTTTCCATACTCTCAGTGAATATTTTAAGCATTTCTTTTGGTAGTACAGTTAAATAATCTAAAAAAATTTGTTTGAACACATTTTGATTCTAATTTCTTTGAACATTCTATGCCAACATCAATTTTAGCAGCAACCAAATTACTTTCCTTATCGTCAATTAGTACATCCATTTTGGCAATATTGAATTCAATAAATTCTGGTTTTAAAAATTTTGAACAAATTGTTATAAAAACCAACATCCACAATACCAACGCCTTGAAATAATCGAAATATGGAGTAGAAAAACGCCACGATACATAAATATATATGTATGTAAATATAAGTATGAAAGATAATGGTAAAATAAAGCAAAATTGATAATAGTTATACTGAAAATGAAAAATTCCCAAATCCCTCCCCACGATAATCTGTCCCCAAAAACCACCTAAAATCCATAATTTGGGGAGAAATCCCCCAATTTGTGGTTTATTATATTTCGAAATAAGCTGCCATAACGCACTTTTAATTTCGATCTGGATATACGCATCAGATATCAGCAACAAGTGATAAATTTTCGGAAATACTTAATTATGCATATTGATCTTTTATGATCTAATCGTTTTTTTATTTTTTCAAAAACAAAAACACTTGTTTACGCAACCGTTCGCTTCAAACATTCAGTTTTATTCACTTGTTGTTTTGTGCTAACATGAATGTTCTGACTGTGTCGTTAAGATTATGAAACTCAGTTTGAATCGAAGCCAACGTGTTGTTATCGGAACAAGTGTTTTATTCAGTTGTAAAAGTAATTTTGTACTCGTATTTGAACAAATAAATTTTATTTATATTTTTGTCACAGTTTGAAACATGCACACTTACATATTTATACTTTTATCTTCCGAAAGCAAATTTTCTACCAAAAAAAGACATAGAATTGGTGTTTTTTGTATTTCAGCATATGCCTTATATTCATTGTATCATGTAATCAAATCATGCACATTCGCATCAAATAATCGAAATGATTTACACTTGTTGATGAATTTTCTGCTTGTGCATAAAAAGCCAAAGAATATAAATTGAATAATACTTGTTTGTGTTGTTCTTATAATTCAACGTTATTTATTAAGTAGGCTCGATCATACTTGTTGCATCTCACTGATACGTATTACTCGAGTTTTGTATTCTTCCCTGAAAATCTTTTCGAAAAACTGGCATCACCGTATGGAAGTGAGTTTCGTTCACGACTTTTGGAGTAGTGAACTCTACATTTTCTTATTCTGTATAAAATGTGTGTGGCTGGTGTCTGTTGTGCTTGATGGTGTCGCATGGCAATCCCTCTTTTATATAAAAGAGTTTAACACTCATTTAATATACTCTTCAAATCTTATAGAACAGAATTATAATTCTTGGCCGAAATATTAATATTATGTTCTGCTTCGTTTTATTATTACCGGCATTATAATCTACTAACAACAAAAAGCCCAACAAAACAATTGAAAAATGTGTGTTTGATATCTTTTGGGTGGTTTGTTTTGATTGAGTTTTTTTATTGCTTAAAAGCAAATTAATATCTGCTTTCGAGCATGATTACAGCACACGAAAATACGAGGGAAGTTTTAAAATCATCCTACCATCGATATTGACTCAATATAATAATTATTGGGCAATGGCCTTTCACAGACGAGAACAATTATGCTGGCATAAAATTAAAGTTTTTAGGCGAGAGAGGTGAGGGAGTGGTTTTATGTTGGCATAGATAATTTCTCAACCAGCTACAACCTCGCATTAGTAGCACAAAACCAAAGTATTCTCCTCTATTGTTTTCCCCCAGCTGAATTAAAAATTGGAGTGCCTGAAAGGGGTCTTACTAAAGATTTTCTGCAATAAATTGGGGTGTTAGCTCATAACGAACTAAGTACTTGTGGGAGACAGAAAATCTTTGGTTAGCATCGCCGTTTCGACAACTTCATACTCTGGTGGAGAATTAATTTTTGCCTAGCACCATTTTTATAGTTAAGTTTAGGGTAATATTTCTTATTTGATTTTCAGGGCATTTTGCATTTTATAAGCAGAAAATTCTGATGCTTTTTTTCCATTTTTAGTTCTATTTTTATTACTATTATTTAATTATTCATTTTTAATATTTTTCCTCATTTTGGGGTCATTTTTAATAATCCATTCAGTTTGGGGTAATTTGTCATTTTATGAAAACTTGCCAATTTAAAGTTGCTGCAAAATTTAAAAAAAATGGCAACAAATTTAAAAATAAAAATTGGCTCCTAAGTTCTTGTGATTCTTTTCAAAACAAAACTTTATGTCCACTTCAATATTAGAATCGGACATTTTTACATGGAACCTACATATGTATGTACATTGATACTAACGTTTTCAATATTTGAATATCTTGAAAAAAAAAATTTCCAGAAAGTTTAAAATAAAAAAGGCAATAAAGTCGTCTTAATTCGAAACTTAATAAATAAATAAAATATGCAAAACGCGATTAAAAACATATGTAAGTACCTATGTATTCCGTAGCTTATGTAAAATTATCTTGTTTATAAATTCTCTTATTTAGCATTAATCGATTGCAAAGTCTCCCCAATAATCATTTAACTCATATGTACATCCTGGCATCACTCTAACATCGCGATGTATCAATCAAATCAGTGCACGTTTAAAACTCAATCAATTCAGATTATAAAATTCTGTGTGAAAAAACTGCTAGTGTTTAATTGAAAATTTCTATAGAAATAATAAGCCGTTTGCTACAAAAATTGCATCAAAATGAAGCCTAGAATATCAACTTCAAGTGTGTTTAAAAATATTTCCATAAATTTTACAAAAAAAGTGAATAAAATGTGTTTAAAATTGACTGAAAAATGCAATTTATTGATTGTTAAGTTATGTAGTTAAAGCAAAGAAGATAAAAGCCGTTATTCAACAAGTGTCGTTGTTGTTGGTACATATATACAAAAAAATATATGTATGAAAAATGCAAGAGTACTTGCGTTTATGTTCTCTTTCTCCGGCACATGTAAATTTTACATGTATGTAAGTATGTAAATATGCATGGATGTCTGTATGTATGCCAGCATGTGTGTTGATATTAGGTGTTTAGTTTATGTAAAATGTTCACTGTAAATTTTACAGAGTGTTAATTGAAATGAGTGTTAGAATGTTAAGTGGCGTGGGAAAAACTTTGATTGGTGATGCAGAAATCTTCAAAGCGAAAAAAGGTAAGTCTACATACATATTTATTGTAATAGAAATTTTGTTGTTTTAGAAAAATTCCTTAAAGAAATTTTCGTAGCAAATTTTGTCTCAAAATCGACTAAAATAGGTATTTCTTTTAATAAAGTTTTAATTATTTAATTATTTTATTAAGTTTTCTGCAGATATTGTTTTTAATACATGTTATTTATTTGGTGTCGTTTTTTATTAACAGTAATTTATCTTTAAGGTTAAGATGGTTTTCCGTTTTTAAAAATTCTCTACTTTCATGATATATTCTAAGTTTTGATGCATTTTTGATAAAATGTATGCCCCACCATATATTTTTTTTTTCGATTTATGTGTATCAGTTTATATATTTTTCCTCTTGTAGAGGCTCCAAAAGAGGTTGTACATGTCAAACTACAAATATTTTTTTTAAGATTTGGTTTTATAATCTATCCATATCTGATCAGACAAAAAAAAAAAAAAAAGAACTCAATAAAAACAACAACTCTAAAGGGCAGCCTACACTCTTTAATTTGCTTCAAATACTCATACCGGTGGTCTCATGTAGAAAGGACCTAACTCATTTTTTTCCAATCGTGTTTATCTTTGCTTATATGGATAACTGCACCTGTTATCAAAATATGATAAATACGTGATTGGAAAAAAATAAAAATAAAGGGCCTTTATATATTAAGGTAACAATATATGCTTCATATATGATTGCCTTACTGACTGGCTGACTGCTGGACTAAACTCCAGAATGATTAAAATTGCAACTTGTGCCACAACATTAAGCAGACCCGGAAAATAATAATTTAATCAATAAATTGAGGAAGCATACGCTCTTTAGATTCCAAAATTTCTCAGAATTCTTATTTTTAATTCTCTGTGCAATAAAAGTTGGCTGCATTATTAAAAAAAAACTTAAAATAAATTCCACAAATCACAAAAATGTTGTCGTATGTATCAGAAAATATTGAAAATGAATTTATACTCCAACATAAAAAAAAAAAAAAAAAAAAAAAAAAAACAGCAAACCGGTAGAGGCTGCTGCTCATTAGTAACACCTCAACAGTAACGTGAGCTTAACAATTCTTTAGAAAGAGTTTTAAATTTATTTTTTTCACGTTGGTTTTTTCTTACACACTACGCAGGAACATTAAATAATGCTGTCATTTTTATTTTATTTATTTTGCATACGACAAGTATGTAAACTAAAACGTACGAGTTACTTTAAGAGCACTGGGCAACAGCAGCAGTATCCGCAATTTCCTCTGTCCCGTATTTAAGCTTGAAGGGGGGAGGGTACGACTGATTAGTGTGATGCTCTATTAGTGGTCAGGTATGTAAAACTATAAATAGAGAGAGGGAACTAATGGAATACCATCAAGTTTTGCACCAAGTGTTGGAGGAAAAGATCGCTGGGAAGTTATAAACAAAACATGAAAAATGACAGTGAAAACACAAACATTATGTAAAAAATTTAAGAGAATTGACTTAAAGCATAAAATTAAATTAGCTTGCGTTCTTAGTCCAAATATATTTGGTAATAAATTAGCCTTTATTGTTTTTCACTTAATTTTAATCTTGGTAATTATTTTTAATTATTAATAAAGTATGTAATTATATAAAAACGTAGTAACAGTAGTAAAATAATAAAAAGCTTTTAAATCTGAGAACTCTTAAGGCAGGCGAAAAAAAGTTTGTTCACCGAAAAAAATTTTAAATGCTTTCATGATTGATTTTAATTAATTCACACGAAATCTATTTTGGAATTCTCAATCAGCTAAATAAATTTCTCTTTCTTAATAGTTTTTGTTGATACACGGCAGAATAGAACAACGTCGTTTACGGTAGAAGCCACTAGACGAACAACATTTTAAATTTAATAATATTTTCTAGATTTTTTTTCGAAAAGGTTGTGAATTTTGGTAGAAAAGTCTGCCTTCCGTTTAATTAAAAATACTGAATTCAGCTTAAAATTAATTTTGAATTTTGAAAAATTTTGTCGATATTTGAATTTAATATTTTGAGGACGTTACAAAGATGATAATTCAGCGGAAAAGAATTAACATTTTAACTGCAATAGATTAAGATAACTTTAAAAGCAAACAAATTAGATGTAGAACTAAATAAGAATATAATTCAGCAAGGAGAGTTTCTTGAACATCAAAACAAATTTATTAAAATTCCAATTCAAGTAAAGTAAAACCTAATTCAGCAAAAGCTATACCCAATTCAGCCAACTAAATTTTTAGATTTTTTTAAATTTTTTGACGATTAAATTAAATTAATTTGTTTAAGGAAATTACACTTCTGCTAATTCAGCAAGGAAATTTCTAAAATTTTATTTAACTGATCTGGTATTTGTTTTATGAGTTTGAGCTATTTGCAATTTAGATATCTCTAATATAAAGATCCTTACAAATGTTTATGTATTGTTTTTTAATTTTAAATATTTTTGATTCCACTGTATTCTTAAGGATACTTATAATAGAGACTCTACTGTACATGATACATATGTAAGTATTTTGTGCTAACATATGCTTACTGTTGCAAATTTAATTACTAGTGTACACAATAAGAAAGAGCAAAAGGAAACGAGCCGAAGATTATTTTAAGCATATAAAGAAATATGATAAAAAGTGTTGGCGGCAGAGGTGTAACGTGTCTAATGTTGCCACAAACAAAAATGTTTATTGCCAGTTATTATGTATAAAAATCATTGAAATTTACAGCAGTTTTACTTGAGAATCGAATCACAATCATCAACTCTTGATTTTAGTGGAAGTAAAATGGACGAAGTTTTTTCATATGATTTTTCTGCCAGCTAAATTAAAAGTTGATAAAGAAAAGTTCGTCTGTGTAAACAAACGAATCAAAGCGGCAACACTGAACATGCCGGTTTAACTCAATGACAGACATAAGATGCACTTGAAAACAAAGAATATAAAATGTAAACATAAAATGCAACAGCTAAGCTTCTGACAAGTTACACGCCCCACCACCAACACTAAAGACACTTTAAGATTTCTGATATTTTATCTTGAGTTTTTTTTTCCATGAATATATTTTTATTTTTTGCGGGAGAAAGAGGCAGGCAGTATTAATATAATTTTTTGCAGTTTTATTCGTTGTTTCATGGAGCTGAATTTCATTCTCAAAAACTTGTCATGTCTGTTTAGCAAAAATGTTTCCCAGACTCCTCTTTCTTTCTTATGTAATTTAAGCCAGTTTGTCATCCTTGTATTCTAAGTTTTTGCTTTTTTTCCTTTTGCTTTTATTATCTCTATGCCAGGCTAAATACTTATTAAGTTGATGTCATTTTGCAACAATAGGCTCCAACTTTTCAAGTCTTTTGTTGAGCGTAGGAGTTGGAGCTAAAGTACCATGACTCCAATATGTAATATTTTTTTTGCGGCTTTATATGCAGAGTATTTTAGTTTTTCTAAAGACCTTCGAGCTCAAGAGGCCTAATGACAATTTCAGTAAATATTTAAAGAAACACTGAGAGAAATTATCTTAAAAAGTCCTGGCCAAAGTTGGGAAATAAAAAAATAAATAAATACAAGACATTGTAAGGTCATTCAATTGATTGCAAAATATTTATTATTGTTGTCTCTTTTGTATGAATTGATATTCATGTTTAAATCTTTTTAAATTTAATTCAACACGCATGACATTTTATAAATCTATATTTTACTAGGTTTTGCCCATGACATTGTTCACGCTACATTTTAATGAAGGCAGAAACAATTTGTATCCAAAATTATCGAAAAAAGAATGTGGTACCAAAAGTACCAACTTTTCCTCATTTTTCCCCCAAAAAAATGCATGTGAATCTAAAAAAAAATTGTTAAAAAACAAAGAAATAACAAAATCATTAGTTTTCTTTATTTTACACACCAGAACGTAAAGTGCGTATTCAGAAACCAACTACTACTATAAAATTAACAAAAAGTACCAAAAGCATTAATTTATCCCTTTTTTATATCTAAAAAAATAACGATTATATTATTCCGGGTCAATTTCATAAAAGTCTATTAAGACAATTTCTTGGGAGAAAAAGTACCAAAAGAAAAGAAAACACCTAAAGTAAAAAACTTCTATAAGTAAAAAAGTACCAAAACTCCAATTTTTTTCTAAGTTCCCAGAAAGAATGCTAGATTAAAAAAAGTTATGAAATATTAATACAAAAATTAAAAGTACCAAAATCGCAAATTTATTCCTTTTTAGCCGTTAAAAAGTACAGAAAGCACCCCATATTATAAACTACGGTCAAATGTCAAATGTCATCCGTCAACCAAATTTCATCCGAGTCCATTAAGAGAAAAAAAAATACCAAAAGTAAAGAAGTACCATGAGTAAAAAAGTACCAAAATGGCCAGTTTTTTTCATTGAAGTTCCCATTAAGTATGTTTATTTAAACAAATTATAAATCATTAGTACAAAAATAAAATATTCCAAACAGCAACAAATTTGTCCCCTTTTACCCCTTAGAAAGTACACCATATTTTAATCTGGGTAACATGCCATCCGTCTACCATCTTTCATAGGAATCCATTAAAAGAATTTCTCAAGAGAAAAAATAATAAAGTACAAAAAGTACCAAAAGTATCGGTTTTTTATGGTTTTTTTCGCGTTATTGTGAAACATACATCTAATCCATTCTATGATCTATTTCATCTGACAAGTTTTAGTTTTCTTTGTTAGTTTTATAGAAAATCTAAATGTTTTCTAATAACTCATAACAATCGTACACCAATTAAGTACTACAAATATATTTCTTAGTTTAATGTCTTGTTTGCATTTAACATGTTTCTATTATTTCTTTAAATTTTTATTGAACAATATGTACGCAAAAAGACATTAGGTCAGCAACATTATCACATGAAAAAGATTGAAGAACAAAGTGCTGTAAAATTGAAAGCAGTGTTTGAAAGGAATGTATTCATAATACAAATCATTTACAAAAGTTTTTCGTACGAAACTGAATTAGTTGAAAGATATAAAATTAGCCTTGAAATCAATATAAATTAATGTGGCATCAAGAAAATAAATAAATAATAAAACACCTCGAAGAACGAAGCAGCAGACTGTTTTGAAAGACCGCAATACCTTTTGAATATCTTTGTAGCCACATGGTTGCAACAGTGCTACACTTGACGCATGTCGCCGGCTCCCCAACCCAAAACACTACTTGTGAAATAAGTTCATATTTTTTAAGCTCTGCATCTTATATTGGCTACAAAGATCATTTGAACAAAATTTTTTTTAACATATTTGTCCCACTAAAAACAATTACAATAAATACAATTTAAATAAATGAATATTTTTACAATAATTATAAAATCATTAAATGTTTATTTCTAAAACTGTCAAACGTAATCAACAGTTTTCAAATACATAAAAAAATACACATCCTCTTAAGCCAATTGACTTCCACAGTGTTGACGACATCATTTTCTGTTAGTGTTAAATTTGTTTTATTAAATTCGTTTAAATTTATATTTTGTTTTAGACACCATACATACATCGATTGGTCAACCTCTTGTTATGACAACGATAACCTTTTTCTTTTAAAATTAAGAAAAAAAAAACAAGATCAGCATTCGAATTTACGAAATTATTTCACTTATTTCATTAGACTAGATTGAACTTCTTTTCTTTTTCTTGTTTTTTAAATATTTTCTATTTGTTAGCAAAATGATAAGGAGCAAACGTATGCGATTTATGGCATTTTTTTAACAATTAGCAATTTTAATTTCATAAAAATAATTATAGATTAAAGCAAAGACATTTTTTTCATTTGCAAAGGAAACTAGCTTTAGAATGTACTTATTTCAGTGAGATACTTAAAACGATGCATGTATCGGATTATTAAATATAAAATAGTTTTAACCCATTATTATTATTATTATTATTCAAAAGTTTTGAGTAAATTGGAAAAAAAGAACTCATATCATGAGCCTCACAGACTATACACTATACACGGAGTGAGTAAAGCTAAGCTACAAATGGGTATGCTGTTCACTGAAGAAATTAGTACGTCAACTATAGAGCAATTATATAAAGAATCCGAGTTCAATACTAAACCGGACGGCTAACTAACATTTTTATTTTTTTTTTTTATTTATTAACGACCTCCTTTGTCGACCTATTTTTCGGTATTTAATTAATAAAAATGGCTTAACATCAGATGTGCTGAAACAATTGTCCAACAAAATAAACAAAACACGCAATAGCCAAGTTTTATAAAGAACCAGCTACCCTCACCCACTCTCATAAAATAAAACTAACATTTATAAGTATACGGTATTGATTTTTATATACTACTGATATCTGAACATTAGTAATTTCTTTGTAATGGGGGTACCCGTTTCCCGCTTTCTACCGTCGCAAAAATTTTTATATTAGTTTTACTTTGTTCTTGGAGTAACACAAACCGAATTTCAAGACATTCACTGCTTAAGTTATTCAGATATCTGAACATTAATAATTTCTTAGGAAAGGAGGAATTCCTTTCCCCTGCCCCTTTCCGCCCTAAAAATTTTGCTATAAGTTGCATTTTGGTCTTGTTCTAACACACATCAAATTTCTGAACATTTCTTGCTTTAGCCGCGCATATATCTGAACATTAGTAATTTCTTTGTAAAGGAGGATACTCGTTCCCCCTTTCTACCGCTTCAAAAATTTGCTGTAAGTTTTATTTGGTTGATGGAGTAATACAAAGAAAATTTCAAAATAAAATTTTCAATGGGAAAATTCGAAAACCGAAATCAGGTCTGGACCGAAATGGACAATGCAGTATTTTAGGTGTCTATAACCATCTTCACAAAATTATTTTTCTAATGATACCTAATTGAAGCAGATCGTTTTGATGGTTTCTTAGTATTTCTTCAGCATCTTCTCAATTCCTAGATAACTTTCCCAAATAATAATTAATAACAATTACCTGACTTCAATTTTCTGAGATAAATTGCAAAGAGTGCGCAGAAATTAATCTGGCTCTTAGCTTTTATTGAACTCAAGACCTTTGCGCTCAAACAATAATATATATGCTCCAATTCTGAGCTACCCCCTCTAGTTCTTTAAAATGATTTAAATTGGCGCCAATTCTATTTATTGTGTTCTACAAAACCAACTATTTCCGCAATAGAAAAAAAATATAAATATAAATTTCTTGATAAACTTTTCAACTTTATAAAATTTATATTTTTGGCAAATGATTTTCTTCATAGAAATTAAATTTTTTTTTTAAGAAAACAAAACATTTCTATATTACAAATAATTTTGCTTTATCGCCATTGGTTTGTATTCACTGTCCGATGAAAAGTGCGCATGTTTGTTGCAGAACATTTAGAACCAAACACCAATCACATGCTACAGGATATGCAGACTTGACATATATCCTTTTTACAAAAAAAAAAAAAAATACATACTGTGACATTTAAGGCACCCTTATCATTAGCAATACCAAATATACACACACATAAGCACACGTACAATAAGCTAAATATATAATATTGGGTTTTGTTTTTACTAAGGAAGTTGTTGTTGTTGACATTATTTGCCTAATTATATGCTTGACTTTTTGAGACTCTCTAAATTTATGTTAAGAAATCCTAGAAAAAAGTAAGAGATTTATAAAAGAAGGTGGAGTTTTGGCTAGAGAATTACCAAAAATTAGACAATTAATTGAAATTAAACACAAAATAGAAAAATCTAATAATTTGCGGAATTGTAGTGGAAAAACAAAGTTTTAAATATTGCCATGATTCAAAATAGAATGACTACTTCTTCTGGGAAAATATTATAAAAAAAACCAATTTGTAAACAATATTTATTTGAAGAATTATAATGATTAAAAAAGAATAAAATTAATTAAAATTTATACGAGTTTCACAAGCAAATGCATCGATGGTATTAATCATGCAATATGTGTGCTGGATAAGTTTGAATTGGCTGCAGAAGGAAGTATGAAGGGAGTAGATTTTGTATGAACTGGATTTACATTGTATTATCTATAAAAAGAATTTGGATTTTCAATTCAATTAGGTTTTATTTACAAAACAATTAAACATATTTCTTTCATAACAGACGATGATGGACTTTCGTACCATGTATCTAATTTCGTTGTGCAACAGGATACACCGTACACATTGGCTCTCAAAGTTTATGTCCTCCCCTTTCCAGAAAAGTTGCATAGATCAGTTTTTAATCCAAACTCTAGTTTAGAAGAAACATATTTATTACCTTCACTCGGACACTTGACTTATTTTGTCTGTTCCAATTATTATTTCTTATCTAATTACAAATTATTGTAACATCTTTTAAGATGATGCACTGACGGTGCAAGTGGTCTTGCAAAAGTGCAAATGCAAATTATCGTACCTTTTTTTTGTAAAATAAAGCAACAAATAACAAAGTGTTGCCATTAGATTTTTTTTCTTTTTAATTAGGACCAGCACAGTGCACTGTGCCGGAACTCAGGGAGAGGGACCGGTTAGAGAAGATAGATGTTGAAAATTTAGAAGGCTTAACTCTTTCGCAACTCTGCTTTGCGCGTTATGTTAATTTTTAAGGCAGTGTTGAGACGGTGTTAAGTAGACGCATAAATTTTGTTAAGCTGTATTAGCAGGCATTTTATTAATTGTTTTACTTCAACGATGTTTCTGCTAACCGACGAAGGAGGGCGATGTTGTGTACATTAGCTTGGAACATCATCAATCGCTGTCGGAACAGTTTTTTAGTGACCAGTGCTATGCCTTCATTACTTAAATAGTCCGACAACAATTAATACAATGTCTCACTAATGTACATTAGAGAAATTAATGATGTTGATTGACTTGCTCTGGCCAGGGTTTGAACCCAGGCCCCAAGTCATTGTTTGCTTAGTAGTCAACGCGTTAACCACTTAAGCCAACACCACCCTCGATTTTATCGAAAAGCTATAACATTTTGTATTTGACTTTCGCAAGTCCATTTGCACCAACCACTGAATACACTGATTTTTTTTATTAAAAAGAAAAATTAAACAACCATAAAATATACATATTTCACTAACGAAAACGTCGTTAGTTTAACTTACATACTTTTAGTGGAAGAAAATATATCGCTGGCCTAACATGCGGAGCCTGTAAGTCCATATTTTTTAATTTTACAGGGGAGTCAAAAAATATTCACTCTTTTTTTTAGCATAAACATTATTGAGTTGTGTAAGAAAGTACTTTTTATAGGGACTTAGTGATAAATTGGACTAAGCGCTTCTGCCAGATCTGCAAAACAACAATAAAAACGAGATAAATGTAATATTTTTTTTTTGAAATCAATGTATTTTTACTTATTGTACATTACTGCATTAAAATCTCAATTTCAACGAGTGGACTTGCATGTTAAGCCAGCGATATATTATTTTTAAATATCTTCATAACTTTGCCATTTACTTAACGATTTTGAAAAACTGTGATTAGTTTGAAAGATAAAGACCCGATCTTTCCAAGTAAAAATAAATTTTTTGAAAATCCATTTTGAATCTAACTGATCTAACTGAATTATAACTGATTAAAATTGAATATTTAACGTAGTAAAATGTTTTAACGAATTGACGTAGAAAAAAAACAAAAGAAAAAAAGAATTGTTACATGCGGACTCCTGAAAAATTATTTTTATCTTTTATACCACGTGATATTTTTTGTTAAACAAATTTTAGTAAAATGTGATTTTGACTCACACCTGAAGCCTTTGCAAATGAACTGCAAATTTTTAATACTAAATTTTTTGTGTCGTTTTCTTTTCGCTTTTGTGTACATATTTTTTCTGGAACGAAATCATTACATCCGTGAACGTAAGACTCGTCACATAATAACAGTTACATATATGTAATTGGATGCGAAATTACGTGACGAGTTGTACGTTCACGGATGTAACGATTTGGGCCCTGATTTTTTGGTCTTGGCTACTTTTTTAGTTAAACGGGTTTTCTTTGGCCGATCTTTTTGTTTGGCAGTTGATTCTGAATTTAATTACTAACCTGTTGATTTTGAAGTTCAGTTAAAATCCGTTAAATAAAAATACAAAAATAAACTGTTGATATTTTAAAGTTCATATTTTAGACTAAGTCAAAGGAAGAAAAATAGTGGTCGTTCATATTACCGCGTGTCCACTGTGAATTTTTTTTTTCCTGTACAAATATTTTGTTAAGGGGCTGTGCACATATTATATAACGCTCGAAGACTTGTTACGGATTGGAAATTTTGCACTAAAAATTAGTAAAAAGCGTTACGTGGTGGGGGTATAAAATCTCTGAAAACAGCGTTACGTAATATGTGCACATCCCCTAATACAAGTATCTTATAACGCTGCATATTTTTCGTCACTAACTGTAGAAATTTTCTGCCACTTTTATTGCGTCGTCTCGAATTTTATACTCACCTTTTACATCGCATAACCCATTATGTAAAAAAAGCTTTTATTTTATAAATAACACCACACTGTTAAATTTTGTATAGTAAAGATCAAAACCAAGTATTTATTTTGGGGTTTTTGTATAGACTCAATATTAGAGAACCATATGTATGTTTATAAACATTTGGTATAAAAGTTTCTTTATAACAAAAATGATTTTTATTTACTTCAACCAAACATTGTGTGTGATCAGTGTAGCCATGTGAATATTGCCTCACGTGACCAATTAAAAGAGTGGTTTCCCCAAAAATCTCCATTAAAACTATAACAAACGTACATGGACGGCGGCATGTGAATACCGCCCAAAAAACATATGAAATAATACCCCGAAATTCTGGGATTTGTTTCGTATGGAATAAATCGTCAATTTTTTTTAACCCGAAATAATACCCCTACGGGAAATATCGTGGTGGAAAAAAACCTTTAATCCTGGCCAGAGGACGGCTATTCAGGAAGTCTTTACTAATAAAGTCTACGTTACATTATTACTAAATATACCCTGTGTAGGCGGCCTTCGACAGTAATCACAGACTTTCAACACCATAGTATAGTCCGAAACGGCGAAGAATAGTAAAGATTTTCGCCAGTTTCCGCCATTTTTACATATTTTATCATATCGTTACGCATTAAAATTGAATTAAACCCTAAAATATTTAAAATCGTTGTTGTTAGCCTCCATACATTACTCTTCTTATTTGGTGGATTATTTTCTAGGTGAACATTGCCAGCCGCCAAGAAAAAAAATTATTATATACTGAAAGGAAAATACCCCAAATCCCTTTCCACGCAAATATGTTCCCAAACAGCAGCTAAAAATCCCCACACCTGGCTACACTTGGTATGTATGATGAATAGAGTTTTTTTGCTTTTTTTCTATTACTTTTGTCAAATTTGGAATTTCAAGTGAAGTATTTCTTGCTTTTCTTCTTGAATGCGATTTTTTCGTCAAAGCAATTCTTGTTCATTTATGTTTATTCATTTGCCAATGAAGTACTTGGTAGGTATTCTTGAAAAATACTTACGTTATACATACGTACATACATATATATATAGTATGTACATATTTTTTTTAAGTTGTCACGAACAAAAATGTCAGCAAATTTTTTTCTTTGTGTCTTAGGGTGTCTGCTCAATGAGAACACATTGTCGTTAGCCTTTCCAACACTATGGTTACTACAGGGTAATTCTGTAGTTATTTGATTTAAAACTTATTATCTTCATGCTATCAGAAGCACAACTGAGCAAGCGATTGGCTTGACTGCGGAAAACACACAAGGTATTTGGCTATATTTGTACTAATAGACTTGCAGTGCAGTCTTTCAACCACAGCGGCTCTTCGAATCAAATTAAACACTAAAACTAGATTTACACGATTGAAGGTATTTTGAAGTCTTATCAAAATTTTGAAAATTTATTTTGATGTTCTATTTACACGTTTCAAAAATTTGATCAAAATATTCTTTCAATATATTTCAAAATCTTTTGATAAAAATTTGATCAACATTTGTTGAAGCTAATTTACACTATTGGTAAACTTTTTATATTGAAAATATTGACCTTGATCAGCTGTTTTGTTTATTTTGTTCAATAATTTATTATTATAAAAAATAAGGTATTATTATAAAAAAAACAATTAAAAAGTATGGACGACTACACAATCATCATAGCATCAACATTTTTAATATTGGAGGAAGAAGTAGCTGATAATAATGCAAAAAAAAAGAAGAAAACAAAAGGAATATTGGGTTCGACCTTTTCTTTTGGAAGGTAATGGTATGTATGTCTCTTTTAGGGAGCGACTGAAAAGGAATGATCCTGACCTATACAAAAACTTTGTGGGAATGTCACCAGACGATTTTCATTATTTGCTTAATCTCGTCACCCCATCAATAGAAAAGGCCAATACTAAGATGCGATATTGTGCCTGAAGTCTGCGCTGCATTATATAATGTATTAAGGGATGAATTTGAATGATGGAAAACACATCGATATTATAGCACCAGCACACTGTGGAAGCGCATATTTCAATTATAAAAAGAAAAACAGCATTGTTTTGATGGCGCTTGTGGACGCGAACTACAATTTTGTTTACATCGACGTTGGTGCAAAGGGTAGAGAGTCCGATGGCGGAGAAGTTCCATGGCAATACAAGCATATTTATTAAAAATTAATTAAAAACCCAATAAATCGAAATAAAAAGTTCAATTCATTTATTTGGGAACTTAAAATCACATTCTGTTTCTATAGAAAAAATAAAATTAAAATATTAAAAAGAAATCACATTCTGTTCACATATATGTACATACATACATACATACATAAAATATTGAATCAAAAGTATGAACATGCTGTCAAATTATTTATAGTTATCAATATTGCCAGATGCGATTTTGATGCTTATTTACACGGCATCAATAAAATCTTCAAAAGTTTTGTTCAAAAAATTTTGATCAATAAATTTTGAAGAAATTTTGCTGTTTACACGAGTTTGAAGCATTTTGAAGAGGAATTTTGAAGAAAATATCAATCGTGTAAATCTAGCTTAACGGTCCAGAATTAATAACACCTCTTTCAACATGTGTTTTCTTCTTAAGTGTATTCAATAGTCGTTATAAACTTGTCTCTAATAACTGCACTTCTTATTGCCTCGTCGATGCCCAAATAGCCCCAAGTCATATGATTTTCCTTTGGATGACAAAAAACATTACATTTAAATATATTATATACGAATTAAATTCTTCTGATACTTCCGTTTCCGTTCAGATTGTGTTGCAATAACTTTCGTTGCATAAATAAAGAATACATGTATAAGTCAGAAGAGACAATATTGTAGTTTTACCTATCGCCAGTGAAAGGACAAAAAAATATACCGATGGGCAACATACTTATGAAAACATTTATGATGTTCTCCTTTATTGTTTAAGGCCATTTTTGTCATATTTAAATTTCTTTATATTGCAACCACGTAAATAAAAACGTCACCGAAATGTTTGTAACAATTTTCAAACGCTATAAATTTTCTTTTTATAAAAAAAATAATCATGATTTAGGCAAATACAAAATGCATAAATTTTTAAAATCTATTTATAACAGCGGTTAAGAAAATTATAAACAAAACTAGACAAAGGAACAATATTCCAAAAAAAATAAAATTTTCGTATATTTGATCGTAAATTAAAAATTCTACACAAGAAGATTGCAGCCAATAAACAATTGCATACAAATTTTAAATCAAAGAGAAAATCAGCTAAAATTAAATGTAAATCAAAAATATTTGCCTTATGAATACCAACAATGCAAATTTTAAGAAAATAAATAGTAAAATCCCACCCAAGGTTAAATTTTGGTTAAAGCAAAGTTTTTGTTTAATTTTAGAACTTCCTCTGAAACAAAAAAAAAACGTGTGTGTTTACTAAATATTGCCGGTTATTATTTTCATTGACTTCAATTTGTAAAAACTTTTCACATCTTCTCCCCCAAAAGAAACTATATAATTTTTATCCTTGACATGCACATGTCCGGTTTATGAAATGAGTTTTAAAAAGATTTTTCTTTATATAGAAAAAAATTTTATTAAAACCATAAGTAAAAAAAAATGTGACCCGTATAAAAGTTACAAACAAAGTTTAATAGAAATCATCATACACTCAAAGTAACAAAAACGTGAGGCTGAGGCAGACGCTGTAAAATGAAGCCGCAAAACAAAAATATGGTAAAATTTAGTTTTAACATGCAAATTTTAGCTGTACTTGAATTTAAAGCTAAATTTAAATATTTATTTTGTAGTTTTTAATCTAGAATAAAGTTTAGATTTTGTACTAAATTTTAAATTTTGTACTAAATTTTTAGTTTTTAATATTGTACTAATTTTTAAACCTTAAATTTTAATGTACTAAATTTAGTATGTTATGCTGAATTTTAAAGACCTTTGTAATATTTTTTTGTACTAAATATCTGAATTAGTACAAAATTCTTAATCGTGTACATATTTTTCAACCTAAATACCTGCCAAAAAATTTGTGTGCATTACGTTTCCAAATAAAGTCGAAATTTTCCAAAACTTTTTAGATTTTTAGTAAGTTTTAGCATTCCCGTCAAACTTTTTTTAACTGTACTAAATTTTAAATTTTGCTTTATTTTTTTTTATTAGGCTTTGAATAGTATACACAGTTTTCAGTTATTTACTGGTCACCGACCACTGTGTGCTTAACTACAAAAATTTCTAAACCTTTTCACTGTGTACTAAATTTTTTTACAAAAAATCATGTAAAAAAATTTTTTTAAATTTTCTCTTCTGTATCAAGTTTTTCTTGTTTTTTTATATGTACTCGTATATATGATAGATTTTAAAATGTTCACTAAGTCATATAATAGATTCCTAACCTACAAAATTGTACTAAATATTTTATATTTTTAATTCCAATTCATTTATTCATGTTATCAATTTTGTAGTATGTTTCGAATTTCTTTTTTACGACTAAATTTATACTATAAAATTTTTCGAGTACGAAGTTTTTAGTATTTTACTTAAAATTTTTTTTTAAATCTGTACTAAATTTTCAATCTAGCACAATTCCTAGTGAAATTTTAACTGAAATTTTTTCTAAATTTTATTTCTAATATTTTGGTTTCGGTATGTAGTAAATTTCAAATGCTTACAAAGATTTCAATCTTGTTCTGAAAACCACAATTTTCTATTAAATTTAAAATGAGTGTGTCATAAATTCCTAATTTTGCATTATATGTTGATCTGTATGAAAAGTTTGGGAGTGATTATTATATATGCTTGGGTTTTATCTCAAATTTGTACTAAAATTGCTTAATATGTTTACAGTTTTAACCAGATTTTTCATTGCTTTCTAAATGATAGATAGATAAGTGGATAGATCTGGTCCAAGGACCGGAACTGCGACACCTATTGGATCTTTTGTGCCATGGATCTCTAAATTAAACCAAGCGCTGAATGACTCTCCTTATGAAAGTCAGCACAGAGCTTGGAGAAGCCCGCCTTATATCATCCGAACACACAAATTCAGAAAGAAAAACACGCCTTCTGTTATTACATAAGACTATACATTCACAGAGAATGTGCGCCGTTGTCTCATCCTCTTCCATGCATAAACGGCACAAGGGTGAGCGAACTAGGTTACTTTTCCAAAGATGGTAGTTCAGTCCATAATGAACGGAGAGGAAACCAGTAACTAGCCGTAAGTCATTCCTGCTGAAATTCAGGATGCCACTGTATGAGAATGGCTGTATCAATGATTTGGCCTGCCTTACACCGGGAGAAGCCACCCAAATTTCCTTAGCGGTCGACATGTCGTTCTCTCTGATTAGAGTAGTTTCAGTCGAACAATTTACGCCACAAAAGGGCTCTGAGCCTATAAGAGGAGTGGCAGAGGCCCTCTTGGCCAATTCATCCGATACCTCGTTACCCGGGTGACCGCTATGGCCATGTATGCAGTAAGTGGAAACCTTGTTCCGTATCGATAGCTTCTGCAGTGTGTCAAAGCACTCTAAAACAAGCTTACAACGGAATTCCCATGAAACTAAGGACCCCGGGTAACCGCTATGGCCAGGTATGCAGTAAATGGAAACCTTGTTCCGTATCGATAGCTTCTGTAGTGACTCAAAATACTCTAAAACAGGCTTAGAACGGAATTCCCATGAAACTAGGGACTTAAGGGCTGCCTGACTATCGGAAAAGATAGCGCGATATGCGCGCAGTTAATGCCTCTGCTAAAATTAATATGAACACATTTGGCAATTGCCTGTATTTCCGCCTGAAATACCGTGGGCCATTTACTTTCTCAATGACAGTATTTGTACTAAATTTTCATAAATAAACCATTAAGTAATTTGTAACTTTTCAAAATGTGCATAAGTGCCAATAAAATATAAATATATTCAGATGGTTAACAAACAACAATTGAATAACTAGATGATTTGGTTCTAAAATTATTGGACGCGGTGTTGCTATTTATATTTGCAATTGATTGTATAAACACAATTTATTATTTCTGCATTTTTTTATTTCTGCTGCTAAATTTCTTTCATTATAAAGCTTAAACAATTCTTTCGGAAACAGAATTATAAAACATATGTTCAAAAAAGAAAACAAACATTTTAAAGCTATAAAATCTTTAACGAGTTTTTAATATTGTACTAAAAAATTTTACTTTGTTTTTAACAAAATGAAAAGAATTTCATTCTATAAAAATAAGAAATGAATACAATTGTGTTATAAACATTTAAATTATTTGAGTTAATGTGTGTTTCAAAGTTAATTAAATATCTCTATCATTGATTTAGTACTTATGAAATAAGAAATTGTTGTTGTGTTTTTTAATAGTTTCAATTTAGGTGAATTAACTAACTTTTAGTACTAATTTTTTACTGACTGCCAAGAAAATTTCATGCAAAGAACTTTCTTTAATTTATTTTTTGCTACTCTTTTTCTAATATATTTTTATACAAAACTTAATCATTTTAATAAGGCAAATAGAATAAATCTACTTCCATTTTCTTTCTTTCAATTTTATATAAAACTTAATAAAAACTTTTTGCAAAAAGATTATTCTGCTCCATTTAAATAGTAGGGATATGCAAATGCTAGCATAAGATATATGTATAGACATTTAAAAGACTTACGAAAATTTGTGAACAGTCCTAATAAATTGCGCAATGTTGACATAAAATCAATTCGGCTTCTAGAACTTTATTTAAGACAAACCATATTTTACAAACACATAATACTTTCATAAAGATTGGAACTTTTTTTCACAATTTATTATGGTATCATTCTAGCATGAATTACGAAACAGAAAACTGATTATGAAAGATCCCTAAATGCGGAAAAAGTTCACATAGTCTTGATATCGTAATACAACTGGCATTTGAAAGGTTTTGCCTACACTCCTTTTTTATTTGTTCAAGTAATACAATGGACGTATTTTTTTCCAGTGAATATTTCTATTAATTTGTTATAAAATCTTTTAAAATTTATTTTTTGTTGCGTGGCACACGCTCGTTAACAACTTGCATAATTAGCCCGTAACAGGTTGTGCTTTCGAAATTTTTTCTGTTTAATTGAAAATTTTGTACTAACTTTAAAATTTAGTTTTGTAGCACATGTAAATATCGCTATGTAATTATAATTTTAGTACTAAACTGAAAAGTTTATCCTAGGTTTTTAAGATAATTTTAATTATTTAATTTAGTACTACATTAGAAAATGTATTACTAAATGGAAAATTTAGTACTAAATCGAAAATTTAGTACTAAATTAGAAAATTTATTACTAAATGGAAAGTTTAGTACGCAATTGACAAGTTAATTAAAAAACATAGAATTTACTGATTAGTGAATAATTTGATACAAAAAAATTTGAAAACTAAAAAAAAATTACTGGAAACTAAAAACTTTGTACTAAAGTGATAAGTTTGAACTAAATCCAAACTACAAACCCGTTTTTACTTAATTAAACATTCTTAAAAAAACATAAAAAATCACTAAAAAAATATTAAATTAAAGAAAAACATATTTAGTACAAAAACTGGAATTAAGTAAATAAACAATTTTAAGCGGCCTTTCGCATCTTATATAAAGACCTTTGGTGCAGACAAGGGAACTTTTAACAAAAATTCATTATGAAGCGATACGAAAGGAGCAAGGGAGCGCCAAAAATTACGTCATGTAAAATTTAGTACAAATTTTTAAATGAAAAAAAAAAAAAAAAGTTTAGTACAAAATTTAAAAAAAACCAAATATTTTTTTTCTAGATTTAATTTCCATACCTAGAGAAATGGGCAAAATGCTAAAATTTATATTTGATTAGTTTTTCCAACTTATGCGAGTGTCACAAACATGCATTAAAATTTTCCTATTTTTTTTTCTATAAAATCAAAACATTGTTGGTATTCTTCTTTTCTTTCTTCTACTCTCAAAGTTCGAATTTCAATACATTATCACATTTTTTTACTGTCGTCATTGTAATAGAAAATAAAGACTGTAAACATTTTCTTAAACACGTGACTTTGTTGTAAATGGCAAAGACGTATAAAACTCATTGTTTAAACATTTATAGCCAATGTTAAGGAACAACAATAAGACTTATTTTATAAAATAATAAAACTAACATGTGACTTTAGTTAATGCAACTTATGTACATTCAAAGGTCTTATAACTATATAAGAGTCTTAGTTAGCAGTAGTTACACAAAGGGATCCGGGTGGGGAGTATAAGTGGAAAATATTCAATAAGTTATTAAGATGTGGCGACTAAGAAGGCTTAAAGTTGATTAAAAAAATTCGACATGCTTAAGCTTGCATGATCGGAATTTTTCAAAGGTGTGGCCTACTATATTTTATGTGGCTTTAAATATGTTAGAAACTTAATATCATATAGAAGTATTTCACTTCTAAAATTCCATTCATTATTGCCTCGAAATGTTGTTTGAAAATGTATCACAAATTATTTTTAGTGCTCATAAATAATTTAATCGTAAGCTGTGTATGTGCATATATTTAGTTGTTTGATATTTTATTGACTTTTTAAATCTAAATCTAAATATTTAAAGTAGAGACACTAATAATTTTTTATATGATTACTTGTGTATCATAAAAAATTTTTATAACCATTTTAAAATTCAAGAGAATAAAAATACAGAACTTTTAAAGCATAAAAAATACTCGTACTTTAACCTGATGACCTCAAATGCTGGACACTATTTCAGATTTTTTTCAATAACAAGATTTTCAAAATAAACAAAGTCAAGTTTATTCCATATATAATGGGAGTGCGTGTTTGCGCGCCAGCGTTAGTCAGTTTTATATTTAAAGTGTATGTGTAGGAATATTTTAGCAGAAACTTTTGAAGGGCCATTTAACAAACTAAGTATTCTTGATTTGGGTTTTTTTTTTTGTTGTTAAATTTAATATCAGTTTTTTTTTTATTTTATTTTAAATGAAATCTTAAAAACCTTTTCTTTGTGGTTACATAAAATGGAAAATAATATCCGCACAAAAACACAAATGTGGAAATATTTTGGCCGTAAAAAGTACTGAGATCACAATAAGGACCAAGTTCTTGATAGGTACAACACCATCTCACTTCTAGGCAACCTATAAGCTTGGCAATATTTTTCCAAGAATTCTTTCCCATATTAGAAAGGCAAAAAAATTTGCCAAGAAATGAGATGGATTTGTACCTATCAAGAACTTGGTCCTTATTTTGATCTCAGTACTTTTTACGGCCGAAATTTTTTGGATAGGAAATAGGCATTATTTTCACATTTATGTTTTTGTGCGGATCTTACTTCTTTTTTCTAAGTTGTTTTTGTATAAATATTTATATGTATTGATAATCTGGGCCTATGTACCTGTGTACCAAGTTTCAGCTCTCTAGCTATACTGGAAGTGCCCAATAATATTGATGAGTGAGTGAGTCAGTGAGTAAATATGTACTAAAATATGGACTTTTAATATCTCGGGAAGCTTTTACGGTAGAACTTTCAAATTTAACCTGTGAGGTCACCTCTGTGGAGAGACCTTATGTTTCAAGTTTCTTTATATTATGATCAAGAGGATCAAAGTTATGAGGGGGTAAAAACAGCTCGGTTTTTCGTGTAAATATACACACTGTGTGGCCGAACTTGGCCTGATAGATAACATTTTATTTAGGCAAATACTCAAGAATTTATGTTGAAAAAAAAGAAACAGGGATACCGCAAATATGCAAATGCATATTTTTTTCCCGTGCGATAAATGTAGACTCATATTTATACATATCAGAAGTTTTGAAGAATTTTGGTATTAAGTTTGTGTTGCATATTTTTCCTTATTTTACTTTTGACAGCATAATTTTGCATATTCCCGACAACACGGCATATTTAAAGCATTTGTTTTTTTTTGCGGCATATTTGCTAGTTTTTCCTGCTTATTTTCTGTTATTTAATTGTTAAAAAAAGTCTTTAAAAAAATAACCAAACAAATTAGTTTTGCGATCAAAGAATTTTAAATTTGTTCAGCCATATTTTCAAATTTGAAAATGTGTATTTCTAAAATCTTCGTATATATCTTTGATTTATTTCATGTTTATTTACAAGTTTAGTAATATTTTATTTCTTTTAAAAAATATTATAGATCGATTTGTTAATGCATATTTTTGCATATTTCCGCTGACACATATTTTGCTGTACTTCATCTTGCATATACGAGTATTTTTCATATATATATAACAATTTTCAGCATAATTATGCATTTTATTATGAAATTTACAAACGAAATGCTTTTTATTTAAGAACATGTTTTTGTAATTTTGGAAGCATATATTTTTCAGTTTTTGCTGCATATTTCACATTTTCGCTGGCTATAAATATTTTTGCTATACACTGCATTACTTACTATCAATCATACGCCATATGATATATAAAATAAAATTTTCAATACAACTTTAAAATTACAAAGCCGATCATTGTCGTACCTTCAAGTTTCAGCAACAAACTTTGCTGGGACTAGAAATATTTTCATATATTAAAATTAATAGTTAAAAAACTACTGATAAGTTTTTGGAAAGAAAATGTTTTTTGCCCTGCACTGTTGATGCTCAACTGTTGTCATAATAAAGATTCCAGTCGTTGTCATTCTTTATTGGGAAATTTTTAAGAAGTTTTGTGTTTTTTTTTTATTGCAGTCTGTTTATCAGTCATAACGTGTTGTGTGAAAAAAGTTAACTATAACATACAACATTATTAAATCTATTTTTAACACACTTGTTTGTCCCAATAGCCATCATTCATATCATTATCACTATTTGTAACATCATCGTTTTACACAATAAGACACAATAATGTTTTGCTTTTTTTTATTTAGTAAGTACGAGTACATACAAAATAAGGCTAATCACAGCCTATCGGATTTTTTATATTTAATTCTTTAAATAAGAGAACTTAATGTATTATAAAAACAATAAAAGCTAAATTAAATTAACAGACAGCCATTGAACTTCGTGATATATTTTGTGATTTACTTTTTTTTTGCACGATCTCTTACCATCCCCATTTTTTCAATAACTTGTTTGGTACATACGTTTGAGCTAAAGAAAATT
The DNA here is from genome assembly GCA_947311025.1 of Lypha dubia. NCBI lineage: Eukaryota > Metazoa > Arthropoda > Insecta > Diptera > Tachinidae > Lypha > Lypha dubia. The sequence goes on along the minus strand of OX371262.1, from coordinate 3,654,138 downwards.
CAAGTAGAAATGATGTTACATATCCAAAGGACATCATTCACATACCAACACACTAAGAGTGTTTTTGTCCTTGTATTAGTTCCTGTAAAGTTAAAGCTTCATTTCTTTTTTTTTCTATGACAAAATAGTGTACAGGAAATATGAACTTGTTAGTTATGAGTATTTACATTTATTATATTTTATATGATTTTTTTCTTGAAAATAACTGAATAGGGTCAGTCAAGGTAAAGGTGAAAGAGATATTTTCATAATGATAGTTTTTTCTTTGTCATCTGCTAGACAAGGTAATCAATTCTTGGAATAGCACACATTTCTGTGTCCTTAACAATTTAATTGAATAGATTTCAATTAACTTTGTTTTTTTTTTCTCCATGAACAGAAAACCTTTGTAGAAAAAAAAAAATTGCAGTTTTTAATTACGCAGATAATTTTGTTTTGCAAGTACATGTAAGTTTTGCGGAACTACTCCCAATATATATAATTCAGATAGAAACAATTTTGTAAGAAACATGAGAAAAATTAACGTTAACTTATTCACATGGCAGAACATAACAACGTTTCGAAAAGGAAAGGCTTATCCATCACTTATGTTTTTTATAAATAAAGCTATATTTTCCACAATAGCCGAGTCACCTGAAAAAGTGTTGAAATCGATATGAAGTCTGTTGCAATGTACTAGTGTAGGGTGTTTTTATAGAGTATCACTACTTTGAGTTGCATCCCAGGTTTATTTGAGCACCCATTTAATTGCTGATAGTTGCTTTCTGTTTAGTTTGCATTAAAAAATTGTGGAAATTTTTATTAAAAAAATTGTTCTATTTGCCAAACTCATCGTGCAGCGGGCGCTACAATTGATTTACTCAAACAAACTTTTGATGAAAAAATAATCCGCACAAAAACACAAATGTGAAAATAAGGCCAAGTTCCTATTCAAAATATTTCGGCCACCAAGTTCTTGATAGGTTCAATACCATCTCATTTCTAGGCAACCTGTAAGCTTAGCAAAATTTTTCCAAGAATTCTTTCCCATATTATAAAGGCAAAAAATTTGAATGCAATAATTTTTTTTTTTCAGTGTGAGTAATACCGCATAAGTTTTGGAATGTAATTTTCTTGCGAAATCAATTATCCTTTTCTACAGGAACGACAGCAATAAAATGCTTAATCGCAACCAGCGTCGTCTTGAAACATACATACACACATACGCTATAACAATTATCATTTATATAATTTTATTATTTGTTGTAGCGATCTCAGCCACAATTATTCCGTCGGAATTTTACCTTTTTACACCTTTTCTAGGGAATTAATTTCAATCGATTAATTTACATAAATTTTTCTACTTAACTCGTTAATGGCAAAAAGCTTTCAATTATCCAGACTACTAGACTAACAATGCTACCTATCAGCCACGGACGGCCACGTGACAATTTCACCTCTTTACCTCAGGTACGGATCCCTAAAAATTATAATTTTCCAGAGAATTAATTTCAATCGATTAATTGACATAAACTCACAATTGTCTAGAATCGCTGCCAATCAGACGCAACGGCACCCAATCATACGATCAACCATGTAAATGTATCTTAAAATTTTTAGAACAGTTTATTTTCAATGGATGCCAAACTTAAATAAGTGATCAACAAATTTCGTTAACAATTAAAACAAAATGTTTATTTGTTTGTTCATATATTTCAAAGTACGATTTGAATAGAAATATTCTATTTAGTTCAAAGTTTTCCAAAACTAAAGCACGTTTCATAAAAAAGAAATCAATTAAAAATATGTGCATACATTAGTTTTTATTTGAGTCGTAAAGTGATTTTTATATAAATTTTTAATTGTTTTTTTTTTTGTTTTTTTTTTTGTAAGAACTTAATTGTTATGTTTCTTTCATTTAAAAATTGTGCACATATGTTGACACATGTAAGTAAACTGTACTGGCTGGCTGGCTGGTGAACGTTAAAAGTAGATTTTAAAAATCTCATATATCTTAAAGCTGCAAGCAAGAGGGAGTTTGCAAGATGCTTTTTGTAATTGTTTTAAGTCACTCAAAAGAGGCACAAATGTACAGTAGAGGCCAAAAAAACTACTGCATCCTTAGATAACACTTTAGCGAAAACTAATGATTGCAAATAAAATTGAATAGTTTTCGCCTCCACTGCTTCTTTTCGGGTATAACTTATTTATTTATTCTATATTTATATTTTAAATTCAGTAAATATCTTTTTTCACAATTATAATTTAAATATATGTATATTTGCCATTAATGTTGTAGGGCAGCTCTTCTTTTGTTTTAAATTTTTATTAACTTTTGTTACTTTATTGTATTTGAAATTGGATGTTTATTATGTTTCTTCTATACACATTTTTTTTTATTATATTTATCACTTTTTTATTTGATTTTTTTAAGTTTTATTTGCTTTTAAAGCAGATACAATAAAAAGCAAAGAAAAACAACATTCTACACATTTGTTAGAAAGTTTCAATGTTTTCTTTAGTTTAAAAGAAGCAATCGCGGTGATTAGATCGTTTAAATTACAAGACAGTAGTGTAGTGCAAAATAAATTTAAAACTCGGGTTTTCTTAAATACAAATGCAAATTTTATTTGCAATCGGTAAATTTTCAGCTAAAAACGGAAAGCAAAAGGGTTCGTTTTTTTATATAAAAAAAATTTTCAAATAAATATACAAAATATAATGATGAAAATCCTATCAGGAATTTAAACAAAATTTTCTTTAAAATTTCAATTATCGATCGTTTAAAAATCATTTTCGTTAATTTCTCATCAGGACCTACCTGTGTACCAAATTTCAGCTTTCTAGCTATACTGGAAGTGCCCCATACAAAGAAGGGGAACTCTAGTCCCCACAGGAGAAAGTGCCCGTTTAAAATTTATTTTTGTTAAATTCTCATCAGGACCTACCTGTGTACCAAATTTAAGCTTTCTAGCTATACTGAAAAACTCCATACAAAGAAGGGGCACATTAGTCCCCCGGGCGAAAGTGCTCGTTTTCAGATTTTTCTGGTTAATTTCACACCAAGACCTACCTGTGTTCCAAATTTAATCTCTCTAGCTATACTGGAAGTGCCCAATAATATTGATGAGTGAGTGAGTCAGTGAGTAAGTGAGTGAATACATATGTACTAAAATATGGACTTTTCACACCTTAATATCTCGGTGTTAACCTCTGAGGTCACCTCTGTGGGGAGACCTTATGTTTCAAGTTTCATTATATTATGATCAAGAGAAGCAAAGTTATGAGGGGGGTAAAAACAGCTGAATGGTTTCGTGTAAATATACACACTGTGTGGCAGAACTTGGCCTGGCGCACTACCGTACGCCTAGATTTTATCGATAAAAACTTCGTATAAAAATTTCAATGTTAATAAATTCTCTACGGGAAATCGGACAATCATTCACAATTTCTATGAACATCAAGAAATCGCAGAAATAAAACAAATAAACAAATTACAATTTTGTACAAACATATCAACCGCATTTAATTTGAGTTTTTTAGGCATTTATTCTAAATATTCTAAGCTTTCAAAAATGGCCCGTAAAATTGTTTACATCATTTGTTGAATAAATTTTATACAATTTTGTTTAATTAAAACAAAAACAACTGGGAATAAAATAATAGCAGCAGAAAAATTAAAAAAAATATATAGTACAAATAAGTCCCATGGGAGAAAATATGTAAAACTAATTTTTTTTTTATATGCCTTTCAGCGATTTTTTCTCTTGGCGTGACAATTTTTTAATTGAAATAAATTTTGAATGGAAAACATTTGACCGATAATAGTTTAGGTGTGTGATTTCTTTTTAACAGAATAAAAAATTTTCTTAAAGAATTTTTTAAAAATTTAATTGTTATCGATAACAAAAATGTTATCCATAACAATTGGCGATATAAAATATTTTACCGATAACATATGTTACTATTTAAAATTATTCATCCATATCATTCTTTTTTATATGATTTCTTTTATCGATAACAACAATTTAAAAAAAAAATATCGATAAGAATTTAACTCTTAGAACATTTGATGTCGATTAAAGAAACTTTTTCAACTGTAACAAGAGCAAATATTTTTTAGACAAACATTTTTTTAAATTTTAATCATGTTCATCAATTAACAATTTTGTGTGGAAAATATTTTATTGACGAAAATTTTTATACCAAATTCGTCACTGGCAACAATTTAACATCGTTATTTTTTCATCGATAACACTTTCCATATTATATCTACCGAAAACAAGTTTCTGTAGAAAATTGTTCATGGGCTGCAGCTCTCCATAGAAATTTCTTTTATCGATATCAAAATATAGGGAATTTTTATTGAAAAGATTTCACTCGTATTCCCTTTCGTCTTATGTCTGAGTTTGTTACATATTAAAATATTCTATTATAAAAAATTTTTTATACATTTTTACACAGTCATAAAAGATAAATTTAGTTCGATTGGTTCAGCAAAAACATAAGCAATTAAAAAAAAACAATTAATGTTTGCATAAATTGTTTTATTAATTCGAATCAAAAACAGTTGAGGAATGGAAACGTTCTTAATTGCTTAAAGAAAATTTGTTTTGCTATCAATGAAAAATTGTTCAACATATTTAAGAATGTATATTTTAGAATTCTTAAATCCAGTGATATCTATCACCCAAAATTTTATTTTATGTTCTAAATGAGTAGTTTTGTCTTTAAAATTAGAATGATACTATTTTAAATCCTCACGTTTTGAATTTTTATTACTATTTTCAAATCTGTATGGATAACAAAATAAATATGCTAATATGTAAATAAAACGCCATAGAATATAGAGGCTGTTCACTTATTATGTAACGCCCTTAGGGGGAATGGGGTTGTTCAAGACTTAATACTTTTCAGACAATTCATACTGAAGATTTTTAAAAAAGTTTTTTGACAAGGGAGGATGAGAGATTTCTAAATACTGCTAGAATAGAGTTACACAATATGTGAACAGCCCCCTAAGCACTTCTACTGGATATCGTAGTTATGTTCTCTTTTACACATGGGTGTATGGAAATGTTAACCAAATTGCACTTGACATATTGACCGGCTTTGTTTTTACTGCTGTAGTATTAATGATGAAAAATAGACGAGTGAAAGCAAAAACAATTCTATGCAGTTGCTAATTTTCTTATTACTCGTATACTCTTCTTCATGCACCAGGGATGGCAAAGTTAGCATAATTGCACTTGTTTAGTATGACTGAATTGGATATTTATTCACTGTTTTCTAGAGAAGTGGTACGTCTTTAATTATATAAATTAGAAATACCTGATGACTTTCTCTATCAATGTTCCCCTCCATGTCGTTTCTAATCATTCATCATCATTTTGAAATAATTTTCAAAGTAACGTTCAATGCAGTATTGTATGAATATAGAATTTACTTTCAAAACCACTAAAAATTCTATTATGAAGAAATGAAATGGATTTTATTCATAAAAAATTTTCTTAATTATACAAACTGGATTTTAAATTAAATGAAAAATTAAATATGTAACGTTAAATAAATTTTTCGAAATACATTTCGATATTAATAACAGAATTGAATAATAAAGCGTATGAGTAACGTTCAATACACAAAATTATAGAAATAAAAAAGAAATACTGTAATACTGTAATATTGTAATCTTATTCTTTTTCAATATATGTATTTCATATTTATAAATATAAAAACAAATGTTGTTAATTCATAATAATAATGCAAAAGAGGCAATAATCGATTTGAAGAAATTGAAGATAGTCTTTCACCAAAAAAAGCCCATATACAATTATATACGATTACTTTTCGAGTCAAATATATTAGTTGGCTAAAGTTCGTACTTGGGCATTCGAACAATTTTCGAAGAATGAAAACCAAATTGAATTCATTAATAATGTACTAAATTGTATTAGAGTTGATTTCATTGCCCAATTTATACATTTTGAGTTTAAGATATTTTACTGCATTGTCAAAAATTGCGATTAAATCATTGTGTTAAGTGTGAATCGCACGCTAACAAAAAAAAGAAAAGTGCTTCTTGAAATTGAGCTAAAAAAAAATAATATGTTAAACCTTAGTTGATACGATTTGAAACCTCGGTTTCCCTGCCCTGCTTACCTGTTGTTTTTTCTGTTTATCCTCCAACAATCACAGGTTACAATTTTAAAGCATAAATTATAGAACATGCACCTCTATACAATCGGCGTATCTAGAGACCCCACCAACAACATTAGTGATGATCTGTTTCAAAACAGAGACTAACGAAAGTTTTGCATTATTCAAATAGTAAGACGATTATTAAAGTTATTTTGGTCTTAACGTATGAATTTTGTATGCGAAAACAGGGTTCACTGTGCACTTTAACTTTATCAGTCGTTTATGAATAGGGTGGTTTATCTGATGACGAATAAACTAATCTGAAAATTTATCAGAACTTGAATTGAATTGTTGACAATTTTCTTATTCATCATTTCTGCCAATTTTCTGAAATATCATCCGATTAATATCAGGATAACGGGCGCATACTCGGAAAGGAAAAGTTTGCATATTTTCTTAACTTTTTCCTAAATTAACTATCGATCTTTTTCGTTCGATATCAGTTTAAACTTTCAAAGTCAGCATATATTTGATCAGTTCTGAAGCCTACTGATGATTTGCTCTAAGCACCAATGAAATGCAGACATAAAGACATACTTAATACCAATTTTGGATATAAATTTTACCAAATACTTTTGTCGACTTTTTAGTATTCATCAAAAAGAGTTTGCTGGGCACATGTGTTTATTTACTTTAGCTAAATCAACTATAGTTGATTAGTTAAGAAACACCCACACACTGCAAGAAAATTTTAAATGCATAATTTCTAAAATAATGAAAAACAACTGCGACAGACTAAAAAAATTGCAATTAAGCAGACTATCAGTGAAGTATATTTTTGCAACGTAATTATGTATCATTTATCGTTTGAAATTAAATACACCCAGAAAAACTCTCTGGCTTGGAACATTTCAATCTTGTGAGGTTGTGGCAAAAATTTGAACATTTTTTGGCTAATGTTTTTTACCAAAAATCCAATTTATATATAAAGTCATTTAGCTAAAAACTAAAATTAAAATAAATTGTTTTTTTTTTAATATTTTCTAATATTACTTTTTTGCCACTTGTCCTTTTTTTGGGGTTAAATATGCATAAAACTTTATTGCGCCTTTTATTTGTATTTTTCAATATTGTTTTGTTTGACTTTTCATTCTTTACAAATATTGTACTTTACTTTGTGATTTACCTTTACTTATTTTGGAAACGCTCTTTTTATTTACTTTAATTTTTGATAAACTACTAGACTTAATTATTTCCCTATTATTTGTTTTGTTATTATTCCAAATTCTTGTAAATTCCGTTTTAATACTATATTCTTTAGTATTATTCAAATGTTTGTTTGGCTTTGTATGTATATGTATATGTATGTTGTACTTTAGTTTGATTGCAGTCACGTGCTGATAGAAGAAAAAAATAAACAATAACAAAAGAAATGTTCATGCGCGCGCATGTTCAATAAATAATCATGATTAGTTTTATTTTGTTACCATCCTGCAACACAGAATGCATATAGTATGCGAGGTTGATACAAAAAGTTTTTGTGTCCATATCAAATAGTTGAATGATAAACTGTTAAGTAACAAAATATATTTATATGTATATTCGATATGCATACCCTTTGTCTTGACTCCCACTCCTATTGTTGTTATTGTCATTTACAAACCATTGATTTCGATCAGTTGGTTCTAATAAAAATAACTCTATTAAAGGTTTTACTTTTATCAGACATCTTCAACTATTTTATTTACGGCTTCTTGTCTGTCTGTTCGTCTAAATATCATTTTTAAAATAGTAAAACGTATCAAGAAAAAAATAATGAAATTTATGTTTAGTGCCTTAGAAGGGCTATCAAAAAGTACAAATTCACAAATTGCTTTTATTTAATTATGTATAATGATATGAATCACAAGGGTTCCATAGGAATACAATAGATGAATATCGTTTTTATTCTCTCGATTTATCATTGATTTTATTTATTCAGATTAATTTGTGCAATATTAGCGATATTTTTCGTTTTGGTGTATACTTTTGGTTTGGCGTTTTTCTTTATATGCTGGGGGTTTACTCTGTATTGCGATGCGATAATAGAACTGTTTGCATTTGTATCTTATCCGCACGAAAACAAATGTGAAAATAAGGCCAAGTTCCTATCCAAAAAATTTCGGCCGTAAAAAGTACTGAGATCAAAATAAGGACCAAGTTTTTGATAGGTACAATTCCATCTCATTTCTAGGCAACCTATAAGCCGAAATTTTTTGGATAGGAACTTGGCCTTATTTTCACATTTATGTTTTTGTGCGGATCTCACTGCTTTTTTCTAAGTTGTTTTTGTATAAATATTTATGTGTATTGCTTATCATGGCCTACTTGTGTACGAAATTTCAGCTTTCTAGCTATACTGGAAGTGCCCTATACAAAGAAGGGGCACCCTAGTCCCCCTCAGGAGAAAAAAGTCCGTTTAAAATTCAGCTTTCTAGCTATACTGAAAGTGCCCCATATAAAGAAGGGCCACATTAGTCCCCCTCAGGTGAAAAGTATACCTTTAAAAATCATTTTTGTTATTTTTTATCAGGACCTACCTGCGTACCAAATTTCAGCTATCTAGTTATACTAGAAGCGCCCCATACGAAGAAGGGGCTTCATACTCCCCCTAGGTGAAAAGTGCCCGTTTAAAAATCATTTTTGTTAATTTTCCATCAGGACCTACCTGTGTACTAAATCTCAGCTTTCTAGCTATACTGGAAGTGCCCCATACAAACAAGGGGCACCCAGGTCCCCCTGGAAGGAAAGTGCCCGTTTTCAGATTTTTCTGGTTAATTTCACACCAAGACCTACCTGTGTACCAAGTTTCAGCTCTCTAGCTTTACTGGAAGTGCCCAATAATATTGATGAGTCAGTGAGTCAGTGAATATGTACTAAAATATGGACTTTTCACACCTTAATATCTCGGGAAGCTTTTACGGTAGCACTTTTAAATTTACCCTGTGAGGTCACCTCTGTGGGGAGACCTTATGTTTCAAGTTTCATTATATTATGATCAAGAGGAGCAAATTTATGAGGGGGGTAAAAACAGCTCGAATGGTTTCGTGTAAATATACACACTGTGTGGCCGAACTTGGCCTGGCGCACTACCGTGCATTTGCTTTCGCATCGCAATACAGAGTAACCTCTCCGATTTTTAAAGTTTCAGCGATATATTTTTCCTAAATGTTTTTAAGGTTTTGGCGATTTTTTTCTAGTTTTAGCTGTTTTTTTTTTAATATTTGTGATATACTCGTATTTAGTGTTTGCGATTTTTATTTGAATTTGGGGTTTATTATGGTTTTAATGACTTTTTTCCTATTTTAATAATTTTTCCTGGTTTAGTTTGTTAGATATAGCGGTTTTTTCGTTTTAGCATTTATTGTTCTGTGGCTACTATTTTCATTTGACGTATACATTTTTTTATATATTTGCAAGTTTGGTTTTCTTTTAGTCCCTTCCGGGGAATCACGTTTATGCATCTTGGTGACTGTCCACACCTTAATGCTTAATGCTTTCTGGGGAAAAAGGTAGTTTTTTTTTATTTTTAATTAGGACCAGCACTCAGAGGATGACCCCTGGGTTTGAACCCAGGCCCCAAGTCAATGTTTGCTTAGTAGTCAACACGCTAACCACTTCAACCGACACTACCCTCTAAGTTGGCTTTTTACTCTTGGCCAATTGCCCAAAAATAGTATGAGTTGAAACAACAAAGCAATGGGAGTGCTTATAGATATAGATATAAAAGGAACTATAGTAAACTATGCTAGTTTGGCATAACAGGGATGTAAGAATACACTTAATTACCCAATTTGGTATCTTCTAGTTTTAATAATATCATTTGCTTATTTTAACAACTTTAATAGGATATATTTTTCCAAATTGCATTGACTGATAATGTACTCTCTAATTTTTATTCTGCTTAAGTTTTAGTATTTATTTTATACATATTATCTACGTTGTTCGCTTTAGCACACCCTTTAATTTTTAAAATTCTTTAGGTTTTAGTATTTGCTGCTGGAGAGGTGATTATTACATACATACTCTTACGTTTATGGGGATAAAAGCCAGTGACAGGCAGACTGACAGACATACGGAAGAGCTGTGTGGTTCCTCTTCACCTTTCCTATACGAAACACCACAAAATTATCTTGGGTACTGTTGCAGCTTCCCTCGTAATCTAAACATATGTATGTAATGATTTTTAATAAAAACTTACTTTTGTTGCAATGTCTTCTTGAATAACTGTCAGTTGTTATTGCACATTTGCCGGTAACGGAAGTTATTAAAACTTCCGTTAACTAAAACACACACATTATTCTGGCCAAGTGAAAGAGAAAAAGAAATGCAGTGAGAGTGAGAATGGAAACAATACAATAAAAGTGAGAATGTGTGTTTCATTAAACATAACGATTTGGCATCGTTTCAATCAATTTATACGAATTCTAACGAATGTGTGTATGTGAATAATTTTGCAGTCTACGTGTGTGCGTTTGTTTCCTTATTTCTTTTAGTATTTCTTTTTCTTGTGCATCTTATTTTTTGGCATTTGTCCAACAGTTTGGTTGATTTTGTTTTTTTTTCATATTTTTTTTTATCAATATTTGTTCAGAGTTACTTGTTGTTTTATCCTGCTGTTACATTTCAGTTCATTACGGTTTATTGAAGTTGACGGTTACGGTTTTTGTTTGCGTCGCTTTCGAAGTATTTAAAGGAAATTAACGTTAATAATAAAAAGAAAATTATTATATTTTAATAAATATATAAAATAATTCAAAGTGGATTTTAAAGAATCTTAACAAAATTTATAAAATTTTTTTTAGAGTTAATTAAATGTCTCTTAATCAGGTAAATACTACTCGTATCTTTAAAACCTATTTTTTATTAATTTGTTTTTTAATATTTAAAAACTGTGGAATAATTAATAAGATATTAAATTTATTTAAAATTAATTGCCTGTTTTTAAAAATAACAATTTTTGCTTGGGAATTTGTATTGAAAACATCAATAAAAAAAACTTTTGTAGGTTTTTGGAAAAATAAAGTTTTTTTGGAAGAAAATACATAATTTTGAGTCAAAGAAATTTAGTTTTTAAATTAAATTTGGTTTTTATTGAAAAAGAAAATCCTAGAATTTTTTAATAATTATTAAAGCATGCATAATGAAAAATTTTGTTTGTTGAAAAAAATTTAGTATAAAATTTTTAAACAAATTCAAAAATGAGTAAACAAACATCTTCTCAAGCAAATTCAATATGTTTAAGAAAATATATTATTATTCTTGATTTTAAATTATTATTGAAAATATAAACATGTAAATTGTTTATAATGATCTTCGTAAAATTCTCTGTGCAGTTTTTCAATATCGTTGATAATCCAGCAAAAAATAAATTAAATAGATCACGCCTCGTTAATCATTAGAATAAGTCATTTCCTCATTATTGAAGTGATGAAATTTCACATTAAAAGGAAAGCTTTAATATCAGGGAACATGCACTGGTTTAATACCGACTCCGCCAGCAAATATTTTTTTAAGACCACGAAAAAAGTCTTCGATTCAGGGATGCTTCATATTCATTGTATAATTGTAAACAAATTATATTTTCTTTTTAAAGTTAAAATTTTTTTTGTAAATTCAACAACACAATGCTTTATTTTGCTGTTGTAGATATCAACGTATTGCTCTTAAGTTTTTTTTTCTTTTCTAAGATTATATACATTGAATAGTTTTACGCTTTACATTTTATGTCACACTATTTTATATAATTTACATATTTAATGAGAAGAAAAAATAACATGCGTTCTTTAAAAATATTACTAGGAATTTATTTACTATATAACAAAATATTTTTATTAAATTCGAATTAAATTCATAGAATTTTCACTTAAACCAAACGAAATATGCAATTAAAGTTTCATAACTAATAACACTTTAAGCACATGCCACACTTGCATACATAAATATCGAATCTTGGTTAGTTCTTAAAAGTTTCCTATTAGTCTTTTATTAATTTGCAAAATACAAGTGGTGTGACAATAAAGTCAAGTATGCTGAAACGAAATGTAGCAACATATATTTATGAATATCAAATAACTTTTAAAAAGCAGTATTAAGTGACTTTATGTTCATACTAGCTATTATACCCGGTGTGCTTCGCTATCACTATTCTCAAAAATTAAACTAACATTTCTTATGCGCCCCATACACGTTTCAATTCAATTGTCAATTGAGTCTTTCAATATAATTGATTTTTGGCCACACACTTCATAAGCTGAATTGAAAGATTTCCATACAACCGTCAAATTTATATATTTTTTACAATCACAAATGGAAAAATTATGTATTGTATGTTTGCCACTAACTTGACTATAAATTTTGACAGCTGATCAAGAGACATAAACACACGCAGTACAATCGAATTTAAAGACTTATTAGCCAACTTGATAAAATTAAAATCTTTTGATTTTTCTTCAACCAACTCGCAACTGCCAAATTAATCAATTGACAGAGCCATACACGTCTTGTTTTTTTTTTTTTTTTAATTAGGACCAGCACTCAGGGGATGACCCCTACGTATGCAGTGCACTCTGCCGGAACTCAGGGAGAGGGATATGGTAGAGAAGATAGATGTTGAAAATTTAGAAGACTTAACTCTTTCACAACTCTGCTTTGCGTGCTATGTTAATTTTTAAGGCAGTGTTGAGGCTCCTCAGGTGTTAAGTAGACGCAGGAACTTTCTTAAGCTGTATTAGCAACCATTTTATTAATTGTTTTACTTCGTCGATGTTTCTGCTAACCGACGAAGGATGTCGATGTTGTGTACATTAACTTGGAACAGTATCAATCGCTGTCCGAAAGTTTTTTTAGTGACCAGTGCTATGCCTCACTAATGTACATTAGAAAAATTAATGATGTTGATTGTCTTGCTCTGGCCAGGGTTTGAACCCAGGCCCCTAGTGATTGTTTGCTTAGTAGTCAACGCGCTAACCACTTCAGCCAACACCACCCTCAACCTGGACAACAACCGAGTCAGTTGCCAATGAAATTGAAACGTTTATGGGGCCTTTTATAAGTATTAATTGATAATACAAAAAAAAAACACAAATTTTAAAGTCGGTCCCCAAATTATTAAGTTATGCGGGCACACCGACTTCACTTTAAAAAGCCAATCGAATAGATTGCAAAATCGACGAAACCGCAAAAGCTTAAAATACGATATAATTAATTTCTAGTGCGGCAATTATTTCGGAGGAGGTTGGCGTACGATTTCCTCCAATTTTAATGACAATTTTATGGGACCAAACTGCAACACACTAATTCTAACAAAAAAAAAAGAATTATGAAAATCGTTTCATAAATCAAGCAATTATGCGGCAATAAATTTTTTAGCTGAAAAAATTGCCCCGATTTTTAAAAAAAAAAAAATTATGGGAATAAATTGCACGCAACTGCTTTAAACATTGAAAAAAATAGCACAGATTAAAAAATACCCCTTGAAGTGATAACCTGCTTCATTTTTTAAAAGTCGGTTATCCATTCAAAGTAAAAATTCAGGAGGTTTACTCTGTAACGCGATTCGAAATTTAATCTTATTAAGATACAAATTCGAATGCATTTACTTCCGATTCGAAATACAATGTAACCCCCCAGAAGAAAAAAATTTTTTATAATGGGAAAATTCGAACACCGGCTCGAGGAACGGAACGAATGCAATACCTTAGGTGTCTATAACCATCTTTCCAAAATTACCTTTCAAATGATACCTACCTCTATTTAAAGCAGACCGGGTGAAAGGTTTTTGAGTCTATAACAGGCAAACATACATATGTACATGCTTATTACGAGTACATATACATATATACATAGATTTAATAAAAGTTTTTTAAACAGTTTGCTATTTTAGCAAAATTTCATAACTTAAATTTAAATGATGGATTTTCAATGTACACTTTTCATATTCGTTTAGCATTTAACTTAGTAATACTAAAACCATCGCCTACTTTTAGTTGTCGAGAAGGAAAAACAAAAATGTTTTAAGGCTGAAAATGGCCTTGAAATTAAGGATTTTCTTTTTCTAAACCGTTTGTGTAATGTGTATATGAGAAGTCTTTAAAAGGCGCTTTATTAAAATGTATTGCATATATTAAGGCATTAGAAATTATTTAGAGAATTTCAGTAGAAATGAAAAACTTTTCTACAATATATAAAGTTGGCAAAGCTTTTTTTAATATAATTATATGAAATGAAAAAATATATATTTTATGTAATTGCTATAAATGTTTTTGATTTATTGATTTAATTCTTTATCACAAAAGAAAGGAAATAGATGATAAACTTAATTGTGTTTCTATACTTTAGATCCTAAAGGGATGTAGCGATTTTGATTTAGTTCTTTTTGTTTTATGGAATCGTAATTGTTTCAAGCAAATCTATTCAATTGTTTGGAATCAACGATGCAATAAACACTGATCAATGTAAATTGTATTTTCTTTTAAGTAAATATGTATGTATGTATGTACATCAATTGTTGTTTGTCCAATTGTGTGATGTACAAATTGTGTTGCAAGTTTACGTCAGCACCTACCTGTCATCTGACAGTGTACTTAAACACTGGTGCTTATTAAGCGTCAACTACCGCCCCCGAGCCGCCCTCTCGGGTAAACCTGAAGGCATCCCCGAGGAGACAACAACAGGTAGCAACTTATCAGACATGGCCAAGGCCCGCCATGTCCAAACAGCTTGCTTAAGTGTGCGAGCTTCCTCAACTCTAGTATCTGTTGATTCACAACAGCATATAGAGGCTTCACGTTGGTAGACAGGAAGTCCGACCACCGCTAAGCACCGGTCCAAGCATCAGTCTTTAAACCAACACCTCTCCCAGCTTTTGGTAACAACCACAACCACTACGTGTACTCCCGAAGGAGACCTCACCAGCGACCGGCCACGGAATCATGAAACCAAAGAGTAGATGCAACGGCTCAATCGTACTTCACATTGCAAACGTGTGACCAACATAGTTCATCACTCTACACTCCGGTAAACAATCTCCCATGAGAGCTCCCCGGTCCCCGTAGTACCAGTTCAAACTACTGGTGGAGTTTCGAAAGTAAATCCCGAAGGATTAGCTTTCTATTGGATTTGGTCATGGGCTAGACCTTAGGTACCCTTACACCTTCTATGTAGACTTACGTGGCAAGCCACTTCCTTCATTATAAAATATATACACTTCCCGTTGCTCTGTAAATTCAGAGATTGTTCCGTGCATATAAGTTTTATGGGTAACTGACAAAAGGTTATGTCTATAAAAGTCAGATTATCCTTTCCCCGGGAGGTGTTGCATCTTGTTGTTAACATCAACAAGATGAGCCTATCTAATGTACAAATACTATTTGCTTTAAATTTATCTTTTTTTTTTTATTAAAGTACTAAAATTATAGTCGTCTAAGAACTTTAAACCGACTTTCAAGCCGAAATGTAAATAATTAATTTTCTCAAGGTTTTCCGGCATGATGAATAATAATAATTTTTTGTTAAACTTTTAAAGCTTTGCTTGGCAAATGGCTGCATCGACTTGTTTAGCACCCTATTTGTCTGCAGATAGTAGTTCTTAGAGGTACATTTAAGTCAGTCAGTTAGACTTTTATATGTTGTTTAATTTTGAGAAAACTTATCTAAGCTGTTGGTTCAATTGTAACATTTTCTATTCTTAGTATAAGAGTTAATTTCATAAAATGTCTTAAATATAACTATATAGCTTTAATATAGAACATTTTATACATAGTTTAATAGTTTTCAGTCTTTGTATAAGACTTTGCAATCCACGTATATGTCTTTATGGTGTTAGTATAAACCCTTATATTTATAAGAGTACTAGATATACCCGGTGCGCTTCGCTACCCTCTCGTTTTAAATAAAATTCCTATTGTGAAAATTTAATGACGATCGGTCCAGTAGTTAAAACTATATTACGATTTTTAATTTTTCTAAAAATGGGCGTGGTCCCACCCACTTTTCTCCTGGTACGTATTCCAAATTATGCCAATACCATATGTACCAAATATCATCGACGTAGGTCAAAAAATGCCCAAAATATGGTGATTTAAATTTTTGGGTTATATGGGCGGTGCCACGACTCTTTGTCCAATCAAAACTTCAAAATTTTATCACAATCGGTTGAACGGGGCAGAAGTTGATACTCTGCAACGCCACCTGGTGGCGAGTGGCCTAAATGAGCATATTATACAAACCTTCTCCGTGGAAAAATTCATATATATACCAATTTTCATAATAATCGGTCCAGTAGTTTTTTAGTTCACCGATGACATACAGACAAACATTCATTTTTATACTCGTATATATAGATAGAAGAAGATAGATAAACTATTTAATTGTTATAATTTTCTAATACTTTTATATATTAGTATAGTATTTAAGGCATTAGTAGAAAACTTTTCAGTACTAGTAGAAGACTTTTTAATTTTATTATAAGACTTTTTAAGAGTCTTATTATAAGACTTTTAAGTCTTAGTATAAAACTTTTTAGTCTTAGTATTACACGTTTTAGTACTAATAGAAAACTTTTTTTTACTAGTATAAGACTTTTTGGTTTTATTATAAAACATTTTAGTCTTAGTATAAGACTTTTTAGTGTTAGTATTTCACTTTTTAGTCTTGGTATAAAATTTCTCAGTTTTCCTATTAAATATTTTACTCCAATAATTAAATTTCGTATAAGGCTTTTATTCCAATATGCTTAATAATTATTATAATACAAAAAAAGGGAGACAACTTGCATTAGAATGCTTTCTATACGTATTATAACAATAATAAATTTAGGTACACATTATATTTGAATTAAAAAAAATAATAATTGCTGAATCAACATTTCCAACTAAATTACTTGTGAAGCTATAAACTTCAACGTTGTTGTTCGTATTTCACATTTTAGACGTTGCCAGTCTCTTTGAATAATAGTGGATATTCCGAAATACGTGCCTATTATGTGAAAAACACATGAAAAATAAAAAAATACAAAAATGAATCTAAAAAGTTCATTATTGCTTTCTAAACAAAATTTAGCTCTTTTAAAATCGACAGAAAGAAAAATCTCCTGAAAATTCTCAAATATTTAATGTCATGAACTCTTAAACACTCTTAGATATGTTGCACTTCTCCTGGTAGTGGCCATCATCAACTTTTTAATTGGACTGTTTAGTGAAAGGGAATACAAGAATTCCGTTTTCCTCGTATTCGTCTAAAACAATTTTTTAGTTCGCTTTGAAAATGTTTCCTCAAACTACCTAAAAACTTTTTAAATAATTATTTTTACCATAACTGCTAATGCGTTTTTGGACATGCTAATTTGTTCAATTAACTTTTAAATCTGTTTAATCTTTTCATCCTGGAAAAAATTAAATATATGTATAAAATTTTTTCTTTTTTATTGAACCCAATCCATAATGCTTTCGTTCTTGCTTTTATACATAAAAAGTAATTATTAGTGTTATTGCAAATAATTATAAAATTAAATATTTATCACATATGCGCCATTGTATTGTTTAATTACATTTTGTGTTTCTAAAGGCTTATTGAGTTTGGCTTTAATATTATTTCCAGTCTATATGATGAGGGTTTTTCTACTACCACTTGCCATACAATTTAATTATTGGTTCAATGCGACTACAATGCGAATGGTAAAAATGTGTGATTAACCGCTTAAACATTTGTATAGCCATATTTTTATTTTAATTAAAAACGAGCAAACATGAAAGTAAAAGCTGTTAGTAATTGCCTAAAGTACAATTATGAAAAAGATTTAGTTATAAAACATAATTGTATTTGATATTTATCCTTTGAAAGGATCTTGTTTTTTTTTAATAAAACACTCTAGTCAAAATACAAGACTTAAGTGCTGTTAACAAAATTCACATGGCTAATTTGTCTAAACGAAATTTATATGTAATGCTTTTTCAGTAAATATTTCATTTACCCATTTTTATATATAAAATTTTATGCGATTTATTTAGTTATTTTTGACTTGAGGTCAGAGTTAACAAAGAGCAGCACAAAAGCTTTTGAAATTAATAATTGTCTTATCTTATTTTATTTTTAAAACCCATGTAAATTTAGGACTTTAACCACCACCTGTTTCTGTTTTAATAATGTATGTATAAATTTCGCTTTATTTTATGTATAAGACTTTGTTTGAATTGAAAGTTTTTAATTTTTGCAAAACTGGGCTGGGCGTCAGTTTATATTTGCGTATACAGTATAAGACATGTTTCGAGAAGTTTTGAACTTTCCTTAAATCTTACTATATAAGTCTTTTAAGTTACATGTGTTTAAGACTAATTAGATTTAAAAAAAGTAATGAAGTTCTAAATTTAAACTAAAGTCTTAGCAAAGTATTAAAGCTTCCGTGTTTTTGTAAATAAAAACATTAATTTTTAATTGAAAATAAAAACAAATTTAACTTATCTTGTTTGATTTTTAAAATAAAATCCTATATATAAATTTATAAAATTCATTTACAAAATAAGGCAGCTAATATGGTAACGTTCAAGTCTTAGCATAAAAGTGTTTTATATAAAAACTTTAAGCTGTGATGTCTTCCAGCGACTTCTAAGTGTTTGTATAAGACTTTGAAGTTCGATTTTGAGACCAATAACTGTTTATAAACATTTTGTTTTGTATTAATTAAATTAAGTTAGGGTATAAAAACTAGTATAAGAGTTTTATTGCCGAATATAAGAGTTTCAAATTTTATATCAAATGAAAGATTTTTAGATCCTAAATTAAAAACTACATGTTAAAGTATAAAATTTAAAAACCAAAAAAAAAATATTTTGCTGAAAACTTACATTTTAATGAAAATGTATTCTTGTTTCAAAAGTTTAGTATACGATATATTTTTATGAAATTTGTACACTATATAAAACCATATGGTGATTGGCTATCTCTTCCTAAATTACCTCTTTTATGAATTTATTGCCGCAAAAGCGAGACACATTTTTGTGCAAAATTTATATAAAATATAGTATAAGAGTAGTTTTATTCCAGCATACATTTATTTTAAAACTAAGTATAAGACTTTTATGTATGTATGTATATAAGTCTTACTTAAGCCGTTGCAGTTTTTATATTATTATTGTTTTTCTTAAAATTTTAAATGTAAGTGCTTACAAATCTTTTATATAAAGTCTTATACTTTGGACTTATTGCATGAACAGCTGATGTAGCAACTATTACTACTTCGTTTTTTGCTATATTGTTTATTAGCTCTTCCTGTTTTTCTAATTTTAAATCATGTTGTTGATATTATAAAACTATTATGTGTCAGTATAAGACGGTGTACAAATCCTAAAACAAAAATATAAATTTTTCTTTTTCTATCTATCTCGTCTTTCAAAGTTATCAGTGATGCTTGGGCTATTGAGTAAGGTTTTCTTCTGATTCTCTATATTATCCTGCATGTGGTACACAGGTGATTGCCCCTTAAAAACTTTCGTAAAGGCAATACCCTAAATCAAGGGTGTACATTTATATAAGTAAATCTAATTAACTCTCATTGACCGATATTGATAGCCATTTTTTCATTTATAATTTACATTAACAATAAAATGAAATATACTCTATAATTATAGAAATTTCATTATGAGTTCACAAAACTGTTTCATCACACTCTTATAAACTTGATACTTCTACTAGAATAAGTGTGCATATCTAATCAAACATTTACACACACACCAACGTTCCCGTAATTCTTATATTATTATTTGTTTGAATGTTGTTAGTTACTGCATCAGATTATTATTGTTTTGTGATATTTTATTTCGTTAATTTATATGCTAAAATATTAATTTTTATATAAACAAATTGTGGCATTTGCAGTATTTTTGTGTTGGCATTGGTTTATTGCCGTATAAATAACCAAAAGTTTAAACAAAACAGTTTTTCGTATGGGCGTTCAATTTATCGTCTATATACGTAGATGTGGGAAATAGCTAATAAATTTATTAATCCAAATATTGGAGTAAATAAATTTTGCAGAAAAGTAAACAAATGCCATATGATAAATTATAATATTGATGCAAATGTCCTGTTGTGTTTAGAACGCTGGCAATAGTATAAGACTTTTCTCTTATTCATATAAACCTTTCATAGATTTATTGAAAATGATTTTCAGGATTCCGTTAGTTATTTTAAACTTGAGGGTGGTGTTGGCTACTAAGCAAATATTGACTTGGGGCCTGGGTTCAAACCCCGGCCAGAGCAAGTCAACCAACATCTTTAATTTCTCTAATGTACGTTAGTATGGCATTGTATTAATTGTTATCGGACTATTTAAGTGATGAAGGCATAGCACTGGTCACTAAAAAACTGTTCCGACAGCGATAGATGATGTTCCAAGCTAGTGTACACAACATCGCCCTCCTTCGTCGGTTAACAGAAAAATTGGCGAAGTAAAATAATTAATAAAATGCCTGCTAATACAGCTTAACAAAGTTAATGCGTCTACTTAACCCCGGAGGCGCCTCAACACTGCCTTAAAAATTAACATAACGCGCAAAGCAGAGCTGTGAAAGATTTAAGTCTTCTAAATTTTCAACATCTATCTTCTCTACCCTATCCCTCTCCCTGAGTTCCGGCACAGTGCACTGCATACGTAGGGGTCATCCCCTGAGTGCTGGGCCTAATTAAAAAAAAAAAAAAGAAAAGACAGCGTCAGTCAGCTTCAGTAATTTTAATATTAAAAAGTTGCACTTAGCGGAAAATTCCAGGGATGACGTACAAGGTCAACCGTGTCCTATATTTTTATTTGAATCATTACTATCGTAACTTCAGATTTATTTTATGTTATATATGACCTACTCGAATTTAGGTCGAGCTGATAAAAATGAAGCCCAACTCTTTCGAGTTTTGACTATGCAGTATAACACTTTTGTACTGCATGAATTGAATATTCGACTTTTAAATGTTTGTCAGTTATAAACTTTCATTGTTTTTATTTTAGTATTTCTTTGCTCTTCATATGTATTGGTAAAAATTCACTTGTGCATTTTTAAATACCACCTCGTTTATTACTGTTGGTTTTTATTGCTATTTCCTGTTCGCATCAATATTGTATTTTTTTTTTGCATATCCGGCAGCTTGTTTAACAATAATGGTCGAATAAAAATTTTATTAAAGCCATATTGTTTTTACTTATACAAATGTATAGTTATATATTTTGTATAAACCAAAAAAACCGTCATTTACGAATCGAAAACTTTTAAATGGTTTCCTTTTTTTCTCAAATAGTTTAAAGTTTTATTGTTTATATCCACTAAAATTTCATGTCTTTAAACTATATTTAAGTTTTTGGCAGTCCTTTAAAGTTATTTCGATTGTCAAACTTTTCAAGACTTTTGAAAATAAATAAAATGAAGAAAATTTTTAAACTTAAGGTTTTATAATTTAATGCAAAACAGAAATGACGAAAGTAAGTCAAAATCAAATTGCAAGTAAATAATTGCAGAATTAAAAAAAATAAAGTTTTAAATTAAAAAAATAGTTTTTGATATTAATGTCAATTATTTAAATTATAGTTTTTCATTTTTAGTAACTTTTATATATATATATATATCAATCATTTACTCGTAAGCCCAAAAGTATGCTACTGATTTGTGTTTCTAGTTTTTTTTTTTATTGTGCAGGAAAACTTTACAAATCCTAACAAAAATAAACATAAAAATTGTCATCTATTATTTTGTACACTTCTAACTTGCTTAAAAGCCTCCAAGTAGGCAAGAGTTTTACTTTTCTGTGTATGTACTTCTGTGATATACAACCAGGAAGTTTTAGAAAAATATGCGAAAATATTTACAAATATATTTAAAAGTTGTTATAAAACACCAAGCCAAAGTTAGTTATGGTTGTAACATACATGTATGTATGTGTATATTATAATCCCTAAAGTAGGCAATGGAAAATAAAATATCCTATTTATTATTATTTTTTTTATTTTTTTTTCATTTAAACCTTTTGTGAACTTCAAGTTGTTTTTTTAGTTTTTGCAACTTAAATGGATTCATGCTTTAAAGCATTTGACTATTAACATGTGTCCTTGCATATGTTTTCTGTTGTAATATTTTTTTTATAGGATTTATTTATACTAAATATTCTTACATCAGACTAGAATGTAAATTTAATAGATCCAATAAATATTTTATAGAATTTATTTGTTATGCATTCTTATCTTTTGGTTATCAAGAATAATGTTCCGCGACGAAAATCGCTTACACAGATTTAAACAAAAATCGATTTGATATGAAATGTCCTCTTTAAATTAGGTATTAAGTTCGATAATTGCCTGCTTTTAGGGGCCTAAAATTATGCAGCCATCATTCTTTTATAAGGCTTAATTTTTTCGACATTCTTTTTAGACACACTATTGCTGAAGTTATAAATTTAATTTTCTTATAATTATAATTTTTATTAATGTTTTTGTTATTCAGTGCCTCTGCTCCAAGTGAGAATATAATACATAATAACTTCATCTTTTGTCATGCTACTTTTCTTTATTCAAATTAGTTTCACGAACGTTGCTATGACCAATAATCTGCGAAACATTATTATTGTTACATATATTCTTCTATATTTTTATTAGCAAAATACCGTTTGTACTTTTCTATACTAAAAACATTTATTTTCATTCCTATAAATATATAAATAAAGGATATTATATCCTTTGAAACTTCCCAGCAATAATTTATAAGCATGTATATATATACGGCATTTACTTTGACATTTTAATCGTTGCCATTGCATTGGAGGTTAGTACTTACCACTTTGGCTTACAAATAACAACTTAAAAAATATTTTGAAATCACTGAGTACACTGCTGAGCATCATTGAACTCATATCACTTCAAAGTTATTGTTATGTTTTCGAATAATTTTTCTATTGCTTAGTGATTTCGTTTCAGGCCTAAAACTTAAAACAATAAAATTAAATTTACTTTGCTAAGAGTTATACTGCTGATTAGCTGTTTATTAAGTGCCCCGGTACCACTATCGGCCCAAGAAGAAAATAACTTCCTTCTCATATTTACTGGCGAATAATTGGTTTAAATACTCTAAAGTAATGCAGATAGTATGCAGTTTCTGTCAAAAATTCATTTCTTTTTAGTACTAGTAATTAGTTGTTTATTAAAGTTGATGCTAAAGTAATGCAGACGATATGTAGTTTGTTTTCAAAAGTATGTTGTTTGGGTATTGGCAACACATTTAACAAGTTTTTGCTGGTCTTAAAACACACACATCTCAGTTAAAATATATATTTTAAATTATAAAAATGGGAAACTAATAAGTACATACATACAAGGAAACACACGCACACAAACTTATACGCAATATGTAAAGTTCAGGCAAACATGAACTTTAGATTCGAACTAATGTTGTACTAAAATATTATTATTATTATAATATTTTTCTAATCTAGGCGCACGGTAGTGCGCTAGGCCTAGTTCGGCCACACAGTGTGTATATTTACACGAAACCATTCGAGCTGTTTTTACCCCCCTCATAACTCCTCTTGTACATAATATAATGAAACTTAAAACATAAGGTCT
The DNA here is from genome assembly GCA_947311025.1 of Lypha dubia. Classification (NCBI taxonomy): domain Eukaryota; kingdom Metazoa; phylum Arthropoda; class Insecta; order Diptera; family Tachinidae; genus Lypha; species Lypha dubia. Next base: position 3,630,389 of record OX371262.1, on the reverse strand, counting down.
CCTCACAGGGGTGACCTCACAGTTCTACCGTAAAAGCTTCCCGAGATATTAAGGTTTGAAAAGTCCATATTTTAGAACATATTAACTCACTCACTGGCTTACTCATCAATATTATTGGGCACTTCCAGTATAGCTAGAGAGCTGAAACTGTGTACACAGGTAGGTATTGGTGAGAAATTAACCAGAAAAATCTTAAAACTGGCACTTTCCACCCGGGGGACTAGCGTGCCCCTTCTTTGTATGGGGCACTTCTAGTAGAGCTAGAAAGCTTAAATTTGGTACACAGGTAGGTCCTGATGAGAAATTACCGAAAATTATTTTTAAACGGGCACTTTTCATCTAGGGGGACTATCATGCCCCTTCTTTGTATGGGGCACTTCCAGTATAGCTAGAAAACTTAAATTTCGTACACAGGTAGGACCTGTTGAGAAATTAACAAAAATTATTTTTAAACGGGCACTTTTCACCTGGGGGTATTTGGGATCCCCTTCTTTGTATGGGACACTTCCAGTATAGCTAGAAAGCTTAAATTTCGTACACAGGTAGGTTCTGATGAGAAATTAGCAAAACTAATTTTTAAACGGGAACATTTCACCTGGGGGGATTAGGGATCCCTTTCTTTGTATGGGGACCTGTAAGCTTGGCAAAATTTTTTTGCCTTTCTAATATGGGAAAAAATTCTTGGAACAACATTGCCAAGCTTATAGGTTGCCTAGAAATAAGATGGAATTGTACCTATCAAGAACTTGGTTCTTATTTTGACCGCATTACTTTTTACGGCCGAAATATTTTGGATAGGAACTTGGACTTATTTTCACATTTGTGTTTTTGTGCGGATAATATTTTCAAGCAAACAAATTAATATGTATAAAATTTTATGCAAATTTTTTGTTGTACACAAGTTTTATTTTATGAGATGATACGTTTTCTGTAGTATACACTGGAAGAAATGTGAGTAATGTTTTTATCATCCTAACAAATTTCATGAATTTGACTTAAAAAACAGCAGAGTTTTTCCAAAACTTACTAAATCCCTCAGAAAATAAATACTGGTGGTGCAAGAAAAAACTTAAGAAAGAAAAACATATATGGAAAGCGAAAAAGTAGTTGGCAAATATTTCCCAACATATAACGACATAGGGGCTTACTTAACTTTATTAACTTATAGTACAGTTGATATATTCATTGGCGTTTAATAACCTTCATTTTGATAATATAATAATTTAACCTAATTGTAACTTATTATTATCATATTTAAGCTTATTTTTTTTTTTTTTTTTTTGTGATAATTTTATTATTTATTGAATCTTTAATTATTAAAATTGAATTATCAATAAGTTTTTCAAATCTTAAATCTAAAAAAATATTAAATATAAGTTTAGCCAATGCTAAACAAAATTTTTAATTTCAACGGTTAATTTATGTTGTTTTACATCTCTCGTGTACGGCTGAGAAAAAGAGTATCCCTCCTTTTCAGCCGGGTGTGGCCTCTATAATTTAAAATATTGCGCGCAAGTACATTTGGGTGCACCTCAAGTTTTTTTATATATTTTTTAGCGTTTATTGAAAATACTGTCTTCACCAACGGAACATCTAGGTCTTTATGAATCCGATGATTTCTGACATACCAGGGAGCTGCTGTAATTGTACGTAGAATTTTATTTTGTCGCCTTTGAATTTTTTCGACATTTGATGCTGAGGCAGTGCCCCATAACTGGATTCCATAGAACCATATTGGTTTCAGGATCGCGTTGTATAATAGTAGTTTACAGTCTAGGCTTAGTATAGAATTTCTTCCAATAAGCCAATTCATTTGGGCTGCTTTTAATTTCATTTGTGTTAACTTTGCGTCTATATGCGATTTCCATGTTAAACGACGATCAAGATGAACGCCTAGATATTTGACAACAGTGTGTTGCGGTATGGTCTCGGTGTTAATTTTTATAGGCGGGCATGTTTCCTTGCGCAACGTAAAAGTTACGTGCACACATTTCTGCTCGTTAACTTTAATACGCCATTGTTTGAGCCAATTTTGCAATTTGGATATATACCCTTGTAAATTGCGGGAAGCTTCTACAGGATTTTCGTGAACGCTTAGAAAAGCTGTATCATCGGCAAATGTTGATGTATGAATGTTATTGCTTAACGGTAAGTCAGAGGCATATATTAAATAAAGTAATGGACCGAAGATACTGCCTTGGGGAACTCCGGCTTCGATCGACTGCGGTGGGCTTAAGAAATTGCCTTCCCTAACTACAAATTTTCGTTCACTTAGGTAGCTTATTAAAAGCCTAGCAATGTTTGCGGGTAGATTTTGCGTTAATTTATGTATAAGACCTTCGTGCCATACTTTATCGAAAGCTTGAGAAACATCTATAAAGAGCGCAGAGCAATATTTCTTCTTTTCGAAAGTGTCTCTGATAACATTCACAAGTCTGTGAGTTTGTTCAATTGTGCTATGTTGTCTGCGAAAACCGAATTGATGATCTGGAATGCATCCGCTTCTAGTCACTATAGGCATCAGCTTGCTCATATACAGCTTTTCAAATAGTTTTGAAATGTTGGGCAATAAACTAATAGGCCGATAGGATTCAACCTTCGTATGATCCTTGCCGGGCTTTGGTATCATAATAATCATCGAAACCTTCCATTCTGCAGGATAGTATTGCAGCCGTAGAATACTATTAAAAATGAATAGTATAATTCTTTTTGCAATATAAGGCAGTTGTTGAAGCATTTTGTTGCTTATTTTGTCGACACCTGGGGCTTTTTTGGTGTTAAGACTAGTGATGGCCTTTTCAATCTCCACAATGTTAAATCTTAACGGTATTTGTGGTAAAGAGATGACTGGTGGCAGTTCAACAATATCAGTAGAAATATTCGGTGTAAATACATTTTCTAAGTGCTTAACAAAAAGAGCACCTTTTTCAGCATCAGTTCTTGCCCAGTCACCATTCGAATCTCGTAACGGAGGTTTGCAAATCACTGGCCTTTTAAGTCCTCTAGCTGCACGCCATAGCGAATAATCTGTTTGTGGTGTTGCATCGAGTTCTTGAAGAAATTTTTGCAGCGAAGCTGTTTTTTGTGTTTGTAAAACTTTTCTGAGCTGTTTGGTGCTTATTTAACAGTTAAAAATATGTGCAAGAAATGAAAAACAGTAAACAGTTTATAGTTTAAATATAATTTGTATGTAGATGTGTTTATACTCACACAAAGATAATCAGGTCTTTGCATAAGTGTGAGTTTCAGTTTATGATGAATTTTCACGCTTTCAGAAAAGGCATTATAACATGCAATACAAAAAGAAAAGAAATAACCCCATAAGTATGCCACTTAATACTAATGCTTTGCTACAGACACTCTCTCACTAACACTTATTAAATTTCCTTACCATACATGATTTGATTGCATAGAATCTTTCTCTTACTTGCTGTATGTAACACATACTCGTAAACTGCATGATTTAATGGTAAATACTATTTTATACTTACAACACTTGTGGTTGCACACACACACAAATACATACATACAGACATGCATGCATAATCAAGAATTAAAAATGTTGCTGCTTTATATAAAACCCTTATTACCAAGATTATTTAAAAGAAAGAGTGACATTACACAGCACAACATTCAACTTGTTATCTGATAAAAAAAAATTTCATATAATTTTTTTTTGTTATATTAAACACAAATAGACAATTACAAAAGGAGACAAATAAAATTAGAACTAAAAAGCATTTTGTCAAATAGAACACAAAGAAGCGACAAATGAAATGATACACATGTTTTAAGAAAAGGAAAGGATACCGAGAAACACAGGCAATTAAGGCCAAATAATATCTCGTAGGAAAATTATTACATCAGTGTGTTGTAATTTTTATAATTCCCGAAAAGAAAGCAGATACATACATACATATATTCGTTTTCACCTTAAATTATGCACAATTTTTAACCATGATTTCCCCTGAAAATTGTTTTTAAATCAAGCAAAATAAATGATAATGATTTATTTTTCACTAATTGTTGTTTCCATTTCTTTTTTCGTTTGTTGGTAAAAATTTAATTTCTTTTGTTGGTTGTAGTGGTAAAAGACACAATGTATGTATGTGTGTATATACAATCATGCATATGTAAATATTTATTTATATATGCATCCATGTATATTATTTTATTTTTTTTTTAATTTATAAAACAGTCTTAGTATTCAACACAATGATGAAGAAAAAAATTGGAAATAAATTTAATAGAACTAAGCACCATGTGTGTCTACACAAGACAGTACCGTACATGGTACCAATTAGGGAATTCTATTTTAAAGAGAATATGAAAAATTTTAAAAATTTCTAGTTAAACAAAAACATTTTTTCAAATAAAGAACATTCCAAAGATCATTATATGCAAGCAAGAAGACTATTAGAAAGAAGAAAAAAGGAACGGTGGCATGTAATAATGCCTCATTTAAAAAATGTTTGTAAAGCGAAATGCATTACACCTATACTTGCTTTGTTTGAGTTTATAATAATTCGTATGAACTTGCACATAAATACAGTTCTTTCTGTGATTTTGTTGTTGAAGTAATTCTTAGAATTTAGTTTTACATAATTTTAAAATATAATGGTTTTTATATTGTATGTATTTTGTAGTCAGTCTCAGAAATGTTATTCTGAATAAAGTATGAAGAAAACCAAATAACAAAAAGGTGCATTCATTTATTAAACAATTTAATAGGGGGGAGCTCTAAGTCCTCTATAAAATAAACCAACAAACTTATGTTTTCAATTCGCCGCAGTACCAACATTATTTTTTATTTCTTAATATTTTATATTATTATTACGAATAAACGTAATTATTATTTGAACTTATATTGATGTACATAAGCAAAGTAATATTATCAGGCTCAAGTTCAGTTTTATTGAATTAATGAAAATCCAAAATTACTAAGAGTTTTTTTATGTTGAAAAATATTATTATTTATATCCAATCAGTTTTTAGCAGAACGTATCAGTACCGATTTCAAGGCCGCTACACCTCTCATTAGCGTTCAATTGTCCATCTTTACAATTTTCGTAAAGTGGATACTAATGGGGAAGACTATCAACTAGTTAACTAAGTTTTCAACAGAAATAGAATACGAGAATTAATTTAATTCATTTTACCCATCACTAGTTGGTAATTACTAATAATCAACACAAATTCATAGCCCGTTATCATCAAAGTATTCTACTTTATAATTTAACGTTTTTGTTGTTTTTACTCTATATTAGGGATATTCACATATTACTGTGATCCTTATTATTAGGGCATGTATAGCTCGTGCCCAAGCGGAATTAATATTTTATATTATTATTACGAATAAACGTAATTATTATTTGAACTTTCTTTATAAGATTAATAAAAATTCAAATTAAGAAAGAAATATTTTCAATGAAAAAAAAAGGATTTAAGTTTTTTCTTTAAAAAACCAAATTGGGGAATTTTCACCTTTTTCTTAATTACTATTTTTGTGGACAACTGCCCTCACAAATATTATTATATCGATGGCTTAATATATAAATGTCGTGTATTGTTTTTTTCATAATAGGTTTATTTTTCACATGTTCTGGTAGACAATACGACGAATAAAAGATATACAGTAATTAAAAAAAGCCCTAACTCATTTAAAAAACTAAAACAGAATTGAATTTGTTGGCTGTTTTAATAAAAATCTGCTTCAGAAAAAAAATTTTTATTATTTTTTCAGATTTTATTGAGTTTTTCCTTCTCCTGTAAAGTAGCTAAAAGTTGTGATACGACCTTTCTATATTAAGCCATCGATATATGTATGCATGTATCTATGTATGCGTGTGTGTAGATGTCATGCAGCTACAATATTTTTAACAAAGTAAAAGTACTTGGGTACTTTTTACTCATCATCATCAGCATCTATGTACATGCATCATCTCAAGGATAAGCAGCATCACTTCCTGACATTGCAATTCTATTGTTCAAATAGACTCACATACATAAATACACATACACTTATACCTCATGCTGCACAGTTCATGGGTAACACATATGGTTGTAAAAGTTTTAATTTCAAAGTATATGTGACTGTAAGATCATATGAAAAATTTTAGGGGTGGTACACAAGTGAGCGTTAGCTTTAACGAAATGTAAATATATGAAAATACACAGAATATTTAGTGGCATTACATTTTGTACGGACTGAGTAGAGCTCAAAAAAATATATAAACACACATACATATGTATGTATGTATGTATGTGTAGTTTTCTTTTTAAAAAAAAAATATTTGTCATCTGTGACATTTGAAAGGACAAACGTTAAAGAAATTTAGAATATTGTAGGCTATGGTGGGAGAGAGAGTGAGAGAGTGGGAGATGTAACGTAAAGGCATGCTGAACTGTATCGTATCTAGTGGTTTACCCAACCATAGTATTTTTGTATATGTACATATATACGCATATATGTGTGTGTATGGATGTAGTGTGCAGTATATGACCAGAGGACAGAGTTTGGGTGTTTGCATGTGCTAAACATCTTGTATCGAGTGCATTCTTGCATGTAAATTTTATTTATTTGCAAATGGTTCACAAACTATTGTCGAACAAAAGATTTGTTGTTGCACATTTTCTTTTCAACTACTTCTTGTGCAAAAAGTGTTTCAGAGTGTGTGCTACTCACAACAAGTATGTGTATGTAAAAGCTTGTGCTTACAGACGAGTACATACATATATACCTAAATACATACATATTTAGAAGTGTGTTGTACACACATTTGTTTGTTTGCTTAATGGTTTGTTTGCATTTGAACTTGTACTGTTTAAATTGCAAATAAAACAACACAATTCATTTTTTGTGCCTCATTTAAGTTTCAAGGAGTTTTATTTTTATGATTCTGGTTTTTCGTATTCGTTATTGAAATGTTGTACTATTATAAAATTATAATAGGTTTTCTCTACTCTTGTATCCATCTAGAAGAAAAATAAAAACTTTTGTCAACTCAATTTGTATAGTTTTCTAGGAATTACAAAAAATGCGTTTTTGTTTTTATAGGAAGCTTTAGCAGTTAGTCAAACAAATATTGTAATTTGTATAATGAAATTAAAATAAGTCTTTTATGGCAAATTAGCATGATGATAACATTTTTTATAAAGATTTGACATAAAATATATTTTTAATACAAACATGACGCGTAAAATACGATTTATTGGGAGGTCTTTAGCATTTACTGGGGAAAAAATACGAGATTAGTTAGTTAACGGCTTTGAATTTAGGACTAAATAAAAAAAATTTAGATTCTGTCATGTCACAGAACTCACTTCCGATCAAAAGTGCTTTCAATTCCGAAAGTTTAGTTTTTAGAAAACGAAAAACTAAAATTTTGTTTTAATCAAACTATTTTTAAAATTCATTATAGAATAAACAATGAATATTTTTACTACCTTCATCTTTGAAGTAAAATAATAAAAAACGTGCATACTTTTAGAAGCTTTGCATCTTAATAAAAAAAAAACTTAATCTGAGTTTTGCCGGTAAAATCGAAATAAAAAATAAATAGAATCGGAATACTCTAAATCAAAAAGGATGAGAATACAAAGCCATCGAAACAAGAAGCATTGGCTACCATAAGGCGCACTAAACAACATTTGGCAATATGTGCATATGGATATATTGTCAATCTTAAAAATATTCCTGTCTTTTCATCACTTAAGTGCAGTTTCCAAAAAAAAAAAAGCAATCCATAGAAATTTTCTACACCAATAAGTTCTTGAATTTGTTGATAATTTTAGTTAAAAAAAATAGAAACTTAATTTTGTTTGATTGTATGTATTCACAAGAATCAACAATAAAATAAGAGAAAATATTTATCTTCAAATTATTATTAATTTTACAAAAGTAAAACTCTCCGAAAATATAACATTTAAAAAATCACATTTAAACTTCTAAACTAACCACCGATTGTGCTCGTATTTTTATAGAAAACCAAAAACTTTCTTAAATAGCTTTTTTATATTCCTTTAAATAAAAAAAAATTTTGTTTTTATTTATTTTCTTTTTAGCGTTTATTTTAGTTTATGAAATGAAAACTATATATTGTTGACTTTATGCCGCCAGCGCCAAAAATAACGCAAGTTTTTTTATTCGAAAGAAAAATGCAAGCAAATGAAACTGAAAGTAAAATAAAATACAATAGATAATTTATTACTGCAACTACAAGAGAAGTTAAGGTACAAACAAGCAAGCTTAACTACAAATGATTTTGTTATTTCTACAAGCAAACGGAAAAAGTAACATAAATATATATATAAAAATTAAAATTTCTGCTTGAAGCTACTAGAAACAACAAGGTAAGTTTACATTAATATTTTTCATAATAAATGCCCTACATATCTACAATATTTTAGTAATAATTTTATGTAAAAAAAAAAAAAACAAATGCTAGAGGCATATTTCAAAGTTTATAAGTTATATCTCTATTATATCATGGATGGCCCTGCAAAGTAGGCAAAAATTCTGTGGGAGAAATAGTTTAGTTGTTAAGAAAAAAAATTCAATGTTTTTAAATTAAGTTTTTAATAACAAATTACGTCACGGGGTCTTTAAAAAAAACAAATTTTTGATAAAAAAAAGAATTTTGCAAACTGCTACATTCTTAAGTTGCGCACCAAGTCTGCCTGCCGTGCGACTGCATAAAACAAGAATTCGTATTAATCGATGATAAAAGTATCAATTCTCACTTGCAGTTTTGAATTTTTCTTCAAAATTTTAGTATTTAAACTGAAGTCTATTTCTGAGGATCTCTGAGGAATTTGGGATATATGGAAATATTTTCTTTGCCTTTCATTTGCAACAATTGGAAAACGTAGCCAAGGGTTCATACTATTCGATGTTGTGACTCTCATTCTCAGTTGTAATTTTGAGTTTTTCTACAAAATTTTGAAAATTGAACTGAAGTTAGTTTCTGATATTGTCTAAAGGATTTTCTACATACGATTGGCGCGACTAATTAAAAACTAGACCTGTTACGAAAACTGAATTTTCGTGATAGAAGAACGCACAATTAACGCTTTAATTTCTTTACCGTCCTTCGCAGACATTAAAACCTGAATTGGATTGTTACATTTTGGAATAAAAATTACTGGCTTTTGATCGTTAAATCGCTGCTGATATTGCAACATTTTCCTCTTGTTTTAAAAACCAGTTATAAAGCATTTTTTCCATTCTTGGGTATTCAGCTTTCTTTAAGGTGCAGACAAGGTTTGCCAAGGCCAATTTCTGTCGTACATACTAATTTTTTAAGGGATTTTCTTGCTTTATAATGCGGTAAACCGAAGACTTATGCAACTTGTAATTCACATAAATTAATTTTTTGACAAATCGTTGGCTTTAAAATACGTCGAACTTTTCCACATATTATATATATATGTGTTTAAACAACAAACGACAGGAATAAACGAACAAAATTTAAAATCAAAATCATTAAACTGATCTTAACTTTTGACTATTGAGGTCTGGCGTCTGTGAAAACTTATGGTTATTGTATGAAAAACATTTTTCTTGGAACATTTTAGCCTGTTGTATCACTGTTTAGGTTTCTCCTCCTTTTTCAAGAAAAAAAAATACAAAACAACCGGTTAAGTGGAAAAATATAGAGAACTTAAATTTTCCATGAAAATTTTCTTCGTAGTGTTTTGCATAAGAGTACTATGCACAACTTATATGTACATACATATACCATGAAATCGTTAATTACGATACAATTACTTGCCTGGCCTCTAGATCGATTTATATACTACAAAATTGTTTATATTAAATATCCTAAAATTATGAAACAAGTTATTTAAACAAATTTAAAAAAAATTAATTTAATGCAACTACTTGCCTGAAATTTTATTTCATGAAATTAAATAAAGAATTTCTTATAGAAGAGCAACATGTAAAACATTTAAGATTTTTAATGCCCTTCAAATATGCCTTTTATATCTGTGCTTGAAAATTTCAATAGAAACTCGAAAAAATCAATAAAACATGAATAAAATTATCTTTGTGAATAATTAATACAAAGCAAAAAATAAAAATGTTCTTGTTTTCGTTGTTAAAAGAGGATTTAAGCCGGGTGTTTTACACTCGTTGCTGAAATGTAGTTTTGTTAAATATTAAAAAAAAAATAAAATTAAATATTTTACTTGACGAATTTTTTTTTTTGGTCTCCCAAAATTATGCTTCACTTTTTTAAATGCTTAGAAATTTCGCAATAATTCAAAATTAAATTGACAAACATTAAAGGTTCTTGTTTTTCGCCTTGAAAATCCATGAAAAATCTCGATATTCAACCACACGAGGAACAACGGCGACCAAAAGGGATGAATAGTAAAACTAATAAAATTAATTTAATATTTCTAAGACTTTTTCTCTTTTATGTTAAAGAAAAATAACTTGTCTTTTAAACGTTTTTTGCCTAAACGGTTTACAAGCATTTTTTTTACATATAACGGGCGGATGTGCACTCTTTTCGTTGCACTTCAATATAATGTAAATACCATTTCCTTTTAAATGTAATGGAAACTAGCACGATGTGGTTGTATGTGTGTGCGAGTATGAATTTTAATTCAGTTTACAATTGGCAAAGAGAATATTATGAATAAATAATCTGTAAATAACTGGGAGCAAACAATTCAAATGCAATAGATGTTTTTTATTCTCACTGAAAACAAAGACAAATGACCTTGCTGGTTGTTTGATAATTGTTCAAAATAACAACTTGAATTTTTTTTTTTATTTGCGGCCAGTAAATAAATGAGAAATGTAATTGCACTAATAGTTCATCAAGTTAGAAATAATTAAAAGGCAACATGACGTACGATTAATATCGATTAAATTGACATGCGGAACAAATGGTGGAACAAACTCATACGCGCACACTACAGGACAATATATTTCAATCAATTTTGTTTGTAACGTATTAAAAGATGAAACTGTATTTTTATACTACAGAATTTAGTTGTATGGCATTTTAATTTTAAATAAGTTTTTCTTATTTTGTATTTCTTTTATAAATATTATTATTATAATTATAAATATATATTTTCTAAATATGTACTCAAATTCACTAAAGAAAACTTAGCGTAACACATCTCTTAAATGCAAAATAAAGTAATAAAATCTGATTTCGTAGGATATTTTACTACTAATTATACCCTATTTATAGGTTTGTCATTCCGTGTGAAATTTCCATAATATTCATAAGAGACGCGTAAAGTATATATGTTTATTCTGGCTCCTTATAGATAGGAAAGTTGAATGAGCCATAGCCGTCTGTTCCCTCTATCTGTACATGAAATCGGTTTTCTGAAGCCACCAGAAAAGTTAAAGACTTAAAGTTGAAAGAAGAAAATAAAAGGTTTTTTAAATTGCAAATGGTGGGCATTCCAAAACCCAGGCGCCCATAATTTATATATATTGATTCCTATGGTTCCAAGTTGGAACAAAGAGCCGTAAATTGTGGTTTCTGTAATCAGAAGAGTTTAAGATGAACCGATGATTAGCCGATCGCATCCGATTTTGGTACCGGGATTGCCGATTGTAGCATCCAGAAATGCTGTTTTTGTTCAACGAATTGTTGAGATTGGCTATTGAGTGGCGCCAATTACTCGCCACGCCGTTCTAAGGATCATTGGCAACTCGGGTGATTACAGGTGCTTTAAACGAGACCCCCCGAGACTCTCCCCTTGAGACCGCTGAGTTGTCCGCGACTGCTTATTTTATTCGCAGCATCCCAACATATCTGCTGGGGTTTCCACTATCCGCAACCCGTGGACGCGTCTGATAGCATTCAGCTATGCTTCCCGAGGTAGTAAGTAACATGTAGTATGTAATTTTACACATTACATGCTACTTAGCCACCACTTGGCAGAGCCCATAATTTGCGGGTCATTTAATAATTTTTTGCGCCCTTTTGATATGGGTAACACTCAGTAATTGGCCAATTAGCAGAACTAACCATTCCTGGAGGCATAGAGAAGATTGTAGTCTCGAGGTCCATATGGAAAGAACGAGACTTAGGTACATCTGATCTACTGCTGGGTATGAATAGAATGGTTTTGAGAGTCTTAGTAGGCGACTTGACTGGCCATTGCTCGGTTAGAGCGAGGATAAGCAATGGAAAAATGCCAATCCGGATTTCTGTAGGATGTGTGGGGATGAAGAGGAGCCAGAAACTACAGAGCATATCATCTGTCATTGGCCAAGGCTGCAACGCCATAGGCAAAGATAGCTGAGCAAACGTTTCCATGAGGGCATTAGTGATATCGCGAAGTACAAATTTGCGGATATCCGGGGCTTTATCATGGGAATTAAGTAGCTGAATGATGGATGTTAACGGCTCTTTGTTTCTCCTTGGGCAGTAAGAAGACTAATTAGTCAATAAATTAAAAATGAAGGGAATCATAATGGATCCAATTGGCTCTCCGAGTGGATATGTGTTTCACACCACCCTTCCTAACCTACGATAATTACCTATAAAAATGACCCAATGTTCCCAGGGTGTAAATTTTTTAAGCTCCAAAGCAACTATATATGTACTTACATACATATACGATTATATTGTTTTTCTCACTATCAGAATAACTTATTAGGGTCCTCATTACTATTTTGTTTTTGTAGTGTGTGCAGTATAATTTTTAATATGAAAACGTTTAAGGTACAACATGTCGTATGATTGACACCGATTAAGTTAGATGGTATGTGGGACGTATAATTAATATTGTGAAATCGGAGAAAAGTTATACGCCACAGGGTCTCAATTTAAATAAACTTTTATATTTTATGTTGATATGTGTGCAAAATACATATGAGCGATATGCTTATAAAATTAACAAAAAAAAATATTATTAGTGCAACATTTCTCTAAGGAAATAGTTTTAGTAATATTTTCAAGCCTGCTAGTTATCAACTTTGTGCATATTAGTTGCAGGTGTAATTCATAAACGATTCAAAAAGTTAAAGTGCACAAAATTCGTTCATTAACGTCACAATAACTTTAATAATCGTTTATGAATTACACCGTAAGTCTTTTCAGCAAAAAGCAAATACATGTATACACACAAACTAGCATATTCCGTAAGTCGCTTATACAAAAACTAAAATATTCATTAAAGTCTATGTGAAACGATTTGTTTTTTTTTGAGCAAAAACCACAAAACTTCTAATTTCGATAATATGTTTAGAAAATTTTCTCAATTAAATTAAATTATATAATAAATATGAAAAAATTAAATAATCTCATGTCTGTTATAATTAAAAATTATGTGAATATACATTTTTTGTACGCAACAGAAGATGTACTTTAATTTTTATAACACCAGTATTAGTTAGAGTACTTGGTAAAATTAGTTTTATTTATTCCAAATCCAATTGAATCAGCTTGAAAGGTGGGGGGAAAAACCATAAAAAACTGTTTAGTTAATTATCAACATTAATTTGCAGGTCAACATAAAAATATAAATTTGTAAAGGATTAGTATAAAATTTTAATATAAAATTTACTAAAATCTAATTCAATTTCGGTTTAAATTTTTTTGAAATTTAATTTACAAACGATGTGAGTTAATTTATAATTTGCAATTAATAAATCCAAAAGAAATTGCACAAAAAATAATTTAATGCGATTTTACAAATGAATAGCGGAAAAAACCATGGAAATTAATAGTCATATTTTAACAAGTTACAACAAAAAGGTTTATAAAAGAAATTATTATCTAAATATGTAAACAAAGAACGATAAATACAACAAAAAATTATTAGTTAACAAGAAAGAGAGCACAAAAAGCTAGAAAAGTTAGAATTATATACCTTTTTTTCATTCATTCATTCATTCATACTTTGCTTCTATATAGTCATTAACAGAGATATTCAATTTGTTGCAAGTTAAATTCTTAATATTCCATATAAAATTGTAATATAAGTTGTAAATTACCTTATGTCGACTTAAGCATTTATACCTAATAGTCGCCGATTTAATGCAGTGGAAACATATATTGTAGATAAACACAACAAATATATACAAATGCATAAACAATTTTAAAAAATTTCATTTATCAGCAACGACTATTTTCTATTGTAGAAGAGATTATTCTACATAAAAAGCAAAAATGTTGCTATTGATAAGGAAGGCTTGTGCAAAATGTTTTGAAGATATTTAAACACATTTACAAGGCCAATTTGTGATAACTGCAGAGTAATAAAGCAAAAATTTGGTAGTCTAAAACGTGCTCTCCCAAAAAATTATGTATTTTGCTAACCAGTAAAAAAATCATTTGTTATTAACCAACTCAGTCTATACTGAGTTCCGTCCGCTATCGATAACGAAAATTTCTTTTTTCGATTCATGATAAATTCTTAAGCCAAAGTTACATTTTTGTTGAAAAAGATATTATTGCTTTTAGATATCTAATTATCTTACCGATAAAGATAAATATTTTTACATAAATTCTTTAATAACAATTAAAATTATAATGAAATTGAAATACTAAAGAGCTGAAGTAAATCGTAAATTTGGTCGTTTGTATACTTGACTTTGCATTCTGAAGTGGCTGAAGGGATACTTTGTAAAAAGAGCATCTTAGCGATAAAAAGTTTTGCAAAAAAAAATCTCTTATAGATTGTTAGCAGGAGAAGATTTCTACAGGCATAATTGTTTTGGAAATAGATTTTCTACGAAGAGCATAATTGTTAACAACAAAAAAAATTGTTATAGAAAAATTTTTTTATCGATAAATAATTATAGAATTTATAGAAACAAATTGTTGTTATCGATAGCTAATATGTCTTAAACAATAAAGTATTTCAGGAAGAAACATTTTTAAAGAAAAACATTTGTTATCGATTGAAAATATTTAAAAAAAAACGTTTTTCGATAATAAATATCCTAATAAAAAAATTGTTTCATCGATTTCAAATATTTTTTAAGCAAAAAATTAAAAAAAATGTTTTTATAGAAATCGTATTTTTAAGAAAACATTTTCTGCCGACAATAAATATTTTAATTGAAAACATTTTGTTATCGAAAACATATCGCACTGCTTCCTCTAAAGAGGGTCATCTCAAAATCTTTAAATTTTCACTTTTTGCAAGAAATCGATGTTCAGTGGCCATATCTACCCAAAATCTTACATCATTTTCTCCACTCTTTCACCAAAAAAATACACTTGTATCTCTCTTTGTGATAGAAAAGTATTAT
Organism: Lypha dubia; assembly: GCA_947311025.1. Classification (NCBI taxonomy): domain Eukaryota; kingdom Metazoa; phylum Arthropoda; class Insecta; order Diptera; family Tachinidae; genus Lypha; species Lypha dubia. The sequence goes on along the minus strand of OX371262.1, from coordinate 3,615,148 downwards.
TAAAAAAACGTTTTTTGCATCTACTGAAAATTTGTAAATTTTGAGTTGACGCTCTTTAGAGGAAACAGTGCGATATGTTGATCGATAACATAAGATTTGTTTTGTGAAAATGACGGAGAGAGACCAAAATTGCTTATATACATATAAATTAAAAGTTTTAACGAGTTAGCGTGTATCTGTTGTGTTCAGCACCAACCACCTTCTTTTTCTTTTTGCAATTTAATCTCTTCAATTATTATTTAATGGCTCAGTTATTCATTGATATAATTGCTGGTAAAATAGACATTTAAATTGGCCACATGCCACAATTTGTTGTGTCTCGTGGCTCTGGGTTAGTGTTAGACAAGTGTGTGTGTGTGTGTGTGTGTGTGTGTGCGTCCATGCATTCAAAAATGGTTATTTGTGTAAAGAGAATTGTGGTAGTGTTTGTGATTGATGTTTTCACATAAATTTCTACATCTCCCCTGTAGTTCAAGTGGCTGTCTCCGAGCTGGTTATAATACTAGCCCCTTTATGACACAACCAGTCCGAATGCTAGCCATATGACTGGCCTCTTTAACAAAGGGATGTCCTACGATGGGGTTAATTGTCACCAAGAGGCCACAAAAAGACAGTTCATAAGCCGGATCTTCTTGGCTTACCCTTAACTGTCTCCTTATACCTGCCAAACCACTCCGTGGTTTCGTCAAAAAAAAAACACAACAAATTAATTTATTAATTAAAAAGATAATAATAATTTATTAATATAATAAATAAATTTTGCTTTCAGCTATTTTTTTATTATTATTCGTATTATTTTATTTATCTTTATTCATCCTAGTCATCTTCATCCTGGTTATTCCCACTGCAGTACAATAATGTTCCTATAGCCCACTTGTAACTTAGTAAGCACTATTTTTGTAAATATATTTTGACTGTATTGAGAATTGAACTAGCAACCTTCCGACTGCTAATCAACATCTCAACCCACTCAGCTACACTCACTGGTACTTGTACATTGTACTACTTAAGCTATATGTGCTTAATGACATACATTTTTTACTATCCACCATCTGCGACACAAAAAGACAGCTAAGTGCCTGCACAAAGTGACAGTAAAATTTTCCACAGTTTTAGAACCAGTCTTCCGAGTATAGCATCAATGTGGATAGTTTTATAACCAGTCTTCAGAGTATAGGATCAATGTGGATAGTTTTATAACCAGTCTTCAGAGTATAGGATCAATGTGGATAGTTTTATAACCAGTCTTCAGAGTATAGGATCAATGTGGATAGTTTTATAACCAGTCCACATTGTATAGTACTGCCACTTTTGGAGTAAATTGTCACGAAAAAACTACAGGGTCATGTGTAAAATTGTGTGCAAACAGCAGGTACAAACACACACACACACACACACTCACACAAACTTTTCAATAAATTTTACAATTAGCAGGTGGAAATAATTGAGAACAAAGCAATAGAAATTGGATCGGATATAATGTGTATGTATACATACATATGTAATTAATATTCGTATTCATACAAAAAATTATAGTAGCCCTATTCACAGTTGTGTACATTTGATAAATTTGCAAATTTTATGCAATTGTAAATTAAACTTTTTGGCTAGGTTGCAAGACCTGCTGCAAATATGAAATTCACAGCTGATTGATAAATAGAAGAATTATTTGCTACTGGAACTTTGGTCTAAGCAATACATATCGTTACCATAATATAAAAACCTCTTAAGTCAATTTTTTTTAATCGCCATTTTTGCTTATAGCCATAACTTCCAATGTGGCGGCGACAGAAGATACGGCTTTTTACGTCGGCTCAGCCTTTCGATGACATAAAATCAGCTTAGTTCACTGAGTATCAGCTGTTGGTTGTTGGTATGCAAAATGAAGTGTTGCCTAAGTAAAGTAAACATAATTTAATGGTTTTAAGTGTTGCATATTAAAAAAAATACTTGGAATTGCATTGATGGATTGTGAATAGGGCTATTACGTTTGTGTGTATATATGTATTTATTTATGTATGTACATGTTTCAATCAACGTTCATGTTACTGTTTGTGCATGTTATATCTATCAGGTTTTCTTTTACAATTTTTGATTTTTACACTAGGAGACTATACATACACATATACATACATGCAGCATACATACATATGTATCTTTTTTATTTATTTATTTCATTTTTAAAGGTTCAATCAGTTATGAAACTGTAAAATTTTAATTATTTGCAATTGTAACACATATAAAAATAAAAAAAGTTGCATGACCATTCATACGTCTGTATCAATTTGTATCATAGTAACTGACAAATTTCTTTACACTCACATACATACTACATACAATTGTATTTACATTCGTGAGTATGGGGTAGTGATGTTACGAATATCAATTTTTAGTATTCGCGAATACGAATACGAATACGAATATTACTTTTAAGGTTTAGAGCCACATAATATTTCAAATTTAATTGGAAAAAATCCCTCCCTTTGCGTCAGTAACAATAAATTGAAAAAAACTGTTACACTACTTTAGGTATATATCATTATTATGACATTGAGATGCCGAATTCGAAGACCACTACTGAACATTTTATTTTACTTAAATACTTTCAGATCTCGTTTTTCGTACTCTGTTTGCACTTTTAATTAGTAATTCAGTGTTATTTGGGAGAACATATTTTCGCAGATTGCGCAGCCACATGTCTCGGTGGACTTTCACATGTTAAATTTTAGTTCTTCCATTTTTGAAGTCAAACATTCCTCTACTGAGAATTGATTACTAACTTAACATGATATGAATTTACATATTAGACTTTAACTTTTAAATGATATTAACGAAATATAATTTTCGTTTGTTTTTTTTTTATCTTGCGGCAAAGATAAAGGGCTTTCTTTCTTTAAATAAAAATTATTATAAATTAATATATTTTTGTACATTTTATGTACTTCTTTAAAGTTTTTTTGTATGATTTTTTTTTTTTTTTGGGAAAATTTGTGTGATAATTATTCGAGAAATATTCGCTTTAATATGGCGAATACGAATACGAATATCTTAAAATAGACGAATAGTCGAATAATCGAATACGAATACGAGTATTCGTAACATCACTAGTATGGGGTGCTTTTTAGTCCATGGCAGTGTGTGAAAAGTTAGCTGCTCATGCTTCCCTCGGCCGTACAAACTAACTGCCTATTTAACGATACCGATAGAGCTTTATCGTTCGTACAATTATATGTAATAAATTCTAAAATTTCGTGTCATTTTAAATCTAATTATACGAACGAAACAACTCTAACGACATCTTTGAACTGACAGTTGTATAGTTTATTAAAAATTTTTCTAACATATGCTGCATAGCTGCATAGTTACCATTTAAAAAGAGACAGGCGATATATAATCATCATAGCCGTCATATCGTTGAGGTTTGTTTATTTATTTTGACAGTTTTCCTTTCTTGTTTTGGTTTTAAAGAAATTCAATATATATGTACATATTTTACATATAAATTATTAACTGGGTAAAATATGTGTTTTATTCATTTTAAATTTATTCATTATGTATTTAATATGTTGGACACCTACAATATGGAATAATGAAACTTAGAGGGGTTTATCAACAGATTTCTGTAGTTTTTCACTGAACAAAATTTATTTTTTTTAATTAAAAATACACTCTACAGGTGCTTTTCTAAGGTCTGCCATGAAGAGTGTTGCTGTTACTTTTCACAAACAAAAATACCCAGTGGGGAATGTCAAGTTGATTCATCGTGAAAAATACCGACGAAATCTAATTTGTAAAAGCGAATCATACATGAAAATATCAACATGAGAAAGTCGCTCAAAAAACCATCAATGCCAAAATGATTAAATACAGTTTTTAATATAAAATAACATTTTTAGATTAAAGAAATTCCTGCGACAGCTCAATTTTCCTGGGTTTGGCTTAGACACCCTAAAATACATTTTTGCTTACTTACTTTTCATTTGGCTTCATTTTAATTTAATTTAATTTAATATAATTTATTCATTCTTATTTACGAAACCGAGCTTAAAAGCCATATTTGGTTTCACTAAAGCTACTACATGAGTTTTTTTTTATTAAAATTAACAATAGATATAATATATATAATAAGCAATAAATTTAAATATAATTAAAAAATAAGCAAAATAGGCCAAAATAGTGAGAAGAAACACACCAGAGGAAAATACTAAACTGGGGGGTTACCTGAACATAAAGCACATAATAACTTATTCTTATACGTGGAAACCGAAAAATCAAATGTTCTCATATTTGCTGGCAACATATTATAATCCCTTGCAACTCTTACAAAATATGATCTCTCCAGCAAGCTAGTTAACTTTGGAATAATAAGCTGCCTATTCCTATTGGATCTAGTAAATGCAAATAGATCAACAAGGTATAGTGGTGATTGTAATTTTTATATCCTGTAAAAGTGCAGTAAATTTCTAAATTTAAGAAAATCAGCGAAGGTCACACCTAAAAATTTGAAAACATAAGGTGATACATGCTGCCGTAATTTTAAAGAGTATACATATCTCATGATTCTATTAAATGCAAGCCTAACTTTTCTAACCAGGTAACCAAAAGTCCCGGAATAAACTTCCAGAGCATATAGGAAAACAGGCATAATTAGAGCATGAACAATCTTCGCTTTAACATGAAAGGGAAGCAACAAATTTAAACTATAAAGGATATTTTGTTTAGAAAAACTGGTTGGCAACACTGGGGCATGAGTGCTACTCTAAACAAATGGCGTTTATATAAATTTTATAATAATCATACTGACAGTTTTGTTTTATAAGTTGTTATGCATTCTTTGGAAAAAATTCAGTCAATCACCAGCAACAACGTAATAGAAGGCACAAGCTACAAAAACACAAATCAGAACAAAAAAAAAAATTATATAAAACAAAAAAGTTAACAACACTTTGTTTTGTTTGTATGTATTTCAAATCCTACACATCGCACACTGGCTCTGTTTGGAAAATGTCACAGTTGTTATAATAATAAATGCAAAATGTATTATAACCACTTTCTTTCAAGCCATCCGCAACATACAACAACAAACATTGAATGCATTGATAAGAAATATTTTCTTTGAATTTTGAACAAAAAATTATAAAAAAACGACGACGACGACGATATTGCTTTCCAAGCAATGTCCTCCGAAGTAGTTCTTAGTATGTCATCACCATCATTTAAAACTGTTTTTTTTTTTTTTTTTTTGCTATATTTTCTATCTGTTTGGCTTCAGATTAATTTGACAAGTATTTTATTGCTGCTGCTTCTGCTGCGGTACGTAACGACAGACATCAATGAAATACAAAGAGGATGGAAATAAACAGTTGTCGATTACAAGTGATTTGTTAAGCTACAATTGTAAATGTAAACTTTTATATTATGAAGTGTGAACAATAAAACAAAATCACTCACACCCACGCACACATAAGAGCACACATAATCCCCACACTCACACACTTTTTATAATTCCAAGAATTGGTTTAGCAACATTTCATAAACGTCTATCAGAGTGCAGGAAAATTTGTCAATGACATTGATTCTTTTATATAACAAAAAGAAAAATACATATGAATGTACATATGTGTATATGTATGTACATATACATACATACATATATGCACTATATATTTTAAACATTTTTATAACCCGATATAATTCATTTTTATTTTACTACCACAAACGATTAAAGGATCTTCTTTAACAAAAAAAAAAAAAAAAAATTCAATCGGACCATTAATAGCGGATTTATTATTATACGGGGGGACAATACACCCCTCCAATTTATTGGAGCAAACTTCAAGGATAACCCATTAAAAAAAAAATATTTTTGAAATGGGACATCAAATCGAGCAGTTGTAAGATAATAGATATTTTTAAAATTTAGGGCGGGGACCCGGATTTAACCCACAAAAAAATAAATGAAAGCAAACTACAAGCAAAAATTCAAACAACAAAAAAATTTAAATCGGTTGATAAATGCGATAATCAATACTTTACGTAGATCAACTTGCCCCTCCCATTTAAAAAAAAATATTTGAGAAATTGCGAGAAAATTCGATAAGAAAAAGAATATTAAAATTTGTCAGTACTCGTAAGTGGGGGAGTTGTGTGATAATATTTTTTTTTTTTTGTGGCAATTTGCCCCAATTTTCCACAACAAAATTGTTGGACTGAGCTGCAAGAAAATCTTTGCAAACAAAAGGACAAGAATTTTTAAGTTCGGAGTTATTCGATAATTAATATTTTGGGAGTGGCAATCACCATGCCCCAATTCAATAAAAAAAAATATTAAACCACACCAAACTGCAAGGAAACCCGATCAAACAAAAATATGGAAGTTTAAAAATCGCTCAATAAGTTGAAGGGGCTATACATGAAGATTTATTTATAAATAATATTTTGAGAGGGTAAGAAGACCATTTTTCTTCGATTTTCTTAAAAAAAATTTATAGGAGCCAACTGCAAGCAACAAGCTTTTTTTAAATTCAGTTCATAAATAATACGAGTTATGGAGGTTCAATCATGACAATAAACAAAATTCAACCAAATTGATAAGCTCCTTCTTTTTTGAAGTCTACTAAAAAAATAATATTTCCGTTGTACTTGTGGGTGTGAAAAGCCCACTTTTTTATATGAACTTATATTGTCGGCAGAACTCAATGTGTATGCAAAGTTTCATAAGAATCGGTTTAGTTTAAGTATGTAGTTCGCAAATGTAAACATTATATGGGCGTGGCAAAACCAAACTTTTCTAAAAATGGAAATTTACTGTCGGAGAAATTTACTGTGTGCAAAATTTTTTATAAGATTTGGCTAAATAAACGATAATTTCTTTTGTTCCACGAATAAATTGTGCGTGTAAAGTTTCATAAGTTTTGGATGAAATTTAGGAATTAATATTTACATTGCATGGGAGTGGCACTACGCATTTTTCTAAACATAAAATAATTTTAATGTAGACTCTCATTATGCATAAAAATTTTTCTAAGATTTAATTAGATTCAAGTTTCACAAACTGTGACCCGTAAACTTTTATAATTATAAAATTTTGTAGTCACATGAGCTCAACGTGTGTGGAAAGTTTTCTGAGAATCGAACTCATTGAAAAAATTTAACTTTTTGTATAGACATGATACTGGGGTATACTTTTTAATCGACTTCAAAAAAAAGAAGGATTTTATCAATTCAAGAGCTATAAAATGTTGTAAATGTTTGAACCTTCATAACTCCGGGTGGGTTTAGCAGCAATTTGATCCCTTCATCACTTGAAATATTCCAATAACAATTAATACAATGCCACACTAATGAACATAAGAGAAGTTTATGATGTGGATGACTTGCCCTGATCAATGATCGAACCCAGGTGTTAAGTCATAGTTTGCTCTATAGTCAACACAGTAAGCACTTCAGCTAAAAAAAAAACTTTTTAGAAAATTGGAGCCAGGGCATGGACTGTCCCACTTTTGTTTTTTAGCAGTAAACTCTTTTGTTATCAGATCTGATGATAAATTTCATTAGAATGAATTTAGTAAAAGTTTTTGTTTAAATTATTTCATTTGCATTTTCCAATTTTTATTTGAAATTTTCGTTCAATTTTAATTCAATTTAAATGCAAAACAAAAACTAAAACACATGTTTGCTCATAAAATTTACATAAAATTGTAGTGTCTTTTTATTCTAAAGTATAGTTTTCCATTGTAAATACGAGTGCAATTCTTTTTTTTGTTTTTGATGAAAGAATCAATTCTATTTAGACTGTTTTCTATTTGAAACAGGTAGTGAGTGACGTTGATGTGTGTGTGTGTGCAAAACTTTCGAATAGGTTTTATATGTATGAATTTGTATGTGTACGAGTAGTTTGTTTTTTTCATTTGTATTATTTTATCAAATTGCAGCATTTCAGGCTGAATAGAGTATTAAACACACACCATTTAACACAATAATGCAATTGAGCGTGAGGTAATGTAAAAATATGCAGGTAAAACTTGTACAACCGGAAATGCAATAGTATTTGCCTTAAAACTTTAAATATTTGAATAAGTTTACGTGAGTGTTTGCTTGCAGCCACACATACACGCATCAATATAAATAGTAACAGATGTTTTATTAGTTTTTCTAATAAATGTGTTTGCAAACGAAATTAAATTAAACTCATTTTGTTGGGGAAAAATATAAAAAAAGTTTTTAATTTTAATAACATGAGAAAGCACTGCTGCCACGACCACTGTTCGTATTTAATTATAGTTTTTTATCTGATTGTGTGTGTGAATGTGTTACTGCGAATCTAATCTTTAATTCTTAATAATCTTGTTACAATATTAAATTCTCTTAGTTATGAAATAAATAAATTCCAAGAATTTTGTTTATTGTGTGCTCGTATTATGTTTAAAAGAAATTTTTAGTTTCTAATACTTAAATGCACCTGGGGGCTTAAGATTCTAAGTAAAAGAAAAATGGAAAAAACCTTCTACAAATGCAGTGTGTGCACTGAAGCTTGAGCTGACTTGTTTTAATTTGAAAACCACAGCATTAGCTCACACATTATAAAAGACCATGTGTTCACCCCCTCCATCTCTTTCTACACACATACATATGTGTATACCATATAATGATAGTAATATCATCATAACTTGTTTATGTATAAGCATTACATTTACACAACTTATTCACATTAAAGTTTTTCTAATCTAAAAATAAAATCTGATTGTTTTTCATATACATACACATATACATATATGTGTACATATGTATATGTATGTGCTTAACCCTGTAGTTCAAGTGGCTGTCTCCGAGCTGGTTATAATACTAGCCCCTTTATGACACAACCAGTCCGAATGCTAGCCATATGACTGGCCACTTTAACAAGGGGATGTCCTACGATGGGTTTAATTGTCACCAAGAGGCCACAAAAAGACAGTTCATAAGCCGGTTCTTCTTGGCTTACCCTTAACTGTCTCCTTATACCTGCCAAACCACTCCCTTAAAAACCCCAAATCATTCCCTATTTTTTATGAAATAAAAGTCATTTTATAATTTATTTAACTTAAAAAAATAAAATTATTTCGTCAAAAAAAACATAACAAATTAATTTATTAATTAAAAAGATAATAATAATTAATTAATATAATAATTAAATTTTGCTTTCAGCTATTTTTTTATTATTATTCGTATTATTTTATTTATCTTCATCCTAGTCATCTTCATCCTTGTTATTCCCACTGCAGTACAATAATGTTCCTACAGCCCACTTGTAACTTAGTAAGGATGTGTAACATTGCACTATTTTTGTAAATGTATTTTGACTGTATTGAGAATTGAACTAGCAACCTTCCGACTGCTAATCAACATCTCAACCCACTCAGCTTCACTCACTGGTACTTGTACATAGTACTACTTAAGCTATGTGTGCTTAATGACATACATTTTTTACTATCCACCATCTGCGACACAAAAAGACAGCTAAGTGCCTGCACAAAGTGACAGTAAAATTTTCCACAGTTTTAGAACCAGTCTTTCGAGTATAGGATCAATGTGGATAGTTTTATAACCAGTCTTCAGAGTACAGGATCAATGTGGATAGTTTTATAACCAGTCCACATTGTATAGTACTGCCACTTTTGGGGTAAATTGTCACGAAAAAAACTACAGGGAAATATATGTTTGTACCTGTGTAAGAATAAGCTGCTGAGTATTAAGCTTTTGCAAAGTTATGAAATAGTTCTACCAAAGACTGCATGCAATACACAGATTTCTTAATGGTTTTTTTTTTGTCTTTGAGGTTTTAGCTGAACTTATTTATGCTGGTTTTTATTTCATATAATTTTTATAACACATTTTTAGAATTATGACAAAATTGTAAAATATGCAACAGAAATTGTCATTTAATTTTCAGAATTTAATAATGAATGAAAGAATGTTAAGTGAGAAAAATATTAGTGTAGAAATAAATTATACATACAATTTTATTTAGCTGTTTCCCAAAAGAACTTTTAATTCAAATATGTATATAATGAGGGTAATCATTCTTGTATGAAAACTTCTCTTTCATATGTTGCACATATTGCAGGTATAGCTTATTTGCATATTTTGTTATTGCATTGCTGCAAACTGATGAAAATAAGATAGACTTGCAAGATCTGCAATGATTACAATAGTAAGAGTGATTTCCCCTAATATTTTTATTTAAAGTAGTTCGTTTAGCTCGACTCTCCTAAATGAGTCACATTGAATGTTGTTAGTATTGGTTAAATGAATTTTTTTTGCCAGCATAAAAGGCTCATATATTTACGCGTCTCAGTACTATTGACCGATTTCAAGGTGGTCTTAATCCCTAAGGCGGGAAAAGTAATAATGAGAAACTTATTAGTATTTCATTGTTGCTAGAGAAAACACCAGAAATACTACAGGACATGCATCTAAAAAGGGAAAGTAGCACGCAATAACTTCAAAAATAGTTAGCTTTGCCCCGAACTCTCTTTAGTAAAAATAATATATTTCGGCAACTTTCTTGAATACACAAAATGCGATCATCGATCATATTGCGATCATAATCGCTTTAAACCATACCGGGGAAGAATTTAGGGTGGTGTTAGCTGAAGTGGTAAAAGCGTTGAGTAAAAAGCAAACTATGACTTAGGATCTGGGTTCGATGCCTGCACAGGGTCAACCAACCATAATCATAAATTTCTCTAATGTTCAAAAAATTTATTTTTTGCCTTACGTCTCTCGTGTACGGTTGAGAGGAAGAGATCAAGTATATAGATAAATATAATTGCAAATTTTCTGATTTAACAAAAATATTAGAATAAGAAATATCAGAATTTTATGAATTTCATATAGTCGAGATGAGCCATTTAGGAGTCTTGTGGTTCCTCACCGGCTAAAGATTTTAAATCCAAAGTTTTACTAGCACGACCTTAATTGCTGTATGAATCTTTATTGGAATCGGACTGCCCGTATAGAAACTGCAAATTTATTTCCATTTTTCTTTCAAAATTCTCACTGTGCGCCGTGTGCTAGGATTCATAAGAATCATCCAAGTAAAAGTATTTTGAAAATTAAATATATTTATTTATTTATTTAGTACTAGCTGATCCCGGTGTACTTCGCTACCCCCCTCGTTATAAAATAAAATTAAAAGTATTTATATATCCTATTTTGAAAATTTAATGACCATCGGTCCAATAGTTAAGACTATATTAAGATTTTTTATTTTCCTATAAAGGGGCGTGGTCCCACTCACTTTTCTCCTAGTACGTATTCCTAATTATGTCAATACTATATGTACCAAATATCATCGGCGTAGGTCAAAAAATGCCCAAAATATGGCGATTTCAATTTTTGGGTTATATGGGAGCTGCCACGCCCACTTGTCCGATAACGCCCATTTTTGTCCTGATTACTCACATTAGTAACATATGAACTATTGCAATGTTTCAAAACTCTTGCTATCATAATAGTCAAGATATATGATGTTATTCAATTTATGTGGGAGGGGCTACGCCCACTTGAAATATTAAAAGCCTAAAACCATCCTCTATAAATTCCCTTTTGAATGACACCAGTTTGGGTCAAATCGGTTGGATAGTTTCCGAGTCTATAGCGAACATGGGTACAAACATTTTTTGTATTTTATATATATAGATTATTGTAGCGATCACCACGTTGCTATTTAAATTTTTTATCAAGAAAATATTTACTAAAATAAATATTCTTGCTTTGATAGTCTTTAGCAATTTACTGAAGATTCCTTAACAACGTTGTATTTAAATTAAACATTTTTCTTCTTGATTATTACTAACAATTACAAATTATTTGTTTTGTTTCATTTCATTTCGTTGTGTTTTGTTTTCTCTTTATAATTTTTTTCTTTTCACTTCTTATTGTAAGACTCATTATTCTTTTAGAAATTTGTAAACAAAAGCGTTGCTGTTGTTAAAAGGCATTTTGATTTTTATAGCTGTTAATTCAGTGCAGACCGTTTTTTTACGAGTCCTTAAGCAAACGAAATACAACAGCATTTCAACATTGCCAAGCACTGGCAACAAATAAAGAATGAATAAATGAAAATTAAGATGAAAATAAGAATGCTGATTTTGTAGTTGCTGCACTTATTGGCAAAAAAAAATATATATGTATATGAAAGAACGTAAGACAATAATAAAGCGCAGGCATGACAAACTTAGTACTAAAGGAATTATTGGTTTTAAAAAACAATGCCTTTGTCCTAAAAACCTAAAAAGTACATATTGTTTGCAAACTGAATACTTCAAACTGAATAGGCCTCGTTTGTATCAAAAAGCTTTCAATTTACAAATTGTTATATTGAACCGAAAATTCAGTGCAAAAATTAATAATTTCAACTAAACGGTTCATATTTAATTTGGCTAAAATTTTGGTTGTAAATAATTTATGCTTAAAACTGATTGTAGAAATTTATTTATTAAAAAAATTGTAACAAAATTTTTTTAGTACCTACTAATTTAACTGAAAGTACTTAATTTTAAGTGCAAAAAATAGTACGAAAAACTAGTTATACCACTAAAAGTTTGTTCCGAGCTAAATTTTATTTTTCTGATTTAAAAAAACTTTTAGTACTTAAATATTTTCTGGAGAACACTCATGTTTCTTTCTAATTAATTGACAGTACTCAAATTTATTTCCATTTTTCTTTCAAAATCCCCACTGTGCGCCGGTGTGATAGGATTAATAAAAATCGTCTAAGTAAAAGTAGTTTGAGAATTAAATATATTTATTTAGTATTGTTTTAGCACCTACCTACTATTTCAGCGATCACGTTGTTATTAAAATTGTTTATCAAGAAAATATTTACTGAAATAAATTTCTTGCTTTGATAGTCTTTAGCAATTTACCATTTCATATAAGTTTTTATATTTCTTAAGTTTGTTTTTAAATTTAACACTTTTAAATTTGTACTCACATTTAACATTCATTCAGGCTTAAAACTTTTTTTTTCGTTGCAGTTGCTTTAAAAAAAACTGCACAAAGTATTTCAATACAAAACATGACCACAAAGTTCAAACTTCAAGGAAAAGAGATTTTAATCTTTTTAAGAACGTGTGGGCAAAATGTTTTATTTAAGAAAATAAAATTAAAAAAAAAAAAAAAAAATATTAAACTATGTCTGTCTATTAATTTTGCATCCTATTTTTTAATAAATAATTAAAAAAAAATGAAAGTTTCTTTGATTAAATATCACTCAGTTCGAATAAAAAATTCACAACTTAATAATAAATACTTAATTTAAGTTAAAATTAAATTAATGGTATTTTAAAAACATAGTCAGCACTAAATTTATTTTAGTTTAATGTTATGTAAGCTACAAACTAAATTATATCAAAAAAACTTTTAGTACTAATTTATTAAGTACAGTTTTGTAATTACGCAAGTGACTCTTTAAATTTATTGTTTCCTTAAAAATATATATATTTTTTATTTGTGTTTTAAAATAAAATACATTTTAGTACTTAATTTGAGTTTAGCATGAAATCAACATTATACACCTTTTTTTCTTTGGTCAATATATTTTATACATTTCTTAATTGTTAGTAATTTAATACACAATTCAGATATGCTTTTGTGCTGAACTGAGCATTTTTAGTACTGAACTTTTTAGTACTGTACTTAATACATACCGGTTTTATAGTTTTGTTGATCCGCGTTTTTTTGTTTTATTATTCAAAACTTCTGAAAAGTTTTCTTATTATTATGTTTTTTAATTTAATTTCCAAACTATTGTTTTTTATTGTCCCACAGAGTTGAATGTTGTTTTTTTAGGACAACTTTTTATCAACTTTACGCCATTCGTTGTCACTTCAAATTGAATAATTATCGCATTTACTCACTTCTCATGTCGCTAATCTGTTAGCGAATTATTGTATAGTAATTAATTTCATTATAGTTTTAGTTCATAATAAAAATTGTTTACTTTAGTTTCTTTTTCTCCATACAAAACGAAACATCATTCATTCTGCCATTTAGGTTTAACTTGACGTTTGAATGCTTTATAATCTCCAGAAGCTTACAAAACAATATATATAGAGCGCATTAATATTCTTACGCCTAATTATATATCCACTTTGTAGTCCGACCTTCGTTTTAATTAAAAAAAATGATAAAACAATTTACAGAAAGACAAGGATACGAGAATAAAATGTGTCAGGCCGGGCCAAACGACAATGTTGAAAGAGGAGGAGGAAAACTATTGAATAAGATATTTTTATTGCAGATTGTTGCACAACTCAATGCCATTAGTTGAGGTTCTTAAATAATCATCACTGCTTATTGAAAAATGTGGTAAAAAGATTAAATTTCTTAGGTGAAATAATTGTTTGGCTTTTGAATGCCAGAGTAGAAGATTTTTATACTTAAAAGCTTTGTGATGATAAGAATAGCAAAAAAATAATTAAGAACAGGAATGACAGCAATAGATATTAAATGAAAAAAATATTTTTATAAATTGATTTAATGTAGAAAAAGAAAATCATTAAAAATTCTTTGATATAAATTTTTGATTTGATCATTTTTGCTCATGATTGCAATATTTTATTAAAAAAAAAGGTAGCATATTTTTGCACTTAAATATATTTATAAAAAAATCATATTTTAAAGTAAAACTTCGTAAATATTCATCATTTTCCTTGACTCAGAAACACATCTGTTTTGACAAAAATTTACAAATGCATTTGTTTTAAAAAACACAACATCTCTCTAAGTAACAAATGAAATTTGTATCAATTTTATTGCTTAATTTCATTTCAGCAAAACATTTATCCTTTGTATGCTGTCCGCCTTTTTAAAAAGATTTACATATGAAATTTAAAGCATTCCACACCATTTATACACTGAAGAAAATTGTGTAATATTTTCCCTGAATTTTTCTCAGTCTATTTAAATTTTAAAACGCGAAATAATTTCTATAAAAAAAAAAAGTAAGCTAATAATTTTTTTCAATGTATGTTTCCATCGTTAGTATCCTACTAATATTATAAATGTGAAATTATGTATGTTTGCTCTACTATAAATGGAAAACCTCTTAATGAATTTAGATGAACTTTATTAGATGGATGGATAGCGTATCGTCGGTCACAGGTTGACAACACTTAACTCGCAAAAAAATCGAATCGGGTTTTTGATTCCAAAAGACTGTGTTTGTCCTTCTGTATTTTAGTACGTTTCATTAAATTTTTAAAAATAATAGTAATAAATAGCTCATACTAATTTTGGTTTTTTATTTACTTCCAACACGGTTTAGTAACGAAGTAATAACGTTTTTTTATTTTTGTCTACTAAAAGTACAAAAAAACATGTTAAGAGTTGTCCACCTGTGACCGACGATATGATCCATATTAAAATATAAAGTACTTTTTGTAAGGTTTAATAACAGGACAAATTAGTACTTTTGTTACAATGATATACAATGTACTTTCTGTATGCAATGTACTTTCTGGGGAGTAAAATAAAGAAAATTTGGTACTTTTGGTACTTTTTGGTTTTTCATATAAATTTACTTAGACAGTTTATGCTTCGTTAAAAAAATGATTAATATTCTATAGTAACTAGAATACAATTTTATAATTTCTTACAAAAAATAATCATATTCCACTAAAATTCAGATTTTATTTTAATCCTGTTTTTTTCAGTTGTTATTTTAAGCGTATTTTTTCTCTACTCTCTTTCTGCTCAAAATGAAATAAAATATATAAAATCAGAACGTTTACTCTGCACAACGTGGCAATATGACAAAAGCTGGTGTTGATGCTGTTACTACTTTTGCTTAATCGAAAATTTTTATGAAAAGAATAATTGTGAAAATATTAAAGCTTTTGGCAGATTTACGTTAAAACCTACATACAAAATAAAAATAAGAGGAAAACAATAGACACTTATAAACACCGACATACACAGTCACGTATAAATAAATTTTTATTCAATGGAAATTCATTCATGTCTGTATGGTTTTTTTATTCGGAAATTGTGTTTGGTAGAAAAAAAAACCTTGCAAATACTATTGAAAGTAGTTAACGAGTCGTTTACGGCAAAAAGTATTTGTGATTTATTTGAAATGATAATAAAATCAGATTTTACATCAAAAAGAGGCTTTAACCTTTGTAAATTAATATTATATATTTAACCTTAATATAGGTTTTATTATACCCAGAAGTATTGCCTACCTCAAGGTGTTGTAACGACCAAAAGTCGTAGACTCGTTTTTGGTGTACATAATATAGTATACTATCGCATTAGTTATAAACCATTAGTTAGAAATTATAATGATCTACTAATAATCTAGATATACTTTTAACATTACCATTAATAGTATTAAAATCCATATCATTATTATTTTATTATATTAATGTATATCTACTATTAAATATACTCATTTGAAAATACGCTGCACATTAGCGGCTAGCCAAAGAAATCACCACCGAAAACCAACCACACTCAACTACCATGGTGAACTACTATAATAAACAACATTGATCAGCTGGTGTGGTCAAACCAATGTAGTTGCACACACGCACATGTATGTGCGTGGTGAGACACAGAAAAATCAACTTAATAAACTCAGACAATCGCGAACAGCTAGTGAGTCAGCAAGAGGCCAGCAACCAAGTAAGACCTCATTTAATAGTCGCAAGACTAGTGGCTGACTCGTAGTACGGAGTATCGTGTCTTACACTGCTCCGCCACTACTACCGAACTCGTAGTGCGGAGTATCGTGTCTTACACTGCTCCGCCACTACTACCGAACTCGTAGTATAGAGTTCTGCCTGAGTATCGTGTCTTATGGCTTCGTTAGTCAAATCGTATCGTCTTACTTTTGAAGTTGTCGTATCGTTTAAGTTCGGATATTAGTTAGTAAAAACGTACGGCTACCAATAAATGTGTCATGTGTGTGTGTATGTATGCAAGCCAAAATTTGACGTTTGGCACGTAAAAATCTATTTTCTGTAGATTTTTACGTTGCCAGTACTTTTTCAATAAGCATCAACATGGGTATTAAATGTTACGGATTTTGTCAGCTGATACGCAACTCCACGATACGATTTGACTAACGGAGCCATTACACTGCTCAGACATTACTATAGTTACTAGACTCTCTCTGATTGAGTATCGTGTCTTACACTGCTCCATCATTGCTGATACCAGCGAATTCCCTCCGTCTGAGTATTGACGTATTACGCTGGTCTGCTAACTATCGGCTTATCCAAGCCCTCGGCTTGAGTATTGCGTTATACGCTGCTCCATCACTACGGATATCAGCGAATTCTCTCCGTCTGAGTGTTTGCGTTATGCGCTGCTCCATCACTACGGATATCAGTAAGCTCTTTCCGTCTGAGTATTTGCGTGATACGCTGCGCCATCACGACGGATATCAACGAACTCTGCCTGCCTGAGAATTTGTGTTATACGCTGCTCCGCCGCTACTGGTACTCACAAACTCTCGTCAAAACACGAATGATCGACGTTGTGTGTTACCCAAGTTCGACAATAACCGCCTCAGTGCTTGAACTCATCATTGTCATCTCATCACTGCCACAAAGCCCAGCCGATGACAACTGACAAAAATACTAATACTCTCACCATGAGATAGCGTGTAAATGAATATATAGAATAAGAGACATTAAGAAAATAAAGATTATAACGTATTTGAAAAAACCTGAGTGTACCGATTCTTCATTCCTCTGCTTTTACTTAAATATAAATATTTGTAACAACCCTGGACGCCGCGAGTCTCCGCCCCAGCAACCAGCGAAAACGTGTCGTTACAGTGTTTAAAATACATACATATTATTCCCATCAAAGTTTTCTGTTGATTTTTTTATACTTCGTTGGATTTCAATAAAAACAAAAGTAAATCCGAATGCATCATTGAGCTTCAGATAACCTCGTTATATTATAAACAATTTGAAGTTTGCTAAACTATACTACATATTACGTTCAACATAAAAGCATTGCCTAACTTAAGGTGTATAAAAACCAATGTTTTTCTCAGAAATGTGGTTGTGGTAATTTATTGCTTTTCTTTTCCTCCGAATTTCACTCAGAAAATTTTTTTTTTGTTGAATTTGGTTTTTTTTAATCTTTTACATTTGGATTATAACAGCTTTTAATTTCTAAACTATTATGCTTGCATTTGTGTGTTTGGACAACTCGTTTTATTTTTCTCTCTTCTAGCTGGTTTTTAGTATTTTCTATGAAAAGAAATAATATTATCAGTCTGTCGCACTATGGTGGAAGATTTTCGTAGTCTTTAATTCTAAACGAAAAACAATCAATATATAATTTCTCTTAATTTAAATAATAATTTTAATGTTTTATCTTTAGTAAAATAAGAAAAGTGTAACAGAGAAATTTCAAATTAAAAAAAATTTTGTACAAAATAATTTAAACAAAATTTAATGGTAAATTTATTACATAAGGAAAATTTTTCCTGATGGTATATTTTTAATTTTTATACTAAACTATTCAAAGTATGTATGTATGATAAGAAAAATATTAAAATTTCCCTTCAATAAAATTTTTCGCTTTGAGTAAGGTTAGGTTAGGTTAGCAGGCTGCTGTAAAGGGAAGATTAGATTCCAGCCCAATTTTGGTGTGATGTGGTCCCATTGTGCTGCCTGTAATGAAGGAGAGTAATAGAGAAAGGGAGAATTGAGGAGTCAGAAGAAGAGTAGGCAAAATAGGGACAGAGAAGAACAAGAGAAGGACAGGAGGGAAAAAATTAAGGCAAAGGGTGAGTCTTGCAGTGTAACGGGCAGGATGCCAAGCCCACTATTGACGAACCATCCACTGCTCCTGATAAAGGAGCTAAGACAACCGAGTTCCGCAACTGAGAGCACGGAGAGGCTACTGAAGGATCTGCTGCCTAGAAAGCGAAGGCGGTGATTCTCCATAGCTGGGCAGAGACATAGAAGGTGTGCGATGCTTTCTTCTTCTTCCTCGTCATTGCAGCTGGAGCAGTATTCATTGTATGGTATACCCATGCGTCTGGCATGGGTGCCTAAGGTGCAGTTTCCCGTGATTGTGGCCACAAGATTGCACAATTGCATTTTCGCAAAATTCAGCAGATTTTTGGTTCTGTTGACGTCTAGGCAAGGCCATAGTGTCCTCGCTGTGGTGCAGGTTGGCTCATTAAACCATCAGGTTTGTGCCAACTGCATAAGAGCTTCTTCAATTCGCTTCCAGCAGGCCAAGAGCGGAAGACCACAGAAGTTGTCAATTTCAACAGCGTCTAGCTCTGTACCTCTTCTGACAAGATTGTCAGCAATGATGTTGCCTGTGTTTTGCCCGTGTCCCCGTATCCATATAAGGGTAACACCACTGTATTAAGTGATTTCCTACATTCCAGGGTAAGAAGGGATGTTGTATACACACCCGAGAGTGCAATTATTGCAGGTTTGCTGTCTATTATGATTTGAATAACTCTGTTTGTTATCCGATAGTACCGTAGTCCTTTTGAGTAAAGTCTTATTAAAAAGTTTTTTTTTAATAAATCTAACCATATTTTCAACAAGAATATTTTAAGACAACAAAAATTTTGATAATTTGGAAAATGTCCTTAGAAGGATATTTTTATTATTATTTCTAATTTACAATACGATCTTAATTATTTAGTCATAGTACGTATCAGAAAATCAAAATTTCCCATAAATAAAATATTTAGCTTTTGAAGGAAAGGTTTTTTGTCAAAAATTTTATTCAATACTTAAATCGAAAATTATTTTCGTTTGAAGCTAAAAACACACAGCGAGCAGCAGGCAGCAATATGTCAAAATCTATGCTTCTTTTGCTTTTGCTGGCAAATTAGACTAATTTCTATTTTCATAAGCGACAATAAGCTGATACAAAGCTGCCAATATAATATAAATGTTACGGCAATGAGAGCTTAAAATATTTTGTTTTATTTAACTGAAAAATAACATAACAAAATTAAAATAAATTACTAAATTTATGTGCTTTTATATTTTTACTCGATATTATAACGTTGTGAGCTGGTAATTTCATTTTTATACTTATGAAATATTTATGTGGCAGCTCTAAAGTACATATGTGTTTAGTAAAACAACTATTGAAAAATTAATATCAAAACTTCAAATTAATTTGTCAGCTGCTGTCGTTCTCAAAATATTTAAGTAGCTAATTACATGGCAGCAATTGAAGCCAATTGAATTTGAAGTATGCTGTTGTTGTTGTTCTAACAGCTGGGAGTTCTTTCCTGAAGCCTGCTGTTGTGAAGTCAGCTGTGGTCTACTATGTGTTTATAGCTTGAGGGCATTTTTTCACAAAAAAAATTTTTTTTTTCACAAATTCAAATTTTTTACAACATTAATTTAATACATATCAAAGACTTACATTGTTTCGAAAATTTCCCTTTTGGGGGAAATTTTTAGCTTTAATTGAAAAAACTTTATTACTTACTTATATAACTAATACATAATTAAAAAATTAAAATTTCCTCCAGATTAAAAATTTTCCATTAAGGGAAATTTTATTAAAACATTTTGTTTTATAAGTCTAATCATATTATCTACAAAAATTTAATTCTTCGCAAGAATTTACTTAACTTTGCAAATTTCCCTTCGAGGGATATTTTTAGTTTTAATTGAAAATACATACAGTTTACAGTGCGAGCTGGATTATTACAACGCCCCGATTACCACAAGAGGATTTTTTTACATATGCGGTATTTAGTGTTTGCTACAAATGATCTTACGAAAGTGCAAATGCAAAATATAGTAACTTTTTGATAAAATCCTGCAACACACAGTAGTGCAAATCGTAATCGAGCTCGTAAAATAAATTACCTACTTTACCACTTTATATTTTTAATATACGAAATGTATAAAATTATTACTTTCCTCATTTATAGTTATAGAAACTATTTTTAAACAACTTACTAAAACGTGTCTTCAATCTTCTTTACTTTCATTTTAGTTTAAAAAGAAACTATTGACCTGCTTTAAGTACCCACCAGCAGCACGAAAACAAAAAAAGTATAAATAAAACCTAACTTGCATTTTAATTTGTCCAAATGTTACCAACAATAACATGACAATGGCATTTTCTACAGATAACTTGAAGAGCATCGACGAGGATTCAACAAAAACTAAACGAATAATGAACCATAATAATCTAAATTTGGAAGACGTGTTACGAGCTGCAGCGTCAACAACTGTAAAATTGCTTCGTAAAAGAAATGTCAACTCAGATACACACAACAATAGTGGGCACGATGATGATGATGGTGATGTTAATTATAATCAAGTTGACAACGTAATAATCAGTACTGATGAGGACAATGACATTTTTAATAAAACGGAATATGCAACAACGGCCGCCAAAAATTTATCAGCCACAATAACAACGATACGCTCTAATGTTACGAAAGTTTTATACACGAACTTTCAAAATCAAACTGCTGCTAATGTCACACAACCGGGCACTGACAACACCCAGTTGACACAATTGTCAACGTATAAAAGTCCTTTAGCTACAGCCTCGTCAACTCTAACCAGAATAACAACCACAATGACCTCTGAAATTTTACAAAGTTCCACCTATACAAGCGGCAACAGAAACAATAGTAATCTAGAAAATAAAGCACCACATGCAACTACTGAAGCGACTGCATTAATACCTGATAACAGTGATTTGAATAAAAGCAGCAATAACGTGATAAAAACAACAATGACCCACTTAAATGAGCTGCTAAATGCAACAGCGATAACAGCAACAACGCCCTATAACAGTACAGTTGCAACAGCTGCAATAGATAGAATAGCAACAAATACAACAATAATGCCTAGTATAACATATCCTAATTTAGCAATTCATAGTTACAACAACTGTTCGGCCCTATTTGCAAACTACACACAACCACAACAAGGTGAGTTCAAAAAAGAAAATAATACTTATGTGCGTTTAAAATGTTGTACGGCAAAAGTTCTATAAAATACACGTGATATTTAGTGACCAGAAATTTCCGCAAGAGAAATCAAATGAAATTTTTCGCCAAAACGATTTTTGCCAAGGGACATTAAATTAGTTTTTGAGCTGCAAAATATAATGGTGAAATTTTTAAAAAAGAAATCACTAGTAACAGATTTTGTTATCATTTTTTTCCTTACTTATAAAATTTTAATTGGATATTTTCCCTTAAAGGGGTTTTTTTTTTACTTTGTGGAGGTTTCGCAATAACTATGAAATGTTGAAAACTTTAAATTAGCAAACAAGATATCGAAATTAAAATTTCACATAAAAGAAATGTTTTTTCCTCTGTTTGTTTCTCTACAAATTTATTTCAATTTGTAAAAGTTGTGTTTCTGATAAAATTTAACTCTAAAGAAAATTTTTTAAGTTAGAGGAAATTTGTCTATCTCTAAATTTAAATAAATTTGTTGAAAATAAAATTTCCCTTGAAGTAAAATAATTTCCCTCTTAGGGAAATTTTTAAAATTTTCAAAATTTTTGTTCGCCTTTCGTTTTCTTGCATGTGTTGTTCATTTTGTAAAAGAAACACGTATTTTATAAAATTTCCCTTGAGGGAAATTTTTTCATTGGAAGGAAATTTTGCATAGTTTTTAAACTTTGAATAATGCATATTATTCTGAGTATTAGTAAATATTAATTTCGTAAAATTTTTGCCAAATAAAGCATCCATTATAGGGAAATTTGCTTATAAATTTCAAAGTTTGTAAGAAAAGTACTGTAGAACGAAGTTGTATAAAAATTTATATGTATGTATGTACATATATATTTATATGTGCATGTAATATGAAATTTTTAATAAATTGTAATAGCAAAATAAGAAATTTTCAGAAAAGATATTTAGTTTAAATTAAATGTTTCAAAATCTAACACATTTTCTTTATATTTTGTGTAACAACTTAATTTGTATTAGAAACTAAGTGAAATTAGCTGGCAATTAATTTCACATTGAAAATATCTTTGTTAAGTTAAATTTTCCTCGATTAAATGAAAAAAATTCTCTAGCTAAATTCTTTGTTAGAGTCCTTAATAATATTCTTATTTATTCTCTTTTCTGAAAAATTTCCCACTACTTTTCTCAACAGATTTCTTTAATTATGCTTAATAAAAATAATGAAAACTCTATATAAAAACTTTAGCAATACAATTTTGCGTTAATTATTTATATTTTTAAATGAAAAATTAATTCAAACTTCGACTTTGTCTGCTTCAGAAGCCGTTAATTTGCTCGAAAGCAACTGAAGCACCATTTTCCTCATACATATTTCCAGGGTTTAAAAAAACTAATACATTTGCTAAAAATTCCCCTCATATATCATAAATTTTATGTGAAAACTAGAAAAATATTTACCTGATAACAAATCCATTTACAGTTTTCTAAAAAAAAATTTATACTTGCAAACTAAATAAAATATTAAGTAGCTTCTACGC
The DNA here is from genome assembly GCA_947311025.1 of Lypha dubia. Classification (NCBI taxonomy): domain Eukaryota; kingdom Metazoa; phylum Arthropoda; class Insecta; order Diptera; family Tachinidae; genus Lypha; species Lypha dubia. Next base: position 3,591,664 of record OX371262.1, on the reverse strand, counting down.
CAGAAATACATATCTGCATAGTAAAATTTTTTAATAGCACACAAAATGAAAATAAATTCTCTTTAATACATACAAAAATTTCTTGTCAATGAAAACTAGCTATCCACACAAAATTGTGAAAAAATACATACACAAAATTATTCTTTCAAAAAATATGCCGCTATAAAAAATAGCAAACAACAAAATATATGTGATTTCAACCAAACACAACTTCGACTATTATGACAAACATGGCGTTATAAACATGAGTAATTTATAAAAATTTTTTTCTTTGCACTTATGTATATGAAATCTAAAAACTGCTAAAAATATTCTTCGATTCAAGAAAAACATATTACTATATTTTACTACTTAATATATTATTTAGTTTGCAAGTATACATTCTTTTTTAGAAAACTGTAAATGTATTTGTTATCAGATAAATATATATAGTTTCTCCACTATCAAAAATGGAAACGGATCATATTTTCTCAGTAGTCGGTAGTATAATAAAATAAAAATAAAAACTAATTTTAAACCCTGCATATATCTTTCTGTCATAACACTGCAACTCATACGCCATGATGCACATTCAATTGGCTGAAAAAAGAACGTGCTAAACTTTTTCATTTATTCATATTTAATTTATAATGATATTTTGTAAGTAAAAAAAAAACATACTCTTGAGCTCAACTTATACTTCGTAGTTCAGCAAATACTTAAATTCGTTATTCCCTGAACTCCAAATCGGTACAAGCATTCTCAAGTTTTAGCGAGACAAACGAACAGCATTTTTTTTTTTTTTTATTGTAGGACCAGCCCTTAAGGGAAGACTCCTGCCGAGGTAAAAACTGAGGGAAATGGATAGGTAGAAAAAATAGATGTTGAAAAAGTAGAAGGCTTAATTCTTCTAGAACTCTTTGATTGCGCGTTTTGTTTATTTTTAGAGCACTGTTGCAGCGCCTCTGGTGATAAGTAGACGTATTTACTTTCAAAAGCTGCCTTAGCAGGCGCATTTTCTTATTTATTTCGCTTCGCTGACAGTTGTGCTAACCGACATTAACTTGGAACAGTATCAATCGCTGTCGGAACAATTTTTAGAGACCACTGATATGTCTTCATCACTTAAACAGTCCTAGAACAATAAAAACAATGCCGCTTTAAAGATACGTTCACATTGGGGAAAAATTTGATGAAAAATAATAAATATTTGTTTGGTGTAATTTGACCATAAATAATTTTTGAATGACAAACAGTAAACCAGCTGTTTTTGGGAAAACAAGATTATCTGTTGACAAACAAAAATGTTTGCAATGTGAACATAGTTTGAGCACTAAAAGGTAAATAATTTGATTTATTTGTATCATTATTAGATCTTACAAAGCTTTTGTAGGAACAAACAGAGTCAAATAAAAATATCTATCTTTAGGTAAAATGAATCAATAAAAGTTTTTTACGGCTAATATTTTTTCGGTAGCTTTGTTGGGCATGCTTTAATAATGTAAAAAATGCCTGAATAAAACGAGCTAATTCGCAAAAAATCAGATCTTAAAAAAATCTCAAAAATTTGTTAGAGAAGGCAAGACATTGAACATTTTAAATCAAAAATAAAGAACCAAGCAGCAGCCATTTGTTAATTATTGTGGTTATTGCTTACGAGATCTTGTAGAGTTTTTGGCATTTGTAAAATAAGTGCGATTTTTATTTTATTCGTGATCTTTTAAAACTACTAAACACTGATTCCGGCTGATAAAAACTTTAAAAAATTGTTTTGCTGCCTGCCGCGAGAAAAGCGAAAAATCTCTATAAATTGCAAAATATTTAAAAAACCAAAATTTTTAACAAAAAACTATTAAAAAAATCCAAACAATCCAAAAGGTTTGGCCGATATGCATGCACCATTCGCGAAAGAATGACAAATTGCGAAAAAATTTTGAATATCAATTAAGCAATAATATTGTTAAAAGAAATCGCTAAAACCTTAATGATTGCAAAGAAATCCTAAATAGTGAATATGGCGAAAATTTGCCAAATCTTGCTAAAGAGAAAATTAAAAACCCAGAAACTTGCACACAAATTAATCAGTAATCGCAAAACTGAAATGAAAAAAAAATGGAAAAAACGCATTTCGCAAAAAAAAAAAATTCCTTCATCACTTGAATTGATCTCGACAATGATACAAATCGGCGTTGGCTCAAAATTGACGAAGAAATGTGGAATAAGGGTGAAAGTTATAGTTTTTGTGCAATTTGCAAAAATATTTTGTTAAAATTACTTTTTGGTTGCCCAACAGTAAAAACTCATATCTAGAAACAAAAGGTTCAAAAAAACAAATATTTTAAGGCAAATATTAAGTTTGAAAAAATTTTTGTTTGATGAAACAAAAATAAGCAAATAAAAGTGCTTAGTGTGACCTTAAAACAATTTCCTTATTAATATGAAAAAATTTTATTCAAATATTGGAAAAAATACATTATTTCAAGCAAATGTTTTCCCAACGTGACCACATTTTGATGAATATTTGTAAAATTTTTTATTTTGATTGCACAGGACAAGGCATCGAACCCAAGTCATTGAGCAGTCAACGCGCTAATCACTTCAGCCAAAACCACCATCCAATTCATTTTTATATAAATAGTATAAAAATTTAAAGGACCAAAAGTACCAATTTGTCCCGTTTTTAGCCCTTTAAAATTACCCTAGATTATAATTTGGATCACATTGAACGCTTTTTGCGTTATAGTGGGTGGAGCAAACATTGCCATTATAAATGGTTTACCTGTCTACCCTTGAGTCCAGGCTTCCCGTCTATTTTTCGTATTGCATACTTTCTATTTGTTTCGTGTTTTTTTTTTTTAAGTATTGTAATCATTAAACGGTCCATTTCATTTACTAACAATATTTTGTTCTTTCACTTTCACTTTCTTTTATACTGCTGATAACTAGAACCTGCTGATAACTAGATTTATTTGTATAATTATTAGATCTTACAAAGCTTTTGTAGGAACAGACAGAGTCAAATAAAAATATCTATCTTTAGGTAAAATGAATCAATAAAAGATTGTTACGGCTAATATTTTTTCGGTAGCTTTGTTGGGCATGCTTTAATAATGTAAAAAAATGCCTGAATAAAACGAGCTAATTCGCAAAAAATCAGATCTTAAAAAAATCTCAAAAATTTGTTAGAGAAGGCAAGACATTGAACATTTTAAATCAAAAATAAAGAACCAAGCAGCAGCCATTTGTTAATTATTGTGGTTATTGCTTACGAGATCTTGTAGAGTTTTTGGCATTTGTAAAATAAGTGCGATTTTTATTTTATTCGTGATCTTTTAAAACTACTAAACACTGATTCCGGCTGATAAAAACTTTAAAAAATTGTTTTGCTGCCTGCCGCGAGAAAAGCGAAAAATCTCTATAAATTGCAAAATATTTAAAAAACCAAAATTTTTAACAAAAAACTATTAAAAAAATCCAAACAATCCAAAAGGTTTGGCCGATATGCATGCACCCTTCGCGAAAGAATGACAAATTGCGAAAAAAATTTGAATATCAATTAAGCAATAATATTGTTAAAAGAAATCGCTAAAACCTTAATGATTGCAAAGAAATCCTAAATAGTGAATATGGCGAAAATTTGCCAAATCTTGCTAAAGAGAAAATTAAAAACCCAGAAACTTGCACACAAATTAATCAGTAATCGCAAAACTGAAATGAAAAAAAAATGGAAAAAACGCATTTCGCAAAAAAAAAAATTCCTTCATCACTTGAATTGATCTCGACAATGATACAAATCGGCGTTGGCTCAAAATTGACGAAGAAATGTGGAATAAGGGTGAAAGTTATAGTTTTTGTGCAATTTGCAAAAATATTTTGTTAAAATTACTTTTTGGTTGCCCAACAGTAAAAACTCATCTCTAGAAACTAAAGGTTCATTAAAAAACAAATATTTTAAGGCAAATATTAAGTTTCAAAAAAAATTTTTGTTTGATGAAACAAAAATAAGCAAATAAAAGTGCTTAGTGTGACCTTAAAACAATTTCCTTATTAATATGAAAAAATTTCATTCAAATATTGGAAAAAATACATTATTTCAAGCATATGTTTTCCCAACGTGACCACATTTTGATGAATATTTGTAAAATTTTTTATTTTGATTGCACAGGACAAGGCATCGAACCCAAGTCATTGAGCAGTCAACGCGCTAATCACTTCAGCCAAAACCACCATCAAATTCATTTTTATATAAATAGTACAAAAATTAAAAGGACCAAAAGTACCAATTTGTCCCGTTTTTAGCCCTTAAAAATTACCCTAGATTATAATTTGGGTCACATTGAACACTTTTTGCGTTATAGTGGGTGGAGCAAACATTGCCATTATAAATGGTTTACCTGTCTACCCTTGAGTCCAGACTTCCCGTCTATTTTTCGTATTGCATACTTTCTATTTGTTTCGTGTTTTTTTTTAAAGTATTGTAATCATTAAACGGTCCATTTCATTTACTAACAATATTTTGTTCTTTCACTTTCACTTTCTTTTATACTGCTGATAACTAGAACCATTTTATTCGAACAAATTTTCAAAAAAACAAAAATTGATTTTTTATTTAATTTTATTTATTTCACCTTTGACTTAAGAAATGTTCTTTCACAATGTCAACTGAAATGAAATGAAATTGTATAGAATTTGAAAGCCACCCCCATCCAGCCCCTTTAAAAAAAATAACCTCTTCTAGTTTTGGCTTTTATTATTTATTTATAAAAGAAATTTTATTTGATTTCTTTCGGTAAAAAAGAAATTTAATCTCGTCTAATTTATTTAAAATTTCTTAGTCATTGGAAAAAATTAAAATGAATACATACATACATATGTAAGTACATACCTACACATGTACATATATATTTGAGTGTTGCATTTCAACAATGATTTGAACTTAAAACTCGATTGAAATATCATTAAACGAATCAAATCAAATTTTAATGCATTTTATTTTCTCTTGCCATCCTTAACATTTCAAATTAATTGTCCTTGATTAAATATTTTTTGTTTTTTTCTTTCTTTTTGCAGGTCTATTTTGTAATTGGGTTTGGGATAAATACTTGTGTTGGCCTCCCACTCCGGCTGGTGTATTGGCGCTTATGAATTGTCCGTCTGGTTATCATGGTGTTGATTCAAAAAGTAAGTACTAAATTTTCTTCACAATCGTTGTTGCATTTACTAAGAAGTGAATGACCTAGAAAAATTAATAATAATTCGTAGAACTGTGTTGTATCTCATCTACTATCCTGTCCATTTTCTTTGAATTGTTTAAGCCATAAAAATGTTACATAAAAAAAATTTTTTTTAAGATAAATTTTTACCTAAAAAGTATTTTGGATATTTTTAAAATTTTTCTAATAACATTTTTGTTAAAATGCTGTTTCCACAATACAAACACATGACTTGAGTAGAAATTTTGTATGGTAATCACTCAAAAAACTGAGTGGTTTTCATACAAATTTTCTACTCAAACAAATTGTTTGCGTTATGGAAACCGCACAATAATCTTAACAATACAAAATTATTAAAAAGAACTAATGTGCGGTTTATAATACAAGCAATTAGTTTGAGTAGAAAATTTGTATGAAAACCACTTATTTTTTTGGGTGATTCCTATACAAAATTTCTACATAAGTTATTTGTCTGTATTGTAGAAACAGCACCTAAATTATTCGATCGACTGCTTTATAAAATATGAGAAAACCAACTCTTTTTAAGGCGGAAAAAAGGATTAATACAAGTATGCGACAGGATCGATTGTAGGCAAAAGAAATGTGTAAAGTTTTGAATTGGATGCATGACAATGTTGGACATGTCGATTCATGCACGTAATCTAAAGCCGTTCATTTTCGCCATAAACGCTTTTTTTAAATAATCTTTTTCATAACACAGTTTGGGATTGCTTTACATAAGTACGTTTGATAGGTATTATGTGTTTTTCTGTGTAAATCCATGATAATTATTTTAACAATTACAATTTGTAGTTAAAAATAAGTAATAATTAAGTTACGAAATATTATTCGAACTGAAATTTTAATTTGTCTGCCTTAAGTTCGTTTTCTCTAAATTTAATTTTTTTATAAATTAAATTATTATTTTTATTAAAAAAGAAAAATCTAGAAGCTCGTAATAATTGAACAGACAAAGATAAATTAGACTGCGCGGAGGATTGAACTGACATCATGATGTTTCGCGACTAACCACAGTCTTATAAAAAATTAAATTTAGAGAAAAGGAACTTACGCCAAACAAATATGTAAGAATTTCATCCTTTCATTTTCATTTCCATCCTTTATCTCATGTAAAACATAGAAACAAATAAAATATCTAAAAGAATAGTAGAAATGATTTCATATATTTTTTTGTTGTTGCACATTTAATTAATTGCATATTTTATGTTTTAATTTTTGCAGGATCATATGTGAAGCACAATCATTTAAACTCTTTCCATCATTGACATCATCATTCTCATTATTCACAAGGATCTATAAAACAAAAACAACACAACAAACACACAAAAAGCAAATCCCAATAGAAGATTTATAATATGCCATCATCATTGTTGTCATGATTTATTATTTTTTTCAGAAATTAGCAATTAAATCCAATCCATTAAATATATGTAAATATATATTCGGTATACGTATCAAATATTTGTTAAAATTTTAAGTATAAATAACTGTAAAAAATAAAATACACTAATTATATATATGTATATATTTAAAAGAGCTGCTTTTATGTATGTATGTGTATGTATGTATACCATGTACTCATGATAATTATTACTAATAAGTGAATTATTTATTTATTATATTTTATTTCTTAATATAAGAAACGAAAAAATACTCAATATTATATTTTATTTTAAATATTGATTATGATTTTTCTAAGAGAATTTTTTTAATATTATATTGTTTAAGGTGCTGTTTATACAAGACGAACGATTGATTTGAGTTTAAATTTTGTATGGACTTCACTCAAAAATCTAAGTGCTATTCATACAAAATTTACTCCCAAATCACTTGTTCGTCTTGTATAAACATCATTTAAGTAAAAAATATTATTGAAAAATCGAAGTACATATCTAGATGTTTTTAAGCTGTACATACTTATTAAAAACAAATACACCCAATTCTCTTTTTACACGATAGATACGTTCCCAATAAATTCGTGTAAAAAAAAAAATCGTGTAAAAAAAGATACTAGCCAAAGATGAAAATAGTAGATTGGTTCCAGACCTAAAAAATAACGTAAAAGTATAATAAATTAATAATAATTAATATTACATAAATAATATTACAGGTGATTTATGTGACATTGTGACCAGGCTACCAATATACAATAGTTAAGAAATAGTTATAATTAAACACAATTCTGATTTTCAATTAATAATGCAGCGATTTGAAAATTATTTAAAACTTACCTGTTATTGAGTTGATAAATTTGTACGAGCACTAACTTTACAGCAATTAAACGTCTTTGTAGAATATTTAAAATCGTGTTAAAACAAAACAATTCGTGTAAAAAGAGAAAAATGTTAACTTTTTAACTCGTGAGGGTGGTGTTGGCTGAAGTGGTTAGCGCGTTGACTACTAAGCAAACAATGACTTGGGGCCTGGGTTCAAACCCTGGCCAGAGCAAGTCAATCAACATCATTAATTTCTTTAATGTACATTAGTGAGACATTGTATTAATTGTTGTCGGACTATTTCAGTGATGAAGGCATAGCACTGGTCACTAAAAAACTGTTCCGACAGCGATTGATGCTATCCAAGCTAATGTACACAACATCGCCCTCCTTCGTCGGTTAGCAGAAACATCGGCGAAGTAAAACAAATAATAAAATGCCTGCTAATACAGCTTAACAAAGTTAATGCGTCTACTTAACACCGGAGGCGCCTCAACACTGCCTTAAAAATTAACATAACGCGCAAAGCAGAGTTGTGAAAGAGTTAAGTCTTCTAAATTTTCAATATCTATCTTCTCTACCATATCCCTCTCCCTGAGTTCCGGCACAATGCACTGCACACGTAGGGGTCATCCCCTGAGTGCTGGTCCTAATTAAAAAAAAAAAAAAAAAAAAAAAAAAATGAAAATTCGTGTAAAAATAATTCGTGTAAAAAGAGAATTAGGTGTACATATGTAAGATAGCACATTTACAATGTGAAAGGCAGTTTAAAAAGCTCTAGATATTTCGATTTTTCAATCATTATACGTATTATTTTTAGTTGAAGAATATAATATGTATTTAAAAAAAATCTCTTAGAAAAGTTATAATCAATATTTATAAAAGACGAACGAGTGATTTGAGTGTAAATTTTATATGGAAACCACTAAAAAAGTGAGTGCTTCTGATACAAATTTTACACTCAAAGCATTCGTCCGTCATGTGGAAACAGCCCATAAGAAATAAAATCAATTATTATATTACACATTAGTAGTCATTAGCATTAGCACATGGTATAATACAAGAAGGCTTCATGCTCACTGTTTGACATACAGTGCAGATTAGTAGCCCGAAGACCTTGGTTCGATTCCCAGAGATATACCACATCAAAGTAAGTAAATAAATTAAATTGTCTACATTTTCATCCCTAGCAAAATGAACTCCATTTATTTACATAAATATAACCATCAACAGATGGTCAAAAATTTAAATTATTCAGTTATAAGCGTTTCAAAGAAAATCTTTTGGCAAAATCAGGGTAGAAATAATGTTACCATCATTAATCAAATGGACAATGCTGCCAAACCATGAATATACCCAGAAAATAGTCAATAAGGCATCAATCCTCCATTATTTTGTGGATTAGGGATGAAAATTCAGGTTTTGAGTGGAAAAATGGCTGTTTCCGAGCAAGTAGGACCCTCCAGGACCACTTATGGACCCTCCCAGACCCCTTATGGACGTTTATTAAATGAAATGTTGCTAAATCAGTCAACATTACACCATTATTACCCTTTAAGGCATCAATCCTCCATTATTTTGTGGATTAGGGATGAAAATTCAGGTTTTGAGTGGAAAAATGGCTGTTTCCGAGAGAGTAGGACCCTCCCGGACCACTTATGAGCCGTCCCAGACCATTTTTAGACGTTTCTGACCGATTTAGACCCCTAAATCCATCCCTACCTAAATTGTTGATAAAACTCATTTTTAAAAGAAAAAAAAAAATTTTGAAAATTAGCAAAATTTTTTTGTCCGTCGTGCTAAAAAATAATTTGGTGTTTGTGGACTCCGCTAATTTTGTCTATGCTAAAAGGTTGTGGAATTTAATGGTTCTTGTCTTTGCTAAGTTGTTTTTTCCACTTTGTGTATCCTGCTGGTCACCTTCATCCTGGTCACCTTCATCCTGGTCACCTTCATCCTGGTCACCTTCATCCTGGTCACCTTCATCCTGGTCACCTTCATCCTGGTCACCTTCATCCTGGTCACCTTCATCCTGGTCACCTTCATCCTGGTCACCTTCATCCTGGTCACCTTCATCCTGGTCACCTTCATCCTGGTCACCTTCATCCTTAGTCATCTGCACTCCACCCACCCACCCCACTGTAGTACATATTCCCACAGCCTACTTGTAACTTAGTAGGAATGTGTGACATCACTATATTTGTATACATGTATTTTGACTGTATTGAGATTTGAACTAGCAACCTTCCGTCTGCTAATCAACATCTCAACGCACTCAGCTACACTCACTGGTACTTGTGCATTGTACTACTTTGTGCTAGTTAGTACAAACTACTTCTGTACTATGTGCTTGCATGTTTGTTTACATTTTCATATATTTTTTAAATGTATTATGATTGGTATTGAGATTTGAACTCTCAATCTTCCGACTGCAAATCCTCGCGTCAAACCACTCAGCTACATATACTGGTACTTTGTGCATTTTACTACAAACTGCTTCTACTATGTGTGCGTGTGTTGTGCATGCATGCATTGCATATGTTTGTTTACATTTTCACACATTTTATTTTGTAAATGTATTTTGCTTGTAGTGAGATTTGAACTCACAATCTTCCGACTGCAAATCAACACTTAAGCCATTCAACTACATTCAATGGTACTACTGCCTTGTACTACAAACTACTTGTACGTACGCATGTTAAATACATTAAATACAACAGAAAAAGCACAAAAGCAGTATTATTTTATAATTAATATTATTTATTATAATAAATACTGATTTTAAAAGTAAAGACAGATCATGAGTGATTATCTATTTCTAAGGAAATATTATTAGAAAATACATATAGATAATTACATATTTGTTTATATTTCTTTAGTTAACATATTTTTATAATTTTTAAATAATCTTTATAACAAATATAGGCTGAATACATTAAAATAACGTATTTTCTTACATTTTCTTTATGTATGTTAATACTTTTTAATAGAAATACTGATTTTATTTCACAGATTATGAGTGATTATAAATTTCTGAGGAAATATTATAGGAAAATAACTATAGATAATTACATACATATTTGTTTATATGTATATCTTTAGTTAACTTTTTTAAATAATCTTTATAACAAATACAGGCTGAATATATTAAAATAACATATAAATCATAGTATTTTCTTACTTTTTCTTATATGTATGTTCTTGTATATATACTTTTTATATTCTTGTAAATTATTACAATTTAAAAAAAAGCTCTTTTGTTGATAATGGTTTAAGGCTCTTTTTAAATATTTTGAGTAGCAAGTTACAGTATTTTGTCAATCGAAAACACCTCCTGAATTTTTGCACCAGTATAACTTAAGGAAATAACATTTTTGGCCATAGAGGATGTTATTCATGTCATACAGAGCGTGAGTAATCAGCTTTTATTTAAGGAAACATCTAGATATTAGACCCTTTTACATACGGATCGTTTTTGTAGTCATGTACACGTGTACGTTTACCGCTACAATGAAACCAGCAGAGTCCTGCAAATGTAGTAACGTACACATATTAAATGAAAGGCATACATATATAAAAACTTATTTTGTATAAAAATAATTTACCATTTTTCCAAATCCAATTTACAGATAGATATCTCCTTCTTTTGGCGTAAGTGTGATGTTTTTCCGGTTCATCATCAAAACTGCTTAAAAATTTTCATCCACTTCCATAGAAACAAATTTATATTTTAAACCCAGGCACTAAATTGAACGCATCAATAATTGCAAGTGCTTCTTTGATTGATTCGTTGGTTTATTTTATATGTTCATTCTTCTTCTGTTTTGTCAACATTCACTCTGCGTGTTAATGCATTGCTTTGAAGTTCAGATAATGTCGTTAATTAATAAATCGATACTTTTATGTAGAACGATTTGTCACAGTGCTTTGAACAAGTCTTGGGTTATGTTGTGATGTGGTCTTGTTGTTTATGGTTGGCGTAGCTATAAATTAATGAATATTATTAAGATTTCGTATGATTAATAATCGTAATACTATTTTTTACATACTATATAGTTAAGAATAATAAAATGTGGTAAAATTGACTTACATTCATCGTGTTGTGTTTCTGGGAATCGAACCGAGGTCCTACTGCTCGTAATTAAAACGTCAGCCAGTCACTCAGCTAAATTATTGTATTATTGAATACTGTCGCTTGATAAGTCCTGCACTGGCTGGGTATGTCTGTCTGGAAGTGGTATAAATTATATATCGAGAGTATTGTTTGAGCAAGAGGCCCCAAGTGGTCATGACTGTTATATTGTATATTTGGTTTTTAAGGCTGAATGTTCCTGAAATTATTAAATATTTAATAATTTTTTTTCGTTTAATATAGAATTTGCCCATCGCCAGTGTGAATTGAATGGCCACTGGGGTAGTAAACCCAACGATAGTTATAATCCGATTGGCTGGACCGATTATAATCCTTGTTGGAAACAGGAAGTTAAAACTTTGTTGGATAAAGTTTCAAATCTGGAAGTAAGAGATAAAAATAAATAAAATTTTAGAAATTAACAACAGTAATCAAATAATTTCCCTACTTGTTGTTATTGTTGTTTGTATATTCTTTCTCTTTAAAAAAAGATCGTTCTGGAAATAGCAAGACGTACACGCACCTTGGAAATTGTTGGCCTTATATTGTCTCTGGTGGCTTTAATTATATCGTTAATTATTTTTTGTAATTTCCGTTCGCTACGTAACAATCGTACAAAAATTCATAAGAATCTCTTTATGGCCATGGTCCTGCAAGTAGTTGTACGTTTGACATTATATTTAGATCAGGCATATCGACGTGATAGCCAGGAGATTACCAGCAACAATAGCCTGTCGGGTATAGAGAATACGGTAAGTAAAATTTATTAATTAGTTTTTAACTGATTGAAATTAGAAGAAGAAAAAGAAAAACTGCATAAACATAAATTGCTACTGCAAGTTAAGTTATCAGAGAGCTGCTGAGCCAAAAACTATTTAGATTTCTTTCACAACAGAAATATTAAAACAAATATAAGGTGAAAAAAAAATAAAAAAAAAATATAAAAAATTCCCCAGCTAGAATCCAATAAGTCATCTCACTAAGTCGCGTATTCTATTTGTACGTAGTGGTGTGTAAATGGAATACGTAATCACGTTCAAGAGAGCTTCCTAACAGGTACTGAAAGTATTTGCACATGAATACTGACGAGGTTAAGTGGCTTCTACCGAAAACAAGGTTTGTTCTATTCGGCCACTGTAGGGATCATATTTAATAATCATAGCTGCTGATCGATCGTATGTAAAATTACATATTTTTTTTTCTTTGCAGCCGTATTGGTGTGAAGCCTGTTATGTTTTGCTTGAGTATGCCAAAACTGCCATGTTTATGTGGATGTTTATTGAAGGCTGGTACCTTCATAATATGGTGACTGTTACCGTTTTTCAAGGGCGCTTTCCATACAAACTCTTCTTTCTAGTGGGCTGGGGTATGCCCGTACTAATGACAGCTATCTGGGCAACTTGTACAGCGATTTATTATGCAGCCAGTACACATGACTGCTGGTGGAATTATAATTTAACCCCATATTATTGGATACTCGAAGGACCTCGTATAATTGTTATCACCGTAAGTTTATTGATTCTTCTCTCTACTACAAATAAAATTTTTAATTAACTGCGATTAACTGGCGTCGATATGTTTTAAGATTAACTTTGGTTTCCTGTTGAACATAATACGTGTACTGGTGATGAAATTGCGTGAAAGTCAGGCGAGTGATATTGAACAGACACGCAAAGCGGTCAGAGCGGCCATTGTGTTGTTGCCTTTGTTAGGCACAATAAATGTTTTATATTTAATACCGGCTTTAGAGACACCTTGGAAATTCGCCTTGTGGTCCTATGTGACACATTTCCTAACTACCTTTCAAGGTTTTTTTATAGCACTATTATATTGTTTCCTAAATGGAGAGGTAAAAATTAAAAATTGATAAATATTGACTCAGTTTAATATAATTTGAGTTTTTTCTAAGGTGCGGACCGTTTTACTTAAAAGTTTGGCCGTTTTTATGTCATTGCGTGGCCATCCTAAGTGGGTTGATAAGAGAGCTTCCATGTATTCAGCAGCTTACAATACCGCCCCCGAAACCGATAATCATCCGGGGGATAGTAACAGGTAAGAAAAGCATAATTTTTTTATTTTATTTTCAAAAATAAAAAAAAACTTAAATAAAATCTTCTTTAGAAACGAATCACCCTCTTCGAAACGTCTTAATGGCCGCAAGGCCAGCTGTTCGACAGTGATTCATCAACCGGCCAATAAAAACAATCCTAAAATTCAAATAAGTCCTTCGCATAGTAATGGTAGCGGTCAAACGAGCCTAAATCATCATAATCATCGTTTGGATTCTCTACAAGTCAATAACAATAATGCTGCAGGAAGTGTAACGAATATGAACTCTATTGGCCGCCGATCTTCCCACCATTACCACCGCCACCACCATCGTTATTCTCGGCGTCATAATTGGATTTTGTCGTTGTGTTTCCGCGGCCAAAAGGTACTAAGAGTACCGCCGGCCTCATCCGAACCTCCTGAGTCAGTTGTATTTGAGTTGTCAGAGCAGTAGTTATTTAGATTGCGCTTAACTTTGTTAGTTTGGTTTTTTTTTTTTCTAAACTGACTTGTTGTTTTTGTTGCTTCCTTTTTTACAATTCACTAAACAAATAATACTCTCTTTCTCTCTGTGTTTAAAACTCTCTATCACACTTTCTAGAAACTGCTTTACATACGCTTTTAATAAAATTTACAATTATGTTTATTTTACTATTAAAAATCACCATTAATTAGTTTTAGTTAATCTTAGTGGCACTATAGTTGTCCTTTTAGAATTAATTAACTAGATTTTTCAACAATTTTACGATTGGATTCAGTACAATTTGAAATTGTTTGCTTAGAAAAGCATTTTTTTTTTACAATTTCAATATTAAGCGGGAAAATACTTAAAAGAAAAAAAAAACGAAATATGTGTAACCAGCGAAGATACAACCAAAAACTATTAACGAATGTCCTTAATGTGATTCACATTTAAATTTATAGTTGAATTGCACTTTTCAAATTCTTATTATGGATTATGATTTGCGAAAAAAGGGGTTCTCAATCATAATGAAAAAAAAAAAAAAATAATAATAATAATTGGGTTTGTGAATCATAATAGGAGCAGCATTAGTACTTTTCTTTGACATTTTATTTTTGTTTGTGGACCAAAAGGAGAATAAGCTTCATCTTGAACAGCAAGATCCTTCTGAAAAACCTCATATGCCTTCGTACGAAAACGTGAGAAATCCAGAAAACTACTTGTAATACCAATCTTGCGTTTAATATGTTTATAGACCAGGGTCTATTAACAAAGTGTGGTTTTATAGTTTAATCACCATACAAATCATTATCAATCTTGTATATCGCACTATCATATGTATGTTAGTAGAATCATCTAGTTATTCAATTTCATTCTAATTAAATAACAATTAAGTATACTTTTTTTTGAAAGTGTGCGTCATAAAAATTAAATTAATAGAAAAAAATCCATGTTTACCAATTACAGTCGTTTAATAAACAAATGCATAAATATGGTTAATGAATTGCCTGAATAACTGTAAACCGTACAGTTATTTCAGGTAAACTTTTAAAAGAGAAAGGAAACAATAATTATAAGGACGCGATTAAGTATTCTTTCGCGTAGATGTAAATTATGACGGTGTCACCTTTTTAAAATTTCAAGTCAAATGCTAATTCATTTCCCATTTTTTTTTTTTTTTGTTTTTGATTCATAAAACGTACAATTTTGTAGGCTCTGGCATAGTTTGAAACTATAAACGAAATTCTTACACTCAGTTTTGAAAACGTTTCATGAATATCTTCGTAGTTGCATAGCGAAACTTTTTTTTCCACCGAAATAACTTTAGAACTATTTTGCATATTAAATTTGCTTAGCATGCTTCTTTTTAGACAAATTTATAAACATTTTTTTTATGAAAGAAAATTAATTTATTTATAAATAATTTTTTTGTCTCTTTTTCTCTATTTATTTTTTTTTCTTGTATATTTTTGTTTGTTTTATTCTCTTTTTGATTGCAGAACAAATGTGTGATGCCAAATAATGAAAAGCCACCAAAAATATTTATAACAACTAAAATGGAAACATACACCTAATTTGAAATAATATATTAATATAAAAAAAAACATACTATTTGTACACATTTATTAAAGTTAATTGTACTCTTTATTAACTTTAGCAATTGTTTACGAATAGCATTTAAAAAATGATTTTAGTTTAATTTAAAATAAACAAAAGAAACAGGACTAATACAGGGATTGTTTTAAAAATCGTTAACTAAAAAGGTAAATTTCAAATTTTATTCAAGCAAACAAGATAATTAAATTATTAAGAAAATAGTTAAAGAAAATTATTTATAAATCTTGTAAAAAAAAGAAGCTTTCTTATACAAAAAACTATTCACATACAAAAAAAAAAAAAAAAAAACAAACAAAATAATAAAAAGAATCAAAAAAAAATATGGTAAACTTAATGAGAATTATATCTAGATATGTAAAATAAGTGATACTAAACAAAAAGTGAAGGGTAATCAAAATCGAATTTAAAGTTTTTTTTTTTATTAACAAAAATCCTAATTATTATTAAATTATGAATATGTATGTATATCTATTAGATATTGTTAATTTTAAAATTACAGAGACCAAGATTTTATAAAACAAAAAACTTAAGGAAGTATAATTAGCAACTCCCGCCAAAAATGAAAAACATATTGAACCAAGAAAAATATCCCACAATCATTTGCCATCAACAGAGTCTAGTGTAACAGTGCTGATGTTAATGTTAATCAAAAATATGCTTTAATTGTACTATAGACACACGTAAAAGTACACTTTGTACGCAGAAGTATTATTCAAACTTAAAAATAGCTGATATTGTTTTTCATTTATTTAAAATCTTTTTAAAGCGGAATTTTCTTTTGCTTTTGACAAGAATTTTCTTGTTTAAAACATATTTTGAATATTTTATTTTATTGTAATTAGTCTTCTTCACCTTCAAGGAGAACCTAACAGAAAAAAATCTACGATATTTTGCATTTGGTCGTTTCTTGTTAATTTAAAGTTACTTTTAAATCAAACCGACTTTATAGTGTGTGGCTATGATTATGGGCCAACGCTGTTAAGCATAAATGTATTTTATATCTACCTTTTTTTAATTGTATTATCTAAAAACTATTGCCAACTACTTTATATATATATATTTTCAATTAATCTTTTGGCAAATCTTTACATATTCAAAACTTTTAGTTTACCAGAAAGTTTTAGTTTTTGTATTAAGTTTATAAGTGAGTTGCTAATTTTATAATGAAATTTATTTATTTTGTAATTTTAACATGATCTACTCGTATTTTATAATTTTTTTTTTTGCTGCATAATACAAATTTAAATTACATATTATTAAGTTTTAATTAAAGTCAAATAAATACATATTTATTTATTTGATAATGAAAGTCATATTTTTAAACTAAAAAAAAATGTATGCATGAAAAACTTTAAACAGCTCAATTATACTGAAATAAGTTCAGTTTATTTTTTACGCTTTTAAAAATTTAGAAAATATATATATAAAAAAAACAGGATTTTATGTAAACTGTGTATCTATGTATGTCCTAATTGCTATATGTATGTATGTATATGTTGCGAATAAAAATCTTTTTTAAAAAAATCCAATTTGAAATGGAGTATTCTTTTTTTTAAGTTAAGGAGGTTTAAGAACTGGTAAAAACATATTTTTACTACATAAACATGAATAGTTTATGGGAAATAAATTAATTCACTCACCCGTTATCTTTTTGGCAGATGCTTTGACAACTATCTTTTATACGAGTAATATTGCTGGATACTTTAAAAAGCTTTCAGTTTCTTTTATATTTCATCCAGATTTGCTTTTAATCTATAGTAAGAAATTAAAATTGAAGATTGTAATTACTTTTTTAATTAAAATATTAAATCTAATATGTATTACCTTTTCAGCTTAAGAACAACAGATCAGATACATTTTGGCCAATATGCTGACAATTTACGAAATTTTCTCGCAGGAACTCTTCTGTGATTTTTAATATTCTCAGTATTCATAATTAGATAAAATAAAAATAGAAATTAAGTTTTAATTTAAAATACTAAATTTGATACATAGATTTTACCTGCATTTAAGATGAACAGAAATAAATGTGAAAAAACAAACTCGCCTCTCCAATCCGTTAACTTGTTATGGAATAAGTTTCTTGACACCCCAGGATTGTAAAAGGAAATATTTCTAATTTCCACTGCACGGCATATCGTTGTTAGTAGAATCGTTTTAAAGCAAGCAGCCAACTGTTGTAGTACTTTTTTTTACAATGTATTTCTAAACTTTGTTTTTTAGATTTGTGTTTATTTACAAAAAAAAAAAATAATTTGCTCATTTTAATTTTAATTTTTTTTTTAATTTATTTCTTTTCTTTTCAAGTGTTCTTAAAGTTTATGTCATTTATTTTTCTTATTTTTTTATTTTTTTTTTTTTTTTTTGTAATTTATATAAAATTTACTGTAAATTAACAAATTTCCTTATTAATTTGAAAATTAATACAAACAATACAAAATAAAATCATAATAATGATTGGATTAAGCGGGAAGCTTACGGTTCAAAATTAAACAAAAAAAAAATTATAATAATAGATAAATAAATTAAAATAAAATTATAACGAAAAGCTAATAAATACAAAAATTTTGTAAAATTATAAATTCCGTAGTCATAAAATAAAAAAAAAAAATTGGTTCAAAATGTATAGAAATTTTTTATGGAAATTTCGTATTAAAACATATTTTAAATTCTTTTGAATTTTTTGTGAGTACGGTAGTAAATAAACAACTAAATAACTTAAATGGATTGAATTTAATCAGGCCTCTTGTATTTTAAATGGGAAATTAAAACTATCATAGTATGATTGTTATAACAATACTTTGATAATTTGTAAACTTTTTTAATTCCACATAAATACAGAACGGGTGGTGTAAATATGTATTCGTCGAAAGTTTTAACATTGAAAAATTATATTTAAATTAATATAATTACATTCTACATTTCTATTATTAAATATTTCTTTTAAAATTAATATTAAATTCTATAAAATTTACAGGACGGAAATGGTTAATGTTCCATATTACATTTACACCAGAACGAGTAGTAGATTTCTTTTTTTAAACAAAATTCCGCTGACAATTCATTACGCTTTTTTGCATTTTTTTTTACATTTCAGCTGATAATTTTTTCCCCATACATAAAAATTCCCTGCTTCCTTTTTTTCTGGAAATAGATGGGCCCCTCAGTACATAGTTTTAGCACACCTTACAACGATTTAGTTTTTAGTTCAATATGGAAAAACGTGGTGATACGAATTAGTACCTTCCCTATATAATAAAAATCTTGTTCATAGAGAATGTATACAAAATCACCTCGGCTCTTACAAAAGTCGACACTCTTACCACATCTTTGGGAGGCACTTTTTTTAAATATCCATGAATTTTGTTGTAATCTTGTATCGAAATAATTTGGACTGAAATTTCCTCTGTTCTAAAATTCGTTCAGGTGTAAATGCAGCATAATATGAATTGTTTTTTTAAGACTTTTTTTCCTTTAACTTAACTTAAATAAAATTCAATATTTTTTCGGATATTTACAAAATTTTCTTTGAGCTTTTAATTATTGAAACAAATTATCAACATAAAAGTTGCGTTAAACTTGATTGTAAGAGGTTTAACTTGAACCAAAAACAATATTTAAACATCATATAGACGCTTTTGCTGTTTTACTACATGCAATGGATTAAGTGACATACTTTGTTATCAATCCGGGAGGCACAGCAGCGTCTGTTGTACAATTCGTGAGTTTATAGGCGCAAGAGCAGCGCAGATTGAAAAGAATTATTCAGTTTTAAGTGATTGCAAACTAGTAAAAAAAGAAAAAATCATCATGTAGACAGCAGGAACTTGTTAATAAATCACCATTAAAAAAATGGAGGAAATTATGGCCATAATCGCAAACCATGAGATAGATGGCTCTACTAAATCAATTTATTATCGCATGCGACTATGTTTTGTTGTGTTTTGAGTTTAACCTGTAGTTAACCAACCAACTAGTTGATGTTTAGTTCAAATTATTCTAAAGTGTTCATAAATGATTATTAACATTCTAATTGATTTAAAACATAAGTTATGTACAGGAAACTCATATTTAAAGCATTATTTATTTTTAACTTTTAACAATCGTTTATGAATACGTCGAATAATAATATATTATATTGTGTTTTAACTGGATCTTGCTACTTTTATGCATGTACACTCTTATGCATGTAACTTAATACTAATTTGTCTTATAAAATTACAACTAAATTATTCACATTTGCATTATTTACTAAAATTAAATATCTAATAATAAGAACTTATAAAAAAAAGTATACCGTTTTTGTAGTCCAAAAATATACACAAATGTATACCAAATTAGGATAAATTAAATCTAAGAACGTGTTGTTGGCATGAATGATCCTGCTTGTTATTTTTCTGGTAACTAAAAGGGAAAACAAAAATTCACTATCTTCAAAAACTCGTTCTCTCTCTCTCTCTGTCCCTTTCTCTCTTTCGTCTTTAACTAACTTAACCTTAATTCTTCTTAAACTTACTTGTGATTATAACTACACTTCAATACTGTTGAGACTGCCCGAAGAGATATTGTCATTATGACTGCCTAAACGTGAACGCTGTTTCATCATGGCCGCTCTGGCTGGCATAGGAGAACGTTGCACTCTAGGACTGCCGGCACTTACAGCTATGGGTATTCCTAGACTTCCATTAGGATTATTGGACATAGAATTGGTTATATTATTTGAGCTGCTGCCGGAAGTACGTCTGGTCCTTCTTAAAGAAGGTATGCGTGTGCCAAGACCTTCTAAATTCATATTAGCATCATGGTTGTTAGGAATATTTACGCTATTCTGGCAATAGGGTAAATTTCGTACACTACGATCTAAAGTTCGTCTTTGTTGATCTAAACAAGGCGTTAGGGGCGAAGAAATCTGATGACCACTTGGAGGCAAATGATGATTTAAAGCGGCCATTGAAGTGTGATTATTATTTTGATGTGGTGGCACCGGAGGAGGCTGTTGATACTCTCGTTTAGCCATAAGTGTAGGAGTGGGCGGTGTCTGATAATAAGGTTGGGCATGATGTATACCCTGCGATGCTAAATGAGCCTGTGAATTATTTATATTATTATTGTTGTTGGCTAATTTATGATTCGTGGTGGAAGAGGAGGAGGAGGTGGCTGTAGAACAGGCAGCATTATTGTTATTATTATTAGTAGCAGTAGTAGTATTAGGAATTTGTATTTTCGACGAAGTTGTATGATTTGCTAACTTGGTTGTATTCTTGGTGGGCAAAGGAGGTAAAGGTTTCGATAAAGGTGAATTGGGATCCAGACCATTGCATAAAGTTACACCATCGGAAGCTGCTAATGTTTCACAAGACGATGTGGAACGTTGCCGTAAAGTATGGTGGTGATGTTGATGCTGCGTAACTGGTGTATCTTGTTCGCTATTAAGCTTTTCCGAACTATTATGACAACTGTTGTTGGTGCTTCTGCTGGTGTTGTTTGTGTTATTGCTGCTAGTGTTGGTGGCATTGTTGGTGGTGACATTCATAAAACGCAATTCCATGACATTACGATTCTAAAATAAATCATGCTGATATTTCTATATCTAGGCTAGTTTCATACTGTTTTTTTTTTTTTTTTTATTTAGTTGATTTTTAGAAAAATTGTGTCAAAATAAGCTTACAAGTGCGTATTAAGGAAAATATGTATCTAAAAATAATTTTTTTAAGCAAATAGTATTTTTGTGCGCTCTATATATAGAAGTTGAGATTTACTGCTATTTACAAAACATTAAATATAAAAATAAAATTTATACAGATTTACATATTTATTTATACGCAGCCAATACAGAACGACTTTGATTTAAAGGATGAGGTCTACATACAATGGAACATGAGGTGTAACATTTATTTCTGCTTGTGTTTCGTGTGTCAATACATACCGAGGAAACCAAAAGAGAAAGCATAAACGAAATATCAGTTACAATTGTAAATAAGTTAACATGTAGTAAAAGTCACCACATCACGGTAACTTTCAACAAAATAAACAATTAAAAAAATTACACACTGATACACACGATTAAACATTGAGTTTGGAAACTCAAAATTTTGTTGAACATTGAACACGATCGAACATTGACTGGAACATGCTCATGTTCCAACGTTTGTAGCCGGCATAACCCTGAATAATTAAAATTTCTTTCATAATAAATTATTTTTTTTATTAATTAGTTCATTTTGTTTTTATTCCAGATCCGTCTATCAGTTAGTTTTGACCATATTTTTACAGAAGCTGTGAACTTTTAGCGTGTTTCCACACTTTTACTACATATTTTCATACACGTTGCTGTATAGTATGTATGTCGTATGTAAATCTCAATATATATTTTTAGGTTATGTCAACTATTTTCGTCTAGTTTACAATCGTATTCAAAAATAAGTTGGGTGGTAAAAAGCTCTTAGCATAATTAAGTTTTAGAATATACATACTATACATATTTTCAAATTTAGAAATAAATACATATTTGATATAATTTTAGGTGTAATTTGGTATAGATTTAAGTGCAAGTGTAAGAGGAATAGTAGGAAACAAATTTTGTGCTTTTTATTCCAGAATATCGAAAAATTGCCAGGAAAACAACACCTTTAGAATACAACAGCCGTTGAAGCAAATTTACATACAACCCCTTGATGTTTATTTTTTTTTTTTTTTTTAATAGAAGGATATTTTCGAAAGGAAGGAATATTTTTATAATTTTAAAACTATACAACTAAATTACATTAAAGCAATACACTTATAATCAAGGCACATTTCTAAGGGATGTACAAACAATCTGATGGGGCAACATAATTATTTTTTGTATATACTATTTACATAAAGTGACCCTATCGCAAGCGATTTAACTTTCCCTGAAGTGAAAAAAGGTAAGTACAAACATACTAACGGATGATATAAAAATTGATAATAAATTCACTTCGTTGGAAAATATATATTGGAAAATTATATTGCAAATTTTAATTGCAAGGGGCAAAAATTCAACATTTTGTTGTAGAAAAGAACACGCGCTGTATATGTACATACCAGTTCAATGTGCCTTGTTTATAAAATATAGAAAATGCATAGAAAATATATTTATTAACAAAATAGAAAGGAAATGAAATCAGAGAAATTACTCTTGAAGAATAAAAACAAAAACAATGCCTATTCACTTCCTATTCTTATATTTGGTTGCTGTTTCCACAAGGCAGACGAATGATTTAATTTGAATGTAAAATTTGTATGAAAGTCACTCAATGATTGAAATCATTTATGTGTCTTGTGGAAACCGCAACTTGATTAAATAAAATCAAAAATCTAAAATTCCAAAATCAGTAACAAGCTCACCTTATCGGCATCTTGAGCTAAAGGATTTGGAGTGATATTCATGCGGGGTATAACACCATTTAAACGCTGCTGGGACTTATTATGATTACTGACACCCAAAACTTGAGGTGCTACAAAATCAGCTTGCAAATGATCCAATTGAGGTTTATTTTCGCCTAAGAAAATTACAATAATTTAAAATAAAATTTTTTTTTTTGGTTATTTAAAAATCTATACCTTCGGCTTGAGTATTTTTTCGCCTTTTCATGCAGAAACAAGCTGTTATGGTGGCTATTAATAGCAAAACACCGCCACCAGCCGCACCAGCTACTACGGGATAAATTGAATTGTCCTCCTGATTGGCCTTCGATGCTGGTACTACGGCCGGTAACACAGGGGAGGGTGTAGTTGAAATTTCTATAAAGAAACAAACAATATACATTTGTAAGTATGTATGTACTACATATTAAGAGATGTTGGTTTTATTAAAGACATCTGGTACTTACTTTTCGTATTACCTTGTACAATGGCACTAAAATCGGACGCCGCCATTTCATTAAAAGATTGTAATTTGAATTCATAGGTAGTTCCCGCTTCCAATAAATCAATTTTAAACTTTCTTGTATGCATGCCATCTACAGTAGCCTTGAGATATTCTCCGGCCGAAGATGCCGGCCTATAATAAGCATAAAAACCATCAACCTCTGCCGCTGTCATACTATTGGGCAACGACCACTGCAACATTACTGCAGATTCAGACAAAGGATCTATGCGTTGCAATTCGGGTACCGGTAGGTTTGATAGATCTAAATCTTCGCCTCTTCGTAGGAAAAACTTGGCAGAAGTGTTGCCTTCCTTATTGTCATTATTCGAATAGACTGCTATAATACGAAATCGATAGAAACGATCAGGTTTTAGTCCTGTCACCGAAGATGTGAAATTCTTAAAACCATCATTATTTCTATCCATTTTATTGTAACGTATATCCTCGTTGGTAGTCTGCCAGTTTTCTCGTGGTATCGTACGTGACGCATCGCCCAACATGCGATATTGGACTTTAAAGAATTGTATAGGTAGGCCTTCGTTTTTCGTTACATACCAGCGTAACATGACAGAGTCATCGGAAAGACGGGTTACATTAGGCCGCGAAGGTGGTATCATGGTGGCTAAGAAAGGAGAAGAGGCACAATTAAATTTAAAATTTGAAAATATTAATTACTGAATGTTGCTACTTATTTTTATTTTAATCTTTTTTTGACTTTCTATTATTTTCCCAAACGTTGTGTTTATTTGAGTTGAGCTTATTGCCATTTTTTTTTTTTAGTTTTTTAAAAAATTCCCCGTTGCGTTTCGTCTTTTAAAAATGTTAAAAAAAGGTAACATATTTTTTAGAAAATCAAAATAACAATCTTTAATTATTAAAAGACTTCCCTCTTCACCAACAGGCAAGAAAAAACGCAAACCTAAAGATATCGACTGGACAGCAGATGAAAATTTCAATAAAAATCGTTCCATTGTTTATATTGAACATTCTCTGGAATGTCCCATTTTCACCACAAAAGCTGATGAATTTTTAGGATATTTAAAAACGGAAATACCAGACCGAGAGTTTGTGTTAATACGAAATAACTATGGAAAAAGTGAGCCGAGATCGGGATCTTTTGAAATCGACTTTTCCCAGCATGCACGCACTTCCAAACACAATTTGTGGTCGGGTTTAGAGAAGGGGCCACCTAGACGTGATAAATTTCCTGTATTTGAAAATTTAATGCCTGACGTGCAAAAAGTTTTAAAGAAATTTTATCCAGATGTCGTCGACGATGTAGACGATGATGAGATGGATCTGTTGGATTTATAATTTCAAAACAGCACTAAAATCTTTAAGAGCAGAATAGGTTCACTTTAAGAACTTATGTATTATAATATGTGAAATTTCAGCACCTATTTTATACACCCAATAAGTTCGTAACATCGAAATATAATATGTATAATTTATATGTATATCTTTACAAATTTAGCACATAACAACAAATATAACACAATTACCAAGAAACCTAAACAAAAGATATAAATTTAAAGACTTGTGAGTGATGTACATTCAATAAAAATAAATGAAGAGGCTCGTTATTCGAATATATTTTTTATACCTGATAAAAATAAAATTCGCTTGTAATCTTTACATTTTTTCTGATTTATTTAATGGACAACTTGAATAATTTACATACATATGTACATACATACATATGTTGAAAAATATATTATAAAGAATATATAATATTTTATTAGTACGTACTCGAATTTATGTTTGTATGAGTTTTTTAAACCTATTCTACCTTGCTTTAGTAGTTCTTGGTTCTTTTCACAAATGGTGGAAAAGATCTACTGATGATTTAGTATGTATTTCGCAACCATTGATATGCAGCATAAAGAATAACTAGCTATAGCAAATAAATTATTTTTATTTTGCTATAAAAAGACTTTAATATATATGTGGTTGACATGAAATGAATAAACACCTATTCATATACATATTTCAGTATCCGAATCATTATACGATCTATCCGAATGATATCATATTTTTTACAGCACTAAAAACAAATCATAAATGCTGCCAAAAATTGCTAAACGGAAATGTATTAACACATAAACACATATTTCCCCGCGTATATTTACAGTAATCCAGTGAGTTTCAATTAAGTAAAGACAAAAACCAATATATTTAAAGTAGCCACATTTAATTTTTTTACCAATATGTATAATTTCAGTGTTGTAAAATAACGATAGTAAAAGTAAATACAAGAACCATTATCAAAAAAAAGGGCAATAGAGAAATTCCCTCTTCACATAGTTGCCATATGGGTAGCTACTTTTTATTGCAATTATTTTATTCTTTTTATGCTTTTTTTTACTATACACTTGACAAATTTCTTCATTTACAAAATGGCAACGCTGATACGAGTATTTTGTAAAAGTAAAAAATATATTGAACAGCTGTTGATTCCATGATGAAATAAACAAGGTGGTAGCAGGAAAAAAAAGAACTTGGCAGCACGAGAAAAAGTAACGGCTAGGTCACTTAATCTGTCAAAAATATAAACAGAAAAACAGCTCATTGACATTTGAAGCGACCTAAAATGTAGAGCATAAAATAATCAGCTTTCGTAGCGCTACCACCTTGTTTATTTCATCATCATCTTTTAAAAAGCAACCGAAGATAGAAACAAAAGAGATAAACAATATACACAACGTTGCCGTTTTGACTACTTTCAACCAAAATATGAATATGCCTTGAATATGAGAGATTGTTTTATTTCTAACATGTGTCAAGATTCAGATTTCATATTTTAGCGTAATCTGGATATGGATCGCGATCCAAGTATCACAACATATATTGTATGTGTAGAATTACCCTTATGAAAAAATGTATTTAAAGCTCAGTGGCTACAGTGATTAAACACAATTTTTTATATATAAGTTAAGCCCTCTAAACCGCGTTATATTCCCCATCGCAAATAGAAAAATTAATTTTGATTACTTGTTTTCTCATTTGGTTACAATTTAACGTGGCAACACTAAATACACATAAAAATGGCTGACTCGACTCAGTTGAAACAAATACAATGCAATGACAAATCAGTCGCTCATTGAAAGGCCGAGTGAGTGGATTAAAAACCTAGCAAACGAGAACAACAGAATTTTTCTTTGCGCGCTTTTCCTGTTTCTTTTTTTGCATCAAGCAATTTATATTATTAATGATATAAAAATTTAATAGAATTCGCAAGAGCATAATAAGAAACTTAAAAACAGAACAAATAAAAAAAAAGAAATTGTTATATGAAATAAAATATGTATGTGCTATTCTTTAAGAAAAACGAGTCACAATTGCATGGCTCTTAGAGTGAGCTAGACAGTATGATATTTATTAATGAGAAAAAAGAGTGAGATAAAATTAGAGTGGAAAAAATTGATTTTTTCTGGAATATAAAAAAAAGGAAGAGCAAAGAAATTAAACGTAAATAATAACACATAAAAGAAATATACATAAGTGTAACAAAAACAAAACAGTCAAATATTTACCATAAATTAATGTATGATGTCCACTGATATATCTCAGGGAGTCTCGATTAATGTAAAAGTGGATGAATCTCTATCAGCCGGTGGTTCCAATTCGAGCAAGTGTCAAATGTCTTCCTTAACCCCACGTTTTACCCACGAAGAAAAGGAAATTCTCTATGCTTTATTCCATCAGCATGAGGAAATTATTGATATTAAATTTCGCAAAAAGCAAAGATCAAAACATTCGGTGCGCGATACCTGGGATCAAATTGTTCGGGAATTTAATTCAGCACCAGGCGTCAGTGCGATGCGTAACGTCAAACAAATACAAAAGTTTTGGTTAAATGCAAGGTAAAATGCAACTTTAATTATCAATAAATTTTTCATCTTGAAAGATGTAAAACCGAATATGCACCTGTTACTTGTGTATGTACATACTTATGTATGTATGTATGTATGCATGTAAGTAAATTTAGTAAGAAAAAGACAGGGCGGCTTACTAAAAGTGAGGCTAATAGAGCGTGTTTTTTAATATGTAGCGTTTTAGTGTTCCTTTGATGTCTTGAGTAGATAAAAATTATAAACTTCATATTTACACACGCACATACAAGTATATCATTAAAATTGTAAACAAATTTAATAATAATAATTTTCTGCCTTTGATTGAAAATGGCTATGACAAATTTTTAAAAAATTTCGGAACAATCATTTTTTTTTGGTTTTATTAGAAAAAAATTAGAATGATTATGTAGTTGATTCGTGGTTGATATTACCAAGGTAACTAGATTTACTTGCGAGGTAGTGTTAATATTAAAACAAGTACTTACATTACAAAAGCCACAGCGATTTAGTGTTTTCTGTTTGCTAATGTCAATAAAAGCTTACTTTGTTGCCACTCTTCCTCGCAAATAAAACGGATTGATAAAACTTTGACAGCAGTAGGCAAAAATTTATAAAATTCGGCTGTGATATCAACACCACAGATATTTTGTGATCCATGGTGGAATATAAGGTGTGCGCAAGAAGGAATATGTTTTTTTGTAGGGTTGTGTTTTGACCGTTAAATAATCTGCAAAAAAAAGGTAAGTCTCTTCGGTCTTGTCAAAAGTTGTTTACATTTTTGGCCGCCATCATGAATATTTTTGTTTACGTTAAGGTTTTTTTTTTGCATAACCACTATGTATGTTATGTATACAGCTTTTTTTGACAACATTGGCTAATTTTTACACAAATAAAATGCATGCAAGCGCACCTTTATTATTCCACCATGTTGTGATCAACACTTAGCAAGTAGATACACACACCCATGGTGTAATAATATAAGGTGCGCTTACCAATACAACAATAAAAAACGACATGCATTTTGTTTGTGTAAAAAAAACATGATATTGTCAAAAATAGCTGGGGAGTTACTCTGTATTGCGATGCGATAAGAAAAGTGTTCGCATTTGTATCTTATTTACATTGTTTTTGCATCGCATTTGCTTTCGCATCGCAATACAGAGTAACACCCCTGTTGTTTGTATGTATTTAGTGGTTATGCAGCAACAAAAAGCATAGCGTAAACAAAAATATACATGATGGCGGCCAAAAATGTAAACAACTTTTGACAAGACTATGAGACTTACCATATGTTTTCAGATTATTTAACGGTCAAAACACAACCCTACAAAAAACCATATTCCATCTTGCGCAGACCTGATTATTAGACCATACACACACCATAGAGGTAGAAAGTTTTCTGTTGTACTTAATTTACATACATTTATAATTTGTTGTTTTTTGTGTTAGCTTAATTGACATCACTGATTAAATAATGGCTTTCAATATTAAGAGTAATTATACAATTTGTGAGTTCGTGAGAGTTGGAGTGTATTAAACAAATCTATTATCACTTAACTCATAAAACAAATTTCAAACTCATAACAAAAACATTTTAAATAAAAACTCACAACAAATATGTAAACATTTTCGTTAATAATCATTTCTTGTCATAAATTATTTTTAATGTTCTCATCCCCTTCTTTTAATAAAAAATGGGCACGTACATACATAGGTACAATACACATACAAGTTTACAATTGCTGTGCCCAAAAAAAAACCCCAAGAATAAATTTTTTCGAAATTGAACTCTCCTTCCTGTTGTGTTTATATTACAAATTATTTTATTATTTTTATCAACAGTTTACTTTGTTTTCATATTTATTTTAGTTCGTTTGGCCAAAACGAGTACAGTTGTGAGTGAGAGATTTTAATGCAAAAGAGTTTCTCAAAATTGGATATAATTTGTTGCTTTGTTTTCTTTTCTAAACACGTACGTGTGAGTGTTTATTAACGAGTTGAGAACATTTTTATTTCTTAGTTGTAAATATATAGTAGTAGAAAGATTGTAGTACAACTAACTTAAATGATGCCAGATGTATTAGTTTTGTGTGTAAAAAAGTTCGGTTTTTTTTTAATTTTTAAATAAGATTTAAAAATCGATGTAAGTTTTGGATTGGTAACCGTTCAACCATATAGGAAAGGTTTCGTGAATAAGGAACAATTATCTGAGTAATATTATTCAAGTTGAAAAAAAAGAATACAAACGTACATATGTACTACATGCATACATATTAAAATTGCCTTCTTTCCTTGCAGGCTTCGCAAACAATATCCCTTCCGCCATATACAACAAAAACAAGACTCAAATGACAACAATGCTAGTCATATTATGAAAGAAGATGAAAATCAAGTCATTAAAGATGAACCCGAATTTCATATATCCAACAATGACAACTCTGAACAAAATGATCAAAACGAATCGTTTGAAGAAATGGAAATGGAGACGAGTGGTGTTAATGATATTGATGATGATCCATTAGATGCACAACAGCAACAGCAGCAGGAGTTGCAACAGCAAGTGGCACAAGCGGCTGCTATACATACCCAACAAATAAGTGTAGACCAAATATCGACGGAAAAATTAACACTTAATGATTTGTTACAATTCAAAACTACTCGTCCTAGGGAGGAGATCATATTACAAATAAAACATCCAGATAGCACAGGTAACTTTCATGATTTTCTAAGATTTCTAAATAAAAATTTTTATTTCATATAGGAGGAGCTCAAATCACTATACCTTCACCCACACGTATTACCATACCCACGCATCATCAGCCACAACAGCACACAATGGCCACAATAACGGCCAATGGTTTTAACCAACAGATTATTAGTGAAATTAAACCACAACAAATTACTCTGGCCCAGTATCAAGCACAACAGCACTTGCAGCAACAACAGCAGCAATTTGCCCAACAGCAGCAATTAGCTCAACAGGCACAACTGGCAGTTTTGCAACAGCAGCAGCAACAACAGCAGCAACAAGCGGCCGCAGCAGCAGTCGCCGCAGCTGCCCAACAGCAGCAACAGCAGGTCAAAATGCAGCTTCAAACACCCACTGCTACAACGCAATTTTCCACAGCCACGCCCACATTCACATGTACCACCTACCGTGCCTTGCCATCAGCTGCCGCATCAAACAATCAACACAATACAATAACCACCAATAATAATAATATAACCACTCTTGCCACCAATAACCCCAATTTGACAGCTAGTTTGATGACTAGTACGCCCACCACCGCAACCACCAGCTTCCAGGACAGTTTTGAGGAAAAAATTAATTATTTCAAACTCAAAGAGGCTGAACTGCGATTGAAGGAACAACAAGTCGCTTTAGAAAAAAAGAAAATCGAATTATCACATGCCCAAGATCAGTTGAAACATTTAAGAGAAGTTCATCGTTTGCAAGTGGAAGAATTGAAAATGAAAATTCGCATATTGCATGTAGAAGAAAAGCAATTGCGCAAATCTCTTTCACCTCTTGAGAGTTAAGAATTCATACATATTTGTCTCTCAAAAGCAAACTCACTTTTATATATGTATGTATGTACATATGTCTATATGTATGTAAATACATATAGATAATGTTCTTTTACATTATAGATCTTTTAATTTTTACGATTATAAATTTTTGATTGTTTTAATGTATTTAATATTAGTTTTAATTTATTTTAAGATATCTTTTGACAAATTTAATTGTTAAGATTTTTGGCGTATGTAAAACGGTAGCAAAGAACTATTGTAAATAAAAGGAGAATACAATTTCACTACATGTTTTAACACAACCAAAAACATTTGACAGAAGCAACAGATTAGAAGTTTAAATTGAAAAAACAAAAGAAAAACAAATACATATATACATACATATGTATGTACATATTTAGATATTGCTAACCCGCAACAAATAAATAAAAATTTTTTAAAAAATATAAATGCTTGAGTATATGCTCAAATAAATGTCAAATTTAGTAAAGGGGAGATTTCCTTTTCATTTTTGCCTTTTAATGGCAACCACCGGTTGTCTAATTGTATAGGTGTAGAAAAGTTAACACATTCATAATGAAAAATTATTTGTTGTGTATGTTTGTAAAGTTTTTTGAAAGGCTATTTTTATGCTTTGTAATTCGCAAATTTTTTTGTGAGTTTATGTTTAAATAGATGAGCTTTGGAACTTTTCAAACATAAAAAAAATAGTGATCGATATATATTACGTTCAATTAGATTTGCAAAAATATATTTTTTATTAATTTTTCAAACAACGTAAAAATTTTTAGATATTCAAAAGAGTAGAAACGTACTTTTTTCGCCGCAGCGAAATATTTTTTTTTTACCGTATCACTTTGCTACCGTTTCACACACGCTCTTTGTGCTAAAGATAAAATCACCTAACTTTGCTCATATTTTAATTAATCCTAATGAAAAAACTAAACTGTATGTTTAACATCGTATACGTAGTTTATATATGTGTGTATGTATTTAAAACATTTAACACGAAATCAATGATTATTTAGAAAATTTTCAATATTTTATGAAAATTTCATAGTAAAAATAAACAAAACTAAGAGAAAACGTCAAATAAACTTATAGTTGTATTTAAACCAAAGTCCGTGTGAAAATATGTATTAAGAAATGTTGCCATAAAATGTCAAGGGATGACTTTAAAAGGAAATTGAAATATTTTAGAGTGGAAACTTAACTCAGTCTGATGATTAGAAAGTGCAATAACAGACTTTTCAAGAGCTATAGGTTTTGCTTATCTATTTTGCTAATCATAATTTACTGTTCTGGGAATCTAATATTTGTGCAATGTTCCATAACACGCAGCTATAGTAGTTAAGAAAATACATTATTTCACAAACAAATTTTTTTCATTGAAAATTAATTTTTCTTAGATCCTGGCCCCATTAGCTCTTTGCAAAAACCACGGATCCTTGGAATATAAAACTATGTTACTGAAATTTAGCACAATCCTGGCTTAAACGTCAAACGAAACCAAGAGTTGTAGCAATTCAACTCGTATTAATAAATAACACTGAACCCTCTAACGACCCAAACAATTTATATATTATGAGTTTCGACAATAAACAATAATAATGTGGCAGCACCACATCAAATCTTCGGGTGGACTATCGATTATAAAAAAACGTGGTGGAACAGGTCTAATTTAATATTTTATTTTCAAAGTTTTGAACCTACGGTACGGTACTTACGTAGTATGTGAACACTCCCCCCTAGAGATATTCAATATTGAAAATTATGCATTTTAATCAATTAAAAAGTAAATTTTAAAACTTTTTGGACTTTAAATGATGATATGGGCAAATTTACGTATTAATACAGAAAAATTTAAACTTACCCTTTGGTTGTTTCTTGGATTTTCCCTTGGTCTTATGATTACCCACATGTTCGTAGACTTTGGTGGGTACATTGCCTAAAGGCGTCGATAAGCCATGTATTTGTTTAGGATTAACTTTCAGCAAATTCGCTTCGCTAGTCTAAAGAAAAACACAAAAAAACAAAGTACATTTTCGTTAAGTTAATCCTTTTCGTATTTATTTGCTTTCCTCCCATACACTACTTACCTCTCCTACTTCATTTTTGGCAAAACACTGGACAATGCCAGCATGTCTCTTTTGGACATGTTGTATAACCAAGCGACGTCCATCATGTAACATTTCTTCATCCACCGAAGTATCGATGCCATTAATGAACCAATAAATATCCGGATAAGGATTACCAGTTGCCGAACATTCCAATTCCAAGGTATCGCTTTCATTAGTTAAAGTACTAGCAGGTCCTCGTAAAATTGTGGGCTTTTCCAATACGGTAAACTTAATTGTATGCACTAAAGCCGGAGCTATCCCATTATCTAGACGACATACATAAGAGCCCTGATCTTCTGGCTTAACATCGCTTATTTGTAGGCCATAAGCTAACAGACGTGTACGATTGTTATTATTAATATTCATTATATTGGGTGAACTCCAGACAGCGGCGGGAGGAGGAGATCCTACTCCTGGACATTCTAGAACAACTGTCTCCCCGGGTCTGGCGGTAAGATGGTTAACAGGTGATATAAGAAAATATGGAGGATTGCGATCACTATAGTCTACTCTAAGATCAATGCGTTGAGGCAATTTGACTTCCTGTCCCGTTATAGGATTCATGGCCGAACAGGTATAATTTCCCGAGTCTTTTGATGTTACCGTATTTAGTATTAAAGCTCCATTTGTAGGCACTATTTCCGTTTGTGACAGTTTTTCGCCATTGCGATAAAAACTCCAAATGGCAGCGGGATTCGAGCTAACCGATCCACATCTTAGCAGGACACAGTTTTTTGGTGCCACATTGTATATTTTAGAATTACGTGAATAACCATTGGAATTATCTATGGATATGGAGACTAGGGTAAGACGAGCCGTTAATGAGGCTATAGCTGCAGAGCCATACCAAGCTACACACTGATAATCGCCCAATGACTCGGGTTGTACGAATATTCTTAACATGGAGATGCGATCTTCATTGGTAATATTGTAGCCGTTCTGTTGGGAAAGCAAAAAAAATGTAAGGAGAAGGAGACTTTTTTGGCCCGATTATGGATAGCAACCATAACTGAAAATTTGTGGTTGCAAGTGGGAATTGAAACTGAAATTTTTCAGTTGCCATCCGTAATATAATTTTCAGCAACTAGCAAACCAACTGAGATTCGGTTGCCAATCATAGTCGAACCATTATATTAAGGGAGAGCTGAATTAATATAAAGCCTGACATTCAAATTACCTCTTGTGATAGATATTTAAATTTGCTACCATCTCCTGAACGATTACTTGAATGACGAAATTTCCACTCCAATCGATCCGGTGCTAAATTCGTTTCACAATCAAACACCACTTCATCGCCTCTTGGCGCTACAGCCGATTCGGGAGAACGTTCAAAATGTACACCCAAAGTAGTGGGTTGCATACTGCAGACACTTGTTAATATAACAAGTATAAAGATCACAGCTTTTAAGCAAAAACATGATAATGAAGATGCTGTTGAGGAGGAAGATAGCGAGGTGGAAGATGATAATGATGATGATAATACTGTTGACGAGCAGGTGTTTCTCAACAATGTCATTGACAACATTTTTACTTTGTAAATTTTTTTTATTTCTTTGTGAATTTGATAAAAAAAAACCTTGGTTGATCCCTTTTTGTGTTGGCGAAAAAACGAACTGCAATGAAAAATAAGAAAAATAAAATAAGATGGAATTTCATTATAATGTTGAATTTGAGTTTAATTTATACTAAAAATAGAGAAAGAAAAAAGATTCTCGAACATCTGTCACAGTGTAGGTTTAATAAAAACACTAGATCCAGTTTTAAAATAAATTTTACTTTAATATCGCATCTTTCAAAAGCTACAAACTCAATACTTTAGCCATAAATCAAATAAAATGGCCAAGTTGTCATTATAGGAAAACTTAAATAAATAAATGAATAGAGTGAAGAAAAAAAATTATTACAAGCATAAACGTGCAAAAACAATATCACAAAATGCGAAAAAAGTAAAATAAAAATCAAAAGACATTCCATTCCAACTGCCAACCGGCATCAGATTGGTGTTTGTTATATTATATTTCTATAAAGGCCGACACCCGGGAGAATGTGGCAAGGAAATTTAAAATAATAAATAGATCCTTAAAGTTGTCACTCTACACTAAAACAACTAAAATTTTTGAAAATTTCAAATAAGCTAAATTTTTTTTAAAAATAATAATTAATATTTAGCTTTCTAGAAAAATTTTTTTAAGCTATTGCTATCGCGGGCTTTGAGGCGACCGAATCAAGAAATTTTGAAAGGTTTGTTTCTTAAGTCTTTTGGTTTTTTAAGTATTTATATCGCCCAATTTATGTTAACCCCTAAAGTATGCAAATATTTTGATTTCATTTACATACAGTATTGCCAGAATAACAACGGAGTTATTAAACAAAACGTAATAATATAATTGCATAAGTTAATAAAAAATGCTATGCAATAGCTTTACCGCGGCAGTCCCCGAGTGCCACATGTCTTGTTTAAATATATTGGATTTTTTTAAATCCCTGTTTCCCTATATTCTAAATAAAGTCTTCAAAGGATATTTCTCCCTTCTCTCTTATTCTAAGCAAACTACGAATCTCTTGCCCGGGGAGGAAAAAATAGGTATTTTAAATAATGAGGGAAGTGGGAAAATCCTTGGAAGTTTCTTTCCCAAACATTTTGATGGCGATCAATTATTTCGGTTTTAATGCTTTTTTATCCATACCGTTCAAAAGAATTAACATTTTGACTAAGAGGTCTAAGGCTATTTCTGAATATGTCAAAGGAAGCCGATTTATTGTCCTGATATATTATTGATATCAATGACTTTATTGATTTATTGTGTTGTAAATCTTCCCCTGCATGAGTTTTCGAGTTATTTCCTCAGTGAATGGCTACGCTATCGATTCTAAATTCCATTCTTTCTTTGACACACTATTATTGCTAATGAAAACATTAAGATTTTATTAAATTTACAGAATAAAATGTAATCACAAAACAGCAGATCCATATTTTCCTCGGCTTTTTAAAATAAAAAAATTTTTCATGGGAAAACTAAATACCCCGAAAACTCCTTATCCCGGCAATATTTAGAATAGAGGTGTCTTATAGCAACAAATTAATTGTTTTGCTCTCTCTTTTAAATTGTCTGATTTAACAGCTTCATATAATTTTTGACTATTTCCTCAGTTTAGATGTAGCCTATTCCTTAAGCCCTTAATCACCTCATTACAAATATTTTTCACAATTTCTATCACTCTTTTAGCCGCAAGCAATACGAGTATCGAAAAAAAATGTTTTAGTTTTATTTATTTCTTTTTGTTATCAATCTGTAAAAGAGAATTTATTACCAGATTTATTAAGGATAGTTTACAAAACTATTTTTGTTTGGCTAACTGTCTGTCTGTCCGTATGTCCATTCATGTGTCTAAATGTCTGCTTTAGTTACCAAGTGTACGATGTGTTTTTTTTCGTGCTTAAATTTTCAATCAATAAATATAAATTGTACAAAACATTATTTGCAGTTTGATTCCAAAAAATATTGTTGTGGCTTTCGCTTTTTGTGAATTCTTTTGTTTTTTTTTTTTGCGCATCGAAAGCTTAGGAGATGCCACACACACCAAAGAATTATGTTGAAAGTTTGAAAACTGACTTGAAATGAAAATATATACGTGTATAACACAGTGGCACAGCATGTGGCCATGTGTTAAGAATATATTTTTTTCATATTCCTTCGTCTACTATTTAAGTTTTTTAGATTTACGATTTAGTTAAGCACCGACTAGAGAGATATAATAACCTGTTGCTATTGCTAGAACTAGATCATAAATAAAAGATGTGAATTAGAGATGGTTTCGTGACTAATATTTCTTTCACGATAATTTATACTGTCCTAACAAAAGAAAGTTAGACAAGCATATTCAAGCGCGAATATGTTTAAAATTGTGCTAAACTATGTTTTGTTCAGATAAATTCCTAGTTAATTCATAAAATATACGAAATGTACTAAATTAATTTATAAAAAAAAAAAAAATATTTTGCCCTATCCGGGGATTGAAATTATATTCGTTATATTTCAAAAGAAATAGTCCACGCACAGATCCATATTTTACTTGATTTTTAGCGCTAAAATACTTCAGTTTTTTTAAGTTTACATCTGGTCTTTGTTTTAGGTTAAGTTAAAGTAATTGCGGCTTACTTTTTTCCGAAATAGAAAATCTTACATTTCAGTTATGAGGTTTGTTTAACACTACCAAGAAACATTATTGAAAACAAAACGTGCTGACATTTTTTATTTTAAAAATTATTTTAAAATAACAACAACGAATGGTGTCTAAAATTATGACGCATCTGTTTGTTGTTATGTTTGCAGAATTCTGTTTTATTTATAAAAAATTTTTAATTTTAAATGTAACCCATCATTAGTTCATAAATTGTTTTATGTACAGAATGATTCACTGAAAAATTCTTTTGATTTTTCTAAAGACCCTAATAATATGTTAGTTTATCGTACAATATGGAAACAAATATAAAATTAAAATAATAATATGTACATACATATGTAATTGTATGTGCTGTTTCTATATCCTTTCATTGAATATTTGTGTTTCTTTTGAAACCCGATTTCTAAATAAAAAACGGCATTTGTTTCCTTTCTTAACTTTAATAATTTAATGGTTTCACATCTGAGAGGAATTTTGAAGTAAAAATAAAACTTTTTTTTAAATCTTTGTTTTAGACCAAAGATCACTCGGCAGCAAACAGCATAATAATAATGATTCTGAATTCCAATTTCACAACAAAATTTATGTGTTTCAACCATAAAAAGGGTAGCAATCATTTTTATTTTTTATTGCCAATCAAAATGTGTTTAAAGTGATTAACCACGTAAAATAAAAAAGGGATTTTTTTAAATCACACAAAACAAAACAACATAAATTTTTGGCAACATCATCAATTGTGACAATAAGTTGCTTCTTCTTAAAACGGCAAAAAGAGAATCAAAAAAATCTGAAGAGTTAATGTACCAAAAGGACTTAAAAAAACAAAAAGAGAGTCGTGGAGAAAAAAATCCCAGCCATAATACGTAGGATTTTTGCTACTATTTTCGGTAGAGTTCTTACAGTATTTTAGTACTAGTTTTAGTAGTATTTTTACTACTAAATATTTAAAAATTTAACACTAAACTAAAATAAAAAGTTGTGAAACAACATTAGAAAATAGTAGACTAATGGCGTTTTCTTTTCTGACAAAAGTGTTGCATTAATGCTACATTATATAATTTTCGTGATCTATTCTAAAATATACATATGTATGTAATATATTTGAAAGTTATTTCGTTCTTTTCTAAATATGTTGCAGCAATAAATGGCAAAATATGCAAGTCGGGGTGAGATACTGCCCTTTTTTAATCTTTGTTAA
Organism: Lypha dubia; assembly: GCA_947311025.1. Classification (NCBI taxonomy): domain Eukaryota; kingdom Metazoa; phylum Arthropoda; class Insecta; order Diptera; family Tachinidae; genus Lypha; species Lypha dubia. Next base: position 3,553,195 of record OX371262.1, on the reverse strand, counting down.
GTACCTTTTTATACAAGTAAGGGGCTGTGCACACTGTTTTCAGGGATTTTATACCCCCACCCCCATAACGCTTTTTACTAATTTTTCAGTACAAAATTTTCAACCCGTAAATCTTTAATACTATGTTCACACGAAGAACTGAAACACTAGGTTCGCTCCATGAACCACGATGGCGAACCTATGTGTTCATACGACTCATTCTAGATTGGTTCGTACTTCGTTATTTAATATTATTTGTTGTTTTTCCACTTTATTTAATTATTTACATAAATATAAATATATGCTTTTACTTATTCAATGTTTTTATTAAAATTTAGCACTTATCAATTGTTTTTCTTTGTTAAAATGTTTTTGGACAACTAGTTCAGATAAACTAGCGATAATTTGTTATCAAAATTAGAGATGATAGTAAATTATACGGGTTCGCAACAAGGTTCAAAATGAAACAACCTCTATAATTTCTGTCCGTGTGAACATAGTATAATTCTAAAAAGTCTACATATTCTAGATGTAAGCTACATCAATCAAAAAAGTTTCCAGCTATGAAAATACTGTAACTTGAGACCTTTTTAATGGAAACGAAATCTAAAATTAAGATCATTTTTTGATTGTATAAAAATCGATAATAATGATCTGAGATCTTTTTTACTGACAGGTTGATGTCGGCCATTCCATGAATGAAAAACATTAGTATTGAAATAATTTTCTGCTTTGGTTTACCAAATCAAATGTCGATGGTGTTTCTTTTGCCTAATGTTGTGCTCCATACGTTTATTTAGCAGTATTATACATTAAACAGTCTGTCAGTCATATATTTATGCACCCCGACTGCGCTTTTTAGTTATTTTTCAATATAAGTACATACTTGAAAAAATTAAAAAAAAAAGTTATAAGTTCGCTCATCAACTTGGTTCAAAAAGAACACCCTACTATTCACCTTTTTTTATATGGGTACTATTCCACTTGTTGCATGTATACTAGATATTTAGTTGCCAGCTGCAGTTTTCCCAAAAGCACAGCACCAAAGATTGGTTATACACCAAGATAGATAGCCGTGCTGTTGGGAGGATCAAACACACTAAATAACTGATCTATTTGTAGTGTATATTAAATGGTTGGAAAACGCGCTGTAACGAACTCGTTTAATTGTTCCCTTTAGACACATACCATTTAAATTTTTCACTGATTGTTTCTAAGAAGAACAACTGAACAACTGAACGAGGTCGAATAAATTAAGTTAGATTGATAATAGTTTTGTGTCTAAGATGAGGCAACAAACGATTTGGTTCCAAGTCTAGCCGAAACCTAAACCTTTGGCTACAAAATTTGATTTAATTACTTAAAGTCGAACTTTTTGCATGTATAAGGTACTTCAGATTCGTATTTATCCTTTAAATGTCATATCTTAATGCATGTTTAAGGAGCTCCAGTTTAAATTTTCTTTTGTATTTAAACCGCCTTTTAGAAATAAGAAAACAAGAAATAAACAAAATAAACTTCATCTCCTTTAAGTTTTAATAGCAGACCCAATCAAAAGATGTGAATACATATATTGTTTGGCATTCGTAAGTATACACCTCATCATACGCTTTGGTTTTGTCCATTATATCTGCGTATGTATGATTGCCCAGGCCCCCTTTTAAATACAAAGACCAAGCAAAAAAAAAAAAAGCATCATCTTGACAATCAGCATTCGCTTAAATTTTGTACGCGTTAAAGTGCAGAAAAATGTTGAAAACATTATCTTAAGGTACGAATACCAGCGAATGGACAGTCAGTAATATCATCGACAGACTGCCTGCTTGCCTGCCTGCCAGCTAAAGAATTCACAAAAGAAACGGTTACAAACTAAGAAATACATTTCAATACTCATCAGCTGATACTTGAACTCATACAATTCAGATTATGGCTGTTGTAATTTAATGTTAGTAGATTCGTATCTCTTGTTCGCTGGCAAACCGTAAGGTTTTCAAAAGTTGTTTGTGTGCATGTGTGTGCGAGTTTGTCGTTATCTGAGCTGCATAATATAAAGATGATTACCAAGAAATTGTCTTATTGTCTTTGGCACAGAGCCTTAAAGTAATTAAATACCTTTTGGAGAATTTATAGAAAAAATGTAACCCCAGTTAAAATGAAATCATACATTTACCTGCAACTTCCTTCTAATCTCTTGTGGACAATGAGAAAAGAGTAAAATAATAAAATTTTCAAGTGCTGTCAATGAGGTTATTAAAGTGGTTCAAATGTGGTTTTAATAATGCGCGTCCTTTGCTGCTGTCACTTTAAGGAATTTCGAATAGAAGTGTTAAATAAATAGAAAGGTTAAATAAAAATATTTAAGAATTAACCATAATTTTTAAGCTGTCACTTTTCAAAGTTTTCAAATTAAAATACCTTAAACTTGAAACATGTGAAATCTTAATTAACTGCACACATCGTCGTGTCTCAACACGCCATTTCATTTTGTAAATTCCAGCAGTTTACTTTTGCCGCAGGAATTTAAATCTTGTAACTTTTCAACTAAATTAAACAAAAAAAGAAAAAAGTCGTGAAACCTGAATGCCTGATTTCTTACAAATGAGGCGTGCTTTTGAAATAAACTTTTTCCTTTAAACGACATAACAAATAACAACAACAAAAAGAAAAGAACTGTTAAAAACAGCTTTTCTACATTTGTGTGTTGTTCAAGTTGACTTCGAACAATAATCAATGCTCTGGCTTGATTTACATTTTGTGATCCTTTATTTTTGTGTATTGCGAGATATGAATATGTACGTATGTATGTATGTATGTTTGTATGTATTTCGTTCGTTTACACATTTCCAGCTACGCGTGCTTAATTTAAATGCGTACGTACGTATGTATATTCAATATGTTGGATGCATCTTTTGTTTTTCAAAACAGCATTCATGCAGAGTGTTGAATATGCAAATTTTTATTTGTTATAACTTCTCAAGAGCAACAAAAAATATATACATATAATGGAATAAAAACATCGCAAGTTTGTGTTAAAAAAATAACATATTAAAAAAATGGTTTCAGATAGTTTCCTTTTCGAATAAAAAATAAAACAAAAAGGAATATATGAATCATGCCTAGAAATGTAGTTCTAGTTTTTTAATAATTGGAAAGTTAGAATAAATTAAAATAAATTACATTTGTTAAAAAGTTAATTTGAGGCTGTTGCAGGGCAGTTTGAAGTGGTTTTAAGGAATGTTTGAATGCGATTTCTTTTTATTTTTTATAAATTCAGAATCAATCATTTAAGGCCAATAATGATTCATATTTTACTCAGCACTTTGAAGATATTTGAAGGTTAGTTTGAAGATCCAAACGCTCGTTTTTGAAACAAACCAATGATCAAACCCATGTAGAGCTGTGTAAAACACCTTCAAACGCTCGTTTTTGACCCAAACATATGATCAAACCCATGTATTTTAAATAGGTTTGATCATTGGTTTGTGTCAAAAACGAGCGTTTGAAGGTGTTGTACGCAGATCTAGTTTGAAGGTGTTTTACACAGCTCTACTAATAATTAAACTTAAAATTACATTTGTTTATGATTAAAATTAGGTAAAACAAGCTTATTTCTCAAAGTGCATTTCTAAGGTTTCTTCAATGTTAAACCTAAATTTGTCTAATAGCAATTTTGCTTATTTATGCACTACATTTGATCAGATTCTGCATTAGTTTCCTATACAATTTTCCTTCAGCTCAGTCATCTTTAAAATAGCAAGAATTTAATTACCTGTTCAATATAAATACATATATACATATATATATATATATATATATATATATATATATATATATATATATATATATAATTTAATTTAAAGATAAAACTCCGCTATGCTTTATTTCCCATTTATTTGAATTTTTAGTTTTTTATTGACTTAAAAAAATAATAAATTTTTAATTACTTTTTATCATAAAATAGGTACAAAAATAAAAGCAAAAAGCTGCTACACAACATTGAAATCAAATTATATTGAGAGTAGCAATATAAAAAGCATTAAAAGAAGGTATTGCAAAATTTTTAAAATAAAAGAAAGGAATTTGTGGCTGCAAAGCAGACAGAAAGAGGGAGAGAATGCAAGAGAGAAACAGGTTAAATAAAAATATTAATGCTTGAAATTAGTTTCGTTAAAATAACATTCGCTTCGCAAAATATAAATCAAACCTTGCATAAAAATGTTTGGAAATGAAAAAGCCACAACCGCATCGTTACACGCTTTAATTACGAAAATTTGAATTTAAAAATAATATTAAGGAATATTTTAGCATCGCAACATTCACATAATTTACATATTTGTTTAACTTAATACAAAAAAAAAAAAATAAAATAATGGCTAATAAATTTAGTAAAAGTTTAAACACTAGTTTAGTTAAATTCAACAGAAGTAAATTCCATTATAGCTAAAATTTTCTCACTAAAATTTATAAATTTTTCTATTAAAACTTTTTGATCTCCTCGAAAGCTGCATATATTTTCCAATAACTTAAAATTTAGACGAACTGTATTTAGTTTTTTGTATTTAGTGGTTACGCTTTTTTGGGCAAATGTTTGCCAGATGTGACCGATCCTTAAGAGAGAACTGTGCGGCTAAATTATCTAAACGTTTTGTGATTTTTGTTTTGAAAAAAACTATAAATACAATTAAAAAAACTTGAACATTTCTATGAATTAACTGTTGTTACTGGAGCAATCATAATCAAGGCATTTAATTAAAAAATTTGAAAAAAAAAATACCTTCATGTGATACCATTATATTTAGACGATTCCTTATACATACCAGGCAATTATCAGATGTTGTAAATTGTTGCACAGCACAGGACTTACGTTGCAAGCTAGTAATTTTGTACAGAGTTTAAGAAAAAGCAGCAGCAGTAATAAAAAATTAAATATGGACGTTTTCAGGCCTTTAAGCTTTAGTTTAGATTTAATAAGAAACCATGAGCATAATGAAGGACTGTAAGCAATAAAAAGTTAAATAAATATATTTTTTCTTGTTCCTGGATAAACTGGATTGGTTTCTAAAACAGAATTCCAAAACAACAAGTGGCATTGACTTTAAACAAACTCACATACAAACAAGAACATGCCACAACATCGAGCTAACAAACAGGCCAGCCAGGCAAGCGAAAACCATTATTAAACATGGTCTTTGTGACGCCTCTTTGGAGGCAACAGGTATAAACCATCATCATACCAACAATGTCAGCCGTTGATTTTGCAGCAAAAAAAAAATAAAACAGCAAAATTCCCGTGTTACTCTTTACACTGTTGCAAGTTTAAAAATAATAATGATAATGATGATGATGTGAGATGCTTTAAAATGCTGATGATGAAGAAAACGGCCATAATGATGTTGCTGTTGGCTGCTAACTTCAGTGACGATGATGATGATGATGACGACAATGTTGATGTGGATGATTTCGCGTATGTAGCTGCTTCAGCAGCACTTCATCAATTTTTATGTCTTTCAAAAAAGTCAGCCAAGAAAAAAACTGCGCAAATCTTATTTAAAGAATTGCAAACAGCTGCCTTAGAAATATAATTTTTTCCTCCTTGGTTTTTTTAACGTACGAGTACACACATACTTTGCTACCAATTGCCTACAACAACATTAATATTGGTGCCACAAAACAGCAACAAATTTTTTAAACTACTTATTGCCAACAAGCAATGAAAATCATAACAAATAATGTGAAACAGAAAGAGAGCGAGAAAAAAAAAAGGATTATGAAACAAACAAAACACCGCTAGAAATGTTCGTTTAGATCTCAAGAGCTGCTGAAATAGAATTTAGAAAAGCAAATTCTGTTTTACTGCAGTATATCAGTTATTCTTGAAATCTTTGGAAGTTGCCCATAATTTATAAAGTAAGTTGCTGTTCAAACCTTTTCAAACAGCGTCAAACTGATAGAATTCTTTGCCACTCGTTCTGTAGGTCGCTTTAAACACAGACAAATTATCAAACCGATATAATTTTTTTCTTGTAGGTCCAGCACGCATTGTGCTCGAACTTAGAGAAAGGTACAAGGCAGATAAGGTATATGGTGAAATTGCAGAAGGCTTAATTCTTTTACAACTCTGCTATTATGCTTTTTTATAGTTTTTAGAGCAGTGTTGCAGCGTCTTTGATGTTTAATAGACGGATTAGCTTTCTTTGTACATAATTTATTTACTTCGCCGACATAAAGAGAGCGATAAATTATAACCGACGAAAGAGAGCGCGTGGGAAGTTTACTAAGCACTATCGGAACAGTTTTTAGGGATCAGTTCTATGCCTTCATCACTTAAACAGTCCAACAACAATTAAAGTACATTAGAGAAATTCATGGTGATGATGACTGGCCTTGACCAAAAACCGCACCGATGTCCTGAGTAGTTAACGTTGCTAATCGCTTATGGCCAACACCACCGTCATTTTAACATTAGCTTGTAACTATAACGCACTACTAAACTTCACTCCTTATAATTTTTCACAGTGTATGGCCGTCTACAAGCGAAATCTTTTTATATATCTAGTTGTTGCCGTCAGATGAATTAAAATTCATGTTACCACCTTGGTTCTTTATAATCTTCATCGTTATTTTTTTCCTTTGCTATTTTCTTGTTATTATTGCTGTTAAATATTTTTTAACAATATTTGCAAATATTACAACATGCTGCTGTTGTTGCTCTTGTCATTACAGATTTAATATTTTCTTATATGGCCGTCCGTCTGTCTATCCAGCGGTCCAACTGCTTCATACCGATGACTTTGTCTGGCCGTATTGAACAGTCATTAACAACAACTCGTCATTTTAAATTATTACATACAACGGAAAAAAAACCAACTAACAATAAAGAAATGATGAAAAGAAATAGAAAAATTATATAATTGTTTTGCTAAGACATGAATAGAAGAAAAATATGTCTAAAGGGTTTTAAAAAATTTCGAAAAAAATTTGAAAACTTAATAAATTTTCTTTTTTTTCAGCAAACGAAGAAGATCAGAGTGCCTATTAGCGAGATGAAGGAATTCTAATTGAATAAAAACACAGATGATGTTTTAATAATTGAAAATAAAGTATTTGATTGAAAGGAAATTTTTTTATACGAACGAACTAAGCCACTAGTTTCAAGCGGTTTGAAGGAAGTTTTATAATTGCCAACTGACTTGGAAGTTTATTGGAACTCTATTAATAAAAATTTTAAATTTAAACTAAAATCAAGAGCTGATAATGGCTCGAACCGACTTCTTAACCTACATAAAGTGAACTTCTTAAAAAACTAATATTAAATTGTTTCAGATCATACAAAAAATTTCAAAATTAATTTTCCAATTGAGTTTAAACTCCTTTAATAGTTAAACATAGAAATAATTAATCAAAGGAACTACCAAATGCAATTAAATGAATTAACATTCATTCAAATTTTAACCTATGTCAGTCGTAATAATACATTCCAATTATGTAAATATATAAGTAGGTTTGAGCAAAAGTTTTTGTCCAACCAGAACTAGTCGAACCTCGCAGATTAATGGGTCTTTGTCCAAAATATTTAACTCTGAGAGAGTTCGATCAAAGATCCTAGTTGATTTGCCGGCTAAGAAGAAGTGTCTTTGTCTGTGTTAAAAAATATTAAAATTTTTTTTTTACATATTTCTTTTTAACTCTTTTAATTCCTCTTCAATGTTTTACAAATTAAATAAATTCCATGTTGGATGTTTTTTTTTTTGACCTGGCAAACTCTCTGCGAACAAACCGAATGAATGTATGTAAATCGAAAAAGATCAGAAATAACTTAAGAAAAACCAATTTAATTTCTTTCTTTTCGTTATTTCTTTAATTCATTTTATTTAAGGTTGCATTTAAAATTGACCAACAAACATCTGCCAAAACAAGTTCGATTTTTAACATGCAACAGCAGCTAAGAAAAGAGAGCAAAAAAAAAATATAATTCCAACAACGTCGTCAATACACATTGAACACAACGAAACAAAAAGCTTAAGCTGTAAGATATTCTCCTCAAGTTGCAAACCTTAAAGTTATTGAACGAATGCGATTTCTTGATTTTTATTTTGATTCTTGGGATAAATTTTGTTGTTGTTAAAACTGCATTTGGCATTCCAGCAAAGTCTTCGTAGTGAAAAAGCTCAAGATAGAAAAGCAGTAACGGGTAATTAAATTTATGAGAAAGTTTGAAAAATTAATCTTAAGCACCTTCTTGTTGGCCATTAAATGAAACTATTAAATTATGCTGAAAAGTTACTATAAATTATGATTATAACGAACGAGTACAATCACAATACATTCCATTTTTGTTTGGCACTCATTTGAACATATTGAAAACTAAAGCCAAGAATCCATACTTATTGACTATGTAAGTCCGATTTCTCAATTGTATTTGAGAATTTTTTTTTTAAATTTTGAAAATTAAATTTATGTAAATTCCTGATGATATTGATTGAATTCTAAAGCCAAGAATCCATACTTATTCCCGTGAGATCATCAGAAATTTACATAAATTTAATTTTCAAAATTTTATAAAAAAAATTCTCATATACAATTGAGAAATCGGACTTATAGTCAATAAGTATGTATTATTGGCTTTAGTTTTCAATTGGTCCAAATGAGTGAGACACAAAAATGTGCCCACAAATAGCCAAATTTCAGTAGAGCTGATCAAAATTTACACAATTTTAATTTTTAAAATTTTATAGAAAAATTCTCAAATACAATTGAGAAATCGGACTTACGTAGTCAATAAGTATGGATTCTTCGCTTTAATTTCTCATTGGTCCAAATGAGTGACAAAAAAATTTTATAGAAAAATTCTCAAATACAATTGAGAAATCGGATTTACGTAGTCTATAAGCATGGACCCTTGGTTTTAATTTCCCATTGGTCCAAATGAGTGGCAAACAAAAATGTGTCCACTAATGGCCAAATTCCCGTAGAGATCATACAAAGTTATCTTAGTTAAGATACATTTATATCAACTAGCAAAGATGTAAACCAAATGCTGGCAATGTCCAGGCTAAGCATACATATCTTTTGAGTTAAATATTTCATGACGTAAGCTCTTATGTAAAACATATTTAACTCCGCATATTTATCTTCACACACATTCTGTACTGGAGGTTACATGCTATTGCTTCTCGAATAGAAATTGTTTCAGAAACCTACATATTTTAAATTATAAGACAGAAATAGAAAAATTTTGTTAGTCAAAGGACCAACACTCTTATAAACAAAGCTAACTTTAAAATAGGCGAAATAACGTTGGAAAACTACCAATCATTTCACTTTTCCGCTTGTGTCTACTAGATTGTATTACAATCACGTTTCTCATAACTAAGAAAGATTTTTTTTAGCAAAATGGTTACCAAATAACAAAGAACAAGTTGTAAATATTTTTAACAAAAATTTGCCAATCACTTTCAAACCGAATGTGCAACAAATTTAGTTTGGAGTTTAAGTACAAACGACTAAAAAAAAATAAAAACACACAAACATTATCAAACGAGAAGTTCTTTCTTCATTTGGAGGCCTTTCTTTTGCCATTAGTCAGCCAGCAACAAAAACAAAGTGATCGAGTGAGTGGCATGAAAAAATGAAGACAAAATCCAGCTTAGCGAAAAACAAAAAAAAAAAAAAAAATATATACAAACTTTTTCAGGAATGCGGTTCGGTTAGATGGGAATACATAAAAAGTGCAATAAGAAGAAGGAAAAAAAAAATAAAAATAAATATTTTGTTAAGTTCGTTTTACATTAAAGAAATTTGAAAGTTTTGTATGGAATTTAAGGCAATTTTTGTGTGCATTAAATGACTTTTTCTTTATTTTTTTTTTGTGTTTTGTGTTAAATATTTTCAATATTTTCTAATAAAAGTTAATTGATTTTGTCAAGGAGCATATTAAAATAGGGTGTGGTAAATAGAGATAAATAAATATTTTTATCTGCACATAAAGAAATTTGTTATTGGATATACAGATCACTTCACTTGAATAGAGAAAGCGGTTGTTGCAACATACCAATCGAATGTGTTTGAATGACACCGTATGCATCCCAAAAGAAAAGAAATGTTCGCACGGAGGACTCCACTGCGTTATATATATTCGTGGAAATGTACAGTATTATTATGATACTCACTTATTCCATGGATTTATAGGTATCATATCGTAAACATTCTTGCGGTAAGGCATGCGACAATGATCAGAACTCTTTGGAAACTACTGATCGCTTGTTACACTAAGTCTCCTTTCAATTAGTGATACAATGATGTCAGCTTTGTTGTCTAGTTTGAACACAATTAGCATCTCGATGTTTACTACTACCATTACACATTGTATAGTAGTCCTCGGAAATTCAATAAATTATGTTTCTGATCGTATTCAATAATAGAACCATTTGAAGAAAAGTAGCAGGGCTAGTGCTGATGAAGCATACGAACTTTATGATAATTATCGTAAATGTAGAAAAACTCTTCTCACTCGATTACAAATAATTGGAAGGAAGGCAGTCTAATTCCCTCAGTGTGCTCTTCGGTGCGACTAACGTCATCCGACAATTACACCATGATCCAGATGAAAGACATTATCGAAGCTTAGATCAGAAATGGGGGACTAACTCAGAGACTAGTACTGATCTGGAGGCAAAAGTGCTTGAATGACAAGATGGGAGTATTTGAAAGTATTATGGAGACAACCAGACGCAACTAAAGGAGGCCTTAGTTTTTGTCCAGATAAGTTATCGCATAATATTGAGAAGTGGTCTCTAAAAAATAACGATTATTTTGCTCTCACTAAAAAGATAATGGACAAACTAACACCACATCTTTTGAACAGTGTGTAACTTACCCTCCTTAGAGGCTCCTTCTTAGTTCATATTATAAAGAATACTGCTGGAGTTTTTGAAAGAAACTTCTAGGGCATCAATCAAGATCTATTATCGATCGAAGCCATGATAAGATGTCTACGTGGATACGTTTTCTCAATAGTAACCAGTGTAGGAGAAACTGGTTCTTCAATAGCAAGAGCTCGTCAGTTTCATAGGAGTAGATAATTCTCAGGCATAACAAAATGTCTCAGATTAAAAATTTCGTTCATGAGCAGCTCAAGTCTACCTTAAAGGTTCCTTTGTTTTCAACGTAGTTGTGATTTCAGAATATCCTGTATGTAAATGTCATGGTTTATCAAAGTTGGCGTCAAACTTCTATCGCTTACAATAAATATGCCTTTTTAATCTTTAACTTTATTTCTTTCTAAATGCCATGGCATCTTTTGCTAAACTTTTACAGTGTGTGTGTGCTTGTGTGTGTGATTATTTTTTTCTCAAACAACATGGCACGCGGCACAACGTTGCTTCTACTCAAGATCATTGCCATTTTTGGTGATTAAATTTTGTGGTTATTTTTTCATATGCAAGTGTTAGTGTGTGCGTGTGTGCATGTTTAATAGTGAGTAACTGAACATCATTAAAAAAAGTAAACAATGCTCGTTTGAAACTTGTTTTGTTATTGTTTTTGGCTAGGAGACAGCTTTGGGGGCAGGGTGCAAGGAAAATAAATAAACAACAAAGTTGCATTAATGCTGTAGTAGTATTAGTGCAAGTAGTGATGGCAGTATGTGGTTATTTAGTAGTTAGAGTTACATTTTTTTTGTTTAAAGTACAACAAGTGTTTTTATGGCCAGTGTTTTTTTTTCTCCTTATATAATATGCCAAGATAAAGAAAAAAATCATAAGAAAAACTAATAAAGCTTCTAGGCATGTCTTAAATAACAACAAGCTTGAGCAAAAAAAAAAAACAAAAACGACAACAACATTAAGCAAAGATAAACACAATGTTTAAGATTGTTAACAACTCTCAAACAGCAGCTACCAATTTACAGGAAAATACTAAACAAACTAGACAGAATTATTATACATACTATGATACGTATGCATTTAAAACATAATAACATATTTATAAAAACTATTCATACATACATAAATAAAACAAATAAATTTTTATGAAAAAATTCAAATAGAAAATTTGAAACAAAAAAATTATTTACACATTAAATAAAACATTACAAATTAATTTGTATAAAAATAATGTGGGTGCTCGCCTTAGTATGTGAATGACTCATGTTTTTTTACAGCATTTGCTTAAATTGACATCGTAAAATATATTGGCATTTGAACAAAAAAGACGAAAATGATTATATCAGGGTTAAACTAAAATTAAGCTTTCAATGACAAAGACAATAAATAATTGTGCGAAAATGAGTTTCAATCAATAATATGGTTACCAAGTACTTGTATAGTTATGAATAAAGAAACTAAAGATTTAAGAACATATTTAAAATGAGAGATGAGCTTGACGAAAAATTTAAACTAGTAGTTAATCCTCACAATAATTGCACAATTAGTTTTACAAAAATCAAGATTACCGGATACCCGTAGAGTTAAAAATATAAACAGACCGCAGAGAAAACAAAGATGTGCAAAAATATGATGTGTACAAAGTAATTCTATAAATATTTCAAAAATTACCCGTTACCGTAATTATAATAATTACCGGGGGGGAGGTGCAAAATCTCTGGAAACAGCGTTACGTAATATGTGCACAGCCCCTTATTATCTTAGTTTTAGAAAAGGTTCTGGGCGCAACTAACTATTGTGAGTCACTGGCTGACTTCCAAAACGTCAATTGCTTTGTGTTTGAACAAAGCATCACATTTCATAACGCCGCAGTACAATAATTATACAATGTATACCATTTCAAAACGCCGCCGCCAAGTATTTTTAACGCATTCAGAAAGCAAACAAGGCATCGGTTTTATAGTTGTTGCATTGCTTCGGAACTTTGCATATGTATGTGATTTAAATACAGTAGCAATACTGTATACAAACTTTGTATACGAACGTTTTGGAAGTCAGCCACTTTCACATCGATGTGCTTGCTTCTGCAATAGTTTTTCTAGCAATAATGGCTCTTTAAATGTTTCGCAGTTTCGTTCCCTTTCTTATTTTCCCTCTTTGGAAATAATAACCATTTTCGTGTCTCTCCACACTTTTGGTACACCGAACCAAAAATTTAAGGAAAATTTTCATTATTTTAACGAATTGTTCTTCAATGTTCGTCAGAAAACCTGAAGTTCTCCTAAGATTTTGCGTAACATCCAATTTTTCACAGAAGATCGACCAGGATATTCTTTCCTACATGTAGTAACAATTAACAGAGCAGCAGAAATGTATGTATGTAAGTAGATGGGGAGTGTGTTTAATATACGAGTATATATAAATATTTAGCATATCTCTACTTTATCGCAAAGTAATAATAGGTATGTCGAAAAATATGAAACTTGACAAAGCCCGTTTCAAATGTAAACAAATTTTGCCATCGTATGTCAGGTATTAGGTTTTTAGTCGTTATAACTTCACTTTAAATTAAAAGAAAGTTCAGAAAATATTTTTTAAATTCTTCAGTGACAAAACAATTTAAAATTTTTAGAGTTATAACTACCTTGCAATAAAGGAGCGATGTGTATGCATGCAGTCATGTTTGCAATTGAACTTGTTTGTTTTACAGACATTTTTAGCGTATATTGTTGCATGCTTCAAATACAACTACAAATACAACAAAATAAGAAAAACGAAAAAGAAAACATTTAAAACAAGCGCATGCATGATTTTCTATGTGTAAAGCAACTTATTTTCCTGGTGTGTGGCTGGGTCTGAGTTGGCGGCTGGATGCCAGTTTTTTTTATTCTTCTTAAGTTCATTTTAAATGGAGGTGGACGATATAAAACACAGACAGACAGCCAAACAAAAGAAGCTTTGAACGAAATTAAAACAAAAAAACCATGAAAAAGGTTTTTTCTTAAAGGTTTGTGATTTTTTTTTTGTTAAGTTGTTTTACTTGAATGTTTTTCAGAGTAGGTTATCGTCCAGGAATCTTAGCAAAACTTTAAGAATGTTTTAGTAACTGCAACGTGGCTGGTTGTTTAATGAAATTTTTAACTTAAAGTACTTTGGAGGTGGTCTGTTTTTTTTTTTTTTTTTTTTTTTTGCAAAGCATGAAGAGGGCAACAAAACGGAAAACCTAAATAAGATATCAAAATTTAAACAACTAATTTAACATGAAATTTACTTCACAAAACGGCAGCAACACACATCTTGAAAAATGAATTATTTGGAAATGTAAATTCTTAGAAAAAAATATTTCAATTAATTAAAATAAAGAAACTGGCAAAGGATTAGGGTTTACCAAAATTCTTCGATTAAGTAAATTTTTAATTAAAATAAAGAAACTGGCAAAGGATTAGGGTTTACCAAAATTCTTCGATTAAGTAGATTTTTTTTAATTAATTATCAATTTCGAATAATAAAATTTTCGAAATATGTAGTCCCTACCACTGCTTGAAAATGTTATCGAGTACTCGATTACAAAGTGTTGCCAAATAGTTGCGGCGTATCAAACATTTTATCAGGGTAATTAATACACTATACTTTCAGAGTTGTATACTCAAAATAAATTGAAAGCATAATTCTTTATAAAACTTAAAAATTTCCTAAAAAGAAATGTTTAATGGACCCCCCCTAGTCAGCAAACAGCAATTAATTATGACAGAATTTCAGAAATAAATTCAAACAATTTTTCAAATAATTATAATAACAATTTATTTGTCTCACTTACCTTAAAATACAACACTGAACGCAAAAATACACTTCAAGAAATGTTTGCTGCAAATAAAAAAAAAGATTTTATGATTAGATTAAATGTTTAAAAAATTTATTTATGTCTTTTTAATTTTTAGTTAAAAAATATACAGAATGACAACAAAAAACCGCACACGCATGCATAAAGCACATGCAATAGTTGCCACTCTTGATAAAGTGTCACTACTAAATTTTATATTAAAAATTTTTTAGCAATTTTACACACGACTCCATTCCATTTATTTGCAGAATACAGTACATCCCGTTTAAATGCAAACCACTTAATTGTGGCCTTTTGATAGAGGCAAATTTTTACATATCTGAGATATTCATTCGCTTCATCCATTACAATTGCAGAGTACATATATATAATATTGTTGGATAGGTAATTAACTTTAGTATTACGTTCTTTACAAAGAAAAACTAGCTCAAACCTGAGTTAATACTTTTCAACTAACATTTAAAATTTAATTTGAAAATGTATATAATTTTTGTTGTGTAGGCTTCAAGAGGTAACACACAAAACTATGCTTCATTTGCTGCTACTCTTTCGTGTCTGTAGCAGGTGTCAAAGTTAACCAACTTCTTTGTAAAAACTTGATTTTTTTACAATTATTTTTATGTTATAAATTCCAAATTTTTTAGCATATTTTTATGATTTTTTATCGTTTTTTTCCACTGTGTAGGCTGTTTGCGCAGAACCTTCTCTTGTACTAAAACTCCTAGTGTATGTTAGTCTGTAATTATTATTTGGCCATTCATTGCGATCAGCAGTGAAAATGTAGTCAAGTCTATTTGAAGCAAAAAAAAAGAAAACGTAACGCCTCCTTAAGATTTTGTCTTTAACTATATTAAATACTTATAAGTACTATTTTTTTTTTTTTTTAGATTTATAATCTTAAAAGATCTTTATATATAGAATAAAATTATAGGCGCAGTGTTTTGTAAAACTTTATTTAAGAATATTCTAAAATTACATGCCGTTTTGATTTTGTCTTCCTTAATCGTTCATGAAAAGAATACATGTTTGTGGTTCAATGATTTTGTCTTTTATGTTTTTGTTTTTTCTTTATAGCAGTCAAACTGCAAGATAATAAAAAAAGAAAACCTATTAATTGTTAAGGCTTAAATAAAGATGAAGTTTTTTAAGAAAAGAAAATATTTGTAAAGAATACAATAAAATATATATATATATGTATGTATATATATATTGAAAAATGAATAGAAAATAATTCAATTTGAAAAATTGGAAAAATTTATTTCATATGATATCAGCCAAAGTGAAAAATAACCAACATTAATTGGTGATTTAAAAGGTTTTCATATTTTGTGTCCCATGACTATTTTCTAATAAAAAACTCATAAATTTAAGAATGAAATACTGATATCGAATTGTTATGAATGAATTTAAAAACAATGTAGGTATTTGTTGTCTCTTTGTTGCTTATGTAAACTCATCAGTAGGCCTTTGACCAAATTAAAATTGAAAAATATATTTTATGACTTAAAATCATTCAACACATTTTTATTTAAATCAATAAAAGCTTTCTACGATTTTCTTAATATAGGAAAACTAATATGAAACATATAGCAAAAATTATCAAATGGGTAGAAACGTGTTTTGTTTTTTTTTTTTGAAGAACTCAGGAGATGACGGCTTATTAATGCAATTCATGGTTACAAAACTTAGGAAAAGGGATAGGATAGAGGAGATAGATGCAGTCATTGTTTTACTTCGAAGACCGTACCGCTAACTCGGTTGTGGACTGTTCTTTAGCTTTGAACGGTATCAATCGCGTTCGGGACAGTTTTTTAGACAACAGTGCAATGCATTAACCACTTAGACAGATGTGTTATGTGTTGCACTGAGATCTTCAAATAAATTAAGCCTTATTACGGCTAACTAAATTTCGTTTTTAATGTACTGTGCAAGTCTAAAGGAGAAGACGAATAAATTTTTAAAGAAAATGGAAGAGAGAGAGAGAGAGATCTTCAAAACAAAGAAAATCCATTGAAGTTGAAATTTCGATTGATTTTGTATCAAAAAGAAGAAAGCTTTTTGTATTTTAATATTAATTATATTATGTATAGATGGATGTGGTATCCAGCGAAAACAGAATGCTGTTGTGTTCTGGCGTGTAGGCTGAATTTAATTAACTTTTAGCTTTTCATTACAAATTATCTCCCTTGAAATTCGTGCTTAATAAATTTTCGAACTTTTGCACCAAATAAATTTGTAAATTTCACTTAAAATAAAACTAGTTAAATATTAAAAATATTAATAGATTTTTTTTTAGTTTCCTTGAAATTTAAAATTTTTCTCATCACTTCTATCATTGATATGTGTCATTTTATACTCGAAACTTTATTATCTTATCATATCTTTCTTGTATCTGTATCTTTAAATGTGGTAATTTATTGTGTTAATTGAAAGATGTATGTATGTTTATTTTTTACATGTTTTACTACATTTCATATTAATGTTAATTTGTTTTTTATATCTTCTCGCTTTTCTATTAAAAATTCAATGATTTGTCGTGTCATAATTACACACCAAAAACAGAATCTATGTATGTATTTAAAACCAAAATTTATGGGAAAAAATCACACGATTTAGAAAATTTGCATAAATATTAATAGAAATTAGAAGATATAAAAAAGATTTATAAAAATTTTCAACTGATAACTGTGACACGAACATGACAAAAAAATTAACAGACACATTTAAATGTAAAAACTATGCAATCACTCCAAGCTAAAGTTTAAATAAAACACTGAAGCACTGTGAGAAAAGTATTAGTGATATTATTTAATTAATTTAAAA
Organism: Lypha dubia; assembly: GCA_947311025.1. NCBI lineage: Eukaryota > Metazoa > Arthropoda > Insecta > Diptera > Tachinidae > Lypha > Lypha dubia. Next base: position 3,535,669 of record OX371262.1, on the reverse strand, counting down.
AATTTTCCCGCTAATTTTATTTAAATAAAAATGTTTTTTGAATCAGAAATGTATCCATTTTATATTTCATCTCTGTCTCTCTCACTGACAAAAAGATAATTGCATGCAACCAAGTTGCGTAGTGTCAATACCAGGTTTTACTGCCTACTTTAACTTCAACTATTGTTTATGAATATGGCTATTAAAGCTTTGTTATCAATATCTCAATTAACTTAAATAAACTTTATAAATGCTTATAAGCCAAACTATGTTTTTTTTTGCTTTAAAATTTTATGCTTCATAGTTGTTTTGAATTAATTAACATTTTAAAACAATAAAGAATTTTATGTTTTTCTATAAAAGCCAAAAGTTGTTTAATTTACTTAATAACTTTATTAAAACCAAAAAAAAAGAGAGAGTCTAATAAGCTTTTAAAATATCATAAAATTTTAGAAATATTTGAATATTTATGAACAAGAGAATTAAAACAAAATTTAAATAAACAATTTGGCAAATTGGATAAAGGAATTAGCACAACACACAGACACGCGCTCATGCACACAAAAACACTAATCGACATTCATTAAAACAGTTCGTAAGTTTATTAAGAAAAATAAATTATATAAATCAAAAACAAATTTAATTATAATTAGGAGTTATGCCCTGAGTACTGGTCCTACAAAATAAACATTGTTTGCAAAATTCAGCTTTTTACACAAATAGTCTCAGAAAAAACTACACAATTCAATTGACTGAACTGGTTAGCGCATTGACTAACAAGCAAAATATAACTTAGGACTTGGGTTCGTCAATCAACATCATAAATTTCTCTAATATGCGTTAGTGTGGCATTTTATATTAATTTTGTTGGACTGTTTCACTGGTGACTAAAAACTGATCCCACAGCTTTTGATGCTGCTCCAAGCTAATATACACAACATTGCCCCCCTTCATCGCTTAGCAGAAACATCGGCGAAGTAAAACAATTAATAAAATGCCTGCTAATAAAGCTTAGCAAAGTTAATTCATCTACTTAACTATAGAGGCGCCTCAACACTGCTATTAAAATAACATAACGTGCAAAAGCAGATTTGTAAAAGAGTTAAGCCTTCTAAATTTTCATCATATATCTTTTCTACCCTATCCCTGTTCTTGAGTTCTGCCACACTACTGAAAGTGTGTTTAGAAGATTTACGAATGTTGAAGGATTTACGTATTATATGAACAGCCCCTTAACTTAATATGAAAGTGTTTGTTTTAATTATTTATTTATTTAAAAAAAAGCACAAAAATAATTGACATGAAAATCAATTCAATATTGACTATTAATTTTAAGCTAAAACAATATAGAAACATACACGTTGAATATGGTTGCCATCTATTTTCAACAGAAAGTTTAAGATAGCTGGATATTAATTTTAGAAAAATAGTTTGAATTTCGCCGGCTAGTGTAATCTATCGGCATTTCTTTATTAAACTTATAATATTTATTTAATTAGATATATTTAAGAAAATTCATGTTTTTCTGTGTGTGATTTTTTTTAAACACATTTACATAAAAATCAATAAAGGCGAGGCTTTAATTGACACCTTATATTTTTTAAGAGAAAACACTTTACAACTACTAAAGAATTAATATTATAATAAAAAAAAAATTAAGATTATGAAAAATAGCCGTAATAAAGAGGTCAACTTAACAGCTTGAACTACCGATCGTGTTTATGCATAAAATATTGATTGGATGAAGGTATTATAAAAAGACTCTCAAATCAATATGTACTTATGTATGTACAAACATATTTTATAGTGTAGTTAGATTACAAAGTACTCAAGGCGAACACTCACCATCAGATTTGTCTGTCAGACATATGAAATATATCACATATTATTATTTAAATATTTTCTTAATATTTTTGTGTGCTACTGTGGCACCTACAGTACACCTGTGCCGCATTTACACTAAGGGGCGGTTTATACATGCCGAACGAGTGATTTGAGTGTAAATTTTGTATGAAAGGCACTCAGTTCGGCTTGTATAAATCGCACCTTAATTTTTGATGCATGCAGCTCTCTTTTTTCAGTGAAAATAGTATAAGTTTCTAATTAAAAACTCTCAGTTAAGATAAAATAAAGTTGCAGTGTAAATCTCGGTTTTCATTCAAAAGAAAATCTGAAATCAGACTTTTTTGCTACATTGATGAGTATACTTTCGTGTAGGAATTGTGAATAAGAGCTTTTACGAGATTTTTAACGCAATGTTTTTGGCTAATTTGCCATACAAAACGTGGTCGTAATGCAACTATGCTTTTTTTTTCAAAACCGTATAACTTTTGATAGATTTCAATTGAAATATACTTAATTTTGTTGCTCAAATAATAAAGCGCGCTATTCACCGTTTGATGCAAATGGTCTTGCAAAAGAGCAAATACCTCTTTTATAAATGTCAAGAACAAAATTCACAGATTTGCCATTCGATTTGATAACAAGCTGCAATATTACATATTTGCTCTTTTGCAAGACCATTTGCAACAAACTCTAAATACCACCAATGTTTTTTTTTTGTTTTTAAAAAGTTTCAATTTGTATTTATAACAAAAAAAAAATTACCCAAGTTCAAACAATTCTTTTTTTCTGTCTCACATATAGTTACTTTTTAATATTTAAAACTCACTCTCAATTAATTATTTAATTGAGCGTTATAATGGTTGTTTTTATCAAGTTGTTTTTTTTACTATACATCAAAATAATTAAGAAAAATAATGCAGATGAACCTCGATTATCCGGTTATAAGGGACCGAACAGCCTATAGCACAGTGAAAATTGCGGAAAATGGCAACACCATGTATTTTTAAATTTTCTAACGAAATAATCGTTCAATCGCTGTAATATTTCGCGTGGATAATCATTTTTAGTCGTTACATCGATTACCAACACAAAAGATTAAAAAATACAAAATTAATATTTTTTTCTAAATTTTAGCACAGCCTATTATAGCACGGTGATAAACACGCCGATAAACACGGTTGTTAGAGGTTATGTGAAAAAAACTTATATTTTCTGCACGGATAATAGTGCCTCTAGCACGGTTAATAGAGGTACAAAAACGAAGAACAGATAATACAGGTTCTAAAATAATGCGAGCAGCGTGCCTGTTAATAGATGTAACCGGTTAATAAAGACCCGGATAATCGAGGTTCAACTGTATATCACTATTATTTACTTTATTTAACCACAGTGCAAATATTATTACTAAACATGCTGAACATTCATAAAAAAATGTTTTAGAAACTTAAACATTTAAAATTATTGTGGTCAAAAGTTTAAATAAACAGTAAATAGTATTGAAAAACAGTACTTGTATGTATATAAACATAAAACCACAATAACATTACAGAAGAAAAAAAAACAATCTGCAAAATGCTGGTATGATTTACACTTGATTAAGTGTATACACTGCTTAACAAAAGTATTATGGAAAAACAAGCTTACTCATCATTTGCATAAATGTTTAAGTGAAATAAATATGAAATTAACAGCTTCTGTAATACTCCATCTACCCGTGTGTGCATGAGTGTGTATCACCATGCAATTGTGGCATTATCAGCAACAACAACAACTACATTATTCTCGTACAGTACATTAAAAACTTTGTTAATTTCATGTACAAAGTATTGTGTGTGATTTGCGTCTTGTACATATGCAACAAAATAATTTCTTGTTTGCCACACAAACAAATTAACAATAATTGCCAATTGTATGACTGACTGACTGACTGACTGACTGCTTGTGAAACAACAAACAGAGAATTTGTAAGCTGTGTGTGTGTGATGTGGCTGCTTTATTATTATATTTAGTGATAAAAACCGCAACATCAATTTAAATACATTTTGTAATTTTCTTTCAAAACTTTTATTAACAATACTTACAATGCGGCAAATTAGATTGACATTTGCGGTAAGCAAAATTTTTTATAGTCCAAACATATTTTGTTTGTCTTTTTGCTTTGGCAAAGATTTTGAAAAGTGAGGTTTTTGTGAAATTAAAATAAAATCGAAATATTCAGTGTTAAGTAAAGAAATATGTTACGTGTTTTGGAAATTATGACAATAAAATAATTAAAGGAAGAATATGTACAACATTTTAGTATGGTTAGGATAAATAAAATAAAGTACCATTTGATGGCCAATAACTATAATTGTGAAAATATCGTTTACCATCCCTGCCATAATGCTATGTTAAAATTTGAAATAGACAAATTCCTTCCTTGAGACACGACCTGAACACCATTTTCATACACATGAAGATCTTAATCATGTTAGTTAGTCATATCTCGTTAGTAAGATTCTATCACCTCCAGATTTCCCCTCCCCCCTCCCCACCACCAAGCAACCGATTTTGATTTCGTTTTCCTTAATTTAAATATTTTTATAGCACATTTCATGTAATTAATTTTATTATACCTTTAAATTTTCGAGCAATTAGAAGTCACCTATTTTAGACCCCTTAGGAATCAGCTAGCAGTTTGCCTTAATTTAAAAATAGTTTATTTAAGAATCATATTTATTTTGTGTGTTAAAATAGTTTGTAATAAATTTTATTCAAAAATTACCCCCACAAAAGAAAAAAGAACTAAGAAATAACAACAAAACTTTATGACATTTTGAACAGATGCCAAGAAAACAAAAAAAAAACGTCCCGTCAGATATGTGGTCCCTGTTTGCACTCTCTTGCCCCTACTTGTCAATACATTCCAACCATCGTATAACGCCATCAGAATCACAAAAACAAAAAACATAAACAAATTAATGACTTTTGAATGAAACATTTTTGTGAAAAGCATAATAATCCAAATTTTTTCAGGGGGTTTTCTTTTAGCAATTGAGTGTAAAAGTAATAAAGACGCAGAAAATTTTTAAAATCTTTTTTTTTTATAACCCAAAAGAATTTTTATTAATTTATTAAAAATATATATAAAAAAAAATTTCACAGTGAAATGTAGTACAAAATACTTAAACTCTTGCTGCCGCTGTTTTACGTAAAATCTTTAGAGCGTGAAAATAACAAAGCGAATTAACAAGTTAACAACAGACATTCACCGTAATTTGATAGCTACAGAATCCATACATTATTTTGTAATAATTAACATACAATTTAGTAATTAAAAAATTGTTAAAACAAGTAAATATTTTTCTTATCATTTTAATAGTTTTATATTCGTAAAATAAAACGAACTAAATAAATTAATAGTCAACGACTTTTATGAAATAAAAAATCATTAAGAAAAACAAGGTGCGTGCAAAAGCTCTAGTTGAAGTACATTTTTTTTTCAAAACAACAAATCAGGGATGATAAATTCAGTACAATTGTACAATATTTCCGGTACTCTTTGTAGTGCAAAAGTACTGAAATACTCCAATAAAAATAGTTTTAAGAAATGTTCAGATTTAAATGCTAGAAATTAGCAAAATTTTATCTTTCCCCGCTATTAGTGTGACCCATTTAGAGCTAAAATTTTTCAGGCGGTTCTGACAATCAAAAATCAATTAGGAAGATAATTATTTGCAGATGTGTACAATAAATACTTTAGGAAGATCTACTGAATGGATAGGTTATTTTTGTACTCTGACCCCTTTTGTTCTCATCACATTGTAAAGCCAGGGGCCAAATTACGGAACTCCATATCGATCGAAATTTCAATACAATTTAAATTTAAATTTCGATCGATATCGAATGTCGTAATTTGGCTCCTGTTCTGATAAAAAATAAAACCATTTGAAAGTATTAAAATACAGATGTGAGCAATAAGTGGTTGATCAATAGCGATGGAAGGAGAGTTTTGACAGTCAAGGCCATATTTTAAATGATAATATTCATGATCAAAAATTTGTATGTACAATAACGCAGATGATTCTTTGTGACATCTTTTGCTTTCACTTATGCAAGCAATTCTGACAAAAAAAAAATTATATTTGGAAGGTATTTGTTGACAGATGTGCACAATAAAGATTTTATGAAAAACTATTTGGTATATTGGGAATTACCGATATCATAGATATCATAACCTTGAGACAGAGAAGAAAAATTTTTAAACTCCAAGCATCTTTTTAATGATACTAGAAAACAATATTGAATATTATCTTTGGAGCTCGAATCGCGACACTAGATTTCTAAATGAATACTTTATTTTTTTTTGCAAATATTATGTAAAGAATATAGATATTTATGTGACATCTTTTGCACCCAAACAATACAGCCGGTAGCTATAAAAATAGTTGATTTGCAAGGTGTTTAGCTGCAGATGTAAACAATAAGTATTTCAACAAAATCGTTTCTGTATTTGAATTTAATATTTAAGATTGGTTAACTTTGGATAGCGTTATATTCACTCCCTGCACGCATAAATTAAATTAAAACTTCTAAACAAAAATAATATACTTCTTTGTGACTCCTTTTGCGCTCAAATTATACAGCCGGCCCTGACAAAAAAAAAATATGTAATATGAAAGGTATTTTATTTAAATGACTGAATCTTTTGGGATTTACGGAAGAAAAGCTTGGCAAAGAGATGGATCATTTTGAGACACATAAAAATTTTTGTCTCTCGATTTTGAAACGAATTTATCTACCTACTTACCATCTCTGCAAGAAATGTAGTTAATGATTTTGAAACATTTCAAACTGTCCAAAAATCCAATTTAGTAACAAACAAATTTTGTTCAATTTAAATTGCGTTACATTAACTATAAGTGTTAATGTTAATTTAAATGAAGGAACAACAAAAACACAAACTACTGTAGTTATTAATTACAAAAATATACAACTGAAAATAAAATTTTTGTAATTACCAGCCATGATTAACTACACCATGTTTAGAAATTCTGTTTTTGTCTTAAATTATTCACCTTTTCTTCGTTTGGTAAACATCCGGCAATTTCAGAAAAATAGAAATTTTAAAATAGCCACAATTACCCAGTCAGCATCTGGAAGATAGTTAGAAGATAGTTTCACCAAACTGAGTCTTTTTCGACTCTCTTAGATGATCAAAAACTGATTAATCAGTTTTGCGCTTAAAATAAGACTCGAAAATAATTCCCAGAAATGCTTAGAAAGTGATTTGTTAAAAAAACAAAAACAAAATGTACAGAAAAAAGAAATGTACTGTGTCGAAAATGTGTCGAAATTCATCAAAAACGCCAGTCATAAAAGACTCTTCTAGAAGAGTCGCGGCTAGGGAACCGTTTTCTCCCGAATGAAGAGTCAATTTCGAGTCGAAAATGAGTCGTAAAAGACTCGAATATGATCATTAATTTCATAAAATGTTGACTGGGTAAGAACAAATTATTAATTATGTTGGCGTGATAACATTTTAAATGTATACAATCATTAAAAGAAAATTTATGTTTTGAAATGTTACCTGGTCTTTTTTTTTTTTGAGGAGACAGAAAACCTTAAGATTTTTTTGCGGTGATCATTTTCATGGTTTTCGTTTGTTTAAATAAAATATTTGGCAACGTAAGATGAAATAAATTCATGTGCCACAATAAGCCTTGTAAATGTGGTTAAAATGAAAGTGGTAAAGAACAAGTAGCGAAGTCCAACCAGAAACTAGCACTAGTCGAGCATCAGTCATTAAAAAACACCTCTCCCAGCTTTTGGTAGAGAACGACTAGAGATTAAATTTCTGTCTTCTGTCGGCTTTTTATCTTGGACAGGTACCTTTTAAATACCAATTCTCTATTATTAATAAAAAAAGTTCGCTAATCTTTTTAGTGAAATTTTAATACGAGAATTAATGGATAAATATATGAGGAATGGAACTTAATCGGTGACAATTGTATACATACTATTTATGGTATGTATGGATACTTAAGTATATATTTATTCATATAAAAAAATACATTATAATTGTCAAATTTGTATACCTACATACATACGTACATATGTATGCATGAACATAAATTTAAAATTAAAATATGTCACATGTATGTATGTATGTATGTATGTATGCAAATATTCTTATAGTTGCTTTCAAACAGACAAACGTGTGTTCATATTTTCTTAAGGAATCATTATTGTATCTAAATAATTCATAACTTTTTTTGTGAATTATATTTTCAAAATGATTTATGATTTCAAAAAAATTTAGGTCATTTTTTAATGGAAAAATTTTCAAGTTAATGATCATTCATTCCTTCTGAGTTTCCAGATAAATTATTATCTAATACTATTCAATGACAGAAACTCAAAAGTTGTCCAATATTAAATGTAAAGAATAAATTTAGTTTTTAAAAATCAAGGAGGGGAGGAGGACATCAAATATGCAGTAAAAAAATTTTCAGTAAAAAAGTGTGTCTTGTTATTTGAAACACGTGTTTTGAAAACATAAATTTCTTTTGTTTTCGTTTTTTTTCGCTTCGTAAACTAAATAAAACAAAAGGAAATTTTAATAAATTATGAAATTTAATATTTTTTCTTATAAGTATGTATGTAGCACAGCGTTCCAATTGACGTCCATGTTGTTCAATGCGGTGGAGGAGAGTCTGATATTAAAATTAAAAAATATACATATACATATGTACATATGTATAACAAAATTTTAATTTTATTATTAGCAACCTTTAAATGTCAGGCAAAATTAACATGATTTTCCACAACGATAAACATCAGTAACATATAGAAAGAAACGTGCATATTTCCTAAAACATACACGTCGAAACACACACACACACACACATCTGTTAAGGGTTTCGCTAAGAAATTCTGTTTATTTGCAACAAAACATTAAACAGAAAAGTCTTTAGGAAAAAAAATTCATAAAGCATGAAAACGTTTCGCAAATTGCAAGCCTGCAAAAACCAGCAAATTAAAAATGTTCATTAAGTGAGACATGACTATAATAACGACTTAAAAACTCTGTACTTTAAGGCGCCAACACCAAAAATAAGTTAAAAGCTTTTGTTGTTTTTTTTTTTTTTTTTTTTTTTTTTTTTTTGCCTAAAACACTTGAAAATATATTTTTAAAGCCTTGAAATTACAAATAAAATATGTTTTTAGTCTTAAAGCAAACATTTTAGTGAGATTTTAAAGGATTTAAAAAAGTAATTTTTTCAAAGGATTTAAAAAAGTTCTTTTTAGACACACAATTTTAATTGACTATTTTATTTCGTAAATTTTTTTTTGCATTTTTTTTTTAAAAAACTTGAGAAATCTTTTAAAATAAATAGCTGATTTAAACTTTCTAAAAGCTTGTCAGCCGAATATTTAATACTGTAAAAATAAAAATTGGGGAAAAATATTTAGTTTACTGGTTAGGGCTTTCAGATGGAGAAAGGAATTATAAATTTGGCTGATAAAATACACTGGAATTGCTTTTTCAAAGTACATTCTGTTATTTTAAAATTTCAAACAGAAAATCTCAATACATTTGAAAAGAAACTGGAAAGCTTTTTTATGATTTCAAAATATTTGCTTTATAAAGCAAAATAATCTTTTACGTGTATATATTAAACTTTGTCTGAAGTAAGTTTTTATAAATTTTCTTTGAATAATGGCTCGATTATGGAAAGCAACCGAACTTCAGTTATGTTGCCAGCCGGTAACTGCAAATTTGTGGTTGCCAGAAAAACACTAAATAGCAACTGACACTGGCAGCTCTCAATTGCCAGTTGCCATCCGTAATACAATTTGCAGCAACTGACAACGCAACTGTGGTTCGGTTGCTATCCATAATCGACCCATAAATTTTAAATTGCAAGCAACTATTTCTAAAGGATTTATTAAGTAAAGACAGATTTGTGATCTACGATTTAAAAGCTTTATAAATTTCTAACTTTAAACTATGAAACTTTGGAAATAAAAGCTTTTGTAGAAAACATTTAGAGGATCATTAGCAACATTAAAGTACACAAATAAGCTTTTTAGATTGTACGAAATTTAGATTCACATCGTATGGATGGATTTTCACGATGTTTTTTTGTGCAGGGTGTAGGGTAAAATAATAACACGAAAAAAAAGCCAAAAAAACAATTAATTTGTAAACTGATATGTACAGAAACATAAAAATATTCTCTCCCCAGTTCATTTTCATCATGTTTAAAAGTAATTTGGAATTTAAAAACATAACACAAGAACGCAAAAGACGCGTGAGCTGTTTTGTTATTGATGCATTTAAAGAAAAAGGTCAAAATGAATTTGTATTGTTGAAAAATTTAAGAAAAAGAGTGAAATTTAATATGTTATAAATAATATTAAATTACTTTAAAAAACTATATTAAAATATATTTAGCTGTAAAAAAAAACACAAAAGATCAATAAAGTTTCAATAAATTGTATAAACGTGGGCAGGTTAAAGATAGTTAAATTAATCATACATATTTTATAAACCATAAATTTAAATCTGTTTTTTTTTTTGTTGCTCAATCACTTAATTCATTTGATTTTAGGTTTTGATGAGTTTCTTAAGTAGCATAACGTTTAAACATGAATTTAAAACAAAATTATAATAAAAAAACCGTTTTTGTTACAGCAAAATTTATTAAAATCTCATTATAACAACACATGAGAACACAAAAAATATTTTATATAAAAATGCAATACATTATCACACAACCCACGCATATACAATTTAGCTGTTTGTTTGTGTTCTTTTGCCGGGTGTGTAACTAAATATAAAAAAATAATTGAAATATTTGTGTTGGTTTGCTAAATTTTGGAGACAACAAATAAATGTTGTTTCTTGTTTCGTTTTAAAATGTTTGTCATGTTTAATTATGACAGACATCATTTTCATTCTCTAAATGAACAAAGCGAAATCATCATCTGGTTTCAAATCAAGTTGTTTGATATAAGCAAAAAAAAAATTAAAAATAAGCAAAAAAAAAAAAATGGCTTGCTAAAATTATCACAAACATCTTCGATAAATTAAACTAAAAATGCTGAAGTCACCGCTTGACTTAAAAAAAAAAATATTGAGCTAATGAGTCGTTTTACATAATTTAAGCTAAAGGCCATAAAAGCTTTAGAATTTTTTACGAAGAAAATTTTGTTTTATTTTGGTCTTTCAAAATCTATAAGAATTTGGATCACAAAGAAAGTTAGTAAAAATGAAATTTCTTTTAAAATAAAAATTTTTTTCAAAAGAAACTAAAGAAAAGTATTGATTAATAAATTTTAAATAAAACTTATCGGAATACATAAAAATTTTAAGCCCAATTTTGTAAAATTTAAACTACCATTTACTGTTTATTTTGTTTATGAATAAACAATCCATCAGCACAAGCTAAAGTGCCTTCAAGTGTATTTGGAAAAAGTATGTCAAACTAACTGAACCGGAAAACATTTTGCGAAAAAGTATATCAAGACAAAAAATTCTGCCTCCAAAATGCACAAAACAACAGAAATAAAATTTGCAACTTGATCTTATAAATAATTGCACGTATGTATGTATGAAAAATGCCTTAAAGCTTTAAAACAAAACAATGAATAAGAAAAAAGGAGCACATTTAAAAAAAATAGTGAATTTAAAATTATTTGCTAGCAAGAGACCGACCGACCGACCATTAAATTAGCAACCAGAAGATGAAAAATAAAAACAGTGCAGAAACAAATATTTCAAAATTGGAACTGTCAACATGTAAATGTGTTTTTTTAGTAAAATCTGTCAACGTGAGCACATTTGGATTGTTGTTTTGGGTTTTTCCTAGACTAATCATTTGTAAAGAAAAATAACAAAAAATATTTATTAGAATTGAGTAAAAACAAACACTGTCAAATATCAAAAATGTTCCCTATTTCCATGTACATCTAAGTTTTGTAATATTATTGTCACTTTTTTTTCTTGTCACTTGTTAATTTTGTTAAAATTTTAAATGTAGTTTAGAAATTGATCGCATTTTTCACTTGTGTCACTAGTAGTAGAATATTAAAAGGGCCCAAATTTTTTCTACTGGCCACACAGACAAAATAAAACAATAACAATCTTGTCGCGATGTGGTGGCTTAAGTGCAGGCTGTGGTATATGCGGTTTGCTCAGAAACTATGGGTCAACGCGAAGTTTCCCCATAGTACCTCTAAACCAAAGACACGAAACTATAAAGGCCTGTATACTAAAGGTTATCCAACCCCAAAACCGAGGTGTACGCAACCCGTGCCTATCGGATCTTTGCAGTCAGGGGTAAGAGACTGTATATAACGGAGCTTTGCTGATACCTGGGCACCTCAGCAAATAATGACGCCCTCGCGACGTTACAGGGGCTATGACGTAGTAGACTTACTGACCCCCATACTCGTGGGAACTTACATGGAAGAAATTAACAAAAACAACACAAAACCAACAACAACTAACGACACGGCATAGCAACTGGACTCAAGTGACGGGACTTTGACGACGGCGAGCGGGGTGGCTACACCAGACTCTGTCAGCTTACAGACAACTGGTGCGGTGGAAAGCCAGGGTGACACACCCAACCTGGCGATTCACCAAAAGATAGCACAGCTAAAAGGCAGCTGCCAAAGACCACGCTGTGAGGTACATGCGGACTTCAAAACCGGTACCTCCAAAGCCGCTAAAGCCATTGCCCCTAGGACGGCCAAAACCTCCTTAACCAAAACGGCAAAAAAGACAGCAAGACAAGTGACGGAACACGGTCGACGGTGAGCAGGGTGACAACACCAGACCCTGCCAGCATACGGCAACTGGTGCGGCGAAGAGCCAGCGTGGCACACCCAACCTGGCGATTCACCAAAAGACAACAAAGTCCATAGGCGGCTGCCAAAAATATGCCGGTGAGGTACCTGTGGACTTCAGACCCAGTACTTCCAAAGCCGCCCAAGCCCTTGCCGACAAGACGGCTAAACCTTCATTTTCAGGGGCCAGGTTGGTCAAGGCTAAGCCAGACAAAGCTGGCGCCCTCAAAGTTCGCATTGCAGGGGAAAGGACCGGTAGGATAACCTCCGGCCTCAATACCCTGCCACCCCCAGCCAACTCCGACAATACTACAGCACCCGGACACATTACACACTCCAAAAGGGCTGCAACCACAAGGCGTTCCGCCTTACGTTTTATTTCGATCCTAGGATCTCTGCCGGCTGATCAGCTCACGAATGAGCAGACAGCTTCACTCACCTGGGCGAAAGCCCACATGGCTGCACTGCGCAGCAATCCTCCCCCTGCTGCAGGGCCTAAGCGGCAACGTTCAGAGGAGGAAAACGCAGCTGCAGCTAAACCCCTGGGGACTAAACGTCCAAAATATACCTCTGTTGACAATGGCTCCTACAGTGAGGTGGCCAAAGACCATCTCGTAAGGACCATCATAGACAGGGGTGTAGGTTACGGCACACGACAAGTGGGACATGGTAAATAAGAAATTGGCGGGGGTTTTCTGGCAAGTTTACCAAGACAATCCAGGAACCACCCCCCCCCCCCCCCCTGTAGGGCCTGTGCAGACGAACGCTCAGCGACGCTGCTAAAGCAAGCCATTGATTGTATTGGTGAAGTATGGTAGGGCGCTAGGCTGGGTGCGGTTCCTTTGCGGTTCCCATACTACCTAGAGCCTTCACCATCATACCTGACGAACCATCGGCACCGGAGGAAATCCTTAAGATCCTTACAGCCATACCTAAACAAGAGCGGCAAGTGCTTTTTAGCTGTCAAAAGTTCTCATGCCCATACATTTTGTATGGAGCATCCCGAAATAACGCGGCGGCAACATTTTGCAATTGGAAAATCCGATTTTGACAGCGCGTTTAATAGTGAAGTTAGCTGCAAAAGACAAGCACTCATGATACAATGACTATAAGGTAGTCTTAAAAGCCCAGCTGACAACTCTTGTAAATTATTTGTTTTTTATTTCAAGTGTTAAATTTTGATTTGTATTTATTTTTTCATATTTGAATGAATAATTTTAATTTATATTTTAGTCACAGGTTGAAACATGCACACATACACATTTATACTTTTGACTTCTGAGGAATTTTTTTGTTGTGTTTGTTGTAGAGATGCATGTATTATTAGGTTATGAGTATACTATTATAATCAGGGTTGTTATATATTTTGTAATAACCCTGTTTTTATGACAAAGCGTTGACGCTCTTGTTTAGGTATGGTATTTCAGCGTTAACGCTAGGCGGTAGAAAACGTTCCGCTTTCCGCTCTTGTTTAGGTATGGCTGTTAGGTGCTGCAACCCCAACCTACCAACCAGTGACTGGAAGGTAGCAAAGGTGTCTGCAGCCAAAGGGTGCAAAAGGAAGGAGATTCTGATCCTGAATCAGGAGTCGCTGGCACTAGTTCGGAAGAGGCAGAACAAATTGTTTTATTGTTTTAGCACAATTCTGTTGCGCGTCTACCGGACTGATGCCAGACGGAATCGCAATCCGGGCCATGAAGGCGTTCCGCCAAAAGACGGTACGCTAAGTGATGTTGCCGCGATCAACCTCCTCGTTAATTTGAAAAGAAAGTAAATTACACAACTTTATTATAAAATTTTGTTCAAACTTCGCATTATCTTTTATCATCATAATAAAAAAAATTAGCAATAATATTACCGGGAACTCTATATGGCGTTTTTTTCAGTTTTTGTCACAATTTATTTGTCATCAAAAATATTTGATTTGTTGTATTTGATTTAACGAAAGTGAAACAATGTTTCATGTTGTCACATATTGTCACTTGCCATTGAATTTATCTTAAACAAATTTATTTTCTTTAATTTAGTTAATATGAAATAAGTTATCGTCATTTTGTCATTTTGTCATTTATGTCAGAATTTTGTCATCGTCATTTTTCATCAGGTCTCTTTTTAATATAAATTACGGTTTAGTTTCTTTGTTTTACGTTTGTATTCATAAGTTTTTCAAACAATTTTACTTTCAAATCATTTTTCGAGAGGACAAACATATTTTGATATCTATGCAAATGTATTTTAAGTTATTTTTGCAGTTGGTTTGCTATTCATTTTATTTATATGAACTAAAATTTGTTTGCATCTATACGGCTGAATTGCAATATCGGATGCATTAAAATATCTAAAGAAAAACACTGGGACTGGCGTCGTCAATTTATTTAAATAATTATGATTCAGACGGAGAAAGATGAGCATTTTTTTACAGTTTTATTAAATTTTGAATTGAATTTTTTATTTCAAGTGTTTTTTGGCGTTTATTTCCGTTAGCTCAGGTGTCAGAAAATATTTTTTGAATGTTTTGAAAATTTTGAAAAATACAACTGTGGGTTTTCTTTAAGTGTTAAAAATTTTGTTTTTGAGGAAAACACCTTCAATAATAAATTATTATGAATGGCATACTTTGATTTAAAACCTTTTTTTTTTCTGAAATATTTTCCATATTCAACCCACTTTCTTCCGTTGTCATTTTGAATTTAACATAAAATTTAAATAAGCCTGAGCAACACAACTGATCAAATTCTTTAAAGTGTTTTTTTTTTTGTTTTTTTTTTATTTGAAATGAATTTTTAGTGGTTTTGTGGGTGTATTGAAATTATAATTTGTTGTTTTTCTTAACAGCATGAAACAAAATTTTTGTCTGCTTAATAAAATAAAAATTTAATGCACAAACGCATTCATCTGTATTAAATTTGAACTAGTTTTTTTTTAAAAAGCCAAAACAAAATTATAATTAAATTACACGTAAATTTTAATAGAGTAGGCTGCACGAAAATGAATTTTCAAACAAACATTTTTTTAGCATGGGGTTTTTCTTGTTTCTCTTTTAAATTGATTTAAAATATGTTTAAAAATAAATATTTTTCATGAAAAATTTACAAAGACTCACTTACCTTTATGTTGTTGTTCTTGTTGTTAACATTTTCTCAAACTTCAATTGTAAGAAAATCTGTAAAACAAACGGAGAAATAAATTTATTGATTTTGTTGTACATTTTCCAAAAGACAATACACATTCCTTATTGAAATCTACTACAACAACAATAAAAACAACAACAAAAACTGGAATTTTTCGGTTTGTTTTAGCTACCTGACTTAAATGTGTCTATGTTAAAAAATTTTGCTTAAATGATTCCAGAGGTCTTTTGGACTTGAACTAATAACAACAACAATAAAATGCCGACAATGTTGTCAACCCAGCACCCTGATACAAATACTTTATTTATGTTGTTGAAAGGAATTTATGTTCAAAAATTTCTAAGCGCCTTAATAACGTTTTGTTCAAGCCAACTCCATATAGTCAGTCAATGTATGTACATAGTATGTATGTTAGCTGAATTCAAAAGGTTTTAGAAGACTTAAGAAAAAGCGCAACAATTTAAGATTCTCTGTGCAGCAGCATAAAATTCGTTTAAACACACAGACAATTGTCTGATGTATGGTTAAATCCTTATTTAGCAAACAATGGTTTGCTGGTTTTGCTCTTGTATGCTTCTTGTTGTCTAAAACCTCACCAGCAGACGCATAATTTAATAGAATTTAAATTGGCTGGCAAATGTAGTCACAAAACAAAAACATACAAACATTTTCAAAATTTTTAGGTATATTTATGCAAATTTTGTCATATTTTTTGTTAGAAGAATTTTTGTTTCTAATACAAATACGAGTACATGTTTGTTGTTACAGTTCTGACTTAGTAACTCTTCTTTGTGGTTTTGGGGAATGCAATACAAGTTACGAAGTGCAACCATAGCCAATTTTTGATATTTTTAATTTCATGAAAATTTTTGTCAATTGGTCGGTAGTTTTAATAAAAATGTTATGAAAAAATTTTTAGGATTAATCAAAATAAAAAAACATTAAATCTATATTAACAAAATTTGTTTCAACAATTTTGATATCGATGCTTGATATCGATACAATACAATCAAAATATGTCACAATTTTGACATTGTCAGGTGTCATTTACTAAGATCACTCTTTACAAAAAAAGCGAAATACAATAAAAATCTATCAACTAGAAGTAACATATAAGTTTTTGGATCTTGTAATGTAATGTAATGTTCCACACTTGAATCGATCTGTCTTCGAAATAAAAATATATTTAAATTTCTCAAAAAAAAAATTTCAGGAAGTCATTTAGTACAAAAGAAAAGTAATCTTGTCCTTGTCATATCAAATTATTTTCTCAATACTCTTTGAAAGTGCAGCAAAATATAAAAATAAATTATTGCAAGCTTATGACTAGAATTTATTCCTGACAGAGTTAACAATATTTTACTTTTTTGTCACTTGTCAGTTTTCTACACTTGTACAAATTAATATAAATAAAATATCGTTTTGTAATAACTTCGATATTCTTAATTGTCATCTTTTGGAATGCCCATGCAAAATGCTGCAAAGTATAGAAATATTGCTGTCATGTCACTTTTGTAATACATACTTGTTAATTTTTTTTGTAATTGCATTTTTCCTCTTAGATATAACAAAAAACATACTTTATATTTCTAAGGAATAGTTCATTAAAATTAAATCTACATAAAAAACAAAATACACTTCGGAAGATGTTTTGTCACTGTCACTTGTCACCTAACCGTAGCAATTTTATCTTAATAAAAATGATAAAAACTTTTAATATATTTTTATAAGTTCAATAACATATGAAAATAAGTTTTTGACAAAATTATTTATGTCACTTTCAGACTGCTTGTCATTTTTCAGTACTTAAATAAATCAATATTATAATTGCGACAAATATTTATAATTGTGAGGGATAAGTTCTAAAAATTTAATCGCAAGGAAAGGCATATTTATTACTATATTTAACCATTGTCACTTGTAGTAAAATATTCTGACATGTCACTTTTTCTTGTCACTTTGCATTTTTTCTGCTGAAAAATTTTAATTTTTCCGGAAAAGATGACTCGAAATTAATCAAGACACAAATACAATAAATATTGGTCACAATGTTGACATTGTCTAAATAATAATAAATATATTTTGTCACTATTTTGCCAAACTTGACAAACTTGTCCTTTTTTTTTGAAAATGCAGTGGTCAGGTTTTAGCGCTTGAATTGTAGACCAAAACCAGCTGTTAGAGAAAGCTAAAATTTGTCTTTATAAATATAGACAGAGTAGTACACTGAAAAATAAATTCTACATAATTTCAATGAATCACATTCATTGACCCAGATTTATTAATTTTCTACTGAAAATATCCATTGAACTTCAATGTAAAACTGTGCATTGTCTTTGCCTGTGTTTGTGTGTCTCTGCTTTTGAAATAAGAATTATTTAATTTATTACATTTTTTTTAAGGACTGTTGAATGCCTAAATATTTTCTGCACTGTATGAAATTTTTTTAGTACACAGCACAGCAAATTTGTTTAATTCAACAATTTAAATGAAAGGCACGAATGTATAGAGACAATTACCAGCACTTGTGATTTGTTTACCCAGCCTAGTGGGGCGCTGGTGACTATACCATGTGAATGATTGGCTAAATAATTATAAATACTAGTATGTAAGACAGACGGCTTGACTTGAAGCTGTCTGCAAAATTGCAACAATTATATTAATAAACTAAAAGCAGCGATAATAACAATTATAATAAAACTTACAAAGACGTCATAAAAAGCACGCGTTATGAATTTACACTTAAATCATTGAAATTATGAAATAAAAACTGAATACAGTGAGTAACAAAAGTTTATATAATTTTTCTTATGAACGAACGAACTATAGTAAATATATGAAAACTTGTGAAAATATTGACTGTGTCCAATAGCTTTTGTTTGTCACTGTACTTTAGGCAGGGATTCAGCTAAATTTCTTATGAATTTTCCGCTGTATGTTTATATAACGTTTTTATGCAAATGATTTTCTCTCTAAATCCATGTTGAGTTTATTTTTCTTTTTTGCCACGCTGCTGATTCTTTTAACATTTTAATCATAGAGCAGAAATATAATTCGTTGTGGCTTTTGTTTAAACATGTGTAAAGCAAATATTTATTGCATAATTTTCCTAGTAATTGCAATTATAATAATAAGGTGCGCGCAAAAGTGATATGTTTGTTTTACCGATTATTGTTCTTAAGCAGATTATTTAACTTTTTTTTTTTAAGTAACCTTATCACTTTGAATTGAAGCGCACCCACCATATTACTTTGCATTCTGCTAGAAAACTTATAGTGCTGTTAATGTTCTCCTCTATTAATTCCAAGTAAACGTAAACTTTAAGTTTTGTGGCAGATATCTTGTGGCAAAATTGTCTTAATTGTATGTGAAAATATTTATGCTGTTTTGTAAAGTTCTTCATAACTGACTGAATTAATATTTCCTGCAGGCACTTATACAATCAGACACAGACACAGGCACACACAAATAGAACATTTTGCTCTCAATAATATTTGTTTTTCTTTTATTTTTCGCAAGTATGTATGTATGTACTTCAAGAAGTAGTAATGTTGATGATGTACTTTTGTGTTTAAGTGTTTAAAGTAGGAAATGTCAATAAATTAAAGTATCAAGTTTACTCTTCGAGTGGTTGTTGATTAAGCATTTTCATTGTATTAAATTGTTATGGGAAAACTGATTAAAAATTATTTTATAACAAGTGTTGGCAAATTAGTGTTGTAGAGTGTAGAATTTTTTTAAATAATATGCTGTCATCACAGGCGTTGGTGGTATAAAACAAATGGATTTGGCTGGTTGACAACTCAATATGTGAAATAATATTTAAAAAATTTTTTTTATATAAACAAATTTTTGAAGTAAAATTTATTTTATAAGAAGAAACTTCAACCTATAAACGCGTTACCAATTAACAATTGGTTATAAAAATTTGGAATTGTTTTTGTTATAAATGTATTTAGTACGAAAAAAAATCCTTCGATATCGTGGGCCAGGCAGTTAATAAATTAAACAGGTCGATTGCCTGCAGATTTGTGAAACTTTAATTTGTTGTCATTTTTTCGTTTTGTTGGCTTTCCAAAAAGTAGCCGAATAATTTTACCACATAAAAGTTAGAATGCAATAAACAAACGGAGCAACCAAACTATATTTTTGAACAAAAAGTTGTATGATTTTTTATTTTTTTAATCTTCTTCCCTTTTTTACATTCACTAACAACTGATAGCGGGAATAATTTTTCACGGGAGATTCACGATATAATTTTTCCCTTCGAGTGGAATTAAAATTTGACTTCTTATTCAAGATAGGGGTGAATATCTTAGCTATGCGCATTGCCAATTTAATTTTTATTTAGCCATAAAGTCAGCAAACTTCATATCTTACAAGTTTTTACCTTCTCTACTTCTAAAAAGAAACTGAAATACTGTTTCAAGACATTAAATATAACCACATTACCAATTATATTTTAAGTAAATTAATGGTGTTTTCTTTTCTACACACAAAATGGCACCTAATTGAAAGGTACACGTATAAAATGTTTTGCCAACCCTGTAATAATGCAGCTTGTTATTTCACTAGAACGAAACACAACTTATGAAAACGTGAAACGCCCTGTTTTTAACACTGTCGATTTTTACGGGGCATAAAGTGCAATGCCACCACCATTAGTGAGGGCAATTCTTTTAGAATCAAACACACTGCCCTCTTAGAGAGCAAAACCTTTTTAAGAAACGAACACCAAAGTACAATTTCTGCATGGAGATGTACCATTTTTTTGTAGAATAGAAAACATTATAAGTCTATTAAATTATTATATTATAAGTAGAACAAAACAATAAACATATAATAAGAACTTCATATTTAAATTTCGCATTGCCAACCATATATATTTTTAAAAAATTAAAGTATATACATATAAACTAATTCGTTTGTTTAATTAAGATCAGTTTCAAACAGATTTATTGTATATGTTTATGCTTTTTGGGGCATACACACTTCTTCAAAAAGAGCATTAACTATTCCCACACGGTGTACTTCGATATTTTACATGGTTTCGTCAGCTTCCAATAGTATTTTTTTGCCGGCGTGAAGGCTTTTCAAACATTTTCATTCCATCAGATTCTGTATTTCTGCAAACTTTTCTCATTAATGTTTTTCTATAGCAACCACAGGTTTTATTATTATTGTTATTGTTTTTTATCTGCCATATTTCTGCATGTTGTGGCTGCCACAAGTATTGAATTGTGTTTCCGTGTTGCAACAATAACACAACCCACAAGATACCACATAATTAGACACATTGCACAGAATCAAAATCAAAAGTAATGCTGGAATTTCTATTATACTATTTTTACCACAAAACTAGATATTAAGTTTAAACGAAACCGTTAAGAAAAATGCTGATGGAAAAGTGCACACAGAAACTTAAATTATTTATAATCAGGTCTAGTAATTTTTTTTATCGTTATTTTTTTCTTTGCTCCACAATAGATAACTGAGGCAGGCTTGTTGTTGCCAGCATCAAACAGTTCATATGGAAGAGAAACTTAAAAGACTAGCTTGCAGATCAAAAAAGATTATAGGAAAATAACGTTTTGCGTATGTGTGTGTATGTATAAAATTGGTTACATTTGCATAAATTGTATTATGAGAGAAAATGTTGATGCATAAGTTTTAAAGTAGCAAATATGTAGTATTTCTTACTACTATTTTTGTTTCTTGTTTTTGCGAAATTTACAGATCTTTCATGCAAATGCATTCAAAGTAAATTTTTAAAAAAAGCTAATGAACTCTATCCAACTTTTACACAAACAGTAGTATGTTTTGCTACACTTTAAAATAAAAGTACACCTTTTCTTGTTTTACTACGTTTTTCTAAAACATTTTGGCAAAATTTATATTATCTTGCAAAAAGGTAGCAAGACCACAGTTTAGGGTTTAGTTAAGCAAACGTTTGACATAAGAGACATCTCTAAGCTGAACTTGACATTTAGCATGACAAATAAACCTAGAAACGAAACCTACACATTTCTCTACACGCAACGCTTTTACTAGAAACAAATATTTTTGTAAGTGCAATGAGGGCCCCCGTTTCAGTCCCCTGACAATTTTATTTATGATGGCGAAAATGAAACCAACTTAAACCAACAAAAATGCATACTTGACACTATCTGGAGTGTCGCTTTTTGAAATCTTTAGTTTGAGACGAAAAAAAAAACAAAAGAGAAAAACCAACACAAAACCCCTCTTTCAGATGAAAAAACCCCATGGGAATATTTTTATTCAACATCATTACGATGATCATTGGAATCTTAAGTTGTTTTTTGTTTTCTGTATATTTTTGTCATGGTCTTTGTCCAGATACAAACCCAAAGAAAAAACTGTGTTAAAAAACTAATAAAAAGTTTTTTCTCACTATTTTTAAATCTGTTTCCTCAAACTTCAAAAAAAAGTTTAGATTTAAAAAATTCCTGCTAAACAACAAATAAAGTAAAGAAAATTATAACAAAATCTAAATAAAAGAAACTCATGCACTCTTTCGAGACAATCTAAAGAGTGCATGGAAAAAATGCACGTAATAATCATAAAATTAAAACAAAAAGTATATTGTCTGCCACAACAGCAAACAAACGGCTACCATAATCTTGGTCATACATACTTACATACAAACAAATAATCATAAAGGTGAGACAGATCATATGTATACATACATTCATGCAATTGTTTTCTGTTTATTATACGAGGTTTTCATCTGTACTCAACCCACGCACTTCTACGCCGTTGATCAACCGCCAGGCAGACAGCGATAGAGGCAGCAAACTTAGCAGAGACCAACGAGGCAGGCGGCAGGCAGCCATTCAGTCAAGCAAACAAATATTTTTATAAACCCTTTAACTTTTGTTCTTATCCTCTTGAGATTAAAATAAGCAACACCTACATACGAAAGCATCGAACATCATTATCAACAAACGAGTAGAGCCCAGACATTGGCCAGTAGTAGTGTTGTTATTAAAACTTACGACCTACAATTCTCTTCTTTCAAGCTAAATAAATACCCCACAAACATGAAGTTAATGTGTCAACACTTCAACGTAGTGGGACACAAAATTTATTTGACCTTTGAAACTAATAAAGATCAATTGATTATTGACAAAATAACCAACAGAAATTAATTATTTCAAAGTTATCATTAAAAAGAAACTAAAAATATAGCAAGATAATGATATTTTTAAAACCGCATTGCCAATTATTTGTTAAAATTAATTTGAAATTATACCAGCAATAAAGGAAATGTGTATTAAAAATTTAAACTTTATTAACAGTTCATATCAAAATTTCGCATTGCCAACAAATTATATAAATAAACTATATTATATGTTTAATAAAAATTTCTTACAAAGTTTTTAAGCACGCACGGAAATTCATTAAACTAAAATATGTACAATATATTTATATTTTAAAAGACCGCCTTACCAACTTATGCTTTAAAATAACGAAAAAGTTAGGAACATTATGTTTCTTTAAGAGATAAGGGGCTGTGCACATATTACGTAACACTCCACAAGGGGTGGGGTTGGTGTTAAAGATTTGTTACGGGTTGGAAATTTTGAACTGGAAAATTATTAAGAAGCGTTACGGAGGGGGCGAGGGGTATAAGATCTCTGAAAACAGCGTTACGTAATATGTGCACAGCCCCTAAAGTATATTATATAAATATTGCAAGTGTCAGCGTTGCCAACTAGCTGTTAGATTTCAGAAAATGTAGTAAAAAATACCTAAAGTAAAAAAAAATAAATATCATTAAAATTCAGTAAAATATTTTCATAACTTTTAAAACCGAATTGCCAAATTTTCAATATCTAAAATGTTTTTGCTAAAATATGTTAAATAATTAATTTGTCAGCATCTGGTAATAAAAGCTTCCTAATATCTACGTATTTATATTATTTAAAAAATTTTCGCATTGCCAAATAACTATTAAAAGAACTTAATAAATGTCCAAAAAATTTTAAGTGAATTTAGCCCTAACATCCTTAAGATCTGTAAAATAATTATCGTTTTTTAAGTTTTGACGATGCCAAGAAAGCGAAAAAAGTTTTTTTTTTTAATAAAAGGCATTGCCAATTTTACTTTTATATACTCGTATGTTATTTTAAAACTACGAATGAAAGATTGTCTATATTACACGGAGAGTTCTAAATATTATGGCTTAATATAAATTATTTTACTGTTTATGATTTAAACTATGCGCATTGCCAACTTAATTGTAACTTTACATTAACATCTCAAAACAGCAAAGAATGGGAAATTATTATTATTTTTTATTTTTTTTATTTTATCTCAATTTCTTTATAGTAATGAGAAGAATTAAAAAATATGCGAAACATTTTGAAACACCACAGGCATGAATGTATGTGAAGTAAATAAGATTTGATTTTTTCGCATTACCAATATTAGTATTAGAGCCGGGTATAAGTATATAAAAACATAAAAAAAATATATAATAAGAAAATTTCAATATCATACCATGCTAAAGATAATTAATTGTCAAGCTACGTAACCATGTGTAAAAGTACACAATAATAATTGAAAATATTGCTCCCTCTATGCTTGAACTGTTTTAAACAAATATTTGCTTAAGGCTTTTATTAAAAATTTATTATCTAAAACTTAATTGTTATTTAATGGATTTTTTTTCACTATTGTCTAAACTCACTTGTCAATATTAATTTTTCTTGTTATCGGTTTTATTGTTCGTTTAAAATACTCACATGTACATTCATACAAATTAATTGAAAAGACAGTTAAATTTAACTTATTTGAGTAAATGTGTGACAAATATTATTGTTTAAAATAATAAAACACGGACTGGTCAATAACTTGTTGTTGTTGTTGTTGTTGTTGTTGCTGTCGTCAATAAATTTGTGACTGTCTTAATGTCAATGTTTTATTAATGAAATTTTAAATTTTATTCTCATGTTGGTGGTGGTGGTGGTGTGGCGATGATTTTGTTGCTTGTTCATTGGCGTCTGACACTACGACGCCATTCGTTCAAATGACAGACAGAAATAATAGAAAAGTAAACGATGACCATTCTAATACAGGCCTAAGAAGAATTTTAAATTTATAAAAGCTTTTTCAGCCGCTTACATACGTAAATATTCTAAACCAACTTTTTAACACTTAATTTAAAAACCATCTTACATTTTAGTATTTTCGCCTTTTTGTGGACTTGAGAAATATACATGGAGGTCAAGAAACGATTTGACAATACAAAAAACATACATAGTTTCGGTACGTAGCGCATAAAATATTTAAAATTTTTAAATTGTCGCGTTGCCAATAAAAATTTTCAAACACTATTATAAATATTCTTTGAAAATTTTTAAGCACTCAATTCTTGACGCTTTTGCAGTTGAAAGAAAATAATTTCCACTTTGCCAACTTAGTGTAATTAAACAACTTTAAATGTGTTTAACGGTAAATTCTTACTGTCATTATTTTAAAAATTTTATAAAGTGTTTTGTATTATGTTTGACAATCATTTTTAAATTGTAACCAAATTTCTCAAGACACTAAATTATTTTTACATTTGGCCTTTCGGTCTGCTAATTGTTGCTCAACGCATTTTGTATTACAATGAAATAATTCGTTATTTGAGAATAAAAGATATAAAAAAAAGTAAATACTCGTATTGTTAAGCAAATATTAAAGCTAATTAAGAAACGTTAATGTTTATTTACTCAATGATTATTACGTTGTCTTTTCCCATAAAACATATTAAATGATTTTTTTATCATCATTAAAGCAAGCAACGCCTTCATAAAATATTTAAACTAATTAAACGCCAAACAAACAATTGCTATTGTCTGTTTGCCTTTTCGGCTTTAAATTGTTTGAAAATTCCAAAAATAAAACAAGAAATGAATCGGAAAACACTAAACAATTGTTTTCAATGGTTTCAAAAAAGCGAGTTTTCAAAATATTTGATTGAAAATAATTGTTAATAGGTTTTCATAAAGAAATTCTCATGCTTTCGATTTTTTTCAAACAGATACAGAAAACTATGGGAAAATATTCAGTTGTTGAAAAATTAGTGCGTTAAGGCGTCAAGGCAGCTTGTCAAATCTTTATTGAAAATTTGGAAAACCAAAAGTTGATAGACAACACACACACACACACATATTTTCGTTGAAGATTTTTAAACTTCACACTCATGATACCATATATTTTTTACTAGCGAGATTTATGCGAATCTGGTAGCGTGGGGGAAAATATAATGAAAAAATCCGCACTGGAGCCTGTCTAGGATGTGAAATAGGAATACCTTGCAGAATTTGGCAGCTAATCAAATTTTGATCATGCGGTTTGTTGAAAATAGCGTATGTACCGTGGGTACCAACTACCATTTTGTTTATCCCCTAGGTCAAGTGAAAAGATCTAGCTACATAGCAAAAAAAAAAAAAAGAAAGTAGATGTGAACAACCATTTTCTTCTTCGAGAACTACAACAAAGGCATGAGAGGCGTATATCAAGCTGATCAGTCAATTGCAGTATCTATGTAGTTAGGAATACGAAGCAAAAAATGAAGGTGGGCTATATTTACCTACATGCTAGATTTATCTGTGGCTAATGCTTGGCGGCTTCATCTGTTGCCTGCGGTGCAAATATGGACCAGCTGCAGTTTCGAAGAAATTATTTGAAGTATTTAGACGTGAAAATTCTGATAGAATGTGGCGAAAGCCTTCATCAAGGTTATCCGGTTTGAACTTAGCTTATGTAGGACATAACGCCCAAAGGCTGGCAAGTCAACTACGATGTCCCATATGCCACAATAAAGATCTTTGAAAGAATTAGGATTGCACTAAAACGATATGCTTCGAAAAATGATGTTTTGAAAAAATTTACACATGAGACCATTGGCCCCATTTTTTCCACTCTAAAGAATTTTTTTATATATTTTTTTTTTGTAAAGTGTTAAAGTACTATCTAATAATTACTGAAATAAAGTTATTTCCATAAATTTAATTCCCGTTTATATTTGGGTGCAAATGGGTTAAGGTAGTTTTGCTCGAATTTTGGTTTTGAGAAAACTAGCCGATATTGATCATGGAGCAGAGAAATTTAAAGTTTGTGATTTCTAGCATCTCAATTTAGAAGAAACAAAGAATTTGGAAATGTACAATAACTGGGGTTTCTTGTTTTCACTTTTGATCAAACAAACTTGCAAGAAAATTTCAATTAGCATTTATTGAATTTTTTTTTTTGGACCTCACCAAACCACTTGCCGACCCCTGCTCTAGAGTAATAAAATTATACATGCTTATAGAATACATACGAGTACATATTGCATATCTCAATTGTTTTCTAAGCCATAGTGAAGATTAGTGAGCACTGAAAAGATATACACCACGCCTAATTTTTAAAGTCAAACGTTTAATTTAAATTGTTTTTTTCGATTACTTTATTAGTGTTTACATTTACACAAAATTTTATCAAAATATGGCAACAATTGAAAGTAATTTTTGTCCAATTTTTGGTTTTATTAAAATTTTATTTATTTGTTGTAGATTAGCAATATCTAAATAAATATTTCGTTGGTTGCAATACCAACTCATCAGTAGATGTTTACCCTTTATGTTAAAAAGTTTCAAAGCTCATCTATTTATACATAAACTCACAAACAATTTGTGAATTACAAAGCATACAAATTTTTCTATAAAAGCTATTTTTGAGGTTTGAAATTGTCAAAAAAAAAATAATTGGAAGGTTTATATTCATTGCTGTAAATTGAATCTTTTGAAGACTTCAACTAATATTTGTGCAGTCATTTGCGTACCACTAAATTTAAATGATCTTGGGATATATATGTATATCCCAATATCGAAAGAGGAGTAATTTTTTTTTCTTAAATACCATTCCAAAAAATAGTAGTTTAATTATGATTTCAGTTTTCTTGTTTCCGTGTTCTTTTAAGTGGAACCTTACATATTTTTTTTTTTTAAATTCAGGATACGTGACTATACATATTCATTTTTCAACACTTTGTACATTTACTACCTAGCTTCTGATAGAATTTAATGCATTTAAACATCGTCTATATGAGAATGATGTTGATGATGATAATGATGTGCAGACAGTCAGACACACCTGAAGTCTATGATCTTAATGTTACTTGCTTTTGAAAATAAAGATTCATTGATGTTTTCCAGGACAGCTACTACTGATTAGTTTGTTGAAATTCCAAAAAATTTTCTAACAAATCATTATAAAT
The DNA here is from genome assembly GCA_947311025.1 of Lypha dubia. Taxonomy (NCBI): domain Eukaryota; kingdom Metazoa; phylum Arthropoda; class Insecta; order Diptera; family Tachinidae; genus Lypha; species Lypha dubia. Next base: position 3,507,604 of record OX371262.1, on the reverse strand, counting down.
TCGAAATGCGTTTGTGTGTTGTAACAAAAACAAGAATAAGATCAATGAAATTTAAAGCAGGTAGTAAAAACATAAGCGCAGATTTAAAAAAATCTTGTTTTCTTTTTTTGGTTTTTGGTTTTTCATAAAAGGCGATAACGATTTTTGGTTGCAATACATTTAAAGGAAGTTGAAAAACTATTTAACAAAAAACTAAAAGTGAGACTCTTCAGTTTGGTAGTCAATAAAGCCATTATTTTTTCAAAATTTTGTTTGGAATTTTTATATCATTTTCTTTAACATTTTTCATGTGCCGCCAGTAGCTTGGGGTTTAACATGAAATTTTTGTTTAAAACTATTTGTATGCATTTAGTTTTAAAAAAGAAAAACGTGCAAATATTTGATAAAATAAACTTGTTTTTAAGTGTCTGCCAGCCAGCGCCTTATGACGCCATATTGAAGGTATAAAAACGTTTAAATCTCTCAATTTATAAACAGAAATGCGAGTATAAGAAGGCGGTGTAAAAAGTTAAAAAGATCTGTCATAAAATACAAGATGCCTTAAAGTTCTTTTGTCCAAACGATCTCAGTCAGTATATATAAGGCCATACCATTGAAGCAACCATCTAAACGAAAGTTTTTACATCTTCAAGAGAATGACCAAAATTCTGTATGCTACATCGTCTACCTAATTCTGCGATCAATCTACTATTTCTACAACATAAAAATCACAAAGATTGACTTTTAGCGAAAAGGAAAAATTTACCCCAAATGCATTTTATGTTGCATAAATAATACCAAATGATGACTTAGTTTGATCTGCATCAAAAAAAAAAAAAAAATTGTCAAACAAAATAACATCTGCTTTTACGCAGTCTTCATTTTTTTCCATCTTTCGATACAATTTATGTATTTCATTTCATTTTATTTTTTCATTTATTTTTATAACTTTCGAATAAAAATAAAAAAATCAAAAAGGAAAAGGAAAACATTGCTTCATGTCATAAATATTTTATAATCACAACAAATTAATTCATCATAAAGAGTAGCAAAAAAAAATTTATATGTATAAAATCCTCTACTAGAGTAACTGAATGAATGATTGGTATGGAGCTTCACAACAGGAAATGTAGCAGATTTTAAATGAAATCATTTCAAATTCTACACATGCAACGGAAATCTTCATACATTGTTGTTGTTGTTGTTTGCAAAATGTCAACAGCATGTTTTTAAGACCATAAATTGCGTATAAATATTTATTAATACAAAAATTATGTAATTATTTTCATTACAAAAGAAATAATATACTTAAGTGCTCCTCCTTTCGGTTTTTGATAAAAAAATTTATTATTTCATTTAAACGAATGAAAAAATTATTATAAAAAAAAAATGGAATTCTAACCAAAATGTTTGAAGAGTTTTCTTAAACAAAAACTCTCAAACATTAAATGAGAATTACGTCTACAAAAATACCACATAATGCTTAAGTACAACTATATTGATATTTAAGAACTCCTTATCGAACCCTTTATCGAACTCCTCCGAAACGGCCCGACCGATTTTAATGAAATTTGTTATGCATATTTGGTAGGTACGCTAGGGACTCGAGGAGGGGAGGAAGGGGGCAATTTCAGTATATACTAAACTATTAACCCAATAGATGGCGCTTTGTCCGCCTCATTATTATTTTTGTTATTGAATGACAGATGGCGCTATGTCCGCCTCATGCAGGAGATTCGTCGTCGTTCGTATTTCAAACAGAACAAAATTATTGTTTGGTATTTTTTTCATCGGCGGTCATCGTCACACACTTACAATACATTCGCTTTTTTATATAACACCCAAAATATGCACTAAAAATTTTTTGTATGGCAAAACAACGTTTGCCGGGTCATCTAATATTTTCATAATATTTCTGGTTTTAATATATATTTTGTTATTTTTCTCAGGAGAAAGCAAGTTATTTTAAATGATATGGTTCCACTGACATTTTTATTGCGATCATTTTGAGCCCCTCCAAAGACTGATCGATTATAATTTTTCTCCTTATAAAACATGTATTAAAATTGTGCTAAGCAAATTCCATACAATCGTACTAATTTTTTTCTCAATTAATAAATTTCAGTGTATCTTTTCCTTGTTAAACATAATTAAATTAGCTAATAATTTTATATGAAAATCATCAAAAATTACTTTTCACCTAAATTTATGTTGAACTCTATTTAGTCACGATATTTTTCCAAACGTAATTAATGTCACTTTTGGATTTTTTTTTTCATATACCTTGATTCGAACGAATACATTATTTGAAATAAATTTATATTTGATGAAAATGTTGAAAATAAAGAAGAAATAAAAATAAAGCACTTTTCCCTAAACGAAATTGTCACATAAATTTTGAAAGAAATTTTCTTCAGTTTTTCAATTGAAAGGGGCACGAAAAAACCCGTAAATTCGAATTGTTTAAAAACGTATTAGAGAAAATGACTCGGAAAGAAAACAAACAACAAGAAAAAGTGTGTTTGAAAAAAAAAAACACAGACATAAATTTTGCAATACAAATCCCCAAATAAGACAAATACAAAAACGACAGACGGCCACCAAAAGCTAAATATAAATGAAACGTAGAGCAAAGCAAGAAAAGACAAAAAAAAAATAGAAATAAATATTCATTTAAATGGGGTCCAACCGGTGTTGAAGATTTTTTTCGAAATTTTTATGCTTATGTTGACTTTTTTCGAGTGTGATTAATCCAAAAATAAACTTGAGGATTCTTTTCTGTTGTTTACTATTGAAATAAAAAAAAATGTTTTTATTTGTTTTTCGATTGCGGTCTACAGATGTCTTCTCATATTGAGTGAAAGAGATGCACTATTTCATGCAAGGCAGAAAAGGATGCCGTATGAACGCTTCAGTGCAACTTGTTGATTTATAAAAGAGATTAGAAATTCAAAAATAAAAAAGTCTGTATGAACAATATTTCACTTTTATTTAAGATTTCGTAAGTAGAGAATGTTTTTCATAAAAAAGACTCGCTTTTGTGTGGTGTTGGCAACGCACATTTTAACTGATGGCCTTTAGACTAAAGAACTCAATCTCATATAGTATGAAGATACATACTTTAAAATAAAATAAATAAAAACTATACAAAATCATAATATGTAGTACTAGTAAGTCGTTGGCAACGCGAACACATTTTTACCCGCAACGAAATGCATCATTTTGTAATAAATATAAATCAAACTAGCGGAGAAAACCACCATGCGTTCTTTTCTATAAATTAAATTTAAGTAATTTGGCAACGTGATTTATGGTTTTATTTAATTAGAGGCCAAAACCTTTAGCCTGTAGCCTATAAAATAAATAAATTACATTCAAAATTATCAGCAGAAATATATGTTTTTGTAAATTTAAAAATACAATTTCACACAAATCTTAAATAAACATATTAAAGTTCGTTGATCAGCTCGATTATTAAATTGGTTTTTATTTCAAAAAATGTTTCTAACATCAAAAATAGGGAAAAAATCCCCCAACCTATTTTTAGAGTCGAGCCAGGTGACTTGAAAATTAAAAAAAATGAATCGCACCCAATCTATAATCTAAAGTACTTGTTACACAGAAGAGTTACAGTTGAGATGCCACATAAAAAAAATGGACCTATCCAATGCATGAACTGTCAAGAATTTGGCCATACCAAAACTTATTGCAAGTTGCCTACCGTTTGCGTCGTATGTGGTGAGCTGCACAGTACCGCTAACTGTGACAAAATAAAAGGTGATACCAAGGCAAAAAAATGCGGCAATTGCAGTGGAAACCACACTGCTAACTATAGAGGCTGCCCTCTTTTCTCTTTTCTTAAAAATTCGTCGAACAGAAAAACAAATGCTACTCCCGATCAGCCCAACACCCCCTTAAACTACCCTCAGTTACCTCAACCGTCGTCTAGCCATAATCAATACTCAAATGTTCTAAAGTCTAACACGACTCTTACTCAGCAAAAACCTAATAGTCAATTTTCATACGCTAATATTTTAAAGAGTAACCAGACTCCGGCGCAAAAAACTGTACCAGCTAATGAAGAATCAGGGCATAATTTTAGTCGTATTGAAGCCTCAATAGAGATCCTAATACAAACAGTAAATACATTTACTCTCAACATGTCCTGTATGATGCAGGAAATGTTGAAAATGCAGTCTACCTTGTTGCAGGCTGTATTGAAAAAACCATGAACTTAAGAATCTGTTATTGGAACGCAAACGGCATCTGCCAACATAAAAATGAAATAGAATATTTTCTTCTGGATAAACAAATCGACGTTATGCTTATCTCAGAAACTCATTTAACGTCTCGAAGCTATTTTAAAATTAGTGGATATAATTTCTACGATACTAAGGATCCTCGAGGTAGAGCTTGTGGTGGCTCTGGAATCCTAATAAAAACTCGAATAAAACACTACCTACTAAATGACCTTCGTGAAGAATATCTTCAAGCAACGAACATCTGTATTGAAAATTTTTATCAAAAGCTTGTGATATCAGCTGTTTACTCTCCTCCCAGGTTTTCAATTTCAGAGAGTCAATATACCGCATTTTATACAACACTGGGGTCCCGTTTTCTAGCAGCTGGCGACTACAATGCTAAACACACTTTTTGGGGCTCACGTTTAATCAGTCCTAAGGGTCGTGTTTTGTTTGACACAATTTCAAAAATGGGTTTGAATGTAGTTTCAAGTGGTCAGCCAACATATTGGCCAACGGATCGTCAAAAAATTCCTGATGTTATCGACTTTGGGATTATCAAAGGCGTGCCCAGCGAAATGACGGAAGTAGAAGCATCTTTGGATTTGTCTTCAGATCACTCGCCTACTATTATCACTATTTACTCACACACAACCGCAAGACCAACATGTGATTTACCGCTGACATCTGCACGTATTAACTGGCTGAAATACAAAAAATATTTGAGTGCTCATTGCACGGAAAATATGCCATTGAGAACACCTACTGACATAGAAAATTCTATTAGGTTGTTTGAAGCACATGCCAAACAAGCTGCTCTTAATGCTTCTTCAATTCAACCAAATCAGCAAGCGAGATTTAACAATATTTTTTGTGCAGATATAGAAAGGCTATTGACTGAAAAACGGAGAGCTCGACGAGAATGGCAACGATACAGATCGCCTCAGCTAAAATTAAGGCTTAAGGAGTGTACCAAACAGCTAAGAAAAGTTTTACAATCACAAAAAACAGCTTCGCTGCAAAAATTTCTGCAAGAACTCGATGCAACACCATCAACAGATTATTCGCTGTGGCGTGCAGCCAGAGGACTTAAAAGGCCGGTGATATGTAAACCTCCATTACGAGCTTCAAATGGTGACTGGGCAAGAACTGATGCTGAAAAAGGTGCTCTTTTTGTTAAACACTTAGAAAAAGTATTTACTCCAAATATTTCTGCTGATATTACTGAACTGCCGCCAGTCGTCGCTTTACCAGAAATTCCGCTAAGATTTAATATTGTGGATATTCAAAAGGCTATTACAAGTCTAAACTCAAAAAAAGCCCCAGGTATTGATAGAATAAGCAACAAAATGCTGCAAGAATTGCCTTTCATTGCAAAACGAATAATACTATTCATCTTTAATAGTATTTTACGACTGCAATACTATCCGGCAGAATGGAAGGTTTCGATGATTACTATGATACCAAAGCCCGGTAAGGATCATACAAAGGTTGAATCCTATCGGCCTATCAGTCTATTGTCTAATATGTCGAAACTTTTTGAAAAACTGTACATGAGCAAGCTGACTCCTATAGTAACTAGCAGTGCATGTATTCCAGATCATCAATTCGGTTTTCGCAGTCAGCATAACACTATTGAACAAACTCACAGACTTGTGAATGTCATTAGAGAAACTTTTGAAAAAAAGAAATATTGTTCAGCGCTTTTTATTGATGTCGCACAGGCCTTTGATAAAGTATGGCACGAAGGTCTTGTCCACAAATTAACACAAAATCTACCCGCAAACATCGTCAGGCTCTTAAAAAGCTATCTAGAGGAACGAAAATTTGTAGTTAAGGAAGGCAATTTTTTAAGCCCCCCGCAGTCGATTGAAGCCGGAGTCCCTCAAGGCAGTATCTTCGGTCCTTTACTTTATTTAATATATGCCTCTGACTTACCGTTAAGCAGTATCATTCACACGTCAACATTTGCTGATGATACGGCTTTTCTAAGCGTTCATGAAAATCCTGTAGAAGCTTCCCGGAATCTACAAGGGTACATCTCAAAATTGGAAACATGGCTAAAACAATGGCGGATAAAAGTGAATGAGCAGAAATGTGTACACGTTACTTTTACTATACGCAGGGAAACATGCCCGCCTATACAAATCAACACCGAGACTATACCGCAACACACTGTAGTAAAATATCTAGGCGTTCATCTTGATCGTCGTTTAACATGGAAATCGCATATAGACGCAAAGTTGACACAAATGAAATTAAAAGCAGCCCAAATGAATTGGCTTATTGGAAGAAATTCTATATTAAGTCTTGACTGTAAACTTTTGTTATACAACGCGATCCTGAAACCAATATGGTGCTATGGAATCCAGCTATGGGGCACTGCCTCAGCATCAAGTGTAGAAAAAATTCAAAGGCGACAAAACAAAATTCTACGTACAATTACTGCAGCCCCCTGGTATATCCGAAATCAGCGAATTCACAAAGATCTTGATGTTCCGTTGGTGAAGACAGTATTTTCAAAACACGCTAAAAAATATATTGAAAAACTAGTATTGCACCCAAATCCACTTGCGCGCAACATTCTGAATTATAGAGGCCACACCCGGTTGAGAAGGAGGGATACTCTTTCTCTCAGCCGTACACGAGAGATGTAAAACATCAAAAATCAACAGTTGGAATTAACAATTTTGTTTAGCACTGGCTAAACATATATTTATGTATTTTTAGATTTAAGATTTGAAAAACTTATTGATGTTTCAATTTATAATTGAAGATTCAATAAATAATAAAACTACCAAAAAAAAAAAAAAAAAAAAAATATTAAAGTTCGTTGATCAGCTCGATTATTAAATTGGTTTTTATTTCAAAATTGGGCAAAAATTCGGAACAGTTTATTCGGAGAGAATTTGACTTCAGATATGGAACTAGAGAAAAATTTAGTTGGCACTGCGCAGTTTTTATTATCTTTTAATTTATTTAATTAATTTGTTAGGTTAGGTTAGGTTAGGAAGGGTAGTGTGAAATACACATCCACTCGGAGACCCAATTGGATCCATTGCGATTCCCTTCATTTATAATTTATTGACTAATTAGACTCCTTACTGTCCAAGGAGAAACAAAGAGCCGTTGTCATCCATCATTCAATTCAATTCATTCAATTAATTTGTTATTGATGAGTATAAAACTAGAGTAAATTTTTAGTTCAAATATTTTGATAAAATAATAGATATTGTTCAAAATCCAGAAAACTCTATAGTGTCCAAAAGTTTACTTTTTTCTATTATTTTAAAAACTTTATATCATATATGTGAGTATTTTATATATTTTATAGTATATCGCCGCCTACATCGCAATTGGTGTTAAATGAAGCAAAATTGAAATAAAACATGAGTACATATGTCAGTCGTATGCAGAGACATGCGCCGAAGACTTTTCATTGTCGTAGGCTATCAAAAATCTTCGGCGGCTGGCTAAGCCGGCTAAAAGCAGATGCGGGCGGCTCTGGTCTCTGGTCGCACGTTAATGTTTGTTGTAATTTTTTTATAAATTGTAATTATATTAATTATTTTATTTTTACATACATTTATTTTATCGCCCAAGTTTATAACAAGTAAAACTCGTGAATATTTAATTCAGCATGTAGTGTGAAAACTTTGACATTTTAATTATGTATAGAGTTTATTTTCCAATAACTTTCGCATTTGGCTACTTCATACAATATTAATGCCGGGGTGAAGTAGAGTAAATCAGAAGTATGGGAAGTATATAAAACAGATGCCATATACTAGATAGGAATGCTCCGACTATGATGTATTATTATATTAATGAGATTATCTCTTAACTTAACTCATGGGTAACGTTCAATATACACCAGGATAATGAATATAAACCATTATCGAAAAAGTTTAAAAAAAATGCGTTGTCAATTTTGCGAGTTTTTCGCTTTTTGCATTAAGTGAAATCAACATCAACATGATTAAACACAAAAATATGCTCAAGTTATTAAAAAAAAATCAACATTACGTTGCCAACTTTTTATATTAATTGCAAAGTGTATTAGCTTTTTGGCACAAATTTAGTTGAAAATGTTTACAATCATTAATTATCTAATTATTTCCGAGCTATTTATTTAAGACCTTTATTATTAAGTATTAAACATAATATCTTTTTTTAAGACTTACCAATTCTTATGAATATTGAGTTAGTCTGCAAATAAAAAATTAAAAAAGTTGTTTTAGATTTTCACTTAAAGATTTGTATAAACTATTTATTCAAACTACAATTGACATTTTAAGCAAATATTATAAATGTCGCATTACCAACTTATTTTTATTTCTTTCTATAAAGTTTGCTATTAACTATTTAATAGTAATAAAAAATACATTTCCCTTGCTAATTTACGGCAAAAATTATTTATAATAGAATTCGCATTGCCAATTCATAAAATTATATATTTTTTAGCTTGTAAGTATTTTAGGATTACATATTTTAAAATCTTATTAAGAGAAAAAAATCAGTGCATTAAATAGATATAAATCGTCTTTCACCACTAGTACCGCGGTGTTTATACACCCTACTAAATATTCTATCTCAATGCAAATTACAATTTTTCAATAACACTGAACATCACAAAAACTATAACGAATTTCCACCAATACAATGTAGGACATTCCAGAGGAAGCCAAAGTTACCCCGTTAAGTTAATCTAAAAAATAATATAAGATGCGTTTAGTATTTCTGTATATGGCTGTGTCCAAGACGAGCTCAATACTACGTGGCCTTGTCCCTAAAAAAATACAACGATAAAAACAAAACTACCAGCAGCAAAACTATCAATCTGTCAAAAAAAATGCTACACTATTTGCATTTTCATTTAGAATAGCTGATGTTGGTGATGTAGAATAAAGATGCCACCTAGTATGGATTTCGCCTTGTCTGTGTCTCTTTTGTGCCTTTCTTGAAAAGGATCAAAGAACTTATTTAGGATTAATTTTGCACTTATTCTGTCGCTAGTTAAAGTGTTGTTAATTTCTCTTAGACATCACTACTTCGAAAAGGAAACCCACAAACGCAAATAAGTAACCAACAGCCAAAAGCACAGCTGGCATTTGAAAATATTCTATTGATAGAGGCTCCACGAAATGATGTTCTGTAGGAAAATAGTGTAAATAACCGGATCGTATACCCTCCTCCATGGACTGATCATAAATACGTTGATACAATCCACTATCCATTATGTGAAGTATAAAATCATTCAGCAGATGTTGAAAAGGCCAATTCGGACTCATTGGTATGCCACCTAAAACTTCATTAATCGGTGGTATACCCGTTAATACCTTCATGCGGGGACGCAAAAGAAATTTTTGTTGATGCAAATAGAAAGCCACCTTATCATATTGGCTGTAGTATGCATAGTGAGGATCTAAATTACGACGATGTTGCAGCAATATTTCATTCGACACCACTTTTAATTGCTGCATTAAAATTGCATCATTTTCCGTGGCATTAAGCAGGTAATATTCAAATTCATCTATCATTATGGATATATTATGATCGACTAAATTTTGCAAGTTTTTGATATCATGAGAATAGAGGCGTGTAAATAGGAGACTGGATAAAACGGATAAATACCAATTGGCCACAACAAAGCCAACTATAATCATTAGAAATTCCAAAAAGCGGCGATAAGGTTTTTTTACATAAGTCAATTGAAAGGGCAGATACAAAACCGATAGGAGAGCGTACAACATCTGCAAACTGGCATTCCAAGAGCCTTGCTGCAAACGATGGATAAGAGCCAACGTTACAACTTTGTACAAAAAGCTAACTGTCACAATAGTCCATACATTTAGTTGAAATGGCTTTAAAAAATAATAGAATCGAGATAATGGTTTGTCGTAGGGCACCATCAAATAGCTGGCAGCAAGTTCATCCGGATAAGTAATCACATATTGTTCATGACTGGGTAAAGCATCACCGCAAATATCCACCTTATTGGCATTTATGTACTTCACACAATCCATTTCAGTATAATAATCCAAATTGGAGAGTACGAAAGGTTTTAAGGAGGCATTATAATGTTGCACAAATAAATTAATTACGGTGCCATAGTAACCCTTTAAAGTTACCTTTTGCTGGCTATCGTATTGTATGTAGACTCTTGGAGGATTTGAGGCCATGGAACAGTTTATGGGAAAGCCCAGTAAATTACGCCATCGAATAGACTGCAGCAAAAATTCTTCCAATGTCATATTCCATAAAAGTTCGCCTGTTAAATGGCGCAAAGTCAAGGAGTTACCTTCAAAATCCATTAGCAAACTTTGCCAAAAGCCATTTCTATGCAACCAGTTTAATATTTCAAGCATATTTTTATCTTCCACTTCAATAGTTGTTTCTTTTAGAATTATAAGTTTAGTCATATGAAGTCCTTTTAACGTTTTTTTCATTGAAGTAAATTTATCGGCCACTGAGGAATACCAGCCAGCTTCTAAAAATATTATACTTAAAATATTGTGGCTGTGAAGATCTTTTAGCTGCCAGTTAGTCGTCGTCTTTATTGTTAGGAAAGGAAAAGGGTAGGATATAAAACATTTCCCAAATTCAATGATTGTTTCTGAGAAATCATACAAAACCACAGAGTCGAGTTTGAAAAGGTGCTCCACAGAGTTGCGACTTGCAACAGACACAATTTCCTGCAAAATTTCTAAAATTTTAAAGGTTTTTCGGTAATACGCGTTGATGGCTGTTACATTAAACGGATCCTGAGTTTTTAGGGAGTCCATAATCCTAGTGAAATTTTTCCACTTATTCACTTTATTTTCAATTTCGAAAACGCCAACTGTTTGTGGAAAGTTATTCATAATTTTGCAAGTTTTTGAATTTATTAAATTTCTTATAGAATTCCTTTTTATATCAATTAAATTTGTTTGGCAATTTACAGCATTTTTCTCTTGATCTCCAGCAATAAAAATTAAACTCAATAAAATTAGTTGATAGTGTTTGGCCATTTAAAGGTGATTTCTTTCAGACACAACAACTGTTTCCGGTGAATGGTTGATGTTTAACTAAATATGTTGAGTAATTTCTTCGTTTGGTTAACCTTTTGTCATTTTTATTTAGTTAAATATTTTTATAGATAATCGCATTGTTACCGTTAAATTAATTGTTTCAATACAACAAAGGCAGTACATAGAATAGTCTAGTTCTCCTCCTCCTGCTATTAAGGGAATTCATGACTAACTAGACACACACAATACTTAATCGCGTTGAATTGTGTGTCATAACTAATAATAATAATAAACTCGAGACATAAAAGTATAATAAAAAAAAGACGTGTGGCACTCGGGGACTGCCGCGGTAAAGCTATTGCATAGCATTTTTTTAATAACTTATGCAATTATATTACATATTACGTTTTGTTTAATAACTCGGTTGTTATTGGGAGATAATTTCAGCAAATTACTAAATTTTTCGATTTTTCGAATGCTGCAACTCATTGCTCTACGGGTTCTATTTACGGAGTTACGGCCAAGTTACTAATTTCAATATTCCCGACTCAGAAAAATTCTCAAAAAGTGTATTAAAATCAGTCCTTTCGTGTTAAAAACACGGTGAAATTAAAAATTAAAAAAAACAAGGTTTCTCCTTCTTCCACGTCGACGCCTTTGGCGTCTCCACTGGTGGCTGCGCATTCTTGTTTTTTCGAATGCTGCAACTTTCACTGCTCTACGGCTTCTATTTACGGAGTTACGGCCAAATTACTAATTTCAATATTCCCGACCCAGAAAAATTCTCAAAAAGTGTATTAAAATCAGTCTTTTTGTGTTAAAAACACGGTAAAATTAAAACCAGCAACTGCTATTCACTGTTGTACATAAGGTACACCCAAGGCGAATTAAAACAGGTGGCAGCGGGAGAAAAAGGTTGACTAGGCTGATTAGTGAAGATATTTAATTTTGTGGGATTAGTGTTATTTATGGAATCAGTGTATTGTATTTGTAGAACTAGTCTTAGGTTTATTCGTTACGGAATTTTTTGATTCGGTCGCCGCGCTCAAAGCCCGCGATAAAAGCTATGCAATAGTTTAAGAACATGAAATGTAATCAAAGCAATTTAATATTTTGCTTATATAAAAAATCAATATGGTATTGGCAATTTTTGTTGATTTTGGCAGCTGTAAGTTTTTAATTAACGATTTAATAAACGTCGCACAATGGGGATTTCGCGGAAAAAAGTCAAATTGTCAACATACTCTTCATGCAATATGCAGTGATATTTTGAAATTTTAGACTAAATAGTACAATCAAATCAAAAAGAATTACTCCGATCTGACTGCTAGTTTTTTTATAGCCGTCTCAAACTCAGTACTTGTTGTATGTTTTACCGAAACAACTTAATTTAAACCTAAGAATTTCAAGACAAATATTTTTTTATTATGTGAGCTAACGTTTTTCTTTTTATTTTTTATTTAAAGTAGGATATTTCAGTATACTAAAATTGAAAAAATAAACTCTGCAGAGACTTAAGGTTTTTTTTGTTGTTTATTTTTATGAACATATAACAAAAATCCTTTTTTTCTCCAAACATTTGGACCTGCAATTTTAGCCATACTTTCCCACAGTTAGAAATCACTTCTAATACATTGTCTCATATCTGTTTTTACATTTTTAATCAATTTCAAGTGCCACCAGGTGCCACCTGTCAATTTGTTTAACATAACTCAAGAACCACTACTCGGATTTTGCTTAAGCGAATTTAGAAAAATCAAGAATTACAATTACTTTCATCTGTTTTTTATTTTGATGAAACTTTATATTTTTCTTAATTAAGGTAATGCAATGCTCTGTGCCAAATTTCAAAAAGTTTGGGCCAAAAATAAATATCGGGTTCTATGGGCGGTGGGAGGTGGGCGTGCCCAATTTTGATGAAACTTTATATTTTTCTTAATTGACCTAACCAAAGGCTCAGAGAAAAATTTCAACATTCTACGAGCTCTCCTTATAGTTTTTTCCAAGCTTGTATGAACAAATCCCCACTGTGCGTCGTATACAATCTAGGGTTGAAAAAATCGCATTGCCAACAACTTTAAATTAAGTGAAAAAAATTTAAGGTCTTTAAATTCTGTCATTATTTGAAATTACGAAAAATGTAGATAAACATTGCCAGCAAACAACAATTCCCTTGCCAAAACAACAATTTCCCTTTTAAATCATTATCAAATCATTTATAGCTTTTTTAACAATTATTCCCATTGAACTTGAGCCTGATAATATTACTTTTCATATGTAAATCAATATAAGTTCAAATAATAATTACGTTTATTCGTAATAATAATAATATAAAAAATAATTATTCCCATTTAAATTTTTTTTATGTTTCTTGGCCAAAAAAAAAATAAATAAAAATTCGCGTTACCACATAATTTATTTATTTAATCTGTATATTTTTTAGTTTATTATTACCATGATATGCATTTTGTATTATATTTTTGAGATTACTGCCATTATAAATATATTGCGTTGCCAACAGTATTAATTCTGATAAATTAGTTTATGATCATCAAAAACGTATTTTTTAATAATTGAACATATCGAGTCCGTTTGTTTATAATATTTGATGACAGCTAAATATTTAATGAAGCCAAAATTAGTTTTGTCGCTTAAGCTATTTTAGCGATTAAGACTCCATCTGTATATAAATGAATATATTTTTGAGTTTATTTTATAATTTAAAACTTTCATTAAAAATTTGATGTGTGTGACTACTATTGTAAAATTGATAATATAAAGTGTTTCTATTTTAAGGAATCGCGTTGCAAGCTTTGAAAAGAAATATAAAATATTATTTTAAATACATTGAATTTCTAAATTAATTTTTTAACGCATTTCCGATTGTTTTTTTTCGAAGCGTATGTGTTTTTATTTGTTTTTCTTTAAAAGACTAATTGAACTTTTTTAATAAAGCATCTAATATAATTGAGAAATTAGAGATACTAAAATTTAAAAGATTGCACTTCGAATATAGTGATTTTTGAAAATTCGCATTGCCAATTTTTAGAATTATTTCTCTGTATTTATATAGTTATAAGCTATTAAAAATTTGTTTATGTTGACCTAAATATTTTATAATAAAATCGCGTTGCCAAAAGTTTTTGCTGTGGCAAAATGTCCATTTAAATTGTTTTTTCACATGTTAATTACAAGAAAAAAAGTTGTTGGTTAAGATTATCCTGCTTGGCGTTCGCATTCTCGTTTTTCATCTTAAAAATACGCGTTGCCAAATTACCAAAATTTTCCTTTTTGTTTGTAATTTTTTGGTAATGAATTTTATTATCTATTTAATAAAGTAATTTTATTAACAATTTACTTCTTCGCGTTGCCACTATTATATCATGTTAAAGTATGTCTATAAAATTTGTTTTACTTAGAAATTTTTTTTTATATAAAAAAAATAGTTTGTTGTCAATATTAATTATTTTTGGAAAATTTGTGCTGTGCATTGACAAACTATGCAGAAAAACATGAAATTTTGTTCTTTTCTACAACATGGGCGGCAGGCATTTTGTTTTTATTATTATTTTTTTTTTAGTTTTTGCTAAGTTCAGCTAATCTCGAAAACACATGTGTATTTCTAACAACTCGATTCGCTAGAATTAAAGTTTATAAACATTAATAACAAGTAAAGACACTAAATTAAATAATTAAGGTTGGTTTTCAAATGATTTTCTACTTCAGTGATCGTCATGAGCTTGAGATCACTTGACTTCAAATCAATTAACAAAATAAACTAGAACAATTTGAAGAGAATTAACAATAAAACAATAGTAATAATTAAAACAACAGTGATAATAAAACAACATATGTTAAAGATAAAAAAGAAAATTAAATTTGTACTTTTATTGAAAAATGTGACATTAAAAAACTTCTGTAGGGGCAGAGGGAGGGCATCAAGAAGACCCAAAAAAAAAAATAATTAGAAATATCAACAAATGTAATTTTTACCAAATAAATTATATAAAAAACCATAAATTAGAACTTAACAAAGAAAGGGTGGGTGTGTAAAACATTTTCCAATGAATGAATGAATGGATGCCATTTCACTGATTCATTTATGAATGGTTGTAGTGTTGTGCCGTAAAATTAAAATGAATTTCATCATTTTCGGAAATCTAAAAACGTGTTTAAAGTAGATTTAAAATATAAAGAAAATAATTGCTTGCATCCCCTTATTTTTAATAAGCAGCTTTAGGAATTTTAAAAGATTTTATTTTTTCTTTTATGTTTACGATTCTAACAAAATAATTGGTCACCTTTTAACGTGTTATTTGAAAGATATTTTTCTTGTTTGTTGCTTTAAATGGTTTTTGTTTTTTTTTCTTTTTGAGAAAAACATACACAAACTCTTTTTAGGTTTTTAGACCTTAAAATTATTAACTTCCTGTGCCAATGAATTAGCCGTCTAAGACGTTCAAGTAGCCGTATAAATGAATGAATCAATGAAATTGCTAGTTTGCGTTTCATTGCCGATGACGTCTGGTTGTTGGTTGTTGGTATTTCTTAGTTTTCTTTTATCTTTTTAAGCTCAAACCGTAGCTACTTAATACATTTTGTTGTTGTTATAACAGATTTATATTTGAAGTAGTTAAATCTGAAATATCTTTACTGCCCATTTAATTACCATGATAACAAAAATATTTGATATAATCCCAGCTGGTTTTGGTACAAAAAAAAAAAAAAGGAACTACAGTAATACTAAATAGAATTTGACACTTTGTAGAGTCACGAATCGTCATAAATTGGCAACCTTAGACTTTATAACGTTAAAGATTTTTTAATAAAAATAATTTTCTTTTTAAATTTGTGAGAAATAAAACCTACATGGTTTCAATAATTTTTTTTTTAGTAATAATTTAAGCTGATTTTTCAACGCGAATTAATTTAATGCCTCATTAAGGGCTCGAAAATATCTTAACAAAATTAGTTAGAAATTGAAGCAGAAATTTTAATAATTTAAAATTCAATTGCGATAAATTTTGTATTCTTTGACAAGAATCGCGTTACCAATAATAAAACTATAAATAAAAATTTGTGAGTAAACCTCAATTAAACTTAAGTTTCCACTAAGTTAATATTAAACGTTATTACTATAACGTATTTTTAAAGCTTTAAAACACGCGTTGCCAACTTTTTTTTTATACTTTGATATAAGTTTTTACAAGCAATTTTATAAAATTTCATATTTATTGTGCGTAAGCTGTGAAATTTTAGGGTCATGCCCAGGGCAACATATAAGCTTGCCAATATTTTTCAGGGAATTCTTTTTCATATTAGAAAGGCAAATATATATTGCCAAGCTTACAGGTTGCCTAGATATGAGATGGTATTTTACCTATCAAGAACTTGGTCCTTATATTGATCTCAGTACTTCTTACGGCCGAAATTTTTTGGATAGGAACTTGGCCTTATTTTCACATTGATGTTTTTGTGCGAATCTCACTTCTTTGTTCTAAGCTGTTTTTAAGCATTGCTTATCAGGGCCTATCTGTGTTAGAAATATCATCTTTCTAGCTCTACTGAAGTGCCCCATACAAAGAAGGTGCACCTAAGTCCCCCAGGTAAAAAGTGCCCGTTTAAAAATCATTTTTGCTAATTTCTCATCTGGACCCACCCGTGTACGAAATTTAAGCTTTCTAGCTATACTGGAAGTGCCCCATATAAAGAATGGGAACCCTAGTCGCCCAGGTAAAAAGTGCCCGTTTAAAAAATATTTTTGTTACTTTCTCATCAGGACCTACCTGTGTACCAAATTTCAGCTTTCTAGCTATACTGGAAGTGCCCAATATAAAGAAGGGAAACCCAGGTCCCCCAGGGAGGAAAGTGCCCGTTTTCAGATTTTTCTGGTTAATTTCCTACCACCGAGTCTCAGCTTTCTTTTTATACTGGAAGTGCCCAATAATATTGATGAGTCAGTGAGCCAGTGAGTGAATATGTACTAAAATATGGACTTTTCACACCTTAATATCTCGGCAAGCTTTTACGGTAGAACTTTAAAATTTAACCTGTGAGGTCACCTCTGTGGGGAGACCTTATGTTTTAAGTTTCATTCTATCATAATAGAGGAGCAAAGTTATGAGGGGGGTAAAAAACGTTCGAATTGTTTCGTATAAATATACACACTGTGTGGCACTACCGTGCGCCTAGATTTTGCTATAGTTCATGCGTAAAACATTTCCTAGGTCTTAATTTCATTTCAACACTTTTTTTCTATTCTTAATTTAATTTTTACTTCATCTATAATTTCTTGGCATTATTGATGTATCTATTCTATTAGCTATTGTGTAAATTTAATAATAAATCATATTTCTTTTATGGGATTTAAATTAAATTAATCCCGCTGTGATTTCATTTAACTTTTAATTGATGTTTTAATTTTAGCCCCTCGTAGTTTTTCAGTTTGGCTATTTTTTTGGTTTTTTTTTCTTTATCATTTTCTACATTCTATTCCCACTGTGGTTTTGACATTAAGACCTTTTTTTCTTGTTGCCAAATTCACACACGTACAATTGTAATTTTTTAGAATAATTAGGAGAACTCAATTAAATCAACATTGCTGTTGTTGCTAGACTTTTTATTATAAAACTAAAAAATACTTTTTATGGTAAAATGCCGGCTTTTTATGACTCACATTTGAGCTTAAAAGTTGAAAATAAAGTTGATTTTAAGTGGTTTAACAACAATGAAGCCATGTGCATTTTTTTTGCGTTCAAATTGTTATTACTTTTTCACAAAATAGTTTAATTGAAATAAAATTTAATTAACAAATGACTTCAAAAGCAAACGTATTTGTGGAAATATTTTTTAATAAGTCTGTTTAAGGTTTTCCATTTAGGCTTAAAGAGGTTTTTAACAACTTTCAATAAAAATTTTATGAGAGAAGTACTTTTATTCTGGTCTCGTTACTTTTAAGATGTGCTGTTTAATTTTCTTAAGGTATGCGCCGCACTGTGGCGGCACTTAAATAAATGTACGATGGTAATTATATTTTATTATAAATCAAACCAGCGGCAGATGTTTATCATCAAACATTTCCAGTTAAAAGTTCAACATTTTGTTAACTTATGGACAAAAAAAAAAATTAATTCTTTCCTTTGTCTTTCAATAAATAACCAAATTAGGCAAATGTTACCAAAATTGTTAACAACAACGGGTGGTGGTTAACAAATAATTTTCATGTTTTTGTTTTCTCAAACTAAAAGTGTGATTTGGCAAAAATTTAAATTTTTTAAAGAACGTGACTTTTGATTTGTTTGATTTTTTTTTTTTTTCGTTTTCAATAAATTAACATTTGGCAATTCAATTAATACCGGACACATTACAGCAAATTTATTTGTAATTAAATTTATTTTCTTCATATTTTTTTAGTATTAAATTTCTAGATAAGTTTGTGTATACATATTTATGTTTAATAAAATACAGAATGAAGTAATTTCAATTTCAAATCACGTGCAAATGGGATTTCGTTGAGTAAAATAGCTTTGAATTAAATAAAACTAATGAAACAGTATATCAAATTCAATATGGAACAAGTTTTGCAAAATTTAGAAAATTTGAAAAGTATTGAGTTTTGCTCATAGTTTTTTCAATTGTACCAACAGTTTTTCTTAAAATTAATCGAGCACTAAGCATCTCAATTGTCCTCAATTCAATTTGTAGATCGTTTAGAAAAAATATATTTAATTCTTGCAAAAAAAAAAGAAGTATTGAACGTGAATTTAAAAAATACTCCTTAATATTGTTTGACATCTAATTTCAGTATGGTAAAGAGAATTTAGCAATTGGAGAGCAGAACCAAAACGCATTTCTAGTTAAATGCATAAATTGCGTTTTTCCTAAATACATTTTAAAGCTTTAAGCAAAAAGAATAAAAAGAATTAAAATTCTATGTGAAAAACAGAGACATTGAACCATCTTAGCACGAAGTCCTGTCCCGTTTCTCGTCAATGTGCACATTAAAGTCTCTTCCCGGATAAAAATACGATTGTTAACAGCTGGAGGATAACAGAATTTGTATCAACACAAATTTAATATTAACTAGCTAAGGTACAAACCCAAAATTCAAATTTTTTTTTTATAGGACCAGCACTCAGGGTATGACCCCCACGTATGCAGTGCATTGTGCCGGAACTCAGTGAAAGGGATAGAGGGTAGAGAAGATAGATGTTGAAAATTTAGAAGGCTTAACTATTTTAGAACTCTGCTTTGCGCGTTATTTTAATTTTTATGGCAGAAATTACTGATGTTGATGGAGTTGCTCTGGCCAGGGTTTGAACCCAGGCCCCAAGACATTGTTTGCTTAGTAGTCAACGCGCTAACCACTTCAGCCAACACCACCCTCTATGTCAATATCAGAACACCTAATGGGCGTAAAGTTACTTAAAAATTAATGAAACTCATTCTGTAGCAAATTGTGTAATTACTAAGGAAAATTGGTGATATGTAGGAATATCCCACTATATAAAAATTGTGGTCCAACGGTGCAGCACTCTGGTAACTGCAAAATTGACTAGACACAATATTTGCGTTTGAATCTTTGCTATTTAAATTTGAGTTTAACTTCATACCCACAATAATACAGCGGCCCCCCATTGACTGAGTTTTGTTTAGAAAATTTCATAAAAGCAAATCGCAGTTTCTAGCGCTACACCGATTATTTCTGAGGTCATCGCAGTTACACACATTGTTCTTGAAATTTTTACAACTTTTACACTCCATATTTTGTTACATTTGTTGTTCTTGTTTTATCGCCCAAAGAAACAACAAAAACATGTTTGAACTGTAAACGCTGGGAAAAAGAATATTATATTGCATTTTCAAAGATATGTATATTTCACTGCTAATAATAAAACATTGGTGTGAATAGATTTTAATTTGTTTTCTAAATAAGACACCAAAAAAAAAACATTACATTTCCCTTCATTTTGTTGTTCACGGTAACTTTATTAGTAAACATCAATTTCAACTACATTATTACGATCTTGTTCTTTCATTAAACTCAAGTTGAACTCTTCAATGTAAAAGATGCCCTCTCTGTTATTTACTGAAGCATTCTTTAACCCCACTCTCCTGGGATATCAACGGCCATAAAATATGCTCGTATTAGGGATTGCGAGAAAATATTTTTCGTTTGGGTATTTTGTGGAAATTTATTTATTTGCACAATTTCGATAGCTTGTGAATAAATTGAAATGTTATTTTAAGAAAGAAGAATATTATTTAAAGGGATGTAAAAAATATTAGAAAGGAAATAGAAAGGATACAGAGCATTTGATTCTTGTTATCTTTTTTTTCTTTTTGAGTAAAATTTTATTTAATACGAACAATAATAACATTAACCAAAAGTTTCTTTAGCGAACCATTTTAAAAAGTATGTCCGATTATATGACCAATCAGCATGCTAAATGTATTAGATAAAGTATTTGAAAAAATTATATTAGACAAACTAAATGAACAGAGAATAATGGCATCATACAAAAAGAGCAATTTGGATTTAGAAAGCAACATTCAACCATACATCAGGTTAAAAGAATTGTAAACTTTATACAGCACAACAAAAGCAATAGAAGAAGTACAGGAGCGGTGCTGTTAGATTTTGAAAAAGCTTTTGACTCCATATGGCACGACGGGCTAGTATATAAACTCCATAAGCTAGGCTACCCAATAAATATACAAAAGATAATAAAAAGTTTTTTAAATTACAGATTTATCGTCCAAATTGATGGCAAATGCTCTAGTGAACGCAGGGATCTATCTTATCTCCAACTTTATATTCTATATTTATATCGGACTTCAAGTTATTAAAAAATCATACTGCAGCATTATATGCAGACGATACAGCTCTACTAACAAATATTTCAAACGCGTAACCACTAAATACTAATGAAAAACTTTTCATTTAGATACCTGTTTATTACGTTAAACTGTTTCCTATATAATTTATAGAAAATGTAATAGAATCTTTTATCTTATTAGAATAGAGTATTATCTTATTAGCAAAAAGTTTTTCATTGGTATTTAGTGGTTACGCTTTTTTTGGCAAATGTTTGCCAGATGTGACCGTACCTTAAGCAAATCCTAAATTTCCCCAAGTTTCTGTTGCGCAACATCATGGCCGCTGTCAAGGAGTTCTGCACCTTCGGTACCCACGCCAGACCCATGGGTCTCCCCGATAACGACTACTACCGCTGAAGTCATCTGTAATGACGAGGAAGAAGAGTAGAATATTATCAATCTTCTTTGCCTCTGTCGCGCTCTAGGGGATCACCGCCTTCAATTGCTAGATGGCGAATCCCTTTAGCAATCTTTTCGAGCTTTCAGCAACGGCACTCAGAAACTTAATTTCGTTTATCTTTTGCTGACTACCTAACAACAGGCGCAGTATGGCTGTATCTCTCTCACTTCCCTTCCGCTGTGTGTAATTCTTTTGGTGGTCCTTGCCCTTCTTTCTCTCCTTACGACAGGTACCATATCAAGACCCAAGTGGGCTAGAATATATTTTCCTTTCACAGCAACTTGCTAACATAACCGAAGTGGTAGGTAAGCCCGCGAATGAGGAGTGTAGCGTTCTCTCACTACGGTATGTTGTATTCTTATCAGAACTCTTTTCTGAAATTGATGACGGTTTAAGGATTTAAAAAGTTTATCATACAGGGGTGTTAAAAAAAACACAAACACAATTTATTTAAATTCATAATTGGAATCAACCTGGGCCCAAATCGTTACATCCGTGAACATAGGACTCGTCACGTAATAACTGTATAATTGGATGGGATATTACGTGACGAGTTGTATGTTCACAGTGGCACCGTCTTGCTGCAACCAAATGTCGCCGAGATCACGAGCTTCAATTTCAGGCATCAAATAGTCGGTTATCATGGCTCGATAACGGTCGCCATTGGCGGTTACGTTCGCACCGGCATAATTTTTAAAGAAATATGGACCGATGATTCCACCGGCCCACAAACCACACCAAACCGTTGTTTTTTTTTTTTTGGATGAAGTGGCAGTTCTTGAATCTCTTCAGGTTGCTCTTCGTCCCAAATGCGGCAATTTTGTTTGTTTACATACCCATTGAGCCAGAAATGAGCCTCATCGCTAAACAAAATTTGCCTCGAAACACATTCCTCACAGAACGTGAATTTTCGTAATAAAGTTGAACGATTTGTAAACGTTGTTCAGGCGTAAGTCTTTCCATTATGAAATGCCAAGCAATACTAAACAAAAATAGCATGACAGCATGACACGAATCACACGTGATCTGTCAAAAAAAGGCTATTGAAAAAAGTATCTCTACTTGGATCACCCTTTATTAATTGTCGGAAATCAAAAATTTGTTCCAGTTTGCTGGAAACAAGAAACCCTAATTAGACAAGTGCTAGAAATAAACATACATACATGCGAGTACATACATAAATATGTATGTATGTGTGCACTTTTCTGTGTATATTTATTTGTTATAGTTTTTTATGAGCCAACCATTAAAAGTAATCAAACACACAGTCGCTCACTCATTCATTCACACATACGAGTATGTTTTCATTATAGCAGGTTCATGCACTCACATCACCATTGCCGGTTTGTTTCGAAAAACAATCCCAGCTCTCAGGAGATGATAACTACTTATGCTATGCATTGTACCAGAACTTAGCGAAAGCGATTGGATAGAGATGATAGATGTTGAAAATTTCAAGGCTTATTTTTTTTACAGCTCTGCTATCCGACTTAAGACTACAGATGGTTTAAGATTAACGGTGACGGTGTTATCAACACTGTATGCAGTTGAATGTTTTCCACGATCCTAAAGTCTCCCCGAAGGCACTGTAAATTTTTATGCAGGGACCACCAACCAATGCAGAAGCACCTTGCTAAAGGGTTTCAGCTCTTTAATCGCGTCTGATGAAGCTTCAACAGTACAAAGATGTTTTTTTTTTTTTTTTATTAGGAGCAGCACTCAGGGGATGACCCCTACGTATGCAGTGCACTGTGCCGGAACTCAGGGAGAGGGCTAGGGTAGAGAAGATAGATGTTGAAAATTTAGAAGACTTAACTCTTTCACAACTCTGCTTTGCGCGTTATGTTAATTTTTAAGGCAGTGTTGAGGCGCCTCCGGTGTTAAGTAGACGCATTAATTTTTTTAAGGCGTATTAGCAGGCATTTTATTAATTGTTTTACTTCGCCGATGTTTCTGCTAACCGACGAAGGAGGGCGATGTTGTGTACATTAGCTTGGAACAACATCAATCGCTGTCGGAACAGTTTTTTAGTGACCAGTCTATGCCTTCCTCACTTAGTCCGACAACAATTAATATAATGAATACAATGTCTCACTAATGTACATTAGAGAAAATGATGATGTTGATTGACTTGCTCTGGCCAGGGTTGAACCCAGGCCCCAAGTCATTGTCTGCTTTAGTAGTCAACGCGCTAACCACTTCAGCCAACACCACCCTCATTTAACATTGCTAATCTGAAAACCAACCAGCCAATACCAATACATAGTCGAGCATCAGTCATGCAGAAACACCCCACCGACCAATTTTCATAGCAACCACAGCCACTAGGAGTATTCCCGAAGGATACCTCACCCATAACCTATCTCAGAATCCTGTCACCATCGAGGGTGGTTAGCGTGCTTTTCAGCATATCTATCCCCAAGGGAACAGAGTGTGCATCTCGCGGCACATCGTAAGATGAGTTAAATATACTTCTCTAACCCTTTATTAGGTCAACATCCGTGAGGCTTACCGGCTTCCGTGGTATGCTTACTGGTCGAGCTTAGAAAGAGAACCTTGAGAGATTAACTTTCCATCGTATTTTGTGTTGTACGTAGAGCTTGTGTGCCTGTGCACCACTAATATAGTCAAAGTTAATGTCTAGAAAAACCCAATAACCATTTTCCCCACAAAGCACAGCACCAAGATGCATAACCGTGCCCCCGGATGATTTAATTTAGGTTAGTGTGAATTTCTTATAGCCGCTCGTATTCTTCGATCCTGTTTTAATTTTGAATTACATATTATTTAATATGTATTGGGATGCAAACTGCAATATGTCATGTTTGTGGTAGATTTTGTAGGAATTTTACTACACATTTTATTGGGAATATTATTTTCTTTCTGGCAATATTGCCGCAAGTGCACGCACACACACAAACACTAAGGTACAACTTTGCTAAAAAGAAAGACCAATAGTTTTATTATATTTATACTTTTTTTGTTTGTTATTGTTTTCTACTCGTTTCTCATCATTATTAACATCAAGAATTTTTAGATTTTTTTCCATGTTTTTTATTTGTTCTTGCTGTTGCACACATAGTTTGTCGTAAAAGGAAATGAAACTGTTTTAAGATTTATAGGCAGGAGTAGTTTGTCTGGTTCTATTTCTATTTTGCCGTTTTTGTTGTTTTGTATTATTGAAGATAGTTTTTCTAACACAAAAAGAAAATATAGAAAATAAACAGGGAAAAATTAAGAAAAAGAAAAGCCAGTTTAAATATTTACGAAAACAACAACAATACAAGAAACATTATGGCAGTTTGTATTGAAAGAAATTGTGTTTGAATTTGATCAGTAAGTAGATGATAATGATATTCGTTTAAAAGAAAAACTACCTGTAGATGGATGATAGTTTGAAGCAAATACAATAGAAAAATTTTAAAAAGATTTTTTTTATTATAGAATTTAGGGATTATTCCACTAAATACTTTTTAAAAGAACAAATTGCATATAAAATTTCCTCAAAGAAAATAAACAAAAAAAATTTGGAATATAAAATATGGAGAATTTTTTTAAACAAGAAGTCTTAATAAAGATTAAAAAAGAAAGAATTTCGATACATATTTTAATTTTACACTGTGGGCCATCATTCGAAGAAAAACCGAGATGAAAATTTGAAAATGTATTATCTTCAGCAAGATAACAACAATGTCGTATTTTTTTCGTTGTTCTTGGTGTTGTTGAATTTGTTTATTTATCACATATTATTGTCAATTCAGGATAAGTTAAAAATCAGTTTATTTACTTTGAAAAAATAAATATATATACATATATAAATAAATATTTATTTTTATTTTTAAATAAAAACTGTTTCATTTTGATTTTTTATTTTTATCAGCAAAGTTAAATAAATTTAAGTATATAAAGTCATTAGGCAAACATGTAGGTAGATACCTATAAGATAAAATTTTTTTTTTGGTATGAATAAATACTTGTGATTTTAGGTAATATTTATCAAAAATAAATTTTTTTGGTTAATACATAAAATTTTTTGATAAAAAGCTAGTTTTATTTCTTAAACTCAAAACGATAAACTTGTTATTATTTCACGTAAATTGTTTTTTTCAATATCTTGGAAATATACGAGGACACTCCGGGAATGGCAAAGATCGAATGGAGGTGGTATAAGTTTCCATTACTCGAGGGTGGTGTTGGCTGAAGTGGTTAGCGCGTTGACTACTAAGAAAACAATGACTTGGGGCCTGGGTTCAAACCCTGGCCAGAGCAAGGCAATCAACATCAGTAATTTCTCCAATGTATATTAGTTAGACATTGTATTCATTGTATTAATTGTTGTCGGACTATTTAAGTGATGAAGGAATAGCACTGGTCACTAAAAAACTATTCCGACCGTGATTGATGCTATCCAAGCTAATGTACACAACAACGCCCTCCTTCGTCGGTTAGCAGAAACATGGGCGAAGTAAAATAATTAATAAAATGCCTGCTAATACGGCTTGACAAAATTAATGCGTCTACTTAACACCGGAGGCGCCTCAACACTGCCTTAAAAATTAACATACGCGCAAAGCAGAGTTGTGAAAGAGTTAAGTCTTCTAAATTTTCAACATCTATCTTCTTTACCCTATCCCTCTCCCTGAGTTCCGGCACAGTGCACTGCATACGTAGGGGTCATCCCCTGAGTGCTGGTCCTAATTAAAAAAAAAAATCAGTGCAAGATAATCTCTCTCTTTTTTGGTTTGAATACATGTTAATAGTAATTTTTTTGCAGTTGTCGCTGTGCTATCAAACTTTTATTGAACAAACTATTCGTAACACATGGGACATTGATTTTTGTTCTCTTGAGTTTAAACTTTATATTTTTATTATAATTTCAGTTTAGTTAAACTAAACCAGCAATAAAAGTTAATTGATTTTTTTTAAACACAACTTAACAGCATTTGTTCTCAAGTTTACAAAAACTGCAAGAGAAATTAGCTACAATCGCTTCTCCAACAATTTTTTTTTTCCTTTTTTACAATTATGTATTTAGCATTTTGATTAAATCTATTTTGTGTTTGACCTTCTCAATACCAATTTTAAACAAATTCTTTTCATTTCCGTTATATCAGGGACCACCCTCATAGAATTACGTACATTAATTCAAGATTATAGAGAAATATATTTCTTCTTTCATATTGCGTGTTAATTAGCACTGTTGTATAAAATAATTTGAAAAGAAAAAAACAACAAATGTAGTTTTGAAATCTATGAAACGTGTGTCTTTAATTATGGCTACAATCTACACTTACGATAATAATAATCATAATGTTGCTGGTAAAAATAGTAATAAAGTGTGGCCAAATAAAACCACCGATAAATGCAGCTTCAGCAGCAGCAAATAGAAGAATGGTATGAAGAAACTACAACACGCTACTTGAGAATAACGAAACAAATTTTGGTTTAAAAATATTTGTTTAATACAGAAATATGTTAGCAGTTTTCTCTCAGAGATTTCTGCAGCTTGTTCTACTCGTTTTTAAAAACTATTTGTAAATACTTTTTTCTTAGATTTGTTCTTTTGGGTTTTTTGTAAAAATATTGGGATTTTTATTTTTTTCTAATTTTTTGAACTTAACTTGTTACTTTATTTAGTGTATGGCTGATGTTAAACGATTTACTTTTTCTTTAATATTTTATGTAGTTGTTTCTGCTAATTTTCACATGAGTATATGAAGCATGATGAATTGCGGAAGTTTAGTGGTTTTATAATAAAGTCTTCAACTAGGACCACCAAGTGTTCAATAAACATACAACAAAAACCAAACTTCGTGGTAGGGCTGACAACAAACAACAAAAGGTTGTAGAAAATCAACAAAAAAAAAACCAAATTCATAATCTTAAGTTATTTTTTTTTTTAATTAAGCTTTAATTTGTTAATTTGATTTTTATTGTTTTTTTTTTTCTCAAGAAATATATGCAGTAAAACCGCTACTCTCTATCCCTTTAACAGACTGACTGATAGATCATAATGTTGGTATTTTTAGATATTATCCAACTGTTTGACCTCCAACCAACCGTTTGTTTACGTTTCTTGGTTACTGTGTCAAATTCGAAAGAAGAAAAAAAGACGAAAACTATTTTCATAAACAATTTACAATTCAATTTAGCTTCTTTTTTTGTAACAATTTTAAATACTTTTCCATACGTCTTTTGTGTTTAGCATAAAGATTTGTTATCTATTCCATTATTTAAAATATTTCTTTTTTGCTCTTTTGCATAACAATTTACCCGATACAAATGAAATGTTTTATTTTCACAATCGGATTTGGAAGACATTTGTTATTTAAACTTCACCTAGATTTGATTACAAAGTGTAAAATTAATTATGTATGTATGTATGTATGTACATTGAATGGGAGTTACACATTTTAAATAAAGTGGAATACATAAACTAGATCAAATTTCAGTTTTGCGGTAAATAAATTACGGTTTTTTTTTGACACAGTTAAAAAAATAAATTTATGAAAATATAAACAAAAAAGATAAACTATTAATAATTTTATGTATAAAATTAAGAAGTAAAATTAAAATTTATTAATCCTTAAGAATCGACTGCTTTATAAAGGATTGTGGTATGAAAAGTAAAATAAGTGCACAGCAGAAGAAAAGTGTTTACTAATAACATTGCGGTCATAAATATAAGAATTAAAATTAAACGATATATTTTCAACTAAAAGTTAAAATTTTACTAAAATTTTTACATATAAAAATAACTGAGAAAATCTTACTGCTATTTTCCCGATAGGAAATATTATAACAGTTATGAGGAAGAGGAATTTTTTCCATTCCATCAAATCTAAAATTTAATTACGATTTTCATATTGGAAAAGGGAAATATTCTTAAGCTGAGGAAGAAAGAAATATTTTTACCATTCCTCTACATTTTCAACATCTATCTTCTCAACTCTATTCCTTTCCCACAGTTCTGGCACAATGCATTGCATAAGTGGGGGTCATCCTCTAAGTGCTGGACGGTCAAAAAAAAAAATTAAGAATATTTACTTTTTTTACTCATAAGAAATGGAAAAAGGGAAAAACGCAAAAGATTGTTTTATATCTGCCGCTGAAGAACACATAGGGCTGAGAACTAGCAGGAGGAAGCAGTGGATATTAGATACTACCTGGGGTCTGATCTCCGAAAGAAAGGATATTAAGGCACTGACTAATGCGGCAACCACGCATAGTGAAAAAGTATTCTTACGCTTAAAATAGAAGACAAGCGAAAATGGGCTCATGATCTTGCCAGAGAAGACGAAATAGTATCCACGACTAACCGGACTAGGGATCTTTACAAGATAACAACGAAGGTAACCCAGAAAAACTTTACAACAGGTAAACCTCTTAAGTCCAACAATGGAGAATTAATAACATCAAAGAAAGACCAGATGGAGCTATGGGTTCAACATTACTCTACAATGCTGTCAAATAGAAGAAACATGCAGCGCGATCCTTGTGACTGTACTCATCATAACGTTAGAAATGATATATCTATAGAATGCTCCGATATACCCGAAATTAGAAACTCCATAATAGCACTAAAGAACAGCAAGTCTCCAGGTATAGACAACATCTCCCCCGAACTGCTGAAATCATCACCTCAAGCTAGCGTTCATCTCATCACAGATACTATCGAAGAATTTTGGAGAACTAACCAACTATGCGATGAACTGAAGGAAGGGCTGATTATCAACATCCCAAAAAAAAGGGGATTTATCTCAGTGCAAGAACTGGCGTGGTATCACGCTCATCAACACAGTGAACAAAGTTAT
The DNA here is from genome assembly GCA_947311025.1 of Lypha dubia. Classification (NCBI taxonomy): domain Eukaryota; kingdom Metazoa; phylum Arthropoda; class Insecta; order Diptera; family Tachinidae; genus Lypha; species Lypha dubia. Next base: position 3,478,281 of record OX371262.1, on the reverse strand, counting down.
AGCGCAAATCCTAAATAAAAGACTCTCAACAGCATTTAATCCCAAGCTTCGCAATGAGCAAGCTGGTTTTCGACCCCAGAAATCCTGCATAGACCACGTAAACAGTCATAATAGAACAGTCCGTTGTTGAGATCTCCTATATATCTGGTTTTTATAGATTTCGATTTGGAACGCCCTTGCGTGTAAGGGCACACCGAGTAAAATAATATCGTTTATTCAAGCCCTCTATGATAATGTAAACTGCAGAGTTATGCATGGAGGTTGTGTAAACGTTGTAATTCGTTGTAACTAATGGCGTAAGGCAGGGTTGCATTCTATTACCACTGCTTTTTAATATGGTCATAATATTATCAACAGAGCAACCAAAGAAAGCAGAGGAATTTCGTGGGGTTTTAACAGAAGATTAGAGGATTTATATTACGCTGATGATATCTGTCTACTTTCACACAACTATCCCACCAATTTTCACTCTCATATAATAAAATTTAGGCATTTTATAAGCGAAAACCGAAAGTGCGTAACATATAACATATTTTGTTTCTACTGAAAAATAGTAAAAATGTTGGTTACGTAGTTTTGGATTTCAGCTAACAATATGTGTGCATATCACTTAAAATATTAATGCTATTAATTGGGTAAAAAACAACGGTTAAAATCTAAACCAATATTTTTTCACTAAAAAATATCCTTTAATATTTGATCGACATTTTTTTTCGTTTGAAACAACCATTTTCGTTTTAAGTAAAAAAGGCAGTAAAAAGTTTTTGTCTTTGTTTTTCACTAAAAAAATGTCGAATCATATTTTAGCTAAATTTTTTCTGAATTTATATGCGAGCACATAATAATTTTTATAAAATATTATTTGCAAAGAAGTGGTTTTGAATTTGTAGTGTATCATTTTTAAATCAGCATTGTCCATGCTTACGAGTTTTATAGCGTTTGCCTACCAAATATGGTGATGCAGCAAAACAAAACCACTGTTAAAAATGCAATTGAATTTTTGTGTTTTTGTTGTTGAAGTTATTTTTAGATTTTTATACACTGTTTACGTGTTTGTGACAATAAAGTGTTGATATAGTGATATGTGTGGACGTGGTATTTGCTACACTGTAGATTAAGATCGTTAGAATCTTTTCCGAGAAAACAGTCTAGCTGACAATTCCAATACAAAGAGTTAAAATAAATCAGAATATATGACCACTACTTTTGAATTTTGTAGTCCTCAAATTAACGAAAATAGATCGGCATAATCCTACAGGTAACAGGATGTAAATTAAGGAGTGTATTAAACTTGTTTCCCCCTTTTTATTCGAAATATTTACTATTCTATTAAATACGATGGAGTTAAAATGTAGCTACACATTTTATTATTTAATATTTTACTTGAGTTTTTTTTTCTAAAGTTTTTGCGGAAATACCTACTTATTTCTATATAATTAATAATTTCTTATTATAAAAATTGCTTCTGTTGCCGCCATTGTAAGGCATTTTGTAAAATATAGCATGATTTATGTGACAAGTATTTTTTTTTAACTGCAAAGCTTTTTTATTGCTACCAAATTCATTTAGGGTGTTTTTTTTTTATTCAACTTTTTTACAAATAAAATTCTTTTTTGCTTTTGACTTTTTTGGTAAAAAATATTTGAAAGTTGTTGCTAATCAAGCGCACTTAAAAGGATTCATTGCAAATGTTTTAAAGCTAACAGCTAAAACACAAAATTAATTGAGGTAATTAAATAAAATGCTAAAGTTTGGTAACATAATTAAACAAGTAAATTAATTGAAATCGAAACTATATAACTAAGGAAGAAAATTCGACTTCGACATACGAAAAACACTCACTTCCACATTAGTCGAATTCCAATTGCGAATGAATATATAAATATAAGATTCTGACTTGAAATAAAAATAGCATGCAACAAAATTGCATGTGTAAATACCGACCAACTGATATTAATATAAAAAGTGAGTATTTAGACTAAGGGGCTGTGCACATATTACGTAACGCTGTTTTCAGAGATTTTGTACCCCCCCCCCCCCCCCCCCCCCCCCAAAATTCGTAACGCTTTTTACTAATTTTTCAGTGCAAAATTTTTAATCCGTAACAAATCTTTAACCTCCCTCCTCCCTGGAGCGTTACGTAATATGTGCACAGCCCCTAAACCATTTTCTGGTTTAGTCACACATTCGTGTCTGTCTACACCGGTGGCCAAACACAACTATTTCTAATAATATTATATTTTAATCGCTAAATCTTATAAGATCTCGCGATAATAATGCTTTGATGCTCGATTCGCGAACTACAATTGATATTTTTTAATAACTACCTACATAAATACAAGGCGAATTAATGCAAGGTGGTCTATGCTCCAGTGTGCAATTAAAAATGCCTATCAAGGAAGTTCAAAAATTGTACTGAAAAATCTATTTTGATATCTGAGGGAGATACAAAATACAAGCGGTGATAGTGGGCGAATATAATCATCTATGCTCTCGAGACCACCTTGTATGAATTCGCCTTGACTATGTATTTATTATAAAGAAAAAGTTACCTACTTACTTTAATTCAATATACCTACACATACATATGTAGGCACGGATTTAATTTTCAATATTTTGGCAGAAATGTTTTGTTTTTTTTTTTTTGTTAATAGATTTTACAAATCTATTCGAATATTTTAGGATTTTTCGAAATTTTTTAGTTAAAAATTTAATATATTTTTGGATTTTTTTTTGTATTTTTATGCATTAATATAAGCTTACAATTTTATTGAATAAGCTTTTTGCGCATTTTCATTTCATATGGTTTTAAAAAACACAAATGAGTTAGAGCAAGTTTTGAAAATGTACCACTCTAAATTTAATACCTTCACAATTCAAACTTGAGAAAAGTTGTTTCAGAGTTTTAAATTTTGCCTTTAAGGAAACCCGAATTTTTTTTTCATTACTTGAAGATTTCCTCAAACTTTCAACTCGTTCTACATTCTTTAACCGGCTTTTCTTGATGTGAATCAATAAATATTGTGGAGTATATTTCACTGAATTTCTTTAAAATTTCACTAGTAAATTTTCATTAAATTTCTTCTTAATTCTTTAAGCACTTCCGTTATTTTGTTTTTATCTTGCATTTTATTTTTAAAGGAATCATGAAGACTTTTTATTTTGCATTTTTTTTTAGTTGCTTTTGTTATTCTTGTTTTATAGTAAATAAAAATAAATACGACAAGAGATCACGAACGTGAAACGACCGTATGGAAACCAGACACGACTTTATTGTTTAGCGGCACGTTAAAAACTGATCGTTATTTCTCTTTTCATGTCCAGCAAACAAAAATCAGATCCACTATCAGGGTTGCCACTTTCTGAGTAATTATTCAAAAACTGCAATCTTCTCAAAATCATTGATTTGAATGATGCTTTTGTTTTATTTTAGGTTTTGCGCAATTCTATAACTGCTTTGGTTTAATTTAAAGTTATTAAATCTGTCTTTTATTTTTTTTTAGTGAAATTAGAAATTTTCTATGGTTTTCGTTAAAATAGAAAAACAGGAAGAGGTAAGTGACATATGTATATAACAAACGTCAAGGCCAATTCAACACTATGTGGTCTTATCTATAAAACAATGCAATAATAAAAAACATCCGCAGTTCGCTGCGACAAAACTGCCAATCTGTAAAAAAAAAGTCGTTTTTCAGGAAAATAATTTATTAAATTCAGAATATCGAACCAGTCACGTCCCTAGATATATTTTCGCTATGAATTCAATTCAATTATGTAATTCAATTTCTAAAGAAGTTGAGAAACCAACGTTGTAGTTTAGTTGTTATGATTTACTAGTTGAAACCGTCGTGATAGATAAATTGCACGGTAACCAATGTGTTTAATTAACTTCAATAGCACTGGTAATTTTTAATGAATTATGTACAAAAATATGGAAATAAGCTAGACCTGCAAAATCTGCATCGGATGCACGAGCAGTTTTCAACCAAGAGTAATTTCCGCTATTATTTTTCAATTAATGTAAAAATATCTTTGATTTCTTACAAATTCTCGTATGGTTTGGTTTAGAATAATTTTAGCCCTTAAATACTTTCCCTATCTCTTTTACTGATGGCAACGCTGGCTTCCGAGGTTTACGATGTTGTTGCTATTATTATATTTTTAATAACATAACTAGTGTTTTTGTTGTAATTTTTATGTTGTGTGAGTATGTCTCTTATTTAATGTTGGGTTATGCTCTTCATGCTAAATTTTTATTTTCACTTTATTCTACTAATTTACAGGGTTGTAAAACTGATATTTAAATAGTTTAATTATAAGTGAATGAATATTGTTTAAATTTAATGAAATATGTATGTCGAAAACAAATTTATTTTATTTTATGTGCATTTATATTCCGTAATTTTTGATGGTGTCACATTGATCATTAAGAAAACTTCATTAGGTCCATGGAGTGTTGAAGCATTTATTTGGCAAAAAAAAACCTAAAACCAACGGCCACCTGTGGTAATTCTAATAAGCATGCAGACAGAATACGCCCGCAATTCTGAAAATCTCTCACGATGGTGGTAATTTAACGCATAATAAGCGATGCGATTTTTGTTTTGTGAAGCGATATATCTATTTATTGATCATTAAAATGAACCGAAATGTACATCTTTCTTTTCAAATTAATAAACTGCATACCCATCTTGTAACATAACAATCAAAACAAAGTATGTAAAAATATTGCATTTCAAACTAAGAAAAGAGCAAAAAAAAACCCTTTAAACGAAAATAGTTTATTCTTATTTATGCCAATCAAAGGTTTTAATCATAAATATATCTTAAAGATTAATTTATGTACGCCTATAAACCTAATTATATTATTTTGGAAATAGGTATGTGGTAGTATATATCCCAGCCCTGTAACTTAATTTATGAGGAAATATAAAACTCTCTATACGTATGTGATATTCCTACACACAACAATAATAAGCAAACATGTACATACGATTATTTGTACATTTTTTCATATTCCAAATATTTCATTCATTATAAAATCTTAGTGCGCTCACATCAGTGATGGCAACTTCTTGAAAACTGGTTTTAAATTTTTGAGTGTTATTTTTTTTACTTTATATGAATACATTATATGATATACATTATCGAGTTCTTTTCGAAAAACCAAACAACCTGCATTTAGTCTGCTGTGATGTCTTTTATATTGCAAAATACTTATTGGCATATCAATACATCTTTATCTAGATCCGCAAATTTATTTCAAAAACTTGTGTTTAAAAAAGGCATTTTTGAATACCAATTTCAAAGGTTTTTGTTAAGAATTGTTAAGAAGCCTGCCTGCCGGAAGTACTAATTTACCATTATGGTCTAGGACGGAATTCGTATCGCAAATGCGATTATAATAGTATCCTATGCAACACAGCAGAAACTAAGTTGGCACCACTATTTTACGTTTATACCAAGTCGGAGTACCCACATTGTTGTTACTGATGCGTACCCCAGTGCATTTTCTTAAATTTTATTTCACAAATGGATGTGTTTTCCAACATATACAAATATGCGTACATATGTGTGTAAATCAAATCACTATGTTCAAATGTCTTTATTTAGTTATTTTATATTGATCTTTTTCAAAAGGTATTTGAAATCTCTTCATTCTATGTTGTTTTATTCTGGCTACTTTCCTTATTGATTTTGTGCATTATTCTTTAACTACTCTTTCTTTACATTAATGCTCTTTTGTTTGTTTTGGCTTTCTATTTCTGTGTTTTGCTTTTATACCTACGTAGGCATTTTTTTTTTGCTTATGGTTTAAAAAGATTTTCGTTAAAGATGAACTAACTGTCAGTGTCAGATTAGTCTCTTTTGCTTTGAATGCTTAAGAGGTTCCCAGTAGGAAAAGCATGCAAAAATACCAGTAACCTACATTTATTTCAAGAACCCACCAAGATACTTATGGTACATATGTATAGGTATGTTATATACATACGTACATAAATACATATGTCGACAGTTTTCGCTTAAAAATTGTCAAATATACCGCATTGGTACCTCCCAAGGCAAATACATAACAGGTAAAATTAATACTACAACAAGTACAACAACATTTTACATATGAGCCCCTATGCTTGCATGTACAAATTTTGACATGCGAACCTCCATTATGCAAGAAAAAGTAGATTAGCTGTGTTTTCAGCTTCACCTGTTATGAATTCGCCTTGGTACCTCCAGAAATAAACATAAAAATAAAACAAAAACTCACCATTCTCTGCCGGCGACAGCAAACCACTTTTTTATTTTAAATAACATGATTTTCACAATTTTTTTTTAATATTTATAAAAGTAACGCTTACACATTTTTAGATTAATAAAAGATAAACTGGTCAACGATACACCCTCATTTTTTCGCGAAACCATTTATGCCAACAATTGTTTCACATATTCAGCCCAAAATATTTCTCTCGAGAAAACATTTCTCCAATTACCTATAAATTATAATATACTAGCCTAGCCTGGTGTGCTTCGCTACCCCCCCCCCCCCCTCGTTATAATATAAAATTAAAAGTATTTATAAATCCAATTGTGAAAATTTAATGACGATCGGTCCAGTAGTTAAGACTATATTACGATTATTAATTTTCCTTAAAAGGGGCGGTGTTCCACCCACTTTTCTCCTGGTACATATTCCAAATTATGCCAATACCATATGTACCAAATATCATCGACGTAGGTCAAAAAATGCCCAAAATATTGCGATTTAAATTTTTGGGTTATATGGGCGGTGCCACTCCTCTTTGTCCAATCAAAACTTCATATAGCCTATTATTCCTTCCAGAGTCACAGTAACATGCTGTGAAAATTTCAAGAAGATCGGTCCAAGGGTTTGGTTTTCCTAAAAAAGGGGCGTGGTCCCACCCACTTTTCTCCTGGTACGTATTCCAAATTATGCCAATACCATATGTAACAAATATCATCGACGTAGGTCAAAAAATGCCCAAAATATGGCGAAGTTATTTGATAATCAATTATTGTGGCGGGCCATTTGCAACGCCCTACCGCCCCCCCCCCCCCCACTCCCGCGTTCGATCCAACAAACAATTTCTAAAAACAAAAAAATATTCTGGACCGTCTCCATATGCAAAAAGAATTTTGAAAATTGGCTCAAAAATGACGAAGTTATTTGATAAACAATTATTGTGGCGGGCCATTGGCGACACCCTGCCCCTACGCACAATTTTCAAAAACAAAAAAATTTAATGCACCTTTTCCATATGCTGAAAGAATTTTGAAAATTGATCCACAAATGGCGAAGTTATGCTCACTTTACATTATAAAATCTGTTAAAAACTACGTGGTAGAAGTAACTTAATTTAAAAAAGTGGGCGTAAAAGTGGGTGTGGTTGAAAAAAAAGTAGCCTATAATTCATCCGAGAGTTCCAGTTAAATACTATGAAAATTTCAGGAAGATCGGTCCAAGGGTTTGGCCTCCTATAAGGACCAAACAAACAAATAAACAGACACACATTCGGTTTTATATATATACTTATGTACATATGTATGTATATAGATGTATGTAAATATTCATAATGGGAGGAATGGGAAAAGGGAAAAAATTCCACCGGAATTATTATTCGTTAACATACATATACATACATATGTATTTTTACCACTTTAAACTTACAATTTTTACCAAAATTTTTCCATACACTTAAAGTGGACACTTTATGCTTTATTTTGGTATAACTTTCATAACGGGGGACTAATTATTTTTTAGTTCATTTTCAATTAAAAACACAAGCTCTTTGCAGCACAAATACTTGGCGATGTTTCTTCCAGGAAGTTTAAGCGTGAACTGACTAACACGATAGTGTGATGAGTTGAATTTTTGTAGACACTAAAGACGAACTCCTTAAGTTATGCTTGACTTTTTTGCATAAAGCTACAAAATAAAGTTGCCGTCTGTTTTAAAAAGTATGGAAAGCAGTTGCCAGTATTAAACTGATTTCTTGTTCTAGTTTTTCTTTTAAGAAATAAAAGCATTACCATGGCACAATAATATTGTACTATGGGCATTACGACATTATGTATGTACACAGCATTGCCAAATGTGTAGATTTATCTGCTTTTTTGCAGTTTTTCGAATCATTGAGCAGTTTTGAATTTGGTTTTTTTTGTACGTAAAGCAGTTTTGTTATACATATATATATAATATATTACATAAAAGATAATTTTTTTAGTTTTTGTTCTATATGCAGTTTTTTCGCTGGAATATCAGGTTTTTTTATTGTAAATTTACAGATTATTTTGATAAAGAATGCTGTGCAATAGCTTTACGGCGGCAGTCCCCGAGTGACACATGTCTTTTTAAATATGTAATATGTAGGCATATACATACATACATAACTTTCTAACATTTTTCGTAGATATAAAAATTGGCATACTACCTATAGTCGAATAGGCCATTGAAACTATGAAAAAATACGCTTTTAGTTTTTCGTTGTATTCAAAAAAGTTCAAGCACCGTCAGCGATGAAATTTCAAATTTGTATTTGTATGTAATGAGGTGGCGTATGAACTTATTTAAATATATAGATCCAATTAGACCAATTGAACAAAATTCCTAGTTAAAAGATAATAATTGGAAGATTTAATGCTCTATGAAAGATTTTTATGATATAAAATAAAATAACTTTCGAAAAAATGTTTGTATTGCTTTAGGAAATGAATTTGGTGCGTGAAGTTTTTTTTTACAAAATAATCGAAGATAATGTTTTTCATTAATAAAACATCATTGCCCACCTCTTGGCCTTAATGTACATACATACTCGAATAAAAGTAACGAATACAAATTTTTAGAGTAATAGAAGACGATACACTCTAATTTTTCGCGACACTTTTTATGCCAACAATTGTTTTACACATTAAATGTCAATTAGGTATGACAATAATTAATAATTGAAACTTAATTATTAAGCTCAACTCCACACATAAAAACAAACAGAATAACCCGCCTGCTGGAATGCTGGATTTTTCGCAACGACATACATACATAAATACGCGTTTTATATGTTCGCAATTAGATTATTCCAGATAGTACATAGTACATATGCACTACAATATAAAATATTACAAAACCAAATTAATACCTTTTTTTCTTACACCTCTCATTATTCCAATAATTGTTGAATTCAAGTTTAATTATGATGTTAAGGAATGAACTTTAATTACAAACACAAAACACTCAAAAACGTAAATAAAATGCAAAATACTCTCTTCATTTTTATATGGCAACAGCAACAACAACAACAGAAAATGGTACCGGCATAATTTGTGCTTTTGCGTTTTACATATATAAAAATGGCGATGCATTTTTCTTAATAAATTTTTACACTGATTTTTTTCACATTAATCATTAACATTTTTCAAATATTTTTACATACACTTAAAGAGGACACTTTTTTCTTTATTTTGATATAATTTTTATATCGGGGGACTAATTATTTCTTAGGTAATTTTTAATTAGAACACGAGCACTTTTTCCGACACTACAATTGTATACATTCTTCGACGAAAGTTAAACGAGAACTGAATGCCAAATCTATCTGCATCTAATATTAATGATTTGTTTTTGCCTGAACTAATAACTCCTTAAGACGCGCTTTAATTGATGAATTATTAAAAATAAAACTGCTAATCTGCTTAAAATCAAAAAATTTACCAAACAGTGCAAGGCATATTCATAACAAGTAGACTCATCTCAATTCGCTTTGAAACACCTCTACCTACTTTGTCAAGAAATGTACCGAAATACATATGTGTATGTACTCGTATGGAAACAAAGCGTTTGATAAAGTTACTGGCGCACATTTAGTTGAATTATTTTAAAAAAATTGGCACATTCTTTAATTAAAGGGTTTTTCCATAATTTTTACCTTTGTGTGAGTTTAGGAATTTGTTATTGATGCTTAGAATGAAATAGTTTGCCAAGTAAATACATTTTAAAAATAGAGTCCACAAACAAATTTACTTAACCTGATAAAATTTCACTTAACTTATATGTATGTACATACGTACCTATTTTGTTTAAGTTTCAGTGTTTGTTATTCTTTTATTCTACACAAAATTGCATTTTGCAATTACATATTTCTAATAATTTTTAGATTTTTTTAATTTTAGGTGTTCCTTGAAGACAATTTTTAAAAATGGGGACATTGTTTAATGAATTCTTTTCAAACTAACCTCTCTCCACCGACACCGAACTTTAACTTCTTCCGCTTTTAGGAACTGCCATGATTCTGATTTTGTTGTTATTAAATGCAGTTTAATCACTAAACGCAAGAACCTCATATGCAGAGGAGAGGCAGCAATGTTTTTGATATTTTTTCTCGCCAACAACAAATTTGCAAAATAACGGAATAATTTGTGTTTTGCTTTGTGCTGTTTCACTTTACAAATGAATATGCATGTTGTAACAAATTTTCACACAATTTTTTTTTACTTTAATGTTGAACTTTTTGCAAATATTTTTTCATATACTTAAAGGGGACACTTTTACACTCATTTTGATATAACTTTTATATCAGGGGACTAATTATTACTTAGGAAATTTTTAATTAAAACCCGACCACTTTTTAGCACAGAAACTACAGTGTTTCTTCGAGAGAGTTAAAACGCGAACTGAATGACAAAGTTATATGTATGTATGTTTGGGTATGTTGGGAATATTAATGATTTGTTATTGCCTTAATTCACTACTTCTACTTCTACAGAAATTTCACAGTGTTCCTTCGAGAGAGTTAAAACGCGACCTGAATGACAAAGTTATATGTATGTATGTTTGGGTATGTTGGGAATATTAATGATTTGTTATTGCCTTAATTCACTACTTCTTAAGATATCCTTTAATTGATGTACCAATTAGTGATGTTACGAATATCAATTTTTAGTATTCGCGAATACGAATACGAATACGAATATTTAAAACAGTATTCGCCGAATACGAATACGAATACGAATATTTCTTTTGAGGTTAATATTTCAAATTTAATTGGAAAAAATCCCTGCCTTTGCGTTAGTAACTATAAATGAAAAAAAAATTTAGTGATTTAACATTATTATTGCATTAAGATGCCGAATTTGAAAACCTCTACAGAACATTTTTAAATTATTTTACTTACATACTTTCAGATTTCGTTTTTCTTACTCTGCGTGAAATACAATGGGTTTTTTTAATAAAAATTAATATATTTTTTTACATTTTATGTACTTTTTTTAAACTTTTGTATGATTTTTTTTCGGAAAATGTATGGGAAAATTATTCCAAAAATATTCGCTTGAATTCGGCGAATACGAATACGAATACGAATATCTTAAAACAGGCGAATAGTGGAATAGTCGAATACGAATACGAGTATTCGTAACATCACTAGTACCAATTATAAAAAATAGAAATGCTAACTTGTTTAAAAATTTGTTTTGTTTAAAAGCAGCAGTACAAGACAAATTTATAACAGGTAGTCTCGTCAGTTCAGATGATTATTTTACCCTTGTTTCGCCCCTTGTACCAATAAGGAACACCAAAAATTAAACAAATCTAAAAATTCGAAGATATCAATTCAAATATGTATGTATGTAATGATGTTTGGATTGTTTTCCTGCAGTGCTGGATGTTACGCAATGTCATACTTAAATAGGCAATTAGTAAGTGTATCAATAGAAGCCAAGAACAATTTGAATAAACATGTACTTATGTACATATGTAGTAATGTGCGTGCACGTGTATAAAAACAAAACAAAATATTTACCTTTCTCTGCCGGAGTCAAAAAACCACCCATATTTTTCTCACGCCTCTCATTATTCCAATAATTGTTGAATTCAAGTTTAATTATAACGTTAATAAATGAAGTTTAATTACGAACACAAAACACTCAAAAACGTAAACAAAATGCAAAATACTCTCTTCACTTTTTATATGGCAACAACCACAACAGAAAATGGTACCGGCATAATTTGTGCTTTTGGGTTTTACATATATAAAAATGGCGATGCATTTTTCTTAATAAATTTTTACACTGATTTTTTTCACATTAATCATTAACTTTTTGCAAATATTTTTACATACACTTAAAGAGGACACTTTTTGCTTTATTTTGATATAATTTTTATATCGGGGGACTAATTATTTCTTAGGTAATTTTTAATTAGAACACGAGCACTTTTTCCGACACTACAATTGTATACATTCTTCGACGAAAGTTAAACGAGAACTGAATGCCAAATCTAACTGCATCTAATATTAATGATTTGTTTTTGCCTGAACTAATAACTCCTTAAGACGTGCTTTAATTGATGAATTATTAAAAATAAAACTGCTAATCTGCTGAAAATCAAAATATCAAAAAATGTCCCAAAAAGTGCAAGGCAAATTCATAACAAGTAGACTTACCTCAATTCGCTTTGAAACACCTCTACCAAATCATGACCCAACTAATTGTTGGGCCATGCTAGCGAATTTGTCAAAAAATTTACCGACACATTTGACAAAGGCACTGTGAGCCCATGTAAAAAGGGTAAAAACCATAAGTTTAGTTCTTGATTTTTTCAAAAAGGTTTTCCTTATTAAAATAATAAGACTTCCTTCTTGAAAAAATTCCGTAGAGATTTCTTATTAATTTTGTTCTATTTTATTAGGTATTTATTAGGTATTTATTAGGCACTGTTTTCTCTGTGTAGATAAATGTTTGTTATTAGAGACAGCAAAAGTCATGTCAGGAGAGAAGTTCGCCTAAAATCCCCACGGTTGCAAACATATTAAGGATTCCTGAACTCCGGTTTATGAAATCTTGGATTTGTGTCACGGGATTATAATCGAAAATATTTATTTTTAAACACAAACAACCAGCATGCAAAGACTCGCTCTGCTTTTTATTTATGTTAGCCAACAACAACTGAACATTATTGCATTTTATTTTCAAACCCAATTTTTACCACTTTAATTTTAAACTTTTTGCCAATATTTTTTCATATACTGGAAATGGACACTCTTAGCTTTGTTTTGATATAATTATTATGATATTATGATTAAAAATTTGGATGGTGCCACGCCTCTATGTATGTCCACTCAACTAGTTCTACTCACATGAAAGTTATGAAACTGTGCCGTCACACTAAGATTACGAAAAGTGGGCTTAGCAACATTTATACAAAATAGTTGTTTTTCAGTTACTTATACAGTTAAAATATAAAAAATATTATTTAAAATATAACGGATAGATTTTATATAAAACAAGTTTATTATTCTGATAAGTAGTTCACATTGTAATAGGGGGCGTCGTGAAATACTTCACACAATTTAAATATTTAAAAGTTTGTCTTAATTAGAAAAAAAAAAAAAATCAAGAGATTGGGCATTGTAGGATATAATTCGTAATGTTTAAGATATGGTATGGTTAAAAATAAAAAAAAAATTCCCCAGCTATAATCCAATTGGTAGTGAGAAGTCGCGTATTCTATTTGTATGTTATGGAGTATAAATGGAATATGTAATCACTTTCAACAGAGCTATAGCAAACAGTGAAAGCATTTGCACTAGTGATGTACGAATACTATTCGTATTCGATTATTCGACTATTCGCTTATTTCAACATATTTGTATTCGTATTCGCCAAATTCAAGCGAATAGTTCTCGAATGATTTGCACGTACTTTCCAAAGAAAAAACATTACATAAAAGTTTAAAAAAGTACAAAAATATATTAATTTTTAATAATTTTTATTTAAAGAAAATCCTTTGCCTTTGACGCATGATAATAGTCTTCTTTAAAAACAGACACAAATATATATTTTGTATATTCATATCATGTTAAGTTAGCAATCATTTTTTAGTCGAGGAAGGTTGGACTTAAAAAATGAAACAACTTGAATTTAATATATGAAAATCCACTGGTGGCTGCGCAATCTGAAGAAGAAAAACGAAATGTTCAGTAGAGGTCTTCAAATTCGGCATCTCAACGTCATAATAATGTTAAATATCTAAAGTATGTGACATTTTTTTTAAATTATTGTTACTGAACCAAAATGAGGGATTTTTTTTCAATTAAATTTGAAAGAATTAAGAGGCTCTAAACCCTAAAAGTAATATTCGTATTCGGCGAATATTGTTTCAAATATTCGTATTCGCGAATATTAAACCAAAAATATAGTGAAAAATAAAAAAAAAAATAAAAAATTCCCCAGCTAGAATCCAATTGGCAGTGAGTAGTCGCGTATTCTATTTGTACGTAATTGTGTATAAATGGAATATGGAATAACGTTCAACAGAGCTAGCTAACAAGTGGTGAAAGCATTTGCACATGAATACTGACGAGGATTAGTGGCTTCTACCGAAAACAAGGTTTGTTCTATTCCGCCAGTGTAGATATTAAATTTTTCCTTTGTTCTTCGAAATATGTTAATAATGTCTATTTAATATTTCTCTCATTATTAACATTTACGAACTTTAGCCTGTATAAATATTAAGAAATATTAATAAATATTTGTTTTCAAGAATTTTAAATTTAATTGTTATGGGTTAGCTAATCTATGTGGTGCATTTCGTTAATTGCTAATGTCAACTCATCACTAGATCTTCAACGATATGTACTTTAAAACTAAACAGGTTCATACGGCATAATTTTTTTTATCAGCTTTTGGTTTTGTAATTCTCATTTCTCTCTTGAGAGTTTGTGTTTCAAAATATTTTTAAAGGATCTGCTAATAATGAGTTGACATAAAGTCTACGTTACGTTATTACTAAATATACTCTATATATAAGGCCTTCGACCGCGCTCTACTTATTTTACGTTTCCATTATAAATTAAGAATTATTGTTCTTGTAGGTTTGTTTCATTATTTATCATTGGGGGATTATTTCATATGAAAAAATTAAATAACTCCCCACTAACCGTTACCGGAATATTATTTCACATGATTCTTTGACTTATATCCTGGGTGGCTATTACCTGTTGCCGATTTAAAAGATTCGAGATTAATGAATTTTCTAGATAATTTTTAGCTAAAATACAAAATAAAAACTAATATTAAATATTTAAGTTAAACTAAACTGCCTGCCAACTACGCTCTTATCGCGCTTTAAAGATCATAAAATTTAAATCAATTAAATTTCAAAAAAATAAAACTCCACTCTATTTGACAAGTTCACTAATTACTACCTGCAATATCAATTCGCCAACACGTGTCTGTTTAGACATTTATCGGATTTGATGCAAACTTTATTATAACGTGTCTAATATTCAAAGTAAAACATGATGATAACTACAAGTAAACATTAAATTAATTAATACTTGTTAATTCGATAAACTTTTCTAAAAGATTTTCCGATTATATAAATAGAAAATTTTAATCAGAAAAATCGTAGTTTGAAAAAAAAAATGTTTAACGTATTTAAACTGTCTTTTCTGTTAATTGTGACTGTGACTGTGACACATAATGTCCTGGTTAAATGTGATGTATAGTAAAAGTTTTTCATAATTGAATTTTTTTTTTTAATTTAAATTAATGTGATAATTTTTTTTTTTTATTTTTAGCCCGATTGGAAGTATAATTTAGTATCAGTTGATGTAGACAATAAAACACCCGATATAGTAGATATTGAAATTCATGCCGAACGTATCTCGCGTGGTATCTTCGCTATGACAGGTTATATGGATTTTAAAGAGGACGTGACCGATGAAAATCACTTAATTGTCACCTGTTATTACAGCCTGACCGGATCATATTTTACTAAAACAGCTTTTGGTATACCCGAATCAAATCTCACAGTTATAATGAATTATTATTATAAAGAGTTTGCTATGGAAAATTTGTTAGCATGCACAGATAATTCACCACTAGTGAAGGATAAATTCGTAGCTCCGCTAACAAAACGCAAAGTTCACATCAATAACTGTTTGATATCGAACAAAAAATTCCCTCAGAAAGTACAGAATGGCTATTATAAAATTATACTTCATTATACAAATTATGCAGAAGGTACCATCGAAGTGTTGATAAATGTCGAAAAAATTTAGCAAAGAAAAATTATTTTGGTATATTTAAAAGCAAAAGAATTGAAATTTTATTTATTTAAATAAATCGTGTATATTTTTTTTTAAATAAAATTTTCCGAAAGATCTAAATAATAGTTTTATTGCTCAGTAAAACAAAATCCTCAAAAGAATATTCGAACTGACTGTGTGTGGTAGGGGGTATAAAAAACAAATGTAGATGATTTGGAGTTTTTTTACGGCAAAAATAATACCGAAAAAAGCGAAATGCTGATTAAAAATTAGTTTTAAGGAATTTCGAAACTAATTTCGAAAATTAGAATATATTATTATTATTATTATTATTGTTATTATAAATATGTTATATCTCTAGGATAAATTAAAATTGATATTTTATATTTTTCAGTAAGCTATACCTAATTTAATGAAGCTATTTGATACATTCGAAGCTAATTTCGAATATTCAAATTTAAGATAGAAAACTTTAATACTGAATATTTTTGATTTGATAAATAATAATAATAATAATAATGGTAAAAATCTTGTACTCACCAATTCAATTTTGTAGTCCAGTTTAAATGCAGATATTTCTAAATTTCAAAACTTCGAATATGGATGTGCAAGTTTAAAAATGATTGATGATGATATTAAATGTTTTGCCTACAAATAAAAATTAAAAAACTAAAATAAAAATGATTGAATGATTAAAATAAAAATTCTAGTATATAAGGTCAAGGTTGGAAAGACATACAAGACTTAGAAAATCAGACTTCTTAAAAAAATACTATAAATATAATACTAATCGGACACAAACAATTAAAATATATAAATTTAATCGTTTTAAGTATTTTCGAAAATTCGAACTTAATTTCGAAAATTCGGACTTAATTTCGAAAATGATTATTATTAACCCTATGAAATAAAAAAAAGGATATTTAACCAAATACATACAGTTTAGTTGTCTTTACATTGGTTTTCGGCAAATAACAGTCGTGTACAAAATTCCCACTTAGAATTCTTAAAGTTTTTAAGCATATCATTAATTAAAAGTCCAATCATTATTATAGAAGCTTTACTTTGGAGATTATTGCTTAAGGATGCCAACTTCAACGTATGTATGTATGTACATACATAACTTTACCTTTATCTTCTTCATTTAAATGAGAGAACTTTTGGATTGTTTTTTTAATATTTAGAAAACAGTTTTTCATTTATGTATATATATTTTGCTGTTGTTTTTTTTGTTGTTTTCAAATAATTCACATTTGTTTTGATAAATTAATATTAGTAATTTACAATGTAATTTGTTAGTTTTTTGTTTTTGGTTTTGACTATTTTAGCGTAAATCTTATCATTTTTTTTCTTGTTTTTTTTTTTTTTTGGTTTAAAGTTGTTTTAATGAATTGTTGTTGTTAGTGTATGCATATAAATTTTAGAGAAGCTTACCAATATTTTTTTCATGTATGTATGTAGTTATGTACGAGTATTTGTCAAATTCTTGTTGTTTGTCAGTTAAAAGTACTAATTTAATTTTTACAGTGTCGTGTAAAAATTTTTTGATTTTTTCTTGGCCATTATCAGTGTGTTAGTTTTTGTTGTTGTTGTTGTATTTTTATCAAAAAGGAGAAAAAACGCTCTTTAGTTAGTGTAAAATATTTGTTAAAAGTTTTGTTTATTTGTTTGTTAAATATTTGTTTCAAATGAAATTTGGTTCTTTGTTTTATTTGCTGTTTTTTTTCTTGTTTTGTTTAAGGGAAGGAGGGTATTTTTGTCTTTTTGTTTTCATTAATAGTGAGTAGTTTTGTAATTTTTATTTGGTTTGGTTTTTGGGCTCGTAAGGCCAAAGTCATAGTGTTATGATCAATAGCTTTTAGTTCTTTTTTTTATGTAAAAGCTTAAAGAGGAAGTTTGTTATTTGTTTTTAATTTTTGTTTAATATCTTGCATAGATAGAACAAACAGCTAGCGATCATATCATTTTGATCTTTACCTTGAGCTTTTAAGTTGTATAATTATTGTTTTGTTTTTTGTTGTTCAGTTAAAAGTTTATTATTTAATCTATTTTTAAGCATATAAAAGCTTTTTGGTTATTTTTAATTTTTTTGTTTAAAAGACAGTTAACTTTTATTTTTCTTCATTAATGAGCTTTTTAAGCAGTTTTTAGGCGTTAAATTATTTAATTGGTTGTTGTATGTACAGTTAAGTTATCAGTGTTTTTCTTCTAAATTATTAACAATTCCTATATTTGTCGTGATTTTTTGTTGTTGTACCTTAACTAGTTTTCTTTTATTTTTTTTTTTCAAAACAATTCGTTTTTGTAATTGCACTAATTTTTTGGTTTTATTATTATGTTTTTAGTTTAAATTTATTTAAGTTTATCAGTAGGTTTTGTTTAAGGCTTTTTGTGAAAGTTTTTTTTTTCTATTTTATTTATATTTCATATTTATTTAAATTAAATGCAAATTAATCATTATATTAATTCAATGTGGTTTTTTTTAATAAGTTTACGTTAACCAAAATAAGCTAAGGATTTGCTAACAAACTGTATACAAGCTTACTATAATATTTCTTTAATAGCACTAAGGTTTTTTCACAAAAGCTTTGCAAATTTATACATAAAACTTTCTGAACATTTAAATACCTCTATTTTCAGACCAAATTAACGGTCGACAAAATTATTTAAAACTTTGCTGTTTCTTTTTTATATCCAAATTCACAAAAAAAATTTAATATTAAAGTTATTTTATAAAAGTTCATAATTAGAGCTTAATATGAGCTCTGTTCTAGGTGAAAATGTAAGTTTCGAATATTCGAACTTATCTCAGATTCTTTAAATCGAACTTAATTTCATACACTTATTTGCTTCTTTTTCACATATTTCTAAACAAACTAAATTTTGTTTTCGCTTTTAAACGCTTAAAATCAATTTCGATAAACCGAATCGAAATCTCTCAACTGTGAAATTTTTTGTTGTAAAAGTTGTAAAAAGATTGTTACCAAATATAGTTTTTTTGAGTTTTTAGGGTGGTTTCTTTTAAATTTGCAATTTCGACTTTAATTTCGAATCTTGTTTAAAGCACCCAAATTTTATTTTTAACAAATAGTTTTATAGACTTAGTTTCAAAATAGCTTATGATTAGTTTTGCTTATTTTTGACATTTAACTTTTAACATTTAAAATCAATTTGAAAAACTCGAACTACAGTAAAAAAATTCCAATTTAAAATTAAGAAATTTTAAAAATATGTTACATAACCTATCACACAATTTCGAATTTAATTTCGAAATATTAGTTTAAAGCATCATATGATTGAACATTTCTTTGTTGAATTCCTAAAAAGTCAGTTTGAAATTGTTTTCAGTTTTAGTAGGAATAATTTTGTAGCAAAATGGAGGTTATAAGCCTCTTATCTCAAATACGAAACATGTAAATTACTTATAGAATATTAAATTCGAAGTTAAAAAAACTTTTCAAATTTTTAACCTCATAAATTTTGTTATTAAATCTAGTCGTAAGCATTTTTAATGAAGTTTGAAAATTCGAATATGCTTCCCTTAGTTTTTTAGGCTAAAACCGAAACTGTCTTAAATTATTTTGTACAGCCTGTTAGCATTTTTGTGTTAATAAATTTACAATTAACATTAATATATATGCTCGTATATACAAATATTTTACAAAATTGTCTTAATATTAATACTATTGAATTGTTCTAATTTTTTCGCTTTCTTTTGCATGATAATAATTAACTTCTTTTTTTTTAGTCTAATTTATTTTAATTAATACCATAATTTCATTGCTTGTTATTTTTTTAGTTTACTTCGAAATAAAATGAAAATATAAATAAAATAAATGAGATGTAGCGATTTAAATGCAAAGAAAAAGGAAACAGTAACACAGTGTAAGCAAACGAAATAATGTCGAAAAATTTTCTTAGCATTATTCGCTAATTTCGAAAATTCAACATTGTTACCGAAAATTTATATTTTTATTTTGTTTTAACACTTTAAAAACCAATCGATCTATTTATAGATTGCAGAGCATTTATGCTTTGGTTATATTAAAAAATTCGAACTTAAGATCGAGTTTGGAAAATATAATATTTTTTTTCTTTAATATAAAATTATATTTCAATATACATAATTGCCTTAAGGAGTTGCTTAATGACGGGCATTGTTTAGAATTTCAAAAGAAAAATTTTTATATTTTCAATCGATTAAGCTATTCTCTAATATTCGAAGATAATTTCGAAATCTTTTAGTACATTCTTTTAGCATATTAAGAATTTGAAACTATTATGAATCATAAATAAGTAATAAACTCTTGTTATTAAAATTCAATTGCAGTCAGTTTTAAACGCAGTTTCGCATATAATTCGGATATATGATTATATTTCGAATTTCATATTATAAGTTTTTAAAAAGATATGAAATAATTATTTCAGTTTTCTTAAATTGTTTTTAAACATTTTTAGTTAATTTCGAATATTCGAACTTAAGTTCGAAATTTTTTATACTGCATTTTTTGCTTTAAAATCATTGAAATTTTGGTAATTTGGAATATTAGTGCTTTAGGTAAATACCGGAAAGTTCGAATTTAATTGAATTTGTAAAATAGAACATTCTAGAAATTTATAAATAAAAAATCGTTTTAATTCCTAGTGAAGATTTTGGGTAATATTTCATAATTTTTGTTACACTGTGCTTTTAAGATTTATGCATTGAATTTTTTTATAAACTTGTTTTTTGGGAAATCATACAATTTTTGCTTAATTATATTGAAACCGTTTCGATAATTTAAACTTATTGTTTCGTTTCCAAATTATAAAACTTTAAGCTAAATTTCTAAATTATAAACTTTGCTTTATCACAATTAAAGTTTGAAAGTTTTTGTTTTGTTTTTTTGCTTTTTTAAATTAAGTAAGTTACTTATTTTAACTATTAACAGAGTTTGATTTCTTTTATATTAAAATTATTTAGAAACTACATAAAAATTCTCAACTAAACTAAAAGTTAAGTTTTTTTTTTTGGTTCTAAAATATTTTTTAAAATAAGATTTTAATTAAAACTAACTTTTTATTAAAGAAATGTGATAAAATACAAAAGAAATGTTTAATTAACATTTTTTTAATTTAATTATTTTCAGTATTTGTTTTTATTTATATTTTGGTTTAACGATTGTCTTTTTTTAAATATTATTTCATAAATTTTATCTATTTTTTGTTTCTGTATGAATAACGAGTTTTGTATGAGAAGTTGTACTGTACGATAAAAACAATTTGAATTAAAAAAAAACTCTCTAGTTTGTTTTTTTATACTCATTTTGTGATAACGATTCTTTGGAAATTTTAACTAAATTGATTAACTAAGACTATATTTGATAAAAGGTAAATTAGTTCAGGTCACAAGGAAAATTTTTGATAATTGAGTTAATAGTAAAATATTTCTTTTTAATGTTGTAAAGCTGACAAATAACAAATTAAAAATTTATCTGAGCAAATTATATGCACGTGTATTTGGAGCTTAAGTTTGCCAAAGTCCCATTAATGAGTAGAGAAAGCGAAGGACAAAGTTCTCTGTATTCTTTGCTATATTGTTGTTTACTAAGAGTTTACCTATTCTCAGCTTTTTAGTTGCATGACTTTCACTATGGGCCTAGTAATCAATCTTTTTGATAAACAATAAATTTTATCTCTTCGGCAAATAAAGAATAATAATTATTAAATTGAAACAAAATTTAATATGATATTTAAAAAAGAATTATACGGTACAACAAATAAAACAATTTTTTTTTTTTCAAAATAACAAATTTCTCATCACTGATTCTGGCAAACAGACGACCGACCACTCTTTTGAATTATACTCGGAAGTCTTGTAAACCTTAAATTTAAAATATATAAAAATGTAAAACACTAAGAAGAATAGTTCTGTGTGTGACATTACGGCCCCCTCTAAGCCTTTAGTGTATGGGTCCTTTTTTGTCCCTTTCCTTAGAGAAGAGTCTAAAACTTCCCCTAAACTAGCGATTTAACGTGCTAAAGTTATTTGCGCTAATATTTTAGTTTAACACACTAAAGCTTAAAATTCAAGTTCAATGAGAGAAATAAGTAAAAGTTAAAGGAGTATTTAAGGGTTAATTTTGTAAATTTTTGATTTTTTTTCTAGTTCCATATTATTGTTATTAAGGTGATTTAGTATCACTAAGCTTAAACTATTGGAACTGTAAACATTCACTGATTTATAATCAATTAAAATGAGTAACTGCGAAATTAACCCTTAAGCACGTGTTAAATATTAACTTATTTTCGTTGTTCAATTTGACTATTGAACTTTGGTATCTTTAAAGACTTATAGCAGAATATTCTGAACGATATTTTTGTAGGATACATTAGCCTGTGTAGATCGCATTGCTAGAGGAGTGTTAGCTTCTTTCATTCTGGAAAAAGTGCAGAAAAGACCCTTTCAGCTTAGTGTAAGAGGGTTAAAATGTTTTACGAAAAATTTTCCCAAGAATTTTACCCCAAAAAAACTGATCACTTTCTCTACCTAAAACATAAGGATCGCAAGAATTCTTTTATCGCTTAATTAGAACAATGGGTAAAAGATGGGAACTTTAGCTCCAACTAAAATAAACCACGAGCCCCCAACCTCTACGGCATTGAAGCTTAAATATTTATGGTATTTTTTTGGAGGTTTCTCTGTACAAGAATCAGCTGTTAGGAACTTGATAAATTAATTTTTGTGTTTGTTTGTTGTTCAGTGTTGCTTTTCTATTAACAAAATATTTGGTTTAGGTTTATGTCTAACAATTTATGCATTTCTTATGTCATGTAATAGATTTTTTGTTTTATTTATAATATTTATTGCTTTTTTTACATTCATATATATTTTTTTATATGATAATATTTCTTTCGAATTTTTTTTTTAAGTTAAATTTTTAAGTTTTACTGAAAAAAGGACGGGTGGCAAAACACAAGTTTTATTTCAGTTTTTTTTTGTTTCTTTCTTTAATCTTTTTTTTTTAAATTTCTGGTTTCAATTAGTTTTTTAATATAATTTTTTTTGCTTAATTTTTTTTTTGTTGGTTTCTTTTGTTATGGCAGTAATTGTGTACATTTTTATTTGCTGTTTAAAAAGTGCTAGAAATTTTTTACATAAAATCAATGAAAGTAAAAAACTCTAAAAGCATATAACATGTAGTCCAGAGATGTAAACTGCTTGAGTATGGACAGTTAACTCGAAGAAAGCCTTTGGCGAAATTTTATATGAATTTAATTTTAATGATCTTGAAAAGTTTTCGTAAGTTTCGGCATTTTGTCTTTGCTTTAAAAATCACTTTGATGGGCGGCAGGCAAAATAGACCCCCAGGAAATAACATCCCAAAAATATATGTACATATGAAATAATACCCATTATTATTTAAATTTGTTTTTGGGTTATTTCCTGAGTGGCTGGCTATTGCCTGCCGCCGCTGTGATGTAATTTAGCAAAGACCAGTTTTAATAGTTTTAGACACAAACCAATTATCGAAGACACAACACACATGATTGCCTTCCGTAAGCGATGTATTGTTTTTGTTTTCTTTTCAATCGATTTTAGTTTCTTTCTAATTCTATTTTCTTTAATCTTTTAAAAATCCTTTTTGCAAACTTAATTTAAGAATTCAATTTTACCGCCTTTGCATTCTTGCAGTTTTTTTTATCCCTAAAACTATTTCGTTTTTATGCATTTCAAATAAGAAAAAACCGTCCTAAAAATTATATTGTAATTAAAATATTTGGTTTTTTTTTCTTATATGTATTTGCAATTATCACACATATTTGGTTTTGTAGTGGCTGCGGTTTGGATTAAAATTATTTAAATTTGTTTGAATTTTTTCGTTTTTTTTTTTTTGTAACAATAATGCAATAACAAAAAATGTTTATCTAAAGTTTTTTTTATCAAATATTTAACTATCTTAAACTTTAGTAATTACTTAAGGAGTTTAACAAAGATATTAAATTAACTTCCCGTCAGTTTTAGGGAAAGGGGATATTTGGAAAACATAGAATTCTTATATGAGGGTTAATTTTTGTTCTATAAATTAAGAGCGAAAAATCGTAAGCAATATGCTTTTTAATTATTTTATCTAAAATATTTCAATGCGTTTTTTGTTATCAATTTAGAGTAGAAATAGAATGTGGCGGATATGGTGGCGTCAATATTTACTAAGTTTACAATTGTCATTTTACAATTAATTTCTCTAATAACAAAGCAAAAGCGATGGAGTGAAAAATAGTAGAAAAATACAGAGATCGCTCGATCGATCGAAATCCGCTACGGTTCCAGGTAACATGCTGCAACGGAAACTTTTTCAGATGTGCCTTTGATTCCGGTGCGAAATCAAAATTTAATTGGAGACCGATACCATTACGGTTTCACCAGAGTGGAAATGGCCTTGGGTTTCACATTATTGTGAAAATCGTTTCGGAGCCGCAATTGCTGGCACTTCGGAAACCGTTGCTTAAAAGAGCGAGTACGGATACCACTGCAATTTCGTAGCCGAAACCGATTCGCATGCACTTCAAAACTGTGTGCGGAAGTCCAAAATCGAATTCACACAATATTTGTCCACCACAAGCGCAACTTGATTGATTATTCAACTCTTATAAATAAATTTCTATAAGTGTCTCTAATAAATAAATCAAGAGAGCGAGAAAGATTACAATAAATGACCAAAAACAAAAAATGTGAAGCCGATCTGAAGAAGAAAACTTTTGTAGCATGATATTTTTTTATAAAAAGCTGAAGCCTTTCCTGACACATGGTTCATTTCCCAGTTTGTGAGTACTACTGTCAAGAAGTACGCCATGAGTTTAAGCGTTTTCTATTATAATTAAGAAAATAAAAAAGGATATTTGGAAATCTTTACAACTTAACATTCTTAACATTTCGTTTCTATAAGTGTTTCTCGGTTAAACAAAAACCAAAAAATAGAATTAATATTATTGTTCAAAGCTGCTATTGTCCGACTGATGGCGTACTAAAATTTTTGGCTAGAGAAACTCTCTTTTCGTACGTCCTCCAGCACTGCTGCTGCTGCTAATGGCAGCACCAGTTGTTAAGCTAATTGTAGGCGT
Organism: Lypha dubia; assembly: GCA_947311025.1. Classification (NCBI taxonomy): domain Eukaryota; kingdom Metazoa; phylum Arthropoda; class Insecta; order Diptera; family Tachinidae; genus Lypha; species Lypha dubia. Next base: position 3,453,121 of record OX371262.1, on the reverse strand, counting down.
GGTTATTGTGGTGGTTAACGGCGCCGAAGCGCTACTTGAAGAGGCTGCTACCGTTGTTGCTGGCTGGGCGACTAATGGGGAAAGTAGTTCTTCTTCCAGCAAACGCTGTTGTTCGGGACTTTGAAGAACGGCACTAGTAGCAGCAGCTTGAGCATGGGTTTGCTTGGGAGGCGCTGGTGCTTTTCTGCTCTTCGAACGCCGCTTTTTAAGCATAAGAGGACCTAAACCGTTGCCACCCGTCGACGTGACCATTTGCATGGGATTCAGCAGGTTGGATGAGCCAGTTGCTGCTACAGTAGTGACCGTAGAACCGACCGCTACTGTTGCAGCTGCACCCGTAGACGCTGGAGCAGCGAATGCACCGGTTGCACCCACACCAGCACCACCAACTACACCGATGGGTGGTGTGGGTGGAGCTGTAGATATTGTTATGACAGTATCGGCGGCCGGTGTGGTAGCGGTGGAATGTGTTGCTCCACCTTCTGGGCGTCTACCAACTAAGCCCACCGAGCTGCTGCCACTGGCCGCTGTAGTCGTTGGCGTTGTTGAGCCACACACACATATTGTGTCATCGGCTGGTGTTGTCTGGCCTGAGGAATCCTGTTGCAGTCTCTTCACCGCTTCCGTTAGTAAATCCTCGATGCGCCCAATACGCTGCTGCATGCGTTGCAATTCGAGACGCACATCCACTTTCAAGTCCAAGACCGTGGCTATTAGATCTCTTTGCGCTAAAGTGGGTGGCTGTTCTCTGAGTCCTGTATCGTACGTATCGGAGGTGGTGGCACGCGATGAAGCCATTTCTATTTGGCGCTCTCTTTCTAAGGCCAAATTACGTTCTTTGGTTGAGAGAGCGGCGAGTACAGTTGCTGGAGTACTACTGGTGCCTTCCATAACGACTACACGACTTTCACGGCTGGGCGGTGATGAATCTACTTCACCGCCTTCGTCTATGGTATCCTGGCGTGCCAAGGTGGCTTGGCTCGCTTGTAATTTGGGAGCTTTTGGAAAAACCTGTAAAGTGTTAAGGGCGAAAAGAGGAAGAGAGAGAGAGAAAAAGAAAACCAAGCAAACATACATACACACGCACGCATGTAAAAATACATACCAGAAAATAAGAAGAAGAATTAGGATATATTATACAAAATAAAAAAGGAAGATAAGGTTAGAGAGAGGGAGACAGAAATTAAAAAAAATAATTTAACGAAAGTTAAATTATAAGATTAATAAGATAATTATTAATATTTTCACGTTATAAGAGCGGTAGAAAAATTGCGAAAGAGAGAGAGAGAGAGAAAATTATAATATTAGAAAAAGATTAGAAAGTGTTTAGATACGCATCAATCACATTCATCCAGTTATTTGAAGAAATTTATCATCGATCGGCAGCACACAAATATTGAAAAGTGTATTTTAGTTTTTACAGTTTCAATTTAAACATATTTTTTGTTTGTTTTGGTTTTCAATCCATGTGGAGTCCCAAGAAGATTTTTCGTTGTTTAGTTTTTTATTTTTATTATAAAAAAGTTTTATTTTTTTTATTGCATTTTAATCATGTCAAATCAATAAATTTGTTTCAAAATGCAGAAAGAAGGCAAGCAGGCAAAAGGGAAAAACGAAGTATTTCATTATTTAAAAGTGTAGTTGTAAATTGTTTTCTTAATAAATATAGAATTTTTTTCAATTATATATTGAAAAATGTAAAAAAAAACAACGCTAAGGACTAATTTTTCACAACCCAAAGACAAAAAAAACATGAAATCTAAATAAAGGAAAATTTAAAAGGCTTCTTCTCTGTTTTGAAAAAAAAAATTAATTATATAAAATTCGAGTTCTGCAATTCTGCAATAAATAGGGGGCATTTTATTGATTTTTCCTGTTCGGTTTTAAACTTTCACTAAAGATTTACAAATTTAATGGAAAAATAAAAATTGCCTAACATGAAAAATGTTTATTTACTGCCCGTTCCGCGATGTGGACAGAGTTCTTCCTTTCTTTCGTACAATTACATTTAAAACGAGACAAATTCACACAAGCTGGTCGGTCTACCCTTAATTTGCGTTAAAAATACAAACGGCGAAATTTCGTTCTTGTCTTAATTGTAGTTTTAGGACAGAAAGAACTCTATCCATATTGTGGAACGGGAAAAATATTTCAAATAATTGAAATTAAAGACAACAAAATTTAAATACCTGAAAGCTGGTTTAATTAAACTTAAATGAGAGCTACTTTAAAGAATAATAATATGGCAGGATCACACTGAATCAACAATTCAAAAAAATAATTGTGGCAAAAAAAAAAACCCAACTTCAATAAAAAAAATTTAATTGGCCTATAAATAGAGGATCTGATTTTTAAAATCGGCCAATCAGAGCTATTCGATATTAAAATATTTTCGATATTTTTTTTTTCTAAGGGGGAGGGAATAAATAAAAAATTATGGGACTAAGCTTCAAGAACACTAGTTCAAACAAAAAAAAAAAAGGAGTTTGAAAATTTGGGTTGTGTGGAAACGACTTGCCTTGATTTCCAAAAAAGGAAGAGTTTTATAGGACCAAATTGCTAACAACACAAAAATTATAAAAATTTCTCTATAAATCCAAAAGGTTTTCGAACAATCAATATTTTAGGGGAACTAATGTTACCGCGGTTTTATAAAACCCCCTGATTTTACAAAACCCCATCAAACAAAAAAATTGTGAAAATCGTTTAATAAATGATAAGAGTTATGAAGGTTCAAACCTTACAATATACTCCCTGAAACCATCTTCTTTTTTTCAAGTCAGTTTATGGTTTCAACGAATTGCTTATTGAATTTGACTTAATAGTACGTTAAATCAATGAAAAGTTTCGTTGAAAAATAACAACATTATATATTTTCAATGAACCATTTTATATTGCACTTCACTTGAATACTTTCTAGGATAGTGAAATTTATTGGATCTTAAAATAAAAGGAATCTGTGTCAGCTCATAAAACCGATTTTCACTCTTCCAGTAATGGTACAGAGAACACCTTTTAAATTTCCCTTGCGGCTGTTTAAACTAAACACAAATTGTAATTGAGAAAAACTAAAAATACAGATTTCAAATAAAAACTTTTAAAATAAAAGAATTTCGTTTTAAAGTTTCAGTTGCAAAAATCATATTTGATAATAATGTTATTTGAATTTTGTATTATTAAATTAAGTCAATTACTTTATTGCCTTGTCCACCATTGCTACTCGAAGTACTACTCTGCCTCGCTTGTGCGGCAGTGCTTTCACGCAGACTTTCACGGGCACTCAAACTTCTCGAAACGGCTACTTTGGCGCTAGTATCGCTAGCTGAATCGACACTTGAACTGCCCAAAAGGCGTCCCCATTTGCTAGCACGTGTACTACGTGCAGATGGTGGACCAGATGATGGTGATGGAGAGGGTGATGTGGTGGGTGCAACAGCGGTGGTTACTATACGTGAATCCTCGGTTAATGTTAATTTGGCAGGTAACTTCTTTTGAATGTTGCCCCACATTAAACGATATTTTTGAATTGTAAACCACAATCAATTGTCAGGAACGTGGTAATGAATAGGAGTTGTTTGTTATCGAGTAGGATGCGGTACAGAATACAGAATGAATGTTTATTGGTTGGTTGGTTGTGTGGAAGAAGAGGGAAATGAAAATATGTATTTTTTTTAAGGAGTGTAGATTTCATTTCAGTTGTTATGAGTTTTTTGATTATTTGGTTGTAGACACATATTAAGCCACATTTAGATTAACATTTAAGTGTGAATATTGTTTTTTTTATTTTTTTTTTATATATATTTATTTGTTTATATTTGATTTATTTAGCATTTTTAAAGAAATAAAAAAAAAATAGACAAAAAGAGAGAAGACAACAAGCATAAGTACATATGTTGATATAAAAATATATATAGATATTTTATAGAAACATTTTAAACACATTACAAACAACACATATAACAAAATTTAAAATTTTGTTTAACGCCACCTAAAAGTATGCCACAAAAATTCTTTAAAATAAAATAAAAAAAAAAATCGTGCAAATGGGAAGTCTGTACGAGGGCGGATTGATATTGAAGCTACCTAAGTAGGAAAAAAAATTTTTTTTTTCAAAAACCATTTATTTCTCAACATACTCGAAGTCTCCTTTTAGCTCAATACTTAGTAAGACGATATTCCAACTTTTTTATACCATCTGAATAATACGATTTCGGGCACCCCTCAAAATACGCGTTAGTTACGGTAATCACTTCTTCGTTTGAGTTGAATCTTTTTCCTGCGAGCCATTTTTGCAAGTTTGGAAACAGGAAAAAGTCACTAGGAGCTAAATCTGGACTATAAGGTGGATAATCAACCAATTCGAAGTGTATTTCACGTAATTTTAGCATCGTATCTAATGCTGTGTGAACCGGTGCGTTGTTTTGAAGAAAGAGCACTTTTTTCTTGTTTAAATGTGGTCGTTTTTTTCTTGATTGCATCAATAAATTGATCCATAATGCACGATAATACTTTCCTGTGATTGTGGATCCTTTTTCAAGATAATCGATGAGCAATATTCCGTATGTTTCCCAAAACACAGTGGCCATAACCTTGCCAGCCGATTTCACTGCCTTCGCCTTCTTCGGAGCACTTCCACCAGCTTCCACTCATTTTTTCGATTGATTTTTGGTTTCAGGTGTGTAGTAGTGGACCCACGTTGCATTAACAGTTATTAATCGGCACCAAAAATCAACAGGATTACGCTTTATCATGTCCAAACACCGCTGTGAAGTGGTCTGTCGAACTCGTTTTTGTTCGACACTGAGCAAACGCGGCAGCCATTCGATAGCCGGAACCATGCCAATAGCTTTTTCATATGCAAATGTTCATGCAAAATGTTGAACACACGTTCATATGATATGTTTTCAACAATCTCACGTAACTTGACTCGGCAATCATTCATAACGATATCGAGGATTTTCTTGATATTTTCTTCAGCAACCACCTCTTGTGGCCTTCCTGTTGATGGTATTGTTGCAGTGCTTGTTCGGCCGTGTTTAAATCCAGCAATCCAATATTTTACCATGTAATCTGACGGAGCAGACTCACCGTAACGTTTATCGAGCTTTTCTTTTGTCTCTTTCGCCGTTTTCCCTTTCAAATAATAGTGTTTAATAACTGCACGAAATTAGCTTTTTTGCATTTTTCAAGAAACACAAAAGTTGCTTACTTCAAACGACTACAACAAATAAACTTATCGATGAATTTGGGTGAAATTCTAACAGCTGACGTTTGACAGATCGCAATTTCTAGAAAAAAAGTTTTTGTGTTCGTGCTGCCATCTAGCGGCAGGTAGCTTCAATATTTATCCGCCCTCTTATATATATAAATAAATTGAGTTCTATTTCTATTTCAGTTAGCTTCTATGACAAGCGTATGCAGAGGAGGAGAGAAGCGATATACCCTTTTTCAATACATTTAATATATCGAGGTCTTCTATTGAGTTTTTAAAAGAAAATTTTCTATTCCTAATGGAGCCACGTCTGATGTTAACAGTTAAGCTGCCCTTTAATAATTCTTCAGTTGCCCATATGTTTCGGTGAAGATCTAGTTAATTTCTACTGTAGTTCCTTCTTGCAAGAACTGCTGATCTCTGATGTTGGAAACTAAAATATACCATGACCGTTCTTTTCGTGTCTAGTAAGCCACTCTATAGATTGTAGGGACATTATGACATCTATTAGAAGGATCGATATTCTATATTCAGGCTAAGGAGAGCCGAATTTTGCATACGAAACATACAAAGTCATCATTTATTTAAACAGTAATCGGTAAAGTGAGAGGCGGTAAGACTACTCAAAGATAATAAGAGTGTATGGGCATAGCAAAACTAAAGGATAAAAAGTGAGCACTTATCGTATCATCTTACGAACAGAGATTTGCACGAGTATCGGTAGCAAGAATATTGAAGAATTATATACAAGTCATATTGAAGTGTACTTGAAAACATCAGTGATTACTCTTCCCAGGCAGCAGATCTCCCAAAACTAAAGGTACGGTCACATCTGACAAACATTTGCCCAAAAAAGCGTAACCACTAAATACCAATGAAAAAATTTTTAATTTATGCATTTATTTATTATGTTAAACAGGTTCCAAAAAGATTGGATTCTATTACATTTTCTACAAATTATGTATGAAATTCTTTTACGTAACAAACGCCCGCCTAAATCAAAAGTTATTCATAAGTATTTAGTGGTTACGCTTTTTTGGGCAAATGTTTGCCAGATGTGACCGTACCTTAATATTGAAGATTTCCTGAATAGCCAGAACAAATAACATCAATGCTCAAGCGGACACTAGTCGAGCAGGAGCCTAATAATTGCTCCCAATATACTTTTTTTATACAAACAAAACCCTCGAAGAAATCAGCTTGGATTCCAGGCTCCTTATCCGGACCCAAACCGGCAACTTCCGGACTACCAGACTAACATTGATAGACTATAGGTAAACCTAAAGAAGACCTCAAAAACTCCAAACACAACGAATTTGATCTGGATTAAGCCCCATATAGGGACAAAATAAAGTCTGGTTGAAGTCAAGGCTCCCAAAGATCCTACCATATGGTCAGAATTATCTTTCAACTTAATGCAGTCAACGTAGTTTTTACATGTAAATCATGAATTCTTGGGTGGTCGAACGCTATTCAGTATTTTATTATTAGAGAAAATTTTTCCTTCTCTTCCCACTTCACACATTAAAATAACAGAAAAATTATAAATAATTTATAATACAATTTAGATAAGCAAAATTTAATTATTGTATATAAAACGTTTAATTACCAAACCTGTGTGAGACAATTTATGTATAAAAAAGTATGCATTTGATGAATCTATTTATAGAATCAAATTAATATTAATTTGAAATGTTGGCCAAACCACTAGAGCACAAAAAAGACTAAAACTAAATTAATTTAAATCAAAAGTAAACCACATTAAACATCAAACATATTCACAAAAAATGTTTTTGGGTTTTTTAAATAAAAATAAAACAAGATTTAAAGAAACGCAAAACGCATTTACAAAACAGTGACAAACAACATGGCGAAAAATATAAGAAAGGAATTATTACACAACTCACCTTGCTACGATCCACATCAATGGCTTCTGGAACAACACCTCCACCGCCTGTGGGGGCTCCACCACCTTTTTCTACATCGCTTTGGGCGGAAACCGGTTCCTTTGGACCGGTTGTCACTTGGGGCGTCCGACGAAATTTGGAGAAGATCTTACGTACAAGATGATCTTGATTTTGAGGCAATTGTGGCTCGTTTTTACGCTTTTCGGCCAATTCTTTTTCGCGTTTCACATCCGCCACCTTGCGAAAAATCAATCGATGCCTGAGATTATAAGTGAGCACTAAATTGCGGGCAAAACTATTGGCAAATGCCGAATAAAAGTCGAGGACTTCGAGTAATTTATCACGTTTGATGGCATGCAAATCACAATAGGTAAGGGCACGCACATTGGCCGCACTTTGGCCAACGGCAGAATCCTTCCAGAATTGGTCACCAAAGACGTCACCTTTGCCTGTTGGAAAACCGCAAAAAAATATTAAAAAAATAAATAAAAAAAATCCATTAGGGAACTCAATGCCGTCCCTCTCTCTCTCTTTTAACTCACCCAATATCGCCACAACTTCATCGTCCTGTATAACTTCCAATGAACCCGTCACTATGAAACACAAACTGTCTATACTTTCTCCAGTATGATACAGCAAATCACCCGGTGCCGAATGTGACATCATAAAGTGCATTGCCAGCGCCCTTAGACAACCATCCGATGCGAGACGAAATGCTGGATGCTCGTTAAATACTTTGCGATTTAGATGAACACATATATCAGCCTTCATATCTTTCGGACAATAGTTTAGTACCTGTGAAATGAATTTGTTGATTTTGTTTTTTTTTTTTTATTTTATTTTTTTAATGCTGATTTGTTTTAGGTTTTTTTTCATGAGATTTCCAAAAAATTTTTTTCTTGTCATTAAACTCATATACTAAATTTAATATTATTTTCATGCGTTTATTTCTTTATTTTGTACAGATTAGTTTGAGGTTAAAAAGAATATTAAAATATTTGTATATTAGTTTGTTGACTCGGTAAACACGACACGCAGTTTGGAATTCAGGTCATTCTGAAGTGTTAATTTATTGTGAGAAATATATGAACAGCGCTACGTCTGATTTCTATATTTTATTGTTGGCAATTTCACTGGCGTAAAACTTTTGAACGGTTTTCGTTTAAGTCGAGTTTTAAATCGGCTTTAAATCAATTTCAGAAAAGTAACACATTCAATTAAAATAAAGAATTTGGTGTTAAAAATAAAAATTAATTTCATTATATTTTCTAGTTCTAGTTCTAGTATCAAATCTATTCTATTACTAAGAACTAATTTTGATAGGAAGAAATTTCTCATCTCTGATCTACTGCTTCAAATGAAACCTGAGATTTTAAACGCAGGAGAAATTGCCGTCATTAACAATTTTACCAAGAGGGAACGCGAAAGGATGGACAACAATATTTTGAAATCAAGTAAAGAAATTAGTCTCGTTTTAAATAATACTCTGCTCTGCTTTTCTAGTGGCATCGAATTTTCTCTCTTTACCAGCTCTCTCTCTCTTTACACCGACAGCTGCTCGGAATTAATGCGGATTAAGCAGGAACTTTATGACCATTTTAAGTAGATGTCAAGGAGGTATAAAATAACTTTGGCAGATTCACAAGCATTTTTAAGATCCCTGCAGTAAAGGAAGGACCAGTGACGGGTGTTGACACTTACTTGCATAGATCCTCCATTCTAAGTTCACGTTGAGCTAAGCAGAGTCCTCCTTTTTACCTTGATGGTTCTGGTAGCAAATCTTCTTGTGGCGATGACATACAGTGGAAATGCGGAAAACGCCAAGATATGCAGATGAAACAAAATTTGGGGTCAAAAGAGTAACGAGTCGAAATGAAATCACCTCGATAAAATGAAGATCACCACAAGGCCGAATGTGAACAGACAATAAAGAATTTATGAACTAAAGGTATATGAATCAGCATTAAAAACGAGAGGAGCACAGCCTTCTTTAGATCGTGAATGTGGAGAAGCAGGAAATAGACTAACAACGTCGGCTTGGTGGATAGGTAATAATACTAGCCTAGTCTAGAGCTTGCTGGTTCGATTCCGGGCAAAGTCTCTGGGTGTTTTCTGCGGACAAGATAGTAGATAGAAAGTTAATCCGGTTCATGTGAAGCAATATAAATTTTTGACTAACCAGCAGCAAAGTATTTTAAACGGCGTTAGAGTTCAATTGAAGTAACCACAAAGAAATGGATGGCGTAGACTTTCGATGGCGCAACGAAGTTAGATTCTGTATCGTCTCCAGTTAGGAGTCGTTCCGCTAAAAGATACTCAAAGTTGATGTGGGTCACAAGAACGCCTTGAGAGTTGACCCGTAAACCTTGAAATAATAAAGAGGTTTCAGCATGACAGCTCTAGATCCTCTAAACCGGCTTAGAAACGAGAATAAAAGATTCCTATTTCGCATACCGATGATTTGGGATGAAACTAGATAAGTTTCGACGAAATAGAAACCAATTTTAGAATTAAAAAGCTATCGAGGTGATTTCAAATTAGCTCGGTAGATTGAAAAGTTAGAACACGACCTTGAGAAAGGTTAGCAAAGTGGTTTACCAGTGACGATATCGTGGAAGTCTTTATTCGGTTGCTGGTTGTTTTGCTAGACAATTTTTTTTTTATAAAGACAACTACACACTTAAGGGTGAAAAGGTAAGATGAAAATAAAGTCATTGTCAGCCCTAAATAACCCTGAAAAAGTTGACAAATTAGTTTGACTGGTTGACGAGGGTAGACACAACGTTGGAAATTTAGTTGTTACGAACATGAAAAGGTGACTGGCGACAAGTATTGGTACTCAACCCTCAAAGGTGATCAAAAGCCATACGCGATAATATGAAGAGAGAAACTTTGATTGCAAACGACTCGAAGGCATCGTAGTTAACCCACCGATACCAGAGGAATCTAAAATGTCGTATTGTATATTGTATTCATCCAAAAGTTAGAACTGTGAAGAACTTGTTTGGACTGTACGCATACTAGATGAGAAATAAAAAAAGGGTTTATTACAAATTCCAGATGACTGAATTAGTGGAAGAACACTGAGAAGAAAATGTTTGCAGAATGTGAATGTAGGAAGATGAGATGATAGAACATATACTGTGCAAATTTCCAGACCTGACTGACAAAACTTTCATGCGAACTTAATTTTAAAGAGAGTGTCAGGAACTGGAAACTTATATTGGTTGCAAAATACTAACAATTGACAACAAGGCATCACTAATATCTAAAGTAAACCTTGGAGATGGCGTAAGATTAAGTGATCGTAAGATTTGTCGACAGCACGATAGACTAAGCCAGTCACTAAGAACCAAAGATTGCTCAAAATGAGCCGAACAAAGTACTGCGTATGATGTGTTTTAGAACTTAGTCCATCTTTTGAAACCTAATTTCTCCATCGCCTTGGTTTTTGAAAGTTTTAAATAGTGGAAGATATGTTTTAAGGTACATATGAAACTTAAATAACGAAGGCGAAGCTCACTACGATCATGCTACCAAATTGAGCAACATCGAAATGATTTAAATCTATCCTAATCCATTCATAGGAAACTAACAACCCGATATTTAGATTACATTTCCAATGCAATTTGTTATATTGTGAGTTTTCTCTTATGTTGCAGCCTTATTTTGATAATTTTTTCGTGGCTTAATCTAAATTAATTAAACCGGGAATTGCACTAGAATCTAAAGAGCCAGGCATAACTAAAAACAAAAAATAAAGAAAACCAAGTCATATAAAAGCAAAATATATCAAAACTATAAGATATTTAAGTTATTTAAAGAACTAAAGTTTTTCTTTTCATTTATTCCCCACCACTGTTCATATATTTCTCTCGCTAGATCTTTCATGTTTTGCAAAAATTTTAATCGATTTTCTTTTATTAAAGGCACAAACTATAGTCATCGAAAATGGTATAAAGGCAGTGTTAAGTAGTTTAGTTTTGTTTTGTTTTTTTTTATGAAAATATAAAATTTCAATTAATAACACTAACACTTATGAGATATTTAAAATTTTCAATATTTTTAAACCAAATCTACATTTTTCCCCATTGACAATTGTCTAAATAAATTTTACTTTTATTTAAAAAAAATTTGGCTTAAAATTTCATCTAATAGCAAAAATTTGACGGACGCTTTTCGTATGGCGCACGGATTTAGACTAAACAAGATGGATGGACAATCTAGCACTACCTGAAAACGATTGAATTAGCTTTTTACCTTTATTTGAAGAGAAAAAGAAACGGAAAGAGAGAGAGAAAAATGAAAAATTAAAAATAATGAAAAAATTATTTCAAACAAAATGCAAGAAATATTTTAAAGCTTAGAAAATTTTGCATTAAAGTGAAAAACTAACTAACAAAAATAAAAGCTTTGGACAGCTTTAATCTCTTAGTATCAGAGTGAAATAGTGAGATAAAAAATATTATAAAAGTACTAAAGGATTTAGGGAGTTAAAGGCAATTTTTTACAAGTTCTAGCAATGCTGATAATTTCCAGCAATAAAATATTTATATTGGATAATATATGTTTGGGACAAATATGTAATTATAAAAAAGCTTAAGATAGCAAAAACGTACATTGAAAAAGGGGTTTTAAAAGTGATGGGCATTGATAGAATGTATAATTCCAAAAAAATTTATTATATTAAAAAGCTTAAAAAATTAAATAAAATCAGTACAAATAACTAAATAAAATATTTGAGAATAAAAAAAAAAGCTTTTTTCCGAAAAATGCCAGGAATTATAAATTAATGATAAATTTTTGCATACCTTTTGATAAACAAAATAGTATAAGAAAAATCCAAACAATAAACAAAACAAAATTGATAGTAAAGCTTTAAATTACTTCATTGGGAATATAAGTATACATTTAAAGCTCTTTAATAATAAAATTGTTTAGGTGAAAGTTCGGTAGAGGGTTAACTTTTGCTGACGTTTGAGCGAAGGTTCTTTTTTTAAGAATTTATGGGTAAATTATGAAAAAAAAGAGGTTTTAAAATGTATTGCTAAAGAAAACAAAATTTTGTTATAAAAGTTTTAGAATGTTAAACGTAAAATTAAACTACTAAATACAGAAAGATACACTTTATAAGTTTTAAAGAAATAAAAGCAAAACAGGATCTAAAGACTACTAATGCTTTTAAAAATTTTAGCATAAAAAGACGCAATAGGTCTCTACCTTTTTTAGTTTTTAGTTTAAAGTTTAAGAAAAAATTACAAACTAAGGTATTTACTAAGAACTACAAATTGACTTGAAAACTGTACATATATGTATACATAAATATATATATATATATATTTTCAGAACTGTTTTTAGAGCTTCTAAGTAACCTAAAATCTTGACGAAAAAGTTTAAAATGGAAATTTTTTAATTTTTTATTTGTGAAAACGTATACGTATTTTTAAGCTTTCAGATGTACCAGCGCTTAACGCTATTGTTAAGATCTGAAAAAAAACAATGAATTGTAAGCCTTTTCTAATGTGTCTTTAATTCTAGTTCTGCAATAAGGTAATTTACACTAAAAATTTTTGAGCATTTATTATTATATAATTTAGTTTGTAACCCTCAAAATTAATTTTAAAAATTTTTTAAATAATTATTAATTAAAAAAGCTTTTTTAAAATATTTTTTTTAATTCTGTGAAATTAATAAATTAAAAAGGTAAATAGAGTAAGAAAGAAAAAAATTAAAGCTATAACATAAAAAGCTTTAAGCTATTTGTGGAACTATAAGACTTTCTTCTAAGGTTATGGTTATATAGCTTATTTATTTTTATAATAAATTAAAGCTTTCAAATCTAGTAAATAATGGATTTAACCAATATATTAAATTTAGCTTTCTAACAAAACTATTTAGTGAATAAAAACGATTAAAAGAAAAAAAAATTGTGATTAGCTTTTTGAAGCTTTTTGCTATTGATTTTATTTGGATGAAAATATTAAAAATGCTTTTCATTTAAATGAATTATGCCTCAATACTTGATGACTTCATATTTGGATTAGGAAAATTTTCATTTTTATTTAAAGCTTTCTAAAATGTGTATATATACAACTGCGTGTTGAGTTTTGATGTTGGTTTATTTTGGTATTTTGGTATTTTAATTGAATAAATGAGGTGTGTTAAGCAATTTTTTATTGGTAAATATGTTTGAAGTTGATATTACGAGAAAAAGAAAATGTTAAAGCTTTTATGTAAAAAGTGCTTAAAAAATTTTATAGCATTATTGTACATTAAAATTCCAAGTTTACTTCATTAAAATGTTTAAACGTCCGTCTATTTAACGCAACTTATTCTACTAACATACCTTTTCCGTATCTAGTCCTTTAGTCATGGCCCAGGTGGATACCACATAATCCATAACACGTTCACTTAAAGCTTTCGGCACTTCGTGCAATTTCATAAACTCACGTACATTATTCAGCATGTCATGATATTTAGCTGTGGCCGAAGTCATTTGTTGTATGATGGTGGTGACATGACCAAATATAGTGGCATAAAGCAGAGCTGTTATAATTTTGGAAAATATTTAAATTAAATTCAAAAATAATAACAAAATCACAAAAATATAAAAAACATATAAAATTGTTGTAAAATAGTTTGAGAATTAGTAATGATGTTTTCCTTTTTAGCAATAGTACAGGGAGAGCTTAAATTAATTTTTAAGTCTTACGTATAGAATTAAACGCAAGCTAGAACAGTAATAAAAGATCAAAGTGTTGCCTCAATTAGGAATTTTTGTAGTTTTTCTAATATACATAAAAATGTTTTGAGAACAAATTCATTTTATTAAAAGAAATACATTTTATAAATTTTATATGCTGAAAGAATTTACGGCCTATTTCACTATGTCGAAAGAAAATTTCCATATATTTTCATTCGTATAATTACATTTGAAGCAAAAACAAATTCTAAAGTTTTGTTTTTGTATCAAATGTATTTGTACGAATGAAAATAAAATTCAAAATTCTTTCGACATCGTGAAATCGGCAGTTAAGAAAAAAATTTTGAAGACTATTTAAAAAGGCAGTGAAAGGCAGTAAAATTTGTATACAGTACATTAATACGTACTATATAAAAGCTTTGAAAATAATTTAAAAAAAAGTCGACGGTAATTTACCTAAAAATTTTTTAAAAGAAATTCCAAAAAGCCTATAGTTATAAAGCGAATAGGCGAATAATTTCTGTCAAAAAATATCCTCAGAATTAAATTTAAACATAGAAAAGCTTGAATGAAAAAGAAAGATAAATTATTAAAACAAATTAGCAAAATTATAAAAAAGCTTATGAAAAGAACGAAATGTAAATCAAAGAAATACAAATTGTAATACAAAAGAAAAACTACAAGAATTATTTACGACTGTTATTAGTTCTAGCGAGCGTTACATAAAGAAATATGCGCTTGTAAATATGTAACTTATTAATATGATATGTTAATGCATACTTAAAACTGTTATAATTTATAGCTAAAACTTGGTTAGGTTATTAAAAATGGTAAGTAACTAGTTACTTAATTTTGTTTATAGACAAAAAAGTATTGGAATATGAAAATTAAGAACATTAAACTGGTATACAAAGTGTTATACGAACTGTTATACGAACTGTTATACTAAGATTGATTGTTAACACTTTAATTATTTAAGCTTAACATGCCTTTAAGACTGTTTTGAGTAATTTTTAATCATATATAAGTTGTTATCCAGTTAATGTAGAAAAACTCCTTCATATAATAATTTTTTAGCGTCCTATTCGTTAATCTGTTGCTAAGATACCTGAAATCATTTACATATTTAACTATTTTAATGACACTAATTTAAGAGGACTGACTTGCTTCCTTACTAGTTCTGACTCTGCAGTGAATTTTGGAAACCGTGATTTTTTTTAAGAATTTTAAGGCAAAAAATAAACTAATTTCCTTTACTTTCCACATATTTTAAGCATTGATAACTCAACTAATATTATTACTGCCTTAGAATATTACTGAATTTTTTCCATAAAACTTTGGCACTAAATTTAAAATTAACGCTCCTGTTAGATTGATATTTGTTATCACCTTCTTTTTCTTACCGGTTATAAACTCATACTTTTATGTACATACTTTTATTTAAATTTTCATAACCACAGCCCTAAAATTTACAAGCGCATAATTCAGTTATGTTATTCTTTAGTTCAGTGTGAAAGCGTTACTCTAGCATTTTCTATTGAACTAATTTCTACAAAAGAAATACACAAAAAAAAAATGACGCGGCAACGGAACGTGTTAAAAACACAGCACCTGCAATTATCATCATGCAGATGGTGAACACCTTCTCGTTGTCCGTCTCGGCAGCCACATTTCCAAACCCCACCTGTAAAAAAAAAATATTACATATTTATTAACGTTATATGTATTTTAAATTTATTTTTTAAAAATTTATTTTTGCCACTCTTGGCGGCACATGAAACTTACCGATGTCATGCAAGTCATGGTAAAATACAAAGCTGTCACATACATACTTTTACGAGAAGGACCATTTATCAGTTCTGTGGAATCATTGTTGTAAATATAAGAATAAGGCGATTGAGTAACATTCGCCAGTTTCCATAGCCAGCTATACTGGATCTATAGGAGAGCGAAATATTAGCAAAATTATAAATATTGAGTTAAACATAAATTATCATAGTTTCTTGTATTTACCCCATTGTCAGCATCTGTTCGGCCAATAGAATACCATATACAGGCTAACCAATGGGCCACAAGCATATAAAAGCATAACAGCAGTATCAGCATGGCAGCTCCATATTCCAAATAACGATCTAGTTTACGTACAACACGACCCAAACGCAATAGACGTACAACTTTTAAAGCACTGAAAAGTGAACCGATGCCATCTTCATCACGATCGAAGGCATTAAAGACATCGTACGGCAGGCAGCTGAGCAAATCAATGATAAACCACGATTTCAAATAATTCATACGTATCACTTTGGGATCACTAACCACTTCGCCGCCGGGGCCAACAAATGTGGTGTGGAAATTTAAAACTAGGAAGAGAAAAGAAATGCCATAAATATATTATTTGTATAAGAACAACAGCAGCCACAAAAAAATTTTTTAATCAATGTTAAGAAAATATAAAAATCTTATTAATTTTTAAAAAAATTATTTATATACGAAAACCCACTAAGCCTATTGTCGCAGTCGTTGAATATGTTTAGTGGTCGGGACATTGGCAAAATTTGTCACCCATTTGAACCAACTAGAGATTAAAGCTAAGCATGCATACCTATTGACGATATAAGTCCCATTTCTCAATTGCATTAGTAAAATTTAAATTACCTATACAATTTTCAAAAACTCAATTCAGGGACTATAACTACTGTGCGTAGTTAAGAATATTCCCATATTTATTACCCATAAGGTGGCATAGAATGCCAACTCTTCATTTGGCCATTTCCTTAAAGCTTGACTTATAAAAAACTTCTGATGTGAAAATAGAAACTCTTATACAAACGTTAAAACTCTATAGGTATGCAATAAAAAAATCTGCAAAAAATTTTTTATAATAATTAAAAAAACAATTTTTAGTTTTAATCTTTTATGCTCCTTTAAACTCTTATACTTGGTTCAACAATTTCGTTTTAAATCAGCCATAAAATTTTTGTTACAAATTAACAAAGAAATTGAGCATTTTTATTTTATTAAAGCACTCTTATACTCTTAAAATATGTATATGTATATCGGACATACACCGCAGTTTTTAAATAACTACATTTAATGATTTTATGCTGACATTCCAAAGGTGGGTTAGTGGGTAACGGAAGTCTTATACCCATATTTTAAGGTCTTATATTCGTATTATATTATAGTCTTATATTTTCCTAATGTTGTTATAAAATTGATTTATATAGATTTGTAGATATATAAAAAAAATATAATAAAGTTGATGTATAAGAAATAACTGTTATACAGATATATATAATTTTTATACAAAACTTAGCTATAGCATTTATTTTTGATTTTTTAAAGTTGGAAAGATTTTAGTTTTCTGTAAAAACAATTGCACAAAACTATTTTATGAAAAAGTAACACTCTTATACAAATCTTTAATAGCTTTAAAAATCTTTTGCATTTAAATTCTGCATAAATTAGTATTATAAAACTGTTAGAGCTATTTAAACTTTTATAAGTACATTTCTTGTAATTTTCCATTTTGTTGAAATTATTGTTAGTAAACTCTTATAATTCTTATACAAAATTTAAAACTCATTGAACAATTACTTAAGAAGTTAAATTTGTTAAAGTCAGTATTATAAAACTGTTAGGGAGAAGAGCAAAACATTCATATATGTATATATAAAAGTTAAAAGCCTTTCCAAACTCTTATACGAAAAAGTAAGTGCTTTATAACATGTTTAACTGCTTCGTTTTATTATCAAATTCAATTTTATTTGTGTTGAATGAAATGAATATATATTAGGTGACATTTTATTCGAAACCTGCTGTCTATTTTATTAAAGTGATCTGCTTATTAAATATGGATTCAGTTTTCCAAAAAAAAAAAATATATACATATGTATAAATAATATTAAGTTAAGTTTACTCACGTTTTATATTTAAAACAAAATTTGAACATAACATAAACTTGTGTACTCATATTTCACTATCAAACTATCAACTATATTATATTAAGCCAACTGCGAGTATTTGTATAATAAAATATTCATAAAATTTTATAACTTTATACAATAAACGAAAGAAAAATAACACAAAGTTTGTGCTATACTGTGCATTGTATATATACCCGTACATACGTACGTATGTATGTAAGCAGTATGCGATAAACTAGTGAAATTAGAAATATGAATTTTTACATAAATCAATTTTGAAAAGTTAAAAAGAGAAGAGTGCAGTTAAAACGTGTTGCGAAAAAAGCAACACTCCACTCTCTATTTGTTTGGTGAAAACGTCGGTCGTTATGTAATTTTAGCTGACATAAAACAGCAAAGAAGAAAATTTTTGTTTATTTTTTACAAAAATTTATACTAAAATTCTAGCCTGCACTGTCACTGTCACAAAGTGTAGAACTAGAAAATAAATATTCATTTTTATATAAAACAACTTGACTTTGAAATTTAGTCGCGTTAGATTTTTGTTAAGAGTATTTCAGTATTTGTTGCTTAAATATTAAAACTATTTTAAAGAAAGAAAGAAAAAAATTATATACTACATATGTATAAAGACTACCAGCTTGCATACTTACCAATGTCAATAAAGAATATAACATCTACAATAGAATCAACAACTAGCAATGAAACATCTTCTGAGGTTTTATTTTTAAAAGCTACATTGTATGGCACCTGCAAGAAAAAAGCAGAGAAAAATTAATAACAAACATAAAAATAGAACAGAAAAAAGTGAAATAAAGATTTAAAGTATGCTTGAGATAAAGCTTAGAAAACTTATTTAAATTCAAGTTATAAGATGTGCTCCACTTTATAATAGTTGAAGTAAAATATATATTTAGAATTTCAACCAGTATTTCTTGTATTTATGCTGTGCAACATTTAACCCCTATAGTACATATTTCAAAAGGATTAACACTTAATTACACGGGTGTTTCCAGTATAAGAGGAGAACACGTGTGTGTGTGTGCGTGTATGTTCCATTTTCAAATGCAAATAATATAAAGACGACCATAAATGCAGCAGCGCAAATGGTAAATGCACAACTTTGTGTGACAGTGAAACAGGGTAGAGAAAACTTTAGTTTAAATAAGATTACGGTAGAAGAAATAAGATTTATGTATATTTTTAATTTGTCTTGTACACATAAATATTCTTCAAACATTTAAAAATTTCGGAGGGTTAAAGCAAACTTGTGCATGTAACGACAGCGTTGTGCTGATGATCTTCTAATATTTATTAGCTTAGAATTTGTTATTTAGATTAAGGTTTAAAAACTCTTATACTCGAGTAATTAGTAAAAAATATTATATTTTTAATACTGTTATACTATATGAATAAAACACATTATAATATTTCGTTCAAAGATAAACATCTATTGTACATAAAAATTTATATAATACAGTATAACACCTCAATAAAGTTACTTTTCCTGAAATATATACAAAAAAAAGATATTTTTTTGAAACTTTAACACTTTGTCACAAAAACCGGTAATTATAGTTTTATAAAGTATACAAGTTTTTATTTCTTCAGTAATTGAGACAAAATAAGATATTTTAAAAAAAGTTTGATTAAAAAAACTTTTCCTATTATAAAAATTATTGAAGTCGTATATATAATAAATAGTGTTATGTAGTAAGTAAGAACTGTATAAAAGGTCTTTTCCTAAATAAAATTATTTTTTTTAAGAATTTCAATATTAAATGAACATAAAAATCTGTAATTATAGTTTTATACAGTATAAGAGTTTTAATTTGCAGAGTAATTCAGACAATGTACAGAGAATGTACACATTTTTGCAAGTTGTATTAAAAAGCCATAAAAAATATAAATTGGATAAACATATTTATATCTTATACAGTATAAGAGAAGCAAAAATCATTCTTATTTACCCAGAAAATATGCAAAATTGGGAATTTTAAAAATGTTTGTCTTCTTAGATTATAATAATTAAATCGTATGATACAGTATACGAGTTTAAAAATATTCTATTTTCCCTAGAAAAATATTTCTGTTTGTTCTTTAAAAGCAATATCTCATATAGCATAAGAGTATCTCCTCCATAAAAAGATATTTATAGTTTGAATTAAATTTACAAAATAAAAATATTCCAAGTGTGGGGTTTAAAATTTTTTTGTTTAAAACAAACATAGTCTTATATAGATATTTAGCCGTTAAACATTATAGTTGCGATAGAAAGATAATTATTTTTACAATGGTTCAATATTAAATTATTATTAAAAGCTTTCAGTACCAGTATTTTATAGTATAACAGTTTGAATTTAAGTAGTACCTCCGAAGAACATGAAAATTTTTGAACATTCCCAGCGGCGAACTTTGCACACCACATCACATCTCACCGTTGAAGTTTGTCACACCTCGTATTCAATGAATTCTAGATTACAATGTGTGTGAAGTAGTGCGCAATGCGATTACTACTTTCCCACGAAGTAAGCGAGATTGTGTATAGAGTGTCTACTGCCTACTTACAAAGTATGTGAAACAGTAATGAGTTTTTATATTTAGTGAATGAACACTTAACTATCCTGCTTACATTGTGTGCAAGTGGTAGGCGTTCACTCCAGGAATGCGGCAATGCATTCGAAAAAGTATACTAGGTTGTAATTGAGATGGTGTGCGTTACCGCCTTACACGTGTACATCACATCATTGCTTCTGTAATCGAAAAATTCGCCCCTGGGTTCTTGCATTAAAACTATTAAAGCTTTAAACATTTTATAAGCTCTTATACTCCACTTATAAAGATAGTCTTATAAAGTATAAAATGGCAAAATTATAACAATTAGCTTAGAAAAATAAATATTTTTTCAAACTCCAGCATGACATTTGGAAAACGTTAAAAAATGTATTATAATACAGTATAACAGTTTTTGGTAGCATATAATTTATGCAAATTATTACAGTTCAATTAATGGAAGGTATTTTTTGCGACTCTCAACTGAAAATACACAAAAAAGCCTTGGTTTTATTGGAAATTTTAGCGTCTCATATTGCCCATCTCTGTCCTAATTACAATAATGTTCCTTTGAGGGTGCTAAATATTGTCGTCTTCATCTTTCAAGTGATTAGATATCTTAAGTACATTTATAAGAGGGTATAGAAAATACATATATAAAATTATGTTTGTGTCTGTATATGAATGACAACATGCAAGTTTGGGTATAAGTTTGTGGTGTTTGTATGTTTTATTTTTAAGTGTTATTCGAGTGGCACTTATAAGTGGATTTTAAGTATTTTGTCTAGTTGAAAAATTTTCCCAGTGTGTGCTAAAGGCACCGGTTGCAAATATTTTACAATCTTTGATTACATGTGAATATTAAAGGGAGATATTTATTGGTTCTTGCAAATACTTCTAGTAGCTAACAGCGAAAAAGGTGGCTCATTGATTACTTTAGCCTAGAAAGCACGCTATTTATTACATTGCTGAAGGGAGCGAGGCAGAGAATAATACACAGAATTTTTATTTTAATTACTCACCATGATTGCTGTATAAAATGTTAAACACAATATGACCCAATCCCAAATCGCTTTAAATGCACAATAATGCAATAGAATGTGTGGCGGTGTTTTCGGTGCTTCCTGCCGATATTGTGGCATTATATCTGCACTGAGTGACATCATCTGTTGAATAAGATTTATTAGTTTTCTTTTTAAGAAAATCCTTAAAATTAGTAGAAATTAACTTACATGTGCCAAATTTGATTGTTTCGTTGGATCCTTTAATGTTGGCAAATGTGCGCTGAATTGACGACTTCTCGTTACCGAACGAGCCAATTTGGCAAATTTTGATAGACCTAAAACTAGATAGTTGATAGATCAAATTTGTCAAAACTAAAAGATGGACAGACAGAACACAACAACAGACAACATTGAAATAAGAGAAGAAAGTGTTAAGAGGCAACATTTAGAGAGAAGCATTAGTTTTAACTGTTAAAGAGACAGAAGATTATTTAGAACAGCACATAAATATGTATTCTATATTAGCCTCCTTTTTAATTTATACCACAACCCTTGGCCCGCCTTAGATTAGAGCGAACACATTAAATAATTGTTGAAATTTCTAAAAATTTATTCTTGCTTAAAGATCTCCATCTCCTTTTCACTACTGTCCTTGGCCCACCTCAAAAATACCCGATAACTACGGTGCGATCTCACTTGGTACGAAATTGAAAATATTTCCTACCACACACTTTGGCCCGCCTCAAACTTAGTAATATTTTGTCTAACTTTCATCTATTTTCAACTATTTCGGATATAATGATAATTTTGCAAATCAGCGCTTTGTTTTAGAAATAATGTGTCGAGCAAAAAGTTTAAATAAAGTTGTATGACTGAATATTAATATAATTCCAAAGCATTAGCAAAAATTCCTAGTCCAAACAGCTTCAGAAATATCCTTTAGAAACCTTAGGCCTGCTCAATTTTAAAATAGAATGAATTTAATCTTAAATATTTACGAATATATTTATTAAAAAAATTATATGTAAAATGGTTCGTCCAATTCTAGGCGAAATCGATAAGATTATTAAAAAAAGATGCGGGTACAGACAACAGTTACTGATGCAAAATGTTTAAACATCAATTTCTTATTTTTTGGCCCGCCTCAGAAGGTTCTGATGGAAGAATTTTTTAATAATGTCACATATACATACGATGAGATTTTTTATTTTAGAAAATTTAACCACTATTTTCTTCAAAAGTCTATGAAGTCAACAACTTTAACCCTACATGATTAACATCATATCAATTCAGCATGTTATATATAATTTTTTCAGAACCATTTTTGGCCCGCCTCGAAATTTGCTATATGTCACGCAAATCCAAATATATCAAAACCTTATATGTAATAATAATACATGGGAAAACTAAACTTCCATAATCTATAAAACTAATATCTTTAACTTTAAACAAAGTTTTGGCCCGCTACAAAATTTTGCGGCATCATACTATATCAGCACATAATGCAAGATTTTCCATAGAAACCTTTGGCCCGCCTCAAATGTTGTGATAATCTACCCTTTTGCTAAATTTTCAAAGCTTTAACAATAATTTACAGAAATTGAAGGCCATGATTTAGAATTGGACTTATAACATTTATATCTTTTACGGCAGTCCTTTGCCCGTCATAAAAATTTTGGTGTTTGAAAATTTAGGTTGTATAGATACAAAATTTCAAATCCAACGTAAGCCGCCTATATGTATTAGACAAAAAAAGACACGTAAATGGACTTCGGAGAATTTCATTTATCTTCGTAATAGCACCACTATCATTTAGAATTTGTCATGCAAATCTTTAAGTTGTCAGTAGTTCTTAATGCATTTCACAACATTTAAATTTTACATTTACTTTTGTTTAAATATAAAAAAGTTCACACACAACAAAGTTAAAGTTTTTTTTTTAAACAAAATGAAGACACATAAAAACATTTAGTAAATTTACATAGAAAGAAAAGAAATTAAATATAGATAATAAATTAAGAGATTAATTTACTTACCACCCTTGGTATCTTCGCTGTCGATGGGTTGCTTTAGGGCAGTTATATCTCGAAATGTTAACAGGAACAAGACAACCAAATCCCTTTCGTTGCGTATAGGAGCCACCTGTAGCAGAAGCCATAATGGAGTTTCTTTGTCAAAAAAAAAAAAATGAAAAAGAAAAAGAAAAAAACACTTAAGTTAATTGGGAATTACTAACGAATATGAAATGAAAAAGTTACTACAAGATTTTAATTAACCTACAGATCTTTCCTTCGTTTTCGTTTTTGTTTGTTTGGCCATGTTAACTTATTTTAATCAAGTGCTAGTTTATCATAACCTCCAAAAGGGTAATAATAACAAAATTGTTTTTAACATAAGTCATTTTGGCCAGCAACAATATTTGCAATTCATAAGGACACCACCACAATGACCTTTGGCATTTTTAAAATTAAGACAAAAGCATGCACCTGGACAAACATTTCTGTAATAAAAACACGTCTCATTTTGCTTAAACAAGACTTGCTTTATATAAAAAGAAAAGAAGTAAAAGAAAAAACTTTATGATTTTTAAGAATCAATAAAGTTCCACATGTTGCCAAATATAAAATAAATTTCAATATTTATATATTTTTTTGTATTAAAATGTTTATATTTTTTCCATTTGTTTAACAATTTGTTAAAGTTCTTTATACCATTTGCTGTTTTTGCGAAAAACAGATAAATATTTTTGCTGTTTTTGGCAAATAACATATGATTTCCGTTAAACGGATGTGGAAGTGATATCAAATACATACGTGAAAAAACATTACAAACACAGCCACAGAAAAATCACAGTAAAATCGTAAAAAAACCAGTTAAACCAGCGAAACAATTTTCCTTAATATATAAATATTAAGATTTTTTATCAAATGCTTTTTGCGGCCCGCCTAAGAATTACCGACATATCAAACTTCATCAAACGAATTTTGCGAAGTAACCTTTGGCCCGCCTGGGTATGTACGGTATTTTGTTTATTTTGATGTAGTTTTGGTCAAAAATTATGTTAATAAAATTATTTTGCAAATACTTCACAGAATTTATCATCATTCCTAGCGTAAGAATGATAATGGCAAAAATCTTAAATGGCCCCGCTTAAAATTTTCAAAAGTCATATATTTTATAGAAAACTCTTTTTATTTAATTTAAGTTTAAAACAACAATTTGAAACGATCCCGGAGCTGCCTGAAATTTCCTGGTACTTCAAAGTTTTATTACCGTAAGAAGAAACTAATGTTTCTTCAGATTCAATTACTAAAACTCCAAGGGAAAAAACTATGGCCCGCCTCAAAGTTCACGGTATTTTGTTAATAATCATCATATTTTTAAAACAAAAATAAAAGAAATGAGGACACTTCCAGCTGTTGGATCCAACTTTTGGCCTCGTTAAATTTTATTAATTTTTCAGGTTTATGGCTGACTAACATATATATTCAAAATAGGTCTCCCTCGGAGGAACATGGTAAATAATAAGGAGATTTTTATAGACATGTATTTTTAGGTAAAAGAAGGGCTCCAGCTATTTCTTTTTTAATTTTTCTAGTGTACAATTTCAAACTGAATTTCCAAAACACATATGTTCAGCGGTTTGTTATGCAATTTCCCATATTCGTGTTCATTCGCACCACTACCATATTTTAATAAATCGTGCAACACTTACATACGTAAATGTAAGTGTATGTGTGCTGACATGGTGTCAGCTGTCAATATATCCTTTCAACACTTGTTTGAAAATATTAATCTGTTTTATCGGATTATTTTTTTTTTCATTTATCTCTTTCAGCTTTACAAGTGGAATTTATTAATACAGCTAGTTTTTTTTAGTTAATTAGAGAGAGTGGTTTTTGCAAAATGTACAAAATAATTCATTATTTTTTGTTTTAAATTTTGCAATCCTGCAGCGGAAGTTCAATTTATTGATTTTCATTCTCTAGAGTTTTTAAATAAGAAACATATAGTGAGAGTTTTTAAGGTTTGAAAATTTATGCTCAGAAATGCTAAATGAACTTGGAATTTATATTGTTATATTCTACAAAAAAACATTGGAATGTAATTGTTGGCTTTAACATTTTTAATTTTTTGATCATTTGTTATGTAGGATTTCCATTTCCTGCCAATTTAAAAATCTCATTTTGAGCATTTGTTTGTTTGTATGGCAAAAATAATTTCAAAGACACATTTGATGAAATAGAAACACAATTTCAAATATACATCTAACAATTGACCTCAATTTCTATGTGTCATTTCATTGTTTTGTTTAATTCTAGAAAACAATAGAAGTCAAGGGGAGGCAAATGAAATACTTCCACAAAAATAAAACAGATAAACAGAAAGAAAACTATGGAAGAGCATGCATGTGCTACAAAAAAATATGTTAAGAAAAAAAGTTTGCATTGAGTGTTTTCTGCATACAAATAAAATATGAGTATATTTTCACCTTTGGCATCTTTTCTTTTCTAATAAAAATTTTCTTTGAGAAAAAAAAAAAAAAAAAACAATTCAAATCAACTAGAGACTGCAGCATGAACGAACGAGTGAATGAATGAGTGAATAAATAAATGAATGAATGTATGAATGAATATCTTTATAAATGTATGTATGAATGCAGAAAAACTCTAGTGATGCCAAAGTGTGTTAAGTATTTTGTAAAAACTAAAATAGTGTTAGATTTTGTTATTGAAATATTTGCAGACAGAGTAACAGTTATAAAAAGAAACAGCGGTGGTAAATATTGCTGAAGCCATTTTAGATAATACCCCA
Organism: Lypha dubia; assembly: GCA_947311025.1. NCBI lineage: Eukaryota > Metazoa > Arthropoda > Insecta > Diptera > Tachinidae > Lypha > Lypha dubia. Next base: position 3,427,001 of record OX371262.1, on the reverse strand, counting down.
AGAAAGAAATGGTTCCGAAAGGGCAGAGGACAGGAAAATTAGCATGTAATCTGTACTTTCAAGACTATGCAATGGCACAAATGCAGCTAAATGAGATCGCATTAGTTTATTCTTATATGATCACCGACCTACTTAAGAAAAATCTATAATAATTAAGCCTGAGCTTCAGGGTGTTCCAGAACCGCCATTTAAAATTTACTCCTATATAAAGATTTTTGGCAACAATTGGCTCTTGTATCCTTTAATATTTGTCACTCTAACTGATATACGGCTAGCAATCATTGTTTTTCATATATTTTTATATATTGGATTTTTTCTATCTATTTGAAACATGTGGTTTTAACAAGAAAGAAAGATGAATACAATCATCAACTAGTTTTTACAACATGATTTGTTTTAGTTTTGTTGTTTGTAACTTTTGTGTTTTTCATTCTTTTTTATTACTTTTCAATACGAAAACTCTATTCCCAGCAATAAAATATATAAAAGAAAACTATTTAACAAAAAAAAAAAATGAAGTAACTAGAAAACATTTACTCCCCTCGAAGGATGCCATATTTCATAAAACATTTTTTTTTTTGCACAAAAGTTAAAAAAGAATTCGATTCGGGTGAAAAAAGGAGAGAAGTTACTTAAATGAACGCATACAAATGTGAAGCAAAAAGTTTCAGCTCTATTTTTTTCAGCTAAAGATTCCTAAAAGGCTTTTTATGCAAAGCTTTTTCGCCTTGGCCAATTATGTTAGATTTCTTCTATTTAGATCTGAAAATATTTTTTTTTTTAAATAAGGATTCCTTCGGATGTACTTTTAAGATTTAAATCTCAAATTTTCATGGTTAAAGTATTAGGAAAATATATGGCCACCTTAATTTGTTTGTTTCTTCTTCTTGAAAACACTACACTATACGGCAACATCAAATTGATGAACATGTAACCGAAACAAAAGCCACTTAAGTTATTTTTGTTTTATTTTAAAAATCACGTTTGTTTACGAATTAGTTTCTAAAAGGGTCACAAAGATTTGAAATAGATTTCAACAACATAAATTACAAGTCGAAAGAAAAATGACAGCTTTATTATATTGTATATTCTTGCACATATACCCAAATGCTTTTGCACGTATGTATATGTAATACAAAAAAAAATGTGGATAAATTAACAACTTAAAGGATTTTTTTTCAAGTGTCTAAAATTTTGTTAAAAAAAAAGATAATAATTTGACTTAATTTTGTAAATTGTTTTAGGTATTTTAATATGAGCCGTTTATTTTGAAAGTGGCATAAGTCACTTTTAAGAAAAAATCGAGTTAATGATAACACTAAATAAATTTGAACGGTTTCTTTTCATTTGTAAAACATTTGCAATCAACAAAAAAAGTGACTTATGCCACTTTCAAAATAAACGGCTCATATATTTTGAATTTTTAGTGGTGCTATAAATAGTAGTATACTTGGTACTATTTCAAAACGGAAGCTAAGAAAGCAGAATTACGTTAATTTTTTTTTCTTTTAATATTTTTATAAAAATATAAATTTTCTATTCTTATTACTTTTTGTTAGTTGATGCTTTGTATGACATGTAATTCAACTATATATAAATTTAAATAATTCTCTATTGAATTTTCATTATTTATTCAATTGTTAATATAAATTCGTTTGAATAATTTACGGAAAATTTCATTTACGTAATAATAAATTTTCTATTGTTTTGCTTTTTCGTTTATATGTATACTAGCTGAACCTGGTATGCTTCACTACCCCCTCGTTATAGTCAAGAATTTATTATTTCGTAAGAATGTCCCCTTTGTCCAATCAAAACTTCAAATAGCCTATTATTTCTTCCAGAGTCACAGTAACATGCTGTGAAAATTTCAGGAAGATCGCTCCAAGGGTTTGGCCTCCTATAAATCACAAACAAACAAACATTCAGACATTCATTTTTATATATATGTATATATATATATATTTCCACGCCCCTCCGCCCACAGACCGAAAATCAAAAATCAGACTTCACTCGCCTGAATATTCTGAAGATTCCTTGAAAATTTCATCAAAATCGGCCCAGCCGTTTTGGAGTCCATATGTTACATACATACACACATCCTGTTTTATATATATAGACTAGCTTCGCTTCGCTCGCATTGAAGCCATACTATAGTAAATTGGATTGGATTTTTTTTAATAAAAAAGTATCCTATGTTACTTTTAATACCTCCAAGAATATGTGTACAAAGTTTCATGATGATCGGTTTAGTAGTTTTGCGTAAAAGCGCAACAAACAAACGGACATTCACATTTATAATATTAGTATGATTCTAGTAAATGCAGTGGCGTTATAAATAAATAATTATATCCAATGTTATTATAAATAAATATATAATTAAGAATGTATTATAGTAAATTTAATGAAAAAGAATATAATTTACTTGTTTTGCTACCTGGTAAACCTTTGCCAAACTGTGTCAAAGAGCAGCCACACTGTAAATCTGTAAATATTTTTCATTTGATTTTTATTTTTTTTTTTATTTTTCAACCAGAAATTATTAATTAAACCAAATTCAATAAAATATTTAGCATTGTTTGCTGCACAGGTTGTAAAAACTGTTAAAGCGTTAATTGAGTTTCATGGTAAATGATTGTAAAGTTGCAACGAATTTGTTGCAATTTTAATTACGAAAAGGGTTTTTGGATTTTAGCTGATTAATAAAAATGACCTGAATAAATGGCTTAAATGGCAAAAATGTAACAGACCACAAGTTTATTGTTACTCAATACATGCCAATATGCAATTGTGTTAAAAAATTACACATGTACATAAGACATACATACATGAAAGTTCATATACAATACAAGCAATTAATTGCTTTTGCCGAAAGCTCATCTGTTTTATGCATTACTACAAAAACTTTTTATACTTCAATAAATTCAATAAAACACTCATACATACAAACGCATATATAACAATGCAAATAATTTCAATGTGCTCTTTAATGCCATTTATTCGATTAGTAGTTAATTGATGTTTATTAGTTGTCACTAAAATATCATTTAATATCCAATAAAATAATTCTTAAAATAATATTTAAGCCACATAAGATTTAAAACATATTAAATTTGAAAGTCTAAAGTTTCTAAATAAAACGTAGTATTTCTACTACTTATTTTAGTAAATAAAATTATGGAATTTGGATAAAATGAAAAATTGAATAAATAAATAGTTTATACAAAAATTAATTAGTTTTGTGTTCTTGGAAAAGTACTAAAAAAAAAATAGTGTGTACATATATGTATATACTACTGTTTTTTAACCACTTCAAATACGAAACTAAAAATAAAAATTAGGACAGCATAATTATTAAGTGTTGAGTTCTTTAGCAATTTCAGGAAATAGCATTTGAAAGTGGAAAAAGTAATATATTAACTACTTTTTTTTAGTAAAGTACTAAATTTAAAACGTTTTTTAAAGCTTTTAAGTTGTTTGGGTATTTAAGGGCAGGAAAAAATGGCTTAAAATAAATATTAGTAAAATTAGTGAATTATTTGTGCATTTTTAAGCGAAGAAAAAGAAGTAGTATTTCTACTACTTTCAAGATATCAACTAATTTTTATATATCTTGTTTAAAAAAGCCCCTTTTCAAAAATATTTTAGTTATGCGAATCCATTATGCAAAATCCCGCAAGATTATTGATTTAATCTGAGTGTATGTAAATAGTAGTATATTTAGTACTTTTTCCTAATTCAATTAAAATAACCAAAAATTACTGTTCTATAATACGTAATTAATTGTGCTTAAATGGGTAGCGTTGACGTAAAAGTACTATTTTTCTACTACTATTTTTAAAATTCCTTAAAACTGATATATAATTTGATAAAAAAAAAACTTTTATTGGAAAAAATTTGAGCTTATAAAAGAAATATTTTTTAAGGCCGTAAAAATATTTGGAACTTGTGTTACATTTCAAATGGTATTTGGAAAGTATTCAAAATAGTAGCAGTTTTTACTAATAAATCAAAAAAGTGTTACAAATATATATATTTTTAAATTTTTTAATAGTTTCATTAGAATAAACTCGACCGCAAATTTGGCTGAGAATTATATTGGGTTCTTGCCATTTTATCTTCCCGGTAACTAAATTTTATTACCACTTACATTTCTACATCTTTGATTTATCTGTTTTTTCCTATAATTACTTCTCAATAAATTCTTAATGGTATTTTAGGGTTTTGCAATTATTTTACTAATAAATAGTCTATATTATTTTAATTTGCTACTTGTATATTCTAGTATAAAGTTTAGCATAGAATCATAGTAATTGATTGCATAATTAACATGTTGTGGCTACAGCAGCTGTAGCAGAAAAGTTTTTCTTTATTTTAAAACTAATTAAAGTTTAGAAAATTTTAATTAGTTTATAGATTTACTATGTGTTTGTAATTTCAGTATTAAATTTAAATGAGAATGTAAGCAAACATGTGTGAATGAAGGACAACTAAATCTCTATACAGGCAGCTATTGTGAAAATTGAATTCATGTTAAGACCTTTTTGCAGAAAACTTCATTATTGACATTATTGAATGCTATTGAGAAAATTTAAAAATCGTTTTAATAAAACATAAATATTTTATGTTATAATAATGAAGCTTGCTTTAAAATCTTAAAACTCTAATAATATATTTTCTAACATATTTTTGTATTTCTTTTTATACTTTGTATTTTATATTATTATTACGAATAAACGTAATTAAAAAAAAAACTCTTTTATTTTTAATTTTCATTAATTCAATAAAACTGAACTTGAGCCCGGTAATATTACTTTTCATATTTTTATAATTTGTTAATAATATTAAGCTTAAGTTTTTAAAGTTTTGCTTTCACTTGATGATTTTCATAAGTTGTTGAATATAATTTTCTACCAGAGCCTATAAGTATACTCTTATTCATAATCTTTTTTTTTAATTTTAAAAATTCTTTTATAATTCAAAACACAAGCACGTAATATAAATTATTGTTGTATGTGTCCACCATAAAAAAAGAGCATAAAGCCAATTTTTATACGTTTCACTCGTTTATTTGTAAAACATAAATATGAAAATTTTACGTCTTTAAATCTGCGGAAGCATTTTCGTTCCCCAGATAATTTTTATACATACCACGGCTAAATTTCTCGCTTGATTTATTTAAGGTTAAATATACTTTTGGAATTGTGATTTAATTCGACAACAAAGTATTTTTATTAATTTCCTTGAACAAGAGATTAAACTTTGAGCAAAAACTTTTAAAAATTTATGGCATACTTGGAAAATTTGAAGTATACTTTAAGGTAAATGAAATGTTATATATTTTGCCAGAAAAATTATATTAAAAAATGAAACATGAAAGGCTTATGATACAAAGTTATTAAGCTGTAGGATAAGGATATTTCCTTTATATATATGAAATACTAAGAAAAACTTCTAAATATTAAAGCATACCTTCAGGAAATGAGAATAACTTTTGGTAACACTTGAAAAGACTTTGCTGTAGTGTAGCGTAAATGTCGCACTTTCGTACAAATATTCATGCTAAAATTTGACTATCAGCCACTTAAGCTCTAACCGCAACGAAAACAACAGCATTGTGTCAAAATTTAAAAAGTCTTATTTAAAATTAGTGCTTAAATTTTTCACAAAATAGGACTTTATAAGGCTAGTTTCTACAAAAAAAAATTCAAGTAGATATTTTAAGTAAAATTTCGCTATAATTTAGCATACAAAAGCAATTCGTGTTTTTTTTTTGCTACACAGTGTATTTTGCAAAAATTTTGCAGAAAAAAACATTTTCAATTAACAGTTTTTAGTTTCTCAATGCTTAACACAGAACTTTTCATTATTTTAAATTATAATCTGTTTTGCTGTGTGAAATAATCTTTATTTTTTTTTTATCTTATTTCCTTTAGTAGCATACTCTGAGGCGTTTCCTGTTTGAAATCTCCGCCTAAGCCTATAAATATTATTGCATTTTTTTGCCCACCATTAGATTAATATCGATATCAATTGCTTCGCTTTTAGTTTTGCTTCTCTTTGTCTGCTTTATAAACAGAAACAAAATTTAATTCTTTAGCTTCTTGTTGCATACTTTTAGACGTTTGCCTCGTTATAATTTCAAAGCATACTTTTAGGCGTTGCTTTAGTTCCAAGTGTGTGAGATAGCGTGTGCTAGCGTGTGCACTAGAGTCTTTGTGTTGATTACTTTTATTCCATATTCTAAATCTTTTAGTTCTTTAGAAATTCTTCTAACAATATTTTATTTAAGAATTGTTTTTTTTTTTGTTTGTTTTTAGTAAAACACAACTGACGTCAGCATTCTAGTGTTTTTAATTTGCCCATGCTGTATAGTAATAAACTAGAGTCATTTTTTTTTTCTCTCAATAATAAAGAAACAACAGAAAGAATAGCGTTTTCTTTTATTTTTATGTGGAAACATCAACAAACTGCAAGTGTAGCAAGCTTAAGCCATAAAAATAAATTGCACAAGCACATGACTGCACTTGTGGAATATTGTATACTAGACACTAATGTGCCAGCACATAACCATGGACCGGAGAGTCTACACCTAAAGCAAAAATATTGTTGAAATCAACTGGTTTCCTTTAGCTTCATATTGTATGTATTTTTTATTCGCAAAATTTCTCTGTATGCATTTGATCTGCTGGATTTACAACGAACAAATTTATTGCCTTTCGTAGCATAAAACAAACAAAAGATAATATTCCCATTTAGCTAACTTTAAATTTGTCCCATTTGTCCAAATCGTTAAATACTTTTGTAATACGCTTTTCTCTTTTAACCTTAAATGTCACAATGTTGACTTTATAAATCTCAATATTTTACAATTCAGGGACACAGGTGATGGGTGCTCTAAAAAGATTATGCTGCTTTCAAAAAAACTTAAAGTTATTTTTAAATGTGCCATAAAAAAAAGTTAATAAATCTAAAATTGCTTTAAGTTCAATTGTGCCAACTACTAGATTCAAGCATAGCTTTGTTATTGAAAATTTACATTTTGTTGTACAGTGTTATTCTCAAATAATATATCATGTATCACGTATATTTTTGACTATTTTAAAATTAAATTTCAATTGCGAAAATCCGCCTAAGGAAGTATTAAAATACAATTTTTCCCTTATGTGTTTTGTTACTACCTTTTTTAAAAAGTAGTAGAAATAAATCTACTAATTTTATTAAAAAAATATTTGCACATTTTTTTTAACATTAAGCTATACCACCAACAATTTTAAGTTTTTTTGAATTTACCAAATAAGTAGTAGAAATACTACCATACTAAAATCTGTTAAAATTAAGAAAATGGTCACGAATCTTATATGTGTATAAGTTAATTGCTTAAAACTTGAAAATAAAATCTTGTGAAATTATTATCAAATTTGTAGTAAAAAATTAGTTACTAATTTTTACAAATTGGTCCTTCTGGCTATATTTTTAAGCAGCATTACCGTACGTGTAAATGCTGCCGTAATTTATACGGAGCAACATTAGTTTTATTTCAAACTAGCATTTTTCAATTACTTAATACCCAATAATGGAATGGAAAAGAGTAGTAAAAATATACTACTATTGCAAAAGTTAAATAATATCTTTTTTTTATTTTTTTTTTTTTTTTTTTTGTCAAGCATTTCTAAACATTTTTCAAGAGTATCAATATTAGCTAATAGCAAATGATAATGAAAAAGTGTAGCAGAAATATACTACTATTCGATAAAGTTAGAAATATCTTATTATTGTTGATTTTCCAAACATTTCAAAAGCATCCTGTTTATTACACTACTATAACGATTCTAGCTTACGATGCCGAAATCAAGGACAAAAATGATTTTTATTAATGAGTTTTTGTTCTAGCCAATTTCATAGTATCAATTTCAAACATTTCCTAGATCATCACTTTAATAAAATAAATTGTTTTATGAGCTTAGCAACAAATACAATTAATTGCCTAGACATGGCTTTAGCAAATCTACGATAACGAGCTCTGGGGTTGAAGGAAAGAAGGGTATGAAAAAGGATAAATTTTAAATTTCTATTTAAAATATGTTAGCAGCCATCCTAAATAAATAGATAAATATCTTTTATACAACTTACTGCTCTTTTTATATAATAAAATTTCAAATTGGTCCTGTTGTTGATTTTCCAAGGTGTAATCCAAGCGGTCCACTGTTTCTTTATCTGTCAGATCGCCATACATAAAGCCACATCTGGAATGGTAAAAAGTAAACATCAACAACACACACATTAAATTGAGTTAACAACAATGACATATAAAATATAAGAGTATTTAATAAAATAAATTAACATACATATATACGAGTACATATATTTTAAATTTAAATTTGTTTATTTAACAGGATAAATATTTTTTTTTTATGTATTAACGATAACTTTTAATGGTTTAAAATAACGAGAGATGTCAATAACAGTAAAAAGCAAAAAAAAAAACGACTGCAAAAGTGGAAAAGGACCTAAAAGTCATTTGCATAAAATACACGTAATAAGTTTTTTATTTAGTAGATGGCAACAAACTTTACACTAACTGTTTCTTTAAATTTCGAATATTTTTCTCTTAGGCCCTTTTTAACACACTGCCGTTTATTTCATTGATTTTATATTTTTATTGTCAGCATATAAAATAAAATTAATATTTACAAATGTAAATTTTTATAGCTTTTCACTGTCATGTTTGTTTTATACTCAATTGGTTTATCTTAAATACTTTTTGCAATTATTATTTAACAAATAATTAAAATTTATTGAAATAAGAATACATAATTAAAAACTAAAGTAATTTACAAAAAAAAATGCAGAGAGACTGCAGCAAAAATTTAAAAATAACATATCAAAATTACCAAAAATTTTATCCTAAAATGGCATAGAAATCAATTTAGAACTAAGCAAAGTGATGATTTAAAAAGTAAAATATGTAAAAATATGCACTAAAAAAATCACTAAAATTAGTCAAAAACCGTTGAAGTCCTCAGTATAAAATACCGGACATTGCAGTCCGAAATAAACAAAATTGTATTGTAAAATACAAAATATTCAAACATACAATTTTTTTGTTTTTTTTTTTTAATAGATATTAACATATAAAATAGATTCAAAATATGCAGTTAAAACATAAGAAACTAAAATAGTGCCCTAAATATATGGTGTAGTGGGATATATGCCAAATTATGCTACAAAGAGTAAAATATGGAAAAATATGCCGTAACAAATTGTTGCCGAAAATTCTCAAGCTTTTAAGCATAACTGCCAAGAAAAAATCATATATGTATATATAATTTAAAGAAATATTTTCTATGTGTGGCACATGCATATTTCAAGTATTCATTTTTATATCATCATATGAGGCGATTATTTTTAAAGTGGCATAAGTCACTTTATTTTGTTGATTGCAAATTTTTTGCAAATGAAAAGATACCGTTCAATTTTATCTACTGTTGCCATTAACTCGATTTTTTTGAAAAAGTGGCTTATGCCACTTTCAAAATAAGCGGCTCATATATGCTGTAAGTAATTATGTATATAAAAATATGTACATATATGAAACATAATTGAAATATTCATATATGTGGTAATTATTTAATAGAAAATATTCTTTTAATCTTTGTCGTCGTCATGTGTTAGATGATTTAAAAAGCTTTCTATTTCACAAAGTGACCCCAATTGTTTCACACTAAATAAATATTATAAGGGAACACACTGCATAGATTGAAATACAATCTCATGAAATTGAATAATTGATTGCCAATTTAGCAACGATAGATATTAAGGGCAAAAAATAATAGAAAAGGGGGGAAACATTATTTTGCTATTTAATTCCTATGAAAAGTCTTAAATGCAGTTGTTTAAATAAAATCACATTTATTTTTCTCTCGTATTTGTGGCATGTCATGTTGTTTATTTAAAATGCTGTATGTGATTTCTACAACGTTTTCTTTTTGTTTCTACACTTCTAATGATGTCGTTTGTTAGTGGTATTTTGGCATTTCTATACATGTATTGCCAAAAATTTAGGTGATGGGTGTATGTATTACATTTTTCGAGGAATAGCAACAAAACCAAGGACAAAAAGTATCATGTATAACATTCCCACAAACATGCTGAGATAACGCAATGCTCATCATGTAACTGCAATCATTCCTGGTGTCATATTTTTCATTTGACTTGACACAAAGAAAATAAAATGCCTTTGAGGAGAAAAAGGAAGAGAAACATAAATAGGATGAATGAATACAGCTAAACAAATCAACCGTGTAGTAGTTAAAATTCCCTCAGTATGTGGGAAAGCATTTCGCACCATTAAGATTGCAATAAAAGCATATAAATAAACAAGTCATTGGTATTACGAGGGTGGTACCAGCAAAACATTTACAATATCGCAAGCTATTAATCCAGTTTTTAAAATGGGAAAAATAACATGAAACTTTTATTCCCTAGAAAGAAAAAAAAACCTACCGCAAGTCACGACCTACGAGATTACTTCACGTTGCCATAAGAGGCGATCAATTGTCTTTATATAAATATTTAGTGATAGGTTTTAGACGAAAACTTAAGGTGCTTGTCTTGTAGTGGTTTCTTTAACACAAAAATTACAAATTGATGGATTTCAAACAAATATTTTTGATTTGCCAAAAAGTTAGCTTTATACTGAAAATTTTTTATTGAATTTTTGTTCTAGTCATTTTTTTAAATTTACCATGTAGAAAAAAAATTGCATTTGTATAATTTCATAATATATGAATCATAAGAAATTTTGTTTAATTTTCGTCTTCGACCTAACCTCAAATTAAGTACCTATAATTTATAGCTTAATCTAAAAATATTTATTGTGTTTTATTATAAAAAATATCAACTGGCAAATGAAATTTTTTTAAAAACTTGCAATTTAAGAAAAACTTTCAACCTAACCTCAAACTTAAAATGCCCAATTTTTGTCTCAACGAACATGTTTTCATTAAATAATGTTCTGTTATTTAAGCAAACAAATTCCTAGTTGTAAATTTTTAGATATATGTATGTATGTATACCAATTAAATTTTTTTATCATCCTTAACCTCAAAGTTAATTTTGGAAATTTTTAAGTGAAAAATTTGTGTATGTTAAATATTTTTCGCTAAACAATAACTAATTAATTTTTTTATTCAACCTTACCTCAAATTTTGTAGTTCAACTTACTAATATAATAAAAATTTAACTTTACATCTAAACCAGCCTTTGTCATAAAGATAACATGTAGGAAATATCAATGTATTGGTGTTTTTACACTTGTAGAAATTGATTGTTACATTTATTTTTTTTACTGTAGCCTAACATCATATTAAAAGTTTGTATGCACTGGACACTGGATTGGTTTAGCGTGTTTATGGACGAAAGAATGAATGAATTTACATAATTAAAAAAATTTTCCATTAAAAAATATATATACAAAAAAAACTTCTTCCCACTCAACATTCCACATCCTGAAAAATTTAAATATTCTTAGTGTACTATGAATAACAAATAAAGAAACTTTAAAAAATATAAATATTTTCTTGCCTTCTTTTGCATGTGTTTTGTTGTTGCAAATTCTAAAATAAAGCGACAAAGACCCTCATTCATTGACTGCTATCATACAAATGAGTATGTTTCGTATTTTAGTTTGTCTCTTCTGTTTGGTTCGTGTTGTGTATGTGAAAATGACGATTGGTGCTCGCCCCCTAGGGGCTAGTTTGATGATCAATGATCTAAACCACTATGACAAAATTTTTGTTTAGTTGAAATTTTGTTGTTGTTTTCTTTAATTTGCAAAGGCACTTGATATAAATGCATTTAATTTTTTTAAGCAACCCTAAACTAACAGCAAAATTGAAATTTATAATTTATCTTAAAAACTAATTAAGTATTATGTTTCATAAGAAACATTAAGTAACAATTAAAGTTTTTTTTTATTAAAAATAACAATTTAAAAAAATATTCAACCTAACCTCAAAAATAAATCGTACAATTTTTACTTAAGTGAAGAAATTGTGATAGAACTATATTTTATCTGTGACTGATAGCTGTAAACGTTATTCTAAGGCGTCTTGAGAGGAACGGTCAGAAGATAGTCGCCTACGCTGACGATGTTGTATTACTGGTAAAAGGGAAATTTCTTTCCACTATCAGTGAGGTCATGCAGGCAGCGCTTAACGAACTGTCTTTCTGGGCTAGTAGTAAGGGATTAGGGATCAACCCGGTGAAAACGGAGCTAGTTCTCTTCACCAGGAGATACAAAATATATAGTTTTTTGCTACCTAGGATTGGCGGGGTGGAGTTAAAACTAGCAAAGGAGGCCAAATACTTTGGTGTTTTCCTAGACATCAAACTTTCTTGGAAAAAAAAAACATACAGGAAAGGCTCAAGAAAGGGCTCAATGCCTACTATACATGCAGGAATTCCATTGGGAGGAAATGGGGTCTGCAAACGAAGGTGGTAAATTGGATTTATACATCGGTTGTCAGGCCGGTGATTTCTTATGGATGTGTCGTATTGTGGGAGGCATTGGGGAAAGAAAGCCATAGGAAGCTGCTTGCTAAGGTCCAGAGGTGTGCTTCGCTGGGTATTACTGGGGCCCAGAGGAGCACCCCTTATGCTGCCTTGGACGTCATCCTTCACCTGCTTCCCATTGAAAAATTTGTGTTGAGAACGGCGGCAATGAGTTTGCTCAGGCTTATGGAAGCGGGCTTTGTAAGGCCAGGATTTACAGGTCATACATCACTCTTGAAAAAGATTACTTTTAGCAGACGGAAGACCATAGCCGCTGGTTTTACGGACTCCAAGGTTGTTAAGACTAATTTTATTAGAGCGCCTTCACTAGTCATTCTGGATAGGGATCATTGGGTCAAATCTAATAGACTCTACGAAGGCTGCGGGGTCTTTTCAGATGGATCGAAAATGGAAGTAGGCACGGGTGATGGCTTCTATTTTTTAGGAACGGACATTCGTAGGTTTTTTAGGCTACCGAACGAATGTAGCGTATTTCAGGCTGCGATCCTAGCGATCCTCAAGGCCACGGAACTAGTGACATAACACGTAACTGAAGGCGTGAAGGTAACATTCTACGTTGACAGTCAGGCGGCGTTGAAAGCTTTGAAGGGGCATAGTGTCAGATCGAAGCTAGTCAGCAAGTGTAGGCTATCTCTCAACTTGCTTATGGACAAATTTAGCGTTAGGCTATATTGGGAACCAGGACATTGCAATATTGAGGGAAACGAAATCGCTGATGAGCTGGCAAGAATAGGGTCAGTATTAGATGTGGCAGTTAGTGACAGGTCGGTTAAACCTCCAATCGATCACTACTATAGGGAACTCAGTAATTGGGTGATTCCTGGAGGACTAAAGAAGATTGTAGAGTCTCGAGGTCCATATGGACAGAACTAGACTCAGATAAATCTGACCTACTTCTGGTTATGAATAGAAAGGTTTTGAGAGTCTTAGTAGGCGCCTTGACTGGCCATTGCTCGGTTAGAGCGAGGACCAGCATATGGGAAAATGGCACTCCGGATTTCTGTAGGATGTGTAGGGATGAAGAGAAGCCAGAAACTATAGAGCATATTATCTGTCATTGCCCAAAGCTGCAACGCCATAGGTAAAGATGGCTGAGCAGACGTTTCCATGAAGATATCAGGGACTTTATCATGGGAATTAAATGGCTGAATGATGGATATTAACGGCTCTTTGTTTCTCCTTGGGCAGTAATGAGACTAATTAGTCAATAAATTATAAATGAATGGAATCACAATGGATCCAATTGGGTCTTCGAGTGGATGTGTATTTCATACTACCCTTCCTAACCAAACCTAACCTAATTATATTTTTGTACTTTCGGAAAACACTTAGCAATTCAAGTTTTGTGTTCATTAATATATTGTAGTTGCTCGACCTTAACCTCAAAGTAAGTTTTTGCGATTTTCAAATTAGTTAGCATTTATGGAATTATTTTATTTCAGTATGTTCAAAAGTATCATGAATGTTTAAATATTTTTTTTTTTTGGCAAATTATATCGTCGTAATATTTTATTTAACCCCTAACCTCATATTTAAAATTTTGAATTCGTACGAAATGTACGAAATGATTAATTCAGTAGGTTAAAAAAAAAAACAACAAAATTTCAACTTAACCTCAAACCTTGACGTTTAAATGTTAAATTCTTTAAGTGGCTTTAATTTGAGACAACCCTCGGTAGTTCTTAGTAAGAACTTCTTACTCAACGTTTTTTTTTTTGTTGCTTTCAAAAACTTTAATATGATTTGGAAGAAAATAAAACCCTGTACTGTAATTTTGCGTGTATTGTAGAATTTATAGACGACTGGCTGTCTGCCTTTCAAGCTTTCGTCTTAGACATTTTTGTAAAAAAAAAATTTTTTTTTTTGTTATTTAACATATATTCTTATGATTTCTGTTGCTATTTCAAATATCATTTGCATTTTTTTTTTAATATTTTTTTATGTTTGTTTTATTTGCTTTCGTTTTCTGTGTTAACAGTTTTTGTACATCATTGTTTTTGGGGCCAATATATTGTTTATTTTCTTATTGATTTTTCTTTCTTTGCTCTAAATATGTCAGGATTGTGTACATACAATTTTCAACATTATAAATATTTGCCCTATAAAGCTAAAAATAAGTCAATGTCAATTTAACGAAAAGTTGAGTGAAATATTGTCATAAAATTGCTTGAACTTATACATATACATATAACTTATTTTCAATGACTTAAAGTATACTTTATATTTAGCATGAATATGACTCATACGCTCTCTATATAAGAGAAAATATTTGTAAGCCAATTATGCCACTATATTACCCTTTTGTTATTTATTTAACAGATTATAATTAGCAAGGAAAACATGTGGTGGAATATTTTCATAAGTTCAAAACTACTTATACGCTCGAGTGACCGACCTTTCGTTATATGAGAAATGTATAAGAGCTACAAAAGTTATAAACAACAGCGTAAAACAAAAATAGTTTTAACAAGTAGTTTTTATTCCCCATTTTGCCCATTTGCTTTTTATCGCAGCTTTGTTGAAATGTTGCTAAAAATATATTATATGTTTTCATGCAACATTGCTTCACAAACTTTTATGCCTGCATTTTTACAGAATTCCTCATGAAATACAGAAGACAATGCCGCGCTTAACTCCTTAATAGATAAACCAATTTTTTAAATTGTGGTTTATTTATTGGAAGGGGATTTTTTTTTTATCGGAGAAACAATGTTGATCCCATAGAAATGCAAGTGTCTCTCTGAAATATTATTTAATAAATCAACACGCTATTTATGGGTCGCCTTTTTCTAAATTAGTACAGCAAAAACGCTATAGTCGCCACACTGGTTATGTCCTTTTTTTTTTTTTTTAATTAAGACCAGCACTCAGGGGATGACCCCTACGTATGCAGTGCACTGTGACGGAACTCAAGAAGAGGGATAGGGTGGTAGAGAAGATAGATGTTAAAAATTTAGAAGATTTAACTCTTTCACAACTCTGCTTTGCGGGTTATGTTAATTTTTAAGGCAGTGTTGAGGCGCCTCCGGTGTTAAGTAGACGCATTAACTATGTTAAGCTGTATTAGCAGGCATTTTTATAAATTGTTTTACTTCGCCGATGTTTCTGCTAACCGACGAAGAAGGGCGATGTTGTGTACATAAGCTTGGAACAGCATCAATCGCTGTCGGAACAGTTTTTTAGTGACCAGTGCTATGCCTTCATCACTCAAATAGTCCGACAACAATTAATACAATGTGTAGAGAAATTAATGATGTTGATTGACTTGCTCTGGCCAGGGTTTGAACCCAGGCCCCAAGTCATTATTTGCTTAGTAGTCAACGCGCTAATCACTTCAGCCAACACCACCCTCCTTTAAATTTGAACAAAGTCTAGATTTAAAATGCCGAAAAGTGGGGATGTCTTAATAAGGAGTTAAGAAACAGGATAAATAGTCCTTAAGATTAAATGGCGTATTAAGAAAAAACTAATAACCTTATTCATAAACGATTGCTAAAGTTAAAGAGTAAAGAGTAATATCACTTCTCTCATAGAAAATTCCCACATTAATGTAACACTAACTGTAATAATACTTTATTTGCCACAAAGCACACACAAGCGCTTTAATTATCCACTTTTTTTAAACTTGTCTTCTTATATTTTGCAGTACTAAAGCAAAGTGATGTTGTTGTAGCTTAAAGCTTTAATATTTGGCTAAAAAAACAATTTGGAATTAAGTTTTTGTTTGAGTTCAAAACTCCCTGATAAACTTTCAACCTTTTTTTGTTATTTTACTATAACTTTATTTGTTTTAATGGCCAAAGTATTTTAACGTGTTTTAATTTTTTTTTTTTTTTTACTTAACATTCGTGTTTTTTTTTTTTTTTTTCATTAAAACGTGAAGATAAAGGGAAAAATCTGAAAAATTTAAAATGAATAAATGAAAGTGGAATCCAGAATAGAAAGTTGATAAAAGCGTGAGGATGTTACTGGTTTCATTAGAAGGTTTGTTGAACTTTATTTATGTTTGAGTTTTCTTTTTTTTTAAATCTGAATGCAACAGGGAACACTAGATGTGTGATGAGGGTTAATCAAAGTCTTGAGGAACGGCTTTATATGCAAATTAAACTTGAAATTTCTACTAGTCTAATTATGTGCTAGAGTTTTATGTTTTTTATATAAACAAACACAGCAGTGCCACGCCTATGACGATTTTTAACTACTTCAATTTGAAAAAAATTTTTAAGAAACATTGCATTTTTATTGGAAAAAAATATATTATTTTCTATTTCATATATGGGCAAGGCCACTTTTGCCTAAAAAATTATCTATTTCTTAACAATTTTGCTCCAACATTGGCAATGGATTTTATATTAAAAGTGGGCAGTGACACGCCTTTTCGAAGTAATTATTATTTTTTTTTACTTGGTTGATTTCTGTTAAAGTTTGTGCGAACATTGAAGCTTTCTGTTAATGAACATTAAATATTTTAAAGAAAGGCAGTGCCACGCCTACTCAAAAACATTTTTTCTTACTTCATTTACTTTGCTGCTTTCAATAAAAATTTGCACAATTATTTCATCTTTCTGACCATGGATATAGTAAATTGATTTCAAAGGTAAGCATTGCCACGCCCCTAAAAATTTTAAATTTACTTCTTCTTACTACTTTTACTTAGTCAGTTTAAGTGTTTTTTTTATATTGGGGTTTTCGGACAATAGAATTGATTGTTTTTGAAAGTGGTCAGTGCCACGCCTAAATATGGCTTTATCCACAACTTCTACTTTGCTATTTTGTGCGAAACTTAGCAGGAATATTACAGATTTATACAAGTGGAATTTATTGGTTTTTAAATTGGGCGATGCCACGCCTATCCATAGTAAAATTTTATTTTTTAACTATTCTACTTGGCCGATTCTTATAAAACTTTGTACAAATATTGCATTCCTCTACTTATAGAATTTAAAGATTAAAAAAATGGCGAGTGTCACGCCCCTAAAAAACATATATGTACTCGTATATACATTTTTTTTACTAAAGCGGTTGTTACTTAAATTTTAGCAGATATTAAGTTTACGTGTTTGAATGAGATTATAAGAAAAAAAGTGGGCAGTACCACACCGAATTTCTTTAGTTTAAGTTTTCAAATTTTTTGCGGACAATTTTTCTACTGTTACTGGTGAGACGTTTGGCCTGAATTTAAAATTAAATTCATTTTTAATATAAAAACAATCCCAATCTTGATGATAGTTGCTCTATAATAATTAAAAGTCAAAGAAAAAGTTTTGAAACTCTTGGTGTCTTAAAAAAAAAGAACAAATATCCTTTCAAGTATCATAAGGACCATATGGAATTTTATTTATGAAATGATTCTCTAAATTTTCTAAAATATTTAACATTCCCACACTATTCTCCGTACTTTTAGTCTTCGGTGTAGGTATTTTATCATTTACCTCTAATACGAATTTCAAACCTTTAATATGAACGTTAACATTTAGTTTGTGTTTCGTGTTTGCTTTGTAAAATAGAAAAAAAAATAATGTGGCAGAAGTATACGAAAAATTTTTAACATGCATTTGTAGTAAATATGTGAGTTTTATTATGATATTTTTGTGTAAATTTTGCTTGTACGTTTTCACATTTTTTGTTTTTCCATTTACAAGGAAATTTACAACAAACATAATTTAACCCGCAGGGGAGATTTTTAGTTGCTGGTATTCTGTTTTACTAGTAGTTGGTTGTTATTGTCAATTCAGCTACTCTGCTGTTAGGTTTTGTTGCTTTTAAAAATTAAAATTTATTCTATGCATTAAGCTTTTCGAAACAACTAAACTAAATTTATTTGCTTTTTTGTTTTTGTTTTAGTGCGCCTTTAGAAGGTTAATTCAGCTTTTTATTTAGAAATTTAAGTTTTTATTTTTAACATTTGATATTTGTGGACTTTTATGTGTATGCATTTTGCTATAAAATATTTATGTTCAGCAAATGAATGGTTAGCTGTTTTATTTGTTAACTTACCTGCAAGATTTTTGCATAACCTCGGCCCGATTATAGCCACTAATCTTGCAAAAGGATTCATTGCAATACACAATGGGAAAGTCGACAATTTGGGCATTGGCTAGAAGGAATGAGCTATCAGCTGGAAAGAAATTAAAGAAAAAGAAAGATGTTTTAGGTTTATTTAAAGTAATTTTTAAATATTTTGCCAAAACCTACGACAGCTAGCTAAACACTGTTTCTTATATTCTGCCTTATACTCGTATTTTGGCATTAATTAACTTTTTCTTTTCGCGTTCCTGTGAGAGCTTCTCATAATGAAACTCTTTTTAATTAAAAAAAAAATACTTTGAATTAATTGCATATTACAGCGCATCTGTTCTGTTCCCTTACAAGAAAGAAAAAAGGTTGGCATATTATTAAAAAATTTTAAATTTATAAAACATTTTAATTAAATCATTATAAAGAAAAACACTGAAAGTCAAAGGTTCTTTCAGTATTAAGTATGACTAAAATAATATATGCAAAAAAAAAAAAAAACATATGTCGCATACATACACACATACGCATGCATAAAATTACTATAAAAGATGTTGACACTTAATTATGCAAATTTTAATATTACGCCCTCTCTAATTATTTCTATTGTTATTTAAAGTAATGAATAAAGCTGGTTTTATTCAGCCACACACATACTTATGTACATATACGAGTATATACACATGTTGTAATTAAAATAATAATAATTTCATATACCCTTCTTCTAATATGTATTACATTGTAAAAGTAGCAATAAAATTAATTTGACTTCAAAAGGATATGATGCCAGGACATACAAAGAATAAAGGAAATAATGAAATGTAACAAGTTAAAGTTGTTTAATAAAGAACAACAGGCTTCAGTGTATATATATTTCAGTGAAATTATCTGTAATTCTATATAAATATTGTATTCCGCTAGAAAATTTTACATTCAGCAAAATGATATATTATTAATTTTTAATTAAATAAAAAAAATTGCATAAAACATAAAGATGTTTAAAGAATGTCATTAATTAGCTTATAAAAATTATTATTCAGCAAACAATAGTTTTTATTTAGAATTCAGCAAATCATTAAAACATAAAAATTATCCTTTAACACTGCCAATATAAAAGGACGCACTAAAGTGTTTGGCGAATTTTGGCATTCAGTTAAGTTAATTTTAATTCAGCCAAAAAAATTTTCATCATAATGCTTATAATCACAATTCAGCAGAATTGAATAGTAATTTCTTAATCAAATTTTCAAAAATTTTCCATACACTCAATATAAACTGGAAAATAATTCAGTAACTAATTTAAGAAAAATTGTAATTCAGCAAAAAATAACTTATATAAACAATTAAGCAGATCCAAATTATATAAAAATTATTTTTTAAAATTACAAATTTAATAATAGACACTTTAATAGGTGCTTATTTTAGCTCTTAAACTAATTCCATATTATGTCAGCTAAACATTTGATCAGAATAATGCTTCTAACTGCTATTCAGCTGAACTGAATGGTAACATTTTAATCAAATTTTCAACAATTTTCCCAATACTCAATATAAACTGAAAAATATTTCAGCAACTACTTTAAAAAATTTGCAATTCAGCTAAAAATAATTTATATATATTATTCAGCAAATACAAGATACATAAAAATTATCCTTTAAAATTACAAATTGATTAAAAAGCACTTAAATTTGGGCTTAGTTTAGCTATTCAGCTAATTCAATGTTATGTCAGCTATACATTTGATCAGCAGAATGCTTATAAGTGAAATTCAGCTAAATTGGATAGTCATTTTTTAATAAAATTCTCAAAAATTTTCCATATACTCAATAATTAGCTTACAAAATTTGTAATTCAGCTAAAAATAATTTATATGTACTATTCAGCAAATGCCAAATTTATAAAAATTATCTTTTAAAGTTATAAAACTATTAAGAGACACTATAATTAATACTCAATTTAGGCATTCAGCTTATTAAATTTTAATTCAGCCATCATTTTGTGACACAATACAATAATATCAGCAAATTCTAATAATTGTGTAAGCTAAACAAAAAATTGGCAGGCCATTTATAATCCTCACATGCTGACTATGAATGGTAGTATTCAGCTAAAAAAAATTTATTCAGCACATTTTTAAAATAAATGAATGCCTTAATTTTTATTTAGCAAAATGTTTATTTCACACAAAATCGTATTCAGCTACTTGTATTTTTTTATTCAGCAAACACTTAAGCTATCGTTTAATATTATTACCATTAACTTTAATTACAGCGCCGAGATGTTTTTATTGCTCTGTTGAAATATATTTAATAAGTTTTAAGAATTCATAGCTTTATTTCACTGTTTTTCAGTGGATCCGTATTAATGAGTTTAAATGACACATATATATGCATATAAATACATACTGACAAACACATACGTGTTTATTAATGCATAGAAGCTTATGTTTGTTTGTGTTTTTGTCATTTTTTTAATGTTTCCATGTGCGCATTTATAATTTCATTTGTTCATAATTTATTTTTATTATAATTCTTTTTTTGTTTCCATAGAAAGCATTTATAAGAAAAGGGAAAGGAAAAATGACAACAATATTGCACAAAAACAAAAAAAAAGAGCAAGTAAAAATATAATATAACAGAGCTTAGAGCAATGTCAGGGAATAGGTTCCTAAGCAAGATTGCATGGCTACCCGAGCAGTTTTTTTTTGTCGTTTGTTTTAGAAACACTCAACATCTGAAAGAAAATCAGAACTCTTTGCAAAGAGAAAATGGAAAATAGACTGAAATTTATAAACTAATTTAAGGTGCTCCACAAGAAGGACAATTCATTTTAGTGCAAAATTTGTATCGAAATCACTCATACAACTGAGAGCTTTTCATATAAATTTTCAAATCGAACTATTTGTAAGTCTTGTGAAAACAGCGCCTGAATAAAAGAAACCCTTTTGGTTGCAATACAAAGAATATGATGTAGAAAATATTAAGTGGTGTTTCCTCATGACAAACGAATATTTTGAGTGGAAAATTTTTATGGAAATCACTCATAAGCTGAGTGCTTAGCCATAAAAGTTTCACACTCAAGTAATTTCTCCGACAAAAGAAAACATTACATTAATGTGTGGTTTCTATAATACAAAAAATTGGATTGAGTAGAAAATTTGTATGAAAACCACTCAGTTTATTGAGTGATTCCCAAAAAAAATTTTCTACTCAAATCACTTGTCTGTATTGAAGAAACAGCACCTGAAGTGTAACAATTGAGTAGTAGTTTTAGTAGAAAATTTGTAGGGGAGGTACTCAAAAAAAAAAAAAAAATAGCACTTTTCATATAAATTTCACACTCAAATCTTTTGTGTGTCTTATGCAAATAGCACCTAAATGAAAAATGGTTGGAAAATAAGGTGAGTTAAAGATATATAAAAGAATAGTCTTATGGCTCGATTATGGATAACAACCGCACTTTAGGGGATGTGCACATATTATGTAACGCTGTTTTCAGAGATTTTATACCCCCCCGCCCCCCTCACCATTCGTGACGCTTTTTATTAACTTTTCAGTGCAAAATTTCCAATCCGTAACAAATCTTAAACCCCCCTCACCCCTGCAGCATTACGTAATATGTGCACTGCCCATAGTTGCGTTGCCAGCCGGCAACTGCAAATTTGTGGTTGCCAGAACAATAAAAAAGCAACTGAAACTCGCAGCTCTCAATTGCCAGTTGCCATTCGTAATACAATTCTCAGGAACTGGCAACACAACTGTGGTTCGATAGCCATCCATAATCGACCCATTAGTATACTACTTTTCCAAAAAAGATAATGTGCTGTTTCCACAATACAGAAAAATGACTTATGTAGAAATTTTGTATGGGAACCACTCAAAAAACTGAGTGGTTTTCATACAAATTTTTTACTCAAACCAATTGTTTGTATTATAGAAACCGCACGTAAGAGTGTAGAAGTATTTAAGTGTAACAACTAATTTGAGTAGAACATTTGGAATATGAGTGGTTTTCATAGAAATTTTCTGTATGGAAACCAAACTTAAGACACACTGTTTTTTTCCTTTTATTAAAATTTCATGTTTTATTAAACAATAATAAAAATATTAAATAATAAGATAAACCTTTCCGAAATTTCACTGTTGTTATAGAGCTATTAAAAAAAAAGTTTAACAAATACGTTGCCCACATAAAACAACAATTTCCTCTACAAACTTTAAGAACATTTTCAAGCAAAATGCCAGGCAAATTTCATCATTAATCACACATGAAGAAGAAAAAAAAAAAAAAAAAAAAACAACAAAAAAGTTTTACTTGACAAAACGTTAACAGCACCCACTAGCCAGGACTGTAACACATATTTTCAAATGTAATAAATGTCCTTTGATGATGATGTGCAGCAGCAAGACCAGCATCACAAGAAAATACAAACTTCTTCCTTCGTCTTTATTTTGGCACTTAAGCAAAGATCATCAATATTCTTTGTTAGAAAATAAATGACAGGCAAAATGAAAAATGAATGTATCGAATAGAACGACATGCGAACTGAAACTTTAAATCTCTATTGCATTTCGTTACAACTTAATCAAATATATTTAACAAACGAGCAAATTTATATTGAACATAATTGGAAACATGTACAATTATTTATTGTTTTTCGATTTCTGCCTTAACGTTTTCGGCCACTCTTTTTTCTTTGTGGGATTGATAAACATTTAGTATAAAACACTTGTGGATATTTTTTTTAAGATAAAAATTTTTTAATATTTATGGCGGCGCGCGCCATGAGGAAAGATGATAGAAAAAGTATGTAATAAAATATGTTATCATTTATTAGTTTGCTTAATTAATTATGACAGATCATGATAGATTGTAAAAGTCTAGCACAAAGTAAATCAACAATAAATTATACATGAATTTTTTTTTTGGTAATAAATCCTTAATAAGCCACAAATGAAGTGCGAATGATTTTTCAAGGTGATAGAAGTTATGCACAAAAGAATGTAGAACTCATAAAATAGGCTACAAAAAAGTTATCAGTTAACATGCACACAAACCACACCACACAAATTTTAAAAATCAATGCTCTGTCCTAAATATTAAAGAAAAAAACAAGATTTTTTTTATTTCAAAAAGTTGCACGTAAGTTATGCGGTGTTGTGGTGAACTATGTAGTTGCTTTGGAGCAGGCCATTTGCAATGGGAATGCACAAGTCCCCATAGAAAGGGGATGGGCCAATGCATTATATGTGGCCAGAAGGGTCACAAACTAAAAGAATGCAGGAACTCTCCAAACTGTTATATCTGCACAAACGAAGGAAATAGGCAGACAGATCACCTGCCAGGCTCAAGAAGTTGTAAAGCCAGAAAACAACAGGCGCTCTGAAAATACTTCAAGCGAACATGCATAGAGGAAAAGTGGCGCACGCTCTCCTGCCACAACTTGCTATTGAGCAAGAAGCGGGCGTCGTAGTTAATAGCGAGCAGTACTCTAAGAGGACAAATGGGCTCTGGTTTGAGGACGAATCAGAGACTGCAGCAATATGGATCCCAAAAAGCAGTTACACACAGATTAAACGCAGTGGAAAGGGAAAAGGATATGTATGGATACAACTGGAAGACATCACTTTAATAAGTTGCTACGTCACACCAAGCGACAATATTGATGAATTCGAAGCAAAGATCGAAGGTATTGAAGTTATTGCACGAGACATCGGGGGCAATTTATTAGTTGCGGGCGATTTTAACTCCCGTGCAGTAGAATGGGGAATGCCAACAACCAACTCAAGAGGCAGAAGGATACTGAACATTGCTGCGAGGATCGGGCTGATGGTTTCAAACATAGGAAATGTGCCCACGTACAGACGCCCTGGCTGTGATGGCATGATCCCTGATATAACGCTGATATCTGAGAGTATCGGCAACAAAATAGAAAGATGGGCAGTAGTAGAGATACATACCGCCAGCGATCACCAGTATATCTTATTCCTTTTAAAAAACAACGGTACTGCGCATGCAAAAAGCGTAAATGCATCCACCCGGAGGTGGAATGTTAATAAGCTGGATACCTCAGTACTCCCGTCCGAAATCGAGATGTAATTGTAGCCAACAGAGGCGTAAATACACAAGAGCCAAGCGCAGAGGCACAGCTGACATCGAACATCTACAATACAAGGAAGCAAAGAACCAGCTTAAAAACGCCATTAATAAGAGTAAAAAAGAAAAATGGGTGGAACTGAGAGAAGACATAAACCGAAACCCTTGGGGTCTGGGCTACAAAATAGTCATGAAAAAGCTGGGTATGCAAAACCCAATGAGAGAAATGGATGAAGAAACAATGTTAACGTGGTAGAATCACTATTTCCAAAACATGAATTAACAGCAGACGAGGTTGTCACTGGACAAACCACCAACGCACTCCTTCACAGTAGAATAAATAAAAATGGCCGCTAGTAGCCTTAAAAATAATAAAGCGCTAGGCCCAGACGGAATCCCAGTTGAAGTAATTAAAGAAATAGCAAACAATCGTCCTCAACTGCTATTAAAAATGTATAACAGTTGCCTAAAAGAGGGCATATTCCCAACTGCGTGGAAAGTACAGAAACTGGGTAAGGGAGATCCAGCAACACCATCCTCATACAGGCCACTGTGCTTGTTGGACACGGCTGGCAAACTGCTGGAGCGACTGATTAAACCAAGACTTGAACAAGCCATTACCGTTGGAGGAGGTTTATCCTCGAGACAATATGGATTTCGCCACAGAAAATCAACCATTGGATCTATAAAGCAAGCAATAGATTTTTTCTCACTAGCACAGCTAAAGAACCAGCGCAGCAGACCAGTTGTCCTTTTAGCCAATCTGGATGTAAAAAACGCCTTCAACAGCCTAAGATGGGCAGATGTCCTCTTCGCACTAGAGAGAAAATTTAGATTGTCAGAGTACCTCATGAGGATAAGTAAAAACTCTCTTAAAAAAGGGTGCTCATTTACAACACGACCGGTGGCACCAGGAGAATGGTGGTCTCCTTGGGTGCGGCAAAAGGCTCCATACTTGGTCCTGATCTTTGGAACACACGTTATGACGAAATATTAAGACTGGAAGACACATTTCTAGTTGGATATGCTGACGACATCGCGGCAGTCATCCAAGGAAGAACCACAGAGGATGCAAGCGGAAGAACAAACGACAAATGCCTATTGAAATAGATATCCCGATAGACGACGTAGTGCTACGCACCAACAAATCGTTGAACTACCTCGGGGTAAGACTAGACCCAAAGCTGATATATTGGAACCAAATCCAACACTCAACAACAAAAGCGGCAAAAATCGCGGCTCAACTCAGCCGACTTATGGCAAACATGGGAGGACCCAGCCCAAGTAAGCGAAAGCTACTCATGGAAGCCTGCAATAGCATCCTCTTATATGGTAGCGAAATATGGGCGCAGACACTAAATGTCAAACGCAGAGCAAAAACATTACTGTCAGTGCAGCAGCATTACGAGTCACTTCTGCTTATGTATCAGCACCCGCCGTTCCCGTAATAGCTGGAATGCGGCCGATGGACTTAGAGGCAAGGAGCGCAGGAGAATTTACTACGCAAAACAAACTAACCGTATAACAGCGTCTGAAATAAAAACCATAAAACAGGAAACTGTACAGAAGTGGCAAACGCGATGGAGAAACGAAAAATAGGGAAGGTGGACATATAAAATTATTCCAATTTTAGATGCATGGATAAACAGAAAAAATGGAGAAGTAAATTTCTACCTAACGCAGATGTTAACCGGACACGGCTACTTCCGGAAGTTGACAAAATGGTCAGTATTCGACTGCAGTAGCAACATATGTGGAGCACCTACTTCGCATAAAAAAGCATGACCTAGATGCAGTGGCAATAAACCAACACTGATCTGGTGTTTAAAGTGGGTACCTGGACGCAGGCATAACAAAGGAGAGACATATTAGCCAAAACAGGGATCCACCCCGAAGTAATGCGAAAGCGGTGCCGGGGTGGTCAACATATCCCAGATACAAGGTGGGTTTTTAGCCGATAACCATATTGGAGCCCGGCATACGGCGAATTAACGAATTAACGAACTCTGCTAGATGCGTAACGCATTTTCCCATCTTGCACCCAAAAAACTAAAATGTAGTAGAGATACAAACCGTCTTCTAATAAATGACTTTGCTGAAAAGGTATACTTTTAGAAGAGGTTCTTCAAGTAAATTTATATTGAGAACATATAGTTTTTCGTGGAACTTTCTAAAAACAACTTCCTTTATTTTGAAAATTACACTTTTTCTAAAAGTTTACTTGTTAAAGAATTAATTTTTGGGCACTTGGCGAATAAGTAAAATAATTTTCGCAGAATGTTTCTAAAAATAAGTACTTATGGAAAAAGATACCTTCTAGGGGAAAAAAAAAAATTTTAAGAAAAATCACTTTTTGCGAATAGGTACTTTCTGAGAAAAGATACTTTTTAAGAAAAAATAATTTTTGCGAATAGGTACTTTTTGGAGAAGTCATTTTTAAAGACAACTACTTTTTTGGAAAACGAAGATTAAAAAAAGGTACTTTTAGGAACAATTACTTCTGCAGCTGGTACTATTTGCCTTCATTGTTTCATTGCACTTTAAAGCAATTTTAGGAACTTTGTTTTATATTTTCAAATTATTAATTTCGTTAACAGTAGAAAGTAAAGTAAAAACAAAAATCATATAAATTCTGCAGAAAATATGAAAACAAACTTTTTAATAAAAATCTACAAAACTAATAGCACCATAAAATTATTTAGCGTGCTATTATGCCATCTGTTTTATAACGAAACTATCCAAAAGGGAAAATGAAATAAGCAAACAATTTACACTCGTACAAAAATATTTTAAAATTAATGAAACATATACATGCCTAAACTTATGCAACAAAGAAAAAAGTGGAAAGAACATTCACTGAGCTACGCAAAGTTTTCATTTATAATGGGGAAAAATTATATTCAATGAGATTTTAAACACGGGACTCATTTTAGGGGGAGTTATATTTACCACTACTTTCATACAATGTGTTGTAGTGCATCAATATAGGAAATCTAGCAAGCCTGACATTTTACACATAAGGTTGGTTTAAAACTTTAATTTAAAATAATACGAGCAATAATTTTGTGGAACATTTTAACCCTCTGAATTCTTGTTGTATGGGTCGTTTTGTACCTTATTTGATAAGGGCGACAAAAAATCCCATTCAACGGCCTACAAAAATATTTCTCAAAAAATTCTATAAAAAGTCTGTAAGCACACCGAAGGTCTTAAGCCAAATTGAAAATCTAAAATCAGTTAAAACTTAGTAGGTAGGTGTTTTAGAGTTAATTTCGTATTTATTTTCACTTTGAGCAAAAATCGGATGTTTTATGTAAATTTCACCGCAAGTGATTATAGAAAAGAAAGTTGCAGATATAATATTTACTTGATAGTGTTAAAAATATATGTATTACACTGTTTCCACTGTCAAATTTATGCTATTGATCGGTAAATTTATGTGAGAAGCACAAAAGTTTTTTTTTAGTGAATTCTATGTAAGTTTTTTTCTTTTCAAATCAAATGTTTCAATGAAGAGAATGTATGGAAAAGTATCGAATTCAATACAAACTAAAAAAAAGGATTTGTAATTTATTTAAAGTCAACTGAGTTTTGAGGGTTCTTGTTTATTTTAATTTCAGCTTTATGACATTAATGTTCATGTTTATTTGCTTTTCCATATAAGAGATACTTTTTTCCTTATTTTTTGCTAGAAATTAATTCTATAAGAAAAAAATATGTAGAAATTATTGGGTTGTTTGTTTATTTTACAAGATATTCTATATGCGTGTTAGACATTTATTATTTTTGCCTTAATAGATTTGCTTCTTTTCTCAACAGTTTTTTTTTTTGTAAATTACACTTAAAGCAAAATGTAGTTGATTTAAAAACTGGAAATTTTATAGAAAATATTTTAGGAGCAAAATTTATACACTCTATTCTCTTTACAAACCAACCGGTCAAAATCAAAATCTTGCTGCAAACTTAAGTTTATAAATGATCTGCTTCATCATGTTCTCTCCTGGCTGATCCTGCAGAAAATCACTGTGTTTTTCTTTCAGTGTATTAATTTTTTTTTTTTTTTTTGTAAACAATTGTTTTATCCTTTTTTGTATATTTTTTCATACTGCTCCTTTTTTTATTATGGTCCCTTTTTACAGTTATAAAATACAAATACATAGAAAACAAATCCATCCAAGTATAATCCATTGTATACATGATAATGTTGGCATTACAACCCCATACACTTTTGCCACTTAAATGGGTTAAGTTTAATTTTGTTTGCACGCAAAGAATTTCAATGTCCTTGACAAATATTTAGACGTTTCTTTTAGTACCGAGGAATACAAGAAACAACAAAAAAAGCAACACAAACACCAATTCTGTCATAATAAAACATTGGAGAGTCTCTCAAGAACAAGGAGAAATTAAATACAGAGAAGAAAAGTTAGAGCAAAAGAAGTAGTTAAAAGTTATATAAAAATACAGTAACAACAACGCAAACCAATTGTTTTTTTTTTTAAATTTACAATCAAATATTTTTTTTCATTATTATTTTTTCCGTATATGCAGACATGATATTTTCCTTCAAAGTTGTGGCTATAAACTTTAAGGGAAAATTATAAAAAAAGAAAATACTTAATATCTTTTACAAGAAGGAAAGAAAAAAATTTCACACCCGAACACACATTTAAGGTAATTCCCACAATATTCTCATGTATTAATTTACATTTTTCCAATTAAGATCCATGTATGCATTTGAATTTCAATATTATTTAAGTAATTCCAAACAGAGGATATCAAATCAAAAATAAGGAATTTTGTAAAAGAGAAATTTTAAAAGATGAAAACTAAGATCTTAACAAACGAATAAAACTGAACAGATGAAGGTACTAAAACATGACCTCGAGTTTGCTTAATTTTCTTATTAATTACAAATAAAAAGGTCGAATAAATAAAGTTAAAAAAAATTTAGCTCCCACTAATATTATTCCGCACAAAAACACAAATGTGATAATAAGGCCAAGTTCGTATCCAAACTATTTCGGCCGTAAAATGTACTGAGATCAAAATCACTGAGTCAGTAATATCTCGGGAAGCTTTTACGGTAGAACTTTCAAATTTAACCTGTGAGGTCACCTCTGTGGTGTCCTGCAGCCTATATAATTTAAAGTTTCAATTTTTTTCGTTTAGTTTAATACGAAAAATATAAAATGTTTTAACAAAAGACAGAGTGAGAAAATAAAAGAACAGATTGAATTTAATCGATTAAAAATCTGCAATTTGTGTTTGGAATGAAAATCACTAATTTTTATTTATAAAAAAATGTACTAATAAATTTATATTTTATATTTGTATTGCTAATTTTTCGACCTTTTCTTGAAGTTATTTTTATTTGATTGATGAGCTTGAGGTCAATTTTTTATAAAAAACGTTATAAAATTTTATTTATCGATATTTCGCTACTCCTTTGTGTAGCTTCTTCAGGATTAGATTTGTAAGTAACAAAAAAATAACAACAATATTTTAAACAAAACAATATTCGCTTTAAATTGAATTTTTTTTTTTTTTTTTTTTTTTTTTTTTTTTTTCGGTTTTTGAAATAAATTAAAAATTGTTTTTTATATTTCAAATGGTTTTTGAATTAAATAATTTTTTCCAAGTTGTCAATTGAAAAAAATATTTTTAGTTTTTTGAAATATAAAAAACAATTTTTAATTTATTTCAAAAACCGAAAAAAAAAAAAAAAAAAAAAAAAAAAAAAATTCAATTTAAAGCGAATATTGTTTTGTTTAAAATATTGTTGTTATTTTTTTGTTACTTACAAATCTAATCCTGAAGAAGCTACACAAAGGAGTAGCGAAATATCGATAAATAAAATTTTATAACGTTTTTTATATTTTATAGATTTTCTATAATCTATTAACACAATTTCTCGATGGGTTCGAAGAAAATCGGTTTATTTTATTCGATTATTTGCATGTCCATGATCTTTTAAAAAAATATTCTTTTGATTAAAACTTAATAGTAAATTCTTTTATTTTCGTTTAATGGTAAATATAAAAAATTTTATATACGTGTATAAGGAACGAATAAAAACATAAATAAATTTATTCGAATATATGTTATCGGCAATTTGTCATAAATTGCACATCATTTTTATTGGAAAATAAGTTTTAATACATGGAAACATATTCAGTTTTGTGAAAGCAAATCGGTTTATTTTATTCGATTAATTATCAGCATATGGTATCACATTTGAAAGACGTTATTTTGATTGGGTCTAAATGTAGATCACTTTATGCGAAATATATAAAAGTTTATGCAAAATGTTAGAAATAAAAATAAGGAAAACAAATTAAATTTAATCGAACAAAAATCGGAAATTTTATTCGAAGGAAAATACGTAGTTTTTGTTTAAAAAAAATGCAAAATATATAAAGTTTTATAAAACATATTCCGAATAAATATTAAGGGAAAAGATTAAATTTAATCGAATAAAATTCGGCTATTTTTATTCGAATAAAAACCGGTTACTTAAAAAAAATCCAATCGAATTACAGATCACTTTATATTAATTAAATGCGAAATATATAAAATTTTATAAAAAAATACGCGGAATAAAATTTAAAAGACCAGATTAAAGATAATCGAATAAAAACCGCCTATTGTAATTCGAATAAAACTGAATCATTTATTATCAAATTAAATATAATAGATTTTTTTCTATTCCATACAAAGATGTTCCGTTTCTTGGATGGAAATTTGTAAACTGTATTCGATTAATCGACGGGGTATAGTTTTTGAAAAATATTATTTTCCTTTCAAATTACAAATATTTTAATATACTATAATAAAACCGGTTTATGTTAATCGATTAAAAAGCTATTGTCGATATGTATAAAATCGCCAAATTTTTGCGAATAAAAACTAAATGAGCCAATTCGAATACGCCTGAAATATTTTATTCGAACAAAATTCATTTCCTTTTAGTTATAAAACGAGATATTCTTCAATAGATTTTCTTTCTACACAATTAAATTTCCCGTACGCAAATAAATTATTTAAACGAAACTGAATGAATTTATTCCGATTAAAATCTGTGTCCTTGAATCGCATAAAAAAAACCTTTCTGTTAATTTTGGTATACCCAATAATTCTTTTTTTTACAATTGTAACATTAGTATTCATTTATAACATTTTTAGTTTTAAATAAATTAACCAGGAAATCAAATGAATATTCAATGAATTTTGCTCAAGTAACTACTTTAATTGCTGGCAATATTGATTTAACATTTAACTTTCAAATGTTTAATGGTGCATATGGGTCATTTCGATAACAACAACAAAAGTTATTGAGCATAGAAAATAGTTATTGTAATCTGACTGCAGAGCTAAATAGTGCAGTGCAGTTTGAGAAATAACCTCCTATTCTATATAAATCAATAATTGTTTGTTTGCATACAATAACATTTAGAGCAAATTGACCTGAATTTAAGGATATACAAACTTAATATGAATAATAGCAGAACAAAAAAAGATTTAATGATTCCTAGTTGGTGAGGAAAAGGAATATTTAAAATAAAAATGTATACATTTGGAAAAAATAGTAGATTACCACAGAATAAAGTTTTTAAATTTCTTTCAGTGTTTCTTTCTGTAGAAACCACATCATTTTTATTTCAAGCATTTAAATTATTTTTATATTTTTATTCCAGCTTAGTCATCATTTACTTTCTTTTTTCATGGAAAATTCACTTAGAACAAAAGCATTAGTTTCCGTTTTCAAATTATTTCGCATTTCTTTTTGGAATTTACCAAGAGCATGCTCAGGCACGCTAGCATGCAAATGGTATGCAAACCATGTATCTTATACCATAAATTAATTGAGAAATTTTCCTGAGCAGTCTTTCAACTTAATTTAATAATAAATGAATCTTTAGAATGCCAAATTTTAATTAACTACGAGTTGATCATTTTCATATTTTTTTAGAAGTTGAGATAGCAAAATATATGTGACTATACAGCAACACCAACATATTGCTAATTGTTGCCGTAAATGAATAAAAGTTTCAATACCTTGAGGTTTCTATTGCAAAATCTCTATTCTGTTTACAAAATTAAATTTATGTGAATGCCACATGTGGGCGGCACTGCTCAACATCATCATCTCAATTATTTGCTTGAGTATAATAAAACAATTATTATGTTACATTTATTTTGAAGAGCAGTACACACGCACACACTCATTTACACATTCTAACTACAGTGCTAAATTATGCTTTCCCAAAACAATAGAAGGATATAAATTGTAAGCTGAGGATACGTTTAAATACTTTTAGTTTAACAAAAAAAAAAAAAATTAAATGAAAATAGAACAAAAATTTAAATTGAGATGAAAAATAATTACTTTATAGCATACTTTTGGAAAATAAAATATATATTTTAAATTCTATTCGTTATTGTGAAACAAATCAAATTAATATGCTAAAAAGTATGCTGCACTTTTTATTGAGCTTAGCTCGCGTGAAAGTATGCAGTGAAAACTGAAGTTATTCGTTCTTATTCTCGTTCTCGTTCTTATTTTTTTTTCCATTTAAATGCACATAAATTACAAACAAAGTTAAAATTGTTGAATTCGCATTATTTAACAGCTGGTACTTTATTTAAGGATAATTGCAGGAGAATAAATATTTGTAACA
Organism: Lypha dubia; assembly: GCA_947311025.1. Classification (NCBI taxonomy): domain Eukaryota; kingdom Metazoa; phylum Arthropoda; class Insecta; order Diptera; family Tachinidae; genus Lypha; species Lypha dubia. The sequence continues at coordinate 3,393,632 of OX371262.1, read as the reverse complement.
TTTTTCAAATAATTTCGTTCTTTTTTTTCAATAATAGTTAAAGTTGAAAAGTGTTTTTCTCAGCACTTTTCAAGTTTTGTCAAAAGTGTAGATTTATATGTGTCACCAAAAAAAAATTTTTTTTACTAAAACTTCAGTTGTAATGTGATTCGAGGACATACTTATGATTTGCATATCGTAAAGCTTTAGTTAAAAAAAGCTAACACAAAAGTTTAAGTTTAAATTTATACACTTTTCATTTCAGTTTAAACAAATTTTTGGCAAGAACTAAAAGCACTGAACGTACATTTTATAGAGCAACTAGAGAAATTTTTTTTTTCTTTTTTTGCAAACTAAAATACTCGTAAAATTGTTAATATTTCTTAGCAAAAACTATTTTTTTTAACAAACATTTTACGGCAGTGAAAACATTATCTTTTCTGCTGTTAACGTGATTTTTATTACAATTTTTATTTCACTATAATTTTGTATTAAAATTACTTTAGCCTTTTGGCCAGTAATCTAACAGGAATAGAGAAGGTGGTCATTAAATTGTACTTTATTTTCGAGTTGTTAAAATTTTAATCCGTTTTAAATGTGCTTTTTTATTACTACAGGTTAATAGGGGAGAAGCAAGAAAAATACACACAAAGTGTGAAGACACATAAACTATAGTTTAAATAATATTGACTCAAAGTTGCTTTGCTTGGTTTTGGGTGAAAATTTAATTTAGATTTCAGAAAGAAATATATAAAACATAAATCGTCCATTGTGTATTAGTAAAGTAATTTGCTTTAATAAGTGGAAGAATTTAATTTCATCCTTAAGATATGCAATTTGTTATTACTCCTTAAAGTATGCTGTTAAATTGTTATTTTTCTTAATTGGATGTATTATGCAGGAGCTCATTTTTGCAATATCAATATGTTTTCTAATTAGTTCAAAGTTCTTCACATTTCCTTATAAGGCTGAAACAGCAAATTATCATTTTGGAACTCCTAAAAGTATACACCAAGAATCCCAAACAGCTTTTTTGATCAGTTTACTTTTTTAATCAATTTTACATTTACAATTAAGTTTGAAGCATAAAAATAAGATTGCAAATGAAAAATTAATGAAGCTGACTTTTGGCAAGAAATTTTTTATTAAATAATTACTATTAATAAAAAAGTATAAATAAAATGTTATGAGAGGACATACGCCTACAATAAGTAGTGTTTGTTGCAACAAATTAAATATTTTATTTATTAAAATCGTAAAAGAAACAATTTGCGAACTTTTAATTTGCACTACAATTAAATATTCAGGCTAAAAGTAGACTAAATAAAAATGTTAAAAAACACAGAAAACATTAAAAGTTCATTAACACCAACAAGTAATAAAGATTTGTATATTTTTTGCTTATATACGAGTATACATACACATGTGTAGTATTCATTACTACTACTACTACTACTACTACAGTGAAATATTTGCACAAGGCATGTAAAATTCTTGAAGAGGGCGTTTAGGCTAATAAGAAGAAAAAAACACATAATTTTTTATAGACTTAAAATGCGGCATATATTAAAGTGGACGTGGAGTGAACGTGGACAGGGAAAAAGTTTTAAATAAAAATCTTATATTTTTCACATGTTTGCGTGATGAAACAACAGCAAATGCCTAATGAATAATTAATATGAAAATCTTTGTAGTACACAATTACACACAGATTTATCAAACGTCTAAAGTATGCTACAACTATTTTTGTTACTAGCTAATGTTTTGCATATTTTACAAACTGAAATGCAGAACATTTATAAAAGCAAACAAGAAAGAATAAAAATTTACACTTTTATAATAAACAAGAATAGTGCTTAGGTTTAAATTAATACAATATACAAGAAATGAGGTTTAATTTTAGGGATAGTCATTTATTGCACTAATTATAAAGAAACTTGAGTACCATAATTTTAGTTTAATAATATCAAAGCTTTTAAAGAATGATTTAAGAAATTATTTTAAAGAAACTTAAGAAGGCAAATTAATTTAACACTACAATACTTTAAAAATAAAAACCATGACAACATCATCATCATTTCTAATCAGGACAGAAGGTTTTCTAAAGCATTTTTTTTTTTTGTTTATTTTAGCTATAAAAATTAATCTAGGCGCAGGGTAGTGCGCCAGGCCAAGTTCGGCCACACAGTGTGTATATTTACACGAAACCATTCGAGTTGTTTTTACCCACCTCATAACTTTGCTCCTCTTGATCATAATTTAAAGAAACTTGAAACATAAGGTCTCTCCACAGAGGTGACCTCACAGGGTAAATTTTAAAGTTCTACCGTAAAAGCTTCCCGAGATATTAAGGTGTGAAAAGTCCATATTTTAGTACATATTCACCCACTGACTCACTGACTCATCAATATTATTGGGCACTTCCAGTAAAGCTAGAGAGCTGAAACTTGGTACGCAGGTAGGTCTTGGTGTGAAACTAACCAGAAAAATCTGAAAACGTGCACTTTCCACCCGGGGGGACTAGGGTGCCCCTTCTTTGTATGGGCACTTCCAGTAAAGCTAGAAAGCTGAAATTTCGTACACATGTAGGCCCAGATAATCAATACATATAAATATTTATAAAAAAACAACTTAGAAAAAAGAAGTAAGATCCGCACAAAAACATAAATGTGAAAATAATGCCCATTTCCTATCCAAAAAATTTCGGCCGTAAAAAGTACTGAGATCAAAATAAAGACAAGTTCTTGATAAGTACAACTCCATCTCATTTCTAGGCAACCTATAAGTTTGGCAAAATTTTTTTGGTTTTTCTTATATGGGAAAGAATTCTTAGAAAAATATTGCCAAGGTTATAGGTTGCCTAGAAATGAGATGGAGTTGTACTTGTCAAGAACTTGGTCCTTATTTTGATCTCAGTACTTTTTATGGCCGAAATTTATTTCATCAGCATTAACGGAATTTGTATTAAACACTAATTCAGTTCCCCTTTCAATGTTTAATTAGAATTATTTTTTTGATTATTTTTATTAAGCGCCTTAATGTATGCTTTTGTGTGTCTCCAATGAAGTACATATGTAGTTTGATCAATATTAGGAAATATTTGCTTTGACACAAAAAAAAACTTAATCTCTATTTTACTTGTTCTTTACAAAATTTCTTAATACACTTGACTGTCTTTTGCTCGTTCCCCGCCGTGCCATTGTTAATAGATTTAGTACGCTATTAAAAGAGGGTAGCATTCACATAAAACATAGTCAATAGATTTAGCCATTATGTATTAAGATTTAATCATAAATGTGTAAAGATTGTAGTTTTATATATAATTTTTATAATAATTTTATTGTGCTCCCCAAAAATATGCTAACAATAAATAATAGTGATAAAAGTTACAACAATGATTTCGAACAAATCAAAAAGATTTATTAAGGACTAGATTATATCAATTTATATTATATTTAATGTTTTATAATTAAAGGCTGGTGAGTTTAAAGCAATATTACTTGAAAGCACAGCATTCTATTGGCAGGTGCTAAATACTTAAATAAAAGTGCCTAATTTCTAGAAGCGATTAACAAATCCCTTAATATTTAAAAGCTTTTTAAATAATTCGAATGCATTAGAATTAAAAATGAAACAGCTATAAAGCTAATAGATATTAAAAAGTATTGCCTGCTTTTAAGCTGAGACCAAATTTTCAAACACCAAAATATTAAGTATATTTTCAAGGCTATTAAATTCTGTAAGAATTATTGCCTACTTTTAAGCTAAACACACAAAAAAAAAAGTTTATTGTATGAAAAATTATTTTTGCAAAATTTCCTTTTTACTACAAAACTTTAAATGGAAAAAAGTTTATATCCTGAATGTTAAACTAAATTATTTAATGCTCATTGAGGTACAACATTTTATATGTGTGTGGACGGATACATCAGGAAAACTTTTACATGTTTCATGTTTTTTGTCTCTGTCGCTTGCTCTCTCCCTCTCTCTCTTAAACCACTTTTTTATGAATTAAGTTATCAGTACTTGACGGAAATTTATAAGATATTTATATAATTATAATGTTGCTGTTTTCTTTATTAAGAGATTTTGTGATTTCAACAAAAATTAGAAAAGTTTTCATGTTAAATGATTATAAATTGATTAGTATTATATTGAGCAAAATATTATCGAAACTTGAAATACTCTTGAAATATATTTTCAACATTTTAAACCCCGTTAAAATTGTTATCAACTTAAAATTGTTGTTAAGCAGAGATTTAAATGCATATATTTAAATGTAGTTAGAGTATTTACTAATGTGATCTATTAGTTTAATAGCATGTTGCTAAGTAATGTGTATATACATGCCGATTGAGAATTATTGTATATACAACATTTTAATTTTACTGCAATATTTAATACCTTAAACTCTTATATCTATAGTTCAGTTGTCAACTGCTCAACTCCCAGCCCGTCCAGCAAAAAAAAAACTCACATACCACGCATATTCATTTACAACAAACTAAATAAAATATTATGATTTCGTAGACTCTACAAAGTGACGTCACTAGCATCAAAATAACTTTATGGATTTTATATTTACTGAACACAAGTGAAAATTTAAATGTTTCTTTTTGTGTGTATGTATGTGTATGTATGTATTTATGTATGAATGTATAGAATAATACATTTGAGGATTTTTGTGTGGCATTAATGATTGTTGCTTGAAGCAATAAATTTAGTTTCATCATAAAATATGCACACACACGCACACACATACACATGCGCCATAAATGAAAAAACCTCATGTGGGTGCTCCACAAAAACCATATACCAAACCGCATAAGACTAAAAATTTCAGTTTGTTGATTTATTATCAACACTGACGGGGGCATAAATTTATAACAAGTTGTAGCAAATATTTTTGCTATAGGTGAAATTTTATAAAAATATGTGTGTATTTTGAAGTAGAAAAAAGTGTTAGCAATTACACAAAACGATAAATGTTTCCATCAACATGTTGCCAGAAGTTTTTGATTTTGTTGATCTTGAAAATTACGAAAAGTGTGGAACTCTATTACGTCGAAAACATGTGAAATACATTGATGGAATTTACAAAGTAAGAAGCTTATTTATTTACTAGCTACATTTGGTGCAACATATAATATACCTTTTTTTTTTGCCTGGGACTCCGTCGCGTGGAATGCAGTTAAAAAGTGAATAAGAAAATTGGCATGAATTAATTGTTGAAGAAATATTGTAGCAGCAGAGAACGTTGCTAAACATTTTTCATACACTGAAAAAAAAAATTTTCCAAATCCATAAGAAATGAATAATATTTGTCGCAGTTTTGCTTAAGTTATGCAAAAATATTAAAAAAAAATAAACCCAAACTAATTGAAATTTAATCACAATGGACCCAATGTGGATGTGTATTTCACACTACCCTTCCTACAATTGCAATTTACTTATTTCATGATAAATGTTGCTGCAATATTTTGAATTTTTTCTTTATTGATATAAAAACCATTTTAAGTTTTATTTTTCCGAATCTAATGAAATCTTAATTATTTTAGAAAACTTTAATGAATATGATTGACAAGCATTGTTGGCTAGCAATGTTGCTAACAGAAACATTTTTCACCAAAAATATTTGTAATAATAAAAATCGACAAAAATTAAATTCTTGTTGCACTGTTTATTGAATACAACAATATTATTGCGTTTGCGTTATGCATCATATTTCTTTAAACCGTATTTTATTTTTTATTCTTTTGATCATGATTATTTGATTTAACATGACAGTGTGGGTGCGTTTTCCGGTGTTCATTTTGCCACAATACATGTCGCAAGGCATTTGATGTCAATGCAAGATGATGTTTTACATGATTTAGCTTTGCTGCAACTATGGCAAATAAAGATCTACACAAATTTAATATTTTCAGTAAAAGCTATTAAATTTTGGCCAAATAAATTTAAATAGAAAAATAAAAATTCCCACACATAAACAGCAGTGCTTTGCAACAATTTTTTATCAAAATTTCTTGGAAACATTTTACAATAAATTAAATAAATTAAAAGTTGGTATGTACTTACGTTGTGAATTAGATCTCCTAATGATATTCTCCAGGAATGTATTTTGTGGAGCAACTAGACCCCTTCTTCCGCCCGGCATTTTGTTGGTTTTACTTTTTGAACTAATTTTTACAGAATTTGTTTCTAACAGCGTGTTAAAAAAAGACAAATTCCTGCTATTCCTATTTTTATGTTGAAAGCTATTATTTTATAATTAGTTGTTTTTTCAAATTTTTTAACTTTGTCTAAATTTATTGCAAAAATTTTTTTAGAAGAGACATGTTGTTTTAGCATTTTACTTGGCCTGTTGTTTTCTTAACGCTGTGTCTGTGTGTGATGTTGCTGGTCAGGTGACAACAACTTTGTTGGCTCAAGCTGCTTAGCAACATTATGTAAAGCGATAACATTAAATTCAGTCTTATTTTAAAAGTTATAATGTAAACATTTTGGTATTTTAGATAGATAGTGGGTGGTTAGAAAAAATGGAGGAGAGCAAGTGAGTATAACAGCAAAGAACAAAATCAACAACAGTTTACAGCATAGTTTAAGGCGTTTTTTAATTTATTTATATGTCTATTATAAGTTATTTAAGATTCGTTAAAATTCTTTTTTGTAACAATTTGTAGCTGCAAAGAGAAGAAAAAAAGAAAAGACATGATTAGAATTTTATTAATTACAACGTGTAAGTAAAAGAATAAAATTTATATTACAAAACCCTGAACTTCCACCCGGCGTTTTGAACTTTATCATTTCTTATTTAGTAATCAATAATTTGTTGGCTAAAAGTTTAAGGTCGACCATATTTATTTAAAGATCACTTAATTAAATGCCTCCTTCAAACCAAGAGTACAAGAGTATATAAAAAATGTTATTTTTCATGAATTTATTCATTAATTTAGTGAATACATTTGCATAGAAACAGGTGAGAGCAAAATAATAGCAAACAATTTTAAAATTTATAACATTTATATAAACCCAAAGTTTCCATAGATTATTGAGAGTTTTCAAATTGTTCGAAATTTTTAAAGCTGCTCAGAAATGTTTAATTTAATTTCTTTTTTTTTTTCTTTATCGTTTTGCTATATTTTTAGCCATAACTTATTTTTGGCATAGAAGTGTTAATACATTTGAATAGCATGCTATACATACATATATATAAAAACAGTTTTATATTATTCTTTTATATCTTTTTGTATGACATTCAACTTTTAAAGAGACTTCTTGCTGTTTTAAATTTCTTGTTTATTATTTATATTATTTTAGCTTTTGTTTTTTGAATATGCACGTTTTATAAGCATATAAAGTGCTCAAATAAGTACCTTTAATTCTTAGAGTTTGTAAAATTAATATACTTAAATCAAGTCGCCATAAGAAAAAAGTTTATTTTATGTAAATTCTTTAAAAAACTTTTAAGATCTTTTAGAATAAATGAAATTTCCAACAGGAAGTGTAATTTAAATATATGTTACTTAGCAAAAAACACTTCCTCTCCGAAAAGGGATGCATTAAAGTAAATCGAAACTTTAGAAAAACGAACTATTAAGAACAGTACCTTTTACGAAAAAAAAACCTAAAATAAATTTTCTTTAAAAAGTACCTTTTGTAAAAAATTACAATTTAAAAAAAATTCTATTGGAAAAAACTATTTCTTAAGAAATTCCTTTCAGAAAAATGAATTTCAGAAAAAGTACCTTTCACTAAAAGTACATGTCAGAAAAAAGACTTTTTAGAAAAAGTACCTTCCAGAAAAAGTACTGTCTACAAAAAAGCTTTAGCAGAAAAAGTACCTTTTAGAAAAAAGGGACTTTCAAAACATTATTTTATTTGGGTGTTCCCTCCCAATTGAAAAATAGAAGTTGAGAAAAAATATATCCTTTAAAACAATGTACGATTTTAAAATAAGAACTTTTTAGAAATTAATTTTTAATTAATACCTTTTATGTGCAAAGTTGCTTTTAGAGAAAAATACATTGAAGAAAAATGTAACTAATTGAATAGGTACTTTTAAAATGGTTTTGTCTAAAAAATTACTCTAGAAAATAAGTAATCTCGCAGGAAAAAGGTTGATTTGTACCTAACGAAAAACATTCATTTAGAAGTTTAGAGTACATTTTCGAAAAGGTGCATTTTTAAAAAATTGTTTTCTTGAATAAAGAGTAGAACAAAGTTCGTTATAGAAAAAGTTGGCTTAAGCAAATAGTTCATTAAATATAATATTAGATTAAAAAAAAAGTACCTCAGGATAATGTACCTTTAGGAACAAAGTACCTTTAGTGACAAATTACTTTTTCTAACAAAGTACCTTTAGCGACAAAGTACCTTTAGTGACAAATTACTTTTTCTAACAAAGTACCTTTAGGAACAAGGTACCTTTAGTGACAAATTAATTTTTCTAACAAAGTACCTTTAGGAACAAAGTACGTTTAGTGACAAATTACTTTTTCTAAAAAAAAAAGTACCTTTAGGAACAAAGTAATTTTAGGAGCTGAGTACCTTTAGGAACAAAGTACCTTTAGGAACTAATTACCCCTAGGAACTAAGTACCATTACGAACAAAGTTCCTTTAGGAACCAAAATCACTATGTATAGAAAACATTACACAAATAAACACATTTGACAAAAATGCTAGGTCCGGGCTACAAAGCACTAATATTTCAATAGCATCATTCTAATATATATCGGTTTTAGAAGAAAAAATCTTCTTAAAAACAGTACCATTTAAAAAACTTAAATTTTGAAAAAAATAGAACCACCGACAAAAGTACTAGCGAGTAGTTTTTTTTTTTATTTTTTTGTTTATTTTTATATTTTTCCACTCCCCATCCTTTGCTGGTTAGTATCTAAACAGTGTATTTTTTTATTGCCTACCTTAAGGCTCCAGCTTTATCTTAATTATTGTTTGGTTTTTATTATTACAAAGGAAATTTAATTATATAGACTACTATTCAGTTTTGTTTTTATTTTTTTTTTGTTCACTCCATTTTAAGTAAAATTCTTTTTAATCTTTGTTGCGTTTTTAGTATTTTCTCTGCGTAATTTAATTTAAATTGTTTTAAGTGCTGACCATTAAATATCTCTTTTTTATCTTAAATGTTTGTAATATTTTTTTTTTTTTTTTGTGTTCTTTTTTCTTCTTAGTTTTTATGGAGAATTTTGTAAATTTTAGCGAATTTTTTTCCTTCCTTTACTTTGCAATAAAATGTTGGGTAGCCTAATTAAAAAAAAAATGTATTTTTTCATTATAAAATAAATAATGTAGTAAAAACAAGTTAAACTGTACAGTATTGAGACTTACGGATGTATTATTAACGAAATCGTATAAATGAATTTAAGATTAAATTTTAAAGCCTCGTTAATTTAAACCATTTCTAGTTTTGTACAATATTGAAATCTCTACCATATGCTCTCATTTGTTATTAATGTATTTAAAATTTATGCTGGTTTATTAAATTGTGGCATTAGCTGACTGACGAGTCTTGCCCAAAGCCCCTAAAGGAAACCTTAGAGTCGAATCAGTGTTTAGAATTCTAATGTAAAATTCCATAAAAACACACCTACATACACACGTATGTGTAAATGTGTCTTATAATTTGTAAAAAAAGCAATTTTTCAGCTGTTTCCGGTGACATTTGAATATAATAGAATAGTATATTAAGTATACGCCACACAGTACAAGCACGTTATTAGCTAAGTAATTATTGTGATGCTGGTCACGTATGAGTGTTGAATTATTTAAATCCATAATTAAATATTATGTATACGCCGTCACAGCACACAAAAACTCCATGAAATATACACATCCATATATTTACATACAAAATCACATTTACATTGAATATAAATAAAATTTATTCACAAGCTTTTCTGTTAACCCCGAAATTCACTAAAGTTTTCTTTTTTAATACTTCATCCAAAAAAAGGAAGAGATTAGAAAATCACACATACACATAAACCCACAAACACACCCCAGCAGTAATCATAATCAGTCGTCACTAGCAAAAGTGTAATGATGAAAAGTCTTGTTCTGCAGCAAATATTTGCTTGTTTTTTCTTCGTTCTACAAAGGGTTGGATTAAAACGCAAAAACATTAAAGACTTTTTTTCAGGTTTTCTAACAAGAGGAAATGTAGGTGAAACTCTTGTCAAGCTAACATGTTAAATTGTGAGTGAAAGTCAAAGACAAAACGTGTCATATAAGCACAAAGAAATATTTTTTTTTAGCGAAGTGATATGTAAAATTAAGTAGCAAAAAGGCAAGAATCAGAATCAAGAGATATAAAAAAAACAGAATTTAAAAGTTTTTCTTGTGTCAGAAATAGCGTTAAACGTTAAGCAAATAAATTAAGGTTTAATGATAAAAGTTTACATACATATATATAAAATTTATTACAAATCAGTGATTTCAAATTATATGTATAATTTAACAGACTTTTAAGCAATATAATTTTCTTCAAAAATTTTCTAAGCACTTAATGGAATGTTTTTATTAAATGCAATTAATTTTCAATTCCCTTAATGGTGGATTTAAGCTTCCCATGATCAAGTGATTTCAAAAATGTTCCCTAAAAATAATAAAAGTTATTGATTGTTTCAAAAAAAATTTCGAAGTTATTCTTATGCACCATTTAGATTTTCAATATGTAAAATTTCCGCAAAACTTTTCACGTAAGAAAGAGAAATTTGTTAAATAGTAGTAGGAAAGTACTAAGTTTTTACAAAAACCTTAATATGTTTCCAATTTTCTAAACAAAATTTTTATATATAAAATTTATAAAAAGTAGAAAGAGCTCGTGCGTGTGTATGTACTGTAAGAGAGTCTCATTATTAACTGGCTTACCACCAGCCAGAGCAAAGCACTAATCTTCTGTAGTTATATATTTAGCTCCGTTACACTACCGACCCACTAAAAAATTATAAATTTTTGCAATTTGGGTGGTGTTGGCTGAAGTGGTTAGCGCGTTGACTACTAAGCAAACAATGACTTGGGGCCTGGGTTCAAACCCTGGCCAGAGCAAGTCACCCAACATCATTTTTCTAATGTACATTAGTGCCACATTGTATTAATTGTTTTCGGACTATTTAAGTGATGAAGGCATAGCACTGTTCCTTAAGAAACTTTTCCGACATCGATTAATGCTATCCAAGCTAATGTACACAACATTGCCCTCCTTCGTCGGTAAGCAGAAACATCGGCGAAGTAAAACAATTAATAAAATGCCTGCTAATACAGCTTAACAAAGTTAATGCGCCTACTTAGCACCGGAGGCGCCTCACCACTGCCTTAAAAATTTAAAAATCAGCTTTTTAAAAATGTACACCTGTGCATATATGTACTAACTTTTATACAAAAAGTACCTTTAACATAAAAGAATATTTTAAAAAATTTAATAAAAAAGTAACTGGAGGAACAAAATTAATAAAAACATTTAAGAGTTGTTACTTTTAAAAAAGAAATTTAACACAAAAAATTCTCTAAAGAAGTACCTTTTACAAAAAATAAATTTTTAAAAGAATACCTTTTTCAACTAAGCAATGCACAGTATAATTAAATTAAAAGTTATATTAAAGATGATTGGTATTATTTTGCGATATTTTCATTAAGAATATTGAAAAAGGTTTTCACTTAATTGAGGGACCTTCTTTTGGTACCCCTTTTAGCATCTAAAGTAAATTCGTTTAAAGTAAAATTTAAATGGTGTTAGTTTTTTTAAGAGAAATGGCCTTAAATGTGTTTTGGTACTTTTGCAAATTTTAAATATCTATACCATAAATTGTACTCCTTTTTGTATATATTTGCTATGCAGTTATTTCTTCTTATTGTAAAGATATATTCTTTTTATATGACTTTCTCCCACTCGCGTGAATTTCATTTTGAAACTATTGGCTTACTTTTGCACAGGGGGACTAAAAATGTACCAAAACAAAAAATCTTAGCGAAAAATTGTTTCATTAAAAACATGCCAAAATAATGATAATTTACTCTCATAAATGTTTGTTTATCCTTACAATTTCTATAATTTTTTTGCTGTAAACTATAAATTATTGTTATTGTACTGTTTTTTTTCTTTTTTTTTTTGTTTTTTTTTTGTTTCTTCATGACTGCGCTCACATCAAGTAGATATGCAAAAAAATGTGTATTTATTTTTCTCGATGGTTTATAGGTTTCACTACAATTTAGCTTTTTGCAGCAAAAGATGACACTGTGTATGCATATGATGAGCATGTTCATACATGCTTTAATATGCATTTATGCAAATGGTTTCTGTTTCTTCGAAATAAAAAATGTTTATTAAATGTGTGCCATAGAAGAGAAGCAAAAAAAAAAATATTTTAAGTTTAAGCGTGTAAAGAAATGTGTGCAAATGTGTGTCATATCTGCAACTGACATCATTGTTAGCACATGCCATAACATATTGCCACGGTGTTGCATATTAACTCATTCTCACTATTACTCCACAAAAATTAGCTTATTTTATTCTGCGTAATTTTTTCATTCATAATAATTTTCATAACTCAAATAGAGTTGAATGCGAATAAGTTAATTTTCATTTTATATATGTAGTTCTGTATTTTCAAATGAAAATGCATTCATATTACGCAGGGACTACCGTGGCACTATTAAAGTATTTATGAAATATAAAATAATATATATAACAACTTGAAAATTCCGAGAAATAAACATGTGCTGTAACATTTGATTTTAGCATTTTTATTTGATGTTTTTGAGCTTAAAACAAAATTTGTATAATATGCAATTTTCTTGCTTGATACCAAAGTTTCCAACTTGTTGTTTTATGCACGATAGTACTGCGTTTTTTTTCTTTTTTTTTTGCATTTACAAATATAAATTTCTTGTTGACAAGGGCAAATATTAATGGAGAGTATGAGCAATAATTTAAAGCAAAAGATACAAATATAAATAAATGTATGTGGTGCGTATGTGCGTATTCAGAAGAAATTATGTCATATGCAGTTTTCAATTTCTTTAAATGTAAAATGTCTGCAAATACTGAAAGAAAGCCAAACGAAATGGAAAGTTTAAAAGTTTTACAAGTAAAATGAAAATAGTAAAATTTAAAAATTAAGTTTGCAACAACTGCAATTGAGATGTGAGTCTACAATTAAATAATTTTTCAGGGTTGTGGAAAAAGTCATGCGAAATGAAAATTTTGTTGGAAAATTTATTGTAAACTGTAGACGGGTTATAATGTGACCTCGATAAGCAGTACAAAGTATCATTCTGATTTAGATTTTTAAATAATAAATTCAAGTTAATATTTCTTTACAGCAAGATTCTAATTTCGCAACGAATGCTGCAATAATTCCCAATTTATTATTTTTAAATTTAATGTATTGGAATTTTTTTTTTTTTTTAATGACATAAAACGCAAGATTGTCAATAAAATCGAAAGTAATGCATCGATTTTAATGAAATATGCCTACTTTTATTTCTTACACATTAAGCTTTGTTTGTGTTCACAACTTCTTAAAATATCTCTAAAACTAATTATCAGATTTAATAACAATGATCGCTGATTTTAAAGCAAATTTTCATAAAAAAATTTCTTGAAATTTTTATATATAGTGTTGTTGTTATATGGTTAATACAAATTACAGTACGACCTTCCTGCGTGCAATCGAAAGCAAAACGCCGTTGTTGTGTTTATCCAAACATTGCTATAACCGACAATTAAAAACTTAATATAAAAATCATTAATTATCATAACTGTGTATGTAAAAACAACTAAAATAACAAATTTATTTTTTCTTATCTTACTTAATTATCTTATAGATAACAAATAATATTCATATCTGGTACCTTCATAAAAGTTCAGAAAATTGCCTTAAGCGTAATAAAACTGCAACCGGCAGTATGGATTTCGTAGGCGCTACTCTACGGGGGACCTACTAGCTTTCCTCTCGGAGAAGTGGTGTAATAGCATATTCACTTTGGTGAAAGTATGGTGGTGGCTCTAGATATTTCCAAGGCATTTGATAGAGTGTGGTATGGAGCACTTCTGTCAAAACTGATTGCTTTTGGTGTCGGTGATGGCTTCACTCGATTTGTATCGAGCTTTCTCAGAGATCGCACTATACGAGTTGTTGTAGATGGGGTCTCATCAAACGAGTTCAAGATAAATTCAGGGGTACCGCAAGGCTCCGTTCTTTCTCCTACCCTTTCTCTTATTTTTCTTTCTTAATGACCTTCTACGTAAAACTTCCAACCCTATCTACTCTTTTGCAGATGACAGCAGCTTAGTTCATTCGTATTCATTCAGTAACAGACCCGTCGGAGATCCGGGCAAAGCGGCAAAATATGAATAATACACTAAATTGCGATCTCCTGAAAATTTCAAATTGGGGTCATGCAAATAGGGTCAATTTTAATGCACGAAAGACCCAATGTGCAATTCTCACGCACAGACGTATGACCGGACATGCTGCTCCATCTGTAAACATGGATGATATAGATATTGAGGAATCAGAAGCTCTTGATGTTCTTGGCATGAAAATTTATTGTGATGTTCGATGGAATGGCCACATTATTCAAGTCTCAAAAGAAGCATTCAAGTGCCTCGGCTTTTTAAGATGGTGTAGGACATACTTTACTCCATCTGATCTCCTTAGTATTTATACCACCTTTATCCGACCAAAAATGGAACACAACTCTCATGTATGGGCCGCTGCTTCAAAATCTATTTTGAAGTTACTCCACCGCGTACAGTATAGGGCGAAAAAGCTTGTCGGTGACAGTAGGGTAGCCAACTCTATGAACTCACTTGAGCATCGATGCAATGTAGGGTGTATTTCACTGTTCTATCGCTACTACTACGGAATGTGTTCTAATGAAATCATGTGTTCAAATCGAATGTCCACAAACACTACTCCCTTTAACCTCCTTCCAAAAACCTATATTCCTAGCTCCGGATCAATTCTTTGCATGCGTAGGGGTCATCCCCTGAGTGCTGGTCCTAATTAAAAAAAAAAACAGAAATATTTGCACTTATCGAGGCCCATTTTTAAAAAAACTTTGCACTTTGTTGTTTGCTTTTATTTCAAAAAAACAATAACAATTCATCATTTCAGGGATTCATTACCCTCCTCCTTAGAGAACTGTATGCACAAAACATGTTGTTATTCATTCATTTGTATGTAGTTCACTTTAAAATTTATCTATTAAAACAAATACTACATATAAATAAAGAGTATAAAACGAATTAATTTTTATTTAGTATTTTTTTTATGTCGTCGTCGTCAAAAATTTACATATAAAACAGTAACGACACAATGGTGCCATCAATAACACATCTCGTATTTGTTCACAAATGCATTAACATACATCAAAACTTATCCTGGCAAGTATAATCAACTGTATAAACAAAGAAGTGATACTAAAGTTTATGTACATATTTATACAGAAAAACATCGACAGTCGCAGAAGCTTTCGCACTTTCACTTAAATTATTTTTAACTCTTTTTTTCCAACCTCTTCCATCCCCATTAGTACGAACAAATATTATTACAGATATTCAAAATCATCATAATCATCATCACCATCATCATAATTATCATTTATAACGACAATTTACATGTGTAACAACATATACCCACATATTTACATACTCCCATACAGGCAGAAATAAATTCAACCCAATATCATAAACATTGATACACATCTATTTACACACAAACACTAAAGTTGAGAAAAATAATGTTGCTCTATTTTTGTAACATGCTCCCATTCTCCGTAAAATGCGTATACTTTGTTTTTTGTTTTCTTTCTTTTTTGTTTTATTTGCAAACGTATACACACATGCATTTATTCTACTTATTCGGTTTTACTCGTCGAACAATGTTCGTTTATTGACTTTAATTGCACGAGTTTAATGAACAAACAGCAACAAAAACTACAATAGAAGGAAAATCAACAACAGGAATTTTAAATGCCGGTCAAACCAGAAAACAAGTGTTTGTATGAGTGGTAGTGTGTGTGTATGAATGTGTGGCTATAGGAGTATGTATGTATGTATGTATGTATGAAAGTGCATTGATTGAGTATGTTATACATGCATACATAATTAAATAAAAAACAATAAAATCTTTCAAGGCGCCATATTGGTCACTGTAAAATAAGAAGGAAATCTTAAACAATAAAAGGAAATATTTCCTTTTCCTATCAACGATTAAAATAAAAATTTATAAAAATTTTATTGTGACATTCTCATTGTTTTATTAATATGTATGTATGTATATGTACTTACATATCTTACATGTATGTATGTATACTGTTACGTATGTAGGAAACCTGGGACCTAGTGACTCCAAGTTATCACAAGTTTGTTGTGACATTTATGCGCACTAAAACACAAATTTGAAAATAAGGCCAAGTTCCTATCCAAAATATTTCGGCCGTAAAATGTACTGAGATCAAAATAAGGACCAAGTTCTTGATAGGTACAAGTCCATCTCATTTCTAGGCAACCTATAAGCTTGGCAATATATTTCCAAGAATTCTTTCCCATATTAGAAAGGCAAAAAAATTTTGCTAAGCTTACAGGTAGCCTAAAAATGAGATAGAGTTGAACCTATCAAAAACTTGGTCCTTATTTTGAACTCAGTAGTTTTTACGGCCGAAATTTTTTTGATAGGATCTTGCCCTTATTTTCACATTTATGTTTTTCTGCGGATCTCACTTCTTTTTTCTAAGTTGTTATTGTACAAGTATTTATATGTATTGCTTATCTTGGCCTACCTGTGTACGAAATTTCAGCGTTTAAAAATTATTTTTGTTAATTTCTCACCAGGACCTACCTGTGTACGAAATTTCAGGTTTCTAGCTATACTGGAAGTGCCCTATACAATGAAGGGGCACCATAGTCGCCCCAGATGAAAAGTGCCCGTTTAAGAATCATTTGCGTTAATTTCTCATCAGGACCTACCTGTGTACGAAATTTCAGCTTTCTAGCTATACTGGAAGTGCCTCATACAAAGAAGGGGAACCCTAGTCCCCCCAGGTGAAAAGTGTCCGTTTAAAAATTATGTTTGTTAATTTCTCACCAGGACCTACCTGTGTACGAAATTTCAGCTTTCTAGCTATACTGGAAGTGCCCCATAAAAAGAAGGGGCGCCCAAGTCCCCCCTGGGACTTGGTTAATTTCATACCAAGACCTACCTGTATACCAAGTTTCAGCTCTTTAGCTTTACTGGAAGTGCCCACTAATATTGATGAGTGAGTGAGTGAATGAGTGAGTGAATATGTACTAAAATATGGACTTTTCACCCCTTAATATCTCGGGAAGCTTTTCCGGTAGAACTTTTAAATTTAACCTGTGAGGTCTCCTCAAGGAGACCTTATGTTTCAAGTTTCATTATATTATGATCAGGAGGAGCAAAGTTATGAGGGGTGTAAAAACAGCTCGAATGGTTTCATGTAAATATACAAACTGTGTGGCCGAACTTGGCCAGAATACCAAAATGCCAGCCATGCATTTGATTAAAAAAAGCTTCATGGAATTTAAATCATGAACTTTTTGTTAAATCGGTTGCTAATACTCTCTGGCTCTTAATATCATGAAAAATTTACGTTTACGTTTACGTTCCGTCTTATAACAAAATTATAGAAAAAAATATTACATGTATTTCTAGTGCAAGCTAAAAATTTTGATACAACCTCTCAGGCTGATAGCCATTGAAAAGGGAAAGTTTATCAACGGAAGCGAAAAATCAAATAAGGGTAACGTTCTAAATATAAAATTAGTTTGCTTTTTGATTAATCTTTAACAAATCGAAAATTTGCAGGCTCTATTGAAATTTTACAATATTCATATTTCTGTCTCATACATTTGCGATTGAAGCTTTTAATAAAAGTTTTCCCTACGTGATCTCAAAATTGTGAAAACCTTTATTTCATTTTTGTCATTTAACAGAAGTAAAAAAATATACAATAAAAAAGTAAATAAAATTTATTTACAGTGCACATGTGTATTAGTGTATATTTGATTGACAAATAAACCTCACTAACACTAATACAAAACAATGCAAATAAATAAAGTTTTATTAAACCTGAAGCAAAGCTTGTATATTTGTAACAAAAGTCCCAGATTATTATTTAATGTTAAAAAGTTAATTTTATTTTTTTAATAGATATTGTTAATATTTCAAGCAACAAAGGAAATTATTTAATATCCAACATCACTTTAGATTTCAACATACACGGCTGAACAGAACAAAATTTAATATCCGACTACAAGAAAAACTGCGATCAGTGATAAGAAAAGAATGTAAGTGATGAACTGTGTACCAATTGAATATTTACTGGCATCATATTACCATATTCATATTCAAATATTAATTTTTTTGTTATGGCTTAGCATGTCTATATGGTGTTTTTTCATTGGCTCAACAGTAGATCTTTAGCACCATGCTTCAAAAGTTTTCAAGGTACCACAGGATATACGATGAGAAACTGTACTGAGAGCAAAGCTGTGATCAAGTAACTATCAGGCGCTTATAGATCTTGCAATTTGTTGTATGAATGTTTCTATACGAAATGGCGAGACACTCCAACCTGGATTTATTCTGGGTAATGTTGTTGCGGACGAACTGCTCAAATCTGGAGCTCAAAAGGATATTCGATAAACAGATCTAATGACTTGCGTCCCGTTGCAAAGCTGTAAAGCGATGATTCAGCTAAATTTATTTGGAATCGTGCAGACCAGATTGTCTAATTTGTCGATTTCGAGGCTAACATTGCCGCAATGTGATTGTAGTAAATCTGAAATCCTTGAGGAGACACTCCGTGGGCAAATAAGCACTCTAGTTGCGGACAATACAGGTCATTACACTGCTTTACAGGTGCGCATGCTTGGAAATTAAATCTAACGTATAACGATTCTGCAGTATGTTAATATTAGGAGGAGGTTCTCTCACTCTCTCTCTCTCTGTCTAGAAAAAGCGGCTTCTTTAGGTAGTTAACTGCTAGAAGATCCTGCATCACTATCGGACTGCGATATTAAGCGGATAAAATCGTTTATCTTTTATCGGCTTGTTTTAACACTGCAGCGAGAGAAGATGTGTAGATCATCATATATCATTACAATTCGCTCCTCAGGTAACACAAAGTGACCATCAAGGCCCGATTTGGCCAATTCCATATTTTTTAATAATATTATTTTGTTAATTCAACAAATTTGTTGCATTATTTAAATGAAGTTATTTCATTCGTTATTTCAATGAAAATGTTTTCATTTTTTTATATAAAGAATTTAAAATCAAAATATATATAATTTTTTTCTATGCCACAAGTCACAACTTAGTCTCGGCCATAATTGCATTTAGTTGCAGCAACATGTTGATTTTATTTTGCTGCAGTTGTTGCACTGGTTCTTTATTAATTTGCGTATGTACACATAATTTTTCAGCTATTTTTATATGTATTTTTTCTCTCTTACATTTTATCCACATCAAGTTTTCAAGTTGAAAACGTTCACGTTTAACTGCATTAAGAGCAAAAAACAACAACAGCAACATTATTTATAGCCATTAAAGCCAACAACATTAACAACGGCTACAATAAACTGTAAAATAAAATGTAACAACAACTAAACACTTTGGCATTGAAGGTAAAATAACATTAAGGTTGGCTGATAAAAGGAGACGTTATTTATTTTTTTTTTTTTTTTTTTTTTGTGTAATAAAATTATATTTCTAGGGAATAAAATTACCAGCAGGGGACAACTTTAAATGAAAAGTGGATAAAGTCACATATGATATTAATAAATACAACAGTTGAATTTAAATTAAGTTCTTTTCAAAAAATTATCGCAATCCTTGAAGCCATCATTAGATTTTCAAAATTCCCCTTTTTTGTAAAAAAGAAAAATCAGCAGCAAATTAAACTTACAACCGAGCTTATGTACACCCTAATCTCTTTATTTCAAATACATTCTTCTTAAGGTTAAAAACAAAACAAGAGTTTAACTAAAAAAACATAGAATCGGAATAGCAAAACAAGAAAAATTAATACAGAAATAAAAATATAACCAGTCGGCAAAAGTGTGCAGAATATAAATAAAAAAAAAAAAGAAAAAACAACAAAACAACAAAAAAGAGTAAAAACATTTTCTATTTCAGTAAAGGTCGTTATTTATTGATTTTTTAATTAAAAGTAAACTCATACAAATGCAAACACTGCTAAACAAACATAAATAAACAAACAACAAATTTACACAGTTAGTAGAACAACAACACCATGGATGTTCGCAAAGCATACACACACACACACACACACACACGTTAGTGTATGCTAGAACACATTTAATGTTTCCTACCTATTTTAAATGGTAAAAAGTACCAGAAGTCAGAAAAAGGACGTTGATGTGAATGACGACGACTAGGACGACGTTGAAGAGTACAAAATAATAAAAAGTACATAAACATGACAGTAATAATAATCAGAAGAAGAACAGCAACTTACTAAAAGTGCAAACGTATGGAAAAGAAAAATAAATAAAAAGAAAATATTTATGAAAAAATAAAACAAACTTGTAAAAAAAATCCAAACAAGCCATTAAGACTGAAGGAGAGAAAGTAAATGTAGAAATTGTTTTTCTTGTTGTTGAATCAGCACAACGAACAACATGTGTACTCTAAACATAAATGGAAATCATTCAACTTTCACAAGCAGTGCAAAGCGTGTGCTTAAAGTTTTACTTTAAAAAGTTTTTAAATCTTATTAAAAATACTAGTGGTATTTTTTTCAAAAAAGGTGGTTTACAAATGCTTTTAAATAATTTAGTACAAAAATTCAGAAAAATTTCTATAAATGTAATTTTTTTTGAGCCCCACGTGCCCCACCGGTGGACATTTGTAATTTGATGATTTGGGATAATGTGACCATCTGTGGGAATTGGTGGATTTACTTTATGGGACATCGTGATCACTCGTGGTCACACGTCGTGTGGCCCGACATTGTTATCACCAGCGGAAACGTCCTGGTTGCCACTTGGGCCCAAGATGTATTTTGACATTCTGGGACAACTGGTGGTCACAATAAATACAGGAAAAAACAACAAAAATACATTTGGTTTATCAAAAATAAATATCACAAAGTCACATTGCAAAAAATCAATAAAACTAAGTAAAAAAATTTTGGTCCCTGCTTGTCAACTAAAAAATACCCACTCGTCAGCACACGGTCCACCGGTGCAGGAAAAAATGAGCTCGGGTGTGGCACGTGGGGCTCAAAGTGCTAAATACGCCATTAAAATAATTTACAATTAGAGATATCCATTCCTGCTTAAATGTCACCAAATTAATAAGAAATTCTCTAGACCGGCTTTTTCTTAGTAGTGTATACCGTCTTTTGTCAAGTAAATAATCAAGATTTTGCAACAGCAAAATTTTATAAACATTTTGGTTTACTTAAGTGTTGTTCCTTGAAAACAAGTGTAGGTCCTTCTCTCTAGCCATTGTATGAAGCAATCGAAAATGAGTGTGCATGTGTATGTGCTTCTGAATGTAATAGATATTTTTATTGTGTTATTTTTGGCAGTTTATTTTTTTCTTTTCAATTTGCAATTTGCTCCTCTTCCTTTTCAACCATTAAGTTTTGTTGTCATTAAATTGTTTACTTTTTTCGTTGAAAATCTAAGCATTTCTTTTTGTTTGACCAGCAGCAGCAGCAGCAGCGGCTTGTTGTTCGTTCGTTCGTTCGTTCGTTCGTCAAGTGCAAATTGTTTGTTTAAATGGTGGCTTTGTTTGTATCTTGATTGTATTGTTGATTTGTGGTTTTATTATAGTTTTTCAATTTTCATAATTACAATATTTATTTTTTATTCCTTGATTTTTTGATGAGTTGCTGTTTTTGTTGGGTAAACGAAGGCAATACTAAAAGGAATTTAAAATTGGAATAGCTTTGCTGAGAGCATGAATCTTACCATATTTTTCCGATATGCCAAAATACTTCTATTTTTCAATGTTAAGAAAATTTTCAGCAATTCAGATTTACTTTCTGAAAGCCTGAAAACGTTCTAAACGTAAATATACAGAACTTATCTTTTAATAATTCTGATACGGCCAGGATTTCTCAATAAATTGTTTGTTTAAACAGAAAAACCCTTGCAACGAAATCTTAATTTATTTTGCTATAAAAGTGTTAATAGATTGTTTGAATTTCTTTAGGTTTCAATTAAGTTTTATGCTAAAAACGTGCTTTTTAATCGTTATTTTATTTAAAAAGGCTTTGGAATTTTTAATAAAAAACAATTATTTTATAGTAATTTTTATTTTAAACATACATACATACACTATTCAAAAAAGAAGTTATTGGAGTTCTTTATATAAAAGGTACTTTATATTATAAGGTAATTTTTTATAAAACGAATTTTTTTCTAAAATGTACTAGTTTTTATATTCGTTATGAGAGGTTCTTTTTTATGCATAGTACTTTACTTTTTATTAAAGGTACTTTTTTACACTGTTTTTTTTATAAAAAGTCCTTTTTTAATAAAGAGATATATTTTTATTAAAAATAGTACTTTATAGAGCACTTTTGATAGAAAAGGTCATTTTATAAAACCTACTTTTTTATTAAAGGTAGTTTTTTACACTGTGCTCTTTTAATAAAGAGATATTTTATTATTAAAAAAAGACATGCGACACTCGGGGACTGCCGCGGTAAAGCTATTGTATAGCATTTTTTTAATAACTCCGTTGTTATTCTGGCAATACTGCATGTTAATGAAATCAAAATCAATAGCATACTTTAGAGGTTACCATACGTTTGGCGATATAAATACTTAAAAAAACAAAAGACTTAAGAAAAAAACGTAGTGTTAGGTTTTTTCGTTTCAAAAACAAAAGACATGAGAAATAAACGTTTCAAAATTTCTTGATTCGGTCGTCTCAAAGCCCGCGATAAAAGCTATGCAATACCTGGAAAGAGTATTTTATAAAGAGTACTTTTGTTAGAAACAGTCGTTTAATATAACGTACTTTTTTATTAAAGGAATTTTTTTATAGAAGGCCCTTTTTTATAAAAATGTACTTTTTTATTAAAGCTACTTTTATTATAAAAGGTACTTCTTTTATATAAGGTACCTATTTTATAAAAGGTTATGTCTTCATTATACGTAATATTTTTTAAAAAGAGAATTTTCTTATAAAAGCAACTTTTTTTTTAGAATATAAATTTTAATAGAAAATTGTTTTTTATAAAACACCTAATGAACACTCTCTCTCTCTCTCTTTCTCACCAAGAGCCGCAACGCTCCATCATTTTAACCGCAATAGTTTTATCCCAAGTAGTTATTTGCTTTTTCTCAAATTTATATTTAAATTGATTAAAACTTTATTGCTAACCTCAAGACTATAAAATCACAAAATAAAAAAAAGAAAACTTAGCAAATTATATGCAAAATTTTCTCAATTCACAAACATTTTTACAAACATAAGTTTGCCCGGCAATAAAACTAAATTTTTTCTGTATTATTCTTTAAACAATATGAGTAGAAGAATAAAAACTTAACAAAGTTAGGATTGTTTTATTTCGCCTTTTTCAGCAGCGGTTTTTCTGGTTAAAATGCAAACACACAACGCACACACTTTAAAAAAAGAAACAAACAAACAAACAAACACTTTCGAACAATCAAGAAAGAAACACGAATATATAAAAAAATCTTTAAAAACTTAGTAGTGTTTGCGTAAGCGGTTACCACACACAAACTAACACACACAGAAAATTCATACAAACACTCTGACATATACACATACACACACACACTCGCTTTTATTACCATTCACAGCACTTACAAGCAATTAAATTTAATTAAGCTAAAACAAAGAGCATCTCAAACAATCTAAAAAAAATATATATATGTATTATTAAGTTTCTACCACATTCACTCACTTTCAATTTAGGCCATGATTTTGTTTAGAATCTTCACACAAGCAAGCACACAGCAGACATAACTATACACGAACAAATAAATTTCAAACAAAAAACAACAACGAAAACTAATAAAGAAGACGAGATTGTAAAAGTTATGACTTTTTCACTTGGTTAACTATGAATGTGACATGTGATTACATTTACATTGACACAATACAAACCGCATTCGCGTTGTTCGCTTTTTTATTTTTATTTATTTTTTGTTGTCACTAGTCTATTCTATAAACCCTCTTTTATATATTTGAGCTGTTTGTGCTTTTAGTCCTTTTTGAAAATCATCACACAGTGTACGAAGGCAAATTGAAACGGAAGTGGGTAATATTCAAAACAACAGAAGGTAAAATTCATGTAGACTTGTCACTTTGACACACACCACAACTACACACGCACTAACAAATATATTTTGATCGCTCAGAAATAACCATCATAAATAAACCTTGAATATGAAACAGAAAAATAAACGAAATATTTTGAAAACTTGTTTGTTTTCGTAGTGTGATTATGTGATTTGTTGTTAGAGAAATCAGAGATTGAGCTTAATTAACTCAAATATGTGGTATTAGTTAGGGGCTGTGCACATATTACGTAACGCTCCAGGGGGGGGGGGTTAAAGATTTGTTACGGATTGGAAATTTTTCACTGAAAAATTAGTAAAAAGTGTTACGAAGGCGAGTGGGGGGGGGGTAAAAAATCTCTGAAAACAGCGTTACGTAATATGTGCACAGCCCCTTACACATACATACTTACATTTTCCCTGTTAAAAGCAGTGTGGCCAGATTTAAAAATATGCTTCAGTTAAAGCGGGTTGAAAGTTACTCTAAAAAAGCTGATTTCGAATTAAAAGGAATTTTAAAATAAATAAAAATTTTGCCAAATTAATAAAGAAATCAAAAAGACTTTACATAATTTTGCATTTCAGCTGACGACATACAATACATATTATGTATGTAATTCCAAATAATATTCGTTGAACAATTTAAACCTAAAAATTCTTTTGTAAAACCAACTGATTTATTTATTTAAACGGCAAAACATAACTTGAAATTTAAATAACTTAAGGCTGTAACAGCCGCCCAGCCCACATCTCCTCTCATAAAATCATTAAAATTCATTTTCGACTTTGTCAAGTTTATCTGTACAAATATAATTCACATTATCCTTTTTCATAGCTAACCAAGCATTTACACAAAGTACGAAAGTAAAACAAAGCAAGCCATTCACATGTAAGATAAAAATGTTTATTAATAAACAAATAGATAGATTCAAATCAAATTTATAAAATACATAATGTACACACACATGCTTTTAATATTATAAATGTGAAAGTTTAAATGTTTGGATGTTTGGAACACTATTTGGTAGACGAATAGCATGTGACTCAGATTAAAATACAGATTACTTTTAAAAAGGGGAAAAATTGTTAGTTTGCTTAAACTAATATGTACTTTATTAAAAAAATTTTATATGTACTAACATACTGCCTGCGGGTTGAAATGAAAAAGTGTTGGTACTTTTGGCACTTTTTTTACTTATGGTACTTGTTTTTATTTTAGGTACTTTTTTACTTTTAGTTTTTTTTTTCTTGAAATATTCGTTTAATGGATTTGGATGAAATATGTAAGAAAGAATATAATATAGAACGGATTAAATAAAGATTATAATATAGCGTACGTTAAGGGGCTAAAATAGGGTTAATTTGGTAGTTTTGGCACATTTTATTTTTGCACTATATTTTAGAAAGTTTTTATAAATAAAAATACCTTCTAGAGGCTAAAATTAAGAAAACTAGTGCTTTTGGTACTTTTTTGTCGGTGATTTTTTACTTTTGGTACTTTTTCTCTTGAGACATTTTCTTACTGGATTTGGATAAAATTTGGTAGTTGGATAGCATGTGACTCTGGTTAAAATATTTAGTACATACTTTTTAAGAGGGACAAATCGGGTATTTTGGTACTTTTTATTTTTGTCTTAATAGCTTAGAACGTTTTCATAAATTGACATTCTTTCTAGAGGCTGAAATTATCAAAAAACTGCTGCTTTTGGTACCTTTTTTGCTTATGATAGTTTTCTTGCTAGTGGTTTTTTACTTTTGGTACTTTTTTTCTTGATGAATTCTTTTAACAGATTTGGATGAAATTTAATAACAGGAAATTTTTAAGGAGTAAAAACGGCACAAATTGGTACTTTATATATTTTTCCCTATTTTTTTTTTCCATTATTAGAGAATGTACTTTCTGGGGACTAAAAATAAGAAAATCTGGTACGTTTTGTTTTTGTTTTACAATTTTTTTTTCTTTAATTAATATGTAGCGTACGTACTTTATAGGAAGTAAACTGGTTAAAAGATGCTACTTTTGATACTTATTTCTTTAATTAATTAAGTATACAGACAGTTTATGCCTTCATTAATATGTAGCGTGAACCAACTCAAAGATAATAATATATATACAAAAGGAAATAAATGTCTCTTTCATAATACTGTATTGGCATCATAATAATGATTAAATTGACTTTTTCTTACAAAATGTCTTTTGTTTATTAAAGTCTATTGTCTGATGCCAAGTCATGCCTTCCAAAAAGAGAAAGAAACAAACAAATACAGAAATGTTTGTGTCATCATATAAGAATTACAAACAAATACATACTCATCTACAATGTATGTGTATGATACGTATGTATCTATAATATCTTTTTAATTTAACAATTGGCAGGATATAAGTATTTATTTGATATGAATAGCATTTTTCTCATTAACAGATTAAAGACAATTACATATTATCAAAAGAACCAAATTGAATAGTCATGGATGGAGATACACGTAAAAATATAAGATGAAAAGCTTCATTATTTTTGCTTAAAATAAAATGAAAGAATTTTAAAGACAGTTAACGAAAGAAATAAAATAAAAAGCTGAAATTTATATTTTTTTTCTTGCTTAATTATTTTGATAAGAAATAACCTTGACTTAAAGACAAATACTGGAAATTCTATCGTAAGCAAATCGCCTTTAAAGACTTTCCAAGAACTGTTAGTTATAACAATATTTATTGAATATTACTTTAGTCATGATTTCTTTACACAAACATTTAAAACACACATACTCGTAAGTAAATACATACAATCAATCGCCTTGAAAAACTAAAAGGGAATTTTTGTTTTCTCTTGTCTAAATTTGGCACCATCATTTATATGACTTTTAATGGCTCCAACAATTCAAATGAATCAAAATAATACAAAAACAAACAAACACTCACTCTCACATTCATTCATTCATTCATTTCTTCATTCACTCAATTCAGTCATTTAATGTTGAGAATGAAATGCAATAAAATTTATGATTTTTCTTTTTCACTTTCTTTCCAAAAGCAGTAGCAACAACCACACTAATAATTACCACCCACACTATTGTGCAACAAAAGCAAACACATAATGGCCTCTCCAGTAAAACGTGAAGAGTAAGAATTCTGTTATAAATTCCATTATGATTATGAGTTTCTGTGTGTGTTTGTGTATATTTTTTGTAGCATACTTTATGGGGTCAAGCGAAATTGCTCAATATGTAGGAGTTTCTTTATTTTTATTTAAATATCATTTTGATAAAAAACACCAATATAAATAACATTTTTCCAAACCACAACATTTTTCAAGGACATTTTTGTATTTAGTTGTTTATCCTTGTTTTTGGTATTCCCTCTTCTCGATTTTTAAAAAATTAAATAACCTCAATATTCGTGTCTACAAATGACTTTAACTATATAAATGTTAGAAACCATAAAAGTAGAAAAATCAAAAGAGAGAACAAAAAAAAAAACGAATTGATTGACATTTCCTGTCAATGTTTGGGCACATGTGTGCTATTGTCAGGTTTAATTGTGTGATTTTTTTTCTGAAACCACGATTTACTATTTGAAATTGTACATTTTACCTCAACTGTCATTTTGGGCAAACTATTTTGTATAACAGATTGTCATTAGACACTAAACCAACCATTAACGACATGTAAGTTTGAATTCCTATACTTTTAAATACAATTTAAATATCGATTTGGACTTAGTCAAAAATTTGTGATTAACATTGCTTATTGTTTTTTTTTTTAAGAAATTTGTTTTAATATTAAATAATTGGACTCAATTAATCGCAAAACTAATAATAAAAAAAAAATCATTTGAAGAAAATTTTCTAAGCCTGGATTTTGGTAATTTAGTTCCCGAAATGGTTTTTAAGCCAGTTAAGTTTTTTTTTCTTCTGTGGTTTTTAAACAGCGCCAAATGCCATAACTAGGATTTCGACAAAAGTTCCCGAGAAAGTCTGCACGGTCAACGGTTTTTTCAATAAGACTATAAACTTTTGGAAAAAGTAGTATTTCTACTACTATTTTTCTATTAGCTTTAGATGCAAATATTTTTTTTATTAAAAAAACGAGTGGCATTTTTGAAATGTTATACTTGAAATTTTCCACTTTGCCTCTGAGCTAAAAAAAATACTTGTTTATTTTTGTAGAGACAAATTTCTCAATAATTTGTATTCTTAAAAAAGTATGTATTATTTCTTGAATTTTATTTGTCAAATTTAATTATAGAATTTTTAACTCCTGAAATATTTTTTAAACTGGATACCGAATCCTTTTTTTTTTCAATTTAATTATAAAGACAATTTAATATTTTTGTTTAAATGATTGATCACCATATTTTTTTGGTTATGCAGTACAACTCGGTTATAACGAATTTTAAGGGACCTGGAAAAATAGTTCGTTACAAACGAGGATTTATTATAAAAGAGTTCGCTATAACGAAGGAAAATGCCGATCAAAACCTGGAGACTGGAGACAAACGATAATTCGTTATAGCTAGTTTTACTGTATACATGTAGTTATTTTAAATCCTCCACAATGCTTAAATGTGTACAATAAAAATAACAATAAAATAAATGCCAATACGCCATGTGGTTAAATTACACTACACCCTGTGGTCCTGTGGCGTATGAGTGTTGTTACCGTGAGTGCACACGTGTGTTTAGTTGAATGAATACGTTTGAATACGTTTGAATACGTTTGTTTATTTTTTTTTTTTTTTGCATTGTTTTTATTATTGTTTTATTCATTTCTATAAAACCATCATTATTCCAGTACAATACCTTCAATGTAGACAAATAATACCAACACATAAACAGTTGTTCAAGAATTTTTTTGCAGAAATTAAAATAATTAATCCTACAATGAGCCACATTTCGGTGCTAATTTTTTTATATTTTCCGTTATTCATTTAGTTAGTAAAAATTATAAAAAAGAGAGAGAAGCAAACAATTTCTTAAGATCACACAAGCAAATAAATTATTTAACTTTAAAGGCTTTAGGAATGTACAATCAACATAAACGGGAAAGTCTCACATTCTGATCGGCTTATAGGTTGCCTAGAAATGAGGTGGAGTTGTACCTATCAAGAACTTGGTCCTTATTTTGATCTCAGTACTTTTTACGGCCGAAATATTTTGAATGGGAACTTGGTATTATTTTTACATTTGTGTTTTTGTGTGGATTCTACTTTCAGGAAGTGAAACAATTAACTTTACATCCTGTATATCGCCACAAAGAAAAGTAAATATTTGCTTAGAGACAAAATAATCAAACCTACATTTGTATGTAAATATGAAATTAAAAAAAAAAACAATACACATACATATTTACAAAAGCTATTATGCCCATTCACACACGCTTGAGCTCACACATTCATACATATTTATAAACACATTTACATTTGTATATCAAACAATATAATTTATTTAAATACACAAGAAGAGAAAAAAAACATGTTACGGTTATTGAATTGTATATGTTTCATTACATCAATTGGAGAGAATAAAGTGTTGTTTGTGAGTTAGTATGTGTGTGTGTGTGTGTACATGTGCTTTCCCCTGTAGTTTTTTCGTGACAATTTACCCCAAAAGTGGCAGTACTATACAATGTGGACTGGTTATAAAACTATCCACATTGATCCTATACTCGGAAGACTGGTTCTAAAACTGTGGAAAATTTTACTGTCACTTTGTGCAGGCACTTAGCTGTCTTTTTGTGTCGCAGATGGTGGATAGTAAAAAATGTATGTCATTAAGCACACATAGCTTAAGTAGTACAATGTACAAGTACCAGTGAGTGTAGCTGAGTGGGTTGAGATGTTGATTAGCAGTCGGAAGGTTGCTAGTTCAATTCTCAATACAGTCAAAATATATTTACAAAAATAGTGCAATGTTAAGCCTACAGTACACGGCATGTAAAAAGCCACATTCGCATGTGGCTCTGACGTCACGAGAATTTGCAGCATTTTGTTTACATTTACTAAACATGCAGAAGTGTATACATGCTTCAAAATTTTGGTAGTACATGAAATGTTGTTTTGTCCCAAAATTTATATGTGACAAATGTAGCCGAAGCGTAAACATTTGCAATGGCAGCATATGTGTGAACTTTTGATTGGCTACATATGTATTGTCAGTACACAGCATGTAACATATGTACACATTTTTCATATTAACATGTACAACAGTCATATGTTTATGGCACTTGTTTAATTTTTAACATTTTGTGTGAAGTCAAATTTATAAAATGTCGAAGAGAAAGAAGAAATAAAACAACATCTGATAAAAAGTAAAATAAATTCACTTTTATCGTGAAATAATTCCCATGAACACTAAAATGGTGAAAAAAATTAAATAATACTGCACTGACACAAAAACAACGCAACAATTGGCGATCACAGTTGTTTTATTAATTATTGAATAAATTTACTATTTATACATGAATTTTTACATCTAAGCTTTGAAAGTATCTTTTGCATGGTTTAGAACAAGAACGAGAAATAATAACAAAAACTCAAACTAATTAAGCTGTTAATTAAGATATTAATTAATAAAAGAAAAACCCCAAATCAAAGATAAATACAAATAATTGCATAGAAAAGAGAAAATATGATAATTTTTCTACCCTTCTTTTATCTCTACCCCGCACGCAAACCCAAAAAATTATCATGAATCTCAGTCATCGTGTGATTAATAATAATAAAAAAATTTTTTCGTCATTAAATTCCTACCACATTTTGTTGGAGAAAATCAACATTGGCAAGAGTGCCATTGGCTACATACTATTGAAAAATGTTGTGTCAAAAATGTTTGCTGCCACATGTTTGGGACTGCTACATGCGCATGTAAAAATATTACAAATGTCAAAATTCAAATGTACCAAGCTAGTACACGACATGGCAAAAATACGCATGTTTCCATGTCTCTACAAAGGAACATGTGGCACACATATCAATGTGTGCTGCATGTGAGTGTCACAAAAAGTGGAAGTACACGACATGTTGCCAATTTAGCTTCATGGTGACGTCAAAATTACGTCAGAGCCACATGCGAATGTGGATTTTGACATGCCGTGTACTGTAAGCTTTACGCATCCTTACTAAGTTACAAGTGGGCTGTAGGAACATTATTGTACTGTAGTGGGAATAACCAGGATGAAGATGACTAGGATGAAGATAAATAAAATAATAAGAATAATAATAAAAAATAGCTGAAAGCAAAATTTAATTATTATTATCTTTTTAATTAATAAATGAATTTGTTATGTTTTTTTTTTACGAAATATTTTTTTTTTAAGTTAAATAAATTACAAAATGACTTTTATTTCATAAAAAATAGGGAATGATTTGGGGTTTTTAAGGGAGTGGTTTGGCAGGTATAAGGAGACAGTTAAGGG
The DNA here is from genome assembly GCA_947311025.1 of Lypha dubia. Lineage (NCBI taxonomy): Eukaryota > Metazoa > Arthropoda > Insecta > Diptera > Tachinidae > Lypha > Lypha dubia. The sequence goes on along the minus strand of OX371262.1, from coordinate 3,361,899 downwards.
TATGCCAAGAAGAACCGGCTTATGAACTGTCTTTTTGTGGCCTCTTGGTGACAATTAACCCCATCGTAGGACATCCCCTTGTTAAAGTGGGCAGTCATATGGCTAGCATTCGGACTGGTTGTGTCATAAGGGGGCTAGTATTATAACCAGCTCGGAGACATCCACTTGAACTACAGGGTCCTGATAGACATAAGATATGTATTGGTTGCAATTTGTATACATTTCTTTGTTAAATAGTAATTCAGTTAATCATATCAACATAATGAAACAAATACTTTTGTTTGCGAGAAGGATTGTGAGGAAAATTTCTATTATATGAAATATTTCAGATTGATAAAGTGGGAAAATGTACAGTGGTGTGCCATTTTATTAGGCCCACCAAAGAAAATACTCCATTATTTGGTTGTTATTGTTATTTTTTTTAATTAGTAGACCCTAGTGCTATTTTTTATTTTGTTTGTTACCTATGGGATCTTATATGTATAAAATTATTTGAATTTCGCCAGTTTTTATCATTTAATAATATAAAAAAAATATATATAACTAACATCAGTATTATCCTAAAATATTAATATTTTGTGTAACCTCCTTTTGCAGCAATGAGAGCTGCTATTCTTTGTGGCATACTCTCCGCACAACTCTTTACCACTTCTTGGAGCTGTTAATTCGATGCCAAACGTCTATTAGCTTCTCTATTAACTACTCTTTGGTGGTAACTGCCGCCTTACTGATCTCCCTTTTCATCAACTCCCATACGTTCTCAATTGGGTTCATATCTGGCGAGTTACCAGGCCAGTCAAGCACAGTGATATAAATAATATTACTGTTGTGTTTTAATTTGCAAAACTTATAAATTATTAACTTCATTTTTAGTATGGGTCTAATAATATGGCACACCACTGTATATGGACAATGTACACTTAAAAAATATTTTAACGAAAATGTATGATTATTAAATCTTTTCTTTAATTTCGAAGAAATATTTCCTTTTTTTGTATTTTTTGTATTTCATTTTACAATAATTAGTATTTTTAATACTTTTTTTTAAAACTTTTATGTCTGTTTAAAACATATTTTAATCATTAATTTTACTTTTATTTAAAATGACTCTTTGGTTTAGTAAAAATAAATATTTTTGCTAATTTTGGATTAAGTTGTATATTACTGATTTTACAAAAGGTAGTATTTTTACTACCTTTTTTTTTATCTCATTGATATATTAATATAAAAGTGGAAAAGTGGTAGCTTAGTGAGATATTTTCGATAAATTAAAATGTTTCTTACACAACCTGAATTTTTTTTTTCATTTATTTTCCCCTCAAATAAGTGATTTTATTTAGAGCACTTTCATTAATTTTACTCCAGTTTCATTTAGGTATCTAATACATAAAATTCATGTATGTATGTCTATATATATATGTATACATATATATAAATAAAATTGTATCAATTGTTTCTTAGTTGAGTTTGAAACTCTCCATTTTAAGAAGCACACAAATCCTTGAATGGGGGCACAAAGTTGAAAATCCATTTTTTCGATTGCTTCATTTTTTCCATCTCCATCTCCATTTGATATTTGTTGTTTTCTGTGTGTTCAATGACACAGTTTTTCATTTCGATTACACAAAATTTATAACTTTAAAAATGGGGTGTATCGAAAACGTTGAAAAAAGAGAATATATTTTTTTTTGCTTTAAATAAAGTTTGTTCGTAAAATAAAAATTTGTCTCATGTGAACATGCTACAGATTCTAAATAGTATAAACTTAATGCTATTGTTGGTGTTGTTTTTATTGCAAAATTTTTTATTTGCTGGAGAAGTTTTTTTTGTTTTTTTTTTTTTTTTTTTGGCAAAAAGTTTATGAAAACTACAAAAAATAGTTGTTAAACCACATTCCACATTCAAAGAGAAGTTTACTTTTACTTTTTATTTATTTATTTGTGAGAAGTTGTTAGAAAGAAATGTTAACAGATGTAACTAAAAAAATATTCGTTATAAATTTTCTTACTTGCTGTTTTAAACACAATTTATGTAGGTTGTAACAAGTTTTAGAATACAATATTTCACTACATATTTGAAAAAAATCTAAGATATTCTAAGCAATATTTTGCAATTTTAAATAAAAATTTAAATTGAACAATTATAATAATATTCGTGCAATTGTTATTATCTAGCAAATTTTTTCTTTAAAACTCCTACATTGTTATTAATAAAACATTTCAAACATTAAAAAAAATAGTAGTATTTTTTACTACTATTTTTAAAAAAGTACTTTTTCTACTATTGTAGTTAGTTACCAAGATGCATAACTCTACCCATAAAGGTAGTTTTGGGTACAATATTTTACTACTATTTTCCATATTTATTTTTAAGTACAAAATTATGTTTTACTTCAGTATAAGAAGTACTTTCTGAGATTTATGAGCCCTATTTATCATTGTTTAAAATAGTATTATTTCTAGTACTATTTGTATAAAGTAATATTTCTTGTGTTTTTTGTCGGCTAAATAGTAATATTGGTATTCAAATCAGTATTTTAGCCAGGAATTTTAAATGCAAGAAGACTTTTATAGAAAGTTCTATTTTGAATGTTTTAAAAATAATGATAGCAAATAGGTTGTGAGTCTTGAAAATTTTAAATATGTTGTTTTTTTCCCAAATTGTCGGTTTTTATTATGAGTCCAGTTTGTATTCGAAATATCGCTTACACTATAGCGATATGCAAAATACTGGGAAATGGTCTAGTCACCCGCTCTAAAAAAAAAACCTATATACGGAAACTAATGCCACCCGTTGTCTAAACTTTGTTATTATTTATTTTGTACAGTGTAATTAGTGAGAGGTTTGCTATTTTTTTATTTCTTTATTTCTTTAATATATAAATTTAAAAAAAAGGTTCATCAACCTTTAAAAAAAAAGCTGTTGGCTTTTAAATCCTCTAAGTATTTTTCTGGGACTTTTAAAAGTTTTTCATTGCTAAGGTTTAATTTTGTTTATTTTTCAATAAGATTTAATAATAACTATCTGAAGCGTACTTACCAGTTTAAGAAACAATAAAGTTGAAGCAGCAATAAAATGTTGAGATATTTTTTTTAATTTCACTGAAAGACAGCAGGTTGTTTGCAGGTTCGTGTAAATCACTAATTTTAAAAAGAGATTTTTGTTGATAAAAAAAAAACTTTAATTTTCTTTTTTGCTGTTTTATATTGGTTTCTTTTTTTCCTTTGCTTTTGTTGAATTTTATTGCACAGGTATTTTTTTTTCAAATTTTCTTTTCTCTTTTCATTTGCTGCTAAACTTTTTTAGGGAAATTTTTTTTCCACCACATTTCACATGGCCCGGGCACGTTTTTGGGACAGTGTGATTTTCTTTTCTACGGAAATTCAAGTTTTTCTTGTGTATTAGAATCCAAGGTAGAGCGAGGAAAGAGAAGGCGCGGCGCAGTAGAGCAGGTCTGGAAATAAAACAAGAAATGAGCGAAAAAAATCGATTAGTTAATTTTAAGTGTTTCGTTTGTTACTTTTATTATTTAAATGATTATATGAATTATTGTAACGTGGGGGGTTTTATAAGTACCAAAAGTGTTTTTAAAAATTGGAATCGTTTACTCAACGACTTTGGGGTTTATTCTGCACAGTTGCAAAAAAAATTGTCTACTTTCAACAACAAATTAGTTTTAATTTTCTGATATGAATTCTTCTAATCGAAGATCTTGAAGTTACCACAGCATATCTCAAGATAAACCAATATTAATTTAATGCTTTTATAAAAAAAAAGTAGTAAAATTATTAAATATTGAAAATTCAACTTTTTGTTGCCGCTTTAAAGAAAACCTTGAATTGCTTTTTCCTTTTTTTTTTTTTTGTTTTAACTTCTGTACATGCAAGCTCTCGCAAAAATGTCTTTGAACTTTTATGGGAAAAAACAAAATTCTCCTTTTCTTTCGGCAAAAATGTTGAATTTCAAATCCAAAGAATTATAATGTGCGGAAGCGGAACAAGTATGTCGTCGTCTTTCAAGGTAACAAGAAAAATAGTAAGTAAAATAATTGTTAGCAAAAAAAATACCTTAAACAGAAAATTTATTCCTCTTTATTCTGCCCAAAAATTTTCGACAAAATATTTGCATCAAATTGCTTTTGTTGCATTTTAAGTTTTGAAAGACAAAAAAAAAACACCCAAAAGAAAATTTATTTGTATGACAACGTTTTGTTTTTTTTTTTTAAACTCGTGCAATAAATATTTAAAATCATTTAGCGTGTCGTTATAGTGGTTCCAATTTACTGGAGGGGGTGGGGGTAGTGTGAAAAGGATGTTCTTTACTACCAAAATAATATACAAATAAATTGTTTTTAATTTCAGTACAACATGGGCTGCAATGTGGGTATTTTTAAGGTTGCCCTCCTTCTGCCCCCTCCCCCCCCCCCCCCCCCGGCCAAAAATGTTTATTCCGCACCTGACTTGTGGAGGAGTGACGCTAGAAAATAATGAATATTGTTTCCCTCTTTTTTTTACATGCTTGTAGGCTTAAATATTGTTTTCTGGGAGTAAATAAATATTTATTTGCTTCAAGATATTACAACTTTATCTTCGCGTCTGCTTTGTAAAATTTATAGAATGTATTATTTCATGGGATTTTTGTTGTTGTGTACCCCTCCCAAACAGCATCACTACTTACAGTTGCTTTGGCAATAAAAGCACATAAAAAGTCAGAGAAAAGTAATATTTATGAATAATTTATATTTCAATCGAAAGCTCTTGTTGTTGTACAGGTATTTCTTTTTGTTTAATATTACCCAGCAAACATATTCTATTTAACACATTTCTTTATTAAAACAAAAAAAAAAAATGTAAATTTAGATTTTTCTGTAAAGAAAAAATTTTAAACCGATTGAAACTGTTGTTCCTTGATGTTGAGATCAAGGGGAATCGAAACAGTTCACTAATGGTGTTTTCTTTTCTACAAAAAACAAAATGGTACATCTCCATGCAGAAAATGTACTTTGGTGTTAGTTTCTTTAAAATGTTTTGCTCTCTTAAAAGGTGGGGTGTTTGATTCTAAAAAAATCGCCCTCACTAATGGTGGAAGGCATTGCACTTTATGCCCCGTAAGAATCGACAGTGTTGATAGTGCCCTGTAAAACTTAGCTGTCAGCTGGGCGTTCCACTTTTTCATAAGTTGTGTTTAGTTCTAGTGAAATAAAAAGTTGCATTATTACAGGGATAGCAAGAAGTTTTTTACATGTACCTTTCAACAAGGTGCCATTTTGTGTGTAGAAAAGAAAACACCATAAGAGTAGTTGACATACGGATGGGACAACATACGTTTTAAGTTTACTTTGCACTTTATCGCCATGAAGTGATTAAAATGTGCAAAACCGCCACAATACAATAATTTAAGTTTTATTTGCTTTTTGAAATGGGAAAGTTACTTCTCACTATCTCTTAGAGCAGACTAAGAAAACAATTTTAATAACAAGAATGTATGTGTGTGTGTGTATCTGTATAAGAGTGTTTGTATGTATGACAATCCCTGTAGTAAACTCGGGGCCAATTGTCTCCAAGTCACCAAGTCTACTTGTTTCGTGACTTCTTACTGGGCTTATTGCTGACAGGTCACCAACTTGACGACTAGTGCTGACTTCTTGATGACATTTTCAAAGATACGTCTACACTTTTTAGTTTGTTTTAACAGCTAGACTAAAATTATATAAATGTACTAGTAACATTGTGGTTTGAATGTCTCCACTTGGTCCCATTAGAACTACGTAATCACTTCCTTGTCAACACTTTTAATGTTACTAGTATATTTTCAATGACAATCACATGCTAAATGTCTATAGCACAAAGCATTGTATGGGGGTTATATAGAGAGTAGTACTGGTGACAAAGTCAAAAGCGAGTCAGTATAATTGCACTAACGACATTTCCTGCAGGGAATGTTACCGCACTAAAGTGTGTATTTATGAGTAAAAGATTATTCAGTACAAGTATTTATGAGAGTATAAGAAAAAGTAGTACAACATGAGAGCCATTTAGGGATGTCAAATAATATTTTGGCATGAAACTAATATTTATGCTTTAACACAATGAAGTAACACACACAAAGTGTAAACATTTGAGTAGCCTATGAAATCCATTATAATAATCATGACCTTAAACAAAAAAAAAATACTACTCTTTTATTTTATTTATTTTTTTTTTTTTGCAATTTTTGCGTGCTTACAATTTATTAAATATTTCCCTAAAACAGAGTAAACAAACTTTTCTTGTACTACAGAGGTTGGAAAAGTTTTAGCAATTATAAATAAATTAATCAAAAAATCATAATAAAATTCCTATTATAATAATTAACCGAAATATTAGCAACGAATTGTGAAAAACAATCAGAAACGAATTTTAATTGCAGAAAAAAAAAATAATAAATTGCCTAAAACAACACGCAAATAACAAACAATTGAAAAACAAACAATAACAACACAAAAGTGGAGTTACTAAATAAAAATTCCAATTTAAGAAATACTAAAATGTTTGTATGTGACGGGTTTTAAAAATAGAGTAAAACGGCGTACATATTATTTTTTTCTAAAATTAGTTAGGAATTCTTTTGCATCATCACTTAATTAAAATTTTGTTTATCAGGCAAAATGTTTTAAGCAAATTTTACAAAAATGTAGAATATCTATTGTACTACTTTTTAGAAAATAATAATTTTAAAAAGGAATTTCCTGAAAAATTTTTATATTAAATAACAATTTAATTAAAAAATAGTTTTCACAAACTTTAAAGAAAAGTAGTATTTTTAGGTTTTACAAATTGCTTCATTTTAACAAAGTTCTGAAGTAGCCTTTTATTACAAACAATAAACTTTTTGTTAGTATTGGAAAAATTATTAAGCAAAGTTTTAGAAATAGTAGTATTTTTAGTACTTTTTACAAAATACAACTTGGTTAAGATTTTTTTGACTTTTTTTAACAAAAATATTATTAATTATTTATTTGTTGCGGATTAGTAATATCTAAATGCATTTCGTTGGTTGCTAAATACCAGCAGTTGTGGCAGTTAGTGACAGGTCGGTTAAACCTCCAATCGGTCACTAGTATAGGGAACTCAGCAATTGGGTAATTACCAGAACTAACCATTCCTGGGGGAATAGAGAAGATTGTAGAGTCTCGAGGTCCATATGGACAGAACTAGACTCAGGTAAATCTGATCTACTGCTGGGTATGAATAGAAAGATTTTGAAAGTCTTAGTAGGCACCTTGACTGGCCATTGCTCGGATAGAGCGAGGACCAGCATATGCGAAAATGGCACTCCGGATTTCTGTAGGATGTGTTGGGTGGGATGAAGAGAAGCCAGAAACTATAGAGCATATTATCTGTCATTGCCCAAGTCTGCAACGCCATAGGCAAAGATGGCTGAGCAGACGTTTCCATGAGGGCATTAGTGATATCGCAAAGTGCAAACTTGAGGATATCAGGGGCTTTATCATGGGAATTAAATGGCTGTATGATGGATGATAACGGCTCTTTGTTTCTCCTCGGGCAGTAAGGAGACTAATTAGTCAATAAATTATGAATGAAGGGAATCGCAATGGATCCAATTGGGTGTCCGAATAGATGTGTATATCACACTACCCTTCCTAACCTAACCTAATCTAAATACCAACTCATCGATAGATATTTACAATTTACGTTTGAAAAGTTCCAAAACTCATCTACTCATAAAAAAACTCCCAAATAAAATTTGCGAATTACGAAGCACAAGCAAAATATCTTTTTAAAAACTTTACAAACATCACAACAAAAAATTTTCTTCATTCATTATGAACGTGTTTACTTCTCTACAAACCCGCAACAAATAAATGAAATTTTTAAAAACATAAATTCTTCACTATTTGGTCGAATAAATGTCAAATATTATTAATATTCCTAAATATTTTAAATTGTTGAAAATGCTTATTGGCAAAAAAGGCCCATCGATTAGAGGGCCCTATACTAAAACTAAACAACAAATAAAAAAAAAAATAAATAAAAATTGCATTTATCTTCGAATATTTTGAATAATGTTGGCATCACCAGCCAGTCCATTATCTTAAGTATATTCTTGAACATACATTCCTTGAACACTAAAAAAAATTTTTTTTTTTGCCATTCAGTTTGAGCCGCGTTGAATTGTCATTTAACATTCAATGCACGCTAAAGAAAGCAACACATTTTCCAAGTGTTGTATATGAATGTTCGTGTTGTACCCAATGCCACATGGCAAGGTAAACTTTTTTTAACTACAATAATGTTGTCGATTTTTTTGTTTTCTCTCGTTTTAAACAGCAAAAAACCGAAAAAACAACACAAAAATACAACGACACACCGACACACCGACATGCACAAAAACAAACAAACAAACAATGCAACTGTGAATGCACAGTTTATACACGAGCATTCACAACAAACACACCACTCCCGTACACCTTAACTACTTTTGCAGGAGAGCAGATAAACACACATGCAGAAACCTGTGTATGCTGGTTAGTTATTTGTGGAAACAAGTAAAAGTAGTGAGAGTAGTTAAAGTTTTAATGGGATTTTTTTTATACAGAGTGTGTGAATGTAGACTTGGTTTTGACTGTTGTGTAGGACCTTAATTAGCTTGTAGTTACATATGTGTGCGTGTGTGTGCGTTAGTTTGTTTGTATTTGTTGGTTTATCCTAGATGAATGATCGTTTTGTAAGGGATTTTTTTTTCCATTTAAGTAAATTGGAACTTTTAGTGATATTAATTTTTTTTTTTCTGATCTATTTTAAGCCTTTTTGCTGGATTTGATTTTGCTCTGATGTTTACAAATTATTTTAAAATCAACTATTTTCATGGTCCTACGAGCCTTTGCTTTCTTTTAAATTGTTGCATACTTCTAGGCTGAAAAGCAAAAGTCATAGCAATATATTTTTTTTTATTTATATTATAAATGTACGGTCACATCTAACAAATATTTGCCCAAAAAGCGTAACCACTAAATACCAATGAAAAACTTTTTAATTTATGCATTTATTTATTATGTTAAACAGGTTCCAAAAAGATTAGATTCTATTACATTTTCTACAAATAATGTATGCAATTGTTTAGCGTAACAAACGCCCGTCTAAATCAAAAGTTAAACATAAGTATTTAGTGGTTACGCTTTTTTGGGCAAATGTTTGTCAGATGTGACCGTACCTTAATGTTTGTAATACTGTCACAATTCAAATTTTCTGTATGCGGTTTACTTTTGCTAGCAAGCAACTGCCAACAAAGTTTTGAAAAGTTTTCTTTAAAGAAAACCACTAAGAAAAAAAAACACAAGAAATGAAATATAAAACATCTCTCAGGACTATTATTAAAGTCGGCTACAACATCACTATTAATTTCATCTTCTTTTGCTGTAATTCTTTTCGTGTTTTTTTTTTAATATAAAAAATTTTCGATATTGCTTGCAACGGTTATTGTGTACGAACAGTTTCCAGGGAATTTTGGGGTAATATTAAATGAAGTGAACTCAACTGAAGTGAAAAAATAAAAACACAAAAAATTACACAAAAAAATGTACATTTCAACAAATGTCATGTTAAGGCAGTTAAAAAGAAAATTTTTAATTTTCTTTTTTTTTTCTTTTTTGTTCGCCAGAGAGTTTGTTTCAAAATGTTTTACGTATATTTTTTATGGTCTTCTTTAAATGAGATCATAGTGAAAGTAAAAAAATTATTAAAGACTTTAGCTATAATTTTATATAAATATTTCAAATGCATCATTTTAATTGATTGTTTATCAAACAATTCCGTAACAAGTTTAATGTCAGTTTGACAGTTTTAGTACTTTGACATTAAGTGGCTGTGTTGTCAGTTTTAATTTTATTAAAACAGAAAATCTAGACTTTTCCTTGTTGTCTATAACTTGTGCAGCTTGTCTCCTGGCATATTTATTATGCAATTGCTTACTTTTATGTATATTAAATTGTAATTCTTGTATTAAATGCATTCTAAGGCTTCCTCTGTATTTTAATGGCCATTTTTCATTATCAATAGAAAAACTAAATGTTCTTTTACTAGTTCGCAAATACACAAAACACACAATTTAAGAGCAGGTGTCAGTTGTCTGCTAATTAAGGCAATAAATTGGTAGAGCAGTTGTTTATGGAATGGGTAAAAGGAAGAGGAGAGGAAGAGCAAACAAAAACGCGACTAAACTACCACAAGGAAGCTAATTAGGAGAGACTCTTTCCCTCAGACCACTCTCCAAATTCTGTTTTTTTTTTTCTTTCTTCTGAACCATTTTAAAAACATAATTTTATAATATACAGAAAATACGCAGTGCTGCTTTGATTGTTTTGATGACAAATTATTTCTTTCCGTTTTTGTAAGTGAAAATTTAAGTTATAGCTGCGCAGTTTTTGCTAAAACAACTTCCGGCTTTCTTGATATTTATGGATAATGTTTTAATTTTCAACGCCTATTTAAATTTAGCGATAGAAATGAAAGCAAATTAATAAACAACAAATAATAATTAAAGGTTTGAAAATAAAGTTAGACTGCGAAGAAAATACCCAGCAGTTATAAATCGTTATATTTTTATGGTTTTTATTAGGAAGTATTTTCCACACAAGAAAATTTGCTTTAGAAAAACTTCGAAATAGAGTCCGAAATATTCAAACAAAGACTTAAAGTTGTTAAATTCTATATTTAGTGAATTAACTATTTAAGGTAATCTTTAGGTTAGGTTAGGTTAGGTTAGGTTAGGAAGGGTAGTGTGAAATACACATCCACTTGGCGACCAAATTGGATTCTTTATAATTTATTGACTAATTAGTCTCATTACTGCCCGAGGAGAAACAAAGAGCCGTTATCATCCATCATTCAGCCATTTAATTCCCATGATAAAGCCCCTGATATCCTCAAGTTTGCACTTCGCGATATCACTAATGGCCTCATGGAAACGTCTGCTCAGCCATCTTTGCCTATGGCAAAGGTGGTGTTGGCTGAAGTGGTTAGCGCGTTGACTACTAAGCAAACAATGACGTGGGGCCTGGGTTCAAACCCTGGCCAGAGCAAGTCAATCAACATCATTAATTTTCTGTAATGTATGTACATTAGTGAGACATTGTATTAATTGTTGTCGGACTATTTAAGTGATGAAGGCATATAGCACTGGTCACTAAAAAACTGTTCCGACAGCAATTGATGATGTTCCAAGCTAATGTACACAACATCGCCCTCCTTCGTCGGTTAGCAGAAACATCGGCGAAGTAAAACAATTAATAAAATGCCTGCCAATTCAACTTAACAAAGTTAATGCGTCTACCTAACACCGGAGGCGCCTCAACACTGCTATAAAAATTAACATAACGCGCAAAGCAGAGTTCTAAAAGAGTTAAGCCTTCTACATTTTCAACATCTATCTTCTCTACTCTATCCCTCTCTCTGAGTTCCGGCACAATGCATTGCATACGTAGGGGTCATCCCCTGAGTGCTGGTCCTAATTAAAAAAAAAAAAAAAAAAAAAAAAAAATGGCGTTGCAGCCTCGGGTAATGACAGATGATATGCTCTATAGTTTCTGGCTTCTCTTTATCCCCACACATCCTACAGAAATCCGGAGTGCCATTTTCCCATATGCTGGTCCTCGCTCTAACCGAGCAATGGCCAGTCAAGGCGCCTTCTAAGACTCTCAAAACCTTTATATTCATACCCAGCAGTAGATCAGATTTACCTGAGTCTAGATCTGTCCATATGGACCTCGAGACTCTACAATGTTCTCTATTTCTCCAGGAATGGTTAGTTCTGCTAATTACCCAATTACTGAGCTCCCTATAGTAGTGACGGATTGGAAGTTTAACCGACCTGTCAATAACTGCCACATCTAATGCTGACCCTATTCTTGCCAGCTCATCAGCGATTTCGCTTCCCTCAATATTGCAATGTCCTGGTACCCAACATAGCCTAACGCTAAATTTGTCCATAAGCAAGTTGAGAGATAGCCTACACTTGCTGACAAGCTTCGATTTGACACTATGATCTTCAAAGCTTTCAGCGCCGCCTGACTGTCAACATAGAATGTTACCTCCACGCCTTCAGTTACGTGTTCTGTCACTAGTTCCGTGGCCCTGAGGATCGCTAGGATCTCAACCTGAAATACACTACATTCGTTGGTAGCCTAAAAAAAGTAATCTTTAAATTTTATTTCAAAATAGTACTAATGTATGTATATATGTATATTTGACGGTTGCTTATCATCGGTAGCACAAACTTATAATAATCATTTGAGAATTACAGATCAGTTGGCCTAGTAGGGTTAGAAGTATTGAAACTTCTTTTTATAAACACCAAAATCTAATTAAATTTTAATATTAAGAAGTTAAAAGTATGTAATTTTTAACACATTTAGCAAATTCGCAAATAAGTCCAAAAAATTCGAATAATAAATTACTAGTGCAATTTTTTTGTTTTCACTAATTTTAAGTATGTATATTCGAAAATTTCGAACTCAATTTCGAAAAATTCGAATATACGGTTTAAGTTTTTAAGCAATGTACATATTTTAATATTTAATAATTTTTTAACACACTGGTCAGTTATGGTCATTTATGGGTGTCTTCGAAATTTTCTGAATCAATTTTGAAACATTAATCTATAAAACAAACGCTATGAAATGGATTTAAAAAACGTTCTAATCAATTTAGTTACAATCTAAATAAAAAATACTGATTTTGAGTATACATACACTTATACAAACATACATTTGATATCTTCGAAATTGAGTTCGAAACATAATTTGTGTGTATTAATATGGATTTTTTTTTTTTTTTCAATATTATAATAAGTAAGTTGGATATTAAATGCGAATATCGAAAATCAATTCTAAAGACTTGACTATGTATTTCAGCAATTAGAAATCATTTAAAGAGATTTTAACTTTTTCGAAATTAATTCGGAGAAATTTAAAAATAATCAAAAACTCATAGTTTTGTAAGTTTCTAAGATTCATACGCTCATTCCTAAATAGTTCCCAATTGTTTCGCGAAAGTTGGTATATATAAAGCTAAGAGATTTTTCAACTTTTCGAAGTTTCTTTAAAGTCTACTGATGATTTGTCATACGAGCCAATGAAATTCATATAAAGAGGCTCAGTGTACAACATATAAAAGATATTCTGAATATTTACTTTTGACACAAAAACAAATCTAGCAGTAACTTTTATTTAGAAGAGTTTTTTTTTATATTAACTTCAACACTCTGAGTCAAAAATTCAAGGAAAAAAATTAAGGTTTCTACAAGTTATTCATTCGTTTTGACCAAACGTATGTCAAATCGATTAACTATTTCGTTATTATATTTAAATAATAACATATACAAATGCTTTTAATAAACCATTTTACATTTCTTTTATCCCATTTCGTAGATTTTATGCCAATTTTATATGCATCAGAGGACTTATAGGAGTTTTATAAATTTATTCAAAATTCGAAAAAGAGTGACACATTCATATACTAGAAATAATAAATGAAATTTTTTGGTATTTACTCCCAGCAACCTTTCATAAATTCATAATTGTTTACGCACACTATTTAAAAAATTAAAAATCACGCACTCACACATACGCTTTAAGTTAAGCATACTTATACACACACATACTTTTATTAGAAATTCACCACTCTATCTACATATGCTTTCTTTATTCACTTTTTTCCCATTCGATTTTGAGTTCTACCAGAGTTTAACTTTTCTTAAATGAGTTTTTGTAAATGTTATATGCATAAATATTAGTGTGTATGTATGAGTTTGTACATATTTATGTATGTGTATATAAGAAGTATTTAAAGGAAAAAAAAAATTTTTTGAAAAGGAAAACTTTACGTTGTGTGTGTGTGTGTGTGTACTTTTTTTCTATTGTACTCAATACTAGATTTTCACTTTCATTACACAATATTTACTGAAGAAATTTCTGATATTTAAATTAAATTATTATGATATGAAATTTATTATTTAATTTTTATAATTACTTTTTTTTCTTTTTTTATTAAATTGAGAACTTTTACTTTTAGTCAGTGCTTTAATTTAATATGTAATTTTTTTTTATTCTTCTAAACGATTAATTTCTTTTCTATTATATTTCTATATATTTTCTTTCTTTTAAACTTTTTTCTGCATTTTTTTTCTATTTATGTGTATATCTTTTTTAATTTCTTATATTTTTATCACGCGCTTACGTTATGCTTCAACACGCACCTAAAAGTAGACTACGAAAGTGTTACGAATTTCTCTAATGACAATGTCTCTGCGAATGGTAAAATGCACGAACAATAATAGCAACAAATACAATCAGGATGGTACATTTATACACACACGAACACACTCACTCACATAAAGCAAAGCATATAAGAAGAAAAATATTGCATACCGGCCCATTATGTTATTTAAGGTTTGTGTATGTGTGTTAAGCTGAGTTTAAGGCTTAAAAGGCGCATGAATTTTTTTAGAAGCAACAGTGGCTGAGAGTTTTACAAGTTCTTGGTTCTCTTGTTTGTATGTGAGGATATGTGTGTTGAATTTTCTTTTTTCTTTGTTTTGGAGTAATAAGTGGTGAGTAAAGAAACAGCTGTTTTCAGAATAAACGGGAAAAGTAAGTTTGTTTTTAAGGAAAGTGACAAATTTAATGTGAATTGTTGGAAAAAGAGAGAGTATAAAGTACCCTATAGGAATTAAATTTCGTAAAGTATTTAAATTACGAATTTTTCGAAAATCTAAATTTCGAAAGATATCAAATAATTTTATACCAAACTAAATAAAAAAATTAAGTTATTCAAAATTTGTAATTATTATACAAAAAAAAACCTTATTCGTTTCGGAATCAATTTCGAAATTTTCGAAATTTTTTTAACACAAAATAAACTAAAATCGTTAGATAAAAATTTAACTTGTACCGGAATACATACTCGTTTATAATTTTTAAGAACACAATCGTATTTTCAATGAAACATTTCTTCATCGAAATTTTCAAACTGTATGTAAAAATTTCGAAAACTTCGAAGATATCTAAAACAACTTAAACTTAATTTTTATTTTGTACTAGCTGAACCCGGTGTGCTTCGCTACCCCTCTCGTTAGAAAATAGAATTAATAGTATTTATATATCCTATTGTGAAAACTTAATGACGATCGGTCCAGTAGTTAAGACTATATTACGATTTTTAATTTTCTTAAAAAGGGGCGTATTCCTAATTATGCCAATACCATATGTACCAAATATCATCGACGTAGGTCAAGAAATGCTCAAAATATGGCGATTTAAATTGTTGGGTTATATGGGCGGTGCCACGCCCCTTTGTCCAATCAAAGCTTCATATAGCCTATTATTCCTTCCATAGTCACAGTAACATGCTGTGAAAATTTCAGGAAGATCGGTCCAAGGGTTTGGCCTCCACAAACAAACAAACAGACAGACATTCATTTTTATATATATAGATCCCCACGCCCCTCCGCCTACAGACCTAAAATCAAAAATCAAACTTCACAGTGTCACCCGCCTGAATATACTAAAGATTCCCTGCAAATTTTATCAAAATCGACCCAGCCGTTTTGGAGTCCATACGTTACATACATACACACATCCTGTTTTATATATATATATTATTTGAATTGAAAAAATTATGTTGGTCTACTTTCAAGCTGAAAACTTGATTCCGAGATTTTCGAAAATTCTTAAATTGCCAAACAAAAGTTTTTCATTAGAAAAGCAAACTACACAAAATTTGTTTTTAAAACTTGATTTCTAAATTTTCGAACTTAAGTTCGAATTTCGAAAATTAACATTTATGCACCGGAATTCTTGATGTATTAAAAAAAGAGTTATTTCCAAAAGTTATTCAGCCAAAAAAAAAAATATTATATAATGTTAATCTTCGAAAAACTAAAAATTACTCATTTGAACAAAATTTCAAGTTAGAGAAAATAGTTTAAGTTATAAATCTAAACAGCTGACAGTCTTTAGCAATCGTAACACCCTTTTTAAAACTTGCTTAACACTTTTTTAAAACATATGTGCGGATTCCATAATACAAACAATTGTTGTGAGTAGAAAATTTGTATGAAAACCCACTCAGTTTTTTGAGTGATTTCCATACAAAATTTCTACACAAGTCATTTGTCTGCATTGTGGAAACAGCACTTTAGTCGTATTAAAGTTGCAAAAATGAGTTTAGTTTTCTTCGAAAAATTTTTGTGTTATAATAAGAAGGATGGCATCTTGAAATTGGCATCATGGCCACCTTAGTATCTATTTAAGAAAAGATGGTGCCATCTTGAGCCAAGTAGCAGCTGTCGCCAGATTTAATCACCGACTGACCATGCGCCCTAAAAGTCATCTGTTTTATTTGACATCCATTTGCAACAACGATTTCCACTTTCTGTGAATGTCATCAGGAATTGTTGTGGCCAAAGTCATTCGCATTTAAAGTGGAATGAGTAAAATATGTATCTACACCAACAAAAAGTTTGTAAACAATTTGTAATGGAATTTCAACATGAAGAAATATTTTTGCATTTACTAAATCTATTACAGTGACGTCGATAAATTATCACTAATTCATTAGGTGGCTTCCAAAGCACCTTGTGTGTCTAGAAGAGTATGTGCGTATGTGTGTGATTTACAACGTATACAAATAATTATTGCTGTTTATTGTAGTTTAAGTGGGTGGTATGAAATGTGATTGTAGTAAGATTTACGTTTCAGTGTACTACAATATTTTGCGCCAGTCGAAAGTTTTTTTTTTTTTTTTTGGGAAAGGAAAAGAAATAAGAAGATTAATTTTTAACAAATCCATAGAAAAATTAAAAACATATAAGAGATGATGTATTAAAAATAATGAATTTTGTTTTTGTTCAAAAAAAGTGTATAAAATATGTATAAAAATTATTATTTGATTATAGCAAATAATGTTGTGAGAGTGAAATAATTGCCCAAGGTTAAACTATATTAAAGGGGTGGGCCAGTGTGTTAAGAAGTTAATGCTCAACTTTAAAAATAACACCCAAATAAAAGCTGTTTCAAAAGAAAGTTTAGAGATAATTTAAAATAGGTATATATAAATTCGTTAAGTACCTATAAATAAAAAACCTATGTGGTTTTAAAAATTGTTTATTATTACCAAATACTTCTGTGACAGTAAAAAAAAGTATGTTTACAAAACTCCAATTATGACATTTCGTATAATTCAAAATTATTATTTATAAATTTAGCATAGATATAGTGTTCAACCTACTCGGCAGAACAAATTGTAAATTACTTTGCATTTACACATTATCGCAACGCCATTAACACGAAAGACACTGAACTCCAATATTGATCAAGAAGCGATCAAGAATTTCTTCATATAAAAGAGAGCCATCCTAATGTGCATGCATGCATACGTACGTACGTATGTTTATTTCTTTACACAACCAAAAAAAAAAACCAGCAACAATGTTGTTTATCTGCATTCCTTTAAAAATAAAATACTTCTTGTCCTTCCCTCTTAAAACTTGGCTCAAAACCAAAATAATAATGAAGAAAAGAGCAAACGAACACATACAATTCAGTACAGTGATACAAAGTCCAAAAGTAATAAACATGAATACACAATCAACCAATACCTCATATCATTACACATACTACTGAAAAGAAAAATAAAAAGCTAAAAACCAACAAAAAAACATCATAATGATATTAAAATTATCATTTCTTTATTAACTTAACTGCGATGCTACTGCCCCCTGTGGCAGAATGAGCGAGCATACATTTTTCTCATTGTCTTTGATTTTCTTAATTTTAAAAATATATTTATATAAGGAAACAGTTTTATAAAGAGTATTTATTATTTTTATCAAAAAGTGTGAAAGGGAGAGAGAGAGAGAGAGAGAGAAACGAGCCCCTTCATTTTAACAGTTAAAGGCAAAGACCTGCTCCATATGGATATCTTCACTGAAATATATTTAAATGGTCGAATGCAAGAAAATAAATATACGAATAACGGGCTTTTGAAAACTTACATCTGATCTTTATTTTTCCCTTCGTTTTGCACAGTGCTATACGGCAGAGCTGTAAAAGATTGCAATCAATTGTCAGTGAAATCAAAGACAATCGAAAATGAAATAATATACACTCATAATCTAGATCCAAAGAGTATATTAATTCGTTGGACTAACTCCAATAAAAACTAATCCTCAGACTGGTCTTGAGTATAAACAATATTAATCTCTCAAATTTTAAATTGCTTTCATTTTTATTTCCCATCTTTAGAGTTCAATTTATCGAAAATCTTTAAAAAATCCAGAATTTAAATTGTTCAGAAATAATTTAACAAATTTAGATTCTAGATGCGACAGCCCTCGCATTAATTAAGACAACAAGTGTAATTAAAATATCAAAAGCTCATTAAGTATGTATATTTCAGTGTAATTGAAGAGAAAATATTACAGCTTAAAACAGTGACCGCCACACATTTACTATACCGATTTGATCTTCCACGAGATCTTATGCCGATGCCCGCTCTATTTCTCTTTCTCTTGAAATGTACTGTGGGAAATTTTTAAATAAAGTAAAGAAAATAAAATAATGACTGACATACAAATACTGTTAAATTTTGAGCTTTAAGGAGTTTCTTTTTATAAACTTAAAAATTCATCCAACTTTTATTGGTCATACAACAATGAACAACATAATTTTATATAATTTCAATGAAATAGATTCACTAAACTAAATTCAATGATTATGTATTATGTACATACATATGTATATTAATTGTAATATTTTAAAGTACTACGAACAAATGTTGTTTTCGGTAGAAGCCACTAAAACTCGCCAGTATTCATGTGCAAATGCTTTCACTACTTGTTAGGTAGCTTCGTTGAACAAATGTTTGTTCTATTCAGCCAGTGCTGTTGAAAAATCTACAAAAGGAATGTATAAATATTAAATTTTTCCTTTATTGCTCAAAATATGTTAACAATGTCTACATAATATTTCTCTGATTATAGACATTTACGAACTTTAGCCTGTATAAATATTAATAAATTCATTGTTTTTTTTTTAATTTTCAAAAATATGTACATTGATTTAATGAACGTTTACGTTAAATCAATGAAAATATTCATTAAAGTTTAATGTGAACCGGTTCATGGAAAACTTTCGTTCATGATCATATTAGTAAACATCAAAATCAATGAATGATTCGTTGAAAGAATGAACTTTTTTCACGGAATTTTTGTTTCATTGTACAATTGAAGTTGACCTCCAATAACACGTTAATTTTAAAAATAGTCCAAGCGTTAATGGCTTTTTAATCTATTGTTACGAAGTCAGTTATATTCTTTTATTTATTTATTAGCCATTTAATTAATTGACCCACTTTATTTATTTATTTTATTTTACTTATTTACTTCTTGTGTTTTTTTTTATTTTGCTGACGTCAATTGCCAACTGCCGATAAAAGTATTTGAGACTCAAGATTTTGCAATTTTTTTTACAAATACAATCCATTTTTTATATTAAAATCATTTTAAAGCAGACTTTGTTCTCATAATATTTTAATATTAAATAGAGTGATAAGAAATGTAAGCAAAGTAATTTTGATAGCAAATCTTTTGTTTATTTCTCACAGTGTAGTAAACGAAAAAATAAATGAAGAAAATCGGAACTATTCGATTAAAATTAAAAAGCAAAATAAATTGAAAACAGAGAAAACTAAATTCAAATTAGCTCTTTTGAAAAAAAATTACTCTGCAAGAGAATAAAGCAAATTACAAATTCAAATGTATTGATACCAAAGTGCGCACACAGACGTCTGCAAATTTACGTCCGATTCGAAGTGTCAAACTTTACACAAGTGAAGACATTTCATAAGTCAAAAATTTTATAAAGTATGTATACATACTTACGAGTACATATAAGTATTTCACAACTTATCTAACTTTGATAAATGTGTCGTATACAATATTACGATAAAATAGATATGCAGTGCTTGACAGGTGACGTCATATCAGCTGATTATTTGATTTTCTCTATGTATGTTTTTCTGACTGATAAATTATTTGCTTGTATGTATAGTTGCGCTAAGTTTGTTGACATCGTTGTCAGCCTGCTAGCTATGATGGTTCAATTCAAAATTGGGACATTTCAGAAATCAAGCTATCTTGAATATCACTAGTATTTTAAGTAATTTACACCAGCAATAAAATTACAGTTGCTTTTGGATTGTTGTGAAACGGTATATACTTGATTGCAAATGGTTTGGGGACCGTCTTACAATTAAATTCAACAAACAGATAAGAAAATATTGGTCCCAACAACAAAGCACATTTATTTTGCTGTACTTGCTAGCAATTAGGGTTTTCAATACAATAGTAATGTTTGCTCGATTATTCGAAAATTTAAGATCAAATAAACAAACATACTCGTACATAATTGCAAATAAATCTTTAATCGAATAAATTTTTGATATTTTTATATATAATTTTTACAGATCTTATGAGAAGATCTGTAATCATTGTAATAAAACGATTAGCAAAAAATTTTATTCACTTCTTTTTTAACAAAGTGGAGAAGAACAAAAAAAAAACGATTCAGTTAAATTATTTGCTCATTCAATTTAAAAATTAAAATTTTGTTTAATCGATTAATTGATAAATCGATTGAAATGAATACCCTATTTGCAATACAGTTTTACTTTAGCAAAAAAAAATAAATAAAAAATAAAATTACTTAATGAAAACGCAAAAATACATACATACATTTAATTTTAATGACTCGCTTGACACAGTGAAATTAACTCCCTCCCTGCCTGCCAGCCAGGCCAACAACCTGTTGCACGCACACTATGTTGTGTAACATTTGCCGTTGCTTTTGTAAACAAGAAATGGCAAAAACAATATAGAATGTGTACTCTTAAAAACCAATTTGCGCTGGCGGATGATCGTAATGAAAATATTTTAAAAATTTTAGTCTTTTCGAAACCTTTGAAGCCTGTGGAAGTGTTGTGTTCAAAAGCGGTTAACGTTAAAAACTAAACAAATAAAAATATTTCATTAAAATACATACAAACAAGTGTTTTCGAAATAATAAAATAAAGACTAGTGTATTTTTTTTTAATATTTTCTAGTGTTTGTTTAATTTAAAAAAAAAATTAAAACATGATTCGTTCCACTACTGTACGCTTGGCCTCGCAATTACTACGTTCACCCTCACCAACTCCGGCTTGTAGTGGCAGCTTGATTGCTTGTCGATCGATCAATAGCAATAAGAACCAACAGAATACATCGGCCACGGTTGTTACTAATTTAACAAATCAAAATGATAAATGTTTGCAATATTCCAATGAAGAAGGTTACTTTAAGACATCGCCCTTTGAGAACACCCTGATACCCGATTGTTCGTTGGATAAATATGTTTGGCGTGACTTTAAATTATGGGAAAATAATGTGGCAACGGTGAGTAGCATTTAGTTGTTTTTAAGTGACACAGATTTTAAGTAAATATTTTTTTTTTTTATAAAAAGCATATTAGATTTTTATACAATTTTCTAAAATTGCTATTGTTGTCTAGGATAATTAGATTTTAAAATCACTCGTGGAACTCAAAAAATATTTTTAAAAAATTTATTTCGAAATATTCTCAAAACAAAATATTTAAGTTTGGTAAAAATCCAAAGACTAAAGAAGATTTTATTACCGGCTAAGGGGCTGTGCACATATTACGTAACGCTGTTTTCAGAGATTTTATACCCCCCCCCCCCCCCCCCTTCGTAACGCTTTTTACAAATTTTTCGGTGCAAAATTTTCAATCCGTAACAAATGTTTTACATGGGAGTCGTTAAAGTTCTACTACGACTACGACACTCGCGATAAGGCCTAATACCTTTTCAAGAAGAATATTTCCACCATAATTTAATAGTGGTTTTTGATCACATTT
This sequence comes from Lypha dubia, assembly GCA_947311025.1. Taxonomy (NCBI): domain Eukaryota; kingdom Metazoa; phylum Arthropoda; class Insecta; order Diptera; family Tachinidae; genus Lypha; species Lypha dubia. The sequence continues at coordinate 3,339,932 of OX371262.1, read as the reverse complement.
TAAACTATTTGGTTATCAATTCAATGGGTACTTTTATTAATACTTTTAATGTTTGAACCTCCATAACTCTATTATTTATAAACCGATTTTCAAAATAAATTTTTTGTTTGAAAGAGTTTTCTTGCAGTTGGTTCCCATTTTTTTTATAGAAAATCGTATGGTTCCGGTATTTATTAACCTGAGGGTGGTGTTGGCTGAAGTGGTTATCATGTTGACTATCATGCAAACTATGACTTAAGACCCGTGTTCAAACTCTGGGTAGAGTAAGTCAATCAACATCATCAATTTCTCTGAAGTGCTTTAGTGTGGCATATTTGTTATTTTTTGTTGGACTGGTTACTAAAAACTGTTCCGGCATCGATTGCCACTGTTCCAAGCTAATGTACATCACAGCGCCCTTCCATCGTCGGTTAAGGCCGTGCTTCACTGTCCTACACAATCGTACGATTCATTCACAGGAAAATCTTGCAAAAATCTGACCGAATTTAAAAAATCGTTTCAAAATGTAGTTGTAGGCGCCACGCTCTCATACAAATCTGATGCCAAAACATCTGGTTGACAATAAATACTCCTCTGATCGCATGAAAACTATCATTTTATGAAAATTTTCATAAAATTTTATAAATCGCACGACTTGAAAAAAAATCTGTGACACAGTTGCATTTTTAGTCCACACTACCATACAGTTTTAGCACACATGTCATATTTAGTGTATCGCGCGACTGTGTAGGATAGTGCGGCACGACCTTTAGCAGAATCGTCGGCGAAGTAAAACAACTAAAAAATTACTGCCTACTTAACACCAGAAGCGCTTCAACAACGTTCTAAAAATTAAAAAAAACGCGCAATAGCAGAGTTGTAAAATAAATAATCATTCTTCTATATTTTCGCCGTTTAACCTCTCTACCCAATCCCCACCAAAATAAATCCTGATTATCCAATTATCTCAAAGAAATGTAAGCGGTCCCCTAAAGTATTGTTCAAAAAATTAAGCCAACATTTTTCAACCGATTTGAAATCATTTTGCATTGGTGGCGGTTTACTTTTTGCCAGAATTATTGTTAATAAAACTTTAAGTAAAAAATTATATTTTTTTACATGTAATTCCATTAATATCTCTATATTCTAATTACATCTGTTAATTATTATAATTTTAAAAATTTTCTTATTGCAGTCAAACCTTAAACTCTAATAAAACTTAAGTTTGTTGTTAATTCTTAACAGAATTTATAATAAAAACGGATTTTTTTTTTTTGCCACAATTTAGAGTTACTCGTACATGATTTGAAATGTTGTCATGTCAACTACAGTCTAATGCATTTAAATTACAGTTATTATTATTGTTTTACCTATTATTTCACTCATTATCTAAGATTATCAAGTACATATGTATGTACATATGTACATACTTTTTATATAATATTATAAAAATATTTACAACAACTTGTTGTTTGCTGTGAACAATAAGGGGAAAAAATAAACAATAAATAAAAATAAAAAAGTATGTACACATGTACATATGTATGTATGAATGTATGTGTTTTACAAGTGATAAAAAATATTTGCTATATTTATCTCATTTGGTAAACATATTTATTTGTTTTGAACAGTAAAAGCCGGCATAAATAATTTAAGATGCTACGCATTTTTTTATTTATAATTTTTAGTTAAAAAATAAGGTCAAATATTGTTGAGAAGAGAGTATAAAAGTTTATATGTAGTTAAGAGAGTACACACATATATAATATAATTTAGTACACTGAAAGACAAAACAAAAAATTGCAAACACTATACTCGTATGCAAATAGTTAAATGTATGAGATTTTATCATATCAAAGATTTTCTTTGAATACTTGAAGTAAGTTTTTTCTGCAAGTGTAAATTTACATTTAACAGATCATTTGCAGATTGCCTATCGCCAAATTATCAATACAGTGAACTCGCAGAAACGTGAACATTTTTTTTTTTACATTGACTACTTTAAAACGTGAACAAAAGTTAAATAAAAGCTCAAAAACGTTAACTTTTTTCCAAACGCATAAATTTAATTTTGTAAAAATTTTTGGGTTCCCCCGGTGAAGAATTTTTGAAGTGAATATCCATCCACTAAAATCAGTTTTATTATTAAAATTAAATTATTTATTTTTCTTACAAAAAGTAGAATCGATTGAAAAATGTTTCATAGGTAAAAAACCACGTACTTTATTTTAATATAAAACAAACGATAAAAGAGACTGAAACAAGTGATACAAAATGCAATCTAAAACGTGAACAAAATCAAAAACGTAAAAACCCGCGGTAAAAATTAGTTCACGTTTCTGCGACTTCACTGTATTTTAAAAAAGCCATGATAAAGAGCATTATTACCTCTCTTTTGTGTTGGCGAGCCCACATTAGATGTGCAAATGTATGCTTTCAGGCAGATTGGCATTTGCTGTGCTGATTCTATTTAATAGTTCCAGACACTGACACAGAGTCAATTGAAATTTGTTTTCTGAAATAAAGTTTGACTAGACTTTGAACACTGATATATTGGACTTTGAACGAGAATTTGTTTGTTTAACAAAAAAAAAAAAAAAAAAAAAAAAAAAAAAATAGAAATGTCAACAAATACATGACACTAAAAATTTATAGCTAACTAAAATGTTTAGAACTAAACATAAATAAAGATGGGACAATTTTGATGCTCCTACATCTACTCAAATTTGATGAGAGGTTTTTTTTTGTTAAAGATATATTTAGCACAAGGTAATCAAAACAATGGAGCATCACTCAAAAGAATTTTTGGATGTTTAATTAATTTTAATTGCTTTAAATGAGAGGTGTGTCAAAGCAGATTTGCAATTGTGTTAGTAAAGACGGAGAGAGAATTCGGCTGTGAAAAATGTTAAGTAGTTTCAAAGGTTTTCTATTTGTAACAAGTTTTAGCCTTAGTTTTATATTAACAGAATATTTTTTTGGACCAACACCATGAAAAGAGTTTTGAAAAAAATGTAAACTTTTCTTTCTTGCCAACTGGTTGGTTGTTGTCGCAACTAATCTGTGTCCTTACTATCTAGCAAATGAGTTATTTTTAATTCATTTAATTATTGGTTTTATATATTTAATGAAAATTTTTTGCGATTATTTTACAGGTCGATCTCATTACTGGGCGCCAATACACCTATGCTGAGCTCAGGGACTCTAGTGCGGCTTTAGCTGTACGTTTGCAAACTAAATTTAAATTGAATCAAGGTGATGTTGTGGCAATATGCTTGCCCAACATGCCCGAATACCCAGGAGCTGCTTTGGGAGCTATTGAAGCTGGATTAATAGTGACCACAGTTAATCCTATTTATACGGCAGGTAAAAATTTATTTATAAGAAAAGCTAATGAACAATTCAAATACTCTATAGTTAAAAATCGGAAGCGCATGATAGTTAACCCTGTTTGACTAATCCTGTCATACACATAAATAATATAAATAATATTATATTGTTTCAAAAGTATAATGGAATAAGTGATTATTTCCTTCATTTAATCCAAACTAAAGCATTCGAGTAGATAATCGATTATAATATTTAGTCGAATAATGATTTTGCACAATAAATAAAAATGTAACAACAGCAAAAAAGCAAACAAAGTTATTCGATTATTTAATTGATTATCACCATTCCAATGTTAGGTTTTTCTTTGTAAAATTAATAACATTCTAAAAGTAAAATTATTCGAATAATTGATAAAAATTATTCGAATAATGCATTACATAATTGAAATAATTTATTTTTAAAAATGTTACCAAGTACTCGTATACATATACACACATAGTTGGATTAATCGATTAATCATATTCGAATAATGTTGTAAAATATTGGAATATTGGGCCTTACTACGGTTCACGAATCGACTTCGACTGTTGTAATAGATTAAAGGAACACACAAATTTTTTCTTTAATCTATTACACCAGTCGAAGTCGAATCGAGAACCGTAGTAAGGCCCATTATTTTTTTTTATATCAAATAAACAAATAAAGAGTTTATGGTTAAAAAAAAGTAATATTATTTAGTAAGAAGAAATATTCGAATAATCGACTAAAATCTTCATATTAATCTAATATATAAAATTCTCGTGTCACGATGCTCCTCCGAAAAGGCTCGACCGATTTTATTGAAATTTTTTATGCATACCTATTTGGTAGATATGAGAATAGGTTCTAAAGTATATTTTAAATTGCTAGGGGCGCGAGGAGGGGAGGGAGGGAGCAATTTCTGTATTTACTAAACTATTAACCCAACAAATGGCGCTATATCCGCCTCATAATTATTATTTTTGTTGTTGAATGACAGATGGTGCTATGTCCGCCTCATACAGGATAATCGTCGTCGTTCGTATTTCAAACAGAACAAAATTATTGTTTGGTATTTTTTTAATCGGCAGTTATCGTCACACACTTACAATACATTCGCTTCTTTTTATATAACACCCAAAATATGTACTAGAAATATTTTGTATGGCAAAACAACGTTTGCCGGCTCATCTAGTTTTTTATAATCTATTGTTCGAATGGTATATTTTTAACTAAATTAACGAAATAATCATTTATTAGTATGATTTTAGGACAACTTAGTGCACAAATGTCATCTGGATTACTTTTGTTTTTTTTCGGCAGCAATTATTTACTTCATCGATTTAAGAGTATTTTAATAAATTTAAATAATCGTTAGCTACTAAAACAATCATCGTATTTTTCTTGACAATCAATTCAAACCAAAATAATACAGTCTCATTTGTCGAAAAATTAGTTGAATATTATTTAAAGTGTTTTTAAAATTTAGGCGGTTTACTTGACAGAAAATTTATCGAATAGTCCATTATATGTATGTATATACATATATGTATGTATATGTACTCGTATATTATATTCAATATTCAATAACTTTATTTGCAAAAGACTTGTGCATTAATCAAGTAAAACAATTCGGATAACCGATTAACAAATTCGAATAATTTCTGTCTCACTACATCGAAAACTTAATTAAGTTTGTTGTTTCTTTTTTAAAGCTTTTTTTTTAACCGAATAATCGAATAAAATATTCGAATAAATTTTTATATATAATACATATAAAATAAACGATTAATATATTCGAAAAATTTTTTTCTTAATATCGAAAACTAAATTGAGCTTATTGTTTCGTATTTAAAGCTTTTAATTAACCGAATAAAATATTCGAATAAATTTTTATATACAATACATATAAAATAAGCGATTCATATATTCGAATAATTTTTTTCACATAATCGAAAACTTAATCGTGTATTGTTTTTTGTTTAAAAATTTTTTTTATCTAATAATCGAATAAAATATTCGAATATATTTTTATATACAATACATATAAAAAATCGATAATTTAAATTTGACAAAAAACGTTTTTAAAATACGTACTCGATTCATACATATGTATATTCGAATAAGTTTATTATAAAACCCAATTCTTAATTAAACTATTTAGTGTTTGAAATTTGCTAAATCTGCTCTTTGGTTTCTTTAAGGCTTTTTTAAATTACTTTTGAATAATTTCAAAATGCAAATATACATTAGATGTGCGGTTGTATGAATGTATTCGTATACAAAATATTAAAAAACAAAAAGAATATACATAATTTAAAACAATTTCGCAGTAAGAACACAATAAAAATGTGTAATCAAAACGAGCAAATGGACTTCGGTCAAGGTAATATTGTATGAAACACTGCTCCTCAGTCAGTAAATCAATTGTTCGTTACACATAAACAGCAAAATAAAATAGTATATAAATAACCAGAAGTAAAATCAATGGTTCTACACAAGAAATATATATTCAATATTCATTTTATTCGCTAATGAATTCGATTAACCTAAAAAGTTTTTCTTATGTATTTATAATTAAGTTTGATTAATTTGTCTTAATTATTGTTGTTTGTTTGTTTGTTTGAAAAACCTTAAACTTCATTTCATTTACAAGTGTTTTTCTTTAATTATTCACACATTTTTGCAATTTACTTTGCCAATTTTTGCTATTAATTTATGGATATTGTCTGCATAGACGTTTGACGTATATAATCACATATAAGAGGCAGAAAAACTGCAATAAAAGGTGTGATTGATAAAAGCTTTTATAAAACCCCAACAAAATTAAATAAATTTAAATTTCTTAATCTTATCGTTGAACAAATTTCAAAACGTTACAAAGCATTTTTATTTTTGCCTGGCTGATAAAGCGTGATAAGTTAAAAGTTGATAACTATAGACGACACAAGCCTTTTAATAGGACTAAATACAATTTTTCTAAATTGAAACAAGATTCTTCACACCCAGTATTTGTAGCATTGTATAACAAAATTTAAATTTTGTGAATAAACTCGAAATTAGCCCATTAATACTTTTTAATTTTTCACTTGAAAACTTTTTAATTTTTTAATAAGCGAAAAAAATGATCTGAGCATCGAAATATTGAGGCGTAGAATTAAAAAAAAATATTCCCACTAGTATTTTATAATTTAATAGATCTTTTATGTAAAATGAATATATTACTTGATTTCCTCGAACGTTTCAAAAGAAGGTAAATTTAATTTTCTCTAAAATATTTAGAAAGGCCCTTACCTATATTTCTATCTAATCGTGCAGTTCTCATATTTCGATACGTAGCCCTGTAAGTTATCGAAATTAAGAAAAAACGATTGAAAATATACATAAGTTAGGGCTTTTTTATATTAAGGTAACGATATTTAGGTACCAGTAGTTAACTTACAAAACATACCTTAATTTTTTCTTGTCTTCTCTATTAGAATCCTTTGTTGGAACCTTATTATTAGTTTTTTTTTTACAGTGTAACGAAAAATTTTGCAACATACATTTTTTTAATTGTATTAAAATTATAATCACCACTTTTATAATTCAAGTTCAAAACTTTTATTGTGATGTATTAAATTTCAACAATTTTGTTTTTCCTCATTTTTTGTGAAACCACCTGTGACAAATGTGTTTTTGATTTGATGACTATTAAGTAAATTAATTATGCGGATAAAAGGGTTGGTAAATAGAAAACCAAAAGCATGTAGTAAAATTAAAAAAAAATATATATACATATACATATGTACGTATGTACATATATCAGTTTAACTTTCAGTTTTTATGAATTTAACCGAAATTCCACTTAATACAAGTTTTTAAGGAATATTCGAGTATCCAATCAGATTCAAGCAGAACGTGTCAGGTAGGATATGAAGGGTAGTGTAAAATACACATCCACTCGGCGACCCAATTGGATCCATTGTGATTCCCTTCATTTATAATTTATTAACTAATTAGTCTCCTTACTGCCCGAGGAGAAACAAAGAGCCGTTATCATGATAAAACCCCTGATATCCTTAAGTTTGCACTTCGCGATATCACGAATGCCCTCATGGAAACATCTGCTCAGCCATCTTTGACTATGGCGTTACAGCCTTGGGCAATGACTCTGGCTCCTCTTCATCCCCACACATCCTGCAGAAATCCGGAGTGCCATTTTCCCATATGATGGTCCTCGCTCTAACCGAGCAATTGCCAGTCAACGCGCCTACTAAGACTCTCAAAACGTATAAGGCTACATCTCTTCAGCGTTCGTTTCTTAGTTGTAACCACTTATGAATATGGATACTAGCTGGGAAAGAATATCAGCTATTAGTGGTATTACTGTTGAAGAATGTATACTTCCTATAAAACTATTTCCAATAATGTATTACAATTCTTTATAAATAAGAAGAATAGTTGGGAATAATCCTGGCAGTTTTTTAGCTTTTTGCCGATTTTGTAAATTGGCACATTCTTTAATTAAAGGATTTTTCCAAAATTATTATCTTTGTGTGAATTTAAGAATTTATTATTGATGCTTTGAATGAAATAGTTTATTAACTACATTTTTAAAAACAAGAGTCCACAAAGAAAATTACTTAACCTGATAAAATTTAACTTAACTTATATGTAGGTACCTATTTTGTTTAAGTTTCAGTGTTTGTTATCCTTTTATTCTACACAAAATTGCATTTTGCATTTACATACTAGAATTTATTTCTAATAATTTTTAGATTTGTTTAATTTTAGGTGTTCCTTGAAGATTATTTTTAAAAATGGGGACATTGTATAATGAATGCTTTTAAAATTAACCTCTCTCCACCGACACCGAACTTTAACTTCGTCATCTTTTAGGAACTGCCATGATTCTGATTTTGTTGTTATTAAATGCAGTTTAATCAGTAAACGCAAGAACCTCATATGCAGAGGAGAGGCACCAATGTTTTTGATATTTTTTCTCGCCAACAAAAAATTTGCAAAATAACGGAATAATTTGTGTTTTGCTTTGTTCTGTTTCACTTTACAAATTTCCACACTATTTTTTTCACTTTAATGTTGAACTTTTTGCAAATATTTTTTCATATACTTAAACGGGACACTTTTACCTTCATTTTGATATAACTTTTATATCAGGGGTAGTAATTATTACTTAGGAAATTTTTAATTAAAACCTGACCACTTTTTTGCACAGAAACTACACGGTGTTTCTTCGAGAGAGTTAAAACGCGAACTGAATGACAAAGTTATATGTATGTATGTAGGCATGTATGTATTTGGGGTATGTTGGAAATATTACTGATTTGTTGTTACCTTAATTCAAAACTTCTTAAGATATCCTTTAATTGAGGTACCAATTATAAAAAATAGAAATGCTAATTTGTTTAAAAAATATTTAAGCAGCAGTACAAGACAAATTTGTAACAGGTATTCTCGTCAGTTCAGATGATTATTTACGCCTTGTTTCGCCCCTTGTACCTATAAGGAACACCAAAAATAAAACAAATCTAAAAATTCGAAGATATCAATTCAAATCCGTAATAATAAGGTTGGATTATTTTCCTGGAGTGCTGGATGTTAAGCAACGTCATAAATAGGCAATTAGTACATCAGTAGAAGACAAGAAAAATTTGCATAAACATGTATTACATATGTATGTATGTAGTAATGTACATTCACGTGTATGAAAACAAAACAAAATATTTACCTTTCTCTGCCGGCGTCAAAATACCACCCATATTTTTCTCACGCCTCTCATTATTCCAATAATTGTGGAATTCAAGTTTAATTATGATGTTAATGAATGAACTTTAATTACGAACACAAAACACTCAAAAACGTAAACAAAATGCAAAATACTCTCTTCACTTTTAATATGGCAACAGCAACAACAACAACAGAAAATGGTACCGGCATAATTTGTGCTTTTGCGTTTTACATATATAAAAATGGCGATGCATTTTTCTTAATAAATTTCTACACTGATTTTTTTCACATTAATCATTAACTTTTTGCAAATATTTTTACATACACTTAAAGAGGACACTTTTAGCTTTATTTTGATATAATTTTTATATCGGGGGAATAATTATTTCTTAGGTAATTTTTAATTAAAACACGAGCACTTTTTCCGACACCACAATTGTATACATTCTTCGACGAAAGTCAAACGCGAACTGAATGCCAAATCTATATGTATCTAATATTAATGATTTGCTCTTGCCTGAACTAATAACTCCTTAAGACGTGCTTTAATTGATGAATTATTAAAAATAAAACTGCTAATGTGCTTAAAATCACAATATCAAAAAATGTACTGAACAGTGCAAGGCAAATTCATAACAAGTAGACTCACCTTAATTCGCTTTGAAACACCTCTACCAAATCATGGCCCAACTAATTGTTCGACCATGGTACAGAATTAGTCAAAAAATGTACCTAAACATTTGACAAAGTAACTGTTGCACATTTACAGGGGGAGAAACAAGGCTGAAATAATCAAAATACCCCTACCACTTTTTATATGGCAACAGCAACAACAACAACAACAGAAAATGGTACCTTCATAATGTGTGCTTTTGCGTTTTACATATATACATATATAAAAATGGCGATGCATTTTTCTTAATAAATTTTTACACTGATTTTTTTCACATTAATCATTAACTTTTTGCAAATATTTTTGCATACACTTAAAGAGGACACTTTTAGCTTTATTTTGATATAATTTTTATATCGGGGGACTAATTATTTCTTAGGTAATTTTTAATTAGAACACGAGAACTTTTGCCGGCACCGCAATTTTACACATTCTTCGACGGAAGTTAAAAGGGAACTGAATGCCAAATCTATCTGCATCTAATGGCGTTTTCTTTTCTGACAAAAGTGTTGCACTTATGCTACATTATTCAATTTTCGTGATCCATTCTAAAAATATGTAACATGTCTATGAGATAATTAATCAAGCTCGAGGTCAAACTTAATAAACTTTTAATATGTAACATATTTAAAAGCGATTTCGTTCTTTTCTAAACATGTTGCACCAATAAATGGCAAAATATGCAACATATTTTACCCTCTACTATCAAGTCGGGGTGAGATACTGCCATTTTTTACACCTTCATTAAGCACCTTTTTATACAAGTAAGAACTTTTATTCTTGTAATTCTATTTGCTTAAGCGAAAAAACTTATTATTAAAAAGTTAAAAAGTAATGAAAGTATACATTAATGTTAAGCCTCATATATTTTGTACCATTGTGGCAAGAAAAAATGTACCACTTTTTAAAGGTAGTGGCAAACTGTAAAAAGTGTTACACATTGAAAGGGCAACATTTTTGTTCAGAAAAGAAAACACCATAATATTAATGATTTGCTTTTGCCTTTAATAATAACTTCTTAAGAAATGCTATAAAATTGAAGAATTATGAAAAATAAAAAGTTATTTAACACTGAGTTTACAACTGACAATACTGTCATGACAATGAAGAATTCAATTTAGTTGTAGAAAAACTGATGATTGAAAATTCATTAGTATGTACATATTTTGTGCGGATCTAATTGGGATGCTAAAAATTAACAAATTAAGTAAAATTCAATAGAAACGTATTTTTCCTTTTAATAAATATTTTCTATTTAAATTTTTCTTCTATTAAATACAAAATTTTATATTATTGTCACATAACTTCGTCAAACCACTGTCCGATTTACGGTCTTCATAACATTCAAGACTGTCATGAAGAAAATTGAACAATGTGCCAACAGCGTCGTTTAAGGCCAGTTTAAAAGGTTCAAAATGTCGAGTGAAGCATATTTTTTTTATACGTACCAAGTTTTGCCCAAATCAGTTGTTTGAAACTTAACTTTTGTATTTTCAAAAATATTTCCGGCATTTTCCCTTCTATAGAAAAGAATGTTGGCTCAAGTTGTTAACGCGTTGACCACCAAGTAAACAATTACTTAGGACATGGGTTCAAACCCTGGTCAGGTTTTGTTAATTTTTAAAGCATTTTTTAAGGATTTTGCTAACTTTTTTAATTAGCCGACGGTTCTTCTAACCGAGGAAGGAGGGCTTTGTGGTGTACATTAGCTTGGAACAGTATTAATTGCTGAAGGAATAGTTTTTTTTATTGAGCAGCGTTATTTTTTTCATCCCGTAAACAGTCCAACAAGAATTGATATATTTCCACAGTAATGTACAATTAGAGAAATTAATGATGTTAATGCCTTGCTCTCTAACCACTCCAGCGAAAACAAAAAATCTTTCTTATTTGTTTTATCATATTGTTTAAATTATTAATTATTAATTTTATTTGTTCTAGAGGAAATTGCCCGCCAATTGACATTCAGCAATACTAAATTTATTGTTGGCACCTGTTTGGGTTACGGCGTACTAGTAGAGGCCTGTAAGTTGGCCAAAATAGATGTACCGATTGCCTGCATACACATGCATCCTGGTGACTCTCTACCAGACGGAGCAATAGATTTCTTTGAAATATTCAAATACAATGGTGATGTGGATTTCTCGCAGCTAAAAACACACGATATAGATGCTAATGATTTGGCCGTATTACCCTTCTCCTCGGGCACGACAGGTTTACCTAAGGGTGTTCGACTGTCGCACAAAAACATTTCATCAAACTGCGAAATGGTACAGCAAGCTGTGGAAGTAGATTGTACAAAGAAACAGGAAGTCTTGCCATCTGTATTGCCCTTCTTTCATATTTATGGTTTTTCCGTTATAATGATGTCGAAATTGGGACAAGGTGCCAAGTTGGTAACAATGCCACAATTTAAGCCAGAAGATCTTATGAAAGCTTTGTATGAATATAAGAGTACCATGCTGAATTTAGTACCACCAATTGGTGAGTTATTTCAAAGAAAAATATCTCGTATATTTTACTTACTAATTAATTATATTGTTTTTTTTTTTTTATTTTAGCTCTGTTCATGATAAATCATCCTAAAGTAACAAAAGAAACTTGCCCAGAGCTGAGAATAGTAATGTCTGGAGCTGCTCCCATCGGTGCATCCGATGTAGAACGATTTGTTAAAAAGTAAATAAGAATTTTTTGAGTGCATACCATACAAATTTTTTTCCTCAAATCGTTTGTCAGTATTGTGGTAACAACACCTTAGATGCCTTTTCGTTGCATTGCTGCAGTGTATCTGGTGTTAAGTAGACGCATTAAATTTCTTAAGCTAAGGAGCAGCCATTTTATTGTTTAATTTTGCCTACAATTCTACTAACCGAGACGAAAGAGGGAGCTGTGGTGTACATTAGCTTGAAACTTTAGCAATCGCAGCGGGAACAGATTTTAGTGATCACTTAAACAGTCCAACAACAATCAATTCCACACTAATGTACATTAGAGAAATTAAGGATGTTGATGACTGCTCTAACCCAGATCCTAAGTCATAGTTTGCTTTGTAGTCGACTCGCTCATCCCTTCAGCAAACACCACCTTCATGATCTTTTCAACTGATTTATTTTTCGTCATATTGTTTTCGTATTAGAAATGTACATATATATTTTTTCACGATTTTTTGGATCGTTCTATTATTCCATTCCTGATTAGTTTTATATATTTCTTTCTTTAGTTTTTATTTTCTCAAGAGTATTTTATTCATGCTTATCTATTTATTTTACGCTTTTTTTCAGGTTTCCTAAAACGAAGTTTCTTCAAGGCTTTGGCATGACAGAATCCTCTCCTGTAGCCCTTATGACCTCCGCTGATAATAAACGTTATGCCTCAACTGGTTTTCTATGCAGCCACACCGAAGGTAAAATTGTAGCTTTCGATGGTAATGATCATAAGGGTTTGGGTCCAAATCAAACCGGTGAATTGTGTATACGTGGACCTCAAGTAATGTTGGGCTATTTAAATAATGAAGAAGCCACTAAAGAGACTTTCTATCCGGGTGGATGGTTGCGTACCGGTGATGTGGCCCATTATGATGATGAAGGTTATTTCTATATAACCGATCGTATGAAGGAATTGATTAAGGTTAAGGGGTTCCAAGTACCTCCCGCCGAATTAGAGGCCATTTTAAGAGATCATCCAAAAATCCTAGAAGCTGCTGTGTTTGGTATACCTCATCCTCTAAATGGCGAAGTTCCTAAAGCATTGGTAGTGTTAAGACCAAATATGCAAGCAACTGAAGAGGAAATTTACAATTATGTAGCCGAAAAGGTGGCCGTTTATAAGAAATTGGATGGTGGAATTATATTTGACACAGAGATACCGAAAAATCCTACGGGAAAAATTTTAAGAAGAACTTTAAAGGAAAAATATGCCAGTTAATCCAGAAAAGATCTTCCACAGTTGTGTGTGTGCGTGTTATTTTTGCTATTAGTGTGCAACAGTATAATAAGTTTTCATATGATTTAAGTATTTTTATTAGGGTTGCTCACATATCTGTTACTTCATCATTGTTATCATTAGTTTAGATTTAAGTAAAAGTTTTGTTTAGAAAAATGCATTTATTAGAAACTCGTAATATCTTCTAAATTTCGGAGAACACAATGCCCGTTGTTATCAGATTTCTTATTACTACTTTCATGTTGCTTTTTAAGTCTATTAATTAGAATAAATATGTATAAATATTGTATAAATTTAAGCACAGTGTATTTATTAAGTCAATTTTAAGACTTTTTACTTTAAAAAATATATTAAATATTAATTGTTAAAAAAAAAACAAACAATTGAAGTGTTTTTTTTTTTTTCAATAACGAAATCTAGAACAAATTTTGAATAGGAGCCACAAATACAAAAAAAAAATTCCAATAGGCCTTCCTCGCAACTATTGTTTGTCTTTGCTAGCTAGTGGTTGTCTGCACTAACAGCCGTATGCATATATGTACATATTTGCTTCTTACGCTATAAATGAAATACATCGTTGCCTTCGAGTTTTTTGCATATTTTGCTAGATGAGCCTTTAATCTACAAAAATGTGGAAACCAAAACTAGATTAAAATAAGATAAGAATTTTTTTTGCTTTTCTTTGCCTTCTTCTAATTTCAATTGAAAATTGTTCAGAAGCATCAATACTTTTAAATGATATAACAGAAGCAATTTTCTAAGGCGAATATGCCGTGATTAAATCTTTACTAACTTAGAAGTTCTAGTTTTTTGCGACGAAATATGACAAAATGCGCCACTGTGCGGCGAAAAATGTTGCAAGCAACGTACACCATCAACTATTCGGACTGGTATCTAATGCTTGACGACTAATTTTGAGCCCAATACTTTTCGTTATACCAGTTAAACACCTGTTTTCCTTTAATAATTTATTAAAAGCTATTTTTAAAAACATATTTTAAAAAATTTCAATACAATAAAGTTGAAACATACATACCATAATACAGTAGTCATTGTATCATGATACATATGTACATACAACAACATTGCCTTAATTTAAAATTCTGTGCAGATTACAAAATATTTAACTGTATTTTTTCCTACGTTGCACTAGGTGGCGCTGTTATATATGTTAACAACATAAACTTTGTTATTTCAACAAAAAAATATAACGCATAACCGTAATTAGAACACGAGCTTTATTTCCGTCACCGCAATTGTATACATTCTTCGACGGAAATTCAACGCTAAAAGAATGCCAAATCTATATGTATGTATCTAATATTAATGAATTGCTTTTGCCGGAACTAATAACTTCTTAAG
The DNA here is from genome assembly GCA_947311025.1 of Lypha dubia. Classification (NCBI taxonomy): domain Eukaryota; kingdom Metazoa; phylum Arthropoda; class Insecta; order Diptera; family Tachinidae; genus Lypha; species Lypha dubia. Next base: position 3,324,898 of record OX371262.1, on the reverse strand, counting down.
ACATGCAATGCCATTGATGGATTATGAAAAATAAAACTGCCATGCCACTCTGCTTAAAATGACAATATCAAAATGTGTACCGAAAAGTGAGTGTAAGGCAAATTCATTACGAGTAGACTCACCTCAATTCGCTGTAAAACACCACTACCGACTTGAAAAAAAATTATACAGAAAAAAGTTTACAAGTAACTGCCGCACATATAGAAGGGGCGAAAAAATGCTAAAATGCAAAAGGCTGTGTCTTCACTTTTTATGTGGCAACAGCAACAACAACTTCATATGGCAGCGACATAATTTTCGCTTTTGCGTTTCACATACTTATGTACATACATATATAAAAATGGCGATGCATTTTTCTTAATAAATTTTTACACTGATTTTTTTCACATTAATCATTAACTTTTTGCAAATATTTTACATACACTTAAAGAGGACACTTTTAGCTTTATTTTGATATAATTTTTATATGGGGGGACTAATTATTTCTTAGGTAATTTTTAATTAGAACACGAGCACTTTTTCCGACACCTCAATTGTATACATTCTTTGACGAAAAGTTAAACGCGAACTGAATGCCAAATCTATATGTATATAATATTAAAGATTTGCTCTTGCCTGAACTAATAACTCCTTAACACGTGCTTTAATTGGTGAATTATTAAAAATAAAACTGCTAATCTGCTTAAAATCACAATATCAAAAAATGTACTGAACAGTGCAAGGCAAATTCATAACAAGTAGACTCACCTTAATTCGCTTTGAAACACCTCTACCTACTTTGTCAAACAATGTACCGAAATATATGTAAGTATGTATGTCAACAAAGCGTTTGATAAAGTAACTGGCGCACATGTAGTTAAATTATTTAAAAATTGGCACATTATTTTTAATTATAGGATTTTTCCAAAATTATTACCTTTGTGTGAGTTTAAGAATTTATTATTGATGCTTTGCATGAAATAGTTTATCAACTACATTTTTTAAAACAAGAGTCCACAAAGAAAATTACTTAACCTGATAAAATTTAACTTAACTTATATGTACGTACCTATTTTGTTGAAGTTTCAGTGTTTGTTATCCTTTTATTCTACACAAAATTGCATTTTCCCATTACATACTAGAAGTTATATCTAATAATTTTTAGATTTGTTTAATTTTAGGTGTTCCTTGAAGATTATTTTTAAAAATGGGGACATTGTATAATGAATGCTTTTAAAATTAACCTCTCTCCACCGACACCGAACTTTAACTTCGTCATCTTTTAGGAACTGCCATGATTCTGATTTTGTTGTTATTAAATGCAGTTTAATCAGTAAACGCAAGAACCTCATATGCAGAGGAGAGGCACCAATGTTTTTGATATTTTTTCTCGCCAACAAAAAATTTGCAAAATAACGGAATAATTTGTGTTTTGCTTTGTTCTGTTTCACTTTACAAATTTCCACACTATTTTTTTCACTTTAATGTTGAACTTTTTGCAAATATTTTTTCATATACTTAAACGGGACACTTTTACCTTCATTTTGATATAACTTTTATATCAGGGGTAGTAATTATTACTTAGGAAATTTTTAATTAAAACCTGACCACTTTTTTGCATAGAAATTACACGGTGTTTCTTCGAGAGAGTTAAAACGCGAACTGAATGACAAAGTTATATGTATGTATGTAGGCATGTATGTATTTGGGGTATGTTGGAAATATTACTGATTTGTTGTTACCTTAATTCAAAACTTCTTAAGATATCCTTTAATTGAGGTACCAATTATAAAAAATAGAAATGCTAATTTGTTTAAAAAATATTTAAGCAGCAGTACAAGACAAATTTGTAACAGGTATTCTCGTCAGTTCAGATGATTATTTACGCCTTGTTTCGCCCCTTGTACCTATAAGGAACACCAAAAATAAAACAAATCTAAAAATTCGAAGATATCAATTCAAATCCGTAATAATAAGGTTGGATTATTTTCCTGGAGTGCTGGATGTTAAGCAACGTCATAAATTCGCAATTAGTGCGTCAGTAGAAAACAAAAAAAAAATTTGCATAAACATGTATGTATTACATATGTATGTAGTAATGTACATTCACGTGTATAAAAACCAGGGCTGTGGAGTCGTGAAAAAATAGTTGCGACTCCGACTCCGACTCCAGCCGCCAAAATTTTTAAAGTACGACTCCGACTCCAACTCCAATGCTAAATGTATATGGACATTCCCGATAATTGAATCGCGAAATGTTCAACAACTTTTTTTTGAGGGTACTTATGGACCTCTAAACGCGATTGAAGTTTGGGATTTCGCGAAAAAACGTAAAAATAAATATTACAAAATAAAGCTGAATCAAAAGTTGTTTGTTTTTTACAAAACATGGCTGTATTGCTTGGTGAAATAGTGGTCATTAAAAGAAAAATTACAAACAAATTTTAGTGCACCGATTTTGAATCATAATTGCATTTTTAAAAAAGAATTTTCACAAAAACATATTTTTCATTGATTTTTTTTTTGCCGTTTTAAGCAAATTTAAAAACATTCTCATAAAATATAATCAAACTATAATATTTTACAATTAAATGCAATTTTTTGCAAAAAAAAAAGGAGTTTTTATGAATATATATTAATATGTATTAAAAATGCAATTATGGATCAAAATCGGTGCACTAACGATTGTTTGAAATTTTTCCTTTAATGATCACTATTTTACCAAAAAATTCAGCATTAATTTGTAAAAAACAAACAACTTTTTTTCGCGAAATTTTAATCCGGGTTTACATAGTGAAATATTTCTTATGAATTTTTTTTTATTCTCTTCTACACTTTCATCCTTGTCTGCACACTGAAATTTTTGTAATGAAATTTCACTCTGTGAACCGTGACTTTTCAAAATTGCTTTTACTTGGGAGAGAACGTTAATGCTTTTGTTTGCTTCGGTTTCTTCTCAATCATGAGAAAATAAAAGCACAAGTTTATGAGTGACAAATAGGGTTAATGTTGAAGTTTTTGAAAAAGGAGCAAAATAGTCGTTTTTTTAAACGAAAAGTCTCACATTTTTACGTTTTTAAATAATCAAACACACAACAAAAAATCAACAAAATTAATAATTCAAATAAAATAAACTAAAAAATAATTCATTAAAAAGATTAAGTCAACTTCTGTAAAAGGCAAATATTTGAAAATAGAAAATATTAAAAAAAAAAATTCGCAGAATTTTTATTATGGTAAATATTTAAAAATTCTTTGTCGGAGTCGGAGTCGCGACTTTTTTTAGCGACTCCGACTCCGGCAAAAACAGTGCAACTCCGACTCTTCGACTCCGACTCCGACTCCACAGCCCTGATAAAAACAAAACAAGATATTTACCTTTCTCTGCCGGCATCAAAAAACCACCCATATTTTTCTCACGCCTCTCATTATTCCAATAATTGTTGAATTCAAGTTTAATTATGATGTTAATGAATGAACTTTAATTAAGAACACAAAACACTCAAAAACGTAAACAAAATGCAAAATACTCTCTTCATTTTTATATGGCAACAGCAACAACAACAACAACAGAAACCGGCATAATTTGTGCTTTTGCGTTTTACATATATAAAAATGGCGATGCATTTTTCTTAATAAATTTTTACACTGATTTTTTTCACATTAATCATTAACTTTTTGCAAATATTTTTACATACACTTAAAGAGGACACTTTTAGCTTTATTTTGATATAATTTTTATATCGGGGGACTAATTATTTCTTAGGTAATTTTTAATTAGAACACGAGCACTTTTTCCGACACTACAATTGTATACATTCTTCGACGAAAGTTAAACGCGAACTGAATGCCAAATCTATATGTATCTAATATTAATGATTTGCTCTTGCCTGAACTAATAACTCCTTAAGACGTGCTATAATTGATGAATTATTAAAATTAAAACTGCCACTCTGCTTAAAATCACAATATCAAAAAATGTACTGAACAGTGCAAGGCAAATTCATAACAAGTAGACTCACCTTAATTCGCTTTGAAACACCTCTACTTACTTTGTCAAAGAAAGTACCGAAATATATCTATGTATGTATGTCAACAAAGCGTTTGATAAAGTAACTGTAGTAAGTAATTAATCTTAAACTTTTTGCAAATATTTTTTTATATACTTAAAGGGGACACTTTTACCTTCGTTTTGATATAACTTTTATATCGGGGGACTAATTATTACTTAGGCAGTTTTTAATTAACTCTATGTACATATTTTGAAAGATGCAATGTAATTTTACAAGCCCAGCTGATAATTTTTGTAAACCAATTGTTTTTGATTTTAGGTGTCAAATTTTGATTTGTATTTAAGTGTTACATATGTATGTACATATATGTATTTAAATTAAAAAAACTTCGTTTATTAAGAAAATTGTTGTAACATTTTTGAAAATGAATATGAAATAAATATGAGTTTGCATTTGTAGAAAGTGGATGTGATACGAGTATGTAAAAAATATTAGAGGTATTGGAAAGGAACCTTTTTCACATGTAGTTCCAAAGATGAAACCAAACTAAAATCGTGGGGAGAAATCTTTAGAAATAATTTGATAGCAAATGTTTTATTTGATTTGTTTTCTTATATGAATAAAAGTATTTATGTATATTTTTGTCATAGTTTGATACATACACACATTCTTAAATAAAAATTACCTAAGAAATAATTAGTCCCCAGATATAAAAATTATATCAAAATAAAGGAAGAAATGTCCTCTTTAAGTGTATGTAAAAATAATTGCAAAAAGTTTAAGATTTTGAATTTTTTGAATGTTGAAACGCTCTAAATTTTAATAATTTATATTTAAATAAATATTCACTATTTAATAGCCTTTTTTTTGTTTAATTGATGGCTCTTTAAACTATTGAATAAAGGAAGATAATTTAACTTACTTCCCCTTAAACTTTGGTTAGTGTTTTTTCACTCGATATCTTCAGTTTATTACGTTAATAATGATAAGTCTCTGGCATTTTTTTATTTTACTTTTATAATTTCTCTGAATCTGTTTTCTTTTTTACTTATTTATTTATCTTTTGTTTATTTTTAAGATTTAAAAATTAAAAATAATTTAACATATTTAATATACTTTTTTCGTCTATATTTTTTTTTTACCATTTTTCAGTTACATTTTGTTAAATTCTAGTATGTTTGTGATTTATTCATTTGTCTCAATTATTTGCGGCGTGTTGCAGAGGATGTCGAAAAAAAATGTCTTTTGGTGGATTTCTAACTGAAATAAAGCTGATTTATGCACCACTAAAAATAGTTTTTATTTGTTTATTATCAAAAAACTAATAAACACAGTCTTAAGGGCACACAAATTAGTTGTTTTTCTTTAGGAATTCCAACATTTTCGTCAATTCGTCCTCACGGAACGCCGCTGTAAAGCATTCTTTTTCCACTTTTTTTTTTTGTTTTTGTTATTATTTATATTTTTACGTTATTTAATAAATTTTATATAAAACGAAAAACTAAATTTGCAATTAACTACAAAATATCAAAAAACTCAATTGAATATTTATTGAAATAGTTATTATGTAAATATTTTTGAAACACAATATTTCTTTGTTAATTTTATTAAATTCTTTAATACAAATATAATTAATTTAATTATTTGTTATTAAATACTTTAATTGATTTTACATAATTTTCGTTAACAGAAAAATTCATTTTCAAAGTTATACGATATTTAACAAGTGTAAGGGGGATTTATTGGTTTTCTATTTTTTTTATTAAAAAATATTCTATAACTTTTTTGTTTTTGTTGTAACAACTTATTTAATACTTCTTTTTTTCAAATAATTTAATATTTGTAGTTTAAATATTTGATTAATTTATTCGTCTAAAATAAAAAAAAAACATACACTTTATGATGTCACATACATTTTATATGTGTAGGTGTGTGTAAAGTAATCGTGGGAGAGGCTTTTCTTCAATTCGTTTTAGATATAATTTATTATTAGTTTTTGTTCTTTCGTTTATTTAAATTATTGTTTAAGTAGTTTTTTTTGCTAGTCTAGCAAAGCTATACCCAGTAAAACAGAAAACATGATTACCGCAATCATATTATTATTGTGGCAACGAAGTATGGTTTACGTATTGCCATCAGCAACAATTATATCATGATTTTAATTTTATTGCTCTACATTAGTTTTTTCTAACCACACGTTTAAGGGCATTTTAAAAGTTTGCGTCACTTACATAGTTACGTGAAGATCAAATTTTCTATTTTGCTGGGTGTTTTAAAGTAGAAGAAACAGAAACGCTCAAAGAGGTTAAATTTAAAATTTTTAAAAATGTCGACTCAAGCTAATTTTCACACCATATAAAAATTCAATTAATTAATTTACTCTTAAAGTTTTCTTTTTTTCTTTTATTACATATTAGTTTGGTTTATCTCATCAATTTTAAAAAGAAACAAATTTGAAGAAAACATTCGAAAAATTAACGAAATAAATGATGCATAACAAACATTAAAGTTTGCAAACATGAGTAAAATAAACTTCTTAAAATCTTTTTAAATAAAAATTTCTTTTTAAATTTAAAACGGCTTAAATAATTTTATTAAAATTACAAGAAAAAAAAAATTTACATGTAACAAAGAGAAAAATAAAACGCTAAACTAAAAATTAGTTAATAAAAAAATCATAAAAAAATATCTACAAAATATATTAGAAATTAGTAAAATATTGCCCAGTTTTACACGAACATTTCGATTGATTTGTTTCAATATCTTTGCATTTATATACAATGTTTTGTTGTTTGTTAATAATCCTTTATTTTTTGTGTTTAAAATCGACTGAACGACTTTTTTCTCTTGTTCTCTCAAATATTTAGATATTTCTATTTATTTATTACTTTTTTTTTGTTTAAAATGAAATTATCCTTAATAATTTTCTTTCACTAGAATATAAAATTATGACTCATCTCTGTTGTTATGCACCCAACTGGCCGGTACCCATTGGGGTTCCCTTTCTAGGGAGTTGATTTCAGCCAATAGCTGATGATAAGCTCTTTCTGTATCATTATTTATAATAATCATATCGAATAGATGACCCCAGCGGGCTTCCATGTCACGTGCGGTTGCAATTATATCTTTAAGTTCTTCCTCCTAGAATAGAAAGAATGAATGCAATAAATGAAATTAATCTTCTACGCTTCTGGGATTTTATGATGCATCTTTTACGATCGTTTTATTGTCGTCATGTAAGGTTTTTGATGTCTTCTAGTGTTGCTATTATTGATCCCATTATTAACAATGGTTCGTTCTTAAAGTGTCAAACTACTTTTGTATGCCAATAAACTGAAGGTAGGTTAGGTTAGGTTTCGAGGGCCGCCACATCTGAGACGTGACGCACTTGGGTCCGTTAATTCGGTCCCTTTGTGATACCCTACAGCAGACAGGGCTCAGTCAGTTGGTTATTCAATTGCCTGTAGTTGCCCTGTCGCCGAGTCAAACCATCCTGATTGTTGCAAGAAGGAGGATATGTTGGTTAGCCCCATGTTCGCCAGACTGTCGAGGTCTGGCAGAGTGTTGGAGCCCATGGTAATCGCCCTAATGCTGTTAAGCGCGGGGCATTGACATAGAAGATGAAGAACTGTTTCTTCTTCCTCCTCATCGTTACAACTTCTGCAGTAGTCATTGTAACTTAGACCCATCCTTTTGGCATGAGTACCGAAACACCAGTGCCCCGTTAGCACTGTTACTAGTCGTCTTGTGTGACATTTACCAAGCCTGAGCAGATCGCGAGTTCTGTGCAGGCTGTAGCGGGGCCAAGTGGACCTGGCGACTCGACAGGTGTGCTCTTGTTCCCACCTTTCTTGAGCAAGATTGTATGATTCCTGCTGGATCAATCGCTTGCAGTAAGATAGAGGAATGCCAACGAAGTGGCATATCATCGAGTTGCTCAATGATGTTCCCTTTTTGGCAGTTTCGTCCGCAATATCGTTTCCAGTGCACTCTGAGTGCCCTGGAATCCAGACTAGTGTTACTCTTGAATGTCTCGCTATCTCGTTTAGAGACTTCCGGCATTCGTTTACCACCGTCGATGTAGTGTATACACCATTGATAGCAGCAATGGCCGCTTTGCTGTCGGTAAAAATATGGATGTCTTCCGATATCCTATAATACCTAAGCCATCTTGCCGCCCTTGTAATGGCCGAGACTTCGGCTTGCAGGACGCTACAGCCATCCCGAAGTCTGAATGGAACCTTGACGTTGAAGTTTTCCACATAGAAGCCTCCCCCAGTGTTTACGCCTCTTTTGGAGCCATCAGTGAAAACTCTGATGGCCCCTTCGGTGGCAGGGGGTAGGGAGTGATATTCCCTATTGGGAACAATAGATTGAAAAAGCCCGCCAAAATAAGGTTCCGGTGGGCAATAGTCGGTGAAGTCATGGAGCGCTTGGTGCTGCCTGAGAATCCTGGAGTGACCAAGATCGGTTCTCGTCCATGAACATGTAGCGTTCAGTCTGATCGCCGCAGTCAAAGCTAGCTGTTTGGCCAGAACATCCACCGGAAGCCAATTCAACATAGCTAAAGCCAATTCAACATAGCTAAACTGAAGGTAGCGCACATTAACTGTTTAAGTATAAGATCCTCACGTAGATCCGTTAAATTTGATAAGATTGTGAATATTATTAAGAAAAACTTTGCGAACTAATTGGTGCGCTAATGAGACCTGGTTGAAGCCCACCGTTTCCGATGCATTTGTTAATATTTCTGGCTATAATTTGGTGTGGAATGTAGGTGTGGATGATGGTGTATGTATTTATGTATATTATGAATGTATTGAAATATAGAGTTGTGTCTAAGGTTTCTCTTGATGGATATGAGGTTCGGCAGGTACCGGACAATATTCCTATTCGATTTTTTAAGCTTACTTTTCCTTATCCATGTATATCTCACATCCGAGTGCATCACGTTAACACAATTTTGACCACATCTACTTTTCATCCTACAGCTTGCTTGGAAGCTGCCACGTGTTGTACCTATACCCAAATCAAGGAATGTCTCACTAGTCTTGAGACCCATATCTATCCTCCCAGCCAGCCTTGTCGAAGGCTATTGAACAAATACTAAAAGCTCACAAATACTAGCTTCTGTTAAAAGACTAAGGGTGAAATTCATAGTCCCCAGTTAACTAACTAATGGCGGTGGTTTAACTAACAATTTTTCATATATAAATTTCGTTAGTTAAACCACCATTATTAATTAACTGAAGACTGTGAATTTAGCCATAATTTTGTTCCTTCACAATATGCCTTGCCTTTCGTAGTAAACACAACACTACGTCCCTCTTATGTAAATGATGGTAGGGTATCTGTGCATGTGTCACATTTTTTTTTTTTTTAACAAACACAACCCGCAAAGCGAAAATACCCAGGATCTCTGGATGGAATCGGACCGACAACCTCTGGACTACTAGGCTAGCCTTGACACGTATCAGCCACGGCGGCTGAAGGATGCTTTTAATTCGATAAACTACATACCATACTATGATAGTACAATTAAAAGGAATTTTTTAACTCTTCAATCACAGCATAAAGCTTGATTTTTCTTTTTTTTCCTACTTTTCTGGTCGGTCACAATTTGTGCCGTTAAATGATGACCAATGTTCCAGTTCACTTCCTCTTTACTCTAGGATTCCTCAGTGATCAGTCTTAGGACCACTTCTTTTCATTTTATACATTAATGACAGTCGGTTGTTCATATTGATTGTAGAACTTTTCTATTTGCTGATGATGTTATGCTTTTGTTTGGACTGGTATTCGGTCTGATATTAGAGCTTTAAATGAAGAAACTAATACTATTCACTTGAGAGGTTATTGTACTGACTGGTCTTCCATAAATTAATTATTTTTTAATTCTCCAAAAATAAAGGCACTCTCGCATTTGGTGTTTCTGACAGTAAGTAGTACATTTGATGTTGATATTGTTGGTGAAAATACCATAGCACTTGTAGATCAGATGAAGTTCTCTTAACTTTTGATTTTCACATGCATAATTTGCACTGCAAGATCATAGGGATTTTGCGCAGGATATATTCAACAAATATTTAATTACTTTTTAATATTAGATAGCATCAGTCTTGCTCTTTCCCTCTTGATGGCGAACGTACTTTATGGTCTTGAAATTGTATCTGGAACTTACTCTTATGTTACTTCTAATTTACGTAGACGTGATCATATTTCTGGAAAACGTAAAAAGCTTTCTCGGATGTTCTTTTCATCGCAACTTGGTGTAATATTTTATAAAATCATGAAAAACCGATTGCCTTCAATGGTTTTGTTAAAAACTTTCTTTCACGCTTTCCACACAAGAAACCCTCAAATTTTAATACCAAGAATAAATACTGTCTTTTGTTGTAGCCTCGGAAGCCCGTTACTGGAGCTATTTACCCTTTGGAATTTGGAGCTTTTTTCACACTCTAATAGTGCATTCCGCCTAAAACTAAATAAATACCCTTCAAACAAGTACTACTAATGAACAAATGTATATACTAGGCATATAAAGGGTTTTCCAATAGGAACTTTGACAACTTTGAATTTAATTTGTGAACGCACTATTTCACTGATCATCTAATTGTTACTTTCCTTTTATAATATTAAAAATTTATAAATTTTTTGATTGTATTTCAATTCGATCATAAAGTTTTGGAAATATCTCAAATGGTTTGCGTTTTATTTAAAAAAATAGTTGTCAAGTCCTTATTGGAAAACCCTATATCAAATAGTTAGTGCAAAATCTTGTTTAATTTACGTGGTCGCTTTGGTGAATATTTCTAGTGGACCATTGTTGGGATCTACATGTTACTTCATATATATTTTTCTTTAAGATTTTCTTATTCAGGTTATACAAAATTGGCCAAAAAGCGGCTTCTTATATTATTTTTATCAATAAATAAATTAATAAAAAATAAATAAAAAAATTCTTCATTCACAAAAACTTACCTTAAACGGTTCACCATTTCGTAATTTCTTTTGTCTCAACTTATCTAGACTAGGTGGCGCCACCAATACCACATATGGTTTCAAATCCGAAGCTCTTAATAATTTTAAACTTTGTGGATGTAAATTAAGAACACATATTTTACCACTGGCCACCACGGTACGTATAGCTTCCAGGGAAGTGCCTAAAAAAAGTAATACGAATTCGATAAATAATTTTAATTAATAGTAAAATCAAATAAATCTAACCATAATAAGCTTTTTCATATTCGCCATGTTCCACAAATCGACGGGCCAATATATCAGATTCAAATGCTTGACGTGTTATAAAATGATAGTCCACGCCAGGAACTTCGCCTTCACGGCGGGCACGGGAGGTGTCTGCAAAAAACCAAGAAGAATGTTAAAAATAAAATTTAATTTGAATTAAAGCTTTTGATGAACACGACTGTAGAAAATTAATAGACTTTATGATTTTCTATGCTATAATTTTTGGGAATTTCACTAATAAATTTTGAATCTATTTAACTATTTGGTGTTTTTTTTTATAACTAAAAAAGGATTTTGTTGCCGCCTTCACAAAAGATTTATTTTGAGTGCAAATATCTCTTTTGTTTTTCGATTCACTTCTTTTATCTTTCATCTGCAGTAGGAAAAAAACTGAATAGATAATTTTTGAATTTCAGACCCAAGAATTTTTAATGTCAATCCCAAAAACTATACTAAAGTTTACTTACTTTATTTAGTAAACTCATGCAACTTACGTGGTACAGCTGCTGAAAATCTTTCCGAATCCGCCATTAAACGTTGACGCAATTCATGACGACCTATATTGGGGGGACCAATTAAAACAATGGGACGTTTGTGTGTGGCACGGGGATAGTACAAGGCAACCTCTTCATAAGTGAGTATTTCCTCGGGTTCAGTTTCATCGGGAGCGGTAGTGGCATACAAAGGATATCTGTGGAACAATTTTTTAAAACTTTAAATTGAATTATTTTTTTTGTTTTGTCTTGTAAAACTTACCCCGCTTCAGAGCTGGCCTTCTTTTTCTTTTTGCGACCTTTGCGCGCACACAGCAGTGTTGATCCTTTACTAGCACCCTCTTTACCTCGGTTTTTACCCTGAAGCCCAGCCTCTTCAGCTATGGCCAGCTTCATGGTTTCTCTTTGATGCTGGAATGATTGACTAGGTATGAGACCAGCCAAAGTTTGGTCTTCTTCTCCTTCCCTATAAGCCTGCCACCAATTTGGATCTTCACGCGATATAACATGCAAAACATCACCCTTTTGAAAACTTATACCCAACTCTCGACATGGTATGTATAAATCATCCTCAGGATCGTAGTCAAAGTGGGCTCTTACATGTAAAATGGCATTTTCACGATGTAGGCCACCGCCTGGTGGTGGACTGCCGGCGGGCACTATAAGAAATGTCAAAGTACCCTGCATAGTACTTAATAAAGCGCAAACATCGTTAACAGTTTTGCCTCTCAATTCCTGGCCATTAACTTCGAGTATTTCATCGCCTTCATGTAAAAGGCCCGACTTTTCTGCCGCCCCTCCCCTCACTATTCGGCCTATGACCACAGCCTCGCCTTCGTTGCGTACAGTGGCACCAAGCGGTTCAGTCGATTTTTCAATTTGTATAATACGTATATTGTCATTTTGATCGTTGAGTATGCCAAAGCAAGCACTCAGTGGTGGAGAGTCGGCACGATGGCCTGCGCCAACCGCTGGCTTCATGTGGGCATAACCTGTTTGAGCCGTAACCGTACCACCGTGAGGTGTCACATTGGGCGGTAAAGGCATGGCTCCTCGCTGGGCCAATGGTGGTGGCACCACCGGCGGTGTTACAGCTGTACCTCTTAGAGAGGTCGATTTCGGAGGTACCGGTAAAGGCGGAGCTCCTGCTGAGCCACTGCTTGGTGACACAGTAGGAGGATGAGGACTGGCGGCACCGCTAAGCATTGGAGAAGGTGTACTGTCGGTGTGAGTAGCCACACGATCATGGGCCAACAGTAGACCTTCCATTTCATGACTCGTTAGCAAATTGCCCAATTCAATGGCTGAGGCTGAATTCGATTTGGCCAACAGCTCTACAATATCTTTTTGCAATTCCATGGCGTTTGTACTGACGGGATTATTAACTTTAGGTCGTCTACGTTGGAGAACAGCTTGGCGAGCTGCTAAAGCATGAGCCACGCCCGGATTGGAGAGTATATTGTGGGCGGCCGACACTCGGCCTGCGAGTGTGTTCATGCCATTTTTGGTAAGTTGACTTTGTAAACGAGTCAAGGCGGATATGAGGTCACCGTAACCTGGTTGAAAAAAAAAAAAACAGAAAAGGTAAAATGAAATATTTAAATAACTAATAAAATTCGCAATTATAAATATGTGTGTGTGTATGTGTGCATTACTGTGAATGTAGGTATAAATAAGTTAAATCATTTTGAGGAAATATTGCAGAGCTTTCCGAAATATTTTCTTAAAATCACGCAATAGATTATTATACAGAAATTTACCAGTTATTTTTTCCGTTGCATCTTCATCTTCAATATAAGCTTCATTCTCCACACCAACAACTGAACGTTCGGCCGCCACTGGCTGTTGCTGTTGGGCCGTAGATTTATTATCCTGCAAAGCTTTAAGCTTGCGGGAGCCACGTAAGCTAGCTCGTAAGAATTCATTTTGCTGGGCAATACGTTCTTCTTCCTCACGACGACGACGTAACTGTTCCTAAAAGAAAATAAATTAAATACAAAATTTCCATAAGTATTTAATTAATCAAATTGAAATTTCAAAGCATATAAATTGCCTGCAGTTATTGCATTTGCCAAGTAATAATTCATTCTGACAGTTTTAACTAAATCTTCTTTCGCTTTTCTTTTCTAACAGCAATAAAAATTTGCTTTTTTCTTTTGCTTGTATAAATAGTAAATGCAAATCCGATTAAAGTGGCAAAACTTGAATTGTACTAAGCGAATTCTTTGTCTTGAATTGATAATTTTTTTTTTCCATCATAAAAAAACTTTAGTTTCTCATCTTCCATTTTAATTTTAATCCTTAAACAATTGCTATTTATTTGCCTTCTTCCTTTTTTAATTTAATTAGTTGCATAAAATACTATCAATGTTACAATAGAGATACAGTACAACAAAGATGCAGGCAATGGTAAACTTAAGAAAAATTAATTTTTTTCTCGTTGTGCAAATACAAAGAGCATCATTTTAAATTCAGGCCATTAACAGATTTTATAGAAAGCTTTTCAGCTACATTTGTCGTCATCGTCTGGAAAATTTTCAAATAAAAGTGCATATTTATGTATGAATATTATAAAAAAAATATAATGCAACTGAGCTTATATTGGACTTGATAACACCAAAAAAAAAGCTTTTTATAAAAATTTTGCATTTTTAAACATTTTAAAGACCAGCAAAGGTTTTGAAGCTAAGAAAAGTCCTTGAAAAAAAACTTAAACATGTTTTGAAAAGGAAGTGAACATTTTCAAAACCTGTGAATCACAAAAGCTTTTTTCAAACACTTTACATTTCAAATACTGCAAATATGTACTCTGAAAAAAAGTGGAATGTTTGAAACCAAATAAACAAAGCAAAAAAAAAAAAAAAATTGTGTGAAAGCTTTAAAAAAATTCAAAAGCTCTAAAGCTTTTTAGAAACTTATACTGCCTTTACAATTTTAAAAATTCTGTTTTTGTTTTAAATGTAATTTGTATGAAAGAAAAATTCGTTCGGGATCGTGAGCCAGGCAGATAAAGTACCAAAAATGTGCGTTTTAAAAGATTTCTGAACCTAAATTATTGCTTGTAAATACGGCAGTAAAAAACTTTTTAAAAGCACAAGCCCTTCATAAATATTAAAGCTTTTGAAAAACGTTAAATTATTAAATTAAACAAACATTATTATTATATAAATGCATATTTTCTAAATTCTTGAAAATTTTAATCATATGGAAAAAAGCTTAATCGTTTTACGAAGATATGTACATACAGATAGATGTTTGGCAAAAATTTTAATGTGAAACTTTTTTTTTAGCAGTACATGGCATTCTTTTGTTTCATACATTCCTATTAGCTGATCTAAATGAAAAAATGCATTCATATTTTAACGTACAACAGTATATTTTGTTTGTTTTACAACGACACGCGTTAATGAGGGCAAACGTTGCCTAAAAGGTTAAAGTGCACACCACCGCCTTCACTTTATTATATACATGGTTTTCCTAGTGTTTTTCCCCACTCTTCTTTTCCATTAGCAATAAGTAGTTGCTTGCCAAGAATAGTGTCATTTAAATGCTTAAATTGTAGTGCTTTTAAATAATTCTTTAAACCAGAGAAAGATAATTTTTTTTCCACATTTCAGTTTTTATATTTCGAATTCAAGCGTAATAAGCACGAGAGGTCGTCTTATGTGTTGACAATTTAGAAACCTGTCAAGTGTTATTAACATCGACAAAAACACAAAATGGTCTGTCTGTCAATCATACCGAACTGTGTATCCATTAGGGTGGGTCAATTTGTTCGGGACCGAAAAACATTACAAAGCGTATAGCAAGATCGTAATCTACAGAAAATTCTAAGAACTTTTCCCAAAGAAACCATGGTTCTAAAATCAAAATCGAGCTCCCGGTTTTATAAGAGAAAATATGGAGCACAGGACATCCGGAAATATTCATTGCAATTCATTGCAATTGGTGAATAGTTGACCTGTAACGCTGGAAGAGGGCTTATTTTAAAGGAAATTTTCTCAGCTTTCTATATTTGTCCTCATTTAAAGAAAATTATTTACCCAAATAATGGTTTTGGAGGTTTATGTTAAAATAACAATAGTCCTGAGCACCAAATTTTCTCTTAGAAAACCGGAAGCTCGATTTTGATTTTAGAACCATGGTTTCTTTTGGGAAAAGTTCTTCGAATTTCCCGTAGATTACGATTTTGCTATACGCTTAGTAGGCAAAAAAATTGACCCACCCTAGTATCCATACATACGTGAACATGTAAATATGTACATACATACATACATACATGTAAAATATAAATGCTCTACAAGAATTTGCAACAAAAGGCGGTTATTTTGCTGTTTATTTGTTTAAAGGTTTAAATGATTTTGTGTTGCTTTTATTATAGTTGAAGGATTATGCTGAGGTTGTGCATATGACAACTTAAATATTGTTTTCCGTTTTTTTTCCCTTTTTTTGTTGTACATAGTTGACAATACACAATATGTGTGTCAAGCTATTTATTGGGATTTTTCTGTTGAAAATGAATAAAAAAAAGCAGAAACTAACAATGTGTGTAAAAGCTTTTAATGCTTTTAAAAAGGTTACAAGGACGTTTAACTAACACCATTAATTAAGTTCACTTATTATACGCACAAAGAAAAATTAATGGAATTTTAAACATTTCATAAGAACAAAAATTAATTTTTGTTACATTACATCATGATCATGATTTAACTTGGGAAAAAAATCTTTTATGTTATATTGAAATAGCTTTTCTTGATATGCATATGTATATGTACATACGTACATATGGACATACGAGTATGTATGTAGAATTAACTGATCGAAGATAATTATGACGATTTAAATATCTTTTGAAAGTCCTTGCATCTTGATTTGCTTGAATAAATAGAAAACTTGGTTCTTTTAAACGTTTTTTAAAAGCTTCGTATAAACTTATGGGCCTGAAGTTAATAAAAAGCCTTTTAAATAAGTATACATAGTATGTGTTTTTTAATGCCTACACCTTCTTTAAAACCTTCTTAAGAACAATATGTTTTAACATGTAAAAATAGAATAAAAAGGAATTATATTAATTCTCGTATTCTATTTCTGTTTAAAACTTGGTTAAATAATTGATATTCTTCCCAATTAGTATCCACTTTACTTTTTAATTGTAAAAATGGACAAAGGAACGCTGATGAGAGGTGTAGCGGAACTGAAATCGTTATACTGATACGTCTGCTAGTCCGATTGCACATGCTAATGTTAAAAAATATAAAAAACTCACAGTAATTTGAATTTTCATTAATACAATAAAACTTCTCATTTATACATTATTACAGTTCAAATAATAATTACGTTTATTCGTAATTGTAATATAAAATACTTTCTTAAGAACATGATATAATTTTTATCGATTGTTTGCTTAAAGCTTTTTAAGAAAATACAGTTTTTATTTCAATTCGAAATTTAAACTTTTTTGACATTCCTCTGCTATATTTTTTTTTTGTAAATTGTCTTTATTAGTTTTAAAGACATAGAGATTTTACATTCTTGAAAAAAAGCTTTTTTTAAACTTTAATCCTTTCTTTTTAATATTTGTCATTTGTTTAAGGTTTCCTATTTATTTTTATGTTAAGCTTGTTCGATCAGTTCGGCCGGATGTTTTCGCCTTATGTGAGACCCAGGTGTCTGAAGACTGATCCACAGGATTTTTTTTTTCTCACTTCGCACTCTGAAAAGTACGAAGTGAGTGTTAATGCACCTCTTGGTAACTCGGATCATTTTACCATCTCCGCCACCTTTTCGTTCTCTAATCTTCTCAACGTCTCTCAATCAGCTACGAGACGCTTAAAATATATGTACGAAAAGGCTCGCTGGGCGAAGCTCAATGAATTTTTCCGGCATTTCAATTGGAAGCTATAATTTCTAGACAATAACGTCGATGTCATGGCGAAAATGGTAGAAAATATAATTTTGCTGGGAGTGAAAACTTTCATTCCATCTAAACAAATTTTGATTAAACCGAAAGTTAAGTCTTGGTTCAATCAGACGTGCAGAAATGCAATCAGATCCAGAGAGGAAGCATTTAGTGTCTGGCGTAATAATAAAAACACCGATACTAATTCGCTGCGCCAAAAGGCGAGTTCTTCATGTGACAGAGTGCTAAGGCGCGAAAAAGCTTTGTACGAGCAGCGCCTTCGCACTAAAGTTCTTGATGCCCCACGGGGAAGCAAGAGCTTTTGGTCATTCCTTAAAAGAGTTAAGGACAATGCTAGTTTCCCCATTCCACCTCTTTTAAAGGACGACCATGTATTCACTGACCCGGTTGATAAAGCTAACCTTCTGGCTGAAATGTTCGCAAGAAATACTCACTTGCCGGAAAGCAGTCAACCACTACCCGTTCTCGAGGGAGTATCTGTAACTATGCCAAAAATATTCTTTCAAACGCGTGCAGTTAAAAAGGTTTTAGCGAAGCTTAACGTAAACAAGTCTCCTGGGCCGGATAGTATTCCAGCACTGGTCTTGAAACAGTGCTTTTCGACGTTAGCACGTCCATTGGCACGCCTGTTCAGCACTTTGTACCATGCTGGTGAATTTCCAAAGTGTTGGAAGGTTGCCAATGTAACGCCGATCCTTAAGAAGGGGGAGGCCAACAGCCTAGAAAATTACCGCCCAATTGCAATTTGTTCTGCTGTTTCCAAAGTATGTTGAATTTCCATCTTGTGAAATATGTGGAGCTCAACAGTTTACTTAGCGACCGGCAGTATGGCTTTCGTAGGAGCCGCTCTACGGCGGACCTACTAGCTTTCCTTTCGCAGAAGTGGTGTAATAGCATACATCACATTGGCGAAAGTAAGGTGGTGGCTCTAGATATTTCCAAGGCATTTGATAGAGTGTGGCATGGAGCACTTTTGTCAAAACTGATTGCTTTTGGTGTCGGTGATGGCTTCACTCGATTTGTATCGAGCTTTCTCAGAGATCGCACTATACGAGTTGTTGTAGATGGGGTCTCATCAAACGAGTTCAAGATAAATTCAGGGGTACCGCAAGGCTCCGTTCTTTCTCCTACCCTTTTTCTTATTTTTCTTAATGACCTTCTAAGTCAAACTTCCAACCCTATCTACTCTTTTGCAGATGACAGCAGCTTAGTTCATTCGTATTCATTCAGTAACAGGCCAAACCCGTCGGAGATCCTTTAAATGCGGCAAAATATGAATGATACACCAAATCGCGATATCCTGACAATTTCAAATTAGGGTCACGCTAATAGGGTCAATTTTAATGCACGAAAGACCCAATGTGCAATGCTCGGGCACAGACGTATGAGCGGACATGCTGCTCCATCTGTAAACATGGATGGTATAGATATTGAGGAATCAGAAGCTCTTGATGTTCTTGGCATGAAAATACATTGTGATGTTCGATGGAATGACCACATTTTTCATGTCTCAAAAGAAGCATTATCCTCCTTCCCAAAACCTATTTTCCTAGTTCCAGCTCAATGCTTTGCATACGTAGGGGTCATCCCCTGAGTGCTGGTCCTAATTAAAAAAAAAAAAAAAAAACTTTACCAAGCTAATTTTTTTTGCCAAAATATTTAAAAGCTTTTAATTAAATGTTGCATAAAAAACTTACTTGTGGCATTTAAATAAGATTCTATAGTTTTAAAGCTTTTTTAAAGGAAATTTTCCATGGATTTCTTAAATTTTTGTGGAAGATCTTTGAAAGCTTTTAAGCAAACTTCCGAAAGCTCATATTTCTTTTTATTATTTCTTCCATAATAAAATCACGACTTTTGTTATTTTGTAAGATTTGTTGCCTAATCTATTTGTTGTAATCTATGGGGTGGTAGCAAAGCAAAACTTTTGTCTTTGGGGGTTTTAATTACAAAAATACTTAAGCATTTTCGAATTTCTTTAGATCTGCCTACATTTACTGAATACATATACATACATATGTATTTATGTATAGGAATTAAGTATATTAAATATGATTAAATAAGCATATTGTTCTTTAAAGCGGATTACATTATTAATAACCGAATTCCCACGAAATTTAATACATTTTTATGGCAACAAAACTATTTCTGTTAATGAATCAACTGGAAATTCATTTTAGGAAATATGTATGTATGTCAATACTAGTAAATAATCGGGCTTTTTTCACATGATAAGAATTTTTTACCACCTTTATGTAGGAATTCATTCGTTGGTGTTATCAGAGTTATGTCATTATTAAAAAATAAAATTTTTTTTGCCTGATAAACATTTCTGTTGTTGCTGAATTTAAGTTAACACATTCATATTTCAATGATGTTTTTTATTCTCAACTCAAGCTTAAACAACCACCGTATGCAGCAACAATTAATTAAAAAAATTTTTTTATCACCTTTAAGCTGGAAAAAAACGTAATAATTATTTAAACGAATTTGTGTAAAATTATATTTTGATGAGATCATCAGTAAGTCAATGAAGAAGAGAAAAAAAATATTAAAAAACATAAATAAATAAATATTTGTATACAAAAAGTTTGCACTAAAAATACACAAAACCTTGCAACAAATGAGTTTTTGTGTTTGAAAAAAAAAATTCCGTATTATTTACTATTTGCATGAAGAAAAAAAGAACACATTAGCAGGAGTATTCAGACTTCTAAGAGTATGACAAAAAAAAAAAAAACTAGTAAATATTTCATATTTTGCCGGTTGAAGTGAACATCCCTATGAAAGCTAATCAGGTTTTGCTATGCAAAACATTATTTCCAACACTTGCCTGTTGCTGTTTTAAATACAGGGAACGTGTTATGGGTACTCCCCTTTTTAGCTGAGAAGAATTTCTACGCAAAAAATACTCGTTTTGAGGAGTCTGCTGTTGTTTCATTTGCAGTCCCGGCTGATTACTATTGTCATTAAACACATGTTTATAAATATTATTACTATTTGTTGTTGTTGATAATTCTTGCATTTCAGATGCCTTTAAATTATCACATATTAATAGTAATGGTGGTGCTGTTGTTGTATTTAATTCATTATTAATATCACAATCATTTAGAATTTTATTATGTTGTTCATTTAGAATTATGTTGGCACTTTTCTGGGTATTATTGTGATTATTGTTTATGACACTAGTATTATTGTTATTGTTATTATTATTATTGTTGCTATTGCTTTTTGTTATTATGGCAGTTGTTGTTGTATTTGTTTCCGCATAATCTGTACTATTATTGTCTTTAGGTGGCGTTTTATATTCGGTTGAGTTTATTTTATTAAATGCATTATTATTAGCTTTATTGTTTTCATTGCTATTTTTTGTTAATATTAATAAACTATTCAGGTTGACACCCTCATTTAAACTATTGTTATTATTAAAGCTTTGTATGGCGTTGGCATTTAAATGATCACAATTGTCACCTAAACTCCGCTGTTGATTTGTTATATTGATTAAATGTTGTTGTTGTTGGTGTTGTTGGCTTGGCACATTTGTCGCTGTGTTTATGGGCGCTGAGGCGTCCAATGTTATGCTTAAGGTGGATACCACCATTTTTAATTATTGTTTGCTTTTTTTTTGTAGTGTTCCTCTGAGCTTTTATTATAAAATTAGGCTAGAAGTTTAATTAAAATAGATTTTATATTTAATTGGTAAAAGCTGGCAGATCTTTTGATGTGGCTTGCTGTAGGTAAAGCTTTTTGATATAGCATTTGCTATTGTTTTTAAGCACTAAAAGCTTTTTAAGACTTAAAAGTTTTCTAAAAGCTTTAAGGTTTCAACATATTTTTAAGTTATAAAATTGAATTTATTTTACTATATTATTAAAATAAAACATATATTAAAGATAAATAGCCTTATTAAAGCTTTCGTTAATTTTTTAAAAGCTTAAAAGCCTTTTATAACTTTTAAAATTGTTTTAAATAAATTTTAAAAGAAAATATTATGCTAGACAAATTTTTTGTGTGAATCAGCAACTTTTTTTGTGCAAATTTTTTTTAGGCTTGTCGTTTGCATTTTGTCCATAAGCTTTGATTGGTAATAAGGCGATTTTTAGCTGTTTTTAAGCTTTCCTTTATTGTCAGCCTTTTTGATTGGGTTTTTAGGATTTACTTATATTATTTGATTTGCCTTTTATAAATATTTTCCTGCTTAGTTTTTTTTATAATTTTTTTTTTTGTTTGTTTTGTTCTCTACCCACAATTGAAGTATGTACGTGTTTAGCATTAAATTATCAATAATGTTTTGTTAAAAAATATTCATGTTGTCATTTTTTTTTAAATATTTCTGCCAACAAACAAACGAAAATTAGTCATATTGTTTGGGTTTTGTCTGCTTTATTGGTGCGTTAACAATTTACATACTCGTATTTTTACAATTCAAAAGCTAAAAGAGTTTCATCTTAATGAGTTTATTATTGTGTGGCAAAAAAGCAACAATTATTTGCAATAGCAATAAAAAATCGTTAAAATTATTGCATTACAGAATGGATTTTGTTAGTGCAAAATATTATATATGTGTTGGCAATACTTTGTGAAGGAATTAGATTTTATTGGCAACGTTTTTTCATAAATTTATTAAAAAGTGAAAACATTTGTAATTAAAATTAAAAATGATTGATATATTCAAAAGGATAAAAAGTAATAAGAATTATTTCGCCAACAAAATAATATTTGTTGGCAACGCTGTTTCGTAAGACTTAAAAATAGTTTTTCACATAGAAAAAAATTCCTGAATTTAAGAATAAGAAATTAAATTGAGAGCAGGATTAGAAATTTCTACATTTATGTTGGCAACGCTTTTTTAACACTAAATTTTTTCGGGAAAAATTGTTTACTAAAATTAAGAATGAGTAATAGAATTAATCGGGGTGAAAAAGCATTTCACACAATTTTGTTGATTGATAATTAAAATGAATAATAAATTTAAAACTCAAAATAGCAATTGGTATAATTTTTTATAAAGAAATAATTTCTGTTGGCAACTACATATTTTCATAAGACTTGAAAATTTTTGTAGATTTGGAAATATTTTTATGCAAAAATGAAGCTGATCGCGCTGCAAAAAAAGCAATTCACGCTAATTTCTTAAAGAAAAAATACAAATTGTTGGCAACACTTTTTCGTAAAATTTAGAAATTTTTTTCAAATTGTTTCAATTTACATTAAAAATAAATGGTTAGAAAAACTATAATGAAAAAAATAATAAGCGATTATTTTGTACGAAACAAATTTTGTTGGCAACACTTTTTTGTAAAATTTATTATTAATTTAAAAAATTTTAAGCTGACACCCAGCATTTTTTTGAAAATTAAACAGAAAGTAAATTCGTTTAATTTTGTTTAGGAAACAAATTTTGGTTGGCAGCACTTTATCTTTAAATTTAAAATTGTGTTAAAAAAGATTAGAACTTCCTAACTTAAAGACAGCAATTATCTAAAGCACAGTTATTTTGAGGAAACGCAATAGTGGCAACATTTTTTGCTAAGATTTTGTGAAAGATAATTATTTGTTTTTTTTTTTTTTGTTGTTTATCACCGCACTTACAAGTTTTGTTAATACAATTTTTTTTAGAAATTTTTAAATTAGTGAAATTTTTCAACTACTTTTATCGTATTTAATGTTTTTCGTTTAATTATCTACATATTTTTATTTATGGCTTTACAAATTGTTTTTGTACTCAATTTGAACTAATTTCACTTTAATTTTGACCACGTGTTGAACGAACAACTGCTTTAAATTTATTATTATTAAAAGCAATGACATTTAAATAAGTATATTATGGTCTTAATGATCATTGTTTAAAAAGACCATCATCATAAAAAATTCTTACGTCTATACAACAAATAAGAAAACAAAAAAAAAAACACAAATACGTGTTTTGGTATCGTTTATAATATAGACTCTATATACAGACATACATACATATACCTAACCTTATATAGAAACATATTCAAATGGCGGTAACGAATTATTAAAAAAAAGCTAATAATGGTTTAAAATATTTGGTTTTTTTTAATTGAAACTTTGTTGAACGTATTTCTTACCCATACAACATATGTACATATAGAGTCAAATTTGAAAAATTAAAAACAAATAAACAAAAAAGATTTAAGAATAGCACAAAAATAATGATGAGTAATTTAAAAAAAAAAAAATTTGTTGGTAGAGAAAAGGTTCAATTAAAACGCAAAAGAAATAATATATCACAAAAAATATTGATTCAATAATTGAAATTAATTATTTTTAAAGTTATTCTCTTACACTGAGCACTTAATCAAAATTTTTCTTCAGTTTCCTAAACAAAATTATTGCAAATTATATTTTTCTTAGAGGCAGTTAAATTATCCCATTAACCCTTTAAGCACTTTTTTAAATTTTAAATGATTTCTGGTAGGTTCACGTTTGAACTTTCGTGCAATTGAAAACTTTGAGTCTCATGACAACTATTTTTGCCCACTTTATCACTGTTTAATTGGAGTTGTTGCACATTTTTCAAGAATTCAACAAAAGAAAAACCCATTTAGCGATGAAATGTAAAAGTGTTTCTCTTTACTCGATAAAAAAAAAAATTATTTAAAAATATTGTTAACGCACTTGCGAAAATTTCAATTTGCTAGATGTGTTCAACGCTTTTTCCTTTCCTTTCGCTTTATGTAAATCAACTCTCACAAAATAAATGAGAATTATGGCAATAAAATCAAAAACCCTGCTGATATTTACAGCATTCATCACATTCATTTCAAGCAATCTTGAACAAACACAAACTTTTATTTGTTTTATATTTATAAATTCTTTTTAAAAAAATGGGTTCAAAAACGATTTCAGAAATGGAGAAATTTAAGGAGAATTTTTAATAATTAAGTAGGAGTTAAAATGAATGTATGTATGTTCCCTTAAGAACTCAAAAATGTATTTAAGAACAGAAATTTCCGCAAAAATTCAATAAATGTTGCAAAAAATTTGTTTTGCCCAAAAAAGTATACAAACGTTATGATTCCGAACAGCGAATATTTTAAGAGATTTTTAAATTATCTAATAAGGACTGCAAAATTTTGTTAAAAATGTGATTTTTTTTAAAATTATTGTTTCAAAACTATCACAAATTAAGAGTCACTCAAAAATTCATTTAAGAGCCGAGTTTTCAGCTATTCTACTAATCACTAAATTAAATTAATCACTAAATTAAATTAATTAATTAATAAATAAATTTATCTAATTAAAGCATGTTTAAACATGTTTTTCACGTAAACTATTCCCATGAAAAAAAAAAATTGTGAAAAAAGAATCCAAAAAGTTGGCGATCGCAATTTATGAAAAGGGATAAAATTCAGGTGCAATTTTTTTAAATATTATAAATATGACAGTTTATATCTTTGTACCTTCCACTATAAGGCGAAAAGCGCACAATGGATTTGAATGAAATGTGGCCCATATTAAAATATAGGGTACTTTTTAAGAAGTAAAAAAAGAACAAATTGCTAGTTTTAGTACTTTTTATTATTATACAAATATTTTATAATGTTTATGTAAGTTAAAATAGTTTCTAGGGGTCGAAATCAGAAAAAATAGTACTTTTGGTACTGTTTTACTTTTGGAGCCTTTTCTAGTGATAAATTCTGTTTATTGATTTCGATGAAATTTGGTAGACGGATAGCATGTGACCCAGATTGAAATATAGGGTACTTTTTAAGGTCTACAAACCAGTAAAAATTATGGTTTTTGATACTTTTTATTTTTGTACAAATATTTTATAAAATTTTTATAAATGAACATACTATCTGAGGGCTGAAGTGAGAAAAAAACTAGTACATTTGGTACTTTTAACTTATGGTACTTTTTTTCTTGAGAAATTCTTGTAATGGACTTTAATGAAATTTAGATGGAGAGCATGTTAGCCAGATTAAATTAGAGGCTACTTAGCCCTAAAAACAGGACAAGTAGATATTTTTGGTACTTTTTGTTATTTATACCGTGAACGTGAAGTCACATATAAAAGCTAGTAATCAAGGTTAGGTTAGGTTAGCAGGCTGCTGGTAAGAGGAAGATTAAATTCCAGCTCACTTGGGTCTTGATGCGGTCCCGTTGTGTTGCCTGTAGGGTAGAATAGTATTAGAGAAATGGAGATTCGAAGAGTCTAGACTAGAAGAGTAGGTAAAAGAGGGACAGAGAAACAGGTGGGAAAAATCGAAGCAAGGGGAGAGACTTGCAGTGGAACGGGCAGCATGTCAAGCCCGCTATTGGGCGAACCATCCGCTGCTCCTGATAAAGGATCTAAGGCTTCCGACTTCCGCAACTGAGAGCTCGGAGAGGGTACTGAAAGATCTACTGCCTAGAAAACGAAGGCGGTGATCCTCCATATCTGGGCAGAGGCATAGAAGGTGAGTGACAGATATCTTAAGAATTTTTTTTCGAAAATAGATTCTTTTTAGGAAATCCCAAATTCTTTATCAGTTTTCTAAGCTCGGTTAGATTCAAACTAAGGTTAAATACTACAAATTCAGTCAATGGTAAAAATATGTCAATTATTCAATCCTTTGCATTTGATTTTTGTTCCAGAGTTGTATTATTAGTACTTTCATCTGTTCATATTAATATTATTTATGCATTACTTTTATTTTTGTTTACATTTTTAATATTTATTTTTACTTCTTCAGAATATTTTTATATTTTGAAAATTTGTTTTAGCAACTTTAATTTTGATTATAATTGTTGTGAGTTAAGTTTGAATAATAGAAACTAGAATGCATTTTTAGGCAAGTTTATTTTAATTTTGATAGATAAATTCTTTATCATTATTTATATTTTTTAACTATGTTTTAGTTGTTGTTAATTTATTTATTAGCTTTATGGTAATGCGGCCTAAATTTTATTTCAAAAAACGTTAAATTTCTTTGAATATTTTAATTTTCAGTTCATTCACTTTATTTTTAATTTATTTCAACCACTTCTAACAGGAATTCACCACAAAAAAATAAATGTGCAAATATATGTATGTATGTATGTATGCTATGATAACTAAAGATACTGCACATTTCCCGTACATACAATCAATCCACAATGCACATACGAACGAGAAGTACATGCATTTTGTACAATTGAATATGTATTTATTTCACACTTGATACTCTCGCTAATACTCGTATTTTTTTAAAATTTATTCCATATTTAATTTAAAATTAATATGCAATTTGTTTATTTCCATTTAAATAAATATTTACGGAAAAAAAAGCTTTTGCTTATGATACGTTCGTTGAATTTACATCGTTTGGTATTTATTTTATTTATTTTTTTTTTAAATTATTTTTCCACCGTTTTACGTTTTGTTTGGCCAAAATAACAAATGTTAACTGACTTGCCTAAAAATACTTTATTTCCACTGTCTCATATATTGGTTAGACTTGCATGCACACCACTACACACACACTCAAAACCAAAACAAAGTTGTTTAAACACTACAATCCCAGCTAGCATTTGGAAGATTATTTGACAAGCGCGATCATTTCGCGACTCTTTTTTTAATCATCCAGACGATTGTTGGAGTAAAATTATATTTTACTCTTCCAAATGATGCTTTTGCGAATTTGTTGGACGAATTAATCGTCGTTTACGCATTTTGGCGGGCATTTGAGGGTTGTTAATAGTTAACAATCGTGTTTCACTCTTCGAAGAGATACTCTTGCAAGTTACTTAAACGACTGTTGGACGGCTGTTTTGTTAAAGGGTATTACGCGATCCGTAGGCGACTAATTATGTATAGTGCATCGTAGACGATTCGTATGGATGAGTCGCCCTCAGGACACAGTTTCTCTCGTTGTCTTTAACTTCTGCAATCGTAATGTGTCATCATGGACGATCGGATAATCGTCTTCTCCGATCGCGCAAGAGTGTTTAACGACTAAAAATGCTAGCTGGGATAACACTAACAAACAGCAGACAGTGAGTGGGAAGTATGTACTTGTAAACTGAGCACCAGAGTTTTTTTACGCTCTGTTTTTATGAATATGTATGTGTTTGTTTGTGTGCCGATTACTAATACCAGATAAGTTGGTATCAATTTTTTTTTTTTCGTTTTTGTTTTAGCCACTGTTGTTATGGTAAAATATATTCGTATGTTTAACGTGCAACTTGGTTGGGTTTGTTGGTTGGTTGGTTGGTTCGTAATGATTTGTATGCAGCGTTACCGTGGTGCTCCTTCCTAAAGGGGCACAATACAAAGATTGAAATTATTTGCTAACAGCGAAAAACAAGACTTAATTAGTACTCTGCATTTAATGTGGCCTTAAATAACATATTTTTAATGTAAAATTTCTCTAAGTGCCTGCTATGAGCTTCTCAAAATTCCTAATAAGCTGTTATTTATGATAGAACAGTGTTTGCGGTGGACTTAGTGTGCAACATTCGTGTTTTTTGTTTTCAAACTCAATTTTATTTATTGTTTGTTGAGAGACTATAACTCTTCCGATGTCTAGGCAATAGTCGTCCAATTCAAAAGATAAGTCAAGGACAGACAATATAATTTGTATGTAACTTTTAGTAAATTGACCTTTTTTGATTAGAACTTATGTAAATTTTCGATGATATCTTAGAGATTTTGGACACACTTACATACTTGGAAAAAAATTTTAATAAAAAGCTCAATCTTTTAATTCAAGCTGAATATTTGTGTGATTTTTTTTTTTTAAATCAAACACAAGCAAAATTTTTGTGTTGAAAAAAAAAACAAAACAGCCACAACTAAAAGAGAAATAAATTGTGAAAAATGTAATTTTTCTTATGTTAATTTCATTAATATTTACTCAAGAAATTTTTATAAAATTTAATTAAACTGAACAAATATCGTGAAGGAATTTTATAGCTTTTATTGTTATTTATGTTCATGCATATTAAACACTTGCTGGCAATTAACTTTTATATATTTATGACAACCAGTTAATGAATAATTAAAATTGTTCATTTTAATTTAATAAAATTCAATTAAAGTTACTTGTTAAATTAAAAAAAAAAAAAACATATACAAAATAAAGGTGTTAATACGGTGGAACTTCGATTTAATGAAAATGCCTATATAAAGAATTTTTTCTAAGTACCCTGAACCCTGAAGAAACCTCGTTATTACAAAGTTATGGTGTTTTATTTTCTACAAAAAAATGGTACATCTTCATGCAGAATATGCACTTTGGTGTTCGTTTCTTAAAAATGTTTTGCTCTCTAAGAGGGCAGTGTGTTTGATTCTAAACGAATCGCCCTCACTAATGGTGGAAGGCATTGCACTTTATGCCCCGTAAAAATCGACAGTGTTGATAGTGCCCTGTAAAACTTAGCTGTCAGCTGTTAAAAACTTTTTCATAAGTTGTATTTTGTTCTAGTGAAATAAGAAGCTGCATTATTACAGGGTAAACTAAATATTTTATACATGCACCTTTCAACAAGGTGCCATTGTGTGTAGAAAAGTAAACACCATTAGAAATTCTGGGCTATAAACTTTTATATTAACGAAGTATTCACTCTAAAGCCTCTATACAACGAAGTAAGAAAGATTAATTGTGTTTCCAAGAGCATCACAAATTAGTCAATTTTGTTTAGATTCTTGCCGAAATGAATACATAAAGCTAGAGAAGCTAAAACAAGTGCAGGAAAACTGGAAAAATTTTTTGAGGCACACATTTCTACACCACAAGTTATATTACAAAGGAACAGAATTAACAGACACAAGTGTATCACTTGCTAAGCTGCGACGGCACTGGGAAGCTACACCGTAAAAAAACTAATAAAACTTAAAAAAAAAACATAAAAGTATTTAATTTGTAGCTTCCACTTGAATAGTGAATATTATTAAATAGTAAATTCCATTAAAATAGAATTTTGTTAAAAAACTCATAATAACGTTATAATAAGGTTTGACTGTTACCAATTGTACAACGAAACAAGAGCTATAACGAAGTATTTTGCGATACCCTTCAACTTCGTGTTATCGAAGTTTCACTGTACAAAAATTAATTAAGAAAATTGTATTCCCAGGAAACTGATTCATTTCCATTTTCTGAAGATGCTTTTTCCGAATTGAAATAACTTTCGATAAAAATTTATTTCGGTAACAGGCCTGTATTTTGCATAAAAACTATGCAAAGCTTAAGTTTTGGGAATTTTGGGGAATTTTGAATTAGTTAAGGATCAGTTTAAAATGTGTTTAAAATTGAAAAAATTCAAAATGTTGGAAACAACTTTTCTGCTCAAAAAAATTAACAGGGGTTACTAAGTTAAAGTTATTTCATGGAAACGATTTTGTGCAAAGCAGCTAATAATTTTAAATCTAAAATTATGGGCCTGTTCGGAAATGTATCACTGCGCCGCATCTGATGCGCATAAGTGACTAGTTTGCTCAGCTGATACAAAGCAGCATATGCAGTGTTATCAGCAGCTGATTTTCAGAACGTACAACGTATCAGATGCGGCGCAGTGAAGCATTTCCGAACAGGCCCTTTGTTAAATTTTTTTTGGGGGATTTTTGTAATTAAAAATAGGAATTTAAAAAATCCTAAAAATATAGTCTTACTTGGAAAAAAAAAAACGAGGCGCACCTAAATAAAAAGATGTTTAAAGGATTTATAGTGGGTCAGTTTTCTTGCAGCAATCGATAGAGCAAAAAATATAAAAAATATGATTTTATTTCCCTTCTCTGGGGGCTTAAGCTTCCCAAATGTTTTGCTTGCATTTATTTTTTTAAATATAAAATAGAAAAGGAAAAAAAATTTGCTTGTTTACAGAAAAGGTTTCATACTTTGTTTTTAAGCTTCTATTTCAAAAATATCAAATCTACTTAAATAAATAATTTCAAATATGCTTTTAAGCAGAAGACGTAAATAAGTTCTAATAAAAACAGAAAACATGGCTGACACCTGCATTAATTAGCATATGAATAGAAAAAAACCCAGAAGAAAGTATTTTAATGTATTTTCAGACCAGTCAAATTACAAGTTTTTAAACAACAGAGAAAAAATTCAACAAAATGCGATGTTGTTTAAAAATTAAAAGCTCTAAAAAGCGATTGCATAGAAATGACGTACTTAAAAGAATGCAAGTGTGTATTTATCTTTAATATGGCTGGGTTTTTTGTTTGTTTTGTTTTGTTTTTGTCATAACAACAATAACAGAATCAAACAACATTCACATACCAGGCACATAATCGAAAGAATTTTAATGTTTTTAAATTAAATAAATAATTGTTAACAAAAATATTTAAGAATTGTTTTTTAAGTTGAACCATATTAATTTTCACATGTTGAACTGCACTAATGAACAACCGGTTCTTTGCCATTTGCTGGTCAATTTTTAAATGTTTTTGTTTGAATCTCTTATTTCGCTCTCTTTTACGGTTTAGGGTGTAGAATATTTATTAAAGTTTTCATTAGTAATTTTTTTTTTTTTTTTTGGCAAAATGTTAAATTTTGTCCATGCAACTTAAATTTGCTTATTCCCACTTATTGAAAAAATCCCCAAAATGGCCTTAATAAAAGCACTTGATTACATATTTGTAATTAAAATTGAGTAGAAACTTGAGAATTAAATACTTTTCAATATAAAATTTTTAAAAATATTTTCTTTTTAAAAGGCACGCTAGTCGAAAACACCAAATTAGTAGTTTTTAAAAATTTCCCCAATTTTTTTAATTAACACATGTTTTTAGAAGTTGTTTTTTCAATTCGCAGGATAATTAAGAATTTTAATAAAAATGAAAAAAATCCCATTCGTTTTTCATAAAATTTCTATATTACCCCATATGTTTAGTATCATCTATATATATAAAATTAAGTGCAAAACTTCCTGTGCGCATACTCCTCCTAGACGGCTTGCCCGATTTCAATGAAATTTTCAGGGGTGATTGGGGTCTGTGTGGAGGGTGCACATAAGAAATTTAGTGGGCGTGGCCCCTGCCACATAAATTAAATAACTATTGTGATAGCAAGAGTTTTGAAACATTGCAATAGTACATATGTTACTCATGTGATAATCAGGACAAAAATGGGCGGGATCGGACAAGTGGGCGTGGCAGCTATCATATAAAATAAATATTTAATATCAAATATCTAGAGTTATATAATAGTTAGAGCCTTCAAACTTTGTAGCAGTGCATAAATTAATAATATTAGCAGCTGAAGTGAAAATGGGCATGATTGGACAAGTGGGCGTGCTAGATCTCATACAAAGTTTTAACATATAATATCTGGAGTACTATGACAGCAAGAGTTCTGAAACTTTGCACATGTACATATTAAACTAATCTGAAGAGTTGTGAAAAAAATGGGCGGGATCGGGCTAATGGGCGTGGCACCCACCATACAAAGTAAATATTTAATGTCATGTATCGGGAGTACTGTAATAGTGAAAGCCTTGGTACTTTGTCTGAGTTTATGAGTTATTAATGTGAGTAGTCGTACTAAAAATTGGATTGTGGCGATTGGATGAGTGGGCGTGGCAGCTCGCATACAACGTAAATATTTAATATCATATACATATCTAGAGTACTATAATAGCCATAGTCTTAGAAATTTGTGCACGTTGGTTATATTATGAATAGTCATGGGAAAATTGGGTGGGATCATACCAGTGGGCGTGGCAGCTCCCATACAAAGTGAATATTTAGCTCATATACAAAATTAATATTAAATATCTAGGGCTCTATATTAGCTATATAGCCTTCAAATTTTGTACGAGTCCATCAATCTATATACATATATAAAAATGAATCCCTTTTTTCCTTGGTCACGGCATCACGCGTGAATGGCTGGACCGCTTTGGACGATTTTTTCTTTCTAATGATCGCCATGGTCCAACTTTTTTCGATTTACCTAAAATCAGAAAACGGCTCCATTGATTTGACTAATTCATCTTTCAAATGTTCATATTAATCATCGAACGAAAAATTTACCACGCCTACTTTTACGCACGCCCCTTTTTAGGAAAATTAAAATCGTAATTTAGTCTTAACTACTGGACCGATCGTCATTAACTTTTCACAATAAGGTATTCTTACGAAAAAATAAATTCTTGACTATATAAAGTTTTAATTGGACAAAAGGGCGTACCACCGCCCATATAACCCAAAAATTTAAATCGCAATATTTTGGGCATTTTTTGTCCTACGTCGATGATATTTGGTACATTGGTATTGGCATAATTAGGAATACGTACCAGGAGACTACTGGGTGGGAAGACGCCCCTTTTTTGGAAAATTAAAATCGTAATTTAGTCTTAACTACTGGACCGATCGTCATTTAATTTTCACAATAGGATTTTCTTACGAAATAATAAATACATGACTATATATATACTTTCAGTTTTATTTTATAATGATGGGGGTAGCGAAGCACACGGGTTTTTATTATTGTTTTGCCGCAAGATTGGCAGTCCTGCCTTTTACTAGTAAAAAAACAGAGACAGAAGGCGAATGTTTACAATTATTAAAAAACATTGACATCGCAACATTGTGTGTTTTTTCCACATTTAATTCAATCGATTTGCTACATTTATTCGAAACGAATACTTTATCGGACTAACAAAGTCTATAAGTATGGATCCTTGGCTTTAATTTCCCATTGGTCCAAATGAGTGACAAACAAATTTTATAGGGAAATTCTCAAATACAATAGAGAAATCGGACTTACATAGTCTATAAGTATGGACCCTTGGCTTTAATTTCCCATTGGTCCAAATGAGTGACAAACAAATTTTATAGGGAAATTCTCAAATACAATAGAGAAATCGGACTTACATAGTCTATAAGTATGGACCCTTGGCTTTAATTTCCCATTGGTCCAAATGAGTGACAAACAAATGTTATAGAAAAATTCTCAAATAAAATAGAGAAATCGGACTTACATAGCCTATAAGTATGGATCCTTGGCTTTAATTTCCCATTGGTCCAAATGAGTGACAAACAAATGTTATAGAAAAATTCTCAAATACAATTCAGAAATCGGACTTACATAGCCTATAAGTATGGATCCTTGGCTTTAATTTCCCATTGGTCCAAATGACTGACGAACAAGTGTTATAGAAAAATTCTCAAATACAATTGAGAAATCTGACTTACATAGTCTATAAGTATGGGTCCTTGGCTTTAATTTCCCATTGGTCCAAATGAGTGACAAACAAGTGTTATAGAAAAATTCTCAAATACAATTGAGAAATCTGACTTATATAGTCTATAAGTATGGATCCTTGGCTTTAATTTCCCATATGTCCAAATGAGTGACAAACAATTGTTATAGAAAAATTCTCAAATACAATTGAGAAATCTGACTTAGATAGTCTATAAGTATGGATCCTTGGCTTTAATTTCCCACTGGTCCAAATGAGTGACAAACAAATGTTATAGAAAAATTCTCAAATACAATTGAGAAATCAGACTTAGATAGTCTATAAGTATGGATCCTTGGCTTTAATTTCCCATTGGTCCAAATGAGTGACAAACAAATGTTATAGAAAAATTCTCAAATACAATTGAGAAATCTGACTTAGATAGTCTATAAGTATGGGTCCTTGGCTTTAATTTCCCATTGGTCCAAATGAGTGACAAACAAATGTTATAGAAAAATTCTCAAATACAATTGAGAAATCGGACTTACATAGCCTATAAGTATGGATCCTTGGCTTTAATTTCCCATTGGTCCAAATGAGTGACAAACAAATGTTATAGAAAAATTCTCAAATACAATTGAGAAATCTGACTTAGATAGTCTATAAGTATGGATCCTTGGCTTTAATTTCCCATTGGTCCAAATGAGTGACAAACAATTGTTATAGAAAAATTCTCAAATACAATTGAAAAATCTGACTTAGATAGTCTATAAGTATGGATCCTTGGCTTTAATTTCCCATTGGTCCAAATGAGTGACAAACAAATGTTATAGAAAAATTCTCAAATACAATTGAGAAATCGGACTTACATAGCCTATAAGTATGGATCCTTGGCTTTAATTTCCCATTGGTCCAAATGAGTGACAAACAAATGTTATAGAAAAATTCTCAAATACAATTGAGAAATCGGACTTACATAGCCTATAAGTATGGATCCTTGGCTTTAATTTCCCATTGGTCCAAATGAGTGACAAACAAATGTTATAGAAAAATTCTCAAATACAATTGAGAAATCTGACTTAGATAGTCTATAAGTATGGATCCTTGGCTTTAATTTCCCATTGGTCCAAATGAGTGACAAACAATTGTTATAGAAAAATTCTCAAATACAATTGAGAAATCGGACTTACATAGCCTATAAGTATGGATCCTTGGCTTTAATTTCCCATTGGTCCAAATGAGTGACAAACAAATGTTATAGAAAAATTCTCAAATACAATTGAAAAATCTGACTTAGATAGTCTATAAGTATGGATCCTTGGCTTTAATTTCCCATTGGTCCAAATGAGTGACAAACAATTGTTATAGAAAAATTCTCAAATACAATTGAAAAATCTGACTTAGATAGTCTATAAGTATGGATCCTTGGCTTTAATTTCCCATTGGTCCAAATGAGTGACAAACAAATGTTATAGAAAAATTCTCAAATACAATTGAGAAATCGGACTTACATAGCCTATAAGTATGGATCCTTGGCTTTAATTTCCCATTGGTCCAAATGAGTGACAAACAAATGTTATAGAAAAATTCTCAAATACAATTGAGAAATCGGACTTACATAGCCTATAAGTATGGATCCTTGGCTTTAATTTCCCATTGGTCCAAATGAGTGACAAACAAATGTTATAGAAAAATTCTCAAATACAATTGAGAAATCGGACTTACATAGCCTATAAGTATGGATCCTTGGCTTTAATTTCCCATTGGTCCAAATGAGTGACAAACAAATGTTATAGAAAAATTCTCAAATACAATTGAGAAATCGGACTTACATAGCCTATAAGTATGGATCCTTGGCTTTAATTTCCCATTGGTCCAAATGAGTGACAAACAAATGTTATAGAAAAATTCTCAAATACAATTGAGAAATCTGACTTAGATAGTCTATAAGTATGGATCCTTGGCTTTAATTTCCCATTGGTCCAAATGAGTGACAAACAATTGTTATAGAAAAATTCTCAAATACAATTGAAAAATCTGACTTAGATAGTCTATAAGTATGGATCCTTGGCTTTAATTTCCCATTGGTCCAAATGAGTGACAAACATAAATGTGCCCACAAATAGCCAAATTCACGTAGAGCTGAACAAAATTTACA
The DNA here is from genome assembly GCA_947311025.1 of Lypha dubia. Lineage (NCBI taxonomy): Eukaryota > Metazoa > Arthropoda > Insecta > Diptera > Tachinidae > Lypha > Lypha dubia. Next base: position 3,288,961 of record OX371262.1, on the reverse strand, counting down.
CAATTTTAAATCTTTAAAATGTTATAGAAAAATTCTCAAATACAATTGAGAAATCTGACTTAGATAGTCTATAAGTATGGATCCTTGGCTTTAATTTCCCATTGGTCCAAATGAGTGACAAACAAATGTTATAGAAAAATTCTCAAATACAATTGAGAAATCTGACTTAGATAGTCTATAAGTATGGATCCTTGGCTTTAATTTCCCATATGTCCAAATGAGTGACAAACAATTGTTATAGAAAAATTCTCAAATACAATTGAGAAATCGGACTTACATAGCCTATAAGTATGGATCCTTGGCTTTAATTTCCCATTGGTCCAAATGAGTGACAAACATAAATGTGCCCACAAATAGCCAAATTCACGTAGAGCTGAACAAAATTTACACAATTTTAAATCTTTAAAATGTTATAGAAAAATTCTCAAATACAATTGAGAAATCTGACTTAGATAGTCTATAAGTATGGATCCTTGGCTTTAATTTCCCACTGGTCCAAATGAGTGACAAACAATTGTTATAGAAAAATTCTCAAATACAATTGAGAAATCAGACTTAGATAGTCTATAAGTATGGATCCTTGGCTTTAATTTCCCATTGGTCCAAATGAGTGACAAACAAATGTTATAGAAAAATTCTCAAATACAATTGAGAAATCAGACTTAGATAGTCTATAAGTATGGATCCTTGGCTTTAATTTCCCATTGGTCCAAATGAGTGACAAACAAATGTTATAGAAAAATTCTCAAATACAATTGAGAAATCTGACTTAGATAGTCTATAAGTATGGATCCTTGGCTTTAATTTCCCACTGGTCCAAATGAGTGACAAACAAATGTTATAGAAAAATTCTCAAATACAATTGAGAAATCAGACTTAGATAGTCTATAAGTATGGATCCTTGGCTTTAATTTCCCATTGGTCCAAATGAGTGACAAACAAATGTTATAGAAAAATTCTCAAATACAATTGAGAAATCGGACTTACATAGTCTATAAGTATGGATCCTTGGCTTTAATTTCCCATTGGTCCAAATGAGTGACAAGCAAATGTTATAGAAAAATTCGCAAATACACTTGAGAAATCGGACTTAGATAGTCTATAAGTATGGATCCTTGGCTTTAATTTCCCATTGGTCCAAATGAGTGACAAACATAAATGTGCCCACAAATAGCCAAATTCACGTAGAGCTGAACAAAATTTACACAATTTTAATCTCTAAAATGTTATAGAAAAATTCTCAAATACAATTGAGAAATCTGACTTAGATAGTCTATAAGTATGGATCCTTGGCTTTAATTTCCCACTGGTCCAAATGAGTGACAAACAAATGTTATAGAAAAATTCTCAAATACAATTGAGAAATCAGACTTAGATAGTCTATAAGTATGGATCCTTGGCTTTAATTTCCCATTGGTCCAAATGAGTGACAAACAAATGTTATAGAAAAATTCTCAAATACAATTGAGAAATCTGACTTAGATAGTCTATAAGTATGGATCCTTGGCTTTAATTTCCCATATGTCCAAATGAGTGACAAACAATTGTTATAGAAAAATTCTCAAATACAATTGAGAAATCTGACTTAGATAGTCTATAAGTATGGATCCTTGGCTTTAATTTCCCATTGGTCCAAATGAGTGACAAACAAATGTTATAGAAAAATTCTCAAATACAATTGAGAAATCTGACTTAGATAGTCTATAAGTATGGATCCTTGGCTTTAATTTCCCATATGTCCAAATGAGTGACAAACAATTGTTATAGAAAAATTCTCAAATACAATTGAAAAATCTGACTTAGATAGTCTATAAGTATGGATCCTTGGCTTTAATTTCCCATATGTCCAAATGAGTGACAAACAATTGTTATAGAAAAATTCTCAAATACAATTGAGAAATCTGACTTAGATAGTCTATAAGTATGGATCCTTGGCTTTAATTTCCCATTGGTCCAAATGAGTGACAAACATAAATGTGCCCACAAATAGCCAAATTCACGTAGAGCTGAACAAAATTTACACAATTTTAAATCTTTAAAATGTTATAGAAAAATTCTCAAATACAATTGAGAAATCTGACTTAGATAGTCTATAAGTATGGATCCTTGGCTTTAATTTCCCATTGGTCCAAATGAGTGACAAACATAAATGTGCCCACAAATAGCCAAATTCACGTAGAGCTGAACAAAATTTACACAATTTTAAATCTTTAAAATGTTATAGAAAAATTCTCAAATACAATTGAGAAATCGGACTTACATAGTCTATAAGTATGGATCCTTGGCTTTAATTTCCCATTGGCCCAAATGAGTGACAAACAAATGTTATAGAAAAATTCTCAAATACAATTAAGAAATCGGACTTACATAGCCTATAAGTATGGATCCTTGGCTTTAATTTTCCATTGGTCCAAATGAGTGACAAACATAAATGTGCCCACAAATAGCCAAATTCACGTAGAGCTGAACAAAATTTACACAATTTTAAATCTTTAAAATTTTATAGAAAAATTCTCAAATACAATTGAGAAATCAGACTTAGATAGTCTATAAGTATGGATCCTTGGCTTTAATTTCCCATTGGTCCAAATGAGTGACAAACAAATGTTATAGAAAAATTCTCAAATACAATTGAGAAATCGGACTTACATAGTCTATAAGTATGGATCCTTGGCTTTAATTTCCCATTGGTCCAAATGAGTGACAAGCAAATGTTATAGAAAAATTCGCAAATACACTTGAGAAATCGGACTTAGATAGTCTATAAGTATGGATCCTTGGCTTTAATTTCCCATTGGTCCAAATGAGTGACAAACATAAATGTGCCCACAAATAGCCAAATTCACGTAGAGCTGAACAAAATTTACACAATTTTAATCTCTAAAATGTTATAGAAAAATTCTCAAATACAATTGAGAAATCGGACTTACATAGTCTATAAGTATGGATCCTTGGCTTTAATTTCCCATTGGTCCAAATGAGTGACAAGCAAATGTTATAGAAAAATTCGCAAATACACTTGAGAAATCGGACTTAGATAGTCTATAAGTATGGATCCTTGGCTTTAATTTCCCATTGGTCCAAATGAGTGACAAACATAAATGTGCCCACAAATAGCCAAATTCACGTAGAGCTGAACAAAATTTACACAATTTTAATCTCTAAAATGTTATAGAAAAATTCTCAAATACAATTGAGAAATCGGACTTACATAGTCTATAAGTATGGATCCTTGGCTTTAATTTCCCATTGGTCCAAATGAGTGACAAGCAAATGTTATAGAAAAATTCGCAAATACACTTGAGAAATCGGACTTAGATAGTCTATAAGTATGGATCCTTGGCTTTAATTTCCCATTGGTCCAAATGAGTGACAAACATAAATGTGCCCACAAATAGCCAAATTCACGTAGAGCTGAACAAAATTTACACAATTTTAATCTCTAAAATGTTATAGAAAAATTCTCAAATACAATTGAGAAATCGGACTTACATAGTCTATAAGTATGGATCCTTGGCTTTAATTTCCCATTGGTCCAAATGAGTGACAAGCAAATGTTATAGAAAAATTCGCAAATACAATTGAGAAATCGGACTTACATAGTCTATAAGTATGGACCCTTGGCTTTTATTTCCCATTGGTCCAAATGAGTGACAAACAAATGTTATAGAAAAATTCTCAAATACAATTGAGAAATCGGACTTACATAGTCTATAAGTATGGACCCTTGGCTTTAATTTCCCATTGGTCCAAATGAGTGACAAACAAATGTTATAGAAAAATTCTCAAATACAATTGAGAAGTCGGACTTACATAGCCTATAAGTATGGACCCTTGGCTTTAATTTCCCATTGGTCAAAATGAGTGACGAAAATAAATGTGCCCACAAATTGCCAAATTCCGGTAGAGCTGAACAAAATTTACACAATTTTAATATAAATAGTTTTAATTTTATTTTATAACGAGGGGGGTAGCGAAGCACACCGGGATAAGCTAGTGTCTTATAAATTTATATTATTATTTATATTACAACTTAAAGGAAGTTGTATTGAAATTATATTATCACAATTATTATTTTGTATTAATTTTATTGATTCCCATTTAATTTTTGAAAATACCCAAAATCCCGGAATTTTTTTTTTGTATATTTTAGTTTGGTTCTAATAAAATAAACGAGAAAACTAAGCTTTTAATACAAATATTTAAGTTTCCTATGAAAAGTAATATTATCAGGCTCAAGTTCAGTTTTATTGAATTAATGAAAATTCAAAATTACTAAGAGTTTTTTTATGTTGGAAAATATTATTATTTATATCCAATCAGTTTTTAGCAGAACGTATCAGTACTGATTTCAAGGCCGCTACACCTCTCATTAGCGTTCAATTTTCCATCTTTACAATTTTCGTAAAGTGGATACTAATGGGGAAGACTATCAACTATTTAACTAAGTTTTCAACAGAAATAGAATACGAGAATTAATTTAATTCATTTTACCCATCACTGGTTGGTAATTACTAATAATCAACACAAACTCATAGTCCATTATCATCAAAGTATTCTACTTTGTAATTTTTAACGTTTTTGTTGTTTTTACTCTATATTAGGGATATTCACATATTACTGTGAACCTTCTTATTAGGGTATTTATAGCTCGTGCCCAAACGGAAGTTTGATTCAACATACTGACTAAATAAATTTCTAAAGAGAAAAATAAACTCCAAAAATAAAAAAAACATAGCCATTTCGCTGATTTTTTCTTGTAAAGTGCCAAAAATGGTAATTTTTTGAAATGTTTGTATGGGGAACCCGCCAGGGGTGGTTCCAGGGGTTGTGCCACTGGCATAGGTGGGTCGGCGCTCCAAAGTTAGTGGGGGTCGGTCATACATTTTGACTCGATTGAGGCACTCTAAATGGGTCAAAAGTCGGGACATCAAAATACATTGTAGAGGTATGGTACCTTCGGCAAAGTTTCTTATTTTGATCTCTAGAATACGATTTTCCTTGTAATTTGTGCGATTTTTAAATCGACCCGCCCTATTGGATATATACATATATTATATATTCAAATGTATCCTTTTATTTTCAAAGGATTTTAATACCATGAACAATTTCCGTCCTCAATTTCATACATTCTTTTAAACATTTTCTTAATTTGAAATTTTAAAAAAATTTTTGATTAAAATTCAATAGAACTTTAAGGTTTCAAAAGCATTACATATGTATGTATTTATATGTATTTATTTAAAAATCCATTTTCCATACAATTTCCAAGGCCTCGTTATTTATTTATAAAATTTTTTTAGTTATGAAATTATTGCTCCTGCAATGAACAACCGGTTCTTTATACAGTGAAACTTCGTTATAGCAAATTCCAGGGGATCCGAAAATACTTCGTTACAGCTATTGATTCGCTATAAATATAATCAGTAAAGCCTTAATATAACGAAATTTTAAGGAATTCGAAAAAAAATCGTAGTAACTATAGTTTTCTTTATTAAAATTCTATTTAACATGAGAATGCTACTAAAAGCTTATATTTCATGAAGTAAATACTACTAAATATAATAAATTTATACTTCGCTGTTTCTATAACGGACTTTACAATATAGGCTTTATACTGATTTCGTTATATTAAGGAAATTTAATGAATATTTCGCTGTATAGAGGCTTTCTTGTTCAGAATTTGTTCGTTAAATCTACAGTGTATTTTTGTATGAAAAACTTTGCAATAAAAGGGTTTCTCAAGGGACTCAATAAAACATAGTTTATATTGAGTTTTTCGTTATAAAGTAGATCGTTATATCAAAGTTTCACTGTAGTTTATTTACAAATTGTTTACTGTTAGCTCTCCCTGTTTTTAAAGCTGAGAAGAGAGTACGAGATTTAAAATTTAATATCGACTACCATTTTATCAGTATTTGCCAGGGATTTTTTTTTTTTTTTTTTTTTTGCAAGATGTCAAAGTTGAAAACTATAAATCTTTATTGCAAAAAATTTTTGCTTTGGTTCTTTTCTGCTATGTTTTTTGTACATTTCTTTTGCTTTTTCACCAGCTCTCAACGGTGGCTGTTGGCTATTAAAGTGGATTTTGTCATGTTGACAAATTTTCAGCAGTTTGGGTAGAACCGCAAAAAAATAGATATGGGAATCAAGAAAAAAATTTATGAACTTTATCAACCTGTCAATTTTTATAAAAATAACCAATAGAACAAATACCAATAGTGAAAATATTATACAATATATTGATTGGCATTGGATAAACATTTCCAAGCATTGTTTAAAAAAAATCCTCAAGTTTATAAAAGTACTTTAATGGAAACTGTAAAAAATTAAGTGGAATTTTGTAATATTGGAACCACACATATTTCTCCTATTATGTTTAAAATTTTCAAGTAAAACATATTTTTTTTGGCAAATTTTCTAATTTCGAATACATACTTTCTTTTCATAAATCTAAAAGATTGACAAACTAAACGATTTAGTGTAACTACTAGACCGCTAAAACTTATCTGGCAGCACTTGAATTACTCAATTATAAAACTTCACACAAACTTATAAAAAATTGAAACAAACCGTAAAGTCTACTTTAAGGCTCCAGTTATTTACAAGATCAGCATAATCAGAAAATTTGTAATATAAAAAATAGTTAAATTCTTTTGCAAGCTTACCTGATATTTTTTAATACTATCTAATTGCTCCAGTGTTGGCTCAACAATTTGCGCTATTTGTTGAGGTGCTATTCCTATATTATTTAACGTGGGCATGCCACGACGATCGGGTAATTGTGGCGGTTGTGGGCTACGTTCAACTCGCACAGTATCACGAGGCGGTGGCACCGGTTTTATCGAACCATTCAGCTAAAGTTTTTTTTTGTACACAAAGAAAAAAAGTTTTATATAAATTGATTTAAATAATTCGAATAAATATTTTTTGCATAAAGAAAGCAAAAAGTGTTTTATGACTGAAAAATGTCTTTTTTTTAGTATTAACATGGGAAATCTTATGAAAATTAATGGTAAAAGTGTACAGAGTTCAAATGTTTGTAGGCAACATGAAAATACAAAAGAGAAGAAATAGAAGAAAAAGGCACAGAAAATTAAATTTCTCAAAAACAATATACATACATATTAAAAGTTATTCCATAATTTTTTAGTGATTTTTTTTTAATAAAATCCATTAAAAATTTGAGAAAAAATGTATTTATAAATTTTTTTATACAATTAGCAAAGAATATTCTCTATGAATTTTAGGAACCCAAATTCTTATAAAATAAGCTGATTGAAAGAGTTGTATTTCTTAAAATCAATTTTCTTAATTCCCATGTAAATAAAAAAACCTCCAAAAATTCCACTGTGTAAAAACTGCATGATTTTTGATTTACTGAAACGCAGTAGAAAATTAAAACCTTAAATAATCCATACCTTTGCATGCCCCGCCCCGATTTCAGCTTCATGATTATGAGAATAATTTTTAAATACCAATTTATTTTCAAGAATCCCCAAAATCCCCCTTAAAAGACTTTTAATAAAATAAGTAGGTTTTTTCAATTTCTAACCCAGTTTCATCATTGATTGACGAAATTCAGCTCGAAATTTTAATTGTTTGCTAAGCTTTAATAAAAATCGTTGAATTCCACTATTTTTCTAAAAATTTCCAAAATGGCCATTACTTTTATGCATTCATACGATTTTATTTTTAATTTTTCTATTTTATGACAATAGTATATTAAAATTTAGCTAAAAAACATTAATAAAAAAAATAGCTTTAAATTCCTAATCATTTTTCATTAATCCCCAAAAATGCCTTTTTTTAATTTTCTATTTTATTTTTAGTTTCTCTAGTTTATGACAATACAATATTAAAATTTAGCTTACAACCCATTGTTACAAAAATAATTTTAAACTCCACATTATTTTTCAAGAATCCCTAAAATTTCCTTTATTGAAAATATTATTTTTTTTCATTTTCCTTAATTAAAGGAAAATATTTGAGTTTTATCTTTATATATTTGAAAAAATTTACTACCATAACTTGCATTAAAACATCCCGATTACTATCTAAGATTTCCAACAATTTTTATATAATTGATAGATTTTCGAAAAATCTCGTTATTTATTAGAAATTTTAATAATATTCAATTCAAGTATGTATGTATGTCGTCTACCAACAAAGTATTGAATTCCAATTTACTTTTGAAAAATTTCGAGAGCAATCATAGAAAATATATAAAATAGTTTAGAGCATTTTCTTTTCCTAATTTATTGATTTCAATCCATATATTTTGTATGATGTTCCTACATCAGTTTCAGTTCCCTGAAATTTTACATAAAAATACTTTTTTAACTTTCTATTTGTCTTTATCCTCCTTTTCGATGACTAAATATTAAATTTACACTTGAGTGTAATTAAAAGTTTCTTAGTCATTATTTTGGTAGCGATTTTAAGTTGATGAGAATTTTTCATAAATTTGATACTGAAAAGCAAACTCCCACATTTTTGATGTTGTGAAGCGAAAAAGATTTAAATAAGTTTTGCTGCGATAGTGAAAAAATCCCCGTATAAAATGTTGTTGTTAATTTTCTTGAAAATTGCTTTTCTACTTTCGTAATGTGACATAAAATAACCTTTTAGCATTAAAAACTCATCTCCTGTCATCGCAAACTATTTCAGTTTTAGTTTAGTGAAAGTGTCGTACATTACAGTTGTTGCAAGTATGAAGGCCCATTTGTTGTGGCCATGTGTGACAATCCTTTTAAAGAGCTGACATGGCTGAAATTACTACAGCAAATTGCATGTAATTAAATTTTTAGTTTACCTCATCTAAAGGGCAGACTTTTATTAGGGGCTGTGCACATATTACGTAACGCTATTTTCAGAGATTTTATACCCCCCCCCCCCTCACCACTTGGAGCGTTACGTAATATGTACACAGCCCCTTAGTTTGATATAAAATTTTCGAAAATAACGTTGGCAAAATTAATAAAGAGTTTAAATTAAGAGTACAGGCTAAATTTGCTGCACGTTTCTTTTTTTAATTTAATCCATATTAATTCTCAAAATTTTTCAAAATAAATTAAATATTAAATCTAACCTTAAAACTGTTTGTGTATTTTTATTCTTACAGTGTTACCGGAGGAGAAAAATAATAGTTATTTATCAAACTACAATTTGAAGAAAACAGGACTATAGAGGTCTACAAGGTAAGAGAGAAAGTGTGAGAGAGAGAGAAAGATGGAAAGGAATCAATTTATTTGCTAACAGACCGAGAAATATATGACCACATACTTTATTCGTTTTTAAACCAGAAAATTTTTATTTGTTACATAAATAAATATTTTTCCGGTCTCTCCATTCTTTAGAAGCAAAAGACAAATTAAGAAAAAATTAATTAGTATAAAGCATTGTTTTTTTTTTTGTTTTTTGCTTATCAATTAAGAGCCTTTCAAAGACTCTACTGAACTGACTCTAGATTTCAAAAGCTTTCAATAGCAATTTTAGGAAATACTTCTCAAAAACTTTTGCAGTCTTAACAAAATTTGAATTCTCTTAAGTTTTTAAAATATTGCAGCTTTAAACATATTCTACTTCTGAATTTCTATTAATTTGTCTTTTTGATTCTTTATTTGTCAACTACCTACAAATGTTATGGGTTGTGTAGAAAAAGAGGGGTCAATTTTACTACATTTAGAGAAGGATACAAAGCCATTTGCCAATTAAGTTGAATGTGAAAATAACAAACCTCATCTAAACGTTTGCCAGCCACTTGCGGCTGGGGCCTTTGAGTACCCAATTGTTGAAACACCTGTTGCTGTTGCTGCTGCTGTTGGTGTTGGTGTTGTTGCTGTGTTTGGAAATCTTCGTAAGAACCATTTAAGGACATGGTCGATATCAATGAAGTCTCTTGTATTTGTACACCAGCATTTTTTAACGACTGTGGTGAAAAGCTCATATTGTGTGATTCCGTATTCGAGTTATTGCAAGAATTTATGCGTGTCAAAGTGGTATTGGCCGTAGAGGCCGAAGAACAAGAGGAAATTTGTGACGTCAGAGAAGACAAATGAGCCGGTGGCGGATAACGGGGAGCTGTCTTAACAATTTCTATAAAACTATCGGGAACATCGACCGGTAGCTCACGATGTTTAACAAGGGGAGGTAAAATGGGATTTTTACTAGAAAATTCTTTGAGTTCATACTCAGGAGGGGGTGTGGAACTAGAGCTGGTAATGCTGGGCAAAGAGTCGCCACTACCACCACCACTGCAGCCATTTAAAAGCTCTGCAGAGTGGCCATTATTTTTGGCATGATGATTATTTGCTAAAGCGGATGTAGAGGAGGAGGAGGAAGATGAATTATTGGAGTTAATATTGTTGGCATTAAGGGTTGATTTATTATTTAAATGATGATTGTTATTGTTGTTGAGCTGGTGATAGGAAATAGAATCATAAGATTCACATGATTTCTTGCTTAAAACCTCACTTTCAAAAGAGGAGGAGTGCGATGAGGAGCCCTTGCTATAGAGAGAATCAACCATTAATTCCATATCTTCATTTGTAGAGGCTGCCACAACTCCTCCACTACCATTCGGATTATTGGCCACCGTTGTTGTGGCTTTCATCTTTAATGGCAAAGCGTTGTTGAGTTTTTGGGACTGACGTTCCAATTCCAGACAATTTTCATAATTTTCAATTTGATCCAATTTCAATTGTTGTTGCGCATTGTAGACATTTTGCAATTGCAAGTGTTCGTTAGTGTCGTCAGTAAATTTATTAGACAATTCCATTAGAGAACGGTACGTGTACACACAATTTGTAGTCAATTGTTTAATTTTATGATCATTTAGTTGTTTTTTGTGTTGTATTTGTTGTTGTTGTAACGGTGATAATACCGATGGTGATTGTGATGATTGTGATGTTTCATATTCAGAATTATAATTATTAATAATAAATTTTGTATTATTTTGCAATAATTTAGCAGTACATTTGGGTAAAGTATTATTGCAAATAACATTTAAATTAAATTTTCCTATAAAGTGTGGTGGTGGTGGTGAATTTTGATTGAAATGTGTTTGTTTAAAAGGGGGTTCATTTAAAGAGGATAAGAGGGGTGGTGATAATGTTGAGGTGGAATTGCAAATAGGCTTTTGGTGGTGGTGTTTTTGGGTTAATTTAGCTGATTTTGTGTTGTTGTTTATGATGGATTTTTTAGATGTTTGTGTTTTTGTATAATTGTAAATTTGTAAGGATTTTTTTGTGTAAGTGGTATTGGTGTTGTTGATAGAGTGCATAAATGTGGGTGACTTGGGTGCTTTTGGTCTGCTTTTAGATTTTTTCTTTATAGACTGACGTCTTTTTGTTACCTGTGGTGGACGGGGCGGTGGATAACGTGGCGGTGTTTTATTTCTGGCTATAAAATTTTCGGGACAATCCACAGCCATCTCACGATGAGGTCCTAAGGATGAAAAAAAAAGGTAAAAAGTCGTAAATAAATTCAAACTTCTAAAGAGAACAAAGCTCACCATTATCTTGATTTATAGACTTCAACATGGTTGTATACAATTCTTGATCAATTTCTTGTGTATCTTCTTCGTTTGTTTGTCGTATATGTAGATTGTTATAAACATCGGGTAGACAGGGTTTTAAATCTTCACTATCAATGACCACTATACTAGAACCAGAACGACGGCGGGACCTAAAATTATAAAGAAAAAAAATTTCATTAAATATTAAAAAGGAATGCAATAGTTTTTAAAAAATATTATATAGAATTCTTTGAAATATATTTCATCAAATTGGATCGCTGGTCTTGGCTCAGTTTTTTAATATAATTTTTCAGGAAATTTTTAAAAAATTTTTTGTTTTTTTCTAAAACTCATAAAATAAAGAGACTTACAAATATCTTTTTCAAACTCTGCATACTCAAAGATAAATATTTAACAAATAAAATGTGGTATATTTCATTAAAATCGATGCACAGGTTTCGTTTCTATTCACAATTGAGCGTCGATATCTCTGTTGCAACTTTTATTGTATTTTTTTTAGCAATAAAATGAATAAAGTGAATAAAATCAAAATTTTTACATCAAATTCAATGAATTGATTTGTATTTTATTTAAAATCGTTATGGTTGCAGAAAAAGAAGAAGAATTTTTCTTTTTAAGAATTTTTTAAAATTTTCCATTTTGTGATATTTTTACTTCAGAGTGATATTTCTGGAAATACTTTTGTAGCAAATTTGAAATTGTCATTCTCTGCTTGCTACCTGCCAAGTAGCAAAAGAATTTCAGGAAATTAATAGGAAAAACTGCCACTTGTCGTCACATATCGGCAAAATATTCTTCGAACGAAAAGTAAATGCAACAAAGACAATATGAAAATTCTCTCTTAAACACGCACCAACACCAACGGCAACCAACAAAAAACAAAACAAAAATAAACATACTAAAGCCATAAAACCAACATCAAAGATATAATGCCTCATCCATGTGACTTAAGGTTTGTGCATGAAAACAATAAAAACAAACAACTCAGTTTTCCGACAAAGAGACGACGTAAAATTTACAAACATAAATAACAAAATCGAACATTGTCATTATAAAGGATAAAAAAACAAGACTTTTGATCATAAACATTAACAAAAAAAAAATAGTGATTCAATATCAGGGACAATTGTAATAAGTTTGATGGAAAATTAACAAAGTAATAGAGAATAAACAATTTGTGTGATTGGATAGGCTAAACAAAATTTGTTGAGAAAATTAATTTTTGAAATATGTAGAGGGATGGGTTCTACTGAAACCAAGACAATTGGTTATGTGTTGGAGGATGGAGGGAGAAGTGTTTCCAAGCATTCGATTAGTATCTTCCCATATTGAAAATGCCAAAAACGACCAAGCACGCAACGAGATTACTTCACATACAAACTGTTCGGCTAAACAACGAATTTCCATTGTCATACTTTGTGCGAATTCTAGGCGTTTCGACGACGATGAGTAACCACATAACACTTACCAGCAGCCAAATTAACCATAGTCGACTTTATTCGGAGAGTGCCTTGAGAGAAAGACCTTGATTAAGCATAACATTAATATTTTGCCTCAGGGACGCAATCTTTAAAAATCTTGCGAAACAAATGACAGCTGCTGCTGTCTTCTGCAACACGGTAGAAAGAATGGTAGGTATCACGCAAAATGTTGCTTAATAGAACAAAACATATAGAAAGATGGGAGAGAAATTAATCTTAAATTCACTTGACGAGATCTATCACGATTCGTATAGTGCGATCCCTGAGAAAACTCAATTTAAAATGGGAGAAGTCGCCACTGACTCTGAATTCAATAGTTTGGGAAAGAAGCAAGTACTTTATCTTTGAAGATGGTGTACCTGGGCTCGATCTGTGGTAGGGGCAACTCATCAACAGCATGAAAACAGTTCCGACACCGATTTGTGATACTTTTCACAAAACACAGTACAGCCCCCTCCTTCGTCGGTTAGCAGAATCGTCGGGTGAAATAAAACCATTTATAATGCCTCCTCACCAGAGACGCTGCTACACTGCTCCAAAATTTAATAAACGGTGCAATAGCAGAATTGTAAGCATTAAAAACTTCCAACATATATCTCCTCTACACCCTATTCTGTTCTCAAAGTTCTGACCCAAAACATCGAATAAGTAGGATTAATTCGCTGAGTGCCGGTCCTAGGGTGCTGGTGATAGTAAAATTTATCTAAAACTTTTTTAATATTCATGATGACTACTTTCTTCTTATTATTTTTTTCTTCTTTATAATGAATTTTAAATTTCTTTTAATTAATTATGGCTTCTATCACTTTTACTTTAGTTTGCTGATTTTTTTTCTTTAAATTTATTTATTAATATTTTTTGCTTGATTTCTTTTAACATCTTCAAAACTTTCTTTCCAAGAGGAAGTTTTACTATTTTTTTTTTTTGCTATTTTCTTCTATTTTTTTACACTTTTCTCTTCTTTTAGTTTAAGTTAAACATGCATTAATATTTAATAACACGCCAACACAAACATGCCAAAGTGTAGATAACATACTTAGAAGAAGAAGAGAGAACAACTAAGCAAATAAACCGTTAAAGGTAATTTAATATTTGTTTTTTTTTTTTTAAATAAATAATGAAATTTTCTATGAAAAAAAAAAAACGTTAACATGAAAAAACAAGCATTTTAGACGAGAAAACAACAAAAAAAAAAACTATTTGCTGAATGGTTCTTCAAATGAAACTCTAAAAGCAGCATGACGAAACGGATGTTTTGTTGTAGAGTTTTGTTTTACATTTCAACATCCAGCAAATAAATCGCTAAAAGAGAAGATTTCTTGCCCCCTGTAAATCTCTTTGTTTCACAATCTCACATACATAATTTTTCTTTTTTGGGATTTAATTTGCATTGTTTGTTTTTTCTTTGCTGTCTTGTCTTTTGCTCATTTTAAATGGGAATATATTTTTCTTTTTCTACTTCTATTTTATTTTTGATACCCTTCACCAAAATATTGTACGGGTACTTATAAGTTTGTCATTCCGTGTGTAATTTGCACATCTTCATCTTCATATAAGACCTATAAAGTGTACATATTCTGGCTCCTTATAGACAGGGAAGTTGAATGAGCCATGTCCAAATCAGCAAAAGTTATATTTTACATTTTTTTAAATACTTATAAAAAATACTCAGACTTGGTGAAGGTTACATAAAATTCGGCATAGCCGAATATAGCACTTTCTATTTTCTGTTGTTTTTTTTTTTTTTTTTTTTTTTTGTTTTCAAAATCACCTGTTAACGCAATCAATAATTTACGTTGTTTGTTTCTTTCCCAAGAATTTTGTTTAGGATTTACTAAGAAAGCAGGAAGTAAAGTGTGAGAAACAAAAATGTGTGTTTTAAAAATAATTTTGTAATGAGTGTTTGTTTAGGACAATTGTTTGTTTTTATGTCTACGTTGAGATTTTATAATATAAATCGATAGCGGATGGTTTTGTTTAATATCGGAAAAACTTTGCGTGTGCTTGTAATTACGAATATCGAAAAATAAATAAATAATAAATTACATTAGGCAGACAGCTAAGATCGCACAAGTATTATTTGAACTAATTCGTAATATTAACAATGATCGAGCCCAGGTACACCACCTTTTAAGATAAAGTACTTGCTTCTTTCCCAAACTATTAAATTCAGAGTCAGTGGCGACTTCTCCCATTTTATATTGAGTTTTCTCAGGGATCGCACTATACGAATCGTAATAGATCTCGTCAAGTGAATTTAAGATAAATTTCTCTCCCATCTTTCTATATGTTTTGTTCTATTAAGAAGTTTGAAGAAACCCTGCCAAAGTCGGAATAGACAATCTAAAAGTCATCATATTCCTACAGCAACAGCATGAAGGCTCCAAAATTATTGATCGTATATTTTGTTGTAAGAAAAGTAATTAATGCCTGCTATTTGAGGAACAAATTTTGTATCCTGCACGATCGTACGATTCTTTTACCGCAAAATCTGAAAGAATTCTGTCCGCTTTTCTTGTGAATTAAACAAAGTATGCAGTTGGTGATCGTATAGAAAATAATATTTTATGAAATTTTAAAAATTAAATTCCTAACCTGACAGAGTTATAAAAAAAAAAACCTGGCACTCATATTCACTCTTAAGGTACGGTCACATCTGGCAAACATTTGCCCAAAAAAGCGTAACCACTAACTACGAATGAAAACACTTTTGATTTAGATACCTGTTTATTACCTTAAACAGTTTCCTACATATTTTATAGAAAATGTAATAGAATCTTATCTTATTAGATGCTGTTTAACTTAATAAATAAATGCATAAATCATGACATGAGTTTTATGATAGATCAAACGTGTGATTGTGACAGATCTAACGATAGTGAATCAGTCGGACTTCATTTTCTTCCAGAAAGCGATAGTTTAGGAAAATAGATATCTCGTTAATCTTAGAGCGATTCTGCAGCGCCTTTTATTTTTATGTTAGGCAGTCTGCTACTGCACACTTGGGTCCCTTTGCGATACCTGAGGTGAAAAATAAATTATAAGAAAGATTGAAGAAGGAGAAAGGAGGTACAAGAATGGCTGTTATTACTTGTCGTACGAGGGATGGTTAGTCATGAAACCATCCGATGCTTCTAATGAAGGAGTTAATTTTGGCGATTCTGACCTCCGCCAGCTCAGAGAAGCTGATGAAGGACGATCGGCTTCATAAGTGCCATTCGCCGATCTTCCAGAGAAGGACAGAAACAGAAAAGGTGCGAGAATAATTCCTTCTCCTATTCATTTGGTTAGCTTCTGCAGATATCATGGGATTATAGTCCCATTAATTTCGGTATGGTTGCCGAATTTGCAGTGACCCGTGATCACAAGCAGGCTCCCTAAACCATCTATGCTGGGATAGATCCCTAAAAAAGTGTTACGTGTTAAGTAGACGCATTAACCTTGTAAACCTAAATGTGTTGGAATTTTATTAACTGTTGTATTTCAACGACAATTTAGCGCCAACATCAGCGACTAAGCAGAGCTCCGTGATGTGGATGACTATAGAACAGTATCAATTGCTGCCGATCCAGTTAAAATTTGACGAGTCAAGTTCTTAGTCATTGTTTGCACTAAAAAAAATCTGGCAATAGTTTACTCAAGCGAAAGTATTGATTATTATTCAAAAATTTTCCGAAAGTGCGGTTCGTTTATACAGGCTGTCCATTGAGGCTTTGGAGTTAAAGAACAAAGGGTTTTTTTGGACCACGAATTGAAATCACCGCTTTTTAAGTAAACATTCCAGGAAGTTTATTGTTTATCGTTATCCTGCTTTCGAGAGCTCTAAATGTGTTGTTTACCGAGCAGTTTGTTTCAAATTGGGACTCCAAACGTATTTTTTTTTTTTGCATTGCATATGCTGCAGTCAGCATCGGTTCGTTGGTAGATCTATAGTTGTTTTGAGGTAAGACTTGGGTGTTGGCTTATTGTTTAACGAGGCGATACTTTCAAGTTAATCCTCCAAACTTCTGCGATCTCCGTGTGTTATAATATGACCGTAGGTTTTCTCAGCCTTTTTCGTGTGCTATGATCTTTGTTAAATGTCTTTGTTAAATGTCGTTTCAAATCAACCCTTCAACAGTTGGAGAACTCCTTTAGATATTTTTTATATTGAATATCGTTTCAAATCTAAACTCCGAGCATTGAAGAGCTCTGTACTTGTGTAAAATAAGTGCTGATTTCCTCGGTAGTTGTACGAGTTCTTTTGATAGATGGTTGAATGTTGGCTTATTTCTTTTCGCGAGGTTCGGTTCGACATATTATATAGATCCCAAAACGGTGGAGAACTTTGCCAGGGAGGTTTTCTCACGCAATCTGGA
Organism: Lypha dubia; assembly: GCA_947311025.1. Taxonomy (NCBI): domain Eukaryota; kingdom Metazoa; phylum Arthropoda; class Insecta; order Diptera; family Tachinidae; genus Lypha; species Lypha dubia. The sequence goes on along the minus strand of OX371262.1, from coordinate 3,271,583 downwards.
ATGATTTTAATGCTCTTTACTGATTACCCAGCATTCGCTGGCTCTGTTAGTCGTACAATCAGCTTTAGATGTCGTTCTGTAGCTCCTTTGGCCACGATTAGTTCTTTTATGTTATCTATCGTTTGAAATATGAACTCCAATTGTTAGAGAGTTCTCTAGTTATGTATAAACTTAGGTTTCGTCGGTAGTCCTTTTGTGACATGGTTATGTATGGGTTAATTGTTTATCGAGCCATTCATTTCGAATCACGTCCCAAAACGTGAAATGATCCAACGTTTTCCACTTGATCTAAAATGTTTTTGAAGTATGCTACAGTCCTTGTTAATGGTTTATTCAGCAGGTCGTTTCAAAGGAAACCTTAGACGGCTCCAGAGCTTCGACAGCCGTTAAATCAAGATCAATATTTGAAATTCCTTTAACTACGCTTAGTTCTTTTAGATATTCGTGTCTGTCATGAGTTCTGAACGTTTTCAATTAAAATAAAAATTTCCGAATCACAAAATAGAATATTTGTTGTCCGCATACTTCCGAATATTTTGCTCGATTGGTGGCTAATTTGAGAATTTTTTTAAATCTCCTTTTCCATGTGTTATTATCAAACATATATTGGTTTTTATTTCCGAATTAGGTAGAGAAGATATCAAACTTAAGTTCAAAAAAGATTTTTTTCAAATTAAATTAGTTTTATTGTGTAATAAATGAGATTCTATTTGCTTTCACACAGCCCGTCGAAAGTAAAACGAAAAAATTGTTTGGAAGTGAATGTCAGGACACCAAAATTTCCGGAAAAGATTCACTTTCACACGGATGTGAAACTCATGACAGACACGACTATCTGCCATTTAAAATTTGAAAATAAGTGAAGATTTTCTCGGTCATATCAGACACAGTTGGGTGTTCGGTAATTGCTTATCACAAGTAGTTTCAATAAACGTTCAGAACTCCGTCTGGGCACCAAATAGCCTCAATACATGAACTTTCTCATATACATTGACTGACTCATCAGTCTCGTATTGCATCCTAATGTCCTGCTAATAACAGTCCTTATCATGAGTTTTCTTATAATTTGCTTGCTTTTAGTTATTATTTTTTTTCCAAAACCTTAATTGCCTTTTATTTTCACACACACGCACACACTTACTTTCTTAAACTTCCTATTTTTTTTCTTAGTAGCCGGAAATATTTGAAAATGCAATAAATGTTGAATTTTAATATTCATTAGCAGCATTGATTTATGTTTCAAACTAATTTTAAAACGTTAAAATATTTAATATTATCTCTTTTGAGAATAATTAAAAATGCATTACACACATTGCACAGTGGGCTAGACTGGCAAGTAAATTACGAACAAGTTGTTAATTTCAAAATATTAAACAGATTGGACAGGCATGTGTAAACCTTAAACTTAGAGAATTTTAAAACTTGTGAAAATGCAGATGGCGCTGAAGTAATAAAGCAAGAGTTCAATTTTTTTTAGCTTTCCTTTAATACACAACGAATACGCTTTAGAATATTGTATTTTCTTTAAACTAAAAATATATAATTATTTTGTAAAAGATTTGTGTGTGTGTGTTTGTTATTATTGTAAGACAAAATAAATATTTAAAATAAAAATAATAAACTAAAAACAAATAAGAGAGATTTCAAGAATTTATTATGCTTCACTTGTATGTATTTTAAAGTTTATTGACCTTTTTTTTTCTTGTTAAACAATTTTCGTTAATTTGAGAGATTGCATTTGAATTGCTTCAACATTAAAACGTCAGTTTAAACTTAAGAAAATACACCCACTTAATGTAATTTTTTTTTCTCAAGTTTTCTTTTCTCTTCATTTTCATTTCATATGCTTTGCAGTGAGCGGTATTGTATTTTTCTTACAAGTCATCATTTTAGCTTAAGTATATATGAAGTTTTCGTCTGGGCTTAAATGACTAAATCTGGGTTTAAATGCATATGTTTCTTTGTTATTGTTGCTGTTACACTTCCAACATATTTTTTCAAGTTCAGTGACACTTGAATGTCTGCTAGATAAAAGGCTAAAAGGCAAAATATTTCGTTTATTAGTCTGTTAGCCAGCCAGACGGGCGTCTTTAAAATTACAGCACAACGCAATTATTTCGTCTTTAAATTTTAAAATACGTGTGTGTGTCTTTAATTACAGCCCTATTTGGCAGATAATTTGTATAATGAGTATGTTTTCATCAAATTGACTTTGAACTTGAAGTTTCTTTAAGTGGAAATTAAATTACATGATGATAAAAGTAAAAGAAAAAAAAACGTCACTGAAGCAATTTAGCTGTTAAAATTAATATTAAATCAGTTTTGAAAAAATGTTGCTTTCTTTTCTTTTTCCAAAAGATTTTCTTAGAAAATTTCTATAGGAATTGATGTGCTCTCGGTTTACAAAATATTCAATTAAAAAACTTTAATAATACGATTATTTTCCGAATTATATTTGTGTTTTAAGCGGAAGTAATTTTTGTTAAATCAGGGCATAAATCGTTACATCCGTAAACGTACAACTCGTCACGTAATTTCCCATTCAATTACACAATTATTACGTGATGAGTCCTTCGTTCACGGATGTAACGATTTGTGCCCAGGTCCAAGAATGCCGAACGTACCATCGAAATATTGATATCTGCTTCCTACCACTCTCATCCTTCTGGAAATGTATCACTCTTGTAGATTTCATATGGCTCACAGATGATTAAGTGCTAAGAGCACCTGCTCAACAGCAAGAACAAAGCTGTATTGAGTATCGCTGGTTTCAAACCCCGCCAGAAGATGTTTTAAAAGAATCTCTCAGTTATAAAACATGAAGTTGGACCTCAGTCCCGTAAGTGCACCGGTTAGTTTTCAAAATGACTTGCCTCTGACGAATGAAAAATTGTTAAAACAAAACAAGTTGTTGCACCGACAAGATTGAAAAAGAATTTACACTACCCACAGATCACAAGCCTTACCTACATCTTATTGACTTCTTTAGATCGGGGGTTTTTGGCTAATTATAATATTTTCAGGCTAACTAGTGCCTAAACAATATGGAAATGATTTAAAATTATGGAAATTGTAAATCGTGGAAGTTGAAAAAGTACTGATCTTAAATCAAAGGGGGAAAAAAAAGGAAGTATTAACCGCTTCGGATTGCAAATATCGTTTCGTCTGGCAATCCATAAAAATATATTGAACAGGGTAGTTCTACTTCAAACGCAGAACACTCTTCCTAAGTTTCTATCAAATGCTGTCCATTGAGTGACCAGCACTACTTTCAAGTTGTATGAAGCTTAAAAATAATACTTTCATTCGTGAGTAACTTAAAACCATTAACTGGTTATTTATATTTAAAAGTTCCCCTACCCAATTTTGTTCAGTGATGGCAAGACGAATTCAGCTCAGCTGTGTCAGCACATGTCAAATGACTTCGCATTGGTGAAGCTTTGGCTGATAAAGCCCTTTGCATTTCTTGTTTTAAATTATATAAATTTGAAAAAAAGGGTTGTTCTTAAGCTTTCCTAACAGGTGTTTGATAAACATCTTAAAAAACAAAGTTACTAAAAAATATGCAACTCAAAAAAAAGTTCTTAAAAGACAAAAAAAAAAAAAAACTAAAAACAACAAAGTAAAGTTAAACTGACAATTAAATGCAACTCTATTATATTCGGACTAACTAAAGTTGCTCCTCCCCGTGTTTAAATCGTCTTGTAATTAAATAAATAACGGAAGTTAATGACAGTTGCAATACTTCAACAACAAATACAAAAATCTGTTTACTTTTCTGTTGCGTTTTTTTTTTCATTAAACTACAAAAACAACTTTAACCCTTCAAATAAAAACAATATAATTATTATAATAACAACAATACAAAAAACAACGAACAACAACACAACAAACTTTTGCATGCTTGAATTATTGCACTGGGGATTTTTTTGAGGAGGGGGTCATGGTGAGAGTCGTCTAGCAGACAGTAAAGTATGATGTTTTATGTATGTGCATGTGTGTGAGTGCATTTAAAATACACAAACACAAACTCAAACACACCCATACAAACATATAAGAGGGCTCAAAAGCATTGAGCACCAAACAATAACTAAACACTTGCTATTTATACAAAAATAATAATTATTTTACTTTGCATCAGGGCTGGATAGAGCACCTCTATGCGGTTTCGTAATAAAAACAAAGTAATGAATGGCTTCATTCACCTTGTTTCGATTATTTTTTTACTTTATGGAATTAAGAAAGTCATTCAGTTTAAATAACAGAAAGAAGCAATACAAATTATCTGCCGCAATAACGCCTTTTTTTTATTACAAAGACTTTCTAAGTTGGGGCACATGACATTTTTTCTTTTGAAATTATCTTAAGGTAAATCAGATATTAACGCACGCGAACACATGGACCATTGATTTTTATATTTATACTAGAGGCCTGTTAGTATTTCTAATGCGATGTATGGCAGAGCAACCTGTCTCTAAGTTTGTTTTTGGAAATAAATATATAAATAATAATGGTACATAAGTTTCCATTTCTGATTAAAAACCATGTGAGATGTGCGTAGTAAAATAAAAAACTCCCCGAAGTCTTTTTTTTTGTGTTTCAATACAATTGTTATTTTACCTGTTGCAATTCGATGCATTTGACATTTCATTAAACACATGCTATAAAAAAAATAATTAAAGCAGTTGTTAAAAGTATTGTTTAAATATACAACAACTGCAAAGAGACCACAACAATACGCTCTGCTGTACACAAATAGATGTTAATGTATTTATGTATGTATGTATGTACGTTTATACTCCAGTGAACATTTCTTGTCAATTGGGTCAGAGATGGTCGATAAAAGTTGCCGATTTCGTATCAAAAATTGAACAGAGAGCCAACCGAACGATAATGTTATGAGTAGTTTGTTAAGAAAGGTTTCTAACGGCCTTAAATAATGCCTGTTTAATGTAATATTTGATTTAGTGCCTACCACGCGATTCTCAAAAGTCCATGTAAGCTATAAATTATGATGGAACATTGTGTTCTGCACTCCGTGCGCATTTTTCGTTTTCAAACTCAAGGGGAAGAAGGCTTTTAAGCGGAGCGCAGTTAAGTGAAAATGTTGTTGGCAGCAGCTTCATTAACTCATGGCAACTCATTTAAGCGGGAACTGTCATTTAAGTAATAAAAATTATCGCCTTTTATTCACAATAGTTGCGAATATATCTGAAAATGTACTAAGTAATTCCTAATTATTCCTCGAAGTGTTTAAATATCTGAGAAGGTTAGTCCCGGTACACACATTTAAAATTTTGTTGATTAACTTTAGATTCAGTTGCAAGAAAGACAAAGAGATTAATAAAAGTTTCTCTGTCTTTCTTTCAGTTGAATGAAAAGTTCACTGCGTATTTGCGTCTTAATTTATGTAAGAGAACCTTTTCGAAATGACATTAAATTAGTTTTTAATTCAGAAAATTAAAAATGCTAGAATTTTTCATCTAATATTGAGTAAAATTCTAACAATTTTTTTTAGTAAAATATCTATTAAATTTCATGCTGTAACGCTTTAAGTAAATTGCATTCCTGAGGCAACAAACAAAAAAATAGTGGAGGAAAAAAGCTAAGTAAACGAAAAACACAAAGTAAGAAATATAATAAACATTTTTTCTATTTTTTTTTTTTTTTTAATTTTTTGTTGCTACACAATATTTTTTTTTATGAACATTTATGTCACTATTTGATGCACAAAAAGAACAAAATAAAGGAGTACAGGAAGAACTTACAAAAATATGAGACTCTAGGGTTTGCTTCAATGATTTTCAAACATAAAAAAAAAGCTCAGACAGTAAAAGCTTTAATGATGTGTTAGAAAAAGGGGAGAGACATATTATTTGGAAAGTTTGAGGTTTAAAATTTATTTCGGTTTCAGGGCGTCTACTGTAATTTTTCTTTATGATTTTTTTTTTTTTTTTGGTTTCTTCGTATTTTTTTAAGAATTTACTAACAATACCAAATCAAGCTTTTATTCACAATGTTTACAACATCAAGTTGTTTCTGTAAGAACAGCAACAACAACAACAGCAATAATAAACACAATCAGCAGAGAATTAATGTTGATTTTTGATTTAAAGAAAAATTGTTTGAATAGAAAAAAAAATAAAGGAAAGAAAGTCCTTCTAGAGGAAAATGCACAAAAAGAATTTTATTTATAGTTCTCAGCAAAACAATAAGAAATCAAAGTCCTAAGAGTAAAAAAATTTAAGTGATTATATTTTAAATTAAAATGTCTAAATTCCTATTCCCAAAATTTTTTGGTAATACATTCTTTAATACAGTGTTTTTTTTTTTTTTTAATACTGTCAAACAAAATGTATCCGTCAATAAATAAATTTTTCTTATCCTTCTTGCGCTATTAATGAAATAGTCTCTGTTCGTTCAGATAATTAAATTTCTTTTTAATTTCAAAGGTGAGGCCATAAAAATTAAATATTGAAGCCAAAATTTGACATTAACGCTTTAAAATGACAGATGGACAATAAAAACATACAGTTTGATGTAGCAAAGCCTTTTCTTTCTTGTGGGTATTGTTGTTGTTGATGTCAGTTAAAGGCAAGAATATGTATGTATGTATGTATGTATGTATGTAAGAAGAAGATTAAATTACAACTCTACCTAAAAATTCTAAAGAATTGAAAAAAAACAACAGCTAAAGCAACAAGAATATTAACAACACCAATAAGAGTACAACTACACTTACACAAACATATGGAGATGCATACCGATATAACTGCTTTTAAAACCGGCCATATTAAGTAATAAACAATGTAGCGTTTATTTTTAAACGTCAATAAAACTTGTTTAAATGATTTATTTGTTATTTTTTTGTTTTGGCTTATTTATCAATTTATAAAGAAATTTATGAAATCACTTACCAGTGTTTTAATATACGCATTTTGTTATCCAATTACTATTCTGCTGGGAATAATTTCTTATTATCTTTAATCAATTTCTGTGTAATAAGAAATCTTATATTTATGCAATTCAATTAGTTCAGTTACATTTCCAAGAAAATTATCACATGTTTAATTATAAAAGTTTGAGAGTTCGGTTTTTATTTCCATTAACGATTTTAGCGATGGAAACAAATACACTGAACAAAAAAAAGAAAACACTTTAATAAAATTACATGATTTGTGTTTTTGTTAAACGAAATATATTTTTATAAAATATTTACTTTTCAATGGAAAGTTAGAAAAAGCCATTTTTTTAAACAAAAGACAATTTTATAAAATATTTCTGTACATTTCAATAGAAAGTTCGAAAAAGCTATTGTTTTTAAAAGGAAACTTCTACAACTCGACACTGAGAAAATAGTTTGTTAAGCTTAAAGCTTACAAAGCTTCTAAATGTTTATACATATATTTTTTATTCGAGTAATTATCAAGAATTTATTAAAAAAAAATGTAATTTCTTTATGGGGGTTATATTAGGCCGCGAATTTTTGTCTATGCAAGTTCATGCAAAAAGAGCAAGCAGCGCACAGTGGACGATTATAGAAAATGAAAATGGATACAACTCTGCAGTTTTTAAGCAGACATTTCGATTACAATTAAATTACATGCAGGATTTAAGTTTACATTTTGGATCTTCATATGCCAATCTTAAAAAAATAAAAGAGCTTTGGAAGACGATTTGCCCATCCGAGACCTAAAAAACTTACGGCCATTTATTTTATTTTTATTAAAGGTTATACAGAAAGTAAAATTTTGTCCGTCTTTACTTGATTCGTAAAACTTAAATAAAATTTTTAACATTTAACAAAATAACTTGAAAAAAAAAAACACTCATTTAAAAGTTATTCTCAGTTTACTTTCAAATTTTGAAAAATACGTCGATTTTCTCAGTTTTATTCCCAAAAAAAAATATTCGTTGATTATTTCGAATTTATAAAAAACAATTTGCGAAACACCTACTTCGCACTTATAGCTTTTTGAAAGGTATACAGTATATAACACAGAAGTCTTTTTTTTAAATCATGGATGGCAAGGCGACGTACTTTTATTTAAAATATCATCTTTAAGTTCTGATGCATTTTAAGCCTTTTTTCTCAAAATAAATCTGCACCTATCAAAAAAAAAAAATATAAGATGAAAATACTTGAAAATTCCATTTTGGGGATTTTTTCAAATTTTTTGGGAATTTTCAGAATAATACTTATATATTTATTTCCTTCGCATTAACTTTATAATTTTTCATTTAAGTTCGAATTTTAAGCCGAAAATATAAGTAAATAAATATTTTACAGTTCCATCTCTATAATATTTTATCTAAAATCTCTATAGAGAAAAAAGGAACTCTTCGTCTTTAGCGTTTCAAACTTATAAAAAAATACACAATATATACATATAGTTGATTTTTTGACAGAAGAATTTTTTTCGTTTAAAATTTTCGTTAAACAGGGCCCAAATCGTTACATCCGTGAACGTACAACTCGTCACGTACTTTCCCATCAAATTACACAGTTATTACGTGACGAATCCTACGTTCACGGATGTAACGATTTGGGCCCAGATCGTTTCAAAATGGAAATTTTTTTTATAAATGTAAAGTTAAAGGTTTGTTTTCTCGAATCGCTTAGTTAAAATCAATCAATTTATAAGCCTAGCTTGAGGCAAAGAAAAATTTTGCTTCAGCCAAAGAAAAAAATCCAATCCCCTTATTGGGATTTCTTGAAATTTTTTTTGGGAAATTGCTGAGTTTTCATTTAAAAATCTTATTAGTTTTTTTTCTCGCTTTCTCGCAGTTTAAAGAAAAATTGCATATAAATATTAAGTTTTTAATAGACAAAATTATTGCCTAAATTATTTTCGTAAAATTTACGAAAGTTTCTTAGATTCTACGAAAAAAAAGTAACTACGAAATCTGTTCTCAGACAATCTAACCAGGTGAACAGTGTTTAAATATATAAATATTATATAGATGTTGAGGGATCATTATTGGTGCTTTTGAAAATAGTTTTGTTATGTTCTGCCGTGTGGTGTGAAATTGAATAACGCTAATTTCTTTTCTTAGTACCGCGTTTTGCGAAGGCTTTCAAATTAAATTTATTAAAGTTTTTCTTTTTTACTTTTTTTTTAGATTTCACACAATTGAAACCAGTGTTTCTTAGCAAAAGTTTGTGTTAATTTTTTTTTCAGTATTATATTTAATTTTCTTGGTAAATTTCATTATTATTTTCCTTTATTTGCTTTAAAATTTGTTCATTAAAAATCTTTCACTTTAATCATTTCTTTTATACGATGGTTTTAATACAACGATTTTCTTTTTTTATTAATTCAGTTGTTATTTGGAAAAAAACATAATAAAAATTTTTTCACCACGTTACGGTTGTGTAAATTTGTTATAAATGCGCCCGTTACAATAATTTACTATTAATTTTATAGATTTTAAAACCAAATACCAAAAACCACACACAAACATACACTAATTTCGAAAGCTTTAAAAACATGAAAATGTTTGTGCAAAAAAGAGGTGTTATTGACTTGGGTAATTTTCCATATTGTTTAAGAGTTTGAAAAAGGTTTGAAAATGTTCAACCAGTTACACGAAATATCCTTATAAAAACAATAAATTATTTTCAAATGCTTTTATTGAAAACTTTGTTTTCTTTAAAAATTGCTTTGTTGGCTTTTGAACATTTTCAAAGAAATTTTTGTAAAACACTACTTTAATGATTTTTGAGACAGACATTATTTTTGTTTTTTAAACAAAAAAAAAAAAAATGATCGGTCATTATTGTTGTTCTTTTTTTCACATACGTCAATGATGTTTTGGCTGTTTTTCTGTTTTATTTAAAAATACATATACTTGTTGCTGTCTTTACCACTTTAGTTACAAAAGAGTATAATATTCACGTTTGTTGCACGGTCATTTACGTACTGATGTCGTTGGCATGCAGTCTTTACTTAACAAGTCCATATATTGAGTATGAAGCTGTCCGTTCGTCATACAACAACCATCCGCCATATCATGTTTTTATATTTTTGTACAAAATTTTTTTCTTTTTAAAGTTGGTTTTGGTTTGTTGGCCTATAGTTAGATACTCACAAACACAGATGCATGCACATCTTACCCGGCAAAGTGATGCCAGATATGTTCCTTTTGTCATCTGCAAGTTGCAGAAGGAAATTCATCCAAAACATTTGCGGGAACAAATCTTTTTTAGAAACAAACATTTTTATAAAGAGCACCATATATTAATTGTTCTATAACTATATATCGTTACCTAAAATCTAAAAGGCCGTAACTGTCCTTTTTTCTTGTTGGCCCAGTACTCAGAGGATGGATGACTGACTTAAGAAAAGGGATAAGGAAGATAGATGTAAATAAACATACAGCTCTGCTAGAAGAGATTTGCTAATTAACACGTTCCCTGCCTCAAACAAAAAAGCAAAACTGCCCCGCACGTCCAATTGGTTTTTTTTTTGAAAATTGTACTGATATGGTCGTATGAATATCCCCAACACAGAATAATAGTGATATAAAAAGTGGAAGTGGGTGATATGAAATCAAGAAAAACCGTTTTACAGACGCAACAAAAAATTATAAAAGAGTTCCTGGACACTTCCTTGTCCTCCGCAAGAGCAGCTGGTTCAAATGCATCTATGGCAACCGGTTCAGTCCCTAACCAACACTTTTGGTCTAAAATTCCGCGGAAAGCTGACGGCAAAATTGGGCGAAAACAATGCTGCGGATGTTACGAAAGCATGCGAAAAGATGGTGCTGACTTGCCTTGTTTTGAAAAGCGCCATGTTAAAAAATAATTTTAAAAAATCTGTAATTTCGGCAATAAAAATAGTTTCGTAGGTCCCGTTGTTTTTTTAATATAGGATTGTCCCACTACGCCCGCAGCGAAAACAGCGTAGTCTAAGCACGTTTCATTAAATTATTCCCCTTCAAAGTTGTATTGATCTTCTGAGCCGCATGTGACTCATGAACGCAGCCGTGCAATCTAAATGTACGTTTTCTGAGCCATATGTGTTTTATCGGACAGGGAACGTGTTAATATTGCAGATTTAAAAAAATTATATATAAAAATATTTAATCTATCTTGAAACGTACTACACTCCATTGCATAATTCGGAGTCAATCTCTGTAATTTACTGGTCCCAATAAGAATAAATCCAATTTTAGTTAATATTACCCAAATCTGGTAGCTCTGCTTGTGAACACAACAGGTAGTTTTCATAACACACATAAGTGCCAAAATCTACAACAATTAGAACAAAAAAAACCCTGTTCCTCTCTTGTACAAGTTCTTGGTAAATGCACTTTCTAATATTCTTCACGAACATCCTTCCCACAGCGATTTCCACAATAATAATAACAGCAGGATAGTGTTCCCAAACATTATTCCCAGTTTTTCCTAAATATGATTTTGAGTTTTAGAATTTCCCTAGCTAAATGATACTTTTAGTATAATAACAAGTTATTGCTGTATATGTATGTACAGGGTGTCTGGTGGCAAATTTATATTTTCAAACTTAAATAAAAAACGTAATAATTGACACAAAGAACGATAGAATGGAAATGCGGATTTTATTTTTTAAAGAGTATGTCATCCAGGTGTCCTTCCATCGAGTTGAACACAGTGTTCAAAACGGAGCCTTGTGTTCAGCGCCACACGCTGCAGTAAACTTGGTCCAATTATCTCATGCGTGGATAAGGCACACCAAACAGTTACCCTGGGGCAATGCAATGGTTTTTGATGTCTCAATCGAGGGTTGCGGGTTCTTGGAGACCAGTAACGGCAGTTTTGCTTGTTGACGTGGCCGTTTAAGTTAAAATGAGCCTCGTCGCTCCAACACCGAAGTTTGAACAAAATTGTCGACAAGCAATTACGTAATCATTATTCTTAAAATCATTACTCTTAAAAAATGTCTCCACACCGAACGGGCGATGCTCACTCGACCACTGCGACATCGTGACTGACAAATCCGCACAATGGATTATTCCAACGGCCTCACCCTCCCTCCGCACCGTTTATTACTTTTCGAAATAATCGTATTTAAAAATATAAATTTGCCACCAGACACCCTGTATATCCTTGTACTGTAGTTTGTATTAAATAATTTTGATTTCATTATTTAAAATTAAGAAATTAGTCCAATATCGCCATATTTTTGTTGGGATTACAAAAAAAATAAATAAAAAAAAAACTAGCAAAAAAAAATATATATTATCCGCCAGAAAAGTCCTTAAATATGTGACACAAATTTTCATCACCAAATAGAGAAAAAAAATTATCCCTAATTTGGGGATAAATCCACTAAACTGGTAGCACTGAAATAAACACATGCAATTGTTTTATTAACAATGAATGGGAGTATTAATCTTTCTACTGTACACTATTCCTCATACTCTCCTCTGTACACAAGATGGATTGTTTGCGAGTGTGTGTGTGTATTCATAATGGTTACCTGTTGTTTATAGTAAAATACAACTTGTGGCTACACTTGGAGAAATTTACACAAATACACAGGCGAACATTAATTTTGATGCACGAAGTTCTTATCATACAAATTTTATCGAAAAATGGTATGCAAAATGCAGCATAAGATTGAGGTCATCGCAGTCACATTATTGATGACACTCAACATATGACAAAATTCTAGTATGACGTTTGTCATCAAATTGCAGTAATTTTGACCATTTTTTGTATTACCTTTCTAATAAGATTTTTAATGAATTACAATTCATTACAAACTTGGATTTTTTTCGTGACCGCTTCCCAAGTGATAGCTCGTGTTCAAGAACTTTGTATGGCCTGACACTTATTACATGATGTTCTTATTGGACGAGGTCCATTGACATAATTAAAATGGCATGTAACAGGTCTAGTTCAAACATTAATATGCTTTTTTAGAGGCAGTTGCTATAATTTTAGTCTGGTTTTATTCGTTTCACTTTCAAATATATTTCTAGCTCTTTCGGCCTTAATATATTTGGAGAGTCTATTTATAATGAATCATTTTTAAGGAAGTTTATAAAAACAAATCATTTGATAATATTAGAAACAAATTGTTGAAAATTACGGATTTTTGCGGGTTCAATTTTAATTTTTTTCTTTTTGCTCAGTGTGCAGATATTTTAAAATTTTATTGTCAGTTAAAAAATATTTGCGAATCCTCCAAACTAACTCATTGAATAAATGTTCTCTCTTTATTACTCGCCCACTCTTCTCCTCTCTCACAAAAACATGCACACACACATATATATATCCATCCAAAAACGCTCAAAGCCACTCATACAATGATTGTTAGAGCCAAGAATAATTCAAACAATTGCTTTATTGTACAACTAATTATTTGAACAAAATAAACCAAAAAAAAAAAAAAAAAGTACAAAGTAAAAAAAATCCTCAACGATTTTGTTTCTATTACCTACAGACAAAAGAAATAAGTTTATAAGAAATAAATTGAAAGAAAAGAAAAAAACAAAACAATAAGTAACACCAAAATATTTTGTTAAAGTAGAGGCCTGTGAGGTAAATCTGTGTTATTAATATGATATGTTGCATGATATGAAAGTGACAGTATAGGGTATTGATATAAAAGATGTTATTGTAAGATTTATACATATTTGAAACTCTGCCCGCTAAATTTCTAGCAACGCAGGATATGATATTCAAACTTGGGAGAATAGTGAGTTCATCAAGAGTTTGGTAATAAGAGTAAGTTTTTAAAAATCGGCTCAACACAGGGATATCAATAGTTTTGGTGACAATTTATCCTGCGACTTTTAGAATAGCAATCAAGCATTTGAAACTGTGGTTAAAAAGTCTAATACTTATAAATTTCCATATAAGAAGCCTGGCATTAATAAAATCCAAACAGGACGTGACGTGACATCTTATACAATGACCTACAATTTTGTTTTTTTATCAGTACAGTTTCAATTTTTTTTTTTTTCAAATATAAATTTTTTCAACAAACTGTTTAATAGAACAGCTTGTGCGGTTAAAAATTTTATGGGTGTTGTAATGCATCTCTAGCAAAGGGCCTGTTCGGAAATACATCCCTGCGCCGCTTCTGATGCTCATGTGTGATTAGTTTGCTCAGCTGATACAAAACAGCATATGCAGTGTTACCAGCCGTTGAGTTTCAGAACGTATGCGGCGCAGTGATGTATTTCCGAACAGGCCCAAAGCTGTAATAATAACATAGTCGGTATTCAGTGTTTGCTGCAAATGGTCTTGCAAAAGTGTAAATGCAATATGTTGTAGTTTTTTTATGATGTCTGACTCTGCAACTTTGCATGTTTTGCTGCTCCCCTAACACTAAGTTCTGGCACAATGCATTGCATAAGTAGGGGCCTTCGACTACGTGCAGGTCTTCACAAAAAAAAAAAATTATTACCAATTACACTTTTGCGAGGCCAAAATACCGGAACACACCCATAGCCTTTTTTGGACCACCTTATTTCTGTTGCCAGTTTTTTTTTTTTATTTTGAAAGCATAATAGCAGAACTAGCTTTATTATTTTTAATTCTCTTTCGTTTTTTCACAAAAAAAAACAAAGACAAAAATTGTTTAACCACATGACAAAAACAGCAATAGACGAGAATGATGGCTATGAAGGGTATCATTTGCATAATAAGAGGACAAACTTAAAAGTAGTTTCTCAAGTTTTTTGAGAGATCTTCAACACAAATTTTATTCGGCTCTCTGGGTACATTTGAGCTTTAAGTCTTTGTCGACTTGTGAGAAACTGAGCTTGAAAAATATGAATGAGCGTTTTTAAGTGAATTTTCAGACTGGCTTAAAACAACTTAGCCAAGTATGACTCAATAACTAAGAATACAGGAAAAAAAAGCTGACATGAGCACCTAGAATTTATAATAACCAAGTGTCTCTGAGTGTGGTTATCTAGAGACAAATGTATATATGTGACTTGCATGCTAGGGAGTATGTGTGTGTATCTGTGTATGTGCCTAAATGTTCATGAGAGTTTTTCAGTTATTTTTGAAAAATAAGAAAATACAAAAAAAAGTAATGAAAAAAAAAACAGCACACAGGTAATATAAACCTTTAGCCTGTGAATCTTGAGCATACAAATATTTTGTTTTGTTGCTACGTACAATGTAGATGCTGTTTTAGTTATTGTTGTTCTTGCTCACAAAGATCTGGGAAGCTATTCTTTACTTAGTTCTTAACATTTATGACATACAAGGGTTTCAGTTTTCTTTTAACTTGGCTGCCTCAAAGCAAATCATCATCATCAACATCATCGTAATATTTGTACAACTTGAGTTGAGTATAGATTTCACAAAGTATAGTTTTTATTCATACTTTTCGTTTGAAAAACATACATACATACATACATACATATAAACCGTTGATTGTTGTAAAAGAACCATAAGGTGGTAGATAAACGAGGATGTGACAACATAAGAAACCAAGGACTTTTTGCAATGATGAAATATTAAATGTATTCCGAAGCGGAAATAAAGCGGCAACTATCGTAAAAAGATGTGTTCACATTTGATAGTAAATCGCTTTATCTCAAACGGTTCTTTTGGCGAAGAACGATGAAGACCTTGCGGAGAGTAACAATTGAACTAGAGAATCCTGTTACACGCCTCCCATCCATAGCGTATGGATGGACGTAATTCAGGACGATCGTGGACATAGTTTCAAATGAAGGTTCTGTGGTGGTACGCAAAGGAAGTATGAATGCCATAATATCATACTAAGAAAACTCAATCAAATTCAAGTTCTAACCTAAACAACCATAATAGATCTCAGAGATCTACTTATCTTACAACAGGGTAATAAGCTAACTGGAAGATCTTTGCCCTGGGAGTGTACGAGATGCAATAAAAAACTTCGAATTATTGCGTTAATTATAAAGCAACTCAAAAACATCAGTATATTTGCGATACGAGATGCAGAAATGTGCGATTGTTCTGTCTATTATTTGAGTATCCTTCAGGGATCACTTGCTTGCCGTGGTTTAAGCCTTAATTATGGGTTCAGTCTAATAATAAGATTAGTGTTCGTAGTGCTCAATCAACGTGGAAGCTAAAGTTGCCGGGAGCTCTATTTATTCATAATGATGTTTGGGCGTGGATCTGTTTGTCCAATTGGGATGCAAGATTAGTGCCAGACGTATTGTGTTCTCCCTGAGATTTTTTAATCTTTTCGGTTTTAATTTACAATTGTAGAATTTTATTCTCTACATCTTTTAGATATAAAACTATTGAACTGTTGCTTTGCTTTCTTGCACTCTTCTCTTCTCTTTATTATACAGACATACGAATCATTCATCATTCAACTGAATCATAATTGTTTCTTTTTATATTTATTTCTTTTCAACGGACAACTACAAAGTAAAGTATTGTAAATTGATTTTGAAAGGAATTTTGTGGGAGAACTTGTTTTAAATATGTATGAAAGAATTTATGAAGTAATTTTTTGTTTTCTCACAGTTAATATCTACACAATGAATGCTCACAGAGTTGTGTCATAAATGAAACCCTTAATGCACTAATTTACAAAAGTCAATCTTAAATATTTATTTGTGTGGAAATAAAAGGTTTAAATTTTGTGAAGCGAAATGCTGAAGGTCTATAGGAACAAGACGAGGGGACTGAAAGGAAGAAAGAGATAGAAAATTTGTAAATAGAATTTAACATGAAACTATTGAGCATTAAAAAATTGCCAAACTTACAATTCGAGAATTATAATTTTTGTTAGATTAATCCTTTAGCTTTCTATGTCTTTTTACTAATTTTTAATATATTTAACATCGTCAGTCTATTCTTTTATAATTTTTTACATTTTTCTTCTTGCATATTTGCATAAAAAGACAAATATTTTTCTACATATTTTTATTGCATTAATCTGCATGCATAAATATTTAAAGAACTTTCAACATAAAACTGATGAAAACAAAAAAACTAATAAAGAGTGTAAGATGACAACAGTCTTACATTTGCATAAATAAATACTAAAAAAAAAAGTCTCAAGAAAATGAATTTTATTTACTCTCAAGAAAGTGTCATACGAAAAGTCATGCGTAAAGGAAGGTGTGGCGCCAATACAAAATACAGGAATATTATTTACTTGCAACATGGGATTTGCATAAGATGAATTTCCAAGATATTTACAAATACTCGTAAACATTCATAAATATAATTTTCATAATTATGAAGCAGGAGTGACAAGGAAATATGAAGGTGGGTGTGAATAAAACAAAAAAAAAACATGTAAAATTATGCGGGTTTTTTTGTAAAGATTTAAAATTCATTACTTTTTTTTTTTTTTTTTTTTTTGCCAACACAAAGTAAACAATGTAATTATTTTTAAAAAATAATGGAATTTACTCCCTACCCAGAAAAAAAAAACTTACAAGAGATGTTAACATCACGTTTGAAAAGTTTTAAAACTTCTGGCATATTTTTAGTTTTTCAATTATCATTTTATGTTTTAAGAGTTTTTCATACGATTTTAAAAAATATGCAAACATGATGGATGCAGGTGGCTACGGAAGCTGCCTGTCTAGGTAACGCGGCTAATAAAGATTCATACCGTACGGAAGTTTCTGTGCAAGCAGCGTGGAAGGCCTCTCACTCACATCCCGGATTACAAAAGACTATTCACTTTCGGAGGTCCTTCTAGCATCAGTTCTGTAAATGATTAACATGATAGACCCCATTTTGGAGCCAGCTAACTGAATGTGGACTATTACTTGCTCCTAAACCTTCTCGGTCAACCAAATGAAATATTCTTAAATAAAGCTTAGAACATGGATGTATTCTCACTGACTATAGAGAGGTGGCCGCTTTATTTACTCCAAACGCAGAAAAGATAAACCACAACACAAGCACAAAGCAAAACTGTCAATCTTTTTTGTTAAACACATTGACCAGTACTGGTTTATACTCTTATATATTTCAGGGGACTTCTATTGCCAGAAATTGTTTTCGTGTCACAGCAGGCCAGCCCTCCGCAAGGGAAGTCTGTGAAAACTTAGATGCACCATTGAGGATATCATTGCAAAACACTAGATATAAAAAGGGACTTTGAAAAATTTGGGTATATCCTGGAATGGGTGAATGTTCTGTTCATAAAGTGGACTAGGACCACAATTTGAAATATGGATATGATTACAAAGAGGAATTTACCGATGAGAGGCACGCACTGTCTACTTTCTATCATTTTCCCACTGAATGAAGGTGACACTACAGTTGCGGCCTATGCAGATGAGTACTCCCTGCCAGAGTTAAATTTAGGGCCAAGGATTAGTGAACCACCATCGAATTGACACTCAATACAATCCTGGAAATTGGAGTACATAATTTTCAGCTGCAAACGTGTTAAAGAGATTTAGGAAAAGATGGAAGTTTACATTAAATGAATATGGCGGTGAAGCGACTCATTCTCGCCTACAAATAACTTGGCTAGTCCATGGGACCAAGGCAATGGATAGCGACTGTATGACGTTTTATCAGTCTACGAATCGTAATAGATCATGTCTTGACATGCCAACTACGGAAGACTTAAAAGGGAATTTATGTATATGCTCCAGATAATGCATTTATATTTCCCTTTCCAAAGTTGGTTTAAATATCTAATAACTCCAATATGTTCAATGTAAAGAGAATATCTTAAATTCCGTCTGTTTAATTTAAAACTTCCCCCTTGAAAATCTTTAGCACGTTTGTGCATGTTTTCCAGCAGTTTAACTTTTACTTGTTCGTGTTGCGTTGCTAAACATTCAAAAGAATCCTTTTGCTGCTTAAGTTAGAGTATTTTTTTTTTTGTTTTTCTCTTAAAAATTTCTCATAATTTTTCCCTGAAAGTTGGCGTATCTATAAAAGATTGAAATATATGCTAAAGTTCTTTGGAAACTCTTATGTTTTCTTCTCTATTTCTTAACCCCGCTCTCCCCTTCATAAACAGTATTTGTTAGGTGTCTTAGAGCCAAGTGTTTGTTTCACATTTATTTTATTAATTTTAACTTTTTTTTGTTTGTTTTTTTTTCCAAGAATCAACAAAAGAAAAAGTAAAAAACGAAGTGAAAGAAAATATATTCCAGAAAAAAAATGTATATAAATTTATAAACTTTGTACGTGATGGCTCATCGAAAAGAAAAGAAAAATAATTTTAACCTGCCTCAACTTAACTGAATTTTTACGTTGGCTTTAGTGTGATAGGAAACTTCAAATATTATAAAAAATAAAATTATTGTTTTATCTGTATGTATGCGTACATATGAGAGTATAAAAATTTTAACACACAAACAGATTTTAAGAGGAAAAAAAAACGACTTATAAAAAAATTATATTTTAGTAGAAAACATAAGTATTAAGGAAGTTCACTGATACCACATCAACAGTTTTTAAAAGATCGCAACAAATATTGTAGGTAATCATCTGCGAGGGGATAGAGAAAATTAGTGAAGTCGCTAGAATACACAAACTATTGTCTACAGATCATTTGGCAACACAGATCCCGCTACGAGTAGTTTTTGCGAATCTTTTAATATGCTCATGTCTGAAAATATATCCACTAACCAACCACATCAATACAACTCTTCGTTTATCGTCGGTGAACAGAAAAGTAAATCAATTAATAAATTGCCCGCTAATACAGCTTAAGAAAGCTAATCCTTCTAAATTTCTATCTTCTCTAATCTATACCTCTCCCTGAGATCCGGCACAATGTACTGCATATGTAGGGGACATCCCTACCAACAGGCGGCCGCATCAGTAAAACACTCAGTGAGAATAATATAGCATGAACGATTCGACATAAGTTTTTCCTTTGCAGTGATCCTGCGTAGTTAAAAGGAATTTCCTTCATCCACCAGACTGCCATGGCCCTCAATACAAAATATTTGAATGGAAATCAAAGTTCTCTTTATATAAACTACAATTGCATGAAGGATTACAGTATCATTAAATTCTCACTGTATTTGAATTAAAATACTGGAAATAAAGGGTGTTTTTTATAGAGTGTCACAACTTTGTTTGGCATCACTGCTTTATATGAGCACCCAGTTAACAGCTGGTAGTTGCTTTTTGTTTAGTTTGCTTTGAAATTTCATTATGAATCGATTTACACCAGAGCAACGCGTGCAAATTGTTGAAATTTTTAATAATTGAGGGTGGTGTTGGCTGAAGTGGTTAGCGCGTTGACTATTTAGCAAACAATGACTTGGGGCCTGGGTTCAAACCCTGGCCAGAGCAAGTCAATCAACTTCATTAATTTTTCTAATGTGCATTAGTGAGACATTCTATTAATTGTTGTCAGACTATTTAAGTGATGAAGGCATAGCACTGGTCACTAAAAAACTGTTCCGACAGCGATTAATGCTATCCAAGCTAATGTATACAACCGTTTCATTGATATTAAAAATATATTTCAATCATCAGTTTATATGTAGAAGCAGTGAACTCGCACACTAAACGGTCACAACTCAATATTTTTTGATTTCATAATTCATTTCACAGAGCGGATCTCTAAAACCGTTTAAATTTATTTTCAATTATCGCCTTCTTTAACTGGGAAAATATCTATATACACGTTGATTACAAAGCAAAGTTAGGATCTGGGTTCAAACCCTGATCAGATCAAGTCAATCAACATTATAAATTGCTTTAGTTTGACATTGTAGTAATTGTTGTTGGGACTGTTTAAGTGATAAAGGCATAGATAGCACTGGTCCCTAAACACTGTTCCACGATTGAACGGGCAATAGCAGAGTTATAAAAGAATTAAGCATTCTTCTACATTTTCACCATCTAACCTCTTTACCCTATTCCTTTCTCCCCTGTTCATGCACAATCCATGGCCTGAGTGCTGGTGCGACAAAATACAAGTAGCTGACAGCTGCAAATTGCGGGAAATAGTCCTTAAGTATCTTTCTTCATGGGGGTTCTAATAAGACAAGAGTTGTACGCACTGAGACTGCTGTAGGAACTGTATAGAAAAGTAAACAAAGAAATTAATAGCACTTTTACTATTTAGTTGTGAGCTACGTTAGGAGCCTCTCAGTGCTGGTAAGTGTAACTCTCTGAATAACATCTATACATTTTTACACAAAGCAAATTATATTTTTGCAAATAAAATTATTTGGAAATTTTTGCCAAAGGATATTGGGGTAGAACGGGCACTAGGCATCCAAATAAACTTTGTAAAATTTTTTAAAATTTAGACTAAAACGTATACTGTGAACGGCCCTAATACAACATGTCTTTTAGCCAGTCTTTTATCAAAGATAATAAAAAATTATTAAGGCAAGACGCGTTTGTTTTTGTTTTTTTTTTTCTTTTTTGTTTCAGTTATTGTTGACTGGTTGGTTGTACATCTATTATGTGTTATTTCTTCTATTGCTACTTCATTCATACACACTTACAGACAGACATATGTATGTATGTATGTACATACTTTTATAAGTATGTACATATTTGTAGAATTTCTTAGCCCTGTCCTTCTGGCGTATCTTTCGCTCTATTCATGTTATTAATTCAGAATGCATATCACATATTCAGATGTGTTTACAACAAATCTTTATTACTTTTACATATTACAATAACTATAACTACGGTAGCCAAATACATATGTATACGAGTACATACATACACTAGGTAATCTTCTTCTAAATAGTACAGCAACAAAGCAATTGAAATGACAAAACAATGAAGTCTTCTTGTCTTACAATACATTTTCAAAGCAACATTGTATTTTAGACAGTTATTTTAGCAGTTATTTTCTATTAAATAGAAAATATATATAAAACTATTTCAAGGTGTGGTTAGAGATGGTTTTTTGGGCCTATAAATATGTATCTATGGATGTTATAAGAATATTTTAAATTTAAAATGCATATGTAAGTGTGTAAGAATTTCTGTACTTTTGTACATGATGAAAGCTATTTAAATTGATGGTGACTATTCTTAAGGAATATTGCGATATGAACCCTTGGAACCGCCCCGTATAATCACTCTGGATTAAAAAAAAACATTTGTTATCGTAATTTTTTTAAATATTTGCTCAAACGTTAATATTTCTTGGGTTTATGTGTACACATTCTTTCGTTATATTTCTCCGAATAGTTGAAGCAACACACAATAATATTTATGTATGCATGTACGAGTATGTATATGCTGGAGTGCCATATTTTTAACTGTCGAATTTTTCTTACATGCATATTTTTTGCTTAAATATTTTTTAATATTTTTTTATTGCTCATATTTGAATGGTTAACTATTTTACAAATACCAGAGAAGAACCAGGGCGGTGGCCTTATCAGCCTAAGTCATCATCAGCTGTGCAACCTTGATCTGTCAGAAACTGACGTATATTGAGAAGTTAGATTAGATTCCTGTATATACGAGTATATTTCCAAAAGAAAATTTTTGCATTTGCTTTGACAGTTGGAGGAAAATTTAGCGGCGAATGTTATTGTTGTAGGGATAAGGCTAACTGCTATGAATTCACCTTAAGAAGAACTTAAAAAATTTATTGCTGCGTACGGTACTACAGAGAATTCATTTTGAGTTTGTTTGTCATTTTGAAATTATTTGTGTTTCGTCTGCTACGAAAAATGTAAAGTAGTTTTCAAGTATAAAATATTTTTTTCCATATATGGGTACATCCATTCTGGCATGACGTTACATTTTTAATTATCATTGTGAAGGTTAAATTGTAAACTATAAAACCTTAGACACGAACCATAGAATTTAACAGAGCTCTGTTGACATAATGAGTGCATTGAAAATTTATTTTTTATTGGAAGAAGTCAACGTGGGCGGAAAAAAATTATTGTGGACAATGTAGCATTCTATAATTGGATTTTCTAACAGTTTGAATTTTACCGAATTAAATTCGATTTATAAATTTTTTAGAAATGTTGATTCTATACGGGATGACCACATTTTTTTGGGAAGTACTTAATGCAGGCGGAAACAAAATTATTGGGTTTTGTGGACGGGGATAGCTCTTTACAAGAGCCTACAATTGGATTTTTTGTAACAATTTCGAGTTTTACCGAGCAATGTTAACCTAATAATAGAGCTCTGTTAAGTTATGTGATTCGTGTCTAGGGTGTTTTATATTTTAGAATTTAAGTTCAAATAAATTTTTTAACAGACTTCCAAGAAGAAGGAAGAAGGCTATCAACAATTCGTCTGTCCTTTGTTTTTTTATTTTTGGCAGGTCCCATAAGTTTTTTTCTAAAGCGTTGGGCAAGTGGTTCCCCTTAAATATGGATTATCGGCTTAGAGCTCAATTTATGGACTGATTTTTATAATTAAATTTGTTTTTGTTTAATCGGTTTTCTTTTCGGTTTGAAAAATCTGGGTATATGATGCCTTCCCAAAATGTAGATTATCGCATAACGCCATCAAAAATGAATTACATTTTACAAAATTTCTAAAAACCTAATTTTTAAATCCTGCTATTTGCATATGCAATATAAAAAAATCTATTATAAAAAATAATCTTGTTGTAAAATTTTTGTGATCACTATTTAAAATTTCATTTCAATTTAATTACTTTTTCAAAATGTAATAATTTGCTGGTTTAACTTTTAAAATGAACAATTAGATTAGCCTCAACCGTCTACCAGTCAGCAACAATATTCAAACGTATTGAAATCAAACGCGACTATTGCTCAGCAACAACCTAATAATAAATTTTCATACGCTAACATTTTAAAAAGTAACCACAATACAGCGCAAAAACCGGTACCAGTAAGCGAAGCTCCAGGGTCTAATTTTAGCCGTATTGAAGCCTCAATTGAGAGCTTAATACAAACAGTAAATACTTTTACTCTCAACATGTCCTGTATGATGCAGGAAATGTTGAAAATGCAGTCTACTTTGTTGCAGGCTGTATTAACCAAACCATGAACTTGAAAATATGTTTTTGGAACGCAAACGGCATCTGCCAACATAAAAATGAAATAGAATATTTTCTTCTGGATAAACAAATCGATGTTATGCTTATCTCAGAAACTCATTTGACGTCTCGAAGCTATTTTAGAATTAGTGGATATAATTTCTACGACACCAAGGATCCTCGAGGTAGAGCTTGTGGTGGCTCGGGAATTCTAATAAAAACGCGAATAAAACACTACCTGTTAAATGAATTTTGTGAAGATTACCTTCAAGCAACAAACATCTGCATTGAAAATTTTTATCAAAAACTTGTGATATCATCTGTTTATTCTCCTCCCAGGTTTTCAATTTCAGAGAGTCAATATACCGCATTTTATTCAACACTGGGGTCCCGTTTTCTAGCAGCTGGCGACTACAATGCTAAACACACATTTTGGGGTTCACGTTTAATCAGTCCCAAGGGTCGTGTTTTGTTTGACACAATTTCAAAAATGGGCTTTAATGTAGTTTCAAGTGGTCAGCCAACATATTGGCCAACGGATCGACAAAAAATTCCTGATATTATCGACTTTGGAGTTATGAAAGGTGTGCCCAGCGAAATGATTGAAGTTGAAGCATCATTGGATTTATCTTCAGATCACTCGCCTACTATTATCACTATTTACTCACACACAACTGCAACATCAACATGCGATTTACCGCTGACATCTGCACGTATTAACTGGCTGAAATACAAAAAATATTTGAGTGCTCATTGCACGGAAAATATGCTGTTGAGAACACCTACTGACATAGAAAATTCTATTAGGTTGTTTGAAGCACATGTTAATCAAGCTGCTCTTAATGCTTCTTCAAATCAACCAAATCAACAAGTAAGATTCAACAACATTTCTTCTGTAGATATAGAAAGGCTATTGACTGAAAAACGGAGAGCGCGACGAGAATGGCAACGTTACAGATCCCCCCAGCTAAAGTTAAGGCTAAAGGAATGCACCAAACAGCTCAGAAAAGTTTTACAAACACAAAAAACAGCTTCGCTGCAAAAATTTCTTCAAGAACTCGATGCAACACCACAAACAGATTATTCGCTATGGCGTGCAGCTAGAGGACTTAAAAGGCCAGTGATTTGCAAACCTCCGTTACGAGATTCGAATGGTGACTGGGCAAGAACTGATGCTGAAAAAGGTGCTCTTTTTGTTAAGCACTTAGAAAATGTACTTACACCGAATATTTCTACTGATATTGTTGAACTGCCACCAGTCATCTCTTTACCAGAAATACCGTTAAGATTTAACATTGTGGAGATTGAAAAGGCCATCACTAGTCTTAACACCAAAAAAGCCCCAGGTGTCGACAAAATAAGCAACAAAATGCTTCAACAACTGCCTTATATTGCAAAAAGAATTATACTATTCATTTTTAATAGTATTCTACGGCTGCAATACTATCCTGCAGAATGGAAGGTTTCGATGATTATTATGATACCAAAGCCCGGCAAGGATCATACGAAGGTTGAATCCTATCGGCCTATTAGTTTATTGCCCAACATTTCAAAACTATTTGAAAAGCTGTATATGAGCAAGCTGATGCCTATAGTGACTAGAAGCGGATGCATTCCAGATCATCAATTCGGTTTTCGCAGACAACATAGCACAATTGAACAAACTCACAGACTTGTGAATGTTATCAGAGACACTTTCGAAAAGAAGAAATATTGCTCTGCGCTCTTTATAGATGTTTCTCAAGCTTTCGATAAAGTATGGCACGAAGGTCTTATACATAAATTAACGCAAAATCTACCCGCAAACATTGTTAGGCTTTTAATAAGCTACCTAAGTGAACGAAAATTTGTAGTTAGGGAAGGCAATTTCTTAAGCCCACCGCAGTCGATCGAAGCCGGAGTTCCCCAAGGCAGTATCTTCGGTCCATTACTTTATTTAATATATGCCTCTGACTTACCGTTAAGCAATAACATTCATACATCAACATTTGCCGATGATACAACTTTTCTAAGCGTTCACGAAAATCCTGTAGAAGCTTCCCGCAATTTACAAGGGTATATATCCAAATTGCAAAATTGGCTCAAACAATGGCGTATTAAAGTTAACGAGCAGAAATGTGTGCACGTAACTTTTACGTTGCGCAAGGAAACATGCCCGCCTATAAAAATTAACACCGAGACCATACCGCAACACACTGTTGTCAAATATCTAGGCGTTGATCTTGATCGTCGTTTAACATGGAAATCGCATATAGACGCAAAGTTAATACAAATGAAATTAAAAGCAGCCCAAATGAATTGGCTTATTGGAAGAAATTCTATACTAAGCCTAGACTGTAAACTACTATTATACAACGCGATCCTGAAACCAATATGGTTCTATGGAATCCAGTTATGGGGCACTGCCTCAGCATCAAATGTCGAAAAAATTCAAAGGCGACAAAATAAAATTCTACGTACAATTACATCAGCTCCCTGGTATGTCAGAAATCATCGGATTCATAAAGACCTAGATGTTCCGTTGGTGAAGACAGTATTTTCAATAAACGCTAAAAAATATATAAAAAAACTTGAGGTGCACCCAAATGTACTTGCGCGCAATATTTTAAATTATAGAGGCCACACCCGGCTGAAAAGGAGGGATACTCTTTTTCTCAGCCGTACACGAGAGATGTAAAACAACATAAATTAACCGTTGAAATTAAAAATTTTGTTTAGCATTGGCTAAACTTATATTTAATATTTTTTTAGATTTAAGATTTGAAAAACTTATTGATAATTCAATTTTAATAATTAAAGATTCAATAAATAATAAAATTATCAAAAAAAAAAAAAAAAAAAAAAAAAAAAAAAAAAGATTAGCCTTAAGACCTAAAGACACTCAACAGACTAACAAAAGATATTTAAACCCAAAATGTACACACAAACAACAAAAACACAAGCAATTAGTGGAGAGAAAATCAAATAGGAAATAATAAAGAAATAAAAGGCTTAAGATAAATAAATGGCCTTTGAAATGCGAGTAGAAAACCAAACAAATGCAGATTAAAACAATAAAAGTATGGTTGTACTCAAAACAAAAAAACACTCTTAAATTGTGATAAAATGCAGTTTTTCTCTGTTGCCATTGTGTAGATTAAACCAACTATTATTGCCTGGAAAACTTCTCGGTCACAATAATATCGTAACAAACTTTTCTACAATCTCTTGCACCACTGTGTCTTGTTTAAACTCTGCAATAAATATTGGCATACTTTAAGGCGCAAGATATAATTTCATAGAAATGCTTTTGTAAAGTGTGATTTTACAAAACTCTGAGACTTTTTACATGTAAGCGCATGCATTCATGTGCACGTGTGCGAAGATAAATCTGTAGCAATGAGGAAAAATTGCTTAAGTCGAGATAAGCTAATTTTATTCTCTATATTCAAAAGTATCACTAAGCATAGTTTTATTTATATTCAACGATTTTTCTTTTTCTAAAACAATTATCTCATCCTAATTATATTATAATGGTGAAAGTTTGTATGTTTGGATATTTGTGCCACTATAACGCGAAAACCACTCAATGAATTTGGATTAAATTTGATAGATTTACAGCATGTGTCCCAGATTAACAACACATAGGGTATCTTTTAAGGAGTAAAAACGGTCAAATGGGTATTTTTGGTACTTTTTTACTCCAGCTACTTTTTTCTTGAGAACTTTACGTAATTGTTTTGGATTAAATTTATTAGACGAATAAAGTGTGACAAAGATTAAAATATAGAGTACTTTTTTAAGGGGTAAAAATGGGAAATTTGGTAGTTTTGGTACTTTTTATTTTTGTACAAATATTTTATAAATTTTTTTATTAGTCAACAAACTCTCTAGAAGATGAAATGAGAAATACGTTGTACTTTTGGTAGTTTTGGTACTTTAGCTAAGGCACTTTTGATACTTTTTTACGCCTGGTACTTTTTTTTCTTAAAAACTTCTCCTAATGGATTTGAATGAAATTTGGTAGTTGAATAGTATGTGACGCAGATTAAAATATAGAATACTTTTTAAGGGGTAAAAACGGGACAAACTGATGGTTTTGGTACTAATTGCTTTTATACTAATATTTTACAACTTTTTTATAAGTTAACATAATTTGTGGAAGCTAAGATTAGAAATATATGGTACTTTCGTTTTTTTTAGTTAAAGCACTTTGGTACTTTTAAACTTTTGGTACTTTTTCTCTAGAGAAATTCTCTTAATGGTTTTGCATGAAATTTAATAGACGAATAGCATGTGGCCCAGATTGACAAATAGAGTACTTTTTCAGTAGTAAAAACAAAGGACAAATTGATACTATTGGTAGTAGTATTGGTACTCTTTTTTAAGGTATTTTTTTTACAATAACATACAGTTTTCTTTCTTAGGGGTAATATGAGAAAGAAAAGCTGGTACTTTTGTTGAAAAATGAAATTCTCGATTAGTATGGATACTTGGCTACAATTTCAATTTCTTCAAATGATTTTAAATGTACCCAAATTTACTACATTTGCGATAATTCATGGGCTTCATCCTTGTAAAAACAAAAAGGTGAGTAAAAAAAATCAATAAAAAAATTACTTTTGCAACATAATCACTTTTCAATTTAAACACAATATTTACTGCAAACAATTTATTTTAATCCTTTATTTATTCTAGATAAATGCATATTTATATGCATAAAACTTTTACTCCAAATGTGTGAATGGGAATATAAGTTTTGCTTGTTTTCGTTAAATACATTTATGAGGTCAATAGCAAATATTTGTGTTTAATGGAAATAAAAAGTTATTTTCAATACGAGTGAGTATTTACCAAATTTTCAAATATGTTTTTTATTGCATTTCATGTTTTAACTATTGGTTTGGGTGTTTGCTAATCCACAAACAAATACTAACAAGTGCAACAACATATTTACACTCTCACCACGTGAACCGCTTGCTACTCTTCATAACCGTTTAAGCACTTGTTTGTTTTTTTTTACTATAGAATTAAGGACACACACACGTTTGACCCTTGCATTCAGCAACGTACTCGCAATCGGACTCACACTTTCAATTCCCGCTTTATTTACCACTATTCGTATTACAACAACAAAAGGGAAGGAAGGAAAAATTTTTATTGTAACCAAAAAAGCAAATGGTGTGAAAATTAGCAATAACGAAATAATAAGAAGAATTTTGACACTGTCATAAATCCTCTACCACCACCCATTCACTATTCCATACAGTTTGTTTTTTTTTCTGCTTTCTTTTGTTCTCTGGCATTCATATATAGTGCTTTATTATTCTGCTGGGAAATTTTGTTATTAAACAATTTCCTTTTCTCTTTTTAAATGCCAATTCAAGTATGAAATTGGAAAATTTTTCAAACACCAGACGGTAAATGAACATTTTTCTCTGCATACAATATTGATGGCAGATTTTTGCCATGAATTTTTTAAAAACTCACATGTTTTTTTGTTGATCATGTGTATGAAGAGGTAAATTAATATTATATGCAAGCATATTAAGGTGGAGAAGAAACGTAATCTTGTTGAACCCAACAAGATCTGAAAGTGCTGAAGGATAATTTGGGCATTTAAAATAAAGTAGACGTTTCACGCGAGTGACGGAAAAAATGCATTGGAATGAACTGGGATGTTCATTTAAAATTATTGTATACAAATTGCTAACATTCGCACCAAAATAAGCAATAAATTAATTTACATTTTATAATCGATTAAAAATTACCGGTTATTTTTTATTCGGTTCCACATAAAGTGTTTCCTTTCAAACTCAATAAATCAATTTACATTTTTTAATCGATTAAAGTATTTTTTTTTTGTTATTCGGCTTCACATAGTATCAAACTCAATGAATCAATTTACATTTTATAACCGATTAAAAAATACCGGTTATTTTTTATTCGGCTCCACATAAAGTGTTTCCATACAAAATAAATAAATAAATTTACATTTTATAATCGATTAAAGAAAGAATTGGTTTTTTATTCGGCTCCACATTAAGTGTTTCTTTTCAAACTGAATAAATTAATTTAAATTTTGTAATCGATTAAAGAAAATACCGGTATTTTTTTTTATTCGGCACCACATAAACTGTTTCCATTCAAAATCATTAAATCAATTTAGATTTTATAATCGATTAAAAAATACCGATTAAATTTTATTCGGCAAATTATATAATTCGACTTCAAAGTTCACTAGTCTGCTTTTATTTTTATTTTGTATTCGATTTTATATGAATGATTAATTTAATTGACATCTACATGAATCGGTTTCGTTTTAGGCGATGCTCAAAATTTATTATTATAATTTTTGCTTATTTTATACCGATTAAAATACCGATTAATTTTTTGTTTTAGTACAAATTGACTACATCATTTTGATTCCGATATAAAATGGAATTCAACTATGAAATCTTTTTTCATCGAAATATGTGAATTCTTTTAATCGATTATCCATAACAAGAAATTAATAGATTTTATTCGATTTTAAATGAATGACATTTTCCTTTAATTTCTATACGCTTATTTATTTTAATCGAAAGAAGAAAAATTATGCGATTAGTAAATAACCAAGAGAGGAAGAGAACCTGTTACAAAACAAATCACGTTACACTGTTTTTTCGTTTCGAGACGAAAACTCTTCGAAGTTGCATGTTATTTGCATTAAAATTCGAAAGACTTAGTTTTCGATTTTGAAAAACATACGAGTAGGCCCGCTGTTTGGCAAGGACTAGCAAACGGTTCGATTTCTGCAACATTATTTAAGAAGCACCTGCCACTTTTACCATTTATGATTTCATTTTTCATATTTAATTTTTTTGTTTAGTTTTTCCTCAACACCAGGCGGGTTATTCGAATCGAAAGCAAATGCATTCAAATTTCAATGTAAATGAGATACAAATTCGAACACTTTTCTTTTCGAATTGAGTTACAGAGTAACCCCCAAGTACTGTTTCTCTGAGGGATTTTGTAAATTTTGGAAAAACTAAAAATAGCGTGCGTTTGGAAATTTTAAACCACGCGCAAAAAAAGTGGGCGTTTAATAATATCTATTTTTATATAAATTTTTTTTATATTTTCTACAATTAAAAGATTTATTCAAAAAACATAAAAATTTTTCGAAATGAAAAAATTAAAAAAAAAAACTTTATTTATTTAAAAATGCTTTCATTGCAAAATATCTTTTAATTTTTTGGTAGAACTTCTATCAATCGAAACTATAAATTCTCTTTCCTTTCTCTGCTACATAATTTTTTTTGTCTACATTTCTTGTTTTAATTAAAAATAATTTCCTTCCCATATTGTTTTAATTTTTAATGAAAGTTTAATTAATGATCTTTTAAGTCTTAAATGTTTTCTTTTAGTAAAACTTTAGTTTCTTTAAAGCAAATAAAAAAAAATAGTGGAAAGATTTGCCATAAATCCACCTGAACAATGCAATTTCGCATCGGTGTTGGCTGGCTGGCTTGCTTTTCACAATACATTCTGTTTTTTTATAATTATTCGTTTTCAAATAAAATAGAAAAGAAAGAAATTTTTTTGTGACAAAAAGTGACAAGTTGCATCCCGTTGTAAAGTCTCCAACATCATCAGTGTCAACATTAAGCCCGGTTATTTACAACAAAGAGTGGTATTTGCAATGCAAAGGGGAGATCAATTGCTTGCTGTGTATGAGTGTGCGATTGTGTGTTTGTGTTTGTGCTGTAGTTTTTGTAGTTAAGGTCAATATAATACTAGAGAAAAATGCATCATTGTTTTATCATGTGCATCATCATTTTTGGTGTGATGCTGATGTTCGTTGTTATTGTTTTTGGCCACCAAAAAACACTTTTAGTATTTAATGGAATTCGTATGCTTTTGTTTTAATGGAGTTATTTTTTTCTTTTCCTTTCTCTGGGATTTTGGTTTTCTTGTTGTTGTTGTCATTCAACACATATTGAAAGTGTCAGCACACAACATGATTAAAGGATGTTGATAAAATATTTAAAAGATTTATACAAACGGCAGGAAGGAAATTTTAAGGGGATTTACGAGTATAAAGAAATTTCTGTATTTTATAGTTTTCTATTTTTTTTCTCTTAAATTAATTTTCTTTTTCACTCACTTGATGTCTTGTCGTAACGTTTGATCGCCCAATAATAATTCAAATCCACCTTTTGATATGCTGCTATTTGGACTATAATTTAATTGTGTTAAATTATTTTTTAAACTATTTGTATTTAATTGTAAAATATCGTCATCGATTTCATCTTCATCATCGTCGGTTAGTAACTGAAATTTAGAAGAAAAAGACAATAATCAAAAAAAGTTAAAGATTAGATGAAAACAGAAATACAAAACTTTTTTTTTGTTGTTGTGAGATCTTCGTTTTTTTTCCAAAGTTTAAATAAAAAATACAAGATCATAATTTCTCTACAAACCGGTTCACTCTGCACATGTTTCTAATAATAGTTTTTTTTTTTTGTATATTTTTAAGATTCGTTTTGTAACGAGATTTAATTTTTTTTTTTTAATTTAAATTTTTATTGAATTGTTTAAATTTTAATCGGATTTTTATAATAAACCGATGATTTTTTCACTTTTATAAGTAACGGCAATATTTTTAAGATTTTAGAAAAAAACTGATAATGTTCTTTGAATTGTAAATAAATTTGTTTTAATTTTATTTAACGGGATTAATGTTAGGGAAAAGTTTATAATATTTTTAATAAAGAATTTCCGATGAGAGATTAAATATGATCGTTAAGAGAGGAAAGAGTTCTGCTTTTTAGCTTTCTATTTTAACCCAAACTACATGCCGTTCACACTTGATGTGCTTATTAATTAGCTAATCAGAAGTTCAAACCCCGGCAATGCAAAGTGGATGGTATAAAGTTTAAACAAATCTCTCTATACCATTTACGAATTATATATTGCTAAAGAAAATTAGTTAACAAAATCTACAAAATTCTGGTGGCCTGGTGTTTTAAAAAAAATCTAAAAATTATTTTTATTTGCTATGCTGCATTTCATTGGTTGCTAATACCGAATTAATTGCATGTTTTTTTATGAAATTGCACCTTCTATATCGCGGTAATCGGTTGATCGATTTTAAGAAAATCTCTTGTAAATGAAAGATCACAACGTCAGCTCTTATGTACTCATTAACTCAGTAATCGTTCGATCTATTCGAATAATTTTTTCAACATACATATATGTATGTAATAAATTTGGACCTTAGGGTTAGGTTAGGTTTCGAGGGCCGTCACATCTGAGACTTGACACACTTGGGTCCGTTAATTCGATCCCTTTTGGGATACCCTACAGCAGACAGGGCTCAGTCAATTGGTTATTAAATTTCCTGTGATTGCCCTGTCGCCGAATCAAACCATCCTGATTGTTGCAAGAAGGAGGATAGGTTGGTTAGCCCCATGTTCGCCAGACTGTCGAGGTCTGGCAGAGTGTTGGAGTAATCGCCCTTATGCTTGTCTTGTATGACATTTACCAAGCCTGAGTAGATTGCGAGTTCTGTGCAGGCTGTAGCGGGGCCAAGTGGACCTGGCGACTCGACAGGTATGCTCTTGTTCCCACCTTTCTTGAGCAAGATTGTATGATTCATGCTGGATAAATCGCTTGCAGTGAGATAGAGTAATGCCAACGAAGTGACATATCATCGAGTTGCTCAATGATGCACCCTTTTTGGCAGTTTCGTCCGCAATATCGTTTCCAGTGCATTCTGAGTGCCCTGGAATCCAGACTAGTGTTACTCTTGAATGTCTCGCTATTTGCGGCATTCGTTTACCACCGTCGATGTAGTGTATACACCATTGATAGCAGCAATGGCCGCTTTGCTGTCGGTAAAAATATGGATGTCTTCCGATATCCTATAATACCTAAGCCATCTTGCCGCTCTTGTAATGGCCAAGACTTCGGCTTGCAGTACGCTACAGCCATCCCGAAGTCTGAATGGAACCTTAACGTTAAAGAAATTTGGACCTTGGCTACACGACCGACCGGAAGGTCAATTTGTTTATTTAAAATTTTTGTTATTTATTCAAAAATTATTCGATTCAAATATTATTCGATTCAAATATTATTCGAATTTTGATTTTCAACAATTTGTAAACATAATGAATACGATTTTCTTTCTTGTATGAAATCTTGAAATGTGGTTCTATGTATGCGTGTGTGTGTAACTACTAACCTCTCTTCTCGGTGGTGGTGGTTGTTGCTGCTGCAGTTGCTGTTGTTGTTGTTCAAGATTATTGGTTGATAAATATAAATCACAATTATTGCTGCTGATAAGATTTGTTGTTGATATTTTTTGTGTATGTGGTGATGTTCCTATTGATGATAATGATGTTGTTACAACTAATGCTGAGGGAATTGTAGTTATCCCGGTTATTAATGATGATGTGGTTGTGTTTACAGATGCTGCTGCTGCTAATGTTAGTGGTGTTGTTGTTGTTGCTGTTAACTGGGCATTTGAGGCAATTGAGTTCGCTAAATTATTACATGTTGTTGTTGTCGTTGATGATGACACTGATGATGATGATGATACTTTCTGTTTCGTATTATTATTTGAATGAAGTAAAGCTGTTGCGGTTGCTGCCGCCGCCGCTAATGAGGAGGCTGTGGCCAGTGATGCTGCTGAAATTTGTGATGCTTTTAAATTATTATTATTGTTATTATTTAGTAGTAAAGGTTGCTGAACAATGGGCTGTTGTTGCAGCAATGCATCCTTGGTCAGACGGGGGGAGGTTAAAGTCTGAGCATCCACATAAATTTTATTGGGCGGGGGCAATTGTAAAGGTGGCGGTATATGATCGTGATAACTTGTAGTTGATGAGCAAGCTGTTGATGCTGTTTTCAAATAATGAACATCCACTGTGGCACTTATGGTACTACTGGTGTGTGATTTTCTTCTACCCAAAGTGGAACTTTGACCAGCTATAGCAGTGTGTGTGCTATTATTAAATGGTGTGGCAACTACTGTGGCCGCTGTAGGCGTAGGTATTTCAGCATGCTTATTTTTATAGTTAATAAAATTTATATTACACAGATTGGCACCTAAAGCAGCCAAATCATCATCATCATCATCTTCTTCCTTGACATTCAAAAACTGTAAACTGTGTGCAATAGTTAATTTTTTGTGTTGCAAGCCGTGGGGTAATTTTGATAAGGGTGTCGCTTGGAATATACTATTATGATTTGTCAATACTGAGGTGGAGGAGGTGTTTGCTATCGCTGTTGCTGCTTGGGTATAATTATTATTATTATTGGCATTTCGATCGGCTGCAGTTGTTGCTACAGAATGTTTGCCAGCAGCTGTGGCTGTTGCCAAATTTATGCTGCCACTGTTTGCTTGTTGCGCTTTAATTGAACTTGCATTAGTCGTCGCAGTGGAGGCTATTGCTATTGCTGTTGGTGTTATTGTTGTTGCACTTATTAGACCAGCTGTTCCCGAGGTCGATGCTGTTGTTAAGGTCGTACTATTGCAGGCCGTATGATTGCTATTGAATGACGTCACATAGATGGGAGAGGCTTCTTTTAGGAAACTTAAATCTTGTTTTTGTGTTGTGGCTGCACCGCTCTTGCTCTGTTGCAACTAGAAAAGATAGAGAGAACAAAAGAATTATATGAATAAAATGCTATTTTATAATCTTTTAATTTGTTTTGAATTTTAATTAAATATGTGTGCTTCACAGCTGTGGTTGAAGAAAAATTTACGAGAAAGCACGTCCAGTGTCTTTAGTTAATTGCAAAAACTTTAATTGCAGCACATCACTAATGACATTTTTTATTGTTCTATTTTTTGCAGGTTTTCAACACCACAAAAATCTACTTCAATTAACGACACCATCATCATTATCCCGTAGCAAGAGGATCTTTTAAGCACAACACAAGAAAACTCCAAAAAATTTATAATCATGCCTTCTAATTTTTCTTAGCAACCAACAAAATTAATTACTTAATTTTGGGGA
This sequence comes from Lypha dubia, assembly GCA_947311025.1. Classification (NCBI taxonomy): domain Eukaryota; kingdom Metazoa; phylum Arthropoda; class Insecta; order Diptera; family Tachinidae; genus Lypha; species Lypha dubia. The sequence continues at coordinate 3,235,702 of OX371262.1, read as the reverse complement.
AAAAGTGTATTTAATTAATGAAGAATACTTTAAAATAAAGAAATATACACCAACAGAAATATACAAATAAGTCCCAGTAACCATTCAAGCCATTCAATATATGATAGGTTTGGAACTTGGCTACATGATGGTCCAACTTTGGCCCGCCCGGTAATTTCCCTTCCCTATCAAATAGCGTAATTAAAAATTTAATACGTTATATCTGTCAAACTAATAGAGCTACAAAATTCAAACCAATATTCGGAAAACCACAGTAATCTATTCGAATTTGAGTTTAAAAATTTTATTAAAAAAAATTTAGCATTTTTTTTTATCAAATTGCACCTGCTATATATTCACAACCGACTGAATGATTTTAATGAAACCTCTTGTGAATGAAAGATAACAACGTCAGTTCAAATATGTATTTTTAAAATACTATATCGCAAACTATATGTAAATATTAAGCAATTTCTAAAAAAATGGGCTTGGAAACTGAAATATGGGACGCATTTATTTCCGTAATTTGTGGAGGGAAATTGCGCGGGACCCTACCAGCTCGACTTGCTACGTTCTGAAAATTAAAATTGACTTTTGATAAGACTTAAATTTTGAGAAAATTTAAATTTTTCTAATTCGTGTCTTTTGTTATTTTTGTACTAAAAAGGTGTTCTAAACGGGGTGTTTCAAAGAATTAAGACACATCATCAAAAGCCCCAAAACTCTTTTTAAATAATTTTTAGAAACAAATTGGCATGTCGCTTCAGGTTTATGCACTAGGTGATATAATCACTTTTAAATTAAGGCTTTCGAAAACATTTATTAAATTTTGCTTAATATAAAATCGTTGTTTTTTTTTAATTTTAATACGTACTCGTACACACCCCACACACTTTTTTTTTTTTGTAAATTTATCTGCGTAAATTCACTGAAAATAATTTTATTTTAAAATTCAAGAGAAACATAAAAGAAAAAAAAACAAAAATAAACCAAGAAATGCATTATTAAATTATGCAAATTTAAGAAAAAAAAAACTGCAAAAGAGCTACGAATGCCAACACACAACTGCGCCACCACATGGATTATGATGCATTTGGGCGCTCTGGAGAGTTAGCAGAAAGACACCAACAGAAATCAAAATATAAACGTAAATTATTTGCATCATTTATGTTTTACAAGATAAATTTCCATCATAAAATATAAAGATTTTTGTAAATACGAAAAATAAAACAAAACGACAACTAATTGAAAGAAACGGAAAAATTATGCAAAGAAAATATCATTGTTGTTTCGTTTCGTTTTTTCTTTTTTGCATAATAAAAACTATAGCAGATGTTTGTTGTATTTTTTGTGCAGACAAATAGAAGTAAAGTTTTTTAAATTAAGTAAAATGAAACGGTGTAGGAAGACGCATTAAAGGCTTTTAAAAATAATTGATATTAAATAAATAAATAAAATGAAGTGAGGGACGATAAAGGGAAATTTAATATCAGCAATTATTATTCAAACTTTTTTTTCTTCATTATTTTAAATTTAAAAAATTTTAAAATAATTCTAATTAATTCAGTGCATTACAAATTATAATTTCAAATTTATCTCCAAAATAATGAAATAAAAATCTTAAAACAAAATAGTATATTTTGTTTTTAAAGCCAAGCTTTTTTGAACAGCTTAAAATATATGCGCCCACTATTACGATTCACAACCAAATTTATAGTTGAGTTTTAGTTATCGAATTTTTATTGTTTAAAACTCAATATGCAATCAGTTTTTCATTTGTTAAGTTGTTGTTAGGTTATATTATGACTTATACCAATAAATTGGTTGTGAATTATAATAAAAAAACGTTTTGTAATTTTACAAAGCAACTTTGTTGGGGTTGTGAATCATAATAGAAACATTAATTAAGGTATCACAAATTATTAGGTCAATTTATTACAATATAATTTTTCACTTAAATTGTTAATTTAATTTAATTAAAATAAAGTCTTGACTAAAAGCAGCAAACTATCCGTTGAAGGGCAAACATACCTATATTCCTTTTTAAAATTTGATTTACTGTGATAATTTAATTACTCAAAATGCAAGACTTCTGAGGCTTGATTTACAATAGCTTGAGTTACAACTGAGCTCTCATTTTTTTATGATTCACAATCATTTTAGTTTCTAAATCATAATACCAGTAACATTTCATCTAAAACAATTAAATGAATGGTTAATGAAAAATTAAGTTGTAATTTATAATAAGAATTTTACAACTAAAACTATCAACTATAAATTTGGTTGTGAATCGTAATTATTATTTTTTATACTCGTATAAACATCAATAACTTTTTCAAGTTCATTTACAATGATTTTGATTGAGGAAAATAAAATTTTGTTAAAAAGAACAATTATGATTAATAAATCAGTAAAACTTAACGAAAGTTTAACTTTAACACTCAAAAGCTGTGGATCACGATGGATCCATATATACCTTAATATAGAAAGCCCCCAACTGGTTTTTATTTTTGTTTTTGCTTATATGGATAACAAAGAGAGTTAGTAACCTATTGAAATATAATAAATACACAATTTGAAAAAAAAACTTTAATGAGTTAGGGCCTTTAAATATTAACGTAACGATTTATGCATACTTTTTATAAAAATATTTCTTATGTAGCAGCACTGAAAAAAAAATTCCAAAAAAAAAGCCGTTTTTTGCGACGGCATATCAATTTTAGTTTGGTTTAAAATGTTTTAAAACTTAATAAGAGTGAGTTTTTAGGATAGAGTTTAAACGTAGTTGCAAACTACGCTTATGGTAATCTGAATATTAATTTAATCGAGTTTAATAGTGTTTGCTGTTTTTACTTGATAGCTTAAATCATGCAAAATGGCCATACTGAAGACTAAAAATTGGCAACACTATACATCAAATGGTAATATTTTTTTTTTGCATTTTATGCAAAAGAAGATAAAATTTTGGATTTTATTAAGTTTATATCTGAAAAGAAAATTGAGTGCATAAAAAAACAGTCTGTTATTTACGAGAATGTTCTTATATTTTTTTGTTTATAATATTTTTATAACCTGCTTTTTATACATGTGTTATGTTACCATATTTCAGTAAGTGTAACCCACCTACATTGTCCGCTTAAACTTTCAAGTAAATGTACTTAATTGTCATCCTACAAACAGTTAATCCAGATTAAAGTTGTGTAAATCTCTGATTAAGCACCTAAAAACTCACTCTTATAAATCAGTAAATATAAAAAAAAACTTTAAACGCTTTAAAACTGAGAGTTTAAACGACTAATTAAGATAATATGTTTTTAAACGATATTTGTTGGAAATTTTTTATATATAGTGGCCTCACATTATTTTTGGTGTTTAAAGTGGTCATAACAAATGGGTAAGAGTTTTTTTTTTGCAATTGAGTTTAAACTACATTTAAATTTCAGTTTAGTTTAACTAAACCAGCGTTTAGGACTTCTCTCAAATCAACACGATATTTTTTTAGAAAAAAAAAAATACACAAAATCGTGTTACTTGAATGAATATTACAATAATGTGAACTGAAACAATTATCCTTGTGGTAAGAAGAGTGAGGATGTGCTTTAATCGTTCAATGATTCCAAAATCTAGTTGATCTTTTAGTTAATACTTCTAAAAGATTAATTAGTACACTCATGTATGTAAGCATATTTATTCCCATTTTAAACAGATGAAGGGTAATTTAAATTTCTATTCGAAGCATATTATTTAGGCCGTAGACAATTAGCAATGGCTTTTGTCTCATTTAATTTGTTTACCGCTTATTAAACTCTGCTGCTTTCCTTTCTAATTTTCTTTTTCTCTTAATACTAGAAGTTGTAGAAAACATTTTTATATGAATATTTCAATGCTAAGTGAAATATATTTGATTAAATTTTAATAATTAAAAATTCTCTCAATACCTACATTTTAGTAAAGCAAAAATTATGGAAATTTAATTGCAATAAAGAAAAAAACTACTACAATGTTATAATTAATTATTTAAGCACATGCTATTGTTTAAACTTATTAATTATCAGTAACTACTTTAAATTATGAAAAACAGAAAAAATTTTATTATGAACAAATTTTTCACCGTTGACTGTTTTATTTTTCCATTGTCAGACAGACGAACAGACGGTGAATGAATGCATTGATTCATGAAGCAGCAATTTGCAATAAAAATAAAATAAATAAAACGTGTTAAAATAAAAGTTTTCTTTGTTGCTGTTGTTGTTGTTTTTGCATTGTATTCATTTAAAATTGTAATTTAAATTACCGTTACTGTTTTTATCCGTTTCTTGTGTGGAAATGAAATAGTTGCAATGAAAAATATTTTGTGAATAGCAACATATTTTTTCATATAATATTTATGCTTTTAATAAAATTTTTATTCCCAAACTTTTTTATAAATGTGTATTAAATTGAGTATTGAACTCGGCCTAAGAATATGTTAGTCTCCTCGCTAAATTTATTGCCCGTTTGACTTCTCCATAATATCTTAGTGTTGCATGTAACATCAGCAATAATATATCAATAAAAAAAACACAACTATTAAGAAACATAAATGTTTTCTAACAGTTAAGTTGGATATATCCAGGATGTTTACTGGGACTCGAATTAACGACCTTGTGGCTAAGAGGCTGGCGGCATCGCTATCCATCAGTCTGATCCCATAACATAAATCCTACAAAGTTATTATCACAATCGTTTTTTAAACTATTAAATTCAGCGATATTTTTATAGTTCCAGTAGGACGAGCATTTTATTCTGTTTTTAGCAGCGAGGTATGTTTTTCCCTTTTCAACAAAAAAAAAAAATGCAAAAGACATCCCATATCATTATCACGGCAAGGCGACAACATCAATAGAATAGAATAATTTATATGATGACGTTGGATAGATCATAATCTAACGCTTTATAAAGCGTTAAAGTGACGGGCGACACGCTCAGCTGACAAAAATGTCTAACTGCCAAATTAATTTCTTTTTTTTTTTTCAAAGATATATAAAAGATTTTCTTTACCTTTTTCGATAGTTGTGTTATATCCACTGGCGTTACACGATTTAAGGCCGCTAAACGTTGCAAACGTTCTCTGGCGTGCTCTTCAACTGCTATAACAAAAGCGTCTTGTACAGAGTTTCCAATATCCAAAGCTGAAATAGATAAAAAAAAATAATTTAAAAATATATTAATAAATTTAAGATGGAGTAAACAATTTTTAAAATGTTTCTTATAGTGTTTTCACACTGAATGTTAAATCCTGAATTTAAGGATAAATTCATTCACAGCTGATTAATAGCTACATTTTAACTTGGCAGCACAAGGTTGTATTTCATAAAACACTATTAAATCCAATTTAAAAACAAAAGGATTTAATTTTTTTATGGTAAAACCGGAATTTAACAGTTGGATTTGAAGTTGAATTCAGAATTTGTTAAATTCAAGTCGAAAACACTATAAATCGCAAATTACTAGACTTGAACACAATGATTTATTGAATTTAATCAGAAATAAATTTTCCAAGACTAAATTTAGTAAAATAAAAATAAGGAGAAACTTAATAAAAAATTTTAAATTGGATAATGGTCCATTGGCCGGTACGGTACGTTCGAATGTACTAGACCCGCTTTGCTTAAATTTTCTTTTTTCAAGCTAGACCACAAATTCAGTATACTTAAAACTTAGTTTAATGTTTCCAAATTTAAGATTTGCATTGGACAACCTAAGAAAAAATTTTAATAAAATATACAAACGATTAATAACAATTTAGTAGTAAAGTAATTCTCGTATTCAAATTTCACACAAAAATTGTAAACACGTTTAACAAAAGCATACGAGTACATGAGCACTACTGGTATTTGTGTGGCATCTAACGCAAGCAACAGCTGTCTGTTCTGTGTTTAAATCTAAATTGATGTTGATTTTTGCGCCATCTTTCTTGAAATATTGAGAAAGTCTGATTATTTCGAAATAAAACTTTACTAAATTTGCCCTATAGAATCATTCATTTAGAATCATTCTAAAAATTAAAAAAAAAATGTTTCGTTCTGCTCTAGTGCTGCTTAAAACGAAGTACATATGGGCATTTCCTCAGAAAAGTCTCCTCACAAGTCGTAACGTCACCAAGCCATTACGCTTGTTTCTCGAAGAAAATTTTGTACATTATCTTCTTTTTTTGTATTTTAGAATATACTAGTAATTACGTCAACATTTAGTAAGAGTAGGGAAAATTCAAGCATGATGGCTCTAAAATACAAGTTTAGTTGCATGGTGACGTTACGTGACAAAAAGTAGACATTTCTGTGGAAATGCCCATATATAGAAAATAAGTAGAAATATTTGGACTACTGTGATTAAAAACGTTTTAACTATAAAATAAACAAAAATTGTTTTTTTGCCCACCTTCTTCTTCTAATCACTTGTGGTTAGCATGTGTTAAATTTGAGCTTTTTTCCAAAATGAAAACTTTTTGAAATTCTTCGACCACCACCAGCCATTATTGCATTATTATTACTGAGTCTAACAGAAGGAGCTCTTCAAACACCATTACTAGAAACAACATTTGTTGTTTGCACTTTGTCCTCGAAAAATAAAAAAAATCGTAGCAAAAAAAAAAAAAACAAAGTGAGTTTAGGTCACACAACATAAAGTGCCATGTTGAGAGCGCCTTGTGAATACATTTTTCTTTGGCAAGCAAAAAGAAAGCTAAATGGCTGTACATTGTTACAGATAAACAACGATAGAAATTATGGATAGAAAAGGAAACTTAATAAAATACAACCAGCTATTGAATGTGTAACAAGGATTTCTAAGGAAAGAAAACATAAAAGAAAGAGAAAAGACCATTTAAAAAAGTCACAAAAAAGTTAAATTTTTATTATACAAAGAAATTAATGCTGTTTCCTGTGTTCACTTGCCGCAGATAGTTAGTTGGTCTCATAAAGACTGCTTAAGAGAAATTGGCAAAAAAAAAAAGACAACGTCTACGCGAGGAAAATCATACAGTATTAAATGGGGTTCCCCCTTGCGATACATTTGCTCAATGTGTGCTAAGCTCATTCACACATATGTACAACTGATTTACGATATCTATTTAGATACATTTGTGAAAGTTTTAGCCAACGTCTTAGATTATAAAATGTGTTTTAATAAAAAAAAAAAAAATAGTAAAACTAGAACTTAAAAATTGGATATAATAAATTTTTATTATTTGTCACATAAAACCGGCAGACTCTATAGAGTACGACAGCAAGCTACAGGAACTGCTTTTATTACACTTCAAATATTTTTTTTTTCATCTGAAAATATTTATTTAATACAAATATGTATATTAAAATTGTTTTTTCTTCTCATAATAATTGCAATATTTAATAAATTTATTATCGCATGTATTTTAAGCTGCTATGAAATGCAGCTGTGAACACAAGAAATAACAAAAAAACGGATTGTAATATTTAAATTCAATTTCTAGTTAAATTTATTGTTCATTTAACAACCAAAAAGTTTTTTTTTTTCTTTTAGCATAACAGTGCTAAAATTTTAGGTTTAGAGGTGGGGTGGTGTGTGCGAGGGTTAATATTCAAGTCACGACAGCAAAAATTTTAAATAAAAAAAGGTTAAAATTAGTGAATGTTTTTAGCTTAGTTAAGCCGGCCGTTAATTAGACATAACTAGATGTCTGTTATTTAATCCAAAGTTTTTTTTTATATAGACCAAAGTTTGTACAGTGTAACCGCGCTTAACGCAACGCTCGATAACCGCAAGACCTCGGCGAAGTAAAACAATTCACAAGAAATGCCTACTCGCATAGCTTAAGATAAATAATGCTTCTACTTAGCACCAGAGGCGCTGCAACACTACTCTAAACATTCCTTTTCCTGACTGTTGCTCCTACAACAAAAAAAAAACAAAAATTGCGACCGCATTTTTCAAAAAAATATTTATATGACCGGGAGCAGTCATATCTTTTCGAACCAAAAAAAAAAAATAATTCCCTTTCGATTTTCTCATAAATAAACATGGTACTAACCTGCATGCAAACCCTTTCAAATAACAAAAATCTTTGAAAATCGGTTATAAAATAAATAAATATTTTATACAATAAACAATATTTTGGGGGTACAAGTTGTGCCACAAAATTTTCTTGAAAATTTTACGGGACCCAACTCTGCGAGAAAATATGATCAAACCAATAAAAATTTTTGAAAATCAGTCTGTAAATGTAGGAATTGTACGTTAATCAATTTTCTTTTTGGTCATAGCGGGGCGTGCAGGGACAAGCAAAGCAGCCCACGTAAATCAATATTATTAAGAAAAAATATGAATTTTCCTTAGCCGCCTCACTTATATAAAATACAACAATAAATTTATTTCATTTTTTGTTCTCGCTGTAAGAGAATAACACTCGAGTATGTATGATGTTAAATACATATATTTAAATATATACAATTTGTATGTGCGCCCTCTATTGTGTAGCCCTGTAATATAGACCGGCCCCAAACTGCCACAATGACCACACAAATATTTTTAATCATGATTTTAGTTTTTCTCTACAGAGATTAAATATTTTTTCAACACCCAACTTTCTCTTTAGCTCTTTCTTTTTTCCTGTTTTGCTTTTCCGCATCATGTCATCTATCAATTTTAATTATTTATGGAAAATTGTATAAAACGCGTAGCTGCATGCATATGCATGCATTAAAGAAGGATATGTGTTGCGCGTCGTTTGTTTACTGCTTTAAAAGGTTGTTTATATATTTATGTTGCAGTCAACATATTATTATGATTCTTATTATTGCTGTTGTTGTTGGGGCTGTCATTGTCATTGTTAACAAAATGATTATTGGCAATATTTTATGACATGTGTTTTGTTAACAAATTTAAAATGCAAATTTCCCTAATGAAAGTGTGCGGGTGTGTTTGTGTGTGCGTAAGCAGATATTTGTAAACATTATGGTTAAATTATAGTTTATAATATTTTTCACATTTGTATATGACTAATTTTTAAAGCAAACACACAAGCCTTAAATAATGAATGATTCAAAAATTACGATGTGGGATAATAAAATTTTAATTTTGACGATTGAAAGATGTTTGCCCTTAATTTTATGAATTTTATAAAATAAAATTTAAGAAAATTTTTACACTTTTAAGCCAACCATACTTGCATATGGTACAAAATACTTGACTTTTAATTTATATAACTTTAAGCTTAGGGGCTGTGCTCATATTATGTAACGCTCCATGGGGCTGGTTAAAGATTTGTTACGGATTGGAAATTTTGCACTGAAAAATTGGTAAAGAGCGTTACGAAGGGGGGGAGGGGATATAAACAGCGTTACGTAATATGTGCACAGCCCTTTAATGAAATAAAAAAAAAATATTTAAGAACCATGTAATTTTTGCTTAGCTGAATTGCATTTTTAGCAGCTGAATTGTTTTGTCTATTTTATTATTAGATTTAATGGTTATAAAACTACTATTTTCTTTTTTTTATTAAACCAAAAAACGATTTCTCAGAGAACTTTTGGCTAAATATGAAAAAGTATTTTTTTTTATCATAAAAATGTGCAAAGATTATAAGATTATTAAAGAAAATATTTACAGACAGATATAAAAGTAACTTATATTTAGTAAATAAAATTACTATGCATTCTACAAATAGAAAAAGAAAGAAATGCATACATACATAAATACATTATATACCCAGCAAACATTTGTTTAGCAGATAACAAAATCAGTGTACAATCGTTGCTCTGTGTTTTCAGAGACTGGATAGTAAGTGAGTGACACATAAAATTTATGGGCGAAAGGTAATGTTTGAACAATACCCTCAAATATCTTTTTCCACGAAAGTACATCAATAAGATGCAGAGCCGTCCGTCCCCCTCGGGAAAAGGAAATCAGCTAACACAAACAGAATTCAGCTACATGAAATTAATTATTTTGCACAAGGTATAAAAGAAATCAGTTTAAATTTAGGGCGTCATTTGAAAAAAAAATTCTCAAGAAATAAACGTCGCGTAAAATTACAGTTTTTTCTCAGACATCTGGCAACAAATTTTCACTTTGTATTTCTACACACTCCCACACATAGACTCACTCACATACACAAACCACTTACTGTTTTCTCCATTTAATATGTATTCATGCTTCAGTTAAAAAAAAAAAACATTTCAGTTACGAGTATTTCGCAAAGTGCAATTTTCTCATTTTGTTTAATATCGCCTGCGTTAAGTGAGTGTTAGTGTGTGTGTGAGTGCGTGCATGCATGCACGTGTGCTTCTGCTTATGTAACTTGTCAATAATAAAATGACAGTAATAAAAAAATAGAACAACAGTTATTATAAATAAAATAAACTAAATGATTATATGTAAAAAAAATATTATAAAGTTTTGTTATTAGAATGACACATTTTAAGCAGGAAAATAGCAGACGTTTTTAGATAATTTACAAAGATTTAATTAATTTATAATAATTCGAGTAATTTTCTGCAATATTATAGCAATTCAGCTGGTAAAAAGTCAATTCAGCAAAGTAAACTTATGCATAATACCTGAAGTTTATCGCAAGTTCCTTAAATCATAAGAAAATATTTACAAATTTATGGAATTTCTTCAATTCAGCTAAGGTTTACATTGCCAAAAAAATATTAGTTATAATAAGTCATTGTAAATGAGTAATTTCCTTAACAATTAAGGTAATTCAGCTGGTAAAAACACAATTCAGCAAAGTAAAATTATGCAAAACACATGAAGTTTATCGCGAGATTCTTAAATGATAAGAAAATTTTTACTATTTGATGGAATTTCTTAAATTCAGCTAATCCTTACATTGCCAAAAATTTCAAATTATGAGTAATTCGTTCTTAATAAGCAATTTTCCGCAATTTTATAGTAATTCAGGTTATAAAAAGTCAATTCAGCAAAGTAAAATTATGTAAAACACATGAAATTTATCGCAAGTTTTTTAAATCATTAGAAAATTTTTTAAATATTACGGAATTTCTAAAAATTCAGCTGGAGTTTACGTTGCCAAAAATGTTGTATCATAAATTAGTCGTTCTAAATGAGTACTTAGCCCCAAAATTAATGCCATTCAGCTTACAAAAACGCAATTCAGCAAAGCGAAATTAAATAAAACACATGAAATTTATCGCAAGTTCCTTAAATCATTGGAAACTTTTTAAAATTTTATGGAATTTCTTAAATTCAGCAGAGGTTTAAACAACCAAAATCGTTGTATAATAAATAAGTCGATCTAAATAAGTAATTACCCATAAATTAATGATATTCAGCTTACAAAAACACAATTCAGCAAAGCGAACTATTTTTTAAAGACATGAAGCTACATTACGTGCTTTACAATATGTTTGCAATTTTGTGGTATTTCGCCAATTCAGCTAAGGTTTACAAATGGTAATTTAAATGCTAAAATTTTTGTTAATGAATAACATTCATTCCAATGAAAAGAATTCTGGAGGAAAACAAATTCAGCAAAGACTAATCAAAAAACGATTGAAAATATATAACAATAATCAGCAAAGGTAAAGGTAATCCAGCTCAGAAAAATTAAGTATATTTGTTATTGAATATTTCAGCAAACCATTTTTTTCTTTCAATTCAGCCAAAAAATATATATATTTGTATCATTATAAGAATAATTTGCAAAGCTAATGCAAGATTTTGCAGAAACGTTCTTTTAATTCAACACAATTTCCACTCAAAATTTAAACTTACGATTTCAAACTTTAATCTTTCCCTGAAACTTTTGTTTAATAAATATTAAGTTCCTTGCTAATGAATGCAGTTATCTTCTACATCTTTAATTATACATTTTTATATACAAAACAAAAAAAAAATCAATTTCATTTGAATAATATTTTATGATGATGTTTGTTGTTTTTTTTTTATATGTATAATTAAATACCACGTGATTATCAGTGGAAAAATCTTTTCTTTATTTAACTGTTCGAAGTGAAGTAAAGTTGTTATATAATAATAGAAAAAAAAGTTATTAAATTAATTTTAACAAAAAAAAAAAAAATATGACGCTACACATTTACAATAACAATAGATTAATGTATTACCAGGTAGTACCAGGTTAATCATGAATATGACTTAATGAAATAACAAATATATTCAGAAGCTTTTTTAAACTGTTTTGTACATCAAACAATACGTGTTGGAATTTTTATAAAGCGCTTACTTTGAAAAGATTAAAAGTAATTTTTAATTATGGTTTACATACATTAAATACGTGCTGAGGAATAGCAATATTATGCCTTTTTTTCCTATATTTGCTTTGCTGAATTTGATATTCTCCCTGCTGAATTGTTTAAAATTGCTAGATTTAAATTAAAACTTATGCAAACAAGTGATTTATCTCCAAATAAATTCTATTCGGCTAAGATAACATTGAATTCAGCAAGGTTAGAAACGAATATTTTAATAATTTTGCAAAATCATTGCTGGAATTTTTTTAATTCAGCTTACATGAAGGTGATTCAGCAAAATAAACTAGAAAATCGTTGTATTAGGGTCAGTACTTCGCCAATTACTTTAAATTGGGTGGGAATTGTATTTTTTAATTCACCTGTTATTAGGGCGATTCAGCACTCAAAAACTCATATTTATTGCACTTTACAGGAAATTGTTTTAGGACAATTACTTGAGTTTTAATAGGTACCACAGCATAATATTTTTTTTTTCTTGCTGAATTTTTTATTTGCTCCGCTGAATTGTTTGAAAACACTAGTATTACGTTAGAACTTAAGCAAATAAGTGATATCTCAGCATATCAGACCAATTCAGCTAACAAAAAAGTAATTCAGCAAAGTTATAAAATCAATAGTTTATTAATTTTGCTATATTTTAACATTGTCGCAAGAATATTTCGAATTCAGCTCTTATTAAGGTTATTCAGCAAACTCACATTAAGAACTTTTATACTTAGCTCTCAAGAAACTATTTAAGCTAATAATTATTATAGTTTTATTTGCTCCCGCAACATACATATTGATGAATATTAATCTTGATTTTTTTTTTTTTGCTTGTTATATTTATTTGCTTAGCTGAATTTCTGGTTTTTCCTGCTGAATTATTTAAAAGTACTGGCGTTATTTGAAAACTTATATAAACATGCGATTTCTGTTCGAATAACCTCAATTCAGCTAAAATCATGTAATTCAGCAAAGTTAAAAATAAGTTAATTAAACTATTTTGCAATATTAAAATACTACCACTACAATTTCGGGTCAATAAGCATCAAATTCCTATAGGAAAATCATGAAACAGCTACAAATGTACATAAAATGTGTAACTTACTTAGAAAACATATTTTCTTGCTGAATAACCCAAAAAAAATTTATGAACTCATCAAACTGCCATAAAAAATTTTTGATTAGCTGAATTGTGTTTTTCTTATCTGTTTTATAGACAGAAAAAAAACAAACTACATACAATAATAAAAACCAATTGACAAGTGATCTTCTGCTATTGCACAAAGTATTTTGACATCGATTGTTGTACTAAATTCTTTAATTTTGTATATCTGCCATTTAATGGTCACATAATGGCAGCCAATAAAAACACCCCGAACAGCTTGTCATCATACAAAGAAATTTATTAAAAAAAAAACAAAAAGTATTTATGATTTTTATCTGAAAAATAATAAACTTTGATAATTCGTTTTATGAGTAAAACAGCACAAACAAAACGAAGAAAAAAATGAGACAATGAATAAAGATAGCAAAAAATAAATATGAACACTAAAATCATCTATGGAAACATAAGAAAAGCAAAACTAAATTTAAAGATAACAAACGTTTAGGCCACAATACTTGGTTTCATTTTTGTTATTTTATTTTTATTGTCATTATTATGCTTTTTTTTTTTTGTTACTAATTTTCTGATAACCTGGTTTATTATAAAGCAATGAATGGAATGGCAGGCACACTCGTAGATAGATAGACGACAATTTTATTAAATGAATAAATTCTATTAAATGAAGAGCCAATAATCCAATAAAGAATATGATTGTGTAGAGAGTTCGACTGCTGAAAGCTGACAGATATTTTAAGGAAATCACTTTTAAACTTGTAGCTTTTCAATTAAGGCAGCGGAAATGTCTTAAACAGATTTTTTATTTCTTTGCAAATTTTTTCTATTTTTATTATTCCAAACTGACTATATTTTTAGATTTCCCTTTTAAGGTGCATTAAAGTGTATAAAAGAGGCCACAATAACTAAATAATGGAAACTAAGATATGACGATAACAACCACATCCATCTTAAGCAATTGAATTTAGAAAAGAGGAGAAAAAATAAAGAAAAAAAATCGAATAAAAAAATTAACAGATTCCGAGATATGGCAGAAAGAATTGAAAAGCTAGTAGGCGAAAAAAAATGCATTTCGAGGGCATTCACATATGGAGGGGTTAAAACTATCGAAATATGATAAATAATTATGAGTTAGGTCCTTTTTGTATTAATGAAAATATTTTCTTTAAATTAAAACTATAAAATATTCTTGTTTTTTTTTTTTTTCTTTTTTTTTCTTTTTAGGACCAGCACTCAGGGGATGACCCCTACTTATGCAATGCACTGTGCCACAACTAGAGAGCGAAAAGGATAGATGTTTGAAATGTCGAAGAAAGATTAATTCTTTTTCATCTAACCACTCTACCCTATTCCTTTGCTTTTCCTAAGTTCTGCCCCACAATGCATAAGTAGGGGTCATACCCAGAGTGCAGGTCGGTCAAAAAAAAAATACAGAATTTGAGCATTTATCGGGGTTTTTTGTAAATGCATCGATTGCGCATTTATCCAAAGTTAGCTTAAATCATTCACCACTTATACGCCTTCGATTTTCAATTAGAGCATATGTGCAATTCAGCTACGATGTATTTTTACAGAAAGTGTGTGATATCTGCCGTAGTAATAATCCTTTTAAGTGCGTTAAGCCTTTTAAGCTTCCGTGGTATACTAGAGGTTTGAAAAAAGCTAAAGAATATGCGAAATAAATATCATAAGAAATTTTTAGATGTTGGTGGCTCTGAATCGGAAGCTAAATTTATTCATTACAGCCGGGAATTTAACTTTCTGAATAAATTTCTTTATAAGCAGTTTCTTTTGTCCGAGGAACAGGAGATAAAAAGTAATCCCAAGGCCTTTTGGTCTTTCATAAAGTCAAAAAAAAGAGATCATCTGATATTCCATCGATAGTTCGTCTTGATGGTAGAGTTTCCAGCTCTTGTGATGAGGCTGTTAATATGTTCGCTTCGTTTTTTAAATCTAACTTTGAGCCAGCTGGAGACAATAATTTTCCTATTTCGGGGGTTCTTGCTAACTTAAATTTGGGATACTTTGTTTTGTTGGAGGATGATGTAGCTGAAGCAATCGCTCAGGCTAAGATTTCGATTAAATCTGATGTTGATGGCCTATGTACGTACTTATTGAAGAAGGCTGCCTTGGCTTTTATTCCGGCACTGACTTACATATATTTTCAAGCTGTCACTTGATCAGGCCAAATTTATTGATAGATGGAAATGTGCGACGGTCACTCCCGTTTTTAAGGAAGGGAAGTGAGACGATGTTAGATGTTACAGGCCTATATCCTTTTTTTTTTTTTAAAAAACAAACACAACTCCGCAAAGCGATTAGCTTGTCTGCAGAAAACACCCAGGATCTGTGGCCGGAATCGAACCGACAACCTTCGAACTACTAGTCTAGCATTGCTACCTATAAGCGACGGCGGCACCCATGTTAAATGTTATCATGTGTTTCTAAAATTTTTTAACACTTTATTCATAAGAAGATGTTTTTCGTTACTAAGAGCTGGTTAGCCCCTTATCAACTTGGCTTCTATGCTGGTAGGTCTACTGTAACGAATTTGGCTCTCTTTAATGAATTTTGTTTAGTTGCCTTGGTGAATGGCTATCAAGTTGAGGTGATTTACACTGATTTTTCAAAAGCGTTTGATAAGGTATCACGTTCGGTGTTGCCATCTAAATTAAAGTTAATGGGATTTCCTACTAATTTCCTAGTTTGGATTAATTCCTATTTGTCCAATAGATTATGCTCAGTTACAATTGAAGGTTTTAGTTCTGTCACTTATTTGCAAACGTCAGGTGTAACTCAGGGTAGTATACTAAGCCCGTTATTGTTTAACCTTTTCATAAACGATATTAGTAGTTGTTTTGTTAAATCTAACCATCTTTTATATGCTGATGAAGTTTTTTGGGAAACTAGTTTCTATACATGATGCGCAGATGATGCAAATGGTAGACTGAAATTTTTGCAAAAGATAAGTGGATATTGTGGAAAAATGGTGATGTATAGGAATATCCCACTATGTATATACAAATGGTAGTCCAGGGTGTCTGTCTATCATGCAGAAAAGGTGGTATACCTGTAATAAACAGCAACTGTTAAGTGTTTAACAGTGCTCAGTTAACTGCAAAATTGGCTTGACTATAATTTTTGGTTAAAATCTTTGCTAGTTAAATCTAAATTTATTTTCACACACACTAACTCCATATATGAATTTTTAAAATTCCAAAAAAAAAATCAGTTTTCATCTTAAAATATCTAGTTCGAATCACAACCACCTTAATTCAAGTTAATCTATGGACATGCATACAAATAGAAGTTCTACTTATATACTCGTGCACATACATACACATACAGTTCATGCTGAATATTCTAAATTTTTTGTATGTAGTTGTAAATAATCGTATTTAAACATGTCTTTGAAATGTTTTTTGTTCTTCTTCTGCTTATTCTACTTCTGCTTGTTTTCTTGTTGTTCCGCAATAAAATTTTCAAAACTATTGCAGCATGCAATACAAAAAAAAAAAAAACGTTGCAAATAAGACAGAAAAAAAACAAGCAAGGAATAAACACAGAAATATTTCTCTTGTAATAAAAATAAGTAACATGAGCATCTAGAAAAACAAGCAATAATTTTCTGAAGACAATAAATAAGAATTTGAGATTAAAGTTGTAAATAAGAAAAATATATAAAAAATACTAAATCATTTCATTAGCAAAGAAATACGAGTAAATTCGTCTGCCTACTTTGTATTCACTAGACCAAAAATGTATTTTTCAAAATGTTGTTTACAAAAAAAAAAACCTTCATTTAATGCGCACACACACACACACACACAAGGTTTAACTAAATAATTATTTTAGCTAATTTAAATGCTATTCAGCAAACATATTATGAAATAATAGCTTTCAAATATGCATACATGTAAATACTATTTTTAATAAATTTACTTTCAGGTAAATCAAATCCACACAAAAACATAAATGTGAAAATAAGGCCAAGTTCGTATCCAAAAAGTTTCGGCCGTAAAAAGTACTGAGATCAAAATAAGGACCAAGTTCTTGATAGGTACAATTCCATCTCATTTCTAGGCGACCTGTTAGCTTGGCAAAATTTGTTTGCCTTTCTAATATGGGAAAGAATTCTTGGAAAAATATTGCCAAGCCTGTGGGTTGCATTCAAGTGCTGCTCTGGCGATATCTGACAATGGTCGTCTAAGCACATGTCCAATCCATGTCCACTTTCTTTTACATATGTCAGTCATAATTGGCTTACAATTTGCTTTTTGCCAAAGGTTTTCGTTAGAAATCCTATCTGGCCAATAAATTCTTAGTATCTGTCTAAGACATCAATTTACAAACGTTTGTATTTTGTTGCGAGTATATTTTGTGAGGCTCCATGTCGTACATCCATAAAGTAATATCGACTTTACACTACAATTGAATATTCTTAATTTTGTCTTAGACGAGATGCTATTTGATCGCCATATTTTCCTCAGGATGAGGAAAGCTGTACGTGCTTTATTTATGCGTTCACTTACATCTACCGCGGATCCGCCGTCTTTAGATATCTTACAACCCAGATAGTTGAATGATTCCACATCCTCAATTGTTAATCCGTCTATTTTTAGCGGTGTTTTATTTTCGGTTCCTATACGCATGAGTTTCGTCTTTTTGAAACTTATACTCAGTCCAACTTTCTTAGCATTTACAGACAGCTTAATTAGTTTTTCTTCGATATCAGAAAATCGATGTGTCATGAGACAAATATCATCAGCGTAATCAATGTCAGTGAAATATCCTGCCATGTTCCACCGGATTCCAGAAGGGGCGTCCCTGTTAATATTTTCCATAACACCATCAAGGAATAAAAGAAATAAGTGTTGGAGAAAGTACACATCCCTGTCTTACACCCGCAGACGTACTGTAAGGATTGCTTTCCGGAAAGCGAACTTTATATTGTGCGTTGTTATATAGTTATCGGATTAATACCACAACCTTTACAGGTATACCCTTGTCTAGACAAGAGCCGACCATTGTTGTTTGATCTAAAATTTGCTAACGTTTCTGTAATCGTTGAATATTTAGAACGTATGGCTGATTGGGCCATGGCATCCGATCCTAGTATTGGGTTTGCCAATAGGCCCTCTAGGCAGGGCCGCTTTCTCACTTTTGCTACCAACTGATGGATGTCTGTATGGTACTACCAGAGTCCCAACATAGGCTGCATATATTTCTCATATATTAAAAATTTCATATTTTTAGTTCGCCATATTTCTCAAAGTAAATCAAAGCATCTTTGTTATAAAGATTAGAAATGTTTTATTTTATGTTCGAATGAAAATTACTTGCATAACAAATTTATAAAAAATAAGTATGTAACAATATTTCTCTCAGAATGTTTGATTTTTATTTAGAGTATAATTTTACGGCAAACATTTTTGTGGTGTTTGCAGCACATGTTGTTCCATAAAACAAGCTGGCTGGCCAACTTCTTGTTTATTTGCTTAAAAGTCTTGTTCAGTCTCAACACCCCACCATGTTATCAACGGTCATCGTTCCACTAGTCTTCCAAGTAGAATTAAATAAATATCTGGGCCGCTCGTTAATGTTTAGTATTTTCAAAGGAAGGTATTTGGGTCAACGTTTGAATAATCTTAAAATCATTGGAGAGTTGCTTAAGAATCACACACATTCCTTGAGCAAAGAAAAAAATCAACAACTTGTTTTTTTTTTAGTTTTTTCTTTTTTGTTCTTAACTTGTAATACAAACAACATGTACGAAAACTACCACAACAGCACAATCATTTGAGTGAAATATGACAAACAATGAAAGAATTTAGACAAGACAACTGCACAAAATAAAATCTGCAGCACTGCAAATAACATCTTTACAAGCCATAAACTTAAGATATTTTATTACAAAATAAAAATTCTCACCTAATAAAAACAAACAGCTTCAAGCAGAGAAAAAAAATAGCAAAATTCGGTGGCATAAAAATCATAAAAATAAATATTAACAAACCGGAGAAACTAAAAAAGTACATATTTTGTTTTAGAAAAATTTAACACAAATATTTAATTGGAAATAATGCAGAAAGAACATTAAGGCCGCTTTTAAACAGATCAAGTTTTCTTTGTCAAATTCTAATTCAGCTAGAAGAAAGTTAAAGAATTTTCAATATTATACTAAAATTTTAACTTAACCCCTTGTCGACGGACGGTACTTATAAGTACCATAACACTTATGAGCTCACAATATCAAAACGAAAATTAATTTCATGCTTATTACCCATAGGTACTTTGAAGTACACTATAAACTTTAAAATAACAATTTTTTTTTGGTTATTGGCATCATCGTTTATTCAGAATAACGGTAACTTGAAATGTGTTTCTATTATACACATGAGGCTGTGCGACATATTTTTCAATTGCTGAAAATAAAGTTATTATAGCAGTTCTTACTCCAAAATTGTGTTTTTATTGAAGAATAACTAGTTTTGTGCATACAAAAGTAATTTTTTGCAAAAAAAAATTGTTAGTTGACTCTTATTTTGAAAATAATTAGAGAGGACTGGTAAGTACCGTTGGGCTGTGAGCGCTAGTTCTTTTTACTATTCTATTTTATTGATTGACACAAGTAGGATCATGGCTGGAATTCGTGGTAAACGTCTTGGTACAGATGAAATACTGACCATTCTGGAATCGATTCCAGTTGATAACAATACTGATACTGATATTGAAATAGATGAAGAAAATGAGCCGGGTGATGACACATTGAAGGGTTATTTAGAGGACTTGTTAGATGAAGATGAGTCAACCACCAATGTCGCAATAGATAATGAAAGTCATTCTGATAATGAGTTGGAAACAATTCAAATAACCCCCAGCAGCAGCAAACAACAAAATAGAGATGTCGAGCCCAATCGCCGATGGAAAATAAAATCTCATGAAACAAATATTCCCGAATTTTCCCTACCAGAGGGACCTGTAGAAGGAATATTTGAAAATTGTAATACACCTACTGAATATTTTCTTTTACTAATTGCGGGTATAGCAGAAAATATAATATTTCAAACCAATCTGTATGCCACACAGAAGAACAAAAATTTGTGTTTGAAAGAAAATGAGTTTTATGCTTTTTTAGGCATTAACTTTTTTATGGGGTATCACAAACTCCCGAGTTGGAAAAACTATTGGAACACAAGTGAAGATTTTTGTCTGCCTATAATTGGGAAAACTATGAGCCGCAATAGATTTGACGATATATTGTCCAACTTACATGTAAACGATAATTCGAAAATTCCGCAAGACAATAAAGACCGCCTATTCAAACTTCGTCCTATGATTGATGAGCTGAATCACTCGTTCCAACAGTCTTACCATGGTACAAGACAACTCTCAGTGGATGAATCGATGATACTTTTCAAAGGTCGGAATACAATGAAGCAGTACTGTCCAATGAAGCCAATAAAAAGGGGATATAAAGTGTGGTGCTTAGCTGACCAGAACGGGTACATAAAAAAGTTTTCAATATATCAAGGTAAAGACGAAGAGTTAGAGAGCAAGTATGCTGAATTTGGTCTAGGAGAAAGAGTTGTTTTAGCAATGACAGAAAAAGAGTGGGGTAAAAATAAAATAGTTTTCTTTGATAACTACTTTACGTCAGTCCGGCTTCTAGAAAAATTAAAAACTGAAGGAACACTAGCATGTGGAACAATACGTCATAATAGAAAAGGAACACCTAAAAATTTTAATATTGACAAAAAAATGAAGAGGGGTGATTGGGACTCTAGAGTGTCATGCACCGGCATAAGCTTCTTCAAGTGGATGGACAACAAACCAATATGTTTGGCATCAAACTTCCATGGAATGGAACAAACGACTGTTTCTAGAAGAGACCGCAACGGCAATTTGAATAACATAAACTGTCCAACTATTATCAAGGACTACAACTCGTTTATGGGCGGAGTTGATCACGCTGATCAATTACGAAGCGCATACGGTCTAGACCGGAAATCAAAGAAATGGTGGCACAGAATTTTTTGGGGTCTGTTAGAGATATCATTTATTAACTCCTACATAATTTATTGTCAGTCTGTCGAAAAAGTAACTCTTTTGGAGTTCAGGCGCTCTGTAGCTATGGGGCTATTGACTCAGAATAATCCAACAGTAAGCCGTAAAAATTTAAAAGCAACACCAGATGAAAAATACGTTCCAAGTTGTAAGAAACGGCGAGGTAAAACGGAATCAGTTTCAAAGGATGTTCGATTAGGAAATCTAGGAGTACATTGGCCAACTTTTGTTGAAACACGGGGAAGATGCGAACTTTGCAGCATAAACAAAATTCAGTCGAAGCCCTATTGCAAATGTTCTCATTGTGGTGTTTATTTATGTTGCAATGACAAAAAGAATTGTTTCAGTAAATATCATGGCATAAAAGAATAAAGAAGTTTTAAAACTCACTGCTATTCACTAAGTTATTGAAAATAGTAATAAAACTTAAAAAAACCTTAAAGATTTTTTTTATATTTTAGCTTATGGTGACCCAACGGTACTTTAAAGTACCAGAGTCCTTCCCAGACTCGATTTCAAGTCTTGGTTCACAAGGGGTTTAAACTGGAAAAAAGACTTTAAAAAATAACAGCTGCTATAAAAACAACTCTTAAGGCATATTTGGATCAAATATAATCAAACCAATTGGCTTTGAATTCGTCTTAAGCACTCGTATAGCGAAGCACTCGTAATTATATTTTCAAAATTCTCAACATTTTTACTGATAATTTTCTCAATTCAGCTGTACTAAATTTAATTCAGCTAACCTATAATATAATTTTTCAAAGATTTTGGCATTTCTCAGTAATGTTTCAATAATATTGAGCAATTTAGTATAAGAAAACTTAAATTCAGCTAATATGGATAAAGAAATATTTACTCGAAATTTCGAAAAATATATATAACCTACAATATTTTTGCAATTCAGCTGGGAAAAATTTCTTTAAAAAAAACTTAAATTCAGCTTATATTGATGATCAAAAATATGTATATTCGTAATTCTTGAAAATTGTGTGTAAACCTACAAAATTTTTTGCAATTCAGCCGAGGAAATTTCAAGAAAATTTAAATTCAGATAAAAGGGACGAGAAAATATGTAGTCGTAATTTTCTAAATTTATATAATTTTCAATATTTTTCTAATTCAGCTGAGAAAATTTCAAGAAAACCTAAAATTCAGCTAAAATGGATAAGTAAATATTTACTCGTAATTTTCTAAATTCATATAATTTTCAATATTTTTTAAATTCAGCTGGGCAAGTTTCAAGAAAATTTAAATTCAGCTAAAATGGATAAGTAAATATGTACTCGTAATTTTCTAAATTTCAATTCAGCTGAGGAAAGTTGAATTCAGCTAATATTATAACGTAATACTTACTCCTAATTTCTATAATTGTGTATAATTTTCATAATTGTTCTAATTCAGCTGGGCGAATTTCAAGAAAATTGAAATTTAGCTAAAATGGATAATTTATATAATTTACAATTTTTTCTAATTCAGCTGAGGAGAAGAAAACCTAAAATTCAGCTAAAATGTGTACTCGTAATAACCTAAATTCATATAGTTTTCAATATTTTTGCAATTCAGCTGAGGAAAGTTGAATTCAGCATACATTATAAGCAAATAATTACTCCTAATTTTTAAAATTGTGTATAATTTTCATAACTTTTCTAATTCAGCTGGGCAAATTTCAAAAAAAGTAAAATTCAGCTAATATTTATAAGTATATTTACTCCTTATTTCTAAAATAATAATATTTTTGCAATTCAGCTGGGCAAATAACAAATTCAGCGAACCCTTTTTGTGTTAAACTTAAATTTTTATTTTAGAAAAATCATTGAAAATCTTTCACTCTAAACTCTATATAATAATAACGTTTCCATTGTTTATCTTTTTACTTATGAAGTATATAATTACATAAATTTAGATAATTGTTTATAAAAACTTAATAAATATTCATTAAGATTTTTAATCAGTAAATTTTTTTTGCTTCTTATAATTTATTGCAATGGTCGTCTGGCTTGAACTACACGAGCTTATCAAAAATTCAGGGACGTTTCAATTTAGACTACTACAAGTCAAGTTAATATCTTGTTTGGGGTTTTTTATGTGTCTATCAAATAACTAAATATTGTTTAAAACACTCTGATTATAGCCATTGTGTTGTTGGCATGCAAAAATGACAAAAACTAATTTGATGACAAGCATAAAGAGCAGGGATTAGTATTAGGTGTGGTGCTAAAAGCAGTTTGTTTATTTTTACTTTTATATCTTCAATGATTAAAAGAGAGAAAAGAGAGCCGACTCGGCCTAAGACAACAAGATCTAAAAATACTTTTACTGCCAGCGAAAAATAAGTGGAATTTTTTTAAAAGTATTAAGCAGATAAGAAAACTATTTAGTACAAAATGAGTACTTAAAAAGATGCGTAGGATTTAAAATTAAACAAAAAAAAAACGACTTTAGATACCAGAATAGAGGCTATACTTTTTCTTGTACTTAATCGTATCTTCGTTAATGAATAAAAATATTAATAAACAAAGACCTTCTTTTTCTTTTTTTGCTCATATCCACCACTCAATTCTAAGCTAACGAAATATTTTAATGAAACACGTTTTTTATGGTATATTATATAATATTTTCCTTAAGAAAAAAGCCTAGCTGAATTTACTATTTCCCCAGCTGAATTGCAAAATAAATACAGCAAATGAAAAAATATATTAAAAGATGTGAATAATCTTTATAAAAGTGTCATAATCAGCTTGCTGAATTCGATTTCTCCAACTTAGTTTCCAAGAACACATTACTTAAAAATTGCGGAAGGTATAAAAATTTATTTAAAAGTGTTAAAAATATTTGCTGAATGGGATAAAACTCATAATAGTTTTGGTTATGTTCAAATCATCACGTTAGACAGCTGAATTATATGTTTTGTTAGCTGAATCGATTTCTAAGCCAATATGTTTTATAGAAGACCTTTTTTTTATATTTTCATGAATTTTGAGCCCGCTGAATTACACATATTTTGTTAGCTGAATTTATTTTGTTGAATGCAGTGAACTATATTAAAGACTAGGTAATGTTTGCTTCTAATAAATAAGTTAGCTGAATTAGATATTTTGTTAGCTGAATTGGATTTCAACTGAAATATTTAGTAGTGAAAAAATTTATTTTAATACAATTAAGCCAGCTGAATAATAAATTACCAGCATGGCAATATTAGATTTTGTATACAAAATTTTTTTCTTGTGTTTTCGCATAAATTTATGCCTGCTTAATTACCTATTTTGTTAGCTGAATGTATTTCATTGAATATTTTGTTAGCTGAATTGCCTTTTTTAATTTGATTTTATAAAAAAAAATTTATCCTGGAAATTTTTACACAATTCCGCCAGCTGAATTGGATATTTTATTAGCTTAATTGCTTATTTCGCTATTTTATTTCATTGCTTAGTTCTTTCTTTGTTAATAATTGTTGCCTTTTTTGTTAATTTATTAATTAATATTTTTATCACTAGTTTATATTAAATTTTTTTTAGTTAATAAGTTGTGAAGTATTCATTTTTATGCGCTCAATAGTTTGTTTTATTTTTGTTTAAACAAAAATTTTTTTTAATTTTTACTCTTGCCGAAATTAAGTTTGTTTTTTTTTTTATTAACAAAATTTCATTTTCTACAGTCGTCACGTCGCGTGTTGTGAATTTTTTATCTTTTCAATTTATTTTTGTGGTTTTGTTATTTTTGTTACGTTAAGCATTAAACTTTGTCATTCATTAAGTGACGTTACCACTATTTTGTAATAACTTTTGTACGTTTTTGATAATTTTTTTTATTACATTTCAAAGTTTTAATTTTTATTGATTGCTTTAAATTGTTATTTTGTTTTGTTTTTTTTTTTTTTTTTCTTTTCATGAAAGACAACAGTTTGTGTTTTGTTTTGTTTTAATTTTATTCCAGCAAGTATACGACTGAATGTTCGACATTAAATGCAGAGAGAGGCGTTACATTTTTAGTAGAGAATTATGAAATATCGAACGTTTAATTTTTGGCAATAATTGAGTTTAGCTTAGTGAGTTAAAACCACAATGTTTGCTGGGTTACTGTAGTTTTTTGGGGTGTTTTGCAATATATTAAATTGAAGTGTGAATAATTTAGTATTTTTAATTTATTGTTTCGCAAAGTGTTATGAAAACAAACCAGTAAAATGTTGAGTCTTTACGAATACTTTACATGATCGATTATTGACACAGTTGTGATATTACGATTGTCGTTTTTATTCCATTTTATTATTATTGTTGTTATCTCTGTATAAATTTTTTGTATTTTTTTTTGTTGCTCTTTTGAATACAAACAACAATTGGAAAAAATGTGTACTTCGCCCTAAAAGACTGGTATAAGTGTTTCAATCATGAGATTACTTTAAAAGTAAATGCCTAAAACTGTTATCTTGTGAAAGCTTTCTGATCATGAAGAATGACGTTGTGATCTTACTTTTTTTTTAATTAGGATCAGCACTTAGGGGATGACCCCTACGTATGCAGTGCACTGTGCCGGAACTCAGGAAGAGGGATAGGGTAGAGAAGATAGATGTTGAAAATTTAGAAGACTGAACTCTTTCACAACTCTGCTTTGCGCGTTATGTTAATTTTTAAGGCAGTGTTGAGGCGCCTCCGGTGTTAAGTAGACGCATTAACTATGTTAAGCTGTATTAGCAGGCATTTTATTAATTGTTTTACTTCGCCGATGTTTCTGCTAACCGACGAAGGAGGGCGATGTTGTCTACATTAGCATGGAACAGCATCAATCGCTGTCGGAACAGGTTTAAGTGACCAGGGCCCAAATTACGGCACTCGATATCGATGGAAATTTCAATACAATTTAAATGTAAATTTCGATCGCTATCGAATGCCATAATTTGGCCCCAGTGCTATGCCTTCATCACTTAAATAGTCCGACAAGAATTTATACAATGTCTCACTAATGTACATTAGAGAGATTAATGACGTTGATTGACTTGCTCTGACCACGGTTTGAACCCAGGCCCTAAGTCATTATTTGCTTAGTAGTCAACGCGCTAACCACTTCAGCCAACACCACCATTCAGAAGTGGGTCGATTAACTGTTTACGGAGTTATAGCGGGTGCAATTTCATAAAAAAAACTGGAAATTAATGGTAATTTTTTTTTAGTTTTTACAAATTTAAGAATAACTCTTAAGATTGAGAAATTAGATAAATCAAATTCGGCACATCTATAGAATAGACTACTCCGAAAATTGGTTTGAATTTTGTAGCCCTATTAGTTTGGGAGATATAATGAATTAAATTTTTAATTAAGCTATTTGACAGCGAAGGGAAACTACCAGGCGGTTCAAAGTTTGACCGTCATGTAGCGAAATTCCAAACCTATCATATGTTGAAATATTCATTATAATAAATACAACGGTTACTGAGTTAAACAGTTTCAAAGAAAATCGTTTGCCGAAATCCTGCACAATTGTGTTCACCTGCTGTTTTACAAACACAATTAATGTTTATTTTTCAAAAATTGGTCGGCTTTAAAACCCACTTTATAAATTGCTATAATTAATTGCATGAAAATAGCAACTTATTCTAAATTAAAAAAGTTTACCACGCCCATTTTGAAAGGGTCTAAAAGTGGGCGTTAATTAAAAAACTCCTTTTCTTTATATTTCATTTTGAATTAAAACATGTTGAAGGTGTTGAAATAAATAATTCCATATAATGAACTTTAAGTCTGTTTTTAATAACTTCCCTACAATAGATTGTTCACACATCCATTAAGTTTTATTTCCTCTCGGAGAGAACAGAGAAATTTTGTTTCTTAAACCAAATCGAATATTAATTCCTTTAAAGCTCACTTTTTTCAATATCGTCTCTCTCTCTCTGTCATGTGAACGTTATGAAATATGAAAAGCACTTGTGCGTCAATAAAAAGATACGAGTAAAATAAAATTTACAATTCAAACAACAAAAATCCAAAAATTTAACATGATATAAAAACAGATAAAATAATTTTGCATTTTTTCAATTACAGAATGTCATTAGCTCAAAATTAAATTTACGTAAAATACAGTTTTGTAACCAAAAGATAATCAGGTTAAACACAAAATTTTAAAACGAAACTAAAATTAAATTAACTATTGACAAAATTGAATAAACTTAACGGAAATACAATGTGAAAACTCTCTAATGGTTTCCGTTATAATTTCCTCCCTTTCCATACTCTTTACCATCCTAGTAATAGACATGTGTATGCATGTACATACATATGTATTTGTAATTTAATGTCAATGTGGGCATAGAAATGAATTTTTTGCCGAGAAAACGAGAACTCAATATTGTCATCATCATCATCACCATCATCATCATCATCATCATCATCATCATCATCATATTAATAGTCTACAACTACCTTTTGCATAATCAGATAAACAACACATACACAATTGTATAATAAGTTTTGTTCTAAACTGATTTAGAACTTTCTAAATTTGAATACTAAATGGCCATACATAAAAGGTAGCAGCACATACATACATACATGCAAACATACAAGTACATGTTATTACGGAATTACATAAGCAACGCTTACATGTTTGAAATTGTCTGGTTATTACACAATTTTAATTGGATTTAAAATAGAATATTAACTTAAATTTTTATTTTAGAAAAATCATTGAAAATCTTTCACTCTAAACTCTATATAATAATAACGTTTCCATTGTTTATCTTTTTACTTATGAAGTATATAATTACATAAATTTAGATAATTGTTTATAAAAACTTAATAAATATTCATTAAGATTTTTAATCAGTAAATTTTTTTTGCTTCTTATAATTTATTGCAATGGTCGTCTGGCTTGAACTACACGAGCTTATCAAAAATTCAGGGACGTTTCAATTTAGACTACTACAAGTCAAGTTAATATCTTGTTTGGGGTTTTTTATGTGTCTATCAAATAACTAAATATTGTTTAAAACACTCTGATTATAGCCATTGTGTTGTTGGCATGCAAAAATGACAAAAACTAATTTGATGACAAGCATAAAGAGCAGGGATTAGTATTAGGTGTGGTGCTAAAAGCAGTTTGTTTATTTTTACTTTTATATCTTCAATGATTAAAAGAGAGAAAAGAGAGCCGACTCGGCCTAAGACAACAAGATCTAAAAATACTTTTACTGCCAGCGAAAAATAAGTGGAATTTTTTTAAAAGTATTAAGCAGATAAGAAAACTATTTAGTACAAAATGAGTACTTAAAAAGATGCGTAGGATTTAAAATTAAACAAAAAAAAAACGACTTTAGATACCAGAATAGAGGCTATACTTTTTCTTGTACTTAATCGTATCTTCGTTAATGAATAAAAATATTAATAAACAAAGACCTTCTTTTTCTTTTTTTGCTCATATCCACCACTCAATTCTAAGCTAACGAAATATTTTAATGAAACACGTTTTTTATGGTATATTATATAATATTTTCCTTAAGAAAAAAGCCTAGCTGAATTTACTATTTCCCCAGCTGAATTGCAAAATAAATACAGCAAATGAAAAAATATATTAAAAGATGTGAATAATCTTTATAAAAGTGTCATAATCAGCTTGCTGAATTCGATTTCTCCAACTTAGTTTCCAAGAACACATTACTTAAAAATTGCGGAAGGTATAAAAATTTATTTAAAAGTGTTAAAAATATTTGCTGAATGGGATAAAACTCATAATAGTTTTGGTTATGTTCAAATCATCACGTTAGACAGCTGAATTATATGTTTTGTTAGCTGAATCGATTTCTAAGCCAATATGTTTTATAGAAGACCTTTTTTTTATATTTTCATGAATTTTGAGCCCGCTGAATTACACATATTTTGTTAGCTGAATTTATTTTGTTGAATGCAGTGAACTATATTAAAGACTAGGTAATGTTTGCTTCTAATAAATAAGTTAGCTGAATTAGATATTTTGTTAGCTGAATTGGATTTCAACTGAAATATTTAGTAGTGAAAAAATTTATTTTAATACAATTAAGCCAGCTGAATAATAAATTACCAGCATGGCAATATTAGATTTTGTATACAAAATTTTTTTCTTGTGTTTTCGCATAAATTTATGCCTGCTTAATTACCTATTTTGTTAGCTGAATGTATTTCATTGAATATTTTGTTAGCTGAATTGCCTTTTTTAATTTGATTTTATAAAAAAAAATTTATCCTGGAAATTTTTACACAATTCCGCCAGCTGAATTGGATATTTTATTAGCTTAATTGCTTATTTCGCTATTTTATTTCATTGCTTAGTTCTTTCTTTGTTAATAATTGTTGCCTTTTTTGTTAATTTATTAATTAATATTTTTATCACTAGTTTATATTAAATTTTTTTTAGTTAATAAGTTGTGAAGTATTCATTTTTATGCGCTCAATAGTTTGTTTTATTTTTGTTTAAACAAAAATTTTTTTTAATTTTTACTCTTGCCGAAATTAAGTTTGTTTTTTTTTTTATTAACAAAATTTCATTTTCTACAGTCGTCACGTCGCGTGTTGTGAATTTTTTATCTTTTCAATTTATTTTTGTGGTTTTGTTATTTTTGTTACGTTAAGCATTAAACTTTGTCATTCATTAAGTGACGTTACCACTATTTTGTAATAACTTTTGTACGTTTTTGATAATTTTTTTTATTACATTTCAAAGTTTTAATTTTTATTGATTGCTTTAAATTGTTATTTTGTTTTGTTTTTTTTTTTTTTTTTCTTTTCATGA
The DNA here is from genome assembly GCA_947311025.1 of Lypha dubia. NCBI lineage: Eukaryota > Metazoa > Arthropoda > Insecta > Diptera > Tachinidae > Lypha > Lypha dubia. The sequence continues at coordinate 3,205,543 of OX371262.1, read as the reverse complement.
AAGACAACAGTTTGTGTTTTGTTTTGTTTTAATTTTATTCCAGCAAGTATACGACTGAATGTTCGACATTAAATGCAGAGAGAGGCGTTACATTTTTAGTAGAGAATTATGAAATATCGAACGTTTAATTTTTGGCAATAATTGAGTTTAGCTTAGTGAGTTAAAACCACAATGTTTGCTGGGTTACTGTAGTTTTTTGGGGTGTTTTGCAATATATTAAATTGAAGTGTGAATAATTTAGTATTTTTAATTTATTGTTTCGCAAAGTGTTATGAAAACAAACCAGTAAAATGTTGAGTCTTTACGAATACTTTACATGATCGATTATTGACACAGTTGTGATATTACGATTGTCGTTTTTATTCCATTTTATTATTATTGTTGTTATCTCTGTATAAATTTTTTGTATTTTTTTTTGTTGCTCTTTTGAATACAAACAACAATTGGAAAAAATGTGTACTTCGCCCTAAAAGACTGGTATAAGTGTTTCAATCATGAGATTACTTTAAAAGTAAATGCCTAAAACTGTTATCTTGTGAAAGCTTTCTGATCATGAAGAATGACGTTGTGATCTTACTTTTTTTTTAATTAGGATCAGCACTTAGGGGATGACCCCTACGTATGCAGTGCACTGTGCCGGAACTCAGGAAGAGGGATAGGGTAGAGAAGATAGATGTTGAAAATTTAGAAGACTGAACTCTTTCACAACTCTGCTTTGCGCGTTATGTTAATTTTTAAGGCAGTGTTGAGGCGCCTCCGGTGTTAAGTAGACGCATTAACTATGTTAAGCTGTATTAGCAGGCATTTTATTAATTGTTTTACTTCGCCGATGTTTCTGCTAACCGACGAAGGAGGGCGATGTTGTCTACATTAGCATGGAACAGCATCAATCGCTGTCGGAACAGGTTTAAGTGACCAGGGCCCAAATTACGGCACTCGATATCGATGGAAATTTCAATACAATTTAAATGTAAATTTCGATCGCTATCGAATGCCATAATTTGGCCCCAGTGCTATGCCTTCATCACTTAAATAGTCCGACAAGAATTTATACAATGTCTCACTAATGTACATTAGAGAGATTAATGACGTTGATTGACTTGCTCTGACCACGGTTTGAACCCAGGCCCTAAGTCATTATTTGCTTAGTAGTCAACGCGCTAACCACTTCAGCCAACACCACCATTCAGAAGTGGGTCGATTAACTGTTTACGGAGTTATAGCGGGTGCAATTTCATAAAAAAAACTGGAAATTAATGGTAATTTTTTTTTAGTTTTTACAAATTTAAGAATAACTCTTAAGATTGAGAAATTAGATAAATCAAATTCGGCACATCTATAGAATAGACTACTCCGAAAATTGGTTTGAATTTTGTAGCCCTATTAGTTTGGGAGATATAATGAATTAAATTTTTAATTAAGCTATTTGACAGCGAAGGGAAACTACCAGGCGGTTCAAAGTTTGACCGTCATGTAGCGAAATTCCAAACCTATCATATGTTGAAATATTCATTATAATAAATACAACGGTTACTGAGTTAAACAGTTTCAAAGAAAATCGTTTGCCGAAATCCTGCACAATTGTGTTCACCTGCTGTTTTACAAACACAATTAATGTTTATTTTTCAAAAATTGGTCGGCTTTAAAACCCACTTTATAAATTGCTATAATTAATTGCATGAAAATAGCAACTTATTCTAAATTAAAAAAGTTTACCACGCCCATTTTGAAAGGGTCTAAAAGTGGGCGTTAATTAAAAAACTCCTTTTCTTTATATTTCATTTTGAATTAAAACATGTTGAAGGTGTTGAAATAAATAATTCCATATAATGAACTTTAAGTCTGTTTTTAATAACTTCCCTACAATAGATTGTTCACACATCCATTAAGTTTTATTTCCTCTCGGAGAGAACAGAGAAATTTTGTTTCTTAAACCAAATCGAATATTAATTCCTTTAAAGCTCACTTTTTTCAATATCGTCTCTCTCTCTCTGTCATGTGAACGTTATGAAATATGAAAAGCACTTGTGCGTCAATAAAAAGATACGAGTAAAATAAAATTTACAATTCAAACAACAAAAATCCAAAAATTTAACATGATATAAAAACAGATAAAATAATTTTGCATTTTTTCAATTACAGAATGTCATTAGCTCAAAATTAAATTTACGTAAAATACAGTTTTGTAACCAAAAGATAATCAGGTTAAACACAAAATTTTAAAACGAAACTAAAATTAAATTAACTATTGACAAAATTGAATAAACTTAACGGAAATACAATGTGAAAACTCTCTAATGGTTTCCGTTATAATTTCCTCCCTTTCCATACTCTTTACCATCCTAGTAATAGACATGTGTATGCATGTACATACATATGTATTTGTAATTTAATGTCAATGTGGGCATAGAAATGAATTTTTTGCCGAGAAAACGAGAACTCAATATTGTCATCATCATCATCACCATCATCATCATCATCATCATCATCATCATCATCATATTAATAGTCTACAACTACCTTTTGCATAATCAGATAAACAACACATACACAATTGTATAATAAGTTTTGTTCTAAACTGATTTAGAACTTTCTAAATTTGAATACTAAATGGCCATACATAAAAGGTAGCAGCACATACATACATACATGCAAACATACAAGTACATGTTATTACGGAATTACATAAGCAACGCTTACATGTTTGAAATTGTCTGGTTATTACACAATTTTAATTGGATTTAAAATAGAATATTAAACGTAACATCTTGTTTGTATTATAACATAGATTAGTTTCCATTTGGGATATAAGAAAAATTGTTTTTAAAACATTTTGTTTGGTAATTTGTAAAACTAGCTTACAATTATTAGCAACGATTTTTTTAATATATAAATATATAATCCGAACTAAAAAAAAATGTTAATATTAAGTAGGCTCAACTAAAAAAAGAACACCATGTAGATTTGACAAGTACTTGCTTAATTATTAGTGAAATTTTTTTTTAAAAGAAACCCCCGCTGAATTGCAGTTTTTTAAACGTAATTGGAAAATTAACTAAAATTTTCAAGTTTTTTTCTAATTTTCAGTTAGATTTCTTTAAAATAACACCAGCTGAATTGCAATTTTCCCAGCTGAATTCAACTATTAAACAGATATTCAAAGTCTTGGGCAACTTTTACTTAGTATTTAATATAAAAACTCTAGCTGAATTTTATTTTTTTAAACTAATTTAAAGTATTATATAAATTTTTAAGATCTAATTTAGAATTTATCAAAAATATTTAGCTGAATTGTATTTTTTTAAGCTAAATAGATAAATATCCTAGAATTACCAAGTTTTTGCATTATTGTTCTGTCGAAGTCCATAAAATCACCAGCTGAATTGTATTTCCCAAAAGCTGAATAGAAGTATTTTCTTTCCAATGTTCTAATTTAATGTTCAGTTGAATATTTCGCAACAAAAAAACAAGCTGAATTTCATTTTTCCCAGCTGAATTCAACTATTAAACAGATATTCAAAGTTTTAGGTAACTTTTACTTAAAACTTAATGTAAAAACTCTAGATGAATTGAATTTTTTAGAACTTAATGTATATATTATATAGATTTCTAAGATCTGAGGCAACTTAAATTTAGAATTTATAAAAAACATTTAGCTGAATTGTATTTGTTTAAGCTAAATAGATAAATATCATAGGATTTTCAAGTTTTTTGCATTACTGTTCTGTCGAATTCCATAAGAGCACCAGCTGAATTTTATTTTCTAGCAGCAGAATAGAAGTATTTTCTTTTCAATGTTCTAATTTAATGTTCAGTTGAATATTTCGCAACAAAAAAACAAGCTGAATTTCATTTTTCCCAGCTGAATTCAACTATTAAACAGATATTCAAAGTTTTAGGTAACTTTTACTTAAAACTTAATGTAAAAACTCTAGATGAATTGAATTTTTTAGAACTTAATGTATATATTATATAGATTTCTAAGATCTGAGGCAACTTAAATTTAGAATTTATAAAAAACATTTAGCTGAATTGTATTTGTTTAAGCTAAATAGATAAATATCATAGGATTTTCAAGTTTTTTGCATTACTGTTCTGTCGAATTCCATAAGAGCACCAGCTGAATTTTATTTTCTAGCAGCAGAATAGAAGTATTTTCTTTTCAATGTTCTAATTTAATGTTCAGTTGAAATTTTCGCAAAAAAATACTAGCTGAATTGTATTTATCTTAGCTGAATTTAACTATTAAACAGATATTCAAAGTTTTAGGTAACTTTTACTTAAAACTTAATGTAAAAACTCTAGATGAATTGAATTTTTTAGAACTTAATGTATATATTATATAGATTTCTAAGATCTGAGGCAACTTTAATTTAGAATTTTTGATTAATAGCCTAAAATATCCAAGTTTTTCCGTCGAAAAAACTAGAAATATTTTCTTTTCAATGTTCTAATTTAATGTTAAGTTGAATTTTTCACAACAAAAATACCAGCTGAATTGTATTTTTCTTAGCTGAATACAAATGGTTAATTTCTGCCAAGCCATTTTTAAGTTTTGACTTATATTTTTACCAAAAAAAAAATTGTTTTAGCAGTTTTCCTACCATTTTATGATTATGGTTTTGTTTTTTTTGAATTTTAGCTAAATTAAAATTTCCAAGGTGGCTTTTCAAAAACAATCCATATAAACAAATTCCATTAATTTTAATTCTGCAGGCGAACTAATTAATACCTGGTTGACACACATCAAGATCCATTAAAAAATCTTAGCTGAATTGCAATTTTCTTTGGTATTATATATTTGTAGTTTTATTTTTGAGTGTAATTCAACAAAAATTGTCAGCTGAATAAGGATATTTTTTATGTAATATAATTTTAAGCATCGTTAGTTTATCTAATCTTTCTAAGTACACAAGCTGTTAGGGATGCCTAGCGACAGGATAATCTGTGAACTAAGGTTCAACAGGAGATTCAATGTCATAATTCCACTTAGGGCCATGTGGGAGGGTAATGGTCCCTTTGTGGATTCCAGAAGTTTATGTTGGTATACGGATGGATCCAAAACTGGAGTATGTGGACCCTACGTGAAAATCTCAGTGCACATGGGTAAATGGTCCACGGTATTTCAGGCGGAAATGCTGGCAATCTCCAAATGTGTTCATATTAATTTGAGCAGAGGCATTAAAGGCGCGCATATACCTATCTTTTCCGATAGTCAGGCTGCCCTTAAGTCCTTAGTTTCATGGGAATTTCGTTCTAAGCTTGTTTTAGAGTGCTTTGACTCACTACAGAAGCTATCGGAACGGAACAAGGTTTCCATTTTACTGGATACCTGGCCATAGCGGTCACCCGGGTAACGAGGTAGCGGATGAATTGGCCAAGAGGGCCTCTGCCGCTCCTCTTATAGGCCCAGAGCCCTTTTGTGGCGTAAATTGGTCGACTACAACTACTCTAATCAGAGAGAACGACATGTCGAAAATTTGGGTGGCTTCTCCCGGTCTAAGGCAGGCCAAATCATTGTTACAGCCATTTTCATACAGTGGCATCCTGAATTTCAGCAGGAACGACTTACGGCTAGTTACTGGTTTCCTCTCCGGTCATTATGAACTGAACTACCATCTTTGGAAAAGTAACCTAGTTCGCTCACCCTTCTGCCTTTTATGCATGGAAGAGGATGAGACAACGGCACACATTCTCTGAGAATCTATAGTCTTACGTAATAATAGAGGGCGTGTTTTTCTTTCTGAATTTGTGTGTTTGGATGATATTAGGAGGGCTTCTCCAAACTCTGTGCTGACTTTCATAAAGAGAGTCATTCAGCGCTTGGTTTAATTTAGAGATCCATGGCACAAAAGATCCAATAGGTGTCGCAGTGACGGTCCTTGGACCAGATCTATCCCCTTATCTATCGATCTATCTATCTATCTAAGTACAGTGAGTACCAATCATCTTCGGCTGTATTTAACCTCTTTACTTTCTTTTGCGATTTTTTTTTTAACCATTTGGCATATTAGATAAATTAGTTCAAAATTCTTTTTAATTTAGTTGTTTAAATTTTATTGCATACAAAGTGTGTTAACAAGCGGAAATTATAAACAAGTTAAATGGGAATTTATCATTTTAGCTCGAAATGTTTTTCTTTTTTGCTTTTTGCAAAATGTTTTTTTTTTTTTATTCATACACATTTACGTTACATTATTAACATAATTTTCGCCAAACATCACAGCAAATAATAATGTTAATTAAAAAGAAAAATAAGAAGCAATAAAAGAAAACAAAACAAAAACGTAATGCTTTTTTTTTTCTTTTCTTTCTAGTTTTAATAAGTTCGGTGGCCACCGCATGTGTTTGAGAGGCCAGAGACGTTTTTAAAACAATGAAATGTGCCCCTGTTTTAAAGAAAAACTAATAATGTTGCCGTTGTATGTATCATGAGTTTTTTCCTATTTTTTTTTTTTTTGTTATAACAACTTAGTAACATTTAACCTCTTTCTGGGTTATTTTTTTTTTTTTTGCTTCTTTCAGTGGCAAATTTTATAAACTTTTTGTTGTTTTTATTGTTATAAAATTTCATCCATATATCAAGTTAGTTAAAGAGATTATTTCCCATAAACCGTTTTACATTTTTATTTGTAGTCTCATTTTCAGTTCAAACATATTTGCATGCAAAAGATATATTGTTTTTTTTTGCTTTACCTCTACCAGACCAGAATAGTTCCTGTTTAAATGGTGGCATTAATCACGTAAATAAATGCAGTTTATAACGTTTAGTTAAAAACTATCTGTGTGTAAGAAAAATCTTACAAACACCGTTACTATATTTCGATCATAAAGTATTTGCATGCAAACATATGTTGTTGCTTAGAGAAACCCAAAAAAAAAGCAACAACTCGTGCAACATTAGCATTGGTGGCAAGAGCACAACGCGCGATAGTGTTTCAAATGCTTAACGAAGCCTATATGATGATAAGCTTAACAGCTTTAAATTGGTGTTTGGAGGTCTTAATGAAAAACCAAAACTATAAAAATAGTAAAAGAGAAAATGAATTAAATGTTCCGAATTTAGTTTTAGCCAACATGTTCGGTCACACAAGTTGAGGTCAGGCAATTTACTACAGGTTACACTTACTGATCGAAAAAAGTATAAAAGTTTGAAACAGGGTCACAAGGCTATAAAATTGATGCGAACCACCCTGCTAAGTGTAGACTACAGAATTTGAAATTAACGGACTATGGTTGTTTTGTTGGAATATTACGAAGTGCGAAATTTACATCTAAACTAAAACTGTTGCAATATGCAAAATTTTAATGAAAAAGAAATGGAAAAAATAATTGAATTGGATTTCTGTTGAAAAATTTTTTGGAAAAATTTATATTTTTTCTCAATTGGTATACTTTGAACCCTGATGACAGGTGTAGCGGCCTTGAAATCGGTACACTGATACGATCTGCTAATCTGATCGGATATACTAATGTTCCTAAAAGCTCTAGTAATTTGAATTCTCATTCTAATTAAATAAAAAAAAAATTAACTGGGAAAAAGGAATGAAGAAGAAGAAAAATTGTAAGAAAATCAATGACTGCCACAAAACAGACATAAAAACACTGAGGATTGGAACTTTATTTCTTTAAGCTATTTTTAAACCAGATTAATTAAAATTTTATTAAGAAAACTTGTGGCAAAAAATATTCGACAGATATATAAAAAGTCAGCCGAACTGACTGCATTTTATTTTACTCCCACGAAAGATCAATGGATCGATTAATGGCTCGATTAATGGCACGATTATGGATAGCCAGCGAACATCAATTGCATTGTCAGTTACTGAAAATTTACTGAAAGTTACTGAAGTGTAAGAAAGCCCTCCACAGGCCGAAAATGCAAAGATTCCGCAGTAAGCGAAACCGAAGACCGGCATGAAAGAAAAACTTCACTAAGCGTAGCAGGATTTAAAAATATCTTAGAAGAGGAAGTCCTTAACCCAACTAAGGCAAGGCAAAAAAAATGTGTGTAAAGATAAATATTTAAAAGTTATATTTGTTTTACGTAAGAGCTTACGTCATGACATATTTAACTCAAAAGTTAAATATGTTTAGTCGGGACATTGCCAACATAGCTCGATGGAACTTTTTGGTTTACATCTTTTCTAGTTGATATAAATGTATCTTAACTAGATAACTTTGTATGCTCTCTGAGAGAATTTTGCCATTTGTGGGCACATTTTTGTTTGTCACTCATTTGGACCAATATGAAATCAAAGCCAAGGGTCCATACTTATAGACTACGTAAGTCCAATTTCTCAATTGTATTTGAGAATTTTTCTATAAAATTTTAAAAATTAAAATTTGGCCATTTGTGGGAACATTTTTGTTTGTCACTCATTTGGACCAATGGGAAGTTAAAGCCAAGGGTCCATACTTATAGACTACGTAAGTCCAATTTCTCAATTGTATTTGAGAATTTTTCTATAAGATTTTGAAAATTAAAATTTATGTAAATTTTTGATGATCTCTACGGGAATTTGGCCATTTTAGGGCACATTTTTGTTTGTCACTCATTTGGACCAATATGAAATTAAAGCCAAGGTCCATACTTATAGACTACGTAAGTCCAATTTCTCAATTGTATTTGAGAATTTTTCTATAAGATTTTGAAAATTAAAATTTATGTAAATTTTTGATGATCTCTACGGGAATTTGGCCATTTTAGGGCACATTTTTGTTTGTCACTCATTTGGACCAATATGAAATTAAAGCCAAGGTCCATACTTATAGACTACGTAAGTCCAATTTCTCAATTGTATTTGAGAATTTTTCTATAAGATTTTAAAAATTAAAATTTGGCCATTTGTGGGAACATTTTTGTTTGTCACTCATTTGGACCAATGGGAAGTTAAAGCCAAGGGTCCATACTTATAGACTACGTAAGTCCGATTTCTCAATTGTATTTGAGAATTTTTCTTTAAGATTTTGAAAATTAAAATTTGGCCATTTGTGGGAACATTTTTGTTTGTCACTCATTTGGACCAATGGGAAGTTAAAGCCAAGGGTCCATACTTATAGACTACGTAAGTCCAATTTCTCAATTGTATTTGAGAATTTTTCTATAAGATTTTGAAAATTAAAATTTATGTAAATTTTTGATGATCTCTACGGGAATTTTGCCATTTGTGGGCACATTTTTGTTTGTCACTCATTTGGACCAATAGGAAGTTAAAGCCAAGGGTCCATACTTATAGACTACGTAAGTCCGATTTCTCAATTGTATTTGAGAATTTTTCTATAAGATTTTGAAAATTAAAATTTATGTAAATTTTTGATGATCTCTACGGGAATTTTGCCATTTGTGGGCACATTTTTGTTTGTCACTCATTTGGACCAATGGGAAGTTAAAGCCAAGGGTCCATACTTATAGACTACGTAAGTCCGATTTCTCAATTGTATTTGAGAATTTTTCTATAAGATTTTGAAAATTAAAATTTATGTAAATTTTTGATGATCTCTACGGGAATTTGGCCATTTTAGGGCACATTTTTGTTTGTCACTCATTTGGACCAATGGGAAATTAAAGCCAAGGGTCCATACTTATAGACTACGTAAGTCCGATTTATCAATTGTATTTGAGAATTTTTCTATAAGATTTTAAAAATTAAAATTTGGCCATTTGTGGGAACATTTTGTTTGTCACTCATTTGGACCAATGGGAAGTTAAAGCCAAGGGTCCATACTTATAGACTACGTAAGTCCAATTTCTCAATTGTATTTGAGAATTTTTCTTTAAGATTTTGAAAATTAAAATTTGGCCATTTGTGGGGCCATTTTTGTTTGTCACTCATTTGGATCAATGGGAAGTTAAAGCCAAGGGTCCATACTTATAGACTACGTAAGTCCAATTTCTCAATTGTATTTGAGAATTTTTCTATAAGATTTTGAAAATTAAAATTTATGTAAATTTTTGATGATCTCTACGGGAATTTGGCCATTTTAGGGCACATTTTTGTTTGTCACTCTTTTGGACCAATGGGAAATTAAAGCCAAGGGTCCATACTTATAGACTACGTAAGTCCGATTTCTCAATTGTATTTGAGAATTTTTCTTTAAGATTTTGAAAATTAAAATTTGGCCATTTGTGGGGCCATTTTTGTTTGTCACTCATTTGGATCAATGGGAAGTTAAAGCCAAGGGTCCATACTTATAGACTACGTAAGTCCAATTTCTCAATTGTATTTGAGAATTTTTCTATAAGATTTTGAAAATTAAAATTTATGTAAATTTTTGATGATCTCTACGGGAATTTTGCCATTTGTGGGCACATTTTTGTTTGTCACTCATTTGGACCATTGGGAAATTAAAGCCAAGGGTCCATACTTATAGACTACGTAAGTCCGATTTCTCAATTGTATTTGAGAATTTTTCTATAAGATTTTGAAAATTAAAATTTATGTAAATTTTTGATGATCTCTACGGGAATTTGGCCATTTTAGGGCACATTTTTGTTTGTCACTCATTTGGACCAATATGAAATTAAAGCCAAGGGTCCATACTTATAGACTACGTAAGTCCGATTTATCAATTGTATTTGAGAATTTTTCTATAAGATTTTAAAAATTAAAATTTGGCCATTTGTGGGAACATTTTTGTTTGTCACTCATTTGGACCAATGGGAAGTTAAAGCCAAGGGTCCATACTTATAGACTACGTAAGTCCGATTTCTCAATTGTATTTGAGAATTTTTCTTTAAGATTTTGAAAATTAAAATTTGGCCATTTGTGGGGCCATTTTTGTTTGTCACTCATTTGGATCAATGGGAAGTTAAAGCCAAGGGTCCATACTTATAGACTACGTAAGTCCAATTTCTCAATTGTATTTGAGAATTTTTCTATAAGATTTTGAAAATTAAAATTTATGTAAATTTTTGATGATCTCTACGGGAATTTTGCCATTTGTGGGCACATTTTTGTTTGTCACTCATTTGGACCAATGGGAAGTTAAAGCCAAGGGTCCATACTTATAGACTACGTAAGTCCGATTTCTCAATTGTATTTGAGAATTTTTCTATAAGATTTTGAAAATTAAAATTTATGTAAATTTTTGATGATCTCTACGGGAATTTGGCCATTTTAGGGCACATTTTTGTTTGTCACTCATTTGGACCAATATGAAATTAAAGCCAAGGGTCCATACTTATAGACTACGTAAGTCCGATTTATCAATTGTATTTGAGAATTTTTCTATAAGATTTTAAAAATTAAAATTTGGCCATTTGTGGGAACATTTTTGTTTGTCACTCATTTGGACCAATGGGAAGTTAAAGCCAAGGGTCCATACTTATAGACTACGTAAGTCCGATTTCTCAATTGTATTTGAGAATTTTTCTTTAAGATTTTGAAAATTAAAATTTGGCCATTTGTGGGGCCATTTTTGTTTGTCACTCATTTGGATCAATGGGAAGTTAAAGCCAAGGGTCCATACTTATAGACTACGTAAGTCCAATTTCTCAATTGTATTTGAGAATTTTTCTATAAGATTTTGAAAATTAAAATTTATGTAAATTTTTGATGATCTCTACGGGAATTTGGCTATTTTAGGGCACATTTTTGTTTGTCACTCATTTGGACCAATGGGAAGTTAAAGCCAAGGGTTCATACTTATAGACTACGTAAGTCCGATTTCTCAATTGTATTTGAGAATTTTTCTATAAGATTTTGAAAATTAAAATTTATGTAAATTTTTGATGATCTCTACGGGAATTTGGCCATTTGTGGGCACATTTTTGTTTGTCACTCATTTAGACCAATGGGAAATTAAAGCCAAGGGTCCATACTTATAGACTACGTAAGTCCGATTTATCAATTGTATTTGAGAATTTTTCTATAAAACTTTAAAAACTAATATTGTGTAAATTTTGACGATCTCTACGGGAATTTGGCCATTTGTGGGCACATTTTTGTTTGTCACTCATTTGGACCAATGGGAAATTAAAGCCAAGGGTCCATACTTATAGACTACGTAAGTCCGATTTATCAATTGTATTTGAGAATTTTTCTATAAAATTTTAAAAATTAAAATTTGGCCATTTGTGGGCACATTTTTGTTTGTCACTCATTTGGACCAATGGGAAATTAAAGCCAAGGGTCCATACTTATAGACTACGTAAGTCCGATTTATCAATTGTATTTGAGAATTTTTCTATAAAACTTTAAAAACTAATATTGTGTAAATTTTGACGATCTCTACGGGAATTTGGCCATTTGTGGGCACATTTTTGTTTGTCACTCATTTGGACCAATGGGAAATTAAAGCCAAGGGTCCATACTTATAGACTACGTAAGTCCGATTTATCAATTGTATTTGAGAATTTTTCTATAAAATTTTAAAAATTAAAATTTGGCCATTTGTGGGCACATTTTTGTTTGTCACTCATTTGGACCAATGGGAAATTAAAGCCAAGGGTCCATACTTATAGACTACGTAAGTCCGATTTATCAATTGTATTTTAGAATTTTTCTATAAAACTTTAAAAACTAATACTGTGTAAATTTTGACGATCTCTACGGAAATTTGGCCATTTTAGGGCACATTTTTGTTTGTCACTCATTTGGACCAATGGGAAATTAAAGCCAAGGGTCCATACTTATAGACTACGTAAGTCCGATTTCTCAATTGTATTTGAGAATTTTTCTATAAGATTTTGAAAATTAAAATTTATGTAAATTTTTGATGATCTCTACGGGAATTTGGCCATTTGTGGGCACATTTTTGTTTGTCACTCATTTAGACCAATGGGAAATTAAAGCCAAGGGTCCATACTTATAGACTACGTAAGTCCGATTTATCAATTGTATTTGAGAATTTTTCTATAAAACTTTAAAAACTAATATTGTGTAAATTTTGACGATCTCTACGGGAATTTGGCCATTTGTGGGCACATTTTTGTTTGTCACTCATTTGGACCAATGGGAAATTAAAGCCAAGGGTCCATACTTATAGACTACGTAAGTCCGATTTATCAATTGTATTTGAGAATTTTTCTATAAAATTTTAAAAATTAAAATTTGGCCATTTGTGGGAACATTTTTGTTTGTCACTCATTTGGACCAATGGGAAGTTAAAGCCAAGGGTTCATACTTATAGACTACGTAAGTCCGATTTCTCAATTGTATTTGAGAATTTTTCTATAAGATTTTGAATATTAAAATTTATGTAAATTTTTGATGATCTCTACGGGAATTTGGCCATTTGTGGGCACATTTTTGTTTGTCACTCATTTAGACCAATGGGAAATTAAAGCCAAGGGTCCATACTTATAGACTACGTAAGTCCGATTTATCAATTGTATTTGAGAATTTTTCTATAAAACTTTAAAAACTAATATTGTGTAAATTTTGACGATCTCTACGGGAATTTGGCCATTTGTGGGCACATTTTTGTTTGTCACTCATTTAGACCAATGGGAAATTAAAGCCAAAGGTCCATACTTATAGACTACGTAAGTCCGATTTATCAATTGTATTTGAGAATTTTTCTATAAAACTTTAAAAACTAATATTGTGTAAATTTTGACGATCTCTACGGGAATTTGGCCATTTTAGGGCACATTTTTGTTTGTCACTCATTTAGACCAATGGGAAATTAAAGCCAAGGGTCCATACTTATAGACTACGTAAGTCCGATTTATCAATTGTATTTGAGAATTTTTCTATAAAACTTTAAAAATTAATATTGTGTAAATTTTGACGATCTCTACGGGAATTTGGCCATTTTAGGGCACATTTTTGTTTGTCACTCATTTGGACCAATGGGAAATTAAAGCCAAGGGTCCATACTTATAGACTACGTAAGTCCGATTTCTCAATTGTATTTGAGAATTTTTCTATAAGATTTTGAAAATTAAAATTTATGTAAATTTTTGATGATCTCTACGGGAATTTGGCCATTTGTGGGCACATTTTTGTTTGTCACTCATTTAGACCAATGGGAAATTAAAGCCAAGGGTCCATACTTATAGACTACGTAAGTCCGATTTATCAATTGTATTTGAGAATTTTTCTATAAAACTTTAAAAACTAATATTGTGTAAATTTTTACGATCTCTACGGGAATTTGGCCATTTGTGGGCACATTTTTGTTTGTCACTCATTTGGACCAATGGGAAATTAAAGCCAAGGGTCCATACTTATAGACTACGTAAGTCCGATTTATCAATTGTATTTGAGAATTTTTCTATAAAATTTTAAAAATTAAAATTTGGCCATTTGTGGGAACATTTTTGTTTGTCACTCATTTGGACCAATGGGAAGTTAAAGCCAAGGGTTCATACTTATAGACTACGTAAGTCCGATTTCTCAATTGTATTTGAGAATTTTTCTATAAGATTTTGAAAATTAAAATTTATGTAAATTTTTGATGATCTCTACGGGAATTTGGCCATTTGTGGGCACATTTTTGTTTGTCACTCATTTAGACCAATGGGAAATTAAAGCCAAGGGTCCATACTTATAGACTACGTAAGTCCGATTTATCAATTGTATTTGAGAATTTTTCTATAAAGCTTTAAAAACTAATATTGTGTAAATTTTGACGATCTCTACGGGAATTTGGCCATTTGTGGGCACATTTTTGTTTGTCACTCATTTGGACCAATGGGAAATTAAAGCCAAGGGTCCATACTTATAGACTACGTAAGTCCGATTTATCAATTGTATTTGAGAATTTTTCTATAAAATTTTAAAAATTAAAATTTGGCCATTTGTGGGAACATTTTTGTTTGTCACTCATTTGGACCAATGGGAAGTTAAAGCCAAGGGTTCATACTTATAGACTACGTAAGTCCGATTTCTCAATTGTATTTGAGAATTTTTCTATAAGATTTTGAAAATTAAAATTTATGTAAATTTTTGATGATCTCTACGGGAATTTGGCCATTTTAGGGCACATTTTTGTTTGTCACTCATTTGAACCAATGGGAAATTAAAGCCAAGGGTCCATACTTATAGACTACGTAAGTCCGATTTCTCAATTGTATTTGAGAATTTTTCTATAAAACTTTAAAAACTAATATTGTGTAAATTTTGACGATCTCTACGGGAATTTGGCCATTTGTGGGCACATTTTTGTTTGTCACTCATTTAGACCAATGGGAAATTAAAGCCAAGGGTCCATACTTATAGACTACGTAAGTCCGATTTATCAATTGTATTTGAGAACTTTTCTATAAAACTTTAAAAACTAATATTGTGTAAATTTTGACGATCTCTACGGGAATTTGGCCATTTTAGGGCACATTTTTGTTTGTCACTCATTTGGACCAATGGGAAATTAAAGCCAAGGGTCCATACTTATAGACTACGTAAGTCCGATTTCTCAATTGTATTTGAGAATTTTTCTATAAAATTTTAAAAATTTAAATTTGGCCATTTGTGGGACCATTTTTGTTTGTCACTTATTTGGACCAATGGGAAGTTAAAGCCAAGGGTCCATACTTATAGACTACGTAAGTCCGATTTCTCAATTGTATTTGAGAATTTTTCTATAAGATTTTGAAAATTAAAATTTATGTAAATTTTTGATGATCTCTACGGGAATTTGGCCATTTGTGGGCACATTTTTGTTTGTCACTCATTTAGACCAATGGGAAATTAAAGCCAAGGGTCCATACTTATAGACTACGTAAGTCCGATTTATCAATTGTATTTGAGAATTTTTCTATAAAACTTTAAAAACTAATATTGTGTAAATTTTGACGATCTCTACGGGAATTTGGCCATTTGTGGGCACATTTTTGTTTGTCACTCATTTGGACCAATGGGAAATTAAAGCCAAGGGTCCATACTTATAGACTACGTAAGTCCGATTTATCAATTGTATTTGAGAATTTTTCTATAAAATTTTAAAAATTAAAATTTGGCCATTTGTGGGAACATTTTTGTTTGTCACTCATTTGGACCAATGGGAAGTTAAAGCCAAGGGTTCATACTTATAGACTACGTAAGTCCGATTTCTCAATTGTATTTGAGAATTTTTCTATAAGATTTTGAATATTAAAATTTATGTAAATTTTTGATGATCTCTACGGGAATTTGGCCATTTGTGGGCACATTTTTGTTTGTCACTCATTTAGACCAATGGGAAATTAAAGCCAAGGGTCCATACTTATAGACTACGTAAGTCCGATTTATCAATTGTATTTGAGAATTTTTCTATAAAACTTTAAAAACTAATATTGTGTAAATTTTGACGATCTCTACGGGAATTTGGCCATTTGTGGGCACATTTTTGTTTGTCACTCATTTAGACCAATGGGAAATTAAAGCCAAAGGTCCATACTTATAGACTACGTAAGTCCGATTTATCAATTGTATTTGAGAATTTTTCTATAAAACTTTAAAAACTAATATTGTGTAAATTTTGACGATCTCTACGGGAATTTGGCCATTTTAGGGCACATTTTTGTTTGTCACTCATTTAGACCAATGGGAAATTAAAGCCAAGGGTCCATACTTATAGACTACGTAAGTCCGATTTATCAATTGTATTTGAGAATTTTTCTATAAAACTTTAAAAATTAATATTGTGTAAATTTTGACGATCTCTACGGGAATTTGGCCATTTTAGGGCACATTTTTGTTTGTCACTCATTTGGACCAATGGGAAATTAAAGCCAAGGGTCCATACTTATAGACTACGTAAGTCCGATTTCTCAATTGTATTTGAGAATTTTTCTATAAGATTTTGAAAATTAAAATTTATGTAAATTTTTGATGATCTCTACGGGAATTTGGCCATTTGTGGGCACATTTTTGTTTGTCACTCATTTAGACCAATGGGAAATTAAAGCCAAGGGTCCATACTTATAGACTACGTAAGTCCGATTTATCAATTGTATTTGAGAATTTTTCTATAAAACTTTAAAAACTAATATTGTGTAAATTTTTACGATCTCTACGGGAATTTGGCCATTTGTGGGCACATTTTTGTTTGTCACTCATTTGGACCAATGGGAAATTAAAGCCAAGGGTCCATACTTATAGACTACGTAAGTCCGATTTATCAATTGTATTTGAGAATTTTTCTATAAAATTTTAAAAATTAAAATTTGGCCATTTGTGGGAACATTTTTGTTTGTCACTCATTTGGACCAATGGGAAGTTAAAGCCAAGGGTTCATACTTATAGACTACGTAAGTCCGATTTCTCAATTGTATTTGAGAATTTTTCTATAAGATTTTGAAAATTAAAATTTATGTAAATTTTTGATGATCTCTACGGGAATTTGGCCATTTTAGGGCACATTTTTGTTTGTCACTCATTTGAACCAATGGGAAATTAAAGCCAAGGGTCCATACTTATAGACTACGTAAGTCCGATTTCTCAATTGTATTTGAGAATTTTTCTATAAAACTTTAAAAACTAATATTGTGTAAATTTTGACGATCTCTACGGGAATTTGGCCATTTGTGGGCACATTTTTGTTTGTCACTCATTTAGACCAATGGGAAATTAAAGCCAAGGGTCCATACTTATAGACTACGTAAGTCCGATTTATCAATTGTATTTGAGAACTTTTCTATAAAACTTTAAAAACTAATATTGTGTAAATTTTGACGATCTCTACGGGAATTTGGCCATTTTAGGGCACATTTTTGTTTGTCACTCATTTGGACCAATGGGAAATTAAAGCCAAGGGTCCATACTTATAGACTACGTAAGTCCGATTTCTCAATTGTATTTGAGAATTTTTCTATAAAATTTTAAAAATTTAAATTTGGCCATTTGTGGGACCATTTTTGTTTGTCACTTATTTGGACCAATGGGAAGTTAAAGCCAAGGGTCCATACTTATAGACTACGTAAGTCCGATTTCTCAATTGTATTTGAGAATTTTTCTATAAGATTTTGAAAATTAAAATTTATGTAAATTTTTTATGATCTCTGTCGTGGATCGCTCTGCGGAATTATTTTAATGACAGATGTCATAGTAATTGGGAGTCTTATCGGCAAATTCGTAATCGTACTAAGCACGAAATAAGGAAACTGAAGAGAAGTAACAGTATGCGTTTCTTTGACACATGTAATAGTAGACAAATGTGGAATAGGCTACGCAACTCTGATGCGATTTCAAATATGAACTCAATGACAGATGTCGATGTCAATGATGTTAACAGTCACTTCATTAGTAATCAGCTAATGGCAGATGAAGTCTCATCAGTCTCATCAGGTTACCATCATTTTATTAACACTGTCAGTGATTTTTCTTTTTCCCATGTTACTGAAACTGACCTTACTCTTGCTTTGCACAAAATCACCTCTACCTCTGTTGGAGCTGATAACATTTCTATTACGCTTTTAAAAATAGTTTTTCCTTACTTAAATAAGCACATACTGCATTTTGTTAACAGCATACTCACTACCTCGATATTTCCAGACGACTGGAAGATAGCACGCATTATCCCTATTCCTAAGAAAGTTGGCAACTCTTCTATAGACAACCTGAGACCTATTAGCATTTTGCCTGTGCTGTCAAAAGTAGTGGAAAACTTATTGAAGGATCAAATTGTTAAATGGATTCAAGACAATAGACTTATTAGTTCGAGCCAATATGGTTTTCGTGATGGTCTTAGCACCAGTTTTCTCCTTACTGATTTGGTAGAATCTATCAGAAATAACTTTAATCATGGTTGCTCCAGTGTCTTAGTCTCGATAGACCTGTCGAAGGCATTTGATAAGGTTAAGCATTCCGTACTGATCAATAAATTAAATAGTTACTTTAAGTTCTCCACTACGGCGTGCCGTTTGCTCAGCACATATTTAACTGGGCGTATGCAATTTGTATCTATCAATGGCGCGACTTCGAACATTGAATATGTTAGATCGGGGGTCCCACAGGGCTCGGTGATTGGTCCTATTCTGTTCACACTTTATCTGAATGATTTATTTCAGTGTTTAAGTTTTAGCAACTGTAAATCCTTTGCATTTGCAGACGACATTCAGCTACTGTGGTCCTGCGACTCCCCTACTTCTTGCTCTCACGCTGATAGTATTAACCGTGATTTAACTGTTCTGAACAATTGGATGAGTTCTAACTATCTCCATGTAAACCCTAGTAAGACTATGGCAATGCATTTCAAATCTAGTAGGAGTGATACAGCATTTCCAAATTTTAAACTTAAACTATGCGACTCTGAAATAGCTATTGTCAGCCAAATGCGGTGTCTTGGAATAATACTCGATGAAAAGTTGTCTTTTGAACCGCACATTGATAACATCTGCTCCAAAGTTTGTCTAACCCTGCGAAGGTTATATCACTTAAATTTGACATTACCTTTACATGTTAAAAAAATTGTGGCTCACGCCTTACTGATGTCGCGAGTTAACTATTGTATAGAAGTGTACTCTGGCTGCAATGCTGGTAATAAAATGAAAATAAAATACATTGTGCACAAGGTTGTCCGATTCGTTTATGGACTTGGATTTAGAGATCATGTATCGCATCATTTAAAAAATTATCTAAAATTTAATTTCGATTATTAATATATCTTTACAGAATCATAAAATTCAAAAAACCTGAACGTGTTGTACGTTGGATTACCATGACACGAGGTTTGAGGAATCCTCAAATTATTATTTCACGTATTAATTGTGCTATTTATGAAAGATCCTTTCTAGTTCTTGCAGCCAGGTATTACAACTGCTTACCTAGAGATTTACGGTCCTTCTCTATGTCTTTACATTTTTTCAAACGCAAACTTATTACATATTTATCATGATTCGAATCACCAATGACTTATACGGGTTTTCTCTGAGACATATGTCTCATATTATATTAAGTCGTGTTTATTTTTGGCGGGTGTGCGCGGGACTCATGGGGCGCTGAAGTGTGTTAAGTTTACTCTCCATATTGGAGGCATTATACCTGTAATACGAATGAAATTGGCCAATAGGCTATATGTATTATAAATGAATAAATAAATAAATAAATAAATAAATAAATAAATTTGGCCATTTGTGGGCACATTTTTGTTTGTCACTCATTTGGACAAATGGGAAATTAAAGCCAAGGGTCCATACTTATAGACTACGTAAGTCCGATTTATCAATTGTATTTGAGAATTTTTCTATAAAACTTTAAAAACTAATATTGTGTAAATTTTGACGATCTCTACGGGAATTTGGCCATTTGTGGGCACATTTTTGTTTGTCACTCATTTAGACTAATGGGAAATTAAAGCCAAGGGTCCATACTTATAGACTACGTAAGTCCGATTTATCAATTGTATTTGAGAATTTTTCTATAAAACTTTAAAAACTAATATTGTGTAAATTTTGACGATCTCTACGGGAATTTGGCCATTTGTGGGCACATTTTTGTTTGTCACTCATTTAGACTAATGGGAAATTAAAGCCAAGGGTCCATACTTATAGACTACGTAAGTCCGATTTATCAATTGTATTTGAGAATTTTTCTATAAAACTTTAAAAACTAATATTGTGTAAATTTTGACGATCTCTACGGGAATTTGGCCATTTGTGGGCACATTTTTGTTTGTCACTCATTTAGACTAATGGGAAATTAAAGCCAAGGGTCCATACTTATAGACTACGTAAGTCCGATTTATCAATTGTATTTGAGAATTTTTCTATAAAACTTTAAAAACTAATATTGTGTAAATTTTGACGATCTCTACGGGAATTTGGCCATTTGTGGGCACATTTTTGTTTGTCACTCATTTGGACAAATGGGAAATTAAAGCCAAGGGTCCATACTTATAGACTACGTAAGTCCGATTTATCAATTGTATTTGAGAATTTTTCTATAAAACTTTAAAAACTAATATTGTGTAAATTTTGACGATCTCTACGGCAATTTGGCCATTTGTGGGCACATTTTTGTTTGTCACTCATTTGGACCATTGGGAAATTAAAGCCAAGGGCCTATACTTATAGACTGGGTTAAAGGAGGTAAGTGAGTACTTTTGGCACGTCTTCGACAAATTTATTATACAAACAGATTATGCCGTCATTATCATGTAGCGTAAACGAAGTCGCGGTTAAAAAAGTTAGTCAGTCAATAAATGGATTTATAGGAAAATCAATATTTTATTGTTGGAAGGGGCACAGTACTAACTATTATATATCCCTGGAGAGGTAATTAAATCTATTGTTTTGTACTTATGCAAAAAGTTTGAATATTTAGCTTTTCTGTTAATTTCTTATCAAGTTATTTGTAAAATTTTCGCTCTCACCATTAAGATTTAGTATTTATAGAAATAAAATATTCTGACTATGGAATTTAAATAATTTAATTGCTTACGTGAAATATTAACAGTAAATAAACAATTAAAATTAATGTGCTTTCAAGTAAGCTTTAAAATTAAATACAATTTATGTGAAAAACTATTTTTTTTATAAATTCGCTTATAAAATCACAAAAAGGAAGTAATGGAAATGGGAGGGTACATACATACGTAAAAGGTTTTGAAATCAGATTTCTTTTTTTTTTTTTCACAAGAAAACTTTATTTACATTTTTTTTATTTTTTTCTGACTTTGCACTTTGTACTCGCCATGTGGGATTTATCGTTGAAAAGCATGAATCATAAATGGAACACACTAAACAAAACTAACTGGCTGTTACTGCAATACTGCAATTAAAAAATTCCATTGAATCGATATTGTTTTTAAAGTGTTTTAAGCCATTCATGATTACATAATTTTACGCTCAGTCAATAACGAAAGCAATTGATTTATTGAAGAAAACGTCAACATTTGAAAGTTCACTTTAATTAAAATGCTCGTGAGCAAAATAAAATTCAGCTGGACTTTTACAAATTAAATTGTTACTTTTTACGTAGTTCTGTGTTGCACATGCATGCAATTCAGCTTGAAATTTATTACAAAAATTTTAACTTCCTGTTTAGACTTGCAATCTTTGTTGCAGCAATTCTTGTTTTTTTGTAAGTGAGAGAAATAGTAAGAAGCTTGGGAAGGTTATCAATCTTCTCGCCTCTCTTACTTAAAACCTGAATTAATACCATTCACCTGCACTATACGTAATTTAACTATATTTAATGTAATTCAGTTGCATTAAATGCAATTCAGCAGCATTAAATGCAATTCAGATGCAGTAAAATACAATACTGCTACATTAAAATACAATTCAGCAGCATTAAACGCAATTCAGCTACAGTAAAATACAATACAGTTGCATTATATTCAATTTAGCTGCATTTAAATACAATTCAACTACATTAAATGTAATTCAGCTACAGTAAAATAGAATTCAGCATTATTAAATGCAATTCAGCTACAGTAAAATACAATTCAGTTGCATTATATTCAATGCAGTTGCATTTAAATAAAATTCACTTGAATTATGTATATGCAATTCAGTTGCATTAAATTCAATTCAACTGCAGTAAAATCAAATTCAGCAGCATTAAATGCAATTCAGTTGCATTAAATACAATTCAGCTAGATTAAAATAGAATTCAGCAGCATTAAATGCAATTCAGCCTCAGTAAAAGACAATTAGGTAGCATTAAATGCAATCCAGCTGCATTTAAGTACAATTCAGTTGAATTAAATGCAATTCAGCTGCATTAAATGCAACTAAACTGTATTTAAAAGTTACAGTAAAATACAATTCAGTTGTATTGTATTCAATTCAGTTGCATTTAACTAAAACTCAGTTGAATTAAATGCAATTCAGTTGCATTAAATGCAATTCAACTGCAATAAAATCAAATTCAGCAGCATTAAACGTAATTCAGTTGCATTAAATACAATTCAGCTAGATTCAAATAGAATTCAGCAGCACTTAATGCAATTCAGCCTCAGTAAAAGACAATTAGGCAACATTAAATGCAATTCAGCTGCATTTAAATACAATTCAGTTGAATTAAATGCAATTCAGCTGCATTAAATGCAATTAAACTGCATTTAAATGCAATTCAGCTACATTAAATCCAATTATACTGGTCTTTTTTGTTATTCAGCTATTATAAAATAAAATAAGTTAAATTTTTCTCCATAGTACCCTACTAATAGAATGGCATGGAACTGCAATAGATTTCCTAGAATTTGATTAAAAATTATGACATTATTATTTTAATAAAACACTTTTCCAGAATTAGTTTCATTTATAGAATTGAGCTAAACAATTTTAGAAAATATATGGAGCTCTTGTTTTTTTTTTCAATAAAACACAACTTGCTGTTTGCAATAAATTCTGTGAATTCAACTTTTATTCATGTAAATTATTAACTTGTGTTTTGAGCAGTTAAGGGACTTTGTCAACAATATCTTCACAATTTGCTTGTACTCGTACATACATATGTATGTATGTATGTATTTATTTAATTTTTCTGTAAATTATGTATAATAAAGAACTTAGAAACTGCAGTTTCTTTGAATGAAAAGGTTTATTATTTTGTTTTGAATTTGTTAATAAACTAACTTACTCACACACAAACACTATTCATAAAATACTTTTCATTCACAAACAGAAAAAAATAAAATCAGACACAAAAACACAAAAGTAGTGGGCTGCATGTTTTCCAGTGCTTTGCTTTTTCAGCTAAACATTATTGTACAAATCTTATACAAAGAAAAAAATAAACAAGCATGAAATTAAACTGAACGAACGAGTAACATGATCTGTTAAGGTTACTTTTCGTGATTTAGTTTTTATTTTACTTATTTGTTAATGTTCCTTTTCTTTTTTTTTTGCTTCTTTTTGCAACATGAAGCATACAACATTCCAAAGATTAAGAAGAAAAATTTGAAAACGCAATACAAATACTTAACAAATGGCGTAAAAAACTATTTTGAAAAAAAAAATAGTAACAACAAAAAAAAAAAACGTTGTAATACTCAACCATTGAATCGGAACTGTTGGCTAAAATAGCGATAGAAAAAAACAAAACAAACATCAAAACAACAAACACCCGAACTCTATAAACTATTTATGGTAGAAGAAATAGCATTGCGTGCCAAGCTCAATAAAAAAAAACAAACAAATAAAAGCAGCAAACAACACAGAAAGATAAAACTCTGAAGAAGTTGAATATAAAAAACTGCAAAATTTTCAAAAGAAAATCAAAATAGATTTTAAAAAAATATATAAACAGCGAGTAAGAGACCAAAATTACACTCAGAGAAAATGTCTTCAAAGCTTTAAGAAAATGTTGCATTCAACTACTAAAGATCTCTTTAACCTAAACTTTTTTCAAGCATGTCTCAGCTTATGTTGAGCGAAATTTTCAATTCAGCTAGATAAGAGCCAATTCAGCTAAAATTTTTAAAAAGTTTTTCCAAGCTTCTTTCTTAATCAGTTTGTAAATCAAATTTCAATTCAGCGACAAAATTTACAGGCTTGTCACAATTTATAAACAAACTTTAATTAAATTTTATAATTCAGCTAATTACGTCCAATTCAGCTAGTCTTTTCTTTTTTAAAATGTCATTTTCCCAAAATTTTGTGGAACTGCATTAAGAAAAACTCTTCGAAATTATATTCCAAAAATTGTTTTATATTTATAAAACAAAATTTGCAATGCAATTCTTTATTCAGCTGCTTTAAAAGCAATTCAGCTGTACTTGTCAGATGTTTGTTGCTGTTTATAGGCAACTTTTTTTTCACTCATCTATTTATATTACAATTCAGCTTGATTGTTTTAAATAATTTGTGAACATTTTTTTTCGTGATTAACAGATAAATTACTGAAGAAAATACTAATTCAGCAGAACTTTGTATACTGTTTTTTTATGTTTTACAAGTTTAAAAAATTAAAGAAATAATTTACTAAAGTAAATATTAATTCAGCTGCATTAAATGCAATTCAGCAAGACTTTTTCATGACATTTTATTTTTTTTTTGCATTAAAAACAATATTTTAAAGAAGGCTACAAATACAATACCAAAGTAAATATTAATTCAGCTGCATTCAAATACAATTCAGCAAGACATTTTCACATTAAAAAAAAAATTAGACGAAATTTACACAAATTCAGCTGCATTGCATGTCTATATAGATGTCTTCTTGCCAAAATA
The DNA here is from genome assembly GCA_947311025.1 of Lypha dubia. Taxonomy (NCBI): domain Eukaryota; kingdom Metazoa; phylum Arthropoda; class Insecta; order Diptera; family Tachinidae; genus Lypha; species Lypha dubia. The sequence continues at coordinate 3,180,495 of OX371262.1, read as the reverse complement.
ACTGTGCAAAGTAAGTCTCACTTTTAATTGGTTTACTACTTAATTTAAAAAAAAAATTATAAATTTAACATTTATTTATAATTCTGTATGATTTTTTTAATAAATAACATTTCTCTTTTTATTTTTATTTAAGAAAAGGTTCTTAAACGGATTTATATGCAATTCAGCAGGACTTTTGTAAAGTACTCGTATAGGTTGTGATCACTCTTATATTACAAGTGTGCAAGTATCATATAAAGCTTTTAACTTAGCTAAATTTAAGTGCTGATTTACACACGTCAAGTTTCCTTGATCAAGTTTTAATTCAGCTGGGAGAAAAACAAAGAAAGTAATAAAAATGTCTCTGTCTTTCTCCCAGCTGAATTAAAATTTGATCAAGGAAACTTGACGTGTGTAAATCAGCACTAAATATCACTCATATTTTTGGGGCATTAAAAGCAACAGAAAATTTTAGTTAAACGTATTTAAAAACAATTCAGCAAAGATTTTTATCATAGTTTTAAGACTTTTATCCGGGTTAGTTGCAATAATATTCTTAAATCTTAAATTCAGCTGCTTTAAATACAATTCAGCTACAAAAATTTAAGGTTATTAATACTTTTAACTACCTGGAAACAAATTTTCTACAATATTTTTTTCTTTTGTTCGTAATTCAGCCACAACGTTTTTAAAGATATATTAAAATTATTTGTTAATTTCTCAAGAAAGCTAAAGTTAATGGGGTTTAAAAGCAATTCAGCTAAAGTTTTTTTTAATAATTTTAAGACTTTTATTCCGGTTACTTGCAATGATAATGTTAAATCTTAAATTCAGCTACTGTAATTGCAATTCAGCTAGATATTTTATAATACACATACATTTATTTCAACTATTTGTTTCTTCTTTGAAGTAAATAAATTAAATTAAACGAAATTTCATTTATTTAACAAACTTTATTCGTAGTGAAATAAGTTTCTTTCTACACATTTCCCTTGATACATAATAAATATCAACAAGAAATAATAGCTAAAGAAGGAACTGCATATTCTTGTTACCAATTTCTTTAGTTGTCTATTTGTGAAATTTGAAGTAGAAACTTTTTAGACTTTACAATGCTTTTTTGTAAATACTCTCGTACTGCTTGTTTGTAAGACAGTTGTTGATATGAATGTGCAATGGTTTTCAATATATGGAGTGCATACCTCAAAGCAGCCAGCCACCTAAATTGCATATTTTTTTGGTATTGAGTATCGTGTCCAAACATATAATTTTTTTTTTTTTACAACCAGTTTACATTCCATTAGTTTTGTGTGGCACGTCTACGAAAATATTTTCTATTTGCAAAATTTTAACGAAAAAGCTGAACTATTTACATTTGAGTTTGCATGTATATATGTATCTGTGTGTATGTGTTGGTGTGTGCATGTTTTTTGAACTTCTTAAATTATTGCTTTTACAATAATTGCAACTTGCACAAAAGATTGAATGAATGCTGTTTGAAAATTAAAAAGAAAAAAATTAAAATGGATTTCATATTCTTTATTAAAGAAGAGGAAAATATATATTATCCATTACTTTTTCAAAAGTCTTATATTAAAAAGATTTTACCAAAATATTATTAAAAGCAACTTAATATTTAAATTTCTCCAGCTCATTAAATAGTTGTCGGATTCTTTAAAAAAAACCCCATCTGTGTAGAAATATAATGATGAAAATTGTATTTAAAACTATCAAAAGATTTCTAGTAAAAGAACCTCTGCTGAATTGTATTTAAATATGATAATTATACAAAAGCTTTCGATTATAATTTAATTAAAAAATTGTAAAGGAAAACCTTAAATCCCTCAGCTGAATTATATATAAGTACACAATGTAGCTGTATTAACAGAAATTTTAGGCAAGTTTCCCAAAAATTTTGAAGCTTTTACATATCTACTGCGAAAAGTCCCAGCTGAATTGCATTTATACTGTCGTGATTTAAATTTCTGTGGAAATTTATGATGTTTGGATAGAAATTAAAAATGTTATAAAATAAATTAATTTGCTGAATTGTATTTAAAGAATTTTAATTTTCTTTAAAAAGTTTTAAAATATAACTTAAATATTATAAAAATCATACCTAACTATCAATAATTGCCAATAATTCATACCTATTGCCAATTTACTAAGATTCTCATAGATGGAAATTTTTCAGAAAAACACTAGCTGAATTAAATTTTAAGTAGCTGAATTACGAAATATTTTGCTAATTTAAATAATAGTAAGAATTAGTTTTAAAATTTACTATAAAATGTTTAGCTGAATTGCTTTTCACGTAGCTGAATAGCAAAATTTATTTGAAATTTTTACTTTGCTAATTTACTACGATTTTAAAAGATTGAAATTTTTCAGAAAAGAATCTAGCTGAATTATATTTTAAGTAGCTGAATTACGAATTCTTTAGGTAATTTAGTATATACATAATAGTAAAAATTGGTTTCTAAATTTACTACAAAAATTTAAGCTGAATTGCTTTTCACGTAGCTGAATAGCATAATTTATATGAAATTTTTACTTTGACAGATGGTAGCAGAGCATTATTCAAATTTTGTCTAAACTAATGCCTTAGAAATTGAATTAAGAAAACAAAACTGCTTTGAATTAAAAACCACAGTATTAATTAAGTGTTGAGTATTTTTAAAATATTTAACTTACTCTAAATAATGTTCGACTTGTTGAAGATATGAAAACTTTAGACGTCTCAGCTTTATTGATTAGATTTTGAATTATTAAAAAATTGATTTTTTTTTTGCTTAAATTTTCTTTTTATACTTTACAAAAAAAACTTTAAGTATGAAGTTAAGTATTATTTATGATAATAAATTTTTGCACACGGTTTATTCAGGATAATTTTAATAGCTTAGCCACACATAATTCTCATTTGTTTTCGGCTTAAAAGATTTTTTTTTCTAAAAATATTACAAGATTTTTTTTTACAATTATGGAATTTACTATTCCAAAAAAAAAGGTTTGTGGCAAAAAACTTTATATAAACGACTTCAAGAAAAAGGGATACTTTTTATTTTTTTTTTTTTGCACTCCGCCATTTATGGACCGATTTGAAAATATATTTTTGAATCAGAAAGAATATTTTTTAGGTTTTGTTCAAAAACACTTTAAATCTTGTTTGGTTTTATTTCACAAATTTAATATTTTTTTTGCAAATTTTTTTCTTTACAAAACAAATTATATCATAGAAATTCAATTAAAATTTTTCAAACACCTTTTTTCTCACTTAATTAAATTTATCAATTTGTTTGGTTGTTGTTGTTGTTATTGGCTATTTTTAAATGAAGTATTAGCTTTGGTATGTTGTGTGTGTGTTTGGGTTCGATTTCCTCTTAAGCAGAAATTAAAAGAAATTAAAAAAAAGCAACAATATACAAATGGACACAAACACAACAACAACAATTACAAAAGCAAAAAAGAATTCAAATAAAACAGGTCGCGCATACGCACATACACAATCACTTATACAAACCAATACACAAAACAAACACAGACAAAATACAGCACACACATTCATATCTGTAAAATATTTCAGCATAAACCTGTCTAAAACCAGGTATAGATTTCAATACATCTAAACAAAACTTGGTTAACACGACGTCCAACAACAACAAGAAGACGAACGACACGACACAAAAGAAAAATTGAACTATTGATTTTAAAAGAAACTTTTTGTTCTTTTTTTTTTTTTGTTACGTACTCTCGTAAATTATAATTTAGCAAATAACTTACATTATTTAGCTTAATCTTTTAATTGTTTTAATTTAATAGTTTTTTTCTATTACGTTTAAGCGAACGAAAAATTAAAATCTCTACTAAATATTTCAATTGAAGCTCTCGTTGATTAATTTTTAGCGATCGTTTGCGATACGTATTGAAAAAACGCGTTCAGGGTCTGAGCTGCTGTATCCAAAGACTAAACCGAACGTTTGAACAAAATGAGTGTGTTTGGTGTTGCGGTTAGCTGACTGTAAAGTGCGCGTCAAAACGATAAAGTCACTTAGAAATTTATATTTTTTTAAACTGTATTGTAGTTTTTGTCATGAGCTGTTATTTTTTACAATCTTTAATCGAAATTTTCCCTTCGTGTGTGTGCTGTATTTTGTCTGTGTTTGTTTTGTGTATTGGTTTGTATAAGTGATTGTGTATGTGCGTATGCGCGACCTGTTTTATTTGAATTCTTTTTTGCTTTTGTAATTGTAATCGTTAGCGTTTAAATTTTGTATGCTGAATTAAGTCTTTATTAGCTGAATTTCAGTTTTATGTCTAATCACTACCCTAAATATATGTTGAGGTTAAATTTTGCTTGCTGAATAAGGTTTTCTATCACAAGAATTCCAAACGATTTACAAAATAATAATATTGAAGTATTTTTCCCACGTTAAAGTTTAAATTTTGTTTGCTGAATTAAGTCTTTAATAGCTGAATTCCAGTTTTATGTCTAATTACTACCCTAAATATATGTTAAGGTTAAATTTTGATTGCAGAATTAAATTTCCCATCACAAGAATTGCAAACTATTTGCAAAACAATAATATTCCAGTATTTTTCCTCCGTTAAATTTTGAATTTTCCTTGCTGAATTTGCTTTTTGTACCACGAATTCATTGCTGAATTATGTTGAAGTTATATTTTGATAGAAAATTACCAACCTCTAATGTTTTAAATTTATTAGCGCTTGTTGCGTTTTCTTTTTTGGTTGCTGAATTTCACATCTTAAATTAATCCGAAGAATATAGATGGAAAGTTTTATTTAATTTATATATGTATTGGCATGTTTATTTCGAACAAAAATAAAGAAATCACATTGGCAACAATTAACCATATCATTTTAGTGCGCATTTAACTTGTTATTATTTCAGTTAAAGCAGAGAACCTGTATGGGTTTTTGTTTAATTTTGTTGATGTTGTTGTTGGTTAATTCTCATGTTTCTTTTGTTTGTATTTTTCTGTTTTGCCTGTCTTATCTTCGTTACGATCCCCACCATACATACGTTAGCAAAGTCTCCACCATATGAAGCAAACAAACAAACAAACGAACAAAGAATAAACAATTAGCTGTGCTTGTAGATGCAGGCCGAGAAACGGAAAAAATACATATACTCACACACTTAAACAAATAAGGTAAAAACACTAACACACATGAACAGCATAGCATTACGTTGACGTTAACGTCAACATTAATGATTTGTTTTGTCTTCTCTAGTGGATCCCAATAACAAATGACACAGCTGAAAACTATTAACAAATATTGTTTTGTATTTATATTTATCATTGCATTTAACTAGTATGTTATTAAGCTTACTTCTCATTCACTTACTAATGCTAAAAGACTCTCTCTCTCTCTCTCTTTTCATTTATCGCAAATACCTTTACACACAAAACACTTGTTAACTGCTATTATTTGTTTATTAAATTATCTTTAATTTACGTGTTTTTTAAGTGAAATAACAAAACTAAAATAGAAAATATCTGTCGTATTTACTTTTCCAAAAAAAAAAAAAAAAAAAACTATAATTACCAACAATAACAATATCATATAATAGAGAACACTAGTTCTCTTTAAGAACTGAGATTCTAATTAATACCTCAGAATACAGTGTTACGTAGATGCCACTAAATAACCGAAATGAAAGGCCAACATAGAAAATCACTTTAATTATTTATGAACTTGTTAAGAAATTCGGTAGTATAATAACTAATTTCAAATACTGTGTAGCAAATGCTAATTTTCAACTGCCAAAAATCTTATTCAGCAAATAAATTTCTTTATAAATTAATTGAAGTGCTTAGAATTTATATAATTTTATGTTTAAACGTTAAATTCAGCTATCGTAAACTGTATTCAGCAAGATATTATTATATATTTTCATATAGAAAATATTTTTAATTAACTAATTATTCAAATTTATTTTGTAAATTTACTAATACATATAATCACTCTCTTGAAAAACATCAATTAAATAAAATTTAATGAAAGCTGGACACTAAATAATATAACTAAAACGGTCATTCAGCTACATTTATATTTTCTCTAATATAGCATAAATTTCATATTTGTATAATTTTAATCTTACAACTTGAATTCAGCTGACAAAAACCTTATTCAGCTAGAAAATTTAAATTTTACTGTTGGCAAAAAGTATTATTTAACTGTTTTAGCTAGTAAGTTTTATATTATAGCACAATACACAAAATCAGTTCGCAACAATCCAATTCAGCAAAAAAATTTTTATTAAAATATACATAGGTGTAAAAATTTTTATAAAATTATTATTAAATTCAGCTAAAAAATTATTATTTAGCAAAAAAAAGTTCAACAGTTGCAGCAAGATCTTTGAATTTGTATAGCTTTTGGTTGAAAATCTTTAATTCAGCTACCCAAATTTTTATTCAGCGAGTAAACTTTAACTTTAATAATATTAAGGACCATTATTTACACAACAAAAACCCAATTCAGCAGACAAATTTAAATTTTAAAACCATAAAATCATAAATTAAAAAAAAAATAATAGGCTTTAGTGTAGAAAAACTTCATTCAGCAAATGATGCGATCAGTAGAATTTGAATTTGGAATATCATATTTTATAGATTTAAAAAGCACGTGCACCGCTAAAACCCATACACATTTAATAAACTTAGTACGGTGGAGACTGTGCTTCCAATTCTTTTCTATAGACCTTTTAAACTATTATAACAAACATTTTGAAATAGGAGAATTATTTCCAAGGGCGTATATTTAGTATAAGTCTAAATTTGATGATAAGGTTATCGTAAAAGTACAAGCAGACCAACAAAGTACAACAGAATACCAACAGAATACGCCCCTTAAAAAATGCTAAAGACAAATGCAAGGGTTGTGTCTTATCACAACAAAAAAAATTAATTTATAAATTTCGAGCTATTAAGCTTTTACTACAGTGATACTATAAAATTCGAGATAAATGTTTAGCTGAATTGGGGTTTTAGTAACTGAATTTAAGCTTAATAAATTGAAGCAGAATTACTTTGGATAAAACTAGCTGAATTCATTTAAAAATTTGCCAAAGGCTGTTTTTAGTTTAGCTGAATTGCATTTAAAAAAAAGGTTAAGGATTAAAATACTTTCTTATGTATAATTGTAAAATGGCTAGTTTTACTAGTATTTTCTTTAGTTGAATTGTATTTTTATTTTTCTAGAAGGACGAATTTCATATCATTCCATTGAATTATAAAGTATTTTTAAAAATTTGCTAGCTGAATTACATTTTACTCAGCTGAATTACAACTTTCATTAATTTTATGGATTTTGTGTGTTCAAATCAGCTTAAATTGTAAAATTTTTATCAGCTGAATTGTACTTAAAGAAAAAGATTAAGCAAAATCATTTTATATTTTAGCAAATTTTTGCCAGAAAAATGACAAAATCATGTCATTCAGCTAATTTAAATTTTTTGACTTAATAAATTTTCTCTTTGTTATGATGTTTAATAAAATTTTTTCGTTGCTGAATTAGATTTTTCTTAGCTGAATTGAAATTGTTGTTGGTTTTTTTTTTTTTTTGCAAAAATGTTCACAATAGAAAATCCATCTTTTTGTCCAGCTGAATATGACATTTTAAAGAGAATGCTAGACTAGCTAAGTATAATTTTTAAACTAAGTTTAAACTTTTTTCTATTGACATGAATATTAACGGGATTAGAATATTATGAAATTGTTTGAATCACTAGTCATGTATGTATTTAAGTTCCAAAACATATTTTAAAATTCCCATTTAACACAAAAACCATTGATGTATAAAATAATACATAACAATAAAAAAAAACAATCAACACACCCGTTGCGAAAAAAAAGTTCACTTGTATTTAAAATTGAATGGTTTAAGAACACACCCACTAAATAAACCACATGACCTACAGACTACACTCAATATTCAAACAGCCAACAGCGTTAAACTATTAACACCAAAATGCATCTAAAGCGAATTTAATTTTTTGAAGAAAGCAAAAGCATTCACTTGTATTCGAAAGATTTAAAAAAAAAATCCTCTATTCCATTGCACCATTTCTAATGCACATCAATGATTAATGAACACTATTCAGTTTTCGTTTCAAGTGACATGCAGAGAAGGTTTATAAACTAGATTTTATTTTATTTAAATTTTTTTTTTTTTTGCCAATTAGCTGGCTTGTCTGATACTGCTTAACAAATGTATGTCAACACTTGTGTTGAAAATTGTGTGCGTTGACAAATGAATTGAACCATAAAGAACCAGAATGAATGAACGAATGAATAATAAAATACAAAGAACACAACTACTAGTCATCGCAAAAGCAAAGAGGTGGATTCATATGATACGCATTTTTACTTTAGTACGTTTGTCATGTCATTGTAAATATAGACTTCCGTTTCATTTGGTTGCTTCGCAGCAATGACAAAAAAAAACTCTCCCCCAAAAAGCCTGGCCAAACATCAATAATATTTCCGTTTAGAGGGCAAATAAACGTAATCGTCAGTCAAGTTGTACTTCGAAAAGTGAGGAATGTATAATTGCAGCAAAGATAATAATGAAAAGGGTTTTCACTTGTTGTGCGCTTACTCGTATACATACATACATACTGCAAACAGTAGGGTGCAAAAAATAAGTACAGCGGTATTTATGGCACTAATGAAAATTTCGTTCACTTTCCTTTTTTTATATTGACTTTAAAGAAGAAGTATTAAGAAGTAGACAAATGGGCGTGGCACCACACACATCACAAACTAATGAATTAAATGACTTGAGATCTTTTTCGAGTTAATCCTTTGATTTACTGTACTATTCTAAGAAGAAAAGAAGTCAGAATATTATGAGTGGGCGTGGTGGCACCATTCACATATAATCAAACAAAATATTGGAATATTTTTGACATTTTTGTGTAATGCTTCCCAGAAAAGAGAGTACGGATCTGATATATGGCTGTGGCACCTTTCACAGACAGTAAATATTTAGCTCCTGGCACCTTTCACAGACAGTAAATATTTAGCTCCTGCAGGAAAATTGAAATTTTATTATTTTTAAGATAATTTAAACTAATTAATCGTAAATAGAACAAAAATACTAAAAATTATTTAAAGTTTATATCTTCGTCGCATCATAAAAAGTGTGTGGTAAAGCGAAGCACGCCGGGTCTTAAGAGGGATTAACCTGCAAGCAAATCCAGTGAAAAAATAAACTCAATCCAAAATCGGTTCAAAAAGCCCGCTTTACACACTTCAACTTTTGATTCAGCTGAAAGAAAGTGAATAAAACTTGTAATCCTCTCTCTCTTTCTCTTTCTCTTTCTCTCTCTCACACGTCTGTTACAGCTAAATCTAAAGTTGATCAATGTTGAGTGTGAGAATCGGTACCCACCAGGAGGTACATTTTACATCTTGGTGATATTCACACCTTGCTGCTGTGCTTTCCTGGAAGAAAGGGTTATTGTCTTTTCCACACATCACCTTCGACCAATAACCCATAAAACGTATATGTTACTGCCCAATCTCTGAAAAAAGAGAGCAGCGGAAATACATATAAGTTAAAAAAGGCAGTAGGTAATCTGCGAGTATGCTAGTCTGGTAGAAGATGAAAAGGCAGTTAAGGTCTCCGTTAATTCCTAAGGGTTCTCTTTCATGACTTGACCAGTAACCTTACACTGTTACCTCGGGAGCTAGTGAGCCCCACGGAAGAGTGTCTACTAGGGGTTAAAGGGCGTTGGTCCAATATTGGACTCACCATGCGATGTGATATTACGAGATGCATATCTGTCCTCTTGGTGATGGGTATTCATAGTCCTTCTTCTGGAGCATTGATATGCTGGAAGCCATCGCACTATCCTCGTTGGTGGCATGATACAGTGATCGGTTATTGGTGAGGACTTCTTCGGTAGCACACGTCATGGCTGTGGTTGCTACCAAAAGCTGGGAGAGGTATTGGTTTAAGAACTAATATACGACCAGTGCTAGTGGCAGGATGGACTGCGGTCTAGCAATGGAAAGCCTCTATGTGCTTTTGCGAAACAATGGAAAAAAGAGATTAGAGAGCTCTAACACTTAAGGGAGGTGTTTAGGCATGGGAGTGGACCAAGCATAAGAAGGTGCCACCTGATTTTGACCTTCGATTTGACTTGTGAGTGATTGCAACTGAGAGCTGCCAGTTTTTGTTGTTGTTTAGTGCTTTTCTGGCAACCGCAAATTATCAGTTGCCGGCTGGCAACGCAACTAAAGTTCGGTACCCATCCGTAATTGAGCCATTATAATTCTTTTCAATTGACGATTAATTTTCTAAAAATTGGTTCCATCATTTTATGCCAGTCACAGATATTTAACACTTTTTTTCATTTGCAAGCACTTGATGCAATTAACAGAGAGGCAAGAAACACAAATAATATTACATACATAGAGGGTGTTTTTTATAGAGATACACAAATTTAAATTTAATAAAACAAGGAAATATATTTTAAATATCAATGAAAGGGGCTTTATTGGAATGAAAACTTTATGAAATTAATGTTTAAATATGATTTCTGCCATGTGGCCGCCACGGCTGGCGCGTAGAAGTAGGAGCAATCTGAAACACCAATTTTCAACAACTTTTCGCAGCATTTGCGGCCGTATTTCGACGATAACTCTTCGAATGTTGATTTGCAGGTGTTCAATTGCTTGTGGTTTATCGACTTAAGACAAGTGACTTAACATAACCCCAAAGAAAGTAGTCTAACGGGGTTAAATCACACGATCTTGGTGGCAAATTAATTGGGGCATTACGTGAAATTATTTTTTCATCAAAAGTTTCTTTGAGTAAATCAATTGTAGCGCCCGCTGCACGATGAGTTTGACGAATATAAGAATTATTTTGATTAAAAATTTCAACAATTTGCACTCGTTGTTCTGGTGCAAGTCGATTCATAATGAATTTTCATAGCAAACTAAACAAAAAGCAACTATCAGCTGCTAAATGGTTGCTCAAGTAAAGCAGTGATGCCAAATCAAAGTTGTGACACTCTAAAAAAAACACCCTATCATATGAACAACAACAACATTGAATGTTAATGGACATTCTCTATATAACGACAGTCTTCTTACTCTGTTCATAAACATACACATGCATAGAACTTTAGGAGGACATTTTATTTTTTACCCCGTTATGTACAGAGTATGTGTGTGGTAAATAACACCCACACTATCATGTTTTGGCTTGCACGTAAATGAGACAATGAATAGAGTGCCAAATGAATGAATGACAATCCAGTTATTTAGTTTTTTTTTTTCTATCTTTCTTCATTTCAAGTCTGTGAAATGTACAGAAAAAAGAGATTTTTAAAATTGCCGGAACAACAACAAGACAGAGAAAATGAAATTCCCTTTCCATCATTCGCATAATGCTAACGAAAGTATTTTAAGCAAGTGCTTTAGTTTGTTGGCAAATATTTATGTATTTCAAAAGTCCATTGTTACACTTGTTGTTGTTGTTTGTGTAGTTGCTCTCGTTGGTAAAATGTCATTTGTCTAAAAAGGACCTCTTGCATTAACAAATACGTACATATCCTTTTTATAGCAGAGTTAGCAAATTTAAAGGACCTTGGCCTGCCTTGCCTTTGGTTTGACTGTGGTTTTTGGTTTTGGTTTCAACTTGTGGTTACTGATTTTAGAGATTTTAAATACTTTAACAGTCTCTTTATTATATTTGTTACTTAATAGAGAAGGGATGCTTATTTTTTTTTTCCTTTTCAGTTATTTGAAAGTAATTTTATAAGAAATTTTCTTTGAAGGTATTCACATTGTGATTTTAATTAATTATATTATATTCATCACAACAGCAAACAAAATAATGCAGGGAGAGCGAGAGAGAGAGATAAAGGAAAAGGTTGGTTTAACAAATCTTAGGCTATACAATTAATTAGTTAGTAATTCACAGGTTAACCTTGCTTTCCCATACGAAACTATAAAAACGATATCTAAAGAGAATTGTCAGTCACTGCGTTCTGTACATACATTTGTTAAAGAATTAATTTAATTTTCGTTTGAAAGAAAATTGATTCTGTAAGTAGTTTTTACACGGATGGACACAAACGCCCAACAAATTAAACTAAGTCCATAATTAAATTAAGCTACACTGAGCAAATTATTCTACATAATTTCATTGAATGAATTTTAATTATTTTTATTTTTTTTAATTGTTTAACATAATAATTTAGTTTAATTTCTTTCTACTCACCCAGCCTGGAATCATTTTTCTTTCGTACACGCAAACAAATTGTACAGGATTTAATACACTGAAAGAAAAATAAAGACAAAAATTCAAATTGTTAATTTTTTTTTTTTGTAAATTTGAAATTTAAATAAAAAAGTTTTAACATAATTTAGAGAGTATGCCAACTTACATCATGTATGTGTCGTATTATTTCCGTACGCGATATATTATCCAGTGTTAAACCATTAACTTCGAGTATCTCATCGCCCACTTCCAAATTATCACGATCAGGTGGTGAACCATATAATTTAATTTTGCCCTTATCATTTTCCACTAATATAATCACATAACCGGATAATTCAACAACTTGTTGCTGAAAAGAAAGAAAGAGAAACCAAAAATTATTTATTGCAATAAATTTAAGAATAAAAGAAAATCATAAATAATTTATTAAAAAAATTTCTGAAAGCTGGGGAGAGAGAGACAGAAAAGAGCTATGCACCGCCCCAAAACAAAAAAAAAGTGGGTGGTATTAGTTCCCTCCCTCCCTCCCTCCTTTCTTCCCTCCTTGTTACAGTGAATCTAATATGAAATCTTCAAATCCTTAGATTTTAGGTATAAAGTGGGTTCAGCATTTTAATCTAAAAAAAACTATGCGGTACATTTAGGCGTATTAAACTTTTTGGAAAATTTTATGAAAACGCGTCCAAACAGTTATCCTTAACGATATAGCGGATTCATAGTTTCTACAAAATTAAGTTATCATTTAAGTTATAACAATAAAAATTTAAATAAAATAAAAATCTTAATTGAAAATAGTGAATTTCCAAACCATTAATATGAAAAAAACTGTTGACATTCAAGAGAGTCAGCAAAATCTATTAATGATACAGGATATTTAACTAATTGATTGCAGCTGTCGTGATTGGCAGTATGATTTAAAGGGGTTAACAATTCTGACGATATAACCTTTTGAATTTAGCTCAGTTTTAATTTGCTATTCAATTATTATGAGCTTCTGGAGATTCATTTTTAATCAAAAATAATTTCATTAAATGTTTAATTATACGAACTTAAGACTGAATAAAATAATAATAAATAATGAATTTATTTGAAAGATTATTTATCATCAAATTCTGTTATAAGTCTTCACAGGCATAAAGAAAAAACCTATTTCAAGCTTAATTAACAGAAACGACTATTAAAGTTATTGTGTACGGAATAAACGGTTTTAAAGTGTACTTTAACTTTGTAAATCGTTTATAAATAAGGCTGTGGCATCAGCGATGCTACAATTAGTCATGGTTTACAGACATTAATGTCTATTACTCTCAGCTTTTAATTGAGCTGGGAGAAAGAATACATATTTTGTTTGTATCCCTCCCCCTCTCTCTCGCTCCCGCTGATAGCTGTATAAAATAATTATTAGGAAAAGTTGTCATGTGCGAACCAGGTCTTAGTACACCCAGTGAGAGATTAAGTTGTTTATTTCGAAATTTTATTCTTAAAGCATACTTTTGTGCGTTCTTACAAATAGTGTTCACATCGTACACAAACAGTCGACTTGAGCAGAAAATTGGTATGAAAAGCATTCAGGGGCTGTGCACATTTTACGTAACGCTTCAGGGGGAAGGGGGGGGGTTAAAGATTTGTTACGGATTGGAAATGTTGCACTGAAAAATTAGTAAAAAGCGATACGAAGGGGGTGCGGGGTATAAAATCTCTGAAAACAGCATTACGTAATATGTGCACAGCCCCTCATTTCTTTTTTATTTGCGGTTCCCACACAACTTCTCTAGACATGTTGGCACTTAACTTACGAATTATATGAAATATATAAGTATGTATGTATTTATAATAATTTATTTATTTGTTTAACCATTAAATTTAAAATAAAACCATTCATTCTATTTATTACTTTAGTGTTTGAAGCTTTTTTATTTATTTTTAGACAATTAAAATAAACAGTTATTATTTAAATCTTTAGTCGTTAGCCATTAATTTAAATGATTGAAATATTAAAGTTAATGAGTTACAAAATGTGTCTCTTAAAGCCAGCAAGGATATATTCGTATGCTTGGCCATTAACTTTTCAAGAGTTTTAATAATTTGCCATGACATTAATTAAGCAGATTTTGAGAACTTTTAAATAAATTATGTTGTCTCAAAAAGTGTTTCTTTCGTCTCTTGGTATATGAATATAAAATTGATTTACATATGTGTGTATGTATGCATGTATGTTTGTACGTATGCATGTGTATTAAGCTCTTTCTGTCATTCTTAGAACTCCAGATAAATCACGTAAAATTTTTTGGGCATAAATTGCCACTGGTGGTGTTGTGTCATCATTAAGAACCACTTAAAATTGCAAATTAAATTGTAAATAATTCTAAGAGGGTTTAACGAGGAAATTAAAAAAAAAAATTATATTTGGGGTATTCACACTGTAGTCATAAGTCATATGTCATAAAATAATAGCACACCAAAATATGACAAGTGTGAACACCCCGTCATAAATAAGTGTACTATGTCATAATTGTGTCAGCTGATAAACATTACATTAAAATGGCGCGGGAAAATATGTAACAAATTTGACAGTGTAGGTAATGTATAAATTCGCATGAATTCGCCACTGCATCCACCTTATAATTAATTCGCCTTGGTTGTGCATATTCCTGGTAATGCATTTGCCATGTTTTCATTCTTGTGTTATTTAAAAGTAGCGGCGGCTTATAAATATTATCGCCGGCTCGAATAAGGAGTTGCAACTGCTCGACTAAGATTTCTACTGTTATTTTATGACAAACCATAAACATACCTAAAAATGTCTTATTATTATATGACTTTTGTGTTTGAAGCACAACAACAATTTTTTTTAACTATTGTAAAATAATAAGACATTATGACAATATGACTGATATGACAACAGTGTGAACACCCCAATTGTAATAAAAAATACCAGGAATTTAATCAAATGCCTGTAATGAAAATAAGCCAGCAGCAATAGAAAAAGTAATTTTACAAAATTTTCCATATTACTTTTAAAGAATTTAAAGTGATTTTAAAATATTTACTAAGCACCCTAACAAAGAGATTGATAAAAACGTAAAACACTTCTTCATAGAACTTGCAAAAGTAATTCAATTTTCTTGCTTTTATAGATTCGTTCTATCGTGACAATATTTGTTGAAACCAATAGCCAAATATAATTAAAAACAAACACTATTTTCAAGTAAATTTAAGTTTAATAATAAATCTATAAGTTTAAATTAAATTTTCTTTACAATCAATTGCTTTTTTAACACCATTTCCTAGTCGTTATTTTGATTATATTGTCCTTGTTGGTGCTTAAACACCATTAAAAATCATGCTGTTGACATCAACAGTTTTCATTTTGTTTTCATTTTGTTTTTTTTTATTTTTTTTTTTTTTCGTTTTATACAAAAAATCCACCATCAGAAATATGCAACGCCAGTCAATGGCAAACAACGACAGAGAATACACAAAAATTCCCGCATACCAACTTAAAAGCTATGTACTCATAAGTCGTTACTGCCGTTACTGCAGTCAAATAAAACTCATGTATACATACAATTACAGCCCCTAAAGATATGCTGTAGAAAAAATAATAAAACGAATCAAGTTGAGCAAACACTATTTTGCAATGCAAAATTGCAATGGCTGAACAGAAGAAGAAACAAAAAAAAATATTTGTCATGAGTAGTCAAACCGCCAAAGGCAGAAGCAGCTACAGCCACAACAGCTGCAGCAACAACTTGAATTATTTAACAACAATTCCAGCCATTAGTATTCATCAGCACCTTCTTTTTTTTTTGCCTTATCTTTTTCGTTTATTGAAGAATGGCAACAAGACAAACACTTCAGTTTAACATTTTGCTTTCGTTTTTGGTCGCTTGGTTGGTCGGTTGGCTCTTACCAACCAAGAGTAAACTGCGGGAACAAAAAAAAAATGGGGCAGCGGGCCTAAGACACCTTTAGTTCTTTTGGGAGTAGATAGATTTGATTGCTTGCTGCTTGTTACAACCTGTGAACTAAATGCCAGGTTAGTATTTGCTGCCAACATTTAACAACGGCGCCAATTGTAAATATTACACTTTGGCAAAATTCCAATGAAAACCTTTTATTATTTTTGTTGTTGTAGTAGTTTTATTATGATATTTTTTTGTGAGAAAAATACATTCTATTCTGTTAACATTTCCTCTTTTTGGAATTTTTAGCAGAAATCTTTTTAAGAACATCTTCTTTTTTTATGAAAACTTTTTTTAAGAATTTTGTCGATTTCAAGAGTTATTAATTTTTTTTTGTGTTAAATCTGTGTTACACGACATAATAATTGTCCTCTTTTGTTTTAGTGGAGTTTTTGTTTGGTCAGCTGGTCAAGTGCACTAAAGGTGTTCCAACAAAAGCGGCAGATTTTTCTTTTGTATTTGTTAAATTAATAAATGGTAAAAAAGAAAACTTATGGATTAACTAAAAATCAAAACTATAGAACATATAAAAATATCGCATATAATTTCTTTTTTATTGAAATGAAAATCTCAACAAAAAACTTTCAAAACAAAGATAAAATATATTAAAATATACAGCAAATAAAACTTAAACAAGCAGCTCATACGATTTCCAAAAGAAAAAAATATGGAAACAAATATTTCACTTAAAAGATTTTATTCATTTCATTTACATATGCATGCATGTATGCAAGTAAGAACAAAACATGTGTGTAAAAAAACAACAAGAACTGTAATAATACCAACAAAGTAAAAAAAAAAATCCAAACAAAAATAACTGTAACACATGCACACACACACTTAGTTAGTATGTACTTGTATAATACGAGTATTAATTTTTCTACTCATTCTCCCACATATTAACTCCCACCCACTCTCATTGCTTTTAAAAACAGTTTATAAAGAAAACTCCACCGTTATGATTAAACAGATGTATTGTGGGTGTATTGTTCATACACTTGTAGTATATTAGCAGTGCAAATACAAAAGTATGACACATTTATGTGTGTATGTGATATTTAATCAGTGTTGTCGTTTCCTTTCCTTTTTTTGGTAGCTTATAGTGAAATTTATTTCCGACATCATATATTTGGTACGAAATAACATGACTCCGCCACAGGATCCGATTTTGTGGGATATTTTAGCAATAATTGTGAATAAGTGAGAAAAATTCTAGATTTTTAGGAATTTATTCTGTGGCAACAATGCTGGCTACAATCTTTTTCTGTTTAGACGTTTTTTTTTTTTTTTTGATTACGTTTAAAATATAACAGAGAAATATATGTGTACGACATACTATAGCACAATAAATTGTTAAGAAATAAAGTTGAAGAAATAGAGATTAAATATAGAGGGGCGGTGAAGAAATATTGTGATATTATGGATTTTTGTAAGCGTATGAATAATGGATTTACAATAAATCAAAGCAAAACAATAAGAAGTTTTCTTCTCTAAAGCTGTCGCACATAAAAATCCATTATTTTAAATAACTTTTGTGATTATAATTTATAAGTATGTTCTTTTTTCCCTGTGTAAAAGTTTCTTAAAAAAGTAATAAATGGAAAAATTTTACAAAGGAATGTTCAATCAACAAACATTTGTAAGAATAAAAGCTACAAAAGTTTTTAAAAGCCGTTGTTATAATACGAATAATTAGCCACTGGTCAGTGATTTACTTAAAAATTTTCGCCATGATGAATGTTTTTTTTTAATTTGTTTTAAGTAACTACGAAACCATTGAAATAACACATAAAAAAAATAATTCATAATATTCTTGATATTCTTCGGCGTTAATTGTAGCAAAAATCATAATGTTTTAAAAAAGGATATATGGGAGCAATGCAAGTCCTTAATCCAATTCCAACAAAATCTTGTACATAAGCCTCCAGCTATAATCTGGGAGTTCTAGCAAATTTTTAATGGTTTTGGAGTCATATTGTGGCTAAAATCAAAAGTTTGTTAGAAAGGATATATGGGTTACATACATACGAGTATATGTACATATATTCTTACTGTTACTGCAATTTTTTTTTCTTATTTTTAACTTGAAAGCTATACGAAGAAAGTATATTCTAAAAGATTTATAAAATTTTTACACAGCCTGGACGCTCATTGATTCTTTTGAGCGATCTTGAACGTTTAGTTTAGCAGAAATCATATTGTTTTCAAAAAGGATATATGGGCGCAATCCAGGGCACCAGCTTTATTCTGAGAGTTCTAATAAATGTTTACTGTGGCTGACATCAAAATTTTGTTAAAAAGGATATATGTGTCATATACATATATTCTTGCTGTGACTGCAAAAAAATGTTTTTTCTGAAAGCTACACGAAATAATTATATTTTAAAAGATTAATAAAATTTTTATACATCCTGGACGCTCATTGTTTTTTTACAAAAGGATATCTAAGAGCTATTAATATCCTGGCTGCGATTGCAACAAAATCCTGAATATAGAATTTAATGAATTAATTTTGAGAATTGTATTGAATATTTACTGCTTTAAAATCGTACGTAATCCCGAAGGATATATGAAAACAACCCATATCCTTTTTGCATATTCAATAAAATCTTGTCATTTTAAACAATATTTTGTGAAGCTTATGAAATTTTAATTTTTCTTGAGGGCTTATTAAAGCTGCAAACAATAAATTAAAAAAAAAAAAAGATATACGGAAGCCATCCATATCATTTCTACTACTTTAGCAAAATCTAGCACGCAAATTGTAAACTTAATATTGTAAGTTTAAGTACATTTTCATTCATATTGGCAGCTTAAATAAAATTGTTTTTACAAACAAATCTCTTACACAAATACAAAGCTTTAGACAGAGAGACTGTTTTTATTAGACTTTAAAAAAAGGATATATGGAGGCTATCCACATTTTTGCTGTGATTGCAAAATAATTTTTTATACAAATTTAAAAACATATTATGGGAGTTTTATGAAATTTTTGAGAGAAGAAAAAAAAGGATATACGAAAGAGTTGCATATTGCTGCTGCTAATTTAGCAAAATCCTGCATTTGAATTTTGAGCTATACTTAGCCAGGTTTAGTACATTTTGATTGACCATGGCCGCATATTCTAGATGAAATTATATTTTTTAAAGGATATGTAATCGGGAGCTATACATATCCTTCTTTCATTGCAACCAAATGAATGACAGAATTAAATAGCTTTAGTAAGAGAGTTTTTATTAGTCTCTTTTTAGCCGCTTTTTGAGGCTGAAATCAAAATTTAAAAAAAAGGATATATGGAGGCTATCCACATTTTTGCTGTGATTGCAACATAATTTTGTATACAAATTTCAAGATATATTTTACGAGTTTTATGGAATTTTTTAAAATTTTTGAGAGCTTAAAATATTATTTAGAAAAAGAGATATACGAAAAAGCTACATAATCGTTGCTGCTAATTTAGCAAAATTCTGCATTTGAATTTTGAGCTACATTAAGCCACTTTTAGTACATTTTGATTGATCATGGCCGCTTGTTAGAGATAAAATGATAATTTTAAAAAGGATATGTAAATGTGACCTTCCCATGTCCTTCTTTCGATTGCAACCAAATATATGACAGAATTACAAAGATTTAGTCAGAGAGGCTGTTTTTATTAGACTGTTTTTAAGCGCTTACTAAAGCTGAAATCACTACTTTAAAAAAAGGATATATGGAGGCTATCTACATTTTTGCTGTGATTGCAACATAATTTTGTATGCAAATTTTAAGCAACATTTTGCCAGTTTTATCAAATTTTGAGAGATCTTGAACGTTTAGTTTAGCTAAAATCATAATATTTCAATAAAGAATATAAATGGAAGAACAAAATCTTATACACAAATTGAAAGGTATTGTATGAGACTTTAACGAGTTTTTTTTTCATTGCGGCTATATTTAGAAGTCGCCATGTTATATTTTTTTTAATGTTTCAAAGGGAAATTAAACAATTCTCTATGTTTTTAAGCAAAAATGTCTTAAATTTTTTCCTTTAAAAAAAATTACCAGGCCATATATTTTGTATTTTTATTTCCATTTTATAATATTTGTTGTAACACACTGACTT
The DNA here is from genome assembly GCA_947311025.1 of Lypha dubia. Lineage (NCBI taxonomy): Eukaryota > Metazoa > Arthropoda > Insecta > Diptera > Tachinidae > Lypha > Lypha dubia. Next base: position 3,160,185 of record OX371262.1, on the reverse strand, counting down.
AATAAAAAGCTGTGTAACATTTAAAAAATGGCACACACGCCCACACCAGTTCAGGCAGGCACTCACTAAAGCAAACAAGCGAAAACATCTGTTATGCACACAACACACACACACACACATTAAACACACTTTTACAAGCTCTATTCAAATGAAAAATAAAAACGGTCAAGGCGAAAAAATTTATATTGAACTCTGTTTAACCTGAATATGAAAAAATACTTATTGTTTCCGAAGTCAAGAGAATTTTTAAATAAATATGCAGTGTTGATTTGAATTGGGATTATGTGCATAAGAAGGTGTTAAATTTATAAATTCAGCTATAATTTTACGTTTATGAAAACTAGACAATTATTGTCTAGGTTAGCATTGAACTTAAATTTTATTGGGCTTAACTTAATATCAAGGTTTGTTGCTCTCTTGCTCACTATCATGCGATGCTTGTGGTTTTGTGTGTGTGTATAAAGAGTAAGCAATGAGAAAATTCAATTATTGAAAAATTGCACAACTAAATGTTTACTTGAATTAAAATAAAAAAAACTTTTGTTGAACAAAGTTTTCTTGAAAAATGAAAATTAAAGCTTTTTATTCTTTCTTAATTAGACGTATGAGTTATATGATTTAACTAAATTAAATATCATTCATACGTCAAGGTGTTCACCTTGAAACACTGAACACAGTAATAAAAATGCATAAAAGCTAATATGTGTGTTTCTTTTCTTAATTTAGTTAACTTTTTAGTATTTTAACAAGAAACAAAATTTCATTTATTACAATAGCGTAAAAGCAAACAAAAATTTTATGAAAAGTAACCACAATTAAAAAAGTTCTCGTTTATTTATGAAACTAAACTAATAGAGAGCTAAGAATATATTTTTTAATTGGCTGCAATCTTGCAGCAAATTTAATTCAATTGGAATCGTAGCAAGATAACCTCCAGAAATTAACTTGCTATCAACTTTGGTCTTGGCCGAAGACCTTGGGAGCCTTTTCACTTCCTTTTTTCCCCACTTCTTTTTATATCCTTCACCAAAAATGGTAAGGTTATTTATAAGTTTGTTATTCCGTGTGTAATTTCCCCAAAATTTATATGGGGGCCACATAATATGTATATATTCTGAATCCTTATTGAGAGGGAAATGAGCTATGTCCGTCTGTCCGTCGGTCTGTCTGCCTGTACGTGAAATCGATTTTCCGAAGTCACCAGGTGAACTAGGGACTTGGGTCTTGGACTGAAATGTAAGGATTTTTCTTAAGATGCTTTGTATTGAAAATCGGCAAAAATAAAATATCGGTTCCGATATTGAAATAAATTTTTAAATACATGTCGGTGCCTCAGTAAAAATGTTTTTTGTTAATCTAACCAATTTCAGTGGTTAATGAACTGTTAATGTAAATTGTTGTTGCAATTTTCAGTGTCATACTATTGCTATTGGTTAAATTAACCATGTCACAGCAGTAACTGAACTACTTGTGTAAATTGTTTTTGGAATTTACATACATACACGTAAACACAAAAATACTCAGTTGTGCTATTCGTTATCTTATTTTCAATGTCAACAGTGTGTTTGTTTTTCAACAAAAACGGTAACGACAACAACATGCTTGTTGATAAGCAATCATACGAATTGTGTTACAATTATACTTTGTTACGCTCTTTTTACTGTAGCTCGTCAAAAGTCGTGTTGTAATGAGTTTAATATAGTTAAGTATTAAAAATATCAAGTCCATTGTGTTCCATGATAAATATGTGTGCAATAATATAAAACTGTAACGAAACAACAAAAAGTGTGCAGTTACCATAACTTTTGCAAAATAATGTTATTTTACAATTTTTATTGGTTGTTTTAACTATTTTCATTGTTTGGTGCAATTTTAACCAACAAAATTGGTTAGATCTACCCACATTTTTTTTTTTTTTGTACTCTGTTGATTCAGAGATTGGCTGCTGACAAATACATTTTATGGGTAATTGGCCAAAGTTCATGTATGGAAGATGCTTATTACCTTTCTTTCCAGAAAGGACAACACCAAGGAGTGGTTAGTCACCAAGACTAAAATATGCCCAAGTGGTGTGAGGATGGTTTTTAAACAGATTTTAAAATGCATATTGGGACACTCTTTAAATTTTTTTTTTAATTCATTTATTTTGACGATTTTTGTTATAGCGGTCACAAAATTATACTTTTTACAGTACAACCTCCCTAATTTGTACCTTTTTTAAATAATTTCAAAACTATAATTTAAGACAATTTTATAAATTCCATAAACTGTGCGAAAAATTTAAATGTCCAGATTATAGGATAATCCGAATAAGCGAGTGTCCGGATTATTTAGCAGTTGTAGCAGGCGCGGATTCAGCAGTAGTACCTGACTTAAATTTTTTTAGGGGGGGGGGGGGGGGTGGGTACTCTTTAGAATATAAAATTGTGTTCTTTTAAATATTATTTTTTTTAAGTGCGAATAATTAAAAAGAGTTGGGAAATATCCCAATTCCCCCCCCCCTAAAAAAATTTAAGTCAGGTACTACTTCACGTGAAATTTACATTACACATTGGGACACCCTTTAATATTACAAAAAAAATAAAATAAAATTCCGCATTTTCATTTTCGCAAGACCATTTGCATCAATTATGGGGAACACTTTAATTTATAACTTCTTTTCAATTTGCAGTGATTACTTTGGCCATAATGACACACTCTCGGCCAAAATTCAATCAGTAAATGGAAGACGGATCCTAAACTTGCTGAACTTTGCCGTTTTTTGTTGAAATATCCATCACTAGTGTAAATTTGTTCAAATAATTTTTAATTCTTATCATAAACAAGTATTTCTTTTTCCTCCACTACCCTGCCTCCGCCAACCACGCGCCGCCTGCCATAACCTCCATCCATCTCTTACATAAATACGCATCTTAGATTTCTATTGAAAACTTTTATTTTCATTATAACCCAATATAGCAACAACACCAACAATGTATGAGAATAGCAACCCTCAATTGTGGAGACTTTTATTTTTAAATTTTTTTTTTTTTTTTTTTTTTTTTTTTGTAAAAGAGCGGTTTGTGCGATGATTCTGCGCTTCAAGTCAAAATCCACTACAAATATATTTTTACGGCAAACAACAAAAAAATTCGTCTTTAAGTTGAATAAAAAGTGTGAATTGAATTTTATAGTAAAAAATATAATTAACAACAGCAACAACAACAACACAAGCTTTCGACTAAACAGGCAACAACAAACAGTCAAATACTGCAAATTGTGTACGGACGGTATTTTAAAGTACTTTTTTTACGACCCAATGTGTTTTTTAAGAGCATGTTTATTAAGTATTCACACACCCATATGCCTACATACACACAAACACACACACATACATATATGAATAATTGAATGCCATACAACTGCAATTAATAGCAAGTGTACATACGGCACAAAATTTTGAACAATACTCCCTGGGTAACATGTTCAAATTTGTTCGCAATACAGGCAGGCTATAAATTTCCAACAATTTGTAGGAAATTGTTTTTATTTTCTGCTCTTGTTTTGTTTGCGGAGAAAAGTTGAAGTGGCAGAAGTGAACAAAAAAACTTCTAGTGAAGAGTTGTTTAAAAATTAATGACAAGCAAATCTCGCAATAAATTAAAAAGTTTTTTCCAGCAAACATATTTGCTTAAAATTATGTTTAAATTTATCAAGCCTATTTGTTGTTCTTATTTTTATGAAAATTTTATAGTTTATATGCTTTTAATGTTGTATTTTTTTCTGCACTCCATTATAAATTATTTACGTTTCTCGTTCTTTCTTTTTGTCATAGTTTTTATAAAGTGACAATGATACTGGTCCTGCCTGGTCCTTTTGTCAGCAATCATCATTGTCATCGTACAACAAATGTGCTGCTATTATTCTGATTTTTTTTTTAGGGATTTCGCAACCATTTGGCAGCAACTAAAATACACAAAAGACTATAGAAAAATGTAAAGTCGCTAAAACTTTTAACATTTTCATCGTCCTTAACATAAAGGTCCTTTGTAAGTATACAACAACCAAAATAAGCACGCTTTTGAACTAAACGCCCTTTGAGTTTCTTCTTCATTTAGTGAATTATATTTTGAAACTAATGTACAGGGAGGGGCTGGCCTGAGATTCATTTAAGCTCAATAATTTGTGAGCAATTAACCAAAAAGGATATTAAATTGCAGTACATACAAACATAAAGTTGTATTGTAAAATGTAAGTTGTTTAATAATGGCAAAACAACTCTATACACAGAGCTCCCAAGCACAACATGTGGTGAAGTACAACATTAAAACAAACTTTTTCCAACATTTCAGTGTTGTTAAGGTTAATAGCTTTCCTTTTCCTTCAAGTCAATTTAATTCGCCAATTGTTATTTAATATATTATTCGTAGATGTGGTGGATGATTTTCGAAATATTTAATTTTATCAAGTAAGAATGTAAAAGAAATAACGATACTGGCAATTTGTAGTAACTGCCACATGCTGCCTCAATTATATTAATTTATCCTAAACCAATACGAACAACGACAAAGAAAATTGGCAGGTAGCTTTTATATAAAAGCTTAAGAAAACTAGTTGGTATCTATCGCTTGGGAGAAAATTAAAATGAATCTTGAATAATTTTTTTAATCTTCTAACTAGACTGTTTTTGGGGATACGTTGGGAATACCAGTTGGTGTCTGCTGCATATTATTTAAATTTGTCATTTCTACCACCAAAACGATCACATATAGATTAAAAATGGTCCAATCTAAACCTCACAACTAATGCAAGTTTTATAACAACACAATTTTTTGCTGATTTTTTTAAAAAAAAAAAAATAGTTCAAACTCCAAAATAAAAAGTGGTCGTAAATTGAAGAAAATTGCTCCAATACAGGAAAATATTACAGTCATTCTTCTTCAAGCAGAAAAAATCTTTTCAAAGCAAAATGGCTCTGAACACAACAACATTATTGCGAGCATTTCTTTCTATTTTATAAATGTACGTATGAATATTTAAATATTTTAAGTTTTTAGGAAAAAGTACTTTTATACAAAAAAAAGTACCTTTTAAGAAAAATTAAATTTTCAGACTAAATACTTTTCAAAAAAATAATCTTTTAAGAAAAAGTATTTTTAAGCAAAAAGTTAAAGTGGCTTTCAAAAGACTCATATATGTTTTGAGAAAAAGTACCTTTTAAGGAAAATTAACTCTTAAGAAAAATAATATTTTAAGCGAAAGTAACTTAGAAAAAAAAACTTTTAAAGAAAAAACACCTTTTAAATAAACGTACGTCTTAAGAATCCATCTCTTTACAGAAAAACTATATTTTAAAAAATAATACCTTTTAAGAAACGTAACATAAGAAAAGGTACTGTTTAATAAAAATTACCTTTTAAGAAAAAATACTTTACACTTAAATAAATGCCTTTACAGGAGAAATTTCCTTTTCAAAAAAGTATCAAAAGAAAAGGAACGTTTCAAAAAAAAAAAAAACTTTTTCTTAAAATATCTTATATTTTTATAAAACAAAAGTACCTAATAAATTATTGTTCCTTTTTAGAAAAAGTACCTTGTAAGAAATAATACGTTATAAGCATTTTTTTTTTTTAAAAGGTACTTTTTTATTATTAAAAGAAAAATTTCTTTTTAATACGAAGTACCTTTAAAGCGAAAGCAAATATATTAAGATAACGTTCCCTTTCTTAAAAAACGTCCTCTTAATAAAAGTAGCTTTTAAGAAAAAGAATCTTTTCAGAAAAAATGTACCTAAAAAAATACTTTTAAGTATGCTGTACGGAGTGAATAAGAGGTTAGCTGGTGATAAGCTAATTTAAGGCACAAAAAAGCTAATTCTTTTAATGTATGTGTATCCTTCCTCATGCACAATAATAACATAAACTTTATCTAATTTACATTTTCGAAGAGAAGTCTGTAAGGATTCAAGCACGAGGCACAGACTCAAATTTCTTAAAGCCGTTTTTGTCCTTAATGGGTTAACTACTTATTTTTCACACACTGCCACCTTTCATTTGAAAAACCTACACTTTGTTTATTATACTTCTTTTTTTTCTTCTTATTATTATACTTGTGTTCTTTAAATTCGTGCCTTTGGGGAAAAAATCTCTTCAAATTTTCAATTGTTTTCTGAAAGTGTTGCTTGCACAAATATCTTTTGTTTTTGTTGTAGCCTTTTGAATGTGACTGGCTGGATGGCTTCTTGTTGTCTTTGGGCTGACAAAGTATGAGACCCAATGTTTAACTTAAAAGCTTCTTTGTTTATTACGTTTGTCATTGTTGCAGTCATTTGCAGGTTCATTTAAAGAATAACAACAAAAAAACCAAAAAAAAAAAAAAAATGGAACAACAAAAAATGTCTGATAGTTAATAGACTTGAATGAAAATACAGAATTTTCTTTTCTGTAGAAATTTTTTTTTTGTGTTTTTTTTTACGTGTTTAGCGGAAACGGATATTTTGTTTCACATTGACACTTGCTAATGCTTTATAAAAGCAGCCAACTTAAGAGTTGGGGAGAGTGTTAAAGAAGATTTATGAGAGAAGTTGAGAGCTTAATAATGAAAACAATTTTCTTATTTTCTTTAAAGATTAATCAAAATTAAATACGTATATGTATGTATATACGTGTATATAAAACAAATTCTTTAACAAAAGAAATCATGCACGACTTGGCATGTCTTTTCTTTTCCAAAAAATAAAAAATATCACAACCTTTTTCACACTTGTTTATTTATAACAACAACAACAAAATTTATTATAATCCTTAAAATATTTAATCACAGAATTATTTAATTTTCTATCAAAGTGAAATATTTCAAAAATATTTTTAATTTGTACCAAAAACAATCAAGAGATTTCGTAAAAAAAAATCATAAATATGTATAATAGCCTGACACATGCATAACCTTCATGTCATTTCAAGTGAACATTGTAAAATATATAAAACAAGTACAAAATGAAAGGAAAACCTATTTCCATAAACAAAAAGAACATCAGAACAAAATATCTGACCAAAGAGACACATTTCATGCATAAACATTCATATAAACCAACCAACACACAAGAGCATTAAAGGAAATAAAAAAGCGAGATAAAATGAACGTTTGTACGAATAAATGTGGATATGAATTGATAATAAAGAATAGTTCTTTTTTTGCAGATCAATGTCGGAAGATAGTCATAAAAAATAGGAAACAAGAAATAGTTGTGAAATATACAATCGTATCCTCATGATGATGTTATTGATGCCAAAGAAAATCGGAAAAAAGGGGTGAGAAAAAATTTTATAACGCCCTAACGTCCTAAAAGAGTTTGTATGGCGATGCTACTATTAAAATTTCAAAAACTTATTTAGTTATTCGATTATTTTTAATCGGGTTCCCGATTATGTTTTAAATCAATTAACCACAAAAGGATCAACCCGGTCAAAACGGAGCTAGTTCTCTTCACCAGGAGATACAAACTAGATAGTTTTTTGCTACCTAGGATTGGCGGGGTGGAGTTAAAACTAGCAAAGGAGGCCAAATACTTGGGTGTTTTCCTAGATAGCAAACTTTCTTGGAAAAAAACATACAAGAAAGGGCTCAATGCCTACTATACATGCAGGAATTTCATTGGGAGGAACTGGGGTCTGCAACCGAAGGTGGTAAATTGGATTTATAAATCAGTTGTCAGGCAGGTGATTTCTTATGGATGTGTAGTATGATGGGAGGCATTGGGGAAAGAAAGCCATAGGAAGCTGCTTGCTAAGGTCCAGAGGTGTGCTTCGCTGGGTATTACTGGGGCCCAGAGGAGCACCCCTTATGCTGCCTTGGACGTCATCCTTCACCTGCTTCCCATTGAAAAATTTGTGTTGAGAACGGCGGCAATGAGTTTGCTCAGGCTTATGGAAGCGGGCTTTGTAAGGCCAGGCTTTACAGGTCATACATCACTCTTGAAAAAGATTACTTTTAGCAGACGGAAGACCATAGCCGCTGGTTTTACGGACTCCAAGGTTGTTTAAACTAATTTTATTAGAGCACCTTCACTAGTTATTCCGGATAGGGATAGACTGTACGAGGGCTGCACGGTCTTTACAGATGGATCGGAAATGGAAATAGGCACGGGTGCTGGCGTCTATTTTTTAGGAACGGACATTCGTAGGTCTTTTAGGCTACCGAACGAATATAGTGAATTTCAGGCTGAGATCCTAGCGATCCTCAGGGCCACGGAACTAGTGACAGAACACGTAACTGAAGGCGTGGAGGTAACATTCTACGTTGACAGTCAGGCGGCGTTGAAAGCTTTGAAGGGGCATAGTGTCAAATCGAAGCTGGTCAGCAAGTGTAGGCTATCTCTCAACATGCTTATGGACAATTTTAGCATTAGGCTATGTTGGGTACCAGGACATTGCAATATTGAGGGAAACGAAATCGCTGTTGAGCTGGCAAGAATAGGGTCAGCACTAGATGTGGCAGTTAGTGACAGGTCGGTTAAACCTCCAATCGGTCACTACTATAGGGAACTCAGTAATTGGGTAATTAGCAGAACTAACCATTCCTGGAGGAATAGAGAAGATTGTAGTCTCGAGGTCCGTATGGACAGAACTAGACTCAGGTAAATCTGATCTACTGCTGGGTATGAATAGAAAGGTTTTCAGAGTCTTAGTAGGCGCCTTGACTGGCCATTGCTCGGTTAGAGCGAGGACCAGCATATGGGAAAATGGCACTCCGGATTTCTGTAGGATGTGTTGGGATGAAGAGGAGCCAGCAACTATAGAGCATATCATCTGTCATTACCCGAGGCTGCAACGCCATAGGCAAAGATGGCTGAGCAGACGTTTCCATGAGGGCATTAGTGATATCGCGAAGTGCAAACTTGAGGATATCAGGGGCTTTATCATGGGAATTAAATGGCTGAATGATGGATGTTAACGGCTCTTTGTTTCTCCTTGGACAGTAAGGAGACTAATTAGTCAATAAATTATAAATGAAGAGAATCACAATGGATCCAATTGGGTTTCCGAGAGGATGTGTATTTCACACTACCCTTCCTAACCTAACCTAACTAAAAAAGTTTATGTTTAAAAGTTGACTTGTTTTGTAACGATTAGATAACAAGATATGTTTTTTTAATAACGTGTTTCTCTCGATTATTCGAATATTTTCAATCAATCAGCGCGTATATTTACATACATACATACATACATACATACGTACATACAACAATAAAAAAATATGTAACCGATTTCACTAGACAACATGCCATACTTTTAACCGCGACTTTGTTCATGCTAGTCGATTATATGATTACCGAATATTCGGTTAACCAACATCTAAATATTTTAATAATTTTAATGTTCTTAATAAGAATATATGTATATAGTATATATAAAAAATGGTACTGCCATTTTCTTTAAAAATTTGCGGATTTATGTCTATCATTTTTCAAATTTCTTTCGATTTCCTGCAACCGTCCTGTGAGAAATCGCCTTACAATTTCCGCTATGTCATCATCACTAACTGACAAACTCAATGACAAGTGGTATCACAACTCTTCTTCATAAAATGATAGATCGAATATGCATTCATACATACATAACTAGAGATCTCAACAGAAAACCTGAGTGCATAAATGGAAATGTCATAATTTAATGGAAAGCAACATGACTTAAAGTGAATGCTGATGCTCTTATTCTTCTTGACTATGCTTTAGATGTGTAGGAAGCTGTTTTTTTTTAATAAGTTGATGACTAGTTAAAATATGAAAGACATATTTATGTTTGTATGTATATGTGTTGCCAATATTAGTGGTTACAAAGATGTGTGTGTACATAGAGAAAAATAAGTGTGATAATGTTGATAAAAAATCTATTGAATATTTATTGAGGCATAAGCAGCCAGCAGAAGTGTGCTGGAGATAAATAGATGTGGCAATAGTTCCTTTAGCAAAATAATAGAAAACAAACTGTCATTATAATATCCTTAGTTCTTTTTTTTTTTTTTTTGTAGTGTGCTGATGATTTCTACAGCAAATTCTTGAAAAAAGAAATTGATGCAATACCAGGATATCGCTAACATTTGTTTAGAAGAAAGAAAAACGTTTTTTATCTTGAAAACACACAAAAGGACTTCAAAGAAAACTTTTAATTAAGTGTGTATTTATGCATGTATGTACATACATATATGTGTGTTTTAAATGGCATATAAGCATACCATGCGTAAGTATTCTATGATATAAAATAATAAGGAATAATTACGAAAATAAGAATCACCTCAGCTACTTAGAAATTTTTGTTTAGCTAATTTCTTTTTTAAAATGCTTTAGGCAAAGTTTTAATAAAATACAAATATATAAAGACATAATAAATTAATAAATTGCAGTAAAAATTTTTCCTTCAAAATAGTTTAAATAAATTTCTAAGTTTGATTAGAATTTTATTAATACTGAGAAAAAAAATTTAAATTAAATAAAATATGGATCTTTAAAAATATTACTCAAAGAAAAATCTTACTTTCAAGGAAGTCTTTAATTAATTTGAGAGTAAAATTTCTAAATGTAGTATTATATTTTACTAAATTCTAGGACATTTTGTCAGACAAATTATTTTATTTTAGCCTTCAAAAACTAATTCAGGAAATGACTTAGTCCGGAATGGTTCATATAATTTTTAATACTGGAATTCATATTTTTTTTCTAAAGCCTTAACGAAGTGCCTTGGTTCGACTTGAGATTTATATAAAAAAGTTTGCAGCACCCCTTATTGCAGATAATACATACATCCATCCTACCTGTAAACAAGCAGCATTACATGGAAATAGCAAGTGCTTAGCTAGATTAACAACCACATATCAAGGAAATGAACCAGTGAACACAACTAGTTGAAAACATTATTCCTAGACACGGCAGATGGCGGGCACGAAACATTTTTTTTAAAAAATTTTGGATAAACACTGAACTATTTTTTTATTAAAATATTTTTTTATAATTATGAAAATTTGTATTTCATAAGATTAAGGGAAAACTTTACAGAATAACAACATTGGCACCATGCGACAAATTTTTTAGCTCATATTAAGTAAAATTTTCCAAATTTTAGTTAATTTTTTCGGTTAATCTGTAAATAATTTATAGCAGCCGATAAATAGATGCCGAGTAACCGTAACTTTCTAAGATTTAAAATTTTTTTATTGAATATTTTTTGCGTTAATTTAATTTTTAAAATCATTTTTATTCGGTTACTTGGGTCTTGTTAAAATGGTAATTTTTTTTTTATCTTTTATAACATTCTATAAAGTATTCATTATTATTTTCTATTTGTTGTATTTTTTTTTTTTTTTGTGCTTCGAATACTTTTGGTTTTATCATCATAATCATAAATACTATTTCTTGTGTGTTAAGGAAATTTAGAAAAAAAACCACCAACTGCTACTTCAAGGAAGCAGCAGATATTATTTTCGCAACCAACCGCAAAACTAAATATTAAACTTTGGTTTTAATTGAGGACAGACAATAAAATTACAGGATCAAATAACTAGTGTTTGGTGCATAAAAACTCACTCACACACATACTTAAGAACAAAGAGCATTTTCTCTTGGTTGTGGTTCTCCTACTTCCCTCTTTTTTATGCATTAAAAAATAAAGCATATTTCTCGGCTTTAAGTTTTCAAATTGCGTTTGTTTTCGTTTGGATTGAATAAGTAAAAACAAATTTAAACCGAGAGAGAGAGAGAGAGCGAGATAGAAGTAAAGAAAAAAGAAACACATTAACGGAAGTTAGATTAAGGAAGTCGTATACATTTGAGAAGACGATATCATGATTTTAATGAGAAACGGAGATTTTTATTACTTATATACATGTACAATATTATGCGTAACAGGAAGACTTTAATGAAAATCAAAGAGTTTTTTTTTCTTCTTAAGCATGCTAAAAGGATGTGGGAAGCAGGCAGGAAAGGTTGGAAAAAGAAAAATGTGAATTGATTTGCTGAAAGGCATTGAAATTCTTTGGCAGACCCTAATGATTCTATGCAGAGCTAAAAAAAATTTTATAACAAATTATTATTAAAGCGAAAGGTATGGAAAGATTTCCGTTAACAATTTTACAATCTTCCTTTACATACTTTGTTTGCTTAGAATTAGAAGAAAAATTAATATAAATTTGTGTTCATTCCAATAGGAAGAAGAATGATGAACAGGCTGATACAATAACTTAATTTTTTTTAATGTTATAAAAATATAGTACTCGCATATAAAAACTATAAAATGAATATAAAACTGAATGAATGTAAACTGTAAAATAGTTGATATTTTAAATAAAACAAACAGCGACTTAAAAAAGTACAACAAACAAAAATGCATGAACACTGCTAATGTGGTGTTTTGGGTTCCGAAAACAGCATCTTGATCTATTTTGCTTAATTGTTGTCATCATTAGTTACGTTTACCTGTCTTGGTTCTTAATAAAATTAATCTAAATTAATAATTTGAAATAACAAACTGATTACAACAGATTTGAAAACTTTCACATAAAATATAAGTCGAATAAATTCATAATCGAATAATATTGCAGTCGAATAAAACCAAAAAACAAATCCACAACACGATATATTTTTAGCTTGAGTAGGAAAAATTCAGTGTCTTTAACAAGAAAATTTTCTATAATTCTCAGCAGAATAATCGATTATAATACAACAAGGGGAGCGGGTCAGTAACTAGAATAGTTGAAAATAAAATTTAAAGCTTATTTCTAGATAAGGACAATTAATTCATAAAAGAAGTCAGCAATAGTTTAGTTTTGCATTTAAGCTTAAATTCAAATTCGATTAATCGTCTAATAAATATAAATCGAATAATCGATTTATGTAGTAATCGAACAATCAAGTAATCAAAAAAAAAAAAAATGTTTTTACAAAAAGGCTAGTAATACGTGGAATTTAAGTAATCAAACAGTTGTATAAACGTATATGGTCATTTCCATAAAAAAATAATAACTTTCTGTCAAGGAAGAGAGGTAGAGGACAAAGAATTTAAGATTGTATTTCATGAATCGTTTTTTACTTATCAACTCAAAGGAAAATGGTTTTGTGATTAGAGCAGTGCAGTACACGAATACTTTTATAGTCGAATAATTGACTACCCGATTAATAATAATCGATTAGCCTAATAGTTATTTTAAACGGAACTACTTTGACTTCTTAAAGGTTATCTATCAATCAGTTGAAACGAATATGTTCTGTGATTGGAATAATTATGAAAAGAAATAATTTTGCACTCGCCAAACTTAATTATCAATTAATTATTTTACAAAAAAAGAACATGTACACCCTGTTTCGAATATCAATTTGATTTAATTTAAATTGTAAAAATCATCTAATCGAATCGTTATCTAATCGGGAATCATGTCGAAGTATATTTTACTGATACAAGCAAAAACATTATTTATGCTACAGTGTAACAAAGTAATCGGATAATTAAACCGGGCAACAAATTACAATAAAATGTATCTACAGTACATTTCATGGCGCCATGAAATTCGATTTTGCGCAATATTTGATTGAAAATTTTGTTTAATTACGAAATTAATCCTCAAACAGTTAATTTTGGAACTTTAGTAACTTTTTAAGGCATCGATATTAAGAGTAATTCAGGCTGAAAAATTGCTTAAGACTTTAAAATAAATCCGAATATATGAGCCATTTATTTTGAAAGTGGCATAAGTCACTTTTTTGTTGATTACAATTTTTTTTACAAATGAAAAGATAACGTTCAATTGTATTTAGTGTTGCCATTAACTCGATTTTTTTTTGAAAAAGTGACTTATGCCACTTTCAAAATAAACGGCTCATATATTAGTTTCTTAAGATTGTTGAGTTTTAAGAACCATGTCAAATGGCTTGATTGGTATTGGTCCTTCGAACTGTTGAGTATAATAATGTAAGTTTATCTACATACATATGTATATGAATGCGTGTATGTTTGTATGAATATGTAACACTTACCTTGCCAGATGATGATATAGTTGATGCCGAAGGTGTACCCGATGATTGTGCACTTAAAGTAGCACGACTTGTATTCGATTGCATTGCAATAACAACGGAAATACAAGCGAAAACCCAACCGAAAGTGGTTTTTTTTTTTCTGTTATTCTAAACGAATTTCTATTGAATAAAGCAAAATACTAACTGTCGACAAATTGATTGAAACGCGTAAAGTATCAGAGACCGAGTGACTAAAAACGGTGGACACTCTCACATATGCGCACACACACACACACGCAAAAGCTTAAAAAAGGCAAAATCGTTTTTAGCTTATGATTTCAAACAGACTGCGAATTGGAGAATGCTGTCGGTAGTACATAGTTGGTTTAACATTAAAAGACGCAAGACGCCTTAAAGGTGCTGCATGCAGTTGGTGCTGAATGGGCGAGAAACACTTAGGTTAAACTGCAGCTGATGAAAATGCTTTAATTATAGCCACCAGCACCAATAAACATATTTTAAATATTTAACGACACATTTTCCACCGGGTATTCCGCATTTTGTTGTAAATATTTCTAATGATAAAATATTTTATTTATTTCATTTTAATTTATATACACTTTATTTAAATTAAAATGCAATTTTTTTCACACACACATTTTTTTTCGATATAATTTTTTTTTTATCCGAACTAAATATTTTATTTGAAAAAGATTAGATTTTGCAAATTTATGTATATTTTTAGCATGGATGGATGGATGGATGTATTTTTGTTTAATCAACAACCAACTAAACAAATAAATTTTAGAATATTTCAGTTTCATTATTTTGTCGTTAAAAAAAAACTATATTTTTTATTGAAAAATGCAATTTAGGAAATCGAAATTTTGTTTTTTTTTTTCTGCTCACTCAGCAAATATGAGCAAACGTCAAATGCAGGCAGAAACAAAAGCATTCACATGAATTGTTGAAAAAACCAAATAAGTATAACAAACTTCAAGCAAAAGTAAAAAATGTAGTATTTACATTTTAACACTAAAAAAATTCATGGACAAAAGCTCAAATATTAGTAACAATAAATAAAAAAAACAAGTTTCGGTTTAGCGAAAAATAAAGGGAAAAAGAAAAAAAAACACTGCCGATTACACTGTACAACAAAATCAAAATAGCTTTCCTTATGTAAGAATAATTTTTATTACGACTACACATTGTAAATATATACGAAATTAACCCTGGAATATACTTTAAATTTTAACATATTTTATCCGTTCGAGTAGAGCTTCAGTATATTTAAAGATTGACAGTAGAACTTCAAATGGAAAATAATTTTTAAGAACTTTTCTAAGCAAGTTTTAGTACTTTTTTTAAGCAAAGTAAGAAAAAGACCCATACAGCAAAAAGCTACAGGGTTAAAATGTTTAACAAAAATGTTGCACTTAGTTTGCTACATAAAAGTTCACAACATTCCTTATATCTATAGTGAAAGAATTACAATAAAAGCCAGACGTTAACTAGAAGAAATCAAGCCAAATTAAAAGGATGATACAACATCCTGAAATTTATTATATAATTTTGCAATCCCGTTTTACCTCCCGCTTAAAAAATTTTATAGCAAACTTAACCTTAATTTTTTATTTAAAAAAACCATTTGATTTCTACAATAGTATCCTGTTGAATTTATTGAACTTTTCATACAAAACATGTGTTACAGGACATTCAGCATAATATTAATGAACTCTGCCGCAATGCTCAATATGAATTTAAATATTATTTACGTTATTGTAAACCAAATACATATAAAGGATATAACTGTCCATTCAATAAAATAAAATAACAAAACGTTTAAATTGGAAGGAGTCTTTCAAAAATTACAAAATTTCTTTTATAAGTTTTGTTGGTTGGTTGGTTTCTTACAGCAAACGGGCAGCAGGAAAAAGTATGTACTAAAATTTATGTACAATAAATAGACTTAAGATGAACATTTGCATGTATAAATTCAAGTACGAGGCTGGTATTTTAATTTACTGAAGTAGAAGGGAACAAATATAAAGAATTTTGCAGTTGAAGGAGGTCATTTAGTTGCAACATCAAGCTTTAATTGCAAAAGACAAAGTCGACAAGAGAAATTTTGGGTCATTGAACTCAGGCAAATGTGTAACCGGTTGGTTAGTGAACTAAAAAATCAATAACAATTTTATCAATTATTAAATCAAATAAACCTCGTCACGTGCCAACACTTTTCACTACTTCTTTTTTAAAATTGCTTCTTCGCAGACTAGCAGTGCTACCACCCACCCTCATATTATATTTTGTTCGCAAGTTCTTTATTACAACTTTATGTTTGTATTTAATATTCTTGTATAATATTTACATTCAATATTTACGTTTTAATTTTCTTATAATATACGAGTATTTGCATGTGCCTGTGTGTGGGTGTGGGTGTGTGCATTTTTTACTGATTCAAGTTGCCTCATAAAGGGATTACCCACAAGTAATTCAATTGGATTTCCAACAAACATATAAATTGTAAAGCAGCAAACGAAAGAAATAAAAATTGAAAATTTTCTTACAGGAAAAATCTTAAGAAGAAATAAAAAAAAATATAAAGAAATTTATGAATGTTTTATTATTTTTTTTTTAATATGTTTGTAATAGAAAACAACAACACGAGCACACACGCTCGCACTTACACATCCTTACAAACATCATTGCATTATAGCAACAAACAAAATCGAGTTTTATGCACTTGCTTAGCTCAGTAGCTCTCACTCACACCACTTTTTCTCATCATATACCTCCGTTAGATTAATAACAACAAAAAAAAAACAGCAACAACAGCTGTTTACTTGCGCCCCGAAAAGGAACAACAACACAAGAAAAATGTACTCAGGCAAAAGGAAACGGAAATAACAAGTATATTAAATGTGTTGTTATACGTAGGAGTACATATGTAAAAGTATAGAGCATTACAAACATCCATCTGTATGCATCTGTGCGCTCATTTATTTATGCAAACATACTAGTACATTTGTATATATGTATTTGTATGTAGTTGTGAATGTAGTTGTCAACAAGAAAATTGTCTTATTTTAAAGGAAATTGCTGATAGCATAAATGCAAAAGAAACTATTTATGAAATATTATGCGAAATGTTCCATACTTAACAACTTAAAAATTGGCAAAATCGAATTTTTTTTTTTACGGAAGTTAAATAAAAATATAAAATCATGAAACAAAAAATGGTTAATTGATTAAAAAAACATCAAAAACAATAATATAGAATAAAAACAGTATGAATCAGCCGGGTCACAGATTTGGAATACTGTCAATTCCGTATTTGTCATTCCGTTCGAAATCTTTTTTGGTGCTTTAGATTCCAATCGTTTTCCTCAATCCGAAAAGCGATTTTTATGTAACCAATTTGGCAACTCCAGGATTTTCACTATATAACATGGCAACAAAAGTCGGTTAGATATGGCAATGCTTCATAAATCATTTCCGAAAATTTTGTTTTCCTGTAAACATTTTTTTAAAGAGTCTTTAATATTTTTAAAATAAAGGGTTAGAAGTTATTTAAAATATTTTTTTTTTTGAAAAATCAATAATACAAAAGTATTGCTTTATTGAAAGAAAGTATATTTTGATAGTTATCCCTACAAAAATTATTGGAGTACATGGTCCATTTTAGATAAAAAGAGTAGTTCATGGACTACTTCTATGTACTGCAGCCGTGGACGATTTCATTTGTACACACATTTATAGTTAAATACCATTTGGCAACACTAAAAATGTTTGGAATTAAATTGAAACTGTGGCAGCTCCCCTGTTAAAATTAAAACAAATTGATGGAAGCTTAAAGAAATACAATTTAGTTCGAGTTTTTTTAATTTCTGAATTTTATTTTGTATTTGTTTTATATAATGTAATTTAAGGGCTGAATTCACACATTCGTATGTACTTAAAATATCATTAAATTATATTAGTTGGTCCAGCCCTAGGACATCGCAATGTAAAGTGGACCATGTTTTTCCCATACATTTGGATTAGTTTTGGAGTAGTCCTACTCCATTGTGGGGTAGTTCATACACGCATGTAGGGATTTGCCCTTTGACATAGAGAAAACTCCCATTCCGTTCATTAAAACAAAAGTGGTTTTAATCCGAAAACTTTTTCGTAATTAATTAAAATGAATCACCAAATTACGGAATGGATTTCATTTCCGAATGGAGTTGTTACCCTGTGACATGGCTGAATATTATAACAGCAATAATAATTAAAGCCAAAAAAAAAAAAACAATAACCGAAAAAACAATTGCTAAAACGGTTAAAAGCCACTGAACAAGAAAAAAAAACGCCTAAAATGGAAATGAGGCAGAAATTCTGCCGCAGAATTAGAAAAAATATTTAACATACATCTGCATTTTTATTCCGCAAGGAATACAGAGCAAGCACAATACTAAAATGACATAATTTTAAATCAAACTGGCCTCCTAAGGTCCAGTTTGCACTCTCATGAGGGGTTTTTTTTTTTTGCATTAATTGTGAATAAGTGTGAAATAAGGCCCTAAATATCTTTTAACTTTTGACTTATTACAAGTGAGATCAAGTTTAATTTAAGAAAATTTTTAAGAATTTAATAAATTATTTCTAAAAAATTTCAATTTTCTTTTTAACATTTATAAATTAACATTCGAAAAATGTCTGTATAAATTAATAAAAAATGCTGCAAAAGTGATTTATTACAGAATGTCAAATGTTTTGCTGTTGTTGTTATTTTCGGTACAAAACTCTATAAATAGAGATAAAAGCCTCTATAAAAAATATAAGACTAGGTCATTATCAGCAGCAGCAGCACTACAAGCAGAATTAATTTGCAAACACCAGAAAACTTATTATTACAATTACATTAAGCAACAACAACAACAACAACATCGGCAAAAAACATACTCAATACAACACACACAAATCGCTAGATTTTATATGAAACACACTAAACGGGTATGATCAGACGGGGCAAATATTAGACAATACACTTATGTATGCATGTATGTATGCATGTGTGTATGGCTCAAGCACTATAATTAAAATATCTACTTAACCTAATGACAGCAATTGATATCGAGTATATCAAAGTTTTCGCTATAAAAAAATTCCAAGGCTTACGAGCAAAATTTTGCATAAAAAGAATTTACAATTGTCGGCACTTTGCTACACTTATTCTACCAAAAATTTGCTACATCTAACTTCTCACCTTGACAACAATACAGATAATAAAAAACATTACCCATACACACTTGAAAATTTTCTTATGAAGGATGTATGTATACATATGTACATACATACATATCGTTACCTTAATGTAGAAAGGCCAAGTTTTTTGTATGAAATAGCTTTTTTTGGTTATATCGATAACTTAGAGGATGACCTATCGAAATATTATAAATTCACGATTTGAAAAATATAATGAGTTAAGGCCTTTTTATATTAAGGTAACGATATATATATACAATTATAAGTATACATTGAAGTCTATAATGAAACACTCATGTATAACCAAAAAAAAAGGAAAGCAAAAAATTTGTTTACTCCAAAACAACATCAATAACAGCTATAATAAGAGTAAATAACTGTAAATACATACAAATGTATACAAAAAAAAAACTTAACTGTTAAGCATTTATAGTTTTTTGTTGGCTTCTTTATCAGACTCATTCATATTTACAGCCGAAAGCAAATAAAGAAATATACGTATAAAACAAATTACTGAAGAAAAAAATAATTCCAGCAAAAATTTGTTAGAAATGTGTGGTTGCATTTGACACATGTAAAAGACGACACAGCCTTCGTTTACATGTCCTTAAATCACACACACGAGACACACCCATCCAGCCAACCATCCACTCGGGTAGCCTGATAAACGCACACAAATACTTAGTAGCGTTGTATGTATTTTATGTAGCATACTTTAGTGCGTGAAAAATGAAATTTGATTGTATTTTACTTTTTATTATATTTTTTTAAAGAATTAGCCCGGCAAATGACAGTTGACTGTTGTAAAGTATGTACTAGAGGAAATTTTTAAGCACACAGGAGGTGAAGGGAGATGATCCCTATAAAAAATTAAATGAAAAATCAACGTGCTCTATTATTTTATGCACAAAAAAACTTGATCTGGATACTTATTTGCATCAGGATTAATGGTTGGCTGGTTGGTTGTGCAGGATAAGAAATAAACTATGTACTGAGAAAACTAAAAGAAAATGTATAACAAAAAGAAGGGGCCGAAGAAGATGCACTTTAGAAGATGCACTTTATATTAAATTTAATTTTTTATTTGTGCAGGAAAAACTTATAAGTTTATGCAGGTTGGCAGGAGTATTAAAAGTTTTAGAGAGCAAACACAAAAAAAATAAAAGCAGTACAAGGCAAAATAAGGTCCTCCTTTGAAGTACATATATTTAGATTTAGATTTTGAGTTTTAGATTTTAAACTTACTGATCTAAAAATTAATATAAGTTATATTTTGAGTGTTACTTTTTCAATTGCTCTTATTTCCAAAATATTTTGATTCTGTAGCACTATTAAATCCTATTAAATCTCATTTTTTTATTTCACAAAACTCTTAAGTACTCTTTTAGGAATATTAATTAACTCATAGTCGTCCCTAATGATTTGCTGATTCTTAAGATTCTTAATTACAATGATAATAAAGCCTGCTTTCTACAACAGCAAAATTTGTTTAAGAAAAATTGTACACAAAAATGTTTACGTAGACGACCGACCTCTTAGCGCCAAATTAGTGTAAATACCAATATTTTAAATTTTCGAAAAAATGTTATTTTTTACTATTTTAAAATGTTTTTGTTTAAAAAAAAAAAGTACAACTAATCTTCACATGTTGCAACTATAAAAGAGTAATTTTAATTATTAAAATTCAATAATTGTCGCTTGCGATAATTTCACTGTAAGGGCTTCATATACAAGTGCATCTGTATATGTACTCGTATAGACGAAATTCTGATAAATAATTTCCTATTGAAGCGGAAGCAGCAGAAAATTGTTGTTTAATTTTCGTTTGATATAAAAATTAAGTAGGAAAATTAAACAAACATTATCTTGGCAGGAAATACACGCATACGCACACACGTACATATGCACATGCACACGTATTAACATATTTATACCGTTTGTTCTCTCAGTAAAAGCATTGTAATTGAAACAACACACTCACGATTGTTTGCAATTGGTATTGTAATTATGTATGTATGTATGTATGTATGTACTGTGTAAGCCAAAGATGCTAAAATTGTTGTAACGTTGTTATCTCTGTTACGTATGTAAATATCCATATGTATGTAAGTATGTATGAATGAAAATGAATGCATGGCCATTATGTCTGTGTAGCAAATATGTAACAGCGTGAGATAGAACTACACATTTTCGTCAACATCATTAATCGTCAACATCAAATTTTCATTTGGTTGCGGCTGCTATTGACGTACAAACCAACAGCAACAAAATAAGCCAGCAAACATACAAACACCCACACAGAAACAAGCAAACAAACGTAAATATCCATTATACCCAGCAAGCATAGTTGTAATAATAATTTCGTAAAGCTTTGTCGCGGATGTCACGGCATGACAAACAGCATGTCAAAATATATTACAAAAACACAGGACGGGCGTTAAACTAGTTCTGATTTCCTGCTTGGCATAATTCTCATTTATGCTTTGACAGTTTTTATGTAAACTTAAAACATTTAGAAAAAAATGTGTTTTTTTTTGTGTTAGGGTAGGTTAGGTTAGCAAACTGCTAGTAAGAGGAAGATTAGATTCCTGCTCACTTGGGTCCTGATATATCCCATTGTATTGCCTGTACGGAAGAATAGTTGTAGAGAAAGGTAGATTAGAAGAGTCTAGAGGGGACTAGGTAAAAGAGGGACAGAAAAAGCAGAGAAACAGGTGGGAAAAATCGAAGCAAGAAGTGTGAGACTTGCAGTGGAAAAGGCAGGATGTCAAGCCTGCTGTAGGGCAGAGGGGAACCAGTTGTATGTGTTGAAAGTTATATTTTTTAGTATGCTTCATTAATTGCTAAAATTGCTTTATAAATTTTATATGTAAGAAGAATTTACTAAATATTATATCCAAAAATGTATTGAGCGTTACCCATATTTTTTTATATTAATTTTCAATATTATATATAAGACTCCTATAAACATCTCAATTGTTGTTAATTTAATTTGTAGTGCTTATTTGGAAACATTTAGATAATGGTTTCAACAATGTAATGAACGTTACCTATAAGTTTTTTATATTAATTGCATATATGTATGTACATATGTATAATTTGCTTATCTAATCCATCTACATTGTTTTCTGCTTTTTTACAAAAAATAAATAAATTCTTATAAAAACGTATTGAACGTTACCTATAAATTTATATGTACATAAATTGAAAGTATACTATTTTGAAAAAAATTTAGTTCAAACAAATATGTAGTATATGTATGTACTGAACGTAACCCATACGTTTTTATATCTAATATATAAAAATCTCGTATCACGATGTCTGTTATCGAACTCCTCCGAAACGGCTCGACGGATTTAATTGAAATTTTATATGCATATATGGTAGGTATAAGATTAGGTATTAAAGTATATTTTAAACCGCTAGGGGCACGAGGAGGAGAGGGAGGGGACAATTCCTGTATTTACTAAACTATTAACCCATTTCGTACTTCAAACAGCACAAAATTATTTTTGTTGTTGACAGAAAGATGACGCTTCTCATTCACGAGAAGCGTCATCGTTCGTATTTCAAGTAGAACAAAATTATTTATGTTGTTGACGGACAGATGGTGATACGGCCACTTTTACAAATTGGAAAAATGGGTTGTTAAGATGATAAAATAGCTTCCGGGCAAATCATCTAGTAAATTTATACTTTTTTTGTACCTTAGTTATTGTTAATTCAATTGGTTATGTATATTTTTGAGCACATAATTTAATTCCTTAAAACACATTTCGAACGTTACTCATAAATTTTTATTTTTATTGAAATAACTACATATTTGGAAATTATCTTTAAGATAATCACAATTGTTTTTATTAAAATTTTAATATGAATTTGATATAAGTGTTACTTATGACTTACTTATAACTTACTTACAAATGCAAGCAGAAATTTATTGGGGTAAACTTTGAATTCCTAAACACGATTTCAATTTAAATATTAAGATAGGTGGGTGCAAACGATTGGTAATAAAAATTTGCTTAGGCTCGCCACATTGACCTTCTAGTCAAGGATAGGGGACGTTGATTATAATCAATAATTATCTACAAGAACGAGCAAAAAAAATTATTTATAAATTCCTCCATTTTGTTGTTTAGTATTAAAAAAAAAATGTTAGGATTCGTTGCATTTTGATTTAAAAGAACCGTTTGACAAGAAGTAGTCGAGAAATTATTATATTTCAAACTATTAACCTTGAGTTCGCTGGGTAACAGTTGATAAACTTCGTGGTAATTTCCTCACTAATACAAATACAAAAATACATGCTTACTAAGAGTAGTGTACATACTTATTTATTAAACTTTATTCCATTTGTTATTTTGTGTAGCATACTTTAATGTGTGCGAAAAATTAAACTGTGTAATATTTTATATTTAAAAAGAAGTTTTCGTGTAAGGCAAAAACGTGCTGCTGCAAGCAGTCATAATTTAAAAGCAACATGTTTTGTTTTATCCTTATTAGAGCTTGGCAAAGTTACAACGTGGACTTAGAATCAAATAAGAGGAAAATTCTAACCAAGCAAAAAAAAATAAAGCAATTAGGACTACATGCCAAAGCAAAATCTTATAATTCTATAGAAAGGTACATTAGAGAGCATATAAAAACTTTTTTAAAAGACTTTAGAAAACTAAAACATTCTATTCAATAGCACATCTATTGATTTTTTTAGCAATACAATGAGTTTCCAATCGATAAAAACTTTAGATGTAATTTTATCATTGATTATTTTTGTTATTCTTTCTGTAAAACTTTTTTGTCGATAAGATTTCTCTAGAAGATAAAAAATACATGTATAAATTTTTTATAGAAATTCGGTAAATTTTTTTAATATAATTTTCAAAATGATTTTCCTATCGATAAACTTCCGATAGATTGTCAATGTTTCCTTTAAAAATTTTGCTAGCAACTCTATTTCTGACAAAAAAAAATATTTTAATTTTAGTAAATTTTCTATAGAACAGTTTTCTTATCGATAACTTTTTTAATATAAGTTTCCCACTCACAACGATTTATTTGTTGTCTACAGCTTTTTAGCATCTTTTAAAATATTCTACGGTATGAAGAATTTTTCTCTATCGATTAATTTAATTTAATTTTTTCTTATAGCAGAATTTTTGAATCGGCAAAAAATTTTTTTTTGTTAGCAACCATTCCCATAGAATTATTTATGGATAAACTAATTTTAAGCTAAACTTTCTTTAGAAATTTTTATTTATCGATAAAATTGTTTAATACAATTTTGTAAATATACAACATTTTCTAATCGATTATTTTTTTTTTTCGATTTGTCTGCTGATTTATAGACTGTCTTATTGCTAATTTTTTTATTGCCATTTTTGGTATCGATAAATTTTTATTAGTTAATTTATTTACCAAAATTTTCTAGAGAATTCTTTGTCCATGAATTTTTTATGGAAAACAATTTTTAGATAAATTTTAGTTTATTTTTCTATAAAATAATAACAATTTTTTTCTTAACGAAATTTTCTATAGAAATATTTATCGATAAAATTTATTTGGAAAACTGTTTTTTTAAATTATTTAAAAAAATGTTTCTTATCAGGTAATTTTTTATAGAAAACTTGTCTTATCGATAAACTACGTATTGAAAAAAGTTTCCTTATTGACACATTTTTATAGAAACTTGTTATCGATAGCATTGCAATTGGTCTTAATTAACAATATGAGAGCTTTCATGAAATTTTCTTTATGAAACTTTGTTTTATGTTTGTCTATTGCAAGACTGGAGGAGCAAAAGGGATAAAATAAATTATGAGCAAAATGTTTTGAAAATACTTCTAATATCGGATTTTTAACAAAACTTGCTTTCGTGATTATTCTATTGGCAAAAAAGAAATAGTCGAGAAATTTCTAAGATTTTAGATATTTATTACTTTCATTTTATAAATCATTTAGATGCTATAAATCCTGTTTTTAATCACTATATTTTTCAAAGACCAAATAGTAGGTGGTTCCTAAGGCACCTAAGAAATATCACCAGTTCCTTTGTATTAGTTGGTACAACATAAAGGAACTTTTCTTTTGATTTTTCGCTAAAAAAAATATTCAAATATTTAGATAGTCTACATTTGTCAGTACTTTACTAGACATAGCTGCCTCTGGGTGTACTAGTGGTTAATAAGTTTATCTTCTTCTTCTTCCATATGTAATCACTATAAGGATTAACACGGCTCTTTATTTGGAATCAGGCTGCTGTCGAGATACAATTTTCTAAGCTTGATTTCAATTTTAAAGTGAAATTAAAAATAGTTTATGCGCCATTTGTACTTTTTTTTCTATTATAATATTGAAGGTCCTTCCTTACATTAAAGCAACAACAACAGAAAATAAGTGTCAAGGCAAATTTTTTCCCAAAGCCAATTCTATATGAGGAGTCTTGTTTGTTTAATGTAATTAATATAATCATTCTAATTGTGTCTCTAGGGTTTTGCAAATTTCTTGGTTATTTGATTTATAGAAAAAATATATATATATATTTATTTTATGAATAACTACATAATTTAGATAATGGAATTTCTTCTTTCTCATAGACAACAAAAACAATATGCCATCCATAACATAAAATACACATTTGGGAGGTTTCTTTTCATTAGACAGAATATACAATAAAAAAAACGTTAGTTAAACGCGATTTTTTTTGCCACATTCTATTTATTACACCCACTCTTTAAAGCTTTAAATATAAATTAGATTTTTTTACATTTGATTTTATATAGAACTGATTTTCTTCTCTTATTTCATATGATAGATTTGTTGAACTATTTGAATAATTTTGATGTGAAATTACATTTGGTTTCATAAGCCTTCTTAATTTTTGCATAATTTTTCTATATATTATTTTTTTTTTTGCAATTTCACATATTTTTTTATAAAATATTTTTTTAGCGTTGTGTTGAATAATTTTCACCAAACACGTTTAATCCAAAAGTCTGCGCGCAACTGAAATTTTTATGGGCTCAAAAGTAGCAAAAATACAGATTCAAGAACAAGAATATAAAAACGGAAAAAATACTCATGTTACAATGGATGCTCACACAGGATATACACAATATACATCCTGCAGTGTATACAAAAAAAAAAACACATCACCTTCACACACTCACACACACACGCATTGTAAAGAGAATGAATAAAAGTCTCTTATTCACAACAGGATGCTGTACACAGTTATGTTTTTTCAATAGAAATATTAACCGCTACTTTAAGTGGAGAATTTATACTCTCTTATCTTTTTAGTGTTCTCATTTGTGGATGCTGATTTTATGTTGTTAGAAACATATGATTTCTTTTTTAAATCTAATTTATTTGTTTCAAATTATATAAAAAATAATACATACTTTTAAATATTTAAAATATTGTAAATTTATTACTTTCACAATAGTTTTTAAAACAAACAATCAATTATATTCATATGTACCAAAATAAGCAACTCTGTTGTACCGTTGCGAAGTTAGAATTGCCATATTTTGGGATATGTCAATTAATATAAAAAACCCTCAGCTGGTATTCTTATAATAGCAAAACTTAAAGAAGCTATCGGAAATTCCGTAAAATTTCCAATGCTTCAGTAACAGGATATTAATGTAGTACTCTGTTTCTCAGAGTTTGCAACATAAAAATGCTAAACACTCCTTAAAGTAGAGCATTACAAGATTTCCAATACTGATTGAATATAAAAAACCAACCCTTTGGCCTAAAATAAATTCCAATTCCATATAAGATTTTTAAATCGAGAAGCTCGCCTGCAATAACTTTCTTAATAGTATAAACTTTTCTAGTAGATAAATTTTCTATAAATAAATTCGTTATCGATAAAATTTTCATGGAACGTTCTGGCAATGCATAGATTTTTATATAGAATTGTAAATCGATAGTTTAAAATTTTAATTTTAAATCTAGAGAGAACTTTTACTATCGATATATTTTCAATAGAGATTTCTAGCCGACCTTTTTAAAAAAAAATTAAAGGACCTACTAGTTCGAATCTTTTTTCTTTTCATAAATGATTTGAGGACTTCTGTACATGTATTATAGGATTGATTTTGGTATTTAATTATTAAGCAAAGAATTGTTTTCGATATCATTTCTACTGAGCTTTTTTCGATAATTCTTTTAAGCGTTAATTTTAACACATACTATTTTTATTAAATAATTTTCATAGCGATAGTTTTTATCCATAACTCGTACGTTTAAAGCCAAAGATTTCTTGTCGATAATTTTTATCGATTTTTTTGATTTTTGAAATTTTCTGTTTAAAATCTAATGACAACAGCACCATCTCTTGCCATTTTCAATTATTAAACACTGTCACATGAAATACAACCCCGTGGCGTTACAGTGACAGCTAACTTAAAAAAAAGAGATTGAGAGAATCGAGACTTAGTTAAAAGAAAAAAATAGTACGACATACACCAAAAGAATGGAAAAAATCGCAAATGATTAAAATTCGCAGTAAAAATTCGATAAATACGATTAAAAAATTAACTTTAATTATAAATTAAATAACAACGAAATAGAAAAATTTTAAATTAAACAAAAACTCGTGTAAAAACGCAATAAAACGACTGAAATTAGAAAACGAAAATTCAAACAAAAAAGAAAAAAAGTTGCTGACAGAAAATATACGAAATAATAAGAAGAAGCAGCAAGAAAAATATTTTTTTTATAACAAGTAATAAGACCAACATCATAATTTTTTTTCAACCAGTTTCTTTTAAGAGGCATTTTCAGATATTTGTTTGTTGTTGTAAATTGTTCCAACATAGATACACGAGTGTTTTTAAAACGTTGCAAAGCGGTTATGTGTGTGTGTTTGTACATACATTTTTAATAGTTTAAGGTGTTACAAATAAAATAAATCCAATAATAACAGAAATTTAATGCAGCTGCATATTTGAAGCTAAAAAAAATCAATTTAATAAATTGAAATGTGAGACCGGAATATCTAAAAAAAAATTTTAAAGAAATTTTCATTTAAAATAATCTTCTATAAATATCAAAATTTTACATTTATTTGAGCATGTACTCAAGTATTTATGTTTAAAATTTTATTTATTTGTTGCGGGTTAGCAATATCTAGATATATATTTATGGTATAGCTACCAACGAAATATATATCTAGATATTGCTAACCCGCAACAAATAAATAAAATTCTATAAATATCTTTAATAATTCATGTTGATCGATTTAATATAAGGATATTGTGAAATATCAATAAATGTAGGCGTGTCTTGAGAATTTAAAAACCAGCATTTTCTTCGTTTTTAAATAAAATAACAAATATTCTTATAAAATAATAGTGCAAGTATTTTTAATAGAAAGTGTTCGGAACAAATTTAATGTGTTTTTAATTACAAAATTTGTGAAAACTCCAGAAGAATTTTATGATTTTTTTCACGTTTTTTTTTTAGTTCAAGAGAAACTACCCCACCCGCTGGCTGCTGTCTGCCTAACAAAACATATGAGAATAGACAAAACATACAAAAAAAAATCTCATTTCATTTCGTATCCATGAAGTTCAACATTCAACTACAAGAAGAAAAAAAAACAAATAGAAAACAAACACACGTATCCATACATTCATAGATACTTATCTATGTACACACATTCACATAGATTCGCTTACCAAAAAAAAAAAAAAAAAAAAAACAACAAAATATGTTCAATATCTCCAATCTTGTTTTGTTATTATTCGTCGGTTCGTTTCCATCTTCAGTTTATCGTCAATTGCTTTATGTTGTTATTGTTTGTGTGTTCGTATAATTTTCTATGGCCGTTCTTGTTTGTACCATCTCCAATGCCATCCGATCATCGCAAATCACATTTTTTTATTTATCGTGATGTTCTTGTGTGCGTGCGTGAATGCACTTGTGTGTAAATAAATAGTTTAAACGAGTGCTCTGCCATGTTCTTGTACAGAGTTATGGGATTTGTTCAGTGTTGCCGGAGAGCAATAATCTTACTTTGCTTGGTAGCAAAATATTGGTTTAAAAATAAATTTGTTATTATTATTTTTTATAAAAAAACAAGTGGATCTTTAACTCGCAAAAATCAGACTGAAAATAAATTTAATAAAAAATTCGAAGAAATTAGAAGAAAAAGAGAAAAAATATCATTAGCAATATTTTCACTAGTTTGAAGTTATTAAGAAAGAATTGGAGAAGGCACTGGTTCTGGGGAATAAAATAGCTGTAACTCGTTCAGAAGTTTGAGTCAGTTACATCGTTAAAGAAATTTTCTCAAAATTTTCAAGCAGGTTGAGCCCCTTGACATTAAATGTTAGTCAAGGTAAAATGTTTTATTTTTAATATTTCACGAAATATTTGCCTCCATTATCGTTCCTAACTCCCAACCCACATCTTTATTTATTTAATGACTTTCTGTGTCAAATTGCCAACACTATATACTCTTTTGAATATAAAAGCAAACCCATTCAATAAAAGCCTAAACCTATTAGACCTTGGAATATGCGGCATGGCATGAATAGGGTCAATTTTATTGAACCACCAAGAACCTTATCGGTGACATTTTTAACTTACAGGATCATTGACTCAATGTGGGTTATGTTTCACAGTTCTTTATTTACTACAATGCAGTGTGTTCTAATGAAAGCAGGGAACTTAAGCGTGAAACTCGGTATTTTTCACCAACAACAGTATCTTCACCAAGAGCACATTCATTTATTGTCGACAAGCAACTGAAGCGCACTACGCATTACAGAGTAAAATCAACCTTTAGGCTAACATGTCGTATGTGCAATAAATTCGCCGAATTAATTTTTCCATTCGCCTTCAGTATGGTGAAGTTCAAATCGAATATCCAGAAATACTACTGTCTGTATCCTGCACCCAATGCCCAATTTTCCCAGTTCTGGCACAATCCAGTGCAAAATTAGGGTTCATTCCTTTAGTGCTGCTTAAAAAAAAGTTATGGTAACGAAACTTGTGCATCCATGCCTTCAATAGACATCATATGAAAATAATCTGGTTTTCATGACATGAACAAGAGTAGGTTCGGCCGTACAATAAATGGACTCGCTAAAACATATTTCCTTGTTTTAGTTGTCGAATGAGTTCAAAAAGTGACCACTAAAATTGACTGTAGTAAGGTAGTCTGCAATTACCACATACAGGGGTGTTTCAGATAATAAAATTGAACCTACCTTTAGGCTTAAGCCCACAGTGACCTCTACACCGTGTGAATATATGTATTCACAAGCACCCCCAAGTCACCTCGAGGGTCAAAATCTGGTGTGACCTTCTTATGTCTAGAGTACCCCTTGCTTAAGTGCTCAAACTATCTAATCGCTTTTTTTTTTTGTTGTTTCGCACATAGAGGCTTCCCATTGCTAGACCGCCACTAGCACTGGTCGAGCATCAGTCCTTAAGCCAATACCTCTCCCAGCTTTTGCTAGCAACCACAGCCACTACGTGTACTCATGAAGGAGACCTCACCAATACCCGTTCACGGATACATGCCAGCAATGCGGTGAGTGCGATGGCTTCTAGCATATCAATCCTCCAGAAGAAAGAGTATGCCAATATCACACCCATCCTCAAGAGGACATATATGCATCTCGCATTATTACATCGCATGGTTAGTCCAATATAGGAACAACACCCTCTAAGCCCCAGTAGACACACTCTCGAGCTTACCGGCTCCCGTGTTATCAGTGTAAGGATACTGGTCAAGCCCCGAAAGAGAACACTTTGGTCTTGAGCGCCTTTCCACCTTCTACTAGTCTAACGTAGATTACTTAGTTCCTTTTCTACTTTATATGTACATCCGATGCTCTGATGTTTCAGAAATTGGGCAGTAACATATATATGTTTTATGGGTAATTGGCCAAAGGTAATGCCTGGAAAGGCAATTACCATTTTCCCCAGAAAGCACAGCACCAAGATGTAGAACGTACCTCTCGGGAGGCCATTAAGCGGCCTAATTAGTGACAATTACTTAAAAAAACTATATTGCATCAGATTATCGACATTTATGCGAAAATTTTCTTTGTTAAATTTTTAGAATTTGGCAACACTGATTGTGTTGCAATTTACTATATTTATTTTAAATATTGATGATGTTGTTGGTTCTCCAAATTTAGGAGTGGAGGGAAACATGAGAAACTCACTGTTTTCTATTCTCTTTCACTCTCATTTCTGTACTTTCTGATTGGAAGGCATACAGATATTCTAGCCGATTTATTTTTTATAATTCATCTAGTTAAATGAATTCTATCCAACTGAAAAACATGTACATTTGTATGTTCATAAATCCAAACTCACATGCACATATTTATGTACTCGTATAAGTGGGAAATACAACACAAAATAAATAAACAAGAATTAAGAAAAATAAATGGAAATAAATGATATTTTGGTAAACAATAGAGAAAAAGTTTAAAGCAGTTTGCTTCAGGTAGTTCCCTATTCTAGAAGATGGTCGGGTCGACTATGAAAATGGTCGCAACTGTCAGTTTTATGATATTTAAGAAATAAATAGATATCAGTATATAATCCTTTTGTATGAATGTATTTTTAGAACAAATTTCTTGTCGAGTAATTTTTATTAGAGAGAAAACATTAACTGCCGTTTTCTTAAGAAAAATTATTTAAATTTGAAATCTATTTAAAAAAAAAACTCCATGAAATTTATCTTAAAAATAAGTTTTAAAAGGAAATTAATTTTTTTATAAAACGTTTCGAAATTCAGTGCCTTTAGTTACCTTCCACAGTCTTGTTGATGAGACCACTGATGCCTTGATGTGTTGTAAACAGTAGGTGGCTGTGTAAGCATATGGTTGCAAATTGTATTTTTATCTTAAGCCTAATCCTTAAATCGGCACGTACTTATTGTCACATTACCTGACATTTATCGTTGTTTAAAACGATACAAAAAACATGCAGTGAATTGTGGATATAAAATTATGTAAAAGAATGTTTTCTGCAAAAGCGAGGAGGAGTTTAATTTGTGAAAAATAAAAAAAAAATAGTACTGATGAATAGACAAGAACCAAAGGACTATACACCACGCAGGTGGATCTCCAAAAGTAGGCAAATAACGGACGTAACTGATCTCCCCTGGCGCACCCTGTGGAGTACCAACTGCTTATCGAACCAATAGCTTATCGAAAATAGAACACATGCCTGCCCTTCAAAGTCTACTTTAAAGATACTTGAGACGGCGAAGAATTTTACGAGTGACAAAGTGGTAGGCAACTTTATTGAATCAATGGAGCATATACAACAACAACAGAATGTGCTCCAAAAAAAAAAACAAGTTATAAAAAAATCAACATATCGCGCAAAGCACAGTTGTAAAAGAGTTAAGCCTTCTATCTTCTATCTTCTATCTTCTATCTTTCAACATCTATCTTCTCTACTATATTCCTCTCCGTGAGCTCTGGCACAATGCATTGCATAAGTAGGGATCATCCCCTGAGTGCTGGAAGGAAGATAGTCCCGATACCCGATATTTTTCACGTATAAAACGATCTTCAGCCAGTAAAAGCACAGACTTTAAACCGAATCAACTTCTCGCAAAGGTCTTTCTAGTCACTTTCAGAGTTGTAAAGTAGAAATCAAATGTGCATAAACACTACTTCCTATTTCCTCCTTATCATAACCAATTTTCTCAGTTCAGGGACAATACATTGCGCACGTAGGGATCATCCCCTGAGTGCTGGTCATATGAAAAACAGAAGGCAAAAACTAAGAAAGGGGGATACACATGAAACACACAATAATGTAAATAAGTGATTTGCAGCTTCCTTCGAAAACAGCGAGTTGTTATATTTTGCGCGTATGCTCGGAATTAATTGCCTTAAAATATCCCCTGAACTATTTTTTGCTGGACAATTCTAATTTCTAAAACGAAATGAATTTTTGGACATTTTCAAGTTTCCTTTTTATGCTTAAAGAATAGTTTGGTTTATATGTCTGTGTATGTTCCTGTGTGTATGCCACATCTTTATGTATTCATTGTAAATATCGGATTTTGTTTAACATTTTTATTTCGTTTCTTTTCACCACAGACTCTTCATATTTAACCAGAAGCAGAACATTAGAACGATATATTCCACGAATAAGAAAGACAGCAAGCAATAATAAGGGAAAATAGTAGGAAAAACAAATAAATTATAATAAATTATAAAACACACATGGCTTATAAAAGTGTCAACAACATTGGAAAACTACATAACGAAGAACAGCAGCAGCAGCAGTAGCTCAAAATTATCATAAAACAGCACCAAAAACCAAAGCTAAAACAACAATAGCAGCAGTAGCTCATCAAAAACATTAACAACTACTACAAGAACAATTATAATCAAGTGTTAGAAAAACAAGAGAAGCAAATAAAACATACAACTACATCAACAACAGCAAAGAAAGAATAACAACAACACCACTTAAGAACAAACTAACAAAAAGTCTTTTATTAAGATTTGCAAAAAAGAAAAACAATTAAATTTTTCAAATAAATAAAAAAAAAATCATACAAAGAGATTCCTAAAAAAATGAAAAGATCGCTGTAAATGTTTTTGTATGAAATTTTAAAACATTAAGCTGATTTTGTTTTTGCTGTTGTAAAATACATAATCGTTTAGGCGCCTTTTTTCAACATTTAATGCCGGCACATCAGAAAAACGTTACACAAATGATCGCAATTAGCGAAGAGCAACAACAACAAATAGATAATAATAATGCCACAAATACAACAATCACGAACAGCAACATAAGCAACACAAACACTATCACACACTACAACAAAAAATCCAGCAGCAATAAGACTACTAACAATTCGAGCTCTTCGTCGGGCATAAATGGCCACAAATTGTCCAACAACAGCAATACGTCAAAATTAAAAACCTATAATGGTTGTAAAAATGCACCAAACACGCCTAATTCTAAGAACACTACAATCAACATCACTTGTTCCTCCTTAACAAGCAACACCAGCACAACCACCAGCACCACTACCAGCGCCACAAATAATGTCAGCCAAATGTCTAAAGAAACTAATAGAATATTAAATGGTGGTAAAACAAACGGTATGGCGACCAATACAACAACAAACAGCAGTGTAGTGTGCTCTTCAATTGCAAACACCACTACTACAACTACACATATAGCAGGTTCCAACATAACGAATACACAAGTACAACAGAGTGATAGTATACCACCGGGTGGTAGTCTTTGGACGGCTTTATATGATTATGAGGCACAGGGTGAAGATGAATTGACTTTACAAAGGGGTCAAGTGGTGCTGGTTTTGTCTACAGATCCTAATGTTTCGGGAGATGAGGGTTGGTGGATTGGCAAAATAGGAGATAAGGTAAGTTGGCTTCAATCACCACATAAATTGCAATTTATTTGATAGATTTTAATTGATAAAATCACTTGTCTTTAAAAATAAGAAATAAGAAATAGTCACTAGTGTGACTTGCACGGAATACCCACCCACTATGTAGAAGCATCTTTTCTCATTCTTCTGGTGAAATTTTGTTTGTTTGTTGAACATCCGTTATTTAACCAATACATCTCCCAACCACAGCCACCACGTGTACTCTCGAAGGGGTGGTCCCCCAATAACCGGTCAGAGAATTATAAGAACAAGAACAACGCTTCCCTAACACCCCGAAAGGAACACCCAAAGATTAACTTTCTATCGACTTTTGATCTTGGGCGGAGACTCTTGGTGCTTGTTCACCTTCTAGCAGACATAGCATAGGTTAGCCTACATCGTTTTATGTTGTACGTCTATTGTTTTAGAGATGGGGTAGTGACACAAAGGCTTTATAGGTGATTGGCCAAAGATCATGTCCGGCAAAAAAACCAGTACCCTTTTCCCCACAAAGCACAGCACACAGCAGTGTGTAGTAATTAACTAAGATTCCTATAGATAGGACTCGAAAGGCGGCAGTAAATTTTGTAAAAATTCCTTAGATTTCACACTTCCGAGGGGAAGTGTCCTTTTACCCCATGCCAAATTCTATAGATTTTCTTTTTCTTATAATACATCTCACATATTTCGGTTTGTTTTTTCTTATTACAGTGCGGCATATTTCCCAGCAATTTTGTTACAAATCAAGATCCCATGATGATAAATGTGCCTTCAGCTATTGGTGATATACAGCCCCACGAAATCGATTATGAAGAGCTCGATGTGCAGGAAGTTGTTGGAGTGGGCGGTTTTTGTAAAGTTCATCGTGGCTATTATCGCAATGAAGAGGTAGCCGTTAAGGCGGCACGACAAACAGCTGACGAGGACATGGATACAATGCGTGATAGTGTGTTGCAAGAAGCCAAACTCTTTTGGGCTTTGAAACATGAAAATATTGTTTCGCTGAGAGGGGTGTGTCTCAAACCTCCGAAATTGTGTTTGGTCATGGAATACGCACGTGGAGGTAGTTTAAATCGTATATTAGCGGGTAGAAAAATACCGCCTGATGTCTTAGTGAATTGGGCGATACAAATCGCTAAAGGCATGAATTATTTGCACAATGAAGCACCGATATCGGTGATACACAGAGATTTGAAAAGTTCTAATGGTGAGTAAGACAGCACAAAATACTTAAATGATTTCAGGGAATTGTTATAAATTAAAATTTTATTTTCTCATTTCAGTTCTAATATTTGAAGCGATAGAGGGTGATAATTTGCATAAGAAAACATTGAAAATTACAGATTTCGGTTTAGCCAGAGAACTGTACAATACCACACGTATGTCAGCAGCTGGTACTTACGCTTGGATGCCGCCCGAGGTTATAAGTCGGGGTACCTACTCCAAGTAAGTCTGAAATACTTTCTTAACGTTTTGTGTAGTCTTTTTGAAACTGATTAATTTCGTTCGTTCTTTCTTTAGATCCTCAGATGTTTGGAGTTATGGTGTCTTATTATGGGAACTAATAACGGGTGAAACACCTTATAAAGGTTTTGATTCCTTGTCGGTGGCTTATGGTGTGGCCGTCAATACCCTTACATTGCCGATACCAAAAACATGTCCTGAAGCCTGGGGAAAACTCATGAAAAGTAAACACCACCATTAGTTTAATTAATAATAATAATAATAGTAGTAACATTTCCATTATTTTGAATTTAAGGCTGTTGGGAGAGTGACCCTCATAATCGTCCTGGTTTCAAAGATATTTTATTAAATCTAGAAGACATAGCACGTTCCGGTTTTACTTCTACACCTCAAGAATCTTTTCATACCATGCAAGATGGTTGGAAAAAGGAAATTGCTGAAGTGTTACACGAATTGCGCTTAAAAGAAAAGGTATGTTTTCAACTCGCTCTCTCTCTCTCTCTCGTTACTTTCTCTGTATTTGCCATTGCTTTTTCTAAATAAGTAATTAATTTAGATTTTTGCGTGTTTTATGAAATAAATAAGTACAAATTTATTTTTATAGTTAGTATGGCAGTAGTTTAATGTTTTTCTTTTTTATATTAATTTTTTTCAATTTCATACAACCAATATGTTTAAACAAAAATTTGTATAATTCATGTCACTCCATATTTAAACTTTCTTTTGCTCCTTTTTCCCTCTCTTTGTCATTCGTATACTTTTATGTAATATTTTGTGGTATCATATTTGGTAAACAAACATACTTAAACATTTCATGGAATTTCAAAAAATCAAAATATGTAAATACTTTAATTGCGTCCAAAACAATAATACACATTGAAATAAATCGTAAAATAAAATAAATTGAAATAACAGCGCTTTCAAACTATCGAAGAGGTAAGAGATTTTCATAATTTCAAAACAGTTTTTCAAATTTCCATTTAATTGTAAGAAATTTCTTTTTTTATTTTGTATGTATGTATATGTATCTATGTATGTATGTATGTATGTATGTATGTACTCGTATGTGTGTTAATGTTTTAGTTTGTTTACTTTTTAAAAATATTTTGAAATTATAGTTAAAGTAGTTTTAAATTTATTGATACGAAAATGTCCTGATTCGAATTGAATTTTCGATTTCACTGGTTTCTAGTAGATTATCGACGAAACATGACAGGACATGTTTTCTTTAATATATCAGCTAACTTTTTAAAATCGAAAATTCAACTTCGCTCTAACCTCTTATTTAAGATATCTGTGCTGTATTTTTGCTTCAATTTAGATTTTTGTTTTTTTTTTTTTTTATTTTTTAAAATTCTTTTCCTCGCCTTAACATGTTAAAAGCTTTTAAAATGAAAAATTAAACGAAAACTTTTTTATAGGAACTGCGCAACAAGGAGGAACAGCTGCGTCTTATACAAATGCAACAGCATGAACAGGCCAACAATTTGAAAATGTTTGAACAACAATTACGTGCCCGTGAGCTGGAATTAATGGGCCGTGAATTGATAATTGCTCAAACTATACCGAAACCAAATAAACGACGTAATAAATTTAAATTTAAACCTAAAAAGGATCCAGTGCAAATCTCCTTGCCAACAGAATTTCGTCATACAATAACGACAATAAGAGATCAGACGTGTGTTGTGCCAACACCACCTGGTTCACCGGCAATATCTGGCCTGAGAATAGTAGCACGTAAGTAGATTTTAAGATCCAATAATAATAATATTTCTTTTAGACTTTTCAAATAAAAATGTTATATGAGAGAAAATAAGGAGGAGTATCCAAGGTTAGGTTAGGCTGCTGGTAAAAAGGAAAAATAGATTCCAGCCCACTTGGGTCCTGATATGGTCCCATTGTGTTGCCTCTATGAAAGAATTGTAGGATTTTTGCAAGGAATTTATTCATTCTAATCTAATAGTTATTTGTAGATTAAATGTCGAAAATTAATTAGCTAAAAGGCTGATTGGTAGTGTGCTAATTTAAAAAGCGGAAAGTTTTGAAGCTACGAGTGAAACAATTTTTTTTTTGCTTATACTGTTTTATTTTACTTAATATTTTATTTTCCACAATTTAATCTTTTTTGTACTTTTTTCTATAAAAATGTATGTGTAAAATATATATTACCTAAGGATATATGTACATATATAGTGCAGCCTCATATTTCAACAGCTTGATTTTAGTGTTTGGTAGGCAGCTGTGTCCTTTCACTAATACCAATAAGCAGAAATAAATTCCAAAATTTTCGCTCTTATTTTTTCTATTGTAAACCGAAATCCCGACATTCTAGTATAGTGTAGATATGACTGAACCCAGAACACAGGACTTAAAAAAGGCTCGCTCTTTTCTCCACCCAGCGTACTTTCCCCCTCAAGGAGAACGGTTCTGCATCTTGGTGACTAATCACACCTTGATCATGAGCTTTCTGGCTAAAGCTCGACTGGTATTAGCGGCTGGTTTGATGTACTAATTTTAGGTTTTATTTATTTTTATATTTTTTGGTCTTATTAAAATTCGTGTAGTTAAAAATTGTATAATTGTTCATATGGCGACAGATTATGACTTTTGAGCTTAGTTTAAATTAAATCCTTATTATTTATACACCACTTTCGCGTTATCAGTTTATTACAATTGTTAGACTTAATTTTTAATTTTAATTCCTTTGCCTGTTTTTTTTTTATTTAAATATTATTATTTTTTTTTTTTCTTTTTATTTCATTTACTTTTCCTGTTTTATTTTTTATACGTATTTTATGTTGCTCGGTTTACCTAACTGTAATTGAAAAATCATCACCAACACCAATACTACCATCCACCAACATTGAAGTGAGTCCTGATGGTTTTAAGGGTAAAACGTGGGGTCCCTCTACGGTTCACCAACGAGAACGTTGTCATCTTAATACTGCCATCCATTCGACTGAATGGCATGCTGCAAATGTAACGAGCAACTCTTCGTTTAGCAAGAGTGCTCCCAATCTCGATAAGAAAGCTGCCGCTATACGACAACAGCAACAACAAAATTCTTGCAACACTTCGCCATCATCACCCAATATTGGTTTCAATAATACACATCATTCTCTACATCATCTTAGTAATAATAGTAATGCAACAACTCTTACGGCTATATCGCCTACGGCACAAGGTACCCATACAACTACAATAGGCTCTTCAACGTTATCATTATCATCACCAGGTACACCATGTAGTACAGCATCCATGGCCATGTTAGCCACCATTCATCCATCTTTTGTAACCGTAATACATTCTAATCATAATACTGCTACTACTATTACTACTACTACTACTGCTACTACTCCCACTACTAGTAATTCTTCATCATTAGCTTTTCATCACAGTAATAATCATTACAATAGCAAAAACAATAACTTTGTGGTTAATTCAAGCGCTAGTTCGCATTCAAAATCCACTGCTTTAACCTCTTATAACAACAAAGCTAATGATTTACGTTTAAGTTCCAAGAAACAAATTAAAAAGAAACATTTAATAACTAAATCCCATGATGGAGGTCTAGATTCTTTGGTTACTAAAAAGCCCGCTAAACCATTGCCTTTTGAGTGTCCTCTTAATACTTATGATTCTGATAGGGAGTCAATAACACCCACAGTGGTGGGCTGTTTTCCATTTAGACGCAACACATCTCAGCTGCCTTTACACCACGACAAAAGTCCGGTAAATGATCTAAAACAATCGAATAGTTTGGGCAATAGTCCGGCTATAGGTAGGAAGAAATTTTCATTAGACAGCAGACTTTCACCTTTGGCTAGACGCCAGCAATTGTCTTATATTTCGCCTGATATTTCGCCATTAGTTGGCGAGAATCCCTTTATAACATCTTGCTCCCAACAGGGTTCTTTAATGTTAATTGATAGCAATCCCGATAATGCCACCTATGATCGTTTATTTTATACTTCTTTGCAAAAATCTTTAGATGAGATATTTTCGACTTCATGTGTTAACAAGACATCATCTGGTCTCAATCCCGCGCGGGGCTTAAGTTCTCATGACAAGACAAACTATTGGCAAAAAACTGAGCCGGTTAGTTCCAAGTCTAGTGTTAACTTAACCATGTATTCATCCACTTCGCAATTGACCGAAGATTTAGAAGAAACCGAAAGCCCCGAATCGCCTTATTACCGATTTCAGCGTAATGGTTCGGGTTCACAATTTCCACGACATTGTTTCTTTCGCAAACCCTCTAATGCCTATGAAAAAGCCCAGATCACGCAAAATTATCGCAATCATACCACAACAACAACAACAAAAACAACAGATAATAACTCCTCATTCAGATCCTGTGACTCTAATGACGAGCAATTTAGTTCCTTAAATTCGATGGATAATTCTTCACAGGATAATTCATTGAATTCTCAGCAAACAACATCACGTAAATCTTCTGTTGTTACCTTCAACTTTAACAATAGTTCCAGCAGTTCTCATAATAACTCATCGGCTTTAAATTCCTTTGAAGATTATCATACTGAATCCAATACTTCTACACAAAATCATTCTTTTAGTTTTGCCACTTACTATTCCGAGGGCGGCGACAGTTCTCGTCATTTAACGGACAGCCCCTTTGCAGTGGTAGAAAATTCCATAATGGCTCAAAGAAAATTGCAGGATGTACAGCCGGATCCAGAAGTCATACAAATGAAACAACAGCTTTTGCAACAACAGTTGCTGCAGCAGCATCAACACCAACAAAACGCATTAATTTTACCACAAAAATCCAAAGACAAATCTAAAAAATCTAAAATTTGTAAAAGTTCTCAGTCACCCACAGCCTCCTTGGAGAGCGGCTCACACAGTCATTCCTCAAATTCGGCCAAATTTAAAACCTTAATGAATTTCTTTAGTCTGGGCACGTTAACACGCTCAAAGAAAAAGTGTCAAAAATCCAAAAGCTCTTATAAATTATTTCAAAATACTTTGGACGGGCAAAGGGATTCGATAAGAATATCACCACAACGTACCAAGTCTTGTGATCAATTTGAAATGGTGTAAGCAAGACATAAATGACAAAGCTTTTATTAGGGGGGAAACTATCAAGCAAACAAAGTAGTTAGGAGAAAATAAGCAATAAAACTAAGCTTTATAACTTATAGTATTACAGATAATATCCAAAGTAAAGCTAAGCTACTGTAAAGCTTTTTTAAGCTTTGCTAAAAAACATGTGCTTTAAATTGTTTATGCTTTCCTTCTTTTGCTAATACCTGGGTAATTTTAAAACTGATTGATCTTCACCCAGACTTTATTTATAAACATATTCATGACTGCCAAGCTTTTTACTAGGCCTGTGCTTTAGTTATCCTTAACCTATATTATTTTTTTTTCCTTTTTGTCTCTAGGTAATGGTTTAGCTAATATTTGATATGCATATACAATACATATACAATACATACAACTTAAAAGGAATTTTCTACAACCAGCAACTTTTTTGTACCTAAGAATTCAAGTAGTAGTTAGAAGTAAACCTAAATTAGAAGCAAAGCTTCTAAAGCTTTTCTAATTAGCCGTTATTTAAGATTTTAAGACTTTTTTACTTTTCTGTTTTGATATTTAATTTGTTAAAAGTGTGCCTTCTTTAAAAAAAAAAGAAAAGATTTACTACATTTAGTTTAAGTTTTAGTAAC
The DNA here is from genome assembly GCA_947311025.1 of Lypha dubia. Lineage (NCBI taxonomy): Eukaryota > Metazoa > Arthropoda > Insecta > Diptera > Tachinidae > Lypha > Lypha dubia. Next base: position 3,118,394 of record OX371262.1, on the reverse strand, counting down.
AATCAATTGCATTTTTGTATTCGCATTAATTTTAGTAGTTTAAACTAAGTTTAAGTTTTTCAAAGTGTTTATTTTGCTTTTATTTAAATTGATTTTATGATTTTATTTGTTTTTTTTTTCGACAAATGAATATGATTTTTAAACTCTGATCTATTTCTGGGTGTGTGCGCGTCAAAAATTTTGCATTGAACGGAGTACGAGTATTTGATGAAGTTTGGATTAGCGAAGGAAGTTTTAAATGAGACAATTGCTAAGGATATGCACCACCCAGTCTTTAATTATGGGCCCAAAAATCAGATTTCCCTAGAAAATTTAGGACTTGTCAAATTTCACACACACAATGAAACAAAAATTCAATGGAAGTTTTCATTATTTTAATGAATTTTGTATTTGTACGTTATAGAAATGAATTATCTCATTAATTTTCTTAAAATATAACAACAACAAATACATACTTTCAAAGTATCAATTTATATTGAGCGTTAATGAATATTTTCATTGAAACAATGTATGTTTGTGATGGCCAAAATGTAATTAGCATTAATTCCAATACAATGATAATGAAATAGTTAATTAATTAGTCCAGCACATGTATGGACCTTTTATTGGAGTTTCAAATTCATATTCAGTTTCTTTTTAGTTTTTAATTTATATTAATGTTAATTTTAAATTGTATACTTGTTTTTAGAATCGACAAATATATATATATATATATATATATATATATATATATATTTTTTTTTAATTTCAAAACTGTATTATTTTATTTATTATTACTGAACGCAAATATGGCAATATTTCTTTAAAGAATTCTTTTAAAAAATTCTATTTCAACTTTTTTTTTAATTTATTTTGTTGCAAAAAAACTGTGATTTATTATTGCCAACTTATTTGAAATTTGTGTATTATTTAGAAGAAGACGTGAAAAAAAAGCGAAAATCATTTTGTATTTGTTGATGAACTGTCATAAAAATCTTTTTGAAGTAAAACTTTTTTCTTAAATCTTTTTGTTTGTTTGTTTTTTTTTTTTAATTGTAAATTAAAAACTTCTTATTATTTATAACTTAATATAGATAACGTAGTTAGTTTTAATATTATTTTAGTTTTTAGTTTTAATTTAAAATTTTTTTTAAACTTTATTATTTTAAAATAAATTTCAAATTTAAGAAACTATATTCCATATTAAAACCTACAACAATAGCAACGATTTAAGCAAACTAAAACGAAAGAAAGAAAAAAAGTTTATAAAACAGAAGAAAAGTTACACGAAAAAAAAATTTACTAAAAAGAAAACAACAAAAATAAAAACCTAAAAACAACAAATTAAACACTGGTTTTATTTTTTAAGCTTTGATCATATCCTAAACAAAACAAACAACAACAAAAAAAATTTGAAATCAATACTTGGGTAAAGGCCAGACAGACGTAACTATATTAACATTTCTTAACTTTTTTTTTTTAAATACAAATATTCAAAAATTTAATATAATTTTTATCCATTCAAATGCTGCCTCCTGCTACATGCTACTGAAGGCTACAATACCAAAGACGATTGGTGTTCTCCTGTACATACAATACCGGGCGGTGGTCCAAATCTTCCCATTATGTCTCCAAATCCTTATTTACTAAGTCGCTTTACTTCCAATATTCCTATGCCCACTTTATATGCCGGTGATGCCGTGCGCAAACCTAAATTATCTGTTATCGAGGTTTTGCTGTACAACATGGCAGCTTTCTTGGCAGGTGTAGCAGCTGGTTATGATGTGCGAATGTCAAATGTTTCACCGTTTCATCCAACGCTACTAAGTGATGTGCCCGCCTTAAAAGCTCCCATGGATATGGAATTGCCAAAGGTAGGTGGTGAAGATCGTAGATTTGCTGCCAATACGTATCATGGTACTGGCAATAGGAATAGGTAAGTTCAAGAAATACCAAAAGAGATAAACATAATATTATAATTGTGATAAATATATATAAATTTTCATATAGAACTGCCTTAAACTCTCTAACATACGAGCCTAGCGAGATAATAGATTCGCCCAGGCGCGTTAACACCAATTCACCTTTAGCTCACAATAAACAAATTAAGCCGTCATTACAAAATGCGGTAGATAGTGTAGTAGAATTTAATAAATTCCAACTGCATCAACAGCAGTCACACATACCTCAGCCGCAATACACAAAATCGTTGACACAGCCACCCACACCTCAGCATTACAATCATGGCCAGCAGTTGCAGCAACAAATACGCAAAATGCCTTCAACCATATCGACAACAACAACCAGTGGTTTGGGATCAAATTTCACTAATAATACCTCCGGTATATTGTCTTCCTCGTTGGGTAGTCATACCCAACCACCAACACCATCACCTAGACGCAAAATAAGCACTTCATCGTTTACAGAGAATTTAGAATACTACGAGCAGGAAGATAATTTACCCATAGACAAAGCATTTACAGGATTTCATTTGGGCGGTGAGGTGGGCGTTAAGGATAGCGGCGGCGCACAACAAAGCATGTATGCTCCTCAAGATTATTTAAGAAATGGTCCCAGTTTTTCCAATGATGGAGGGGCTTATGGAGCAGGCAGAGCGGGTTACTTAGGTGGATATTTTGTATTTTTTTTTTAATATTTTCAAGACATTTTATTAAATAATTGAAATTTTTGGCAGGTTCTCATTATTTCCCCTATCGGCCCGAACATCAAACAACATACAAAAGAGATTGTAAATCCTATCCAGACTATTCGTACGACTACAATCATCGTTTGCCTAATTATTATGACTACAACTATGATCCCCAACCGCCACCACCTCCAGCACCACAACACCATCATGCCTCAACGGCAGTGGTGAGAACTCCACCGCCAAGAGTTCCTCAAATGGGTGTAACAGCCGCGGGTCATAGACGTACACCTTCCACCATATCCAATAATTCCAATTACAATCAAGGCTTTAGTTTGGACTACGATGAAGCAATAAATCATCAATATGAATACAATACAATGACTTTACCAATAACGAGTGACTATGGCGGTAGCGAGGCAGGAGGATATAGAGAGTCAACCTCATTTATACCGACTGGAGCTGTACCACCTCCTACTAAGCAGGAGCTTTATAAAAGCTCACCCAAACCAATAAATCGTTTTATGGCAGGGACACGCCATGAAATTTCTACGTTTAACCGTATGCGTGATTACGAGAATCTTCCGTTTAGTGTAAGTCCTTTGCACAAACCTTTGTATCAATATAAACGAGGTGAGGGTACACCTTTGCATAATACACCACAACGCAGTGTGTACGCACGTTCAAGATCCACACCAATGTCACCCATAAATATGAAAACATCACCACCATCGCCGGCGCCTGTTCTGATTCACTACAACAGCAAACCCTCCTCTATACCACGTTTAATGCCCGAGAGACCCGATAGCCTTCCCTTCGATCCAAATGGTTTGGCTTTGTGTGCTGGAGTGGGTACGAAATTGCGTTCCTCTTTAAAAAAGTACAATAACTACAAAACACCCAACGGTGCTCCTTTGACTGGAACAGCAGCATCATCATCATCTACAGCGGCTGGTTGTAGTATACCACAATCAACAAACAGTAACAGCAATACGGGTACGGCTAATAGTACACCGACAAACCCTACACCACCCGATTCATATACCAGTGATGACAGTTCTTATTTAAGTGCCAAAGAAGGTTCAATTTCATCGCACAGTCGTGTACGCTTTAGTCCGGAGGCTTATTTGGATGCTAACAGTCCAGGTGGTCTAAACAATCCTAGCAGCTCATCCTCAACACACAAATCGCTGGCATTGTACAGCAGACGTTTGTCACATCGCAATACAGCGGATATATCGGCTTCTTCAACATCACCATCATCCTAGCAGGGTTTTGCCAATTTACGAGTACAATTGGCCCGTAGTCCTGGTGCTCGTTCCAGCACATTGTCATTAAATACACCAAATTATCTATCTGCCGGTTTGACTTCACCTCTTTTGCATAATCTTCCAGCACACCAACAACAGCAGCAGCAACAATTGCCATATCGTTGGTATTCCGGAGCGAGGCGTTCGCGTTCGGCTCAATATGAATATCATATGTAATTATGGTGTTTATTTAATATTAAAAAGAATACGACTGTAGGTATGGTATTAATTAATTTCAAAATTTTTAATTATTTTTTTCATTCTGTTTTTTATGCATTTTGATATCAACAGGTTTTTTTTTATAAAATTTGTTAAAGAATTGTTTTTTTTTCGGTTGGTTTTCATATGTTTTTTTATAGAGCTTTTCATTCGGTTTGAAGGCGTCTTTGCAATAAGAGAGAGAATTTGAAAGTGGTACTGGTAAAAATATTAATAGAGCCGATATTTGCACGTAATTTTGTTTCACGAAAACGAATCGAAAAAAAGTATTGTTGTAAAGACGATTTAGAGACACAAAGGATCATTGAAAATTCTGTCAATTTAATACGATCTCTTTAGCGAACTCTTTGATCTTTGTTCGTTTTCTAAATGTATGTACTTTATCACGTCCACGACTGCGTCATTTTCGTTGTTTCCAATCCAAAAAGCCTCTACATAACATGTGCTTTAAACCGAGATATTCGTTTTAAAGCACATGAAAAGAGTCTAACAAGAATGATATAAACAACATCTTTGTTTCGAATTCAGTTTGAAATTAACTCTTGTTGTTGAATAAAAAAGGATTTTTCATTTGCTTGTTAATAATATAAAATCTTCAATATCAATTTCTACTACCACTTTTTATATTTTCATAACAAAACTCCATTTTTGCCAAAACCTTAAGATTTAAGATTTAACTTTGTAAATAATTATATTAAAATATGCATAAGCAAGACAGTAAAATCAATTAACATTTAAAAAGAAATAAAACTATGAAAAGTTGTAAATGTACATATAAAAAAAAAATAAAGAAAAACTTATACAAAAAATCATTCAGCATAAATTATTTGATACAAACAAAAAAAACTATTTGCATACATTGTAAAATTGCCTTAAAAACACAAACAAAAATAATTGTATTTTTCATCTTAAATTATTTCAAGATTATTAAATGTATACACACATACATACATATATTTCATAAGTCATATAATTACTTAACAATTCCTAATAAACTTAAAAAAACATTAAACAAACGAGAAGAAAGAACATGAATGCAACATAGAAAGCAAACAAAAAAAAAATGATGTAAATATTTTAAGAAAAAAGAATATAACTTTTTTCCAGATACGCATAGGAAAGACGTTTCACTGTGCCTGATAGATAGCGATGACAGCCTACTAGTCCAGAGACCGCATAGTTCGATTACAGCCAATGACAATGAATGTTTTCTGCACACACAAGCTTATCGATAACTATGCTATAGAATATACAAGAAAGCTTCAAATATTTAGCAGAATAACGACATCTTCTGTAGATTTTTTTTAGAAAGCAAAGTTATTCATAATCGATTAAAAAAATTCTAATAAACAAATTACCGATTTAATTTCTATAGAATAGAGATGTGATTATTTAATTTTCTTCATAAAAGATTAACTCATTGATAATTCTCCATCACGCGATTATATATAGAGATTTTTTATTATGTTGTTATAAGACATAGCAATTATCGATCACTTTTCCATATAACATACAAGTTATCGATAACTTTTCTATACAATAAGGAGGCAATGACATACTTTTATTTGCATATAAAAATTATCGATAGCCGCCTGTCTATAGAAAAATTATTCTATTTTTATAAAATATTCAAATTTGTCGATACATTTTCCATAGAAAATTTAAATTATCAATAAGTTTTCCATAGAATAAAACGATTAAAGTTTGCCTCTAGAATAGTTGTCATTGTAGCAAGCTAGTGTTCGCAATTACGAGAGTACACTATAACTGTATTTTATATACAACAGTTATCGATTACAAATATATGATATATAAATTATCGCTATATTTTAATGAGAGAAGGAATGCTGCTATCGATAAGACGTGCGTTTCACAAATAGACTGTACAAATTCTTTAAAAGTCGTCTCTTTAATAAGTAACAACTTTAATAAATTTCGTAAATTTTGATGTCTCCAAATGGTTGGAACCACAAAAGAGAAATATTGAGCACAACTACATAATAGTATATGCAAATGTATTTTTTTTTTTTTTTTTTTTTATATTCTAAAAGAAAGAAAGGCTGACATAAATCTCGATTATTAAAACTTTTTACATACAACCAATTTAAAAACTCATTTTCTATAATTTTTACGCATAATAATAACTAATAAGTAAAAATATATAAACTATTTGTAAAATATTATTATAAAATTTATGTAATCGACTACAAACTTGTATTTGAACATTTAATGCATACCAAACAGCTTCATTTTTATTACTAAAAATAAACAAATAAAAACAATAACAATTATTATTCTAAAACACACAAAATATACGAGTTCATATGAAAGAAGTTCGTGATGTAGAAAACCTTCAATAACAGTTTCATTTACAAAACAGTGTAATGGAAGAGTTAACAATATTTATTTTTGAAACAAAAAAATATCGATAACTAATATTTTATTAAAACCTTTATCGATAACTTATCGAAATAAAAATATATGGATAACTTGCTGATAATAAAGAAAACTTAAGGATTTTTATATTTCCAAGAAAAACTGCTCATATTTTTTATCAATAACTGCTATAGAAAAGATATTGTCTATAAAGCTAATTGCGGAAAATTTATCGATAACTTATTTTCTTTATAAAAAAATTTCACATAAAAAAGTTAACGGATAAATCAACTATTCTATAAGCTACATGCTTAAGTCGAACGGTTTTCTAAAAAAAGTTATCGATAACTTTTCTTTTATATAAAAATATTGTGACATTCATTCCATTTTATAGAAAATCTATCAATAAATTTTGTTCTTAAGAAAAGTTTTAAAAAAATTTTCCGTTTTATTAAAAAGTTATCGATTAATTTTCTATTCTATAAAAAATTTATCGATAGCTTTTCTTTTATATAAAAATATTGTGACATTCATTCCATTTTATAGAAAATCTATCAATAAATTTTGTTCTTCAGAAAAGTTTTAAAAAATTTTTCCGTTTTATTAAAAAGTTATCGATTAATTTTCTATTCTATCAAAAGTTGCGTATCATGTACAAAACTTTTCAATGACTTATTTATATTATATAGAAAAATTATCTATAATTTGTCGAATTAATAGGAAACATGTCCATAACTCTCCTATTTTATATAAAAATTATCGATAAAGTGGTTTGCTATAAAAAAGCCGTGCAAATTAAAATCCAATTTGAAGAAAACTTACTGATAAGAGTTGTGAGTTTGATAGAAAAGTTGTAGGGAACTTGCCTACTTTATGCGAAAATTATTGATTGGTAGTCTAATTGATGGAAAATGTAACGATCACTACTCCAATACAAAGAAAAAAGTGACTAATTTGGATATTTTATTGTCTAAAGTATAGAAAACTTTTCGACATTCTGACCACTTATCTATTGTATGAAAAACTTATGGATAAGTTACTAATTGATTATCCAAGTTATCGAAATATTTAATAGAAAGTCATCCTTCCATTTGATAGCAAACTTCTCGTTGATTATTTCCAGTTTCCAAAAGCTTTTTAAGTAAAACTGTTTTTAAGCTGAAACCTTTTTCAACATTCTCATTAACCAAATATGTATACATAAATGTTATTTTTTTAATATAAAGAAGATTTTAAGCTTTTTTCTATTTACTTTTTAATTAAAATTTTTGATTTGTGTTTTAACAACTAAAAAGAAAATATCTACATATAAAATATATTAAGCTTAAGCTTTTTCCATATAAAAAAAACTTTATTTTACAACAGATAATTTATTGTTTAGCTAAATTGTTGACAACAAAATAAAACAAATTATACATATGTAAAGAATTATAAAAAAAATTGTTTCTTCGGTGCAATCTGCTATACTATATTATTGGAAACATATTAATTATTGTATGTATGTGAAAAAAAAACAATTTTAATGAAACCTTATTACAGCAGACTTTATTAACAAGAATCCTATATTGCTCTCCCTATAACCCCCTTTTTAAAATAAGAAAAGAATTTAATAGACCAATATATAATGAAGAAAATTGTAGGCCCCCTTGAACAAATAATGAACAATATACTCAACTCAATGAAAAAGAATAGTAACAGATAAGAAATTGTTGGTAGAGAAAAAACCAAATAAATTTCTAGTTAAATTAAATTTAAACCATAAAGAAAAAGTTCAACGTAAAGTTAAAAAAATAGTTAATTTGAGAGTATAAACCATAAAAAATGTATATTAAATAATAAAAAATAAAACAAGTAAATGATATATATACAAAATAATGAAGATAACAGCAGAGTAAATAGGCAAGATATGTTTTGGAAGTGATACACCACCGAAAGCTTTGCTTAGCGATAAGCATCAAATGCGTTCTCGAGACTTAAGTCTGTGCAGTAGTTAGAGGTGGTTTCGGCCAGCGCTTGCATTTGCTTTTGCCAAAGTTGCAAACATACAGAAAAAAATATTGGCTAATATTTTCAATTAAGTGTTTGTGTTTAGTCAGAAAACAAATTCGTTTCAATTAATATTTCAATTCAATGAGTGACTATTTTAATTGACTTTATTTTTATATAAAACAATGTTGTTAATGGAACCAAAATATAAATTTAAAAGCTTTTTTCGTTTTAACTTTTTTCTGTGAACGTACCTAATACATACATACATTAGATAAACATATATATTTGCATATTTTCTAGCTCAGCATCATTTCCAAATCTGATCTTGCAAATTAGTTGCTCTATTTAAATTCAATATGATTTGCAATAATACAAGTTGTACTCTTTTTTTAAATTAATTTAATTGCCAAGAATTGGAATTTGTTGCAGATATTTTTTTCCCCATTTTAAAAATAACGTAGTTTTCATCTAGACTTTTTTTTTATTATAAATACAAACAGGAGTTTTTTACTTATATAAATACTCATTGTTAAATTTATAACTCGTTTATTTTTTTATTTTTTTTTTCAAATATATATACGAGTAGATTGAAAATTTCCACAATCTTTAATTTAAACTTTTTATAATTGTTTTACAAAATGTACAAATTTCGCAAATTTAATATTAAGTAAAAATTATCAATTAAGTTACTTAAAAATTTATAGAAATTTAAAGAAAGAAACAATATAAAGATTTGAATAAAAAAAAAAAGAAAGTTATTTTTTATACAAAAAACTAAAAATACCGCAAAAAATGATTTTTTAATAACGTTTTTTTAAGCACGTTCGTACTTATTAGTACCAGATTAGCTACGGAAATTTAGTCATTTTCGAAAATAAGTAAATTTAATCCGGAGAACATTTGACTAAATTAAAGATCGTTCTAAAAGCAGCAAAGCTCGCGTTCGTATTTTTACGACGAACGAATTCGACATGATATAATTTTGAAAGAGCAAGGAAGATTTAATGAATTTCTACATGTCCTCAATTCGCCTTCGTAATATTTATTTTGACTGCCTAACTGGAAATTTGTGTGCGGTTTCTATAATAAAAGCAATTGGTTTGAGTAGAACATTTGTAAGAAAACCACTCAGTTTTTTGAGTGATTCCCATACAAAATTTCTACACAAGTTATTTGTCCGTATTGTACTCGTAGAAACAACATCTTAATCCGGAGAACATTTGACTAAATTATAGATCGTTCGTTTAGTTAATTTTCGTTCGTATTTTTACGACGAACGAATTCGACATGAAATAATTTTCGGAAGATTTATTTGATTGCCTGGCCCACGATGTCGAACGAAAGAATATTCGGTTTAAAAAATTATTTTTCAAAATGCATGAAATTCATGCTTAAAAATACCTTTCAGATGCGTTGTTTTATATATATGTTTTCTTTTTTGTTTTTTATTTTTTATAAATACACAGAAAATCAGCTATAAACATTATTTTTATTTTACGAAATACTGGGAAATTGATATATCAATATATATATAAAACTAGTACTGTTTCTTCACTTGTCAGTTTACTTGCCGTCAGTGTCAAAAATTTACTTACAAGCAAGTCCTCTTGTAAGTAGAGCTGCAACTCCGAAAATTATGCTTGTGTTAGTGAAAAAGTGTGAGTGTATTGAGTTTTTCCCACTTGGACTTGCATATGTAAACGGCAGGTTACGTAAGTATTTTTTTTTACAGAGTGAAAAAATGGTAAAATTTTTTTTGGGAAAACTCCCACTGCGAAAAGTAAATTTCGTTAAAGATATTCATTCCGATCAAAAAGTCATCTGAATACGTAGCGCTATGCTTCTATAATCTATATATATATAAATGAATGTTTGTCTGTATGTCATCGATGAACTCAAAAACTACTGGACCGATTATTATGAAAATTGGTATATAAATGAATTTTTCCACGGAGAAGGTTTGTATTATAATATGCTCATTTATGCAGAGAATCAACTTCTGCCCGGTCAACCGATTGTGATGAAATTTTCAGGGAATCTTCAGAATATTCAGGCGGGTGACATAGGCTATATGAAGTTATGATTGGACAAAGAGGCGTGGCACCGCCCATATAACCCAAAAATTTAAATCGCCATATTTTGGGCATTTTTTGACCTACGTCGATGATATTTGGTACATATGGTATTGGCATAATTTAGAATACGTACCAGGAGAAAAGTGGGTGGGACCACGCCCCTTTTTAGAAAAATTAAAAATCGTAATATAGTCTTAACTACTGGACCAATCGTCATTAAATTTTCACAATAAGAATTTTATTTAAAACGAGGGGGGTAGCGAAGCGCACCGGGTATATCTAGTCCTTTAATATAAATAGAAGTGATTCAGCCTTGTTCTGTTGTAAAATTCAAATCCATAAAAAAATAAATGGCATTCAATATTAGACACTTAATTTATTTAAGTTAATTTGTCAAATTGACTAAAATTTAATATCTTGAAAAAAAAAATATACAGACAATTTTTTTTTTATTAGGACCAGTATTCAGGGGATGACCCCCCTACGTATTCAGTGCATTGTGCCGTAACTAGGAAAATTAGTTGTGGGAAGGAGGATAAAAGGAGTAGTGTTTGTGGGCATTCGATTTGAACCTTAACATACTGAAGGTGACAGGAAAGACCTCTGATGCGTGGAGTTTATTCCATTTATTTATTAAGGAGCTACTTAAGCATTTTGACACTTTCGCCTACTACTACTGTAAGAAATTGTAAAAGTTGTTCAATCCCCTACCATATCAACCTGTATTACACAATTAACCCCTTTAAATAATAATTAATTTAATTACACATCAATTTAACAAATTAGACACTTGAAAATTATCATTTATGTATGAATGTACGTTTAACACAAAATATAATTACATTCACACTAACTTTTGAAGGCAACACCAAAAATATACTTCTTGTAGGAAACCACATACACCCCCCCACACTTACATACTCGTACATATGTATGTATGCACTTATTACCACCTCCCAAAAAAAGTTCACAGTAACGCACGACACGAAAGTATTCAAGAAACTCTGAATATTTGAACGATCATAAGTAATTGTCGTTAATATTCATTGAAATTTATACAGGATAAAGTACGTAAATTTTAATAATCAGAGAAATATTAGATAGACTGTTAACATATTTCAAGCGACAAACGAAAAATTTAATATCTAAACATCACTTTAGATTTCAACTACACGGCTGAATAGAACAAACGTTGTTTTCGGTAGAAGCCACTAAACCTCGTCATTATTTATGTGTAAATGTTTTTTTTTATTAAGTCGAAAGCCAAGAGCTTCAATTACACTTTACGCCAAATTCTGAAATATTTTCTGGTATTTTGGGACTAATTATTGTTAAGGATTACGAGAAATTAAACTTAAAACATTAGTTAATTAAAATTGTAAAAGGTTTTTCAATAAGAGTGATATGATTTCTAAAAAAAAAACACTTATTGTTAAGGATATTAAAATTTTTTTTATTTATTGATGTGAAGTACAATCGATACAATTAAGTTCTAAATAAAACGTCATCAAATGGCCTCTACGACTTTTTCTGCAGGAATGAATTGGATGAACCCAATTTTCCAGCACATGTTCCACTAAATCAAATCGTCATGAATGGCACGTTCAATTGAGTCTGGTTTATTTCGAAAGACCAATGACTTCAAATAACCCCACAAGAAATAGTCTAATGGTGTTAAATAACAACTTCTTGGAGGCCATTCAATATCACAATTTCTTGAAATAATCGAATCTCCAAACTTGTCTCGCAATTCAAGTTGTTCCAAGGAAAAATCAGCAAATTCACGACGTTTACGTTGGTCCAATGGCTTAAGTTCTTGAGTGAGAACAATTTTATACGAATGCAAGCCCAAATCCTTTCTCAAAATCCGTCAGGTTGTAGTTTGAGACAGTCCCAATTGTTGAGAACATCTTGGAAATGACAAATTTTAAGAAAAATCCATTCAGTTTGCTTCCCCCACGTCGAAGGGCTTTGAAACATTGGAAAAAAACACCAATATTACGCATATCTGACCATTTGAAAAAAAAAAACTCACAAACACAATTCAGGAAACCTGCAAACGCAGTTTAAAAGCCTCAGTAATTATCTTCATTTTCCATTGGGTTTTATTCCGCTGAACACAAGCCTCCAACGTACAGACAGACGTACAGACGGACATAGATAAACTTAATGGGTCTCATATGAATATTGTGGAAATTAAACACAGAATGACATCAAGCCTATAAATATCCTTCACATATTTGCTGAAGAGTGTAAAAATAGCAAAAAAAAAACAACAGATAAGATAAAAATATCATACAAAAAATAAATGATTTAGTCATTTTCGCTGTTTTATCGAGGATAAGAATGTGTGATTTTACCTGCCTCATTTGTGCTGTGAAACTGAATCCCCTATTCAACATAAATACGTTAACATTTTCATGAGAAAATTGGTTATTTTTTTTTTCAAACAAAAAACATTTATTCAACTTTTATTCAATGATTAAAGACTTTAGTTTTTCGACCATTATTAAAACTTTTATCACAACAACGCCCTCTTCTAAATGCACAAAAATATAAAATGCAATTGTAATTTTCACAAATTCACAAGGAAGTCCTCGATTAGACAGTAAATAACGTCCAGCTTCGTAAACAACATGTTCAGAAAATTTTGGATTGGTAAAAATAAAAATTTCCAGGCCACTCGTGAAGCCACTTATTATCTATTTAAAATTTTTATGGTTTTGGGTTTACTTAAGCCCAAGAAATGGAAGCCTCTTTATTATTTTTATTCCGTTTTGATGAATCTAACTGTTTGCTTTTTAACACCAATATTGTTCATGTTAAGTTACTTTTTCGAACGTAATAAAATGAACACTTCACAATTGCTGACTTCGCTGCAAGTGGCCATTAATGTTTGTGGTCTACCATCGAAATTTTCCACCATACTCATGTCCATGAAACGTCGTCAACAAGGAAAAGCCTTGGATTTAATGGATATTTTAGATGCTAGATGTCAAGATCAAGATGAATATGAGATAATACGCAATTGTGCAATAAATGGCAATCGTTTAACAATATTTTATTTAATATTTTATGCTTTGTATTCGTCTAGTACGTTTGTGACATCGGTCATTTCCGGACAGCCTCCGTATTCATTATTTATGCCCATCATGGATTGGCGCAATTCAACGGCAGAGTTTGCGACACAATCACTAATTGAATATAATTTAATGAATTTCGTAATACTCCATCAGGCTGGGTATGATGTATATGCTGTCATTTATGTGTACATCATACGTACGCATATGAAAATTTTGGTGCAAAGAGTAAGAAAATTGGGCACAGATTTGAACACCAGTAATGATGAACACTATGAGCAATTGGTGCAGTGCATTAAGGATCATCAGAATTTATTAAGGTGAATTTGAACTAGAAAAATTTCCAATATCTAAAAAAAAACATGATCAAGCATAGTTATAAAGATCTACTGATAACTTGGTATTGGCAATCAACGAAATGCATCATATATGTAGAATATCTCACCCATAACAAACAAATTAAATTTTTGAAAACATTTTTCGTATTTTTAAAATCTCATTTTCTAGTTTGTTCGGAACTATTGCCCCCCTTATCTCGGTCACCATGTTTACACAATTAATGGCTACCGCTTTCATTCTCGGCACAACGTTAATGAACATTTTGATATTTGCCGACACAAATGCCCAAATTGCTTCGGTAATTTATTTTATAGGAGTTTTGTTTCAGTCAACTCCCTGCTGTTATCAAGCTACGTGTCTAATGGATGAAAGTGAGCAATTACCTGTTGCCATATTTCACTGTGATTGGTTCCAGAAAGATAAACGTTTTCGTAAAATGATGATATTTTTTATGATGCGTTCCCAAACGCCCATGATGTTGACAGCAATGAAACTATTTCCGATTAATTTGAGTACCAGTTTGGGCGTGAGTACGAAAGTAGATGATCTTTTGTATTTTGTTTAATTAATTGTTCTCTCTCTCTATTTTAGATTGCTAAATTTTCGTTTTCTCTCTACACTTTAATCGAACAAATGGATTTTGGTCAAAATTTGAAAAACTAATGCAGTGTCTTTTGATATAAATACGTGCATACATACATAAATACACACAAATGTAGTGAATAATAGTAAAATTATTTTTAGTTTTCAAGTGTTTGTTTTAGATCTTCTCTTTAGAATAAATGTTATATTTCACCTAATCCTTCCGTGTTTGATGGTAGCACTATGCCTCGAGCATATCTATTCTTATGAGGATATAGTACGAATCTAGCACCACATCGTAAGGTGAGTCGCAAATACGAACAACAATTCTCTTACCCTCCTGTAGAGATTCATATGTGCCGCCTTCCCTCTGCCGTGGTACCACCGTATAGTTACCGGTCGATCCACGAAAGAGAATCATTAGCAATTAACTCTTTATCGATTTTGATCTTGGGCGGAGAGCTTTGTTTCCTGCTCACGTTCTACCAGACTAGCATAGGTTAACCGACCGTAATCTATTAGTAAATAATTTTTTTTAGTGTTCATAGAGAAATTATCATCAAAACATAATATTTTTCAATGAGCTAAATCCATTTACTGAGCTCTCTTTTCTTTTGTTCCTTAACCATTCCTAAATTTAGGGCTTGCAACCAACGTTTTGTTTTTTTTTTTAAATCTACACTTTCGTGCTGTGTTTTCTGGAAAAATGGGTAATTCCGGGCATTAGCTTTGGCCAATTACCCATAAAACTTATAATATGTTACTGCCCAATCTCTGAAATAACAGAGTAACAGATGTAAATATAAGGTAGAAAAGGAATTAAGTTTTCTAAGTTAGACTGGTAGAAGGTGGAAAGGCACCTAAGGTCTCCGCTCAAGACCAAATTCGATAGAGTGTTAGTCTCTAGGTGTTCTCTTTCGGGACTTGACCAGTATCCTTACACGGATAACACGGGAGCCGGTAAAACCGACGAGAGAGTCTAGAGGGTGTTGTTCCGATATTGGACTCACCATGCGATGTAATAATGCGAGATGCATATATATCCTCTTGGGGATGGGTGTGATATTGGTGGCATGATTCCGTGACCATTTATTGGTGAGGTCTCCTTCGGGAGTACACGTAGTGGATGTGGTTGCTACCAAAAAGTTGGCGAGATATTGGTTTAAGAACTGCTGCTCGACCAGTGCTAGTGGCAGGATGGACTTCGGTCCACCAATGCAATAGAGGCATTGTCGTTGGAATTTAATAGAATTTATTTCATGTATGTGGACAAATCGTGGAAGGAGTAATCGGGTCGGGAATATTAAAATTAGTAATTTGGCCATAACTCCGTAAATAGACGCCGTAGAGCATCAAAAATTTACATAAATTTTAATTTTCAAAATTTTATAGAAAAATTCTCAAATACAATTGAGAAATCGGACTTACATAGTCTATAAGTATGGATCCTTGGCTTTAATTTCCCATTGGCCCAAATTAGTGACAAACAAAAATGTGCCCATAAATGCCCAAATACCCGTAGAGATCATCAAAAATTTACATAAATTTTAATTTTCAAAATTTTATAGAAAAATTCTCAAATACAATTGAGAAGTCGGACTTACATAGTCTATAAGTATGGACCCTTGGGTTTAATTTCCCATTTATCCAAATGAGTGACAAACAAAAATGTGCCCACAAATGGCAAAATTCTCTCAGAGATCATACAAAGTTATCTTAGTTAAGATACATTTATATCAACTAAAAAAGATGTAAACCAAAAAGTTCCATCGAGCTATGTTGGCAATGTCCCGACTAAACACATTTAACTCGGCATATATATCTTCACACACATAAAAGCAATTAGATAGCTTGAACACTTAAGCAAGGTATTTACGCATGGTGAGTGGTCCATGCATAAGAAGTTGTCACCTGATGTGATCCGCGAGGTTCGCACATTAATCTGTAACACATCTGTTAAAAAAATTAACAAAACTGCACAATAGCATTTTCAAAATCTATCTTCTCTACTCAATATTCCTTTCCCTAAATTCTGCCAATATAAACCTCATAAAGTAGGGGTCACCGCTGAGTGTTAGTCCTACAAAATAAAAACGATTTTTACTCTATTAACAGTCAGTTTGGATCAATGAAAAATGTGTTGGCATGATTGTGCCCGTATGGTAGTAATTTATTTTGGATTACTTGAGGAACATTTTTGATGAATTACGAAATGCTGAATGTCTGGTAAAGTTTCTAATTAAGTAATTAAACACTAATTGAAGAGAAAAATAATGTTTTGTAATTAAGTAATTATTTAATTTTGCCACACACACGCACACATAACATAATATTGTCAAACTGTTAAAAACCTAATTTTGTTTTTTAATTCTTAACCATAAAATGGGATATTTTATTAATAAAATCTAGAACATTTTTCGTCTGTCTCATAGTTTCCAAATTAAGTGGTTAAGAAAACAACAGCTAGTGTCTTGAAGCAAATCTATTGGGATAAACAATTTCAAACTTTCTTTTATTCAAAAGTAGCCTTCTGCCGATAACTTGAAAAACATCATGTTCAGAAAATTTTGGATTGGTAAAAATAAAAATTTCCAGGCCACTCGTGAAGCCACTTATTATCTATTTAAAATTTTTATGGTTTTGGGTTTACT
The DNA here is from genome assembly GCA_947311025.1 of Lypha dubia. Classification (NCBI taxonomy): domain Eukaryota; kingdom Metazoa; phylum Arthropoda; class Insecta; order Diptera; family Tachinidae; genus Lypha; species Lypha dubia. The sequence continues at coordinate 3,101,147 of OX371262.1, read as the reverse complement.
TAAGCCCAAGAAATGGAAGCCTCTTTATTATTTTTATTCCGTTTTGATGAATCTAACTGTTTGCTTTTTAACACCAATATTGTTCATGTTAAGTTACTTTTTCGAACGTAATAAAATGAACCCTTCACAATTGCTGACTTCGCTGCAAGTGGCCGTCAATGTTTGTGGTCTACCATCGAAATTTTCACCATACTCATGTCAATGAAACGTCGTCAACAAGGACAAGCCTTGGAATTAATGGATATTTTAGATGCTAGATGTCAAGATCAAGATGAATATGAGATAATACGCAATTGTGCAATAAATGGCAATCGTTTAACAATATTTTATTTAATATTTTATGCTTTGTATTCCCTCTCTCTATTTTAGATTGCAAAATTTTCATTTTCTCTCTACACTTCAATAAAACAAATGAATTTTGGTCAAAATTTGAAGAACTAGAATTAATTTTAATTTTTTTTTTAGATTTTTTTCTTTAGAATAAATGTTGAATTTATCTTTTAAACAATAAATTTAATTTTCACTAAATAAGTTCATGGCAATAATAACTGAAGTCATATTCAAATGTATTTTTTTAATCGATCGCTTAAGCAGCCAACATTTTTAATAAATTAATAAATATTGAATGTCCTGCCACCAGTAAATTTGATGGTTAAGTATCTCTCCACTACATTCTTATGTTTTTCATATTTTATAAAAAATTCATGTTTTTAAATTTCTTATATTTTTTTTGGAATAATTAAACATTAATTGAACAGAAAACTAACTTTTTGTAATTAACTTATGGACGCACACACATACACACATTGACACCCATACAAACACGCAATTGTCAAACTGATAAAAAGAAGGTTTTATGAATTCTTAACCATGAAATGGAATATTTCATTCATAAAATCTACAACATCTTGCCACACCGACTAAAAGAGTTTTCAAATTAAAAATGTTTAAGCAGGTTACAACAAGTGAGTTTAAGAAAGTATATTGCGATAAATAATTTCAAACCATTATTTTTTCTTTTTTTTTAATTAATGCAGCCCTGTGCAAGTCCAAAGTAAGCACCAAGCAGTCGCTGAGGTATCTCTATGGCATTTTCCACTTTATGGGTCTGCTGACAACGGAAAAACATAAATATATTTATATGGTATATGCCATATTTATACACGGCTGTGTAACTATATTTTTGCCCTTGTCCTTTATAGCCAGCTATTTTTTAAAGGATAATAAAAATTTTGATTATGGCCGAAAACTTTTTTCCATACAAGTCGCAATAGATGTGTTTGGTTGTACGTTAAAAATAAGCACATTGCGATATTCTATACCTAAACTAATAAAAGCCGAAGAACTAATGGCCCGAATGGATGCACGTTGTATGGCCGAGGATGAAATTGAATTACTTTATAAACTAAAACAATTCGGACGAAAATTGGTTGTAAATTATTCGGTAATATTTTGGAGTTATGCTATTTCTACATATATCGGTTCTATTATTGCTGGACATCCTCCATATTCGTTGTATTTGCCTTATATCAATTGGCGCAACTCGAAATGGGAATTTTTTGTTGCCTCCTTTATAGAATTTTTACTAATGAGCGGTTCATGTTTTCAACAAGTGGCCAACGATTCGTATGCCACTGTTTATGTATCCGTTTTAAGAGCTCACATTAGCATTTTGCGCTTACGAATAAGGAAGCTGGGTTCAGACGCTGCTAAATCTTTACAGCAAAATGAGCATGAACTTAGAATGTGTATTAACGATCATCAGCATATAATACAGTGAGTTGTTTAGTGATTTTTGTTTTATAAAGTGAATTTTTTTACAAAATCTGTTTCACAAATCATTAATAAGCCAATAATTTTTTTTTTTTGCTGCAGGCTCTACAATATTATTTCGCCGATAATATCAGCCACCGTATTTTTGCAATTTGTTTATACAGCCGCTATTTTGGGTATAACCCTTATTAATATCTTGATATTTGCCAAGGATTTTTCCTTTAAAATTGCTTCGAGTATTTATTTTATTGCCGTGGTTGTGGAGATTTTTCCCCTGTGTTATTATGCCAATTTTTTATATTGTGACTGTGAACTTTTGAGCCTTGAAATATTTCATTCGAAATGGATGCAGCAAAATAAACGCTTTAGGAAAATGTTAATATTTTTTATGCAACGTTCGCAGCAAAAGATGGATCTAATGGCGGCGAAAATTGTTCCCATTAATTTGAATAGTTTCATAAGTGTAAGTTTAAGATATTTTTTGTTGAAAAACTGAATGGCAAATTTATTAAAAAAATTATGGTTTTTTTCTATTTTTAATTATAGATTGCAAAGTTTTCGTTTTCACTGTATACACTTATTGAAAACATGAACCTAAGGGAAAAATTGGGAAAAGATGTGTAAATAGATGTCCCCAAGGCGGTTTAATAACTTGACAAAAGAACATTTGGGGAAAAAATGGCTAAATTAAATTAGAAAAAATATTAATAACACTGCAATGTAAGGAAAATGTCATTTAAGGACTCTAATGCCCTAAATTTAACGAGAAAAATATACATACATTGATTGCACTTAAAATTAATTTTATCCTGCATTTTTTTTTAGTTCTCATTTGTCTCCATCGGACAAACAGTTCTCAAGATATGATGATACGCACTCGCGTGACCATCTCACTTAGGAGGCTAGATTAGCCACTTTCACTAAAAAAAATCCATACGTGATAGACAAAAACTTAAAATGGATTTATATTTAGTTTTATATTGAAGAATATGTGTTCAGAACGGCGGCAAGGAGTTCGCTCAGGCTTACGGAAGCGGGATTTGTAAGGTCAGGATTTACAGGTCATACATAACTCTTGAAAAAGATTATTTTTAGCAGACGGGAGACCATATCCGCTGGGTTTACGGACTCCAAGGTTGTTGAGACTAATTTTATTACAACGCCTTCACTAGCCATTCTGGATAGGGATCTTTGGGTCAAATCTGATAGACTGTACGAAGGCTGCGCGGTCTTTACAGATGGATCGAAAATGGAAATAGGCACGGGTGCTGGCGTCTATTTTTTAAGAACAGACATTCGTAGGTCTTTTAGGCTACCAAATGAATGTAGTGTATATCAGGCTGAGATCCTAGCGATCCTCATGGTCACGGAACTAGTGACAGAACACGTAATTGAAGGCGTGAACCTGTCATTCTACGTTGACAGTCAGGCGGCGTTGAAAGCTTTGAAGGGGCATAGTGTCAAATCGAAGCTAGTCAGCAAGTGTAGGCGATGTCTCAACTTGCTTATGGACAAATTTAGCGTTACGCTATGGTGGGTACCAGGACTTAGCAATATTGAGGGAAAAGAAATCGCTGTTGAGCTGGCAAGAATAGGGTCAGCATTAGATGTGGAAGTTAGTGACAGGTCGGTTAAACCTCCAATCGGTTACTACTACAGGAAACTCAGTAATTGGGTGATTAGCAGAACTAATAATTATTGGAGGAATATAGAGGATTGTAGAGTCTCGAGGTGCATATGGACAGAACTACACTCAGGTAAATCTGATCTACTTCTGGGTATGAATATAAAGGTTTTGAGAGTCTTCGTAGACGCGTTAACTGGCCTTCTGACGCTCTGAAAGATGAAATTCAGCACTGCATTGACGAGATAAGCGAAGCTTTCTTGCAAAATGTGGTCCAAAATTTTGTAAAAAGAGCGGACGTCTGCCAACGTGCTAGAATTAGACATTTGCCCGACATCATATTTCATTATTATTTCCCATATTTCTACTTTACATTGGTATCATTGAAACTAAATTGTCCAAAAAAAATAAAAGTGAGTTTTAAGGAAAATTTACGTCGTAACCACAAATTTGCCCACCCTTTAAATGATCCACATGGCGTAAGAACAGGTACATGCAACCCAGCGATATTTAACCACCTGAGTTGACAGAAAACTCCTGCGAATTTGAGCTGATGCATGTACCTGTTATATGTGTATGTATGTTTGCCTCGATTTCTAAAAAATTCAAAATTTTATTTCGCATTTCGTTTTAGATTGCTAAATTTTCGCTTTCCTTGTATTCGCTCATCAAGCAAATGAACTTGTAAGAAAAGCTTGGTCTACAGTAAGTGTTAAGGAAAATTCTTGTTTTAATAAAAAAAACAAATAAGCAAACAGAAGTTTTAAATATTATTTTTTGCCACCAAACTGCCAGAGATAAAATCACGTTTAGTGTTTTGTAAGGATGAGTCCTTTTTTGGGGAACAAATTTAGTTTCGCTACGTTGGTCAAAAATAAAGAAAAATTATCCTAGCTGATCGGAAAAAAACAGATTAAATAAAAAAAATTGTTTCTGAGTTATGGGCCTCTGAATTTCCAGTACAAAATTGTGATGAAATGGTGTATTTTTCCCAAAAAATTTTTTGGTCAATATTGGTATCATTTGAAAGGTTTTTTAGAAGATCGTTAATAATTTGCAAAATTGTTTAATTCATGCGCTAACCCATTGGAGAGAATAGGGGGATTCGCTGTGTAAGATTTTCTGCATAACGATTTTCTTCACCATGGTATTTCCCGACTCGTCGCATACTGGTTCAAAATTAATTTTCATTGACCAAAATCTACATATTTTTTTTTTGTTCTTGACATAAATTCTTAAAATTTTTACGTCAAGTAAGACTTGCAAAAATTTATTAACCTTTTAGAATCAAAAATGTTTATGAAACTAATATTTATTTTCAAATTAATAGGTACTTCCCAGCGGCGAACTTTGCACACCACATCACATCTCCCCAATGAAGTTTGTCACACTTTGTAGTAGTGGGCAATGCGCTTTCTACTTTCCCACGAAGTAAGCGAGATTGTGTATAGAGTGTCTACTGCCTACTTACAAAGTATGTGAAACAGTAATGAGTTTTTATATTTAGTGAATGAACACTTCACTATCCCATTCACTATGTATGTACATATGTATGTATGTATGTATATTAATTTCTATTTTTACTTCAAAGTCATATAAAAATAAGTTTGGCATTGTTCTTTTTATTTTGTTGAGGTTTATTAGCAATTTTGGAACAATTTTTTAAATTTTTTAGTACATATTTTCATTAAAATCAAATAAGTGTTTCACCGGCGGTACATGGCGGGTACAAAAGTATATATAGGCTTAAAAAGACACTTTGGCCTTTCTCTGGATGGTTTCTGTTTTTTGATCTTCAGAAATTATACATTATTAAGCTTCAAATTTTACCAAAATATGGGGGTTTAAAATTTTGAGAAATCATAATTTATTTCAGATAAAATATGACAATTTTTTTTTGTTTTAAATGAATATAAAATCTTTGTTGTTAACAGAATGCCACGCCCACTACTGCGAATATTTTGGCCCAATTTTTTAGCTACTTTAGTTTTAATATATTTGCTTTCTGATAGCGTAAAAATTTCAAGAATATATGCCAAGAAAAAGTATAGGCTTTGGCCAATGAAAATTAATTCCGAACCAGTGTGCAACGGTATAATAATCTTCTGATAGATATTCTTTTATATAGAAGCAAAAACTAAATTTTATTTAAGTACATATGTATGTATGTGTCAGTTTCAGTTAAAAGGGACCTTTGGATGAAAAAATCGATTTTTACTTTTTTGGTGATTCTTAAAATAGACAATACGCTCTTTCTAATGCAGCAAACCGCAGTTTTCTAATTGCATTACTTTTGTCATAAGTAAGCTTTAAAATACACTTTTGATAAGAAAAGAAAAGAACCCGATATAACAAAATTTAAATTTAACTGAAACTGACAAATATATGAAAAATTTGGTTTTAAAGAAAGGCCTTATTAGAGGCGAATTTCAATTTATTTATTCAAATATAATACATGTAGCCTTTTGGCTGGTAGGTCTACTGTAACGAATTTGGTTCTCTTTAATGAATTTTGTTTAGATGCCTTGGTGAATGGATATCAAGCGTTTGATAAGGTATCACACTCGGTGTTGCTATCTAAATTGAAGTTAATGGGATTTCCTACTAAATTCCTAGTTTGGACTAATTCCTATTTGTCCAATAGATTATGCTCAGTTACAATTGAAGGGTTTAGTTCTGTCACTTATTTGCAAACGTCAGGTGTACCTCAGGGTAGTATACTAGGCCCGTTGTTGTTTAACCTTTTCATAAACGATATTAGTAATTGTTTCGTTAAATCTAACCATCTGATGATTTAAAGTTTTTTGGTAAACTAGTTTCTATACATGATGCGCAGATTATGCAAATGGAGCTCAATAAGTTAAGTGAATGGTGTCGTCTTAATGGTTTGTGTTTGAACATTAATAAATGTGTGCATGTCTCTTTTCATAGGTCTCTTGCCCCTACTGCGGTGGAATTTTATATTGATGGAGTAATGTTGAATAAATCTAATTCTATACTTGACCTAGGCGTATTGTTTGATAATTCTTTGCCGTTTGTTGCTCATGTGGAATACATAGTTCCGAAAGCCTATAAGATGCTGGGTTTTCTGAAAAGAACTTGTTCTGAGTTTGCTGGCCCATACACTCTTAAGTATATTTATACGTCATTTGTTAGGTCGAAATTAGAATATGCTTCTGTTATTTGGAGTCCTCACGTAGCTAATCTTATCACTCGTTTGGAGAGAATTCAACGTATTTTTGTTGTTTGCTACGCGCTCGCTATTTGCTGATTTACACACGTCAAGTTTCCTTGATCAAGTTTTAATTCAGCTGGGAGAAAAACAAAGAAAGCAATAAAAATTTCTCTGTCTTTCTCCCAGCTGAATTAAAACTTGAATAAGGAAACTTGACGTGTGTAAATCAGCACTATCTTATTTGTACGCGGTTCCATATGAGTCAAAATGTTTATTTATTGGTTTGCGTACTTTGGAATCACGTAGAAAAGTTCAATCTGCCCTGCTGTTGTACGACATTATCAATGGCTCTATTGATTGCCCAGATTTCCTTAACGCTATACGGTTCTATATTCCGCCGAGGAATCTAAGGTTAGCTAAGCTATTTGATGTTCCGTTTCGTCGTACTGATTATGCACGTAATGGTACCCTAACTCGCGCGTTTGCTCTCTTAAATGACTTAAATTTTAATTTGCAAAGAGACTCTAACTCAGTTATCGAATTCAGCACTGGTAAAATTGAGTTTAAATTGTTACTTTTTAGTGTATTAAAATAGTTTGGCTTAAATCGTCTTAATAAAAGAGTTATGTATATGCACACATAAGTATTATTTTATATTTACATTTACTGTGATTATGTTTGGTGCGATTTTATTTGTTCTTTATTATTTATTTTATTTGATATTGATTTAAATTTTGTTGCTAGATAACCATAACTTTATTTATTTATATTATATTATACATATTATATTATCTTAGTCTGTAAGGACTTTTTTGTCTATAGACTGAAATAAACAAACATACAAAACTATATTACAGTATTAAACTTGCTATGAGCAAGTATATAATAATAAAAAAATAATAAATATAATGCAAATACAATAAAATTAACAAGTTATGTATATCTTATAGATAAATAATAGAGGGTGGCTTTACTCCAGTCATATGTATGGACATAGTACTGTTAACAGTGTGTAGACACGATAATTTGAACATAGTGTTCAGTAAATAATTGTGTTCGAGTACGCAAAAGTTTTTACTATTTTTTACTGAACTTTACTGCATTTTACTAAATTGCGTTCGTTTACACAAAATACAGTAAATGAGAACACAAATTGAGAGCGTAAAGTGACAGTTCTTAATTGAGAACTTGCAAATTTTTACTGCAGAAATTTTTCGCAGTAAAGTTTAGTAAAACAAGAAAACATATGATTCAAAAGGTAAACAAACAAAAAGTGTGCAATTTGTGACTAAAATATTTATCAAACTAAAAATTTAAGTGAAAATAAAATAAAACTAAAAGTAAATTAACATTAAATTGAACTTGTTTGTGAAACAATTACCTACATGCCTTTTAATGGAAAATAAAAGTTATTTTAGTTTTGTGGAGTTGTTATTTTAATTCTTTGGAGTCGTGAAATTCTAAAGTACTTGGGTACTTATTACTGCACTTCTTTTTACGATAGTCAGTAGCAAAAACAAATATTCATGTAATTATTTTGTTTGTATTATTATTATTGGCCAGATGTAATTCCTTTTGTTATTTTTTATTTATAAATTTAGCTATTGGCCTACCGTATTTTATGTAAATAAAAGTCAAATTTTTTATTCCATATTTTTCCCGACGTTTCGTGAATTGTATGTTCACTTTTTCAAGGGATATTTTTTATTTCTATTAAAAAGAAAAACATCAACAATTTTTGAATAATATTAAATAATAATGTACAATAGCTTACACTATGACGTCACATGAATATAATTTTTTAAATAATTAGTGTGTTGAATATCACTTTTAAATTTAATTTTTTAAAAAACATTATATATAAGAATCAATTTAATTTAAACAGATTTTTTTTTAATAAAAAGAGTAAAAAACAACTATTTAACTTATTTGATTGCAATTTTATAGCTTGCGCTCAAATTGTCTGTGTCCTCTTTGATGTTCATTGTTTTGCTTATTTTTTGCTGTATTCTTAAGCTTTCTGTTATATATCTCTTTCTTGTATTGTTTACTTTGTCCAGAATTTTTACATTGTCAAAGTCTGGTTTGTGCTTAGAGTTTGTGATATGTTGGGATAATGCAGTGTTTTCTTTGTGTTTGTTTATGTCAGCTTGATGCTCTTTTACTCTTGTTTCCAAACTTCTTTTTGTTGTGCCTATGTACACAAGATTACAGTGTGTCTTTTGCATTAAGTTTTAAAGTGCTTAGTTGATTTTTTACTTGAAAGGAATTTTTTACATTGTATTTTGTTGAAACTATATTTTTTTTTTTTTTTTTTTCAACAAAATACAATGTAAAAAATTCCTTTCAAGTAAAAAATCAACTAAGCACTTTAAAACTTAATGCAAAAGACACACTAGTTTCTTTTGACGTAGTCTCGCTCTTCACCAACATTCATATACATACTGCAATAAATAATATAATGGAAAAATGGTCAACAATAAAAACAAACACAGCAATACCACGCTTAAAATTTTTAGAAATTCTAAAATTTTGTCTATATGACAATAACTATTTCGTGTATAAAAACCAAATATACAACCAAATCTTCGGTATGCCCATGGGCAATCCTTTGTCCCCTACAATAGCAGACATAGTACATTAATCAAATCCTACAAACCGACAATAATCAATAATCATGGCAACTCTAACCAAGATAAACGGTTTTTCAGTATAAAATATATACCTGGCCTTACCGACAAAAACACCATAAAAACATCAATAGATAATAATACTATAAATTTTGGTTACAAACCAAATAAAACACTTAATACAATTTTTTCTAAAACAAAAACACCAATAGAGCTATTACAACAAAACAACGTTGTATACGAAATACTATGTAATGGCGCAGACAATAACAGCTGTAATCTTGTGTACAATGTACATAGGCACAACAAAAAGAAGTTTGGAAACAAGAGTAAAAGAGTATCAAGCTGACATAAACAAACACAAAGAAAACACTGCATTATCCCAACATATCACAAACTCTAAGCACAAACCAGACTTTGACAATGTAAAAATTCTGGACAAGGTAAACAATATAAGAAAGAGATATATAACAGAAAGCTTAAGAATACAGCAAAAAATAAGCAAAACAATGAACATCAAAGAGGACACAGACAATTTGAGCGCAAGCTATAAAATTGCAATCAAATAAGTTAAATAGTTGTTTTTTACTCTTTTTATTAAAAAAAATATGTTTAAATTAAATTGATTCTTATATATAATGTTTTTTAAAAAATTAAATTTAAAAGTGATATTCAACACACTAAATATTTAAAAAATTATATTCATGTGACGTCATAGTGTAAGCTATTGTACATTAATAATTATTATTTAATATTATTCAAAAATTGTTGATGTTTTTCTTTTTAATAGAAATAAAAAATATCCCTTGAAAAAGTGAACATACAATTCACGTAACGTCGGGAAAAATATGGAATAAAAAATTTTACTTTTATTTACATAAAATACGGTAGGCCAATAGCTAAATTTATAAATAAAAAATAACAAATATTCATGTACTTTGAATAAATTTAACCACATACAAATATGCAAAATCAAATAAAATAAAAAAAGAAGATATGGAAAGATTACATAAATTAAATTGTTCATATATTATTAAAATATTTGTCTTATAAAAAGTATTTAATCGAGTACCCATGAATAAATTGTTCAAATATCCAAAAATGTAACAAATTTTCAACACTACATTTATTTTCCATCAGCTGTTGCCTAAATCTTACGAATTTTTATACAATTTTTCTGTTCGCGTACTTTTTTGGGTAAACATTTTTTTGGAGAGTAAATTCTGCTGTTTACTCATTTATACTCATTTACTGCATTTTACTGTAAAAGTAAACAAACGGACCTAATATCGTGTATAGTATTTTTGAGAGAGAACTATATAACTATTTTTAACACTCAAAGAAAAATAAATGTATACATTTAATAATATCGTTCTCCTTAAATGAATGAGTTTTTGATATTGCACACAGAAGGATAAAAAAATCACAAGTTATTCGTGTAATTGGTGTTGGTTATTCGCAGCAAAATATGTAGTTTGTTTATTTATCTTTTGCATGCCGGTCGCAAATACTTAATACGTGTTTGTTATTATTGAAATATTTATTTTTAGATATAAGAAAATGAGTTGCGAAAGTGCCTCGGAGAATGTAAGTATATTGTTATGCAATTAGTGTATTTAATTTTTGGATTTAGTGAATAGTGGCAGTTTGATTAATAATTTTATATCTCTGTAAAATTTTTAATATTCTAAGACCCGATTACACCCAAAAAATATCTCCGTAAAAACACAATATATTGCTAAAATATCAAAAAACCGCAAGATATCGCTAATAAATTATATCGCAATATACTTATATCTAAAAAATTATAAAAACGCAATATATCGCAAAATATTAACTTCTGATACCCCTGGTGAACGTTTTCTACATACTTATGTACATATGTAAGAGTGAAACAGTAACAAAAAAACTCAATATTAAGAAGAGCGAAGTATATACTATACATAGTAAATTAACAGTGTATGAATTGTAGGCTGTGTGCATAGCTGCCAGATTTGACGATTTATCGTCATTTTGACGATTTTGGGTCCTAAAAATGACATAGTGACGATGGGACGATTTATACCCTAATTTTGACGATTTTAAATAATTCAAGTTGCAACTTTTATTTGAATTATTAAAGCAACCTTGAACTGCTGAAAATTGTAATGAGAAGCTTTTTAAAAACTAGTTTGCTTAAAACTGAAAACTTTTATTTAACTGATTATAAAAACAAAAACAATTTTTTTAAATTTTGAAGACATTTATTTAGGAATATTTGCCAGAGACGTATTGGAAGAATCACAAATAAATGCAAAAGAAAAATATATTAGTAATAATTGTGTAAATTTTTATATAGAGCTTTGTGATCAGATATTATCAAGACTTGATTTTGAAAATAAATATAAAGCTCTTGGCCAAATTAATCCATTTAATATTATTAATGAAGAAAAAATTTGGTTTTCTGAAATTATAAAATAATTTTCCTATTTTGTTGAATAAAGTCAAAACCAAGAGCTAGAAACAGAGTTCAGACAATTGAAATTATTGTCCTGATAAAATCATATAACTATTAGATTTTTGGAAAAAAATATCAGAGATGCAAACGAGGGGTTGTAGTCTTTTGTTTCCGATTTTTAATAATTTTTTTACAAAAATCCTAGTTTTAACACATTATTCAGCAAATATGGAAAGAATATTTAGTCAGGTAAACGTAAATAAGACTAAAATAAGAAATTGAAAAAGTCGTCTTTGGAGGCAATATTATATTCAAAAGATTAGTTAAAGTTAAACAAATGTACCTGCTATGATCTGACAGTTGTACCTGAATTAATCAATTTGTTTAATTGCAATACATATTTGTAAAATATATTATACATATGTTAATTTTCTTAAGAAATTATATTTTTATTGTATACATTTTATTGCAGCTTTTATACATTTTTAGAAAAAGTGTTTCCAAAAATGAAATTTAAAATGCATATTTTACTAAATTAAAAAAAAAGATAACTAAAGGATTTGAAGTTTTTTATTATTTTCCATACAATGTATAAATATATTTCAAAGTATTGAAAACCATGATATCTATTTACATGTGATTTTATTGTGAACTCTGAGTGAAGTAATTGATCTCTGTATTTTAAATAATGCTGTTTTTTAATAAGATTTGTTGATTTAAGAGTTTTGTTATGTTTTGCCTTTAATAAAAATATGTTTTGTTGGTAAAAAAAAAACGGTTTTTTCATTTGACGTTTTTATGACGATTTCAATAACCTTTATTGACGATAATGACGATTTTTGACCAAAAATATGACGATATTACCTCAAAAAATCTGGTAGCTATAGCTGTGTGTCTAAACAATCATTTTGTCTTCTTTGAATGTTGTTTATGTTGTAGCCATAAAAACATTCAGAGTAATCAGAATCTTTAAAAGAGTGCGACAAACTCAGACATTCATTTTTTACAGAAATAACTCAAAGGCTCTTTGCTATGGAGAAAAGCCACCCTCTAATAAATAAGAACTAACCTTAGTAGATTCATTGTAAGATACAATATCCCAAAGCGGATAAACAAAAGAAGGGTATTCTTAGCAGGGAGCAACCAAGACGAATTCATTACTAGAAGGCCTTATTAGCCTACGTTATCATCATCTGTTCAACCTTGAATTGTCAACAATGGCGTATATTGAGAAGATAGGTTAGTTTTCTGTATATACTCGTATTCAAGGCAAATTAATAATAGGTAGGTTGAGACTAAGGCAAATTCATTATCAACAACAATTCAACAACAAAACAAACATGCATTTCGTTTGTGTAAACGGAGAATTCATTAACTACGCTGTCAAAATTATCCATGCATAAACAATTACATAAGAATGGAGCCGGAAAATATGTATCAAGCTTGACACTGTGGGTAACGGATAAATTCGCCACTGCATCTACCTAATAACAAATTCGCCTTGGTCTCAACAGCCCGGGAGATTATTTCTGCCTTGATTCGCCCCTTGTATTTGTGAGCCAGTTACCAAGGCAAATTCATAGCAGGTAGACTCGGCTCAATTTGTTTTGAAAAAACTACTTGGTACCTATAAATGCAACGCTGTAGTCGATACAACTGTGCAGTATTTTCAGCTGTTGGCTGCTCTGCCGCCACTTTTATTTACATTCATTATAAAATTAATTGAGCACCTAGTACGCAAATATTTTCGCTGATAGAAAAAGAGATTGGAAAAACTTCCTTTCAAAAGAAATTGTTAGAAAAAAACAACTATTAAAATATGGGTCGCGCTGAAGTAGGCACCCCCAAATACTTGGCCAATAAAATGAAAGCCAAAGGTTTGCAAAAATTACGCTGGTATTGTCAAATGTGTGAAAAACAATGTCGAGATGAAAACGGCTTCAAGTGCCATACCACGAGCGAGAGTCATCAACGGCAACTTTTACTCTTTGCTGATTGTCCTGGAAAATTCCTGCACAATTTTTCAAAGGAATTTTCCGATGGTTACATGGAATTATTAAGAAGACGTTTTGGCACCAAACGAGTAAATGCTAACAAAGTATACCAAGAATATATAGCGGACAAAGATCATGTCCATATGAACTCTACACGCTGGCTAACGCTTTCGGATTACGTTAAATGGCTTGGACGTACTGGACAAGCCATAGCTGATGAAACAGAGAAGGGTTGGTTTGTCACCTACATTGACCGCAGTCCAGAAGCTTTAGAACGGCAATCAAAGGCCGACAAAAAGGAGAAAATGGAAAAGGATGACGAGGAACGTATGATGGAATTTATAGAAAAACAAATAGAAAAAACTAAGAACAAAAGTGAAGAAAACGATGACAAACTCAAGTATACTGAACTTAAAAGAGATGAAGATCAACCTTTAAAACTGGATATACGATTAGAGAAGAAATTTCAGCCTGAAACAAAATTGGGTGCTTCAGCCTTGTTGAAAAAGAGATTAAAAGAAGAGCCGAATGAAGACCTTCAAGAAGAAACAGATGAACATGTTTTTAAAAAGCCTAAATCAATAAAATTAGAAACAAATCGAAAAGAAAAACACGTCCCAACATCCAGCTCAGCGTTACAAGATATTATCAAAATGGAGGAAGAAAAAAAGGAAAGAGTCAATCGAAAGGATTATTGGCTACATGAAGGCATAGTCGTGAAATTTATAAGCAAATCATTAGGAGACAAGTACTACAAACAAAAGGCATTGGTCCAAGAAGTTATAGACAAGTATAGAGCCAAGATAAAGTTTTTGGAGACAGGCGACAAAATTAAAGTTGATCAGGTAATAAAGAAATATTTTAACAGTTGGACATTATATAAATATTTTAAAATTTATAAAATTATGCTGAAGAAGAACACCGAAGGTGTTTGAAATATTAAAAAATAATAATAAAAATACATAGGTACATACATACTTACAATAAAGCATAAAGAGTTTTGTTTAAGTTACAACAGTGACCAAGAGCCTAAAAAAACTACATCATAATTTATAACACATAATTAGGTCAAATAAAAATTCCAAACTAATAATATATTTTAAAATTTATTTTCAGGCACATTTGGAAACTGTAATACCAGCCTTGGACAAATTAGTTTTGGTTGTTAATGGTGCTTATCGCGGTTGTGAGGCTGTTCTCAAAAAATTGGATGAAAAGAACTATTGTGTTTCAGTTGAAATATCAAGAGGACCTCTTCAAGGGCGAATTGTGAATAAAATACAATATGAGGACGTATCAAAACTATATTAATAAAATTAATATAAATTAGCTTTAAATATTTCCTTATATAAATACATAATATGTTACTACGTAGAATAATAAAATTAAATAGTTTAGTTTTGTAAAATAAATGTTATTTTTCAGTAAAAAAATCTTACAAATACGATTTTATGGACAATGAAATGGCAAAGTATGCAGATGCAATATCGATGTACATATGTACGTACACAGCGGGAAAACTCTGAAGCCCTTCTTAAACGTTTTTAAATTATTAAATGTTTTTGAATCAATTTATTTTTTTTCGCACATATTTTAAATTAGGAGAAGAGAGATTAAAATTTTTTTGTCTTATACCTACATATTCCAAAGTAAAAGAAAGCCATTAATTATAAGGACTTTCAGAATCACTCTCGAAATAAACGAATGCGGAAGGCTTCCCCGCAATGACATCGTAAAATATTTATGAATATGGAATGGAGCAAGAAGGCCTTGCGCATCGAAAAGAAGGGGCAGAGGCCTTCTAGGACGCCTTTGTGGTCCTTCTTTTTCCCGATGGGTATATGCATGACTCATCACAAGTGAAGGCAAATCCAGAGTAAGTATGTACATATGTATATCAATATGTACCAAGTTACTTAAAAATAAACTTACCCGCATAAATCACTTTAACACCTTGTAAACGTACATACATATGTACATGTTCATATATGCTTATGTTCACATAGATGTAAGTATGCATGTATACACATATGTATAATACACTATTGCTAGGAAAAAGCGAAGAAGGCTTGTCGCCACCAAACTTAAAACAACAACTTTTCATCTTTTCATTCGATTTGAGGAGAAAATTTTAATTTCAATGTTTGATCAATTTAATATTACACTTCTTAATAACACAGGCACCGACATCTTTCAATATTACCGATTTTTTTTTTTTTAATATATCACTGGTTACTGGCCGAACACTTTTAAAACAACACTAAAGCTAAAAATTTGCAAAATAACTTTCAACTAATAAATACTTTGGATTTTTTGATAATATATTATGTAACGATCTAATAATTTAACTACAAAGTTTGCCGCGCTTATAAGACTAATTTTTTTCAAGTTTAGCATCATTTTTAACAGCTGTTCTATTCGGTGTTGCCAGAACAATAGAGAAACAAATATCGTTTAAAAAAAGCTTAGAGATTTATGAGTTGTTAAAAAACGCAAGAAGTAGTTCATATTTGAAACTAATTTTAAATTTGAAAGAATATCTAATTTTTTCTTTGTTAATGAGAATAACATCAAATAATTTCAATCAATATTTGTCGACCTGGGGTATCCATATATAATATTCTTTCATGAAATTGAAAATTTTTGATCGGTTTGTCCATTTTGCACTAGAGGGATTTATTTTAAACTCAACTTTAAAAAAATAATATTTTCATTCTTCTGTAAATGCCAAAAACTAGATTAACAATTAGTTATTCAAAAATAACATTAAAATATGTATATTAAATTTCCGTAAAAATTTCTTTCTAGGGAATACATAAGAAAAACTTCCAGTTGATACATCTTTAACTTAATATTACCAAGAAATTATTTTTACACGTTAAATCATATTTCAACTTTATTTTACGTACATGTATATGTATGTATAACAGTATTTAATATTTAAATAATGATTCATTTGTACATATGTTGTTTTTCTATTGTATGGGTACTTGAATTTTTTTTCTTATTAAAATTAATTGTAAGAAATCAAAAGAATTGTGCATATGTATAAAAAATATAAACAGCGGTAAGCCCTTACTTGTTGTGAAACAAATAATTATTTTATACGTCATATGCGTCACTTAATTTGTGTACAAAAATAATAACAGCTAAAATTGATAATGGACATACGAAAGCAAAAATACCATAATTTTACGTTAAGAAAAACAAATATATATACATACATACGTAAATTTATATTTTTGCTAAAATTTCTAAAAAAAAAATTCAATACTGAAATAAAAAATTCTCAATAATTGTTTTTAGCAAAATATTCTCAATTTATCGCCTGATTTGACTATATTTAAAGAAAAGAATTCTTACATACATATGTATGTACATATTTATATTCAGAAATGTATTCGCACTTGTATGTATATCATGTATCTACATGTACCCATATGTATATACAGTGCCAGCTCGCTAATCCGAATTAATGATTGCGGACCCTGATTCGGATTAACGAGATATTCGGATTATTGGATGTGCTGCTATTATGTATTATAATTCATTATATTCGAAAATAAAACACCAGCCAGGATTTCAAAACAAATTTATGTTATTTTTATTATTCAAGAATGAAAAAATTAAAGCTTTTTTAAAATATAATTTAAAAGTTTGCCGTCAGAATTCTCAGTAAATCTTATAAAAGAATAAATATGTATGTATGTACAGTAATTATTGGAACATACATTTGATACACAGGTTTTTTACCTTTTAATATTTTCAGCATTTTTTTATTCCACAAATTGTTGAAGATCCTACACCAAATTTCATTTTTAAGCTTATCAGTTAATGACAGAGTTTTATGTGCTCGTTTTTTGCCATATTATTTAACTTGATGTTTTCGCGACTAATACCATTTAGCAAATTAATTATTTGTAACAAGACATAAAACATATGTATGTACATACTTATGTTTAAATACTTACATACATATACATATGTATGTACAATATCAATCATAGAAGTCTCTGCATCTCAATGATGTCCCGTTAGTTTTAAATTTCCACACATCGGTTTGTAAAAAAAAAGCAGACACAATAATAAAAAAGCAGAAAAATGAAAAATATAAAAATTCGGTTTAGCGAGCTTACAACCAATGCGGATTATAGAGTATGTAATACGTCATAAATTCAATTCGGATTACTGGATAATTCGGATTACACACCTTCGGATTAGCGAGCTGGCACTGTATTTGTATTATAAGTTTCTCACGATATACTTACATACATATTTAATTTTATCAGGTGACAAACAATTGTTCAAGAGAAATGAAAAGTATCTTTAATGACTTTAGTAATTTTAATGCATTTCTAAATGACAATAGATTAACAGTATTATTTTTTTTCTCCATAAAAAAATACATAGTACATATATGTATATGTACATATATTATTTGCAATATTCTGTCTTGCAAATTTCTTATGTGAATATCAAAGTAATTTTTATGTATGTATCTAGATTGCTGCTGTATACAGGCTTTAATGTCTTCAAAAGTTACTTTATTTGTAATTCTCATTTCTTACTTGGTACTTTGTGTATAAGTAAATTTTTAACTACTAAAGATTTACTGATAAGTTGGTATTTAGCAACCATACATACATATATGTACATATGTATATGTATATATTTATATGGTACTAAGTGTATGCCCGTATAAACAATGACAGTCTGGAAATAAAATGATAACGAATACTTCAAGCTAAGTTTGACGGTGTTGAAATTTTGTTTAAACCAAAGTTTAATTAAATATATTTATCTTATCGAACAAAGTCCAAAGAAATTAAATTTGTTAAATACGTCAAACAGCTAGCCCCAAAAATAAAAATATAACAACAATTTATTACTGCAAATAATCAACCCAATTTAGAAAGGTCAAGATTTTAGGTAACCTCCAGCATATTTTGAATAAAATCACATTTGAAAGTTTCAAAAATTATATTGTTTATTACTTGCCACATTAACGACAAAATTTTTACTGTTTCTAACAAAAGATACACGCATATTAAAAATACATTTGAAATTCAAAGTAATTCTTATAAATAGGGCGGTTGACATTTAAGCCTTCTTAATAAAAATCTATTTAATAAAACTATTTATATTGTTTTTATAATAACTTAAATATATTTATTGTATTCGGAGAACGTTACAAATTTAATAAATTCGTGGTTTTTTCTACAATTAAATTTAAATGAACTGTAAATACATATTAAAGAATGTTGAAAATTATTGCATATTGGTTAAATTCTTTATTTGCTTTCCATACATGCATATTTTTGTCGTTACTATTTTACAAAGATTGCCTTTTAACAAAGATTTATATTAAGTTACAAAATTATACTTTTTTAATCCAGAAGAATTATTAAGTTGGTTTTAGCTATTCTCAGCAACTGAAACAGTAAAAACAAATTTAATATAAAAATATAAATCCTTAAGTTATGAAATTTTGTTTTATAAATTCTAATAATAAATAAATTTAAATAATACATAACTAAAATAAAGCGTAATTTGTTGACAATATTGGCTAAATACTGAGATTCTCAATACAAGTGTCTATGAGCAGTTTTTAAGACGTTTTTCGACGTTATGATATTGTTTCCTAGACACATAATAAAAAGTTTTAATAGTTGTAAAAGCCTGAGGGTGAAAATTTCAGTACATTCTACTGTACGAAAATAAAAATGATTAATTCAAACCTTTCTTTATTTTAAAAAATTATTAGGAAACAATATCACTGAACTCCTCTAGTATCGTTTAAGGAACAAGGACGATATATATGTCCTAACTACATCTGAATTCTTTGGTTCTGTAAAATTAATTATGTTGACATCACTGTTAACTACGAATCAATTCTTTTATCTGGCAGCACATTATTGAATTACATATTTGTTTTTCTAACGGGATTTTTGTAAGTGAATTGGAAATTACACAGAATTTGCTTGTAAGCAAAAAGTAATCTCAAGTTGTTATACTACATACATATGTACATAAATAATTCATAAAAAGCTCACCTTAACAAAAAATATTTAAGCTGAACTTAATTTCAGGCAATGTCCTTAAGTACAATTTGGGTGACTAGTACATACGAGTGCCTACCTAATATGTATGTACATGCATACATATATGTATGTATGTGTATGTATGTACATAGCTGCTGCAACTTGATAGCAAATTTAATTGTAAAGTTGTTGTTCGCTGCCAGTTGTAATGTTATCTTAATTTTCGTGTTTAAGTACTTGATATGACGAAACTATGTATGTAAGTATGTATATTTTGCTTGTTTTTAATAAGTACATATTAGCCATGGTCTAATAATCAGGTCTGCGCAAGAAGGAATATGGTTTTTTGTAGGGTTGTGTTTTGACCGTTAAATAATCTGCAAAAATATGGTAAGTTAATTCGGTCTTGTCAAAAGTTGTTTACATTTTTGGCCGCCATCATGAATATTTTTGTTTACGTTATGCTTTTTGTTTTTGCATAACCAATAAATACATACAAAACAACTTTTGTTTTGTTTTGTATACAGCTTTGTTTTGACAATTTTGAATGAATTTTACACAAACAAAATGCATGTCGTTTTTTGTTGTTGCGTTGATACGCGCACCTTATTATTCCACCATGATATTAGCTTTATAAGAAAAATATAAAAACGAGGTTATAAGGCTCATGAAAACTTGAGTTTATAAAGAGACACTTCATGGAAGCGCTCATATTATCTTTTCCTCTGTTCTTCTGTTTTTTTAATATTTTTTATTGTGTCTTAAATAAGCTTTTTGCTTAATATGTTCTTTTAGACAAGTACCACCATTAGCTCGTTCTTGGCATATAACTTCTTTGTGTAATACGAAACATTGGGTCTGTACTAGGTTGAAGAAAAGTTTTCCTATAGTATTGGCATCTTCGTCGTTGGTCATTTTTAGACATGTGCGAAAACGTCGATCACAATTACAGTGAGACAACGTGTATGGGCGATAGTTAAACAAATCAAAACGATTGCTCATAGCAGGTATATAGACTTTGCAGTGGTCGTGGGTGCGACAGCATTTATCAGCCATTGATGCTCCACCTAAATGGTTATAAGTTCCATTTGCAGTGTTACCGCGGCCACACCAGCGTGTATTAGGAGCTATTAAAAAATCCGACAGTTGTCGCCTCTGGCGCGAGTGCTGTAGGGTATTGTAGTTAACATGTTCGTCTATAATTTTATTTACTACGTCATTATTGTGCATTTTATGTTTTTGCTGCTCTGCCAAACCAGTTGGTTGTGCCTCCAAATTCTCTGGTACGTTGGCTATATGATATTGTTTGCTTAGAACGACGTCATCAACCATATCGTATGATTTTTGTTGTGTTGGTATGGGTGATTGTTCATGTGCATTTGTTAATGACTGTTCACTAAATAATTTTTTTCGGTCATCTTCATTGGCATTAATGTTGGTTAATTTATTAACACTTTCTGGTAAATCGCTCCGTATAGATTGTTTTTCTGGTAGATAACTACCGCCATTTACATTTATAATATCGCTGGCTTGTTCTGGAACATAAATTGCGCAAGTGAATTCCACACAAATTGTAACAAGTATCCAAATATTTAAATTTTTGTCCATTTTTTAATATTTTCGGACACTTGAATGTTTTTGTCTATTAATAAATTCAAAATTTTGTCCGTTATTATCTCTTTTTATGGGTATGTATGCTTTTAATTGCTTTATTAGCACCACTTAAGTACTTAAGTGTTCGTTAATAAAAAGAAACTCAAACACACTTCCTACTCTTGATATAAATTAGTATTTCTTTAACAGAAAAAAACGTTTTTCCGACTTTCTTCTGTATGATGTAGTTTTCACGTTCACAAACAATAATAGACTGTCCCTGGTTATCATTCGATTGTTCATTTTATATATACGACAATGAGTACTTAAAAAATGTTTGCTGATTTTGTGGTGAGATTGGTGTTGTGTTCGATTTATTATACAATTTTTTCTTCGTTGCTCTCTGGTTTCTTTTTTTTTTTTGTAAAAACAAAAGCCGGTGTGTTAGCGAGGGTAGTTCCTAAATAACAGAATTTTAAAGTAAATCCTCGACATACAATAGAGGTCTTGGTAGAAATTCATAGTGAGCAGTACGCACAGTGTATGTATTTGAAGTAACTTTAAGACGACTTAATTCAAAATTTAATTCAAACTTGTATACACTGTTTCCCAAGAGAAACATTGATTGTCAAAGGTTGATTAAACCCAAGAATGATAGAAAAATTTCTATCATTGTTGATTAAAGCCAGCGATAACATTCTCATAAGAAAAGTTAGAAAGTCAGGGAAAGTATTACTAATGATAATTTTTTTGGGTAAATTTTTTTTTTTAGCAAAATCCCTACATATGTATGTATGTATGTATATATTTATATGCATATGTAAATAGACACAAATGTAATATGCAATGTAAAATGCAATTTTTATGCAATACATACATATGTACATACATAAGTAAATAAATACATTCTAGAAAGATTGAGATTATTTCTTGTTTACATCATAAATTTATGCGTCAGCTGTTGTTTTTTTATTGTTATTTAGGCTCATCACTGAGGGTATGACCCCTACTTATGCAATGTACTGCGGCAGAACTGGCTAAAGGGATAGGATAGAGAAGATAGATGAAATTTAGAAAGTTTTAATTTCTTATTGGCCTATTTGATTTGTATTACTAGTAAGAATTTTCCACTATGGAGAGTAAACATACCACTATTACAATTATTTGAATTTTAGAGCAGTGATTCAGCGATTCCAGCACAAAGTATACACATTATCTTTCTTAAGCTGAGTATTCCGTAGTTTTATTAATTGTTTTACTTCTTGGACGATTTTGCTAACCGATGGGAGGTTAAAGAACACAAAAAAAACGATTTAGGTAGTGAAAAATGAAAATTGTGAAAATGGTATTTATAAGTGAAGCTACTATGGATCAAAAGATGCAATAAACTTTAATCGTTTTTGAGTTAAACTGCTGTGAATATGTAGTTATTAGGACTGTTTCTTTACTCAACATTGGGTTCCCAATTTGCACGAAGAGCCCTCCCGTGTTCTAAAATTGGGCAAATGAGACTGATTTTGAGAGAGCAATGTGCTTCTTCTTCTTGCACAAGTTGTCCGTACTGTATTGTACATTTTACGCTTAAAACATATGACGCAGATGCGTCATGACTACAGATAGATAACTGTCAAATTTAATTAACAAAATAAAAGAAATCAATATTCTTTTTTATACAATTTGCAATACATTTTTCATTCTCAAGTGGTCAAAAGATACATTAGAAACAATTTGCATTTTTTACAGTAACTTTTTATTTTTTTTTAGAATTTTTACAAAAAATTATTAATTAAATTTAATACAAGAAAAGTTGTATACATACATATAAAATATAAAAACAAACAAAACAATGCAAGATGGACGTCAAGCAGCTCAATATCAGGAACATTTGCCAGAGCGACTGGCTGAGATGGAATTGAATCAAAGGCCACAGCCACCACAGAAACTTAATTTAAATCACTCCTTGTCAGCCAACAGAAGTAGCAGTACCGAGGAGACTGAGCCCGAAGCCAGGTATGAATGTGCAATTTGTATGAATTGGTTAAATGAACCAGTACTAACTTCCTGTGGTCATCGGTTTTGTAAATCCTGTCTTAATTCATGGCTGCGCAACCAAAGACAATGGTGTCCGATGGATAACAAAAAAATAGTGGCCGATAAGGATATATTTCCAGATAACTATACTCGTCGCGAAATTGACCAGATTAAATTGAAGTGCGAAAATGTTAAGGTTGGTTGCAATTATATAGCTTCACCGCTGGAAATGGAACGTCACAAACAGGAGTGCCCCTATCGAAGCGATGAAGGGCCTACTGAAGAAAGGTGCCCATTTGCCAATATTAAATGTGACTTTGTAGGCAGACCCGAAACCAATGCCTTGGAAATCCATTTAAAGGATGATATGCCGCATCATTTGCAACTAATGTTGAGAGCTTTGCAAAACACAGCCATTTCCACATGGAATCCTCAAAAACAGCACAAGGTACAGGTTCAAACAAATGGACACAATGGCCGGGATACAGGTGGTGGAGGTGCTTTACCGCCTCCACCCCAATACGCCAATGGTAGCGAAGAACAATTAATACAGGCTATGTATCAACGGATAGTGGTTTTAGAGCAAAGGTCCCGTGAGCAAGATGTCAAAATTGAAAATCTTAACAAACAACTGGCAAACAATCGCAATCTAGTAGATGCCCGCTACAGCAGTGGTACGATAATATGGGAAATAATCAATTTCCATAATTTGGTAGATCATTTGCGTTCAAATACCAATAATTTAATATATTCTCGAGAATGTTATACCTCACCGTATGGCTATAAGTTTTGTGCTCGTCTTAATATACAACCAAAAAATCCCCACCTGCTTAGCCTACATGTGCATTTAATGCAATCAGAAAATGATATACATTTAGAATGGCCTTTCATAGGGCGCATAAAATTATGCATGGTCCATCCAAGAGATATGAAATTGTCACAACATGATACGATAATGACTAAACCAGAAATATTGGCTTTTCATCAGCCAAAGGAACGAATAAGTACTAGGGGTTTTGGCTTTCTAGAATATGCCAATATATCGGACATTGTAAAGAAAGGATTCTGTGAAGACGATAGTTTACTAATAAAAATACAAATTAATTTAGTTTAAAGACACCTAAGATTGAATTTAGAGCAGCTACAAAGTTTTCCTTTAAATCCAAGCAAGGAATTGAAGATTATTTTTAAATATGGAAATTAAAGGAAATTTAACAAAACTAAGTTTCCTTAAAAATCAAATATTATTTAGTTCTGAAACAAAGAATATTATCCTCAAAATCCAGTCATAACTGAAGCAATCCCCCTAAAATGTTTCCCACGCGTACGCAATTGCTTTCTTAACAATAAATCCATGAAAATTAAATGTATTGGAGTCTTCCCAGAATAACAAATAATTAAAAAAAAAAAAAAAATAATAATAAATAAATAAATATACAACATTATGGATATACAAACATAATCAAGGAGGAGGAATTGGTTCATTATGAAGAAACTAAAATTTTTTTACATAATTATTGAAAATTTATCTTTTTAATTCGAAATGAATTTTTTTAATAATATACATATGTACATACATACGAGTACATAAACACATACATATGGATGCATAAATATAACTACCATGCTGTATTCAAAAAAAAAAATATATGTACATATATATATATGTACATATATGTATATTACAGCGGAAGAGTTTAAATCAACTTAAAAGACTTAATTTAATGAGCCAAATTTATAGGAATATATCTTATTAGATAAAACAAATTTATTTTTTTTTTAATTAGGAAATTTTGAAAAATCTTGACAATGACAACTTCACATTTTTAAATATTTATGTGACATGGCAAACAGAGTAAAATGCACTATTTTCTATTATTTTAACACAAGCTAAAATAAATAAAAATACAAACATAATAATACACTCTAAATCTATTCTAAACTATAAAATTTCGAATAAAATTTATAAATAGAACATTTATTATCAGTTTAATACTTAAATGTTTATCTTAAAAATATTTGAATACCACCCCTTTTCACACGACATCAAATCTTGTAGTTTGATGAATATCTAGACGAAAAACAACTGATTTGTGACGCAATCAATCAACAACCTAATTAATGAATTTTATTTAATTATGAAGTAATTAAAAAATTTTTATTAGTGGCTTGAATAAATTATTTTTCGTTTAGAATTAATATTTTTTGTTCATTCGACGTACTGTCCAATTTCCTGGAACAACAGTAATACCTAAATTACCCTATGATAGTTACACTACAATAAGAATACATATTTTTTTAAAAATAAAGTATTAATCGATCAATTAAAAATGTTACGTCCATTTTTCTGATAATTATTGTTTTATATTTAATTAAAATGTTTTATTTTAATAACTTATCTATTAATACTAATAAAGACGAAGTTCAGCATTACGGAGCTATCCATATATTGGTCCTTTAATGCTGCTTCACAGTCATATCTCAATAAACTAAAAGCTCAAGTTGGTTTCTTAATACGTTTTTATTAAAAAAAAAATGTTCATAAACTTAGTTTAGTCTAGACCGCAGGTAATTAAAATCTTTATACATACTCGTAATTTTTTTAAATAAAATTTATATTATAATCAAGGCAAAGCAAGACAGGTAGTCTCGAAAATTCAGGTGATTATTTTCGCCCTTTCATTTGTGATCTAGTTGCAATGTCAAAGCTTTGTTGACACATTGTTCGCTACACTTTTTAACATCGCTAGTAGATGTTGACATTAGCTCTGCAAAATCAATTTATCTTTTTTCTGCATTTCATTAAACGAGGTGAAAGCAACAGCGATTTTGAAAATAATCTAACTTTCAAAATTTATGAAAACTTTTTTATTTAATTTTATATGTATGTACATACATATGGAATTTAAATCGAAATTTAAAATTTTGTGTACATATAATAGATATTGTATTTATTTACACTTTCTTTTTTACAACTACTTTCAATATTGTAAAAATGTTACTGCAATTAAATACGTACGTACTAACTGTAACGTTACTGTCTTTAATGCCTAATTTAAGATTCACTTTTTAAACCATATACTGGTCCAACATAGTACTTTCTTGTGTCATACTGACCTCTGTGCTA
Source organism: Lypha dubia (assembly GCA_947311025.1). Classification (NCBI taxonomy): domain Eukaryota; kingdom Metazoa; phylum Arthropoda; class Insecta; order Diptera; family Tachinidae; genus Lypha; species Lypha dubia. Next base: position 3,074,722 of record OX371262.1, on the reverse strand, counting down.
TTCGTCGTTTTACAAGGCGTCGTACACAATTGTGATGTGATTTTCCGTGTGTGAAATGGAGGTATCCAAAATCGACTCATTTGTTGTTTTCTCTAAGGCAGCATCGTGCGTACGCATGTGAGAATTAAGACCCCCTGACTGGGCAAAACCTTTGCCACATATCTTACAAACATGCTTGCGATCTTTTGAATGTATTAGTTTGTGTACGCGCAAGGCCTTTTTGCGCTGGAATGTTGAACCGCAGATATCACACTTAAATGGCCTTTCACTGCTGTGTGTTACAGCGTGCACATTAAGATCATGAAATGAAAAGAAACTTTTGCCGCAAACATCACATTTGGCAGGTCTCTCGCCGGTATGTCTTCTCATATGGGCTGTTAAGACCCCACGATCTCTACACCGTTTGCCACATATTTCGCATATTACAGGCATAAGACCTGTATGACAAATCATATGAGATTTAAGTTCCTTAGATGTGAAAAAGTCTTTACCACAATCTTTACACTTATGCGCTTTTATCCCCGTATGGCGTATTTTATGTCTCATCATATTTCCAGTCTGTGTGAAAACTTTGCCACATATATCACAAATTATGCCAGTATGTTTCCATTTATGACCTCGCAAATCTCGTTCGGATCGAAAAACTTCGTTGCACTGATCACATTTATGATCTGATTTTGGCTCCTTAGGTTTTTTTGGTGGTTTATTTGGATTATGGACACTGTAGTTGTGCTTTTTTAAACTACTCTTAGACTGATAAGAGCGCTTGCAAAGGTGACAGGGAAATGGAAGGTCATCTGTATGACTATCGTTCTCGTCAGGATCAGACTAGAAAATAGAGTGTTACAATTGAGTTGATTTGTAAATATTCTACACTGTGACAGATTTTAACTTGAAATTTAAAATCAATCCTCTTATTTCAGGGAAAATTTTAAGTACTTTTTTTAATTTGAAGAAAAAAACTTACATCTGTATCCGAAAGTTTATCGTCCAGTGACCAATCTCTATCCAAATCAACATCATCATTGTCGTAACCTTCTTTTAAAACTTCATCTTCCTTATTTAATTCTGTGTCGGTTTTACTTTCTTTCACATCATTACAGATTAGGCCAACAAAATTTTCTTCATTTTTGGTTTTCACTTCTTCTAAGCCACTTGTCTGCACCTTTCCCTTCTTAGAGTTTCTAGTATTTGGTTTATTCACTACAAATTCCACTGCCAGTTTCTCATCAATATCTGGTTCCATCTGAATATCTTCTCTTTCGTTGTCTCTCTTATTCCCTGCCTTTTCGGTGTCTCTTAAAAGTTGTTGCAAACTTTTATCATCCTCGTCAATATCATCTTCTTGTTTAATAGGATCATCTTCGGGATCTTCCTCCTTGATGGTCATGTTATCTATTAAGTTAGCATCTCTAGCCAGTTTAATCCTACGCTTCCGTTCTAATTCGTCCAGATTAATGATCTCTTCCTCCAAGGTAAGATGCTGCATCTGAAAGTGACATTGGAACTGATCCAGATGCATTTTAGCAGTACAAAGGCAGCAAATGACATTGTAAACTGCAGGTGAAATGCAGAAGATTTCACCACATTTAAAGTTGTGGAAAATATCACTACTTGGTTGAGCTACTTTTAACATTTTCGCGAAGGTATTGTATGGATTTGCATTAATTTTTCATTTGTTTATATAAAAAAAGAATTGTAGTCGACAAAATACCATAAAGATGTCACAAATTATAGTTGAGCAAGTGCTGCCTAGTTTTAATTTGTTGTCTTAAACCAAAACAGCGTTGCCGACTTTTTAAATAATTTTAAACCAGATCAATGTTTTTATTTTTTTTTGCCGGAATCGAACCGACAACCTCCGCTTTGTTCGAACTCTTTGTAAATAACTATTAAATATTAATTAAATTTTTAATTAATAGAAAAATTTCCGAAATATGCTGTTTTATAATATTTATTTTTTTTTAATTTATTCATTCTTACTTACGAAACCGAGCTTAAAAGCCATATTTGGTTTCACTAAAGCTACTACTTTGTTATTTCCATGGCACTGAATGTCAAAAAAATTTATCGAGGGGGATTAAGCTGTGTTCAGCATGCGAACATTATCAGCTGGACTACGGTGGTCACCTGATGGGTTACTCTGTAATTCGATTCGAAATAAAACTGTTCGAAATTTTATCCTATTTTTATATTGAAATTCCAAAGCTTTTACTTTCGATTCAAAATAAAGAGTAACTTCCTTAGTGTGAATATGTTTGAATGGGACAAAAGTATGTAATGATAATTTTGGTGTCATTAGTTTCAAATGACATTTTATTTTTTGAGTTATGATACAAATTTATTCATATACATACTACTTGTATTAACGATGAAATACAATTTCACAATTGCTTAAAAACTAATTATTTTTAATTTTTTTTTACGATAAAATTATTTTTTCTTATTACGTTTACGCTTTTTATCAGACCCATGGAGGCCCTTTTTCCGTGTTATGCAAACACGACAAAACCAGTCTTCATTGTCTTTGGGTGCCACAAATATGCCCACACAAACCCTTAAAAACAAAAATTTTCATTAACCAATAAAAATTATTCAATTAACTTAAATTTTAATACATACCAATGATACCAGGCATCACAACCATCGCAGCCAATCATAGGCGAGCCATCATCAACTTTGCCACAGGCGGGACAAATCCAAACACGATTACCCTCAGCATCCTTCATCACAGACAATAAAAAAAGAAGCACAAATATTTTATACAAATTTGTTTTCTTTGAATAGAAAAATAATGTTATGTTTCTTACGATATAGGAAGAAGGTCGACTTGTTTCTGTTATGAGCGTCAATGGACTTTGTCTATCTGAATTAGCATTCTTAGTTATGGTGTCGGTATGTGCAGCACTAAGGGCTGCGGTTGTCATATCGTGCTGTTTAGTTGTTTGTAACAGCTGATGTGGCAATAAAACCGAACTGGCTGATATGGTGCCACCAGAAAGCCAAGGACTTGGAGGAGGGACAATCATATTAGAATTGGATATAGAAGAGTTTTTGCTACTGTCTCCAATTTCCAACGAACTAACATTTGTGGCCGAAATATTGCTAATAGCGGTAGAAGAAATTGTTGCTGCATCACCACCTAAACATCAGAATTTAAATTTTGTACATATTATATCTCTATATTAACAATTGCTTATAAAAAGGTTTGACCCGAATATAAAAATAATTTCTCAAAAGTTCTCTGATTTTAATTAATTAATTTGTGTGATAGAAAATAAATACCCAGATTTAAAAATATTTCGGCGTAAGTCCATACATCGTTTTGTATTTGGGAATATTTGGCAATTCTGTTTTTTTTTCTGCAACAGAAGTACACTGCTTCTCTGAGGGATTTTGTAAACTTTGGAAAAACGAAGATAGATTAAAGGATTGAGGATATTTAATACAATATTTGTAATTTGTAAAAACTAAGATGGTTTACATTATAGGACATACAACATTTCAAAGCAAAACATTTGTAGAGATAAAATATATTTGAAAAGTGAAAACATATTTACAAAACATTTTCATATATGTAACGACGTAAGGACTTGCGTTAAACCATATTTAAATTGGCATATTATATTTTAAATTGTGTATATTGAAACCAAATTTACTATTTGAATATATAGAACACGTGTATCACGATTTTTATATTGATTTGTCAGCGTTTTCTGGTACCTAGTCAGCTTTTAAATACATACGGACTTTTCTTGTAAAATACCAAAAAATTGAGATACATACATACATACGTCTATATTAAACCACCGATATATAAAATTGAACTTAAATTAATTAAAATAAAAATAGAAATTAAATAACTCTATTTTTTTTTAATAAATAAATTCCTTCTTGTAACTAACAATAATCCATACTTACTTGTATTCAATTTGTGCTTGGGTGGTCTCGTTACTAATGGTGATATTCTGGCCAATTCTGGTGAAGGTTCTCGTTCACGCGGAGGTGTTGACGAGGGTTGCGGTTGTTGTTGAACTAAAGTAACATTTGCTAAAGCTGATACCGATGCTGATAAATTGATATTTTTATGAATATCTTCCTTGGGAGGCGTGGGTGAGTGCATGGAACCTAATTTTAAGGTTAATTTTGGTACTATTGAAGCTGGCGTTGAGGACCCAGTATTAACAGTTAGAGATGTTTGCTTATGATCAGTTACAGATGAAGTATCATAATTTAAAGCTGGTGATAATTTTTGTTTTTTCGGTTGTTCAATTACCAATGAAGTAGAAGGTGCAGCAGCATTACCATCTTTGTGTGCTGCTGCGGCTGCTGCGGCTGAAACAGATGGTTGCTGTGTGACACTGGGATTTTGGGGCTGTACTTCTTCCACAATCGATCTCTGTTTCTCCTTTTTCTTTTCTTTTTTAAGTTTTTTCAATAGATCCTTATCTTTTACTTTTTCTAACCCGCTGCTGCCAATGTGAGTCGCTAATATGGGTGCTGTCACATTCACTATGGGTTCTATAACAGCTAAAGATTCTTTTTCTTTAGACGTCGAGATTTGTGTCTGACTATTCAAATATTTCTCAGCCCTTTCTTTACTTTTATTTTTCTCTTTTTTATCTTTTTTCTTTTTGATTTTTCCATCCTTAAACTCTTTAATCTTTTTAAGCTTTTTATGCTCCTTGCGTTTCTTATGTAAATCAAATACCGCATTCGAACTACCAGTAGATATTGGAATGGCGGCGGTAATTGTTAGATTATCAAAAACGCTTGCTGTTGCAGATGTGGCAATAGCAGAGGGAGCTGTTGCTGTGTTCGAAAATTCTGTTTTATGCGAATGGAACGAAGGATTAGCATTTGCTGTCAAACTATTGAAGGGTATATTTTTCGATGAATACGCCAAACCAGTAGAAGTCAATGGTATTAAATCTGCGCCACCTGCTAATTTTCCCACACCTCCTGTAGGTACTGGACCAACGGCGCGTGCATCAATTTTATCTGTAGTTAGCAGGTTGACATTAATACTAGAAGATGTTTTTTTCACTTGTTTTTTAAGCTTTTTCAGTTCTTTATTAGACAAGTCAGTATCCATAGATTTTGGTAGCAAGTGTGAGTTAGCATTAACTACAAACATATCATCCATGCTAAAACTGCTGCTGTGAAGTGTTGCATGCTGTGGCAGAGGATTGTTAAGATGAGATACTATTGCAGGAGGATGTGGTTGATGTTGCTTATTTTCTTGTTTCACTGGTTGCTTTTGATTTGTTTCATCTGAATCATCGGATACTTCAATGGGTTCATTGTTCAAAGTGATGGGTGTTTTAATGCTCAATCCACCAGCAGCCATACCAGTAACGTTTGTATTGTATGTTGTTTTTTTGTTCATTGAAAAATCAAGCCCCGATTCCTGAGAGCTAGACAAAGATTTTGTGTGTTTATTAAAAGCCATTAAATCGATGGGACTCTCACACTTCTTCATTAGCTGCTCAAAAGTATTAAGCGACATTCCGCCAGGTGTTGACGGTATTGATTTGCCACTTAAACTGCCCACAACACTTTCTGGCGTATGAGCATCAACAATTTTCTTTAGCATATTATCCTGTGACAAATTAGTCGAATGTGAACTACGCGGTTTGGGCGTTTTAGGCAAATCATGTTCATTGATATACGTTGTAGGATCGTGCATATGTTTGCTACTGATGCTTATATTTGGATTTTGCTCACTTAGTTTTGCTATAAAATCTGGTACCAGAGGAGCTACATTGCAATAACTGCGTTCAGATGTTTGTAAGTTAGCTTCAACCTTATTTTTGTCTGTAGTTAAATCTTTTGATTCTGTAGACAAATGTTTTTAATTACATATTACTGAATTTGAACTATATATATATATTTTATAGAAAATAGCAAAGAAGATATATCGTCATATTCCGCTGCCAAATTACAGGCTCGCTTTAGAAAAAAATATTACTCACGCTCACGCAGCTTCACGTACACAAATTTATAACGAAAAATTATTCACGATCCCATATAAAAAACTAAAGGATTTGATTAAATGTCGATTGTGGATGATCGTGTAATTTTTGTAGTCAGAAATTTGTTTTAAACGTTTAAAAATTATTAGGAATAAATTGCCTAAATTCACCAATTTATCAAATTTTAACAAGTTAACAATTCTTTGTAAAATGCTGGATTGATTTATAGATCCAAGTAACCGAAATATATAGACTTTATTAAATTTAATTAAACTAAAATAAACAAACCTTGATTTATTGATGAATTTTCCGCTAATGTATGTTTAAGATTGTGAAAAGGATATAGGCCAGGCAATAGAGGATTTTTAGGATTATTAGGAAACGTTCCCAAGCCTGGTGTAGGAAAGAGTCCAGGTGTGGGTATTAAACCAGGACGAGGTGCAAATGGAAATTGTAACATAGATAACATGTTGGTTGGCAAATTAGGAAATGACGGACGATTTTGCAGCATAAACGGCTGTGCCAAACTATTTGCCATGACCTCAGCACCCGCGGTTAGCATACGTTTCGTATTCCCCGGTGATAACGAAGAATTGGGAAACATAGAAGGAGATTGTAATTTCTTGCCAGTTATTAAACTAGTATCAATTGTTAAATCCGATGGCAGGGTTGATGGAGCTGTTTTAAGTATTGTATCCATACGCATAAGCTTTTTATTAATTGATTGAACTTCTTCTGTAGTGGGTAGAGGCATGTGTGGATTTGTGAAATTAGTGGGCATGTTAGCCATGTTTTTATCGTTATTTAAAATATCTTGCTTAGATAATTTGTTCTTTTTCTTATGCTCTTTGCGGTCTTTCGCACTTGCCATGATCATCATTTGTTGATGCAAATGTTGTTTTTGGGCCCATTCCATAGGATTTAGCGGATTGCCAAAGAACTGAGCCATGTTATCAAATGACAAATTGCCCATGCCAGCTGCTGCAAATTCAGGTGGTAAATGAGGTGGCATTTGTGGGGTAAATATATTAGTATTATCCAGTTTCATCTTTTTACTGTTTTTCTTTAGAAGGCTATTGGGTAGTGCTCCAGGTATTTTTGGAGCGTTTTTGCTGCCCGGTTTACGTCCACGTTTTTTTGGTTTATTAACTAACTCCATCTCGGGAGGTTTTTCACCGAAAACACGATTCAGCATGCTTAAGTCAGTAGGTTGATTGGTATTTGCAATTGGCGCTAATGATTTGTCTTTAATGTCATCAACATTAATAAGACTGCTGTTGACAATACTGTTGCCAATGTTGTTTTCAGATAAAGGAGGAAACAAATTTCTGCCAGCAGGAGTTGTAGTTAAGGCGGAATTAGAGGGGCCAAGAGTTGGAGTGATAGTTGTGCCAGAAGGTAAATTTATAATGGGAGTTTCGCTCAGATTAGTTAAGCGCACTGGTGTCGGAGAATTCGATTTTGGAGTCTTCTGCTTTGAAATCTTTTTGAAAATGTTCAATTTAGAGCGATCTGGTTCGTTGGACAGTTTAAGGTTCTTGCCATCCGCAGCCATTGGCGGTTTAGCGGATACATCAATATCCACATTATTTGCTTCGTTTATAGCTAGAGTTTTACTGCCTTTCGATAACAAGACATCGGGCAAATTATTAAGGTTTGTGGAAGTTGTTGCTGCAGTGTTGTGCATCAAAGCCAACTTTGGTGACGAAATATTAATGATATCTTTACTTTCCACTTTAACTTTTTGCTCTTCCAAATCCAAGTTTAGGGGTTTGCTTACATATTCTGGCGTTTTTGTTGGAAATAACGGTACTAAAGGAGGTAAATGTTGTGAAGGTTTCTTCGAGTGTTTTTCCACCTCAGCTTTTTTTTGTTGCTTGGACTTTTTTTGCCTTTGTTTTGTTTGCTTGCGCATCAGCTTCTCCAGTTGTAACTTTTCTGGCCCCGGTGGCATACCCGCTACTATAGATGGGTTAATTGTTTTCGTCTTTTTATCCGGTCCCATTATATTACTCAATAGTTCGGGTGGTATTTTACCTTGTTTTGCCATTTTTTGTAACATTTTCATGTATTTCCTATGAGCCTTGTCAACTGCATCATTTTTGTTTATTTTATCGTTAAGTGGTTTGTTATGTTTTTCGTTAATTCCAGGTTGTCCCGATAGAGTAGGAACCTTTTGCTTTTTAGCCTTTTTTAACAGCATAGTAGCGGCATTTTGATGCATCATAAATGACTTTTTATTATAATTACCAGACGGCAGTTGATGAGGATCATTTGCAAAACCTTTGCCTGATGCTGGATTAAATAATTTATTCTTTTTACCATGCACTTCATGCATTAAATCCAATTTTTTATTTAAAATCGGTTGAGGTTCAAGATTTCGAGACAATAATTTTTTTGTGTCTTTGCTAATGGAAGGCATTACTTCCCGCTCTTTAACATCTTTTTCACATACAGACGATAATGATTCACCAGCAATTGGCATAGGGCTACCGTTGCCAGACCGTGAACTGGATTGAAGGAGAGGAGGTGGCGGCGGAGGTGGAGGAGGCGGTGGAGCATCCAAACCCAAAAGTTTATCTGTAAAAATATATTAACTTGCAATTTAAAAAACTGTTGATATGCAATAACTTTGTTTTGTTCTGTACCTATAATATCGGGCACAATAGCTTCTGGCATTTTGCCCTCTACAGCTGGTGATATATAACCTCCTGTGGTCATAACCACACTACTAACCTCCCTCGTAGGTCTTTCACCGTCTTCGTAGTTATTGGTCGGTTTAAATAATGACTGCAATGTAGTTTTGTCCAAAACGGCTGTAGCATTCAACGACTTGTTTGTTGTATCTGTCAATAATATTAACAAGTTAAAAATACTTTTGAACCTAATTTTAAACAATGAACCCACCATTATTAAAATCGCTGTTTGCGTTGTTAGCATTAGTTGCTAAGCCATCGTGAAATATTTTTGTGTCAGTTAAACTATTCGAGCTGATGGGCACTGGCATTTCGGGTGTTTGTATAATTTCCGGCGGTAACATGGGAGGCAAATGATCGTGGACATGTACGGGTCTAGTTAATACTTCTTTGCTACCCGGTTTTAAAAAATTCAAGGCAGAATCTTTACGAGCTGGAAATTTCGGTACTTCCAAGGCAAAGGGTACCGGCTCGACATTGTTTATGTAGTCCAACAATTCATTTAAATTTACATTTATGCTATTCAAGGTCAATGTAACATCATTTAGATTGGCCTCTGTACGGTTGTCTACCCGAAAATAAAACAAAGCGTCTTTAAAACGTAAAATTCATTTAATTGAATTTTCTCAACACTTACAATGTTCAACTTGCCGTCTTAGATCTCTTGTAAATTCTCTCATAAATTTATCCAATACATCTTGTAAAAGTTCTAGCGGTGCTGTTTGGGTTGCATTATAACCAATGGTTTGACAAATTTGTGCCACCGCAACACGTAGTAGCTCTTTCATATATTGATCACTCATTTGGAATGGGTTTTATTGTTTCCTTTTCAGTTTGTGTCACCTTTTCTTCGTTTGCAATTTTTTCACATATCAAATACCAAACAATTAAATAGTTTTTTTTTATTGCATGTATATTCACTTAATTATTAAATTCAGGTTAAACACATTTTAAAAACTGTGGTTTTTATTATTATTTTGCACAATTTTAAACAAAACTTTATTCTTTTTCTTAAATACAAAATAAAATTCGTGGAAATGCAATAATTTTGTGTACACTGAATCACGTCAATCGAAATACATATACATAAAAGTTCATAAATCTTGTAAGTATAATGTGGAGTAAAACACAATAATAGTTTTTGGGATGCCAGATATCAGTAAATAACATTGTGGGTTAATATTATTATAGCACTATCAGGGCTGCCAGACTCAAATTCCTTGGCAAAAATCTCCAAAATCGCTAAAGCAATTTTTTTGTTAGTTTGATAATCCCCCTTATCACGAGTGTCGTAGTCGTGACGAAATCTGTAAAATGTGGCAACGTTCGCTATATGTTTTACATGGGAGTCGTTAAAGTTCGACTACGACTACGACACTCGTGATAAGGCCTAATAATAAACTTTTTTAATATAAAAGTTTTTTTATACATCCAAAAAACAAATTTGTTCCTAATCGCTAAAATTTACCAAAAATGGAAAAAAAGCTGTTGATGATAAATAAAATGCTCTTAACACACCATCTACACGTGCCATAATTTGCCATGAAACATATGAATACCTTAAATTTCATACTTAAAAATACGATAATAAAACTAATCATATCTATTCCAGATTTGATTATTTTTATAAAATTCAAGAATTGTTTTTGCTCTTCATACATTTCTTAAATTAAATATACGTGAGAAATTTAACGCGTTTCTCTCTCACTTACCCCGTTAACGTTAAATTTATACGCACTTCTTATGCTGGGAACACAACTGGGACGAACGCCGAATTTCGTCTAACACGACGAATTCGTTGGAAAAAGTTCGTTGCGTAAATTCGTCGTGTGGCGCACAACTAGGACGAACAAACAACTGCTGTCATAATAATCCAAAAAATTGTGTGTATTTTTTATTACAAATTTGTTTTTATATACATACAAACATAACAACGATAGTGTTACCGTATAAAGAAAATACTTCCTTTATAAAATTAAACATTAAAAAAACTATTAAAAACAAATTTCATCATTAATAATTATGTATATTTAACTAAAATGCTCTATATCATAAAAAGAAGAACTTATTAAAGTAAAAATTAACATTATTTACTAATATATTTTAAAACTAAAAAAAACATGGTAACGCTGTACTGATTTCTTCGTCGTTCGTCGGCGTATGAAATAGAAATAAATCTATCAGAGAATTCGTCACGTACGACGAATTTCGTCGACGTCGGTGCTGTGTTCACTTTCATATGAATGCATGTGTTCTATTTTTGACGACGAATATTCGCAACGAAAAATTCGTCGTTCGTCCCAATTATGTTCCCTGCATTATTTGCAAATAAGAGTGGAAAGCGTTGCCGTATTACTTTTTTATTGTAACTTAAAATGTTTCGAAAACTATTTGCAAATAGCTTGTTATATGTGTGATGCTACCAGATGACTATACATATATTTACTGCGTGTCATTACAAAAAATATAACAATATATCTGAATGCTATTTGCGTATAAACAGTCAGTTAAGTTTTTGCAAATAGTTATATTTGCAAATAAGAAATGCGTATAAACGGGGTATATGCAAAGCAGTAAAATTTATTTGATAAACAAAAACAAATTTTTTAAATGTATTCAATTTTGTTTTTGTTTTCCATGTAAATTTTCACTTCTTCGACGCGTTTTCTGGAATAGACACCAATAAAATCGTAAATCGTCATTATGAAAAACTTGTTTTCAAAAAACGCCTAAGAACGACGCAAATTCGTCATGCCCTGCTTAAAACATGCAGAAAAATTGAGTAGTACGTGAACTGCCTATAAGAACTTGACAGCAACGCAATCAGGGCTGCCAAATTTTGGAAATAAAATCGTCAATTTATAAAAAAATCGTCACACCATAATCTTCTGTTTTATACAACAACCAATAGTATTTTATATAAATAAAACAATCTTTTATTTAAAAATTAAAATAATGGAAAAATCAACAATATTCTAAACATTTTTCGTTAAATTCAAAGCAAGATTTGCACATAAATTTTAATAGATTATACTATTATACAGTTTTTCATAAACTTGCAATTCATTTGTAAAGTCGAATTAATTTTTTTTAAATTATTCGATTTTTAGTATTTAGTGTAATCATATTTTTTTTTTCATAGTATCATACATATGTAAACCCTTTACTTGCCAGATTTAAATTTTTTAAAAAAAAAGCGATACCACACTTATATTTAAATATTTTTTTCTATGGAGATTGACATTTTACCACATGTAGAGGTTATGTTGAGTAGTGAAGTCAAAAAATCGCCAAAGTATAAGTTGCACTAAACAAAAATCGTCAATCGTCATTTTGTGAAATTCGCTCTAAAAAATCGTCAAAATGGCGTAAAATCGTCACGTTTAGCACCACTGAACGCAATTAACAAAAAAAAAAAAAAAAATACAACTATCTGGTAACAGTGATTGATTAAAATTGACATTTTTATAAACAAGGAAAACCAATAATCATTTTAGAAAATTTATAGAGAAATGAATGATGATAAACGAAATGATTTACAAATAACTTTACAAGGATACAAAAATGGAAACTGTTAAACTTGATTATATAGAACATAGTGAAACTCAAACGTGCTTTTTGGAAGAGAGTGATGTACAATGTGGTCATGTCTTCTACAACGAAATTACGCGGTTGCTGAAGTTTTATTGTACATATTGTCGGGAAACTTATGATAATATTGAGTATTTTTGCCAACATTTAAGTGATCATATAACTGAATCAAACGAAATTTATAATGAAGTAGAACCCGAACTTTTCAAAGAGCAGGACTTGGCTGTAGAGCTGGTTGCAGAAATTGATAGTAGTAAAGATACATCTTTAGTTCTGCTTGATAGAGATTATGATGAATTTGAAATAAATTCATATCCGTCCTCAGAAGCTAAAGATGAAAATATCGGAGAGTTCTTTATGTATGATCATCCGTTGGAGGAAATTTCTTTATCAAAAGAAAACATTTACAGCGAGAAAAATGTTGACAATTTAAATGATGAAGAACATTTTATAGACGAAATTGACGGTGCTGAAGACATGCCAGATGAAATCGAAAAGGAAATAGATGAAATTGAGGGCATGAATACAAATCGTGTAGTGCTTCAGGAAAGCTGCTCCTCTACAGAAATAAGTGATTATAATACAACACATATGCAAATAAGCGGAGAAACTAATAAACTAATCGATGACGTAAAAAACGGTAGCAGTTTTGAAGAATGTTTTATTAAGGAAACCAACATAGATAAAATTCGTTCGGAAGGCGTATGTATATTGAAAGAAAAAAATCATGACGGTCGCAAGCCATTGCAAAGAAAACGGGTAAGCGTTTTGCTGCAATAATTTTTTTCTTTACTTTTCAAACTTATTTAATTTTAATGATACAATAACTAAGCAAGTATTCAAGAATTATGCTATGCTATGCTGCATTCCATTGGCTGCTAAGACGACTCCATCAGTAGATCTTTCCCACGATGCCTTCAAAGGATTCAAACTTATTTACTTATAAACTCACTCCTAAGTTTATTTATTTATTTATTATTCATTTGTAATATTTGTAGCCTATTGGCCAATAATAATAATATAAGAGATTATATTGAATCTCATAGTTTTTAGAATCCTGTAATATATTATTATTGGCCAATAGGCTACAAATATTACAATTGAATAATAAATAAATAAATAAATAAAAATAAGTTGGAATTGTGAATTCTGAATTGTTATTATCAATTCAGACATTAGTTTGTATATAAGAAAGATCTGCTGATGCATGTTACTGTTAACTTAATAATTACTAATTCAAATCATTATAGATTAAAGTTAGCTTTGCTATTGCTTTTTTAAATTCTATTATAAAGGTTGTTTAAAAGTCTCAAATAAGCTCAACTTGTAAAAGCAAGATATGTTTGTGTGTGCTAAATCAACAAATAATCAAATTTAATCAAATTTAACTACTACATTATAAATAGTCCATATACAATCATCTACATATTATATACTCGTTCTTTAATAGCTTTTATTATTGTTTAGTCTAATATACAGGATTTGCTGCGCTTAAAACGGCGCCGAAAAAAGGTAACAACAGTTAAAGTAATAGCTGTAAAAAATCGTATTGCGGAACTTTATGAAAAAATACAAAATGAACAACAAAAATCGCAACAATTTTTTACCAAAGACTTTTCAAATGTACAACAAGAACAAGAAACACAAGATGCCATAGAAAGTTTAATAAAGGATGAAGTGAAAGCTGACAACAATATAAATATGATGGTTAAAAGCCACTCTCTTTCAGATAACAAAACTAACCAGTCAACGTCTGAAATTGCTAGGCAAATAATAGGAGAAACTCTCATAACATTAATTCCAGAAGGAACAAAAATTCCGGATAAAATGCCATCGCCTGTTAAAGAGCTCATGAGCAATGAGAAACTACCAATTACAAGCACTTCCAGTTACAATCATTATAAATCAGATGATAAAAAAGAGAAAAAAGCAATATGTCCAGCATGCGGAAAAATTTTTCGGAGTCATTTTAGTTTAACTATACACAAGCGCATACATTATCTTGAATCAGATAGTAGTGTAAAATTGGCTCACAAATGCTCGGATTGCGACCAGCTTTTTAATAAATTAAGTCAACTCAAACATCATGTAGAAACTGTACACTATCCAGAAGGTTTTATATGTAAAATATGCAACCGTCAACTAAGTAGTCTTTCTCTACTAGAAAGACATATGGTTAAAGTGCATTTAGATCGTCCTTTTAATTGCAAAATATGTAATAAAAATTTTTCCGATCCCCTCACTTTTGAGGAACATTTGGCATCACACAATTCAGGTGAAGTTTTTAAATGCACTACCTGCGGGCGCAAATATTCTACAGAGTACTTTTTGTTGGAACACATGCGCAACCACAAAGAACAAGTGCCTCAAACTTGTGTTGTATGTGGCAAGGTAACCTTGCGCATTACACAGCATATGAAAATACACACACCACGCCCCAAACGTTTACTTAGCTGTTCGGAGTGTGGCAAAGTATTTAATTTTAGTTCTGGCCTAAGCCATCACTTTAAGATAATGCATAAACTACCTAGACCGCCACCAAAACTGAAAAAAGAAATGCATGCCAACACATTCAAACGAAAACGACGATCTCGGACAAATGAACGCAGTATCAACAAAAAAAAACAGTTACCTAATTTGATACCAACAAAATCTACGTTCATTACTGATACTCAAAATTTCCCAGATAAAATTATTGAAGAACAAATTGAAATTTCTCATGAAGAGAATGGTACTGCAACAGCTATATCAAATATAGAAAGAAAGGAAATGGAAAATATAGAAGGACCAGGAAATGTACAAAATTCTAGTCATACATACAATTTATCAAATTCTCGTGACAGCAATCAGGTGATAATACAACATTTCGAACAGGATGATATCATTTACCATAAGGAGGAAGAGGCTAAAAGAGTAATAGTAGAATTAATACAAAATTCCACATATACCTCGTTTTTTCCCGATAATTTGTCTAGTGTTCTAGAGATAACACCGCCTATAGCCAGAGAAGAAACAATTTCCGCTGTAAATAGCATTGTACATGAAAATTA
Source organism: Lypha dubia (assembly GCA_947311025.1). Taxonomy (NCBI): domain Eukaryota; kingdom Metazoa; phylum Arthropoda; class Insecta; order Diptera; family Tachinidae; genus Lypha; species Lypha dubia. Next base: position 3,059,410 of record OX371262.1, on the reverse strand, counting down.
AATATTATTTCATAACTACATATTTATCAAATCAAGTAAAACTTTCATATTCAAATATCATCGATAACTGAATTTTAAAGAACTAAACCGTTTATATTCAAAATAAAATTGGTCAAGTTTGGTCAAGTAGAAATGTTATAAAAATTATGAAATGCGTAAGATTATATAAACTTACATGCGTGGAAGTTTTGCAAAGCTGAATAGAGCGGCAGGTATGCTTTCTACCGTAAAAATATTAATTCTATTTTATTCAAAATCTGCTTTTAAATACTTTTGAAACAATTTCAAGCTCTTGTATGATAAAATATTTAATTTACTTTATTAAACGAATTACACATTATTCCAATTATATAATTCCGCCTTTTTGTTAGAAATTCATAAAAAAAAACGAAATTTCAAAACCAATTTCATAACGTACATACTTAATTGATTTAATTTTTTTTTCAATGAGCTTCGCGAAATGTAATCTTACATTGCCGGTCCCGTTAAAATCCAAAACACGAGAGTTTGAAACACCATGTTGTTTTCTTCACACACGCAATTTTTTTTGACATCCAAGACTACTATAAAGGCGAATTAAAATCGCCTTGACTATTATTGTAAAAAGTTATCAGCTGTGCTATCAATTCGTATTGGCTTAATGTACTATTTAAAATTAATAAACCAAATTATAATAAAAAATATAACATCATTATGTTAAAACTTCAGCATACACTTAATTTAATACCGAAGACTAGAGCCAAATGTGGAGAAATATTTTGTCACAGTTTTAAAGAATTTACCATCTTTTGTACATTCTGCCAAATGAAAACCTTTCAATTTGATGACTTTCTCCTTCATATACAAAATGTACATTTGAAAAGTGATTTAGAAAAATCTCTGGACACAAAAGCAGAAAAGTGCAGCGACGTCTTGCAAGTGAGTGTCAAAAATGAAACAATTTCGCACAGAAAAGAGGGCGCATTGATGGACAATATTGGTCAGTCTTCATTGGAAAGCTTGGAAAAAGGTTTTAAAAATGAAGACGTTTTGGACGAAAGGGATAGCGTTTTGTGGGATGATGTCGAGAAGTCGTTATCAAGTTGCAGCGAAAATGATGATACCGATAGTTGGGAAGGAGAAAAGTTGGAAGTATTAAAGAAAATCCCTAAAACAAAAACACGATCTAAAAGAAAAAAAGATTCCCAGAATGTTCAACTAGCTGCTGAAGTGATTAAAAGCGAGGTGATCTATTATTTATTTAGATAACTATAAAATATTTGTTAAAACCTATTGACTAATGTGTAGTTAAGTGGCGTTTTACTAATTACTACACTATAAAAAAAAAACATTGATTTAATGAATTAAATAATATTACGATTCACACAGAACCCAAAAAATATTTATTTTATTTTTTAGCTAAATAAATGTCTTAAAGATGTTGGCGAAACTTTAACAAAGAAAAGCAAAATACCTGAATATACTTGTACCGAATGTCATGAAACATTTTTACAAAAAAAATATCTTGACCAACATGTCCGAGACCTGCATAATGGATACAAATGTGCTCAATGTGATAAACGTTTTAGTCGTACTTCTCACGTGGAGTATCATTTAAAAACACACACTACCGAAAAGAAGTTTATATGTCCAATGGAAAATTGCGGCCGAGGTTTTGTTGATGAAGACTATTTAAAGCGACATCTTGAGGTGCATACAATGGAGCGTAACTTTACATGTGAATATGAGAATTGTGGCAAAGCGTTTCAAACGCAAAGACGTCTAGCGTCCCATGAATATACCCACAGAATACCAAAGAAATTTGTGTGTGACATGTGTGGTTATAGTTGCCGATCCAATCCTCAACTTATAACCCATCAGCGTGTTCATACTGGTGAAAAACCATTCCCATGTGAAGTATGTAGCAAACCTTTCATATCGAAAATAGCTTTACAAGAACATATGATTTCGCATTCAGAAAAACGTCCTCATGTGTGTTCGATTTGTAATAGAGCCTTTGCTAATCGAAGAGTGTTGGTGCGTCATAGATATATACATTCCGATGAAAAAACTTTCAAATGCAAATTGTGTGAAAGTGCTTTTAAACATCCAAATTCTTTGCAGGGTCATATGCGTCATGTACATCGTGAACCCAAACTAAAGTCGACTTAACTGAGATTAATTATTCAAAAATGTACGTACCTATGTACATAGGTGTAGCATATATACATATGTACATGTCGATGGCTTAATAAAAAAAATGTATATCGTGTACTTAGAAGTTGATATGAAAAATTCAATTTCGATATTAAGCGATCGTTATACATATACATACATACATATGTACTTATAATATACAGATTTATATTTTGCTTATTTATTTGAATGTTTTTTTTTAAGCACTAGGTCTTTTTGTATATATATATTAAAACAAATTACGGCACTCAATACCGATCGAAATTTCAATACAATTTAAATGTAAATTTCGATCGATATCGAATGCCGTAATTTGGCCTGAAATAAAATTAAATGAAACAAAACATTCACATAATTAAAAAAAGAAATTCAAATAAAATAGTATGTATACGAATTTTGTTTTTTTAAATAAAAATTTTTTAAAACATTAACTGCCGATTTCACGATGTCGAAAGAATTTTGAATTTTATTTTCATTCGTACAAATACATTTGATACAATAACAAAATTTTAGAATTTGTTTTTGCTTCAAATGTAATTATGCGAATGAAAACATATGGAAATTTTCTTTCGACATAGTGAAATAGGCAGTAACATTCGTAAAACAAATTGTCGCGCTTTCGAACAAAGCTATTGTAATTCTCAATGCCTCCTTTAACAGCTGAATTTTGTTTATCAACAAACCTAGAGTTGCCTGAACGTGTCATTTGCTTTTCCTGTTATTGTGAATAGTTTTTAGACATTATTCGATTTCTTGGTAGATACACAAGGGTTAATTTTTCGTAAATAAATACAATTACAGGTTTGTTTCCTTGTATATAAAAATTTTAAAACACCTAGCAAAACAAGGAAAGTAGTTTTTATGTAAAATATGTTAAAATTATTGCCCTCATTTAATTTTAACTCTCAATCAAAAACTAAATGTGGCGAAATATTCTGTCACACCTCAACAGATTTTACAGTCTACTGTACTTTTTGTGAAATGAAATCCTTTTCCTTTGAGGATTTCCTATTGCATCTAAAAAGTTTGCATTTTGCAAAAGATTTTTGCAAATCTGAAACAACTTACGGTTCCAATTACTGTACTGGTTTTGCTAAGGATTCGATCAAGTTGGATCCAGAGGAGGACAATATATATGACAGCCTAATACAATCTTACGACGATGATGCTGATAAGGATGTGTTTGATCCAAATGACGGCAAAGTCTCTACTGATGATGATTTCTGCGATGATAGTTATGACGAACCTTTGGCCATATTAAAGAAGAAAGAACAATCGTCTAAGAGACGTAAAGTGCAAGACATCAAATGCTCTAAGAGTGAAGAAGATTTGACAAATTTTGAATCAGATGTGGAGTGTGGATTTCTGGTGTGTGAGCCTCCATAATTTAATTGATAAATAATTCTAAATAGGAACACTTTAATATATTTTATTTATTTATTTAGTCAACTGAAAGTAATAACGACTGCAACAAATGCGGAGAAGAATTTGCAACTACTGGCCAGCTTAAAGAACATTTTAATCGTATACACGATGACAAATCTTCAGAAACTTCCAACAAAAAAGAAAAGCGGCGTAAACAAATATCGTGCAATGAATGTGATCAAATATTTCCATATAAAAAGTCACTTTATAGTCATATTGTTGAATACCATTTGGGTTTCAAATGTTCGATGTGCGATAAACGTTTCAAACAGCTACAACAACGGGATAGGCATGAATTTTGTCATACCGCTAAAAGAGTCTTCACCTGCGATATCGAAGGGTGCGATAAAAGTTTTACTCATAAATACTACCTACAACGGCACATTGACAGCCACAATAAAGAGCGAAAGTTTCGATGTGATTATGAAAATTGCAATAAAGCTTTTCATACGCTGCGCTGTCTGAAAGCCCATAAAAATCGACATATTAAGCCGAAAAATCTTATATGCGACACCTGCGGCTATTCTTGCAGGGAATATGACAGACTTCGTATACACCAACGTGTTCATACTGGCGAAAAGCCGTATGCTTGTCACGAGTGTGACAAACGTTTTACAAGCAATGCCGCTCTTTTGGAACATTCGGTATCGCATACTGGTATCCGATCTCATGTTTGTATTAATTGTAATGCATCATTTACACGCCAGAAATCTTTGTATCAACATCGACAGAAATGTGTTGGTACTACTATGGAATTAACACAGAAATCTTAATTTTTAAAGAACTAAGTATTAACTCAAACAAGTAAAGCTTGCTGCACAGTAAAAATAACAATTAGAATTCAAGAAATGTAAAACTTTTAAATTATTAGATCATTTAAAAGTTATAACAAAACAACTACAATAATTTCGGCAAATATTGACATTAAATATTTCAGCATTATTACAAACCGTGGATATTCGTTCCCACGACAATCGGATCTTCGCTCCGGAACGACCCGAATCCAATTCGGCCAATGATTGTCAACTCAGCAACAGCTGTATCAGACGGAAGTTTTTTCCACAGGAAAGAACTCCCGTCGCTAACAGCATCAGAGCTGTTACAACAACAACAACCGTTGATATTAACTTTAATAAATTTGGTTAGGACTGAGAAAGGGTCTTTCCTGCGTGTATAATATTTGCCGTTAAAACCACACTTCCAATTTTTGATTTTTTTAATCAGTTCGCCTATTGATGTGCAATGTCTATATCATAACGGTTTTAACATTAAAAGTGGCTGTAGAAAGTTTGTTCGGCCAAAAATGGATGACATCTAATGAAGAATTTGTATGCTCGAAAAATAGAGTTCATTTCGGCAAAAACTTCCCGAGTTTCGTTATAATGTATAATTATTAGTTTAGTTTATGTATTTATATGTACTAATAAAATATTTTTATTAGAACCCTGAAAGAAGCGTGAAAATATACTACTGACAATGTTGATAGTACAACACCATTATTTTACTATTGACATTTCCTGCAGAGAAGTTCCACAAATTTAGATTTAAATTATAGAAATGTACCAGTGAAATTCTGGTTCAAATGTATCTATGGGAGAAAAATGTAGTAAATACCAAATTTCTAACGTTATCACCTGTCTTGAAATCGAAAACGTGAATTTTAAGCGATATGCGTTTTTAGAAAATGGGTAATAATATTTTATGCCATTTCTTTAAAGTTTACAAATTTATATGGCAATTCTTTTTTGTATGAGACAAAATATTGTGAATGAGTTTTTACCAGTCTGTAATAATTTTTCTTTACGTAGAACGTACGCATAAAGGGTTAATTATAAATAAAATTAACAAAATACAAAATATAATAAGCAAATTACAATAATGTTGAAACTTCAACAATTAGCTAATCTTGGTAATCAAGCTAAAGCAAAATGCGGAGAAATATTTTGCCACAGTTCCAGCGACTTTACCATCTACTGCACCTTTTGTGATATGAAAGCCTTTACATTCGAGGATTTCCTGTTGCATATACAAAATGTTCATTTCCAAAATAATATTTTAAAAACGGAGTCTATCACTAATGATTGTAGACAGTATTTAGAGGTAAATGTTAAGTCTGAAGGCCTAACAGACTCGATAGCAAGTGACCAGATACATAAAAGGGATGTGCCTTGGGATACTCTTGAGCATTCCTATGACGATGGAGATGATTTAGACCAAAATGATTTTGATAATGATAATGACGAGAGCTTTGATGAAGAAATTGTCACAGTATTGAAAAAACCGAAGAAAAAAGTTAGAACCAAAAGAGAAAAAGTAATAAAGCCGAAAAGTGATATCGAAAGTGATGATGTAGAGGATAACGATCACAGTTCTGACGAAGATTTCAAGCCCATGGTAAGAATATCATCTTTTTATAGTCCAACCTGTTTTAATATGCTACATTCTTAAAGTCAAATGATAAAATCTCCTCTGGTCCTAATGAAGAGAAGACAATTCAATGTCCAGAGTGCAGCAAAACTTTTAAAAATGTTGGACTGTTAAGCATACATATGAATCGTATGCACGATGAAAGAACAACGGATTATTTAGAGAAAAAAGAAGACAAGGAACAGTTATGTGCAGAATGCGAAGAAATATTTCCCAGTAAAAAACATTTAGACCGTCACGTTTGCGAAGATCATGGTGGCTATAAATGTGAACACTGTGACAAACGTTTCAAACAACGACATCAACGCAAAAGACATGAACAGTGTCACACAGCTGAAAGAGTTTTTGTTTGTAGTTTTCAGGGCTGCGGTAAAAGTTTTACTGAAAAATACTACCTTAAACGCCACGTTGATATTCACACCACAGAACGAAATTTCATTTGTGATTATGATAATTGCGGAAAGGCCTTCCACACACAAAGACGCTTGTCGGCTCACAAAAAAATTCACACAAAACCGAAAAATCTTGTATGTGACGCCTGTGGCTATACCTGCCGTGAAAATGAAACATTGCGAGTTCATCAACGTGTTCATACCGGGGAAAGACCTTATGCCTGCAAAGTATGCGATAAACGTTTTGTATCAAGCTCTGCCTTAGGCGAACACATGGCATCACATTCTAATACCCGTCCTCATGTATGTAAAGTTTGTAATGCGTCTTTTGCCCGTCAAAAAGCATTATACCATCATAGTTTTCTTCATTCAGATGTTAAGAAATTCCGCTGTAAAATATGCGGAAGTGCCTATAAGCAGGCGTCTGGGTTAGCCGGTCACGTTCGTAAACATCGCGAAGAAGGCATGATGTCTGTGCTACCTGAACGACCATCTAATTCATCGGCTGCTTCAGTGGCACCACCTCTTGGTGTGCCTCCTTCCTATTCATTCATGTCGTTTTAGTTTTCATAGTTACATTACCAAAATAAAATTTGTTGTAATACTTTGTAAATAGATATGATAGTTATATAGTATATAGGGGCTGTGCACATATTAAGTAACGCTTAACGGCGGGGGGTTAAAGATTTGTTACGGATTGGGAATTATGCATTGAAAAATTAGTAAAAAGCGTTACGATGGGTGAGGGGTGGGGAGGGGGGGCTATAAAATCTCTGAAAACAGCGTTACGTAATAATATGTGCACAGCCCCATAGTAGCATGCAGATTCTTGTGCGTATTCCTTTTTCATATTCTGACTTTTAACAAATAAAAGTTTGACAAATAATTTAAATTCATATGTATGTACATATATTGCTACCCTGCAGGAAATGTCGTTAGTGAAATTATACTGACTCGCTTTTGACTTTGTCACCAGTACTACTCTCTATTACCCCCCATACAATGCTTTGTGCTATAGACATTTAGCATGTGCTTGTCATTGAAAATGTACTAGTAACATTGAGAGTGTTGACTAGGTAGAGATTACGTAGTTCTAATGGGACCAAGTAGAGACATTCGAACCAGAAAATTACTAGTACACTTCTATAATTTTAGTCTATACCTGTTAAAGTAAACTAAAAAGTGTAGACGTATCGTTGACAATGTCATCAAGAAGTCAGCACTAGTCGTCAAATTGGTGACCTGTCAGCAATAAGCCCAGTAAGAAGTCACCAAACAAGTAGACAAAGAGGTGACTTGGAGACAATTGGCCCCGAGTTTACTACAGCGTATCTATATGACTACAATTACAGAGACTATAAGGGATTACTTGAAAAAAGAAAGATCTACGTATATTTCGCCCACAATGTGTATTTTACAGGTAGCACGCTTAAATGTCTTCATAACTAGATGAAGATTAATAAATTGAATGTATTTATTACTTTAAGATCTTTTACCATTTGGCCATATTAATATCTTACAGAATTTTTAAGTATCAAATAATTAGTTAATAAACTTTTAAAAATGCTATTGACTTCTACAAAAACTTCGTTTTTAAAATGTTATTAGAAGTAAAGTTGAAGTGCATTGTTAATGGAATAAATAAAGGATTAAGTTATGAATTTTAGTCGAACAGAATTATGGTTTAAATCAACGAAATTTATTAAGAAATTAAACGAATTTTATAATTATTATGTAATTACATATAGCCAGCTAAATATTGATTTCCCGCTATCTACTGTTATTTGCTATGTTTGTTATAATTAGGTCAAAACAATAGCAAGCCAATAATACATAAGAGCTAATTAGTTTAATAAGTAAATTGTAATATACGGTTAGTGCATATCCCTACTGCTTAACTTTTCTAATTATTTTTATAACTTCTGTACACCGTCCTTGTTGCTCTCGATGCCAACGAACATGTTGTGATAAGCCGGCCGATTGTTTATACGTTTTATTGCACAATTTACATCTATATTTATTATCAAACGCATGCAGAGCCTCATGATGGTATAATGCCTTCGAATCGATGAAATTTTCGGCACAAACAATACAACAATATTTCCGTTCTTCACTGTGTATTTCTCGATGTACTTTTAGCTGATAAGATGATGCAAAACCATTACCACATTGCTCACAACAATACGGTTTCTCGCCAGTATGTTTTCTCCTATGTACCGTTAGATTACATTTAATATGTGTATGATAACCACAATATTCGCATACATAGTTTTCGGTATTCAAATGGTAACGTCTTTTGTGCTCACTCAGACGTTTTGGATTTTTAAAAGTTCGTTCACAATCTTTTATAGAACAAGTAAATGTACCAGACCCGGGATTATGTGAGTACTGGTGATATTGCAACGTGCACTTTGTTTTATATGATTTATTGCAAATATTGCAGCAGAATTGTTGATTAGTTCCCTTAGTTGATGGCTAAAGATTGTTTAACAAACAGTTAAATTATACATATGTATGTATGCATGTACATATACATAAGTTAATAAAATCTTGCTTGCCATTTTCATTATTTTTAAAAAATTTCAGATAGCAAAAAAGCCCGGCATTCCTCGTGCAAAATATTTATACATTTGTTATAAATGTAATCACTGAACTAATTTGATGCCTTTTAAAAAATCTACATAGACCAAAAATTTAATCATTGATCGTTTAATTAATTTAATTATAAAAATCTAAATATACCTAACAGAAAGATATTTCTTTTTTTAACTAACTTTGTTTTTTCTTTTGGTCATCACAGCATCAAGTGCATAGATATTTATTTAATTATTTCGGTTTTGCATTAGGAATTGCTCGTTTAAGACACAATGACATTTATTTGCACAAACATTCATTTGTACATATGTATGTATGTATTTACATATACATATATGCATATAAATGTACAGTGTGGATCAATATTAGCCACATTCATCTCAATCATGTGCTTCCGCATACATAGTAATAATGCTTTTCCACGACTCTAATTCGAATATATTTTTATGCTTTCTTTAGCAGTGAGTTCGGTTCCTCGTGGAAATGCTATAATGGTATGAGATTTGGAATAATGGAATTGTTACCAGAGAATAGCTGTTGCCCACCAAATAATATAAAAAATTGCATAATTTAATTTTTTCTACCGTAAACCAAAAAATCAGGTCGTTGCACATTTTAGTCCAGTGTACAAACATAAACATAAATAATAAACATAAATTTCATGGAATTCATTATGTAATTGGATTAGGTGACAAATTACAATTTAAATATATATATGGTTTAGCTGATTAATTGGTTCTACATAAATCTGTATTCTATTTTATAGACCTTTTATATTATGTTGCAATTGGTGTATACATTGCTTGCTTGCTTAGTTAAAAATTTGTATTCTACTTTGGCTTTAGTTTCCGGACTGTGCACAGGATTATTATTTAGTTATTTTAACGTAATATAAATGTCAAAATGGCCAATATATTACAAGCAATTGATGATACAAGTATATCCCAGTTTCTTAAATATAAAAATGTATTTCATGACTTACCTTGGATATGACAACTTGTAGTTCATTTTAGTTTCAAGGCAAAGCATATTTCTTTAAATAATTGCAAATTTCTCCATTTGTATAATTAGGTGTGAGCATGCACCTGCATAAACATACATACATATACCACAGGCCGGGTAAGGGTAAACAAATTTTGGGTGTATCCGATAATTTTTATGATTAAAACGTTTTTTTCAACAACGATCAACGATTGTAAACGCAATATGTATATGTATCTATTTAAACACTCGTACTAGCAAAGAACATGATTCTAACCGCACCGGTTCCAAACAAACATGCTGATTGAATCAATCTTATATACATATGTATGTATGTATGTATTTATACATAAATATGTACATATCTTGTTTAAGATGGTTTTCCACTCGAATTTAATCCTTAGTTTTAAGGATATGCAATTATTTTTTGAATTTTTACGATTAATTAAAATTATATTATCACAAATACATATACACATGTAAATATTCGAGAAATTTATATAACATTTTTATTAACTTTACATACTTTCTTTCACCGGCACAAAATGTACACCAGAAATAACGGAAACTAGTCGCCAGACTTTTTTAGGGCTGCCAGACCATTTACTGTAATAAGTCTGGCAGTCGGGGCATTCTCTTTCTATCCTACCAAGTGGCATCATGTCTTTTCATTTACTATAATAACGGTACAATTATTTAAATTTTAAAATTAAATTCATACTTTTTTTTGGTTCATTATTATATTTTATTTTTATAATGTTATTCAATACAGAAAGAAACTAACTAAAACAATATTTACAAGGCATATGAAAAGAATGAGGAGGAGAAGAGCGCTAAAATTAAGAGATGCACTTACGGGTTTACCTGGATCAATTATACTCTGGTTATAGACTACTCAACTTGTTTCCTTTTTTTGAAATTCTTAACGTTTTGTGTTAATATTTTTCTAATTCTCATTTTTCCGCGAGAATTTTTATTGTACATAATTTTTGGTTCTAATTTTTTTGTAATTGGTGGTTTTTACTCATCCCTATGAAATACAAAAAACCTAACAGACATGTATTAATGGCCCTTCATATAGACTTCCGAATTTGAAAACTTCTCGAACATAACATAAAAATTAATGCAATAACTCTCAGTAGACTCCTCTCCCTATTGCCTTCAATCAGAATTTGTTCAACAACTTACTCTAAATTTGGTTCTTTTCGTTCTTTTTTTACTTGCACTGTAGCTGAGTAAGGCTTGTGAAGTTTTCGATGAGCCCGCAATCCTGCCCCCTGAGCAAATTCTTTTCCACACACATGACATTTATAATGTTTTTTATCTTCATGTATAAGTTTGTGATTGTTAAGATATCTGGTTGCAGTAAAGCCTTTGCCACATATATTACACAATATATCTCGCACATTTAGATGCGACTTAACGTGATCATTAAGAGTGTGCATATGATTAAAACCCATTTTACATATCTGACACTCGTACCGAAAACGATTTTCGTGGCGTCGCACGTGGTTATCATGATCACGACTTGTTCTGAAGCCAGTACCACATATTTGACACAGAAATGGTTTTTCTCCGGTATGATATGTTAAATGCCGGTCCAGTTCTGATTTCTTAGGATAACCTTTTCCACAGATATCACAGCGATGACTATTCTCACTTAGATGTCGTTTTACATGCGATATACATGTATCGAATTTTTTAAATGCCAGTTCACAAAGAGGGCACTTAAATGGCCTGGAATTAGTGTGTTCTGCAACATGTATATGATAGTTTTCATACTTTTTGATCATTTCATTACAATGCGGACACTTAAATGGTCCTTGGCAGTCACTTAGAAAGGCAAGATCATTGTAAAATTTGGATGAAGGAGAAAAATCACATTTTGCTAATTCACATTTCAATTGTAGTTCTTTATCTTTGGAATAAATGCGATTTATGTATTGTATATGATTTCTTAAGCGCTCGAAAGTTATGTCTATATTCCAGTTTGATTTTAGCTCTTCAATCATTTTGTTATATATTTCATCTCTTTTTGATGTTATACCAAAAAATACATTTTTTACTTGCCACAAATCTTCGAATTTTTTATAAAGTTCAATGAAAATTGGCAAATTTGATTCATTTATGTTTTTCTGAAAGATAATAAATAATATTATTTATAAGTATTTGATGGTACATGCATATATACACATCTATTATGAGTTTTTGGTATTATTTAATTAATAATCAATGAATCAATTTTAATTTTATATAATTTTACAACTTTTTTAACACGTAAATCCCAAGGCGAAAATATTTAATTGGCAGTATTTATAATGCAGAACAAAAAATAAACCACCCTTTTAAAAATATCAAATTTTATTCGAGCAAGTACTCAAGAATTTATGTTGATTTTTAAGTTTTTTTAAAAACTATTTTGCTTGTGCTTTAGTAATTTCGAGATCTTATTTGTGAGTTCATCATGAGTAGATGAGTTTTGAAACCTATCAAACATGATGGTAAAGATCTACTGATGAGTTAATATTTGGCTACCATTGAAATGCATATAGATTAGCTTGACTTGCTTGAATAAAATGTTATATTTGTAATTAGATATTTTTAATTTTATATGTTTTGCCAAATTCGGTTCCATGATGTTTTTATAAACTCACTACGACTGATCGCGTCTATCAATTATACATATCGTCAGCTAAAACGCAAACGGCCCTAACTAACAAAAAATCCAAAATCGGTTTTTTGTTTGATTCTGATGCATTGCATCAAAATCACAAAAAAATTTAGACTTGTCTGACCAAAATTAGCGGTTTTATTAACGAAAAACAAACGGCCCTATCACAAAAGCGTTTATTTGATAAACACAAAAAGACTTAAGTGAATGTTTTTATGCGCAACATTGAAAAATTACAAAAAAAAACGATAGATTTGACCGTTGAAGAAATTGTTTCTTAAAGGGAAATGAAATTAGCTACAGCTTAAGGCATTTTATTAAAAAAAATAATTATTTTAATTTACTTTTTGTGATGCAATATTAAAATAAATTAATATATAATAAAAAAATGTGTATAATTAAAATAAATGATAAAACTATTTTGCATTAAAGTGTAGATAGGGCCTTTGGTTTCAGAAAATTAAGGTAGAAAATAACTAACATAGCCATTCAAATATCACAAAATTTGATTTTATTCTGCGAGAAATTAATTTGTCACATCTTTTTTAATTATACTGGTGAAAATTGTGCTGATTGAAACTATACTTTTTGTTTAAAACAGTATTTTGCTTCTTCTGTAAAATTTCAAAAATGTTAGTTAGGGCCGTTTGCGTTTTAGCTGACGATATATGGAAAATTGTAAAAAATTTAAATTTTTACTTACAAAGCGTTTCTTTTTTATCTGAAAATAAAGTTAAAAAGAAAAATATATTTAATTTATTGCAGATAGGATAACAATTAATTTAGTAAAAACTGTTATTTGTTTATTCTTTACTTACTCTGTCTTTTGTCAATGATACGATGTTTTGCTCTAAATATTTCATATGATCATAATACCAGGGCATCGTATAATCTTCTCCATAGTGCTGTTTTTCAATTTCATAGGAACATTCAAATCGCATATTGTTAATGCGATTCTTAGCAAAATCCCAAGATATTTCAGAATCAAATTTATCGTTAATTTCAATTGCAATTGCTTCGTATCCTTTTTGAGAAATCGCTTCATTTCTACATTTTTCTTTAATGTCCCAAAGAAAAGGTTTTTTTTCAAACGCTTCCAACAATGCAATATTTAAATCCTTTTCCCCAGAATCAATAGCAAGATATTGAAGATCTCTATAGCCTTTTCTGCGTTTTTGCTTTTTTTGAAGACACTTTCTTATTTTCTTCGGTTGGTCTTTGATCTATAGAATACAATAATGAATTTAAAATGCATTCTTATAATATATATAAAAATTTATTTGAAATATTCTTAAGAATTTATGTTATGCATTTAACGATTAGATTATAGATTAGCTGGCCCACAACAAGTAAACACGATTTTTTAATAGATATACTTACATACATACATATATTAAACATTTGGTGATAAAGACAATAATATGAATGCATTAGACAACTTTTTGGAATTCTTTAACAAAATAGAAGGCTACCAGTTTATTTGTTATCTTTTTAAGGTTCGCCCAGAAGTCCAAACTATATAAGCTTGTAGATTCCACTTTAATTTATGCCAGAAAAGATGTTGTGTATAATGTTTTTGTCTATATACACATTTCTTTTTTACTTAATTGACCAAATTTGGACCCGAATGGACCCTAACCTTTTTAACATAACAAACAAATATTGTCTTTGCAGACCATTTATTTAATAATTAACTGTTATTTTTATCTTTATTGTTTTATTTTGCATATTTACCTCTGAATCATTATCAGTTGATTCATCTATTCTTTCTTCACAGGACGAACTGTCATCCTAGAAATATTTTAGTATTTAAAATACATACTATCTATCGCAAACATTAAAATTTCTTACTCCTTTTAGAGGCTTAAAATCTTCATCATTGTCATCACTACAACTTTCATTAATTTCTTCAACTTTAATATTCACATCAATATCGTCATCATCCTCATCCTCATCCTTCACTTGAACTTCTTCACTAAGTTTTCCATTTTCGGATATGTTCGCAAGTGCAGCTTTGGTTTCCAAAGGGTCGTCTTTTGCAATATCTTCCGGCATCGTTTTATTTTCTAATTGTAACATTTTATTATCGGTTGGTGTTTCGATTTTTATTTCAGGCTCATAAATCATTGGAATATCATCTGGTTCTTCTTCAAAATTTTGTAAATGCAACTCCTCTAGATGCATCGAAAATTTTTTCATTTGATCCCATGACGTCTCGCAAAATGTACAATGAAATGTATACGTTCTAGATTTTTTATTTTTCTTTTTTAAATTTATCAATATTTCACCGCACTTTTTCATTTTATCTGCACCCATTATAAAAAATTGTATATGGATGTTTTCTTCACAAAAGTAACTTTTTTATAACTTTATTTTTATTTTCTTTACGTAGGTATGTAAAAGGAAAGATGTTTCTCTTTTAATTGCGATAATTATACACACGTATGGAAAATATGGGCACATAAGAATAATAATACAACTCTGCAAAATTATTTTCATGATAAGGTATATTCATAACAGGTAGTATTGGTAGCTCAGGTGTTTATTTACACCATGGTAGTTCGACAACAACTACAATAATCCAAAAAACAACATGTATTTTGTTAGTGTAAAGTACTCGCTTTAGATCAAAATACACAAAAAAATTTAAAGCATTTTCTTACGTATGAGTACCATTATTTATGTACTCTCTTCAAACTATATCAGTTTGTATGAAAATTTGCTACAAAGCGAGCTCAGTCAGCTGTGCTAGTGAGCTCACCTGTTGGATACGCCTTGATTTACACCAAGTATTTATGACCCAGTTGCATTGAAAAAAGCCTTGGCGACACATTAATCATTTTTCTCTCAGTTTTTGTGTAAATTGGGGTGTTTAGTACGGAATTGGACCCATAGTTTATCAAAAGGCGAATTTTGAATGAATTCGCCATAAAATACTTTCTTTTGGCATAGTGAAAGTAGAAATGTCAAAATTTGTATATGTACACATGAAATTGTTATTGTACTTGTGTAGCATAACATATGTACAGTGAATTCGCCGTATCCCCTTATTTTTCTGCTGTGCTTGTAAAAATGTTTGTATCAAGGCAAATTCATTTGAATTGGTTTGTATTTTTATCGCGCCGTTGATTTTTGTTAAACTTTTATACTACGTTCACACGACAAGACGAAGCACTTGCTTCGCTTTCTGAAGCATGTTTATGAATCTGGCTAGACTCATGTACTTGCTTCGATTTGACAGTTCTCTTTTTAATTACAAATAAAATCTAAAATAGACAAAAAAAAAAAGTTAAAATTATTACGCATTTTTAAAAATGCACAAACATATTTTTTGTTTCCATTGTTGTTTTATCTTTAGTTTTAAATCAATTTTTCACTTTTAATTAAAGTTTTTGTTGTTTTTTTTTGCAGCTAGTTCAGATAAACTTCCGATAAAATTTAGAGAAGATAGCAATTTTTCATGCTTCACAAGTAGATTCAATATGAATCTACATGCTTCGCTCTCAAAATTTTGATGTTGCTTCGCTCATGATTGGGTTGTGAAGCATGAATAGAGAGCGAAGCATGTTCCGTGTGAACGTAGTATTAAACAGAACATGGACCATAGACGTGTCTATATGCCTTCATTTCATTTAATTTTTGAAGGACGAAAAACGAAGATTTCTAGCTAAGTAGAACCCAGCAAAGATTTTATTGTACACGGCTCAACTCATTTTTTAATATATAAAATCAATCAATCTATGTAATTTAAGAGATATAGTTGGTCTCGCGTTCCGATTGTGATACAATTTATAGCCGTTATGTGATTATGGTTATATATGTATGTATCTATGTAAGTAGATTTATTATGCAAACTTAATTTGATCTTCAGAACTGTTAAAAAAAATTATGTTGTACTAGTTAGTAGACGAATTAATCTCAAAACTTTCTGTTTTCAATTGCAGTCCAGGTGGTATTAAAGATGTCGGTATATTAAGAGTCTAAATAAAGAAACTGTATTAGTAATTTTTACAATTAGTACAACTTAAACAACCTTTCCAGGACAAGATGCTTCATATTGATGCTTAAAACTTTCCATTTCATAGATACATGTTGACAATGCAGTACGAAGTTCACACAATAGAACCATATCCGAGCGCAATTCATTAAAGGCATTGCAAATCTCTTCTGAAGGAGGAGGAGTAGGATCTGTGAGTAAATAATATTTAATTACGATTAATGTTAAATCGTTATTTTCATTTCAATTATCTTTACGTACCCACTTTAAATTCTTGTATAGATTGTTCAAGAGCCTTTACTTTACGTTGACCTATGTTTGCCGGTAACTTCATTTTTTGTGAACGTAGTGATACGCCAGTACCACGCAAATCGGAAAATTTAATACCACTTGTACCAACTTCAATAGCGTTTACAACAGAATCCACTTTCGATGGTCTTGGCTGATGATGTAATTTTTTTTTGTGCAATTTCTTTTCATACTTTCTAGCATTCTGAGCAATGACAGACGCATCACCCTGTTGATCAGCCTGAGATATAAGCTTTTGCAAATCTTGTGTCTTACGTTCTCGTTCTTTTTTCCGGGCTTCGATTTTTCTCAATTCATTGATAAGATTTTGTTCTTCCTTCACTTGCTGACTTGTTCGTTCGAAAAGTTTTTTAAGCTGCTCTTTGCGTCGCCGCTCATGGTCAATGTCGAAAATGAATGTTTTTTTGTCACCATTACTTGGCTTTGATTTGGCGAGTAATCCAACAACATCATAATAACGCTCTTTTAAGTCTTCAACGTTTTTGATACCAAATTGTGAACGATCCCAACGATCAGCCATTATAATAAATCGCAAATCGAAGCTATCAAATGAAAAGAAAAATTGTATTGCATAAATAAAATATAATAAAAAATCTTACCGATTAGCCAAGTCAAATAAATGATCGGTTTGCTCCTTGGACCATTTTTGTGGATTAGTTTGGAAATGTGTATTGTATTCGGCTACGGTATAACTCGGTATCTCCAATTGTTTGTTAAACTTTGCAAAAGGATATTCTTTAGGTTCATCCGAAATTCGCTTCCAATGATGAAAAACAGCTCCATCATTTCTTGCGGGATTACTAAAGGGGGCCCAATCCCATTTACGAACCTTTTTCATACCCAATCGTGCTTTTGCTTGTTTATAACCTGACCCTATTCCTAGGGCTGTATCAGTAGGCAATAAAGGTGGTGCATCCTTATTGTCATTGTATAGCAAAGCGAATACTTCGCGATGCATTCCCTCCGGACGTTTAGAGGATCCCTTTGATCTTTTAAAGGAAAATAAGTTAACATTTATTTAAATGCGTACATACATACATATATTTATTATTTTCTGTTTTACTTCTCAAAGTTTCTTTTCTTAGTGGATAGAAAAGAGTCCCTGGTTATTTCTGGAGTGTTTGGGCGCTCTATATCCAAAATATCTCTTACATCGGTAGTCATTTTTATTTTTGTATGTTTTTATTAATTGCAATTAGCTAAAATATTCATATATATGTACACTATCTCTTCTTATTTATCTTTATTTGCTGAACAGAGAAACATGCCGGCAATAATACAGCCGTCGCCGTTTTTTTAGGATACCGAGCTACCGCCGAAAATAATTGTAGATTTATTTTGCGACGTCGTTTTTCCTTAATTATTCAGTTTTGCATGTATTTTTTCCAATTTCAATTTTTCGTTACAGTCATAGTTGATTTTTGTAATTTAATCTGTAAATCTGCTTGAATGAATTATTTAAAAAAAAATATATATGTGTACATATACATACATATAGACAAATTTTTATTTCGTACAAATTATATTTAAAACAAATATAAAAATGTATTTTCAAGCCGCTATTTTTCAGTACTATGTTAATGTGTATGTTTTGTTACAGCTGTGTGTTAACATAAATAGACCTTAACATTATTATTAACACAACTGCTAAAATGTAGCTTAATGCATTGCTATAAATAACGGTTTTTAAATTTTTTAGGGGTTAAATATTTTGAAGTGGTTACTTAAAAGAATAAAATCAATATAACTTGATAAAACGGTTACCGTTAAAAGTCACATTGCGTTAAGCAACTACATATGTACATATGTATGTATGTACGTACATATGTAAGTACGCAAAAGAAAAATTTAACACTCATGACTGTTAAAAATGTTTCAAACATAATTCTACCCTGCTAAAAGGGGGTTATACAAAGGAATATAAAAACAGTGTTTACGGAAAATCAATATAGCATTAAATATTTAATATATTTTTAGCGAAATTACCCAATATAAATAATAAGAAATCAAAACGAATTCAGCAATAAATAAAAAATGAGTAAAAATTCTAAAAAGGTTAAAATAAATGTGAAAATTAATATAAATTGATATACTAAATAATCTGAATACATATATACATACATACATACGTATTTGCAAAAATCACATACATATGTACGTACATAGTACATAAGTACGTCTGTATATAAAAAAGTAAAGTAATTTTGTGTTAAGAGTAGGAATATGCATATTTAAAACGAAAAAATAGAATGGTATTAAAATTAAATAAAAATTTAATACATACATACATACATATGTATGTAAATAAAACCAATGGAAAGTTATAAGATTTTATGTTATAAATAATAATGCAAAATGCGTGTCATGTTTTTTAAATATACGAATAATCAATTTTATTATTTCTTTATTGGCGAAAAATTAACAGCTTATTCCCAACAGTAACTATGTATAACTAGTACTGCTTACATTCACACCCTTAATCAATGCAAATACGTTGGGTTAATATCAGTAAACCAGGACAAACACATACAAACAAGTACGTACAAAAATTCGACAATTTAACTAAACAATTTTAAATTCGCAAAAGAAAAAAAATACTTTTTGATTACGCATTAATTGCTCTATATATAATTGCAACTACTGTTAGTTTTGCCTTGAATTGATAAGAAAATAACTAACAATGCACATACATATGTATATATTCATGTTACAGTTACTTGCTGTTTGATTTATCGTCACACTGCCGATTAACTGTTATCGCTACGGAACATTGAGGTTTTGGACGTCAGGTTAACAACAACAGCAAGGCACATAACGGGGAGCTGTGTGAAAGCTCAAAGGAATGATTGATCCCAGCTCTAGTGAAGAAGAAGGTGATGAAGAATCAACACCACAAGCACCACCCAAAGGACGCTTAGGTGGAAGTTCGTTAACTAAACCGAAACCTGTAGTAAGTGCTGTCGATTCTAGTAGTAAGGCTAGCGGCGGAGCAGCTCGACAAAATGGTGATATTCCAAACAAAGCAGTTGGAGGTTCTATTTCCAGTGGGCCATCAGACGGTGAGAAACCTACATCACAATCGGCCGCCGCAAGTACTGTATCGAGTAAGAACGAGCTCACCGCAAATGATTCTGTAGCTGGAGCCGGTAGTACATCCCAGGAAACTTTAAATCAAAGCGCAGGTTCTTCATCTAAAGGAAATTCTCTGTCTCGGCCAATATCACCTTCGCCATCAGTAGCAAGCGATAAATATGAATCGGGAGCTGGTCAACCAAAGCAGGGTATTGAAGAAGAGGAACGGAAGAAACGTATCCAACTGTATGTTTTTGTTTCGCGTTGCATATCATATCCGTTTAATGCTAAACAACCTACCGACATGACAAAAAGACAACCCAAAGTTAACAAAACGCAACTGGATGCCATAACTCAGCGATTTCAATCTTTTCTTAAAGGAGAAACACAAATCATGGCCGATGAAGCGTTTCGTAATGCAGTACAAAGCTATCATGATGTTTTTTTGAAATCAGATCGTATATTGAAAATGGTCCAGCAGGGTTCATGTTCAATTCAGGACTTTACCGAGGTTTTTCGCAAAAATATTGAAAAACGCGTTCGTTCATTGCCTGAAATCGACGGTCTCAGCAAAGACACGGTACTTACCTCCTGGATGGCAAAGTTTGATGTGATACTGAAAGGTACGGGAGAGGAGGATTCAAAAAAACCAGCCCGCTTACAACAATCATTAAATAGTGAGCTCATACTTTCAAAAGAGCAACTGTACGATATGTTTCAGCAGATACTCAGTGTTAAGAAATTTGAACACCAAATATTATTCAATGCCTTAATGCTTGATTCGGCCGATGAGCAAGCCGCTGCAATAAGACGAGAATTAGATGGTCGTATGCAGCGTGTAAATGAAATGGAAAAGAATCGCAAACTTATGCCAAAATTTGTTTTAAAAGAAATGGAATCGCTTTATATTGAAGAATTGAAATCGTCAATCAATTTGTTGATGGCTAATTTAGAATCGTTGCCTGTTACCAAAGGTAATATGGACAGCAAATACGGCTTGCAAAAGCTGAAGCGGTACAATCATAGTACTCCTTCATTTCTGAAAATGATTTTACGTTCTCATGGCTCTCTTTCGAAATTGGAAGGGGATTCTGAAGAAGGTATTACACAACTCTCTAAACTGGATGTTGTATTGACTTTCCAACTAGAAGTAATCGTTATGGAAGTGAAGGGTCTTAAATCATTAGCTCAGAATCGAATTGTCTATTGTACAATGGAAGTTGAAAATGGTGAAAAATTACAAACAGATCAAGCTGAAGCCTCGAAACCAATGTGGGATACACAAGGTGATTTTACAACGACCCATCCTTTGCCCGTAGTTAAAGTTAAGCTGTACACAGAAAATCCCGGCATGCTAGCTTTGGAAGATAAAGAGCTGGGCAAGGTTATTATTAAACCCACACCTTTATCATCTAAAACTCCGGAATGGCACCGAATGACAGTGCCGAAAAATTTGCCCGATCAAGATTTACGTATTAAGATAGCATGCCGTCTTGAAAAGCCTCCTAACATGAAGCATTGTGGGCACCTATTCGCCATTGGAAAATCGGTGTGGAAAAAGTGGAAAAAACGTTATTTTGTACTAGTTCAAGTGTCACAATACACCTTCGCCATGTGTAGCTACAAGGAAAAAAAATCAGAACCAGCGGAAATGATGCAGTTGGATGGTTATACAGTTGATTATATCGAAGGTGCTAGTGCAAGTTTAATGTTTGGCACCGATTTAAATGGCGGACGATTTTTCTTCAATGCAGTAAGAGAAGGCGATAGCATTGCTTTCGCTTGTGATGACGAAAATGAATGCAGTTTATGGGTAATGGCCATGTATCGTGCCACTGGTCAGTCCCACAAACCTACGCCGCCAGTTACTCAGGATAAAAACTCGGCCATATCGAAGATTCAAGGTGATGCGGACAAGGCACGTAAGCACGGCATGGAAGATTACATTAGCGCCGATCCATGTACTTTAGATCATGCTGTGTTCTTCAAAATGCTGCAAAATCTCGCTTTAGAATATCGCCTTAATGATCAATACGCTTCCCTCGGTTGGTTTAGCCCCGGACAGGTGTTTGTATTAGATGAATATTGTGCACGTTATGGTGTTCGTGGCTGCTATAGACACCTGTGTTACCTCTCAGATTTGTTAGATCGGGCCGAAAAAGATTTTATGATTGATCCGACGCTCATACATTATTCGTTCGCCTTTTGTGCCAGCCATGTGCACGGTAATCGCCCTGACGGTGTTGGTAGTATAACGCACGAAGAGAAAGAAAAGTTTACAGAGATCAAAGAACGGTTAAGAGTTTTGCTAGAATATCAAATAACCAATTTTAGGTTCTGTTTTCCATTTGGTCGGCCCGAAGGTGCCCTCAAGGCCACGTTGTCTCTACTAGAACGTGTCCTGATGAAGGACATAGTCACGCCCGTGCCACCAGAAGAGGTTCGACAAATGATTAAGAAAAGTCTAGAGTCCGCCGCGTTGGTAAACTACACTCGCTTGTCTTCCGAAGCGAAAATTGAAGAAGATCTACGTGGCGAAGTAGCAGTGCCTCCGGCTAGAAAGCTTGAAGATTTGATACATTTAGCAGAACTATGCGTTGATTTACAGCAGCAAAATGAAGAACATTATGCTGAAGCTTTTGCTTGGTTCAGCGATTTGTTGGTAGAACATGCCGAAATATTTTGGTCCCTCTTTGCTGTTGATATGGACCGAGTTTTATCCGAACAACCACCTGATACCTGGGACTCTTTTCCTCTCTTCCAAATCCTGAACGACTATCTACGAGCTGACGATAATCTGCGCAACGGTCGTTTCCATCAGCATCTAAGAGACACTTTCGCGCCATTAGTTGTACGCTACGTAGACCTAATGGAGTCCTCAATAGCTCAATCCATCAATAAAGGGTTCGAAAAAGAACGCTGGGAAAGTAAGGGCAATGGTTGTGCTACATCGGAAGATCTTTTTTGGAAACTTGATGCCTTACAATCGTTTATACGTGATCTTCATTGGCCTGAACCAGAATTCCGCCAACATTTGGAACAGCGGCTTAAAATGATGGCCGCTGAGATGATCGAGCAATGCATTTCGCGAACAGATTCATCTTTTCAATCTTGGCTAAAGAAAAATATTGCATTCATATCGTCAACTGATTACATTGTGCCCTCGGAAATGTGCGCAATGGTTAATGTTATACTAAATGCAAAAAATCAGAGCTTCAAGCTAACAACCATCGACGGAATTGATTTGTATAAATTTCATGCTAAAATTGACGATCAACTCGATAAAGCGAATGTAGCGATGACACAAGGCCTAATTGGTAAACTTATGTCAGTGCTAGAGTCGACTTTGTCCAAATTGGCCCGTTACGACGAAGGAAGCCTCATTGGTTCCATACTCAGCTTTACAAATGTCTCCAGTTCGGGTAAAGATTTAGGTCAAAGCTATGTTATATTTTTCCGCAACAACATGGAACAAATCCGTGGCAAAATTGGTGACGATTTATGGTCATTGAATTTTTTTGAACAATGGTACACGCAACAAATTAATATGCTTTGCAATTGGCTTTCTGAGCGTCTGGATCACGCACTCCACTATGCTCAGGTTCAGGCATTATCTCATATTGTAAAAAAAATCTATTCGGATTTTGAACTTCAAGGCATGCTTGAGGAAAAGCTTAATTCTAAAGCATATCAAACTGTTGCTACGCGTATGGCTACAGAAGAAGCAACTTGTGCTCTAACCATGCCCGACGTAGCAGAAGGTGATGAAAACGCCGAGGATGGTAGAGATCTCGACGGCATTGAAGAGGAGGGTGCCGAAGAGGAGACCGCAACGCCACGCGTTAGAATGCCTCAGCCGAATCTTGTTTCAGCTCAGGCAGCAGCAGTTACCAACGTTGTGGCTGGACGTGTCGGAAATCTCCTCGGTAAAGGTATTGGTGGATTGAGCTCAAAGCTTGGTAGTAGTGGTTGGTTCTAATGCATAAACTACTGGTGGTTATGGTGATGTTTGTCGTCAACGGCAGCGTGCTGATTGATGGTGGTGGAGCTGAAGTTGTTTTCTTTTTTATTTTATCTTTTCTCTTTCTCACACCCCTTCTAATCTCCTCCTAAAGCTTAAGTTATAGTGTTAACAACAACATCAACAAAATACATATAGGCACATTTATGGAACAATATATTAACGAATAGATACAAAAAATTAAATTTTAATTATATCTAACATTATATTATACACATATTAAATATTATTATTAATAAAATTATTAATTAAATTATTATACTTAATTACAAAAACAATATAGTAAGAACATAAAATAATATGTATTGCATTTTGGTGGCAGATGTAGCAGTAGAAATAATTAATTTTTACTAGGCAAATTACTTACATACTTTTGAAAGAAACGTCAAAATATTACATAAATAACTAATATTTTATTAATAAATTATACCAAAGATTAAATAAAACAATGCTTATTCCGTAAAAATTTCCAATTATACATACTACTACTTATACAGTAAAGCAAAACACCACAAAAAATATTAATTAATGTTTTTGTTAAACTCAGTAATAAAAGAAAAAAAGTTGGAAAATTTTTGATTTCCTGTACTGGACAAGGTGGTCTCGAGAGCCACCATATTTGGTGGTGGTTTCGCTCACATTTGCCGCTTGTATTTTTTAGCTACTAGACTTCATACCAGTGTGAGTCAAATATTTTCCAAATTTTTATTTAGTTTTATTTACATATATGTAGGTATTTGTTTTCCCCAAAATACAAATTATGCATACCTTCTTCAGCTTTCCAACTTTTAGATTGCCAATCTTCATTGAACCAATAAAGAACTTCGCCTTTTGATAGCGATCTCGAAAAAGAGAGAGTGGTCTTCGCCAAGGCGAATTTATATTATTATTTTCTTTTGTATGTATGACTTTGCCCAAGACCATGGTGGAATAATAAGGTGCGCGTATCAACGCAACAACAAAATCGACATGCATTTTGTTTGTGTAAAATTCATTCAAAATTGTCAAAACAAAGCTGTATACATAACATACATAGTGGTTATGCAAAAACAAAAAGCATTACGTAAACAAAACGATTCATGATGGCGGCCAAAAATGTAAACAACTTTTGACAAGACCGAATTAACTTACCATATTTTTGCAGATTATTTAACGGTCAAAAAACAACCCTACAAAAAACCATATTCCTTCTTGCGCACACCTGATTATTCCACCATGGCCCAAGACTTTGCCTTGCTCTTCGCCATTGTATATTTAATATCCCAGAGTTCAAGGCGAATTTATTACCATATGGAAGCATCGGCGAATTCGGGAGAATTAATTATTAATTCGCCTTCCAAGCTGTTGTTGATATAATCTCGTGAAAATTAAACTTCTATGTGTTCTAGTATGTTTATTATATCATACTTCAGATTTCAAAACTTATTTTTCAGTTATGAATTTGCCTTCAGCTTGAGGCAACATGCCCAAGACCAATTCCTACAATTTGGACTCAAGAACACAGGTGATTATTCCCGCCCACTTTCGCCCCTCAGATGATAAAATAAATTTGTTAACGTTCAAGGGAAGCAGTTTTAAGGAAAATTAGGACCAAGGCGAATTTATTGCCAGGTGGATGCAGTGGCGAATTCGGGCGAATTAACCTGCAATGTCAAATATTGTTTACATTTTCTCGCGCCATTTAAAATTCTATGAGTTCTTGTGCATGATTTACGATTTCTTTAATTGTTCAGAGAAACATAATATTATTTTATATTAAAAGGCATTTTACAAGTGAAAAATAAAAAAAAAAATGAGAGTGTGCAGTGTGTGCAAAAAGAAATTTTTTAAGGGAAATGGAACTTTGTTCTGTGTTCCCAAAGACGATGAATTTCGCAACAAATGGAGTGAAAACTGTGGAGTTGAACTTTCAAAATTTGCAAAAGTTTGTAGTGACCACTTTTTACCTTCCAGCATAATTCATGTTGGAAAAAGACCGTCGCTCTTGCTGAATGCTGAACCTTTCAAAAAACAAGTTCCCGATCAAGGGGAGCAGTAAGTATTATTATTTTAATGTATAAAGTATGTAATTCCATATGCCACTATAAATATTTGAAGAATTCCGTGGTGGTTAGGCCAACAAATGGAAGAAGAATCTGTAATCTGTAATCTGAACAGCATTGTTGGCAATTTTTCAGTTGCAAAGTAAGTAGCTTATATACATACATACATATGTATATGTAAAGCCAAATTTATTTTAATATAATAATCCAAATTATCAAATTCTAGAAATGACAATGTAACATCAGTTAGTAGTTCATTGTGCACCTTTTTACCGGCTGTGCAAGAACTGCGCCAGGATAAAACAGAACAAGGTACACAAACGGAAGTTGAAAATGGAATAGGAACAACTCAGACTGAGTAAGTACAATGAAAATTGCAATTGTATTCCAGAAAACAGATTATTTAATTTGTGACTTTCTTGCATTTGCTCTCAAATCTTTTAAATTTAAGCAAGTTTTTGCAAATTTTCACCATTTTGACCATATCCAATGCCTTTTTTTTCATTTCTTAAAGTTTTCGCAATTTTTAATCAAAATTATGGCGAATTCTTCGAAACTTTTAATCATTATTGCGTTCTATAATATATTACATTTACCAAAGTTTTCTAAATTTTTCGCCATATGCGTATTTATTATATTTCTTAAAGTTTTAGCGATAATTTTGAACTTTTTAGCAATGTGCGTAATTTTTGCAAAGTTTTTGGCATTCTTGCATCTTTAAGGACCTTTAATCAAACATAAACTGAAATTTTAGCAGGGTTTTGCACTTTCTTAAATTTCCCGATTTTTTCCGAAAGCAAATAGCCATGGTGGAATTAATAAGGTGCGCTTATCAACGCAACAACAAAAAACGACATGCATTTTGTTTGTGTAAAAAAAAAACATGATATTGTCAAAAATAGCTGAAGTTTGTATGTATTTAGTGGTTATGCAGCAACAAAAAGCATAGCGTAAATAAAAATATTCATGATGGCGGCCAAAAATGTAAACAACTTTTGACAAGACCATGGGACTTACCATATTTATGCAGATTATTTAACGGTCAAAACACAACCCTACAAAAAATCATATTCCTTCTTGCGCGCACCTTATTAATTCCACCATGGATTAATTTTGTCCGATGCAAAAAATTTCAAGGCAAGGTTGCTGAATTTTATTTTGTTGTATCATAAAGAATATAGCTAAAGGGCTATATCATTACCATTCTTTGGTATGAATTTGCCTTGTGTCAGTTAATTAAATGGGTTCTTGCCTGGTACAAAAATATGTCGGTCAAACTTGTGTGCCTGCTGGGAAAAACATTGAAATATATTAGGCGAATTCGCCCTGCCTTTTACCTTAACTAAACGTACACTACCATAATAATTATTTTCAGTGCTAAAAATTATTTAGCTTACAGGATAAACATAAATACAACAAAATGCAAACTAAAGTCCAAAATATGCAAAATTACACCGGTTACATGAAATGTGGAGAAATTTTAAGACCACCTTACGAAAGCTATCAGCGCCCATATGTCTTAAAATGTTTTCATTGCAAGGAAATATATTTATTATTTGAGGCATTCATATTTCACATCGAGGATCATTGTAGGAATGCAATTGCAGAAAGTGAAACCCATTCACATCTCCCGGAGGTTGCTCAAATTACTCCGTACAACACTATCCAGGGAGGAATGGAATCTGGCAATAAAATTAATGAAAATATTAAACTTGAACAAAATATTTGTTCTATGCAAACGGTAAGATGATACTAAAACTTGGATATATGTATGTACATATATACAGGGAGCATTTAGTTACATATATTTGGTATTACATAGACATACTTGTACATACATACATATATACTCCAAGGAAACTTCGATGTCGATTAAAATTTCTAAATCCTAGTTGAGTAATGTTTAACTTGAGTTATTATTAAGCTTAAACTAACTTTACTAACAGTCATCATATTCTACAAATAAATTTTAAGAACAAAATAGTTATATATGTACATATATGTATATATAATAGAGTTACTGACATTTGGAAAATCGAATGTAAACGTGGAATAGATTTATATTGTTTCTAATTGCAATTTAGTGCAATAAAAAAACTTTGTTTAATATTTTAATCTGTATATGTACATATGTATTTCGAAACATATATAATTCATCTTCAGAATCCAATTTTCCATATTATTACAAATTATAATTTGTGTTAGTATTCGAAATGCTAATGCACAAAACTTTTTTTTTTTTGTATTCGCAGAAATGTCGGTTATTTTTTTTCATCTGTTTTTTCAGTTACTTTTATGTGAATTTTTTAAACAAAAATAAAAATATGGAAAGCTGTTCACCAAATTTAATGTTATTACTAACAAACGGTTTAAGATAAAATTATTTATTTATATTTATTTAAAGAAATAACATTTATAATTATAATATCTGATTGACCTTTAAGCAGGATCCCTTAATTGTCGTAAAAGCTGAAAATATATCTGAAGATGATGAATTCGTTTCAGTGAAGGAAGATATAAAACCACTTTGTTCAGACGATAATGATGAACCTAGTTCTATACCTGTTGAAGAACATTGTGATACCGATGATTCACTGGAAAGTTTGGATAATGCTGAAATAGAATCCCAAAGCAGTTATGATGATGTAGAAAATAGCTCGGATGGTTGCTTATCTGGCGATGAGGACGATCTTTATGAAATAACAGTGAGAAATTAAACTATTAATTTTTTTAATTTTATAAGAAACCCCACAATTTTCTTAAAACAATCGCTTATATATTTGTTTAAAAAATTTAGATTATTAAACAAGCAAAGAATGATTTAGGTTGCACCATTAAGCAATCAGTATTTATTAAAGAATTTCTAAAAACAAAAGAACATGTCGTCGGGGTCATTAAGGCGTATAAAAATCAGCCTTCTTTATGGAATAAAAATTTTCCATTTTTAAGACATAAAATAAAACGGCAAAATTGCTTGCAAAAAATTGCAGATGAACTTAATGTACAGCACGATTTGTCCATTACTTGGAATCAAGTTGCAACCGTTATTGTATATTTGTGTCGCCAGTATCGAGAAGATTTGAAAGGTGTCAAAGAAATCAAAGAGGGCGAGGAAAATTACATTCCATCATGGTTTTTTGAGGATTTAAATTTTTTAAAACCTTTTGTAGAAAACAATCCAATTGCAAAACTAGACTCGCATTTGCCGGATCTAATGCCAAATCAAATAATAGAAATATTAGAAATATACAAGGGGCTTCCTCACCTTTGGAATACTCAATTAATTGAACATTATTGCAAAAATAAAATATATGCTGCCAAGCAAGAAATGTTGCAACAACTAGAAACAAAAATGGGTTTAAAAATTACAGAAAATATATTGGATGATTATTTTCGCACAATAAATAATTGCTTTACACGAGCTAAACGTCACAAATTAGATGAAAAATGTAACAAAACTAATAGCGCATTAAATATGGAGGACAACATCCAGCAAGACTATTACGAGCACATGCTTTTCCTAATGGATCATGTAGGATCATTTAAGTGCTCAGAATGTCAACGATCTTTCAAGAGTCCACTGTACTTAAAAATACACCAAACTCAGGTTCATGGATCTGAACCACTTTCGTGTTCTCTATGCAAAAAATTATTTAAAACTGTCAATGCATTTACAAATCATGCAAAACGTCATATGAAAGATCTGAATCACGAATGCACAGAATGTGGAAAAAAATTTCTGCACTCAAATGAACTACGCATACATATGCGCAATCACACCGGAGCCAAACCCTTTTGTTGTGAAATATGTGGTGCTTCATTTCGGCACATTCAAAGTTTTAGCAGTCATCACAGGCGCCATATAAAAAAATATCTACACACCTGCGGAATCTGTGGTAAGGGCTTTTATTCTAAAGATCGATATAATGATCATATGAATTCACATTCCAATACTCGTAACGAAGTATGTAATGTATGTGGGAAAGCATTTATCACAAAGAGGTCACTGAAGCAGCATGAAGTAATTCATGATGATGTACGGAGACATGCCTGTAAATTATGTGGTAAAACATTCAAACATAAAACTGGAGTCAACCAGCACATGAGAACACACGGCGTATCTAGCAGTCAAGAAAAAAATTCTGCTAACAAGGAATAAATTTATTATTCATTAAAAGTAAATTCATTTAAATTTTACTTACATATATGAACATATGTACATACATATGTATATTGTTGCTGTTAAAACGAGTATATTATATATAACAATAAAATGTATTTATAAAGATATGCTAAATTATTTACATGCATATGTAATTACATATGTATGTATATACATACATACGTACATATGTATATTATATTTGGATTCTTTGATGTTATTTAAAACGGTCTAAAATGAGTTTTGAGTTAACTCAATTTTTGTCTCTTTGGTTCGCTGTCAATAACTTTCAATAATTTTCAATTACGATGAACTAGAGTTTTTGTATTAAGATCTCTTTCCCTAAAATCAAAAAAAAATGTGATTAACAAATATCCAGCAAATGCAACCCAAAGTAAATTTATTTATTTATTTATTTAATAATATATCTTAAAAATAAATTTTCAAAATAAACAAAAGGCGCCGGGTGACTAGACCATATGCGCGCAAAAGTAAATTTATATCAAGCAAAGTAAATTTATATCAAGTATATGCAAGTAATCAGGTGATTCATTTTTTTCGCGTTTAGTTTTAATGTATGACTGTCAAAAGCTGTTTACAATTTTCGTACGTTATAGCCTTTTTCCACTAGCATACATTTTAGAGGAATGAATGGAATATGTTGAAAAAGTGAAACTTGCGTTTCCATTGGTATCATCTAACATCTACCATCTTCTCAGCTGTCAAAAATATAAAAATACTTACAGCATAATTTTTTGTGGAAAAAAATAAAAATAAAATTAAAATGGATTTTGAAGAAACATTAATAATAGCCTTTTTCCACTAGCATACATTTTAGAGGAATGAATGGAATATGTTGAAAATGTCAAATTGCATTTCCATTGGCAACATCTAACATCTACCAACTTCTCAGCTGTCAAATATATAAAAATACTTACAGCATAATTTTTTGTGGAAAAAAAATAAATGTTAAATTAAAATGAATTTTGAAGAAACATTAATAATTGGACTCGTTCATGCTTTACAAGAACAAACACAATTGTTAATGCAGAAAATTTGCGATCCATTATGAAAGATGAATATGAAGATAATTTATATATGTATGTCATTCATGTACATATGTCATTTATGTATGTCATTCACAAAAAATGAAACTATCAATATGTATGTATCTGTCATTTTGCTAGAGATGACATTAAAATTATCGGAAGATGTTGATTGGAACAAAATGATATAGGAACATCTTTTAAAGATGTAGAAAGATGTTGACTATTAGTACTGTGTATTTCTTATGGGAAGATGTTAACATCTTCTCAAATTGATGGTAGATGTTTAATGTTGCGTAGTGGAAAAAGGCTATAATGCTTCACAAGAACAAACAGAATTGTTAATGCAGTGTTCATGACATGAGAGTTCTTTCTTGTTCCTCTCAACTCTTCTATTTTGTCCTGCCACAAGTCCAGCAACATATTTTCAAAATCCTGGTTTCATACTATACGGAGACAGACCTGTGCTTTTCTTTACTAAAAACAAAAGTAAATTAGTATACTTATGTATGTACAACATATAAAGTTAAAAAAAAAATAAAAACTTACGTGTGCCACTCATTTCGATGTAAAATATTTTCCTTTTTTTTCGTACACAATTATGTATGTATGTCATTCACAAAAACTGAAACTATCAATATGTATGTATCTGTCATTTTGCTAGAGATGACATTAAAATTATCGGAAGATGTTGCTTGGAACAAAATGGTATAGGAACATCTTTTAAAGATGTAGAAAGATGTTGACTTTTAGTACTGTGTATTTCTTATGGGAAGATGTTAACATCTTCTCAAATTGATGGTAGATGTTAGATGTTGCGTAGTGGAAAAAGGCTATTATACATAATTCTACAAATTGTTTTTGTTTTCTTCATGTTGTTCTCATTTGTTTTTGACATTCATCCATTATTTTTACAAAAACAAAACGTCTGTTGTTTTTAGTTGTTGCACACTTGCATATACTTGATATAAATTTACTTGCAATTGCAATTCATTTTTACCAAATTAATTTGAATTGACTCAAATTTCATTCGATTCATTTTTTTGTGTCAAATTATTAATTCAAAATTTGCTAATTCAATGCATGAATGATTCGCGAATTAATTAAAAAATGAATGATTCATTTGCAGCTCTGGTAAGTAGGTAGCATCATAGTAAATTTATATCAAGTATATGCAAGTGTACAAGAACTAAAAACAACAGGCGTTTTGTTTTTGTAAAAATAATGGATGAATGTCAAAAACAGATGAGAACAACATGAAGAAAACAAAAATAATTTGTAGATTTATGTATAACAAAGCAAAACAAACCAAAATGGCGTACGAAAATTGTAAACAGATTTTGACAGTCATACATTACCACAAAACGCGAAAAAAATGCAATTAATTTTTACCAAATTCATTTGAATTGACTCAAATTTAATTCGATTCAGTTTTTTGTGTCAAAAAAATTAATTCAAAATTTGCTAATTAAACGAATTAAAATCAAAAAAGAATGATTCATTTACAGCTCTGCTTCTTACTACATAGGAAAAACTATTTGTTTGTTTATATTCGAAAAAAACAAAAGGTACACTTTTGTACTATACTGTAAAGTAATGACGTGTCTGAACATACCCTTTGCAAACATAAATTTTTATTTGTACACACAGTATAGTGTATTAATTTTTACTAATAGTAAGGAAAATTACAAAAAGAAAATTATGCAAACTTTAACTTATAATACGCCGAATTCTGGGGGCTATATAAGATGTGGTGAAATACTCAAGTCTGAAAACGGTTTTCAAGACCCATACATTCTTAGATGTGTACATTGTAAAGAAATTTATCTGCTGCTGGAATCATTTATATTTCACTTGAATGACAAGTGTAAAAAATCGGATACAGTCAACAAAAATATCCAAGAACATATGAATTATAGGTCCGACGAAGCGGAAGTTGTAAACGAACCTTTGGAATGTGAGGAACCGCCAGCAAAAATGGTAAGTACATATGGCAGCAATCAGGTAGAGCCAGGAAAAGTGCACACTAACTTTAGATTCCGGGTATTGACGGAGATATTTCGAAAATAAAAAATGCTCATGAAACAAGGGCGATGTTCGAAAGTTTCCTCTAAGATTAGAATAGGTCAAACTCTTTATTTTTACCCTAAGGGCTGTGCATATATTACGTAACGCTCAATGGGGGGGTGAAAAAAATCTCTGAAAACAGCGTTACGTAATATGTGCACAGCCCCCTAGTGCAGCATTTGTTTTATTCACTGAAATCTTATGGAATAAAAAAGAATTTCTCCTGAAATCTAATTCTCCAATAGTAATTATTTTGCAATATATGTATGTATATATTTCTATGTATTTATGCATACAAACATATATACGATGTTAAATCTCCTTGCTTCGCCTTAGAAAATAACACTAGGTGATGACCGGTTATGGAGAATATGCTTTGTATAAATATGTTTGTCTTGGGAAAAATTTCGAAACGATTCAAAATAGTTAAATATCGAATTACCCACTTAAAAATTTGAATCTCAAAGTAAATGACACACATATCGAAGAGGGGCTTAACCCCAATGGAATAAATTACTTAGGCATAATATTAGCATTGGTTTGGGTTTAGAGTTGGGTCATTGTTTGAAATGAACGTAGGGAGATTATATTAGAAAGAGATTAAAAGAAAAACATTTATTTCAAATAGTAATTGCACTATTCTCTTCTATCTTGACGTTAATTTGGTGTATACTGAAATTTAATAAGAATATGATAAGTAGATGTGCTAGATGTTATTTAAATTTCTTAAGACTCGGTGTACTGGAATTTTGAAAAAAATTTCTCGCAAGAATTAATATAAATATCGTCCGATAAACAAAACTAAAACTGTATTAACAATTATTATTATTGTTTGTATTATTTTTAGGAAGATCCTTTAATTGTAGTGAAAAGTGAAACCGATATTGACAGATTAATTATTAAAATAGAACCTAGTAGCTACGATGAAGGTACAGGTGATGAAATAGAAGCATCAACTGATTTAAATACAACAAAAACTTCAAATCAGGAAGATGATATTGAGGATGTTGAAACTTGCATAGAAAGTGAAGATGAATGCGAATCTCAACTAGCAGAAACGGATGAAGTTGAGGCAAGTTAAGATATACTCAGTCGCAACTTTTACGAAACAATTTAAAATCATTGATTTTACATATTTGGAATTTTTCTAGATCATACAGAAATCTTGTACACCCAATGGCCCATCATCGTCTTTTGTTAGTACTTTCATGAAGTCGGATGAACATTTAACGGTGTTAATTGCTGCTTTTAGAAATCAGCCACAATTGTGGAATAAGAGTTTGCCTCATTTTGGAAACAAACTAAAGAGGCGAGACTATATGATGAAAATTGCAGAAGATCTTAATCGAAATCACAATATTAATATCAATGGCAGCCAAGTATCAGCGGTTATTGTGCATTTATATAGAAA
The DNA here is from genome assembly GCA_947311025.1 of Lypha dubia. Classification (NCBI taxonomy): domain Eukaryota; kingdom Metazoa; phylum Arthropoda; class Insecta; order Diptera; family Tachinidae; genus Lypha; species Lypha dubia. Next base: position 3,024,617 of record OX371262.1, on the reverse strand, counting down.
GTATCGAGATCATTTACTTAAAGCTCAAGAAAATGATGATAGTAAGAGGCAATTATATGTGAAGCCTTGGTATCTGCGACAGCTAAATTTCATTGAGTCCTATTTACAAAATTATTCGTTGGAGATTTTAGATTCAAATCATCCTGCTTTGTCGCCAGAACAAATTGTGAAAATTCTTGAAATATATAAAAATCTGCCACACCTTTGGAATTCGAACCTTATTGAAAACCATTGTAGAAACAAACGTCATGAAAGTATTCTAGAGATGGTAAAGCAACTAGAAACTCACTTAAAGTTAGAAATTAATGAGAACTTATTGGAACAATATTTACGGACAATTCATAATAACTTTTCTCGAGAAAAACGACGAATAATTAATACAAAGAAATCGAACAACAAAGAGGACAAAATCGTACAAACTCATAGTGACTATTACGAGCATTTACAGTTTCTGTTTGATCATGTTCCTCCCTTCAAATGTTCGGTATGCGGAGGCGATTCTATAAGTCCATTACATTTTAAAATCCATACTTCCACACATGATGGGACAATGCCCTTTACGTGTTCCCAGTGCAATAGGACATTTAAGGGAGTTAATGTATATACAAGCCATGCAAAGCGTCACTTCGAGGATCTGAATTATATATGCAATGAATGTGGTAAGAAATTTGTTAACTATACTAATTTAAGATTGCATATGCGTATTCACACCGGTGATAAGCCTTATTGTTGTGAAATGTGTGGCGATTCTTTTCGATTTCAACAGACGTTAAATAATCATCGTAGACGACACGAAAAGCGATATTTACACACCTGTAAGATATGTTCCCAAGGTTTTTATTCGAAGATGAGGCATGATGATCACATGAATTCACATATGAACATACGATCACATGTATGTGATATATGCAATAAGGCTTTTATTACAAAACGGGCCCTAAAAAATCATAAAGTTGTTCATGAAGATGTTAGAAATTATGCTTGTAAGCTGTGTGGAAAGACTTTTAAACATAAAACTGGAGTAAATCAGCATATGAAAACCCATGATATTGCTACCAATGAGGAAAGGGTTGATGTTTAAACTAATTTACCATTGTTTATTTATACTAATAAAAACTAATAATTTGTAAAATAATAAAATTTGTCTAGCATAATGTCTAAGTATATTTCTTCTTGTTCATCGTATTAACGATACTAATTTCACGTATTGAAGTCAATAAAATCGACTATAAAAATAATTTAATTATTACCCGCAAATACACACAGCCGAATAAATAGAAAATAGTATATTAAAATCATAGCAGTATATTTTCTTATAATACCTAACTACCAGAGACGTCTGATGTGGCTAACAACTAAAGTATATAGGGGCTTTTTCAATTTTCAAATTCGCGCGCTGTAACTTTATTTTGAAAGTCTTCCAAAAGATGACAACCATCGTTGACGTTTCGTATTATTGTTTGATTTTGACAGCTGCTAGAGTCATGTGTGCATCCCAATTTATTTTATACTTTAGGGGCTGTGCACATATTACGTAACGCTCCACGGGGTGGGTGGGGTTAAAAATTTGTTACGGATTGAAAATTTTGTACTAAAAAATTAGTAAAAAGCTTTACGAGGGGCGGGGGGGAATTGCTGAATACAGCGTTACGTAATATGTTCACAGCCCCTTACTTACTAGTGTTCAAGGCGAGTTCATTACCATGGGGCCTTATTAGCTTACGTCATCACTGTCAAAAATTATTAAGTTGAGAAATTAGGAGAGTTTAGTTGCATTTGCTTCGACAGGTGGAGAAACTTAGCGGCGAATGTTATTGTTGTAGGGATAAGACCAAGGCGTACTCAGTAGTAGGGTGGTGTTATAAATATAGCTAAGCTACTTTTTTCTTGCATAATGGACCATGAGGCCCCCTGATAATGAATTCGCCTTGATAGTGCTAAGAACCTGCATTATCTTAACAGAATTGTTGGAAACCCTGTATCAGTGTGATAATACCGGTTTTGTTTTCTTCACTAGGGTACACATTGCAATTGTTTTAGTATTGCAGATATATTTTACAATAAAATGGAAACTAAATTACAATCAATTCAAGATTATGCTGGATACATTAAATGTGGTGAAATTTTAAAATCCCCATTGCAAAGCTATCAGAATTCATTAATCCTGAAGTGCATACAGTGTACGGATGTTCACTTTCTGTTGGAATCCTTTATAACACATATTCAAGAACATTTAAAGGATGTTTTGACATTCGATGGAAACGATATAAAAAGTCAATATGAAAATGCACATGAGCATGAAATGGAAAGTGAAGGAGTTGGTATTGATATCTCAGTAAAAATGGAAGAACTAGTAAGTAATTAATCAGTAATATGTAATAAATAACAGAAATCTAATCAGAGCCAAATCCTTTATATTTAAAAATATTAAGGACAAATAAAATTTCATAGTCTTGACCAGATTCAACCTATACATGAGTTGATATACATATCTTTGTGAACTCCTAATTTTGCAATTCAGTTCCTTAATTGAATAATAGAGCGATAAATGACCTAAAAGGCACTTATTACGGTTCCGTATTAAACCTTTTGTTTCATAGTTATGTTCTTTGTAAATTTTATAAAAAAAATCGGGTGACCCGCGCTCATTAAAATTAAGTTAGAGTTTGTTCATATTTACTGATTGCTTTGTTTGTAAATATATTTATTAAACCAAATAAATTACTTATCCTCTTTAAGGAAGATCCACTTTTTCCAATTAAATCTGAAATTCGTGAAGAAAAGTTAAATGAATCATGCGAAAAAGATGAAACTAATTCACGCTGCTCTGCAATTTCTATTAAGGACTTTGATATGGATCAACTTGATGACTTTGATGATGCTTATGATACTCCTGATGAATTTCATCCTGATGAGTCTGAAACAGACGAAGACGAAGTAAAATAAAACATTCTCTTAATTCTTGAAATATATTAAGTTTGAACTGTTACATAAATATTTACATATATTTTAGATCATAAAAAAACCTAGAAGCAAAAGGAAGAAATCTGTTAAAGATGAAGAAAAATTTTGCGACACCGAAACAGATGAAGACGAGGTAAAATGAAAAATATTTCTTCATTATTGTTAGCATGTGTAACTAAATACTTAATTAATACCTATGTCCTTAAATCTTAAATTCCAGACATCAAAAGAAACGCCAAATAAAAGAAAAGTTAAATTGTCGCCAATTGTCGACGATTTTATGAAGTCTACCATACAAGTTTTAACCTTAATTGATCTTTACAAAAACCAACCCGATCTGTGGAACAAATTTTCCCCATTTTATAGACTACGAGACAAACGAAAGCAATCTTTTGAGGAAATCACACGGAATCTTAATGAGAAATTTTATTTAGGACTGACAATGAGTCAAACCGTGGAAATAACATCGTATATATGTGGAAAACATAGGGATGAATTTAAAAGGATTCAGGCCCAACAAGGAACAACGAAAAATGGAAAGAAAGGCAGCAAAAGAAAAGCGAAATATGAAAAAAAATCAGATAAAAAAATTAAACGTTCTTGGTTTTTCGATGATTTGAGTTTTTTGAGATCAAAGGTTGTTATTAGTTTGCAGCATTTAGATGCAAATCTACCTGATCTAACATCAGAACAAATTATAAATATATTGGAAATATATCAAGGCTTCCCTCATCTTTGGAATACATATCTTATTGAAAATATATGTTTAAATAAACGTCACGATGCTCTTGCTCAAATGCTAAACGTTTTGGAAACAAAGATGAATCTCAAGATAAATACAACTGCTTTAGAACAATATATTCGTACAATTCATAATTATTTTTCAAGGGAAAAAAGGGAGAGGTTAGAAGCTTCCACAGCCGATTCTATAAATAAAAATACATTTAACTATTACGAGCAGATGAATTTCTTAGAAGATCACGAAGGACCATTCAGATGCTCTGAATGTAATGGTTTATATACAAAGCCCTTGTGCTTTAGAGTTCATAAATCACAACATGATGGTACACTGCCCTTAACATGCTCTCAGTGTAAGCAGGAATTTAAAAGTGTTGCTTCTTATACAACACATGCCAAACGCCACTTAGAGGATCTTCAATTTGTTTGTAAAGAGTGCAATATGAAATTTCTTAGGCATTCCGATCTTAAAATACATTTGTTGACACATACTGATGCCCGACCGTATTGTTGCGAAATTTGTGGAGCATCCTATCGTCAGTCTAATAGTTTTAGAAAACACCAAAGGCGACATGAAAACCGATTTTCTCACACATGTCATATTTGTTCCAAGGGTTATTACACAAAATATCGTTATGTTGACCATATGAATTCACACATGAACATACGATCACATGTTTGTAAAATATGCGAAAAAGGATTTATAACTAGCAGAGCTTTAAAAACACATGCTGTTACCCACGAGGATGCGAGAAATCATGCATGCAATTTATGTGGTAAAACTTTTAAGCTTAAGATAGGAGTATTACAACACATGCGAACCCATGGAAGCAAAGTGGAGGCTGACGACAGAAGAAGAATTATTTAATCTTAAAAAAAATGGTTGAGTATTGAATTGTATGCACTTGGATTTTTTAACAAAAAAATTTGTCTCCAAAGAGTCGTAAAACAATTTTTAGTATATTTTCTATAAAACGGCAATGGTTGGTACATTATTTAGATTTCAATTCGATCATATGTCGTTTTTTTTAAGTACATATCGTCGTGTCTTAACCCGGTCAAATGGCCGGACATGTTCTTGTAGGGAAACTAATGTATACCAAGTTGATTAAATTTTGGCTGGTTCAATTGTAAAGTCTTTGCAATAGTACAACAAAAATGCCATAATGCGGAAGATGTGAAACAAACTCTATACCTATGTATAAAATTGTGTCCAATATATTTTTTATTTGAAATTTGGCATATTTACCATTCTTTAACGGTCAAAACACAACTCTACAAAAGAATGTGGAGATTTTCACAGACCATAGAAGATGATCGGAACACCCAACTTTGGCATATAAAAAACTTATGTGTGATTGCCAAATTACTATATAAAAACTAAATGAAATGTTTGAATGAAATAGAAAAAATACACAAATAGATAAGATTTGCGTTCTTGAGAATAACGCTAATTTAGCATTACTGTTTTTTGAACTCTCGATTCCAGTTTCATAGTTTTAGAACGCAGTACGCATGTGAAAATTATATACATAAAAATGACAATCCTGGGGGTTACTCTGTATTGCGATGCGAAAACAATGTAAATAAGATTGCTTTCGCATCGCAATGCAGAATAACACCCCTGGTTTTAGTGGTATTTGTTGCACCTCTGCGACCACTGTATAAATTAATACAATTAAATATGTTATTATCACTCAGTGATTAGTTTAATGTAAAGAAGAAATTCTAAACATTGCTGCGTTTTCACTGAACAGTCCCTGTTTTTTTTTTTGCATTAAAAAATTAGGGGATTGTGAAGTAAATAAAACAAAAATGGCCACAGAAATTCTCGATATGCAGGACTATTCTGGTTATATTAAATGTGGAGAAATCCTTAAGTCACCTTTACCAAATTATCAATATCCGTTTATTCTTAAATGTTACCAATGCGATAAAATAAATTTTGTCCTGGAATCTTTTGTAATACACATCCTAAATCATTGCATTGAGACTGTGGCATCAATAGAAAATTCCAAAAGTGATAATGAAGATGAAGTAGAGACCGTTGAGGATCCTATAATTAAAATAGAGCCTGTAAATATGGAAGTTGTAAGTAGCTTATTATATGTACACACATACTATATACATTTGTTGTATATTAGATTGTTTAATTTTCAACGACAGTTTATTTTTCACTGGTGTTCATGCAAAATAACAATTTTAGTTAATTATTATACTTATGTACTAATTATTATACTTATGTACATATATAAACATATATCGTTAACGGAAATCAAATAATATTTAACATCTCTGAAATTCGATATGGCTGGCATATAATAAATTATAATACAATAATTATTAAAATCTGTAAAGAGTAAATAAAAATGATTATAGCCTACTAATGAGCTGCCATTAGCACCCAACGAACTGCATTATATAAATGTAATGTACATAGAGATTAATTAATGTTTGCTTGTAAAATTATTATCTTAGGATGACCCTCTAATCGTCATTAAAGATGAAGATGTACACATAAAGAAAGAAGAGGAACGAAATAACATTAATACCTTGGAAGATTCTGATTACATAGATGATGATAATTCATGGAACTCGGATGATGAATATCTCTCAGCTGATACTGATGACGATGAAGTAAGTTTCAATTAAGATTTAAGTGAAAAATATAACGACATATACTCGTATTAGTATTAAGGTTGAAAAAAAAAATAATGCCGAAATTTTATCTTTCCACTGTAACAGAATTATATAATTCGGTGGAAAAAATGATAAAATTGCGGTCAATGTTTGGCCTAAATCAAGTTGTTACGAAACTGGATTTATAGATGTTCATAGCTAATTGTTATTTCTATAATATAATTATTTCAGATACTGATAGAAAATAAGCCACCAAAAAAGAAGAAAAAAAGTGCACTACCACCTACTGTTGAAAAATTCATTAAATCTAAAGAAAATATGAAAATATTAATAGAACTTTATAAAAATCAGCCAAACTTGTGGAACAAAAATTTACAGTTCTATCGTTTTAGAGATAAAAGGCAGGCATTTTTAGAAGAGACTGCTAAAGATTTGAATCATAAGATTAATACAACATATACTTGGAAAGAAGTATCGGATATTATATCATATATTTATAAAAAACACCGAGAAGATTTCAAAAGACTTCGTCTTTACGAAGAAGAAGAAGCTAAGGAGTCAAAAGAAATGAAATATAAACGTTGTTGGTTTTTTGATGATTTATATTTCCTAAGACCCAAAACGGAAATACAACTGCAGAAATTGGACACAAATCTGCCAGATTTAAATACAGAACAAGTTATTCAACTAATAGAAATATACAAAGATTATCCACATCTTTGGAATACAAATTTAGTTGAATATATATGCACTAATAAGCGTGATGAAGCTCAAGTTGAAATGTTGAAGTGCATAGAAAAGTGTATGAATATAAATATAAGCAAAAATACTTTAGAAGAATATTTGCATACGCTGCACTATTATTTTTCAAGAGAAAAACGTCTAAGAGAGAAAAATGTTGCATCTAGTGGCCTAAATTATGCGGAGGATTATTATGAGCATCTTCTATATTTATATCACCATGAAGCACCATTCAACTGCCCTGTTTGTAATCGAGTTTTCACAAAACCCTTAGGATATAGAGTTCATAAAGCCAGTCATGATGATTCAGTACCATTTGTATGTTCACAATGCGATAAAGAATTCAAAACTATTTCATCCTATACAGTTCATGCTAAACGACACTTTGCAGATCTTGAATTTGAGTGCCATGTCTGCAATAGAAAATTTGTTGCTTATGCAGATCTTAGAGTACATATATTAACTCACTCGGGCGACAGACCATACTGTTGTGAAATTTGTGGCACTTCTTATCGTCATGTTCAATGTTTCAAAAGACATCAGAGGCGTCATGAAAAACGTTATACCCATACATGTAATATTTGCTCTAAAGGATATTATTCTAAAGATCGTTATGATGATCATATGAACTCGCACATGAATATACGATCATATATTTGCCAATTGTGCGGAAAGGGATTTATTACCAAAAGGGCATTAAAGACACATTCTGTCACGCATGAGGATGCGAGAAATCATGCTTGCAAGTTATGCGGAAAAATGTTTAAACTTAAAATAGGTGTATTACAACACATGCGAACGCATGGCACCCGAGTTGAAACTGAGGATAAAAACTAAACCAAAATGGGCATTTGCATCTCTACCCTTGGTGTCAATTATCGTAAGTGATATTTATAAAAAATCGGAACTATGGTATTGGCCTATCGCCAGTTTGAAATTGTCGAAATTGTTTATAACTTTTAAATTACATGCAGTAATATTTAACGTACCTGCGTGTTCGTTTGTTTGTTTATATCAAGCCTTAAACGCAAGAAAATCGTAAGCTATTGCTTTCTGAAAATCGTCGTGTTTCGATTGATTTCGTCTAAAAATATGTTCAAGTATTGACAAAGAAAGCAATTTTAAGTTTTCTACTTATTGTTTAATTGAGCATTTACATACATACATACATAAAAATGCAGAAATTTTTTCAAAGATTTATTTTATACATGTATACATACATATGTAATTTGTGGTCCCTCTTTTTGAAATAATTTTTTAATTATTGTCCAGACAACGCTGAAATGAATTTACGACAGTATTTTATTTTTTTTTTTTAATATTCTAAAACTCTTTTAAAAACAATAAAAATTTAGTATATTTTAAACAAAATATAAAATACGAAAAGAAAAGTTTCTCGTTAAAAAAACAGATCAACTGAGAATTTTAATGATTTCCTCTTTCAGCATTTTAAGTGCAGTTAGAATAATTTTGTTGGGGTGTAGAAATTTTTTATTATTAATTTGAAATGTGGAAAGTAGAGTGGAGAAACAAATTTTTATACATAAATGTTATGCTTTTTTAATAAAATTAAATTTCTTAATACAAAAATATACAAAAATGTTCATTCATAATTGAATTCATATTTTTATTTAAGCTTTATTGTTTTTATACAATTATATTATTGAAGAAATATTTCAAATGGAATTTCTCCCAGTGCGATTTAAATAAACTCACAAATACATTCACATTTATAATCTACTGTCTTTACTGGGCGAACCTTCTTAAAATTCGTCGTAGATTTCGATTTTAACAACCGCTTGGCCAGTCTAATCTAAACCCTGTACTGCGGAAAAATCGCAGTCAAAGAAATGTGTCCGACATAAATGCCTAACTATCTGTTTGAATTGATTTCTAAAAGATTTGTTTGCGCTTAAAGCTTGACATAAACACGTTTTAATATTATAAAAAATTCTGAATTTTGCGCCTTACGATCATTTGGCGCCAAGGTACTGATATATACGGAAATCAAGTACATATACAGAAAAATAAAAAAATAAATTTATAAACTGTGTTGATACACAAAATTAAACTTCTTGCACGGGGTTGTTTTTGTGAATTTAACTGCGTTTTTTTATTTCTTTATTAATTTTTAGTGGTTTCTATAGATACACATTTTTTAGACAGTTGAATCGTTTAAATTGTGGATTGTGTAACAAGTTCACCTTATTTGAGAAATGACGTACATATGTACATATATAATTATGCAGCAAAATTATTGGATAGCTTAACTTCCCATGAGAAATGTTAATTGTGGAAAATATTACAAAAAATATTTTGTATGTGCAATTTTTTATGTGTTTTGTATTTTCTATTATGTTTAGGGGCAAATCTACTGGAATTTCCAAGTGTTCCAAGGGACACTACATATTTATTTAATTATAATGAGTCCAATATTGTGAATTTGCCTTGGTTGTACATATAGTATAGAATTCGCCTTGGTTGAAACAATTTTTTCAAATATTTGCCGAGTCTGAGAATGTGTTACTACTCTGATGTGAATGATTTAAAAAAGAAGAGAATCAAAACAATAAACACAAACACATATTGTATACACATCTGGATATTCAACTTAAATACGTACATTAATTTTTACATACCTACGTTTTATATATGTATATACATACATACCATAATTAATAAGCTTTGTGATTTGCTTTTCTAGAAAATATGTAAATGTTACAATTAGTAAAAACGTAAAATTTATTAAACACAAAATGCTGCAAGTTCAAGATTATACTGGATATATTAAATGTGGCGAAATCTTCAAATCGCCCTTACCATATAATCAATATCCCTTTATTCTGAAATGTATTCAATGCAATGAAATAAATTTCATATTGGAATCATTTGTAATACACATTCAGGAGCATTGCAAGAAGGTTGCTACAAAAAGAGAAAATAATGATATCAAGACAGCAATTGAGACTGAAACGCAGGGTAAATGTTTTGAAAAATCTCTAATTAATGTGGAGCCTATACTTATGGAAATGGTATGTAGTACATATTTATAATTAATACAGTTGGTAATTATATTAAGAAATTTAGTACAAAAATTACAAAGGAATCAGGATTGATAGGATTTAAATACAAAATTGGTATTGGTTTTTTTATTTTACGATACTGGCGGCGGTAACTCTCAATTGATCTAGACTATCACATAGGAGCTAACGCCAACCTGTGTCGTATTATTCAGTGCCACAGACACCTGTGTGAAACTTCTATTCTATAAAGAAGGCCGGAACAGTAAAAATGTTTCTTTGTTACAGGAAGACCCTTTAGTTGTCATCAAAAACGAGGAACTTGAAGAGTATACGCAGCAAGATGCTGATGATAATTGTTTCAACATGGAAGATAATGAAGACTTCGAAGAGAATTCGTGTGAATCTGATGAAGACTTTAATACTGATGATGATGAAACGGATGACGACGATGTAAGAAAAAAATTTTTGTTGTAGAATTTAACATTTTGAATGAATTATATTAAGAAATATTTAGTTTTTGAAACATGGTTCAAGATCTATTTGCAGATGAGTTGGCATTACCAAACAACAAAATGCAGCATATAGATTATCTTAACCATCATACTAATACATATTTTAAATGTGAAAGTTTGTACGTTTAGATGTTTCTTTTTCAGTATACATAGTAAAAAAATCGGCTCCATGAAAAATGGCCCCAATGAAAAATGGCCCCAAACCAAAAATGGCCCCAAACTTTTGTATTGAAAACAACAACACGAAATTTGGGGCCATTTTTCCTATTTTTTGGGGTCATTTTTTATTTTTAAGTTTGGGGCCATTTTCCCTAAAGTTTGGGGTCATTTTTCATTTTCGAGTTTGGGGCCATTTTTCATTTTTCGTTAATTGAAAAATGGCCCCAAACTCGAAAATGAAAAATGGCCCCAAACTTTAGGAAAAATGGCCCCAAACTTAAAAATAAAAAATGAAAAATGGCCCCAAAAAATAGGAAAAATGGCCCAAAGTTTGTGTAGTTGTTTTTGATACAAAAGTTTGGGGCCTTTTTTCATTTTTGGTTTGGGGCCATTTTTCATTTCACGAAAAATGAAAAATGGCCCCAAAATAGTGTGAATGATATAAATACCACAAAAAACTCTTTAACATCAAATAATGCGTTTTCAAAACATGTATTATTATTAAACGGCTACGTTGCTCGAAATTATATGGAGTAGAGTTACCTTGAGCCCCGCCGAGGAGCCTAGAATGCAAAAAGCCGTTAGTAAGCTGTGGGCGCTGTGAGCCAACATGGAGAAAAAAGTGGCTGCGCCCAACAATTGCCCAAATAATTTAATTCCCCAGATTTTCTGCATTGCATTGGGGTGCTAGATCACAATAAAATTAGGTACGTATGTAATGCAATGCAGAAAATCTTTACTAAATATCGCCGTGTCGGGAAATACCATGGTGGAGAAAATCCCTAAGCCCGGCCGTAGGCCGGCTATGCAAGGAATCTTTAGTAAGCAACTCAATTTTTTGAAAATAATCCAATATTTTAAAATATTTGAATTTTATTACTAAAGTTTTTCCGCGTAGCCGGCCTCCGGCCGGGCTTAGGGATTTTCTCCACCATGGTATTTCCCGACACGGCGATATTTAGTAAAGATTTTCTGCATTGCATTGGGGTGCTAGGGTGTAATGCAATGCAGAAAATCTTTACTAAATATCGCCGTGTCGGGAAATACCATGGTGGAGAAAATCCCTAAGCCCGGCCGTAGGCCAAATAATTTAAGTCCCCAGATTTGCTGCAGTGCATTGGGGTGCTACGTCAAAATGAAATTACTTACGTATGTAATGCAATGCAGAAAATCTTTACTAAATATCGCCGTGTCGGGAAATACCATGGTGGAGAAAATCCCTAAGCCCGGCCGTAGGCCGGCTATGCAAGGGATCTTTAGTAAGCAACTCAATTTTTTTGAAAATAATCCAATATTTTAAAATATTTGAATTTTATTACCAAAGTTTTTCCGCGTAGCAGGCCTCCGCGTAGCATTCCTCAAATAGGAAAAATGGCCCCAATGAAAAATGGCCCCAAACTGAAAAATGGCCCCAAACTTTTTACATTGAAAACAACAATAATTATTTTTGGGGCCATTTTTCCTATTTTTGGGGCCATTTTTCATTTTTGGTTTGGGGCCATTTTTCATTTTTCAGTTTGGGGCCATTTTTCATTTTTTAGTTTGGGGCCATTTTTCATTGGGGCCATTTTTCATGGAGCCAAAAAAATCAAAATTCTTTCGACATTTTGAAATCGGCAGTTAATTAAAAAAAAAATTGCACTGTCTATTTTTTAATTTTTTTACATACTCTTAAAACTTTTAATATTTCTGTTTAATTTTAGATAACACTTCTCCAAAGTAACAAGAAAAGAAAAAAAACTTTTAAAAGTACATTGCCATCAAACATTGAGAAATTCATAAAGTGTAAAGAAAATATGAGAAAATTAATAGAACTTTATAAAAATCAACCAAACTTGTGGAATAAAGATTTACCTTTTTATCGTTTCAAAGACAAACGGCAGTCGGCTTTAGAAGAAACTACTAAAGATTTGAATAACAAACTTAATTTGGAAATAACGTGGAAGCAAGTATCAGATATAATTTCTTATATTTATCGTAAACACCGCATAGATTTTAGAAGACTGCGACGCTACGAGGAAGAAAAACAGAACTCAAAAGTCAAGAAATATAAACGCTGTTGGTTTTTTGATGATTTAGATTTCTTGCGACCTAAACCAGTAATGCAACTAAAGAAATTGGATTCTAATTTGCCGGATTTAAATGATGAACAAGTTATTAAAATAATAGAAATATATAGAGAATTTCCACATCTTTGGAATTCAAATTTAATTGAATTTATATGTTCAAACAAACGACACGCCGCTCATAATGCAATGCTAAAGAGTTTAGAAACAAATTTGGACATAAAAATAAATGTTACCGCCCTGGAAGACTATTTACGTACGTTACATTATTATTTTTCGAGAGAAAAATGTCTGCGAAGGAAAAATATTGTCAATAGATGGAGAAATCGAACATCAGAAGATTATTATGAGCATTTGTTGTATTTGTATGATCATGAGGGACCTTTCAACTGTTCCGAATGTAAACGAGTTTTGGAAAAACCATTATTATTTAAAATTCATAAAGCCAGCCATGATGACTCAGTGCCATTTTTATGTTCGCAATGCAATAAAGTGTTTAAAACTATGCAGTCGTATACTGTTCATGCAAAACGTCACTTTGAAGATCTCGAGTATGCTTGCAATTTCTGCGATAAGAAATTCATAGCTTATGGTGTTTTAAAATTGCACTTAATAACACATACCGGTGACAGGCCGTACTGCTGTGAAATATGTGGTGCTTCTTATCGGCAAGTGCAATGCTTAAATAGACACAGGAGGCGACATGAAAAACGATATTCGCACGTATGCCAAATATGCTCCAAAGGATATTATTCCAAAAAGACTTACGAAGATCATATGAATTCGCATATGAATATACGATCACACATTTGTCAGTTGTGTGGCAAAGGATTCATTACAAGTAAAGCATTAAAGACACATGCTGTTACCCATGAAGATGCCAGAAATCATGCATGCAAGTTGTGTGGTAAAACGTTTAAGCTTAAAATTGGTGTATTACAGCACATGCGAACGCATGGCAAAAGACTTGAAATTGACAATAAAAATTGAGTAAACAGAAGATTTAAACGTGCATACAAGTGCAGCACAATTTGAATGTGTAATGAAATGTGAAACGTGTAATTTGCTATGGTGTACATGAAATTTTGCAAATAATATCAATATCAAGGAACCACAACTCTACATAAACTTGATAAAATTAAGCAAATACAGGCTTTTTGTTTGTTTAAAATAATTTTACTTTTGTCAAAAACAAGGCGTATGTATTAGTTCGCCTTTGGTCAAAAACGGTTCCGTAAAAGCTTGAAGAAAGTTGTTGAGAAGAAAATTATGTAAAGAAATTTTGACAATAGTCAATGAAAATATACGAAAAACCAAAACCCAGCATGCAATTGTATAAATATATGTATGTACTTAAATTTTCGGTATTTGTAAAGATTACTACATATGTATGCATGTACATATGTATGTATGTATTTCCAAATTTAAGAATATTAACAAAACTAGCTATAAGTTGATATTGTGTTTTTCTGAAAAAAAAAATTGGAAAATAAAACTAATTACTTTTCCCCAAATGGTGATATTAATTATGTTCGTTGGCTGCCGCCAATGCAATTTTTACTGTTAAGTATTTTTTATTTGGTTTTCTATATCGTTTTTTATCTAAAATATAAAATAAATTAATAAACAACACGTAGTAAACAATTCCGATGTGTATTCATGTAATTTTCATGCTTACATTGTATGTTGGCTGAATGGTATGAGTGTGCGATTACGAACACAAAGGAACTTTGTTCGATTCCCAGCGACAACACCTTAAACAGACGACTCTCTTATTAAATCAATCACAATAATTCGGTAAGAGAAAAATCACAATACATACTTCTGTTGTTATATTGTCATGTTAGTAACATTCTTACATGTTACAAGTAAGTATACTTCTATCGTACATTAACAAGTCGATGTAGCTGAGTGGCTGTGCAGCTGACTGTGATGCGTAAGAAACTGAGTTCGTTTCTGGTGGCTGGTTCATTAACATTTAAAAATGTAAATAAATTAGATTTGTTACTCTACGTCTGTGTGTGTGTTGTATTGTATGTAAATATGTATAAAATAATATTGTAAATATCCTTGTGCAAAAAATATGAGAATAAAATATATATGTCACTAAAATTGTTAATACACAAAATACGTCCCCGGAGAAAAAATAGCATGGGATAAAATAAATACACACACAACAAACTAAGGGGGAAAAGCACTTTTTTTGTTGTGTGACCCTGACGTGTAAGTATTTTTAGCAGAATTGGTCTAATTTCAAGCAAACTTCATTTTCAAGCCCAATTATGCAAATAACTGCTTGAAATGAGCCGTAATTGATCGGAAACAATGTTTATTTAGTACTTTCGGAAGCGTAGCGGCCCTTAGGGCACTATTTTGTCCCGTAACAAACATAATAGTTGCTTTTATCCGTGGATTTGTTCATACTGCATGTATGTATACATATTTAGTCAATAAACTATCAAATTTATTTATAAAAAGTAAAAAGGTATCAGCTCTTTCTTATTTTGCCCCTAAAGAAGACTATACACGTAAAGAACAAAAATAAGTACTTATTTGTCGTTATACCCACCTTAAACCCTATATGTACTTTAAACTGGGTCATAAGCTATCCAAGTTTTTGGTCGAAATTACGTTTATTTCTGGACAAAATAGTGCCCTAAGGGTCGCTACGCTTCCGATCAATAATTACAAGCAAATTGGGCTTGAAATGAAGTTTTTGGTTGAAATTAGACCAATTTTCTGCTAAATAATCACAACAAAATAAAGGACGCTTTTTTTTTCTCTCTTGTTTGTTTCTTATTCCATGCTATAGTGACGTGACGACGCGTGACGTATTTATTAAACACATTCATTTCTTTGCAATTTGAAATTTATTTTATTTACAAATTACATATACATTATGTAACACTGTTTTTACTTTATATACTTATATTTTTACATTTTATTTTACATACACATTTATATTTATTTAATTTTATTTTATATTACTTACATTTTTAAATGTTGATGACCGCTACCACAAATCGAACGCAGCACCCTTAGCATCACAGTCTGCTGCCCAGCCACTCAGCTACATCGACTTGATAATGTACAACAGAAGTATACGTACTTGTACCATGTATGCATGTTACTAACATGGCATTACCATACAACTCAAAAAGCCTAAAAGTATGCATCGTGATTTTTTTCTACACGAATTATTGTTATTGATTCAATAAAATTATATGTTTTAGTTGCTGCCGCTGGGAATCGAACATACTTCCTTCGGGTTAGTAATCGCACACTCATACTATTCAGCTAACTTACAATATAGGCATGAAAATTACATGAATTCACATCGGAATTGTTTACTACGTGTTTGTTTATTAATTGATTTTATATTTTACATAAACAACGATAAAGAAAACCAAATAAAAAATACTTAATACTGCTGTAATATTTCAATTAATTTATAGTTAGTTAGAATAAAGCTAGATATAAGTTGATATTGTGTTTTTCTGCAAAATATTTGAAGATTAAAAATATATCTAATCATTTTTTTCTAAATGGTGATTTTAATAATGTTCGTTCTTCTTCTTAGTGAGCATTCATTTTGTTTGTTGGCCGGCCACCACACAATTGTTAATGCAAATTGTTGTGAATTGTATGTGGTACGTTCAATGTGCAAACTGGTTTTTGTTCGAGCCAAAATTACAAGCTTACGCTTTTACCCATATCTCAGCCGCTATGCGAGATAATTAATTAAAATTTTGTATACTAAAGGAGAATAAAAGAAAAAAAAGAAAAATTATTTTTCTAATAAATTCTGAATTTTTACTTTTCGTATTACGGCTATATAAATTATTAAATGCGGATTATTTGCGCTCAGGTATGTTCAGTGTTAAACTGTTATATTTAAACACAGACATGTTATAGTTTGTTATTGTTTTCAATATGTAAACAAAGGATGTTTTCTACTTGGATCATAAAAATTAAAAAATAAACTTCTGTCTTAGAAATTATATCATTAAAATGGATTTAATGTCCAAAACAGGGGATTTGTCAATTGATAGATTTAATAAATGTGGAGAATTGTACAGATCGCCAATTGTAAGTGAGAAACAATACATCTTTCTATCATGCATTTATTGTAAAGATATATCTTGGGAGCTCGATACTTTCATGCAACATTTGAATAATGTTCATCATGCAATAGATGAAATTAGTTTGAATGTCAATAGAAAGAATGAGGTTGAAGCTTATTCTTCGAATAGTAAAAATTCCACAGAAACAAGAACAGAAATCGGTACAACGTCACCTCTGTCGTCAAATTGTGAAAACGTAAGACTGATTTCTGCAATTAAGCCAATATAATTTTATTGAAACTTTTTTAAAGGATCCTTTGGACGAAGAACATTGTGTTATTAAAATTGAGAATGCTGAATCATATGAGTTTGATGAAGTTAACAGGAAAACGGAGGATGAAATCATTACTAAACATAATAATAACTTCAATGAAATTTTTAATGTAAATAGCTTCGATTATAGCACAGAGAACAAAGAGTATAGCACTGATGGCGACTACGAGGTAAATACAAAAACAGCAATCTCTAATTATTTTCATATTTTTAGCAAATTTATCTCTTAAATAATAGTAGTACTTCTTTCACCGCAGTCCGGAGTCGATATAGTTTTAAGATCAAAAATTAAATATTTGTGTATAAAATTAGAATCTATTCTCACAACTTTCATATATGAATGTACATGTATACTTTATAGCCTGATAATGTCAGCACTGACGACGAAAATGAAAATTCTGATGAATATCTTACTGAACAACAATATGATCAAGATGACATCGGCCATGATGATGCAGAATTTATTATCTTTGACTCGAAACATGATGATAATAACAAAACCAGTCTAAAACGTTTTACAAAAAATCGTGATTTTATTAAAGCTATTATAAGTGCTTATCAGAAACAAAGCATATTGTGGGAGAAGGGTGATAAAAGTAAAAGAGGAACCACACTCGAAGAACAAGGAGCTCTTACAATTATATTAAATGATATCAATGAAAAATTTAAAATCAAAGCAACACAGCAACAAATTGAAAGTGTAATAAAACGGCTTAAAGTAAGATTTGCACATCATTTGCGATTAAGAGATAAAGGAGAATCGTGCAAACCTTTATGGTTCTTTGAACTACTATCGTTTTTAGAGACTGATTTAAAAAATAAATCGGTAGGAAAATTTAAAAACATTTGATATTTTTTAATTTTATCTGTTCTTTTCTTGATTATATTTTCCAGAAAAGTGACGCTTTCAAACGGTTATATGATAATCAACTAATTGCACTAATTAAACTTTTAAAAGAAAATGAATGCTTTTGGAACGAAAATAATATTTATCATACTTCAGTTATAAATAAGCAAGAAATATTAAAGGCTATAACCGCAGATTTTTCAACAATGTTTGATTTAAAACACTTTAATGTCGATGTTATGCAAAGCAGCATTGATGAAATAATAGAAATGGCTAGAGAAGAGAATGCTAGTAAGATACGACATTTAGAATGTTATGAAAATGATGATATGTACAAATCGAGCAATAAATTTTATAAAGAAATACAATTTCTGTTGCCGCATGTTGGCCCGTTTAAATGCAAATATTGCTCCAAATCGCTTAATGATATTTACGCCTATAAATTTCATATATCGAGACACGAGGGCACAAAACCCTTCAAATGCATGCAATGCCCTCGGGAATTAACCCATAAAAAAGATTTCGTGTATCATTTAAGGCGGCACACGAAAGAGTGTCCTTTCCTATGTAACACCTGTGACAAATCATTTCCAACCCAAAAAGAATGGCATCGACATGTTATAAAACACGGATCGAAACCGTATGTATGCGAACTCTGTGCCGATAGTTTTTATACTCTACACCAGCTAACGAATCACATGAAAAATCACAACAACATAAGGGATCATGTTTGTACCGAATGCGGTAAAGGGTTCACCCATCGCGGACTGCTGAGACAGCATTTGCAGACTCATAATAAAACCAAATGCATTTGCACACTTTGCTATAATATTTATTCGAATCCTCGTAGCTTGCGCAAACATTATGTAAGAGTGCACGAATCGGAACAACAGGAATCGGCCGCAGATAAGACACAGTATAATTGTCAAATATGTAAAATAAAATTTTCAACAATACAAGATGCTAAGCAACACCGAAAAGAACACAAACAAAGTAATCTGCCTGAACGGAAGCATGTATGTGATATATGCAATCGACATTTTGCTTATCCCCGAAATTTGGCTGACCATAAAAAGACCCATTCGAATATACGTGATCAAGTTTGCGACGTGTGTGGAAAGGCATTTACAAATGCCAATTTATTAAAACAACACAAAAATGTGCATAAAGGTGAAAAGTTTGTGTGTAAAGCTTGTGGAAAAGATTATGCACATTATCGTGGTCTATGTCGACATATTGGAAAAGTACATGGTACAAATATAAGAGATTTGGATGCTTTGATAGAAAATCAAAAAATGTCTGCATCTTTACAATAGTTTAAGCTGAAAGTGGTTCCAAGATTCTCTAATTTTTAGACTTTTTCGAAAATTGTCATTTAGGAGCTGTGTACATACATATTACGTCTGCACTGAAAATTGCGTAAAAAATATTTATGAAATGTGGGAGGGAGTACAAAATTTCCCAAAACAGGATTACGTAATATGTGTATGGCCCCTTAGTACAATAATTGAAAAAAAAATAAAATAAATAAATAAAACATTAAACAAAATATGTACATACCTTTTATTTATTAATTAATAAGTGACTCGGCAAATTACGTTTTGCTTGTACAGGGCCATCACAAAGGGACCGTAACTAACGGATCCACATGCGTTACTTCTTGAACTCTAACGGCCCTCGAAACCTACACCGCCATTTAGAATTTTACGGCTTTTCTCCTAAACTTTCGCGTTAATTTAAATCTGGTAAACTATTGCTCAAAATATATAAGTACATAAAAAAAATATGCTATTAAAAAATAAGTAAAAAAAGGTTAAATTAAATAAAAATATCAAATTCGTTACTCTATATACATACATACATAAGTATGTACTTATGTCGAATAGTTGCTTCGGTGAACAAAGATTTTCTGCATTTTGGCATCTTCTCAAAATCTTTTAAAAGATAGCAATATTGATCACATTTTATCAAAAATATAATCACAATTTAGGACTCAAAACTCGGAAGCAAAGGCTCGCCGACAATAATTGTAATTTTTTTTTCTTATTTTATTCATTTGTAATATTTGTAGCCTATTGGCCAATAATAATATATTACAGGATTCTAAAGCGGATAGATTTTTTTTTTTTGAGGAATGTAGTTAAACTAGAGTTAAGCCCATAATTTTATGTAATATTTTTTTTAAAAATAATCACTCAATATTAAGATTTTTGAATATGACCGTAATTATTTAAAATACCAATGATAAATGTTTCAAAAGGTTAGCAACCATTTATGTAGTATAAAAACAACTTTACTACTCCATGTTTTGAAATGATTATTGTATAACAGTTAAGAATTATATCTCACACTGAACGTACATAACAAGACAGAATAACAACAAAGTTTTGTTTTTCATATGAAGAAATTTTACAAACTAATTATTAAAAAAAATTATAAAATTTAAATATAAAAAATGAATGCATTAAGTTTATCGAGCTTTAATCCATATTCAAATTATAAAAAATGTGGTGAAATATTGAAGTCTCCAATAATTGGCGAAAAGCAATATGCTATGTTGTGTTTGCAATGCCATGAAATTTGTTTAAAATTTCAAACATTTATTATACACATAGAACAGGAACATGATAATTCATTTTTAGACGTTACAACTAAGAAGGAACATAAAAATTATAGTAGTGATGAAGATGACATGCTGCTCAGTGAGTATGGTAAAGTGGATAACGAAAACAATGAAGACAAAAAGGTGCATATGATCTTTGATAGTACATACATATTTTTCAAGTTGAAAATTTAAGACATGCCTATATAATTTGCGTTTAGGACATCCTTATGGATCCTTTACAAGAACCCGAGGTTTTGTTGGTTAAAAATCTTGCCACAAAAGAGAGGCAATGTAACGGAGAATCGAGCCAAAATGTTCAAGATTCGAAAAGAATATCTCAAAACAGAAAAATACCAGATAAATATGTTAAACAAGAGCCAGTGGATGCGGACAGTACGTTATGGAAAGATGGAATAACAAATGAAATTGAGGTCATTATTTGTGCTAAATTTACTCTATCCTTAATAATGTATTCATCTTTTTTCAAGTTTGTAAATTCCAATGATCAAAGTGACGAATATGAGTCAGATGTGGAAGGCTTAAAGGACAAAACGGAAAAGTTAACAAAAATTGATGACAACTATGATGATTTTGACGACGAGTATCTAAGAGATGACGTAGATGAAGATCAAGTGGAAGAATTTTTGGATGAAGTTAAAACACCACCGGCCAAGAAGTCTAAAGTGAAAATGGATGATGGTCTAGATATCGATGAGTTTATGCAAAACAAAATGAAAGTTGTATTGTTTATAGCATCGTATCAGAAACAAGATGAGCTATGGGACTCAACAAGACCACCAAAGTTAGTGAACCGATGTCGAAAAAAACGTGATGAATGTCTTAAAACCATATGTGATGAGTTGAACAAAATGCAAGTTCAAATGACCATTAAAGATGCAGAGAAATGCATTAAATATATGAGAGTTCGCTATATAAGAGAAGTACGTATACGCATGAATTATATTAAAAACAAAGATAAAGACTATAAGCCACTATGGTTTTATGATGATTTGGAATTCTTAAAACCAACATTGAGTTTCATACAAGAGGTGGGTACCTATTTAATAATTCTCAAAATAAAATCTTAATATCCATTTTTATAACATTACAGTTGGAAGAGGAACAAATGTTAGCTAAACCAGAGCTGCAAGATGAACAGGTTATAACATTAATAGACATCTACAAATCTCATCCCTGTTTATGGGATGAACAAAATATTTACTATAATTCCGATCAGCGGCGTCAGGAAACACTACAAATAATATTATCTGAAGTAAATGGAAAATTACAATTACATTACACTTTAGCCGAAGTGGAAGAAAAAATCGATTTTATTCACAAACTGGTGAAAAAAGAAAAGGAAAGTTACATCGAACACACTGCCAACAAGACAGAGAAAGATTACAAATCTTCATGTAAATTTTATAAAAATATCGAATTTCTTTTTCAACATTTGGGCCCTTTCAAATGCCTGTTTTGTCCGAAAGTTCTTTCGCATATCTACACATTCCGTATACATACAGCCAAACATGATGGTTCCAAGCCATTCAAATGCTCTGTATGTCAATATGAATTTACTCAGAAGCCTGGTTATGTTATACACCTACGTCGTCACACGCAAGATTTCCCCTTTGTTTGTAAATATTGTGGCAAAGGATTTCCATGCAAAAAAGAGCTTAAATTGCATTTTCAAAATCATCCAGAGTACGAAAAAGAATTCATATGTGATATATGCGGTGAAGGTTTCACGCAACAAAAGCTTTTAAATTGGCATTTAAAAGCACATAACAATATAAGAGACTCAATTTGCAATGTTTGTGGTAAAGGATTTACAAACTCAAAATTATTATTTCAACACCGCACGGTACATAGCCAGCAGAAAAGTGAATGTAAGCTGTGCGGAAAAATGTATGCGCATTATCGAGGTCTGTCCAGGCATATGACTAAAGATCATGGGACAACAGTGGCTGCAGTGGCGGCTGTTATGGGTGAAAAACCGAAAAAAAGAGTTCTGACTTTAAATGAAATAAACTAAATTTTAAGTAATTTTAATACATACATATATCTACATAGATCATAATTATTGATTTTTAAAACATATTAAACTAAAAGGTTTATTTTAATAAAACTATGAAGAACTGTGACTAAATGATGCATAATTTTATAACTAATGGGTGGGTAATTAAAAATTTGTTGCGCCCAAAAAGGAAGAAACCAAGTTATTTTAACATTTGATTTATGTCCATGAAGTCCAAATTACCGGGTTCCTGGTAAAAAAGTGCTGCATTGACGATTTTTAGAAACAGTTCTTTAATTTTTTAATTGTTATTGATATTTTTAAATCTACACTATAAAGTAAAATCCTACGTAAAAACCTCTTTTTAACAAACTAGACGGTATGAAATATAACGACCAGCTGTTTCTGAAGAACGTATAATTTTAACCACTTGTCCACGTTTCAAACCAAAATATCTAGCCACAGGATCACCAGCTTGTATTCTCATCAACATGTTTTCTTTAAGCTTATAACGTGCCAACAGCTCCTGCTTTTCCTCGGGCGTCATGACAACATGTTCTGGTACCAATTCATGTTCGGTGATGTTAATAAGCAGTTCCGATTCCAAAAATTGTTCCAATATATATTTAGGTGCCATGTCGACTAAAGATTGTTTGGCCGATGGTGTCATGCCAGCTTGCACCACTACAATAGCACGATGAATATTTTCTTCTTGCATGCGGGTACAGTAAGTTTTGATTGTTTTAATACCAATTTTGGGTTCGTCAGGAAAGAAAACGAACATCTGGTCTGTTGGATCATCGTTGTGTGCAACTAAAACTATAAGGTCTGAACGTGCCGGTCTCTTTTCGCTGGGCTTATCACCGAAAATTTCCTTGAATTGTTCCAATGTTTGATCCAATTCATCTTGTGTTACCAAATAACCACGATCGTGACTTAACTGCATAATAGTTTTCCGTATGCGCCACAGTTTATAAGTTTCAGCTTCATCATCCATATTTCGTATTTGTTACACAAAGAAAATAAAAACCTTTAATTTCTGTATAAAAGTCACGCTTTCAACACGCTGGACAAAGCTTGATTGAAGGGAAATGTCAAATTGGCAGCGTCGGGTACAGTTGTATATTAGTAATTATTACAGAGATGGCTAAAACCAGTACTGGCTACAACAGTGCCAAGGCGAATTAATTATCAGATGGCTGCAGTGACGATTTCGGGCGAATTTATACATCACCAAAACTGTCATATCTGGTTCATATTTTCCGGCACCATTTTATGTAATTTTGTATGCATGGAGAATTTCGACAGCGTAGGTAATGAATTTGGCGTTTACACAAACAAAATGACTGTTATTTTGATGTTGAAGTCGTGCATATTATACCTGGTAATGAATTAGCCTTGGGTACATTATTTAGAATCGGAAGCAATGCAAATTTATAGCAGGTAGACTGGGCGCAATCCGAAATATGTGTCAACAAAACATTTGACAAAGTGACTGGCGCACAAAAAAGGGGTTGAGACTACCAAGGCATATTCATTACCAGGTATATGCACGACTATAACAATTCAACAACAAAAGAAACAACAGGCATTTTGTTTGTGTAAACGGCGAATTCATATCATACGCTGTCAAAATTCTCCATGCATAAAAACTTACATAAAATGGAGCCGGAAAATATGTACCAAATTTGACAGTTTTGGTGATGGATAAATTTGCCTGAATTAGCCACTGCATCCACCTGGTAATGAATTCGCCTTGGAGATTACCTGTTATGAATTTGCCTTGATCGAAAGTAAATATTTTTCAAAGCGAACCAAAGTCCACAGTCTAGCTGTTATGAATTTGTGTAGACGTTACATTTTATATTATAGCTTTGCTATTTATGGCGCGGTAGGGGTTGAATTTTATTTTTCGTAAGATAAATAATCGACACTATTCCCGTTATGTTTTTCTTTTTTTGTTTTGATTAGCTCATCCTTTAAAAGCGACTTTGTTGTTGTTTTTTTAAAATCAAGACGAGAAAATATGTATGTACATATACAGTGTGTTACTCACATTCAACCGCAATAACAAAAACAAAACAATAAATATACTCATATGAATACATATGTATGTGAAATATTTATTTTATTATTTAATTAATTAAAGTTTGTTTTCAGTGATCGTTTGTATTTTATCACTATAATATCTGCAATATATCAGAATTTATCAAGTATGTATATGTATGTATATGTACATATGTGTGTATGCAAGTAAAAAACCACCACAATTTGGCAAATTTACATCATATTCGCCTTGCAAGAAACGAAATTGCTTTTTTTTATTTTGATTTCAACTTTAACAAAAAACCGAAAATATTATGTGTACATACATATGTACATACTTACTTCTTCTTATTCGCCTTCGTTCCTTATAAAAAAAAATGAGCAAAGCTATAACCGGGTGTCCTAAGACACCTCTCTTCTTTTTTTTCTTTTTGTAATGTTTGCTAATATAATCAGCAATCACATAGTAAATATTATTCACTTGTAATAGTTTAAAGCCTTACTTTTTATTTTAAATCTTTGCAAATTAACATTTATTTCTATATTTCATTAAAATAATATAAATTCACCTGCTTCATCTTGAACAGAGGTG
Organism: Lypha dubia; assembly: GCA_947311025.1. NCBI lineage: Eukaryota > Metazoa > Arthropoda > Insecta > Diptera > Tachinidae > Lypha > Lypha dubia. The sequence goes on along the minus strand of OX371262.1, from coordinate 2,999,270 downwards.
TTACTTTGTAATTCTATTAAAAAAAAGTTTAGTTGCTTACGCACACATAAACTTGTTTAAGCTGAGTTTAACTAATTAGAAAAGATTCATAAAGATTTTTTTTACATGCTTTAAGTAACGAAATAATAATTTTTATTCAAATAACAAAATTAACATAATATTTTTCTTTTCCATAACTTATTCATTAAATCCAATTAAACTTTGTCCTTTTTTTCTATTTTTAAAAATTCAATTTATCTTTCAGACCATGAGCCTCAGATTGTTCCTTAAAACATTTGCCATACTGCTCGGCCGCCTCACAGGGATCAGCAGCAACTTCGATATCAGCACATGCATCAATTATTTCGTGAGAAATTTTCATTTTATCCTCAGCGCCATCTGTGTATGTTTCTGCATGGGATATAGCTATCGCTTTCACAAATTTACCGTTATTGTCCATCTGGAATCGAAAGATAGCGGAATAAATAGGTTTTTGAAGAATACCACTAAGTTTATTAAACGATTACTTACTACTTCATATTTCATCATAAGACATGACCGTAAACACTTGCCTTCCATAGAAGAGGCAGGTTTTTTGCCTATTAATTCCTCGATGTCAACTAATTTAAAAGAAATTTGCATTTTTTATTGCATGTAGTATATGGTTGTAAATAATCATGTTTAGTTCTGTTTTATGTATCATTAAAAGAAAAACACATATAGCCCGTGTTCAAGGTAAATTGATTTAGAATGTATGCACTTTCGAAAAATATATGTATATTCTTGAAGAATATTTTGTTTAAATACGCTGGTTTTAAAATCTTTTATTGATGTACGCATTTCAGAAACAAATTTAAAATGGTATACCCGCCCCCGAAAATGTGTCCTACCTTTGTCATCACTCTATTATCAACCCTTTAATCTTTCATGTAATAAAAACATACCATCCTTGGCTCCAACTTGTGCTTTGCATTCATCCATTTTACCCTTAAACGTGGTCATAGCTGCCTGTTTATCGAATCCTCTAACTAAAGCAGCGTTAAAAACACATAACATTGTCAAAGTTACCAAAAGATTTGCCATTTTTTCTGTAATAGTTTAATAATTTGGAATATATGTATTTAAACTGTTGAATCGATTTTCGAAAACTGATGATTTTCACTGAAATCATTTGAGTTTTTATAAAAAAAACAAGAACTAATTTTATTTAACATGTTTTTATTGTATAATAATTTAAATCTAAATATTTTATTTAATTGTATAGTTTAGTACATATAGAAGTCTACAATAATAAACTCTTGCATCTGTGAAATTATACGTTACGCCCGAAGGGACTTGTAGCCAAAAATTAAAAACACTTATACGAGGGGTCATGTCAGTAAATAAAACTGTAAATAAAATATATTTTTCATTTGACTAAAAATTCATTCATTAATGTTACATCAATACTTTTTATTAGCATAGCGACGTAGCAGCTGGAAATATGCTGCTGATTCAGTAAAACCTGTAAACGTTTTTCCAAATTAGCTAAATTGTAAATAAATAGCGAAATAGACTGCTCAAAACTAGCGCGTACACACATACATAGATTTTGCATTTCAATCACAAATTTTAGTATCAACTTTCCGCAAACACATCACCCAATACAAATTCTGTTATAAATGAAAAAGCTTTACAATAGATATAATGAATTTTTTATTTACAAAAGCAGCTTGTTTAAATTTCAATACGGAAATTAACACTTCGACCGTATACAACAAACTAAATCCCTGCGATTTTTATAGTACTAAAGTAAAGTATCTAAAGAAACATTAGAATTTTCTTAAAAACAAAGTCCTGCTTTGGTTTCATTTTTTATTAAACACAATTGACCTCCCCTCGTATCAATGACCTTGGCAGTTTATTGTTTTGTGTGTACATATGTAAGTAAGTGTATATATCCGTGGAGTAAAATGATTGATTATTTTATTTTGAAAAATATTAAAAATCATACTATCCTATAAAAACTCTACTCATGACCGATGGACCGTCAAACTGACAGTCATAAACGATTGATAAAGTTAAAGTGCAGAATAAAACCGTCCACAATAACTTTAGATGACGAATTTACTTGATCACAAAAATATTGCGCCACATGTGCACAATACCACAAGACTTTACAGCTCTAATAATTTCGAAGCTGTAAAGTATGCTACACTAATTGTTGTTAGTTCTGTTTAATATCAAAAGAGGGGGCTGGCCATTATAAATTCAACAACTGAAATATTATATTTTTAGGCAAAAAATTATTGTGCGCTTATAAAATAAAAAAAATAAATTTTTGTAAAAATAGAAGAAATCTTTGAGTGGAAAATTTATAAAACTTTTTATATTTTGTAGCGATACTTAACTATTTTATATTGGGTACATTCACTATTTTTGGTAGCAAAGGAAATGTACGTTACATTTCATAAAATTGCGATATATCAGCTCATTTTGACTTTTCAATCAAATTTCAATATATATTTTTTAATTTTAATTGTCAAATAAAAATAATGAACTTTTTTTACAAAATAAAGTTAATTAATTTTTATTTAAAAGTAAATTTTGTTTTATATTTTATTTATTTGTTGCGGGTTAGCAATATCTAAATTTTTTTTATAAATTTCTTGTATCAGAAAAGTTAATAAAATAAAAAGCTGCTACAGCTGAACTATTCAGTAGCAGGTTTTTCTGTTAAGCGCGCCCCATTGATCACTGTGACTTTTATTTTTTTTTTTGTTACCAAGTCAAACTCAGGTGGTATGGATAGCTCAGGTGATTTTTTCCGCGAAAATTACTTTGTCAAATGCTGTTGACACACATTTGACATACATTTTTTGACAAAGTATGTAGGGGTTGGTTTTCCAAAGCGAATTGAGGCGAGTCTACGTATTATGAATTTGCCTTGGATAAATATTAAGTATACGCCCAGCACAATAAGCTGTTAAATTCATACATACATTGTATTTTATGATTTTGCATGCCTTCGCTCGTGCTTAAGGATTTTGTCCACCATGGTTTTTCCGAAACAGCGATTGCTTAATAAAGATTTTCAAAATTTTATTGGAGTGTTATATCATGCATACATACATACAAAATTAACATAAATATATGTATGTATGTACGTACATATGTACACGAGTAAATTTTTTAAAATGCTTAAAACATATAATTTTATTTCTGACTCGAAACAGATAATAGTAAGTAACTCACTCCATTTCAACATTGATCAGTCCGCTTTGAAATAAATTACATATTTAATTTTTAGAAGTCAGAAATAGCAATTTCAGATAATTTTATTTCACTGATGAAGGATTATATTGTAAATATTTTGACAGACATGCGATTAATTGTGTATTTCTTTTTAATTACTTTATATGAACTTCATTGAAATAAAATAGTTTATTAAATTTTAAACAAAGAGTATGCACAACATATTTAATTAAAAAATTTCATTGTATAAATACACGAACAAATTTATTTAAAATAATCAGTTTTAAATTAATATTTAAACAATTTGAGTGTGCTGTTTAAGAGTTTGTTTAAAAAAACTATGGCAAAACCTTTTGTGGCATTGACAATTTTGTGTGTTTTTGGTGCTGTTTTGATTCAAGGATCCGACAAAGATGCAATAATTGCAGACTTTATGGAAGCAATCGGCGAATGCCGGGATAAAGCTGAGGCCTCAGATTGTTAGTAATAATTTAAAAATTATTGTTTTTTATATTTTAGATGCAAAGTTTTTAAGGGGACCTATTCATTTCACCATTTTTTTTAACAAAAAAAAAATGGTTGAAAGATTTCATGTTCTAGTTCTTAATAGAGAATTTATTAAACATTTGTTAACAATTGTCGAAAATGTATAACCTCACAAAGTCCTGCGATCACTTGTGTACTAAATTTGTAAATTTAACTTTTCCTTGACAATAAACAATTTCTGATTAAGCATTACAATGTGATTAGATGTATTTTGAACTCATGAATTTAAAAAAATGTGTGCATAAAACCTTAATACAATGCTAATTCATAACAGGTAGTCTCGACGGCTCAGATGATTATTTTCACCTTGTTTCGTCTGTTATGAATTTTCTTTGCCCTTAATGGTTTCATTTCTATGTTTAAAGTGCTAAATTTTTTAACATTTCATTTCCAGCTGACGTTGAAGAATTATTTAGCAAAACATCTCCCACCACCATTGAAGGAAAATGCATGCGTTCATGCCTTTTTAAGAGATACGAATTAGTAAATAATAAGCGACTCATTAGCCACATTTTAAATGTTTTAAAATTCTATTTCAATGATTTTTAGATGGATGATGATGGTAAATTTGGAAAGGAAAATGCCTTATCATACCTAGAGAAATACGGAGACAAAGAAGATGAAATGTTCAAAATTGCTACTGAAATAATTGAGAAATGCAGCGAGATTGATGTATCTGATGATCATTGTGAAGCTGCCGTAGAATATGGGACATGTTTCAAGGATGAAGCTATGGCTCGCAACTTGCAAGACAAATTTTCATTTTAAAATATAAATTACTGGGAACGTTTTAATTTGGAAAGTTTAAAGTTTTCTTATTTCCCTTATTCAGAGTTATTAAATAAAATGTATATTATTTATAAAATAATATGTGTCTTAATGATATAAGCTGACCGCCTTATTACTAATAATAGAACAATAATTCCCTTTGACAGATTGATAAATTCAGCTCGATTACATGGCCTACGTCTGTCTTGAGTGTCATAAAATTCTAATATCTTTATCGTCTATTTAAATAGTTCTACCAAACCAAAATTCATATATTTTTTAAAAATTTTGCTATTGATTTTCATACCGAAAAAAAATTTAGCAAAATTCAGGCGCCGCTTTGCCTTTTGTATTTGCTTTCTATAAAAGTCCCAAACTATAGCGGAATAAAACTGAATGCTCAGCAGCGTATATAACAAAAAGCTTAATTCAAATGCTCATATAAAACAGAATTTCATTGCATCTGGAAAACGGTTTGTTTTATTCCATTTGAAGATAAAAATGTCCAACTCCACCCGCCCCTTTTATTGGAAGCAAATTACACATGCATGCATATAAAATTCCGAAATATAAATTTCAGATAACACTTACATAATGTAATATATAATTTTATTTAACAGATGTAGAACTAAGTATATACATTCGAGTATATTGAAAACATTTAGACAGACATGCGATTAATTGTCTGTTTTTTTTTTTTTTTTGTTTTAAATTTTCGTATAAACTTTAATGAAATAAAAACCTTTTTTTAGAATTTCAAACAAAGAGTTTCAAGTTGAAATTAAACGTTTTGTTTTTTTTTTTTTTTTCTATAAATACTCTAACAAATTAGTTTAAATTATCAGTTTCGAATTAATATTTAAACAATTTGAGTGTGTTTTGATTATACATATATAAAAAAAATGGCAAAACTTTTTGTAACATTGGCCATTTTGTGTGTTTTTGCTACTGTTTCGGGAAGAGGATCTGGGAAATGGTCAGCTGTTGGGCAGCTTATGGAAAACATTTTTGAATGCATGGATGAAGTTGGAGCTTCAGATGGTTAATATTATTTGATAACTAAAAATAGTTTTTGCTTTCTTGATTGACAAAGTGCTTTAGGAAATATTCTCTCTGCTGCAACAGCGAAAATTCAACTTCAAATAATCTTAACATTAACGTTATACATCGGAAGCAAAAATAAAATGGGAGATAATAGAGATATGAATGTTGGACTTAAGTTAGCACCAAGGTTCTGAAATGCTAAGAGCACTTGTGGACCAATACTGCTCAATCCTACCAATATTGTATATGAGGAAGTTTGTATTTTTGCTACACTATAACGCAAAAACCGTGCAATGGTTTTAAAGGAAATTTGTTAAGACGGATAGAATGTGACCCAGATTAAAAAATATATAGTACTTTTTAAGAGGAAAAAACAAACGAGACAAACTAGTACTTTTTTGTAATATGAGAAAAAGCTGTAACTTTTGGTGCTTTTTTTTCTTTGTCCTTTTTGTTTTACTTTATTAACATGTAGAATGAACGAAACCAGGGGTAAAAGCTAGTCAAATATATTCATCTAATATAATTTAGACTTCATTTACTCCATTTAATTAATCACAATCATAAACTTGCTTTGAACTCTTGTATGTTAGGCATGTCTACGCCTGCATTTCATTGGTGCTCGTACTAAATCATCAGCAGACTTTAACCAAATTTTAAAACGTTACAGAGCCTTTTAGCTTATGCAGCAAATAAAATTTGTTTTTTTTTTTGTGATTTTTTGATAACACTGTGATAGTCGAAAAAATGAACTTCGATGAATAAGTTTCGAACTATTAGGGGGAGTGAGTGCCCTGAGTGGGAAAGTACATTTGGAAGTGTCAGATTGGCTCCAGTTTTTGAGAAATCGGTATATATCAATTTTTCATGGATATAGCTAAGTCTGCGCTATTTAACAAATTTTTATTCGACTGTATTAGTTTTTTTTGCCATCTTAACTTTCTTTTACGGAATGTTTTGACTTTTTTTTCAAAATTTCACTTAATTTAAACCATTAATGTCGATAAAAAGTAACGATTTTTAACCATTTTTAGCCATTTTTTCAGGTTTTTAGGTCGTCTTACCAAAATTTTCCTAACATAGGCATCAAAATAAGCTTCAAAATCAAAATGTACTTTCGCAATCAGGGGACTCCCCCCTAATAGTTCGAAAAGGATTCATCGAAGTTAATTTTTTCGACTATCACAGTGTTATTAAAATCTAAATTTATTGATTCATCTTAAAATTTTTAGCAAGCAAACAGAAACCACTTTAATGTTGTTTTAGTTACAAAAAGAAATTATGCAATAATTTGTCCTTCTCTACTTATTATTAAAATTAAAATTTTTACTTTTTGTTGCTTCTCCTAATCAAAAGAATTATTATGAAAACAATAAAAACGATAAAAAGCTTGTGTAAGAAAAACAATTTTTAATTGCTTTATTACTTTGTTTTCATTTAAATGTTTTAAGTTTATTGCTAAATACATCAAATGTTGTTAGTCAGATAAATAAGAGCATAGAAAAAAGGAGATAAAAGCAAAGCACCCACAGATGAAATTACTCTGAGAGTAGCTGGTAACAAAATTTTATTAGTTTATTTTGAACTGATCTTAAGAAGTTTAAGGTCTGTTATGTCTTTAGAAAATGTGTTCAACAATTGACGTCAATGAAATAATCATGTTTATTAAATTAAACTACAGATTTTATTTAATTGACATGGAAACAGTTTTTAGATAAAAAACTATACACTCTTTGTTGTAATTTATATAATTTTCATAATAATTTTTAAAAGTAGGAAAAGCAACACAGAAAAAAGTAAAAACTAGTTTTAACCCATTAACCGCCAAATTAAAACCAGAAGTGATAATTATTAAAAAAAAAATTATGTTTTTATTCATTAGGTACGAAATTAATATGAGATTATGAAAAATTTTTAAAAAGTTATATGTGGGTGGAGTAGAATTGGTGTACTCAACTGAGTAAAGTGGCGGGATGCAGCTGAAAATTTTCAAAAAATTTTTTTCAATGCATAATGTTTTCCATCATTTCTTGTATTGTCAGCGAACTTTTGCATGACATAAAACACATCTTAACTGTTTTCCTAACTTTTTGGGGTAGTGACCTACACCATCTTGAGGTAACCCCATTACCAACGAGGATGAAATTCGAGCGTTATTCTGCGTGTTTCGGCGTAAATAGTAACTTGCAATGGATCGCAGGAATAAAGGTTGAACAAAGCCATCGCTATGACTCATTACATATAATCGCCAAGCGTTCGCAATTACAACGAATGGCAATTCTGTAATGTGAAATTGACTGGTCCAATACATCTACTCCTGCAATATGTTTGTTTTAAGACTGAAACACCTTTCTAGCACTGGCATCAATTTTCATTGAACAGAAGACTATCGTTTTACAGTGACTCATAATTTGTTGCTATTGTATAGATGCTATTGTCTTTCTATTTTACCAACAGAATTTCCTTTTGCTTGACAAACATATAGTCATCATAGCTGCCATATTTGACGATTTATCGTCATTTTGACGATTTTGGGTCCAAAAAATGACATAGTGACGATGGGACGATTTATACCCCAATTTTGACGATTTTAAATAATTCAAATTTGCAACATTTATTTGTACTATAAAAGCAACTGAACTGCTGAAAATTTTAATGAGCAATTTTTTAAAAACTAGTTTGCTTAAAACTGTAAACTTTTATTTAATCTATATATATAAAAAGTTGTTGCAAATGTAAAATATATTATACATGAACGTATGTATGTATATGTATACAAGTCTATTTTCTTTATCAATTATATTTTTATTGTAGATATAAATTATATATTAGTTTTTATACATTTTTAGAAAATGTGTTTCCAAAAATGAAATTTAAAATGCATATTTTATTAAATTGAAGTAAAAATAACTAAAGGATTTGGATTTTTTTATTTTTTTCCATACAATACTTTTTCCATTCATGTTTTCAAAGTATTGAAAAACATGAAATCTATTTACATGTGATTTTATCGGGAATTCTAATTGAAGTATCTGATCTATGTATTCAACAGATGCTGTTTTATTAATCAGATTATTTATTTATTTGTTATGTTTTGCCTCTAATAAAATATGTTTTGTTGGAAAAAAAGCGGGTTTTTTATTTGACGTTTTTATGACGATTTCAATAAGCTAAATTGACGATAATGACGATTTTTGTCCAAAAATATGACGATATTACCTAAAAAAATCTGGCAGCCATGATAGTCATATGAGCCTCGGTCTTCTTTTTCATTTCTTTAGTACTTCTCAATGAACATTTTTTTTATTCTGTTCTCTCTTATTATTCCAGTCACACGAAATGCATTATTCTTGAGGTCTACCAAGAGATTATAGGTCGTAAAAAATTATCGCAAAATACTTCGTGCGATGTAGATTCAGTCTCAGTTTTGGAATCCAAATCGTACTGGTTTTCCATGTAAAAAACTGCTTATCAGGGTGATGCCCAACATATTTTACCATCGACTCATCAATTGAAATGTGCTCGTGAAATACTCCCCACTGAAGGATTTCAACATTTAATTACTTTAATCAAACCAATCACAAATTTTGGGAATCCTCCTCTTACATATTTAGATAAACACGTCACAATTTTATTTTATGGATTCCGCTGTACTCAATTTAGTTCAGTGGTATTTAAAATTGAATAACTTTGTAAACGTTACTAGTAGATAATTTTTTTTTATTTATTTATTTATAAAATATTTATTAGAATGTTTATTTAAGCTATAGGTCTTTTGATTTAATATATATATATATTGTTGTTTATATTTATATTTATTTTCGATATTTCGCTAACAATTTGTTAGCATCTTCAGGAAAATTTTATAAATTATTTTAAATTTTTTTTTTTTTTTCAAAAAATGGGCTGATAAAGCCAACATATGACTAACACATATGTACCAACATAATAAAAAAATTTCGATAATCGAATGTACATACACAGCCCGCGAAAGTTTAAAATTCACCTTTTCATTTGTACAAACCTCGTATGTATGTTCATATCCGTTATACATAAAATTCACGACGAAAGAAGAAAATAATAAGGATTTTGATTTTGAAGCTTATGTTGAGGCCTATGTTAGGAAAATTTTGGTAAGACGACCTAAAAACTTGGAAAAATGGCTAAAAATGGTCAAAAATCGTTACTTTTGATCGACATTAATGGTTTAAATTACGTGAAATTTTGAAAAAAAGCCAAAACATTCCGTAAAAGAAAGTTAAGATGGCAAAAAAACTAATACAGTCGAATACAAATTTTTTAAATAGCGCAGACTTAGCTATATCCATGAAAAATGGATATATACCGATTTCTCAAAAACTGGAGCCAATCTGACACTTCCAAATGTACTTTCGCACTCTGGGGCCCCCCTAATAGTTCGAAAAGGATTCATCGAAGTTCATTTTTTTTCGGGTCAAAAACTATCACAGTGTAATTATCTACGTAATTTTGAAATTATTTTTGCAACTTTTTCCATAAGCTAAGATGTTTTTTAAATTTTTTTAAAACGTATTTGATGTCCTTGTAAATATGTACATATTTCTGTTCTTTTTTTTTTTTTTTTTGTTAAATTAAGGTTTTATGTTTTCATTTCTAACAGTTAAATTTTTAACATTTCAATTCCAGCTGACTTGGACGAATTATTAAAGAAAATATCTCCCACAACCATGGAAGGTACATGCTTCCATTCATGTCTTATGAAGAAATACGAAGTGGTAGGTAAACGTATCAGTAGACAAATTTCCGTTGTTTTAAAGTTATAATATTATGTGCATGATTTTAATAGCTAAAGATCGAAAAAATTATGAAATACTTCATCATAATTCTATAATTTTTAGATGGACGAAAATGGTAAATTCGGAAAGGAAGCTGCCTTTACACTCCTTGACAAATACGGTGACAAAGAGAATAAAATGTTCGGAACTGCGACCGAATTAATTGAAAAATGCAGTGTGCTTGAAGTATCTAATGATCATTGCGTAGCTGCCCTTGAATATGAATTATGTTTCTGGGATATAGCTGAAAATATTATAGATAATCTTTTTTAATTAAAACATAAAATACTACAAGTACATTGACAATGATAATATACTGTTTTAAATAATTTAAGGTTTACCTGTTTCTTAATTAGTTAGTTAATAAAAATGTTTATGTATGTATGTATTCATTAGAAATAATTAATTACTATAAATTTAACGAAATATATATCCATACAAGCATCTGTAAGTGCTTTACCAGCAACAATGAACCGATTGTTTGTTAAATAATTCTGTCAAAAATTAACCAATTCAATAAAAAGTCGGCACATACATAAATAGCGGGTTGTCTTATGAAACAAATATTTCAGGAGATCGCTTATATTTCTATGGGACCAATATTTCAAGGCGGATAGCTTGCCTCCTAGACTAAAAAAAAGAGGGACTAAAGTGCTAGAAAACCCTTCCAACAAAAAAAAAAAAAAAAATGAGAGAGTTGTGTACGTTCAAAGCTTTAAAAAATACCCCTTGAATTGATAACCTTCTTCTTGTTTTGAAGTCCGTCGATTTATTAGGCTCTCTTGCTCTTTTTTAACAACTTTAAATGTGATTTCTAAAATAAAAATTACAATATTTGACTTCTGATCTTGAATATCCATGTGAAACGTACACGAAATATATGTATTATGATGTGCTAAGCTCAAATCCGTTTTCGGTTTTTCTCCGTTTCTCTGTTTTCAAAAATTCTCTGTGAAAGGTTGTTCTACTTGAATAAACTTTCAATAAAACAAAAGAGCGAAATTCTTATGAAACTTGAAATGGCATACGTGTAAATGAAAATTTTGTTATAAATCCAATGTCAATAAAATGTCAGAATGCTATCGGAAGCGAGTAGCAGTACCTTAGGAGACATAATAATCTTACAAAAGCTTCGCGAAATTGCATTTCAAAAATATGTATGTGTTCAAACTTCATTAAGAAATTGTTTATTGCCCTCCCTGCAGACCGTTTTAGAAAAAAATTATTATGAAATTCAGATAAAACTATACAAAAGAATATATAATTTTATTTAATAGATGAAGGATTATAATGAAAACATTTAGCATGCGATTAATTGTAAATGGTTTTTCTTTTATGAACTTTACTGAAAAATTGTTCGTTGTATTTCAAATAAATATTACACAATAATTTTTTTTTTTTAAATAAATACTCCAACAAATTAGTTTCAATACATCAGTTTTTAATAAATATTTAAACAATTCGTGTGTGATTTAATAGTGTGCTTAACAAATTCGTATTTAAAAAAAATGGCAAAACTTTTTGTTGTATTGACAATTTTGTGCGGTTTTGGTGCTGTTTTGATTAAAGGTTTCAATAAAAGCCCACTATTAAATGTACATTATATATTTGAATGCAAGGAAGAAGTTGGAGTCAACGATTGTTAGTATTATGTGAAAAATAAAACTGTCATCGTACCCTGTAACGATTCCGTTCAGAAGCGTAATTCAATACATATTTTTGTTCTTCAAAAATTAAAAACCCAAAAATATTTTTGAAAAACATTTAGAACATAAGACTTTGTTTGTTGTTTCAAAACCATTTAATTTTTGTTCTTCAGAAAGAAATAATTTTTAATGGTTTTTAAATATTTAAAAAGGGGATTAATTTCAACAATTTGACAATTCATCAGTAATCAGATGATTTTAAACAGACAATGTGAGCGTAGCTGGCTCACCTGATTAAATAAACATAAATTGTAATTCCGATTGAATAGGAAATATTTTTTAATTTTTAATAGAAATATTGTTGACACTTATTAAAGTTGATACATTTCATTTCAAGCTGACATGGATGAATTTATAAGGCAAATCCCACCCTCGACGCACGATGGTAAATGTTTTGTATCATGTCTGATGAAGAAAATGAAAACGGTAAGTGTCACTCATATGTACATACATACTTATGTATGTATGTATGTACATATGTATTTCCCATTTGTTTTACAATTATAATTCAATGACTTTTAGATGGATCATAATGGTAAATTTTTAAAAGAAGATGCTTTAGCAAAGTTGAATAAATACGTACAGCTGCATACCGAAATGTATAACAAATGCAGCGATATTGATGTATCTGATGATCATTGTGAGGCTGCCGTACAGTATAACAAATGTATCAAGCAAGAAACTGGCAATATTACAATGAAATTGCTTTCAATGTAAAATATAAATTAGTGCAACCGCTGGCTTTGAATTGAAGGACATTGTTAATGGCGAAAATCTTATTTAAATAGTTTTAAGTTTAAATATCTATTCATATAATTATTTACATATACATACATACATACATATGTACATATAATAAAATATATAAGGTGATGGGTATTTTTTGCATATAAACAGTTGGTGTTTGATTAGAAAAAAGCGGAAGCTGTTCCTTCCAGGTTTGTAAACCTATTGCAATCGTATTGGGACTATATTCAGCTCGTTGTCAAGCAGGTAACCTATTTATACCATCTGGTCTGCACGATTCCAAATACATTCCGCTGAATTTGAGTTTTATATCATTTCAAAGGGACTCCAACAATTCTATGTATGAATGTACAGTTCGTCCGCAACCTATAGCAACGTCAGGATCGAATTTCTCATTCACACACCAAACTGGATGTTGTAAACACACCAAATATCCTATTTCCTCATTCAGTTTACTATATTCTCTATATCAAGTTGCATTAAAGTTTGATCTCCGTTTAATTTTTAAATGGTAACAATTGTTGCTACAGAGAATGCCAATGATAGGAAATTAAATTCGTTCTGTTTGCCATCTGCGGCTGAGAAATCTGTCGTTAACACATCTAATAAAAAAAGAGTACATTGTGACGTACATATTTACTTTCTTACCTTTGAAGGTTAAATATTTTTGAGGTTTTTATAAATAATGATTCTATATTGAACAACAGCGTCTTGATTGTTTAGCTTAAATGTTATTTATTTATTTAGTCATGACTTTCATTATAAAAGCCAGATTATACACTGGTTGACAAATTTATGTTTTTTTGTTCTTTTGTTGTTCTGATCCATAACTATTTTGTCTGTATGTATGTATGTACATTAGCATTACTCGTGTAGTGCAATAAAAAAATAGTAAAGGCCAAAATAAACATTTGCAAATTGGAATTTCTATTGCAGTGTAACGGGTAACTTTTACAAGATGGGAAAAAATAAAATTTAACAAATATCTATGTATATTTCTTAAATATTAATATACATATATATTTTATTATTATTTTATGCATTTCACGGATTATTAATCGCTAAACGATATCCGTATAAAATCACGAATTTAGTAATATTTCTTTCTGTGTACATGTTATTTGTATCTAAACAGATTCATTTATTATGAATACAGTTTATTATTTTATGTGTTTAAGTAGATTTCCTAATGTTTTGCTAAAAGTTTTTTCTTCTTATTATCTTCTGCGAAAGATCCAAAAATAGTAGAAATTGGAAAAAAAGCAAATGCCAAATTTAGTCTTATAATATCTTTTGACATAGTCAGCAGTGAATTTAGAAAAAGCATGAAACTTTCAATCCTGTGCCTTTTAGTAATAACCCTTGTTATAGTAAGTGATGTTGAAACTTATAATGAAGCAATAAAACGTTTTTAAGAAAAATAACAGTCTTTATTTAATAAATCAAAAACAGGAAGTAAGGAAAAAATAGTTTGATGAAACAAACAAAAATAACAAGGAATATCTGATTTACAAACAAATTTTATAACAAAGTATAAATAATTTAAAGTACATAATCGTTTTATTTCAACACCCACTCTCGATTAAACTTTAAAATAATCCAAGTAATTGACGAAAATATGTCATTTTGTTAGCTTGTAGAGGTTTAGTAAATATATCAGCTTCCATTTGTTCAGTCGGGCAATATATTAGTTTAACAATATTTTTGTTTACTAAGTCACGCACAAAATTAAATTTTGTTTCAATATGTTTTGTTCTTCTATTAAATTTGTCGTTCTGAGTTAATTTTAAACAGCTCTGGTTGTCTTCATAAACTATAATTGCTTCATTAATTTTTATTTCGAAATTTTTCATCAATCGTCGCAACCAAATTGCTTCCTGCAATGCTTCAGCAAGTGAAATATATTCTGCTTCTGTTGACGACAATGACACAGATTGCTGTTTTCTACAGCACCATGAAATGCTAGACCCGTTGTATTTAAAAAGGTAGCCACTGTTAGACTTACGATCAATTTGGCCCAGTCGGCGTCTGCAAATCCATATAAAAGGATGAATCTGCCAGAGCCTCACTTTTCTTGATGATTGATGACGATCTTTTTCACATAATAGATGAAGCTACAACATCAAAAGAAGCATGGAATTTACTAAAGAAACAGTTTGAAACTTTTTCGTTTAGTGAATGCGTTTTTATTATGAAAAACTTATGTAAAATGCAGTTAGATGATTACGGTGACATGGAACGTCATTTGAATGATATCCAAATTGAATTAAAGAAACTTGCAAGCATGGGTGAAAACTTGAGTGAAAAATGGGAAGTCGCAATTGTATTGAGAAGTTTGCCAGAGTCCTACGACGTATTAGTGACAACTTTAGAGGCTAGCAGTAAGGGTATTCCCTCATTGAAAGTTGTAAAAGAGAAATTAATTGAAGAAGCGAAAAGAAGAACCCAGAAGAAACATACAGAAGATTCAGCTCTTAAGGTAAAAGCTTATGCAGAGAAGAAAATTCAATTTTTAAACAACATAGTGTGCTATTTTTGCCAAAAATCGGGTCACATTCGTAGAAACTGTATAGAATATCAAAATTTTTTGAAAAAGAAGAATAGAACAAACGTTGTTTCTGAGTGTACTAAAACTGATGAAGAAGAGATGTGTTTCTGTGTTGGTACTGAAAATGATGTAAACGATTGGTATGTAGATTCCGGTGCCACAAGTCATATTTGTAACCGAAAAGAGTATTTCAAAAATTTTAATGAAAAAGCCATAACGATTATAACAGTAGCAAATGGATATAAATTAAAAGCTTACGGAAAGGGTACGTGTGAAATGAATGTTTTAAATGGTAGAGGAGTTTTTCAAAAATTATTATTCAAAGATGTTCTTTACGTACCGAGTATTGAGAGCAATCTCTTATCGGTAAAGAAGTTAACAGAACTGGGTTTAAAAATAGTATTTTACGATAACGTGTGTGAAATTTGGAATAAAAATGATATTTTGACTACTGCGGTGATGACAAAAGGTTTATATAAACTTCAAACTTCAGTAAGTGAAGTAATTAAGGAACGTACAATGATGGTAACAAAATGTGCACATTTCTGGCATCGAGTATACGGACATCGTAATATTGAAGTCGTAAAAAGAGTAATTTTGATGAAAAATAAATTAATAGACAAGTGTAATTGTGAAGATGTCTGTGAAATCTGCATTCGCGGAAAGCTGTCTAGAAAGGCTTTTCCTAAATGCAGTACTCAACGGTCGAATAATATTTTGGATCTGATTCATAGCGATGTATGTGGACCAATGGATACTCAAACTCCAAGTGGCAAACGGTTTTTTGTCACATTTATTGATGATTTCAGTAAATACATTAAAATATATTTGATTGCTCATAAATCTGAAGTTTTGAATAAAATGAAAGAGTTTTCTGAAATGGTTTTTACAAAATTTGGAAGATACCCTAAAGTTATAAGATCAGATGGTGGAGGTGAATATAAAGGAACACATTTTTCAGATTATTGTAAAAGCAAGGGTATAAAGCAACAATTTACAACACCTTATACGCCTGAGCAAAATGGTGTAGCAGAACGACGAAACAGATATCTTGTTGAAATGGTTGTATGTTATTAGATGCTAATCTCGGAAAATGCTATTGGGGTGAAGCTGTAGTTACTGCAGCTTTTCTTCAAAATTTTTTGTTAACAAATTCAACAAATAAAATACCAGTTGAAATATGGGAAGGTAGATGTGAGAAACCTATCAATTTTGAAATCTTCGGGTCTTTATCTTTAGTACACATACCAAAAGAGAAAAGAAAGAAGTTGGATCAAAAGGCAAAGTATTTAATTTTTGTTGGATATTCTGAGGAGTCAAAAGGTTTACGTTTTTTGGAGAAAAATACAAATAAGATTATTGTAAGTCGTAATTATAAAATTCTATATAAAACACTTCAAAGTATCAATAGTTTGAACGAAAGCAGCAAAATTTCGGTTGATCTTATTTCGTATGAAAATAAATGTTTTAATTCAAGTTTTGAAGATAAGACACGGAATGATGATGTTATACAAACAAATTCCACTAATGATAATGAAAATGGCGAAGAAGAATTTTTTGACACCCAAACAAGTGAGAGTGTAAATTTTCCTGAAGTAGTAGACAGCTTGAGTCCAGATGAAGATAATTTTAGTCAACCTGTAGAAAATGTAAGAAGGTCAACAAGATCCACAAGAGGTAAAATACCTAAAAGGTTTCAAGTTATGATGTCAAATGGTGTATGTGAACCACAAACTTTTAAAGAAGTCCTTGTGAGAGAAGACAAAGATCAATGGATGTATGCTATGCAGGAAGAAATAAAAGCATTAATGAACAATGGTACATGGGATTTAGTTGAGATTCCTGAAGGTCGGAAACCAATAGGATGCAAGTGGGTATATAAAATAAAATCTGATGAAAATGGAAATATAAAATACAAAGCCAGATTGGTCGCTCAAGGTTTCAGTCAGAAGTTTGGAGTAGATTATGATGAAATTTTTGCTCCTGTAGTGAGACAAACTACATTCCGCATGTTTTTGACTCTAGCCGGTGAAAAACAAATGATTGTTAAACAATATGACGTTAAAACTGCTTTTCTTTATGGAGTTTTGCAAGATGAAATATATATGAAACAACCCATCGGATTCGAATCAGAAAGAAACAAAGTTTGTAAGCTGAACAAAAGTATATATGGTCTTAAGCAGTCTGCAAGATGTTGGAATGAAAAATTGATAAATGTTTTCTTAAATATTGGTTTTCAAAAAGGTCTTGCCGATGGTTGTATTTTGAAATGTTTTAAAAATGATATCTGGATTTTTGTTTTAATTTATGTTGATGATATACTTGTAGCAACAAAATCTGAAGAGCATCAAGAGTTTCTGAAGTCAATTTTAAAGTCGAATATTGAAATATCAGACTTGGGAGAAATCAAATTTTATTTGGGAATTCAAATTGAGAAGGGTATTGATAATTATTTTTCCATTAGTCAAGAAAATTATATTAATAAAATAGTAGAAAATGCTGGAGTTACAAATGGAAAGTTTTCGAAAATACCTATTGATGTTGGATACCTAAAAGACATTACCGAAAGTGCTTTATTGCCATCAAGTGAAAAATACCATTGTTTAATTGGTAGTTTATTGTACTTAAGTACAAATACACGTCCTGATATATCAACGGCAGTTTCAATTTTGAGTCGTAAAGTCAGTAATCCAACGCAAAGAGACTGGGCCCATAACCTGTTGAAACTTATAATGAAGCAATAAAACGTTTTTAAGAAAAATAACAGTCTTTATTTAATAAATCAAAAACAGGAAGTAAGGAAAAAATAGTTTGATGAAACAAACAAAAATAACAAGGAATATCTGATTTACAAACAAATTTTATAACAAAGTATAAATAATTTAAAGTACATAATCGTTTTATTTCAACAAGTGAAGGTATGGAAGTGTTTAACGCAGTCCTTGTTGGTGGTAGAGGTAAAAGTGGCGGTGGAGGTGGAGGAAGAGGTGGTAATGGTGGAAAAAGTGGTTCCGGTAAAGAAACAGCTAATGCGGGTGGAGGAAATATAAGTTATCCCGCTAAAGAAAAAGTTAATGGTGGCGATACAATTGGTGGTTCGATTTCAGGTGGTGCTGGGTCCGACAGTGTGGTAAATGGCAGTTACTGGTACGACTTTGCCTAGACAATTTAAAAGTAAAATAAATTGCGACTATTTCATTTGAATTTGATCGCATATTTCTGATAGGGGTTAAAAAAGAATTGTATACAATAAATGTTACGTATTTTTTGTTCTTAATTGTGTCGCTCTATCTAATAAATACAAAGTATACAAACATTAAATCTTATATGTATGTATATATAAATAACTATACATGAGTACAATGACTTATAATAAAGACTTATAATGATATCAAAAACTCCTTCACACATTTTTTACTACTTTCTTTATCTCACAAATCAGCAGAAAGCTGATAAAAAACTATAGATAGGAATTTTTGGTAAATATAATAAAAATATTAAGTCGAACCACAATCACATGTTCGAAATGAAAAAAAGTTTTCTTTTTTTTATGTCAATCTGAATATCTAATTAATTTACGATTTTTTGTTTAACATTTCGTAACAGCAAAGTAAGTTAAAATTCTCTTTTAGAAATTGAAACAAATCTTCTTAATATATAAAACAAAGTCGGGTTTGTTCGAACACTTATAGCTCGCGGACGGCTGAATGCATTTTGATGAAATTTTGTAGACGGAAAGCACGTGAGCCAGATTAAAGTATGGGATACTTTTTAAAGATTTAAAAATAGAAAAATTGGGTAGTTTTGGTACTTTTTCTTTTCGTATTTAATATTTTGTAAATTAGCACTCTTTAATGTACCTTTTTTACATTACAATATGGTGCTTTTTTACTTTTGGTACTTTTTCTCTTGCGAAATTTTGTTAATGGATTTGAATAAATATTGAATAAATTTCTTATAAATTAACATGCTTTTATGGGAGCGCTGAGAAAGCGAAAAATTTATACTTTTGTTATTTTTTTAATTATGGTCGTATACGTTTCTATATCAAGCCATCGATATGTACAATATAAACGAAATTAAAGGCAAAATAAAATAAGTATGTGAACTCACCAAGGACACTGCGCCAAAATTCGAAAGTCACTGGATCTCGATGAATATGATATTGATTGGATATTTTTGTTGAAATTTTAATATTATGTATCTAGCACGCACTTGATCACTTTTGACCAACATTTTCACTTTTACATGCATATCTTTTAATGCATACATGGTACATGATTTTTTTTTTTTTTTTTTTTTGCTTCTGTTAAATAAATTTTCTTTTCAAATCTCCGCCTATTTCACACTGTCGAAAGAATGTTTTCATTCGTACACTTGAAGCCAAAACAAATTCAAAAATTTTTTAAACATTTTGAATGTCGTAGTTTTTTTACGGGAAAAGTTATTTGTTATGAGCTCATCTTACTGGCTTTGTCCATGTTAATCTCTATTTCTAATTGGAACCACAGAAGATAATATTGTAAACCCAGCAGAAGTCAGTTTTACTGCAGCACTGTGATGGCTACATCGTTATCGGATAACAGTGTATGACCAACCACCTCGACGTTGTTTATTGTGTTGAGTCGAAAACATCGCATTATATTTATACGCAAAGATGGAATAATGTCAAAAATAACACTCAGAATGAAGCTATGATTTAACACGTGAGATTCAGAACATGTAGACGGAAATAAATAAGTTTATTATCTACAATAAATCAAAAATTATTTATATTATACTTACATACGTAACATTTAACCGGCGGCTGCTAGTGGTATGATATTTTTTTTTTTCTAAACAGTCGCCGTTGAATTTTTGTTACAGGCTCCTTTTTTTGGGCTTCATTTTGCAATAAAGCACACCAAGAGTTAAATTGTACAATTTGATTGATGTATTAATTCGGAGAGGACACCATATTTTTTTCAATAAAATTAAATGTTGATTTTGAATCTGATTCCACCCACAATATATCTTAATAAATTCATATTCTGGCAGTTTTGTAGTACAAGAAGAATATGTGCATAAAACAAATAGAATTTGTTGTAAAATTTCCCAAATTTTTTCCACTGTAGAAACAGAATTAGAATTTCCTGTATTTGTATGTTGATGTAAAAACGCCAAACAATTTTGTTTCCAAAATTTTATACAATAGAACTTTTTGCAGTTTTTATTATTAATAACTCACAAAGTAAATTTATGCATATTCGATATAATTAAAGAAAAATACATATAATCAAAATATTAACAAAAATAATATAGAAAAATATTAAATGTTCTAAAATTATCAATATTTTATATAATATTCATAAAATTAAACTTTTAGAAATTAAGAGTATAAATATGTTAAAAAAAAGAATGAGAGTTTATTATAAAAAAAAAAAAAAACTATATACTATGTATTTATGTATGTATGTCGGCATATATATGCAAGTGTATGTACCCTGTCGGAAGCTGAGTTAACTTTAAACTAACTTTAAAGTACGGAATTAACTAACTATTTTAACATTGCGATGTCCTAGGAAGTAGTCAGTTTGACGTTGCATTACTTGTAACTAACTTTAAGTTATTTGGAATAAGTCACAAAGTAGTTAGTTAGTATACATATATAAAAAAAATATTTTTCATATTTATTTTATTTTCTCAATTCTATATATTCAGTAGTTTATAGTAATATTGCAATAATAAATTTTTCTTCAAATTTTATTTTTTCACCGATGCTGTGCTGGGACTTGAACCACATGTAATTGGATTAACAGTCAACGCTAAGGTACCATTTAAATATTGACAGCAAGAAGTTAGGAAATACTTGAAATAATTTTAAGAGTTCCTAAATGAGTAAATTTGTTGGCGCTCACCATATCCAATTATAAATAATTGGTTTTAATTGATTTTAATTACGTTCTGCATTGCATTGTGGTTAGCTTTATAGTTAGTCTAAAAAAATCAATTTAAAAGTTGGATTTTCTTGTAGTTAGCTACTCATTTGACGACAGGGTATGTATAAACAAATAACGTTCTTTATGTAAGTATCTAGATAAGATATATATGTATGTGTGTATGTATTTGCTGCATGTATGTAATTTATATAATATTAATTAATAATAATAATAATATTAATTAATAATAATAATAGCTCCACTCACAATCTTGTGCAATTGGGGTTGCATCATAGCATTTGCAAAATGGTATAGTACAATGTTACTCTACACTTACAAAATACATACACAGAAATGTAATAATGTACTGTACCTCTTTGCACATGCTCTAATGCAAAATCATTTGTAAAGGACTGTGAATAGAATTAATATATAGTTTGTCTAAGGACAAATATAAAATCATTTTATGATTAACATATCAATTAAAATATATAATTAAACAATTTAAATGTTTAATTCATAATATGTAATAGTAAATATATGTATGTATGTATGTGTATGTATAGTATAATAATATTTGCTTGTTATTTTGTATTTTTGTATTTTTTCTTTTTCAATTAAACTTAAAATATAATGACTAAACTATGGAGGCCTTTAATTTGTGTAAACCTGCTAACATTTGTTTTTTTTTATTATTCAAACTGTTAAATTCTTATTTTTTTTGTTTTGCAATTGTATATATGTATGTATGCGTACTTTATAAACCAAAATTCAATTTATTCTTTAAATAATTTTTTTTAAACAAGTTTTCCAAAAATTCTTTTTAGTTTTCAAGTTATTGAGTTTTTTTTTGTATTTTTAAATTTTTTAATAATGTTAGGCACTGTTATTCCTTAAATATTAGTTTTCTAAAAACCTTGTTGTTAATTTGTTTCATTTTTACTTCTTTTATATTTATTATTTCTAAATTCAAGTATTGCTTATTTTCTACGGGGTTAATTTTTATATACTCGTATGAGGTTGATTTTCTTATAGTAGGCTATAATTTTTTCTTTTTAGTTTAAATTTACATTTTAGAAGTAAATTGCTATTAAAAAAAAACTTAAACAAGCCTTATTATCTATATAAGTAAATTAATTAAAAATATTAAAAGAACCCAAATAAATATGATAATTTTTGTATACCTTTCTTTGTAACTTAACCAAAAAGTCTTTTTTTAATATTTTCTGAAAAAAAAAATAAAATAAAAATTGATGGTAATTCTTTGCACATCAGCTAGGAAATAGTAGTTCGAAATAACAATAAAAAGAAAGCATTATAAGCGGTTTTTACTCTTTGGAAGAAGCTGCGCTTGTAGATTTTATTGTAAGGAAAAAATTAGAGGAGATTTGTTATTAATAACTGGGATGAAGTTTTTAGAATAATTTCAACCCTTAAAAGGGTTTGCCATGAATAACAACTGAAATATTTTGTTCCCCAGTAATTTTTTATTACCCTCAAAAGCTCATATGAAATTTTTGTTTCCTTCTAACAGTGCTATTAGTTCTCAGTGAATATAGAAATGCATTAGAATTGAAAATCTATAAAAATATTTAAAAATTAAACATCACTCGTAATTTTTTTCCCTTTTTACGTATTTGCAATCATTAAAAATTCCCATGAAAAAAGATTTTTGTGGTAATTCAGTCAAGAATAATAACGTGAAGAAAAATGTTCGCGGCAAAAAATTCCCCTTTTCGGGATTATGCAATTTTTATAATCATAATAGGTCTGAGTCCGATCCCGTACTTTTTGGGTAAAGTTCGGTAAAATGAGAATAAAAACAAATACTCTATCTCTCTCATTACAAAAATTTTCAATAGTACAGGAACTGTACCAACCAGTTTTTAGTTCAAAAGTTTGTATGAATGTAAACGTAAAGATGAAAGATGGAATAGTTTTTTGGTATTGGACCTAATATATTCTTGTAACGGAAATTTAAAATTTTCTTAAGAATCAATGTATGAATTTCCTTTGTACTCGTATTACCCTGTTGCTCTCCAATTTTCAACGGGACAAATATGGAAGTAGATCACTTCAAATAAAAAAATCTATGTATGTACAAAATCCGTTTATAAACGGCGGAGTTCTCAAATTGACGTTACTTTTATAACAAAAATTTTACACTGTCTGTTCTCATCCACATAGTTTTTTTTTACTTTATTTAAAAATTTACTTTATCACAATTTGAAAATATTATGTTGCATAATAATCGTACTTACTTTGTTTTACGACAATGCGTATTACTAGTCCTTCCTTTACGTTTATTGATATATTTACGGTTTCTATAGCAACTTCTCCTGCCGCGACACTTAACTGTCCAATAACAATTTAACAATCATCACTCTTTCATCATGTTGCCAGTTGTACTGCCGCTGGCTGTACCGGTACCTAAATTATTCATGAGCTTATGCTGCGGTATAACCGTTAAAGATTTTGGAATTTTTGATAGTAAAAACTGTTGTTGCTGCTGCTGGTGCAGTAGTTGCTGTTGATGCTGCTGTTGTTGCTGTTTGACAGTATTGTTGACATTAATTATATTTGATGCAGGATTGTTAGGTTTGGTTAATAGTTGGGGCAGTTTCGGCACATTTGCAGCACCTGAAGCAGCTCCGCCATTTAGCAGAAGCTGATTGGCATCAGGAAAATTATTCCATAACCATGATGTGCTATTGTGTGCAGAGGAGGTTGTGGAGGCGGGATTCACATTGCCGGTATTAGCTGCATTTGTAATAGCATTCGCTAATAGAGGCATCATGGGGGCGGTAAAATTGGCGTTAGTATTAATTGTTGCTTGCAGGTTAGTGGGCATGGTTGTGATGCTACTGGTAGGATTTTTAGGAAGAATTGACTGATAACGCATTGCGTGTTGTGAGTTGGGAGTATTGAAAGCAGCCGTTGCTGCTTTAATTATCGCTTGTTGATGTTCTAATATTTGGTACTGCAACATTCGTTGCTGTTCCGAATTTTGTTGTTGTTGTTGTTGTTGTTGTTGCTGCTGCTGCTGCTGCTGTTGATGTTGGCGTTGTTGATTCACAGCAGCTTCTGCATTTTGATAATTTTTATTAATATTTTGTTGTAAATGTGTTTTTTGCAATTGTTGTTGCTGTTGATTTTGCAAATGATGATGTTGTTGCTGAGCTTGGACTTGTTGTTGTTGCTGCTGTTCTTGCTGCTGTTGTTGCTTAGACTCTAGTCTCTTTTTAGTGGCTTTCAGCATTTGATCACGCATAAGTTTTTCGCGACGCAAGATGCACATACGATTATAATCAAATATAGAAATACGATAAGGCTTGCCTCCTGATTGCACTTGCACTAAAGCCGGCAGTCTTCGGCCGTCTGCTGTTTGATAGAGTAGTCCGTTTTTGTTAAGCAAATTATGATTTTCTTCCACAGGCATGAGTGTGGGCCGCCATGTCTTACTTTGTAACCGTTCTTGCGGCGTTAGTGTATCTGGCAGAATGACAACATTTGGAGGAGGTCCTAATTGCATGGGTTTAGCATATGGTGGAGGTTTGGGGCCGTAATTGGCTTGTGGGTTACTGTTATTGCTGTTTGAATTGCCAGTTGCGTTTGTCACCACTTGACTGGATGATCTTCTTTGTAAACTTACCAATTCCGGTGGTGAACTAAGAAGAGATGACTGATTTTTATTTTGATTGGCAGCAGCAGCTGCTGCTGCAGCAGCCGCTTCTATATGATTACCCAACAATTTGTTAGCTACATCTAGGATCTTTTGTTGCTTTGTTTCGGCTACTGGTGGTAAGAGAGCAGGCGGAGGAGGAGGTGGTGTTGGGGGAGTATTTAGATTACTGGAGTTTTTACTTGTTGTAGTGGTGTTGCTTGAACTATTGATAGGTAATATTTCTACCGATTTATTTATACCCAACAAATTACATTTTAATATACTACGGCTATTACTGGGTCCGCTGGTATTAGCGGAGGCGTTAGATGCCGCTAAAGCTACAGCTGCTGCAGCATTAGCTGCTGCCAAATTGACAGAAGAGGTGGAGCTTGAAGAATTATTAGCTGCCGCCATAAGATTGTCTTTTAGCAGCGATTTTTGTGGTGATGGTGTAGCTCTCTTGCTGCTCGATACGGCTGAAGGATCTTTTGGTCGTGCTGTAATTGTAACGGCATTTGAGCTTAACTGTTTGGTTATTTTATCTACAGAAAGGCTGCGTGAACGATGCAGTTGTTGCTTATTAAGATGACTCGTATTGCCCTTCTTTTGGATCGACATCGAAGAAGTGGAAGAAGTTTTTGGTGATTTCTCTACACTAGTCATTTCGACATCTTGTTCATCCGAAACCTCTTCATCATCATCGTCATCTTCATTTATAACATATGTAGGTATTTTAGGATCAATTTCCTTCGCTTTAGTTGTGCTGCCTTTACCACTACTACTATTACTACTAGTAGTATTTGTATTGCTTTCCTTCGGCTTACCAGTACCCATATACAAGCCACCACAATGACCCTTGTCATAGGAAGTCAAACGTTGTCTTACTGTTTCTGTATAAACACTAGCATTATTCGATGCACTAGCCGACA
Source organism: Lypha dubia (assembly GCA_947311025.1). Lineage (NCBI taxonomy): Eukaryota > Metazoa > Arthropoda > Insecta > Diptera > Tachinidae > Lypha > Lypha dubia. The sequence continues at coordinate 2,973,373 of OX371262.1, read as the reverse complement.
ATACCAGTTCACCATTGCGGAAGTATTTTTCTAGTAAAATTAAGTGGCGTAAAAATGAACTTTGATTTCCATAAGGTTTTTGTAGCTCTTCCCAAAGACGACGTGTTGGCTCATCGTATTGTAGAAAAGTTTGTACTCTTGTCCATCCTTCTGGAGTTCTCTGACTACTACTGCCACCAAAGGGTATTTTGAATTGCAAGCCCAGATCTTCTTCGCCCGGAAACAATTCTCGCATAGAAATGTTTGGATTTGCCCTAAGAACATTCGATATATCGGCAGATGGTTGTTTTTCAGTAGAAGCACTGCTTTGCAAAATTGCTTTCAGTTTTGACATTTCGTTCGGTGAATTTGTGGTTGTATTTGATACAGAAGATGAATTTGAGGAATCGGTAGAAATACCAGTAGATTCAAAATCACGTTCGACTCTTTTGGTCGTTCCTTTTTCCATATTCGAATTGCTGTCATTACTTTCGGTTTTTTCTGCTAATTGGTTTTCGGAATTGTTTTTCTTATTATTTTCTTTAGACAATGTATTGGATTCTGAAGCTGTTTTCTGTTGCGATTCATTGTTATCATGATTTGAAGCACTATTACTATTGCTGTCATCTTCTTCGGCGTCAGAAACCTCATTACTACCATCATGAATATTATGAAATTGTAGGAGGCTGTAAAAAGTAAACGTACGACAAAAGAACAATTTTATTTTTTTAGGACCAGCACTCAGAGGAGATATACACATGTTAAAAATTTAGGTTTTTATATACTTAAGTATAGAAAATTAACCCAAACGAGATTTGCATGATCAAGCACGTTGGTGGATAATAGAGCGCTACAGCTTTTTGATGAATCAATTGAGCAAATATTATATGTTATTGTTTCGAGATTATAATGCTCTTCAATGTGATGTTTCGTTTTAAGAAATCAATTAAAATATAAGCAAAGATTGCGCATTATTGACTGTAGGGTTTTAAAATTTTCAATTTTTACTTTTAATTAATGATCAGATTCATAAGAAGTTTTCGAATAACTCGAAAGTACATTTTGACAGCTCTATTGACGTTAAAGAAATTATGTCCTCTTTTAATTTGTCTTGTTTTTACCCAGCTCCATTGCATATTCCACAAAAAGTATATATCCTATACATATATTAATTTTATATAATTTACATATACTACAACTTACCGCTTGCGATAGTTTTTAACAAATTCTGCTTTTTGTGACTTCGTACTATCTGGTGGTTTCATTAGGAGATTGGCAAAATATCGACATAGTTTACAAACAGCAGTACCAATACCCAATTGTACGGGTATGCCCATTTCACATAAAGCTTTCTCCAAACGATCAGTGTCCTGGAATCAAAAATATTCAAATAATTAATTAAGCATTTTAAATCATAACAATATTAATAACTACTATCTTACCGAAGTTATGTGATACATATGATTTTTACCCAAACGCCTTTTGCATAAAACACAGCCTGAACATTGTATTACAGTATCATAATGCGACTGACACAGCCAAACACATGCAGCTCCAGTAGGGATTTCGAATTTAAGCAAAAATTTCTTAACACTTTTACGTATGCATTTACGTCTCAGAGAATGAGATGCAGGGTGCACACAATCGGGTACTAAACATTTACGTGCTGTTGGATTTGACGCTAAATTATCGTTGCCATCTCCTTCTGGATTTTGATGATCGTCATATTGTTGATTTTCTAAAGATTTTGATGATGTAGATGCTAGTGTTTCTATTAAATGTCCTGGTCCAGAGAGGCGTTTCTTGTACGATGGTACGTTGGCACGACGATCCACGTGTCGGAAACAGGCATCACACAAACAGTTATCGACTGTAAGTTTTTCTTCATCTTTTGGGAAATGAAAGTTTTTTTTTAATCACAGTTTATAAGAATTTAATTAAATTTTCTTACTGGATAATATATTTTGTTGTCTTTGCATAGATTTTATTTGCCCCACATGACACGGAGTATCATATAGTCCAAACTTGCCACTACAATAAAAACACTGATCCTCACACAAACGTCCCGGATGAAATTTGAAAGATGATGCCTTCTCCGGTATAAGAATTTCTTCCTTTTCATCTTTTTTGGTAGAAACGCCCGTCATCATATGGTCATGAGATTCTGAATTGGAAGAATCTAACATGAGAATTGTATTGCAGAAAATGACACGATACACATTGAGAAAGATACAAGAGGAAAATTATATACACAAAAAGAAAATTTAAACAAATATTGTTGACTAAGAGCCAAATACAATATTGTTTTAGTTGTTTTGAAATATTGATACCAATACAGTTGAAACGCATTTGACTCTTAGTTGTGGTTAGTAAACTAGAAGAATACGAAAAAAAAACAAAAAAACTTTCAAGCATTAAATAAAAAAAAATAATACAACACACTTTAAATTTTGTTAATATTACTCTTTAAGCCGTGTTATTTCTTTTATTATAAAATACACACCCATTTGAAGTATATGGGCAGTTTTCGAAGTTGAGGTGGCACTATGCTTATGATGTTGATGATTGTAACGATAATTATATGATTTTCTAGCATACGTTGTGGTTAGGTTTCTAACGATATTGTTTTTATTATTATAATTGTTAGTATGTGTTAAAGCTAATCTAGTTAAAGAGGTAGTAGAGGTTGTAGGAAAAGGTTGAAATTTTTGAAGCGCACCTTCAGTCTGGAAATACACAAAAAAGATACAAATATTTTAAAAATATTTTATTTTATAATATTTCTTGGTGTTTTAATTTATAAAATTACCTCATTTTGTATAGTATAATAACTGTCCTCAGCGTGACCTTCGCGATCTTGCTGAGCACGATCGTAATTGCCGTTGCCATGGGAACGAGCGCGTCCTTTTTGGAATGTCATTTTTAGCGATTGGCGTCTTTGTTGTTGTTGATGCTGATGTTCTTTGGAAGTAGAAGCACCGCTTGTGTTATGTTGGGATTTGCGTCCATTGCTGCCACTGGTTGTACCACTTGACGAATTACGATTAATTTTGATGATTGTTTTCAATGTACCAGTATACTCGTGATTAGTGGTGGATGCAGCAAGAGATGAATTTTTTCCATTTCTTTTGTTGTTTTGATGTTGCTGAGTAGCGACTTTTGAAGCCTCTACATTTGCCGCTGAACTTTGTATAACTTCTAGGCGTCGTTTTTCTGCCGCCTTGTGTGTTACCAAACCTAAATTCTGTAAATGTAATTCTTTTATCCTTAATTTTTCCTCATCGTCATTTTCCGTGTCAAGAGTTATCCAAGAAGTTGCTGATTGTCCCGATTTCATTGAAGTTGAGTCATCATCTTTTGCGGTTGTTATGCCCGATTTGAGCGGCGAACTGTCTGATAACGATGTAGGTTTGCCATTTACTGTTTCCTGCTCAGCATCAGATGCTGAAGTCTATACAATAAAAATTCAAAATTCATTTGGATAAGAACAATAATTTAAATAAATTTAAGTTTATTTGCATTTCATCCAACTAACTCATCAATAGACTTTAAACATACTTTTGAAAGCCTCTCAAGCCTCTTAAGATAATAAATGAAAGGTTTTAATCACAAAACTTGAAGAATATTTCAAATAATAAATTTAATAAATAATTTAAAAAGTTTTTTAAAGTCTAAATATTTTCCATTTCCTAATATTTTTTATAAACTACTCACCTTTATTAAACACGTGTTAATCTCTGATTTTACTTCCTTTGACAAAGCATCCATATCACTGCTTATTCCAATATTTTTAACATGGTCAGTTTTGGTTTTTTCGGGTTTGAATTTAATGTCTTCCGCTGTTGATAAAGGCTGTTTATCATCTAGTTTAATTTCCAAAACGTCACCAATGATCGCATTATCTTTTGTAAATTTTTTAACTTCGTCTTCAGGAAGTTTGACTTCAATATCAATATCCATACATTCGTTGGATAAAATAAGTTCATCAATGGATTCCTTAGCACCGCTTGACATTGGGTGATCTGCATCTTGATTATCAACATCGCAGTTTGATATCTTTTCTTTGCTGCGTTCGTCAATTTTTTTTAATTCAGCATTTATTTTTGCCAAAACGTCATTGTCTTCGTCTTCCGCTGTTGCAGTGGGAACTGAAAGAGCATTTTCTTTTCCATTGATAAAAAGGTCAACTTTTCTCGCAGGTGTATCTTTTACCACTACTTCAAGCGATAAATTAGCTGATGTTGCGTTGGAGTCTTCAACTTTGCGGGTTTGGCTTTTGCTCAAAATGCTGCTATTTTCAATAACGCCGGTGAGATCTGATAATTCTTCAATGTCATTTCCTGGATCCCCAATTTCAGTTACAATTTCATCATTAACGGATGCATTGTTGTCCATTGATACAGTTTCACTTTCTTCTAAAGCAAGTTCATCCTCTAGATCCTGATCCTTTTCAAAGTCTTCATCAACAATTTCCATTACTTTAACTTTAGTATTTACTTTAAGGTCTTTTTTGCTTGTAGCATCACTGTTGGTAGAAATGGTTTGTAGCTGTTCTTTGACTGCCAAAGTTTCATTTATTTCAGAATCGCCATCCTTATTTTCAAGTCTGTCGTCCTCTAATTCTCCTTCATCGTCTTCTACGATCAGAAGCTGGCTTCCATTATCATCTGAACTCAAACTGTTACAGTCATCGTGCGCTATAGATTTCTGTTCTTCAATGCTATCTGCTAATTGTAGAGCTCCCTCCTTTAGTGATTCATTGGAATATGAATCATTGATTGGGCAAATATTTGTTGTCAAGGCAGATGCTTCAGTTATAGAAGGAGAAGAAACTGTCAAGATTTGTGTTGCCGATGATGTTGTAGGAGTTTCTAAGCCGGCTACTTTTTGCATAATGTTACCTAATTTGGGATCTTCTTCTATGCCCAAGTTATTTTCTAAAAATTTTGGTTTTTTGTAAAATTGTTTCACACTGATTTCAGATAAACCTTCGCTCACAAGTTCTGATGGACTTAGAGATGCAGCCTTTTCAGATCCCGATGCTACAGATGAGTAACTGGCTGCTGCAGGTGTTAAGGCTGCTTCATTTTCAACAACTTCATTCTGCGGACTTATAGATGGCACCACTTCTGTGTCAACTACTAATGGTGGTGGATAGTCACTGGAATCCAAGTTGGCTTTAGCTGTAATGTATTTCTTTTCAGTTGCTACAAACAAATCCTTAGCGTCATTGGTGTCGTCGTCATCCATTTCCATTGAGATTTTTTCACTTTTTATCAATGCCAAAACAATGTCATCTGTATTTGTTGAGGCCATACTGTCTTTAGAGTCTTCTTCCTCGACATTTAAAGGTTGGTTTTTGGAGCTATTTTCCATACTTGTTTTTAGTAGACTACGAGTTTGTGAACCCATTCGCTTTCTTTTGCTTTCCGTTGCTGCTGAAGATGATGTATTTTGAACTGGAGAGTTTTGTTTAGTTTGTCGTGTTGCTCGTGTACTAGGGGAATTGTGGTTGTTTGATGTTGCCGATGTGGAATTTGATTTTCTTCTAAAATTCCTTCCTCTGCCTCTGCCAACATGTGTTGTTGTTGTCGTTGTTGTTGTTGTTGTGGTGCTAGATGATGCGGAGTTGGCAGCTGTAGCGTTAATACTTTCCGTTGTAGGAGTCATTTCATTTTCACTTTCTTCAAGAAGTTCTTGTTTAATTTTAATAAGCGGGCTTTCATTGTTTTCAGAACTGGCATTAGTATTCTGTGAGGATAACAAAATATCCTCATTTTCCATATCTGGGTCCTTGAATTCTATTTTTATATATTTAGGACCTGGTTCATCAATAGCATGTTTGTTGGCGCTTGCATTATCAACATCAATAGAACGTTTACGTTTTGTGACCGTAGGAGTGGAATCAATCATTGGTACTGGCATCTTTCCTCGACCTAAGCTACGGCCACTTCGAGACCTAGCAGGTGGTGTTTCTGAGCGTGTTGAAGGTCCACTAGATTGACGTTGCCTTGTAACTCGAGTATTTATGGCTTCTTGATTTGCAACAGATTTGCGAGTTAAACGATTTGACGCAGTTGTGGTAGTGGGCAGAACAGACGATGCACTTGGGTAATCTTTTTCCTTTAACTCATCTAGTTCGTCCTTTTCTTCTTTATCATTGATCTTATCCTTATCTTCTGTCTCTAGTTTATCTTCTTTTTCTTTCTCCGCAATCTCCTTTTGTTCTTTTAGAGACTTGCGTCCTCTCACGTTAGTTTTCTTTGTTACAATGTTTGTATATCCCGTTTCTTCACTTTCACTGTTTGTATGATGATCGTTTGGATCAGTTGGTTCCTTTTTAATTGTTATGCCAGCAAACGGAGATGCCAGCAGCAGTGGTGAACTTCTAGTAACTCTTTGAAGAAATGGTTTGGTGTCCTGATTTGTTTTTTGAACTTGTTCTGTTCCTTTAGAATCAATTATGTTAACTATACTATTGTTGTCAGAGGCACTAGCTCCCATTTCAGCTTTATCAGCTGTTGAGGAGCTGTCATTTATTTTATCTAATGATTTTATGTTGTGTACAGTTGATGATGTTGATGCATTTTCCAACTTCGTCCCTTGCGCTGTTGGAGAAGTTAGTGTTGATTTTCTTGTTGACATGGTACAATATGTTCATGAAGTTTGTTTGTTGCTTTCAAAGTATACGGTAAGAACCGTTACTTCTCATAGGAACTTATATTCCTTTTTGGATCTGCAATACGAAATTTGGTCCCTTATTTGTGGGTCAACTGAAAATATAATAAAAATAATGATGTACATAGGTACTAACCAATCTCTTAAATTAATGATATAAGACATTTAGTAACAAGATTAATAAAGACAGTAAATAATAAAAGAAAGATAAAAACTCGCCCCATGAAACACAATAACGATAAATTTGCAAATTAGTTTGTAAGGTCGGGTGTTCGCGTTTAAAGGATTTAAAACGTTACGGCAGTGTTAGATAAGTTCGGACAAAGTGCTGCTTGTATTTATTTCTTTGTTTAATGTCAATAAAATATTTGTAAATTTAATTAAACATGGGATATTTAACCAAAATGTCTGTAAATCGTTGAATTTTGCAAAAGTGAAACAAAATTAAAAACAACTGCAGACCATTAAGAAGCTGATTGTCTTGTTAACAAAATATTAATACATATTGGCTGACTTCCAAAACATTCGTATACAATGTTAGTATACAGTATTGCTACTGTATTTAAATCACATCCATATGCAAAGTTCGGAAACAATGCAACAACTATAAAACCGATGCCTTGTTTGCTCTCTTGCTGCGTTAAAAATACTTTGCGGCGGCGTTTTGAAATGGTATACATTGTATAACTATTGTACTGCGGCGTTATGAAATATGATGCTTTGTTCAAACACAAAGCAATTGACGTTTTGGAAGTCAGCCATTGTTGCTGTTTATTGCTGATGACTACTTTAAACCAGTTTTTATTATAATGTTTTCTACACATTCATTGATCCACAACAGTTTTGAACTTCAGCCTGAAGAAAGAACAAACAAACAAAAAATTGGCAGCAAACACCCTATATTGCACGAATACACGCACATACATACATATCGTATACAAAAATCAGTTGTTTAACACAAGGATTTATGATTAAAATAAAAAAACATGTGGCAATCGGGGAGTGCCGCGGTAAAGCTATTGCATAGCATTTTTTATCAACTTATGCAATTATATTATTACGTTTGGTTAAATAACTCCGTTGGTTTTCTGGCAATACTGTATGTAATAGCATACTTTAGAGGTTAACATACATTGGGCGATTTAAATACTTAAAAAAACAAAAGACTTAAGAAACAAACCTAGTGTCAGGTTTTTTTCGTTTCAAAAACAAAAGACTTAAGAAACAAACGTTTCAAAATTTCTTGATTCGGTCGCCTCAAAGCCCCCGATAGAAGCTATGCAATAGCTTAAAAGATATGTATGTATGCCCTAATGATTATTACATTAAGATTTTAAACATTTCCCCAGATAGTTACTTCAATAAATACAGTTGATTTTCCATTCTACCACCACTTCCATAAGTTGATGCATTGTCACATCAGTCGTAAAACCACTTTAAAACTTAAACGCGTAAGACTTCGGTAATTTCAATACAAAATCAGCTGCTCAAGTTACCTGTTAGGGTTATGGAAAATACTCTTAGGTCGTGAGACAAACTCTTGTGTTTTAGTAACCGACTTCAAACTTTATAACTCTGTTATTTATGATCCGATTTCAAAATTACTGAAGAAATGAAAATAATGATCCAATTCCATTTAATGTTATTTTTTTCTGGGATTCCATTTTGTGATTCGGAAATTTTCATTCTAATTGAAAACGTTCGGAACTCATGACAGACACGATTATGTATGTATAAACTTGCCTCACTTAATTCCACTTTTTTACTACACTCAACAGAAAGAATTTTTTTTATTTGCCAAACTTCACGTAGTACTGCCAATACCAAGTGAAGTTTGCCTGCCGCATTATTCTCACCGCGTTCTGTTCATACATGTTGCGTGTATGATAGCAAAACACATAAGCAGTGAACTTACACACGCTAAGTCGAGGAACAACAAGAAATGACAACAAGTTTTTGGTGTTCTCAAAAATATTGTTTCTGTAATTTATTTCGAGTAAGTGTTTATGCTTTGGAAGTACACTTGAACTTAGCTACACATATATTTATGCAGCGGTCTATAAGAAACATTGCAAACACAATTAAAGAAACTCTGCAAAATTAATTGATATTACTCATACGCATAGTGCTACTACGTATATTTTAGTAATTTTTTTTTTTAAATTTCGTTTATACAAATTTTTTGAGCTGCCTATAGAAACTCAAAAAGAGAGTGTTAACATAAAAAGAAAACTGGAATAATTTGCCAAATGAACTTACTACTAGTACAACATCTATAAAAAACACAAGCTTTCAGTTTTTGTAAAATATACGATCATCACTTCAACCTCATCAAACTTGTTTTGAATTTAGAACATGGCTGCATCTTTGGTAGACTTTAGAAGTAGAAGAATCATAGAAATAATTTATTAAAATCAAATACATAATGAGATTTTTTAAAATATGTCGAAAAAAAACCCTTCGACATCGAGGGCCAGGCAGGCTATTTCACATCATTTACCCACGGTGAAGGCATTAAATATGAAAAGAAATATATAGAAACAAGTGGCGGTAAAAGTGTCAGTTGTTTTCATACTTTCATAAATGTTGCAGGGAACACGAGCAATCGTTATTCTTCATCTATTTCCCATAAAGGTTTGTGTAGTGAAAAGATTGGGAATATATTTGATTTAGCCCACGAAGTCTGGTTTGGAGAAGACAAGACTATAAGATCAGCTAACAATCTTAAATTATATTACCGCTTTTTTTTATTTTTGGGAAGGTATGTTTGCAGACTAACAATTAAATGTTTTTGAGGCTGAGATACTAACTGTCCTAAAGCAACGAAATTGGTACTCAAGAATTCGACTGAGGACAACTAGTTACTAAGTTGACAGTATGGTTGCGTTAAACGCCAAATAGTGACTGTAGCAACGTTCTCAGCAATAATTTCTAATTAATTCACCCAAATATGTTTTATATGAAATTTGAATAAGATTTATAATGAAAAACAAAAAGTCATTCAGTGTTAAAAAAATACACCTGTTTTAAAATTATACAATTTAAGTTAGAGTAATATAAATACTAAGTTTAATGCTTTAATTATAGATAATAAGAATATTCATTTACTTATTTATGTATATGAGTTATATACGCAACAAAAAAATTTAATAACCTTAAAAGACTAGATTCTTTTTCTTCTTGCTAACTGTTTTGGTTTTTGGCAATAGTTTAGTTGATAAAAAAAGAGATAATAAACGATTATTATCTTGACTAATTCATATAAATATTTACATTGTTTACGGCACGAGTTGAATTTTATATTTGGTTATAGTTTATACACATTTATGTACTTATATTCACACTAGTGATGTCACGAATATAAGTACATATTCGACTATTCGCATATTTAAATATATTCGTATTCTTATTCGGCAAATTCAAGCGGATATTTCTTAAATACTTTGCACATACATACTTTAAAAAAAAAAAAAAACAAATACATAAAGTTTTAAATTTTATTTATTTGTTGCGGGTTAGCAATATCTAGATATGTATATATTTCGTTGGTAGCTATAGCAATTCATCAGTAGATGTTTTACCCTTTATGTTTAAAAAATTCCAAAGCTCATCTATTTATACAAAAACTCACAAATATATTTTTTGTGAATTACAAAGCATAAAAATAGCCTTTAAAAAAATGTTTTCAAACATAAACAACAATAATTTTCCATTATGAATGTGTTTACTTTTCTACACCTATACAATTAGACAACCGCTGGTTGCCATTAAAAGTATTTTATAAGGCAAAAATGAAAAGCAAATCTCCCCGTTACAAAATTTTACATTTATATGAGCATGTACTCAAGTATTTATGTTTTAAATTTTATTTATTTGTTGCGGGTTAGCAATATCTAGATATATATTTCGTTGGTAGCTATACCAATTCATCATAAAATTAAACATAAAGGGTAAAACATCTACTGATGAGTTGGTATAGCTACCAACGAAATATATATCTAGATATTGCTAACCCGCAACAAATAAATAAAATTTAAAACATACATAAATACTTGAGTACATGCTCATATAAATGTAAAATTTTCAAATACATAAAGTTTAAAAAAGTACATCAAATGTACAAAAGAATATACCGTTTAAAACAAAAACTAATTTTTATAACTGTTTTTGTTTTAAATTTAATTTGTACGAAAGAAAATATTCAATTAAGAGGCATTAAGTTTTAAAATTAATATTCGTATTCGCGAATACTAAAAGTTGATATTCGTAACATCACTAGTACACACACATGCATATTCGCAGGCAAAAAGGCTCATAAACAATTGTACGCAGCTTAAAAAAAAACAGCGAAATAAAAGTAACTTAATAGATATATTGTAAGAACTAAAAAGATAAATTTAATTACTGGCGTAGAAATATTTAAATATAAAATAAATAAGCTTTTTGATAGAATTCTTTGATTGGCAGCTTTGAATTTTCATTCGAAGAATTTTTTCGGCAGTCTTTGACAATCTGTGAAATTATTTGTTAACTTTTATTCAGCTATTGGCTATTGGAAAATATTTTTTTTTTTTTTGGATATATTCCGAATATGGCTGACTTCGAAAACGTCAAACGCTTTGTGTTTGAACAAAGCATCACATTTCATAACGCCGCAGTACAATAATTATACAATATATACCATTTCAAAACGCCGCCGCCAAGTATTTTTAACGCATTCAGAAAGCAAAAAAGGCATCGGTTTTATAGTTGTTGCATTGCTTCGGAACTTTGCATATGTATGTGATTTAAATACAGTAGCAATACTGTATACAAACTTTGTATACGAACGTTTTGGAAGTCAGCCTATATTTTACTTAACAAACTAACCTATTGGATTACGGCAAGACAGAAAGCAGTGATTTCAAATTAGGCGTAGGAATGGATTAGCCGGACCCAGAGAGGGTTAGGCCTGAGAAAAGGCATTCAGAGGATACTGTAGATACTATAGAGAGGCAGGCAAAGCAGGCAAAGGACTTGTGAGCGATTCCAAAGGACAACAACAAGACGTTTTTGAGAGAAGGTAAAAACAAAACAAACAACAAGAATGAAGGTACGTACAACAACAATTTTATAAATATGTGTGCTTCGGACTGCCCGACGCCGACGCAGACGAATTCTGAGAAGAAAAAGATGGTTGAAAATACAGCTTCAGCAATAGCTAATAAAGAAAAGTTGGCGAATAATTTTTTCTACGACTACAATCACAAGGGCCCTTATGTGGCATATGTAGATAAGATGACAGACAATAGTAGTGACCGCAGGCCATCAACGCTTTGGCCTTGGGCAGGCTGGTCAATCGACTAGATATTAAAGATGTTCTGGAAATTTTTAAAATTGGTTTTGGCCGTTGCAAGATCACTTTCAAAAACTACCAGGCAGCAAACGAATTTGTCAGAAATAAAGAAATTAAAGAAGAAAAATATTCTGCAAGAATACTACCACATTTTGTGTCGTAAGGTGGGTATAGTTTTTGACATTCCTCAAGAAATTGACATGGAAGAATTCTTAGAGACGGCAGTGTCACCTGTGCCAATACTTAAGTGTATCCGCATGGAAAGACAGGATGGAGAAAATGGGAGAGTGGCTAACGGAAGAGTCAAGATAATCTTTAAAGGCCCTGATATTCCGAACGAGATTCTACTGCAATACACAAAGATTCCAGTGAAGCATTTTATCTCATGTGGACAATGTTATAAATGCTATCGGTATAATCATTTCGCGGAATACTGTAAACAGAACTGCACTAGATGCAAAAAATATTTTCAAAAATATAAAATAGACGAGCCATCCATCCATCATGCACAAACTGCGGTCAGGCACATTCGCCAATGTCTAAGTTATGTGTTGCACGAGAAGAGCATATGCTAGCTATGACGATAGAAAAGCTATCGTTTAAAGAGGCGACTATAAAATATAGAGCTACTTTTGCAAACAGCTTCGACATACTTAGCGACAACGACCAAACAGAATTCCCTATTTTACAGACAAAATCCAACAATAACATCCTTAGAAACAACACGCAAGAATCTGCAAGTTATTTACATAGCCGTAAATCTTACGCGCAGGCAGCAAAGTTAAACAAGAACCGAAAGAGAGAGAGACTAACAACGCCATAGCAACCATGGAGGAACACAAACGAATCCTGAGGGACTCCATCCCACAATTTTCAAAAACAAACAGAATAAACAATAATCCACACAAAACGTCGGCAGCGGAAAAGTTTGTCAACGAAATGGGTGAGGACGGTATCTCATATAGTATGCTTAAGAAGATATCCGTAGAAGAAAAAGAGGTTGTTTTTAGATTGCTTGCAGACTTGTGGTATGAGGGCACGATTTCTAATGAGTGGAGAAATATCCGAATTCAGCCGGTCCCGAAGAGGGGCAAGGACCCAAGTGATTTAAACAGCTACAGACCAATAAGCCTATTATCGACTCTTCTGAAACTTACAGAGGGGCTGGTAAAGGCTGACCTGGACTCGTCCACGGAACGTAGAAATATTCTACCGGAAAGGTGCTATGCTTTTAGGAAACATCACTCAACCTCACAATGTGTGAATGATTTGATAAACACTGTCTATACTTTAAGAGACAGAGGATATGAAGTGATGGGTGCATGCGTAGACCTGGAAAAGGCCTACGAAAAGGTTAACATAGACGTGCTATGAAAAATCCTATACGAGTTTGAGATCAATTCGCATACCATAGAATGGATATACAGCGTCCTACGGGAGAGAACAGTCTCGCTGGGAAGAGTAACATTCGGTGAAGTCGGGGCTAAAGCAGGGCAGTGCACTTAGTCCCCTACTGTTCAACCTGTACACCAAATCATTACATTACATTACATCTCGTATGACAATTGTCTTCTATATCAATTCGCGGACGGCTGCTTCATAGTTGTATTCAGCAGGGATCATTCACACACTAATACACTATTCCAGAAAAAGATGAATGAATTCGTTGTCAAGACCAAAGCCCTTGATATGGTAATAAATCCCGAAAAATCACGGATAGTAAACTTCAAAAACTCGAAGAAAACGATCAGGGTAACATCTGATGGTGTAGAGATGACACAGACAGAAACCAAATATCTCGGCAGGATTATCAGTATGAATAACTCACCAGCCAGTCATGTTCGGACAATATTGGAAAGAATTCGGAGAACCTGTGGTTTCCGCAAAATATCTCGGGCTGTACTTATGGGGTTCAACCCTCTCGGGCGCTCCAGATATACAGGACTTATATACGTGCAAAAATTGAATAGGCTAGAGCTAGCAACGGCTAGAGAATGAATTAAATGTTTTGCATTCGACCTGCCGATGGCAAGGTCTATTGCACTTTGGGACCAGGGCCCAAAAACTAGTTATAGCAAGATCTTTAACGCACATAAAGACATCATATCAGCTGTCATGCGGTTGGACGGAGATCGATAAAGGCTTCAGAAATAAACACGAAGCGAACACAGAAGTTATAAATGCCCTGCTGTTGGAAAAACTAGAGAATATACAAAACCATCAGGTGTATTACACGGATGCTTCAGTAGGGACGGCAGCCACAGGAATGGCTTACTTCCATGATGAAAGCGAGAGGATATCCCGTTTCCGAATAGGAATGAGACTGACTTCAATGTCAGCAGAATTACTTGCAATAGAACAGGCAATTAAAGACGCAGGGAACAGAGGCTTTGAAAACGTTGCTATATTGACAGATAGTAAGTCCGGCTGCCTGCAACTTGCTAGAAGGAATAATAATAACTTCATAGTTAGAAGAATACACAATTATATAATGGAAAAACCTTTTAACAACAAAATACACTATGTAACAGGTCACTCGGGAATCTTCGGAAACGAAATGGCGGATAAGGCGGCAGAAGAAGCACGCACAACTGGCGAAGTACTCCCAATACAGCTGACGATTAGCGACGCGATAAACGCAATAGAGGAGAAGCTCTGGCACAGATGGGGTCAAAAATATGAGACTCTGGGAATTTCCAAAGGAAAACAATACATGAGAACCTTCCCACAAGTAAGAAGATCAAAGCCATGGTTCGATGGCGGTAACAAACTAGAAGCGAATGATAAGAAACAAATAGATTGATGAGCGGTCACTCCTTTGGGAAAGCCACCCTTTTAAAACTGGGAGTGATTCCAACAGATACATGCAACTATTGTGGAGAAAGTGAAGACGATTCTCATATAATCTTCGAATGTAACAAATTTTCAAATACCAGGGGGCAAAATATCCATTAATATGTAAATACACAAGTATAGAGGACTTTTTCAATCACGAAAAAATATAAAACTAGGAATACCTCACGGAATTCCTAGGGGATCTGGAGGTAAACCTGTAACGCGGAGGAGCGTGAGAATTGGTGGTGGCACAATTGTTCTTTGAACAGGCCAAATAACTCTTCTTATGTTTAATTCAAAGGAGTAACAAAATAGAAAGAAAAAAAAGCTTTTTGATAGAATTTCTCTCGCTTTACAGTACCGGTCTAATAAAAATCCATTGTTTACTTTTGTGACGCACACAAACAAAATGAAAAAAAAATTGTGTACAAATTCACGTACAGAGAAGCTTCCTTCCACTAGTGTGCGTGGAAAAACCAAACAATTTATAGTCAGTTAAAAAGGTCATGCTTATCAACAGATGCTGTGTGTGTTTGTAGAATTACCCTGCTTTGCACGTGAAAGATGGACAAAAAGTTTGGTAAAATGAAAAATTTTATTAAGGGAGGTTTTCATTTGTAGACAAATTTTCCCTTTTTTTATTTATTTTTTTTTTTTTTGGCAAAAAGGGAAACGAAAGATGAAACAAATCTAGCACAATATGAAATATGTTATGAAAAGGAAACAAAGTCAAATATGAAATTAGGATTTATGCAATAAATGTAGATTTAAGTACGGATGTATAGCTGCATACTTATGTAGGTTTATGTGAATGTATCACATTTTAATTTGCAGATTGTGCAAAAATACACACATAATTAGCAAAATAGGGATATACATATGTATGAGTGGATGTACATATTTCAGAAGATGTGCATAGAATTTTATTTAAAAAGTTGAAATTAAAATTTCTAGTTAGGTAGGTATAAGGAGAATCATCAACAAGTGTATGGGCAATATAAGTACAGTTTAATAAAATAAATAGTTTTTAGCCAGAAACTTCTGCTAGAATCTTGAACGTTAAATTAAAAAAAAAACGCGTTAACCGGTATTTTACCCAATTAAGCACTAACGGCTGGCAATTTTGGATACACAGTCATACTTAGTTTTTAATAACATTATTACATTTCTTTCAATACGGTGACATTATTTTTCGACAAAAAAAAGGACACTCAAAATTCAATAAAAATTATTGGTATTAACTTAATTACATAGATATATTTTATATCAATAAAATAAAAATATAATTCAAATAATGTAATATTAGTGATTAGTACAAGTAGTTACATACATATGTAGGTACATATGTACTTATTTTAATTTTTAAAACAGAAATTAAATATGCCTAGAAGTTTATACGTCGTTAAAACAAAAAATTAATTAATTAATCAAAATTAACAAAGAAAATAAATTTAGCCAATAATACAAAAATAACAAATTTCAATAAATAAAAATAACTAAAAACAATAGTTTAAGGATTATTTATTATTGATATTTTTCTGAAGAATGTATTTTTTTTATTATGTATATCAACGTTATTTGATAAAAACAATTTAAATTCTGCACAGTCCCTTTGAAAGCCGACAGAAAATTTGACACATTGATCATACACTTTTCAGTGTTGCCAGGCAATTCCTGTCTTGGGTGGTTATAAATTTATATTGTATTGAGTTTAAAATTTCAATATTTTGAGAAAATAAGACTTTTAATTTTGGAAACTAAAGAAGAACATTAGCCATCAAAAAGAAAGGACAAAACATGACAATTTATTTTGTTTAAATTTAAAAGGACATTGTGTCAAAAAAGATTACTATCCTTTTTGAAAAAGGACGGATGGTCACCATACCTACACGGCTAAGACATTTTAAATTTACGCAGATTAAAACTTTATTTACAAAACTACTGAAGATTTTGTCTTATTCGACAGTCCATACAATTTATACATAATTATTCATCTTAAAAAGCTGATTGTCCTCAAAAGGGTATCACATCCACAACTTACACATAAGTACCTATGTATTAAAGGATATAAAAATCATGTTGCTTTTTCTCAGTGTATTTTGGGAAATTATTATAATTATGTAAATATCTAGTATATTTTAGGTCTGGGTTTACGGGACATTGATAATTTTATTCGTTTCACAAATCTATTGCTATCGAACTCCTTTCGAACGATTTTTTTACAATCTTACGAAATAGTAGGTATGTCATTTTGTCATTTTATTTTAATTAATTTTAAATTTAATTTTGCTTCAGACCGATAAAATTTTATTTTTAAATTTCTTGCAAGAAGTAATTAATATTTTTTGTAAGATATTTTAAAATGGCAACTTTAAGAAAGGATACCATGGGCTCTTTACTATTGCCATACATATTGGAGACGCTTAACCAATAGCCAGAATTTTGTAAGAACTTTTTCATATGTACATACATAAATACACATGTAAATTACTCGTATTTTATAACTCAGGTGACACTAAATACCATGTTTGTGAACAAATATGCTTTAGAATTTGGCCAAAATCTGGGTATTTTAGTATTAACAAATGACCTAATACGAATTGCTTTTAAATACAATAAAGAATCTAAGGCCCAAATTCACAGTCATTAGTTAGCTAATAGCAATAGTTTAACTAATAATATTTGATTCACAGCTTCTAGTTTAACATTAGTTAAACCATCAAACGTCATTGGTTAACTAACAGTTAGACAACAGCTGATTCGTTGGAATTTATTATTAGTATTTTTGTTTTGTGAAAAATTTTAGATATACATAGCATGTGAAATTAAAAACACGGAGTCCGATATTGAAAGAGACACTGATACTGATAATACGCGGAATATTGTTGCTGAGCGTCGCCAACGTAATGTAAAAAGATTTTATGGATATATTCCGTCTTAGCAAGTAGGTGGCGTGGCAAGTTCTTGAATGTATACGCCATTTTTTAAGAAATAACCCTACAAGAACAATGACAGTCATTTTATTAAGGGCAATATGAAAAAACTGATGTAAACATTCGTGTACGTGTGATTTTGTTTCTCTTTCATACTTGTTGGTTTCGTGACCTATAGTAAAACATATATCTGAACGCTGCTCACTCCACAGTATTTTACTAATCAGATCTGATGTAAACATAGTCATAGATGGAAGAGTGTTAGTAAATAAATTTTTGTGTGTTAGTCCCCTTCCTGCCAGTACTGAAAGTTAATAGTTTGATAGGGTTACCATTTTTTGTTCATATTAAGAGTGTTGGTTAAATAATACACTGTGAATATGAAGTATTAGTTAAACAATAGTTATCATTTTAGTTTACTAATAGCTAACTAATTACTGTAAATTTGGCCCTAAGAGTCCTAAAGCAGAGCTAATTTCAAAAAAGGTATACATACATACTTCATATTTATTATTGTTGTTTTCTTAAAAGTTTAAAAAAATTAAAAAATATTCTATGCAACAGAATTTCCCAAAAGGACCATCAGGTTTGCAGAAGGTAATAAAAATAATTGTTTTTATTTAACTTGTTAAAATAACTGAATTGTTTTTTAATAACAGGGAGTGCAAAACATGGTCACATAACATCTATGTATGTACGTCAATTTTCGAACACGTGACGGTTTGTTTCTCAAACAAACGAATTGAAAATAGAAAACAAATTGTAAAATTAGCATACCGGGTGTGGAAACTTTTTTTCTAACACTATTGTGTTATAATTACACACTATACAAAATTTACGACGAATTATGAATCCCACTATTATTATTACTTTTTTTATAAATTCAATTCCTTTTTTACTGTTATTTTTTTTTTTACTAAACATTTTTATTTAAACTGAAATAATTAGGGCCAAATTTACAGTAATTAGTTAGCTATTAGTAAACTAAAATGATAACTATTGTTTAACTAATACTTCATATTCACAGTGTATTATTTAACCAACACTCTTAATATAAACAAAAAATGGTAGCCCTATCAAACTATCAACTTTCAGTACTGGCAATTCCGTTTTAGCATATGGTTTTTGTTTACATTTGATGTATTATTTCTTAAAAAATGGCGTATACATTCAAGAACTTGCCACGTCACCTACTTGCTAAGACGGAATCTTTCCATTAAATTTTTTTAGATTACGTTGACGACGCTCAGCAACAATATTCCGCGTATTATCAGTATCAGTGTCACTTTAAATATCGAACTCTGCGTTTTCAATTTCACATGCCATATCTAAAATTTTTCACAAAACAAAAATACTAATAATAAATTCTAACGAATCAGCTGTTGTCTAACTATTAGTTAACCAATGACGTTTGATGGTTCAACTAATGTTAAACTAGAAGCTGTGAATCATATATTATTAGTTAAACTATTGCTATTAGCTAACTAATGACTGTGAATTTGGGCCTTAATAATTTAAATCAAAAAATATTTCTTTTCGTAATCGATTATAAATGTGACTGAAAAAAAGAGTCAAAAAAGACTCGTAGACGATCAGAAATACGACTAAAAACGACTCATAAAAGATTCGCGAACGATTAGAAATAGGACTGAAAAATAAATCGAAAAAGACTCGAAAATAATTAGAAATACGACTAAAAATGACTCGAAAAAGACTCGCAAACAATCAGAAATACGACTAAAATATGACTCGAAAAAGACTCGCAAATCATTAAAAATATGAGTCATAAATGACTCGAAACTGATCAGCGGGTAATAAAAGACTCCCCAAGAAGAGTCGCGGGTAGGGAACCATTTTCTCCCGAGAAAACAAACATTTATGATCAGAAAATGAGCTCATTATGATTATTTCAATCGCGCAGAGGAGTCATAAATGACTCGAATATGATCAATTTTTTCATAAAATGCTTGTAGGGTACATACATATGTACATGCATATATGTATGTACATGTATGTATGTATGTATGTTTGTAAATATATTTTTCTTTGTATATTAACTTTAAAATTTCTCAAGTCTATGGCGATTTAAAAAATCTTAGCCCTGACTTTATTTCAATTATTTTTAATGCAGAAAATACACAATAGTTCAGCTTAAATCAATTTCAATAAGGCAGGACTCTTAATTGGAAAATTTACAAATTAATTACATAATTAAGTTTAATATGCAAGCAAATTTACATACAAGTGTATATGTATGTATATATGTGTATATGTAAGTTCACATACCCTACAAAAATTATTGGAGTACATGGTCCATTTTAGATAAAAGTAGTAGTTTTCGGACTACTCCTATGTAATGCAGCCGTGGACCATTTCATTTGTACACACATTTATACGAGTAGTTAAATACCATTTGGCAACACCAAAAATGTTTGGAGTTAAATTGAAACTGTAGGAGCTGCCTGTTAAAATTAAAACAAATTCATGGAAGCTTAAAGAAACAGAAGTTAGCTCGTGTTTTTTCCATTTCTGAATTTTATTTTGTATTTTTATATAATGTAATAGAAGGGCTGAATTTATATTAGTGACAGAGATATGTACATAGATATGTATGTATGTATGTATACATTTTTACCGGAGTTCCTCTGTGGGTACTCCATGGAATAGCAAAATAGAGTAGTTTCGAAACTAACCCCTGTGGGTACCCCTTGGATTAGTAACATGGAGTAGTTTTTGGGTTACGTGGTCCAGCCCTAGGACATCGCAATGAAAATTGGACCATGTTTTTTTCATACACTTTGGCTATATTTGGAGTACTCATACTCCATTGTGGAGTAGTCCTCACACGCATGTATAGAGTACACTCATTTTTTGTAGGGTATAAGTACATACATACATACATATATTATCATTATAATGTAAAATAAATGAATGAATTTTCTTAACTACTCACCATTTTATTAGAATTGTTTGTTTATTTTGTTCTCCGTGTCGTGAAGATAAAGCAGAATCGTAATCCTTTATTATGCTTTCAAACAGCACACAAAACTTTTTCTTCTTTTTGCTGCTGTGGTTGTTGTTTTGTTCTTGTTTGATTTTCCGCAAATAAACAAAAATGATGAAAAATCAAAACAATTCACACATTCGCACTCGTATACATAAGAAAGAACTGTTAAGTGTACATATATGTATGTATATGTATGTATGTAATACGATTATTTTGCAATTGACATTTACTTTCATAATAGTGAAAAAAAATGTTGTCAAGTTTGCTTTTAATATTTTAAAGTTTTTTTGTTTGTATGTATGTATGTACATATATTTAAATGGCTTTTATTTCCTTGGATCATTAATTTGTGAAAACAAAATTCATACTTTTTACAAATGAAAGTTTTATCTAAAATAGAGAAAAATATATATGTATGTATTAATTAATAATGGACATTACACATAAATATACATATGTTAATAATTATTATGTACTTAATGCACTGCCTAACATTAACAACACACACACACATAGGTACATGTATGTACATATTTCTTTATGTTTTATATTTAATTAATTTCTTTATAATGCAACACACTGTTTTCTTTCACTTAAGCAAGAGCATGAGCTGGCGTAGAGTGAGAGTTTTGTGCAAAGAGAATTATTTACGGTTTATTTTGCTTAAATATACGACAGCCATATTTTTTACATTTTTCTTTAAACAGAAAATTAAATAAACCTTTAAAGAAAAAATAATCATTGTTTTAATTTGAAAAGGAAACGCAACAAAACGGAAATTAACGACGTCTGTATTCGTCAATGTAATTGGCAAACCGAATGAAAAACGAACCAAGAAGACAAAAACAAATCCCAATGGAAAAATAAACCCAAAACGTACCTAACCAAAAAAAGACACAAAAACGTAGCAAGAAACTTAAGTAGAAAATAGAAAACGATTAATGCTCGAAGTAAAAATTGCAAAAAAGAAAATTAATTTTTCCAAGCACTAACTATAATCTTTCTAACGAATACAAGATTTTATTAAACTCTAATTGAGAGAATACAGTTTGCAATTATTGTTTTGCATTAAAAAGCACAATAAACAAGCATTCAAGTAAAACACCATAAAATAATCACGAATATTAATAGCAAAAGTAATTGGAAAAAATATTTTTATAACTTTGGTTTTTTCTTAGCATTAAATAAATATCTGGTCTACAATTTTTAGAAAACATAAACTTAAAATTCTTAATTACTTTAATAACAAAATTATTTCAATTTGAAAACAAAAATAAAGAAATTATTTCACTTGCGTTAATAAGTGCACGTCGTCTTTTACTACACTCGCGTAAGAAAACAAAATCTGTCAAAAATGTATAGAAAAAACCAACAAGCCAGAATATAAAACAAAATAATGTTAAGCGAATAACTAAAGCAAATTACTCTTTATATTTAGCCAACCACTCACTCTTCGCCCATTACCACACAGCTGTAAAATTTTGCTATGTTAAAATTAACAGTTGCGTTGTTCTACTCTTTATTTATGACTACACATTTCTGTTTAGATAGTTACTCTTTATTTCGTTGGTGTCTATTTTAAAATGTGCTCTCAAACATTTCCATTTTTTATTTCCTTTCTTTTTGTATTTGCTTTTGTAATTAACAAACGCGACGTTGGTGTACCCACTTCGTCGGGGTTGCAAACAGAACTAAACTCTTCTTTTGCAATGTTGCTAATGCGATGCGGCATTTGCCCTCACTAAATGACATACATTCACACGAACGTACATACACAGAAAACAGAAATACGATGTGTACGACGTCGTGTTTTCTCTTCAGACAAACTTCGTGTCTTATTTAGTTTCATTTATTACTCTTATTTTTCTTTTTATGTGTTTCCAAAAAGCGTAAATAAATATTAAATTGAAAACAGAAGAAACATACAACAATATAAAAGAACAGCTGTTGTTGTTTAGCGGCATTTTGTTATTGTAATTTGTAAAAATGCTTGAAATAATGAAATGGTCCGTCGACTCCCAAAAACCCCAAACAAAATCTCTAACGTTAAAGCAAATATTTAATTAATAATTTAAACAAACAGTAGATATATGTATGTACAGAGAATTTGTGTTATGTACATACATACATACATACATATGTACATACATACATATGTACGTAGGTTTGTACTTTTCCAATTATATACATACATACGTACATACATACATAATTGATTATAAATAAAGTTTTAAGTTGTAGGTATTTTTTAAATTTGTTTTCTGCTCAAGGACATTTTTTCTTGCACACCTCTTCCTTAATCGTTTATTTTTCCTTCCTTTGAGAATTCAAATACGAAAATAAACGAACATGTTTTTTTTTTGCTCAATTTTTCTTGTTATTATTTGTTGGCCTTTTGTTTTAAAGTCTTCGTGACAATTTTTCGATTCTTCATTTAATACCTACATATGCATAGTGCTTGTGGCTGTATGTCTGTCTGTCAATTCCATTGTATTTGTGTCGTTTGCTTTTAATCGCTTTTAATTTATTTTTATTTAATTTGGCTTAAAACGAGGTCATTTTACATTCGTACTATTTTATTTCTTTATTTTGTACTAGTGCATACATACATATGTATGTATGTATGTATGTACATATATAAGTACATATGTATGTATGTACTTATGTACATACATAAGTATATATATACTTAAGTATGTATGTGTGTACCTATGTATGTACATACATATGTAAGTATTTAGACTTTGATCATTCACTATAGAAAACTTTCATTTTGTTTTACATACATACATACATACATATTTGATTTAATAAAATAAATCAATGATCTAGTACCTACTTACTTATAAGATATGATTACATATGTATGTATGTATGTATATACATAAATATGTATGTATTTCTGTGTGTGCAAAAATGTTCTACTTCACTCCCAACTAGTATTTTCTGCTTCCCTCGCAACTATTTTGAAAATTAAACAACTTTCTCTGATCCGTAAAAGTCGCCGTACCTAGACTCCTTTTTATAATTTCACCTACTACCTATGTATGTAAGTATGTATGTAAGTACATACATATTTACCTCAATTTCAATAAAAATTGCTTGTTACTCATTTACCACACAGTGGTGGCTATTTTTTTAATGCTTTCTCCTTTGGCGATCAGAAGACTTTGAGCTTCTATTTAAAGATTTAAGTTAATTTTTGATAAAATTAAAACTAATTTTTAATCTTCAATTGATAAACTACACAAATGGCTTATTAATAGGTAACACGGTTTCTGGGTGCTATTTTTATAAATGGGTAAGCTCCAGAGAAACAGAATCCCCTAAAAATTCAAAGAAAAATCTCGTAGGTAGGTAGCTACATACATACTTATGTATATTGTTAATCGATTTTTCTACAGAAAAGATTAGTTCAATTCTTTTATAGCTGGCACAAAAGAAGCATTAATTCCACAAAAGTTTCAAAAGAAAGTTAATTTATTGAATCTGAATACCTATAATTTCAAACTGCATTTTGAAAATTCAACACGAAATTAGGAATTTAATTTGGAAAATACAAAACATATTTTTTCCATGCACCAGCTCTAAAGAAAGACGAAGATAATAATAATAAGACGAAGATAATTCTCATGATGGCTTCACATTTATCAAATATTTGTCGAAAAAAACGTAACCAAGAAAGAAACTAATAATTAATTTTTTTAATTATGGATTCGCATTTTTTAAAAACTGTACAAAAGTACTCTTTTTGTTTTCAAAAATTTATTTTATTTTGCAATATAAAACCCAAGTTAAATGACACAACCCTAAGCAAAACTTGTGGTTACGTTCACTTTGGACTTTAATAAATGTGAACGTAGCTTAAGCTTTTCTATGTGGACAGCGATTGAGAATACAGGAATTTTAAAAAAATTTTTTTTTTTTTTCGTTTTTAATGGTATGTACCTACCAGTGATGCCAACTCCTGCAACATCAAAAGCACTGTGAGCCCATGCTAATAGGGTAAAAAAGAAAAAAGAAAAAAGTACGGATACAAAAGCACTAACCTAATTTTGTTTTGGGTCTGGTGTATCAAAAGACAGCCTTGGCTCTACTGAAAAACTTGAATTTCGATCTATTGGTTTTTCATGTTTTTTGTGCGACTTTGTCGAAGTAAATCGTTTTATCGTGAATTTATTTCACAATTATAGCAAATGCAATACGCTTTTAGTTAATCTTTTGCTGGTGTAAGCCACCTTTTAAAAGCTGGATTATTCTCCAAAGCTTTTCTATATATTTGTTTTTCCATCTAAAGGAAAGCCATTGTTAGATTATGAACTTTAACACATATAAAATCAATGAAGAACTTACTTATGTATAATAACTGTTCAGCTTTATAATAACCAAGGCATTTTCTTGCTTAAATTTGCACAGCAAACAAATAAACGAATATGTATGTATGTATGTATGTATGTATATTAAAAGTAAAATCATTGCTAAACAAATAATAATAATAATATAAAAATATTAATTCCGCTTGGGCACGAGCTATAAATACCCTAATAACAGGGGTCACAGTAATATGTGAATTTCCCTAATATAGAGTAAAAACAACAAAAACGTTAAAATACAAAGTAGAATACTTTGATGATAACGGACTATGAGTTTGTGTTGATTATTAGTTCCAAACAGTAATGAGGGAATTTCGTACTAACCAGCACTGTTTCATTGTAGAATAAAAATTGAATTAAAAATTAATTCTCATATTCTATTTCTGTTAAAAACTGGTTAAATAGTTGATATTCTTCTCAATTAGTATCCACTTTACGAAAATTGTAAAGATGGACAATTGAACGCTGATGAGAGGTGTAGCGGCCTTGAAATCAGTACTGATACGTTCTGCTAAAAACTGATTGGATATAAATAATAATATTTTCCAACACAAAAAAACTCTTAGTAATTTTGAATTTTCATTAATTCAATAAAACTGAACTTGAACCTGATAATATTACTTTTCATATGTAAATCAATATAAGTTCAAATAATATTTACGTTTATTCGTAATAATAATAATATAAAAATAATCAAATAAATAATAAAAATTTCTGCACGAATTTAAAAAAAAATGCTTGAGGAATTGTAGAATTCAAACTCTTAACAGTTTGCGATTGCTACTCGAAATATTGATGCAAATAATACGCAATTGGTTAAAAAAAAGTGTTAGGTGTGTTTAAATTATAGTAGGAAAATTGTTCAGTGCCAGAAATGTTGATTAAATAATCAAGGCACTTAAAAGCACTATGAGAATTTACATTGGAGTCGTTAAAGTTCGTCTACGACAACGACACTTATAATAAGGCCTATTGTTAAAAGCACTATAAATACCCACTTTTCAAAAACGGGTATTTAACAAAATTTCGGGTATTGCTTGAGTAAAAAAGCACCAAAAAATACCCGGAAAGCAACAAAATGGCAACGCTGGTACCTACCTTGCATAAAAATTTCCAATTGGGTCTTCGAGTGGGAATGTGTTTCACACTTTATTTCCCAATTTTCTTTATGCTGAATGAAGCTTTACTTTTTTTCATAATTTCCAAATAATTAACGCGTTTTTTTTCTGCAAAAAAATGAAAAAGAAGATATTTTTAATTTTAAATTAGCTACCTGATTTTTATGTATGTACATATGTACATATGTATGTATGTTGGGTTTTTGAAATAATTATTTTTTGTGAAATATTATTAATTTTGTTATTAATCAATGACTAAATCTTTTACAAGTCGGTAAAAATTTGATATTCCCATTAGCAAAACAGTAGACCACGATTTTTAAAAAAGTTGAATTTTAAATTGGTCTGATTTTATTTACTAAACCATAAGCGGAACCCTATAAATGTCGTATAAATTTTTTAACGCTCATGAAGGAATATTATGAAAGTTATCGTAAATATCCTTTACGATTTGAAAATAAATAAATACCTATTTAATTAAAATAAGAAGTGTGATAACAGTTTTGAAAGAGCGAAATCCTCAAAACACCAGACAAAATCTAATACAATGTATTGTACTGAATACATACTACATACAATGTATGTAAGTATGTGTGTATGTGCATACGTACTGTCATTTCTAGTTGCTTTTAGTTAAACCCCCATTTGTAGATAATACACTGAGTATGTATTACATGTGTACACTTTTATACCGAAGAGTGTATGTAACATATATGTATGTACATACATACATACACACTGTAATTGCAAATCTCCACATCATCCAAAACAATAACAAACAAAAAACATTTCTTTTCTCACCTAACTTAACGGCTTACAATCGTATGAGAGAGCTTATCCATACATACATCGTGCGTGTTGTACTTAAAATTAAATTATTGGAATTAAATAAAATGTTACGGCGACAATTAAAGTTTGTAATAATAAAAAAGTATTATTTAACTGTTAATACGAAACTTTTTAAAGAATATTGCATAAAACGAAAATATTTAAGTGTGTGTGCGGGTGAATAGTCATGTTGGGTCAGTGAAGCTCTTCAATGTTAAATTTTTTGAGACAAGTCTAAAAAGGTAAGCAGTTTTAAGGTTATGTTGAAATTTGCAGTTGTTGGTCATGCACTTACATACTTCTGTATGTATGTACATTGCTGCCATATTTGATATACATATGTACATATATGTATGTATATATGTATTTACATAGATATCGATGGCTTGATATAACAAAGGGGTAACTCGATTATGTTTTAAACAGCGATTTTGCCTTATTCTGTTACACAAATGTCGAAGGAAGCAAATATGTACATACATACTTATGTACATATATACATATGTAAATAAAATAAATTAAATTGAAGAATAAGATATTTTGTTGTTTTATACCTACCTAAAGTGTATAAATTTGATAAAGTTTCTTGTTTTCCCTATAAGAAACAAAAAATTGGGATGCGCCTTTTTTATAACTATTAGAACTTAGATGTGTAGGTATTTATGGATGGCTGTACATAGGTATTGATTGTTCTAAATTTAAATATTTTAAGATTTCGTGTTGTGATTAAAAATTTTACCCGAAAAGTAATTGAATCAATCCCATATGGTATTGAATACTTTTTTTCTGCCCCTATTCAATACCAAAAATGCACAAAAATATAATAATCACATAGGTACTTATTTTTGTCAGATTTTATTGGCCGATTTTAAACAAATATTTAAATGATTAAGTAAAAATATGTATTAAAAATATTAAATCATATGTTTTCCACAGTAAAATGAGCATAACCAATCCCGATTAGGGATTGATTCAAATTTCCTTTTTCATAAAGTGAAAAAATTCCCCAAAAAGTTTTTGTTGTTCTTTCTAAAAAATATTAGGGGACTTATTTCTAGGTGAACACTCGTAAGCCCATAGATGAAATGCTGCTCACAAATTTTAAGGGATACATAATATGTATAAAGAAAAATCGGGTACAAGTTGTTCCCTTAAAACAGCGTTGCCCAGGCCCTATGCTCTTCATGCTCATTTGTTTTTGTAATACTCTTAGCTATAGGCTGTGTGTTTTAATATACTCATACAGCACTCAGCACTAGCAATACGAAATACACAAACAACTTTGTCTTATTAGTTTTTTTTGTCGTTCTTCACTGTATAGACGCAAGAGCAAAGCAACAACACTTTCTTATGCTAGTAAGCAAAGACGACAGCATCATTGTACATTTTGTTTTTGTTTAACGTATGATATGAAATAAATATATGAAATATATTTTTGTGTTTTCTTTGTATGTATTGGTTTTTACAACACAAAATATTGAATAAAAATTACTTTTTCTTTAAATGTATTGGTGTTTCCATAAGGAACTTGTGGGCACCGCTGCCTTAAAATATTGATTATCGAATAATTTCTCCATTTTTTTTTTAAATAGTGCCAGCACTCAGGGGATGACCTCTACTTATGCAGTGCACTGTGCCGGAACTCAGGGAGAGGGATAGGGTAGAGAAATAGATGTTGAAAATTTAGAAGACTTAACTCTTTCACAACTCTGCTTTGCGCGTTATGTTAATTTTTAAGGCAGTGTTGAGGCGCCTCCGGTGTTAAGTAGACGCATTAACTTTGTTAAGCTGTATTATTAGCAGGCTTTTTATTAATTGTTTTACTTCGCCGATGTTTCTGCTAACCGACGAAGGAGGGCGATGTTGTGTACATTAGCTTGGATAGCATCAATCGGTGTCGGAACAGTTTTTTAGTGACCAGTGCTATGCCTTCATCACTTAATTAAATAGTCCGACAACAATTAATACAATGTCTCACTAATGTACATTAGACAAATTAATGATGTTGATTGACTTCCTCTGGCTAGGGTTTGAACCCAGGCCCCAAGTCATTGTTTGCTTAGTAGTCAACGCGCTAACCACTTCAGCCAACACCACCCTATTATTTATGGATCGATTTGCCTAATTGTTTTTTAATTTCAGCCAATTTTCTGGCTCATAGATTTTATTATTCCATAGAAATGTAAGTAGCCCGCTAAAATATTGATTCATAAATACATCTGCTAATCCCGATTTAATTTTTCTTGTGTCGATTTCGTTATCTGTTGGATTATTGTCGTTCTTTCTTTTAATTGTACATATTTTCTTTATTCAATTGTTTTGTTAGTTGTTTTTTTATAGGTACTTACATATGTACATAAGTATATAAAAAGAGACCTTTTGCTTCATTAATAAACAGTGATGCCAACTCTTGCAACATCAAAAGCACTGTGAGCCCATGTAAATAGGGTAAAAAAGGGTAAAAATAAACAAAATTTCGGGTACAAAAGCACTAACCTAATTTTGTTTTGGGTCTGGTGTATATAAAGACAGCCTTGGCTGCAATGAAATACTTTCATTTGGATCTATTGCTTTTTCATGTTTTTTTTGTGCGACTTTGTGGGAGTAAATCGCTTTATCGTGAATCTATTTCATATTTACAACAAATGCAATATGCTTTTAGTTCATCTTTTGCTAATCTAAGCCACATTTTAAAAGCTGGATCATTTTCCCAAGGTTTTCTATATATTTGTTTTTCCATCTAAAGGAAAGCCATTGTTAGATGATAAACTTTAACACATATAAAATCAATGAAGAACTTACTTTTAATTACTGTTCAGCTTTATAATAAACAAGACACTTTCTTGCATAAATTTGCACAGCAAACAAATCAATGGATATGTATGTATATTAAAAATAAAATCATTGCTAAACAAATAAATCATAATATTTTCTGCACGAAGTTAAAAAAGATGCTTGAGAAATTATAGAATTCAAACTCTTAACAGTTTGCGAGTACTAATCAAAATATATACATATGCACATAATAGGTACGCAGTTGGTTAAAAAAAAGTATTAGGTGTGTTTAAAGAATAGTAGGAAAATGGTTCAGTGCCAAAAATATTGATTATTTAAAACGCACCAAAAAGCACTGTGAGAAATTGTTAAAAGCACTATAAATACCCGCTTTTCAAAACCGGGTATTTAACAAAATTTCGGGTATTGCTTA
Organism: Lypha dubia; assembly: GCA_947311025.1. Taxonomy (NCBI): domain Eukaryota; kingdom Metazoa; phylum Arthropoda; class Insecta; order Diptera; family Tachinidae; genus Lypha; species Lypha dubia. The sequence continues at coordinate 2,943,079 of OX371262.1, read as the reverse complement.
GTTAAAAAGCACCAAAAAATACCCGAAAAGCACCAAAATGACAACGCTGTTAATAAATAATAAACTAAATACATTCACAAGGACATCATAGTAAAAACAGTTAGCGATTAAAAAAAAAATTCACACATAAAAAGAGTATTGTAAATCGGTACATACTACATACATACATTCATATGTATATAATAAAGTTATGAAAGTTCAAGTTTATGAAAGTTATTTTTTACCCCTTGAATAAAGTAATAAAAAAACCTTATTATTTTCGAGATGCACCGATTCTAAACCTTTTCTTCCATTTTTACCCGTAAGAATTCGAATTTCCAAAAATTCGTTTTAGAGGATCTACACATCGCTAAAGTTGCATAATATGTACATACATACATACATACACACAAAATTTCAATATACAAAAGCTTAAATTTTCAAAATTGACTAAAAAAATTTCAATGGAAAAATTTTAAAACATATGTACCTGTTTGAAGAAGATCGGTTTGATGGTTGCTGAGCATAGGTATGTAGGTATCTAGTAGGTATACAATACACATGTACATATGTATGTAAGTACACAAATAATAATTACAAGAATTGATGCAATACTAAAATAAATTTTTATTATTGTCCTATCATGACTAATATCCTGACGAAGAGAGAAAAATATTTTGCTGGGTCAGTATCTTTTACAGATGTATCAATGATTACTTAAACATAAAATTAATTATTAGCTATTTATTTAAAATTCTATTAATAAATTTGTACATTCATAGATACATATATACTTACATACCTACATATACTACTAATATCTACATACATACATACATACATGCATATGTATGTAGGTATATAAAATATTTTACCAATATATGTACATACATATGTACATACATATGTATGTATGTATGTAAGTACCTATCTTCAAAATAAAATATTTTTACATTAAGTATACGCATTGATAGGCAAGCACACCATTTCAATGGTAAAACATGTTGATTTTATATCAAAATAAAACTTAGCAACAATAATAATATGCCTCTCTTTACTGGGAAATGGCGTAATAAATATGTATGCGTATGTACACACTGTACTCTTACAACTGTTTTATTGGAAAATGTGCAAGTTTGTCCTTTACCAGCCAAGGACATATAGAATGCATTAACAACGTATAACAAGTTGTACATACAAAAAACTTGCATAAATAAATATGTATACATACGTATACATATATGTACATATTTTCCAAAATACTTGTATTAAAGTGTAATAAAACATCAATTATTAACAACCAAGTAAAAGAATGGAGAGAAAACGAAAGAGAGTATAAAATCAATAAAACAAAAAGAAGCCAAAGCATAAACATACGCACGACCGTCTACAACTATTATTCGTGTGTTTACGAACTAAACAAGCAACAGCTGCTTTAATGTTGTCACATAAATGTATGTAGAAGAATAAAGAAAAACGAAAGATATTGTAAAAAATTAAAAAATGGCGTTTTGTTGTAACAAAACATAAAAAGGAAGAATAATCCACATTTATATTCTTCTTTAAATCATGTGTTATTGAAGAATATGTAAATATAAAAACTTCCGGCAAAAAAGATGAATATTAATAAATACTTTTTTAAGAGAGTTTGTCTAAAATCTATGAGAGTAAAACTTACATGTACTTACATACATGCAAAAACACAAAGTGAGATGATAGCGTAAAACAAAAGAGAATAAATGATGAAACAGAACACGTCCGCAACTTGAAGCAAAAACGACTCTCAGAGAAAAAATGCCCAGAATAGAATCGTCGGCTTCAACTTCATTCACATTTCCAATTTTTATCCACAAGTCTTGTTTTTGTACATTGATTACTGCAAATTATATATGAAATCATGTTTATGCACTTCTGCAATCAATTTTTCGACAATATTACTCATATTATTTACAAATTTAGAAAATTATAATTATATTGCTCTTTCAAATGTTTTTTTGATTTTCTTTTGTTCTTATTTTTCTTTGGTTTTGTTTACAAATTGTATGAAATATAATAAAAGTGTGGTAGCATTGTTGAGAGAATTTTACTCTGAGAGTGAGAGCATAAGCAAAGTCGCTGGCAAAATAAAATAGATTCTATCTCACGACTGCTTTCAGCCGCGTCTTTTATATGCCAAATTGTATGAAGAAAAACGTCAAGCCCCAGTTCTGTTTCATCATTAAAGGTCGTATGGTACGAGGGCAGTTGCAAAGTAATGAGATCAGCCACCGGAATATCAAGTCATAACCTCAAAAATAGTTTTATCGACAAAAAAATTTTAGCTTAAGCGAAAATCCGCTGTCACGAAAAAATACAAACAAACCATAATTGCATTCTTAAACTAAAATTTAAGAATAACTTTTATAAATTTGTAACGGTTCGGAGCGTGTAAGATATGATGAAAAAAAAAATTAAAATATTAAATTAAATATATAAAATTAATATATTTTCGCGTTTAAGGGTTAGAAAATTAATCTTATATGCGGTCTACAGACTTGCAATTTAGTTTTACAATAGGTCGTATTGCACAATAATATATACCATGTTCAAACATACATTTTTAATTGTGTCAATTTAGTTTTAATTGAGCAATTCAATTTACTGTTCATACATACTCAATAAGTGCTTTTTTTGACAGCTGATAAATATTGATTTTATTTTATTTGTTAAAATTTAAATTTATAGAGATATAAAAATTGGATAAAAATTGTGTTTTAAAAGACATTTTATTATTTTATAATATAAATGTCGAAATCTTGCAGACCGTGCGATCGGGGTGTGAGTTTAAAATAGCATTTCTAAAAAACGAAATGATAATTTAATATTTCTACAAAGTTTTTTAGTTTTGTTTTTACATGTACTTATATATTTTACAATAATAATATTTTAATTTGTCATTTATCTTGTCATTGTAACGAATTTTTTCTTCCATTGAACATACTTTTCCGTAAACATACCTTTGGACAAGGGTTGCATTTCGTATTTTACTCAATTAGCAATATAATTTAATACTTATTGCACAATTTAACTATTGAGGTCTATATCGTTACCTTAATATATATAGAAAGATTCAACTAATTTATTTTAAAATCACGTTTTTTGCTTATATCAATAATTTTGCGAGTTACGTATCGAAATATGATAAATACGTGATTTTAAAATAATAATTAATCAGGCTAACGATACGTATTTTGAGATAACCAACAAATTTTTTTAGTTTTGAAGCTGTATTTCGCGGGACCATTTTCGCATAACATTATTTTAGTAGTATTCGTGCTTGAAACTTAACATTACCTCTGAATTAACCGATCTTGAGATGGTAGTTGGCAATAAAAGAATTAGTTGTAATACTTTACTAGGTATATGTGATATTTGAGTGCTAATTGTGAACAAGTACGAAATTAACACTTCAAACAATTTTAAATGTTGAATAATTTGTGGCTTTTAAGCTGAACTCCTAGTTTAATGATAAATACTTTTTTCAGGATATTTCTAAAACAGTTTCAACTCTCGCAGTGTACAGACGCGTTTTATAATCGTCGCAACTGAATATTAAAATTATCAAAAATTTAAAGTCACAAAAAATACAAAAACAAAACATTTATTAAACAGTTATTATTATGGTGATATTGTATTAATTTTTTGGTTGGGTGTACAAAAATATTTGCATACACAAACTCTTATAAGTGAAAAAAAACAAGAGAACTCTAAATGAGTTCATCTTCTGGCAACAACAACAACAATAAACCCACAAGCAGTAGAAATGCTTATTTAACTTTTGTTTCTGATGACGACAATAAAAAAATTGAATTAAGCACAAACCTGAATTCTACACAAAACACAACTATTCGTGCGCGATCATGCTCTCCATACATGTTAAATAGTGATCAAGAAACAACAACAATTGCACCTATTAGCAAACTTGTCAGCTTAGCTGTAAAAGCAAACAAACAAACAATAAATACCCAGGTGACCAACGTGCACAAAATGAATAAAATTATGGATAAAGTAAGTGAAAATAGTGATAATAAAATTCAAACAGGTATGGATAGATACATAACTGTGTTAAAAAGGGGAAGAAGTCCCAAATCTGCTCAAATTGCGTCAACGGCAAAAGTTCCCAAAGATGGGAAAAATATAAAAAATTCCGAAAATCGTTTCGCGATTTTAACTGAACAAGGTGATGAAGACACAACTAATACAAGTTTGAGTAAACCACCACCGATTTATTTAAGAGAACAGAACTCCAGCTTTCTGGTAAAAAGCCTTATCTCGTTAATTGGAGAAAATGAGTTTTACGTAACTCCAATCAAGCGTGGGAAAATTAATGAAACAAAAATTCAGGTATCTAAAGAAAATAATTACAGAAAAATAGTCTCAGACTTTGAGACTAAAAATAAAAATTTTTATACATATCAGCTTAAGAGTGCTAAAGGTCTAACCGTTGTAATAAAAGGTATAGATTCTAGTGTGGATCCAGAAGAGGTCAAGTCTGGCCTTGAAAATAGTGGATTCAAGGTGAAAAATGTTTCAAACATCAAAAATAGAGAAAAAATCCCCCAACCAATATTTAGAGTCGAGTTACAGCCAGGTGACATAAAGATAAAAAAAATGAATCCCATCCAATCTATGATCTAAAGTATTTGTTACACCGGAGAGTTACCGTTGAGCAGCCACATAAAAGAGCTGGACCTATCCAATGCCTGAACTGCCAAGAATTTGGGCACACGAAAACTTATTGCAAGTTGCCTACAGTCTGCGTTGTATGTGGTGAGCTACACAGTACCGCTAACTGTGACAAAACAATAGGTGATCCCAAGGCGAAAAAATGTGGCAATTGCGGCGGAAATCACACTGCCAACTATAGAGGCTGCCCTCTTTACTCGTTTTTTAAACGCTCCTCGCCTATCACACTTTTAAGCTACCCTCAGTTACCTCAACCGTCTACCAGTCAGCAACAATATTCAAACGTATTGAAATCAAACGCGACTATTGCTCAGCAACAACCTAATAATAAATTTTCATACGCTAACATTTTAAAAAGTAACCACAATACAGCGCAAAAACCGGTACCAGTAAGCGAAGCTCCAGGGTCTAATTTTAGCCGTATTGAAGCCTCAATTGAGAGCTTAATACAAACAGTAAATACTTTTACTCTCAACATGTCCTGTATGATGCAGGAAATGTTGAAAATGCAGTCTACTTTGTTGCAGGCTGTATTAAGCAAACCATGAACTTGAAAATATGTTTTTGGAACGCAAACGGCATCTGCCAACATAAAAATGAAATAGAATATTTTCTTCTGGATAAACAAATCGATGTTATGCTTATCTCAGAAACTCATTTGACGTCTCGAAGCTATTTTAGAATTAGTGGATATAATTTCTACGACACCAAGGATCCTCGAGGTAGAGCTTCCCAGCGGTAAATTGAACGAAGTACATAGATAATAATCAATGACATCAGGATGAAATTTTAAGCGAACGATATAAGTACTTAAAATGTTATCTATGTGTAATCTAATTAATTTTATCCACTCATTATAACTTCAATTACAATATAGTCGAAGAGTTAGTTGAGTATATTTGCAAAAATGTTTAGGAATTTTTTTTGTCTTCTTTTAGTACACAAAAAATGCAAAAAAATATCCACTCATTATAACTTCCATTACAAAATAAGCGAAGGGTTGGTTAATGTATGTTTCTACTCTTAATACACAAAAAATGCAAAAACAAAAATGCCGTAATAGTGGCATTAAAAAAAAATACAAAAATTGTTTCAATTCTTTTTCTGTTTGTTAGTTTATCGTTGATCGCAGAACATAAAGCTTACACCACAAGTAAATTTCTAAAAAGGTATTTACATACATATAAAATCATTGGGATTAGTGGTACTATGTTCTAGCCTTCGCTTACAAATGCAAATTAAACCGTAATGAACGTGCATTACACCATAACTTGCTAAGATTTATTAATGTATCATTAACGTTGCTTAAGACTTCGCTTATGAAGTAAACGCAATTGAAATGCGAATCACTGACATCGCTGCTTACTCTTTAAGCGAAAGCGCACCGATTAAACGACCTATGACACTCCTATGCTAAATTTAAGTAGTAATATAAGCGACAGAATCATCACTGATAGCTACTAAATATTGCTTACATCAGCGATTAAATAATGACAATTTTTACCGCTGGGTTGTGGTGGCTCGGGAATTCTAATAAAAACGCGAATAAAACACTACCTGTTAAATGAATTTTGTGAAGATTACCTTCAAGCAACAAACATCTGCATTGAAAATTTTTATCAAAAACTTGTGATATCATCTGTTTATTCTCCTCCCAGGTTTTCAATTTCAGAGAGTCAATATACCGCATTTTATTCAACACTGGGGTCCCGTTTTCTAGCAGCTGGCGACTACAATGCTAAACACACATTTTGGGGTTCACGTTTAATCAGTCCCAAGGGTCGTGTTTTGTTTGACACAATTTCAAAAATGGGCTTTAATGTAGTTTCAAGTGGTCAGCCAACATATTGGCCAACGGATCGACAAAAAATTCCTGATATTATCGACTTTGGAGTTATGAAAGGTGTGCCCAGCGAAATGATTGAAGTTGAAGCATCATTGGATTTATCTTCAGATCACTCGCCTACTATTATCACTATTTACTCACACACAACTGCAACATCAACATGCGATTTACCGCTGACAACTGCACGTATTAACTGGCTGAAATACAAAAAATATTTGAGTGCTCATTGCACGGAAAATATGCTGTTGAGAACACCTACTGACATAGAAAATTCTATTAGGTTGTTTGAAGCACATCCCAGCGGTAAATTGAACGAAGTACCTAGATAATAATCAATGACATCAGGATGACATTTTAAGCGAACGATATAAGTACTTAAAATGTTATCTATGTGTAATCTAATTAATTTTATCCACTCATTATAACTTCAATTACAATATAGTCGAAGAGTTGGTTGAGTATATTTGCAAAAATGTTTTGGAATTTTTTTTGTCTTCTTTTAGTACACAAAAAATGCAAAAAAATATCCACTCATTATAACTTCCATTACAAAATAAGCGAAGGGTTGGTTAATGTATGTTTCTACTCTTAATACACAAAAAATGCAAAAACAAAAATGCCGTAATAGTGGCATTAAAAAAAATATAAAAATTGTTTCAATTCTTTTTCTGTTTGTTAGTTTATCGTTGATCGCAGAACATAAAGCTTACACCACAAGTAAATTTCTAAAAAGGTATTTACATACATATAAAATCATTGGGACTAGTGGTACTATGTTCTAGCCTTCGCTTACAAATGCAAATTAAACCGTAATGAACGTGCATTACACCATAACTTGCTAAGATTTATTGATGTATCATTAACGTTGCTTAAGACTTCGCTTATGAAGTAAACGCAATTGAAATGCGAATCACTGACATCGCTGCTTACTCTTTAAGCGAAAGCGCACCGATTAAACGACCTATGACACTCCTATGCTAAATTTAAGTAGTAATATAAGCGACAGAATCATCACTGATAGCTACTAAATATTGCTTACATCAGCGATTAAATAATGAAAATTTTTACCGCTGGGATGTTAATCAAGCTGCTCTTAATGCTTCTTCAAATCAACAAGTAAGATTCAACAACATTTCTTCTGTAGATATAGAAAGGCTATTGACTGAAAAACGGAGAGCGCGACGAGAATGGCAACGTTACAGATCCCCCCAGCTAAAGTTAAGGCTAAAGGAATGCACCAAACAGCTCAGAAAAGTTTTACAAACACAAAAAACAGCTTCGCTGCAAAAATTTCTTCAAGAACTCGATGCAACACCACAAACAGATTATTCGCTATGGCGTGCAGCCAGAGGACTTAAAAGGCCAGTGATTTGCAAACCTCCGTTACGAGATTCGAATGGTGACTGGGCAAGAACTGATGCTGAAAAAGGTGCTCTTTTTTGGCTTATTGGAAGAAATTCTATACTAAGCCTAGACTGTAAACTACTATTATACAACGCGATCCTGAAACCAATATGGTTCTATGGAATCCAGTTATGGGGCACTGCCTCAGCATCAAATGTCGAAAAAATTCAAAGGCGACAAAATAAAATTCTACGTACAATTACAACAGCTCCCTGGTATGTCAGAAATCATCGGATTCATAAAGATCTAGATGTTCCGTTGGTGAAGACAGTATTTTCAATAAACGCTAAAAAATATATAAAAAAACTTGAGGTGCACCCAAATGTACTTGCGCGCAACATTTTAAATTATAGAGGCCACACCCGGCTGAAAAGGAGGGATACTCTTTTTCTCAGCCGTACACGAGAGATGTAAAACAACATAAATTAACCGTTGAAATTAAAAATTTTGTTTAGCATTGGCTAAACTTATATGTAATATTTTTTTAGATTTAAGATTTGAAAAACTTATTGATAATTTAATTTACAATTGAAGATTCAATAAATAATAAAATTTATCAAAAAAAAAAAAAAAGGATATTTCTGCCTTGTTAACCGTTGATGTAGTTACAAGGTTTTAAATTGTCCACAAGAATATTTCTTGAAGTTAAATACATATGTACATACTTACATCTTACTGGATAATCGCAAACTTTATTTAACGATTTTTGTTCAGTGAAAATGCCACTTCTATTACTTCGTATTTCGACCTTTAATTATGCTATTGCCGCAATTGTACTGTAAATGTATAATTACATATGTATGTACGTATACATACTATTTTGCATTATTGCTATTACTCCTTATTGATGTTAATGTATGCATGCCGTATTAGTTTTTCATCCGGCCCTCGTAATAATGTGAAAACATGTGAGTGATCTTCTTGTTATTTGACAGTTTGTTTTAATGCGTGATTTATGAGTAGTAAAATTAAAACAAAATGGCAGAATTAAGAGAACAAGTAATACGCAAACAGCTTAACATAAGCAACCATTTTAAAGGTAAGATTAACAGTGCTGTTAAGTTTACACTTTCCTAACATCATGAAAAAAGACGCTATGCTATTTAAGAGTTGTTTGAAGAAATGTATTTTGTGCAATTTTAATACAGTTTTGTCATTACACGACAACTCTCTTACTTTACATTAATACTAGTGCTCAATCACTTCTTCTCTTTATATTTTTCTCTTTCGTTCTCTTGTTATTGACGATGTTTCTTTTTTAAAATACGACAGCTGTCGTGGCCATATTGAAATTCTTTTGATGATTATAAAAATTTCCAAGAAAATTTTAACATTTTGAAACACTTTTTTAAGGACTTTTCTTATTAAATTTAAACAGTTTTTTGGTAGTCATAGAAAATTTAAGATGTAAGCTTTCATTTGCAGCTAAATTTAAATGGGACCTGCAATGTTTTATGGCAAAAAAATTTAAATGAAAAATATCATTTTTTTTCTACAGATCTGTGTGTTTTGCTTTATCATTTTAAGTGTCTGCAAAGTGAAATTTTATTTTGTTTTCTGCTTTTTTGTAGTTTTATTTTGTGTTGTGTTTTATTAAGTTATTTGCAAACATTATCGCAGATTCTCTGTATATTCGTATCAAAACGACCATCAGACCAGAGCCAACAATTAGTTTTTAGAGTATTTTATATGGCTATAAAATCTTTTTTGCTTGCTACGCTTTTTTATTATCCAGAGGAGAGTGGGAAACATGTTTTAGTTTGAATTGTTGTTACTATTGTTGTATGGTAGTATTTTATATGCTAGCGAGGTCTTTAGTTTTTGCTTGGAAGTTAATATTTGTTGATGTCGTTTATCTATGAAAGATTTTCTTGTTGTATTTGAATGTTTTCCATGCTATTATGGACTACAAACATACATACTTACATAGATATGTATGTATACATACATACATACATACATATGTATTTGCTTTTCCAAGTTATTCCCATTAATTTTATGCAGACGTAACAGTAACAACGATTTAAGTTTTCAAAGTAGATACATACATATGTACATATGTATGTATGTATGTAAGTATACGAATACAAATTTTGTTTTTCAGTCAGGTTCGTTCGTTGTTTTCTTAAGATTATTATACATACATATGTACATACATACTTACATAATTACATAACTGTTGTTATTGCTGGTGTGTATGAATGCATTTTAGTATGTGCATACATACATATGTATGTACATATGTATGTATGTATATATGTATGTACATACCTACTATGTACAATATTCTTATTTTCTTTTTATTGTAATGTACCTACATACTACTGCATGCAATTGTTTTTATTATTTTATCACAGAAAATGAAAAATTTATACGAAGGTTATTGTTGCTGTATTCGTGTTTAATCGTTTCCTTTGGCTAATGAAAAAGTCACCATGAGACAAACACGAATATTAAATACATACTTACATATGTACATACATATGTATTGTATTTAAGTACATATCTACATACATACATACATACATACATACATACATATGTATGTATTTAGATATGTAAGTATGTATGCATACTGTTATTACGTAAATTTCTTAATAGATTTGAGTTATGTACATACATATGTATGTATGTATGTATGTATGTACATACATAGTACTTACATACATACTATGTAATTTCAATAAAGGTTTTTTTTTTAAATTACATAATTTTATTGAATACCTATTTTTTCTCTAGAGTTTGACGTCAGCAACAATTATGTATGTATTTTTATTGTGTATTTGTGTTCGTTGTTTGTATGTAGGTATGTATGCATGTACATAAAGACATACATACATACATAACTATGTACGAACAGTTTATCGTTCGTCGTCGCAGCCATGATTCTTGTCGTTGCTATTGTTGTTGCTGATAGATACATACATATGTACATACATACATATGTATGTATGTACATACATGTTTATCATCGTACTTTAAAGTCTTTTATTAATTTATATTTAGATAATACTCGTATGTATGTACATACTTACATACATAAGTATGTTAATAGTTGGGAAGCTAAGGAATTTTAATTAGGCTTTAGTTGATAAGATGCATTTTAGACATTGAATGTTTATTTTGACGTTTGTTACAAACTTTCAGAACAATAGAAAGTAAAGTTATACATGCATGCGTGGTTACTGTTTATATTCATACATACATATGTATGTATGTACATGTGTATGTATGTACGTACATACACATAGATGTATCTACATATATGTATGTATGTATGTATGTATGTACTCGTGCAAGTCATACATTCCGATCGAAAAGGTTTCTTTTCCATAACTGTATTCCGATCGTTTTTTTATTTACAGTCTTCAGACTATTTCGTTTTTACAGTAACAAAGCTTTTTTATGTATGTACATATGTATGTATGTATATCCAAAGGGATTTCTTTAAATTACATAGGGTAAGTGCTCCTAAGTTCGGCATGTCCCAGTAGTCGGCAGTTTTCAAATTTAAACTCAAATAACTAAAAAGAACAGCGATAATATATTAAAGTAAGAACACATAAGCTTCACAAATACTCCCAGAATTATAAGTACATACATACATATATGAGAAAACAAAACTGAGCATATTTGCATAGTTTATTGCAGTCATTGGCTTTACTAAGTGACGCTTTTACAACACGTGTGGTAGTGCTTAATTCTTAGTAAAAATTTAGTGGCTAAGCCGACTTTGTAAGGCATGTAAAAACGTCAATTTTAGCATATTTTAATCGGAAAATGTTTTAAAAGGCTGAACTCTGCTCAATTAATAGTATTACAGTCTAAATTTAAAAAAAAAAATTGCATTTTTCCGATATATTAATGGATGCCGGCATTAGGAACAAAAAAATTGTTAGTTTTCCAGTAGTCGGCATTGGGGTGCCAAGCCAATTCTTCCGATTTAACTCAAATTTGAGAAAATTGTTTATTCGTCAATTTGCAAATCATTGTATACATATATAAAAATTGAGTTTAAAACAAGTTTACCTAGTAGTCGGCATAATTTCAAATTAGCTATTTTCAACCTGCCGACTATAGGACAATAGCTGTCCTAATGTCGGCAGTGGTTTTTTGTACTAGTTTTGTTTAACTATAATGCCAAAAATATGTTGAGTTTTATACTAACTAGTCTCAGATATAATTTGAATTAAAAAATGAATACCAAATGAAAATTATTCGGAACAGTCTCTACAAGATGCACTGACTGAAAGAAGGGTAGGCGGCATTTCCATATTAGGGTCCAGTGGTAAATATGGTGTTCCACGTTCAACTTCACAAGACATGTTACATGTTCGCGTTCTTGAGGGTCCTCGAAGAATCGGCCCACAAACCATTCTATGGAATGCCGAAGAAAATTGTTAAGAAAAATGTTGTAATGATTTGGTGAAATGTGGTTTTCCACTTAAAATGGACGATTTTCTGAACACAGTTCAAGAAATTATTAATGAAGACAAACGAGCCACACCATTTTTAAGCGATCGTCTGGTCAGAAAGTGTTTATTTAGAAAATGGTTGTCCGAATTGAAAAACTTTTTGAGCGAACAAAATAAACTTTACATTTTGGAAGCTATGAGGGACGAAACTAGTGTTTCCATGTGTCCCAAAACTGGAAAAGTACTGTCACCAAAGGGATACTGCAATGTTTATACCATTATTTTTATCCGCTTCTTCATACGGTTCTTTCGGATTCTAAAATGGAAGAAACGATTAAGAACGGATTTCGATGGTGTGGCCTTTACCTATTTAACCCTGATAGTGCGGATTATACTAAATGTGTTATTAATCGTTAGCAGAAATATCAAACGGTCTTAAAAATGTTAAAATGTTCAGAGAAACGGATTATGATAAAGACATTTAGATTATCAACCTCATGAGCCGTAGTTTACTTGAAATAGGGATTGATTCAAATGTAGCTATTGAAGAGATTCGCGCTTTAAAAAATGCAGAAAACATTTAAAATATCGAAATTTTAGGCAACGTTACAGAGCAGTCAGGGACATATATATTTAATGACGAAGGAGTTTTGGAAATGGAGGGCATACAAACAATATCACCGGCTCTATATTATTCAAGACCAACTTCTTCAAAATCAAAGCAAAGCTAAACATTTCGTGCTCCTCTCCAACTAGCCGAACGTCTCTCACTTAGTTCTTAAATTTGTAGCTCCCTTATAATTTGATCCTATTAGCTCTTCTCCAACATGTAATTTGACCAAAAGTATTACCTACACAAAGCTAATTAAAATCCCGGAATCATCGATATCAACATTGTTCGAAAATCATCTTTACTTCCCAAAGCAATCACCGTCCTTACAATTAAAAACAAAAATTATAGCCCCAGTGTTCTTGCATGTAGGATCTATCTAACCTGAAGGCGTGAAGGAGCGAAAACTGGAGGGCCAAAAAAAGAAAAAGGAATCAAGCCAGTCAACTTTAAAATACCAACGCAAAAGCAAAAATGTAGCACTTGTTCTGAAGTGTTGGATTCGGATACTGAAGATGATCAGCTAAGAAATGTTGGGTGTGATACCTGACTCAGTGGTATCACCTTAAATGCACCGAATTCAAAAATATGCAATACGATGACGTTATGGATTTTAATAGAATTAGTCTCCTCGAATGCAAAAACATATGTATAGGTATTAAATACCTAGCTTTTACCTTTAATATATCAATTAAGTACAAACAATGAATTCCAAGGACTGAAATGTACAAAAATATTATCTAGTATTAATATTTTTAATTTTTGGTCGAACATGAATTAATCCTTTGTTCTTCCTGCATGATCTCATAACAAATGTAGAAGCGTAGCTAATTTATTTTATATCAATAACAGTATGATTTCTATCTCAATGTATTGTTTTCTTCACTAAAATATGATATGCCGACAATAGGAACATAACATGCCGAAAAGTGGAAAATTGGTGCCGACTATAGGCAAATGTGCTCATTTTTACAAAATCTGTAAATTTCTCAATTTTAGTATAAAAATATTTAAATTTAACATAATTGATCTAAAACAATACAAATTAATGATTTGTATTAAATAGCTACCAATCCAACAGCTTATTCACACGTGCAAAAAAAGCAAAAGCCTTAAACTGCCGACTACTGGTACACTTACCCTACATACATACATATGTATGTTTTTTTAACTACCAAAGCTCAGAATGAGCTTTTTTTATTAACACTCAAATTATTTAACTGACGCTCCTAAAAGTATGCATGTTTTTTTATTGTTTACTCCAAATGAAGATACATACTAGGAAAATTCTGTCAATTCCATTTTGAATTTTAAAACTGGTTTGACTACAAAAAAAATCCTTTTCTAAAGAATCAACTGAATCCACCTTCGATCGGAAATTTGTTTTGTGATATGTCTGATTCTACTGCGCTTACTTAGGCGTTTTTTTTTTCACCCTTACAGCGGATGCTTCGCAAAAGGTGTTGTTAAAGTATTTCTATGAAATGCCAATTAGAAACTTTTAAAATGGATTATTAATTTTAAATTGAAAAATTATTAAATTGAAATGGAAAACAAACTTCTTATTATTCTACAAATAAGAACTATTTTTTATTTTTTTAATATTTATACATACCTACATACTTATGTATGTATGTATATGTAATATATTTTGTAATCTACTATTTTGAACTCTCGCAACACTATCTAGCAGAAAGTACAAAAATTCAATATGAGCAGAAAGAAGGCAATTTTTCGCCAAAAATTTATTGTGTGTTTGCTTGTGTTTCCTTTTTATACGTTAAAGATGCAAATAGTTTCATTAATTACGAGTATTCGCCCTTATTCTATTTGGCAGCGTCAATGTAACAAAACATCGTTTTGTATCCCTTGTGTTAAATCGGTATTTTCAATGTCAACATTGAAAGTAATCGATTACTGTCAACATATTTTTTGTATTTTCTAAAAAAATGTGACGGCTACGTGACATTATATTGACTCTGATTTTGTCGTCAGTGTTTTTGGTGTTGACGAAGATTTTTTCGTTTTATTTTTTACTTTTTTACAAAATATAACAAAGAAATGGAAAAGGAAAAAATCAAATTGAAAAATTAATTGAGGAAATGGAAAAAAACCCGAACTTTTGCAAGAGGATTTCCCAGGGGCATTGTTCCAAATAATTTTAAGGAACTGTGGGAAAATATTTCAACAGTGTTAAATGCCATCTAGAGTTTCAGACAGAATCTTCGACACGATAGGTTGTTATAATCCAAAATTGAAATCATTTTCCACACTCAGCTGGTACGATCCTTGGGATAAAAATCGTAAAGCTGCTGCCAATTTAATGGTGCTCGGAACAAATGTCCATCTAACCCCGATTTTCAAATGAGGAGCTATAGTCTCCAGCAGACGTTTAAATGCTGCTTTGTTCAGTCGAAAATAACTTTCAAACCTTTTAAATAGACCAAACCAAAAAGTATTACTTCCAATTAGAGGAGTTTGAATTTATCACATATTTTTCATCAGGTAATTTAAAAATGTTTGATTTCTGCCTGAAAAGTCTTCTTTGCACTATTATTTTTTTTTTCTTAATTTTACTTCAATATATTTATTTATTTTTCCACCAAAACTTTTAACAAAAATTGCAAACAGAATAAATCAGCTGTTTCAAGTATTAGATATGTGTGTCAAAATTATCGATAAATAGTCATCTCAAGACTGTTAGGGAATATTAAATTAATGTTGACATGATGTTGATGTTGAGTGAAAGTGATATTGACACAAAATTGATGACGATGTTGACGCTGCCAAATAGAATAAGGGTGATTAATTGAATGAATTAATACAATAGGTGCGTTCAGCTGATGCAGTTTGCTACACAGCTGATGCTCAACAATCAGCTAAATACTCTGATTACTGAGCGATGAGCCAATATGTTGAGTGAGTGCGTACTATTTTTGGTAGCAAAGAAAAAGTAAGATCGATTATATCAAATTACCATACATCAGCTCAAGTCGTATTAAACAAGGTTGCAGCGGGAGGAAAAAACTTGGCAGCACGAGAAAAATAAACCAAAAGTCAATATGTCAAAATAAATTTTTTTGAACAAAAATGCTTAAACAAATCTTTATATTTTCAATATTCAAAGGTAACTCTTTTAAAATACCAAATTGCCAGCTTTTTGAATTTTTGTTACTTTGTCTGTCTGAGCACGCATGTGGTAAACACTACTGGCTATATTTTGAACCATAGCTTGGGAATTTCGATTAGAATTAAAAATCATTACGATTAGAGAAATAAAATAATCTAATCATTAGAATTGAATTTTGATAAAAATTTCAGATTACTAATTGATTAGATTAGAAATAATCAAAAATATAATCACAATTAGTGACGATTAGCATTTCTAATCAAATCTAATCAAAACTAATCAAAAAAATAATTGATTAGAGTTCTTGATTATTTTTGATTAGATTTGATTAGATCCATTATTTTTGACGTCGTCAGCACCCGTTGAACGACTATTCTCATTTGCAGGCATCATCAATACTCCAAGGCGAAATTCATTGTCAGACTTTTCTTTTGAAAAGTTGGTATTAATGAAGTCTAATGTCAATTTTCTTTGAATTATATATGAGCAGAATCAGCACACATGCACCGTATGCAATTTTATGCAATATTCAAAAACTGTTACATTATGTAAATATAGCAACAAATGTGATAAATAAATATTTTCTTTTCACAAAAATAGTTAAAAATAGTGGATCTAATCAAATCTAATCAAAAATAATCAAGAAATCTAATCAATTATTTTTTTGATTAGTTTTGATTAGATTTGATTAGAAATGCTAATCGTTACTAATTGTGATTATATTTTTGATTATTTCTAATCTAATCAATTAGTAATCGTCTAAAATGGCTAACTAATCATAATTAATCAATTTTTCAGTACAATTAAAATTTCTAATCCAATTGCTAATCATTAGGATTACTAATCATTATTCCCAAGCTATGTTTTGAACTAGCTTATTTAGTACTGTCGAGAATTTGCTGCTTAAAAAGTCTACAATTTCTCATAGTTTCTCTAATCGCGAATACAAACACCCAATCTTAGGTTTTAAAAAGTGCAAAAAAAAACTTTTTGTAAGGGAAAATAATAAAAAAGTTTAAATTTCCAGGCTATGCAATTTTATGAATATCTTTTAAAGAAATAATGCAATAATAAAATAATTGTACGAAAATTACTAAAAATGTACGTTTCATTAAATAGTTTTATTTAATTTTAGTACTTGTTTTACTTCGGTAACTATTTCATCTGAAAAAACGTAATAAGCCACATTCAGATTTTTGTAAGGGCTGTTCACTACATTATTCCATTTACAGAATTAGAAGTAGATATTTTATATATTTTTCTAATTTAAAATATCGAAATATGGCTACAATTATGATGGCAGTGCACAACAACTTTTTTACTGTTTGTAGAATTATATTGTAAAGCTTTGTATCCAATTACATTTCAGTAACTGCAAGGAGTCATAATTCTTACAAATATGTATCCTTTTTTTCTTGGAAATAAGTAATTTTCGTTACATAATGAAATGTCGCAGTTGTATATTATTGAGAAAAGCAGTTTAATGAAAAAAGAAATTATTAAGTCTATTTAATGTCAACCCTCCCATTCCCAAAAAGTTTTTAGAAATCCCTGAAATGGGAATTGCAGATTTTCCGGGACGAAAATTTTCAAAATACATAACTAAAAAACAGGGTTTTTTCGATGCCTTTAATTATTTTAAGTATATGCCAGTAAAACTTTTGGAAACTGTGGGATTTGTATTAAATATATGTACCTATTATTTTTTCTCGCCTTACTTTTTGGATAACAGCTGTTCAATTTGAAAAAAATATTTTTAAAACAAGGTTCTGTATAGTAATTTTTTTCATAGAAGAAAAAAATGGATAATTATTTTTTTTCACTAACAACAACTCGTATCCTAGCTACTACAATTACGATTTTAATTAACAAAAACTTTTTTACCGTTTGTAGAATTATGTCGCCAATTTTTGTACTAAATTTCATTTAAATATCTGAATGTAATTTCCACGCTCCCACATATCCTTTTTTTTTTTAAGACGAAATTATATTTCCACCTTGAAAGTTTTTTATTCTAAATATTTTTTTATGAAGTTTCGTTTTCAAAGGAATAAATAATTTTTTCAAATTATTAATTAATTCAAAAGAATTAAATAATTGAACTGTAAGTACTACGAAGTCGACAGGGTTTTTTTGTTCCTACAATTACATATATTTAAAAAAAAAATAAATTCTTTTTGAGATTTTGTTGCATATTTTTTAGTAATTTTCGTATAAATATTTTATAACTGCAAAATTTCAGTAAAAAATATTCATAATAAAAACTTTTAATAGCAGACTAAAATTCCGTCCGCCAAAAAAAGGATATATGGGGGCACTATGACTCCTTGCAGGTATTCAAATGAAATTTGCTATAATGATTAACAACATAATTTTACGAATAGTAAAAAATTTTTGGTTCATTCTGATAATAATTGTATGTAAAACTCGATTATGAATACTTGACTTGAAATTTTGCAAAAAAAAAAATTCTCGATATATTGCTTATTCGTAATTTAGAATATTCAAATGTTCAGTGAATACAATTTTGTATATAAAACATGATTTAGTAATATGCTAAAGAAATTCTAAAGCTATCAGGCATTCTGTGTGTCAACAAGTTTTTAGCTGATGACTATTCAAAGCTCATATATTTTGGCTAAATTAATACACAGGTGGTTAATTACACTGTTCTGGTGGCGTTGTGGCCACTAAACCGAAATGCTTTCCTTTTAGTTCAGAATTCGACGTGGCCGAAGGCCCTGGGCTAATTCCGTGGACAAGCCAATCACTGCACGAGTTATGTTTGTTAAAAGCAGCAATATCTGCTTATTGTCACGTACGTAGTTGTATTTTAGTCTTTTAATATCAAATCAAAACCGATATTTATACTTTTGGACATTTTCATATTCAATTATAAATTTTAATTATAAAATAATAAAAAAATATTTTTTCTTCCGTTTCAGGTAAGTGCAAAAACTTTTTAACTTAAACATTAAAGACACACAAGTAAGTTGAAATTTTTGTAAATTTTCTTTTATAAAATAAAAGGAGCTATCCTTATTAAAAAAATATATAATATTTCAGTAACACTAAATGCCTAAGAAAAGAAAATAACTTATGAAGTCTTTCAGAGTTTAGTTTGTGCTATTTGTTTCGCATTAATTAAAACAAGGATATGCATGCATACATTCTATAAATGCACATTTAGAAAGTTATGAATTTTTCTGAAAGTCTCCGGGAATATCTGGCAATTTGTTTGCAAGGTTTTGTTTGGAATATTAAGACTTCTGCTACATTAAACGTCTAAGCACTATCTATAACAATTTGTTGAAACCTTTCAAATATAGTTTTTTTAGTTTATTAGAAGTTTTGTTGCATTCGCAGCAAGGACATGTATACTTCAAATATATCCTTTTTGAAAAAAAAAAAATATGGTTTCAGCTGCAATAAGAATAGAGAACATTTATTACAACTTTAGAATATAGGTTGCAATTTGTATAAATGATTTTATATATGCCATTAATCCTTTCAGAAAACATTATGATTTCGGCTAAAACCGACGTTTAAGAACAATAAAACTTTCACAAAACTCGCAGAACATAGCTTTTATCTTGTAAACGAGATTTAGATGAAATCGTAGTAAGGATATGAATATCTCTTACATATCCTTTTTTTAATTACAGCTTCACTGTAAAAAACGGCCTAGAACAGTAAAAGTCTTAGAATATAACTTATTATGTGTATAACAGATATAGTCGCAATTGAAGCACGGTTACGGATAGCTTCTATATATCCTTTTTGAAAACATTTAAAATTCAGCTTCAGTAAGCTCCAAATAACAATTCAAATTTTTGCACAACTCGTAGAATTTATTACTTCGATTCGTTAACAAAATATTTTCAAATACAGCAAGGACATCAAAAGTTTCCCATATATCCTTTTTTAACAAAGTTATGAATTCAGCTACAATAAGTAATTAAAGTTTGGTAAAACTCTTAGAATACAGATTTCAATTTATATACTAACGTTGTTTACAAATATCGCAAGGATATCGATGTATCCCATATATCCTTTATAAAAATATTATAATTTTAGCTGAAATAACCGCCTAGCAACAGTAGAAATTTAAAAAACTCTCAAAATAAAGCTTGCAATTCCTATAAGAGATTTCATGGCCATCGCAGCACGTCCATAGATAGCTCCCACATATCCTTTTTAAACAGATTTTGATTTCAGTTAAAATAAAAAAATAACAGTAAAAATTTGCTAAGACTCGTACAATACCTGTTTAAATTTGTATAAAATATTTTTTTACAATCGTAGCAAGACTATGAATGCCTCCTATATATCCTTTTATTGAAATTATAATATTATCTGAAACAAGAAAATAGTAAAATTTTTATATAATTTTCAAAATATAGAAACAAATCTGTGTAGGAAATTCAAGCATATCCTTCATGTATTCTTTTTTATATACGATTTTGTTTTCGGACACATTTGATAGCCATTGCAGCCAGGAAATTAATACCTTTCATATATCGTATTCAAAATGTTATGATTTTAACTGCAATAATTACAAAAGTACAAAAAAAATTTCATTTAAAGGTTTATACAAGATTGTATTGCAATGGAAGTAATGTTGTATAGAGCAATTAAATTTGTTTAAACTTCTTTGGATATAGATTATAATTTATTCAGTCTATTGCAAAATTGCGCAACATATATCCTTATTTTATAGTTATGAGTTGTGTCGCACATAGCGACCAAAATTAAAAAAAATAGCTTAAAGCCATTAAATGATGTTCATGTGCGAAACTTTGTTTATAGGTCCTTATTTGCAAATAATTTAAGCTTCCAAAAAGATTAATTTGGATCAAATTTAAAACTAAGCAAAAAAAAAAGATTTAAAAAAAGCAAAAAAAAAAAAAATTGTATTGAAACTCGTAGAATATAGCAAAGGATTTGTGTGCACGATTTTTTGCTAATCGCGTTAATTGTTTTAATACTACTCGTATATCCTTTTTTTAAAAAACTCTAGTTTCACACACACTAAGCTGCGAAATACAAAACAAATATTTATAGATAGCTATTGTTTCATAGAATAGAATGCTTGAATTGCTGCAAAAAAATATACCCTTTATCGACAAATAATGATTTCGGCTACTCTAAATACATCCTTTTTGTGAAAAATCACTAACACAACTACATAAAACGATCGAGAATAATAAATAGTTTTCATAACTCCCAGAGCACAGTCTGCAGCTCACGTTTTTTCTAGTTGCTACAAGGATTTCAAAATTCCTCGTTTATCCTTTTTGGAAAAGTTGTAATTACAACTGAACTAAGCTCACAAGAGCACTACTAGTTTATAAAATATCTTCATATTAACCTTGTTGCTTTTATACTATATTGCTTTTAAATGTTTTTTAAGAAAAGGGACACTTCCTTTTAAAACAACAATGACGATTCCAGTTGCACAAAGTCGCTAAGAGCAACAAAAATTTGGCTACAACTCGCAAAATATAGCATTTAATTCATGTGCCAGATTTTCATGCAATCACAGCAAACGTTTCGATATATCTCATATATCCTTTTGTGAAAAGTTCTAGTTTTGGGTATAATTTGTGCCCAGAGCATTATGAATTTGTAAGACCCTTTCAAGTAGAACTGGTTAAATCTCTACAAGATTTTATTTAATATTGTTACTAGACTATCATTACTTCTCATACTTCCTTTTGGCCAATTCAATATATCAACTGGATAAAGCGCCCAAGAGCAACAAAATTGTACTAAAACTCGTAGAATATAGAATATAGCTCATATGTACGATTTTGATTCAATCGCAGTAATTGTCTCGACACTCCCCATATATCCTTTTTTTCAAAAAGTTTAGTTTTAGCCAAACTAAGCGTCCAAGAATGGTACAAATATTCTAAAACTCTTAGATCTAGGCTTTTAAGTTAGACAAAAGCTCAAACCTTACTTAAATTCACAGAATATAGCTTTCAAACGTTGTACAATTTTATTTAAAATTGGAGTAAGTATATGGACACTTCCTATAAACATATTTAATGAAATTATATTTAAGAATAAATTAAATTTTAACAAATGTCTTTTTACCATTATGTTTATGTGACAGTCTTTGTGGCAATCGCAGAAAAGATGTGCATCTGTTAAAAAAACAACGATCAAAAATTTGCCAAAGCTTTAGGAATATAGTTGAAAAATTATGCAGAAAAGTTTATTGCCATCGCAGAAAGCATATGGGTGTCGCCTTTATATCTTCTTTGTTTTTTTTTTTTTTTTTTGGAAAATATGATTTTAGTTTGTATAATGTATTCCTGAAATATACAGGATCGCCAGAAAAACTTAAATGTGAAAATAATACCAAAACCGTAACTAAATATTAAGAGCATAAAATGTGCTGAAATCTATAAATAGATTATAACAAAGTATTTCTCAAAGGATGTAAGTCGTTTGTTTTTTATCTAGTAACCAGGTTACCAGGTGTCAGATATCTGTCTTGGCAACACTTATTCCTCATAATTTTTCACAACATTATTATTATTTGTTTAGCAGAAATGAGATGACACACTGACAAAGGAAAATTTATTATCGTAGGAAGTACCAACTACACTTACGCTGAAAATTTGCCATAAAAACTTGTTTATTTTATCTTTTGTATAGATGTATGTATGTATATATGTATATATATGTACGACTACATACATCAGATTTACTTGCCTTATATGGTGGTGAAAAATGCATTTTGTTACTCCTCTTAAATTATTGTTTTATTTGTTGATTTTTAAAAGCATTTATTCGATCAATCGATTGTCCTTTCTGTTATTCACCAAATTTTTTTTTCTTTTTTTTCACTAAACAATATAAGAAAAGTTGTTTCCAATAATAAAGATATTTCATAAATTTTACATATTGAATAAAAATTTATTACCAGTACTTAAAATTCGAAAATCATTAAATCCTACGTCTGTTGTTATCTGTTTTAAATTTGTGCTAAACATTTCTATTTAATTTACAGATCTCTTTTTTTTTTAATAATTTAAAATACTTTTTTATCTTTCATGTTTTCTATTTTCAATGTAACCATTAAGTATCAACAAAAAAATATTCATTATCTTATCTCTGAAACAAAATTGTGGTATGTACACATATACGCACATACATACATATGTATATACTTACATGTATATACTCGTATATCAATCTAAACAGGTGCTAGACAAAAATTTTATATAAATTAATATTTTTAGATTTGTGCAAATGGCGCAATGATCTTTTTGTTTCACTTACGATGCATGAGGCAATAACGAGTGATCGTTATTAGATTAAATTTTTGAGATCACATGTGAGAGATTAAAGTGATATTTAATTTTGTGGAGATAAAATTTCGTTACACAAAAACAAAAATTGCTATCAAAATTTAAATAAATAAAAAAAAAGTTTTGAATTTATATTGCTTTAAAATCTAATACGTTTATACATACGTGTCGCTTATTTGCGAATAAGAGTGAAAAATGTTGCCAGTTATTTCAACGCTCAACAAACGCACGTTCAACGTCGTCATCATGCATCCAATCGAAAGGCACATTCTTTTCTTTTACTTTAAATCAAAAAGGAGTTATGCTTGAGTTATTACAGGCGCGGATACAGGGGGAAATGGGATATTATCCCCCACCCATTTCTTTTTAATTTTTGGTATTTAAAAATAATAATATTTAAAAGAACACAATTTTAGGTTTATTTTATACAAAACTAGCTGAACCCGGTGTGCTTCGCTAGCCCCTCGTTATAAAATAAAATTTAAAGTAGTTATATATTTACAAAAAATTATTTATTTAATTTTTATGTATTTATTGCAATGCTTTAGGACATATTAAGATTTTTAATTTTCCTAAAAAGGGGCGTGGTCCCACCCACTTTTCTCCTGGTACGTATTCCCAATTATGCCAATATCATATGTCCAAATATCATCGACGTAGGTCAAAAAATGCCCAAAATATGGCGATTTAAATTTTTCCAATCAAAACTTCATATAGCCTATTATTCCTTCCAGAGTGACAGTAACATGCTGTGAAAATTTCAGGAAGATCGATCCAAGGGTTTGGCCTCCTATAAAGCACAAACAAACAAACTGAAAGACAGACATTCATTTTTATATATGTATATTAGGGCGGGTCAAATTGTATGGAACGATTTTTTTTGATGAAGCGTATAGCAAAAACGTAATCTATAGGTGATTCTGAGAAATGTTGCTCAAGGGGCCATAGCTCTATTAGAGCAATAGAACAATTTAATTAAATTCGTCATAAAATCGGATAGAATTATAGTAGATTTCTCAATCTGGGCTTGTTTGAAAAGTATTTTTATCACCTTTCAGAATCTGTATTGATACCAATATTTTTTTTTATTTTTAGTAGAGATATTAGGAATTTTTTTGTCGAAAAATAGCCTAAAATGAACTTTTAACTAATAAATTCTGAATTTTCTTCGAGTTTTTTGGAGAATATGCCTGCAATGATGGATCATGAACATGAGCTCGAACTATCAACAGATGTTAATAGTTATTTCAAATAGCTAAAGCAATTTCGAATGGTATTGCTCCAGTTGATTTAGCTAACGTTAAACCAGGACCAATTGCACATTTTCGTTGGTTAACCAAAGCAACTAGATTACTACGATTATATGTAACATCGACCAATTTAAAAACTTTGGCAGTTTATATTATTACAGTTTATGTGCCAATGTACTTCAATGTGAAGTTTTATAACTCTGTTGTGTACGGCAGTGCACGATACTTACAACCAAACTTTCGTAGTATTGTAGATGGTGTAATTCAAAACAACTCATATTACGCACATCCAGAAAATATCTTATTAACAATCTTATTTAATCATCGAAAAGCAATACGGGATAGAGCTATCAAAAAGATTTTACACTATCGAGAAAAATTGTACGATCCAACTTAACTCAGAGTTTACAAAAAATATATCTTAAATTTCGATGCTACCGATTATGTCAATATGGTTGATATGAATAACGACGATATATTATTTGAACCAGCATTTACTCGACAGATTCCATATGATCACTTGGTAGAATACTTAGATTTCGATGAACCACCACTGGCTGATCCACAAATTCCAATGCACATACAAGGAACAGAACGACATGTACAATTATTAACGAGTGTTTCAAAACGAGTTATAGAAAAGAATCGTGAAGGAGTTATGGCAGTGACATTAGAAAGTCGTAAGAAAACTCCTCGAATGGAAAGTAAAAAGGACCTTAAAAAATAATATTACCATGTTAAAACATTAAATTGTAGGTCGAGAATAATATTTAAAAATAAATTGATTTAAAAATTTAAAAATATTGTTATTTTGTTGAAACCTTGAAAATGTTAATTTTTTCAGATCGATTTTCCTACAAAAAGGAGTTCGAAAACAAAAAAATTGATCGTAATAAAAGTTGTTGGAAATTATCTGAACTTTCATAATCTGCAAAAAAAAAAATCTTGAAAAAAACTCGAAGAAAATTCAGAATTATTAGTTAAAAGTTCATTTTAGGCTATTTTTCGACAAAAATTTCCTAATATCTACCCTAAAAAAAAGGGTGATAAAAATACCTTTCAAACAAGTCCAGATTGAGAAATCTACTACAATTCTATCCGATTTTATGACGAATTTAATTAAATTGTTCTATGTACATACATATATATGGAAAAATATCTATTTTGAAATTTTGGGGGGCTCCAAATCCGACTTAGAGCTATGGTCTCTTGAGCAAAATCTCTCAGAATCACCTATAGATTACGTTTTTGCTATACGCTTCATCAAAAAAAAAAAAAAAGCCGCCCTAATGTATATAGGTTCTAAAAAGGTCCCCCCCAACGATAAAGCTGGATCCGCGCCTGGTTAATACTTTATTGCTTAGAAAATTTTAATTGTTTCAATTTTATACTTATTTTTGCTAGTTTTTGGAATTGAACAGAATCACCATAATTCACCGCACCACTACTTTAAAATAATTCATCTGGTACATCATCATATAAAAACACGACAGCCAAAATACAACATTGACGCACATGTAGCTGAGAGTGAATGAGATTTTCTTACATTATTCAAGATATTTCCACTTGATGAAGAATGTTGTAACCATTTTTAAAAATTTCAGGATTGGTTTTTTAAGTAAACACGTTTCGAGCTGTTAGTTTAGGTTTGGTTTCAAGGGCCGTCAAAACCAAACTTGGGTCCTTTGAATCGCTCCCTTTGTGATATCCCATAGCAGGGCAGGGCACAGTCATACTGTAAAGGTCTAGCAAAGTGCTATAAGTCTTTAACAAACTGAAACTGAATGGAGACGCAAATGGATCCATAGTGATTCCCCTCATTTTAACTTATTGACTAAGTATTCTCCTTACAGCCCAAGGAGAACCAAAGAGCCCTTATCATCCATCATTCAGCCAATTAATTCCCATGATGAAGCCCCTGATATCCTAAAGTTTGCATTTCACTAATGCCCTCATCGAAACGTCTGCTCAGAAATCTTTGCCTAAGGCGTTGCAGCCTTGGGCAATGACAGATGATATGCTCTATAGTTTCTGGCTCCTCTTTATCCCCACACATCCTACAGAAATCCGTAGTGACATTTTCCCATTAACAAAGTGAAACTTTAAAGAAAAAGTACTTTCTAAGAAATAGTATCTTACAGAGAAAGTGCATTTTGAAATGGTACTTTTTTTTAAAGAAAAACACTTTTTGATAAAAATCCCAGTAAAGAAATCTGCGTTCTAAGAAGAAGTATTTTTTAAGAAAAATATTTTTTATAGAGTCTTTTAAGAACCTTTAAGACTAAGCCTAAGGTGTTCTTTTTAAATGACGGCCAAATAATTTGGGTGTAAATAATGTATGGAAATCACTAAAAAAAAACTTTCTGCTTTTCATACAAATTTTACACTCAAATCATTTGTCTGTCATGTGAAAACTCAACATAAAGGTGGTTTTACACACCATGTATTTTATAGTGTGGCTGTCAAATTTCCCACTTGCTTTTGTAAATGTCAGCCTGCTTTTGTAGTGTAACAATTTTCAATTAGAGCGTGTTCTATTTTGAACTGACAATGCACCTGACATCAGCTGTCTTGCAAGTCAATTGCTTGTGGTGCCAAGAACAAGTGTTTATTATTCGGCAAATTTAAATTAAAACATATTATTAAAAAAATAAAACACTCCCAAAAAATTAAAAAAACGTCATCACAAAAAGAGCAGTTGAAAGTTATTATAGGTTATGTCAGATGAAACCAAAAACCCAAGTGTAAATGCAAAAATTATAAACCGTCTGTATTTGTAAATTTTGACAGACATAAGCAATTACAGAAGCATCGTCAACTGACAAAGCCACCGTAAAATACATAGTGTCTAAAACCACCCTAAGCTGAAAACCATTTGTAGTAAGTAAACGGCGAAGTTACACGAAATATAGTAGAAGAAAACACATGTGCGACTGCCCAGACATGCACGCACCATAACAGCGGTATTCCGCCTAGTAATTATTTATTTTAAATTAATTGATTAATTTTTTTCAAACAACTTTTTCTTAAAATTTACATTGTATTTATTTACTTATGTATATGGAAAAGCTACTTGTGCTCTATAGGCTTTTCTCTCAAAAGGTAGCTTACTCAAAAAGTACTTTTCTTAAATCGTAACGCCTGTCCCACGATGCCGAACGAATTTTTCTTTCGTACAAATTACATTTAAAGTTTTTGTTTTTGTTTCAAATGTAATTGTTACGAAAAAAAATCGTTAGACATCGTGGACCAGGTAGGTCAGGTCGTGTTTCTCAAAGGAATTTTTTCCTCAAAAGGTACTTAAAGGTATTTTTTTTTTCAAAATGCACTTTTTTTTACATATAAATGTTTTCATGGTATTTTGATCATCATTGGCACTCTAGCGATTTCTTAAAAAAAATCGGCATTTTATTATACAGGTCTTCCAATAAGAGATTTCATTTTGATATGTAGGCGTGAGTTCTGTTCTGTAGGCGAGATTTGTTCTATTGATTGAACTTTAAAAGCCTTAAAATCTAAATATTTATTACGTAGTTTTATCTTGAAATCAGGTTGGCTCATAAGCAACTGTTTAACTGTAGCGCATTTTTGGAAATGAAACATCTTATCGAAAATTCCTGTAAAAGAACTTTATCTTAAAAGGTACAATTTTTCTAAAAGATCCCTTTACTTAAAAACTATTGTCTCATAAAGAAATTTTTTCTCTCTTACAAGAATATCGCACTCTGTCTTTCTAATAAAAAAATTTAACACATTATTGTTTGTATCATAACTTGCGAACTACTTGCCCAATTTTGTTGTAAAATTAATAAAAAAAAAACTATCTGAGCGCACCGGCTTCACACGGAAGCTTTTTACTTTTATAATTTCGATTTACCTAATCAAAGCACATCACGAGTTTCTTGAAAAGTCATAACTCACGAACGCGTCGACCGATTTCGTGCAAACTTTAGATAAACCATCTACACGACCATACGAAGAAACCCTAAAAATCGAATTCGGTTTGACCCTACGAAAAGAATTGTCCAAAACTGAAGTATTCCTTCGTATTATGAATAAGAAGCAGACACTTTAGCAGTGTTGACATGATGTCCACCATTTTCATGCCATTCGTAATATGTGACGCGCAAAATAGAAAGGTGCCTAAGGGTAAAAACCGGTTTTGTTCAGGAGAGCCATCTTAAAGATTTAAATACGTGTATCTTTGGTGTACCATCAGCATCATAAAACGCGCATATCTCTGGGAGGGAACACTTTTGGGGCATGGGATCGGTCTCATTCGGTGCTCAGATGTTGTCCACATTAAAAAAAAAAAAAGTGAAAATTGATTTTTTACCCTTAGGTCCCTTTCTCTATGCGGTGTCACATATAGAGAAACGTTTTCTAAAAAAATATAATTTATAGCCGAAGTCTGCTACTTTACTTATAGAACATTTTGCAAATCAAACAAAAAAACTTATTCAAATTCTTTAATTTTGCATAAAGCAATTTTTTCAGAATTTTTCACTAACAAAGCCCGCTAGAAAATAAGCTTAAGGCATTTAAAACTCAAATATTTAATTATTATGGTCTAAATAAGACTAAAGTCATTTTGTGTTTTATGTAATGATATCAGACCCTGTTCAAAATAATTAAAATTGAATTATTTTTGGTATATTTTACAACAAAATCGAACAATTTATTCTCAAGTGTGTAGTTGTGACAACCAATGCAACAGTTTCTTCTTAAAGTTAAAATTTTATAAAAAAAATTAAAAGAAATAAATATTAATGGTTTGGCAGTGGTAGCCATGTTTGTAATTTTTCCTGTTGTACTGTGTAATGTTAGTTTTTTCTTTTTTACTTGTGTGCATGATGAACCGTTTCACAAAGTACTCATACGCATCCGAACAATAAATAAAAAAAAAACGCAAATCAATTTGAACTCTCACATCTTCTCTGCTCTAGAAGCGGAGGATTATCGTAGATTATGAATGCGGATCAATGAAAAAAAACGGTTAAAGATTTTAAGTAAAATATTTAATAAATTACTTTTACTGTAAATTACTTATTTTATTTAATTTTCATCTGGTGAAAAAACGAATTCAAACCAAAACTGGAACTGAATCAAAGAAAATAATTTGGGAAAAATTTCTTTTTCAATCGGTAAAAGAGCAGGACAAATTTTTTGGCAAATCAAACTAGAAGTTAATCAATTTATTTAAATAAAACATTCCAGAAAAGTAATTTTTTAAAGTTTGATTTTCAAAAGTACAAAAAGGCTTTTACAAAAAGTACCTTTTCCTTAACGCGTGCCAATGTAACAAAGAATCTGTTTTCAAAACATACCATTTCTGCAGAGTACATTTTCAAAATAAGGGCAGGTGACTTCAATGCGTGGGCTGTCGAATGGGGCTGCCCCTTAACAAATGCAAGAGTCACAGCTCCTTTTCTGCATTCGGTGTTGTACTCATTAATAATAGAGTTGAGTAAACTTTCCGAAGCACTGCTGCTGGATCGGTAATTGACATAACATTTGTCAGTAGCAGAAACTTGGAGAATATCTGTGATTTATACTTGCAGCGATCATTGATTTTTTGGTTGAGTGTAGGAGCGATCTTAGATGTTTTTTAATACATGTGATAACGTAGATAGTAATTGAATAGTTATAATTGGAAAAATTGAATCTGCTGTATCGAAATTCAAAGACAAGAACACGCCAGGCTTAGACTGTTTTTGGTAGACTTTTCTAAAAGAAGCTATTAAACTCCATCCTGAATATTTGTTGGAAGTAATAAGCCCATGCTTAAAGCAGGGCTTCTGTTGAATCTAACCGTTTCTAATCAGCTAACTAATGTGTTTCAGGAAAGGCAGACCAACACTGGTTGCTATTAAAGTTTTGGCAAAAACTGCGGCTCGGGCTATACAAGGGAAGAAGTAAAGAAGATGAGCAAAAAAGTATTGTAAAGTTGTAACCCTACGAGTAATGAATGCCTTCAACACGGCAAAGTGGGAGCGTATTATTGACGTTAGACATCCTAGGATATGTACTAGTAATTATACAGGAAATAAATATGTAATGTTTTGCTACGTTTGTGGTATTTATGTGCCCAAATGTTCAATGAAAACGCAAAAAACTAATTTTACTGCTAAATTTAGAAATGTGTAACTCTTATATTATGTTGTGGTTTTATTGATTTTATCTCAAGGCAAAATTTTTAGATCTAATTAAGAAGTAAAAATTTGCTGAAGAGAAAAAAAGTAAAAATTTGCTGAAGAGAGAAAAGGAATATTTCGAATAGTTCACGAGATATAGACTTAAGAATCAGTAAGTACATGTTTTTTGAAAATTGTACTAAAATACACCCCCAGTAGAAAACTTCAAAAATTAATTAAAAAACCTTAGCTAATAATTCAAAACCCAGCTAGGGTTTTTCTTCTACCATCATCGGACGATGCTGCTTTTGTAACCGCCAGCATGATACCTATCGAGCTAGAGGTCGTATCAGACAATACGGATGGTTTGACAGATTCGTGCATACGGAAGTGGCAGGACATATGGTCAGCAACTGACAAGGACAATGGACTTGCAGTTTTTGTATGGGTATAGTTGTTTAAGGTCATATTTAAACCGATTCGGACATGGCAGTGTTTCGTTTTGTCGCAGATGCGATGGAAATCATGGGGAAAATGCTCAACATGTGTTTCTAATCTGTTCACGATTTGATAGTTCGAGAACGTACATACTTATGTACATATGTACATAGTACCTACATACATATGTATTTAGAAGAAATTCTAAGGCGTAGTAGGTACATACATATTAGACCGGATACATACATATGTACATATGTACATACTAGAGTTGTCAATTATTCGCCTTTCCACTTTGTTCGAATATTTCAAATAATTGTTTCTGTTCGTTCGATCAAACGATTAAAGCTGAAAAATTATTCGATTAACCGATGAGAATAACGAATAAAAAAATGATTAAAAAAAATTATTGACAAAAAGTAAACATTTCTTACAAAAAACTTAAAAATAAAATAGTTAATATTTTTATTAACAAACAAATACATAAAACTATTAATTCAAATAAACATCAGCCAAAAACTATTAAATGATTTTTTTAAATCAACAATTTGGGTTGTTCTTAAGAAATAATCTTTTACAAATAAAAGTTGACTCAATTTTTTAGCTTTCAAACGATTTTTGGTTTTGGTTTTTATTAAAAATACTCTTTCGCTAATTGTCGAGGTAGGTGATATAGTGAGAAGAGCATAAAAGAGTTTATCTAATTTTTCTGTTCTTTTTTTAGATATTTCCAAATATACTATATCGTCTAATATATCGCTGAAGTCTTTTTATATTTTGAATTTTTAATACTTTTAATATAATTATTTAATTCGCATAAAAGATTGTTATTTTCATTACTAGTAACATCTTCTATGTACCTACTTATATCATTACCCTCATCTGAATTATTGTGGTTACTTTCAACATAAAATATCTGGAGTATAATTCATATGGATATTCTTTAGTTTCACTTTTTGAATAATATTTCAAAAACTTTCATTGATCAGAAAATTTCCAGAATGTAAAAAATATTATTAACGTATTTACAAATTTTATACCTACGTCTCATTTATTATTATTTTAATACGTTTTAGTAAATCTGTTGCAAAAGAATTACTAATTTATTTGTTGTTGATTTAACAATTTTTTATACCTACAAGTATCCTAAATACTTGCTACATGTGACTTTGTTTTTTTTTTTCATTTTTGTTCTTGGTAAAATACTTCCAAACCGAGCTCAATTTTTTGGCTTTAGTGTATTTCTAACTAATTCACCTGAGAGTGGAAAAACCCCATTCTTGAAAATTGTTTAACGTTTCATCAAAACATAGCACGACTACTAAGTATGCGCAGTTCGACAACAACTACAAACACCCAAAATAACAAATTTAAAAAAAATTTACGTGTGCATTTCAAACTGAAAACATTTGTTCGATTAATTGACATTAATTAATCGATTTATTCGTTATTCGAAAATCGGCATTTTAAAATTATTCGAACAAGAGTTTCGTTTTGTTTGATCGATTAATCGAATTATTCTTAATCGGTTGACAACTCTAATACATACATAGTTTCAATTAAGTATGTTGGAATCTTTGCTAAGCTAGACGCATGTTTGTAAAATTGGTTCAATTGGAATATGTAAATATGTACATACTTACATACATATGTAAGTATGTATTTAAGTATACTAGATACCTACTTATTTTAAATAAGATCTAAAGCCTTTCCTACCTCGAGACGTTAATCCTTGCGGCAGTTCCACGGAGTATGGTTGGGTCAGTGTAAAGTGGTGTTTTAAGAGTGTTAAAGTCCCACACTCCTGGCAAATACCACCACTGCCAGGATTTTCGATGATTTTCATCCCAAGAATTTAAAAATATCATGTTGTACGTACATACATACATACATACTTACATATGTATGTAAGTATGTATGTACAAACTAGATAAAACAATGCAAATTAAAACAAAGTTCAAAATAAGCTATTCCAAAATTCCCAAAAAATGTCTACACCAATTTTTGTTAATACCTAATAAATAAAGAAAAACCCACACATTTATAAAAACAACTTAAGTGCATACAAACATACGGCATATACATACATATGTACATATATACTATGTATGTACATATGTACATATGTAAGTAAAAAAGAATTGTTCTGTTGGAATGATGAACAAAATAAGCAGTTTTACTCACCGCTGTGCCTCTAACTAACTGCCTTTACGGCACACAGCCCCCTTAAATTTTTTGTTTCGTTTATTTGTTTTAGTGGCTTTTGCTTGTTTTATTTTTCTTATAATTTTTGTTTTTATTTTATGACACTCACAACAACACTGTAAATTGTGAGGTGAGCCAAAATGCTCGTACAAATAACAGCAACAGCAATTTTATATGAATAATAAAAAAAATAAAAAAAAACCGAAATATAAATAACAGAGACCCCATAAAATAATCATAAATTTAACAATGAAGCCAAACGAAGTGGTGCCTAATGATGTTTTACTATAACATCGGGTGTGTGCTAAATACTGTTCGGCTCAATATATTATAAAAACGAGCACTTAGGCAACAGCAACAACAAACATTTGCAAAAATAAATTTTAATCATTCAGTGAAACAGAAAAACAACCATGAAAACCAAATGACTCGTCAAGTACGATTAGACTTGTTGTAGTTGTATACTGATGATGTTGCTGCATTTGTTGTCGTTGTTGTGTTTGTTGCTATCTGATGGTTTTCAGTGGTGTTATTCCTCGTTAAGATTTCTTTCGTTCGCTTGTTCCTCCTCGTGTTGGCTGCATCTTCGTTGGCTTAATACATATACTTATGTAATTTATTTTTCTGATTTTCTTGGTTCACAGTCTTGTGATATTGTTGTTTTAACAACAACAACATTTGTGGTGTGTTTTTTTTTGCGATCAGAGTAGTAAAAGTAAAGCAGCAACAACAAACACAGTAACAGCAATAAATGGCAACTTTAAAATAACAGCAGAAAAAGAAAAAAAGCAAAAAAAAAACCAACAAAACTGATTTTATTTTGTGTTCGTGTACTATCTTTGTTGTCGTCATAGAAGTCGTTGTCGTCTTCGCTATTATCATTATTGCTGTGTTTGCCTATTTCTGTTTATTAAGTATGTAGGACTGGATGTGTGTGCTCGTTTGTTCGTTCGTACATATATATGTATGTATGTATGTATGTATGTAGCCTATAATGTTTTTCTAATTTTGCCTGTTCACGTTCTCTGCTCGTGTTATTGGAGGTGAATTAAGTGATAAAAACCACAAAAGTAAATAAAATATAACACGTAACAAGTTTAAAATAAATTGTTGTTGTTGTTGCCGTTTTGTGTTTGTTTTCTGCCTTCTCGTTCAATTTGTTTTTGTTTTCCCATTCGTTTTTCGCTTATTTAAGCTTGCTAAAAGAGCAAATAACAAAGAAATTTCATGATTTTCTTCCTAAGAAAACTAATAAGAAAAAGAGAATCTGAAAGAAAATCATGAACTCAAAATGCTTTTATGGAAAATGTTTTTAGAAATCTAAGCATTTTATAACTTGATATCAACCAACTTTCACAATTAAAAAAGTTTCTAAAAGCGATAAGTTTTTTTTATTATTATTATAAGCGTAAAATTTTAATACATACTTACATATGTACATACTTGGTGGGTTTGATAATTTTTTATCTTAAGTTTATGGTTTTATGAAATAAAAAGTAGTACCTACACACAAAAAACTAAATAAAATTTTAATTAATTTGAATTTAAAATGGTTGTCGTAAGACGCTAATGTCATTTCTTGGTTTTAGGAAATACATAAGTATGTACATACATATGTATCTACCTACATACATACATATGTATGTACATATGTACATATGTATGTCGTCTTGGAGCAAAGTAGAAGAAAATTCGAAAAACTGAAAAAAGACCTTTTTTAAAAATGGTCAACGCTAGAACCAAAATATATTGGGAATTATAATTTTTTTTTTAATTAGGACCAGCACTCAGGGGATGACCCCTACGTATGCAGTGCGCTGTGCCGGAACTCAGGGGATGGGATAGTGTAGAGAAATAGGTGTTGAAAATTTAGAAGACTTCACTCTTTCACAACTCTGCTCTGTAGTAGTAGGCAGTGTAACCAACACACTACTACACCCTGTTACCTGTCACCAGCCAGATCACATAAATATTAATTTCGTAATTTGTTATATAACCAAAAATAATTTTTTGAAACTCGTAAGTCATGAACTAAAAATCATTTGATAAAATTTTTTTCTATAATTATTAGAAAATTTTCCAATTCAAGAAAAAATTATATGTAAACCTAAATTGAAGGCAACCGTTTCCGTTTTTAGGTATGTATGCATCCTGATCAGTGAATTGATGATCAGCATCCATTACTAGTCAATATTGGGAACAGTTTTCTCTTAAGTAGCTTTTAAAATATTTTTACACATTAAGCTAAAAAGTCGATATGAAACTTTAAAATATGCAAAACTAAGCGGTAGGCAGCATACCGTATCCCTAAAATGGATTTAAATATGCAGAAAAAAAAAAAAAAAACAAAAAAAAAATTATGCAAAAACAGCAAAATGTGTCTTTGGAAACACAAAAACATGGATATTAATTTAAAATTAAGACATTCAGAATATGCGGAACTAAAACTAAAAAAATTCCAAAAATATGCTGTGTGTTTGGATATAAGCAAAATTGTACTATAGAGATTAAAATATGGTTTAACAATACCAAAATTCTTTAACACATCTAAAACGTATAAATATTTTATTTAGGTTTACATTCAGTCGCACAGGATAAAATATTCAATTGCATATTTGAGGTTTCTCTGCTCACAAAACTTTTTCTTTTAAATACTTAATATGGTCCACAGTAACATTCTTTGTCAAAATTTTGTGAATCACAGATTCTATCCAATAATACGCGATCTTATATTTGATGTAGATATCCAATCGTCATCATCTCTGTTGGCATTATTAATTATTCTTTCACGATCTTTTCGATTTTGTTTTATATATTTTCTTCCAATTCCTTTCCATTACATTTCACTGTAAAAATTACATACATATATAATTACATATTCTTTAAAGCTGATAAAATATTTTAAAACACTTAAATATTTTAACCTTCTAAAGCTACATTCACATGTACATACTATAAAATATTTGTTCAACAAAACGTTACCACTACTTTTGCTTAGGGATAGTGTCGTTTAACTTGATATTTTATGTTACATAATAAAATTAATTATTCCACAAAAAAGTGCAAATAAATTATTACTTTTTTATTGGTCACGTTTTTTCGACAAATATTTGATAAATGTGAACGTAGCTTAACTATTGTTCTAAAAGTTATTTGGGTTAGGAACAAAATAAATCATGATTCATGAAAATCGATGGACAAATGTTGATTTTATTACAAATTAAATGAATACACACTGCACCACACAAAAAGTGTATTAATATTAAGTATACGTATGGAGGAAAATCAGAAATTAAAAGGTGTATAATATAAACATAAAGTACATATGTATGTATTAGTGATGTTACGAATACTCGTATTCGATTATTCGGCTATTCGCCTATTTTTAGAAAAAAAAATATAAAAAATGTTTAAAAAAGTACATAAAATGTACAAAAATATATTCATTTATAATAATTTTTATTTAAAGAAACAAAGCCCTTTATCTTTGACGCAAGATAAAGGGTAAACATCTGCTTATGAGTTGGTATGGCAACCAACGAAATATATATTTAGATATTGCTACCCCGCAACAAATAAATAAAATAAATAAAAACATAAATTTTTGTGTACATGCTCAAATAAATGTAAAAATTTTGATAATAATCTTCTTAAAAAACATAAGAAAATTAGATTTCGTAACTACAATTTAAAGTCTTATATGTAAATTCATATCATGTTAAGTTAGTAATCAATTCTCAGTAGAGGAATGTTGGACTTCAAAAATGGAAGAAGTAAAATTTAATATGTGATAGTCCACCGAGACATGTGGCTGCGCTATCTGCGAAAATATGTTCTCCCAAACAACACTGAATTACTAATTAAAAGCGCAAGCAGAGTAAGAAAAACGAGATCTTAAAGTATGTAAGAAAAGTAATTTAAAAATGTTAAGTAGTGGTCTTAAAGTTCGGCATCTCAATGTCATAATAATGATAAATACCTAAAGTAGTGTGACAGTTTTTTTTGCAATTTATTGTTACTGACGCAAAGGCAGGGATTTTTTCCAATTAAATTTTAAATATTATGTGGCTCTAAGCCTTAAAAGTAATATTCGTATTCGTATTCGTATTCGATATTGTGTCAAATATTCGTATTTGTATTCGTATTCGCGGATAATAAAAATTGATATTCGTAACATCACCAGTGCATACACATACATATGGGCATTTCCACAGAAATGTCTAATTTTTGTCACTGGCATATCTGTCACAAAGGGATGTGCTCTTAATGAAGAGCGTGTTGTACGTTAAGAGACCCCCCGGGGGTACGTTTTGTTACCTTGGTGGTGTGCCTTCTGGGGAAAAAGGTAATTGTCTTTTCCAGGCAGGCCAATTACACACTGAACTTATATGTTACTAGATATACTCGGTGCGCTTCGCTACCCCCTCGTTATAAAATAAAATTCCTATTGTGAAAATTTAATGTCGATCGGTCCAGTAGTTAAGATTATATTACGATTTTTAATTTTCCTAAAAAAGGGGCGAGGTTCCACCCACTTTTCTCCTGGTACGTATTCCAAATTATGACAATACCATATGTACCAAGTATCATCGACGTAGGTCAAAAAATGCCCAAACTATGGCGATTTAAATTTTTGGGTTATATGGGCGGTGCCACGCCTCTTTGTCCAATCAAAACTTAATATAGCCTATTATTCCTTCCAGAGTCACAGTAACATGCTGTGAAAATTTCAGGAAGATCGGTCAAAGGGTTTGGTTTTCCTAAAAAAGGGGCGTGGTCCCATCCACTTTTCTCCTGGTACGTATTCCAAATTATGCCAATACCATATGTACCAAATATCATCGACGTAGGTCAAAAAATGCCCAAAATAAGGCGAAGTTATTTGATAATCAATTATTGTGGCGGGCCATTTGCATCGCCCTGCCCCTACACAAAAATTTAATGCACCTTTTTCATATGCTGAAAGAATTTTGAAAATTGATCCACAAATGGCGAAGTTATGCTCACTTTACATTATAAAATCTGTTAAAAACTACGTGGTAGGAGTAACATAATTTAAAAAAGTGGTGTAAAAGTGGGTGTGGTTGAAAAAAAAGTAGCCTATAATTCATCCGAGAGTTCCAGTTAAATACTGTGGCCAAGGGTTTGGCCTCCTATAAGGAACAAACAAACAAACAAATAAACAGACACACATTCGGTTTTATATATATATATAGATATATCGTAACTGAATTTTGAATTTAACTATTTAAATTTGTACAAATTTGCCTTCGTTCGGAGTTGACCGAGTTCAAATTAGATGCTTTAAATGTTAAAATAATAGGGGGTGGGGAAGTGAGAAAATACCCGATACTTATGCTTGAGGAAATAGGACGGGATTCCAGAATCTTGTTTGAAATGAAAAGGCACTGGATATCGGATTAACTTACATGAGATTTTCGTTATTGTTTGGTTAGAGATAGTATTTAGAGATCTTATTTTGACGACTGTCGTGAACAGAATGAATCGAATTCTATTTTTTAGCCATGTCATTACAAAAATTATTTGGCGCGTTCGCCCAGAATAAAGGGAAATTAAGAAAATAGAATAATTAATTCACAATAAAGACCCATCTGGTTAATTTACCATGGATGGAAAAATTCGTATTTTAAGATTTTAGTACAATAATTCATTAGTTAAATTCAAAATGCAGTTACGATATACATATGTATATGTATGTACATATATAAATGTAATTTTTTTCGATTATAAATTATCAAAAACATAAATACATAAGTAATTCAGATAATTAAGCTCACGGTTTGATTGTAGTTGAGTTCGTGAACTGGTAATTGCAGTTGAATTCATCAGTTGTTGGGTTTAGGCTGTTTAACGAAGTTAAACAACTACATATATTGATTTTAAGATCTCATTGTATATTAGAAGTTTACAGTCTAGACTTTGTGTAGAGTTTTTTCTATAAGCCAATTCATTGGTTTCAATTGCCTTTTCAATCTCTCCAATATTAAATCTCAGCGGAATTGCTATTATAGAGACGGCCGGTGACAGTTAAACAATATCAGCAGAAATATTTGGAGTAAATACATTTTATAAATGTTTTTGGATAGAGCAAATTTTTCAGCATCAGTTCTTGCCCAGTCACCATTCGCACGCCATAGCGAATAATCTGTTTCTGGTGTTGCATCGAGTTCTATAAGAAATTTTTGCAGGGAAGCTGTTTTTTGTGTTTTTAAAAGAGGGAGGATTTTTTCGTGTCTGTAAAACTTTTTTAGCTCTTTGGAACATTCCTTAAGCATTAATTTTAACTGAGGGGATCTGTACCGTTGCGAATCTCTTCTTCGAGCTCTCCTTTTTCAGACAATAGGATTTCTAAGTATGTGTGTATGTGTATGTATATCTACCTAAAAAATGTTTTTGAATCTCACTTGTGGATTTTCAGAAGTATTATTAAGAGCAGCTTGTTTAACGTGTGCTTCAAACAACCTAATAGAGCCATCTATGTCAGAAATTGTTCTCACGGGCATATTTTCCGAGCAATGAACACTCAAGAATATTTTTGTATTTTAACCAGTCAATAATATGTATGCTCAGATGTCATCGGCAAATCACATGTACTATGTTTTGAAGTTTTGTGTATAGTGACAGTAGCAGGCGAATTGTCTGAAGATAAATGTTGAAATGCCACCAATGAACTATTTGCTAATGATTTTGAAACTTAGCGAAATTTTTAGAAATTGAAAATTTAAATTCAATAAATTTTGTATAAATCAAAATCACCTCAAGAAAAACTGATTTATTCTCCCTGGAATTGTTCCATTAGATTGCAAGTCATTTATTTTTATATTAAATTGCGGTTTCCACAATACGAACAATTGATTTGCATATGTACAGATGTATGTACATATGTATGTACTTATGTATATTAAGAAGGAACTCAGTTTTTTTACTGATTCCCCCACCAAAATTTTTATAATTAAGCCAATTAGCTGTTTTGTGGAAATCTCGTTTAAAATTAAAAAATATTAAAACAGCCTGATTTTTTATAAATTTTCTATTTAAATCACCTGTCTGGAATGTGAAAAATATTGAAATACCTATTTAAAAGCAACGAAAGTTGTTAATTGGACAAGTAAAATACACGCACAAATGAACTCTGATGATTATTATTTTTGTACATATTTATTAGTTCTTGAAATTCTAATCATTTATAAACATATGTACATGTATGTATGTATATGTATATATGTATGTATTTACACACTACACTACACGCACACTTGCACCTTGCACTTGTAATAAATGCGTCTTAGAATTAGAATAAAAATCACTTATCCTTTTTTCTTCACTTCAGGAGTTTTAAAGTGTTGGTAGATGTGTGCGCAGGTGTGTGTGTGTTTATATATTTTTGCCCTCATTTGATTAGAAAATATTATTATTGTAGTAGTTACCATTTCATAAAAACATGCACAAATAACTTTCTATAAAAATACCTTTAAAGGTGTTTGTGCGTGTGTGCGTGAGCATTTTAGGTACATATGTATATGTATTTATGTAGATTGGAGAATATAGTGGAGAGTATGAATGAACCTATAAATTTTTGTAAACATTTTTTCGTTAGTCATACCTCACTTGGTAGGTTTTTATTTTATATTATTTTCAGTTTATTTTGCTTTCGTTTTGTTGTCGTTGTTGTTGCTTTTTATTTTATTGTTTATTTGCAGTGTGTGAATGTTGGTTTTTTCTTCGATTGTTGCTATTGTTGTTGTTAATTCTATTTTAGCATTGTGCTTGTGATTGCTGACGTGTTTCATTTGTGTTTCAAATAATGGAGAAGCTAAGAAACCTTGAAAGTGTGTATACGTTTGTATACCCTACAGCCAGCACTTTTGATTGCCTTGTTTGTGATGCGAAAATTAAGATTATTCGAAAATAACCATTCAGCTCTCTCGTGTTGTCTACATAGATCCTTATGTATATATTTAGATTATTTCGTTGAAATTTTTAATTATTTTATTGTGAATTCATCACCTCCTACGCACATCGTACCTACATAGCGTTTTGCATAATTGCATATAACGTATACGCCTCGGATTCCATAGTATGAATGGTATGTACATATGTATCTTTACGTATTCGAAAGTATGTAAATATCGTTAGCTACACATTCAAATGTGCTAAGTTACAAATATCAGTTTTTACAGGAGAGCTAAATAACTCATAAATTTTTGCAAAAATCATTATTTCATAAAAATTTAAATGCAAGCTTCTTCTTTGTCTGCCTGTTTGATCAATTAAAATGTAAAACACAAATAAATGCTGCATATTATCTCTCTTTCTGATGTTTTTTGACTTAGCACTTTTTATATTTTTTTTATTTTTTTGTTTACGTATATAGCACATTTTTTCCTGCTTGATAAAAACCATGATACAAACAAAACAAAATCTTTTTAAATACATATATACATATGTACATACATATATATAAATTTTTTTATTGTTGTATTAATTTGTATCACAAAAAAAAAATTTGCAGACTTACTTCGTTGCTGCTAGTCAAATTAAAAAAAATTACTATTAATCATGTGGTAAATCATCTTAAAACTGATGATGATCTTTGGGCAAAGTCAATTTTAAACATTGTAAGTCCTCGTATTTCCTGCGAGTTATTGGCTTCCTTTTTTGGTAAAGCTGCTGTAAATCACACCACTGTAAAGGAACTATGTTTCGATCAATTCTTTGGGGTAAAATTTTCCATGATTCGGTGAACCTTAATTTGAAAAAAATTTCCCGATCAGGTGTATACCTTATAGCGCGTAGATCTGTCACTTTG
This sequence comes from Lypha dubia, assembly GCA_947311025.1. NCBI lineage: Eukaryota > Metazoa > Arthropoda > Insecta > Diptera > Tachinidae > Lypha > Lypha dubia. Next base: position 2,900,788 of record OX371262.1, on the reverse strand, counting down.
GCATCGAATTTTCCACGTCCTGGCCGAATGCTTTTACAGAACTCAATTTTGCTAAATTGTTTAAAAAAATCATGACTTAAATAAGTTACGTCGTATGGTTCAGGTTTTTTTCTTGCAGCTTTACATATTTCAATATATTCGGCCGGAACATGGATATTTCTGTTCTTCATAGCTCGCTCTATAGTGGAGTGGACGCTATCGGCCTCCATTTGTGTATGCCCAGTCTCTAAAATTTTTTGTTCTATAACAATTTTGTGTTTGGTTGCAGCGTTCAAAAGTGCGTTACTCATCAAACAATAATTAATATAAAATTTTCTGTCACATAGCACGTGCTTTTTTACAGCTGTGTACTTAGCACATTTATATATCATTGCCAACGTTAAGTAAAAACAATAAAAACTTAAATTTTTTTTTTTCTAAAATATTATTTGGTGTTTATCTATCGAACTGCGTCTAAATCTTAGTTTTCAAAAAAATGTACTTAGCACATTTGAATGTGTAGCTAACGATATGTATATAAGAAATAGTTTATAAAAAGTGTAATATATGGCCTCTGAGAACAGTATGTTATTGTGTTCTGCTTGGCTGCCAGTTTTTTTTATACAATTAAAATAAATTTTCATTTAAGAAATTATTTTGAAAATTCAATTTCAATGATATGGGTTCATACGACCTAATATTTTTTTCGTCAAAAAATTTTCAAATTCCAAAAAAAAAACATTGATTGGATACAAGATTTAATTTTAAGACTGCATAAAAATCCCAACAAATAAAGACACAACAACAACTTAAAATGAGGAGAAATCGACTGACTTTTATTCTTGTTCAGACTTAGAACAATTTTTGGGAAATTAAAAACAAACAAAAAATAATTAGTTTATCTACCGCTAAGAGTACAAACATACATACATATATTCAGCACTCATTTCTGTTAGACTAATGTGTTGTTTTTTATGACGGACAAGTGTGTAAAATTTGTATGAAAAGCACTCAGTTTTTTTACACTCAAATCACTTGTTCGTCATGTGAAAACTGCAAATAAGTCTGTAACATATATTAAAGCATATAAAATATATGTATTTCTGATTAAATAATAAAAAAAGCAAAGTTTACTTAACTAATCGATGACATCAATTAATAGATTAATTTCTTAGGAATTTTTCTAAAATATAAATTCAGACTTGGATAATTGTTAACATTTATGCGATTAAAACTAGTTTCTCAGAAGAATGTATCGTTTTTGTAATATTTTAATTCTGTTTCACACCATTAAAAAAGCTGAATATGCAATCGATTAATCGTTAATCGATTAATATTTAAATAAAATCATATATACATATAATAGTTTAATCAAATACAAAAATTTTCTTACTTAATTCTTGTATTATTTTGTTGTAGTTTTTATGTTTGTGTAAACAGCAGGAAAATGGTTATGGTGTCATGCAGTACCTACTAGCGTACACATTCGATTAATAACAATAATAATACCGATTAAGAAATACTTCGATATTAAATAATTAATATGAGTAGTCGATCGTAAAGCAAATTTGGATTACCAAATAGTTCGAAAAATTTGTTACAAATTAATCGATTAAAATTATTTGCTCATGTATTTAATATGTGATTTTTTTACGCGATTACTTAGAAAGCTACAAATTTTCTGAGCTTTCATAATGTTTAGCAGAATATTAAATTGTTTAATCAACAATCGATTATTAATTTAAAAAATTAATATAAAAATAATTTCTTATTACTTTTCGATCAAATACAAATGTAAAGTACGATTATCAAATGTTTCGTTTGCACAATTTATATCAATTAATCGATTAAGCAAATATCGTAGTAAATTATTTCAATTTAAATCATTTCAGTCCAAAATGCTGTAAAGTTTCAATCGATTAATCGAAAAAGTTAAATTATTATATGATAGGGCTCTGAAAATATTACATTTCTGTTGATAAATAACACGAATAATTAAACGTTTAATCGATTATTAGTAATTTCTTAATAAACTTACTTTTTGTGAATGCTAAGTTTTTAACTCGTTGAAACCTGGAAATTGACTAAAATTTCATAGACTACTTAGTAGGGTATTCTATTAATTATGTGTTGTACGATTAATCGTAGAATTCCAGACTATTCTATGTGCATGGAATAGAAGAACTAAATTTGTTTTAACGTAAAGCTGAGAGAAATCATATTTAGCTTCGTATTTAATCGATTAAAAATAATTTCATATAAAACGATTATCTTTCTGTTTAATGTAACATTGGTTTACAAAAGCAGTAATTTGTACCGGATTTAGTTGATTGATCGTTGTACATAAATGAATCTCTATTCTTCCGTACTTAAATGTTAAAAATAGAATAATAATTAATGGAATGGATTGAGGTAAATTTTTTAAACGAATAATGAAAGTCGTACAATTGTTATTATCAAATATCTGGGAAAATTTTCAATATTGATTCACATATATTTAACAAAATATTTTTCTTTTTTAGTTTTAATAAATTTAATTGGTCACAATTTTAATAGTATGGTATTCGATCGATTTGAAAAATATTTGTTTATTATTTCATTTAATAGTCATAAAAGAAAATTTCAATTACCAACCAAAAGTTTAAATGATCTGCCGAATGATTTTCATACTAAATGAAATATTTTTTTGAAGCACTTGTATTTTTGTCAATATATAAATTCTGTAGCACATTAAAAAGCTGCAAATTTTAGGAAATTTTATTGATTAATTCTAGCTCAAATAATTTGAAAATTTATAGAAATTATTTGATCGCTAATTCGAAATAAAGAATTTTTCTACTATTTTAATATATACAAAAATCAAATATTTGTAGGTCGTTAAAAAGCTTGACATTTGCCAAGGTTTCATTTAGTATTCAACCGACTAATTTTTGTTCGATTAATTCACAATATATGCTGAAAGTTCTTAAGATAAATTCAAAATTTTATCACTCGATTGATTTGTCGATTAAGACTTACATATTTCCAATTGGTATTTTCTCTTTTTTGTTTTAATACGAGTATTTATATTTACAATTTCTTATTTTTAATTAATTTTCAATTTCTGCGAATATAAATAATATATGACAATGAGATTTTGCTCGTTAGCGGGGGAAAAACTAATTAATGATATTAATTTTTTCTAATTTTGGGAGCACAATTTAAAATTTTTGCTGCTTATTGAAAGTACATGAAATACATATTTCCGGTTTCCCTCTTCTTAACACTGTAAAATTTTTGATTTTGTGCGTAAGTGGGAGGATGTTGGTTCCTTGAGGGCTTTCAGAGGGCCTTAGAATTGCGTCATTAAAGATTTTACTTTTTTGTTTTTATAAAATTGTGTATTAAAAGTTTTATGAAAAAACTTTGCTGTACAGTTTTTTTTTAATAATCTAAAAATTACATAATCTTGTTATAGGGCATCGTGCTTATTCGTACTTGTTACTCTTCTAGACTTTCTTAGTTGTTTTCCCATATTCTACATTTGTTGAATCTTTATTTATGTCGTTTAAATATACTCGTATGTACATATACGTATGCATGTGTGTATGTATGTAAGTACTAAAAGACACTGAGATTTTAAACATACGAGTACTTCGTTCGCATCGTTTAAGTAATTTTAATTAATTTGTTTAAAATATTTGTGTGGCAAAATGGACTATTTCCCAACTGAGTTTTATGACTTTTTAATTATTAATTTGCCTCTTTTTTTACAAATAATTCACTCATGCTGTAATATTTTTGGCAAAACTAAAGGTAAATATTAAAATTTGCTTTTCTAAGTTTCTAATAGTCGATAGATATTTCTTGGGTGCTTGGATATGTATGTATGTAAGTATATACTGTTACAATAGTTTTATTTTAGTATTTTCTATCCTTGAGCGAAAATTTTCTGCTCATTTTGGCGTTCATCTTGATCGTCGTTTAATATGGAAATGGACCCAAATTAAATTAAAAAGAGCCCAAATGAATTGGATTATTGGAAGAAAGTCTTTACTAAGCCTAGACTGTCAACTTCTATTTATACAATGCGATTCTTAGACCAATATGGTCCTATGGAATCCAGTTATGGTTCACTACCTCTGCATCGAACCTAGAAAAAATTCAAAAGTGACAAAAAAATTCTACGTACAATTTCAGCAGCCCCCCTTCCACGCGAAATATTCTAAATTATAGAGGCCACACCCTGCTGATATGGAGGGATACTCTTTCTCTCAGCCGTACACGAGAGACATAAAAAAATAAAAAGTCAACCGTTGAAAATAAAAATATTGCTTAGCACTCACAATTTTATATTTAAGATTTGAATAATTATTGATATTGCAATTTATAATTGAAGATTCAATAAATAATAAAAATTACAAAAAAAAAAATATATAATTGTAAAAACTTGTTACAAAAAATTTTTGCAAAAATGGTTTCTGCCAAATATTCCAAGAGTGGTAAAGAAATTAAAAAAAAAACTGAGTAAGTTATGGACAGCAAAACACCCGTGGGGGTCATTTGACGAATATTTTATTCCATGGAATTCAAATTCAAATTTCTCAGCATTTGCAGAGCATACTATGTTCATACAATGGTATTGTCAGAGGGAGATTTATGAAGAACATATTATGTTCCTTAGATGAGAAATGCAATACATAGTAGCTGCAATCATTAATCTGAACATGAAATGATAGTTTGCGATTACGATTCCATCAACCATGTTTTTTCTTTGCGTGCATACTTAATCGGAACATGCCTTCCTTAAAATCCACAGTTAGCTGAAAAATACGAGTTTTTATTTTAAAATGCAAAATTACATTTTTCCTGAGACGCCCTCCCTCTGTCGTGTGGATGCGTAAAGCAATTCTTGGATGATTTTTGTGAATTACAAAAAGAAAAATAAATAATATTACTTTAAATAGTCGTGTAACAATTCAAAATTAATTTAGGTGTTGTTTCCACAATACAAACGAATGACTTGTTTAGAAATTTTGTATGGGAATCACTCAAAAAACTGATTGATTTTCATACAAATTTTCTACTCAAACCAATTGTTTGTATTATAGAAACTGCACATATAATATAATTTTGTATATTTCAGTAAAAACAAATGAGAAAAATTAAAAAGACTTTTCCATGTCATCGCACGTGACATTTGTACGCCTACAAGGTGCAGTAAATTGTAGAAAAATAGGAGCAACACAAGAAAAATTCTGTAGTTATGTTCCATTCACAGGGTACAGGGTACACTGTTGTCCAAAATATCAAGGGAAGTAAGGGCGTATCGAACGTGACATTGAACGGAAGTGATTTTGAGATGCATGTAAAAATATGCGAGAATCTGGGAATTGTGTGAAACTGTTTTTCTTCTAATTTTTTAAACTAAGCCAAATACTTTTCATTTCGAATACGTTGTTTTTTCATTTTTAATACACCGCAATCTAATTTCAGGTAGAACATTTTTACACTTAAGTGCGGTTTCTATAATACAGACAAATGACTTGTGTAGAAATTTTGTATGGGAACCATTCAAAAAACAGTGGTTTTTACACAAATTTTCTACTCAAACCAATTGTTTGTATTATAGAAACCGCACATTAATATCGTGAAATGAAAACAAAATAAAATTTTTTTTATTTTTCGTTTTGGTTGGATATTTTGCCATTTTTCAGTGAGAATAATTGCAGTTGTACTTCTTGCAATAAATATCGCTCGTGATGAACTTTAAAAGCTCATCAAATCTTTATCACACTAAATTGATAGAAAATTGCACTAAAAATATTAACTAAGATGCTGACTAGTGTAGAAATTTTACATGGGAATCACTAAAAAAAAAAAAAAAACAATGTTTTTAATACAAATTTTGTATAGAAACCGAACATAAAATTTTGGAAATTTTCCTTAATTTGAGTTCAAATTTGTTGTCGCCTACCGCCAATGCCGTTTTTTACAGAAACTCTGTAATATTTTCCTTGGTGTAGCAAATAAAAATTTCGTCTTCATTAGGAAATTTTTACTAAAAACTAGAAAAGTATTTACTAAAAGCAAGTTCAGTGCTTATCCACAAATTGGTGAAAATTTCGTAAGGTGCGCCACATCTGCCATCTTGCTGCGCATTTTTCATTTCGTTGTTTTTACCTTTTTCTGAACCGGCCGGCCGGCCATTTGCTACAAAGAAGCTTTGATGTCAATCAGAGCGATGGAACGTCCAGAATGCTTACTTTTTTTTTAATTAGGACCAGCACTTTGTGGATGACCCCTACGTATGCAGTGCATTGTTGTAGACGCATTAACTTTGTTAAGCTGTATTAAGCAGACATTTTATTAATTGTTTTACTTCGCCGATGTTTCTGCTAACCGACGAAGGAGGGCGTTGTTGTGTATATTAGCTTGGATAGCATCAATCGCTTGTCGGAACAGTTTTTTAGTGACCAGTACTATGCCTTCATCGCTTAAATAGTCTGACAACAATTAATACATTGTCTCACTAATGTACATTAGAGAAATTAATGATGTTGATTGACTTGCTATGGATAGGGTTTGAACCCAGGCCCCACGTCATTGTTTGCTTAGTAGTCAACGCGCTAACCACTTCAGCCAACAACACCCTCCAACTTCAAACATGTTGTTGTGTTATCTGGAATGATGGGTGATGAAAACATTTTTAAAAAACTTACGTCTTTTGGGACTTTGGTTTCTACTACTACACCTTGCTTCCTCTCAACAGCCAGTACACATTACATTAAAAAAAAAATTTATCTTTTGAAATTAGAAGTCATGAAAAAATTATTTTTATATCACTCCTTTATTGCAACACAGTCATAACTCAAAAAAACTTAAACGTGGCAAAATGCATTTAACGTTTGCAAAACGTAAGCATTTATATGGACGGCTTGAGCATGTAAGTCGTTATAACTTCCGTTTAGATAGAGATATGTTTATGAAAAATTAAACTGCAATCGAACTTTTTAAAACAAAAATAAAAATTTTTAAAAATCAGACCACAAATTGAAAATTTATGTGATAAAATATATTTTGGAAGTGCCCCCCAACTTTCAAAAAAAATTATGAGACCAAACGGCACAAGAGTGCGATCAAACAAATAACAAATTTTAAAAATTGGACCATATGGACAACATTATTTTGGGAAGGGGAGACAACTTGCCCTCCGCTTTCCATAAAATTTAATTTGACCAAAGTGCAAACAAACCCGATAAAACAAACAATGAGTTTTAAAAATAAGTCCATAATTGGAGGAGTTATTCGGCAATTAGTATTTTGGAGGAACAACTTGCCTCCGATTTTCGTTTTATCGCACCCAACTGCGAAAAATAGTTTTCTATAATTTTGAGTACAACTTCAGTAAAAAAAACCTTTACCAAATAAAAGTAAAAAATTTCCTTCAAAATTTTCCTAAAATTTAGAAAAGTTTTTTTAAATCACATAAAATTTCTTTAATATAAGAAAAAAATTAAAATGTTTACATACATATGTACATAGTATGCATGTATATGTATGTCAAACATACCTCATTTTCTAAAAGTAAGATTTGTTTTTAGTAAGTTTAAGGATATTTTGTTATACGAATGGAAGCCTGAAAAAATGATTTAGGAAATGACATACGTACATACATACATACTTCTGAACACAGTGTACTCGCTCTTAACCGGACGCCTAAGGGACTGACGAGTTTGTCCGCTTAGGAGAAGTGTCCGTTTATGAGAGAAACACAAAAAGATTAATCAATAATATTTAACACATACATATATTATCTTTAAACACTTTTATTTCCAAAACAAAAACATACATATAAAGATAAGACAAAATAAACAGAATTTTCATTTATATTCTTGCGAAAAAAGAAAAATATATAAAAATAAGGCAAAGTAAACAAAATTTTCATTAATATTTTTGCGAATAAAAAAGAAAAAGCTTGAAAGACCAGATATTCAACTGGATTTATAGAAATAAAGACAAATATAAACCAAAAAATAGTGTTACCATGCTGTAAGCTGTCCGGTTATGGGGAAATAAAATGTCATACATCGTGAAAAAAATGTCCGCGTCGTGTTATGGGAGGGTTGTCCGCTTAAGAGGGAAATATTTTTTAGATCCCAATATTTTTGGTATTGAAAAAAGTGTCCGTGGGAGGTGTCCTTTAGGAGAGAGTACACTGTAGTTCAAAAAATTTTGCATGCTTAAAAAATTAATTTAAGTTGATAATATTTTCTAAAATTAGAAAATTTTCTAAAAATAATAGATAAAAATTTTTTTAAGATTTACAATTGAATAGTTTTTTTTTTTTAGTTTCAAAAAATTAACTTTGTTAATGTAAGAAATTACAAAATTAATACTTATGTGAACTGGCTGGTGTGAGATGGCAAGGTGCAGTGCCATGCTTAGCAAGATCAGTAGCCACATAGCATGGAAATGAACCACTACAACATTATATGAAAACATTTTACGTAGCCACGGTATATGGCGCAGTATGATGGAATTTTTTATTAATTTTTGATTAAAGAGTGCACAAGTTTTTAGGAAATATTTTTCTTTAATTATGAAAGTTTTCCTGCGAAAGACGAAATTTGTGTTTTCTTACATCAAGTGAAAAAAACGGCATTCGCGACAACCATTTTGAACCTAAATTGAGTAAAATGTTCCAAATTTTAGTTAATATTTTTCGTATGGATATTAAAACATTGAGTGCTGATCATAAATTGTTTTCACTCCAGTGACCTGTTTATTAAACAGCGACAGATTTGTATTAATAAAAACTTAAATTCACCCAAAATTTTTAAAAATTATTTGATCTTGATTGAAGGTTGGTTTTTAGTTCTCATATCAAATATAAATTGTTTGTTTTACTTATCTTATAAATTTCTCAGCTTACTACGCTTATCCTTCTGTAGTTCTCAAATGATTTTGGAAAGTTGCTCCTTAATTAAATTAATCGCTTTTGTAACATTCCAAAATATCGTTAAAGTCTACTGATGACTTTGTATGAGTCTCAACTAGACATTCTAAAGTGTTGCTTTCACAATATGGTAGAATGATTTGAGTACAAAATTTCTATAGGAATCACTCAAAAAACTGAGTGCTTTTCATAAAAATTTTCTATTCACACCAATTGTTTGTACATAATATGTAAACCGCACTTTAATTCCATAATATATGAGAACTTTTGTTAATTAATTATAATTAATTATATTATCTTTTTTGTCTACTTTCAGGTAAGTGCTTCTTATAACAGCTATATTAATTTCATACAATTTTATATAACAAGTAAGTTTTATATGATTTTATATATAGTAATCGCCCTAAGGCTCAGTTAGGCGACTGGAATGGAATGTAACCGTAACAGAATTAAACAGTTGATCCATTTCGTTATGTATAAATAAGTTAGAACTATTATCGAGATTTAATGCAACCAAATATGTAAGAACCTGTAAAAATAGAAATTTCTTACGTTTTTACGTGACAATTTTAGAAGTGTTTCAAAAAGGTTATAAAAAATCACTAAAATTAAAAACACAAAAAATAATTTATATTAACACCCAATTCACATGATGACTTTTGCGACGTCGCTTTTTCGACGTCTCTTTTTGCTTGTTGGTGAGCGGTGGAGGTCCCACTATCGGCGCAATGTACCGATTTTCGAAGTATTTTTTTAAACAAAAAACCCGCAAAGCGATTAGCTTGTCCTTAAAGAAAATCCCCAAGGTCTTTGGCTGGAATCGAAATTATAATTAGCTGCCTTGTTGATGCAAATACGCTTAACACAACGTTTACTAACATCCCCGTAATTCAAGCAAATCCCAATTACATAAATCTTTCCTCAGATACGGTAAATGCCAATGCTGGTGATCATTTCAATTTTTCTTTCGTCACTCAATATGATGTTATGTCAACGTGCTCTTTATTAAAGTCGAATGCAGTGGGAAGTGATAACTTACACCCTAAGTTTATAAGAGTACTTTTGCCCTTAATTCTCCCGTATGTTACACATCTGTTTAACTCTATTATAATGTCTGGTACATATGTATCCGCTTAATTGGAAACATGCAAAAATTATTCCATTACCTAAACCGAATGGAGAATATAGACCCATTGCTATTTTGTGTTTTCTTTCAAAAGTTATAGAAAAGCTATTATACAAACAAATTATCACATATGTAAATGCTCATAGTCTACTTTCCATTTACCGATCAGGTTTTCGCCAGAGTCATAGCTGCGTTACGGCTCTTGTGGAAGTCACTGAAAATATACGGCAGGGATTGGAAAATGGGTATATTAACTTTTTATTGCTTCTAGATCATTCTAAGGCGTTCGATACGGTAGATCATGGTATACTCATTTAAAAGCTACCAATTTTTTTTAATTTCTCGAACATGTCAACGAAACTTATTTCATCATATGTTTCAAATCGCACTCAATCGGTATTAGTAAATGATGTCTGGTCAGATAACTTGTCCCTTAATAGGGGCGTGCCTCAGGGTTCTAAAAAACGCTTAGTTACCGTCATTACCGACGACATAGTTCTTAATGGCGAAAAAATTGAAATTGTTAACACAGCGAAAAATCTTGGTATAGTATTCAACAGCAACTTGACATGGTCTGATCACTTAAACTCTCTGGTTGGTCAAACTTACATAAAGCTAAGAGCTCTCTGGTCCACGCAACATTTCACTCCTTTAAGAATAAGGATTTTGATTGCCAAGACGTACCTGATTCCTTCCCTACTATATGGGTGTGAATTATTTGCAAACTGTGACTCAGTTAGTAAAAGAAAACTAAATGTTTTATATAACAACATCGTAAGATACGTGTATAGATTGAGAAGATTTGACCATGTGTCCTCCGTTCAAATAATCTTTATGGAGTTTCTCTTGAAAACTTATTAAAAATTCGCACTCTTATATTCTTACATAAAATCATATACACTCAAACACCGAAATATATATTTGATAAAATACGTTTTTTCCAATCAGAACGAAATCGAAACATTGTAATACCTCGACATCAATGCCAAGTTTCTGAATAGCAGTTTTATGTACACGCTGCTCGTCTTTGGAACAATCTTCCACAAAATCAACAATTTAATAGCAATGCTAACAGTTTCAAAACCTTTCTATTTCAATTCTTTAAATAACGTGCTTTTTGTTTACAAACATTATTATGCCTATTTATATTAAGTTATTTTATTTACTAACCATAAAATTTTTTGTAACGTTATGCATTCCTGTACTGTAAATATAAGACTCAATCATGTTGTACAGGAAATGAAAATAAAAATAAATAAATATGTAAATAAATATTGACAACACATTTTTGGCTTCAAATCGCTAAAAATCAGTAAAAATTGATAAAATTCGCAAAAACATTTCTAAAATGCAAAATCTAAAACTACAGTTTTGGAAAAATTATATCTGTCAAGAAATACACAGAAAATTTCGCGAAAAAATTTCCATATTTTCTGCAATTCATTTAAAATTGCTAATATTTTAAGAAAAGTAATATATTCGGTAGAAATCTAGATAATTATGAAAATTCGCTAAAACTTACTAAAATTACTGATTAAAATTTTCGAAAAATGCAACAAAAAGACACGGGAATTTCAATTTAAACTGCTAAAATTTTTAGGGTTGATCTTTTAGTTCAATTGCCCCAGACCCATCACATTCTGCTCCAGTCACCTAACTGAGCCTTTTTTTCCTGAAAATATTCGCCAAGACAATTTTACAAATATATCACTTACGTGCACGTTTAAGGAGTAATTAATTTCCAACTTTTAACAGGGCCTTGCTATTTTCTAGGCCATTGAGTACGTAAGTAGAGTATTTTTAATATATAGGCAATTCACTAGTAGTTGCGAGTTTTGAAGATTAATAGTTTCCATACAAAATGATTAAAAAAATTTTTTTTTAGAAATTACCAAGTACAACCTTCAAAACTTACAACAACTTGTGAATTGCCCATGTATCAAAAATAGTATGCTACTTTCTCGTTTTGAAAGCCAAAGGACATAGAAAAAAAACAAGGGCTTCTTAAGTAAATGTGGTCAATTTCTCTGTACAACGTGTCCGTAAGTGACGTACTTTTTTATTAGCCAAATAGTTACAGAATAGAAACTAAATTTAACTCCCTCCCATTATTAATTTCCCATATAAACTTTCAAAATGCCGATGGTCGTCTATGTTTTATAGTGTCTTCTCCCAGAATCACAGTGTATGAAATCTTGTACTTTAAAATGCAAAATAAAATAATATGTGTTCAACAAGCTTTTATGCTAAACTGAAGCGCACATACAGTAAAGCATAAATTCGGGCGCTCTAATAGAAAATAAAATATCAATTAAAGTTCATTTTTCACAATACAGACAATTCATTTGAGTAGACTATTTTCTATAAAAAGCAAACAGTTTTCTAATAACATCAATTGTCTTTTCGGTATTGTGGAAACGACGCTTGAAAGTTAAGTTACATATTTTCCATCTGAAAAGAAAATAATGAAATGACTAGCAGCAGCTATTCTTCTTCAACTTAATTTTTATCCTTCATTTGGTGTCACAAGAACGGATTTCTTGTTGGTTAAAATTAAAAATGCTGTAAAATAAGGCAGGTGTTTTAAATTGTGAGCGTTGTGCCCTCCCCCAAAGGTGCTTCCCTAACAAAAACAAGCACAGCAGCAGGTGTATTTTCTGTAAGCCTGATACATATGATCATTGACGACGGTTTATGGCGACATTCAAAAACAATATTGTTCTGTTCTGTTGTGCATGGTGAAATCTAAATAAACGTTAATTTTTTTCTGGTTTCTTGAACTATTAATGATTGCCATCCATATTCTCGACATCTTAATTAATTGGAAAATATATATGATAGAGACTTGATGGAAAAGTATACGACTGCGACATACCAGGGGGCTGCAGTTATTGTACGTAGAGTTTTATTTTGTCGCCTTTGAATTTTTTCTACATTCGATGCTGAGGCAGTGCCCTATAGCTGGATTCCATAGGACCATATTGGTTTCAGGATCGTGTTGTATAGTAGAAGTTTACAGTCTAGGCTCAGTATAGAATTTCTTCCCATAAGCCAATTCATTTGGGCTGCTTTTAATTTCATTTGCATCAACTTTGCGTCTATATGCGATTTCCATGTTAAACGGCGATCAAGGTGAACGCCTAGATATTTGACTACAGTATGTTGTGGAATAGTCTCGGTGTTGATTTGTATAGGCGAGCATGTTTCCCTTCGCAACGTAAAAGTGACGTGTACACATTTCTGCTCGTTAACTTTTATACGCCATTGTTTAAGCCATTTTTCCAATTTGGATATATACCCTTGTAAGTTGATGGAAGCTTCTACTGGATTTTCATGGACGCTTAAAAAAGCTGTATCATCAGCAAATGTTGATGTATGAATGTTATTGCTTAACGGCAAGTCAGAGGCATAAATTAAATAAAGTAAGGGACCGAAGATGCTGCCTTGGAGAACTCCAGCTTCGATCGACTGCGGAGGGCTTAAAAAATTGCCTTCCCTAACTACAAATTTTCGTTCCTCTAGATAGCTTTTTAAAAGCTTGACGATGTTTGCGGGGAGATTGCGTGTTAATTTGTGGATAAGACCTTCGTGCCATACTTTATCGAAAGCTTGAGAAACATCTATAAAGAGCGGAGAGCAATATTTCTTTTTTTCAAAGGTGTCTCTAACTACGTTCATAAGTCAGTGAGTTTGTTCAATAGTGCTATGTTGTCTGCGAAAACTGAATTGATGATCTGGAATGCATCCACTTCTAGTCACTATAGGCATCAGCTTGCTCATATACAGCTTTTCAAATAGTTTTGAAATGTTGGGCAATAAGCTAATAGGCCGATAGGATTCAACCTTCGTATGATCCTTGCCGGGCTTTGGTATCATAATAATCATCGAAACCTTCCATTCTGCAGGATAGTATTGCAGCCGTAGAATACTATTAAAAATGAAGAGTATAACTCTTTTTGCAATATAAGGCAGTTGTTGAAGCATTTTGTTGCTTATTTTGTCGACACCTGGGGCTTTTTTGATGTTAAGACTAGTGATGGCCTTTCCAATCTCCGTCATGTTAAATCTCATCGGTATTTCTGGAAAAGAGACGACTGGTGGCAGTTCAACAATATCAGCAGAAATATTCGGGTTAAATACTTTTTCTAGGTGCTTAACAAATAGATCACCTTTTTCAGCATCAGTTCTTGCCCAGTCACCATTAGAGGCTCGTAATGGTGGTTTGCAAATCACTGGCCTTTTAAGTCCTCTGGCTGCACGCCACAGCAAATATTCTGTTGATGGTGTTGCATCGAGTTCTTGCAGAAATTTTTGCAGCGAAGCCGTTTTTTGTGATTGTAAAACTTTTCTTAGCTGCTTGGTACACTCCTTAAGCCTTAATTTTAGCTGAGGCGATCTGTAACGTTGCCATTCTCGTCGAGCTCTCCGTTTTGCAGTCAATAGCCTTTCTATATCTGCACAAAAAATATTGTTAAATCTCGCTTGTTGATTTGGTTGAATTGAAGAAGCATTAAGAGCAGCTTGTTTAGCATGTGCTTCAAACAACCTAATAGAAGTTTCTATGTCAGCAGGTGTTCTCAATGGCATATTTTCCGTGCAATGAGCACTCAAATATTTTTTGTATTTCAGCCAGTTAATACGTGCAGGTGTCAGCGGTAAATCACATGTTAGTGTTGCAGTTGTGTGTGAGTAAATAGTGATAATAGTAGGCGAGTGATCTGAAGACAAATCCAAAGATGCTTCTACTTCAATCATTTCGCTGGGCACGCCTTTCATAATCCCAAAGTCGATAACATCAGGAATTTTTTGACGATCCGTTGGCCAATATGTTGGCTGACCACTTGAAACTACATTCAAACCCATTTTTTAAATTGTGTCAAACAAAACACGACCCTTAGGACTGATTAAACGTGAGCCCCAAAATGTGTGTTTAGCAGTGTTTAAGTGACTCAAACACTGACTATCATATTTAAAAAAAATTTGCAATTGAAGGAAATAAAATTTAAGGTGCTGTTTATACAAGACGAACGAGAGATTTGAGAGCAAATTTTGTATGGAAACTACTCAAAAAACTAAGTGCTTTTCATACAAAATTTATGCTCAAATCACTCGTACGTCTTGTATCAATAGCACCTAAGTCAGCCAGTTGATCACTTTTTTTCGACAAATATTTGATATTTGACAAGTGTGATCATTACAAGATAAAAAAAATTATTTTTGGCAGTTCATAAAAAAAATCTTTCCTTTTTTGGAACTTCATGCAGGGAGTTGTATTTATTAGAAGTAAATTTAAATTTGTTTTCGATATTTTTAAACTTTGCCGCAGGACTTTCTCCTGCCTAAATTATTAAAATCGTTATGAAATGCTTAAAATTGTTATTTTTTTAAACAAATTGCAATGTAAAATAGTAGGTACATATGTACCTACATATGTATGTATGTACATACTTATATATCACTTGTTTTTAATTTTTGGTGATTTTAAATACATATGCGTCGTCTTAGGACAAATCCTGACACATCAGACTAAGACTCAAATACCCAATTCTTCTGGAATCATCGGAAAGTCGATTTTATGCTCAGTCAGACGGATATGGCTAATTCAACTTCCATATCTATAAGGATATATGTAAGTATGTAAGTACTTATGTAGGATATGCTACCTACATACATATGTATGTAGGTATACCTACACATACTTTCAAACATGAGTATGTGTGTATGTATGTACATACTTAAACGGAAGGACTTTTGTGTCAAAATACATATAAACTCATCAATCAGCTTATAATCAGAATGCTTCTCCTGTTAGGTTGGTATAAAGTTGTTTTTCTCTCCTTTAAACTTATAAAAAGTGTTGTTAGTCCCTATTGCATTTCAGGCGAAGATAAACAAATACATACATACATATGTACATACATACAACGAAAGAAAATTGTGTTAAAACTAGGAATCTGTACAAAAAAGTCCCCATGAACATACATACTTATTTATGTATGTATGTATGTATGTACATGCATACATACTTATGTACATACTATATACATATAAATATGTATGTATGTTCATGTGTATGCATGTATTTATGTATGTTTGTAAGACTGCAGTTATTCTGCAAAATTGAGCAAAATGTAAAAAACTAGATAAAAACTAGTTTTGTTCAAAACGCAATTTGCTATTTTAATATTAAATGAGTGTTTATGAAAATAAAATTGCTTCAAGTTTCAAATCCTTGGAAAATTTTAATTGTAACTTTCTGTACCCACGACACTAAATATGTATGTAGCATGTAATGCATCAAACAATCTGTGAGCAGTAGCATTGTGTGCACAACATACCAAAATTAATTTGCCACAAAATGGCGTCCAAAAAATGTGTACATACTATATACATACATACATACTTATATTAATGCATAGATGCCAAAACATTAACAGAGTTTGTCATATTTAACATGCAACATAAGAGGAAATTTACTATTAAAATGAAAGTTCATACAATTGCAGCTGTTTGCCAGAAGCAGTTATAATATACTTACATACATATGTATGTATGTATGTACATACATAAAAGAATTGTTGAAGAAAAACGATCTTGATATTTTGTTGGTTGTTATCTGTAAACGGTGCTCTGCAGAACTGACTAAAATTTTCAGTTTATTATGTTAACAGCTTTGCTCTCTTTATAATTTTCATTTTTTGCCAGTTACAATTTAATCTTTTTATCTCTTTACGTGATTTACTATACTCTCTTCTACTGTTTGGATTATTGTTCTCAACGATAAAAAAAGAGTTTTTATAAAGCAGCCTGCTGAACGAACAGCACAATAACAACGCTGGCTCTTACACCAAAATGAAATATTAGTTTTTAATATAAAAAAAAACTAATTGTTAGTTTTTATTTTGTGTATGTATGCCTGTGTTCTCTAATTTGTTCTTTGGACAGAGAAGTACACGTGTGTAATGCCCAACTAACGATTAGCAAGTTTTGCTACTTTGTTTTATTCATTTTATTTATTCTTTCGTTTCTTTATTCCTTTTTTATTTATTTTAGATATTTACTACCTACCGAACCACCACAAATTCTCTAGTTACAAGAATTGTTGCAACAGCCTCAAAAGCAGACATTTTGTTTGAATTTTTATTATTGCTTTAACTTTTAATAACGAATATCTTCTAGCCTGTGTCATCGTTTTCCTTTTAGTATTTCGCTACTTTTATGAGTTGTTGCTTCATTATGGATTTAATCACTAAATTATGCCAAGTTATAAGTACATAAGTACATACATATTTACATACATACATACACACATGTATGCATGTACTGTAGGTACTTTTGTAGGTATTCGTTTTAAGATTCGTTTTATTATTCGATTGTACGAGATTGAAACGAAGAAAAAAACTACATACATACATACATATGTACATACGTACGTACATACATACATATGTATGTATGTACTTACTCTGTACTTATTTGTGTGTGGAACTTGTTGACGCTGTACAGGTGCTAAAGGATTCAAAATTAATACATCTGTCACTTGAAATTAAATTTGGCTTTTAAAAAGTGTATGTACATACTTATGTACATATTTATGTAGGTATGTACATACATACATACATACATATGTTTGTAAGAATATTAACTTGCTGAGATGCTTGAACTTTTTTCAACAGTTGAGGGCATGATAATAGCCTTAAAAGAGAACATATTGTTAAATATGGACGTATGTATGTACCTACACATCTACATATCGTCGCCTGCAATGCAAAATGGCTCAAAAACAATATAAAAAACAATATAATATAGTACAATACAATACATACATATATGCATATGTATGTACATACATATATGCATATGTATGTACATACATATGTACATTTATATATTGGACTTATTATATTTTAGTACTGGTGACTTATTTCATCTGAAATACTTAGGTACCGAAGTAGGTATGTATGTACATAACTACCAAAAAAATTTAATTGCATTAAGTCCTAAAAGGAAATTTGTGGATTTACTAAATAGGTACATGCTCCACTTTAGGGAAATCCTACCACGGTGAATAAAATTTTTGAACTGCACTGGATGTCTTCATTAATAGCATAACGTAGATTTTATTAATAAAGGTTGCTTGTGTAGATGGCCTCCGGCCGGGCTTAACTATATAAATCACGTCACCAAAGTAAAATTTATTTTTTTCATAAAAATTTTTGATACGTTTGTTCGGTGATGAACTTGTATTTTGTATTGTATTTTGAAATACTTAAGGTACGTTCACATTCATCAAATATTTGTCGAAAAAAACGTGACCGAAAGAGAAACTAATTATTTATTTCCTTTAATTGTAATATTTTGCTTAATTATGAGTTCGCATTTATTAAAAACTGTATAAAAATATATTTTTGTAGATAAATTAATTTTATTTTTTAACATAAAAACCAAGTTAGTTGACACTATCCTTAAGAAAAACTAGTGATTACGTTTTTTTGGACAAATATTTAATAAATGTGAACGTAGCTTTATTTCCATATAAAAGTCACTTGTGCTTTACACAATTAGAGTCTTAAAAATTTCCTCCAACCTTGGTAGGATAATTGTACCAGTAGTCGGCAGTTTATGAATTTGTAAATTTTTATGCTGGTGCGTTCAATTACATACATATTTACATACATATGTACATACATTTTGGATTGATAAAAATTTTATTATGATTTATCAATTTGCCTTGTTTAAGAAGACTCGGCATGTTATGTTCCTATTGTCAATACCTATATGATATTTTAATGAAGAAAACAGTAAAATGAATAGAATTCAAAATACCACCTAGGTAATTAAAATTAATCATTTTAGTTTTTTACATTTTTGATGATACATATCATGAAGGTACAAACGAGCAGCATACTTGGTTACTTTTTAGTACATATGTAAATACTTTCGTAAAAATATACATATGTTTGTTTCCCTTTTTAGTTTTCACTAGCTTATCCCGGTGTGCTTCGCTACCCCCTCGTTATAAAATAAAATTAAAAGTATTTATATATCCTATTGTGAAAATTTAATGACGATCGGTCCAGTAGTTACGACTATATTACGATTTTTAATTTTCCTAAAAAGGGGCGTGGTCCCACCCACTTTTCTCCTGGTACGTAATCCAAATTATGCCAATACTTTATGTACCAAATATCATCGACGTAGGTAAAAAATGCCCAAAATATGGCGATTTAAATTTTTGGCTTATATGGGCGGTGCCACTCCTCTTTGTTCAATCAAAACTTCATATAGCCTATTATTCCTTCCAGAGTCACAGTAACATGCTGTGAAAATTTCAGGAAGATCGGTCCAAGGGTTTGGTTTTCCTAAAAAGTGGCGTGGTTCCACCCACTTTTCTCCTGGTACGTATTCCAAATTACGAGTCTGGCCTCCTATAAGGAACAAACAAACAAACACACAAGCAAATAAACAAACACACATTCGGTTTTATATATTAAGATAAAAGAATTTTATGTACTTCCTGTAATTATTTTTTCATATTGACAAATTATGTTTCATATGTATATTAAAAAAAAAAAATTGTTATAGAATAAGTTTTTTATTGTTTTTTAAAAAAATTGTCATTGTCGAAGAAAAAATATTCCATGAAGAAGCTATCCATTGAGATAGCGAAATATCGGAAAAATTAAAAGTTATTGCTTTTGTTACTTTTATAAAAAGACCTTGTGCTTGATATTATTATTAGAAAAAAAAAAACTTTACTAAAAAGAAATCCTCTGAGCTCAATATAAATAAATGATATAGTATCGCTTAATAAGTAACCAATTAATTCATTTCTTCTAATAATCGTTATTATTTTATTAAAATCCTTATTAAAATTTATTAAACAAATTTAAATTATTCATTTCTTATTCAAGAGCCAAATCATATTATCTATGTATCTACTACTTACCTTGTCAATTGTCAGTATATGACCTTGAAATCGGAAAACTTTTATAGCCCATCAACGTCGGCTTTACGAGATAGGTTCTCGCAAAATTGGTGAAATTAAATTTCTAATTTATTAATAGTTTGTAGTGTTCACTTCACATATTTAGGTCTATCTTTTTTAAATATATACACATATATGTACCTTACATATACATACCTTAATATAAAAAGGCCCTAACTAATTATATTTTTAAACTGTTCGTTTCGTTTCGTCTTTTTTTTGTTATATGTATATGTATGTGAATACGCGATTTGAAAATTAAAAATAAGTTAGGGCCTTTTTATATTAAGGTATCGATAAGTACAGTTTATATTGACTTTGAAAACGAAAATGGCGATTGGCACGCACTAAGTACGAAACACAATGATAGAACATTGTAAGCTATGAATAATAAGACATTTTGAGAGGCGCATAGTAGGCATTAATGCAAATGTTAGGCTGAAGATACACAAAACACATCGAACAAAACAAACGCAAAACTTTCTGCTTGACTTACTACACCATACCATTGGTTGGAGAAAATACGTGTGGTTTCATACACAGCCTGAAACGAAAATCAATTTTGTTAATATTTATAAAGGCTAAAGTTCGTAAATGTTTATAATCGGAGAATTATTAGGTAGACATTGTTCATATATTTCGAGCAACAAAGGAAAAATTTAATATTTACACATCCCTTTTGTAGATTTTCAACAGCATTGGCTGAATAGAACAAACGTTGTTTTCGGTAGAAGCCAATAAACCTCGTCAGTATTCATGTGCAAATGTTTTCACTACTTGTTAGGTAGCTTCGTTGAACGTCATTTCATACTCTATTTATACACAATTACAAATACAAATAGAATACGCGACTAATTTCTACTAATGGATGCTAGCTAGGGAATTTTTTGTTTTGTTTTTTATTTATTATCATATACATATGTATTATATATTACAGTGCTGCCAGCGAATTATTCTACAATGTCCAATCTCCTGATTTTTTGTTATACTTAAGACAAACTTTTTTGGTTTGATTTTTAAACTTAAGTATATTTTTGATTAATCAAATTTGTTTAGAAAGAGAATGCTCAAACTACTGATTCTGCCAAAAAAAAAGTGTATTTACATAGAAACAGATTGATTTTATTATAAATAGTTCGCAACACTGAAAACTAGTGTCATAAAATCCCGTTTTCTGGGACATTTTAGCATTAATTGTTAATACGTACCCAATTAAATCTATTAACACACATCTAAAGGATTAACTTTTTTTTTTTTAAAAAGTTTAAGATGGACTTTACGCTCTGGGACATTATAAGCTTTACACTCGAAGTAGTCGATTTTTATGATAAAGGCTGACTTCCAAAGTTTGTATACTTTATTGATATACTTTATTGATATTGGATAAATAAAGGACATATATATATATATATATATATATATATTTAAATCACATACATATGCTAAGTACCAAAACAATGAATCAACTATAAGACCGATGCCTTGAATGCTTTCTTACTGCGTTAAAAATACTTGGCGGAGCCGTTTTGAAATGGTATGCATTGTATAATCATTGTACTGCGGCGTTATGAAATGTGCTGCTTTGTTAAAACACAAGGCAATTGACGTTTTGGAAGTCAGCCAAATATTTTTGGAACAAGATTAAAACTCGTCATATCGCTGTTGAAGAAGATATTTTGGACCACTCTTAAAAAAAGTAACAAAATTAAATCATACAACAAATAATAATAAAATATGACAAATTTTGGCTTCCCTTAAAATCAGTTGCATGGGTAAACTTTCAAAATGCTGAATTATGTAAATTATATAGTTTTTTGTCTTTATTTTTATAGATTTTATAGCCACAAATTATTAACAATTTTTCTTAATTTCATCCCAATGTGCACCGTGGCACACAGAAAACTATATTTTTTTTAATAAATTACCAAGTTCTATTTATGAAATTATTAAAATTTTTATTAATTTCACCCCAATGTGCACCGTGGCACCCTCAAATTAAAAAAAAACATTTATTTAATGTATTTTTCTAATAAAGTACCACGTTTTATTTCGTTTGAATTTAATTTCATGTGATCAAAAAACCATTTTTAAACAAATAAAACACTAAAACAATTAACAAAAATTAAAGAAAATTCAAAATTAATAAAACTACATATTTCAATGTTAAGGGTGTTTAAATAAGAAAATGGAATTAAAAAATAAGTGAACTTTTCTTTTTTTTTTTGTTTTATAAAAAATTAACAACAATAAAATGCTGAAAAGAGAAAACAATACAAGAAGAAGAGGGGAGGGAGGAGAAGAAGAACAAGCCGAAGGAGGGCCTCAGTCGACATTGTCCAAGACGGCATCGATTAGAGCCACAACCTTTTGGCGAAAGCGTCTGTTTTGTTTTCCGGACATTTCCCTCAAATATGGATGCAAGCTATTGAGAAATGATTGATCAGCATCAGGTGAAGTTGTCATTAAACAATGGCGTTGATGTTCATTTTTACTTTTTATCCATTCGGCAAATTCTGTTAGATCCACAGCACTGGCGGTGCGAGTTTCCGTGAGATTCACAAAGGAGCCACTTTGAGGCGAATGTGTAGTTATGATGTTGTTGTTGCTATTGTTGTTGTTGGTGCTGCTATTATTACTTATGCTGGTCGTTTTATGTGTAGCAATATTCATAGTTGGAGTGCAATTGTTGTTAGTTTTTGTAATATTATTCATAATGGTGGGATTTGTTAATTTGCCAAAGTGTTGGTGCTGTTGTTGTTGTTGGTTATTAACATTGTTATTATTAATGTTGCTGTTGTTGTTGTTGTTGTGATTGTTGCTCATACATAAAGCATTTGTATTATTCATCAAGTGTCTTTGTTGATCTAATGAGTGCAATATGCTGCCCAATGATGTTATTGTTGCATTAACGCTGCCTGTTGTTAGATCTTTTTCTTCCTTTATTGTTTGTAAATTTAGTGGCTGAGGCAGCGGAAACGGTGCATGATTACTCATGGCGCTCACACTTCCTGTAATTGCATTTTCATGTAACGATACTACAACATCTCCCTCTGCTATGGCCGCTACTTCAGCCGAGTTGCTAGAATCTTTGGTATCGTCACTGCTAACAGTTGGCATGTTAGCAACACGTGTCATGGGTGGAATATTTCCAGCAGCCGCTGCTTTTCTTTGTGCAATTATGCTGGAACTATTTTTCAGGCGTGTCTTTGTGTAGGGTATCAGAAATTGCAAATACTTGGAGAGATAATATTTACGTTTTCCCCGGCCGGTACTTGTGCGGGATAATTTAAGGGAACGTAGAAAACTGCTGCGTATTGTGCGCCAACGTTCTCGACAGTTTCGTACTAAAACAAAAAAATAATTATATAATATTATTGTTGTCAACAGATAGGTATTAAAACTTCTTCAATTAGGGCGTGGTATTGCCCACTTTATTTTTATTACTGAACTATACCGTCAGAAATATATACTCAATTACTTTGCAAAATTTTAAAAGAATTGTTAGTTGTTGCTTGTTAAGGAGTATTTATATAAATAGGGGTGGCAATGCCTAATTTTCCAATTCATAACTTACATTGTTAGAGAAAGTATATAAATGCAAAAAAATCTAAAAAATTTAATTTCAAAGAAGTGTTTATTAAAGAATATTAATATAAATGGGAGTGATACTGCCAATTTTCTCATGATATTCTTGTATTGTGTCAGAAGCTCAATGTGCGTTACGTAGAACGAGCTAAATAATGTTATGTACTTTTCACAGGCGTGGTACTGCCCATTTTTCTAAACACTACATTTTATTATATGGCGATATAAATCTATGTGGAAAGTTTAATAATAATGAGCAAAGTAGAAGTAGGTGAAGACGAACTACACGAACTACAATACATATACAGTGCGAGCTCGATTTGCGCAACCACCGATTATCGCAACACCCCGATTAGCGCAACAGGCATTTTTTTACATTACAGGGTTTATAAGTGCAACTTTTTTAAAAAACAGTCTCGATAAGTGCAACTTTTTCTGTTTTATTAAATTTTAAGCAATTTTCTCTCTGAATTTATTTGTTCAAAAACGTAGTTTTAACTCTTTGCTCTTTATTTTTTTGTTCTTGCGCAGGAGCGGCGCTTAAACACTTTTCATAATCTAAATATTTTTTAAGGAAAAAGACTTCTTCGCCAATGTAATAAACAAAAAAAGTTGTTTTTTAATATACAGTAAGTTTTTTTGTTTTGTTTTTAAATCTAAGCAATGCGTTGCAAGTTGCGTTTAAGGTTTTAAATGAGTTAAGCGAAGATCAATGTTATGTACACATCAATTTAAAAAACGTAGATCCTTTTTTAAAAGAATTCAATTCAAAAGAAGATCAATGAACTAGGATTAGTTCCTGATCAGATTTACAACTGCGACGAGTACGGGCTATTTTTTAGACTTCTACCAAATACAACCCTAGTAAGTTAAATAGTGGTGTGCTTTTATATTAAATTTTTAGTGGTCGGTTATTGCAACTTTTCGGTAAAAGCAACAACCCCGATTTCCTTTCGGTTGCGCATACCGAGCTCTTACTGTATAATATGCATGGGCGTGGTACTGCCTACTTTTGCAATAATTATACTGTACTCAAAACGTGTGCTTTAGAACAGATTAAATATAAATACCCAATCGTTAAAAAAATTATGTATATTAATTTTAAGTGGGCGTGGCACTGATCATTTTCCTAATCGGAAGTCTGGACAATTACTTTGTTTTGTTTCTAAGTGAAGCTATAATAACAGTAGATGAAGAAAAAAAAACTATTAAAATTTTCAAAGCTTTCAGTACAAAAGAGAAAATTTTTTGATAAAATCAAACTTTACTCGTAAAGTTTATATGTTCTTAATGATGTTGGTCGGTCACATAAAACAATTCATTAGAAATTGAAAAAGCTCTTTTTAGCTTTTACTGATTAATGCAACGCAATGCAATACATAAAGTTCTGCTAGACTTGCAATAGCCATACAAACAGTCTCAACTTTATGACAACAACAACAAGAACATTAAATACACACAGACACCCACAAAGTGCAGTCATCACAAATAGAATAATAATAATAAAAGCAATTAGAATGCATGAAGAATTGAAGAGAAACACCCAAAGAAAAAAGCTTTTTGCAACAAATGCCATCAAGTGTTTGCAAAAAGTTTCAAGTTACGTTGACACAAAGTAAGTATACCCAAGTCGAAAAAAGCATACTCTAACACAATTTAACGAAAAATACAAACAAATTTGGAATTTCAGTTGAATCGACAAGCAAAAGTTGTTGTTAGATAAACAATTGGAAAACAACAAATAGCAGCAACAAAAACAAACTAAGAGGAATATTCAAAAAAGAACTTTATACACTTCCATACTTTTCTGGCTCAAAGTCTCAGTCAAATTGTCAACATGCCAGTTGTTGTTGTTGTTGTTGCTGCTGCTACTGCTATTGATATTGTACACAAACACATCACCAAATTGTGTACAACAATTTAACTTTTGGAGTATAAAATTATTCTTCTGTTTGCAACATGAAATGATTCAAAGTAAATCGTATCAAATTGCAGAAAGAATTTCAAAAAGTTAAGCTTTGAAATACTTACATATGTATATAAATTCTGAAATATTATAGGTATTTAGAACAAAAAAAAAACTTATACCTATAAATAAATTGATTACTATACATAACGTGGCAATAGAAGCGAATTCTATTCGTCTGAATCTCCCTCCAACTTCGCCTTGAAAATCTTCCTTTTATTTTAGGTACTATTCATGAAAGTGTTTAGACCCCTCCGTGTAAAAAGGGGTGGTTAGGGATTTTAAATCGCCTTAAAGTGAATACCAGATGTAAACTTTCAAAACATCAATACAGCCATATCTCAGAATCAATTTTTAGAAGCTTGCAAATTTTTTAAATTATATAGTAATGGGAAATCGGGATGCACCAAATGAAGCTGAATATTGTCATTTGAGTCCACCTATACCCTTCCCACACATACTATGGCAGACAGCTTTATTGTCGTATTTTTTAAACTGTTAAGTTTTTTTGTTTTTGGCGATTTTGTCGATTTTCTGTTTTAGTTTTGCGATTTTGATGATGTCTTTACGGTTAGACAATTTTATTGTTTTTTGCAATTTCTTTTTTGTTTTGGGGATATTTTTTTTTTTAGTTTCAAATACTAAGTCGATGGTGGCCCTAGTAGACACCCTATACAATAAATATTTTTTTGTCTGATCGTGTTTGCATGCACTGTGGCCCCATATTTTTTTTAGCGGCGGGAAATTTGTTAACTTCAATTATTGTTTTTTGAATCCTATATTTAGGAACCGATTTTCATATTTACTTCTTTCTTTAAGATAGTGTGCTTGCAGCTTGATCTCATAGGTTTTTTCAATATCGGGGCAAGTTATTACCGCCCACAGGAGGAAATTTTTTTTTTTTTTTTTGTTGGTCGGCTTGTCTTGCAGTTTGGCCCTATACTTACTTTTTACCGGAAAGGCAAGTTGTCCCCTAAAATCCTGCTCCCATAAAATATAAGTGGTTCCCTGAAATAATGGTTAATAAATAAATCTGCTATTTATGGACCGATCTAAAGAAAGTACTTGAATCTTATGTTGGAGTAATATTTCAAATAAAAATAAATTATATTGGGTTTTAAACTTTTGCGTAGTTACGTCGTATTTTGTAATCGGTTCAATTGGCTTTTTGGCTAAAGTCAGTGTTTTTGAATAGTTTAGCAAACTCATAACTCTATGATTTATAAACCGATTTACAAAATAGCATTTTTTTAATTTTTGGTTTGAAAGGTTTCGCTTACAGTTTGTGGGGCGCATTTTCTTATTCGCGTAATTTCTTATATTTCCTACATTTATGGATAGATTTCCAAATTTATTTTTATGTTTGAAGGGTTTTTTTTTAATTTGTAGCAACACTAATGCAGTGCTTCCGCAAAAGATATGTATACGTTTCAACTGTAAACTTAAAGTCAATAGTCACGTATGTATGCACATATCTTCAAAAAATTTGTTAGAGGAAATTGAATCTTAAAGTTTCAACATTACATACAAATAATGGTAATACAATAAAACGCTTCTACAATATATCGAAAGGCATAAGAGGTAGAGACCTGATGATTGTGCAGATCGAGAGATCTGTAAAATTTACTACACAGAGCGGTCCTATTTAATTTTGTTTGATTTTGTGCGATACGTGAAGATAACTTTGGCACGACGATATGTATGTGACTCCTATTAAATATTAAAATTTAGGATAAAAATTTTTAAAACTCATGATGACTGCATACTTTGCATAAATTGAGTATTAAATGTCAAGTTCAAAATTAGGAAATCAGCATCAATTGAAGAAATCGGGTTATTTAAACTAGTAAAACATTTATGTACATACAGCACACACACACATGTACATACATTTGTACAGGCATGTAATTATGCATGCATCAAAGTCTAATTGTAAAAACTGCAATTTTCAAATAACAAAGCAAACAAATTATTTGCAACTGAGTTGGGAAAAAATTTGACTAAAAGCTCAAATACTGCCACTACTGCCTGCCTTCAATGCATTGTATAAGTTATAAAGCTCAAAAGTTAATGCGTAAACTAAACAAAAATATGCAAACACACGTGCAGTACTAATAGAAAAAAATAAAACATTAAACGCCAAACGTACAGACACACTTAGATAAACATGAATATATGCATGTAGATGCATACACACATACATATGTAAGAGTAAGAAACTACTGATTTTCTCACAAGAAAACTGCATCAAAACTGAAACAAATTAGAAATAAACAAGAAAAAAGCTTTCAATAAGTTTGTTGTAAATGAAGACCAACAATAATAAAATAGGAAAAAAATATGCATACGAATGTGTGTATGCCTTCGTACATATATACATATGTACGTATGAAAGTGTGTTCTCTTCTCCAATGTCGCGAGTCATGCACACGCAAAGAAAAAACACTACCCAGTTCAGCAATTATAAAAAAAAAATTGTTGAAAAAATGCAACTAAACAGAGACGTCGACAATGACTGCGGAGCCATCGTAAATACAGCAACAATATTGCAAAGTGTGTACTGGTGTGCTAATTATACTGTTTGTTTTTCTTGTTGTTGTTGGTTGGTGACATACATGTGAAATTTACACGCAAGAAAAAAATAACTGTAATTTTTAAATTTAATAATTAATTGAACGATTGAAAATACATACATACATAAGTATGTACATACATACTCTAAAATATTTACAGGACCAACTAAAATCCAGTAGGATATCACAAAATACTTCGTTATAGCTATTAAAATTAAAGAAGCTCAAAATTAAAGGGTGTACGCATATATAATGTAATTTTTACGTTTGCATTTAAATTGTTGAAACTTTTACCATTTTCTATTAATTTCTCACTGTCAGGTATCAATTTTCAATAACATATCTGTCTCTTTTGTGCAAAAATGTAGCAAGTGTATTTTGTTAATGGAGCGTAAAAATATACTGTGAAGAAATAGAATATATTCTCCTTTTTGTTTTTCCCCCAGATAAATGGAAATTTAGCAAATACCCCTTTTAGACACGCAAAGTTTATTTTGCAGTTTTATTTGGGTGGGAGAAAAACAGAAATTAAAAATATTCAAAGTAAACTTTGCTTATCTAAATGCGGTTTAAAGAAATTACGAAAATATATAAGAGCAAATATTTGCTCCGTCTGGGCATGCTTTTTTTATTTTCTGAGTGTATTAACAAAACCATTAAATCAAAATACAGTACGTGGGTACTGGGTACAAACAATCATTCTTACATTCTCATTTTATTATATCGTAGAGAGAACAATAACAAAATTTGTATCACACACTCACACACACACACACATACATGTGTAAACGGCAATACAATAAATAGCCCGAACTTATGGCCGATTTGATGTCCGACTAAAGCGACCGAGCCAGTCAGTGCTGAAACAAATTGAGTCAATTGCAGTGGCCTCAGCAATTGGATGCAAAATAGTTGCATTCATACTATTCCTAAAATGACTTATGTTGTTGCTGTTGTGATTACACTTACCCGTATCTTTTGTTTCATTAGCGGCCTCTTGCCAAGCTTTTTGTATTTCATCTTTTTTACTGTACTCGGGTAAAGTTGAATTCCATAGGCAAGGTTTCGATTCGACCAGTTGCACAAATTTCACATTGAATACGGGATCATCTTTACGACTGCTCATCGTTACAGTTTTACTGTTGTCGATATCGTTGGCGTTCACGGTCGCGGTGGCGATGCTGGTGCTGTGGGTGGTTACAGTTGGGGCGTATGAGCAAGTGTTATGGATTTCCTTGGCACCTCCACTAGTTGTTGTACAAATAGTGTTATTGCCGAATGCTGCACTTGCAGCAGCGTTTGTTAAGTTTGTCGTGCTAATGATTAAAATTTTTCTTCTAACTGCTGTTCTTTAGAATTGTTTTGTCTGTTATACACTGACAGAAGTGCAGTGTGTATTTTTGTTGCTGCTACTGTTGCTTTTAATGTGATCTAACCTTCAAACACTTAATAAGTTTTACCCTGAGGGTTTTTGTGTGTTTTTGTTTGTTTAAGTGGTGAGAGGTTGGGAGAGCGAGCGTGTAATAAGTGGTGTAAAGTTGTGTAAATTTAGGTTGCAGCAAGTAAAGAAAAATAACAAGAACTTAAAAAATATTTCTCAATACGAGTATTTGTTGTTCTGCCCGTAACTCGCGCGCGTTTGATGCAGTTTAGAATATTAACAAGTAAAAAAGCCCAACCTAACTCAACGGCTGTTGAGTACGAACTGAGCGCATAGAAAAAGCGCGCAAAAAAAACACTGACACACACATACGCTCTTATAAAGCGAAACACACAAAAGCTGTTAATGCAGTTGCCGTGTCTAGTGCAGATTTGCATGCAAAATATTTAATCGCCAAAAAGCAAACAAATCAACGGAAAGAGAGAACAGAAAAACTAAAAATTCATTTTGCAACCGTTTAAATGACAACAGAACGATGCAACGATTTTTTATTATTTATTTCGTATTATTTTGCGACAAAATTACTCCGTAGAAACTTGCGTAATGCATTTGAGGTGTTTTTAGCAAAAACTATTTTTCGAATGACAGTAAATGTTGAATTTGGCTAAAGGGAAAAAAGTTAGTGAGCAAAGAAAGTTGCAAAGTTTCTAAAGCAATTTGCCACACACACACACACTTCATGGCACACACACACTACACACTGTATGCAAAAAATAAGCTTTTTTCCTACATGACGTCATGTTCCTTTTTTAAGCCTGCACATGAATTGAATTATTGAGAATGCAGTGCAACATTTGCTGCTGTAAATTTTCACATGCACTCGTGTGTAAGGCGGCAGGCTTGGAAAATTCAATAAAGTATTAAATTTTTGTATTCCTAAGTAACTCTGCACCAATGACAGACAAGTGAAGCCATTTACGATTGCATCCATCTTTACGCCCATGTTCTGATACTCGCATGAATATGAAGTCGTATGCGTTATGAAAATCGCCAAACTTATTTCTGCATGTTCTGTCGTTCACGCGTTTTGCTTGTGTTTTGGTATTTTTTAGATCAAGTAAAACAGCTGTTTAAATCAAATCGCCAGTACTCGAGAAAAAAATTGGTAAGGAAAATTGTGAAAACAAAAGAAGCATTTTAAAGTTAATAATTTTAACTTAAATAGATTGGAAATTTGATTAATTTTTGTAAAATATACAAGAAAACATGATTAATTTAATTTGTGCATTGCTTTACTGTTAGTTTGAACTTCAGTTCAAGTAAAATACTTCAGTTCACTGAAAAACTTGCATGCGAGTTGAAGACGCAAAACTTCTTGCGATTGTGAGCTCCAGAACAACTACAATGCGATTTCAACTCGAATCGCAAACGTTAGTCGAAATGCGATTGACAGAACATGCCTGTTAGACGCAGCACCTCTACTTTTCCAGTTATTTATTTTTGTTGGGCTCAATAATGCGGCCCCTACACGTTGCAACTGGTCGTACAATCGAGTTGAATAAACCATTTGAGCGTTCGCTGCACAGCCTACAGTTTTTCCACCAACTTTTCATTCAACTTCATCAAAAAGTAATTTTTATAGAGTCAAGATGAGGTATGCATGTTTGATATTTTTTTTAAGTCGTCCACTTTTTATTTTTTTATACTCAATTAATAATTGTCATAACTTCTTCTTCGAATATTTTTATTTAAATAAAATAAATGCTCTCGCTTTTAATATTCCATAATTCCGGCACTATTTTCTTAAATATAATTATTTTGTTAACTTTACACGATGTTGCTTTCAAAACGTCAGGATGAAAATGAAGAACGAGAGAAAAAATCGTCAATTTGGTGGCTAAGTTGATCGTCAGTTGAATGAAAATCCAATATTTTTGAATTTTTATTCAACCGATGACCAACCGTTGGCCAATCATGCCTCTAACGTAACAATTGGCTGTACAGCTTGATCAAATTGTACAACAAGTCGCAAAGTGTAGGGACCACATAAGGTGTGCTTATGTTAAATATTCTCTTCTATTTAAAATTTTTAGTTTTCCATGCCTGATGGTGCCTGATGCACACATACAATTTCTGCTGTTCTTTATATTATTATTGTTTTTGTTGTTTTTATTGTTCTATTACACTTTTGCCTCTTGCCATTTTGTCATATAGTTTTTGTTTCATTACATTTTGCAAAATAATACTCATACGTTCGTTATAAAGCTTATCTAATGTTGTTGGCATTTTTCTATTGAAAGATAGACAAGATAGAAAACAGAAAAAAACTGAAACACAAAAAGTTTTCGTTCGCTCTCATACTCTTTGTAACCTCGTATTTGCGAAAAAGCTTTTGCATTTTAAATATTTAATGCACATTTTGTGCAATGTGTTTTCAAACTCATATCGCCGTCGTCATAGTTTTCTTCTTGGCTGCATGTATGTATGTATGTATGTCGTTGGTTCGTTTTTGTATCTCTGTTGGTGTTGTTTTTTTTGATTTTCATCGTAGCTCTCTTCAAGTGGTTGCGGGATTGACATAAAAAGTTTTGGTTAATAGGAAATTGTGTCGTGGTAGTCGTACAAATTGGTGCTACTTTTTTTTTTGTTGCTATCAAACTGTTGTTTCTGCATCAATGTGTGCTCTAGTTTGTTGCCTTGAGAGTTGCCAAGATTTCAATAAATTCTCAATTTTAAATTTCTGTTATTTATTCAATTTGGAATCTTGAAAGCTTCACACAAAGGAGAAGCGAAATATCGGAAAATTGGTGTCAAAATAAATAAATTGCTAAAACAAACTCCCAAAATTGGTAAAAAAAATCTCTGCAGATGCAAAAAATTCGAAATTTTGCAAAATCAATTTAAAATATGTAAATACTTACATTCTTCCAAAAATTCTGAAAAAAAAAATTAAATAACTTTAAATATATTAAAATAAACTACATTCCAACTGGAAAAAAATTTTGTATTAAATATCAGTTTTTGACAAAAATGACGTGCCAAAACTTAGATCCATGTAGCCAACGTTCCAATCTGTAATATGGTAAAATAATAATTCAAATATCTCAAGTCATTTAGGTGCTATAGCGCTTTAAATAAATTCATTAATAAAAATCCACCTACTGCTGATTTCTGTTGGCCTCTTGTTTTACAAAAAAATTTGGAGCCGTTTTCCAACTTTTTACGAATCCAATTCGCAAACCCTGTTTCCGAGTTTATTATTGTTTACACTCTGTGGGTTGTTAACTCAGCTTTTAATGTTCACAAGCATCACCCTGTGTATAATTAAACCAACAGCTGTTCAATGCTGTAATAACTGAAGGGGAAAACAATTTTTGGATTTTACTATCGTTTTGCAGAAAAATATAAAAAAAATAGTTAAATAATGGCCTTATCACAAAGATTTCTAAAGGAAATTGTAAATAAAACAGCCAAGGTAATAATTGTGTGCTTATTTTTAGTGCAAATATTGTAATTGATTTGTTACATTTCAGTTGCAGCTTTCGGCACGTTTTTCAAGTTATTTGTCTTCAGAAAAAGTCCGTCCCCTAGAAGATTATCCGGAGGTAGAAGTTATACACAAACCACCAGAGTGGAAATATGTAGAACGCCTGCTAGCCAAGAAAGTTGTGCCTAAAATCGAACAGAAAAGTGAATACCCGTCAGGATGGAAGCCACCAACTGTGGGTTTGCACAACATGGACAATTTGAAATATTATGTTGGCCGTAACAGAAACCATATGATACCTGTGTATTTGGAAGTCACATTTCGCGGACAACGTCGAGTAACTGTGGTAAAACGTGTGCAAGGCGATCTCTGGCAATTGGAAAAGGAACTGCGCCAGGTAGTGCAGAAAGCTCGAAATGGCAGATTATGTGCCACACGCGTCAATGAAATGAGCGGCCAAGTTCGAGTGCACGGCGATTACGTGGACATTGTGCGAGAATATTTAAAATCTAAAGGTTATTGAACAATAAAACGTTAACCAATTCGTGTTGCATTTTTTTTTTTTTCATTAAAAACTGAGTTTTGTGTTTTTTATTTAATTAGGATTACACATAAATGAAATAAGCTTAAAACTAAACAAACAAAAAAAAAGAAAAAATGAAAAATGACTGGAAAAGTTTAAAAAAAATATATATATGTATATGGAAAAGGGTTTTCGTATTTTACACTGTGTTACATATTTGAAATTACATTTAAGGTCATGTGACTGTTGCTCCCACTGAGCCCACCAGTGTTGAACGCTTGAGTGCTTTGCGTATAGTTGTCCAGTCTTCTAAAATGTCTTCCTCGTGTAGCATATACACAACAAAGGGTCCATTTACAGTAACCGCTTTTTTACGGGCCGGACCTCTTACTTTACTGTGACGTTTATCATTGCCCCAATCATCCCACGAAATATCAACATTATGTCGATCTTCTTCTAGCCTTCTAATTTTTTCCATTAAGTCATCGTATATTTGATCCAGCGCCAATTGTTTTTCACTCTGAAAACAAAATTTAAACAATTCCCAAGTTTATAAATCATGTCAATCCAGTTCTAAGACCAGTTAAAAAATCTGTTTCTCTTACAGCACTTGCACCGCAAAACAAATATCCATTGTAATATCATTTCTTACCTCGAAATTTTGCAGGGAAGCTTGTTCTTCACTTAAAAATTTATGTTCTATGTTGTCTAGTCTAAAACGCTTTAAAATTTCCGCTACTTCTATGCGATTCTTATAGACTTTATCCAACTCTTTAAGAGGCTGCAAATACTCTTCCGATCGACCATTACGCACTTCCGCCGATTGTCGTTCTATTTGATTTATACGTTCAGTATAATACTGTTCTCGCAGCTGACCAAATTGCTTTTCCAAATGATCTGCAAAAAAAAAAAAAAAAAAATACAAAAATTTCAAACAGTTTCAGACACGAAAATTTTTACACCATTTACCTAATATTTCTAAGCATTCATTTCGCCGCCTTTCAATCTCGTTCGCATCCATTTCCGACGAATCGTCCGATTCAATTTCATTTGCCTCCTCATCGCTGGACTCATGACCCTGACTAGAGTTGGAATGCTCAGATTCACCACCAGATACATCACCTTCTGCATCAGATTCGCCACCATTTTTCACTGGCATTTTGTACAGCTTTTATGCAGTTTCTGACTAATAAATTCAGTTTTACTGGCTTTCGCCTTAATTTATATACACAGTTGTTATATTAAAGTGAATTTAATTGGCAGTTTTTATATATTGAATAAATATTTGCTTTAACAAACAGAATTTTTTGCACTCCTTTTGATTTCTATTTCTGTAAAATGTCAAAAATACAAAAATTAGTAAAGTTGCTCCCATGTTATGATAAAGTAGGTGGAAACAGGCTGACTCATAAAAGCAGCTATATTACCGATAGCATTTCACATATAGCTGTCCGTGGTGCTAATATCAAACAAACGGCATCGTCTTTATCTGTGATAGATATGCACAGAGCGGACGAAAGTTACAGTTAAAAAAAGTCATATCGTTTATTAGTTGTTATATTAAAGATTTGTAAAAAGGAGACAAATATAGTGTGTTTGTTATGAAAATAAACAAAATGAAAACCAACAAAAAAATTTAGTTAGAAGTAGAAAATTGCAACATGGAAGCACGCTTCAATTTAATAAATTGTAAAAATATTAAATATTTGCGGGATATAATTGCAAAATATAGTGATAAAATATTTTAGTGTATACGTTAGTGTTTTCTTATGTACGTTATTTATCACATTTATATACATACATAAATACGTACATGCAGTAAATTTGCCAAATGAATGGTGATGGCTTTTTGCTTTGCGTATGCTTACATACATACATGCATACATATGTATGCACATGCATAAATGAAGATATCTGATATTTTGCAGATATTAAAGAGTTCTTAACATGTAAAAGACAGCACAAAATGAAAAACCACTAGTAAAGGATTTTGTATGTGAGTGAGTATTCTATAATTATAAATATCTTTCATCTCGAGTCACTTCTGTATAGTATTTTGTGAAACAAACTTAGCGATTTGGCGCACTTTTGACTTAACCACAAAATACAACTTAACTGCACAAAACTAATAACTTTTGTCACTATTCTTAAAAAACCCATAGGTACAAACAAGTTTTTTAAATGCACTTTTTGTACTTGCACATTTAAGATAAATGCCCAATATGGTTTTTTAAAATTATTTTCATACAAAAACCAACGTGATTGATTTATCTGCTCAAAATACATATTTTCTGGAATTTTTCTTTAAATTTATTTTTAAGTGAATTTTGTATCCATACATACATATGTACCTGCTTATTTACCATTATTTTTTTTTGCAATTTTAAAATATTTTCATATAAAACATAAAAGTAAATATAGTGGCGACTTTTTCACATCCAACTTAAGCTGTTAAAAACCGTTGGTTTTTATGTTCCTTTTATATTAAATGGCCGAATAAAATGATTTTCTATTTGAAAAAAAAAAATATTCAATTAATAGGCAGTAAGGTTTTTTGTGATAGACTTCATGTCTAATACTAACTTATAAAAACATTTTTCACAGAAGTGAACGACTTATTGTAAGTTATTGTTGGTTCA
Organism: Lypha dubia; assembly: GCA_947311025.1. NCBI lineage: Eukaryota > Metazoa > Arthropoda > Insecta > Diptera > Tachinidae > Lypha > Lypha dubia. The sequence goes on along the minus strand of OX371262.1, from coordinate 2,864,603 downwards.
GTGCATTTTTCTTTCATGCAACTCTCTTTTTTCAGTGAGAAGATTGGGACAAATTATAAAAAGTCTACATTTCTATTTCAACACTCCCACTTGAAATAAAAATTACATGCAACAAAGATTCATAGTGTAAATGCCGTCTAATACTTATTAAAGACAACCAAACCTACATACATGGTATTTATACATTTGATTTGTAAAGAGTGTAACAACACCAAGAAATCTTTTCTAAGATGTGGGAGAATTTATTAAGCTCCATGAAAGGTGTCCTGGGGGATTACTCTGTAACTCGATTCGAAAAGAAAACTGTTCGAATTTCTATTTTATTTACATTGAAATTCGAATGCATTTGCTCTCGATTCGAAATACAGAGTAACACCCCTGTATTTTTAACATTTTCGAATTCATGCAAATATACCGTTAAGTAATTCAACTTGTGGTTGTTGTATGGCGGTTTTAAAAGAGATTTTTTACGATAATTTCTCTATAAACATTTATTAACATCTAGAATACGGGCCATTGTGTCGGCTATTGTTAATAAAAAAGTTTTTTGTTATATTTTTGAACACTTTACTTTGGCTGCAATTTTAGGCAGGAAGCTACAATTAAGATAACAACATTTTTGATTTAGATTTTGTTCGCCCTTAAAATTACAAAAATTAAAATTTTTATTTTATAAAAATTGTTTAACTTCATTGCAGACATCTTTAGGCATTTATGTAAATGGCAAATATTAATAAGCAACAATATTAAAAGCCCGGTTAACTTGCATTTGTTATTTTTATGAACACATTTATGATTTGAAGAAATATTGGCTTTTTTTTTAATTTATTGCTACAGTGTGCCAACACTTCTTGCAACATTCTGTAAGGGGCTGTGCACATATTACGTAACGCTGTTTTCAGAAATTTTATACCCCCCTTTGTAACGCTTTTTACTAATTTTTCAGAGCAAAATTTCCAATCCGTAACAAATGTTTAACCCCCCCTCCCCCCTGGAGCGTTACGTAATATGTGCACAGCCCCTAAAAATACTCATCAATATTCCCCGTGAGCATTTTATTGGTGATTTGTTGCGAATAATGTACGAATACTACTCGTATACGAAAATCTTTAAAGAAGTGTTATGTTGAGTGCAACTGAAAATTTGTGTTTATCAGAAAAGCACTAAAGTGCAACTGAAATTGTCAGCTATCAGCTGCCATCCGTAATATAATTTTCTGTAATTCGCAACGCAACACAGGCTCGGGTGCCATTCATAATCGAATATAAACTTGAGAATAGTAGTGGATTTTCTACGAGAATCGGGCGGCTTAATGCTGGGTACATAACAAGCACGGATCCGCAGTAGTGGAAAATACATAATTCCATTCACAAAACGAATAAAATATATCTAATTTTTTAAGCTGTATGGACAGCAGAAGGTGATCGAAGTAGATCCAATTTATTTTCGAGTGAATGTGTATTATGTAATTTGACACTACCCTTCCTAAAGAAGCTCTAGGGGATTTTATTCTTCGAAAGAACCACAGACATTTTTTTAAGACATTTAATTTAAATCTCTATTAGATGTTTTTCTGACGATTTTATTTTTACGATGGATTAAATGTTTGCTGGTCTATAACTGAAATTAAACAAAGAAAAAAGACTCACTTTAACATTTTCAATATGTATTATTTATTGTTTCTATAGTACCTCTGCTCCATATGGTAGTGTAACATCACTAGAGTTACTTTGTCTGTTTGTTTGTTTGTTTGTTAATGCCTTCGATACAATGGTGCAACATGTTGTGCTTGCTGTTGCACCATATGTACACATACTGATAATTGTGGAAGAGGTGAGCAAATATGAATGGAGTAAATGAGTTTGGATGGAAAAGTAATAAAGAAAAAAAAACAATTTTGCACAAGCTAAGTATTCGTACATATACATGCATGGGAACATACACGTGCATGCATGTGCAAAATTTATGATCGTTTTATCTAGTATTTGAAGAGGTTATTGACTTTTTTTCTCCAGTTTCGAATATAAAATTGTTATAATGGATGTATAAATATAAAAAAAAAACACAATGGTTGCAGCAATACTGTCAATATAAATAAGAGATCTTTTTATAACTCTGCCCGCCGTATTTCGATTTGAACATATTTTGATCTATGCATTTAGCATATCGGATCGAATATGGAATAAAGCTTAATAAATCCCAAAAAAACAGAATTTTTCAATCTTAAATCTAAATACTTTCTGTTTTTGAATCAGTTATAATTTCAATGGTTTGAAAATTCACTATTTTGTTGTTTGTTTGTTTTTCGAAACCGAACATACCGTACTCGAGTTGTGTAGAAATATAATTGTACTCGTATACCAAGTGGAAATATTCAATGAAAATGTCCATATCTATTTTTTTAATACACTCAAAAATAAAAGACATGTACTAAATTTTAGTAAAAAAATTTCAGTTAAAAAAATTCTTAATTTTAAGTACAATTGGATTAAAGAAGGTTTTTTTTTAAATCAAATGAAATATTCTTATAATAAAATAAAGATCAAATCAAATTTTCTAAAAGGTACGGGGAAACATTTGCTTCAAATATGTTGGTTCATGTTTAACAAAAATTTAGGTAAATAAATACACAATCTGTTTTGTGGTCACACTACTCACATTTATTTTCCTATTTTGTTTGTTGAAACAGCTGTCAAACAACGGCATGGAAAACATATTTTTCCTGTGGTCACACTTGATAAAACTATCAAAAAACATAAATTTGTTTTTTAACAAACATTTCGCTGCTAATGATAAGTTTCTGCTGTTAGGCAACGAAACAGTAACTATAACTTTTCACCCTTATTCCACATTTCGTCGTCAATTTTGAGACAACACCGACTTGTATCATTTCAACGCAAGTAATGAAGAAATTTCTTTCCATTTTTTTTTAATTGAAACAGTTTTGCGATTTCCCATCAATTTGTTTGTTCTGGGTTGTTTTCCCAAATTAAATCAAAATATTTGCCTGTTAGAGGTCGCACTTTGTTCACATTAGACACATTTTTGTTTGTCAGCAAATAATTTTGTTTGCCATTAAACAGCGGTTTTGCTGTTAGCATCTAATAAATATTTTATGGTCAGACGACGATAGGGAAATATGTGTCATTTTTCGTCAAATGTTTTGTTTTTCAAAATGTTTCTAATGTGAACGTACCTTTAAAGAATATTTTCACTAAATTTAAGTACATTTTATTATATAAATGAAATTATTTGAAAAAAGGAAAACACATAAGTTTTATAAAAATGTTTTTATTACCCTTCAAATTTCAAATAAGCATTCCGGACGTTTGTTCCAGCGCTCTGATGACATCAAAACCTTCGTTGTAGCAGATGGGCCGGTTCAGGAGAAGGTAAAACAAGGAAATGAAAAATGCGCAAGCAAGATAACATATTAGCGTACATGACGAAATTTGTACTAATTTTTGGAATAAACACTGAACTTGTTTTTAGTAAATTGTTTTCCACTTTTTAGTAGAAATTTGTATATCCTAACATCAAGAAAAAATTCACTTAGTTTCTGTAAAAAACTGCATTGTCGCCATTAAGAAAAATTTCCAAAATTTTAGTTCATGTTTTTTTTTTTGTGAGTGTAGAATTCAAATCTAAATTAATCTTTGATAAATACACCAGGCTATATTTCGAATTTATTTATTTAATAATTTTGTTATTAAGTAACAATTTTTTTTTTTAATTCTCATCACGTATTAAATAGCAAAATAATTTTTATTTTTGACAAACGTTTTTGAAAACGACCTCCCACATTAGCCACAAAATGTACAAAGTCAAGGCTTAAAATTTAGCCTTTAGTGTCTGATTTGTTCTAAAGTTTAAGCTGTTACCATATTTACTCGTTTTAATACTTCTAGAAGTTAACAAAAAGCAAAAAAACAAGATTTCTGTAAAGTATAAACTAAAAACACACAACTAATTGTTAATGCAAGCTGAGAAAAAAAGAATTACAAATATGTGCCACAAAAAAAAAAAAAAAAAATGTGCACTTGTGCTGTAGGTTTTAACACTTCCATATACGAATCACGTTTTAGTTGGAATCGCGACTTTAAACTTAAAGGTTGTCTTGAAGCTGAAAGAAAGGAATTGCTGCATATATTATAATTGATTTATTTAAAAAAGTGTTTTTTTTTTCTTCCCAAACAATCATAAAATTATAACATTTAAATAAAATGGTTGTTAAGCCCGACATTGAAGAACAAATTTTAGAATTAGAAGAGTGGATTAAAACACAACCACAATTACCGCAAAATATTGGTAAAAATCTAACAGACTGACTCTGGCAATAATAATTGTAAAAAAAGATAATAAAATCAACTTCAAACTCAAAAACTAGTAAAAAGCTGTAAAATTGTTTCCGATGTGAAAAATTTCTTGTCTATATGAAAGGGCGATTTATTATTTCTTATGGTGTTGTCTTCTCTACAAAAAAATAGTACATCTCCATACATCTCCATGTTTTGTTGCTCTTTAAAAGGGTGGTGTGTTTGATTCAAAAAAAAAAAAAAAAAAAAAAAAAACGCCCTCAATTATGGTGGAAGACATTGCACTTTATGCCTTGTCAAAATCGACAGTGATGATAGTGCCCTGTAAAACTTAGCTGTCAGCTGTTAAAAAAAGGGCGTTACACTTTTTAATAAGTTGTGTTTTGTTCTAGTGAAATAACGAATTGCATTATTACAGGGTTGGCAAGAAATTTTATACATTTATGTACCTTTCAACAAGGTGCCATTTTGTGTGTAGAAAAGAAAACACCATTAATGTTTTTACTTTTGCACTTCTTGTCTTTTCTCTCCTCCGCTTTTGCTAAATTCGCTAAAAAAAAATGTTTATTAAAAATATTATTTGCATGATGTCTTCCATTAAAACAGACTCATAAACTTTTCCATTAATAGCTATTAATCTAGTGAAATTTTTTAAATAAATAGTAAGAAAAAAACTCCTTCAACAATTTATAGATTGAAGAAATCACTTTATAAAGGGTGTCTCAGTACACACAGTTATTGAGATGCGATTGCGATTTTTTTTTGCCACCTGTTCTGCTTAAGAATGGAAAAAACATATCTGTCAAATGAGACTCCACTCCACTCTGATGACAGGCCGTTTATACTCTTCATGAAATTTTCCATTGACTAAATTTCCAATATTTTGGTGTATTAAAGGTTAAATAGAGATCAAATGACATAGAATTTACAATTTACAACTAGTTGTGGATTAATTTTGTGTGAGCAACCATTGGCGATGCCATATTTTTCAAATTCCTAAATTCATTCCCAAGAAAAAAACAAAATATTATGGGAAAAATTTGCGAAAGAAAATCAAAACATTTGAGAATTTTTTCATGGGAATAGTTACAGTGTTTCCTTTTCTACACATGCAAAATGTCACCCTGTTGAAAAATACATGTAAAAAAAAAATGTATTGTCAACCCTGTAATTAAGCAACTTGCTATTTCACAAGAACAAAACACAGTTTATGAAAAAGTAGAACGCCCTGTTTTTAACAGCTGATAGTTAAGTTTTACAGGGCACTATCAACACTGTCGATTTTTACGGGGTTTAAAGTGCAATGCCTTTCACCTTTTAGAGAGGGTGTTTTATTTTTATAATAAAACACACTACCCTTTTAAGAGAGCAAAACATTTTTAAGAAACGAACACCAAAATACACTTTCTACATGGAGATGTACCATTTCTTTTTGTAGAAAAGGAATGCCAATAGGAATGATTGATGAATCTTTTTAATAAAAAAAAAAAATAACAAACAAAAATTTTAATTTTAATACGACATTTCACATGATTTTATATGAAACAAATATTGAATTTAAATAAAAATTATTATTTGTAAATTTTTATATAAAGAATACCCTCAAGTGGTTAATTAATAATTAAATGAGAATGGAGATCATTTATTGTTTGTGAAAAACGGAATAACGAAAATCTCGAAAATACTGAGACAAAACTTTAAAATCTTTAAACTCGAGATTTCAGGTTTGGCATCTCTATTTAGTAGTAGTACTTCCTTTCATCTGGTACTCCCAAAGACTTGCTTGAGCAAGTCGTATTTTTTTCGGGCTAAATTATAGGAAATACAAACAATAAAAGAGATCAATTTAAAAACATTCTGTTAAGCAAGAGCCAGTTCTGGAATAGCCTCTCTAACACAATGTGGCTTAGAAACAAACTATTTAAATGTTAAAAAAAAAACAAATTTTCCAGATAAATTCTTTCTTAAGCGTTTTATCTACTCCACGTATGGTGACTTGGACTGTGCCAAACGTTTGCTGGAATTTAATTTTAAACTGCGCAACAAGCATAGTCAAATATTTTTGCAAAGAGATCCCCTTGATGAGGGGTCACAAAAGCTGTTAGCAACAGCGTAAGTTAAACTTTACAAAGCTGCAGCTAAAAGTTATTGCATTCATTAAAAAAATTATATATTTACAGAGATTTAATACCGCTGCCTGGCAAAACACCAGACAATTATAAACTACTTATTTATCGTTTAATTGACCCTGATGCTGACAAGGTGAGTCTTGGCAAAAAACTAAAATGTTGATGTTCTGGTTTTTGTTAATAAAAAAAAAAGCAAAAAAGACACACATTTTACATGTTTTTCATTTCGTTTTTTTCTCTTCTCTTCATATTGTTTGCTTTATTAACACAGTTCAACTTTACTGATTCCATTAAAGTTTTTTTTATGATGGCTGACTGTCGTTTTGCCATCAACGAGGAGGATGTTGATGGCGAAATACCCATCTTTGATATGTCCGGCTATAATTTGCGTCACTTGACAAAGACTGTACTGTCATCGTTACGCATTTATATGAAATTTGTACAGGAGGCTCATCCTGTGCGCATTAAGCAAATACATGTTTTAAATAGTCCTTCGTATTTGGATAAAGTGTTGACGGTTATAAAGCCATTCATAAAAAGTGAAGTATTTAATTTGGTAAGTTCAGAAAAACGTAGAGAGAGAGAGAGAGGAGTTTTTACATGTTTTTCTTTTTCATTCTAGATACATTTTCATTTACCAAATGCAGATACTCCATATAAATATTTTCCACGCGATATGCTGCCAGATGAGTATGGCGGCAAAGCTGGCCGACTAGAGAATTTAAAATCATTTTGGATGCAGAAATTGCAAGAGAAGAGGTAATCGCTCTTAATTATAATTTAATTAGAATTTAAGTCTTTAATAATGATGTGTTTTCCTTACAGAGATTATCTTATGGATCCGAAAAAATGGCAAATGGATAAAACCAAAAAACCTGTAAAAAGTAAACAAATATCACAGAAAAGTCCAAATTTAACACAAAGTTTAAAAAGTTTGGAAATCGATTGAATTTATTTAATTACATAATTTTTATTTCGAGTTTAATTTGTAAGGAACATTTATGAAATATTGTACGTTAATATATTGTGTACTATGATTTGGCAGTTTTATTTTAACACTTTAAATGCAACTTTAAGCATTTACAACATGGTATTGGTAGTAAAACCGTTTGGTTATTTAACTGTGATTAATGACTTGACAAATAAATACTTGGCATGATACACAAGTACATACTTTTTAAAGTGTATAAAAATCAATTGAATGAACTGGGACAAAAAATTGCATTTCAGCTAAAACACACTTTCTCTCAAACATTACTTGACACTTAACAATAATTATTCATAGAAAAGCGAAATTCGACGAAAGTAAAAAATCTTTTTTAAAATACTAGAAATTTATTTCGTTTAGTGTGAACACGGTCTTAAATCTCTGTTTATAAATCGTTTAATATTCTTCTTTAATGTTGAAATATTTATTTATACATAAGTTCTACTTGTGTGTATGTTTGGAAAGTGTGAGTTTTTGTTTATGTATATAAACAAGAGATGGGCGTGAACTATGTCTGGAGATGACTGAATTATCTTTTACAGCAACTACACAGAAAAAAATAAAAATTGATTTACATTAAAAAATTTGTGATATCAATTAAAAATTTAATTAAATTTGCACCAGTAAACAAATTAATAGTATCAATTAAATTTTTATACATTTATTAACTAAATTATTTATTACAATTAAAAATTTAATTAAATGAATTAAATATTTAATCAAATTTTTTTTATATTTTTAATTAAAGGGTTAATTGAAAAAAAAAATAAATATTTTTTTCTGTGTAGTATTGTGCAAGGCGAGTTCATTACCAGGTGGACTATGTCATCATCAGCTGTGCGACCTTGAACTGTCAAAAATAAGAAGTTAGTTTAGTTTTCTTTATGTATTTCTATGAAAAGATCTTTTGCATTTGCTTTGACAGTTGGAGGAAAATTTAGCAGCGAATGTTGTTGTAGGGAATTCGCCTTGGTACATATGTATTGTGTAAAACTTGAGTTGGCATGGCATGTCTGTCTCTTATAGAAAAGGAATATTTCTTCATCTAAACGAATAAAATTAATATTGACTAATGGCCCGAGCTTACCTAAAGGTGAATAAAAAGTTGCACACAATTCCATCACCGATTCGAATATTGAGCAAAATAGACAAAAAAAAATAATAATAATAAAATAAAAAGAAAAACAAAACGTATTCACTTTATCATGACTAAACATTAATGTTGCTGCATACTAAACAGAATATAAGCAGGCACCCACTCACTCTCTTAAAAAGGATTATTTTTTTATGCTATTGTTCAACTCTTTTTTTTTAAATTTTTTTTACATGATTGTTATTTTTTTCATGTTTCTTGTTTTGCTGTTGCAATATCAACTTCAAATAGGAACAGGAAGTAAGTGCACTTGGTCCATAATAATGGCTTTGCACTTTGTTTTAAACAAAAGATGATGATAGAAACAGAAATCGGCAACGAAAGCGAACAAGCGAGAGAGAGAGATGAGTGTGTTAATTTGCATTTCCAGTTGAGCTGTTTGTTATGCTCATACAAAATTATGTTTATTTTTTAAATTATTTATTCTTTATGTGGCTTTATAAAGTTTTTGCTGACTTTTTACAATGTGCAATGTGTTCTTTAAGGCTTAAAGGAGTTTAAAAGGCCATAAAAAGTAGTTTTCGTGTTGTGAAATCTTTTTCTATGACTAATGGCAACATGTCCTTGTAATATTTAATTGATTTATTCATTTTAAAACAAACTTTATAGTATTTTTTTCTTTTGATTTTTTAATATTTAACAAAGATTTTTCTTTATTTATTTAATGTTCTTTATATACGCGTAACTTTTATCATGCTTCTTTGTGAACCAATTTTATCCTTTTCGTATTTTCGTATACACATGTATATGTACATATCTATGTATGTATGTAGCTTAAAACAATTTTCTCTATTTCCACAAGTAAATAAATACATCATATGTAAGTAAGTATGTCTATATGTACTTAAGTTATTTAATTTTCCCCAAAACAATACATAAACACATATGTAACATCATACATGTTGTGGAAAACCCTCAAACCAAACAAAAAAAAAATAGCATGCTTGCTGGTTTGAACAAGAATAATTGTGCTTGTGCATGCATTCACAAAAGCTATAAACGAACCTCTTATTTGAAAGCGGCTTTCAATAAAAGTTGCCCAAAGCAAAAGATTAGTACACTTTTAAATGTCGTCCATGGCAGTTTATCAATAGATATAAAAAAAAGTTTAACAATGAAACTATTTATCTAGCGGGTGTTAAAGTAAAATTTAGAAAAAAATCAAGTGGATTTAATAAATAATTTTCAAAAAATTTAAATGTAAAAATGGCAAAAGTTTTGTCTTTTAAGCAGCCCTTTAGTGAAAAGCCTTAAGTATGTTCATATGTATGTATGTATGTATGTATGTATGTATGTATGTATGTATGTATGCATGTATGTATGTATGTATGTATGTATACTACAATTATTTTTAAAGCGTTTATAATCAAATGTTATTATAAATTTAATTAAAATATATGTATGTATAATACTTGGGCGAATATAAAATGAAATATTACGTAAGCCACCCACAAAATGTCTCACATTTCTTATTGTTTCCTTCTCGTCTTGTTGTAACAAAGAAAATGCCACAATTAATTCAACTCTATTTTCTTGTGGCTGACTTTAACTATGTAGTTACCCTTTTTCCTATACATATTAAAGTTTTTGCTAGTTTCCTTTTTATGTTTGTTTGTAATAATTTCTTAGACAAAAACTGAAAAACTTGCCTCTGCTATAAAAATAAATAAATTTATATTACGGTACATTTACATTCATTCATTCATATCAAAAATAGGAAAAAGTTTTAAAGAAATTAATTAGAATATATATGAATGTATGTGTGTGTGTGCATAGCAAATACACATTTTTGTTTTGTTTTATTCTGCTTCTTCTGAAAGTCTTTTATATTATTTAAGATTATAAACGCATGTTTAAGTAAGTGTGTGTGTGCAAAGTAATATTTGTACATTTTTCTATATCTTTGTATTTGTTTTATTATTGTTGTGTAGCAATTTTTGGGAGAAATGTGTTTAGTTATGTTGGTAGAAAATGTTTTGCCTACTTTTAGGAGGGAAAGGGAAAAATTTTATAATACCGCAAATTTCTTTTTCACTCATAGAAGAGACATACATATGTACATACAATGTATACATGTGAGTGAAATTAAAAGAATTAAAGGGATTTAATTACATATGTACATACATACATACATATATGTATATGTAAGGATGTACAATTAATGTTTTATAAATTAAATAAAATCTCAAATAGGTGTAGTTGTTAGTTTTTTTTTTTTTTTTGTTTGAAACTGCTTCAAATGGTTATGAAATTTCGGTTTTCAAAAATTCTGAAATGCTAGTTTCGTATACAGACATACTCGTATGTATGTACCTATGTATGTATGTATGTCTCTACTGGTAGATATTGTTTGAACTGGTTGGCATGTAAACAGCACATGCATACATACATACATACATTCATATGAACACTATTTTTTTTCTTAAGTTTATATTGTATTTAGCAGTGCAAAGGCAAATTTTAAGTACAAACATACATATACATATATACCTACCATATATGTATACCTTCTTATTCATACATAAATACACTTTTATAATACTCGTGTACATACAAAGAACATTTCTTATGTCTGTATGTGTCTACTATCAAACACAGATATATATTTGTAAGAATATGAATGAAAACGTAGAATCTGTGTATTGGACCACTTACGTAGGTATTGTCTACGTACCCAAATACATGTTTATGTATGTACAAACATATGCATTTTAGTATAATCGTTTGTAGTTTGCAACATGTATGATAACCGGCATTTTTTATTTTAATAAAATTGTTCACATTCGTACATACATATATCGAACCTATGTACATACATATATGATGTTGCTCAGCAACGAAAATGTCCTTTAAATAAAACTAACTGAAATTTAAATTCGTATATAGATTTTTTGTATCACGTACATATGCATGTATGTGTGTATGTATGCATGACTAATATGATCCCCTAATATAGGCGATCACGTTGGTGTATTTCATCATAACTTGAGAACAATTTGTCCGATTCGGATTGTAAACTATGTATGTATATACCGCCATAATATATAATCTATCGATTTCTTTTCCAATAAATACGTACACAAATATCGACACAGAAAATCCAAAATCTAATGATGTAATTAACAAGATCATAACCTTCCTTAAAAGTTTACTCGTATCGTTTCAGAAATAACGATTTTATTAACAGAATTTTAATATTGTATAATTACATAAAAATAGTATCAAATTTTATAAAGTATTTTGCTTTTTCTGTGACGATATATACTACAAAACAATACCTAAACATCTCTTTAGATTTCAACTACTCTGGCCGAACAGAACATACGTTGTTTTTGGTAGAAGCCACTAAACCATGTCAGTATTCATGTGCAAATGCTTTCACTACTTGTTAGGTAGCTCTGTTGAACGTGATTACATATTCCATTTATACACCAATTACATACAAATAGAATACGCGACTTCTCCCTACTAATTGGATACTAGCTGGGGAATTTTATATTTTTTTTATTTTTCACCATATATTAAACATTAAAATGTTTGCCAGCGAATTATATCCTTTTTTTAACAAAACGTATATTTTTACTTTACAAAAAAGTTCGTTTTGTTTTGTGGCTCCTCATATATATAAATATAACAACTTTATTTTAAACAAATAAAGTGCAAAAGGGCCAATTATCATTTCTAAATATCTTTCATAAAGAGACAGATAATTAAACGAAAAAAAAAACACTATAGTTTTATTATAAAAACGATTTTTTCTTTTGTTGGTAGTACCATTGATTTGGCGTTTATCCTGGGGCCAAATCACCGCATACGATATCGAACAAAATTTATCGAAATTTTTCATTTCGGTACTATCGCATACGATATCGAATGAATTGCCTAACTTGCTTATTCAACACGTATCGTAATGTTATTTGATGCGATTGTTAATTCGATATCGTATGCGGTGATTTGGCCCATGAATTAGCAAAAATCATTTTTATAATCATAATACTTTGCTTTTCTTTTCTGAAAATTTTCTTTAAAAATTAGAATGTAGATTCTTTTGTATTTTATGTGACGATATGTATGTACGTATGTGCATATTCACATACAATTGTTGATTAGTGTGTTAATTTAGTTTTCTATTGACTTTTGTTGTCGTTTCACCTTAAAGTTACAAGGTACATATTCGTATTGCTTGCAATATTTATTTATTTATATTTTTTCAATATTCAATACATTTTAAAGTGTCGTATCGTGCCAAAACGGAATCTTATTGATTCTACTTGAATGCTTGTGCTTAACGGGCAGCCACGAAAACCATCGCAGCACACATCAGTATTTTGCAAACTAGATACATATGTACATATGGTGCTCTAGGGAAAATGGAACAGTTTTAGGAAAATGATTTTCGAATACAATAATTATAAAAAAAAACACATTGATAATTTTGTTCCTGTTGCAATGATTTTCCTTTCAGCTAACGATATGTTGGTGTAAATCTAAAAAATATTACTTCTTTGGTAGACAATTTTTTTTTTTTTGGTGTCTCAACTACACACAAGAAAAATGTGTTTGTGTATGTGTCCTCCCTCTGTCTACCTTTCACATTCAGTCTTGGAAATGTTTTTTTTTTTTGTTGGTTGCACATTGTGAAAAAAACCCGTTTGTTATGCTAATACAGCGTTAAATATCAAACAATCTTCGGTTAAAAAAAAAAACTATTAGATGTTTTAATGTATAAAAAAAAAACTGGTGCATGTCCTTATGTACTTAAATGTGTATATGAACACCGCAAAAAAAAGGAAAAGAGGAAAAGATAAGAAATCTTTAACGATGGCAGGCCATCATTGAAGTTGAAGCCTTAAAACTATGAAATATTAAAACATGCAAAGGTTACAAGTTTTATTTTTCATAAGTTAAAGTTAAACAAAATTATAAAAGTTGGAGGAAAAAAAAACAAAAAAAAAACTATAGTTATAAATGACTGCTAACAATTTCAAGGAAGTAGAAGTTTTTTAGTCGTGCAAATGAATAAAACAAAATGGATTTACATACAAAAATATTTAGTTTATATGTAGCCTTTTTTTACTGGCAAATTAGTAAAGAAATTTATAACAATTTTTGGGTTGTGCGGAAAAACGGGTGCATTCGAAAATTATGTTCTTTCTGCAAAAGAAAAACTATGTACTTTATAAAAATTTATTTATTTATTTTTTATGGGTTAACTAATCTATATGCTGCATTTATTTTTTTTTTTTTTTGTACATATTTAACCATTTTTAAAAAGTTTTCAAACTCATTTGCTTTTACACAACCTTTCGAGTACGAGCTGATAATTAAAATAGCAAAAGCTCGATAGCTTAAAACGATATAAAATGATACAAACAACACAACAAATACAGTTGAATATCGATTATCCGGTTCTCAGGGGACCGAACTAAGCATGGGTAATGGAGGCAAAGCACGGTTAAAAGTGGTACAAAAACGAAGAACAGATAATACAGGTTATAAAATAATGCGAGCAGCATGCCGGTTAATAGATGTAACCGGTTAAAAGAGGACCGGATAATCGAGGTTCAACTATAGTTTGTATTCGAAAAAAAATGAGTTTTTTAAAAACATAAATTCTTGAGAATCATTTGAATAAAATGGTATACAAGTACACATTTTCTTAAAATCAATTTAAGTCATAAAGTTAACTCGGGTAGCTTAAAGCATTTTGAAATTTTTATTAAATTTATATTATTATTACGAATAAACGTAATTATTATTTGAATTGTAATAATGTATAAATGAGACATTATTATTATAAGGCTTAAGTTCAGTTTTATTGAATAAATGAAAATTCAAATTACTGTGAGTTTTTATTTTTGAAAAACATTAGCATGTGCAATCAGATTAGCAGAACGTATCAGTATACCGATTTCAAGGCCGCTACACCTCTCATCAGCGTTCGTTTGTCCATTTTTATAATTGATGTAAAGTGGATACTAATTGGGAAGAATATCAACAACTATTTAACCATGTTTTCAAATGAAATAGAATACGAGAATTAATTTAATTCAATTTTATTCTATTTTTGAGTATTCAAACATGTTTGGTGTCTGATTGGTTACTACTAATATTCAACAAATACTCATAGTCCGTTATTCTCAAAGTATTTTACTTTGCAATTATAACGTATTGTTATTTTCTCTCAATAATAATAATCTAATATATAAAATTCTCGTGTCACGATGTTTCTTATCGAACTCATCCGTTAAAGCATATTTTAAAACGCTATTGGCAGGAGGAGAGGAGAGAGGGGGCAATTTAGTATTTACTAAACTATTAACCCAACAGATAGCGCTATGTCTGCCTCATAATTATTTTTTTAGTTGAATGACAGATGGCGCTATGTCCGCCTGATGCAGGAGAATCGTCGTCGTTCGTATTTCAAACATTGTAGCCAGGTGTGGGATTTCTCCCCAAAATGGGGATTTTAGCTGGTTTTTGCGGACAGATTATCGTGGGGAGGGATTTGGGGATTTTTCATTTTCAGTATATCTACTATCAATTTTGCTTTATTTTACCATTTTCTTTCATACATATGTATATGTTTATGTATCTTGGCGTTTTTCTTCTCCATATTTCGATTATTTCAAGGCGATGGTATTGAGGATGTTGGTTTTTATAACAATTTGTTCAAAATTTTTAAAACCAGACTTTATTGAATTCGATATTGCCAAAATGAATGTACTAATTGAAGATAAGGAAAGTCATTTGGTTGTTGCTAAAATTGATGTTGGCATAGAATGTTCAAAGGAATTAGAAGCAAACAAATTTTTTTAGATTATTTAACTGTACTAGTAAAATAAATACTTAAAATATTCACTGAGAGTATGAAAAATTTTGAGTTATTTATCCGCCTCATAATTAATTTTGTTGTTGAATGACAGATGGTGCTACGTCTACCTCATGCAGGAGAATCGTCGTCGTTCGTATTTCAAACAGAACAAAATTATTATTTGGTATTTTTTTCACCGGCGGTCATCGTCACACACTTACGATACAT
This sequence comes from Lypha dubia, assembly GCA_947311025.1. Classification (NCBI taxonomy): domain Eukaryota; kingdom Metazoa; phylum Arthropoda; class Insecta; order Diptera; family Tachinidae; genus Lypha; species Lypha dubia. The sequence continues at coordinate 2,848,975 of OX371262.1, read as the reverse complement.
TCGCTATTTTTTATATAACACCCAAAATATGCACTAGAAATATTTTGTATGGCAAAACAACGCTTGCCGGGTCATGTAGTATTAACTATTTTTTTAGTTAATAATGCTGTTATAACATTTATGTCTTTTTAGCTGATTTAGAAATTGTTCAAATGTTAAATAAATATATATATGAATCAAATTATACTGCATTTCAAAATAGTACATCGATGGCTTAATATAGAAAGGTCGTATCTCTTCTCTTAGCTTCTTTACAGGAGAAGGAAAAAACTCAATAAAATCTGAAAAAATAATAAAATTATTTTTTCTAAGCAGATTTTTATTAAAACAGAGAACAAATTCAATTCTGTTTTATTTTCTTATTTTTTTTTCTTTTTTAATGACTTAGGGCTTTTTTAATTACTGTAAATCTGTTATTCGTCAATATAGGAAACTGGATGCTTTAAGGGAGGTGTATTTGAGTATTGTCTACTGGAACATGTAAAAAACCGATTTTGAAAAACAACGAGATACGACCTTTCTATATTAAGCCATCGATATGTACATATACGAGTATGTGTGTATGTATGTTTACTATGCAGGGTTTCTTTTCATATTTATTTTTTAACAATAGATTTTATCTAGTTCATACGAAATCTTTATTAACTTCCTCCCCCTATTAAGCATTTTACGTAATATGTGAACAGGAGGGACTGTTATTAAATTTTCTGATTTCAATCTGGACTACATGACGTATAAGTGAAAATTGCTTCTGCAGCGATAAAAAATACTTATACGCCAGGGGTTTAATTAAATTATTGTAGCATAACACTAGGTGTCAATAGTTTTTAACACATACACACACTCATACACATACATACCTATTCATCCATACTCATTCGCCCGGTTGTACCTAGAAAAGACTGTAGACAGAAAAATTAAAAAAAAAAGTCTCATAAAAATTTTTTTGCCGTCATTCAGTCTCACATGATTATAAATTAAGTGCTTGTTTTTGCAATATCTAAAAAGAATATAAAAAAAAGAAATACGAAAGAAAAAAGAAAGAGGGCAATAAACTTGCTGGAAACCATAGTGCCAGAAAGTAATAAAAGTTGTAAAGTATAAAGACGAACGAACACACGAACTCAAAAACAATAGGAGCAACACTAATAAAAATAAAATAGCAACAGCAATAACAAAAAAACAAACAAACACAATAGGAGACAAGGACACATGCATATGGGCACACACACCCATTCACATCCTATGTAAAATAAAATATTACAGAGTTAAATAACAGTAAAACCTAAGGAAACGACAACAAGAAAATATATGTTTCTTCTCAGAAGCAAGTTAACAGCAAATACATATGTACGCTTTTTGTAGCGCCCACTGTTCATTCAAGTTTAACAGCAAACTCTTAATTAAAGAGTTGAAATCTTGTTTTTAAATATATAAAATATATTTTCTATCTACTGTGGCTCCAGTAGCTTTTATTTTTTAAAATTATTTTTCTTTATTAATTCAATTAGAAAAACCCATTTAGTTTAGTAATTTCCATTGTCTTTATTTATTTGTTATCAACATGTAATAAAGAAAAAAAGATTTAAAAGTAAAATTTGCAACAAAGAGTTAAAAGCTTTTAGCAGAAATTTGATGACCGTAAAAATTTAATACATTTAATTGAAATCGTTAAAGCTTAGAAATGTTGCTAAAATATATAATTTCAAAGAAAATAAATTACTATTAATATTAAGTGCATCATGTATCTATGTATGTATGTATATATATTAAATTCATAATAAGTTTCTTAAGTATGTATGTATGAACAAATGAGTGAACAACAGTGGCATAAATTTGGTGTACAACAAAAATAGCAACATCAATATGTTATATTGCCCCATAAATATAGACATACATACATACATACATACATACATACATTCATACATACTTACATACATACATATGTATGTGTGTTTGTATGTCTACTTTTTTTCGGATGTCATTTGTAACTTTATACATATTAATTTCATTCTTTTTCTCATTTGCCTTTTATTTATTTGATTTCTTTTGTAGCAATTTTAGCAGTATGCATAAATTCTTTTTGTTAATCGTTTACTAACTACAAGATGGATCTTCGCAAACAGAAACGTCTTGGACCGGCGCCAATTGCATCGTTTGAAAAATCTTTTGAGGATACAACAACATCATCATTGACTTCATCTACAATTTATGCTACAGCAGTGTCTGCAGCACCATCACCATCACCATCAAAACAAACAACAACGACAATATCGCAATACAGTGCAAATATTAACCTGAGTTCCACTCAGGGCATTGTACATAATGTTGTTGCCAAGACATTTAATGGGGATGATGATGACAATGAAGATGCTGATGCTGCTGTGAAAGAAATGGTAAGCGTAGATAAAATACATATTTACATATTTATACTTACAAACTGCTTTAAATTTAAAAGCAAAATTAATGATTAACAGAAGAAAAACTAAAGAATAATTAAATCAAGCATTTTATAAATGCATTATTTGCGAATTCTTTAAATTTTATTTTAGAGAAATTATCATTTGTTGTATAAACGTAGTTTTACAATGAAATCGGACATGAAATCAATTTGTTTAACACAGCTGAATCGTGCGTCACAAAAGTACTGACGATTCTGAAAATTTTCCATATTTTATTTCAAAAATTCAAAGATATTAATGTGGTGTTTGCACAATACAAACAAATGACTTGAGTAGAAATATTGTATGGGAATCACTCAAAAAACCAAGTGGTTTTCATACAAATTTTCTACTCGAAAAAATTCTTTGTATTATGAAAACCCCACATTAATATGCTGTTTTCACGTGATGAACAAGTGTTTTGAGTCTAAAATTTGTATTAAAAACACTCAGTTTTTTTTTACACTCAAAACACTCGCTCGTCATGTGAAAACAGCACATAAGTTTACACAAAATAATAATACACACTTTGTCTAAAATATAATTATATACATACATATGGATGGCTCTTATAAAATATTTTCTTTAGTCGTTTAATGCAACCGCCAATAGCAAAACGCAGCTGACTTTTCTCAGGGCATAGATTTGTGGAAAATCTTTTTAACGCAATAAAAAACAACACCTGAAGTGAATTGAAAATTTTTCAGACGTTTTTGCACATGTTTTTTACAGATGCAAAGTTTTCTAGGAACCACGCACACAATTTTCTTTAAGTTCTGCTGAGCAGAGCTGTAATAGAATGATTAAAATTTGGGTTTTAATTCAAAATGATTTACAAAAAGTTTAATTGATTAATTTTACACAAAATGTGAATTGAATTAAAACAAGACTGCATTAAAAATTCTTGCATAATATTCAGATCACTAAAAGATTAATTGAATTAAAGTTTGAATGAATTCATTGGTGATTTATGGAAAAGCAATTTTAATTCACTGTTTTACCTGGAATTAGAATCGTCAATCAGAAACACCTTGTAAATTTGAAAAAAAAAAAATACAAACGAAATTATGATTCGCAGATCCTTTCAAAAAGGAATCATTCCTTTACAGCTCTGCTACTGAGCTATTTTTGAAAAATGTAAACTTATTTTACACAAACAAAAAGCCTGTTCTTTTTTAATTTTTTTAAGTTGTAGGAGAGTTGCATGTCTATGTTGGTCTCTTCTGTATGAATTTTATTAGTAGAAAAACTTTTATGTTGAAATTAATCTTGAAATATAATTAATATTTTGTCTGGTGCAGTAAATGTGCAGAAAATAAGTGGTAAATTTTATAAAAATCTTTTTTAAATATTTTACTAAATATTAATGAATTAAATTTTTTGTCGGTTCAATGCATTTCTGTATCGTTCGAATATTTTAATTAAATGATTTCAGTTGAAACTACACAAAAACACAAATTATCTTTTGAATTTGTAACGAGAACAAGCACAAATAAACTTATGAATTTTTAAGTTGAAATGCACATCTTCTAGCACACAAATACATATACTCACATACATACACACAATACATACAGATGTACATGTATGCGAACACGAAAAATCGTATAAAGTAATTTTTGTCAAATACGATCGCATAAGTAGGTATTTAAAGCTGCTCTAATAACCGAGAAAATGCACTCATGAACAAATGTTACAGAGGATGCATACATGCATCATCAAGCAAAAAGCTAATGAATGCATCCATAAAATAGGCCTACAAAAAACCAAAGTCACGTGGCTTTTAAAGTAGTTAACAGCTTAAGGAAAACAGGCCGTTTGAGAGGATTTTTTATTTCTGTAAATATAAAAGGCCACATAACTATAAAGCGCCTACAGTTTTAAAAACTAAATAAAATAAAAAGAATATACATAAGTATGTTTACAGAACAAAAATAAAAAGAGAGAATATGTATAAAAGAATTTTAACATGTGCGTGCTTGCATAAAAGTGTGTCTGATGTCAAAATTTCGTTTTGAAATGTAAACAATGCAAAAACAAATAATAAATATTATAATAAAATCCACATACATATATATCTGTAGGAGAGTACATTTATGATAAATGAGAGCGAAGAGAGTTAAACTAACAGTTATTGAAATAAAATTAGCGGTTTGAAAAAGCTTTATTCGTGTTGCTTAGCGGCGTTTTTTTTTTTATTTGTTTAAACTTTTCTTTCTTTTATACGGGATTGACACGATGACTTTTTACCGTGACTTTTCTAGAGTTTATTGACAAACCGGGTACAAAGGCGATCAAATGGGTAGCACCATAAAAGAGAATTCAAAAATTATTCGGAATTAAATGTCAGGAAAATATTAGGAAAATATTCACTTTCACACGGATGTGAAACTCATAACAGACACGAATAATGCTCTTGTTTTTGTGGATTATTTTGTGAATGATTTTTGTGATAAATGTTTTTTAAATATGATGTTTAAATTGATGTTAATTTATTAAGTACTCGTATACCAAAAGCGCTTAGTGATGTGCATTCTTGAGATGATTCGTAGCAAAGAATGGTGCTTTTTGTATGCACATGAGCATTTGCTTCCAATGTGACTTAAAAAATGTTTAGTAAATCATTTGTACAAATAAATGCATACTAATCACCGTATTTGTTTATATCAAAAATTTTCTTATCTAGATATATTATTGTTTGTAATGAATATATGTATTTTATACACTGTTATTAAGCGTATTAAGTTCCTAACCCTGTCTATTATTATCTCAGTACGATAAAAGCTTTTATTCAAAGCTGCTAAAGCAGCTGGTGAGTGCAATATTTTTAATTAAGACCAAAAGCATACTTTATAGTTCTCAATGTTTAGGGGTTACAAGCTTTAAGGGAATAACATCTAACGACAGTTGATGTTTGTGCTTAAAAGTGTGGATAACTAAAAGTAATAGCGCTATAATGAAATCTTAATATATAATACAAAAGTATATAAGTAAACCTGATTTCTTCTGAAAGAAAAAAATATTTGTAATGTTGGCTTTGGGCTGAAAAGAAGAAAAGATATTTTTCAATTAAAAATATATATAAAAATTAAGAAATAAATTTTTATGTTAATATTTGCAAATTATTAAACTCAAAAAAGCACACAATGATAAAATAACTTAAAAAAACTAAGAAAAAAATTGTTACCTAAATAAAAAAAAAAAAAAAAAAGATTCATCTGCTTTTAAGGGATAAAAGAAATAGCACAGTAGCCTTAAAGGTAAACTTTTTAACGGATATAGAAATTTATTGCAAGAAAAAAATTATATATTCATAACGCTAATAAAAAAGTTGGTTAAAACTTTTCGTTCAAGTTTATTTAAAAGGAAAACTTAAACAGTTCGGTTTTAGTTAAACATATTCCAATAAATAAGCCGTTGAATCGGTTTTAGCGGAAGGTTTAAAATGTATTATAAAGCCTCTAATTCTACACACACATATACATACATACACACACGCCAAAAAAAAAATTTTTTCATAAACTCATCTGCACACTGCTACCAGCAGCATATTAGAGTTGTTAAAACTCTTATTTTATTCTTCTATTTTTATTTTATTTGTTTTAGCATTTTGAGTGTGTACGAGCATGTGTTTGTGTGCCTCTCCTCTCATCTTCAAGGTTTTACATTTTCTATGGTTTGTCAATCTTATGGGTCATGTTGTTGTTATTACATACATATGGATGTATGCACATTTATATTTTATATTCTACATTTTCCCGTTATTTCATTCATGCACATAGTATTTGTATGTATGTATGTATGTATGTACATATGTATATATGTATTTATTTATTTCTGATACTGTTATGTTTGTATGCATATGTTGGTGTGTAGCTTTTTGTTTATGAAAAGAAAGGTATTCACAAACACATACAAACGTACTCGTACATATGTAGTTATAAATGTTCCACTTAGGATTTGACATAACACATTTAAACCTGTCGAATATGAATTTAAAATTTCGGGAACTTGTTGGCGTTGTAAATTATTTTATTGAAATGTTCGAATTTTTGGCAGTTTTAAGGGAAAAAATAAAAATGATATTTTGCAAAAAAAAAACTGTACATACGTACATGCTTATGTATGTATATACGAGTACATAAGTATGTACATATGTATTTTAAGCTCAAGTTTTCATTGGTTGAAGTTTAAAGAAAATTATTTCATGTTTTATACTTCAAACATGATGCAGTTGCCTAAAGCATGTTACAAAAATTAAGGTACAGACTTACTTGAGCTTTATTCTTGGGATTTTCATTAAATTATAACTTGGGATAAATAATTAATTCATAAACAATTCAATATTACTCATACGTAGAAAGGAATAGCTTTGTTTTTTTTATCTAGTCCGGTTAATGCAGACAAATCGATTATTCAATTGATTTCATACTTTCCACTATTTCTAAGATATGTATCTCGATTAATAATGATTTTAATAATAAAACATAAATATTACGTATACGTCAAGCAAAGGTAAATACATTTTGCAAAGTGATAGTGCAGCGGCAACAAATACAAAATACATAATAAAAACCAGGTCTTTCTCATATAAAGTAATTGTTTCTTCTTCTCTTTGCCTTTGATCTTTTAATTTAATTAAATTTATTCTTATTTTTATTTAGCTTAAGATCACTTTTAATTATAAAAAAAATATTAAATCTTTTTATTTGTAAATCGATTAATTAAAAAAAATTGAAGAACAAAAATATTTTGAAATCAACAGTAAATACTACATATCATGTAATAAGCAAAAACAGTTTGCTTTATAAAAATGTTCAAATGTGTACTTGGATATTTGTGTGCAACAAGAGTAGACACGACGTAAACGACTCCCATTGATGACTCGAATTGAAGAACTTTTTATTTATGATTCTCAATTTACTTATTTAGTTGCTGTTAAATTTCAGCATTTTGTTCTTGCCATTCATTATATACGACTACAGTGTCTAATAGAGAGCTTTCTAAATCGTTAGCGGCCAAGTTTGGTAACAAAAATTTTCACTTTAACCGTTGTAGATGGTCTGAAGACATATAAAAAGTATGAATCGTTTTTAACAATATTATCTAGAAATATATCGAATACATTTTTTTTTAAATTTTAAATTTTATTAAGAATTTTCCGATAAAAAAATATACATATGTACATTACAATTTATACATACATACAATTTATTTATTCTTTGATGTAATATAGAGTCTAAAAAAAATTTAAGTCTAAGTAAAATCCAACAGCAAAGAGATTTAATCTTTTGATTTATTATATTTTCCACACTCTTGAATCTATTTGACATTTCTTTTTATCAACATTTTCATGTACGAAAGTAAGCGAATTCATTAATTGCAACACCTTTCTTTAGTCTTGTATGTAAATAAATAGAAGTTGTGTAGAAAAATAGGAGAGCACTTACACACTCATACATATTGAAAGAAAATATAATTTTTTTCTTAAACACTTCTTCTGCTTTGATTAGTACTTTTCTTCCAGACAATAATAAAAGTTTAAACAAAAAACAAGTTTGAAACGTGGGCTTAATTTCATGTTTCTTATCCACCATTCATAAATGAATTGGTAAAACTAGTTTAAAATTAACAAGAGGTCGTATTCATCAAAATCTGTTAGAAAAACTAGAGATACCTATTATACAACCAAAATTAAAAACAGCCAGAAAAAACTTCATCGCCCTGTACGCGGTCGAGTTCTACCTATTAATGACGTTAGTGACGTTCTACCCTATTAATAAGGTCGTGTGATGATTCGGGGACTGCCGAGGTAAGGCTATTGCATAGCATTTTTCATCAACTTATGCAATTATATTATTACGTTTTCTTTAATAACTCCGTTGTTATTCTGGCAATACTGTATGTTAATGAAATCAAAATCAATAGCATACTTTAGGGCGATTTTAATACTTAAAAAAACGAAAGACTTAAGAAACAAACTTAGTGTCAGGTTTTTTCGTTTCAAAAACAAAAGACAGGTTTTTCGTTTCAAAAACAGCAGACTTAAGAAACAAACTTTTCAAAATTTCTTGATTCGGTCGCCTCAAAGCCCGCGATAAAAGCTAATAAATATAATAAAAATAAAAAAAATAAAAAAATAAAATAACCCAACAACCACAAACGAATTATAAATCACTTGTCGCTAGCTTGCCAATATAAGCCTTAAGTTCAGAAAAGTGTTATGAGTAGTATGGTAAAAAGTTTATTAAACAGTTTTTAATAATGAATACTGAACCTTTCGCATAATATTACTTATCTGTAGTACATATACAATAAGCTAAAAAGTCTAATTATGGAAATAGATTTGTAATCATGCTTATATGAAGCTTACATTCATAATAATTTTGTAAGCTGAGGCATAAAAACATTTTGTTTGCTTCAGAACATATAGTGTTTTTTTTTTATTAAAAAAATATATGTATATAAACACTTACAAAACTATAGCGAGAATAAGGATTTTACAATCATATGTGTTTAATTGTTATCTAAACTAACACCCAATTTACACAGTGATTTTTAGTCATGACTAAATATCATGACATTTTTTTGGTAGGCGAGCGGGGTAGAAAAGAAAGAGGGGCAGAAAAATAATCACATTTTCTGTTTTCCATGCATTTTTTTGTATTTCCTTTTACTTTTGTTTCGGTTTTTGTTGTTATGTTTTATTCTTTTTCTACTTTCAAAGAAGATTGAGCGATTATACGCTAAAAACTCAACATTTCAAGAGAAATTAAGCATGCTTAAAAATCATAGTACATATAAATGCTAGAGGATATACGAAGATACTTTCAAAGATAAGATGAAAAAACTCATGAATTTTTAATCACCGTGTAAATTGGGTGTAAGTGTATATAACATATGTTATTGTATAAAGTATGTATTGTCATACGAGTATAAAGCATTTTTAAAACACTATTGGCATTTTATTTTGAAATAAGCTTATTGTATAATTTAGTTAAATTTGACTTATGGCATGTTTTGTTTCGAATGTTCAATACAGTATATTCACACACACATATTTACACACAAGTTTGTTAGTTGTTATTGTTTTCTTATTCTGCCTGCTGCTTTATTATAAAGCTTTTTATTCCTTTTTATGTTTTTAATTTGATTTAATTATTTTGCAGATGGATATGAATGATAGTGCAATAAAATGTAAAAAATCCATAACAACGAAGACACTTGCAAATATGCCAACAGATACAATTAATAGTGTTGCGGGTGATAGCAGTGGTGCGGATATTAAGCATAAGGATATCAACAACTCTAGAAATGTAACCATAATTAGCACAATAAAAAGAGCGCCTCCTTTAAAAAACACTTCTACATCGCACTCAAACACCAGTTATGGCAGTAGTGCCGGTGGTGTTGCCGATGCAGCCGCCTCGTTAAGAGCAGCTGCAACATTGTGCACGCCCTCAACACCACGCATTGAATTTAGCCGTGCTTCGTCCTCTTCGCACCATGAGGAAGATAGTCGTGACAGCAGTCCGGATAATGTTTTTGAACAGGTAAAACTATGAATTATTTTCGTATACTCACATTTGTGTATGTACCTACATGCATACATATGGAACAGTTTAGAGTTGTTGTAGTTGCAATTATACAATAGTATCTAGTCTTTTTTTTGTTTTGTTTTGAGGAATTGTAAAATTGGCCACACTGCATTTTAGACACTTACAAAATTTATTGCATGTCATTCGCATTCATTTATGACAGCAGAACAGTAAATCAAAAATTACACATTTATTTAACACATTTCAGTTTGTTATGTTATAGTTGTCTTCAATTCTCTCAGTGAACTAAACTTTCCTATAAGATTGTAAATTTACACATGGAAATATTTCATGAATCATGAAGCTTTATTTTATTAACTTTTTATAAGAGTAAAAAAGGAAATGGGCTAAAGAAAATTTCATTGTGTAAACTTAGTCTAATTTATTTATTTTATTGGTATCTATGTGTGTATGCGTGAGTGTGTGTTCTTAACACACATCTATACATATAATTTTATGTTTTTATCTCACGATTGATGTATGCACATGTATGTACGAGTATGTATGTATTTGTGCCTAAGTAGGTCTGTAACAAATCAATTCTCACTCAGCACTTTCACTTTCTGTTGTTTAATTTTCTATGTGTTTTTTTTACAAATTTTGTTTTCTTTTACTCGTACTAATATTAACCCAGTTAATTTAGAAATCCTATAATTTCATACAACCACTTCCCCCGCTCAATGGTGTCAACAATACAAACAACCATTCAGCCAAACACTCTCAGGGACAGGCCAACATTTTTACTCGTCTATTGTTTGTCATTATTCTTCTTCTTCTAAATAAAATTATATGCCTAAAAAGAAAATCTAAATAACATTAAGTTTATGAATAGAAGGTTTTAACTGAAAAGAACTAAATTAAAATATTGAAGATGTGAAAATAAAATCCACTGGAGGTAAAAATGGTATTAAAACTACAAAAAAAAAAACCTCAATTGAAATTTTAGCTTTGGCAACTATTTTCCCATCATCTAATGAATTTCAGTTTTAGAGATTTTTAGGGCTAAGAAATTATTTTCCATTTGATTTCTTTTTTATTGCATATTGGCGATTTTTTTTCAATAAAAATACATGCATATGTATGTAAAGAAATATGTTTAAATACATCCATTTGATAAAAAAAGTGCAACAAAATTGATTAAATTGTCAACAGTAAAGTAAAATCATGCACATATTAATGCAAAAAAAAATACCATTTAAAAACCCCCTGAGTACATGATTGTACAAACACGTATGTATGTGTGTGTGTAAGTATATCTTGTGAAGTGTTTTTAGTTTTGGCGTACGAAAAATTTCCCCCAAAGTTGACACTTTCATTGCGAAAAAAAAACCAAAATAGAGATTGACAAAAATGAAATGAACGACATAAAAGAAAACAAACACTTGTGACACAATTGCATTGATTGACATTTCTTATTTGTTGTTCTTGTAGTAGTGGCACTTTAAAGTTTAAACAAAAGCAGTTTTAGAAAATTAAGTTTTAGTTGTTCTCTCTTGCACCATTCTTTAGTAAACGTTAATGAATATTAAAACAAAAAACAAAATACATACTAGATAATGAAAAAGTTGTAAAATTTAATTTTAACATAAAACTTTTTTTGTGTATTTTTCTCGTTTATTTTTTTTTTCTAATTATTTTTGTTTTGTATGTACCAAATTGTTGGATGGCTTATTTTTATTTTCGTTTTCCTAACAAATTTTCCTATTTTATTTTATACAACAAACACAAAAATGGGTTTGTTTGCAAATTATTATTATTTCGCCCCCGCCCCCACCCCACGCATTGATGTTGTTATTTTTATGTATGATACGACAAAAAAAAAACAAATTGATTAAAAAAAAATGTGGAAACAAAACAAAAACTAATTATGAAAAGGTGGGCACTGGCACCCTACAGGAAACAATGGATATGGGATTTCGTGAAGAAGGTGCATTGGAATTGCGTAGCTCAACTGAGGAATTATATTTCATGGATCCTACACAAAAAAAGGAAGAGGAAACTAAAATGCAGACACAGCAGCAACCACAGCAACAACAATTTCAAGTGAGTGATATAATAAAAAAAATATATATTTCTTATTAGTGTTGCACCGACCACTTTTCTATGGTCTTGACATGGTATGAACTTAATTTGTCTTCAGAGGAAGTACTTTAAAAATAATATTTATTTTGAATAGGCTTGGAACTGCTCAATTTTCAAATCATAATGTTAAATTGTCACGAAAACTCGAATGTGAGAAGTGACACTTTGCTATTTTCTCATTTGTAATGTTGCTTTTCCACAATAACTAAATACTAGTGTGTACGAACGGTCGACCCAATCGACCATATTCTAGTCATAGAAAGAAATATCATAAAAAATCTCTTATAAAACAGTCATACAACAACCAAAACTACAATTATTTAATGAAACATTTGTTTGAATTTACAAAAATTAAAAATAAAAAAAGAAGAAAAGATGTCTTGTTGTTGGGTTATAGATCCCAAAATACCGAACCCATAAAAACCCATAATACCTCGTTCACTTCTGTGAAAAAATTTCTTTTTATTTGGTAGAAGTCTTGTAAAATTCCGTTGTATAATAGATGTTTGAAGGGCAGCACAAAATAAGCAATTGCCTATTAATTATATATGTAGATACTCGTAAGTATGGACTTGCAAAGAAATATTTATTTTGTATGGGCGTGGCAGTTTCCAAATTTATAATCATAAAGCATATTGTACATATTGTATTGCTACAGAAAATCGATGCGTGTGCAAAGTTTTTACAAGAATCGGTATTCAACGCAAGTCGGTTAAAAAGTGTCGAAGGATTGAATGTTTCATATCCTATCTTGCATTTTATGACTGTCTGTCTTGTCTGTCTGTCCGTGTTTCAATCCCTATAAATAAATTTGCACAATGATTTTGTTATTTAAAACAATATCATCTATTATGAGTAAAAAAAATTTCACTTTGAAATCACTTTATTTTAATTTAAGTTTTTAAAACTTGTTCAATAACCAGGGAAAACTCTTCATGCCACACAACATATTAAAAATCAACTTTTTTACTATTCAAGTTAAAACAAAAACCAATAGAAAAAATGTGTATTCAGTGTGTTTTAACAAAAATTTACAGGAAAAAAAACCTTGAGCTAGTGGGAATATATCCAAACTTAATTGAAAAGTCTTTTAAGCAAAAGAAAAAAATGCATTGAGTTTACAGAACCTGCAACAAAATATATAAGTACATATATAATTATATTATCACTGGCTTTTACTTATTACTCTGGGCTTTCATTCTCGCCCTCCCTCTCTCTCTCTTTCTCTCACCCACTTTCCGTTATAGTAAGCATTATAAATCAACAGTACATTTAGTGCAAGAAAAAAAGTGTAGAATGTAACAATAACATACACAGACACAAAGTGTTGAGTAGAACACGAAAAACAAACAAAAAAATGTAAGGTGTTGCATTAAAACCACTACTGGGGGAGTCAGTATGAAAATTTTAATGTAAACTTTTTATAAGTACATTTCAAAACCACACACGTATGTATGTACTTGTAAAAAAAATATGTGACATAAAGCAAATTTCTTCTTCAGCAAAAATTTATTTTGTGAAAATGAAAAGTTAAAAGATTTCATTGCATACAGTATGTAAAGAAGTTCCTGGCAAAACGAAAAAATAAATAAGAAATAATTCCCATAGAATTAATTTCCATAGAGTGTTAAAAAACTCGTTAAGATCCATTTAAATTATGCCGATTTAAATACTAAATTCAAAAATCGATGCTGTTTTGGCACAAGTTGCCGATCATAGTTTGCGGAGAGCAAAGCGTGCGTATTGATCAAGTTGACGCTAATTTAATATGCCTGAACCGCATGATCAAAAATTATATATGTATGTAGTATATAGAAAAACAAAAATATCTGCACATATGGGTATGTACCACCAAGTATGGCCATTTTTTCCTTTTGCTCCAAAAAAACATAGAAAATTTACCAACTCGTATTGATGTTGCTTTTTCTCTCTCTCTCTCTTTCTGACTTGATATTCTTTTCCATACGTATACTTAATTTTTTAATGATTTTTCTACCATTTTGTAGAAGAAAATTCAGATGCCCAATTCACAAGCCTAGTTGTATCGTTTATTGTTGTATGTGAAAAGACAATTTCAAACAAAATTTCTCAAAACAAAAACAATTTTAGAACAATTTGTTTTTGTTGACAGAATTTTTGTTTGAAATTTTCTTTTCATATACAACAATAAGCGATACAACCAGGCTTGTGAATTGGGCAAGAGTTATTACATGCTATTTTATTAAGCTTTTGCATAAATTTTTTCGCGGGCTTTGGCGACTAAATCAAGAAATTCCGTAACGAAAAAACCTAACACTAAATTTGTATCTTAAGTCTTAAGTCTTTTGTTTTTTTAAGTATTTAAATCGCCCAATGTATGTTAACCCCTAAAGTATGCTATTGATTTTGATTTCATTAATATTCAGTATTGCCAGAATAACAACCGAGTTATTAAACAAAACGTAATAAAATACATAATTGCATAAGTTGATAAAAAATGCTATGCAATAGCTTTACCGCGGCAGTCCCCGAGTGCCACATGTCTTTTTTTAATTTAAATGTGTATCAGAGAAAATGTGCAAGTTATATGTATTCTTCCGATATGATTTTCTTAAATTTAGAAGGATTTTCCGTCAGCCGATTTCAAATTTGTTTTTTAATCATAACGATTGCGGTTATGTGTAATTTTCAGGACATAGTGACGAATTTTTTATTCTAGGACCTCCATTTCTCCTTTAGAACCAAATTGTATTAAATTCGAACAATACACTAAGAATCCGTTGCTATAAAATTGTGAAACATTTTCTTACGAAACTTTATATAGAAGATGTGATCTTATGCCGCCATCCCCTTAAGGATGCCTTAGTGCAGCTTTAGAGTTGTTGGAACCGTAAATGTTTTCAAGCATGGTGGTAAGGATCTACTGGTCGGTTGAACCAATGAACTGAGCATATATGTACGAGAAAAGCTAAGCTTAACAAATAAATTATTTTTGGAAAATATTTATTCTTGAGTAAGGTGCTGTGCACATATTACGTAACGCTCTAAGGGGGGGTTTAAAGATTTGTTACGGATTGGAAATTTTGCACTGAAAAATTATTAAAATGCGTTATGGAGGGGTGGGGTGGGGGGGTGGTATAAAATCTCTGAAAACAGCAATACGTAATACGTGCACAGCCCCTAATTACTGAAATAAAATGTTATATTTTGAAATCGTAAATGTCAAAGTATATTTATACAAGTACATGCAAGAGCACTGCTGATCGTGTTTTTTATACATATTTTCATTCACTATTCTCAACATTTTTTATTTTCTTTTCTACACAATTTTCTTTAAGCTCTGCTGGGCAGAATGATTAAAATTTACTTTTAGTTCAAAATGATTTACAAAAAGTTTAATTGATTAATTTTACACAAAATCTGAATTTAATTTAAACACGAATGCATTCCTCATTAATTAAAAATTCTCGCATGCATTCACATCTCTAAAAAAGATTAATTGAATTGAATTTTGAGTGAATTTATTGGTGATTTAAAGAAAAGAAATTTTTTTATTTCACTGTTTTCACTAAAATTAGGATCATTATTAAAAAACTCTTGAATGTATGAAAAAATTTTCAAAAGAATTTATGATTCGTAGATTCTTTCAAAAAGGCATCATTCCTTTACAGCTCTGCTACTGAGCTATTTTTGACAATTGTAAATTTATTTTACACAAACAAAAGGCCTGTTGTTTTTTTATTTTTTATGTTCTTGCCGAGATGCATATGTATACTTGATGTTGATATACTACTTTGGTAAATGTATTGCTATTTAATTGTAAATATGTAAATACATATTCATATGTACATATGTATATGGAAGTATGATTGTATCGGCAGCAAAAGTGACATTTTGTTAGTAAATATAAAAAAGGAACGCTCCCCCATTTATTTGGCTGTTTACAGATCCAAGTAAAATTTCCGTCATTGGGCTATGAATAAGTGCATGTAAATATCTATGTATGTATGTGTGTGGTAATATCCTTATGACATAGTTTGAAAATAAAAAGAACGGAAAGGAACAACATACGAAATTTAAGTGTAAAGTCAATTGCCAAATTTATTATATTCCCATTCCAATCTTGCTCAAAATGTTTTCTCGCTCACTCCCTCTATCTCTCTCAGTTGGTGTATTTTTTTTTTTGCTATAAACATTCATTGATTTTTAAGTTTTCGCATAGAGTAACATGAAAACAAAAAAAAAATTGTAATAGAATAAAAAAAAACTGTTGCTATTGTGGGGGAGAACAAGAATCATGAAATGAAGAAATCAATGAATGTTAAAATGTTATTAAATGATTGGCAAACAGACAAGATGACAGAGTAAACAAAACAAAAAAAAAAAAAAGATTGACAGAAATTGATTCATTTAGTTTTTGAAAAACTTATTGATGTTTCAATTTATAAGACTCAATAAATAATATGTATGTACATATGTAATTATATTAAAAAAAAAATTGTTTTTGAACAAACAATTTAAAAGGATTGCATGCATGCATGTACGTAAATAGAATAGATATCAACAATAATGTGAAGGAAGCAGAATAGTTATTTAGGATGAAATATTTGCAGGATTGCAAAAAACAAACAAAATTATATATGTACATAAATTTTGATCACTATTTTTATAAAATTTTAATAAGTGACCTAAAGCTTAATTAAAATAGATCAATATACATATTATAAAGAGGTCGAAAAAATTAAACGAATTTCTTACATACATATGTATGTATGTATGTATGTAATACTATGTATGTATGCATTAATATATAAATATTAATATAAGTATGATTATTATTTTTATTCCTGCCCAAACTCTAATTTATTCATCATACGCCCTAGAAAATTAAAGATTTTATTACTGAATGAAAAAAAAACAGCATTAATAAAGTTCTTCTTCAATATGTATAATTTATACCCACTTCAATTCTTTTTCAAACATTTTAAATGTAGTTCTAAACAAAATTTAATTTCTCTTCTGTCATATTATACTTATCTGTCAACTGACCTGTTTAGAACATTATTATAAAATACAACTTTTGTCACACATTTACTAAAAGGGTTTAATCTGCCAACTACAGTTTCTTTTAGTTTTGTTTCATTTTCATTTGTACATTTTTATATCATTCATTCTCTGTTTGGAAAAAGTCGAGAACTACATTTGCTTGTGCTATTTTAAGTTAATGGAAACCGGCAAAAACAAGAGCCAACAACCATACCAAAATGAAAAACAAAAAAAAAACAAAGGATATAATGTGACAAACTATACAAAAAAAAAAGGCAGCAACACACACACATAAAAACCAGGCCAGTTATAAGTGTGTGAATTTATGTAGGCCTGCTAGTATGTATGGGTTTCTTTCTTGTGTGTTTAAGTTTTAGAAAAACAAAAAAAAAACACATTGAAATAAATCAGATTTTTAACTTGTTGCATAAGTTATAAGTTTTTGTCACAGACACACACAACACAATAGGGTAGCTCTTGAAAAAAGAATTAATTCTCGGTATAACCCTCTTAAAATAAATATCTACTACACAAGTTGGATTGTTTAAGCAGTTTAGAAATGGCTATAGAACTTAATCACTTTTTTTCACCCAAACAAGAAGGAGGCAACCTAATATTCACCTACATTCTAGAAAAAATTAATATGCGAACATACATACATATGTACAAATACAAATGTGTGTCTATGCCAAAGTGCCATCTATCCTAATTAATAAACAAAATAGTATGGCAATATTTTTATTTATGTGTAACTATTAGGGGCAGCACAAAAAAGTCTACTTGAATTTTGTATATATCGCTGGATAACATAGAAAAGGCGTGTCACGAATTGATAAATTGCAAAAGCTGATGATAAATTTAGTAAAACATAATCGAAGAATCTTTCGATTTACGAGCCTTGATTTGTTCAAAAGGATTTTATACAACGAAACTTTGACGTTTTGTATACGCCTGTTATACGAGTATTCTCGCATATCTACATATCGATCGATGGCTTAATATTTTTTTTTTTCAAAATCGGTTTTTTTACATTTTCTGGTAGACAATAATCAAATACACCTCCCTTAAAAACTTCAGTTTCCTATGTTGACGAATGACAGATTTAAAGTAATTAAAAAAATCCCTAACTGATTTAAAAAAAAAAAATAAAATAGAATTGGAATTTGCTCGCAGTTTTAATAAAAATCTGCTTCAGAAAAAAAAAATATGTACATATATTATATTTTGAGATTTTATTGAGTTTTTTCCTTCATCTGTAAAGTAGCTAAAAGTTGAGATACGACCTTTCTATATTAAGCCATCGATATGTATGTATGTATGTACATCCATGCATTTACATATGTATAATAAAACAGTAATTGATAAACGTAAACCTTTAGTAACTCTTATTTAAAAATATAGAAAAATATAAAATTTATCAAAAACAACAGAAAAAAAAAAAACAGAAATGCACATGTATAAAATAAAAATATACAAGATCTGCAAAAAAAAAAAATAAATTGAAGGAGTTTTCTTCATTTATTGTATTAAAAATCTCCCATTGTGTTCAAACAAAAAAAAAATAATTAACAGTAGTCAACATTCAAACAATGTCAACATTACTGACATTTCCTATGTTTAAATTAATACATACATACGTACATACATTTATACATTCATACAATGCAATAATGGGCATGCGTACATATGTACATATAGTGTGTATGTATTTTTAAATAATAAGAAAGAAGTATTCATTAAATCCTAAACACAACATTTTATACACTTAACATAGTAACTGCTTATAAACACACATATATATTCATATATGTGTACATACATGCTTATGAACATGTATTCATACATATATTATTAGCTGTGTAATAATGTAACATGGCACATGCAAAAGTTAACAGTAAACAAAATAAAAGAAAATAAAACTTTAACAAAGTCAAAAGAAGAGAGAATGTGGGCTATCATTGATACTCAGAGTATTACATTAGAATTCCGTTAGCTAAAAAACACCGAACAAAATATATGGAAAATAATGATATAATTACAACTTTAACAATTTTATAAAAAAATCAATTAAAAAAAAAGTTTTCGTTCAAAAATCCTTTGAGTCTACTAATATTTCAAATTTTAATAGTTAAACAACTTTTAAATACATACATAATACATATATTTTCTTTTCATACAGACCAAACGTGCCTCACCGCACTTATTGAAAATGGAAGATCATCAAACCTATTTACAACAACACCAGCGCAAAGACTCTGCTAGCTCTGAGGTGGCTGCCTTACTTTGTATTTCCGGACGTACTAGCCGCATTTCCAGCGTCGGCAGCCAAGGCTCAGCTGTAAGTCGCCTATCTGCAGTTTCAGGTATTTCACGTTCTCCTTCGCCGCATCGCATGCTGCTAGAGACATCATTTTGTGGACCGAAACCAGTCAACAGCTTGGTAGACGGTTCAGTGGGTGCCGTTGTTGAAGATCCAACTGCGGCTTTATTGGAACAAGTTCTTCTAGCACGTACCCATGATACAACCCAGGCTATATTAGCTGAGGGAATAAAAGTAGAATCGTCTCCCAAGAAGAAGCCACCCACTTCTCTAACAAATGGCGATACCAAGCTGACTGTCAAAATAAAAACACAAAATCGTCCGGATAAAGGAGCCATACACAAAAGCACAATGGGTGATCAACGTAAAGCCATCAAAAGTCCAGGTCAAATGATAGTAGGAAAAACGCCTAGCGGTACAGAATATATACGTATTAATCTTAAGCCCGATTTTATGTACGATGACAAAGGTATTGCCTCGAATGAGAAAGTGGTAGAGGCAACCGATTCTTTGCAGCCTGTTTCTTCTACACGCTCGCAAAACAAACCTTCCTCTTTAACATTAACGCATAAAACGAAGGTTGAAAATCTTTTGACGCCTACAGCTAGTCCCAAAACTACACGTAAGGGAGAGGTTAGCCGTTCGCCCTCACCCGCTGCTGGTTCTGTATCCCGAAAATCTTCATTTAGTTCTTTGTTTCGTTTTGGCGGTGGCAAAGATTCCCCCGATTCTCCACGAGATCGTTCAAGACCTCGTAGCAAAAGCAAAGAACGAGGCACAACCCCTCAGTCTCAAAGTGCTACACCCAATAAGCAGAAATCAATTTTAGCCATATTTAAAACGGGAAAACGTGGTAGCTCTGCTGGAGGGGAAAACTCAAAAACTTCAAAGGCATCTTCTCCTACAGATAATCATGAAATGCAACAGCTGCAGTCCCGAAGTAAGTCGCAAACACCGATCATTACTGCCTCTGGCTCAAGGCCAAATAGTCGCCTAAAATATTATGAAGATGCTGTCGAAGGTTATATTCACATTCCGCTACACACTCCACCGGAAGAAAAAGAGACACGCAAATTACTCCAAAGCATACAACAGCTTAATGCTGAACCAGTAAGACCCCAGGCTACAGCAATAACAATGAGTGATTTAGAATCAGCCGTAAAAAAATTAAAACCGGTAGCGGCACGCAAGAATTCCGACTCCGAAACAGCAGGAATAAGCAGCCAACGTACTCATCCTTTTGCCCTTAAACGCATCGAAAATCTCGATGCTATACATTCTATACCACAAGAAGACAACAAGGAAATCAATTGGAGCTTGGAAGTGAATCGGCACAGTTCACAAGATTCCCAAGAAACCGTCGGCTCTGGAGAAAGTTATGTCAGTGCTATAAAAGTTTCCGCACAACGATCTCAATTAGCAGATGTTAAAGAGCATTCTATCAACGAAAATGGCATAGAAGCAGAGGCTGAAATACATCGCCTTCCTTCGCAGGAAAGTACTACTAGTGCCGTTGAGGTTAGAGTGGTGGAAACAAAGGCCACTATCAACACATCATCCATAGCAGATGAAGCAGCGGCCAAGGCGAGAAGAAAACTAATGTTTGCCACCCGAATAGGCTCAGGCAGTGAGGAGCAAATCTTCGCCACACAATTTAGTATATCGAAAACTGAAAGTATTTCCAGTCATATGTCCGAGCAAAATCAGGATACTTTATCGGAATCAGCAACGGAAAATCTACGTCGACAGAATACCGTAATAAAAAGGTCTCCCGAAGATATATTAGAGGCATCAGCTTTAGAGAAAATGGATTCATGTAAAGAACAAATCTTAGGTACACCACAAATCGAAGATCAAAGTGTAAATTTTCGCCAATCAGACACTAAAGATTCCTTAAAAAGAGAAGAGACCATGGAAAAGCCAGTAAGTATAAATAAAAGGCCAATAATCAGCTTAGAAGATGAAAAATTAAAGCCATTGCCTCCCAACCAACCGCCAGTACTTCTGAGGAAAAAACCTTCCGCAGCATCTGCAGCAGCAGAAGAAAAACACAAATACCATTCACGCTCAACTTCGGAAGATGACAACGAAGTAGCCACGGCCAACCATAGACACTCTAGGTATTTGGAAAACTTTGATGTCCGCAAAAAATATCATGAAAATGTGCAAGGTGTGCCAAGGAAACCACGCGAACAAAGCGGGGGTGCCCCAGAAATTTACCCACCAGAAAATGAGCAATATCAACGTAAAGGAAAACCAAAGCTGCCTCAACCCCCGCCACCATCCACAGAACCCTCTCCACTGCACACACCTTCTCCTTCAGTATTAGAAGCCACGTCATCACCAACTTCTAGCCACCATAAAAGTGAACCACACTCTCACTCTCAATCACCGGTAGATAAAGCAAGACAAACTCCTCCAAAGCCACCCAGGACTTCTACACCCACAAGACGTTTTGAAGTAGAATTGCCAACTAGCAAGCCGAATACAACAGTGACATCAACAAGCAGCACTCAGCATACCATAAAGAAATACCACACTCATGTAGACAGATCGTCGGCTTTCTCAACTGACGAACCAATGGAGTCTTCTGAGAGTGAACGTGATTCTGATTTGGCGGCTTTAGAATCAAAACGAAGACATTTAGCCTTAAATGTTGGCTGTATTGAAGAGAGTACCGGTCTAGTGTCACAAGATTCCTTTGACGACGAGCTTCCTTATATACCTACCACTTTGCCTGAGGAGAAAGCCCAGGGTATTCCACTTATACCCATGAAGGAGAGAATTAATATGGAAGTTAAAACTTGTCCCTTAGACAGACCACGTTCTACCACTCCGCTTAATCCCTCACACTTGGAAGAATATATTGGAGGAGGCGTAGCAGTGAATACACCAGAATCGCCTTTTGAATTTATCGGCTCGGCACCAGTAAGAGGAGAGAAATTGCGCATAAGTCTACCGAGAAAAGACTCAAAGAAGGAAGTTCAAAGTTCAAAGTCACCACGAAGAGTTTCGAATGCCAGTGGCAAGTCCTGGTTCGAGTTCGCTGAAGAGGGTCTTAGAGCCACCGCACACTTAGAACGTAAGGATTCGAACAAACAACTGTTGCAACAGCAAAAACCACCACCTCCTCCCCCTTTAACTACAAAAATGTCCCAAAAACATATTGAAACTGTGGATTCGAAACCAAAGGCAAGTGCTGTCAGCAAACCGCCGGTAACTACACCCAAAGCTTCAACGCAAAGAAAGCTATCTGGCCATTGGATTGATTTTGAAAATATACCCGAGAAAAGAAAACCTCCCAAAAAAATAACCACATTGCCCAGAGATAGTGGAAGCACACAGCAGCAAACCCATGTACGCTCCTCCCAAGGAAAGACCTTGCCCACAGCTAGCTGTACAAGGCCAAATAGCACATTCTCACATCACAAGAACATACATCAACAACAGCCGGATGTTACAGCTTCCATAATATCTGCAGCAGACGGTTGCTTGCCACATTATAACTATGTAAATCCGGAAGACTGTCAATGCGAGTGTCATGAATCGAAAATCAAAGAGGCGCAATCAACATTAACAACCGAAACCTGCACAACTACAACGGCGGCAGCAATAACATCACCTGGAATCAACAATAATAACACTACAACACAAGCTGTAGATCTATTGCCAAAGGGTGAAGACATGCTTCCGCTATTAAGCCAAGATTCCCATGAAGGTGTTGAACCGAGGTAAGCTAACGAAAGGGATTAGTAATACGCAACATATGTAACTTAACATAAATTCATTTGTGCTTTAGTGACTCTTCTAGGGAATATAGTTGTTACACAGACGATGAATTCGATTTGCCTACACGCAGCTCTAGTCGTTCTAAAAGCAGTTCTTCAAGAGTAAGTACTTGAAAGATATTATTTTAGCTAATTAATAATTATGTTATATTTTTTTTTTTTTCAGTTGGATGAGTTCCCGCGGCGTGATACCGCCCAAAGTACCAGAAATAAGAAATTTCCTGATAAATAAAAGTAAGTTGAATTTTTTCAGTTTTTACTAATATTTTACAATCGTATGGAAAATAAATTTAATTAAGTTGTTAAACGATTTCCAGATTAATTAGCATTAAATTAATATGGTTAAGACACATTCAAATATATAAAGTTAATTTAATTTTCAAACCAGTTTCTGATTTCCTATTTAAATTTGCATTTAGTTAATTTTCACTGCGATAAAATATGACAACAAACATCATGAAATATCGCAAAAACCCCATATATTTACAAAAAATAGCTGTTTAATAAAAACACAAAAATCAAAAAATATTTCTTCCTTCAGGCCAGAAATAAAAATCTATCAAATATTAAAATCGTCGTAAAAAAATATGAATTAAAAAAAAAAATTGAAATTACTACGGACTGCTTTTTATTATTAATATTTGTTGATATTTAACAGGCTAAAGTTCGAAAATTTAATAATCAGAGTAATATTAGAACAATATTTGTCTATTCAGCCGTGTAGTTGAAATCTAAAGGGATGTTTAGATATTAAATTTTTCCCTTTTTGCTTGCCTTCTAATATTTCTCTGATTATTAAATTCACGAACTTTAGCCTGCTAAATATCAACAAATATTAATGAAAAAAACTGTTTAAAACTTTTAAAGCATGGTGGTAAAGATCTAGTGATTAGTTTGTATTTAGCAACCAATGAAATTTATCATACAGATTAACTAATTCATAAAAAATAAATAATTTTTTTAAATTATAAAAAAGGAATGTAAAAATGAAATTGTTTTGTCAGAGTATACAAAGAACAAGCATTGAAATGTTCGTTATTGCTGATCACCATACATATGTACATATGTAACTTTAATTGAAATTTTAAAAAAAAATTTAAGATTCTTTAATGAAAACATATAAATACGAAATCAAAAACTGGTAATTAATTGAATACTATCCATTCGCCCGCCAATGAGTTCGTTTAAGTTTTTTTATTTTCATTTTAATTTACAAACTTTATGAGTTTTAAATCTATTTATATTTGATTTTTTTTCTTTTTTTATTTCAAATTATGTATTTGTTACTTGTTTTAAAACAGTCTAGTCTATGTGATTACAGCTTTGCAATTTATTTCTGTAATATTTCATATCTGTTTAAAGAAAGCGGAAACGCAAGCGGTGCATCACTGTTCTAGAAATATCTTTTCATATGGCAACACTAGTTGTAAAATAAACAAATATTTACTTTCTAGAACTCTAGAAAACTCTCAAGGTGGAGGTACATAACACGCGGTTTAGCGTCAACGCATTCTATGCATTGTACGCTTTTCTTAATTTTAAGTTACTTAGGAAGCGTTTTGTGCAGCAAAATAACCCTCAAATATAAAAAAAATGTATACATTTGCATTCAATACTCTCACTTTAATTTAAAATTGCGTGCAACAAAGTTGCCTACTGTAAATACGGTATAAGCAGAGTTGCCATGTTGGTGCTTTTCGGGTTTTTTTAGTGCTTTTTTACTCAAGAAATACCCGAAATTTTGTTAAATACCCGTTTTTTAAATGCGGGTATTTATAGTGATTTTAAAAATTTCGCACAGTGCTTTTAAGTGCGTTTTAAATAATCAAAATTTTTGGCTTCGAACTATTTTCCTACTATTCTTTAAACACACCTAATACTTTTTATCCAACCGCATATTATTGGCATCTACATATATTTTGATTAGTACTCCCAAACTGTTGAGAGTTTGAATTCTAGAATTTCTCAAGCATCTTTATTTAATTAGTGCAGAAAATTTCATGATTTATTTGCTTAGCAATGATTTTACTTTTAATATACATATCCGTTGATTTGTTTGTTCTGCAAATTTAAGCAAGAAAGTGCCTTGTTTATTATAAAGCTGAACAGTAATTAAAACTAACTGCCTAACCCACGATATCGAACGATGTCGATCGCTTGATTTTTAGACGTAAAAAATCCATCTTGCGTTCCACCAATAACCGATTTTATTTAACTTATTAATTGTTTACTAGATGAAAAGCTAAACAAATAAATAAAATTGGTTTTTAGTGGATCGCAAGATAGATTTTTTACGTCTAAAAATCAAGCGATCGACATCGTTCGATATCGTGGGTTAGGCAGTAAGTTCTTCATTGATTTTATCATCTAACAATGGATTTCCTTAGATGGAAAAACAAATATATAGGAAACCTTGGGAGAACAATGCAGCTGTTAGACCAGCAAAAGATGAACTAAAAGCGTATTGTATTTGTTGTAATTGTGAAATAAATGCACGATAAAAGCGATTTACTCCGACAAAGTCGCACAAAAAACATGAAAAAGCAATAGATCCAAATGCAAGTTTTTTTCAGACAGCCAAGGCTGTCTTTTGTTCCACCAGACCCAAAACAAAATTAGGTTAGTGCTTTTGTACCCGAAATTTTTTTTATTTTTATCCTATTTCCATGGGCTCACAGTGCTTTTGATGTTGCAAGAGTTGGCATCACTGGGTATAAGTTCGCCAGAAATAGATATTTTTCGGTATTTCTTACATTTAGCTTTTCTGTTTGTTTTTCATGAACTTTTTAACGGAGTTTCTCATATAAATTTTCATTTTTAAAAATTAAAATAGGTTTAATTTAATTTTATTTTCACAATCGCTATAATTGAGTTTATTTTCTAAAAAAAATCATTGTATATGGCAGCACTACTTACTTATTGTAAAAAATAATGGGAATTGATTACACTGTTATTAGATGCATTTTTTTTATAAATTTTAGGATTAAATTTTATTAAATTGAAATAATTTCAATTACGAAATATGAAATAAACAAACAATTGAATAAATTTTGTTAAAACAACTAAACTGCCAGACATTTTTGGTACATACAAAAACACTAACAATACTAACTAATACATGTAACTCATATTTATTCCTTATAAAAAAAACAACAAACAAATACCTTACAAATATAACAACTATAGCAATACATTTTCTAAATGCATTATTACATGCATACAAAAATATAGCTACTATTACAATACCAGTACTAACTACATACATACATATACTTACATACTACATTGCATAACACAAAATTTAGACTTTTATTAAATACATACTTAAAAATTATTTGAAAAAAAGAAATAATAATGACATAAAAACAATATTCAGCAAAATCCATAGATGTATTTGAAATGAAATATACAAAATAAATACCAAAATCAATTTTTTTATAAGTGTGTTTGACTCGAAACTAATAAAACCAAACCCCCATTTATCCATCGTTTTTTTATAAATCGATTTAAAAAACTTTTTTATTCATACAAATATATTAAATGCTCATTTAATAAAATCTTAGATAGACTAAAATGGATTTAACTCGAATAAAAAAAAAAAAACATAAATAATGCAGCAGTCAATCATTAAGTAAAAAAAATATAATAATATATTAACAAAATCTGTTCACAAATACAAAATGTATTAAGATAGAAAATAATTCTTGCAAAACGAACATAGTCCAAAACATACCCAAAGTAAAATAATCTAAAATATATTCATTAACAGTGTCCCAAATCGTCGTGTTAATAATGCAGCTATAAGTTATGAAACAAACGAAGTGATAACCTCAACAGTTTTCCTAAAATCGGCTAAAAATAATTGAATTTTTTTATATTTTGTCCGTCCGTTTATATGTATGTCACTGTGTTTTGGGCTGGGTAATTTAGCAAGAAATATTTGTTCTGTTTTTTATGTTTGTTCACCAAGAACTCAAATTGTTAAAAAAAAATAATTATTTTGAAATTTGAGACACCATTGCAAAGAATTTTATAAGCAAAAAAATTTTCTTTTTCCTAATTTTCCACAAAAACTTTGAGAGTTTTTTTATAAATAAATTTTTTTTTCCTTTACCTAAGATGCCTCCTGTTTAGAAAAAAATCTTTATATATATGTAGGTACCAAAAATTATATACATATGTATGTATACATACATACATACATATACGAATGTATGTACTTAAAATTAAAATTTCCATTTAAATATAATTTTTGTTAAATATTTTTTATGCAGCTTTAGCTTAATTCTTGCATTTCATTGTTATTAAACTTAAATATAAAAGCAATTTATTTTAATCATATACATATTTAATACATACATACATACATACATATATTTAATTAAAAACCAAAAAAGAAAAACCTAGAAAATATTTACATTTAAAACCCAAGAGAATTGTGTTGTTAAATATTGCATTTAAATCTTAAAAGAATAACAAACAAAAAACAAAGTATTTCATACAAAAATCTTACTTTAAACGCATCCCACTACTTACGAGTTCATATTATAAAAATTGTTAAACATTTCTGACAAAAATTAAAGAAAATTTGTCCAAATATTTCTTATATTTGAAAACATCTCAAATAAGAATAAATTAATGAAATATTTAGTTAATTTAATAATAAACGTGAAATATTAAAACATTAAAGACGTGAAAGAACATGAAACCTGCACGTTCACTTTCATTCTACTGAAATTTATTATGTATATTTAACTGAATTACAAAAAAAAAGAATAAAATAATTCCCCCTCAAATAAATGACAAAAAAAATCAATAAAAAAGTTTAATTGAAAATAAAATTCTTAACGAAAAATTTAATTAATATGTAAACGACTGTGAAAAGACTTTGGTATCGTTTTCACAATAAAAAGATTTATTTTTAAAAAACTTAATATCAGCGTAAGTACTAACAAACTAACCAATTAATTATGTACATATGTATAGCTATGTATATATACCAAAATTTTGAATTTTTTTATGAAAACAGCAAATTTAGAAAAAAATACCGGATTTTCAAGTGAAAAAATTTTGAGTTTATATGTATTTTATATAAATTGTTACGTTAATTTTTTTTTATGACAGGGAAAAAACTTCAATAATTCTTAGCGCACTTAATAGTTCATTTCTTTCCTAAATTTGATTGACATTTAACCCTTAAAAGGCCACACAATGTTGGCATTTCTAGTTTATTCATACATACATACATACATAGTTTTATTCTTATTAAACATTAGCAGTTCTCTCAGGTACCGATAAAATTGCATCACAAAATTTTTTAAATTAATAAAAGCTTAAGTTTCGTCTTCACATCTTGTTTCAAATATGATTTCGCAAGAATGTTCAATATTGTCTTCTTCTAATAAGCCCAGTTCTTCAAAACAAAGCATGGTACAATAAAATAAATAATTGTAAAATAAATTATTGTACCATGAAACAAAGTAAAAAGTTTATACATATATGTATGTAAGTATGTATAGAAACTGCAAAATCTGCTCAATTTTTCAGAAAAACTTCTTTTTTAAACAAAATTTAAAAAACTGCAAAATACAGATAAATCTGCACATTTGGCAGCGCTGCTGGTGACTCTTTCCTCAAATATTGTTCTCTTTAATAAATTACCACTCAAATTTGTGACTCACAAACTATACTCTTCTTATTATCCCCTTGAGATATTAAAGAATCAACAACAAACGTAAACAAAGACAACTACTCTAGTAGTCAATTTAGTGCTTTTAGCATTGTTCTTAGAGGTTTTCGGCGGATATACCATATTTATAGAACTAAATATTAACTGGTGTAAAATACAAATTGTTGGTCTCATGTAGAAAGGCCTTAACTCACATAATTGTAACTTTGCAGGAGAACAACACAGTAAAGAGTGTAACGATTATAATAATACACCAATAAATTTTCGTGGCGAGTTGTATTTGTGTGAAAAGTATTTAAAATTGCAATACATTTCATTAATGAGTACCTACATACATATCTAAAATTTATATAATATATTGTATATGCCTTCTATTTCTCGTGATTAATAATGTTCACATGCCGATAAGACTCTATTTTAAATTTCTAGATTGATATCAAATATGACTTCAGAACGAACAGAAATGAAATTAACGAAATGAAATAAGAATCGCATGCAATTATGTCTGCTGATAAGAAAATAAATAAAATTATTTGAGAAAATAGTATTTTTTGATTGATAGAAAAATAACAAGGTACATACATACATACATAAATTGTTAATTGGCGCAAATGACTCGCCTTCTGCTAACGAGAAGAAGGAAAAAGAAAAACGATTCTATTTTTTAAGGTTTTTTATCAATATAATGATGCAGGTATGTAAAACATGCACACTAGTAGTGACTTGGGTATGTAGCGAAAAAACCAAGGTCGTAATAAAATATTCTAAATTGAAACGAATTTATATATTTAAAAGGAAATTAAATTTGCATTTCTAAGACAATTCCTTTTGATAGGTACCTTTTTGGATTTCTGAGATTTTAAGAACTTACTTCACGAGATTCAGTTTGATGAGAGTTTTAAAAACCCGGCGGATAAAATTAAATTTTTCTTTTCATATGTTTTAAATGTATATAAATTTTACAAACAAAGTTGCATTAAATGTTTAGTTTTAATAAATTTATTTATTATTTTTTACTAAAAGAAAGATGTGTACGGGTACGTATGTATCTATAAAATTATTTTATAAACAATTAAAAAAGTTGTCTCCCAGTTCATATATATATTTTATAAAATTGTGCAACTTATTTGTAATCAGTCTGAAGATTTTATTTCCCTTTAGTATATTATTTGGCAGCCTGTTCGATTGACGTTTATAAAAATTTAGTTTTTTCTTAATGCTAGTATTAACAAGTAAATAGAAAAGAGCAGATGGTGGCATTTGTAAAAACAACGCAGTGGATAAACAAACCTTTGGCAAAAGCTTTTTAAGTAAAGTACCTAGTATGTATGCATGTGAATATTTGATGTTGTTTATTGATCGCCAACTTAAATAGATTTGAAAATTTGTTTAAATACGATTTCAGCAAAATAGCTTTTTACTATCAAAGGTGCAATAACACATAATCGCTTCATGTTTAGAATGAAATATTTTTTAAATTCTGCCAATAATGAAAATAAATGTTAGCTTAAGAGGGGTTTCTAGTAAAAAAAGAAAAAACTACGGAACTGCAGGCAGAACAAATGCAATTTTCAAAATTGTCTAAAAAATGTAGGGTTACTTGCCTACAGCACCAAGATTGTGCTGGAAATTGAGGTTTACGCTAAGAGTAACCTACATAATATTTCAAGACATTCACTCTTTCTGTTGCGAAGATATGTGGCTATTAATAATTTCTATGAATGACAGGGTACGCTGCCACCAAACATATGTATTTAAAAACAAATATCCTATTTCCCGGTCCTTAGTATGACAGGTTCAGAATTTCAAAACTCGTTCTTCTTATGTATGTATATAGCTACATATATATATATATATACATACATACATATGTATGTACATACATTCATACATATGTATGTTTGTAAGGGAATACATAGATACATAGATAGATATGTAGATAGATTAATAAGGATAAAATTTTGATTATAACAGTGTATGTATATTAGTTATTATATTTATTTTATCTTTTTGCGATTAAATTCTTTTGTTCAACATTAAAATTTTCTTAAAAAGGTTTTAAACCAGCCAGCAATTGTAGTGATAGCCAAAATATGCACGTACATATGTTTGTATGTATGTATGTCACAATTGCTTTGCACAGCTGCTCTGCGCAGCAATGTGTAATGTTTTTCTCTCTCTCTCTCTCTCTAAAATTTCTCAGCAGCAGAGCTGTTTAACTTCAATAAAATAAGAGTACACCAATGAGCGCCACTCATTTCTAGTTGAATTTTGAAACAGTTGAGACGTAAAGTGCATTACAATACAAGTGGAAAATTACCAAGTAAAATAAACTTTAATAAATTGAAGAAAAATACAAAAATTGTTAAGAAACATTCATTCATTAGATTCTAGAAAATATAAACAAAGATAAAGTAAATTAAGCAAAAATTGAACGGTTTGCATAAAAATCAAAGAACTGCAGCAGTGAGATAAAAAACTCATGCGACCAGAAATTTCTAGAATATAAACTGCTTTACTTTTGTAATTTAACAATTGGAAAAAAAAACAAAGTGAAAAAAGAAACAAGAACTGTTGAAATCCATTAATGCGATTGTTAAAAATATAATCATACATTTAAAATTGCAAAGTTTTCATTAAAAATCAAAGAACTGCAGTGGAAAAAAATAACGGGTCTAATTTTTTTTACAACGCAAACGCCATTTTATTTCTGCAAAAAAAGTGCAGTGTTTTTAAGCAGTGAAATAAAGTGCCTTTTTAAAGCTGAGTAGTAGTTCCTAAAGTAAATAACTTGTGCTGTTTTATTTGAAAAGTAAATACTATAATAAAATAACCAAAAATGGCTTTTATGATGCCGGTAATGAAAAATAACTACGATATTTATAAAGATGGGCGCTCACGTAAAACTTCAGAATCATCGAACGGTGCAGGAAATAGTGTTAGTGCTGCTCCTTCTGTTTCTTCAGCCATGGGCATTAATCCAACAAGAGGCAGACAAAGAATGAAGTCGGAAAGTTTTGCCAGCTCACCTAGCACTGCATATCGAATGCAAATGCAAAGGTGCCAATCACAAAAGACCTTTCCGCGCAACGCTTCCCGGACATCGGAGTGTTCAACATCCGGCGCTTTATCACCGACACGCTCTTTCTGTCACACTTCGTGCAGTCCGCCTAAAAATAACAACAATAACGCTAATAACCAGCAAACGGAGTCCCAAAATGAAGTTACAAAGTTCCATTTACGTTTAGTGGAAAAGTTGCGTAAATCTTTTCGCAAGGATTCGGCGAAACGTTCATGAAAGTCATCATTAATGACAACTGAATCTGTAACACCAACATTATCTAGAGGAGATGAAACAACAGCAGCAAAAAATATTACATATGTTAGGAGTTCAGAGCCGAGCGGGGAAACCCCAGCCACTTTATTACGCAGTAGCAATAGTAGTACTCTTAAGACTGAAGCAGCAGAGGTTGACGACACAATCGTCACTAAACATCGGGATGTCAAAGATTATCATTTGGAAATTACTGACAAAAATCCTCCTCCAAATAAAAGAAATTCCTGCAATCTCTCTGACGACCAGCGCCAAGTAGTAGAGCATAAATCCACTTGGTTCAATAATCATTTGGGAAGACGTTTAACAGCTCCCCTTATTAAAGCAAATATCAAAAGATGCCATAAAAAATTGGCTAATTTACAATTACAACACTTTCATCACCAACACCATCATCAGCAACAAAGTGATCTTCTTAAAAGTGAAGAAAATTCTATGGCCTTAAAACTTATAAGTTCCTCATCTACTGTGGAAATATACAGTCAAGAATTGGAACACAAGTCTTTAGTGAAAAATATACAAAAAACATCAGAATCGTGTTATGTGGATAAATGCAAAAAGTCGCCTGAAAAAGGTGCAAACGGTTTAAGACGAGCTCGTCGTCGCAAACGTTTATCTTTTATACGACGTTCAACAAAAAGTGCGCCCGCTTAAAGTGCAGACTTCAAGGTAATAAACAAGAGTAGTAAATGTTGGTTGTAGATTTGAAGAAAGTAGCTTGTTGTAAGTATGTAATCGTAAGTTGTGTTGTACATACATATATTATATCGACTGCTTAGCGCCAAATTTATGCAATGCAAAGTCGAAAATAACCAGCTATTATTTGAAAACATAAAGATTTTTGGTCTTGATGAAGATCGGAAATAACAGATTCCTTTTCGAAATTTAAGTTTAGAAATTAAAACGGAAAGAATTTAAAACAGCTTTTTTTAAAAAAAAGTTGATAAATACCAGCAAAATGTTTTCGTGGAAAGATAAAATTCAACCGATACTTTATTGGTCAAAAATAAAAGTTAGCAAAAAAAAAATAGGTACTACCTATGTACATATGTATTCATTTTCAGAATTACGCTTTGGCCGACACTTTTACAGTCACAAAAATTTGACATTTAATGTTGAAAGTTAACGTAGTTAAATTGTTATTTAATTTCCTCGCTGTCACTAACTATCTCATACTTTTGTGATAATTCGTTGTTTTATGGACAAAACCGAATTAAATTTACAATATTTTTTTCCGACCGAAAAGAATACCGGGAAAATTTAAAATAGTTAAAATTGTAATTACAAACATTACATTACTTTTGGATTTCATTTGTTCAACGAACTTTACAAACTGTGTTAATTTTGGTGTTAAGGGTCGATGTAGTAGAAAATATTGCCTAAGTACGAATCTTATTAGAGAAAAAAATATATATATATATATTTTTATAGCATTAAGGGAAAAGTATTTTAAGTTGCAAAAGCTTTTTGACCAAAAACTAAAAAAAAAAAATATTTCATACCCCCCGTAAATATATTATAACAAAATTTATATAAAATTAAAATTGCTAGTACCGGCATCTCCTACAAAACTTACTCAGTAAATAAGTCATTATTGACAATTATATTTGCGACTTAATGACATTGATAGGTACCTACCCATCTATGTACCTTAAAAATAAAATTTATAAATAAATCTTTCTCATAATATTTTATTAAAATAACATTAAATGCCAACAATATTTTAAAACGCATTAAAGAGAATGCCATTAATAATCCTTCGCCTCAAGCTCCAACTTCCTCCTTCTTTAGACCAACATCATTAGCAAAATGCATGTAGAAAAATAAAAATTATAAAAAGCCAACCAGTAAAACCCTGGTATACATAATAATGCAGCAAAAAGAAAATCATTTGTTGGCTTAAAGCCAACTATTGTGCAAAATGCTTTTGCTTCCGAACAGAAATGAAAATAAATAAGAAAGTGCATTACAAGAATACAAAAAGCTTAAAAAAATTTAGAAAACAAGAAAATTTAAGAAACATAAATACATACCTAAAACTAAATTTTAAGAAACGACAAACAATATTTCCGACAAAGCAAAACTGTTATAAAATTAAATACTTTTTCTCGGCATACATACTTATGTATGTACATATGTATATTTCTTGTAAAAAATGAGAAAATTATTTAAAATAAACATTATTATTAGGGCTAGTTTTATTAATATGTAATAAGTTTATTAAATTATTAAAAATAATTTTGTTGAAAATGTAAAAATTTAAGTGCGTTTTAAGTCCATACGATTTATTTATACGATTTTGTTTTTTAATCGATTCATAACCTGCCTTACTTAAGTGTTGCAGATCGCATTAATGTTGTTGTGAATAAATTCCTCATAAAAAAAATTTTGTTCGTAACATGTTTATGTGGAAATTATCAACAATATTTATATACAATCTACAGCAGGATGTGAATTGACTAAATAGAAACTCATAAACAAACTAAATTTTTAGGAAAGTACATATCCATGAAATTTCGCTTTCTAGAGTCAGATAGCCAAAAAAATTAAACAAATTTTTCAGAAATAAATAACTTAATGTAAATTTGCTAAATTCATAATCTGCTGCTGTAGGTTTTGTATATCTTATAAATGCTGTTGGCAATTCGCATGTAAACAACATTTATGCGATCTAAAACATATCGATGGCTTAATATAGAAAAGTCGTATCTCAACTTAGCTACTAAAAGGAGAAGGAAAAAACTCAATAAAATCTAAAAAAATTATTTTTTTTTCTGAAGCAGATTTTTATTAAAACAGCCAACAAATTCAATTCTGTTTTTTTTTATTTATTTATTTATTTTTTTTTTTTTTAAATTTGTTAGGTATTTTTTTAATTACTGTAAATCTGTTATTCGTCAACATAGGAAACTGAATATTTTAAGGGAGGTGTATTTGAGTATTGTCTACCAGAAAATGTAAAAAAAACGATTTTGAAAAAAAAACGAGATACCATATTTCTATATTTCGATATGTCCATACATACATATGTATGTATGTGTGTAACTGGTTATCAATGAACCATATTTACAAAATTTGTATGTTCATTAAATGATTTCATTGATAATTTTGAAAATGTGACTTAAATCGAAAATAGTTGCGTTTTTAATATCTCTATATGTAGGCAGAAGATCTTCTGAAAAACGAAAGCAACGTCGTATTATCTGCTATTATTTAGTAATTACATTATTAAGAAAAATATCTTCCTTAATTTTTTAAGTGAAAACTGCCACATAAAAAATAAATTTGAATAATTTCTCTAAAACCAGTAAATGTTGTCCTGTAAATTAACAGTTAAGACTTGTATTAAGGCCGAAAATTTTTAATAGAGAAAATAAAAAATATATTTACAATCTTAAAAATAGATTAAGAAAAATTAAATTTATATTTCTACAAATAAATATATGAAAAATGTTAAACAAAATACAATTTCTTCTTCTTCAAAAAAATAAAAAAGAAATTCAATTTATAAAATCATTGTATCATAATATAAAATTATGTATTTGAATATCTATATGTTATTTTATTATTAATTAATTAAATTTAACGTGTTTTTTCTTGTGTATTATTTTACTTATTTAATTAATTGTTCAGTTTGCCACCTATTGCATTAAGAAACATATTTATGTAGAAACGTGAAACAACATTTTTTCAACATTCAACTCTTACCTTATGTTGCAATTTGAACAATTTAATTATTTAAATCTATATTATGTATTCTAATTTTAAAAGTACTACCTACATAAGAATAGTTTTATGGTTATTTTTTCTAAATGTTTATCTATTATATACGTTTAAAATTTCAAAATATAATCAGTTCCAATTAATTTTAATTTCTCTTTAATCTAAAAAAATTAAATCTTAATAATTTTTTTTTTTTAACATTGAAAATAAAACTTAAAAGCAGCTTTTTTATAAAAAAATTGCTGTGTAAAGATTGATTTATTTTTTAAACACCACAAATTAATTAAATTTTGTTTTCAATAAAAATGTGTAAATGTTGTAAAGTTTGAAATATGGTCAATTCACAACCTGTTGGTAACTTCCATCTAAACATTTGCTTAGAAACATCTGTGCGTAGAGATTATTTATATGATCTACAACACTTAAACTAGGTTGTGATTTGAGAAATAAAAAGAATTTATATCCCAATTTTTTATAATAAATTGAAGTGGTAAATAAAAAATAGATATCTTCAAGTAATCAGTAATTCGTTGAATCAAGAAGAGTAGTGTGATGATAACTTGGAAGAACGTTATTCAAATAGATGACTTGCAAGAAATACAAGAAATTTAAAATAACGTATTTTTTAATTAGGCGTAGGTAATATATATGAAAATATGTACATATAACATAAAATTACATCAATCAACAACCATTTGTGAGGTTTTCAAGATACCCATTCGGAAAAACAGCATTTAAAGAATTTCATTTTAACTACAATCAAAAACCACTCATTTTCCATCCGGCAATTTTAAGAGAATATCAAGAAATAATCAAGATACCAAAATTTAAGGTGATCTTTAATACGAAGGAATAGCAAAATTATTTTATGGTATCATTTAAAAAGTATTAATAGATTATGATGGAATTTTGTTATTCATTCTTTGAAAAAATTAATGTATTAATTATTTAATATTCATATAAATATTAGATATATTTATGTATGTATGTATATTCGCGCAACAGTTTTCACTTTACTCATCAGAAGTTTATATTTTCGCCGTAAAATTTGTTGCAAGTTTCCTAAATGAAATTCTAGGCTTTTCTGGTAGATTTATGCTTCACAACCAACAAAGTTGGGGTGTCAATGTTATAATTAATCTATTTCTCTGTATTGTGATTCCAAGCAAATAATAGAAGGAAACTAAGACGGCATTTACACACGCAACTCTCATTTTTCACAATGACACCAAGTAAAGCCCTGGTGTGTTTTTTTCAAAATATCTGCATCTGGGGAAAAATTAGGACAATACGGCGAAAATACTAAAAATACATTTTTGATATTTTTCTGGTTTTTGTGGGGCGTTCATGGGTCTATTTTCTATTTTTATGTTTGGGGCCATTTTTTTCTAAAGTTTGAGGACATTTTTAAGTTTGGGGCCATTTTTTTTTTTCAAAAAATTAAAAATGGGCTCAAACTACAAAATTAAAAATGGCTCCAAAACAGTAAAAGTAAAAAGATATCCCAATAACTCTTTATATCAAAAACTAGCTTTCGTGAATATTATTTGTAAACGGCAGGGATTAGGGATTTTCTCCACCATGGTATTTCCCGACACGGCGGTCTTCACTAAAGATTTTCGGCATGAACTGGGTTGTTAAGCAGCGCCCCAAAAATATTTATTGTTGTTTTCAATGTGAAAAGTTTGGGGCCCATTTTCCATGGAGCATTCCTTCTGTGAGAGAACCGAAATTTTCAAATATTTAATGTTTTAGTATTTTTGCGTATTTTTTGCCAGGAGCAGATATTATTTTTGGAAATATGTACTAAAAAAGGTTACTAGGCCGCCAGTTGGCATCATAAATTTTATGTATTCCAGCACTAGATTTTGAGAACAACCGCCTTAAAAATTTCAATAAAAAAGGTACTTTTCAAAAAATAAGGAAAAGGAAAGTTTTCTTTTCTTCAATATTTTAATTCATAATTTTGTTTTCAAAGAGATTTTTTCCACATTTTTCAAGGTCAAACGGAATTTGCAAACACATTTTTAAAATAATCTATATTGAATCTAACGAATAGTAAATTTTTGATTAGTTAATTAATTTTTAGGGGATTTTCAGAATGAAATTCGATTAATTTAATGAAAATATCTGTCAGAGAATATTTAAATTTGTTCAGACTAATTTAGATATTTTGTTAGATTTTGATTTCAATGAGCGATATACATACATATATACAAACGTCATACGTGTGAATATATGTATGTATGCATGTGTGCGTGTTTATGTAAGAGTACACGGAACATAGAAAATTTTTCAAAATTGGCAACAATTGGTGGCCTTTTAAACACAGTTCGTAATACATTTTTAGTTTTTTCTTTTCTAAACTGGACTTTTCTTGATTATTATGTTCAATTTTATTTTTATCGAATCTGGGCTTTTGTTTACGTTCCGCTTCAGAATGTTTTCAATAACAAAACAAAAGTAAACAAATAAAATAAAATGAAATAATAGTACAAGAAAATTAGCCTTGATTCTTGGTTTCTTTTTATTGCAAAACAGTCCCATAAAACAAATGTTCATTTGTTTCATTCTTCTTCCGCGTTTAGATCACTTACAAATGTACATTAATTAATTTATGGTTTGTCGTATTGTTCATGGTAAGCAAAAATTGTTGTTTGTGTGTAAGGGGTCGGTACAGCTGGTTGTGTGGCAACGGGAGTGCTTAGGTGCTAGATTTTGCTCGTAAAGTAACTAAGCATCAATTAGTTATCAAGACACAATAATCCTTGGCTGGAATCGTAATTAAATTACACAATTTCTCTTTGAGAACAAAGTTAAAAATCTTTATAGAATTATTCTTTGCAGCAACAAATCCAGAAATTCAATTAAGCCAGATAATAAATTTATATTAGTTGTCAAACATCTCAGGTACATTAGAAAAGAAACACAACACATAAGAAAAGTAAAGTTGCAAGCAAAATTCCCGGCAAAGGCTTCGAGGATGGAGTCAGCAGTCACAAGGTTGTTTCCATGGATTTATTATGTCAAAATTTCTTTCTGAATTATCATCTGTATGTTTAAAGCTCAAAAAAAGTTTCCCAATCTTGAATAGATGTGCTCAGACTCGCACATAAAATCATTAACGCTCTGTTTGAAAGAAAACGAACTTTCTTGAAAAGTGCAGTTTTTCACAAACCATCTTCCAAATCATATATAAGATAAACCGCAGTTCTAAGGGACTTAAGCTAAGCAGCCGATATTGCTTCTTTAATCTTAAACTATAAAAAATGTTTTAATAATTTTGGCAAATAAAAACTGACTACTATTTTTTAATAGAGTCCAATCGGACATCTACAAAATTACCGCAACTTGATTATAGTTGAACATCGCGAAAGACTAAAGTACCTTCCTAAATACAAAAAAAAAAAAAAATCTGCACCCTCCGATTTTGGAAAAAATTTTATGGGATCAAAAATTTTTTTTTATAAAATCTGTAGAGGAGTTATGCGATAATCAAATTTTCACAAAGTTTAAAAAGTACTTGGCCAAACTGCAAGCAAATATTTTTGGAAGAGGGACAACGAGGGCACCCGATTTTCAAAAAAAAAAAAAAAAAAAAACAATAAAGATTATGGTACAAAACTGAAAACAAATGCGATTAAACAAATAAGAAAAAAAAACATAAAAATCGATCCATAAATGGATGATTTAAGCGATCAAATATATTTTGGGAAGAGAGCAAAGTACTCGATTCCCGGACAAGTTAACCGAATGTTAGATTCGACGGGACGCAAGTTAAGCAACATTTTTTCGCTCACTAAAGTTTCATTTTGGCCGGTATAAACTAAATCTAAATTTCTTTGTTATAATGATGAGAACTGACAAAGTTTACTATTAGTTAAATTATTATTTCGGTTAACTTTTTCGAGACTCTACTGTACAGAGCACTTTAAATTTAGGTAGAAAAATCTACATGAAGGGAACAGGAAAAGAACTTAATAAATTAATTGCAAATACTTGTAATAAATAAAAAACATTTGACGATTAACTTCTATGGTGGCATATGCGTGTTTTCGTTTTTTGCACGCGCCCCAAGTATTTTATTATTTAATATTATAAAATAATGGTGTACTGCTGCATGTTGTTCATTATTTTCTAAAAAAATTGGATAATATTATAAATGGTGTGCGTTTTAAGTATTTCATTGATTATACAATATCGATTAGTCAACAAATATGAGTGAAGGGCTCATAACTTTTTACTTTCTGTTCCTGTTCTTTTGAAATTTTATATCAGCTATTTGTGATAAATAAATAAAACTAAAAACAAGGCTCCAAACGAAAAAATTGAATTGACACCAAAGTTTTGTATTGAAGACAATAACACGAATTTTGGGGCAGTTTTCCTATTTTTTAGTCCCATTTCTGCATCACAGAGATGGGAAAAATGACCCAAAAAAACAGAAAATAAAAAATTGCACCAACAAACTTTTGTTGATGCTTCTAATAAAATGGACATGTGTATGATGAATATAGTGACAACTATATGCAATGAGGGAGCGGTTTTTTGATAATAAAAAAAAGACGTGTGGCACTAGGGGACTGTCGGGTTAAAGCTATTGCATAGCATTTTTGATCAACTTATGCAACTTCAATTTCAGCTTTCTAGCTATACTGGAAGTGCCCCATAAAAAGAAGGGGCACCCTAGTCCCCCCAGGTAAAAAGTGCCTTACCTTAGTATCCTATGTCCTGCTCCTGGTTCTAAGCTACCTGCCCACCATTTTCAGCTAAATCAGTTCAGCCGTTCTTGAGTTATAAATAGTGTAACTAACACGGCTTTCTTTTATATACATATATAAAAATCCCTCAAAAACCCAGAAATCCCGGAAAATTTTCCGGGAAAAGTGGCAACGCTAGAAATTAAAAAAAAATCCAAAGCGGCAACACTGTATAGCCTTCATACGTAGACTATACAAAAACGAAGTTTTCACTTCAAAAAACAAAAGACTTAAGAAACAAACTTAGTGTCAGTATTTTTCGTTTCGTAAACAAATTCCAGGTTTTTTCGTTTCATAAACAAAAGACTTAAGAAGCAAACTTTTCAAAATTTCTTGATTCGGTCGCCTCAAATCCCGCGATAGAAGTTATGCAATAGCTTAAAAAATATTTTACTTCTTTTACCAAAGATTCTGTGAGTAATAGGCTTTCTACCGGATCGGCGAAGAGTACTCAAGACTCTCTGCATTGTAATGTGTGCTTATGGCTATATTGGACAGCACGACTATTTTAAAACTAAAATAGTGAAAATGAAAATTAGTACCAAAGTAGGAAAAATTACGTTAATGAGAAAAGCTGACCCAAAATAGGCAGGCAAAACGATGCCAACAAATTTGTTTTCTTTTGAATATTAATATTTCAGGGCCATTATTCATGTCGGGACAATTTTTCCTGTTCGCAAATAACCTAAAACCCTATTTTGGGACTATTCGAAATTTTGGGTTTGGAGGCATTTCTCAAATTCGCTATAAAACACAAAAGATTCAACACAAATTTCGCATCAGATTCTAAATAGTTTTCCACTAATATGAGTTTTGAATCATCATCAATTGTTGATTTTTTTTACAATTTAGTATAATTCAAAATTCCAAAATTAGAGATTCCATGAAAAATGGCACCTAAAAGTTTTGGGTCCATTTTAATTTTTCATTTTGGGGCCATTTTTCCTATTTAAAGAAAATATAGTCCAAAACTATAGGAAAAATGGCCCCAAAGTTCGGGCCACATATTAATTTTAAATTTGGTGTCATTTTTCCGCCATTTTTCAGTTTTGCTCAAGTGTATTATTGAAAATAACAACAACACAAACATTGCGGCAATTTTTCGTGTTTAAGTTCTTAACATATAAAAAAATTGCCCCAAACTGAAAACTAGCAAAAAATTTATAGATTGAACATTAACAGAACAGAAAAACTAACGACTTGTACAGCTTTTGTATTTACAAAAATCGATAAGCTGATTTATAACAGAATATAAAAGAAAGACTAATTCTACCTTATGTGGGTTGGGTGCAAAAGACGTTGATGCTAAAATTTTTATATTTGTTTTTCTCACGCTTAACTTAAAATTTTCCTTTGTCACAAAATTGTTTTCAATGGAAATTGAGCATTTTGGTTTCGAAATAAATTTTTAAATATGTATGCTCTTCCTTCGTGTTTCATTGCAATTAAATACTATACTCGTATAGGCAATAGAGTGTCCCAATTTTCAAAGTAAAATTTAACAAAAATTCATAATTACAAAAAAGCCTATTCGTTACTTGCCATTCTATTTTATTATTGATACTAAAAAAGCAGTAGGGTATAATTTAAATGTAAATCGCCTGTATTCTGTTCACCCTAGTAGATTATAATTAACGAAAACAATTTTTCAAACCAGCAAAATCAATATTTTTCCGAGATTTGTTACAAACTGTCTAAAATGGGTTGGGGCAGGTAGAGGGAAGTTTATGTGTGAACAAAAGCACAAAACTAAATATTCATTTAATTTATTGTTGCATTCATTGTTTTCGTTATGACAACAATAATTTAACCTTCTACATTTTTATACATTTTCGAGGTTATTTGTGTTTTCAATTCTGTTGCTTTGTATTGTTTTACATTTTCGCCATTATGAATGAAATCATTCCTTGTTAACCTGATTAAAGTTTATTCAACCTTTAATACATCTAACAACAATTACATACATACATATGCAATACATACTTTCAGCACACAGTAAACTCAAATGGGAATGCATATGAAAAATTGATTGATACGAAATAAAAAGGTTGAATAAAACTAAATATTTATCTATAAAGTGAAATATGCACATATGCATTTGTATGTACATATGTATGTATGTATGCACACATGTAAATGGATATCATGTAAAATAGAATATATACGACTTGCATGCACATACATACATAGATATGTACTAGTATTTATGCACTTGACTGCAGCTGTAAATATTTTTATAATAGACGTTTGTTTTTAAGATTTCTATAGATTGTGTTCTTAAAAAGAATCGTGACATAATTTTGTAAAAGTAGACTTTAAAAATGTTTTCTTGCATATCGACCCCTAACCGCGAAAAAGTTTTAAAGGAGAAGGTTTAGTATAGTTAATTTCCAAATCCATAAGAATGAAAATTTATGTAACTGCTGTTACAACAAAAATATTATTCGAAAAAAAAAAAAAATGTTAATTATGTTTTTTTTCGCGGTTAGGAGTCGATATACATATGTATGTATATATTTTTCTTTAAAGCCATTAAAAGTTTTTAAACTTTAAAAATTGTCAACGAAAATGACATTTAATTGAAATTTGACATAAATAGGTGTGTCCATTAAATAAAAATTTTTACAAATTGTGACTACAAATATTTGCAAAATTTGCAGACACATTTAAAAACGCAGCGTTGAAAAATGAGATAAAAATGTTTATAGAATTTTTTTGACAGTAAAGTACGGGATCGACCGTAATTTATTTTAGCTTCTCGAACAGTCTGGCTGGTGGGCACAAGCGACTTGGTGCAACAGTTTGGCATTTTTTGTTGTTTACAAAAAAGTTGGAAGTGAAAATAGTAAATTTATAATAAAAATTCAGCTTGCAGTAAAAGTTTCTTCCAAACTTATTTTAGAGTCTGAACACAATGCGGTGCGATGCGAAGAGAAAAATAAACATAATACATACTTCAAAATCGTATGAAAAATCGCACCGCAATAAATTATCGTTACATTGAGTTTAGACTCAATGTTGTGAACATCGCCAATTAGGGGTTGTGCACATATTACGTAACGCTGTTTTCAGAGATTTTATACCCCCTTCGTAACGCTTTTTACTAATTTTTCAGTGCAAAATTTTTAATCCGTAACAAATCTTTAACCGCCCCCCCTCACCCCTGGAGCGTTACGTAATATGTGCACAGCCCCTTATTCAAAAACTATGGCAAGATCAGAAAGAGAAGGAGTGTCATAAATTGACAGAAGAAGAAGTCCGTAATTAAAATAAAATAGATTTTGATTTTATGCCGTTCCGTACTGCGATTTTTTACTTCAAAATCGTATGAAAACCCGCACCTCAATAAATTATCGCTACATTGTGTGCAGACTCTTATTTTGAATCGCATTTAGTGCAACGAAGCAAACGACTGAATTAAGTATATCTGCCAGGGTGTGGTTACTGTCCACATTATTGAAATAAATCATTACTAAAAATCTTTCTAAACTATTTACGAGGGAGACCGTTCATCGAACAGCTCTTAGACTCACACTTTGAATATACATATATCTATTGATAGCAAAAATTTATTCACTCTGTACTAAAAATTAAAACAAAGCTGTCAGCAAAAATATGGTGCTAAAAAAAGAATTGCCACTAATTTCAATCAACGTAAAATTTTATTAAAATATCTTTTGCTATTTATATATGTATACAAAGTTTTACAAAACATTCCTTAAGTGTGAATCAAATTTTCAACAATAAAAAAATACTTAAATCAGTAATCATTGTAATGTGTATGCGAGAATTTTGAGAGTAATCAACTTTTGTAACGCAATTTTTGCTCATCTCTGATCTTTGAGAAATGGCTACTAACATTTTAACCCTTGCCATCCTGCCGGCCTGCCTGCCTGCCTGCCTGCCTTGCGGAAAGAGGTCATACATTAAATTTACTGAAAATTTTTTTTATTACATTTGAAAATGTTCAGCCCCCTAAATATGTAATTTTACAACCAAAATCGAAAAA
Organism: Lypha dubia; assembly: GCA_947311025.1. Lineage (NCBI taxonomy): Eukaryota > Metazoa > Arthropoda > Insecta > Diptera > Tachinidae > Lypha > Lypha dubia. The sequence continues at coordinate 2,804,203 of OX371262.1, read as the reverse complement.
TTGTTCCGAAAAACCAAACAATTTTATAAAAAAAATCTCATAGGTAACAATTGGATTTTTCTGATATACTCGTACACATATAATCCTCGAAAATCCATAAAAAGTCCACCAGGAAATAATCGTGTCGCTTCAGGAATCGAATTAATTTAATTTAATTGTAGAGATATACATATATGTATTATTATTTTAAATTTCAAAGTTTAATGCATAAATTCAAAAATGCACAAACAGTAGCTTCAGCTCGCCGTAAACCAAAAATTTCACTAAAGAAAAAAAAATCTTAGAAAAAACCATGTTATTTCGAATAAAAATAAAACTATTTTTGAAAATTTGAAAATTATCACTTGTTCGAAAATGCACCAAGTTTGAAACTTGATGAAAATTGATTTAAAATACTAAATTTCTGTATTTTAAATTATTTTTTTTGCATCAATTAAATAATTTTCAGCATTTAAATTCTCGCGGGGTAAACTTGTGCAAGAATTGAATTTGCTGCGAATGCGCCAAAAAGATTCAATGTTGTAGAATTTCTCTTTCATTATAAAAAGTAATTTGTAACTTAAACAAATATTCATCAATAAAAATCAGAACCTCGGGAAAAAAAACTTATTTCCCGGATCTCTTTTTTTCAAAAATGCAAATTTTGTCACATAATTTTGTATGTATATATATTTGTAAAACAGTTGTGGTCACGTTCAGGAGATCTACACATATGATCGATACGCTGCTTGTGTATTTCGAAAACAACGTTGTTCTGTTCTACTGAGACTTAAACTTTTATTTAGTTTCTTGGATCATCTCTTCTTCTTTCTGAATCTATACATAATGTTACAATTCTAAGCCGAGCTACCTAACAAGTAGTGGAAGCATTGAATATATTATATACATGAATACTGGCGAGGATTTTAGTTGCTTATACCGAAAACAACGTATGTTCTATTCAGCCGAGTGTGTTGAAATCTAAAGTGATGTTAAATAATAAATAATTTCCTTTGTTGCTTGAAATATTTAATTTAAAATTTAATTAGAAAGCACAGTATTTCTAAATAATCAAACGCCCCACAAGAAAATACATTTTTATGGCTTTAGAAACGTCATTGACATATCCTTCATATTAGGGTGGAGTGGACCGGCTATTAATGGGTTAATGACATTATTGTTTCTTATAAAAGAAAAACAAAAATTCAAAATAAAAAGATTTTTATAAAGAAAAAAAAAACACATCAAATTACTGACCATCAATTAAACTAACGACAAAATGTACAAAAATGCGAACGAAGACCGGGTAATGATGATGAATGCACTAATAAAAACAATGAAAAAAAATAGACAAGAGATGATAAATAAATTAAATTTGTATTTTCATGAATTTAATTTGCAATATTTTACGAAAAACACTTTGACATACATACATAATTTATAGTTACATGTATGCATACTTACATAAATAATTACATGTATGTATACGTACGTATGGGAATTTATTTATAAAATCTACTTGAACTAAACAAATATATTGATCATACATACTTATGTACATACATACTTATATTGTATGTATTTTATTTGTATTTAATTTACAATTCTATTAACAAATAACTTTTGTTGATGTTTTTTATAACATTTTCCATACTATAATTTTTATAATCTAAATTATAAGCCACATTATGGCATCTTTATACCATGTAAACTTGACCCAATGTCTTCTTTTACATTTATTACACACATGCATGGAAAAAATTGTTTTAATGGCAATTTATAACTTAAAATCAACATTCCTGCTGATTAGATAATATTTTCAATTACATTCATACTTAAAATAAGCAAAAATATATATTTTGTCACGTACAGATATCATCACGTACGGGACATAAAATAAATGTTAATTTAAAGTTGAATAGAATTTTGAAATTTAGATTAAAAAATCAATTTATCGCTATTACACGCTGCACATTATTAAAGGAAAATTAAAAGCAGCAAACTAATAGACAACGCTTCTTAAAATTCGACTGCAGCACTCGCATATAGTGAAGTTCTTCTTTTATTCGTCTATAGAAATCTTTATTTTTTTATTTTCAAAAAGTTATAATATCTACGAGTATATTAAATGATCTGGGATAAGGTATGCTTTTTTCTACTACCTGCCTTATAGTTTAAACTGGAAGTTATAAAGAGAGTTTTGTAATTTTTAACATTTCTTATTCTTGTCTTTTTACCATTTTTATGGGAAATGTTCCCCCATTGAAAGATGTCTAAATTAAAAATTGTTCAAAAGTTTTGTGTTGAAAACAAAAACCCAAAAATGAAAATTGGTCCTAAAATAGAAAAAGTACTTTTTCATAAAAAAGTCTGGGATATATTTTATTTTTCTATTTTGGCTGGCAATTGCCAGACCCAAATTAAAATAAAAAATGGCCAAATAAAAAAAGGAAAAAAATAACTCCGAAAATCTTTTTGTTCTTTTTTCTAATAAAAGCTTTTTAGCCCATTTTTTATTTTTACTTGAGAAAAAAAAACGGTCCTAAACCAAAAATGAAAATTACACCTAAAAATTTAGTACGATTTTTGGGATACATGTATTTTACTTTTCTATTTTTGGTGGCATTTGCCAAACCCAAATTAAAATAATCAGCCATGTCACAGAGATCTATTCCGTTCGGAAACGGAATTCAATTTGTATTTTGTTTCTTCAAAAAGCGAATAAGGAAAATTTCTTTTTTCGGTTTTTTTAAAATCAAAATACGGATTTAATTCCGTTTCTCAACGAAATAGATCTCTGTGACATGGCTGAATGCATGACCCCAAATAGAAAAATGTCCTAAAAAATCAAGTATTTTGAATAGAAAATTTTTTTCATGGAGACATCATTTTTATATTTTAAGATCAGTCGTAAATTCATTTGTCGTAGATTTAATTTGAATCATTTGTTGTACGAATAATTTGAAGACTTGCACAAATTTCAATTTTATTTAAATATGCATGCAATATCTAATAATAGTTTTTGTATAAAAATTCATTCTAAAATGTATTTTCAAATCGAATGTTTATGGGTTAGAAGAGAAACAATAGTAAATAACAACGACTATACATTTAATAAAATATTTTAATGTATGTATTTTAACAGCCAAAATTAAAAAAAAAAAAATTATTATTTTAGAATGAAAACTCTGTTAGTCAAGGGCTGTTCACATGCTATTACCTAAAGGTATATAGTTGGTTTGGGGAGTGGGTGTATTGGTTAGCTTTTGAATATGTGTTTTAAGTTGCCAAGAGGCAGGAGATTGTGGTTTGATGAAAGCGGCGAAAATAGTTTTCGTAATATGTGAACATCTCGCAGATTACAAAAAACTTGATAAAAACTCACTCTACCGACAGATATATTTTTTATAAATAGAAAAACTAATTTATAACTAACAATTAGTTTTTGATGCATGTGTAGATTTGGTACTAAAAAAAATTATGTTTTTAGCACAAATATTTAAACTTGTACATCCTTTGGTTATTTCTTTACAGTGCCTGCGCCACTGGTGAGTCAAATACATATTTTTTATCATTATCATTTCATATTATCATTATTTTAAAAAAATCTTGAAAATTTTTCCTAAAGTTTAACAAAAAAAAAACTATATTTTGTTGCAAGAAACAAACCGCAGACAAATAAGCTTTAAGTACTAAAGGCCGTGCTTCACTATCCTACACAATCGTACGATTCATTCACAGGAAAATCTTGCAAAAATCTGACCGACTTTAAAAAATCGTTTCAAAATGGAGTTGTAGGTGCCACACTATCATACAAATCTGATGAAAAAACATCTGGTTGACAATAAATACTCCTCTGATCGCATGAAAACTATCATTTTATGAAAATTTTCTTAAAATTTTACAAATCGCACGACTTGCCAAAAAATCTGTCACACAGTTGCATTTTTAGTCCACACTACCATACATTTTTAGCACACATGTCATATTTGGCATATCGCGCGACTGTGTAGGATAGTGCGGCACGGCCTTAAAGGGCACTATACACTGTCAAAATGCTTGACATCAAGCATACCCAATATCTAATTTTTTGGATTTTTCATCAAGGGTCGTCGATGTCACACATACAAACAAATTTTCACTGATACAACTTTAAATGCTTGATGTGGTTTTGACGAATGTATAGTGCCCTTAAGAGAATTTAGAAAAATGGACGGCAAAAATTTAAAAATTAAAAATGGCCCCAAAAATTAGGCAAAAATTTTCCCAAAGTTCGTGTATTGTTGTTTTAAATACAAAAATTCGGATCCATTTTTCATTTATGGTTTGGGGTCATTTTTCATGGAGCCGTATTTTAAAGTTTACTATTGAACTTTTAGTTTGAATTTTGGGTTGGTTCTTTCGTTTGATATTTTCTTATTGTATCGTATGTATGTATATTGAAAAATTCCACCAGCCTGATTTTATTTCCCATCTCTGTTTTGCTGCAAAAAAAAACTATATGTATTTACAATTCTAATAATTCTTAAAGGCCGTTTGCATTAATAATGATTTAATGATTCATGATTTTTTCCAATTAATAGTTTAAATTAAAGTAATACTGTTGCGGTTGAGTTCAGAGTAAATTTACAGAACTAAAGTACCTAAATAAATATATGTATATGCACATACGTCTGTATGCATGTGTATATACGAGTACATACACACAAAATATATTTATTGTGTTGTTTTGCTACTTTATGAGTCTTTTGAATCTTTTACAAATCATTTTTCATAAATTCATGTATTCAAACATTTCAATTGAAAGTATGTATGCCCAAGCTGAAAGACGATGCAATATTCGGCTGTACTGATCCATTTTTCACCCTTCACCATAATAGAGTAGTTAGATTTCTTTATGAAAGGAATCTTTGATGTATTAAAATTTTACCTGTTTTTGTATATTTTTTTGTAGGACAAGTCCTGATATTTTTTCCTAACGCAGTTTACAAATTACGATACCGCGACTAAAATAAATACAAGATCAATGACAATAGTACGTTACTGGCATTTCGGATATCCATTTTTTGTAGTCGGCACCATAAAAGGCATCCTAAGCGAGATTTATTATCACAACTGGATGAAAAAATCTTTTAGAATATTTGATATAAATATAATATTCTCAGAAGTTAGATTTTTTATTTTCGAGCTAACTTTATTTTAAATCGAAAGTGTGTAAAGAAAAGACATGATTAATAGTTCTAGAAACAAGTGAATTAAAAAAAAAACAAAAAAAAAAAAAAAAACTATGAAGAAAAATACATCAACGTGACACTGTGATTTACTGTTATGAACATCAATGTGGTGCTTATGTATGTAATTCTCGTGTTCAAATTTCTCTTACGATTTGTATAAATTGCAAATGTTTGGATTTTATTATAATATTTCTTTTTGAAAATTTATATTTGTTCTTTCAATCTGATCTAATATTATGTTTTTTAAATATATAGTCGGAATATTTTTTCTATTGCATATTTTTGAAAATTTTTGGGTTTTAAAATATCTTTTTCAAACCAAAAAATTATTTCTTATCTATGTATATTTTATGTTTGTAGATCGTAATTTTGTTAGACAAAAGCTCGATTTAATGTTTCCGGAGGAAGCCAAAAAAACCCCTCAACAATATTCATGTGTAGTTAGATTTCAATCATTATACTCTTCACCAAAAATGGTAAGGGAATTTCTTGGTTTGTCATTACGTGTGTAATTTCCACAATATTTATATGAGGGCCATATAGTATATATGATCTGAATCCTTATAGATAGGAAAGTTGAATGAGCCATATCTGTGCGTCTGTCTGTACTGAAATGTAAGGATTTTTCTTAAGATGCTTTGTATTGAAAATCAGAAAAAATAAAATATCGGTTCTGATATTGAATTATATGTATATATAAATAAAAGAAGATATACATACATATATATATAACACTATCAGAAATAAATTTATAAATACATGAGATGTCCCAGTGTTGAATACGGAATCTATCGATTATAATTCAACGCACGAACCATCGCGCTAGTGAGGCTTGTTAGTGTTATGTGTTTATTAACTTAATAATAACTTTATGAATTTTTTTGTACAAACCCTCTTTTTGTTCACTGACGGATGGAATATTATAAAATATTTTAAACAGTGTGTTTTTTTGTATATACCTATGTATATAAGAAGGGAAATCCTCTATTATATTCAATGAATTATACATTTACGGCTTGGTGAAGGGTATATAAGATCCGGCACAGCCGAATATAGCACTCTACTCTTACTTGTTTTATCTATGAGGAGCAAGAATGTTCCTTAACTATTTATGTATGTATGTATATATGTATTACAAACGAAATGCCAAACTTATACATACCCTGTCTAGCTATAGTGAAGTAGTCGTGTGTATGCACATACCTACTTACATAAAGTATCTGATAAAAAAAAAAACTGAAACGTGTGTAGACAGTGGAAAATTTCCAAAAAATATTTTCTAAAAAAAATGTTTACTTCAATATTGATGCAACAAACAATAGAATAAACTCTCTGACAAAAACTTGAGACATTCATGCATACATACATACATGCATACATATAAATGAACAACATAAATACTCAGCAGAAAAATTTCAACCCCAAATTTACAAAAGAAATTTAACTCTCAGAAATAATAATGACAAACTTGACCTACCATTAGTTTTGAGCATAAGCTCAAAAAATAACATAACAAGGAGAAATCCTTTGACTATAAACAAATGACGTCATCAATATAGAAATTTTTGTTGAAAACACACCCTAAAATACTCGAATGAAGGAAGGGATTTACATATTTATTTTTTGTTAGTAAAATGTTCCCTAAATTTTAATGAAAATCGATAATGGATTTATTTACATATCCACATACATACATACTTACATACATATGTATGTAAGTATCTAGATGTCCTTGTGTAGATCTCAAGGCTAGTAAAAGTGTTAAAATTTTACGCAATTTATTTAAGTAGGTTATTCTAATTATAGAACTAGGTATACATATGTATATAAATTTTGTTATAATTTTTCAAATAGGTCTAATAAAACATATATACATACATACATATCAGAGTTGCAAACGAATGATTCTTTTTTAATGAATCAACAAATCATAAAGACAATGAATTGTGAATTTTACATACTTAAGCTACGTTCACATTTATCAAATATTTGTCGAAAAAAACGTAACCAAGAAAAAAACTAATAATTTATTTCCTTTAATTCCCATATTTTTTTAATTTTGGGTTCGAATTTTTTAAAAACTGTATAAAAATACTCTTTTGGAGAAGAATTAATTTTATTTTGTACTATAAAAATCGTGTTAAATGACACTATACCTAAGCAAAACTATTGGTTACGTTTTTTTGGGCAAATATTTGATAAATGTGAACGTAGCTTTACGTTTATGAAGACAAATACTTATGTTGAGTTAAATATGTTTCCACATAAGTTCTTTCATTTTAGCATATTTAGGTATGAAGTTAAATATGTTATGACCTAACGAAACATTAATGAAAAAAGATATTTGAAAAGAACATACGAGTATGTATGTACATATTTAAGTAGTTTTTGTAGCTATGTATATCTTTCTTTAATTTTATTAAAAATGTAAAATTTGAGTTTGTGAACAATTTTTTTAGTTTATTAAAATCACACTTTGACCATACATACAATTTCAGAGGGATTTTGGCCAATGTGGCTGAAGCGTGATTAATAGAGTATTCTTAACTAAAAAAAAACAGTTCCGCAACCTGACTGAATTGACAAAAACTTTTAGCAAATTCGTCTTGAATTAAATATCTTGAATGGGTTTATTTTCTCTTAATAAAGTAAATGAATTACAATTTATTGCCATTCATCGATAATGTAATGGAAATGAATTGTGTAAATAATTTCTTCAGTCACATCTTTAGTTAGAATAAAAATTACTAGAGTTGGGCAAAATCGTTCCTTTTGCGGAATCGTTCCGACCGGACCGAAAGATTAAGGGAACTAGGTCGTTCATTTCGTTCATCGTTCCTGTTGCTTACTTTGGACCTATACTATATAATAAACAATGTATATGCACCAATACAACACTAAAAAACCAACAAGGATGCTGTCAAAAATAATAAACCAACAGAACATGATTAATAAATAGGGATAAATAGATTTTATTTAATAAAACCTGATAAAATAGGTAAATTAAATAAAATAAATACATTAAATTGAATGTGCCATTAATTAAAGTGCGACGTATAAGGAAAATGTATAATAGTGTTGTGAACTTTTTTTTGTATGTTGTAGATTTTGACGTTTACCAAAAACAAATAATAGCTCCGCAAGACGGTTTGCAATTATGGAACGAGGAACGATAAAATTTGAATGGCTGGATCAGACCGAACCGTTCCAATAAGGGAATCGTTCCAAGGTCGTTCCGGAACGACACAACTCTAAAAATTACCAAAAAAATTCTCTTTATCTCAAATAGAAAATTTAATTATTTTTTTGTGGCTAAAATTAAACGCATTTAAGAATTTTAGTTTCATGTTAATTCAATTAATCATTTTAGTGATCTAAATGCATTCAAGAATTTTTAATTCATGACAAATGTAAACGTGCTTTAATTCAGTTCACATTTTTAATAAAATGAATTAATTACATTTTCACAAATTCATTGTGAATTAAAATCCATATTTGAATCATTAGTTTACAGCCCTGATATTCTGTTAAATTAGTAGACGAAAAATGAAATTGATATGTACATATGTATATGCTCGTGCCACGTTGTTGAATTCGCAGGATTTTTTAGTGAATGGATCGTTATATCGTTTATGTCGATCTCTGTAAATGGAAACGACTAATTAGTTTCGCTAATAATATATCAAAAGGCATTAAATTTGCTTGTTCTCTAGTAATTCCCAAATATTATTTGGGAGTTCATGTAAGAGTAGATGAGTGTCAAATTTTCAAACATGAATGTTAAAGATCTACTGATTAGTTGGTACTTAGCTACCAACGAAATGCATATAGATTAGCTAACCCATAATAAGTAAAAATAAACCTTAAAAAGGTATTAAATTTAGTTCATTTTAAAAAATGGAGCTCTTTGGTAATGCAGTTGGAAACGTTGCAAATAGCCACTTTTTTTTTAATTAGGACCAGCACTCAGGGGATGATCCCTACGTATGCAGTGCATTGTGCCGGAACTCAGTGAGAGGGATAGGGTTGAAAAGATAGATGTTGAAAATTTAGAAGGCTTAACTCTTTTAGAACTCTGCTTTGCGCGTTATGTTGCTGTATTGGCAGGCATTTTATTAATTGTCTTACTTCGCCGTTGTTTATGCTACCTGACGAAGGAGGGCGATGTTGTGTACATTAGCTTGGAACAGCATCAATCGCTGTCGGAACAGGTTTTATGCCTTCATCACTTAAATAGTCCGACAAGAATTTATAAAATGTCTCACTAATGTACATTAGAGAGATTAATGACGTTGATTGACTTGCTCTGGCCAGGGTTTGAACCCAACCAATACCACCCTCACTTGGTTGCATAGAGGTCAAACTCCGCTCAACATATTCAAGTATCAAGTAGGCGTAGCGAGATATCAGATGTTACATAAAGGTTTTTAAAATTTTAATACACATGAGCCGTTTGTTTTAAAAGTTTTTTAAATTGTTAAAAATTTAATTGTTTTTAGTTTTGACATCAAGTAAATTCATATTTTTTAAAATCTTGGTTATTTTTTGCTTATAACCCTTGAAACATGATAAATACACGATTAAAACAAAATAATGAGTTAGGGCCTTTATATGTTAAGGTAACGATAGGTAATATAAATGTATTCTGCTCCCTGTTTCGTGTTTGTCGGTACATACCTTATCAAAGTTCTTGGACTATAGGTCTGCTCCAGGAACTTCAATAGTAAAAAGCCTATCTTCTCTACCTATCCCTTCCCTAAGTTCTGGCACAATGCGTTAAGTAGGGTTCATACCCTGAGAGCTGGTTCTAAAAAAATAAACATTTTATATCTTATTTGACTTGTTCGTTTGACGTGTAATGCCTCATATGATTGTATTTATTCTAAAGAAATGTGCCATTTCGTTATTTATAACGAAAAATATTTATTAAATCTTATCTTAAACTGAAAAGTTTTCAAGTTTTATGTGCAAATGAATTTATACTCGTATTGTGCTTTTAATTGGTTTTTTTTTTAGTTTTTATTTTTATTTAAGTTTTTTTTCTGTCTTTCAACTCATTCTTATGCGATCAACCACCTTTTTCTCAATTGTTGTTAATAAAGTTTTCAAAAAAACAAGTATTGTTTCTTTTGTATTTTTTTCTACTCCTTCTTTCAAACAAGATCTTTTCCATAAAGAAAAAAAGATAAAATGCACTAAAACTACATCAGATTGTGTGGTGAACATAAAAATACTTTTGTCTTAAATGGGTTGTAAAAGAGTGGGAATATATTTTGTTCAATAACACAAATTTCCATGATGGAGAAAGCATTCACAATAGTTTTGATCAGTTAATTTCTCAAAGAAAACGTTCAACGGCTAGAGAGTAAATTAAAAATTATACGAATTTACTCTTTCAGTTCTTTCTCTGAACTTTTCAGCAGTTTCGATGGCAATAACTTCAAGTGGCCACCAAATAGACACTTTCCTGTTTTCAAACTAAAAAATTGCTTCGCTAGAAAAATATTCGAATCAAATCGTATTACTCAAGAATGTTGGAGAGCCAGCCGGATAAGTCTACCAAGCAAAAAAGTGAACACGTTGACAAAAAAGAAAAAAAAAAGACATGTGGCACTCGGGGACTGCCGCGGTAAAGCTAGTGCATAGCATTTTTATCAACTTATGCAATTATATTATTACGTTTTGTTTAATAACTCCGTTGCCAGAATAACGGCAATACTGTATGTTAATGAAATCAAAATCAATAGTATACTTTAGGGGTTAACATACATTGGGCGATTTAAATAATTAAAAAAACAAAAGACTTAAGAAACAAACTTAGTGACAGGTTTTTTCGTTTCAAAAAACAAAAGACTTAAGAAACAAACGTTTCAAAATTTCTTGATTCGGTCGCCTCAAAGCCCGCGATAAAAGCTATGTAATAGCTTAAAAAAACAAGTAAGTGTTTTTCCATTTGTTTGCCATTTGTTTGCCTGGACTCACTTACTCTTCCTTGTTGAAAAAGCATGAGAAATTTTTTGGTCTTATCATACCAAAATGACCTTAACGTTAATATAAAATATAAAGCTAACGATCCTTGCCCAACTGCCTTATAATCTGTAAAAAAATTTATAAAAAAAAAAATGAAAGTTTGACAGCCTGTTGATACAAAGCGATTAGTATTTAAAGTCGATGGATGTATGAGTGCGGGCTCTTCTCTGGCACCATTATGTGATGCACCTGCTGTCTCAACGAATCTATAGCGAACAGAAGAACTTGAATATATTTATCGATTACGGAATAAATCATGTTAAAATGAAATAAACATTTTCGTTTAGTTTGCTTTCAAATCATGTTCCGAAGTAGAGCAATAATTTAAGAGAGTTTAAAACATAAGAGAGTTACTTACATAAAATTATGCTTTCAACCAGTTTGTAAAAGTGACTTAAATTACTATTTTGTTAATGGGGTTAAATAACAACCTAAAAGAAAATTTTAATAAATTAAATACTAAAGCCAAATTTTTTGTTGTGTTGTAACCTGCAAAGTTTAAGGCTAAAAATAAATCAAAAATTAAAGTTCGGCCATTAAAGTATTCGGCATTTAATTTAATATCTCTAAAATATGTGTGAAGTTATATTTTAAAATATAGAACCCTAGATACGAACCATTGAATTTAACAGAGCTCTGTTATCAGGTTAACATTGCCCTGTTGACATAAAAATATAATGAGTGCATAAAAAAATGATTTTTTAAGCTATTGCATAGCTTCTATCGCGGGCTTTGAGGCGACCGAATCAAGAAATTTTGAAACGTTTGTGTCTTAAGTCTTTTGTTTATAAAACGAAAAAACCTGACACTAAGTTTGTTTCTTAAGTCTTTTGTTTTTTGAAGTGAAAACTTCTTTTTTGTATAGTCCATGTATGATGACCATACAGTGTTGCCGCTTTCGACATTTTTTTAAATTTTCCCGGGAACTATTCCGGGATTTCTAAGATTTTGAGGGGATTTTTGTCCAAGATTTTGGGAATTTACGTCCAGTGTTGCTACCTTTTCCCGGCATTTTCCGGGATTTCTGGGTTTTTGAGGGGATTTTTATATATTTATATAAAAGAAAGTCGTGTTAGTTACACTATTTATAACTCATTTATATATATTTATAGCTTAGAACCAGGAGAAGGTCATAGGATACTAAGGTAAGGTACTTTTTATCTGGGCGGACTAGGGTGCCCCTTCTTTGTATGGGACACTTCCAGTATAGCTAGAAAGCTGGAATTGAAATTGCATAAGTTGATAAAAAATGCTATGCAATAGCTTTACCGCGGCAGTACCCGAGTGCCACAAGTCTTTTTTTAGGAAGGAGTCAAATTGGCCCGAACAAAATATTATTAGGTTTTGTGTACGAGCAGTCATCCCTCTACATGAGTCCATGATTGGATTTTCTAACAGTTTGAGTTGAACCGTGATATACTCGATTTAAAACATTTTTAAAAAATGTCTTCTTTACGGTTTTTACCACATTTCGTTTTATTTTATTTTTTTTTTTGGAAAGAGTCAACATGTCAAAAATATTTAAAATTAATTATCCTACTCAAATTTTCTCACTTCATAAAGGAAAAAAATATATTTCCAATGAGGAGAATTGGGCCTCAATAATGACGCTCGAACGTCATTTATTCCGTGCAGCTGAATTTATTTCGCTGAAACTTCTGTCGGTTTTGGCAATTTCGAATTCGACTTGTCGCCCCCAAAATGTATGCAGGATAAGCTGTTCTTTGATCGCCCTGTGGATTGCACTTGATTGCGTTTCTAGTGATGGGGCCCTACGTACGAAATTACCGATTCAGTTCCAGTTGCTTATTTACATCTGCATATGCAATTGCTGGTGAGGAACGTAGGAAAAATATGCTTTATTTGTCGTCTTTTGAGTACCGAATTTTAAAAATTTTATCGTTTTGGAAATAATTGAATTGCAAATTATTCACATCAGCTAAAAATTGGAACCAAAAATAAACTATTTTTAGCCTAAAACCAGTAATTTCACAACAAGATTTAATGAACGCTTGCTTTGAATACTTTTCTAAATAAGCCAGTTTTTATTCGGCCAGTCTTTTTAAGTAGCTTTTTATAACTATTTTTTTTTTGGACACATACATACATACATATTTACCTTAATAACTTCATACATACTTGAAAAATAACTACAATAGATCTCAATCAAGCTGGTTATAAAAGAGTGCTGCACATGAGCATGGCTTATGCAAGAGAAAGAAAACAAAATGTAAAATGTAGGAAAAAAATCAAACTTAAAAAAAGATCTTTGGCCAAGTCAGGTACTAACAAAAATCTTGGTTAGTTTGTGTGGATCAGCAGAAGAGTAAACTTGTTGTTGCGAAGAAAACAAAAAAGTCAGTCAGTCGTCAGCCTTAGTGAGTCTTTGAGTCAAGCCATTCATAAAAATTACCACAGTCGGCCAGACGCTGTACAAAAGTATAATTTGGTTTTGCAAAACAAAAAAAACAAAAAAAAAAAAAACATTTCAAGCAACAGCAACATCAGCAGTAATTATAGTTGTTAGTGTGGCATACCAACAAATACCAAGCCAAACTAAACAAGGGCTTGAATACAACCAGCAAAAAAAAACATAAAACAAAAAATAAAGAAAGTTTTGGTTTTCGCAAGTATGTAAAAATTTAATAAAGAAAAAATGTTTAAAAATTAAAAGAAACCAAAAAATAATAATATGAAATTTATACGGTTTAAGGTTTTATGTAACTATGACGGATGCGGCGAATTTAGGCCAGAAGCGGGAAGAAGTTAAAAGGCTGTGTTTTGAGGGTGCCTGGGCCTGGGCTTTAGAAATTTTCTTTTGGATTTGTGTGGCAGTCTTAATCATGTACTTGCTAAGGCGTATTATTGAAGGACCTTTCTATCGCCGACCTAATAGAATAGATGGCAAAGTAGTCATTGTTACGGGCTGTAATACGGGCATTGGCAAAGAAACCGCTATGGAATTGGCCAGAAGAGGTGCCCGTTTGTATATGGCCTGCAGAGATGCTGCACGCTGTGAAGCTGCTCGTTTGGAAATTATAGAACGTACACAGAATCCTAATATTTTCAATCGTACCCTGGACTTGGCTTCCATGTCTTCAGTTAGACAATTTGCCGAAAGATTTCTGGCCGAGGAACAAAGATTAGATATTTTGGTTAACAATGCTGGTGTTATGGCCACACCACGCAAGTTAACCGCCGATGGTTTCGAACAACAGCTGGGCATTAATCATTTGGGTCATTTCCTTTTAACCAATCTCCTAATGGATCGCCTGAAATCTTCAGCTCCCAGCCGTGTAGTGGTGGTTAGCTCAGCCGCTTATATATTTGGGAAAATTAATAAAACCGACTTGATGTGTGAAAAATCATATTCCAAATTTTTTGGTGCCTATGCCCAAAGTAAATTAGCCAACATCTTGTTTACACGCAAGTTGTCCGAAATCTTAAGTGGCAGTCATGTCACGGCCAATTGTTTACATCCCGGTGTTGTACGTACTGAATTAATGCGCTACAACACCTGCCCCAAAACCTGGAATGTTATCAAGACTGTTATAAATATTTTTGTAAGATCACCCAGAGCTGGTGCTCAAACTTCGTTATTCTTAGCCTTGGATCCCAAATTGGAGTGTGAAACTGGTGGTTTTTATTATAATTCTTTAAGATTTCCGGTATTTCCTCGAGCCAGTGATAAAGAAATGGCCGATTGGTTGTGGCAGGAGAGTGAAAAGTTAGTGGGTCTACCGGTCACCATCATCCAGCCAAAAGAAAACGAAGATGAAAAACCCACAGTAATGGAATCGGTCAAAGTTATTAAAGAAGAAGAGAAAGCTATCTAGCGTGTAAAATTGAAATTTTTTCAAATTTTTTACATAAATTTGTTGTACTTATTCCACTATTTATAGGATCTACCAGTAATTTTGCTTAAATTTTTTAATTTAATATTTGTACTATTAATTTATTTTTATTTAAATTATTGAGAACAAAAATTTGCTTAGTATTTTAAAGTAATTAGAAAAAATAATAAAGTACAATTTTTCTATTTATTGAATACTAAAATATCTTGAATAAACATTTTTTTTTTTGTTACAAACGATAACAAAGAAAAATAACGGTAGTGCAGTGAGGTGTAACAAAAATTAACAGACACAACTGTTAAATAAAAACCAGAACAACAATGTATTCACAAATGCCAATTAAATGGAATGAACGGTCAGATTACTAGATATGTACATATGTATGTACTCGTACCCGCAACGTACATACATCACACTTAAAAGAGTGAATTCTTAACCGAAAAAAAATTTTAAAATAAATTTTAGTGCAACGAATTTTGGATTATTAAATGTAGATTTTGATCAATTAATAGAGGAAAACTAGGAACGAAGTATTCTGTAATTACAAACTGTTGTTGGAAGTTATTAACCACTCTTTGAACAAACCGATATTTGAACACGCTTCAAAAATAGAACAGACTGACAGATGGTAGTCGGAATTAAAAAAAAATTCAAATATTGTCCATTTATTCCTTTATACTTACGATACATGGGATGGAATCTCTTGTGGCGTCGATCAATATGTGCCATGAAAACTGTCTTCGTTGCCCATCTCATCATCAATTTCAAATTTCACTGATTTCAAACTGATTTTCAAAATTCAAATATTTATTTATTAGATATCGACGTTTTGAAGGTTCTAGGTCGCTATTCCGACCGATAGTGTGAAGAATATCAATAACTTTTCAACGATTTAACCAATTGTAACACTTTAAGAATTTTGGTCCGATTCGATTCGGAGAATATTTGAAAATAGTTTTTTAAATAAATTTATTCGAAAGATTTCGTTGTCGCATAATTAATTACAAGAAATAAGGTTGACAAACTGACCTAAGATAAATCGCGTGAAAACTTTTGAATAAAGATTTTTGAAATTATTCTTATCGTATTTATTTTTCTTTTTGTGACGACCACATAATATACAATGATTTAAAAAATATTGAAATTTTTTCATTTAATAAAACCTTCAATCGGTAATTTGTTTTTTGGTCAAATTCGTCAGACTTGATTGTATATGTAATAAGATTGTGGAAAAAAAAACAGGATTATAAAACCTACGGGACGGGACTATGGATATGTTTAAAAACCGGTACAATCCATTTCTAAATTATATTTAACATATAAAACATTTTGAAGTCATCTTTTAGAATAAAATGTTTTTTCAAATCTGTCTATAAACAGCGAATTATATAATAATATAATGGAATAATCAATAAAATTTCGGAGACAAGTACATAAAAAAATTTTAAATAGGTCGGTAAGTAGATTATTGAAGCGATAATTATTTTGGGGACAATTAATTAAATTTGCTAATTGCTACCTGATTTTCAAAAAAAAGTTGTGGTACCGAGATGCAAGCAAATCTTTTCAAACAAAAGAACAAGAATTTTTAAATTCTGTCTTTAAATAGAGGAATTATGCGATAATAATTGTTTTTTAGGAGCGTTTGTAAACTTGAAACACGTGGGTTAATGCGATATCAATTTTACTTTTCCTTTTAAGGATGTGTTTACACACAAAAGTGAATGAACTACTTTTGCAATTAATAATTTATCCATAAACTCTTTATTTTTCGGTTTCTTTTTAATTTTATTCGCAAAAAAAAAAAATAAATATTAAAAGTTTCACTGCCGCCATGACGATTATTTATACTTTGACGCCGTCATAACACACCCACTATCTAAAGTATACACATACGGTTATGTGAAACTATTTAATTCTTAGTAAATAAGTATTTTTTAACAATCTACAGCTAATTATAGCCACAGCACAAATTATTTCAAATGTAGAAAATGAAATAAAAACTAAAAATAACAACAAAAAACAAAAAATTGCAATAAAATGCAATTCAATGTCAGTCATGTTAAACAAATAAAAGGTGCGGAATAGAAACGAATTTTGTATTAACTATGTTTTAGAGTCTTGCTGCGTGGCTTATTATTATTGCAATACAATTTGTAAAATGCAAATAATATCGAAAGATTTTTTCTGCTGGAGAAAAAGAACAGACAAAATGTTTAGCAGTATGTATATGTACATATGTATGTATGTATGTACACATTTATTATTTTACACTATCAATTGTAAAACAAAGTATGTGGCTTGAAGGTACAATGGGCCGTGGAATAGATACATGAATACACCGTATACATACATACATATATATGTTTAGGTATGTAGTACTGAGTGCGAACAAATTTATGCACTTAAAAATATGTATGTACATTTCTATCACTATTCGTGTAAAGATGAAAGCGTGAACAACTTTTCACTCACGATCAGAGGCAGAACGCTAAATTCTTAATTTCGGTCGAATGTGACCAAAAGTTAGACTTCATATGTTAGGGGGTTGGGGGGAAATTTATTAAATAATGCAAAATGACCAAATTTTTATTGCATTGAAAATTGCTAATTATAACGCAAAAACTGCTAAATTGTCATTACTTAATCTTCATTTTAGAACTGCTGATTGGTTAACAGTGTTTTGTTAACTTTAACATAAATATCCTGAAATATTGTTTATCGCATAATTCACTCAGTCATTTATGAAGCGATTTTGAAAATAAAACTTAAACTAGAAAAAAATTATTAAGGGGCTGCAATTTGGGCCATAGTTGCTTTAGCTTTTTAATCTATTCGATTATTTCTTTTTGTTAAAGGCGGGGGTTTTATTTTGCAAAAACTCAAAAAATCAAAATCAATTACGTTCATTAGTGTCGACAATTTTTTATATTCACTTCTATATCAGTGTCCATCACTATAGTGTAAACCGTCTGTTTCTGATTATGCAGCAATTAACCGCTTAAAGTAAACTGTTTCACAATTTTTATAGAATTTTCAGTATTTTATGTAACTCCCTTTATGGGTTAATTTTGTACAAAAATTAATGGAAATTTCCACAACTGTGTTAGTTTATTTTTTATTTTTTTATTTGTGTATGAAATATTACAAAGAAACAATTTTTATAGTTTTTTTTGTTGGTGCTTTTTATTTTTCGTTGTATAAAAACTAAATTTTTACGTTCTGGTCGACAGCTTTTCAAAAATGTTACTGTTGCACATTTCTTTTTTCTTGTCGTATTTTTGTTTTTCCTCTTTTTGGTGTAATAATTGAATTCTACAAGTCAATTGTTGGTATACAAATTTATTTTGGCACGTGCAAAAATTTTAAGACAAGACTTACGAAAAAAGTTATGTGAATATGTACATATTTACATACATACATATGTAAGTGCTTAACTGCAATGGAAAGTTTGTTGTATTACATTCGGTTTGTTATTTTCTAATTATTTTTTTTAAATGCCCAGTTAAAGTTTATGAAATCTCGGATCTATTCCAATAAGCCATCATATCAGATGTGAAGACATGTTGTATTCCACACAATAAATATAAATTTGTTATTCCTTAATTATTTCAAGAGCCAATAACTATAGGTGTATGTATTAGTGGTGTTACGAATATTCGTATTCGATTATTCGACTATTCCCCTATTTTAAGATATTCGTATTCGCCAAATTCAAGCGAATATTTCTCGAATAATTTTCCAAAAAAAAAATCATAGAAAAAGTTTAAAAATTACATAATATGTACAAAAATATATTAATTTATAATAATTTTTATTTAAAAAAGTCCTTTATCTCTGACGCAAGATATTAATCTTTTTAAAAAACTAACGAATATTATATTTCGTAACTATCATTTAAAAGGTAGATAAATTCTTATATGTAAATTCATAACATGTTAAGTTAGTTATAAATTCTCAGTAGAGGAATGTTTGACTTCAAAATGGGAACGACTAAAATTTAATATGTGAAAGTCCACCGAGACATGTGGCTCCGCAATCTGCGAAAATATGTTCTCCCAAACAACATTGAATTACTAACTAAAAGCGCAAACAGAGTAAGAAATACAAAATCTTAAATTGTATATGTATGTAGGTAAAGTAATTTAAAAATGTTCTGTAGTGGTCTTCAAATTCGGCATCTGAATGTCATAGTAATGATAAATACATACCTGAAGTACAGTGACAGTTTTTTTTTTTCAAATTTATTGTTACTGACGCAAAGGGAGGGATTTTTTCCAATTAAATTTGAAATATTATAGGGCTCTAAACCTTAAAAGTAATATTCGTATTCACATTCGGCGACTATTGTTTCAAACATTCGTATTCGTATTCGCGAATACTAAAAATTGATATTCGTAACATCACTAGTATGTATGAAGGTACATACATATGTATGTATGTAAATATGTACATTCACATAACAATTCCACATCTTATTGAATGCCCCTTTAATAAATAATGTACGTACGTACATACATACATATGTATGTAACTTATGTGTGTTGGCTGCTTCAACTACTTCACTTATTTGTTACACTTTTTAAATTATTAATAATTTTCTAAATATTTAAACAATTATAATTAATTTCATTGTGAAATTTCTCATATTAATCATTCATATTCTCCAGATATGAATTACGCTTTATCTAAACTTACTAACGTTTATTCGCTGTTTTCAAATACTGCTGACGTAATAGTAAAATGTATACAAAAAAAAAAAGTTTGCAATATGTTTTTGCTGTACATACTCATTTTATTTTATAAGTAATTTGTAAAAGTGCATTGTAATTCATGTGATATTAAACTGTGATGTGCCACGTTTAAAGTTGTTTTGCAAAATTGCGGTTAGTATCACATTTTTCCAGTGCTGAGATATGCAAAATTTATTGCTTCAAACATACATGGATACATAATTTTATTAAATTCGTAATTTATTAAAAATACTGGAATAAAATTATCAATGAAAATTATATTCGTATATATCGTTCCTTGCATATAGAAAGGCCCTCCCTAACACGTTTATTGTAAGTTGATACTTCGGTATATGAACATATAATCCATCAAAAAATTTAAAAAAAAAATCGATTTAAAATAAAAATGTGTGTGAAGTTAAATATGCCGAGCTAAATACGTTTTACGTAAGAGCTTACGTCATGACATATTTAGTCGGGACATTTCCAACATAGCTCGATGGAACTTTTTGGTTTATATCTTTGCTAGTTGACATAAATGTATCATAACTAAGATAACTTTGTATGATCTCTACAGGAATTTGGCCAATTTAAACAATTTTAATTTTCAAAATTTTATAAAAAAATTCTCAAATACAATTGAGAAATCAGACCTACATAGTTAATAAGTATGGATTCTTGGCTTTAATTTCCCATTGGTCCAAATGAGTGACAAACATTAATGTGCCCACAAATAGCCAAATTCTTGTTGAGCTGATCAAAATTTACACAATTTCAATTTGCGAAAGTTTATAGAAAAATGCTCAAATACAATTGAGAAATCAGACTTACGTAGTCAATAAGTATGGATTCTTGGCTTTAATTCCCCATTGGTCCAAATGAGTGACAAACATTAATGTGCCCACAAATAGCCAAATTCCCGTAGAGCTGATCAAAATTTACACAATATTAATTTTTAAAAATTTATAGTAAAATTCCCAAATACAATTGAGAAATCGAACTTACGTAGTCTATAAGTATGGATTCTTGGCTTTAACTTCCCATTGCTCCAAATGAGTGACAAACAAATTTTATAGAAAAATTCTCAAATACAATTGAGAAATCAGACTTACGTAGTCAATAAGTATGGATTCTTGGCTTTA
Organism: Lypha dubia; assembly: GCA_947311025.1. Classification (NCBI taxonomy): domain Eukaryota; kingdom Metazoa; phylum Arthropoda; class Insecta; order Diptera; family Tachinidae; genus Lypha; species Lypha dubia. The sequence goes on along the minus strand of OX371262.1, from coordinate 2,783,231 downwards.
ATTCCCCATTGGTCCAAATGAGTGACAAACATTAATGTGCCCACAAATAGCCAAATTCCCGTAGAGCTGAACAAAATTTACACAATATTAATTTTTAAAAATTTATAGTAAAATTCCCAAATACAATTGAGAAATCGAACTTACGTAGTCTATAAGTATGGATTCTTGGCTTTAACTTCCCATTGCTCCAAATGAGTGACAAACAAATTTTATAGAAAAATTCTCAAATACAATTGAGAAATCAGACTTACGTAGTCAATAAGTATGGATTCTTGGCTTTAATTCCCCATTGGTCCAAATGAGTGACAAACATTAATGTGCCCACAAATAGCCAAATTCCCGTAGAGCTGATCAAAATTTACACAATATTAATTTTTAAAAATTTATAGTAAAATTCCCAAATACAATTGAGAAATCGAACTTACGTAGTCTATAAGTATGGATTCTTGGCTTTAACTTCCCATTGCTCCAAATGAGTGACAAACAAATTTTATAGAAAAATTCTCAAATACAATTGAGAAATCAGACTTACGTAGTCAATAAGTATGGATTCTTGGCTTTAATTCCCCATTGGTCCAAATGAGTGACAAACATTAATGTGCCCACAAATAGCCAAATTCCCGTATAGCTGAACAAAATTTACACAATATTAATTTTTAAAAATTTATAGTAAAATTCCCAAATACAATTGAGAAATCGAACTTACGTAGTCTATAAGTATGGATTCTTGGCTTTAACTTCCCATTGCTCCAAATGAGTGACAAACAAATTTTATAGAAAAATTCTCAAATACAATTGAGAAATCAGACTTACGTAGTCAATAAGTATGGATTCTTGGCTTTAATTCCCCATTGGTCCAAATGAGTGACAAACATTAATGTGCCCACAAATAGCCAAATTCCCGTAGAGCTGATCAAAATTTACACAATATTAATTTTTAAAAATTTATAGTAAAATTCCCAAATACAATTGAGAAATCGAACTTACGTAGTCTATAAGTATGGATTCTTGGCTTTAACTTCCCATTGCTCCAAATGAGTGACAAACAAATTTTATAGAAAAATTCTCAAATACAATTGAGAAATCAGACTTACGTAGTCAATAAGTATGGATTCTTGGCTTTAATTCCCCATTGGTCCAAATGAGTGACAAACATTAATGTGCCCACAAATAGCCAAATTCCCGTAGAGCTGATCAAAATTTACACAATATTAATTTTTAAAAATTTATAGTAAAATTCCCAAATACAATTGAGAAATCGAACTTACGTAGTCTATAAGTATGGATTCTTGGCTTTAATTCCCCATTGGTCCAAATGAGTGACAAACAAATTTTATAGAAAAATTCTCAAATACAATTGAGAAATCAGACTTACGTTGTCAATAAGTATGGATTCTTGGCTTTAATTCCCCATTGGTCCAAATGAGTGACAAACATTAATATGCCCACAAATAGCCAAATTCCCGTAGAGCTGATCAAAATTTACACAATATTAATTTTTAAAAATTTATAGTAAAATTCCCAAATACAATTGAGAAATCGAACTTACGTAGTCTATAAGTATGGATTCTTGGCTTTAATTCCCCATTGGTCCAAATGAGTGACAAACATTAATGTGCCCACAAATAGCCAAATTCCCGTAGAGCTGATCAAAATTTACACAATATTAATTTTTAAAAATTTATAGTAAAATTCCCAAATACAATTGAGAAATCGAACTTACGTAGTCTATAAGTATGGATTCTTGGCTTTAATTCCCCATTGGTCCAAATGAGTGACAAACATTAATGTGCCCACAAATAGCCAAATTCCCGTAGAGCTGATCAAAATTTACACAATATTAATTTTTAAAAATTTATAGTAAAATTCCCAAATACAATTGAGAAATCGAACTTACGTAGTCTATAAGTATGGATTCTTGGCTTTAACTTCCCATTGCTCCAAATGAGTGACAAACAAATTTTATAGAAAAATTCTCAAATACAATTGAGAAATCAGACTTACGTAGTCAATAAGTATGGATTCTCGGCTTTAATTCCCCATTGGTCCAAATGAGTGACAAACATTAATGTGCCCACAAATAGCCAAATTCCCGTAGAGCTGAACAAAATTTACACAATATTAATTTTTAAAAATTTATAGTAAAATTACCAAATACAATTGAGAAATCGAACTTACGTAGTCTATAAGTATGGATTCTTGGCTTTAACTTCCCATTGCTCCAAATGAGTGACAAACAAATTTTATAGAAAAATTCTCAAATACAATTGAGAAATCGAACTTACGTAGTCTATAAGTATGGATTCTTGGCTTTAACTTCCCATTGCTCCAAATGAGTGACAAACAAATTTTATAGAAAAATTCTCAAATACAATTGAGAAATCAGACTTACGTAGTCAATAAGTATGGATTCTTGGCTTTAATTCCCCATTGGTCCAAATGAGTGACAAACATTAATGTGCCCACAAATAGCCAAATTCCCGTAGAGCTGAACAAAATTTACACAATATTAATTTTTAAAAATTTATAGTAAAATTCCCAAATACAATTGAGAAATCGAACTTACGTAGTCTATAAGTATGGATTCTTGGCTTTAACTTCCCATTGCTCCAAATGAGTGACAAACAAATTTTATAGAAAAATTCTCAAATACAATTGAGAAATCAGACTTACGTAGTCAATAAGTATGGATTCTTGGCTTTAATTCCCCATTGGTCCAAATGAGTGACAAACATTAATGTGCCCACAAATAGCCAAATTCCCGTAGAGCTGATCAAAATTTACACAATATTAATTTTTAAAAATTTATAGTAAAATTCCCAAATACAATTGAGAAATCGAACTTACGTAGTCTATAAGTATGGATTCTTGGCTTTAATTCCCCATTGGTCCAAATGAGTGACAAACAAGTGTTATAGAAAAATTCTCAAATACAATTGAGAAATCAGACTTACGTAGTCAATAAGTATGGATTCTTGGCTTTAATTCCCCATTGGTCCAAATGAGTGACAAACATTAATGTGCCCACAAATAGCCAAATTCCCGTAGAGCTGAACAAAATTTACACAATATTAATTTTTAAAAATTTATAGTAAAATTCCCAAATACAATTGAGAAATCGAACTTACGTAGTCTATAAGTATGGATTCTTGGCTTTAACTTCCCATTGCTCCAAATGAGTGACAAACAAATTTTATAGAAAAATTCTCAAATACAATTGAGAAATCAGACTTACGTAGTCAATAAGTATGGATTCTTGGCTTTAATTCCCCATTGGTCCAAATGAGTGACAAACATTAATGTGCCCACAAATAGCCAAATTCCCGTAGAGCTGAACAAAATTTACACAATATTAATTTTTAAAAATTTATAGTAAAATTCCCAAATACAATTGAGAAATCGAACTTACGTAGTCTATAAGTATGGATTCTTGGCTTTAACTTCCCATTGCTCCAAATGAGTGACAAACAAATTTTATAGAAAAATTCTCAAATACAATTGAGAAATCAGACTTACGTAGTCAATAAGTATGGATTCTTGGCTTTAATTCCCCATTGGTCCAAATGAGTGACAAACATTAATGTGCCCACAAATAGCCAAATTCCCGTAGAGCTGATCAAAATTTACACAATATTAATTTTTAAAAATTTATAGTAAAATTCCCAAATACAATTGAGAAATCGAACTTACGTAGTCTATAAGTATGGATTCTTGGCTTTAACTTCCCATTGCTCCAAATGAGTGACAAACAAATTTTATAGAAAAATTCTCAAATACAATTGAGAAATCAGACTTACGTAGTCAATAAGTATGGATTCTTGGCTTTAATTCCCCATTGGTCCAAATGAGTGACAAACATTAATGTGCCCACAAATAGCCAAATTCCCGTAGAGCTGAACAAAATTTACACAATATTAATTTTTAAAAATTTATAGTAAAATTCCCAAATACAATTGAGAAATCGAACTTACGTAGTCTATAAGTATGGATTCTTGGCTTTAACTTCCCATTGCTCCAAATGAGTGACAAACAAATTTTATAGAAAAATTCTCAAATACAATTGAGAAATCAGACTTACGTAGTCAATAAGTATGGATTCTTGGCTTTAATTCCCCATTGGTCCAAATGAGTGACAAACATTAATGTGCCCACAAATAGCCAAATTCCCGTAGAGCTGATCAAAATTTACACAATATTAATTTTTAAAAATTTATAGTAAAATTCCCAAATACAATTGAGAAATCGAACTTACGTAGTCTATAAGTATGGATTCTTGGCTTTAACTTCCCATTGCTCCAAATGAGTGACAAACAAATTTTATAGAAAAATTCTCAAATACAATTGAGAAATCAGACTTACGTAGTCAATAAGTATGGATTCTTGGCTTTAATTCCCCATTGGTCCAAATGAGTGACAAACATTAATGTGCCCACAAATAGCCAAATTCCCGTAGAGCTGAACAAAATTTACACAATATTAATTTTTAAAAATTTATAGTAAAATTCCCAAATACAATTGAGAAATCGAACTTACGTAGTCTATAAGTATGGATTCTTGGCTTTAACTTCCCATTGCTCCAAATGAGTGACAAACAAATTTTATAGAAAAATTCTCAAATACAATTGAGAAATCAGACTTACGTAGTCAATAAGTATGGATTCTTGGCTTTAATTCCCCATTGGTCCAAATGAGTGACAAACATTAATGTGCCCACAAATAGCCAAATTCCCGTAGAGCTGATCAAAATTTACACAATATTAATTTTTAAAAATTTATAGTAAAATTCCCAAATACAATTGAGAAATCGAACTTACGTAGTCTATAAGTATGGATTCTTGGCTTTAACTTCCCATTGCTCCAAATGAGTGACAAACAAATTTTATAGAAAAATTCTCAAATACAATTGAGAAATCAGACTTACGTAGTCAATAAGTATGGATTCTTGGCTTTAATTCCCCATTGGTCCAAATGAGTGACAAACATTAATGTGCCCACAAATAGCCAAATTCCCGTATAGCTGAACAAAATTTACACAATATTAATTTTTAAAAATTTATAGTAAAATTCCCAAATACAATTGAGAAATCGAACTTACGTAGTCTATAAGTATGGATTCTTGGCTTTAACTTCCCATTGCTCCAAATGAGTGACAAACAAATTTTATAGAAAAATTCTCAAATACAATTGAGAAATCAGACTTACGTAGTCAATAAGTATGGATTCTTGGCTTTAATTCCCCATTGGTCCAAATGAGTGACAAACATTAATGTGCCCACAAATAGCCAAATTCCCGTAGAGCTGATCAAAATTTACACAATATTAATTTTTAAAAATTTATAGTAAAATTCCCAAATACAATTGAGAAATCGAACTTACGTAGTCTATAAGTATGGATTCTTGGCTTTAACTTCCCATTGCTCCAAATGAGTGACAAACAAATTTTATAGAAAAATTCTCAAATACAATTGAGAAATCAGACTTACGTAGTCAATAAGTATGGATTCTTGGCTTTAATTCCCCATTGGTCCAAATGAGTGACAAACATTAATGTGCCCACAAATAGCCAAATTCCCGTAGAGCTGATCAAAATTTACACAATATTAATTTTTAAAAATTTATAGTAAAATTCCCAAATACAATTGAGAAATCGAACTTACGTAGTCTATAAGTATGGATTCTTGGCTTTAATTCCCCATTGGTCCAAATGAGTGACAAACAAGTGTTATAGAAAAATTCTCAAATACAATTGAGAAATCAGACTTACGTAGTCAATAAGTATGGATTCTTGGCTTTAATTCCCCATTGGTCCAAATGAGTGACAAACATTAATGTGCCCACAAATAGCCAAATTCCCGTAGAGCTGATCAAAATTTACACAATATTAATTTTTAAAAATTTATAGTAAAATTCCCAAATACAATTGAGAAATCGAACTTACGTAGTCTATAAGTATGGATTCTTGGCTTTAACTTCCCATTGCTCCAAATGAGTGACAAACAAATTTTATAGAAAAATTCTCAAATACAATTGAGAAATCAGACTTACGTAGTCAATAAGTATGGATTCTTGGCTTTAATTCCCCATTGGTCCAAATGAGTGACAAACATTAATGTGCCCACAAATAGCCAAATTCCCGTAGAGCTGAACAAAATTTACACAATATTAATTTTTAAAAATTTATAGTAAAATTCCCAAATACAATTGAGAAATCGAACTTACGTAGTCTATAAGTATGGATTCTTGGCTTTAACTTCCCATTGCTCCAAATGAGTGACAAACAAATTTTATAGAAAAATTCTCAAATACAATTGAGAAATCAGACTTACGTAGTCAATAAGTATGGATTCTTGGCTTTAATTCCCCATTGGTCCAAATGAGTGACAAACATTAATGTGCCCACAAATAGCCAAATTCCCGTAGAGCTGATCAAAATTTACACAATATTAATTTTTAAAAATTTATAGTAAAATTCCCAAATACAATTGAGAAATCGAACTTACGTAGTCTATAAGTATGGATTCTTGGCTTTAACTTCCCATTGCTCCAAATGAGTGACAAACAAATTTTATAGAAAAATTCTCAAATACAATTGAGAAATCGAACTTACGTAGCCTATAAGTATGGATTCTTGGCTTTAACTTCCCATTGCTCCAAATGAGTGACAAACAAATTTTATAGAAAAATTCTCAAATACAATTGAGAAATCAGACTTACGTAGTCAATAAGTATGGATTCTTGGCTTTAATTCCCCATTGGTCCAAATGAGTGACAAACATTAATGTGCCCACAAATAGCCAAATTCCCGTAGAGCTGAACAAAATTTACACAATATTAATTTTTAAAAATTTATAGTAAAATTCCCAAATACAATTGAGAAATCGAACTTACGTAGTCTATAAGTATGGATTCTTGGCTTTAACTTCCCATTGCTCCAAATGAGTGACAAACAAATTTTATAGAAAAATTCTCAAATACAATTGAGAAATCAGACTTACGTAGTCAATAAGTATGGATTCTTGGCTTTAATTCCCCATTGGTCCAAATGAGTGACAAACATTAATGTGCCCACAAATAGCCAAATTCCCGTAGAGCTGATCAAAATTTACACAATATTAATTTTTAAAAATTTATAGTAAAATTCCCAACTACAATTGAGAAATCGAACTTACGTAGTCTATAAGTATGGATTCTTGGCTTTAACTTCCCATTGCTCCAAATGAGTGACAAACAAATTTTATAGAAAATTTCTCAAATACAATTGAGAAATCAGACTTACGTAGTCAATAAGTATGGATTCTTTGCTTTAATTCCCCATTGGTCCAAATGAGTGACAAACATTAATATGCCCACAAATAGCCAAATTCCCGTAGAGCTGAACAAAATTTACACAATATTAATTTTTAAAAATTTATAGTAAAATTCCCAAATACAATTGAGAAATCGAACTTACGTAGTCTATAAGTATGGATTCTTGGCTTTAACTTCCCATTGCTCCAAATGAGTGACAAACAAATTTTATAGAAAAATTCTCAAATACAATTGAGAAATCAGACTTACGTAGTCAATAAGTATGGATTCTTTGCTTTAATTCCCCATTGGTCCAAATGAGTGACAAACATTAATATGCCCACAAATAGCCAAATTCCCGTAGAGCTGAACAAAATTTACACAATATTAATTTTTAAAAATTTATAGTAAAATTCCCAAATACAATTGAGAAATCGAACTTACGTAGTCTATAAGTATGGATTCTTGGCCTTAACTTCCCATTGCTCCAAATGAGTGACAAACAAATTTTATAGAAAAATTCTCAAATACAATTGAGAAATCAGACTTACGTTGTCAATAAGTATGGATTCTTGGCTTTAATTCCCCATTGGTCCAAATGAGTGACAAACATTAATATGCCCACAAATAGCCAAATTCCCGTAGAGCTGAACAAAATTTACACAATATTAATTTTTAAAAATTTATAGTAAAATTCCCAAATACAATTGAGAAATCGAACTTACGTAGTCTATAAGTATGGATTCTTGGCCTTAACTTTCCATTGCTCCAAATGAGCGACAAACAAATTTTATAGAAAAATTCTCAAATACAATTGAGAAATCAGACTTACGTTGTCAATAAGTATGGATTCTTGGCTTTAATTCCCCATTGGTCCAAATGAGTGACAAACATTAATATGCCCACAAATAGCCAAATTCCCGTAGAGCTGATCAAAATTTACACAATATTAATTTTTAAAAATTTATAGTAAAATTCCCAAATACAATTGAGAAATCGAACTTACGTAGTCTATAAGTATGGATTCTTGGCTTTAATTCCCCATTGGTCCAAATGAGTGACAAACATTAATGTGCCCACAAATAGCCAAATTCCCGTAGAGCTGATCAAAATTTACACAATATTAATTTTTAAAAATTTATAGTAAAATTCCCAAATACAATTGAGAAATCGAACTTACGTAGTCTATAAGTATGGATTCTTGGCTTTAATTCCCCATTGGTCCAAATGAGTGACAAACATTAATGTGCCCACAAATAGCCAAATTCCCGTAGAGCTGAACAAAATTTACACAATATTAATTTTTAAAAATTTATAGTAAAATTCCCAAATACAATTGAGAAATCGAACTTACGTAGTCTATAAGTATGGATTCTTGGCTTTAACTTCCCATTGCTCCAAATGAGTGACAAACAAATTTTATAGAAAAATTCTCAAATACAATTGAGAAATCAGACTTACGTAGTCAATAAGTATGGATTCTCGGCTTTAATTCCCCATTGGTCCAAATGAGTGACAAACATTAATGTGCCCACAAATAGCCAAATTCCCGTAGAGCTGAACAAAATTTACACAATATTAATTTTTAAAAATTTATAGTAAAATTCCCAAATACAATTGAGAAATCGAACTTACGTAGTCTATAAGTATGGATTCTTGGCTTTAACTTCCCATTGCTCCAAATGAGTGACAAACAAATTTTATAGAAAAATTCTCAAATACAATTGAGAAATCAGACTTACGTAGTCAATAAGTATGGATTCTTGGCTTTAATTTCCCATTGGTCCAAATGAGTGACAAACATTAATGTGCCCACAAATAGCCAAATTCCCGTAGAGCTGAACAAAATTTACACAATATTAATTTTTAAAAATTTATAGTAAAATTCCCAAATACAATTGAGAAATCGAACTTACGTAGTCTATAAGTATGGATTCTTGGCTTTAACTTCCCATTGCTCCAAATGAGTGACAAACAAATTTTATAGAAAAATTCTCAAATACAATTGAGAAATCAGACTTACGTAGTCAATAAGTATGGATTCTTGGCTTTAATTCCCCATTGGTCCAAATGAGTGACAAACATTAATGTGCCCACAAATAGCCAAATTCCCGTAGAGCTGAACAAAATTTACACAATATTAATTTTTAAAAATTTATAGTAAAATTCCCAAATACAATTGAGAAATCGAACTTACGTAGTCTATAAGTATGGATTCTTGGCTTTAACTTCCCATTGCTCCAAATGAGTGACAAACAAATTTTATAGAAAAATTCTCAAATACAATTGAGAAATCAGACTTACGTAGTCAATAAGTATGGATTCTTGGCTTTAATTCCCCATTGGTCCAAATGAGTGACAAACATTAATGTGCCCACAAATAGCCAAATTCCCGTAGAGCTGAACAAAATTTACACAATATTAATTTTTAAAAATTTATAGTAAAATTCCCAAATACAATTGAGAAATCGAACTTACGTAGTCTATAAGTATGGATTCTTGGCTTTAACTTCCCATTGCTCCAAATGAGTGACAAACAAATTTTATAGAAAAATTCTCAAATACAATTGAGAAATCAGACTTACGTAGTCAATAAGTATGGATTCTTGGCTTTAATTCCCCATTGGTCCAAATGAGTGACAAACATTAATGTGCCCACAAATAGCCAAATTCCCGTAGAGCTGAACAAAATTTACACAATATTAATTTTTAAAAATTTATAGTAAAATTCCCAAATACAATTGAGAAATCGAACTTACGTAGTCTATAAGTATGGATTCTTGGCTTTAACTTCCCATTGCTCCAAATGAGTGACAAACAAATTTTATAGAAAAATTCTCAAATACAATTGAGAAATCAGACTTACGTAGTCAATAAGTATGGATTCTTGGCTTTAATTCCCCATTGGTCCAAATGAGTGACAAACATTAATGTGCCCACAAATAGCCAAATTCCCGTAGAGCTGAACAAAATTTACACAATATTAATTTTTAAAAATTTATAGTAAAATTCCCAAATACAATTGAGAAATCGAACTTACGTAGTCTATAAGTATGGATTCTTGGCTTTAACTTCCCATTGCTCCAAATGAGTGACAAACAAATTTTATAGAAAAATTCTCAAATACAATTGAGAAATCAGACTTACGTAGTCAATAAGTATGGATTCTTGGCCTTAATTCCCCATTGGTCCAAATGAGTGACAAACATTAATGTGCCCACAAATAGCCAAATTCCCGTAGAGCTGAACAAAATTTACACAATATTAATTTTTAAAAATTTATAGTAAAATTCCCAAATACAACTGAGAAATCGAACTTACGTAGTCTATAAGTATGGATTCTTGGCTTTAACTTCCCATTGCTCCAAATGAGTGACAAACAAATTTTATAGAAAAATTCTCAAATACAATTGAGAAATCAGACTTACGTAGTCAATAAGTATGGATTCTTGGCTTTAATTCCCCATTGGTCCAAATGAGTGACAAAGATTAATGGGCCCACAAATAGCCAAATTCCCGTAGAGCTGAACAAAATTTACACAATATTAATTTTTAAAAATTTATAGTAAAATTCCCAAATACAACTGAGAAATCGAACTTACGTAGTCTATAAGTATGGATTCTTGGCTTTAACTTCCCATTGCTCCAAATGAGTGACAAACAAATTTTATAGAAAAATTCTCAAATACAATTGAGAAATCAGACTTACGTAGTCAATAAGTATGGATTCTTGGCTTTAATTCCCCATTGGTCCAAATGAGTGACAAAGATTAATGGGCCCACAAATAGCCAAATTCCCGTAGAGCTGAACAAAATTTACACAATATTAATTTTTAAAAATTTATAGTAAAATTCCCAAATACAATTGAGAAATCGAACTTACGTAGTCTATAAGTATGGATTCTTGGCTTTAACTTCCCATTGCTCCAAATGAGTGACAAACAAATTTTATAGAAAAATTCTCAAATACAATTGAGAAATCAGACTTACGTAGTCAATAAGTATGGATTCTTGGCTTTAATTCCCCATTGGTCCAAATGAGTGACAAACATTAATGTGCCCACAAATAGCCAAATTCTTGTTGAGCTGATCAAAATTTACACAATATTAATTTTTAAAAATTTATAGTAAAATTCCCAAATACAATTGAGAAATCGAACTTACGTAGTCTATAAGTATGGATTCTTGGCTTTAACTTCCCATTGCTCCAAATGAGTGACAAACAAAATTTATAGTAAAATTCCCAAATACAATTGAGAATTCGAACTTACGTAGTCTATAAGTATGGATTCTTGGCTTTAACTTCCCATTGCTCCAAATGAGTGACAAACAAATTTTATAGAAAAATTCTCAAATACAATTGAGAAATCAGACTTACGTAGTCAATAAGTATGGATTCTTGGCTTTAATTCCCCATTGGTCCAAATGAGTGACAAACATTAATGTGCCCACAAATAGCCAAATTCTTGTTGAGCTGATCAAAATTTACACAATATTAATTTTTAAAAATTTATAGTAAAATTCCCAAATACAATTGAGAAATCAGACTTACGTAGTCAATAAGTATGGATTCTTGGCTTTAATTCCCCATTGGTCCAAATGAGTGACAAACATTAATGGGCCCACAAATAGCCAAATTCCCGTAGAGCTGAACAAAATTTACACAATATTAATTTTTAAAAATTTATAGTAAAATTCCCAAATACAATTGAGAAATCGAACTTACGTAGTCTATAAGTATGGATTCTTGGCTTTAACTTCCCATTGCTCCAAATGAGTGACAAACAAATTTTATAGAAAAATTCTCAAATACAATTGAGAAATCAGACTTACGTAGTCAATAAGTATGGATTCTTGGCTTTAATTCCCCATTGGTCCAAATGAGTGACAAACATTAATGTGACCACAAATAGCCAAATTCCCGTAGAGCTGAACAAAATTTACACAATATTAATTTTTAAAAATTTATAGTAAAATTCCCAAATACAATTGAGAAATCGAACTTACGTAGTCTATAAGTATGGATTCTTGGCTTTAACTTCCCATTGCTCCAAATGAGTGACAAACAAATTTTATAGAAAAATTCTCAAATACAATTGAGAAATCAGACTTACGTAGTCAATAAGTATGGATTCTTGGCTTTAATTCCCCATTGGTCCAAATGAGTGACAAACATTAATGTGCCCACAAATAGCCAAATTCCCGTAGAGCTGAACAAAATTTACACAATATTAATTTTTAAAAATTTATAGTAAAATTCCCAAATACAATTGAGAAATCGAACTTACGTAGTCTATAAGTATGGATTCTTGGCTTTAACTTCCCATTGCTCCAAATGAGTGACAAACAAAATTTATAGTAAAATTCCCAAATACAATTGAGAATTCGAACTTACGTAGTCTATAAGTATGGATTCTTGGCTTTAACTTCCCATTGCTCCAAATGAGTGACAAACAAATTTTATAGAAAAATTCTCAAATACAATTGAGAAATCAGACTTACGTAGTCAATAAGTATGGATTCTTGGCTTTAATTTCCCATTGGTCCAAATGAGTGACAAACATTAATGTGCCCACAAATAGCCAAATTCCCGTACAGCTGAACAAAATTTACACAATATTAATTTTTAAAAATTTATAGTAAAATTCCCAAATACAATTGAGAATTCGAACTTACGTAGTCTATAAGTATGGATTCTTGGCTTTAACTTCCCATTGCTCCAAATGAGTGACAAACAAATTTTATAGAAAAATTCTCAAATACAATTGAGAAATCAGACTTACGTAGTCAATAAGTATGGATTCTTGGCTTTAATTCCCCATTGGTCCAAATGAGTGACAAACATTAATGTGCCCACAAATAGCCAAATTCCCGTAGAGCTGAACAAAATTTACACAATATTAATTTTTAAAAATTTATAGTAAAATTCCCAAATACAATTGAGAAATCGAACTTACGTAGTCTATAAGTATGGATTCTTGGCTTTAACTTCCCATTGCTCCAAATGAGTGACAAACAAATTTTATAGAAAAATTCTCAAATACAATTGAGAAATCAGACTTACGTAGTCAATAAGTATGGATTCTTGGCTTTAATTCCCCATTGGTCCAAATGAGTGACAAACATTAATATGCCCACAAATAGCCAAATTTCCGTAGAGCTGAACAAAATTTACACAATATTAATTTTTAAAAATTTATAGTAAAATTCCCAAATACAATTGAGAAATCGAACTTACGTAGTCTATAAGTATGGATTCTTGGCTTTAACTTCCCATTGCTCCAAATGAGTGACAAACAAATTTTATAGAAAAATTCTCAAATACAATTGAGAAATCAGACTTACGTAGTCAATAAGTATGGATTCTTGGCTTTAATTCCCCATTGGTCCAAATGAGTGACAAACATTAATATGCCCACAAATAGCCAAATTCCCGTAGAGCTGAACAAAATTTACACAATATTAATTTTTAAAAATTTATAGTAAAATTCCCAAATACAATTGAGAAATCGAACTTACGTAGTCAATAAGTATGGATTCTTGGCTTTAATTCCCCATTGGTCCAAATGAGTGACAAACATTAATGTGCCCACAAATAGCCAAATTCTTGTTGAGCTGATCAAAATTTACACAATTTCAATTTGCGAAAGTTTATAGAAAAATTCTCAAATACAATTGAGAAATCTGACTAATTTAGTCTATAAGTATGGATTCTTGGCTTTAATTTCCCATTGGTCCAAATGAGTGACAAACATTAATGTGCCCACAAATAGCCAAATTCCCGTAGAGCTGAACAAAATTTACACAATATTAATTTTTAAAAATTTATAGTAAAATTCCCAAATACAATTGAGAAATCGAACTTACGTAGTCTATAAGTATGGATTCTTGGCTTTAACTTCCCATTGCTCCAAATGAGTGACAAACAAATTTTATAGAAAAATTCTCAAATACAATTGAGAAATCAGACTTACGTAGTCAATAAGTATGGATTCTTGGCTATAATTCCCCATTGGTCCAAATGAGTGACAAACATTAATATGCCCACAAATAGCCAAATTCCCGTAGAGCTGAACAAAATTTACACAATATTAATTTTTAAAAATTTATAGTAAAATTCCCAAATACAATTGAGAAATCGAACTTACGTAGTCTATAAGTATGGATTCTTGGCTTTAACTTCCCATTGCTCCAAATGAGTGACAAACAAATTTTATAGAAAAATTCTCAAATACAATTGAGAAATCAGACTTACGTAGTCAATAAGTATGGATTCTTGGCTTTAATTCCCCATTGGTCCAAATGAGTGACAAACATTAATGGGCCCACAAATAGCCAAATTCCCGTAGAGCTGAACAAAATTTACACAATATTAATTTTTAAAAATTTATAGTAAAATTCCCAAATACAATTGAGAAATCGAACTTACGTAGTCTATAAGTATGGATTCTTGGCTTTAACTTCCCATTGCTCCAAATGAGTGACAAACATATTTTATAGAAAAATTCTCAAATACAATTGAGAAATCAGACTTACGTAGTCAATAAGTATGGATTCTTGGCTTTAATTCCCCATTGGTCCAAATGAGTGACAAACATTAATGTGCCCACAAATAGCCAAATTCTTGTTGAGCTGATCAAAATTTACACAATATTAATTTTTAAAAATTTATAGTAAAATTCCCAAATACAATTGAGAAATCGAACTTACGTAGTCTATAAGTATGGATTCTTGGCTTTAACTTCCCATTGCTCCAAATGAGTGACAAACAAAATTTATAGTAAAATTCCCAAATACAATTGAGAAATCGAACTTACGTAGTCTATAAGTATGGATTCTTGGCTTTAACTTCCCATTGCTCCAAATGAGTGACAAACAAATTTTATAGAAAAATTCTCAAATACAATTGAGAAATCAGACTTACGTAGTCAATAAGTATGGATTCTTGGCTTTAATTCCCCATTGGTCCAAATGAGTGACAAACATTAATGTGCCCACAAATAGCCAAATTCTTGTTGAGCTGATCAAAATTTACACAATTTCAATTTGCGAAAGTTTATAGAAAAATTCTCAAATACAATTGAGAAATCTGACTAATTTAGTCGTTAAGTATGGATTCTTGGCTTTAATTTCCCATTGGTCCAAATGAGTGACAAACATTAATGTGTCCACAAATAGCCAAATTCCCGTAGAGCTGAACAAAATTTACACAATATTAATTTTTAAAAATTTATATTAAAATTCCCAAATACAATTGAGAAATCGAACTTACGTAGTCTATAAGTATGGATTCTTGGCTTTAACTTCCCATTGCTCCAAATGAGTGACAAACAAATTTTATAGAAAAATTCTCAAATACAATTGAGAAATCAGTCTGACGTAGTCAATAAGTATGGATTCTTGGCTTTAATTCCCCATTGGTCCAAATGAGTGACAAACATTAATGTGCCCACAAATAGCCAAATTCCCGTAGAGCTGAACAAAATTTACACAATATTAATTTTTAAAAATTTATAGTAAAATTCCCAAATACAATTGAGAAATCGAACTTACGTAGTCTATAAGTATGGATTCTTGGCTTTAACTTCCCATTGCTCCAAATGAGTGACAAACAAATTTTATAGAAAAATTCTCAAATACAATTGAGAAATCAGACTTACGTAGTCAATAAGTATGGATTCTTGGCTTTAATTCCCCATTGGTCCAAATGAGTGACAAACATTAATGTGCCCACAAATAGCCAAATTCTTGTTGAGCTGATCAAAATTTACACAATTTCAATTTGCGAAAGTTTATAGAAAAATTCTCAAATACAATTGAGAAATCTGACTAATTTAGTCGTTAAGTATGGATTCTTGGCTTTAATTTCCCATTGGTCCAAATGAGTGACAAACATTAATGTGCCCACAAATAGCCAAATTCCCGTAGAGCTGATCAAAATTTACACAATATTAATTTTTAAAAATTTATAGTAAAATTCCCAAATACAATTGAGAAATCGAACTTACGTAGTCTATAAGTATGGATTCTTGGCTTTAATTTCCCATTGGTCCAAATGAGTGACAAACAAATTTTATAGAAAAATGCTCAAATACAATTAAGAAATCGGACTTAAGTCGTCAATAAGTATGGGTTCTTGGCTTTAATTTCCCATTGGTCCAACAGATTGACAAACAAATTTTATAGAAAAATTCTCAAATACAATTGAGAAATCGGACTTACGTAGTCAATAAGTATGGATTCTTGGCTTTAATTCCCCATTGGTCCAAATGAGTGACAAACATTAATGTGCCCACAAATAGCCAAATTCCCGTAGAGCTGAACAAAATTTACACAATATTAATTTTTAAAAATTTATAGTAAAATTCCCAAATACAATTGAGAAATCGAACTTACGTAGTCTATAAGTATGGATTCTTGGCTTTAACTTCCCATTGCTCCAAATGAGTGACAAACAAATTTTATAGAAAAATTCTCAAATACAATTGAGAAATCAGACTTACGTAGTCAATAAGTATGGATTCTTGGCTTTAATTCCCCATTGGTCCAAATGAGTGACAAACATTAATGTGCCCACAAATAGCCAAATTCCCGTAGAGCTGAACAAAATTTACACAATATTAATTTTTAAAAATTTATAGTAAAATTCCCAAATACAATTGAGAAATCGAACTTACGTAGTCTATAAGTATGGATTCTTGGCTTTAACTTCCCATTGCTCCAAATGAGTGACAAACAAATTTTATAGAAAAATTCTCAAATACAATTGAGAAATCAGACTTACGTAGTCAATAAGTATGGATTCTTGGCTTTAATTCCCCATTGGTCCAAATGAGTGACAAACATTAATGTGCCCACAAATAGCCAAATTCCCGTAGAGCTGAACAAAATTTACACAATATTAATTTTTAAAAATTTATAGTAAAATTCCCAAATACAATTGAGAAATCGAACTTACGTAGTCTATAAGTATGGATTCTTGGCTTTAACTTCCCATTGCTCCAAATGAGTGACAAACAAATTTTATAGAAAAATTCTCAAATACAATTGAGAAATCAGACTTACGTAGTCAATAAGTATGGATTCTTGGCTTTAATTCCCCATTGGTCCAAATGAGTGACAAACATTAATGTGCCCACAAATAGCCAAATTCTTGTTGAGCTGATCAAAATTTACACAATTTCAATTTGCGAAAGTTTATAGAAAAATTTTCAAATACAATTGAGAAATCTGACTAATTTAGTCGTTAAGTATGGATTCTTGGCCTTAATTTCCCATTGGTCCAAATGAGTGACAAACAAATTTTATAGAAAAATTCTCAAATACAATTGAGAAATCAGACTTACGTAGTCAATAAGTATGGATTCTTGGCTTTAATTCCCCATTGGTCCAAATGAGTGACAAACATTAATGTGCCCACAAATAGCCAAATTCCCGTAGAGCTGAACAAAATTTACACAATATTAATTTTTAAAAATTTATAGTAAAATTCCCAAATACAATTGAGAAATCGAACTTACGTAGTCTATAAGTATGGATTCTTGGCTTTAACTTCCCATTGCTCCAAATGAGTGACAAACAAATTTTATAGAAAAATTCTCAAATACAATTGAGAAATCAGACTTACGTAGTCAATAAGTATGGATTCTTGGCTTTAATTCCCCATTGGTCCAAATGAGTGACAAACATTAATGTGCCCACAAATAGCCAAATTCCCGTAGAGCTGAACAAAATTTACACAATATTAATTTTTAAAAATTTATAGTAAAATTCCCAAATACAATTGAGAAATCGAACTTACGTAGTCTATAAGTATGGATTCTTGGCTTTAACTTCCCATTGCTCCAAATGAGTGACAAACAAATTTTATAGAAAAATTCTCAAATACAATTGAGAAATCAGACTTACGTAGTCAATAAGTATGGATTCTTGGCTTTAATTCCCCATTGGTCCAAATGAGTGACAAACATTAATGTGCCCACAAATAGCCAAATTCCCGTAGAGCTGAACAAAATTTACACAATATTAATTTTTAAAAATTTATAGTAAAATTCCCAAATACAATTGAGAAATCGAACTTACGTAGTCTATAAGT
Organism: Lypha dubia; assembly: GCA_947311025.1. Taxonomy (NCBI): domain Eukaryota; kingdom Metazoa; phylum Arthropoda; class Insecta; order Diptera; family Tachinidae; genus Lypha; species Lypha dubia. Next base: position 2,764,849 of record OX371262.1, on the reverse strand, counting down.
ATGGATTCTTGGCTTTAACTTCCCATTGCTCCAAATGAGTGACAAACAAATTTTATAGAAAAATTCTCAAATACAATTGAGAAATCAGACTTACGTAGTCAATAAGTATGGATTCTTGGCTTTAATTCCCCATTGGTCCAAATGAGTGACAAACATTAATGTGCCCACAAATAGCCAAATTCCCGTAGAGCTGAACAAAATTTACACAATATTAATTTTTAAAAATTTATAGTAAAATTCCCAAATACAATTGAGAAATCGAACTTACGTAGTCTATAAGTATGGATTCTTGGCTTTAACTTCCCATTGCTCCAAATGAGTGACAAACAAATTTTATAGAAAAATTCTCAAATACAATTGAGAAATCAGACTTACGTAGTCAATAAGTATGGATTCTTGGCTTTAATTCCCCATTGGTCCAAATGAGTGACAAACATTAATGTGCCCACAAATAGCCAAATTCCCGTAGAGCTGAACAAAATTTACACTATTAATTTTTAAAAATTTATAGTAAAATTCCCAAATACAATTGAGAAATCGAACTTACGTAGTCTATAAGTATGGATTCTTGGCTTTAACTTCCCATTGCTCCAAATGAGTGACAAACAAATTTTATAGAAAAATTCTCAAATACAATTGAGAAATCAGACTTACGTAGTCAATAAGTATGGATTCTTGGCTTTAATTCCCCATTGGTCCAAATGAGTGACAAACATTAATGTGCCCACAAATAGCCAAATTCCCGTAGAGCTGAACAAAATTTACACAATATTAATTTTTAAAAATTTATAGTAAAATTCCCAAATACAATTGAGAAATCGAACTTACGTAGTCTATAAGTATGGATTCTTGGCTTTAACTTCCCATTGCTCCAAATGAGTGACAAACAAATTTTATAGAAAAATTCTCAAATACAATTGAGAAATCAGACTTACGTAGTCAATAAGTATGGATTCTTGGCTTTAATTCCCCATTGGTCCAAATGAGTGACAAACATTAATGTGCCCACAAATAGCCAAATTCCCGTAGAGCTGAACAAAATTTACACAATATTAATTTTTAAAAATTTATAGTAAAATTCCCAAATACAATTGAGAAATCGAACTTACGTAGTCTATAAGTATGGATTCTTGGCTTTAACTTCCCATTGCTCCAAATGAGTGACAAACAAAATTTATAGTAAAATTCCCAAATACAATTGAGAATTCGAACTTACGTAGTCTATAAGTATGGATTCTTGGCTTTAACTTCCCATTGCTCCAAATGAGTGACAAACAAATTTTATAGAAAAATTCTCAAATACAATTGAGAAATCAGACTTACGTAGTCAATAAGTATGGATTCTTGGCTTTAATTTCCCATTGGTCCAAATGAGTGACAAACATTAATGTGCCCACAAATAGCCAAATTCCCGTACAGCTGAACAAAATTTACACAATATTAATTTTTAAAAATTTATAGTAAAATTCCCAAATACAATTGAGAATTCGAACTTACGTAGTCTATAAGTATGGATTCTTGGCTTTAACTTCCCATTGCTCCAAATGAGTGACAAACAAATTTTATAGAAAAATTCTCAAATACAATTGAGAAATCAGACTTACGTAGTCAATAAGTATGGATTCTTGGCTTTAATTCCCCATTGGTCCAAATGAGTGACAAACATTAATGTGCCCACAAATAGCCAAATTCCCGTAGAGCTGAACAAAATTTACACAATATTAATTTTTAAAAATTTATAGTAAAATTCCCAAATACAATTGAGAAATCGAACTTACGTAGTCTATAAGTATGGATTCTTGGCTTTAACTTCCCATTGCTCCAAATGAGTGACAAACAAATTTTATAGAAAAATTCTCAAATACAATTGAGAAATCAGACTTACGTAGTCAATAAGTATGGATTCTTGGCTTTAATTCCCCATTGGTCCAAATGAGTGACAAACATTAATATGCCCACAAATAGCCAAATTCCCGTAGAGCTGAACAAAATTTACACAATATTAATTTTTAAAAATTTATAGTAAAATTCCCAAATACAATTGAGAAATCGAACTTACGTAGTCAATAAGTATGGATTCTTGGCTTTAATTCCCCATTGGTCCAAATGAGTGACAAACATTAATGTGCCCACAAATAGCCAAATTCTTGTTGAGCTGATCAAAATTTACACAATTTCAATTTGCGAAAGTTTATAGAAAAATTCTCAAATACAATTGAGAAATCTGACTAATTTAGTCTATAAGTATGGATTCTTGGCTTTAATTTCCCATTGGTCCAAATGAGTGACAAACATTAATGTGCCCACAAATAGCCAAATTCCCGTAGAGCTGAACAAAATTTACACAATATTAATTTTTAAAAATTTATAGTAAAATTCCCAAATACAATTGAGAAATCGAACTTACGTAGTCTATAAGTATGGATTCTTGGCTTTAACTTCCCATTGCTCCAAATGAGTGACAAACAAATTTTATAGAAAAATTCTCAAATACAATTGAGAAATCAGACTTACGTAGTCAATAAGTATGGATTCTTGGCTTTAATTCCCCATTGGTCCAAATGAGTGACAAACATTAATATGCCCACAAATAGCCAAATTCCCGTAGAGCTGAACAAAATTTACACAATATTAATTTTTAAAAATTTATAGTAAAATTCCCAAATACAATTGAGAAATCGAACTTACGTAGTCTATAAGTATGGATTCTTGGCTTTAACTTCCCATTGCTCCAAATGAGTGACAAACAAATTTTATAGAAAAATTCTCAAATACAATTGAGAAATCAGACTTACGTAGTCAATAAGTATGGATTCTTGGCTTTAATTCCCCATTGGTCCAAATGAGTGACAAACATTAATGGGCCCACAAATAGCCAAATTCCCGTAGAGCTGAACAAAATTTACACAATATTAATTTTTAAAAATTTATAGTAAAATTCCCAAATACAATTGAGAAATCGAACTTACGTAGTCTATAAGTATGGATTCTTGGCTTTAACTTCCCATTGCTCCAAATGAGTGACAAACATATTTTATAGAAAAATTCTCAAATACAATTGAGAAATCAGACTTACGTAGTCAATAAGTATGGATTCTTGGCTTTAATTCCCCATTGGTCCAAATGAGTGACAAACATTAATGTGCCCACAAATAGCCAAATTCTTGTTGAGCTGATCAAAATTTACACAATATTAATTTTTAAAAATTTATAGTAAAATTCCCAAATACAATTGAGAAATCGAACTTACGTAGTCTATAAGTATGGATTCTTGGCTTTAACTTCCCATTGCTCCAAATGAGTGACAAACAAAATTTATAGTAAAATTCCCAAATACAATTGAGAAATCGAACTTACGTAGTCTATAAGTATGGATTCTTGGCTTTAACTTCCCATTGCTCCAAATGAGTGACAAACAAATTTTATAGAAAAATTCTCAAATACAATTGAGAAATCAGACTTACGTAGTCAATAAGTATGGATTCTTGGCTTTAATTCCCCATTGGTCCAAATGAGTGACAAACATTAATGTGCCCACAAATAGCCAAATTCTTGTTGAGCTGATCAAAATTTACACAATTTCAATTTGCGAAAGTTTATAGAAAAATTCTCAAATACAATTGAGAAATCTGACTAATTTAGTCGTTAAGTATGGATTCTTGGCTTTAATTTCCCATTGGTCCAAATGAGTGACAAACATTAATGTGTCCACAAATAGCCAAATTCCCGTAGAGCTGAACAAAATTTACACAATATTAATTTTTAAAAATTTATATTAAAATTCCCAAATACAATTGAGAAATCGAACTTACGTAGTCTATAAGTATGGATTCTTGGCTTTAACTTCCCATTGCTCCAAATGAGTGACAAACAAATTTTATAGAAAAATTCTCAAATACAATTGAGAAATCAGTCTGACGTAGTCAATAAGTATGGATTCTTGGCTTTAATTCCCCATTGGTCCAAATGAGTGACAAACATTAATGTGCCCACAAATAGCCAAATTCCCGTAGAGCTGAACAAAATTTACACAATATTAATTTTTAAAAATTTATAGTAAAATTCCCAAATACAATTGAGAAATCGAACTTACGTAGTCTATAAGTATGGATTCTTGGCTTTAACTTCCCATTGCTCCAAATGAGTGACAAACAAATTTTATAGAAAAATTCTCAAATACAATTGAGAAATCAGACTTACGTAGTCAATAAGTATGGATTCTTGGCTTTAATTCCCCATTGGTCCAAATGAGTGACAAACATTAATGTGCCCACAAATAGCCAAATTCTTGTTGAGCTGATCAAAATTTACACAATTTCAATTTGCGAAAGTTTATAGAAAAATTCTCAAATACAATTGAGAAATCTGACTAATTTAGTCGTTAAGTATGGATTCTTGGCTTTAATTTCCCATTGGTCCAAATGAGTGACAAACATTAATGTGCCCACAAATAGCCAAATTCCCGTAGAGCTGAACAAAATTTACACAATATTAATTTTTAAAAATTTATATTAAAATTCCCAAATACAATTGAGAAATCGAACTTACGTAGTCTATAAGTATGGATTCTTGGCTTTAACTTCCCATTGCTCCAAATGAGTGACAAACAAATTTTATAGAAAAATTCTCAAATACAATTGAGAAATCAGACTTACGTAGTCAATAAGTATGGATTCTTGGCTTTAATTCCCCATTGGTCCAAATGAGTGACAAACATTAATGTGCCCACAAATAGCCAAATTCCCGTAGAGCTGAACAAAATTTACACAATATTAATTTTTAAAAATTTATAGTAAAATTCCCAAATACAATTGAGAAATCGAACTTACGTAGTCTATAAGTATGGATTCTTGGCTTTAACTTCCCATTGCTCCAAATGAGTGACAAACAAATTTTATAGAAAAATTCTCAAATACAATTGAGAAATCAGACTTACGTAGTCAATAAGTATGGATTCTTGGCTTTAATTCCCCATTGGTCCAAATGAGTGACAAACATTAATGTGCCCACAAATAGCCAAATTCCCGTAGAGCTGAACAAAATTTACACAATATTAATTTTTAAAAATTTATAGTAAAATTCCCAAATACAATTGAGAAATCGAACTTACGTAGTCTATAAGTATGGATTCTTGGCTTTAACTTCCCATTGCTCCAAATGAGTGACAAACAAATTTTATAGAAAAATTCTCAAATACAATTGAGAAATCAGACTTACGTAGTCAATAAGTATGGATTCTTGGCTTTAATTCCCCATTGGTCCAAATGAGTGACAAACATTAATGTGCCCACAAATAGCCAAATTCCCGTAGAGCTGAACAAAATTTACACAATATTAATTTTTAAAAATTTATAGTAAAATTCCCAAATACAATTGAGAAATCGAACTTACGTAGTCTATAAGTATGGATTCTTGGCTTTAACTTCCCATTGCTCCAAATGAGTGACAAACAAATTTTATAGAAAAATTCTCAAATACAAGTGAGAAATCAGACTTACGTAGTCAATAAGTATGGATTCTTGGCTTTAATTCCCCATTGGTCCAAATGAGTGACAAACATTAATGTGCCCACAAATAGCCAAATTCCCGTAGAGCTGAACAAAATTTACACAATATTAATTTTTAAAAATTTATAGTAAAATTCCCAAATACAATTGAGAAATCGAACTTACGTAGTCTATAAGTATGGATTCTTGGCTTTAACTTCCCATTGCTCCAAATGAGTGACAAACAAATTTTATAGAAAAATTCTCAAATACAATTGAGAAATCAGACTTACGTAGTCAATAAGTATGGATTCTTGGCTTTAATTCCCCATTGGTCCAAATGAGTGACAAACATTAATGTGCCCACAAATAGCCAAATTCTTGTTGAGCTGATCAAAATTTACACAATTTCAATTTGCGAAAGTTTATAGAAAAATTTTCAAATACAATTGAGAAATCTGACTAATTTAGTCGTTAAGTATGGATTCTTGGCCTTAATTTCCCATTGGTCCAAATGAGTGACAAACAAATTTTATAGAAAAATTCTCAAATACAATTGAGAAATCAGACTTACGTAGTCAATAAGTATGGATTCTTGGCTTTAATTCCCCATTGGTCCAAATGAGTGACAAACATTAATGTGCCCACAAATAGCCAAATTCCCGTAGAGCTGAACAAAATTTACACAATATTAATTTTTAAAAATTTATAGTAAAATTCCCAAATACAATTGAGAAATCGAACTTACGTAGTCTATAAGTATGGATTCTTGGCTTTAACTTCCCATTGCTCCAAATGAGTGACAAACAAATTTTATAGAAAAATTCTCAAATACAATTGAGAAATCAGACTTACGTAGTCAATAAGTATGGATTCTTGGCTTTAATTCCCCATTGGTCCAAATGAGTGACAAACATTAATGTGCCCACAAATAGCCAAATTCCCGTAGAGCTGAACAAAATTTACACAATATTAATTTTTAAAAATTTATAGTAAAATTCCCAAATACAATTGAGAAATCGAACTTACGTAGTCTATAAGTATGGATTCTTGGCTTTAACTTCCCATTGCTCCAAATGAGTGACAAACAAATTTTATAGAAAAATTCTCAAATACAATTGAGAAATCAGACTTACGTAGTCAATAAGTATGGATTCTTGGCTTTAATTCCCCATTGGTCCAAATGAGTGACAAACATTAATGTGCCCACAAATAGCCAAATTCCCGTAGAGCTGAACAAAATTTACACAATATTAATTTTTAAAAATTTATAGTAAAATTCCCAAATACAATTGAGAAATCGAACTTACGTAGTCTATAAGTATGGATTCTTGGCTTTAACTTCCCATTGCTCCAAATGAGTGACAAACAAATTTTATAGAAAAATTCTCAAATACAATTGAGAAATCAGACTTACGTAGTCAATAAGTATGGATTCTTGGCTTTAATTCCGCATTGGTCCAAATGAGTGACAAACATTAATGTGCCCACAAATAGCCAAATTCTTGTTGAGCTGATCAAAATTTACACAATTTCAATTTGCGAAAGTTTATAGAAAAATTCTCAAATACAATTGAGAAATCTGACTAATTTAGTCGTTAAGTATGGATTCTTGGCTTTAATTTCCCATTGGTCCAAATGAGTGACAAACTTTAATGTGCCCACAAATAGCCAAATTCCCGTAGAGCTGATCAAAATTTACACAATATTAATTTTTAAAAATTTATAGTAAAATTCCCAAATACAATTGAGAAATCGAACTTACGTAGTCTATAAGTATGGATTCTTGGCTTTAATTCCCCATTGGTCCAAATGAGTGACAAACATTAATGCGCCCACAAATAGCCAAATTCCCGTAGAGCTGATCAAAATTTACACAATATTAATTTTTAAAAATTTATAGTAAAATTCCCAAATACAATTGAGAAATCGAACTTACGTAGTCTATAAGTATGGATTCTTGGCTTTAACTTCCCATTGCTCCAAATGAGTGACAAACAAATTTTATAGAAAAATTCTCAAATACAATTGAGAAATCAGACTTACGTAGTCAATAAGTATGGATTCTTGGCTTTAATTCCCCATTGGTCCAAATCAGTGACAAACATTTATGTGCCCACAAATAGCCAAATTCCCGTAGAGCTGAACAAAATTTACACAATATTAATTTTTAAAAATTTATAGTAAAATTCCCAAATACAATTGAGAAATCGAACTTACGTAGTCTATAAGTATGGATTCTTGGCTTTAACTTCCCATTGCTCCAAATGAGTGACAAACAAATTTTATAGAAAAATTCTCAAATACAATTGAGAAATCAGACTTACGTAGTCAATAAGTATGGATTCTTGGCTTTAATTCCCCATTGGTCCAAATGAGTGACAAACATTAATGTGCCCACAAATAGCCAAATTCCCGTAGAGCTGAACAAAATTTACACAATATTAATTTTTAAAAATTTATAGTAAAATTCCCAAATACAATTGAGAAATCGAACTTACGTAGTCTATAAGTATGGATTCTTGGCTTTAACTTCCCATTGCTCCAAATGAGTGACAAAAAAATTTTATAGAAAAATTCTCAAATACAATTGAGAAATCAGACTTACGTAGTCAATAAGTATGGATTCTTGGCTTTAATTCCGCATTGGTCCAAATGAGTGACAAACATTAATGTGCCCACAAATAGCCAAATTCCCGTAGAGCTGAACAAAATTTACACAACATTAATTTTTAAAAATTTATAGTAAAATTCCCAAATACAATCGAGAAATCGAACTTACGTAGTCTATAAGTATGGATTCTTGGCTTTAACTTCCCATTGCTCCAAATGAGTGACAAACAAATTTTATAGAAAAATTCTCAAATACAATTGAGAAATCAGACTTACGTAGTCAATAAGTATGGATTCTTGGCTTTAATTCCGCATTGGTCCAAATGAGTGACAAACATTAATGTGCCCACAAATAGCCAAATTCTTGTTGAGCTGATCAAAATTTACACAATTTCAATTTGCGAAAGTTTATAGAAAAATTCTCAAATACAATTGAGAAATCTGACTAATTTAGTCGTTAAGTATGGATTCTTGGCTTTAATTTCCCATTGGTCCAAATGAGTGACAAACTTTAATGTGCCCACAAATAGCCAAATTCCCGTAGAGCTGATCAAAATTTACACAATATTAATTTTTAAAAATTTATAGTAAAATTCCCAAATACAATTGAGAAATCGAACTTACGTAGTCTATAAGTATGGATTCTTGGCTTTAATTCCCCATTGGTCCAAATGAGTGACAAACATTAATGTGCCCACAAATAGCCAAATTCCCGTAGAGCTGATCAAAATTTACACAATATTAATTTTTAAAAATTTATAGTAAAATTCCCAAATACAATTGAGAAATCGAACTTACGTAGTCTATAAGTATGGATTCTTGGCTTTAACTTCCCATTGCTCCAAATGAGTGACAAACAAATTTTATAGAAAAATTCTCAAATACAATTGAGAAATCAGACTTACGTAGTCAATAAGTATGGATTCTTGGCTTTAATTCCCCATTGGTCCAAATGAGTGACAAACATTAATGTGCCCACAAATAGCCAAATTCCCGTTGAGCTGAACAAAATTTACACAATATTAATTTTTAAAAATTTATAGTAAAATTCCCAAATACAATTGAGAAATCGAACTTACGTAGTCTATAAGTATGGATTCTTGGCTTTAACTTCCCATTGCTCCAAATGAGTGACAAACAAATTTTATAGAAAAATTCTCAAATACAATTGAGAAATCAGACTTACGTTGTCAATAAGTATGGATTCTTGGCTTTAATTCCCCATTGGTCCAAATGAGTGACAAACATTAATGTGCCCACAAATAGCCAAATTATTGTTGAGCTGATCAAAATTTACACAATTTCAATTTGCGAAAGTTTATAGAAAAATTCTCAAATACAATTGAGAAATCTGACTAATTTAGTCGTTAAGTATGGATTCTTGGCTTTAATTTCCCATTGGTCCAAATGAGTGACAAACATTAATGTGCCCACAAATAGCCAAATTCCCGTAGAGCTGATCAAAATTTACACAATATTAATTTTTAAAAATTTATAGTAAAATTCCCAAATACCATTAAGAAATCGAACTTACGTAGTCTATAAGTATGGATTCTTGGCTTTAATTCCCCATTGGTCCAAATGAGTGACAAACATTAATGTGCCCACAAATAGCCAAATTCCCGTAGAGCTGATCAAAATATACACAATATTAATTTTTAAAAATTTATAGTAAAATTCCCAAATACAATTGAGAAATCGAACTTACGTAGTCTATAAGTATGGATTCTTGGCTTTAACTTCCCATTGCTCCAAATGAGTGACAAACAAATTTTATAGAAAAATTCTCAAATACAATTGAGAAATCAGACTTACGTAGTCAATAAGTATGGATTCTTGGCTTTAATTCCCCATTGGTCCAAATGAGTGACAAACATTAATATGCCCACAAATAGCCAAATTCCCGTAGAGCTGAACAAAATTTACACAATATTAATTTTTAAAAATTTATAGTAAAATTCCCAAATACAATTGAGAAATCGAACTTACGTAGTCTATAAGTATGGATTCTTGGCTTTAACTTCCCATTGCTCCAAATGAGTGACAAACAAATTTTATAGAAAAATTCTCAAATACAATTGAGAAATCAGACTTACGTAGTCAATAAGTATGGATTCTTGGCTTTAATTCCCCATTGGTCCAAATGAGTGACAAACATTAATGTGCCCACAAATAGCCAAATTCCCGTAGAGCTGAACAAAATTTACACAATATTAATTTTTAAAAATTTATAGTAAAATTCCCAAATACAATTGAGAAATCGAACTTACGTAGTCTATAAGTATGGATTCTTGGCTTTAATTCCCCATTGGTCCAAATGAGTGACAAACATTAATGTGCCCACAAATAGCCAAATTCCCGTAGAGCTGATCAAAATTTACACAATATTAATTTTTAAAAATTTATAGTAAAATTCCCAAATACAATTGAGAAATCGAACTTACGTAGTCTATAAGTATGGATTCTTGGCTTTAACTTCCCATTGCTCCAAATGAGTGACAAACAAATTTTATAGAAAAATTCTCAAATACAATTGAGAAATCAAACTTACGTAGTCACTAAGTATGGATTCTTGGCTTTAATTCCCCATTGGTCCAAATGAGTGACAAACATTAATGTGCCCACAAATAGCCAAATTCCCGTAGAGCTGAACAAAATTTACACAATATTAATTTTTAAAAATTTATAGTAAAATTCCCAAATACAATTGAGAAATCGAACTTACGTAGTCTATAAGTATGGATTCTTGGCTTTAACTTCCCATTGCTCCAAATGAGTGACAAACAAATTTTATAGAAAAATTCTCAAATACAATTGAGAAATCAGACTTACGTAGTCAATAAGTATGGATTCTTGGCTTTAATTCCCCATTGGTCCAAATGAGTGGCAAACATTAATGTGCCCACAAATAGCCAAATTCCCGTAGAGCTGAACAAAATTTACACAATATTAATTTTTAAAAATTTATAGTAAAATTCCCAAATACAATTGAGAAATCGAACTTACGTAGTCTATAAGTATGGATTCTTGGCTTTAACTTCCCATTGCTCCAAATGAGTGACAAACAAATTTTATAGAAAAATTCTCAAATACAATTGAGAAATCAGACTTACGCAGTCAATAAGTATGGATTCTTGGCTTTAATTCCCCATTGGTCCAAATGAGTGACAAACATTAATGTGCCCACAAATAGCCAAATTCCCGTAGAGCTGAACAAAATTTACACAATATTAATTTTTAAAAATTTATAGTAAAATTCCCAAATACAATTGAGAAATCGAACTTACGTAGTCTATAAGTATGGATTCTTGGCTTTAACTTTCCATTGCTCCAAATGAGTGACAAACAAATTTTATAGAAAAATTCTCAAATACAATTGAGAAATCAGACTTACGTAGTCAATAAGTATGGATTCTTGGCTTTAATTCCCCATTGGTCCAAATGAGTGACAAACATTAATATGCCCACAAATAGCCAAATTCCCGTAGAGCTGAACAAAATTTACACAATATTAATTTTTAAAAATTTATAGTAAAATTCCCAAATACAATTGAGAAATCGAACTTACGTAGTCTATAAGTATGGATTCTTGGCTTTAACTTCCCATTGCTCCAAATGAGTGACAAACAAATTTTATAGAAAAATTCTCAAATACAATTGAGAAATCAGACTTACGTAGTCAATAAGTATGGATTCTTGGCTTTAATTCCCCATTGGTCCAAATGAGTGACAAACATTAATGTGCCCACAAATAGCCAAATTCCCGTAGAGCTGAACAAAATTTACACAATATTAATTTTTAAAAATTTATAGTAAAATTCCCAAATACAATTGAGAAATCGAACTTACGTAGTCTATAAGTATGGATTCTTGGCTTTAACTTCCCATTGCTCCAAATGAGTGACAAACAAATTTTATAGAAAAATTCTCAAATACAATTGAGAAATCAGACTTACGTAGTCAATAAGTATGGATTTTTGGCTTTAATTCCCCATTGGTCCAAATGAGTGACAAACATTAATGTGCCCACAAATAGCCAAATTCTTGTTGAGCTGATCAAAATTTACACAATTTCAATTTGCGAAAGTTTATAGAAAAATTCTCAAATACAATTGAGAAATCTGACTAATTTAGTCGTTAAGTATGGATTCTTTGCTTTAATTTCCCATTGGTCCAAATGAGTGACAAACATTAATGTGCCCACAAATAGCCAAATTCCCGTAGAGCTGATCAAAATTTACACATTATTAATTTTTAAAAATTTATAGTAAAATTCCCAAATACAATTGAGAAATCGAACTTACGTAGTCTATAAGTATGGATTCTTGGCTTTAACTTCCCATTGCTCCAAATGAGTGACAAACAAATTTTATAGAAAAATTCTCAAATACAATTGAGAAATCAGACTTACGTAGTCAATAAGTATGGATTCTTGGCCTTAATTCCCCATTGGTCCAAATCAGTGACAAACATTTATGTGCCCACAAATAGCCAAATTCCCGTAGAGCTGAACAAAATTTACACAATATTAATTTTTAAAAATTTATAGTAAAATTCCCAAATACAATTGAGAAATCGAACTTACGTAGTCTATAAGTATGGATTCTTGGCTTTAACTTCCCATTGCTCCAAATGAGTGACAAACAAATTTTATAGAAAAATTCTCAAATACAATTGAGAAATCAGACTTACGTAGTCAATAAGTATGGATTCTTGGCTTTAATTCCCCATTGGTCCAAATGAGTGACAAACATTAATGTGCCCACAAATAGCCAAATTCCCGTAGAGCTGAACAAAATTTACACAATATTAATTTTTAAAAATTTATAGTAAAATTCCCAAATACAATTGAGAAATCGAACTTACGTAGTCTATAAGTATGGATTCTTGGCTTTAACTTCCCATTACTCCAAATGACTGACAAACAAATTTTATAGAAAAATTCTCAAATACAATTGAGAAATCAGACTTACGTAGTCAATAAGTATGGATTCTTGGCTTTAATTCCCCATTGGTCCAAATGAGTGACAAACATTAATGTGCCCACAAATAGCCAAATTCCCGTAGAGCTGAACAAAATTTACACAATATTAATTTTTAAAAATTTATAGTAAAATTCCCAAATACAATTGAGAAATCGAACTTACGTAGTCTATAAGTATGGATTCTTGGCTTTAACTTCCCATTGCTCCAAATGAGTGACAAACAAATTTTATAGAAAAATTCTCAAATACAATTGAGAAATCAGACTTACGTAGTCAATAAGTATGGATTCTTGGCTTTAATTCCCCATTGGTCCAAATGAGTGACAAACATTAATATGCCCACAAATAGCCAAATTCCCGTAGAGCTGATCAAAATTTACACAATATTAATTTTTAAAAATTTATAGTAAAATTCCCAAATACAATTGAGAAATCGAACTTACGTAGTCTATAAGTATGGATTCTTGGCTTTAATTCCCCATTGGTCCAAATGAGTGACAAACATTAATGTGCCCACAAATAGCCAAATTCCCGTAGAGCTGATCAAAATTTACACAATATTAATTTTTAAAAATTTATAGTAAAATTCCCAAATACAATTGAGAAATCGAACTTACGTAGTCTATAAGTATGGATTCTTGGCTTTAATTCCCCATTGGTCCAAATGAGTGACAAACATTAATGTGCCCACAAATAGCCAAATTCCCGTAGAGCTGATCAAAATTTACACAATATTAATTTTTAAAAATTTATAGTAAAATTCCCAAATACAATTGAGAAATCGAACTTACGTAGTCTATAAGTATGGATTCTTGGCTTTAACTTCCCATTGCTCCAAATGAGTGACAAACAAATTTTATAGAAAAATTCTCAAATACAATTGAGAAATCAGACTTACGTAGTCAATAAGTATGGATTCTTGACTTTAATTCCCCATTGGTCCAAATGAGTGACAAACATTAATGTGCCCACAAATAGCCAAATTCCCGTAGAGCTGAACAAAATTTACACAATATTAATTTTTAAAAATTTATAGTAAAATTCCCAAATACAATTGAGAAATCGAACTTACGTAGTCTATAAGTATGGATTCTTGGCTTTAACTTCCCATTGCTCCAAATGAGTGACAAACAAATTTTATAGAAAAATTCTCAAATACAATTGAGAAATCAGACTTACGTAGTCAATAAGTATGGATTCTTGGCTTTAATTCCCCATTGGTCCAACTGAGTGACAAACATTAATGTGCCCACAAATAGCCAAATTCTTGTTGAGCTGATCAAAATTTACACAATATTAATTTTTAAAAATTTATAGTAAAATTCCCAAATACAATTGAGAAATCGAACTTACGTAGTCTATAAGTATGGATTCTTGGCTTTAATTCCCCATTGGTCCAAATGAGTGACAAACATTAATGTGCCCACAAATAGCCAAATTCCCGTAGAGCTGAACAAAATTTACACAATATTAATTTTTAAAAATTTATAGTAAAATTCCCAAATACAATTGAGAAATCGAACTTACGTAGTCTATAAATATGGATTCTTGGCTTTAACTTTCCATTGCTCCAAATGAGTGACAAACAAATTTTATAGAAAAATTCTCAAATACCATTGAGAAATCAGACTTACGTAGTCAATAAGTATGGATTCTTGGCTTTAATTCCCCATTGGTCCAAATGAGTGACAAACATTAATGTGCCCACAAATAGCCAAATTCCCGTAGAGCTGAACAAAATTTACACAATATTAATTTTTAAAAATTTATAGTAAAATTCCCAAATACAATTGAGAAATCGAACTTACGTAGTCTATAAGTATGGATTCTTGGCTTTAACTTCCCATTACTCCAAATGAGTGACAAACAAATTTTATAGAAAAATTCTCAAATACAATTGAGAAATCAGACTTACGTAGTCAATAAGTATGGATTCTTGGCTTTAATTCCCCATTGGTCCAAATGAGTGACAAACATTAATGTGCCCACAAATAGCCAAATTCCCGTAGAGCTGAACAAAATTTACACAATATTAATTTTTAAAAATTTATAGTAAAATTCCCAAATACAATTGAGAAATCGAACTTACGTAGTCTATAAGTATGGATTCTTGGCTTTAACTTCCCATTGCTCCAAATGAGTGACAAACAAATTTTATAGAAAAATTCTCAAATACAATTGAGAAATCAGACTTACGTAGTCAATAAGTATGGATTCTTGGTTTTAATTCCCCATTGGTCCAAATGAGTGACAAACATTAATGTGCCCACAAATAGCCAAATTCCCGTAGAGCTGAACAAAATTTACACAATATTAATTTTTAAAAATTTATAGAAAAATTCTCAAATACAATTGAGAAATCAGACTTACGTAGTCAATAAGTATGGATTCTTGGCTTTAATTCCCCATTGGTCCAAATGAGTGGCAAACATTAATGTGCCCACAAATAGCCAAATTCCCGTAGAGCTGAACAAAATTTACACAATATTAATTTTTAAAAATTTATAGTAAAATTCCCAATACAATTGAGAAATCGAACTTACGTAGTCTATAAGTATGGATTCTTGGCTTTAACTTCCCATTGCTCCAAATGAGTGACAAACATTAATGTGCCCACAAATAGCCAAATTCCCGTAGAGCTGATCAAAATTTACACAATATTAATTTTTAAAAATTTATAGTAAAATTCCCAAATACAATTGAGAAATCGAACTTACGTAGTCTATAAGTATGGATTCTTGGCTTTAATTCCCCATTGGTCCAAATGAGTGACAAACATTAATGTGCCCACAAATAGCCAAATTCCCGTAGAGCTGAACAAAATTTACACAATATTAATTTTTAAAAATTTATAGTAAAATTCCCAAATACAATTGAGAAATCGAACTTACGTAGTCTATAAGTATGGATTCTTGGCTTTAATTCCCCATTGGTCCAAATGAGTGACAAACATTAATGTGCCCACAAATAGCCAAATTCCCGTAGAGCTGAACAAAATTTACACAATATTAATTTTTAAAAATTTATAGTAAAATTCCCAAATACAATTGAGAAATCGAACTTACGTAGTCTATAAGTATGGATTCTTGGCTTTAATTCCCCATTGGTCCAAATGAGTGACAAACATTAATGTGCCCACAAATAGCCAAATTCCCGTAGAGCTGATCAAAATTTACACAATATTAATTTTTAAAAATTTATAGTAAAATTCCCAAATACAATTGAAAAATCGAACTTACGTAGTCTATAAGTATGGATTCTTGGCTTTAATTTCCCATTGGTCCACATGAGTGACAAACAAATTTTATAGAAAAATGCTCAAATACAATTAAGAAATCGGACTTACGTAGTCAATAAGTATGGATTCTTGGCTTTAATTTCCCATTGGTCCAAATGAGTGACAAACATTAATGTGCCCACAAATAGCCAAATTCCCGTAGAGCTGAACAAAATTTACACAATATTAATTTTTAAAAATTTATAGTAAAATTCCCAAATACAATTGAGAAATCGAACTTACGTAGTCTATAAGTATGGATTCTTGGCTTTAATTCCCCATTGGTCCAAATGAGTGACAAACATTAATGTGCCCACAAATAGCCAAATTCCCGTAGAGCTGATCAAAATTTACACAATATTAATTTTTAAAAATTTATAGTAAAATTCCCAAATACAATTGAAAAATCGAACTTACGTAGTCTATAAGTATGGATTCTTGGCTTTAACTTCCCATTGCTCCAAATGAGTGACAAACAAATTTTATAGAAAAATTCTCAAATACAATTGAGAAATCAGACTTACGTAGTCAATAAGTATGGATTCTTGGCTTTAATTTCCCATTGGTCCAAATGAGTGACAAACATTAATGTGCCCACAAATAGCCAAATTCCCGTAGAGCTGATCAAAATTTACACAATATTAATTTTTAAAAATTTATAGTAAAATTCCCAAATACAATTGAGAAATCGAACTTACGTAGTCTATAAGTATGGATTCTTGGCTTTAACTTCCCATTGCTCCAAATGAGTGACAAACAAATTTTATAGAAAAATTCTCAAATACAATTGAGAAATCAGACTTACGTAGTCAATAAGTATGGATTCTTGGCTTTAATTCCCCATTGGTCCAAATGAGTGACAAACATTAATGTGCCCACAAATAGCCAAATTCCCGTAGAGCTGAACAAAATTTACACAATATTAATTTTTAAAAATTTATAGTAAAATTCCCAAATACAATTGAGAAATCGAACTTACGTAGTCTATAAGTATGGATTCTTGGCTTTAACTTCCCATTACTCCAAATGAGTGACAAACAAATTTTATAGAAAAATTCTCAAATACAATTGAGAAATCAGACTTACGTAGTCAATAAGTATGGATTCTTGGCTTTAATTCCCCATTGGTCCAAATGAGTGACAAACATTAATGTGCCCACAAATAGCCAAATTCCCGTAGAGCTGAACAAAATTTACACAATATTAATTTTTAAAAATTTATAGTAAAATTCCCAAATACAATTGAGAAATCGAACTTACGTAGTCTATAAGTATGGATTCTTGGCTTTAACTTCCCATTGCTCCAAATGAGTGACAAACAAATTTTATAGAAAAATTCTCAAATACAATTGAGAAATCAGACTTACGTAGTCAATAAGTATGGATTCTTGGCTTTAATTCCCCATTGGTCCAAATGAGTGACAAACATTAATGTGCCCACAAATAGCCAAATTCCCGTAGAGCTGAACAAAATTTACACAATATTAATTTTTAAAAATTTATAGAAAAATTCTCAAATACAATTGAGAAATCAGACTTACGTAGTCAATAAGTATGGATTCTTGGCTTTAATTCCCCATTGGTCCAAATGAGTGGCAAACATTAATGTGCCCACAAATAGCCAAATTCCCGTAGAGCTGAACAAAATTTACACAATATTAATTTTTAAAAATTTATAGTAAAATTCCCAATACAATTGAGAAATCGAACTTACGTAGTCTATAAGTATGGATTCTTGGCTTTAACTTCCCATTGCTCCAAATGAGTGACAAACATTAATGTGCCCACAAATAGCCAAATTCCCGTAGAGCTGATCAAAATTTACACAATATTAATTTTTAAAAATTTATAGTAAAATTCCCAAATACAATTGAGAAATCGAACTTACGTAGTCTATAAGTATGGATTCTTGGCTTTAATTCCCCATTGGTCCAAATGAGTGACAAACATTAATGTGCCCACAAATAGCCAAATTCCCGTAGAGCTGAACAAAATTTACACAATATTAATTTTTAAAAATTTATAGTAAAATTCCCAAATACAATTGAGAAATCGAACTTACGTAGTCTATAAGTATGGATTCTTGGCTTTAATTCCCCATTGGTCCAAATGAGTGACAAACATTAATGTGCCCACAAATAGCCAAATTCCCGTAGAGCTGAACAAAATTTACACAATATTAATTTTTAAAAATTTATAGTAAAATTCCCAAATACAATTGAGAAATCGAACTTACGTAGTCTATAAGTATGGATTCTTGGCTTTAATTCCCCATTGGTCCAAATGAGTGACAAACATTAATGTGCCCACAAATAGCCAAATTCCCGTAGAGCTGATCAAAATTTACACAATATTAATTTTTAAAAATTTATAGTAAAATTCCCAAATACAATTGAAAAATCGAACTTACGTAGTCTATAAGTATGGATTCTTGGCTTTAATTTCCCATTGGTCCACATGAGTGACAAACAAATTTTATAGAAAAATGCTCAAATACAATTAAGAAATCGGACTTACGTAGTCAATAAGTATGGATTCTTGGCTTTAATTTCCCATTGGTCCAAATGAGTGACAAACATTAATGTGCCCACAAATAGCCAAATTCCCGTAGAGCTGAACAAAATTTACACAATATTAATTTTTAAAAATTTATAGTAAAATTCCCAAATACAATTGAGAAATCGAACTTACGTAGTCTATAAGTATGGATTCTTGGCTTTAATTCCCCATTGGTCCAAATGAGTGACAAACATTAATGTGCCCACAAATAGCCAAATTCCCGTAGAGCTGATCAAAATTTACACAATATTAATTTTTAAAAATTTATAGTAAAATTCCCAAATACAATTGAAAAATCGAACTTACGTAGTCTATAAGTATGGATTCTTGGCTTTAACTTCCCATTGCTCCAAATGAGTGACAAACAAATTTTATAGAAAAATTCTCAAATACAATTGAGAAATCAGACTTACGTAGTCAATAAGTATGGATTCTTGGCTTTAATTCCCCATTGGTCCAAATGAGTGACAAACATTAATGTGCCCACAAATAGCCAAATTCCCGTAGAGCTGATCAAAATTTACACAATATTAATTTTTAAAAATTTATAGTAAAATTCCCAAATACAATTGAGAAATCGAACTTACGTAGTCTATAAGTATGGATTCTTGGCTTTAACTTCCCATTGCTCCAAATGAGTGACAAACAAATTTTATAGAAAAATTCTCAAATACAATTGAGAAATCAGACTTACGTAGTCAATAAGTATGGATTCTTGGCTTTAATTCCCCATTGGTCCAAATGAGTGGCAAACATTAATGTGCCCACAAATAGCCAAATTCCCGTAGAGCTGAACAAAATTTACACAATATTAATTTTTAAAAATTTATAGTAAAATTCCCAAATACAATTGAGAAATCGAACTTACGTAGTCTATAAGTATGGATTCTTGGCTTTAACTTCCAATTGCTCCAAATGAGTGACAAACAAATTTTATAGAAAAATTCTCAAATACAATTGAGAAATCAGACTTACGTAGTCAATAAGTATGGATTCTTGGCTTTAATTTCCCATTGGTCCAAATGAGTGACAAACATTAATGTGCCCACAAATAGCTAAATTCCCGTAGAGCTGATCAAAATTTACACAATATTAATTTTTAAAAATTTATAGTAAAATTCCCAAATACAATTGAGAAATCGAACTTACGTAGTCTATAAGTATGGATTCTTGGCTTTAATTTCCCATTGGTCCAAATGAGTGACAAACAAATTTTATAGAAAAATGCTCAAATACAATTAAGAAATCGGACTTAAGTCGTCAATAAGTATGGGTTCTTGGCTTTAATTTCCCATTGGTCCAACAGATTGACAAACAAATTTTATAGAAAAATTCTCAAATACAATTGAGAAATCGGACTTAAGTAGTCAATAAGTATGGATTCTTGGCTTTAACTTCCCATTGGTCCAAATGAGTGACAAACAAATTTTATAGAAAAATTCTCAAATACAATTGAGAAATCAGACTTACGTAGTCAATAAGTATGGATTCTTGGCTTTAATTCCCCATTGGTCCAAATGAGTGACAAACATTAATGTGCCCACAAATAGCCAAATTCTTGTTGAGCTGATCAAAATTTACACACTTTCAATTTGCGAAAGTTTATAGAAAAATTCTCAAATACAATTGAGAAATCTGACTAATTTAGTCGTTAAGTATGGATTCTTGGCTTTAATTTCCCATTGGTCCAAATGAGTGACAAACATTAATGTGCCCACAAATAGCCAAATTCCCGTAGAGCTGATCAAAATTTACACAATATTAATTTTTAAAAATTTATAGTAAAATTCCCAAATACAATTGAGAAATCGAACTTACGTAGTCTATAAGTATGGATTCTTGGCTTTAATTTCCCATTGGTCCAAATGAGTGACAAACAAATTTTATAGAAAAATGCTCAAATACAATTAAGAAATCGGACTTAAGTCGTCAATAAGTATGGGTTCTTGGCTTTAATTTCCCATTGGTCCAACAGATTGACAAACAAATTTTATAGAAAAATTCTCAAATACAATTGAGAAATCGGACTTAAGTAGTCAATAAGTATGGATTCTTGGCTTTAACTTCCCATTGGTCCAAATGAGTGACAAACAAATTTTATAGAAAAATTCTCAAATACAATTGAGAAATCAGACTTACGTAGTCAATAAGTATGGATTCTTGGCTTTAATTCCCCATTGGTCCAAATGAGTGACAAACATTAATGTGCCCACAAATAGCCAAATTCTTGTTGAGCTGATCAAAATTTACACACTTTCAATTTGCGAAAGTTTATAGAAAAATTCTCAAATACAATTGAGAAATCTGACTAATTTAGTCGTTAAGTATGGATTCTTGGCTTTAATTTCCCATTGGTCCAAATGAGTGACAAACATTAATGTGCCCACAAATAGCCAAATTCCCGTAGAGCTGATCAAAATTTACACAATATTAATTTTTAAAAATTTATAGTAAAATTCCCAAATACAATTGAGAAGTCGAACTTACGTAGTCTATAAGTATGGATTCTTGGCTTTAATTCCCCATTGGTCCAAATGAGTGACAAACATTAATGTGCCCACAAATAGCCAAATTCCCGTAGAGCTGATCAAAATTTACAAAATATTAATTTTTAAAAATTTATAGTAAAATTCCCAAATACAATTGAGAAATCGAACTTACGTAGTCTATAAGTATGGATTCTTGGCTTTAACTTCCCATTGCTCCAAATGAGTGACAAAAAAATTTTATAGAAAAATTCTCAAATACAATTGAGAAATCAGACTTACGTAGTCAATAAGTATGGATTCTTGTCTTTAATTTCCCATTGGTCCAACTGATTGACAAACAAATTTTATAGAAAAATTCTCAAATACAATTGAGAAATCAGACTTAAGTAGTCAATAAGTATGGATTCTTGGCTTTAACTTCCCATTGCTCCAAATGAGTGACAAACAAATTTTATAGAAAAATTCTCAAATACAATTGAGAAATCAGACTTACGTAGTCAATAGTATGGATTCTTGGCTTTAATTCCCCATTGGTCCAAATGAGTGACAAACATTAATGTGCCCACAAATAGCCAAATTCCCGTAGAGCTAAACAAAATTTACAAAATATTAATTTTTAAAAATTTATAGTAAAATTCCCAAATACAATTGAGAAATCGAACTTACGTAGTCTATAAGTATGGATTCTTGGCTTTAACTTCCCATTGCTCCAAATAAGTGACAAAAAAATTTTATAGAAAAATTCTCAAATACAATTGAGAAATCAGACTTACGTAGTCAATAAGTATGGATTCTTGGCTTTAATTTCCCATTGCTCCAAATGAGTGACAAAAAAATTTTATAGAAAAATTCTCAAATACAATTGAGAAATCAGACTTACGTAGTCAATAAGTATGGATTCTTGGCTTTAATTCCCCATTGGTCCAAATGAGTGACAAACATTAATATGCCCACAAATAGCCAAATTCCCGTAGAGCTGAACAAAATTTACACAATATTAATTTTTAAAAATTTATAGTAAAATTCCCAAATACAATTGAGAAATCGAACTTACGTAGTCTATAAGTATGGATTCTTGGCTTTAACTTCCCATTGCTCCAAATAAGTGACAAACAAATTTTATAGAAAAATTCTCAAATACAATTGAGAAATCAGACTTACGTAGTCAATAAGTATGGATTCTTGGCTTTAATTCCCCATTGGTCCAAATGATTGACAAACAAATTTTATAGAAAAATTCTCAAATACAATTGAGAAATCAGACTTACGTAGTCAATAAGTATGGATTCTTGGCTTTAATTCCCCATTGGTCCAAATGAGTGACAAACATTAATGTGCCCACAAATAGCCAAATTCCCGTAGAGCTGATCAAAATTTACAAAATATTAATTTTTAAAAATTTATAGTAAAATTCCCAAATACAATTGAGAAATCGAACTTACGTAGTCTATAAGTATGGATTCTTGGCTTTAACTTCCCATTGCTCCAAATAAGTGACAAACAAATTTTATAGAAAAATTCTCAAATACAATTGAGAAATCAGACTTACGTAGTCAATAAGTGTGGATTCTTGGCTTTAATTCCCCATTGGTCCAAATGAGTGACAAACATTAATGTGCCCACAAATAGCCAAATTCCCGTAGAGCTGATCAAAATTTACAAAATATTAATTTTTAAAAATTTATAGTAAAATTCCCAAATACAATTGAGAAATCGAACTTACGTAGTCTATAAGTATGGATTCTTGGCTTTAACTTCCCATTGCTCCAAATAAGTGACAAACAAATTTTATAGAAAAATTCTCAAATACAATTGAGAAATCAGACTTACGTAGTCAATAAGTGTGGATTCTTGGCTTTAATTCCCCATTGGTCCAAATGAGTGACAAACATTAATGTGCCCACAAATAGCCAAATTCCCAAATACAATTGAGAAATCGAACTTACATACGTAGTCTATAAGTATGGATTCTTGGCTTTAACTTCCCATTGCTCCAAATGAGTGACAAACAAATTTTATAGAAAAATTCTCAAATACAATTGAGAAATCAGACTTACGTAGTCAATAAGTATGGATTCTTGGCTTTAATTCCCCATTGGTCCAAATGAGTGACAAACATTAATGTGCCCACAAATAGCCAAATTCCCGTAGAGCTGAACAAAATTTACACAATATTAATTTTTAAAAATTTATAGTAAAATTCCCAAATACAATTGAGAAATCGAACTTACGTAGTCTATAAGTATGGATTCTTGGCTTTAACTTCCCATTGCTCCAAATGAGTGACAAACAAATTTTATAGAAAAATTCTCAAATACAATTGAGAAATCAGACTTACGTAGTCAATAAGTATGGATTCTTGGCTTTAATTCCCCATTGGTCCAAATGAGTGACAAACATTAATGTGCCCACAAATAGCCAAATTCCCGTAGAGCTGATCAAAATTTACACAATATTAATTTTTGAAAATTTATAGTAAAATTCCCAAATACAATTGAGAAATCGAACTTACGTAGTCTATAAGTATGGATTCTTGGCTTTAACTTCCCATTGCTCCAAATGAGTGACAAACAAATTTTATAGAAAAATTCTCAAATACAATTGAGAAATCAGACTTACGTAGTCAATAAGTATGGATTCTTGGCTTTAATTCCCCATTGGTCCAAATGAGTGACAAACATTAATGTGCTCACAAATAGCCAAATTCCCGTAGAGCTGATCAAAATTTACACAATATTAATTTTTGAAAATTTATAGTAAAATTCCCAAATACAATTGAGAAATCGAACTTACGTAGTCTATAAGTATGGATTCTTGGCTTTAACTTCCCATTGCTCCAAATGAGTGACAAACAAATTTTATAGAAAAATTCTCAAATACAATTGAGAAATCAGACTTACGTAGTCAATAAGTATGGATTCTTGGCTTTAATTCCCCATTGGTCCAAATGAGTGACAAACATTAATGTGCCCACAAATAGCCAAATTCCCGTAGAGCTGATCAAAATTTACAAAATATTAATTTTTAAAAATTTATAGTAAAATTCCCAAATACAATTGAGAAATCGAACTTACGTAGTCTATAAGTATGGATTCTTGGCTTTAACTTCCCATTGCTCCAAATGAGTGACAAACAAATTTTATAGAAAAATTCTCAAATACAATTGAGAAATCAGACTTACGTAGTCAATAAGTATGGATTCTTGGCTTTAATTCCCCATTGGTCCAAATGAGTGACAAACATTAATGTGCCCACAAATAGCCAAATTCCCGTAGAGCTGATCAAAATTTACACAATATTAATTTTTAAAAAATTATAGTAAAATTCCCAAATACAATTGAGAAATCGATCTTACGTAGTCTATAAGTATGGATTCTTGGCTTTAATTCCCCATTGGTCCAAATGAGTGACAAACAAATTTTATAGAAAAATGCTCAAATACAATTGAGAAATCGGACTTAAGTCGTCAATAAGTATGGGTTCTTGGCTTTAATTTCCCATTGGTCCAAATGAGTGACAAACATTAATGTGCCCACAAATAGCCAAATTTCCATAGAGCTGATCAAAATTAACACAATTTCAATTTTTAAAAATTTATAGTAAAATTCTCAAATACAATTGAGAAATCGATCTTACGTAGTCTATAAGTATGGATTCTTGGCTTTAACTTCCCATTGGTCCAACTGATTGACAAACAAATTTTGTAGAAAAATTCTCAAATACAATTGAGAAATCGAACTTACGTAGTCTATAAGTATGGATTCTTGGCTTTAACTTCCCATTGCTCCAAATGAGTGACAAACAAATTTTATAGAAAAATTCTCAAATACAATTGAGAAATCAGACTTACGTAGTCAATAAGTATGGATTCTTGGCTTTAATTCCCCATTGGTCCAAATGAGTGACAAACATTAATGTGCCCACAAATAGCCAAATTCCCGTAGAGCTGATCAAAATTTACACAATATTAATTTTTAAAAAATTATAGTAAAATTCCCAAATACAATTGAGAAATCGAACTTACGTAGTCTATAAGTATGGATTCTTGGCTTTAACTTCCCATTGCTCCAAATGAGTGACAAACAAATTTTATAGAAAAATTCTCAAATACAATTGAGAAATCAGACTTACGTAGTCAATAAGTATGGATTCTTGGCTTTAATTCCCCATTGGTCCAAATGAGTGACAAACATTAATGTGCCAACAAATAGCCAAATTCCCGTAGAGCTGATCAAAATTTACACAATATTAATTTTTAAAAATTTATAGTAAAATTCCCAAATACAATTGAGAAATCGAACTTACGTAGTCTATAAGTATGGATTCTTGGCTTTAACTTCCCATTGCTCCAAATGAGTGACAAACAAATTTTATAGAAAAATTCTCAAATACAATTGAGAAATCAGTCTTACGTAGTCAATAAGTATGGATTCTTGGCTTTAATTCCCCATTGGTCCAAATGAGTGACAAACATTAATGTGCCCACAAATAGCCAAATTCCCGTAGAGCTGATCAAAATTTACACAATATTAATTTTTAAAAATTTATAGTAAAATTCCCAAATACAATTGAGAAATCGAACTTACGTAGTCTATAAGTATGGATTCTTGGCTTTAACTTCCCATTGCTCCAAATGAGTGACAAACAAATTTTATAGAAAAATTCTCAAATACAATTGAGAAATCAGACTTACGTAGTCAATAAGTATGGATTCTTGGCTTTAATTCCCCATTGGTCCAAATGAGTGACAAACATTAATGTGCCCACAAATAGCCAAATTCCCGTAGAGCTGATCAAAATTTACACAATATTAATTTTTAAAAATTTATAGTTAAATTCCCAAATACAATTGAGAAATCGAACTTACGTAGTCTATAAGTATGGATTCTTGGCTTTAACTTCCCATTGCTCCAAATGAGTGACAAACAAATTTTATAGAAAAATTCTCAAATACAATTGAGAAATCAGACTTACGTAGTTAATAAGTATGGATTCTTGGCTTTAATTCCCCATTGGTCCAAATGAGTGACAAACATTAATGTGCCCACAAATAGCCAAATTCCCATAGAGCTGATCAAAATTTACACAATTTCAATTTTTAAAAATTTATAGTAAAATTCCCAAATACAATTGAGAAATCGATCTTACGTAGTCTATAAGTATGGATTCTTGGCTTTAACTTCCCATTGGTCCAAATGAGTGACAAACAAATTTTATAGAAAAATGCTCAAATACAATTGAGAAATCGGACTTAAGTCGTCAATAAGTATGGGTTCTTGGCTTTAATTTCCCATTGGTCCAAATGAGTGACAAACATTAATGTGCCCACAAATAGCCAAATTCCCATAGAGCTGATCAAAATTTACACAATTTCAATTTTTAAAAATTTATAGTAAAATTCCCAAATACAATTGAGAAATCGATCTTACGTAGTCTATAAGTATGGATTCTTGGCTTTAACTTCCCATTGGTCCAACTGATTGACAAACAAATTTTGTAGAAAAATTCTCAAATACAATTGAGAAATCGGACTTAAGTAGTCAATAAGTATGGGTTCTTGGCTTTAATTTCCCATTGGTCCAAATGATTGACAAACAAATTTTATAGAAAAATTCTCAAAAACAATTGAGAAATCGGACTTAAGTAGTCAATAAGTATGGGTTCTTGGCTTTAATTTCCCATTGGTCCAAATGAGTGACATACAAATTTAATAGAAAAATTCTCAAATACAATTGAGAAATCAGACTTACGTAGTCAATAAGTATGGATTCTTGGCTTTAATTCCCCATTGGTCCAAATGAGTGACAAACATTAATGTGCGCACAAATAGCCAAATTCTTGTTGAGCTGATCAAAATTTACACAATTTCAATTTGCGAAAGTTTATAGAAAAATTCTCAAATTCAATTGAGAAATCGGACTGACATATAAGAAACGGAATCGTTTCAAAATAGATTTATATTTTTCTGAAAATAAATTTTGCATTTCGTTACCTTAATATAGAAAGGCGCTAACTAATTTGTTATTTTCAAATTACTTTTTTGGTTTATATCGTAATTTTTATAAATATCCGATTTGAAAAAATAACAAGTTGGGGCCTTTACATATTAACGTACCGATATGTAGGTATGTAAGTTATTTTGCATCTATTTTTACATTTTTTTTATAAACCAACTTTATAATAAGTCGTGTTTGTCTTACCTCCCTTTTTTTTCTGTAAAAGCAATATAACCACTTGCATGCTAATATAATATAATAAATAAAGCAATATTTCTTTGGCGCCGCTTAAAACTCAATTACTGTTAAAATGAATAGACTAACGAAAAAACAGTCTTTTATTGCCGTCAACTATGAAAGTGACTATAATGATGATGATGATGATTTTGTTGTCGATGATAAGATTTAAGATTTTTTTAGGCATTTTTATTAAAGCGCAATAACGAAATTGCAACAAAAAAATTCAGTTTTATTTTTACAATAAACTGAATATTTATTGTTGTGAAAACTGAATTCTATACTTCAAAATAATATATCAAATTAAATGTATACCCAGTGAAAATTTTTGTTTATCATTTCGGCGGACGGATTCGGTCACAGGGAGGAAGTTCTGTAAAATGTCCGAGACATTCTGAGAAATTCTAAATTTTAAAAGAAGTAACGACATGTCTTAACAGAAATTCTGAAAAATGTTCAACAAAACATATGGACATTTTTTTTTTAATTTTACAGTAAAAGAAATAATGTTTATAAAATATCATAAGCGATGTATCGTTGATACGCTATTTTCTTTTTCATTATAATGTCGCCGAATGTAAGAATAGTAGAAGGCTTAAAATTTATAGAGACGTGAACTTCAATAAAATATGCATTTGGAAATTTGTGTCACTTAGAAATTCAAAATATGGCTGACTTCCAAAACGTCAATTGCTTTGTGTTTGAACAAAGCATCACATTTCATAACGCCGCAGTACAATAATTGTACAATGTATACTATTTCAAAACGCCGCCGCCAAGTATTTTTAACGCAGTAAGAAAGAAAACACGGCATCGGTTTTATAGTTGTTGCATTGCTTCGGAACTTTGCATATGTATGTGATTTAAATACAGTAGCAATACTGTATACAAACTTTGTATACGAACGTTTTGGAAGTCAGCCTATCTATGAAGAGTCATGCAATTTCTTTAAAAGTCGCTACTGAAATGTATGCCAGAAAGTTTATAGAATATTCTGTTAAATATCTCTAAAGGAATTTAAATTACTTTCTGATAATTTAATATTGTTTGATTTTATTTGGGTAATATGAATTTCACAAAATGTGCAGAAACTTAAATGTTCACTGGGTATACTCGTATTGTGCATTCATTTGTATGTATGTATGTATGCCTGCACAAATGTACGTAGTATGTGTTTAATTACAATAAACCCAATCATATGATTATATGAATGACAAAAATAGGCATTTGTGCCATTTATTTTGAAAATGTCACAAGTCACTTTATAGCAAAAAATCTTGTCAATCAGTATAAAACTTTCAAGATATTCACCCTTATTATGGTTGACGTTTGACGACTTTAACAGCCAAATTTTGTACTAGATTAAAGGAGAATTTAGATTATTTTCTTTTATTTAACTTGACAAATCACATTAAAGAAGATGTTAAAAGTATATAAATTAAAAAATTGTTGAGCTTAAATTTAATCTAAATTGAGCAATGAACAATCTTTGCATTAACAAGTTTTTACAAATCAATGCTGAAATTTTAAGTTCACTGTTGACTTTGAGCTAAGTTTTTTTTTATTGTTAATGGCCCTTAAGGTCGGCTAAAGCTGACTTTAATCTTGTTTCAGTGTTAAACTGAGAATTCTAAGTCAAAGCGAAAGAGATTTAGACAAACGTCGAACACACATTAATTAACCAACTATTTGATTCATTTTTTTAGAACTTACAAAGGTGATTCAGAAATTGCACAAGTCGGTACGACAAATTCTCTTAATGGATTGGATGAATTTTGGTAGACGGGTAGCATGTGATCCACATTTAAATATATGCTACTTTTTAAGGGGTGAAAAAGGTCCAGGTCGTTTAGGTACTTTTTATTTTTGTACTAATATATTATAATATTTTTTATAAATTTATATACATACATAATTTCTGGGGGCTGAAAAGAATAAGACTGATACTCTTTCACTTGTGGTACTTTTTTAAGTTTGGTGCTGTTTTGCTTTTGGTACTTTTTCTCTCAGAAATTTTCTTAATAGATTATATGAAATTTGGTGAACGTTTAGCATAGCAGCAATATTAAAATATAGAGTACTTTGTAACAGGTAAAAACGCGCCAAATTGCTACTTTTTTATATTGTATAATATTATTTTTTATGTTGAATTACAGTGTACTTTCTGGGGATTAAAATAAGGAAAAGCTGGTACTTTCAGGTGCTTTTTGCTTCTAGTTTAATTTTTTTAGTTTAGGAAAAGCTGGTTCTTTCAGGTGCTTTTTGATTTTAGTTTTTTTTTTGTTTAGCTTTTAAAACAGACAGTTAATAGCTACTTATGACAGACTCTATAAAGTGTGCTCTGCTACGTAGCTGTTATCACATAAATTTAAGTTTTTTTATTTTTCATCTAATTTTCATTCAAAGTCTGAGCTGAAAAAAATAAACCTAGATTAAAATTTATATTAGCTGTCACTTTTCCCCAACTGTCATTGTATATTAATATTGAAGTGTTCGAGTATTTGTTTTCAATCAAATTAGCAAATTCGAGTTCATTTTATTTCGATGCCAAATAATAATCTTATTCTTATGACTCAGTAAAAAATTTTTTTCTCAATTTTGAAAGCCTTGAAACTTGATGACGCCTAATTAATTAATAAATGAATGTTAGTAAGATATTGTTAAAATAATTACAATGCATACGAATGTTCATAACAGAGAGCTGCAACAAGTATGATCGAGACGTCTCAATCAGTAGCGCTAAATAACAACTACTACACTATAATCAGGTTTTTGTTATTTTTTTTTCTTCACAATCGAATTTCATTCACGACACAGAAAAATAAGTACCAATTAAATGATGGAATACACTCGAAGGTTTTTACCCGGTCTCTGGTACGTAAGCACATAAAGAAGTACATATGTATGTACATACATACAACAATTATAATAATTCGGAAAATTTCGTTAAAACGTAATATTTTTCTTAATAAACGCGCCAAATAAATATGTAGACTATTTCCGATTAGCAAACAAAAATTTTAAAAGCTTTTTTTTTAAACTAAACGAAAATACATACATATGTAAGTATATGTATGTACATGCATATATACCCGGTGGCGAATGTCATGATGATTCATCGTGAAAAGTACTGACAATGTTAAATCATCAATGACAGACGCTGAATTTTCTTTGACGTCATACATGAATTTTTTAAGCAATTCTCCAAAATATCATAGATGATCCAAATTGATTTTGTTTAGCGTCCGCGTATTAGTGAGTCCTAACAGACAATATCAACGTTATTCATATATGAATTTTTATGTAATTCGTCACCATCAATCCGTTATTGTTTTTTTCCCTTCAACCATTAACGAATACTTGTAGCAAGCAAATTCCAGCAGATTTCAGTTTAGTATCGACAATGTTGATTACTTCCAACTTTCTTTTATAAGGTGAATCTACTATAAAAATGTCTACAAAACTGTCTGTAGCTGTGTCGTTGTCACGTACATTCATCGACATTTCGATATTTTCATACAAATTTCGCCTTGAGACCTAGTTTGTAAGGAGGAATCATAGATGAAAATATCAATATGACAAAGTCGCTCAAAAAACGCAACCGGGTAGATTCAAAATGGCATTTCATTTTTTTTTTTTTGTCATAATTATTTAACAATTGCTTTCATGTTTCAAAAATATACATACATATTTATTTTATTGTGGGTTAGCTAATCCGCTTGTCTGCATTTCGTTGGGTGCAAATTACTTTTAGTTTTTAAAACAAACAAAAAGAAAAAAAACAAAATAGTTTCACAATAATCCAAATAAGTTAATAAATGCAAATTTAAGTAAAATAAAATTATAAAATAAGCAATTATAATAATCATAGTTAATGTGCTAAAAAATACTGAAATCATACAATTGCACAATAGCAATTAAAATAAACTAAAAGAAAGGAAAGAAACCGAATTAAAAATACAGTAAAATCCCCTTAATCTGGGTAATCGAAAAACCGAATTAATGAATAGATTGCTACGTGAAAATTAGCGATTTTTTATTTATTTTCCTTAATTTCATTATTTTACGAAATGTGTTTCACGCGAAAAGAAAACAATGGGTATTTTCGAGTATAGGAAATAAATAAGTTTCTGTTAAAATATACCTATAAAATTAATATGTAGGTACATTAAACTTAATAGTTTGCAAATATATAACAGTAACGCCATTTAACCAATATCTCAACTTATTGAATAAGTATGTATGTATATGTGAAAAATTATTTAAAGATTCATATGATATTTGAACTTAAAACTAATTTTATTTTCTCACAATTTTTTTCTGTTAATATATTAATTAATAAAACTGGTTTTATCAACTACTGAAAATTGAAGCCATTTCATGCAATTGTTTCCCTATGTAAATGCACAATCATTTCAAATTTTTATATAGCTATTAAAAAAATCAGCAGCTGTGCTACTTGATAAAATTTTAACAGAAAACTAAACTGCTCAATATAAACATGGGGTGGGGCAATGAGGCGCAAATAACATTATGTACGAAAAAAAACAACTCAATTTTATTCTAATAGTATATAGTAAAAAGTATTTAAACTTTATTTTATGTCAATGATAAATTCTGTATCATATAGACCGAAAACACCCTAAGGAATAAATAGGGTTTAAATCAATCACTAATAATCTTTGTTGTGTGCTTTATTTCTTAATAAAAATAAAATTAATAAAATTTTTAAAACTCGATATCCGTTTTTTTTACGACTTTAAAATACATACTTGTGTTACCAGTGCTTTGTCATTTTTGTATGTTACTAATAAGTGCAACTCTGCTACAGCGGCCACCATTTTGAAAATACCTAAATGTTGCCACAATTGCGTATTACAAAGGCAACGAAAGCGTATAGACATCATTTTGCTGTGGAAAATTGAAAAAATCAACACGGTACCACCGCGTTAATATAAAAGTGTTGACCAATTGTACCAAAAATTTAAGAAATACCTGGGAAAATCTGGAAACACTCACATTTGTTGTTGCTTGAACTTCGAATTAAACAAAAAAAGGTAAACAATGAACATTAAAAGGAAGTATGCCACTCTTACTACAACATCACCGAGCGGCGCTATCAAAGAAGAAGTTGTGCCAGTATTAATTCACGATCCCAATTCGGGTGATGAACCACAATATGCTTATGCCACTTTTGCGACCACTGAAGAGGCAGAAGCAGCTGTTGCTTCACTACATCACAGAGGTCAGGAAGTGGTTGATGCCCAAGAGGTAATAATCGATGAGCATGGTAGGGCAGTGGCAATACACCAAATTGTAACTGAGGAGGTTGATTCAGGGGAGGAAAATGAAGAAGAAGAAGGAGATGACAATGAAGGTGGTCATACCATACTGCACATAGTACCTACTGGCGAAGAGGATGAAGAAGGTGGTCACGACGAAAGTTTGGGCAGCACCGAGGAATATGAGATAACTGAACAGGGTGTCACCGAACTAAATTCTATGCGTAATAATAAGACTTTCTATTGTCCCAACTGTGGAAATTGTTATAGTGCGGCTGGATCATTAAAATTGCATATGCGTGCCTGCATGCGTCAAAAGGAAGAAATACCTGAAGAAGATAGGAAATGTAATATTTGTAACAGAGTTTTCAATTCTCCTAGTTATCTAAAGGAGCATTTATTGCGTCATACTGGTAGTGGACCCAAGCGTTGCCTCCGCTGCTATCGGAAGTTTATAGACGATGAGAAGTATAAAGCTCACATGGAACAGCACAAACATCAAGAAAAACTAGAGGCAGAAGCAGAGGCCATTAGTGCTCAACATAGTGGCAAAAAGGTGGTAGTGAAAGAGTACACATGTTCATTTTGCTCAGAAAACTTTACGGTTGTATTTGAAGCGGGTAATGTGAAACGTCGTTATGCATGCGATCCTTGTCGTGATAAGTTTTCAAATGCGGAAATGTTAAAACAACACAAGCAAATGGTTGAAGAAAAACGTGAGTTCTCTTGCGAACGTTGCGGACGCAAGTTTGTTTTCGAAGGCTTTTTGCAACGTCACATACCCACTTGTGATGGTACCATCAAACGGCGTCGTGACATGAAAAATATGTAATAATTTGGGACACATCAAGGGAGAGATTCTTTTATGGTGGGATAATTTCAATTTAAAATAATTTTTGCTTACTTTCTTCTTTCTATAAATTATTATTACATTAATAAGATTTTTGCTGTATGTAGTAGAATAAAGCACATGAAAAATTCTAAAGGCTTTATAGTCTAAATTCATTGAGGATTTATGATACATATGTAAGTATTATATGTCGTATAACATTTTGGTTTTGCGTTTCATTTAAACATACTGTGGTATATTAATACCATAAACATATAATTTTTTTTATAAATTAACTAATGCTCCATACTTTTTAGTGTGAAAATAAACACAAAGAATTTTTTGTTTTGGAAGTTTTCTTACATGGTGGTTGTTTAACGTTTTTTTTATGTTGGGGATGTGCAACAATTAAGTTAAGGAAAAGCGTGTCTAGATCTGCCTTCAAATTGGATGTAATTTTATTTTATTCAATGGTTAAAATATCTTGTGTTTTATTATTTACGGTCTCGCAAAGCTTTTAAAACAGACAATTACTCTGCAATTACAATCTATTTTGTATTTTAGAAATTATTTTTATGTTGTTACTTTTTTTTAAATATTTTATTGTTAAAGAAAAGTAAGATAAGTGCAATTTTCTTCAAACGAATACGATCCAATTTAAGACCACAATTTAACGTGAGCACGTTTTTTGTACGAGTCCCAGTCGGTGTGAATGTAGAATTCGTTATAGCTGGGTTCAATCAACTTGTCCTTAGGTAATGTCTTGAATACTGGTTCGCCA
Source organism: Lypha dubia (assembly GCA_947311025.1). Taxonomy (NCBI): domain Eukaryota; kingdom Metazoa; phylum Arthropoda; class Insecta; order Diptera; family Tachinidae; genus Lypha; species Lypha dubia. The sequence continues at coordinate 2,730,315 of OX371262.1, read as the reverse complement.
AACCAGGTACCGACCTAAAAGGAAAGAAAATGCTGACAATTCGAAACTAATAAATATGAAAATCATCTACCTCCCAACCGGGTACATTAGCCATCAATTTGGCTTCTTCATCACGATTACGTCGCAATTGTTTTAAATATTCACGATCGCGTTCAGCAATTAACAAGGGGAACATAACACTTTGAGCCGACCGCATTTCAATCTCCTCACGTTGCACCATTTTGGCATTCAAGTAGTAGACGTAGAAGCCAACAGTGGTCATAACAGCGTAACCTCCCAACATTTGCCATCCTTTAAATAAATTCGATAACATTAAATGCAAACCAAATTATTGATAAATATTTATTACCAGTGAAATAAGTTTTGGGTGGAACACGGGCGTAAGGAATTTTCTTATAGCCACCTGGTGGTGGCATATCTTGTTTTCTTGCAGCATCCATATCTGCTCTAAGTTATGGTAAATTAATATCAGAAATTTTGTTTAATAAACTGTTTTAAAGTTTTATTTCATTCTATTAAATTTCACTAAGAATGTGAAAAAAGACTTTATTTTTCTTGACAGTTGGCCGTTTGCATAATAGCAATGCTGCCAACCTTAAATATTTGTTTACAAATTTCAAATGTCTTTCACAGATGTGGGCAGGGCTTGGATAATCGTCCAAACAAGCGACTTGCTCAATATATCGCACTTTTCCTCAAAAGCGTTACAGCTGTAAATTTTCACTTTTTGCAAAACACCAAATCACATTGGTCATATCTACCCACTGTAAAAATGTTACACCATTTTCTCCACTCTTTCCAAAAAAAAAATACAGTTCTATCTCTCTTTGCGATAGCGGAGTAGTATTAAAAAAAGTTTTTGGCCTCTACTGAAAATTCATGAATTTTCAGTTGTTTCGCTTTTGAGGAACAAGTGCGATATGTATATTGCATAGTCATTTTATTGGCGGATTTCTTTATTTAATTTTGTACTAGAAGCCTTACCTGGTATGGATGCGCATTATAAATATGTATGTATGTATAGGGCAGAAGAAAGTTTATTGCAAAAGCACTTTTAAAAAAAGTACTTTTTGAACTAAATTGGTTTTTGGGGTTAGTACTGAGCAGCTGGTTGCTTACTAAAGATCTGGTCACTTCATCTGTTTTAACAACTGTTTGACAAATTTCTGTTGTTGTTTTTGGATCAACAAACATAAAACGAGGTGTGCGCGTGTCGGCCTGCTAATAAAGTTAAAACACTCCCCGACAGAAAAGAACAATCAAAAGGACGAAACTTTTACAAAAACATATGTACTATATAAATTTAATGATTAAGTTTTAAGGAAATTATTTAAAAGAAAAAATTTTTTCATAACATTACACAATAATGAATTCTTTAAATTTACGCGTGTCCACAACGAAGTCTGGGGAAAATGTAAGAAAAAATGCGGAAATGCGAGCAGTACTGGTGGCTTTGCCCAAACAATATGAATTGTGTAAGTAAAATATATATGAAATTCTTGTAATTGGGAAAAAGTTTACATTATTATTCTTATACATGCATATGTATTTATGTATGTTTGTATGTATGTCTATAAAAAAAGTTCAGGAATCGTATTGTTTGGAAATGAAAAGTGCTAAAACTGTGCCGGAACAAGTGATGTGTGTTAAAAATGTAAGTGTTAAATAGCGAGACTGGACGAAAGAAAAACATCTAATCTATACTTTGCTTAAAGACTTTTAAAAATCTAGGATCGGATGAGAAGGCATTACAATTTTTATGTGATATATACTTTTTAAGTCCGCTTAAACACCCTGTAAGGAATCAGATACTAAAGTAAGTACATTGAAAGTTGATGCAACATGAGAACACTATTTCTACAGTTATATTTTAGACTCCTAATAACTGCAGCTAAATTGGGCACTGGAACTGTAGATGAATCATCTATAGTCAACGCCTTGGAAAACAGTTTACAAAAACTCGTTGAGGATGGTAAAACTCAAACTGAAAGTGTCAATTGGAATACAACAATTGCCTCACTCTCTGGATGTTTTGAGAATTTTGAATGTGGCATTAAAGCCCTAAAGCAATGTATTAATATAATATTTCCTTACGCCTGTTCATCGGTTAATAAATATGTGACGGAACTGGGGTGAGTTAATTGCCCATTTCAACAAATCCGTAAATTGTTATTATTAATTTTAATTCCTGTTTAAGAGTCTTAAGTTCACCCTCAGTACGCAATGAATACTATTTATATGTTCACAATTCCATACGATTTCTACTCAATTGTGTACAGGAATTTGGCAAAGTCATGAAAACCACCCACACTGATCAAATTAAACAATTGAATACCAATTGCAAAGAGATTATTTTAGATAGTGATATACCCATGGATCCGCGCACAAATGCTGGCATTTTAATGGCTTATATAGCTAAACTATTTGATGAATATGATTCATATGTGGCCTATGTGAAGGATATAAAAAATCCCAATGAAATCGCCATGTGTGTGGGTGTTATAAATACGTGCGAACAACAAGATTTTCAACAATATTCCGCCGATATACGTGATATTTGTGGTAAAATCGATGAAATCGCTAATGCTAACGCTACCGTGCCTAATATCTTGCTGTGCGCTACTCGAGCTTTATATCAAATCTCCAAATTAACGTATAATTATGCCTTAAAGTCTTCTCATACGCTAGATGATATTAAATTAATATTACGTAAACTTTTAATATTTACGGTGGCATATTTGGAACATCATATGGATAGTGTTAGGCATTTATGCCGGGATTTGATGCGTAATATAGTGGCTTGTTCGAAAAAGGTACAGTTTGATTTTTTATTGCAAAAAATCTATGATGCCTGCAACTCGGAACGTTTGTCGTTGTCTATGAAATGTGTGGTGTTGCAGCAAGCAGCTTCTATACTGGGAGCTGATGAAATTATAAGCAAATGTTTGGATTTATTTTCTCATCTATTCGCCCATAACTTGGGGAGAGATTTTATAGTTAATAATTTATTTGAAAGTAAGTAATTTAAACTTATTTTCGAAGCAATATATCTTTAAAAGGTTTCTGCTTTTTAGCCTTAATGATTTCTCATCACAAAGAGCAGACATTTGAAAATTGGGTAAAAATATGGATAATTTATTTGTTAAATATAGCAGCTGTACAGGATGCTCGTTTAGCCGACATTGAAATTTTAATTGTAAAGGCTGTTAAATGTGACTGTAGAGTAGTACAAAATATAATTAATTGCGATGATAGACTTAAGGTCCCTATTAGCACAAAACTCTCAGCTCTATGGGCTGTACGTAAATCAGGTATTAAATTAGATAATTTTCAGGAGATAATGCAAAAATTTTCGAAGAATTTACAATTATCCATACTTTCCAATGAGGACGAAACCCGCATAATGACTTTACGTCTGCTGGTGGAGACACACAAGACCACAGAGCCTTTGACACTATTGGATTGTAAGCATTTAATAACCTACTTAGAATACAATGCAAATTGTCAGAGTCCCGCCACTAGACAAAAAAGTTTAGGGCTTTTAAGCAAAGCCTTAGTGAGATGTGAATTAAATTTAGTAAAGTTACTAAAAGGCAAACAACCACCTAAACTGGTACAAAACCAACCTTTGGAATTGAAGTTTTTACAAGATTTTATGCGTATTCTAGTGGAGAATCTATTTGAAGGGGCAAACTTTAGTCGGCGATCGGTTTCTTTGCAATTGTTAAATCAATGCTTGACCATCGGCATCAATTGTAATTTAAAATTACTTTCGCTCTTGCCTAAAACAACTGTATCGGCTTTGGTCTCAACTTTGGGCGATACTTATGAATCAAATAAAGATTTGGCGGTCACCATGCTTAAACTGTTGGAGGACAACTGTGAACTGAACCTAATTGAGCATTATAATTTAAATATTAATTTAATGGAGCTACAAAACCATTTAATTTCCGTTAAACCGATTGATTCTGTAACGGCCTCCTATCAATTGGAATTTTTATGCAACAAATGTCCGCCTACAATATTTGGTGACTATGATTTGCCCAATTATGCTGCTTGCCTTTATGCTGCTCTAAAATGGCTTTTAGCAGAATTAAAACAGGGCTTGAAATTAGCTAAGCAATCGATTTCAGAGGCCGCTAAATTAAATCCTTTATATGGTTTATTATTTGCTATAAAACATTTACTAAAACGGTTGGACTTTACTTACATAAGTCAAGAGATTATTTGGCGAATTCTAATAGCCGAGTTAATAGTTCTGTGTAAAGATTTGACCACTGCAGTGGGTCCTATAGTTAATAGTTCTTCACCCGAAGGTCACCTGCCTAACGATTTTGGCGATCTACCACAAGAATTTCAACAAAAAGAGGTACATATATTATTTAATTAAAACTTAATTGAAAAGTAATATTAAACTAATAAAATTTATAAAAAAACAGAAACAGAGTCCGGAAAAGAAGTCGACATCACCGTGCAAAATTTTATCTTCTAGATTACGTAAAATTGATATGCATTTTGTCAAAACCACACCACAAATGATTTTATTGTGTGCTTGGCGGACTGTCAAAGAAGTTTCGTTAATTCTGGGCGAAATTGTTATTTGCTCTCCCATACAATTTAACAAATTAACTGAACACTTTCTCATCACCAAAGAGCAAATATTGGAAATAGGGGAACATTTTAAGCTTCTGCTCTCAGAAACTAAGCACAGGGGAGCTTTTGAACAAGCTTATGTGGGCTTTTCGAAATTATGTTGCCGTTTATGGACAGTAGAAGCAAATGACTTGAACTCTTTGCCCATGTTGTGGCTAAGAGATTTGATAGCATTAATTTCCAAAGATGATCTTAACAATGAGAAAATCTGTGCTACACGTCGTAGTGCAGGAGTACCTTTTATGGTACAAGCTCTAATCACTTCCGAACTACAAGTGGGCTCTATAAAATCATTATTTTATTGCATGACTCATTTACTGCAACTTTGTTCCGCCAGTGATAAAAGTTCCGAGTCACGAACTCATGCTTTAAACATACTAAGAGCCCTATTTAGATGCACTGATCTAAATGATGGTGTTGGAGAGTTTGTGGCCGAGGGTGTTATGGCCGCTATTAGAAGTTATGATGCCAATAATTGGTCGGAAAAAAACTCAGCGACTCTTTTATTTGCGGCCCTAATTACGCGTATTTTTGGCGTGCAAAGAACTAAAGATTCGGAAAATCTAAATATACGCAATAAAATGACGGGACGCGTTTTCTTTTTGCGCTATCCTAAGCTGTATGATTTCTTTTTGGAACAACTGCAAAAGGCTAGTGAATTAGTACAACAGCAGCAAAAAGCCAACAAATTACATCCTCTATTGTTGATTTTAAGCCGTTTATATCCATCGGCCTTGGAAGGCACCGAATCTAATTTGAGATTATCCGAATTTATACCTTTTATATCGAAATGTGGCGGTTGCCCTGAAATGCAGACAAGATATCTGGCTGCAAAAGCAATAGTGGCTTTGATCAGTAAAGATGAAGTGACAACAATGATTTTAACTAAATGTGCAGAATTGGTGGTAAATTTGCTAAGATGCTGATTGCTTTTAGACCAGACTTTTAATATGAAATCTCCATTTTTTTTATAGCTAATGGCTGACGGTGTTTACGAATTACAATCGAATACTTTACACGGTTCTCTGTTGCAGGTAATTTCTATAATTTCGGCTTAATTCTCATGCATGAATGTAATTCTCAAATGATTTTTGAAAGTTTCTGCAAAAGCAAAAAAAAAAAAATTTTTTGTCAATTTTCAAAAAGTATTTGAAGTCTACTGATGATTTGGCATATGTAAGTGCCAATGAAAACTTCTTTTTCAAATAAATTTTGCAATTACATTTTTAAGTATACATATTTCCCCTCTTTTTCTCTGTTTATTGTATTCATAAATGCAATATTACTAAGATATTGTATTTAGTGAAATATCACAAGAGCTTATTGACGGATGACTTGATTGCCGATATCACCTGCTCAATTGTTTGTGTACATAAACGTACAAATCTTAAAAATGCTGTAATTTTAAAAATAATGCTAGACATTTATATTGAAGTTTTAAACAGGTTGGTTAAAAATTCGCCTCAATTAAGTGCGCTCTCTAAAAATTTTTTTTTTCTTATTAAAACTTTAGCTTATCTAGCCTTAATTTTGGTCCTGCTGTTGTACAACAATTGTTATATTTCTCTACATTAACGATTTTATGCGATACAAATATGGCCTTTTATTATCCCGTTTTATACAAATCGAATTTCCTATACAATTTGCATATCATGCGTTTAACTTTACCTTATGGTGCTCTATCAGATTATACATTAAGTCCTCCCATAACCAATATGCCTTTAGAACAAGCTGAGACCTGCCTTAATATAATGTTACTTTTACTATTGAAAGCTAAAAAGCTCAACGATAATATAGCAAACTCTGAAGCAGCCGGAAGTTCTGCCGCTACTACAAGTGATCCCGTAAAATTATTACCGGCGGATTATGAGAATTATGAAATTTTACAGGAATTTGAAATAATGCCACATGAATATCAATTTGTTAGAATATTAAATGATGCTACAATGAACGAATTGGCCACCGAACTAAAAGACAGCAAAGCATTGCAAATGACACTTAAAGAGGTGGTTAAAATGCCCCTGTATTATCCCCAAGCCGCTATGAAATCCTATGCCATAATGAGTTTATTAACAAATTTTGATTTTACTTTGACAAATTTACTAAGAGAATCTAAAAAACATCCTGGCGATGTAAAATCTCCCATGATGCTGTGTGTGGAACGTATAGTACAAAATCAAGGCGTAGAATATAAATGCGCACAATTATGTTTGGAATATTTAACGGAAATATTACAACCCTGGCAACCGGATTGTTTAAGGTTAGTAATTTTTAAAAAAGGGGGCTTTTTTTCTAAAGTTTGATAAACTGAATTTTTACACAAACATGATACATATTTCAATAGGTTTAAGGTTGCCAATTTATTAGCATCTATAGCTGTACATTATCCAAAATCATTGGAAAAGAGGCGTCTCAATTTTGTGCGCTCCTACATCAGACTTATGCTGAATCTGTTGATGGACGATGATTACGATATACGTGATTTTACTGCAAAAATAGTTTTACACTGTCTACCCGATGACATTGAATTGGGTTTGTCTGATAGTTTAAGTAATAATTCTTTAGTTAGTTGTTTAAACATTCCAATTCGTACAGAAAGTGTTGTTTCAACCATGGCTCAACGTTTGTTTTTACAATACACGGCCGATCTTTTACAAAACTATAGAATGGACGACAGTTATATTTTGGATATTTTTAAATTAATCACTTGTTGTTTAACATCACAATGTTTGGCAAAAGACGATGAGGATCAGCACTCATCTTCGTCATCATCAGCCGGTGGTAGTGGCACATTTGCTACATACTCAACTGATGTCGAAATCTTTGAAAAGAATGAGGCAAACGTGTTTGCAGAGCCCTTCAAAGCCATTACCGATACTGTGGTGGTATTCAAATGTACCTTTCGTTTAAGACCTAAAGTAGTACGTTTTGTGGAATCATATTTACAGGATTTAACAAATCAGGGATCAGTACTGTAAGCTTATAACATACATATTTTATACATACACAATACTTACGTATACATACTTGCATATATGTAAAATGTTTTTTATTTGTTTATTAACACAATGTACATAGATATATAGTATATGAATTATTACATATATATTATTTTTTTAATTCTTTATTTAAAGCACATACATATTTACACACATACATATATCATATTTGACAATTTTTGGTTTCCAAACGAAAACAAAAGGAATTCAGTATATTTGAAGATTTTTTTTTGCACTAAAACATATTTTTGTAGCACATGCTGTTTTTTTTCTTATTATAAAAAAAAAACTTCTCAAGTGCTCTTCACACAACCAAGGCAGAGTCGAGTCGAAAATCTGTATGAAAATCACAAAAAGAATAACTGCTACTCGAGTTTTTTTAATAAAAATTAATTATATTCTTACGTTTATCTCATTTTGTACTGAATGACTTTTATATTTTCTTGTTCCTGTTTTTAAAACACTGTCCCTAATCGGCTCAGTGATGCTTCTTACATATTTAGTTTTAAAAAAATATTATATTAAACACATTCATACATACGCAAATATGATCACTTTTTTAAGTTTTTGTAAAGCTTATTTGTTAAATTTATTTTTAAATAAAATGCAATTGAAAAACTGAAATACAAGTCTTTTCTCACATGTGTTGTTTAGTAAACTTGGTATTTGCCTAATTTCTTATTTTAGTACAAATTCAATTTAGATTTGCGCTTGAAAATTCTTTGTTGTTTTTTCACAATCCCCAACACTTTAAATTTTTTTGTTTTTATTTCGTTTTACTCATAAATTTGATGCAGCAGCACATTCATATTGCTTAAATTTATTAACAAGAATTGATTACCACAAACATATATATTGAATTTCTGATAGCAAGTAGAAGTGAAGAAAAAACAATTAATAAGTATTTTTAAAAACATTAGTTTTCTCATGGAAAAGCCACATTATGATGAACGATGCCAGCTGATTTGATAATTACCGTAACGAAAAAACCGAGCAAAATTAAGCATTGCTTCTTTGAAAATTCTAAATTCAAAAAACGAATAATATGTACAAATAAATCAAAACAATACAACTATTTAATTTATTTTTTGTTTTTTTTTTTTACATTCAATTCATATCTTTTTTTAACCCACCTTTTATAATATACATACATTCATGCGTAATTTATAATGTTTTACGTTTATTAATAATGATGGTATTTATATCACAAGAAGAAGACGATGCAAAAAAACTATAAAACACAAGACTGTAGAGTATATAATCTCCAAATTATCTTAAAAGAAAAAAAAAAAAAACAAACGTAAAAAAATATGAAAATTATTCAACTTTGGTTTTTGGATCATCTGAAGGGGTTTTGGCGGCGGCGTTTTGATAAAAATTGTCATTATTGGAGAATGGAGATGCGGCACCAGGCGAGATATCATTAATACAGTCATCACAAACGCGCACATCGTCTAACCAACCACGATCAGGTACTGGTTTGCGAGTTAAAGAGCACTCTTCACATACACCCTGGCCACATTTGCGGCAATGATGACGTTTGCAATCACCGCCCTTAAATGCTTTCTGAGGCGTAGATCGAGAGGTATAAGCTAACGCCAATTCCTCGGCAGTGCCAAATTTTATTTTACAAATGTGACAGCATACAGCTTCAGCATCTGGTACCCAATATTCGGGTCGTGCAGTATCTTTAATAATTTCTAAACAAATTAAAGAAAATAAACATAATCAATTTTGAAAAAACGGCTTCCAAACAAAAATATTAATAAAAAAAAAAAACATTGTTGTTGTAAACTTTAAAATAAACAAATTTGACTTACCTTTTGTGCACTCTAATGCCGCCGAAGCGACTTTACTGACCGTATTATATAAAGTTTCACCACATTTGCGCACTGTTACATGGGATTCTTCTACATTACTGTCAAATTCATTAGATGCTATAGGTCCTGCCGAATTATTTGGAAAATTTTGATTATCATTAGTTTGTGGTTGATCATGTTGTTCTACATCAAATTAGGATTTTAACAATTTTATAATTTTTATTTTAATTATTAAAGCTAAATAAAATTTTTACCCGGTATGCAATCTGGATGTTTTAACAGTTGATGATGGCAATCAGTACAAATCCTAACATAATCGAACCATTTGCGAGCCGGAACTGGCAAACGATGCTGTGTACAGGCATCACAGAAGCCTTCACCGCAGCCGCGACAGTGATGTTTCCGTAATCCAGTCTTTTCAAAGTTTTTCTTGCAAGCAAAGCAGAGCTGGAGGGAGAAGGAAAATTTAAATTGGTTTTTAGCAAAATTTTCTAAATTTGTATAAAAAAATTATGCGATTTTTTATGGAGTTGTAAACGGGAAAATCTAGTTTCCGTACTATTTATAACCTCTTCCATTTGGTTATTTGATCAAGTTTATGTTAATTACCAGGGAGATGCTAAACAACTTTTTTTCCGTTTAGAATCCCATTACTTACAATTATTTCATTATTTGCTTTCCAGTAATTCGGTGCCACCTTGTCGGCGCACCATTCTTTTAGAGCTGCGGCTGGTTGTGCCGACAAGTTTGTAAAAGCTTCGCAGACAAATGAAACCTTGTCCAAAACCATTTGTCCCGAATGCGTAGGTCCCTTGGTCAACAAATTACCATCTTTCCAAACATGCACTGTTTGTGTTCGTACTGCTTCACAATCTTGCACATCGTTCCAATATTTAAATATGCGTGCTATTTCGCCGCAATGCGGACAATTTATGCAACAATAGGTCCAACCATCAAGGCGTGTTACAATCACTTCGCGACCATTGTTGTAGCATGATTTACAAAGTTCTACTCTGTTTTCGTATTGACTTTGATGCTGGCAGGGCTGAGAATTTAGATGGGATTCACCCTCATGGCCCATGGAACGTTGGCAGCGTCTATTGCAGGAGGCACATAATGTGGGACAAGTGAAATACTGTTCAGGGAAGGGATTAATGGTTTGTTCGTTAATTTCTCCGGAGAATTTTTTATTTAAAGCATTCACTGCTTTGAATATAACACTTGGCGGTCTAGGAGATCTAACCGTGGTGTTTTCCAGCTCACAACGTAAAGCAAAAATTAATTTACTAAAATCGGTCTTTTCTGTCGAAGATGTTTGTACGCCCACATAACGTAAAGAACTGAATGCCTTAATATCGTAATTTAAGCGGGCAAAACTTTCGCGCATTTTTTCTTCGGTACTTTCTTCGACGGCTGGGAGTTAAGGAAAAAATAATTAAATACAAAAATTAAATTAATTGAAAAACAACATTCAAGAAAATGAAAGTTTCATTACAATTTTGCAATGGATTAGTGTGTCTAGTTTCATGGAACACTATGACGGCGGGTCCTAAATTGGCTGAACCCTGCATAGAAAGTGACAGCAACGCTTGAGAAAAATGCAAACAAAATGCTTTTGAGGCTGTGCCTAAAAACTCATACATATCGCTATGTAAACGTTCCGATCTGGTGCGATATATGACAATATCTGATATGGCCAAAACCTGCAAACAGAATATGATATTTTATTATTAATTTCGTTTTTTTTTTTTTTTTTTTTAAATTACCTTAAGTAACATACGCATACGTCTATTGCTTTTTGAGGCAGTGGAGAGTAAACCCTCTGTGTCTAAACATAATACACCCAATTCTTTCTGTATGGAGGCATACACTCCCAGAGTACATGATGTTTGGTCGGGTGAAGTTTTAAATACTTCTTCTCCTTTGAAAAACGCATGATTCATAGTATGCGATTTGCCATCTCCAGTATTTCCAAATATAGTTACTACTTTGATTTTGGCTGTTTGTGTGCAATTGAGTTTTTTACAAAATATTTCTGGATTAGGTATATGTAATTTTTCATTGGCGTCCATTAATAGAAAAGACCGATCTGTTGAGTGATCCACACCATCATAATCTGTTTGACAAATCGTAATTGATTTAAAATCAGAATCGCTGACAACGTCCGGTCTTAACGCTTCTTCCTAAAACATGAAATTTATTGGTAAAAATCAAAAAAATTTTTAATTAAATTTGTTTTTATAAAAAAAAATATGTTTTTTATATATTTTTTTTTGTGGCAATTAAGGTGTCTATATAATTGATAGACAATTGCTTTTTTTGTGCTGCCCTTCATGCACCTTTTATACAAATGATTTTTACAAGACTTTTGCTAAATTAAACACATTTTTTCACAGAAGTGGGTTCAGTATTTTGGGAGCTACATATAACAATTGAAAGTTCTTACTACTACATTCACACGTATTACTCATGCATGTAAGTTAAAGCCAAACAAATAAAACATATGTATGTACATGTGTTTTACACATTTGGAAGGAAAGAGAAAAATATCAAGCCATCTATACATCCTAAGGTGTGGGAGAAATGTAGGAAAAAAGATGAGAGAGTTGAGTATTTTGTTTTTGCATTTAAAAATTCTTTTTTTAATTTTTGTGAATTGATACAAGTGTATCATTAAATAATTGTAGATTTGGTTGTTGTATTACTGTTTTATTAGAGATTTTTAATGTTTTTTGTCACGCTCGATTGGCTCGACCGTTGGTACACACAAGTGTTAATAACACAGCTGATTTCATAAATTTTACCTGTTCCTGTCAAATTTGTACCAAATTATTGTTGTGAGAAAAATAATATGAAAGCAAATTGAAAAAAAAAACTCATATAAATTTTGGACAGGAGCAGGCAGAAACATCAATACAACACCTTGGTTAGAATATTGAATTCGAAGATAAAACAAAGTAAACAAGTGTTTTGTTATATTCATAAATTTAGGTACCTTTTAGGGTTTTTGTGAAATACCTATTTTGTTCATGCCTATACATATTTAATTTAATTTATTTGTTGGTTACACTTTATTTTATATGTATGTATATGGATGCATTCATACACACATGTATATTAAGAACATATGTACATACATATTCATATGTATATAATTTTAATGACAGCTTAACATTCAGACAGTAACACCTTTGTTTTGTTGTTGGTTGTCATTATAAAGTCCCTGAAGTCCTCAAAAATACTTGTATTTTAATATTCTATAATCAATTTTTGGAATAATTATGTATTTAATAAAGCACTCAAATCCTTCTGAAAATTTAATTTTTTGTAATGTCGTTTACTCGCAGCTTAAATTTTGGAATTCACTTTTTAAGTCGATTCCAGAATAAATGCGATATAATTTTCAATGTGTATCAACTAAATCTGTTTACATTCCTTATCTCTGTTTATTCTTACCTCTGTGATGGATGCCATGAAAGCAGACATCTTTTTAAATAATAACTTTTCGCGGCAGATAATTTTGAAAATATTGAATTTCACAGCACCAAGTCAACAAATTTAATTAACAAGAGTATTTTTTTGACTAGAATCAAGAAAAATTTAATTAAGAAAAATTGTTTTCTTATATATTTCTTTGTTTTAAAATTTAAGCGCGTGCACACACGGCTGTATATTATGTGACACAGTGCCAGAAATTTAAATAATGCAGAACTCTTGTCTTTTCTTGACAGGCTAAGAACAGTGTTGCCCTAGCAAATACATTTTGACGGCTTCGGCTCAATGTTAAATATGTACATACATACATATGTACATGCTGGCCACTTCGGTATTCCAGAAAAATGGCGTCGGCTATTAGAAAATTAGCCAATAGTTATCACTCTCTTTCTAAATTTCATTTCTGAGGTACGTATGTATGTACATACATACATACATACGTATTTGAAATTTCAAATGATCATTTACAGTGAAAGTGTGAGTCAGAATGCATCTCATTTATCAATACAACATAACGTACATGCAATTTCTTTCATCTGATTACATTTACTTTGAAGAATCTGCATTGCAAATAATTTATACTTATATATACATATATACATACGTACATACATAAGTATATATGTGAGTATGTATTTGCTCAGATGCAAATTTCGAAATCAGCAAAAGGTGAAAAATTTTAAACTGTCAGAGCAAACGCAAATGTTTTTATTTTAAAGGAAGATGTTTTATCACGTATCTACGTCAAACATTTTTTTCTATTAAAGATTAATAAATCTTATAATAGACCTTAGTAAGAAGACAATTAATTTATAGTCAAAACTAATTCCTAATTTCTTAATAGGTCGTATTACTTTCATCGTTTTTTATAGTTTATATTTTTAACGGCGTACAAGCATACATATGTATGTATGTACATATGTATATTTAAATATTCATTATCTATGCCTGCTTTAAAGCTAAATAAGAGAATTTGTTAAAAAATTCATTTAACTGAGAACCCGTTTATTAATTGTATAAGATTATTTTTATACAAATACATTATTTACATATTGTACATGGATACATACATCTGCATCTATAATTTTAAAGTTAAAAATTTATATGTATTTATACCTACACATAAGTTTAAAACGTAGTATACCACAATGACAAGTCATTGCACTTTCTGATTTTACATGTTGGAAAATATGCAGTAAAGAATTATTCCTAACAGAGTTAAAAACGTATAATTTCTATCTGAAAGATTTTTTTTTATAAAAATAAACCAAATCCATAGAAACGGAAGTGAAAACTGTTACAAAAAGAGCAAATAAAATGTTTTTATTTGAAGCCAACAAACTATTACAAAATCTTTTGATATGATTCTTTTGGATGTGACATCTGAGATTAAAACAAAAAAGATTTTTCACTCTTTTTTTCTGTCGATTTGGAGAACAGTAGCGAGTATAAGTTTTTTAGTTTTAATCTGCAATGAGGTTTTCAAAAGTAGCGCCATAGGCTGAAGGCACAACGACGTAAGTCAACAAAACAGTTTTTTTGTACTAATACAACTGAACAACCCATTTACCCGTTTTTATCCCCTTAGAATTTACATATCCTAAAATTCCTTGAGGTATACATCGGAAAGGGAAAGTACATACAAAATTTTTTAAGTCTCTGTCCTACGCTGGGCGTTGATTTGTCATTCAATCAGTTACTGTTTAATATGATGAATATGTACATACTTATGTATATATGAGTAAGAGTGCTGTAAATGTTAATTACATATTTTAAACAAAAAATATCAATTCAATGGAATGTAGATTATTGACGCGCCTTCTTGTTTAAAAATAGCGATAATCAGAATATGCGTTTAATTTTAATATTACTTTAAAGTGATTACAATTGCTAAATAGCAAAATTTGTACACAAATCTTATCAGTCAACGTTCGGTCTGAACACAAAGAACCAGCAGAAAACAATTATAATAAACTACATATTTACATACATATGTATATATTATTTAATAGAACGCAATTTACAATAAATATGTACATAGAATTGTAATGAAATTGCAAATACGAGTGTAGAACAATACATTTAGAAGCTGCCTATATGATACATATCAAATCCAGCTTACCTTGTGGAAGGTCAAAGAGTCCAATGGCTCCATAATGGCTGGCGTGCCGTCCAAGTTGTTATCGAGTTGAAACATTTTTAATTTAATAACAATGTTTTTTTTTTTTTCTTTAATAAATCGAGAGAAAATGTTGCAACCAGAGAACTCCTTGCGATGTTCTATGTATATTATTCTTCGAAAGCAGTTTATGGGAGTTTCTAGGCAGGTCTATTCCGTCATTGTTAAAAAATGCATTGAGCCATCGTATCTTATTACACTCTACGCAACTGTTTATATCTTGTTAGATATGTGCTATTTCAGAGTGCAGTTTTCAGTAATATAAGTTTCACTGAAAACTTAAGAATGTATATATTGATATTTTTATATTTTAGTCGATGGTAAATTATTTTTAGATACTATGCAAAACTTCAGTGTAATGGGGGAAAATATTTTTTATTTATACTGAAAACATAGAGTTGTAAAATTTAGTATAAAATAACAACATACCAAAAATGCAGCAAAGTTTTAATAAAAAAAGTAGGAAGTAGTATGTACCAGTGATGGAACATTTAAATTTTTTAATGGTACAAACTTTCAACCATATAAGCTATTTTTCTTTAAATAGTACATATTTTAATGCTCTTCAGTGGCATTTCTGTTAACTCCAACGTATATTTTAGCCACTAACACATGAATAATAAAATCTACTATCGAATTGGTTACATCCAGTCGGCGGTGCCAAATGTGCAGATTTATCTGTTTTTTGCAGTTTTTCAAAGCATTCAGCAGTTTTAAATTTGGTTTTTTTGTACGTAAAGCAGTTTTTTTTATATATATATAAAATAAAATAAATGAACAATAAATTTTTTGGTTTTTGTTCTATATGCAGTTTTTTCACTAAAAAATCAGTTTTTTTTTTATAAATTTGCATTTTATAAAAAAAAAAATATGGCAACATTGCATCCAGTGCAGTGTAAAATATTGCCATACATTACAGACATATTTAATGTAGGTGGCATCTTAAACATCTGTTCTATTTACTTTTAAAGAGCATAATAATTCCGTAATATTAGCTCTTCGTTTCTTTCTCTTTCAATTATATTTGATATTACTCATTATAATTTTTCTTGTATCGCTTGTGGTCGCTGGAAAGTTTGCAAATTATCGTTTTATTAAACAGTTTTTATAAATAATTTATTTATAAGGTGCTCTCAACAAATCCAACCTTTAACAAACCGTCAATTTTATAATAAAAACAATTCTTTTAAAGTTAATTAAACACAAAAACTAAAAGCTAATTTTTAAACAAGTCAACTGTATGTGAAGAAAAGAAAAAGTGCAGAAAAAATTTTAGTTTTTCTTAATTTTCGCCGTTATACACAAAATAGCTGTGTAGGAGTTTTTTTTTATATTCAGCACCTGCAATAAGTTGTACATAGGACGTACATATAAGTAGGGTGGGCATTTCTTGGTGTTTAGATAAAAGTGTTAAATAAATTACAAGTATCAATTGATTTACCATAAAGATTTTATTGACGAAGAGTGTTTTTAACCACTAGCGGCCGTCTCATAACCGCAACTCGTATAGTCAGCATCCGTTGCAAGTGAAAAGGGGGTTGGTTGTTCTGTTAAGTGGTCTGGTGATTAGATCATACTACAAATTGAACGTAGTAACCACATACAACGAACTTAACCGTATGCCAGGTTTTCATTTCAATGAAATGGGTGAAATGGTGTTGGACGCAATCGATGATATTGGTGTGGTAGATGTTTACGATTTGGCCTCGGATATAGGCAAAGAATATGAAAAGATAATAGATCGTTTTGGTACGGAGGCAGCTACGGGGCTTATGCCTAAAATTATTAATACTCTAGAATTACTAGAGGCTTTGGCCACGAAAAATGAACGTGAAAATGCCACAATACAAGAATTAAAAGAAAAAATTGCTCAGCTGGAGAGTGAAAAGTCGGAAAAAGCTGAATTTCGACGGCGTTTTGAAAAGGAGTTGGAATTGATTGAAGAACAATGGCGTACAGAAACGAATGATTTGGCCGACTTGGTATCTTCCTTACAAGAAGAAAATAAGAGATTGGTCAAACAAACGCAGGACCTGCAGTCATCTTCGGCTCAGTCGTCTGGCCTGGGTGCAAGTTTAACAGAGAGTATCATAAGCATTACAAACAATGAATTGCACAGTGCATTAAGCGATACACAAGTACTCCAAAGGCTTAAAGAACAAATCTATAGACAACGTGATGAACTTAAGGAAAAAGAGAGAGACTTGCAAAGTAAATATACGGAAATTGAACATGTAAGTCAAACTGTATTTGTAAATATTAAAAAATAGCTATTTTCAAATTTATTAAATCCCATAAATAATAACAATAAGCTAAAAAAATCCTATTACTTAACTACACTAAATTAAAATAAAAACCTAAGATGGGTTAGAATTGCGCTTAAAAACTCCAAATTTGCAACTTTTATTTGCAAAAGCCTTGTACTGAGTATGACGTTAAGTTAGTTGAATGCAATTTGAACTAAGACATTCTAATAAGTGCCCATGTAAATATCACAATTATTTTTTTTTTGGAAAACCTTCACTTTATCTTGAATTTAAAAGAATTTAATTTTTATGATTTTGCGTCTTGTACATTCTTTATTAAATTTATTTTCACATTTGCTAATACATACATACTTACATAATATTATTTTCCTTTATGACATCGTTAATTTGTATTATGTTTATTTATGGCCTTAGAACAACCTGAATTTTTTAAGGTCATTTTTATTAGCAATTAGTTGACAATTTTCTGATTAAGTTAATTTCCCTGAAACTATGGAAACTTTATACATTTTAAATGTTAACTATGTTTTTTTTTATAAAAAAAAAAGATGACCATACAAACGGACCGTTTAAAATCTTCTGGACGTGATACACGCAGGCGTTGCACTATGCTACAAACACAAGTTAAAACTTTGTGTGAAGAACGTGCCGACTTTTTAGCACAATTACAAGACCAATCTCGCGAAATTAATAGTTTACGCAAACGTTTGGGCTTAGCTGAAAAGGATAATGAAGATTTGTACATGTCACACGATTATGATTCCAACGATCCCAATCGACCACGTTATACCACACTTGAGCTAAAAGAACTGATTAATGAACGTGATGAACTGTTGACTAAAATTGAAAATTTAAATGAAGAGCTGAGAGCTTTAAAGCCTACAGAAATAATCGCTAATGATTCTAGTTCAGATGACGAAGATGATAATAATGATGATGGTTTGGGTGCTGAAGGTGGGGAAGAAAATGATAATGATGAACAAAATGGAACGTAAGTTTATAAAATTTGTTGTTACAAGTGGGCTTGAAATGTGTTGTTTTTAGGCCTCCTGGGCATGATGCCCCTGTACAGGGCCCTTTGCCCTTTGAGCCCGATGATGCTCCCTGGAAGAAATCAAATGAATCTGGTATTCGCAAATTGTAAGTCTATCTCTTCGGATTTTCTGCAATACACTATAATTTCTTTTTAATAATATTTTTTTTTATAAAGCTTTCGAAAATTATTTTCCGACAACAATGAGGCCAGCGGTAGCAATCAAACCTTTCAAAAACGTTCCTTAGCTACCTTGTCGAAAATGGCTTTGTCGGCTACACCCTCAGCTACAGCTAATGCTAAGTAAGTTTAAAGTTTCAATGTTTTAAGCAAATCTTAAAGAAAAAACAAAATTTCTAAGCGAACTTAAAGGATCAATTACATACATTCTATGCTCTAATTTCTAATTTAAACTATTTATTTTATTATAATAACACACATTTCTCAATTAAGTTTTATACTAATACTAAATACAAGAAATCTAAATTAATTTATACTACACTGAAGTTTATCTTTTTATCCAAGGGTTTTTTATTTTAACATTTTTTCTATTTATACCTTTCATCATCAAATTAGAATTAAGGAAAAATTCAGGCATTTTAGATTTTATAATATTCGTTAATTTAAGTGATTAACGGATGATATAAAGATTTTAAACTGAGACTATTTAAAAGTTATCCAACCTTTTTGCTTATTTAAAGCTGAATACAATTTTCATATTTCTTTTGAATATCTTCGTTAAGAATTGCGTACATTTTTTTTATCATCACAGTTTTTATATTGAATTTTAAATAATAAAACATTCTGGATTGGAAACGAAACACCCAATTCGTTTGAAATTGTGTAAAAACGAGACTAATTTATTATAAAATGTTTCAAAATTAAACATAAAACTTCTATTCAAGGATTGTTATAATATTAATCACAGGGTTGTTATCTTAACAGTTTGTTGGTGGAGGGTATAATTTTATGTTCGGTTGAACCGAATTTTATTATTAGAACTTTTTCTTTTCATTTATTACTTAGAAACTAATTATTCTTATTTTATACATAAATAAGACAAGATTTTAACCATTAACTAAAAAAAACATATTTTTAACCAAACTACTAAACAACCCTGTAGATCAGAAAAAAAAAAACAATGTAACGAGTGAAATTTTAAAAACAAGTCCCCAAAAGAATTAACATAATTGACGAAATTTAATGGTCTTCTAAAAAAAAAGAACTGTAGTTATTTTGAAAACTAAATGTTACTTACATATTTTAAATGAAAACAAGAAAAATACTAGTAAAAAGCCTTGATTTAGACAAAAACTAAGCCTTAATTAAAAGTTATGAGAGAAAAATTTATAATAAACTGTTGAAATATTGGAGCTTCCAGTTGGGTTTTTTGTTAATTGTTTTCAAAAGAAAATATATACCTTTTTATTTGAACACTATTATTTGAAGAATTCCTTGCAAAAAGCTTTGTTTTAAAATTTATTCGTTTGATTCTTTTGTTGCAAAAGCTCTTTAAAGCGCTAGACCACAACATGAAACATAATTTGCTAAACGAAACTGTAGCTTTGAATTCTATAGTTATTTTACTGTAACCCTTACAATTTTTAAGAAGTTTAAAATAATTGTGGTCTTAACTGAAATGTCACCACCCTACCCTCATTGTTTTACGTTTTAAAATTGAATTAATCAATTTGTTTTGGGTTAGTTTATCTATTATATGACGCATTTCATTGGTTGGTAAATAACAACTCATCACCATGCTTAAAAAGTTTTCAATTTCATTTGGTAATACACAAACTCTCAAGCAATAACCGAGAATTACTAAAGCAAAGCACAAATAAATTAATTTATTAAAACATAATTTCTTGAATTAAACTCAAATAAAATGTTTTCCAAAATTTGTTTCATGATAACCAAGTAGCATTGTTAAATTTATCCCATAATTACGTAATTTTAGCACAAAACTTATAACAGTATAAACAATATTAAAAATTATTAAGCAAAACTTATCTGTTGCATTTTAAAAGTAGTAACGAAAAGAAAACTAGAATAAAATTATCATATATTTTAAAATATAAACAAGTATCGTACAATTTTAAGTTTTTCTTCTCAAAAAAAAAAATCTGTTTATTTTTCACACATTCCAATCAAATTGATTTTAATACTTTGCTTTTGCATTCCGAAAGCTTTTGTATTTTTTCCTTCTAAATTTTAATGTCTTAAACGTTTTCGGTTTTTGTTACGAACAATGTTTCCATAAGCTTTTTATTGCACTTTGAAAATTAACAGAAGAAAAACGTCAGTTGCTTTGTATTCGAACGCCGAAAACGCTAATAGGCAAAGCATCGGTTTCAAAGTTGATGCAATCCAGTTATTGTAGATCAAGTGTGTAAAAAATTTGTATTAAAACGTTTTGGCATTCACCCTGGTTTGATTCTTAAGAAAAATATTTTTGTTCGTTTTCTGAATGAGAAGCTTACGAAAGTAAATGTAGGTTCGATTGGAATGACACTCTGTGACATGACTGAATATCTGCAACATGCTTCTTAGTTTATTTTCTTAAAATTTTTAATTAACAAATACTGATTTTATTTTATTAAGAAACCTATCTTAAAAGCTCTTCTTCGTCTTTTTTAATGAAAAAAATATAACTTCACGTTAACATTTTAATTTTGTATCCAAGCTAGAAAGAAATAAAGGTTTCCTTGTTTGTAATTTTCTATTTTCAAGCTTAACTTTAAAGCTTTTTATAATTCTGCGTTATCTTTATTTCCTATTTATTGGTTTTTTTTAAAAACATTTTCTGTTTTTTCTCGTTTTCTTACAGCACATTACAATATTACAGGTATTATTAAATTCAAAACCTCATCACAAATAATCTTATAATTAATAGTAAAAAATAACTCACACATTCCTGCTAAACAAAACAATAACAAGCAAATCATTCACAAAAACTTGCATTTCCTTATTTTCAAGAACAAAAAAAAAAAATATAAACAATTGCAAAACATATCAGTTTTTATAAGAAACTAATAATGAAAAAAAAACTTTTTTGTTAACAAAACGAGAATTTAGTAAATCGTTTTGATTCCAAATATTTCTCTAATTTATTAAGTCACGTACTGTGCCAAAGATTTTAAACTTTTTCGTTTACGTAAAAATTAAATTTCATCACATAAAATTCATTTCGTCATTTTAAACATTAAAGAAAAATACATACATATTAAAACGTGATCTAATTTTTTATTTATTTATTTCTATGTCCTGTATATAATTTAAACTTTTTACATTTTTTTTAACAGTAAAACTATTTCTTAAGTTTGTTATTTATTAACTCGATTACTTGAAAATTATTTATATGAAAATCGGTGTCTTTTAATACGTTATGTTTATCTCTTTTTCTTTTTTTTTTTTCATTAAAACCGTAGAAGGAAACAACAAATAAAAATTAAATATCTAGCTATAAAAGTAAAACAAATTAAATTTTATTATTAATTAAAATATTGAAAAATTTAAATATATTTATATAAAAAAAAGAAATAAAAAATATACAAATTATAATTATACAAAAAGAATATGAAAAAAACCGAAAAATAAATTAAACTATGGAAAAATGTATCACAAAAATTATTGAAAATAAATATTTGAATAATTAGAAGAAAAAAAATAATAACTTATTTTATTCGGGTTTCAAATAATTCTTGACAGCTATGGGTGGTGCATTTGCATCTGCGACAGTGACAGCAAATTTGATTGGCCAAGCCCAATCAGCTGTTGAAAGTTACCGTTTAGGTATTTCCGACGTTTTGCTGCTGATCAATATATTTTAAAGTTTGCATTTGTGTTGTTTACATATTATATTCAATTAACTTTTGCCCATGACTTCGATCATGTTACATGTCATTGAAGGCATAAACTGTTTGTATACAAAATTAAAAAAAAGTATCAAAAGCAAAATGTACTACATACCTTTTCCCCAGAAAGTACACTATATATTTTAGTAAAAAAAAAAACAGTACCAAAAGTACGATATTGTCCCGTTTTTACCATTTGATAAGTACTTTATTACATTTTAATATAGGTACAATGCTATAATATTAAATGTAGAACACACATCTAATATTATACATTTATAAGATAAGATAACAAGAAAGTTAATTAATTAATTTTACTATTTTTCAATATTTCGCTAACAAAAATGGGTACGTACTTTCTTCAGGGATTTATATACAAAATATATTTATTTATTTCTTGCAAGCAAACGTTTTCAGACGAAAGAGATTTTTGAAAAAAAAAAGAACGGAAGAGTTATGCGATAATCAGTATTTCGGGCAGGTAAACCGCCCGTCCGATTTGGAGACTGCAGACAAATCATTTCAAATTAGAAAATAATTTTGGGCCCTGTAAATCTAAAATTTTTGTTCCTACTTTTTTGAAGTCGGTTAAAAAAATGTCGAAAGTGGCATTTAGAAATCGCTTAAATATTACAACGTTAACACTGGCTGGAATAGTTAATAAAATTTACGCTAAAGCTTAGATCCCACTATCGGCACAATGTACCGATTTTCACTGCAATAAAGTCATAAGTACTAAACCAAAATTGCATTATTTCTCAATTAATTCTGGAATAAGTCTATATGGCTTTATTACCAATGCAGTGTGGTGCAATTATGCCTTATATTTAAATTAGTTGACAAGTAATGCAAATTTAGCTTTTACATATAAATTTATTTCAGTGAGCCAACGAAAATCGGTACATTGTGCCGATAGTGGGATCTAAGCTTAAGAATTTTCGCATTAAAAATTTACCAACGTAGTACCAATTTCCTTTAGCTAAAAGGTAACTTAAATAAAAAACGTCAACCAAAAGCAACGTAAATCCGGGTTTTTTACTTCCAGTTTGTAATCACTGACATTTTTATTTTATACAAAAAGGGCTAATATTAATACAATGTTTTTCTTTTAAATACAAAATTTATAAGAAATCATTGTATCATCATTCTATACGAGGTTATATGTATATGTATTTACATAAAATAAAAACATTAGTTTTTGCTTAAAACAGAAAACCTTTATTATGTTGTTTAAAATAATATTCTCACAGAATGGTAAAAATAGTTGAGGGGAAAAACCAATAGCTAAATTCACCCCTTTTATCAAAGACAACAATATATAACAAACAATTCTGGCATCTCTATTTAATGGTGGGTATAATAAACTTCTGCCATAAGCTAATCTGGCAGCCTCTTGAAAATAATATGCCAGTCATTACCAAAGACAAACATCAAAGAAACACTTGAGAAAAATACTTGTTTATCGAAAGTAAGAATTTTGCAGCTGTAGTTGTTAGTATTGTGGGCTAAATATAATTAATTTAGTTTCCTTGTGTCTTTTATTTTCAGGTTATCTGTCACATGGTGTTTCATAATGCTTAAATTTAAAAAAATAAGCAAAAGTGTTAAGTGTGTGTAAAGTGAAAAAATGTGCGTGCTCTATCAAGTTTGGTTTCTTCATCGGTTCGTTTTCTACGTTTCGCTCGTTATTTGTACATACATGTACTTATGTACATATCTATTTGTGGTGGTTATGATAAATAACACGGTAACGAAATTTGTAATGTGTAACGGTACTTTAAAGCGTATTTTTTGAAGTTAAAGTCGGTAACGGTACTTTTAACGGTAACATGTTAATGCCATTTTTAAGTAAGTTTAGTGTAGTTTACGGTCGCGATATGTAAAATTAGTGAATATAGTGCAATCTACATCGTGTTTAATAGTTTGCATTAAAAAAGTTCAAATAAAATGTGCTAATTAATAACAGTTATGTCTCATCATTGATAAAGCAGTTGGTAAGTTTAGTTTTTATGTATGAACATAAGTATGTAATTTAATATAAAATATTTAGGTACATATGTACATATATAAAATATTTAACTCCACGTCTCCACTTCAATAACACTGTGATAGTCGAAAAAATGGATGTAGCCAATCTGACACTTCCAAATGCACTTTCGCACTCAGTGGACTCTCCCCTAATAGTTCGAAAAGGATACATCGAAGTTCATTTTTTTTCGGGTCAAAAACTATCAGTGTAATTATTTCCGAACATAAGCAATAACGTCGGCAGATTAACTGCATAATTATGTTCATGTGTAATGTTCATATTCTTGACAATAACACTATACAACCTTTATTATGTTGTTTAAAATAATATTCTCACAGAATGGTAAAAATAGTTGAGGGGAAAAACCAATAGCTAAATTCACCCCTTTTATCAAAGACAACAATATATAACAAACAATTCTGGCATCTCTATTTAATGGTGGGTATAATAAACTTCTGCCATAAGCTAATCTGGCAGCCTCTTGAAAATAATATGCCAGTCATTACCAAAGACAAACATCAAAGAAACACTTGAGAAAAATACTTGTTTATCGAAAGTAAGAATTTTGCAGCTGTAGTTGTTAGTATTGTGGGCTAAATATAATTAATTTAGTTTCCTTGTGTCTTTTATTTTCAGGTTATCTGTCACATGGTGTTTCATAATGCTTAAATTTAAAAAAATAAGCAAAAGTGTTAAGTGTGTGTAAAGTGAAAAAATGTGCGTGCTCTATCAAGTTTGGTTTCTTCATCGGTTCGTTTTCTACGTTTCGCTCGTTATTTGTACATACATGTACTTATGTACATATCTATTTGTGGTGGTTATGATAAATAACACGGTAACGAAATTTGTAATGTGTAACGGTACTTTAAAGCGTATTTTTTGAAGTTAAAGTCGGTAACGGTACTTTTAACGGTAACATGTTAATGCCATTTTTAAGTAAGTTTAGTGTAGTTTACGGTCGCGATATGTAAAATTAGTGAATATAGTGCAATCTACATCGTGTTTAATAGTTTGCATTAAAAAAGTTCAAATAAAATGTGCTAATTAATAACAGTTATGTCTCATCATTGATAAAGCAGTTGGTAAGTTTAGTTTTTATGTATGAACATAAGTATGTAATTTAATATAAAATATTTAGGTACATATGTACATATATAAAATATTTAACTCCACGTCTCCACTTCAATAACACTGTGATAGTCGAAAAAATGGATGTAGCCAATCTGACACTTCCAAATGCACTTTCGCACTCAGTGGACTCTCCCCTAATAGTTCGAAAAGGATACATCGAAGTTCATTTTTTTTCGGGTCAAAAACTATCAGTGTAATTATTTCCGAACATAAGCAATAACGTCGGCAAATTAACTGCATAATTATGTTCATGTGTAATGTTCATATTCTTGACAATAACACTATACAACAAAAAAAAACTGCAAGATATTATCGAACGATATTGGTAGAGAGCATAAAACATAATTAGGCGTGTTATCGGCGTTCTTAAAGTTTATATAACTTTTATAAATATAACAATTTTTTGGTCTTTCAAAAGACATCCCTTCAAGTTATACACAGTGTTTAGTGGAATTTGAGTGTACTTTCGAATATCATCAAAAATATTTTTTTAACAGGTATAAGTCGCGAAAAATTTGATCTCAAAGTATTGTTAAGCACGCTACAAAAAATGGAAGTAGCTTTGAAGGTTGAGGTATGTTTTCGTAATTTTTAGCAAAAAAAAAAAAACCTAAAAAATAAGTTGGATAAATTTAAAAAAAATTTGGTTGGTGGACTGTTTCTGGGATTTGCCCATATATGCTCTTTATTTGTTTAATGTTTTTATTAAAATTTAGCTCTTTTCAATTGTTTTTCTTTGTTTAAAGTAATTATTGACAAATTGGTTATCAAAATTAGAGATGATAGTAAATTATACGGGTTCGCAGCAAGGTTCAAAATTTACCACGATGGTTCGCTCTAAAAATTTTGTATGGCGAAACATGTTGGTTAAATCAAGGTTGGCCCGCAAACCATGAATGAAAGCGCGAACCGCGAACCGCGATAATTGCTGCCGGTGTGAACATAGTATAACCATTTGTCAAACTGTCATAATAAATCGGCCAACATAAAATAAATATCAGATGTTAACTTTCAAAACTCCGATACACGTATGTACATACATATGTAATTTTTTTAGTTCCCACTGGTAAAAAGTTTTTCATTTGCAAAACAAAGTAATTTTATTGTACACTTTAATTACTCTTTTTAAATTTAATACTAAAAATATGTAATCAATTTATTTTTTCAAAACTGTTGCAGCACAGTTAGTTGTTTGAAGTAAATACACACATACATATGTATGTATGTAATGATGTACGAGTATGTATGTATTTAAATTTTCATAGCATTGGTAGCTGTAGAATTTGTTAAAACCGATATATTGTTCCAGTTACTGCCAGCTTTACTTTTTTCAGCAAACATGAATTGTATTAAAATAACCAAATATGTCACTATGGCAGCTATCATCTAATAAAATTAAAAACGATAAAAAAAATACAGTCTTTTTGTGTTTAAAGAAATGAAATTTTAATTTACTTACTCTACCAAACAAGCTTAAATTAAGGTTGAAAAATTCCTTAGCTGTTATAATAAAACGTTGGTGTAATATTTGTACTGAGAACCCGTTAACCAAATCATTGTAGTGCTTATTGCCAAAAGGTTTAACCAATTTCGAAATTAAACATCCAATATAACGGCTCTGCAATGTAAAACCATGTTAAAAATATTTACATACATACATACATACTAATGTTTATATTTATTACATATTATACCTACCTCATAATCACATTCTTCTGCATACGAACATGTGAAGGAAAGCAAAGTAAAAGCCATTAAAGCATATGAGATATTTTGCAAGATACCATAAAAATCTCTCTCTAGAGTTAGAACGGCTAAGAAGATGCAATAAGAATTGGTAACAAATTCTACAAAATACACAGCGGTTGAGAATAGTAAAGACCAACCGTATGCCCGATTAAATACTTGAAATGCGGCATAGACTTTATTATAACTGGTCTTTAATAGCTCAAGCAGTTGTTCGTCCTTAGCTGCCTCTTTAAGTGGCACTACATAAATAATTTTCATTTTCGAATATATATAAAGTTTCTTAAAAACTCTTCTCAAATTACGTTCACCCAAAATATCAAGAGTCTGGCGAATTTTTCTCACATGATAATTAAACTGCAGTAGACCAGTTAAAAAGTCCAAAGTTTTAAATTGTAAAGCTAAATAGCTTTGCAAGGAGCACCAGTACAACAAACTAGATGGTAATTTAGTGTAAAACGTGGTCCACATGACAATGGTGTGGCCAAAAGCCAACAACGCCAAACCGGCTATTACAAATCTGCTTGATCTAATAGCGGAAAGTCGGTGATTTTCGTATTCTTCTTTTAGGTTTTCTGTCATTTCGTTTTTTAGATCAGAAAGTTGTTGAACTAACACAATATGATGAGGGAACATGGCGCACGATTCCATTAGCACTATTACATGACCCAACATATGAGTTATATAGAGTATAAGGCTAACTAGTCCATTAAGACTCTGTTCATTGTAAAACACTTCACAGCTTATGACCAAATAAGTGATTATGGCAATTTCACAGCACCATAAAATTACAAAAGCTTGATATATTCTACGTCTCTTGGTAAAAGGCAATAAACCAAATATCCAGAATCCCATTAAAAAAATACTAATTTTATAAAATGTACTTTGGTGAAAAGAATATAGAATTTTAAAAATACGTAAGACCATAGCGAAAGTTTGTAATTTAGTGAATGCAGGAAAAGTCCATTATCACATTTTAAGGTCTTAATTTTAGGAGTAAAAAAGCAAAAATATGCTTAATCATATAATTGTTTGAACAAATGATTAATTGATTTGAGCTTTTATTGCAATTACAGGGATTTTTTTGTGACTTTAATTACACTATAAAACATAATCGATATCTGATGCTAACAGAGAGACAAGAAACAAAGTATGTACGTGCATTGGCATTTTGAAAGTTTACGCTGGTGGGTTTTTGAGACCCAGTTTAATCTAAATTTTTGGGGGAGTGAAATTGTGTACATTTTTCTTGGGCCTGACCACATTTTACTTAACGTAATTTTTACTGTTTGTAACTTAGCAAATTTTGTATATAAATGATCAACTTCACAACAACTGTTTGTTGTTTAAAAAAAATATTGGCGGAAAAATTGTGCCCCAAGATTAAACAGAGTTGTTTTCAACATTCCACACGGAAGGTGCTAAAATATTTTGTATAGTTGGATGAATGACCAACTAATTAAATGGGAGATTGCATTTTGGGTGCGTTCAGCAGACACAGTTTGCTACAGAGCTGTTGCTCAACAATCTGTTGAACGCTTGGGTTACTGAGCGATGAGCGAACGAACATGTTGAGTGAGCGCTCACTGTTTTAGGTAGCAAAGAAAAAGTACGATACATTTCATCAAATTACGATATTTCAGTTTACTTTGACTTTTGAATCAAATTCCATAATATATTTTTAAATTTTAATCCATTTAAATTCACAAATAAATATTGTGAAACTTTTTACAAAATAAAATTCAATAATTTTAATTGAAAAAAAAATTTTTTTTATATTTTTGCCAAAAAATGAGCAGATCGTTCAGAAAAATTAATCAAATTAAAAAGCTGCTACATGTAAACTGTAGTAGTAGCAGGCTTTTCTGCTGAAGTCGCCCAATGCTTCTCGTAGTGTTTTGCTTAATAGTTTGCAACACTTTTTCCACCTAAAATGTAAGAATTGAAAGATTTCGGAAGAAAAAGTGAACAAATTTGGGGTGAAAATTTGGTAAAAACTAAAATGATTCAGAATCAGGCATTAGATCCTTATTATTATATCGCACGTGATCTACAAGAGGGTATTAACTCCAAATTTTTAATATAATTTTTTGCAAGAAATTGATGTACAGTGGTCATATCTACCCACTGTAAAAATTTTACACCATTTTCTCCATTCTTTCACCAAAAAAATAGAAGAGTAGTATTAAAAAAGAGTTTTTTGCCTCTACTGAAAATGTTAAAATTTTGAGTCTTGTTGATCAAGTGCGATATGTTTTTGTTTTGCTCTAAAATTTAATTGTAAACTTAAGAAAGTGAAGTGGTGACCTTTTCAATTTAGTACTAAAATCTAATATGTACTCACATTTCTCTCACTTGCATCCGTATTATGGAATATCAGATATACCAAACTTGCCAAAGAAAATGAAGTTGCACCATTCATTACATATTTGTGAAATACTTTCTGGCCGTAAATAGCAGCATAAGTCCAATAGCAATTGCAGACAATATCAAAAAATGATGACATAAAAAGTGCCAACAGCGACCAACCGTACAAATTATTTAAACTGTCATAAAATTCCCACATGCGTAAATAAATTAAACGCATATAATTAACTTTTTCATAATCTCGAGGATCGTAAGGCTGCCATATATCGCTATTATATATAGATTTAGGCTCATTAGCTTTAATCGTTAACACTATAGCATCTCTTAGCATTAATGTGCGACGATTCATGATGATAATATCGTTTATAATTTGTATATAACGTGTACGTAGACTAAAAGTTATTGGTAGCAGATACCAAAAAACTGGACTTATTATAATCTTTGATGTGCAATTGATCCAAATTTTTAAAGCATCACAAACGAATTGACATATAAGTACCAGTACAAAACGTTTGCTTAAACAATTGTCAATATCCATATTTTTCCCGGCATTTGTATTTAAATGTTTTATTAACAATTCATCGACCTCTTGCTGTAGTCTAGTCATCTTATCGAAATGTTTAGATTTAGAAATTGTCTCCATTATGATGATGATATTAACTAAACCGTTGAGCACAAATGATGCACTGCCTACAAGGCCAGCCAGCGATGTATCGCCTCCGTTTATATGCCAATAGAACATTAGAAATACCACTGACGTCAGCCAGATTAAAAGGCATGTTCTTATTAATGCCGATAGCCAAGTTAGGCGAGATATTGTAAGAAATCCATTTATGTAAAATAAATATTTCAAATATGTTTGCAATATCTTTTGTAGGGCCTGCATTTTAAATAATAGATTTGGTAAAACTAATTCAGTACTTTAACATAAAAATAATCTAAAGTTTGAAACTACGAGGAGATTTTAATGACGATGAGTTGCAAAATATTTGTTTCAAAAGCTTTCAAAATTTATTATCATTCATCAACATTTGCCCAAAATATAACACTGTAGAACACAAAACAAAAGCAACAAAATTTCAAAGATTGATTCCAATAACAGGGACCAACCAATTCTATGCGTTATTAAGTTTACATCCGATATTAATTTTAGGTGGTGTTAAAGTTCCCTATTTTTTTATAGTGAATCGGCATAGGAAATAATTTATTTAAGTCTTTTAAGGCAATCAATTTCACAAATCAAATTTTCAAGTCACGATATACATATTTAGTGTTTGTTATACTGTGTAATTACAATCTGAACTTAATTAATTAAACGCATTCTCTTTGATAGAGTTCGTTAATTGAAATTTATTCATATATTATTTTTGTGTTATAAAAAATAAATACAGTAAATTGGCAAGTGTAATGAATGGTGTGTTCACATGATAAGATGAAGCACTTGCTTCGCCTTCTGAAGCATGTTTATGAAACTAGCTGTTTACACCACTCATGTACTTGCTTCGATTTGATTGTTCAGTTACAAAATTTCGTGAAAAAAATCTAAAATGGATAAAAAAAGTAAGTTAAAATTGTTATTCTTTTTTAAAAATGCACAAACATATACATACATATTTTGTTTCCATTGTTTTTTTAACTTTATAGCTTTAATTCTTTTTTTCACTTTTAATTGAAGTTTTTTTTTTGTGTAAATACTTTAGTTTGACAGCTACATAGTTCAGATAATCTTCCGATAAAAATTAGAGAAATCAGCAATTTTTCGTGCATCGCAAGAAGATTCAAGCATGTTGCTTCGCTCGTGATTGGGGTGAGAAGCATGAGTAGAGAGCGAACCATGTTCCGTGTACGACTACACACTGAGCAAAAAATCAATTGAAAAGTTCATTGTTTTAAAGAAATGTACTTGTGAGTTAAATTTGGTTCATTAATAATGTTAAAGAATAACAGCGACGCAAGCTTTCAATGGACTTTTATGAATATTTTAATTTAAACGATGTTATTTCACATAAAATTAATCAATCTTTCTATTAACTTTTAATAAATCTTAACGGATTTTTAAAGAAATCTTAATTGTTTTTATTGATTAATAAATATATGTATTAATTTGGGGGAAAAAAGCATGTTACAAATTAAAATTAAAACGCATTTTCTGCTTTGTTGCATGATATGTATTTAAAGAGTATTTTTCCATAGTTGTGTATCTTCTTTGAGATTAACGTTTGTGGCCATGTGTGACATGTCACTCATATGAAATTGTATCAATATAATGAGATACGTAGTAGTTGCGCTTACAATCTGTAAAATAGGAAATTTTTAAATTTTTAGCGGATAGTTTTGGGAGAAATATATTGTGAAAATTTTTTTACCGTATACAGGAGTGTGCAGTCGATACTAAAAAATCCAGCTGCAGATATTCGCATTTTCTGATGCAACAGTTGAAGTGAGAATTGTTCAATCTGTTCGATAATTTAAATGAATATGTTTGTGAAATAAAGAAAATTTGATAGAGCATGTTTGTTAAAGGCCGTGCTTCACTATCCTACACAATTGTGTGTTTTGAAACGATTTTTTAAAGTCGGTCAAATTTTTGTAAGATTTTCCTGTGAATAAATCGTACGATTGTGTAGCATAGTGAAGCACGGCCTTTAATCATTTGATGGCTTCCTACAATGCCACAAACATAGAGGTTAGTTTCTTTAAACAAAAAAAATATTCTTTAATAAAGGGCCACCCTTTACTTACCAATGAATAGTGATTGTCGTTCGAAATATTAATGCCATGCAAATGTGAAGCAATTTTATTGGTCTGAAATTATTGAAAACGTCACTATAAAAACTTTCCAGTGGAACAAAAAAAAAAAAAAAAAAAAAACAATGAATGAAATTAAAAGGTTTTAACGGCTGATTCTCGCAAATGACACTATAAAATACAATTTTGTATAATATTTTAGCACTAATTGTGAACAAGTGCGAAATTAACCCTAGAACTGAATTTAAGTTCGTGAATATTTTTCGACGTACAATTTGACGTTGAAGATGTCAATGTGTCTTGTCATTGTGCAATTTTGTTGCATGCAATTTTTATTTTCTGTGAAATTCAATACTTTCATATGTATACATTTTATATTTCTTCTCTGTCTTCCTTGCTGAAAAATGAGAATTGCATGCAACAAAGTTGAGTAGTGTAAAAGCCTTAATATAATAGAATTTTATGATAAAGAATTTTCTAGACAAATCATGTGAAGGGTCATGAAGGGTCTTTTTCTATAAATTTTTAAAGCAATAAAAAGGAAAAAGACAGATGCGAGGAAGAGTTGGAGGGCTAAAAGGTTCCACAAAAATGTTCCTCCTGTTTTATATTAAAGTATTCAATTTGTCTTGGATACTCGCAAAAAACAACAAATATTTTACAGTGCTAATGTAATTCTCTGAACTTACTTTTTGCGTTGTTCCCTCACACACCAGCGACAACACAACAACATTCAATATATGTGGTAACGGCCAAAATAAACTACCACCTATTAGTAGAGAACGATTTGTGTCCATATAGAAATCATGAAAACTATAAAATATCCAATAGCAACTAGAAATTATTGAAATAAAATCATTGCCCACATTAATTAGCATCGAGATGCCGAAATAAAGATTGACAATTTCGCTTAAATGAAATAATCGACTGTAAACATCACGAACGGTGATTAATTGTTTTAATTGATGATTTGCTATGTCGCAACGTGATCTGTTTTTCAATCTGGAATATTTCAAAGAGGCCAAAAAATATTCAAAATTCGGCTCAATCACAGCTACAGTTTCACATGTTTGTGTTTTAAGATTTATATCACTCAAAACTGTTACCAATAAATCAAATCTATTTCTTAGTATACGCATGCTGGTAAACATTTGAAAATATCTTAAACCGCACACTAAAGAGGGCATTAAATAGAAAAGCCAAAATAATACGAAATTATTCTCATGACACAATAATTGGGCAATTAAAATAAAAATTTGTGCAGCAAAGTACACAAGAGCCATCACTATAGCAAGTAGCACAGTGCTACGATGAAATTTTCTTAAAAGAAAAAAAAAAAAAAGAAAAAAATTCAAGCTAATATTTAATAAATCTTAAAGCTCCTTAACTCACTTATTATTTACATCCACATTAAGCGAACGTTCAAGTATACCATCAATTTGCCTAATTTCCTGATACATCTTGTTCAATTCGTTTCTTCTTATTAGCGCTTCAGATATGGATGCGACATGAGCAACACGTATTCCCACCATTCGTATCAAGTCCACTGCTTGTCCCAAATCATTATCGTTAGTCTTAATAAAATCATTTTCCACAAATATGTCAAAGAGCATATATGTTGAGGAAGCTAAAATTATGATCATAGAATAGATTTCCAACAGTCGTGATGCCTTTAAAGACCATGTCTTGCAATCAATTAAGCTGGGAGACAAACAAACTATTTGAAATATGATGTGAATACCAGAAACTGTTTCCACTATATTCATTTCTGGAGGTGCAGCTAAATAAAATTCAAAATTAAATCTACAAAAAACTATTTCTCTCTCTCATTTGATTTATTATTAAAATTCTGAATACAACACTTTTGTTAATCGCCGTTGTAGCTGTTCAACGATTTGTTGAAGTTAAAAGCAAAACTGACAATTTTTCATCCAATAGCATTTCTTTTAAATCATTTCAACAAATTCCATTAAATTTTGTTGTTAATTTTTATTTTTTCACACCTCATGTTTGTCAAATCAATCATTAGTTCTGTTGCTGTTTTGTAGTCTTTATATCTAATGGATTTTTTTTTAAAGTGTCCTTGCTAATTCCATTAAGTTGGAATTTTCCTAAAAGTCTTATGAAAACTGTTTATAACTTGTAAAAATGTGTATGTTACGAGTGTTAAAATAATTTCACTAAAAAAAATCGATATTAAATAAAATTGGAAATTTGTCCAGAGAAGTCGTTCTTCCACACAATTTCATTTGCAATTAAAGCAAATTAAAACTTTATGTTTTGAATCCAATTTTACGAAAGAAATAATTCTTGCGACAACGTGAGACGTGAGAGAGACAAATAAAAGGGTGACCAATTTTGAGGTTAGAAAGTAAATTGACTTAAAAACTCACTTTTTTACACAAATTCAGTTTTATTGATACCAATTTAAAGTAGAAATATGGGATTTAATAATGAAATATGATGTTGGCCAAGTTTCCACATCAACGAGTAGCACGTCGGCAGGCGTCCGCTCTTTTCACAAAATTTTAAAACACATTTTGCAACAAAGCTTCGCTTATCTCGTCACTGCAGCGCCGAATTTCATCTTTCAGAGCCTCAGTTGTTTGTAGTTTGTTCACGTAAGCCCGGTCTTTCAAATGGCTCCATAGAAAATAATCCAACGACGTTAAATCACAAGAAGAACGAGCCGGCCAATTGACATCGCCAAATCAAGAAATGACGCGACCGTGAAATTTATCATGATAGTAAATTTCTCATGATAGTAAAGTTTCACAATTAAAATTCTTTGTTCTTTTTTAGTTCTCACTAAATACATGTCAAAGGATGACAGCTCAATTCTTGACATTTCATCATTTCACAGCCAATTTACTTCCTAACCTCAAATTTTCCTACCCTTTATATAATTTCTTATCAAGTATACAAGTTACTAAAACTAGAAATCGATAATCTCACCTTCTATGCTTTCGATTTCCAAAAATATCTGCTGTACACAATATGTACGTTCCATGTTTGTGTATGAGTTAAGTTTCTCTAAAATTTAAATGCTGCTTATTCTAAAAATATTTGATTAAAATTTTCAATATTTTTATTATTTCAAATAAATGTACGTGCGTAATTTTTCTTTAATCTTGAAAAATATTTTTTATAAAAAAAAAAAAAATAGCTCTGCCTGTGTCCTAGTCATCATCAATACTTTAGTTGTTTGCCAAGACAGCGGCTTCCACATTTGTTTTATTCATATTATGATTGGCATCATTTTTGCTAAATTGTATGAGAATTATTATATGAGTAGCAATTAAAGCACAAATCTGTTAAAGAAAATATACAGATAATTTTATATATGTAATTTAAAACAACATTTAACATTTATTCAACTTACCGCAAAAATACACCGTAAATCAAAAGTAAAAAATTTGCTGCCAGTAAAAACAATACGTTGATGCATTAATTGCATACAAAAATCATGCACCAAATTCCTGTAGTTCAGGTCACTCAAGGGACATACATGGTTGCTTATCAAACGCGATAAGAGTAAAGAAGTACGCTGGCCCTGTTTCAGAAATATTTATGTACATATGTACATACATACATATTAATTTAAATAGTTTGTATGGAAGAGCTTACCTCGTCTTTAAGGACTTGACAAATGTAACAAAAATTAAATGTAAACAAACCCAATGGTAAAATTGTCGCCAACGACGATACAAAGTTATATGAAGATAATAAATTATCGAGGGTCAATAGTAGCCAATAAATGTGACAGGTGATATCTAAACAATTTGAAGCACTCGCTGCAAACAGAGAAACCTGGGCGAATTCATTCATCAGTGTTGAAGCTTCATATAAAGCGGCGTAAATGTGTTTAATATTTCTTATAACTTTTATAGATTGTAGATGTTTATAATCGATATCCAGTAATTGCTTTGACTGCTCAGTCTTTAAACAGACCACTTGATTTAATTTCTTGTTAAGAGCCAACATGTAGTACTTTAAAATCTCCGCATAGACGATCACTTGTATGAAACGAAAACGCATGGCCAATATCGGGAGCAAAGCCCAACAAAAGTAATTTTCTCTGTCGAAAATTAAAAAAATCCCAGCAAATAACATCAGACAAACGTTGGACATTACGATCATTATGATTAGTTTGGATTTGATTTCGGCAATTATTGCCGCTATATTTACATTCATTTTCAAAAGAATCTTAAAATAAACTTCAATATCCTGTAGGAGTCGTATAAAATTGTTATGCTCCTGCTGTTTCGTCAATGACTCGTACATAATTATCAAATGAGTTAACATTTGCGAAATAAATACAATTGTTGACACTACCCATGACAAAATAAATTCATTCAGTATATCACTTTTCATTATGCCAAATACAGTATTAAATAATACTATTCCCATCAATAGCATTATATAGATTCTTAAGAAGTTGGAAATCTTTTGGCTACAATATTTTGGAATTTGTAAGCAGACACCAAACACCGAACAAATTATAAGAAGTGCTTGCAAATTCTTGTCCATGATGTTACTAACTTTTTAGCTTGATTGTTTTGTGTTATCTTTCTTCGAGCATGTTCATTCATATTCATGGTAATTAAGATTTTCATTTGATATTCAAAGTTATTATTGAGGGGTGGGTTACCAAATGTAGGTATGTATGTATGTTGATGTAAAGAGTTAAACTTAACCTTCATGTGTGCAAAAACGAACGGAGTACAGAAAACTCTTAACCTCTAACAGAAAAAAAAAACATGTTGGTGCATACTTACTTTTGACAACTGAAATATTTCTTGTTCAGCTTTTCTAAAAATGAAATTGTTTTAAAGATTTTGTATTTTTCACATAAATACTTTGTTCTTTGTGTTTTTGTTTTTTTATTTTTATTAATTATTGAAATATAATGGATTTTGTTTGTTTTTCTTTTTTGGTTTTTCTCGAGATAAGCTTGTTTGGGTTTTGGTTTTTTTTTTCCATAAAATGTAGTTTTAAATTGATTTTTCTTTCATATTTGGTTTGTGTTTAATATTCTCTAATTCTTATTTGGAGTTCATTTGTTTTTATAATTCAATTTCAATTTATTTGAGTTTTTCTCATAATAATTGCAGCTTATGTTTTGTGTTTTTATTTGAGTGTTCTTTAAAGG
The DNA here is from genome assembly GCA_947311025.1 of Lypha dubia. Classification (NCBI taxonomy): domain Eukaryota; kingdom Metazoa; phylum Arthropoda; class Insecta; order Diptera; family Tachinidae; genus Lypha; species Lypha dubia. The sequence continues at coordinate 2,692,842 of OX371262.1, read as the reverse complement.
GATTTTTAAATTGGATTTTATCGCTCAAGTATTTTTTTATTTAGTTAAATTTTTTTGTTTTCTTAGAAGATTTTTTTAAAAGCTTTTAAATTTGTAGTTGTTTTTCTTTTTCAAATTATGTGTTTTGATAATTTTAAAAATTTCATGGGTTTATAAGGCATTAAAGAAATTAATAAACATCTAATTAAGGTTTTTTGTAGGCATTTTAAAGAGATTTAATTAATTTTGTTTTCAATAAATATTTTAAGCTAAAATATGGTGTAACAACGAAAAAAATTTTTTGTTTAAGAACTAAAAACATGGTCAACAAGTTTTGTTATTGTTTCTTATTTGTCTTTAACATTTTAAAAGCAAACTAAAAAGAGTGAATAAATATTTATTTTGTTAATGACATCTGAAGGACATTAAGACCACAGACGTCTTGCTGACAATTTTCTTTTGTCTTCGTCATTAAGTTATAATTTGTTTTTTTATAATTTAATTTCTTTTTTAATCATTTACTCTTATTAATTACCTTTTTGCTATATTTTGCTTTTGTGTTTTGTTTATTATATAGAAGTTTTTACTTTTAAGTTTTAAGTTTTATATTATGTTTAACAATTATAAATAGTTTGGTTTTTCTCTGTTACTAAATTCATTACATTTTTATTTATGTTGTTTTTTTTTTGTTTTAATCAAATTGTTTTTACCCCTTTATTATTATGCTCGCCTCATAAATAAAGTTAATAAAAAGTGATTCATAAAAATTTATAATAATAAAAAAAGGAAGAATACTTTATAATGTTTATAATTCTGCTTTAGTCTCCCTCTATATAACGGATGTAGGTTGTTAATTGTTAAAATTAACGAACCAGTTCATTGATTGAACATTTTAACGATTCGTTGAAACAGTGAACTCTTCCCTTGGATTTTTGAACTTCAATCCAGAACTTTGTCGCCTTTGTTTCGTATAAATTATAATGTGAAAAGACAGCATTCAGAATGTCACAAAAATATCCAACCCAAGTTTTCTTCTTTTTTTAATTGAAGATTTTTGTCTCTTTATTTGTCGCAAATAATAAAAAAAAACCAAAAAAAAAAAAATATTAACGTTTTCATTTTACTAACAAAATTCCATTCCCTTTAAACATTTAAATTGCAAAAAATATTATTGTTTTCTTTTTGTTTATAGCGCTTTTAATATTAAATAAATAAATTATCACATTTTGAGCTAAGAAATATTGTGTTTGCATGTTTGTTTTTTTCATATTCAAAAAAAGTTATACTATTTATCTTGAGTTGTTCTAAATACTGTACTGGGACGGTAGCCAGTTAGCTTTTTTTCCATAAAATTCATTTTAATTTTAATTTGTTAAATATTTCCATAAATTTTATCTAAAAAAATGTTTTTGTATGCAAAAAATATTATTTTGTTGTGTTAAAAAGCTGTAATTTTAATTCAAGCCTGGCAATTTGATCATGTTTTATATCATAATTTAGGTGTTCTTTTTTTTTTTTTGTTTGTTTAATTAAAAATTAAAATCCAGCCTAAGAAGCTTAATTTTTTGTTTTTTACGTTAAATTTTCATATATTTTGTTTACGAGTATAATATTTAAGTGAAAATGTTTTTGTTGTCTGTCTGGGGCTAAGCTTTTATGAAAAAGTAAAAAAAAATATATTGTATGTATATGTATTTATTTATTAGTTTCTTTATTTATGTGCACAAATTCAAACCAAATTTAGCCGAAAGCTGTTTTAAAATATAAAATTTCTGTTCCTGTGTGAACATAAAGTTATCTAAATTTTACCGAACGAATTTTTTCAATACAAAATATGTAATAAAAAATCACTGGATAAGAGTTTTTGATAACTTCCTGCGGATAGTAAAATAACAGATATAAAATTTGTGTTGCTAAAAGCTTTTGAATAAGTTTGGGCGATTTGATCATCTTCTTGCACGTATTAAAAACAGACAATTTCTTTGTTTTTCTACTACATTAATATTTAATAATAAATTTCCTGTTTTATTTTACTTAGCATTTGCAATCTATATTGTTTTGTTTTTTAGTTTAAATTTAAATTTATTCCTGCCTTTTAAATTATACCTTTTAGTATTTGTAACAGTGTATAATCTCTAACTATAATTCTTACAGCCACAAAGCGTTTACGCACTCACTTAATTTCTAAAACTCTCTTTCTCTCTCACATACTTTGTTGAACTTCTGCCCTAAACTGCCATTTATGTTAAAAGTTAAATACAAAAATACACATAAATAATTTTTAAAAATTTTATCACCCTGAAATAAAGCTTGAGAAAAAAAATTAGAATGTTTTCGACTGCTTATTTTGAAATAATGACAATCAATATTCGAGTACATATAAAGTTTTCATTGAACAAAAAGCTATTGTTTATATCACTAAGCTGTTTTAGAACTTTAAAAAGTTATTAAACAACATTTTCAAACAATTCTGTTTCATTAAACTTTATATATTTCATTCCTTGTAAAATTATAAAATAAAAAAAAGAAGCTTGGATTTTTTTAGTACTTTTATTTGAAAAAAAAATTAAATTTAAATTTATATATAAAATAAAAAGGAACTGAAATTTGTAAATTAATAAATAAAATTAAATATAATAAAATAAATTTGTAATTTTTTATTAATAGTGTGTTGTTGCTTAAAATGGCTTCTTTTAAAGAGGCTTTTTGTGTTCTTTTTCATTAATTTATTAATTTTTAATAACTATGTATATCAAGTATTTTAACGACACGTATTTATTTAATAGTAATACCATTTTTATTTGTTATTTATTTTTCATAAAATTCTTAAAAGCTTAAACAAAATACAAAGATTTTAATTAAAGCTTTTTGTTTTTGAAGACTCGTTACATGACAGTTAACCATTTGCAAGAAAATTAAATTGGTATACTTTAATAAAAATAAACTAATAAAATTTTGTGGCTTGTTATTTTTAAACTGGCTTAACTGTCACTTTTAGTTTCTACTTGGAAAATAAAACTCTTAATTAAAGTGTAAAAGTTTCACAAAACTTGAAACAATTTTCTTCTTTGAAAGATTGCCGTAAAACATTAAACAATAGATTTTTTTTTTTTTGGTGAAATTGTTATACTATTTTTAAAACTGTTATATTACAATATATGTATGTATGTGAGCTAACATATTAATGTATTAAAATTTAATCTAGCAGATTAATTTGACTTTATTTCATTAAATCTTACTTTACACACACATGCATACATATGTACATACATATCATACATAATTAGCCACCGATAATGTTACCTTAGAAGCTTTGATTTCTTATGCCAAACAACTATACCAAGTGTTATACAATTGCTAAAAACTGTTATACTGGCATATTCGTATACATTTGCATTTCCCTTCGTCATTAAATTTACTTTGTCAAACAGCAGCAACTTCTGAACATGATGGTTTATTAATTCATATAAGAGTTTCTTATCTTACGATATTGAATTTTTAATATCAAAGTCAAATCGAAAACTAGATCTTGACAACCATTTGAATATATTGAACACAAAAGAAAATTTAATTACCAAAAAAAAAAAAGGAAAGTTTTAACAACAAAATTAAAGTCGTTCACAAAAATGGGTAAAAATCGAAATATCTCCCAAAAAAAATATGAAAATTTTCACTGGAACATTAAAATTAAGTAAATTCGTAACTATCCACCATTATAGCCCACAAAACCGAAATTTTATTGGGCTGGCTATAAATCAGTTATTGTGTATTGTTTTTTAATTGATTTTTAAATTGCATATTTTATTTTATTAAAGCCTTTTCTATTTGTTGAAGCCACACAACAGTTGTCATGTTTGGCATTTTCAAACTTTGTATTTTGTTTAAATTTTAAACTAGTATTATTTAATGTAGTAAATGTTAATTTTTCTTGTTTTTTTTTTTGCTTTCCTTTCAGAAACTAATATCAATTTGAAGTTTAGGTATGTATGAATGATCATTTTTAATGTTATAATACTTTGACATTTAAAGATATTTATTTTTATCTCAATTATTTATTTCTACACACATCCATGCACACATATATGCATATGTATGTATTCGTATGTTGCACTCGTTTATAGAATTTTGTTATTTTTTGGTTATTTTTGTATATGCCATGAAATACAATATCTGTATTTACCTGCACTTATATTATTTTTAATATTTCGTTTAGCTCGTCTTATTTTCAGAACACACAATTTCATTTATTAATCTTCAATTATGATTACGAATGAAAGAACTACTCGTATATGTTGTGTGAATTTTTAATTTTTGCATCTTTTTATTTTTTTTTTAAACATTTAAAATGAGATTTCGAGTACAAGTACATAATTATTGTTATCTAAATACTACATGAAAATAGTTTTTGGTTTTTTGTTTTTTGTTTTGGTTTTTGTTATTTATAAAAAGTAATAGTATTTTCTTAAATACATCAATAATGTGTGTTCAGGAAAAACTGCTCTGCGTTTTATTGTACAAACTACTGGCGGCTTTTGAGAGTTAAAAAAACGACACTGCCTTGTCAGCTGTTGTCATATAAGAGTCCGCCATATATGTTTTAAAACCAAGAGTTTTTCCATTTTTCTTCCTTTTCTACAGTATTAATAGATGCTGGTATGTGTGTCTGTGTTTATGGCTGTATAAGTTTTTTAAAAGATTTTCTGTTGAAAACTAAGCTTTAAAAATTTTTTTGTGAGTAGAAGTTCGTAAGTGTTGTTTGACCTTTTAAGCTTTATTTTATTTTGTGAACAAAGCTATTGAAGCTTTTTATTCTTTAGCTTTTTCATAAAGCCTAAAAAGCTTTTTGCTATCCATTGAGTATGATTGAATTATCAAAAATTATATGAAATTCTCTTAACTGGTTTATGGTTTCGTTAACTCTGTAGTCTAAAAAATATAGGGCAACTTAACTATCCGAAAATGCTACGAACATCCCCGTGGCCTAGAATTCTAAACGGTAAGCCGAGCAAGAGGTTTCGTGATCTTGTAAATTAATGGTGCAGCGTGACGCCGAGGGTGACAAGTCAATGTGATATTTGGCTAAAAGTTCTTCATTTTCCGCTACCCAGTAGCCTAAGACGTCAGTGTCATATGTAGGAATGATAGTTACCTCTGTAAAATTCAAATGATATTAATAAAAAATATTCGATTTTTACAATTTAAAAAGTCATCGCCTACCTAATTCTTTATCTTCCCATGTTTGTTTTGCCTCCAGAAGGGCATCGTACACTAGACGACTGGGCTCGGTGCCTGAGAAAACATAATAGCGTGCTCTCACTCTTTTAAAGAATTCGACATGTGAGTAGTAGGAGTTGCCATTGTGGGGAACATATGTCAGATCCACATAGACAGGTGAAGGCTTCTTGGCTTTGTTTGGGGATTCAGAGCGTTTTCGTAAATTCTTTTCATTGTTTAGTCTTGTCTTTGTAGCTACTAATCGTCGTTCTTTTTTGGGTGTAGTCCTTATATCACTTTCGGCAGCCATAGGAGCCGGAGAGGGCAACCCCAGAGGTTTGCCCCATTCTTTCAGTTTGTCATCTACAGAGGTTGAGGAAGTGGTTGATGTTTCAGTCGTTGTTGTTTTACTGGTGTCACCACCATCACCTTGTGTTGTAGTCGCAGTAGTGGTAGTTGTGGTAACAATTGTAGTTCCATCTTTTTCGCAAGCACCTTCGGTGAAACGGGATTTTTGTACACTTCCTAGTGGAAATTTAGGTTCTTCAGCACTGACTTCTCCAACTTTAGATGGAGAATAGGAATATTTAGATGTGACCGAAGACATAACATCAGCCCCTCTTAATTGCACATGTTCTTTGAGAGCCTGCTCAAAACCCATATCAGCTTCTTCTAAGAATTTGTGTGGTTGTGCTGCTGTGCTATCTACAGAACCGGATGATTGCGAAATGGGTGATTCTGTAACGGCCTGTTGTACATTTTTGGAAGTTCCCTGTATGCTAATAGGTTGTGAGATCTTTGTTTCGAATGTATCTGGCAGTGCTCCATAAAATGAAGTGCTCATAGGGTCAACTATTCTGTGTGAAAAACCTGTAGTTGCTGCTATAGAGCGAGCCGCTGAAAGCTCCTCGTATTGTGGAGGTATATCGTCTTGGCTTTCATCTAAATCAAAGTCAGACTTCTTACTAATACCTGAGCCTGATCTTTGTAAATCAAAGGTGGCACCATGAGATCCAGGCATCTCATCGTCACTGAGGTAGGCAACACTATCGTCGCTACCGGGTGTTGATGAGCGATACATGCTGCGTAACATGGCTACTTCTTTGGGAAGCATAACATCGCTTTTGTCGCTTTCACTTGTGGTTCGTGTAGTCGTCACTGTTACCTTTTCACCTTCGAGATCCGTGGAGTCTGTAGTAGTGATTGTCTTTTCTTCCGTAACAATTTCTTTGCCATCAGCTGATATTACCTTTGTAACTGTGGTTATGGTTGTAGTTATGACTTTTTCGGTGCTGCCACTTAAAGCTGCTGTTTTTTCTATACCTCTGACTTCATGCAAGTCTGGTAATATTTCGCCAGACAACTGCTTAAGTAAAGAGAAAGTTTCTTGTTTTTCCGACGTCGAATCTATAGAAGAGGCAGTCTTCTCTATTTGTTCAGTACTGAAAGAGGCAGCAGATTTAAGATCCTCTTTTGTCACCCGGGGGAAGGGTGATGTTGGTTTCGGTGAGGATTCTGGAGTCTCTGTCAATGATTCTCGTCCCATGGGAGTGGGTAACGATTGACTTTCAGAAGTTAGGCCACCTGGGCTTGATTTTCCACTAACGTCTCTGGGCGATAGAGGACCACTATGTGTTGCAGTATCTGTTATAATGGATTTTGTTGTGGTACCAGCGGTTGAAACTAAAGATGTTCCTACTCCATTTGCGGTTGTTTTCATAATACCAGGGCTAACGGGCGCAGTTGGTGGAGTCTTACGGTCAGCCAATTCATGTTCATATGAATGAGTCAGTGATAATGATTCTTTAGAAGTTTGAGTTTTCGCTTGCAATACGCATTGTTCTTCTATTTCTTCTTCGAAGCTTTCGCTAATATTCACTTCTTTGGAGGGTTTATAAATGCTGGTTGTCATAATGCTAGCTATAGATTTTGAGCGACCTTCTTTAAGGTGACTGGTAGCTAATTTGTCTTCATCGTCATCTTCGTCACTGTGAGTTTGACGTCCTTCGCTAGTTTGACTAAGTGTTGATTCGCGACGCGACTCAGAGGTATCAGTCTTACTCTTGCTTATGGTGTCAAATGTACTCATTATTTCTTTTGTTGAAATAATTTTTTCCGTCGCCAAGAATTCTTCAACGGTTTGCTGTAGACTTTCCTTAACTGATGTTTCGGAACTTGTTGACATTTTAGTGGTCTCGGTCTTTTCGGCTTTGCTCAATGAAGACGTTTGTATCTCGCTTACTACAGATTCCGAAGAACATTCTTCGGAAAAGATCTGAGAATCTTCGGTATGTATCACCATCTCAGTTTTATCTAAAACCTCTTTGATCTCCTTTGATCGCGATAATTCTTTTTCAGATAAAGATTCCTGAAGAGAGCCTTCTTCAAGCTTAACAATGCTACTCACTGATTCACTGCGCGAGTCTTCTTCTTGTACTGAATCGATAAACTGTGAACTTATTACTTTTGTTGTTTCAGTCACAATTGTTTTGCTCTCGGTGGCGTTCGACGATTCCAGGGCGATTTCTTTCGCACGGGAAGCTGTGCTTGATGTTTCAGTGGCGGTTTTAATTTTTAGTGGCTTTTCTTCGATTGTGGTCTTGAGGGTTTCGGTGACTTTTACTTGACTTTCTTTTTCTTCAGAAAGTGTTGCAAATTTCTCATCTAATTTACTTGTAGCGTGGGTGGTAATTATTTCTTTTGTTGTTCCCATCATTTCTTGTTTGTCGGCAATACTGCCATCATGAGAAATGAGTTGGGTTACTGTGCTCGATATATCATCTTGTTTAAATTCTTTTTTCTGTCGAGAATCTCGCTTATCTTCTGAAATTAATACTTTTGTTTCGGCTGATTCATGTACAGCTTTCTGTGTGTCTGAGCTAAATGTTGTTGAGAGCACTTTTCTTGTTTCAAGTTGTACGGCATCATCTATGATGACGCTGCAAGATATTTTTTCTTCAGTTTTACTTTCTATGGTTTTTATTGCACCAATTTCGCTTTCAGAACGTTTGGCTTTAGACTCATATTCTGAGTGAGATTCTTTTTTTATTTGTTGTAATAAAGATTTTTGATCTATTTTGCTTTCAGACTTAGATAAAACTGTTTGTTGCGTTGATTCAGATTCATCCTCTTTACAAATATGTGAATATTTTTGTGGTTTTTCAGTTAAACCTGTTCCTTTGTCTGTTTCTTCTGTTAGCTCCACTTTGCAGCTTTCTTTGCTGCTGAGAGATTCCAGACGAGAAAGTGAGACCTTGCTTTCAGTTTCAGATTTCTTGTCTTCGCTGGTCATAGATTCTGTTTTATCTTTATCGACTAATGGACTGAAAAGGATATCTTGTTTGTCATCGAATGTATCTTCATCTCTTGTTAAATCCTTTTCACTGTAAGTACTGATCGCAGACTCTCTTCTCCATTCTAAACCCATACTAGAGAGAGAATCATCTACGGTATCCCTGCCTTTAAGTTCTTTTAGTTGCATTTTTTCTGAAACTTCTATCTTGTCTTTTTCTTCGATTGACACGGGCCCTGAAGACTTCAAATCTGGGGATGACTTTTCTGATTCAATTTCTTTTGTAGGAATTTTTTCTAAGAATGGTTTTTCTATTTCTGAAACAGTTTTTGCAACTGCGGCTGAAGTGAATTTAATAGAGCCCTTGGTAACAATTTCGGTTTCTTCACCACCATCTTCACTGCTGGCAGTAATTAACATTCTTTGAACAGTTGAGGATTCTGCTGCTATTTCGTCTGATGATTTTAGTTTCTCTTCAAGTTGCTTTTCATCAAAATCGGGTATGATTTCCGTAATATCTTTTTCAGATTTTAAAACTTTGGCAACATCTGCAACAATTTTAAAAACTTCTTCCTCTCTGGGAGAAATTGGCCTCAGAATGGAAGGCTCACTTAAAGTTTGAGCTTCCTTTGTAGGATCCGAAGTACGATTATGTTCTTCTTCCTCTTCCTTAATATCGTGTAAGAGAGCACTTTCATCACGTTCGGTAATTGTAATTTTCAGTTCAGATGAATCCATAGCTGTTATATGTGTTTCTCTTAGCTCTGAAGTTAAAGCAACAAAATCACTAGATGTTGATGCGGGTTTTTGTTTTAAGATTGATGTTTTTACAACTTCTTCAAGATCATTTTCCTTATCTTTGACGTCTCTGATAGGTTCTTTAATATGGTCAACAGACGTGGTATTTTCTTCAGCACTTTGTTCCTCTTGTTTTGTAACGACTGCCCTTACGTCTTTCATGATATCGACAGCAATTGCTGTGAGTGTGTCATGATCTGATACTTTTTCCTTCAATGATTCGGTGGCTAAATTTGCTAAGTTTTCTGTCGAATGTTTTAGTTCATCCAGTTTGTGGGATACGTCGAGTAAAACATGGGCTGATTCCTTAAGGGTTTCGATTCCCGTAGCTTCAGCAACCTCAATAGCGGATTTTGCAGCCTCTTCATATCCTTTCATTGAATAATTATATGTTTCAACCTCAACTTTTTCTGAAAAAGAATCTTTAGTACCTTGTATTGAATCGGCCTTAGAATCTTGTGTAGACAATTTAGCTTCCACTCTGTCGAACTCCTTTTCAACTACCTCCTCCAACTCGGGAGCTTCGTCAATTGGTGAGGAAATGGTTTCAGTAATAGCAAAATGAGTTTCACCTTTCGTACTTCCAGCTTTTTCCAATGTTTCGTTTGACTTTGTATTAACTTCAATGCTTTCTTTAAGTTCTTTCGAGAAATCGCCGTCAGCAACATCGACGGGACTGGATGATGTTGGTAATATTCCCTCTTTGCAAACATCTTTAAACTCCATGGTGAACATCTCTTTCTTGTCTTTGATTCTATCTGTAACCTCCTTGGGATATTGATCTAATGGTGAAGAAACCGTTTCAATTTTAAATTGTTTATCATCTTCTTTTGCTTCAATAACTGATTGTTGTTCAGAATCTTCATAACTACCAGTAGCTGATGGTATGCGAGATGCTTCTTTTGATTCCACTGGCGATGCCTTGTCCTTCTCGCTTGTACCTACAGGCGATTTTTCGTCTTTCTTGCTTTCGGCAAAAGATGTCTTACGAGATGGTTCTTTCGACTCTACTGGTGATGTTTTGTCCTTCTCGCTTGGAGGTACAGATACTGGCTGCGACGGTTCTTTAGACTCAGCAGACGATTTTTGGTCTTTCTTGCTTTCGGCAATCGATGTTTTCCTAGAAACTTCTAATTCATCGGCCGATTCCTTATCTGCTACGCTTTCTGTAACTGAAACAGGTCGAGAAGGTTCTTTAGACTCAGCAGGTGATTTTTCGTCTTTCTTGCTTTCAGCAATAGATGTCCTCCGAGATAGTTCTTTTGACTCTACTAGCGATGCTTTGTCCTTCTCGCTTGGAGCTACAGATACTGGCTGCGAAGGCCCCTTAGACTCAGCAGGTGATTTTTCGTCTTTCTTACTTTCAGCAATAGATGTCTTGCGAGATGGTTCTTTTGATTCTACTGGCGATGCTTTGTCCTTCTCGCTTGGAGCTACAGATACTGGCTGCGAAGGCCCCTTAGACTCAGCAGGTGATTTTTCGTCTTTCTTACTTTCAGCAATAGATGTCTTGCGAGATGGTTCTTTTGATTCTACTGGCGATGCTTTGTCCTTCTCGCTTGGCGCTACAGATACTGGCTGCGAAGGTTCTTTAGACTCAGCAGGCGATTTTTCGTCTTGCTTACTTTCGGCAATAGATGTTTTCCTAGAAACTACTAATTCATCGGCCGATTCCTTATCTGCCACGCTTTCTGCAACTGAAACAGGTCGTGAAGGTTCTTTAGATTCGGTAGGCGATTTTTCGTCTTTCTTGCTTTCAGCAATAGATGTCCTCCGAGATAGTTCTTTTGACTCTACTGGCGATGCTTTGTCCTTCTCGCTTGGAGCTACAGATACTGGCTGCGAAGGCCCCTTAGACTCAGCAGGTGATTTTTCGTCTTTCTTACTTTCAGCAATAGATGTCTTGCGAGATGGTTCTTTTGATTCTACTGGCGATGCTTTGTCCTTCTCGCTTGGCGCTACAGATACTGGCTGCGAAGGTTCTTTAGACTCAGCAGGCGATTTTTCGTCTTTCTTACTGTCAGCAATAGATGTCTTGCGAGATGGTTCTTTCGATTCTACTGGCGATGCTTTGTCCTTCTCGCTTGTGGCTACAGATACTGGCTGCGAAGGTTCCTTACACTCAGCAGGTGATTTTTCGTCTATCTTACTTTCGGCAATAGATGTCCTCCGAGATAGTTCTTTTGACTCTACTGGCAATGCTTTGTCCTTCTCGCTTGGAGCTACAGATACTGGCTGCGAAGGCTCCTTAGACTCAGCAGGTGATTTTTCGTCTTTCTTACTTTCAGCAATAGATGTCTTGCGAGATGGTTCTTTTGATTCTACTGGCGATGCTTTGTCCTTCTCGCTTGGCGCTACAGATACTGGCTGCGAAGGCTCCTTAGACTCAGCAGGCGATTTTTGGTCTTTCTTGCTTTCGGCAATAGATGTTTTCCTAGAAACTTCTAATTCATCGGCCGATTCCTTATCTGCTACGCTTTCTGCAACTGAAACAGGTCGTGAAGGTTCTTTAGATTCGGTAGGCGATTTTTCATCTTTCTTACTTTCAACAATAGATGTCTTGCGTGATGGTTCTTTTGATTCTACAGGCGATGCTTTCTCCTTCTCGCTCGGAGCTACAGATACTGGCTGCGAAGGTTCCTTAGACTCAGCAGGCGATTTTTGGTCTTTCTTGCTTTCGGCAATAGATGTTTTCCTAGAAACTTCTAATTCATCGGCCGATTCCTTATCTGCTACGGTTTCTGCAACTGAAACAGGTCGTGAAGGTTCTTTAGATTCGGTAGGCGATTTTTCATCTTTCTTACTTTCAGCAATAGATGTCCTCCGAGATGGTTCTTTTGATTCTACTGGCGATGCTTTGTCCTTCTCGCTTGGCGCTACAGATACTGGCTGCGAAGGTTCTTTAGACTCAGCAGGCGATTTTTCGTCTTCCTTACTTTCAGCAATAGATGCCTTGCGAGATGGTTCTTTCGATTCTACTGGCGATGCTTTGTCCTTCTCGCTTGGGGCTACAGATACTGGCTGCGACGGTTCTTTAGACTCAGCAGGCGATTTTTGGTCTTTCTTGCTTTCGGCAATAGATGCTTTCCTAGAAAGTTCTAATTCATCGGCCGATTCCTTATCTGCTACGCTTTCTGCATCTGAAACAGGTCGTGAAGGTTCTTCAGATTCAGCAGGCGATTTTTCATCTTTCTTACTTTCAACAATAGATGTCTTGCGTGATGGTTCTTTTGATTCTACAGGCGATGCTTTGTCCTTTTCGCTTGGAGCTACAGATACTGGCTGCGAAGGCTCCTTAGACTCAGCAGGTGATTTTTCGTCTTTCTTACTTTCAGCAATAGATGTCTTGCGAGATGGTTCTTTTGATTCTACTGGCGATGCTTTGTCCTTCTCGCTTGGCGCTACAGATACTGGCTGCGAAGGTTCTTTAGACTCAGCAGGCGATTTTTCGTCTTTCTTACTTTCAGCAATAGATGTCTTGCGAGATGGTTCTTTCGATTCTACTGGCGATGCTTTGTCCTTCTCGCTTGGGGCTACAGATACTGGCTGCGACGGTTCTTTAGACTCAGCAGGCGATTTTTGGTCTTTCTTGCTTTCGGCAATAGATGCTTTCCTAGAAACTTCTAATTCATCGGACGATTCCTTATCTGCTACGCTTTCTGCATCTGAAACAGGTCGTGAAGGTTCTTTAGATTCAGCAGGCGATTTTTCATCATTCTTACTTTCAACAATAGATGACTTGCTTGATGGTTCTTTTGATTCTACAGGCGATGCTTTGTCCTTCTCGCTTGGGGCTACAGATACTGGCTCCGAAGGCTCCTTAGACTCAGCAGGTGATTTTTCGTCTATCTCACTTTCAGCAATAGATGTTTTCCTAGAAACTTCTAATTCATCGGCCGATTCCTTATCTGCTACGCTTTCTGCAACTGAAACAGGTCGTGAAGGTTCTGTAGATTCAGCAGGCGATTTTTCATCTTTCTTACTTTCAACAATAGATGTCTTGCGTGATGGTTCTTTTGATTCTACAGGCGATGCTTTGGCCTTCTCGCTTGGATCTACAGATACTGGCTGCGAAGGCTCCTTAGACTCAGCAGGCGATTTTTGGTCTTTATTGCTTTCGGCAATATATGTTGTCCTAGAAACTTCTAATTCATCGGCCGATTCCTTATCTGCTACGCTTTCTGCAACTGAAACAGGTCGTGAAGGTTCTTTAGTTTCAGCAGGCGATTTTTCATCTTTCTTACTTTCAACAATAGATGTCTTGCGTGATGGTTCTATTGTTTCTACAGTCGATGCTTTGTCCATCTCGCTTGGGGCTACAGATACTGGCTGCGAAGGCTCCTTAGACTCAGCAGGTGATTTTTCGTCTATCTTACTTTCAGCAATAGATGTTTTCCTAGAAACTTCTAATTCATCGGCCGATTCCTTATCTGCTACGCTTTCTGCAACTGAAACAGGTCGTGAAGGTTCTTTAGATTCAGCAGGCGATTTTTCATCTTTCTTACTTTCAACAATAGATGTCTTGCGTGATGGTTCTTTTGATTCTACAGGCGATGCTTTGTCCTTCTCGCTTGGGGCTACAGATACTGGCTGCGACGGCTCCTTAGAGTCAGCAGGTGATTTTTCGTCTATCTTACTTTCAGTAATAGATGTCCTCCGAGATGGTTCTTTTGACTCTTCTGGCGATGCTTTGTCCTTCTCGCTGGGAGCTACAGATGCTAGCTGCGAAGGCTCCTTAGAGTCAGCAGGTGATTTTTCGTCTTTCTTACTTTCAGCAATAGATGTCTTGCGAGATGGTTCATTTGATTCTACAGGCGATGCTTTGTCCTTCTCGCTTGGAGCTACAGATACTGGCTGCGAAGGTTCTTTAGACTCAGCAGGCGATTTTTGGTCTTTCTTGCTTTCGGCAATGGACGTTTTCCTAGATACTTCTAATGCATCGGCCGACTCCTTATCTGCTACGCTTTCTGCAACTGAAACATGTCGTGAAGGTTCTTTAGATTCAGCTGGCGATTTTTCGTCTGTCTTACTTTCAACAATAGATGTCTTTCGAGATTGTTCTTTGTCCTTGTCCTCCTCGCTTGGGGCTACAGATGCTGGCTGCGAAGGCTCGTTAGAGTCAGCAGGTGATTTTTCATCTCTCTTACTTTCAACAATAGATGTCTTCCGTAATGGTTCTTTTGATTCTACAGGCGATGCTTGGTCCTTCTCGCTTGGGGCTACAGATACTGGCTGCAAAGGCTCCTTAGACTCAGCAGGTGATTTTTCGTCTATCTTACTTTCAGCAATAGATGTCCTCCGAGATGGTTCTTTTGACTCTACTGGCGATTCTTTGTCCTTCTCGCTTGGAGCTACAGATGCTGGCTGCGAAGGTTCTTTTGACTCAGCAGGTGACTTTTCGTCTGTCTTGCTTTCAGCAAAAGATGTTTTGCGAGATGGTTCTTTGGATTCCACGGGCGATGCTTTGTCGTTCTCGCTTGGCGCTACAGATACTGGCTGCGAAAGTTCTTTAGATTCAGCTGGCCATTTTTCGTCTGTCTTACTTTCAGCAATAGATGTCTTGCGAGATGGTTCTTTTGATTCTACTGGCGATGCCTTGTCTTTCTCGCTTGGCGCTACAGATACTGGCTGCGAAGGTTCTTTAGACTCTGCAGGCGATTTTTCGTCTTTCTTGCTTTCCGCAATAGATGTCTTGCGCGATGGTTCTTTTGATTCTACTGGCGATGCTTTGTCCTTCTCGCTTGGCGCTACAGATACTGGCTGCGAAGGTTCTTCCGACTCAGCAGGTGACTTTTCTTCTGTCTTACTTTCAGCAATAGATGTCTTGCGAGATGGTTCTTTTGATTCTACTGGCGATGCCATGTCTTTCTCGCTTGGTGCTACAGATACTGGCTGCGAAGGTTCTTTTGACTCAGCAGGTGATTTTTCGTCTTTCTTGCTTTCGGCAATAGATGTCTTGCGAGATGGTTCTCTTGATTCTACTGGCGATGCTTTGTCCTTCTCACTTGGCGCTACAGATACTGGCTGCGAAGGTTCTTCAGACTCAGCAGGTGACTTTTCGTCTGTCTTACTTTCAGCAATAGATGTCTTGCGAGATGGTTCTTTTGATTCTACTGGCGATGCCATGTCTTTCTCGCTTGAAGCTACAGATACTGGCTGCGAAGGTTCTTTAGACTCAGCAGGCGATTTTTCGTCTTTCTTGCTTTCGGCAATAGATGTCTTGCGAGACGGTTCTTTTGATTCCACTGGCGATGCCTTGTCTTTCTCGCTTGGTGCTACAGATACTGGCTGCGAAGGTTCTTTAGACTCAGCAGGTGACTTTTGGTCTTTCTTGCTTTCAGCAGTAGATGTTTTCCTAGAAACTTCTAATTCATCGGCCGACTCCTTATCTGCTACGCTTTCTGCAACTGAAATTGGTCGTGAAGGGTCTTTAGATTCAGCAGGCGATTTTTCATCTTTCTTGCTTTCGGCAATAGATGTCTTGCGAGATGGATCTTTTGATTCTACTGGCGATGCCTTGTCTTTCTCGCTTGGCGCTACAGATACTGGCTGCGAAGATTCTTTAGACTCAGCTGGTGACTTTTCGTCTGTCTTACTTTCAGCAATAGATGTCTTGCGAGATGGTTCTTTTGATTCTACTGGCGATGCTTTGTCCTTTACGCTTGGCGCTACAGATACTGGCTGCGAAGGTTCTTTAGACTCAGCAGGTGACTTTTCGTCTGTCTTGCTTTCCGCAATAGATGTCTTGCGAGACGGTTCTTTTGATTCCACTGGCGATGCCTTGTCTTTCTCGCTTGGTGCTACAGATACTGGCTGCGAAGGTTCTTTAGACTCAGCAGGCGATTTTTCGTGTTTCTTGCTTTCCGCAATAGATGTCTTGCGAGACGGTTCTTTTGAATCTACTGGCGATGCTTTGTCCGTCTCGCTTGGCGCTACAGATACTGGCTGCGAAGGTTCTTTAGACTCTGCAGGTGATTTTTCGTCTGTCTTACTTTCAGCAATAGATGTCTTTCTAGACGCTTCCAATTCTTCTGCTAAACTCATATCTGCTACGCTTTCTGCAACTGAAACAGGTCGTGACGGTTCTTTAGACTCAGCAGGCGATTTTTCGTCTTTTTTGCTTTCGGCAATAGATGTCTTGCGAGATGGTTCTTTTGAATCTACTGGCGATGCTTTGTCCTTCTCGCTTGGCGCTACAAATACTGGCTGCGAAGGTTCTTTAGACTCAGCAGGTGATTTTTCGTCTGTCTTACTTTCAGCAATAGATGCCTTTCTAGATGCTTCCAATTCTTCTGCTAAACTCCTATCTGATACGCTTTCTGCAACTGAAACAGGTCGTGAAGGTTCTTTAGACTCAGCAGGTGATTTTTCGTCTTTCTTGCTTTCGGCAATAGATGTCTTGCGAGACGGTTCTTTTGAATCTACTGGCGATGCTTTGTCCGTCTCGATTGGCGCTACAGATACTGGCTGCGAAGGTTCTTTAGAGTCTGCAGGTGATTTTTCGTCTGTCTTACTTTCAGCAATAGATGTCTTTCTAGACGCTTCCAATTCTTCTGCTAAACTGTTATCTACTACGCTTTCTGCAACTGAAACAGGTCGTGACGGTTCTTTAGACTCAGCAGGTGATTTTTCGTCTGTCTTAGTTTCAGCAATAGAAATCTTTCGAGATGGTTCCGTTGAATCTACTGGCGATTCTTTGTCCTTTTCGCTTGGTGCTACAGATACTGGCTGCGAAGGCTCTTTAGACTCAGCAGGCGATTTTTCGTCTTTCTTGCTTTCGGCAATAGATGTCTTGCGCGATGGTGGTTTTGATTCTATTGGCGATGCTTTGTCCTTCTCGCTTGGCGCTACAGATACTGGCTGCGAAGGTTTTTTTGACTCAGCAGGTGACTTTTCGTCTGTCTTACTTTCAGCAAAAGATGTTTTGCGAGATGGTTCTTTTGAATCTACTGGCGATGCTTTGTCCCTCCCGCTTGGCGCTATAGATACTGGCTGCGAAGGTTCTTTAGACTCAGCAGGTGATTTTTCGTCTGTCTTACTTTCAGCAATAGATGCCTTTCTCGATGCTTCCAATTCTTCTGCTAAACTCCTATCTGATACGCTTTCTGCAACTGAAACAGGTCGTGAAGGTTCTTTAGACTCAGCAGGTGATTTTTCGTCTTTCTTGCTTTCGGCAATAGATGTCTTCCGAGATGGTTCTTTTGATTCTACTGGCGATGCCTTGTCTTTCTCACATGGTACTACAGATACTGGCTGCGTAGGTTCTCTAGACTCAGCTGGCGATTTTTCGTCTTTCTTGCTTTCGGCAATAGATGTCTTTCGAGATGGTTCTTTTGACTCTACTAGCGATGCTTTGTCCTTCTCGCTTGGCGCTACAGATACTGGCTGCGAAGGTTCTTTAGACTCAGCAGGTGATTTTTCGTCTGTCTTACTTTCAGCAATAGATGTCTTTCGAGATGGTTCTTTTGATTCTACTGGCGATGCTTTGTCCTTCTCGCTTGGCGCTACAGATACCGGCTGCGAAGGTTCTTTAGACTCAGCAGGTGACTTTTCATCTGTCTTACTTTCACCAATAGATGTCTTGCGAGATGGTTCTTTTGAATCTACTGGCGATGCTTTGTCCGTCTCGCTTGGCGCTACAGATACCGGCTGCGAAGGTTCTTTAGACTCAGCAGGTGACTTTTCATCTGTCTTACTTTCACCAATAGATGTCTTGCGAGATGGTTCTTTTGAATCTACTGGGGATGCTTTTTCCTTCTCGCTTGCCGCTACAGATACTGGCTGCGTAGGTTCTTTAGACTCAGCAGTAAAACTTTCCGCAATAGATGTCTTTCGAGATGGTTCTTTTGACTCAACTGGCGATGCCTTGTCCTTTTCGCTTTGAGCTACAGATACTAGCTGCGAAGGTTCTTTAGATTCAGCTGGTGATTTTTCGTCTGTCTTACTTTCAGCAATAGATGTCTTTCGAGATGGTTCTTTTGATTCTACTGGCGATGCTTTGTCCTTCTCGCTTGGCGCTACAGATACTGGCTGCGAAGGTTCTTTAGACTCAGCAGGCGATTTTTTGTCTTTCTTGCTTTCGGCAATAGATGTTTTCCTAGAAACTTCTAATTCATCGGCCGACTCCTTATCTGCTACGCTTTCTGCAACTGAAATAGGTCGTGACGGTTCTTTAGATTCCGCAGGCGATTTTTCATCTTTCTTACTTTCTGCAATAGATGTCTTTCTAGACGCTTCCAACTCTTCTGCAAAACTTTTATCTGCTACGATTTCTGCAACTGAAACAGGTCGTGAAGGTTCTTTAGACTCAGCAGGCGATTTTTCGTCTTTCTTGCTTTCGGCAATAGATGTCTTTCGAGATGGTTCTTTTGAATCTACTGGCGATGCTTTGTCCGTGTCGCTTGGCGCTACAGATACCGGCTGCGAAGGTTCTTTAGACTCAGCAGGTGACTTTTCATCTGTCTTACTTTCACCAATAGATGTCTTGCGAGATGGTTCTTTTGAATCTACTGGCGATGCTTTTTCCTTCTCGCTTGCCGCTACAGATACTGGCTGCGTAGGTTCTTTAGACTCAGCAGTAAAACTTTCCGCAATAGATGTCTTTCGAGATGATTCTTTTGACTCAACTGGCGATGCCTTGTCCTTTTCGCTTTGAGCTACAGATACTAGCTGCGAAGGTTCTTTAGATTCAGCTGGTGATTTTTCGTCTGTCTTACTTTCAGCAATAGATGTCTTTCGAGATGGTTCTTTTAACTCCACTGGCGATGCCTTGTCCTTCTCGCTTGGAGCTGCAGATACTGGCTGCGAAGGTTCTTTAGACTCAGCAGGTGACTTTTCATCTGTCTTACTTTCACCAATAGATGTCTTGCGAGATGGTTCTTTTGAATCTACTGGCGATGCTTTTTCCTTCTCGCTTGCCGCTACAGATACTGGCTGCGTAGGTTCTTTAGACTCAGCAGTAAAACTTTCCGCAATAGATGTCTTTCGAGATGATTCTTTTGATTCTACTGGCGATGCCTTGTCCTTTTCGCTTTGAGCTGCAGATACTGGCTCCGAAGGTTCTTTAGACTCAGCAGGCGATTTTTCGTCTTTCTTACTTTCAGCAATAGATGTCTTTCTAGACGCTTCCAACTCTTCTGCAAAACTTTTATCTGCTACGATTTCTGCAACTGAAACAGGTCGTGAAGGTTCTTTAGACTCAGCAGGCGATTTTTCGTCTTTCTTGCTTTCGGCAATAGATGTCTTTCGAGATGGTTCTTTTGAATCTACTGGCGATGCTTTGTCCGTGTCGCTTGGCGCTACAGATACCGGCTGCGAAGGTTCTTTAGACTCAGCAGGTGACTTTTCATCTGTCTTACTTTCACCAATAGATGTCTTGCGAGATGGTTCTTTTGAATCTACTGGCGATGCTTTTTCCTTCTCGCTTGCCGCTACAGATACTGGCTGCGTAGGTTCTTTAGACTCAGCAGTAAAACTTTCCGCAATAGATGTCTTTCGAGATGATTCTTTTGATTCTACTGGCGATGCCTTGTCCTTTTCGCTTTGAGCTGCAGATACTGGCTCCGAAGGTTCTTTAGACTCAGCAGGCGATTTTTCGTCTTTCTTACTTTCAGCAATAGATGTCTTTCTAGACGCTTCCAACTCTTCTGCAAAACTTTTATCTGCTACGATTGCTACAACTGGAACAGGTCGTGAAGGTTCTTTAGACTCAGCAGGCGATTTTTCGTCTTTCTTGCTTTCGGCAATAGATGTCTTTCGAGATGGTTCTTTTGACTCAACTGGCGATGCCTTGTCCTTTTCGCTTTGAGCTACAGATACTAGCTGCGAAGGTTCTTTAGATTCAGCTGGTGATTTTTCGTCTGTCTTACTTTCAGCAATAGATGTCTTTCGAGATGGTTCTTTTGATTCTACTGGCGATGCTTTGTCCTTCTCGCTTGGCGCTACAGATACTGGCTGCGAAGGTTCTTTAGACTCAGAAGGCAATTTGTGGTCTTTCTTGCTTTCGGCAATAGATGTTTTTCTAGAAACTTCTAATTCATCGGCCGACTCCTTATCTGCTACGCTTTCTGCAACTGAAACAGGTCGTGAAGGTTCTTTAGATTCAGCTGGCGATTTTTCATCTTTCTTACTTTCAGCAATAGATGTCTTGCGAGATGGTTCTTTCGATTCTACTGGCGATGCTTTGTCCTTCTCGCTTGGGGCTACAGATACTGGCTGCGACGGTTCTTTAGACTCAGCAGGCGATTTTTGGTCTTTCTTGCTTTCGGCAATAGATGCTTTCCTAGAAACTTCTAATTCATCGGACGATTCCTTATCTGCTACGCTTTCTGCAACTGAAACAGGTCGTGAAGGTTCTTTAGATTCAGCTGGCGATTTTTCATCTTTCTTACTTTCAGCAATAGATGTCTTTCTTGACGCTTCCAACTCTTCTGCAAAACTTTTATCTGCTACGCTTTCTGCAACTGAAATAGGTCGTGACGGTTCTTTAGATTCCGCAGGCGATTTTTCATCTTTCTTACTTTCTGCAATAGATGTCTTTCGAGATGGTTCTTTTGACTCTACTGGCGATGCCTTGTCCTTCTCGCTTGAAGCTACAGATACTGGCTGCGAAGGTTCTTTAGACTCAGCAGGCGATTTTTCATCTTTCTTACTTTCAGCAATAGAAGTTTTTCGAGATGGTTCTTTTGAATCTACTGGCGATGCTTTGTCCTTTTCGCTTTGAGCTGCAGATACTGGCTCCGAAGCTTCTTTAGACTCAGCAGGCGATTTTTCGTCTTTCTTACTTTCAGCAATAGATGTCTTTCTAGACGCTTCCAACTCTTCTGCAAAACTTTTATCTGCTACGCTTTCTGCAACTGAAATAGGTCGTGACGGTTCTTTAGATTCCGCAGGCGATTTTTCATCTTTCTTACTTTCTGCAATAGATGTCTTTCGAGATGGTTCTTTTGACTCTACTGGCGATGCCTTGTCCTTCTCGCTTGAAGCTACAGATACTGGCTGCGAAGGTTCTTTAGACTCAGCAGGCGATTTTTCATTTTTCTTACTTTCAGCAATAGAAGTTTTTCGAGATGGTTCTTTTGAATCTACTGGCGATGCTTTGTCCTTCTCGCATGGCTCTACAGATACTGGCTGCGAAGGTTCTTTAGACTCAGAAGGCAATTTGTGGTCTTTCTTGCTTTCGGCAATAGATGTTTTTCTAGAAACTTCTAATTCATCGGCCGACTCCTTATCTGCTACGCTTTCTGCAACTGAAACAGGTCGTGAAGGTTCTTTAGATTCAGCTGGCGATTTTTCATCTTTCTTACTTTCAGCAATAGATGTCTTTCGAGATTGTTCTTTTGACTCTAGTTGCGATGCCTTTTCCTTCTCGCTTGGAGCTGCAGATACTGGCTGCGAAGGTTCTTTAGACTCAACAGGCGATTTTTCATCTTTCTTACTTTCAGCAACAGATGTCTTTCGAGATGGTTCTTTTGACTCCACTGGCGATGCCTTGTCCTTCTCGCTTGGAGCTGCAGATACTGGCTGCGAAGGTTCTTTAGACTCAGCAGGCGATTTTTCGTCTTTCTTACTTTCAGCAACAGATGTCTTTGGAGATGGTTCTTTTGACTCTAGTTGCGATGCCTTTTCCTTCTCGCTTGGAGCTGCAGATACTGGCTGCGAAGGTTCTTTAGACTCAACAGGCGATTTTTCATCTTTCTTACTTTCAGCAACAGATGTCTTTCGAGATGGTTCTTTTGACTCCACTGGCGATGCCTTGTCCTTCTCGCTTGGAGCTGCAGATACTGGCTGCGAAGGTTCTTTAGACTCAGCAGGCGATTTTTCGTCTTTCTTACTTTCAGCAACAGATGTCTTTCGAGATGGTTCTTTTGACTCTACTGGCGATGTCTTGTCCTTCTCGCTTGGAGCTGCAGATACTGGCTGCGAAGGTTCTTTAGACTCAACAGGCGATTTTTCATCTTTCTTACTTTCAGCAATAGATGTCTTTCGAGATGGTTCTTTTGACTCTACTGGCGATGCTTTGTCCTTCTCGCTTGGCGCTACAGATACCGGCTGCGAAGGTTCTTTAGACTCAGCAGGTGACTTTTCATCTGTCTTACTTTCACCAATAGATGTCTTGCGAGATGGTTCTTTTGAATCTACTGGCGATGCTTTTTCCTTCTCGCTTGCCTTCTCTGGCTGCGTAGGTTCTTTAGACTCAGCAGTAAAACTTTCCGCAATAGATGTCTTTCGAGATGATTCTTTTGACTCAACTGGCGATGCCTTGTCCTTTTCGCTTTGAGCTGCAGATACTGGCTCCGAAGGTTCTTTAGACTCAGCAGGCGATTTTTCGTCTTTCTTACTTTCAGCAATAGATGTCTTTCTAGACGCTTCCAACTCTTCTGCAAAACTTTTATCTGCTACGATTTCTACAACTGAAACAGGTCGTGAAGGTTCTTTAGACTCAGCAGGCGATTTTTCGTCTTTCTTGCTTTCGGCAATAGATGTCTTTCGAGATGGTTCTTTTGACTCAACTGGCGATGCCTTGTCCTTTTCGCTTTGAGCTACAGATACTAGCTGCGAAGTTTCTTTAGATTCAGCTGGTGATTTTTCGTCTGTCTTACTTTCAGCAATAGATGTCTTTCGAGATGGTTCTTTTGATTCTACTGGCGATGCTTTGTCCTTCTCGCTTGGCGCTACAGATACTGGCTGCGAAGGTTCTTTAGACTCTGCAGGCGATTTTTGGTCTTTCTTACTTTCAGCAATAGATGTTTTTCTGGAGGCTTGTAATTCATCGGCTGAGACTTTACGACTACCTTGTAAGGATTTTTTAATTTCTACTTCTATAGCTTCTTCTATAGTGGGAGGACTGTCCACTGATACAGTTTCTTCGTGTTCTTTAGGTTTATCTGCAGCTTTAGTAGTTGGTAGTTGAGCAGGTATCTCATCTTCAGAGGTTATATCACTGATTTCTTTTTCTTCGGGTGAACTTATAGATTTCTTCTTTTCCTTCTCCTCTGAAGTTATTGCAGTTTTTATTTTTTTTTCCACAACACTTTTATTTTCTTCTATCAAAAAGGCAGTAGGAGGTGAAGTAGGTTTTTCTTGCACGGATAATTTTTTTTCTGCAAATGACATAGACTTATCTCCGAAATCTTGTAGTTTTTCTGCTGGAGAGACTGTTTTTTCTATTGGAGAAGGAATTTCTTTTTTGTCAGACGATTCTTCTGCTTGCTCTTTAACGGTTTGGTGAGCTTCTCTCTCTTCTGCTTCCTTTTCTTCTTTGGCTAATTCCTCTTTCTGTGATATGGTTTTTCCACTTTCTTGAGTTTCTTTTTCATATACTCCCAAATCTGCTTCCTCATGAACTGGCAAATCTGCAACTTCATCTGGAGTTTTTACAACATCTCGCATTAGATTTTGTTGAGCATCAAATGTCATTTTCATTGGCAGAACACGTTCAGCTGTAGCTAGACCAACAATTACCTTTTGCATGGGAACTTCTTTTGCTTCAATGCTTGGCTCAGTAGGTTGGATGATTGAGGTTAATGCTGCGGTAGTAATAACTGTGTCGATTTCTTTAGTTTCTTCCTTAACATATTTCTCTTCTATAACAAGATCTTCTTTGATTTCATTTAACGGAATACGTTCATCCTCAGGTAATGTTGGGGCGGTGGTCGCGCCGGATTCGATGGTGGCTGAGAATTTCTCTTCAGGAAGACTTTCTTGCAAGTTGGCAGGTATAGTATCAATGGGAATTCCCACTAAATCGTCTTTTGTGTCTGAAGTTTTCTTAGCACTGCTAAGTTTTTCCTCAGGAGTCATGGATGAAAGCTCTTCGTCTGTTTTGGCTAATTGTTCCTCTGTTTTGGACTTAACAATCTCTTTGGCGGCTGAAATAATGTCTTGCACTTCAGCTTTGATTTCTGTTTTAACGGGTAAAATTATTTCTTCATCTTTTTCAATTTGTTCATGTTCAGCTACTTCTTCAGCTTCCTGAGTGACATCTTCATCATCTTTCCTGTCTGCGAATGCAACTGTTTCCATACGTGCCTTACGTTCTTCTGCTTCAACTTTAGCAATGGCTGCTTCAATTTCTTCTTCGGCACTCTTTTTACGTTTCTTCTCAGATTCCTGGGAATCACGTTGATGTTTCTGTATTTCTTCTTCCTTAGTTACGCTGCTCTCAACTATTGAATCTTCGGTTACCTCTTCTTTCTCTATAATTAAATATTCGTCTTCTTCATCAGCCTCTGTGGTGCTATCTTGCTTAGGAACTTCTCTGATTTCAGCCTTTATATGCTGTTGACGTTTCATTTCGTCGCGACTGAAAACTGCTTCAATTTCCCGTACCACTTCTTGTTCTTCTTTGAGATCATCAAGCTCGCGTTGTTTTTCGGCATCTAACTCTTGTGATGCAGTTAAATCTTGTAGTTTCTTAGCAACACCTTGGTCATCTGCTGATGGTGTAGATACCAAGCTAGAATCGGTGGTGCCGCCCTTGTCTAATCTAGATTTTTTCATATCAGCTACTTTGGGCTTTACAGCTTTAATAGGACTACCGGGAGCACGTTTTGAGGGTGATGCTCCACGAGGTCGTCGAGATATAGGCTTACGAGCCTCAACGGTTTTTCTTTCAGCAGCAGTTGAAGTAGCAACACGTCTGGAGGTAGTTGTGGAGGTTTGTCTTATTGTTTGTTGTTTTGATTCCAACACCTTGCGATTATTTGCCTCTTTAGTACTTTTTGCTGGAGTGCTGCTAGGACTTGCTTTGGCAGCTCTGGTTACAATCTTTGACTTTATTTCTCTTGCGGCGGGCTTAGAGGTATCTTGTTTGCGTGGTGTGGCTGTGGGTGAGCTCTTCTTTTCTGTCATGTCTTTCTTCGCCACTTTTCGTTCCAAAGACTTTGGTGGCCTTGTGTCAATTCTAGATCTGACTAAAGGCTTAACTTCTGCTCTGGGTTTCTCGGTCTTAGCCTTTGCAATTTTGGCGGCTGGCTTTATGAGCTCAGCAGTTTCAATAATTTCTTTGGCAGAGTGTGCCACTTGAGGTTGTGGTTTAACTATAACAACTTCCACCTTCTTCTCGGTAGTTTCTTTATTGTTTTCGATTTGTTCACCATCTATTTGGTCGCCGTCCTTGCTAGCCGTATCAGCAGTATGTTCTGGCAAAGTTTCGTCACCAGTTTCAATAGCTTGCTCATCAGTATCCACTGAATCTTCTTTTTTCTTAATGGGTGTGTGCTTTTCTTCTTCTTGATAGATTTTTTCTATTCTATCTTCTTCGGCGGAAGAGACCACTGCAGCTTCCTTCATTTTGTTGTCTTGCTGTACGGCAACAGCAGTAGCTGCTACCGGCATGAACTTCGAAGGTTTGGTGCTGATTGGTGCTGCTGGCTCTAAGGCGGACTTTAGAGTTTTTCGTGTGGTCACTACAGTTTGTATGGCAGGTGCAATAGATTTGGCAGTGCAAGTTGAATGCTTCATAAATTCCAAATGTTTTAATTTTTCCAGCCCTTCTTGAATTTTAAAATCAGGAGTGCTGCCGGGGAAGAGTATCCGTGTTATGGAGTCATCTGGATTTGCCGGCTGCCAAACTAGCAACGCACAGACCGATACTAAATTTTGTAAAGGGAAATTGAAATCTCTTGAGTCACGAGAGGCAAACAAACGTTGGTCCCCTGAGTGCCATTTCTGCATGAACTCCTTAACTTCCTTAGAGTCACGGGAAGGACTTATGACATACATGTCCAAAGTGCCATGACCAACTTTGTGATAAAGATTGATGGGCTCGGGAGCACGGAAACAGTTTTGTGGCTTAAGATCTAATGACTTTAGATCACTGACTAGATTGTGACCTCTTTCAAAAAGATCAACTAGCAGGGGGTTACGATCCTTATCGCCATCAGGACTAGGTAAGCCAGCCTTGCGATCTGGAACATTGCAAAAAAAGTGACCAATTTGGGGATAAACGTGAGCATCGCGTTTGCGGTCTACCACTGAACTAAGACCCTGAATGTTTGAGTTGTTTAAACGTGTCATGAGAACAGCATCTAAGCGATCGAGGTGGCGCACAAAATCCCAGAAACATGCTTTGCGATTAAAGCCACCATCAACTGCAAAATACAAAGAAAGTAATGATTTTCTGTCTTAAATTCTAAACGAATTTCGGGACATCTTACCCAACATATTAAAACCATTAATGCCAAACAGAGCGGCATCACCTTGGCCGCCGGGGAAGACATATAGAGTGGGATGTGTAAAACGTATATTGCCAACAACATCCGAGGTCTCAAGTAATTCACGTATGGAGGTGGGTACCAACATGGGGGCAAGATAACCTATAATCGAATTAAAAAATTTGAACAGAAGTTTTTAGAAAGCAAATTATATAATACATTGAAATTTACCTATAAAAGCATTAATACTCTCACTGCTGGTGTCCAAAACATCAACAGGATTGATGCGTATTTTACAAAGACGAGCGAAGCTCTTATCGGGCAATGTGTGCCACAGACCATTATCAGCACAATGTATGTTCATTGATATGGTATCTGCGTAGGCACGTATAACTCTCTGTACGTCATGCTCTTGAAATGCCTCAGCGAAATCGCCAACCGAAAAGGTTCCATCCTAGAGAAAATGCAAAAAAATTTAGTATTTAATATATATATATACCAAGCCGGCAAATATCTACTGTACCTGTAGTATCCAGGAACCATTGCCAGAAAATGTGTAACCTGCATGGATTATGTGTCGATGGCGAGTAAAACTGCTGAGCATATTACGCATACATTGTATAAGAGTATTGTATTGAGGATGTATAAGAACTTCAGTGACTAGATTTTCACTAGCATACTGAATGAGTCGTTCGCCTAAAATCAAAATAAAGAATAAAAGCAAATTTAGAGATTTTTTAGTTTTTTGTGCTCGCAAAAGTGGGCTTTCAAAAAATATGATACCTCCTTAAAGTATGCTTTAATGTCTTTTCAGCAATCTGGTATCTCCCAAATAAATATATATATTTTTTTGGCTTTGAAAGACAATGAAAAGTACGTTTAGTTTTGTGCGTCAGAATTGGATTTCAATGCAACAAATACTCGTAATTCAAAAGTGTCCCTAATTTTTTTGTCAACCGTAAATGTGTGACCGCAGACATAACAAGACAATGCTGATATGAAAATGTATAAACTAATGCTTTTTCATATGTGGTAGCGCTTCACATTATCATATGACCTCAAAGTATGCTACACTTTGTTGGTTTAATGATTTTGTTTTCATCTCCGTATCTTCTGCTAGAGTTCGAAAATTTAGATTTGTCAGCACACTTTACTTTTGTATCCATGTAAATTTTTTATTTTTTTGCGTGAGAGTGTTTTTATGTCAGGCCAGATGTTTTTCTTGCAGCTGATTACAGTGCATAACGGAAGGATGTTGTTGTGTTAACATTGTAACAGCAAAAGTGAAAATAAAAATTGTAGTTAATTTTGCAAAAATGTATTTCTTTGTTATGAGTTAGATAATCTATATGGATCAGAATATGATGCATATAGATTAGCTAACCCATAACAAACAAATTAATTTTTGAAAACATAAATACTTGAGTGCTTGATCAAATAAAATTATATAGGTTTTCGTACTTAGTTCTGAATCAAATCCAAAAACAATATTCCTGAGCCACAATATATATTTTGGAGCCCTGTACTAGAATAACTCGACAGAACATATTATACTCTTTGGTTTTGGTATTTATTAATGAAAAAATATGTGGTTTTTAATATTTGTGAGAGTGTGTAAACATTAAATATTCTGAATACTTTTGCTCGTAACTTTTTTAGTTTTCATTACTATTGCCAAGGTAATTACTGGAGGACTATTGTAAATAGAGGAAAATTGTAGCGAGATACATATGTATATTTTACTCTGTAAGTAAAAATCATCCTGCTTCGACTTTACTTTCTGCTTGAGTCTGTGTAGACCCCTTTTGTCACTTTATTATTAGCACAACTATATTCCATGAAAAATTTCTTCTTTCTTTATGATGACCATGAACGAATATTTCTTTATATTTTATGTTCAAACAAATCTAAAAAAAAAAATTCTTAGTGAAGGCAATATATTATCTTTTTTCTCAGCCCAATCGTTACTACATACTTTGCACTGACATTTTGTAGCAAATAATAAATATTTCCATACAACTAAATGTTGAAAATAATGACTTTTCTAATGATGATTCAAACATTTAAATCAAGGATATATTTCTTTTATAACTAATTGTTGGCAAACATATTGAAAAATAATTGAAAAAAGAATTTTTTTTAACTGTTGGAAAATATTGAAAACAATGGCCATAATTAGCATCTCATGTGTACCAACATTTCAATAGATCCATTTTATATATCTTTAAGTTGATTTATTTTTTCTTTTTCAAACTATCAGATGTGTTTGCAGCCTTTATTTCTTTTTCAATAAAATACATCAAATAAGCAAAAAAATAAAAAATAATAAAGATTTTGTTCTAGTCATTAGGTTGCTGTCCCATAACTACTCTATTATGACAGGTTGGTTCTCAAGACCGCAAGTTTTTATTTAAAAATCAATTATTATTTATTGTAATTGTCTCCTTTAAAATTCACTAACGATGTTTTTACTTATTTAATATAAATTCTACGCCACCCAGATTGCATCGTACGTGCTCAAAGCCAGTAAATTAAGAAGTTTAATGGAGCTTTCTATTTCCATTTGTCTCTTATTGCTGACCTCTCACTATTTAACACCCAGTGAGCGTTTGTGTGTGTGTGGTGTGTGTTTGTGTGTGTGTGGTGTGTGTTTGTGTGTTAAACTAAAAGTAATTAATCTTTAACAAAGTATCTATTATTTAAAAGCCAGTACCTATGATGTAATTAATTGTGTATGTGTGTGTGTGTGTCTGTGTGTATGCATGTATGTATTATTGTTAGAAACTACAATAAAACCCTTAATGAAATTGTATTCTACACTAATTTATGATATTGTCAATTATTATAATTAAATTTGAAAATAGATATCGTCAAATGTCAGCACGTAATAAATATGTATGTTTGTATGTAGCTAAAGTTTGACCGATTGTGAGGTCTGATTTTATTAGGTCAGTTTATAATGAAAATATATGTTAAATATGTTAAATTTCACTATAAAATTGCTATAGACGAAATATAATCAATATTAATATTTATTGATATTTATAGAGGCTAAAGCTCGTAATTTAACAATCAGAAAATTATTAGACATTGTTCAAGCAAGAAAGGAAAACTATAGCATCTAAACATGACTTTAGATTCAACTACGCGGCTGTATAGAACAAACGTTGTTTTCCGTAGAAGCCACTAAACCTCGTCAGTATTCAGGTGTAAATGCTTTCCCATTTATACACATTTCGAATGCAAATATAATACGAGACTTCTCACTACTAAGTTGATGTTATGTGGTAATTCAAATCATTTTATTCTTCTGAATAAATGTAGAAAATTTACATTTATATTTAATTCTTTTACAGCTTTCTTATTGCGCCTCTGGTGCTAAGTAGACACACTAACGTTATTAAGCTGTGTGAGAGGTAATTTTATTAATTGTTCGCCGACTATCCAGCCAACCGACGAAGGAGGGTGCAGTGTTGTTCATTATCTTGGAACTGTATCAATTGATCCTGATGTAGTGAACTTTAATAAATATTTTCATTGAAACAATGTATGCGTACATTCAATTAAGAAATCTAAATCAATCATTCATTCTTTCATGGAAAATGGGTGAAAAATAAATTGTGCACTGTTAAGTGTAGAGATGGTAAACAAAGTTAAAAATATTTTTTTTTTAAATTGAATGGAAAATATTATTATTTTTCTTTTTAATGTTATACACACACAAAAGTTTCATATAATTGTATTCCTCCTTTAAAGCGTTAAATTTAAACGAGGCACAGTATTGTGCATTGAAATATGTATGCTGTAAATTATTTGTGTATGCAAATAAATGGAAAATATTTCATTTGCATGCTATTCATATTAACAATAAAGGCCTACATAGTAAATTGGTTTATCACATATGAGCCGTTTATTTTGAAAGTGGCATAAGTCACTTTTTCAAAAAAAATCGAGTTAATGGCAACACTAAATAAAATTGAACGCTATCTCTTCATTTGTAAAAAAATGCAATCAACTAAAAAGTGACTTATGCCACTTTCAAAATAAACGGCTCATATATGTATACTCTAGTTTTATCTCTTTTTGAATAAATATCTTTAACAGACTATAATTTATATTGTGAAAATATAAAATATGTTGTGAATTGAAGTACATAAATTCTAGTAGTTCTTCTTCGTGTGTTGACTGTGTAGTTGTCTCTAGTCATAGGAAGAACTTTTACTACAACATATATTTCCTAGTCCTTATTGTTATTATGATTTGTTGTAAGCCACGCAATGTAGTCTTGTATGTACGAGTATTAAATAATTTTAATTTGAGGAAATTTAATAATTTTTATAAGGAAAAGTTTTTATTACTCTTCAATGGAAGTGGAAAAATTAAAGTTAAGGTCAGGCTGGACAAATATTTGATAAAATAATTGGAACAAATTACAGCAGGTCACATTTCTTTAATAAATCCACAACATTTTTCCTTGTGCTGACAAAATTAAGTGATCAAATATTTGTTTAGTCTGATCAGATCTGAAATTCGTTGTTGAAAGCGATGATAGACTGACTCCAGGTTTCTCTCATATTCCATTCCTACTTCGATTTAATTTCGCTCTCTTGCATTTTCCTATGTTTTATTTGAATCTCTATGTGTTTCTGGTTAAAAAATAATATGTATTATTATATTGACCGCTTAGGACCAAATTATCGTAAGTTATAAAATTAAGATTTTGAGGAATAGCAATTTTTCCTACAAAATTTTCCTGCACGACCTGGAATTAACGGTGGCACGAAATAAGCCCCAATGAAATAAGCCCCAAATCGAAAAATGAAGTAAGCCCAAACAAAAAATTTTAAAACTTTTTGGGCCCCATTTTTTTTGGGGCTTATTTCATTTTTTAAAAATTTGGGGCTTATTTCATAAAATTGTTTAGGGCTTACTTCATTTTATTTGGGGCTTATTTCATATCCGTAAAATATGTAGATCTAAACACATTTTCAGGAAAATTGCATCTTATTTTCAAGTTTTAACTGTGTTATAATAAAGTCATTGCGCCCGGCCGTAGGCCGGTTATGCAGAAAATACTTTTAACGCGAAGCCTGTGTTCGATATACCATAGAGGATAAAATCCTTGCGTCCAGCCGTAGGCCGGTTATGCAGAAAATACTTTGAACGCGAAGCCGGTGTTCGATATACCATAAATGATAAAATCCTTACGTCCGGCTGTAGGCCGGTTATGCAGAGAATACTTTGAACGCGAAGCCGCTGTTCGATATACCATAGAGGATAAAATCCTTGCGTCCGGCCGAAGGCCGGTTATGCAGAGAATACTTTGAACGCGAAGCCTGTGTTCGATATACCATAGAGGATAAAATCCTTGCACCCCGCCGTAAGCCGGTTATGCAGAGAATACTTTGAACGCGAAGCCGGTGTTCGATATACCATAGAGGATAAAATCCTTGCGTCCGGCTGTAGGCCGGTTATGCAGAGAATACTTTGAACGCGAAGCCGGTGTTCGATATACCATAGAGGATAAAATCCTCGTGCTCGGCCGTAGGCCGGTTATGCAGAGAATACTCTGAACGCGAAGCCTGTGTTCGATATACCATAGAGGATAAAATCCTTGCGTCCGGCTGTAGGCCGGTTATGCTGAGAATACTTTGAACGCGAAGCCGGTGTTCGATATACCATAGAGGATAAAATCCTTGCGTCCGGCTGTAGGCCGGTTATGCTGAGAATACTTTGAACGCGAAGCCGGTGTTCGATATAATTTAGAGGATAAAATTCTTGCATTTTATGATTTCTTCTTAAGCTTACTTCATCAAGTTAACAAATTTGGGGCTTATTTCATTTTTTTTGGGGTTTATTTCATTAAATGAAAAATTTGGTGCTTATTTAATTTTTTTATGCCGGAATTAACAAAGCAAATTTCGAAAATATATGTCGCATACGACAATTTGGCTCTAAGTAGTCCCTATTCTTATTCATTAATTCTAATAATAGTATTGTTCTTATTTGCTTTGCTTTCTACACAGAAAGAAAAAGAAAATTGCAAAACAAAGTACTGCCAGGGTTTTTAACGAACGAATTGCCACAGGGGTCTTTTAAAAATTTCCACCTTTCATGCACTAAAAGAGTGTCATTGTGTCTGTTTCACTTCAGGCTTGATTTCCTTTTCTTTCAATCATTAAACAAAAAACTTTTATAATAATTACAATTTATTCACAGATGCATAAGAAAAATTTTCTCAACATATTTATAAAAAGTATATATAAAAAAATTAAAGAAAAAAATAAATGTTAGCCAGGGGTTGAAAAAAAAATTTTCCCATAAACAAGAAACGGACAGTAGATATTTTTATTTTAAACATGTAGTATAAATTTCATTTTCGAAATTCTTGCTCAGGTTTAGGAGCGAAATCTTTTAACAAAATTTTTCACTTGCAGAGAATTTTTAAACATATTTTAAAAAGTTTTATATTGAAATGCAATTTGTACAATTATTGTAAGAGCAGTAGAAATTTTTTTTCAAAATAATTCATAAAGAATTATAGAAAGTCGTTCGACAACATTTTTATTTTTGTTTTTTTATTTAAAAATCAAACCAAAAAAAGTTTGTCTTAAGTACAACAAAAAAAAAAAAATCAGGAGATTGCGCATTGTAGGATATAATTAGCTGTCAGCACTGTAATGTTTAATATATGATAATAAATAAAAACATAATAAAAAATTCCCCAGCTAGCATCCATTAGTAGTGATAAGTCGCGTATTCTATTTGTATTTGTAATGGTGTATAAATAGAATTATGTAATGACGTTCAACGAAGATACCTAACAAGTAGTGAAAGCATTTGCACATGAATATTGACGAAGTTTAGTGACTTCTACCGAAAACAACGTTTGTTTTATTCGGCCAGTGCAGTTGAAAAATCTACAAAAGGGATGTATAAATATTAAATTTTTCCTCTGTTGCTCGAAATATGTCAACAATGTAGGTAGACATAGATATTTCTCTGATTATTAACATTTACGAACTTTAGCTTGTGTAAATATTAACAAAACATTTTTATTTATTTTTCAAAATTGAAAATTGTAAATAGTATATTAGGTTGTTTTAAAAGAGTTTAAAAAATCTTATTTTGAAATGTTTAAATTCCATAAGAAGAAATTAGATAAAAAGCTTTGTTGGTCAGGGTTCAGGAAAATATTAAAACCTGAATGTTTTTTAATGGCATTTATATATAATTATTGTACAGATATTGAATTTTGCCGTTTAAATAGAAACCAATATGAAAAGTATTTTGTCAGAGTTCTGAAAAAACCATTAAATCCTCTACAGAAAGAGAAAATAGACAAACTGTGACAAATTCAAATTATGTTTAATTATAAATTCATCGAAGTAAAGTCTTTGCTCAAGGCGTAGAAATATTTTTTTTGCTTCGGAAAGAACCCTTAAGTACCATTTATTCACATCTCTGATGGCAAAGATGCATTTTTCATAAGATTGTGGGATAAATTATTTTTTACTAAAACTTGTTATTTCTAATTTAATTTTTTTTTTATAATTTTCGATGTAAATAAAAAATGACACACCCAAAGATCTTGAAAAAAGACCATAATTATGAACGGATTTTTAAGTTGAGTTGAAATATTTTTTTTTACTTCTGTACCTTTAATTGACAGTATGAACATTTGAATAAGTTTAAAGTTTAAACAAAGCGATTTCCTTTTCGTATTTTTATTTATTTATGCGAGTATGTTTTTTTTTTGTTTTGTTTTATTTTACCTGTTTTCATATTCAATAAAAGGAAATCCTTGTTCTGATTCCAGTTCGCACGTTAACATTAAATGATGTTGATGTGTGTGACGACGACGATGACTGACTGGATTTTTGTGAATTAATAATTTTGTTTTTGCATTTATTTTAAATCATATGAAATGTTCATGGAAGTGTAACGAGTGCTGATAATATTGACAGATGTCTGTTGAATATGTTGAACTTTTCATTAAAAAAAAATTTTTTTTTTATCTCTTTGCTTCCTTTTCAAAAGAGGATGAAGTTGTTACTGCAGATTGTTTTGGCTCTTAAGGGCTTTAGACAGCCATTGTTATGTCATCATTGATTCAGTGGGTGAGTTTTGTATTTTTAACGGGAATTTATTTCCTTTTGTGGGGACTATTTTTATTTTACTATTTTTATATATTTTTTTTTTCAGACAAAAGTCATGAAAACAGTAAAAAACAATAAAAAAAATAGTAGTTGAAGCAAATTAAAAATATCTATTAGTTTTATAAAATTAAAGAATTTAAGAGAATTTTTATAGAGACGATTTTTAAAGATACTCTTAATTTCATGAAACAAATTTTTATGGGAAAGCCGGTTCTACTGTACACCGGAGTAAAACGCTCAAATTTCCGCTTTATTATTAAATAATAAAAACGACAAATAAAAATTATTTACACTTGTGTAACATAAAAAACCCTCCAATTTAAATAATTATATAATAATATACCATGTAAGGAGGGAGGCATGTATGAACATTTCATTTTGCTCCCTGTTTCCTTTTTGAAGCTTCTCAACTCAACATTTAAAACTAAAAGGACACCAGTCAAACTGGCAAAAAGCGGGCCATTAAAAAAAGTTCGTCTTCGTAGCACTCGTGCAGGTAGGCAAGCGGGTCTTTACAATAACAGGCTGGCTTATTAAATATTATTTACATTTGTGGAAAAACTTTTTTATCATACCATCAGCAATAACAACTACAACACACTGGCAAGTTTAAGAGCCTTAACAAATGCATCCTGAGTATGTAAACGAACACAAAAGCAGCAACCGCAAGCAGGCGACATACCCTGTCGTCAAATGTGTAGCTAGCTATAAGAAAAGCTAACTTTTAAATTGATTTTTCTAGACTAACTTAAAGCTAACTACAATACAATGCAGAATGTAAACAAAATCAATTAGTAATTTGAGTATATATATATATTATACTCTCATTTATAATTGAATATGGTGAGCGCCAACAAATTTACTCATTTAGGAACTCTTAGAATTACTTCAAGTATTTCATAACTTCTTGCCGTCAATATTTAAGTGGTAACTTAGTTGAATGGTATGCGCGTTGACTCTTAATCCAATGAAAAATTTATTATTACAATATTACTATAAAACTACTGAATATAGAATTGAGAAAATAAAATAAAAATGAAATATATTTATTTTATGTATACTAACTAACTACATTTTGACTTTTTAAAACTAACTTAAAGTTAGCTACAAGTAGTGGAAAGAAAAACTGACTTTTCCCTAGGACATCGCCATGTTAAAAAAGTTAGTTTTTTTCAAACATTCAAGTTAGTTTAAAGTTAGTTTTGTTTCCGACAGGGTACTTACATACTCGGAGGCAAACATGCACACATACGAGTGAGTATGGATGTACGATGTAAATACGTGAATGAATGGATGTTTGTGTCAGCCAAAGTTTTTTTTTGCCGTTTTTAATTTTAATAAGCATTAGGAGAGGAGCTGTAGCTCTAGAAGTTGTAGTGTTGTTGTTGTCAAATTAAATTTTTCACAAACAGGTGCAAATGGCATGTTCATGTTCCACATGCACGCAAATGCTTTCAAAACATGCAAATTTTCTATTATATGTGTAATTCATTATTATAATTTTTCTATTTTTTTTTTTCTTCTTCTTTTCCTCATTTTGTTGTAAATTCATTCACACAAAAACACTATTATAAAAGTCATGTTGTTTGTTTGTGTATGGCAAGTTATTATAGTTATTATTATTAATAATGTTTTTTAATTTTAGTTTTCCTCTGCTTTTTACCAGTGAATGAATTCATATTTCTGTTTCTAAAATGGAACTCTAGGTATTTCATTGTTCATTAAAGTACCAGCAGTTTAGAATTAAAGGAAAAGCAAAAATTTTGTATTTCACTCATTTATGGTTGTTTGATTTCTAACATTAATTTCATGCAACAATTATTCTCAATCTCAAAAAAAATTTAAATAAAAAAGAAATCGTATGGATTTTTTTCAATTTAAAAGAACAGCGTAGCAGAGCTGGAAAATAGTTCATAAATAAAACAAAGTAAGCTGACATTTTGCAAGACTATTCACAATATTATAAACCTTAACCTGGATTGTAAAGCTATTTTTTTTAAATTGTTAATTTTTTTCAAGAAGTAAATAATTGCTACACCTTTTAGTGAAATCATAATTTATTTCCCAACATTTCCATTTCCAATTGTCTTGTAGTTTACTAATGTTTGAAAATATCTAAAGCAGCGGTCGTCCGTCTTATACAAAATTTTGTTTCATTTTACTTACCGTGACGTGCTTCCTCTCCATCGGGGGCATGTTGTGTTATTGTGTTAAGCTCCTCTTCTAAATCGACATGACAATCAGCTACGTCCCAAGAGAGAAAACCTGAAAATGACAAAATAAAAGAGCAAATGAAATACAAAAATTAATATTGACAAACTATAATAATTTTTCGCCAAGTAATAAAAAAAAAACTAAAAATTATATTTTTAATTTCATTGGAAAAAAATTTGCTCAGTTTCATTTTATAAATTTTTTAATTATAATCTGCTGTTGGAAAATGAATTTGCAATCCAATGCCTCGTTTCAGTGACTTGTGAAAAATTCTCACATCGAAAAAAAGTTAAATTATATGTGTCACTCGATCTTTTGTAGGATAATTTAGAGAATATTAGTAGGATTTTTTGATGGGTGGCAATTTTTGTCTCATTCGTTCTGTTTTTCACAGAATGATAATAAACTTTGCAATGCGAATATTCCCCTCCCTTACCATAAAAATGAATAATAATGAATAATAGTTCATTTTTCTTGAGTTTCTAAAATAAATTTCGCAAAATTGTGTTCATTTAAAAATTTAAAAAAGAATATTTCCTGTTAAGCGCATGTCGTGCCGATCACTTTTCTAGGTTTTCTAGGAGAAATATTTAAGTGCGAAATGCTTTACTAGAAGTACTGCCAAAATAAAATTTATTACTTCTGATGAACATGACACGTCCAATTTGTCGAATTGTAATTTTTTTATTTTCTTCAGCAACTAATAGTCTTCTATGATTAGTTTGAATACAAGTATGTACATACATACATACGAGTACATAGTAGAAAATGCTGTTTGATAGATGAATAAAAAACTTTTAAAATAAGCATGTCTACTGTTTAAATCTCATCAACCGAAAATTCATTCATTAAAATGTGACATTATGAAGAGCTCCTTTGAAATAGTAATTAACCCCAACAATGTAACCAATAATAACGACTGACAGCATTTCAAAATGACACAATTAATTAGAACGCTTAAATTATAATTCCGAAAAAGAATGGGACAAAAAAAAAAAAAAAAGAAGGGTAAGTAACGCCAAATGTGGTAGTGAATCATTCTTCAAATAAATATTCTTCACAATTCGTTAGTTTCTCTACCTCTCTTCCCCAATAAATTATTCTTCTTTTGTTTCTAGTTTATTGCAAAAGATTTTGGGTACACAGATTACGACTAGTATCTCTGCAACAAAATATTAATGTGTAGTGGAATAGTAAACACACACACACAGAGACTTAGAATTACATGTGTAATTGTGTAATATTAACAAGGAATCATGATGCCACAATTTATATTTAGTAGAGAGCTGAAACTATGAAGATGTTTACAAAAATTTTTACTTTATTTTTTTGGTCATAACTGTATGTGGTACTCACACAAATGTAAACAATTTAATCCTTGTGTAAAACAAATATGTTTTATTTCGAAATGTGTGGCTGAGAAAGAGGATTTCAGTTTTATTATTTTTTTTTTTTTTTTTTGTTGAATTGGTTTTCAAAATTGCTGTTATATCTTTTAATTTTAGTCTTTGTTTAAATATTAAATAGAATCTTATTAAGATTTAATAGCACAAAGTGGTAGGAATGTTTGTTCAACCACTACTAAGAGGATTTTCTATTCCAAAATGTATTCAAATGTTTAAAATCTTCCTCATGTTAAATCTCAGCGGTATTTCTGGTATAGAGACGACTGGTGGCAGTTCAACAATATCAGCAGAAATATTCGGGGTAAATACTTTTTCTAGGTGCTTAACAAATAGATCACCTTTTTCAGCATCAGTTCTTGCCCAGTCACCATTCGAATCTCGTAACGGAGGTTTGAAAATCACTGGCCTTTTAAGTTCTCTGGCTGCACGCCACAGCAAATAGTCTGTTTGGGGTGTTGCATCGAGTTCTTGAAGAAATTTTTGCAGCGAATAGCCTTTCTATATCTACAGAAAAAATATTGCTAAATCTCACTTGTTGATTTGTTTTATTTGAAGTAGCATTAAAAGCAGCTTGTTTAACTTGCGCTTCAAACAACCTGAGGGAATCGTCTATGTCAGAGGGTGTTCTTAGCGGCATTTTTTCCGAGCAATGAGCACTCAGATATTTCTGTATTTCAACCAGTTAACACGTGCAGATGTCATCGGTAAATTACATGTTGGTATTACAGTTGTGAGTGAGTAAATAGTGATAATTGTAGGTGAGTGATCTGAAGATAAATCCAAAGCTGCTTCAACTTCAACCAACTCGCTGGGTACACCTTTTGCTATTCCAAAGTCAATAACATCAGCAATTTTTTGTCGATGTGTTGGCCAATATGTTGGCTGACCACTTGACACTACGTTCAAACCCATTTTAGAAACGACGTCAAACAAACTCGTCCCTTAGGAGTGATTAAACGTGAACCCCAGAATGTGTTTTTAGCATTGTAGTCGCCAGGGCCAAGTGATTTATAAAAAGCCGTATATTGACTCTCGGTAATTGAAAATCTGGGGGGCGAATAGACAGATGATATTACAAGATTTTGATAGTAATTTTCGATGCAGATGTTCGTTGTTTGAAGATAATCTTCACAAAAATCATACAACAGGTAGTGTTTTATTCGCGTCTTTATTAGAATTCCCGAACCACCACAAGCTCTACCTCGAGGATCCTTTGTGTCGTAAAAATTATATCCATTAATTCTGAAATAGCTTCGAGACGTCAAATGAATTTGAAACTGAGATTGAAAATACTATTACTAGTCTTAACACCAGAAAAGCTCCAGGTGTCGACAAAATAAGCAACAAAATGCTTCAAGAATTGCCTTTCATTGCAAAAAGAATAATACTATTCATTTTCAATACTATCCTCAGAATGGAAGGTTTCGATGATTACTATGATACCAAAGCCCGGCAAGGATCATACGAAGGCTGAATCCTATCGGCCTATTAGTTTATTACCCAATATTTCTAAACTATTCGAAAAGCTGTATATGAGCAAGCTGATGCCTATAGTGACTAGTAATGGATGCATTCCAGATCATCAATTCGGTTTTCGTAGACAGCATAACACTATTGAACAAACTCACAGACTTGTGAATGTTGTTAGAGACACTTTTGAAAAAAATAAATATTACTCTGCGCTCTTTATAGATGTTTCTCAAGCCTTCGATAAAGTATGGCACGAAGGTCTTATCAACAAACTAATAAAAAATCTACCAGCAAACATCGTTAAGCTTTTAAAATACTATCTAGTGCAACGTAAATTTGTATTAATGGAAGGCAATTTTTTAAGCCCTCCACAGTCGATTGAAGCCGGAGTCCTTCAAGGCAGTATCTTCGGTCTATTACTTTACTTAATATATGCCTCTGACTTACCGTTAAGCAGTAACATTCACACGTCAACGTTTGCTGATGATACAGATGATACAGCTTTTCTAAGCGTTCATGAAAGCCTTGTAGAAGCTTCCCGCAACTTACAAGGATATATATCCAAACTGGAAAAATGGCTCAAACAATGGCGTATAAAAGTTAACGAGCAGAAATGTGTACACATCACTTTTACGTTGCGCAGGGAAACATGCCCTCCTATAAAAATTAACACCGAGACTATACCGCAACACACTGTAGTCAAATATCTAGGCGTTCACCTTGATCGCCGTTTAACATGGAAATCGCATATAGACGCAAAGTTGATGCAAATGAAATTAAAAGCAGCCCAAATGAATTGGCTTATGGGAAGAAATTCTATACTAAGCCTAGACGCGATCCTGAAACCAATATGGTCCTATGGATTCCAGTTATGGGGCACTTCCTCAGCATCGAGTGTCGAAAGAATTCAAAGGCGACAAAATAAAATTCTATGTACAATAACAGCAGCTCCCTGGTATGTCAGAAACCATCGAATTCATAAAGATCTAGACGTTCCGTTGGTGAAGACAGTATTTTCAAAACGCGAAAAAATATATAAAAAAAACTTGAGTCGCACCCAAATCCACTTGCGCGCAATATTCTTCATTATAGAGGCCACACCCGGCTGAAAAGAAGGGATACTCTTTTTCTCAGCCGTTCACAAGAGATGTAAAACAACAAAAATTAACCGTTGAAATTAAAAATTTTGTTTAGCATTGGCTAAACTTATATTTAATATTTTTAGATTTAAGATTTGAAAAACTTATTGATAATTTAATCTATAATTGAAGATTCAATAAATAATAAAATTATCAAAAAAAAAAATGTTTAAAATTTCAGTACTAAAAACGAACTTAAAAAAATTAATTAATCAATTGGTTAATTAAGTTTTCTAAAATCTACTCATTAAATGATACTTCTGTTAATGCGAAATCTTTCAACTTCTTTTGAGTAATTAAAGCAAAAAATTTTGTTAAAAGTAGGGATGACGTATGATTAATATTAAAATTATTAAAAAGCTTAACGGCGGAGGGGGGAGGGTATAAAATCTTTGAAAACAGCGTCACGTGATATGTGCACAGCCCCATATGGATGTTATGTATTTTTCAGTGTCTCTTCTCTTATGGAAATTAATATGCAACACATAAAATTCTTACATATAATTTTATACAATATTCGTGTGTTTTATCTTGTAAGCGAATCTTGTGAAGTGAATCACGATGTACGAAAATATATTGATATAAAACGTTACAATAAACAAAATTGCTTAGCACCGAACATTGGCTTATAGACTCACGTAGGTACGTAAGTTTATTATTTTTTGTTTAAAAATAAATCTTACTAATAAAAAGCCTACTTTTGTGCAACAGATAACAAAGGCAACTAATGAAAAGGTAATAATAAAATAGTAAACAAGTAGATTGGTTGGTTGTACGTTCAATGCTTAAAGCCAATCCATAATGTATTAAATGGAGACACCACAAATATTTTTTTTTATACAGATATCCTGTCGGCCTCGGCACAAGCTGCTACATTTCAAATCTCCATCCCTTCCCACAAAAAAACCTAAGGAATTTAGTACGCCACCCATTATCTTAGACAACATTCTGTAGATGTTAGTCTTTATAACGACAAAATAAAAGAAGCAACATTTCTTATTATATTTTTCTTCATTTCCTATTCCACAACCACAAATTGCCATATTTTGCATTATTTTCTAATGCGGCAGGTGTAATTTACGTGCGCATGTACATATTTAGTTCTTCTTTGCATTTAATAAAGCAAAAAGTTATTTGCAACAGTAGTGATCGGTCTACCTTTGTAAACTTCCTACCCTTCTGCCCTAACTACTTAATTAAAATGATAATGCCTTCAACTGCTTTATAATAATTTATACGTTGTTTTCATAAATAAATTATTCATGTGATTTCTTTTTTTTCGCAAAATAATACTGAGCTTGAGTTGGTGGCCGCTCAAGCATTATGTATGCTTTGTTTTTCAAACTGAACATCGAAAAAGGTAAACAAAATGAAACATACACATTGAATTATTAAAAGACACAGGATTAAAGCAAGAGTATCGGTATTAAAAAAGAAAATGTAAGAAATGCTGCAAGGAAATTTTCATTTTATCTTTTGAATTCTGGCAATAAAAAAGAATCTCCGTAATGAATATTTTCGCTTAATTTAGTATGAGGCTATAAGGATTGAAAGCATATAAATCGAAGTAGGTGGAAAAAAAGTGTGTAACTTTTTGCTCGATAACAAGATGAACAAGTCCCAAGAAAAAAAAATTAATAATGGCTCCAACGAGTCAAGTTGTTCATGGAGGCAACAAAAAAATGGCGTGTTTTGGAAATTTTATGTTTAATCTGTGTTTTATGAGGAGTTTAATCAATCACTACCCTTTTGCACATTATTGTTTGTATTCAGCGCTCTACTTTTATTTTTGTTACTGAAAAAGGACATAAAAGATCCCTTTAAAAGGAATTTAGAAGGATTTTAAAAGACATCTCAATTCAAAATACAATTTAAACGCCAGAAATAAGGCAAAATCTAAGCTAAGCTAATTTCATATTTATTCACAATTAGTGACAAAACTTTATGAAGACAATTTGAAAAAAAAAATATATATGTACATACTCGTATATATAAAGTTTGCTAATTTATATTTTAAAGCAAATTTTCTTATTAAACGAATTTGAAAATTCATCATTGAATTGCTGTGGCTAAGCTAATTCCACAAAACATCCATATGTATGAAAATATATAAGAGCACATTTTAACAAAGATGACAGCTAGTCGTCATAAGAATGAGGCGTCAGAATTAATAAGAACGCTGTTGATTGTTGACTGTTTGCTATTGATATCGTAAATCGTAACGTAGTTGTAAGTAAATTTCAAATAGAAATAAGTGAAAGTAAGAAAATAGAAATTGTATTATTTTAATTATTCAATTCATGAGGAAGTTGTCATAATTGTCATTGATGATAAGATGAA
Source organism: Lypha dubia (assembly GCA_947311025.1). Taxonomy (NCBI): domain Eukaryota; kingdom Metazoa; phylum Arthropoda; class Insecta; order Diptera; family Tachinidae; genus Lypha; species Lypha dubia. Next base: position 2,649,675 of record OX371262.1, on the reverse strand, counting down.
CAACTTGGTCTAGTGATGATGACAAATGTCATGGGTAGAAAAATTATCATAAAATTATAAAATATTTAATGATGGCAAATTACATTAGCTACAATTTTCCTATCAAATTATTCGACTTTCACCTTAATTCCAATTTATTTAATGTATGTATTTTAATTTACTACGCATTTTCAAGCACATGTTGCATTCATTATAAAAAATAACTTTTAATTTTTAAACACAACAGAATTCATATTTTATTTACAAACATTTTATTTTACAAGAGTGCAATCAATGCTCATGTACAGTAAATTATATTGAAGTGTTTATATAAAAAGTTACATTTCATTTGGCTAAGAGAAGTTTAAAAGGGTTTACCGCACATTAAACAAATATTAAAAGTAAAATGTTATTAATATTAAAAAATCTTGCAGTTTTAAGTAATTACAAACTCATAGAAATTAAATGTTAGAAGTGTGTTTGCAATAAAATTTATTTAAATTCCCAATAAATTATTAATTATAGTATGATTTTAAGGCCAATAGTTTTGCGTGATACTTTAGGGTACTAAATGTCCGTTGCAATGTACTTGTTTTAAAAGGAGACAAAAGGATCCGTATAGCTAAGCGATAGAGGGTTAGAAATGATTCCACAGTAATGTTCCTTGTGGGATTTTTATACCTTAAGTGGAACTTAACATCTCTGAAAATGATTCCAAGATTGAACTTTTCAAAATCGCGCTCAAGCAAAATCATTCGTTAAGTGCTTGTAACTCTTTTTACAATACAGTGTAATTAATCAGTTTGTCTTGATGGTGTAGGATATGTAGTGGAAATCCTTCTTCGATAATAACCTTTCGGTTATAAATGGCCAATATTAATATTTCGTCTTGCATTGCGTATGATTAATATTAAATTTTCATAATGATGTGAAAACTGAATGCTTTTTATTTGAATAAATTTTTTTGTACTCTTGTGTATAATTTTCCATAAATTTTTAAGGTTTTTACTTAATAAATATCAAATGTACAACTCACTTGTCTTTGACCCTGATAAATACATACATATGTACATACTCGTATGTGCGTGCTTGTTTGTGTAAATCATGCCAAACATATAATAAACATATATAATGCTATAAATTTTGCTATCAAATTAAACCCTGGGGCATGCCAGACGCAAAGATTAATTTGAATCTTAAAAAGGAAAATTACCTTTTTTAAGACCCATGACCAAGATGTGTTGAGAATGGTGAAGGAATTTCATAGTTGATTTAAATGAAATGCTTAAAAATTATTACAGGAACATTAATGAAATTAAATGTTGGCAAAAAGAAAAATTCTTTCTCTTTTAAATAGATTTAAATTTTTTAAAACTTCTCGTCTTGTTAATTCTCATACGTGTCATATACTTAATATTCTCTTAATGATTATTAATCATACGCACCGATGTTCAATAGCCGTTTTTATAGATTGATCCCACTAAAATTAATCTTGTCGTCATAAATTATCAAGACATCGAAAGAACAATAACCTTTGAAGTTCACGTGTCTTTGTGGTTGTAAGTATCAAGCAGATAATTTGCTTAACTGTTTAAAGAATTCATATGTATTTCTTATATTTCTATTACTGTACCATACATATATATGTTACAACTTTTTGAGTCAATATTTTAGTTTCTTTAATCTGCAAAAACTATACAGTAACTTAAATAACCTGCAGTTTACAATAGAATATTAACTTGCTGGGCCAGAAGTTTCATTCTTATATAAGACATTATGGACGTACACATTTGCAAATGTGGCCATTTGTAGGCCATTTTTTATTTCCCTGCTTTGTAAATTTAAAAAACAAATTAAATTAAAAAAGTTATTTAGAAACGAATGCCTCACGACATCGTTTAAATTATCGCCAGCAAAGGGTCAGCATAAAAAGCAATGTTTTTTTATATTAATTCTACATTTCATATATACAAAATATATGATGACTTAGTGTCATCAGTATGAAGACAGGGTGTTGTTTTTTCACTTTAACTTCTTGTCGGCTTTTCGGTAACACTTTACATTTAATTTAAGATTTTTTTTAATAGTAATGAATAAGAAATATTAAAAAATTGGCAAATATTAGAACACAATATTGTTTTTTTATTTTGTTTTCATTTGTCATCAGATCGATGTCCGTTTTAGCTTTATTGATAAAATTTATCATAGCAGAGACTGCATACAAGTTATGACAGTGTGTTGTCATCTACAGGTCGATGATTTTTCCATTCAGTGTAAAAAGTCGATTTTAGTAGTGAAAGAACACAAATTAAAATAACTTGAAGATATGCTCATAACATAAGAACAAAGCAGTTAGATTATCAGTTCTTTCTTTTAAATTTAGTTGTATTTTCAGTCACTTATCATCTTGTAAACTTTTACAATTTAATGCACTTTTTGACTTGAAATCATTCAAATTAATTCCAAAATATGTCAGTGTTGTTTAAACAAACACTGATTGGAAAAAAATATTGTTAATATTTGCATTAAAAAAAATAATATATAAATATGTAGATTTATTTGAAACTTTCACATATTTCCAACTGTCAACTGTCATGTGTCAGGGATGTATATCAAATATTTTCTTTACAAAAAACAACAAAATAAAAATCAACAACACAAACAGCAGCTCAACTCATTCAGATATTAACACATTCATACACTCGAACATAAAAGAAGTCGTGCATAAAATAACTGTTGGTTAGTGATAAACAATATAACAAAAAACACAACAACAAGAGTTTATTTCCGCAAACATTCACACGTACTTTTGTGTCACTCTTTTTCTGCTGCATACAAACATGTAAATTCATACGAGCTTATGTACATACATATTTGTATAAGTATACATGTGGTTTCATTATGTATGTAATTATGTGCATATGTTTGTATGTGTGTATGCATGCATATGCAAATACTCCACAGTATTTTAATGCAAATTTATGTTGATATTCTTCAACTATTTACAGTTGTTTCATTTAAATTTCTTTCACTAAACTACTAAGCAAATATGTAGATAAAAGTGTTGATAAATAATGAAATAAATGTCAGCTATTAAAAAAATATTGTATGCATACATATGTATGTGCATAAATACATACATAGTACATATATTGGAATTTATATAATAAAATCGTTCAAATAAATCAAAATCCTTTTGTGTCGGAATAAAAATATTTTTCTAAACAAATAAAATGTTGTCAAATAAATTTTAATTTCGGCCTTTGAAAACATTAAAGTTTATATGTATGTACAAAATAAATAAAATCTATGGCAATAAGGAAAAGTACTTAAGTCATATTTTATAGTTATCTAGAAAAACAGTTTTAAATAAACAGTCGTTTTTTTTTTTTTTTTTTAATTAGGACCAGCACTCAGGCGATGATCCCTACGTATGCAGTGCATTGTGCCGGAACTCAGAGAGAGGATAGAGTAGAGAAGATAGATGTTGAAAATGTAGAAGGCTTAACTCTTTTACAACTCTGCGCGTTATGTTAATTTTTATAGCAGGGTTGAGGCGCCTCCGGTGTTAGGTAGACGCATTAACTTTGTTAAGCTGTATTGGCAAGCATTTTATTAATTGTTTTACTTCGCCGATGTTTGTGCTAACCGACGAAGGAGGGGGATGTTGTGTACATTAGCTTGGAACATCATCAATCGCTGTCGGAACAGTTTTTTAGTGACCAGTGCTTTGCCTTCATCACTTAAATAGTCCGACAACAATTAATTCTATGTCTCACTAATGTACATTATAGAAATTAATGATGTTGATTGACTTGCTCTGGGCAGGGTTTGAACCCAGGCCCCACGTCATTTGCTTAGTAGTCAACGCGGTAACCACTTCAGCCAACACCACCCTTATCAGTGGTTTGATAAAAATGTAATCGCGTTGTACCAAAAGTTAATCATTCGTTTTTCGTTTCTTTTGATTTTTTAACACATGATTCTGCCCACCATAAGGAAGTTATTCAATTTGAAATGCAATATTTTATAAGTCAAATTAAGCCGTTATTCCATATTAGAAAATTAGCTAGAAAAAGAAAAGCAGCAAGTAATTATGCCAGAACTTCGTTAAAAATCGTTCAATATGAATAAAACTTTGCCCTGAGATACTTTTGAATATGGAGAATACGTTGGTGATATTAACTCAAAATGAGCTTATCTCGACTTAAGCACTTTTTCCTTTTTGCCACAGAAATAGGAGGATTTTAATCATAACAAGGTTTTATTAGAAAAACTAAAAATACATATTTGAGAGAAATTTTGTCATATGGGTTTTTTCTTTTTAATGGTACTTTAGCTTTTGAAGCAAATAATCTGGAATTAGTTATTATTAGTTAGTCATTTTCTATTAAAGAATTCTTCTGGAAATGAAATTTTCGGTCGTCCATTTAGTATATTGAAAACAAAATCAAATCACATAAAATACTAAATGGACGACTGAAAATCTTTAATCGTCTTCCATCATCTTCTTGAAACAGACAGTTAAGCTACGTTCACATTTATTAAATATTTTACCAAAAAAACGTAATCACTAGTTTAGCTTAGGGATAAAATCATTTAACTTGGTTTTTATATTACAAAATAAAATTAATTATTCTGCAATAAAGTATTTTTATACTGTTTTTAAAAAATTATTGAAATTAAAAAAAAATAATTTATTAATTTCTTTCTTGGTTACGTTTTTTTTCGACAAATATTTGATAAATGTGAACGTAGCTTCTAGTCTTTCTGAGCTGAAACTAAACTGCAAAAGAAAATTCTTACGAAAAACAATAATTTTTCTAAATAAATTACATTTTTCAAGATGTGTTTAGTATGTCATTATGTTTCAAACTGATTTTGCCAAACTAGAAGAAACTTAACTTGAACTTAAATGTTTTTTTTTTAATGATTTCTTATTTGTGCTTATTCATGCTGTTGTAATTTACTTATGTAAATTTACAAAAAGAAAAATAGAAAAAAAAAAAATTACAGAAACTTTCGGATATTTTACATGGAAAAAACCTTGAACGAAAAAATCAAATCAATTTAGAAAAGATGACAATTAGTTTTCTTCTATCTGATTTTTATATTTTCTTTTTTAAAATAATTTTGAAATAAAAATTTAAAAAGAATGTTTTAACAAGCAGACGAAGTTTTTTGCAGATGTGATGAAATAAGGTCAAATTTATATCTAGGCGCACGGTAGTGCGCCAGGCCAAGTTCGGCCACACAGTGTGTATATTTACACGAACCCATTCGAGCTGTTTTTATCCCCCCATAACTTTGCTCCTCTTGATCATAATATAATGAAACTTGAAACATAAGGTCTCCTCCCCACATAAGTGACCTCACAGGTTAAATTTGAAAAGCTTAAAGCCGTAAAAGCTTCCCGAGATATTAAGGTGTGAAAAGTCCATATTTTAGTACATATTCACTCACTGACTCATTAATATTATTGGGTACTTCCAGTATAGCTAGAAAGCTGAATTTTGGTACATAGGTAGGTCTTGGTGAGAAATTAACCAGAAAAATCTGAAAACGGGCACTTTCCATCCGGGGGGACTAGGGTGTCCCTTCTTTGTATGGGGCACTTCCAGTAGAGCTAGAAAGCTTAAATTTGGTATACAGGTAGGCCCAGATAAGCAATGCATATAAATATTTATACAAAAACAACTTAGAAAAAGAAGTGAGATCCGTACAAAAACACAAATTTGAAAATAAGGCCAAGTTCCTATCCAAAATATTTCGGCCTTAAAAAGTACTGATATCAAAATAAGGACTAAGTTCTTAATGGGTACAATTCCATCTCATTTCTAGGCGACCTGTAAGCTTGGCAAAATTTTTTTGCCTTTCTAATATGGGACAGAATTCTTGGAAAAATATTGCCAAGCTTATAGGTTGCCTAGAAATGAGATGGAATTGTACCTATCAAGAACTTGGTCCTTATTTTGATCTCAGTACTTTTTACGGTCGAAAGATTTTGGATAGGAACTTGGCCTTATTTTCACATTTGTGTTTTTGTGCGGATTAATTATAGGCCATGATGAACTCTGTTCATATATCAGGTATTTTGGGAATAATTTCTGTAAGTCCTATAAATGGTTTATTATTTAAATTTACATAAAGTTGTTGTATAGATCTTAAAAAGTATTGTTTAAAAGGAATTTTATTTACAAAAAGAAAGGAAATATATTCCATTTCGATATAATGATGATGGATCTGTTTAAAGAACACTTTAAAATTTAATGTAATTAAAAAAATTGTCTCCCATAATATTTTTAATATTAGATTATACAGCTTAAAAATTTTCCTTTCCTGACGCCAAAAAAAATGTGTAAAAAATAATTCTTATAAAATTATTCTTTGTTTTCATCTTAACAATTGCAAACTTGGCATTGTTGGTCGGCCTACTTATCTTTACTTATCTTATCGCCACAAAAATTAATTCAAGTCATATTGTTCTCCCGTTTTAAATTTGCGAACAACAAATTAAACTTGATGATCTTAATATTTTACTACTCTACCCCACCCGCCACTTAAAAAAAATCATTGTTTTAAATCTGCTTCCTATCCATCTTTACTCTCGCCTATCTTAATCAAATCACATTTGAGCTTTGTTGTCTAGTAGAGAATGAAAACAATGAATACAAACTTGCACACTACGGAAAATTATAGTGTTTTCTCTGAAATATGGAATGGAAGAATGCACCATATTCCTTGCTATTCATAACACTTTGTCATTTACTAACATTTGCTACAGTCTCATTATTATATCTTGTTAATTTCTCATTATTATAATAACCACATCTATAGTTGATGTTGTTGTCTTAACATATTTGCCCTCCCACTTCCTATTCTCAATAATGGTTTTGTACGCACTAGCTTTTTATCGTTTCCAAACAAAACCATTCAATTCAATATTCTTGCAGATTTGTACAAATTGTGTAAAACGATGGGAATATTATTGTGTATTTATTGGGGGGTCTTATAAGATTATTATCGCAAAAGTATGTCAAGCATGTTGCTGAAAATGTTAGATAAGCCAAGTATTGTTGCTCGAAGATTATTATGCAAAGTGTTGCTTTTTATTTGTTTAGATTATTTCACTTAATGTTAAAATAATATACACGTACTTGTAAATTGTTGGGAATTTTCAGAAAAACTTTAATATAAGGAAATTTTTAGAAAATACTTTGTTTTTTTATGTCAAAAGGCAATAGGGGAAAATGTCTTTTTCTACTATTCTATTATTCTACTATTCTATTCTACTATTCGGAATATATTAGATTAATATTAATCATACGCCACAACTTGTATGTATGTTTTTCAACTTTTAAAACTGTTCTACTTACTAAAGAGCCCAGTGATAAACACATTTACATTTGTACAAGCCTGTTGTGCAGTCTATGGCGATACTAACGGGCTTGTTAGAAAAATTAAACAAATTCTCATATTTTCTTATACATATTTGCATTAAAAATGTTCCATAGTGTTAGATCGGCGTCGAAAATTTAAACTAGTTTTACAAATAAAAATTCTATGGTTGTTTGGTCTACTTTTGTGTAGTTTGACTTTTAACTGTCAATTTCTTAATTACCCTGCATAAATAAAATTAATTAGATCCAAAAATGGTTCTGAATTCTATTATGGCAAATTACAGTCTTTAACATTTTGCTGCATGACCTAAACCAGGTCATAACAAACATTAATTGGCGTCTAAAATAACAAAACCATCAGGATTTGATATCACATGATGATAATCATCACCATCATTATCTTAAATTACCAGAATTCAACCACAAAAATCAACATTAAACTCTCTTATATTTTCACATTACCGAGCAAACAAGTTATCAAACACATTTGGCCAAAATCTCACGTAATTAATCACATTCATTTAGACACATACATACTACATACGAATATGTACATTAGGGTTATAACTATTTGCATTTTTTGCAAATATCTTACCTCCCAAGGTAAAATCGTGTAGGGCATGGAAAAATATTTAAAATTGCATTTTTAGTTTTTCGCGATCATTAAAAAAGTTTACGCGCTAAACTCGATGAAGTTTTTTATAAAAGAGTGTTTTTTTTTAATAATATTTATTTTTAATATTCAAGGCATTTTAGAAATCGGTTTTGGTGCGTGAAGTTTATTTTGCCAAATTGAATTAAAATATGTTTTTTATTATTAAAACAATATTGCCCATAAGATAGACCCTTGGGAGAACAACGTCCAAAAAAAGTTATAACCCTAATGTACATATGAAATGTGTAGAAAATGTTAGAATGATAACCTGACTGACTGACATGCATGCGGGTTGTCTTTCAAAAGATTTAATTTGAAAAACTTTTCTTTGTTTTGGACAGACAAGCTGAAAAAAAAACAATACTCGTAAATGAAAAGATGAGGGTCATGTCAACGTGTCTTTAAAGTCAAATTGGCTTAAAGAAAGAATTATAGTTAAAGAAATTGAACAAAATTTTCTTGGAATAAATTAATTTTATATTTTTAATAATATTAAATTAACCAATTTTTCTTTCTATTTCTATTAAGGATCTGCCAGCTCAAACTTCAACAATGGTAAGTTGGGAAATGTCTTATATTTTCTTTTAATAACTAATTTAAACACGCATGAAAGTGCATTATGGGTATACATAATTGTTCTATACTTTAATTATCCATTAACTTTTTCGCTGAAAATTTTTAGTGATTTTTTGTAGTTTTTAACTGAGTTATTTATTACGTTGCTCATGGCGTATGATTGTTATTAATTAATGAGTTGTTAATAATCTGCTTCTATTTGAATTATAATTTCCAAAAAAGTTTAGTACAATACATTGATGCAAACTTTTTCCACCTTTTAACGAAGGGGAGTCACAGCATAGCTGCTAATTCAACATGTGCGTTTCACAATACTTCTTTATTATTTTAAATACATTTTTAATTATTTCTTTCAAACCTCATAATGGCTAAGTCCGGCTTATTTTAAAAGTTTTCATTTAATTTTAAGCAATATTTGATATTTTGTTGTTGGTTTTTACGGTTTTTCTGCAACATCGTTGTTAATGAGGTACCAACAAAAAGTTGAACAAGTAGTAGAGAGGTCTTGCCATTATTTAAATGGCATTGGGAAAAGTTAAAACAGAAATTTAATTTAAGCACCCAGCCAGTCATAATTACTTTTACAGACTGTGCAAAAGAACTGAGAAATCCCAGGCAAAATAGAAGAATATAAGAAGAACATTGTCTATATGTCTCCAGTTCCTTGTTGTCTAAGCCAACTCTAATGTTCCTAAATAGCTGCCATTTTGGGCATAATGTTGAAATAATTATTGTAAGAAAAAATGTATGGTCAAAATTTGTTGCTGCTAATTCCAAATATTTCTTTCAAGTTTAATTACTCTTACCCACTTGTTTTTATTATTAGTTTTGTTAAATTTATTTCTTCACATACCTGCAATAGAAAAAAGAAAAAAAAGTTGATTTAATTTCAATACAATCAAATAAAAGTTGTTTGGTTATGGCAAAAAAGCAACAACAACAAAAATATTAAATGTAAATATTTAATTTTATTTTTTAATCAAATCACTTTCACGTTTACCCGTTCTTTTTCCACATTTGCTGCTGGCATTAGTGTTCGTTTTTTTTTTATTATTTTATTTAAATCACAACAAATTTTCAACTCTTTCAAGGCATTGAGCCTTCTGACTGGTGTTAAAGGCAGCAAAAACAGATTGAAATTTCCGTTTGACCGACTTTTTTCATTACATTTTGTGTTGTTCTTGTTGTTGGCAATATTGTGTGAATAAAATTGATTGTTGCTGAGTGCTAAAAAGCACAAAAAGTCTGTTTTCAGCAACAATTTAATATCAAATTTTATAAAATTTTTTTTAATTTGTTAAAAAGTTTGCAAATGGAATTTGCATTAATTTAAAGAATACCCGCCGCTGGCTTCATTTTTTGATTTCAAATATTTTAAAAATCTTCTCAAAATATCACTTCTTCCATATAAAGGCAACATTTAATACTACTTTTGATTAAATGTTTTAGAGAAAACAGAAGTTAAATGTTCTGTCAGAAGTTAAGAGTTCTGTCATAAAGAAATAAATTAGTCAACTAAAAAAGTACTGCAACGTATTCCTAACGTATTCTCCAGCATTTACATACCACTAAAAGTATGCAGTATTTTTCTAATGTTCAATGTTTCTTTTGTTTAAATAATCAAACAAATTTTTAATTTTTCAGGCTTAAGTTCGTTTTCTCTAAATATAATTTTGTTATAAATTAAATTATTATTTAAATTAGAAAGAAAAATCTAGTGGCTCTTAATACTTGAACAGACAAAGAAAAATTAGACTGCGCGGAGGGTTGAACTGACATCGATGTTTCGAGACTAACCACAGTCTCATCATCAGAGTTGTCTACCGCTTAAACCTCACTGCCACCACTGCAGCTGCAATCACACTAGCTAAAGATCCTCTATCATTAATTGAATCTGCTGAATTACATGTAAGTTTTTACACTACAGCTGTTATAATTTTTTAATGGGTTGGAACTTTACTATACTTTTTCAAAGTCTATCTTGTTCAAGTTGAGCTTTATTCTAGTGTTTCTTATTTGATTGTTTAAATATTCAAAATTAAAGAAACTTTTAGTATATCGATTACATTTGAAAATGTTAAACGATATATTCTTTATCACAAACATAAAACGAATAAATGATTCTAAAGGATTTACAATAAGGAAATAGTGTATATGTTTTAATTCATTGCTCTTTAAGTTTATATGTCCCTAAAAGTATACAACATATTTGTATTTTATTGTTAATTTCGCCAAATATTTGAAAGGTATGCTGTAGTTGTAGCTTTAGTTGTGTATGTTAGCTATATTTTGGCTAAGTGGTATCATTTTCTCCTACTACTAAGCAAGTCGGGTGGCGAAAATAGTTTGGTCAACCATAAAATAAGTACTGAAGTTTCTCCTAAAGTTTTCTTGATGGAATAATTCAAATCTGTGGTGTGGTTAACTGGCAAGACGATATCTTGTTACACATTTTGCTGTCATAATACACAGACGATTTAAATAAAAATTATAGAATCTTAAAGGTATTTGCTTACAGATGTGTGCAATCCATATTTTATGAAATTAAAAGTTTGACCCGTTTTCGATTCGTCATCGCTTCCTTCCTGCTCATTTTATAATTTCAAAGCAGCAAAGAATATTTTAAATTTAAGTTACTTCCTTCTTACTCAATCTTTTATCTTGTTAAGATGCCACTCATACCACGGATAAAGTTGAATAAATTTGCTTTTATTCTCATTTTCCAAGAAGTTTGTGAGTAAGAAGATCCGATAAACAACAAAAAAAATGTAATTTACATTTTACAAGCAAAATCTACAAGAAACCCCCAACAAACGTCAAAAGTTTTACTTCAATAATAAAATGTGCTGAATTTCTAGGAAAAAAACTAATTTGTTATATTGTTTGCAATTACGCTTTTTTTTCAAATGGTAAATTTTAATATATCTCATGTTCAAGAAACTTGAATAGCAGGCGATGCAACAACTATTCTCTTGGCAAAGAAATAAATTAAATTGAAATAAATTGCAAACCAAACAGAGTACAAAGAAAAACAAACTTGTTAAAAACTACTCGAATTTTATTAGAATTTTTTAAACGCGGCCAAATAATTTATTAATTTTATTTTACTTTAGTCGATTTATTGATGAACTTTAAATTGGGTTTATTAAATAAAAAATTTTATAGCAAACAATACACAAGATTTACAAGATTTTATTTATGGCCAACAAAAACTCCCAATACTAATTATTTATTTGTATGTACAAGCCGTAATCAATTTTGAGTTTAAAACATTTAATGCTTGCTAATACAAATCCCCTAAAGTAGACTTATAATTTTGGTGAAACAAAAAAATTAACTTTCCTAAGTGGCCTTTGATATTGTAAATTTCTCTTTGTTTCAATAGTACTTTGCAAAATTTTATGCTTTTAGTTTTTAAGCTTCTCAGCCAAAAATTAGGCAATGGAGTTAATTGTTCTTAAAAATAACGATGGCTTTTCAAACAAGCATTTAATGGCCTATTTTATTTATGTAGTCAGTTTTATTTAAATTACAAAAATAAAGCACTTATTCTTGCAGGATGTTTTTAAAGATAATTTAGTTACACTTAAAGAATACAGTAGAGCACAAAAGAAAAACAACACGGTTCTAACAAATGATTCTTTCAAAGAAGACTAAATAAAATATACTTGTTTTGAATCTTTATATTTGGCTCACAAGTTGAGTTTAGATCTTTAGAGCCTTTAAAGACTTCTAGTAGAATTTTATGAGAAATATTTCCGTTACATGGACTTTATAGCAAAATTGTTTGTTGTTTTTTTAAGTTTACAAATATTTCTTGTGATTGCCTACATAAAAGTGATAAACACATTTTTTATCTGAAGCGTAAGGATCGCAAGATTTCCTATACCTCATCAGTATAACAATGAGGGTGGTGTTGGCTGAAGTGGTTAGCGCGTTGACTACTAAGCAAACCCTGGCCAGAGCAAGTCAATCAACATCATTAATTTCTCTAATGTACATTAATGAGACATTGTATTAATTGTTGTCGGACTATTTAAGTAATGAAGGCTTAGCACTGGTCACTAAAAAAATGTTCCGACAGCGATTGATGCTATCCAAGCTAATGTACACAACATCGCCCTCCTTCGTCGGTTAGTAGAAACATTAGAAAAATTAATAAAATGCCTGCTAATACAGCTTAACAAAGTTAATGCGTCTACTTAACACCGGAGGCGCCTAAACAATGCCTTAAAAATTAACATAACGCGCAAAGCAGAGTTGTGAAAGACTTATGTCTTCTAAATTTTCAACATCTATCTTCTCTACCCTATCCCTCTCCCTGAGTTCCGGCACAGTGCACTGCATACGTCATCCTCTGAGTGCTGGTCCTAATTAAAAAAAAAAATTAACAAATTTTAAAACAGCCCCTAAAAGTATACATTTACTTTTAACAATAGTGAGTTTCATATTAACATTAAATCGACTCAGTCAGCAGGATTCAACCATAAAAAGACATCTTGTGTAAGTAAGGAAAAATAAATATATATTTTATCTTGATAATAGGCAAAAACAAAACTTGCAAAAATATGCAGATTTATATTCGGAAAACAACCTTCATCAAAATTCGTTAAAGTTCATTTCATTTACTTTATACACACATGTACATACGAGTACATACATACTGGCCATTATATTTATCTTTGACTACAGTTCTTCTACAGTGCATTCTCTTATATTTGGAACTATTCACACAACAATTTTATGCCTCACCGCACCAAGATGATGGCAAAACAGTTGGAAAAAAAGAAACATTTAAAGTTCAGGCCAAGCAAATATTTCATTTTTTATGAAAATCAAAAGGTTACTGGCTGGGTTGGGAAGGATGTTAATGTTAAACATGAATTGTGGCTGCTAGGTGGTGGCAATAACATTGAAATTTTTTTCTACTCTGAAAAAAAAGCAAATAAATTTTAAAAAAAGATGAAATGCAAGCAAAGTTGTGCAAGAAACCTGTCATACGCATAATAAAATGTACGAAACAACATTTTTATCTACACTTGCTCTGAATAAATAAATAAAATATGAAAAATTTTACGTAAACAGTGCTACTTTTACACACACAGACACTTGCACACACTGTGAAATATTTGCACCATCAAATGGCCTTATATGGGTGCTTTTCAAGATGGATGTGTGTGCGTCTGTTTAATATATTATCAAGTGAGAATAAAAATGTTAAAGCATACTTTTAGGTGCTAGGTGAAAATTTTATATATGCTATGTTTCCGTAACTGGAAAAAAACAATTATAATGAAAAAAATTAAACCAACATAAAATAAATGAACAAAAATCAGATTAAAAAAAATATGAGTTTGTTTAATCTCAAAAATTAGGCAATAATAAAAAAGGATTTGTAATACAATGCTTTCAGCAGTTAAACAATACAAACTACATTTTAATTAAAACTGCAGTAGCTAATCGTCAGATTCACTGCAGCAAATCAATCATCAAAGTTCTTTGATTAATTTAATGTGAAAACTAACAAAATTGTTCCGCGAAGAAAAAAAATCTGTTCGTGTTCTATTCACGAAAAACAATAAACCATTAAATACATTTCTTTTAAGCTGCTTTTAAAACATATATTTTTCTCTCATAAATTGAGCTAAAGTATTTATAAAAAAATTTATAAAATGTTTAATTCAGCTCTAAATGTACAGCAGCACCCTGGATTTAACTCAATGAATTTAAACCAGCAGATAAAAAAAATTTTCAACAAGAAAATCATAGTGGAATATAGAATTAATTAATATAAATTTCTTTTTATAAAAGAAATTTTTACATTTCAAAAGAAAATTCTAATCTTCAATTAGAAAAGTGGACTATGAAAAGATTTTCTTCCAATAAAGATTGGCAAATACTTACAAATTAAATTTTTACAAATCCACTAACTAAACTGTTTACAAAATGTCTAAAAGTATGCTTTAGTTTTTAAATATTCCAAGTTACTTTTCAACTACAGTCTTATGCAATCTCATTAAATCTTATAAATTTCAAATTCTTTTCAAACTAACTTCTTCATTTTCTCAATATTGTATGAATGTCTGTATGGCTCATAAAAGTATACTTCAGTTTGGAGAAAAAAAGTTTGGTAACTTATTTAACAAAAACTTTGGACAATTTGGCATACTGACAGTTAAGAGAAGTGCACACTGACATTTCAAAAGAGTCCTTAAAATGTGTCTTTAAAATATGTTACATTTGAAAAGCAATTGGTTTTTGAAATTAAGATGCTGTTGCCACAAGACATACGAATTATTTGAGTGTAAAAGTTGTATGAAAATCACTAAATAAAACTTGAGAGTTTTTTATGCAAAATTTCAATCTCTATTCCATCGTTAGTCTTGTGGAAACAGTACCTTAGTCTACACAATTGAAGAAAATTGTGTGAGAAAAAGTTTTCTACTCGGCTTAAATTAGTTGGCTTTATTTTGTATTTTTTTTTCTTTTTTAGTCAACCACTAATTTCTTTAGCAAGGAAACTTTGGTAAATTTTATTATTTAATTTTTGTACTAAATGTTCCCCAAAATTTTCCTACTAGTAGAATTTGTTTGCTGATTTTCTTACTTTCTCTGAGAGTAGAACACAAAATGATCAATCTTCATTAAACTTTTCCTATTTAAGCAAAGTTTTAAACGAAAATTTAGTTTTGGGAATACATATTTTTTTAGTGAAAGATATTTTTAATCGCATAGTTGAAAATTATTGTATTAAAAAAATTTTACTTTTGCATTTTTATATGTAAAAGAGAAAATTTAGAAAATTCCGATTCCAAGTTCGGCCACACAGTGTGTAAATTTCCACGAAACCATTCGAGCTCTTTTTACCCCCCTCATAACTTTGCTCCTCTTGATACCAGAATGAAACTTAAAACATAAGGTCGCCCCACAGAGGTGACCTCATAGGTTAAATTTGAAAGTTCTAACGTAAAAGCTTCCCGAGATATTAAGGTGTGAAAAGTCCATATTTTAGTACATATTCACTCACTCACTCACTCACTCATCAATGTTATTGGGCACTTCCATTATAGCTAGAGAGCTGAAACTCGGTACACAGGTAGGTTTTGGTGGGAAATGAACCAGAAAAATCTGAAAACGGGCACCCTCCTCCCAGGGGGACTTTGCTGCCCCTTCTTTGTATGGACCACTTCCAGTATAGCTAGAAAGCTGAAATTTCGTACACAGTTAGGCCCTGATAAGCAATGCATATAAATATTTATACAAAAACAACTTAGAAAAAAGAAGTGAGATCCGCACAAAAACATAAATGTGAAAATAAAGAAAAGTTCATATCCAAAAAATTTCGGCCGTAAAAAGTACAATTCCATCTCATTTCTAGGCAACCTGTAAGCTTGGCAAAATTTTTTTGCCTTTCTAATATGGGAAAGAATTCTTGGAAAAATATTGCTAAGCTTAGAGGTTTTCACATTTATGTTTTTGTGCGGATCTGTATTTCGTCAGTCATTTATAAAATTAATAGACAAGATGATTTCGTGTTACACACTTTACAACCACATTATACAGCCTTATTACACAAAAACACTCCATTTGAAAGGTATTTCTGTAAAGATGTGGACAATCTATAATTCATTCAAAGTGGTTTAGTATTTTAGAAGTTATAACGCTTTAATGTTGCTACTAATTTACATATACATGCCGGCATAAACTTGAATTACACAAAATATGCATGTTTGTGAATTTGTAAATTTAAAATTTCCAAAAGAAAATTACAGTGTAACAAATTTTCTCTGCTTTGAACTGATGTCAGGGTTGGGAAATAGGTTTTAAACAATTATTTTTATGTGTATTTTATTTACAAGATATTTCGTGGCTGCTCTTTAATTTAGAATATCGACGACGTTTGTTTCGTATTTTACTACTGCAGAATGTTTTTCTTTAGATACCTAATTTTCCAACACATTAGGTTTTCTCTGCATTTGCTGCCACTAAGTAAACTTTAACCTTATTTCAATATTACTTTTAATTAAATTTTATTTTATATTATATAAGAATTTTATGCAATAGAATATTGGCATTAGATTTTGCTCCTCATGTAACACATGTGTCATTTTGCTCGCTTTTCTTTGCAACCCATGTCAAATTAAATCTAATTGAATTTTGTAGCAATTTTTGTTAACAAATTGAGTGATTTTTTTTTGCTATTTTATATTTCATTTTCGTGTTACGTGTCATGTTGTTTTTAAAACTGCTATCGTCAAAGTTAAATGTACATATAGAGCCGTTTATATACTTGCTCCAGCACAATGTGGGGTAAAATAAATGAGATGAAGAAATTTGCATTAAAAAAGTGGAAAAAATTAAGCTGTGGGAATGAAGGCAGTTACAAATCTTCTCCTTCAACTCCTGAGCACTTTTTACTACAAACAGATTTAAACACTCGTTTAATTTTATGTAACGTTAAAGATAATGTAAAACGCAACACTAATGGGAGGATGTCTTTGAGACTTTAAATGTCACAGGAAATTAAATTTACATTAGTGTTGTGAAAATAAATTTAATAAAATATTAAAAGAATAATGCCAACGTTAAAAATTTTTAAACAGAAATTATTACAAAATTTTAATAAATATAATTAGTTGAACGCCCAACTACCACAAGAATATAGACATAACTGCTAACGCCTACATGTATGCAATGAATTTCACAATTCTCTGTTTTATAAGACTTACTGCTTATTTATATGACACTTTTTTCCGAAGAATTCTTAACAATTTTTCATTTAATAGTTGTTCAAGAACAAATTTTTATCCTACAGTTTACTTAAAGACATCTAAATGTATGCATATTAAGGATTTCTCTGTTCAAATATGATTGATATCATATATACGAGTAGATTTTTAAAAAAACTATTTAATGGTTTTCATTTTTCTATCTTTTTTTGCTTTTGCTCTACGTTCCTCTCATGAATTTAAGTGGGACTTTTTATATTATTTCTCTATTACCGATACTAAAACACGTACATGTACTTTAACAAACACTATCGATTTATATAAAGAATGTGTGGTATTCAAAATCTAAATATGTAAAAATAAATTTATTTTCCCATGCAAGTGTTTGTAGGTGGCTTTGTAAGCAACCCATATGATATTACATGCAAATTTCTTTCACTTTTTTTTCTAAAGCATACCGCAAGGATATTATAGAAAAAAAGAAACGATTCAATATTTCTACAACTAGAAATTGAGATATTAAATATTTTCTTTTTTACATGTACACTAAACTTTTTACTATTAAAAAAGTAAATCTTATAACAAAAATTTACATCGAAAGGTGTAAATTGAAACGAAAGCAATAAATTTGAAAAACATGAAATACAGTTTTTCTTAATATATTTTTCTCTTTCATCATAAACGAAACCTTTTTTTTTGTTAATATTTGTTAATATTTATACAGGCTAAAGTTCGTAAATGTTTATAATCAGAGAAATATTAGGTAAACATTGTTAACATATTTCGAGCAACAAAAGAAAAATTTAATATTTATACATCCCTTTTGTAGATTTTTCAACAGCACTGGCTGAATAGAACAAACGTTGTTTTCGGTAGAAGCCACTAAATTTTTTTTTTGTTTATAGTTTTTTTTTATTTCTAAGAGAAAAATGGAAATTTAAGTTATTGCTTTTTAGTAAAATGTGAAATAACACTACCTTAAAGTAGGCAATGCATTTTACTAAGAGAATGATCTATAGCCATAATAATAAAAAGACGAGAAGTGCCATGGAGATAGATACAAACGATTTTTTGGAAAAAAAAGTTTGCGTTAAAGTAGACAATAATATCACGAATTTTTTACACAACTTTTGATTTTAATATATTTTGTGAACAATTTACTTTTAAAGAAACTTAAGTTGTGTGGCATTTTTGAAACTCTATACGGCGAAATAATATATTTCTATTTGTGTACATTTTGTTATATAAAACATCATTTAATACTTACTCGTACATTTACTATGTATTACATCATTACCTATTTTACCGAATGTCATAATGGAAATCATTTGAATTTCCCCAAAAACCATTTCTCATTAAATATTCATAACATTAAAATATTTCCGTTTCATTTTTGCTCACTTCAACAATACTTCAGCACAATTGTCTGTTAAGTATCTCTAGTCAGAAATGTTATGCAATGAAGTAGAAATTTTCGGTTGGTTTTTTTTCTTTTTGCTTTTAGCTCGTAGTTATCTTTAACTGACATGGCAAGTAAAAATTATTTTGCTTAGTATAGTAAAATTTAAATACATGAATGCCAGCCAGCCAGCCAGCCATCCAGTCTTATTTGTGAGAATATTTATGTTAGAAATAATTTTTGGAAGAGAATTTTCTTTTTTGCTTTCAGAAGCATTTAAAAGGAAACAATCAAAGTATTTAATCAAGTGGAAAATTATGTAATAGTTGAGATAAAACAATGAAAGAACAAAAGAAAAAACTATCTAGAAGATACTAAATGAAAGGTACAGCAGCATAAAAGTATGCCTGAAATTTTAACTTAATATATCACATACTAAACAAATTTAGTACAACAATTTCAATAAACAAGATAGAAAAAAAACAAAGCCTACATTAAGGCTAAGTTTCTTTATAATTGTTTAATTTGGCAGTAAATGCCTAAAAAAATTTCTTTATTAAAATTCAATTCACCTAATAAATCTTTTCTTCAGCATATTTCATTTGAAACTTTATAGTGCAAGAGCACGCTGCAGTATAAATTGGAATATCATTTGAATGAGTTTGCATAAAATTCCGATAATACTAAAATGCACAACAACAGCCTGCAACAGCCTAGTGAGTGGCACAACCATATGATGACATGCTAAATGAAGTATGATAATATTAAACAGGCAGTGCAAACATTTTGAACGCTTTTCTCTCTCTATCTCTCATTTCACCTTTATGTGTGAATGAAAAAAAACATTTGACATTATTTTAAATGGCCCTAAAAAGCAGCATGTGTTGTTCTCTCAAACTCAATATCAAGTTGAACTGCCAACCATGAGCAAAGCAAGACAGTTGTAGGGACGGACCAGTCATGCAGTGTATACTGGCAAAAAAACAATAAATAATTTATAAAATTTTCTTGTTGTATAACTAAATAGATTTTCAATTTAAGTATTTTTCTCTGTTATAAAAAAAGTTGTAGTAGTCTGCCAGCAAAAAAAAAACCAATTTAATAAAAAAAAAATTTCTTATATTATCATAGGTTGGTTTTAGAGCTTAATTTTGTCATAAATATGAAGGAAAAGACAAATATACTTTTCAAATTATCTTAAGCGTACCTTTTTATGAATACTATTTAAAAGTTTACTCGCTACTTCTCACTTATTATCTATCTCTCTCTATCGATTCCTTTTTTCTTTTTAGAAAAGAGAAATCTTGGAAATATTCCATTTTAATTTTAACGCTGCTTGAAAGTATGCTACATTAATTTCACAAAGAATTTATTAGACTTACAATTTCCCAAGTGTTTTAAGCAAATTAATAAATGTTTTTTTTCTTACACTTTTAAAGTGTGTCTAAAATGCGTGAAATGCATAATTAAAGAACTTGTTTAAGTATATGGAGCTCTTTTTTTAATTAAATTATTTTTTAATAAAATTATTTGATATTCCACAAGAAAGAAATTAAACTTTATTTGAACTACACCATTTTATTTATTTGACTTAAAAACGAAATATTTTGCTCAAGAGCACAAAATACCATCATAAGACTGTGAAAGATTTTAAAAAAATTTAACATTTTTATTCTTAGAATAAATATCTTCCTCATCAAATGGGAAAATTAAAGGGTAGTGATTTAATCCAATTAAAAAAATATATTATATAATATGTAACACATGTCTCATTCAGTAAAAATTAAACTGATAGACCTTTTTTAACATTAAATAACTTTAAAAATTAAATAAACTTCGATAAAAAATTCAAAAAATTTATTATACATCAAATTCTTATACTTTTGATCAATGCAATTGTAAAAGTTTTTGCTATTTTTTATTCAAGAATTATTTTAGCTGTCAAAACGCATTTAACGTGATAAAGGTCTTAAAATTGAATTTTTGCTGTGCCTTAAAGTATGCTTTAAATCCATATGGGTTAATACCACTCTTATAAAATTTGTCTTAGGTATTATTTCTTATCAAAAATTAGTTTACAGCTCAAACTTGTTTAATATTAAAAAGATCTAATACTATGTTCACACGAGAAGATGAAGCACTTGCTTCGCTCTCCGAAGCATGTTTATGAATCTAGCTGTTCACACCACTCATTTACTTGCTTCGATTTGATAGTTCTCTTTTTATTATTATTATTATTATTATTTAGTTTAATCTTATAAATAAATTTTAAGATTAAAAAGATGAGCATAGCTGCCAGGGCTATCAGCTCTCTTTTTAATAACAAATAAAATCTAAAATAGACAAAAAAAAATAAGTTAAAATTATTACGCATTTTTAAAAATACACAAACATATTGTTGTTTTATCTTTATAGTTTTAATTCAATTTTTCACTTTTAATTAAAGTTTTTGTTGTGTTTTTTGCATCTAGTTCAAATAAACTTCCGATAAATTACGATAAAAATTAGAGAAGACAGCAACTTTTCGTGCTTCGCAAGTAGATTCAATATGAATCTACATGCTTCGCTCTCAAAATTTTGTATGGCGAAGCATGTTGCTTCGCTCATGATTGGGGTGTTAAGCATGAATAGAGAGCGAAGCATGTTCCGTGTGAACGTAGTATAAAAGTTCCAATTCAACTTTTTCATAAAGTAAGCTTTATGATAGCTTAATATAAAAAGGCACTAATTCGTTGTTTATTATTTCAAATCGATAGATTCGATTAAGGGTCATTTATTAAAATAGGCCAACAACTTTATATGAAAGCAAAATAAATTATTGCCACGATATATGTAAAGCGTTATATAAATGTATGTATGCAAGTATGTACACACATACGAGTACATATTTCTTAAACACTTTATTTAATTTGTTTTTCCAATTTTTTCATTTTATTAGCCCTCTTATCTATCATACATAAATTTGTGGTTGTTTTATGATCACTTGCATTAATAATTCAGTAGAATTTTTATGCATGCTCATGCATGCAATATAGTTTATAGTCAGGCTGAGACCCCAACAAAAAACCCTCGCAGACACTATAAATGTAAATATTTTTATTATTTTATGAAAACATGCAACTATACGAGAGTGGTATTTAAAGCAAACATTAGCAAAATAAAATGCTTACAAACTTTGCTAAATGTGTCTGACTTTTTTTACATACTCCATCTTCTTAAGCAAACTTAATTCCCTTGAACGCTGCAAGAATAAAACTTTAAGCTTGCGTGTTTATTCCTTTATATCGGTTTATAGTACAATACTTAGACGTACTCGTTAACTCTTTGATGGTCTACTAAAATTACCTAACAGTTTGTGGTAGTTAACAGTTACATATTAAATGTATACAGTGTTGGCAGCCCCTTTAACTACATTCATATGTACTACATATATGCACGTGCCTATATGTAATAACTTTCAGAGAATATTTTGTGTCTTTGTTATCTTAATAAGACCATTTGTCTGTCCGACTTTACTAAAGTAAGCAGCTAAGGCAATTAATTCAAATAATTTGCGAGATTCTTGTATTATATAATATCAGCAGCAGCAGCAGCAGGAGGAGCACTAACAAATAAAAAGCACAAATAATAGCATGACTAAACATATCGTAAAGTAAGAAGAAAAGTGTTGTAAGGACACACCTATTTAAAAATAGTGTGGTAGAAATTTCAGGGAAATAAAACCACCTGTGCATTATTTCATGATTTTATATACATATTTTATAGTTGAAATATTGTACTTGGGCAAATTTGCTCAATAACATTATTTTTATATAAAATTACTTAAAAACTTGAGTAATTTCTAGTAAATTTTGTTTTTCCCAAAAGTATGCTTTAAATACCAAGTATTTACATTTTGCCCTAAATGTATACTCTGAATTGTTTAAATTTACAAGTATTGTGGCTAGTTCCCACTTCTTCTTCACCTTATTACAAAAGAAAATCCTCTTTAATAAAATTGCCTTAAAATATGCTTTACTTTCTTGTGCACTAAGTCTGCCTAACGCCATGTCTTTTCCCATTATTTTATTTTATTTTTTTTTGCCAAGTAATCTTATAAATTAATTAAAAGAAACTGTTAAGTAACTAAAAATAAAAGTTTAATGTCGAAAAGAAAAAGCTGAATTTAGTACTCTTCTGCTCTCTGCATTCAATTAACAAATGTTTCTTTTAAACTAAAGCAATTTAATTAATGTTTTTCGCAAATAATTTTTCTGACAAAAATTATGCAGTATATTTTACTTAACCTTTTTTTTAGCCTTACACTTTAATTTGATTTTATAAAATTAATTATTGTTTCTCTTGCTGCAATAAGAGTCTGTATGAGTGTGTAAATTGGTTAGAGTGTTAACATACATAAGTATTAATGAGTCTTAATAACTAAAGGGCCTGTAAATCACTTACATACATACTTTTCAGCAATTTCTTTATCTATTCTTTGCACAAGTTGCTTTTTTCCTACTCTCCCAACTCACATTTATTATCAGTGAGTGGATGAGTGGCATTTAGTTATTGATCGTTATGCGGTTTATATAATTTACTGTGTTTCTTTTTTATCCTTTCTGCAGATATTTTGTTTACTCTGCTGGCTTTTAACTTATTAGTTTGACTATTGACTTTTAAGTTAATCTGCAGCCATTAACTATGAAATGTGTAGCACAAACAAGAGATGGTACTAAATGGCTTTAAACATGAAAATAAATGAACAAATCATCATTGAATTGAAAAAATAAAATGAAGGTTAACTATCAAATCTAATTGCGACTGTAAACTTGTAACCCCAAATTATAATGCTGAAAATATATTAAAAATTTCGTAATTCCAATAAAAAAAACAGAATATGAGACTTAAGACCACTTATCTCTCGGCGTGTTGGAAAAAAGCAAGATCTTCTACTCGATAGTATTTATTTAAAATCTTCAGATGTGTCTCCACTTTTTTCATGTGACTGACATTCTATTACTTTCCACAGTTTTGTATTAATTGCCTTAGAGTAAAGAAACACATGTTTATTGTTTTACCTAAAATCAATTCTTACTTTTTCTATAGTTAATTAACACAAGTTTAATTTATTGCTTCATGTTCTTTTATACTTAAACACATACTTTTTGCACTCGCATTTATGTTTGTTTTCATCCGACCGTTTGATACAAATTTTAAATTGGATTATTTGTTTATTCGATTTTAATGCGATTTTGCAAAATTTGTTTGCAGTTTGTTTTTTTTTTTTTTTTGTTTTTGTTTTACTTTAGCTAATGCCGTTTTCAATTTCTCTATTCATTTCCGGTTGCCCTCTTTTTTCTATTTTATTCTTCTTGTTCTTCTCTAAGTATTTTTCTTTGAGAGAATGTAAAAATAAAAACATTAAAGAAATATTGATTGAATAGTTCTTGTTTTTATATGTATGATATAAGGCTTTTTATGCAGCTGACAAATAGGCTACAAATATAACTGAACCTGATTAAATAAAAAAACGAAATTAAATTTGCTTTTATGTTGAACTGAATTTCAAAAGAAATAAATAATTAAAAGCGCATTTTAAATTCATTGTTAACACAATTAAGTTAAGTAAACTTTGGACCGCAAAAGTATACTTTCGATTTTTGCGAAAAAAAAAATAGCTGCATCACTTGATTACAGAATAATTATGTTTTTACCACTTTGGACAACTTAGCCGATTTTAATTACTGAATTGTCAAGCGATTTGCTGATTGTGGTCTGAGGGTTTTAGGCTATGTTTGTCTCTTTTAAGATTAAACTTCCAGTAGCCTAACTTTAGGAGATGAAAATGGAAATTCATATTAAAAAGCATAAAGGCTCCGTTAGCCGAGCGCTGCTCTACCGTACCCGTACTGCACCGTACTGTTAGCCCGTTGGTGTACTTATAGAATATTTAAAAACGTGTTTGACTATACATAAACAAAACAGAATTACCCAACAAACCAAAACGATTTAGAAATCCCTTGTAACAAGGGCTGCCTTCCTAAACGTCTTTATGCATTTGTCATTTGGTTTATTTAAAAATAACATATTTACTATAGACATATATAATTTACTTTTCTTTATTTAATTAAATAAATTTATTCTTGTTTTACAAACTTTCTATATTTCTATAGGTCCATTTGCACTCAGGCTACGCACACTCTTTTTCTTTTTTAAATAACTTTTGAACTATTTACTCTTTCCGGTAACAAAAAAAGAACACAAAACTATGGGATGACTCATTTGCGAATATATGTGTTAAATTGTTATATAAACAATTAAGTGTATAAAAATTGTAAAGTATTTGAAAACTGCATTTTGTATATAAAAAGTTTATAAATATCATGCTTATTAAAAGTTCTAGTAAATCTGTTATAAGTTTATTATACGAGTTACATTTTGCTTATAAAATGGTTTGCTGGGTAGTATATATAAAATAAATAAATAATTTATGAAAAATTAACAGCTGTTTACAACACAGTGATGGGCATTAAAAATTTCCAAATTGCTACTGTTGTGAAGAAAAAGTACCTAAGATATATAAATGGTATAAAAATGTACATACATGTATGTATATATATGTATATGAAATATTTTGCATACTAAACTTTTGAGACAAATATTACATTTTCGTTTACCATTAAGTTGCTAGCGAATGCGCAACTTTAAACTCGCCTTCTGCATAACTACTTTTTTTGAGTTATGACTCTATTGCAGCAAAGGCTCGATATGTGCATACATAAAAAATGTTTTTGCAGCCGTTGAATTATTTATTGGTTTATTTTATACATCTAAGCATGTACATATATATACATATATGTATGTACATACATGTTTATGCAGTTACATGTATATGTACACATATTATTTTCAGTTTTTCAATCATAGTTTACAGATATCATTATAAAATAGTACCAAAAAAAAGAGCGAAAATACCCCCTTAGTATAAAACAAATTAACAGCCCATCACTGGCTTACAAATGTCACGTAACGTTCAAATGAAATTCTATTTTATACAGATTGAGAAGTTCCATCAACGTGACATTTAAATTCGGTAACCATTTGCATTGTTTTCAAATAGTAAAACGGATCAGCTGTTTCGTTAGGGGACGTGGACGTTCGGCTAATTCTACCTTAATTCTACCTTAACACACGATTCTAACGACACATAATAAAATAAAAAGTCATGGACTATAAATTTTAAAATCGGTAAAAGTTATCTTGATGGAAGTCTTATGAAAATGCATAGGAATCAAATTTTGACGATATAAAAAATATCAAAATTGAAGCAAATCATTAGTCAACCTGAATCTAAAACAAGCAAATATTTTCTTTGTTACTTTTAAAAATTGGCAATTTAAGAAAATATTCATTCGTCTAAAACCGTCTTAAGGTATTTTAAATTAAAGTTATGCAATTTCTTTAAATCCAACCATCAACCATCAATTTCTTTAAATTTTTATATATTCCTTTTCTCTGTCGTTTAGTATGCAACACAACAACTGTACACAAATAATATTTACATGTATGCACATACAAACATACATAAAAGTACATGTGCATTAGATATATATAAATGTAGATGTTTTGTCTTCTTACTGTTGTGCATACAGGAAACAGGAAATAAACTTCGCTTGTTTCTTTAACTACATAATACTACAGCAATTGCAGTATTTTGGCTTTTTATACGATTTATTTAAAAATTTCTGACTCATTGTTGTACTTTTTTACTGCTATTTTTCTACAAGACAATAAAACATGCCATGTAATGCCGACTTTTATTTATATCTTTTGCTAGTTCAGTGTTGCAGTATATATTAACAATTTTTTATACATCTTTTCGGTACTTCGTCATACAACTGAAAAATTTTTATTTTATACTTTGTAACAGTTGAAATAAACATTTGTGTATAGGTCAGAGGTCAATGATTGTATTGCTTAGCAACCAAGTGCATAAATATATTCTGCAGTAAAAATTAAAATTTCTATTTATCATGAAGGATAATCGTGTGTTAATATTAAATACATTCGAGTACTGGCAAATTAAGTTTAATTCAAGTAAATAGAAAAAAATGTATGTGTAATTAAGGAAATAATGGCTATTTTGCAATTATATTTTTTTAAATTGTTTGACTGAAAATTTTTGCCTAAAATTATGCAAAGTTTTAGAGCTTCATTTTTGCCCAATAATATGCACTTATTCTTAACGAACATTCAATAAATGTCTTTTCAATTTACTTATTAAGAAATTATTTTACTAAAAAAAGACAAAATTTTCAAAAAAAAGATGAAGCAAGAAAATCGAAAAGTTTTCAAATGTTCAACAGTTTAAACTATTTTTGATCATGCAAATTTGCACAAGAATTGCAATCGCGTTCAAAAGACCTACTTAGCACTTAGTGATATGCAGTATGACACTAATGAACACTGATGATGGTTGCGTGATAACTTACCAGAACAACGTTGTTGTGTTCTGTCTTTCTATGTTGAAATCTCAATTGGTTTCTTGAAATATGAAAAACGTGCAAATTATTCTGAATATAACTTTGCAACCTTCAGCAAATTAAAAAAAATCAAAATTTATGTTTTTTAATTACCAAATTTTATCAAAATATTTTCTGTTTTAGCAAAAACGTTTCCGGAAAAATTCTCTGTCAATTAAATATAGAAATTGTACAAAAAAAACAAATTTTTAAAATTTTAGTTTTAATTTTCTATTTGCTCTTCTCTATTTTGTGTGTCTTAATATCGATTATCTCTTGCCAGAAAATATCTATTCAATACAATGCGATTAATTCAACCTTGAGAAACAACTACTTGCAAATAATGCCTTTATTTATAAATAAAACAAAATAGAATATAAATTAAAACAAAGCAAATACCTTAAAAGAACATAGTTTTTCCATTTTTTCTAAAAACCAGCTGTGTTACGCCTAAAAATATGCTTTAATTTTGGCAAATATTAAGAATTTAATTGCGCTATAGTATTCTTAGATACTATGGCAGATATTTCTCATTTATCTATAATAATTTGTCATGGAAAAGAAATGATTAAAAATTGTTGATAATCTAATTAAAAAATTCAAATTAAAAATATGTTGAGCTTTTCCGATGATTTCCTAACAAATTTGTTAGATAATTAATTGCAGGCGCTTGCTATACAGATAGCTTATCGATACAATTTCTTTACACAATTTATAACAAATATCTAATAAAAATTAACATGTTTCTTTTGCCTTCTTATTTTTTCTATGTCATTTTTTTTTCTTAAATCATTATTTTGTCACTAATTTCCTGTGAACTTTTCGTTTTACCACAAAGTGTCGTTAACAGCAGGTGCTTTCTTTTGGATATTTTTAAGGTTGATGTCATTTTATCATGATTGTCACATTAAAGGCAGAACAACAACCAAAACAGGGTTAAAATGTCAAAAGTTTTTTTTTAGTTTATTTTGGGACTAAAGAAAAAAATAAATTGAAAAGGTTTCTTAATAATCAGTAAGTGGAAAAATTACAAAATATATGTAGAACAAAGAAAATTAGTTTTTTTCCTCCTCCTGAAAGTATTCTTTGTTAGATATTTTGTTTTTTGTTATTAAAAAAATGCTTATTTTACTGTTAAGAGTATAAAACAGTTTTGGACAAGCTTTGAAATTTATAAAATTCAAATTCATCTATTCTTTTGATGTTGACTTTTATCTTTTGCAAGAAAGTCTTTTACTTTTTCAATTAATAATTTGCTCTTTCGTCTGCTATACTTATTTTAGCATTTTTACTCTTTATTTTCTCTTTCAACTTTCATTAACATTTCAATTAACTTTATTTTACAACTTAATTTGAATTTTTACAAGTTAGCAATAATGAATAGTAAATTATGGAAAATTATCTTGTACCACATACACTTTGACAGGAATACATTCATACAAATGTCTTTATGATTATTAAGCACATGTCGTATGTCATGTATTATATTTCCATTTAGAGGCAAATTGTATTGACTAAAACACTTAAATATTTAATAAAAGTTTTATACACAAGTTACAAATACCTGTTATCTATCTATTGTGAAGTATTAAATATTAACATATTGCTCCTTCAAACTTCAATTTTTACAATATGTACATATAATTATAAGAAAATATATGTCTTATGTCGTTTATGATGATTGTTTAAATAATACACCACTGCATAAGCGGACGGAAGGACAGATATACGACCATCTATTAATCATTTTCGTTTCATCTAAGAACTCAGAATAAATATAAATACAGATATTCATAATTTATTCTGTCTCATATGAATATTGTAAAAATTACAAACAAAGTGAAGTTATGAAAATACTTGTCCTAATTATTATCATTACCGCCCTCAAAATTTCATGTATAGTTGTGGTTAAAAGCCAATAAAACCATAAAAATCCAACAACATTTAAAGCTACAAAAAAATCAAATACCAAAAAGATACGTTCTTCACACATACTAAATTAAATACAAATTAAGTTTCAAATTACACTCTCCACGAAACCGAAGAAAAAATTATAAAAAAAACTACTAACTTATTGTGAATGGCATAAAAACACACCCACACACCCACACACACATACAGGCTATTAAATTTACCTGCTGGTTTTAAGGTTGGGGTTAAGTCACCAATACTATCGCATAGTACTGAACACTACCACTATTTTGAGGTAAAGTAAAAAACCTGTTATAAAATTGCTCAACCCTACAAACAACTAACATGCAAGCAATTCTGGCTCAATTTCCTTTTAAACAGCGAGAGAAGGGAGGAAATATTCATTCTATTGTTTTGTTTTAAACGTAACTGTATATTGTTTTTTTTGTTTCCTCTCTCACTATTGTTAAATTTTATAGTTTTGGATATTTTTTTCATAGACCAAAAAAAAAATCATAATTTTCAGTGCTAATTATGTGTTACTATAACGAAAGGATATTATTATCCTCTTGTTTTATTAAGGTGTTGCCAATTATTTTTAAATTTCTACTAATACATACAAACATATCCTTAGTTAATTTTTTTTTTGATAATAAATTGCTGCAAGTCTGTGTTTAGCTACATTGTAAACTTCCTATGTAGACATAAAGCAATTAATATCAAATATCCGTTATATAATTTTTTCTTACTCAAATTATTGTTTAATAAAACGGTGTGAGATTTTGTTCAACTGTAGACAAAATAAAAGTAAAATTATGAAACTTTCTTAATTGTATTGCTTACATTAATTGAAGTTTTTCTAATTTTACACATTTGAAATTGAAAATAATATAGATATACAAAAAATGTATTTCTTGTACTGTTCGTATTGCCTAAATTAAGGGGTTAAGATTTTGTTATTTGACACATTTTATTATGAAAATAAAGATTTATAAAAAATTGTAAGATAATGTATTGTCTACATTAAGGCGTCCAGAAAAAATTTTAAGAGGAATGAACCAAAATTAGGGTTTTGTTATTGCACACATTATATTATGAAAATAATGATTTATAAAAAATTTGTAAAATTCAATAAGTATATGTATTGCCAACATTAAGGCGTCTAGAAAAAATTTTAAGAAGAATGAACCAAAATTATGAGAGTATATGTATTGCCTACTATAAGGCGTCTAGGAAAAATTTTAAGAGGAATAAACGAAAATTATGGTTTTGTTATTTTACACATTTTATTATGAAAATGATCTATTTATAATTTCACACATCAGTTGAATTCCTGTGTTTAAATTTTATTAAAAAAAACTTTTGGTGTAGAGTGTAAAAAGTTTTTGACAAAGTTATATAATAAAATTGCGTTTTTGTTTCTATCTTTCGTGAGTTTTATCACTTTCAAAAATTTTATTAAATATAATATAACTTTATTTTCTTCTTTTTATACCTGCATTACATTTTAACCCGATTACAGAAGTAAAATTGTAATTATTTTCATAACCTTTGCGTGTTTTTAACATTTGCTGTAATAAATTTCTAGTAGATTGAAGAAGAGACTGAAGTAAATTAAAAAAATTTTGTGTTAAATTTAATGAAAACATTTGTTGGTAACAACAAGACACACACAAACACTCAATTTGATTGATAGTTTGTTATAAACGAACCTATGAGAAACTGCCTTAATTTTTTTGTAAAACTCATGTAAAAATATTAAACAATCAAGATGACACAAACAGTCGCAGAGATGACTTAAGAAAAACTGATAACGAAGAATGCTTAAGGCACGAAAATATTTATTATATGGAAACACTAAAGAAAATTTATTTAGTTCAATGTGGTGCGGGCGGTAGTGATTGCTTTGACAAATAAATTATATCTTCAAGAGCTTTTATTTAAATAATTTCTAGTGTATTCTTCCATTTTTTTTTTTAGCCCGTCTGTAGGGTTTTGAAAAATTCGTGCACAGTAAGCATAAAATAAATTTTCTTCTTATGCTACTTATAATCCACATTTGAGGGGGGGTCTATATCAACGAGCTCAACGACAAGTGTTTTGCTTGGCTTTTAATAGAAAATATGTAAAAAAATTCTTATAAAAAATGCAATATTTTCTATTATCAATATCCATACATGTAATGGCATTATGATAAAATAACAATAGAAATTTTTATCTGATTTCAATAAAAATTGTTTAGTATAAATAAATAAAATACAGCAAAATGAAATGAAATTTATAGGCAAAAAAAAAAAAAAACAGTGAAGTCTTTCAATAAAGAGAGAGCAGGGCGGCCGAGGAAAATCAGTGTTAGCAAATGGATTTTTAGCAGAAACATTTTCAACAGTTTTAACTGTCTGGCTTTTGCTTTGAGGCATAAATAATTTAATATGAATGTATGAATGTATTTATGTATGTATGTATGTATATATCTATGTATGTGCTTATAGCAGCATACCAACGTTACATCGAACGTTTGTGTGGTTTTATTTAGAATTTTCTGTTGCTGCCAAAAAAAGGGAAAAAAATATGTGCAACAAAATCCTCTATTCATATATTTGCTCTTAAGCTCTTAAAATTATGCTATAAAATTGTTATTGTTGATAATGTACCACAACCAGAAAAGGGCGTAAAAATTTTGTTGAAAAAATTACATAAAATTATGAAATATTTTTCATTCACTTTTGTTTGCTTTGATTATACAACATATTTTATAAGCTTTTTATTTAATGAAAATCCTAATGATGGTTTTCAATTCATTTTTGGTGGTTGTCGCGAATTATGTGGTAAAAATTTTTTTTCATATTTTATAAATGAATTAAAAATATACTTTTGTGTTGGTTATATAAAAAACAAATTTACAAAAATGCCAAACTTAAATAAAAAGAAAGTGTTTATAAAAAATGTTTAATCTTATTAAGTTGAATTGTTATTTTGAAAAGATTTAGTGATAAATTAAATTGTTTATATCAAAATGAAAATTGTAAAATTCAACAAAATATTAAAAAAAATTAAAATATGCTGCATAATTTGTGGCTAAAACCATTTTTCACAATTTCATTTTGATAAAAAAATTTATTTATTTTGCAAAAGGAAATTTTTTGAAAAACGTAAGAAAAAAATAAAATGGTTCCTTTACAAAAAGTACTTTTCTTTGTAACTTATTACTTAAAGTTTAATTAACTGCTAAAAACCATGATGTAATTAAAATTATTCGTGATGATGGCAAAAACCACTGCAGTTTCAAAAATAATCACAATAATTAATAACTTTAATTTATACTCTTTAAATAATTAATTTGTTATTTAAACCTCAATCAATCTACATATTTAATTAAATTTATAACTATAGTTTTTCTATAATTTCTCATATAGCCTTTAAGTATCCCACCCTAATTTATATATTGCACATTTTTGCACTGGCTATAATTTTAATTCATTTTCATAATAATTTAAACAGTGTTAAGCAGATATTAAGCCACCACCACCACATACGGTTTTATCAGGTTTGGAATATTTTAATTAAAATATCAAACTTAAAAAAATTGCTTAAAAATTCTCGTTTATTAAAAACCAATTATCTGGGAGTGTTTATATGACTAAATAAAATATAATTGCATTTATACGGTTATTACTGGATTTTCAATCAAAAAGTTGTGGAAGAATATAAAAAAGCATAAATAAATATTAATTTGTGTATTGAGTAGTTTTTTTTAATTATAAATTTATTAGCCAGTCAGCCTGAAACTCTGCTGCTATACAATCATTGACGAAATAATGGATTTATAGTTTCATTATTCAATCAAATGAAATGCAAAAAAAAAAAAAAACGACGGAAAAAGGAGAACACGATTGGCAAACACACATGAAAAATACAAACATTGTTAAATAAACATGTTTCAAGCAGGAAATCACTTACAGCATGCATCAGCAGCAATTGCCAACATGTTTGGCATACTTTTAGGGGCGGCGTTATGGCTCAAGCAGAAGACTAATAAAACAGAATGCAAGCAATACACGTTGCAATGTGTGTTTAAATAAAAAACGATGATTACTTTTTCCGTTAAAGGTAAATATTGTTTTTGTTGGTACCACGATTCAAGAGTACTACTGTTTGTTTGCCTCTGTATTACCTGAGATATGAAGGGGGGATCATTGTTTTGTCATTATAAAACATCATACAGAATGTTGAACAGAAAACAAACAAAAGCTGTTGTTATAAATTCATAAGCAATTATTTGAATTAATGAAGTATTCCTCAATAACAGACAGCAGAATTTTGTGTGCGAGAGTGTGTTGTATTTCCAAAGCTTAATTGTTGTCATTGATTGCTTTGGCTGTTGAAGTAGACTTAAGAACAAAGCTTGTTTACTACTTAATCAAAGTCAAAGATGCTGTTTATTTTATGATAATGCGCAAATTAATTTCTTGAAGTTTTTGTGTTAAGGAAATTTATGTAAATATAATAGGAGATTTATTCAGAAATCGTAAGAAAAGTCTTTGCAATTGATGTAGAAAAGAAAAAAATTACAAAAAAATGGGTTTGCTTACGAACTTCACCGGCCTAAGGTATACCAGCCTTGAACCATATTTAGTGTGCTCTGGCCTGCATCTACTGGCGAAATTGTTTCACATAAAAATATTTTTCTATATTCTTTCGAATATTTTTTTCGAATTTTTCCTAAAAGGATTTGTTGTCTAAATAAAAATGACACAGGCCATGTACGTATGTACTTATGTATGTCATAAGATCACTTGAGAACGGCTCAATCGATTTGTCTGTTTTTTTTTTTTTTTAATTAGGACCAGCACTCAGGGGATGATCCCTACGTATGCAGTGCATTGTGCCGGAACTCAGGGAGTGGGATAGGTTAGAGAAAATAGACGTTGAAAATTTATAAGACTTAACTCTTTTACAACTCTGCTTTGCGCGTTATGTTCATTTTTATAGCAGTGTTGAGGCGCCTCCGGTGTTAAGTAGGCTCATTAACTTTGTTAAGCTGTATTGGCAGGCATTTTATTGATTGTTTTACTTCGCCGATGTTTGTGCTAACCGACGAAGGAGGGCGATGTTGTGTACATTAGCTTGGAACAGCATCAATTGCTGTCGGGAACAGTTTTTTAGTGACCAGTGCTATGCCTTCATCACTTAAATAGTCCAATAACAATTAATACAATGTCTCCCTAATGTACATTCGAGAAATTAATGATGTTGATTGACTTGCTCTGGCCAGGATTTGAACCCAGGCCCCAAGTCATTATTTACTTAGTAGTTAACGCGCTAACCACTTCAGCCACCACCACCCTAATTTTTATTCGGAGTAGGTTGGTATGAAAAACAAATTAAAAAATCGGGTACACCCCATACAAATAAAAATTTATTTATCCAACCTGGAGAGCTGTAGTACTTAAGAGTCCTCAAATTAGCTGTAGTCTAGTTGTCATCAGGAAGACTGGTGGGCCAGCCCACAAAATAAATTTTCTTACAGAATTTGCGAAGTTAAGCAGAAACTTAGCGAGAGAGGCCAACATTTTTTTTGTAGGTTTGAAATTTTTAGAAGAAAGTTTGAATTTTTTGTGTGTTAATTTGTAACATTGCAATATAAAATAAAAATAAATAAACCTTTGAGTATCTTCAGTGCCAATCAGATAGTTTTGTATAAAAAGTAAGTTGTGATGATCTCAAATTTATATTTTAAAAAATATTTTTTTTCTACCACTAAATTTAACATTCTTTATTTACCATTTAGTTGAAACGATGCACTTTGCTACTTGAACTTATTCTAAATCTATTAAGCATACTTTACGGCATATGTGACAGAGTAAACAAAATATTTGCTATTTATACTACATACCAGTAGCAATAGTAGTATCAGTAGTAGTAGCAGTAGTAGTTTAGCACGAATGTCCAGTTTAAAGAGGAAAAAACTGCACCGAACTTTCAAGCTCTTGTCACGTATTTTGTATTACGTATTTCATGATATTTTCTGTAAGACCTTAAGGTTATTTGTTCACCATTTCAAAAGTAACAAAAAGAGAGTCAGCAGAGTAAAAATCATACGTTATTTGTATGTACGAGTACAACGAATCCAACAACATTCGCCTTTCTAATTGTATATACTAAATGCTGCATTGAAATACCAAAAAATGTAAATGTTTAAAGAAAAAGAAATAAACATTTTTATTTCATTTTGAGGGCTTAGCACGAAACATTTTCTATACGGGTAAATATTTGTACATTAAATGGCACAACGAACAGTATTTAAACACGTAAACTGCATGATGTTTAATTTTTTTCTTTTTTTTTTTCGTTTTGTTTGCTGCTTTTAATATTGATATAAAAAAACCAAAAAATTTTCGTGATATTTTTGAAACAAAGTTATTTGAACAAAAAGCCAATTAGTATAACATTTGCATGCCAACAAGATATATTTTCTGTTTGTATCACTTCATTTTTAGGTTTCAGAAATTTTCAAACAAAGATATTATCTTTTATTCATAGCGTTAATTAAAAAAAAAAAAAGCAAAAGTTTTCGAATAAAATTTGCATACCAATAAAAGAAAATGCTTAAAAATGCTCCCAAAAGTATGCTGTTTGATTTATATTTATGTACACAGCCTACAAATATGCCATAAGTTTCTTAAGTTTTGTTAGTTAAAGTCTGTAGAACTGTTTTCTCTCCGCACATTTTAACTGCTGCTTTTTCTTATTGCTTGTAAAATATATTTTTATATTTTTTCATTGCCTATATTTCATTCATTGTACTTTAAAAATATTCTGCTGAATTTTACTTTTATTCTTCTGTCAAGTTTGTTGTAACAAAATTTTAAATTATCTCAAAAATTAATTGCATTTAGCTTTAGTAGACAATTAACTACCAGAAAGAAAGAAAATAATCATAACCAATCACAACTCACAAAAACAAAGAAATTGAGATAAAAACTGTAATTATAAAAATTTTCAAAAAAACCAAACAAAAAAAAAAAAGAAGGAAAAAACACACAACAAATAGATTAAAATCGCACAATTTGACGCTGGTAGCAACACAATAAATAGAAATAATTACAAAAAACTATTCAAAAAGAAGACAGACTATAACCGTTTATTAAATCAAAAATAAAAGCATAATGATCGTATTTGAAATTGTTGCACGGCTCTTGCTTCAATAAAATCTTGTAATCGATAGAATTGAGTTATTTAAAATTTTTCAATTTATTTTTTCAAAGAATTTTTATTTGAATTCTAAATAAATTTATGAAAACCACATTATTTGATTGCTTTCTTCTTCATCTTCTTCTTCTTTCCCTTAATGTCATACTGTGAGCTTCAAGCAATTATTGACCAATTATCACGGGCCGTTGTTTTACTTATTGAAGTCAAAAATAAAAAGAAAAGAAATAAAATAAATACACAAAAAGCCAGCCGCAAGAAGCATTGAAAATATAGCGGCGATACTTTAACGCCTTGCTATGTAATAAATATAACAAGAGAAACAAAAATACAAAAACAAAAAAAAACGCAAAACGTAACGCTTGAATAATTAATGTCGCGTGCTGCTTGTATTGTGGTTGTTAATACTCTCCAGGCAGCTGACGAGTCATCAGCAACTGCATAAAAAGCACAACTTTGCTATTTATATTTTTTATAACTTATTTTCTATTACTTTGGTTTTTTTTATTGC
Organism: Lypha dubia; assembly: GCA_947311025.1. NCBI lineage: Eukaryota > Metazoa > Arthropoda > Insecta > Diptera > Tachinidae > Lypha > Lypha dubia. The sequence goes on along the minus strand of OX371262.1, from coordinate 2,612,799 downwards.
AGAAAAAAAACCAAGTTATGATTTTGTAGTTGTTGCTTTAAAGCCACTAAAACGTTTCTCTTGGTAAATGGTCATAATTTACTCTACAAAATATTTTCTAGCATTTCAAGTGTAACATTGAACTACATTGCAAAAAGCTAAGAAGCTAAAAGAACTGTTCTATAAAATATTATATAACTTTCAAGTTTAAATTAATTAATTAATTAAAAATAAAAATCAGTGTCTTGAAAAATTAACAACCTAAAGATTTCATTTAAAAGAAAGAAATTTTTTCAAAATTTTATTCTTAATCATGTAACGAAACAGGTTAATTTTAGAAAAAAATTTTAACTTCTTAAATTCTTATTACGGACTACAACTCAACTTTTAATCGGAAGTTCACTAAGAAGTCTTCGATATTATTATTTACAACAAAATTGGTTCTAAATCATAAGATGAAAATTTTATGAAAATCTATAGATTCCCCCAGGGGGTATTGTGTAGTGTTGTAGCACTACTATTCTTTATAGTTCAAATCACTCAAATATCGAATAATAGCACATGCTTTATGCTAACTTACTCCTAACATTTCTATTTGTTTCGTTACATTTTTTTAAATTTAATGAGATATTGCCCCTTATAGTATGCAACAAGAATTAGTCAAATTTAATTTCAAAATATTCTAGCAAAATAATTGCAGTAGATAATTTAAATGATTTTGTTTTTAAAATATCTCTATCTCTCTCTCTCTCTCAACCTTACTATCTTTTCGCTCTCTCACTTGATGCGTATTTGAAAGTGATTTGATTAGTGGCTCAAGTTTATAATACAAATTCGTCTGTATCACTTACCTTTCAACAAATGTTGCAGAATATTATCTTTATGCTCCTCAGAGTGCGGTTCACCCAAAATGATAAGCAAATAACAGCCGGTTAAAGGACTTGGTGGTCCAACCATGCCACCAACCAAACTGGAGGGGCCACCACCATCCGAACATGCGGTGTTCAAAGGTGCACGACCGCCAGCCTCAGAAGGTGGTACAGAGCTGGCACCGGCATCAGTACCAGCATCATCACCAGCCATTGTAGAACAAGAAATAGCCGATTCCACAGCCCTTAAAGTAGCAGTAGTTCCAGTATCACCACCAGAACCAGCAGCATCACCATTAACACCGCCACCATCAGCAGCAGCCGCAGTAGAGGCGTCACCGGTCGCCCCTACACCATTCAAAACTGCTGCAGCCAAGCCATTGAATCCAGGAGTTTCTTCACTATCAGCCTGGCCATTTAGGGTGCCATTAGCAGCAGCACCATTCATTTTTTCCAAATCACTCATCACAGTTAGTTTTTCTCCCCCACTTCTTTTATAACTTTTATTTTACTTTTCTTGGAAATTTGTTGGAAACTAATAATTTAAATGGAAATATTTATTTTTTACAGGAACCTTTCTTAAGTTTCTTTCTGAGAATTTTTTGATTTATTTTTCGTATTCTTTCTTAAGAATTGTAAAACTTTTTGAAAATTCTACAATTCTGGTTAAAAATAATTTCTATGAAATTTTTTTGCTTGCTTTTCAAGTACTAAATAAATAATTTTTTTGTATTATTTTTTATGTTGAAATCTTGCCAATCCAATATTTCAAACCATATCAGTCTTAAAGTTGTTTTTGTTTTATATTTTCAATTTAAAAAAATTTGCAGAAAAATTTGTACACACTTAAGAAAATTAGATTTTCTTCTAAGCAATTGTTATGGAAATTAGTTTATCTTGTAGTTGTGGTTGCTGTTATTTTGTTTATATCAAACCAAAATGAATTTTTCTTATTCAAAAAATTTTTAAACTCTTCTTTTCTGGTGTTGTATGATCGATCTGTAGCAAATTGTAATGCAGACTGTTAAACACGCTGCTTGCTACAAAATGTTGCACTTCAAAATCACTCACACTTCGTTTCTACACTTGACTAGACTCTGCTGTTGTCGGTCGGTTTTTCTTTTTTTTTTTTTTGTTTGTTTAATTTTAACGTCGTCTTCGTCGCTGTTGACGTTGTTGAAGACTTTTCTTTATAATTCTTGGTTGTTGTTGTTGTTTCTTCCCCTTGGATTTTCCACAGGGGAGTTTTCTTTGCTCAATTTGTGAATTTTGTCTTCTTGGCTTTTTCTAGCCAAGAGATTTTATGCAAATAATTTTTATTTTGCCGTTCTTAAGGAGTTTATTAGTGTTTTTTGTTTGTTTTTCTCCTTGTTTTATTTTTATATTTTATTTAATTTTTTCAGTGAGTGTTTGTTTTAATTATTCAACTGTTTTTTTTTTTTATTTAGAGTTTTTGTTGTAAATGGCGTGATTTTTCCTTTTTTTGGTTTTATAATTAATTTAATATTTGGTTTTAGTTTAGTATATATATTTTTTGGACTTCTTAGGCTCTAATATTCTGAATAATATTTAAAATTAATTTTTGGTTTTAATTTTCATTTCATATAATTTTAAAATTAATTTTAAAGTTTTCTGTTTTGCTTTGGTTTGGTTTTGGTTGTTTTATTATTTTATAATAATTGATGTTAAATTATTTTGCTGCTGGCTTTGAATCAAAATCCTTTAGGTTGCTTTTAAAAGTACTGGCTGCTAAAGTTCATTTAAAATTTGTATATCTGCAAATAGAATTTGGAAGAATTATGAAATGTTAGTTTGGAGTAGTATTTATATGCTTAGAAAAATAAAAACTAAAAAGTTTAAAGGATAGAACAGTTTTAACCCATGACAAGTATGATTTGTCACCAACATTAGTTGCACACTTTTAAGCTGTTTACATCATTTCTGTTCTAGAATTTTAGGGAAAAAATAACATTTATAGTTATAAGTAATACTGAAAAGGTCTTTTAAGGAGGAACTTAAGTTCCCCCGCCCCACCCTATACAACACTCAAGCAGCAAAGAATTCAATTAATTAATTCACTACTTTAATTTAATTAAAATTTGAACTTTCAAACTTACCTATGATGGTTGTACATTGTTAGTCATTCTCATGAAGACTACAAAAAAACTTTTGTAACATTTCCTTTGATTTCATATGGAATATGCTAAATGTGGCGTGACAATAAAATGAAATTTTAATAAAAAAAAATCTTTTTAAACTTTCTGCACCATAATTTTACTTTCAACCCTGCTGGCAAATTTAAAAAAGAGAATTTTTATTTGGCAAAGCCAATACATGTTTAGTAACACACGATAACTGTCTGTTAAAATAGAAAAGCAAAATTATTTACAAGGCTCCAAAAATGCTTAAATTTCTAAAGCAAACGACGCCAACTGTAGACTCTGCATGAAACAATACTTGTGCATGCAGTCTTTTCGTTTGTAGTTGTTGACATCTACGCACATACACTCACTTTCACTTTATATAACAGCCAGGCATGGAAATTTTAGTAAGCATTTGATGAGAATATTCATAGAAACTGCAAGCAACCTGATTATATTTGACAATCTCTAATTGCCAAAGACGTCAAAAGAGAACTTCGGTGCCCTTAACTTGGAAAATATATTGAATATTTTCTTCTTATTTTTCAATTTCCTACCAGAGTGGCTAAACGAAATTTTCACCAAAAATTTATGATTACAACAACTACAATGCTTAGGTTATGTTTTATTTAATAAATTCGTTCTACTTTTTTAAAGTATTTTTACTGAAAATTTTCAAAATTATAATTAAGACGGCATACACAACTTTAATGCATGGAATTTTTATTTTAAGTGAGAACTTTGAAAAAGCAATGTAAAAATTTTACATTTCTTCTAATTCTTATTTTCACTGAAAAAAGAGAATTGCATGAAGAAACTTGCGTAGTGTAAATGTCGTCTAAGAGTCTGAACACAATGTTTGCGGTGCGATTTCTCGTTGCGGGAGAGAAAAATGAACATAATACAATGGAAGACGGCGACGGCAATACTTGTCATTGTTTGTTTACATTTTTATTAATTTATTTATGCATACTTCAAAATCGTATGAAAAACCGCACCGCAATAAATTATTGTTACATCGTGTTCAGACTCAATGTTGTGAACATCGCCAATTATTCAAAAACTACGGCAACATCAGAAAGAGTGTCAAAAATTGACAGAATAAGAAAGTCCGCAATGAAAATAAAATACATTTTAATTTTATGCCGTTTTTACTTCAAAATCGTATGAAAAACCGCACAGCAATAAATTTCGCTACATTGTGTTCAGACTCTTAGAGTCTGTTGTAGAGTTGTTTTTTTTTTTTTTTTTTTTTTTTTTTGAAAGTCCACAGTTATTTATATCATTTTCAATTCAAATAACTTGACGAAATGGACAAGCAATTAATTATATCCTATCTTGAAGTCGGTGAAAATGGATAATAGAATATTTTACACGTCCAAAAACACTATACATACTTTTATACAATCAATGCTAATATAGTGATATCTCACGAATAAAAATACTATAACGCCAGTTTATATGAAAAATGTAATCTGATATTAATGATTTTTAATTTTTAGTGTACAGTGTAATGACTTTTGATGGACTTTTGATATGGAATATTTATTTCGAATCCAAAAAAGTTCTGCTAAAGTTGAAGTTCAGCCAAAGATGTGTTTTCCATGCCTGACCGCAGAACTTTTTTGCACTAGTGCGGACTGTTGTTGTGCTTCTATGTTCTTGCGACTGCAAGTGTGAGTGAGTATTTATGTACGTGGAGATATAAATATGAGTCATATACATTGTTTTATTTTTTTTTTTTTTGTTGTTCGTTTTATTCAAAAGAGGGAGTCAGAGAAGGGTGGTCTTATATTTATACGGAAAATTTCATTTGTTTTGTTTTTTTTTTTTCTTAGGAGGACTATTTTATTTTTTTAGCCGTTGTGTCTTCTTTCTTCACTTGTTTTTTGCCCATTTTATTTATTTTTAAACACAAATTTAGCAACTGGAGTTTAATATTTCTGCTGTTTTATTTTAATGGTTTTGCTTGGAAAAAGAAAAGTGATATTTTTATTTTATTCGATTATACATATGTATATTATGAATTTGGATTGTGTCCAAAATTAAAATATATACTCGTACATGCATACTATATGCACGAAAATTGTGTGTGCACACATACTTACATTCATAAATACATATGTATATAAAAAAATTGGATATAGGGAAATATTTCTGATGACAGTGAGATACTGTTTCAGCCAAAATACACACTGCAAAAAACAACTAGATAATAAAAGCGAAGTAAAAGTTGGATTTATTTTGAAAATTTTTAAAACATTAATCATTTGAGTCTTCAAAATTTTTTCACAAAACTAAAGTTGAACTTTTTCAAAGCTCGTCAAAAAAAAGCGTTAAAATAAATTTTTGGCAAAATATTCAAACTCAAGAGAAGCTTAAACGAATTTACTTGAAGTTGTTGAAGTTGCTTAAGTATTTGATTTAGTGTCACCACACACCATGGAAAGTTATAACAAAAGCGCTGATACTGAGATCGTGGTTGATCTTGAAAGCATCATGGTGTTCCATTCGTATCCGATTCCTTCAAGAATTTGTCTTTAGGATTAATGACCTACAAATTGAATAAAATTGCTGGCCTTCGGTTTTTAGGAATTTTAAAATAACAAAAAAAAATATAACATTTTATTCGAGTAAGTACTCAAGAATTGAATTTATTTGCTATGGTTAGCTAATCGATGTATGTATATGCTGCCTTTCATTAATTGCTAAATACATACCAACTCAATACCCAGAATCAGATACTAAATATAAGTACTTTCATTGCAAACCACAAGTTGACTAATTTTATTTAGGATGTAAGAAAAATAAACTGATTCATATCAAATAAAAATTATTTGTTGTTTAGGTTGTATAAGTTGTTTTTAGAACAAATGTGCTTTGCTTTAGTAATTCACGTTTATTGCTTGACAATTAAGCAAATGAGTTTAAAAACTCTTCAAATATTGTGGTAAAGATCTGCTGCTGAGTTGGTATTTAGCAACAAATAAAATGCATAACAAAAAATTAATATTTGAAATCCTTCAAAATTTTTAATTTAAATCAAATTTACTATATTGCAAACAGTTCTAGAAGTATTATGTGTGTGTGTGTGTATGGATCTTGAAATTCTTAAATTTTAACCGGTGTACTTCTGCAAAATATTTCCTTGTTTGTGATATTCTTGTGCCTTTTTAAGATATTCTTTTTCATCTTCATGTCTTGCTGGTTGCTGTCTTTTTAAGTTTATATTTCTGTTATTGCCATTATTGTTATTTTTATATTTTGTACATGATGATGTTTTGCGACGTTGATGGATGAAATTTTGTGTGTGCTATTTTTATGACCCGAGGCAAACAAGGGCTTGTCTGTGCTTGTACAAACATGGAAAAATCCATATCGTTTTATATAAAAAAGACATTTCTATTTTAAAACATTCAAATATGTATATGTGTGGTTTTGTCCAATAACCACGTATGTCTTAAAGTGTTTTCTTGTTTTATACAATAAAGCCAATATAAATGTACTTTGAAATTATCCAAGCATTAATAAACAAGCATTAGGATGTACATATATGTACAAATTTCCAGCGGATATAACTAAAGCATAAGATTCATAAGTTATATTTACTAAGCAAATAAGTGCTATGTACCGACAATCTAAATTTATATACAGAAATATTTAACACACTATTGCTGGAAATATTATATACAATACATTTACACCAAAATACTCGGAACTTGTTCATAATTCGAAAATTTTTACTCTTATGCAAAGAAGTCTTTAAAATTTAACTATTTACAATTTATATCTCGAAATCTACATAATTCTACATACGCTGTTATTCATCCAAACCGCAATTATTTGAGTTCAAAAAATAAAATTATTTGTGTACTTTATTTTAGCATTAAAATCACACTATAAATTCGTAATAAAGTTGTAAAATTTTTTTCCAGAAATTAAAATTTTAATTCAAAATTTATGTATGTTTTTATTTGAAAACAATTTGGGCAGCTAATAAAAAATGTATTTTCTTAAAAAAGCAAAATTGTAGTTCAACTGCTATATAAAACATTCATTACTCATCATTTTTGCTCCTTTTTTTTATGCCACCATATTTGTACTTTCCTTTCTTTAACAAAATAAAATGTTTCCAAATAAACTTTTTTTCTCTTTTTTTGTATTTTAATTATTTTTGTACTGGTAGGCTTTTGTTTTTGCATTTTTTTTTTTTTTTCGTTGGTGCCGTCTTCACATCACTTATTTACTTGAAACTAAGATACATACATACTTACATTTCCAGCCGTCTTGCTGCAAGTTCTTGCGTAAATCAACATCTACCGGCTAGAAGTTTTTTATTTTTCCTTTCTTTTTTCTTTGGGACTATTTTTTTACAACACACGCGTCGCTTTGCCATCAATTGCTGTCTTGTGTTTTATAACATTTTTTGACCTTTTTGCTTGGAAAAACCCAAAAGAAACTTTTCTTAACATGTTATCTACTTTCAAACCAAAAGTTGTTGTTGTTGATGTCTGTCTCCTTAGGACACAAAAATCTTGTGGGTGTGATAATTGTTGTAAAACGAAACATTTTTGTTTGTATTTTCAGGTCATCAATAAATTTAGTTTGAAAGGGGGGAATCATTGTGAAAGAAGGAACTATTGGGAATTGGGAGAATATAAAAGAAGTAAGCTAAAAGGTTAAAAAGGATAATAAAGCCTTGAAACTTTTTTATGCTAAAATCTTAAAAAAATGTATTTTATAAGTTAAGTCGTAACTTTAAAACATTTTTGTTTTTTTTTACAATGAAGTTCTGAATATCCTCTTTTGTGTGTCTTGAGATTTTAGTTTCGAAAGTAACTAAAAATATTTTTTTTTGAGTTAAGAACGATTTTCATGAATACTATTTAATAAAAATTGTTTCAAAAGTTGTTCTATAAAAATTACTATTGACTTAACTAAATTAAAGACATGTTTTTACACTAAAGTTGGCAACATGGTATTCAGTGATTTCTAACCAATCTTTTTTCTGGGTGTGGTTAAATGGCTCGGATGATTATACAAATTTTATGAGCTGGTAAACTGTTGCGATCATGTGCACAGATGATGGAAAAACGTTGTGATGTTCTGATGTTCCTTTTCCCAGAGTCTCATAATTTTCATTTAATTGTGAATTTTTAAAAGAAATTTAATATTTTCTGATATTTATACAGACTAAAGTTCGTAAATTTAATAATCAGAGAAATATTAGAAATTTTTTATTGAAATAAATTTATGAATTGTTTTTATTCAAACATTTTGAAAATCGTTATTTTCCATATTAATTGTATAAAACTATTGAAATTAGCTATGCGCCCATGTTCTGATACTCGCATGAATATGAAATCGCATGCGTTTTGAAAATCGCCAAACTTATTTCTGCATGTTCTGTCGTTCACTCGTTTTGCTATTTGTTTTTAGATCAAGTAAAACATTTGTTTAAATCAAATCGACAGTACTCAAGAAAACAATTGGCACAGAAAATTTTGAAAACAAAAGAAACATTTTAAAGTTGATATTTTTAACTTAAATAGTTTGGAAATTTTTTTAATTTTTGCAAAATATACAAGAAAACATATTTAGTTAAATTTCTACATTGCTTTATTGTTGGTTTAAACTTCACTTCAAGTAAAATACATTACTTCATTTAAGTACTTGATTGCGACTTTAAGTCGCAAAACTTCTTGCGATTGTGAACTCCAGAACACCTATCATGCGATTTCATCTCGCATCGCATATGTTAGGCGAAATGCGATTGACAGAACATGCCTGATAGTCTTTATGTGAAAATTTCAAAGCCTACTTTATGGATGTTCTTTTTTTATTTTACTTTTACATACATACTATGGCAGTATAAACGGTGTGACCAAAGCTTAAAATACTATAGAATTGATTTCGAAGTAAAACTGAAACTAGCTAAAAATAGAATATTTAAATTCAAAAGTTAAAAATAATTGTGTTAGCTGCTCCTTTAAATTTTTTTGAAAGAATTTAACCAATTTTTTATATGTAATTATGTTTATATTTCGTACTTATATGCTTCTTATAATCCGTGTTGAATTTATAGCTTAAAGTTCGTAAAGTTAAATTAATAAGAAATACAAGAATTATACGCAAGGTATTTATAGGATTGTCATTCCGTCTGTAATCTCCACAATATTTTTATGAGATCTTTAAAGTGTATATGTTGTATACGAGTATGCTGGATCCTTAAAGTTGGAGTAGTTTAATGAGCCATGTCCGCCTGTCTGTACGTGAAATTGGAAATTCGAAGCAACAAGAAGAGTTGACGACTTGTGTCTTTGGTTGATATTCAATTCATATTAAAAATTAGCAAAAGCTTTAAATATATGTATTATGTTTTATAAATACATATACATATGTATGATTCATATATAAAACTTATATGTATGTATATGACTTTGTGAAAAATATGTAAGGTTCGGCACTGCCGAATATGGCACTCTAACATGTTTCTATTCAATATCCTCCATTAATTTAGTAGACTATATGAATTTATATTTTATTGGTTAAAGAATTTGAGTATGTTGTTATATACTAGATTTCTATATAATGTATATCAGTATTTAGTCCTTTTTACCAAACTTTTAAATTAAATATTTTAAAATCTTTTATGTTCTTACTTTTTTTTCTCAGCATAGAAAAGTTTTCTTCTTATTTTAAAAAAAATACTTGACACTGGTTTCTATTTTTCTTGATCTAGGATGAATTAATTTTTCATTTCTTTACATAAAAAAGGACCGCACCCGTCGGTGTAAAAAATTAAACTGAAAATTATTTTGCCGACAACTCTCAATATAAACTCTACTTGATAATATTTTATATATATATTTTATTTTATTTCTTTTTGATTTCTTCGCTATACATATGTATACTATACATACACATCTAAAAACGTACACACACATTCGTACATATAAAACAAAACACGAATAAATTGGAAATAAAAAAGGATCACAAAGAAAGAATCAATACAGCACTAACTCCACTTCAAAAAAAAAAAAAAAAAAACAACAAAAATATTAAAAACGAGTTTCTTCCATAAAACTCCACTTTTGCAAAACTCACTGCACTCTAGTTTTTTACACAAACACAAAAACGTATAATATAACGGTAGTATGTAAACGTTGTATTTGCACAAATGCAACAACAAAAGTAAATGACGTACTAATACATTTAGCACTGAGTACACGACGGAAAAAACAACAGCAACTCCAAAATTTCAAATTAAGAACAAGAATCGGTATTACTTATATAAGTAGTTCTTAAATCGGAGTTGTTCGAAGCTATACACATACAAATACACACATTCCAACTCATATACACGTACTATATAACTTCTATTCTTCATTTTCACCCTTTTGTAGTATCACATATGTATGTATTTCTGTAGCGTTAATTTTGTAACTGGCGTCTTTGTTTTTGTTGCAACCAATTCGATTTAAATAAACTTTTGCAAGTGAGAGTTAAGACGGAAGTAAAAGAGCGATTGTTAACGAAGTGACTTGGTATTTATTTCTGTAGTTTAAAAGGAAGCACAATTTTTTTTAAGCAAAATCAAAAGAGTTTCGAGACACCATTGAAAAATATTGAGTCATAAGCAGATATTTTTTTTTTCTTTAAATATTTTTTGAATTGTTTTAAAGCTGAAAAATTTATTTGAAGTTCTTAAAAATTCGTTGTTCAAAATCAAAAGAAATATATACTTAACTGTAAAGTCAGTATTTTTTTAAAGGAATTAACAAAAATGTTTTAAAAACTGCATTCTTAGTTGAATTAGTAAAAAAGAAGATTTTTAATAATTTTACAACTTATATTGAATATAATATTTAAATTGTTTAAAAATTGTAGCTCTTTAATGTTTATTGTAACACTTTACTTTAGCTGTTACTATATTTATAATATTTTTTTTATTTAATTTAAAAAAGTAATAGTTTTATAAATATGTATTCTTTTAAACTTATGTAGGTATATTTTAAATATTTTTGTTCCATCATTACCATTATTTTAAATTTCACTTTTCCTTGGTAATTCAAGTGGGTGTTAAATATATTTAACTTTTAAATGTTTTCTTAGTTGCGCACGGTTTGAAAGCTCGACGAAGACTGAATTTTCATTTTTGAGCTGTTGGTCATGTCTGTTCTAGTCTCATCAGGTTTATCCTTTTCTTGCTACATTCGTGACTTTGCCTCCTCTTGTTGTTGGTGCAACTTTTCACGAAAAAGCATGTGCTGTATTTGTTATTGTTTTTCTTTCCAATATTTCGTATTATTTCTTTCCCGTGATAGATATTCCAATAAATTGGAAATTTTCGTTTGCATGCACTAACTTGTTCGTGTTTTATTATTGTTTTAAGTTTAAACACGACCAAAGTGTGATTCGTTATTTAAATTCGTGTTTGGCTTAAAGCCAAAAATAATGTTTGCTATTGTGTTAGCAAATGACTAAAAAAGCAATAAGCACGAATAAGCAAATATAAAAGCAAAAAAAAATCGTAGAAAGAACAGCTGCTTTTCCAAATAAGCCTTTTCTTGGCTTACACATTTTCACACAAACAACATCAATGGGACAAAATATCGTTAGCCGCCTAAATGGAGCCAACCAGTAGACATGAAAGGATATTTGCTATATAAGTCAGATAACAGTAAAACAAAGACACGCACACACAGCATTTCTATTATACAAATTCTTTCGTATAAATAAAAATTAAATCCAAAGGAAAAAAAAAGTTATCAAAAGTGCTGAAAAAAAATTAGGAAAGTTTAGTCGCTAACAACCAAGAACAATGACAACATGTCTTTTCTATTGGAATTTCTTAATTGTTGCGGTATTTGCAACAATTAGAGCAGAAGAAAAGACAATAAATCATTTTGGATTTTAAGAACAAAACGATATATTTACCTGCATAAATTTTGATAGCAATTTTTGATATCCATTGAAAATGTGCTGACGCCAGCCATAGTTCAAACAATTGAAAAGGTATTAATTAAAGTTGCTGCAGTTGGAAATAAAATTAAAAAGTTTAAATTTATTTTTGCCGCATTTATGTACATGGGTTTGAAATAAAAGTGCCAGAAAATATTTCAACAAAATAGGTTCTACCAAAAATTTTATAAAATACTTTGTATTTGCCTTCATCTTTGAAATCAAAATTTAAAAATAAATTTAGCTTAACTGAAATTGTTTTTCAGTAAAGTTTATTCTAGGCCAAAAAAAAACTTTTAAATTATTTCAAACAAACAACAATTCTCGTATTATTTTTTTATTAAAAATTTTTCTAATATGATTTGAATTTACCAGCAATTTTTCCCACCTATTTTCTCTGTTTTCTTTGTCCCTCTTTTACCTACTCTTCCATAATCTCCCTTTCTCTCATACTATCCTTCACTACAGGCAACACAACGGGACCACATCAGGACCCAAGTGGGCTGGAATCTATTCTTTTTCTTACCAACAGCCTGCTAACCTAACCTAACCTAACCTACCAGCAATAAAATTATAAAAGCCTTTAAATACAATTGACATCTAATGGGAATTGTTTATACATCCAAAAATAACGTTGCTATGTGCTGTCGTATGAATTGTCCCCCATTTTCTTTAAAGATTCGAAATATCACATCAACTCGAATTTTTTTATCTCAAATTAAAAAGTTATTTTCCAAAGTTTTTCTCAAACCTTAATCACATGCTTTAATAGAAACAACTTTGGAAAATTAAAATATCTTCGAATATCTAATTGCTTTTTAAAAAAATATGCAAGCACACACTAACAAACATTTTTATTTTCTTTTCAGGATATACATATTTGTCTCTACTTTGGCTTACAAAGATGGTAAGTGAAAAAAAATATCTAGTAGTTTTTTTTAAAAACTTAAAAATTCATTGACACATAAAAAAATCTTATCGAGAATTATTCAAATTGGTTCCATATTTGCAAAATTATAAAACACTTTACTAGCACGACTCTACGCATTAACCTAATTTAATGAAAAGAAAACAAATATTTGTTAGGAAGTGAGATCAGTTTTTTTGCTCCGCTTTGAATTGGAAGTGTTTAATGAAAGTCTTAACAGTCTAGGGGAAGAGAATTGAACAAAATTTATTCAGTCTATTTGATTTTTTTCCTTTTTTGGCCTCTATATAAAGTAAACGTATTTCTCGAAACCAATCATAACTTTTTTCATATTATTTACAGGCGATTATTTAACTATTTTTTTATTATCAAGAAAAGAAAAGTCTTACTTATATCTGATAATAGCGCTTTTAAGTTTGACTACCTGCATATAAAAACTTTAATTTTCAACAATGTTATCTTCAAAAATCGGTCTATAAGACATAATTTAGTGCAGGCAAGATTTCTTGTTACAATTCGATATTGACCTCTTCTTCTCTTTTTCTTTCTCTCTATGTCTCCCTACAAAATTAAGACGTTGGGACAAGATAATTGCCGTAGAGTGAATTTACTTCAAAAAAAGCACAACTTTAAAAATTATATAAATTTTATAGAAATATTTTTGCTAAAAGAATTTTGCCTCTTGTTGAAATTTAAATAAAAATTTTAAAAAAAGTCAGCCTGATCCTTATTCCATGTGGAATGGAAATGTTGGGAACTTAGAAAACTACATATTATTATTGAAAATAATATAATTAACATTTTCATTGCGCATGAACTACAGATTAGACCCGAAAATTTAAGATTTTTTTTAAATAGCTTATAAGAAAAAAACAAATTTATGAAGTTTTCATATGCCATCAATTAAAAGAGGTAATCCTATTCTTAAATCAACTGCACAAAAGAATAGTCACAGCTGACAATATTCACAGTTAAATTATTTCTTAACACTTGTCAAATGTTTATATAACAGGCCAAAAAGGCTAATAAGCACTCGAACAACAATTAAATGTATGAAGACACACATACATTGAAAAAACATATATAGATACATATAAATATGACCAAATTCTATGAAAATTCTCTATTAAATTAAATAAAAATCTTTCCAGTATGGTAATTACGCTGTTACCTTTTTCATTCAATTCATTTGCCACTTGATATTAATAACAAATTGAACTTTTCTTAAAGTCCTTTTCTATTTTTCAAAAATTTCAATGTTCATTTAAAATAAAGCGATTTAACAATCTTTTTATAGCTTTTTTTATAAATTCTTTTTTTTTTCGTTTAAATACACTTCTTTAACCACCAAGTAAATCTTTCAACATCTGCAGAACAACTGATTTTGGTTTAACACTCAACACGAAAGGGTTTCTAAGCAAGAAACGATTTAAAACGATGTGTTGTGCCCCTTTAAACAAACGAAGAGTGCAACAACAAATCTTGTCGAAAGGCAACAATGGAAATTTAGAAAAATTACGCAACTTCCAGACGCTGGAAATCGGCAAACTTCCAACCATTGGAATAAAATTATAAAAACAGCACAAAATGCATGTGAAGTTTTTTTCGCCGCATTGGAAATCATCGCTTTTGCCTAAATAAAACACGTTAGAAAGAGTAGTCAGTCCTTTTTCATCCTCTATTATTTTCTTCGTGTGGTATAGCGCGAGAAAAACTAAAAGAAAAACAAAATACTTTTGGAAGCAAAATTATTGTAGTCATAAAGTCTTGAGAACATATGACTAAGTTTGTCAAAATGGCTTAAATATATTTTTAATCGAGACAATTTAAATAAAAAAGAAAATTTTTTAAATATTATAAAATTAAATTATGATTAAAAGTTGAAAAGTGTATGTAAATGAGAAAAAGTTTAGTAATACATACATATTTTGAAACTTATAAACAACAGATTGTTTAACAACAGACTACATACCGTGTGCCTTACTTGATTTGTAGTTATGTAATGCCTTCGTTATTATATACTGTTGTTGTTTAATAAAAAGTAGCTAGAAGATTCCCAAATTTAGTAATTTTTAATTAGCTTGAAAATGTACAGAAAAAATAGCTAAAATTAGCTGTAGTGTAAAATTAAATTTAAAAATATAAGTAAAACCCTTAGAATTTGAAAGAGCTCTGTTAACACTGCTCTGTTATAATATTTAAATATTTTATAGGAAGTAGTTAACTTTGGCCTAAAGATGCTTTAAGGGCGCGAAGTAGTAGAGCTTATAATTTGGTTTTGAGTTGGGCTGGCGCACAGACAGACATTTACTCTATACATTTAAAGCACTAACTTTAACTTTAGTTTAATGTCAACTGTATATTCTATGAAGTCTGAAATTTATTTTACCGTCTGGTCTTGTGATAATTCGATTTCATAGGTCCGTAGAAAATCAGTCATTGCAGCCCTTGGCTTGTAATTAAAGTCCAAATCCCTCTTATTTGGCAATGTTCGAAAAAAGACAACATTTACAATTATTCATTGCAATTTTCTTGCTAATGGTCCTTCGAACAGCGTAGTGCGTATAAGCCTTCGTAACATTGCAAAAACCTGTTGGTTTCCAATGCTATCTAGACTCCAGTCACTCCAGTCTTTATGTCTTTTGTAAATTGTTCTTTGATCGAATTGTTTGAAACAGATGAAAAAGACATTTTCTGAAACAACCGAAAAGTTATGGAAATATTTTAAGCAGTATTTTAGAAACAGTTACTGTTTAAATATCTAAAAGGTATCAAACCATGTCATAATTCTCTTTCATATAAAGTGCTACAACTTGATCCGGTAGCTATCCCCAAAGAACTGGTTACAAGACACAGGTTCTGTATCAGTTCCTCTTCTCTCTCCTTAGAGCTGTGACCGATACCAGTACATTTTTTTTATTTAGTTTTATTTAATTAATCTCTCTTCTAGCTTCAAACAATCACTCACTGCCACCTTTGAACGTTCTTGCAGCTTGTTTGTCCCCCCGCTTGACCCTCACGCAGCAAACAATTAATTTCTTTGTGTAAACTAAAAATTAATTTATTTACTGGTTTTTGTTTTTTTAACCCCCTTTTAAAACATTTTTAGCTTTTCTGCAAGTATAAAAACTAAAGCCCTAAAAGTCATTAAACTCCCACTCTCTTAGCTCTTGCAGCAGAATACAAAAAAAAAATGCAACCCCAGCACATGCATTTCATATATCTATTTGTTTGTGTATCAGTGTATGTTTTTTTTATCGAACAATTCATTGCACTTTACAAACGATTGATGACGTTATTTTTACTGAATTATTAAATTAAGGGTTACTCCGTTTGTTTTTTTTTTCAACTTTTGGGGTGTTACTGGCTTATTGTTGTATGTGTTCTTGTTTCTTTGGCTTTCTTGGCAAAATATATTTATTACGAGTATTTGGATTTATGGTCTTTGCTGCTTTCTCCCCTTTCTTGGTTTTGTGGTAGCATTGTGTCATTCTACGAGTATTTGTTTTTTGTGTATTTAAAATAAAAATCCATTGAAACTATAAAAACATTTTGAAAATTTGATTGTGCTGAACCACTTTAAATGTAACGTATAAAAGCAAAGACCAACCAGTCTAGTTGTTTTTAGAAAAAGCGTGCCTAAAATGTGACAGGAAATTTTGGTGGTTTTCTCCAAAAATAAAAAAAAAAAACAATTTAATACAACGATTTATGAGAACGATTATTTTGTGGCGGCCATTATGAAATTTTCATAATGACCAAAAGAAGTGTGAGAAATTACATATTATTGAAACAAAAAAAGACCCAACTAAATAGTAACAAGGGAATTTTTAAAGGAAAATAAAAATATATAAATCGATATTACTTGAAGGTTTAAAACCCTTTATGGAGTAAGAGTACATACATACATACATATCTCTTATATAATGAGAAAAAAAAATTGGAAAGGTTGTGTTTTCGATGGAAAGGCGAAGGGTAGTTTTTTCATACACACTTTTGTATGAAAATTACCAACAACAAAAATACAATATTGTATAATTATACGATTAGACAACACATATGACGTTAATACGAGCTTGTGAATTGAACAAATGATATTAATAAAAGCAAAGAAAACATAAATAAAACATAAAATTGAATGCAAACAAATATTTGTTAAGAAACAAATCTGCATATTTTTTTCTGTGTACGCTCTGGCATACTGCTATACCCAGAGAGTGCTGCCCCTACAAAAAAAAGGTAATTAAAATTATTTCCACCTAAAGGTTGGTTGGATGGAAGCAAATCATTTAATAATATTTATTAAAGAGGAATATAAGTCATACGCTCCAATGAACCAGTCAATATACTCATGCCATACATTTCAAAATTACTGTAATTTCGTACTTGCATTTCAATCATTTCTATTTTACGTTTTTCAGGCTCTATTTATTTTGTCGCAATAGACATTTTATACTTTAAGAATAGGTTTTAAATTGATTTTTCACAAAATCTTAAAAAAAAAACACTGTTCAACAATGTTAAAAGTTTACATGCTGTTCAGATATAATTGCAAAATGATTATGCGACAAGAAATCAGAAGCCCAGAAGAGTTCATGTAAAATATTTAACTTGTTTTTAATTATTACGAAAATACAAATCTAATAAAATAGATTTTATGTCGAGCATTTAAGCTTAAATCTTTTATATTTATGTAAAATTAATACACTTTGAGACATTGAAAGCGGAATTTTCATTGGATTCATTGTTATCCTCCTGAATCAGTAATATTTTTAAAACAAAACCTCTGTGATCTTCTACTGAATAAAAAAAATAACATCCAGGTTATGGCTCTTAATTTTACATTAATCGTTTTGCTATGCCCAGCATACCGACGCAGTCTCTGTACCAAGTACTAAAATAGCGAGGTACTAAATTCGAAAATGTTATAGGAACTTTTTGTATATAAAGAACCACCTTCTCAGAATCGCCGTATTCTTATGAATTTGCATTATTTTCACTGCACCTTCGACACCATAAGAAAAAATATTTTCTTTTATCGTTTTATCAATAAATATATAAAATTTTATGTTGTCTGGTATCTCCACGATACCAGATTAGTGAAAATATACTAACTAACTACTGACTATGTCCAGTACTACTGACTAACTATAATTTAGACAAAGTTCTGTTTTGTAGATATTTAAAGTGTGCTTTTCATTAAGAATGAATTATAACTTTTATTAGCCTTCGACACTATTAAGGAACTAAGGACCACCAGGTACATCTTAAAATTCAGCAATTGCAGTCAACACTTTTGAGGATTTTTACGAGAAACTAATAAAATTGAAAACAAATTTTGTCGAAACACTATAATATTATAATAATATTTAACACGAAGTATTTAAAAAAATCTCTTTTGTTGGATTTTATGCGCTAGTTATGAATAAAAACGAAATTAACCTTTCAAAAATTTAAAGTTTTCTCGTTATTTCGAGCACTCAAAATGAGCTTAAGGTTGTGGTGTCTTCAATAATTCTTAGTCGAATTTTAGGACCAATAATTTTGTAAGACTACTTAGCCTGTCATAACATTGATTCATGGCAGCTTTTTCGCCGTTTAAAAAAGGAAGAAAGTGGCTTTAAATATTCCTCGTAGTATTTAACATAAAATATTCTGGTCTAAAGTCTGAGGCTTACAGGATTTGCTAAATTCAACATAGTAATTTGTTTTAATCCTTCTGGGGGTATTAGTTTGTCTGACTATTTTGCAAGACTATATTACAAGACTTCTTTTTGCTTTCAGAATTATTGTTCCATTAAAGAGCTTTTTTAAATTCTTTCTGTCATATTTTCTTTTAAGTTAGAAATACCATGTAAAACATTTCAATAAGTTTTTTTTATAATATAAAAGAGTTTAAAGTTGAAAATCGGGATAACAGAGTTCTCTTTTGATAGTTTGTTACTCTTAAAAAGCATAACCGGCTTTTTATGCTCCAACCATACCAACTCGCTTTTATATGTATTAATCGATAAAACTACTTTAATAAATACATAAATTCTGTTTTAATTTTTCTTAATAAAAAGGTACACAAATGGATACGAATCTCTCTTGTTGCTCTTTGAAAAAGAAAATATGAGAACATATGGTTAAAAAAAACTCAGCTGTCGGCTGAAAACATAATCAGCTGTTTTAAGGGTTGATGGTTGTATATTCTCTTTTATGTATTTTTACATACGATTTTATGATACCCTCGCTCTCTCTCTCTCTCTTGCCTAGTAACTGTCAGTTTTAGCTTTGCAAGTCATTGTTTTAACTTTTTCACAAAATATGGTTGGTCATCTGTTCTTATACTTTTGATTTTTTTTTTCTTCTATTTCTGTTACAAATATCGATTTTTCTTGAGTTGAGAAAAAATTTGTTAAACAGCTGATTTGTTAATCTATTTTTGTTTTTCATTATTTTAAAAGAGAATCATCTGACAAACATATGAAAACACCTGCTGATAAAAGAAGTCTAGCATCAAGTAGAGGCAGATAAAAAAGCTTTATTTTGTAACTCGTTTACATAGAATGTAAAATAAGTAATATTACAAAACGAGGCATGTGTATGTGTGTGTGTGTAAATGTGTATTTGTTACAGCTGAGAGTTTTGGTTTTAAATTCGCATTAGGTTAGCAGTGTTGTTGCTTTATTTTTCCTACACTAAAAGGGAGTAGACAACTCGTTAATATACTAGACTTGAAATATTTGGAAGAAAAAAAGTCGTCTATAATATATATTTATGTACTTATGTAAAAATATAATTAATGTATAAAATATTCTTTTCAATTAATTACCTTTTAAGCTGGTTTTCTATTTAATTTCTTGGTTTTACTATTTTATTTAAAATTGTATGTTTTTGCAAAGTTCTAATATTGATTTTTATTTAAATATCTTAATAAGTTTTACAATGGATGGAGAAGAAAAAGCATTTGTTTTTTTTTTTTTTTATTTTTATAATAATTAATTTAACTAGACGCGATATGCGTTTTGTTATATAGGCAAAAGTTTGTTAATTTTATGGTTAAACACTAAAAATGGACTTTTATTTATTTAGTTTTAAAACTAAAGTTTATTACACATTAATTTAATTTTCAAATCGAGAGTTTTTTCTTTGGGGCTTTCTTTCTTTCTTGCTTAAAATTTGCAATAAATTTCGATTTACTTTTTCTTGATAAATTTTCCCTTGTTTTTTTTTCTTCTTAGGAAAATTTTCAAAAATAGGTTTTCTTTTCAAAAATGTTCTTTATTGAAACCGAAATAAACTTTAGACGGATGGATATTGATTTTTTCATTGAAATTTTCACGAAGGTTCAAACATACAAAATTTTTGCTGTTTCTTTTAAGGGCTGCTGCTGTTTTAAAGTTCTTTTGTAAATATTTCTTATACACTTTTTCTTTAACAAAGTTTAAAAAACTTTTTGTAGCAATATGCTCTTTAGCATATTTTTTTAAATAAAATAGTTCTTTTCTTTCTATTCAAAGGTTGGACAACTTGCGTTTTTATATATATCCTTTTCTTTAGTTTGCTTTTTAACCGGCTTTAAATGGTTTATTTTATCTTTTTGGGTTCTGCCTTTTGAAGCTCACAGTTCGCTTAATACTGAAATATGACTAATAGCTTTTGGCACTACCAGGTCGAAGCTTTTATATTAATACATTTTTTTTTATTTTATATTTCTTTAATATGCCGCAGTGCTCTTATCAAACATGTGATTTATAAAAACTCTCATTTCATAAGAGTTTCTGCGCAAGCGCCTTAACGCTTACAAGGTTTTATTCACAACTTGGTTTGTTGAAATTGCTTTAAAAATCATTTGATTTGACAGCTGTTGAAGAGGTCCAGCTGTTCAAAAGGGGGCTGGTAAAGGGATTATTAAACGTTGAATAAAATTTTCTGTTTTACAAAGAAAAAAACTTATTGCAATGTATTAAAGACATGAACTATGAATATTAATAATTATCAATTTATAAATTTGATAAATGAAAGATTTCCTGGGGAGATCTTCTAGATTAGTATTTGATACGTCTTAATAGTTCACCATAAAATGTCTACCATTCCTAAAAAGTAAAATATGATCCGTCTGTTACCAAAGCTTTATTATTGAAGAAAATTAGAAAGTTCATTTCCTTTTTTATGAAAAAAAACTTAAAAAAACTTAAAAAATTTATTATAATAACAATATTTTTCCATTTCTTTGTGTAGCTTCGTCCAGGATATATATAAAATTCTAAAAAAATCAATAAAGCCCAAAATCTTTGAACATTAAAACTAATTATTTCCATCTAGAATAAATACGGTCGATTGTGTCGTCCGTTTTGTCACACTAATTAATTAATTACCAATAAAAACAACTCCACCCATGACTTCACCGACTACTGCCCACCGGAACCTTATTTTGGCGGGCTTTATCAATCCATTGTTCCCAATAGGGAATATCACTCCCTTCCCCCTGCCACCGAAGGAGCCATCAGAGTTTTCACTGATGGCTCCAAAAGAGGCGTAAACACTGGGGGAGGTTTCTATGTGGAAAACTTCAACGTCAAGGTTCCATTCAGACTTCGGGATGGCTGTAGCGTCCTGCAAGCCGAAGTCTCGGCCATTACAAGAGCGGCTAGATGGCTTAGGTATTATAGGATATCGGAAGACATCCATATTTTTACCGACAGCAAAGCGGCCATTGCTGCTATCAATGGTGTATACACTACATCGATGGTGGTAAGCGAATGCCGGAAGTCTCTAAACGAGATAGCGAGACATTAAAGAGTAACACTAGTCTGGATTTCAGGGCACTCAGAGTGCACTGGAAACGATATTGCGGACGAAACTGCCAAAAAGGGCACATCATTGAGCAACTCGATGATATGTCACTTCGTTGGCATTCCTCTATCTCACTGCAAGCGATTGATCCAGCAGGAATCATACAATCTTGCTCAAGAAAGGTAGGCACACCTGTCGAGTCGCCAGGTCCACTTGGCCCCGCTACAGCCTGCACAGAACTCGCGATCTACTCAGGCTTGGTAAATGTCACACAAGACGACTAGTAACAGTGCTAACGGGGCACTGGTGTTTCGGGACTCATGCCAAAAGGATGGGCCTAAGTTACGATGACTACTGCAGAAGTTGTAACGATGAGGAGGAAGAAGAAACAGTTCTTCATCTTCTATGTCAATGCCCCGCGTTTAACAGCATTAGGGCGATTACTATGGGCTCCAACACTCTGCCAGACCTCGACAGTCTGGCGAACATGGGGCTAACCAACATATCCTCCTTCTTGCAACAATCAGGATGGTTTGATTCGGCGACAGGGCAATTACAGGCAATTGAATAACCAATTGACTGAGCCCTGTCTGCTGTAGGGTATCACAAAGGGACCGAATTAAAGGACCCAAGTGTGTCACGTCTCAGATGTGGCGGCCCTCGAAACCTAACCTAACCTACTCCACCCTTAGAGGCAGCGCTTGTAAACGAGAGTTGTTGGTAACTGTTATGCTTCTAAAATTTATCAATTTCCGTTCACATATGAGCTCTCTTTTTATATAAAGCCGGATAATATTAAGAGTGATATAAAACACTGTAGGCCACGTCCGCACGGCACCAGGGAGCCGAATCTTAATTGGTTTCTTTTATGTATACAGCCGAATAATAATAATAAAAGTACTCACGGAAATGTCAAAAATAAACAAAAATTTCATTCAGTTGTCGCATTGCCATTTTATAACTCTTGAATAATATCGGGTGTTTTTTATTGAGGTATAGAACTTTAAGTTGGCATCACTTTTTTAACTGGCGGCCATTTTGTCAGCTGTCAAGTGATTAATATTTAGTTTGGTTTGCCATTTCATCATGAACAGGTTGACAAAAGAACAACGCTTGCAAATCGTGCAAATTTATTTCGAAAATAATAGTTCAGTTCGCGAAGTTTACCCGCAAAATTTTGTTCAGTGATGAGGCTCATTTTTGGTTGAATGGCTACGTCAACAAGCAAAATTGCCGCATTTGGAGTGAAGAGAATCCACATGAGACCCTTGAGACGCCATTACATCCACAAAAACTGACTGTTTGGTGTGCTCTATGGGCTGGTGGAGTCATTGGGCCATACTTCTTCCGAAATAATGCTGGAGAGTCAGTTACCGTTAATGGAGACCGGTATAGAGCCATGATAACCGACTATTTTGTTCCCGAATTGGATGGCATGAATGTGGATGAGTTGTGGTTCCAACAAGACGGCGCTACATGCCACACAGCGCACGTCACAATCGATTTATTGAAGGAAACATTCGATGAGCGCATAATTTCGCGGAATGGACCTGTCAATTGGCCACCAAGATCGTGTGATTTAACACCATTGGATTATTTTCTTTGGGGATATGTTAAGTCGCTCGTCTACGCCAACAAACCAGAAACGTTAGGGGACTTGGAAGCCAACATTCGTGGCGTTATTGCCAACATACGGCCCCATATGCTCGAAAAAGTGGTTGAAAATTGGACCTGTAGAATTGGCTTTATTCGAGCCAGCCGCGGCGGCCACATGCCCGAAATCATATTTAAACATTAATGGCATAAAATTATCCTTCCAATAAAGCCAAATTGATGGACATTAAAACGATTTTCTTGTGTTTTATTTCAATTCGAAGTTCTATACCTCAATAAAAAACACCCGATATATATTTTTTTTTTTTTTTGGATAAAAAGCGATAATTTATAATCAGATTTTTGTAAAAATATTTTAATCATAAGGATGATTTTAGTAAAGTTCTTTTTTCTTATGTTTAATATATTTTTAAAATTTACGCGTTTGGTTAAAGCGAAGACCAGCTTATGGGAAAATGTCATTTCGGATCATTGTAGGATGTGCTGGGATGAAGAGGAGTCAGAAACGCTATCCATCATATCATCTGTCATTGCCAAGGCAGCAATGCCTTGGGCTGAGTAGACGTTCCCTGAGGGCATTAGAGATATCGCGAAGTGAAAACTTTAAAAAATATCTACGGCTTTATCGTAGGAATTAATTAGCTTTATCATAGACGATGAGGTCTCTTTGGTTTCTTCGTAGGCATTAAGAAGGCTACGAAAATTCACCAACAAAACTATATGAAAGGAATCACTATGGATCCATTATGGATCTCCCAGTGGATGTGTGTTTGCACACATTTGCATTTGGTGCGTAATACTTTTTTACTTTCATGTAAAACTGAAAATTCACTTCTTGGTGTTTTCACTTTCTATTTTCTAAGTTTTGTTATTTTCGGATTTGTGTTTATATATAACGCTTTCTGTGCTTCCTAAAAAAATAATAAAAGAAATAAATCTATCGATACACTTCATATAATTTCCTCTTAATGCCAACCATCACAAAAAACTCTATGTGAAATCTTTTAATGTTAAAAGTTAAAATAAATGATGTCAGCATTTAACACGCTAAATCCTTCTTTAACATCAATATCAATTCCATTGAAATAACATTAATTTTCATTAAAAATAAAATTAATTTTTATTTGCTTTTAAAAGATTTTCTTTAACTTGTCCTGACACCTTTTCTTTTTCTTCTTGAACACAAAATTTTAAGCTTGAGTACAAGTCTATAACTGTACATACTAATAAATCTTCTACAATTTGTTGTATTTTCATTTATTTCTTCTATTACAAAATTTTACATATATTTGAGCATGTACTCAAGTATTTATGTTTTAAATTTTATTTATTTGTTGCTGGTTAGCAATATCTAGATATATATATCGTTGGTAGCTATACCAATTCATCAGTAGATGTTTTACCCTTTATGTTTGTATAAATAGATGAGCTTTAGAATTTTTTAAACATAAAGGGTAAAACATCTACTGATGAATTGGTATAGCTACCAACGAAATATATATCTAGATATTGCTAACCAGCAACAAATAAATAAAATTTAAAATATTTCTTCTATTTTCAAAATTCTTCTTATTTTAAGAAAACAAAATTTATAGCACCAAAACACCTTATTGATCGCTGGATTCGCACGTGCTTTCTTTCTGCGCTCCATTGTCGTTTTAATATCAAATATTATGGCATACTTATAAAATACAATGTTGTATACTTGTGCAATTGTAAATACAAGTGCCTACTTTAAGGAATTTATTTTTTTGTTCTGACAAAGGAATATAAATCAACAAAGTGGAAATAGAAACTTACAAATAAAACACGCTAATACTCGTATCTCTAACTATAGAATGAAATTATTTCGAAATGTTAAACGTTGGTTTATTTAGCAGTATGACATTTAAGCTATTACATTAAGCCCAAAGGCAGGCAACAAAAAAAAAAGTTAATGGTGCAAACTTTTGTGCAAAAATTACAAGGTAATTAACTCTGAAGTGCGAGTATAATGGTTGAAAATTTATTCATTTAGTAGTTATTTTTGTATTAAACCCAAGAGAGTGGTAGCGTTGATTGCAGTGTTTTTAAATATTAAGAAATTTTTTCAGAGTCCTTTTAATAGAAAAATTAGTTAAATTGTTTGATGTTTTTTATAATTTCGTGTGCTTAAAGTCAAACCTCTTCTAATGCATTTTCATTTCACAAAATCTTAAAGATTGTACATCTCTGCTGTATTTTGGGCATATTTGGGCATCATTTTGTGAACGTATCATACAAAAAACAAATTAACTGAAATTTGAGAAATTTTACATAAATTGATTTCGAAATGATTGTCGTTTTTTACAGAAGTTCTGTAAAAATTTCCTGGTGTTAAGAAATACGAATTTCGTCTTTCGTAGAAAATTTTCCACAATTATAAGAAAATATTTACTAGAAACGAGTTCTATGTTTATCCAAAAACTAGTAAAAATTTCGTCATGCGTGCTACCTGCCCTGGGTAGAAATAATGTTTTCATTTAATTTTGTGGGGGTTAATTTCCTTGCTATACGGTTGTTGATCTTGCTAAGAACTTCTCATTATCGTGTTTTCTACACCTTGCTACCTCTCACAACGGCCAGTTCACATTAGTACTAATTTCATAATTTCTTACATTAACAAAAATGATTTTTTTAAAGAGTAAGTCATGAACTATAAATAATTTAAATTTTATATATATTTTTTTTTCTTAAAAAGTAGGCATGGCTAATCTCCATTATTAGCTCTGTCATGTCACCAAATTTCATGAATATGCAAAAATATGCAACAAACAAAAACAAATTCTAAAATTTTGTTTATAAAACAAAAGAAATTGGACCAATGAAAAAATATTAAAAATTTTTTTCGACATCGTGAAATCACCAGTAAATTTATTTTATTTGTTATGTGACGTCAAAACATATTTAACGTGAAGTTAAAGATTTTAAAGCGCAAAGTCTTATCTTCACAAACATTGAAAATTTTGGTTTTTATTTTAAATCCTTTGGAGTTAGCTTCAGCAACAACAACACTATTTCCCTCCTTAAAATAATCAAGTATTTCTAATGGATGTCTTTAGTCTACTTTTTTTTAATTTGTTCAAAAATTACCATGTTTTACATTGTTATTTTTGTGTTTCTTGTTTATTTATCTATTTTAACATGTTTTCGTATCATGTTGTAATTTTTTAAATATTTTACCAGATTTACACACTTACAAAAACATTGTGGCACTAAAAGAAGTGTTGTTCAAGAGAAGAGTGGTCAAAATAATTTGAATAATTTGCACAAAAGTGCTGTAAAATATATACTTATTTCTTATACAAAACTAGTAAATATAAAATGTATATTTTAGACAACAATTGAGAGCAATTAAAAAAGTTGTTCTAATGTCACAAAGGTACAACGGTATAGCTTGTCTAGTAATTTAATTTAAATTAATTTTTTATTTAAAAGATAAACACACAAAACCCATAACAATTTAAAACTTTTTTACACTTTTAGTTTAAATGTTATCGTTCCCTACTACCACCCCCCTCCCCACCCCCATCATCATTTAACAGAATTTAATTTCATTTTTATATGTTTGCCTTAAGCTATGCTAAGCAAAATGATGATAAAATTAATTTAATGCATTTTATCATTAATTTTGCATGTCCTTGTGAATTTTTCGGCACATTTATGATATTCATTTACTTGCTTAAGTTTAAAAAAAGAAAATAATAAACATTTTGCCGAGAAGTCATCATGCCACCCATCCATGTTCATTTCTTTCAACAAGAGAAAAAAAATTATGAAAAATCAAAAATAATACAAATTTCAACATTTCTTTCATAAACACACCACATACACTCTTAAACATTAAAATTTATCTATATTTTTGTTTGCACTATTTTGGCAAAAACAGAAACATATAAAATCACACACAAAAAGTATCACAAAAAAATCTACCAAGGGAAGAATGACATTTAAAAACTGAAATTTATCACAAAAAAAAAGAAGAAAAAATGCGATGTTTCCCCAACAGCAAAATAAAAATAAACTAAAGATTTTTATCGCTCTTGCAGATTTTTAAAAACGAACAACTTTAATATGAAACATGTTGAAACATAAAAATGGTAGGAATTGCATCATGAGGGCAATTTGCCGTACAAACATCGTACCCACCACCATAACGTAACGTATGTGGAAACGAAGTTTTTTGACAAAGTATATTTGTTAAAACGTTTTTTTTTAAATACTAGCAACACAGGGCTACAGTAAAATTGCATTTTGGTTTAACGTTAAAGTTTTCAAAGCGATTCGGAGTGGTGAAAAAAACTGTGCCACCAGATCTTTGTTATCACTTACAGATGTTTGGTTTACCAAAATTTTTCACCATAACACAGGGCTACAGTGAAATTTCGATTTGATTTAACGTAAAACTTTTCTAATCCATTCGAAGCGCTGAAAAAGCTGTGTCTTAAGTTCTTTCTTATCATTTATCAGATGTAAGTAACTTTCAAACAATAAGCAGCTAATTAGTCAAATCAGTTGCTTCTTAGTTATTCACAAATTAAAAGCAAAAAAAAGATTTTTTTATGCAAAATTTAAAATATTTTTCTTAAGAAAAAACTTGGTCTAGGAACAATACTGCTGAATGAGTGCATTATCAATTTTTCGACCGATGTCAAATACCTGGGGGTTATGTTTCATAGCAAGTTCAGTTGGAACCGTCATGTTGAATGCGTTACACAGAAAGCCACTAGGGTGATCTGGGCGGTGAAGAGTTGTGCTGGGTGCACCTGGGGCTTGAGCCCAAAAATTATCATGTGGATCTATACAATGATTGTCACACCAATCATTACGTACGGCGCAATTGTTTGGTGGCAGAAGACTCTCCAAACTACGCCGGAGAACAAACTCTGCAAGGCTCAGAGAATGGCGTGCCGTTTTGCTACAGGTGCAATGAGGTCATGTCCAACTTTGGCCATTGAGGCGTTGATTGGGTTAACACCTATACAAATCTTTATAAGATCCTCTGCGGCATTGGCCGCTTATCGGATGTGTATCGGTAACTCTGCTCGCTGTGTTGGCAACGGGCATTCATCGATCCTGAATACATTGTCCTGGAGAAAGCTGTTAGGGATGCCTAGCGACAGAATAATCTGTGAACTAATGTTCAACAGGAGATTCAATGTCACAATTCCGCTTAGGGCCACTTGGCCCTATGTGGATTCCAGAAGTTTATGATGGTATACGGATGGATCCAAAACTTTAGATGGAGTAGATGCTGGAGTCTATGGACCCAACGTGAAAATCTCAGTGCCAATGGGTAAATGGCCCACGGTATTTCAGGCGGAAACTCACTACAAAAGCTATCGATATGGAACAAGGTTTCCATTTACTGGATGCCTGGACATAGCGATCATCCAGGTAACGAGTTAGCGGATGAATTGGCCAATAGGGCCTCTGCCGCTCCTCTATTAGGCGCAGAGCCCTTTTGTGGCCTAAATTGGTCGACTGTAACAACTCTAATCGGAGACAATGGCATGTCGACCGCTAAGAAAGTTTGGGTGGCTTCGCCCAGTTTAAGGCAGGCCAAATTATTGATACAGTCATTCTCATACAATGGCATCCTGAATTTCAACAGGAACGACTTACTGGTTTCCTCTCCGGTCATTACGCACTGAACTACCATCTTTTGAAAAGTAACCTAGTTCACTCACCCTTGTGCCGTTTATGCATGGAAGAAGATGAGACAACGGCACATATTCTCTGTGAATGTATAGTCTTATGTAATAATAGAAGGCGTGTTTTTCTTGCTGAATTTGTGTGTTCGGATGATATTAGGCGGGCTTCTCCAAGCTCTGTGCTGACTTTCATAAGGAGAGTCATTCAGAGCTTGGTTTAATTTATAGATCCTTGGCACAAAAGATCCAATAGGTGTCGCAGTGCTGGTCCATGGAGCACATCTTTCCACTTTTCTATCTGGGGGGGTTCAAAACAGGGAAAATTTTATATTATTTTAATAACAAAAAAAATTATGTCTATTTTTATTTTTGGAAAGAATACAAAGTCATAATATTTTGTTACTTTATTTCAACTAAATCTTGGAAGTTGCAAGATTGCAAACACGTATCTTCTTATTTCCAGTAAACAAGCTTCGGAATTTCTAAGAGGTTTCTATTAAATAAAGTTTCGCCGCATTCACAAACAACCAAATAACGGCTCACATGCATTTACATAAATTCTACTACGTTCTCGTACTACCACTATTTTTGTATGTATATTTAACACACTTTAAAGACTTCCGTTTCCGTTTGGCAAAAACATGCAAAGTTTGTTTTATGTTTTTGCACTATTATAAAACTTACGAACTCATATAATATTCTTTTCTCTCTGATTTCTAGCCTTTGCTGATAATAATAAAAGCGAAGAATTTTATTTTTAGCTGTTTGTATTAAATGTTTGCTAGCAAATTTTTATTTCTTTAAATATTATACAATAAAATCAATATATTCTAAAAGTTAAAAGAGCAAATAAAAATTATTATAAAAAGAAAAAAATAAGGAGAATAAATAAAAAAAAGGTTTGCAGAAAGAAAAAAAAACTTCGCTTGACATTTAGAAATAAAATTTATCGCAAAAGTCAGTTTTTATTAGCTGTTTGTTGGTGTGATTGTTTTTTCTTAATTTTTTTCTTATTTAATTTGAAATAAATATTTGTTTAATTTAAGTGTTGAAACCGTAATCATTTATTTAACTTAAAACTTTAGTTTTGCATTAAAATTAATTTTTTTTTGCTTCAATTAGGGAAACCGCAAACGTGTAATTGTTTTTTTTTTTTTGCGGAATGTTGTACCATGTAAAATATTTATACGCTCAAGGACTTTTAAAGCAAATTTCGCAAACGAACTTTTTTAATAGTATTTTATTGTTCGAAATATTTTGTTAAGCAAATCAAACTTAACCAAACGTATATTAATTAATATTAATTGCAATTTTTGTAATTACAACTGGCTGAAGTTCATAAATTTAATAATCAGAGAAATATTAGACATTGTTAGCATATTTCAAGCATTAAAGGGAAAATTTAATATCTAAACATCGCTTTAGATTTCAACTACACGCCTGAATAGAACAAACGTTGTTTTCGGTACAAGCCACTTCTAAGTTCATTAAAAAATAACAACGTATAAGTAAATTTTAATTAGTTCATGCAAGAATTTCGATTTGAGAAGAATGACCAAACATAATTTTAGATAAGAATTTGGTTTTTTCTTTTTTCTCTTTTACTTCTAAGAATTTTTCCCCACAATTTCTGTGTGTCCTTCAAAACACCTTAAGAAATTATTTCTAACATTAATGTTACGTTTAATATACAAAATTCAGTTTAATTAATTTTTACATTTGCTGGTTTGTTCAATATATTGGCTTAATTAGCTAAGTAATCCTTAGTTACGACATGCAGTAAAGTACCAAAAATTATGTGTTCCTTTCGAAAAGACCATAAAAAAAACGAAAGAAGCAACATCTTTTTGGCCTTTATTTTAAGCGCAATGAAATTTTTTTGCTATTTGAACTTTAATACTAGAGACAAACAGTTGCAAAAGTTGTAATTATATCCACTACTGACGTCATCAGACGCCATAAAAGAACTTAAAACGCCACATCATATTCACACACCTTTTTTGTTATTTTTTTATTTGCGGTTTGTAGAGGAAAATCATTTTAATTATAATATTATTTGGATGAAAGGAGAAAATTTGAACAAAATTTTGCAGATGGGCTGCTTTTGAATCTCAAGTAGAAATTAATAATGTAATTCATAAGCGGCACTAAATGTTGTATGGTAGTTGTAAAAGTTTTGAAAATTTTAAAATCGGTATTTCATTCCTCATGACAAAAATTGTGCGATAAAAAATTCAACTAAAAATTTTATAAAACTCTGACCACATACCACCAAGGTGTGAAACAGTTACAACATGATTGTGAAGTCCTCACAACAGCTTTGAAAAATGTACAAAAATATTTTGAACATCATTAGATGGGATTTTTTTGTAACACTTTAGCAAATTTCCGTCTGGATTTTTTTGTTAATTATTTTGGTGGGTTGGTAATTAATTTCTTCAAATATTTTGGACATTCTATTTTATTTTTCTTATTCATTTTTGGTTGTTAGCTAAGTATTTGTTTTTTTTTACCACAGGAATTCAATGCTATAAATAAATGTAGTTAAATAATTTATATGTATTTATAGCCTGAAAGTATGCTCTTAACCACTGAAGGAAACAGAAAATATTATAAAATACGTTTTCCTTTCATTATTTACTTTTCTATTGGTTGTTGTTTGTTTGATGATTTGCGTGTCACCGCCACTATCTGTCATTAATAAATCACATAAAATAACAACAAATTCACTAATGCCAACAACAATATTAATAATAGACTTTTAAATGCAAATACCCAGCAAAAACAAAACTCGCATTATTAACAGACATTTTTTTTTCTTTTTTCCTTTGTTAACTCACACTAATGCAAAATTAATTTAAATAAAGAAAACATGGCATGATTTTATTTATATTATGGTTGACCTTGATAGTCACTAAAAATAATATAAATTTTATATAGAACTTTCTCTCTTACATATACTCACACAAATGTATTTATAAAATACAAAACCGCAATTAATCTTTTATTAAATATAAAAACGTATTATAATTTAGGCAAAATTTTGTACAAACATAAACATAAATAAATGTATACGAAAGTAAAATATTAAAAAGGACTCTTTGAAACAAATCAGCAGCCTCAGTTGTGAAATATTGTTTGCATGAGTCTTTCTATAAAAACTGTGGGAAAAATTTAAAATATAATTATAGTTAATATACCAATAAATTAATTAGTTGCACTAAAAGTCACAAGCGAAAACATTATTATTCGAAAAGAAAAACAACTCGTTAATGGTGGAGCGAAAAAAATTATCGCTTAAACAATTTTCTAAAATTAAGAATGTTTTTTATTTAATTTAATGACATTTTCTCATACGAATGAAAATGTTTTATTTTAGCTTTAAAAAAATGTTTTAGGAAATGACTTACTCATGAATAGTTCATAAAAATTTCTACACTCAAAAACGGAAAACGTTTGCCCTCAACTTAAGTTCATAAATTTATTATTTTACATTGGAAAATTTTACAAAATGTAAAGAAAAAAATGTGTTAAATTATGTGGTTTCAAAAAAATAATGTAAGAAACTATGAAATGCTTACTTATGTGAACTGGCTGGTGAGAGAGGTAGCAAGGTTCAGTAGATTGGCACTTTACTAAACCGAAGTTCCTCGGTTCGAGTCCCAATAGGCTTTTAGGTTTTCAACACTCTTCATTCTTTACAACACATACTATCTGTAAAGAAGCATGCGATTACATCAAAATCTTTGTTGTAGCTGATGGACGGTTCAGAAAAAGAAAATAAAAAGTTCTTAGCAAAATCAACAATCACATAGCAAGGAAATGCACCAAGTCATAATTGAAACATTGTTTCCAGCCACGGAAGATGGTGCCCATGACGAAATTTAGTCATTTTCGGATAAACATTGAATTTCTTCTTTCTTATACTCGTAATTATGAAAATTTTCCTGTGAAAGACGAAATTTGTATTTCCGAACATCAACGAAAATTTTAAAGAATTTCTCTAAATTTTGTTTCAACCTCTCTATTGCACAGAAAAATTATTGAACAAGTTCGTTTTACTAACCATTTATTTAGTAATAATTTTGTTGCCGCCCACAAAGTAGCAAATCATCTGCCAATCTTTAATATCGTTACGAGTATAAAAGTAAAACCAATCACCTAAAAGCAAAACTATACGCTCAGTGAGCGTATAATCACAAAATTTCAAACTGAAGATTTCATATTCCATTTAATATTTAACAACCACATTGTGTATAATAAATATGTATATTTTAAGGACCTCTTTTTAGTTCTCTAAAATGATATTTCTTTTAATCTAGTTAAAAACTAAAATATTATATTTAAATGTTTACCATTCTTCTTCACAAAATTACAAACTCTTCTTGAAAGTAAAAATACGTATTTCATTGTATTGCATTTTATTCAATGAATGATATTTCTATAATATTTTATATCTCTTCTGTTGTATTTAACAAAAATGATGGAATGGAATTTTTAATAGAATTTCTTTACATTTAGCAAAAAAGAAACAACTTTAATGTTGTATTCCAAATTAATGGATGATTGCTTCGCATTTATAAAAAATGTATTTATGCATTTTTCATGTCCATCAAAAAAATATAATAAAATAATCTGAGAATGAAATCAACTTTAATGTGATATAAAATAATTAATTTGTGAAGTTTTTATTCGAACTGAGTGATGTTTAATCAAAGAAATTTTTAATTCAATTAATGTAGAGGATCTTTAACTGGTGTGATTGCAGCTGCCGTGGTGGCAGTGAGGTCTAAGCGGTAGACAACTCTGATGATGAGACTGTGGTTAGTCTCGAAACATCGATGTCAGTTCAACCCTCCGCGCAAAAAAAAACTTTTTCTTTGTCTGTTTCAAGTATTAAGAGCCACTAGATTTGTCTTTCTTTCTAATTTAAATAATAATTTAATTTAAAATAAAATTAAATTTAGAGAAAACGAACTTAAGCCTGAAAAATTAAAAATTTCTTTGATATAAAATATTTTGAATAAAGGAAAGAATAAATTTGTCTATAAAATGGAATTATTAGAAAAATACAGGTCCTTCTCTATTCACCAGGTAACGTTCAACACAGAAAGTTTCCTTTTTCGTTTTATTGAATATCATGAAAGCTACAATTACTTTTCTCAACTTTCTTATATGAAATCCGCAACGTAAAAAAATAAAACTTAAATTTTAGCATCAAATATTTCGTTGTTACTTTCTCTCTTATATTATTATCCACCACTTTTTTTTCATTAATTAAATGCTGAAATTTATTGGCAGGCCATAGAAAATTACACCTTCGTTGTAATTTGCTTTAGGTTTTGTTTTATTTCACATCTCGCTACATAAAGCAACAAATAAAAAGAAGAGGAAAAAACATTTACTAATTGAAATTTATTGATTCGCATTTAAACCATTTGAAAATCATTTAAATTTTTTTTCTGTTGAATTTCATTCGGTTCAACAAATACCGACACAATTCACAATATCGAAAAAAAACCGAATCACTTCTACATTTTTTTTTTTTTTTTTTTTTATTAGGACCAGCACTCAGGGGATGACCCCTACGTATGCAAAGCATTGAGCCGGAACTAGGAAAATAGGTTTTGGGAAGGAGTATAAAGAGAGTAGTGTTTGTGGACATTCGATTTGAACTCTGACACACTGAATCACTTCTACATGAGTATATACAAACGCAGACAATGTCATAAATGAAATCTTATTTTCACACATTGCGCTCTAATATTACGAGTATCTCACACGCACACACCCACACATACTAATAAAAGAAGTAACAAATTTTAACTACCCTGTGCAAATTTCTGTTAAACTTAAAATCGAGAAAAAATTTCCGAAATTCTCGACTGAGATGTGCCGAACTAAATGCTCAACATTTTTTTTAATAAATTTGTTAATTTAAAAATTTGTTATCGGTGGAATTAAATCCCAATCGAATACATTTTCAGCGAAAATAAAAAAATTTGCCTACTTTTTAGTTTGATTCACAACCCCAAGCAATTTTCGATGTAAATCATAATAGAGGTACCAAAAAACTTATCAAAGACATCTAAATAAAATAAAAAGAATTTGACAACCACAAGCCATCTTTCAATTTAGTTGTGAATCATAATAAGGGCATTAAACAAAATGAGTGTGATGAATTTTCGAAATTAATCGGTGTTTAATGACGTAGCTGAGACGCTTCGGTAGCTACGAAATCTTTTTTATTTTTGGCAGTTATCAAAACAAACAGCACAACAATTTCTGGTAAAAAGTTACTAACTTTATAAGACTTAAACGGCCGCGTTCAAAAAAAATTATGTCAGTGTAAAAGTACTTCAGTAATAAAAATTTTTAATAAAAATCAAACTAAATAGGAGAACGTATTTACAGCATTTTCTATTGAAAAAAAAACTTTACTTTGAATGTTTCTGTCGCAACGCTAATCGCTTTATTAAACATAAATTATATTTTTCTCTTTCGATTCGACAAACAACTTTTAAAAAGTTATAACAGTTATTCCGAAAAATATAATCGATTAAATAACAATTTAAGCTCAGGTGTTTTCTTGATTGCATGCATTAAAATATAAAAATACACATTGAATTATAATAACACATACATACATACACATATAGTAGTGGAGTAACCATGGCAACACCGTTTTTTTTTTAATAAATAAATATTGATAGTATACGTTAGTCCATACGCCACAAGTTTATATTTTCTTATACATTCTTAAATTTTGTTTTCAAGTTACATTCCTGTCTACACAATAAAATATTTATTGATCAACATCTGTAGTTTTTACGTTTTTAACAAAAGCTTCAGATACACGAAGCACTGTACACTTTTCCATTCATCTCTTATCTGCAAACTTAAAAATTGCACAGCAAAATTTGACTGGTATGGACAGGAACACAGCGGCGGCAGTGGCTTCATCCGCAATAACTCACTCACTCACTGATAATGAAAAATAACAAACAAACATAAATGCAGACTCAGTAGAAACGACAAAATTTTCAAAAGTTGTTTAATATTCATATCATAAGTGTGTGAGAGTACCTTATATGATTGCAATTATAATGAGGTTCAGGAATATGAATATATTTCATCTGCAATACAATTTAGGGTGGTGTTGGCTGAAGTGGTTAGCGCGTTGACTACTAAGCAAACAATGACGTGGGGCCTGGGTTCAAACCCTGGCCAGAGCAAGTCAATCAACATCATTAAATTATGTAATGTACATTAGTGAGATATTGTATTAATTGTTGTCGGACTATTTAAGTGATGAAGGCATAGCACTGGTCACTAAAAAACTGTTCCGACAGCGATTGATGATGTTCTAAGCTAATGTACACAACATCGCCCTCCTTCGTCGGTTAGCAGAAACATCGGCGAAGTAAAACAATTAATAAAATGCCTGCCAATACAGCTTAACAAAGTTAATGCGTCTACCTAACACCGGAGACGCCTCAACACTGCTATAAAAATTAACATAACGCGCAAAGCAGAGTTGTAAAAGAGTTAAGCCTTCTACATTTTCAACATCTATCTTCTCTACTCTATCCCTCTCTCTGAGTTCCGGCACAATGCACTGCATACGTAGGGGTCATCCCCTGAGTGCTGGTCCTAATTTAAAAAAAAAATGAAAAAAGGAAAAAGTCATATTATTTATACTCTAGCTTAAAAACTATTCTAAAGAATAGTCTATAGTGTAATTTTACTTAATTTTAATTAAAAATGGTTGCCGTATGACACCCCGCCATTTCCATTCTTTACATAAAGTCTGTAAAATTATCCTTGATGTTAAGAAAGAAAAAATTTTTCGTAATTATAAGAAAATATTTACTAAAATCTAAGTCAGTGTTTATCCAAAAATTAGTAATAATTTCGTCTGACGTGCCTCAAAACAAATGTTTAATATAATAAAACAATTCCAATACCTGATTTGATTTTGTGAAAAATTTTACAGTTTTGTGTAGTTAAAAATACTCTATTAATCGCTACCAAAGAGGTGGCATGCATGCCAACCCTTCATTTAGTCACATTGACCGAAATCGCTCAGAGATTGTATGCATCAACACAAAGTACAATTTTTCACAAAATTAATTCAGGTATTGGAACTGTTTAAAAAAAAAATGATCGTGCGTGATTTTTTAATACAATTTTCACGCACTCAAAATAGTTCTCTATGTTAAGCTTTTTCTTCTTTTGAATTTTTTGATCTTTGCTAAAATTACATCCATCCATTCATACATACATATGTAATTACGAACATATGTATGTATGATTGTGGCTTCATACATTAAAATCCCCGTTACAAATGCAGACATTCAGCAACATACATACATACACCTTTGGAAATCTTGCGTTAACCTAAACCTAAAAACACTAGTATTCCTTTTCAATTCCTTTACATATAAGTAATAAATTTAAATAACCTGCCTTTTCAGACAGTGCTTGATTTTTTATATTAAATTTATCCCCTGTATTGCTAATTTTTCGGGCATTTCCTGAATTTTTTTTTAATTTAATTAGTGAAGTGAATAAAGAAATTAATTACAAAATAAAATTTTTTAGCACATGCTAAATCTTTTATTGCAAAATTTTTATTTCATCGAGAGCGTGCGTGAAAGTACGTGATTAAACACATTGCGTTCGTGAGCGTGCGTGATCATGAAAGTTTTAAATCATGCCGTGCGTGAGCGTGCGTGAAACATACTTATGGCTCGTGATCGTGCCTGATCGTGAGCGTAAATATACTCACGCGCACATCTCTAATAAGGACCAAGCAGTGATTGATTTACCAAAAACTAAAAATCCACAAAAGTTTGCTTTTAGCCTAAAACCTCAAGAAGGACTTTAACAATTTTTATTTTCTTTTTCATTTGACAATTTCCATCTTTGTCCTTTTATCTAACTTGTAATGTTTTTTAATCAAGCCGTTTTTTTTTTTCGTTCACTTTATTGATTGTGTATCCTTGAAAATCTCAAAAGTAATTATGTGGTCATGCTGATTGTAAAATATCTTGTCACAACCTCTTAATACACAACATCTAAATTAATTTACAAGTACACTGCACTGCCTACCGCTGATGCTTCTATTGGAATACAACTAACTGCCTGCTTTGACTTGTCTCGCATTTAGTACAAACATTCCAACAAATATGTGGACTGTCAATCTGTAATGTATTATAATGGACAGAAGTTGTGTTGCTCGTTTTTTAGATGTGTATACATACACACATAAAGGGTTTTCCAATAAGGACTTGATAGCTTTTTTTTTAATAAAACGCAAACCATTTGAGAAATTTCCAAAACTTTATGATCGACTTGAAATACAATCAAAACAGTTATGAATGAACTCGACTTCGTTCATATGGGCACCGTGGCCACCGACTCCGAATTTCGGTAGTATATTTTTATAATTCGCATACGTATTTCGTTCGTGTACTTTACCATGATGAAAATGTTGAGCTTACTGAAAAAAAAGGAAAGTAACAGTTAGATGATCAGTGAAATAGTGCGTTCAAAAAATAAATTCATAGTTGTCAAGTACCTATTGGCAAACCCTTTACATAAACACATATTTATTTATTTTACATTTATGTCACTATTCATTTTGGTGATGGATGTTATTGCAGCATCTAAAAATCAATATTTATATTAGTCCTTTGAAAAATAAAATAGACTTGAAAAGTTCACTTAAAACCATACACATGCATGCTCATTCTTAAGCATAACTAGCAAAAGCCTAGAAAAGAAAAAGAAATTAAGGCTATGTTTTATTTTTTGAGTAGAATTTATTAAATTATTGCCTGTTTTTTTTT
Source organism: Lypha dubia (assembly GCA_947311025.1). Taxonomy (NCBI): domain Eukaryota; kingdom Metazoa; phylum Arthropoda; class Insecta; order Diptera; family Tachinidae; genus Lypha; species Lypha dubia. Next base: position 2,573,997 of record OX371262.1, on the reverse strand, counting down.
TTTTTTTTTTTTTAATGGAGCCAAATTGTTTTGCATTGTGTGTGTGTGTGTACGTTTGAGTTTTAATACAAAACACTGCATTGTGACGACTATAAAAAACAACCGACCGACCATTGGTTAGCAATATGTCGTCCTACTCACAACACTACACACTTTTGCATTTGAAAAATAAAACCAGCAATCGCTGCCAACTTTTAAATTTAAATGCAAAATTGTTTTGTGTTGTTCTCTCTTCCATATATTTAAAAATTTGAAATTGATATACAACTTACTTGGTCGTTAGAAAATTGTGTCAACTTGCTAAATGTGGAAAAAGCCAAGTTGATTAGCAAATTAAATTTTATTGCATACTTTTGGGCCAGTTCTGTATAAAATACATAGAAATTACAAGCACATGCATGCAAACATTTATTTTATCTACACTAAACACTACTCGAGTGGTGTAAGAATTATTGTGGTTTATTTTGCTTTTTCTTGCGTAAATCCTGTTTTTTATTTCCACTTCTTTTGCAAAATACTCTAGAGTATTTTATCCTTTAAAAAATGCTTTCTTTCGCCTGTAAATATGCTGCGTATTTATACTATTGCTTTTTCGTTATTTAACGAGTTCTTGTCTGGATTTGCTTATGTGTACTTACGTCTGTAACCATGGACTGGCAGGTTATATATTTTTTTTTAATTTTATTGCAAATATTATGCTTTTATCCTTTTTATAGTCATGTCAGGAAAAGGTAGTAAATGCATAAATTTTTGGAGATAGAGTTTAAAATACAGTGTGAAATAAAGTTGTTAAATGGTTATTTGTTGTGGGTTAAGCCATTACTTACCGGGATTTCGATGGTGTCGTTAATATATAAAATATATACATTTTTTTAGGAAAATACCATACAAGTAAAAAGAATTTTCAGTATTTCAATGGATAGTAATCTCGGAAAGCCAGAATCATACAGTTTGACAATTCGAAAGACTGTGGAAGACGACTAGTAACGTGCATTACACAAAATAAATTTCATTTGCGTTGAAATATTGAAAATTTAGGATCTGTTTAAGGTTACAAGAATTATCCTCTTAAAATCCTATTTCATGGGATTTTTATAATACTTATTGTGAATCATCATGAAATTAAGCCTTAAGTTCATTTAAAGCTTTAGTGACTTTGTGGACTTACAACAGAAATCCATGAGAAATATTTTTGTAAAACATTTTAGCCTACTACACGCCGTTGATGCCCAGTTTTTGCCCTTTTTAGAAATTAACAAAATATTCGTTGTATGTACAACAGGTAGAGGCTTAAAATGTTCCACGAGATTACTCCTATTGAGCACATATCCAGGTTTCCCTTTCACTATAGCATTGTGCGAAAAAGAGGAGAAAATTAAAGGAAACTGAAATAAGTCATTATGTAAAAACGCCCATGATACCGTATCACAATTTGATTTTAGAATTTCCTTTTAAGAAAATTAAACATAAACAATTTTTTTTTTTTTGCACTAAAGTTAATATATATTTCGTTTTTGATTTTCAGATATTCCCGATATTTCAGAGATTCCGTGTTTGCCAAAAAAAACTACCGGGTAAGTTAACAAAATTTTATTAAATTTTCGTATATATTATTTCGTATATTAATATTTCTTAATCGAAATTTGCTAAGATTTAAAATATATTATATACTATTTTCATTTAACTGCTCCAAACACCCTTTATTGTTATTTAAACTTAAAAGGGAAAATTTCTGATTGTATTCTTATGGCTTTCTATTCAATCATTTAGTTTCATTTTGCTCAGCTCTTTTTGTAAAACTTCAGGCAAGTAAAGCTGGCATAGAAATGAAATCAAATAAACCGTAATATTTATCTCTTCTTAGCATTACCCGAAGGGAATTTTTTCAAAGCACAGTGGAGTGAAGAAAAATATGTAGTAGCAAAAATTTAAATGTCTTTACTTAAATTAAAGACTAAAATTGAGGGGGACAAGTTGTCAAACAAAAACAAATCAGGAAAAGAATTATTTTTTTTTAAGCAATCTCCAACTTTATTACATTTGTCAGCATATTTTGAAAACAAAAACCTCAACTTTTATATTTATTTCATAGGAAAGAAATAATTCACTTCTTGGACTTTATGTTTTTAAGGTAGAATACCAATTATTTGCCCTCCAAAATGTAGCCATCAGCACGACCGCATTGACCAGGGCTGGGTGATATGCAGGCTAAAAGACGACTTCTAAGGCTTGCTCAACTTTACTGTGCTTTTTTCATTGTTTTTTCACTGCGTTTCCTAGTTAGAACATCATTATCATCATCCTTCTGTTGCTTGGGGTTACGTTTGCGACCCAATGGTAAAACACAGTGGAATGCATACCACTGACGGAATGGTGTAGCGTCAATGACAACGATCGAATTCTTTACTAATGTTTTGGTACGGACCAATTCATTGTTTGATGTGCTATAGCTTCAGAGGCCCAGGGAAAATTACCAGTCTCAAGACGTAGGACTCTAAGTTTAGAATTTCCACCGCGTGTACGAACACTGTGAACGCAAAGTGCTCCTAACTTAGGCAGCAGGACGGCCTAACTCAAACTTGCGCTTCTTGCGCAAAGGTTTACGTTTACCATCAGTGGCACGGCGCTTGTGAGCACTATCGCCGCTAATACCAATATTGAGGAAAAATTCCTATAAAAAAATTTCCCTAATCGAAAATGTCCATTTTTCATGTGCTATTTCTTTGCACTGTTCTGTAATGAAGTCACTAGCATAAGTTTATAAAAATATTCACATAATATTATGGAAAACATATTTTCAATTTTTTATCAATACAAAAAAAATCATATGTCTGTCTGTATTGAAATACAATTTGTATGCATATTGTCCCCTGTATTTCTATATTTATAACATATGCAAGTGTATGGGTGTGGGAAATTCAAGTACAGATGATGAATAATAAAATTTATGCAATTTTACAAAACGTACAGTATAATTTCTATTTCTTAAGTATTCTCTTTCTTTTATATGAGAGCAGCCAAATCGGTCACATATTGTATTATATTTTATTGCCTATTTGACAAGATATTTAGTTTATTGAAAACTGTTTAATAGCAATAATTATGATACTTTTACTGCAGTAGTGCTTGAAATTTATCTTGCCTGGGTAGAGCAAAAAAAAAAAGGCATATAAATTACTTAGCACACGATATCTATATAATTTTAATAGGCAAGACAATTTTTTGTTCTCTTTTGCACCCACATAAAACAGCTGATTGATACAAAAATTATTCCACATTCAAGGTATTAACTTGCAGATGTGCACAATATACATTTTATTAAAATCAGTGTAAAAGGGCTACAACAACTATAGAACAGATTTTTTTTTGTCGGTCAAAACCGTTCTTCAAATAGTCTTATAAATTATGAATCCTTAAAGTATACTTTACTTTTAATAATCAAATATTAAAAGGTATTTTTTGTATTGTGTAATATGTTTTTTAAATGTGTCATAATATTTTCAAATTAATAAATGTACTTTCAAACGAACATTTGTTTTCGTAATAAAAACTTTGTTTGCATTTTGTAGTTATCCTTATCTGTACATTGCCATTGTGCTGAGATCAAATAAAATTTTTATATTATTTGTCTGTTTTTTTCGTAACTTTCTGCTTGAAGTGGCTTTATTTTTGTTGTCCTCCTTCATACACTTTTTGTTAATATGCAATTTTATATGGATTTATATTCTTTTCCATCTCTAGAGATAACACTTTAAGGCGTTATAAGAGTTTTAGTAGCTGTTACTTATAATATTGCATGCACATAGATCTTTTTTTATTTTTGAAGAATTTTTTTTCTTTCATAAGAAAAGGTATTTTATTTGTTTCTTCCTTTACATTAAAGCAACAAAATATTTTTTGCATTGAGTCGGTTACCAGGTAGCTGGAGCGAAGGTTGAGAAAATTTAAATTTTGTATTAAAATTAAAAAAGTGGTAAATAAAACGTTTAATTTTACTACTAAAACTTTTCACTTAAGGATTACTTCTAAGATAAGTCATGTAAATTTCTTCTAAAGTTTCTTTATGTAAAAGTTAAACAATTTCCAAATGAGCTGATATATTCTGTTTCCTAAAAAAAAAAAACTCAATTGACACTTTAGTCAAAGATTTCCCCACAAAACATAAGCTTTTATACTTGTTTACCTTTTTCTAATTTTCAATTTAATTTTGGATTAAAAGCTAAAAAGAAAGTCTTATCTTTAAACAAGTGCACTCGAAATAAGTGGTTTATACTCGTATGTTTCACAAACTGGTTGGGAATAAATAAAATAAAACAAAGCAAAACAATACTTAAGAAACTAGACCACACATGTTATGCATGTGTGGTTTATATTAATTAAATAATAAGCTCCTACAAACTTAACTTAGAAACAAACTTAAATGTCCAAAGCAGCAATTTAAAAAAATAAACTTTACCAAAAATTTTAATTTCATTTATAGGAATGGGAAAACAATCTACATGAAATTGAATTTAAAAGCGTACTTTTAGGGAATTGTTTAGAAAGTTTTTTACCTATTTACATAAAACATTGAAAGACAAAGTACTAGAAGATGAAAAAATTCCATTATTAATTCATAAAATAGATTCTATTTAGTTCCGAAAGTATTTGTATGTGTGTGTGTGAAAAGAATTAAAGAATCAAGTTTTCGTGCTGATGACTTACTTCAGTAACTTCCAAATTAAAATTAAATTATTCAAATGCTATTTAAACTCAAAAGAAAAGATAAAATCCTTAAATCACCAAAAAAAAACGTTTATATACATTCTCGCAAACTTTTAAGAAAACCAACAACAATTACAATTACATTTTTGCAATTTAAGTGAAAACCAAAAAACTGAAAGTCAACAATAGACAACTAACTCTCTTATAGAAGGCTGACTTTTCAACTTTTTCAATTTTTTTATTTTATTTTTTTTTTGTACCAAATCATGGCATTCGTTACACATTGGGAAAGAATCAAAAACTCTCCTTAGTTTTACAATTGCTGCAATGATAATAGAAAATTAAACAAAGTGAAAGAAAAAAACTTTTCTAATTTGCGTTGAATATAATTTGTGTTGAATATTCAATGAATAGAAACAAAACAGAAATCGAAGAAATACAATTGTGAAGAACAATATCTGTGTAGATAATGATAAAATATTTTCACACAAAGAAAATTGTAATCAATTTGTGTGAAAAATAAGAATTGTAAAACTTGGGTAATAAAATGTACAACAGTAACATCATGCTTCTTCTCAACTAATACTCCCACTAATGCAAATACACACTAATACGAGTACATAAATTATTAAGCGAAACGGCTGGATATATAAATTGAAGAAAAACGTTTATCAGATTCCCCTAAACAAACACGAACGGTCTTTAGTTTGAGAATTCAAGAAAAAATCAGGTGTTTAAGGATCTACATATAAAGCATAAAGTATTTAGTATAAAGTTTAGGACCGTCCTTAAGTAAAAAGTTTAAATGTACAAAGTATAATGAATAAAGTAAGAAATTTATACTGAACATTTTTCAAATAACCTTACGAGGCACTTAAATACAGAAGAAATAAATCTATATAATATGTGAATGAACTTCCCCTAAAGAAAGAAGCTATAAGTATTATGTAGAAAATATAAAGTAGAAAGTTTATATAAAATTATGATTCAGCATAAACTGCAAAGTATAAAGCTTAAAATATATAGTATAAAACATAAAGAGCATAAAATGTAAAGTATAAAGGATAAATGGTTAATTATAAATTATTAAAAAAATTAAAGCATATAATAAATTTATTATCTGAGATATGTACTTAGAAAAAATTTTAAGCTTAAAAGCATTGTTGAAGTCTACTGATGATTTGGTAAAGCACCAATCAAATGCATATAGACATTGCTTAGCCATCAACATATAAAATTTTTCAACATCCAGAATAAAATGTTGAAAAGATGAAAGTATAAAGTATAGATGTATATAAGTATATAAGTATCAAGGTAGAAATATGGATTCTCTGAGGGATGAGTATATTATATCTCGGGAAAACTTAAACTGTTAGATATGCCAAATATAGGGGCTTGTAGAAGACCACTTCGTCCACAAAACCCATTAATTTGTTTTCCATCCTCGTTGATGTTTTTAGTGGAGCCAAAATTTTTAGTATAAAGTATAAAATTTTTACCATAAATTATAAAAGGCTGACTTCCTATAAGCATGTTGCTTTGTAGTAATACATTGTAGCGTATTCGTAAATGCAACCATGAAAATTTTAACAAGCTATTCTGTTCTCATTTGCAACACTGTTGTAGTTAATATGCAAGAAAAAGCAAGAAAGTTATTCAAATAGATTTAAATGCAAAATAAATAAAACACGCAGCGCAAGACAGCAAGTCGTTTATGTTTTCTTTTAATAATGTTTAAAGCAGTATGGGAGCAGGATTTTTCTTGTTCGCACAAATCAAAAAAATTTTTAAATAAAATATACTCTTCCGCCATTGTTCGATTTATTATGAATGATACATTGCAAATATATGTTCTTAAACAATTTCAGGGTTGCAAAGTATTAGTGTGCAACGTATTAAAAAAGTAACTACACAATGTATCATCTTTGTATTAATACTGTATTGATACATTGTAAATATACATTTAGGAAGTCAGCCATACTTCGAGAATAAATAAATAAATATTTTTAATATAAATTATGAAATCTTAAATATAAAATTTTAAATATAAAATTTCAAATACAAAGCAAATATATATGCAATTTTAAGTTTTAGGTATACATACATATATTATAAACTTTTAAGTATAAAGTATAAAATTTAAGTACATATTATAAATTATGAAGCCTTAAGTTTACAATAATAAGATGTAGATATATCTAAAATATAGCATTTATAATAGTATAAAATATAAGTTAAAAAATTTAAAATGTTAAGTATAAATTTGATATCTTAAATAATTTTTAATTTTCGATTAGTAAGTTTATAATTATTTCCAAGCTCTTCTACAGCCATTCCCATTTCTTAACACATGACAACAAAACGATAGCAAACACTTTAAAATACCGCTAACATGTTCGCAAGCACAAGTGCAACAATGTAGTTCTGCCTTGTACGAGTATGTTTATAAATTTATGTGTGTGTGTTTTTAGGTATTTGTTGGTAGCAAAGATTTTATTTCAGTGTGTGATGTCCTCAATAACAAACAAACTTGGTAGCTTGTGTTTGTGATGCCTGTTGAAGTACGTGTCTAGGTGTGTATGTAGCATGCTTAGTGGCAGTATACATTTTAATATCCGTGTTTTTTATTTGTTTTTGGGCCTTATTTTCTTGTTGAAATGCAGGTTGCGTGTTTGTGTGAGTTTTATTTTTTTTTTTTTTGTGTACGATTTGAATGGTTGGTTGCTTGATTTTTGTGCAGTTGGCAACAAACAAGCTCTAAAGTTGTTGTGGGATTTTCTATAATGCAGTTGTTTGAATGGCTATGTGTTGGCCACATATGTATGTGTATACATACGAGGATAGAGAGGGTATTGATTGTTGCTGCAGTTAGCTTGTCTTAACATGATATTATACTTGTTTGTTTGTTGGTTTTGTTTGCTTGGCTGTGTGTGTGTGTGTTTGTTTCTGGTTTTATAAAATTTTAAAGCAAAACGTTTATTGCAAATTTGTGTAAATTACTACAGACTTTGTAGTTTTTAATATTTTTTTTAATTTTTTCGGACATATGAATGAATACATGTTTGTCCTTTCGATTTGGTATGATAAACAAAGTCCTCAAGGGATAATTTTCAACTTTCTATGATAAATAATAATGCATTTGTATGTATGTGGATTTTCTATGAACTTCAATAAGCGTTCAATCAGCTTTGTTACAAAAACAATATTTTAAATAGATTTCCTTCCTATTTTCATTTCGAATTTCTATTTTTCGAAATCCTTTTTATTTCTAAAATACGAGTCTGTACATATAAATTTATACGTTACAGTTTGACTTAAATAATTTTTCAGTTATCTTTAATATTCCACTCCATGTTTATTTTTGCTTTCAAATATTTTTTTATTATTCTGCTTAAATATTCTGCCATTATGTATTTTCTATTGTGTGTTTCCTTTTATACATATTTTTTTTGTTATAAATATATTTAATATTATATTGTTGTTGTTATCCCCATTGTTATAGTGAGACGTTTGTTTGTATTTTTATCTCAGCGATTGTTAACTTTCACAACACGTTTTGCCATTTTGTCCATTTTTTATTTTGGCACTTTTTCACATCTCTATACAAAAGCCTTACTTTTGTTTTGAGTTTCTTTTTTTTGTAGTTTTTTATTTCACTTATTTCTTCTGCAGCTTTTTAGAAAGGAAATACACAAGAAATTAGAACAAAATCCTACATAGATATGAAAAATATAATATTTAATACCTCGCCAGCACGTTTGTGATTTATTTAGTTGTTCTTTCATAAGATTTAGAAATATTAATTTTAAAAAGCTTTGCTTTTAGAGAGCAACCTGTTAAAAATTTTCACATTAACTGTCTCTGCGTTATTTGTCTCTTATGTAGACGCACAAAGTCGTGCAAAAAAAAATTATATGCTGTTTTGTTTTTGTTTTTCTCGTTTTGCCTTCATTAGTCTTAGAAAAACTTTTCATGATTTGCAAGAAAAGGAAAATATTTTACCAAAGTTTTTCGTTTATTTTTTTTTTTTTTGCTTGTTAACAAAATGAAAGAAACTATTTATAATGCAGTAAAATATTATAATTGCTTGGTAAATAATATGCACTTGTTACTTTTCTAAAGCACAAAAGATCCTTTTTGTGAAATAAAACAATGATTACAAAACATCGTCTAAGGTTCTGGAGGACATGAAAATAAAATATGAAAATTAATAAAATCCAAAATTTTGTAAAAAGAAACACGCACTTAAATTCTAAGGACAGTTCGTTAGGCGTAAACTCAGGCAAAGACTTTGAAAAAGTCATAAATTTGTACTTTGGATTGAAATATAGACCAAAGCGGAAGATAAGTATACAAAAGAGACTGTAGGTTAGATTACAGACATGGCCATAAAATAAAGTTCAAGCTAAACTGTAGACGCGGTGTAGAGTAGACTTTGAGGTTTATAATAGACTATCAGTTGCACCATTTTTTTGTTAGCTTAAAATAATTTTTTTTTATCTTGAACTACATATTTGTTTTTCTGTATAAAAATATTAGCTTCTATCATTGTCGTTTTGGAAGATATGATGCCCTATTTCCTTTTTCTCCGGTAACTGTAGCCGCTATAAATCAGAATAACAAGGACTTTTGAAACCTTTTGAAATATGCATATGATTTCTTATCAAATGTTATCGTAGGAAGGACATTCATTAGTTGTCGCCTTGGGTTTTACCTTTTACATTCAAACTAAATCCCATACACCTTACTACTTTTAAAATTAAGTTTAATTTTCAAAGTTTACAGTCAAGATTTAATTAAGAATTTCGAATAAATCAAATATGTAATATATAATATATCTGTTTAATCAGAAAACGAGAAGCATGCCTTAAATCCTCTGAAAAAAGCAAAACGTAACATGAGAAGAACAAGTTGGATTTGTGTGTACATGTTTGATTTTTAAATAACCATTAAACTCATTAACTTACTGCTTGTTAAAACTTATGCAAGTTGCTTTTCTCTTAAAGTACCAGTTAAATCATTTCCTAAAATTACTGATTCGAAAACTTTCATTTCCCAAAAGTATTTGTTCGTCTTTCAAAAAGTGACTTTATTTCTCAAATGAACCATTTGTTAGAGGAATATTTTTCAAAAAGTTTGTAATATTTTTTCATATACATATTTTATTTTTGTTATTTTAGTTTTTTTTTTAAAAAGTGTGATTTTCCACAAAGTTAAACTTGTTTTAAAAAGTAAGTTTTAAAAAAGAACTTTTTTTAACTTTACCACTAACCAGATTTTCAAAAAATTATATTTTCCAAAACGCACCGTTCTCCGACCAATACAATTTTACGAATAACCTTTTCGAAAACAGACTTTCTTCAAAGAAATATTTTCAAAAAAGGACTTGTAACAAAAAGTACTTTTTTCTAAAAAGCTAAATTTTCTCTTTAAAAATTTGTAATTAGTTTAACATCCCACAATGCACATTTTCGTAAAAGTACCTTTTTCAGAAAGCGTACTAAATTAAACACATCATATGAGACTTAGCTATATAAATTTAATGATAACGTCATGAAAAAGAACCAGATATAAAAATTCACGGGACTTATTACAGCTCTAAAAGAGTTGCCTTTAATATGCGTATTCATTAACTATTCTCCAGATTGCTTTCAAGATTCTCATTCTTGTATTCGAACGAGTTCTAAAAAAATCTTAAAAAGCAAAGAAATTTTAAAAGTCTTTGTTTCAAATTTTTTTTAATTTGTATTGATTTATTTTAACTTAAATCACTTAAGAATTACAATACACATAAATGTATGAGAACTTATACAACTGCTAACTAACACACATAATTTTAGCAACCAAAAAAAATGTAGTTGCACTTCAGGCGCTGAATAAAACTTTTGGTATATGACCATTTTCACACAATACTTTTGTATTTGTTTGCCACACAAACAATTTGCTCCTCATTTAAAAGTTTTTATTTTGTGGATTTTTAGATTGTTTTTATTTTCCATAGTATACATATTGGGGCTTATTGTTGATTTTTGTGAGTGCGTGTGTGTGTGTGTGTTTTGCTTTGTTTAGCCTGCACTTTAAAAAAGCATTAAGCCGTAAATAGTATAAGCCATAAGCTATAACAAAATTTTTGCTAAATACATATCTATAGTATCAACACTAAAACCAACTTTGAAACTTTAAAACAAATAATTTTTTTGCTTGTTTCTTTTTTAGATTTCTTAACTATTTCTAAAGCATTTTTTCGTTTTAAAATGTAGTTTAAGAAAGCAAAAAAAAAGTATTAGAAATGAAGTTGTGTAGAAAAGCAGGGTTTTGCATAAATAAACGCACCAAGTAAAGTTAATGGGCATCTCTTCATAATCACACATTTAAGTTGGTTTTGTTGTTATTTAGTTTTGTTACTATAGTTAAATAGTGTTTGTATCTTCAGTTGATATTTAACTATCTTTATAGAAAACGAACTTGTATATTTCAATTAAGTTTTTACTGGGCCGAAATTATATTTCCAGTTATATTGAAATTAAGAACTCGTAAAGTAGGCTGTGTTTTTGAATACGATAATTATTTCTTAAAAAATATTTCAGCTTATTAGATATTCAGTTTTTATTTTCTTCAATATGTTAACCCGTCATATCTACAAAATTTTTCTATTCCCAAGAAAATAATTTTATTTTCATTTATAGAAACCCTTTATTTTTAGGGTCATGTTTAAAACATGTTTACAGTCATATACGAGTATGTATGTATTGAATTAAAATAGACGACAGAATGTCGTTATATCGCATCTACTATACATATGTGAAATTTTAAAGTTAGCCTGAGTTGGCATACAAGCAAGAGTCCTTGTTATTGCTGTTGTTGTTGTGCTGTGTATACCAGTAGCACGCCATATTACCGTCATCATAATCATCGTTGTCGTCCTCATCGCAATTTGTTGTAGTCGCAGTCAAATGAAAAGGTTACTGAACGTGCATGAACTCCTCTATACTCTTTTGTCCATCATCTATGTACGTACGACTCACTGCAATTACTCTCGTCCATATACAAACTATTCCATCATTTGCTGCTGCTGTTCTTTTTCTTTTAAATCCTTTTAGCAACAACAACAAAATAAAAACTAAAGAAAATTATAATAACTTAAGAAAATCTATATAATCAGCATTAAAGAAGAAGAGAACCCTACAAAATTTGTTACCGTAAAAAAACTGATTATTAAAAATGCCAAATGAATTTTCTCGAATGTACGACGAAATTTAGCATAAAATTTTCTTTTCATGCTGCTTCTTTCTATTACTTTAGTTAAAAGGAATTTTCATTAAATCTATAATTACAAAAGAACAAAAGTTTATGCAAAATGCAAACAAGTATAATTACAAAGTCTTTTTAAAAACCACTCTAAAAATGCAAGGAAAAGAAATAAACAAAAACTATTTAGGACTCTGACAGAGGATGACAAATATGGCATGACATGGAAAAAAATCAAAATAGAACAAAAAATATTAAAAGAAAATCGATAGCAAATCTTTTCGTTTTTTTTTAACAAAAACTTTAAGTCGCGTATTCTATTTGTATTTGTAATTGTGTATAAATAGAATATGTAATGACGTTCAACGAAGCTACCTAATAAGTAGTGAAAGCATTTACACATGAATACTGACGAAGTTTAGTGGTTTTTACCGAAAACAACGTTTGTTCTATTCAGCCAGTGCTGTTGAAAAATCTACAAAAGGGATGTATAAATATTAAATTATTCCTTTGTTGCTCGAAATATGTTAACAATGTCTACCCAACATTTACGAACTTTAGCCTGTATAAATATTAACAAATATTAATAAAATACAGTTCGTAGTAATTTGAAAAATTACAATTAATATACATACATACATAAAAACCTTTTAATCTTTATTGTTGGTTTTTAAAATATATGCAGATTTAATTACCAAAGACTAATCGTACAAACAACCATATACGAGTACAAATTATTGTCAAAAATCAAAACGCGCAATAAACTATCCCTTTCCCTAAGTTCTTGTACTACGTATTGCAGAAGTAGGGGTCATCCCCTGAGTGCTGGTCCTACAAAAAAAAAGTAGTACGAATAGCTTCTTAGGATCTCATATACTCATCTCATTAGGCACTAAAAAATCAAGTATTTAAAAAATTGTTCACGGACCACAAAACTATAAACGACCTGTAAAATTGGTCCCATTAATTTAATTCTTGGTACTTTTTACAGATTTCATATTTTATGGAAAGTCCTAGCTAGACGAAAAAATTAAAAAACAAATTTTAAACAAAATTTGCAACTTTTCGAGTAAACAAGTAGATCTCTTTTGAAACATTAAAAGTGTCTATTTATGGAAATTGATAAAATATACTCTGAAAAGATCGGATATTCTTTAAAAATTCAACTCTACGATTAATATGTATGTATATAAATATGTATATTGTATATCCTGCAGTCGTGTAACTCCAAAGAAGTGTTCAGATTGGCTTGATAAACTTGCAATCGTAAAATAAAAATATTAATTTATTTCTTCTTGCCTACTTCATGTTTGGAACTAATCTCTTTAAGTCGTTGGTAAACTTGTTGTAATTGACTCAGCTTAATATTTTTGGCAATTAATTGTTAACTTTTCAATTGTTTAAGTTGTAAGTTTTCATTAGAACAAAATTAAAAACATTAAATATCATCAATAAAATAAAAGCTTTTAAAACTTGCATTTATGCCAACAAAGCTTTTTTAAACTAATTAGCTTTCATAAATGTAGGTACACAAACATAGACGAGTTTGTTCATGCATACATACGAGTATGTTGGTAAGTACATATCCCAAAAGATGAAACACATCCATACATACATTCATGCAACTTCTTTCCATTTGAAACAATGCTCCTAAAAGTATGACTTCATACTTCTTATATTGGAATTGGCACGTGTCCAACTATATTTCCATCACGAAAAACACCATCCATCCACTTCCCATAACATAAAATTGGAAATGTGCGGCAATATTCCAGCCACAAAAACCGAACTTCCAAGAAATAACAAACAGTACTTTGCTTTTTGTTGTTTTTTTTTTCATGTGGAAATTCACCGTTTTTTCGTTCTCACCAAAAAAAAAAAAAAGAGCGGAGAAATATAAATATAACGGTAACTAGAGAAAATCTAAATGCCGGTTGGAATTTAAAACAAATATGTCGGCTATAGATATAAATTTCTTAAGAGAAAAAGAGATGACAGGAGATTTAAGCTAAAATAATGAAATGAAAATGTAAAAACAAAACCAAAAACAATTTTTATTTTTTGTATGCATGTGTGGATGCATGCACAATATGCATACATATATATACATATGTATGTACATATGTGTGGGTTTATACCGCTAGACGTATAAATATTCCATGCAAACATAAGTGTGTATGTGTGTATATATGTATGTACATGTGTACATTTCTGTGAATATGCTTTAGAGCGAATCAACGAAGATCCCTCAAATTGCACTCAAATCCGTTTTCAGATTGGTTTTGTCTATCGAGTACAGTATTTTTTTACTGATGTATTTCCTTATAAATTGAGAACGGTTTGTTAGGATTCGATCCATAGCCACTAAACTGTTTCGGCAATGATAAATACTGTTCTGTGCTAATGTAACCAATTAATAAAATAGCTACGAACGCAGATTAATGGGGCTACTTAACACCAGGCCCAGCAACACTACTGTAAAATAAACCACCAAACGCGCAATAGCAGAGTTGTAAAAGGATTAACCTTTCTTATACATTTTCATCATATTTCTTCTTTACACTATCCCTTTTCCTACTACCGGCACAACGCATCCCTTGAGTGCTGGTACTAACAAAATAACACACGTTTTTATATTCATAAAAAACGAACTGCTCTAATGTAAATATACATGTACATATGCATGTATGTATGGATGTTAATACTGTCATTGTTTGTACATAAATATGTATGCACACTATGTACATATTTGTAATGGTGTTTATTTTGCTGTATTCACTTACATATGTATGTATGTACGTAGCTTCCACTAAACGGTTGTTATATTTTTCACTTTTTTTTCTGGAATCTTTCAAACTAGGCATGCGCTTGCATGTCTATTCTTGCCATCATGTCTAGTTACAACTTGTTTGTATGTAAGTATGTATGTATATGTGACATTTCACTTAATATTGAATGAGTGTGTTTGTTTGTTTGATTGTTAATGTTGATGTTTATTTTTCACTTTAATAACTAATAAGAAAAGTCAACACACAACTGCATTAGTTTGCTTAGTTAATATTATAGTAAATGCTCATTTATTTCTTCTCTTTTTTTTGTTTATTTTTAATTGTATCTCTAATTATAACACAATGTGGCATGCATGATAATTATGGATACAAACGTTCATACATTCAATTGTATTTATGACCATGATTATAACAATGCATGTGTATGATGTATATTTTACATCTTTTTAAACCACATACGCCACCGGAACATGAAAGACAATATATTTTACATTTAGAGTTAAAAGTGAAATTCACTGACAAATTACAATTTTGAAGACGTGCCGAGTAAAGCACCTTCTATTGAAGAGATTAGGGTGGCAATCAAATTTCTCAGCGATCCTGCTAAACATTTTATTTGAAGCCTATGTAAAAACGGTGGATTCCGATTTCCGTGGTATCGCCAGTCTGACAACAAGAATTTTAAACTTCGCCCAGCTTAGGAACTTTTGTAAGTTTTAGGTACACCTCTGTACCTTAGGATGCATAACATCAAGATACGTGATATGATCAATAATAATACAGAAAAAAGGATTAAAAATGTTATCCTTCCTATTGATTAGTATATTTAAAATCATCTATTACTTTAATTTGGTCCAGATTCTAAGATTTCTTTAATATCAAAAAAACGGAATAACTTTTTCAATAAGTGTTGCCTTACCTGTCCAAAACTTTTCCTATTTAAAAAATATCAGCAGCAAATTTATTTCACTTTTATGCTGAAATAAAATTGCAATAGTTTACAATAATTCTTACAATATTCAGCATTATAATGGTTTTCATGACTTGAAATCAAATTGCTGCAGTATGCCACAACTGTATGTATGTATGTGAATAACACAGACTGCTGCTACTACTGCTAACAACCAAGAAAAACAACAACAACATCAAACTGACACTGCTTTCAAAAGTTAAGTGCTGCAACTATTGTAGTTCTTAAATTCTTTTATTCGTGGGAAGACATAACAAAAAAACTTTTGCGGTTTTGCTCAAGTGTGTTCCAGTGTACTCCTTCTAATACTCAGCAGTTGTGCTGTGCTGAATGCGATTGTTTTTGAGAAAAAGTGAAAATGAAAAAAAAAAGTTTTAACTTGTATTTGACACTTGCGTTTAATCTAAATGGTACAATAATCCATTAAGGTCTGAGAGTGATTTAGAAAGGAAAGAAATAAAGAAAGACAGAAAGAAAGTGGGTGAGTGAGTGAGTCAGTGAAGTGAATGAATGGATGAGTTGCTAAATAAGTGTATGACAATAATAGCAACAAACACACTAAAATGACTGTAGCAGGAGCAGCAACAACAACTGCATCATTCACAAACAACAATAGTGAAGGATCTGATGTGCTGTTCGTCCGAATCCAGTTTCAGAAAAACAATAACAAATATATTAAAATGCTTAAGGATGTTAAGATGTCAACAGCAACAGCAGCAACAAAAATTCCTGCCAAAACGAATGATGTGCTGATGATGAGAAAGATTACAATTATGATGGGTGATGCTTACTTGCTGCTGCTACTTTTTGCCATTCATTCATGGCTGGTGAATTAAGTTTAAGTTCTTGTTGTCGTAATTTTTTGTTATTTTATTCTTGCATAATCGTAAATGGAAATTTGATTTTAATAACAGGATTTTCCTTAAAGGAAACTGACATTTTTGACAATTTACACAAAGATTAATTGTAACAGCTTATATTAAAATTGTATTTCGTAGTAATGGTGGGGCGGGCGGCCGGATGTAGATTTACAACAAAGCGACAGGAACAACAACTACAAATTTCTGCAAGGATTATAATTAAAAATGCATTAAATCATTAAATTTACATGGTGATATTTTTAATTGAATTTCATTGTGTTTCAGTAATATTTTAATTAGAGAAGAATTAAGAATTTTTAATATAAAAAGATATTTTGAAAAAGTTTAAATTTGTTTGTTATAGGCTAGCTAACCTACATACGAGTAGTATATGCTGCAGTTTATTGGTTGCTAATACCAACTCATCAGCAGACGTTTACCATGTTATAATATTACCATTGCAGGTTAGTATGCAGCGTCCATGCCTGATAATTATCAGAGATAATCTAACATACATATGATATTTATTTTTAAAAATAAAGCAGACTACTGCTCAGGATTGATATTAGAAGACATTTTTTCATTTTCATTTTTTTTTTGTTTTTATATTCGTGTGACGAAATTCAAAATATTAAAAAAAAGAACGTTGCTAATCTGTGCAAAAATGAATTTTATTTGAAAATTTTTGAATCCATAAATTTTGCGAAAAAAAAAGATGTATTGCTTTACACGGACAGACCTCGGCAATAATACATAGGATGAATACTCTCCTACACTATTTACAGGGCTGTAGTGTATTGAACTACAAAAAAGGTACCCGAATTTAGTTTAGGCTTTTTGACGTGAAGGGGTTATGTTTCTTTTATGTTGGAGCATATTATCGAAAGATTTGAATTTTTTTTTTTTTAAAAACAGCTTTAAAAATTACTAAAATATAAAAACTACTTTCTCTTCTCATCATTTTATTACTTTTTATTTTTTACTATAATTTTAAAAAATTTTATAAGCTAACATACTTTCAGGGAGGTGAAAAGACAAAACAAATTTTAGTTTTGGTACTTTTTCCTTTCGAAATTCTCTTAATGGATTTTGAAGAAATTCCGTAGACGGATAGCATGTAAACCAGATTAAAATATAGAGGAATAAAAACGGTACCAATTGGAACTTTTGGTACTTCTTGTTTTTTCTTACAATTTTTTACGTTGCCTTAAAGTGTACTTTCTGGGTGTAAAATAGGAAAAAGCTGTTACTTCTGGTACTTTTTATTTTTTTAAATTTTCTTGGGGGTAATATGGAGAAAAGCTTTTTATTTTTCATTAGTAATTATGTAAAATTTAATTTGCTTTCAAATCTTTAAAAGAAAAAAGCTATAGTTTATAGTTTAAAAAATACTGAGAGATCCATTTTCAGTCACCACTTTAACTGTGCTGCAGCTTAAATAGAGTTTTGAGTTTGGTTGTGCTTTAATTGCGGCAGCCGTCTCAAAATATGTGACATAGAGAGTCGTATTTTACTTGTAAAAAAATCTCTACCACAAACCGACCATAAAAAGTTCCAAAATTTATAAATTTTTCAATTAAACTTAATTAAGATATGCCAGCCATAATTTAATTACTCTGCCATTTTTATTAGGGAAAAAATCATTAGTACTGCTTTGATTCATCATGTGGAAACAATTTTTCATTTCTGAATCCTCACTATGCATCAAGGTTAAACTCTTTAAAACTTTTTTATTGTTATTGTTTATGACTGGCGAAAGCAAAATATTACGAGTATAAAAAAAAAACTTGGACAAAAATTCTAATTCAAATCAACCACAAACTAACAAAAGAAATTCACACTAAGTTTGTGAAAGTTATTTTCTTATATAAAAAAGTGTGAAATGAAACATAAAACGTTTTTCATTTCAGTTTTTTAATCATGGTTCGTCATTCTTTACTGGAGCACAAAGTTGCAAGTGTTGAAAATGCAAATAAAGCAAAAAAACAACAAATTTTGTAGAAGTTAATAAAAGAAGGAGATTTCATCAGTTTCTCATTAATATGTATGCACTTTGTAATCGTATATGTGCCGTAGCAACTTCTGTTAAAAAAAATATCGTGTTAATGAATTTTTAGACCCCTTCCATTTTTGTTAATTCATATTTAAGTTTGGCAAAAACCATGTGTTAAAATGTGTTTTAATCTCAAGCAATGTATGATTGTGTTGGTGGCCCCACCTCTCATTACACATCCAGAACACTTTGGACGGGGGCAGTATGCCTTGAAAGAAGCACCAAAAAGGAAAAACAACAATTCAATAACAGTAACACTTTTACGTTGACAACAAAAACTAAAAAGCATTTCATTTGTGAAAAGAAAAAAAACTTATGGGGTAAAACGAAAAAAGTGAAAGATTTTTTCCTACCCAATGCCATGCCTCTTGCCACTTTCATCGTCCATTTTTTTTTTTGTAATTTTTTTAACAGCAAACAACGAACGGTGTTAGATAGATGCAAAATGTTGCTCTTTTTCTTTAATGTTGTTGTCATCATCGTTGCCGTCAGTGTTGTTGGTGTTGTAGCTTAAAACCAGCAACTACTCTGTATGAGTTTTCATCATCAGTACAATATTTCAAGGATAAGTGGCTTTTGCCAGCATTTGTATTATTGTGATACTTTTTCTAGGTTTGTTGTTATTGTTTTTGCCGTATTTCTTTTATTTTTCCGTATTATTTTTTTTTAGAAAAACAAAAAATAAATTCTTTTTGTGCATTTGATACCATTTTTGCTGCTACTGCTGCTGCTGTTTGAGATCACTGTTGTTGACTATAATGCCTATGTATGTACGTATGTTTGTTTGTACGAGTATGTACATATGTATATGAATGTATGGATGCATGTTGTTTGTTGCATTGTTTAGTTGCGTGGCTTGGTTTCTGTGATGTGCTCTCGTTTGTTGAATACCTACTTGATAATTTTTTATAGTACGATTGTTTGCTGCTTGCTAGTGAACATTTGCATTCGTATGGATGTGTGTTTGTTCTTTATGGTGATAATAATTTCAAGTATCTTAATGGATTTTTCCAGTTTAACTCATATATGTACATACTACTATTTTAGTGATTAAAGTATTGCAGAGAATGTAAACATTTTCATTTTATTTAAGATTTAAAGACCAAAAAATATTTTAATTTTCAAATGCAATTAAATAAAACTTTTTGCCTCTCGTATTTTTTTCTTTTAACCAAAATAAAGTGCTGGATAAAACGTATGCAGACATTTACTTAAAAATACATTTACTTGGTAATCTGCAAATGAAGATGATTAAAATATTTTCGCATTGTGTCTTTTCATTTGGGTACTCCACTCTACTAATTTCTTGTAAAATGTAAGCTGTTAGGTAAAGTTTTGGATAACTTATCACAGAGTTGCATATCGACAGTTAAATTTTTAGAGGATTTTGTTATAAAAATACAACTCTAAAAGTATTGAGTAACTAGTTTTGTGTATTGAGTACCCGAAAACAACAGCAAATACTCGATGCTCGGTATCCACTACTCAACACTTTTTCATCTATATTTTAAAGTGGAAGATCATATATATTTTCCAATTGTTGGTGATTTTAATAATTAAAGTAAAAATTTTTTTATGAAATTAATATTTTCGTTATTTTCCATAACTTTAACTTTCTTTAAAATTAATGAATACCAGATGTAAACTTTCGAAACGGTGAATATTTTGGGTCTTTCCTCTACCAGAAGCAGTCGATAAAACATTGCAGTTTTGAAAAAAAAAAATATTTTTATCATACAAATATTAGTAAATCAGTTTTAGTGTTAGAAAATACTCAGGATGATTATTTTTTTTAAGAGTCGTCAGCATGCATGATCGGTGCGAAGTTTTTTTTTTTTTTTTTGAAAGATTAGCGTACTTATGTGGAATGGAATGTTTTTCAAAATATAAGATTTTATAAACAAAAAAAAATAAAGAATGTAATAAAACAAAAGATTTCATACATTTTCGGATAAGTTTAAAAATATATCGAAAGCTTCCGCAAAAAAAAACTTAATGGGTCGATTATAGATGACAACCGAACCTAAGTTGAGTTGTTGATGGCAATTGTTATCTGCCACTTTCAGTTTCACGCAAAAAATTTTCAGTTCGGCTGCTACACATCAGCGAGCCATAATTCTGGGACACTGTTCAATTTGAAGGCAAAAACTTCGCTATTAAAGTGCACCATCAGATTCTGTAGTCTTAATGAATTTTGTATTTACATATAGAATTATTCTGCTCCGGAGTATTTTCCTATTTTATTTTTAGGATACAACATAATCATTATAAAATACCTACCATCCATCCATACATTCAATCAAAGAAATTTATCTTATCATATATATATATCCGGTGCATGCAAAACAAAAGGTCTCATCCCCATAGGTATTTTTTTTTTTGCTTACAAATGAAACAAATACTCGTACGTACGCTTGTACACATATCTATTAAATAAAATAAAAAATTAAACACATATTCTCAAGAGTTATACACAAATATACATATTTTATCTACAATTTATTTCTGCTTCTTTTTTTTAATTTTATCAGCAATTTATTGTGTTGATTTTTTTATTTCTATTATGATCTCCTGGCAAATATAGAGCATTTCGTCTACTAACAAAAAGTTGGTACAAAAAATCTCACTCAAGCAACCACGTTAGTTGTGTGTGTGTTTAGCTATTTGTTGTTCTTCTAGAAGCGCCCACGTTAATTAAAATTTATAGCAGGAACATGTAATCCCTTGATGCCCTGCACTAAATAACCGACATATGTATGTATGGATGTATTTTTCTATTTTCATTTATTTTCAAAAGATTTAAAAAATTTGAAAAGATATTAAAAATAATTATTTTCATCCGGATATCTTTGGATTTTAATGACAAATTTCAAAGTTGTGTAATTGCTGCCAGCATTTTGTGGTTCAACTATTTGTTAAAATCTATTTAACGGTTATTAATTAGAGTTTATTTCTTATATTAGACTTAACCAAATTAATTTGAGTGAGAATCCGCCCTACTTCTGCGTTTAACCCTTTAATTGATATAATTTTTAAAAGAAAATTAGAAATTTCTTAAAAAAATTTTATTTGCACCAGGATACCCGTACTCAGAAACTTCCACCCAAAAAGCAAAACAGGTTTTTCTATTTTATAAATTAAATATTATATTAAAATAAAAAAAAACAATATTTCTTAATAGCTAAATTTCCTTTTTAATGGCTAAACAATATAAAAAGTGCCTAAATCTAGCTAGAAAATTACTGAATAGGCAACACAAAATCCCCCAGACTGGCAACTCTTTAATTGCCTGAGTACAAATTTTACGCATAGCATCATTACCGACAACTCGGGAACACAAAAAAGAAAAAAAAACAAAAGCTGGTAACCATGTATCCAACAGTTTTTCTGATCGAGCATGTTTGATAAATGTTGAAGTTTCTGTTTGACTCAAACGTAATTGTACAAATTGTGTTTGCGAGTGTGTGCCAGCCAGCTACATGTATGACTAAAACAAGTTAAACAGCAACAACAATTTGATTTTCGTCTTTCTTTATGTCGTATTGAAAAATTAGGTCGTCTTGCTACTGAAATTGCTGTTCGCTTGCTCATGCATCTAGGGCAAGTTCCTAGAATGGTCGGCCGGTATAAAAAAACAAAAATTATTTTGATGTCCACAAAAGTTGTTGTGTAGACAAAAACATAACAACGTATGCTATAGTGACTAGTATAGTGGCATATTGTGTACATATGTATATGTATGTGTACATATGTATTTACACGTACGTAATGGCTGCTTCGTACGTACTTCAAAACTACTTATTTTTGAGTTATTAGCAAAGGGTCCAAAGGGAGGGAACTTACCAGTAACAAATTTCGACAAATTTTTTGCTATATGTGTTAAA
Organism: Lypha dubia; assembly: GCA_947311025.1. Lineage (NCBI taxonomy): Eukaryota > Metazoa > Arthropoda > Insecta > Diptera > Tachinidae > Lypha > Lypha dubia. The sequence continues at coordinate 2,551,489 of OX371262.1, read as the reverse complement.
CTCCACTTTAAAAAATTTTATGCAGTGTGACATACATACATACATACATACCTATTTATATGAGCTAACAATAATTACCATCCTCACTGGTTCATTCGCCTTTGGTAAGTTTTTGGACACTGTGTCATTTCAAAAATTTAAAATGGTATAACGATTATTCTTCATCTCTGTGCAACGTATAAAATAAGTAAGTATATTTGTACGTTTTGAAGTGCAGACATCTACATAAGTACATACACAAATTTTTTTCTCCATTCGAGTCTTTGGCCACTTATTGTATTTTCTGGTTTCCTAATGAATAGATCTCGTTTGTGAACAATGCAAACAAAAACCAAAGCAAATAAATATGAAAGAAATTGTTTTCCTTTCTCCTTTTGGAACAAAAACACTTCTCCTTTCTCTCTATTTATAGTTTAGCGGTTGCATAAAGAATAAATAAAAGCTTTTTAAATAGGAGGGAGAAATACATACGAGTAGTACATACATTAAATGCAAAAAAAATTTGTACTGGTGACAACTTCGGGGCTGTCAGTCTTATTTCATACCTTATCGCCTATTTACAAGTTTTCATCACCGAAATGCCCAAAATGGAAAATATGCATTGAAAAATCAATCTTAAATGAAATTATTCAATAATAACGTTTTAAAATCTTGAGAACCTTCTTTAAAAAATATTAAAAATACCTACATATTCATTACATCTAGACATTAAGTTAAAAACAAGCAATAATGAAAATGAAAATTTTTTTTAATTGTAATATTAAAAAAAATAAAATATAATTAGGTATGTATGTAAGTATGATCATGATTGATAATTCCGTTCTATTTGAGATACTAAAAAATTATTAACCTCGAAGAGCAATACTAAAAACTAAAAACCCCCTTAAAAAGGATTTTTACAAAAATATTGGCTAATATTTGGTCGTTCCTTATCACATTTGGACTGGCGAAGATGGATCTTGCCAAAAAATATTCTCAATTTTATTTGTATATGTATATACATATGTTTATAAAAATGCACTATGACTTAATTTAGCAAAAGTGGACAACTAACTGTTAAAAAAACTCGGACATAAAAAATTAAACTAAATTTTTATCATAAATATTGGAATTCATTTTATTTATTATCACTAAAAACTTACATAAATAAACCGGTACACATTTAATTGTATATTTGTAGATAAGATGTACAATATTTGTTATATTTTTGAGATCACTAGAGTAGGACTTTACCAGACACCAATTTAAAGAAAAAATGACAGTGTCTGTTAAAAACAGACGGATAACAACCCTAACTATGGCAACTCTAGTAAATTATGTTCATCAGTTGCCCCAATATAGTGCTTGGAAAAAATAAATCCATGACACATGGTATGTATGCAAGTGAGAGTGATTCACTTCATACATGCTCTTTATTGCGGCAGACTGAAAGACTTCTTGACAGGTTGGTTGTTAATTAATTACACTACACGTACGGTACGGTATGTACGTTTTTTGGTTTCGCGCGTAAAATCCACCCGAAGTTGACAGGCGAACAAAATTTTTAGCACGTATTTAATAATAGCAGGAAACATTTCCCGCCAGGTTATTTTCTTGAGCGCTTCAAAATGTTTGTTAGTGTTGTTTTTCGCAGAAACTGAAAAATAAAACTATTAAAAAGAGTCAAAGCGAAAAAATCATTGCACACAAACATTAACGGCAAGGTCTTGAAAAAAATTGCTATTCAAATAATAAAACACAAACAAACTAAAAGCTAGAACTGCAACTGCACAACACGTTTGATGTTATTTACACATGCTGAAATTGTTTGGCCAGTGAGCAAGCTGCTACACATACGGGGCACTGCTTGGTTGTTGGTTGTAATGCTTCGCTTTAATTAAAAAAAAAAACACACTACCGTCGTCAGACGAGAAATACTATTTATTTTACTTGTTGTTGTTGTTTGTTGCTAGCTAGTTTAGGTAGGAAATGTGAAAACATCGCGTCATGTGAGTCACTAAACTACTAAGTAAACAGAAAATGCAGAAAATCAAGAAGATAATAATAAAATGCCACAATACAAAGCGTATAAAGAAGAAAAGAGATAATTATATGTTTATTGTTTGAGTAATTGTACGTTGAGTTAAATTTAAATTGCATGATACTCTTTTATTGTTTTGCCATGTCGCTTCAAGCAAAACAAGAATCACATCAATTTCCTTATAGACGACATCAGACGGCCGAAAGACCTCTTCACATGTTGCTATTGTCGTCAGCTGCTCAGTTTGTCTTGTTGTTGAGCTACCGCAACACAACATACCATTTGATGTGTCGAAATCGCGTCATGTGAGTCACTAAAATACCAGGCCAACAGAATTTCAAGTTGGCGTTTGTGGGAGACATTTTGTGTTGCTTAATAACATTTTTTTTTAATTGCTTGTGTAGTATAAATAAGTATATGTATGTGTGTGGATGTGTGTATTGATGTAGTACAGTGTGTTCAGAAAGAAAAAATTTACAATCACGTAAATATGAAAAATGTTATGATTTAAATAATTGGCAATTTAGCATCAAGGCGAATTCATTATCAAGTCCCCTACAAGAAATTGCTGATGGAAACTAACACACACAAAACTTATTTACTAACACTCTTGCATCTATGACTATGTTTACATCAGATCTGATTAGTAAAATACTGTGGAGTGAGCACAGTTCAGATATATGTTTTACTATAGTTCACGAAATCCACAAGTATGAAAGAGAAACAAAATCACACGTACACGAATGTTTAAATCAGTTTTTTCATATTGCCCTTAATAAAATGAAAGAGAATGCTGATGGGTATACCCATCAGCAATGCCCATCAGATGATGCATCAAATGACCGTCATTGTTCTTGTAGGGTCGATGCAGTGGCGACTTCGGACGAATTTATCCATCGCCGCGAAATTTTTATGAATATTTTATGCAAAAGAATTTTTCAGGTTATGTGATGAATTCGACTTTTACGCAAACAAAATACCTGTTTTTTTTTTATTTTTGAATTGTTGAGGTGAGAATTACCTCTTATTAATTTGCCTTGGCTAAACATTAAAAAATAAAGCTAAATTTAACTTCAAAAAAGCTAATATATGTAGCCACACTGCTTATTCATTTTTTTTTTATAGGATAGAACACTTAATAAATTCTTGAACTGTGCCAGTAAACCTATTTAATTACTTAAATTAAAATTTTGAGTTTTTTAGTGAAAGAAAGACTAACTGCCTGGTCCACGATGTCGATCGACAACTTAAGCGAGCGACAGCAAGTCACTCACTATCGATCGCTTAAGCGCCCCCCTAAATATCGACTTGTCGGTCGTCTGGCTTTACGTGTTTAACGTAATCATTGTCAAATGACTATATTGCCATATCAAATATTCCATGTTAGTTGAGCCATAAATATGGCCATTTGAACGTGGCACAACTACCAGGTATGCACACTTCGATAACAAGTACAACAAACAAAAAACAACTAGTATATTGTTGGTATAAAATACTCGCTTTTTTATTGAAACAATCAAATAAATTTAACAATTTCTTAAAAATGCTTTACAAAGTGTAACAATTACACTAGTTTACAGCCAAAAAATACCAAGAACGCCACATGCCTAGATAAGTCAATTGGGACCTCCCAAGCACGAAAAACGCTGTAATTTTTTTTTTTATAGTACAGTTTTTTAGATAACGGTACTTTTGTGTTTTTCGGTGTATGGCCCCACTCAAACCCTTGTGGAGCCCAACCCAAAAGTCCAATCAATATAAATTGTATACCGTTGGAAAGGTAATTGAATGCCTTTCCCGTCGATATGCTGAAAATTTCTGTATGATAAGAAATGGCTGAGTTATGGCACCTCAAAGTTCAAAATTTTCCTATTTTTTACGTTTTTTTCAAAATTTTTCATTTTCATTTCATTTTTTTTCTACTTTATTGTAAACATCTGGAATGTTTTATTTTTTTACCAAATAGGTTATTTTATTACCAACATTTTAAGCGTAATTTGGAAAAAAACGGATGAAAAATAAAGTTTTTATTAAGGATTTTGTGGAAAGACAATATTTTCATTTTCATTGCTCACACACTATATTTGGCGTAAATTCAAAAAATTTAAATTAAAATGACGAGCGACTTGAACTTTTGCGTTTTTTTTCGGATGGATCTTCGCGAATGAGGAACCAACAATAGTCCGCCATCATTTGTTCATCCCACCAGCCTTTATAACGTCTCTCGATTTCTTCCATTTCCTGGTGAAATCTTTCACCTTGTTCATCACTTTCGGAGCCCAAGTTCGTGGGGAAACTATCCAAATGACTGAATAAAAAGTGTAATTTAGGTGTCATATTTGAACCTAAAAGTTAAAAAGAATAAATTTTTAAATGTTAACGGCCTTTTTGATAAACATGCTTTCACTCAAAGCTTACCAATGGCATTGAATTTTTGCAGTAATTTATCGATCTTCTCAGCGTAATCAGGACTTCTGTAGTTTCCCAAAAAGTTGTGAACAATGTCCTGGAATGCTTCCCATGCCTCTAAATGAGCTGGACCTAAACACTCATTAAATGCTTGGTCACCGTACAGAGCCCGAATTTGAGGTCCATCAAATATACCAGCTTCAATTTTGCTCGCTGAGGCTCTCGGAAATTTTTGTTTAAGGTAGTTCATGGCAAGACTGTTTTTTGGCAACTTTTTCACAATATTTGTAAACAACCCAAGCTTAATATGTAATGGAGGAAGTATTATCTTCTCCTGAGGAATGAGTGGGTCATTTTTGATATTGTGCTATCCGTGCGTACGTCCTGATTACGCTGAGAAGATCGATAAATTACTGCAAAAATTCAATGCCATTGGTAAGCTTTGAGTGAAAGCATGTTTATCAAAAAGGCCGTTAACATTTAAAAATTTATTCTTTTTAACTTTTAGGTTCAAATATGACACCTAAATTACACTTTTTATTCAGTCATTTGGATAGTTTCCCCACGAACTTGGGCTCCGAAAGTGATGAACAAGGTGAAAGATTTCACCAGGAAATGGAAGAAATCGAGAGACGTTATAAAGGCTGGTGGGATGAACAAATGATGGCGGACTATTGTTGGTTCCTCATTCGCGAAGATCCATCCGAAAAAAAACGCAAAAGTTCAAGTCGCTCGTCATTTTAATTTAAATTTTTTGAATTTACGCCAAATATAGTGTGTGAGCAATGAAAATGAAAATATTGTCTTTCCACAAAATCCTTAATAAAAACTTTATTTTTCATCCGTTTTTTTCCAAATTACGCTTAAAATGTTGGTAATAAAATAACCTATTTGGTAAAAAAATAAAACATTCCAGATGTTTACAATAAAGTAGAAAAAAAATGAAATGAAAATGAAAAATTTTGAAAAAAACGTAAAAAATAGGAAAATTTTGAACTTTGAGGTGCCATAACTCAGCCATTTCTTATCATACAGAAATTTTCAGCATATCGACGGAAAAGGCATTCAATTACCTTTCCAACGGTATACAATTTATATTGATTGGACTTTTGGGTTGGGCTCCACAAGGGTTTGAGTGGGGCCATACACCGAAAAACACAAAAGTACCGTTATCTAAAAAACTGTACTATAAAAAAAAAAATTACAGCGTTTTTCGTGCTTGGGAGGTCCCAATTGACTTATCTAGGCATGTGGCGTTCTTGGTATTTTTCCAAACTAAAAATTTGTAAAGCAGTGTTATTTGTGTATGCTGTAAAACTGTATCAGTTAGTAAGCAAATTTGATCTAAAGCTATCTGAGTTAGCTGTGCTAGTCAGCTCACCTCTTGAATATGCCTTGCTTCAAATGTAAAAACAAAACATATGTTTTCAATAAATCAATTTTGTGAAAAATAACTTATAGCAAAATAATTTTTTGATATTGTGTATATTTTACAAATTCAACTAGAACCTGCATCTGCTTCAGGTTTGCCTTTTTAAGGCTGAAAAATGTTGTTGGTAATAAATAATTATTAGCTGTACAAGAATATTTTTATCAAAATCAATTTTCCATCATGAAATTTCTAAAATTATTTATAAAATAACCAATTTTTTACATATTTTGTCAAATTAATTTCTCAGTCGACAACCAAAAAGCAAGTGACTGATTTTGACAGTTGTTGTCGTACAATATTTCTTAGTGGAGCGCAAATTTGTACAAGAATGCTTACGTTATCGCTCGCTTTGATTGTCGATCGACTTGTCGTGCTGAAAACTCTTAGTGGGGCGCAAATCAGCTGTTTGTCGTCACAAAAGCAAGCGAGCGATAGCGGTCGACATCGTGGACCAGGCAGTAAAACTAAAAAACAAAATTAAAAAGTGCAGCTACTTGAAATACAAAAAATTATAGAAATTCACATTAGTGTTATTATAAGAGTTTAAAAACAACTTTAGCACATTCTTAAGCAAGTGGTTGCTCTTCAAGGTGCAGATTATTTAATTCTTAAAATTAAGGACAATGGCGGCACGACAATGAAGAGGAAAATAAAGTTCCGATTCCTGAAGTTATTAACATAGCTTGGGAATTTCGATTAGAATTAGAAATCATTACGATTAGAGAAATAAAATAATCTAATCATTAGAATTGAATTTTGATAAAAATTTCAGATTACTAATTGATTAGATTAGAAATAATCACAAATCTAATCACAATTAGTGACGATTAGCATTTCTAATCGAATCTAATCAAAACTAATCAAAAAATAATTGATTAGATTTCTTGATTATTTTTGATTAGATTTGATTACAAATGCTAATCGTCACTAATTGTGATTAGATTTTTTTGGAATTATATATAAGCAGAATCAGCACACATGCACCGTATGCAATTTTATGCAATATTCAAAAACTGTTACATTATGTAAATATAGCAACAAATGTGATAAATAAATATTTTCTTTTCACAAAAATAGTTAAAAATAGTGGATCTAATCAAATCTAATCAAGAAATCTAATCAATTATTTTTTTGATTAGTTTTGAATAGAAATGCTAATCGTCACTAATTGTGATTAGATTTTTGATTATTTCTAATCTAATCAATTAGTAATCGTCTAAAATGGCTAATTATTAATTAATTAATTAATAAATTTTTCAGCACAATTAAAATTTTTAATCCAATTGCTAATCATTAGGATTACTAATCATTATTCCCAAGCTATGGTTATTAAGAGCATTTGGTGTTAGAGTTTCCTTACTGAACACTGTTTGGTGAGATCTGAGCACCTTCTAAAGTAACTTTAAGAATTGTGAATGTCGATCGAATATATCAGGACTAGGGCCCTGGATATGATGTAAGTATGTTTGTAGATAGGTTTTGTTTGATGACGGCAATATTTACATAATTGAGGTTAAGTTGGACATAAAACCTGTCCTGTCGATGTGCTGACAATTCTCGTGCATAAGCGTAGCTAGACTGTTCTTCTGGGGTGGGCAAGTGCACCGCTTTCGCAAAAAAAAAAATTATTCCTATTTTTATTAAAACAAAATAATTTTTTACTAACTCATCAGTAGATGTTTTACCCTTTAAATTTAAAAAATTTTAATGATGAAACAGAACACGTCCGCAACTTGAAGCAAAAACGACTCTCAGAGAAAAAATGCCCAGAATTGAAGCGTCGGCTTCAACTTCATTCACATTTCCAATTTTTATCCACAAGTCTTCTTTTTGTCTTCAATTTTTCGACAATATTACTCATATTATTTACAAATTTAGAAAATTATAATTATATTGCTCTTTCAAATGTTTTTTTGATTTTCTTTTGTTCTTATTTTTCTTTGGTTTTGTTTACAAATTGTATGAAATATAATAAAAGTGTGGTAGCATTGTTGAGAGAATTTTACTCTGAGAGTGAGAGCATAAGCAAAGTCGCTGGCAAAATAAAATAGATTCTAGCTCACGACTGCTTTCAGCCGCGTCTTTTAAATGCCAAATTGTATGAAGAAAAACGTCAAGCCCCAGTTCTGTTTCATCATTTAAGGTCATCTATTTATACTAAAACTCACAAATATATTTTTGTGAATTACAAAGCATAAAAATAGCTTCAAACATTTTTTAAACACAAACAACAAATAATTTTCCATTATGAATGTGTTTACTTTTCTACACCTATACAATTAGACAACCGCTGGTTGCCATTAAAAGTATTTATAAGGCAAAAAAAATTAAAAGTAAATGTCTCCTTTACAGCCATACCTAAACAAGAGCGGCAAGCGTTTTTTAGCTGTCAAAAGTTCTCATGCCCATACATTTTGTATGGAGCATCCCGAAATAACGCGGCGGCAACATTTTGCAATTGGAAAATCCGATTTTGACAGCGCGTTTAATAGTGAAGTTAGCTGCAAAAGACAAGCACTCATGATACAATGACTATAAGGTAGTCTTACAAGCCCAGCTGACAATTCTTGTAAATTACTTGTTTTTTATTTCAAGTGTTAAATTTTGATTTGTATTTATTTTTTCGTATTTGAATGAATAATTTTTATTTATATTTTAGTCACAGGTTGAAACATGCACACATACACATTTATACTTTTGACTTCTGAGGAATTTTTTTGTTGTGTTTGTTGTAGAGATGCATGTATTATTAGGTTATGGGCTTTGCCCACCCCAGCCCTCCCCTGTCTACGCCAATGTTCTCGTGGATAAGCTTTCATTGGCGATTGGTTCAGTTCTAAAAATATTGATTTGTAATCCGTATGTCTTTGCTTTTGTCAATCTAAATTTAAAAAAAACCAAGATTTTTTGCTTAGTATTAAATATACATAAGTCCGTAAAGGACCCCATACCAAAACTTTGTTGAGAAGGTCCAAAAATGCAAAACTTTTTAGACAAGAAAACGCCCATTAGATAGGAACTGGGTTAAGGATATATAAATATATATATGTACATACTTATATATATACATATATATATATATATGTACATTCGAGTATTTTCAAAAATTAATTTATTTTTTTATTGGTTGGCTAAGTTCTGAATATGTTGCATTTCATATGTGTGTGCGAAGATAAATATGCCGAGTTAAATATGTATGATTTACGTAAGAACTTACGTCATGACATATTTAACTCAAAAGTTAAATATGTTTAGTCGGGACATTGCCAACATAGCTCGATGGAACTTTTTGGTTTACATCTTTGCTAGTTGATATACATAAATGTATCTTAAGTTAAGATTCTTAACTAAGATAACTTTGTATGATCTCTACGGGAATTTGGCTACTTGTGGGCACATTTTGGCTCGTCACTCATTTGGACCAATGGGAAATTAAAGCCAAGAATCCATACTTATTGTCTACGTAAGTCCGATTTCTCAATTGTTTTTTAAAATTTTTCTATAAAATTTTGAAAATTAAAATTGTTTAAATTTTTGATGAGCTCTACGGGAATTTGGCTATTTGTGGGCATATTTTGGCTTGTCACTCATTGGACCAATGGGAAATTAAAGCCAAGGTTCCATACTTATAGACTACGTAAGTCCGATTTCTCAATTGTATTTGAGAATTTTTCTATAAAATTTGTTTGTCACTCATTTGGACCAATGGGAAATTAAAGCCAAGGGTCCATACTTATTGGCTACGTAAGTCCGATTTCTCAATTGTATTTGAGAATTTTTCTACAAAATTTGTTTGTCACTCATTTGGACCAATGGGAAATTAAAGCCAAGAATTCATACTTATTGAATACGTAAGTCCGATTTCTCAATTGTATTTGAGAATTTTTCTACAAAATTTGTTTGTCACTCATTTTGACCAATGGGAAATTGAAGCCAAGGTTCCATACTTATAGACTACGTAAGTCCGATTTCTCAATTGTATTTGAGAATTTTTCTATAAAATTTGTTTGTCACTCATTTGGACCAATGGGAAATTAAAGCCAAGGGTCCATACTTATTGGCTACGTAAGTCCGATTTATCAATTGTATTTGAGAATTTTTCTACAAAATTTGTTTGTCACTCATTTGGACCAATGGGAAATTAAAGCCAAGAATTCATACTTATTGAATACGTAAGTCCGATTTCTCAATTGTATTTGAGAATTTTTCTATAAAATTTGTTTGTCACTCATTTGGACCACTGGGAAATTAAGGCCAAGGGTCCATACTTATAGACTACGTTAGTCCGATTTCTCAATTGTATTTGAGAATTTTTCTATAAAATTTTAAAAATTAAAAATGGGTGAATTTTTATGACCTCTACGGGAATTAGGCCATTTGTGGGCAGATTTTTGTTTGTCACTCATTTGGACCAATGGGAAATTAAAGCCAAGGGTCCATACTTATTGGCTACGTAAGTCCGATTTCTCAATTGTATTTGAGAATTTTTCTACAAAATTTGTTTGTCACTCATTTGGACCAATGGGAAATTAAAGCCAAGAATTCATACTTATTGACTACGTTAGTCCGAATTCTGAATTGTATTTAAGAATTTTTCTACAAAATTTGTTTGTCACTCATTCGGACCACTGGGAAATTAAGGCCAAGGGTCCATACTTATAGACTACGTTAGTCCGATTTCTCAATTGTATTTGAGAATTTTTCTACAAAATTTGTTTGTCACTCATTTGGACCAATGGGAAATTAAAGCCAAGAATTCATACTTATTGACTACGTTAGTCCGAATTCTGAATTGTATTTAAGAATTTTTCTACAAAATTTGTTTGTCACTCATTTGGACCAATGGGAAATTAAAGCCAAGAATTCATACTTATTGACTACGTAAGTCCGATTTATCAATTGTATTTGAGAATTTTTCTACAAAATTTGTTTGTCACTCATTTGGACCAATGGGAAATTAAAGCCAAGAATTCATACTTATTGAATACGTAAGTCCGATTTCTCAATTGTATTTGAGAATTTTTCTATAAAATTTGTTTGTCACTCATTTGAACCACTGGGAAATTAAGGCCAAGGGTCCATACTTATAGACTACGTTAGTCCGATTTCTCAATTGTATTTGAGAATTTTTCTATAAAATTTTAAAAATTAAAAATGGGTGAATTTTTATGACCTCTACGAGAATTAGGCCATTTGTGGGCAGATTTTTGTTTGTCACTCATTTGGACCAATGGGAAATTAAAGCCAAGGGTCCATACTTATTGGCTACGTAAGTCCGATTTCTCAATTGTATTTGAGAATTTTTCTACAAAATTTGTTTGTCACTCATTTGGACCAATGGGAAAATAAAGCCAAGAATTCATACTTATTGACTACGTTAGTCCGAATTCTGAATTGTATTTAAGAATTTTTCTACAAAATTTGTTTGTCACTCATTCGGACCACTGGGAAATTAAGGCCAAGGGTCCATACTTATAGACTACGTTAGTCCGATTTCTCAATTGTATTTGAGAATTTTTCTATAAAATTTTAAAAATTAAAAATGGGTGAATTTTTATGACCTCTACGAGAATTAGGCCATTTGTGGGCAGATTTTTGTTTGTCACTCATTTGGACCAATGGGAAATTAAAGCCAAGGGTCCATACTTATTGGCTACGTAAGTCCGATTTCTCAATTGTATTTGAGAATTTTTCTACAAAATTTGTTTGTCACTCATTTGGACCAATGGGAAATTAAAGCCAAGAATTCATACTTATTGACTACGTTAGTCCGAATTCTGAATTGTATTTGAGAATTTTTCTACAAAATTTGTTTGTCACTCATTTGGACCAATGGGAAATTAAAGCCAAGAATTCATACTTATTGACTACGTTAGTCCGATTTCTCAATTGTATTTGAGAATTTTTCTATAAAATTTGTTTGTCACTCATTTGGACCACTGGGAAATTAAGGCCAAGGGTCCATACTTATAGACTACGTTAGTCCGATTTCTCAATTGTATTTGAGAATTTTTCTATAAAATTTTAAAAATGGGTGAATTTTTATGACCTCTACGGGAATTAGGCCATTTGTGGGCAGATTTTTGTTTGTCACTCATTTGGACCAATGGGAAATTAAAGCCAAGGGTCCATACTTATTGGCTACGTAAGTCCGATTTCTCAATTGTATTTGAGAATTTTTCTACAAAATTTGTTTGTCACTCATTTGGACCAATGGGAAATTAAGGCCAAGGGTCCATACTTATAGACTACGTTAGTCCGATTTCTCAATTGTATTTGAGAATTTTTCTATAAAATTTTAAAAATTAAAAATGGGTGAATTTTTATGACCTCTACGGGAATTAGGCCATTTGTGGGCAGATTTTTGTTTGTCACTCATTTGGACCAATGGTAAATTAAAGCCAAGGGTCCATACTTATTGGCTACGTAAGTCCGATTTCCCAATTGTATTTGAGAATTTTTCTACAAAATTTGTTTGTCACTCATTTGGACCAATGGGAAATTAAAGCCAAGAATTCATACTTATTGACTACGTTAGTCCGAATTCTGAATTGTATTTGAGAATTTTTCTACAAAATTTGTTTGTCACTCATTCGGACCACTGGGAAATTAAAGCCAAGAATTCATACTTATTGACTACGTTAGTCCGAATTCTGAATTGTATTTGAGAATTTTTCTATAAAATTTGTTTGTCACTCATTCGGACCACTGGGAAATTAAAGCCAAGGGTCCATACTTATAGACTACGTAAGTCTGATTTCTCAATTGTATTTGAGAATTTTTCTATAAAATTTGTTTGTCACTAATTTGGACCAATGGGAAATTAAAGCCAAGGGTCCATACTTATAGACTACGTAAGTCTGATTTCTCAATTGTATTTGAGAATTTTTCTATAAAATTTGTTTGTCACTAATGTGGACCAATGGGAAATTAAAGCCAAGGGTCCATACTTATTGACTACGTTAGTCCGATTTCTCAATTGTTTTTTAAAATTTTTCTATAAAATTTTGAAAATTAAAATTGTTTAAATTTTTGATGAGCTCTACGGGAATTTGGCTATTTGTGGGCACATTTTGGCTTGTCACTCATTGGACCAATGGGAAATTAAAGCCAAGGTTCCATACTTATAGACTACGTAAGTCCGATTTCTCAATTGTATTTGAGAATTTTTCTATAAAATTTGTTTGTCACTCATTTGGACCAATGGGAAATTAAAGCCAAGGGTCCATACTTATTGGCTACGTAAGTCCGATTTCTCAATTGTATTTGAGAATTTTTCTACAAAATTTGTTTGTCACTCATTTGGACCAATGGGAAATTAAAGCCAAGAATTCATACTTATTGAATACGTAAGTCCGATTTCTCAATTGTATTTGAGAATTTTTCTACAAAATTTGTTTGTCACTCATTTTGACCAATGGGAAATTGAAGCCAAGGTTCCATACTTATAGACTACGTAAGTCCGATTTCTCAATTGTATTTGAGAATTTTTCTATAAAATTTGTTTGTCACTCATTTGGACCAATGGGAAATTAAAGCCAAGGGTCCATACTTATTGGCTACGTAAGTCCGATTTATCAATTGTATTTGAGAATTTTTCTACAAAATTTGTTTGTCACTCATTTGGACCAATGGGAAATTAAAGCCAAGAATTCATACTTATTGAATACGTAAGTCCGATTTCTCAATTGTATTTGAGAATTTTTCTATAAAATTTGTTTGTCACTCATTTGGACCACTGGGAAATTAAGGCCAAGGGTCCATACTTATAGACTACGTTAGTCCGATTTCTCAATTGTATTTGAGAATTTTTCTATAAAATTTTAAAAATTAAAAATGGGTGAATTTTTATGACCTCTACGAGAATTAGGCCATTTGTGGGCAGATTTTTGTTTGTCACTCATTTGGACCAATGGGAAATTAAAGCCAAGGGTCCATACTTATTGGCTACGTAAGTCCGATTTCTCAATTGTATTTGAGAATTTTTCTACAAAATTTGTTTGTCACTCATTTGGACCAATGGGAAAATAAAGCCAAGAATTCATACTTATTGACTACGTTAGTCCGAATTCTGAATTGTATTTAAGAATTTTTCTACAAAATTTGTTTGTCACTCATTCGGACCACTGGGAAATTAAGGCCAAGGGTCCATACTTATAGACTACGTTAGTCCGATTTCTCAATTGTATTTGAGAATTTTTCTACAAAATTTGTTTGTCACTCATTTGGACCAATGGGAAATTAAAGCCAAGAATTCATACTTATTGACTACGTTAGTCCGAATTCTGAATTGTATTTGAGAATTTTTCTACAAAATTTGTTTGTCACTCATTTGGACCAATGGGAAATTAAAGCCAAGAATTCATACTTATTGACTACGTTAGTCCGATTTCTCAATTGTATTTGAGAATTTTTCTATAAAATTTGTTTGTCACTCATTTGGACCACTGGGAAATTAAGGCCAAGGGTCCATACTTATAGACTACGTTAGTCCGATTTCTCAATTGTATTTGAGAATTTTTCTATAAAATTTTAAAAATGGGTGAATTTTTATGACCTCTACGGGAATTAGGCCATTTGTGGGCAGATTTTTGTTTGTCACTCATTTGGACCAATGGGAAATTAAAGCCAAGGGTCCATACTTATTGGCTACGTAAGTCCGATTTCTCAATTGTATTTGAGAATTTTTCTACAAAATTTGTTTGTCACTCATTTGGACCAATGGGAAATTAAGGCCAAGGGTCCATACTTATAGACTACGTTAGTCCGATTTCTCAATTGTATTTGAGAATTTTTCTATAAAATTTTAAAAATTAAAAATGAGTGAATTTTTATGACCTCTACGGGAATTAGGCCATTTGTGGGCAGATTTTTGTTTGTCACTCATTTGGACCAATGGGAAATTAAAGCCAAGGGTCCATACTTATTGGCTACGTAAGTCCGATTTCCCAATTGTATTTGAGAATTTTTCTACAAAATTTGTTTGTCACTCATTTGGACCAATGGGAAATTAAAGCCAAGAATTCATACTTATTGACTACGTTAGTCCGAATTCTGAATTGTATTTGAGAATTTTTCTACAAAATTTGTTTGTCACTCATTCGGACCACTGGGAAATTAAAGCCAAGAATTCATACTTATTGACTACGTTAGTCCGAATTCTGAATTGTATTTGAGAATTTTTCTATAAAATTTGTTTGTCACTCATTCGGACCACTGGGAAATTAAAGCCAAGGGTCCATACTTATAGACTACGTAAGTCTGATTTCTCAATTGTATTTGAGAATTTTTCTATAAAATTTGTTTGTCACTAATTTGGACCAATGGGAAATTAAAGCCAAGGGTCCATACTTATAGACTACGTAAGTCTGATTTCTCAATTGTATTTGAGAATTTTTCTATAAAATTTGTTTGTCACTAATGTGGACCAATGGGAAATTAAAGCCAAGGGTCCATACTTATTGACTACGTTAGTCCGATTTCTCAATTGTATTTGAGAATTTTTCTATAAAATTTGTTTGTCACTCATTTGGACCATTGGGAAATTAAGGCCAAGGGTCCATACTTATAGACTACGTTAGTCCGATTTCTCAATTGTATTTGAGAATTTTTCTATAAAATTTTAAAAATTAAAAATGGGTGAATTTTTATGACCTCTACGGGAATTAGGCCATTTGTGGGCAGATTTTTGTTTGTCACTCATTTGGACCAATGGGAAATTAAAGCCAAGGGTCCATACTTATTGGCTACGTAAGTCCGATTTCCCAATTGTATTTGAGAATTTTTCTACAAAATTTGTTTGTCACTCATTTGGACCAATGGGAAATTAAAGCCAAGAATTCATACTTATTGACTACGTTAGTCCGAATTCTGAATTGTATTTGAGAATTTTTCTACAAAATTTGTTTGTCACTCATTCGGACCACTGGGAAATTAAGGCCAAGGGTCCATACTTATAGACTACGTTAGTCCGATTTCTCAATTGTATTTGAGAATTTTTCTATAAAATTTTAAAAATTAAAATTTGGTGAATTTTTATGACCTCTACGGGAATTAGGCCATTTGTGGGCAGATTTTTGTTTGTCACTCATTTGGACCAATGGGAAATTAAAGCCAAGGGTCCATACTTATTGGCTACGTAAGTCCGATTTCTCAATTGTATTTGAGAATTTTTCTACAAAATTTGTTTGTCACTCATTCGGACCACTGGGAAATTAAGGCCAAGGGTCCATACTTATAGACTACGTAAGTCCGATTTCTCAATTGTATTTGAGAATTTTTCTACAAAATTTGTTTGTCACTCATTCGGACCACTGGGAAATTAAGGCCAAGGGTCCATACTTATAGACTACGTAAGTCAGAATTCTAAATTGTATTTGAGAATTTTTCTATAAAATTTTAAAAATTAAAATTTGGTGAATTTTTATGAACTCTACGGGAATTAGGCCATTTGTGGGCAGATTTTTGTTTGTCACTCATTCGGACCACTGGGAAATTAAGGCCAAGGGTCCATACTTATTGACTACGTAAGTCCGATTTCTCAATTGTATTTGAGAATTTTTCTACAAAATTTGTTTGTCACTCATTCGGACCACTGGGAAATTAAGGCCAAGGGTCCATACTTATAGACTACGTAAGTCCGATTTCTCAATTGTATTTGAGAATTTTTCTAAAAAAATTTGTTTGTCACTCATTCGGACCACTGGGAAATTAAGGCCAAGGGTCCATACTTATAGACTACGTAAGTCAGAATTCTAAATTGTATTTGAGAATTTTTCTATAAAATTTTAAAAATTAAAATTTGGTGAATTTTTATGAACTCTACGGGAATTAGGCCATTTGTGGGCAGATTTTTGTTTGTCACTCATTTGGACCAATGGGAAATTAAAGCCAAGGGTCCATACTTATTGGCTACGTAAGTCCGATTTCTCAATTGTATTTGAGAATTTTTCTACAAAATTTGTTTGTCACTCATTCGGACCACTGGGAAATTAAGGCCAAGGGTCCATACTTATAGACTACGTAAGTCCGATTTCTCAATTGTATTTGAGAATTTTTCTACAAAATTTGTTTGTCACTCATTTGGACCAATGGGAAATTAAAGTCAAGAACCCATACTTATTGACTACGTAAGTCCGAATTCTAAATTGTATTTGAGAATTTTTCTATAAAATTTTAAAAATTAAAATTTGGTGAATTTTTATGACCTCTACGGGAATTAGGCCATTTGTGGGCAGATTTTTGTTTGTCACTCATTTGGACCAATGGGAAATTAAAGCCAAGGGTCCATACTTATTGGCTACGTAAGTCCGATTTCTCAATTGTATTTGAGAATTTTTCTACAAAATTTGTTTGTCACTCATTCGGACCACTGGGAAATTAAGGCCAAGGGTCCATACTTATAGACTACGTAAGTCCGATTTCTCAATTGTATTTGAGAATTTTTCTACAAAATTTGTTTGTCACTCATTCGGACCACTGGGAAATTAAGGCCAAGGGTCCATACTTATAGACTACGTAAGTCCGATTTCTCAATTGTATTTGAGAATTTTTCTATAAAATTTGTTTGTCACTCATTCGGACCACTGGGAAATTAAGGTTAAGGGTCCAAACTTATTGACTACGTAAGTCCGATTTTTCAATTGTATTTGAGAATTTTTCTACAAAATTTTTTTGTCACTCATTCGGACCACTGGGAAATTAAGGCCAAGGGTCCATACTTATTGACTACGTAAGTCCGATTTTTCATTTGTATTTGAGAATTTTTCTACAAAATTTGTTTGTCACTCATTCGGACCACTGGGAAATTAAGGCCAAGGGTCCATACTTATAGACTACGTAAGTCCGATTTCTCAATTGTATTTGAGAATTTTTCTACAAAATTTTTTTGTTACTCATTCGGACCACTGGGAAATTAAGGCCAAGGGTCCATACTTATTGACTACGTAAGTCCGATTTTTCATTTGTATTTTAGAATTTTTCTACAAAATTTGTTTGTCACTCATTCGGACCACTGGGAAATTAAGGCCAAGGGTCCATACTTATAGACTACGTAAGTCCGATTTCTCAATTGTATTTGAGAATTTTTCTATAAAATTTGTTTGTCACTCATGCGGACCACTGGGAAATTAAGGCCAAGGGTCCATACTTATAGACTACGTAAGTCCGATTTCTCAATTGTATTTGAGAATTTTTCTATAAAATTTGTTTGTCACTCATTTGGACCAATGGGAAATTAAAGCCAAGGCTCCATACTTATAGACTACGTAAGTCCGATTTTTCATTTGTATTTGAGAATTTTTCTACAAAATTTGTTTGTCACTCATTCGGACCACTGGGAAATTAAGACCAAGGGTCCATACATATAGACTACGTAAGTCCGATTTCTCAATTGTATTTGAGAATTTTTCTACAAAATTTGTTTGTCACTCATTCGGACCACTGGGAAATTAAGGCCAAGGGTCCATACTTATAGACGACGTAAGTCCGATTTCTCAATTGTATTTGAGAATTTTTCTATAAAATTTTGAAAATTAAAATTGTGTAAATTTTGATCAGCTCTACGGGAATTTGGCTATTTGTGGGCTCATTTATGTTTGTCACTCATTTGGACCAATGGGAAATTAAAGCCAATGGTCCATACTTATTGACTACGTAAGTCCGATTTCTCAATTGTATTTGAGAATTTTTCTACAAAATTTGTTTATCACTCATTTGGACCAATGGGAAATTAAAGCCAAGAATCCATACTTATTGACTACGTAAGTCCGAATTCTCAATTGTATTTGAGAATTTTTCTATAAAATTTTGAAAATTAAAATTGTGTAAATTTTGATCAGCTCTACGGGAATTTGGCTATTTGTGGGCTCATTTATGTTTGTCACTCATTTGGACCACTGGGAAATTAAGGCCAAGGGTCCATACTTATAGACTACGTAAGTCCAAATTCTCAATTGTATTTGAGAATTTTTCTACAAAATTTGTTTGTCACTCATTTGGACCAATGGGAAATTAAAGCCAAGGGTCCATACTTATTGGCTACGTAAGTCCGATTTCTCAATTGTATTTGAGAATTTTTCTATAAAATTTGTTTGTCACTCATTTGGACCAATGGGAAATTAAAGCCAAGAATCCATACTTATTGACTACGTAAGTCCGAATTCTCAATTGTATTTGAGAATTTTTCTATAAAATTTTGCAAATTAAAATTGTGTAAATTTTGATCAGCTCTACGGGAATTTGGCTATTTTTGGGCTCATTTATGTTTGTCACTAATTTGGACCAATGGGAAATTAAAGCCAATGGTCCATACTTATTGGCTACGTAAGTCCGATTTCTCAGTTGTATTTGAGAATTTTTCTACAAAATTTGTTTGTCACTCATTCGGACCACTGGGAAATTAAGGCCAAGGGTCCATACTTATAGACTACGTAAGTCCGATTTCTCAATTGTATTTGAGAATTTTTCTACAAAATTTGTTTGTCACTCATTTGGACCAATGGGAAATTAAAGCCAAGGCTCCATACTTATAGACTACGTAAGTCCGATTTCTCAATTGTATTTGAGAATTTTTCTATAAAATTTGTTTGTCACTCATTTGGACCAATGAGAAATTAAAGCCAAGGGTCCATACTTATAGACTACGTAAGTCCGATTTCTCAATTGTATTTAAGAATTTTTCTACAAAATTTGTTTGTCACTCATTTGGACCAATGGGAAATTAAAGCCAATGGTCCATACTTATTGACTACGTAAGTCCGATTTCTCAATTGTATTTGAGAATTTTTCTACAAAACTTGTTTGTCACTCATTTGGACCAATGGGAAATTAAAGCCAAGAATTCAAACTTATTGACTACGTTATTCCGAATTCTCAATTGTAGTTGAGAATTTTTCTATAAAATTTGTTTGTCACTCATTTGGACCAATGAGAAATTAAAGCCAAGAATTCAAACTTATTGACTACGTTATTCCGAATTCTCAATTGTATTTGAGAATTTTTCTATAAAATTTGTTTGTCACTCATTTGGACCAATGAGAAATTAAAGCCAAGAATTCATACTTATTGACTACGTTAGTCCGAATTCTCAATTGTAGTTGAGAATTTTTCTATAAAATTTGTTTTTCACTCATTTGGACCAATGAGAAATTAAAGCCAAGAATTTATACTTATTGACTACGTTAGTCCGAATTCTCAATTATATATGAGAATTTTTCTATAAAATTTGTTTGTCACTCATTTGGACCAATGAGAAATTAAAGCCAAGAATTCATACTTATTGACTACGTTAGTCCGAATTCTGAATTGTATTTGAGAATTTTTCTATAAAATTTTAAAAATTAAAATTGGGTGAATTTTTATGAATTAGGCCATTTGTGGGCAGATTTTTGTTTGTCTCTCATTTGGACCAATGGGAAATAGAAATTGTACATACATTTATGATAATACATACGAGTACATATCTACATACACACATAAATAATATAAATTATATTTATTTTTAAAGGTTCCTGATGCTAAAAATCAACTAAAATCATTGTAGCAGAAACTTGGAGAAGTACAAAAGTGGGATGTAATAGAAAACTACAAGACTGATTCAACATTTAAAGAAGTGTAATTGAAAACTTCTTCAATCTGGTTCTTGAGGTTTTCAGTGCGGAAAATAAAAACGAACAACCGAAAAGAAGAGGTGGTCTGGACTTGGACGTTGGTGATAACAAAATGAAAGAAATTGCAAAAAATGGAGTAATCGTATTGGCTATTAATAAAAAAAGTTGTAAAAATTTGCAAGAGGTTCTTCAATATGCAGACTTTTAATTCCTTAACTAAATGATGGCTAAGAAACAATTACGGTGATGATATAGATGATTTAATTAAGAGGAATTGTTATAATTTTCCTTAATTGGCGGGCGAAATTAATTATTTATCAGGACGATAAAAGACTCTGCTTGCCGTAGCTTTGCTATTTTTTATACTCCAAAATGATGCGGCGGTAAAATAGATCAGGTATTTTTAAAAACTTTGCGTTTTGTAACACATATCCCGTTTATACACACTTCTTATTTGCAAATAAGAGTGGAAAGCGTTGCCGTATTACTTTTTTATTGTAACTTAAAATGTTTCGAAAACTATTTGCAAATAACAAGCTATTTGCCATGGTGGAATAATAAGGTGCGCGTAAGAATACAACAATAAAAAACGACATGCATTTTGTTTGTGTAAAATTCATTCAAAATTGTCAAAACAAAGCTGTATACAAAACAAAACAAAAGTTGTTTTGTATGTATTTATTGGTTATGCAAAAACAAAAAGCATAACGTAAACAAAAATATTCATGATGGCGGCCAAAAATGTAAACAACTTTTGACAAGACCGAATTAACTTACCATATTTTTGCAGATTATTTAACGGTCAAAACACAACCCTACAAAAAACCATATTCCTTCTTGCGCAGACCTGATTATTAGACCATGCTATTTGCAAATAAGATGTGTGATGCTACCAGATGACTATATATTTACTGCGTGTCATTACCAAAAATACGACAATATTTCTGAATGGTATTTGCGTATAAACAGTGAGTTAAGTTTTTGCAAATAGTTTTATTTGCAAATAAGAAATGCGTATAAACGTGGTAACAGATATTTAATACTCAAAACTTTAGTTTAGGCAATTGAAGCATCGAAACCTATAGCAGACATCACCTATGATCTAAGTAACAAGTCCCAGTTTCAACTATAAAATTCAGACCACAATTATTAGAAAATGAAAGGCTGTAGGCTGAAATGACAACACGCATGCATAAATTATTTTTACTTAAACATAAATTATTATTAAAGTTAATGTTAGTTTACAAGCGAATTTTGTATTTATATTACGTTTTTATATAAGAACTCATGAAATTATTCATTCAGTCACGTCACAGAGTTCGATTCCATTCGGAAACGGTATTCAATACGTATTGTGATTCTGCTGTTATACCGAAACTTTTTTTTCTTATATTCTTGAACCAAAATGCGGCTTGATTAAGTTTCCTACCAATATCGAACACTGGTATGTCCGATGACACACATTGTGATTAAAAGACAAAAAAAAATATTTAAAAAGTTGTATTTTAACCCCCTTATTCATAAATATTTTTTTAAATGGTTTTGAAATCTATTTTAAGAAAAATTTGTATTATAATATTGTACTAAACACAGATATGTGATATATTTTCAAAAATTGTTATCAACATTAATTATTACTATATAAATTATTGGGCATATTGCTCGCAATAATGTTATATTTCATATTTGATATCTATTTTATTTTTTATTTAATAAATTATAAATTACATACATATTTAATAATGTAGTAAACATTGAAATAATTTGTACTAAATGAAATAATAAATACATGCTATGTTAGTTATCTTTTATGCATAGCTTTTACTTTAATAAATTAAAAAAAAATAAATTTAATTTGGTTTAATTTTGATTGATACCGCTTTGTACATGTTGTTTTAAATATGTGTAGCGGCAGCACTGGTGATTGCTTTTTTTTTTGTAGAAGAGAGTGCGTGCGACAACGCTTTTGTTGTTTGTGATAGTTAATTTTTTTAAAGTAAACTGGCAACACGTTTTCCTAGGAAAAAGATTTTAGGGCAAGGCAACATCGTTTTCTTCATCCGTGGTGTACGATTTTGCTTTGCTCAATTTCAAAAACCACGTCAAATACCAGGCGCCCAGAACCGCAGAAAAGCAGCAGGTCGCTGTGAAAAATTCATTTAAATGTAATAAATATCGGCAATACTGGCTTTTTCCAATGAAAAAGTTTGCGGCAACACCGTTTCGTTGTACGATTTTGCTCAATTTCAAAAACCACGTAAAATACCAGGCGCCCAAAATCGCAGAAAAACAGCAGGTCGCTGTAAAAATATAAAACATATGTCGTGTATTATTGATGCGGATTTTGTTGCTTACGGTATGCAGGTAAAACAGCATAAGTCTTTTTAATAAAACACAAAATATTAATTATGTAGTAAATTTTATTTCTATGAAAAAATTTGGTAATATTAATTTTAGCATTAAATTTATGTTTTTTAGTTGATTTGAATTGCGGCGGAGACATCCACTTAATAAGAATTTTAAAATAGCAAATTTTTCGAGAATCATCATGTACGCCAATCTGAAAGAAAAAATAAAAACAACATTTTTAATAATTAAATTAGGAAGGAACAAGCAAAAAACAAATAAAATTTTTTAAACTTTCGTTTTTCTTGTTCCTACAAACGGCTGGCCGTTAATTAGGAGCACAGAATTCAGTAGCAAGTATCCACAACAGATAGTACATTTTTAAGAAAATACACTGGTGTTGAAGGACAGAGCGAGAAAGATACTGTGCATTTGTCAGCATATTCCAATTAACACAATGCAGGAAACAAACATCACCAGCATGATTAAAGAAATTTATATGTACAAACATATGTGTGCACAATTTTTGGTACGTCATTAATGTACATTATAAAATACAACAAACACATTGAATGCTATGAGTGAGTGAGCGAGCGAGCGAGAGGAACCTTTTTAATTTAAATTTTTGTAATGTTTGTTTCAAGTGCAAGTGTTCTTTTTTCGTACTAATCATGGGGTTCAAGTTTAAGCAGTACGTCGATTGTTATGAAAATTAAATTAATTTGATCAAGACATTTTTTTACTCACACAACGCTAGCTAGCTAGCTTTTTTCTTCTTTAGTTATTTTCTAATTAATATGCTTTTTTGTTTGCATTGTTTTTGTTGGGTTGGTTGGTTGCTTGGTGCTTCGGAATCGCTTTGTGTAATGGCAATGTCCTTGTATAAAAAACTGTTTTTAGTAACAGGCTCCCATAATCAGACAACAAGTGAACGCTACTATTGCAAATGTTGTTCGTAATGAAATTTATTCTAGTTAAGCATAAACGTGTTTTTCATTGGAATAAATGAAACAGTACTATATATAAACAATGTAGGAAAAAATACTGTACAGTGGCGGACAATTATTTCGGTCATTATAATATACGTGTATTAAAAATAGAATGTAACCATTTGGTGATTAAAATTCAGAATTACATTGGATTTTTTTTTATTAATAGATAAATAAATACATAAATTGTCGATTTCATTCATTTCATCATTACATTAAAAATTCTTTTTACGGAAGAGATTGTATTAATAAATATTTTAAAAACCAACACATTATGCTGGATTTCTGCGAGCTTTCGTCAGTTTTTGCTCTTTTTGCAAAGGTCTTGCTTTTGCAAAGTTTTTAACTTTCTTGCATTTTTATGGACTTTTAAGCAATATGGTGCTCTTTTTTAGCGAAACTCCACTATTTTAACCGAATCTTTTGCATTCTTTAAAGTATTAGTAATTTCAAATTAAAAATTTCGGCTTCTTAAAACTTTTTTACAAATTTATTTGGATGTTTAATTATTTTTTATTTTCGTAATTTTTACAAATTATAACTTTCTGGCATTTTTAGGCACTTTTAAACAACATAGCACTTTATAATCTTCAAAATTTTAGCAAGTTTTGTAAATTTTCGTGATTTTACCGCATCTTTTATGTCACGCAAAATTTGCGAACATTTTAACCAAAGGTATGGCTTTTCAAAGTATTGCAATTTTCTGCATAGATGACGATGTTTTTTTTTTGTAGACTAGAAATTATCAAATATGGTTTTAAACATATATAATGAGTTTTTTGTTCAAATTCGCAACTTTTTAGTGATTTTTTTTTTCGTTATCGCGATAGAAATACGTTTTTCGCGTTTAATATTGGGGTTTATTACGGTTCTCGATTCGACTTCGACTGCTGTAATAGATTAAAGAAAAATGTTGTGGGTATCTTTAATCTAGTACAAAAGTCGAAGTCGATTCGAGAACCGTAGTAAGGCCCATTAATATAACAATGCTTATGCAATCTGCCAAAATACATTAGATTTAATTTTTCTATTTATATATGTGAATAATTAATTTTGATCCAATTATATTTAGTAGTTTCTTTATTACAATTGGTACAAAAATTAAATAACCCTTGTCATTAATTTTTCTCATATTATTTTAAAATATACTCGATCAATGTTTGTATTTTTATAGCCGCCACTGTTGATAAAAAACAGGTACAAGTGTTTCATACTGCTCTCCTTTTACTAACAAAGTTTGATATGAATGCGATTAAGGTATGTTTTCCCTTTCACTCCTCCTGCAAAAATGATTGTTGTGAAATAGTGATGGAAAACTGAAAATTTGATATTGTACTGAATTGGAATCAAAATGGTACTTTTCATTAATATGTATATTATATATATTTAGTGGTATTTTTTTAGCACCAATTTAGCCACAACACATGAACAAAAAATCTTAATCGTATACCCAAAAATATATTTTTATATTAAGCATCACATTCCATAAAAAATACAATTTTTTTAATTTTACGTATTTTATTATATGTATGTAATACATATATGTAAATGGATTATTGTGATTAACATATCGTTAGCTGAAATGCAAACACGTAACTAATTAATCTCAAAATCACGTTTTTCATTAATTATTACGAACTACATCTGTACAAATATGAATCCTTTATCATAAACATCCGCAAAATTAAAAACGAAAATAAAGGTATATTTCAGCCACTTGCCGAAACTTATTTAGTTTTTTCACTCTCCTGTAAATTTTTAAAAAGTGTAGTTACGTGATTTTACATTTCATTTTAACGATATGAACATGTAGGCTCCTTTATATGTATAAACCTACGAATTTACTTATATATAAGGACATATGAACACTATATTACGATAATAGAACTTATAATTGTTCCAAGTTAAATTATCAAGGGACCGAAAAATCAAAAATATATGTCTAAACATAAAAATTATTATTAAATACTGAAAATAAAAAAAATGCGCGAATACCTCCGCACGAAAATCTGTACCTAAATAGCAGGTAAAATCCCAAATTTGGGGCCAAGTCCTCACACCTACACTACACTGGTCACAACACAAATTTAAAAAGTACTAAAACATGGTTTTTTCACGATGAAATAGTACTGAAAAAAGTGCTAAAGCTCCGAATTTTCCAACACTATTGTGAAATAATATAAAGAGTAATGAGTGAAGATTTGTTTTTTATTTTTTATTATCTCCCATCACATAACCTCACAATATTTTGGCGGGCGTTGCTCTGCAGAAATTATAGATGTTATACTCTTAAAGAATTATTGTTGTTATTGTTGTATTTCTGTATAAAAAGTAACACAAAATGTGTATATGACGCTGTGATTATGATTTTACATTGCGTTGTATTAAAGGCACTGAGAGCCTGATACAAAAGCAACTGGGAAAGGCCCCTGAAATTTGTGTATTCGATTTTTTTTTTACATAATTATGTAATTTAAATTAAATAAATAAGTAAAAAAAATTTTTTAGGAACATAAATAAAGTTTATTAAAAAATGATGGTATGGTATGGTATGCATGTATGTAAAAAGTTCATTCTTATGTATGCATATGTACATATGTATGTAAACACAAATGTACGTTTGCAATCCACTAACTACACACATACATATATGTATATGGATGTATGTATGTATGACTTTGTATGATGTTGCTCTATATTAATTTTGCGAACAAGTGATTTTTTTTACCTAAGTATGTATGTACATATGTACATAAGTATATATGCACAAACATACATACCTATGTATGTACTTAGTAAGTAATAATTATTAATCTGTTTTCATAAACATTTAAATGTATGTATGTATGTACATAAGTATGTAAGTACAACTGAATTTTTGGAGGTTGATAATAATTAGGTACCTATGTACTACAAATAGTACGTATGGACATACTAGTGATGTTACGAATACTCGTATTCGATTATTCGACTATTTGCCTGATTTAAGATATTCGTATTCGCCAAATTCAAGCGAATATTTCTCGAATAATTTTCACATACATTTTCCCAAAAAAAAAAAAAAAAAATTAACCTACAAAAAGTTAAAAAAGTACATAAAATGTACAAAAATATATTAATTTATAATAATTTTTATTTAAAGAAAGAAAGCCCCTTTATCTTTGACGCAAGATACATAAGTACCTAACAATCTTCTTAAAAAACAAACGAAAATTATTCCTATCTAAATTCATATCATGTTAAGTTAGTAATCAATTCTCAGTAGAGGAATGTTGGACTTCAAAAATGGAAGAACTAAAATTTAATATGTGAAATTCCACCGACGCAGGTGGCTATGCCATCTGCGAAAATAAGTATGTTTTCCCAAACAGCACTGACTTATTTATGTACATAATTAAAAGCGCAAGCAGAGTAAGAAAAACGAAATCTGACAGTATGTAAGTAAAATAATATAAAAATGTTCAGTAGTGGTCTTCAAATTCGGCATCACAATATCATACTGATGATATGTACATATATACCTAAAGTAGTGTGACAGTTTTTTTCAATTTATAGTTACTATGTATGTATGTATGTATATGATCTTTCAGTCCCTGATAGCAAACTAAGCTCGTACATACATATGTACATACATATGTATACATACATACATACATATGTATAATTTATTTCGTTACCCATAACAATATTTTAAAAACCTCAAATGGCTTTAATTAATTATTTATTACATTTTCATACATTTGCTACTACAAATTGTATATACATATGTACATATGTATGTATGTAGCTTCACTGAACAGGTTTTAACTACATGTACATATGTAGTTGTACTGTCGTACGTTCAAGCTAGACAGACAGTTAAGATAATCAGTCAAATAACTAAGAGATACCTAGGTATGTACATACATATGTATGTATGAAAGTACATAAACATACATACATATGTACAAACCAAAACTAGTCTAAATGTCTGCGGAGGCTGTATAAAAGAAACGTTAATATAAGTATGTATGTACATACATATGTACATGCATGCATAAGTATGTAGGAGTATGTAGATACATATCGTTAACTAAAATGGAATATCAATTAGCAATTCATACTTAGGTACTACATACCTACATACATACATATGTAAGTATTTAAAATTTTGCAGAAGAGTAATAAAGACTAACTAAATATTTTCAAATGGCTGAAGCATGTACAACTCTTTCTGTTTTCGTTTTTTAATTTTGCTGATGTTTATAATGAAGGATTGCAGATTTTTAGCTAAATGTGTTTCGATGTAATTCGTAATAAATAATCAAAAATGTAATTTCGAAACATGTGTTAGTTACGTGGTTTTGCATTTCAGCTAACGATATACTTAGGTACATATAAACAAACATAATACATATTAATTATGTAGGTACCTACTTATAGTGTAGTCATACTGGCGTAAAATGTGACTGACTGACTACGATTATAAATGAAAAATATTGACTGTCAGTTATGTACCTATTTGAATTAACTTTTGCAATTCCACCACCGTAGCTACATACATACATACATATGTATGTATGTACTTATGTATCTATTTGTGCTGCCTGTGCATAAATTCTGCCATTGTTTCTGTCTCATGCCAGCCAACACCCACCCACTCTCACAGAAATCAGAAATATGTATGTACAGACATACTTACATATGTATATACATACATATGTATGATGAAGACCACTTTTGCCAATTAGTGAATTTTCTAAATAAAGAATTGCAAATGGATGTACATATGTATGTATGTATTTTTCTTCATTAGTGAAAAAGCATTTCAACCTACACTTTTAATATGAAAGCTTCTTCGAACCTAGTACATAAACATCTTCTTAATTAAAATCCTGACACTAGCATTTCATCTGCACGCAATAACATCATCAAAGAAACATGCTTGCTTGCTAATGAATGCCCTGCGGTAAGCAAAGAGCTCCAAAACTAATCCACCCCACTGACGTCTGCCAAAAGAATCCAATTTATTTTATTACCACAAAAGACGGAGTTGTGCAAACAAATTTTTTTTAATTGCTTAATTGTTGAGGTAGTTGTTGTTGCAGATTAAATGTATTCATATGTAAGTATGTATGTGTATGTGCATGTTACACTAAATATGTATGTATGTGTGTAAATAACCTTAAAAAGAAACCGAAAAATATAGTCAGCCCAACGACATCGTTTTCAGCAAATTTGTTAGGCCTATTAAAACATTTTAAGTTCATAACCATACCAGATAAACGAAAGTATTTCATCTCTTTTCAATGCATGTGTCTGTTTGAGTGTTCCTTGCTTGATAGGTACTCGTAAAATCATTATTTTCTTTTAAGTTTATGTATGTATTTACATACATACATATTGTATATATGTATGTATATAACAGCGACCCCTTTGGCCATCTGTATAGTCGGCTAAATTGTTTTTATGGAGAAAAACACATCGACCGTCATAGATATCAACACAAACTCCTAAATTGCTCGCCTATTGTTTTCATGCATGGACATAATCCTTCTCGTAATATGTATGTACTATATATGTATGTATGTATGTGATTAGCCCCCTACGTTGTAGGAGCATTGGTTTTACTTGCATAGAAATCTGTACATATACATATGTACGTACGTACATACATAGGCAGTTATAACCAGGGCAAGTTTTTTAAGCTTTTTGCTGGAAAAGCTTGATTTCGCTTATTTTGTACCTTTTTTTGCTAAATTGCTTTATTTGATATACTCTGCTTGAATTTGCTTATAATGCACTTTGGCAGCCCTTGAAAAAATTTTTTGAATCTTTCAGATGAAAATTAAAAGCAAAATTTTGTCCTTTTTTCACACATGCAATTTTCTATTCTTTAACTCTTGACATTTCAAACTAGATTGGCTTAAAGGTGTTATTCAATATTGTGACACTATACAGAAATTTGCAATGTGTTAAATGCACTTTCCGATGATGGAGTGGAATCAATATATAAAGCAAAAGCTCTATTTAAAAATGCATCTTTAAAATCTGCCGTACATAAAAGATAATTTCGAGTGTATTTGCCGAAGTATAATCAAACTAGAAAGAATAGGACTTTATTTAAAAGAAAATTTGGCTATTATAGAAAAAGTGGAAGAAAAGATGAAAAATTTTGAAAACAAAATAGGTATTTTTTGAAAAGTTCAACAAAGTTATGAATCGAAACATTGCAATTCAAACATTAGTTAAAATTAAAAATAATATTTTTTTAAACAAAAGCGAAGCTGATGAATACATTGATACGCTATCTCCAAGCGAATTATTATTGTTTACGTTCCCTCCTACTATACATAGGTCTGTCTGGGTACTTTTCCAGTAGCAAATACTCAGTAACTTTTTTTGGGAGAGTAAGACCAATTTTACTCTGTCGGCTAAAAATATCTCAAAAAGTACCCAGACAGCATCCAGTGAAATCTTGCAAGAAAACAGCTGATCGGTGTGTAAACAATTGAAATAAGAAAGCAAAAGCATTTTAGCATATGTGTACGCAAAAGTGAATTCTCGCGGTAAATTAAAATATTATTAATTAAAGTACATTTGGACGTTTCTAGCATGAAGTAAAATGTTTTGTTTATTATAAACGTTAAAAATCAACACAATTCTAACTACTTACCTCTGCCATTGTTAAATTTCAATTTTTATTTTCATTTCACAAAAATTATTTCATGCAAATAGTAAATAAAAACAGCTGTTCAAAGTAGTTGCAAAATCTTGCAAAAAGAAATTTCTCCAGCAACATTTTGCCTCTCTCGCTGCAAGAGATTTGGAGTACGCAGACAACATTTTGTAAGATTTTGCAACATTTTCCACAAAATTATGCAAAATATGTGTACGCAGACAGACCTTATATCCGATGATGTTGAAGGAATTTTTTCAATTTATTCTACAGTTTTATGCGATAATCCATCTTTTCTTTTTGAAAATCCAAAAAAAACATATGATTGTGCTTTGCAATAAAAAGTTTTTTAATAAAATAAATGAAAAGTGGTTACATTGCTTAATTTTTGGAAGCATATTTGACCTTTTTTTGGTTATTCTTGGGCTTATTTTGCGTTAATTTGGTCCTTTTTTGCTTGCTTTTTTTCTTTAATTTTGTGCTTATTTAAACTTGCCCTGGTTATAACTTTCATTTATTTTTTTGTGCCGTTGTCAAAGTTTGGGCGTTTGTTTTGTTTATTTGAACTAAGTATCATATTTATGTATGTACATACAAACATAAATATGTTTTTATATACATACATAGGCATCTATGCATGGTTTTTAGGGCCATACTACATACTTACATATATACGTCAAGGCGTTAACAAAGTGTTTTTAAGGTAAACTTTATTCATTAAAATTAAAAACCGATTTTGAAAAAGAACAGGCAATAAAGAGAAACTTAAAGGAAACACCTACAAAAATTCAAAAGACACACAAACAATAGTTTAAGAAATCTTCTTCCATCCCGCTTTCATATGAACAAGGAATAATAATTTATAGAATTTTGTTAAAGAAAAAGGTAAAAGTAAACAGAATAATTAAAGCAATTGAATAAAGAGTAAAAGAAACAGCAAGAGATAAGATACTATAACTACCCAGTAAACATATTTTTTGACAAAATCTTTACTAATCCCTACATGTACATAAAACGCGTTAGTGCGCGAGCCTTTATCAATTAGTGTACATATTTTCATAGAACAAGCAACATAAAAAATATTTCCACGCATCTGTGGCAGAAAGTTGGTTAACTTTTAACTATCTAATGCGTTCTGTGTTTTGGACAACTAATCAGCTAAACAGAATGAAAGTATGAAGTAAACAATTTTAAAATAAACGTATTGATAAGGTAAAAACACGTGCAATATTGGTTAAAAATATGTATGTACATATGTACATAGGTATGTATATTCAAATAAATTTTGAAGTGGAAAAATAGGTAAATTAATAAAAATCAAATGACAAAAAAGGATTTTGAAGGGCGTGTTGTGTAACTTGCTGTATTTAATACGTTATGTACTTCTACCTTAAGAGAATTTATCTATTGATCTAAATCTATTGAGTTTCTAACAAAATTTTAAATATATTTCGTTAAAAAGTTTCTCTCGCTATTCACATTATTTACATCATATTGGAGAAAAAATAAATGATTACGAGAACTCATATAAGATAATTTTAAAAAATTACGGATATTTCAGAAATTATGAAGCTAAAGGTTATCGGGTTATTTTCCACTATTCGTGGTCAAAAGTTGTTTACTGGGTATTAAACGTATTGGCTGCATTAGAGTATGAAAGTGTTAAGGGGCTGTGCACATATTACGTAACGCTGTTTTCAGAGATTTTATACCCCCCCCCCCCCCCCCCCCCGTACAGCTTTTTAATAATTTTTTAGAGCAAAATTTCCACTCCGTAACAAATCTTTAACCCCCCTGGAGCGTTACGTAATATGTGCACAGCCCCTAACCAACGTAAGTATACCAATGTGATGTTAACTCTAAAGGTGGTAGATATTAAACATACAATTACGAAAATTGTTTTCTAATACACAACACATTTGTTTATGCAGATTTTATTGAAATGAGTCAAACAAAAATTTTCAATTTAACCAACCACCCCCAATTATGTTGATTTGTTGAAAACCTATTACATACTTATGTACATATCAACTTGCTTTTGTTACCAGTATTATATTGCCAGCCTATCTACACTTAAAGAAATCGTCAAGTGAGCCTTTGCTGCAATAGGTTCATAACTCAAAATAACAGGTTTTGCGGAAAACGAGTTTACAATTTTGAATTTGCTAACGATTTATTGTTGAAAATATAATTTTATGTTTTTTCTCAAAAGTTTAGTAGATATACATACATACATACATATGTATGAAATTTTTACACATTACATATGTACATATAAAGAACGATATGTACTACATACGAGTACATACAAACTTACATACGTACATCACGTGAATTTTTTAAACTTTGAAAACTGGTTTTCAACTCGAGTTATTTATAAAATCAGTTAGTATTAGACTTGATTATTTTTAAAGTAGGTAGGTACATACATATGTACATACTTATATATCTTATAAGAATTTTTATTAAATTATTTTATGGAGGTAGTTCCTATAAAATATGACTTTTAAATGTAAGTATAAGTATGTATGTATCTACATACATACATACATATTTATAATTAACATCTACCTATATATGTACGTACATATGTATGTACAAAGATATTCGATGCAGGATGTAAATCACAACATCTACATTTATTTACAGTGTACCTACCAAATAACTAATATTAAATTCTCAAATTACAAAATTTAAACACTGGAGACCAATTTCATGTTTTTAGGCTTTTAAAATGTATGAATGAGTATTTCGTAACACAGGGAAAACAGCCCAGTCAGTCAGCTGTTTTACATCAACATTTTATTTGTATTCGTAGTACATACCCCCTGATTTTAAAAAGTGCTTGATTGTTTTGCTTTTTGATACGGTGGTGGTGGCGTGTTTGACCGAGAATGTTGGTTGAATGCCGGCAGCGCCTAAAACACCCAGTCTGGCATATACTACTATTGCAATACCAGCAGTGGCAGCCAGCCAGTCAGCCAGCCATCAAAGCAAAATATTTTTAATCCAGCCTTGTTAAAGCGAAATAGCGGAACAAACACACCCAAGGTCGCCGACATCCACCACGCCCTAGATACGCCTCAAATTCATCAAAAGTAACAGGAGTTCATAAAGAAAAGAAAAACATGAAATCGAACAACAACAAAAAAATAAACAAACACACCACTTAACAACTTATGGATGTTACTCTGTATCAGACGTAGAGTTTTGTATGCATGTGTCTGTCTGTCTGTTTGTCTCTCTGTCTGTCTATTCTTCATTGTAGTTTTCTTTTTGCGTAAATTACATACATACATACATAATAATTTTATTATTCTTGCTAATGTTTGTTGTTCTTGTCACAGTTACTGTTACCACCTCGCTTGTTCTTTTGTTTTATGAGAGGGTGTGTTTGAATTGTTATTGCTGTTTTACTGAATTATATTTCCTCATTGTTGCTGTCTCTGCTTTTATACTTGGGATAGAGTAGAAGAGTGTGTATTCTTAATTTTCTTGCATTTTAATTTTTCAAATTTATTTTAAGTATGTAGAATATATGTATCTGCACACATGCATATATACATATGTAAATATGTACAAATGTATGTATGTAGGTATGTACATACTTTCGTTTTCGAACTTGTAAAAGTGCATAAAAAATTTTGTGTCTATAATTGCTTTTGCTCTCAATTAGAGAGGGGTGTGTTTTTGTATGACTGTTTTTTGTCAAAGAGAACTTTACAAAAATGAATAATAAAACAAGGGGAAATAAAAAAAATCGTTATAACAAGAAAGTTTCACATTGCTGGTACCTACATACGCACATTCAAAATAAAACAAAGCAATGGACAGTGATTGTGACATACATACATACATATGTACATATATATGTATGTACGTACTTAACATGTGGACAAATCGAACAAACAGAGCGAAATAGGAAAATACTGACGACACAATAGGTACCTACATATGTATGTACATACATACATATGTAAGTATGTATTTTCAGAACATCCAAAACGAAGGAAAAACTCATAATTTCTAGGTTGATTCCGAAATAAAAAAGCAATCTACATATCGTTAGCTTAACATAGAAATGCGCTGACTAGATATCCTATTTTTCAAACCGTATACCTAAGTATGTACATACATAAGTATTTATGTATGTATGTACATACCTATTATAATTTTTTGATAGGAATACTCCAAGTTATTGAAATAATTAAAAAAACAAAAAAACGAGAATCGAAAAAAGTATGAGTTAGGGTCTATCTATATTAAGGGTATGTATGTATGTATGTTCAGATATTTATTTATGCACTTTTCGCCTATCCTGCTTGTTAATGGCTAATTTGATCCAGATTTTAATCAGACATACTAGGTACATACATACATACATACATATCTGTCCAAAAATCTGCAAAATATTCCCACTTATAGCCGCAATATCTAATTTTTTGATCACATACGATTTTTGGACAGATCTACATTTGATTCCATGCTGCCTAGTTTAAAAATACCAAGTCCTAGTTTCAATATCTGAAAAGCTCGTTTTCAACCGATTTCAGCTTCGTGTGGAAATATTTATTTTAACGGATTGTGCCCGCATAATTCAATCATTTTTAATCCGATTTATAGAATTCTCCTTTCGTTTAAAAATGTTTGCATGCAGTTTGGTCCGGTTTGACTCCCAATTTACGTTTAGTATAAGAGGGGGGGTTAATGGAAAAGTGACGCGAATACAAATGAGTTATCATACTGTACACACAGCCAATCCTTTTCAAATGACAACCTCACCCTCTGTCAAGAAAGGACTTTGTGACCCCTGTTTTCGACAAACGAGGCCCTGTCGACCGATCTTAAGCGGTATAACCTTAACAACTGCACAACCAGCACGTTTGGGTGCTTAGATAGCAGCCCTATCAACAAACTAGGGAACGAAGGCTAGCAACCTACGTTTCTGAACTTAAATTGCTAACGAATCGCTAAAAATATATAATTTTGGCGCCCTATACTCCAGTGGGAGTTAAAGGAACATATATACATACTTATATATAAGAGAAATACCTATTTAATTTATAAATAAAATTTTAATGTTGTTTTTTTACTGAACGGGGATTGCTTGCAATTAAGTCTTTTATTTTTTGAAAAATTGTGGTGAAATTATACCCACACCCACGATATGTTGGTTATCGCACAACTCCTCCATTTGTGGACCGATTTTAAAAACATTTTTTTGGTTGGACGGGTTAGCTTGCAAAATGGATTATATCGCTCCTTTATTGCAACGTAGTCATATCTCAAAAAAACTCAAACGTTGCAAAATGCATTTAAAGTTTTCAAAGCGTAAGCATTTATATGGACGGCTTGAGCATGTAAGCGGTTATAACTTGGGTTTAGATAGAGATACATATGTTTATGCAAATTTTTTTACAAATAAAGAAGGTATTGAGAAACTCTTGTTCGTCAGTAACTGAAAAATTTTGTTTTTTGAGATATGACTATGTTGCAATAAAGGAGCAATATTGAGTTTTAAACTTATATTCAAAAGTTACTAGTCTATAGGTATCAAAATATTTTTTTTTTGCGTTGTTATGTTGCAAGGTACATTTGCTTACAATTTAGTGTTAATAATAAAAGAAATACAGCATGGAGTTTTATTGATGTTTTTGCTTGCTCCTGTCAAAAAACTATAGGTATTATTTTTTTAACTTGCTTTCACACTATTTTTCGCACAACAATAATTTGGTACACATTTGAAAGGAGTAGCAAACATTTATGAAATCAGCTGTGCTATACACTACCTTCTAAGTAAATATACCTTGGAATTTTGTATGTATCCAAAAATGTTAATTATGCATTTCTGATTTTATGGGTATATATACATACATATATATGATTTTAAAGTATAGATACTAATATAGCGTCATCTAAAATCCCAAAGGCCGTAACTACTTATTTTTACAGAAGCGAAGAAGTGTAAATTTAATAATATTTCTTAGTCGCCATAGTATAAATTTTGGTAATAGCATCGTTGTTTATAAACATATCCAAGTAATATTTCAAGGGAATAGGCATTTTTGTTAATTAGGGCAATTAAAAAATCTATTGTAAGTCACGGCCTTCAGATTTTTGAAAACGATTTTTAATTTCATACATAGGTACATTATTTATGGATCGGGAAGTTTTTTATTTGCTTAAACTTTTCTATGTATGTATATAGTATGTAGGTACGTACATATATTTATTTTAACTACAAAAATACCATAAACATCGGGCCCATTAGCTCAGTTGGTTAGAGCGTCGTGCTAATAACGCGAAGGTCGCGGGTTCGATCCCCTCATGGGCCATATACTTTTTTCAATATCTTAGCAATATCAATACAGTAACCAATAAAAATTTCGGACAAATGTGTCGAAAAGTTATATGCCTTTTTTTTCGATTAAAGAAAAAGTTTTTATATCAAACGAAAAAAAAATTAATTTTAATTAAAATAAAGTAAAAAGCAAAAATTTATTAAAATTATATATGTATGTATGCAATTCTGATGTTAATATTTGCGTTTCTCGAGGTTACACTGTACTTTTTGTACATGGTATGCAAATGTAGGTTAGGTTTCGACGGCCGTCACATCTGAGACGTGACGCACTTGGGTCCGTTAATTCGGTCCCTTTGTGATACGCTACAGCAGACAGGGTTCAGTCAATTACCTGTGATTGCCCTGTCGCCGATTCAAACCATCCTGATTGTTGCAAGAAGGAGGATAGGTTGGTTAGCCCCATGTTCGCCAGACTGTCGAGATCTGGCAGTATGCAAAGGTACATTATTAACAAAATATTGCGCAAGAATTTGGTCGCGATCATAATTCATGAAAAATCTATCTATTTACATACATATGTACCTAAGTTTGTATGCGTGTACATACATATACATACATATGTATTTTGTAACATCCATGAATTGCAATTAAAAATTAAATTATGTATGTATTTGGAATTAAGAAATTCTCATTTTCATATAATTGAATGGGGGAGTGTATTTTAGTGACAAGAATCACAAAAAATATTTTTAGATTTTAAAAATACATACATACATATTTATATACTAGTGATGTTACGAATATCAATTTTTAGTATTCGCGAATACGAATATTTGAAACAGTATTCGCGGAATACGAATACAAATATTACTTTTAAGGTTTAGAGCAACTTAATATTTCAAATTTAATTTGAAAAAATCAATCCCTTTGCGGCAGTAACAATAAATTGAAAAATACTGTCACACTACTTTAGGTATATATCATTATTATGACATTGAGATGAAGAATTTGAAGACCACTACTGAACATTTTTAAATTATTTTACCTACATAAATTGTTTGAGATTTCGTTTTTCTTACTCTGGTTGCGCTTTTAATTAGTAATTGTTTGGGAGAACATATTTTCGCAGATTGCGCAGTCTCAGTGGACTTTCACATATTAAATTTTAGTTCTTCCATTTTTGAAGTCCAACGTTCCTCTACTTACTAACTTAACATGCAATGAATTTACATATAAGATTTTAACTTTTAAATGATAGTAACGTTTGTCTTTTAAGAAGATTTTTATCTTGCGTCAAAGATGAGGGGATTTCTTTCATTAAATAAAAATTATTATAAATTAATATCTTTTTTTATTTTGGTATTATAAAGGCCCCAACACAATTAGGTTATATAGGCCCATTATAAATTAATATATTCTTCTACATTTTATGTACTTTTTTAAAATTTTGGTATTTGTTTTTTTTTGAAAATGTGTGTGAAAATTATTCGAGAAATATTCGCTTGAATTTGGCAAATACGAATATCTTAAAACAAGCGAATAGTCGATTACGAATATTCGTAACATCACTAATATGTACATACTCAAATTCTATATTATCAGGAAAATTTGTACAAAGTCCAACATATGCCCGGCTAGCTCAGTCGGTAGAGCATGAGACTCTTAATCTCAGGGTCGTGGGTTCGAGCCCCACGTTGGGCGAGTTATTTTTAATTGTTTTATGTTGTTAATTTGTAGGTCTGTCTGATAATTAACTAGATTTGTCGGTAAAGAAGTTTTCCAGTTAAAAAATGAAAATACCATACCACTGATGTAGTAAAAATTATAAGTACAGTAGAATCTCCCTAATCCGGACAGATATACATACTTTCAGCTATTGTTCGGATTAGTGGATCGCCCAGGCTACAGCTGAAATAAATTTATGTTTTTTAAAATTTTATTTATGTACATATTTGTTGCGGGTTAGCAATATCTAAATGCATTTCGTTGCCTGCTATACAACCATAAATGTTGAAATATTTTTTTAAACGCCATACATATGTATATTACATACAAACATAGAATTTTTTTCTGCCGATCAGAAATATAAGTGCAGATAAGAATTCATTTATATTTGATTTAAAAAAACAGAAAGAAAAATACTAAAAGTGACTAAAAATACTTTTAAAAAGATAATTTAAGACCATTTTATAGATTCCAAAAATTGTCCGAAAAATTTAAATGTGCGGAATACTGGATAGTCTGAATCAGGGAGGTTCTACTGTATGTACATCAATCACTTCAATTATATTAAAAACATAAACATAACAATAGAAACTTGTACGAATTCTCTGCTTCACACATTTAAACTACATATTCAGGTGTGTCACAGAAACCAAATTCGTACGAAAGTGAAAACGTTTTTACCTTCTCCAGAAAACGTAAAAATTTTTCGTTTTCAATTCGATTGAAAGAAACTTAAAAAATATATTACAAACGGTAAAGAATCCTGGGCCCAAATCGTTACATCCGTGAACGTACAACTTGTCACGTAATTACTGTATAATTGGATGTGAAATTACGTGACGAGTTGTACGTTCACGGATGTAACGATTTGGGCCCTGTTGTTTCCTAATTTGTATCTTAAAATATATGTACAAGGGGTTTTGATAATAATCTTTATTATATCTTTTTCTAAAGTTTATAAAATCAGAAAAAAATGTGAAAATAAGCAAAACCAAAAAATTGCCATATTTATTTGGCATTATATTTAATAGCAAAAAAAACTATGTATTGTCTTTTTCGGATTTATGAAATCGCATGAAATCTGAAGAAGCAAATCAAAAACGGTACGAATTAAAAATGTGTAAATTTTCACTTTCGTAAAAATTCTGTGGCACACCTGGTTATGTATTTATTTATTTCTTTCATGTTGCTGCAAATGTTTGAAAATTGTCTTAACAAAATGTATACGGGTACATACATATGTACATATTAGATACATGTTTAAAATTTCAACATGTTATGCAAATATTACAATAATAATTTTCTTATCAAATAAATCAATCTTCATCATCCGAACGATCTCTTTCGATTTTGTCGCGCTTATTCGAATCATCAGATTTTTTTTTTCTGTCATCGCCACCACTACCCACGACCAAGCCGTCAGACCATTTACCTCGTGGCGTGTCCGAATAAGCACTTGGATCCATAGGATCCAAAACATCAGCGTCATTACGACTATGATGACGCCTACCATGACTAGAATAACGATCTCTATCACGTTCTGAACGTTCACCGCGGTCACGATCTTTTCTTTGACGCGATAGAGCTCTATCCAAGTCACGGGATTTTTGTTTGCGTGGCAATTGCACGGTAGGACTATCAGCCATTTCACGCAAAGAGGGAAATTCATGAGAATCTAGAGTGCGTGGCGATTTGGGTCTTAAAGATGCATTTATAATTTCCTCCACCTCGCGATGATGTCTAGCTTGCGCTGACTCTTTAACTGGTTCATCTTCTATATCACTCATTGGCTCACTATCACTAACTTGTTCTCCAGTTGATTCCTCCAATTGTTTTCTAATACTGGCAGCACATTTAGTGACCTCTGATTTAGGATGTGTAGGTGGCAGCCATGACACTACATTGTCAGTCTCACAAGCGAAATAGTAACAACCACAACCAGGATCATACATTTCCACCCAACCTTTTGGCAAGGGGTATTTCCGTATTAATCGTTTATAACGCTTCATATATTCAGCCGAAGGTTTCGTTACGCCTTCCGCCCACCTGTTCACACAAAATAGCGTACATTTATGCCAAACGTTGTATTTATTAGGGCAACATTTGTAACCAGCAGCAGAACTGGCTTCACCCATACGTACTTTCATTTGTGTCAACCAATTATTATCCTCAGTGGGCTTTCGTATTTGATCATGATCTAAATCATATTGTGTGGGATATTGGTATTCCTCCGAATTTTGTTTAGTATCGTTTTCAGTATCCATTTCATCATAGTCTTCTGCTATTACTTCCTCATTTTCTGCTGTGGAACCCAAGACAGGAGGTTCTACGAAGGGATTTATATTAAATAACATGTAAAATTTATTAACACCTACTTGCCATTTTCTTTTTGAGCATTTTTTTTATTCACTAAACCACGTTGGGCCAGCCTGGCTAGCAGAGCTGGAGGTAAGCTCATGCTGAGTGTACTAAATTTATTTTAATAATAAATAATAATAATACAATAATTTTAATAAAACTGAATATTTTCAAAGAAATTGTTGAACTATTTGAGCTTGTCAAATTATTTATCTTTTTCCTTTTGACCTTTCCTTCGCAAGAGTATGTTTACTGAATACTACCATTTAGCATACACACAACATAGTTGTTATTTAAAGTAACTTGTTTTTTGTTGCACTATGAATGAAAGCAAGGCGAATTCACTTATAAAGAGGTGTTACAAGCAATTCAGAGCGGCAGCTTAGCCGCCAATAAATCATTAGTTTTCCTAACGCCGTCGCAATTATTCAGTTCATTGGTTAATTGGTATGTATTTAGCTACCAACGAAAAGCAATAATCTATCTGTTAACTCGTAACAAATAATACGGCCTGTTTCGCAATGTCAACAAGTCGATGTCGTTCTCTTATTTATATTGAAAACAAAAACAAAATATTTAAATATGTTTTTGTTTTTAATATAAAGAAGAGAACGACATCGGCTTGTCGATACTATGAAACAGGCCGTTAGATGTTCAAAATTTTGCACACATATGCGTTATGATATAAGGATTAATAATCCATAAAAAACTCAATTCTGAAATTTTTGCAGACAGGTTATTAGGTCTTTAAGATGACGATATACAAAAATAAATTCATATAAAGAAAAGCTATAGT
Source organism: Lypha dubia (assembly GCA_947311025.1). Taxonomy (NCBI): domain Eukaryota; kingdom Metazoa; phylum Arthropoda; class Insecta; order Diptera; family Tachinidae; genus Lypha; species Lypha dubia. Next base: position 2,509,843 of record OX371262.1, on the reverse strand, counting down.
AAAATCATATAATTCTTTTAAAAATAAAACTAAAGCGGCTATTTGACGCCGCCAATTAATTTTTTGCACAATCGCTGACTACAATGTGTACACGTGGTATGTTCATTTTCAACCGTAACTTTCTTTTTATCTACATATTCGCCTGTGCTCATTTGGTGTCTGTTTATTGAGAGCAACGCATCTCTGCGGAAGGTAAATATTGGAGAAAAAAATGTGCTTTTCAAAAATTTTCAAGAACAAAAAGTTTACACTAGTTTTTACGTTTTATATTTGTTTTTATTTATTTCGTTTGCCAATTCTAGAATAAACATTCCCCGAATGCATATTTGGTGAGGAAAGTTTCAAAAAGGAAGAAATAAAATTATCAAAAATAAATTTTTTTAAAATTACGCCATTCATAATAACACTGTAATTTTTGTGCCAAAGAACTATAAAATCCACTAATCCTTAAGCATACTACAATATGTCAAACAACGTAGTGCCCACCAATGGTTTCTCATCATCTGCCGATGAGGACAATTTACAAGATGGTTTGTCTTGTAGTGAATTGTTTGCCAATGCGGAAGGTCTGACCTACAAGTAAGTTTGATTTCCTGCATTAACGGTCGTTTTTTAAAAAGTTTTCTATATATTTTTAAAGTGATTTCCTTATTCTGCCCGGTTATATTGATTTTACTGCGGAAGAAGTAGACCTCAGCTCCCCTCTGACCAAGAAGATAAAATTGCGCGCACCTTTGGTCTCGTCTCCCATGGACACCGTCACAGAATCGGATATGGCCATTGCTATGGCGGTAAATTATTTGTTTTTATATCAGTAGTTCTGGTTTTTAAATTATTTATTTTAAAATAACAGCTGGGCGGTGGTATTGGCATTTTGCATCACAACTGCACTCCAGAATACCAGGCTAATGAAGTCCAAAAAGTCAAGAAATACAAGCATGGCTTTATACGTGATCCTTCAGTTTTGTCACCTGAAAACACCGTTGGTGATGTTATGGAATCCCGTCGTAAAAAGGGATTTACCGGCTATCCCATAACCGCTAATGGCAAGTTGGGTGGTAAATTGTTGGGAATTGTGACCTCACGTGACATTGATTTTCGTGAAAACCAGCCAGAAATCAAATTGGGCACAATAATGACCACTGATTTGATAACTGCTCCCAATGGGATTAATCTACCCATGGCTAATGACATTTTGGAAAAGAGCAAAAAGGGCAAATTGCTCATCGTCAATGAAAATGGCGAATTGGTGGCCCTCATAGCACGCACAGATTTGAAAAAGGCTCGTTCGTATCCAAATGCCTCGAAAGATAGCAATAAACAGTTGTTGGTAGGTGCCGCCATCGGTACACGTCCCGAAGACAAGGAACGTCTTAGGCTTTTAGTTTTGGCCGGAGTTGATGTTATTGTTTTGGACTCGTCTCAAGGCAATTCGGTTTATCAAGTTGAAATGATAAAATTTATTAAAAACACTTATCCTGACTTGCAAGTTATTGGAGGAAATGGTGAGTTTTGAATTCGATTGAATCGAATAACTTGAGTTTTTTTTTTTAAAAAAGATTAAATAACGGTCAAACTGTATACAATTTTCAACAAAAATTATACTTGTGAATAACAAACAACTTTCAATACTAATATGCAATCGAAAATTACACACAATTACATATGGTATAATAAAAAAAGCTTACCGCCTATATTTTTAACAAACTTTTTTTATGGGAAAAAAATTGTATTAAAACGTAAAACTATTTTTAATAAAAACCAAATTGAAATTTTTTTAAAAAAATATGGTCACGCCATACATAAATCGTTACCATTTTATAAAATAATTTACACTCTAATCCTTGTTTCATTCGCCCATCTTAACCCAATGTATGTTTCTCTACATTTTCTATCATTGCAGTTGTCACTCGTGCTCAAGCTAAAAGTCTCATTGATGCTGGTGTTGATGCTTTACGTGTGGGCATGGGCTCTGGCTCGATTTGCATTACCCAAGAGGTTATGGCTTGCGGTTGTCCTCAAGCCACTGCCGTTTATCAAGTATCCTCATATGCCAAACAATTTGGAGTGCCCATTATTGCCGATGGTGGCATTCAATCGATTGGTCATATTGTAAAAGCTTTGTGTCTAGGAGCAAGTGCTGTTATGATGGGATCTTTGTTGGCTGGTACTTCTGAAGCTCCTGGTGAGTACTTCTTCTCTGATGGTGTACGTTTGAAGAAATATCGCGGTATGGGTTCTCTGGAAGCCATGGAAAGACGGGATGCAAAAGGTGCAGCCATGTCACGTTACTACCACAACGATATGGATAAATTGAAAGTAGCACAAGGTGTTAGTGGCAGTATTGTTGATAAGGGTTCTGTACTACGTTATTTGCCCTATTTGGAAGTTGGTATACAGCATAGCTTGCAAGACATTGGCTCCAGATCTATTGACGAACTAAGATCTTCGATTTATACTGGTAAATTACGTTTTATGAAACGTACTCATTCCGCTCAGTTGGAAGGTAATGTGCATGGTCTTTTCTCTTATGAAAAGAGATTATTCTAACATACAAAGCCCTTCTACCAAGGGGCGCCATCAGCGAAGAAAAGTAAAATCAGTATGGAACAAATACAGAATAGTGGAACAAATGAAAATAATTTAAACTTGTATGGCAGTATATAAGGGAACACACTTTAAACAACATAAATTTCTCTATAAACCAAATTATTGAAACTGTAGGACATAAGTTAATCAATTTTATTTCCGGTGAAGAAAGATTTTAACTATTTTCTTTGGAAACGATTATTTATTTTTTAAACTATGTATATAAATCGTTTTCTTTGTTTAATTTCTGTTAAAGAATTACATTTTTGAAATTACACAATTTCTTTTGCTCTTTCCTGCCCTTTTTTATACTTAAAACCATTTTTTAATTATTAAGATTAGTGTTCGGACTTTATATTATTTTACAAATATGTATACTACTTATTTAATATATCAAGTAAAAACACAATAAGAAAATCTATTTTATATTTGATGTTACTTCATAAAATGTATGCTTTAAATGTTTAAAACTTAATATAAATGTTATATTAAAAGAAAAAAAGAAAACAATGATACAAAATAAAGTTATTAAAACCAAGAAATTTAGAAGCAGTTCAGAATTTCATTGAACAGAGGAATCTTAATTCAATACGATTTTTCCTATATAATATGAAAATATGTAAGTAGTAAGTTGTAACATATGTACATATTTGTTTTTCAAAATGACAATCATTTTTAACTGAATTAAATGCTTTTAATTACAAAGTAACCAGAAAAAAAGCGTTTACGTTGCAAATCGATTTTTAAAATGAAACAATTTCAATATATGTAAGTACATACGAGTACATATAAATTATTAAGTCAAGTGAAAATTACTTTTTTTTTTGACAACCTTTTTATTACTTTTCCCATCAAAATTGTCCAATATACAATTATTTCTAAGTAAATTATCTTTATTTTATTTTTTTTCCATAACATGCAATTTTTCAATTTCATTTATGTAATTTTCAATTAACAACAATTGAATATTTATTCTTTTTCCAATTGCTATTGTCGGTTATTGCCAATAAAAAACAATATACCTATTTTATTTATTTCTTTTGTCGCACTCAATCTTATTATATACGAGTACACCAAACCCTTTCCTCCTTTTCTTTACTATTCTACTAAGTAATTGTTTTTATATTGCTAAAATTAAATTTAGCTAACAAAAGAGAAAGTACAAATAAATGTATATAAATAAAAAGCATGGATTTATTTCTAAATTTTGGTGACGTGAACTTGAGTTATGACAACACTTGCACTGTATCAGGTTATCAGCGTACAAATAAGGAATACTTGCTAAGATGCAACAAGTTTTGACAGTAGCAAAATGTTAACGCTCTACTTTTGGGTCTGATTGTGAATATGTACGAGTAGGTATATATGTATGTATATACATATATTTTATCTTGCGTTGGAATTAAACATTTGTAGCAAATTAAAAATGGTATACTGAAAGTTTGTTAAAAAATATATAAAATGTGGACTAAAAATAGGAAGAAATAAATATCCCCAGACTTTAATTTTCTCGGAAATCCGGAAGTGGTTTTAAGCTTTTCGAAATTCTGATGTTTACCCAAAAATAGGTCTGTTTCTTTACAACAAGTACTTCTTTATTTTTTATGAAAAATTCTAAATCCATCCTTAAAAGTGCTAAATTGTTAAGACTAGATATGAAAGCAGACAAAAATTTAATGAGATTATTGTACCGCCGCCATTAATCAGTAGCTTAAGTGTGCCGAGCAAAAAAAATTTATAATTTTATAAAAAATTAATATTTTATTAAAATTATTTTAATTATGTAAGACCTTCCTAGAGTTTCTTTCCGCCGTTGGAGAGTTTTAAGTTTTACTCACGAAAGATAATTAATAAAATAGGTACAACATTTTATCCGAGTTCGAAAATTTTCAAGCATCGTGCTAAATATCTACTGATGGTGTTTAGCAACCAATGAAATGCAGCATGCACATACATATATTTTCTAACCCATAACAAATAACTGATTTTCTGAAAACGAAAACTTATTTATTTATTATTTCCGAATTCCAATGTGCCTTATTTTCTCTTGCATTTCAACTGACGATATTAGCTATGAGTAAACACAAAGCACATACACATCCATACATATTTATGGATGCATGTATGTGTGAATGTTCAAATATATATATAAAGAAAACAAAGCAATATTATTTTGCACAAGCAATTCAATGGATGATGGGATTTAATGGAAATACAAGTACGAACTACCAACCACACACAACAACAACACTCACTCATTCTCGCACAACACAAACCGATAAGAGTCAACTTCCCGCATCCAATGGGTACATTCTGTACATTGCTTTCATGCCAATTGCATGCCAACGAAATAACTTTTACCGCTCTTTACTTGCACATTTTGCTGTTTGCCTGGCTTCAAGCGAATAATTCGAATGTTGACGTTGAAATGAATATTTCAATGCTCGCTCGATGTGCTCGAAGCATGAAAACAACACACACATACATGATTGGAGTGAGTGGCGAAAAAACTTCATAAGTAAGTAAGCAAGCTAAAGAATAATAATGATCAAAAACAATTTTAAGTAAGTAAATTAATGAATGAACTAATTGCTATTGCTGGGCTATCATCAGAGGCAAACTTGAAAAAGTGAAGAAAAATTTATAAGCAATGACTGACGATGACTGCTTATTTAAAGCAGTTTGTTATTGTATCAACGATAAACAACAAATTCATTTATAAAATAAATTGCCTTGTTTATAATTTAAATGATAATTATGTTTAAGTAATTGATTTTTTTTTTTCATTAGTAGGCACGTACAGTAGTACATTGTACCCGTATGTACATACATATGTATGTATAAAATATACATATGTATATGTATGTACCTATGAGAATTCAAAATTGAGGTTTATTTATTATAGATTCTGTTCATGCAGATAGAAAATTTGTATGTAAGTATATGTACATACCTACCACATGTTGTTAATATTCCTTGTAGTATTGGGATAACAGTTTATTTAGCCAAACAGGAAACAGGATATATTTTTTTATTCAAACAAATTGTTATGACGCTTATTTTACGTACATATGTAAGTATGTATGAATGCTTGATTTTGCACGATTATTTGAAATATTTTGCATATACGAAACTTGCGCGTAATAGGCCTATTTTGCCGGTGTACTAGTGACAGGAGTTCAAAATTATTAAAACGCAAATTTTTCAACTCATATTTAAATTATCAAGGAAAGCAAAAGTCAGCCGAACAAAATTTACAAAGAATCTTCATAATATTATATGGATGTAAGTATGTACCTACTTGTATTTATTTATATAGAATATCTGTCTATAATTTAATTTAAACGACTTTGTTTAAAATAATTACAAAAAAGAAAGCTAAAACTTTCAAGGGTTAAAAGACGAGACTGATAAAACAATAAAATGGTTTTTATTTATTGGAAAAATACATATGTATTTATTATACCTCTTAGTAGGTCAATTTTTGGTGAAATTTTCATATGCGATTTAATAATGATACTAGTTAATTAAAAAAATTGACTTTCATTGCACATTTACTTTGCTTCCTTGAAATTTTTCCAAAATATCACAAACTATCAATCGCGGAATAATAGTCACTATAATATATCACTAACACTTTTATACACACACAATTATTAATTACCAAATTTTTTTTTTATTATAAGCCATAACTTTTTAATTTTATTGCAAATTTAACAACTTCACAGTGATTTTTACTTCTTAAAAGTTTGTTTTCGTTTTGTTTATTTGCCCCTGTTCGTAATAGTGTTCCCAACCATCTCAGGGGTTTTGCCAGGGATTTATTTTCGTGATTGGGGAATGAATATATAGATTTGATAATCGGGGGATTTTAGGGTATAAACTATTATGGATAAATAATACACATTTTGCTCATACACATTTTTTATGCAACAACTTTTTTAGTACATATGTATGTATGTATGTATCTTGATCAGATTTTAAAAAGATGCAAAACCAAGTCAAAATATTGGTGAAAATTTCGCAACTTTTAATTAACATTGCCAAAATATGCGTCAGTAAATTTTTTTTCGGGTCAAAAACTATCACAGAGTTATTATTTGGATTTTAATATTTTAAAACGCAGTTATACCTACTCGTATATGAAAAATAGTCTTGTATTAAAATATTTATTTTATAAGGATTGAAAACTTTTGAAAATTATGCTAATATGGACTCGTAGTGACTTCTTTTATCTGAGACTTAAATTTTCTATGTATGTAGATCTTCCTAACAATCACACAAATATTTATGTCTGAAGATTTATTCTTGTGTACATTTGAAAAAAAAAAACAAACCATCTACATCTCCCACCTCTTAACACTTTCATCCTCAATGGTTCTGTAGTCCTCCTCCTCTTTACACTTGTTTCAAGTATGAATATTTTATAGCTACATTTGCACAAAAAGTTCTTATATAACAAACGGTGTGAAGAAGAAAGAAATGGTTGTGAAAATGGTTTCTGCAATAAGTTGGTTTGCAAAAGCTGTGTTCCTGTTCGAATTTGATAATCATTTGCATAAATATTGTTTGTGTAAAATGGGTGTGTGTGCGTGTGTTTGCATATTTATTATGCACGATGATGCTTCTTTTAATAATTACCATTAATGAACGTGGTTATTATGTCACTATGTATGGATATGTGCTTGCAATTATGGTGATGGATGATTGAAAAAACGCGTGAGTGAAGGATAGCTGGATGTGTTAGCAATTTAACATGCGTATGTATATAATCTATAGTAGGTATAGATATTTCTTTTTTTTCTGTTTTTATTTCAACACAAACACAGGTAGGAAGGAGACCCGCAGGTGCAAACTACATTGAGGTTGATTCATCTCTGACAAATATTTTTTGAATGCACACAATTAATAGGTACATATATCAATTTAATAAATTTTTATTTACACCATAAGTATGGACAAATTTCTTTCTAATATTTAATTATTACGTGTCTCTATCTGTAATTATGTATGTATGTAGGTACATATATAATTTTACAGGATCTTAAATGGAGTTGCATACGTTAAAAAATCATTAAAAAACCCTTTGGTAATAAAATTGTGATTTTTGCTGAGAAAAAGTGACTCCTAACACCTTCTTTACATGCAAAGAAAAGTAAATAAATACATATGTAAACCGAGCTATTACTTTTCGCGTACCTATGAACATTTTTTAAGTTTTCAACCCATCAATCGATTTTAAATAAATTTTTACCAATCGATTATTTTATTTCATAAAATTCTACCAAACCGAATCGATTCATATTCTTTAAGTGCCTGTTCGCCGACATCGAAGAAGTTCTTTCTTTCGAACAATTACATTTGAAACAAAAACAAATTCAAAAAACTCTGAAAAATCTCTGAAAAAAGCGTTACGTAATATGTGCACAGCCCCTAAAGCGCAATTTGAAAAAAAAAACGAGTTAGGTTCTTTGTATATTGAGGCAACGATATTGTTAAGGTTAGTTTACGTTTTATAGGTATGACCCAATAATTACACCATGATGACTTTTTATATATAAATGTAATTATGTATGTATCTAATTAACTAAAACTAGATAATTGCAAAAGTTACTTACAGTCATATGATAATCAAATATGAATCTAATAATACCGCATGCATACACTCGAAACCATATTTATATAAATCCTAACGTGTTTAGCAGCACATACATATCTATTTATGTATGTATGTACGTATGCATGTAGTATACAGAAACACAGCTACAGTTTCTGCTTATTACTTGTTATTTTAGTTTAAAATTTTTTTCTATAATACAAACGAATGAGAAAATGTAGTTTCTACAAGATGCTGATAGCCTGTTCAATAATTCGGTATTTTCTGGAAAAAGTCGGTATTTGATGAGACGGATGGGATAACGGAAAAAACCTTTAATAAAATTCATTCATTCGTACCGTAAAATTAAAAAAAAACATTTTGAATACACATACATAATATGTACATACAAATATACTCAAACAACAAATATTTTTGTAGTTGTTATTAAGATTGGAAACTGTGTAAGTAGCAGTAGAGGGGGAGCGGATATGGATATGACTGTTGTCAGAAGATAAAAAAGAGGGTTTGTATAATATACATACTTAGATGTATTAATGGTTCGTTTTGAACTTAGATAGTTGCCCTGCAGGAAATGGTTATAGTGAAACTATACTGATTCACTACTGACATTGTCACCAGTACTAGTGACTTATCATACCCAAGACAATGCTATTTACTATGTAGACATTGGAACCATTGATTCACTAGTTCAATTAGGAAATTATAGTCTACGCTTTTGGTGCTTTTCTAAAGCAGATGTCGATAATGAAAATGCATATTTTTTCACCTTAACCGACACATTATCTGCCATCTTTCGCCACCACAATTTTTTTGTCATCAAAGCCAAATTTAAATTTGTAGACGCTTTATTGACAATGTCGCCTAATAGTCACCAATATTGTAGACAAAAGTTGTGACTTGGAGACACTTGCCCCCAGGATTCCTTCAGGGTTGTAGTTTAAGTACATGCATATGTACATACATACATAAATATGGATATGCGACAAAACTAACCAAATGACTGAACAAGTCTGGTCCTGTCTGTCTGACCGAAATATTTAGTGTTGTTTGTTTTGAACATGTACCTATGAAGAAATATATATTTTTTTATTTAACACTTGTGTAAATCTCCATGGGAGCAAAAATCGAAATTTATTGCAAATACAATCAAATAGTATCTATTCAAGAAAATTTATTTAAAATTTTCTATACCTAATACCTAAATAGTACTGGTGACAAAGTCAAAAGCGAGTCAGTATAATTTCACTAACGACAGTACTACTCTCTATTACCCCCCATACAATGTTTTGTGCTATAGACATTTAGCATGTGTTTGTCATTGAAAATATACTAGTAACATTAAGACTGTTGACTAGGTATTGATTACGTAGTTCTAATGCGACAAAGTGGAGACATTCAAACCAGAATGTTACTAGTACATTTATATAATTTTAGTCTATACCTGTTAAAACAAACTAAAAAGTGTAGACGTATCATTGACAATGTCATCAAGAAGTCAGCACTAGTCGTCAAATTGGTGACCTGTCAGCAATAAGCCCAGTAAGAAGTCACCAAACAAGTAGACAAAAGTGGTGACTTGGAGACAATTGGCCCCGAGTTTACTACAGGGTGGTTAGATGGTGCATATGTATTATGTATGTATGTATGTATATAAACATTATATAAGTATGTATTATATAAGTATGTATGTACATATCATCCAAACGCACAAACAAGCATACATACAGTTGTTTTCCGATTTAACGAACCTAATTTTAGTCAGGCTTGTTCGTTATATCGAGTAATATGTACATACTAGAGTTATCAATTATTCGCCTTTCAACTTTGTTCGAATAATTCAAATAATAGTTTTTGTTCGTTCGATCAAACGATTAAAGCTAAAAATTTTTTGGATTAATCGATGAGAACAACGAATAAAAAAATGCTTAAAAATAATTTATTGACAAAAAATAAATGTTTGTTATTAACACTAAAATGCATAAGTATACTTATACATAATCAAAATAAATTAAAAATTAAATAGTTAATATTTTTATCAACTTTTATTTATTTGTTGCGGGTTAGCAATATCGTATCTAAATATGTATGTATGTATATATTTCGTTGGTAGCCATACCAACTCATCAGTAGATGTTTTACTCTTTATGTTTAAAAAATTTTAAACCTCATCCATTTATACGAAAACTCACAAATAAATTTGTGAATTACAAAGCTTTAAAATTTTTTTAAATAAAGGGTAAAACATCTACTGATGAGTTGGTATGGCTACCAACGAAATATATATTTAGATATTGCTGACCCGCAACAAATAAATAAAATTTAAAACATAAATATGTACTTCAGTACATGCTCAAATAAATGTAAAATTTTATTTATATCAACAAAAAATATATACATAAAATTAATAATACATAAAAAAAATTAAAAATGTAATAACTGAGATTACTTCGATTTTAATATTTCAAACACACATGTTTTATTCAGTCAAAATATCTAAAATTTTTTTTTTTTTGTTAAGTTGTTACCGTCCTGTGTTCACTATGTGTTAGTGCCAATGGTACAAGAGCAGGCCTGTGCTGGAATTCGGCCCTTAAGGTGACCTGGCTATATGGGTTCGTCACTCGGCAGGACGATATACAAAAATTGAATTAAATAAATTACTTTACTTACGTTCCTGATGTTATTTTATTTTTCCATGTTGTCTTTTCATTAACCGTATATAGATACTCCTGCAATAGTATGCAGGAGGAAGCCTGGCAATAAAAAAGAAACCTTTATAAAGTGAGAATATTTGGGTGTTAACATTCTCGGGTCTACCCTCCCCTTTAAAAGTTAGACTTTTCCTTGGCTAATGCGGGACCAAGTTGGCAATAGCCCCTATCATGACACTGAGGTTTCCTTTTAAACTACACAAGAGAACTCAGGCATCCCACCAATCAAAATAAATATAAAATTTAGCAATTCATTATAGTTTTATTATTATAGGGCTAATATTCAGAATTCTCCATATTTATCATAGTTTCTATTTTTCTACACTTCTCCATTAAACAGTGTTTCATTTTGGTATTAAATTTATCAGAATATTATTAAAATAACGTTAATTAAATTTACTTTCCTTTGGTTAAATATGCATGCTTCTCTTTTCCTTTCTTGGCATTAGGACAGAACACCCTACTTCAATAAAACAGTTTAGTATAATATGTACTTACATTACGTTCTCCTATTCAGGAGTCTGTTGTGGTTGTAAACGAGGCAAGTTGAGAGTCGGCCGATGTTGAGCGCTCAAAATCGTCGTGGCTTGCTACCAATTAAGATGTCAAATCGCGGTTTTTACTAGGGTGTTCTCTCTAGAGGCAGTATATAAAGAAAAACATACATTAATAACTGGAACTATAAGACCTTATAACTACGTAATTAATAGTTTATATAATAAAATACTTTTACATTGTTTGGTTTTTACATACTACATTAGCACAAAAGTTCAAACCGTGTCGTTTCTTCAGCGCAACTAAGTATTAGCTTATAATATTTTTAAATTTTAATAGGAATAAAAAAAGAATTTACATGAAATTGTAAATGTGTTTCATGAAATTTGAAATTCAGATTAAGAAATTGGAAATGCTTTCATTACCATACCAGAAAAATGTTGAAGTTACTTATTGCAGTTGGGACGTATTTTATTTCGATGTATTTCGGGCTCCGTTGGTTATCGGGTTGTTATCGATTTGCTTCGACAGGTCCCTTGACCGAAGTAGCAATGAACACGTGTCTAAGTTGCGTGGTTGAACAACTTACTAATACCGGATTGCAAGTTTGCGTACAATTTTGCGTACAATATGTTGGAGGTAGGCCAGTAGCATCCTTTTTTGTTGTTGTTGGGTGACTTCTGGCTGAGGGTCTCATGAAAATCCCCAGACTTTTTACGTTGGTGTTTGTTGGCACGTGGAAAGGAAATTTTGTCCAGTGGTCTTAATTTGATTTGCCACTAATCTCACAATTATCTTGTACAGTCTTCCCGACCTCTAGTTTCTTTTACTTTTAATTTTTTTTTGTGTATTCTGGTTTTTTTCTTTTTCTTTTCTTCCGCGTGCGAGCTTGCTGCTTTGCTTATTCAACTAAAACTCCATCTTCTTTTTAATTTTGTTTTTTTTCTTCAATCACCGAAAACTCTAGAACTGCTGAAAATGGCGCAAACCTTCAACGTTGCCATATCTGCGTAGAAGTTCTCTTTGACAGTAGTCCTGGCGTGCCAGACTTACCCCACTATACAATCAACCGCAACAAAGTTAGACAAATAATCTAACGAAATAAGCATTTAAAAACATTTTTTTGCTTTCAAACGATTTTTGGTTTTTGTTTTTATTAAATTAGATTTTGGAAAAACTCTCGCTAATTGTCGAGGTAGGTGATAGAGTGAGAAAAGCTTAAATATTTTAATATACTATATCGTCTAATATATCGCTGAATTCTTTTTTATTATCTGAATTTTAATACTTTGAATAGAATTATTTAATTCGCATAAAAGATTGTTATTTTCATTAATAATAATTTCTTCTATATCATAACTTTATTATTATATTATTGTGGTTACTTTCAACATAAAATATTCTAGACTATAATTAATTAGCACATTCTTTAGTTTAAATTTTTAAAGAATATTTGAAAAACTTTCATTGCACGGAAAATTTCCAGAATTTAAAAAATATTATTAACGTATTTTAAAGCTTTTTACGTCTCTTATTTATTCTTATTTTAATGCGTTTTAGTAAATCTGTTGCAAAATAATTATTAATTTTTTTTGTTGATCCAACAATTTTGTATACCTACTTTAGGACACTTGTTACATGTGACTTTTTTTTTATTTTTTATTTTTGTTCTTGGTAAAATACTTCCAAACCGAGCTTAATTTTTTGGCTTTAGTGTATTTCTAATTTATTCACCTGAGAGTGAAAAAACCCCATTCTTGAAAATTTTTTAACGTTTCATTCAAAACATAGCGCGACTACTATGTAGGTATGCACAGTTCGACAACAACTGCAAACATCCAAAATAATATGTATTTGGTTGATATAAAGTACTCGCTTTGTTTCAAATCATAAAACAAATTTAACACATTTTATACGTATGCAAAAATATGTTCGATTAATTGACATAAATTAATCGATTTATTCGTTATTCGAAATTTGGCATTTTAAAATTATTCGAACAAGAATTTAGTTTTGTTTGATCGATTAATCGAATTATTCTTAATCGGTTGACAACTCTAGTACATACATACATATGTATGTATATTATTAGAGAAAATCCTCCTCCATTTAATACCTATTTTATTGCAATTATAATACATATCGCACCCTAAATACAAAAGGGTCACAACTCAAATACTAAAATTTTCAGGAGAGACAAAAAACTGTTTTAGTCCAGCAGCAACACACTTAACATAAAAATAGACATAACTGTATTTTTCCAGTTAACGATGATAATAATGTGAATGAAATTTTTGCAATAGTTAGAGATGTGTACTCTGAATTCATTTATGGAAAAAAGTCAGTTTTGGAAAATTTTGAGTTGTGACCCTTTTGTATTTAGGGTGCGATATGTATGTAAATAAAATACATACTTATTTTATTAAAAAATGAGGAACGGAAGAATCAAAAACAACTAATACAAAAATCAATTATTCAAAAAATTGATTAAGTGCAGTGCTTTTTTGGAATACATACATATACATACATACATACATATGTATGTACATATGTATCTATGTATGTAGATGTCTTTTTCTTAAATTGCATCTTCTTGAAACTTCTTGGTCTTCTTTACAGACCATATTTTTTGCATAAGAAAATTTTTTTGATCGTTATACCTATAGCATACATACATACATATGTATGTACTCAGTAGAGTGTTTGTTAAATGCGTTGTTTACTAATTTGAATGTTCGTTAAATCGGCAAACTACTGTACATGCATACTTACATACATATGTACATAGTATGTATGTGTTTTTTTAAATCATACTAAAATAACAACAATACAATAAATGTTGTTTATATTTACATACTGCATACATACATACATTATGACCATTAAAAACAAACAATAAACATTTTTATTTTCTACAATAGAAATTGTTGGTAGGTACGAGTATTTTTATTTCTTATTTTGTGTTAAACAAACCTAAATTTTCCTGCTATACCTACTGTCTACTCATTTCTGTTAGCCATGTTCTTTTGTTGTTGTACAACTGTTGAAAAATAGCAACAACTAAGTATGTACATACATATGTATTTATTTATAAACAAATAAACAAAACAATTACATCGCTCTGTTCATTCATTCATACCCAATATAATTTGTTATTGTTTTGAGCGCCCTAAGGGCCACAACACAAACAACAACTCAGTTTCACACAATGGATAAGTATGTTGCAAATTGCAATTCAAATATTTTTGTGTTGTTGATGAAGCCCAACAAAACCCATTTAAAATTTACAAACAATAAATAATTTTTTTACAAAGTTGTCGAACTCATTGTGTCATCTTTTCTCTATCAGTATGTACATATGTACATACATATGTATGTATTCTTTTAGCATGAATGAATAGAAATGAATAGATTGCAAAAATTAAGCTGTTATTTAGGTATGCATTTGTTTATTATTATTTCTATATCTACATACTTACATACATACTACATTTATAATAATAGGTATGTGTGCATGTCGTTTTCTATGTGCATACATTTATCGCTCGTTTTAGTCGAACCAAGGTCGATACAAACGTGACTTAATATCATCATGCGTTCCTAGTATTTTCTTTTATACGAAACAACAACAAGTGCAAAATAAATGCATATGTGTGTACAATATATTTACGTACATACATACATATGTACCACTTATTTATGTACACATGTATGCAAGCACTACCTACACACATACATACATTTATTGTATTTGTATTGCTTGCATATTCTGATCGGGGGTGCTATGCACAATCGCACTTTTTATCAGTTCATGAATTCTTATTGCAAAACAATTTTTTTACCTACATACATAGGTACATATGTATATGTATGTATATGTACTACATACTTATAACTATAGTATACTTATAAATACTTATGTATTTACTTATAACAAGCATTCAATTCTTGTATTTAAGAGTTCATATGTAAGTACATATTCACAGGATTTTGTTTTTCTACAGACACATTGATGTACTCGTACTTATACATATGCATTTGTTAACACTCGAGGGATCCCTAAACTCTCCTCTTTTGAGTTAATAATAATGTGGAGCTACTATTTGTACTTACATATCTATGTATGTACATTAATTATGTATGGCTTTAGTGTAGACAACAAATCTTCAACTATGTATCACTCACCCGGGTAAATACATATGTACATATGTGGAAGTATACTTAAACACGCATGTGGTAACATTTTTCTAACCCTTTTCTTATTTATTAATCCCTTTAACTACATAGTTAATTACATAGTATGACAAGCTGTAACAAAATTATTTCTGCTGCAGCATGCATTTTTCATATATACATATGTACATACTTGGGTGAGTGCAAGCTACATATATGTATGTGTGTGTTCATCGAATTAAGTTACCATGTATGTATGTACACGCATTTAATTTTGCTTGTAAACAAACGACTGGCATTTTCGTATAAAACTGCCACTTTGGACTAATCAGAGCCAAATGGCAAGAAATTTTTGTTTTGTTGAGTTGGTAATACGGTTGGTGGGTTATGGTTTTTGTAAAAAACGGAAGATTATAAAGTCTTCATATTAATTTCTTTTTAGCAAAAGATCTTCATAAAATAACTATACATGTATGTATTTTCAAATGGTTACTTGTTTATGAAGAACTGTATTACCTACAAACTGCATGTACATCACATATTTTTACACACTCAATATAAAGAAATAAGGTTTTTGACTCGGATACAATAACGGAAACTGCCTTGAATTAGTCTATTGTCTACGAGAAGCACTATATTACCTTTAAATCTACAAAAACGGAATTGGTTTTTGTTTGAGCTGCAATAACAAAATTAACAGCTTTGAAATTCAAAATTCTACAAACTTGCCGATTCGTTGGCTGTTAGCAAATTCACAAACACAAATATTACAATATATGAAAAATGGCTTACCTCTAACTAATTTGAGTTTCTGACAGCGATAAAATTTTCACCCTTTTTGGAGCCTTTTATTAAGTTGAAGGGGTGATTTTTTCAGCTTTTGCAAAAGCCATAACTCCAAAAATTTCGATTAATATACCACCTATAAAAGAAAACTCCGTTTTAGTTTAAGTATTTTATTCATACAATATTGTGTATTTTTATTTAATATATTTAATTTTTTTCGTTATTAATTTATTTTTTTATTTAATAGTCAAGTTATATTTAATTGTTAAATTTAATTTGATTTTAATTTACTTCACACTATTTTTATTTGGGGGATTTCGTTAATATTATTTGTTATGTGTTATACTAATATGCTACAGTAAGTAATAATTGTGTTAATAATGGTTGTTATTACTACATGATTTTTTTTTTTAATGTTAGTTGACAATAATTTTTATTATTATGTATTTGGTTTGCTAATGAAAAAGTTCATCAATCAAATTTTAATTCAAAATAGAAATAAATAAATGTTTTATGTGTAAAAAAAAAATGTAAATTTTTTACAAAAATTTT
Organism: Lypha dubia; assembly: GCA_947311025.1. Taxonomy (NCBI): domain Eukaryota; kingdom Metazoa; phylum Arthropoda; class Insecta; order Diptera; family Tachinidae; genus Lypha; species Lypha dubia. Next base: position 2,492,917 of record OX371262.1, on the reverse strand, counting down.
CATAAAAATGAAATGTGGTTGGTTTTAAATATGTATGTATATATTTATATAAATACATATTTTTTTTTTAACTTTTGGGCGGACTGTCAAGAAATTTTGTTGCCTTTCATCACTTCCATGTTTTAAAGCAGTTTATTCCTATTGAAATAAAATATTCAGTTTATTGAAATAAACTTTATTGTTTTTAACTTTTATACCACAGAGTAGCAAAATTTTGTTAAAAACAAAAGAAGTTGAAGTTTTGTGGTAGAACGCTTTTAAAACTTGTATGGCCTTGTTTTGTTATTCTTTGTTGTTTACTCTTTAATTGTTTATCATGTATAAAAGATTATTTATTTGTAATATAATGATATGGTCTGTTAATTATAAATTTGTTTAGAAAATTATGAGAAAAATCTGCTTTTTCATCACTTCATTTTCTGTTTTTTTTTATTTTTTATATACAAAAATGTGTTGTAGAAAATAAACTATTTTGGAAAAAAAAGAAACACGTGCCTATTTTTGTTTTATTCAAGTAATAAATATTTACATATTTTTATAATAATTTTTAATTAATTACGTATTGATTTTTTATTCGTTTATTGTTTATTTTTCGTTTCTAATATTTAGCACCTTTTTCTATACAAGTTCTTTTTTTTTTGTCAATTTTTTTTTTCTTTATTAAAAAATGCTTTTTTTCACTTTATTAATAAATTACGTACGTTTTTTTTAAACTTCTTTAATTTGTATTTAAAGAAAATAAGATTTATTTTATAAGTAAATTTATTATTAAATTTTTTAAATATTTCTAATAATTTATGTTAAGACTGTTTAATTTTTGTATTTTCAGAAAAGTATTCAAAAAATCTTTAATTTTTGAAGACAAGACGCTAAAATAAACTTTTGTTTATTTCTATATTTCTTTTATATTTTTGTATATAAAAACTTTGTTTGCGAGGACCATGGTTCCCCTGTTATTTTTTTTTATTAAATTCTATTTTCTACACCCAGTGAAAAATTTGGGTTTTTCAAAAGAAATAAAAAATTGTGTTTTATTTTTCAATAATTTCAGTTGATTTTTATTTAAAAATTAATAAAAATTATAATAATAAAACTAGGTTTTAACTAAAGCAATTATAAAATAGAAATGCATATTTGTGTTTTTTTTTCAATAACTTTTTTTTTTTAAAATAATAATTAAAAAAAAAATATTAAACTTAAAGTTTAGAGGTTTTTCCGGAATTTCATCACTGTGCTGCATTTGCCAACAGACCAAAAAAATCATAGATGTAAAATAATTTGCAATTTTTCCAAATGTGCCGTGCAATATTTTAATAAAAATTCACATTGATCCAAAGAAAGTTTGAAATGACAACTTTAACGCGATATTAAATCATTAGTTTTGATTCGATTAACAAAATTTCACTACCAGTGTATTATCCGAGTGGAGGTGTTATGTATGCATCATATCTGTTATGTGTATGTATTGGACTGCAATAAACGAATTAATTAAATTTTGTAAATAAAATAAAAATCAACAATTTTGCACTGGTTTAAATTTTGAGTTTTTCTTCCGCTTTTTATTTACTTTTGTATCCCACTGTAAAGCACTACGAAGGTCATAGTTAATTTGATATTTATTATGTTGGCGCGCAAAAAGTAGTTCTAAAATAATTGAAAAAGCCAGTATTTTTTCAATGTACGTTCCAAGTCAATTTTTTTCTGTTTATTTTTTACCAAAGTAATGGAGGCTTCTCTGTCAGTGGGGTGAGCTTATTATATATAAAGAGCTGGAATTCCCCATTGGCCATTTGCATTTTTTTTTTATAAAAAGTCTTTAACAAAACAAAACAGGACAAATTTAATAAAATCTTTTCTTCTCCTTCTTCATTTTCTTTCGTACTTATGATTATCGTCAGATATTTTTAACTATACAAAACTTAATTTTACTATTTACACTTTTCAATTAAAACTATTTTAAATTAAACTTTTTAAAAATATAATTAGGAAGGAAAACTTAGGATTTTATTAACATTACAATTTTTTTTTTTCATTTTAATTTTTGGAAAACTTATGCTTTTTTTGTGTTTGATTTTTATAATAAACGATATGCTATTTTTGTGTTGTCATTTTGAAATAAATTTAATATTATTAATTAAAGAAATTTATTCTATTAGAAGCTACTTTTTGTTAATAATTTCTTATTAATAATTATTTTCTTTTATATCATTAAGGGCAAGTATGTATGTATATATTTTATATATAATAGTAATAATAATAATTATGATTATTGTTTTGGAAAAAAGAGATTCTTATCTTAAATTTTTTAAGGTTTAACTACCTTTTTTAATATGTGTTTTTTTTTTAGATTTTTTATATATATATTTTTTTTTTAAATTTCATGTGGTTGGGTTTTAGTTAAAACGTGAGATCAAAAGGAAGTTAAAACTCAAGAAGTATAAAAAAAATATATATTAAAAAGAAAAGTATTATTTATGTACACGAACGAAACACGAAAAAAAGCTACATATGTATATATATTTGTCTGTGTATATACATATATGTTTGTATCTTAAATATTAAAATAAAAGAAATTATTAAAATAAAATAAAACTTTACTTATTAATTACAGTCTTGTTCATTGAAAAGAAAAAAAAAGGGGAAATCGTAAAATATACAAGAAACTTAACTCTTAAAATTTCGTTTAATTCAATTGATTGATAATACTCCTTTGTTTTAACTTTTTTTTTTTAAATGTTTCCTTGTTCAAATTATCTTAATCACTAATATTTACACACACATACATACGTGCACACGCATGTTAAACAAGAAACGTTTCCTTTTCTGACTTCTTAAATAAACTTAATCACATTTAATATGAATATAGAAAGTAGTAGAACGCAACTAAAATAAAATATTTTTAATAAAAGTATAAAAAAAAATCATTGCACTTTTTCAAAAACTCCACATCGCTTGAAAGATTTTTAAATCTTCTCTATTTGATTGTGCTCTCTTTAAAATATCTTTGGTTTTACCGTTTTAACTAACAAAGAAATATAAAGAGAGTCTTATAAAACTCTTCTATTATCAAGATCCTGCCTTTTTTTTAAACCTTAAAGTATCACCCATTCCTTTTCTTCGTCGCCTTCGACATCTTTAATATTAAAAACTTTAATAATTCCACGCTGTTGCTGATGCATTATTGGCTGCAGCTAATGTTTCATCTTCATTACTTAAACGATTAACACGCAACATTCGTAGCTTTTCCTCTTGTAACAATTTCATTCTTTCCGCGCTCATTGCCGCAGTATCCTCGTTGTTTGCCTTTTCGCTATCACTTTCACAGTCTTCTTTTTCTTGTTTGATCAGCACTTCAGGTTCCATTACCGATTGATGAGGTGCTTCCATCATGTCATTGTCTTCATGGTCAATGGATTTATGCAGTAAATCCTCTTCATTGGCAGTTTGTTGCTGATTTTCTGTTTCGCCCTGCATCACACAGACACCATTGATAATGCGTTCAGCTTCATTAATGTTTGGCACAGCCGGATTAACCCATTGTGGTGCGGCCGGTTTTCTTCTGTTCGAACGCATATTATTCAAAAATTGCTGGGCATTCATGCTACACAAAGTGGAATTTCTATAGTCGCTGGTCTTGTCCTCATCATCCAAATCATCATTTTCATTTTCCGACATATGACTTTCGTCCATGTCATCTTCAAAGTCGTCAGTGCGTTCACGTTTCAAAGAGCTCATGGACAAATCTAAGCCAGACATTTGTTCTCTGAATGCCTGATTGAGAGCTCTTAGTTCAGCCTCATTGGTGGGCAAAGCTGCCTGGGGATTGGTGCCTGGCATACCAGCCAAAGAACGTCCTAATAAAGCGGCCGCTGCAAAGTAGGGCGGATAGGGCAAAGGTGTATTACAGCTCAAGCCCATGCGCTCCTTGTGCAGTTCCAGTAACCTTTGTTGCAATAAAATGCGGAACTGGACGGGATCAAAGGGTGTGGAAGTGGTGTTTTCTCTAGTGGGTATATTGGTTTCTTGACCGGGTGGACCATGAGGCACTTGCTGTTTCAAACGCATACGATGATTGTGGAACCAATTGGTAATTGTACGCGTTGCCAAACCCAATTCATTGGCCAAAAATTCAATGGTTCCTACATTGGGATACGGATCTAAAGCGAACGCCAGTCTTAAGGCTTCTTTTTGTTCCTCAGAGAATAGAACACGTTGTTTTTTATTAGGCGGAGCACCTGAGCTGCCAACTGAACCCGGTCCGGGGCTGCTGGTGTAAAAATCATTGGTATCATTACTGGAGGTATCCGAACTGTTGTCTTGTTGATTGGGTCCCGTAGAACGTCTACGTTTTGAAGCCTCCCGTCGTTCGTTCTTCAAAACCTGCAAACGTTCCACATTGTTGGCATCAGACAACCACAACTGCATGCGTATAAAGGGTTCACGTCCTTTGATCGATAACATATGCCAGGGTTTAGGTTTGCTTAGCAATTCCGATACTGATCCTTGCGATAAGCCCAAAACGGCTTCCCCAAATATCTTTTGGCCAATGTTGTTGGTCAGCAGGGCCTCCTTGATTTTGGTAGTGATAACCTGAGTGTCCAAATCTTGTGTTAAAGCAGCCATTTCATAAACGGTGGGTGACATATGCTGGTGCATAGTGCGCATGGCATTGCCTTGGTGGGGTGAATGTATCGGCATCATCATTGGCTTCTTATCGGGCGTAGGACCAGCTGGCGTGCTATTACCCGACGTTGGTTGAGAATTGGCCGTCGGCAATGCAATAGTGTGCTGAGGAGGCAGTCCAGGTGACGTCAGTAGCATACTCTGGTGATGCTGTTGAGCCGCCTGGGCAGCGGCTGCAGCTTGTGCAGCCTGTACAGCCGCCTGAGCAGCTTGATGATGTTGACTTTGTTGGGCAGCAGCAGCTTGCTGTTGCTGATGTTGTTGCATAGCTGCCGACATAACGGCTGCAGCTTGCATTTGTTGCATTATATGAGCCGGTTCTTGCAATTTCAGTTCGCTCATCATTTTTTGCATGGGCAAAGATGCCTGCATTTTATTGGCCAAACCCTGAGGAATTTGTGGCGTGCCACTGTAGTTGCCGGTTCTCATTAACTTTTCGGGAGCTATCTTGTACTGAGAAGCCACCAGTTTGTGCACAGCATTTTCATCCTCCAAAAACATTTTCATGCGTATAAAAGGTTCCCGGCCCTTTTGGGTAAGCATATGCCACGGCTTAGGCCTTGCTAAGAGATCGGATACCGAACCTTGCGACAAACCCAATACAGATTCACCAAACAAACGCTGTGATATGGAATATTGTGATAACGCTTCTTTGACACGGCGCACAATGTCTTCGGTATTAAGATTGTTGAACATATCAAACTGCTGTTGAGTAATGGGAGGCAAGACGGCTTTTGTTGGCCTTTGAGGGGGATTGTGATGAGGTGGTACAGGAGGTTGTGTGATCAACGAATTAGTTATAGATGCCATTCTTTGCAGAGGGCTGGCGGTGGCGGAAAATTCCTCAGTGGTTGTCATAGCAGGCGGGAGTATGGAGTTACTGAGAGGACTGGGTGCAGCCGAGTTGGTGTTAGTGGTAGAAGCATTACTTGAAGCCAAAGGAGCGGGAGTTTTGCTGCCCTGTTCTGCTTTCACCATGCCCGGGTAAAGTCGTTCCACTTCTGAGGAGCTAGAATCTTTGGCGTTTGGTGTCGTCTGGCCATGATTGCTGTGAGAATTTTGAGAACCCTCAAAAGAGCTGCGTTGGCCATTAATCTTGTTGTTATCCTTGGGCTTGTCATCAGTAGTCAAAGTTAGATCCTGAGCGCCGTTCAACATTTGCTGCTGCAAAGCCATAAGACTAGAGAAATTGGCGAAATTCGGAGGCTGGGCGGCAGCATGTTGCTGCTGTTGCAATTTAGACATTTCTCGCTCAAAAGCTAAGCGCATATTTTCATCGGCTGCCAAACCGGGAAATGCATTGGCGCCTATGCCGGCAGCTGCAGGTAAACCGCCACTAAAAAAGGGACTTAACAAAAATCTATTTTTAGGTTAAGCATATTAACTGTTTCAAGCAAATAAAAAAAATTTGTAATTTAAATTAATTATAAAGAAAACTCACCCTGGAAATGCTTCACGTGGAGCTCTGGCCATAAGCTCTTGATATAACCTGGCCATTTTCTCGGGATTCATGTCATCTGGACGCATGTGACCTTGACCGGGCATAATCGTTTCACCTTGAGACTTGCTGTGATGCTCTTTGAAGAATGGCGATGAGCAGGCTGGATGAGGTGACTTCGAGTCATCATTGCTGCGTGAGTCTTCCGGTATGGTAGATGGTCTTCTTTGATGTTCATGCTGCTGATGCATCGAAGGGGGACCAGATGATTTAATTAACGAAGAAGCTTCATTTAAAATATGAGCTATACGTTCATCAGACATTGAATCATCACGACCACCACTGCCATAAGGAGGTAAGCCAGAATCTAAAAATTAAATGAAACAACAAATCATTTTAAACAGAATAAAAGCTATAAATTTCCCATTAACGGTTGTAAAATTAAAATTAAAAAACAAAAAAAAAAAAAAACAAACCAAAATAGAATTTTTGCGCCCAGTACAAAATCAATCATGTCATAAAATGAACCAACTAACGAAGGAACAGATGAATGAATGAAATGAATGTAGAAGGTTAAAGAATACCGCCACTAACTATTTAAACTTATAAAGTTTATGATTTTCTCTGTGTATGTGTGTGTGCCTGTGTGAGAAAACAACAATTGTAAGTCGTAGTAGAGGAGAACAAACGTCGTCGTTACTGCAGCAATTCATCAATTTGCTTGGAGTATTTAGTTTTATGACAATTTATTGATCTGACTGAAGTTTTAGTTTTCAAAATTAAGTCATAAACATTTCTTTGCTTTCTGCAAAATGTTTAAGTTCTTTTTTTTTTGCATTTTGCAAGAAAACCTAAATTATTTATCATAAAATTAGTGGAGTTTATTAGGAATTCTTTAAGTTTTCAAACTTTAAAGATTGCGGCAATTTAAAATTGATATTATAATCTTCAAACGTTTTCTATGTTTTTTTTTTTAATGAAAACGGATGTTATTTATTGAAAATTGAGGTTAGTTTGGAAATAATTTTTTTTTTTGATTTTTCTTATAATTCATTTTATGAGATTTTCTTTGTGTTTATAAAACAATGTTAATCCTAAAATGAAGTTTATTCTAACCACCACTCTTAAGTAAAATCTAACACTTCTAATACTTGGTTGCTGACATAAAAAAAAAACAAAACTAATAGAACCAACAACTCATATTGGCAAAAATAACTTCGATATCCTTGTTGTTGTATTTTACAGGTATTTAAAGTTTTTTTTCTTCTGGTATTTTGTTGTTGTTGTTATGTAGTTATTGTTCTTATTTCAACTATTGTATATTTTTGCAACATTGGTAAACGTAATCAAACAATTCAACCGTTATATGCCATTTGTCATTCATGTGTTGATTTCCGTTTCCTATAGACGACAACTCAAACGTTACGTTTTGAATAAAACATTCTCATTTTATGGCAAATGTGGAGTTGAAGGTACAAATGTAGGCACTCTACGAGTATATAAAGTTAGAAGACTTGATGATCTAGAACATCCATCCATCCAACCAAGTGAATAGGAATGAATGGCTTTTTTTTTCATTTTCCATTTTTCAAAAACATAAAGCGGATGTTAGACAACCTTTTATGTTTGTTAAGTGTTTGCTCCTTGGGGAATCGATTATCCTTGCAATTGTAAAACAATTTTAACAAATATTCAATGAAATGAAATAGCAAATAAACAAAAAAGAAATTGTTAACAAAACAGTTTGACAACATGAAAAACCACTTGTATGATTAGTTTCTGAAAGGATTTAAAAACAATATACGAATATATGAAATTTTCATTAGAATTTAGTTAAGAGTGTTCGTACATTTAGTTCAAATGAATGTTTAAAAAACCACTAATACGCTTTTGATATTTTCGTTTTTATTTTTTTTTTTTTTGCTCCACAAAGTGCAATGTTTGAAATCATAAATCAAAGTGTTTCTATTTGTGTACCAACAACAACCAAATAGTAAAAAAAATTTGTTAAAAAAAAAATGAAAGCATGAAATGATGCAATAATTGACGTTGGTTATTCAAAAGATTTTTGTTTTTGTTTTTTTTTTTTTTTTTGGATTTCAATAAAATAAAAAAATCATCATCATGATTTCAATTTCAACAAGGTCATCCATATATTTTGTTAATTTTTTTTTTATATTTTGGCTTATTTGAATAAAGCCAGGATATACGTAGATATGAATGTACGTACATATTTTAGTACAGCTATTTATTTTGTTAAGGAAGGAGTTGTGCATGGTTTCTATGTTGGCGAATATTAAAAAAAAAACAAAACAAAAAAAAAACGAATTAAACAAATTTTTTCTAGCGAATTTATGTTTAACCATGCACGAATAATGAAAAAACAAATTGAATTAGCGTTTAATAATGCGAGCAAAAAAAGAATAGAAAAAAATAAAAACAAGAAAGAAAATATTACAAAAAATTGTTTGAAGTTTAATTAATTTAAATCTAATAAAAAGGAGTTCTTTTTTTGCTAACACCATTTCAGCAGACTTCTTCTTAGGCTTTAAAATCAAATATTATATGATTCAACGAAAAAAAAATATATTCAAGAAAAACTATTAAAGAGTTCTTCTGCCAAATGCACCCTTTACTATGATTAATATATAGATCTCTCTCTCTCTCTCTCTGCTCTCTCCTCTTTTAGTTCATTATTTTGGCCAAACCAGTAAAAATGTTAAAGAGATTTCATTTGTTTATTTTGTTTAAATTTGCTGCATAAATTTTCAATTTTTATGTTTTGTGCCTATAGGAATCGATCGCCTAACGACTTTTTTAAAATAACTGTGGTGGGATTCAGTAACTTTCATTACGATAATCGTATTGTTAAAATTAATATAACGAAAATTTATCGAATTTGGTATTCAGTAACACTTAACGATATTCGCTATCGGTATGTAAACGACAATAATTTTTCGGTTGTTATGAAATAAATAAAAGTCAGGAGCACGTGCGTTATGCAAAGAACAAAATTTATCTTTTATAACAATATACACAAACACAGAATCTTTTATGCATAAAAAATAATATTACCATTATTTAAACATGCAATTTAACATTCATATCTATAAATTTCATAAAATTTAACATTCACAGAAAATGAATGAATGAATGGAGTTATTCAAAATCCAATATTTGTAATTATGATTTTATTTTATGCAAAATTTCCAACAAGTACTTTACAAAATTTCAAATTATTCAATCAATTATTTATGTTTGCAAACAGCAGTAGAAACAAAAAAAAAAAAAAACGGATAAAAATAAACGCATACTTCATACTCCCTCTAATTATTCAATTATATTTCCTGCAATTAAATGTCAAATAGAAATATTCCATTTATCCGTGCGGGTAAAATGTAAAAATTTATGTATTTTCTTTGTTGTTGTATAACTGCACAAAAATCAATTTATGTTAAAATATGCCAAGTTTTTTTATACTTTTTCTGGAGCTAAATTGCGTAAAATGAAATAAATTCTAATTAAAATGCCTATCAAGTCTTTTTTTTTTTTACAAAGTTAAGGAGTACAAAACCGGCACTCCTCCAGTCCCCCTACCCCTAACAGCTGATTGACCCTCCTGCAAACCTTTCATTCTTATGCTTTGACTCAAAAGAAATTTATAATGAATTTCATTTTCATATTTTTGCTAGCAACATAATAACACTTCAAAATGCAATAAATTATCTATGGCAAAAGATAAATAACAACAACAAAATGCATGCAATTGAAATTGGTTTTCGAAAAATCAAGGTACTTCAGCTACTAATAATGATGGCTGCAACAACAGAAAGGGTGTTATTGCAAGAAAATGAAAGGAAAATATATTAAAAATAAGACAAGACAAGACAAGACAAGACAAGACAAGATTTTTTTTCTTTTTTCAAGACAAGGCAAATTAAAAATATAATTAGGGGTAAAACAATGAAGTGCGGCGTGCACACATACACACTTAAATCGAAAAATATTGAGTTATAATTAACATAAAAAGTATTAAGTGAAACAATTTGTGTATTTCTTTTTAATTGAACTACTGTGCATGCTAAATTACACAAAGCAACAGAAAAAAAAAAATAATATATGTATGTATATAAAAATAAAAACTGATATGGCAGTTTGATTAAAAATGTCTTTTATCAAATCTTCAGATCATTGCAGAGACTGGTTGGGTTCACAGATTTTATCACATTGCAACTTTGCAAAATTTTGGATGGCAAACATTTTAAATTTAAAGACCTATATGCAAAAGAAAAAAATTTACTTGAGCTTGGTATACGAGTATATCGTGTACGAAAAGCGCAAAACGCACTAATTAACAAAAAATTGTAAATAGATTTTTTTTTATGAATTCCTAGAAAAAATTGCGGTTTTATTAACAAAATATAAGAAAAAATGACCTGAATATAGTACATCACTTAAATTTTAAACTTTTTTTTTTTAATTTTGTTGTAATAGCTATAATAATAAACAGCCTGCAAGAATTTAAAGTGTCTCATTATTACGGATCACAAGATATATTGAAAATTAAAAATTGACTTTAGCATGTTTTTTTTTCTGTTTTTTCTGTAAAATAGTGAATATGTTAGTTAGGGCGTTTTGTGTATCATGCAACGATATGTAGTTTAATGATAAAAAGTCAGCGAAAAATAGTGTCACGGGCTATGACTACAAGCCACATGAGCTTTTAATGAGGTATTTGATGAGAGAAATTAATCGAAAAATTACACGTATTTATAGGGGGCATGAGTTTGCCCACTTTTAAAATCAATAAATTGTTTAGAATAACTTGATGAGTGTATGTGTGTGTGTATGAAAAGTTTCATAAGAAATAAATAATATTTCCTTTATATGGGCGTGTTAGTGCCCAATTTTCTAGCCACGAAATATAATTTTTCGTACGAACTCCATTTATCTGCCAAATTTTATTAGAATATGATTAAAGGAAGATGAAGTTGAAAAGTTATATTTAACTAGTGTAACCAACGGGCGACACAATCCTACAATTCTCCCACAGCCAAACACAGAAGAAAAAATGCTTATTGTTGTTACTTTCTCTGCAAAACCATTTGAAGTAAAAAATATACATGTTTAGTTGGTTTTGTTTTTTTAACATACATACATGCCTGTGTAATAGGTGTACTTGTATTAGTAGCAACTTTAAACGCTTATATCTCCCAAAATATTGTACCCACAATAACCCTCAGTATCTTGTTCACTTCTGTGAATAAATATTTTTAATTTGTTATAAATTTTGTCAAATTCGGTTGAATGATGTTGTCATAAAGGCCATCACAAATTATTGTACTGCCTATTAATTCCATAATACATAGATACCCTGCAGGAAATGTCCTTAGTGAAATTATACTGACTCGCTTTTGACTTTGTCACCAGTACTACTCTCTATTACCCCTATACAATGCTTTGTGCTATAGATATTTAGCATGTGATTGTCATCGAAAATATACTAGTAACATTAAGAGTGTTGATTAGGTAGTGATTACGTAGTTCTAATGGGACCAAGTGGAGACATTCAAACCAGAATGTTACTAGTACATTTATATAATTTTAGTCTAGCTGTTAAAACAAACTAAAAAGTGTAGACGTATCATTGACAATGTCATCAAGAAGTCAGCACTAGTCGCCAAATTGGTGACCAGTCAGCAATAAGCCCAGTAAGAAGTCAGCAAACAAGTAGACAAAAGTGGTGATTTGGAGACAATTGGGCCCGAGTTTACTACAGGGTATGTAAGATAGATAAGAAAGTGTGTGACATTGCCTGTAGTTACACTTTTTTTTGGCATGTCATTTCACTATCAAAAGAATCGAATGGCATGAAGCAATTGAAAATTGCCCATTTTTTAATTGATGAAATGAAACAAACAAAAACCTGAAGTACCTGAATAAAAAAAAAACCAAATACTCGGTAACCACTGTATTAAACCACAAGCCTCAAACGAATCTCTGATATGAAAAATTTTAATTTTCATAAAAGGTAAATTGTTAAGAGTTTTGAAATATCTTAGGAGACTGCCAAAATAATTAGCGGCAATCGAACTCGGGTAAAAAAAAAAAAATCTAAATGTTGCCAAATGACTTATTCTACATACATATACTCGTACACACATACATACTTAACAGTATGCGACACACCCGCACATAAAGGATTAATGTTTTCTTTATAAATAGTTTTATTATATCGATAAAAATCTAATAAAACTAATATTGTCTTGTCATGAGTTTTGAAGGCTAAATAACAATTTTAATCAATATAATATTCATAAATTAAAGTGACATGTTAATCTCTTGATACTCAAACATAAATTATGATTTACATTTATTTAATTATAAGTATTTCTGAAAAAAAAAAAAAAAATTGCTTGTAGTAGAAGATGATTATCAGCGTTGTCAACTAGGTGCGTTTCGCACCTTTTTTGGTGCTTTTCTAAATGTTTTGTGCGAAAAATATCTGTGTTGGTGCGTGGTGCGCTTTTTATTTAATTTTGGTGCGTTTTTTTAATTTTGGGTGGTTCCAAAGCATATTAAACATAATTTTTTGTTTCGGTATGAGAAAAAAGAATTTTGTACAAAAAATACAACTGTTTCAATACCATTTCATTCAATTGTGTACAATTTTTACATTCAATTTTACAGACCATAATAAGAGCAACCATTAATGATGTTTAAGAGGTACCAAAACACATTCACAAAACCCGTTTCTTGTTGTTATAGATAATTTGTAACATTTCATTATAAGAAATTGGTTGTCCCTTTTAGATTTTCAGAGTTTTTGTCGTAAAAGTTGCTGTCAAGTCTGTTAAAGAGCTTAGTAAAAACAAAGTATTCTTGAGACCTGCGATCATTTATCTTTTTTTATAAAATGCGTAACAGTTTATATAAAGTGTTGTAACACTAAAATTAATAAAATTTATATTTACTAAAATAAATACTTAAAGTTAGTGTCAATAATGGAGTCTAAAAAGGAGATCATAAGCGAAATACAAAAAGATTTGGGAATCACAATGTGTGTTTAAGCAATGGATTCGGCCTTGACCAAATAATAACACAAGAGCAAGATTTTTTAATTGCAAGTGCGACATCACGCCTAAATATCCAACCTTGTTCGGCATTGTGGAACGCGGAACACATTGCAGCTTTAAACCCATTTAGATACAAACGACATCAAGAACCAACATTGTGCATAATGTTTTATCCCATTGCAAATATGATATCATGCCATTAGCAGTACAATTTGAATCCGATGTCGAAATATTATCTAGTATTGAAAAAGGGTGCAGAGTGATTCACTTCATGCAATGGCACAATATTCAGCCTTATTGTGTTTGACGCCATATTTTTCTTTAATCTAATTTTTCTTTAACACAATACGAGTAAGGCTGATTGTATCAGCATTAGAATTTTGGACTAAAGTTAAATGTTGTAAAGATGCAAAATTAATTCAATAAAAATTTTCAATAAAAAAAAAATTCTGAACTTGGTGCGTTTTTTGTTGAATGCCGCGTTTTTTTCTTCATTTTGGTGCGTTTTGAAATTTCAAAGTTGACAACGCTGATGATTATACTCGCACATCCATGCAATCATGTGAATGTATTGAGTAAATTATAAAATATATTATAAACATATTTTATAAATAAAAAAAAGCTTTTGAATTGGACAACGAAATATACAAAAAAAAAAGAAAAGAAAAAATCCAACACCTACTCAATACATAATTTTTGTTGCTTTTCGGAAAAGATGTTAAAAAATTCAATGAAAAATTTTAATGGTTTTTCACTTCTAGGTGAAGCGAAAGTCTATTATTTTATTTTTCAATATCTTCTGATTTGTTTGAGAATATAAATCTTGAGATATAGCAAAGTATAGATGTTGATGGCTTTTGTTGGTGTTGTTGCAGTGTTTTTTTTTTTTTTTTGTCAAACATAATATTCCTACAAATTACATGTTAAGGAATATGTCATCATTTGGCCCGTCCGCACCGTTTCGCGCCTTGCAGTTTATGCGTGTGTTTTCTTTTTTTTATATATTTTAGGTGACAATTTTCGATTTTTCATTTCAATAATGTGTAGATGATGGCAAAAAATAAAGCGACTAAAGGAAAATGTGAAAGCATAAAAAAACTAAAGAAATAGATAGATAGGCCACATATGCTCGCTCGTATGTATGTATGAATATAAAAACGAAAATAATTTTTTAAATGCTAATTTATGGCTTTTAGAGTTTAAAGTGTGATAGCTGTTGAACAAAAGCAAAGAATCCCATTAAAATTTCTTAAACACAAGACAAACAGGTCGAAATATTTAAAGTATTTTCTTTTAATTAAAAATCGTAATATATAAGAAGAGGAAAAAAAACGGCTTTAACGAAGAGTGCAAAGCCAATGAAAAACTTATTGAAACTTGTCGAGTTTCCATCAGCAATTAATAAAAATTTTCTATTTGCTACTCTGTTTCTGTTTCAACTTCTGCAACTTCTGCAATCTATTTTATATTAAATGAGGTTTGGATATAAATATATTATTTTTCTAACAAATTATTGTTAAAAATTCATTGACGCTTAAAATTTCTAGACGTCAATCTCTCTTACCCTCTTCTAATAACAGCAATCGCCACCACTCCCTTAATCTTAAACGAAAGCCTTTGCTATATGCTTTAGTTTTTTGCTTTAATTGTTGTGGTTGTTGTACAATTTTGTGTTCAACTCTTTAATTTTGTTTGGTTTGTTGCATTTATTGTTTTCCTACAACTTCAAAGGTTTTATGCGAATTTTTTTCCTCCTCTTCTTTTGCTTCTTCTTCTAGCTAGCTTCCTATTGATTTTTTTCTCATTTAAGTTAATACAAACATTTATTGTTATAACAAATAAATAAATAAAAAAAAAGTTTCTTTTTGTTTGGTTTTATATTTATTTTCCATCTTTTTTTTTTGTACCTAAAAGTAGGCAATTTTTTGTTTTAAGTTTTTTTTTGTTTTGTTGATTGTTGAACTGAAATAAAAAGTTTTGGAAAATATTTTCAAATAAAAGGAAAAAATTAAGAGACCACTTGCTTTATAACAAGAAAATTGCAACAAATTTGTTACAAACATTATTGTGATTGTTGTAAAACCCGGGAAGCGGGGTAAACGGGTGTTTAGAAATTAAGTTTGTTTTGTTTTGCTATTAAAAAAAAATGTAATGATTTATGGTCTCCAACAACACATGTTAATTATGTATATTTTGTGCTCTTTAATTATTAACCCGTCCAAAAAAAAAAAAAAAATTAAAACGAAAACACACCAACCGCCTTTTAAAATATTTTAGCTCTTCTATTATCGAAAAAAAAAAGAAACAATGTTTACTAAAACTTCAATTATTTAGAAAATGTATGGGGTCCCGTTTGCAGCTTAACTTAAAAGGGATATTCCCACTAACACTCATGTATTTTTTTGTTAATATACCTTAACCTTTGGCTTCAGAAATATTAAGGATTAAACTAACAAACAATGTCACATGTTGCAAAACGAATAAATCGAGAGAGAGAGAGAGAGAGAGAGAGAGAGAGATGTAGAGTGAAAAAGGAACTAAAAAGCGTTTGGTCAACCAAGGAATTTTGGCCCACTTCTCCCTTTGCACGTTGGTTCAATGTTTTAAGGTCTATAGCCAGACAAAGACTATAATAAACCCTTCAAAGGATAACAAAAAAAAAAAAAACGAGCTAAATTTAATTGCGTAAAGTGTTAATAAGAAACACAAAAAAATAATGTAAGAAGAGAAAATAAATTTAAAAAAAAGGATTGAAAAAATTACAGCATATTTTTTATAAAAATCCTAAAATCTTGTAGTTTAAGGCAAAGAAAATTTTTATTAAATTCACGCTAAAAAAAGGATTTCGAAATTGCCCAGTTTTGAGTTTCGAAATAATTCAAAAAAATTTCCCTATAATTCGGAAATGTATTTGTAATAATTTAACAAAATTAATTTTAGTTGCAGAATATGCATATTGATAATTTATGATAAATACACGATTTGAAGAAAAAATATTAATGAGTTAGGACCTTTATATATTGAGGTATTTTTCTTGCAAAAAATCAGCCGATGATTATAAAGAATAGAAAATCTTAACAACAGGAATAATTTGTTTACAAATGAAGAAGACGTCAAGTCGAAATGGAACATTTACTCAGTGAGGGCGTGACGCTGCCCATACTTACGTAAATGAATTTAATAATAAATGTTGTCTACAAGGCAACTAATTACTGGGTTCGATTCCTGGTCAGGGCAAGTCAATCATAATCATATATATATATATATATATATAAAATTGTTGCAAGCGTGTTGTGACTTTATAACTCACGAACGGTCAAACCGAATTCGATTTGTTCGTATGGTCGTGTAGATGGTTTATCTAAAGTTTGCACGAAATCGGTCGCTGCGTTCGTGAGTTATGACTTTTCGTGAAAGTCGTGATGTGCTTTGATTAGGTAAATCGTAATTTATAAAAGTCAATAGCTTCCGTGCGAAGCCGGGGCACTCAGCTAGTAAACTTATATAATGTGCATTAGTGGCACGGAAAATATTACAAATGAGTCGGTTTAGTAAAAAGTCTATATCATAAGTTCAGGATCTAATTGAGTCCTTTAAAATCTTCCTTTTGTCTAGCCATTATTAAACAATTCATTTTTCACGAAGTTTCCTTTCGTAAGATTTTCGTGTATGTACCTGTTTTGAAGCCAGTTTTTATTGCAAGAAATGTTTAAACTTATTTTTGCCAATTAGATTTTAGATATTTTTTTCCGTCCACTTGATGGCTTTTCGACATGGCAATTAATTGAAGATATATATATGAACTTATGTATGTACATAAATAATATTCGTTCTTATATATGTACATATACCGCTTATATATTGCAGACCTTCAAAAGTTTATTTGTTTTATTTTTATCAATGATTTACATTGTATTTGAATGGTGAATCAATACCATTTTTTCTTCTAACCTTTAACCTTTTTATGTCTGGCTGTGTGCTGAACAAAATCAAAAACCAATAAATCTTTAAAGTGTCAAGTGTCACCTTGCATTTCTTACGGGCCCGGCTAAAATGTTTCCAACAATGTTTTATAGAAAACGGCGTTTAAAAAGGATATTTTGAAAAATTGCACGTTTCCTTAAAAATACCAATTCTTTTCCCCACTCACACATAAACACACATTTTCTTAATATTTAAATTTTGATATTCTTTGTGTTATTTTGCAATACAAATAATGTCAACATTTCAAATAGTATTTATTGCTATTTGTTATTTATTTTAAAGGAAAACTGTCTTAATGGCCCCCTCTCCACACTACTCGTTTCTTAGAAATACTCAGCCGTTGGTAAGAACGAGCACATACACATCCATACATATGTTGGTAAAAGTTAAAAGACAAACGTTTCATTTGCACGCACTGCACTATAAACAACTTTGATTTGTTTAAATATAAAACAGCCAACAGTTTGTTTTTTTTTTTTATTAGAATTTGTAAAACAATTTCCTATATATGTACATACATACATAAGTATGTATTATAAAATAAACTTTATGTTTTAAATAATTATTTTCTCAGGGTTGCAAACAACGTTTAGTTTGCAACTAGCCACAAAAAATTATAACGAATTCAAATAAGAACTCTAGAAAGTATATATTTTTGCTGGCTATAATAAGTTGTTGCTACAATAAATTGTTGGAAAATTCTAATTACGAACTTTTTAAAATAGTTTTAAAAATTATTTTTTTTTAATAAAAAGCTACCGGAATATATCCTTTTGTAAAGCAATTGGCGTGCCTTTCAAAGGGATTTAAATAATGTGACTCGAATCCTTAAGGATTTGTGGCTTTTCTCTTTTTCTTTCGCTAATTCTTATTTTAATTTCAAATCTTTTTCAGGTTTATCTTGCCCCACTCCTTTCGTTTTATACTCGAACTTTCTTTAATTCCATTTTTTTAATGTTTTAATTTGAACATGCAAATTTGCATGTTGCTTACATTTTTCTTGATGTAATATTGATTGTTAAATGATTAAAATCTTTGATGTTTTTTTTGCTCCGAATTTGGGTTAAATTAACTTTTAACTATAATTACAATATTTTTGGCTGCTTGCTTCTCTTACGAAATAAAAGCAAAATGTAATTAAAAGAAAAATATCTTCATGTTAATTAAAGTTTTCAGTTTGGTAACTATTTATTTGTACAAAAAAAAATTAAATGAAATTTTACAAACGCGCAAATTTGTAAAAATTGATGTCTGTCTACACGCCAAACGAATGCAAAAATTTCATTTGCTCAATAATTAAATCAAACCATCACCATCATCATCAAGGGACAACTTGCATTATCAAATGAATAAAAAAAAAAAAAAAAAAAAAGAAAAACATGAATTCCTTCAAAGACATTTTGTAAATTTATTGTAAAAAATCATATTAGACTGTAAAATAACCAAAACTGTCTGCTTATTTTTCAATTTTATGCAGAAATCAAAAATAATTAAAAACCAACAAAAAACAGCAACAACATCTTGATGCCATTGCTGGTGGGGTTGGTTGGCTGCTGCTGGCTTTTAGCCAGCTTATAGATACTTGATTTGAGGCATATAGAAAATTAAATCTATATATTATTACAAGTATATGACATTAAGAAATAGGAAAAAAAAAATAATAAATAAAATACTCAAACAAAAACATCGAAGAAAAGAAAAAACGTATAAATTGCATGTCCACAACAACATCATCATCATCACGGTTATCAACGCCGTCGTTGTTGATTATTAGCTTCATTTTTTTTAAATCATTTCATCAAATATGTCCTCATTTCACTCCCTACTGGGAGGTGATTTCAATTTAAATGTTGTAAGGAGAGGGGTTACTGAATGTTTTATTACTTCATTTGGTTACAGGCGGGCGTTAATGGTGGCCAAAGGAGTAAAATGTGTAAATTGTTGATGCAACAAATTTGCACTGTGTACCTTGCAATGCATTACAAAATCTATTACTATTGTTCTAACATTTTTTTTATGTTCACTGTTTTAGAAAAATTTTGCCTAATGATTTGTTTTGATAAATTTAGCAAAGTATAAAAATATCAAAAACTAAGAAATTTCTTTTTAAACTAAAATAATTGTAATTAAAAATAAAAACAAGCAATAACAAAAACAACAACACTAAATTTTTCATGCGAATAATGTGTGAAATTCTAAAATAAATTTAATGAAATTCATTTGATTAACAACCACATTAAATATAAACATTAAGTGAAAAGAAAAACTTAGCAGAAAATTAGAAAATATTAAATTTGGCAGCATTAGAGAATCGGGCAAAACACTAAAGTGTAAGAAAATTTGTTATTTAATTTGAGAAAGATCTTTTTTAAAATACCTTAAGATAGGCAATACAAATTCAAATAAATATTCCCTTTAAAGTATGCAACGTTTTGAAGTACCTTAAAAGTATTCTTTATAGTTGTAGTGAAAGTGCTCAGCACTAAATATTGATCGAGCAGAAGCAGTAGTTGATCAAATATTTTCTTGCTTTTATCAAGCAGTAAATTCCAAATTCTCTCCTAAGGATCTCTTGTGCGATGGAGCCAATAGTACATACTCTAAATGCTGAGCAAGGTGCAATGAGTTCAGCTCTTTACGTTCACTTAAGACTTAAGGGAAGTCAGGTGATTTAAAACGTGATCGTGTTGGGCTACGAATCAATCTACGAAACGTAGTTGGGCAAGTCGAGGGTAGACTTGGGAGGATGTCGAAGCAATGTACTCCCCGACGTATGCCGGGACGTCAAGGCTTTTTATATTATAGTCATTGCGTGCGTGGCTCCGCTCTACTTTTTTTATTTGTAATATTGAAATGTGATGGAAATTCTCAATGTTCAAATATGTTTCAAGGCAAATGTTTATATTGAAAGTATCAGCAACATTTATAAAAACTACAAATCCTACAATAACTTCTAGAATCGATTACTTAGAAATAGTGAAAACAAACATTTATTTAAAATGGGCACGACATGGCCCACTTTTCCCATGCTAACAAAAATTATTTTTCTCTCGTGGTAGATGAGATAGCAGGTATTAAGAACCAAGGGCAAACTAAAGAAGAAATTGAATACAATCTACACAAGACGAACTAATTTCCTTCTAATTTAAATCAATTTAGATCTCAAAATATTTGCCTTAATTCAAAAAAAAAAAAAAAACTTTCTATAAGAAAAACAAAATATCGACTTACCTTTTTTAGGTATTAAAGACTTGAGTAGCATAACAGCATTATCATCACAAGACCAGGCGTGCATTTTGCGATAACTGTCGCGTCCCTTCTCTGTCAACTTATCCCAGGGCTTGGGTTTTGATAACAACTCGGAGACGGTGCCCTGCGATAGACCCAAAATATATTTGGCAAATATACGCTGGCCAATATTGTGTACCGATAATAATTCACGAACGCGCCGCGAAATATGCAAAGTGTCCAAGGCTTGATTGGCATATTTGTCCATATTGTAACGCAACATTTCCTGTAATTTGGCCTCCATGGGATCGCCTTTAGGTATCAAAGACTCACCCAAACGGCCAGCCATAGAAGTGCCAGGAGGTAGTTGCAAGTCATCAGCAAAACGAAAGTGACCGCGTTCTTGGAATTGGAATGGTAGACCAGGCAAGAAGCCGTGAGGCAAATGTGAGGGATGGCCTCCAGAGCCCATATGATGACTGGTGGGTGTAGCGCATAAACTATTATTGTTATCCTCCAAATTCTTGAGGGAACCATTCAAAGATAAACTATGATGATCCTCATTATTGCGTTGCTCCTGCAAGTTCGGTGTACTGGCACTGGAAGCCGATGAATCATGATGATTAAGTGACGATGTCTTATCATGATGTTCGGCCAAATGGGCAGGCATTTGATGATGCAGGTGATGGTGCTGGTGATGATGGTGTGGAGCAGGTTGCGAATGTGTAAAACCATCTGCAGAACGTAAAGAGGATTGAGTTGAAGTATTAGAGTTGGGAGTGGAAAAAGTAGAATTAACTAATTGACTAAGCAAGGTGGTCGAAGAGGGACCACAGGGTGGTTGTGATAAATGCTTTTGTGTTGGCTGTTGATGATGATGTTGATGATGATGATGGACGTTAGCCTGTTGCAGCATTAAATGCTGATGATGTTGGTGATGTTGTTGCTGTTGCTGCAAAGAGCGTTGCTGATGTTGTTGTTGGTGCTGCAGATGTTGCTGTTGGCTTTGTTGTGCATACAACGATTTAGTGTGATCAAAACCGCGCCGCCAATAGGAATTTACCAATTCTTCACCCAACAAAGTACCAAAATGTTGAACATTTTGTTTATATGTTGTTGAATCTTCTTCATCTTCTTCAACAGACTTTTGCGCTGTTGGTGCTGTTGTCTCCAAAGCATCTAAATCTATGCTGGCGCATAAATCCGTTTTGGCCATACCATCTTCGTTAGCAAGCAAATTCGATCTTGATCTTTCATCTTCCTCATCATCATCTAGTATTTCAATTTTTGGCACTTTTGAGGCTTCATCATGTTCCTCAACATCTGGGTTTTTATTGTTATTTGAGCTAGCAACATTTTCATGTGTATCTAAACATTGTGGCTCTTCGTTAACTATATTAGTTTCTGTGAATTATTTTATACAAAGAATTATACAAGAACAAAACCTTAGTGTATTGTATTTTTTTTAAGTTTTTGTTTGGCAAGTAAGAGTTCATATTTGAAATGAGAGAACTTATTTGAAGAAAAAGAGAGAAAGTGTGATTTATGAATGCATTGAACTAAAAATCAAAAAGAGTTAAGGAAACGCCAATTTGTTCAAAATGAAGACCTATTTACAAAAATGACATTTGATTTAAAGAAAACATATTTATTTATAATTGTCATGCAAGTAGATTATTTCTTTAACAAAGCAAATGTTTTCCTTTAGCTATTGATATTTATTCAATCGTCTGATAACATTTTATCTTTTTATCTATAAATGTATGTATGTATGTACATATGTAGGTATTTATAATTTAATAAAAATTACATACATATTTATTTTGTAATGGAAAGAGAGCCATAAAAATTGGCGCCTATTTGAAGAAAAAAATATCACGCAAAAGCCGCCCACAGTTTTCCTTACATTTTTTTGTTTCATAGAATATTTAGTTTACATTTTTTTATTTATTAAAAAAAAGTATATAATTCTTTTGTAAAAACCACACCAATAAACACAACATCAACAACAACAGCCATAAATATATTTCTTTTCCTATTCAGTTTTTTTTTTTAACTTATTTGCAAGATACAAATTTATATATAAATTTCTTTGTTTGTCAATTGGGCAAATATTGAGTTTAAATAATAATAAAAAAAAAATTATGGAAAAATAAGGTAAAATAACTTTAAAATCAGAAGTGTGGCAAAAGTTTTTTTTTTTTTTAATAAAAAGAATATGCAAATAGTAAAAAAAATAAATTTACCTTCGTTATTCTTTAAAGCTTCAGCGGCTACCAAAGCTTTGGTGCGTTCCATTAATAGTTCTTGGAATTTATTGGGATCATTATTGCAGGCAGCGGCGGCTGCAGCAGCTGCAGCAATGGCATTTTGTTGGCTAATTGAGTCTAATGACAATGGTGATCTAAAAAGGCAAGAAATATATATATAAGTGTTTAAATACAGATGTATGTACATATATTCATATATGTACATGTATGTATAGCGCTATCTAAATAGAGAAAGTCCCTTTTTACATTTTATTTCAATAGATGAGAGGTTCAACTATCGATTAAAAAATAATCCAGTTAGGATTTTTTACGTTAAGGTAACGAACGATATGTGTGCATACATATTGGCCCAATTCACTACGTATTGTAGGAGTTGTATATGGTACAAATAGTTATGATAATTTCTATATAAACATTTGGTTAGAAAAATGTTTATCTTGAAATTGCCATTATTATATCTCAGATTCATTTATTGTAAATAAATCACCTCAAAGCTGCCTCATCTCTCTCAGCCAATTGAGGGTGGTGTTGGCTGAAGTGGTTAGCGCGTTGACTACTAAGCAAACAATGACTTGGTGCCTGGGTTCAAACCCTGGCCAGAGCAAGTCAATCAACATCATATTTAAGTGATGAAGGCATAGCACTGGTCACTAAGAAACTGTTCCGACAGCGATTGATGCTATCCAAGCTAATGTACACAACATCGACCTCCTTCGTCGGTTATCAGAAACATCGGCGAAGTAAAACAATTCATAAAATGCCTGCTAACACAGCTTAACTAAGTTAATGCGTCTACTTAACACCGGGGGCGCCCTCAACATTGCCTTAAAAATTAACATAACGCGCAAAGCAGAGTTCTAAAAGAGTTAAGCCTTCTAAACAAATCTATCTTCTCTACAATATCCCTCTCACTGAGTTCCGGCACAATGCACTGCATACGTAGGGGTCGTCCCCTGAGTGCTGGTCCTAATTAAAAAAAAATATATATATGTATAAACAATAAATGATTCGGTTCATGATCGGCTAACTTTTGGTATTCGTTTCTGGTCAAAGCCTGATAAATCAGCGTTGTCCTCGATTCTGATAAATTGCCAATAGGTAACTCAACTGAATATGAATTGTATTTTAGTGTTGTCTTTGGGATTGTGATGTAGATGGTGGTGTTAACGTCACGTTACGACATATACTCAAATAATATGTGTTAAATTGGACAAATATGTAAGTTTGGATGTGTGTCTGTACATATATTAGGACTCTTTGGCGGCAGAAAAAAAAACTAAATATTGTTTTTCTCAAAGGCCTTATAATAATGTTATCGCCCTAAGGTACATACTCGTATATATGTACATACATACGAGTACATACATGTACATATAAATATGTATTTAAATTATTTTCATTAAAATGAATTAATATTTTTAATTGTTATTATTGTTGTTGTTATACTCTACTTTTACTTACTGTGTTTCCTTTTTGATTTGTAAATCTTTTAGAGAATCTTTAGTATTTGTACATTCCTCATCTTCATCTTCTTCATCTAAGTCAATGGAATTTTGATTATTTTCATTATTTTGGTTAATATTATCATCGTCATCATCATCATCTTGTTCGTCTTGTTGTTGGGTTTTCTCTTTCAGACGTGGCGTTAAATCACAGTTTCTATCTTTAACAATTTCTTGCACTTCATTTTCATCATCGTCCTGCTCTTGGTTAGCTGATTCATTAACCTCCAACATTTCACAATCATTGTTAAGATCATCCTCCTCCTTTTCCCGTTGCTCTTTTTGCTGTTGCTGGGATTCTTGTAAAGCTTCATTAATTTGCTGTTTATCTAGTTTAGATTCCAAATGTAAAATGTGTTGGCGTTTGGCTTCCAAATGTTCTTCTAAACGATGAATTTGTATTAAATGAGTTTTTTCTACGCTTCTTAAACGTTTTACTTCCTCAAATAAGGCTTTAATCTTGAATAAAAAAAGAAAATAAAACAAGATAAAAATTAATTTCATTATATCTTGTGAAAAAAATTCTTAAGAAATTAAATTTAATTATTAATAAATAAAACAATAAAAAGTCTACATACAAACATACAATGTGCAACACACATGGAGGATGGCTTGTCATTAAAATTGCTCTTAACAAAAAAAGTTTTGTCTTTGTTAAGCAACATACACAAGATAACTTGTGTATAACAGAATTATTGAAATTTCCCTTGTCAAATTTAGCCAATTATCATATTTTCATCAACCAAAATAACTTTTTAAGAAAATTGTTTAAAAACTTCCCCCACCACTACACAAACTTATACTACAAGATTATTGTATCGCGCGGCGCGTCGTCCTACCTATTGTTTCCTTTTTTACTCTTCGCATGTGTGTGTGTATGTGTTGACTCTTGTACCTTAAATATTTCCCCAACAAATTGTCAATAAAAACAAAGCAACAACAAATTCTTTAAGTTTGCCTTATGTTCTCATATGTGTATGTATGTTTGTATGCATGTGCTGTGATTTTTACCCTTATGTTAATTTTATTAAAAAATTATTTGCTTCTTTTTTTATATTTAAAACGGGAAAAAGTTCTCAAACAAAAATTTATTGACGAGCCTATATGTATGCTACATATTATAGAATTTAAGCGTTTTATGTTTGTTGTTGCTTGCTGTTGCTTCTAGATTGAATTACACCACAAAAGAGTGGTTGTTTTATAGTAGTTGTAGTTGCTGCTTTATTGTTTTTTTTCTATCAAAAAAGTTGTTACGTTTGTTTTGGTATTTTTATGATATAGCTTGAAAAATTTTATAGACTTATAAAGCGAATTATAAGCCTTAAAGTATGTTATAGAATTTATTCGTCATTGTTTTCTGTTTAATATTCATTAATATGTCTGCATATGGAACATTTTATTTGTACCCAAAAAAGACAGGTAAGAAGAGAACTATGACAATCTGTTACCAGATATTTTCACTTTGTCTTTGTCCCCAGATAAATCAGAAAAAAAAAATCTCCAAAATATAAGAATATTTGGAAGAGTATGTCCAACCTTTCTATTAAGAAAAGTAAAAATTCTTAAAAATTTATTATTTTGTCAGCTTTAAATTTTCTTTAAAAAAATAAATTTTTTAACATTTTATAATTTTTGATAGTTTTGAATTCAGTTTAGTGAAAATTTTTTAATACTATAATCTTTGTTAACATGTTATTAATGAGAGAAGCTGTTTAAGGTCTTCTTAAAAATTTAATGAAAATCAATAAAAAAATATATGAAAATAGGAATTGAAACTGTTGCCATATTTTTGCCTTTCAAATGTAGTTCTAAATTAAAATCGCGTGTTAAACATGAATAGAATTCTTTTTTTCTCAATAATTATAATCTGCATGTGATACATTAATACGTCACACTGTCACACATACATATGCCCAAACATATGTTAATACATATATAAAGTTGTCAACTACATTTAGATCAATGACAATAATTATTTATGGTAATTTTAATCCTAAAAATAAAAACCAAATCGAGACACAAGTATTTAACTCTTCCCCCCGGCCCCAAAAAAAAAAAAATCAGACAAACAAAGAGTAAATTGTGGGCTCTAGAGGTAAAGTTTGTTTTAGTACCCCTTATAAGTGAATTGTGATATGATTATTGCCAATAAACAATAAAATGTTGCCAACGCAATAAAATGCAATTATTAGAATTAAAAACCTATAAAAAACTCATGTTCAGATATAAAAATAACAAATAAATAATGTATAATAAAAATAAAAATTACCATACGAGTCTAACTCTCTATATACATATATTGCAGAGACATAGATAAATTAACAAAGTTTGTAAAACATGAAACAAAAGAACGAACGCACAAAATTAGCATATGAGACCTTATAAAGACACAAATACACATGTGCTAATACACATACTACAAACATATACGAGCATATGTGTACAAATTACCTTTTATACCAACACGGGTTGCTTAAAGATTTTTATATCAACAAAAATATAAAGGGTGATTTTGTTTTACTTTTTTTTCATTATAAGATTTCATAATTAATCAAATAAAAAATATATTTATGTATGTACAAATGTGTATGTATCCAAAAATAAACAACAAACAGAATTTTTCCTAAAGACAGAATAATCTACCCCTTTTCAAATAAAACTTAATTAGTTATAGACAATGTTGTCTATCATCTTAAACTCTCAAACTCTAGAGCTAGAAAACTTTTTGAGAACTAAACATCAAACTTCAGCTGTCGTCAACACTCCCAAAAATATGCTAAACAAAAAATAAATTATATGGATTTTATTATTCAAAATATGAATTTGAAATAATCAATGACTTTTGTTTGTTGTTAATTTATTTTTATTATATACTTACATACATATATATACTTCTCGTATATACGAGTATGTATGTATGTAAGAGTGTGTTTTATGTTGATAAAGATTTATTAAAGGATTTTTGTCTTAAGAAAAAACACAACAACGGAAAAGCTTCTCCCACCGACCGCACTTTTTTAGTCAGTTCTACAAAAGGACTGACTGACAACATTTTGCAAATTAAAAATTCAAATCGTAACAAAATGCCAATTATTAATGAAATCTACACAGACCAAGTTAGAAATAACATCTTCTACAACTCTATTATGATATTTCTGAAAGAAACTAAAGCCAACCAACAGCAGTAAAAAACACAACATTTTTTGTTTTATAGACGGATGAGAGGAAACCAAAAAGTAAAATGAAGTCTTTAATCAATGATTGTAAGATTTTTGTAATATTATTTACAATAAAATTTTCAATGCCATAAATATGTACATACAACAAGGTAAAAGAATAGATGAAATTGTGTAGACATTGACTACAAACTACAACAAATAAACTTAATTCAATTGATAAATGAGTTTAATTTTAAGCGCGAGAGCAGCAGGAGGAGAAAGAAAATGGCAAGAACAGGAAATATTAAGGTGGTTTTCCTTAAAATTAAGAAAATTATAAATAATATTTTATAGAAATATTTTTATATCTACAAATTGTTGTGAGATTTCCAAAAATGAATTATAAAAGCATACTTTAAGGAGAAATCAAGAGTTTTATAACAATTAAAATAACTGAAGTCTGTTTTAGTTTTAAAAATTACTTTCAGCTTTGTGGAATTAGTTTATTTTAGGTTGGGTTGGCTTTAGGATTCATCAGAAACTAGAAACATATTTTTTCACATTTTTCATGTCTCAAAAGAAGCATTCAAGTGCCTCGGCTTTTTAAGACGGTGTAGGACATACTTCACTCCATCTGATCTCCTTAATATTTATAGCACCTTTATCCGACCGAAAATGGAATACAACTCTCATCTATGGGCCGGTGCTTCAAAATCTATTTTGAAGTTACTCGACCGCGTACAGGATAGGGCGAAGAAGCTTATCGGTGACAGTAGGGTAGCCAACTCTATTGACTCATTGGAGCATCGACGCAATGTTGGGTGTGTTTCGTTGTTCTATCGCTACTACAACGGAATGTGCTCTAATGAAATCAGGGAACTTGTTCCTGAAACCCGCCACTTTTCACGTATAACACGCTCTTCATCAGGAGCACATCCCTTTGTGGTCGATATGTCAGTGAACCGCACCACGCATTACAGAGAGAATTCGTACTTTGGCCGTACTGTTCGTATGTGGAATAAACTTCCCGAAGAGGTCTTTCCTGCCACTTTCAGTGTGTCAGGGTTCAAATCGAGTGTCCACAAACACTACTCCCTTTATCCTCCTTCCCAACAATTATTTTCCTCCTTCCGGCTCAATGCTTTGCATACGTAGGGGTCATCCCCTGAGTGCTGGTCCTAATTCAAAAAAAAAAAAAAAAATGCCTACTGCATACTTTTAGGTTCTGATATAAAAACGATGTCCTAGGATGTTATTTTGACTATTTGTATGTTGATATTCTTAAGATGAGGGTGGTTTTGGCTGAAGTGGTTAGCGCGTTGACTACTAAGCAAACAATGACTTGGCGCCTGGGTTCAAACCCTGGCCAGAGCAAGTCAATCAACATCATTAATTTCTCTAATGTACATTAGTGAGACATTGTATTAATTGTTGTCGGACTATTTAAGTGATGAAGGCATAGCACTGGTCACTAAGAAACTGTTCCGACAGCGATTAATGCTGTTCCAAGCTAATGTACACAACATCGCCTTCCTTCGTCGGTTAGCAGAAATATCGGCGAAGTAAAACAATTAATAAAAAATTTCTGCTAATAAAGCTTAACAAATGCGTCTACTTAACACCGCAGGCGCCTCAACACTGCTATAAAAATTAACATAACGCGCAAAGCAGAGTTGTAATAGAGTTCAGCCTTTTAAATTTTCAACATCTATCTTCTCTACTCTATCCCTCTCTCTGAGTTCCGGCACAGTGCACTGCATACGTAGGGGTCATCCCCTGAGTGCTGGTCCTAATTAAAAAAAAAAAAAAAAGATGATCATGTGAATATGAAAAACCAATTCAAGATGGCGGATTTCTAATAATTCAGAAAATGAAATTTATACTTTATTCAGTCACTTGTTAGGATTCGAAAATTAGATTATGATCGGTTTAATTAGAGATAAACCTTTGTCGAAAGTTTTACTCCAAAAATATAAAGTTTTTTTTTTTTAGTACGCTGATCTTGAAGTGGTACTTCCACTCAAATTTAAGCATTGAAAATAATTTAGTTTTTTAAAGTTTAAAAATTTAAACAACATACAACTCTAATTTATTGAGAACGACTGTACCTTTTTCCTTCTTTTTAAAAAATCATTATTAATTTCAATTCGCATTTGAACAAATGCTTTGGCAGTTGCCAACATTCCTTTGAAAAAAACAATTTGCATAAATAATAATTTTATATTCAACTTAATTAATAAAAAAAAAAAAACAAACAACAACAAAAACAAACCCCCTCAATGTATGAATTATTACATGCACACAAACCGTAGAAAGTTTACGTTGGTATGTGACAATAAAAAAGCAGTATAAAAAGGGTATTTTCTAAACAAAACTAATACCAACACATATGCATAATACCAAACCAACACTGTTGAAACAATCAGAAATCAATGATATTTGTCACACACAACTTTTGTCTTTTGCATATGTCCTGGCTGAAGCATCGAAATACTTTTTATGTTTTTTTGTTTTTTCATTTTGAAACCCTTTAACAGTTTCTTTTACTCATTAGAATTTAAAATTTAACCCTTTTTCTTTAAGCTGTTAAAAAACAAAATTAGGAAAGAGTATTAGCTGTTTATGCAAACGTGTATATGATGTTGTTATTAAAACAAAGACATTACACAGTAGTTGTGTATGTGTAGTGGTAATATTTTAAAATTTTTCTGCACGACTGAATTTTAATTCCTTTGACGTTATAGAAAAAAATCAAAACAAACGCCAAAGTCTCAGCCTAAAAGAATGCTATAGATTTTTGCTTATACATTCGTGTTTTTGTAAGTCAATAATACGACTACCACATATAGAACTTTGAGAATGCATTAAGTTGAGAGAGTGTGAGTGAATACGATGTTAATGATTACTTATTGTTTGATTTTCTTTTTTTATATGAGAAGGTTGGTTGGCTGGAACACATACATTCACATGTAAATGCATGGCGTGTGTGATTATAGAAGTTCCTGATACAAAGTTACTGTCTTAAGAGAGATTCTATTTTACTGTTTTTGTTTATATGACTGTGTTGATGTTAATGTGTGAGAGTATTGTTTCGTATATTTCTTTTTTTTATGTGAATGTTTTGTTTTTGCCATGAGTAAAGTGTGTTGCCAATCGATTGTTTTTTTTTTTCTTTCTATCTTTTATTTGGGTTGTATTAAGCTTGAGTATGATGAGAATGACGATGATTTGGATGAGGTTTGAGTGGCTGCTTGGCAATTTTGTTAATTACAAATCGGTTTTATATGTATATATTATTTGTATTATTGTCTGAGACCTTGTACAGCTTCTTTTTATTATATATCCACAAAAATATATTTTGTATTAGATTTGTTTGCCTCAATCATTTCATTTCTAAGAGGGTTGTTTTTTATTATTATTATTTTAGCCCGTTTCCTTTTTTTTTTTTTTTGGCAAATCATAACATGTATGTATGCTTATATGTATGTTCGATTTTTAAGAGGTCTATATTCATTCATTTATTTTTATGAATTTTGTGTAAATTATGAAATATCCCTTGCTTTGTTTTGGATCTTTTTTTCTTTCGTTTGTGTAAGCCAACATAAAGTGACCATCATTCAAATGCCAATGTCCAGTTGGTTTACTTTTACTTTATTGAAAGGCCCTTTTTTTTGCCATATATGTACATGTGAGTTATTAACAAAAAAGGATTTTTTTCATTAATATAAGTTACCGTTTTTTTGGTGGAGTAGTTATAAATTTGAAAAAAAAAAGGTTTAATATTTTTAATATGAATGTCATTTAAATGATAAAAACCCAGGAAAAAAGAGCATTAAAAGCAGGGGTAAGTAAAGATAAAAGCTATTTTTTAATAAATCAATGATTGTGTAAAAAAAAGTTGTAAACCAAAAATTTTAACAAACAACATGAATGGATGGCATTAAAGAGCCAATGAATTTGGAATTTAAATATTTACTTTTCTAAAAAAATCCTAGGCGCCTCAAACAGTATTACAGAAATTTGTTGCATACTTTCAGGCAAGATATGTATATAATTTTTTTTAGTTTCGTTTTGAAATTTGGAAAATTATGATTTGTGATCTAGCATTTATTACAATTTTCTATTTTTCTTCTTTTCCTCTACCAATATAAAAATCCTCATAAATAACACTTAATGATTTTTTTGTGGATTCATTATTATCATCATCTATTCCAGTCGTATAAGTGCAACACTATTCGTTTATTTGTATGCTACATTAACTGTCAGTCAGTCTCTAAGATACCCGGCATATTATCATTGTTTTAGCAAAAAGAAAAGACTGCAACATCAGCATTACCGGCACCAGCAGAGACATCATTAAAATTCTCTACCACGATAATCATCTTTGTTAATGTCTTAATGTTAGACATATTGAAAAATCGTGTACTTTTTCTCCGCCCCAAAAAAAAAAAGAAGGAATAAATGCAATAATTTCAAATTTATTTTTTTTACGCCAACTACTTGAAAGTCAACTCTTTGCTTGCTTGCCTCAACTCAAAAATCAAAAATAAGAAAGAAAAACTAATAATAATTTACATATGCAGCTCGAAAATGTTGAAATATTTTTCTAGCAAGTAAAACCACTTACGTGGCTTTAGGTTTATGGACTACAGAAGCGAGAGAGGGAATTTCGTAGAGAGAGAGAGAAAGCTTAACGTAAAAGTCATGGATTACAAAATAACAACAGCATATTTGAAGGGTTTTTATTTGTGATATTAAGGCAAGGAACAGGTCATATATATTTTTAATTTATTTGTTTGAATTTGAATATTTTCAGTTTTGTTTGAGTGTAAAAAAACAAAAGAATAATCATTGAAATTGTTTGGTTTTTTTTATTATTGTGTGTCTATTTTGAAAAAAGACACAAAGGAAGGAAGGAAGGATAAGCCATTAGATAGAAAAATGAAAATTTTTACAAGTTAAGAACGGTCTCAATGAGTTCTATATAGAAATATATGAAAACTCATACCTTGTGTGGTTTTGAAAAATTCCCAAATATCTAACAAAATATGTATTTGAAAAATAAAATATTAGGGAGTATCACAGCAAAATAAAGTTAAGGGAGCGAAGTTTTTTTTTAGTATTTTTTCTTAGTTTATAAGTTGTTGTAGATCGTACACATTATGTGGGAAATTTCCCAATATGTAATAATTTTTTTGGAAACACGATTATTTTAAAATAGGCAACAACATTTAAACAACTATTTTTGTGTTTTAAGATATATGGTTTCAGTTCAATGCTATTCTAATGTTTTTGGGTTAACAAACAAATTAGTTCGAAATAATTATATTGAAATTTTACATTTTCTGCTGCTAGAGAATATCCCTAATAATTCCTTTATATGTACATTCAAACCCAGAAATCAACTTTAATTTTATTTTTTATATTCATAAGGCAGGAGCTAAGAAGGACTTTTAAACATTGAACACCGTACTACAGGAAAAAAAGGACAATTGTGATGTGTTACACTTATTGTTGGAATACAAAAGTAACCAAACATTCTAACTAAAAATTATTATTTGTAATAAAAAGCACAACAACAACAAAAACAAAAATAGCTCTTGCGTTCTTATGGTCCAAATGCTGATGTTCTAAAATTTTGCTGTTGCTGTTGCTGCTGCTGCTCATCATATCCTTGCTCATAAATTATTGTCTAGACTATGATTTTCAACCATTTTTTGATTATGATTTGCAAAAGGTCTTGTCTTTTTCTGTAACTGTGTAGTAGCAGAAGTAGAAGTAGTAGTTGTAGTTGGTAGAACAGAATCAAGCAACATACGCGCGATATCATATCAATGTAATAATATTGACTGTATATGAGTTGTAATTCTTTTGGCCAACCAACAAAAAAAAAAAAAAAGGATTAAAAACATAAAAGGACTCGCCTGACGTTTTTTTTTTGATATTTATTA
Organism: Lypha dubia; assembly: GCA_947311025.1. NCBI lineage: Eukaryota > Metazoa > Arthropoda > Insecta > Diptera > Tachinidae > Lypha > Lypha dubia. Next base: position 2,459,627 of record OX371262.1, on the reverse strand, counting down.
AAAAGATGATGAGTTAAGAAGTAAGCCAATTTTTATTTTATAAACAAATATAAATGAATGTCATATACATATATTTATTTTTATTTTTTTTATGCTGGTATAAAAATATATTTTTGTATTTTAAAGATTGTGTTATCAGAACGAGGAAAGGTGAGAGGGGATTAAGTAGAAAAAAGGTTGTTTGGTTTGTTAAAAGTTTAACGAATTAGAAAATATGAAATATGTATATATTTGCCAAGATGTGCTTTTGACTAGTCCATATCAAAATTGATTAACAACAATAAAGTACACAAAAAAAACAGAGAGAACAAAAAACAAATATATCTTCTGTCTGCTGCCAATTAAAGACAGACTGGAAAAAATATATGTAATAAAAATTGTTTTATATCAAACAAATATTAATTTATAGAAAAATAAAATTATATTTGCAAAAGTTTTATTAAATTGTGTAATTTTGTTAATCAAATGTTGCAGCAACAATGTTGGGCTACACAAAGTTGTTTCTTTTTTTTTATTTGGGTAAAATTGTTCTTAAATAAATGCCATATTTTTGAATAGTTCTTTACTTAGCCTGCAGAAAACTGTTAAAGGATACCAACTACCAAACCCCTCTACATATGCAATGTTTACTTACATATTTTCCATACCTAAATACTCCAAGGAATTATATGCTTGTTAAGAGCTTTAACAGCAGAATGAAACAAACGAAACAAAAAAAAAAAAACAACTCAAATATGGTATACATAGTATTTTTATCATAAAATAATAAGTAAATATTATATACTTACATTGTAAATTTTTTATAGAAAATTAAAAAAAAAAAAAAACAAGGAAAGAATTGAATACAAGAGAGCATATAATATTTTTTTTTGTTGCATATTTGTCTCTAAAATGCCATTTTTTTGCGCTCAACTGAAAAAATGTTGTATTATTTATTTGTTTGCATTTTGTTGTTGTCTTTCTTGTCGTATTTGTATTTGTTTGATAGACAATTGTCATCTAGCAAAGGTATGTGTATGAGTATCTGAGGAGGGCAGTCAGTCAATGACTGAAGGGACTTGCTAGATAGAAAATCATTCAGCTTAGTAGAAAGAAGAATTCTCTCTAGCTATTGTTTGTGAATAGCAACAACAAGAACAACAACAGCAGCAGCGCCACTTGAAGCATCATGTTGATATTGTACGAGTATGTATGTATGTATGTATAATATATACAGTCAGAAATGGCATTGCAGCTTTAATACCTCCAGGGTCTACTTGTTAACTTACACACACATACAAACAAACAAAAGTATACTTTCATTGTAAGTATGGTGTAAAAATACCTTGTTATATATTTTTTTTATATATTTTCTTTATTATTTTTAAATCAGTAATATAATTGCAACGAAAATAAATAAACCTTAACGATTTTTTATAATAATTCAAAAATAATAGACAAACGCCAAATAGTGTTCCAAAAAAAAGTGACCAAAAGAATTCAGTAAAAATATTTATTAAAATATTTTAAAGTTCTGTAAGCAGTCGTCCTTGGAAAGACATCCCATTTCGAAGCAGAGAAATGGTTAGACGGACGTAGATAAAGTAAAAATTAAAAAAAATTTTAAACCAAAACCAATCTGACAATTTATCTTACATTTGCAATACGCAAATTTCAAATCGGTCTAGAAACTCTTCAGTGTTTTCCACTGAAGGTATGTAACACAAAATACTTGCGGCAGAAAGTTTTTAAAGCCATTTTGATGACTCTAACAAGTCCACGCTTAACAGCTGTCAGATACCAATTCTTATTTTAGAGAAAATATATGATAACACCAACATGTCAACATGTGTATATGTATGGACTATGTATTGAGTGTATCTAAAGTACATATATAGAATCATATATCCAAATTTATCGGAACTCATGTTATATAAACCATACAACATTTTTTTAACTGTATATTAAATACATGTTGCTGGCAACATTTATGTTTCGATGGCGTTTCAAAGTAAACAAAACAATGGCACCATTATCTTAAGCAAGGCTTTAATTAGCAACTATTTGCTAAATTTTTATACAGTACAACCTCCCTAATCCGGACAGATATAGTTTCAGCTATTGTCCGGATTAGTGGATCGTCTGCACTACAGTTAAAATTAATTTTTAAACGCAATACATACATATATTTTTGTTTATAATTCCGAACAGAAACAGAAAATACTTCATTTATACATATATTTAATTAATTTATAAAAAAACACAAAGAAAAATACTAAAGGTGACCAAAAATAAAAATTTTGAGAAATAAGAATTTATTCTTTTTCAAAAATTTGTCTGTGAATTTCAAAATTAGTTAAAAGTTGTTGTGATTAATTGATATATATTATTTGTACCTTTTTTGTAAATACTTGCAAAAACATAATTTAAGACGAAAAATTTAAATCTCCGGATTACTGTAAAGTCCGAATTAGCGTGTGTCCGGATTAGGGAGGCTGTAGTGTATTTAAAAAAAGAGTTTTTTAATGCTACTAATAATATAAATGTGAAAGTTTGTAAGTTTGGATCTATGTTCCACTATAACGTATTAGCAGCTCACATGGTTTTGGATGAAAATTGGTAAAGCCATGATAAAATATAAGGTACTTTTCAAAAAGTAAAAATTAAGGACAAATTGGTACTTTTTATACTTTTTATTTTTGTACTAATATAATAATTTATGAATGGTGGCTGAAATGAGAAAAACTGGTACTTTTGGTACTTTTTTACGTTTGCTGCTTTTTACTTTTGGTACTTTTTCTCTTGAAAAGGAAATTTAAATTTTGTTGTAACTTTCGTGTTTGTTGAAAATACTTATTTTGATCAATTTCTCCAACCGTATGATTTTAATTGCAAATTATTGAAATGGTCTGGAGTTCTTTAATTCAAATTAGTTTTAAAAAAAAGAAGGTGTTTCGAACTGTTTTCAATTGCCGTTTTTCCCCTTTTAATTTTCCGGTTATTTGGCAGCAGTTGAGAATATCTACTAGTTAACCATTAACTAGTTAATCATTAGAATTATTTATTTTTTTTCATATTAATTTTTACAACATGAAAAACATTAAAGTTTTCTATAAATATTTTGTGTGTAATTTTTTTCATATTGTCATTTTCATGAAATAAATTTAGCATTTAGGCAGATTAGGATTTCCAAAAAACATGTGTGTATAATTTGTACAAATTGTGTCAATCTAATGTGTTTAATACATGCAAAATTGTACTTAATGTAAAGTTTTCAACAAATATGTACATGAAATAAATCAATAATTAAACTTTTGTCAATAAAATTAATGAGATGGCAGCGCAGGCAAACAGGCAGGATTATCATAAACACAAATTGATTTTAACATGCAAAATCATCATGATGATAGAAAGAAATTTGTGTGAGTGTGTGTGTGCTTTTCTGTAGCAAACATAATTTCTAATTGAAAGAACAATTGTTCATTTTATATATAGAATGATGATCGTTTCTACATGAATAAATTTGAAAAAGATGAAGTTAAAGAAATGCAAGAAGGAGTATAAATGACATTCTGTTTTTTTTTTTTTTTTCATTTTTTTTTGGTTGAAGTTGTAACGTCTATAGTAATTAATTGGTGGTTATACTTTTTTTTTTTTGCAAAAAAGGAGCAAAAAAAGAGCATTATTAAAAGAAAAAATTGTCATTGAAATTAACTAATGTCTGGACTAGTGTTGAAGTTTTCTTTTTTTCTTTCTAAGGGTAAATTTTTATAGGCAAAAGCAAATTCTAGAGTATCAACTAAAGATGTAGATGAAAAAACAAAAAATAAAAATAAAATGAAATCCAGCTTATTTAATTACGGTTGCGGACTATTAAATGCTGCCATCATTTCCGTTTCAATCTTGTATTAATTCACTGCCATGAAATACAAAATAACGAAGAAATAAAGAAGTCTAAACCAAAAAAAAAAAAAACACAGCCCACAGTGTATTTGATGATTTTGAAGATTAAATGCACAATATAATTTTATGTATTAAAACAGCAGTAGTTGTGGGCAAGTGGAATAAAAATAAGTGAAGATTTTAATTATAAATCGATTTTAATTAAATACGCTTTAAGCTGATTTCTTTTTCTTCTCTGTGGTTAAAAGCCTGAAGATTTTTTCAAAATTGAAAATACAATTTGCTATAAAATTCAATATTGAGTGAGTTTTCATTTTATGAAAAACAAAATATAACCAATAAATTTAGTTAAAATTTATGAATCTTGTATGTTGGCAAGAATATAAAACTAGCAACTAAGAAAAAATAAAATGTCATAAAATTTATCATTAAAGATTTAACAAATTATAAAGGTTGTTTGATTTTTTCAACACAAAAAAATAAAAAGAGAAATATTTCAAAATTTATATGAATTTAGATGTTTTAAAAAATATTGTACTGTTTATTATAAAACACATAAAAAAATTATTTATATTTTTATTAGATCAGACAAACCACATCGATGCAGACCGAAAACTATAAATATACACGTTACCACACACAAGGTGTACGGTTTGATTTTGAAATAAAACATAAGAATGGAAAAAATTTCATCAATTTTCATAATTTCGTTTTTTTCGTTTCAACAAATCAAAATAGAATTAAGGAAAAAAAAATGATTTATAGACATAAAAATTATAAACACAAAAATGTTGAAATGTCGTAAAACATTCCGATTGTATTATCAAAGTAATTTAAAGACACAAAAGTAAATAAATACAAAATGAATTGATTTGGCAACCATTTTGAAAAAAAGATATAGATGATAGACATGAGTTTGAAAGTCTTTTTAAAATTAATTTATTTTATATTTATTCCGATCAAGATTTACTTAAAATATTTACGTTGTTAATGATATTTTTCCTTGTTTAAGCTAATAAAATATTTACATTTATGGTCCCAAATGATTTCGCAATAATAATCTTGGGAAAAACTAGCAAAGTTGCAGTTAACAGAGCACCGTTAAATACTTAACAGTCGTAGTAAAAGTTGATGGAACTCATTTCGGATGAATATTAGTGATTATTATTGATAAACGGTGATGCATAGGAATATTCCACTATATACAAACGGTGGTACTGGTGGTCTGGACTATCATGCAGTAGAGGTTGGATATCTAAAATGTTTAAAATTTTCCTATGAAAATAATTTCTGAAGAATTTTTAGCAGTGCCCTGTTAAGTTGCAAAATTGGCTTGACTAAAATTTTTGGTTTCTATCCTTTGCTAGTTAAATTTTAATTTATCTTCACACACATATGAAAAACATGCTTACATGTGTATGTATATACGTACATACAAGTATGTGTTGTAAAAACTGTTGATAATTAATTATTTTTGAAACATTTTTTGTTGTATATTTTGCAGGGCTTTAATATGTATACATAAGTGTTTATATACATTAGTTTATTAACATGAGGTAAGCATAATTGAGGCGCTCAGCTCCAAAACGGCCTAACCCTCATTTTCAAAAAAATCAAACTGACTATGCTGATCTAACCGGAACCTTTTGAAATAAATACTAAAAAAAACTCCCTATTGCAGTTTTCAGCAGGTAGTATAACCTAGTATTATACAGCATAGTCAGTTTGATTTTTTTGAAAATGAGGGTTAGGCCGTTTTAGCGCTGAGCGCCTCAATTGTTAGTCTCCGGTCTAGCGAATTGTTTTGCAAATACTTTTGTAAACATACTGCTGAGAAGCTTAAGACATTATTCACTAGTTATATATTTTATTTTAAATCCTTTGCAACATTATATATACTATTAATATATAATGCGCAGCACTCTACGAGTATCTTTTATAAATATAGATTTGGATCGATAGCTTGATGGCATGTTTAAGACATTTAATGTTGCATAGTTCAAAACTTTTTTTCCCATTCAGATTTGTTTTATGTCTCTCTTTCCTGCGCAACATTATTGCTGCAAAAGTATTTGCAACAAAACCAAAAAAAGTGTTGAACAACACCATCAGGCAAAAAATGTAAGCAAACGGAAATAAAAAATATAAAAATCAAATACAAGTTAACTTTAAACACTTAACTTTTGAAAGTACTTTAATAATACAGACAACATATCATTTCTTAGCTAACAAAATTGTGCTTCAATAATTAGTTAGTGTCTTTATTAGTTAATGTACTGTTTATTATATGCTTTTAAGTGTTTTATAACTAATTTGAACATTGAATCCTAAACTTTAAGAGATTTGCTGTGGACAAGCACGTAAATATTTGTAACAGTTTAAAGACATTGAAAGCAACATTGCTTAGAAAGATGTATATGTATTTCTAGATACCAAAAAAATCTAGTACATATTTGGATTATTGCAAGCATACACACATATACATATATTATACCTCATTTATTTCTTTTAATTGCATATTATAATTATTTATTTTTTTTTCTTTTGCACAACCTACACAAATCAATTAAAAAGAATTAAGAATTTAGTTTCTATAAAATTGATTTTTGCATGAGATGCTGATGTTTGCTTGTTGCTGTTACGAGTCTACAAATTTTCAAAAATTTTATTTAACAAATTGTATAAATTACCCATAAATTAAAATGATGTCTTTGAATGTTTCACAGAAGAACAAGAAGAACAGCAAGATGATGAGACGACGAAAAAGATGATGGTGATAATGATGATGAAGAAGATGTCATTTTAACTTTTGCTTCGATTGCTGCTAATTGAAATGTTAAATTTCCGTTCAAGCTTGTAATTGACTTTCAAAAATATATCAAGAATACGCCTCCTACACACATTTAAATACATACATACATACAAATAGAAATGTTTTTGCATGTAACATTACAAAAATTGTTTGTGTATCTCAAACTTATAGATAAATAATTTTCAAGATATTAAGACATATTAGATGGATATAGTTTTTGTCATTGACAGTAGAGCAAAATTTAAATGATAAATTGACACAATATTCAATGCAACACGCCAGCTAAAATCTAAGTGTGAGTAGTGTAGTCTGAATGAAGCAGAACGATTACCAAACAGCACAAGTATGTGTGATTTGAAATAATGTAAATAAAAAGTCCTAAAAATGTTCTCAAATTTTTTGAAAGTATTCGAAATTGAAAAAGACATTTTCACGCCATTAAGCCAAAGTAAGTAAAAAATTAAAAATAAAAAAGATTTCTTCTTGTTTGTCAATATATTTACACATGCTTAACATGTGTGTCTGTAGCTATTAAACGTTTTTTAATTTTAATTTCATAATTTTCATTTCAAATTGTAGAATATTACTTTTTCTCCTTTCGTTTTTGTCGTTTGTTTTATTTATTGTGCTTTAGCTTGTTTAACATGGGTCATAAATTATCTCAAAGATTTATTGATTCTTTTTCTAAGTTTAAAAAAATTTATGATTGTGGCCACTATTAGAAAAATTAAACAGATGTTGGTTTCATTTCTAGAATTCCCTAAAAAAAAAGATTGTCAATTAAATTTCGATTTTAGCCATTAAATATTAACGAATTTCAAATAAATAATAAATGGCCTTAAAAAACGACACAAAAATTAAGCAAAATTAATAGAAATCTATTAAGTTTATGGGATTTTTAAATGTTATTTAATAGCGTTTGGCAATTGACACGTTTAATTTTATGCTTAGTTTTTGCTATTTTTCGTCTTCCATTAAGATTAGATAAAAGCGAAATAGTAATGTCACTTTAAAACGAAAAAAAAAAGATGAAAAGATTTAAGTTTGCTTACGTGCTTTGGAAATACATTATAAATTCATATATTAAGTACATTATATAACTTTTGAATTAAAAAATTTCATAACTGAAGCTTCAACATTTTAAAATCGAAAACAAGTGATCAGCATCATTTGGCCATTTAGTAAATTCAGTATAATGGATTCAATCAAAACAAGGAAGTGCCAACTCTAAATTAAGGTCGCATGAAATCTGACTTCTACTCTGCTTTTCGAGGCACGAAATGAAGGTAAATATCTATACCTTGGCAAGTCACTAAATGAAATATTAAATGCCCATCAATAACTTGAATTAAACTGTAACTGACCCACAACCTCACCTCTTTAACAACGTGATAGTTCTAACAAATTTCATCGATTAGAAAGCCAACTGTTTAAACTTAAATTTACAAGGTCGAATAGAATATAGCAAGCTAATAATATCTGAAATGATTGACTTAATCGAAAATAAAGTAAATATATGTACAAATAAAAATTAATAATAAAGAAATATGTGATATTACAATAACAAAGTTAAGTTATTAAGGTACGTTCACATTGGGAAAATATTTGACGTAAAATATATCAAGTATTATTGAGGTGCAAAACCCAATGAAAAACAGCTGATTTTGGGTGAAAAATCAAAATTTATTTGCTAACACACAAAGACGTGTCCAAGACCATATTTTGTGACGGACTTTTCGGCCACAGTATTCAATCGATTTTGACAAAATTAAAAGTATTTATTTACCGATTTGAACAAATATAATATATACGATATTTTGGGAGCTATAAGCGCTTAAAAATTGCTACTAATACATCCACATTAAACATGCATGTACGTACATACGTTAACAATATCACCAAGCAAACAGAACTAAACATGCATGTATTAAAAACAATTATTTACATCTAGAATACGGTCGATTGAGGTGGCAGCCGTTGTTTATTCTTGTTTTGATTTATTTTGAAAAAATAATTATTAAATCTTACAGAAATTTTTTAAGAACAAACAGAGTGAAATAAAAATTTCCATCTTTAGGTAAAATGTTTTAATTAAATGATTTCATGACTGATACTTTTTTGGGCACTTGGTTAGGCGTGGGGTAATTCTGTAAATAAATGCCTAAAAAAGACGAGGCAATTTGTGAAAAATCTGATCTTAAAAAATTATGGAAATTATTTGAGAGAAGGCGAGACATTAAGTGAGATTTTTGTGGTCAGTTATCATCAGTAAACTTTTAAAACTCGTATAGATTTCACAATTTTTGAATTTAAATGTTTTTTTTAATAAAACAAAAACAAAAAAAAAAAAAAAACAAAGTGATTGATTTGGTTAGCGCGAATTGCTAAATTCGATGATCGTTTAAAATGTAACGAAAAAAAAACACATTTTTGAAAAAATTATGATCTTTTTGTCGTTCCAATTGTTATAAATTGATAATAATGTCTATTCAAATTTTATTATTGTTTTTATTTTCTTTGTTATTGCTCTTGTTGTTGTGCCATTTTAATAAGGAAATAATCAATTTACGAAAAATTCAAATCATTTATCAGTTTTAATACTCAAACAATAGGCAAAGCACAATTTTCAATTTCAATTTGTTTTTATATTTTTGTTTAATACAAAAAACATAATCATCTCACGATTATCATCATCATCGTCATCATTAGCAATTGGAGCAACAACAACAACTATGTACTACAAAGTCTTTATTGGTCATAAGTACTCATCATCATCATCATGATCACTATTTGAATATAAAAAACAAATTTAAATTATAAATTATTTGATGACATTGCTGCTCAAAATCGACTAAACAAACGAATTTTAATACTCGTAATACTAAATCATATAGAAGAAGAAACCAGAAAAATAAACTAAACTAAAAGACCATCATTTGATGATCAAACTATAAAAAAAAAAAATACGAATTGCACACAAACACACACACACACACACGGGTTGGTTATAAACCATAAAAACGATCAATCTGCATGTTTAGTAGATATGTAAACCAAAATTACGAGTAAATAATAAAACAATTTAAAATTTTTTTTAAATTTGATTTTTTAAATTACAAGAAAAACATTTGACAACAAGTGGAAAAGGTTTATAGGCCAGCTTATAATCAACTCACCCAAATTATTGACTCCATTAAAAAATTGCTTCTATACTAATTTTATTAATTTCATTATTTTCTTGAAATATTTTCTATTTGACAACTATTAATTATGCTGTTGTTTCAGGTCTTGAAACCAATTGATAACTAAATTAATTGAATTTGTTATTAACTTTAAACTACCAAATACTCGCATACATGTCTGTCTGTCTGTCTATCTGTCTGTATGTACATTTTGCGCATACATATGGTTTTTGATTAACAATTAATTATTTTAGGAATATTTCATAAAATTTATATGTACTTTTGTATAAAGACACTACAATGTATGTATGTATATTTTCTTCTGATTTGTTTTCCTGACTAACAGATAGACAATCATTAAATAATAATCATTATCAAATTTATTAAAAAATTAAACCAACAAAATTAGAAATACGCAAAAGAATAGAGAGAGTATTGATTTGTGTCTTTAAAAAATTCAATTTTTTTTTTTGTATAAAAGCTGAACACAGACATCTGAAAAGTTTAAGTTCCATATGAATTAAACAATATCAAAATTAGAAAGAATAATAGATTATTAGAATCGTTAGCCACAACGGAAAGAAAATAAAAAAGTTTTATTTAAGCAAGTGTTTTGTTTTTTTTTTGTTTTTGAAACTCTTCTCTGGCTATCGTTTCTTAGCTTTAAAAAATATATGTATAAAATTTTAATTATTAGTTTAATAACAACCTTCAACAAAACAACAAAAAACATATTTAGAAAATTTTATGGATTTTAAAAGAAAAATAAATTTTGTGATTATAGATCACAACCCCCCTCACTTCTACTTCACAAGAACGACCAACTGATATGACCACAATTTTTACAAATCAAAATTATAGACAGACGTTTAAAAACCATCAATCGATCTATCAATTGGTGTAGTCAAGCGTAGTTTTATTTTTTTTATTGTTGTTGTCGTTGTTTGTTGTTTTACAGATACTGTTTGTTGTCTGTTCATCCGATCGATCGCCTCTTTTATGCACGCGATCTTAATTATTAATATTTGATGGATTTTATGAAGCATTAAAAATTTTTTGTTTTAGCTTGGCTTTTTCGCTGTTGTTGTTGTTGTTGCTATTGCTCTAGTACGGGTGTTTACAAGTGGAGTAGACACAGTTTTACGGTTTCATGATTAAAGGCGCCAATTTACAGATTTTGTTTATTTTTCAAAAGAATTGACATGGACACGTAAATTGTGAGGCCAGTTATAATTGACTCAAACAAACAAAAAAAAAAAAATATATATATATATATATGTATATATGTATAAATGATAAACCATATTTTAAATAATTAAATAAATTAGTTTAAATAAATCAATATACGACAATGCAACACTGTGCAACAGCAAAAAAAAAAACTTCTAATGAGTGATTCTGGTAGGGTACATCAAAAAAACATTGCAGGTATCGGCATTTGAATAGTTTCCACGTAAGATAAATTTTTTGGGGGAAGTGTGAACAAACTATACCAATAGATACAACTGTACAAACATAAAGTTATTTACTTTATACATACCGTTATACCATATCGCACTAGATCAACAACTAACTCAAAATTTTTAAAATTCAATTTTTTTTTTTTTTTTTAAATTAGGACTAGCACTCAGGGGATGATCCCTACGTATGAAGTGCACTGTACCGGAACTCAGGGAGAGGGATAGGGTAGAGAAGATAGATGTTGAAAATTTAGACTTAACTCTTTCACAACTCTGCTTTGCGCGTTATGTTAATTTTTATAGCAGTGTTGGGGCGTCTTCGGTGTTAAGTAGACGCATTAACTTTGTTAAGCTGTATTAGCAGGCATTTTATTAACTGTTTTACTTCACCGATGTTTCCGCTAACCGACGGAGGAGGGCGATGTTGTGTACATTAGCTTGGAACAGCATTAATCGCTGTCGGAACATTTTTTTAGTGACCAGTGCTATGCCTTCATCACTTAAATAGTCCGACAACAATTAATACAATGTCTCACTAATGTACATTAGAGGAATTATTGATGTTGATTGACTTGCTCTGGCGAGGGTTTGAACCCAGGCCCCAAGTAATTGCTTGCTTAGTAATCACATTTACCCACTGTAAAACATTTTAGAGGCTGTGCACATATTACGCAACGCTGTTTTCAAAGATTTTATACCACCCCCCCCCCTCTTTTTAATTTAAAAATTTTTTTTTACTCTACTGAAAATTTTAAAATTTTGTGTTAATACCCTTTTGTTGATCAAGTGCGATATATTAAATTTAAACTCTCAAAAATATTCGACTCAATTGAAAATGAAGTATACAAATAAAAATTCATAAACAAATATTTGATATCACAATACCAAAGTTAAGTGAAGCACGTGTCGCAACGCTACGTTCGGTAATAATCATAAGATCGTAGAATATGTTACGGATCTTCAAGTTGGTGTACGAGAATATTTTAAATAAATTTTTCTTTGTCTCAAAGCCCCTCCATCATATTTTGGCCAATAGTTTATTGTATTGAAAAGGGAAATATTCTAATCATCCTTTCGGCACTTTTATGTAAAATACTACTATGAATAATTTTTTGTAACATTTCAGTCTCCCAATGTCCAACGCGTTCGCTGTAAACACATACATAAATAAATTAATTACATGCAAAGCTAACTTTATTGACGCTCCTAAAAGTATACATGTTTTTTTATTGTTGTGTACTATACATGAAGTTAGTAGAAAAATTAATTATTACTTCAATTGTATCAAAGTCAATTGATCAGAAACAAAATTTTCGTTTTCAAAAAACTTAACTTTCGGAATTGAAACCATTTTCGTTAGGAATTGGGTTCTGTGACATGGCTGATATGTACGTACGCATGTGTTCAATGGTTAATTTCATACTTTATACAAAGTCAACGTTTACCCATTACTTTGTTTAATGTACATGTTAACGCAGGCAATAAACTATCATTATACGAAATTTTTTAAAAAATATAAAAAGTACTAAAAGTAAAAAAGTACCTGCTTTTTTCATTTCGCCCAAAAGTATACGGTTTGTTAATTTATAAAAAATATTATCGAATTTGTCGCGTTTGTACCCCGTAAAAGCACGAGTTTTTCCCCTCAATTTGCCGAAAAATATTATAATCCTTGTTTCAGGCTCTCCTTGAAAAAAGTACATGCTTTTTCTTTTATCCCCACACAAGGTATACGGTTTGTTAATGTATAAAAAACTGATAGAAAAACATTGAAAAAGTTGCAAACTTGCTAATTTGCCCCGTTTATACCGCGTAAAAAGTACGCTATACGATTTTATCCCCTCAATTTGCCGATAATATGAGCCTTGTTTTTGGCTCTCCTTGAAATACTCCTTTTGAAAAAAGTCCTTTAGTCCTATTAAAAATTGTATTATTTAAAATGCACTTTTTCCCATTTCAAGCATCCCAAAGAATATGGCCTGTGGTTTTTCTTTCTTTAAGCAAAAATCAATTTATTTAAAAGGTTTGTTTAATGGAATTTCGTTTAATTTCTTCCAATTGGTTTGGAAAACATTATTGTTTATTACCGCCTTCTTTTTGTTTTTTTTGTAATGTACGATTATGTATGCATTATGCCGTAAATACTAATAACTGAAATTGATTTTGGTTGCTGTTCAAAATAAAAGTCTCTCTAAAAGCTAAAACAGAAAATGCAGACGTATTTTTTATATATTTCTTTTTTGTGTCATTTATCTATTGTTTGTTTCAGTTTTGCATATAAATTTTTTTTCCGGCATATTTTTAACAATATCTTTTAACTTATAAAAATTCAATGTAATATTAGGGGGTATTCAGTATAATAAAAATATACATATTTGCGTTTCAAGCTCTCTGTTGTTGTTGAAAACTTGTAGCAGAATTTTATGCGACATAGATTATGTAGTAATCTTAAGCGTATAATTTAACTTTTTTCAAATAAAGACCGAACGTAAACTATTAAATCCTCAATAGGTTGTAGATTATAATTTTAATAAATATCTATTCTATCAAAATATTTTCAATTTGAAATTTACGTTGAATTTTTTATTTTGAACTGAAAAACTGTTTGTTTTACATGAGTGTCCCTATTGCAATTTGCCATTCTCTTAACTCTACTTCTTGGATAAATGTGATACAAACAAACACAACAAAAAAAATAAATATCTGTTATTGAAAAATTAAACCTCCGCCTACTCAAAAAACCAAACCAATATACTCTTGTCGTACAATACTTTATTTAACATTAAGGTATTTAAGCATGTTTACAAAATAGCTTTTTAATGGATATTCTATTTTTTTCGTTCTGTTTTTTTTTTTCAAAAATATGCAAACATTGAGTTGGGGAAGAAAAAAGCATTGAAATGCATTCAATATTTTATAGAAATATAGAAAAGAAAAATCAAGATATAAAATACAAATGACAAAATCGAAAAAAAGACAAGAGATGAGTTATAAAAAAAACACATTTGTTGTTTGTTGGTGTTGAAAAGTAAAAGAATGCAACATTAGGTTTAAAGTACAACAAACATTTTAATGAAAATCAAGTTGTTGAGGTTTTAAAGAGAAATTATTTATTTTTGGTTAAAAATATTAATTAAAATTTTTTGGGGTATTTTTCTGTTTTGTTTTTATCAGTTTTTAAAACATTAACCAACTTCCGTTTAATTTAATCTTATTTAATGTATTTATTCATAATTGTTTTTCATATCGAATACAATATTTAAAATTGCGCTTGTTTTTGTTCTTTTTTCTTTGGTTCATGTGACAAAATGATAAGTCATCATCAAACACCATTGAACCATAATAAATGGGGACGGACGGCAAATATGTTGATTTCTAGAGTAGTTTTTGTTTTTTTCTTTCTTTTTAGAAAACATTTTTCAAACATGCGTGTGAAATATTAAGTTTGAATTATAATTTTACCCAACATTATTTTTCATTTAAATTTCAAATGTGGTTGTTTTCTATAGAAATAATTTGTTAATTTGATAACTCAGTAAAAAAGACTCTAGGAATTGTACTAAAAATCAAAAAAAAAAAAGGAAAAGAACCACAAATAAACAAAAACGATAAACTTTTCATTTTTAATTTAATGGTTTTAACTACTTGATTATTTTTGATATTTAAAAAATCACAAAAAAAAAAAAACAAAATGGAATGAAATAATAAAGAAAGTATTTTCATAATTAATTTTCTTCGCTTTGTTGCTAATTAATAACTAATAATCAATTTAATAGTGGTGTAAGAAATGCATTTGATTAATCAAAACCCACAAATTCACTCATTCAAACAACATCATCATCGTCATGCAAGCAACAGCAAGCAATAGCAACAGCAGCATCGGCAGTCTCAATCTCAACGTCATCGTCATCAGCAGGTCTCATCATCATCATCAACATCATCATCATGTGCAAGATCTTTAGAGACGCATAACAAATATGCAACATATGCGACCATAAAATTTAATGTCTACAAAAATTGTATGCATGCAATCGAAGAAACAAAAACAACACAGTGCCACATTTATATACTCTATATTCAATCGTTTGCAGACAGTGTAAAATATTTTTGTTGCTTTATAGATGAAAATGTTCATAATTTTTCGATTTTTTTACTTTATCTCTTTTTATTTTCAAAATAAATACTACAACTTTTTTCCTTTAACCAGACACAATTTGGATTATTTGACAAGTTTGTTTTCTTTACTAAAATCATTATTTACTTTATGCGTTTTTTGTTATTTTCGTTTTTTCTTGTTTCGATTCGAATTTTCGTTCGAGTGTTTCAATGTTTGTATACAATTTGTATAGTTTTTTGGTTTGGAACATGATAAATCTGTTCAAATGCTTTTAAGTGACACTCTCCAATATTTTTGCTTTTAAAACAAAAATTTTACAAAAACAAAAAGAAATATATCACAAACAACATTAAGAGGAGAAAAAACAAATTTACATACTTGTTGTTGTTGTTGTTTGTATGGCAAAATTTATTTCTTACATATGTTCATAAATATCATGTAATAATTCGTTTTGGTTTAAAAATAATTAAACTGAATTAATACGATGGGAAAATAAACAAACTTCAATAAATTGTCATAGAAAAAAAAATTGTGTATAAGAAAAATTTAATGTAAAATAATTATAACAGAAAAAGCCAAAAAGTAAACTATAAAGACAGCTTAAATGTAAACTGCCTGAATTTAGGCACCATTATTTAGGTGAAATTTTTAGTCCTTTTCAAGAAATGTTATATTTTGTCCTTTACACTGAATAATTACAGGGTTAATATATTCCACAAAAATGTTCTACAAAATGTTTTACATAAAAGTGCCGAACACACCTAATACCTGAATTATACAAGAATTAGCAAAAATTGTGAAAAGTTACGAAATTAACCCTTAAACACAGTTTTGACTTATTTGTGCTTTTCAAGTTATATTTTGAGATCTGTTATCTTTGAATATCCGTAAAAGAATTTTATGAGGAATAAATTAATTAAATTAATTCTCGTATTCTATTTCATTTGAAAACTTGGTAAAATAGTTGATATTCTTTCCCAATTAGTATCCACTTTACGAAAATTGTAAAGTAAAATGAACGACAAATGAGAGGTGTAGAGGCCTTGAAATTGCTATACTGATACGTTCTGCTAAAGTGATTGGATATACTAATGTTTTTCAACATAAAAAATTCTTAGTAATTTGAATTTTCATTAATTCAATAAAACTGAACTTGAGCCTGATAATATTAATTTTCATATGAGGAATATTTTGCTAAAAAATTCCGGACCCCTATATTGTTTTTCAAGGCTATTTTTTTACAGTCTTTGGAAGAAAGGGATAAAAAGACCCCTACAATCAAGGTTGTAAAAATATTTTACAAAAAAAGGTCTGCATAGTGGTTTACATAAAAGTGCTGATACACACCTTGTAACTAAAATCGAAAACTTGGCAAGATTTATTAAGCTGTTTCATGTGCCAAAGTGTCGGTGGAATGGGAAGAACTTGGCTTTTCAAAAAGAAAAAATACGAATAAACCTTTAAAACACTGATATATTTGTGAATATTTTTTTAGGTCCTGCCTGACTGAATCCCTTGTCTGGGCAAAAGTTTCAGCTACGTGCAGTTTCGGTAAAAAGGAAATAGTCTCACGTTTCAAGTGAAGTTGCTGAAACATTTTCGGTACAACACCACGTTTAGTACTAAATATTTTAGTGTCCGCCGTTCCTTCTTCTTTTTTTTTTAAATTGACATCACGATTTTTGTGGGTTTTTACTAATGGAACACCGGACATAATAATAAAGATTTGTGTGAATTTATAGCAGAGATCGATGATGATTTGCAGTGATACTGAACAGATACGCTCACACCAAGAATATACAAAAAGATTTTTTTTATTTGAAGAAAACCGACGTTTTAAGCCTTTATAACTTTACTTTTTATGAATAAATTTTTGTTTTCGACTTTGGAAAATTAAGACTAACAAATGACACTATTAGAAAAAAAAACATAAAAAAAAATTAGTTGTAACAAAAGTTAAGGACTTTTGCTCTTAACACGGAAAGTGTCACAGAGCGGCAGCCTGTTTCTTTTCTTAAACCGATTTTAGCTATTAAAGCGATTTTTGTAGCATCACTATTTGTCATTAAACTTATTTCTTTATAAAGATAAAATAAACATGTGTAATTAAAAGGCTAAATAATTGTCTTAAAAATGTTTTTTTTTTAATTTTATTTGTTATTTCCCCCATATCTGCCAAATTAATATCTACTGCAAATAAAACCCTTTCAAGATTTTGAAACAATAAATTAAGCATCTTGTTGCTGCTAAAGATCAATGACATATTTGTTTTCTTCTCTCTCTCACAAAACAAGGTCACATAAGTGTTAAAACTTTAAAAAATTTCAAAGGGGTCGTCGTCATCTCCTGGCGCCTTTCTTAGAAAGCAAAATCCCTTATAGAAATAAACAAAGAAAAAAAGAAGATATTTTTTTGGGAATGACTTTTATTTGTTTAAATTTTCTATTATTTAACTAGATAATTTGCCATTTAACAAGCAAAAAAAAAAGGGACTCTGACAACAAAAGTTTTATTTTTTAAGGGGGCAACCAACAGAAAAGTTAGACAATTGAAGGCGTAAAAAATTAACTTGTCAATACAATCTAACGTCATAAAGTCTTTTACTTTTTGTTTCTGTTTTACGTTTTAAACGTTTCTTATAGAAAAAAAAGTAGCAAAAGGAAAAACCAACAAACAGGAAAAACAAACAACTTCCTTCCAGAAATATAAAAACTTAAAAATACAGAAAAATTTTTGAAGCTTAAAAAAAGGACACTTGTTTCAACAAAAAAAAAATAATGTATCAATGTCTAACAAAAAAAAAAATGGTTAAGTATTGTGCGTCGTAGTCAACAAATAAACGAAAAAGAATCAACATTTCAACCATCCCGGTGGTAATAATACTGTCTGCGGTCTATCTTAACGAGTTTACAATTCATTGCTTTTAGTTTAATATTAAATACAAAAATCATTACAAGAGTACTTCTTTACACTTTAAACATAAATTTACAGAGAATAAATAAATAATAAATTAAAAAAAAAGAATGTGCAACTCACCTCTTTATCTTTGGCAGCTAATAATTCTATATGATTGTTTTTCATTTCATTGTTTGTATAGTTGTTATTATCTAATAATTTCCCTCTAAATTCTTCCGCAATATCCATATGTTGACCACCCTCAACCATCATCTGTTTTTCGGCATTGTCCGCTTTATCTTCAGCTTCCGTTTCCGTACAATTTTGATTTGTTACCTTAGAATTTACACTACTTTTGTTGTTATTATCACTATTAAAACTATTGATGTTATTGTTATTGTTATTACTGCACTCCAAGCCAACAGCAACAACAGCGGCAGTGGCGCTTTCATCGCCCTGTTGTTGCTGTTGTTGCTCCTCATCCTCCTCCGTCTCCTGATTGTGCAGTGTGGCAAGATTGTTATTATCCCGTGCTTGAGTATCACTTAATAATTTGGAATCTAAATTATCTTTGATTTCCTTTGTATTGGTGGGTTTAGCTAATAAAGCATCTTTTTCTATTTCCTGATGTTGTTGTTGTTGTTGAGTAGCAGAATGTTGTGGTGAATGCATAGGCGATTGCTGATGTTGTACTGCAGCAGCAGCAGCCGCCGCAGATGCTGCAGCAGCAGCTGCTTCCATCATCATAACTTGTTGGGCGTGATTGAAAAACAATTTGGGATTTAAGCAACCGTTTAGTTGCTGCCGTTGATGCTCCTGCTGTTGTTCTCGTTCTATTTCTTGCTCTTCCTGCGAGCTGCAACCGTTATTACCAGCGTCCGATAAAGGTGGCGAAGGTGAGGGTGTTGTTGCCAACAAGTTGCCACCGTTTTGATGTAACGTTATAGCAGCTGCCACACTATTCAATAGTTTGGTGTTGTTATTATTAAACGTAGGAGAGAGTAGTTTGTTTGGTGGGATCTCTGTGGACAAAGCCTTGAATACTTCGCTACTAGATTCAAGTGTATTATTAACTGTGCTCGTGGACAAGGCCAATTCAGCGTTGTTATCGCTGTCTGTATTGGGTGTGTTGGTGGATAGTTGCTCTTTCAGTGTATTGACTTCCTTTTCAGCCAAGGTAGCTCTCTAAAATTTAAGCAGAGAAAATGACATGATTAGAAATGCATTGCATAAAATTTGTAATGAATTAATTAATGTTTTCTTTAAGAGTTTTAAAAACTTTTCAATGTGTATAAATCAATATAAGAAAAAAAATATTTTTTCAAGTAATTTGTTCAAAAGATACATTTTTTTAAAAATTTTTATTTTTCAAAAAGTACCATGACATTTTTTCGAAATAGTACCTTGTTTATAAAGTACAATTTGTCATCATAAAATTTTTTTTTGTTACAAGAGTACAATGTTACAAAATAAATACATTTCTTTTCCCCAAAGCACCTTTGCAAAAACGTGCTTTCTGCAAGTATTATTCCAAAAAGTACTTTTCCAAAATAGAAATTATCTTTTAGAATGACTGTCTTTTCCAAATGCGTTGCTTCTAAAATAGTATTATTTCCAAAAAAAGTGTGTTATATAAAAGGAACTTTTTCTACAGAGTTACCATTTGGTATATTTTGGAAAGAGAAAGACTCCCACCGATGAACTATAGAGAACATTTTTCGGTTAGCGGCGATCCTGATAACGGGAGCGTTCAGGTCCACTCCAACGAAAGCATTGTTCGCTATGCTGAACTGGCTTCCGGTGGACGTTCTGGCCAAACATGGACGAGAACCGATCTTGGTCACTCCAAGATTCTCAGGCAGCACCAAGCACTCCATGACTTTACCGACTACTGCCCACTTTAACCTTTAAATCTATTGTTCCCAATAGGGAATATCACTCCATACCCCCTGCTACCAAAGGAGCCGCCAGAGTATTCACTGATGGCTCGAAAAGAGGCGTAATCACTGGGGGAGGTTTCCATGTGGAAAACTTTAACGTTAAGGTTCCATTTAGGCTTCGGGATGGCTGTAGCGTCTTGCAAGCTGAAGTCTCGGCCATTACAAGAGCGGCAAGATGGCTTAGGTATTATAGGACATCGGAAGACATCCTTATTTTTACCGACAGTAAAGCGGCCATTGCCGCTATCAATGGTGTATATCTACACTACATCGACGGTGGTAAACAAATGCCGCAAATCTCTAAGCAAGATAGCGAGACATTCAAGAGTTACACTAGTCTGGATTCCAGGGCACTCAGAGTACACTGGAAACGATATTGCGGACGAAATTGCCAAAAAGGGCGCATCATTGAGCAACTCGATGATGAGTCACTTCGTTGGCATTCCTCTATCTCACTCCAAGCGATTGATCCAGCAGGAATCATACAATCTTGCTCAAGAAAGGTGGGAACAGGAGCATACCTGTCACGTCGCCAGGTCCACTTGGCCCCGCTACAGCCTGCAGAGAACTCGCGATCTACTCAGCTTGGTAAATGTCATACAAGGCGATTAGTAACAGTGCTAACAGGGCACTGGTGTTTCGGGACTCATGCCAGAAGGATGGGCCTAAATTACAATGTCTACTGCAGAAGCTGTAACGATGAGGAGAAAGAAGAAACAGTTCTTTATCTTCTATGTCAATGCCCCGCACTTAATAGCATAAGGGCGAGCACTATGGGCTTCACCATTCTGCCAGACCTTGACAGTCTGGCTAACATGGGGCCTATCAACCTATTCTCCTTCTTGCAACAATCAGGATGGTTTGATTCGACGATAGGGCAATTACAGGAAATTGAATAACCAATTGACTGTGCCCTGTCTGCTGTAGGGTATCACAAAGGGACCGAATTAACGGACCCAAGTGCGTCACGTCTCAGATGTGACGGCCCTCGAAACCTAACCTAACCTAACCTAATCTATATTTTCCAAAAATCATTTGATCCACAAAATGGTTTTTTAATTTTTCCAAAAAATACACTTCCCAAGAAACATATTTTCGTGAGATTTCCAAAGATTTATTCGAAAAAGTACATTTTTGGAATAAGAATAAGTTGGAACTTTCAGCTTTGAAGAAGAATACTTTTAAAAAAGAGAAGGAACTGTTGCAGAAAGTGCCATTTCATAACATCAATCAATTGTGTTTTCTTTTTTACACACAAAATGGCACCTTGTTGAAAGGTACATATGTAAAATGTCATGCCATCCCTGTTATAATGCAAATTGTCATTTCACTAGAACAAAACACAATTTTTGAAAAAGTACAACGCCCTGTTTTTAACAGCCTTGCCATCTGTTTTACAGGGCACTACCAACACTGTCAATTTATACGGGGCATAAAGTGCAACGCATTTTAGAGAGCAAAATATTTTTAAGAAACGAACACCAAAGTACACTTTTTACATGAAGATGTACCATTTTTTTTTTAGAAATGAAAACACCATAATAACTGTAAAAGGAACCCTTCTTTATTAACTTACAAACAGTCTTGTCCTTAAATGTACAAAAATTTACCCGGACCCAGGTACAGGACAGTAACCAATGTAGCCAACACTAACTTCCTTTGATCCTTACAGTTTCTATTATGTTTTTACCTTCTCCTTAAAAAATGCAATTATGTGAGTTAAGGCCTTTCTATATGGGACCAAGGATATGTGAATGTTAGTAGAAACTTTATCGTGAATTTTAAATCGATTTCGACAAAATAAAGTTTGTGTGCACATCTCCAAATAAATATTTTCAGCATCATATAATTTTTTTTTAAATACACTATTTACTTTAGCCGCAAAAGAGGTCACAAAAACTCATTCTCATTATTAATATTTTAAATTAAGGGATTTTCTATAAATTATTTTAATTACCTTAAGAGTGGAGTAAGTAAGCAAACCATATTTTAAGGTAAACTATGTTATTTTTTAATATAATTTATGGACAAAATACTCTTATTTTCCCCGGTACCCCCATAAAACTTTTATATTAAATTTAAAATCCCTTATCTTTTAACAAATTTGCCATATATTTCAAGGAGTTTTGTTAAGCAATTAACCTTTTTCTATACTCTATTTTTGGCTAAGCTGGCTGCAAGAAGCAAATTTATAGTTTTTTTTAAGACCAATTATAATACGAAACCAAAAAAAAAAAACTTTTTCTCACTATTTAAGCAAAAACAAACAAACAAAAAACAATTTAAACTAGAGATGTAATGACTTTTGGTAGTAAAAAATAAACCAACAAACAACACAACATATTGAAAATGTTATAAATTTCATAGAAATTGTCCTTAATTGTTGCTGCATGTCTGTGAAAAGACGTTGAAAAAGGGGGCTGAGTGGGGTGAAGGTAAGTCTCCATAACTAAAACAAATATAGTTTCCTTTTTTATTGTTGTTGGTTTTTTTTTTTTTTTTTTGGGAGAAACCCTCATTAATTTTACTTTTAAAGTCATTACGGGTTAAATTTAGCCAAATTAATACATTAGAAAAGTTGTTTTTCCTACAGTCTGCTGCTGTCTACAGTCAGAGTCTAAAAAACGAATTTAAATGTTTTTCCACATTTATTGTAGTTTATCGATAAGATTTTTATTTAAATATTTCGAACTATTAGTGGGTGTTTAGGTTTTCGGTTTGTTATTCCTTTATTTATTATGATGATGAGTGTTTTTTGTTTTATTTTTTGGAAATTGCCAAAAATTTAAGGCTCACAGCAAAAGTTTTCCTTATGTTGGGTTTGTTTTGGTTTGGTTTGGCAATATTGTTTGATTATTCCTTTAGATTTTTAAGGGGGTTTAGTTATTTCTTTCGAAAGGGTAACAAATATTAAATGCATTTAATAAACAAACGGAAGTAATGAGCTTTCGATTAAATCAACAACAAGAGAAAAGTTTCTGTTAAACTTAAACTCCTAAAAGAATTAAAAGCAAAAAAATTATAAACAAAATCGAACAAAAAATTAATTGCAAAAGTTGTAAAATTTTGTTACCCATTTTACCATTAAAGAAAAAAAAGAAATCAATAAAAGTTGAAGAAATTTACAAGGAATATATAACCGGCAGCGTTATTTCTGTTTTCAAACATGTAATCCGGTGATTAAACATGATCGACTTTGAAATCAAAATAAAAATAAAACTAAAAAGAAACCAAATTGAATATTGAAGCAAACGATTTTACAAATAAAAGCCAAGGGCTATTTAAGATACAACAGCCGCAACAAAAACAACAGCAATAACAACAACAACAAGCAACAGCAACAAACTTGAAAGAAATAAAAGCTATAAATGCGAATATCCTTTGCCAAGCTTATAATGGTATTTCATACCAACACGGTTGGCTGCTTTAAGTAAAACTGGCTGGCTATCAGACTGACTGACTGCCTCACCGGCTGGTTGGCTGGCTGGCTGTGGTCGTATTAAAAAACCATTTCTGCCAGACAGCAAAAGCATCATCATCATCATCACCGTCATGATTTCTCATTGTCAAAGTCCTTCATATTCATCAATAAAGCTTTGACACACACACACACACACGCACATACAGAGCCATACAACAAACTCATCAGCAACTCTTTCTTCCTTACCCACCAAGCCAAGTCCTTTTTTTATTTCTAAAGAACAAACACAGATGATGATTGTTGATAATTTCTTTGTTTTTTGCGTTTTTTGCTGCTGTTATTTGTCTTAATGTCACAAGACGCGAAATTCGAAAATTCAAATTTATATCTATGCCTGTGGGTTAAATTTGTCATCAAGAACACAAAAAAAAAAAATATTTATTTACAAAATCTATCAATGTTTTATACTTTTTAAGGAAGGGTTGTTTGCTTGCTCTCAAGCCTTAAAAAGCTTGCAAGCAAGTGCTTGTTTTTTTTTTTTGGTTTTTTCCTTTCATAAAATTCTGTGTAAATAACATAAAATCGATTATTATTATTTCTATTTAATAATTCATAATTACCTTCTAAAAAGGATTTAAATCATTGTTGTCTATCTGTATTTATTAAATAAATATTTTGCCAAGGTAAAACAAAGACAAAGGGAAATTATAAGCAGAAACAAAAAACAAGAAAAGCTTTAAATCTAAGTATCCTTTATTTTTTATTTATTTGTTTTTTTTTTTTTTTTGTATAGTTTTTGTCTTCTGTCTTGTGTGTTGTCTGTTGATGATGGCGCGCAGCACTTGTTGAAATTCTATCCACGTGAGAATTGAAACAAGTGTTTGTTTTTCGATTTCTTTTTTTTTTTTTTTGGTAGCGATTTTTGTAAGGAATACCATTTTTGCCTAGATGCCAAAGCCTGAACTTTAGTAGTAGTGGTAGCAGTATTGGGAGGAAAAAAGAAGCCAACTAGCCTTTAGAGGATTATAACTTTAAAATTATAAAGAGAAAGTGAGCAAGAATGGACAAAAACTGTTTAACAAGCAGCAGCAAAATGTTTAAGGAAAATATAAAATGAGATGACTTTAAGACTGGAAACCGAAATCTTTAAAATTTACAATAGTGAAATCAATATCTCATGTTATTTGCAAAGCTTATACCTAAGCTTCACCAAAGCTTAGCATAGAAAATTTTAAGGAGAATTTTTTTACTTGCATTTGATTCAATTTTGTGTCCGGTATGTTTTTGGAATTGTTTTCAATTCGTATAAGCTTTAAGCTGAATAAAAAGCTTTTGAAATCTTTAAAGCTTTAAAGTCACGGACACGGTTCAGAAACTTTAAATTATGTGAAAGCTTTAAACTAAGAAATTTTTTTCGCAGCTTAAAAGTGTATAACAAAAGGTTTTTATTAACTGGCTCATAGTGGAGCGCTTTTGAAAGTTAAGTAACGATAATAAATTTACTGAAAACTTAATAAAAAGCTCACTTAGCTTTCAACGCTTCGAAAATAGATTTAAGCTTTAATAAATAACACTAATTTAGATCTCATTGGCTTGCGAACTTAACTTACAATAATTGTGTGAAAACTCTAAAGTAGCTAAAATTACTTTTAAATCTTCAAAGTTTAGTAACAAGTTTTTATGGAATATATTTCACGATATCGTAAACATTGTCTTCCGTGCATCTACATTCAGAAAGAATTTCTTCAAAATCCCGCAATACGCAGTTTAATGGATACGACAGAGAATCTTTAAACTCAAACAAAAGAAAATGTGTCTAAAGTAAAATTTCACAAAAAGTCACCATTAAATATTGTGACTTTCATACAAACATACTTTTGCAAATGTAACTATGTAACTGTTAAAATTTTACTATTGCGTCTTCTAAATCGCTTTTTTTTATTAATTGAGTTTCCACACTTAATTGTAAATAAAATGAAAAGTTTTCGATCGATTTTAATGAAATATAGTTTGTTTTTCTTGGAACATATTTACCTATTTTCTATGGTAATAGTAATTTAAAAAAAACCCGTTTGTATGATACTTCTGAATCGACTGATCAAATTAAAAAAAAAAAGCAATGAGGCTTAAATATGATATGAATATTGTAGGTCAGTCTCGAATTAAAAATTTCATAAAAAAAATACCTTTTAGTTGTTTGAGTCCAAAACCTTTTCAGCTTGTGTTATTTATGTTTGTTTGTAAAACTTTCAAGCTTCTTCACAACCATAAAAAGCTTTCAGTAATTTACTAACAATAGGGGAAATCACTATTAGTATTGTAATCATTGCAGATCTTGCAAGTCTAGCTTATTTTCATCAGTTTGCAGCAATGCAATAACAAAATTTGTAAATAAGCTACACCTGCAAGATCTGCAACGTATGCAAGAGCAGTTTTCAACCAAGAGTCATTACCCTCAATATTAATGCTTTAAGTTTATTAAAGAGCTTAAAGCATAATTTGTAAATCTTGAAACTATTTTACATCTATAAAATAAATTTCAAGACTTTCTTAACTTCTTTAATTCTCTTTTATTTTTATTTTTACTTTTATTAAAAAATTTAATTAAATGATAAAAATCTATCATTCTATCATTTATATAAATTTTTTTCAAGCTAATTTTTTTTTTTTTTTGGCAAAATGAAATATTTGTGGTTTTATCTTTTTAGCAATAATTTCAAGCCATTCAAATGCTATTCAAGTCTCTCTGTAACTGCTAAGTAATATTAAGGGTAAAAGGGTTGTAATTTTAATAATGATTATGTTAAAATGAATACTTTTTGGCCATTCATTCATTCATTTTTTTTGGGTTTTTTATCCTCTTCTCTAACAGCTTTTTCGAAATTTTTTAAACAAATCAATTAATGTTCATACAACATAAAGAGTTTTTAGCTGAAAATTTTTATTCCATATACATATTTATTTATTTCTATCTATGGTTCTGTCTTTTAAACTTGTTTTTAAGGCAAAAAGAGAGAGAAGAAAAAAAAAAGAAGTTTGCAAATGAGTTAATTAACTAAAATGCGGGTGGATTTCATTTAATGCTTGTCTACAGCTTGCATCTATCTTGGGTTCTTCTGTATTTGGGAAACTTTTGAAATGATAACCTTTCCTTTTTATTTTTAATTTTTTTATGTTTTTTTTCATTTTCTTTATAGATTCATATAAAATATTTAGCCATCAACAAAAAATATATAGAAATAAAAAAAAAGAATCATTTGTTAACGTATGATATATGGGTTTTATTTTGCTAAAGTGAGAAAAGAAAAAAGCTTTCGCTGAGAGTTTGGAATGGAGGTATGTATTCATCAGTTTGTATTTTTCAGTTTTTATTTTTTGTTTAGGGGAAAATGTAGGAAAGGAAAAAAACAAGACAAAAGCATATGAGTATTAGATACCAACAACTGTGAAAAATTGTTAAGTTTAAATGCTACGAGTTAAAAGGTCATTTACATAAGAGTGTAATATGTTTAACATGTTTTAAATGTTTACAATATGTGGGATGGCTAGCTGGTTAACTGACTGACTGGCTGGCTGGATTTTCACAGCTCTTTTCTTTGTTGAAATTGTGTTTGAGAAAAATACATATAAGCAGCTGAAAATCTCACAAGGAAATCTATTAACACAAAGATTTTAGGAAATTGTTAAATAGGAAGAAAAAAAAAACTATTTAACTAAAAATATAAAGGGCTTTAGGACTCAGTTAAACCTTTAAAGCTTAGGTTGTGTTTCTGTTCCGCGGAAACACCACCTTAAACTGCAACATTTTAATGATAGAGGTATATACCACCGACCGACACAATTGACCGTATTCTAGATGTAAATAATTTTTTTTAAGTTCATCTCTTTAAAATCAGTGTTACAGCAACCTCAACTCATTGACTCAATTGTCCACAAACACTACTTCCCTTATCCTCCTTCCCACAACCAAATTTTCCTAGTTTCGACAAAATGCATTATATACGTAGGTAGGGGTCCTCCCAAGAGTGCTGTTGCTAATAAAAAATAAAACCACATCTAAAATTATTTAGTGTTACATTTAGATAAATTCTCACACATTTAAAATACAATAGAAAAGAGCTTCCAATGAGCTAAATACATTTACTGAGATCTCTCTTCGCTTTTGTTCCTTTAACATTTCTACAATAATCCCACATTCATACAGAAAGAAATTTTTGAATTGTTGTTAATTTCTTCCCAAAATCAGTTGTGGAAAAACACATGCATTTATAGTTTGTTTCTTTTTTTTTTCTAATTTACATACATGAGTAATACGTATGAATAGAAGCAACTTTAAACGCTTATATCATTCAAAATAGTGAGCCGACAATAACCCACAATATCTCGTTCACTTCTGTGGAAACACATTTTTAATTTGGTATAAGTTTTGCCAAAATCACTTGTATAGTGTGTTTCTCAGGTCCATCACAAAGAACCTTACTGGCTATTAAATATACAGATTTTGCTGATATGATGTAAATTTTTATTTCACATATATCACTTGTCTTTAGGCAAAGGTACGAGTATTTGTATCAAAATTTTGCTGTTTTCAAGAAGGAAATTTTTTTCTCTTTAAAATGTTTTTCAAAATTTCTTTCTTCAAAGTAAATTACCCACATTTGTTTGCATCTTTTTCAGAAGAGGGTTAATAATATTTGCTACAATTCCAACTCGTGTTGGTCTCAAGTCTTTTTGCGCTTTCTTAGGGCTCTTCAATAAAAAATTTCTTTGATTTTTTATTCCTTTTCAATTAATTTTGTTTTTTATAATTATTAAAGCAACAAATAAAGCGGTAAAAATTCTTGGAACAAAAACAGCATTGTTTCATATTTGTAGCACGCGTCAGCTGCAATTGCGAAAATTAAAAGAAAAAAAAATATATCAAAAATATTACCAAAGAAAATATACAATAAAAAAAAGCAAGGGAAAAAATTTACGCGTGCTAATAATACAAGTGTTTGTATGTATGTATGTGTAGAAATATTTCAAAAGTTCTTTTTTTGGAATTTGCCAACAAAAAAAAAAAAAAAAAAAAAGAAAAAGAAGAAAACAATTATTACAATATCTGCAATGAAAGGAGTTAGAGAATGAATGAAGAGAGGGGTTGTTTAAAACTCTAAATGCCTGGCTGCTTGGAAACAATAAATCAAAGCAAATCAATGTGTACGATGATGACGATTATTATTGTATGCAAACCCGCAACAAGCCTCATAAAGATCCTTACAATGATGAATTTTAAATAAAGTATAAAAAGTGCATGTAATATTTTTTCTGCTACCAGTTGTATGTACACATATTCATCACAGCAGAAGTGCTTTACATATTGTGGTGACTTAAAATGGGTAAAAATGCCTTCAAGTGACAGTTTCTGACATGTTTTATTTTTGCAGAAAAATTCTTTATAAATTTTTTGATTTTTTTTTTTGTAAAGATTTTTTTTAATGAAGTTTCCTTTATTTCTTAAGGCAAGAGTGGAAGCGAGGGTTAATAATAATTTAAAGAAAACAAATTTTTTTTATGATTTAAATAAATGTCAACAACGTTATTGATTTTCTTTTTTATTATGTTAAGCTGCCACACAGAAAAGAAGTTTCATAATTAAAACTATTTTAAAACTTTTATAATTAAAACTATTTTAATTATAAAAAACTGGAATTTTGTATGATAAAGATTTGGCTGAGAACAAATCGAACTACTAGTGGGTTGATAAAATTCTCATTTAATTGGATTAAAATATATTCTTGCAATTTTTTCCCAAATTTGTGTAATTGAAAATTAGAAATTTAGTGATTCAATTATGAAAACTCTTTTAATACTTTCCTTGCTTTCCTGTACATTCAATTACAAACATTCCATTTTTAATTATTCAATTAATTTTTATAGAAAATTTCATCACGGAACTAGTGACAGAACACGTAACTGAAAGCGTGGAGGTAACATTCTACGTTGACAGTCAGGCGGCGCTGAAGCTTTGAAGGAGCATAGTGTCAAATCGAAGCTGGTCAGCAAGTGTAGGCTATCTCTCAACTTGCTTATGGACAAATTTAGCGTTAGGCTATGTTGGGTACCAGGACATTGCAATATTGAGGGAAACGAAATTGCTGATGAGCTGGTAAGAATAGGGTCAGCATTAGATGTGGCAGTTAGTGACAGGTCGGTTAAACCTCCAATCGGTGACTACTATAGGGAACTCAGTAATTGGGTACTTATCAGAACTAACCATTCCTGGAGGAATAGAGAAGATTGTAGAGTCTCGAGCTCCATATGGACAGAACTAGACTCAGGCAAATCTGATCTACTGCTGGGTATGAATAGAAAAGTTTTGAGAGTCATAGTAGGCGCCTTGACCGGCCATTGCTCGGTTAGAGCGAGGACCAGCATATAGGAAAATGGCACTCCGGATTTCTGTAGGATGTGTGGGGATGAAGAGGAGCCAGAAACTATAGAGCATATCATCTGTCATTGCCCAAAGCTGCAATGCTATAGGCAAAGATGGCTGAGCAGACGTTTCCATGAGGGCATTAGTGATATCTTGAAGTGCAAACTTGAGGATATCAGGGGCTTTATAATGGGAATTAAATGGCTGAATGATGGATGATAACGGCTCTTTGTTTCTCCTTGGACAGTAAGGAGACTAATTAGTCAATAAATTATAAATGAAGGGAATCACAATGGATCCAATTGGGTCTCCGAGTGGATGTGTATTTCACACTACCCTTCCTAACCTAACCTACGCCATAGAAAATTTCAATAATCTGAAATCGAAATTATTTTTCGATTTTCTTGAAAAATTTCCAAGGATGCTACGCCTTCCCTTTTCTTAAAAGTCATCATCATCAGCAAAAATCAGTTACATTTCGTCAAAAATGTTAAAAGAATACATTTTTCTTTAAACATGTTTCGATCTATTCAAATAAAATATTCTATTACCGCCTGGTCCCACCTACTTTAATTTGTAATGATGCCTCCTTTCTCCCCTTCCCAGTCGTAAAACTTGTCTTTAATGTTTAAACATGTTTTGTTTTTGAAACATTAATTCCAAACAAATATTTTTTAAACATATTTGCAATTACACACACATTAAACAACAAGAAATGAAACGAATTGAGGCAAAATAAAAAAACAACAACAATAAAATAAAAAGAGTTTCAATTTACTCCCACCGCTTTGCCAATCAAACTTAACTCTTAAGAAATTTAATGAAAATAAAACAATCATACATACATGACAGCCAAATAAGTAAAAAAAGTAAAATAATAAAAATAAAAAATTTTAAAGTCTAACATCAGGCGTTAAAACAAGCAAGCAGCAGTGCAAGTTGAAAAAAAAAGTTTCATCAACAAAAATTTTTCTGTTAATAAAAGCAGTGTGAGTAAGTATGGTTTTGAATTTTAACATTCATGTCAATTCAAATTACAAAAGACAAAAATGAAGGCAGTAGCATCACTCGTATGTTTCTAAGCCATAAAGCAGCAGCAGCAATTAGAGGTGGGCATGGTAGGGGGTTACAAAGAAAAATATACACTTGATAAAGTCAATACTGATACATACATAACTCTCTTCTCACAACTAATACTTGTACACATATGACGCTTCTTTTCACAAAAAAAAAAAAAAAGCATACAAGATATAAATATATATGCACGACTAAAAGCCTTTTTAAAAAGCAACAAAAAGAGAGTGGAGAAAAAAAAACGTTAAAAATGTTGTTGCAAGCTTAAGCAGGCAGGCAAGGCAGCAACCCTTTTTTAATTTTAATTTATATTTATGCTTCATTTTTTTTTTGTATTTTGTACTTTGTCTTTCTCACTGACATCTTCTTGTTACATCTTTTACGCTGCTTTTTGCTGTTGTGTAAAAAGATTCAATGTTTTATGACAAAAGCAAAAATTGTCAAAACCCTTTATGGCCTCGTATACCAACACCCAAATAATCACCCACCCAACCAGTCAGTCAGTCAGCAGTCATCAAACCAAAGTCCTCTTTTAGACTCTTATGCATGTGTGTATGTTTGTATGTATAAGCCATCATTAGTTACTTTTGTTGTTTTACTTCTACTCATATACAAATAGATTTTAAACATCTTAGCTCATACTGCCAAAAAAATATGCTCATCTTTTTATTTATTTAAATTTTTACTGTTATACCTCTACAAACGTCATACGCAATTTTCTTATACACATACATACATACATGCATACATACATATGTATGTGTACGTACGTAGGACGACGTATTTAAGCTTTAAACGTAATTAGAGTATGCTCGTATGTATTTTTTTTTGTTATTCTTGTTGTTGCAGCACATTATAAAATCATCTAATTTTATGCACAGCCAGTATTTCAAAAAAATTTTTTTTAAAAGAGCTCTTATATTATAGAAATCCCATACTCTTCCCCTAAAAGCTGGCAATATTATATGTAAAAAATTTAAGCCTGGTTGTTATTTTTATTATTATTCTTTTACATGTAATGACAAACTCTTTCTTATGCAAAATATATACATACGTATGTATGTACGTACGCGTATATAAAAAAAAACATTATCAATAGGCAAATACGAAAAACATTGTATCGAGATATACGTACGAGTATGTATTTACATTCTTGTATTTGCGAATCATGTTAAAATATAAGTAAATAAATAAAGATTCTAAAAATACAACTTTTAAAAAAGCGATGCCTACTTTTAGGTTTCTATAAATTTCTATAAAAGGCTGTTCACATCCTAAGGCTGTTCAATACATACATACTATGTATTATATAAAAAAAAACTACAGCAAATTTATAAAAAATATATTAAAAACCGAACGTTTTTAAAAAAGGCGGAGAGTAATTTACGTATATTCCTATTACTTTTTTTAGGTTCCACACAGAGCGGAAACTGAAGCCGAATATGATACAAATGGAGAAATAGTAACCGTAGACATTTGCAGTGTATTTGCAGCTTGCACTCCTTTTTTTATCATAAGCTTTGTTTTTATTTTTTTTATATTGATTTTCTTCTGCTCTTAACCAATATTTATTTACATGTTTTCCTTTGGTCAAAAATCATAATCATAAAGGTTGTTTCTTTTTCTAAAACGCCCAAAAGTATACTAAATCCTTTCATTAAAATATATTTGTACTTTTGTTTTCTAAAAAACCCGAATACAAATATTTAATTTTTTTTATTTTTGATACTTCCTTTTAAAAGTCTTTTTTGATAAAGAAAAATCTCATATGTTGGTATTTAAATGAAAAGGCAAGAGGTGTAAAGCGGTCCAAAAAAAGCTTTGGTCGGTGTTTTCTTTTCTTTTTTGTTATACGAGTATTAAAATCATGGGGGCGGCGGAGGTGGCCAATATCTAGTGTAGTATGGATTCATTTCTTTACTTTGTGTTTAATATTTAAATAAATAATTAGCAAAAAGGTTATTTTTGTTTTTTTTTTTCTTGCCTACACCACACATACTTTTCATACTTTTATATAAAATTTTTTTTTGTTTGTTGTTGTTGTAGA
Source organism: Lypha dubia (assembly GCA_947311025.1). Classification (NCBI taxonomy): domain Eukaryota; kingdom Metazoa; phylum Arthropoda; class Insecta; order Diptera; family Tachinidae; genus Lypha; species Lypha dubia. The sequence continues at coordinate 2,426,379 of OX371262.1, read as the reverse complement.
TTGAGAGTGATGGCAGAGGCAGGAGTTGAATATATTTGCTTGGTTGAATGAATGTTTGTTTTTTCGTAAATACACAATGTTAATGATGTTTGGTATTAAAAAGCAAATGTTATGAAAAGAAAAATTTTCTATATATGTATATAATTTTTTCCACAATACATTTATAATTTTGCGTGTGTTTGTGAGTTTGTGTGGCTGGATAGTTGGGTAAGTGAGTAAAAGAACTGAACTCAGTTGGAGTCATCAATGTTAAATGTTTACCTTTTTATAAGCCAAACACATAGATACATATTTCTTTTCAATTATATACTCTTCATGTGTTGTGTGTGTGTGTGTGGTTATAATGTGAGGCAAATTATAATGGTGAAAAACTCTTTTTCAATTAATTGCTAAAAAGTAAACAATACATTAGAATTTTATACGCCGCCTACAAGTAGGCTATGCAATGAGTATGTATGTACGTATATTATAACAACTATCTTTGGTTTCTAACTTAACAATAATGCATATGTAATTAATACTAATTAAAACAAAAGAGTTAAAAAAAGCTTAGCAAATTCCTATTCTTGTTTTTTTTTAGTTTCAGTTTGATGATATTTATCCCTTAATGTATACACAGGTATTGCTGCATACCCCTTTTTTATTTTATTCAAAAATGTTTGAAATTATTTCTTTCTAAACATAAAATTTTGTTGGGTATTTTTCCTCGTATTTATTTAGCCTTAAGGTATGCTATAATGGTTTGAAAGCTATGGCTTTTTATTTTATTTTTGCAATAAATTGGTTTTTATCCTTATTATTACCTTATAATAATGTATGCATACCTTTTTGTATTTAGTTAATACGTACATACATCAAAAATTAATGTTTTTACATGTGTGTTTTAAGCCCAAAATACCTTCTCCCACCACTTTGACCAACGTAATTTTTCCCTATAATTTTTATTTAAATAATTAAAATCTGGCTACCTTTTATTCCTTTATTTGTTGGGAAGGGAGTTAACATTAGATGATAACGATAACTTTAATTTTTTAGCAGATAATGGTGTACAGTATTTAAAATATTTCCGGTGAAAGGATGGACAACATGGTCGGTCGGTCATCCATCAAAAACCAAAAAAAAAAATATTTAAAAAATTCTATTAAAAAAAGGATATACAATTAGAACATTGGAATGTAGGTCATATTTTCAGCACATATTTAATGAAATTCATTAAAATATTTAGATTTTAGGCATATATATATCTACTTTATTTCTTTTTTTTTTTAAAATGTATTTTGCCCAAAAGTATACTTAAATTTTGTAACTTTTCGGTTACTTTTATTCCATATATTATAATAAGGGATTTTTTAAAGTTTATTTTAAAACTGCCTAAAAGTATACGTGGAATTTCGCTCCTTGCTAATATTCTTTCATAAAACAAAGTGACTACATACATATATACTTTGCTTATGAGTATGATTAAACAGCTTTACATTTAGTAGAAAGTTAAAAAAAACTACACTCTTTTTACGAGCAATAAAACTACGATTTTCTTAAATATGGTAATTTTGTTTTTAATTTTTACTAAATGTGTTATCCTTTTTTTCATAGCCATCAGCTAAGTGTACTTTAAAAGCTTAATTTTTTTGAAATATACTTTTGTTCTACTATAAAGAAGTTAAAGCATGCTTTAAATTCAAAACTAACTCAAGTTGTTTTTAACTGTCTAATTTTGTAAATAATTTTCAATGCTCTAAAATATTGAGAAAGCTTTCTATAAACGTTTCCCTTAAATCCTTAAGGTATATTTTAATTAATAAAATATTGATTTTTCTTACCCTTTAAATCATTGCCTTAACAATTAATTTTCCGTCTCTCTGTGTGTGTTTTTTGGGAAAATTCATTAATTTTCCTTTTAAACTCTTTTTCCAAATAAATTCTTACAGTTTCTTTAACAAAAAAATATGTACCTCAAAATCATGTCTTGTTACTTTTAAATACTACTATTTATTATAAAATCCAATCAAAAATTTCCAATCAATGTCAATTTTAAAAGGCAAACTACACACACACTCACACTCGAACTCTTAACAAATTCTAGATCCCTTCCTTTAGTTATTTACCATATACTCGTACCTTGTTAGTCAAGACTAAAATATAAATGTCATTATCCTTAAATGGGACTGAAAGTCTTACACCACCAACTACCTCCTCCTCCTTCTCGCATTTTGTTTAAAAACTCAAAGCAACAAAACATGTATTAAAACCGAAACGAATTAATTTAATTAATTACAATCATGTCTTATTAGATTTGAAAATGTTGCAGTAGCAAGCAGCTTTGCTATAAAAGAGTTGCTTTCTACTTCACTACTTACAGCAGCTCGTACAATACGCTGTTTATCTCTATGACAAGGGGAAAAAACAAATGGTGTTTGGTATCGATGTGGCATTAAAATAGAAATGCTTACATCATTTATAAATGCCTGATTTGTTATTTACAAAACGTTACCGACAGCCACTTCAAACTTCAAACTTCTTACTCTTTTTCTTTATTATTCGAATAGTCGTTTATCTTTTACGTTTTTGTAAGTGTGCATTGATTCGATAAGTTTTAGGATGAAATTCCTTAAGGACTTTTTCTAGGTTTATTTACACTCAAATTTTCAAATCATTTTAATTTTAAAATGACTGAATGATTGTTGGTTTGGAGATGTAAAAAAATCGATATACAAAAAAATTTTGTTAATATGTAGTAAATTTATGATTGTCACATACAAATTGTTACATAAATGATAAAAATGAAAAGGGTTTTTGTAGCACAAATATTAAAAATTTGTAAATGATAAATTGGATTAAAATATGATGGAAATTTGATGAATTTATTAGTGGAATAAAGGAAAACTTTTTATAAGATATTTAAAGAAATTTTTTAAGTACATAAAGTATACTATGAGGGTAAAAATATATTTGTAAACATCACTATTGAATTCACACATTCTGATTGTAATGGTTTCAATTTTGTAATTGTATTCCAATCTTTTGGATTTACAAACTTCAGATTCCGTTTAAGTTGATTTAATAGCAAACCTCACTTTAGGTTTATTTGCTGATGCTCCTTAAAGTATGCATGGCTTTTATTGTTTATTACAAGTGAAGTTAGTAGAAAACTTCATTCTCAATTCCCTTTCGAATTTTAAAACTGGTTTGATTACTAACACAATTTTCGTGTTTTGTTTTCTAAGAACTCAACTTGCGGAATTGAAACCACTTTTGATCGGAATTTCTTCTTACGAGAAATTTTATTATAATAATTTTTCAAAACAAGCAAAAGTTTTCCGATCATATACAACATCATCACTATTAATCGATTTAATAAATCCTGATATAAGAAAAAAAACTGATACGAAGCGCTGAGCTTTACGAAATGCTGTCTTCTTAGTTCAGACAAGGTAATCGCTTCACGTGGCTGAGTTCTATGAATATTATAAAAATAGTGCCGGTTCACTAGACCGAATTTTAAGAAAACAATTTATATGTTCCTAAAATTCACATCACTTATCAAAACTTCAGCATTCTTCTGAATTTTGAGCATACTTTTAGGTCTCAAATTAGGAGTGGGCAAAAAGAGTTGCCTACTTTTAGGAAATCAAAATTTATTTTAGAATTTTCCCTTTTTATTATCCCATTAAACTTCTATCTGTTTCCAAGTTTCTTTTTAAATTATATTTTCTTCCCTTTTTTTCATGTGCAGACACTTTTAAAACCTTCAACGCCTCCATAAATATATTTCCCAAGACTTTTAAAATATCAACCAGTTTCTTTTATGCAAATTTCAATAATATTTTTATCTTGAGTATGTGTTTTATTCAATTAAAATTCATTCTTTTTTTCTCATCAAACAAACAAAAATAAAAGGGATTGATTACGATCATCATAATCGTTGAAAGACTACACAGCCTTACCATATTTATATCATTACGAAGTCAAATAATGATCATTATAATACGAAAAAAAAAACTTATTGAATTAAAATCAAGCCTTTTAAGCTTAGAGTTTCTGTATCAAGAGTTCTATAGAAGAGCATTAAAAATACTCATAAATTGTTGTCGTGGTAAATTGTCGTCGTCATTAATGTTGATTGTTGTTGTATTTTTTTTTTTCATTTTATTTATCAAACTTTACTACAGGAAGAAGCTTTAAAACTACACACACACATACACACATTATGGGTATGAGTAGCCAAAAAAATATATTCATTCATTCATCCATTGAATTTATTATTTCGGTACTGGCTCTTAGGGATATTCTGATGTATGTTTAAGTGAGTGAGTGAGACTGCGTGTGCAAGTTTTTTAAACCAGCCAGCATATGTTTAAATTAAAACCAATCTTTCGTTTTTTTTTTCCAAAAAATATATTTATAAATTTTGTTTTGTGAATATTGATTGTTGTAGTTTTTTTTTCGTAAATTTCTTAAATTTTTTATTGATATCAAAAGGTTTTATATACTCGCACAAGCTTTTTTTTAAATGATTTCCTGTGTTAAGAAAAAAAAACACAATTGATATGCAAAAAAAAATAAAAAATTAAAAGAACGAACGAACAAAAAATTTTATGAAAAAAAAAACTAATAATTAAATTCGATCGAATTTCAAATTGTCAAAATGAGAACAATGCATTAATGAAAATTGAATTGAATTTAAATATTGGCACACAAAAATAGCGTGGGAGTTTAGATTTGTCCATAAACTTTAAATTGAAGGTCATTTACTTCGCAGACAACCGTTTTTATATAAAAATATTGATTTTTTAAAAGTCTGTTTTTGTTTTACAAATGAGTTTTTTTTTTTTGTTGGATTTAAGTTTGAGTCTAGCTGCTGTTCATTTTTATCCATTTCCGCTTCCTGTTGTATATGAGAGAAGTAAAAGAAAAAAGAAATAACTCTTCAAGTTTTCCGTTACTTTTCTAAATATCTTGTCTTGTATTAGAACTTCTGCAACATTTTTACATTTCTATAACAACAAACAAACAAACAACAATAAATGTTAGAAGACATGTATGAACCACAACAAAGCCATTACAAACAACAAGAATCCTTACTTACTCTTCTCTTTCTTTACATAAATACATGCATGTATATAAAAACAAGGATTGCAGATACAACAATAATATGATACTTTTTCTATAGACTTATGGTTTTGTCAACTCCACTTTTTTTTTATTTTTTTGTTTTCTAAAGAAATATTGCATGCATGAGGAACAGCAGCATCAAATATATATGCATGTATGATTTATGTATGTGTGGCTTAGAAAAAAAAAATTAAATAAAATGAAAGAATTAAGAAGAGTTTATATGGATTTGTTTATTATAAATAGTTTTTGTTCAAGACAGTTAATGGGTGGGGAACAGTATTTAAGGAAGTTGATTATTATTTTGAAAACAAGAGGAGGAAAAATCTATAATTCAAATAAAAGCAGACATTGACTTTTGAACTGAAGTACGAAGCAATTAAAAATCAAAAAATTAGTTGAAAATTTTAATCAGAAATCAGACTATTTTACCAAGAGTGCCGTTGCATGGTATAAGTACACCCATATCTGAATTGGGCAAAAGGGATATTGAAATTTTTTTTTTTTAGTTTAAAAATAAAATATTCGAACAATTGAAAAAATTATAATCGAATAATCGGAAAATTTTAATCGAAAAATCGACAAATTTTATTCGAATAACCGCACAATTTTACCAAGAACATCGCTGCTTATCCGATATGTTGCATGGTTTAAGTGCATCCATAACTGAATTTGGCAAAAGGGATATTGAAAAATTTCGTTTTAATTGAAAAAAAAATTATTCGAATAATCGGAAAATTTTATTCGAATAATCGGAAAATTTTAATTGAATAACCGCACAATTTTACCCAGAACGTCGCTGTTCAACTCTGTTTTAGTTAACTGAACCAAAAATTTTAATCGAATAATTAAAATTCAAAATTCTGTGCAATAAAAATGTTCGGAATTAAAAACGAAAGAATGCTGGTTGCATTTTCACTGCACATGAAATACGGAACAGATCTGATTGTTAACCCATCGATTGGGATTTTGTAATCAGCACAAAATGTTTTATTTTTCTTTCAACAAAAGACGAGTTTAAAAATTTGAAAGACATGTTATTCGAATGTTATTTTTTATCGAATTACGAAATATGAAATTTGTTGTTTGTTTGCTTAAATCATAATACATTTTATTCACGATTAATCACAATTTATTATTAAAAAAATGCTAAATTTATGAACACTGAATACATTAAAAGAAAAAACTTGATCTAAAATAACACACTAAAATATCAATGATATTTAAAAGAAAAATATCAGCCGCAACAGCCAGTCAACAAACAAAACCTGAATGTCTCTCTCTCTCTCGGTTTGCTATTTTGTGTGGTATGGTTGACTGGGTTAGATTTGGCTTGACTTTGACTACTTGCCTGTATTAATGTTATAAACGCGGTTTTGTTATTGTTGTTACAGTTACAGTTAAGCACATGTATACAAAATGTTATACTTGTTGTTATTGTTTAATATTTTTTTTCTGGCAGGACTAAATGCCTGTGTGTAAGTGGGTGTGTGTGTGGGCAAATGTATGTATGTGACTGAATGTCCACTTTCATATCAATTGCAGGCTTAACCTTCTGTTTTATTGCAAAAAAAAACCCCACACAAACATTATATGAACAAACAACAACACCTACAATATATACACACATACATTCATACGTACGTACATACATATGTATGTATGGATGTACATATTATGCATATTGTCTTAATCATCATCCTACTAACTCCTCGTTATATGCAAAACTGTGGCATTGTTTCGTGGTCGTAAATGCAACAAAAGCTTTGGTTTGTTATTATATGGCAAATGTATGTTTATTTGGTCGTAAGTCCGTCTGTCTGACTGTCTGTCCGTTCAGCCTTTTGACTGGTTTATATTTTGGCGGTCATTGCTTTAAAAACAAATGGTTTGTTGTTGTTGTTGATGGAGTCGTAGTATTATTTAAAATTGTAGCCAACACACTGACTGGTCTGTTATCATAGAGAGAAATATGTGTCAATTGCATGTGTTGTAAGTTTTTTTTTTCGCGCTTTATGAGTTAAAACCATTGAGAGAGAAAGAGGGTGTATGTTGTGTGGTGTAGGAAAATTCTCACGCATTTTCAGCTTAAAGTCAACACAAACGAAACGAAAAAAAAAATGGTTTTAGAAACTCCTGTTGATTATTTTATTTTTTGGGCCAAATGACATTGAAAGTTCTACGAACTCTAAATGCTTTTTAAAAAAACAAAAACAAATAAAAAAAATTTCATTCATTTGGTTTTTTACTTCAAATTAATGGACTTTTGTGAAATATGGTTTTTCGTTAAAAATAATTTTTCTTTTTTAATAACAAGAGGTGGAAGGTAGAAGGGTCTAGGGGGCTGTGCACAAATTACGTAATGCTCCAGGGGGGGGGGGTTTGTTACGGATTGGAAATTTTGCACTGAAAAATTAGTAAAAAGCGTTACGAAGAGGGGGTAAAAAATCCCTGAAAACAGCGTTATAGTATAGTAGTTATAGAAAAAAATATTAGGGAGAAAAAAATGTTTGATATAATTTTTTTGTTCAAAATTATATAAAAGCGTATGGAAAACTTATTAAGTGTTCGAAGCTCTAACTACGTTTTTGGGGGGCGGGCAACCGAGCTAATCAATTTGAATAAAATGTCTTAGAACAATTCAGACATAAAATTTTTAATAATTATGGCTGTCTTTTTCAACTGATCGCGAAAGTAAAACAATACTGGACTTAGCGAGCATATAAAAATCCATTAAAAAATTTCCTATAAATTTGCAAATTAGCGTAGCAGAGAATTGTTTCTATCATAATAAATCTTAAAAAAAAAACTTAAATTAAAAATTTTACATTCTATTCTTGACAAATTTAAATCCTGACCAATTTTAAAATCATGAGTTTTTTTAACCGCCACCAATGCATGTAAACGATTTTTTCTTGAAATTTATTGAAACTTTTACTTTCTTTGATGTCAAATGTATTATTATTATTGTTGTTGTGTACTTTACTTTTGTTCATAAGTAAATTTATGTAGTTCCATCTTCTTCTAAGCATATTTGTCATTTTTAATAATGAGTTTTCTGTTTGGTATCTGTATAAACCTCAGAAAGAAAGAGATCATTAAAAAGATATATTAAGCCATTTCTTTTACTAGATAAGGCGGCGGCGTCGGCTTTTACTCAAGATCCACATCTATCTATATGCATCATATTGTCTTAAAGTATTAATGTAATTTGCCAACGCATTTTCTTTGCTTTAGCACTTCAAAATGTCATACAAATTGTTGTAGGCCTAAAAAAATATCATTATTTTTACACTAAATTTAGCACGTTTTCCGTTTTGTTGCTGTTGAACGAGGAGAGTCAGTCAGTCAGTCGTCGTTTTCTCTGTCTGCTGGTGTAGAGAATTATAAAATATTGTCAGTTTTATTTAGGTGCTGCTGTTGCTGCTGCTGTTGATGCAGACAACAACAGACAATGATTATTAGTATTTGTATTGTTGTTTTCATGAAAATATGTGATTGTACTGATGATGAAGATGACGATGACGATGAGGTTAAGGAGCTGCTTCGTGTTGTTTTTCTTCTGATATTTAGCATCGATTTTTTCCTATCAAATCCATAATGTCAGGCATTAATTAATTTTAAGTTTTTCTCTTTGTAACAAGAAGAATATGTAGACTTAAAATATTTCTACGTTACAGATTTTGTTGGCTAACTACATAGTATATCGTAGACATGTACATTTTTAAGTATGTGTATGTGCTTTTAAAGCACTGAGAAAAAATTGTTTTTTTTTAGAAATATTCTAAAATTTTGATGAATTCAAATGCCAGCAGTAATATTTTCTTAAAATTTTTTTTTTAATATTTTCTCTCACTGTAAGAGAAAATTTTTCTATATGTATTAAGTATTATTTATTTGAGTGTATGTATTTTATTTGTTGCAGTCATATAATGAACAATAAAAATCATACAAAAATTTACACTCCACTTGTCTGCAATTGTATTTGCTATTGCTGTGTGTTGTTGCTATTGTTTGTTTTGGTTTTTGCTGCAGCTTTTGTTGTTGGGGCATGTTAATAAAAATAGGCAAATAATTATTTAAGAATTCTTGATTAATTGGCATTGTAGTTTTTAGTTTGGTTTTTTGTTAATTTTGTTTTTAATATTACGACTAAACACATACACACACACACACACACTCAACAGTGCCAAAAATAATATTTTTCATTTGTTTGTTTGTTTGTGTGTTTTGTTATTGTAAATACTTGCAAGTAAAATTCTACATACGACTACGGTATGTATGCTAAATTTAAACACTGTTTTAATTAATATTACATAGAGGAGCAACAACTGAAAAATGTATTTTTAAATAAAATTTAAGAAATTTTTTTAAAGGAAAATTTTCACAAAATTTATCAATAAGTTTTTTCACTTTAACACATCTCGCGCCAAGCCCCAAAATCGCAATTCACACATTCGGGCCAAATATTTTTTTTTCTAAAAACATTATGTTTAGGTCTCTCTATTGTATATTTAAAATCAGAAAGTGAAAACTTTTACTTTTTCCATGGTTTTCCACCAATTTTCCATGTGTGCACCGGTGATCACGGTGATCCTGGGGCCGCGTGATCACCGGTGCACATTTAACATTTTTTTCTTTCTTTATTGTTTTAGACGAATTAATTCAGGTAATTGAAAAAGAAATAAAAGATGTCGAAGAAAAAACTTACTGATAAAGAGATATATGAAACTTTGAATGCTGATCTCTCTGATCTGTCAGATTATGTTGACTCAGAAGATAATGATGATGTTGATGGAGACAGGGGTTATAATCCTTCTAGCAGTTCTGATGAAGAGTTAGGTGTAGTTGTTCCGTCCACTTCAAAGAGTGTGGACCAAATAATATGTATCACAGTACCACCTTCATCTACGTGCATCGATTCGGATGAAATGCTAGACAATCTGGACACAGCAACATCTTGTTCAAGCAACATCCCTACACCAGATTTCATCTCAAGACCATCAACATCTCGTTCATTCAACATCCTTCGACCAAATTTTAGTTCAACGCCATCAACATCTCGTGTTCTTGAGGTGCAAGTGGATGACCTGGACAGGTTTTTGAGTCAATATGGCAGTCAGTAGAAGGGGAAAGAACGACATTTCCAGATGTAATACTTGGAAACACCGGAGTTCCAGCTGATATCTACACGAAATTACATCAGAAAGGGCCCATTGAATGCTTCAATCATTTATTGGACCTGTTCTCATTGAACCAAATAACCCTATATTTTTCCCGGCCCTGACGCATTATGGGTATGCAAAACGCTCGGGCCAAGCACAAACTCACGTTGTCCCGGACCACAGAAGTCTTGAACGCAATGGACCACCACTGACTAAATGAGTTATAAACTAGATGTCACAACTCTGATGACAAAGTGTCATCAATACTAAGTTTAATTTTTTAATGACTAGAAGTTGTCTTACCAGCAGAGAGCTCCCTACTTTATTAACATTAAGTAGATAAATTAAAATATCCGAATTATTAAAAGAAATTTTTAAACTTAGAGGTTTTTTTACAAAAAATTTTATACAGGTTTTGTTTTCAATAAAATCTTAATGAGGCTTTATTGAAAAAATTTGCAAGTTTTATTAGCAACAATTTGGTGACATAAATTGCATCAGTACTTTCAACTTTAAAATTCTGCTGTCTTGTCTGCTGCAAGTTTATTTATTTGTTTATGTTTCTTATTATTTTACATTAAAATTCATTCATAATTTTAAAGTCTGTAAAAGCCCAGACCTACAACAGCCTTGAATTTTGTTTGTTAAGCTAACACTGCAACATAAATGACAACAATACCTTTTATGTGTTTTATACGAAAGAGAAAAAAAGGAAAATAATCTGGCATTTTTTTTTTTTTTTTTGTAAAAAAACGCACCTCTTTTCTTTGCGCTTTTATTTTTCAGACCTAAAACGCCTACATCACACACCATGATATGATAATAATGATTTCGGTCGGTATGAATGAATGAATAAAATACACAATTCTTCTGCTAAAATTTTGCTGTTGCTCGAAATACAAAAGTATTGTTAAAACGGCTACATGTACATCATTAGTGCAAATTATTATTTTTTTCTTGTTTGTTTGCATGAATTTTTGGAAATAAATTGTCATATAAATAATTGTGGTGTTCAACTACTGTCTGGCTAAAATGGTTAAACAATAGTTAAGGTGGCCAGACATTTCTTATATAAATAATAATAATAAAATTTTAAATTTGAAGATATGTGCACATACTTACATTTATTTAATAAAAAAAATCAATTTACCTGTAAAGAGAAAAAAAACAAAATATGGATTTAGTACTTTTTCTTAGACAAACGAGGAAAATTTTTATTACTTTTTTACTTCAACAGATTTCAGATTATTTCAAGTATGTATATTAAACTTATAAACGTTTTGCACCCGTCAAATAACCCTTAACAACTGTTTGAATGATAAAAAAATATAAACCAAAGTTTTGAAACAAATTAAATTCTAAAGATATTTTTCATCATTGAGTACTAAAACTAAATATAATAAATAAATAAATCTTTTACTCTACTACTTTGCCACATTTGAGTATAGAAATCCTCCAAAAAGCACAGAGGAAAAAAAAACAATACAAAATTGTTTTATTAACAACAACAACAACAACAACAACAACAACAACAACAAAACAAACAAAAATATATAGAATTAAAATAATAAGATTTTATCAATTTTTTCTGCTGTTTCTGCTTCAGTCTTGTATTTAATACACGTATTGTATTTGTTATTGTTTATTTGTGAAGTAATAAAATGAGTAGCATGTCTTAAAAGCAAAAAAGAACAACAAAAATGACAACGACAACCAAAAGATAAAGTTTAAAAAAATTATTAAATTTTATTAAACAAATAAAGATTTTTTTCAAAATATTTCTTGAATCATAAATCTACAAAGATTTCTGGGTAATTATTCATATTTTTTATTATTATTTTTCATTTTTATTTCATATAAAAGATTGCTGTCTATTGGCTCAAGTTAATGTATTTTTGTTTTTGTTTTCTCGTTTAAATACATTTGAATTTGAGATAAGATAAAAAGCTGATAGATACAACTCCTCCCCAGCTCATCTTTTGGTTTCATCAGTAATTTTTATTTAAGTATATATATTTTTTTAACTAGTAAATTACCCCGATTTGATTGGTTTTATTTGCTTAGTTAACATTTGTTTGTATCGTTTTATATGTATGTATATACATACATACATACATATGCACTAATATACTTGATTTCATAATAATGTTGACAACGCTGATGATGACGATGATGATTATAATGTGTTTTCGAAATTAAATATGGCTGCCAGGGTAAATCTTATAGATTGTCCAACACATTCATTGGCATTACAAACGATACAAATAGAGGAAAAAAATCGTCTTATAATAAATAAATAAGAATGTTTATTTTGGAAAAAATAAATGGCAAATAAATTTATTTACAGCAGATAACAACCTGAAGAAAATTTATGAATACGGTAACCTTAATAAAATGAATTATTTTTCAAGAGAGAGATATAAATTGATGCATACATACTTATTCAAATGGATGTGTATGTATGTACAAATGAATTTCCAAAAAGATATTGAAACCAAGTCAATAAAACTATTCTAAATTAGGAAATTATTTATGTAATATCCACGTGTTATAATTTCAACTAAATCAGATATAAAACTTCTCATTTGACATGAATACAAAATGTCGTCAATTTGCAATATGTTCCAATATTTCTTAAAATTACACATGTGGTTTATAAAATTCTAGTTTGTGACTGTTCCAAACAAGTCAATCACTCTTTTAAGTGATTCTAGAGATATCGTGCCACAATTATTTGTGAAATCTAATAGGTACATATATTTTTTTATTAATATTTGTTGATATTGACACAGGCTAAAGTTCGTATATTTAATAGTCAGAGAAATATTAGGCATTGTATACATATTTCGAGCAACAAAGGAAAAATTTAATATCTAAACATCACTTTAGATTTCAACTACACGAGTGAATAGAAAAAACGTTGTTTTCGGTAGAAGTCACTAAACCTCGTCATACTTGTTAAGTAGCTCTGTTGAAAGTGATTACATATCCTATTTATATATAAAAGGCTTTCCAATAAGAGTAATATGATTAAAAAAAAACACACTTATTGTTAAGGAAATTCAAAAGTTTTTTATTTAATGTGAAGTACAATCTATACAATTAAGGTCTAAATTAAACATCATTCAAATGGCCTCCACGACTTCTTCTGCAGGAACAAATTCGATGAAACCAATTTTCGAGCACTTTTTTCACTAAATCAAGTCGTATGTCATGAATGACACGTTCAATATTGACTTTTAAAGCTTGAAGAGTCTGGTTTATTGCGAAAGACCAATGACTTCAAATAACCCCACAAGAAATAGTCTATTGGTGTTAAGTCACAACTTCTTGGAGGCCATTCAATATCACAATTTCTGGAAATAATTGAATCTCCAAACTTTTCTCGCAATAATTAAATTGTTACATTTGCTGTGTGGCACGTAGCACCGTTTTGGAACCAAATGTTGTCAAGATCAACATCTTCCAATTTTATACGGATGCAAACCCAAATCCTTTCTCAAAATCCGCCAGGTTGTGGTTTGGGACAGTCCCAATTGTTGAGAACGTCTTGGAATCGACAAATTGCGGTCTTCAACAACACTTGCCTGAACGGCAGCAATATTTGCAATACTTCGAGCGGTTCTTTGTCTTCTTGGCACTTGAACATTATGTAAAGAAAATGTAAGCTCAAAATTTTCAACAATTCGACGAATAGCGAGCACACTGGGACGATTATTACGACCATAAAATGGCAAAAGCGTACGAAAAGAGAACGATTATTTTGATAATAAAACTGAATAATTTGTAAACTTTGTTCCAGCGTATATCTCTCCATGATAAAATTGTAAACACTACTGGGGGTTACTCTGTATTGCGATCCGAAAGCAAATGCGATGCGAAAACAATGTAAATAAGATTGCTTTCGCATCGCATTTGCTATCGCATCGCAATGCAGAGTAACCCCCCGGATTCCAATGAACAACAAATGACTGATCATGAGATATTACAAATGGCCGAAACGTCAATTCAAAATTATATCATCCCTATTGGAAAACCTTATATTTCGAATGCAAATAGAATACGAGACTTCTCACTACTAAATATCAACAAATATTACTAATAATAAATAGTTCCTAGTAATTAAAAAAATTACAATTAATTACATATATTTTTTTTAATTATTTAAAAAATATAGGTATTAATAGTTTAACACGTTGTGCATGAAGTCAGAGAAAGGTAACAGGATTAGCAGTATCTCGTATTTGTTTATATAAATATTATATTAAATAAAAATGAAAATATTTGTTAGCATTAAATATTTGTGCGGTTCTTTATATATTCACTTTGTTATTGTGAATGGTTAATTTTTTATTGTGAATTTATTTGCTTAAACTATTTATAACTTACATTAAATTTCAAAGACAAGATACTAACTTCTAGCTATCTATAATATCTATAATTTATGTTTAAAATTCATTTTATTTCCACCAATATTATTTATGATGATTATTATAACCTTTTTCCCCTGAATATTTTTACATTTTTTTTCAACATTTTCTGATAAATATATAAAGGTGCAAACGAGTTTTTTTTCCTTCGATGCTTACATTTTGAAGAGAGCCCTGCTTATCACCTAAAAGCATACTACATTTTTTTTTGTAATACAACAACAGCAGTCATTTAAAATAAGAAAAATGGTAAAATACACATTTTTATAACGTACGTATGTATGTGCATACGTTGTTGCTCTTCAACAATTTTTATGTGAAGCCCTCTTCACTCAAGCAAATAAAGACAATCAAGGCAGCAGAAAAAAAAACATATATATGTATATATTTATAAAAATAAGGAAAATTCTATGGAAAAATCACATAAAGTAGGAAAAGAAATTTTCTTTTTTCAAACAGACATCCATACATACACAGTCGTCGTGCATGTGTTAAACAAAAAGTAGGTGGTACTCTTTTGGGTTGTAGTAAAGTTAATGTCATTTATATACAGTTAAAGCAGAAAAATCGAAAAATTTTCATTTACACACCCAACGGGTACAGAGTTTTATAGATGGATTCCCAATCGTAATCAATGTTGGTTTTATATAATACATACATACATACATACATACATACATACATATGTGTTACTTTTGCATGTAGAATACACATACAATAACACTCTCTACACTAGTATTTTTTCAATTCAATTTGGGGGAGCCTTTACAGAGTTGTTGAAAGTGGAGCTGGTTGGTTCGGTGAAGGGGTATGAGACTCAAGTATAGATGAATGCAAAGGGCATTTACAAATTTATCACCAATATTGTATATGTGTGTATGTATGTGAATATGTCTATTATATACATTAACAACGAAAAAAAGTCCTGATTCCAATACACTCTACAAACACACACACACACATCCACACAGAGACACTAAAATTTGTAATGTGCAAAAAAATTAAATACTCTTACAAATATTTTATAAAAAAAAAAGTTAACAACCATAAGAGTAAAAGAGAGTGAGTGAATATAACTGTAAGAGTATGAAAATGTAAGTGTGAGTGAGTGTGTGTGCTGATTTTTATTTCATTTTATTTTTTTTTAAGCCAAAAATGTGAGAGTTTTTTTCTGGCAAAGCGCCTGCCGATAGAGAGAATCCTTATGCAGGGATTCGAAACAACAACAAATAAAAGCATTTTTTTCTATACATACATACATACATACTATATCCATATTATTTATAAAAATTCAATAAATACATATAGAAGAAAAAATAAAAAAAATAAAAAAAAAGGAAAAAGAAGATGATGATATAAGAAGAAGAAGCTGTAAAATGTTATTAAGATATTGCCAGCAGTGATAGAAGGGGTGGTGGGTAGATAAACATAAATACATACACATACATATGTACATACATAAAAAAATATGTATGTATGGACATAGTATGTGTAAGTTTTTTGTGCATGTATTTGTGTGCATAAACTAACTAGGGAGAAATGTCATTATTGGTTTGTTAATGGTGTTGAAAACAAAAAAAAAAGTCCTTAGATTTTTCCCAATTTCCCTCCGTTATGAGCAATAATTCCAATTTAGAGGTTTTGCCCCTACTCTTTTAGTGCTTTTTTCTTTTGTTAGTTCTTGGTTAAGATAAATTGCACATTTTGAAGGTTCACCCCCGACCTATAATTTATTATTGCAGGTTGAAAGTCCATTTCAAGATTAAAATTATCATGAGAAATCTGTGGCAAAAAGGAGAAAAAGTGCTTAAGTCGAGATAAGCTCATTTTGAGTTAATATCACCATCGTATTCTGCATATTCAAAAGTATCTCTGGGCAAAGTTTTGAACGATTTTAACGAAGTTCTGGCTGCTTTTCTTTTTCTACATAATTTTCTAATATGGAATAACAGCTTAATTTGACTTATAAAATATTGCATTTCAAATTGAATAACTTTCTTATGGTGGGCAGAACAATGTCTTAAAAAATCAATAGAAAAATGAATCAACCAGTTTTAGTACAACGTGATTACATTTTTATCAAACCACTTAAACATTTAAAACTGCTTTTCTAGATAACTATAAAATATGACTTAGCACTTTTTCCTTATTGCCACAGAAATTATGTAATCCTTAAATTTTAGGTGTGGCCCTTTGTTCCTAATAGGAACCACAGGACATAATATATATGTATATACATAGATATATATATATATATATATATATATATATATATATATATATATATATATATATATATATGTATATACATATATATATATATATATATATATATATATATATATCTATGTATATACATATATATTATGTCCTGTGGTTCCTATTAGGAACAAAGGGCCACACCTAAAATTTAAGGATTACATAATTACATATATATATATATATTTATAAATTTTAGGTACAAGGTGTGTTCGCCGCTTTTATTAAAAAACGAGAAACATGTCTTTTGAACCCTATAATTATTTCCTTCACGTGTGCTAAACTGTCCTTCAAAACTATTTGTTATGTAGAGACCTCAAAGCGTAAAATTTCATTTGTATGACCCCAGCTAGCATTTTTAATCGCAAAACACTCTTCCGCGATCCGAGAAAACGATTAAACCGATCGTCCATGATGACGCATTCCGATCGCAGAAGTTAAAGACAACGGGAGAAACTGTGTCCTGATGGCGACTCTTCCAAACGAATTGTCTACGCTGCACCATAATTAGTCGCCTACGGATAGTTTAAGACCCTTTAACCAAACACCCGTCCAACAGTCGTTTAAGTAACTTTCAAGAGTATCTCTTCGAAGAGTGAAACACGATTGTTAACTATTAACAGCCCTCCAATGCCCGCCAAAATGCGTAAATGCGATTTACTTATCCTAAAATCGTATAAATGGCTCGCAAAATCATATTTCTGAAGAGAAAAATATAAATCCACTCCAACAATCGTGTGGACGTTTATAAAACGAGTCGCAAAATCATGCAAATGCCAGCTGGGACAGTAATAAGTGAAAATCTAAAATATGTTTAAAAGATTATTTCCTATTTAATGTGAAAAGATCAGTCTTATTTAGACATGTGAAAGGAATTTGATTTCGAAAGCAGTGGATTTATCGTAAATGTAATGCCACCACTAAAAATCTTATTTCAGTCATAAGTCCTTTGTTTTGGCTGCGTTTTTTTTTTTCTTTGCATACTAGTCAATGATTTGATGAAGGACTCCGAAAGGCAAATCCTTAAAAGAACAAAGCTATTCATGATATTTTTCTCACCAAGTTGGCATCACCGATTGATTGTATGTCCCGCAGCTCCTTTTTAGCAACATAAAGAGAAAGTTATATTTACTACCACTACTACTACAAATACCACGTTAAAGAAAAAAAAAAACTGAACAGAACAGAATTATATGTGAACATAAAAAATATAAAAATAACGGAATTCAATACACACTCGTGTATTAAAATTTACGTTCATTTTTTTCCTACATCTTTCCAATTGTATAAATGTGTATAGAGGAGTTTATGTACCTTTATAGAATTTCACCCAAGTTTAAGTAGAGATTCCCATTTTATTCCATACGTTGGGTTCATTGGATGTTTTTTCGATTATGTGTTTTTTTATATATATTTTATTTATTTTGGGTTGGAGCGCGTTTTCGGGTGTCAAAGTATAGGAAAAAAACGGAATATAAAAATTCGGTACATAGTTTGTGAGAATTGAGAGTCAATTGAATTCGATTGGACGAATGGCAGACGTTGTTGGATTTTTTCTTTTAAATATATATTTTTTTTAAAACTTGTTGGAAAAATAAAAGAAAAAGATGGTTGTTTAACAATAATAAAGTATAACGAACAGAAAAAAATGTATATTTGTATGTATGTATGTACATATGTATTTGAAGGAAAATGCCAGTAAAATTTTTTATAGCATACACAGAATCTCAAGAAGGAGTGGTAAATGTAAATTTATTACATACACTGCTCATAGTTTGAATGTATGTACATACATAGAGACAATTTATATGAAGACGTTAAGATCTAAATATATTAAATGATTTTTTATAAAAGTTTAAATATAAGAAGCAAACAGAGAAAAAAAACCAAGATAAAAATAATAAACTCAGCAAGACTTTTAGTACTAAAACTTAAATGGCACACAAATTTGTAAAAATAAACAATATGTGTGGATGTACATACTACATACATACAAATGTAAATAGTATCATATTAGTACGAACGTTAAAATATCCAAAAGCTTAACTAGTTTAAATGTTTAGTAGAAGAGAAAACAATATGTATGTAATTAACTTTAAATACATAAATAATAGAACAATTATTCGGAATGTACAGCAATGAAAGCTGCTTAAATGTGAATCTGTGTATGTATGTACATAAAATCACTTTATATGTTCAATCTGTACACACACAAATGCACTTAATTTCAGTTCTGTAAATTTTTTTATTAACTACATGAAGAGGTAGCCGTTACGTTTTAATTTTAGTACTAAAATTAAGCACATAACCAGATACGAATTAAAACTTTTCGAATTTTATTTAAGCAAAAAACGCCTCAGAAATCTAATTAAGAAATTTATTATTGTTGTTTTTTTATTTTAAAAACAAGTAGATCTACTGAGTGAAGAAAAAACTCAGATAAAGTAACATAAAGAGTGGAAGAAATCAGCTGAAGACATATTAAAATTTAGTACATATTCTTAATTTCTTTATTTTTTATTAGAAAATTAAATCATGTTCCTGGCGCGGATACAGGGGGGAATGGTATATTTCCCCTAACTCTTTTAGCTATTGGCATTTAAAAAAATAATATTTAAAAGAACACAATTTTAGGTTTATTTTATATAAAATTCTAAAAAGTTGCCGCCCCACCAACAACCAAATGATATAGCTGGATCCGCACCTGCATGTGCTCTAGAAGTTACACAAAATCTTTAAGACCAAATATTACCAAAAGGGCCACACCTATAAGAAGAATGTAGTAAAGTTTATTGAGACTGTTTTCAATTTGATCAGAGTACTAAAATTTAGTACATGTATAACATTTGGTGCGGTACTAAAATTTTTTAAAGTATTTTAATTTTTTTAAATAAGTTTTTTTATTATTTAGTACAAATTCGAAAATTTGCACACATGTCCTAAAATTTTTGGACCAGTATGTATTTAAAAAGTATGCACTTAAAATTGCCTAAAATTAGCTGGTTAAAAACGAGATATTTAACTATTAAATTAAATTTATTTTCGTAACGTGTTCATTTGATTTGAAAAAAAAGGAAAAAATTTAATAAAACGTCATTTTATTTTTTCCTTTTCAAATGTACATTTTTTTTATTATTTGACTCTAAACGTAAATGACATTTCCATATAATAACCACGTCAATCATTTATATTTTATACTTTGCAACCATTCTACCCGTGAACATTTGAAGGTATGTACATGAGTATTTAAATGTGTGTATGTGTATAGAGGAGACCATCGACTAACGTCCTTAAACACCAACTAATGCAAAATTTTTACAACAGCAATGATTTTTTTTTTTTTTTTGGTGTGTGGAACAACCTTTTCGGTTTATTTTTGTTGTTAGTTTTGTAAAAAAAACTAGGTACAACAATCGGTTATTTATACACATAAACCAAGTTTAGTATGAATGTGTCTGTCTGTTTGTTCGTACGCCCGTCTGTCCTTTAAGGTTACTCCACGCAATCCATATATATGTACATATATACATACATACTCGTACATACTTTCATATGTATGTAAATGTGCATGTACAAAAGTATTCGTCTTGTACCTTGTAAAAAAAATCTATATCTACTTTATATTAAACGTAAAATACAACAACTATATCATGATAAATGTTTTTGCTTTTATACAAATTTGCTTTTATTCTTTCTTTTTTACTCAATGTCCCGCAGTCAATAACATCCAATCAGGTTTGTTAAAAATCTATCTATATACTAAAAAGAAATATCAACAACAAAAACAACAACAACAACTAGAAATAAACATACAGACAAATATGAGTACAATATTGAAAGTGTATGTTTGTATGTATATTTCATACACATCCATACCTATAATGCATTTTGGCTCAATGATTTTGCTGTCTGCTGTAAACATACTTACATACAAGTCTACATACTAACATACATGTGTGTATGTAAATATGTACAGATACGAATTTATTATATGTATGTAAGTTGTATATACATATATACATACATACATATATACTTGCACATTTCGTATCTTTTAGTTGTGTCAATGTACATATTCACACATGTACACCCATCCATATTTATATACAATTTATCCATACCCAGTAAAAGTGGATGAATGGCTGGTATGAACTCAGTAGATTGGTTTCTTGGTGTTGTTGTTGTAGTTTATCGAACATACATTTTGTATTGAAGAAAATTTGGCTTTACTCTGCTGCTTGTAGGTTCTTCTATTGAATATATTTTTGACTCATATGATGAGTTGGTATTAGTAAAATGTCAATATATTGCTGTTATATGTATGCAATATATTCCTACCCGCACAGTTTTTCACAAAATGCGTTTAAATCAGCCAACACCAACAACAGCAACAAACGACACAATCATCCATCTTGTACTCATTTAATATGCGCTTCATTTATTGCTTTTACTCAAATTTAAACACTCTTTTGATTTGTATTTCTCGTTCTGTCTCAGTCAGTCTCTCTATAACTTATATTATTATATTTTTGTATTGAATTGAGTATAATATAATTGATAAAATCGAATATGTACTCTCTCTATTTAAGTATTTCTCTCTTGCTTGTATTTATTTTATTTTTACGTTTTGTTTGCGATAGAGAGTTTATTTTTTGTGTAAGGAGAAATATATAGATAAATGGTCTGGTTGTTGTTGGTTGATTTTCTTATAACAAAACATTTAATATGAACAGTTGCACATAAAGGTATTTAGTGTTCGAGCCATATTTAATGGTACTTTCTTTCTATAACGATTTTATACGATTAGAGAAAGAAGAAAAGCCGACGGTAATTGCAGGATTAAATGGAAATCTTTGAATTTTCTTTTACGAAAATTAATGCTTAAATCAAAAGTTCTGCACAAAAACTAAATTCTTTGATATTTAAAATTGATAGTTTATATAATTTTTAAGTTGAAAATTTTTTTGTAAAACTGCCAAATAAAATTTTTATAAAATTTATAATTAAAATTTTTGGAATCTATTATGAGCAACGTTCGATATTCGATTGTGGTGGAATTAACTGATTGAACGAACTTTCATTTGGTGTTATAGCACACATTCGATCAAAATAGCGCTATTGTGAATTTTACTCAACTGGATTGTTCATAATAGTACGTATGCACCAGCCATTATCAAAAGTAAATAAAATTTGCAGACAAAAGCAGGCAAACATTGTTATATAAGATTAGAGTATTTTTCTCCTCATCTGATTTGCTTCATGACAAAATTATCAAATCACCTCTGAAATCCATTTCTAGTTGCTGCCTACACAAAATTTACAAAAAATTAAATAATTATTTTTTAGGAGCCGAAAAGAAGAAAGCAGTTGTCAATCTCTTCACCATCGACAGCAAAATTCTGTTCGATTGAAAATTCGTTGTGCAACAAAATCTTTGACAATGCTGTCAGCTCATAATATGAATTTCAGGACTTTTTCCCATTCCAAGAAATGTATTCAGAATATTACTGTATCGTTAATTGTGATGTTTCAAAATCGGTTAAAAATAACATGTAAATAATGTACATATATTATGCTGAATTGCTAAACATTTTACTGAAAATCGATTTAAATGAAATGCGAAAGATATTTAAAACAAATCTTAAGCAACTGAATAACAATGAATTGAATTTACAAATCAAATTTTTTAGGTTTAGTATTCAATAGTTAATAAGTTTCGAAAACATCATTTGATTTTTGTGAAACTTGTGCTGATTGAAAGTCTTGAATAGATTATTCAATTTTAATCCAAATTTGTCAAATTGGTTTAGAAACATTAACGCGTTATCTAAATAAAATCGGACACATAAAATGTTACCAATTTTTTTGTTTCCTTCATAAATTTTCTCTCACATTTAAGAAATTTGTTGTATCGTAAGGAGACTTGTGTTATGCTCATTCCTACATATGTACATATTTACTGTTTTTTTTTCCTTATCGATTTTATTTCATTACATTTTTCTGTTATTCCCTTAATCTAGGAGGAGCTGTAATACTTTGAGTGGAATTTTCAATACACAAATTTTTTTGTTTATTGAATTCATTACCAATAATAATCACCTCCTTACCATTTATAATGTGAATGTATGTGTAAATGCTAAAACCTAGTCAATATACTGTAGTTAGTATTGACTATATGTTGCTGCTGTTGTTGTAGTTGTTATTGCTATTGTTCATGATGATGCCAATGCCTTTTGCGCAACGCATTCATCCTGACATATTTCCAATATCATTGGTCGATTAATACGTATACGTACGTACGTATTCGTATGTATGTAAGTATGTAGATGGATGTATAACTCAACTCAAGTAAAATAGAATGGATGTAGTATGTATGAATGTATAGCATGTGACTACTAACAACAATAAAAAAAATAGCAAGAGCCATGGACCACCAAAAAAAAAAAAAAACTTACATACATGAACTCGGATCAAAAAAAGGAAAAAGAAATAAGCAACAACAAAGAGAAGAAAACGATGAGAATTCACAAACATTAATAGCAAGAACTAGATGTAATAAAATCCCTAATGCAACAACAACAACAACAACAACAACGACAATAAAAGCAACCGTAACAACTCTAGCAATAGCAACTCAATAAATAAATGCTCCAAGAACCAGAGCAACAACAACAAAAATATCACCATCAACAACATCATGAAAACGATGAGGTGGGGGGGAAAAGAGGTAGTAAATAATAATAGTATGTATATGGTTTGGCAGGACTGTATGGTAAAGGAGGCGATATTGAAAGAAAAATTAAAAATGGTGGTACCAGAACACTTTGTAGAAAGATTCACAATAAAAGTATTTGGAAAATGCATAAAACTTTACTTACATATACGCTAAAAAACTCACGGACATTTAAATATGTAGTTACCTATTGAATTTATAAAACTAGTGCAAAACTAAGAAAAAACATATTTCCCACGTTCCATGGAATGTTGATTATGTCAAATTCCTTCTGAATATAAAGTTATGATCTCAACAGCTAAATTCCTACAATAACTGCACCATCGTTACAACATTGAAAACATTTTCTTAATTAATTCAGTGAAATCAAACATTATTTCCATGATAAAATTCCTTAAATCTCAAGCTTCGTCAAGTTTCGTTAATTTAATTAAAGAAATTTCGTTAAAATTATTTTCATAATGACTTCACTGAATAATTTCGCTAAAAGCTAAAGCAATATTTTTTTATTTTGTTGAATTTTTTTTTTCAACCAATTTAATAAAAAAATATTTCATTATTTTAATTAAAGTTTTGATTACTTTAATTAAATTATTTCATTATTATTATTCTAATTATTCGAATGAAAATACATCAAAAGTTTTCTGAAATTTCATATTTATTTATGAAACTGTTTAATTATTCTAATCAATTTATTTCATTATTTTAATTGAAGTTTTAATTACTTTAATTAAATTATTTCATTATTATTATTTTAATTATTTTAATGAAAATAAATGAAAAGTTTTCTGAAATGTCATAATTCTTTATGAAACTATTTCATTATTTTAATGAAACAATTCCATTATTAAATAGGTTCATTAACTTTTACTCTTTTATTGAATACTTTAATTTATTGACAATTCAATAAAAGATTTATGAAGACAAATTCTTTCAGTGCACTCGAAACTTTTATATATTTCAAAATATTTCACTTCATTTTTGAAATTTTTATTAAAAAGAGCTTGTAGCTCAAAATATGTAGCAGTTTTACTGCTGTCGCTTATACTCTTATATTCAATTCAATAACTTTATTTTTTTCCAATATTATTTCTCTTTTCTTTTCGTAGGGAAGTATGTATGTCTATGGCGGCTGTTGCGAAAGAAGAAACAAATCAACATGGAGTTTATGGGCAGAGGAGCAAAGTGGCAAGCAAAAAATTTTGTATATACAAATTTAAATCCTTGAGGGGTTTTATTCTTTCGCTAGCAAATGATATCAGAAACATAAATTGAACAAAAGAATTATGAAAAGAAATGGTGGAAAATATCACAATAATTCTATGTATATATTGAAAATATACTGGGCAAAGAGCGATAAATATGTTTGCTATATTAAACGAGATTGAAGTAAAATATATACCTACCAAAAAATTTCAAGAATAGAATTTTTAACAACTTTCATATAAAAGCATCCTTACAACAAACGTAAAAAAACACTATTTTCTTTATTCATTTCTGTTTGAATTTCAGTTTAATTTGGCTTTCATTTTAAAATATTTTCTTTATCAGGGAATTTTTTGCTTATTTCAGTTTAATATTGTTTTGTCTTGAAATCATTTAATCAAAGTTTAATCATTTGAATCTCAGATAAATCATATCCAAACATCAATTGAAATAAACTCTCTCAATTGTAAATTGTAGAAAAACCAACAGCAACAACAACAACAGTAACAGCAATTGCAAATAGCCTAAGCCTGCATTTTAAAGATTGTCTGTATATAAACAACATCCGGTTTAATTTAATACTATTTTTTTACGCAGTTTGCTGTTAAATAAATGATACTTTATATCATAAAAATAAATTGAAAAAAAAAGAAATACTAAATAAATCGAGAGTGTGAGTTAAAGATGCTGCTGCTGAAATAATAATAAAAAAAACTAAACTGATCAAATCACAGTCACAACGTTGAAATTACAAGTATTTATCAGTCCGTCATTCTGTCAGTCAGTAGCTCATACAACAAATAATCAAACGAACAAACAGCTAAACCATCAACCACATAATAATCAATTGCTTTAAATAAAAATAATATTAAAATCTGGTACATGTTGATTTAAACTTAAAAATACTTGTAAATACACACAAGTCTATAAATGAATATAAAAAATAAAATAAAAAATAAAAGATAATTGAATTCGATTGATGCAAATATTTCAACGGAAGTTAAACAATTGAATTAAATCATCATCGTCATCATCATCATCATCATCATCAACATCAACATAAACCACATTAACTAACTTTATTTATTTCTGCTCTACAGATTGTTGATTGTAGATATTCACCAGCAAGTAAGAGCAATCAGCTTGCTTGCATGTTGTCTTTCACCAGCCAAAGATCAGATCACACTCATAAAAAATCAAAGTTTTCAAAAATTTCATTTATCAGGGGGGTCGGTCGTCTTTAAAACCAACTCATTTTAAATTAAAAAATATTTTTTAAGTTTTTGCTCGATTATTATGCGTAGGCTGAGTTTTTAATAATTGAACAAACGGAAATTTAAATTTAAATTAATACAACTTCCTGATTTAGTAATAAATTTTATATAGCCAGCTGTTTATGAAAAGGATTTTCTGCTCAACAAAAAGTTTTTATTACAATAACAAAAAACAACAACAAAATATGTATATCAAACAAAACACACAGCCATTAAAACAAAAACCCTCGATTTTTAATACAATTTTTAACATTAAAAGTCGTATAAAAATGTTTGATATATTAAAAAAAATATATGTATCTAAATACTCGTACTTATGTAAAAATAAAATATCTATACAAAAAAACAAAAAAAGAAGAATACTGTCATCAGTGTGTTACAAGACAGCGAAAGAAAACTGCGCGGGCGTGCCCATAAATCAAAATTAAGACTTACGAGACTTGCTTGCACTCGCTCTCATACGCACATTAAGTTGTAGGACTGTAAATTTTTGTTTGTTTGTTTGTGCCTGCCTGGCACTTTACTCAAAAAACAACAACAGACATTTACTTCTTTACAACATCTCCTTACATACTCGTACAGCAGCAGAAGCAGCAGCATCATCATCACATTATATGATCTCTTACACTGCATTTCCCATTTTTTTGATATTTTTCTTCTTTTTTTTTTTTTTTTGTTATTTAGGACAGTATCTGTGTGCATCGTAATGTCATACATGAGTATTTATGAGCTGCTCGTCGTAGAACTGAAATATCAACAACCCGCATTTGTTTATTTGGTTTTTTGATGAAGAGCCCAATATTATGACTACTTAGGCCTCATTATTAGCTGCTTCTTTGTGCTGCTACTGCTTGAAACAAATGGAAATTTTTACCAGTTGTTGGTTGTTTAGCTGCTATTTCTTCCCTTCTGCTTAAATTTGGTGTAATTAAATCATTTACATTTCTTTTTTGCCTTCGGTTAAATATAGTCATAGTTTTTTAGAAGAAGAACTTCCGAATAGAAATATTAACAAAAAACTTATAAAATCATTTTAGTTTTTTTTAGCAGCCTGTAAAGATTTTGGGGGGGGGGGGGGGGTTGGGGTTTTTAGAAGAAACTCCCAGGGAATTTCCCAAGACGTCGAAATAAACTTAAGATTAACGAGCAACATTTGTTGCTATTGTTTTTAGATTTTTTTTAATTAAATAAAGGGGAATCAATAGATACGAACTAAGCAGATATTGACAATATGTATTAAAAAAAGGCAATCATTATTGTTTAACCCATTAAATGTGTTCAACATAATTTTCTAATTGATAACATTTTATTAAAACCTGTATAGGCAGTGTAACAGCTTAGTTATGCCATTTAATCCAATTTTTTTTTAAATATAATACATAGCCTACTTTTAGGTTATTAAGCTTAATTGCAAAATTTGTTAAAAAATAAATCACAGAATTAAAGACTTCAGGATAAATTTTACAATAATTTCTTCAAAATTATCATGCTGTTACTGCTGCTGTTGCTCTTGTCATTGTTGTTGTTGTTCTTGTTGCTGTAACTGTTTTTGCTTTTAAGCTCAAGGACATTATGGTTTTGTCTAACTATTACAACTCTCCTGTATTCTGTACTATTAAAAACGTTTAAAACATTTCTAATGTAGTTGTTGTTGTTGGTGTAGTTAAAAGGTTATTAAACGAGTTAAACCATACTTTACATAAACATTTGTATCTGTATTGCGTTTATGTGTGTGTGTTTGTGTGTGTGTATTTCTGTGGCTGTAACAAAAGCTGGCAAAACAGACACAGTTTTGGTGCAAAAACATCTAGAAAGTGAAATTAAACTAAGCGGCTCATGTTGATATAAAAGCAGCATTAATATACAGCAAAGAAATGGAAACCTCATACTATTTACACTTAATATTGTGTTTGTTGTTATATTAAAATACATACATAAATATAGAAAAATTCTTTAACATATACATACATATTTAAAAACTTAAACAAAACACAGGCAAACGTCCAAGACGTAAAGCTACTTTAAGTCTCTATATTCATAATACTCCCATGTTCTTGTTGTTTTAGTTATATGTATGTACATATTTTCATATCCATAAATGTAAATACATATGTATGTATGTATTGTGTATCTGTGTATGTATGTATATAACTTTTGTTGATTGTATTTTTTGTCTGTTGATGATTTCTTGTCTGTCTGTCCGTCTGTCCGTCTGTCTGTCTGTCTGTTAAGAGTCTAAAGAAAGCAAAAATATTTTCCCTTTTTTTGTTGTAGTTGTTGCCTGTAATCACAAAAAAAAAGAAACCAGAATATATAAACCCACTACTACAAGTACAGCTAGAGCCGCCGCCACTACCAACACCACTATAACACAGCCATGATGATGATGTTGGTAATGACGACGATGATGATGATGACGATGTTGTTATATTTTAATGAATGAATAAAAAAAGAAATGGAATTGTAGGAGTCTGATGTTGTATACAATAATAATACAAATAGCAGTCGTAGTAGTCATAGTAGTGGTATAAGAAATTGCACCTTAATTTTCCTTGTGTGTGTGTACAAATGTTGCTCCTAACTTTAGCTTCCCTGTACTAATTTGCAACATGGCAAAAATTAAACTAAAGATACTTACACATACACACACACAACCCCTTTTTTCCTTGCTAAAAAATGTAAATACAAAATTTAAACAACGACTTGTCAGCTGAAAGCAAGAGAGAGTTGGAAAGGTGTTAGGAGGCAAGCTTAATATAATTTTATTAAAGTTAATTTGTGTATGTATGTATGTATGTATGTGTATTGTAAAGCAAAACATTTTTAGAAATTAGAAAACCCCAGTAAGGTTTCTAAAGAAATAAGCAAAACAACAAAAAAATACTAGAGCAGGGTTAGCGTAGAAATTGTTAAGGAAGGTTAAGATTTTCTATGTTTTTAAAGCGCAAATCTTAAAGTAATTAAGAAAAGAAACTATACAAACAAAAAGTCAACAAACTTTAGCATATATTTAGGCTAAAAATTAAATTTACGAAAACTAAGCAGAAAGAAGCGAAATGAAGAAGGAAGAATGGAAAATATGCAAAGCGAAGAGAGAGAAAAATTGTTGTACTTATAAAGTTTTTCACTGCACATATTTTTTAATTGGAAATATAATGCGTGACGTGTCCATAGATTATAATTTTAAAAGTTTTGATATTAAGAAAATACATATTCTGTAAAATATTAATTTCAAAAACTATTTCACAAGTTTAAAATAATTAAATTTAATTTTTGGAATGGATTACACCAAGGCAGTTGCGCCCTCTTGCAATTTATGTTTTTAAAGATCTCGAAATAAATCAAAAATTAAGGAAGTTGCATATAACTTCAGAACGATGTAAAGAACAAGACAGCTCCCAACCACACAATTTTGTCGGCGTTGCAAGGAAATTGTGATTTTTATGCAGTAATTTTAATGCAATTAGGCTTATTTTAAGTGCAAAATATTGCGCCTTATATTTCCGAAATATTACTTGGATTTTTCCAGTTTAAAAATTTTTTTAAGAACAATTTGAAGAAAAAGGAATTTTTGAATTTTTTGGTAAATATATAGGACCGATCGTTCTCACGTCATCCTAAATTTTGCTTAAACATATTTTTTTAAATAATTTTTTTTTTTTTAATTTTCTAGGCATGTCGCCAAAACAAAGTTTGATATTAAAATTTTAAAGTCTACTTTTAGTATTTTGTGCAATTTTCCTAAAATTTGTTGCTTTCAATTTAACTTAATTTCTACAATATTTTACTACTAAGCTACGCACACGTTTCTTTTTTTTTGCCCCCCTTTTAACTCTATTGTTGTATTAAGCTTTTGTTGCCATTGTTTTGATTTTGCGGCAAGAGTTTATTTCCCTTAATGCAAACAATCAGACAAATAAACACAAATATTCATACACTATTCCACAAAATATTACATTTTACATAAAACTATAAAGCAGCTAAACAAAGGAAAAAAAAACATATATATACATACATAATAGTATACTTTTAGGCATGTATACTACAAAAAAAAAAGTAAAATTTGTAATAAAATATTAGTGTAAGCAAGCATGTGTTTAGTGTTTAAATTTAAAACATGATAATTTTGCACAAGTGTAGGTGTTTGTTATTATTGTTATTATTATGTTTTCTATATATGTATGTGTATGCAAGTAGTATATACAAATGTGTTAGTGTATGCACAGTAGACAATCATTATTTAAAGTTTATTTTAAAGGCTGTAAAAGGCATATGTTGCATTTTACTTTTACGTTTAAGAGAGAGTCTATATAAATAATTTTAAATTAGTAGTATGTACACACGACCATACATACATAGGTATGTATGTATGTATGCATATATATTTAGTTTACATTAAAGTAATGTTTGTCTATGACTGAGTCTGTGGCTGTGTGTTTGTTCTTTAATGCATATGTTAAATAATAATGTGTTTGTTGGCTTAAGTATATAAAACATGTGTCTAAAATTTAAAGTATATAAGATGAAATTTTGTATGTGTTAAACACAACAGCAACAAAAACAACTTTAAGTATTTAAAACGCAAAGTGTCCTTGAAAGTTTTTGGCATAGTTTTTAGTTGTATACACATATACATAACCTATACATACTTGTACATACATACATTTGTTAGTGCGGTGCGAGCGAGTAGGTATGTAGTACGTACATATGTATGTCTGTATGTCTGCAGCTAAACTTGAGTGTTTGTTTTTAGGTGTTTTTCTATGTACATATGTATCTTTAGAAATGCACGCACTTTTGCTTAGAAATTCATATCTTATAAGAGATACCACCACAAAATAACAGCAGCACTACCAGCAACAACAACGGCAAAAGCAACAAAAAAAAAATACACACTGATATAGAAAACAAACACATTTAAAATGTGGCTTTTTTGTGTTTTTACATTCTTGTTGTTGTTGGTGTTTTTTGTTTTTTGTATAATTTCTGTGCAGCTTTTATTGTTAAATGTAGACATTTAGGGTTGCTGCTAAAATGCTGTTGATTTTCTTTGTATTTTTAATAGTGCTGTACAAGAAAAACAACAAAAACAAATATAAAAATAATAATAATACTAAAAAAACAGCAGTCTTTGAACTTGACATGTTTGTTTTTATATACAAAAAACAAAACAAAAAGTCGTATATGTACGTACACACTGCAACAAATACATACATACATACATATGCATATTGTATTTCTACATACATATAAACGGAAGTTTTATATAAAAATGTAACAGGTTAATGATTTGACAAAATTTTCATTAAATTTCCACTGGCAAGAAAAACAACGATAACATCTTGAATCATATTAAATAATTTTCCATTGATTTTTATCTTTAAATGGGGTAAATAAAAACTCTGCCAGCTAACAGCCATGATATGACAAAATTTCAACAACAAAAATATCCTTAAATATCACAAATACATAATTTACTTTTTGCTTCTAAAGCAATTAACAATTAACCTTTTCTAAAAATCTAAAACACTAAAGAAAATGTTCAATAATTCTACAAAGTTTCCTCTTAACAAACTAGATATTTCAATAACATTTTTCGCATATGTATGAGTGTTACAGCAAGATAACAAACAAACAACGCTGAAACTATTATTAATAAGGGTTGTCAAACAGGGCTCCAATTGTATCTAATAAAAAAACAACTAAGCTATAATATTAATAATTATTATTGTCTCCATAAAGTATTTTTTGGGAGGCTGTTTGTAAAACTATTAAAATTATGCCTGTTTAACGCCGATAAATATGCTATAGTTATTGTAAAAAGTCACGACAATCATTTTCATAATTATCAAAGGTTAAAGATTTTAAAATCCTTTCAACATCAATTAGTTTTTGTTATGATATGTATATATTTGAAAGTTTTCATAGCACGTGTTCGTGTTGCTTTGTTTTAAACAATATTATCTACACAGCCTATTTTTAGGGGAATTTAGAGAAATCAAATTTTAAAAGCTTCATGCAACACACAGCAGGCGTGAGAAACTGAAATATATTAAATAAATAATAAACTCCTGCTGTGGCATTTTTGCTGTTGCTTTTTATAAAAGAACAAATATGTATGTACGAGTATACTCGTTTGTATTCTGGTGGCACGTGAGCTTTAAAACGAAAGGGAATTTTTAATGTCCACAAAAGTATATAAAAAATAATTGTACGTAATTTTTTCTAACTCTTTACATACCATAGAATTAAATCAAACTTGAAGTTATCTTAATTAATTTTAGCCAGATTACACTTTCCGACAGGATTTATTTTACCATATCTTGGGATTCTGATAGATTTTACTTTTATCTTCTTTTTATATTTCATTTCATTTGTGTTTGGATTTTTACAGTCAGAAACTGAAGGCAATTAAACATTTTTTTTTCACGCAAATATCACATTACGCATTTTTATTAACATGCAAAACTTATGAACAAATATTTATTTGTCCCACTTACAAATGTGTGCATTTTCTATTTTTATTGCACCAAAACTCTAAACGTGAGCTTATGAAATTAAAATACACACTTTCGATCAGAATAGTAATTTGTGAGATATGGCGTTAATTTTTTTTTTGTACAGGGAAATCGTAGAGTGCAAACCATACCAATTTTTAATATTATAAATATAGAAAATATAGTTGGCTTTCGAACTAAAATGTGAAATAAACAGACACATGATCACTGACAAGATGGTGTATCAGCTGCCGAAAGCAGCCTGTTTTTACATTCTAGTTTAGTACTCCTACATTTCTTTTGTTTTTTTTTTTTTTTTTGTAAGACAAGCTTCACTCCTTCAATTTATACTACTAATCCACTTTTTTATAAAATAATAGATGATTGTATCGGCTTTGTTTTTGGCAGGTGGTAATCAGATAAATTTCAGAAAAAAATTTATAAAACTAAAACTTCGCAATTTCGCATTGAATTGGTTTTTATTCCAAATTAAGTTTTAATTGGCCAAAGATTATAGCATTTTATTGAAAAATAATTGGATATTAAACAATATTCCAAGAAGGAATGAAAAACTCAATATTAATTAATTCCACTATACACGGCAGAATATAACAACACTGTTGATTCAGGTCACAACAATACATCATCAATACTGTTGTGAATTACCGTATTTATACTTTCTATACTTTGTTGCATGCAAGTCGCCATTTTTCAGTGAGAAAGACAGAGACGAAATATAAAATGTATACATTTCTATTTCAAAACTCTTAGACGGTGTTTACACTATGCAACTTTGTAGCATGCACTTTTTATTTTTCTCTTTCTCACTGAAAACTAAGAGAGTTGTATGCAATAACAAAATTCATATTGAAAATGCAGTCTTACTTAATATGAAAATTGTTTGCAACAAAGTTGCATATTGTAAATAAGATATACAGTGAAAGCACGATATTCGCGAATACCCATATCGCGACAGCTTAATTTTTAAAATTGCAAGTTCTATAATCGCGAAAGTTTACGAAAAACGGGTTCTATTGTCGCGACTTGTCTACAACCAAAAAAAGGAAATCCGTCTTTTTTTTTTTTTATAAGGTCCAGCACTCAGGGGATGACCCCTACGTATGCAGTGCATTGTGCCGGAACTCAGAGAGAGGGATAGAGTAGAGAAGATAGATGTGGAAAATTTAGAAGACTTAACTCTCTCACAACTCTCCTTTGCGCGTGATGTCAATTTTATTTTTTTAAAGCAGTGTTGAGGCGCCTCCGGTGTTAAGTAGACGCATTAATTAGCTTTGATAAGCTGTATTAGCAGGCATTTTATTAATTCTTTTACTTCACCGATGTTTCTGCAAACCGACGAAGGAGGGCGATGTTTTGTAAATTAGCTTGGAACAGCATCAATCGCTGTCGGAACAGTTTTTTAGTGACCAGTGCTATGCCTTCATCATTTAAATAGTCCGACAACAATTAATACAATGTCTCACTAATGTACATTAGAGGAATTAATGATGTTGATTGACTTGCTCTGGCGAGGGTTTGAACCCAGGCCCCAAGTCATTGTTTGCTTAGTAGTTAACGCGCTAACCACTTCAGCTAACACCACCCTGTATACTAACAGAACTGGACAATGATCTGGAATATTTAGATAACATTATCTTGTAAAGATATGAAGTGACTTCAGTGTTTATAGTTAAGTGCCAAGAAGAAAATTTTTTAATTTTTTAGTTTTTAAGAATTTTTTTAAGTAAAATATGCGAAAACAAAATTTGGGTTTTTTTTACCACTCCTTTGGTAAAATGAACCATACTGCATTGAAATTTATCTAAAACTTATCATTTTATACAAAAATAAGTATATATGAAAAGTAATATTATCAGGCTCAAGTTCAGTTTTATTGAATTAATGAAAATTCAAAATTACTAAGAGTTTTTTTATGTTGGAAAATATTATTATTTATATCCAATCAGTTTTTTAGCAGAACGTATCAGTACTGATTTCAAGGGCGCTACACCTCTCATCAGCGTTCAATTGTCCATCTTTACAATTTTCGTAAAGTGGATACTAATTGAGAAGAATATCAACTATTTAACCAGTTTTCAAGAGAAATAGAATATGAGAATTAATTTTTAATTCATTTTTTATTTTACCTTGAAACAGTGCTGGTTAGTACGAAAGATATTAGTAGTAAAGATGGACAATTGAACGCTGATGAGAGGTGTAGCGGCCTTGAAATCAGTACTGATACGTTCTGCTAAAAAACTGATTGGATATAAATAATAATATTTTCCAACACAAAAATACGTATTTAAATTCAATTGTTAAAAATTTAAAGTCAATTTCAAATCAATTTCAATTACATGAATAAAACCAAAACTTGGGAAAAGATTTCAATTAAAATATGTCTCGTTTTGTTTGGCAAATTTTTACCTAAATATTAATAGAGAGATAGAGCGAGAGAAAAGAATTTTTTATAGTTTTTTATGAATTTTGTTTGGCGCAAGTTTTACACTATCTCTGTGTTCTTTTCATTAGATATTGTGGAACATTGACGCTGAAAAAAAAATTGTAATACAATCGAAATTTAGTTCCGATCTTAATCGGCATATGTATGCAGCATTTATGTACGTATCTCTCTCAATACTTTATCTAAATAAACCCTTATTCCCTTGACCATTTGCATTACAAACTAAACTAAAAATTATCACTATGAACGCCTTTGACACCAACAAATTTTTTTTTCTTTTTATTTTCTATTTCAATTTACTACGAATACGAAATCTAACAAAACTCAAAAAGGAAACTCTAGAGATTAAAAAAAAAATAGATGCTGATTTAGACAAAATAAAAAAAAACATTCTAAATTAACCCCTATCTCATGCATGCTCTTTTAACAGTCCTATACAAAGTATGTTTCGTGCTACGCATTTTATTACCATGCAACAAGGATTGCTGCCGCGGCGTTATCTCTTGAAAAGATTTTGTTGGCGGCCATATTTAAAAACGAATTGAAAACCGGTTTAAGTGCTTAAAAAAATTTATTTGATTAACACCGTAATTTTTGTTAATCAAAAAAAAAAAAATGTTTCCATCAATTTTTTATTCTCTAGAAATCTCAATACTGGGTGTAATCAAGTTTGAGCTTTAAATCAATATATCAAAAATTTTTAGCTGGATTTTATTTTCTAATTTTTGTAGCAAGCAGCAGCAAACCGGTTAAGTTTTGTTGACCATAACTAAAGCATTTTGAAAATATTTCAGCAAAAAGAAAAAGTTATTAATTGATTGAAAAGGGGTGGGTTTTCTTTGTGCTGCACAAACTATGCGACAATTGTTATTTATTTATTTATTTCATTTTTTTTCTATAAATATCCTTTGATTTCGAAATTCCAAATAGTTTGTTGGTATGCAAATTTTTGCTTTTTTTCTGTTCTATCCATTTAATAATGTTTTATTTGATTAAATGACATCTGCTCAAAAGAAATTCATTTATGGAATTAAAAATAAAATCAGAAAAAAAGAATCATATATTTTTACCCAGACATGAGTTCGTTTTTTTTTTCTTTTAAAGAGTGATTTCCACACAACTTCGTTTGATTTAAAAATGATAAATTTTAAAGGGGGAATCATCTATTGGATTTTTTCGTTTTTTTTTTTTTGTAGTTCAGTTTAATTTTCCTTAAACATTAAATGTGTGACGTTTTGCTGCTTATTTAGGCTGCAAATTGAAAGATTTTTCCTTTTACATAATTTTCGTAATGAAAATGCTTTAAAGCATAAACTATTTGCGGCTCATTGCAAAGCACTAGACGTAATAAAAATTATGATCGTTAATATCACAAAATGGAAAATGACGAAAAAATTTCAATGAATTAAAAAAAAAAGAGAAAAAGATTGAACATCTTGTATGTTTTCTATATAAAGTACAAATTTATTGCTTGGATATTTTTTAAAATACGTACATATATTTCTTATGAAATACACCAAAAAGCTTTTGTTGTTTTGAATTTTTCACAAGTTTGACAAGATCATTTGTTTTCTGCTTTGTAAATATCTTCAAAACCCATCAATATCTCTTGTTAACGAAATTCCGTCTTTCTTTGCCTCTTAAAAAATACATTCATATTAAGCTAAAGACTTTTTAAATAGCTAATCATGTTTGAAATGTGTGATGGTTTTCTTTTTTTTTTTGGTTTGGTTTCAGCTACTTCAGCAACAACCACTTGATCACAAGAAAAAAAGAAATTATAACCAGAAAATTAAAGAAGACGAAAATATGTTTTTCAAGTAGTTTTTTTTCTTCTTCTTCTTCAAATACAAATATAAAGTTCGTTCCTTGACATGTATTGAAACCGAAATAAGACAAATGAAATTCTCAAGTGGTTGTGATGTATTCAGATTAAAAACAACAAATAATTATATTGATCTTATCAATAAAACCGAAATATTTCTTCAAGATTTTAAGAATATAATCTTCTGTTTTCTCTATATACTCGTATGTGTGTGTTTTGTAGGAGTTTTGAAATTATTGAAAATTATTTATTTCAATGTGTTTAAATTGTAGGTCAATCTGGTGTTTAAGCAGTTTTCATAATTACACGAAATTATTCTCCCATATTACTTAACAGCTTCTTAGAAATCAAATGCAGATAATTGCATTTATTCTACACTATAAAGGGCACTAAAATGCTTGACATCAACACAGTACATTTCACTGAAATTTTTTAAAAGAGCAGTAAATCAATTTGGAAAAACTACTTTTCGCAGTATATATTTTATTCAATAAATAAAAATAATTAATAATCATTTCCATCATCTGAATCATTTCCATCAAATTCAGCCTTTGTTGTTGTTTTGTATTTGTCGTTTGAAGCAATTTGAATAAGCAATGCCGGCTTCGTTTTGAGGTAATTGTAGAAATCAACGCATTTGTACTTCAAATTACATTTGACGGTCAGAATCGCCTTCGATGTTTGCACATCTAATCGGGTTTTGTCTGACGTCCAAGTTTTGTTCACTGCAGAGAAGATTCGTTCCACTGATGCTGAAGTTCCTGGCAAACATAATATATGAATATATCAACGACCGTGGCCATTTCTTTGAATTCGCAATCGGCGTTATTGAGATGAATAAATATCTCCACCCACCGATCCACAATCGAAACATTATCGAGGAGAATGCTTATTTTTGAAGGAAACAATATTATTGCATGAATTCGCTGTTCGCCGTTTTTATTTCTATTATGTATCGAAAAACAGTATTTTGAGGGAGAAACGCAGTACGCAGTTTTTGATGTCGAAAAACAGTATAATCGGGTCTGTTCTAGAATCCGAATTCACTCGAAAGTGGATTACTTTAGCATTTTTGGTGTTCTGCAATTCAGATCCACATATTTTTATTAATAAAAACATGTGGATGTGAATTGCAGAACACCAAAAATGCTAAAGTAATTCACTCGAAAGTGAATTCGGATTCTAGAACAGACCCGAATACTGCGAAAAACAGTATAGATACGAGCATTAAGCATACCCAATATCCTAATTGTTGGATTTTTCATCAAGCGTCGTCGGTGTTACTCATACAAACAAATTTCCACTGATACAACTTAATATGCTTGATGTGATTTTGACGAATGTATAGTGCTCTTAAGAGATATGACACAGTGATATGAGCACAATTTTTTATTTTGTTAGTAGGTAACTGCCTAGGCTTCGCATGGAAGCTATTTACTAATGAAAATAGTCAAACAATAGTATTTTGTATTGAAATGTTACAAATTAAAACACAAAATATTACAAACTTTCACCTAAAAATTCTCCAACCCATCTCGCCAATTATCTGCTTGACTGCGCACATTCTGTAAAATTAATTTATTTTTTTTTTTGAAAGGTCGCCTTCTTCTCGCTCTTAATTCAACAGCTTTTCGCTTGATTACTCACATTATTTTGAAAGCACCCTACACCAAATTTGAGGCCCGTAAGAATTACAGCTCTCTAGATATGGTATAACATAATTTTTTTTTGCATGGGCAATGTCACTATCTCCACTCCTGTCCCGCCTTTTTTTCCAAAATTCCTAAATTTTTGTAATTGTTCCCCAATTGTGGGAGTTAATACTTAATCCCATAATGTATTATAACAGGATT
Organism: Lypha dubia; assembly: GCA_947311025.1. Classification (NCBI taxonomy): domain Eukaryota; kingdom Metazoa; phylum Arthropoda; class Insecta; order Diptera; family Tachinidae; genus Lypha; species Lypha dubia. The sequence goes on along the minus strand of OX371262.1, from coordinate 2,387,561 downwards.
CACAAAAACAATTTACATGAAACCTTAGATCCTTCACAAAAATTTGTATCTTCACATCATTTTGCAACCGAATCAATAGTTTAGAAGATTTCTTAGCCATTGCATTTCAGCATTAGACACCAGTGTGGTTTAATGGAAATTACATACGAGAATTATCAAAAAAAAAAAAAACTAATATATAAAAATCTCGTGTCACGATGTTTGTTATCGAACTCGTCCGAAACGACTCGACCGATTTTAATGAAATTTTGTACGCATATTTGGTAGGTATGACATTAGGTTTTAAAGTATATTTTAAACCGCTAGGGACACGAGGAGGAGAGGGAGGGGAAATTTCCTGTATTTACTAAACTATTAACCCAATTCGTATTTCAAACAGAACAAAATTATTTATGTTGTTTAAAAACAGATGGTGCTACGTCCGCCTATCAAAATTGGAAAAATGGGTTGATGAGTGGGGAGAATGGTTCCCCCATATAAAAGAATAGCTTTTGGGCGAAGCCGGGGCAATCATCTAGTATATATGTATATAAAATTCGTTATAATGACGAAGTAAAAACAGCAAATTGTTGTAATAAATTTTTTTAATTACACAGTTCAACGGGAAAAAATTTACGCGGTTCCGCCCGATTGATTCAGGTCGGTAAAAAAATATGCGTGTGTCGACGTAGAAATATTATTTTAAAATTGGTTAGTTTCCCAGCCGTGTATGGTACATAATATTAATTGTAATTTGAAAAATATGGTGAAAAGAAAATTTATATTTTAAATTTTTACAGCAGACTTCGTTCGATAGGCATTCAAAAAAAAAACTATTTCATCAGACATAAAACGCGATTTTAAGTGAAGTTTATTTAAACTTCTCGTAGAAAGAGACCAATAAGACCCGTACAGCAAAGAGCAAGAGGGTTAGTGTTTTACAAAATTGTTCCTGAGAGTTAAAATGTTTTACGAAAATGTTCCTGGTAGGGTTTTACAGAAAAGCCTTGAACACTGTTTAATAACAAAAATGTATGGATTAATTTCTAAAAAAAAGCCTTAAGAAAGTGGTACGTTTGAATATAATCTTAAGCTGGATTCGTGTTTCATGTAAAGCCATACAAATTAACATAAAAATTATAATAGTTTTTTTTTTAAGTTTAATGACTAAAGCTAGAATGCATCATGTGATATGTTTCCAATATCTGCTATAAATTTAAGTTCTTATGTGAAATCGTTTTATATTAAATAATAAATAAAAATAAATAAATTTCAATAAAACGTTCTCTATACACTTGTATCTACAGGTTCATATAGACGAATATATATACAAACAATACAATTCATTTTGCTTAACATATTTGAAAAATTCTCATAAAAATCTATAAAAATAAATAAAATTGAATTGTATAATAAATATTCTAAAAACAAAGTATAATAAATTAACAAAACAAAACTCAAATTGTATACAAGAACAAGACCAAGACCAAGAAATAAAATAAAAACTAAAGAAATATTTATTTTTATACAGAATATTGTGTTCATTTATTTTTCTTTTATTATTTGAAACGATCATAACGATCTGTCATTTCGATTTATAATCAAATACCGAATGGCAAACAAGATCATCAGCCAATAGATAGATACAACAATCTAATAGATATTTCGTTATTAAGAGAGCAGCAGCTAAAAGAAAAAGGCTTGTTTGTGGTTTTGATATTTAGACGACGGACGGCGGACGACGACAACGACAGACAAAATGGAAAATAACTACAAACACAAAAGTAGCAAGATATACCGAAAAAGAAATATATATCGAAAATATGTCTTTGGATGATGGCACGTCAGCTGCATATTAAATTTAAAATAACCGACTAAACACAGGCAAGAAATAGAAGAAGAAGAACAACAACAGCAACAATATTTATTTTAAATGGTTTTCTATGCTACAAACTTTTTATAATTTGAAAAGAAAATGCCGTGTAAAATTTTTACGTACACACAAAACAAATCAATCGTGTTATGTTATGTTATAAATGAGGGGGGGAATTGAGGTGGTTGCAGCAGTTGTAGCGGTGGTGTTAGAGAGCTAAAGCGAGGGGCCCAAGGAAAGGATTGGTTACAAGCCGCGCGTATTATTATAAGATGTGGAAAACAACCAACAATGCAATTGTTTTAGTTTTTATTGTCATATTGATGTTAATGTCATGTCTTGTGAATTAGTTCACAAAAATATAAAAAAATATAAAAAATATAAACAAAAACAACGCAAAAAACCATATAAGCATTGTTTATGAAGGTCTTGTTTTAGATTCGTACTAAGAATTATATCTGCATAAAATCAAATAATTTAAGACTTAAATGTGTGTGCTACTAATTTTAGTCGAAACTATAAATTAAATTTATATTAAATTTATTTATTATTATAATGTGATTTTTTTTAAAAAATTTATTAAATATTCTCAGTATTATTTTGTAAAAATTTTGAATTTCTAACGGGTAGAGAACGGGTGGGTTATGCCAGCCAGCCCATCTGGTCACTATACCTTCAATTATATTTTTGAACACATCAATTTATATTCTCAACTTTATATGTTTATAAAAACACTCTCAAAGAACAAACAAGAATTACTATACAAACACCAACATTAAAAAGCCACTGAAACCAAAACTACAGCAAACAAAAAAAAAATTGTTTACAAATGTTTTATAAAATCTTTAAAAAAACTGTATTATTGATGATTCAGTTTAAGCTTTAAACTTTAAAGTCAATCAAGATCCACACAAAAACATAAATGTGAAAATAAGGCCAAGTTCGTATCCAAAAATTTTCGGCCGTAAAAAGTATTGAGATCAAAATGAGGACCAAGTTCTTGATAGGTACAATTCCATCTCATTTCTAGGCAATCTGTGGGGAGACCTTCTGTTTCAGGTTCCATTATATTACGATCAGGGGAGCAAAGTTATGAGGGGGTAAAAACAGCTCGAATGGTTTCGTGTAAATATACACACTGTGTGGCCAAACTTGGCGTGGCGCACTACCGTGCGCATAGATTTTACATTTGTCAAAAGCTTTTAATTCTATCTGCCACACTACTATGATAAATAAACTGAAGGACCAATTTAACTTTTCGAGTTCTGCATGTAGGCTAATTTTTTCATATCTGGTGGGTAGATCGCAGTTTGTCGAATTTAAGGGAGCTAGGTCTGACTTAATGCCTCTTCACTCTGGTGTTCCCCAGGGCTATGTTCTGGGTCCCCTTCTCTTTATTCTATACATCAATGACCTGTACCTTCATACGAACCTCGCTGTGTGCAAGACATTCTTGTTTGCTGATGATATTTTCTTGTTATTTAGTGGATATCATAGATCATGTGAGTTTCTGCAGCAAAATGTGAATAACTGTCTGGAACGACAAATAACTCTCTTAAAATTAATCCTTGTAAAACCAAAGAGGTCATGTTTGGACCTTACGGCAATTTGTCTCGTGCATTTAGCTTCCTTCTTGGTAGTGTTGAAATAGAATGTATTCCTCGGCACAAATGCCTAGGTGTTGTGATCGATGGTGATCTCTCCTTTAGGAATCATATTGACCTTGTATCTGGTAGAGTGTGGGGTGCGCTACGTAGGCTTTACTCTACCAATATGTTTTTAGCTTTTCATATTAGGCTTAGGTTAGCCCATGCTCTTCTGTCTCTTCGGTTGAATTGTTTAATAAGTTAATACGCATTGTTAACATGATAGTAAGGTTTGTGTATAATGTTAGGCGGTTTGACCATATATCATCCTATGTTCACGACTTTTTGAGTTGTACGTTTAGTAACTTTGTTAAGTATCGGTGCCTTGTATTATTCCATAGGGTGGCGCGTAGTGGTGTTCCCTCTTCCTTGTGTGACAGATTTGTCTTCTAGCGGTCGTCCAGGAACCCGCAATTCCGACGATTTTTAGGTCGTTTTTTGAGAGATCTTATGTAGTAAGGATTGCTCGGTGCTGGAATTATTTACCCTATGATCTCCGGATTTTTTCCCACTCCAACAACGTTTTGCGCCTCAAACTAATGGAATATTTTTTTTCTAGCTTTGATGAATGAACATTTCTTATACCTTCTATTTCTTCTCTATAATGGATACAACCTTCGTGTCACTAATCTACCCTTCGTTTTCGTTTGAATTGTTACTGATGGGACCATATTACCTTGTACTTTTACTAATATTTTTTAAAAACTTTTTCTTTGAAGGCTTGGGAGCCTACTAAGCTCTGTGATTGTAAATTTATTATTGTTATTTATACTTTATTGTTGAGCAAATTAGAAGTAAGAACTCGGGATTTTTTTATTAATATGTAATACATATTTATATGTTTGGCCTAAAAGGCTTTGTATTTCTCTTATTATTAAATTTGCGAATTTTAACAAATTTTAATAATTATAAGCAGTTCGTAGTAATTAAAAAAAAAAAATATCTGACTGGCTCACGATGTCGATCGCTTGATTTTTAGACGTAAAAAATCTAGCTAGCGTTCCACTAATGACCAATTTTATTTAACTTATTATTTGTTTACTGGAAGATAAGCTAAACAAATAAATAAAATGGATGGTTTGAAGGTCACAAATCATTTGCTTTTCGTTGACAATTTCAGCATTATCGATCGGTTGACATCGTGAGCCAGGCAGTATATTGAAAAATTATCAAATTGCAAAGGAGTAGCAGGAAGATGTTTCTAATTTTATAATGACACTAATTTTTTAAAGGTTAGCATAGGCAGGCTGCTACTTCGCACTTGGGACCTGGTCAGGTCCCTTTGTGATACCTGCAGGTGAAAAAGTGTTAGCAAATAAGAAAGAAATAAGAAGGAGAAGGTTAGTGTAAAAAGACAAAGTTGAAGAATGGCTGTTGCCACATGCATGGTGAAGGAGTTAATTTTGGCGATTCTGACCTACGGCAGCTCAGACAAGCTGACGAAAGACGATCGGTCCATAATTTCTATTGTGGGTTCTTCAGAGAAGGACAGAAAGAGTAGAAAATGGAAGTTTAATTCCTCCTCATTTAGGCAGCTTCTATAAAATTCATGGACATTAGTCCCGTTTACTTTGCATGTTTGCCCAAATTGCAATGAGCCCTGGGGGCAAATTACGGCATTCGATATCGATCGAAATTTACACTTAAATTTGTATTGAAATTTCGATCGATATCGACTGCCGTAATTTGGGCCCTGATCACTGCAACAAGGTCTTAAAGGAGCGTCTTCGGAAAAGTTAAGAGGCTCCTGGTAGGAATTATGTCAAGTATAGGCCAAGTAAGAGAATTAGGCGCTCTGTATTGTAGCGTGTAATTGATATTGAAAATTCAACACTTTTTGACCTTTTTATTTTAGAGTTGAAGGCCTGAACTTCGTATAGTGTGTTAGTGTGTGCGTTTCTACATCTGATTACTAATAGTTTTTTTTTTTTTAATTTATATCATTAAAATCAATCAATTTTGCCAGTAAATGTTGTTTTTTTTTCTTTGTCATCTGTTTTAGTCATATCGCTAATATTGAAAACAACATGTCAAAACTTATTAATCATTTAAATATACATATGTCGTTGTGTATGTATGCATGCATACGAGTATATATTTCCAATTATTTTTAATATTTAAAAAGATCCCCCACCCGCCCCACCATCACCAGGCTATGCCACAAGATATTTTTCGTAATGAAATTAACATTTTAATATGATCAATAAACATAAAAATTTATTGATGAAATTTTCACACCCCAAAAATGAGAATAAAGAGTAGAAAAAAAAAATAAATATTAACGAAAAACTCGTAAAAACAACATTCGATAAACTAAAATGTCCATAAAAAATTTGGGACAATTTTTTAAGATTTTTTACACAAAAAATAAAACCAACAAACAAACGAAAAAATATCAACAAAATTAAAAGCCATTTAAAATTGATCACAGAAGATCATGAACTTTTATTAAGAAACAAAGAATGAAAAAAAAAGAAATAAATTTAATAAGAAAAAAAATCATACGCCTGAAATTGAACGAAATAGAAACACTCCCCCACATGGTTTGATTATTAGCAATTCACACAAATCGAACATAAATTAATAATTTTTTTATTTCGATGGAATATACAAAATGTGGGGTTTTTTAATTTCCGTGCTGACAAATTAATTTAATGTAATTAACCACAAATGAACTACTGCGTCTAAATATAACACAGAAGCTTTAAGTTAGAAATTGAAGCTTTCAATTTTATTTGATGTCAGTCACTCAGTCAGTCAGTCAGTCAGAACGTGAGTGAGTGTGTGAAAAACGATTTTTATGAGGGCGTTCGATTGGTTTATTAATATTTTATTTAAATAATTTATAAAAAATTATTTCTCTTCCTCTATGGTTTTAGAGCGAGACAAATTAAAACCTTTAAAATTCTGGTCTAGACCTCTTAATAGAAAATATCGAATAAATAAAAACAATAAGTGATCATTCATTATTAGTAGCGTAGCTTTTAATTTCCATAAATTACTTGTAATTTTATAGTATTTTTATTTTTGTTTCAATAGTTATTTAAGTCTTAATAATGTAGTTTGTATTGATTGATACTCTACAAATATACTCTGCAAACAGTGTCAAGCAAAACAATTTAAAAACCCCAAAACACTTTGCGGTTTTATGCATAAATAATTTTTAGAAATATAACATATAAAATTATTTACCAATCTGTTATATGAATCTGTATATTCTCCTATTTAAACTCAAATTAGTAGTAAAATCTTATTTTGAGATGGTAAAAATTTAAAAATTAATGAAATAGTTAAGATGCGAGGTGTATATCTCTTCTATCACCAAACAAACCCAACTTAATCTTCCTTCGTTTTTTTCCTACTAATTTTTTTTTCGTCGAAACAATAACCTGCCTGCCTACCTTTTTCCTTAGCCACTGTACACAGAAAACAAATTTACTTTAAATGTATTTTGTTTTTACACTGCTTTTGGAATATTAATTGTGTTCGAAATGTTTTTGGCATGTTAACAAGAAAACTGTTAATACGAAAAAATAAAACAACATTAAATTGGATGAAAGCAAAAAAAAAAAAAAAAAAAAAAAATCCAATAATATTAATAATAATATCTTGGCGGCGAAAAAAAAAGAAAACAATAACGAAAAAAAAATTAAATAAAATTTGTAAAGTGAATCATCATTTAAAATGGAGCACAAAATTCAAAATAATCAAAAAAAAAAAGCAACATTAATGCAAATCTAAATGAAAAAGCAGCAAAATTAATAAAGATTTAAATAAAATATATAAATGACACTCAATGTTAAAAAATGTTGAAAACAAAAAACAGACTAGGCACAGTGAAAGAAATAAACTAATAAGCAATGGTCGTAATGTGTCCGTGGCCCACACATTTAACTAAAAGACTACGCTATTTGTCAAAAATATTGGATTATTCGGAAATAAAGCAATTTTGAAACTACGATTCTGCTTCTGAATGCATGAATTAAAATTTATCGAAGAAACTTTCCTCATTTCCCCAAAAAAAGTAGCATCTTTTCTATTTGCAGAAAGTACACCGTATAACGACACAAAAGGTACCAAAAGTATCAATTTGTCGCGTTTTTAAAGTACTTTATATTTTAATCTGGGGCAAATACTATCCGTCTACCGAATTTCATCTAAATACATTAATAGTGTTTTCTTTTCTACAAAAAAATTGTACATCTCCAAGCAGAAAATGTACTTTGGTGTTTGTTTCTTAAAAATGATTTGCTCTCTAAAAGGGCAGTGTGTTTGATTCTAAAAGAAACGCCCTCACTAGTGGTGGAAGGCATTACACTTTATGCCTCGTAAAAATCGACAGTGTTGATAGTGCCCTGTAAAACTTAGCTGTCAGCTGTTAAAAAGAGGGCATTCCGCTTTCTCATAATTTGTGTTTTGTTCTAGTGAAATAACAAGCTGTATTATTACAGGGTTGCCAAGACATTTTATATATGTACCATTCAACAAGGTGCCATTTTGTGTGTAGAAAAGAAAACACAATAAGAGAATTTTATCAAGAGTAAAAGTACCAAAAATAAAATAAACGAAAAGTAAAAAGCACCAAAACTGAAAAAGTACCATAAATAAAATCGAACTAAACGTACCAATTTTTTTTTATTCCGCCCCCAGGAACTATGTTAATTAATAAAAAAAATATACAATATTATCACAAAAATAAAAGTACCGAAAACTACCAATTTGTCCCTCTTTTAACTCTTTCAACGTACCGTATATTTTAATCTGGGTCACATACTAGCCGTTTACCAAATTTCATACAAATCGATTAAAAGAAGTTCTCAAGACATAAAGTACCAGAAGTAAAACAGTGCCAAAAGTAAAGGAGTACCAAAGTACATGTTTTCTTTTCATTTTAGACCCCCAAAAACTATGTTTATTTTGAAAAAATTTAAACAATATTATCACAAAAATAAAAGTACCGAAAACTACCAATTTGCTCCTTTTTTACCTCTTAAAATATTATCAGTCTGCAATTTTTTTCGTTAAAATTTTTATATAAATTGTTGGTTGAAAATTTCCACAAAATCGAATTCTTTACTTAATTTTCATATTTTCCAAACAATTTACAATTTAATTTCTTAGATTTTGCGCTTGGTTTTCTTTGTTTATGTTCTAGCATTGTTTTTTGAATTATGTATATCATTTCACCATAAAAAAAACCAATACAAATCGCTGCTGAGATCAGCATTTAATTTTCTGTTAAAATTCAGTTCCGTATTTTGCAAAAATTTCTTGCAAGTCCAACAATAAACTTGACCCAAATTTTTAAGTGGAATAATAAAATAAGAAATGAATTACAAAATTGTAATTTATTTATTACATATTGATCGTTTAGTTGACAAAGCAAAATAGCAGCTGGTTGGTTTGTGTGATTTTTAAACTTGGTCTAATTACTTGACCAACATATTGAAATAAATTCTCGGTAATTATGATGAAAGACATAAACAATAACAGCAACAACATCAACAAAAAATAATAAAAACAAAAAAAAAAAACTGTATAACTAATGATAATTTATTTTTAATTTCTTTAACAAAAAGAAAAAAGCACAGAAAAGAAGACAACCTCAACGAAAATTCTGAAGAAAATCAAAAACTTTTGTATATAATTTATTAGTATTGATCATTTGCTTTTCGGCCAATACATATATATATTCTGCATGCATCTTGAAACTCATTAAAGACGTCATCAACATCATCGTCGTCGTCGTCATTCAAATCATCATTATCATCATCAACGGCAGGCCAAATATATCACAGAAAAATTTTGCACTGAAGTTTATGAATAAATATTTTGCAACCTGCACGCACTTAACATTATAAACATGGCTAAAACTTAAATAAAAATGTACAACAATAAAATGAAAGAAACACAAATGAACTCACACATACATATGTATAGAAGGAACATACACAAACTTATACATTTAACCATTTGACCAAAAAGGGGTGTGTACAAAATGATATTTTATTCAATATCCTACACACGCAGCAACGATTTGTCCTTTTCACAGAATGTAGCCATACATCGCATCCATCCATCCATTCAGGCATTTATCCATCTACATATATACTGTTCAAGTGTATCTTTAAAATATATAGGAACAATAACAACAACAACAAAACAATTCAAGTAAAACAATCCTCAAACTACAAATACGATTGATGAGTCTGAGAAATATTTGAAGCCATACTCTCAGATCTTTATTCGACATTTGTATGAATTTTATATTTTATTTCGTTGTTGTTATTTTGTGCGTTTTTTTTTTGTTTTTTGATGTATTTGCGTTTTAAATGTGAAAACCTAAAATTAAAAACTCATAAGATATCGACTGATATATTGAGCTGCCGCTTGCTTCAATGTTATAAAATGCTTTTGGCCGGCTAATGTACCATCATCTACCCCGTACAGAATTGTATTTTCCGTTAGCGGCCTGTACTTGTTCTTTTCTTCTGCTTCTTCAATTTTTTGTGTTTTTTTTTTTTTGGTAACAGAAATAAATGATCTTCCAAAAAACAAAAAAAAAAAAGTATTTTTTATTCGTATATTTTTTCTTATGGAAAATCAAAAGGCAATTAGTCGGTTATTAAGTTGTAGAAAAAAAAGCGTTTCAAGTCTACCAGAATTTCCTATACTTTTTCAAGAACAATTGTTAAAAAACAATATTGTGTAATTGATGTGTAATTAATACTTTTCTTTGTTAATATTTTTTTTTTCTTTTTCTGATGTGATTCTTGTATCTAAAAAGCTTTTAAGCCTTGGCTATTAGTTTAACTATCTTGAGAAATAAACAATAGAATTCGAATTATTTAAGTTTTAAAGTTCTTCAATATTTTTCCCTTTAAATTGCTGTTAATTTCCTGTGTTAATAACACTTTGACTTTAATGTTGTCCTCTACCAAAAAAAAAACACTGTTTTTTAAGCTGAGGTCAAACAACTTTAAGCTTTAATAGCTTTCAATAAAGAGTTATTAGACTTAATGCTTTAAAATAATGTGCGTTTGCAAGAATATAACAAATGGCGAATAAATGTCAGAAAAAAATTTCTAAGCTCATAACAATCAGCCTGCTGAACAAAATTTTTTAACCACACTTTAAGATCAATGCAGAAAGATTTTAATAAATTAATTATAATTCATCTAATTCAGCTTGCTGAATGGTATTTAAATTGAAAATTTATTAATAAAATATTACTCGAACGACAAAATTGACGATTCTTACTATATTCAGCTGCTTAAGTAAAATGTGATGTGGTTTCTAATGCGAATATTAAAACTACAGTATTTTCTATTAGAAAATTGTCAAAATTCTTCGCATTTCGCTACTTAAAATTAGTAAAGCGTACGATTATTTTATATGTTTTAATTAAAGTATTTCTCCATTCCAAATTCAGCTGGCTGAATAAGACATTTATATGACCAAAATTAATCGATTTCTATAATTTAGCAGCTGGATTGAGGTTGAATAAATTGTTATTAAAAATTTTCTTAAAAAATTCTCTTTTAACAAATTCAGCTAAATGAACTAAAAATTAATTATTGGATTTCGATAGCGTTGTCTACATTGCATTTATCTCTAAATCTGGCAGCATTATAGCACTTAGAACCCTTTTACTTTATTTTACTTTGAAAAGTCTAAATTCGGCTGGGTGAAAGCCAGAGAATAGAATAATTCTTTTCGTGATCAAGTTTTAATTCAGCTGCGAGAGAAACAAAGAAAGCAATATAAGTTTCTCTGTCTCCCTCCCAGATGGCTTACAACATAATTACGGGAAATTTGACGTACATATGTAAACCAGGTATTTTAAATTATGAATAAAAAAAATTTTGTAGCCCAAGAAAAGTATTCTATTTTTAAAACATTCTATATAGAAACATACAAATATTAATGCACATACATACATATGTGTTACATAGTTACATATGTATGTACTCGTATTTGATGATTTTTTTCAAAAGAAAATTAATTAGTTTCCATGTGATTATTCCGAATTTGTTTGGATTTTAATCCAAAGAAATTATGTAGGTTAAGGTTCATAGCGTTGTCTCCTGCAACAAATTAGACATGATGAATATGATCATTCAAGAGATCCATCAAAAAACATCTAAAAACATTCCCTGATCATAATGGATCGTGTGTGTAATTCGTTTAAAATTATGTTACGAACCATAACGACTTAAAATTTATTAAATTTGGTAAAATTTAGTTTAAGATTATAATTCAGCTGGCTGAGTAAAAAGAAAACATGAAATTAAATTACCGGAAAATTGCGTTTTTTTTTTCATATAATTTTTCGCCATTTGCTATTTTCAGTTAGCTGAATTGAACTCAAATTCAATATCTACAGCAAAAATTATAAATTCAGCTGGCTGAATACAAAAATATTACAGAAATTATTAATATTTTGCAATCTGAATTAGTGTTAAATGAAATACCATCAAATTTTGCTACTTCCAAGTAATAATTTTGAAAACTACAGAATTTCGCAGCTTCTTTTCAAATCGCCAAATAAACTGAACGGCAATTTTGTAAAGCGAATTTTACCAAAAAAGTTGCATTCAATATTTCAACTAATTAATACTATTTTTGTTACAAATCTCTTAGAATAATCTTTTGAAACTGGATTTTTTTCCTCAATAAAATTTTTTATGTTCAGTTTTTCTTTCACCTTTTTTTCTTGTAGGGAACACACAAAAGGGCATATATGGCGAAATTGGATAGAAGCCAAAATGTCTAGGAAAAATACAAAAAACACACAACTGGGGAAAATAAAAAAGATGATAATATTTTCCAAAACATAATGAAGAAGAAAAAAGAAAAATATCTAAATACCAGTCTAGACAAAAAAAATTGTAAGTTACAGAAAAAAAATTTCAGTTTTTTTCTTTGCAGAAAAGTAATGATTTATAATGAATTCAAAGCCAATAGATTAATAAGTTTCAATGTAATGACATCATTAAATATTAATAATAATAAAAATTTTTGCGTTCTTGTTTTTTTCCAAAGATTATTTGCTCATAATTAATATTTAATACTAATTAATCAATCACATGATGTGAGAATATAAAATATATTTTTCCATTATTACACTTTAAAACAAAAATCAATTGTAAATTAATAATGCTGCAAAACATGATAATATTTCAAATAAATATTTGTTTTCCCTAACAATACTTCAATCAAAGTAATTTTCAATAATTTAATTGATTTAAAAACAAAAACTTAAACACACAACATGAAGTATAAATCAAACAAACAAAAAAAAAGCGAATTAATTTTGTTCAAAATAAAATCAAACACGCAAAACTAATTTGTTACGAAGTTTTATAAGTTTTAAAATTATTTAAAAAAAGTTTAACACAAGATTTAAAATGATAACAGTTTGGTGGCAAATAGAAAGCAATAAGTTTAGCTAAAGTTAGCTTTAAAAATTGTAAAGCTTTTTTAGAAGGCGTTTAGAGAAATATTAGTTAGAAAAGCACTTTTGAAAAGCTTTTTTAGATCAACAATATATCGCCGATAATAAGTTTAGTTGCAATATCATTTAGGAAAGTACGTATTGATAAATAATGGTTTAAGTTTGTTAAGAAATATAGCGTGCTTTTAGGAAGCAGCTTTGTAAGGGTTAGAAGGATTAGATCTGCCTACAAACCTGCTTAAGGCAGAAACGATCTCGACAATTATAGAGTTAAAAGACCTAAAATTTTAATCAGAATTTTTTTGCGAGCATTTTGAAAGCATTCGCAATAAAAAATACTTCCTTGTAACCACAAAATTTAAGAGAGTTTATTCGTTTGAAAAACCGAAAACATTTCTTATCGAAAGCATGTTTTCTTTTTTTTTAATTTTTCTACAATTCTCGCAAAAAGTTTTGCTGGGTTATACCTCAACCATCTAATGGAATGCATTCTATAACTTCAAATCTATTTGTTTCATTTTTCAATTTTTTCTAGTTTTATTTGAAGTCATTAGCAATTTTTGTGTTCGAAAATTCCCAGAATTTGAAATAAATTCTTGAGAATTTAGTTAAACAAAATATTGATTTGCAAAACAGCAGAGAGTGGAAAAAGATTTGCATTTTGTGCAAGATATTTTTGCATAATAGATGAGTTTTTTTTTCTCAATCTCAAGCCCACTAAAAGAAATAAAATAGGATTGAATTTCAAACAAGCGTTAAGCAGAAATCAAAAATAAATTAAATTTGTTGTCTATTGGCACAAACAAACACACACACAAACAAAAACGGTTTCGAATGAGAAACACTTGAAATGAAATAATCTTTTGCCGACGGCAAATAAATATTTAACGCCAAATAAAATTGTTTAAAAGAAATCTATGAAAGTGCAGTTAAAAATGGGTTGTTGGAACAAATTAATAAAAGAAAAAAATACTTCTAGGAATCATTGATGAACAACAACAAGAATAACATGACATGGAAAAAACTATAATCGCTATCGCTATTTTTGATGTTTTTTGTATTGTCAATTTGAATAGATGTCTTTCTTAAAGAACCAAAAGTAATTTTTAAAAGTATTTTAGTTTTTCTTTAGTGTTTTCCTATTCCTTTAAATTTTAAAGTTTAAAATAATGAAACTTCAAGATATGTACGTCCATCTCTTGTCTTTTCTTTATTAAACCACCATCGATTTCTATGTGAATATTTTTTTTTCATATTTCAAAAATACATAGTTTTCTTGTGTTGTGGTGTCTTTCATTTTGTGTTTGATTAAATGTTATGCCTTAATGCCTTTTTTGTTATGGCCACTAGCTGCTCATTAACTTGTGCAATTAGTGGAACCTCCACCACCAAAAAATTGCATCTAAAACACTTGGCACCGAAGCTCTATAATTTTCTTAAAGATTAATTAAAAAAAAAAGAAAAAAAAATAACAATAAAAATTTCAAATTTCAAATCAATGAAAAATTTATAATTTGAGGAAAAAAAAAACACTATTTCTTTCATGTTAAAAGTTTGCAAAAATTTAACAAATTTAGAATAATTAAGGTTGAAAAAATATTGTATAGGGCCTAAAAGTAGGCAGCATTTAAAAATAGTCTTCCTATAAAATGAAACACTTTTCAAACTATAATTTTCAATGGATATAAAATTACTAATAAGTTCTAATTTGAATTATAAATTATTGATCTAATATTTGTTAAAAAAAATTTAAAGAGAAAAAACCTTAAGATAGGCAACATAAAAATGTAATTTTAAACCGATATTAAATAAATTGAAACAGATTGTTTGGTTAGTTGCAGCTGGAGAAATTGAATACTTTTGAAACCGATAGGCGAAGGCGATGTGAGGCAGATCAAGAACAATGCCAGCCTGATGTATAAATTTGCCATAAAGTTTATTTCAATGTTAAAAAAATAAAAAATTCCAACTTTTATTAGATATCAACATTTAGAGGTTTTACTAATTTAAGAATTGTATTCTGACTATTTTTTCGATCTACTTGCGTGTGTTCAATGCGAGGCCAGCAATTGTAGAACATTTTTAGTTTTCCACAATAACAACGTAAAACCATATTTTTTTTAAATTTTTTCATGATAAAATTGCTTAAGACAGCATACATAAGTGACATTTTCTATGTAAATATCAAATATAAAAACGTATATTTTTCGAAATCGTTAAACGCCTAAAAGTATATAAAATTAAGAAAAAATATATTTTTTTCGATTTAATATAATGCTTTCTCCTAAATGTTAACAATGTCAATCAATTTCTTTAAATGTTTTGTCATTGTTGTATCGCATGAATTTATCGAAAAATTTATAAAGTTTATATTTATTAGTGTTTTGCTACATAAAATTTGTTTAACTAATGTTTAAATTAAACTAAGTATTTACGAAATTGCTAATAAGCAATATGAAATTTTAATAAAACTTTAGTGTGAAAAATCAGATTGAAATTAAATTTTAAGTAAAAAAATTAACCGCAAATTACGTAAAATTATACTAATAACAAGGAAATTTTAAAGAATGACGCAAATAAATGAACACATACATATGTATCTAGTGTTGGGAAATATCGCTATCATAGAACTTCTCGTATTTAATTTTCATTGCTAATTGATACCTGATTTTAAAATAAACAGTTACAAACTACTTAGCAGTGAAAAGCATATAAGCAGGTATAGTGGCCTCTAAAAAGCACTCTTTTCTGAATAACAATAAGCATTTTTATTAAATTTTCATATCTTTGCAAAATTATTTATTTCAATTTCAATTATTGTTAAATTTAAGAAAAATCGTTTTTACTGATTCAATCCTATCTTTAGTTTTAAACTCTTAATTACACCATGAATAGCAATAGAAACCGGTTTTAATGGCCAGAAATTTTTTCACTTAATTTTTGGATAATTTTTTTTTTGTGTCATTAAATGTTTCGGTTTAACTTCGTTGTTCCACCATGGAATACAACAATAAATTTATAGAAAAATTTGTTTTTGATAAAAGAATTTCTGAATTTATCAATGTTTTTTTCCGTTTAATTTTATATTGATTTTTTCTGTAGCATAATTAAAAATTTGACGAAAAAATTTTAAATCGCCCATTTCCATTAAAAAAAAGTTTTGATATTCCGAATCTAACAACTTCGGCACAGAAATGCTTTGTTTTCCATATTTCCATATTAAATTTATAAAGAATTGCAGTAGATATAAAGGAAACTTAAAAAAAAGAGCAGTTGGAAATCCCTTTGATTAACAATGTTCTATTATAATTGATTTTGAAAACATATTTTTGGGTAGGTATGCACGAAGCTTTTTAAAAAAACTTTCATAATTTCAGCAATTTGAAATCAAGAACACTCAAAATATTTTTTATGCCCTTAAAACACATTCAGAAATATTTATAAAAAATTTTGTAGAACTTATAGGTACGCCCATTTAAAACTCCACCTGTTTAAATAGTTTAAAAATGGATATAAATAAAATTTAAAATGAACTTACCTGTTGCCAAAATTGTGCCAATAAATAAATTTGTTCCTTTTTGAAAAACCAATCCATTGATTGCACAGCCGTCAAATCCATATCGGCTGTACCGGCTGTTTGTGGCAATGTTGGCTGCATTCGGCTGCTTTGATTTGTGGCTTCTTCCAGTAAATCAATAACAGCTAGTTTTGATGTTACCAACAATGATGATGCTGACGACGATGATGATGTGGATGTGGTTGTTAGTATTGGTGTTGTGGGAGATGGTAATGAAGATGAGGTGGTGTTGATGCTGTTGGTGTTGTTAATGATGCCACTTAAACAGCCAGCAGTCGTCGTGGTATGAGAACCACCGGGAGACTGTTGGCCTAAAGTTGTTTTGCACGTTTCTTTTTGTAAAGATTCCAGTTTGTCTTTGTTTCTTTATTAATTTATTTATAGTTATGCAAATTGTTTTTTTAATTAATTTATACTTAATTATTATTATTTGTAGGTTAAAACAAAAATTTTAATTTTGGCCATTTAGCTTTATTTATTATTCCACTGTATGTTTTTCAACAATTTCATAAGATCGGCCAATAATCGTTGACAACATTTTTCTTTGTTTATCTTAAAGCCTCTCAAAATGTTTGCAATATTTACAATTGAAATCCCGTTAATTTTTTATAGTTAGATTAAGAGAGCAACTGATTTTTGGGCTTTTTCTTAATAAAATATCTTCCAGATAAATTTTTTCTTTTCATTAAACACTTGTTATTGTTATCTTTGTTTTTCTTGACTTTGTTGTATTTTTATAATAACAAACAAAACGAATTTTCCTTAAACACTTGTTTTTATTTTTTTGTGATTTTGATTGAATCTCTTTAAAAAAACACTTGTTTATTTGCATCTTCTTTTCAAGAAAATTGCATACTGAACTCCCTCCTCTTTCTCTTCATGCAACCAAAAATTAGATAATTAAAATCACTGATACTTTTTGGGGGTTTTAATTCAATTCATATTCTTCTGTTACTTAAATTAATTTGAAAATTGATTGGTTGTTTTTATGTTGTTGTAGTATTTCAATATTTTGTATGTGTGATTTGATTATTTCTAGATAAACGACAGAGCAACTTTAATTGAACGAGATGTTGCCTGTCACGAATTCAACTGATGACTGAACAAATCGAACATTAACGCAGCTTACACAACCCCATTAAACAAAAACAACATTATAGAGTAAAACCAAATAGCAACAACAACAACATGCAAATAAAATAACAACAAGCACCGTTTTATTAAACTCTGTACTCATTTTTATCTACTTCAATACTTGTTCTCAATTTGCAAGAGTGTGCTACACACACGCTCTCTCTCTCACAATCCCCTCATTCAATAACAAAAATTAAAGCACACACACCCAAACACAACCTTAAAGTCATAGTAAAAAAAAACTGTGGCCAATACAAAAAAAAAAAAAAAATAACCACACGTGAGTATTGTTGTTTTTAATTCTAGAAAAATGTTAGTGTTTGGCTGTTTGTTTACAAGTGATAAATATGAATAAATGTGTATTGCTTTTCTTCAATTCTAAAGCTGTAATATACTTTTTTCTAAGAAGCATGAGCTTGATTTACTAGAGAGCAAGAGACCAATAATGCTCTCACTCGTGTCTAACATGGTAATGTTTGATTTGTTTTATTGGATGTGTTTTTTTACTTCTAATACAACACCAATTCACTCATTCTCCTTCCCAATAATTTGAATTGACAAGAAAAAAGAAATAACCTCACACTTATTACAACAAAACAAATCAGTCGCTCTCTCTGCTCCCTTTTATTAATAAGAAGAAAAAAATTAAACACATACTTGTACACACTGGTATATAGCCGATTCTCCTGCTAGGATTATAACCTTACAAAAAAAAAAAAAAACAAAGATAATAAGAAATGTGAAAGAAAAACTGTCATGATAATTTTATTTCAAACCAATACTTTGATAATTTATATTAAAATTGTTGCCAGTTGGTAACCGTGAGGATTTATTCCCAAACTTCTTTTAAGAAAATCGCCAAAATGATTTGTGGAATAGATACCTACTGAGTTTTATATAGAAAATAATTGAAAATGGGATTCAAATAATGAGTACCTATCTACCAATCTCAATGTATACTGAAGAAATAATTCCAAATGGTTACGCTTTTTTGGGGAAATGTTTGCCAGATGTGACCGTACCTTAATGAACAGACTTTTGTTTGGGGCTTAAATTTATTGAAAAGTGTTCACAACTTATACATATATATTCAATTAGGGTCTTTCCTACAGTTAGGTTTAAGCACTGGGACCTCCAAAGACCGAATTAAATTTCGCATTCGTGGACAGTGTAATATTATACATAATTGAGTTGCGTACAGATATCTCCTAAGAAGTAATATTCGTTGTATATAATATTTGTTGTATATAACAGGGTTCTTACATGATCGAAATGTTATCATTGGATCACAACTCTTCTTTGTCATTTATGTAATTTGATTATGCACAAGAGTCGGTTGGAGTCGGAATTTATAGGGAAAGCCCCCAAATAATCGATGTGTATAATTTTGATACCTCTAGGAAATCCCCAAAGATTTTTGAGGATCAATGAAAAAGAATCAAATTGTTTAGTGGATATTTTGGTCTGCGATACTATTAATTTGAGAAAGAGGAAATTGGAGAATACAGATTCTGCGGGAAGCATGATGAAATTTCTGAGCATTAGAGCAGGTGATCGTGGAAAAAATTTTCCTAGAAAGAGCCTCGAGCTCCACGGAAAACCTCGGACTGAATTTAACATGTTAAAACTTTTGTTTGTCAGCAGCATTAGTTTTGGAAAACCTTTTAATTGCATACTGTTTAGATCTTGGGATGACAACCACGTGGAACTTCATTGATAAGTGACCAGAATGTGTCTGCGAAATATTACAACGTAAATTAAATTTATCAGAAGCTGCAGAAATTTAAAGCGCATTGAATTACCAAGAAAATGTCCACAAACACTACTCCGTTTATTCTCCTTCCCACAAACAATTTTTCTAGTTCCGGCACAATAACCTGCATACGTAGGGGTCATCCCCTGAGTGCTGATTCTAATAAATTACTGCTGGATTACAAATTAATCGAAAGAAATAAAAAACAAAATCTTAATAGGTAGATAGGACCAATGTTAAATGTTCGTTATATGTATTCGTACTCCATAAAAAAACTCAAAGATATGAAAATATTTTAACTAAAAGCGATTGATTGCGCGAAATCAAAACCCCAAACCTTTAAAAAATCCCTGACTTACTGGCAATACTCGGTTTTAACATTTATGATGTTTGATTTTGCATTTTTTATTTCATATTACATTTGTAACAACTCTCTATAGATTCCGGAGAGCACAGCAGGGAGTATGTAAACAAGCTCTCACAAAACTAACTCCCCCCTTTTGACAAAACTCCCCCTTTTGAAATATTTTAAAAATGTATGTTTTTTTCCGAATTTAAATAAATTAAATTTCTTTTAATTGTATTTTCATTAAATTTTATTTATTTATGCAGCTCTTGCTCTCTAATACTTGAGATTCTCTTTTTTATTTTTTTTTTAATTTTATCAAGCTGGCTGGCTCTCTGTTTTGTAATAGTGTTTTGGAGGATTTATTTTTTTTTTTAATAAAATTTGTATTAAACTCATGTTTTTGTATTGTGTGTGTGTGCGTTTTTTATATTTGGTCCCCCCATTTTTTGTTGTTGTTCTTTGATTACTTGACAATAATAAAGCTTTCTCTTTTTCTCTTACACCCATTTTTACACTCACACAATGATAAGCTACCCAGTTAGTAGTTGAGTAGTATCTGTGTGTGCTAAGGTTGGTGTTTTTTTTTTGTATGGCACAAATGGTGTTAAGCTCTCAGAGTTCGATTTTTTATGTCTTTTGCATTTATTCAATTCGATAAGTTTTTTTTCTCGCTGGAGATTTTTTCTTAGTTTTTTTTTTCATTTCTTTTAATATTATTTGTCTCCCGATTTGCTGCTTTTGTTAGTGTTATTTGTTGTCTGCTGGGTACAAACCAGTAAACAAATCGAAGAGTGAGGTGGAGCAGCTACAGCAAGAATAACAACAGCAATATGTTGTTGTAGTTGTTAACAATTCATTGTTCTGCCATTTCTTCTTTATAAAAAAAGTTCAAATAAAATAAAGCTATTTGTTGTTGTTTGTGTTGCTGCTGCGTCTCGGAATTCTACTTCTTCTTGTGTAATATAAAGGTTTTTTATTCATAGTTTTTGTTACAGACTATTTATCCCGTAGCAAAATGTTGCTTGTTCTTGTTATTGCTATTTGTAGAAAAATTTATAGAAAATCGTCATGTGAAATTGACTATGTACTTGCATACTTATGTATATATGTATGTACGTATGTATGTATGTAAGAAGGTAGGAATAAATTCGTTCATTTTTTTATTAAATGAGAATTTGTTGTTCTTGTTTTTGGAATTGGATTGTGTACATACATACATATTTATTTTTTTTGCCATATTCTCCATTTAGTCTCCGCTTTTTTATGATTTCTTTCTGTGGATTTTTTAGGGGTTTTATTATATATGTATTGGGTGCCTGTCGTAAATTTTTTTTTGCCGATACCGTGCAAGGGTGTCTCATATTTTTAGGAATCAAACTATGTAGGTAGATATAATAAAACACTATACACGACTTAAAATAGGTATCCTTTCATATGATATTCCTAACTTTAAAGGTACGAATAGGTATGTTCTTTTGTGTAAAGCATATAGAAGACTACATAGCTGATGGTCGGCCATCGCTAGACCTCCAACATGTTTTTGAAATCATCACACTTAAAACACTATAAATACTACGTATTATCAAATGCGAAAAATCGTTGGTCGGGCAGCCTATGTCTGGTACTTCCCGCTACTACTAAGTTAAAAGCGCTTAAAGGTTTTCCAAGCAGCTAACAAATATTTTACAGCACATATGTATTTTGACAAGGATATGGGTGGTTAAACAACCAGAAAACATTTTTAGATAAAATTTAAGATATCCTTAGAGCAAATAAATCGATTCTGATCAAATTTACGATATTTCAAGCAGTTTTGAAAATACCACAGAGTCTATAATATCGATTTGACAAGACATTTTATTCGAGATTCAGCGTAGGTATTTTCCTTTTAAACGTGGCAGACAGAATAATTTATGCAAATTTCAAATAAAAAGAAACTTTCAAGCGGTGCCCAACAAAAAATGACAGCTTAAAATTACATCAAACGATGATAGGGCACCCTATAATTCATTCATACAGCAACAACAACAGCAAGCAAACGATGGCAATATACCAACAACAAGCATTGCCAGCGCCAACAATAACAACATTAATATCAAATGTATAAGAACAAGAAAAAAATCCAACATAAAGAAAAATGTTTTTTTGCACGAAAATAAAAACAATTTAAAAAAATCATTCTTTCTCGTTTGTACACACATGTGGCGTTAAATATGATTGACAATCGATGGATGGATGGATGGATGGTTGGTTGGATGAACGAACGAACAACGACTCCGACTGTAACACACTTGCAAACATACTTGTTAAAATTAGTAAAGATTGTGGGTATGATGAAAAAGGGGAGCAGAGGGACGTTATAATAAAAAAAAAAACGAACATTAAATGAAATAAATACGGAATGAATGAATGAATGGATGGTTTGATAAATGTATGATGGAAATATGGATTCTATACTTTGGTACCGAACAAATAACTCCCTTCCTGCTTGCACAATTACACACAGTTATTGTAGGTGACTTGTCTCTCTATGCAAGTGTGTACACTGCTACATACTGCCTGTATGTTGGCATGTTTGTGTGAGCATTTTTGGTACTCGGTAACAGTTTGAGAGGAAATTGAAAATCTTTTTAGAAAAATGAAGGGGTGTGAATGGGAAGTTTTCGATATGCATAAGGTGCACAACACACTCATACAATAAAATCCTCAACATTATTTTTTCAAAGTCTGGTCTCATTTTCTATACTTCAATAAAAGAGAACAAGAGGTGACTGATTTGTAACGAAAAAATTTAATTGGAGAAAGAAATACAAAAGTGTGAAAAAAAATTATTTAAACTCACACACACACACACACACACAGTCAGTCAATCACCCACAGTAGGGCCACCCGGTTGGCAGAGTGGGCGAATGTTGAAGTTTATTGTGGGGCTGCTGCGTACAGAAGTCTAGAGGAAACTCAAAACAAACACTTGTGATTGATAGATTGTAGATAGTTGGTCGGTTGGTTGGTTGGCTGTAACATATTAAAACGATAGCAAACTTTAGAAAAGAAAGAGAAAAGGTTTTTTTTACAAATAAAAAAAAAATAAATTAGAAATTAGTTTATAGGTACTTATCAAGGCTTCTTCAAGGGAGAGGAATATAGTACATACATACATACATACATCAATATGTATTCACATGCTACCTATTTCAATCTAGTTGGTACAGGTATTGATTTTATCTGCTTTGTAAAGATAATAACTAACGAATAAGTTGGAATAGGTATGCACCGTTTAAAGAGCGGAACCACGTCTGTGTTTACAGAAAATTGTATTCTATTGGTCTGAGGTCCTCGATTTCGAACACTTTTGAAGATAAAACAACTTCGCAGTACTGCAATCCAAGATATGTAGGTATGTATGATAAAATATAAAAAGAGCAAAAGGAATATTGAATAAAATTCCAATGATAACTTTGGACTAACAAACGGAATAATTTATAGAATATTAATAAGAGCTTAAAGCTCGAAACTTCAGTACATAGGTCATAGGTACATATACATCATTACCTAAACAGAGGAACGCGCTAAAAATTATGAGGTCAAAAATCAATTTTAGATGGAATCTGATGGAATAGATAATTTTCACAAACCAAAATTTACACCGATCAAGGCCGATTGTTAAAGTTTACACAACATACAAGTGTACTAGAATCACAAACATTTTTCTATTAGATTTAAAGTTCACAAAAAATAAATTGCAAAGAAAAATGCTCAAAAGCATGCTACAAAATTTCTGCATTTACACCAAGACTTGATTTCTAACACCCAATTTACACCGTGATTAAAAATTCATGAATTTTTCATCTTATCTTATCTTATCAATTTATAGGTACTATGATTTTTAAGCATGGTTTATTTCTCTTGAAATGTTGAGTTTTTAGCGTATAATCGCTCAATCTTCTTTGAAAGTAGAAAAATAATAAAACATAATAACAAAAACCGAAACAAAAGTAAAAGGAAATACAAAAAAATGCATGGAAAACAGAAAATGTGATCATTTTTCTTTCCCTCTTTCTTCTTTACACCGCTCGCTTACCAAAAAAAATTGTCATGATATTTAGTCATGACTAAAAATCACCGTGTGAATTGGGTGTAACTAAAACTTGACTATAAGATCAGATTCAAAAGCTATACGATAGAAGAATTATTACCCATGTTGTTGATAATTAATAATTTGATATTCTTCAAATCAATTTAATTCAAAACATTATTTTATAAACAGCTAGAATTCTGGTCTCAGTTAATAGATCCATATTTAACAATACATATTTATAATAGACAATTTTAAATCTGTCGAAGAATTTTTTAAAGCATACTTAGTTCACATTTTGATGAAACATTTTCTTTCCTACAAAAGTAATAGATACATAGTGGTAACCGATTTCGTTTTATTCGACGCTATGTGCATACCTGTTTCACATTTTGCCAGACATTATTTTTCACAATATTTATAATTTTTTCCAGGACTATGTGTCTGGGGTATGTTGGGGGCACCGTAAAAATACAAGCAATACTTTTATTTCGTATTGAAAACAAATAATTTACGAGTACGAAAAACTTTTTCACTCAGATTTACATAAGCAGTCGACAAACAAAGTTAAAATCTTATAGAATTAAGCAGGAGATATGTATTTGTTTTTGCACTACACAAACGTAAAATATGATTATGAAAATTACGAACAGTTACAAATTAATTGAATTGAAAGTTTTTCATTTACTTAACAATTTAACATTGTTTTTAAATTGCATGCCGTGTGGTGGCACAAAAGACTGTGTTTTTTATATTATAACTTGCTTGCCACGATAGTTAAGCGAGTACGAGTTAAAGGAGTAAATACATAATCTCAATGACGACTGCTGGTTGTCTTGCCGCCACACATACCGCTAAAATCAAGCAAGCAGCCTGTTTTGAGTTCGAATGAATGAATGGCTGGCTGACTGGCTGGTTGGTTGGTTAGTTTGTTAAACGAACTTGTGTCGTTTTCTTTGCGTTTGTAAATAGAAAATATATATTTTTCACATGTTGTGTTAATAATCATCATGCTCATCATTATGATGATGATATGGTAGATGCAGAGATAATCATGATGTTGTAGGTTGTCAACATGTACAAACAAGAACAACAACAATAACCATGAATTTTATTTTTCTTTTAGCTCTTTCTTTTCAGCTGTTTCTTGTTGTTGTGCAATATCCACAAACTTTAAGTACAGCAACAACAATAATAAATATGTACTGCAGCCTGCAGCATCCATCATTGAAGCAAACACATCCATATGTATGTAGATATGTATGTATGTACATATGTACATATATACATCCATATATATATATGTATGTGTATAGCTAGGTACATAATTATTTAAAAAAATCTACAATTACCACAACTTTTCCACTGTCACATTTTAAGGAATTGTTTGATCACCTACCGATATGTGCATTTGTTTCTCACCCCATCGTTTGCCATTGTTTTTATTTGATAGGTGTGAAGGTATGCATATATACATACAGGTATACTTTTAAAACAAGCCCACTTTACAACACACATTTCATTTATTGAACATTTAGAAATTTTCATAAAATACTACATACCTACTTATTAAAACGTGAAATTTATAAATGCAACTAAAAATCAATTCGTAAACACTCACCAATCAATATATTCTTTCTCCTATAAATGAATCCCCTTTTTTTTAATTCTCACTCATTTTTGTAAAAAGTCTCTCTCTTTTCACACTTTTTCGCTCTTTTTGTTCATGATATGTAGTAAAGAATAATCTTGTCAAAACAAACGAAAACCAATTGGAATGTTTTTTTTTCTTTACACAGATGACACCATGTTGCTTGTAATACAAATATGTTGGATAGAACGTGCTTGGGTTTGATATCACACTTTGCCACACGTACTTGCTATGAAGGGGAATTTGCAACATTATGTTTTGAGTACTTTTTCGTATGACTATTATGAAGAGAAGTTCGAAAACGTGTGAAGACTGGTTTTGAATTGATTAGTGAAGCTGGCAATACACTCGAGGAAATATTGCGCGTACACTCTGAAAATAAAAGAAAAACAATTTTAGTTAATATAGAAAGTTTATACAATTGATACATGTAAATAATAAACATTATGGTGCTGTTTCCACATGAAGCACGAATGATTTGAGTGTAAAATTTGTAAAAAATAACATTTTTTTTAGTACTTTCCATACAAATTTTACACGCAAATCATTCGTCCGTCCTGTGTAAACAGCACCTAACATACATTAAAAGACATCTATTGTGATACTTTAAAAACCTTCATAGACTTTAAAAACCTTCATTTGCCTTGTAGCTTTCCTATGTACATATCTACTAATTTAAAAAGTTTTATATCGTATAATTTTAGTACAGATACCTATTATATGAACATTGTACTTACCTTAATATCCATAAAAGTATCAAAGATATTTTGGAATTATGCTGGAATTGCAAATGGAAAACAGGGTGGTGTTGGCTGAAGTGGTTAGCGCGTTGACTACTAAGCAAACAATGACGTGGGGCCTGGGTTCAAACCCTGGCCAGAGCAAGTCAATCAACATCATTAATTTCTGTAATGTACATTAGTGAGACATTCTATTAATTGTTGTCGGACTATTTAAGTGATGAAGGCATAGCACTGGTCACTAAAAAACTGTTCCGACAGCGATTGATGATGTTCCAAGCTAATGTACACAACATCGCCCTCCTTCGTCGGTTAGCAGAAACATCGGCGAAGTAAAACAATTAATAAAATGCCGACCAATACAGCTTAACGAAGTTAATGCGTCTACCTAACACCGGAGGCGCCTCAACCCTGCTATAAGAATTAACATAACGCGCAAAGCAGAGTTGTAAAAGAGTTAAGCCTTCTACATTTTCAACATCTATCTTCTCTACTCTATCCCTCTCTCTGAGTTCCGGCACAATGCACTGCATACGTAGGGGTCATCCCCTGAGTGCTGGTACTAATTAAAAAAAAAAAAAAAACTGATATGCGACCTTCTAAACATTCATTTTAATTATTTGTTTATCTTTTGTGCCAGTTAATAAATAATAAGTTAAATAATAACGGTTATTAGTTAAACGCCATTTAAGACTTTTTCAGCCTTATTGTGTTTGGCGTTTTGCGACTACGCCAAGTAAGAGATTAAAGTCAAACGCCAAACGGCGTAGTCGAAAAATGCAAACACAATAAGGCTGATTATGTCTAGAAATCCAGGAGGAAACGATGTCGTTCGATATCGTGGGTAAAGTCGCAAATATTTATATATCACCATTGCAAGAAGCTGTAAAATGCATTATATTGACATGTTTTTAAACGAATTCGACTGTAACTCTTTTTAAAAGCTTTTAATGATTAAAAGCTTAATGACTTCGCTATAAAATAATAATATTGTAAAGAAAAATATCGGATAGAAATGGGACTTTAAAAATAAAATGAAAAAGAAATGACTTCATAGATATCGTACAATATTAGACGGTTTGGAAGACTTCGAAATTCCTTAATGAGTAGGTACCTCCATCCAGAAGATGGACACAGTTCTTAACGTTACTCAAACAGTTTGGGAGTTATTGAAGGTTTTTAAAACTTATTAAAACAATAGAAAGATGTCTGTACGTACACATCTATATGTATGTATGTATGTAAGTATAATTATTAATATTTTTACTACACCGCATTTGCTTACTACACACGTTTCCCCTTCCATAGTACTCTATTAAATATGCTCTTTGCTTAAATCAACTCATACCCCTATTTTGTGCTCTTCTCAAATAAAAACTGTAAAAAAGCTTTACTCTCAATTTCCGATAAATTAAAAGCCAGCACGCAATTAAAAAGAAAATATTTAGCAAAAGTACACACCAAAAAAAATTTGATGTGCGGATGGATGATGAACAGAAAACAATAAGATTACAATAATAAAAAAAATAGCAAGAAAAACACACACGCGGCAGCCAACAAAATCGAATTTTATAAAAAAAAAGCCAATATACTATATAAAACAATCACTGAGGCTAACTAACATACAATATAAATTTTTTCTGAATCTTAGCTCCGCCCCATTTGATTGGTGAGTAAAAGGTAGAAACACACACGCACACATCTACTCATATTAACTCAAAATGTAGGCATGGATGTATTGAAGAAAAAATCAACGTCTACAATAATTATGGTCACAATCATATTTTGAAAGGAAAAAAAACAGCAACACAATCATACTAACGTTTAATAGATAGATATGAAAACAAAGAAAAACAAATCAAATTTCGTTAAAAAGCACATGTAACTAGATGTACATACATATGTATGTAGATAGATATGTACACACATATGTACTTATATAAAATATATAAAGATTTACTGCACACTCATGTTTGTACTGTATACGAGTTTGAAGGTGAATTGTCAACCAAAATTACATAGTATACTTTAGGCTTTATTAAGATAAAACTTTAAGTCTGTTTTTAAGATGTGACAGAAATGGTAAATTTCATTGTAATGATATTCTTCATTCCATTACCGAGAAAATAATATACTACATATGTACCTATATACATATGTATACGAGTATACACATATGTAATAGGTTTTTCTTTAAAAAGTCTTTCAATAGAATCTGGTTCGAAGGACCATATATGTTTTGCAAGGGACAATTGATATTAATGCCTCTGTTGCGCAAATATCAAAGTGGAACTTGAAGTATAGTTATAATTTTAATTATTCGAAGGAAGAAGAGGTTTTGATGATACCTTAACACAGAATGAATCCTAAAGCGTTGGCTTGCTGGATTCTTAAACGAACAGAGAGAAAACATTTCTTCCCAAACATATTGTGGCGGTCGCACCAACTATCAATTCGGTTGACCTAATCAATTTAAGAACTATTACAACCGTATGTTGGTTACAATTCTGGTATTATGGTTATGATAATGGAATGTTTGTTGGATTTATAGAATATTGGTAGCGGTAACCGATATTCTATTGAGATAACCGATTTCCAACCAATCTTTTTTCTGGGTGCACAAATCTAAAGACATGAATGAACATTTATAAAAAAATAACTATTTTCAATATAATTTTGCCTGCTTCACTCTTATGAACTCTTTAATAAACATCTGCGTATGTTTCATGTTCTACAAAAGGTATTAAAGTATTAAGGATGTATGTAGTTTATTAGTTTACCACAAAATACCGATCATATACCTTCATACATATAATAATTATTAATAATTAGTTATTAGTTCAACCATTTTCTGATTTTAATTTAACACAAACGCATGTTATATCCTAATGTACGTATGTGAAACGTACTAGAAATACAAAAAAATATTTTTTGTGCTTTACAATTACATAAATAAAATTCCGAAAGTCGACAACAATATTATTTCAACAACTATGTATGTATGTACATATATTATCTTGAAATCATTTACTTTTTAGGTCAATATGTTTAAAACAAATCGCCCCCATATTTTATTAAAATCAATCCACAACTCTTGATTTTATTCGTAATTAATTGTTGGGACCCCAATTGAATAAAATGCGATTTCGATGCAGCCTACATATCGTCATGTTAAAGTCCTAATAACCTATCTGCAAAAATTTCAAAATTAGAGTTTTTTTTATGGATTATTATTCTCTATATCATAACGCATATGTGTGCAAAATTTTGAACATTTAATATTACAAATGACCAAGTTATTACCAAATTACCAAATAACCTATCAGCAAATATATTGCCAGTAGTTCCAATTTTATAACGTTTTTTTCCTCTTTTGAAAACTGCAGATAGGTTATTTCGTCTTTAGGTATTTTCGTCTTTTCTGAATTCTAGGGATTCAAAGAATTATTGAATTTGGGTCTTGAAAATTGTAGGATTTCCGGGATAGTGATTACCAGTTCAACATCTCTAATTTTGGGGATAAAAACGGTACTCGCGGAAGCTATTGGCTACATCTTGAAGTGAATTTCAATTGACATTTGTTAAATTTATTTGCCAATTCGGGCAAAATTCGTTGTCGAGTTAGGGTACAAATAGCCTGCCTAATTTATAATGTATGTAATTGTATATTTAGAAAACTAGAACTGGGCTGTGCTGAAACTTATACATATGTATGTATACCCTTCACTAAGTCACATACATATCGCTCCTTTATTGCAACGTAGTCATATCTCAAAAAACAAAATTTTCCAGTTACTGACGAAAAATAGTTTCTCAATACCTTCTTTATTTGTAAAAATTTTTTCATAAACATATCTCTATCTAATCCGAAGTTATAAACACTTATATATAAGCCGTTTATTTTGAAAGTGGCGTTAGTCACTTTTTTTGTTGATTGCAAATATTTTACAAATGAAAAGATACCGTTCAATTTTATTTAGTGTTGCCATTAACTCGATTTTTTTGAAAAAGTGACTTATGCAACTTTCAAAATAAACGGCTCATATACATATGGTCAAGCCGTCCATATAAATGCCTACGTTTTGAAAACTTTAAATGCATTTTGGCACGTTTAAGTTTTTTTGAGATATGACTACGTTGCAATAAAGGAGCGATATGAGTATTTTATATACAATTTTAAAACAAAAAATGTAATGATTTTTTTTTTAATTTTGCTGATTTTTTATACCAATTATCTGAAGACAAATACTGACACACTAGTACAAGACGCAAGTATCTAACTTTTCTAGTGTCTTCAGAAAACCGATGACAGGTACTGACAGACGGACATGCCTTATTAAGGTTCCCTACTTATAATGATCCTCATACGAATATTGTGGAAATTACACGGAATGATAAACCTACAAATACTCTTACCAATTTTGGCGAAAGATATAAAAATTATAAGTAATTGGACTGGAACATCATATTATACATGACTACAAAAAGATTCACAAAACTAATCTTTTGGTAAACCTATATGTGTTATATGTATTTATATACATATGTATGTGTGTGTAGCTGTTACTAAAATAAAATCCTTAAATATCTATTACATCGCCCAGCCAAGAAATTTTAACCGAAAACAAAATATTTTAATATTGTATGCATAAACAGACAACAAATGCATTGAAAAATATGTATATGTACGTATGCGTAACATTTAAATTTTGTTTGGTAAATGCATTTCAGTCAACAACAACAACAGTTAAAACGGAGTAATAAACAAAATGATGAAAAAATAAATATAAAATAAAAACAAGAAAAACATTAACAAGGATATGACCGCAAAAAATAAAATAAAGCCAAATGCAACAGGCCAATGCAATGGCACACAAACCCACACACATACACATACACATACATACTTGCGTACTTTTACAAATACAAAAAGAGAAATGCAGAAGAATACCGTTTAAAAAAATAATTCTAAAGCCAGTAATGAGCTTTAGTAACTTTTGTATTGTAATTGAAACGCATGGTGGGCCACACAAGGAAACAGTCGAATGATGAAAAACCTAACGGTATATGCACCCTTTCCGTCAACGGAATGTACTACAAACATACGTACTGCGGTAAACAAACACGAGAGAATTTTGGGTTTGAGTACGAGTGTGATTTTCGGGATTTTGGCAAAGTGTTCGTACTTAATAACAGTTTACATGCTAAATAACAATAAACACACATACGCAATCACACAGACACACATCAACACTGGTAACAAAACGGTAAATATTAAATATTTGCGAAAATTACAACAATGCATAACAGCAACACAACCAAACATGCTAAATGTTTTTGAAACAACCACAAAAACAATGTGTGTGTGTAGCGCCTACAAAATAAAATTGGAAAATGGGAAAAGTTAAAAAAATTGCAAAAGCAAGGATTTTTCCAAACCACCACCATCTCATCTCTCAGAAAATTTTTTTCTTGCAAAACCAAATTGATAATTACACTTGAAATAAAATTGTTTGAACAAAGAAAATACCTTTTTTTGCTTTTGTTTTATGTGTGTGTTTTGAGTGTTCAATTGTTTTGCCGTTATTGTGAGTAATTGATCTCCTATTGATTTCGGCTTTGTCTCTAAACTGCAATAAATCTCTTTTGCAAACGGTCTAAACAATGGAAAAGGTTAAAAAGGGTGTGCAAAAAAAAAAAGATTTCACAATTTTATTTACAGCAATTATTATTGTAACAAGAGGATTGTTTTTTTTATTGTACGAGTATGTAACTTAACTCTCTGGTTGGTCTTTTTGTTAGGACTGCATTTGGAAATCAATCAGTCCTTTTTTGGATTGAATTTTTATAATGTGATCAATATTTTTACTGCTTTTTTTACAGGATAATAATAAAGCAAAAGGGTTAAGTGGTTAGCAGCAGAATATTGTTTTGAAATTGACTAATGATTAGATTGTAAAAATGATCGAATGATTAATTAATGTTAAAAAGCTTTTGTTTTTCGTATGTTAATTGTTTAGTAAAAAGTGATAAAAACTGTGAATATTATTTTTTAACACTTCGCAATCAGCAACATTAAAGTGCAAATAATTTTTTATTTTTTTGTTTTAATTTCTTGCATCTGTCATCATTTTATATTTAGAAGCTAACAAAACTTCTGGTATCTTAAGGTGGTCGTAATCAGTAAGTATGTAAATATACACAGCCAGCCCTTGACTGGTATTTACTATAAAAAACAAACTGGCAACATCTGATGCATTTAAATAACAATAAAATTATATTTACAATGTCCCATTCCCTAACGAAAATACACACACACACACACAAACTTAATGTATTTTAATTGTGCGTTATCTAATAGAAAAATTTTAAAAAATATTTAAAATATTTCCATGTATATGTGCTAAAAGACAACAACGATTTTAACAAAAAAAAAAGTAACTTGAAAAATTATTAGATAACAGCAGTTGTATCTAGAAAATCTTTAACTAAATCTAATCTAAATTCTAATAAAAACAGAATGCTTTCAACACAACTGAACCAAAGCATTACGCCTGTAGTAGAGCACGCTGTGTGTATATGCATGAACATACACGGTTCATCAACAATTTTTTTTTATCAGATAAAGGCCTTGTTGTCATCATCATCATTATGATCATCATCTTTCCAAAATTAGCACACTTGCTTAATTATAATTCAAACAAGAGAAACCAACACGTACCTTTAACAAATATTTTTCTTATTTGAATTTTCGATGTGCTGAACATAAGAATTTAGATCAAGAATCTTAGTCATTTTAATGTTTACTTAAGATCTAATTAAATACATGATAAAACAATGATTTTTATTTCTATAAAAATTTTAAGAGATGCGAAAGATAATGACTCTTTTTCTTTGCGACTTCATTTTTTGAGGAATTTTATTAAAATTTTAATTAAAAGATCGCTAGATGACTAATCGATCGCGCACGGTGTCCACTTAAAATTAGAATACCCCAATATTCGATCTCAAAAGTTTCACACAGGAGAGCTATATTTGGACAAACTTTGTCAGTTGTGGTTCATTGTTGTTGGAACTACAATTCTTGCTTGTTTCCCACCTCTGGCCATTAAAATTTGCAATAACTTTTTAAACCACAACTTTTCGTCCCTACCGTTTCGGATGCCCACCATATCCTTAAGTTTCGTTTATTCACGTGACCATGACCGTCATGAAGGGTACAACCTTCACAAAATAATTATAAATTTTCCTTTATCGGCACAATTACAATTTAATATGGGCCGCTCTCAGAGTCAAATGAAATTTTCAGCAAAATATTGGATGCATAGATGGATGAAAAGGGGGAAATCTCTTATAAAATAATTTATAATTTTTCTATTACTGCACAGTTTTAATTGTGAGGCGTTTTTAAATTAAAGTACGACAAGTACGTAGAAAAATCTGGGAAGTATAGAAGGAAGGCGACGGCCCGCATAACATCAATACTGAAGTAGTCACTCAAAATTTGAAGTGGCAAACTTAATCTAGTGACTATACTCTAGTTGGAAGCGTGGAAGCTTAACAAGAGCGAAGTGATCAGTCTTTTAAAAATAAATTTTTAAAATTATCCCATATCTGAAGAGAGACTTTCTAAAGTTGATTTAGATCACAGCGGGAACAAGTTTTGCTTTCAAACAAAAGCCAGGATATATAGAAAGAGGTTTTGATGTCATTATTTTCAAAAGAAAACATAAATATTATTTTTATTAAATTTTAATTTAAAAGTTCTTGGCGAAATAAAGAAATATTTCGTTCAAGTATTTCTGGATTTTTTGTTTTAAAAAATAAAGAAAACCTCATTTTCATTAAAAACAATCGTTCATTTCAGCTATTTTATGAATTATAATCTTCCAACATAAATCAAAAATTTTTTGCTGGCAGCCTTTTAAATATTTCTTTTTCTAATATTTCCAAAATAAATAACCGGCTAGAAAAATAATATAGATTTATATCATTTACAGTTGTAGTTGCAATTGTAATTAATTTTCATATTTTCAGTTAGAGGACCAAGCAAGCGAACAAAATAAACGTATGAAATGAATGAAAGAACGAACGAACGAAACAAACACCTTGACAATTAAACACCTTTAGCTTGTTAACCAACAACAACACCAAATAATAAATGGATAAAAGAAACCCTTTTCAGCGTTCGAAAGTTCTTATAATGAAAAAAAAAAGAAAACGAAAAAGAAACACCTTTGACCGTAAAAGCAAATGAGCGCAGTGAAAAGCAAGAATTTATTTCTACCCAGCCAGAGCTCGTTTGCATATGAAAGTGTCCTAATACAGGCGTTATTGAACGATGGCAGAAATACCAAATAAATAAATGAATTTGTGTATAGTGTATGTATGTGTGTGTGTGTTATTATAAGATCCTTTCAGTTTCCTTAATACAAAAGAAAACTAAAAGCAACACCTTTGAGTGTAACACAAACTGCTTAAAAGGAGGATCGCAGGAACAACAAAAAAATATTACAAAGAAAAATTATAATAATTAACAAAACTTTCAATATATTGTACGCGTATTTACAGTAGTTTAATTTTATTTTAAGGAATTCTTTAAAAGCAATAACAGGCAGGAGGGTATTAATTCTTTTGTATTCTGGCAAGGACATCTGCTTATAAGTTTCAATTTCGATTTCCAATTGTAGTATTTGAGCAGCCAAGCAAAAAAAAAACAATTTAAAAGTGGTTGCTGTCTTAATGAAAATATATAGAAAAATTAACTACAGTTTTTTAATTTATGCAAAAGTTTCAGTAAAACAAATTATTTATTTTTTAAAAGCTAAACTATAATTTTGTGTAAATGTTGGAAAATCTATAATTTAATTTAGAAAACGTGGGAATATATTTTGTCATTTTCTTTCACCTCATTTTATGATCATCTAATTCAGTTCGTTAGCTGGCTAGCTGGCTGGCTGGCTCGCTATAGTCAATTGTTAAGCAATCATTATTTTTAGATTATGGGGTCATACATTGTAATCAAATCGTAGTTGAAAATATAAACTAACAATTTGTTAGTTAATTTTATTAGTACACATTTGGTTTGGTTTGTTTTGTTTGTTTTATTAGAAAAAAAGTCAAAAGGTAAATGTGTGTCTTATAAGACCTCCCTCCAAGACACGCCATTTCCCACAAAGAAAGAAACAAATATACACATTTTCAATTACACACATTTAATAATAAGAAATCTAAAAATTATATAAAAAAAAAAAACACTAAATCAAAAGCAATTTTAAATACGAAACTAGGTCGTGCAAAAAAAAAAAAACATAAAATACAATAATAGAAAAAAAATTGTCATAAGTATTATTAGCAAAGAAACAATTCAATCATTAAATAAAAAATTTTATAAAAAAAAAATATATATATATAAAACATTGAAAATTAAAATCGTAATACACGGAGAGAAAAAGTAATTTTTATTCGCTTTCGATTAAAAAAGGATATAAAAAAATATCCTTAAAAATGCCTTAAACTAATCTAAAGACATTCTGTATTAAAATTAATCAAACTAAACTGTGCAACAAAGTTTAGAAATATAGGGTGTTTTTTATAGAGTGTCACAACTTTGAGTTAACAGCATCACTGCTTTATTTCAGCACCCATTTAACAGCTGATAGTTGATTTTTGTTTAGTTTGCTTTGAAATTTCATTATGAATCGACTTAGGGGCTGTGCACATATTACGTAACGCTGTTTTCAGAGATTTTATACCCCCCTCCATAACGCTTTTTACTCATTTTTCAGTGCAAAATTTCCAATCCGTAACAAGTCCTTCCATCCCCCCTAGAGCGTTACATAATATATACACAGCCCCTTACACCAGAGCAACGCGTGCAAATTGTTGAAATTTTTAATCAAAATAATTGTACTATTCGTCACACTCATCGTGCAGCGGGCGCTACAATTTATTTACTTGTTGCCCAATTAATTGGCCGTGTGATTTAACCCCATTCGGTTATTTTGTTGGGGGTTATGTTAAGTCACTTGTCTTCGTCGATAAATCACAAACAATTGAACACCAGGAAATCAACATTCGAAGAATGCTGCGAAAATTTGTTCAAAATTGGTGTTCCATATTGCGCCTTCTATGCGCCAGCCCATTTCAGTGATATTAAAAATATATTTCCATGTTTT
The DNA here is from genome assembly GCA_947311025.1 of Lypha dubia. Classification (NCBI taxonomy): domain Eukaryota; kingdom Metazoa; phylum Arthropoda; class Insecta; order Diptera; family Tachinidae; genus Lypha; species Lypha dubia. The sequence goes on along the minus strand of OX371262.1, from coordinate 2,351,149 downwards.
ATTATGATTTAAACTCTATTGTCTTTGTCTTTGTCACTCTATAAAAAACACCCTTTAGTTTACATGTTCGTCCTTTTGAAAGCTTACAACTTGGTCTCTCCCTCAATTGCACATTGTGTATTATATTTCAGGTATACTTCATAAACAAGGACTTTTATATAAAAAAAAAAAAATGAGAAGAAATCCTGTACAATATTTTAACCCTTTAACTTTCTCTTTTTTATTCCTTTCACGGAAAAGGGAAGAAATACTTCCCTGCAACGGCAACGTATTTGCTAGAAAAATTTTGTGCACAATCTTCAGAAACAGCAAACCTTAAGTTGAATTTTAGAAATAAATCAAAACTTAAACTCAGTTTAAGGGTTAATTTTGTACTTATTCACAAGGAAGCTAAAATATCCTCGAAACCCGAATTTTATGGTGCCATTTTTGTTACTAAAATCATGTCTTTTTAAGAAGAACTATAGATAAATATTTTTCTAAGGCATTTTAACCCACTATATTTCTATAAAAGGAAAGTTGTTGTTTCCCTTATTTTGAAAAACAGGACAAAACAGATCCATTCAAGCGAAGAGTTAGAAAATTAAAATGTTCCACACAAAAATCTTTCTAAAGGGCATTTTATTCCGCTTCACTATAATAATAATAATGTTGAAAATGCAGTGAGGATATTTATTTATTCCTGAAGTAATCAGTCTCTAGCTAGAAACTTCCTATTTTAAGAAAGGAAAATATGTAAAAAAAAATTAATTTTGTTCTACAGTGTAATTTTCGAAATCTGTTTACAGAAATCTCCGCAAAAGTATTCCATAAAATCTTTAATATATGTACGTACATACATACATATTTTCCTGCCCTCAAACTTTCGGTTTAATTATCTTATAAGCTTTTCTCTCCGTGTAGCTTAAATTAATGATTAAAAATCTTTTTGTTTATATTTTTCTTCTAACATTTTCAAACCCATAAAAATATTTACTTCAGAAAATCACGCATTTGTGTGTCTCAAGTCACCGCATGTTTGCTTTTTGTCTTAGAAACGATGGGAATTTTGTGGATAAATTCAATGAATTGTATTAGATTTTCGCTGAATCAAACTCATGCAACTTAAAGCTCTCGAATCAAACTCTTTGATTAAGTGCGTTCTGTTCGTTCTGTGTGACAATTTAGTTTTTATAAATAAAAAATAATTTTCTCAAAATAGAAAAAAATATCTAAAGAATATTATGGTTCTGGTCTATTAATTAAGTTGAGTTTTCATTTTCTGTAATTTTATTGCTTTTTTTTTTCTTTGGTAACTTACAAGACCATAATTGTCTCATAAAATAATAATCTTTGGAAAAAAATCTTGACAAAAATGTTTTGTGTTTAATTTTTTTTTCACTTAGATTTCTTGGGACTTTCAGTTAAAAGTTGTATTTTTCTTAACTAATAATTAACAATTTAAAGCTTAAATTGCCGACTTACTTTACCGCAAATGTAAGAAACTCTTAAGAAAAAACACAAATTTATAATAACGATAAAAATTACGAAATATTTGTTTTTTACGTCATGGGAATTTGTTTCATTATTTCTTTTTTGTAACGTAATTTAGTACTTTATGTTTTAGAGTTCAATTGTTTATTCATATAGAAAAAAATTTAAAATTAAAATTTTATTTGATTGTATTCTTATTAAATTTTTACCCACACTATGTTTTAAATTATATGATCTTGTCAATTTCGAAAGACCGCAATTTTATGATTATTTTTGTTTTGTTTGAAGTTTATTACGAATAACGGGTTAGTTTCAAATAGGCAGAAGCTGAAAGCTCCTAAAATAAACTTTTTAATTTCTACTTTCAAAAAGTTAAATCTAATAAAAACTGTCAGAACATTCTTAGAAAATATTAAAACAATCTTTGCCAAAAGCTACAGTTCAATAGATTAACAGCTTTTGAAAAAAAAATTTTTGAGCAAAAGCTATATATAAATATTTTCTTTTAAAACTCATTAAATTAACGCTTTAAAAATATTTTACCGAAGGTTAAATTTAAAAAAAGTCAAAGGAGCTTTTAAAATCATGCTAAACTTTTCTTCTAGTTCGATAAGTACAATGATGTCATGACTTTGGTCCTTGAAGTGGAACATATTAGAATTTATGATTGAAAAGGAACCATAGCATTTTTTTCACTATCCTAGGGAGAACCCCAATTCTTAAAAAAATTTGAAAAGCTTTAACTTAAAGCTTTTAAATTATTTCAAGAAAAGCTCTGTTGAAAAATCTAAAGAAGGTTTATAAAAATTTAGAGATGAATTATTTTTCATAAAATATGTTGAGCATTCTTTTATTTTGAAAAATTTCGACGCTTTTATATAAACGTTTTTATAAAAAAAATTTTATTTACCCATAAGTATTTGTAATACAAAAGTTGCTACCGCTTTTGTTTTTATTAATTTTGATATGAAGGTGATGTTTTGTTGTTACAAATTAATAACTTTCAACATAATGATTTCTTAAATTAAATTTTGAAATACTAATTCTGTGCAAACAATTTATTTTGAGAATAAATGTGATGGTGATCAATGAACTAAAAGCTTTATTCTTAAAAAATATTAAAAATAATTCTTGATTAAAAGCTTTAAAAATCTAGCAGATGATTTCAGTAAAATAAGATTTTAAATAAAAAAATTCGAATTTATTGATAATAAGTTTGCTACAAGGATCTTTGTGAAAGCTTAAAAAATCTCATAGCAGAAGCTGTAACAACAAATTCCTTATAATTAATGAAAATTTTCTAATATATGAAATAAATGTGAGATTTTTTTCATAAAAAACCTTTCACTTATTCTTACTTCAAAAAACTTAAAACTAAACTAATATTTCATAAATTTTTTTAATAATTAACATATGTATATACTTTGAGGAACCTGAAATTACAGAAAATGGTACTTTTGGTACATTTTTATTGATGGTGCTTTTTAAGTTTGGGTAATTTTTCTCTTGAGCAATTCTACTAATGAATTTGGATGAAATTTGGTAGACGGACCCATCTGACCTAGATTAAAATATACGATACTTTTTAATGAGTAAAAAAAGGTCAAAATGGTTCTTTTGGTACTTTTAGTTTTTGTTCTAATATTTCATATATTTTTTTAATAATAAACTTACATACTTCCAGGAAGCTGAAATGACGGAAAATGCTACTTTTGGTACCTTTTCAGTTTGGGTACTTTTTATCTTGAGAATTTATCTTAATGGATTTGGATGATAGCATGTGACGGTAGGCGGATAGCATGTGACCCAGATTAAAATATATAGTACTTTATGAAGCGTAAAAAAGGGACAAAATGGTACTATAGGTACTTTTTTTCCTGTTCTAATATTTCATACATTTTTTAATAATTAACATACATACTTTCAGGAAGCTGAAATTACAGATAATGGTACTTTTGGTACATTTTTATTAATGGTGCTTTTTAAGTTTGGATACTTTTTCTCTTGAGCAATTGTCTTAATGGATTTGGATGAAATTCGGTAGGCGGATATAATGTAACCCAGAATAAAATTTATAGTACTTTTTAAGGCGTGAAAACGGGACAAATTGATACTTTTGGTACTTTAGGCTTTATTATTATTTTTTTTTGTTTTCGTTGACTAACAGTTTATTTTCTGGGCGATAAAAAAACTAAAATCTAAATCTTTTGGTACTTTTTATTTATTTCGAATTTTTTATACAATTACATACACAAATTTTAGTTTTGCATTGATATGTAGCGTGAAAGAAGTCACGAGTTAAAGGTAGTCCATAAATATGTATCATTTTTATCAACTTCATTTATTATTGCAATTGATCTGGTGATCGCATAAATAATTTTCCTTTAATTTAAATTTTATAGGATTTTATAAACTAATATGCGCATAATCTATAACAATGTGTCTCTAGACACGTACTCTGTTTGCTCTAGAAACTAAAAATATTTATAATAAAAAATCATAGAAAAGCAAACCTTTACAGTTTTAATTTTTTTTTTCTTCATCATCACAAAAGATTGAGATTTTTGATTTTTCAGCAATGATAATGTTACAGCAAAAAAAAAATATAAGAAAAAATAAAGCAAAACGTATTGTTTTTCTTTCTCTTATTGACCATTAAACATGTTCATAGAGGTAGAGAGGCAGGCAACAAGAGTAAAAAGATCTACTGAAACTAAATCATATTATTTGAAATCATAGCTGCCAGATTTTTTTTGGTAATATCGTCATATTTTTAGGCAAAAATCGTCATTATCGTCAATATAGCTTATTGAAATCGTCATTAAAACGTCAAATGAAAAAATCGCTTTTTTACCAACAAAACATATTTTTATTAGAGGCAAAACATAACAAAACTCTTAATTCAGCGAATCTTATTAAAAAACAGCATTATTTAAAATACAGAGATCAAATACTTCACTTAGAATTCACAAGAAAATCACATGTAAATAGATTGCATATTTTTCAATACCTTGAAATATATTTATACATTGAAAAAAAAAATCAAATCCTTTAGTTATTTTTTTCAATTTAGTATAATATGCATTTTAAATTTCATTTTTGGAAACACTTTTTCTAAAAATGCATCAAAACTACAATAAAAATATAATTTTTTAAGAAAATAGACATATAAGTATATATATTTTACAAATATATATTGCAATTAAACATATCGATTAATTCAGAACATAGCAGGTACATTTGTTTAGCTTTAAATAATCTTTTGAATATAATATTGCCTCCAAAGACAACTTTTTCAATTTCTTATTTTAGTCTTATTTACGTTTAGCTGACTAAATATTCTTTCCATATTTGCTTAATAATGTGGTAAAACTAGGATTTTTGTAATAAATTTAGCCAAATCGGAAACAAAAGACTAGAATCCCTTGTTTGCTTCTGTGTTAGTTTTTTCGAAAAATCCAATAGTTATATGTTTTTATCAGGACAATAATTTCAATTGTCTGAACTCTGTTTCTAGCTCTTGGTTTTCAGTTTCTTCAACAAAATAAGACAATTATTTTATAATTTCAGAGAACCAACTTTTTTTTTTATTAATAATATTAAATGGATTAATTTAGATAAGAGCTTTATATTTATTTTCAAAATCAAATCTTCTGATCACAAAGCTCTATATAAAAATTAACACAATTATTACTGATATCATATTTTTCTTTTGCATTTATTTGTGATTCTTCCAATACGTCTCTGGCAAATATTTCTAAATAAATGTCTTCAAAATTTAAAAAATTGTTTTTGTTTTTATAATCAGTTAAATAAAAGTTTTCAGTTTTACGCAAACTAGTTTTTAAAAAGTTTCTCATTACAATTTTCAGCAGTTCAAGGTTGCTCTAATAGTACAAATATATGTTGCAAACTTGGATTATTTAAAATCGTCAAAATTAGGGCATAAATCGTCCCATCGTCACTATGTCATTTTTAGGACCCAAAATCGTCAAAATGACGATAAATCGTCAAATCTGGCAGCTATGTTTGAAATACATTTTTTCCCTATCTATATTGAAATTTGAAGGGAAACGTTGAGAATGCCATGGCAGTCGTCAGTCAGTCAGTCAGGATGGTTGGATGATTGTTTGAATGGAAAATTTCAATTGAAATGCAAATTGTAAGAAAGCTTTTGAAAACATAATCACGCTTGTTTAAATTACATTTAACTAATGTTTTTTATTTTGTTATGAAAAATAAAATACGAGATCATTGCTAACTTAAGTTTGGAACAAAAGGTAATTTAAGCCCTTGAAGTTGGAATTGGATTTTTATTTTGTATGTATGTATGTGTGTGTATGTATGCAAGTATTTCAAATCAAATCAAGAAAACGTATTAAAGGTAACGCCGAGAATATGAAATCTAAAATAAATAAAAGATCATTGTAGATGTGCTGTTGTTGTTAGTTTGTTCGTTATTTTTTTTATTTAACTGACAACACTTATTTTTGTTTAATAGATAAAAAACGAAAATATTTATAACAAGATATCTACAATACAACAAGATATTCAAAACTTTTATAACGATTAACACTTTTAGTAGGGAGATTTAATAGAAAAATTTGGAGAATATTGGAGAAATGGATCAGGCTAAATAAACTGATACAACAATAAGAAAATTACAAGGTAATAACGATCAATTGTAGGAAAAATATACTTCTGTGTCTGTTTCACAATTTTTAAAATTAACGTCTGGCCTTTATTTTAGGTGCACCAAAAGAAATCTTTTAGTTTTTATATTTAAGATGTGTTCAGCACTTTAATATTTTATTCCTTTTTGTGAAATTTTTTAATCCTCTAACTCCTTGCTATGTTATCCTTATTTTATTCTCGCCTATCGTTTAGATAACAAAATCCGAAGAAAGGAGTTCAGCACAATTCATTGTTTTCTTTTTCTATTTCCTCACATTTGTCATTTTGGGAACTAAACATTAGATTGCCCCTCAAGGGGTTATTTTTTTTTTTTTGATATCAGTTATTCAAATTCCAGTATGATACTGACAAAAAGAAAAAAAGTTATCTTGAATCAGTTGTTGTTTTAGGACTGACTGGTAACAAAATATTTTGTATTTATTTAAAACAATAATATTCAAATGATATCCAATGACTACAACCTCAATTGGTGTAGAACACTCAAGACCACTAGCCCCAGCCCCATCTCTTTCTAACACTTTTGCATTGAAATATTGTTGTCATCACAAATGTTTTATGGCATCTAATTGTTTATTTTATTTAGTTGCTACTGCTGCTGATGTTATTGCATTTGTAATAATTGAAATCCATATAATTGCAGCATTATTTTTTTTTCTGATTTCTTGCATTTCCACACCACACATCTTCAATCCATCATCACCAACAACAACATCATAATCATCTTCATATCACATGTCATATAATTTTGTAGGCAAAAAAAAAAATAATAATTAAAATAAAAATACAAATATAAAATTAAGATTATTTTCAGAAAATATAATATTCTTCGAATACACAAGACGTAATTAGAACGCATACAAACCGTACAAATATCTAAAATTGCAGTTGTTTTATTGTGTTCGCTACCTTTTTTGTCAAATATTATATTTTTATTTTTATTTAAAGATTAAATTCCTATCAAATGTGTATTCATTTGATATCGCTCGAATGCAAAACATTAGATTTTTTGTGTAACAAATAGTGTGGGAGCTTGTTTATTTTGAGATAAAATATTTTTGTCATTTACAAAAGAAATAAAAAAAATTAGAAGATCTGCATAAATTAAAGAGTACACTTGTAGAAATTCCTAATTTACGGATAATTTCTGGTTATGAAAAGGGGGGCATGAAGCTAATAGATCTTATGTATATGTAGATCTCTTATATAGAACTACTAGATGATTCGGCAAACGTTGTTTTGCCATACAAAATATTTCTGGTGCATATTTTGTGTGTTATATAAAAAATAGCGAATGTATTGTAAGTGTGTGACGATGAAAGCCGACGAAGAAAACAATAATTTTGTACTGTTTGTACTGTCATTCAACAACAAAAATTATTATGAGGCTGACATAGCGCCATCTGTCATTCAACAACAAAAATTATTATGAGTTGGACATAGTGCCATCTGTTGGGTTAATAGTTTAGTAAATACAGGAATTCATGCCAGTAGCGATTTAAAATATACTTAAAAACCTATTCTCATACCTACCAAATATGCATAAAAAATTTCATTAAAATCGGTCGAGCCGTTTCGGTGGAGTTCGATAACAAACATCGTGACACGAGAATTTTATATTTTAGATAAGATGATGATAAGTGTTTTCTATGAAAAAGTTTTCTTTTCTAAAACATGCTTAAATTCTGAATTAGTTTTTCTTCTTTATTCTGAATAATATTTTAACTCTGATATCGGCATAACTGAATTATTGTTATAAGAATTATTTTTAGTTCATATTTCGTTAATTAAACCATCCATCATCATACATTTACATTTAGAATACGCAAATAAGAATATGAGTTCAACTATTTGTATCCGTATCTATTCAAGTTAAATCTATTAAATACATTTGTAACTTAACTGCACGTAATTCACATCAACTAACTAACGGTGCACTGTGGTAAAGTACGATCATGTACAAAAAAGAAATATTTATTTAATTCCTACTCATGAAACGTGTTAAGAGTAACTAGACATCTAATAAAAAATACTACACGTATGCAAAAACCAAAAAAAAAAAATAACAAACAAGTATGCCACGGATTTGCAAATTCAAGTTTCAAATAATAAAACTGTTAGATTTAATAACTAAAGTTATTGTGTTCTTATAAACAACAGAGTACCAATAAACAATTATGAATATTTATTATTTTTTCCTGGCAGTACGAACTAGTGATGTTACGAATATCAATTTTTTTTTAGTATTCGCGAATACGAATACGAATATTTGAAACAATATTCGCCCAATACGAATACGAATATTACTTTTAAGGTTTAGAGCAACTTAATATTTCAAATTTATGGCTCGATTATGGATAGCAACCGAACTTCAGTGGCGTTGCAACTGCAAATTTGTGGTTGACAGAAAAACACTAAATAGCAACTGAAACTGGCAGCTCTCAGTTGACAGTTGCCATCCGTAATACAATTCTCAGCAACTGACATTAATTAGACCCATTAATTAGACAAAATCCCTCCTTTTGTGTCAATAAAAATAAATTGACAAAAAACTATAACACTACTTTAGGTATATATCATTATTGTGACATTGAGTTGCCGAATTTAAAGACCACAATACATACATACTTTGAGATTTCGTTTTTCTTACTCTGTTTACACTTTTAATTAGTAATTCAGTGTTGTTTGGGAGAACATATTTTCGCAGATTGTGCAGCAACATGTCTCGGTGGGCTTTCACATATTAAATTTTAGTTCTTCGCTTTTTTAAAGTCCAACATTCCTCTAACTAATGTTAACATGATATGAATTTAGATATAAGACTTTAGCTTTTAAATGATAGTTATGGAATATAATTTTCGTTTGTTTTTTAAGAAGATTATTATCTTTCATTATTTATATAAAAATTATTATAAATTAATATATTTTTGTACATTTTATGCACTTTTTTTAATTTTTTTGTATGATTTTTTTTTTTTTTTTTGGGGAAAATGTATGTGCAAATTATTCGAGATATATTCGCTTGAATTTGGCGAATACGAATATCTTAAAATAGGCGAATAGTCGAATACGAGTATTCGTAACATCACTAGTACGAACATATTATGTTGTTTCGTGTAGAAACCAAAACAAAAAAATATTTGCATATTGCGCAAGTAAATCATTGGCAATTTAATAAAACATTGATGTTTGAGATTTATGGCTGTTGCATATGCCGATGTTTTCTTGTTGTTCTTGTTAGAATTTTTTTTATTTTTTTTTTGTTTGTTTTTGTAACAGAAAATATTGAGTGGTAATTAATGTGGCTTCTTGTTAGCATGCCTGGCTGGCAGGCTGGCACTTGTCTAACAGCCCTTCTTCACATGCAGTTAGAAACGACAAAACAACACCAAACGAAGAAGGAATGAGTCATAATTCAAAGCAAGAAAGACAGACGGACAGTGAGCGGAAAGTTGTTAGAATCATATCAATTGCATCCTTAGGGGATAGTGTTGTCTGCCAGTTTACCACCTATAAATGCCAAATGTTTAATTTTTTCTACACTTCTTATCTTCTTTCTCCCTGTCTCGCTCTCACTATCTCTTTACCTATCTGTCACACTACTGTGCTTGTACACTAACTGCAGCATAAAACAATTTTTGTAACCTTTAACGCTGGTTAAAATTTTAAAGTTTTATCTATTCTTGTATGCAAATAATGAGCATTTCGTTTTATCTGACCTTTTTTTTGCCTGATTTTGAGAAAAAAAAAAAACAAAGAGAAAAATTTAACCACCCTGTGCTTCACCTTTTAAGATCTGGGCCAGTCAGTCGCAATACATATTGGCATTATTTATTTAGAAAAAAAAAAAAATAAAAATAATATCTTGTTAATTTGTTTTTAGATGTTCATCATCTTCCTTTTCAATTTGAAATTTTATAATAAAATATGCAAATTACTTTTGCATTAAAATAATTGAAAGTAATTTTTAAAATGCCAACGAAAGCGATTTTCAAAATTAAAATGAAACCCAATTGATAGGCCGCTGTAATATTTTCAAATTACAAACTCAGAATTATTCATTCAGAAAATATTAAATAAATTTTTATGACAGTTATAAAAAGAAGCAGGTTGGTTGCCAGGAAATTGTACAAAATTAAACAACATTTTATGGTTATTGGCTTTTAAGTTTGTTGGACTTGAAAAAAATGAAATTGCAAAAAAAAAAAAACAAATCTGAAATTTATAAAAAGAAACAACATGGGAAATGATGACTCCAGAGTTAACAAAAACTACATCTTCACATCTTCTTGTATGATGGCTTACTTTGTATCATTGGTGGGGTTTGGCAGCAGACATCCCCTACAACTGAAATAGATCCTCAGTTAATGTCAACGACCTTCAGTTATTTTAAAACTGCACTCCTAAATTATTACAAAAAAGTGACATGACAATTTTCATTTATTCAAAATTTGATCCTTAAAACTTTCAAGGTTTTTTTATTTTCATTCACTAAAGATGTTTGATAGGATCTCTTTTGCTAACATCTGCTTCCTTTTTTTCTCCAAATTGTCATCAATAAATCAAGATATGTTTGAAAACTAAAGATTTATTCAAAATAAATTAATTTTCTAAAAATAAAGAGACCAAGCAAAAAACACAACACTCTTCAAAATCCATTCAGGCGAAATGGTTACATAAGAAAACCAAACAAATTTTCTTACGCTGGCAAATATGCAAATCACTAGAAATTTGTGCGACTATTTAACCGATTATCATATGAATTGGATACGATGAAAATATATGGACAAGGCTACAATAGTAAAAAACAATCAGGACTGTTGCAAACACACAGGCAGCAAGTCAATCAATAGGAGTAGCAGAACACACAGCGAGAGCGAAAGAGAGAGATTGAACGTGTATGATCAAATTCTATCTATCGCAGCAATTCAATGCACTGAATATGTAATTATGAGAAACTAAAAACTGAATATGCAAATTAATTTATTGAAGGATGAAATTGAAAGGAAGTGAAAATTCTTTAAGATTCACTCAGGCAGGCATCTGTATTCTTTCAAAACTGCAGCAGCAACAGCAGCTTGTGTTTAGGAATTAAAAAAACACAAAACTAAAATAATAATAATTTGCCATTGATATGCAAATTTTCTTCGATATGATATTAAAGTAGTAAAAAGGAAATTTAATCACAAAATATTGAGGGCAGCCTGGTGCAGGGCATCAGGTAAAACTGAAATCAAACCAACCCTTTCGTTCTTAAGTAAAAAAAAAAAAAAAGTACACACACACACACAACCAATATGTATGTCCTCAATGATCCTTGTTAAATCGGAGATGATCATTTTAGTTTTATTTTACATTCAGAGAATAGCTATTGATATACCGATCAATTGGTGATAATGCAATTTTTCATTGACTTGCCAAAATCTTATTATTTTCTTTTCTTTCTTTTTTATTGCTTTCTTTTGAGTTTTCTTTTCAAATTTGCCAAATGAAAGTGTGGTGAAAATATCCTTTTGTTTGCTATTGTTGCAAAAGAAAGTCTTTGGCTTATAAATTATTGTTTTAATAAGGATAACAATTAAGAAAGGGTTTTCTGCACAATTACTTCGACAACAATACACCAGGTTTGCAAATATTGCCGCATTTCCAAAGAGATCTTGTTTGTTGGTTGGTTTGTTTGTTGCTGCTCCCTTTGTCTTTTTGCAGAAATGATAATGTTGACATTGAGTGAGTGATTTATCTGTTTAAAGAGATCTCTGTTATTTTTCTAAAATAATTTATTTAAATTTCATTTTGTTGCTTTTATTAGTGATAAAGCCGCCTTTGCCTTTTAAGCCCATACAGATTTTTACTATTTTTATAACTTTAACTAGTGCGTGCTCTAGGCTTTAATTAAGTTTTCTATAAAATCTTAAGTTTTTTTTTGAACAAAATTTCAACACAGTCAAAATATGAAATAACTTCTTGTTTTGTTTTGGTTACTGAAAATATATTGCTGCTTGCTACATGCAGATCATCTGTATTATTTATTAAGCTAAAAAAACTTAACAATGTACACGAAGAAAAAGTGAAAACTGCAAATTAAATGTGGAAATTAATAATACTAGTCCAAGCAAACAACGGCCGACATAATTGACCGTTTTCTAAATGTAAATAATTTTTTTTGTAAGTTTATCAAGGACTTTTTATAAAAAATCATTAAAAAAATAGTCATACCATTATTTAATAATACTTTAGCACGAATTCGCTTATAATAAAAATTCGCTTGAAGTTAAATGCAAAAAGAAAATACTCTCCAAAGAGCTCAAACTAGTTATTGAGCTCTCTTCTCTTTTGTTCCTTTAACATGTCTACAATTCTCCAACATTCAAATATAGAAAAAATGATTTGTGTTTACTTTCTTTGCAAAACCAGTTGGAGAAAAACACCTGTATGTTTATACGTGTACATGTATTAGTAGCAACTTTAAACGCCTATAACTTCCAAAAATACTAAGCCCACAATAAACCTCTCACTTCTGTTCACTTCGGTCAATAAATATTTTTAATTTGCTATAAGTTTTATTAAAATCGGTTGAATAATTTGCTCATAAAATCCATCAATAAAAATGATCTTGCCTATTACATAATAATATAAAAGCTGTTTATGGCATTTTTGTTACAATAGAAATGCCAATTATCAGTGGAAATTTAATACGAGAAATATGACTCAAAACCCAATTAACTTGAGTTGTCAATATTACAAGTAAGCAAACATTTTTACCTTAGTATGGTTCACTACCAATTTCATTGTGTATTTACTTCATTTTTTTTCATCAACAAATAATTTTTGTAACTACGAAAGTAGTGAAAAAAAAATATAAGTAGCTACTTCGCAGCAAAAAATAATCAAGTTTTTGGAAGCAGTACATACTTTTTCTGCCTTAAGAACGTGCTTCGTATTAAGCACATATGTATGTATTATCTTAACAAATGCAGAAATGTATGGCAGAAAATGTAAAATTTTTTGATAACATTATTTAATGAATGTAGAAACAAAAACAAATAACACTAAAGCAAATAATCTCTATACATGCTCCCTTAAACTAATGCATACTAGAAAGCACTATTGTAAGGCAATGATTAAAATTGTAAATTTTACGAAGTGTAACGAACATAATAAGACGACAGTACGAATGTTTGGATGATGCAATAAAAAATAAAATATATATAATTCAGTTGATATTGTTTTCGTTCCATGAATTTACTTCATACTCACTTAAAACGAAATGCTCCAAAGTGGGACATCGCGAACAAATATCATGCCATACGTAAGCAGGTTTGTAAGCTAATATCACCTGATATTCCCTTACACACCTGCTTACGGCGAAGCAGTAATTCTTGCTGGGTTATTACTTTCTCACACATTAAAAATCTATTACTCATTACTGGAATTACGCTACAAAAATTATTGGAGTAAATGGTCCATTTTAGATAAAAAGAGTAGTTTTTGGACTACTTCTATATAATGCAGCCGTGGGCCATTGCATTTCTACACTAATTTATTGTTAAATACCATTTGGCAGCACTAAAAATGTTTGGAATTAAATTGAAACTGTGGCAGCTCCCCTGTTAAAATTAAAACAAATTCATAGAAGCTTAAAGAAACACAATTTAGTTCGTGTTTTTTTCAATTTCTGAATTATATTTTGTATTTTTTTATACAATGTAATGTAAGGGCTGAATTCAAACATTTGTATGTACTTAAAATATCATTAAATTATATTAGTGACAGAGATACATACATATTTTTAAGTACCGCTATGGAGTATCCCTGTGGAGTACCCCTGTGGAGTAACCTGTGGAGTACCCCTGTGGGTACTCCATAGAGTAGAAAAATAGAGTAGTTTCGAAACTAATCCCTGTGGGTACCCCTTGGATTAGTAACATAGAGTAGTTTTTGGGTTACGTGGTCCAGCCCTAGGACATCGCAATGTAAATTGGACCATGTTTTGCCCATACATTTGGATTAGTTTTGGAGTAATTCTACTCCATTGTGGAGTAGTCCATACACGCATGTATGGACCAGTCTCATTTTTGGTAGGGTAGTTAAATAATTGCTTCCGAATAAAACCCTTAGCAAAATGCCTAAATTTTTCCTGGGGTGTCTTTAATAAAAATTGAATACGAGAATTATATTTTGAACATATACAATGGCAGTATGAATGTGATAAAAGACCAAGTTATTTTTAGTAACTTAGCACATGTCTTCTTTAAAATATTAAATTATGAAATTTTATAATTAATGTAATTTGTAGATATAATTAAACTTTTTGAAGAAAATGTCTTGAAATTTTGCAAAATTTTTACCATGATCCATTTTGTAGACCAAATTTTGCCAGAGTGTATTTTCCAGTTTATAAGATTCTTTTCCTTCCTTGTTGTCAGTATTCTTAGTTGTTGCTGCACATTTTTTTTTATTTTTCCTCCTGATTATAATGATCGCTCAAAGATCTTGTTCACACAAATACACAAACCATCACACAAAAACAAAACTCCAGCGTCTTTCCTTTCTTTTGAAATTTATTGAATGCGTGTTATGTGTGTTTGTCACGCCGCTACGTGATCACCCATCAAGGTGTAATAATTTTTATTAAAGTTTTTCCATTTCGTTAAAAAGATGACAATACAAACCAAATATACAAACTTATATGCTAACACACACTTACACATTCACAGGCATAGCATGTATGTATGCATGTGTGTGCTATAATATAAAAAAATTATTTTTTTTTTAGTTTACAATATAAATTATATTTGTATGAACAGAACTGCAAATAAAATGCTGACAATTGTTCTTGTTGTTGTTGTGTCTGTTGTTGTCTTCCAGCCTATATCGGTGTGACAAGATGAAATCTTTATTCGTAGAATTAACTATAACAGTTTTGAATTTATATTTATTTCATCTGGGGAATAAGTGGATAGTTTATTTTTTTATACATATTTTGAATTACAGATTTAATTTTGTTTTTATTACTTTGAACTCAATTTCCATGTTCTTTGTGTTAATCATCACAAATTTTAATAGATTTTTGTAAAAAAAAAGCTACTGTTTCAGTAGAAGTTTAGAAAAAAAGGTGTTGGTGTTCGTTTAGATTATTTTTGTGGACGAGAAAGATTAAAAAATACATATTAAATTTGATACTTTTGTGTTTGTCTTAAGCAGGTCAATAAAGATCAATGGTATAAAAAGTGAATTGAAAAAAATATGTTCAATAAATGTCAACGGAAATTTTCAAAATCAAAGAAATTTTCAGATTTTTTTTTCAATAATAGTTTTGAAAATCTATATTGATCTATAACGACATATGCTAATGTATGTTTGTGTACATCACGGCGTCTTAATTTGTCGGTATTGTAGCAGAATCGTCGGCACAATTGCTTAAACTGTATAGTATTAATAAAGAAGTAAATCATTGCTATTTTTACAGTATGTATAAATAATTATATCTTACCCGTGATCGAAGTCACGCTAAATATTAATGAAAAAAAAAAAAAAAAAACAAAAAGTACTAATAGCAAAAACCAGGAAAAGTACCACCATCTCCTCATATTAGCCCTAATAGATTATACTGAATGTTATTGAAAAAAAATTATAAAAATAATAAAAATTAATAAGTAGTATAAAAAGTACCAGTTGTTTTTACCCCCTAAAAGCACACTTTAAACAAACAAAAAAAAGTACCAATTTGTGCCATTAGATAAACTATTAAAAAGTATTCTATCTTGTAAGATGGGTCAAATGTTATCAGTTTAAAGAATTCCTCAAAACTACCGTAAGTAAAAAGTACCAAAAGTGCTAATATTTTTCATTTCAGCCATCAGAATTAATGAATGATTTATAAAAAAAATTTAATATATTAGTATAAAAATAAAAAGTACCAAAACTACCGATTTGTCCCTCTTTAATCCTTAAAAAGTACCTAAGGTTTAATTCTGGGTCAGATGCTATCCGTCTACCAAATTTCATTCTAATCCCAGACAAAAAGAATCAGGAGTAAAAGAGCACCAATACTAAAAAAAATACCATAAGTAAAAAAGTACCATAATTGCCAATTCTTTCTCATTTCAGCCCGCAGAAAGTATGTTAGTATATAAAAAATTTATGTTTAATCTGATTTACATGCTATCCGCCCACCAAATTTCATTTTAATCCTAGACAAAAAGTATCAAAAGTAAAAGAGCACCAATAGTAAAAAAGTACCATAAGTAAAAAAGTATTAAAAGTAACAATCTTTTTCTATTCCTCCTCAGGAAAGTATGTTAATTTATAAAAAAATTTATATCATATTAGTATACAATAGTACCAAAACTATCTATTCATCAGTCACCCATTTGACCATTAAAAAGTACCCCAATGTTTAAATCTGGGTTACATTCTATCCGTCTACGAAATTTATTTGAAATCCATTATAAATTTTTCTAGACGAAAAGTACCAAAAGTAAAAAGCACCTCAAGTAAAAAAGAACCAAAATTAAAAAAGTAGCAATTTTACTCATTTCATTTCTCAGAAAGTATTTTAATTTCTAAAAATATTATAAAATTTGTTCATATCAGTTAAACAATAAAAAAGTGCCAAAACTACCGAATTGTCCCTCTTTAATCCTTTAAAAGCACTCTATGTTGAAATATATGTAGGTTACATTCTATCCGTGTAGGAATTTTCATCCAAAGCAATTTTCTCTCTGTATTTCGTTGAATCTTATTCGTAGCACAGTATAGCACTGCTGTGATCTTGTGAAGATCAATAGTGGTAACCGGTAATTTAGTTGGAAGGATTATAAAAAAAACAAGTATTTGACGATATTGAGCTAATTTTTAAGCCTTAGATAACTCGCAGAAAGAAAGGCATACTCCGTGCCACACTTACACACACTTCTTTAGTGGCCCTTGTGGCATACGTTAATTGTGGATGTGAAGATGCCGTGTAATCAACGAACATCTTTTCAAACACATTTGATTATTGTGAAACCAGTAGTTTTAAATTTTACATAATATTTTTTTTACATCCTGTTTTCCAGCTTCTACGCCATTTGTAATAAAATTCTATTCTTTCAATTGTATTTTTAATTTTATTTCTAGAAAAGTACATTTTTTTACAAAATCATAATTATAAAATAACATCATTAATATGCATTAATTCCAAATCAAGAAATATTTTTCTATAAATTTGTAGTTGGGAAAACGCAATAAAATCTAACAAAATAAATGATATTTCTATAAAAAAAAAAAAAAAATCAAACAAAAAGAAAAAGGATTTAAATGAACGGAAGTTATAAGTACACATGCACACACACACGTTTCCATATGTACGAGTATATTGCGATATGTAAATGAAATTCGTTGAACACATGTGTAGTTGAAGAGCTGAAATAAAAATATAAATACAAAAGTGCCTGCCTAATGACATTTTGAGGTTGTGAGCTGATTGTACAGATGAACTGATTTGAGAAAAAGGGTGCTTTTCACCATGAAAATATGACGTTTGTGTTGGTTTTTTTTGCCTCATTTACTACCTTTTTTTTGGTTTTCAGCATATAAGGATGTTGTTGCATGATTTTGACATAATCTGTAATACAAACATGTCTCACAAATAGTTAAAGTCCTTTAAAAAAAAAATAGAAGTAAAATAAATGATTTGTACAAAAGCAAGAATTGGAGACCAAAAGAAAGAATTAAGTAGATGGAAATATTGTTAGTGTAACCAAGTTAATGATGTTTTGGCAGTCCTTAAAAGAATTACATACACACTTGCGCACACTGGCATACACTCTGTAGCACATACTCTCTCTCACACTTGAAACAGAAAGAAAGGACATTTTAACAAGATTTTCAAAGAGTTCTGTTTATCGTATATAAAATTTTATATTTCTTATATATGTATGTACGAATATGCTAAAGACAAGAAAAATCGAATTTTAATTTGCAAAGGATTCAGAGCCAGGAATATTATTAATGATAATAAGGACAAACAGAAGTATTCACGACCAGCACAAAAAGAAATACTAGAAAACTTAATTGTTAAAGAATCGAATTCCTTTGCAAATCTGCTCTGATGTTTTTTTTTTTTTTTTTTGACAAGAATAACATAAAACTTGCAACAAATAAATAAAATTTGAAAGAAATTACTAATATTTTACCAAATGATTTATGATGTGTTAAGTTGACACTGTTTCAAAACATGACCCTTGAGAAAATTTACAACAACATTTTATAAATGTGTATTTCGAACGAACAAAAAACATCAAGTGTTTTTAAGATGGAAAATTATGAAACAAGCACGTTTGACTAGAAATTCCTTGACAAAAGAATCAATATAAAAATACTTCTTTGTTTCGAATGGTGGGAATTTAAAACTATTTTCCAAATAACAACCTTGAAAGATTAAAAAAAAAGTAAAAACACAAATCAAATTCATTGAATTTGATTTCACACACAACCACTTAATGTGTTTTATTTTAAATAAAAAGAGAACTAAAATTTATGCAAATTAATCGGAACAGCGATATTTTTTCAATAATAAAATCCAAGGAAATTAAGATCATGTTTTCTGATCATTTGCATAATTCTCACACATACATACACACACAGCAAATACCAATTTCAATAGATTTTTACATTGAATTATCAAACTAGGCAGAAAATTGTATGTGTATGTATGTTCTAGAATTGCGTGTCCTTGAATTTAAGATAATTTTTTAACTTTTAGGTTCACACACATACTTACATATATGTTTATATGTGTATTATGTGATCTACTCAAACACAATGATAGAGAAGATCAATTTCATTTCCCCAGCATAATTATGCAGTGACATGGTTGCATTACGAATTGTTTTATATTTGATTAAAGATCATGTTTTAAAACAAGTTCGTAGTTGAAAGGCAGAAAAAAACTGAATCGAAAAATTCTATGAGTTAAAAGAATATAATTACACTGTAGAACAAAATTAAATTAAAGGTTTTTTTGTTGGTTACTAGATTATAATCAAAAGCAAATACAAGGAAGGGTAGTGTCAAAATACATCCACTCGGAGACCCAATTGGATCCATTGTGATGGATGATTGAAATACAAACTTATATAAAATTTCCCCCCATTTTATTAACTTGACTGCGCTCCTGGCCTTCTTATTACCTAAAAACACAACTGTACCTTCCTAATGACTCAATTTTCTTAACATTTAAACTAACAATTTTCTCTTTTTTTACGCGTTTTATTTCTACTTAATGGATTTCTATCTATTTATTTTTAATTTTCCAAAAAATTTTAGTATTCCGTCAGTCAAATGTAAAATTTATGCAAATTACAAATAACCCCAAAAAGTCATAATTAAACCGTAATAAAACTGAAGAAATATTAAAAAAAAACTATTTAAAATTAACATTAGAAAGTTCATAAAAAAACAATATGGCTTACAAAAGACCTGGTTTAAAAACAAAAACACACACATGCTCAAATTTACTTTGCAAAATATTTAAAAAAAAAAAAAAAAGAGAGAAGAAAACGGAGAGTATGAAGCCAAAAGGAAAATCACATGAGGGTATACTGAAAAGTCTTTTACGATATGATAATTGTTTGTCAAAACTTATGGCCAGCTCTGTTCTTTGTCGTCTTCAATATAAGCAAAAAAGGACTCGTATTAGTACAATGGTTCGGAGAATATACATTATGCTCTTTTATAATTAAAATATTGTTTTGAACGATCATTATACATTTTCCAGAGTAGATAGTGTGGCAACTTTTAGTTTTACCTAAATTATTTATTTAAATTATTTATTTAATTCAGCTTGGGCACGAGCTACATACCCTAATAACAAGGGTCACAGTAATATGTGAATTTCCCTAATATAGAGTAAAAACAACAAAAAATTAAATTACAAAGTACCATACTTTGAAGATAACGGACTATGAGTTTGTGTTGATTGTTAGTAATTTCCAATGGGGAATTTCGTACTAACCAAAGTTGTTTTCAATGTGTAAAAATAGAATAGAAAATGAATTAAATTAATTCTCGTATTCTATTTCTGTTGAAAACTTGGTTAAATAGTTGATATTCTTCTCCATAAGTATCCACCTTACGAAAATTGTAAGGGCTTGAAATCGGTACTGATACGTTCTACTAAACTGATTGGATATAAATAATAATATTTTTCAACATAAAAAAAATAACTCTTAGTAATTTAAATTTTCATTAATTCAATAAAACTGAACTTGAGCCTGATAATATTACTTTTCATATGTACATAAATTATTTATTTAGTATTTTCATTTTGAACCAGATGAGAATTACGCTCTAAAGTTAAAAAAGAAAAAACTGTACGCTGTATATGAGAGTCATTTGACATTCTTTTATTTGCCTGGTATGGAGTAAATGAGCCGCATTATTTTTACGTAGTATAAAAGCTTTGGTTGCATTTAGCCGTTTTTTGAAATAACAAATTAAAAACCATAGTATAATTAGCCCAACTATAATATAGTTGTTAAAAACAATTGTCAATACTGCCTTATTCTCTTTTTTCGGTGTGCTATAAATTGCACTAAAACTTGTTTAAGACGACTTGTAGAATTGCAAGGCGATATCTTGTTGTTGTTGTTGTTGTTGTAACAGCTCTGATGCTGTTGCTGGCGGGAGTTCTTTCCTGTGGAAAAAACTTAAGTCTGATACAGCTGTCGCTGAGTTGACAATCCTTGGGCGAATTAGATTCGGGTCGTTCCGGAGCGAAAATCCGATTGTCATGGGAACGCCGCGGCGATATCTTGTGATTGTGGGTGGTGTTGGCTGAAGTGGTTAGCGTGTTGACTACTAAGAAAACAATGACTTGGGGCCTGGGTTCAAACCTTGGCCAGAGCAAGTCAATCAACATCATTAATTTCTCTATTGTACATTAGTGAGACATTGTATTAATTGTTGTCGGACTATTTAAGTGATGAAGGCATAGCACTGATCACTAAGAAACTGTTCCGACAGCGATTAATGCTGTTCCAAGCTAATGTACACAACATCGCCTTCCTTCGTCGGTTAGCAGAAATATCGGCGAAGTAAGACAAATAATAAAATGCCTGCTAATACAGCTTAACAAAGTTAATGCGTCTACTTAACTTCGGAGGCACCTCAACACTGCCTTAAAAATTAACATTACGCGCAAAGCAGAGTTGTAAAAGAGTTAAGTCTTCTAAATATTCAACATCTATCATCTCTACCCTATCCCTCTCCCTGAGTTCCGGCACAGTGCACAGCATATGTAGGGGTCATCCCCTCAGTGCTGGTCCTAATTAAAAAGAGAAAAAGAGAGGGAGAGAGAGTTTGAAAATAAAGAAACGGTTAGATTATTTAAAGACCTCTTTTTGTTAACTTCGTATTAAATACGAATTTTTGTGGTAACACAAAGTTTATCTTTAGTAATTTTTCTTCTCACATGTCAGTTATGATATCTGCATTGTTATGGATCAACGCTTATCCAATGTTGTTGTATATGTGTTGTTACTGTTGCTGTTTGTTGTTGTTGTTGTTGTTGTTTTATCAAAGTCATGGTAGTTTTAAATAAAAATAAAAAATGCGTATAGATGATCTCCGTTTTTTTTTTTTGGAAATAAAACAAAAACAAACATATGAATTTCCACCACAAATGAAATGGATCAAGTGTACAAACTTATTCAAATCTAAAGAAAATGTGCGTATGTGTGGCTATGTGCCTACCCTATAGTTCAGAGGGATAGAAAATGCACTGTATTTTATTAAAAAAGAATAATATTTAATAAAGAAAAATTTTTGCAACAAGAGTTATAGTTTTGGTTTTCAATAACAAGGAAAGGAAAGAGGCCCGCCACAATATATTTACTTGTGGCATTGAAAAAAGATTTAGGCTAAATTCAAAAACTACCGGGAAATATTTTTCAAGATATCTATTTAAAATTTCTGAACAATATGACTTTTATGGCTTAAGGTATGGCTTATAAAATGTTAACTATTATATTTATCTCTTAGACCGTTTGGCTGGCTGTATTTCCACATGTCCGTCCGTTCGTCTGTCTGCCTGTTTGGTTTAAGCTTATCTATGGCTTTATAAAGTCATCTTTTTTGGTTGGCTTTTTATATTTCCAGTTGTTATGGACGAATGACTTCTTTTCCACCTCCTAATGACTCAACAAGAAAAATTCATCTACTGATACAATTAGACGTCGTATTTTGTTGTTTAAAGTGGTGTTTGTTTAAAAATAATAGCGATGATAGTTTTATATGTACTTATATGTATGTATGTATGTATACCTACGTTTTTCTTTTTTTTTGGCTAATTAGCTTTATCGTTTTGTTTTAAACATTTTAAAAAATTTATTATAATTTTTGCTGTCTCTGTCTTACTTGAGATAACTTTTTGGTTTTTTTTTTTAGATTTATGAGAAAATTGATATGAATGAGTGAGTGTATTTTAATAAAAATATTTGAATAGAAAATATTGAATTCTTTGATTAGTTTTAGTGTTTGAAAGAGAAAATAAAGTTGGGGGTTAAAATCATGTATGTAAATATTTATTTATAACTTTACAGGTGATTATCAAATTCGAAAATGTTGATACTCCCGATTTTTGAAATAATAAACAAAACAAAAAGTCTACAATTCTGTTCGCTATAATTTGTTGCAATATGCTTTTTTTTAATGTGATCAATAGTTTTGAAAATTTTTAATAAATCTAGAAAAAAACTGTGATTAGAAAATATTAAAAGATTTTATTTTCCAAAAACTACAATATTTTTTCATATAAAGGGTGTTTTTTATAAAGTGTCACAACTTTGAGTTGGTAACACTGGTTTATTTGAGCAGCTCATAGTTTCTTTTTGTTTAATTTGCTTTGAAATTTCATTATGAATCGACACCAGAGCAACTCGTGCAAATTGTTGAAATTTTTAATCAAAATAATTGTTCTATTCGTCAAACTCATCGTGCAGCGGGCGCTACAATTAATTTACTCAAAGAAACTTTTGATGAAAAAATAATTTCACGAAATGGCCCAATTAATTGGCCACCAAGATCGTGTGGTTTAACTCCATTAGATTATTTTCTTTGGGGTTATGTTAAGCCACTTGTCTACGTCGATAAACCACAAACAATTGAACACCTGGAAATCAACATTCGAAAAGTTATCGACGAAACACGGCAACAAATGCAGCTAAAAGTTGTTGAAAATTGGTGTTCCAGATTGCGCCTTCTACGCGCCAGCCGTGGCGGCCACATGGCAGAAATCATATTTAAACATTAATTTCATAAAATTTTGTTTCCAATAAAGTCCGTTTAATTGATATTAAAAATATATTTTCCCTTGTTTTATTATAATTAAAACTTTTGTCACTCTATAAAATACACCCTTTATAAAGCTGACATAGAGCTAAACGAAAATCGATGTACAAGATTTGATTTTATTCATTTCTACTTTCCTAATGTCAAGGGAATATACAGATAACTCCATTTAAGGCAGTTACAAATCTTTTCCTCTTTATTTTGCCTTGAAAAGAAAATCAAAAAACCCTGTCCTAACCAATGAAACATATCCCGTCGTACCTTGTGCAATTTTTAAATTAAAATTTTTTGATTATATTCAAAGTCTTGTAGTTACTTCAATTTAATATTTATACAATTTTTCACTTTCCTTTAAAAACACATCTTTTGAAATTCCTTTAAATGTTTTCCACTGCTTTTGTCGGCAAACACCTTGTTACTTTCACAAGGTGCTCTTAAGTAAATGTTACTTTCGAAAGAAAGAAAAAACAAAAAAGACAAATAATAGTAAAAAAAAAGTCAAACTGCGGTTACATACAATTTAATGAGGGATCCAGCATAAATTGTTTGCATTTTTATAGAGCAATAAACTTGAAATAAAAATTTAAACGAGAGAAAACTCTGAAAATCACAAGCAAATACAAGTAGAAAGAAAATTGTAACAATGATCGTACTTTGAAATTTGAATTGGTGCTTGTGTGTGCGTACTGCATTTTTAACAGGAAATCCGTGTAAATATTGAAAATTCCTGGAAGGATCGGATCGGTTACTTTGTTGTGGGTTTTTTTTTTACTCAAGGAGATAATTGATAAATTAAAAGCAGGCGGTTGATAAATAAACTCTCACCACAAACAAGTTGTGAAATTTTTAAACTGATACCGAGAAAAATAAACTGACTTTAAGAAGAAATTCAATCAAGGAATTAAAATGAAAATGAAGAACTCAGGTGTACAATTGTAAATAAATTACAGTTTCATATTATTAGGAAATTAAAAAAAATTCAACAAATAAATTATGCACAGAAAAGTGGTCACAAAATGAAAACTATTTCTTATAAAAGTAATCAATAATTTTGAGTATAAAGAACTAATAAAATATCTCCGTAAGTTGTTTAGTTTATTTATATCAAGGAAAATAATTTAAATTTAAAAGTAACTACACTAAATATCTTCTCGCAGTTTTAAAATTCTCAGACTTTTGTGAAACTCCTTTAAGCAAACAAAGCCATCGTCATCGGTGTAATCAATTCAATAAAGAAAGTTTGTTGCGTTATGCCTTTTTTAGAATAACTTTCTCCTTTTGTGTTAACCTTTTGCCAGACTTAAAACATTTGACCAACATTCTTGATGGTCTAAGGTTAGTACACAGACAGACATACCTAGACGATGACTTTGTTTTGTTGCACTACATTTTTTGTGTGTTGTTGTTCCTGTTGTAAGTAAAATAAACTGCAACGCCCTTGGCTGTTAGTTAGTTTTCTTTTTGCCTCTTTTCTAAAAGTCAAATGGTCGTGTTATAAAAAGAAAGAAAATTTGTTAGCCATAATTATGTGGTCGTGGGTGGGTAAATAATGTTCGTTGTTGCTGCTTGTTTTTTTTTGTTTAGCTCGACTTTTACTTTGCTGCAAATATTTCATATGTTATATGAAATATTCAACGATGGATAAAAAGACAGACGGTTAGACATAAAAGGAAGAATCAATTAAGACAAGTAACAAGTAGAAACAGTTTTTTTTATCAAACAGACGGCCCTTTAAATCAAAAGAAAATCACGATTGGCACTTTAGTTGGGGAATGAATACTGAGCTCGGCATCATTACTGATAAATAGTGCTCTTTTTTGTATTATTTCTTTTCTAGATCACGAATTTAAGGTAGAGATAATCATGTTGTAAATACAGATTTGTTTTTGAGAAGAATATTTGAAATAATATAATTAAATTTTAAATAATTCTATATAATTAATAGGCAATAAGGTGTTTTTGTGATAGACACTATGTACAGATTATACAACCGATTTTGGCAAATCTTATACCAATTTAAGAACATGTTTTCTCCAAAGTGAACAAGATATTGTGGGTTATTGTCGGTTCAGTATTTTGCGAGATATAAGCGTTTAATGTTGCTACTAATAGATTTACACTAGCAAACTGATGGTAGCACGTGATGGTTTTCTCCAACTGGTTTTGCAAAGAGAAAGCAACAACAATCCGCACAAAAACACAAATGTGAAAATAAGGCTAAGTTCCTATACAAAATATTTCGGCCGTAAAAAGTACTGAGATCAAAATAAGGACCAAGTTCATGATAGGTACAATTCCATCTCATTTCTAGGCAACCTGTAAGCAAGGTTCAATATATTATGATCAAGAGGAGCAAAGTTATGAGGGGGGTAAAAACAGTTCGAATGGTTTCGTGTAAATATACACATTGTGTGGCCGAACTTGGCCTGGCGCACTTGCGTGCGCGTAGATAGGAAAATATTTTTCAATGTTTCGGTGTGGGAGAGAAGAGAGGTCAGTCAATAGATTTAGGCCATTGGAAGGTAATTTGATGCATTTGATTGTTCTGCAAATGTACCATTAAATAATTATAGTTGTTGTTGTTGTGTGACAATTTCTGTATAAACATTAAAAAAATTATTTACATGTAAAATATGGTCGATTGTGATCATATACACTGGTATTTTTAAGTACAGAACTCAAAAATTATTTTTAATTAATTTTGTTGCGTTAATAGTATAATTGTGTTCAATACGTTGAAAGCCAATTAATATTTTCATTCAGTGGACGATTTTTTAATTGAATTTCTTTTTAATTAATTTCCCGCTGCAGCATTATTAATTAACGAAAAACGTGCTATTGCCATTAGCTTGATTTAAATTCTGTGAGAAGCATCCAGAGCCTCTAACTACTCTGCTGTGTATCTTTCAACAATGATTTTATGACTGTAGTTGATAATACATATATATATATTTGTAATGATTTTTATAGAACAACAGTTCTTTCACAACTACATTTTTCGCCACGAGTGCCACTTGTACCCGCAAAAAAAAAATAAAAATACCAACAGGATAAAAGAAAAACACCACTTTCTGCTGCTACCTTTTCTTTTTATTATTGTTGGCTTAACCTTTGTACTGTTACTACGTACAACAGGGTTATGAATAGAGAAACAACAACTTAAAATAAAAAGAACATGCGTGTTATTGTTGCACGTTAGATGTATTTTTTTATTCCACAACCTATTTCCTACGCATTTTATATTCTATAAATTTCAAGCATATAAAAAATAAACACACCATTATTTAATGGAAATTCTGTTAAGGTCTTTTATTTTTTATAGAAAAAAAAAACCAGCCAAACACTTTAACTCAACTCCTTTTTATTGAATACAAAAAAAAGGTGATAACACCCTTTTTAGCAAAGTGTTTAGTATGTGGTCAATACCATACTAAATGGGGTTAATAGTAAAATACTTTACATGCAGAGTGTTTAGAGGGGGGTGTGTGTGTGTCGTAGCTGACCAGTATTAGTATTGGCCCAAAAGAAAATGGAAAAAATACCAAGTATTTGTAGGGTCATGTCAACATTTTAACTTTTGTTAGTCAAAAACAGTCAAGTCGTGTTTTTTTTTTTGTATTTAAGTGAATTTTATTTCTCTACACAAAAGGGTGTTAAAGAAATTGGTTTTTTGAAAAAAGGCTTAATAAAGACAAAATTATATAAAGAGAAATTACAGGTAATTTATTTAAAAGGAGTTAATTTAATCATTAAATTAAACTATTACTTGCACGTCAGTAGCTTGGAAACATGAAAAGGCCTGATAACCCTTTTGACGTAAAATGGAAGTTTGTCATACGAGATACAACAAATAAAAATGTTTGAATAAAAAAAATTCCTCTTATAAAAAGTATAGAGTGTCGACATATTTCCTAATTGAATTTCACAAGTTTTGAGCATTTTATTTTCGTGTAATTTATAAAGCCGGACTTTATTAATGATTTCATTTAATAGCTTTTTAAAATTTGCTAATAAATTTTATTAAAATTTCAAGTTTAAAGTACAGATTTTTATAATAAAAAAAAAAAAAAATAACAATTGCTTAAAAATGTATTAAAAATTTTAATCATTTTGCCATAAAATTTCATTTTAAAAGAGACATATTAATTTAATATTACGAGTATTATTGCTGTATTTTAAAGGTTAATGGGATTCAGTTTAAATAACAAATAAATTAAAATGTTAAGAAAATCTTTAAAGGTCAGACAAAAAAAAAATTTGTTAATTGTCAGAAAAAATCTTTCGATATTTTAAAAAAATATTTAATTAAAAGCTAAAAATTTACTTCTGATGAGAATATTAAGGACTTGTTGTCTCTGCTTGAACTTAACCCTGAGGAGTTATTTTCGTGAAAGTTTCGACTGTAAGAGCTTTCACAATGCAGGTTTGTGCATGCATGCATTTTCACTTTATTTAATTGCATATTTTTTGTTTCTTATCTCAATTATCTTTTCATTATGATACAATCGAGCTTCTCAATCAACTTTTAACCCATTTAAATAAAAAAATATTAATTGAGACTAAATTGTTGTTATTTATTAAAGTAAATTTTTTTGTTTTCAATTTAAATCTTTTCAAATGATTAAAATGTATTTAAGCAAATCTTGCACATTCCTCAAGTCACACATCATCAAAATAAAATACAATACAAAAAAAAAAACAAAAGAAAAAACAAAAACAACACAAAATAGAAAAGAAAAGAAAAAAATGGCAGATAAAAAGTTTTAATAAAACTCTGAACAAACTAATAAAAACATTAATAATAATGAATTATGAGTAGTAAAAGTATTTAGTACTATACGAAAATACAATTTAACACAACTATAGCAGACATACATACTTCTTAGTAGACAGAATACAGGATGTCTTCAATAATCGCCAAATAAACATGCAAAGACGTCATCATTCAGATTTGTTTTTATTTTTAATATTTATTTCATTTCAACAAATCTTCAACTCTGTATAGATGAAATAAAATCTAAATGCAGCTAATAATTTAGAATAGCATTTGAGACAGCAACAACAACACGAAAAAAAACTGTCTTGCAAAAAGAAAAAAAAAAAAAAAACTATTAAACATTTGTAAGAAGAAATTTAAAAACAAAGAAAAAAAAAGAGATCATCTTGTAATTGCAATGACATCTCTTTCATTCTGTACGTATTGTCGTACATACATACAAACATACTTTGTGTGATAGAAACCAAAGCTAGAAAATTATTTATATAGTTGAGTTAGAAAAATAAAGAAATGAATCTAAATAAATAAAACACAATAAAATACATACAAACATACACACTTTATATAAATAAATGCGATAATACCATGTTATAAAAATATAATTCATAAATTCTTTGTAACACCTACGTACGACCAGTCGAATAGTGGAATTAACTTGTAAACACATTGAAAATTTTGTGGTCTGATGGCTGGCGCACATTAAACAGAACATTTTAAATGACACTTTTTACGATTGCATACCCTACTGTGCAAAAAAGGTGATTCGATAGTTTAAAGGATTCGTTAAAGAATTTATATTTAAAGTAAAAATAATTTACTAGAAAAATTATAAAGTGTAACTAACTTACAGTTGAACTTATGCAGTGTAAAACTTTGTGCAGTAGCATTTTGTTTAAAATCACAAAATACAGCTTGCGAAAAAAAAAATATTGCATATCACTTTACTTGACTTTTTCCTTAATCAAAAGCCAGCAGGCTGGCTGACCTTTTGTGGTTTTATGTGAGAGACATACTACATAGATTAAAAACAAAAATCGCATTTCTAAAAGAAATCATTTTCTAAAAAGAATTTTTTCCACAAAATATGTATGATTAAATAAAAATCAGTTTTAACTAATCAAATATTTCCTCTTTTAAAAATTAAGTATTTTTTTAAAAGCAATTTTTGCTTTCACCCCTGACTTCGTCTAATAAACTTTCTTTATATCAAATTTATCGAAAAAAGAAATGGTACCATATTTTTTTAATTTTACTCGCAAGAAAATATTATGCATGTTTATGTAGAATAGAATAGAAAAGTGAATAGATTTGGTCCAAGGACCGACACTGCGACACCTATTGGATCTTTTGTGGCATGGATTTCTAAAATTAAACCAAGCTCTGAATGACTCTCCTTATGAAAGTCAGCACAGAGCTTGGAGAAGCACACAAATTCAAAAAGAAGAACACGCCTTCTATTATTACATAGGACTCTACATTCACAGATAATGTGTGCCGTTGTCTCATTCTCTTCCAGGCATAAACGGTACAAGGGTGAGCGAACTAGGTTACTTTTCCAAAGATGGTAGTTCAGTCCAAAGTGACCGGAGAGGAAACCAGTAACTAGCCGTAAGTCGTTCCTGTTGAAATTCAGGATGCCACTGTATGAGAATGGCTGTATCAATGATTTGGACTGCCTTAAACCAGGAAAAGCCACCCAAACTTTCTTTGCGATCGACATGTCATTCTCTCTGATTAGAGTTGTTACAGTCGGTCAATTTACGCCACAAAAGGGCTCTGGGCTAAAAGATGAGCGGCAGAGGCCCTCTTGGCCAATTCATCCGCTACCTCGTTACCCGGATGACCGCTATGGTCAGGTATCCAGTAAATGGAAACCTTGTTCCGTATCGATAGCTTCTGTAGTGAGTCAAAGTACTCTAAAACATGCTTAGAACGGAATTCCCATGAAACTAGGGACTTAAGGGCTGCCTGACTATCGGAAAAGATAGCTATATGCGCGCCTTTAATGCCTCTGCTCAAATTAATATGAACACATTTGGTGATCGCCTGAAATACCGTGGGCCATTTACCCATGTACACTGAGATTTTCACGTTGGGTCCACAGTCTCCAGCGCCTACTCCATCTAAAGTTTTGGATCCATCCGTATACCAACATAAACTTCTGGAATCCACAGAGGGACCATTACCGTCCCACGTGGCCCTAAGCGGAATTGTGACATTGAATCTCCTGTTGAATCTTAGTTCAAAAATCATCCCTGCAGCTTACTGCTGGACAATGTATTCAGGATCGATGAATGCCCGTTGCCAGCACAGCGAGCACATGTTTATGTATAAAAAGTTAGCTAAGAAAATAAAAATGGTACCAAAAGTACTAATTTGTCCCGTCAAAATATTTTGCCAAAAAAGTACTATATATTTCAAAAAAGTACCCTTTCCAACAATAAAGATTTTTCTAAAATTACGTTTTCCGTAAGGTTCCTAAGAAAGTATTTTTTTAAACGTATATTTTTAAAGTACCACTTCAAAAACTTAGAGCTGAAAAATGTACCATTTCAAATATAAACTTTAAAAACTTGGTCCATTAACGAAGTCACTCTAAGCTTCTGTGATAGTGCCAAAAATCACCTCGGTGCTATCCTGGATCTAAAACTAATTTATATGATCAATGTACGAGCAAGAGTACGAGTAGAAGAAATGCTCTCGGTGATGCTCACTCTAAGCGTATGGGCTTTTCTTTGTTGCTTAAAGTCACCTGCTACACAATTATTATGAAAAATTATATGAACTTTTGCTTTAATGATCGCGGGTGCATCATGGACCAGTGAGTCATATTATTATTATTAAAATTTTTGATTTTGATTATTGTACCTCTCCCATTTTCACAAGTCTCATAGGAAAAGTATGTTGATGATAATTAGAACAAAATTTCTCGCAGGGTTCATATTCAATCGACCTCACCATCAATTGTAATTGTTTGCACTACTGACTTTTTGCATTGGCTCTTTGAAATTTATTTGGAGGAAAAAAAAAAACAAGGAAAAAACGAGTTTAAAAAATATTTGCAAGTGAGGCAAAAAAAAATATTTTTTTGTTTGAAAACAAGATGATGAACACAAAAAAATTAAAAACAAAAAAAAAACAAAGAAAAAACTAAGCCACCACAAATAATTCTTTACAATAACAAGTGTCAAGTGATAAGTGACATAAAACATGCTTTCTACCATAACAATTGCAGCAGCAGCAACAGCAGCAGCAATAGATGCCACAAATAAAATTTAAATAAAGTAATAAATAGAAATACAAAATGACACTAATTTAAAAAAAAATGCAATTTCCACAAAACAAATGAAAGTGATATAAAAATTTTGAACAAAATAGTTACAATAAAATTCTTAACAACAAAAGTGGAGGTCATACAATCTTAGTAACAGTACTAATTTAGTTTTAGTTTAAAAACTCCTTTAAACTAGTTAAGGAACTTACAAGCAGTTACCAGTTTGCTTGCAGATTTATTTTTTAATCTCAAATTTTCTTATTTATTACATAGCGAATATCCTTAAATGATGTCAAAAATTCTTTTTCAAATCAATTGTCAAACATAAATTTAACTGTCAACGATGTCAATATAAACTTTAATTCCAAAACAAACAAAAAAAAATCAAGAACAATATTGTCTGTTCATGCAAAAAAATAAAATCACAAAATTATAATACAAAAACTTTACACTTGTCGAAAAGTTTCTAAAATATTTTTTTCGGCTGTAAAAAGCTAAATGCACACGAAGCAGGCATTTGAGCAATGTTTTTCTTTTTTCCTTAAAAGGACTACAAAGAGTACTACTAAATACTTTGCAATTGCAAACAACAAGGCTACATAAGAAGCATAAGTCGAATTTAATATAAAAACTAAAGTGGCCTCGTGTATGCTAAACACAAAACCGTATTATTAAAGAAAAAAAAAACAACAGTCAACATCTCCTTAGGGAGTTCAAACAGCCCTGAAAAGCTACACAGAGAGAGAGAGAGAGATAGAGAAAACGAAAATAAAAAAACTCATAATTTAAGACGCCAAATTTTATTTAACAAAATTCAAATATCAAACAAAACTGCCTGTTATACTTCTTTTTTTTTTTTTCTTTTTGCCTCCTGTATAGTCAAACCATTAAATAACTAAAGACAACATATTGAAAAGCTAAACTGTTAAAGAAAAGAAAGGGTTTTTATTATTGAGTTGGGGGTGGAAGGGGGTGCTTTAAACAAAAACTTTAGAAAAACGTATTGAAAAATGTCTTCAAAATATTTTAACGGGTGCAGGAAGAGTTTTTGCAGAAGGACGAGATGGGTGGGTGGTGTAGGCGAATTACTAACGTGTTGTTGTTATTGTAAGTAGAATATTTTAAAAAGTTAAAGAATTGTATAATGTTGACTAAATTGTCATTTGATCGTTTATTTAGTGACAATAATAATGTTATAAATTTCGATAGAATTTTTTTTGTCGAGTATGAGAATCGACTTTATTTTCAAAGATATTTTGTTGGAAATACAGCGGCAAGGAATTTTATTATTATATTTTTTTTTTAAATAAACAGGGGGGGCTCAAAATACTTTTGCTGTGTTTGTTGTTCTTGTATCAAACAATTGCTATGTACGTTGACATTGTTATTGTCATTTTGTAATAATTTTTTTGTTGACAGTTGTTTAGTAAATTTATTAAAGAGGTGTATGCGGCTGTTTGTGTGCGTGTGTGTGTGTGTGTGTGTGTTTTAGTTGACTTTCTTTTATGTGGAAATAAACATGTCATTATCCTTGTAACAATACGAGTCAATTTAGTTTAAAAACAAGGGCAACAATAAAAAAAGAGTTATTTATTGGTATTCAATAGCAGACATTTAGGGAAAATATTTGTTATAAAAAGAAAGTTGTTTCGTGGGCTTGGGGAGGAAATTTATGTAATTTATATAAAAAAAAAACAGCAGTAGCAGTAAATCATTTAAAAAGTGTAAGTGTAGATATGTGTATAAGGTTTGTTAGAAATTTAAAATTTTTAAATATTTTCTTAAGAGCAGTTAGAATAAGATAATATAATGGTGTCTTAGTAAGAATGCACTTTTTTAATTTAGTGTATCTATTTTTTTTTTGTGCAAGTGGCAACTCTGGAATTTGGCAGCTGTCAGATATGTTATTTTCGACTATCAAAAACCAAAGGGTATTAAAACATGTAGCATCGCCAAGCCATGTGCTTATTTGCCTCAAAAATTTGAATAAATCAATATGTCGAAAACAATTTTTTGTTTTAAAATAAAAAATATTTTTGACAGAAAGACTTATTTTTACTGTACTCTTTCAAGTGCTGCCAAGTTTTTTCCATCCTGCTGCTACCTTGTATAATACACCATCGTTCAAAAATTTGAACAAATCAATATGTGAAAAATAATTTTTGTTCTAAAAAATAAATGTTTTGACTTATTTTGGCTTTACCCATGCTCTCATGCTGCCAAGTTCTTTTTCCTCCTGCTGTCACCTTGTTTAATACACCATGGCGGCTGTGCACATATTACGTAACGTTCCAGGGGGGGGGGGGGGTTAAAGATTTGTTACGGGTTGGAAATCCTATAATATATAAAAAATCTCTGAAAACAGCGTTACGTAATATGTGCACAGCCCCTTGATCAAAAATGGATCGCAAAAGAAAATCGCGTTATATTTGTGAAAACTTATTAGGAAAATTTGGAAAAATATAGTAATACCGCTCTCAAACTTTAAAGAATTTTCAGTCGAGAAAGTGCACCTAATATAACAAGCAATCGTAGCGTGATCATAATATTTTAAGAAACTGGATCGGGTCAGTAGGAACCCTTTGCGTCAACGGTCTCTTGAAAACATTGCTGCTGCAAACAAGAGTGTCGCCGAAAACCTAAAAACATTCATTTGGCATCGTTCTCAACAACTTCAAATTTCACGAAGTACTTGGCAGCGAATTATTGACAAAGAACGTCCACATTCATGAGTACAAAATTCAGTTTATTCAGGAAGTAAAAGCAGCAGATCATGGAAAGTGCCGGCATTTCCTTCAATGGGTAATTTTTTTTGGCGATTTTGATCTTGACGATGAAGTTTTTTTGATTTTATATGTTGACAATTTTTGTTCTTTATAACCAGAGCTACAACTATGCCTCAGAGAGTAAATCAAAATTCCGAACGGTTTGCAAGATATGAGCCTGAGAAAATGATCAGTTTTTTGCAAAAATGACACCGAATACCCAAATCTTTGCGGGCCCATACAAAAAATGCATGAATTGTGCCAAAACTGGGAGACACGGTCTCTATTTTGGTCTTTTATCACGTAGTGGTGTCCGTATATGGTTATATTTTTTCGTGTTGCACTGTGTAATGCAGCAAAATGAAGTCAATGTCAAGTTCTCGAAAAAAATCATGTTCTCCGATGAGGATCATTTCCATCTGAATGGCTTTGTGAAAACCTAAAATTTTTGAATTTGGTACTCAGAAAACCCTCAGGCAATCAATGAGAAATAAATGCACCCACGGTGAGCAACTGTCTGATGCGAATTTTGGTCAGGCGGCATTATTGAGCTTTACTTTTTTAACGATGAGGCTAAAATTGCAGTTACTGTTAATGTCATTCGTTACAGGAGTTCTTGTGGTTTCATCAAGACGGCACCACCATGCTACACCATGCACATGAAATAATCGATTTATTGCAGCAACAATTTCCAGAAGAAATTATTTTTGGAAATTCTGATGTCAATTGGTCACCAAGATCATGCGATTTGACGCCGTGCTATTTTGTCTTTGAGGTTTTATGAAATATTGTTCTTATGTGAATAAACCAGAAACTATTGCTGCTGCTGTAAATCTCAAATTCAACGCGTTATCGTCAAATCTTTGTGACGAAGTTATGGAAAATTTCACAAAAAGGGTAATGGTCCGTCATCAGAGTCTTGGGGGCCATTTTAGGCATATTTTAATCCATACTTAATCGGAAGAAGACCTGTTCTCTAAAATCCAGTAAAAAACTATCACAAAAAATATGTGTTTTTATTTAATAAAAAAGTCTATTCTTACTACTATGCAATTTTAGCACTATATGCTTCATTTATGACCCATAAGTATTTCATTTCTGTAGGCAAATATTGCATATAATCATATATAACAAATATGCAATATATTAAATGGAAACCAATTTGCACAAAACATTTTCTACTTAGAATGAATGTACTACTTTCTTTTATTAACTAAAATCTCCTCTATTTTCACAATTAACACTAATGAATAGTTTTACTCAACTATAGCCAATATGTATATATTTTTCATTTTCGTGATGTGTTTTAATCATTTTGAAAAATTCCTCTAACATGCTAATGAATTTTATTTAGTAAATGAACAATAACAATTTGAAATGACCACATTGTACGCCATCCATTAAATATTAATAAATGTTTGTGTTTTATTCACGTCAATATATACATTTCACCAATAATCAAATGCTAAAACAAACTTTTAATACTTTTCTAGTAAAAACAATAAATACTTAAGTTTAGCATAAAAAAAAGTCACCCTAAAAATATTTTGTAAAAAAAGCTATCGAATATGATATTACAAAAAAAGCCTTGACAGAGTGGCAAATCAGTCGTCCGTTAGTGACTCAGTCAGTCAGGCCAGTTTTGAAAGTGGAATAAAAAGTCAATGCTATAAATTTCTTTCGCTTTCGCTTTCTCTCCCTCTATCGCTCTCTCACTCTTTCTCCTGCTAAATATACACCTAATAACTTAGTACATATTGTTACCAAAAAAAAATATGAAAGAACTATTTTTTTATTTGTTTTTAACAATACCATTGGGTGTCATTTGATTAGCATAAATATATTAAACAAATTTGAAACTGAAACAAACAGGAAAATATTTTTTTTACGGCATGAATTTGACTTTTTGACTGAACTGTTTGTTTTTTTCTTGGCTTTACCAATATTTTGTCCATATTAACTTGAACAATACTGGTGCTGACTTGTTACCTTTGAATATATACTCTGCTATACTCTTATATACATACATACATACACACATACATATTGTTTGATATTGATAAGTCCTTTTTTGTTTTTATAGAAATAAATTTATTAGTGTTAATGCACGCTTTTTATTTCGACATTTCAAGACATCGTAATAGTCAATACATCAACGAAAATGTCAAGTTTAACCGATAACACTCAAAGAAAGAAATAAGTTAAATGAGTTGTAGTAGTAAGTAGAGTTTAGCAAATTAAGTACGATAAAAATTTAATTGCAAGGTAAAATGCGAACGTCAATGAAATATATAACAAACAAATTAAACATAAATAAATAGATTAGCATTAATTAAAAATGAAACAAAAAAAAAACATTAACTGTATAAGATGAAAGCTTTATACTAAATATACTATACATATATGCATAACACGTGCTATTTGTATAAATATTATGCATAAAATAAAAAAAATAACAGAAGTATCAACTAAGGATTAAAAAAGGATAATGCAACATTAGAAGAATATCCAGAAAGTTTTATACTACTTATACTACAATTCTTTGTACATGCCAAACGCTCGCAAACATATATAAAATAATGGGCAATTTTGTTCAATAAATGTTGTTATATATGTTAAAAAATTCGGAAATTTTGTCAGTATAAGAGTTTTATATAAGAACTTTCGTAAATAAATAGATTAGCATTAATTAAAAATGAAGAAAAAAAAAAACTTAACTGTATAAGATGAAAGTATTATACTAAATATAGAATGGTGGTATTCTCAGGTGCGGCACAAGGCTCCATACTTGGTCAGCTTATGACGAAATATTAAGACTGGAAATGCCTGAAGACACATTTCTAGTTGGATATGCTGACGACATCGCGGCAGTCATCCAAGGAAGAACCACAGAGGATACAAAACGCAAACTGCGACGTCATGATAAGAACAAAGACATGGCTTGCAACTTGCTACGCACAAAACAGAGCTTCTGTTACTTACCAGACGACAAATGCCTATTGAAACAGACATCCCGATAGACGACGTAGTGCTACGCGCCAAAAAATCGTTGAACTACCTCGGGGTAAGACTAGAGCCAAAGCTGACATATTGGAACCAAATCCAACACTCAACAACATAAGCGGCAAAAATCACGGCTCAACTCAGCCGACTTATGGTAAACAAGGGAGAACCCAGCCCAAGTTAACGAAAGCTACTCATGGAAGCCTGCAATAGCATCCTCTTATATGGTAGCGAAATATGGGCGCAGACACTAAATGTCAAACGCAGAGCAAAAACATTACTGTCAGTGCAGAACAGCAGCATTACGAGTCACTTTTGCCTACCGTACTGTATCAGCACCCGCCGTTCTCGTAATAGCTGGAATACGGCCGATAGACTTACAGGCCACAGAGCGCAGGAGAATTTACTACGCAAAACAAACTGACCGTCTAACAGCGTCTGAAATAAAAGCCATAAAACAGGAAACTGTACAGAAGTGGAAAATGCGATGGAGAAACGAAAAATACGGAAAGTGGACATATAAAATGATTCCAATTTTAGATGAATGGATAAATAGAAAAAATGGAGAAGTAAATTTCTACCTAACGCAGATGTTAACCGGTCACGGCTACTTCCGCAAGTACCTCCACAGTATGAGAAAATGCAACACTCCCTTTTGCATTTATGAGGAAGAAATGGTAGCAGACGACGCTGAGCACACCTTTTTTAAGTGCCACCGTTGCTTTGAGCACCGCACTCAATTAGAAGCGCAAATTGGCCAAGCGACAGCTACAAATATAGTTGACAAAATGGTCAGTAGTCGTGAAAACTGGACTGCGGTAGCAAAATATGTGGAGCACGTACTCCGCATAAAAAAGCATGACCTAGATGCAGTGGCAATAAACCAACACTGATTTAGTGTTTAAAGTGGGTACCTGGGCGCAGGCATAAAAAGGTGGGTTTTTAGCCGGTAACCATATTGGAGCCCGGCATACGGCGAATTGACGAATTCTGCTAGATGCGTAACGCATTTTCCCATCTTGCACCAAAAAAAAAAAAAAAACAAAATTATACTAAATATGCTATATATACCTAAAACCTGCTGTTTGTATGATTTGCTATATTTTTATAACACACATCAGCTACAACGATATATGGTTAAATGATAGAATAAAACAAATAGAAGTATCAACTAAGGATTAAAAAAGGATAATGCAACATTAGAAAAATATACAGGAAGTCTTATACTACTTATACTACACTTCCAGGTACTTGTCAAATACTCGCAAACATATAAAATAATGTACAATTTTTATTGAAAAATACTTTTAAATTGCTTAAGAAAATTTGGA
The DNA here is from genome assembly GCA_947311025.1 of Lypha dubia. NCBI lineage: Eukaryota > Metazoa > Arthropoda > Insecta > Diptera > Tachinidae > Lypha > Lypha dubia. Next base: position 2,312,500 of record OX371262.1, on the reverse strand, counting down.
CATTTTATCAGTATAAAAGTTTTATATAAGAACTTTCTTAAGAAAAAAACACTACGAAATATTTTATTCAACAATTTTCTGCGCACTATCTTTCAGTGTATTTCTCAAAATATTCACAATATTTTTCCATATTATTTTTGAAACGAACACACATACATACACTTTTCCACCTGGTTATAATAAATGAATGAAAAAATGAATGAATAAATGAATGTATTTTCAACAAATAACTACTATATTTCGTTACGAAAAAAATGACTGTAATTTGAATATTTATTACATTATTACGTTAAACAGAAAAATAAAAAAAAGTACGAAATTAAATACTTGACCACAATTTATTAGACTAAAAAAAAAATAGAAAGTATGAGTAAAAGCGTTTTGATGTGAGTGTTTTTTTTTTTTTGTTGCCGTCATTTTATTTTTCTGTTAACTATTTTAAGAGTTTAATTTATGGTTTTTATAGGTTTCAACTTATAACAACAGGGAATAATTAATGGACATCATGAATGTGAGATTGTAGTTTACGCTTGTTGAGTGTATTGGTGTTATTGGATATGAAAAGCCTTTAAAGGTGGTTTTAAGGCGTTTTTTTTTTTCGAGGGTTTTTCTGTTAAAAATACAAACAAACCAACAAACAATTTACATATGAGGTCAATAAGGGATTGTTAGTCATAAGTTCTATTAAGAAAAAATAAAAAAAAAAAATAAATGAAAAAAGCCACAATACTGATTATTTAGAGTAGGGGAGGTTGAAAGTTATTACGGAATAAATGCTATTGGTTAAATTAATTAAAGGCAATGGCGTTTGCTTGCCTCATAAAAAAAATACTGAGTGTGTTTAATTACTTTAAAAAATAGTCATTGGAAACAAATTGAATTGCAATTGCACGCTATTATGCGTGCACAAAGTTAATCCACTAAATAATGTAGGCTGTTGTTAATAAAGGCTAAAGAAAAAATGGCCTCTTTGCTGATTGTTCATAATAATCAAATGCTTAAAAATTGGCATTAATCCAGAAACAACTCAAATTGATTGTGTTTGCCGGTAGCTCCAGAAAATCTCTGATGATGAGACTGTGGTTAGTCTCGAAACATCATGATGTCAGTTCAATCCTCCGCGCAGTCTAATTTTTCTTTGTCTGTTAAATTATTACGAGCTTCTAGATATTTTTTCTAATAAAAGTAATAATTTAATTTATAAAAAAATTAAATTTAGAGAAAACGAACTTAAGCCTGACAAATTAAAATTTCTGAAATATGTGTCTGATATGAAATTGGTACAGTTTACAACTTTATTTTTTTTTCTTTTTTAATTCGAGCACAGTGTAATTAATTAAGTAAAATTTTTTATGGTTATACTGTTAATAGTAAGATTGGTTTAAAAAAGAAAGAAAATTCAATTGCCATTGTTATGCAGTGGCTTGAAAAGCTCTCTTCTAAACTCTTATACTCGTAGAAAAATCATTGTTGGTCATCGAAAATCTACACCATATCCTTATAGTGGTTAAAAAACAGGTGTCTAAGCTGTTATACAATTCAATGGAATTGTTATATATTTTAAAAAGTTTTAAAACAATTTTCTCAAATCAATAAACTATTGTTTTTTTTTTACTGATTTTGTTATATACCACGCCTTGTTGAACCACGCCGATCTTGAAGAGTTTATTTTTTTATATCTTGAAAAAATTTTAAAATCTTTTATACAGCTATAGAAAATAAATAGTGGAAATTTTTGATATAATTGAAAGTTTTGAACCGTTTGAAAAGAGTTATATAGAATGTGATGCCACAACTGTTACACTGCAAAGGTTCAGGTAGTCAAAGCTGGAAGCATTTAGCTAAAATTCTTATACAGTTTAAAATTTTTTTGTAACTAATCAAATAACTAGTGTACATTAAACTGTTATACTTTGAACTGTTATACTTTGAACTGTTATACTTTCAACTGTTATACACGATAATTAATTATATTTATAAATTAAACTTTAACGTTTAGCAATTATTAGCCATAAAATATAAAAAAAACACTATAATACTTTCTTTCTATTGTAATTTGTTCACTGTACTTAGTATAAAATTTTATCGCTTTATCTTTTAGACTTTGAAGCACGCAATGCATTTATTATTAATTTCATATTCATATGTCACTCTATGTGTATGACTTATAAATGATTTTTCAGCAGACAGTTCATCAACATTCAATAATAGTAACAGTAACAACGTATTGTCATAAATTTTTTATTAACTTCATCAAATGAATGAATAACAAAAAAAAAAATATAAGACAACTGAAATGTTTATAATTTAAATAAACAACAACAAACAAAAAGTTCAAGGGTGGTGGCGGTGGTGGTGGGGTGATGTTTTTTTCCAAAAACAAAAAGAATTTATTTCCACATTAAGGTGAAAAATGTTAAAAATTTTCAATAACTTTAACAGATGACTTGTCTTGTCTGTCTGTCTATCTATCTTTCAGTTAAGGGAATGTCATTTGAATATGAGCATGTGTATGTGTAGTTTTATTTGGGATATGAGCTTGTAATCTATCTATCTATCTAATATTTGTTTTTGATTAGCAGTGAATGAGCATGAGTACGCTTTTGTAGACATGTCGATTTATCTAACTTTGCGTGTAGTTAACGAATTAACAATGTGTATTCTTAAAAAGTGAGGGCGGAAAGGGCAAAAAAAGCGGCTATAGCTTCGGGACTTGTTCTAATTTTTTGTTCTAAAATTAATAAATGTTGATGAATAAAAATGAGATTGATAAAAGACAGTCACATCAATTTAAACAAATTATTTTAGATATGCAGTAAAGAAAACATGTAGTTCTACTTACATTTTATAAAACGATTGGCAATCTCCAGCATCTGTAATAAAAAAAGAAATTATGTGTTAAATTATGTTAGTTTAAAGGAAAAACAAATAGGAATTGAAAATGTTGACAATTTTACAATATAATTTTTTTAAATTAAATTTTTTCAAGTCAAAATTAAATTATAAATTAAAAATGTTGTTTATGATTTTAAATTAATATAGTTATTAAGAAACGTAAACTTAAGTTTCCAAATAAATTAATTGAAAATTGTTATCTCTTAGTTTTTGAGCGAGAGATCAGTAACATATTATAAGTCTGCGATAAAACGACACGACCCTACCCGCATATTCAAACCAAGAAATTAATAATAAAAATAATTGTTATACTTCCCTCATTAAGAACAAGAAGTTTAACTAAAAACTTCCGTGAAATTTTATTAAGAATTTCTAGTTACTGTGTTTTTTTATGGGAATTATTAATCAATTAATGATGATCATAAAAAAGAAGAAATATTTTAATACATGTTACAAATAACATAAAAAAGCAGACATATAAAAATGATATAAATGGATAAAAAAAATTCTCATTACTTACAATTCATAATGAAGAAAATGTAGTAGGGAAGACGAAACAAAGCCCAATCTAAATTGCATGATAGATTTCAAATAAAACCTCGTGGAGAAAAGAATGTTCACGGAAAAAATTTTAAGAAAAAAAATAAGACAATGCAAATAGCAGTTTGTAGTTGAAGGTAATTTTTTTTTGTAGGACTGGCATTATTGGGATGACCTCTACTTATGCCATACATTGTGCCAGAACTAGGGATTAAGAGATAGGCTAGAGAAGATAGCTGATGAAAATGTAGAAGAAATCTTAATTCTTTTACAACTCTAGAGCAGTTTTGCAGCGCCTTCTGCAGTTAAACAGTCCAACATAAATTAATAGAATGTCCCCTAATGTACATTAGAGATATATAGGATATTGATTACTTCCCCTGATTAGGGATTGAACCCATGCCCTAAGTCATGGTTTGCCAACACTACCCCCAATTTAAAAAAATGTAAATTTTTTAATTTTTTGATCATTTCAGTAGTAGAAGAAATAGTTTTCGTGTCCCTACTTTACTTTAAACTAAGCAGTTTGAGACAAAACGTTATATAAACTATAAAAAAATAACAAAGTTAATTGGTACTTTCTTCAAAATATGTAACCAAATACATGCTGACAAATACACACAACTTTAGTTGGTGGCAGAAAAAAAACAAACAATAGACTCCTAAGAGGCATGTAGTTGAATAATTCCCACAGACCAATTTTAAGTTACTGTTTAATTTAATAATAGCAGTTGGCTGAATTGGTACTATAAAATATCTTTCGGAGATAGGCCAGACCTCATGGGTTGGGTTTGTTTATTTTTTGTATAATTTTAATTTTTCCAAACATCTTTTAAACGGAAGTTTGTCTAAAATCTGGCAGAAAGAGCAACATATTTGTTTATTTTCTTTTAAAGAAAGTAAATAAAATTTGTTTAAATCTTCAAAAGAAAAGAAACGAAATTAATTATAGAAAAAATATAAAACAACACTAGTGGAAAAAAATACACGAATAATAAAAGAAAACAAACTTTATTCACACTTGAATTGTGGTTAAATTTTTTTCGTTCGAAACTAGATTAATAATGGTGGTACATAAAAATACACAAATTATTTGAAGTGCCCTTATGTACTGGTATATTTGACTACCAATACCAATACCACTACTACTACTTCTATTACTACTACTGCTGCTACTACCAAGAATCACATCCGGTGTGAAATAATACAAACAAAGTCTAAGAATTAGTTTGAAATAAGATTTATAGCTGCTTTGTTTCATTTTTTTTTCAAATTTTATTTTCAGTTATTTGCTTATAAAATAAAGCATTCTAAAACTGTTTAAAGTATGGATTGAAACAATAATATAATTATTGAGTTAACAAATATTTATTAAAATCAAATATTAAAATGGTTTTTACGAAACTTTTATACAATTTGCTTATTTGCATAAAAATAGCATTTGGATAATTTTAATCTTCTCGAAATGGTTTTAGGAAATCTATTAATAAGATTTATTCTAATTAAATATAAAAAGTAAAATAAAAACACAAAAAAGTTATTTTAAATCATTGAAGAAAAACTGTTATACAGTAAAAAAGATATATGTAGTGAAATGGTTTTTTTGTTGGTTTTTAAAAGATAAAAAAAAATTTGCTGAGCAGTATAACAGATTCATAGCTGTATAACAGTTTTATAACAGTATAACAGTTTTATAACTTTACACCAGATAAAGAAATATTTTATTTAAAATGTCATATTTTACTTAGAAAACGTTTTTAGCAGTAAAAACTGTTCAAGTGTTTATGAATTCCATGTGAAAAACCCATTCTTTGGCTTAAAAATGTTATATTTTTTCTATTAATGTTCCGAAACTCAGATTTGAGAACATTTATTTTGTGAAAAAACAACAAATACCACCTTGTCCCTCTGTTTTCCAGCATATTCATACAAATAATTTATTTTCACTTTAATTTTTTGTTCATTTTCATTTTTTTTTTTTTTTCCAATTCCTGCTTTTCATCATAAACATAAAATTTATACTGTTTTTCAATTAATTTTTCAATAAATTTTTTATGATTTTCCCCACTCTAACTACCGCGGGTATTTGTATAACTTATTTTTATTGTATGTATTCCTTTAAGCATTCATAATTTCTTGGCAATATTTAATTTGATTTTCTTTTTCTTTTCTTTATAGAATTTCTTTGTTGTATTTTTGTTTTTCGTTTTTCTTCCAGTAACAAAAAAAAAAATTCGCCCCAAAAATATTTGAATCATAATTTTTTCATTGTTGCAAGTCTAACTAACATACAAACAAGACATTGTAAAAAAAAATGAGTGAAATTATAAACACCGTTTGTAGTAAAACCCATTCCATACTGCACATTACAAATTTGACAAAAAAAAAAGAAGAAAATATAATGCCTCAGAATATTTTAACAATCGATCTAAAGGGTTTTGCTTTTCTTTAATATTTCTGTTTCTTTTTTTAATCTTTCTCGCTGATGTTGCTTTGTGCTTTTTTAACAATAAAGAAATTACATTTATACTTTTTGTTGTTGTTGTTGTGGCTTTCTTTTTGAAAATTTCTTACACAAACACAACTTTTTTTAGCTGTATGATTTTTAATCGCCTTCGATATGCTTCATTTTCCAAACAAAAATGGTTCGAGCGAAAAAACAGTTAGTTTATCAGTGTGTTTTGCAGAGAAATTTTTAAAAATTTATTTATATATAACATGTTGGTGATTTTTAGTTTAAATTTATTTTAAGAAACTTTTTTGTTATGGCTGTACCCTACAGCACACTTCAACGGCCATAAGTTTATTCAATAAGTATTTAAAATTATTTCAAATAAGTTTTTTTTTGCTTTCAATTATTCATTTTTTATCTTTAATTATTCAACAAAAAAGAAAGCAGTAAATTAATTTATATAGAAAACCCTAAGAAGGAAATAAAGTTTATCTTACTTTTTTTTAAGTAAAAATAATAGGGGGATGTTTAAATTATTTTTCTTTCCTTAAAAAAAAAGTTTTGCTGGTTAAACCAGCACTAAGAAAGAAAAACTTCAAGTTTTTTTTAACGAAAATAAGAATGAAAACTTTGTAAAAAAAAAATACAATAAATTTGTACAGAAATTTTTATTTCCTAGTAGAAGAAGAACAATCAAGTCAATCAATCATCAGTCATTTCAAACGTAACACATACTTTTACATACCTTGAAAATATGTTTCTGTTTTTTATTTTAAACATGTGCAAGTGAGTGAGTATGAGTGTCTGTAATCACTCAATGTGAAAACAAATCAATCAAACGAAAAAAAAATGCTGGTAAAAACATAATATTTTTCCACATTTTTATACGTTAAGTTTTGATTATTTTTATAATTATTTGTATGATTCTTTATTTCGTATTAGATTACGGATATAAAGTTCATTTTTTTTTTGCTAACAAAATACATTCTTAATTATTTTTTCTATTATTTTTATTTGGTTTTTCTATAGAAGATCGCGTGTTTTTTTTTTTTTTGGGTACATGTTTCTGTTCATTATTTTTCGGTTGATAAGGAAGTTTAATTTTTTTTCCTGAGTTGTAGAAAAAATTTAACGAATGTATTTCCGTTTTCTTCTCTATATTTATTAAAAACTTAAGTAATTTATAATTGATACCAAGTAGAAAGAGATGACAAAAATGTTAAAAAAGTATAATAGAAAATTAAGTTAAAAGCTTTTTATTTGAAGAAATAATATACAATTGTTTGAAAATAACTATAAAGAAACTTATATGATTTCCAACTTTAGTTGCTTTCAACCGTATAAACGTTTCAGATGCTATGTTGGCTAGTGCAACTCACTCCAGTTTAATTAGTGACTGAATATTTTCGGAGAACTGGTAAAGACACACATTACCTAATTGATTATATTTAAAAAACTATCGCTTTAGCTCAACCGTTTGTGCAAGGTATTGGCACTAAATAACACATAAAGATCAAATATAGTTGTGGCATTATTGCAGCAACAATGTCATGTTTGGTTATAGGAAAGATATTATGATTTTGTAATTTATTTATTTTTTAATTTACGATAAAAAATGTAGTAGTAGTGTTTACAATTAATCATTAGATTATCAGCATTTATAAAAATTGCAACATATTTCATTTTAACAATATAATAATTAAAAATTCAATTATAGTATGATTGTAAAGGGTGTTTTTTTAGAGTCACAACTTTCAGTTGGCATCACTGCTTTATTTGATCATCCATTTAACAGCTGATAGTTGCTTTTTGTTTAGTTTGCTTTGAAATTTCATTATGAATCGACTTACACCAGAGCAACGCGTGCAAATTGTTGAAATTTTTAATCAAAATAATTGTTCTATTCGTCAAACTCATCGTGCACTTCTTCCATTTTATGGCGTACGTAATCGTCCTTCAGAGCGGCTAATTCGAAGAACACCAAGATCGTGTGATTTAACCCTATTCGATTATTTTCTTTGGGGTTATGTTAAGTCACTTGTCTACGTCGATAAACCATAAAAAATTGAACACCTGGAAGTCAACAGTCGCAAAGTTATCGGCAAAATACGGCCGCAAATGCTGCGAAAAGTTGTTGAAATTTGGTGTTCCAGATTGCGCCTTCTACACGCAAGCCGTGGCGGTCACATGGCAGAAATCATATTTAAGCCAAGGATCCATACTTATAGACTATGTAAGTCCGATTTCTCAATTGTATTTGAGAATTTTTCTATAAAATTTGTTTGTCACTCATTTGGACCAATGGGAAATTAAAGCCAAGGATCCATACTTATAGACTATGTAAGTCCGATTTCTCAATTGTATTTGAGAATTTTTCTATAAAATTTGTTTGTCACTCATTTGGACCAATGGGAAATTAAAGCCAAGGATCCATACTTATAGACTATGTAAGTCCGATTTCTCAATTGTATTTGAGAATTTTTCTATAAAATTTGTTTGTCACTCATTTGGACCAATGGGAAATTAAAGCCAAGGATCCATACTTATAGACTATGTAAGTCCGATTTCTCAATTGTATTTGAAAATTTTTCTATAAAATTTGTTTGTCACTTATTTGGACCAATGGGAAATTAAAGCCAAGGATCCATACTTATAGACTATGTAAGTCCGATTTCTCAATTGTATTTGAGAATTTTTCTATAAAATTTGTTTGTCACTCATTTGGACCAATGGGAAATTAAAGCCAAGGATCCATACTTATAGACTATGTAAGTCCGATTTCTCAATTGTATTTGAGAATTTTTCTATAAAATTTGTTTGTCACTCATTTGGACCAATGGGAAATTAAAGCCAAGGATCCATACTTATAGACTATGTAAGTCCGATTTCTCAATTGTATTTGAGAATTTTTCTATAAAATTTGTTTGTCACTCATTTGGACCAATGGGAAATTAAAGCCAAGGATCCATACTTATAGACTATGTAAGTCCGATTTCTCAATTGTATTTGAGAATTTTTCTATAAAATTTGTTTGTCAATCACTTGGACCAATGGGAAATTAATGCCAAGGATCCATACTTACAGACTATGTAAGTCCGATTTCTCAATTGTATTTGAAAATTTTTCTATAAAATTTGTTTGTCACTTATTTGGACCAATGGGAAATTAAAGCCAAGGATCCATACTTATAGACTATGTAAGTCCGATTTCTCAATTGTATTTGAGAATTTTTCTATAAAATTTGTTTGTCACTCATTTGGACCAATGGGAAATTAAAGCCAAGGATCCATACTTATAGACTATCTAAGTCCGATTTCTCAATTGTATTTGAGAATTTTTCTATAAAATTTGTTTGTCACTCATTTGGACCAATGGGAAATTAAAGCCAAGGATCCATACTTATAGACTATGTAAGTCCGATTTCTCAATTGTATTTGAGAATTTTTCTATAAAATTTGTTTGTCACTCATTTGGACTAATGGGAAATTAATGCCAAGGATCCATACTTACAGACTATGTAAGTCCGATTTCTCAATTGTATTTGAGAATTTTTCTATAAAATTTGTTTGTCACTCATTTGGACCAATGGGAAATTAAAGCCAAGGATCCATACTTATAGACTATGTAAGTCCGATTTCTCAATTGTATTTGAGAATTTTTCTATAAAATTTGTTTGTCACTCATTTGGACCAATGGGAAATTAAAGCCAAGGATCCATACTTATAGACTATGTAAGTCCGATTTCTCAATTGTATTTGAGAATTTTTCTATAAAATTTGTTTGTCAATCACTTGGACCAATGGGAAATTAATGCCAAGGATCCATACTTACAGACTATGTAAGTCCGATTTCTCAATTGTATTTGAGAATTTTTCTATAAAATTTGTTTGTCACTCATTTGGACCAATGGGAAATTAAAGCCAAGGATCCATACTTATAGACTATGTAAGTCCGATTTCTCAATTGTATTTGAGATTTTTTCTATAAAATTTGTTTGTCACTCATTTGGACCAATGGGAAATTAAAGCCAAGGATCCATACTTATAGACTATGTAAGTCCGATTTCTCAATTATATTTGAGAATTTTTCTATAAAATTTGTTTGTCACTCATTTGGACCAATGGGAAATTAAAGACAATAATCCATACTTATAGACTATGTAAGTCCGATTTCTCAATTATATTTGAGAATTTTTCTATAAAATTTGTTTGTCACTCATTTGGACCAATGGGAAATTAAAGCCAAGGATCCATACTTATAGACTATGTAAGTCCGATTTCTCAATTGTATTTGAGAATTTTTCTATAAAATTTGTTTGTCACTCATTTGGACCAATGGGAAATTAAAGCCAAGGGTCCATACTTATAGACTATGTAAGTCCGATTTCTCAATTGTATTTGAGATTTTTTCTATAAAATTTGTTTGTCACTCTTTTGGACCAATGGGAAATTAAAGCCAAGGATCCATACTTATAGACTATGTAAGTCCGATTTCTCAATCGTATTTGAGAATTTTTCTATAAAATTTGTTTGTCACTCATTTGGACCAATGGGAAATTAAAGCCAAGGATCCATACTTATAGACTATGTAAGTCCGATTTCTCAATTGTATTTGAGAATTTTTCTATAAAATTTGTTTGTCACTCATTTGGACCAATGGGAAATTAAAGCCAAGGATCCATACTTATAGACTATGTAAGTCCGATTTCTCAATTGTATTTGAGAATTTTTCTATAAAATTTGTTTGTCACTCATTTGGACCAATGGGAAATTAAAGCCAAGGATCCATACTTATAGACTACGTAAGTCTGATTTCTCAATTGTATTTGAGAATTTTTCTATAAAATTTTAAAGATTAAAATTGTGTAAATTTTGTTCAGCTCTACGGGAATTTGGCTATTTGTGGGCACATTTATGTTTGTCACTCAGTTGAACCAATGGGAATTTAAAGCCAAGGATCCATACTTATAGACTATGTAAGTCCGATTTCTCAATTGTATTTGAGAATTTTTCTATAAAATTTGTTTGTCACTCATTTGGACCAATGGGAAATTAAAGCCAAGGATCCATACTTATAGACTATGTAAGTCCGATTTCTCAATTGTATTTGAGAATTTTTCTATAAAATTTGTTTGTCACTCATTTGGACCAATGGGAAATTAAAGCCAAGGATCCATACTTATAGACTATGTAAGTCCGATTTCTCAATTGTATTTGAGAATTTTTCTATAAAATTTGTTTGTCACTCATTTGGACCAATGGGAAATTAAAGCCAAGGATCCATACTTATAGACTATGTTAGTCCGATTTCTCAATTGTATTTGAGATTTTTTCTATAAAATTTGTTTGTCACTCTTTTGGACCAATGGGAAATTAAAGCCAAGGATCCATACTTATAGACTATGTAAGTCCGATTTCTCAATTGTATTTGAGAATTTTTCTATAAAATTTGTTTGTCACTCATTTGGACCAATGGGAAATTAAAGCCAAGGATCCATACTTATAGACTATGTAAGTCCGATTTCTCAATTGTATTTGAGAATTTTTCTATAAAATTTGTTTGTCACTCATTTGGACCAATGGGAAATTAAAGCCAAGGATCCATACTTATAGACTATGTAAGTCCGATTTCTCAATTGTATTTGAGAATTTTTCTATAAAATTTGTTTGTCACTCATTTGGACCAATGGGAAATTAAAGCCAAGGATCCATACTTATAGACTACGTAAGTCTGATTTCTCAATTGTATTTGAGAATTTTTCTATAAAATTTTAAAGATTAAAATTGTGTAAATTTTGTTCAGCTCTACGGGAATTTGGCTATTTGTGGGCACATTTATGTTTGTCACTCAGTTGAACCAATGGGAATTTAAAGCCAAGGATCCATACTTATAGACTATGTAAGTCCGATTTCTCAATTGTATTTGAGAATTTTTCTATAAAATTTGTTTGTCACTCATTTGGACCAATGGGAAATTAAAGCCAAGGATCCATACTTATAGACTATGTAAGTCCGATTTCTCAATTGTATTTGAGAATTTTTCTATAAAATTTGTTTGTCACTCATTTGGACCAATGGGAAATTAAAGCCAAGGATCCATACTTATAGACTATGTAAGTCCGATTTCTCAATTGTATTTGAGAATTTTTCTATAAAATTTGTTTGTCACTCATTTGGACCAATGGGAAATTAAAGCCAAGGATCCATACTTATAGACTATGTAAGTCCGATTTCTCAATTGTATTTGAGAATTTTTCTATAAAATTTGTTTGTCACTCATTTGGACCAATGGAAAATTAAAGCCAAGGATCCATACTTATAGACTATGTAAGTCCGATTTCTCAATTGTATTTGAGAATTTTTCTATAAAATTTGTTTGTCACTCATTTGGACCAATGGGAAATTAAAGCCAAGGATCCATACTTATAGACTATGTAAGTCCGATTTCTCAATTGTATTTGAGAATTTTTCTATAAAATTTGTTTGTCACTCATTTGGAGCAATGGGAAATTAAAGCCAAGGATCCATACTTATAGACTACGTAAGTCTGATTTCTCAATTGTATTTGAGAATTTTTCTATAAAATTTTAAAGATTAAAATTGTGTAAATTTTGTTCAGCTCTACGGGAATTTGGCTATTTGTGGGCACATTTATGTTTGTCACTCAGTTGAACCAATGGGAATTTAAAGCCAAGGATCCATACTTATAGACTATGTAAGTCCGATTTCTCAATTGTATTTGAGAATTTTTCTATAAAATTTGTTTGTCACTCATTTGGACCAATGGGAAATTAAAGCCAAGGATCCATACTTATAGACTATGTAAGTCCGATTTCTCAATTGTATTTGAGAATTTTTCTATAAAATTTGTTTGTCACTCATTTGGACCAATGGGAAATTAATGCCAAGGATCCATACTTACAGACTATGTACGTCCGATTTCTCAATTGTATTTGAGAATTTTTCTATAAAATTTGTTTGTCAATCACTTGGACCAATGGGAAATTAAAGCCAAGGATCCATACTTATAGACTATGTAAGTCCGATTTCTCAATTGTATTTGAGAATTTTTCTATAAAATTTGTTTGTCAATCACTTGGACCAATGGGAAATTAATGCCAAGGATCCATACTTACAGACTATGTAAGTCCGATTTCTCAATTGTATTTGAGAATTTTTCTATAAAATTTGTTTGTCAATCACTTGGACCAATGGGAAATTAATGCCAAGGATCCATACTTACAGACTATGTAAGTCCGATTTCTCAATTGTATTTGAGAATTTTTCTATAAAATTTGTTTGTCACTCATTTGGACCAATGGGAAATTAATGCCAAGGATCCATACTTACAGACTATGTAAGTCCGATTTCTCAATTGTATTTGAGAATTTTTCTATAAAATTTGTTTGTCAATCACTTGGACCAATGGGAAATTAATGCCAAGGATCCATACTTACAGACTATTTAAGTCCGATTTCTCAATTGTATTTGAGAATTTTTCTATAAAATTTGTTTGTCAATCACTTGGACCAATGGGAAATTAATGCCAAGGATCCATACTTACAGACTATGTAAGTCCGATTTCTCAATTGTATTTGAGAATTTTTCTATAAAATTTGTTTGTCACTCATTTGGACCAATGGGAAATTAATGCCAAGGATCCATACTTACAGACTATGTAAGTCCGATTTCTCAATTGTATTTGAGAATTTTTCTATAAAATTTGTTTGTCAATCACTTGGACCAATGGGAAATTAATGCCAAGGATCCATACTTACAGACTATGTAAGTCCGATTTCTCAATTGTATTTGAGAATTTTTCTATAAAATTTGTTTGTCAATCACTTGGACCAATGGGAAATTAATGCCAAGGATCCATACTTACAGACTATGTAAGTCCGATTTCTCAATTGTATTTGAGAATTTTTCTATAAAATTTGTTTGTCACTCATTTGGACCAATGGGAAATTAAAGCCAAGGATCCATACTTATAGACTATGTAAGTCCGATTTCTCAATTGTATTTGAGAATTTTTCTATAAAATTTGTTTGTCACTCATTTGGACCAATGGGAAATTAAAGCCAAGGATCCATACTTATAGACTATGTAAGTCCGATTTCTCAATTGTATTTGAGAATTTTTCTATAAAATTTGTTTGTCACTCATTTGGACCAATGGGAAATTAAAGCCAAGGATCCATACTTATAGACTATGTAAGTCCGATTTCTCAATTGTATTTGAGAATTTTTCTATAAAATTTGTTTGTCACTCATTTGGACCAATGGGAAATTAAAGCCAAGGATCCATACTTATAGACTACGTAAGTCTGATTTCTCAATTGTATTTGAGAATTTTTCTATAAAATTTTAAAGATTAAAATTGTGTAAATTTTGTTCAGCTCTACGGGAATTTGGCTATTTGTGGGCACATTTATGTTTGTCACTCAGTTGAACCAATGGGAATTTAAAGCCAAGGATCCATACTTATAGACTATGTAAGTCCGATTTCTCAATTGTATTTGAGAATTTTTCTATTAAATTTGTTTGTCACTCATTTGGACCAATGGGAAATTAAAGCCAAGGATCCATACTTATAGACTATGTAAGTCCGATTTCTCAATTGTATTTGAGAATTTTTCTATAAAATTTGTTCGTCACTCATTTGGACCAATGGGAAATTAAAGCCAAGGATCCATACTTATAGACTATGTAAGTCCGATTTCTCAATTGTATTTGAGAATTTTTCTATAAAATTTGTTTGTCACTCATTTGGACCAATGGGAAATTAAAGCCAAGGATCCATACTTATAGACTATGTAAGTCCGATTTCTCAATTGTATTTGAGAATTTTTCTATAAAATTTGTTTGTCACTCATTTGGACCAATGGAAAATTAAAGCCAAGGATCCATACTTATAGACTATGTAAGTCCGATTTCTCAATTGTATTTGAGAATTTTTCTATAAAATTTGTTTGTCACTCATTTGGACCAATGGGAAATTAAAGCCAAGGATCCATACTTATAGACTATGTAAGTCCGATTTCTCAATTGTATTTGAGAATTTTTCTATAAAATTTGTTTGTCACTCATTTGGACCAATGGGAAATTAAAGCCAAGGATCCATACTTATAGACTATGTAAGTCCGATTTCTCAATTGTATTTGAGAATTTTTCTATAAAATTTGTTTGTCACTCATTTGGACCAATGGGAAATTAAAGCCAAGGATCCATACTTATAGACTATGTAAGTCCGATTTCTCAATTGTATTTGAGAATTTTTCTATAAAATTTGTTTGTCACTCATTTGGACCAATGGGAAATTAAAGCCAAGGATCCATACTTATAGACTATGTAAGTCCGATTTCTCAATTGTATTTGAGAATTTTTCTATAAAATTTGTTTGTCACTCATTTGGCCCAATGGGAAATTAAAGCCAAGGATCCATACTTATAGACTACGTAAGTCCGATTTCTCAATTGTATTTGAGAATTTTTCTATAAAATTTGTTTGTCACTCATTTGGCCCAATGGGAAATTAAAGCCAAGGATCCATACTTATAGACTATGTAAGTCCGATTTCTCAATTGTATTTGAGAATTTTTCTATAAAATTTGTTTGTCACTCATTTGGACCAATGGGAAATTAAAGCCAAGGATCCATACTTATAGACTATGTAAGTCCGATTTCTCAATTGTATTTGAGAATTTTTCTATAAAATTTGTTTGTCACTCATTTGGACCAATGGAAAATTAAAGCCAAGGATCCATACTTATAGACTATGTAAGTCCGATTTCTCAATTGTATTTGAGAATTTTTCTATAAAATTTGTTTGTCACTCATTTGGACCAATGGGAAATTAAAGCCAAGGATCCATACTTATAGACTATGTAAGTCCGATTTCTCAATTGTATTTGAGAATTTTTCTATAAAATTTGTTTGTCACTCATTTGGACCAATGGGAAATTAAAGCCAAGGATCCATACTTATAGACTATGTAAGTCCGATTTCTCAATTGTATTTGAGAATTTTTCTATAAAATTTGTTTGTCACTCATTTGGACCAATGGGAAATTAAAGCCAAGGATCCATACTTATAGACTATGTAAGTCCGATTTCTCAATTGTATTTGAGAATTTTTCTATAAAATTTGTTTGTCACTCATTTGGACCAATGGGAAATTAAAGCCAAGGATCCATACTTATAGACTATGTAAGTCCGATTTCTCAATTGTATTTGAGAATTTTTCTATAAAATTTGTTTGTCACTCATTTGGCCCAATGGGAAATTAAAGCCAAGGATCCATACTTATAGACTACGTAAGTCCGATTTCTCAATTGTATTTGAGAATTTTTCTATAAAATTTGTTTGTCACTCATTTGGCCCAATGGGAAATTAAAGCCAAGGATCCATACTTATAGACTATGTAAGTCCGATTTCTCAATTGTATTTGAGAATTTTTCTATAAAATTTGTTTGTCACTCATTTGGACCAATGGGAAATTAAAGCCAAGGATCCATACTTATAGACTACGTAAGTCCGATTTCTCAATTGTATTTGAGAATTTTTCTATAAAATTTGTTTGTCACTCATTTGGCCCAATGGGAAATTAAAGCCAAGGATCCATACTTATAGACTATGTAAGTCCGATTTCTCAATTGTATTTGAGAATTTTTCTATAAAATTTGTTTGTCACTCATTTGGACCAATGGGAAATTAAAGCCAAGGATCCATACTTATAGACTATGTAAGTCCGATTTCTCAATTGTATTTGAGAATTTTTCTATAAAATTTGTTTGTCACTCATTTGGACCAATGGAAAATTAAAGCCAAGGATCCATACTTATAGACTATGTAAGTCCGATTTCTCAATTGTATTTGAGAATTTTTCTATAAAATTTGTTTGTCACTCATTTGGACCAATGGGAAATTAAAGCCAAGGATCCATACTTATAGACTATGTAAGTCCGATTTCTCAATTGTATTTGAGAATTTTTCTATAAAATTTGTTTGTCACTCATTTGGACCAATGGGAAATTAAAGCCAAGGATCCATACTTATAGACTATGTAAGTCCGATTTCTCAATTGTATTTGAGAATTTTTCTATAAAATTTGTTTGTCACTCATTTGGACCAATGGGAAATTAAAGCCAAGGATCCATACTTATAGACTATGTAAGTCCGATTTCTCAATTGTATTTGAGAATTTTTCTATAAAATTTGTTTGTCACTCATTTGGACCAATGGGAAATTAAAGCCAAGGATCCATACTTATAGACTATGTAAGTCCGATTTCTCAATTGTATTTGAGAATTTTTCTATAAAATTTGTTTGTCACTCATTTGGCCCAATGGGAAATTAAAGCCAAGGATCCATACTTATAGACTACGTAAGTCCGATTTCTCAATTGTATTTGAGAATTTTTCTATAAAATTTGTTTGTCACTCATTTGGCCCAATGGGAAATTAAAGCCAAGGATCCATACTTATAGACTATGTAAGTCCGATTTCTCAATTGTATTTGAGAATTTTTCTATAAAATTTGTTTGTCACTCATTTGGACCAATGGAAAATTAAAGCCAAGGATCCATACGTATAGACTATGTAAGTCCGATTTCTCAATTGTATTTGAGAATTTTTCTATAAAATTTGTTTGTCACTCATTTGGACCAATGGGAAATTAAAGCCAAGGATCCATACTTATAGACTATGTAAGTCCGATTTCTCAATTGTATTTGAGAATTTTTCTATAAAATTTGTTTGTCACTCATTTGGACCAATGGGAAATTAAAGCCAAGGATCCATACTTATAGACTACGTAAGTCTGATTTCTCAATTGTATTTGAGAATTTTTCTATAAAACTTTAAAGATTAAAATTGTGTAAATTTTGTTCAGCTCTACGGGAATTTGGCTATTTGTGGGCACATTTATGTTTGTCACTCAGTTGAACCAATGGGAATTTAAAGCCAAGGATCCATACTTATAGACTATGTAAGTCCGATTTCTCAATTGTATTTGAGAATTTTTCTATAAAATTTGTTTGTCACTCATTTGGACCAATGGGAAATTAAAGCCAAGGATCCATACTTATAGACTATGTAAGTCCGATTTCTCAATTGTATTTGAGAATTTTTCTATAAAATTTGTTCCTCACTCATTTGGACCAATGGGAAATTAAAGCCAAGGATCCATACTTATAGACTATGTAAGTCCGATTTCTCAATTGTATTTGAGAATTTTTCTATAAAATTTGTTTGTCACTCATTTGGACCAATGGGAAATTAAAGCCAAGGATCCATACTTATAGACTATGTAAGTCCGATTTCTCAATTGTATTTGAGAATTTTTCTATAAAATTTGTTTGTCACTCATTTGGACCAATGGAAAATTAAAGCCAAGGATCCATACTTATAGACTATGTAAGTCCGATTTCTCAATTGTATTTGAGAATTTTTCTATAAAATTTGTTTGTCACTCATTTGGACCAATGGGAAATTAAAGCCAAGGATCCATACTTATAGACTATGTAAGTCCGATTTCTCAATTGTATTTGAGAATTTTTCTATAAAATTTGTTTGTCACTCATTTGACCAATGGGAAATTAAAGCCAAGGATCCATACTTATAGACTATGTAAGTCCGATTTCTCAATTGTATTTGAGAATTTTTCTATAAAATTTGTTTGTCACTCATTTGGACCAATGGGAAATTAAAGCCAAGGATCCATACTTATAGACTATGTAAGTCCGATTTCTCAATTGTATTTGAGAATTTTTCTATAAAATTTGTTTGTCACTCATTTGGACCAATGGGAAATTAAAGCCAAGGATCCATACTTATAGACTATGTAAGTCCGATTTCTCAATTGTATTTGAGAATTTTTCTATAAAATTTGTTTGTCACTCATTTGGACCAATGGGAAATTAAAGCCAAGGATCCATACTTATAGACTATGTAAGTCCGATTTCTCAATTGTATTTGAGAATTTTTCTATAAAATTTGTTTGTCACTCATTTGGACCAATGGGAAATTAAAGCCAAGGATCCATACTTATAGACTATGTAAGTCCGATTTCTCAATTGTATTTGAGAATTTTTCTATAAAATTTGTTTGTCACTCATTTGGCCCAATGGGAAATTAAAGCCAAGGATCCATACTTATAGACTACGTAAGTCCGATTTCTCAATTGTATTTGAGAATTTTTCTATAAAATTTGTTTGTCACTCATTTGGCCCAATGGGAAATTAAAGCCAAGGATCCATACTTATAGACTATGTAAGTCCGATTTCTCAATTGTATTTGAGAATTTTTCTATAAAATTTGTTTGTCACTCATTTGGACCAATGGAAAATTAAAGCCAAGGATCCATACTTATAGACTATGTAAGTCCGATTTCTCAATTGTATTTGAGAATTTTTCTATAAAATTTGTTTGTCACTCATTTGGACCAATGGGAAATTAAAGCCAAGGATCCATACTTATAGACTATGTAAGTCCGATTTCTCAATTGTATTTGAGAATTTTTCTATAAAATTTGTTTGTCACTCATTTGGACCAATGGGAAATTAAAGCCAAGGATCCATACTTATAGACTACGTAAGTCTGATTTCTCAATTGTATTTGAGAATTTTTCTATAAAATTTTAAAGATTAAAATTGTGTAAATTTTGTTCAGCTCTACGGGAATTTGGCTATTTGTGGGCACATTTATGTTTGTCACTCAGTTGAACCAATGGGAATTTAAAGCCAAGGATCCATACTTATAGACTATGTAAGTCCGATTTCTCAATTGTATTTGAGAATTTTTCTATAAAATTTGTTTGTCACTCATTTGGACCAATGGGAAATTAAAGCCAAGGATCCATACTTATAGACTATGTAAGTCCGATTTCTCAATTGTATTTGAGAATTTTTCTATAAAATTTGTTCGTCACTCATTTGGACCAATGGGAAATTAAAGCCAAGGATCCATACTTATAGACTATGTAAGTCCGATTTCTCAATTGTATTTGAGAATTTTTCTATAAAATTTGTTTGTCACTCATTTGGACCAATGGGAAATTAAAGCCAAGGATCCATACTTATAGACTATGTAAGTCCGATTTCTCAATTGTATTTGAGAATTTTTCTATAAAATTTGTTTGTCACTCATTTGGACCAATGGAAAATTAAAGCCAAGGATCCATACTTATAGACTATGTAAGTCCGATTTCTCAATTGTATTTGAGAATTTTTCTATAAAATTTGTTTGTCACTCATTTGGACCAATGGGAAATTAAAGCCAAGGATCCATACTTATAGACTATGTAAGTCCGATTTCTCAATTGTATTTGAGAATTTTTCTATAAAATTTGTTTGTCACTCATTTGGACCAATGGGAAATTAAAGCCAAGGATCCATACTTATAGACTATGTAAGTCCGATTTCTCAATTGTATTTGAGAATTTTTCTATAAAATTTGTTTGTCACTCATTTGGACCAATGGGAAATTAAAGCCAAGGATCCATACTTATAGACTACGTAAGTCTGATTTCTCAATTGTATTTGAGAATTTTTCTATAAAATTTTAAAGATTAAAATTGTGTAAATTTTATTCAGCTCTACGGGAATTTGGCTATTTGTGGGCACATTTATGTTTGTCACTCAGTTGAACCAATTGGAATTTAAAGCCAAGGATCCATACTTATAGACTATGTAAGTCCGATTTCTCAATTGTATTTGAGAATTTTTCTATAAAATTTGTTTGTCACTCATTTGGACCAATGGGAAATTAAAGCCAAGGATCCATACTTATAGACTATGTAATTCCGATTTCTCAATTGTATTTGAGAATTTTTCTATAAAATTTGTTCGTCACTCATTTGGACCAATGGGAAATTAAAGCCAAGGATCCATACTTATAGACTATGTAAGTCCGATTTCTCAATTGTATTTGAGAATTTTTCTATAAAATTTGTTTGTCACTCATTTGGACCAATGGGAAATTAAAGCCAAGGATCCATACTTATAGACTATGTAAGTCCGATTTCTCAATTGTATTTGAGAATTTTTCTATAAAATTTGTTTGTCAATCACTTGGACCAATGGGAAATTAATGCCAAGGATCCATACTTACAGACTATTTAAGTCCGATTTCTCAATTGTATTTGAGAATTTTTCTATAAAATTTGTTTGTCAATCACTTGGACCAATGGGAAATTAATGCCAAGGATCCATACTTACAGACTATGTAAGTCCGATTTCTCAATTGTATTTGAGAATTTTTCTATAAAATTTGTTTGTCACTCATTTGGACCAATGGGAAATTAAAGCCAAGGATCCATACTTATAGACTACGTAAGTCCGATTTCTCAATTGTATTTGAGAATTTTTCTATAAAATTTGTTTGTCACTCATTTGGCCCAATGGGAAATTAAAGCCAAGGATCCATACTTATAGACTATGTAAGTCCGATTTCTCAATTGTATTTGAGAATTTTTCTATAAAATTTGTTTGTCACTCATTTGGACCAATGGAAAATTAAAGCCAAGGATCCATACTTATAGACTATGTAAGTCCGATTTCTCAATTGTATTTGAGAATTTTTCTATAAAATTTGTTTGTCACTCATTTGGACCAATGGGAAATTAAAGCCAAGGATCCATACTTATAGACTATGTAAGTCCGATTTCTCAATTGTATTTGAGAATTTTTCTATAAAATTTGTTTGTCACTCATTTGGACCAATGGGAAATTAAAGCCAAGGATCCATACTTATAGACTACGTAAGTCTGATTTCTCAATTGTATTTGAGAATTTTTCTATAAAATTTTAAAGATTAAAATTGTGTAAATTTTGTTCAGCTCTACGGGAATTTGGCTATTTGTGGGCACATTTATGTTTGTCACTCAGTTGAACCAATGGGAATTTAAAGCCAAGGATCCATACTTATAGACTATGTAAGTCCGATTTCTCAATTGTATTTGAGAATTTTTCTATAAAATTTGTTTGTCAATCACTTGGACCAATGGGAAATTAATGCCAAGGATCCATACTTACAGACTATTTAAGTCCGATTTCTCAATTGTATTTGAGAATTTTTCTATAAAATTTGTTTGTCAATCACTTGGACCAATGGGAAATTAATGCCAAGGATCCATACTTACAGACTATGTAAGTCCGATTTCTCAATTGTATTTGAGAATTTTTCTATAAAATTTGTTTGTCACTCATTTGGACCAATGGGAAATTAAAGCCAAGGATCCATACTTATAGACTATGTAAGTCCGATTTCTCAATTGTATTTGAGAATTTTTCTATAAAATTTGTTTGTCACTCATTTGGCCCAATGGGAAATTAAAGCCAAGGATCCATACTTATAGACTACGTAAGTCCGATTTCTCAATTGTATTTGAGAATTTTTCTATAAAATTTGTTTGTCACTCATTTGGCCCAATGGGAAATTAAAGCCAAGGATCCATACTTATAGACTATGTAAGTCCGATTTCTCAATTGTATTTGAGAATTTTTCTATAAAATTTGTTTGTCACTCATTTGGACCAATGGAAAATTAAAGCCAAGGATCCATACTTATAGACTATGTAAGTCCGATTTCTCAATTGTATTTGAGAATTTTTCTATAAAATTTGTTTGTCACTCATTTGGACCAATGGGAAATTAAAGCCAAGGATCCATACTTATAGACTATGTAAGTCCGATTTCTCAATTGTATTTGAGAATTTTTCTATAAAATTTGTTTGTCACTCATTTGGACCAATGGGAAATTAAAGCCAAGGATCCATACTTATAGACTACGTAAGTCTGATTTCTCAATTGTATTTGAGAATTTTTCTATAAAATTTTAAAGATTAAAATTGTGTAAATTTTGTTCAGCTCTACGGGAATTTGGCTATTTGTGGGCACATTTATGTTTGTCACTCAGTTGAACCAATGGGAATTTAAAGCCAAGGATCCATACTTATAGACTATGTAAGTCCGATTTCTCAATTGTATTTGAGAATTTTTCTATAAAATTTGTTTGTCACTCATTTGGACCAATGGGAAATTAAAGCCAAGGATCCATACTTATAGACTATGTAAGTCCGATTTCTCAATTGTATTTGAGAATTTTTCTATAAAATTTGTTTGTCACTCATTTGGACCAATGGGAAATTAATGCCAAGGATCCATACTTACAGACTATGTAAGTCCGATTTCTCAATTGTATTTGAGAATTTTTCTATAAAATTTGTTTGTCACTCATTTGGACCAATGGGAAATTAAAGCCAAGGATCCATACTTATAGACTATGTAAGTCCGATTTCTCAATTGTATTTGAGAATTTTTCTATAAAATTTGTTTGTCAATCACTTGGACCAATGGGAAATTAATGCCAAGGATCCATACTTACAGACTATGTAAGTCCGATTTCTCAATTGTATTTGAGAATTTTTCTATAAAATTTGTTTGTCAATCACTTGGATCAATGGGAAATTAATGCCAAGGATCCATACTTACAGACTATGTAAGTCCGATTTCTCAATTGTATTTGAGAATTTTTCTATAAAATTTGTTTGTCACTCATTTGGACCAATGGGAAATTAATGCCAAGGATCCATACTTACAGACTATGTAAGTCCGATTTCTCAATTGTATTTGAGAATTTTTCTATAAAATTTGTTTGTCAATCACTTGGACCAATGGGAAATTAATGCCAAGGATCCATACTTACAGACTATTTAAGTCCGATTTCTCAATTGTATTTGAGAATTTTTCTATAAAATTTGTTTGTCAATCACTTGGACCAATGGGAAATTAATACCAAGGATCCATACTTACAGACTATGTAAGTCCGATTTCTCAATTGTATTTGAGAATTTTTCTATAAAATTTGTTTGTCACTCATTTGGACCAATGGGAAATTAAAGCCAAGGATCCATACTTATAGACTATGTAAGTCCGATTTCTCAATTGTATTTGAGAATTTTTCTATAAAATTTGTTTGTCACTCATTTGGACCAATGGGAAATTAAAGCCAAGGATCCATACTTATAGACTATGTAAGTCCGATTTCTCAATTGTATTTGAGAATTTTTCTATAAAATTTGTTTGTCACTCATTTGGACCAATGGGAAATTAAAGCCAAGGATCCATACTTATAGACTATGTAAGTCCGATTTCTCAATTGTATTTGAGAATTTTTCTATAAAATTTGTTTGTCACTCATTTGGACCAATGGGAAATTAAAGCCAAGGATCCAAACTTATAGACTACGTAAGTCTGATTTCTCAATTGTATTTGAGAATTTTTCTATAAAATTTTAAAGATTAAAATTGTGTAAATTTTGTTCAGCTCTACGGGAATTTGGCTATTTGTGGGCACATTTATGTTTGTCACTCAGTTGAACCAATGGGAAATTAAAGCCGAGGATCCATACTTATAGACTATGTAAGTCCGATTTCTCAATTGTATTTGAGAATTTTTCTATAAAATTTGTTTGTCACTCATTTGGACCAATGGGAAATTAAAGCCAAGGATCCATACTTATAGACTATGTAAGTCCGATTTCTCAATTGTATTTGAGAATTTTTCTATAAAATTTGTTTGTCACTCATTTGGACCAATGGGAAATTAAAGCCAAGGATCCATACTTATAGACTATGTAAGTCCGATTTCTCAATTGTATTTGAGAATTTTTCTATAAAATTTGTTTGTCACTCATTTGGACCAATGGGAAATTAAAGCCAAGGATCCATACTTATAGACTATGTAAGTCCGATTTCTCAATTGTATTTGAGAATTTTTCTATAAAATTTGTTTGTCACTCATTTGGACCAATGGGAAATTAAAGCCAAGGATCCATACTTATAGACTATGTAAGTCCGATTTCTCAATTGTATTTGAGAATTTTTCTATAAAATTTGTTTGTCACTCATTTGGACCAATGGGAAATTAAAGCCGAGGATCCATACTTATAGACTATGTAAGTCCGATTTCTCAATTGTATTTGAGAATTTTTCTATAAAATTTGTTTGTCACTCATTTGGACCAATGGGAAATTAAAGCCAAGGATCCATACTTATAGACTATGTAAGTCCGATTTCTCAATTGTATTTGAGAATTTTTCTATAAAATTTGTTTGTCACTCATGTGGACCAATGGGAAATTAAAGCCAAGGATCCATACTTATAGACTATGTAAGTCCGATTTCTCAATTGTATTTGAGAATTTTTCTATAAAATTTGTTTGTCACTCATTTGGACCAATGGGAAATTAAAGCCAAGGATCCATACTTATAGACTACGTAAGTCTGATTTCTCAATTGTAATTGAGAATTTTTCTATAAAATTTGTTTGTCAATCACTTGGACCAATGGGAAATTAATGCCAAGGATCCATACTTACAGACTATGTAAGTCCGATTTCTCAATTGTATTTGAGAATTTTTCTATAAAATTTGTTTGTCACTCATTTGGACCAATGGGAAATTAATGCCAAGGATCCATACTTACAGACTATGTAAGTCCGATTTCTCAATTGTATTTGAGAATTTTTCTATAAAATTTGTTTGTCAATTACTTGGACCAATGGGAAATTAATGCCAAGGATCCATACTTACAGACTATGTAAGTCCGATTTCTCAATTGTATTTGAGAATTTTTCTATAAAATTTGTTTGTCAATCACTTGGACCAATGGGAAATTAATGCCAAGGATCCATACTTACAGACTATGTAAGTCCGATTTCTCAATTGTATTTGAGAATTTTTCTATAAAATTCGTTTGTCACTCATTTGGATCAATGGGAAATTAAAGCCAAGGATCCATACTTATAGACTATGTAAGTCCGATTTCTCAATTGTATTTGAGAATTTTTCTATAAAATTTGTTTGTCACTCAGTTGAACCAATGGGAAATTAAAGCCGAGGATCCATACTTATAGACTATGTAAGTCCGATTTCTCAATTGTATTTGAGAATTTTTCTATAAAATTTGTTTGTCACTCATTTGGACCAATGGGAAATTAAAGCCAAGGATCCATACTTATAGACTATGTAAGTCCGATTTCTCAATTGTATTTGAGAATTTTTCTATAAAATTTGTTTGTCAATCATTTGGACCAATGGGAAATTAATGCCAAGGATCCATACTTACAGACTATGTAAGTCCGATTTCTCAATTGTATTTGAGAATTTTTCTATAAAATTTGTTTGTCAATCATTTGGACCAATGGGAAATTAATGCCAAGGATCCATACTTACAGACTATGTAAGTCCGATTTCTCAATTGTATTTGAGAATTTTTCTATAAAATTTGTTTGTCAATCATTTGGACCAATGGGAAATTAATGCCAAGGATCCATACTTACAGACTATGTAAGTCCGATTTCTCAATTGTATTTGAGAATTTTTCTATAAAATTTGTTTGTCACACATTTGGACCAATGGGAAATTAAAGCCAAGGATCCATACTTATAGACTATGTAAGTCCGATTTCTCAATTGTATTTGAGAATTTTTCTATAAAATTTGTTTGTCACTCATTTGGACCAATGGGAAATTAAAGCCAAGGATCCATACTTATAGACTATGTAAGTCCGATTTCTCAATTGTATTTGAGAATTTTTCTATAAAATTTGTTTGTCAATCACTTGGACCAATGGGAAATTAATGCCAAGGATCCATACTTACAGACTATGTAAGTCCGATTTCTCAATTGTATTTGAGAATTTTTCTATAAAATTTGTTTGTCACTCATTTGGACCAATGGGAAATTAAAGCCAAGGATCCATACTTATAGACTATGTAAGTCCGATTTCTCAATTGTATTTGAGAATTTTTCTATAAAATTTGTTTGTCACTCATTTGGACCAATGGGAAATTAAAGCCAAGGATCCATACTTATAGACTATGTAAGTCCGATTTCTCAATTGTATTTGAGAATTTTTCTATAAAATTTGTTTGTCACTCATTTGGACCAATGGGAAATTAAAGCCAAGGATCCATACTTATAGACTATGTAAGTCCGATTTCTCAATTGTATTTGAGAATTTTTCTATAAAATTTGTTTGTCAATCACTTGGACCAATGGGAAATTAATGCCAAGGATCCATACTTATAGACTATGTAAGTCCGATTTCTCAATTGTATTTGAGAATTTTTCTATAAAATTTGTTTGTCACTCATTTGGACCAATGGGAAATTAAAGCCACGGATCCATACATATAGACTATGTAAGTCCGATTTCTCAATTGTATTTGAGAATTTTTCTATAAAATTTGTTTGTCACTCATTTGGACCAATGGGAAATTAAAGCCAAGGATCCATACTTATAGACTATGTAAAACCGATTTCTCAATTGTATTTGAGAATTTTTCTATAAAATTTGTTTGTCACTAATTTGGACCAATGGGAAATTAAAGCCAAGGATCCATACTTATAGACTATGTAAGTCCGATTTCTAAATTGTATTTGAGAATTTTTCTATAAAATTTGTTTGTCACTTATTTGGACCAATGGGAAATTAAAGCCAAGGATCCATTCTTATAGACTACGTAAGTCTGATTTCTCAATTGTATTTGAGAACTTTTCTATAAAATTTTAAAGATTAAAATTGTGTAAATTTTGTTCAGCTCTACGGGAATTTGGCTATTTGTGGGCACATTTATGTTTGTCACTCAGTTGAACCAATGGGAATTTAAAGCCAAGGATCCATACTTATAGACTATGTAAGTCCGATTTCTCAATTGTATTTGAGAATTTTTCTATAAAATTTGTTTGTCACTCATTTGGACCAATGGGAAATTAAAGCCAAGGATCCATACTTATAGACTATGTAAGTCCGATTTCTCAATTGTATTTGAGAATTTTTCTATAAAATTTGTTTGTCACTCATTTGGACCAATGGGAAATTAAAGCCAAGGATCCATACTTATAGACTACGTAAGTGTGATTTCTCAATTGTATTTGAGAATTTTTCTATAAAATTTTAAAGATTAAAATTGTGTAAATTTTGTTCAGCTCTACGGGAATTTGGCTATTTGTGGGCACATTTATGTTTGTCACTCAGTTGAACCAATGGGAATTTAAAGCCAAGGATCCATACTTATAGACTATGTAAGTCCGATTTCTCAATTGTATTTGAGAATTTTTCTATAAAATTTGTTTGTCACTCATTTGGACCAATGGGAAATTAAAGCCAAGGATCCATACTTATAGACTACGTAAGTCTGATTTCTCAATTGTATTTGAGAATTTTTCTATAAAATTTGTTTGTCACTCATTTGGACCAATGGGAAATTAAAGCCAAGGATCCATACTTATAGACTACGTAAGTCTGATTTCTCAATTGTATTTGAGAATTTTTCTATAAAATTTTAAAGATTAAAATTGTGTAAATTTTGTTCAGCTCTACGGGAATTTGGCTATTTGTGGGCACATTTATGTTTGTCACTCAGTTGAACCAATGGGAATTTAAAGCCAAGGATCCATACTTATAGACTATGTAAGTCCGATTTCTCAATTGTATTTGAGAATTTTTCTATAAAATTTGTTTGTCACTCATTTGGACCAATAGGAAATTAAAGCCAAGGATCCATACTTATAGACTACGTAAGTGTGATTTCTCAATTGTATTTGAGAATTTTTCTATAAAATTTTAAAGATTAAAATTGTGTAAATTTTGTTCAGCTCTACGGGAATTTGGCTATTTGTGGGCACATTTATGTTTGTCACTCAGTTGAACCAATGGGAATTTAAAGCCAAGGATCCATACTTATAGACTATGTAAGTCCGATTTCTCAATTGTATTTGAGAATTTTTCTATAAAATTTGTTTGTCACTCATTTGGACCAATGGGAAATTAAAGCCAAGGATCCATACTTATAGACTACGTAAGTCTGATTTCTCAATTGTATTTGAGAATTTTTCTATAAAGTTTGTTTGTCACTCATTTGGACCAATGGGAAATTAAAGCCAAGGATCCATACTTATAGACTACGTAAGTGTGATTTCTCAATTGTATTTGAGAATTTTTCTATAAAATTTTAAAGATTAAAATTGTGTAAATTTTGTTCAGCTCTACGGGAATTTGGCTATTTGTGGGCACATTTATGTTTGTCACTCAGTTGAACCAATGGGAATTTAAAGCCAAGGATCCATACTTATAGACTATGTAAGTCCGATTTCTCAATTGTATTTGAGAATTTTTCTATAAAATTTGTTTGTCACTCATTTGGACCAATGGGAAATTAAAGCCAAGGATCCATACTTATAGACTACGTAAGTCTGATTTCTCAATTGTATTTGAGAATTTTTCTATAAAGTTTGTTTGTCACTCATTTGGCCCAATGGGAAATTAAAGCCAAGGATCCATACTTATAGACTACGTAAGTCTGATTTCTCAATTGTATTTGAGAATTTTTCTATAAAATTTTAAAGATTAAAATTGTGTAAATTTTGTTCAGCTCTACGGGAATTTGGCTATTTGTGGGCACATTTATGTTTGTCACTCAGTTGAACCAATGGGAATTTAAAGCCAAGGATCCATACTTATAGACTACGTAAGTCTGATTTCTCAATTGTATTTGAGAATTTTTCTATAAAATTTGTTTGTCACTCATTTGGACCAATGGGAAATTAAAGCCAAGGATCGATACTTATAGACTACGTAAGTCTGATTTCTCAATTGTATTTGAGAATTTTTCTATAAAGTTTGTTTGTCACTCATTTGGACCAATGGGAAATTAAAGCCAAGGATCCATACTTATAGACTACGTAAGTGTGATTTCTCAATTGTATTTGAGAATTTTTCTATAAAGTTTGTTTGTCACTCATTTGGACCAATGGGAAATTAAAGCCAAGGATCCATACTTATAGACTATGTAAGTCCGATTTCTCAATTGTATTTGAGAATTTTTCTATAAAATTTGTTTGTCACTCATTTGGACCAATGGGAAATTAAAGCCAAGGATCCATACTTATAGACTACGTAAGTCTGATTTCTCAATTGTATTTGAGAATTTTTCTATAAAGTTTGTTTGTCACTCATTTGGCCCAATGGGAAATTAAAGCCAAGGATCCATACTTATAGACTACGTAAGTCTGATTTCTCAATTGTATTTGAGAATTTTTCTATAAAATTTTAAAGATTAAAATTGTGTAAATTTTGTTCAGCTCTACGGGAATTTGGCTATTTGTGGGCACATTTATGTTTGTCACTCAGTTGAACCAATGGGAATTTAAAGCCAAGGATCCATACTTATAGACTATGTAAGTCCGATTTCTCAATTGTATTTGAGAATTTTTCTATAAAATTTGTTTGTCACTCATTTGGACCAATGGGAAATTAAAGCCAAGGATCCATACTTATAGACTACGTAAGTCTGATTTCTCAATTGTATTTGAGAATTTTTCTATAAAATTTGTTTGTCACTCATTTGGACCAATGGGAAATTAAAGCCAAGGATCCATACTTATAGACTACGTAAGTCTGATTTCTCAATTGTATTTGAGAATTTTTCTATAAAATTTTAAAGATTAAAATTGTGTAAATTTTGTTCAGCTCTACGGGAATTTGGCTATTTGTGGGCACATTTATGTTTGTCACTCAGTTGAACCAATGGGAATTTAAAGCCAAGGATCCATACTTATAGACTATGTAAGTCCGATTTCTCAATTGTATTTGAGAATTTTTCTATAAAATTTGTTTGTCACTCATTTGGACCAATAGGAAATTAAAGCCAAGGATCCATACTTATAGACTACGTAAGTGTGATTTCTCAATTGTATTTGAGAATTTTTCTATAAAATTTTAAAGATTAAAATTGTGTAAATTTTGTTCAGCTCTACGGGAATTTGGCTATTTGTGGGCACATTTATGTTTGTCACTCAGTTGAACCAATGGGAATTTAAAGCCAAGGATCCATACTTATAGACTATGTAAGTCCGATTTCTCAATTGTATTTGAGAATTTTTCTATAAAATTTGTTTGTCACTCATTTGGACCAATGGGAAATTAAAGCCAAGGATCCATACTTATAGACTACGTAAGTCTGATTTCTCAATTGTGTTTGAGAATTTTTCTATTAAGTTTGTTTGTCACTCATTTGGACCAATGGGAAATTAAAGCCAAGGATCCATACTTATAGACTACGTAAGTGTGATTTCTCAATTGTATTTGAGAATTTTTCTATAAAATTTTAAAGATTAAAATTGTGTAAATTTTGTTCAGCTCTACGGGAATTTGGCTATTTGTGGGCACATTTATGTTTGTCAGTCAGTTGAACCAATGGGAATTTAAAGCCAAGGATCCATACTTATAGACTATGTAAGTCCGATTTCTCAATTGTATTTGAGAATTTTTCTATAAAATTTGTTTGTCACTCATTTGGACCAATGGGAAATTAAAGCCAAGGATCCATACTTATAGACTACGTAAGTCTGATTTCTCAATTGTATTTGAGAATTTTTCTATAAAGTTTGTTTGTCACTCATTTGGCCCAATGGGAAATTAAAGCCAAGGATCCATACTTATAGACTACGTAAGTCTGATTTCTCAATTGTATTTGAGAATTTTTCTATAAAATTTTAAAGATTAAAATTGTGTAAATTTTGTTCAGCTCTACGGGAATTTGGCTATTTGTGGGCACATTTATGTTTGTCACTCAGTTGAACCAATGGGAATTTAAAGCCAAGGATCCATACTTATAGACTACGTAAGTCTGATTTCTCAATTGTATTTGAGAATTTTTCTATAAAATTTGTTTGTCACTCATTTGGACCAATGGGAAATTAAAGCCAAGGATCGATACTTATAGACTACGTAAGTCTGATTTCTCAATTGTATTTGAGAATTTTTCTATAAAGTTTGTTTGTCACTCATTTGGACCAATGGGAAATTAAAGCCAAGGATCCATACTTATAGACTACGTAAGTGTGATTTCTCAATTGTATTTGAGAATTTTTCTATAAAATTTTAAAGATTAAAATTGTGTAAATTTTGTTCAGCTCTACGGGAATTTGGCTATTTGTGGGCACATTTATGTTTGTCACTCAGTTGAACCAATGGGAATTTAAAGCCAAGGATCCATACTTATAGACTATGTAAGTCCGATTTCTCAATTGTATTTGAGAATTTTTCTATAAAATTTGTTTGTCACTCATTTGGACCAATGGGAAATTAAAGCCAAGGATCCATACTTATAGACTATGTAAGTCCGATTTCTCAATTGTATTTGAGAATTTTTCTATAAAATTTGTTTGTCACTCATTTGGACCAATGGGAAATTAAAGCCAAGGATCCATACTTATAGACTATGTAAGTCCGATTTCTCAATTGTATTTGAGAATTTTTTATAAAATTTGTTTGTCACTCATTTGGACCAATGGGCAATTAAAGCCAAGGATCCATACTTATAGACTATGTAAGTCCGATTTCTCAATTGTATTTGAGAATTTTTCTATAAAATTTGTTTGTCACTCATTTGGACCAATGGGAAATTAAAGCCAAGGATCCATACTTATAGACTACGTAAGTGTGATTTCTCAATTGTATTTGAGAATTTTTCTATAAAATTTTAAAGATTAAAATTGTGTAAATTTTGTTCAGCTCTACGGGAATTTGGCTATTTGTGGGCACATTTATGTTTGTCACTCAGTTGAACCAATGGGAATTTAAAGCCAAGGATCCATACTTATAGACTATGTAAGTCCGATTTCTCAATTGTATTTGAGAATTTTTCTATAAAATTTGTTTGTCACTCATTTGGACCAATGGGAAATTAAAGCCAAGGATCCATACTTATAGACTACGTAAGTCTGATTTCTCAATTGTATTTGAGAATTTTTCTATAAAATTTGTTTGTCACTCATTTGGACCAATGGGAAATTAAAGCCAAGGATCCATACTTATAGACTATGTAAGTCCGATTTCTCAATTGTATTTGAGAATTTTTCTATAAAATTTTAAAGATTAAAATTGTGTAAATTTTGTTCAGCTCTACGGGAATTTGGCTATTTGTGGGCACATTTATGTTTGTCACTCAGTTGAACCAATGGGAATTTAAAGCCAAGGATCCATACTTATAGACTATGTTAGTCCGATTTCTCAATTGTATTTGAGAATTTTTCTATAAAATTTGTTTGTCACTCATTTGGACCAATGGGAAATTAAAGCCAAGGATCCATACTTATAGACTATGTAAGTCCGATTTCTCAATTGTATTTGAGAATTTTTCTATAAAATTTGTTTGTCACTCATTTGGACCAATGGGAAATTAAAGCCAAGGATCCATACTTATAGACTATGTAAGTCCGATTTCTCAATTGTATTTGAGAATTTTTCTATAAAATTTGTTTGTCACTCATTTGGACCAATGGGAAATTAAAGCCAAGGATCCATACTTATAGACTACGTAAGTCTGTTTTCTCAATTGTATTTGAGAACTTTTCTATAAAATTTTAAAGATTAAAATTGTGTAAATTTTGTTCAGCTCTACGGGAATTTGGCTATTTGTGGGCACATTTATGTTTGTCACTCAGTTGAACCAATGGGAATTCAAAGCCAAGGATCCATACTTATAGACTATGTAAGTCCGATTTCTCAATTGTATTTGAGAATTTTTCTATAAAATTTGTTTGTCACTCATTTGGACCAATGGGAAATTAAATCCAAGGATCCATACTTATAGACTATGTAAGTCCGATTTCTCAATTGTATTTGAGAATTTTTCTATAAAATTTGTTTGTCACTCATTTGGACCAATGGGAAATTAAAGCCAAGGATCCATACTTATAGACTACGTAAGTGTGATTTCTCAATTGTATTTGAGAATTTTTCTATAAAATTTTAAAGATTAAAATTGTGTAAATTTTGTTCAGCTCTACGGGAATTTGGCTATTTGTGGGCACATTTATGTTTGTCACTCAGTTGAACCAATGGGAATTTAAAGCCAAGGATCCATACTTATAGACTATGTAAGTCCGATTTCTCAATTGTATTTGAGAATTTTTCTATAAAATTTGTTTGTCACTCATTTGGACCAATGGGAAATTAAAGCCAAGGATCCATACTTATAGACTACGTAAGTCTGATTTCTCAATTGTATTTGAGAATTTTTCTATAAAATTTTAAAGATTAAAATTGTGTAAATTTTGTTCAGCTCTACGGGAATTTGGCTATTTGTGGGCACATTTATGTTTGTCACTCAGTTGAACCAATGGGAATTTAAAGCCAAGGATCCATACTTATAGACTATGTAAGTCCGATTTCTCAATTGTATTTGAGAATTTTTCTATAAAATTTGTTTGTCACTCATTTGGACCAATGGGAAATTAAAGCCAAGGATCCATACTTATAGACTACGTAAGTCTGATTTCTCAATTGTATTTGAGAATTTTTCTATAAAATTTGTTTGTCACTCATTTGGACCAATGGGAAATTAAAGCCAAGGATCCATACTTATAGACTATGTAAGTCCGATTTCTCAATTGTATTTGAGAATTTTTCTATAAAATTTTAAAGATTAAAATTGTGTAAATTTTGTTCAGCTCTACGGGAATTTGGCTATTTGTGGGCACATTTATGTTTGTCACTCAGTTGAACCAATGGGAATTTAAAGCCAAGGATCCATACTTATAGACTATGTTAGTCCGATTTCTCAATTGTATTTGAGAATTTTTCTATAAAATTTGTTTGTCACTCATTTGGACCAATGGGAAATTAAAGCCAAGGATCCATACTTATAGACTATGTAAGTCCGATTTCTCAATTGTATTTGAGAATTTTTCTATAAAATTTGTTTGTCACTCATTTGGACCAATGGGAAATTAAAGCCAAGGATCCATACTTATAGACTATGTAAGTCCGATTTCTCAATTGTATTTGAGAATTTTTCTATAAAATTTGTTTGTCACTCATTTGGACCAATGGGAAATTAAAGCCAAGGATCCATACTTATAGACTATGTTAGTCCGATTTCTCAATTGTATTTGAGAATTTTTCTATAAAATTTGTTTGTCACTCATTTGGACCAATGGGAAATTAAAGCCAAGGATCCATACTTAAAGACTATGTAAGTTCGATTTCTCAATTGTATTTGAGAATTTTTCTATAAAATTTGTTTGTCACTCATTTGGACCAATGGAAAATTAAAGCCAAGGATCCATACTTATAGACTATGTAAGTCCGATTTCTCAATTGTATTTGAGAATTTTTCTATAAAATTTGTTTGTCACTCATTTGGACCAATGGGAAATTAAAGCCAAGGATCCATACTTATAGACTATGTAAGTGCGATTTCTCAATTGTATTTGAGATTTTTTCTATAAAATTTGTTTGTCACTCATTTGGACCAATGGGAAATTAAAGCCAAGGATCCATACTTATAGACTATGTAAGTCCGATTTCTCAATTGTATTTGAGAATTTTTCTATAAAATTTGTTTGTCACTCATTTGGACCAATGGGAAATTAAAGCCAAGGATCCATACTTATAGACTATGTAAGTCCGATTTCTCAATTGTATTTGAGAATTTTTCTATAAAATTTGTTTGTCACTCATTTGGACCAATGGGAAATTAAAGCCAAGGATCCATACTTATAGACTATGTAAGTGCGATTTCTCAATTGTATTTGAGATTTTTTCTATAAAATTTGTTTGTCACTCATTTGGACCAATGGGAAATTAAAGCCAAGGATCCATACTTATAGACTATGTAAGTCCGATTTCTCAATTGTATTTGAGAATTTTTCTATAAAATTTGTTTGTCACTCATTTGGACCAATGGGAAATTAAAGCCAAGGATCCATACTTATAGACTATGTAAGTCTGATTTCTCAATTGTATTTGAGAATTTTTCTATAAAATTTGTTTGTCACTCACTTGGACCAATGGGAAATTAAAGCCAAGGATCCGTACTTAAAGACTATGTAAGTCCGATTTCTCAATTGTATTTGAGAATTTTTCTATAAAATTTGTTTGTCACTCATTTGGACCAATGGGAAATTAAAGCCAAGGATCCATACTTATAGACTATGTTAGTCCGATTTCTCAATTGTATTTGAGAATTTTTCTATAAAATTTGTTTGTCACTCATTTGGACCAATGGGAAATTAAAGCCAAGGATCCATACTTATAGACTATGTAAGTCTGATTTCTCAATTGTATTTGAGAATTTTTCTATAAAATTTGTTTGTCACTCATTTGGACCAATGGGAAATTAAAGCCAAGGATCCATACTTATAGACTATGTAAGTCTGATTTCTCAATTGTATTTGAGAATTTTTCTATAAAATTTGTTTGTCACTCATTTGGACCAATGGGAAATTAAAGCCTAGGATCCATACTTATAGACTATGTAAGTCCGATTTCTCAATTGTATTTGAGAATTTTTCTATAAAATTTGTTTGTCACTCATTTGGACCAATGGGAAATTAAAGCCAAGGATCCATACTTATAGACTATGTAAGTCTGATTTCTCAATTGTATTTGAGATTTTTTCTATAAAATTTGTTTGTCACTCATTTGGACCAATGGGAAATTAAAGCCAAGGATCCATACTTATAGACTATGTTAGTCCGATTTCTCAATTGTATTTGAGAATTTTTCTATAAAATTTGTTTGTCACTCATTTGGACCAATGGGAAATTAAAGCCAAGGATCCGTACTTAAAGACTATGTAAGTCCGATTTCTCAATTGTATTTGAGAATTTTTCTATAAAATTTGTTTGTCACTCTTGGACCAATGGGAAATTAAAGCCAAGGATCCATACTTATAGACCATGTAAGTCCGATTTCTTAATTGTATTTGAGAATTTTTCTATAAAATTTGTTTGTCACTCATTTGGACCAATGGGAAATTAAAGCCAAGGATCCATACTTATAGACTATGTAAGTCCGATTTCTCAATTGTATTTGAGAATTTTTCAATAAAATTTGTTTGTCACTCATTTGGACCAATGGGCAATTAAAGCCAAGGATCCATACTTATAGACTATGTAAGTCCGATTTCTCAATTGCATTTGAGAATTTTTCTATAAAATTTGTTTGTCACTCATTTGGACCAATGGGAAATTAAAGCCAAGGATCCATACTTATAGACTATGTAAGTCCGATTTCTCAATTGTATTTGAGAATTTTTCTATAAAATTTGTTTGTCACTCATTTGGACCAATGGGAAATTAAAGCCAAGGATCCATACTTATAGACTATGTAAGTCTGATTTCTCAATTGTATTTGAGAATTTTTCTATAAAATTTGTTTGTCACTCACTTGGACCTATGGGAAATTAAAGCCAAGGATCCATACTTATAGACTATGTAAGTCCGATTTCTCAATTGTATTTGAGAATTTTTCTATAAAATTTGTTTGTCACTCATTTGGACCAATGGGAAATTAAAGCCAAGGATCCATACTTATAGACTATGTAAGTCCGATTTCTCAATTGAATTTGAGAATTTTTCTATAAAATTTGTTTGTCACTCATTTGGACCAATGGGAAATTAAAGCCAAGGATCCATACTTATAGACTATGTAAGTCTGATTTCTCAATTGTATTTGAGAATTTTTCTATAAAATTTGTTTGTCACTCACTTGGACCTATGGGAAATTAAAGCCAAGGATCCATACTTATAGACTATGTAAGTCCGATTTCTCAATTGTATTTGAGAATTTTTCTATAAAATTTGTTTGTCACTCATTTGGACCAATGGGAAATTAAAGCCAAGGATCCATACTTATAGACTATGTAAGTCCGATTTCTCAATTGTATTTGAGAATTTTTCTATAAAATTTGTTTGTCACTCATTTGGACCAATGGGAAATTAAAGCGAAGGATCCATACTTATAGACTATGTAAGTCCGATTTCTCAATTGTATTTGAGAATTTTTCTATAAAATTTGTTTGTCACTCATTTGGACCAATGGGAAATTAAAGCCAAGGATCCATACTTATAGACTATGTTAGTCCGATTTCTCAATTGTATTTGAGAATTTTTCTATAAAATTTGTTTGTCACTCATTTGGACCAATGGGAAATTAAAGCCAAGGATCCATACTTAAAGACTATGTAAGTTCGATTTCTCAATTGTATTTGAGAATTTTTCTATAAAATTTGTTTGTCACTCATTTGGACCAATGGAAAATTAAAGCCAAGGATCCATACTTATAGACTATGTAAGTCCGATTTCTCAATTGTATTTGAGAATTTTTCTATAAAATTTGTTTGTCACTCATTTGGACCAATGGGAAATTAAAGCCAAGGATCCATACTTATAGACTATGTAAGTGCGATTTCTCAATTGTATTTGAGATTTTTTCTATAAAATTTGTTTGTCACTCATTTGGACCAATGGGAAATTAAAGCCAAGGATCCATACTTATAGACTATGTAAGTCCGATTTCTCAATTGTATTTGAGAATTTTTCTATAAAATTTGTTTGTCACTCATTTGGACCAATGGGAAATTAAAGCCAAGGATCCATACTTATAGACTATGTAAGTGCGATTTCTCAATTGTATTTGAGATTTTTTCTATAAAATTTGTTTGTCACTCATTTGGACCAATGGGAAATTAAAGCCAAGGATCCATACTTATAGACTATGTAAGTCCGATTTCTCAATTGTATTTGAGAATTTTTCTATAAAATTTGTTTGTCACTCATTTGGACCAATGGGAAATTAAAGCCAAGGATCCATACTTATAGACTATGTAAGTCCGATTTCTCAATTGTATTTGAGAATTTTTCTATAAAATTTGTTTGTCACTCATTTGGACCAATGGGAAATTAAAGCCAAGGATCCATACTTATAGACTATGTAAGTGCGATTTCTCAATTGTATTTGAGATTTTTTCTATAAAATTTGTTTGTCACTCATTTGGACCAATGGGAAATTAAAGCCAAGGATCCATACTTATAGACTATGTAAGTCCGATTTCTCAATTGTATTTGAGAATTTTTCTATAAAATTTGTTTGTCACTCATTTGGACCAATGGGAAATTAAAGCCAAGGATCCATACTTATAGACTATGTAAGTCTGATTTCTCAATTGTATTTGAGAATTTTTCTATAAAATTTGTTTGTCACTCACTTGGACCAATGGGAAATTAAAGCCAAGGATCCGTACTTAAAGACTATGTAAGTCCGATTTCTCAATTGTATTTGAGAATTTTTCTATAAAATTTGTTTGTCACTCATTTGGACCAATGGGAAATTAAAGCCAAGGATCCATACTTATAGACTATGTTAGTCCGATTTCTCAATTGTATTTGAGAATTTTTCTATAAAATTTGTTTGTCACTCATTTGGACCAATGGGAAATTAAAGCCAAGGATCCATACTTATAGACTATGTAAGTCTGATTTCTCAATTGTATTTGAGAATTTTTCTATAAAATTTGTTTGTCACTCATTTGGACCAATGGGAAATTAAAGCCAAGGATCCATACTTATAGACTATGTAAGTCTGATTTCTCAATTGTATTTGAGAATTTTTCTATAAAATTTGTTTGTCACTCATTTGGACCAATGGGAAATTAAAGCCAAGGATCCATACTTATAGACTATGTAAGTCCGATTTCTCAATTGTATTTGAGAATTTTTCTATAAAATTTGTTTGTCACTCATTTGGACCAATGGGAAATTAAAGCCAAGGATCCATACTTATAGACTATGTAAGTCTGATTTCTCAATTGTATTTGAGATTTTTTCTATAAAATTTGTTTGTCACTCATTTGGACCAATGGGAAATTAAAGCCAAGGATCCATACTTATAGACTATGTTAGTCCGATTTCTCAATTGTATTTGAGAATTTTTCTATAAAATTTGTTTGTCACTCATTTGGACCAATGGGAA
Organism: Lypha dubia; assembly: GCA_947311025.1. NCBI lineage: Eukaryota > Metazoa > Arthropoda > Insecta > Diptera > Tachinidae > Lypha > Lypha dubia. The sequence continues at coordinate 2,272,794 of OX371262.1, read as the reverse complement.
ATTAAAGCCAAGGATCCGTACTTAAAGACTATGTAAGTCCGATTTCTCAATTGTATTTGAGAATTTTTCTATAAAATTTGTTTGTCACTCTTGGACCAATGGGAAATTAAAGCCAAGGATCCATACTTATAGACCATGTAAGTCCGATTTCTTAATTGTATTTGAGAATTTTTCTATAAAATTTGTTTGTCACTCATTTGGACCAATGGGAAATTAAAGCCAAGGATCCATACTTATAGACTATGTAAGTCCGATTTCTCAATTGTATTTGAGAATTTTTCAATAAAATTTGTTTGTCACTCATTTGGACCAATGGGCAATTAAAGCCAAGGATCCATACTTATAGACTATGTAAGTCCGATTTCTCAATTGCATTTGAGAATTTTTCTATAAAATTTGTTTGTCACTCATTTGGACCAATGGGAAATTAAAGCCAAGGATCCATACTTATAGACTATGTAAGTCCGATTTCTCAATTGTATTTGAGAATTTTTCTATAAAATTTGTTTGTCACTCATTTGGACCAATGGGAAATTAAAGCCAAGGATCCATACTTATAGACTATGTAAGTCTGATTTCTCAATTGTATTTGAGAATTTTTCTATAAAATTTGTTTGTCACTCACTTGGACCTATGGGAAATTAAAGCCAAGGATCCATACTTATAGACTATGTAAGTCCGATTTCTCAATTGTATTTGAGAATTTTTCTATAAAATTTGTTTGTCACTCATTTGGACCAATGGGAAATTAAAGCCAAGGATCCATACTTATAGACTATGTAAGTCTGATTTCTCAATTGTATTTGAGAATTTTTCTATAAAATTTGTTTGTCACTCACTTGGACCTATGGGAAATTAAAGCCAAGGATCCATACTTATAGACTATGTAAGTCCGATTTCTCAATTGTATTTGAGAATTTTTCTATAAAATTTGTTTGTCACTCATTTGGACCAATGGGAAATTAAAGCCAAGGATCCATACTTATAGACTATGTAAGTCCGATTTCTCAATTGTATTTGAGAATTTTTCTATAAAATTTGTTTGTCACTCATTTGGACCAATGGGAAATTAAAGCCAAGGATCCATACTTATAGACTATGTAAGTCTGATTTCTCAATTGTATTTGAGAATTTTTCTATAAAATTTGTTTGTCACTCATTTGGACCAATGGGAAATTAAAGCCAAGGATCCATACTTATAGACTATGTAAGTCCGATTTCTCAATTGTATTTGAGAATTTTTCTATAAAATTTGTTTGTCACTCATTTGGACCAATGGGAAATTAAAGCCAAGGATCCATACTTATAGACTATGTAAGTCCGATTTCTCAATTGTATTTGAGAATTTTTCTATAAAATTTGTTTGTCACTCACTTGGACCAATAAGAAATTAATGCCAAGGATCCATACTTACAGACTATGTAAGTCCGATTTCTCAATTGTATTTGAGAATTTTTCTATAAAATTTGTTTGTCACTCACTTGGACCAATAAGAAATTAATGCCAAGGATCCATACTTACAGACTATGTAAGTCCGATTTCTCAATTGTATTTGAGAATTTTTCTATAAAATTTGTTTGTCACTCATTTGGACCAATAAGAAATTAATGCCAAGGATCCATACTTACAGACTATGTAAGTCCGATTTCTCAATTGTATTTGAGAATTTTTCTATAAAATTTGTTTGTCACTCACTTGGACCAATAAGAAATTAATGCCAAGGATCCATACTTACAGACTATGTAAGTCCGATTTCTCAATTGTATTTGAGAATTTTTCTATAAAATTTGTTTGTCACTCATTTGGACCAATAAGAAATTAATGCCAAGGATCCATACTTACAGACTATGTAAGTCTGATTTCTCAATTGTATTTGAGAATTTTTCTATAAAATTTGTTTGTCACTCATTTGGACCAATAAGAAATTAATGCCAAGGATCCATACTTACAGACTATGTAAGTCCGATTTCTCAATTGTATTTGAGAATTTTTCTATAAAATTTGTTTGTCACTCATTTGGACCAATAAGAAATTAATGCCAAGGATCCATACTTACAGACTATGTAAGTCTGATTTCTCAATTGTATTTGAGAATTTTTCTATAAAATTTGTTTGTCACTCACTTGGACCTATGGGAAATTAAAGCCAAGGATCCATACTTATAGACTATGTAAGTCCGATTTCTCAATTGTATTTGAGAATTTTTCTATAAAATTTGTTTGTCACTCATTTGGACCAATGGGAAATTAAAGCCAAGGATCCATACTTATAGACTATGTAAGTCCGATTTCTCAATTGTATTTGAGAATTTTTCTATAAAATTTGTTTGTCACTCATTTGGACCAATGGGAAATTAAAGCCAAGGATCCATACTTATAGACTATGTAAGTCCGATTTCTCAATTGTATTTGAGAATTTTTCTATAAAATTTGTTTGTCACTCATTTGGACCAATGGGAAATTAAAGCCAAGGATCCATACTTATAGACTATGTAAGTCTGATTTCTCAATTGTATTTGAGAATTTTTCTATAAAATTTGTTTGTCACTCATTTGGACCAATGGGAAATTAAAGCCAAGGATCCATACTTATAGACTATGTAAGTCCGATTTCTCAATTGTATTTGAGAACTTTTCTATAAAATTTGTTTGTCACTCATTTGGACCAATGGGAAATTAAAGCCAAGGATCCATACTTATAGACTATGTAAGTCTGATTTCTCAATTGTATTTGAGAATTTTTCTATAAAATTTGTTTTTCACTCACTTGGACCTATGGGAAATTAAAGCCAAGGATCCATACTTATAGACTATGTAAGTCCGATTTCTCAATTGTATTTGAGAATTTTTCTATAAAATTTGTTTGTCACTCATTTGGACCAATGGGAAATTAAAGCCAAGGATCCATACTTATAGACTATGTAAGTCCGATTTCTCAATTGTATTTGAGAATTTTTCTATTAAATTTGTTTGTCACTCATTTGGACCAATGGGAAATTAAAGCCAAGGATCCATACTTATAGACTATGTAAGTCCGATTTCTCAATTGTATTTGAGAATTTTTCTATAAAATTTGTTTGTCACTCATTTGGACCAATAAGAAATTAATGCCAAGGATCCATACTTACAGACTATGTAAGTCCGATTTCTCAATTGTATTTGAGAATTTTTCTATAAAATTTGTTTGTCACTCATTTGGACCAATGGGAAATTAAAGCCAAGGATCCATACTTATAGACTATGTAAGCCCGATTTCTCAATTGTATTTGAGAATTTTTCTATAAAATTTTTTGTCACTCATTTGGACCAATGGGAAATTAAAGCCAAGGATCCATACCTTTAGACTATGTAAGTCCGATTTCTCAATTGTATTTGAGAATTTTTCTATAAAATTTGTTTGTCACTCATTTGGACCAATGGGAAATTAAAGCCAAGGATCCATACTTATAGACTATGTAAGTCCGATTTCTCAATTGTATTTGAGAATTTTTCTATAAAATTTGTTTGTCACTCATTTGGACCAATGGGAAATTAAAGCCAAGGATCCATACTTATAGACTATGTAAGTCCGATTTCTCAATTGTATTTGAGAATTTTTCTATAAAATTTGTTTGTCACTCATTTGGACCAATGGGAAATTAAAGCCAAGGATCCATACTTAAAGACTATGTAAGTCCGATTTCTCAATTGTATTTGAGAATTTTTCTATAAAATTTGTTTGTCACTCATTTGGACCAATGGGAAATTAAAGCCAAGGATCCATACTTAAAGACTATGTAAGTCCGATTTCTCAATTGTATTTGAGAATTTTTCTATAAAATTTGTTTGTCACTCATTTGGACCAATGGGAAATTAAAGCCAAGGATCCATACTTATAGACTATGTAAGTCCGATTTCTCAATTGTATTTGAGAATTTTTCTATAATATTGTTTGTCACTCATTTGGACCAATGGGAAATTAAAGCCAAGGATCCATACTTATAGACTATGTAAGTCCGATTTCTCAATTGTATTTGAGAATTTTTCTATAAAATTTGTTTGTCACTCATTTGGACCAATGGGAAATTAAAGCCAAGGATCCATACTTATAGACTATGTAAGTCCGATTTCTCAATTGTATTTGAGAATTTTTCTATAAAATTTGTTTGTCACTCATTTGGACCAATGGGAAATTAAAGCCAAGGATCCATACTTATAGACTATGTAAGCCCGATTTCTCAATTGTATTTGATAATTTTTCTATAAAATTTGTTTGTCACTCATTTGGACCAATGGGAAATTAAAGCCAAGGATCCATACTTATAGACTATGTAAGTCCGATTTCACAATTGTATTTGAGAATTTTTCTATAAAATTTTAAAGATTAAACATTAATTTCGTAAAATTTCCTTTCCAATAAAGCCCCGTTTCATTGATATTAAAAATATATTTTCTTGTTTTATTATGATTTAAAATTGTGTCACTTTTTAAAAAACACCCTTTATAATGTAACAAGAATCCTAGATTTTTAAACGCCGTTTGTTTGCAATCAAATTATGGTTGGAAATCAAACATGACTGTGAGCATTTTAAAAGCTTTTTGCTCTCCTAAAATAATATCTCTGTCAAAAAGGAAAAAGTGCTCAAGTCGAGTTTGAGTTAATATCACCATCGTATTCTCCATATTAAAAAGTATTACTGGGCAAAGTTTTATTTATATTGAACGATTTTTAACGAAGTTCTGGCACAATTACTTGCTGCTTTTCTTTTTCTAAGTATTTATGCCATATGGAATAACATGTTATTTTATTTTATAAAATATTAAATTTCAAATGGAATATATATGTTATAGTGGACAGAACCATGTGTTAAAAAATCAAAAGAATCGAAAAGCGAAGGATCAACTTTTAGTAGAACGCGATTACATTTTTATAAAACCACTTAAACATTTAAAACTGCTTTTCTAGATAACTATAAATATGCCTTAAGCACTTTTTCCTTATGGCCAAAGATATCTAAAAGCAATTTACCTAAATAATAGTACCAATGAACTTGAACCATACACGACAGGAAATGGTTTGTTTTACGTGCCCTGGCAGACTTAGGCAGCCATAACCAATGAATGGCTGGTCAAGCTCTTTCCTTCCTTCTACTTGATAGAAAAATAATGGATTATATAGGCAGAAAAAAAAATAATTACATATCCACCACTAATCCTCTAGCAAAAAATAAATTAATTGTAATTATTTATTTGAAGTAAGTGGAGAAATACGGTTTTCGGTGGCCGCTACACTCAATTCCGCAAGCAGAATTCGTGGCATTGTTTTTTCCACATTTAATGCGACTAACAGACAGATGATGTATTGGTACATAATGCAAAGATTTAAGTATTTTTCAATTCTCCTATTTTATAATTAAAACTTATATTAAAAATTAATTTAATTTATTTTCTAGAAACCATTGACCTGTTCTGCAATGAAATCGAGGGTTGTACCACCAACCAACTTAATGTACTTTTCATGTTCGTTTTCTTTTTGTTACGATGGTATATTTTTGTTATTTTTGCCAAGTTTTTAATTGAAAACAAACAAAATTATACAACTAATTTATGCATTCATTACAATTATCTATCGTTTCTTTTTTCGAAAGGTTGGGAAAAATAAGTCCAAGAACTTTATTTTGTTTTAGTTTGCACACAAATGCAGCCTTAATTATATGCATGTACGTGTAACAACACTTACTATTGAAATTTCAATATAATTAACATTCGAACTCTATAGTTAAATACAAAAATACATAAAGTTGTTACAGATACTGAATGCTAAAGACAGACACACTACACCGTCGTGCTAAAGTGGCGCAAAAACCGCGAATTCTTCCCCAATATTTAAAAAACGTTAAAACCAAAAATAAAATAAAATACAATAATAACAACAATCATTAATTGCGGCAGGTGAGGTGAACTCATTCGTGACAGATTAGAGTGGCAATAACAACAACAAAAAAATATGATTTTTATTGTTGTTTTGTTGTAAGTAATGAAATGCCATTGTACTTGATGGCTGTTGTCTTTAAGAATTCTTCCGTTTTTTTTTTTGTTCACCGATTTTCATTTCATCGTCGATCGCATGTTACGTGCGTAGAAAAGTATGTAGTCTTACATGTGAGTTGTTTGCTACCTATGGATGGATGTATGTATTTGCTGTATGAGAAAATATGTCTGCTTGCTAGTCGTCTCTCACTTGCTTTAGTGAAACAATTATTTTCTGTTTTATAGACAAATTGTATTGAATTTAATTGTTTGTCTTCAAGTATTTCAAATTCATATAAAGGAAAAGCAAATACAAAAAAAAAATATATTTAATTTCTTTGCTTTTTGTTGTTATTGTTAATACAACTAACGACTTTTTTGACGCTTCGATGTTGAGCTTGAAGCATACAGCAAGTAGTGAGTGAGTGGTATAGGAAAGAAAAGCAGGAGAAAACAAAATAAAAATTGAATATTTAATGTTAAATAAAATTAAATAATGACAAACTTTAGTTATAGTTGAGTGATTTTTTTTTTTGTTTGTCTGCTTGCAGCAATACGATTTCAATACACTTCAAGAAAAGCTTGATTTAATAAATAGTACCTACACCTCAAAAAAAAAAAAAAAAAAAAAAAAAAAAACAAGAAAAAAGGTCCACAAAATCAATTTCAGAAACTTTCTTAGGCTTGCTGAAAAAAAGTTTCCAAATCAGCATAGATATTTTATGCTTGATTATATTGCTAAGTGCCTTTCAACTTGATATTTGTTCTTTTACATAAGATTTTCATACGCTGAATATAATCACTTTTAGGGTTGTGACAAAATTTCTATTCAAATGAGTTTATTTAAGCTGAAGCGCAATATTTTCTGGCTGAATAGAACTTATAGTCAGCTGAATTTGCTTGAGTAAAACTGTTAATTAAATTTCATTATAAAATGTTTTATAAATAAAAAAAAACTTCATTAAGCTGAATATTAATTTTGTTGCTGAGTTCAGCAATAATTAAGCAAGGTTAGGTTAGGTTAGCAGGCTGCTGGTAAAGGGAAGATTAGTTTCTAGCTCACTTGGGTCCTGATGTGGTCCCATTGTGCAGCCTGTAATGAAGCAGACTAATAGAGAAAGGGAGATTAGAAGAGTCAGATGATAAGCAGGCAAAAGAGGGACAGAGAAGAACAAGAGATCGACAGGTGGGAAAAATTGAAGCAAGGGGTGAGTTTGCAGTGAAACGGGCAGGATGTCAAGCCCACTCTTGGGCGAATCATCCACTGCTCCTGATAAAGGAGCTAAGACAACCGAGTTCCGCAACTGAGAGCTCGGAGAGGGTACCGAAGGATCTGCTGCCGAGAAAGCGAAGGCGATGATCCTCCATAGCTGGGCAGAGGAATAGAAGGTGTGCGATGCTTTCTTCTTCTTCTTCCTCGTCATTGCAGCTGCAGCAGTAATCATTGTATGGTAGACCTATGCGCTTGGCATGGGTGCCGAAGGTGCAGTGTTCCGTGATTGTGGCCACAAGATTGCGCAATTTCATTTTGGGAAAATTCAGCAGATTCAGCAGATAATTAAGCAAAGTTATATTTAAAAAAAATGTGTTGTCTAAAACAAAACAACATTTCAATTCAGTTTTTGTGACATTTTTTTTTGTATTAAAGGTATAAAAAAAATTATATGCATATTGTATTAAGCAACTTAAGTTAGTTAAATTGTAATATTGTTTTATTCAGCTAGCTGAATTCAATTTTATCTGGTGAATATAATTAAATATATGTTTGAATAATAGTTTCTTTAAAGATTTATATCAAAGTAATGCTATTCAGCTAATCGATTTTAATTTACTAAGAAATTTGTTTTACTTTCTTTAAACTAATTTTAATATATAATAAAAATTATTTTAGTGGAATTGGTGAAATAATAGCTGGCAAAAATGTTCGAATGTTGTATAAAAAAATTTAATTTAAATTTCTGCATTAGTAAGAAATTGTTCTTGTTACCTTAGAATTCAGCTAGCTGAATAACATTTAAAAATAGCTGCATTCTATTCGCCGAATAATTTTCATCAAAATATGTATTGAAACCACAATTCAGCTGCATTTTTACATATATATTTTCTCAAATTGTGTTAAATAATAACTTTTCATAATTATCTTTTATGCCAGACAGCTGAATTGGTTTTATCTCAAAGAATAATTTTTCTAAATTTAAATTTGATTATTTCCTTGGAAGTCATAAAAATTTTGTGTCTTTTTTTTTTTTTTGTACATTAATTATAATTTTTTATGTAAATTAATTTAATTTCATTTCATTTTCATTGCTAACCCTTGTTCTCAGCAAAGAGCCTTTAGAATTTAATCATATTGAATATAATTAATGATCAGTTGCTATAATAAATACGCGAATTGTATTCGGTTTTACATTTTGAGTCATGCTCGAATTAAACAAATTGACCACAACAACTTTTGGCATGCAATGCAACAAGAATGGAATGAAACAAATAAGTAGAAAAATAGTAACCACCATTCGACCATCAGCAAAAATGAATTGAATGATGAAAAAAAAAAAATTATGCCAAGAAAATTTTAACAATGAGAGTTGTCAGAAGGGGAGAATTTACTATATTGAAATGATGGTGCAAGTGATGGTGGTAGGTACGAAGTAATTGTAGTGGCTGGTATTTATTCAATGCTTATCAGTGCTTAATAATCTTTGGCATAAAATTCTATAAATATAATGAATGTATGAAATAGCTCGAAACACGTATTCCTTTTAGTTCACAGTTCAATATTTTAAATAAATACGGATGAAAAAAATTAAAAACGAAAAAAAACAACAGAAACGAATGACTGCTAAAATGATCAACGAAGCATAAAGTCGCGTCGTTGCATTCAATTTGCAACACAAGAAAAGCAAATAACAACAACAACAACTGCAAAGTAACTGCAGACTAAAAGCACGAGTGTTTTATATATTGATCTTCATAAAATATACGATCAAATATAGAGGAGGGGGTCTGTTTGATAGGCAGCAATAATGCAGTAAAAGTTTTAAATTTTTATATAAATTTTTAAATAGTTTGAGGGATTCAAGGAAGAAATCCTCTTGAAACTTCAGTTTATTTTGTTTCTTGTCAAGACTGAATTGAATATTTATAAGTACCAAAACAATTTAATGCTCCAAATCCATTTATTTCAACATTAACTATTTTTTACTTTTATTTCTCTTTCTATTTGTGGGTTTTTTTTTGTTTTTTTTTGCCTTGTCCACCATTAGCGCCATTAAATTAAAATCGAAGATGTATTTAGCAACCAAGACGTAGTATGACCGGCCACCACAAGTCCACACACAGTCAGTCAGTCATTGATTCAATTTGTTTTATCTCATTGTCTGTATTAAATCAATTTTTATGATCACGTTAAAATAAATGCATCATCAAATGTCTTATTTGCAGCATAAGAATGCCAAAAAGGAAAAGAAAGAAAAAAAAATTGATGATGATGGATTTTTAACGATTTTTCTTTATAGGACACATACATATGTATGTATGTGCGTATGTACAATCAGTGTTTTTTGTAATTTTATAAAATTTTATACTGCACTCAACTTAATGTTGGTTGGTTGAAGATGAAAGAGCATCACTTATAAAATATGTACACTATTTAGTGGTGTGATCTAAGTAAAGGACAATTTTTTCAAGATTTTGCACGTCCGTCAAGGTAAGAGATTGAAGTAATTTTATTATAAATTAAAAAAAAATATATTAAATTTTGTGAGGTTTGGTGTCACTAATGACTTCCGAAAATTTACACTTATAAAAAGAATTTTAAAAATTACAATTTGTGAAATTGTGAATAAGTTAATTAATGGCTGCCCACTTTTCATATATTTTCATGTTCTTTTATCAAAATTTATTTACTGCAAGATATTTATTCACCTGCCGAAGCTGTCGGAATGAAGAGGCAGCACAGGCAGCTGCATTGACATCTATTACATTATTATAATTACATTATAGGCAAGCAATAAAAGGAAATAAAATTTATCGGCACGTTTGGTGGTGCTGCTGCTAATCAAAAAGTTATAGATCATTTTTTGATATATAAAAAGTACCTAAAACGATTTTTAATTATCCGCATTTAAAACATATATACGTTTACATCTGCATGATGTTTGCTAGTTAGTGAATCTTCCTTATGAGAATACATACAAGGCGAATTTCGCAAACGTGTGCTATTAGAGTTGCTTTAGTTTTTCAGAAAAAACTATTGACAAGAATTGAAATTTGCGGTCCACTGAAGACCCCTTTTATACAAATCGAAATCATTTATGCGTAACGGTGTGAAATTTCACACCAAAAAAACCACTGTTTAATTGTTAACAAAACAAATCAATCATTATCATTAAATTAAGACAATTCTTTAACAAAAAAAAAAAAAAAAAGAATAACAACAATCGAAATAAACTTTTTCAAATAAATAAAGTTCCACAAATGATCAGTTCAGTTCATGAGCAATTGAAAAGACCGGATGTAAAAGTCATGTTTATGTGGTTGTTTTAAAACTTTTCTCTCACTAGGAAACAAATACGAAGAATACCCATAAACAAATTTAATGCAGAGAAAAAAAAATAATTCAAAATAAACTCTATAAAAAAGTGATCATAAAAAGTCAATCAACAATGGTCTTCCGCTTCTTTAACGTTTAAATAATCATCGAATGGAACCAATACACTAACTAAACACACATACTACATACAATCATTGTGTTGTGTATTAAAAGTTTATTTTATTGTTTTTGCTGGGTGACTCAATTGAATTCAATTAAATTAAATTTGCATTTTCATCAGAATTTTTTTAGTGTTGTACAAGTATTCAATTTATTTTTGGTGAAAAGAGGAACCCCAGACCAACAACCAACAAGTAGTTTTAACCTCAAAACAACAATTAATAATGTGCTGAAACAAATAAAACAGTAAAAATAGTTCAATGGGCGTTATTTTTTTTTTTTGTAATTTCTTCATGGTACATTGAATATCACACATTTGATTAACAACATAAAGAGAGTTTTATAGATGGTTTTCTGTTTTATTAAAACATTAAATTTAAATAAAAATATAATTCAGCTAGCTGAATAAGGTATTACAATAGTTGAAATGTTTAATTTTATTGCAAATAAAATTTTAAAAAATAAAACTGCTTTTTCCATTCAATTGGTGAAATTTAGCTAGCTGAATTATTTGAATTTCCTGTTGTTATATACAATTTGTAATTTATTCAAATATAATTCAGCTATAAAAACCTGAATTGTGTTGTAATTGGATATTTTTCTATCAATAATTACGTGTGATCGTATAAGTAAGATACAAATTCAATTAGCTGAATGGAACTATAAGACGGTTGGAACAAATGAAGTTTATTCAGCTAGCTGAATAAGGGTATAAAATATGTAAACTGTTCTGTTTTATTCCAAATAATATTTGAAAGAATAAAACTGCGATTTTTTGCTTTTGCAAGCAAATTTCGTTCAATTGGTGAAATTCAGCTAGCTGAATTGTGTTGTAATTGGATATTTTTCTATCAATAATTACGTGTGATCGTATAAGTAAGATACAAATTCAATTAGCTGAATGGAACTATAAGACGGTTGGAACAAATGAAGTTTATTCAGCTAGCTGAATAAGGGTATAAAATATGTAAACTGTTCTGTTTTATTCCAAATAATATTTGAAAGAATAAAACTGCGATTTTTTGCTTTTGCAAGCAAATTTCGTTCAATTGGTGAAATTCAGCTAGCTGAACTAACTTGAAGTTTCTGTTATTATATTAAATTTGTAGGAATATATTTTATTTATATATAATTCACCTATAATTAAGTGTGATCATATAAGTTATATGCAAATTCAGCTAGCTGAATAGAACTAAGAAGGTTAGAACAAATAAAATCTAACAAAAATTTATGCTTTCACCACGGCGACATATTTCCTTTCGTGAAATATAAATTTAAGCATAAAATTTTGAAACTTAAACTAGCATTAAATTTCTATATATTCAGCTAGCTGAATAGGTTGGGTATTTTATTTGTATCAAAATATATATAACAAAAAGTATTTTACTTTAAATTTCATGCAATCAGCTTGCTGAATAGCTGCTTTGTTTGAAAATAATTCAGGGAATAAAAACTTCTTCTGTTTCAATAAACTTCCATAAAATTTCTATATATTCAGCTAGCTGAATAAGTTCTGTCTTTTATTTATATCAACTTGTATATAGGAAACAACATTTTACTTTAAAGTCTCTATATTCAACTTGCTGAATAGCTGCTTTATATGAAAATCCTTGGGCAAAAAACAAAAGGTTTGCGGTATCAATAAAAACAATAACTAGAAATTTGTATACATCTTATTTAGTTGTCTTAAAATTAAAATTTTCGCTTGTTGGTGACGTACTTTTAATTAAGTATGTTGTCATATTATTTTACTACATATTTGCTTATTACCAGACAGCTGTCAATGTTTGCAGTCACTTCTATTTCTATTATTCAATAATCAATTGTCATGTTATTACGTCAGCAAAATTTGTCATCTTATATGTATAGAAAATTTCACCTTTCACTTCCGAATCTGTCTGTCTGGCTGTCTGTCTTTTTGTTTCTCTTCCGACGGTCAAAGGGAGACAATTAAAAAACAAAAAACCGTTAATTGTTTTGGAAGCCGCAATCCGCCTTTAGCTGTCAATATTACAACAACCACTACAAAAACACGAGCTAAGAAGAAAGAAGAAGTAGAAGAAGAAAAAAAAAACACTATAGACTACACACCTGTAGTGTTATGAAAGATGTTTATGATCATTAATTTATGTCCGATGACCTCTCTTATATTTTTATTTTAACATAAATGACTTATGAAAATGCGGCTGGCTGTTCTGTTATAATTGAAATTTTCCTGTTTTCTTAGGAGTTTATTTTAGTTAAGTTTATTTTTTCTTATAGAACCCCCATATAAATGTAGTTTCACTCAGTGCACCCTCATCATTAGTGTCTCACAATGTCCCTTCTTGTTGTTTTTCTAAACTGCCACCACCACCACCAACAACTAATCAACCACCATCATCGTCATTATCATCATCATTAGCATGGTCATCATGATGATCAGTTTCGATCAAATGTTTGTGTAAAGGCATTTTAATTGAACTGGTATTTTTCATGTTGTATGCTAAATGTTTTTCTGTTGTAATTGTTGTTGTCGTTATTTTTTTTCTTTTGGTGGTATGTATTTATTAAGAGCTTGCTGGCTTGCTTGATTGATTTACTAGACCAGGACATTTGTAAGGGAATTTTTGTGTTTTAGCGCGCGCGTTAGTTGTTGCTTCTAAATAACTTGTTGTTGCCTTAAAATCCTCAGGTGGCTTTATTATCGTTTCTTTTTTCCAACATTATTGCTTAATAAGTTTGTTTTTTTAACGTGGCTGCTTTGTAATTTGAGAAATGAGTTTGTAAGGAAATTTGTTTGTATATTGTTGTACCTTGATGTTTGGTTGTTGTTCGTACGTACACACCTGTCTGCGTGTAAAACTTCAACGGTTTTTCTGGGGGTAATGTGTCAATTTTGGTATTTATGTTGAACCGCATTTTAGTTGGCATACATTTTTATTTCAGCTCATTATTATTTTATATGAGAGATATTGGTGGCCTGATCTTGTCCGTTGATCTTTCCATGACATTGAATATGTTAATTGCTATCAAAGTGAAATTTTCTAATTTACATAAATATTATTTCACTGAAAATAATTGAGCGGTGTATACATATGCATGTATAGTAAAAATTCCAATAGGGAGGGGAAGGAAAGCCAAAGAAGAACTGAAATTTTTTATTATGGCTAAACTTAAAGATGAAAATGATCTTTACATATTCGAACAGAAAATCACATGAAGATTTTTGACCAAACATTCAAATCATTCAATGGTTGATGAAGGACTTTTAACGCACTATTCTTGATCTGGAACAAGCTTTAAGCTTCAGTTGACTTGTGTGCAGAATCAGCCAGAACATTTCTTTTGTGGGAGTCTAACCCACAAATCAATCAAAATAAATTTCTATACCTCTACACTTTACCGAATTTTAAATGAATTTATTTCGAAATTTAATTTAATTAAAATTCGTCAATATGTAGAAGTGAAATTAGTTTAAATTTTTTTTTAATTAAGCACACGTGTAATTAATTCCTTCCAAAAAAGTAATTTATAGCTGAATACAAACTCATTAAAACAATGTTAAAAAAAATACCTTTAAATAAAGTAAATCAACACAATTAACTTTAATTATTTATTAAAATATAAACAATACCAAAAAAAAAAGCTACTAAACAAGTTCATACGGTTAAAGATTTGTTTATTAAAATTAACTTTTTACGACTATAAGTTGTCTCTTTTTCTCATTTAAACTTAAAGAAAATTCAAAATCAAATTTGATTGGTTGTTTGTGATATTTTTCAAGTGTTAGGCACAAACACATATACACGTTTTTAAACAAATACAAACGTTTCGAAAAATACTTATAAACTTTTCTATTTAAAAAAATAAAATTATAATAATCATTATTAAAATCATTATGATGACAGTCATGATAGTGATGATCATCATTATGATCATTAAATTTGTTTGTTTTATTTAAATAAATGAAAAGAGTCTCTGAGCATTTGGCTTAGTATTTTTAAGTTATTTTAATAAATCACCTTTAACGAACGACAAGGGTGACGCGAGAAGTTTATTGGTTGACTATGCTGTAACTCTTAAACTTCTTTTAATACCCTCCAATTTGCTTTTGCTCAATTGCATGTAGTCTAAGACAATTAAATTTATTAACAATCTTTTCAGACTTCACAAAACAGCACTAATCATAATTACAAGCCCTACAGTAGGTATTGTTAAGCTATCAACGAACTTTAATTGTCTTAACATTTTTAAATTAAGTAAATTAATTTCTACACAAAATAACGAATGATAAAATTTTCCAAAGCTCCCCTTTTATGACGTTAAGAATGAAATATGCAAAAACATGCTGTTTAAGGTAAAGCAAGCATTAAAAAATTCAGGGCGAGTTTCTTAAGAAACTTCGTTACAATGAGATATTATTGTAGTACGTCCAAGTGTCTACGTTGACCCATTATCATTATAATTATTATTATATTTGTTTTAATTTAGGAGGAGTCATGAAATAGAGACTAAAATAAATAATAACAAATTTTAGCGAAAAAAAATACAACTGGCTTTATGTCTGTATGAGTGTTTAAGCAGCAGCAAAATTTAAAGAAAAAAATATATGAATAAACACCTAGAAAAAATTATGAGCACACACACACACACACTCTGACATTCGTCAAACCTATACTAACACACTTATGAATTAAAAAAAAAAAATAAAATCACTACAGAAACTAAACTTTAACACTCGAGTGGTTAAGGTATGATAAAGTCATGGTAGCTTTACTATCTTCTGGGAGATGGGCATCAGTCACGTGATTGGCGTGAATAACGAGAGAGTTCGCAGCTGATTATACCTAGAGTTTTACTGCAATAAAAAAACCTTATTAATAGGCAATACCATTTTTTTGTTACAGATTTTTTGGCGATATTATTCAACCAATTTTGACAAAACTTTGCAAAAATTAAAAATAATTATTCACAGAAGTGAACAAGGTGGTTTAATATTTTCCTATTTAACTGTTCTGCTTTATTTTTATAATGAATGCGTATTTATGCAAATATACCATTAAATAATTGCAGTTGTGGTTGATGTATGACTGATTTTTAAGAGAGTTTATGTTTTTTGATAATTTATCTATGAACATGATAATAAATTAGGTATAGCTGGCCTTTCACCCAGCTAAATTAAAACTTGATCAAGGAAACTTGACGTATGTGAACCAGCACTTGCATCTAGTAAACGGTCAATTGTGTCGGCCGTTGGTTATATTAGTTATTTTATAAACGATCATTTGCAAATATATCGAGGTGTATGTAAGATTTTTCCCTGACGGGACTAAAAATATGATATAACTATTTGTGGACGAAAAGGGTTACTCACTTTTCCATCTCTACTATCTTTCTAGCTGACTTCGATTTAGTTTGGTATTATTCTTTTTATATAACAACACAACTAGCTGCAACAAAAAATTTAAATGTGAAACTGTGTAAGTGTTCAGGTAAATATGTATGTACTCGTACATATGTATGTGTTAATTTAAGGCGGCATTTGTTGTTTTTATTATTGTTATATGTGATTTTTTAATTCATATGACAAACTTTTTAAGCAGCAGCAAAAAGTATAAGCTTTATATTTCGGTGTCTGTGCTGTTCAAAATGACTGAACAAACTAACAACGTGACTTTGATGTTTGAAATAAGATTAGCATTGAAGGCTTCAAAGAAAAACCAAAGTATACCTACACCATCGGTGAGTTGAGTATAAACTCAACCAAAAGACGCATATGACGACGACGACAGCAAAGAAGAAGATGAAGATTTTGTTGTGATGATGAACAAGAATCAAGGAACACAGAAATTAATGAGTTAGAAAGAAAAAATATTAATCAGTCCAGTGAAAGAAAAACTATAAAATCTAAAGGGTTAAAATAATTAACAACTAAATACTGGTGGTTGCTTTTGAAAAATGTTGAGTAACCCAAAAAAATTTAATAAAAATTTTAGCTTCAGATAGTATATGTAGTCAATGGAAAATGTTTCTAATCAAATTTGGTAGCTTAAATTTAGTCCATAAAATTAGGCTAGAACCAAAGTTTCCTTGCGAAAATACAGTTTGTTTTATTTTATTTATGTAATTCAGCGAACTTAAAGCAGTCAGATTTAGTATCAAGCTTTTACCATTTAAGCTTTTAGTTCATTGGCGAAAGAATTGATTAAATTCAGCTAGCTGAATAGGTATTTTATTACATTTTATTTAATTTTAACTAATATAAGATTATTAGTAAAAGATAAGGTTTACTTAGCTGAATCTTATTTACCTTTAAAAATTATATTCAGCATGCTGAATAGGATTTGAATTCGCTATTCATCTAGCTGAATAGATATTTGATTACATTTTATTTAATTTTATTTAATAGAATTTTAGTGAACAATAAGCTTTTGCTGGCTGAATGCTTTTTACCTTTAAACATTAAATTCAGCTTGTGGAATAGGATTTGAATTTGATATATAGGTAGCTGTATAGGTATTTGATTGCATTTTATTTTCTCTAATAGACAATTGTAGTATATCATAAGGTTTTGCTGGCTGAATGCTTTTTACCTTTAAAAATTATATTCAGCTTGTGGAATAGGATTTGAATTCGCTATTCAGCTAGCTGAATAGGTATTTGATTATATATTATTTAATTTTAGCTAATATAAAATGATTAGTAAAGTATAAGGTTCAGCTAGCTGAATGTTATTTACCTTCAAAAATTATATTCAGCTTGCTGAATAGCTAATTTATGCATACATTATCACTGTTATAAAGAAATTATCAACAAAACCTTTACTATATGAAGAAAATATTAAAATTTTAAATTAAGTCTATAAGATTCCGTTTAAATCATCCTATTGCAAAAAATATGTCGTTTATCGAAATTAAATTAATGAGCCGTTAGCTTAATATGATTTAATATTTATTATAAAGGAAACTCGTGTAACAATTTTCGTAAAAAACTGTGCTGAATTGATTATGTTACAGCCAAACTCACAATTCAGCGAGCTGAATAACCTTTAAAAGTAAATTAAAACCTAAAACATGTTCTTATCAACCGATCTGCATGAAAACCCTTTTAAAGAATATGCTGAAAATTGTATTATTCATATTACTTCATCTATTCAAATTATATGTTATAATGATACTATATCTGCTCTATTATTTCATGCATAAATAGTTAATACAAGTTAAAGAAATATTTCCTATACAGAATAACAAAACCCTCTTTTAAAATTATGCTCTTCATTAAATATTCCCATAAATTCTGGAATAATAATGGCAAAAAAAAACCTTTTATTTCTCGCTTGACTTGGCAAAAAAAAAAAAAAAACAAAACACATGATATTTTTATATCGGGGCATCTGTGTACCATTTTAGCAAATTTCTATTTATGCCTTAATATAATTATTTTATAATACAAACATAAATTCTATCTGGTTTTTTGTTTCTGTTCTATTATTACTTGCTTTTGTTTTTAGAATATTTAATAGAAAATATTTGCAATTTCATTGCACAAAATAATTACAATATAAAATGGTTTAAATAGAATTCCTGTCTATTTGTTTTTTGGGGGGAGGGGAACTTGTTGGCTGTTTTTTTTGGTGTGCTTTTACTATTTCATTGGAACATGTGGAGTATGGCGGGGCAAGTAAATGTTAAAAAGGAAAACCAAGAAAGAATGAAATATTCCCGCTGCCATTTTTGTATCATCAACATAACACTCGAACTCATTATCAATTCAGTAATAGTAATAATATAAAACTGTTGTAAAATAATAACAAAAACAACTATAACAACAACAAACAGCAGTGCAAAAGAATCTATCTAATGGCAAGCAAAAAAAAATAATCCATGGTTGAATATGTTGGCAAAACGAACCCATTCAAGCCAAGAACAATCATCATAATTAATAATAAATACTTGTAATAGTATATAGACAACAAAAGTGTTGGTAAGAGAAATATTTGCTTGCATTGGTAAAGTTGCGCTACAGTCAGTCGATTTTGAACGACCAATAACTTGTTGCATGATCACTGTGAACAAAGTTCTGTTGTGGCAAACGAATAATCAGAAAAATCAGTTACATATTTCAATTAACGTAGAAAAAAACACGTTTGCTGGAATTACAACTTGCTAATGATAAAACTTTATTGTCAAATCATCTAAATAATTACAAATAAAACTTCCTCTATATGTATTTTTTTTTTAGCAAATTTATAAGAACTCTTTGGTGCAGTTTGTTTTGAAATCTAAAAATTTATGCATTAAGTGAGTCGGCTTTTGCCATTATTGTTTTCGAAATTTTCTGTAGCGGTATGTGGTGTGGCCCGTTTTGGTAACAAACTTAACGTTTTAAAGAAAAAAAAAATATTATGAAATAAACAATATTTAAAGCAATAATTGCAACATAAATTAAAATTTAGTTGCTGGTAAATATTTCTATCAACAATAACAACAAAAGCTGGAATAAGTTCATTTACTCCTCTTTTAAACCAAACAACATTAACAACAACAACAACAAAAAAAGCGAAAAAAAAATCATCAAATCTCTATTGAAATGGAGGGAAAAATTTATATTTTATTTCTCTGCTTGGTTGGCTGTTTAATAACCATTCAGCCATATTTGAAAAATAATGGCAAAAAAGAATAATAAAGAAAATAGCAATGGGAAAATCTATCCAGCATGTTCAATTCTTTCAAAACTTAAAAACGTTTTTCTTCTTTTCCTAAAGCTCTCAAAACTTCCTAGCTTTAAAGCGTAAGAACAATTTCGTATATTCCACACAATAGATAGTCAGTCAGTCATTCATATATTCATATCTTTAACGATCAAAGTTTTTTGCTGGGGTTTTTTGTAATACAAAATTTTGTTTGAATTATGAAAAAAAACCTCATATACGATATTTAATAAATATTTTTTTGTTTTGCCTTTATAAGTCACCATTGTACAGCCGTACACACGTACATACATGTGTAACTATGACTACTTACATGCTCGTTGCAGTGCATTGGTTATGGCGTTTTCCGCATGACAAAAGAAAGTCAAACAAAGTATTCGAAAACATCGCCATCAGAGTCGATGTATTATATTTTGCTTGTTATTGCTATTTTTTTTTTTGTTTTTTATGATAAAAATAATCGCTGCCAGGTATCGTTCCAATACAACAACAACAAAAACTAAAAGAAATTTTGTAAAAGAAAATCTAGCGAAATCAAACTCAAACTTGAAAGGTCGAGTCTCTTCACCAAACATACAAACATATGTGAGAACGTTAAACAGGTTGCAATGAAAACTTCTACATGAAAAATTATTTGGTAAATTAACCCTAGAAGAGGCAGTAATACATACAATTTAAATGTGGCCGTATTGAGGATTTTAGCCTTTAGAACTTCAGTTTAGGTAAATAAATGTTTATGAAAAATAAAATTTACAAATGAAGAAGGTATTTTTCTTAAGTAACTGGAAAATTTTTGGATTTTTTCAAATATGACTACTTTACAATAAAGGATCGATGTGAACACTATATTAAAATAATCGATATACTTATTCCAAGCTAAAGTATCAAATGGAGGAAAAACGACAACGACTATGGGAAAAAAAGTAAAACAAATATTATTAAATAAACAGCTGCTAAAATCCCCAGTTCGGAGACAAATTCCAACATCTGCCTAGTCTGGTCACATCACAAATTTTTGATTGACTGCTGACCTGTTCTCAATGTTGCTAACATATAAACGTTAAAAAAAACCCAAAGTATTAAATAACTTACTTATAAGAAAAATGTACCAAAATTGACCTGAGGGTACTGAGGTAAAGTTTTCCAATAGGGATGATATGATTTTGAAGTGACGTTTCGGCCATTTGTAATATGTCATGATCAGTCAGTTGTTTTTAATCGTATTCAGTAGTGTTTACAATTTCATCATGGAGAGATATACGCAAGAACAATGTTTACAAATTATTCAGTTTTATTATAAAAATCATCGTTCTCCAATTGCAACTTTTTGGGACTGTCTAAAACCACAATCTGGCAGATTTTGAGAAAGGATTTAGGTTTTGCATCCGTATAAAATTGTTCTCACTCAAGAACTGAAGCCATTGGACCACCGTAAACGTCGCGAATTTGATGATTTTGCCTTGATTATTGCGAGAAAAGTTTTTAGATTCGATTATTTCAAGAAATTGTAATATTGAATGGCCTCCAAGAAGTTCTGATTAAACACCATTAGAATATTTCTTGTGGGGTTATTTGAAGTCATTGGTCTTTCAAAATAAACCAAACTCTCTTCAAGCTTTACAAGTCAATATTGAACGTGCCTTTCATGACATACGTCTTGATTTAGTGGAAAAAGTGATCGAAAATTGGGTTCATCGAATTCGTTCCTGCAGAAGAAGTCGTGAAGGCCATTTGAATGACGTTTTATTTAGAACTACATTGTATCGATTGTACTTCACATTAAATAAAAAACTTTTTTATTTCCTTAACAATAAAAATATTCGCTGGCTGGTGTGTTTTTTTTTTCAAGAAATCATATCGCTCTTATTGGTAAACCTTTATTTTCAAGGAAAACAGTATTTTAAGTATTAAAATTTTTATGAACTATTCAGGAGAGTAAGTAATTTTCTAAATCATTTTTTGAAAATAATTTCATTGGTATGACAAAATTTACTTAAATTTAGTGAAAACAATCTTACTTTTAAAAAAAGCGCACTCAAATAAAAAAAAAACTTTCCTTGAAGTAGAATTTTTTTGAAGTGACATTATGATCATCTGATTTTTTATTATAAGAAAAGTTTATTTAATTTAAAAAAATCTCTACATATTAATCAAACTATAATTAAATATAGAAATTTTTTAAACTAATTTTAAGGACATTTTTTTTTATTAAACTTTAGTATCATGTTTCTTTTTTTTTTTAGTGTAAGACATTTGGTTTTAGTACTAGAACTTGCAACTACATACTAATGAAGTAGGGAAGATTGTGGAGAGGATCTATAGTTTTATCTGACTGCAGCCTAAAATTGCCCCAGACTTAAGTGGCTAAGCAGGATCATGCTGCTGCAAGAATTAATGGAAATCACATTTTCTCTAACATCGCTATGGGTTAAGGCACTTTGCACTGATTTATGTTTAAAGAAAAATTATGTATTATCATATCGTTGTCTTTATTCTATTGGCGTGTTACCTACAAGTATTTTTTGCAATACATACTTTTTTTCCTTTTTGGTTTAATAAAATACCAAAGTTAGAGACAGCAGCAGAAATACTCGTATGTTTGTATGTAAAGTAAAGTAAAGCGAAGAAAAAATAAAAACAAGAAGAAGGCTTCAAGCCATTAGGTAATTTAATAAAAAAAAAAGAAAACAAATAACAAAAAACTACAAGAAATCGAAGTATGTACTTTTATTGTTCAATTGGATGGATGTACGAGTATATTCGTATATAAAATGAAAAAAAAAAGAAAGAAGAAAATATTTACAAATAAAACAGATTCGCGTGATAGAATAATGTTGAAATTATGATGATTACTGCTGTGATTGTAAATTATGAATAAAGTTGAACATAAAATTTTGAATATATGTATGTATGTATAGTGTAAAGGAAAAACCTTTTTATTATATACAATTTGTAGTACACGGCAAGTGCTAATGATATGAGGAAGAAAAGCAAAAAAAACAAAAGTTATTACAGCCACAATAATATTCGTTTTATTTCGGTTGTAAGACATAATTAGTAAATAATAAGTTTAATGACTGGAAGTTATTAAAGTTTGGCAAGAATTATTTAAATGGATAGAAAAAAAAAACTAAAACAGCTAATAAAGTGTTAAAAACTAAAGAGAATAATTCCTGGTTACCGGGATTATGAAATCAAGAAGTTCTTATATATTTTGCCTATTATATACTTTTTTCTTCGTTTCAATGTAATTTTTACCCTAAAACTTCATTACAAAAGCCAATTATTTCTATCATAGATTTTTATCTTTCTATTCAAGTTTTGTGATAAATCATCATGAGAACTAACTAAGTTGCTTTAAATAAAAATACAATAAATTTCGATTAAAGTTAATTACCAAAAAAAATAAAAAAATACGAAAAAAAAAGAACTAACTTTGCAAGACAATCTTTTTTAAAACCGACTTCAAAATTGTATTTGTTGTACATGTGGTTACGCTTCAAATATTCAAAAAATTATAAAGACTTATTTTTGAAGTAAGGAAAACAAAAAAAAAAAAACAAAAACACAATGATGAATTACAGATCAACATCAAATAAACATATTTAATGGATTTTGTATTTCTTTTTTTTCCTTGCTTGCTGTAACTCCGGGTTAAGAGACAAACGAGTTGTATTAACTAGAAAATAAATATAATAAAAAAAAAAATAAATAAAAACTTAAGGTGTCATACAGGGGAGGGCATTGAATGTTATTTTTTCATGCCTCTGAATTTAAATTTTAAAGATTTTGAAAATTTCATATTATGATTGGTCTTTATCCACCGCGTTCAGAGTTTCAGATATTATTTTAATTCCATTTAAGCTTCAGTGAGTTTTTCCTCAAACGCAGGTCAAAGACATTGTCTTTTTCTATTTTGTTGTAAACTATTTTGAATTTTAATTTGCCTATGAACATTTTTCATTGTGGTTGTATTGTAAGTACGAGTATGTATTTTTTTTTTATCAATGTTGAGCCATCTTGTTTTTTTTGCCCAAGAAATCATTTGATTTGTTTTAAAGAAGGTGTTATGAAAAGCAATTTTTATGTGATTTTTTGCACAATATCAGTTTTTTTTCATGTGAATTTCTTGGGTTTTTATGCAAGGGGTCTTTTGTACATTCGTGTATTTGCTATAAATGTATTGAGATGGTAATTATACATGTTAGTTTTCCCCTCTTCGACACACATACACACACACACACACACACGCCCACATTATTTGAAGGGACAACAACGCATTTATGAACAATGTAACAACAGTGTTGCTTGCATTTCGCTCGAAGAAAAATGATGGTCTAAAAGAAAATATTTTAAAATTTTGATGTTCATAGAATTCTCTTTTACTTCGTTAACTACTAAGCAAACAATTACTTAGGGCTTGGGTTCGATCCCTGGTCAGGGCAACTCATCATCATCATAAATTTCTCTAATCTACATTAGCATGGCATTGTATTAATGGTGTTTTCTTTTCTACAAAGAAATGATACATCTCCATGCAGAAAATGTACTTTGGTGTTCGTTTCTGAAAAACGTCTTGCTCTCTAAAAGGGTGGTGCGTTTGAATCTAAAAAAATCGCCCTCACTAATGGTGGAAGGCATTGCACTTTATGCCCCGTAAAAATCGACCTGTACCTTTCAAGAAGGAGCCATTATGTGTGTAGAAAAGAAAACACCATTAGTGTTGTTGGATTGTTGTTTAGCACTGGTCCATAAAAATAGCGATTGATACTGTTCTAAGCTAATATAGACTATAACCCCCTCCTTCGTCAGATAGCAGAACCGTTGGCGAAGTGAAACAATTAATAAAATGCCTGCTTATGCAGGTTAAAAAAAATTAATGCGCCAACTTCACACCAGAGGCGCTGCAACAATGCTCCCAAAATAAACATAACTCGCAATAGCAGAGTTGTAAAAGAGTTAAGCCTTTTGCTCTATCCCATTCCCTTGGTTCTGGCACAGTGCTTTGTGCAGGTCCTATACAAAGAAAATAGATAATGCACTAAGATCCTTTGGTTCGTGGTACCTATGGCCTCACTTAATTACGATAATAATGTATAAAGGGCACTATACATTCGTCAAAATCACATCAAGCATATAAAATTGTATCAGTGATAATTTGTTTTGTATGTGTGACACCGATGACTCTTGATGAAAAATCAATAAATTTTGATATTGGGTATGCTTGATGTCAAGCACACATACACACGCTTGATGTCAAGCATTTTGACAGTGTATAGTGCCCTTAAAGATTTGAGGAGAACGTTTTCTATGAAAATCACTATCGTGATCGTAATAAAGGTGCTCGAGGTATTTATCATTTCTTCTATTTCAATTTTTTTTACCTCTGGTTAATTTTTTTTGCAGTACTAAAGTTTTTTTGTGGCTGTATTCAAAACGCGACAAGAGCATTTTTGTCTATTTTTGTCTTAAAGTTGTTTTAGTTCCTTAACATCTTTGAAAAGCTTCACTAGTTTTGCAAGTGCAGCTCTTTAACGACACGAAAAAAAACGTACTTGTTCGTATTGAAAAAAAAAAAAAAACTAAAGGGCGAAAAACAATACTCAGGTGGTTACGGCTAGAGATGGGATGGGGAGTTGTACGTTCACAAGCGTATGAGAAGAAAGTTGTTTGATAAAGTTAATGGTACACACAATTAAACTGGATTTTCACATACAAAATTCGTACAATAAAAAACATTCCTTTGTGAAGTGGGTTTAAAGCAATATTTGTTTAGTGTAACTTGTCAGAGACCGATTTAAAGGACCACCTCTGGAACCTCTTTAGATCTATTGTCCTACTCCCAATCAAAAGGATCAAGTCATATATGACACTACTACCTTTATGATTTTTAATTTAAGACTAAAAATCTAAGATTTAACCCTTCCATCTGATATCAAAGATGCATTGAACAATTGTTTTTCCGAGACGTTATAGTATGCAATTCAGCAAAGCCTTTCGTTAAGTTATATCATTCCTTCGTCTGTATGCATATCACAATAAATCTTTTTGGACTCACGGGAGCATGCGCAACATTATTGAGAGTGAGTGAAATACTGGTCACATTGCCAGACCTAGTACTGATAACACTGCTCTATTGTTTACGGTGCCAGTGTTACAACTAGTGGTAGTAAGTAAAGCTGCAGCCAGCCAGCAAAACAACCAAAGTCTCAAAGTCTTATTGGTGTTGGTAGTGGTGGTGTTGGTGGTGGTGGTGGCCGTTGTACTGGTTCTGGTAAAAATAAAAATACTCGTATATGTATTTAGAGATATAAAACAGGAGACATGCTCTACTGAACATGAGGTTCGATTAAATGTTAATGCTGGTTAACTTTGGGGTTTTTTCGTACATCACTTTTTGTATCGTAATGTACGAGTATTTCTTATTTCTCCTATAAAACCGACTTTTAATTCAAATTCATCGGTTTTTGGGTTCACACATTGGTTTATTTTAAAAACGTCTTTACAGCAGATATTTGTGTTTTTTTTTTCTTCTTCTTATAAACATTTGAGCTGAGTTTGTATTTTCTTTGCCAGCTACTTACTACATACGAGTATAATTTAATTTATAAAAAATAATAGTTTGTTTTTTTTTTAATTTAGCATAGACAAGTGGTTAACCCACACATACTCGTACATAGATACAGACATATATACAATCGGTCTGAGATCATTTTGGTGAAGACGGCAGGCAGGCAGGCAAGGCAAGGCAGGTGGTGTTTTGAACTTTTTCAAGTCAGTGTTTTTGTGTTTTGCACTTCACTTCATTTCGGGTGTAAATGTCTGATTGTTAGACTTGAAACAAATTCAATCATTTTCCCCCGTGTGTGTTTTTTTTTATTCACCACACAGAGTTACTAATCAGTCTAAGAGTACGATTTGTTTTTAATGATTTTTATTTTAATTTAAATTTTTGTACAATAGTTGTTTCTTCATTTGTTTAAAAAGAGTTAAAGGGTGCTCATTATGTTGCGAGGTTTGATAATGTTAAATTTCTTACATTTTAAATTATATGTGAAGCATCTTGGCTTTGTAATAAATGGTTAAATTATGCAAAATTGTTTCGTATTTCAGTGTTTGTTGGTTGGAGTATTAAAATTTAAACAATAAAATTTAAATAATACAAAACAATAGTTGAACATGAAGTTATTGCAGTTGAAAATGTTGTTGTTTTTTTTTTGCCATCATAAAACCACGTACTCGTACGTACATAAAAATCAGTTTAATGAATTAAGTTTTAATTATATTTGGATTTTTTTTCTATTGAAAATACAGCAAAACAAAATCCTCCCATTTGCTAGATTTATAGAGTTTAATTAATGATTTCACTAGTTGATTTATAGTGTTATCGAAATAAGTTTTGTATATATTTTAAAACTAGTTGCATACTATTTAATTTTTTTATTTCCTATGGCGTAAACTTCAATCCAGTTAGGTTAGGTTAGGTTACGAAGGGTAGTGTGAAATACACATCCACTCGGAGACCCAATTGGATCCATTGTGATTCCCTTCATTTATAATTTATTGCCTAATTAGTCTCCTTACTGCCCAAGGAGAAACAAAGAGCCGTTATCATCCATCATTCAGCCATCTAATTCCCATGATAAAGCCCTTTATATCCTCAAGTTTGCACTTCGCGATATCACTAATGCCCTCATGGGAACGTCTTCTCAGCCATTTTTGCCTATGGCGTTGCTTTGGGCTTTGGGCAATGACAGATGATATGCTCTAAAGTTTCTGGCTCCTCTTCATCCCCACACATCCTACAGAAATCCGAAGTGCCTTTTTCCCATATGCTGGTCCTCGCTGTAGCCGAGCAATGGCCAGTCAAGGCGCCTACTAAGACTCTCAAAACCTTTCTATTCATACCCAGCAGTAGATCAGATTTACCTGACTCTATTTCTGTCCATATGGACCTCAAGACTCTACAATCTTCTCTATTTCCCCAGGAATGGTTAGTTCTGCTAACTACCCAATTACTGAGTTCCCTATAGTAGTGACCGATTGGAGGTTTAACCGACGTGTCACTAACTGCCTCATCTAATGCTGACCCTATTCTTGGCAGCTCATCAGCGATTTCGTTTCCCTCAATATTGCAATGTCCTGGTCCATGAATACAAAAGTTTTTTTTAATCTGTAAGGTGAAATAAATTTTATGGTGCTGACATTTTAAGGTAAAATATTAAAAGTAGTCATTGCGGTAGACTTTTATGAAATTAATAGAGTTTTTATATTCTTAGTAATGCACTAAATGCATTTGTACAACTGCTTTCTTAGTTTTTTTCTGCAGCACAGAACTTTTGTGTTGCAAAAAATTACGTATGTAGGCTTCTTTTAAATAAAAAATTGACAATTAAGTTATGAATTTTGATCGAACTGCATCATGGTTTAATCAAAGAAATTTAATTTTTCATGCAGCTTTTAATAATTGAGCAGACAAAGAAAATGTTATACTACACGAAAGGTTGAATGGATATCATGATGTTTCGGGACTAAAAACAGTCCCACCATCAGAGATGTTTACGCCTTAAGGTACGGTTACATCTGGCAAACATTTGCCCAAAAAAGCGTAACCACTAAATACTAATGAAAAAACTTTTGATGTAGATACCTGTTTATTACGTTAAACAGTTTCGTATATGATTTATAGAAAATGTAATAGTATCTTATCTTATTAGATGCTGTTTAACTTAATAAATAAATGCATAAATCAAAAAAGTTTTTCATTGGTATTTAGTGGTTACGCTTTTTTGGGCAAATGTTTGCCAGATGTGACCATACCTTTAGATCTCACTGCCAAACACGATAACTGCAATAAACTAATTAAATAGCTTCTATCTTTACCTAGTTTTGTTGAGTCATATGAAACTTTTAATCAATAGTTTGTTTTTTCATATTTCATGTTTGGAAATAGTTTGGCTTTTTCTAGTGTTTATTTTTATTCGAAAACTTTATCAGATTGAACACATAATTTATTTGTGTCCATTATTGGTATTATTTATTATTTATGTTTGTAACACATCGATTAACGATTAACGATTTTTGAACCAACGTTTTTTTGTGTGTAAGTTTGTATTTCTAAAATAAAAACATTTTCTGCAAATATTCCCAAATATGTAAAATGGCATAAGGACTTACGTCAAAACATACATATGTATTTAGATGTGTGTGAATGTAAATATGTCGAGTTAAACATATTTTGACGTAAGATTAAGGTGTGAAATTAAATATGGCATAACGTTGCCATACTGAAATGGAAGAAAAAGTCATTTGAAACAATTAAAATGAGTTTTTACAGTTTTTTTTTTTTTTTTTGTAAATTTATTGGAATATAATTATATTTATTAACTATAAAAATATGAAATTTGAGTTTATGCAAAATTTAATATTTTTATATCTCTGAGGGATTTTGACCAATGTGGCTAAATGAAGGGTTGGTATGCTATGCCACTTTTTGAGCAATAATTATGAGATTATGAAACTATAACTATGCGAAATACATACAATTCCTGAATTGAGTTTGTGAAAAATTTTATAGGTAATGTAGGGCGACATTTGGGCTAATAGGGTAGCATGTTGTCTATCAGCCACACCATGTTATTAATTTAATGTCACTTTTACAGTATTAGTGCCTGAAACCTTTTTTCTGGTGTTTTCGAATTTCCTGCGAAATTTCGCCGTATTTCTTTTTATAGGTTCAGTCATAATGAAAAAATGTTGAAGTTGTTTCCAATTTTTGTAATTTTTTCTGTGCAAAAAAGTTTTTGATAGAAGAGTTCATGTCAAAATAATACATTTTCTTCTCCAATAAACACACTTTATGATTTTTTTTCTGTCCTAGAAAGTTTTGGAATATGTTCGTAATTTTGGTTTTCGAAATATACGAAGAGACATGCATTAAGTCCAAATTAACTGCCTGTTCGCCGATATCGAAGTAGTTCTTTCTTTCGAACAATTAAAAAATTTTTGAATTTGTTATAAATTTGATGCAGTTTTTTTAGGCTCTAGGTAAAAAAAAACTGCATCAAATTATAATACAAAATAAGGTCGAATACGAATAAAAATACCATACTAATATTTTTGAATTTGTTTTTGTTTCAAATGTAATTGTTCAAAAGAAAGAACTTCTTCGATATCGGCGAACAGGCACTAAAAAAGCATAATGTGATAAGTCCCAAAAAAGCCATTTCGTCGCGAACAGCATTTTTTTGAAATATTTTAATTACTGATATTTTTGAGCGATTAATCGACAAAGAAACTGCTTGTACAGATTTAAAATATACAAAGCCCAGAAAAAGTTAGACAGTTTTTTGTGCCTCCTGTAAAATTGAAAAAAAGGACTAATTACGTTTGCACGTTAAGGTGACGAAATATAATCATATTCCAGCAAAATTAAAAAAAAAAAATATCGTTACGTCATATCATATTTAACTTCACACCAAAATACGTTCCTAACATCGAAACATATTTAACTCGACATGTACTCGTATATCTTCACACACAACATATTTAGATCGTTGCTCTCTTATATGAGACAAGAACTTGACTCGCTTGGCATTTTCAATTATGACAGGCATGCTTGAAATGCATGAAAATCTGCTTTCTTAAATAAAAACAATTTAATCGAAAAATTACATTAGATGAATAATTAGAATATCTTTGGTTAAAATTACAATTTTTTTCTACATATGAGTCGTTTATTTTGAGAGTGG
Organism: Lypha dubia; assembly: GCA_947311025.1. Taxonomy (NCBI): domain Eukaryota; kingdom Metazoa; phylum Arthropoda; class Insecta; order Diptera; family Tachinidae; genus Lypha; species Lypha dubia. The sequence continues at coordinate 2,242,633 of OX371262.1, read as the reverse complement.
CATAAGCCACTTTGTTTTTAAGTCGAGATATTTAAGGGTTTGCATTTAAAAACGTTTAAAAATATGAAGAAATACTGTGAAAAATATCGGTATCATGAGGTTATAAATACAAAAAAAATATCCTCGAAAGTTAGCATACATATTTTTAAACGTGTTAAAAACTCTTAAATATCTCGACTTAAACACAAAGTGACTTTCAAAATAAACGGCTCATGTATGTGTATGTATGTGTTTCCTTAATTGGTTATAAATATTATTACATATTATGAAATTGACTTACTTCTATCTTGCAAAATATTTGCTTAGTAACATTTTTCATTTATATTTTTTCACTTATACATACTTTTTTATTTATATTTGCATATTTTTTGATACATATTGCGTTTGGATGTATATTGCATACACATACATATGTATACTAATTTTTAAAAAACTTTTTTTAATACACTTCTTCTATTTTATACCTTTTGCATATACATATATACAAATTTTTTTAACTTTTTTATTTTACTAACTTTGAACACTTCTTACATATTACACACACTTATACATACATATATATTTACATACATATTTTAAATTACTTTTAACTTTTATCAGCCACGTGCTAAACAATATTATTTGTTCTTAAAACGCAAAAATTAATTTATTTTCTTTTATTTGTAATTTATTGCACTTGTATTTTGCATTATTTATTTGCCAGAACGATTAAAAAGTCCTCTTGTTACTCTTTCACATGCTAAAATTTTATTTGATTTTTTATCAAAAAGTTCACATGAATCTAAATAAATATTATCACAATTGCATGTTGCTTTATTACTACATATTGCACATTTATGTTTGTATACATGCATATCTGATCGGCAACATGTTGCGCGTGCTCGTCGGCATCATTATGTTACATGCATACATAAATATGTATGTATATTGGAGACGTCCGTCTGTTTTGCCAGAAAATGACTTGCAATTTATTTTCACTAATAATTGTTTTCACTTTAAAATTCTTGAAAAAATTTTATGAAATCCTTACAGAGTTTTTCTTTCTCTTTAATTTGACACCAATTTTATAAAATTTCGTTAACTTTTACTATTTTAATTGTTTTATTTAATAGCAATTTGACAATATCGATGTAACAAGAACAACAATGTGATTTCTATATTAATAAGCCGTTAGTTATTCAAACATGTTTATGCAGAGAAATTGATTACTCATTTGTATTAAGGTGTTGCCAGTACGAAGTAAATAGAAAAATTAATCTGTGTTTGTATATTTGTTTGTTTGTACATACGAGTGTGTTCCTTATAGGAAACTAAACGGTGGGACCGATTTGACCGTCTTAAAATTTTGCAACTGCATTACTGATGACGGAGAAATTCTAATAGGCTATTTTTAAATATTGTAGCGGGAAGGGCAACACTTGTACAAAGAAAATATTAATATTCATATACGAGTATGTGCACAACTAAAGCAATGAATGTCTTGAAAGTTGCTATGGATTACTTCGATGTAGATCAAAATATGTACCTTTTACAGCATTTTATTGGACGGGAAAAAAGGGTACCCCATAAACATAAATTAGTAATACAGTGAATGTCCTGAATTTTTTTGTGGAATACTCCTAGAAAGAAATTAATTTTGGCAGGGAAATCAGTGTTCCATTTGTGGAACTAATGTGAGAATTTCTCGCATCAAAAAATTTATGTACTATCATTGGATGAGTCCGAAAAGAATTTTAATTTTCGTACTTTTTGCAGGGTGGCTCATATAAAAATCCTATTAATAATTCTACAAAAGAGCGGGTGACAATAATAATTTTAAAATTTTATATGATATGAGAACTTCTCACAAGTTACAGAAGCAAGGTGCTGGAAGCGATAGAAGGATGAAAAGGGTAACCCAATAAGTAGAAATATTGGTCATCGCATAGCTAATTTTCGAATACAAATTACAGTCCGCCTACATGAATTGAATCATTAATTGAATCAAAGTGAATTAATCTTAAAAAACATGGCAATCATTGAAAAACCCATGTATTCACTCAAAAATTATATTTTGCAGTGTTGCCACTTTGTGGGTAATTACCCACATTGGGTGTAATTTTTACTTTCGTAGGTAGAGAATGGGTAATTTCTTTAAGATGTAGACAGGGTGAAATTTAAAATTTATTTTGAAACACTCTGTCCCATCCAAGGGTAATATTTTTTTGTATTCTTTTTTCAACTCTTCAGTCATTTTAATAGATTCTACTAATATTTTACGCGAAACCTGTTGAATGGATTTGGATGAACCAGATTAATAAATAGGGTACTTTTTATAAATTAAAAAGGAGAAACAACAAATTGGTAGTTTTGGTACTTTTTCTTTTGGTACTAATATTTTTATAAATTTTTTGGAATATAATATACTTTATGCTGGCTGAAATGAAAACAAATTAGTTCTTTTGGTACTATTGTATTTATGATCCTTTTTTTTTTTTAATTTTGTCCTTTTTTTCTTTGGAATTGCTTTCAATGGATTTGAATGAAATTTGGTAGACAAATAGCATGTGCCCTAGATCAAAATATAAGGTAATTTGAAGTGGTAAAAATAAGGGACAAATTAGATGTTTTAGTACGTTTTATTTTTGTACTAATATGTGTTAAACTTTTAAAAGATTAACATAATTTATTTGGTCTGAAATGAGAAAAAAGTAGTACTCTTTGTACTATTTTACTTATGGCTGTTTATAACTTTGATTGCCTTTTTTAACTTTTGGTACTTTTTTTCTTAATGGATTCGGAAGAACTTTAGTAGACGGATGAACGGTTAAAAAGAGACAAATTTGTTACTTTTTATATTTTCACTAATGTTTTGTACATACAGTATACTTTCTGCTCGATAAAATGAGAAAGATTTGGTACTTTTGGTACTTTGTTTCTTATTGGTACTTTTTGTTTTTTTTAATTTTGTATTCTTTAAAATGTAGTGTGAACTATATCACGGCTTAAAAAAATTGTACTTAAATAAATGAAAGCATATCTATACGAACTTAAGCCTGAATAATTTAAATTTCTTTGGATTAAACAACAAACATTTCATCTGAAATTTCATAACTTATAAGTTTTTTCTTCATAAAATTAAACGTTATATTCTGATCAGATGTAATTTAATTTAAATTCAATGAATTTTTTAAAGCAATTGAAAATTTTAATGGAAAGTTTTTTCGTGGACAAAAACTTTATTTGCTTAAATTTTGATAAGTTTGAGTTTTTATATTAATTTAAATCTAAAAGTGAACATTTACATTGTGGAATTGGTGGACTTCATGCTTAAGTCTTGTTAAGAAAATGCTTGATATGATTGTATGTTTTTTTTTGTTGGAAATGACATTAAATATTCATTGAATTTTTCTACTCTATTGAGTCAAGCAAAGTACCACCAACCCAGTGGCTGGTGGTATTAAATAAAATCACATTTTTACGCTCCATATGTCACGTGTCCCAAAAGTAAGTCCTTAAACTTACAAAAACGCACCAAAAATTTATTGTTGTATTATAAAAACTTAAAAAATGAAACAAACCAGAACTAAATTGATATTATAAAGCCATAACATAAAACTGAGATACTCGTATACATAAATAAAGGATATTCTAAAATATAATTTTAAACTTGCATGTCCGGATGGATGTTAAATAAATAAAAGAAAGTGAAGAGGGAGAGGAAATTCTTTTTGTTAAATAATTTTTGATTTGCCATTTTATTATTTTATAACCAACAAATTGAAAGACATTTTATGACCGAAACAAAAAAAAAAACGGAAACGAATAATAGGCAAAAGGTCCTGCAATTGTATTATGAAAGAAAGAAAAAAGCGATAAGTGTGCATTATAAAAATTGTTATTTTAAGGACTTTGAACTATAATACCACTCGTACATACTCGTATATTGTGTAAACTTTAACCAATTTTTCGGGATTTATTATTTTTAAATTTAATATTTGCTGTACATAAATTTGCTGTTTTATCTTTAGAAAAAAAAAAAAAACAAAATTGTATTAATGTAATTACTACAATGTACCTTTTGTTGCAGAAAAAAAGCTAAATTCATTTGGAAAAAATGAACAACAAAAAATATGTATGTGTGTAATGAAAAAATAGCAACTAACTTCGTTGGAAATTGGTATTAAGAGCAGAGGAATTGTTATTTCCAAGTTGACAATTTCATTTGCTGACAACAAAGGCATTAACGACAACCATTTGAATTCAAAAGTGCGCTATAAATGTTGAGTTCAGTGCTTTTTTTTTGCCCCGGCTTCTTCTTTCTATTATATACACAGTGTAAAGCCATCACCTCCTTGACTCATTTAATTCCTTTCGAAATGAATAGAAATAATAAAAATAAAATACAAAAATGGCAAAAAAAAGAAGAAACATTTCGAAATTGAAGAAAAATAAACACAAAATAAATTGAAACTCATATGCAAAGTATAAAGCAACAACCAAAATAAAAACTGAGGCATAGTGGAAATATTTACAGAGCCGTGGGCTTACACAAACATAAAGGAGCTTCCAGAGAAAATTGGAAAAAACCTTTTCATTGCAGTTAAATGCAACAGAAGAGCTGGGAATTTATGGGTCTTCAAAGAAACTTCAAGGTATATCCCTGTTAGCTCCTTTTAAAAGGACCAGCTAAGAAAAATTATCTATACAACATCAGTATTAAAAGTATGAAAATGAGAAACAAAAAAGTATTCTAGCCGCGTTTTAAGGACTCACATGATATACAAAATCAACGACAACTAACCAAAAGTTAAGAACGAAAGAGAGAGCTGGAATATATTTTAGCAATAAAACGTTTAAAATTGAAAAATTTCCAAACGATAAAATTTTATTTTACATGTGTATTGTATAACACACACACACATACACATAGAAACTCATAAAAATATATAAGATATTAAGTCTTGTCTATATGGCGTAACTTGAGGTATTTTTAACTCCCACTGCTTTTTCCTACCAATAATCTTGCAGCGAAATATCATTTCTACTACCAGCATTTACTATCACCAATATGCGGTGAAGGAACATCATCAAGTTTGATTCCAATTCTAGTCATACATATAACATGTTGCTTTGTGCTGTCTTTTCATATATTTTATATATATTTTTTTTTTTGCATTTGGCTGCTGTTGGCTTGCAATACCCAACCAGTACAAGAAAATGCAATTAAAATATTTGCTCAAATTTGGAATAAGAAAAGCGAAAAAAAAAATAAATAAATAAAAAGTATATACATACATACATATGCACATATGTATGTAGATAAATATATTTTCCTTGCAATAATAAAAATAACAATAAGTATTACTAGCTGAATAGCGAGTAAGAGGATAAAATAAAAAAGAGGTTGAGATTTACAGAAAATTAAAAATTACATTTTACTAATGATTTTTAAGCAAATTGCAAGTTTTAAAAGGAAGCTACAGAGTTCATGGTGAGTTTATTTACAAATTATGTATATAAAATAAATTTAAAATTTAAAAATATTTTGGCGTTAGTTGTGCTATTCAGCTAGCTGAATTTGCATAAAAATAACACCGAAAAGCTAAAAAAATCTAGAATATGCAAAAAAGTAATGGTAGTGAATATTTAGCTGGGGCGAAAGTAAATTAAATTAAGTAAGCAAAAGTTTTTAAAGGCCACCATGTTAAGTAATTTGATGAATATTTGTTAAAATACCTATTTAGCTAGCTTAATAACAATTTAAACAATGCAAATTGGCTGTAAAAACTTGAATATGCGCCAAATCTATTTAAAATTATTATTCAGCTAGCTGAATTTGGAATAAACTATATAAACTAGCTTCAAATCCAGTAATAGTTGGAAGAAATACCTATTCAGCTAGCTGAATAACAATTTAAACAATTAACATTGGTTACAAAAGCTTGAATATGCGCAAAATCTATTTAAAAATCTTATTCAGCTAGCTGCATTTGAAATAAACTATATAAACTAGCTTCAAATCCAATAATTGTTGGAAGAGTATATACATATGTACATTTTGCTTCAGAACAAATTTTTGTATTTAATATTTGGCCAACTGGGTGACATTTACTTCTCGACACTGCCCAAATGGAAATGCACGTAGTAGAAAGGCCACCCAACTGTCATTTAAAGAAGAAATAAACAAAATAAAATTTTTGTGAAACGACTTTGTCAGATATATGTATGTATGTATGTATGCAATTATTTAAATGAGCTTTGATCACTAAATATCATATTCATGTAATATTCAGCTAGCTGAATATAGGTAAACTTATAACAAAAGAAGACTTTTTATGCAATTTAACAATACAGCTTTGAAATTTACAAATTCAGCTAGCTGAATAATCCTTAAATGGATTTTTACACATTTAACTGGTATAATTATTAAGTAGTTTGTTCTTTAAATCTAATTCAGCAAGCTAAAAAGTGCTTGTTATTTTTATTTCACATCGCCAATTAAACAATTTTAAAGAACCAGCCCGAAAATGCTTATTCAGCTAGCTGAATATTTTAAAACAAACAATTAAACGTTTATTTTAGTATGTTTATTTTATTTCAGATTTGTTTTTTTAACCACCAATATAATGAATCTGATATGGACTATCATACAGAAATAATTGAATTCTAATTTCAATAACAGATTTATAAAATAAAATTTTTACAAGATAGATTATGGTATCAATTAAGCTGAATTCTTTTGTTGCCCGCTTATATTGAAGATTATTGTATTTAAATGTTTTGCTTACAATAATGTGCCTTTCGAAGTTCTTGTTTAAGACTAAACAATTCTATTGAACAAAACTTTTTTTTGTACTATTTTCATTATTAAAGAGAACTTAAAGCAGCAAATAAACAAAAACCAACATTATTTGGCTCGTGTTACAAAATATCGCTCGTTGTTACAACTCGTTATAGAGAACAAAAAACACCAGCTTTAAATATCTCGTGGTAACAGTTCTCTAGCTGCCACTACACAATGGGGGGGTGAACACAATACCCAGTAATTTTTCCAAACTGTCAAAAATTTATAATGTCTGCTAAAACACCTATGAATATTATTTGTATCGGTATATGTATGTTTCTACTTGTATGTACAGCAACAACATGATCGCCCACCAACTGTGGCCATAACAAACGAAATGATCACTACTAGAGAATTTATTTCATAGATGAAGAACAAAAAAAAATAATAAAACGAAGAATTCCCTGCCCAGTAGATGCTGAGGAGAGAAGCAAAGGGCACAATAAAAAAAAACAGAGGCTTATTATAGCAATTTAGCCACTGGTTTTGATTTTATTATTTTCAAGGAATATATAAAGATATAGATAGATTCTTATGAATATACATACAAAACAAAAAAAAGGAAACTTTTGTGCAGTTGTGGGTTCTTTTTTTTCAATTCGTTTTGTTCCAAAGACAAATGTCATTTGTAAGCATTGACTATAGACGACTGTCATGATTATTATCGCGCGATTATTTTTAGGTTTTTTTTCTCTTTTGCTAAAAAATGTTAAGAAATAGCAGTCGAAATACAATTTAAGCTTGAAATCTATAAGGATCTTAAACTCTGTGGTAGGTCTGACATAAGGGAGACCCTGTGTTGTATATTTACATGGTGTTAGTTTAAGAAATTAATAGTTGTAATGAGTGAATTTATAAGATCAACATTTATTTGTTTAATAAGACGCAAAAAAAAAACAAACAAAAAATTGCACAACAAAATCGAATAATACAACAACCGGTTAGTGTATTAAAACCACCACTGATCACTGATCTCATTTATCGTTTTATTAAAGATTAAGCAGGCTGCAAAAAAAAGAAAATAAAGCAAATTCCTTTGAAAAATAGTCAATAAATGTCAGTTAATCTTATGGATTTTTTTTTTCATTTGTTGTGGTCATTTAAACACGCACACACACTCACATCCAGCATTGTTACACACTGTCGCATACAGATCCTTATACTTATGAAAACTAAAATTTAAATATTTTGCAAATATAAAACTAAGCCAAACTACGTTTAGTGATCGTTGAATTTGTTTGTTTGTTTATTTGTTTGTTATTCCTTTTGCTCCCGCTCTCACTCTCTTCTTTCTGGATTTTAGTTTAGCAAGATCAATTGCAGGTGATTTGTTTGGCTGTCGAAAATGTACGCTTATCGTAACTCATTACGAGATTTATTTTGTTCAACAAATCCAAAAGGTGTGATTTGTCTTTGTAGCATTTGCATACGACAAAACCAACAAAAACAACACGAAAATATCATTCCAATCGTTACCACCAAAGATCACTTACTATTGCAAAGACAGTGAGAGAATATAGCGGTGCATGTCGAATACTTATTTAGCTTGTTTAATACATAAAAAGAATTTTAAAAATTTTAAGCAAGAAAGCTACAATATATCAATTCATCTAGCTGAATAAACTAATTAACTTGCACACTGGCTTGTAAGCTTATGAATAGCACTTAAAAATAAGTAAAATACTTATTCAGCTAGCTGAATAGCAAAAGAATTTCGTGTTTGCTTTCTGTGAATGTGAATATTTTCCTGAAAAAGCTCCATTCAAGTGAATTAGTAACAACGATTTTTAAAAACCAATTCAGCTAGTAATAGCTGAAATATTATTTTCCAAGCAAAATTGATGATAAGCTGTGCACAGTGTGAAAACTGAGATAATCAGAAAATTCAGCTAAATAAAAATTTTGGTATATGAACTATATAAAATACAAAGGCAAATATATGTAGCGAAAAAAATCATATTCAGCTAGCTGAATAGGTTAAAACAGCTGTAGGCTGATTAGTAAATATATAAAATACTCGAGTTGGTATATAATGACTACATTAGTGCCAATTCAGCCAGCTGAATAACGTTAAACATATGTAAAAATATAAAAAAACAAAAGTTAGTATACAAGGCCTAAAACTAGCCAATTCAGCTAGCTGAATAGCGTTATAATTCTAATCACATACATATTAGTTTGATTTCAAAAGTTTTCTAGACTTTTTTCTCAGTGCAAAAAGATGTTGATGGTCAGAGATTTGGAAATACATACATATAAACATTGCTTTTTTTGTGTGGTAGCGAAGTGGCCTGTTAAAGGTTCAATAAATTCTCGCATTACTTTGCATAATAGTGGATATATGGCCGTACGTCTGTCTATACAACTGTCTCTCCCCTGTGGTCCTGCAGCAATGTTTTTTTTGCTTAAAGTTGTTTAAAATCTCTTTTCTTTTTCTTTGTTGTTGTTGTTGTATTATTAAGTTCCTTTTTCGCATTGTATGCTGGCTGGTCTTATTTTTTGGGGAAGCGATAATGTGATTTATTTTGTCCATTAATCTGGTAATTCATTTGGTTTCACATGCAACATGTTCATGTTTGCCATACTCATTTATATAGTATTTCAAAAATGCACAACAATAACAACAAAAACAAACATATGAATGCGTAGGTCTGACTGTCTGTTTGACTCTTCATTTCGTCTACTTTGTGCATCGATTGCAATTCGACTGCTGTTCATCTTTGTCGTTTGTCTTTAAATGGAATGAGTTGAAATGAATAAAAAAAAAAGGGAAAAGAAAAGAAAAAGTTATAAGTCTAAAGTTTCCTGTATCTAACTGGGCGGTATATGTAACACTGTGTTAATTTTTTATATTCTAAATCCAGGGAATGCTTGTAGCGATCGTTGTCAATGTTATTAAAAACACATTCATTACTGGCCTGATCACATGATCACTTTGGAGGCTTGCATGCTCTTGCTGCTTTCCCTTGGCCTGTTAGACAAGTAACTTATTTGTTTGCATAATATGGGGTGTAGGTGCTGTTAACCTTTTCATAGCCATGTTGGTGGTCGGTCATTTATGGTTTTTCTTTTAACTATAGATTTAGCCAAGATTTCAATGTTTTAAAAGTTGGGTTAAAAATTTATATGTGAGATTACACTAGAAACTCTACAGGTGATTTAGTAGCTGGCGTATTAGTAATTTATGATATTTATTAGTTGTTGGTTGCATTACATTCTAAGAAATGAGTTAATTTAGTTAAAAAGTTTTCAAAAGGATCTAGATTGCAAGTGAACTTAAGCTAAATTATCTTCATTATATGTTTTTAATTAATGATATTATTCATAATTGTCGTTAATTTTTATAGGAGACAATAAATATTGTTTACAGTTAATAACCATTTACCGCATATTAAAAGCAACATTTAAAAACAATCAAAAGATGCGGTGATCACTTTCAGACAAATACTTAAATGACCATTATTCTTTACGATCATCATCTTATATTGCACATTATTGGTTTGTGACCACAACGAATTCATTTAAGCAAACAAAACAAGAAATATTGCCAAGACACGGAAATATTTGCTTTGTGTGTCTTTTTCTTTTCTGGCTAAAGTAAAATTTGTTAAGCCCAAAAGCTGTAACCATAATTTGCATTTCGATTCGATTGGTAAACGTTGAAATGACGACGACATAGATCAAACAAACACAACACACAGATAGACGCGTGTCCACCGACTCTTTAACATAATTTCTAGGAAACCATGATGATGACAAAAAAAAACACCACAATAAAACTGGCCCAAGAAGATCAAACAACTGTTTTAAAATCAAACTTCACCTAAATCACGTTTACATTGAGAGTTTTTGAACACCTTCGTTCTATCACAAGTAATTTTTTTTTCGTTCGTTCGTTTAGGTATTGATTTTATGTGGATGTTTTCGTTTTATTTTGAGTGTGCCAAATCTGTAAATGTAACACGATCGTGATCGTTTTGTGACAAATCAATTGTAAATGCCCTAAAGGCAAAAATATCAGTAAGAAATTGCTAAGAACATGTTGTAGACTAAAACAAATTTGCTTTTACACAAAAGAAAAAAAGAAAGAAAGAAAGAAATAAGCGATGCCTGAACATTGGAATGCACATAATAGTTATTAAAATGAAGAAGAAACAAAAAGATTAAAAAATTTTGCATTTATTGTAATTCTTCTAGTTGGGCAGACCAAAAAAATGGGTTGTAAAATAAAATTTTCGAAAATGAATTAATTATAAGTTTGCAAGAGATTTATAAACTATTGAAAAATTTACAATTCAGCTTGCTGAGTGAGCATAATTGTAATTCAGCAAGCTGAACACATAATGTGTTTCATTTTTAAAATTTCCTTGCGAAAGCCGCAATTCAGCTAGTCTAATTTTGGAAACCCTAAGCCGTATTTAAGCCAGTTGGATAAAAATATATAATTGGTAAAGTACGATTTACCGAACTTTTGAAAGAATTTTCTGAAACGAGTGAAAAATTGTAATTCAGCTGAATGAATTTAGCAAAAAGGACATAAATTATTATACTTACGCATATATGTAGTTCTTAAATATTTTATAAAAATACTGTAAATTTTTTTTCAACTTTAAAGAAAAAAATTGTAATTCAGCTGGCTGAATACCGGTAAAATTGTTTTCTGAGAATTATTTAAATAAATTTATAGGAATTTTATAAAATTGACAAAATATTGTAATTCAGCAAGCTGAATAAATGAAAACCTTACTTGTATAGAATCATTTAAGAAAAGTGCAATTCAGCTACCGAAATTGATCAACTTCGAATGGGCTATGAAAAGCAGTATAAATTGTCTATTCAGCTAGCTGAATAAAACAAATTAGTTTAGGAACATCAGGAAAGCCAGCTAAAAATATCGCTTATTCAGTAATTCAGCTAGCTGAATATGTGGAAAGTCTTGAGTTTAAAAAATATATATATTAATTCAGCTGGTTAAATATCTGCTAAATTTTTAATATCTAATTTTTAGTGTAGAATCTTAGAAAAATCGGCATCGATATCTTGTTCAGCCTGCTGAATATCCAAAATATATTGCAAACAACTTAAATTTGTGCTTTTTTAGCAGTAAAGTTTTTTCGCAAGATTACACTAGTATTTTTTTCAATTTATTACAAGTATTAGTCATAAGTTAAATGCAGTTTGTCAGCTGCCTCTCTCAATGCTTAATTGAATGTTGTCTATTAAAAAAATTGTCTCGTATAAATTTGTTTGCAGTAACTCAAGATCTTCTCTAAATAGATGTGATACCAAATTAAATGACGATGGAAATAATGAACAATTTTAATTGAATCGATGATGATTATAAACACTTTAATACATGATCTGCTGTTTGTTTGGTTGTAATTTTAATACAGAGTTCGAAATGTTAATAATAAAAATACTTAATAATGTCATTAAAATGCAAACGACAGCAAAAGAAACACAGTCAGACAGACAAATATATGACTGAATAGACGGCCAAATGCTTGACTTAATGATATCAGCAGGAGAAGATATAAACAAGAGGGATCACAGATCACCATCATCATATTTTCATTTAGCATGGATCATTGACAATCGTAGTCATCAATTATAGACACAACGCAATGAAAAAAATATTATATATTTACGATGTCATCCCTTTTTTTTTGTTTTGTTGAATGTACGAGTATCTCTCTACTCTGTGTGTTTATGAAAAAATTAATGTCTTGGCATTACAATATTTTAAAATAATTTTTTTTGTTGGTTTTCAATTAGCATTTAAAAGGGAATGACCAGCCAGGCAGCAACAGCAACGGCAGCAGCAGCATTTCAGTGCTGCATGCAGCATCAATATTCGATCGTTCACAAGTTAATAATTTGAATGTAGAGTGTGTGTGCGAGCGTATATGGCGTGTTTATGCTGATCTAAACTGTTTTTATTTTAATTAAAACTGGCATTTTTTTTCATTCTGTTCAATAAATGAAGAAACGAAGTGTTAATCACATTTGGAAATGATCGCGGATGATACATACGAAACGTTTTTATTATCAATTTTTTCTCATTTTTTATTCTTCTTTTTTTTATTCATTAACAAAACGAGGGCGTGTGAAAAATATTTATTTAAAAATAATGCAAATTATGACAAATACGTTGTAAAGGAATAATATAAAAGCAAAGGAAACACGATCACACAAATAATTATCAGAGATGGAGAATTTCCTACTAACCGAAATCGATATTTCGTTAAATAATATTTTTATGTTCCTTTTCTCTAGTAAATTCCTTGAAAAAGTATGTGAACTGAATGAAGAACACTGATCGCACTGTGTCTGGATATGTTTTTTGATCTGTTCCGTGCTAGTCTTAGATTGTAGTGTTATTTTCTTGATAATCGATTGTAATAATCATGAAATTTTCTTGATCTTCATTTTATTTTCCCCGAAAGAGGTTACACACCCAGGTGTAGTGAAATATCGAATATAATAAATTTATTTATTTTTTTTTTTTTCTAAAAAAAGACCTCAAGGTGCAAAAATAGATTTATTTAATATAATTTTTGTTCATTAAAAAAATTCTTACAAAAACAAAAAGGAAGTCAAAATTTCTAGCATTGAACTTAAGCCGACGTAACAGGTTTTAACCTGCATTACCTCAAATTGGTTTAGTATAGACACAAACCTTTCATCAAACCCACATATTTTGGTTGAATTTGTTAAGTACTTAAATAAAACTGATTTAAAATCAAACTAAATGTTTAAGTCTCTTGGCCAAGACCACCCAATAAATCAATTCATCATCCAATAATTCATAATTTAATACAATTTTCAATCATTCTGTTGCATAGAGATCATTTTAATATTTACCACCCAAGTTGGATTTGATCTCTAAACAAAATGCTGAAGTTTTTCTTTCTTAAGAACCACAAAATATTGAAACGTGATCGATTTAAAAAATTTAAATTATTATTGCAAATGCAAATAAAGAAGATGCAATTTGTTGTTGTAGTTTGGTAATCAAACCTAAATCTGAAACTGAGACTACACATTTTTGATCTAAAGGTACTCGTAGTACTTGAATGATTAAATATGGCTTCAGACAGACAGACTTGAGGTAAATAAAGTAATCATAATTTAATGCATTCAGAAGTTAATTTGATTTTGAAAATTGAACGAAATTGCAAATAAATTGTATAAAAGCCACATAAATGCAACTAAATGTTTAAATGCAAAAACAAAATTGTCTTTCACATTTACAAGATGCAAAAGACCAAAGAAAGTGAGTGTGTGTGTGAGTGAGGTTTAATCTCAATAATAATTGTAGCACGTCCAAGTAATTTTCGTTTGTTTGTATGTAGTATTTTGCCAGCTTATTAGTTTTTATAGTCTTTGTTGAGATTAAGATGGGTGAGGAGACCCAGCAAACAAAATTATGAGGAAATTTTAAAACAGTTTGTTAAGAAAAAAAAAAAAAAAATTGGTGACTATTCCTGTGTTCACAATTTCGTCAATGATCTAAATTGTAAATTTCTAAAACACATTTTGGATTTTTTTTTTTTTTTTAAGAAATTTTAACCATTTTAGCTGAATGAAGCACTTAAGCTAAAAAAATGGTTAAATGTTTAAATGTATTAACAAACTTTGTTTCAAATTGTTTGCTGTATTGTCATAAAAGATCTCTGTACGCTAAAATTTTCTTGGGTTACAGGTCCATTGTGTTTGGTAGATACACTTAAGGTAGTAGCTTTTAAATTATAGTTTTATGAGTAGCGAGTGGATGGATTTCTTTAACATTTATTTTCCAGAAATCTTCAAGTGTTTATTTAGGGTGCCAAAATACAAACAGTAGCTGTTTTGTAATATTATTATGTTTATTTTTTCTTATAACACACAAAATTCATTTCAAAATTATTATAATTATGGCAATTTAACGCCATTTTTTTGATATATTTATAGCAAATTTGTTGGTGTTATTTTTTTAATACTACTTGTACTTAAAAATGCTAAATAAAAAATTCAAGTTTACTTAAACTTTGGTATTGAAATAAATAGTTTTTTTCTTTGCTACTCACTCGTTCTGTTTGTTTGCCCACAATCACTTGTTGGCAAGACCTAATTATTTTCAAATTTTTTTAAGCTTTAGAGAACTTCTTTTTCGAAATGATTTAAATAACGGTGTAGGTAAGTTTTGAAATATTTTTGGTTTATTGCGAAAGTTATAAAAGCAATTGAAATCGTTATTCAATTCATTGATAATTTTTAGAAGCTCTAGATCATATACAAATGATTTTAGGAGGGTCATTGTGCTAGATTTAATTAAAAATCTTCTAGAGCATAATTTTGTTGAAAAAATCGCTGGCATTTTATAATTTTCAGCAAAATACAATATTAGCTGAGATTTTTCAGGCGGGCCAAAGCACTTGAGTTTTTACTTTAATCAAACTGCGTTATACTGTTAATGCACGTCAGGTATAAAATATAAAAATAACATATTTTTAGTTAACAACTTTTTCTCACTTTGTTCTTAAGCGGGCGATTAAAATAAAATCCTTCAATTGAAATAAAATTTTCCAACTGCTCAGTTTTTTCAGGCGGGCCAATATGTGAAATGTTAATAATAAGCTTCTGGAACATAGTGTGCACTACAGTTTTAACTAAAATATATTTTTAGCAAAAAAAAATTCAGGCGGGCATTCGACAGGTTTCCAACTTAACTCAAATTGGCTTCATATAAAAAAAATTTCACAAAAAAAACATTTTTAGTCTACTAACTTTTTTTTTATTATATTGTTAGGCGGTACATTAAATTTAAAATCTTTAAATGGGGAAATATAATAATATACACTACAACTGCCTACTGTCTAGTTGTTTAAGGCGGGCCTATACTCGTATATCTAATTAAAACCCTTCTCTTAGCTGGCTCATCAGTGAAAATTTACTAAATTTATTAAACTTATGGGGAATTATAAGACTTTTTTCCATCATATGTGAATCAGAAAATTCACTATTACTCTTAATAATGCTTATTATCTGGCGGGCCATCAGACCTACTTATAAAATATTAAAATTTTGTTTTTTTTTTTTCACTGTGTTAAAAAAGTTTAGCTAATAATCGAATATATAAATAAATGGCAATAATAAATGTAATAAATTTTAGTTTAAAAAATTTGTTTGATACAATATCTTGGGCGTGCCATTTTGGTATTTCTAGATTTAACTAATATTATACAAAATTTTTCACTACAAAGTTTGGTCAAATTTTTAATATGTTTTTAGTAATTTAGTTGGGATTTGAATTTTTGTGGCAGGCCATCAACTAAATATTGAAAAAAAAAAACAAATAATATATTTTTCATGTTCTCGACCAGCGAAGAAAACAAGCGGTTCCTTAGAACACACAGCTCTTTAAGCAAAATATTACAAGAAAGCCTACTGGATTAATTTTTGGGTCATTTAAAATATATTTTGTGTAGGGTGTAGCAGCTGATCAGCTCTACGTACAACATTCTGAAATTTTTGTAATTTTTCTTTCTTTTGTTACAAAAGTCAAACACACCTCGTACTATCCTAAGTAATAACCAATGTTTCTGATGCAATATAAAAGAAGAGCCCCTGTGCTACACTTCCCCATTTATATTTTTGTCATTTTAGTCGAGGTTTAAAATTTTTGTGGCGGGCCATCCACAAAGAATAAATTTTTTTTTTTTTTTTGGTTTAATTTCTACGCTATTGCAGGCGGAGCATTGGCGGCAATTTACTTTTATACAATATATGTACATACCTTAATATTAAAAGGTCCTAACTCATTAATTTTTTTAAATCGCATATATATATTTTTTTTTAAATTTAATTAAGACCTGTACTCAGGGGATGACCCCTACGTATGCAGTGCATTGTGCCGCAACTAGGAAAATAGGTTTTGGGAAGGAGGATAAAGGGAGTAGTGTTTGTGACATTCGATTTGAACCTTAACACACAGAAAGTGGCAGGAAAGACCTCTGCGGCGAGTTTATTCCACATACGAACAGTTTGGCAAAAGTACGAATTCGCTCTGTAATGAGTAGTGCGGTTCACTGGCATATTGACCACAAAGGTATGTGCTCTTAATGAAGAGCGTGTTGTACGTGAAAAGTGACGGGTTTCGGGAACAAGTTCATATTTCGATACGTAGCCAGGCCTTTAAGTTATCGATTAAATAAAACAAAATGCGATTTAAATAAAAATGAACTAAAGCCTTTCCATATTAAGTTAACGATTTGTATTTAATTTCTTTTCCGTTTTTCTTGCTTCTAATTAAACATTTTCCAAAACACAAATAACTGATGTTAAAGAAAAACAAAAAAAGAAAGATAACAGCAAACAGTCAGGCGGGCCATTTGGCAAATATTATAACAAATTCTTTTTATTTATTTTTTTTTTGTCTAATTTAAAGCTTTTAAATTTCTATTGAAAGCAACTTTGTACAATTTTTATATATTGCATGTTAGAAACTAATTGAATTTTTATTCAAATGTAAGCAATAAGACATGTCTGTTTCCACACCAAAGCAACAAAATTAAATCTCTTACATACCAGTCAGCCAGCACCCACCACTACTTAGCTAATCACATGATTAATGATAGCTGGAAATTGGAAAATGTTTCTATTAAATTAACAAGTTTGCTATAAAATTGAAAAGAAAAAAAAAAGAACTTGCAACATATTGTTGCATACAGAAAAACCTACAAACAACAGCACACATAGCATACATATCTATTGTAAGTATAGTTTGAACGGAAAGAATGAACATTTTTATAGATCTACTCATATTCTTATGTTGAGTAGCTGACGCTGTCAATTTCATATGTGTGAGATTGTTGCTGAATGACAGCTACTGACAGGTGATAGATTATTTATATTTTTTCTCTCACACACAATCAAATTGTTATCATTTTTCGGTGTAATGTGTTGTCATGTTTCAGAATGGTTACGGGTCCATAATGTTTTTGTGTGTCAGTCAGCCAGTCAGCCCAGCCTTCTTCTGTGGAGGTTTATTGTGTTTAGAAATCTTTATTAGTTTATTTCATGTCTTGAAATAATTGCTTTTTTTTTCTAAAATTTTTCTTCTTTAGTATTTTTTTTCTGGGTGATATAATAATTATTACTGTTTAAATGGCTATTGAATTTGTTACTTTTAAATAATTAATCATTTGATGGCTGTGATTTGTCGGTAATTTGTTAAGCAATTTGTTAATAAGCTCTTTCTGTTTTTCAATAAATATTTGAATTCTTTGTTGTGTTTCTTGTTTTTCGGTATTTGGGGTTTTTTTTTTAAACATTAAACAGATTAATAAAGATTTTTGTTTGTGGGAATGAAAGGGTTAAAGCAAACTCTTGCTTGTTGAATAGATTTTTCTTACCGGAAGTTGAAACAGTTTATCTTTGCAGGTAAAAGCTTGCAACCATCTTAAAGAAATTTTTTGTTTAGCAGTAGTAGAGGTTATTTTTAAAGAAGTTTTGGCCTCTGGTCAGTGTTAATTTTTTTTTTTTTTCATTAGGACCAGCACTCAGGGGATGACCCCTATGTATGCATGGCATTGTGCCGGAACTAGGAAAATAGGTTTTGGGAAGGGAGTAGTGTTTGTGGACATTCGATTTGAACCCTAACACATTAAAAGTGGCTGGAAAGACCTCTGCGGGGAGTTTATTCCACATACGAACAGTACGGCTAAAGTGCGAATTCTCCATGTAATGCGTGGTGCAGTTCACTGACATATCGACCACAAAGGGATGTGCCCTTGATGAAAAGCGTGTTGTACGTGAAAAGTGACGGGTTTCGGGAACAAGTTCCCTGATTTCATTAGAACACATTCCGTTGTAGTAGCGATAGAACAATGAAACACACCCAACATTGCATCGATGCTCCAGTGAGTCAATAGAGTTGGCTACCCTACGGTCACCGATAAGCTTCTTCGCCCTATCCTGTACGCAGTCGAGTAACTTCAAAATAGATTTTGAAGCACCGGCCCATACATGAGAGTTGTATTCCATTTTAGGTCGGATAAAGGTGGCATAAATATTAAGGAGATCAGATGGAGTGAAGTATGCATTACACCAAATTAAAAAGCCGAGGCACTTGAATGCTTCTTTTGAGACATGAAAAATGTGGTCATTCCATCGAACATCACAATGAATTTTCATGCCAAGAACATTCATTAAAATGCATTAAAATTTACCCTATTTTCATGACCCCAATTTGAAATTTTCCGGAGATCGCGATTTAGTGTATCATTCATATTTTGCCGTATTGCCCGGATCTCCGACGGGTTTGGCCTGTTGCTGAATGAATACGAATGAACTAAGCTGCTGTCATCTGCAAAAGAGTAGATAGGGTTGGAAGTTTGACGTAGAAGGTCATTAAGAAAAATAAGAAAAATAGTAAGAGAAAGAACGGAGCCTTGCGGTACCCCTGAATATATCTTCAACTCGTTTGATGAGACCCCATCTACAACAACTCGTATGGTGCGATCTCTGAGAAAGCTCGATACAAATCGAGTGAAGCCATCACCGACATCAAAAGCAATCAGTTTTGACAGAAGAGCTCCATGCCACACTCTATCAAATGCCTGGGAAATATCTAGAGCCACCACCTTACTTTCGCCAAAAATGATGTATGCTATTACACCACTTCTCGGAAAGGAAAGCTAGTAGGTCCCCCGTAGAGCGGCCCCTACGCAAGCCATACTGCCGCTAAGTAAACTGTTGAGCTCCAAATACCTCACAAGATGGAAATTCAACATACTTTCCATTACTTTGGAAAGCGGAGATCAAATTGCAATTGGGCGATAATTTTTAGGGTTGTTGGCCTCCCCCATTTTAGGGATTGGCGTTAAATTGGCAACCTTCCAACACTTTGGAAATTCACCAGCATGGTACAAAGTGCTGAACAGGCGTGCCAATGGACGTAATAACGTCGAAAAATACTGTTTCAAGACCAGTGCTGGAATACCAACCGGCCCAGGAGACTTGTTTACGTTAAGCTTCGCTAAAACCTTTTTAACTGCGGGCGCTCGAAAGAATATTTTTGGTGTAGTTACAGATACTCCCTCGAGAACGGGTAGTGGTTAACTGCTTTCCGGCAAGTGAGAATTTCTTGCGAACATTTCAGCCAGAATCTCCAAACATGATCATTTATTATTTTTCTGCTTATCATAAACATCTTAAACATTGAACAAGCAAATCGTTTAACACTTGATTGTCAATACATCCAAACACATTTTTGATATTTTTTCCTTCTTATTTTTTGGCGAAATATGCTGCTTAAAATCTTAACAGTATGGGGCAAAAACGACAAGAACTTGTATACAGACGGAAGAAACTACAAATCGAACATTTAAGTATTTTTTGTTGTTGTTGATGTTGTTCTATAAGAACACCATTATAATATTTAAAAGCGTATGTAAAAAGCAAATGTAGTAAAGAATAGTATAAAGTTTAAGAGAGACGTGGCAAAAAAAAAAATCCAAACTCTTGCACTTTATTGTACAATTATTGCATTTTGGTGTTAAACAATAAACTTAAAGAGGTGCTGAATGTCTAGGAAAGTCATGTAACACATTTATTATTGTAACTACAGCAACAAAAACAACAGCAAGTTATAAAATTTTACAGAAACGTTTAACGTTAAACAATTTGCTTAAAAATATATTTTTTTTTTGATAAATTCTACTTGATAAAAGGTGTGACATTGGCAACATGTAGACAAAGTGGCCCAAAAAAGCAGCAGCATTAAAAGTAAATAATTCTGAATTTGTATAAAGAATCAGGGGGGAGGGGGTAAATTAAAGAAAGTCGATAGTAGGGCTTAATTAAAAAACAAGATAATAAGTAAAATGATGATTAAAAGTTGTAGTCTAATGTGCGGTTTCTAACATACAAACAATTGCTTTGAGTAGAAAATTTGTATGAAAACCACTTAACTTTTTGAACGTTTCCCATACAAAACTTCTACACAAGTCATTTATCTGTATTGTGGAAACAGCACCTAAGTGCTGATATTCTTAATATCATTACTAAATATTAAGTATAAGTTCGGTATAAGGATATTATAAGAATAGCATTAGTATTGCAGGTATAACTAGGAAGGAAATTGTGAAGGTCCCTTTCACTAGGAAACCCAAAAAGAACCCACATCCTCGCGACTATCATCTATATCAATCTCATCCACAACAGCAAATTTATTATATATTCATTAGAAATTAATTTAAGTATAGTATAAGCATAGTATAAGTATTTTATACAAATGATACAAGAAATTTTTAAGTGTTGTCAAACGACAATTACCATTAGATTAGTTTAAACGTATTATAAAATTTGAGTAAAAGGGTAAAAGTCATAGTATCAATAAAACATAAGTACAATATTAATGTATACTTCATATATACACAGTATCAATAATATAAGAATGCTATTGGTCAGAAAAGTTTTATAAAAAAAAGTGTAGTGTAGTGTAGTGTAGTATATTAATGAGTAAGTTTAGTTTTAGTAAAGTATAAGAGTAATATAAGTTTAGTATTATTTAAAAGACATATATTATTATTTATAATACAAGAATATCATAATGAGAGTATAAGAGTAGAATATTATATTATTTGTATAAACATAGAATAAATGCTACAGAATTATATTATATAATAAAAATTCAAGAATAGCATAAGGATATTGTAAGCACAATATAAGCATTTTATAGCATATGATTAGTAAAAGAAAGTAAAAGTGTAGCATAATTATAGTGTAGGTCCAGATTTATTATATACAGTTGAACTTCTATAGCTTGAACTTCTATAAATTGAAGCAAATCGCATGACAAGAGCGGCACTATAAATGTGCAAAGTTTAGAAAACTTACTCCATAACTTGAAGTCTCCCTAAATTGAAGTTTCTTTTCTGCACAATGCTGATTCAAATTATGGAAGATCAACTGTAATACAATATATGTGCAGTATAACTAGGGTATAAATTAATGTAAATAAAGTATAAGACTATCACATAGCATAAGCAACACAGTAGTATAATAATAGTCAGTACAAAAAAAAAATCAAGTATAATATAGTAGCTGTATGCTATAAGCGTAGCACAGGAGTATTATTACGTTACTATAATTATTGTGTAATAATAACATACGTTTATTATAAGAATAGCATACTAATAGAATAGAATAGTATAAAATCAATACATAAAAGTGGCATGAGCGCAGTATAAGCTCAATAATATAAGTATAAGTAACACTAGTATTAGCTATTAAGCATTGTAAAAATATAGTAGCATTAGAAAGTGTGAATAGCATTAGATTTATACGTACATACGTATAAGTAGCAATGCTAGCCTAATAGTCTGGAGGTGGACGGGTCGATTCCGGCTAAAGATAATGGGTGTTTTCTGCAGACAAGCTAAACGCTTTGCGGGTTGTGTTTGTTTATATATAAAAAAACAAAAAAAAAAAAAAAAAGGCTTTAATAAGTTTTAATGCTATTTACGTGAAATATACAATGCTACTAGACTTTTAAGGCATAATTCTTAAAAAAATTATAATTTTCTGTCGCATATGTATTAAACTGTGAGTATAAGAGTTTTATATGCCACTAAATAAATAGCACTAATATATTTTTAATGCTATTTATGTGAAATATACAATGCTGCTAGACTTTTAAGGCATAATTCTTAAAAAAATTATAATTTTCTGTCGCATATGTATTAAACTGTTATTATAAGAGTTCTATATACCACTAAATAAATAGCATTAATATGTTTTAATGCTATTTATGTGAAATATACAAAGTTACTAGACTTTAAAGGTATAATTCTTAAAAAATAATAATTTTCTATCGCATGTGTATTAAACTGTTAGTATAAGAGTTTTATAGGCCACTAAATAAATAGCATTAATATATTTTTAATGCTATTTATGTGAAATATACAATGCTACTAGACTTTTAAGGTATAATTCTTAAAAAATTATAATTTTCTATCGCATATGTATTAAACTGTTAGTATAAGAGTTTTATATGCTACTAAATAACTTTGCCATCATAAGCAACAATAATAATGAAAATACTTCAGTGAAATATATTTCGTCAACTTTTGTATATTTGTATAAAAAGTATGAAAAAATCTACTTCATGTTCTCAATCCAGTGCTGTGCTACAAACATCAACCTGCTGCGTTGTCTTACTTATTTGGTGTTAAATCAACTGCACCTTTTTTTAGACACAAAACGCACACCAACCAACCGACTAACCAACGAATCAACAAACATTGACATCCTCAGCAACAGTGAAAAGAAAACAAAGGAAATCGTGTGAATTTCTACATTTGTTTCTTTCTTAATTTTAATAAATTGTAGTTTTATTAAATATGTTTTTTGTTTGCCCAGAAAGTTGAAGAAGAAAAAATCCAAAGAATATGTATGGCCTGATCATTGTTTTATTGTAAACGACTGTAGGAAATTGATGTATTAGCGCGTCTGTCTGGTTTTTGTGTGTAATTTAAAAGGTTCTTTTGTGATTTATAACTTTACAAGACCATTTTGGTGGTTTATTTAAAAAAAAATTCTGTTCAATGTTTAATATTAAATTGATGTTAATCAATGTATTAGTGATAATTTAACAGAGAAGTACACATAAAGAAAATTGTGTTTCAATGTTCATAAGTTCAAATAAAAAGGAGCAAAATTAATTTTGAGGGCGTGGCACATCCCATACAAAGAAATTAAAACAAAAATTTTCCTTCAAATCGAACAAAGTTCATATATTTTCTATATTCGCAGTGTAACCACTCTTTTGTACCTCCTTGAAGTTTAAGGACCTCATTATTCATTTTTAGGTTCGATTTCTTTGTTCCTGCTAAACACAAGCAGACAGCAATTCAAACAAATTTCTCAAGAAAGTGAAAGTACAAATACAACAACAACATTTTAGCCAAAAGAACACACCATCCATCCATTGATGATCGGTTCGCATTCTTGTGATCATCACAAACAATCATCCTCAGTAATATCTTTTGTTGAGAAGAATAGCATTTACAGTTGTCTGGTTAGGTTTTTCTTTTGTTTTGATTATTGTGGTTTTGTTTTACAGGCGTTTTTATTATTTATTTGGAACATTTTGACTTATTACCATGTATTTGTCAATATTGGACATGCTCATTGAAAATATTAGAAACTACATACATACATACGAACATATGATCGAGATCGGTACGATTTCCTGTCTTGCTCTCTTCCCCAAACTCTTTCTTTCTACATAGAAGATTTCTTAAGCCAAATTTGAGAATGAGACCCGTGGCAAGGCATGTCGAGATGTGATTTTGATTTAATCGATTGTTCATATTAACTGTTTTTATTGCTTTTGTTGTTGTTGACGTAACAGCAGGTAGTTTTTTTTTTTTTTGTTTTTATAAATTGAATGTGTGTGCTGGTGTATATTTTTCTAAACGTGAGTTTTTCTTTGGGGCTTTTTAAACATAATCACAAGATCGATGTGATTGAATTTATTCCAGTTCTTTTTTTATTTTATTTTATTTTATTTTTTTTAGGTTTAAAATATCTTAAACGCCGTTTGCATACAAAATTATTTGTGGATTATTGTTAAACAAAGATGCACATGTTTTCATACTATATACTGTGTGTTTGTGTGTGTATGAAATACATTTTTCATGTTTTATTAAAAACAGATTTTTGACTAATTTCGAATTAGGATTTGGAAATTAGTTTCTAGAGTTCAAATATGTTGTTACAATTACTAAATACATATTAATAGGGTGTTTTTTATAGAGTGTCATGACTTTGAGTTTTCATCACTGCTTTATTTGAGCACCCATTTACCAGCTGATAGTTGCTTTTTGTTTAGTTTGCTTTGAAATTTCATTGTGAATCGACGTACACCAGAGCAAAGCGTGCAAAGTGTTTAAATTTTTAAGCAAAATAATTGTTCTATTCGTCAAACTCATCGTGCAGCACTCAGGGGATGACCCCTACGTATGCAGTGCATTGTGCCGGAACTCAGGGAGAAGGATAGGGTAGAGAATATAGATGTTGAAAATTTTAGAAGGCTTAACTCCTTTACAACTCTGCTTTGCGCGTTATGTTAATGTTTTTTACAGCAGTTTTGAGGCGACCCCCGGTGTTAAGTAGACGCATTAACTTTGTTAAGCTGTATTAACAGGCATTTTATTAATTGTCTTACTTCGCCGATATTTCTGCTAACCGACGAAGGAGGGCGATGTTGTGTACATTAGCTTGGAACAGCATCAATCGCCGTGGGAACAGTTTTATTAGTGACCAGTGCTATGCCTTCATCACTGAAATAGTCCGACAACAATTAATACAATGTGTCACTAATGTACATTAGAGAAATTAATGATGTTGATTGACTTGCTCTGCCCAGGGTTTGAACCCAGGCCCCAAGTCATTGTTTGCTTAGTAGTCAACGCGCTAACCACTTCAGCCAACACCACCCTCACCTTTAACACCTAATAGTTATTTTTGTTTAGTTTGCTTTGAAATTTCATTATGAATCAACGTACACCCAAGATTCTCATATTCTATTTCTCTTGAAAACTGGTTAAATAGTTGATATTCTTCTCAATTAGTATCCACTTTACGAAAATTGTAAAGATGGACAATTGAACGCTGATGAGAGGTGTAGCGGCCTTGAAATCAGTACTGATACGTTCTGCTAAAAACTGATTGGATATAAATAATAATATTTTCCAACATAAAAAACCTCTTAGTAATTTTGAATTTTCATTAATTCAATAAAACTGAACTTGAGCCTGATAATATTACTTTTCATATATAAAAAATTTTTGTTCAATTTTAAGATTAATTAAATTTATAATTCGCTAAATACCAGGGAATTATATTTATGTCATTCCGACTTAACATTTTCTAAGTTTATTGAATTTATTACTTAAATAAAAAATGAGAACATTTCGTCAAAAATTTTATGACCACTTTTTCCTACACAAAAAGAAGGTGTTTTCAAAACCAAAATAAAGGAAATAGAAATTATTTTCGTTAAACTATCGAAATTTTTTTTATTTCTCTGACTAGAAAGATAAACGGGAGAATGTGTCGAAGTAATTAAAATGCGAGTCAAGTGAACAGCAGCATCATCAATCCATCCATCCATCCGTCATTGGTGGTCCTGATTAGAAATAGAATAGAATTTTGTTTTCACGCAACCAAATGTGTTTGTTGGACGGTCGTTAAGATTATGAAACTGTCGGCGTTTTTCTTCTGATTTAGACAAATTTCAATGTTGTTTTGGTTTTGTTTTCGTTTGTAGTATTTAAAGTATTTTTAATGGGTTTTTTTTTTCTGTACGCAGATTGCCAACTTAAAAGCAGCAGAAAGGGCTACAAGATTCAACGTCATTTTAGCGTCACAGATAGAGACAGACACAAAGATAGGGATTTTTTTGGGCCCATTGCATACAAAAAACGATGAAAACGAAAAAACGCCTCTGTGATACACTAAACATTATTAAACCATTAAAATGCCGATTTTTATATATTTTTTTTCTACACATTTTGAGGAGCTGCACATTTTGATGATTGAAGAAAATGGGTGCTTAACTGGGGAAAATTTGTTTTTATGACTTTTCTGTAGATACTTGACAAACGCTGAATGCTTTTGTTTTTATTAGCCGATGAAATACAAATTCTGCTTTTTTTTCTGTTGGAAAATTTTATGACAAAATTATTTTTAAAAACTCATTTTAAATTTATCGCTTGTAATGAAAATTTTTATTTAATTTTTTTGTGATCTTTGGTGGCCTTCTTTAAAGAATGATCAAGAATATTGAAATAAAAATATAATTAGATCCATAACAAACTCGATAAATAAACACAAAAGTTTGTTTGAAAATAAAACATGAACATTTTGTTTTGTTTTTTTGAAATGAAGTGCTCACAAACACATTTTCGAAAGTGCAAATTTTTTTTAGGAAATTTTTTTAAAAAATCAATTTGATTGATTATTTTCTATGGTATGTTTTTTGAGTAATTTGTTTTCAAAATATGGGTCATTAAGGCTTCAAATTAAAAAAGTGTTGTTGAAATTCTCGTCTAGTTGTTGTGAAAATGCCAGTAAATGACTCTGTTATTTGAAGTAATGTAACGGAAAACTTTATAATTTATTTATGTTTCGTTTTTTAAAGTGCTAATATGTATATGTATATATTTTTAACACTTCCATAGTGTCGCAGCAATGTGACATCTTTATGTTGGTTAATGGCTAATAAAATATTTTTGTTAAAAGAGAGGGGCGAAAAAAAATTATTATAAATATTTTAATTAATTTACAAAACCTTAAACCCCAAGTTATGATGACTTTATTAAACCAATTAATTAGCAAAAATATAAATTCAAATACAAAACACTCGATTCCTACACACACACACTCAAGCATTCTTGGATTGTTGGCTTTGGTCGTTTAACTGTGATTTTTAACAGCTTGTATTTTTTTAAAAAATATCTACAATATGTAGTTTTTTTATTTAACTATTTATGTATGCAAAACACGCTAAAGCTCTCAGTGTGGAGCAGCTTATATGGCCAACCGACAGTGTAAAAGAATCCATGAGATACATTTTGTTTGCCGTTGTTTTCTTTTTTTCTGTTTTTGTTTTTGTTTTATAAAGTTATAAATTCGCAAGTAAAGTGTAGTTAAGTGTATGTATAAGCTCAATTTAATACCTTAAAACGCCGCCTTTACAAAGTGCGACAACGCGTCAGCATCATAAAAATGTCATGAGCGCATGCGCATCATACTTTATAAGCAGAATGAGGCAGTCAGAAACACAAGCTCGCTCACTCACCACGTTTTTTCCCTGCACTCATTGCCTAAACTTCAACTACAAGTTAAGTTATTAAATGCTGGCTGGCACTGTTAGTGTGAGACTTAAAGGCAGGTTGTGTTTACATGGACGTTACGAAAAAGTAGAGGTTTTTTTTGCCTTTTTGTAATTTTCGAATCTTCGAAATATTTAAAGATTTTTAAATTTTAAAATGTTTTTAAATAGAAGTTTATTTGTCCAATTTTTTTTGTCAAGTGTGATTTTTAAGTGCGATCTGATATCGGCAATTTTACTATTGTGACCTCATGACACTTGTCATCATTGCGAGGAGAAACTTAATTTCAGTTGGTCATCTTTCGATTACTGACAATGGTGACAGTTCTGTCATCTATAGATTTGCTTGAACATAAAATAAAATTGTTTTCATTTAAAACCTGTGTTGTTCTATTAAAATTTTTTAAATATTAATTTTATTTTAATAATTGTTTCTTAGACTACGTCGCATTTTTATATGACAACGCCTACACCACCTTAATTTATCCATAGAATTATGTTGTTCTTTTGATTTTCAGATTTTACAATTAGTTGTTTTTTATAGCAATTAATGAATTATTCGTAAAATCTTTTAAAAATTTTATATGTAAAAATTTTGACTTTTTGCTAATTTTATACAAAAAGTGACATCAAATTAATGACATTACAGTCATAGCATATGTGACACTGAAAATATGACAAACATCTTTGATATCATATGCCATCAAGCTGATATCAGTTTAACATTAATGTCAGAATTATGATGACAAAGTGTCATCACACCAAAGATGTTTTTTTTTTTATGAATTATAATACATAATTCGAAATTTTGTATATGATGTTTCGGCATAAGAAATATCTTTTTTATTTAAATCCAAAGTATTTTCCATACCTTATTAAAAAGTTGAAAATTAAAAAAAAATATTGCAATTTTTCACAAAAAAAAGGACCAAAGAAAATTGCTAATTTTTTACTCAACAAAAAAGCTTTATATACACAAACTTTTTCAAAGAACTTAACCCATCAAGGTGGGTAATAAATTTATATTGCTAGTGTGAACACACTGTCGTAGTGTACATTGTCATTGTTGATCATTTTATATGCTTCGAGGAGTGTTGTAAGCCAAGTAATAATCTCATGTTTGAAAAAAAATCAAAACAAAACTGATCCTTGTTTGCTTGAGTAGTTGGTGGTTTATTAAAATTTAATAAAACAACAACAATACGAGAAGACAACAATAGAAAATTTAAACGATTTTTTAGTGCCCTACAAAAATAAAAAACTATGTAACAAAATAAAAATCAAACATATTAAAACTTCAACTTAAGAATTAGACTGTCTCTTGACTAAAAGAAGAGAAAACTAGCAATTGATTTTAACATTTTTTTACTTGCAGCACCTTACAAGACGCCACCATTGGTTACCAACTTTGTAAGAAATTGAATAAACTTTGAAACCTCATGTAGCATGTGAAGCAGTCAGTGTCAGTAGGAAAACAAAACTGAACGATTTGTGTGTTTGCGATTGAAATCTTAAACATTTTATAAACAGTTAAAAATATTCAAAACAAAACTCTTTTGGCTGCCTTAACGTTTTTGCCAATATTCATAATTATTTTTATTTGGTTTATTTCATTGCATAAATAAGCCAGTGAGTGCGAAATCTGTGAAAAGAACACAGTGAAAAGAAACTCGAATGCGTGTACAAAAACATCCAAAGAAAGAAGATCGTTAATGTCAGATATTGTCACACACAAACCAAAGAAATCTTTGCCGACCGGGTAATAAAATTATTAAATATCTTGATCAACAAATGATTTTTGAAAGGTTTCGGTCGGTTAACAACGATTTTTTGAAGAAGTAATAATAATGATTATGGCTAAACAACTGGCAGGCATGGATGATGGGGGTAAAGGAAACAAAATCGTTTTCGTTTAAATTAATATGAAACACTTTATTACTTTTGTTTGGCTGGTCTTTATTGATCGTTTTTGTTTGTTGATTTGTTGATTTTAAACAATTCTTGTTAATTTGTTAACACTGTCTGCTGTTTTGTTTTTATTCCTTAATGTACTTCAAATGAAATCATGTCGTTTTGTTAAGCTTTTTTACTTATCAGCTTTTGTCAAATAAAATCTACATGATTTTAACACAATGTTGTCATCTTTTCTTCATTGACATTAACGTCATTATGTCTTTGTACGAGTATGTTTTTTAAAACCTACCAAGAACTTGCTTTCAATTTCACTGGAAACCACAGTGTACGCACGCAGTGACAGAGAGGAAATAAAAGTGAAAAAAATTAAATTAAAAAAAAAAAAATTGGAGAAATAAGAGTGAAACTAAAAACTAATTAATAAAAGCTAAATTCCAGAGAAACAATTTTTTTTTCAACAATATAGATTTATGTTGTTATTTGAGAAATTCCCATTCGATCTGTGAGAGTTTTTGTATAGGCCATGGTTCAAGCTCTACTGATACGACTATAAAAGCTTTTAATTAAAAACACTTGGGCAAATATCTCCCTTTTTTTTCTTGGCAGTAAGAAAGCAATTATCAGTTGATATAATAAATTTTTGGTAAAAACAGCTTTAAAGCTTACAAGAATATATAAACCATTTTGGAAAGCTTTTTTAACTTTTAATACCTTTACATTATGTTAAAACTACGTTTTAAAGAATTTTAAATACCGAAAAAAAGCCAACTAAACTTATACAAATTGGCACAAAAAAAATTTATGAAATAAATTATTAAAAGCTTTTAAAAGTTAAATACCTTTTTGGGAAGTTATATTTTATTTTTAAGAAATACTTTAAAATTTTGATGTATATAAATTTTATAAAGTTCTTATAAAAGAAACTACTTTAACAACTTTTTCAAAAGCTTCTTAGGTAATTTTGGAAAAAGCTTTTCCTAAAAATTTTGTATACATTTGCTACAAAGTTTTTGCAGTCACATGGTAAAACAAATGAGTTATAATACACTACAATAGAAAGCTTTAAGGTTTATTAAAAGCTTCTGTATGTCCAAATATTCAAATAAATTACAGCTCAATTAAGGATCGATTACTAAATCTAAAAGCTGTTTATACTTAAAAAGCTTTTCTATAGCATAATTTTTTTTTTTTTTTGTTTTAACCACAAGTTCTTGTGTAGTTAATTTTCTAACGAAGTCTCCACTACCGCGCTGTTTTTCCTTCATGTATTTCTTTAATTTTGATTAACTAACATTTTTATTTCGCTGTTTTTAAAGGGGGGTGTGGAAATTGAGAACATGGCGCCTTAAAAATGTCAATTTATTTTAATAATTTAATCAAACTTGCATAAAACAAGAGCTTCGTGTTTAAGTCTGAATATTTTTGTCTTCTTCTTTTTGTGGTTTGTTTTATTTTCTACTTAATTCTTTTGTTTGTTTTATCTAGAAAAATTTAACAAATAATATTTCTTTAAGCTGTTTTTATTTAACAGCATTTATGACTCTATAGAAGTTTTTAGTTTATTCTTGTTTTTCTTTTTCTTTTATAAACGCGTGCATGTCATTATTTTGTTACAGAGTTTTTGTTTGTAACGTTTTCATATAAAATAATGGGAATCATTTAAAATTACTTGGATAAACATTGAGAGTTGTTGACAGTTAAATTGACAGACAGAAGCTAATTGAAAATAAAAGTAATCAATTATGGTAATTACACAACAAAAAAGATGTTGAAAATTCGTTAAATACTCGTATATTGTTGTCAGTTGTATTAGAATAAAGCAAGAGCTTTAAGCTTTAATCAAAATGTATTTTTCGAGTTTAGTTTACAACATTTGCATACTCTGTATATACTCTAATTTATAAATATGAATTTTTGTGCAAAAGCTGTAGTTGAGAGATTTTACTTAGGAAAGCTAGGAAGTAGCTTTCAATTAATTATTTTTTTTTTAATTCACAATTCTTTTTATTGAGTATTTATTGTTTAATTGCCGTTGATATTTTAAATTGTTTAAAAATCTTGCAAAGCGTCACACAAACACGTGGACACAGTTATACACATACACACACAAACACACACACACACAGCCACACACACATACCATTCGGCTATTGAGCAATGAACATCAATTTTAAGAAATCTTTAGATAAAAATCCATTTAATTTTTTTTTATTTTTTAAAAAATTTTTATTGTTTTAAATAAATGTTCGTTCACATTTATGGCTGGGCTGGATTTCAGCGAAAAACAAATCAAATGCCATAAAAATACAAAACCAAACAATATAAATAATCGTACGTGCTGGATGATTTTAAACAAATACATCATCCATTTTGAGTAACATTTTAATGCTTTATTTTGATTTTAACTGGTCTTGTTGATCACAGTACATCAGCAGCAGCAGCAGCAACAGAAAAACATTTAACTTTAATTCTAAGAAAATTTTGCAGATACAACTTCAGAAATTCGAGAGTAAAAAAAAGGTAAGAAAGAAGGGTTTCACGATTAAAAATGTTTTATATTTTTAGGAAATTAAACGACATGTGACACCTTTTTTGTTGTTGTTGTTGTTGTTTTTGTTAGAAAATTTATTTCAACAGATCGTAAGTTAGTAGTTCGTTTACTAGTTTGTTCCGCCAAATTGAAACAATATTTTCCTCAATTATAGCCGTTTGGTTTTGTACTTTTTCTTCGGCATTTTCTATGAACTTGTTTTAATTTGTATGATCGTGTTTCAGACTTGATTTTGGTAGAAATTACGAAAAAAAAAGTAATTTTATGTCTCTTGAATTTGAGTAGAAAGAAGAAAAAAAAAAAAAACAAAGAAAAATAGAGCGACAAAGTTTTATGGGGGTCATTCGGAAAAAATACAGCTTAAATTTACGAATGTTGGCTGGAGAGGAAGACCCATTAAAACAAATTATTAAGAATTGTTAAATTATTAAAGTAATTTCTTGAAATTAATGAAAATAATAAACAACTATTTCTTAAGGTTTTTATTTAAATAAATACATATGCATGTACTCATGTGTGTGTGTGTGTGTGTCTGTAATGTGCCAGTATGTGGAAACAAAATTCATGTATAAAATGTATAATTCAAAAACGGAAATTGTAAATTATGTTAAGAAAATGGTATTATTTTAGTTAAAAACAAATTTTAGTATGCGAAGAGGAGCTAAAACCAAAAACTGTTTCCCATTGTATTTCGAAAGTTGATTAATTAAATGCTAAAAAAAGTTCATGGATTGTGAAATGTGCTGGCAGGCACATTAGGTTAGGTTAGGTTAGGAAGGGTAGTGCGAAATACACATCCACTCGGAGACCCAATTGGATCCATTATGATTCCCTTCATTTATAATTAATTGACTAATTAGTCTCCTTACTGCCCAGGGAGAAACAAAGAGCCGTTATCATCCATCATTCAGCCATTTAATTCCCATGGTAAAGCCCCTGATATCCTCAAGTTTGCACTTCGCGATATCAGTAATGCCCTCATGAAAACGTCTGCTCAGCCATCTTTGCCTATGGTGTTGCAGCCTTGGGCAATGACAGATGCTCTATAGTTTCTGGCTCCTCTTCTTCCCCACAGATCCTACAGAAATCCGGAGTGCCATTTTCCCATATGCTGGTACTCGCTCTAACCGAGCAATGGCCATTCAAGGCGCCTACTAAGACTCTCAAAACCTTTCTATTCATACCCAGCAGTAGATCAGATTTACCTGAGTCTAGTTCTGTCCATATAGACCTCGAGACTCTACAATCTTCTCTATTCCTCCAGGAAAGGTTAGTTCTGCTAATTACCCAATTACTGAGTTCCCTATAGTAGTGGCCGATTGGGGTTTTAACCGACCTGTCACTAACTGCCACATCTATTGCTGACCCTTTTCTTGCCAGCTCATCAGCGATTTTGTTTCCCTCAATATTGCAATGGTACCCAACATAGCCTCACGCTAAATTTGTTCATAAGCAAGTTGAGAGATACACTTGCTGACCAGCTTCGATTTGACACTATCCCCCTTCAAAGCTTTGAGCGCCGCCTGACTGTCAACGTAGAATGTCACCTTTACGCCTTCAGTTACGTGTTCTGTCACTAGTTCCGTGGCCCGGAAGATCGCTAAGATCTCAGCCTGAAATACACTGGCAGGCACAACTAATAAGTCATTTTTCTAATGTTCGAAATTTTACAACATTCTCGAATATGAACCAAAAACTTATAGTTTCAGTACAATACAAAATTTAGAGTTGAATACAAAATATCGAAATTGAAAAGAAAATCTTTATGTTGTTAACTTGTCAAAGATAAAAGATCTTAATAAATTCGAAGTTGAAGTGATCAGATCGTATGGGAAATTTTACTACATTTTCGAATATAAATTCAATAAGTTTTTAATTCTCCGTAGAAAGGCAAAATAAAAAATAAATGTCGTTTAATGGAGAAAATCTTATTTAAGTTCTAAAATTCGATGTTTTAAAACATATTCGAAAATGCTGAGTTTGTTTTTTACTCACAAGATAGTTATAATTTCGATAAAGAAAGAGACAATTTTTATAAAATTCGTAGCGAATCGGAAAATTTTCGAATGTTCGAAATTTCAAAACTTTTTCGCACATGCCCGATAATTGTTATAATTCTCCAAATACTTGAAATTTCACTTGAAAAAGATAAAAATTCCAAGTTTCGTCACGAAAAATCAAAAATTGTTTTAGTATTTATAAATTCTAAAACATTTTCGAACATGCACGATATGTTTTTAGCTCTACAAGTAATTTAAATTTTACTCAAGACTGACAAGTAACTAAGAAACCAAGAAAACCAAATCGGAAATTTTTTCGTAAGTTCGAAAATTTTCTAAGTTTTCGAACATGCGTTAAATGCATATTAAATTCTTCAGCTACGTGCAATTTCACTATTGAAAGAAAAAAATAAAAAAAAATCCATGTTTTTATATATTCGAACATGCTGATTATTCTCCCTCAGTACATGCACTGAAGCCCCAATTAGATCCAAATTTATCCTATTTAATAGTTTCGTTAAAGAAATACTAAAATCCCATTACATTCAAAGCTGAATTGAAACGAAAAAATAACATTATTTAAGTTTTCGAAATTTCGAACATATTCGAACAAGCACCAAATTTGTTGGTAGATTACAAAGTACTTATATTCTCCCTAAACTAAGTCAGAATTTAAACTAAATGAAGATTAAACTGGAAAGGTTGGAATTTTTTCGAATTTTTAAGGTTTGGAAAAAAATTACTGGGAAGCAGGGAAATAAAAGTCTTGTTTTGATTGAAAACAACTTGAGGGAGTCCAACCGGGGCTTTAATCTTTCTAGGCAGCGGAATATGACGGATATGATAAATGTATCCCTTTTATAGCAGCAGTAATTTTGCACAAAATTTTCAAGTTTTTGAATAAAATAATCCAAGTGCTGACTACACCATTGCAGAAACCAGACATCCGTCTGGTTAAATCTTCTTGAAAAAATATATACTCGTATGTATAACAATAAATAAATAAATATTCAAAATCGTTTTAATAAAAGATTTAAAAAAAGTTGCATTTTTAAGTGTCTTTAAGTCATTAAAGAGCGTATAGAAAGCGTAAAATCATCAGACGTTATTTTCTTTCACTAACACTCAACTTCATCATCATTATTATTGTCATTCTAATCATCATTTGAGATTTTTGTTTAATGATTATTGCCCCATTTTTTGCCGTGTTTTTGTTTGTTTCTTTCTTAACGTTACGATTGTCTGTTATTGGTGGCTTGTTTGACTTTTGTTGACTGATTTTTGGTTCGAATGGGTTGTTTATTTGTATTTTATTTGTATTTATCTGTTTATTCGATCATGTGTCGTCGGTCGTATACTCACTCACTCGTATGTATAGAAAAAAAAAACGAAAATTTTATTGCATTTCATTGTTGTGACGTGTTAAAAGCCAAACAGAGAGAAAGAAAGGTGAGTAACTAATTGATGGTTTTTTTTCAGTTCTTCATTTTTTATTTTTTTTTTATTTGTTAACTGATTTGATGACTGATGTTTGATTTTGCTTGATGTCAGCAGCAAAATCTAAAATTCCGACATACAACAAATCCATGCTGCCATTTAAATGAAACAAGATCAAACATTTTTAGCCGCCCTAACGAAATCGTTTTAACAGATTTGAATTAAACGTTACTTTTTTATTTTTAAGCAAAAGAGACTTTTAAGCCGAAAATGATGAATTTAAATTAATTTGTTAATAACGTTTACACATTGTGCGGGCCAATACTTATGCTAAATTTTATTTTAAATTAAGTTTGGGAGTTTTTATTTAAATTTTATTAGAAAAGAAACTGGGATCAGCATTTATCCATTAAATTTTATTAAAGAAAAAAATTTTTTTTTCAAATCATAAAAATCTATAACAACTTGAAGTTCAATAAACATGGATGCCAATACATCTTAAAACTACGATTGAAAATAAGAAAACGAAAGAAAAAAAAAAAAAAAAAGAAATCAGCCAGCGAAACATTGACATGTGCCTGTTTTTATTTAGTGTGAACACCTCACAAATTTGCAACACCAAACAGCATGAGTGCCAACTGCAACAAACACGACAACATCAAACACCAAACAACAATAGCAATGATTCCAAACATACACACACACACATACATACTTACAAATTGCATACCACCAGCTGAGTCATGATGCTCAATGCAACAGAGAGGCTTCTGTTGAAGGATACCAATGAGGTTTGAAAAATAAAAAAATTGTTGACGATCGGCAGGCACCATGATGATCATGATGATGCTGTATGCTGCATGCTGTCGCTATTGCTGCTGTTGTTGCAATATAAATTTGTCCAAAGGCGATATGAACATAAAAGTATCATTGCAATTTTTAAATTTCATGTGATCATGTGCTT
Source organism: Lypha dubia (assembly GCA_947311025.1). Taxonomy (NCBI): domain Eukaryota; kingdom Metazoa; phylum Arthropoda; class Insecta; order Diptera; family Tachinidae; genus Lypha; species Lypha dubia. The sequence continues at coordinate 2,206,054 of OX371262.1, read as the reverse complement.
TCGAGTCCAGCCAGAAGTAAGTTCAAATTTGGAGTTTATCAGCAGCAAGCGATCAATACATCAATATGGTCAATAAAGTCAACAATACAAAAGAAATAACAAAACTGCCAACAACCAACAAGCAACAAACAACATGACAAACTTTTATTATGCATAATTTTTTGGCAAAATTGTTGGTGCTTCGATGCCTTTTGGATGTTTTTTTTTTCGTTTTTCTTTTTGGATTTCCTGGTGTTTTTGCAACCAGTATGTGAAATTGAAATTTAAGAACTTGGCAAGTTTCTTTTTTTTTCTCGTCTCATTTTATTTGTTTTATTTCCAAGCTGAGCTTATTTTTTAATTTATTTTGTGTTTGCATTGTTGTTTTAACTACCATCACAATTTGTTTGTTTAAAGTGTTTTGGTTTTTTTTTTGGTAGATTTTGGGTTCTCAGAGAAGCTGTTTCCTGTCGTAATTGTATGTTGATCGCAAATTTTATTTTGCTGCAGCTAAATGTGATGCTGCTGCCAGCAACTATTGCTGCATGTATGCAAGCAACCAAGTACGAGTAAATAACTGACAACTAGCAACAACAATATACTTATAACATCTTAGACTTAAACCATAAGTTTTATGTCATTATACACTCTAGAAAATATATAAGTTTTTTTTGTTTTTAGGCAAAACTAATTTAATCATGCACTATCATGCCAATCATCTAAGGTTTGGGGAGCAATCGAAAGGGCGATGCCCAGTTTGTATATACAATCCAAATTATCAACTTTAAAATTTACCAAGTTATATTATATAATTAGTACTAAAATTTTAAATTAAAAATTTTTAGTACTAAAAATTTAAATTTAAGATTTTAAGTACTGAATTTACTGTTATATTTTACTTCTAAATATTACGTTTGCTGTACTAATTTAATTGCATTCTAATTACAGCAACAACTTAGTAGGGCGGTAACTAGCTTTTTAGTACTGTTGTTGCAATTCATTAAATCTAAGCTTAAATTTTTACTTATTTATATTTTCTATTACACGTAAGTATTAAATTTTTCGTAGCATATTTAGTACGTACTGTTTGCCATACTAATTACATTCCAATTACTAGAAACAGCATCAACTGAGAAGGGTTGTTATTACCTATTTAGTACTATTGTCCCAATTCATTAAATCTCAGTTTGAAGTTTTACTCATTTATATCAGTGATCTGATTACAAACCATTTTATTAAGTTAAAATAAATCTTTTTAGCAGCCTGTTATAAATTTACAAACATCTTAGTACTAAATGTACATCGCTTGCTGCACTAATTCTGATTCAACTTTTTATAGTAAACAAAACACACGCGAACACTTCGCACCATACATACGTAGTATCAAATTTCGTACGTACTAGCATTAAAAAATCTGAAAACATAGTTATTTTTGGTACTAAAATGTTTCGTACCAAATTTAGTACTTAATTTATTTAACATCCAAGATTAGAACGTTAACATTAACATTACGATTAAAATTTCTGAACACCAAATTTGTCAATACATTTGGAGACATATTAATTTTTAGTACTAAATGGATTACCATTTTTTAGTTCAATGTGCTGCAGTTATCGGTCCATCTAATTTTATAGATTAAAATGCCTTCGTGTTAGAAATGAAAACTACTACAAGTTTTGGTACTAAATTTCCTACTTATTTTTGTTAAAAATATATTTTAATCTAAAAGACTTTCCATTGCATTTTAGTACTTATTGAAAATGTTTGAGTGTAAGAAGAAAAAAAATATCTACCTCCTCCTTATTAAAGCTGATACTATTATTGCTGTCACTGTAGTACTTGTTGTTGTTGCTGTTTTTTTTTTGGAGTTTTGTACAAATTGCAGATCACGGTTTTTATGTTGTACATGGAAATTCATGGCTACTGTGGAGCCAAAACAAATAAATAAAAATAAATGCAATTCAAGTACCAACGAAACCATTTAAAAAACCTTTATTTGTTTCGTTGGTTTTTTTCCTTATTCTGTACTGTCCAAAAAAAGATTATTTCGTTTTATAAAACGTATATGAATGTGATGGGATATCCTTTCTTTTTAAATTTTACTGTATAGCTGCTTTTGAAAGCTTAACAAAAGTATCGAATTTGTATTAGTACATCTTATGAATAAAGGTATTTGTTTGTTGATGTTAAGTTACAAACACAGACGGACAGACAGATAGATGGTTGGCTGTAAATACAGAAGACGAGCAGACAGACAAACAGACGGACAGATAGAAAATGTTTTGGCATAGATACTTTAATGTTTAAACCAAAAACAGCTCGTAGGTTTCAATATAAATAAAAAGTAAGAATATCCTAAAAATACCATTTATACTATTTTTAGTACATTTTTTTTGGTATCGTTTTTTTAAGGTTTTTTGTTAAAATGAACTACAAATGATGTGTTGTTTTTGTTTATTTAACTACTGAACAGTCAAACCGAAGCTCTTAGGAGCACAATAATTTACAGTCGACCACCAACAACAACATCCAGTTTAAAACAACAAACAAAATTAAATAAACTGACAGTTTACAAAAGCATGTGTGGCAACTAAATGCATGTTTGTTTTCTGTTTATATTTGTCGTAAAATTACAACATTTATTTCCAACTCCAGCAAAATCAACCGTCCTATTTTGTTTTTGAATGGGAGCTTTTTTTTGGCTCATTTCTTTTTTTTTTTTTTTTTGGGGGGGGGGCCGGTATTAAGGTGTTTTTTGAAATGGTGTGAAATTCTTGAAACAATTTGCAGATTGAATAGCTTTGGATATTTTTTTGTTGACAATGAAATTATGGTTATGGAACAATTAAATTTACTCAAGTTATTACAGGTTGTAAAATAAGAATTGCTTTGCGTAATTATTCCAGTAGCTACTGGAGGATCTGGTTTTACTGCAAAACTTACGTCGTTAATGTCTTAAAAAATAGTTCGTTATATAAACAGACAGTATAGCAGTTTGCGGCAGTCTCCCTCTTCTTCTACACACTTGTCTTTTTGCTTATGCAGGTGCTTCTTGGATATTTTTAAAATTTATTGATAAATTTAATGACTTTTATGCATTTTAATATTAATAAAAAAAAAGTACGACTAAACAAGACATCAACGCCAGTCAGTCAGTCAGTAGCTTCTCTAGACTGCAACTCATTTTAAAAGCATCGAAAAAAAAACATGAACCAAAATTTATGACTTTAATAGAAAGAAGGCCTGCTGGTTTTTTCTTTTATTATCGCTAGACAATCATATTTGGCCAATAAAAGCATCAGTTTCAAATAAAATGACAAACTCATATAAAAATCATCAAGTAAATCTACAGAAAAATAGTCATAAAAATTAGTACAATTCAAACATTAAAATTATTTCGTATATGAACGAAAGACGAAGGAAAAAAAAAGGAAGTCACTATGAAATCAATGAAAGAGGATAATTGAATCCTTTGGTTATTTTATGGGACTCATAAAACTATAAAAATCACATAAATACACTCATATATACCAGCATATAAAAGTGTCGTATTGGAAAGGCACAAATTCTCTCTATAGAGATATGAAAAGACAAACGATTAAGATAAAAATCTTCAAATAATAAAAGCAATAAAAGAAAAAAAGGACATGTATAGACTAGAGAAACAGTAGTATTAATGACTTAGATAAGAAAAATAGAATTTTTTCTTTCCAATAACAATTGATTAAATAAAATTTCTATTGCGCCAAATATTTTTTTTTACTATTTTTAGAGAGAATTTTGGTGAAGTTTTATTTTAATAAATTTTTATCGATTTAATTACAAGTTAGTAAATGCGGCTGATTTATTTAAAAAACTAACCCTAAATAATTTAATCAATAGAGGAAAAAACTCTCTGTAGCATGCATGGTTTTGTTTTTTCGTTATCTGATCATTACAGTAATATAGTAAATTAGTAGAAACGGGAAACTTTGGCTCACTGTCCATTTCGGTCATAACAGACAGATGGACAAACGGACATGGCTCATTCAACTTCCCTATCTATAAGGATCTAGATATATATAAAGGGTGCTTTTTATATAGCGCAACAAGTTTAAATCATAATAAGTCAAGTGACTTAACATAACCCCAAAGCAAATTATCTAATGGAGTTGAATCACACAATCTTGGTGTTCTTCGAATTAGCCGCTCTGAAGCACGATTATGTACGCTATAAAATGGAAGAAGTGCACGATGAGTTTTGACGAGTAGAAAAATTATTTTGATTAAAAATTTCAACAATTTGCACGCGTTGCTCTGGTGTAATTCGATTCATAATGAAATTTCAAAGCAAACTAAACAAATATCAACTATCAGCTGTTAAATGGGTGCTCAAATAAAGCAGTGATGCCAACTCAAAGTTGGGACTCTGTATAAAAACACCATATACTTTATCAGCCCTGATAATGTTAATTCGCTCGCAATAATTTCAATTTAAATGAATACAAAGTTGAAGTGAAAAACTAATTTTTGTAGAGCTTACTTTGACTCAACTTTAAAGTTTAAGGGGCTTTGGGCGATAAAGAAAAAAATTTTGGTTTCAACATTTTGCCTTTTTTTTAAAATTTTCGATATTTTTGCCGAACTTTATTATATTTTATAATTTTGTGCCCTAAATTATTTTTTTCTTATTTAAAGAATAAAGTTCGGAACATTTTTAGTTCGAAAGAATGAAGACATGAGACTGAGACAATATTGCTCATACAACACGTGTGATCTCTAATATCATTGATACTACGACTTATGAGCGAAAATTTAATACGAGAATTTCTGGATATTTTTATAATTTTGCCCATAAAGCCAAGTTTTTGAGTTTTCGTTCGAATAAAATATTTCATACATATAAAAGTTTCAAACTCATTGTGTTGTATTTTTTTTCTATTTGTACAATGAAGCTTCTTTATAGCTCTGCCAAAAATTTATATAGATTTTTATCTATTATTCTTGTAGTTGTTGTACTATTGAATAGAAGTTACACTGACGACTGGGCTGGTGGGAAGGCTATAAAAGTCATGAATTTCCTTATAAACCGTTCAAGATCAGATCATAAACAATATTTCGCTGTTTTACTAAATATGGATTGTTTATTTTATTGTTATTTCTCTCTATACCAGGTTGACATTTACACCATCTGATGGTAATAAGATACATACACATATACTCATACATGCATACATGCATGCATGCATTATGTATTTCTTTCGATTGTTCTCGTATGTTTTATAGTGAGTTATTTATTTAGTACGTATGAGTAAGTTAGCAGTTTACTTCTTAGTGGCTTCTATATTTCAAACAAAAGATGTTCTATTTTTCTGTGTTTTTTTTTTTATTCAGATTTTATGTTGAGTTTTCTTTTTTTATTAAGAAAATTTATAGCGTGAAAATATGTCTTGTTAAGCAGTAGATGCGAACATGAAATATAGGGTAGCGAGTTATCAATCTATAAAATACAATTTTTTTTTATTATTTCTATGATTAGATCTTAAAAAAGTAGGGGAAAATAACACTGTCTGAGAACTACTGATTTTTGGAATCTACAAGATAAATGTGGACAAAGCTGAAAATTTTTGTCAAACTAAAATAATTCTTAATAAATTGATTTCTTTTTTATTTTAGATTTTGGGAAGTAACATATTTTATTTAGTGGGAAAGATTTGTGAACAATTAATTTTCATGTTGATTTGGACAAATGAGTAAAAGTTGAGCAGGGTATTTGGTAAAAGTTGTGGCTTTTAAATGCATGCAAATGTTGTAGTAATAAATTATCAGAATATTTAGATAAAAATTTGTTAAGATCACTGCACATTTTTTTTCAATATGCATGCACTTGCTCTTTTATGATGGTATTGATATTTTTAGTTAAATAGTTCGTTGCAAAAATACGTTGATTCAATGTAAACATACGTTGTTTTGATGCAAATGTTCATTAAAGTTCTATGTAAAATGGCCCATTGCAAGCATTCGCTGTTTTTATTTTTCTTATCGTAACTAATAAATAAAATTATTGATTTAATGTAATTGTACATTATGTCGAAATTAATAAACAATTTATTGAAACAAATGAATTTTTTAATTGAAATTTTGTTTAACTAACCAACACAAAATAAATAATATGATTCTAAAAACTGATTTGAGTCCATTCTAGTTTATACGAGTAAGTATTGAGTTTTTAACAGATTTCTCAGAATCAGTTTTAGGGGAGCTGTATTTCAGACAAAATACAAAAACTTCACCCTCATCGATAATTCAGCAGGCTGAAATGTTTTACAAAAATTTTTGTTTATCATAAAATTCTATTATAAAAATTCTCTCAACACATTAAAACTCTACACTCAACTCTAACGCCAGACATCATTCAAAACTTAAATATGTTTAAGGGTTAATTTCGTTCTCATGCACAATGGGACGGATACTAAAATGTCTCACAAAGCGTAATTTTGTAAAACATAAAAACTAATAATAATATAAATTAAGGAATTCTTTAGCAAAGTAATAATTTGGAATAAAAACAAGTTAGTGAAAATATGGAATAACATAAAGTTAGTTTCAACTAGCAAGGTTTTCCAATATGGATGATATGATTTTTAAGTGACGTTTCGGCCATTTGTAATATGTCATTATCTGTTATTTGTTTTTCATTGTATTCAGTAGTGTTTACAATTTCATCATGGCGAACAACGTTTACAAATTATTCAGTTTTATTATCAAAATAATCGTTCTCCAATTGCAACTTTTCGTGCACTTTTACCATTTTATGATCGTAATAATCGTCCAAGTGTGCTCGCTATTCGTCGAATTGTTAAAAATTTTGGGCTTACATGTACTTTACATAATGTTCAAGTGCCAATAAGACAAAGAACTGCTCAAACATATTGCAAATATTACTACCGTATACAAGTGTTACTTAAGACCGCAATTTGTCGATTCCAAGACGTTCTCAACAATTGGGACTGTCTCAAACCACAACCTGGCGGATATTGAAAAAGGATTTGGGTTTGCATCCGTATAAAATTGTGCTCACTCAAGAATTAAAGCCATTGGACCACCGTCAACGTCGTGAATTTGCTGATTTTGCACACACACCAAATGCAACAATTGAATTATTGCGAGAAAAGTTTGGAGATTCGATTATTTAAAAAAATTGTGATATTGAATGGCCTCCAAGAAGTTGTGATTTAACACCATTAGACTATTTCTTGTGGGGTTATTTGAAGTCATTGGTCTTACGAAATAAACCAGACTCTCTTCAAGCTTTACAAGTCAATATTGAACGTGGCATTCATGACATACAACTTGATTTAGAGGAAAAAGTGCTGGAAAATTGGATTCATCATTTGTTCCTGCAGAAGAAGTCGTGGAGGCCATTTGAATTACGTTTTATTTAGAGCTTAATTGTATCGATTGTACTTCACATTAAATAAAAGTAAGTGAGTGTTTTGTTTTAAGAAATCATATCACTCTTATTGGAAAACCTTTTATTTCGCGGGTAATTTTTTAACTTATTTATAAATTAGATTTGAAAAAAAAATAAACCCCAGAAGATGAAATATCTCTCGATTTTACCTTTTAAAAACTTTATTTTAATTCTGTGTTAATTTTAGATGGTTGTTGTTGTTGTTGTTGTTGTCACAAACTACAAGATTTCCATTTCATTTAGTCATTATTTTATTGGACACTTTAAGCCACCTACGTGCGTAGTGCACAAACACTTTTTAGTGTGTACGTGTGCCTGAGTGTATGAATGAGTGGTGTTGTCTCATAGAAACTATATTGTTAAAAGAGTTGGGTACATGTTGTCATGGTCGATATTACTTACGTCTGATGATTCTTAAGACTGCAATAAAAAGAATTTGCATTAAAATGTAATTTTATTTAGTTTTTATTTTTGTACAATTTTGGACGAAACTGTTAAACATGATCTGTTCACAACAGCAACAGCAACACCAAAAAAAAAAAGAAGAAAATCTTTAAACAGGGACAATTTCAAAAAAAGGTGCACAAACACACTTTCGCACCAATACACATGTGATGAGCATGAAGCTGGAGTAGAGGGATATTGAAAGTGTAGCATTTAAAATTTGTGTGTGTCTGTTTGATTTCTCTTCTGTCTTTGGTGGCAGCATTAACATAATTAGTCAAATACTTTGGCAAGGCAAGGAGCAAAGCAAGGGAGTTAGTTGTCAGGCCCACCACAAGAGTTTGCTGTGAATGTGCCATAAATATATGAGGGGAAATGTTACACAAAAAATGTTGCTGAAAATGTTGGCGCAAAATTGTAGCAGACATAAAAACACTTTGGCGTTTCACAAATTTCTTTTTCTTTTAAAACATTTTATTTGAAGCAAATAAAAAAACAAAGATCAGTGCTTTGGAGTTTCTATGTTTTTTGTTGTATTTTTTTGGCTCAGTTCTTATTTGCAATGTGTTAAATACTGTCGTTACTACTTATAGTTTCTTAAGGAATAGACAAAAAATTAACATAAAAACCAGCAGAGAGTCTTAAACTTTTTGTGATAATTAAAATAATAAACCCTTTTAAAGTTTTCAAGGCTTAGAATATTTTATTCGATTATTTTTTTCGATACAAAACAATAAAAAAAAACGTAAATAATTCATCTTTCAGAAGAATTTGCTTTTGAAATCAGCGCTGAATTAATTCATCGATTCCATCACACACCAGAATAATGTTTTTTTGTCTTTCAGCAAATTATCAAAAAATTTTTTTTTTTTTGATAAAAAAAAAAACACACATACATTACGGATCTTTTTTCATTTTTTTTGGTAAAACAGTTTAAGATTTACTTCATCATTTTCTATTTGAAATTTGTGGTCTACCACATACTAAATTTTAATTTTCCTTCGCCCACACTGTGTCAAATCGTTTTAATTTCTTTTTTATTTATTTTCTATAAAAGATTCTTCATTTGTAGGGCCTTTTTGATAAAGAAATAAGCAGCCTTTCAAACGCCCACTTTTAAAATTTGATTTGCCATTAATTTTCAACAAGAGAAAATATTCTAATGCTTGAAATACTTTTAAAAAAATAAATATCAGACGTTAAAAAAAATTCATATTCCAAAAATAATTTAACTTTAATTAATTTATTACATTGAAAATTGTGTTTCGGTTGGCAGTTTGTTGTCAGTGCAGTTGTCTGTCAGAAGAAAATATGAAAATACTTAAAAGAATAATTACAAGTATTATTACAACATGAATTGGTGAAGTTGAAGTAGGAAATATTCAATTTTAACAAGATTATTTTAGATATTTTCTTAACATGCAACTAAATAGTTGTCATATAAAGAGGGTAGTATCAAAATTACCTACAAATATATTTTTTGAATGTCAACCACATATTTTTTGTGGTTGGAATTTTATGACAAATAATTTGATTTAACTGCTACAATTTTCATCTGAGTTCCAAATGCAAAGTTGGGATTATATTATGTACTACCCTCGTATATTAAATTGAAATGCATTTAAAAGTTGACTTTTAAAACTAATAACGGCTAAGAAAAACTGTCGATTATTTTTATCACTGATACATTATCTCATTTCATTCAATTTTTTCTGTTCTGTATTATTTTTTAGTTGTAGGAGGGAGAGTTGCAAAAAAAAAAACACACAAGCAAATTGACATGCGCGCATGCTTCTCGTTGTACAATAACATTAAATCCAACAACAACAACAACACTAACAACAAAATATGTTTAAGAAAAATATTATTAATTGCATATGAAAATGCAATAAGTAAAAATGTCTGACTTTTGTTACATTCAACTGTAATAACAACAACAACAACAACGAAAACGACAATAACAGCAACAACTGATGTTCATTTCCAACACCGAGTGTTGTTTGTTCAGTCAATGGTGGTGTTGTCTGATAATTTTTATATATTTTATTATTTTGTAGTCGTTGTTTTTTTTTTTTTGAAGCCTTTGACAATATGCAATATGAGTTGATTTTTTATGACCTTCAAATTTAAGTTTTTGTCTTGTTCTTTGCCACCCTACAGTGGGAAGAATGAAATTGTTTCTACATTGATAAAGAGGTTCTCAGAGCAAGAAGCATGTGGTAAAACTATACAATAAAAATGTATATATTATGTTGTTCGAAAGGGTAGGGAACAAAATCTGATTAATTATTTTATACAGTAGAAAAAAAATTACTTGTCAATTAAAATATTCGTGATATTAATTAAAAAAAATTATTTTTCAATGGAAAAATTCGTAATATTAATTAAAAACTTGGTTATGAATGAAAATTTTGTACCCAAAATAAATACATATTAATTAAAATTTTAATAACAACATTTTCTATATTCAATTAAAAAGTTTATTGGTTTTCAACCAATCGCGTTTTTTATAGAATAAGTGGAAATTTAAATGACTCAAGGTATGAATATAGTCACTTCCCAATTTCAATTACCTTTCATCTCAAAGCATTCCTTAATCTGTGCCTTGTTTGATTTTAAGTCCGATACATCAACTTATACTACCTATTATATGGATTATAAAAATGCTGACATTAGGTCTATTGAAGGACATATACTTTCAACTAAATTCTCGCAACTGTATTCAACTAATGATACGAATGAGCAACTATCTTTTTTTAATTCTTTACTTGGTAGTCTCACAAAATTGTGTACCATTAAAAATGACACGGCCTACTATCTTTAATAAACCCTTAACTTTTTCTAACGAAATTAATTACCTCATATCGCTGCCGTGGATTGCTCTGCGGAATTATCGTAATCGTACTAAACACGAAATAAGGAAACTGAAGAGAAGTAACAGTATGCGTTTTTTTGACACATGTAATAGTAGACAAATGTGGAATAGGTTACGTAATTCTGGTGCTGTTTCAAATGTGAACTCAATGACAGCTGTTGATTCCAATGATGTTAATAGTCATTTCATTAGTAATCAGCTAACGGCAGACGAAGTCTCATCAGGTTACAATCATTTTATTAACACTGTCAGTGACTTTTCCTTTTACCATGTTACTGAAACTGACCTTACTCTTGCATTGCACAAAATCACCTCTACTTCTGTTGGGGCTGATAACATTTCTATTACGCTTTTAAAGATCGCTTTTCCTTACTTAAGTAGGCACATACTGCATTTTGTTAATAGCATACTAACTACCTCGATATTTCCAGAAGATAGCACGTATTATTCCTATTCTTAAGAAAGTTGGTAACTTTACTATAGACAACCTGAGACCTATTAGCATTTTGCCTGTGCTGTCAGAAGTAGTGGAAAACTTATTGAAGGATCAAATTGTTAAATGGATTCAAGATAACAGACTGATTAGCTCGAGCCAATATGGTTTTCGTGGTGGTCATAGCACCAGTTTTATCCTTACTGACTTGGTAGAATCTATCAGGAATAACTTTAATCATGGTTGCTCAAGTGTTTTAGTCTCGATAGACCAGTCAAAGGCATTTGACATGGTTAACCATTCCCTACTGATCAATAAATTAAATAGTTATTTTAGGTTCTCTACTTCGGCGTGCCTTTTGCTTTGCACATATTTAACTGGGCGTAAGTAGTTTGTATCTATCAATGGCGCGACTTCGAACATTGAAAATGTTAGATCGGGGGTCCCACAGGGCTCAGTGATTGGTCCTATTCTGTTCACACTTTATTTGAATGATTTATTTCAGTGCTTAAGTTTTAAAAACTGTAAATCCTTTGTATTTGCAGATGACATTCAACTACTGTGGTCCTGTGACTCCCCCACTTCCGGCTCTGACGCTGATAGTATCAACCGCGAACAATTGGATGAGTTCAAACTTTCTTCATGTAAACCCTAGTAAGACTATGGCAATGTATTTTAGATCTAGTAGGAGTGATACAGCATTTTCAAATTTCAACCTTAGAATATGTGACTCTGAAGTAGCTATTGTTAGCCAAATGAGGTGTCTTGGAATAATACTTGATGAAAAATTGTCTTTTGAACCGCACATTGATAATATCTGCTCTAAAGTTTGTTTAAACCTACGAAGGTTACATCACTTAAATTTGACATTACCTTTGTTAAAAAATCTGTGGCTCACGCCTTACTGATAAAAGTGTATTCTGGCTGTAATGCTGGTAATAAAATGAAAATAAAATACATTGTGCACAAGGTTGTCCGATTACTCTATGGACTTGGATTTAGAGATCATGTTTCGCATCATTTAAAAAATTATCTTAAAATTCATTTCGAGGATTTCGTTAAATTTCGATTAATAATTTATATTTACAGAATCATAAAATTGTTGAGGCGCTGATGTGTGATAAGTTTACTCTCCATAGTGGAGACATTATACTAGTAATACGAATGAAATTGGCCAATAGGCTATATGTATTGCAAATGAATAAGTAAATAAATAAATAAATAAATAAATAAATAAATAAATAAAAATCTGCAATAGTTGAAATATGTTTAATAAAAGAAAAAAATAATCTGAAATTTATAAAAAAAATGCAATTAATTTTCTTCAAACACTATCGCTCTAGTTTTGAAAACGTTAGGATTTTCTTACATGAAAACTTTAATGAATTTATTAAGACAAAATTGGAATGCAGATTTTTTTTCTGTTAAATTATGTTATCCTAATTTTTAAAAATTTTATTTATTTGTAGCGGGTTAGCAATATCTAAATGCATTTCGTTGGTTGCTATACCAACTCATCAGTAGAAGTTTAGCATTTATGTTTGAAAAGTTGGTGTAGCAACCAACGCAATGCATTTAGATATTGCTAACCCGCAACAAATAAATACAATTTTTAAAAACATAAATTCTTCAATATGTGCTCAAATAAATGTCAAATTATGTTATAATGATGTTAAAATAAATTTAAGCTCCAATTAAAATAAACATTAGTTCAATTAAAATTTTAATTAGTTATTCAAAATTGTCTGATTAAACAATTAATTGAAAATTTTTTTTTGTATATTTCCTTTTTTTGTATATTTCTTTTAAACTATTTTGAAAATGGAAAATGGTTTTAATATCAATTAAATTTTAGTGTGGACCTGATTTTCACTATAGCAGGATGCAGTATTTTTTAAATAATTTCTGCGCACTTTGAATTTTAAACAAAGCTGTTTTTCACACAATTTCTATACATCTACAATTGGTTCGTTCTGGCAAATTCTTCTTAGTAATTTTCTTTAGCTCTTTAAACAGTCGCTGTAACCGCAATAAAATTTAATTTTTCTTTAACAAAATATATTTTATGTTGCGCTTCAATTTTTGTGTTGTTCTCTTGCAGATTTTAAACAGGAGATAATAATTATTTCAATATGTTTTTTGCCAGTGACGGCAAACTATAAGAAGTGAAACAAATAAATGAATGCCAATGTTAATGCCATCATTCTTTGAATTTCAGAATGTATGTTTAGTACACTTTCAGTTCAGCTCAGCTCAGCTCAGTTTTGGTTGGTATCGTGTTATAAATTCGTTAAAGAATTAAATGGGAATGAATTAAAAAAAAAAAAATGAAAACAACACAACTGAACTGAACTAAAACGAAAAACAAAAATAAAAATAAAAAAACGACAAAAATATTTATAAATAAATAAAAAAAGGGCATCTCATAATACTCAGATATTGAATGATACGGAAAGTTAAATTGAATTTCTAAGAATTTTATTAAAAATGATTCGTTTTTCTTTGTGCATATTATGGAGCACATACTATATGCACCACATGCATAAATAAATTTTCGTTTCTTATTTCTTTCTTACACTCACTCATCTGGTGCTTTTCAATACATCAATTTATGATTTCAGTTAAAGTTGCATTTCAGTTACACTTCGCCATAAAAAATGTAAACATAATTAAATTATTAATTAAGCAAAGAACCGTTAATAAAAATGGCATTAATTAATATTCGTTTATATTGAAAAAAAAAAAAACTTTTTCAAAAGGTTTTTTATAATTTTTTTCGGCAATAACTTTTACAAATTCGTTTTCTCTCAACAAAAAAAAAAAAAAAAAAATCATGTTTAAATTCTAACTTCTATTAAATGCTGTCATGTGTATCACTATGGTAAATTTTACCTTTATAGTGCGTATCAAATATCACACTTGATGCTTTATTTTGCTGTTGTTGCTTTTGTTGTTATTCTCTATTCTATTTAGTAGTCTATGATTTTTAGACATCTTCCACATGACTATTTCATCAATGCCTTTTCAAGCGTTTATGTTTATAACGTCTCATATTGCCAACATTCAACGGTAGGCAAAGAGACGTACAGACGGACGGACGGACGGACAGACAAACAGACAGACAGACAGCCAGCCAAACAAGTTAAATAGTCAGTAAAATAGATAGATTCTATTACGCTGAACATTTAGTGAAGTATACTACTAGTGAACAAACAACAAGCGATATGTAATATTTTTTGTTGTTGTTGCTTTTGTTGTTGTTTTATTCATTTGTCTATTGTAAAAATCAACCATTCGTATAATTGTCGATGCGTTAAGGTAATTGTACACCTTGCCATAAAGACAAATAAATACCTTTATATCGCTGTAGCTGTAACGCTGTAGATTACATTTGCTATAACTTTCAAACCCCTTTTTGTAACTCCTTCTATTTCTTTAACGCCTTCTTAAAGCCACACACGCACACACACCCGCACGCACAACCACCAGTTAAATTTAAAAATGTTCTATACATATTCATATATCTAATGTTAAAGCAATAGATAAATAGATACAATTTTCTAATCATGATGTTGTTCATCATTATCGCCCAGCATGAGTTTAATGCTGTTGCTGCTGCTGTTTATTTGTTATTTTTGTTGTTGAAAATCTTATTGAATAGTAAATATTAGTAATTGTATCACTTTAAGGTGTTTCTTTTTCTTTTATAATTCTTTTATTTTATCCTTCTTTTTCTATTGTTTAATCGTTTGTTTTGTAATTGAAGACGAGGAAGTTTAATATGGATTTAATATTATTGTGGTTAATGCGCTGATTTGCTAGATTTAATTTCAGTTTTACGACGAATAGTTTTATTGTTAAAACTATTGCCATTAATTGCTATTATCTGTTTTATTTGTTGTTACTTGGAGATTAGTAGCGTTTCTTTGAACTGTAAGTACATTTTTTTCTTATAATCGTGTGTCATAAACCTTGAAAAGAAAATTATAGTTGAGAAACTCTTAAAGGAGAATTTCAAAGGATTTTACTCAAAATTTTGAAAAATATTTTTGTCGCTAAATTTCTTTCTGTAAATTGTTTTAAAATATAACCTTTTTTTTAAGACTTATACTTTCATCTTTACACTGTAAAAAAAGACATGTACAAAGTTAAGTAAAAAATTTCCTCAAAATATATAAAAAAAAATTCCCAAAATTAACTAAAATTTTATTAAAATTTAGAAAAATTTATTTAAATAAAAAATTCCAAAATTTCATGTCTTTAAATAAATTCAAAATTTTTCTTAACACATATTGGATAATTTTGCAGCATATAAAGAAACAAATTTTATAATTTTTTTTTTTTTGTTCATGACTTACAAGTTTTAATTGTTTTCTTTTCTACATACAAAATGGCACTTTGGTGAAAGTTTCACGTATAAAATGTCTTGCCAACCCTGCAATAATGCAGCTTGTTATTTCACTAGAACAAAACACAACTTATGAAAAAGTGGAACGCCCTGTTTTTAACAGCTGACAGCTAAGTTTTACAGGGAACTATCAACACTTTCGACTTTTACGGGGCATAAAGTGCAATGCCTTGCACCAGTAGTGAGGGCAATTCTTTTAGAATCAAACACACTGCCCTTTTAGAGAGCAAATCATTTTTAAGAAACGAACACCAAAGTACATTTTCTGCACGGAGATGTACCATTTTTTTTTTGTAGAAAAGAAAACGCCATAAGAAATTAACGAAATTTTAGTTCTTATGTATAGGTAAGGTAGTGGTAAGGTAGTGGTATGGTGTACAAGTGAGAGTGATGATAACCTTTGAAACAGAAGGACCCTGGTATAAAAAAAATATGTTTCTTCACCCTTATCCATACAGAAAAATATTCACCAACAAAGAAAAACCTAACAGACATATTCCAGCGCCCTTTTGACATAAAAAGAAAAATATCAGCGTACTTACATGGGTCCCATATAATTAAGCCATATTCTAGGATGGGTCTTACCAGAGAAGTATATATAATTGCTTAGTTATATACGGGTCATCAAATTCTCTAGCCCAATGTTTTATAAATCCTAAAACAGCACGAGCTTTTCTTGCAGTTGAAGACAAATGTAAAATTCAATTTGGGATCAAGTAAAATTCCAAGATCTAAGATAGCATCCATTTTGTTCAGCATATGACCTTTTAAAACATAGTCCACATTAATGTGGGTTCTACGATAGAAACACATATAGTTACACTTTTTATAATTTAATTGCATAAGGTTAACATTGCACCAAGCAGTAAAAGCATCAAGGTCATATTGTAATGTTGATGATGATCAGCATGTTGATTAAACGTTAAAAATATTTTGACGTCATTAGCGTACATAAGAATATTAGAATATTTTAAAGTATTTGGCAGGTCATTAATAAACAGAGAAAACAAAACTGGTCCAAGATGACTTCCTTGCGGCACCGCAGATATAACATCAATTGGTTTAGGCAGTCGCTTCTTGAAAAGAACTTTTTGCCTTCTATTAGTCAAATACGAAAAAATCCAATTTAAGCTGTTGTGAATAAATTCCATCACATCAAGTTTTTTTATAAGAAGTTTGTGATTGACCTTGTCAAAAGCTTTGCTGAAGTCGGTGTATATAACATCAGTTTGTTTTTGTTGAACAAATCCCCTATTTACTAACGTGGTTAAATGCAGGAGATTTGTCAGTGTTGAGCAACCTCTTTTAAAACCGTGCTGAATCGGAGATAGAATTGATGAAACTTGATGGCAAAGATGATCAGTAATTATTTTCTCAAATAATTTTGGTATTGTGCTAAGCTTTGCAATTGCGTTGTAGTTTTCAATATTATTTTTACATCCAGAATTAAATAGTGGAATAATAAATGATTCCTTCCACAATGTAGGAAAATAACCAAATTTGATTGAAAAGTTGAATAATTTTGTCAAGGGCTTTGAAAAAGCTTCTGCACAATTTAATAGTAATGAGTTCGGAGTCCCGTCAGGACCATATTTATATGAAAATTTCAGCTTTTTCAAACTTTTAAAAACAGTTACTTCATCAAAAGATGGTATTGATATACCGGTTGTTGCTCATATCAATATTTTGAAATGTTAGAAAATCTTTTACAACTGTTTTCACTAATTTAAACAAAAACCATTTGAGAATTACAAAAGAATAGGAAAGCAAATTTCGCTATTTAAGAAAGTATTTATTCGTTACATTTAACCTAGACAATTATACGAGGCTATCAAATCATATTCGAGAATTATTAATTCGTTATTAAAAATAATAAGACTTAAGTGCAACAAATCATTGATTTCAAGTATAAATTTTTTATAAAAAATACTAAGTTTTCTTAGTGATTTCTATCAGGAAACCGGCATTTAAATTTTAATATTTTTAAATATTCGAATAATATTTAAAAAAATCCCAAAGACAAACTCCGACTCCTCCAACAATAAAACGAAAATCGGCAATAATTTCCTTTAACATTTTTTTCAAAAAAAAAAAAAAAAAAACTGATAATAAGAAGTTTGTAAGTTGAATGGGATTCTGTCGCACCAGGAACAATCCCTTTTGCCAACAATCATAATCCTTTGACAATAGAACATCAAAATATATCTTAAACGTACATCCAACCCTCTTTCAATAATTCTGCTTATTAAGAGATGAGATATTACAAACAAAAAAGGATGTTGTGCTGATGAAACACTACCTACCAAAACGTTTAATGTGACATTGTTGCAAAAATGCAAAAAAAAAAACAGATATCAAAAGATTGAGAGTAAGAAAAAAACACAAAAAATTGGTATAAAAGGAAAAAAATTCCCTCAAGATTAAGGTTTACCAAAGGAATTACATGGTATCTAAATACACAACGCGCTTTATTCTTGAAATTTAGTCAAGTAGAAGGAAATTGGTTTATTTTGCTCGATTAACTTAATATTTAACATTAACACTTGTCAGGCAGTAAGCAACGACACCGGTAACAGGAGATTTGTAATAAATCAAAGGATACAACAAAAGTCAGGTCAATGCACTTTTGCGTATACGTTTGCTCCACATGATTTTCAAATTAAGAACAAAAAACCTGACCTTTAACAATATTTCAAAAGCTTTCTTCTTTTAGCCAAATACAAACATTTTTAGAATTTTTTCTTTAACCGTGGGATAATAATTTGTTCAATAATGAAAATCAATTGATGTCACCAAACCGATCAATACGCCACAATCAGGCTGAGATTTTGTAAAAATTTGTTTCATTTTCTCTTTATCTTTATTTTTTTTTTTTTTTTGTAGTTTGTTTTTGAACGACACAATTTAAGTTATTTTTCTGTTTTGCTGTTGCATTTCAACAAATAATTGGCAAATAAACATAAAAATCAAAGCTTTTGGCAACTTTTAACATCTGGTACAGAAAATTGTTGGCCAAAACGATAAAGCTTGAATGTGTATAGTGTGAGAGAGAGTAAGAGAGAGAAGGGCAAGTAGAAATCAACAAAATATTTTGTTTAAACAAGTGATCATGTTAAGCAAAGCTTGAACAATTTATTTATTTGATGTTACCGTCGTTCCAATACTTTGGAAAAAAATAATAAGGATTCACTTTGATAGTGTTTTGTTTGTGTTGTTTTTGATCTTTAACCGCCACCAATCGAATCTCGGTAAAAGGCAATCTACTGGTGATAAAATTATTGGAATTACATAGTTTATTTTTACACAAAATATTTGTAGCAGAGGTAGTCACTTTCAAAGGGAAACAAATTATATTAAAAAAAATTATTACAAGAAGTGCAATAAAGAGTTGCTTACAGACTGGCTGGTGGTCCTTCGAACCGCTCGAGCACAATTTCAGCTGGTTCACTCCCATCATGATTCAGTTCAGCTGCCTTTTTCTCACCTGACTTAAAACTTTATTAAGAAATTTGGCCGCCTAAGAAGCAGGCCTTTGTGTTAACATTTTATTATGATTGTTCCAGCCTGTGAATGCCCCTTGTTTTATCGGCAGTTTGATTGTTGACTTAAAAACACCAGCAGTAACAACACAAAACCAACATGTTAAAAATCACTTTACTCAAATCGCCAATGTAATTAAAGCGTTTTTCTTAACCATTTCGCTGTCTTCTTTGTGGCACAGATTTAATACTTCTGCCAACCATTGCTGCTGCAGTAGAATGCAAAAAATGTCGTCAAATGTATTAAAAGATGAGAAATAAACAGAGAAAGAAGCAAAAAAAAAATAAAACACCAAATGATCCTCGATATGGACACGTTTATATTCCTGGCTTTTTACCAGAAATCATTATGTTTAAATCCCTTTGAGGATCATTATTGGTTCTCACAATGGTTTGTCAATAATTGAGCCACTTCCATTTAAAATCTGGAAGTCAATGTTAATGTTGTTTTACTGACGACGGCTCTAGTGTTTTTTTTTTTGCTTTTATATATCTTTCTTTTGTTTTTGTTAATTTTCCTTGTCATTCATTATCAATTATGACAAATCTTTGCGCATGCTTGCATTTTTTAAATGATTTTTTCCTGATGTTTTATTGAAGTTTATTGTCGTATTATGTTTCTTCCTCTTAGTGTTGTTGTCTTTGCTTTTTCTACAGTAGTCTTTAATTATTGGCTTTTCATACAAACTTGAGTTTGTTCACATGTGAAGTGTTGACAATCTATGGCTGATTTTCTATGAAACGGTTTACACTAGTGTAGTGTGTCGCAGTCTGAAATAATTCTGGCCAAGCAAGAAGATTTTAAAGCAACGACAGCAGATATCTAAAGAAACGGATGAACAAGAAGTGCTAAATAACAAAAAAAGGTGAGTTCTTGGAAGAAAGCTGACTCCTTAATAGAAAGATGATGGGTTCTAGGACGAAAGGACAACAATTGGTGAAACCTATTAGGCAGCATATCGGTTCATATGCTTCACAAAGTTGGTCTGCCTGTGGCGGACTATTGCGGAAGCGCACATCAAATAGCCCATGGAAAGAAGAGATAGACAGACACACGAAAATGCGGACTGGGGAAGAAATTTTTTTGAAAATTTTTGAAATCGTTGAACAGGAGTAAATTAAGGAAAAGCATTAAAATAATTAAAAAAAAATCATACAAAGTCATTTTATTAACCTAATTACTTTGCCAATGATTCCACTAACCGACGAAGGAGGGCGCTGCGATATACATAACCTGGGAACTGTTTCAGAGTCGCTGCCGGAACAGTTTTTAGTGGCCATTCCTATGCCATAATCACACATCACAGTTCCACAACAACAATTAACACAATACCTCACCCTGACCAGGGCTCGCACCCAAGTCCTAAATCATAGTTTGCTTTGTAGTCAACGTGCTAACCGCTTCAGGAAACAACCAAACAACCTTTATCATGTTTTGAAGCCCCTTCTCCAGTTCTCATCTGGATCACTGTGTTTTGAACACTTTGTCAGGATTGCAATTAAGATAAAGACGTTTTTTATCATTCCAGACAAGAAAGTAATTTTGCCCAAACACCAAGCTTTTTGGCAAAACTCTTGCTTTGTGTTCGTTTTATTTTTCCACTCAAAATTTTCCAAACATGATCCGATCATAAGATCTGTAGGTAAATCTCTTCTTTGCCAGTATGAACAACTTTTCTTGCAATGATTCAATGCCTCAATGATACACGCCTCTTAAACCAGCAATACGAGTCTATGGGTACCCCATGCATTTGTTGGCAAAATTCTTTCTTCTTTTTTTTTATTTATTTATTATTTCCCCCCTCTTTGCTATAAAGAGGTAAAATTGTTTTAATTGTGGTAATTACATCATAGTTTTTCTTTCATTATTTCTGTTTTTATTTTATAATTGTTCCCAATCCAAGCCAGAGTGTGGGTAGTTGTTTAATGGTGGCCATTGAACGTTTACGAAGAAGAATTGCAAAGAAATGTCACTTAAAAGGGTAGCAGAAAAAAAAGGTTGGCTGTTTATATGGATCGGCGGCAAACAAGAGATTTTAGAAATCGGCAGATTTAAAGATTTTTTTTATTCGAAAGCTTTATATTCAGCATCAATAGTAATAACATTTTTATAGTGTCATCATTGAGGACACCACTTTTATTTCGGTTTTAAGGTCTCGCCTAAACTTTAGCAAGAATATCTGGCACATTTTAGCCTCCTCTAGTATCGAATGAGTTCGGAAGTTGTTATTGCTGACAATTTTTTGTTTTTTTTTTTTTTAACTTAATTTGCGGTGCGGCCGTGGCTGATAGGTCGCAATGGTTGCCTAGTAGTCTGGAGGTGGTCGGTTCGATACCGGCCAGAGATCCTGGGTGTTTTCTGTAGAAAAGCTAATCGTTTTGCGAGTTGTGTTTGTTTAAAATAAAAATAATCAATGAATGATTATTCCAATTTAAAAAATGTGTTTATTTTTCTCCACATAATTACGAAAGGTTTTTCAAAACAACATTTTTAAACT
Source organism: Lypha dubia (assembly GCA_947311025.1). Taxonomy (NCBI): domain Eukaryota; kingdom Metazoa; phylum Arthropoda; class Insecta; order Diptera; family Tachinidae; genus Lypha; species Lypha dubia. Next base: position 2,184,425 of record OX371262.1, on the reverse strand, counting down.
ATTTTGTTCCAAATATATAATTTCGCTTTTTCCTTGCTGTTGCACTTCCTAATCAAATGGAAATTCCAATTTCATCTTATCACAAAAAAGAAAAAAAAACTGTCTGCCTCTTGCTTTATTTCCCTGATTGACACTTGGCAAATGTTTAAAGCTTGAACTCAAAAGATCAAATTAAAGAGACAACACAAAAAACCTTAACTTAAACACTTTGAATGACTGACATTTGATTATTGGCTTCCACCAATTCATCTGCAGAGATACAAGCAAGACACATGTTGAGGGTTAAATACCAACCAATATATGCCCCAGTATCAAGACAACAAACAATTTTTATTGTTGCGAAAATGCTTTGTGCAACGAAGAACGATCATTAAGTTGGCGTGCTGATTCAAAGAACTTCTGCCACAGCAGCCATTTAATAGGGGAAAGAGTAGCTTTTTAAAAACTGCTCCTGCTGCTGTTGTTGCCAGCCGCAGTTGCCGAAGTTTAAGTTAAAATTAAATGAAATTGAAGCCACACACTTTTGCATCAAACAGAAATATAAAATGCAAGCAAAAATTATTTTTCAAGTCATTTAAATATATTTATTTCTTTTAGATTTGCAAAAATTTAATATATTGGCGGCTGAATTTAAACTGATCGTAAAATTTTGCCAGAGATTCCCAAAAAAAAAACTAACAGCTGCATACAATAATAATAATAATTCAAGGTATTTCTTTTGGCTTTTTGCTTATCTGTTGAGCGATATTAGCGATACTCTGATTTTTCTTGAATTATTTTCCAACATTGTTTTGGAATGACGTTTTCAAGCCAATTCAATTTGTATCACATCTTTGGGTTGATGTTCGTCCGTCTATGGTTACTTGCATATTTGGCAAGCAGTTATTAAACCAATTTTTTTTGTTGCTGTTTTTGTTTCATATATAGTTGAATATGCCATGTTTAACTACCAACCAGCCAGCCATAAGTTGGAGATCGATGGCTGAAGACTTTTAACAGCCAACAAAATACTGTTTGCTGGCTTGTCTTTCAATCTGTCTATCCATAAACAGCAGATCGTGTACTGTCTTGGTTGTCAGTTGCCATTACTTTTGGATTTTCACATCACTTGCTTCCAGACAACAAGTTTTAGTTTAGTTTCAAACAAATGGTCATTGTCATATCACAAGCTTATTTTTTTTTGTTGGTAGGAAACCATACGAATTTTTATTTTAAAGTTTCGATTTTGGAGCATTTTTTGTTAATAATATTTTTTTCTGTTTTTGTTTAGTTGTTGTTTAAAATATAAGTTTTCTTAAGTTTAACTGGTTGATTGACATTTTGTGGGGAGAGCAAAATACCAAACCACGCCTACTTTCCATATACATAGTTTTTTTTCTTAAGCTAAAAAGGGTGTAACTTTGAATGGAAATCAAAGAAGGATGAAACAAACTTCCAATGCATTCAATAATTAATGTCTATTTTTTTTTGTTTTTGATGGAATGAAATGGATTTTCAAAAATTTTGTGATTTTTTTTTGTGCGAATTTGATTTTGTTGGCTTTAGAAGCCTAGTCAATGCCACTCAGTGATCTGAGCCCTTAATACAGTGCTAAGAAAAATTTGGAAATGTAAAAACGAAAATCTAAAGTGATCCTTAGAATTCATTAGACATGATCTGTCATCCAAGGAAGAAACTAAAATTAACATCAATCGAATTATCAACTCACATAGCAGAACAGATCAACGTTGTTGTTAGAAGTCGCCAGTCTTAAATTATTTTTGAAATTTTAAAATTTTCTTGTCCCAGATAGATAGATAAGTGGATAGATCTGGTCCAAGGACCGGCACTGTGACACCTATTGGATCATTTGCGCCATGGATCTCTAAATTAAACCAAGCTCTGAATGACTCTCCTTATAAAAGTCAGCACAGAGCTTGGAGAAGCCCGCCTAATATCATCCGAACACAAAAATTCAGAAAGAAAAACATGCCTTCTATTATTACATAAGACTACATTCACAGAGAATGTGTGCCGTTTTCTCATCTTCTTCTAGGCAAAAACGGCACAAGGGTGAGCAAACTAGGTTACTCTTCCAAAGATGGTAGTTCAGTCCAAAGTGACCGTAGAGGAAACCAGTAACTAGCCGTAAGTCGTTCCTGTTGAAATTCAGGATGCCACTGTATGAAAATGTCTGTAACAATGATTTGGCCTGCCTTAGACCGGGAGCAGCCACCCAAATTTTCTTAGCGGTTGACATGTCGTTCTCTCTGATTAGAGAAGTTACAGTCGACCAATTTACGCCACAAAAGGGCTCTGGGCCTATAAGAGGAGCGGCACAGGCCGTCTTGGCCAATTCATCCGCTACCTCGTTACCCGGGTGACCGCTATGGCCAGGTATCCAGTAAATGGAAACCGTGTTCCGTGTCGAAAGCTTTTGTAGTGAGTCAAGGCACTCTAAAGCAAGCTTAGAACGGAATTCCCATGAAACTAGGGACTTAAGGGCTGCCTGACTATCGGAAAAGATAGCTATATGCAATAGGGTGGGTCAATTTGTTCGGGACCGAAAAACATGACAAAGCGTATAGCAAGGTCGTAATCTACGGAAAATTCTAAGAACTTTTCCCAAAGAAACCATGGTTCTAAAATCAAAATCGAGCTTCCGGTTTTTTAAGCGAAAATATGGTGCTCAGGACATCCGAAAATAATGCTATTTTTTTGGAAATATTCATTGCAATTCATTGCAATTGGTGAATAGTTGTACCTGTAACGCTGGAAGAGGGCTTATTTTAAAGGAAATTTTCTCAGCTTTCTATATCTGTCCTCATTTATAGAAAATTATTTACCCAAATAATGGTTTTGGAGGTTTATGTTAAAATAACAATAGTCCTGAGCACCAAATTTTCTCTTAAAAAACCGGAAGCTCGATTTTGATTTTAGAACCATGGTTTCTTTGGGAAAAGTTCTTAGAATTTCCCGTAGATTACGATTTTGCTATACGCTTAGTAGGCAAAAAAATTGACCCACCCTAATATGCACGCCTTTAATGCCTCTGCTCAAATTAATATGAACACATTTGGTGATTGCCTGTATTTCCGCCTGAAATACCGTGGGCCATTTACCCATGGGCACTGAGATTTTCACGTTGGGTCCACAGACTCCAACGCCTACTCCATCTAAAGTTTTGGATCCATCCGTATACCAACATAAACTTCTGGAATTCACAAAGGGACCATTACCCTCCCACGTGGCCCTAAGCGGAATTGTGACATTAAATCTTCTGTTGAATCTTAGTTCACAGATTATCCTGTCGCTAGGCATCCCTAACAGCTTTCTTGTCTTAAGTATTCCCAAATAAATTTTTAAACAATTAAAACATTTAGAATAAAATACTAAAATTTAAAATTTCTATTCTGGAGTAGTGGCGACATTAACCTTCATTTTACCGCTGAAATGAAAATGTTTCCACTCGAGCTCAACATTTTATGATATTTTACAGCTCTGGTTTTATTTTAATTATTTCCTCTCTAATAATTTCGATATATTTTCAATTTCACCTTCAAACTCTTTGAAATAATACTGGTAATTAAAATCCCGATATTTTTTTAGTCTGCATCTTTGATTGTTCTGTTACTAATAAACGAGTTGTGTTGTATTGATATCGATTCTAAATTTCATTTAAATTATCGCCAAGTGAAACAGAAAAGCTAAGGGAAAGAGTCTAAAAGCGATAAAAAGAAGCAAAAAAAAAAAAGAAATAAATATATATTTGCGGCTTTTGAACAAAGTGTTTAAATGTTGATTGTTGTGATTGTTTTGAGTATTTATTTGTTGATTTTTTTTTTATGTACAACTCAAAACGTTTGCAGAATTTTTAATTGTCGGCGTTAAATGATCAACAAATAAAACAAGCACAGCAAACAACAACAACAACAACAGCAACAAACAACAAATGGGGAGCTAATATACTACTAAATACATTGTTATTAACCAATTTTACAAGCAAAACATTTTACACAAAATCGATTAAATATACCCGGACGAATGTTGTAGAATTAGCAAAACGACGACCAAAGCCAACACAATTTGGAATATTTAATCATGGGAACTAATAAAACGACGATCGCTTTTACTTATTGAAAAAATAGCTTTTTGTCGAACAGAAAACCTTGAACTTGTTTGAAATAAATGTGGCATAAAATTCAAATTAATGTCATTCTTGATGTGAAAAAAAATAAAACTCTTTAATAATTCAAGCATTTGCAGTTGCCTTTCTACCCTTATTAAGGAAATTAACTTGAGCCTTATGTATGTATGCATGCATGCGCGTACATGCACATATGGCTGCTAAATACTTTATTAAATCGATCTGTTACAATTAATAAAACTTTCAATAAATCTGCACATGAAAGCACAGGCAAACAAACAAAATCCAATAACCAGCCAACATTAGCAGGCAACAAAACTTTAGAAACAAAAAAAAAAAAAAAAAACAGAGTCCCAGCCACCGTAACAACGGCAGCTTTAAAGGGGAGAAAAGCACAAAAAAAAAACGCCAAACAACAAAAAGCTACTACTGCCTCATAAATTCAGACACAAACAATCGATCAATCATGCTGTAGAAGTTTGACATGCCAGCAGCCGCTTTTAAGAAAATAAAAAGAAGCAGAACTTAAAGGAATATTTGCCTAAGCTCTAATATGCATATCTGCTCATTATTTACCAGAGCTGTACGGATAAGTGATGTGAATAATCGTGAACATCAGCACCTAGATTGGTAATCGATTAATTCGTAAAAGAAAATTATTAGAAATTTAAAAAATTTTCGTATCGAAATGAATAATGTATTTAATAAACTTTTTAAAGACATTTTTCTTAAACAGCAGCGCCCCCTACCGGTTCCATAAGAAACACATAAAATTTTTTTCTTAATCTCTTAGTCAAAGCCAACTCCAGAATCTTAATCTGGGCAAATAAATTTAAATTAAATCGGTGGCCAAATAAATGTCCATCCAGGCTCATGTGTAAACTATACTCTATATAAAGGATAAACTCATTTCAGACGAAGTGTGTCGCGAAAAAAACACGAAACCAGTTCTATGAAACACTGAAAGCAATAAATATTCGATCGTGTGTAACACTGTACGATCGCATATCTTGATCTAGACTACCTACAAACATGATGAACAACGAACACTAAGTCCATTATTTACTAATCGATTTTTATAATTCTTTTTTGTTTGATTGGATTTGAATGCAGTTTTGTCCTAAATTTTTTTTTTTTTTTTTTTTTGGAAAATCGGGGGTTAAGTTTCCACATCTCTCCCTTAGACATTAATTATCGCACAGTTCCTACATTTATGTTTCAATTTTTTTTAATTTTTTTTTTTTTTAATTAGGACCAGCACTCATGGGATGACCCCTACGTATGCAGTGGCGGAACTCAGGGAGAGGGATAGAGTAGAGAAGATAGATTTTGAAAATTTAGAAAGCTTAACTTAACGCTGCTTTGCGCGTTATGTTATATTTTTTATAGCATTGTTGAGGCGCCTCCGGTGTTAAATAGACGCATTAACTTTGTTAAGCTGTATTAGCAGGCATTTTATTAATTGTTTTACCGATAACCGACGAAGGAGGGCGCTGTTGTGTACATTAGCTTGGAACACCATCAATCGCTGTCGGAACAGTTTTTTAGTGACCAGTGCTATGCCTTCATCACTTAAATAGTCCGACAGCAATTAATACAATGTCTCAATAATGTACATTAGAGAAATTAATGATGTTGAGATTGACTTGTTCTGGCCAGGGTTTGAACCCAGGCCTCAAGTCTTTGTTTCCTTAGTAGTCAACGCGCTAACCACTTCAGCCAACACCACCCTCAAAAAAAAATTCAAATCAAATTTCAAAATCCATTACTTGTTTGAACAAGTAAGATTGCAGCTTGTTCCAATAAATATCGGGGGAAGTTGCCCCTTCCCCCAAAAAAATATATATTGATTGTACCCTAATTCTTCAATTTATAAACGAATTTTTAAAAATGTTTTTTTTTTTTTGTTTGCTTGAAGGGCATTGTTTCAATTTGGTTTTAAAAACTTTTTATGAAAATTGGGGGAAAGTGTGTTCCCCTAATATATTAATGTTCGAATAACTCTTCTATTTATGGAGCTAATTTGCATGCAGTGTGGTCCTATAAATTTTTTTGGGACAACGGGGTAAGCTGTTCCCTCTCTTAAAATCTTGATTATCCTGTAAATCCGATTATCAAAATTATTTTCTAATTTGATCGGCTTTTCCTGCAGTTTCGTAGCATATTTTTTATCGGAGAAACAAGTTGTCCGTCCCCCCTGGATTTGTGGTCCCATAAAAATGCAGTTTGTCTGATTGTCCTCTCCGTGTTTTAAATAAATTCGATTATTTTGTTCTCAAGTATTTTGGAAAACTCAATAGTTATTCAATATTTTTATATCTCTAGGCTCCTCCACGAATACTCATAAACTAAGTTTGACGGTCGAATGGTTGATTAGTAGCAACATGAGTTCGCACACTCTCTGATCACATTTATTTGTTTAATACATTTTTTACGTCTGCCTGCTTCGTTGTTGTTACAAAATTTGTTGCTTGATTTTTAGTTGTTGCCATCATCTTCATTACTGTTTCATAGACTTTTTTTAGCTACTTCTCAACAATTACAAAGCAAAATTTTATATGAAAATTTAAACAGAAAAGAAAAAAACTAACAAAAATTATCTAAATAAATAAAAATAAAGGAAAAAGATGCTGGTCAAGCGATTAATCGATAACAAATAAAAAAGAGATTTCGAGTTTTAAATATAATCAGAAAAAATTAAAATTTTCTGTTGAAAACATCGAATCAGTCATCTTTTTAAGCCACTGTCATCGCGTAGGGAGATTTGCTGAGCCGCCTGCCTGCCTGCTTTTTTTTCGTATTTTGAAAAACACTTTATAATCAATTATGCATCAATTTGAAGTTTCATTATATGTTTTTTATGTTGTTGTTTGATTCCCAATAAAAAGATAAAAATCACAAAAAACTAAATTATTAATATTAACCGAGTTGCCAGCAAACTCTTGTCGTCAGTCATTGTTGGGCTGTGTAAAAGACCACAAAAAAAATAAGAAGAAAAAACAATAAGACGCGAGAAAAAAATCAAGGTGGAAAAAGTACTTGAAATTCTCTTATGCAGAGAGATTGTTGTACGATTACGTATCTATACAGTAGCAACAAGTTAAGACACTGGTCGTCATATTGTCTGTCAAATTGACATTTGAAATTTTAAATGGAAGAAAATAAAAAAAAACACTGATTTGGTTTTTGTTTGTTTGTAGCAACAACAGCAGAAGTATTTACAGGAGTCTTGAGAGAAAAACCCACGTTATTTTAATTCTCGAGACACAAGTGAAGGATTTGTTTTGATACTCTACAATAAGTTTGAAAATTTGTTGCTTATTCGAATATGAGAATAATTTGTAATTTTTATTGGTACAACTTCGAGTTTCTTTGCCTGGCAATTAGCAAGCTCTCCCTCTACTTCCCTTCATTACGACTTTTTTAAGGCCTAATTTAACTTAAAGCAAATTGTTTATGAGTAATAAGAAGGAAAATTTAACATTTTCCCACCCAGCCACCTTATGTGCTGGCTCTGTGTTCAATATAAAACAGAGGAAAAATTTTCTCTGTCATGTTTTCAAAAAAAAAGAAAAAAGAATTTAGCATGTTTCTAAGTCGGTTTTGCCTCGTAAAATTAATATTTGTAATAAACACATGTTTAATTTTATTATTATATAGTCATTTTATTAAATAATGCCGATGACTTGACAATTTTTATAATTCCAATTTGTTAACTGGTTGTTTTGTATGTTTTTTTTCTTCTCTCTCTCTTCGATTTTTTTTTCTTTTTTTGTTAAGGCGACTGCTGCTGTTGTCTTCGTCTTGAGGTGAAGACAAACATTAATCCTTATTTTGCAACCTGTTACTCGTACTTTTTAGGATGAGCTGTGCATGTCTACGTTTTTAAATACATAATTTTCCTTTTGTTTTTGTTATTATTGTTGTTGTTGCATTTGGCATCAGCAAGTATCACTTGAAGTTGGCGGCAATTGCAAAAAAAAAAAAAATTACGACTTTTGAAGCATTTAGCCACACATAGGAACAGCTTAAATACAATGTTTTTTCCTTTAAGAACTCATTTCAGTTTTCGCTTAAATGTCAAAAATATTCAAGTGTGTAAAATAATGGATTATTTCAAAAACTAAATGACACAAACAGCTGTAAAAACCAGTAGTCAACAGGTTAACAGAGAATAGGAGTATTAACGTTTTTATACATATATTTTTTGCCATTATTAAGATGGATAAACATTTTAATGTTAATGGCCAAATGGGTGGAGGCTGACAACAAATTGATTTGGGAGGCATTTTTTTTTTTATAAATAAATTATAAAAAAAACTATTAATATTACGCCAAAGTATAGTTTATACTTGAGTTTAAAAGAACGTAAAGTGTTAATGGAGTCTACATAAATTATGGCTGAACACAAAGCAGCTGTTAAATAAGTTATAAGCGGTAACTAGCAATTATAGTCGATTTTTAAGGTAACAGTTCTGATCATACTTCCTGCCGCCGTGGCTGATGGGTAGTAATGTTCACCTTAAAGTCTGCAGGTTTTCGGTTCTATTCCGGCCAATGATCCTGGCTCTGTGGTTTGTGTTTGTTACAAAAAAAAAAAAAAAAAAAACTTGCCCCATCAAACTAATGTATTCATAAACCATCATTAGCACAATTCTAATTTCCAATAAAAAATATTCAAATTTATCAGCTTATCTAACAATGTTCTAATTGTTGAAATCTTTCCACGATTACTTTAAATATTGTTTTCGAACCAAAAGTAAAAAAAAAAAATCACACTTTAAACGATTTTAACAATTCAATTAACATTTAAACGCGTTTCAATAATAAAATAAATACCATAAAATAAAAGTTGAACTAAATATAAATTTAATTTACAAACAAGTAAAATTCAAAATAAACTCATTGAAACTCGTACATTTTTCTATATGACAGACAGACATCAGAACAAAATCCAATAAATCAATGTTCAACAGAATAAAAACGAACTTAAATTGAATTTGAAAAATTTTTTAAATGAACTGAACAGCAAAATGTTGAATTCAATAACCAAAAAAAAAAAATAAAGTTGCTGATGTTGTTGTTGTATGTTGTTCGTGTTTTTTACGAGATATATTCAATATATGTTCGTATTGGAAATTGGAAATTGTTATGCATGGCTGGTAACATCATATACAATTATGCAAAATGAGCTGTCAAACTTTAAATTTTTGTAAGTTTCAAATTGACAGTTAAAAGTAACAATTACTAAATCAAGTTTTGATATAAAAATAAACCGCATTTTAAAAATTTATTTTATAGCTTTAGGTCACATAAACAGACACACACACATGCACGAAAAATATACATATTTTATTAAATTGAAAGTATTTTCTTTGTTTATTTTTTGTTGTTCAATTTTATTATATTTTATGATTGAATTGTTCAATTTTAGATTGTGTATTTTTGATTTTTGTTTTTTTTTTGTTTTTTATTTTTTTTAACAATTAACATGCTTAACACATCAATGTTGTTAAGGAAAAATTAATTATATTAAATTTAAAACTAATTAATATTTTATTGGTTTTTGTCAAACAAAAAATAAAACACACATGTATAATAATTCAAAAGTTTTTTTTTTATTAAAGTTTCATGAAATACTTAAATCTATAAATATAACAATTTTCGAGGACGGAAGTCTGACTTTTTCTGAATGTAAATAGTTTTATTTATTATTCATAGAAAATATACTTTTCAACACAAACAACTTACTGTCTGCATTACATTGCAGCAGCTAAATCAATTACTTAGTAGCAAATAAAAAAAACTAATGAGTTGACAAACATAATTGTGAAGTTTAACAGTGAGCAATGCACTTGACTTTACAGAAAGCAATAACTATAAATGGCATGATTTCAATGCTAATCAAAGACATTTAATTTTTTTTTTGTAGGACCAGCATTCATGGAATGATCTCTACTTCTTGCATGCATTGTGCCAAAACTAGGGAGAGAGGGATATTATAGTGAAGATAGATGATGGAAATGTTGAAGAGGTCTTCGTTCTTTTACAACTCTGCTAATGCGCGTTTTTTTAACTTTTAGAAGAGTGTTACAGCGCCTCTGGTGTTAAGTAGACGCATTAACTTTCTTAGGCTGTGTGAGAAAGCATTTTTTGAATTGTTTCACTTCACCGGCGATTCTGCTAACCGACGAAGGAGGGCACTATTGAGCCCCACAGATGGAAAATGTATCAAACGGTGTCCGGACTGGTTTTAGTGATCTGTACTATGCTTTCATCACTTTAAACACTCCAATAAAAATTACTACAATGTCACACTAATGCTCATTAGAGAAATTTATCATGTTGATTTGGCGTGACCAGTGATCGAATCCAAGTCCTTAATCATAGTTTGCCAACACACAATCACTTTTAAACACCCAAGTCTTTGAGTTGTTACAGTACAATACGCATATAAGAAACTCGTTTATAAGAAAAACTCGGCTATAAGAAACACTTTTCCAGACACCATGTACATTTCCATATAACTACGTGCTAAATAATCCCTATATAAGAAACTCGCTTATAAGAAAAACTCTGCTATAAGAAACAAATTTTTATGAAAAATTATATTCCTTCCATAGAAAATTGTACGTGTATAAGAAAGTATTCTCACAATGAAATTTTTTTTCAATTTGGGGAAAAATATAAATTTTTTGATTATATTTTACAATTTACATCTGTGAACACTGGTCCAAATGTCAAATGAAGTCGTTGCTTTTTGTGAAATCAGCCTGCTTCATTGTTTTTTTTTGTACAAAATAATGTGTATTAATTTTATTTCAAATATATATCTGCATACTCCATAGGAAATTTTTTATAAGAAAGCTCGCATATAAGAAACAAAATCTGTACATTTTCAGACTTTCTTATATGCGTATTGTACTGTACTCGTAAAATAAAACCGCAAAAAAAAAAAATTGATGCGACAGTTTTGCTTGTTTACGTATCCATTTAGCCAGAAATGAGCCTCATCGCTGAACACAATTTTTCGATAAAACAGTGGATTTCCATCGATGGATATTTGTCACAGAGCAATTGCAGTCGTTGGTCGTTTGTGAGTTTCTTCATGATTAAATGGCAGAGTATACTGAACGCTTTTCACTTTCACAGATGTCATTTGTACACAATTACCAACCAGTGCTGCCAGCCCGAAAAACTTAATTCATAAAAAATCACCCATTATAATATTCATTTAAATATTGTACTACTGAACGTTACTGTGAAACATTTTTAAATATGTTTTAGATTTTGTTTAATAAAAAGGATGTTAACATGAAAAACAATCGAAAACGATATAAAGAAATGATAGATTGAAATCGTAACAATCCGCCAGATCGTTTTAAACAATTATTATCGATTTAAAAAAGATCATAATAAATTTAAGAAAATACGCCAGAGTAAAAATCACTAATATTGCCACAAATATATTGTGACACAATTTCTATTTGACCTACAACTTTAAACCGAAAACAAACTATTTTTTAACGTCTCTGAATGTACATTTTAAGAAAGAGAAAAGCTGAAAAAAGATATAACAAGAGAAACAGAAATAGAGAGAGAGAAAGGGTTGTAACTTAATCGAATACAATTCTCATATAATACGTGAAAGTTGTTCTATACAAATTAGGTGCATAACCTTCGAATGAAGTGATGTTCCTAATCGAATATCCTTGAAGCCTTGTTAATACTTAAATTTAATTTTAAGTATTATTAGTTGTTTTTTTTTTTAATTTTTTTAAATAATTTTAATAATTCTTTTTTTTACAATTTGCAAAGTTCATTCATACGGGAAGTGTAAATGATTTCTTATGAATTAAAGACAACCAAAAGACCAAATTAAAACCAGTAGCAAGCCAAGTTTTTTTTATTTCTTGTATTCAATTTTTAATACTTATTTTTTTACTACAACTTCTTAATACGAGCTTATATTTGTTGTTTTTTTTTTTGTTAAAACTTAAAACTTAAAAATATCAGAGTCATAAACACACATATTTTTTTTTTTTGGTTTTAATAAATCACTTCAATAAAAATAAAAACACAAAATTATGTTTTAAAACAACAAATAAAAGTTTCAAAATTCAAAGAAATTTGTGAAAAAAAAAAACTCATGAATGAATGAATGAACTCGAAGCAAAAGAAAATTAAAATCAAAATAATAATGATCGTAGCACTAATACACAAACCAGACACTCACACACACATATATACACACTTAGATATGATACACTTATACAAAGAGTACACATGTTTAGGTCATAAAAGATGAATTTAAAAAATAATTAGCATGGGAATACAATTTGTACAAAAGTTTAAAGTGTCATAAGTAGTCAAGTATACAAGTATTTATGAATTAAACTTGGTTTGAGCAATAATAATTAACTTTAAATAACTTGCCTCATATTGTTGAAATCATATATAAACAGGCAATGAAAAGATACAACAATTATATGTGTTAGTTAAAACAACAAATTCATGTGTACTTTATAATACACTGTAAAAAACGTAGATCTTTATTGGAATTGAGATCAGAGTATTCGAAATTTCTCGACTTTTTATACGTTGAAATGTGTTAAGAACTTGAATGTTTTATATTTCTATCCTCATGTGGATACTTGAAATTTAAAAGTCTTATACTTGTATTCTACAGTAAAGTAAATAATACAACTGACAAAATTATTATGACTAATTTTGGTGTAGGGACACAGTTTACATCTGATATTTTTTTTTTCCCGGTGAGTTAAACTGATATTTTTATAGGAAATCGGGAGAGTAAATCTTGTGATCCTTTTATTTGTAGGTATATTGATTGCTATGTCAAGCATTTTTATGAAATCCTTACAATGAATACTTTTTTTGGCACTTCTAAACCCTCAAACAGCTCGTCGCATAGATCTTTAATGATAATTTTTAAAAAAAGGGTTAAAAATACTTTGCTACAACGGCAATGTAGAGCATGCATAGAAATGTTTTCTTAAATATATATAATATGTACAAAACATGATGTGTGTATGTATCTAACGTATGGACTCCAAAACGGCTGGGTTGATTTTGATGAAATGGGCTATATGAAGTTTTGATTGGACAAAGAGGCGTGGCACCGCCCATATAACCCAAAAATTTAAATCGCCATATTTTGAGCATTTTTTTGCCTACGTCGATGATATTTGGTACATATGGTATTGGCATAATTTGAAATACCTACCAGGAGAAAAGTGGGTTGGACCACGCCCCTTTTTAGGAAAATAAAAAATCGTAATATAGTCTTAACTACTGGACCGATCGTCATTAAATTTTCACAATAGGAATTTTATTTTATAACGATGGGGGTAGCAAAGCGCACCGGGTACATCTAGTTTGCTAAAAAATTCTAAATTATTAAAACATTAGATTATGTTTGAGGGTTAATATTGTACTTATTAAGAAATAATCAAGTTTGTTTTTCAATAATTATTGAATGATCTGAAACTCATCACAGAACAACTGAAAGTCTTATACCAACTTCCTAAGGGTGTTTTCTATAGAGTGACACAAGTTTAAATCATAATAAAACAAGGAAATATATTTTTAATATCAATGAAACGGGCTTTATGGGAAAATTAATGTTTAAATATGTTTTCTGCCACTACGGCTGACTTCTACGCGCCAATCTGGAACACCAATTTTCCAAAATTTTTCGCACTCTTCGAATGTTGATTTAAAGGTGTTCACTTGTTTGTGGTTTATCGACGTAGACAAGTGACTTAACATTACCCCAAAGAAAATTATCTAATGGGGTTAAATCACACGCAATAACGTGAAATTATTTTTTCATCAAAAGTTTCTTTGAGTAAATCGATTATAGCGCCTGCTGGACGATGAGTTTGACGAATAGAACAATTATTTTGATTAAATATTTTAACAATTTGCACGCGTTTCTCTGCTGTAAGTCGATTCATGATAAAATTTCAAAGCAAACTAAACAAAAAGCAACTACCAGCTGTTAAATTTGTGCTGAAATAAAGCAGTGATGCCAACTCAATGTTGTGACACTCATTGAAGGCAATGAACAATATTCAATCGGCCATTTATGTTAAAAACAAAAACAACGATTTTTATGTTTTTTTCGCTGCCGGAATTGTTTTTAGTGATCAATGCTACGCCTTTATCACTTGACCACTCCAACAAGAATTAATACAATGCCTAACTAATGGACATTAGAGAAAATTATAATATTGACTGGCCCTTACCAGGGATCGAACCCAGATCCTAAGTCACACTTTGCTATATAGTAAACGCACTAACCCCTTCAGCCAGCAACACCGCTCTCATATTAAACTCCATGAAAGTCTTATATTGAAATTGATTATGTTAAACTGATTTGCTTGGTATTCTCTCTCTGGTTCTTTTCTTTAAGTGCACTCGTGTTTTCAACAGATACTATTTATTTTGTAAGATCATCTTTAAATTTTAATTAAATTGAAATCAAGACCACCAGCAATATTTTTCTATGAAACTAATAAAATATTTATACGTAATTGTGTAACGAAAACTTAGCTGAAAAAAAATTATTACCGAAATCTAACTGATAACGAATTACATATATTTATGATATTTTCAAACAAACAAACTTTGATTCCCACAACAATGTTTACGCATTAATGTTAACAACAAACAGCAGGCAAAAGTGGAGAGCTGGTAACAGTAACAGCCAGTTGGTTAAGAGTGTTTCTATTATTAATAATTCAGTTTCAAAGCCCCATTAAAAACGAAAATAAGGTAACAATAATAATACAACAACCAACAAAATCGTAATTGTAATGACAATAAATTTAATGACAATTTTGAACAATAAAAATAAGAAAGGCAAAAAAAAAGCAGCAACTAAAAATCTACAACTGCATACTACTCTACTCGCATGTTTAGATGTATGTTTTTATGTATGAGTGAGTGAATGACTTATTAATTTTGAAGAAGTATGTAGTTATTGTTGGTAGTAACAAGTCAAGTAGTAAAGTAAAGCTGGTAATACGGTAGTATTTTAATAGTTTTTACCACAAGTTTTTTTTTACTTTTTTTCTTAAATTTATTAGTGTTAAGCCGTTTGTCGTAGACTTGAGTATTTATATTTACGAAATAGAAAATTAAAATTAAAATTAAAATGAAAAAAAAAAAAAACACTTGTTAATGCTGAGTCTTCTTTGATTTTTCATAAATTCCCGTCTTATAGTTGAAATAAGAAAAATTATTACTTTCGTAGAAACGCAGTAATTTATGGTGGGAATATGATTTTTGAAAAAAAAAATCTGTCTATTTTATTAACGATTTTTTTTTTGGAAATTTTTTTTGAATTTTATTAGGCGACAGAGCGTGTAGTTCGTAAAATTTTGTATTTATATATATATTTTTTTAATAATGATTTTAATTGTTTTTTTAAATTTATTTCCTTTATTTCTTCATTGTAATAATTTGAAATTATTTTAGCGAATACGATATAATTATGATAAAAGATGATGATGATGACTATTAAATTACCAAAAAGTGTAGTAACCGATAAAAAGTGAAATAAAAAGTTAATTAAAAACTCTTCAAGTCAGAAAGTTATGAAATAATATTAAAAAACAAAACTATTATATAAATAGAATACTAATTTAAAAGTTTTAAAAATACTCACCAAAAATTTTTAAAGGAATCCTAACGTTAAGGATTCCTCAAACCGATGATGTCCTGCAAAAGAAAGAAATTAAAAATGTTAATTAATGCTCCATATAATTCTGGAAAATATTCTACAACATTAAACAAATAAGAGTGCTATATTCGGCTGTGCCGGAGCTTATATACCATTCATCAAATCGTAAATGTATAATTCATTGAATATAATACAGGAGTTCCCTTCTTATATAAGTATGCAAAAACAAAAAAAAAACGCACAATTTGAGTGTGTTGTTCTTGCAAAAGTAAACTTCTTGTATTTTTATACACACATGCTTACATGTCTATATACAGATTGTTTAAAATATTTTACAATTTTCCATTTCAGTTCAAGACCGAAGTCTCTAGCTCTTCTAGTGTCTTTGGAAAATCGATTTCACGTACAGACAGACGGACAGACGGATAGACGGACAGACGGACATGGCTCATTCAACTTCAAGGGTGATCCAAGTAGAGATACTTTTTTCAATAGCTTTTTTTGACAGATCACGTGTGAGAGTCTAAACACAATGTTTGCGGTGCGGTACGCTTTCTCGTTGCGGTGGAGAAAAATAAACATAATACAACGGAAGACGGCGACTGCAATACATTTACATTTTTATTAATTTATAAGTACAGACATTCAAACATACTTCAAAATCATGTTTTTTGTTTACAATAATGTTGTGAACACAGCCAATTATTCAAAAACTATGGCAACATCAAAAAGAGAAAGAGTATCAAAAATTGAGAGAATAAGAAAGTCCGCAATGAAAATAAAATAGATTTTAATTTTATACCGCTCCGCACTGCTGTTTTTTACTTCAAAATCGTATGAAAAACCGCACCGCAATATATTATCGACACATTGTGTTCAGACTCTGAGTCGTGTCATGCTGTCATGTTATTTTTGTTTAGTAGATATTGTTTGGCATTTCATAATGGAAAGACTTACGCCTGAAGAACGTTTACAAATCGTTCAACTTTATTACGAAAATTAACGTTCTGTGAGGAATGTGTTTCGAGGCAAATTTTGTTTAGCGATGTGGCCCATTTCTGGCTCAATGGGTATGTAAACAAACAAAATTGCCGCATTTGGGACGAAGAGCAACCTGACGAGATTCAATAACTGCCACTTTTTCCGGAAAAAACAACGGTTTGGTGTAGTTTGTGGGCCGGTGGAATCATCGGTCCATATTTCTTTAAAAATGATGCCGGTACGAACGTAACCGTCAATGGTGACCGTTATCGTGCAATGATAACCGACTATTTGATGCCTGAAATTGAAGCTCGTGATCTCGGCGACATTTGGTTTCAGCAAGTCGGCGCCACTTCCCACACATCGCATCAATCAATGGATTTATTGAGAGAACATTTCGTTGAGCACATAATTTCACATTTTTGGCCGGGCGATTGATCACCAAGATCGTGTGATATCACACCGTTAGACTTTTTCCTGTGGGGATATGTAAAGTCTAAAGTTTATGCGGACAAACCCGCTTCGATTCAGGCCTTGGAGGAAAACATCACGCGTGGCATTCGCCAGTTACCAGTCGAAATGCTCGAATGAGTCATCAAAAATTGGACTCAACGGATGGACCATCTGAGACGTAGCAAATAAATGCCAATAATGTTCTTTCAAATGATGATAAACATTCTCGATTAAATTTGAATTTTCTGTGTTTTTTCTTTAAAAAAGTAGGGAGCCTCGTAGTGACAAACGTATAAAGACCCTTACCATTTTTGGTAAAGGGTATAAAAAAATTCTTCATTTTGCAAAAGACTATAAAATCACACCTTTTTTCCCTGCAAGAAATCGTCATTAATAGCAAAGAGAAGAGAGTTCAGTAGATATGCAATTAATTCATTGATTCAGTTAATTATGGCTCAAAATATTCTATATACAGTCTTATAATATCCACCAGGATTTCCAATTAAAATTCAAATTTGTGTCTTGGCATAAAAATTAAAAAATTTTTTTTTTGCAATTTTCTTTTGACAAATTGTCTCATGTTTCGAGTCAATATTTTGTCATGTTTTTTTTTTCTTTTATTTAAATTAATGTAAGCATGAGACATTTAAGATTACCATACAATGACTAACATGTCAATATGTGACACAGTGTTTGGCAAGACATACAAATAAACAAACAAACAAACGAACAAACTGCATATGAGCCCTGATGATGATCGTTCTCTAAACACAATAAAGTCGTTAAACGCATTTTATACACCTTCTTTATCTTTGGCAATCTGAAAGCTTAATTTTTTTTAAGGTTTTGTTTTTTATTTATATGTAAAAATATTTTTAAGATTTATTGACAAAAAATCATCTACGTGCAACAAAACAGAATATATTGCTTGTACGCGAAAGTGTGTGTGTGTGTACACATGCCAATCCTTGAAGGCGCAGGCGTACATATGATTAAATTATTTATTGTACGATCGAAAGACTTTCAATGAATATTGCAGTTAAAGGAGTAGAACACAAAAAAACAAAAATAATTTTTAAAATCAGAAATAAATTTATTGATTTATTATAAAAACAAAGAAGTTTATGCAAAATTCACAACAAAAACCAAACAAAACAAAGAAATAGTCTCAGAAAATATTAAGAGATATTGAATTTCATTAAGGTACAATAAATTTGTAAACAATAAATAATCAAAAAAAAAAAAAAAGGAAAAAATCATATTAAAGGAAGTGTATGAATAATAACCACAACAACAAAAACACTGAGAGAAATCAGCCGATACTGTACAATAACAATAACAATGACTAATTGAACCCACTTTTGAGAAATTAAATTTAATTTAAAATTTCTCTGTCTTCTTATCTTTTTTTTAGTCAAAGTCAATTTTATAATTTTATCATTTGTTTTAATGTTTTTTTTTTTTGTTTTTTTAATAAATAAATTCGATTTATACTTACTCGTATCTAGTTTTCAAATGTTTTTTTGTTCATAATCTTAATTCCCAAATAAACACCCTACGCCTACAATTAACACAACTCGATAAAAGCAAAACAATAGCTAAGAATTTTAAAATAAACAACAACAACAACAACAAAAGAAAAAACCAAGAGAACCCACAAAAGAAACATTTCTTTCGGTTGTTTTTTGGGGCCAGCAAACAAATAGTACTACAACAAAACCGACAGAACGGAAAGTAAACAAAAATGCAGCAGCAATAAAATAAAAAAAAGTACCTTGTAACAACATGTTGAACATACGAAATCAAATAATCAAATAAAAATGATGGACGCATGTCATACATAAACTACAACTAAAGAACTTGTAAAGAAGGAAAAAGAACCCGCATTATTAAACTCACACACAACTCCAGGCAGTCAGTTCATAGATGAATAAGTTAGTTAGTTGTTGCACGATGTATTCGTTTCTATGTTATGCTGTACGAGTATGTGTGTGATTATATTTTGAATAATGCAGATAAATAATATATTACCCAGCAAACATAAATACGTAGAACTTTGTTGAAGCACTTGTTTACAAATTGATAGTGATCATAAAAACTACCCACAAACACATCAACATTAAAGGCGATAATCAAAAAATAGAAGAAAAAAAATTAAATTAAAAAAAACTGATATATAGATTTTTAATTAATTTAAATAATTTATTTATAAAGCCAGCATGAGTGATACTAAAAGTACACCCTACTTCGGATATCCAAGAATCATGTTAAAATTAATTCAAAGATTCCAAGTGTGGGACAAGTGAACTGGTCGACAAATAAACTGAGGCAAAGGTTAGAAATGAAGGCAGTAGCTTTGGGGCTGTGCACATATTACGTAACGCTGTTTTCAGAGATTTTAAAACCCCCCCCCCCCCCTCACCAGCGTAACGCTTTTTACTAATTTTTCAGTACAAAATTTAACCCCCCTGGAGCGTTACATAATATGTGCACAGTCCCTTCAGAAATGTCGGCAAGTTTTTCTTTAGTGCAGTTTGTAAAGGAGTCTTATTAATTTCTAGCTTTTACCAGAGACTTCGTTCATGCTACATGTTAATATAATCAATAAATTGTCTGTATACCAAGTCTGACGAAAAAACACGAAAGCACCAACAAAAAAAGTACCAGATTTTCCTTATATTATCTCCCCAAAAGTATTTTAAAGTACCAATTTGTCAATTGTTTATCCTTTTTATTTTAATCTGTGTTATTTTAATCTATGTTATCGGTCTACTAAATTAAAAATTAAGAAAAATTCTGAAGAGAATAAGTATCAAAAGTAAAAATAGTACCAAATACAAAAAACCACCAAAAGTAAAATAAGTACCAAAAGTAAAATAGGTACCATAAGTACCACCCGAAAGTATTCTGAGTGTTAATGGAAGCTCAAATTTGTAAAAACATATAAAAAGTACCGATTTGTCCCTTTTATTTACTCTCTAAGAATTAATTTTTATTCTAATGTGGTTCACATGTTATCGGTCTACCATATTATAAATTAAGAAAAATTCTTAAAAGAAAAAGTACCAAAAGTAAAAAAGCACCAAAAGCAAAAAAAAGTACTAAGAGAAAAAATGCACCAAAAGTAAAAAAAAAGTACTAAAAGAAAATGTTTTTTATTTCAGCCCCAAGAAAGTATGTAAATTTATAAAAAAAAACAGTATAAAATATTAAAGGGTGTTGTTTATAGAGTGACACAAGTTTAAATCTTAATAAAACAAGGAAATATATTTTTAATATCAATGAAACGGGCTTTATTAGAAAGAAAATTTAATGAAATTAATGTTTAAATATGATTTCTGCTATGTGGCCGCCACGGCTGGGTGCAATCTGGAACACCAATTCTCAACAACTTTTCGCATCATTTGCGGCCGTATTTCGCCGATAACTCTTCGAATGTAGATTTCCAGGTGTTCAATTGTTTGTGGTTTATCGACGTAGGCAACTGACTTAACATAACCCCAAAGAAAATAATCTAATGAAGTCAAATCAGACGATCTTGTTGGCCAATTAATTGGGCCAATACGTGAAATTATTTTTTCATCAAAAGTTTCTTTGAGGAAATCAATTGTAGCGCCAGTTGCACGATGAATTTGACGAAAATAACAATTAACTTGCACGCGTTGCTCTGGTGTAAGTCGATTCATAATGAAATTTCAAAGCAAACTAATCAAAAATCAACTATCAGCTGTTAAATGAGTGCTCAAATAAAACAGTGATGCCAACTGAAAGCTGTGACCGTCTTTAAAAACACCCTTTAGTACAAAAATTAAAAGTACCCCTTTTTATCCCTTAAAATGTATCCTATGTATTATTCCTGGGGAAAATACTTTTTTCACGCTACATGAAAATATTTGTAATTTATATGCTGCACTTCGTTTGTTACTAATATCAACTCATCAGCAGCTGTTGAAAACCATGCTTGAAAAGTTTTTCCAAATTTGTTTCCTTGTGATTTTGTGTTATAGAAAACAAAATTTTCAAAAATGCGGTTAAAGATCTACAAATGAGTAACCAATGAAATGCAGCATATAAAATAGCTAAGCCACAAAACATAAACTTGAGAGTATGTCGAATAAATTGTTATATTTTTTACTTCTTCTATGAGAGTTAAAGAAAATATTTGTCTTTGACTTGCAGTAGGGTGCTTGTTAAAACAAAAATTAATTGAAATTTAACGACAATATTTTATGACTTTCAACTGATCTACAAATAACATGTATTTGTATATTTCTTATTTTCGGTAATTTATCTTATATTTTTTTTGATATTGCATTTTTATATTTGTTGCGGTAACCAAACATCAATGTTCTGATTTAATTTCAATTGTTAACATTGTGTACATACATAAGTTTTTTTTCTTTACCTTGTGTACTCTACAACCTGCTGAAATGTTTACTTAAAAAATTTATGAAAAAAAAAAAGAAAACAAAACAAAACATTTAAACAATATTTAAACAAATTTGTAATCAAAGAAATTTTTTTGGTTGTTTTCGTTTTTTCTTATTTTGCCTTTAAAAAATGCTCGTGTTGATTATTTGCTCAGTTTATGGGTTTATGCATTTCTTTTTCAATTTGGGAGGGCCATAAAAAATTTATCAGATTTGTTATAGTTTTTTTTTTTTTTTTTTTTTTTGAAATCTTAAGAGGATGTTGGTTGGCTCTTTTGATTTTTATATTTCTTCACTTTTTTGTGAGATGTCAGGATGCAGTCAGTTTTGGTCGGTGTCTTTTCTTTGGAGATAGACTGGAGTTTCCTTTGAAACCAAAAGAAAAAAAAACCCACCAGTTTTAAGTGTGATCTTGCCGACATCGATATGTCATATAATAAAAGTATATATGAAGTGGATAGCCGTAGTATAGCCGTATGTTTGCAAGATTCTAAAAGATCTCGACTAAGTGCAAGATCATTATTAAGTACCTATCAATTCTAAATACATTTAAATTTTTAAATTAACTAGTTTTCAATTGGGTTACAAATCATAAACAAATCGCTTCCTTTTCAATTTCTCAGGCATTTAATTTGAGCCGCTAGCGAATTTATCGTCAGTTCTCCAGCACGAAAATTCTTTTAATTACTGCCCCCTTTACTCTTCAATAACTTGCCAAAATATTCAAACCATATTATTCTTGAAATGTGTCAAAAGCTTCATGTTCAAGTGTCAAACTTAATGGACAAACTATTAATTAGCAAATCAAAACTTTTTAAATAAAATTTTTTTTTATTTATTTTTTTAGAAAATATTCACACACAACGTAAATAATTCGAAAATACTCTTAAATCAATGAGAATGAGAAGGAGCAAAAAATATATATCAGAAAATAAAATTAACAGCGACTACAAAAATACCTTTAGGATCAAAGTCAAAAATCAAATTAAAATCGTAAGTTACCCACAGAGGTATTCCATTCTAAGGAGTTTTTATTTTTTTTATTAACTCTGGTGTTATAATCAAAAGATGTCAATCATAAGTTATACGCGCTTTTCCACTGCATTAAATGCAAAATTATATAAGACGAAGAAAAGAACACAACAAGTAGTAGAGAAACAGGAAAAAAACAAACGAGAGGAGAAAGAACAGCATAAAGATTTGAATTACACAAAAAAAAAAAATACGAATTAAACAACGTGTGACTAGAGGAAAACGAGTATTGGTATTAAAGAAATGAATGATGTTGTTCTTTTTCTTTCATATGAAGCACAAATTAACCCATTAAAGATGCTAAGGAGCAAAAGAAAAGAAAAGTTAAGGTATAAATACTTAACCGACCATAACTCTCATTCACTTCATTAAAAATATATTAAGTTAAGTTGGTATAAGTTTTGTCAAGATCGGTTCAATTATGTGGCCATAAAGTTTGTCACAAAAAATCGCTATCCTTAATGATTACATAGATTGATTTTAGGTGTATTGGCATATTGAAAATTGGCTCTCGGAATTCATTTTAGAGTCTTTGCCAGAACCCAACTAAAACTATTTTAATGCCCACTTAAATCAATATGATTTAAACGGCTAACTTCCACATTTAATGGTTTAATTTCACATAAACTTTGTATTATGAAATTGATCAATTTCAACAGTTTTATAATCTCTGTATACGAATGTGATCAGATGTACGAGTATTTGAAGTTGTATTTGCATCAACTTTTTCCATCACCAACAACGATTGTATGTTGTTTTTTTTTTTTTTTTTTTTTTTTTTTGCAACTAAATGTTTTATGTCAATCATTAATTTGTTCGGTTAGATCAGGTACTGACTGCATGGACACGGGAGAATCCATTTTAGATGATGCATATTTATTTGGTTCTCTTTATTTTTTTTTCTCCTTTTTTTGTTGGTTTATCAAGTTAAGCTGAAAGCATTTAAAACACTTTTTATTAGGGATTTTACTAAAACGACTAAATAATGATTGATAAAATTATAAAAGAGTAAGAAATAGAATTAGATTTGCAAAGAAAAGTCAAATATAAATAAACATTTAATTAAAAGTTTCAGCAAGTTCTTGTTATGAACACAGTTAAGAAATCAAGCTACTGGATTTATCGTTCTTTTTTTGAGTTGTAAGCTCAAACTTAAGCTGCCAAGGAAAGCTACTGGTAATTGTGAAATTTTAAAAGAATAATTTTCTTAAAAAAAAAGTAGTTGAGATCACAGCAATTAAATACTGGCAGTGTAGTTAGTGGTGGTGGTTCAATCTTTAAACGATGAATTGTTTAATCGTTTAAATGATTGGCATACTTTTAGGAGGCTCTAACGGTAGATAATGCAATTAAGAACCATATGATTTGTTATGAAACAAAAAAAAAGCTTCGAAAATCTTTTATTTTTCGAAAATTTGTCAAAGAAATTTATTTCTTAACTTTCAGAGTTTCACACACAGCAACCGACTGAATATTAATGATGATAAGGTGTTGATGTTAAATACTATTTAATTAATGATTTCTAGGCAACAGTAAAGATGTATTTTAAACAACAACAACAATAACAGAAAAAACTTAAAGCCCACAATATACAAGTAACAATCCATCACGCAAACCGACCGACACCTTCTCACCAAAAAAAAAAAAAAAAAAACGAAGAAAAACCAAATCTTTAAAGTTAAAAATTTGCACATTTAAAGATGTAACCAAACGTAACGTTAAGAAACAACTCTTAGCAGCAGTTAAATGTCTCGTTAGACCCGTGGCTGAAAGAAGACAAATTTGACTTCCTCAATAATGTGTTTAGAATATTTGCATGTTTCAGGTGAAACAAAAAAAAATCTACAAAACAAAAGAAATAACAACAAGATTTAGCTGTTAGTGTTGCAAGAGTCAACAGAAATGTTTTAAGCAAAAAAAAAAAAAAAAAAAAATAACCAACAGTTGTGTTCATTATGATTTTAGTGTGAGGTGAGAACAAACACCTCATCGCTTTGCATTAAACCTGAATGGCAAAAAAAAAAAAGTCGTCGAAAAATTTTACACTGAATAATAGAAAAATGCAAACACTGCAGTGTGCATGCAGTGCGAGCCTAAACAAACAGTGAAGATATTTTTTGGGGAAAATATAATGTGACCAACTATTAAAATGTTTTGTATTTATTTTTATAATAAACATTAACAAACTTTTTTACTGACACCACATAGAGTCCTCAAGGAGATGTTACCCACAACTTTTTACAGAGATAAGGTTCATTTTGCCATTCCCATAGGAACAAAGTATGCTCTTTTCTTATTTTTGTAGGACCAGCAATCAGGAGATAACCCATGGCAATGCATTGTGTAGAAGGCTGAATTCGTTTACAACTCTGCTATTGGGTGTTTTGGTCATTTTTCGAATATTGTTGCAGCGCCTCTGGTGTTAAGTAGATGCATTAACTTTCTTAAGAAGGCATTTTATTAATTGTCTTACTAAGAACGAGGACACTGTGATATACATTAGCAGGAAACTATATTAGTCGCTGTCGGAACAGTGCTTTTTTGTGTAGGAACAGCAGTCAGGGGATGACCCCTACTTATGCCATGCATTGCGCCAGAACTATGGAAAAAGCCATAGTGTAGATGGTGAAATGTAGAAGAAAGGCTTAAGCATTTTTTACAACTCTACTATTGCACGTTTTGTTTAATTTTCTTAGAGCAGTGTTGCAGCGCCTCTGGTGTTGAGTGGATGCATTAAATTTCTTAAGCTGTGTAAGCAGTCATTTTATTAAGTGTTTTACTTGGACGACGATTCTGCTAAGATTGTGTACATCTTCTTGGAACAGCATTAATCGCTATTGAAACTGTTGTTAGTCTGACCATGGTTTGAACCCAGATCCTAAATCATAATATGCTTAGCAGCCAACGCTCTAAGTACTTCAGCCAAAACCAACCTCAATAGTGGCCTGTGCTATGTCTTCCTCATTTAAACAGTTCAGTTAATAAATGCCACATTAATGCACATCAGAGGAATTTATGATGTTGATTGACTTGTCCTGATCAGGGATCCAATCCAGGTCTTAAGTCACAGTTTGCTTTGCAGTCAACCACTTCCGCCAACACTACCCTGACGCATTCTAGAATGCATGTCAAGTTCCTCAAAGGAAAATTTCTAGCCGTTAACTTTCTATCGATCTTGCTCTTGGTGGAGACATCAGGTGTTTGTTTCCTTTCCTTCGAATAACGTGAAACCTCTGAATGATGACCGACTTCAAAAAAGGAGCAGGAAATAACAACTGGGAAGTTTTAAAAATTTTTCCAGAAAGCCTTCTCGAGTAAAAGAGCAAATATTTTAAACAATTTAAAATTCATGAGTTTCGTGCGTGTCTTTTTACACTTTTAAGCCAACAACTTCGTTGAACGCTAAACGATTTTAGGTTACTCAGCGGATTTAGAAAGAAGAAATTTACAGCTTTGAAACATTATCGATAGTGTTTAATTAACACCGAGCAACCATTGTGGATTTCTCCAGCAAAGACAATATTTGGAAATTATTCACAGCCCTTAAGGAGGAATTAACGAAGAAATGACTTGATCTTCAAGTATTTTCTTTTTTTATTTATGTCCTTTAAAATTAATATTTTTTAAAACTTTAATTTCAAGGATTTTTATTTCCAAAGATTTTCTTTCTTTATGTTCTAGGAATTTTTTTTGTTGATTGGTGTCATTATTGTAGCGGTCCAGTAGCAGTGCGTTTAACAGCAATTTGTTGTAAGTGCGTTTGAGAATAACATTTGTTAAGAAGCAAATATTTTTTTTTTTTTTTTTTTTTTCTTTTTTACATTTTTGAGGAAGCTTGAATGAATGATAAAGTGTAAAGTTTTGTTAGTGTCTTTGGCAGCGTAATTTCATATAAAGAACCATATTATGGGTCTTGAATATATTTTAGGTGTTTTCTACATCAGTTGTATTATTTTTTTCTTGTTACTCTTAAGCAGTTAAATAAAGGTGGTGGTTAACAAGCTTAAGAAAAATTACCACATTTCGCCCTTTCATCACACTTTCCAGAAGAAGAAAAAAAATCCAGATGGATAAAAATAAAATAGAAAATGTAGTAGAAAGAAATTATGGCCCAAAAGATATGAAGAAAGAAATGTGTAGTACATTTTTTTTCATTGTTTTATGTGGTTCTTAAGAGAAAAAGCTGAGACAAATAGTTTTCTTAGCTCTAGGCTGGAAATGCACTTTATATAAAGATATTTCTCTAACTGCTGCAGCATTTTGTGCAAAAGTTTCTTTTTTTTTTTGCTGTTCAACATTTGAAAATTTGTGTAGGCCACAATTAGTGTACGCGAACACTCTCAAGACGATTTATCTTCACCTTAAGCTAAAATTGTTCATGGTAATAAGAGTTTCAAATACAGATAATGTTATAGCAATTGTATGCTAAATAGTAGGAACTTCTTTTTCGGGGTTACAGCTTAATTTTTTTTTTCTTCAAAACCAGCAACAAAAAAAAATTCCGTTAATTTTTGTTTTGTTTTTTTTTTTTTAGTAGAATATTTAAGATATTTTAAGCTTTTGGGTGTATTTCCAGGGAAGTAATTTGAAGGTAAAAAAATGCAGAATTTCTTTTTAACGAATTCATTGAAATATGTGAGACCTGTTCAGTTTGAAAAAAAAAAAATTTTATCACGAGTTTCTTTCAATAAAAAAACAACATGTCTTTTAATTATGTAGATGCTAAAGCATCTATTTCTTTAAATCTCTCGGGTGTGATTTTAATTTCATACTTAAATAATTTCAAGTCAGATGTAACAAATATTTCATCATTTTTGCACTCCTCACTACTCGTGCTTAAATCAACTGCTATCCCTTGCTCTGCTTGCGTGCTTTCGACATACACTAGATATTTAAAAAAAAAATATTTAGAAAAAAAAGAAATTTACTTTTCTATTACAAATCTATTACAAATAACAAAAAAAAAAACAATAAAAAAAAGTTTTTTAAAAAATAATGAAAAAAATATTACTCCCACGAAGATTAATAACACTATAGAAATGTACACCAGCCAAAAGCACTGGCAGACAGACAAAGCAAACAACCTTCAATCCTTGGCAAAATCATATTTTACTTAAAAAGAAAAAAAAAATTATTTTAATAAAAAATAAAAGCCGACAATGAAAAAAGATACATCTCTAGAATAATGAAATGCCAATGAAACAGCGAGTGCAGGCAGATTCATGCATATTACGTTTGACTTCTTCTCCAACTCTCACTCACTACTGAGAGTAGTTGTATTCCATCACTTTTTGTTTTTGTTTTTTATATCAATATTTCAGCATATCCAAAATAGTACTAGAGTGGATTCTTTTTTTTTTTGTTTTATAACATTCATTAATTGTACATTTATTCATTCATTCATTCTTTTATATTTTTTCATAAAAATATAAGAGAAGAAATTAAAAAAAAAAAATAAAAAATATATGAAAACCTGATTTGAATTTCCATCATTCAAATTGACTTTAATAACGGCACATCAGGTGGTTGGTTGAAAATATCTTTGTTGCAGTTTCATGTCTAAGATTAAATTAGGAAACCACCACCATTATTTAAATAAACTTAATAAAAATGTTCAACAGAACAATAGAAAAATTACGAAAAAATAATCAGAGCGACATCTAGTGGTGGATAGCAAGCTTTCGCAGAAACTGTTATACATTAGAATTAATTCTTATAGGATTTACTAACTTTAATGTTTCAACTTTATATAATTCTTTTTCCGATAAGATTTTTCTGCCAATCACTTGCAGATTGGATTGAAATACCAGCCTGATAAAGCTGCCAAATAAAACTTCTACTGATTCCACAAAAACCATGATTTCCCAATTTGGATTTATAAGCACCTGTCTTTTCTACTTCTTGTTCACAAGTGATTTAAGGAAACAAAATAGTTTCCCAAATTAGTGATGAGGTCTCTAAATATAGTAATATGAAATTGGAAAGAGAATATTGCCAATAGCTCGGTTCGAAGGACCATAATGAACATCAGTTTTTTGGATTTATAAGCACCTGTCTTTTCTACTTCTTGTTCAGAAGTGATTTAAGGAATCAAAATAGTTTCCCAAATTAGTGATGAGGTCTCTAAATATAGTAATATGAAATTGGAAAGAGAATATTGCCAATAGCTCGGTTCGAAGGACCATAATTAACATCACTTCAATACTAAACGCAAATCTTAGAATATAACAATAATAACAAACACTCTGGAAGCAGCCAATAAAAGATAATTATTTTAGATAATTCTATTTGTCAATGGTTGAAAGTAATTTATTTAATCGTTAATTTAAACTCGCATAAAATCCAAATTAATTGCAAAGCAATTTTATGGCAAATTGAAATGGAAAATTACAACAATTATTATGGGCTACACATGCATAACGGCAATAATGCTAAATGTCTATTCAATTATTAAATTAAAATATTGATTTTGATTTTGTTGTTTTTTCTTCAAGATGATTTATTTTAAATGGATTTTTTTTGTTCTTTCAGTGACATTTTCTTTTTTTTTTTTGGTTGGCAACTTAACGATTGTTGATGTTTATTACGTGTCTTGTATTAAACGCAATTTTCTTGTTTTTATCAAAATTTATATTGACAATAAAAATTGCCCTGTGCCTTATTTTGCCATTAAAGAAGTATTAAATAAATGTGGAAATTACCCAAGGACACTAAGTAATGTAAGATAACACCACCACCACCACCATCACCACCGCCAATACCACTTCCAACTAACTAACTAACTAACGAACATCTCATATTCATTTGGCGAAAGCAGAACACAATATTAATTTCTTTTCTTATTTTCAGTTCGAAGTATTAAAACCCCAAAATCTATATTTACGATTATTGAAGTTTATGACGAAACATTTTCGTATCATTTTGTGACGCTTCATATATATGTTGCAAATAAATGAAACAACTTACATGGTCATTGCTACTTTATGACACATATATTTGTAAAACGAAAAATAATAATAAACTCCAAGATTCATGGTGAAAAAAGTAATAGGAAATGGTAATAAAACTGGCCAATAAGCAGGTAAAGAAAGGGGGCATTCAAAAGTATAGGGCCTTTTTCAAATGTTATTACTCTTCATTCTTCATTAAAATTTCATTTTATAAAAAAATATATGATCTATTTACACTCAGAAAATTTTATTCATTAGCTTTTCGACTTACGACATTAATACAACAAACAAAATTACAGTAAATTCGTTGTGGTAATGAGATACGCTTATTATAACGTTAAACGAGTTTAAAAAGCCTGCAACTAATATTACACGAATTCTATTGAAAAATAAAAGTCATTGCTTTCTATTTGATATATAAATACGGAGTGAAAAAATAATATTTTTATTTAAAGAAAATTAAACATACATTCAACCAGTAACTTGATAAATAATTTTTATATAAAAATTATAAAGTATAATTTGTTACAGTACAACATCCCCACTCAAATTTTACTTTACAATATACAGTCCGACATTTTGAAAACAAAATGTATGTTTTGGTAAGGTTGTTGCTTTTGTTAAAAAATCTGCAACCATTTCATTTGTGTTTACAGGTATAAAAGCGATTTGATTATTATTCTTCTTTTCTCGTACAAAATGATGTCGTACATCAATATGTTTAGATCGAGCACGGTAATTGTTTGTAGATGTCAAAGCTATTGCACTTCTGTTATCGCAAAATATAGGAATTGGTTTATCTGGAACATCTGGAACAAGTTCATGTAACAATTTTCTTAAATACATAACTTCTTGAGTACTTGCAGACATCGCCATATATTCCGCCTCAGTTGTAGATAATGCTACGGTTTGCTGCTTTTTACTGCTCCATGATATAGCAGCTGATTGTAGAATAACAACGTAGCCAGTAATTGACTTTCTCTCATCAATGTCATTAGCCCAATCAGCATCTGAATATGCTGTTAACTCATTATTACCTTCTTTATGAAAGCAAAGTTTTGCGTGTTTGGTTCCCTTCAAATATCGAAATACTCTCTTCACAGCATTCCAATGTTCTGCACTTGGATTATTATTAAAACGACTTAAAAAACTTACTGCATGACAAATATCAGGCCTTGTGCACTGTGTTAAAAACATTAAGCTTCCAATTGCTTGCTGATAGGGGTAATTCTCTGTTAAAATTCCCTCTTGTCTTTTAAGCTTTTGATTTGGATCCATAGGTAGTTGAACGGAATTGCAATCTGACATATTAAATTTTGCAAGTATTTTGTCAATATATTCTTCTTGATCTATAAAAATTTTGCCATCTTCTTTCGTAATTCTTATATTTAAACATTTCTTAACTTTTCCAAGCATTTTTATATTTAGTTCTTCACTCAGCTTTCTTTTGATATCCTCTCGATATTTCAAGTTATTGCTCAACATCAGTATGTCGTCAACATAAATTGCTAAATATGTTCTGTTCATTTTTGTAACATTATAATAAACACATGGATCTATTTCTGATTTCTGGAATCCAATATTTTGCAAAACTTTATCTAGTTTAATGTTCCATACTAAACTTGCCTGCTTTAGTCCATACAAAGCCTTGTTAAGTTTAAGAAGAGAATTTGAATGTAGACATTTGACACCATCTGGCTGCTGAATAAATATATCTTCATTTAAATCTCCCTGCAAAAATGCAGTTATTGCATCCATATGCTCAATTTCTAAATTGTATTTTGCTGCTAGTGCTAATAGTAATCTTAGAGATGTATACCGGATCACTGGAGAATATGTTTCTTCGTAGTCTATTCCTTTTTTCTGCGTATAGCCTTTAACTACAAGACGTGCCTTATACCTTTTTGAACCATCTGGCTCATCTTTAATTTTAAACACCCACTTTGTTTTGATCGTGTTTTTGCAACAGGAAGGGCTTACTTCTGTCCAAGTGTTGTTAATTTTCAAAGAACTAATTTCACTCTCAATTGCTTCCAACCATTTTTCTTTATCTGGACTACTTAAAGCTTCTTCATACGTTAAAGGGTCCTCTGCCAAATAATTTTCGGCAATGAGTCCCATCTGAGTTTTCTTCGCCAAACGTTCACTACGCCTAGGAATCTGATCTGTCTCTACTACTTTGCTTAATTTCCCCACTTCATTGTTATCTTCTATAAATGATGAGAATAACAATGAATCGTCCTCTTCATTATTATCTGCGTTGTTCGAGGTTTCTTGAGTTTCAAGTTTCTTCTCTATAGATGGAATTGAAAACCAGTATTGCTCAATTGACTTCTCCTTGTTAATAGACATGAACTCTTCTTCAAAAAATATAACATCACTACTTATTGTAACACTCTTTTTTGTAGGATTATATAACCTATAACCTTTGGATTCATTGCAGTAGCCAATGAAAATCATTTTCTCAGATTTTGCATCAAGTTTTTTTCTTTTTTGATGTGGAATATGTACCATTGCACTACAACCAAAAATTCGTAAGTGATTTAGATTTGGCTTTCTGCCATACCATATCTCATCTGGACTATTCTTAGTAATTCGATGTGGGATGCGATTAATCAAATAACAAGCTGTATTCACTGCTTCTCCCCAAAAACTTTTAGGCAGCTTTGCGTCATATAACATGCATCTAGCTTTTTCAATTATTGATCTATTCATCCGCTCTGCAAGACCATTTTGCTGCGGACTATAAGCCACACTTCTCTGATGAATTATTCCACATTTTCTTAAATAATTAGACAAACTGTGATTCACGAATTCACCACCATTATCTGACCTTAAGCATTTCAGCTTTCTACCAGTTTGATTTTCTACAAGCGTTTTGAAATTGACAAATATATCGAAAATTGATCTTTTATCCTTTAATAAATATGTAAACACTTTTCTACTGTAGTCATCTGTAAACGTTAGCATATAAATATTTCCACCATTCGTCTTGACCTCCATGGGACCACATAAATCTGTGTGAACTACATCCAAAATATTTTCGGCTCTTGAACCCTCTTTAGGAAACTTTGCTCTTGCATGTTTTCCTTCAGCACATGCCACACAATTTAACATCGCATCATTGCTATATTTAATCATACCATCTGATTTCAGCTTTTCCATTGATTGTTGATGAATATGGCCCAATCGCCTGTGCCATATTTCATAATTGGTTGAATCACTAGCCAAGTAAACACACGGATTAATAGAAGTACATAGCTTATACATACCATCGACCAATTTTCCAGAAGCCAACTTATGTTTTCCATCAAAAACATCACATCCATAATTATTAAAAACAACTCTTTTGTTTTTTTTTTATGATTTCACTTATGGATAATAAATTTGTACCAAGCTCAGGAACATACAAGACACCTTCAATTGTTATTTTCTGGCTTCCATTAACATTAATATCAACCGCTCCTATACCAACGGCTTCCAAGGTTTTGTTGTTTGCAATACGTATTTCGCCCTTATATTTCTGAATATATCTGAACATGTGTATTGAATGTGCCATGTGTACAGATGCTCCGCTATCAAAGTACCAGTTTTCTTGATTAAGATCTTTTGCAATATAAGCAGCAAACATCGACTGAAATCTGTTACTATTTTGACGATTTGGACATTTTGTTGCATAATGACCAAATTTTTTACAATTAAAACATTTAATATTTTCTATGTCCTTCTTCTTAAACTGTTTTCTGGTCACTAGAGCTGCATCCGAAATTCTTGGTTCAAATTTAACATCTTGTAATAGTCTTGCCTTGACAGCATCTGAAGTTATCGTTTTTCCGGAGCTTTCAATACTCATAATCATAGGATTATATTCTATCGGTAGTCCCTTTAATAATATTGATGCTATCCATTCATCTGATACTTTAAAATCAATCCCATTTAACTTTTGTGCTGTTGATACAACTTCAGACACATAATGTTCCACTGAATTGCATTCAATCATCTGAATACAGCACAATTTCCGCAAGAGTCCAATACGTCTATCTAAACCAGAATCTTGAAATAAGCTCTTGAGTTTTTCAAAAATTTCTTTGGCGGTAACAGCTTCCTGCACGTAAACATATAGGCTCTTGTCCAATGAAAGAATAAGGCGACATCTTGCTTGAGTTTCTTTCGCAGCATCCTCACACATTCCTTCAATACAGATCCATAAATTTTCCAACTCAAATTGAGTCTTTAATGCAAAACACCACGTGGACCAATTTTCAGATCCAACTAACTTTTCGATATGAAATATTGCGTTTGCAGCCGACATTTTTATCAATTCTTGCTCGCGTATAATTCTAATATAACCAAATTATTCAATGATGAGTAAGGCCCATAACCTATTGAAAAATAAAAGTCATTGCTTTCTATTTGATATATAAATACGGAGTGAAAAAATAATATTTTTATTTAAAGAAAATTAAACATACATTCAACCAGTAACTTGATAAATAATTTTTATATAAAAATTATAAAGTATAATTTGTTACAGTACAACAAATTCAACTACTTAAAAAAACCGTGATCTAAATTGTTTAAAATAATTCTTTCTATTTTGATAATTTCTAATTGCAAAAATAATATTTATATATCTTGATTGAATTTTAAACTTAACTAATAAACTTGTACTAAATCTCAAAAACGTAACTCTCTCTGCTAAATTCAGGAATCGCATCCTATTCCCAAGGATATGTATTCGGGTATTTTCTACTTTTCCCGTTCCCTATTATTTCAGCAGTCAACTCCGAACCAATGCAAATCAGTTCATGGTCCTTCGAGCCGGACCCCTGTTCGACCAACTTGTAAATTTTCACAACTCCAGTTGTTGTTGTTTTAACAGCTCCGATGCTGTTGGTAACGGGAGTTCTTTGCTGAAAATATTGGAGTGGGAATATTTGAAAATATGTTAATTATATTAAATAGTGTCATTGGGTGGATTTGGGGTTGGGAGTTGGAGAAACCTTGCCACCTCAGTTGGTCTTAGCCATAAGTATATTGGGGTAAGGGATGTTGACCTATTGGGGCAGTTGAACAAGTGCTCAGTATTGTGCGGGCTCTGGAGACAATCTGGGCAACTGTTTATAGTGCCGGGGATTATGCGCTCTTGGTAGCAGTTCAGGATACTGCTCCAGCCGGCTCTAAGTTGCGCCAAGATTGAGTGAGATTGTCTGGGGAGCTGCCGCTCGTTATCAGTGATCGCAGGTGGTCTTGAGTTAAGGACCTTGTAGCATTTGTACCCGTTTGTTGTTTCTATGACCGCTTGTTGATGCAACATCTTGAGGGCACTTGTGATGGACATCTATGTAACATCTGGTGGAATAGCGTTTCTGATGTCCTCACTATAGTGCCGGAATACCTTACGGATGCGTCTCGGGAGAGGGTCCTGCAATACCAGTTGGTGGCTTGGGTGTGTTGACAGCTGACATGCCATCAGGAATTGACTGGTAGCATTAGTGTCTCCTCATGCAGATGGTCAATATTGGTCATTTTTACGCATCCTGTAGAGATTCTAAGAGCATTGTTCTGTGTTTTTTGCAGTGACCTCCACTTGTCAGTAGCGCTGCCTAAGTATTAGTTAGTGGGTACCGAGTATTTGCCATTTTATTCAGGTACTCGATACTTTTAGAGTTGCATGTTTAGAACTAGATCCAGTGAAAATTAAGCGGTCGATATGCAACTCTGTGATAAATTATCTATAAATTTGCCGTAGATAATTTTAGAAGTACCGAATAGTATTAAGTACCCAAATAAAAATTGTAGAGTAGTATTGAATAATTAAAAGTTGCAGAAATTGCCAGTACTAGTTGACAGTGGCGCTAGTGGGAAGCAAGCAAACTCTTCTGCTGCTAGAAGTAAGACCTTTCTCGTAGCATGTACTTTAATTATATCAAGTTATTCTCCATTGATGGAAAGTCCCTATAAAAGAAATTACTTTCATGAAAAAGTCCTTTAAGTAGATCCTGCAGCTAGCATTGGTTCGCAGGTCATTTGTCTATTTTCATAGCAGATTCTCCTCCTCGACTAATGTAAAGTTAGAACTTAAAGTTTATCTTTAATTCCACACTTAGTTTTCTTCTAGTACCATACAAGAGTAAGTAATTATTCGACCCTGGAAACAAATATTGTACGCCTTAAATGTCTGCACCCTTTCAACCAGCCCCTGTTTATTGTTTTATTGGCAACTGTAATTCTGTTCGAATGTCATGATTTCCAAATATCAACACAAGATATTGAAACACATTGTAGTCATTAAGTTTCCAAAAAAAAAAAAAAAATACAAGACAGTGAAGTAGCAAAAGAGCAACAAAAATTAAGTGAAAAAAATATTACAATTGGATTTGTATTTGTAAGAGCAATACATATACACATGTGTGTTTAATACTCACATGCATTGAAATTTGTGTTATTGTATTAAACACAAGTCATAATTAGTGTGTGTTTGTACAAAAAAAACAACAACAACGAAAAAAAATAAAACATTTCATTATTCGTATTTGCTCTGCTTCAATTTACTTTAACATCTCCTTGAGGGAGACTGTTTTTATATGAATAGTTGTTGCTGTTATTTTCTCTTGACCGTTTGACCAAGATCCTGTGTATGTTTTTTCTATTATTTTATTACTTTAATGAATCCTCTGCAAGTCCCTGGCAGGGTTGGATACACAAAGTGATAAGATGAAAACCAGAACAATAATTTTGGTGTACTATTTTGTTGTTTATTGATGAAATTTTTATTGCACATTATTTGCTTGGTGTGTGTGTGGCTGAACTCAGAACTCATATGTGTGTGTGTATGTTTACAAATTTATGAGGCATTTTACTCAACATTGTATTTAGTTTTGTGTGTGTGCAGAAATTCCATTAAGAAACATTTTACCTGTTTCTCTCTTTCATTCATTCTTTGTTTTTCTTTTAATTACTTTAAAGTTTTTCTTTTTTCTCTGTTACTTTTTTTTGGGAAAGAAGTTATTGTTACAATTTCTTCGATTTCATGTTTAAGAACCATATTGCAACGCTAGGAAATATGCAATAAATAATAATATGTTGAAATAGTAAATATGTTGTATAGTTTTAGGGGTAGGCAATTAAAAGAAATTACTTCATTAATATTAAACGTAAAGCATAATGTGTTGTGTTAATAATATTCTGCTAAATGTTACGTTCAACCAACGAAACAAACAAACAAATATCTCACGGTGTTAATTAAGCGATAATTAAGTTTAAAGAAAACTTATAGAATCCAAAAAAAAATCAATGAGTTAATTTATATTAAAATTTTTTACAATAAAAAAAAGTTACCCAACTTTAATATGCCCTACTTAATTTAAAGCAAAAGAAAAAATAAAAAAAAAACAAAACAAATAGCAACAACAACAAAAATTATCCTGTTTTACAAATATGTAAAACCAATGACTTTTAAACTCCCTTTTGTAACTCATGCCATTGAACATTGAGACAGACAAAAGGATGTCAAGTGGTGGCAGTAGACAATCTTATCAATACGACAAAATCATGACTCTGCTTAACATTTGAAATTCGTATGGTTTTAGCTTGTTCCCTTACTTTCGTTCATTGCCTCTCTCTCTCTGTACAATTCCATTTGTTGTCAAATTTAAATTGTATTTTTATATTTCATTATCTATGGCATCTATTTGTTTGTAAAATAAGTAAATTGCTATTGTTAAGGCGATTTTTTTTGCTATTTGTATGTTCAAGATTTAAGATTGTATAAA
Organism: Lypha dubia; assembly: GCA_947311025.1. NCBI lineage: Eukaryota > Metazoa > Arthropoda > Insecta > Diptera > Tachinidae > Lypha > Lypha dubia. Next base: position 2,146,971 of record OX371262.1, on the reverse strand, counting down.
TATATATTCTTTTTTTTTTTTTTTTCTTTTTTGATTTTTTAGAGAGTGGGAGTAAAAAGATCTTATATTTGTTTTGTTCTATCATGGCAAGGGACAAATTTTTATGCTAAACTAATGATTCCAATTCATTGAATTGTAAAATTGTTTTTTTTTTTTTTTGTGAGACATTATAACGCCAATTGAGGCTACAGATGTGGCGGAGTATGAGAGTAAAACCACACTACTGTTTAAAGTACAGAAATTAAATTTTTTTCTTGGTTTAATTTTAAATGCGTGCATTTCGTTGGTGTTACGGCCAACTCATTAGCAGAATTTTTAATAGAAATTTTACCAATTTTATCCTATAGAAATCGGCTCCTTGAAAAAAGGTCCCAATGAAAAATGGTGCCAAACTTAAAATTGAAAAATGGCAACAAACTGAAAAATGGCCCTAAACCAAAAATTAAAAATGGCCCAAAAAAAAAGGGAAAAATTCCCCAAAATTAATTTTTGTTGTTTTCAATGTAAAACTGTTCCCACCTCCCTCTCTGTTGCTCTGTCTCTCTTTTTGCCTACTCTTCTCTAGACTCTTCTTATCTCCCTTTATCTACTACCATTCTTCCCTACAGGCAACACAATGGGACCACATCAGGACCCAAGTGGGCTAGAATCTTATCTTCCTCTTACCACCAGCCTGCTAACATAACCTAACCTAATGTAAAACTGTTGGGGCTATTTTTAATTGGGACCATTAAGAAAAATAATTATGGTGCCATTTTTTTCTATTTTAGGGCTTTTTTACATTTTTTATTTTTGAAATCATGGTAATTTTTCCAATTTTGGGCCCAAATTAAAATTTAAAAAAATAGCCCAAAAATAGTAAAACAAAATTTATTCCAAAAAAAATCTTTTTATCAAGAAGTAAGTGTACAAAAACCACTCAGTTTTTTGACTGATTCTCATACAAAATTTCTACACAAGTGCGTTGTGTGTGTGTGTTGTGGAAACCGCAACTAATTTTCGACGTTCGCAAAATTTCGTGGAGGGGAAAAGCCTTTAGCAACGATGAAGGCCGGCTATGCAAAAAGCCTTCAGCAAGCGACTGCAGCTATTAAGTTAGTGGCTGCACCGAACAATTGCCCAAATAAACTTAGTCGAAGAAAACTAAGTCCTTAATTTAAAATTTTAAAATTTAAAAATAATCACCATAAATTAATTATTAGTTTTTTTTTCTCGTTGTAATAATTCTTAAATTTAAGAAACATTAGACTATAGTGTGCTAGTTGTGGCAAGAAATTTAACAAATTAGTTATTATTTAAAACATTAAAAGTTGTTTAAATACTTTTAGTTTCAAGTTTGATTAACTTGAGCAAACTAAAACTTAAGTCTGCCCCTAGTTTCTGCCATTTTCTATAGATTATTGTAATAATGTCATAATCTTCTACTGATACTTGTTGTTAATCATTTGTTTAGCCAAAAACAAACCAAAAAAAAAAAAATATTGACCAACAAATACAAATAAATTAAGCAAACAAAACCGCAAAATATTGTTATTGAAAATTAAACAAACTCCAGAATTCACACACTAACGTTTACACACCCGCCCCTAAAAGTAGACAATTGTTTGCTTTTAATAAGCTTTTGCTTGTAACTACATTGTTTTTCTTAGTAATTGGTTTTGGGGTTAATTTTTGTTAAACATTCGATTTTTTTTTCTCCAACTAACAAATATTTTCTATTTAACTTGGAGATGATAAAAGTTAAACAATTTAAGGAATTGATGTTGCTGTCTATCCCAAAACAAAAGCAAAAGCAAAAATAGAAAAAAAAAATTATCATGTTAACGCTTGAGACAACAAAAGAAATTGTTTAACTGAGGCGGCCGGCTGTCCTTTAGCCTGTGTACAAGCTTTGTATGTTTACACTTTGGCTTTTTGCATATTTAAACTTTGATTTTTCCCACTGACCTTTGTGTTGTGCAAACAAAACTGTCTTTTAGCCAGGCCTTTTTTTTGAGTAGTTGGAGCAAAAATTTTCCAAAATTTCAAAGTCAATTTAACTGGCAATTAATGCAGATTGCTTTAAAACAACAACAGCAACAACAACAACAACAACACCGAAATCATCATACTAGACACAATATTTGAAAGCAAAATGTTAAGGATTTTTTTTGTTCATCATATTTTTTTTATATTCATTGATGACATGTAGCAGTGTCGCACTCGTATTTAGCCACTTGCTGCTACTGTTTTTGGTTTATTTGTTTGTTTATTTGTTTGCTCTTAATATCCCTAGGGTGTCATCTGTATTAAACATTTGCCGCGTTGTTTTGATTGCATTTACTCCTACTCCTGAAATGCTCCATTTCCCCACTCAGATAGATTGCTTCCTTATTTGTTTCGAGGAGATACATCAATTGCCAAACCATCACGTTAAGTACCTGTATCAGCAGCATCATCATGATTGCCAAACTCTACTATTGCTATTTTGGCCTTATATTCCTATAACAATTGTGTGTTGCTGGCTGGCTCCTTTCATTTTAAGGTGTTTGATTGGATTTTCAATTATTCATTATTATTGGTTGCAATTTAAACAACACATTCAAAATACTCTAATACTGATGTAGATACTGATGATGCCTGTTCTGATACCAAGAGAGAGAGAGTACAATATCGGTTACATACATATACGAAGAGTTAAGGTCAACATATGAAAGGAAGGCAGGAAGGAATGAAGGTGTTGCTGATGTTTGTTATTCTTAGTACGTTAATGGGAAATCAACAAAGTGTACAGTAGCAGTAGAAATTATAAGAACAGAAATTTTATATGAAAGCTTAAAAATTCTAATTGAAGTTTTCTTTAGTTTCATTTTATTTCAAGGCGAAAACTATGCTGCAATATTATTGCATATTTTAAGGCTGGCCATTATTTAATTCATCTTAAGTTTTAACTATAGACAAAATTTTTCTCAATTTACACATTCAGCATAGAAACCAAGAATAACTATAATTTTGTATAAAAATTTTATGAAATTAAAAAAAAGCTCCTAAAATTATGCAACAAATTTTTATATATATAATATATTCTTAATTTTTCAAAGTACTTCCAAGCTAGCTTCTTAGTTCTCAGCTGTTATTAAAATTAATGGTTGCTTGTCTGATCCTTAAAGTTGGCAAGCAATTTTTCAAAAATACCCAACACCTTGGCATATGCTTTATATTATTATGAACTTAAGTTTCAAGGCCTTACTGTTCATTGGTAATTACGAACCGGCACAAGTTGTTATTGTTTTATGTTAACATGTACATTTAAATCGATTCTGTTTTGTTTTCATCAAACAACTTTAATTAGGCACAAGTGATACTTCGTACCGATTTCCTATTTAAACGCAATCACTGCTAACTAAAGGATACACAGGACAAAATTTCAATTTTAAATGCGTATGGAAAACTGGTAAACCATATTTTTTTTATCTATTTATATATGTATGTATTGTGCAATTTGTCAACATTTCAATTTCGTTTGCAGCATTAAAAGGAATTTTTAATGCTCGTAATGAAAGTGAAACAGGACATTTCTTTAAACATAAAAAATTATTTTTTGAAAATTTTTTAATTAAAATGCCAATTTATTTTTTTTACTAGACACAAACTACAAACAAAGTGTTTTAAAATTCTGTTATATTTTTTTTTCTCGCCTAAGAAGACATAAAAGTTGGGTCCTGTAAGAGGTAAAAAATATAAAAAGAGGAAAAAAATATATAATAAAAGCTGTAGGAATATTCGAGATATATGTATATAAAAAAAATACATAATGCTTTTGGCATTTTTTTTTGTCGTCTTAGCAAAAAAAAAAGGTCAAACTTTTTCCTAAAACAAAGAAAAAATCTGTGAAAAAAGTATTGGTTTTTGAATAAACATAAAAAAAAATATGGGTAAATATTTGTTAAACAAAACTTAAGCATAATTTATGGTGAAGAAAACCATGAAAATTATAAAACTTTCTGTTATTTACCACCGTAGGAAAAATACTTTTGGACGAATTTTTTTTTTCTATTTTTATCTTAAGTTACTTTAGAGTACAGTTTAGTATTTAAGACAGTTTAACGGAAGGGGAATGTGCGAAATAAAAGAAAAGTAGAATTGTTAAAGCAGCTTTTCTTAAAAGTTTAAATAAAAGATATGCAATATATTTCATAATTTTGCCAATACACATAATTTTAATACTAAATATATTTAATGCATATATTTCTTAAAGACCAATAGAGCCAAAAAAGTAGGCAGTATAAATTGTCTATTTATTTGTTATTCCTATTTATGTCATTGCAGCTTCAAAAACCTTTAAAGTAGGCAATTTGGGCTCCACGTTTTTGTGAAGAAAGACAACAATAATGATCTTTTAAGCTAAAACTTGGCAAATATATTTTCTGACTTCTTTCTAAACTTAAAACGATTTCTCTACCCAAAATATATTTATTACACTCACGTCAAATGTCCAGTTTTAGATATTAGCCTTTTGGGTATTCATTAGCCAATTCTAACACTAATGATTGCTTGACACTCTTATGACCAGACAACATGGCCTACATTTTATATGTCAATATTGACAAACAACTGTCATCATATGTCTGTATGTAATGGTAATAACTTATACCAACTAGGTTTGGTAATACATCAGCTTTGTTTTTTGAGTGAGAGTGAAAATAATGAAAAATTATACGAAAAAAAAAATGGAAACGAAATGAGCATTATGGTATTAAAGAAAATGGAAAACAATTTTTCTCTATACGAGTCCAAAATAAACAATATTGAGGATAAATAATGATGAAACTAATGAAAGTCACTAGTAAAATTGACACATAAATAATGACAAGGACATTAGGTTACTAATACACACAAACACAGGCACGCACTTATTTGGCTGCCATAAAAATAAACAAAGACAAATGGTCAAAATACACCTTAAACATATGCATTTCTATGAACACACATTCATTCGTTAGAAAAATTACATATGATACGCCAGGGTTGCTGCTAAATCACTAGAGATACATCTGCGTGGCTTTTAGCGTATGTGACTTAAATAAAAATATTTGAAAATATATAATTTTCATGTGCTTTTATACCCCTTTAAAATGTTCCGCACGATTTTCAGTTTGCATCTTAAATTGTCCTTTTCGACCAGTGGATCGAAACATGTCATAACATTTGAAATTTTATTCTTCTCTATTAAAATTTCTTAAAAGGGTTTTGATGAGCTGTTGGGAATAATTTAAAACACTATTTTGCTTAGCAGATTCCTGTACAAAGAAACTTCAAAGGACAATAAGAAGGCAGAAGTATATATTGGTTATTTTACTTTTTTTGTTGATATTAGAATTTGAAGAATGCTATCAGTTCACTTTAAAGTAAAATGATTCGAAGAACCAATGGCTCGAAGGACCATAAAATAATTTTAAATTTAATATTTATGTTGTAATTTTTGTCAATTAGAGACATAAACTCAAGACTAGAATTAACTCATTTCCGTACAGTTTAAAGCAGAAGGATTTTTTAGAACCAATGGCTCGAAGGATCATAAACAATTTAAAATTTGATATTTACGTTGTAATTCTTGTCAATTAGAATGGAAATAATTGATTTCCGTACAAACTTTCTACTCAATTTAATTCTTGGTTTTATGAAAACCACATGAAGATTGAGAATAAAATAAAAAGTTCGATTAAGTCATATCAGTACAGTTTGTTAATGAAATGAAAACAAAAAAAAAAAAAAGAAAGAATACCTTCCAAAGCGTTGGGTTAAAAGAGTGTGCAAAATATGACATTTATTTAAATTTATAGATGACATCCCACCACATACGATTGTCATTTGTATTTGTCGAACATGTCATATACATTTGAGAGTCTTAAATCTTCCTTCGTTTGATTTTTTTTTTTGTTCTTGGTTCAATCAAACATTTATTTGCTTTTATAATTCGTCTGCTGTTGTTTGTCACTGTCATTTGGTCATTAATATTTATTAATTTTACTTTTATACCAACTACTATTTTAATATTCCACTAAAGAACGAGAGGAGATCCAAAGAAAATGAAATAAACGTATAGGAAAATGTTAGAACTTTGGTATAAAATAAAACTGCCATGATATGGAAGAGTTTGCTGCCTGCCACTATATGAATATTGATTGTGTTTTTGTTATAAAATGATATTTTCATTTTTGTCATCAATATTCTTGTACGTTTGTTCTAAATTCTATATATGTAAAGTAGGCATCGGTATGTTGTTGTTGTAGCTTAGAGTGATACAAAGAGAGTGGGTGAGTATGAATTTCCTTTTACTGGGTTATGGGTGCTTAAATCACTCTGTGAGTATTAGTGGCTTTTATCGTAGGAAATATCTCATACCATCGTCTACTTAACATGTACGAATGAGAGTGTGTAAGTAAGTATGTTTGTGTACATGTACATGTATGTGCATTTGTATTTGTTAGTTCTAGTTTGTTTGCTCTAGATATTGATGTTACTTATTTCAGAATGAATATTGTTGTGAGGACAGTATTTGTGGACGTTCTCTTGCCGGTGGGGTTGTTTGATTTTCGTTTGCATTTGATAGATTAGTTATGTCTGTATTAAAAGACATCATGTCATCTACAAATCTACTCGTATATATACACACACACACACATGTGTGTGTAAAATCTATAAATGTACTTGTTAGACGTGTTTGGAATGAACAATATATAAAATTTTAATATTAATGAATTTATCTAAGTACTTTAGAGGGAAATCTTAAATTTGGAATTAAAAAATTTATTTTTAAAGAATTGGTATTTTTGCAAAATTAAAAAAAAAATAATTAACATAGTTTAAAAAAAAACACGAGTGTTAGCTGAGGAACGGCCAGATAGACGACTGTGCAGTAAACAATTTTATATAAAATAAATATTTTAAATCCAGTTATGAACTTTAGCAAAACGATAAAATAGCCCAACGAAAATCTTCATAAAATATACAAAAGTTAGGTGCAAATGTCTTTAAAAACTAATTTTATTTTATTGATTCCAGGCACTTGTTGTAAAAATTATTCATTACTTTAATGAAAATTTTCATAACTTTAACGAAATAATTCATTATTTTAATGAATATGTTCGTAAATGATTTCACAGATTTTATAAAATTAAATAAAATAGCCCAACAAAAATCTTCAAAAAATATGCAAAAGTTTGTTGCAAATGTCTTTAAAACCTAATTTTATTTTACTGATTCCAGGCACTAGTTGTAAAAATGATTCACTAATTTAATGAAGATTTTCATAACTGAGGGTGGTGTTGGCTGAAGTGGTTAGCGCATTGACTACTAAGCAAACAATGACTTGGGGCCTGGCCAGAGCAATTCAATCAATATCTTTAATTTCTCTAATGTACATTAGTGAGACATTGTATTAATTGCTGTCGGACTATTTAAGTGATAAAGGCATAGCACAGATCACTAAAAGACTGTTCCGACAGCGTTTGATGCTGTTCAAAGCTAATGTACACAACATCGCCCTCCTTCGTCGGTTAGCAGATACATCGGCGGAGCAAAACAATTAATAAAATGTCTGCTAATACAGCTTAACAATTTAAATGCGTCTACTTAACACGTGAGGCGCCTCAACACTGCTATAAAAAATATAGCATAACGCGCAAAGCAGAGTTGTAAAAGCGTTAAGTCTTCTTAATTTTCAACATCAATCTTCTCTACCCTATCCCTCTCCCTGAGCTACGGAACAATGCACTGCATACGTAGGGGTCATCCCCTGAGTTCTGGTCCTAATTAAAAAAAAAAATATATAAATAAATTTTTTCAGAGATTTTTAGTAGTGTAAAGATCTATTCAAAACTATTAATTAGCGTCTGCGAGACGCATTTGCAATGCTGGGGCTTACAACGCACTACCCTCTTCGAGTTTTTGGACGTTTAGGCCTTAGATTAAAGCTTCTCTCCTTAAATTTCATTGAATAATATAATATATTATGTAAAACTCTTCTTTCTTTTTATTTTTCTCTTAATTCTCTAAAGTTCTTTATAAAAAATTATGGCTATAAATTTTAAATATTTATTGAGTTTTTCCCCATTTCCTTTGAAAAAGTATTTGAAAAAATATATGATCAAAAATTTATGTGTCACGGTAGCATGTGTTTAAAGGTATAATAAGGATGTATGTAAATACCCGCAAAATTGTCAATAGAATATTTAAAGGAAAAATTACAAACAATTTTAAACCAACAAACAGTCGCTTTATAATACCCGACACAAGGCCAGGGATTTGAAAAAAAAAAACATAAGATTTCATTTAAGATATAAAAAAACCACCACCCAACAACAAGTTAAAAATGTTTTGCTAAAAAATCTTTATTGATTTTGTAAATTTCCATAAATCAAATACCAAAAGTAAACTTATTTTAATTTCTTTGTGAGGTTTTCAATTTAAGCCATTAAATTTTAATGTTTTCAAAATAATTAAAAGATTAAACCCTTTTTTGCCATTTTATCAATACAAATTTAATTTAAATTTCTCAATGTAGAACCACACTCTCATATGATGAAAATTATATGCTTGATAGCATAGAAGAAGTGTACATATGTGTGTGTGTTTCTTTTAAATTTCGTAATTATAAAAGCCATTATTTAGTTTAATTGCGTTACGCGTATAAATTTTTAAAACTGTTTCAACAAAATCGTAGAAAAACAATGACCTGTAACTGTATGAACAGGCTAAAGGATATTGGATTAACTTTCTAAATGAGATTCCGATTAAATAGTTTTCAAAAAATAAACACGCAATAAAATGAAATGAAATAAATTTTAAAACAAAAAGTTTTTCACAGCAATAAGAAAGGGTTGATGATACCCATAAGCTAAGTAATGGTTATATGAGTAACAAAAAACTTAAAAAAAATATGCCCTACTTTTAGGGGTTACATGCTCTGTAAGAGATTTACACATACATACTTACAACAAAAACAATGGATTAGAGTTTGTAAATTATTTGAATAAATTTTTGCAATTAGATAAAAAGAGAAAAACTTAAGTATTAATTTGACAGAAAAATGAAAAATTATTTAATTGTTTTAGTAAAATCTATGCAGCTCTATTGCTCTAAATTTGTTCAAACTTCACGCATTCTACCAATTCAATAAACTTAACCCAAAGGCATTTTTTGCCTTAATTATTTGCTATAATTTAATCATTCCCTTAATATGTTTAACAACTCAATCGACATTCTTCCCATCACCATCATCTTCTAATTGAAATTCACATTTTATGAAATTGCATTGTTACATACACTTACTACGCCCGTTCAACTTCTGCCTTAAAGCCTACAGGCTTATGAAGATAAAATTGCGTATTGCAAACGATAATTGGTGGTATCACTGTGTTAAGTTCATGTATCACTCATTGGGAATATTGGCATGTGCGTGTTTTTATTTGCACCCCTCAGGTAAGAAATTAATTAATTGTTTACCTTTAAAGGTTTTCAATATTGATCCAATGTGCACATACAGGAAAAAAAAACAAAATTATATTGATAATTTTAAGTAAATATTGTGATATAATTAAATAAGAAAGAGCAACAATAGGAAAATATAAGAAGTTTAATAAAAAATAAACTTGAAAGCTGCAGTACGAAAACAACCACCTTTGTTTGCAGACAACTTCAAAGTCCTATAATTATCTTAGGAGGAGTGATATACAAAACCCTATAATCCCTTATCGATGTCCCTATGATTGGTTATTGAATATTTATCGAGCAGGCGCATTAGAAAACCACAACACATTCATTCTATTTTTTTTTGTTTTATTACAACCAGTCATGTAGGCATCCAATACCCAACCATTTACCTGTTTTCTCATATTTTATTTTCACTTGCTTGCCAGCAACAATATCCTTGTTTTCTTGGGTTTTTTGTTGGAAATTGCTGAATATTTCCAGAGTTTCATTTTACATTACATCTGTATGAATGCATTGTTTTTTCTTCCTAAAAATTGTTATATGCTGATTCTCACATGCTTTTTATTTTTATTTTTTTAGATTTGGATAAAAAAAATCGCTTAGTTAGCGAACATAACTGTTGGTGCTACACTGCACATATGAAGCCAAACATTAAGGTTATAACAAATAGAAAAGTGTGGATTGTAAAATGGCTGCTTGCAGGGACTACAAGGCAATAAAATGAGCTCGAAAGCCTCAGTTACCAATTGGAAACCCTATTTTAGCTTCAGCAAACAGACTTTTTTAAACTTTACAAATAATATAAAATAATTAAAATTTCTTAGCATTTCATAAAACAACTATTAAACACTTAATTTGAAAATACTTACAACCCTTTTAATTTCAATTCCTGTATATGCAAGATTTTTTAACAAAAATCATTTTTATTTATATTTCAGGACATGGAAAAAAAATATGGAGAACAAATTAATGACTTTTAAGATGAAATGTGCAAATAAAAGATTTTAAATAAATACAGGGTGCCTAAAATTATGCTCTGAAAACGAGTTCTCTTCAGCCAAACATGATACTCTGGAAATTAAAAAAAAAACAGTGTCGGATATATAATTTCCGACTCGAATAAAATAATTCTTTGCAGCAAATTTTATTGCTACTAGACTATGAAATAGCAGCTACATATAATAAAAAAGATTTGACTACAGAGATAGTGTTAATAATGCTACAAAAAATATATTTGCTATAAATGAGACTAATAAAAAGACTATAGCATATGCTGAAGCAAAGACTATAACGTTAGCTATAGAGTATAGAATACTATAGAATACTATAGATAATATAGAGTACAAAATACTTATTGATTCTACTTGAATGCTTGTGCGTAACAGACAGTCACATAAACCAACCAACCAGAGAATACGCTATATAACAGATTTAAGCAAACAACTTTAGACGATGCTATTAAAACAACTATAGCATAAGGCATCGAAAAAACAATAGCATAACAATTTTCATAAGCTACTTTATAGAAAAGGTTTAAGCATAGCATATAAAAATACTATAGCACAGGATATGCAATCGGTAATAGATTAGGCTGTACGATATAGAGTATGGAAAATACTTTGGGAAAATGCTACATAATAAATATGCATGATGTCTTATAAAAATTGCTATAGAAAATACTAATACGAAAATTACAAAGCAAAATTAAAAACTTGCCAACAGAAATCCAATAGCAGCGAGTATTAAAATTTTTATAAAAACAAGACAGTAGTATATGCTATGGAAAAAACTGTAGCATTAGTTGTAAGAAACAGTGTATACTAAACTATTAAAACTAACCATAAAGTGGCTATTTTAAAGGTTACATCATGTTAAATAGCATAAGTATATACAAAGCTGTGGAATATATGTATAAGAGACTGGGCCATAGGAATAAATTGAACTACATATGTATAAGTGTCAAAACGGAATCTCATTGATTCTACTTGAATGCTTGCGCGTAGCAGGCAGCCACGTAAACCAACATATGTATAAGAGGCAGGCATAGAAAATTGAAAATGCTATAGCATTTTAAACGCACCACGTCCTGTAGGATATGTATTATAGCACACACACTATAAAAAAGCCTGTAGCATAGCTAAAGCATGTTAAGCAGCATATATGCAAAGCTGTGGAAAATATAAGTGACTGGCCCATAGCAATAAATTGAACTATTAATAAGAGCTGAGCATAGTAAATGCAAAATGATATAGCATTTAATCTTAGAAACGCACTACGAACTGTAGGGTATGTTCTATAGTATACACTATAGAAAAGCCCGTAGCATAACTAAAGTATGTATAATAGCATACATACTAAGCTGTAGAAAACCTATATTAGACTAACATTATTCAAAATGATATATATATATAATATGAACCATGATATAGAAAATATTACCAACTGGGCTATAAAAAAACAAACTATGGCAAATCTAATAACTAATGTAAGGGCTATAGAGAAGCATATCACATAGTCCATATCATAGTCATGAACATTCAGGTTTCGAAGACCTTAAGCTCTGTACAGACGGTTGTCAGATCTAACAATTTGCTGGCAATGTACTGACAATAAATAATTGCCAGCACAAGCTTTATTGTCAGTTCACACGGTTGTAAGAAAATTGTCAGAAAAGCTTTTAATTTATTGTCAGACAATAAATTTATCTAGCAACGTTGTAAGTCAATAAATTGTCTGTTTACACAGTTGTTAGATAAAACAATAATTGCCAGATTCTCTCAGAGAGCATAAACACCATGAAATGTATAGAATACTTTTAAGAGAAAGAGAATACAGTCGGATTCGGCAAGCGAAAATTTATGTTTTTCATTTCAGATTCATTTTAAAAACTTAAATATAAGCTTGTAACTATATTTGAAAATAATAAATAGTTAATTATATTTAATTGAAATGAGCAGTCGCTAAAAAGTATTTCGTTGCCAGTAAATTAATAATGTTTTCTTTTAAGTGGTGTTTGTTTTATATAAATTATCTTATTTCTAACCGAAATATGTTTCAATTAAACGGGGTTACTTTTAAGCGGATTTTTTTAAGCCATAGTAAATGCTTTGAAATTGATAGAAAAAACTAAATACAAATTTTTATTTTCAGTTAAGCAATCTTATCCGAATTCGACTGTAATAAAAGCTTTTGCTTGTTTATTTACTGACAATGAAAAAATTTTTCAGATTCACAAAACTCAAACATCTGACAATGAAAAATTGTCTGACAATTACCTGGCAATGAAAGCGAATTGTATTCTCACGATTGTCAGATGTCTGACAATTTTTTGATATATTGTAGTATAACAATTTAATGACAATGGTTTTTCTGGCAATGTTGTCAGATAAAAATTGTTAGTTCAGACGGTTGTAAGAAATTTTGAACACATTTTACTGACAATATTGTTAGATCTGACAACCGTCTGTACAGAGCTTTAGCCTTTTGACGATGAATTTTAAAATATTGTATTTTAATACCCAATACTTTTTGGCCGCAGGCACCGTCAAGTAAGCATGTTATTAATGTTACACACATCTCTAGCATAGACTTTTTTTAATTTGCTATAGAAAATAATACTAGTGACATTTTGAATAGCACCCTGTATTTTTTAACTATTGTTTTTATATTTTTCACTATTCCCTTTTATTTCTATAAACATTCATTTGGCCAAAAAGGAAACAAATTGTGTAAAATCGTTATCATCAAAACTGCAAAAAAAAAAAAAAAAAAAAAAGAATGCAAAAGTCATATATGAAAATTATGCGCGTTTGGCACTTTTTACAACAAAATATAATTGACCAACAATTTTTATATGATTCGTTAGCAAAAATTAGAATTTTATTTTGTAGAAAAAAAAGAAAGGTAAGATATAAATAAAAGTATTCAGCAAAAGATTTTAATATAAATTTTTATATTTTAATTTAAAACAAAAGCAAAAGATGCTACAACTCAGTGGGGAAATGCAAAAATTTTAAATGTCTTCTAATATATTCTAATACTCATAACTTACATCTCGTTTATTTATGACTACCCTTTGTATGTTTTTATACATAATTTAGTTTGCTTTTGTCTGAACTTATTTAGATTTTTCAATTTGGTCACAATTTTTTTTTTCTCTTAAATGAATGATAAATTAAGAATTCATGTCACATGCGTTTCAAAAAGGGCGTCTTTGTGGTCATTAGGTCATTTTTAGTTTAATGATTTTGAAGCGTAAGAAAAAAAGGGATTATAAATGAACAAATAACATTCATTCATTCATTGTATGTTGCATGAATAAAATGACAGTTACAGCCACCCTTAGAATTCAAATCAATAGAATGAAATCATATAAAGTGAAAAATGCAGGAATAAGAAAAAAATTTTTGAAACTATTTGAATGATTTAAAACAAAGTTTTTCAAAATAAAATAAAAGTTTAAAATACTTTTTACTTGAAAAAAAAACATTTTTAATACACCTTTATTGAACAAAAAAAAAAAAAAACAGTCACATGTTTGGCGTCTACTACCACGGAAATCTTTATTAATGATTGAAGTCTAAGGGATTTCCGTAAGGTCATATTTAACCGTAAGGCCATAGTTGGCAGCAGACAATGATATGAACTCTAAAAGATATGAGATGCTTTGTAATGAAAGAAATAACTGTGTAGAATGAGAAGAAAAAAAATCCTAAAGGTGTCTTAAGATAAATTGTTAGTTTTACGCCGAAACAATTGCAAATATGTATGTTTGTATGTGTGTTGCAGGAAACTCTATTAACCTTTAGACAAAGAATAATATACACATGGCTCAAAGTATTTTTCACTTTGATGTCTTCACTGCTGCCAAGTAACATCTATAACCAAAGAATATCTAACTGTTGGAGGTCTTAAAATATTAAGACTTCCCAAAAAATAATGATTTAATAAGGATAACAACATAAATAAATAGTAAAGCATACTTAACGGCTGAGAAATATGTATATACAGATATGTATGAATGTATGTGTCAGCCTATTCATACATATTGTTTGCTTTATCTTATATTATATTATCTCTAATATTGAATGTATAAAAGATTTCAATATGTAATTTAATGATACTTAATGTTACATACTTGTGAAGCTGCTAATGCTGTTCATGTGAATAATGATGATGATGATGGTGAAAATATAATAAAATCATATTGGTTTTTGTGGCTAAAAACAGCTCAAGTAGTTTATTGGCAAACAAGGAGATCAAAATAAAATTTACTTGAATATAATAAAGCTAAAGCAAAGTAAAATCTTTAAGTACATACATACATAATTTTCTTAAACATGGAAACAAATAAACCGTAAGTGAACTGGAAGTATTTTCTTTTAAAGCTTTAAATGCAGGTATATAATTTTATACCGTCTAAAAGCAAGCAAATTTACTTCAGATTTTAAATACATGTTTTGAAGCTTTAAATGCAGGTTGATAATTTTGAATCGCCTAAAAGCAGGCTAATATAATTCAGACTTTGAATACATGTTTTAAAGGTTTTAATGCAGGTGTATAATTATATACCGCCTTAAAGCAGGCAAATATAATTGAGAACGTATTCAAATGTCTTTAGGTTTAAGCTATACTTATATTTTTGTAAGAAATATAATTTGACAATTTTTATTTACAGACCTACAAATGTTGAACCAATATAGAGTAACTCCCTAAAATTGATTTAGGTTACAATTAAATGGATGTGGAGACTGCTAATCCCAATTAAAAGTACTAAATAACTTTTATATAGCTGTGCAACTCTAATTGTCATGCCTTTTAATTTTATTGTGTTTTATTCTAAGAATAAACAGCAATTTCATGTAAAGTCTTTGAGAGGCACTCTCAGCTCCTTAAGGTGGTATAGAAAATAAAATACTGTTTCGCTAAACCTCAACATATACTTCTTTCTTCTATTAAAATATTAAGAAAAACCTATTTTTCAGTTTTTCCCCCTAAAAGTATACACCATTTTCATAAAAATCCTTTATTAAGCTTCAAACTAAATATATATAATTATATTTATTACATTTTCCATTTGCCTTCATTTCACCTTCCATTCCAGTTTATTTTATCATGATTTATTAACGAATCAATATTTAAATTTCATGGCAAATTTACATGCTTTCGTACATTTGGCTGAATTGTAACTGTGCGATAAAGATCTTTAGACATGTGACCAGCAAGCAATTGTTGTGTTTGGTTTCAGCGCATACAATATTCTAAAATCTATAACTGCATTAGTAAAACAAGCAAACAAAATAAAATGCAAATAAAAAAAATAGCCCGATAAAACTATAATAAAGGCGTTTTTGGATTGTTTGTTTTTGCTTCTAGATTTTTTTGCTTCTCTAATGAACAATACAAAAATACTCTAATGACTTGGCAATTTATAGATTTTTTTATTTTAATAACCCTTTTTTTTGTTTTGTTTTGTCTAAGCCCATGCAAAATATGAAGCCGCGGCTGTTATGATTAAATATCAACAAAAAAAGTTTTAATGTTAAAAAACATGACACATTTTGAATGAATTCTGTTGAATATATTATTGCATTTTATATGAAAAAAAAACAAGTATAAAAAACACGCTATTATAACAATTGACCATTTTATTGGAGCCATAAACAAGTATTAAAAGTCTGTCTGCTAACGGGTTTGAGGGAGCTACTAAAGGCTAAAACCAATTGCTTTGAATATTTATTATAGAAAACTCCCAGTTTAATTTAAATGTTTGATTTCACTCGCCACTGTTTTAGAAATATTTATTTTTTTTTTGTTCGCTGAACACGAATTGTTGATCGGTATTATTGATAAGCCGAGTTTTTGTGGAAAATTAAAAGCACATGGCATGTTAAGTTGATAAACTTAAAAAAGCAATGCATACTTTTAAGGGAGAAAATGTTTTTTTTTTTATTTGATTTACAAATAAATATAAACTGAAAATATAAACTGAATCCTTCTATCGATTTGATTGTGGTTTTTATTTTTTATTTTCTATTATTATTTTTTTTAAATTTTGTTTGCATTTCAAGTTGTTGTGTGGTTGTTTTTTTGCTCTTAGATTTGTGTAACAATAAACAACACACACAATTGTTGCTTAGACATGAATGCGAAAAATTATGAGCGATCGACACGCAATTTTCATTCAAACTGTTAAAGTACCGCAGAACACAAATCATTTTGATTTTTTTGTTTTTAGTTGCTGCTTAAAAATAGGCAACATTTAATTTATGCAGTTGTTGCTATTTAACAACTTTCTATTCTTAGCAGCCCCTTTTAATAACTGCTTGTGTTGTTGTAGGTCTGTATTACTTAATGCCAGACATACAATTATAGATGTTTAATAACATACTGTTTGGTATGTGAAGCAAATTTTCAAATATGTTTGTTGATTTTTCTGGTTATAGGTATGGCATGACATTTATCATAATAACATTGATAAATGGAAAGCCAATTTTGAGCCAAAATGAAAAAAAGTGCCTAAAAGCGGGCTACGATAAAGTAAAC
Organism: Lypha dubia; assembly: GCA_947311025.1. NCBI lineage: Eukaryota > Metazoa > Arthropoda > Insecta > Diptera > Tachinidae > Lypha > Lypha dubia. The sequence continues at coordinate 2,129,952 of OX371262.1, read as the reverse complement.
TACAAAAGCTTTATTTGATAGAATAAATTAGCCACTTGCACCTTAGATTAGTATAATTGTGGAAAACCATATAAAATTTAAATTTTTTTTTCAATTATTATTAAACAGTTTTTTAAAAAAATTTAAAATTATATTACAACGTTTTTAAAGATTATAACAATTTAGTTAGAAAAGTCATTAACACAAAAAAAATTTTATATAAATTTTATTCTCCTGAAAGTATGCTTATTTTTTTCTTTTATTTCTTTAAAAACAAATATGAAAAATAAACCATAAAAATTATAAAGCCATTAGGTTTTCGCACAGACAAATTTATTGCCCAAAGATTATCGAATTTCTTTAATAATTACAAACACCATTGAATTGTAAATTACCAACACCTAAAATTATACACTACATTAAAACTTTTAAGGCATAACATACATATACAAACATACAATTATGCATTACACAGAGCAAATAAATAAAAATTTTTATAAACAAACTTATAGAAAAGAAAACAAAAATTGGGAAAAACTTTTACTCTTATCGTATTTTTACTAATGACCAAAATATAAACTATAAATTATCTTAAGCAAACGAAACACATTAAAAGAATCTACAAATTATATTTGTTTTTGTTTTTTTTTTTTTTTTCTACTAAGAAAACAACTGCAAAGGCCTCCCCACAGAAAAGTATGTTCTGATTTTAACACATAAAATATATATAAAAATAAACATAATTGCAGCATATTTTTGGGCAGAGTTTTTGCCTAAAACGGAAAAGCTTTGAAGTTCGATTGGCGTCATTAAAACAAAGATAAAAATCTATAAGTAATAATTTTCCATATACAGTCAGCCAGCCAGCCATTACATAAACATTAACACGGTTGGGTCATTAGAGAAACAGACAGCTTAGAGTTATGGGTAAGAAGAAAAGTAAGAAGTGCACATGTTTTTTTTTTTTTTTGGCTAGAAAATACTATATACTCTGAGGAGGATTATTAAGCGTAACTAATTTATATTCATGATATTAAAGAAAAAAATTATGATTATAATACGTTTATAAGGAAAGAAAATGATATAATAGAAATTAATATGTATTTTCAAACTGTGACCAACTTTAAGGTGAAACTTGTAATGGTAGCCTCTAATAATAAATTTTTTTTTTTTTAAACGTTTATTTTTGACCAAAAAAAATTCATAATATACTTAGACTATAAATATGGTGTATACACTACATCGACGGTGGTAAACGAATGCCGGAAATCTTTAATCGAGATAGCGAGACATTCAAGAGTAACACTAGTCTGGATTCCAGGGCACTCCTAGTGCACTGGAAACGATATTGCGGATGAAATTGCCAAAATGTTCGCATTATTGGGCAACTCGATGATATGTCACTTCGTTGGCATTCCTCTATCTTACTGCAAGCGATTAATATAGCAGGAATCATACAACCTTGCCAAAAAAAAAAGGTGGGAAAAAGAGCACACCTGTCACCACTGTCAAGTCGCCAGGTCCACTTGGCCCCGCTACAGCCTACAGAGAACTCGCGATCTGCTCGGGCTTGATAAATGTCGAATAAGACAATTGGTAACAGTGCTAATAGGGCACTGGTGCTTCGGGACTCATGCCAAAAGGATGGGCCTAAATTACAATGTCTACTGCAGAAGTAACGATGAGGAGGTAGTAGAAACAGTTCTTCACCTTCTATGTCAATGTCTTCCGCGCTTAATAGCATAAGGGCGAGTACTATGGGCTTCAGCATTCTGCCAGACCTCGACAGTCTGACGAACATGGGGCTAACCAAACTTCTTGCAATTACAGGAAATTGAATAACCAATTGACTGTGCCCTGTCTGCTGTAGGGTATCACAAAGGGACCGAATTAACGGACCCAAGTGCGTCACGTCTCAGATGTGACGGCCCTAACCTAACCTAACCTAGAATATAAATAAACAAAAAGTGTTAAATAACATTCATTTTATTATACACTGTCTCATAAACGGGCTCTCTCTGGTATAATGACTATGGTTCAACATACATGCATATAATTATTTTAGTTAAAGCAGAGAAAAATATATTGAAAAACTTTACTTTAATATTTAAAATAATAATAAAAGAAAAAACAGGTCTAGTAGTAAAAATAGAAAGATAAGAGGTTATTTCGTAAGCCACCAATATTTTCTAACATTGAAGATTGGGAAAGTATTTTTTATCTCCAGAAAAAAAGCAAGTATCAAATCTAAAGTTGTCAGGCCTTGATATTGGCTCTTCTATTAATGTGATAGAATATAGGTACGCAGAGTTCATGAATAAAGCCGTTACTAACGAGGTATAAGAACGCTTCAGGTGGAACAAACACAGATTCCATACACCTTTTTGATATATTCATCATTAGCATAATAAGATGCCATAATCAAGTTATTATCGTTGTATTTTTTTTTTTTTTTTTTTTTTTATAATTTTATTATTTATTGAATCTTTAATTATTTAAATTGAATTATCAATAAGTTTTTCAAATCTTAAATCTAAAAAATATTAAATATAAGTTTAGCCAATGCTAAACAAAATTTTTAATTTCAACGGTTAATTTATGTTGTTTTACATCTCTCGTGAACGGCTGAGAAAAAGAGTATCCCTTCTTTTCAGCCGGGTGTGGCCTCTATAATGAAGAATATTGCGCGCGAGTGGATTTGGGTGCAACACAAGTTTTTTTATATATATTTTCACGTGTTTTGAAAATACTGTCTTCACCAACGGAACGTCTAGATCTTTATGAATTCGATTGTTTCTGACATACCAGGGGGCTGCTGTTATTGTACGTAGGATTTTATTCTATATATCCCCATAACGGAATTCCATAGGACCATATTGGTCTCAGGATCGCGTTGTATAAGAGAAGTTTACAGTCAAGGCTTAGTATAGAGTTTCTTCCAGTAAGCCAATTCATTTGGGCTGCTTTTAGTTTCATTTGTGTTAACTTTGCGTCTATATGCCATTTCCATGTTAAACGACGATCAAGATGAACGCCTAGATATTTTACTAGAGTGTGTTGCGGTATAGTCTCGGTGTTAATTTTTATAGGCGGGCATGTTTCCCTGCGCAACGTAAAAGTGACGTGTGCACGCCATTGTTTGAGCCATTTTTCCAGTTTGGATATATATTCTTGTAAGTTGCGGGAAGCTTCTACAGGATTTTCGTGAACTCTTAGTAAGGCTGTATCATCCGCAAATGTTGATGTATGAATGTTACTGCTTAACGGTAAGTCAGAGGCATATATTAAATAAAGTAAGGGACCGAAGATACTGCCTTGAGGGGCCGGAGTCCCCGAGTCAATCGACTGCGGAGGGCTTAAAAAATTGCCTTCCCTAACTACAAATTTACGTTTGAGTTTGTTCAATTGTGCTATGTTGACTGCGAAAACCGAATTGATGATCTGGAATGAATCCACTTCTGCTCACTATAGGCATCAGCTTGCTCATACATCGTTGTATTTAATACTGGTTTTTTATTATATTGATTATAAAATGGTCTATTCTGCTAATTTTTGCCTTGTTATAAAGATTTTTGTTTGCCACATATTTTAAATAATTACTATCCACAAATTTTGCCAAGCTTACAGCTTGCCTAGAAATGAGATGGAATTGTACCTATCATGAACTTGGTCAATATTTTGATCTGAGTACCTTTTACGGCCGAAATATTTTGGATAAGAACTGGGGCCTTATTTTCACATTTGTGTTTTTGTGTGGATCTCACTTCTTTTTTCTAAGTTGTTTTTATATAAATATTTATGTGTATTGCTTAGCTGAGCCTACCTGTGTACGAAATTTCAGCTTTCTAGCTGTACTGGAAGTGCCCTATACAAAGAAGGGGCACCATAGTCGCCCCAAATGAAAAATTCCCGTTTAAAAATAATTTTCGTTAATTTCTTATCAGGACCTACCTGTGTACCAAATTTAAGCTTTCTATCTATACTGGAAGTGCCCCATACAAAGAAGGGGCACCCTAGTCCCCCGGGTGGAAAGTGCCCGTTTTCAGATTTTTCTGCTTCATTTCTCACCAAGACCTACCTGTGTATCGAGTTTCAGCTCTCTAGCTATACTGGAAGTGCCCAATAATATTGATGAGTCAGTGAGTGAGTCAGTGAGTCCGTGAAAATGCACTAAAATATGGACTTTTCGCACCTTAATATCTCGGGAAGCTTTTACATAAGAACTTTCAAATTTACCCTGTGAGGTCACCTCTGTTATTTTTCGAGTTTCATTACATTACGATCAAGAGGAGCAAAGTTATGAAGGGGGTAAAAACAGCTCGAATGGTTTCGTGTACTTTATTTTCATCGCCTTTTCCTAAAAAAAATTGTTAGCCATATCTCTGCGGAACAATCTTTCATTTTCCTGCGAAACTTTAATAACATTAATATTAGAAATTTGTAAAGTCTTTAACTGCTTTTTTAACGTCAGAGAACATATTTGATGAGTCTTTCTGATCTATGCTATTCAGCATAGTCTTTGTAAAGGGTGCTTTTTATAGAGTGTCACAATTTTGACTTGGCATCACTGCTTTATTTGAGCACCCATTTAACAGCTGATAGATGCTTTTTGTTAAGTTTGCTTTGAAATTTCATTTTAAATCGACTTACACCAGAGCAACGCGTGCAAATTAATTGTTATATTCGTCAAATTCATCGTGCTACAAATATTTACTCAAAGAAAGTTTTGAAAAAATAATTTCACGTGTGATTTAACCCCTTTAGATTATTTTTTTTTTTGAGGTTATATTAAGTCACTTGTCTACGTCGATAAACCACAAACAATCGAACACCTGGAAATCAACATTCGAAGAGTGATCGGCGAAATACGGCCGCAAATGCTGCGAAAAGTTGTTGAGAATTGGTGTTCCAAATTTCCTTGTTTTATTATGATTTAAACTTATTGCACTCTATAAAAAACACCCTATATATATACCCTCATTCTTAGCAGCGTTAAAAATTGAGTTTATTTAAATATAAAGGCGAGCTTAAAAGGCATTTTTTTTTGTTAATTTATATTCTCATTTTAATAAACTTTTTGTTTTAAATATTTCAATTTTATCATCCCATATAGAATAAAAAAAAGTAATAATTAATTAGTTTAAAACACACCTAGATTGTCCGTCTTTCTAAACAAAAGCAGAAGAAAGAAAAAAACTTATAAAGAATCATACTGCAATTTTCAATTACCATCATGTGTATGTATTTCTCTTTCTATAATTCTATACTTTTTCCTTATGAAAAAAAAAAAAAAAAACAAAAAAAACAAATCGAAAAAAGTTGTGTTAGTGTGTTTAACAAATGAAACTAGCACTCACTCTCCCTTATAGACTAATTAACATAATTTATCAAATGTCAACACGAGTGTATTAAGTTTTTTTGTCCTTTAATACTTGTAATTTTTTTTTTTTTTTTTTACGTTTCACTTTAGTATTTTTGTTCTTGTTGTTTCAAATGAAATGTTAATGATGCATTTAAATGATTACCGACCCAATGACTGACTTAGGCATGACTGGCTAATAATTGAATTAAATTTAATAAACTTGAAAATCGTAAGTAAAAATGTTTAGACCGTGTCACCAAAATTAAAATCCTTAAATGTAAAAACTACAAGTTATCCTTTAACGATTTACAATAATATGATGAATGTAGTTTTTGAAAAAGTTTAATTGTTTAACAGTGTTATTACTTGCATAAAAACAAGAAAGAGCTAATTCTAACATTTCTTATTTTTCTATAAATTTTTATCTATTCTATTCTTTTTTTTTATTTTTACCCACTGTACTTTTCTCACATGGTTTTGTAACAACACGAACATATATAGAGATCCTTAATAGTACATGAGTTATCATCGTTCCTTGTGTAAGAATGAAAGTCTTTTTGGCTTTTAAGAGTCATTAGAAACAAACATTTGTTGAAAAAGTGACAAAATGTCATAATGTGACACACTAATGATTAAAGCAGATGACTTCAACAATTCATATTCTCATGTATTTATTTACTAAAAAAAGATAATAGTTTCATATTTTTATATTATTACGAATAAACGTAATTATTATTTGAACTTATATTAATGTACATATGAAAATTAATATTATCAGAAAAGAATATCAACTATTTAACCAAGTTTTCAAATGAAATAGAATACGAGAATTAATTCAATTAATTTTTATTGCATTTTTACATGTTGAAACCATTTTGGTTAGTAAGAAATTCCCCATCATTGGTTGGAAATTACTAACAATCAAAAAAAATCATAATGTTTTTTTCAATATAAAAACTCTTAGTAATTTGAATTTTCATTAATTTAATAAAACTGAACTTGAGCCTGATGATAATAATTTTCATATGAAAATAGTTTCTTTTTCTTAAGATTGTTAAAACCAAATAAAAAAAAACCAACGAAAATATTTTGCAATGTCCTTAACAGTGTTGTTTTTATAATTTTACAAAAAATCGAACAGAAAATTTTATGAAATAAAAATAACTTGATTTTATTGGCATTGAAATTTATGATCTGTTCACAATTTTATTGCTAACTTTTTTTCGCTTCATAATTTTCTCAATACTTCCTTCCTTGCTTGCTGGCTTGCTTCATATTTTTTATGCTTTTATTAAAAATTCATTTCAATGTTTTATGGCAAATATATAGATATATACACCAGAGCCTCGATTTGCGTCGTTAATGGGGACCAAATCGTATCACCTTTTTCTATATAAATATAAGTGTAGTGCTTTTTTGATTGATTGCATCAAGATCTTACGAACATTTTAGTGGTTGATTGTTTCCTTGAATGTTGATTGTTTTTTCAATGTTAAAGTAAAGAAAAAACATATGAAATTAAAAAATTTTCTGCAAATTTTTCACTTTTGCGGCTACATAAGCGCTACGTAAACGGTGTTAAGAATCATTCCTAGGAAGATAATATTTTCTAGAAAGTTGTTTACTGAGATCTTAGGTACATTTTTGTAGTTGATTGTTTCCTTGAATTTCGAACGCTTTGCTGCCTATGGACCTGAACAGGGGAAAAAAGTTAACAAAAATCTAATTTTTTAAAGTTTCTTCCGATTTTGATCTTGACGATGAAGTTTGTTTGATTTTATATATTCACAATTTTTATTCTTTATAACAAGAGCTATAACTATGCCTCAGAGAGTTAATCAAAATTCCGAACGGTTTGCAAGATATTAGCCTGTGAAAATGATCAGTTTTTTGCAAAAATTACACCGAGGGCCCAAATCTTTGCATGACTTTGGGCAAAACTGGGAGACACGGGTCATTTTTTTTTTTGGTCTTTTATCACGTAGTGGTGTCTGTATATGGTTATATTTTGTTTCACTGTGTTATTTAGTGTATTTAAATAGGGATAAAAGTTCTCGAAAAAGCTACATAATTTTAATTTTTCGAATCATAAATAAATGGCTCATTTTGATGGCTGGCACAGAAAAAAGAAGCAGAGTAACTCGAAGTATGCTCTAAAAATACGTTTTACTTGCCAAACGATATGCAATTAAAATTTGAAAATATGCTTCTATAATTAAAAAATAACTAAAATTTATAAATTAAACACCGCAAACGGTTATCAGAAAATGCTATCAAAACAAAAATGCGGACTCTTCTGCCGAAAAATATACTACAAAACAAAAACTATTTCGGCAATTGAATTCGTATTTCAAATTAAGGCATTTAAGGGTTAAGGTATTTCATTGGCAGTTATGGCAAATCATCAGTCGACTTAAATGAAAATTTTAAAAATTACAAATCCTTTTGGATTACGCATCAAACAGATCATAGACGACTGCTTCTCAAAATTTTCTATTTAGCTCTTCTAACATTTTTTGTCTATAAGGAGTTAAATAACACTGTGATAGTTTTTGACCCGAAAAAAAATGAACTTCGATGAATCCTTTTCGAACTATTAGGGGGAGCCCCCTGAGTGCGAAAGTACATTTGGAAGTGTCAGATTGGCTCCAGCTTTTGAGAAATCGGTATACATCCTTGAAAAATGGATATATACCGATTTCTCAAAAACTGGAGCCAATATGACACTTCCAAATGTACTTTCGCACTCAGGGGACTCCCCCCTAATAGTTCGAAAAGGATTCATCGAAGTTCATTTTTTCGACTATCACAGTGTAATTAAGCGATCTGTAAATGTTCTATGTAAAAAGTATTCTGACCAAATATTCTTTATTATAAAGACGTTTATATTGTCATGGTCCGTAAAGTGCAGCTGATTGCAGTACTGAGGCATATAAAGCACTCGCGGAACCATGCACTCAGTAGTCATCGGCCTTCGATTTTTTTTTTTTTTAATAAAATTAAGAGCATAGTTTTGTTATTTCTTTTGTTTTGAAACCACTAAAGTCTTCAATGGTTTTTCTCTTTTAACCGCAAACGAATTTTATATTTATTGAAAAAAATACAAATACATTTTCAATAAAAAGGATTTTCTTTTATATTTTTCTTTCAACATTTAAAATATAAATGGCCCATTTTAAAGATCACGCTTCTTTGCGTATCCTTGGCATTAGTAAGAAAACACAAACCCTTAGAAAAGCCATAAATTTTATTAAGAAAATCTTAAAATATCATAAAGTTTGACATTTGGATATTGTTGAGGATTTGGCAACACACGCTTACATACAAACATACAAACACACACACACATACACACAGTGAAAGACGCCATCAATACGAAAACAATACAGACAGGCCTCTTTTCAATTTGAACATGTAGGAATCTATTTTCAGCAGAAGATGAAGAAGTAAAATTTTATAACCATGACGCCATATGCAAATGTCTCACACTATAAATATTGCTCTTTTTTTTTTTTTTGATGTTGTAAGTTTTTTGGAAAAGCAACTCAACTTGTATTGAAATATACTAGAAATGTATGTATGTATGTATGAAATAATAAATAGAATGTGATAGAAATATTTAAATATAACGGAAATTTATTGAAACATAAATATGGTGGTGACTTCCTTTTATGCACACCATCATACCCCACTACACACACATACGCTTTGCTGCTTAAATATAAACATTTAAATATTTCCATGCAGACAGAAAGAGTATTGATGATGACGATAGTTGAAGCTGAAGCTGAAGCTGTTTGTAAAGAAAAGGATTCAAATTCGACACGCGTTTAAACAATATTTCCTAATGCTGCTTATTTTTTTATTTTCTTTCAAAATACTCAATATTTTCATTTTATTGCCACCAAAGAAATCAGTAGAGAGGAGCTGGGGGTTATAGACAATTTATTAGAGATAAAAAAAATATAATATATGAGAATTTGCTTTTTTTCTTTTTTTTATTATTCTCAAACTGAAAGTGTTAAACTCCTTTTATTCGTTGAATAATTTTATGTTTGTGTGTGTGTTTATTAAATGAAGTGAAAATTTCCTTATGATGTCATATATTCGTATGAATCTTTATTTTCGCTTGTCTTTGGGATTAGTTTGTTAAACATTTATATTTATTAATGATACAAGAGTTAATATTACAGAAAAAAGGGAACTCACATGAATAGAAAGTCAATAAATTTGAAAGGTTTTGTAAGCAAAAGGAATGAGGAGACATCGAAAGGAGGTTAGAGAACAAACCGTTTTACTGCCAAACTTTCAGTCAGTCAGTCATTCTTTTACCCATTTACTGCAACTAGTTGTTGTAGGAGTTTTAATTTGCAAATTTCATACTCAGCAGCAGCACTCTTCTTAGTGATGATTCCTTTTTTTTTTCACGCCTTTTTGGCAACGCATGATCACCTTTGTAGTTAATAAATTATTTTGCATTTATGTTAATGAGACAATTTTTGCTCAAGCAAAAACATAAATTTTCCAAATGTCACCCATGATGCTGAACAGAGTCAACAGTCAACAATAACACAAATTGAAAGAAGAAAAAGAAAAAAAAATGATGCAACTTTCTGCACAAACTCACTTACTTACTCGTACTTATTTCCAACTACATAAAACTACTGTGGCGGCCAGGCCGATTTTCATTAAATGAAAAAAAAAAAAAAACACACACACAGACTGACGCATACAGCCATTCGGTAATATTGAAAAATATCGAAATTCAAAAAAAAAAAAAACAAGTAAAAAAGGAAAAGAAATCTTGTCTTCTGCGTAGGTGCTGGGGTGCAGCAGGCCTCTGAGATGCACAAATTAATGCCAACACATGTTAAAGGTAATGAAGTTATAATTAAAATTCAATTTTTTATTTCTTGTACGACAGAAATAATAATATTAAATATGATCAAACAACATGCTTAAATGAGCCTGTGTCGGGCAAAAATATTAATTTTAAAAATTTATGATTTATGCTCAAGATTCAAATAGAGACATTTCAAATAAATTAGCGACACCGAAAATTGGCAATTGAATATGAATTTTAAATTGCTAATAATTATGGTAAAGATTCGATGTACTTTTTTAAAATACACTGAAAGAAATCACTTGATTTAAATTTGAAATTTAAATTAGAATTGAAATGCGAAGAAGTTTTTTAAAAGAAAATATTGCTGGATGTATTCCGAATAAATGCAGTGGCCTTCGAAAACAGTCTGTTAATCTCTTCTGTTGTTATTGTTTTCTTATGCCATTAAAAATGTATTAGGGTTCACCAATTCCTTTGGATTAATCCGAAAACTTATCACTTTAATGAAAAGTACTATAAACAATTTTTCCCGCTAACTATTTTCAAGAAAGAAAATTGTAAGCCCAGGATTGGACATAAGAAATTCATCTCTAAATTATAATCTGCAGAACACTTTTAATAGTACTTTTAAAAAATAGATAACAATTTGTTCATTTCGTAAAGCTTTCTTTTCTTGAGACACAAATAATATGAAAAAAAAAATTCACCATTTGTGCGCGTTATTTTGTAAAAATTAAATAAACAAGTTAATGAAATTTGACCCAGAAAAGCCCTTAAGCCAAAATATTTGTTTAAAAATAAAACAACACAAAAAAAGCGAATTTTTAATGGAAAAAATTCATAATTACCTTGAAATGGTTGTTTTCTACACAAAAAAAAAAAATAAGAGAAGAAGACAAAATATTAAACGGAAATCCTCAAAATCAATAGAAAAAATGGAAAACAGAATTTAATGGTTTTTGTATGTGAAACAAGAAATAAAATCATCAAAAGGATGAGAAATAAAACCACCACTTAAATATTAAACAATACCATTATTTTCACTACCACCCCATCACCTTTATAACAAACATCCTTGCAACACCAAGCCATTTTCACTCCACCTTTTTGGTAGGCCTTTTTTAAAAAAAAAAAAAAAAACAAACACGATTTTTTTTTCTCTTAAATTGCCTTAGGCAAATTTTAATAAATTAACGGAAAAATCCTTAAAATATTGTGGAAAAAAACTGATAATATTTGTAGAAAAATGCGTTGTGATAAAAAGTTTTGAAAAAATGCTTTAACAATTGCCATCCAGCCAAATGACAAGGGAGGAGGAGACTGAAAGCTTATCAGCATAAAATTTATGGAAATGTAAAAATTAATGTGTTTTGTTCCTGATTACCTGAAAAAAAAAGTTATGAAAAATTGTATTTAAATATAGAAAAGAAAAGCATTAGGAAAGTTTGAAGGAATTAAAAATTCAAATTATATTGAAATCAAATTGGAGAGATATTTTTGAACTTGAACAAAGCATTCCACGGATATGTTCTTTCTTTAAAAAAAATATTTCAAGGACCATTCTGGTACAGAATTTGTGACAAATATGAATATTCCATAATATTTCTTGGTTTTTTTATTTCATACCGCCTTAAAATATGCAATGAAATTGATTTGAATTCATTCTAAAAGTAGGCAATTGTTTTTCGGAGTAGCTGGGATAGTTTACGAGTTAAATTTTAAATTCACAGCAATAAAAATTTATTTCTTTGAAATTAAAATCTTATCATTTATTTTTCAACAAAACTTGGGTTTGAAAGAACTAAGCAAATACCTGCGTTTTTAAATGCTATTTAGCCACCTTAAAGTATGCCATAAAATAGATTCTTCTTTAAATATTACTTTGAATTGTCCTAGCCCCTCAAGATATGTAACTAAAACAAAACTTATCTCAATCTTAAAAGTAGGCAATAGTTATATTTCAAAAATTAATAGCTACACATGTATTTCCAACCAATTTTTATTACATATAAAAAAAAGCAAACATTAAAACTTTCACTCTTAACTTGAACTCTTTGCTCCACCAACAAGTAGCTGTCTCCAAAACTTAAACCCTTATTGTTTGTTTGTCCTTCTTAAAATTTTATTGAATTTTAACCATCCATTAACTATGTACGTGCCTTTGCTGGCTTTTAAAATGCTGTTACTTTTTAAGTACTCAAAATTATGCTACAAATAATATAACAATAATAACAAGTGTTCGAAAATTGTTGAAATTTGTGTTTAGGTATTTTTCAAGTGCAAACTTAACTACTTAAACAAACATATATGTACTCTTTTGTACATCGTATTAGACATTTAAGCTTTCAGCCATTAACATGTGTGAGCATGTCTGATATTTGCACTTATTTTTGAGTATTATCGAAAAACTTTAACAATATTCGAAAACTATGTTTGTACATACGTGTTTTAGTATTTCACTTTCATTTTGAATTGTTTTATATTTTAATTCCTTGTTTGTGTAAATGGATTTGTGTGTGTGTATTAAATCCCGCAAATTTTTTAGAAAAAATTTGGGGCACTAAGAAATTTATTCATCCACCTTTTTAAAGTTATTTTTGTAGGATAATTTACGACTGCGGCGCTTTATTTTCTTCTTAATCTCAGATTCCCTGCACCACCTAAAACTATGCTTTAGTTGTTATTTTAACTGCAAGACGGCTCAGGTCTCTTTTGCTTTATATGCCATAAAAATAATACATATTTAAAGCATACTTTTAGGAAAAATTGTTTTTCTCATTTTTGTAACTGACAATTTTGATCATTATAATGGTAGAATATATAAAACATTTGCTGGGATATTTTATATTTAGCTTTGAATTTTCAAAATATGAAATGAAATAGTAAAATTTTTACACAACTTCTTAAACTTTTCCAATTGATATAAACGAATGTTTTAGTGGTTAAACTACTAGTTGCTTACCACAAGAAATTAGGTGTTTAAAATAGTGAAAATTTCATATTAAACATTAAATTTTTTTTAAATTTCAAAAAAAATTATATTTCACACTAGATTTTACCCGTGACTTCGTTCACGCTACATGTTAATGAAAAAACAAAAAAAGCTAAAAGCAACAGGCACCAAAAGTACCTGCTTTCCCTTATATTACATTACACCCAAGGAAGTATACTATATTAATGATCGTTATTGTAAAAAAAATTTTTCTTCTTTTTTTTTTAATAAAAAGGTATAATAGTACCAAAAGTGTTATTTTGCCCCCAAGAAAATACGCTGTAAGCCAATGTAAAAAACCTAATAAAAACAAAACCTACCAAAAGTACAAATTTTACGCCTTTTTAACATTTAAAAACTACCTTATCAAATTAAATCAAAATCCATTAAAAAAGTACCAAAAATAAAAAAGTACCAAAAATAAAAAAGTACCAAAAATAAAAAGTACCAAAAGTACTTAAACCTTCTCTGGACTTCCATAAATAATTCAAAATCAAAATTAGCCAAATCGGTCCAGCCGTTCTCGAGTTTTAGCGAGACTAACGAACTGCAATTAATTTTTATATACCGGGTGTCCGCCGGGAAGGTATACTACTTTGTTTAATTTTTGATTAAATGGAAGAGAATGGATATTATATTGATAAACGTTTTACTTAATGTCGGCAATTATGTATGGAATACAATATCAGATAAATGTCCGCCTCTGTTAGCATCACAAATGCGAGCCCTTTTGAGCACATTTTTCATTACATTCTCACACATTTCACGCGGTATTTCATTAATTTCATCACGAATATTTTGTTTGAGTTGCTCAAGCATTTCTGGTTTGTTTGCATAAACCTTGCTTTTCAGATATCCCCACAAAAAGAAGTCCTGAGCAGTCAAATCAAGCGACCGTGGAGGCCAATCAACATCTTTTTCATCGTCACAGTAATCGATGATTGATTTTTATAAAATGTTTTTACGATTAAAACATATTTTGTTTGAGTTGCTCAAGCGTTTCTGGTTTGTTTGCATAAATCTTGCTTTTCAGATATCCCCACAAAAAGAAGTCCTGAGCAGTCAAATCAAGCGACCGTGGAGGCCAATCAACATCTTTCTCATCGTCACAGTAATCGATGATTGATTTTGATAAAATGTTTTTACGATTAAAACACGTTGGTTTATCGAATATTTTTCCATAATAAATTTGCCACACGTGTCTACTTCACGACTGCCAAATATGAACTCTCAAGACTAATGTTTACCAAAATGGCGACAAAACAAAGTAGTATAGCTTCCCGGCGGACACCATGTATATAGATTAGGCATTTCTGGAAAGCTTTTCATTTTGTTGCAGCCTTAAAACCTAATTATTTTTTTTTTCAATATTTAATCATATCACTGAACTAATATGATTACGAAAATATTTTCTTAGAGACCCCTTTCTGGTTTTTTTTTCTGTTGGTATCAACTTTAAGCTCTTCTTTCTCACTAAAACGTTAAAGCGTCAATGTCATGTTCCACTTGATTAAGTTAACAAAATTCCAATCAATTTAAATTTGCAACGTGCAATAATGTTTAAATGTCAAATTGAATTTACCACTTTGCAATATGATGACAATGATCACCATCGCGCGATCATGTTTAGCTGATGATGAAGATAATGACATGATCATGTTTGTGTTATATTCACTTTGATTGCAATACGATTGAAGTAGTCATCAATTCGTTTTGTACACACTCGCTCCCTTCCTTCCCCTCGTCATTCTATCACACGTCACAGGCGTTTTTCACTGTTTATTGTGTGGATTTCGTTAAGAATTTCAATTGATTTGTTTCTGTGGTGTGCGCTCCTTTTTTTCTGATTTTTTTTTCTTTTTGGTTGATTTCTTTGGTTCTACCATTTCCAGCAGTGAAATTGCAAATACGACGGTGCTTTTGATGACATATTTTTAGTTTTTTTTTCTTATTTCCAATAAGACAAACTCTTCGTATGTGCAAAGTCAAATAAACTTACACACTGTCTGTAATTGTTTTGGAGAAGGAGTTAGAGGAGCAAATATTGGCGGATTGAGGCAACAGCTGTGAAAACATTAAAGTCAAATAGGCGGCAAATAATCAAACATTATGTTGACAAGGTCTTCTTTCTTTTTATTTTTATTTTCATTTTATTTTTGGATGATTCACTTTAAGTTTGAGTTTTGAAATTGCATTGTATGTAAATCGTTTAGAGGTGATGTTGCAGTAATTTTAATTGAATTGCTGGCGTGGCATGATTGTCCGCTGTTTTATTGAATTGCGCCAGAAAAATTTAAAGAGTTTTAGATGTGTAATTAAAGCCTAAGAAAACTGTTGATTTTATTCCTCATTCGTTACGCCTATTATTTCTAATAATATATAATAGATAAACTGTAGTTGTTGTCTATGAACACCTCTTCGGATAGAATTTACACTTTCTGGTACCCAAATGATCTTGAAAATTTAATACTCCATCTTTTTTCATAACGACTTAAGAAACAAACGATCTCTACTGATATTTTCTTGTTCCTTTTTTTTTTGTCTGACAAACCTGGGCTTTTTTATTCCTCTTCAGCCAGGCATGAATGTAAAGAAGTGTGGTATTTTATTTTGTGTTGCAAACTTGTGTGTGTGCGTGCTAAAAGATCAATTTAGCTTGCAATGCGTCACTGATTTAAATCCGATATTGTAAAATTGAGCAAGTTGATCCATGTTAAAACATGAACATGGTATTTGCAATTATTGAACTTCAAAAGGTACTACCAAAACGAACTGCAAATAAAGAAGCACAACTGGCAGCAAAATAACAAAAAAAAAAAAAAAGAAAACAAAAATAAATAAATAAATAAACCCGACGACAACAAAACTATAAAAAGGAAGTTTAACAGGCGTAGTTAAAGGAATTATTCCACATGAACTAAACACGTGAAGAAAGAATCAAAAAATTCTCGAAAACTAACTTTGTATGCTGCCGCATACGCCACTGGATAAAAAACACTATATTAAGAACATCAAGAGGGCTAATCACAGTTTGCTAGAAATTCTTAATTAAAAATAAAACTTGAAAAATTTTATTTTGCAAAATTTGTATTTATGTTACCTGAAATTTGATGGTGTTTTACAGCTTGTGAATATCCCGCATGCCGCTTCTCAAAAAGCATTAACTCGTATAGAGAGAATATATTATAGCTGCACCTTTTCCCTCACACATCTTTAAATGTGTACTCGCATGTGTAACAATATTCGAATGATCAGTTGTAAAGAAAATTTATTAAATTGTAATCAACTTGTATGTAAACGTATGTAGGAAAATGTATGCAACAATATGTAGTTACTTGCAACAACTCGCCCCGCTGCATAATAATGTTGGCAAGTTCGTTAAATGATTTTAAATCAAATGACTGGACAACACAACAACAGTAGTCAGTGAAAACTAAATCGATTTTAATCAAAATTTATGATAATTTTAAATGAAATTAAATAAAGTTCTATCATGCAGCGCATCGCGCACCAGTTAATGAAGGAACGAACGAACGGACTTTGCAACTAATTGGCATGCAATAATGTGTTTATGGTTGGACATGGCAAGAATTGTTTGGTATGCTGGTGAAGGGATGTATGAAACTATTTTTCCTTTCTTAGTTTATCTAATGAGTTGAACAAAATAACTCTTTAACAAAAGAGGGTTTTTTTTTCTTTTTTTGAATTACAACATGAGACTTAATTAAAGGGCAAAAATTTTTATAGTTTTCGTTAAAATGTAATTATTTTGAAACCTAATAGATAAGATAATACTGAAATGAGCAACATATGTAAGTACATTTTTAAATTTAGAGTAATTTTTATATTAGACGAAAGATGGTTCCTTTTTGTTAGAAAAGAATTGGATATTAAACAGCTTCTAAGTAGCAAAGAAAGGTTAATTAATTTTACACTACACTGCAAAACATTGCAACGTTTGTTTTTTGCGAGATGTTATATTTTCTCATTATTGATCAAAGGGTTTCCTACTATTCTAATAGTAAAGGGTTTTTTTATAGAGTGACACAAGTTTAAATAATAATAAAACAAGGAAATATATTTTTAATATCAATGAAACGGGCTGGGCTTTATTGGAAATTAATGTTTAAATATGATTTCTGTCATGTGGCCGCCATGGCTGGCGGGTAGAAGGCGAAATCTGGAACACCGATAACGCCGATAACTCTTCGAATGTTGATTTCCAGGTGTTCAATTGTTTGTGGTTTATCGACGTAGACAAGTGACTTAACATAACCCCAAAGAAAATAATCTAATGGGGTTAAATCACACGATCTTGGTGGCCAATTACGTGGAATTATTTTTTCATCAAAAGTTTCTTTGAGTTTAACGAATAAAACAATTATTTTGATTAAAAATTTCAACAATTTGAACGCGTTTCTCTGGTGTAAGTCGATTCATAATGAAATTTCAAAGCAAACTAACCAAAAAGCAACTATCAGCAGTTAAATGCGTGCTCAAATAAAGCAGTGATACCAACTCAAAGTTGTGACACTCTATAAAAAACACCCTTTATTAGTTGTATGTGATACCCATTGTGATACCAGCAGGGTAAATCGCAAAAGAAAAAAAATATAAGAAGGGGAAATAGAATAAATAAAAAGAATGGCTGGTATCACATACCGTGAGGGGTTGTTCAGGTATGTAAACATCCACTGCTCTAGATAGAAGATATAGAAGGCGATTTCAACCTTTGCCAGTTAAGACAAGCTGACGAAAAACGATCGGTCAACAAATTCCATTCGTTGGTCTTCTAAAAAAAGCCAGACACATAGACAAGAATTCATTAGACGTTAATCCCTTTAATTTTGCCTGGCTGCCAAATTTGCAGTAACCCGTGATCGCTACAATAAAATTTTTTAGGAGCGCCTTTGAGAAGCTTAAGAGGTTTTCGGTGCGGAATGGCTCAAGTCTAGGCCAGATCACTATGGTCCTACAAGTAGGCTCTCCAAAGCAATTTGCTGTTTGCAGCCGGGATTTGGGACCCTACAGTAGGTATCGATGTCCATGACCCTGCAGACCAGTGAAAATTGCAAAAAATTGCATGGATGTCCGGCATTCCTGAGCTATGTTGCATGTCGACTGAACCCAGCAAAAACTACTGCTTTGGCCGAAGCAGGTTTCTAAGGAAGAGATGTTTGTTGTTGTTGTGCCTCCTGCTGCGAAAAGCGCTTCTAACAATAATGATTTTTGTTCGCGATGTCCCACTTTGGAGCTCTTGTTTTTTACATAAAAGCGCACTTTTTCTAATCATTCAAAATGCGCTAAAATCATGTCTGAATTATCTGAATTATGCCGTCGTTTTACTGCTACTCACATACATAATTCATCTGTAGGCAAATAAGTGAGAGAGAGAGAGGCAGAGAGCATATAAATGACATTTTATATTCCATTTGCTGTTTATTTTATTATTCGTGTCAACTAAATGTAAGTAGCCGACCAGCTTCAACGTGCTTAAAAATACGATGAACGATCTCTTTGCCTTCTTTTTGTGCAGCCTCGGAAGCGCTTTAAAACTGCGCATCTGGGAATCATGAAATTTTTTTTACTGCTCCCAGAAACATAATAATTTTTGCTGGGAAGGATCTTAGTGCAGCTTTACTGTCGGTGAAAATTCTGATATTCCTATCAAATATCCTGTCATACAAAAGGCAGTCAGCCGCCTTATGTGTATGCCTGTTATTTTTCCTTGAATAACACTTTCAATTGTTTGAAAGCATCGAAGTGCTTCAGGGGGTGAGTAATTCCTCCTGATGAATTCTGATTCTCTGTTAAGAGGAATCCGAAGTCTCTGGGGGAGAAAGTGTTAATTAATAGTGTAGTCAGTAAGATCGGGCATTTTGACCAAAAATTCGATTAGTGGCGAGCAAACGTACTGCCGCCATGTTGAGAGCGAGCTGCTGCTACGTTAGGTAAGTCACCATGGCATATAGAGCTTGCTTGGAGTAGAATAAGGCGTGCCTAATTTTTTTAATAGCACCTTAGCAAATAGGTACATACATACACATACTTTCAATCAAACGGAAATCATTACTAATAAAATCGAACACATACTCATGTACATACATTAATATCCTCTCTTCAATGTTAAGAAAACCTATTTAGAAAATAATATCACAAATAATAATAAGAATAATAATAATAAATGTCTTAAAGAAATTTGCTAAAAATCAAAATTGATGATTATTGCTTTTTGACAGCTAAAATCAGTGCAAAAAATAAAACAGAAGAAAACATAGAGAAAAAATCCGGTTATAAAAATTAAATAAAATATCCAATTTAAGTAGCCATGATTCCCCATTTGTATTGCCACACTTGCAACAACAAAATCATGTAGCAATAAAAATATAAACAAGACTAACAACAGCGCACAAACACAGACATACACACAGACACAGCGACAGAGAGACAATCATAAAACTGCCAACAGCTGCAACTGTTAAATATCCCGGTTAGGAACAGGCGGCGGCTCTACACGTAAGAATAAATGGAAAGCAAGTTAAAGTATAGTGAAAAATATAGTGAAAGCTTTGTCAAGGCTTTGGAAAAATGTATGTATATTTATTTTTTATGTTTTCTTTAACAATGTTGTCTCTGTATGTAAGTATGTATGTATGCATGAATTTATACATGTATGAGTATCAATAAAATACTAAAAGAAAACTGTATTTATGACCATGTTAAAGTAAGTGCAAAATAATAGCAGGACAATATTCTTAAGTAAACAAATACAGTGAGTGCTAAAAATAAATTAAATTCATACAAGTCGTTTTAAATTAAGAAACATAGAAATACAACAAGTACGAGTGCTATATTCGGCTGTGCCGTATCTTATATACCCTTCACCAATGCATAATTATGTGATTCACTGAATATAAAACAGGCTTTCCGTTCTCTTATAAATAAAAAAAATAAGTTTAAACTGCTTACTTGAACTCTTCTTCAGTGCAAAAAATACAGACTGTTTAAAATATTTTACAATTTTCCATCCATCAGTGAATAAAAAGGGAGTTTGTACGAAAATATACATAAAATTATTATTAAGTTAATATACACATGACACCAACAAGCCTCAGTAGCTCGATGGTTCGTGCATTGAATTATAATCGAAAGATTCCATATTCAATACCGGGGCACCTCATGTATTTATAAATTTATTTCTGAAAGGGTTATAAGTATATACATATATATCTTCATGTATTTGTATATATAATCCAATATCAGAACCGATATTTTATTTTGGCTGATTTTCAATACCAATCATCTTAAGAAAAATCCATACATTTAAGTCGAAGTCCCAAGTCTTTAGCTCTTCTAATGTCTTCGGAAAATTGATTTCAAGTACAGACAGACGTACAGACGGATAGACGGACATGGCTCATTCAACTTCCCTAACTATAAGGATTCAGAATGTATATACTATATCGACCTCATATGAATATTGGAAATTACACACGTAATGACAAACTATAAATACCCTTACCATTTTTGGTGAAGGGTATACAAAGACAATAGTAATAAGAAGGCAGTAGCAATTTTTCCTAAAACAGTGTGTTGTTATGTTTTGCCGTGTATGAATGATGTTGATATTAATTAACTCTTCCTCAGTAGTTTAAAATTGATCTCATGTCAACGTTATTATTAATTATTAATTACGAACCTTAGGCTACCTTAGATAGAGTTTGAAATGAAAATCTCATTAGAGATTATAATTACGTTTCTAAGTGCTTCTAAATTTTTCCTTGATTTCAAGGCCGTTTTGTTTTCAAAACAATCCTTCTCTTCAAATTTTTCTGATGACTTTTGGATGAACATCATTTGAGTATAATTCAAATGCAACTAAAAGAAAAACCTAAAATCTGTCTATAAATTGTCCTCTTTGGATAGAGTTCAGAAGCCAATTTCTGTCAGCAACTGTTGCTCCCCCCAAAGTGTCCTAAAGACTTTACTAACAAATATAGGGTGTTTTTTTAATAGTTTTAAAACTTTGAGTTGGCATCAATGCTTTATTTGAGCACCCATTTTGCGGCTGTTATTTGATTTTCGTTAAGTTTGTTTCGAAATTTCATTATGAATCGACTTACATCAGAGCAACGCATGCAAATTGTTAAATTTTTGAGCAAAATAATTGTCCTAGTCTACAAACTCATCGTGCAGCGGGTGCTACAATTGATTTACTCAAAGAAACTTTTGATGAAAATATAATTTCACGTAACTGCCCAATTAATTGGCAAAGCAAGATCGTGTGATGTAACCCCATTTGATTATTTTCTTTGGGGGGTCATGTTAAGACACTTGTCTACGTCGATAAACCACAAACAATTGAACACCTGGAAGAACAGTGCAAAAAATAAAACAGAACAAGTGCGAAGAATTACCGGCGAAATTCAGACGCAAATGCTGCGAAAAGTTGTTGAAAATTGATGTTCCAGACTGGCGCGTAGAAGTCAGCCGTGGTGGCCACATGGCAGAAATCATATTTCAACATTAATTTCATAAAATTTTCTTTCCAATAAAGCCGGTTTCATTGATATTAAAAATATATTTCCTTATTTTATTATGATTTAAACTTGTGTCACTCTATAAAAAACACCCTTTACATAACAAATATTGTCTTTTACATCTAAACATTCGCTTTTTAGGACTGCACGTTTATGTTTTTTTTTTTCTCGCACGCCTAAAATTACTCTATGAATTATAAGTCCCCCACAATTACTGGCATTATACATATACAAACATAAAATATATGTATAAGCTACTTTTGTTTATGTTTTAGTTTTCGTGAGCGTCTGATTTTTGGTCAAGTACTAGAAATCATTTATGACTGGTTTGTGGTACGCATATACATACACACACACATTTTTGTTTATTTCTACGACATGTTTTCTATTTTATTTGTTGACCAAAAGCAATAATGCACTCGACAGTTTTATTTCTTTTTCATTACCCAGTCCCCTTC
Organism: Lypha dubia; assembly: GCA_947311025.1. Classification (NCBI taxonomy): domain Eukaryota; kingdom Metazoa; phylum Arthropoda; class Insecta; order Diptera; family Tachinidae; genus Lypha; species Lypha dubia. The sequence continues at coordinate 2,107,775 of OX371262.1, read as the reverse complement.
CACCCCAAGACAAATGAAAATGAAACTATACAACTAAATGATTATTTATCTACAAAACAATTTAGCAGCCTTAGAAAAATATTGCTACACGAGTATTTGGTTTGGCCATGTTAAGTCCGTTTTCTTTATATATTTTGCAATTTAAAGAAGAAAGAAAAAACCTATTTTATGGGAAAGTCTATTGAAAACATTACGAGCGGAATAGTAAAACATTTGCAACAAAATTTCGAAAAGAAATAATACATTTTGCTACCAAAGAAATGTGTAAGTGAGTGTAAGAAATACTTGATACTATTGATATTGTAATCATAAAGATGACGACTTTGTATATGAAATTATTAGGCAGTGGTAAAAGAAACGATATAACAGTTAAAAATCTGGACCATACTCAGATATCATCTGATGAATTATATTTGCAAAAAAGGTGGCACTACCACGACCCAAGATGTCATCACACCAGCGGTGTTAAGGTTAAAGATAAGTCTGATCAAGAGTCAGAGATGTAAGAATGGAAACGTTTAAGAATGTTCCTGCAAGAAGAGGCACTGTCTAGAATACAAATTTATTTACAGATGTAAACATAAATTTGAATATTTAATCATGTTTTAAATTGTATCCAATTTCAATATTATTTATATTCAAATATCCTTTTATTTCAATTTTCCAGCATTTTCCTATTTTCTCATTTTCTCTGTAGACATCTGTTGCAAGGGGTTTTGATATTTGGTGGGTCTTAATTGTAAATTAACTACCAATGACGCCTTCTGCATAAATTTTATATCCTTTTTGGTTTTTTTTTTTTTTTTTTTAATCGAAAACAATTCTAAAGAATATTTTTTGTTTCTTTTTTTTTCATTTAATACAAAGTTATAAATTTTGATACACTGGAGAATTTGATTTTTATACTCAAGTTTCAATAGATGTTTTTGTAACTTGTGCTTTTATTTTTTTTTTTTTTTTATTTGACTTAAAAAAGCCACTTCAGTCGTACATTGTTCATTTGCGCCTTCATTATCTCAAGATATGGGATATAGCGAGTAAGAAGAGAAAAATGGTTAAAACGGGGAAAAGGATTAAATAAATAAATCACTTGTTTGGAAAAAAATATTTGAATTTCGTTATTATTTTTTTATTTTATTTTGCTTTCAAAGACATTTTCCTTATTTTTTCGATTGGATTCGAAGGATTTCTTTTCTTCGCAACTCATACCAGTTAATGAGCTAAAAATTGCTGAAACAAAACTGTGTTTTGTTATTTTCTTTATTTTTTTTTTAATTTTTAATTTTTCCTTTCTTTATATTTTATAACGATTTGAGTTTTTTTTTTTTTAAATTAATGAAGATTTTACTTTATTTAGAAAAAGAAAAAAAATTTTTTCATTGCAAATATTTAAAGCAAAAGGGTTGATTGGTAGCAACACTTGTGTACTTGTGCTTAACTGGAAAAGAGGATGAAAAAAAATCATTTGATTTTTAATTACGTTGAGTTTTTATTCAAGTTTTCCTTTAAGAAATTAAAAAAAAAAAATATGCCCACCAAAAACGGAAATCATGGTAGCTTTCATTTATAGCCTAAAGTGTTACAGTCTCCAAGGACTCTTAGCCAGATACTTGGGCCACTTTTCAATGAAAGATTTTATTTCTATTTTGTTATGTTCACTGTCTAATATTGGGTTTTTCAACTTAATTAAACTTTCTTTTTTCTTTTTAACACAAAAAGTAACCTATTTTTTTCAGCATGAAATTTTCAGCATGTAACAACAACTGTCATCATATTGGCCATAACTAATTGACAGCTAAAGTGATACAAAAATTCTTTATAATTAGCAAACAAATTATAAAGAAAATTTTAATTTAGAAAAAACGGAAATGATACAATACTGGCAGTTTATTAAGACACGAAAAAAAAATATTCAAAATATATAATTGATAAAGTTTTAAGGGAATTATGGAGTTTTTAAGCAAAATCCATATTTAAGAATATTTTTATAGCAATAAAATGTGATGCCAATAGCTGTTTGGCTATAAAATGCCTAAAAGTATGCTTTGCTTTGCTTTACTTAAAGCCTTGGCTGCTTTAACTGAATGAGAATTGCAACGTTAAATACAGCGTTTTTGTTTTGCACTCAAGTTCTTTTCGAAACACCCCTTCCTTATTTAGCAGCAATTTGTTGCTGGCTGCAGTATGATGTTACTCTTACCCATCTCATCTCATCAAGCAAAACGTTTCAAAGAAATTTATCTTAAAGATTTATAACACACAAAAGAATGTTCAAAGAAATTAGGCAACAAGAAAAAAACGCAATATAAAAATTATTGTTTAAATATAGGAAAAAAGGACTTTTTAACAAAAACTGATAATCCGTTGTTAAATAAAACATCAAAGTCGATAAATCTGTCTTTGTTTTCTTGTTTTTTAACTCCAGAAGACTTTAAAAAAGGAACACAAATACATAAAAATATTGGAGGAATTATTAAGCTCTTAAAGTTTAAAATTTTAATTTAAATTTGTTTTAAAGAAAAATATTTAAAACAATTGAAAATTCACAAAAGGGTGGGTCTGTATTTTCAAAGCTAATAATAATAAGAAAAACAATTAGTATTAGATTACAACATTGTTTAGAGGTATAGTTTTTCTTTACCTCTCACACATTAATATAATCGTACGTATGACTGCCACAAATCTTCAAACAATAACAAGGTTAAAGTCATTTGCAACAGAAGGAAAACTAGCAAAAAAAAATGCTTTTTTTACATGACATTGTCATTTCAAATAAATGACCTTTTTGTCAACAGGGCGTTTTTAAAATGAAAATAAAACTAAACTTTTATTCTCAATAATAAATTTGTAAATTAAAAAATGACCACAACTAATAAACGGCAACATTTACTTAGAAAACTTCTTCTGTTTCTTCTATTAGACTAACTAGAACCCTTAAGCTCAATTCTTTAGCAACAAAGAAAATAAACACAATAGTTTCAAATACTATTGAAAATACGTATATTTCTCCTACCAATATTTCTTTTTATTGCACAAAAAGAAAACGACATCATTGTTGCTAAATAAACTACTATAAGTTTCTATTTAGGGAAACAATAAAAAGGACTTTTTAAATCCTGCTGGGTTTTGGGACAACAAACAAACAAACAAACAGTTGCAACTATTCAAACAAAATTTCTGTCGCAAAACTTCATTATAAACAACACTTGACATTTGTGTTTGGCAATATAATTTATAGACAAAAGACAAGTGATTTTTAGCAAATACCACAAGATTTCAATGACCAGAGGTCATTTGACTAAAATATTTATGACAAAAACAATTGTTTTTCAACAACAATTAAAGAAGGAATTGTTTTTTTTTTTTTTTTTGTATAGAAACAAACACAAGACAAAAGTTTATCAAAAAGTTTTTGAATAGAAAAAAAAAAAATAAAGCTGTTGTGGAAGGAAGGCGGAATGGTGTGCTAGAAGCTAATGTTTTTTAATAACGCATCATGTCAGTAAGAAATGATGATATCAAGCATTGGAAACTCTAATTTTAAGTCTAATCTAACTCTCCCTGTATTTCTGTTTCAATAGAATATTGAAAAAATAAAAATACACTCTTTAAAGGTCGGCTTGGATTAGTTCTAATTTCAAAACTTCTGCAACTTTTTTTTTTTTTAATTAGGACCAGCACTCAGGGGATGAACCTCTACGTATTCAGTGCACTGTGCCGGAACTCAGGGAGAGACGATAGATGCTGAAAATTTAGAAGACTTAACTCTTAACTTAACTCTGCTTTACGCGTTATGTTAATTTTTAAGGCAGTGTTGAGACGGCTCCGGTGTTAAGTAGACGCATTAACTTTGTTAAGCTGTATTAGCAGGAATTTAATAAATTGTTTTACTTCGCCGATGTATCTGATAACCGACGAAGGAGGGCGCTGTTGTGTACATTAGCTTGGAACACCATCAATCGCTGTCGGAACAGTTTTTTAGTGACCAGTGCTATGCCTTCATCACTTAAATAGTCCGACAACAATTACTACAATGTCTCACTAATGTACATTAGAGAAATTAATGATGTTGATTGACTTGCTCTGGCCAAGGTTTGAACCCAGGCACCAAGTCATTGTTTGCTTAGTAGTCAACGCGCTAACCACTTCAGCCAACACCACCCTCAAGCTTCTAAAATATTAAACCGATTTTTTTTAAATATAAATTGTGCTTACCTTGAAATAAAGACCTTTCTAATGATATATGTTTTGTTAAAATAGTATGTATATCATCGACATAAAAACAATAACAAAAAATTTGCCACGCTCAGCTTAACCCCTTTATATTAAAATAAATTCCATAAAATAACTATAATATCAAATTGTTAAAGCTTTATTTAAAGTTTGCGGTCGCAGCTGTAACATTTATCTTTAAACCACCTAAAAATTTTCTTAACAAACAAAAAAGGAAACCACCGCGCACTTGATATTATTATTTTTTGGCAGTCGTGTGCAATGAGGCCAAAAACCACGCTAACAATCTGGATATTACCGATTTCAGATTGGTGTTGTTTTGTCCACGAATTTCCAAAAAAAAAAAAAAAAACATCAATAGCAATTACAAGAACTCAACAAACTAATACAAAATTTCGGGGGGGGGGAGGCAAAAAGAAAGGATAGCACAGGCACACAGGGTTACCACAAATATTATGATGAGTTTTGGAAACTACAATATTGCACCCACTCACACACAGACAAACACACACGCGAGAAGAGGCTTTGCATACATAGTGGATACAAAGTAAATAACTGACTAAATGATGAAAACAGTGAAGATGAGTTTGATGAGCACGACTGGACGGACGGACGGACGGACGGACGGTAGGAATAACAAAAATAGATGTTCTTATAGCTGAAAATAATGATGAGGATATGAACAGCGTTAGCAACATATGATGTTGGGCACAAAAAAACAAGACATAATTAAACACACATCCATACAACAGGATACAGCAGGAAAGAGCATGTTGCGAATATATGAGAGTGTGTATGTGACAAATACCAAGTTACGAGCAGTAAAATGGGCAAAGTGGGGATAGTTGTGGTATTTGTAGTCATTGGTTTAGTTGTTGTTTTAAGAACATGCAACAAAACCTTTAGTTGGCATTTAAATTAAGCAGTTGATTTGTAACAAGGCCGAAAATTTTCTAAATTTCCTTTGTGACATACTCAGGGAAAGACATGAAACTCAATATGTTTCCTAAAATTCAAAGGAAACCAAATTCGATTTCTATGCCAAACATTTTGTAAAGGTACAGTCACAATGGGCAAATATTTGCCCAAGACATTGCGACCACTACATACTACCACAAAATCTTTTGATTCGGAGACGTTTTTCTTAGGTTCAACAGTTTGTATTTATACAAATATCATCTCTTTATATATAATATAGGGTGCTAAACAATATACTTATTTCTACTTATTCAACAGCATACGAAACCATCTGTAGTATAATCATACAATGTGGTCCACATCAATGTGTATATGATTTGGTTTAGTTGTTTGATTGAATGAAACAATGAATGGTTGATATCCAGATATAGTTGATTGTATAGATGAAATAGTAGTCAATATTCAACAAACACTAGTTACTACATTTAACCACACACATGGTGTCGTATTATGCGAGAATAGTTTATGAAACACTGCTACTGCGTGTATCATTATTGAAAATATGTTGGTTATTTTGATGTTATTTTTAAATGATATTCTTGTTGCTGCTGCTGTTGCTGCTGCTATTTCTGTTGTCGTTGTCATTCTTATTATTGTATGCTTAACGTAAGTTTAGTTTAGTATTACAATTAAAAACATTTGTGACCAAATAACAAAATAGAAAATCTAAATTAAAAAAAATACTACGTTTAATTAGAAAATGAATGTTTAAAAGATCTATACATCTATAGCGCACGTTAGATATTGACAAAGACAGACATACCACACACACACACACACACACATCTTAGCAAATGTCCTTTATGTTTTGTTAGTTGGACTATAAAAACTCTCAGAGAAGGGTTTCATTATTCAAAGTTTTCGTGTTGGGGTATGTTGTTGATGGCTGTTTTCTGTTCAATTCTTTTGTTTTTATTATTAGATATTTGCAATATTTGTTAGGAAATAAATTTTGTTTAATGAAATCTAAAAACCACATGCATAAACAAACACACAGAACAAACAAAAAAAAAAAACACGACAAATGAATTTTGAAAAGAAAAGGGAAAGGGAAAGCAAACCCAAGATGTTTGTGGTATTTGTTACCAGATAATGTGAACAATACCAATTGAATAAAGTGAGAGAAAAACAGAGTGAGAAGAAAAGAATTAGAGAGATTCGTTAGGAACTTGGGAGAGGTACAAAGAGTACAACCTCTAACCTTTTTTCGATAATTAATTTTTCTGATTTTTTAGGAACTGCATAGAGTGCAAAATGTATCCTTTCTTATCCAGCTTAAATAATTTATATATAAACTTATTATGTGAAAAGTGGGCAGTACCACGCCCACACAGGAAAATTTTTATTAATTAGTTCTATTTAACCAAAATTTATAAAAGTTTGCGTACTTCTTTGCCTTGTTATGGCAATTTATTATGATGATTTAAAAAAAAGTGGGCTGTGCTCCGCCTTTATTAAACATAAATTTAATTTTACTAGGAATTTTTTCATTAATGCTGAAGAAGTTTGCAATCTCATGGATTTGTTATGACAAGACAATATTATTGTTGGGAAATGTTGATAATGCCACGCCCATATAAATTAATAGTCTCCTTTACACTGCTTAAAGCTAACCAATGCTTGCTTATAAAATGTTATGCATTCATTGAGAATGTGCAAATTACTATGAAAAAAAAGTGGGCAGAGCCACGCCTATTTAAAATAGTGTTCTACTAGTCTTTCTTTAACCAATCGTTGGCTGAGCTTGCAAACATAGTCACTGGAATTCTATGACAATACAATATTTATGTGGTGAAAGTGGATAGTGCCAGGCCCACAATTTTCTAGTTAACCGATAACTGTTAACTCTTGTGCATTCATTGAGTTCTTCAATAGTATTATTATTCAAAAAAAGTGGGCTGCACTGCAGCGCCGCCTCCATTCGAACTAAATATAATTTTTCAACTATGAAAATTTGCACATGCAATAAGTTGCCGCAACAGTGGAAAGTGGACACTATTACGCCCATTATAAGAACATAACCTCTTCAACTATTTTCGTTTAAAGGCACTTCTAGCAAATTTTTCAGATCCCTCGAGCCTTTCCTGTTCTTTCTTTTTGTCTTTCTACTTTGAATATCAAATCAGCCCACCTTCAATTCACTTTAATGTAATTCATTTATATGGAATCATTAAAAACTCATAAATTTCTTTTTACCAAAATTTAAACATAAATAGGTGCTGATTAATCGCATACAAAGCAAACCTGTGGCAAACAACGTCTGCCTGTGTAACCAACGAAAAACCCATTGAATCAGCAATGGATTTGGAATAACAAAATAAATAAAAATGATGCCTTTTTAGTCAGAGACACCAACAAACAACATATTGCAACATCCAAAAAAAAAAAACATTATAAGAAATTCAATATCATCATAAAGTGCTTTTAAAGCCAAAAACAAAATTTTTGTTGTTGGCGTGTACTGTTGGCGACAATGTAGGTGTTGTTCCGAATCTTACAATAGAAGAAAACTACAAAAGATGACAAAAAATTAAGCTAAAAGAACAGCTATTGAATGTATAAAGTATAAAGTGGCCCTGGCCTCAGTCTAACAAACGGGTTTGTATAGAATAAATAAAAAAAATATATAAATAAAGAAACACATAGATGCCTGATCTTTAATATAAACTTATAGGAAGACTCCTAAGTGCAGCATACTAAGTGTAACATTTGTATGTTTCGTCCAATGTATTGTTGTTTATTATATAAAATTATCTGCAAGTTAATAAATTATCAAACTCCTGCGCATTTGGTCAACACAATGACCGAAGAGAGCCCAAGCAAAGTTTTTTTTTGCCACAACATTGAAAATCTCCTAAACTTTAACTTAAAATGATTTACGTTAAAGGCACGCGTGTGTAATTTACTTTTGATTACGGTAGCAAAATGAAATGACATTTTGAAAAATACTATAAAAATCTGTTCTTGTTTTTAAGAAAAAAAGAAGAAAAAGCTCACACTCTCATCTTTAGTCTACTTGTGACACAAGCAACGTTTGTGCTTTTGCTTTTGCAGAATGTATTTTTGCTAATAAATTTCGTTAAAGTTTTTTAATAAAATACTTACAGAAATTTGTTTTTCTTTGTACTTTTAAACACTCAAACATGAAAAATAAATAAAATGCAATTAGCAGGATTTGAATTAATTACACTAAATGTTGTCTCTGTGTCTTCGTCTATCTGTTCATTTGTAATATGAAATTTATAAATGTATGGATGAGCGTATAAATAGATAAATACTCGTACGTATGTATGCAACTTAAGTATTTTATTTAGTAAGTAGTTTTTATTTAAGTCTATAGTAAACTCAAACATGCATCTTATCACACAAACGCTTACTCACACACACACACACATTCTTATGTGCCAATGCAGTAAGTTTTACTATTTATTCGTATCTTATTTAACCACACTTTTCTGAACATATAGATAGATTCTTGGCGTTTTCGTTTTTTGTCGTCTGTGCTGCTGCAGCAGCTCTTCTTCAGAGATTTTAAAGAAATTTGTCTTTTGTTTACTTAAAAAATCTTTACCAAATGTAACCAATTTTATTAAGGCAAACAAAATACACATACTTACATACAATAATCATACATTCATTACAGCACACTTGAACAAATTCATGGTTAAAAGAACTCGAAGCAAAATGTTAGTTAACAAATTGATGGCAGGCAGCCTGCCATGTAACATATACAGTTTTATGAGTGAAGTGTGAAAACAGAAATTTTATCTTTGAAGATTTGTAATAAATTTAGAAAAAAATTATTATTTCGAAAAAAGTTCATTTATTTGAAGGACGCCGAATTTCCACAATAATTTAACAAAAAAAAATCATTTAAACTCAAGTAAGTCAATCATTCTTGGATTAATGAAAGAATTCATTAGGTTAGGAAGGGTAGTGTGAAATACACATCCACTCGGTGACCCAATTGGATCCATTGTGATTCCCTTCATTTATAATTTATTGACTAATTAGTCTCCTTACTGCCCAAGGAGAAACAAAGAGTCTTTATCATCCATCATTCAGCCATTTAATTCCCATGATAAAGCCCCTGATAGCCTCAAGTGTGCTCTTCGCGATATCACAAATGCCCTCATGGAAACGTCTGCTCAGCCATATTTGTCTATGGCGTTGCAACCTTGATATGCTCTATAGTTTCTGGCTCCTTCTTCATCCAAACACATCCTACAGAAATCCGGAGTGCCATTTTCCCATATGCTGGTCCTCGCTCTAACCGAGCAATGGCTCCTACGAAGTCTCTCAAAACATTTCTATTCATACCCAGCAGTAGATCAGATTTACCTGAGTCTAGTTCTGTCCATATGGACCTCGAGACTCTACAATCTTCTCTATTCCTCCAGGAATGGTTAGTTCTGCTAATTACCCAATTACTGAGTTCCCTATAGTAGTGGCCGATTGGGGGTTTAAGCGACCTGTCACTAACTGCCACATCTATTGCTGACCCTTTTCTTGCGAGCTCATCAGCGATTTCGTTTCCCTCAATATTGCAATGGCCTGGTACCCAACATAGCCTAACGCTAAATTTGACCATAAGCAACTTGAGAGATAGCCTACACTTGCTGACCATCTTCGATTTGACACTATGCTCCTTCAAAGCTTTCAGCGCCGCCCGACTTACAACGTAGAATATTACCACAACGCCTTCAGTTACGTGTTCTGTCACTAGTTCCGTGGCCCTGAGGATCGCTAGGATCTCAGCCTAAAATACACTACATTCGCTCGGTAGCATAAAAGACCTACGAATGTCTGTTCCTAAAAAATAGACGCCATCACCCGTGCTTATTTCCATTTTCGATCCATCTGTAAAGAGCACGCACGCAGCCTTCGTACAGTCTATCAGATTTGACCCAAAGATCCCTATTCGGAATGACTAGCGAAGGCGTTCTAATAAAATTAGTCTCAACAACCTTAGTCCGTAAAACCAGGGGATATGGTCTCCCGTCTGCTCAAACTACTCTTTTGCAAGAGTGATGTATGACCTGTAAATCCTGACCTTACAAAGCCCGCTTCTGTTAGCCTAAGCAAACTCCTTGCCGCCGTTCTCAACAAAAATTCCTCAAAGAATTCATTAAATACATGAAAAATTTCATTGATTTAATGTTTAAATGTCTTGTCCAACTTATTATTATAATAAAATTCAGGAGTACAATAGCAACAACCACCCAAAATTACTATTATTTAGTTGACAATTTAATGCAATACTATGAGCTGAATTTCATTGATTTTACATATACATATATAATGAAGCTTTTCATTAAAACTATGAATTACGTTTTATTGAAATTTTATCACTAAAAAACTTGATTTTTTTTTTAATTATTTTTTTTACGTATTTACACTTTCAAAGTGTCTATTAAAAATTTTTATAAAATCTTAAAATATCTTTCGTAAAATGAGAAAATCGATTTAATATAAATTTTCAACTAGACACTTAAAATGGCTTAAATTAGAAAAAAAAATTTCTCAATTGTTAACAAATTGCTTTGGAAATCAAGGAAATCAAATAATTGTTAAAAAAAAATATATAAGATCAAGAAAAACATAAATAAAATAATAATAAACGAAGACATTTTAATGAAAATCTACTGCAAAAATCATAAAATTTCATATATTTCTTTGATTATTGTTATGAAATGGAGTGTCAAAGAAAAAGATCTATAAGCATAAAATTTTAGTTTTTAAATTTAAAAGAAAATTTCATTGTAAAACCTGTTAACTTTTGCGCCATCGGTTGCGCACTTTTGTAAACCGAATCTTTGCGGAATACTCTACAGGTTCTATTTAACATACTCGATTGCTTAGCACTGCCGGTATAGCAAGGATCCTTTTAATAAAACATTTTCAAACAACTAACATTTTTCTTTGACTGTTCACTTCGTAAAACACTAAAAGGTAAAAAGTTTCAATCTTAAAAACAATTTTTCTATTTACTTTGGCTCAAAATACCACCAACACCCCCGTAAACTTTTCGAACAAAAAGGAAAAATCCCAAATAAGGAATAGTAAAAATTCTTAAGGATCATCTATAGAAAAACAATTAACACAAATTGTGTTTTACATAAAAGCCCCAGTCATCAGATGGGGAAGACATACAAAAGAGTTTGGTTAAGGAAAAGCAAAAGAAAAAAAAGCGAGCACAGGTGTTTAAGATTCTGCGTTAGAAATTAAAATAGAATAAGAAACAATTTGTTTAAAAACTTGTTCATATTTAAGTTGGATATTTTAAGTAATTGATAAAACTATTTGCAAGTAAATAAATAATTTATAGAACAACAAGTGAAATTGAATAAGATGTTGAAAAGGCTAATGCAACAATTGTGGTTACTAGAGGAAGTAGCAAATTTTGCTACACATGATCATTTCAATATCTCTTTTGCAGTTCGTCCGTCTACTTCTATTTTTCACTTAAAAATTCCTTCCCCACAATCATTGAATTTTTTTTTAGCAATTTTCTGTTGTATATATTTTTTTTTTTGCTTTTCTAAAATATATTTAATAGATAAATACAACTTAAATCAAACATCACGTAGGAAATCACTTAACTTTTTTCCACTGATTATACCTACAAATACAATACAATACAATGGGGAGTTAACGTTTGCCATACAACAACGGTAGCAACAAAAAGGGCTGCTCCACAACATCCTTTTCGGTTTCTTTTATTGTGGCTGCCATGGCAGCTTGAACACACGCAAATTGTATGCGTACAAATCAATTGTTAACGTTTGTCTGTTGTCGTTTGTTTTTTCTTTTGTATTTTTTTAACACAAAATTTATTGAAAAATAAAGAGAAAAAAATTTCCACGTCCTGTGCGCTGTTGCTTATTGCCATTTACAATCATTTTCAAATGAGGAAAATGAGTGGCGTGCCCAGCTTCACAAATAAGTCCACGAATTGAGGTCATTGATACACATCGTTGTTCTTAGTTTTTTGTAAAATATTCTTTAGTGTATTTTTTGTTTTATTCAAACTCCCTTTTTTTGTGTGTTGTTGTTGAAGGGGGACCATCGAATTCAGTTCTTTTTTCCTGTTGTTGTTGTTTGGGAAATATCAGTGGTCAATTGCTTGTTATTTTGCAACAAAAGGTTGTGTTAGATTTTTTTTTTAGATTCTCAATTTTTTTTTTATGGTTCTTCAGAAAGGACACGTGCAGTAATTTTGATTTTATTTCTTCAATTCATTTTTTACTAGAATTTGGTATTTTTTTTTTAGTTAACAAATACTTTTCATTGCCTAGTTAAGGGGGCCATTGGATGGTTTTCTTTTGATTTTTTCTTTCGTTTTTGTTGTTGTTTTTGTTATTTTCCTTGTTTTTATATGATTAGTTGTCATTTGTAAATGGTTTGTTATCAATTTTCAAGATGATTGAATTAAGTGATTTATTTGTGGCATGTGGCTTGTTTATGAAAACATTTGTTATATTTGAGTTGATCATAATGAATAGAAAATGTTTGAAGAATATTAAGAGAATATATGCAAGTTTCATTGTAGTTCAAAGGTGGACTTTGGAAAATAAATTAAATGAATGAATATGAGATTCTGAAGTGATAAATTGCCAATTCTTAGCTAAGAGATAAGACTAGAATATGGAATACACCACATGCATCCCTTAAAATGAAATATTCAGCAGGCAATCGATATCTATCTATATAATTAATAGACAATTACTTTTTTTTGTGCTGCCCTTCATGCACCTTTTAAGCAACCGATTTTTACAAGACTTCTACCAAATTAAAGACAATTTTTCGCAGAAGTGAACGAGGTGTTGTGGGTTTTTGTGGGTTCAGTATATTAGGAGCTAAAACCGTTTAAAGTTCGGACTACATAATTCACACGTATTACTACTCATTTACTACTCATGCATATAAGTTAAAGCCAAACAACGCATGCATGTGTTTTCATATTTAGGTGGAAAGAGATAAATAACAACAAGCCATCTATACATACTAAGATGTGGAAGAATTGTAGGAAAAAAGAATAGAGAGAGTTGAGTATTTTGTTTTTGCATTTAACCGTTCTTTGTTTAATTTTTGTGAAATCATACAAATCTATCATTAAATAATTGTAGTTTTGGTTGTTGTATGACAGTTTTATAAAAGATTTTTTATGATTTTTCTTCCTATGACAAGAACACGTCCGATTGGGTCGACCATTGGTACACACTAATTTATTAAAAAAAAAAACACACTTGAATTTATTTCCATCGGGCAGCCGATATGGAAAAATCTATCATGAAGAAGGCTTCAAATGTAATTTTGAGACCTGTAAAGGGATGTAAACACTTCTCTGGCAAGAAGTTAATTCAAAAGAAAATAAATATGCCGAGTTAAATATATTTCGACTTGAAGACTGACGTTTCAGCTTATTTAGGTGGTGAACTTATGACGTAACGATACACATATCAATATTTAGTGAAATACCTAGAAAAGATATATACGAGTACAAATGTATGCAATAATCTATATAAGAACGATAAAACTGTGTTAATATTCGTGTCACGACAACATTTATTTTTAATAATTTTCTTTTCAATTAACTGTTGATTTTTGATCTAAATTGTTTCAAAATAAATATATCACTCCTGCCATTATCCTTTCTAATTAACAACATTCAATTAAAGTATTTTAAATGACCATTTATTTTTTTATCTTCAATTTTGAAAAGTAACAACATTTTGAAATTATGCAAAAAAAAAAGAAAGAAAACCTTTTACTCATTTCAATTTGCCACTACATACACTGCAAACAACCTGTTACTTTAATTGACATTAAATTTAATGCTGATGAAAGCTAATGTCATTAAAAAAACACACACAAACTCACACAGGATCATAGGACAAAGCGAATAAAAAAAAATGAATGTACAATGCAAGTACAATACTTCAACACTTTAAGGGTAAAAACAGTAGAGAGAAAGAGCGGTAGTTAACTGTTGTATAAAACAAATGATGACACAATAAGGCTGTTGTAATTTCTATTAATAATATTACGAGGTAAATTTTGTAAAATATAAAAAACAAAAGTATTTTTTAAGCATTTTCCAGCACAATGCAGGAAAAAAAAGGAACATATGAGCCACAAAATATGCTACACAAAAAATATCATTAAATTGCAGTGGCAAACCAGAGAATTTACATGCAAATAAGCAATACATATAAACCTACAAGCACACACCCACACACACATCCATAAATGGATTTCGTGTTCGTAAACAAACACAGCCACCGACTGTGGTAGCGGTATGTGTGACTGACTGTGTGCTATATGACACACTGATATTGAAAGACTTTTTCTTATGCATGGCTTGCCTTAAGATTTTTTGGCGGCATTATTTTTTTTTTTTAATTTCTCTCTTTCATTTTGTTGTTTTTGTAGGTGTAAAATGATGTTAAGTTTAGTGGCAAACCTATAGTCAAGTACTAGTACATATTTTTGTGTGTGTGTGTGGGATATCTTGCCATGAAAATCAATATTGTGGAAAACATCGTGGAAGCACTATTGTTTTCTTAAAGAAAATCTTGGCTAAAAAAAGAGCACAAGATGTACAGTACAGAATATTTGTATGTGTTGAGTTGAATGTTTCAAAAAACAACAGTTTTTGTACGAAATATAGTTGTTTTTTATTTTGTATGTAGATGTATAGTTGCATATTTAATATTGCATATGTTGAGGCGCAAAATGAAATTAAAATCTGACACTGTTTGTTATACGAACATATGTTAAGCGGAAAAATTAACGGTCTACATGTACAATTCCAGCAAATAAACAAGACTATGCAAAACTGCTATACACTCGTATATGTATATCAGAAGACATTGTATCAGGGTTAGATGGTAAGAGTGCTACTACTAATACTACAACTACTACTATTACTATTTTCTTTTAACAGTTTTTCAATGTTCACATACATATATTTTGCCAACAACTTTTGTAATTGCGGTGTGAAATCTTATACAGACAACATAACACTACTGGCATGTGCAAATTTACTACAAAATATTCATAAAGATAATTTCATATTTTGTGGCAAAATAGGGCGACATAGCATACTTTACGGCATATTTCTGGGGGGGTTTGGAGTGAGTTTTCTAGAGTTCTTAGTGTTTGGTCACGAAAATTGAATATTACTTTTTTTTCTTTTCTTTCACCCGCCAAAAAAAACTACAACAGCTGTAACAACATTTAGAAACGTTTCCCAAAAATGGTTATTAAAATAGTTTTTGAGGGCATAATTTAGCTGAAGATAGTTAAAATTGTACACCAACACATGTGCTGGGGTATTTGCGTTAAAGTTTTTATTTAAAAAAAAGGAATATTTTAGCTTAAGCGTATTGAGTTTTAATTAGAAATTTTAGACTTTGAAGTGAACAGTAAACGGTTTTATATTTTATTTTTATATACTCCTCTAGTATGAGTTAAGTGAAATAAATAAATATGCAGGCATCCTTGTCTTAAAGGGACATATCGGAAACTTTAATAAGTATTCCAGTCAAGAGATTGAAAGAAATGGCAGCTAATGCATAAATTTTTTGTAGAATTGAAAGCATTTGTAAAAAATATAGCTAAACAATTTTTGAAAAAGTAACATAAATTTTTAATAGATTTTTGGATAAAATTTTCCCATAGTTATTTTTTTAAATAAAACTTATATGTGACCTAGTGTGTGAAAATAAAGCTTTGAGAAAAACGCATTTAAAGTTTCAAAAAACGCATTATCACTCTTAATCCACTCTTAAGTCTAAACCGGTTTTTTGACACACTAGGTCCCTTTTGTCGGAGAATGTCACATATAAGAAAATTTTTCAACTGGATTGTAGCAAATTAAGTAAAAGGAAATTTGTCCCTGAAGTATTTTAAAGAACACATCACAATTTCTTAAGCATCGCAGTGGAATAAAATATTGATTGAAAGATAACAAGGAACAGGGAGGGACTGCATCCATCCACAGCAAGCCAAAAGTGATTTTATATTGAAACATAATTTCCAATTAAAATGTTAAAAATTCGTTAACATGAACCCAAGAGTGATTTCTTAGATGCTACAAAAACCCTTAGAGACGAAAAGGAGACCACAAGGGTGCAATGAATTTTAGTTTCGAGTTTGATATGCTACGGAAAATTGGAGACAGCGACTTTAATATTCTTTAAGACTATTTACAACAAGTCCACAAAGAAAACTTCATTGTCTATTTTTCCGCCACCTTCTTAAAGTATTGACATTAAAAATTTGACAATTATTTATTTATCAAAGAGAAAAATATTCTATTACTTAAATTTTAACTTGCATAAAAGTACACTTTTGAAGACTAAAGCCTTTTTTCTATGATTCAAATTCAACATTTTAATAAACATCCATTTATACACATAAATCACTTGTTGTAACCATAAATAAGTGGATTTTTCAATGATGGTGTATTGAGATGAAAACCTAATACAACAATATGAACAACTAAAAGTATGCTTCAATAAATGTACGAGTATATGACTGTTTTTTTTTAATATTTTGCACACATACGCATGCATTTGAGAATTTCAAAGATGATCCAATAAAATGCTTAAGAAATGATTTTTTTTATAGAAAAATAAAAGAAAAGAAAAAACAAAGCAACAATAATACGAAAATAAACAAAAATAATAATACGAAAATCATAACATACTTAAGTGGATATATGAGTTTGCTATTTAACACTGGTTACAAAAATAGCATAGAGATGAACGAACGGTAGTTATCAGAAGATTGTAAAAACAATTTTGCTAAAAAAAAAACTCCAAAGGAAAATTGACAGATTATTTTTAAGTTTCGTAAGATTATAATCTACCTAAACGTTGTTAAGAATCATTCCCAGGAAGTTCATATGTTCTAGAAAGTTGTTTATTGAGATCTACTACTAAAATGTACCTAACATTTTAGTAGTGGATTAATTAATTCAATTTTGAACGGTTTGCACCCTATGGACCTGAACAGGGGAAAAAAGTAAAAAAAAAATCGAATTTTTTAAAGTTTTTTGCGATTTTGATCTAGACGATGAAGTTTTTTTTTGGATTTTATATGTTAACAATTTTTGTTCTTTATAACCAGAGCTACAACTTTGCCTCAGAGAGTAAACGAAAATTCCGAAGGGTTTGCAAGATATGAGCCTCAGAAAATGATCAGTTTTTTGCGAAAATGACACCGAAGCCCCAAATCTTTGGGGGCCCATAAAAAGTGCATGATTCAGGGCAAAACGGGGTTTTTTTTTTTGGTCTTTTATCACGTACTGGTTATATTTTTTCGTGTTGCACTGTGTTATGCAAAACATTTAATATCTCTTAATATAATTCTCTCTTTATAAATTTATAGTTTCTCTTAATATAAATTTATAGTTTCTAACTGAAATTTTAGAACGTTTCGCGAAATAAAAAAAAAAAACTTTGTACTAATAAAGACTAATTTTCTTTGAGACTATTTCGCCGTTAATATTTTAAATTCTAAAAACAGTATTGCATACTTTCTTGCTACTTTTTTAATCATACATATTTTTATTTATGTATGTGTGCTTCTAAATGAAAATAAATGTTTTGATGGTTTACGAAATGTAATGCATGATTTATAGACTCTTAACGAAATGAACAGTGTGGAAGTGGTAGAGGTGGGGGGGGGGGGGGGGGATAGGAGTGATATTTGTACGAGTGTATCAGTAAGACTAAGAGTAATGTATTGAATATATATTTTTTTTGTAGATAAACAATAAGCATGTGTGAGTGCGTTTGACATTTGCCAGTTTTATAATACGTGAAAATATTTCAAGTGTGTCTGCTTGAAAATTTTTCCCTATAAATACATTCACAAACGCAAACAAGATATTCAAGTATCAGTTTGTAACAAAAAAAAAAAAAAAACAAATACATTAATGTATAAAAGAAAAAATATTTCTGACAAAAAAAATTAAGCAAAAAAATTTTTGAAATAACAAAAATGATTTATATGAAATTCTTACATTTGTTAAAAGCAGCTTTGCTCGTATCAACTTATATATGTTTGTATGCATGTGTAGGGAGTGTGTAGTGAAAAGAAAGATATGCATGACAAATTGTGTTACCGTTCAAAATGTGTAGAAGCAGGAAGCAAATTATATAAAGATAGCCTGTATGTATGCTACGAAATGAAAAGTATTGAACGCTAATGCGCGTTTGGTTATCAGTTGTTTAAGTATGCATGTAAACGTGTGAGCTTCGAGTAAGAATAATTCTAACAAATGCGATAGTTAAAGGTAACTATGCACGCATTTGATATATAACATCATTAAAAGCCAGCAGCATATGCGTAAGTTTTACATTTGTGTTTTCGCGTGGGGGGGTGCAAGTAAATATAGGTATTTTAATAAGCTGACAAAAAGCCTGAGCATTTTTCTTTAAGTATCCGTTGCGTCTTGTCTGCACATGAGTTGATTAGTGGGATATAAAGTAAATAAAAAATATCATATCTATTTTAAAGGGTAGTGATTTATGGTGAAGAATATTTTCCTATAAAACGAACTTGTTATTTTAAAGCAGGAAGCTCTTAAGAAATATTTTAGAGAAATTTTAAAGGAATGCTAAGGAAACGTCACAAAAGAATTTTATTTAAGGAAATATTTTTTTTTTCTTTGTTATAATTTTTTTTGAAAGGTCCTGCTTTAATTTTTATAATTTATGTAAAAAATATAGCCTACCCTAGGGCATAGTCTTAAATTAATGCCAAATATTTTTTACACCGCAAATAATTTTATAAGTAAAAGAAGAATATTTTTTCATGCTTTAATTTTAATTTTATCATTAAAAAACTATGAACTTTATGTAAAAAATATAGCCTACCCTAGGGCATAGTCTTAAATTAATGCCAAATATATTTAAGCCGCAAATATTTTTTTAAGTAAAAGAAGCTGTAAATATTTTAATACTAATTAATTTCTAATTAAATTGATTTTTGTTTTACCACAGCCCCGCCCCCATTTCACGTAGATTCTTTTAATCGTCAACATTACTAGCTCTCCCAAAAATAGGCTTTATAAAAAGCTATTGACCCTTAGGTGGCTAAAAACACATTTAACAATTAATTTTTGCATTTTTCAGGCGTTTTTAAAACAACTTTTCGTTTTCACAAATCAAACACACCAGAAAGTATTTTTGTTTACCCAACATGACGGAATTTTTAACAAAAAATTATTTTAATTAAAAAAATTGAAACGAAAAGAAACCTAATGACATCTGCTTGATTTTCTTACATTAGCATTGACTTTTATACACTCAGCATAAAAACAAAACCAATCTAACCTGTAATGCTTCATTCTCTCTTCACTCTCTCATACCCTTAAATATGACCAGCCGTAATCAATTTACCTTCAAGGCTTCGACAAAGGACTTATTTAAATTTATCAAATATTCAAAAGGAAATACAAACATAAACAAACAAGACAACAAAAAGAAATTATGATATAAAATATTTCATTTCCCGAAAAAAAAAACATAAAAAATTGTGTATTAAAAAGTTTTCTAAGCGAAATAAAAATATATAAACTTTTTTTAGTATTTTTTTTTTCCAAATCCCACAGGACAGCATTATTTTGTTAAGTTCTGCTTAAATGGCACAATATTCAAATGGACTTTAGTTGAAAAGTATACAGTGGTTTTTTGTTTTTTACATCATTGAGTATTTTGCATATTTTAGGCGTAAAAATTAATCACTTATTTTACTAATGTAAATTACAGGTAGACAGACAAGAAACAACCTTCATTTCGTCAGAGGCAAATTGTGTTAAGTGGGCCTCGCTAATGTACCAATTTTTCAAAATTGTTGATTTGTTTTTCTTCATTTTATAAACTCTCCCCATATATATTTTTTTTTAGTATTTGCGCGATGAGCCATAAGATGTTTTCTTTAAGCTGCTTGTTATTTTCTTAGCAATTGTTTATTTTTTTTTTCATATGCAGGGCAAAATTGTGGCATAAAAATAAAATTTTCTTAGATTTAACATTAAATTACTTTGGAAAAAATATGTGGAAAAAAAATTTAATACAATTTCAGTATGTCTAGAGAAAAAAACATTAAAAGTAAAGGAAGAAGTATTACATAAATTGAGCCTCAGGGACTATTTAAATTAATGACACGATTAAAGAATACGAATATATATAAGTTACACATTTTTCTCTTCTTTAATGCACTTTAAATTCAGCAGCAATCTATCTTTATATATAAATATATCTCGTATATATATAAAAATGTTGCTAAGTTTTTATGTATGTTTGCGTGGACGTAAGTCCGTTGTAGATTCTGACAAAATCCAACCGTTAAGCCCCTAGTCGGTTTCATTAGAAAAGTAATTTTGCCAATATGGTTTAGGACACCTTGAGCCCGGGTGTCGTATTTTCCATAAAAATTTTTTTTTTCAATTTGAAATTTTAAAAAATTGTAGGTCCTTAAAAAAGGATTTTTTGAAAATTTATAATTTTAAGGGTGTAGAAAGGGATAAAAAAAATAACATCAATTCATCACTGGTAGAAATATGTTTGCACCAAAAATCCCACTTAGTCTGGCTTCAGGCAAAAAAAGTCAATGGATGTGTCAATGGGCGTGTGGTTGTTTTTAGTTATTGTACTTTTAACAGGATCAACCAGGCGGATCTGAAGTTTTAGTAATTTTTTTACTGACTTTACGAGAAAGGACGAGTTATTAATTCGTAGTGCACTTTATCGTATTATTTATGGATCAATTTCTGAAATTTTATTTCTTTGAACAGGGTTTGTTTATAACTTCGTTTTTTTTTTTTGGAAAATAGGATGGTTTCTCAGAAATTTCAAAATTCTCGTTGAACCCAAATAAAAGTCATGTAATCAATGCACTCGTATGTGGTTGCTTATAAAATAATTGCTAGAAAATACTACCCACAACAATAACAACAAATGTGCAGTAGTTTAGGAAAATAACAAAAGTTTTCAGGACAACTGGAGCCTCGTCATAAGTACAACACTAGTGGTGTTTTGTTTCTTATAAGAGTGCTGAACAGACACTTCACCTACTTAAAATTTCCATGCCGATTCAGTATACCAAAACGGGTTTGGGGGGGGGGGGGAGCGGACTAGACTTGTAGGTCTACCTAAAATAAACCACGAAACACGAATATTTTAGTGGAAATATGAGTTGTTAGAATTATTACAAACAACATCAGCGTAATTTTACGTTTGTTTTATTAAATATCGACAGTTCGTATTACATTTTAAATCACTAGAAAACTAAACTTACCAATTGCTCTGCTTTATGTATCATGTGATGGAATATTTCACTTATTTCACTTTTTCACTATTTATTTTTTCACAAACACTCGCCCATCTCACTTAATTAACTTTTGCTAAGGTTGGCTATTGCTGCAGGCACTAATTTTAAAGATCGTAACCGAAAAATTACACTAAATTTAGATTTACAAAAATTACATTCAACACGTATCAACCTACCGTTACCGACTTAACCGTTGCTTTAAAAAATACGCTTTAAAATACCGTTACATATAAAATTTTCGTTACCGCGACATAGAAATATAGAAATATTGATCGAAACGTAGAAAAACGATATAGCAGACCGAGCCAACTTTGATGGGATATATTTTTCTTTTTCTTTATAAAGGACATAACACTAAAACCCACACACTTTACACTTTTGATTAATTTTAAAATAAAACCAGAAACCTGAAAATAAAAAATAGAAGTACAACAAATTAGTTTAATTTTATTAACAAGAGTACTAGTAATATACTAGTAACAGTAATATATATAAAGAAGACAATTATAAATGTATTATATATAAAGAATGACTGTTTTGCTTGATCCAGAGTTGGGCCATTGAAAATATTAGTAGATAAAGCCCTTATATAGGCAACAGTTTACTTCAAATATGAAATAGTAACGCATTAAACCCCTTTATAACAATTATTTTTCTAAAATTTCAATTTAAATCTTTATAATTAATAATGATCGTAGTTCCCTGTGACCCCTTTAACGATCAATTTATAAATCTGATCTTAAGGGAAACAAGTTCGGTTTAGAGTTGATTATGATCAGTATATGTACTTTAAAAGTTTGAATATATATTTTGGAAATTTTATGCTTTTTAATGGCAGGGATGGAAATCAACTTTTTTAATTATTTTATTTTTCATATGTTTTAGTTTGACGAAGAAATTTTTTATATTACCAGCACTCAGGGGAAGATAGTTGAAAATAATGGAGCATATTCTTAAATTATCACTAAGTGGTAACGTTTTTAAATGCCAATTTAAGTTATTCACAGTTGGTTACTTTCAGCAAGAGAAGTATCCACTTAATTATGGGTACAGCTGTTACTAAATGCCAACTATCTAATACATTCAAAGAACAGCTGTTGATTGCTGATTGCGTCCATTTTTATTGCGTCCAAAAAACATTAATACAAAAGATAAAATTAATTAGAGCTGTGTTTTTGGTCAACAAAATTCTGTTGAATAATTTTTTTTTACACGCCGTTATTTTAAATGATTTATATACAAACTTTAAAAAAAAAAATTACTTTTTTAGGAATTATATGAATTTGTTAAAGAACGAAAATTGTTTTAAATAGCTTTATAATCTTTTTAATTAATAATTTACTCTAATCGTTCAAAATATTATCGATATTTTGTTTTCTCTATTTGCTAATATGCAGTGTTGCATTTCTTATACCATCTGAGAGCAGTTGCTACGCTAGTTAGGAGTTGTGAATAAGATCTATAAATATCTATTAACTATTTCTTAGTTAAAGTTTTATTAGTTCCGACTTTGGTTATGATTTCTGAATATGAGCCAATTTCTTAACAGCTCCTCTACTGCGCGTTTTTTTTTTTTTAATTTTTACAGCAATGCTTCAGCGCCTCTGGTGCTTAAGCTGCCTTATCAGTCATTTTAGTAATTGTTTTACTTCGACGATAGTTTAGCTAACCGCCGAAGGAGAGCGCATTAATGTACATTAGCTTGAAACTATATCAATCGCTGTCGGACCAGTTTTTTGCTATTCCTTCACCACACATCACAGTCGAACAACAAATAATACAATGCCATACTAATGAAGATTAGAGAAATTTATGATGTTGATTGACTTGCCCTGACGAGAAATTGAATCGAGGTCCTAAGTCATAGTTTGCTTAGTATTCAACTACTACCACCCTCAAAGAAAAAATTTTTCTTCTGAAAAAAAAAAATTATAGGCTGAAAAAAGCCCTTTCACAAGTTAAATTTTTTAAATGACTTTTTCCATCTCTGATTAAACTACAAATTTAATTTTCTAATTTTTCTTTAAATATTAAGTTATTAAAAATTTGAATTTTTAATACATACGACGAGTATGTTGCAATCTTCGGAGTTACATAAACTATATAAAATGTTGCCTACTTTTTGGCTGCAAACTGGCTGGAAGAAATATTTATGCAAAGTAGCGAAATTACTTAATAAATTTAAGTTCATCTCATAAAGTAAATCTAAACTCTGTTTTTTTTCAAAACAAAAGCTTTGGTTTTGAAGTCTGTCTTACGCTTTCTTTAATATTACAGAAGTTATGGGTTTGAGATTCATGTCATTCATGAGTATATGTATGATATTTATTTCTTTATGAGATTTTTCAATGAATTTAACATTTTGCTCATTATTACTTCAAAACTAACTTGAAGCTTTAAAAAAATCTGCTTTTGTACAATTTTTGTTCGTTTTTTTTTTATTCACTTTTTAAAATGATAAACAAATTTTTCAACATATTTCGTTTATTATCACACGTTTGAAATAACATAAAAAATACACATTTTTGCTTGTGTGATTTTGTTTTATTTGCTGGTAATTTTTCATTGGATGCCACATCATAAAACAAAGCAGCCAGCCCAAGTAGAACACTCAACACCTTTAACCAAACAAAATATATGGCAAATGAGAAAAAAAATAAAGTAAAATATAAAACGGCAATGATGATAACTGTTGGTGGCAGGCAGAACTGAACAAGGAAATGTTAGAGATTGTTACATAATAAAAAAAAAATACAAAAAAAAAAAAAATAGGAAAAGTATGGAGAAGGTACTAAACAGGTTTGAGGTTATAAATTTTATTTCTAACACAAATCACACGTATAAAACAAAATCCGTTTCCGTGGAATTTTATTTTTTTTTTGTTCTTCGCACATATAAACGCATTAATAAAAATTTTATAAAAGTATAAGTGTAACCACCAACACAAATGTAAAATGTCATCAACAGTTAACTAAAGAAATGCATCATGCATAATATACCGTTGATAATTTGTTATATACAACAGTAGACAAACACACGCACTTTCATAAGCATACTAATACATAGAAATTGTATACCATTTTTAAAATTACTTCATTTCACATAATATTTTTTTTCATACGTATGTTTGTATGTATGTATATAACATTTTTTTTTATTTTGTATTTTAGAATAAATTTCAAGTTTTTTCCTTTTTTGTAAAAAATGGCAACAGAAGTACAGTTGACTACAATTTGAATGTATGGACGTGACATATTTATATAAATCTATTTAAAGATTAGAAAAAATATAAAAGAAACCTACAAATCATATTTTTTCTAAGAACTTCTTATATTTTGTGTGTGTGTGTGCACGAGCTTTGGAAATACTTTTCAAATACTTACAATTTGTATTTGTGGAACAACAATACATGAATCAAGTTCAACCAAAGAACATAAATGTATAAAATAATTTATGAAAAGTTTGAAATAATTTAAATGAAAAATTTATAGGGATTTTCTAATAAATATCAAATGTTTAAAGAAGAAAAAAAAATTGCAAAAGATAAACAGAATATTAAGTAAAAAACCGAGTATTAAAATCAACATGTTTGAAAATAAGATAAACTTAAGAAAGACAATATTTTAAATCTAAAATTTCTTATTATTTTGCTAAGAAACGAGTTCTTAAAAGTTTTTCTAACATATTTTTAATTAAATGTATTCCATGATGATCTGCATTAGTAGCCCCAGGCGAAATACTCAGTGGAACTAATTAACACGTTATCATTTAATATAGTATTGAATGTTTGGTTAATAATTTAAGAAACATAAGTTCCAAAATTATAACTAAGCTTAATTTTCAAATAAAAAATTTTTAAATTTAAATGGGCAAATAACACATTTCAATTGCAATCAATCGGTCTCAATGCCGTAATTATATTCTGTTCGATTTTGACTTACAGTCATCAGATTTCATTTATTTTGTATTCACAGTGCAAAAGTTTTTTTTGTATACACGTATGCTTATGCTTAAATTGCATTTTTTTCATTAACATGCAAAACTTATTTTACTGACGCTCCTAAAAGTGTGCAAGCTTTTTATTGTTCGCTAAAAATTCAGTTAGTAGAAACATTCATTATCAATTTCATTTTGAATTTTAAAATTGGTTTGATTACAAATAATATTTTCGTTTTTCTTTTTCTAAAGAGTGAACTTTCAGAATTGAAACCACTTTGGATCGGAATCGTGTTCTGTGATATGGCTGCATATAAGTTAAGTAAATAAGAATAAGCCATTAAATATGTAAGATAACATATAAAAACCTTTCATGTATGCAACAACTTTGGAAGCAGCAAATTGAAAGGTTATGCTTTCTTAAATTCGATATTAGTGACTTACACCCGCCATTGAATAGTTTACGTGGTCATTCCACGACTTGCACAAAACACGTGTTCTAATCAGTCTTGGTTGGCTACTAGCAGCTGCTATGTTACAATGATATATTGAGAAACAATCCAGAAAGATGAGTCCAGGTTCCAATCAGTATTGCAGGAGTTGTAACAAAGAAGAGAAGAGTGGAGAAGTTTTTAAACACGTCTGCTTATGTACAAATTGTCAAACATAAACTGAGAATTACATTGTATACAAAAGTATAATTAAAAATCAATACGTGCATACTCTCATTGTCAATGCTATTAAGCATTTCGGCCTAAACTGCAAAAATTTACATAATTTTGATGAATGACAATCTTTGAGGTTGATTCATTAATTTTGTGCAAAAAATACGTTGAGTTAATAAACGTATTCATAGTTTTAATGAAAATATTTATCGAAATTACATGTAAAGAGTTTCATAGAAAATTATTCATTATTCTTATTATTTAACAATAATAGTGAACCAGTTCACTGGTTTAATATACCAGTTCACTGGTTTAATATACCAGTTCAATGGATTAATATACCAGTCCACAGATTTAATGAACCAGTCCACAGATTTAATATACCAGTTCAATGGATTAATATACCAGTCCACATATTTAATGAACCAGTTCACGGGTTTAATATACCAGTTCAATGGATTAATATACCAGTCCACAGATTTAATGAACCAGTTCTAAATTAGTTCAAAACTAATGAACACTTCGTAGAAACAATGAATGGTTTCCTTGAATATTTGTTTCAGTGTTTTACCACTTGTGGCTCGGATAAATGTGCTGGTAATTCTTACTTATAAAAATCATATGAGAAATTTTTGTACAAAAATTTTATTACTGCTAAATTTCAGTGTTGCCGTCTGTTTGTTTTTCTTAATGTAATTTTTTGAGAATTTTCCACTTAATCATATCTACTTATTTTTTTATCTAATGAATTAATTTAAACTTTGTAAAGTGATAGCTTTTTCGCAATTTAGTTTAGTGTCTGTTCGCCGATATCGAAGAAGTTCTTTTCTTCGAGGAATTACATTTGAAACAAAAACAAATTTAAAAATAAAATATTTGATGTTTCAAATGTAATTGTTCGGAAGAAAGAACTTCTTCGATATCGGCGAACAGACAGACAGGCAGTTAGTTTTTAAATTTTTTACCAAATCTATGTTAAATTTATTTAACTTTATTTTTTATATTTAATTTTTTTTTCTTTTGCTTTAAATTAATTTTACACAAAAACCCATTGTTAAATTGTTTGTAATTTTTATTTATACTCGCGGCTTAAGCTGATGCCACACACATTTGCCAAAAAAAAATTGTAATTTGGTTGGTAAGAAAGAAGATGGTGTGTGTGTGTGCAGTAATCGTGGGGGTTGAGGAAATTGTAACAAACACTTGATGAACATTTTCGCGAATTACATGAAACGTATGTTTAAATATTTTTTGCGTTAAACCGCGTAGGCGTAGATATTTTTATGCAAAAATTCATGTGAAAAAAGAAATTCTGTTTGCAAATTCCCCAGGGGCGGATTTTTCAAACATTGACATCATCAGTCTATATGGAAATTTTTATATCCGAACTTGCAGTGTGATATGTGCTACGCACTCAAATAATATGAATATATACTTACATAGTGTATGTGTGCGTTTTTCTATCTGGGAAAATGTTTGTGAAAAACATTAATTTCTTTTAGAATAGTGGGGGGAAGGGCAGGAGGTAATTTACCACATTAGGCAGTATTTGACATGTGTATGTGTTCGATATTTTCGATTTTTTTTTTTGCAAATATATTTATTATGTATGAGTGAAAGTAAGAAGATGTGTAGTCGATGGTGCCTGCATATGTTTAAAGTATTTTTTTTTTATTGTAACATCGTCATGTTTTATATGTGAATGAAAATTAGTTAAAAAGACAATCAAAGATCAAAAAAAAAATATTTTTGTTCATTTTATTTTTTGATTGGATAAATGGGGATTGTGTTGGCAAAAATTATTAGGAAAACGTGCAGATGAATGCAGATAAGCTGTGGCATGAGTGTGTGTGTATATACATACGTTTGATTTACATGTCAATATGTTTAGCCTAGTTTAAGGAGGCAGAAAAAATACACTTTAATTCCTGTTGGCTGAGAACTTTTTTAAAGTGACAACAATTTATTTTCTTTTTTTTTTACTTTAATATTCTACATTTGGTTTTTATATTCGTTTTGGTCTTTTACAGGAATATTTGCTTAAAACTAAACTTAATTAAAAATCAAATTGCAAGCACTGCTTTGTGCATTTTTAATTATAGGTTTTCGTAAAGTTTTCTTCGAAATATTTCTTATAGCTGTTAAGCTAGCCTGGCTGGTAAGTGTTACCAATTTTGTTGTTTAATTGTATTCGTATTTATTTTATTTTCTAATTATTCTATTTCATTTTACTTCTTTGCCTTTTTGCTACTCTTCTTCTACTGCCCTCAAAGCCTATTTTGTAATTGCCAGCCGTTTGGTCTTTAATATGCACACTTTCATTGAGAAAGATGTACGTATCGTCGTTTCTCATATTAAATGCATAGAAATTTTAAGTTTTTCATTACAATTTTCTTTATTTTTTTTTTCTTTGCCAAACCCTATTTTATCCTTGTATTTAGTGTATTTTTACTATTGAAATTTGAAAAGTTTGAAGTAGTGTTCGTTTGTTGGTATTTAGTTTAGGGAAAATTGAAATTGGCATTGATGTTCAAAGGATTTAGAAATGAATAAATAAATGCAGAAGTTTTGAAAAAAAAAATCTGGTCAATTTCTAGTAGACATAAAGATAAATAGAAAAGTGTATATTAAAGGTTTTCGGAAAGCAGAATATTTTAAATCAGAATTGAAAATTGAAATAAGAAAAAAGTTGTAATTTAAACTGAAACACGTATGAACAAAAAGCAGGATCTGTTTAATTTTCATTGCATATTTTTAGGCTTGAGAATAATTGTAAGAGTGTATAGTTTCAAGAGTATTGAGGATGGTGGGTGTTGCGTGAAGTGGTTAGCGCGTTGACTACTAAGCAAACAATGCCTTGCGGCCTGGATTCAAACCCTGGCCAGAGTAAGTCAATCAACATCATTAATTTCTCTAATGTACATTAGTGAGACATTGTATAAATTCTTGTCGGACTATTTAAGTGATGAAGGCGTAACACTGGTCACTCAAAAACTTTTCCGAAAGCGATTGATGCTGCTCAAAGCTAATGTACACAACATCGCCCTTCTTCGCCGGTTAGCAGAAACATCGGCGAAGTAAAACAATTAATAAAATGCCTGCTTATATAGCTTCACAAAGTTAATGCGTCTACTTAACACCGGAGGCGCCTCAACACTGCCTTAAAAATTAACATACCGCGCAAAGCATAGTTGTGAAAGAGTTAAGTCTTCTAAATTTTCAGCATCTATCGTCTCACCCTGAGTTCCGGCACAGTGCACTGCATCCGTAGGGGTCATCCTCTGAGTGCTGGTCCTAATTAAAAAAAATAAAAAAAAAAACAAATTGTATGTTTTTTTGTGTCTAACATTTCGAATCAACGTAAAATAACGTAACTGATTCAAAATTTTATTAAAAAAAAAATTTTAAATTGAAATAACAAAAAAGTTGTAATTAAAACTGCACACGTATGAACAAGAAACAAGTTTTGTTTAATTTTCAATACATATTTTTAGGCTTTAGAACAATACACACTTGCGTATACTTTTAAGAGTTTTGAAAATGTATTTTTTCGTGTGACTTCACCATTTCGAATCAACGAAAAAAAAAAACTTAACTGATTCAAACTATATTTCAAAGAAATTGTTTGATTCTGAATGGCTTTAATTTTTAATTTCTATATTTAAAGTTTGAAAATGTATTGTTCGTTCATTTAATATTGAAGATGCAATAAACAAAATTTATTGAAAAAAAAAAACGGAACAAACTCTATAACCAACTTATGTCATACAGCCTCTAGCATATGTGTGTACAGGATACTAAATCCCTTTCTTATATGACACAGTTTTAAGAAGATATTGAGCAAAACTTTCTATAATTTTAACTAAAATGCATTAAATATCTTAAAAAACGACACCCAAAGGATTAGTTTAGATCTTTTTCTTTCCATATTTACAAAAGTAAATAACTTAGACATCATTCTTAAACAACAACAAAGAAAAAGAACACAAACAAAAAAAAAAAACACCATGACTAACAATAAAAAGACACATACACATTTTGGAAAAAAATTCAAACAAATAAACTAAAAAATGTAAAAACACCCACAAATAAAACCACAAAACAACTAACTTAACAAACAATACACTCACAAAAACCTCAATACAATACACTAACGCAAATACTCACTCATGTTAAGCAAAAAACTAGCAAAAAAAAGAAAATCGGGAAAAATTTTAAATATTTTTTATTTACAAAAGCCATAAATCAATTGGACACGCCACAATGCAAATCTATTTTTAAATGCGAAATAATACGCAAAGCAACCCTTAAAATCAACAGGATTTAAATGTATACGACTGTCTCTATATGTAGAAAACTAGATATTGATACCTTTTTTTTTTGTGCAAAAAAATAACGCCGAAAAGCTGTGCTTTTTTTTAACAAAAAGCCACGCGGGAAAATTTTAAAAAGTCATCTTTTAGAAAAAACGAAAAAAAAAAAAAAAAGAAATCAGCATAAAAACGCCACAGGGTTCTCAGGCAATAAAAATATAACATGCATTCGTTACAAAAGCAATAAAAATGTTGTTGGTTTTTTTTTCTCTTGTCCTTAAAAAATATATAACGAGAAAAATATAGAAGTAGTAGTCATCATTTGGGAAATAAATTTTATTCAAAAAAAATCTATTATTTTTTTACACACAAAAATGGAAATACGAGTACATGCATATTTTTTTCAAAGGTAAATAGTTCAACGACTTTGATGTAGAATTGCTTAAAGGAAATGTATAAAAAATTTTAAGCGAAAATAAGTAGGCTAAGTACGAGTAGTGCTGCTACAGAGTAGGCTGCATAAAAAAAATGATTATTAAAATGGCCGTAGGATAATGCAGAGCTTAAGATGTATTGGAAAGATTGGTATTGGACATATTAAACTCGATTGTGTTAAAGCAAAGCTTTATAATATCTTGGTTTTCGTATTCTGGTGAAAATATTCAAAAAAAAAAATGGGTAGAAGCAATTTTTTCCTGGTTCGGAGTAGAAATGTTGATTTCTTACACTCCATATTCGACGCATACGAGATATGATTTTCTATAAATTTGCCAAATTTAACGATTAAAAAAACGCTTAAGCACAAAATATTTTAAAAAATGACTAAAGATCATTGAGCCATAAATTCCAAGAAAAACAAAATTCATTATTTCAGTGAATTGTTCATTAATGTTGACGTAGTGTAATAGAACGTTAAATCAATGAATTAGTTTATTAATTTTTATTTTCAAGAAAAAGAACAGCTAATATTTTCAATTAATTGTCTTATAATGAACTTTAATAATTATTTTCATTAAAACAACGTATGCGTACATTAATTAGCGTAAGTTTGCGTACAATTAATGATTATTATACATAGAAATTTTTTAAAGTACTTTTTATACCATTAAGGTAGAATTAGTTATAGAAATATTTTAAACATCGTGAACATCATATTAATGAATTAGTTCATTGACTTAATGTACTAATACATAAGTAAATCATAATGGATCCAATTGGGTCTCCGTGTGGATGTGTATTTCACACTACCCTTCCTAACCTAAGTAAAAAATTAAAGAACAGTTCGTTAGAAAAACTTTTTATTCAGTGGTTTTTTCGAGTGGAGTTTAACACCTAGTCACTGATCAGACTTTCTATAGGGTGTTTTTTATAGAGTGGCACAAGTTTAAATCATAATAAAACAAGGAAATATATTTTTAATATCAATGAAACGGGCTTTATTGGAAAGAAAATTTTATAACATTTATGTTTAAATATGATTTCTGGCATGTGGCCGCCACAACAACTTTTCGCAGCATTTGCGGTCGTATTTCGCCGATAACTCTTCGAATGTTGATTTCCAGGTGTTCAATTGTTTGTGGTTTATCGAAGTAGACAAGAAAATTATCTAATAGGGTTAAATCACACGATATTGGTGGCCAATTAATTGGGCCATTTCGTAAAACTATTTTTTCATCAAAAGTTTCTTTGAGTAAATCAATTGTACCGCCCGCTGCCCGATAAGTTTGACGAATAGAACAATTATTTTGATAAAAATTTCAACAATTTGCACCCGTTGCTCTGGTTTAAGTCGATTCATATTGAAATTTCAAAGCAAACTTAACAAAAATCAACTATCAGCTGTTAAATGGGACCACAAATAAAGCAGTGATGCCAACTCAAAGTTGTGACACTCTAAGAAAACACCTTTTAATACAATCACTGATTGGCTTCACTGTACGATATTTTGCTGCTTTTTTTGTTCTCTTTTTCAAGGCCTTTTCAATGTCAAATTCTGGATAAAATTTATATTTCCTTCCCCTACAATTTCCTAAACATTTTAAGTTTTAAATAAGCTTTTTTTCGCCATCACTTTTAATAAGTAGAGCATTCAAATTTAAAAAAAACCAGAGTGTTTTGCATTATTTTACTTTAACTCATCAGTGGTCGGTTTGTGGTAAGCCACTGTTTAGCAAAAAAAAAATGTAATAAAATAAAAAAATATGTATAAAAAACAAAAGCAAATATGTATGTTGTATCATAAAGTAACTTAAAAGCAAACAAAGAAATAATATTTAGATATTCTTTATACGATAGACAAACAAAGTACGAGGACTTGTAACAAAATAATATTAATCCCTGTGAATTTCCAAACAAATCCTTTTTTATTTGCTTTTTTAGCCAGCCAACAAATCATGTATGAAAAGAAATCAGTAGTAAGTTTTATTTTTTAACACTTTCTTAGGGTTTTTTATTGCTCTAGTTTTTATGTCTTATTATCTATCTTATCATGTTAATATAACACACTTACCAAAATGGCATGAAATAAAAAGAAACACACACAAATTTTAACTGTGAGCTAACGCATCCTTTTTTTCAAATACCCTTCAAAAACGAAAAGACATGTGCTTGCGAACAAAACAAAAAAATAAACGGATCTTTATAGACAAGATTTTGAGTTGATTTGTATACAAATCAGATTTCCTTAAATAAATATATTCTTTATTTTATTGTGTTGCAATGATATGGATTTAGACATGTTTAGACTCTTATACATACTTTGGGGCATACAAATTTTAAATATTTCTGTGCATAATTTTAGGCTTTTATTTTATTATAAACAGACAATACTCGTATGTGTTGTATTAAGAAATTTTGAACATATAAGATATTAGAAGTTCCCCTGTTGTTGGTCTTTCCAAAACTTATACAAATAAAAATTAAAAATAATTTTAAATAAATATTAAGAATTTTCTGCTTGCAGCCTTTAAGGAATACTCACTTTTATACACATATTAAACATATTTTTTAATTTCCCCTAAAATTCTAATTAATTTTATGCATTTTCTTTGTAACCTTTCTAAGCAATTAGTTTTTGTTCTCAATAAAAAAATAGAAACATCAAAATCAAATCTCCGAAAAATTTTTATGTTTGCTGTCAAAAAAGCTGTCAAATGGTCACACGCCTTCTTGCAATCGCTTGTTAAATATTTTGTTTTTACTATTAATATAATCCGAGACCATAACATTACTTTCAAAGTTTTTTTTTGCATTTTTTTTTATATTTTCACTTAACAAGAAAAACACTTAAAAACCTTGGAAAAATTAACAGAAAAACACATCAAAAATTAGAAAATATTCGAACACACTCCCCCCGGCCCACACGCAATGTTCATTTTAACGGTTCTATTACCATCAGTCATTGAGTAAAATGGCGATTATTCATAAATCATTAAACACAATTTCACAACGGCTTTTTTTCTTTGCTACCAAAAAGGCTCGTTTAAAACATTTTTTATCGCTGTTTTTAAGGAAAAAAGTAAACCAAAAAACGGAAAAACTGTAAATTTACGAAAAAAAAAATTCTAATGAGCCAAGAAAGTTTAACAGGAAAAAAAAACTTGAAAAAATCAAAAAAGAAAATACTGTTTTAGACACACACACAGCCATGCCACCACCATTAACACTAGCCAACAACTCCCAGTGACACCCTGAGCTTAACTTATGCCTCGAAACAATTTGCTTGCACACACAGACACACGCACACACAACTCCACTCTAAGAAGATCCACCTCATCAAAAGATTCAATTTTTTTTTATCACAATTTTTATTTTTATTTTTCTATAAATTTTTCTTCATTTCAGGAGAATTTATTTTTTTTTTTTTGCTCCAAAGAAGACATTAAAAATTTCGTTTGATACTTGTTCTGGTCGTTTGATTTCCGCTTCCGTTTGTCGTTGAGATTAAAATGTGTGGCTGTTGTTGTTGTTTTGTCTATATGCACATTATTATTTTTATTCGCGGTTGTAACGGAGGATGGCTGTCCAAGTTTCTCGTTTTAAGTGTCTGTTTCTCAATGTAATTTCTATCGTATTTTTATTTATTTACTTTTTTTTCAAATTGAACGAAAAAATGAAATAGTGCGAGGGGGATGAGGAGGGAAGACATAACGTGCTGTTCAGCCAAACGCGTTTTACATTAAATTAAAAATTCATCTTTAATCAGAAATTATTGTTTGTCCGACAAGTTTTTTTTCTTGAAATTTTTTTTTTATGCTTAAAATTAAAAAATGGTGAAACAAATAGTGGAATGATAACACTGTGCAACCAAAAAAAATATATATACATATATACATACATCTATATATATATATATATATATATTATATGTATTATATGTATATATGTACATTATATGTATATATATACATATATATAAAAATAGAAAAAAGGTTGTGACAACGAATTCCGCTTTTTTGTGACTTTTTTTTAGCGGGATCTAAAATGCTCCTCTATTGCATATTTTTGGTGTGAAGGCGGTATTAGAAATTTCGGAATCTCATGATTTTAGATATGAGGTGTATGTATAATTTTTTTTAAGGAAGAGAGGAATAGTTTTGTGGAACTTCTAAACCTCTAACCACCTACGTTTTCTTGAAAAATTAGTCTCAATTAAAAATTAAAATTTCTTCTATTCAAAATTCTACAGTAACTTATCAGCCTCTTAACAAACGACAGCAATCCAATTATTTCTCAATTTCCTGCTAATTGTGTATAAACATGTGCTTAAAGACATGTTTATGTTCAGCTGCTTAAAGCAACAAATTTCAGGATATTGGTTTAAGTCAAGATGAGCAATTTCTGCAAGCAACAGCAAACTATTTTTGATTTTTAATTCTGCCGAAGGAGCATTATTTCTCAACCAAATAAGCAATAGGAAGCGTTGAATACTCAACTTGACTATATAAAAGAATCAATCGGGTCTGTTCTAGAATCCGAATTCACTTTCGAGTGAATTACTTTAGCATTTTTGGTGTTCTGCAATTCACATCCACATGTTTTTATTAATAAAAATATGTGGATCTGAATTGCAGAACACCAAAAATGCTAAAGTAATCCACTTTCGAGTGAATTCGGATTCTAGAACAGACCCGATAATATCATATAAAAACTTAGCGGGGATTTTCAAGAAACTGAAAACTTTGCAGTCAAAATTTTTTTTTTAAATGTTCATGCTTTTATTTAAACTAGTGTGTACCAACGATCGACCCAATCGAACGTGTTCTAATCATAGTAAGAAAAATCATAAAAAATCTTTTATAAAACTGTTATACAACAACCAAAACTATAATTTTTGAATCATACATTTGTATGAATTCACAAAAATTAAAAAAAGGGCGGTAAAATGCAAAAACAAAATACTCAACTCTCTCATCTTTTTTCCTACATTTCTCCCACATCTTCGTATGTCTTAGGCCCAAATTCACAGTCATTAGTTAGCTAATAGCAATAGTTTAACTAATAATATTTGATTCACAGCTTCTAGTTAAACATTAGTTAAACCATCAAACGTCATTGGTTAACTAATAGTTAGACAACAGCTGATTCGTTGGAATTTATTATTAGTATTTTTGTTTTGTGAAAAATTTTAGTATGTCATGTGAAATTGAAAACGCGGAGTCCGATATTGAAAGTGGCACTGATACTGATAATACGCGGAATATTGTTGCTGAGCGTCGCCAACGTAATGTAAAAAGATTTTATGGATAGATTCCGTCTTACCAAGTAGGTGGCGTGGCAAGTTCTTGAATGTATACGCCATTTTTTAAGAAATAATATATCAAATATAAACAAAAGCCATATGCTATAACAGAATTGCCAGTACTGAAAGTTAATAGTTTGATAGGGGTACCATTTTTTGTTCATATTAAGAGTTTTGGTTAAATAATACACTGTGAATATGAAGTATTAGTTAAACAATAGTTATCATTTTAGTTTACTAATAGCTAACTAATTACTGTAAATTTGGCCCTCACTTACATGCATGAGTAATACGTGTGAATGTACGAGTAGTATTCGGAATTTTAAACGGTTATATCTTCCAATATACTGAACTCACAACAACCCACAATACCTTGTTCACTTCTGTGAAAAAATGTCTTTAAATTGGTAGAAGTCTTGTAAAAATCGGTTGTTTAGTAGGTGAATGAAGGGCAGCACAAAAAAAGCAATATCTATTAATTATATAAATCATTTGAATTTATTTAAAGAATTTAAAGTCTTTCCACTTAACTCTCTCTCTCTCTCTTTAGTTATTTGAAATTTTTTCTTTTTATTGCCTTTTACAAGAGTCTATATATTTTCAATATCTTTACAACTCCTTTCAAATTGCATTAATTCAATAGATAAAAATAAAAAAAGTTTTGCATATCATTACAATAAAACAACAACTAAACAAACTTAATCTATAGACTCCAACAAGCAAAATATTTCGAAAACTTTTAAACGGGACCTTTATAGACAAAATAAAAATAAAGAATAAACAAAATTAATAGAAAAATTTGGTCGTTGGAGAAAAAATACACGCGAACAAAGTTAAACGACCACCCGTTGCTGTTGATTTTTAGTTTGTTTCTTATTGGTGTTGGTTTCTATTTCAGCTTTTTTTCTTCTTCTTCTTATTTTATTTAGGGAAAAAGGCACGAAATTTTTATGGTAAAAACAGGCGTTACTGCGGCATTGCGGGTCATCGCGTGAAATAATAACCCTTTCACGTGTTAACTTTCAATGCTAGACTGACGTTTGTACGGCGACAAGAGAAAAAAAAAAACACACAATATTGGGTATATCTAAAAAAAACAGGAAACGGATATGAAACAAAGAAAAAAAAAATAGATCTCTTTCAAATAAAAGAAAACGTATTAAATTGTTAAACAATTTTAAATAAAACCTTTCCAGTGTCAGTTGAAAACGAACGCCTGCCACCCAGGGTGTTTGTTTTAAATGTTTTAAGCACTCTGCGCTATAAAAATATAAAACATAATTTAAGGCTGTTAAAACAATGAAAGCGATGCTAAACAAAATAAAAAGAAAACATGTGTATGCAAATGAGCTGAAGAAAGTAAAAAAAAAAACAAACGAAAACATAAAGAAACAGGCACGAATTGATTAAAATTCGATTGTTTCTTTTTAATTTTTTTTTGTTCGTTTGGTAAGACGAAACGTTAAGATACTACTGCTGCTGGTAAGAGTGTTGAATTGTAGATAAAGGGTTATTATTGTTTCAGGGAGTCGCAGAAGGTGATGGTGCTGGTGGTGGTGGTGGTGGGTTGCTGTGTTTATATGAGCAGTGCTAAAGATTAAACACATTTTGTTGTTGTTGTTATATTTTAGCCGTTTTTATTTGGCATTTATTATGCTCTCCTGAATTCAAACATAATTTTTCTATTATTTTAATTACTCCTCTTCTTGCTTGCTGCTAACATTGATACACAGCTGAAGTTTCTTAACTCAAGATAAAAACAAAACACACAAAAATTAACATGAATTGAATATAAATTTATATGCAAAAGGACGTTATAGACATTGCAAAGAATATTAGAAAAAAGAACGAGAAATTATAACATTGCATTTACAAAGTTTTTAAAATTTAATC
This sequence comes from Lypha dubia, assembly GCA_947311025.1. Classification (NCBI taxonomy): domain Eukaryota; kingdom Metazoa; phylum Arthropoda; class Insecta; order Diptera; family Tachinidae; genus Lypha; species Lypha dubia. Next base: position 2,069,667 of record OX371262.1, on the reverse strand, counting down.
TGAGGACTTGATAGAGATCTACCAGATGCGATAAATGATTTAAAAAATTTCTATTAAAATTTAAAAATATGGATCGTTTATAGTAAGTTTTTTGTAGTTCCCTAAAACCTTTTCAAATTACGTCAAAGAAATTATTGAACTTTTATCTTTAATAAAGATTGCTTTTTACTTTAAGAAACGAAGGAAAAATTCGTCGCGGAATAAAACTAAATTTTTTTCCGCTAACTATAGTGCGCCAAAAAATACTGTGTCGTAAAAATGTTAATATAAGGTGTTCCAATAAGAGTGATATGATTTCTTTAAAAAAACAAACTTATTGTTAAGGAAATTCAAAATTTTTTTATTTAATGTGAAGTACAATCGATACAATTAAGTTCTAAATAAAACGTCATTCAAATGGCCTTCACGATTTATTTTGCAGGAACGTATTCGATGAACCCAATTTTGGAGTACTTTTTCCACTAAATCCAGTCGTAGTCTAATCGTGTACAAGAAATAGTCTAATGGTGTTCAATCACAACTTCTTGGAGGCCATTCAATATCACAATTTCTTAAATTAATCGAATCTCCAAACTTTGCTCGCAATAATTCTATTGTTGCATTTGCTATGTGGCACGTAGCCCCGTTTTGGAACCAAATGTTGTCAAGATCAACTTCTTCAAATTTTATACGGATGCAAACCCAAATCCTTTCTCAAAATCCGCCAGGTTGTGGTGTGGGACAGTCCCAATGGTTGAGAACGTCTTGGAATCGACAAATCGTGATCTTCTGCAACACTTGCCTGAACGGCAGCAATATTTTCATTACTTCGAGCTATTCTTTGTCTTATTAGCACTTGCACATCATGTAAAGAAAATGTAAGCTCAACAAAAGCGCACGAAAAGTTGCAATTGGAGAACGATTATTTTGATAATTAAACTGCTTAATTTGTAAACGTTGTTGTTGCGTATATCTCTCCATGATGAAATTGTAAACACTACTGAATACAATGAAAAACAAAGGACAGATCATGACACATTACAAATGGCCGAAACGTCACTTCAAAATCATATCATACCTATTGGAAAACCTTTTATCATTCACAATTAGTTGAAAGAACTTATATGCAAAGATAATGCTGCAGAAGCAAACATTTTATTACTTTAAAAATCGTTGTAGCAGGAGTTGGTTTCTTTACCTGTAAACCCAACATTTTCAATTAAATTTTACAATAATTTATTCCTTTTTATACCCTTCACCAAAACTGGTAAGGGTATTTATAGGTTTCTCACTACGTGTGTAATTTTCACAATATTTATATGAGGTCCATAGTATATATATTTTGAATTCTTATAGATAGGGAAGTTGAATGAGCCATGTCCGTGTATTCGTCTATCCGCCTGTCCGTCTATCCGCCTGTCCGTCTGTCTGTTAGTGAAATCAATTTTCCGAAAACACTAGAAGAGCTAGAGACTCGTGTCTTGAACTGAAATGTAAGGATTTTTCTTAAGATACTTCGTATTGAAAATCAGCAAAAAATAATATATTGGTTCTGATATTGAATTATATATACAAATAAATGAAGATATATATATAACCCTTTCAGAAATAAAATTAAAAATACATGACGTGCCCCAGTCTTGAGTATGGAATCTTTCGATTATAATTCAACGCACCATCGAGCTACTGAGGCTTGTTGGTGTCATGTGTATATTAACTTAATAATAACTTTATGCATTTTTTCGTACAAACCCAATTTTGGTCAGTGATGGATGGAAAATTGTAAAGTAAAGTCTGTATTTTTTGAAAAAAAGTATATACCACTGAAGAAAATAAGAAAGTGTGTTCAAGTATGAAGTTTAAACTTACTTTTTATATTGTTTGAAGTGTTATATTTAAAAACGTAAGGAAATCCTTTATTATATTCAGTGAATCACATATTTATGCATTTGTGAAGGGTATATAAGATTCGGCACAGCCGAATATAGCAATCTTACTCGTTTAAGGTATTTTTGTTTGCTCTTCTTTGTTACAACTGCAACAATTTTTATAAATTAACTTTTTTATTTCGTCTTTCAAGCTTTAACTATCCTACCCTTGAACTTTTTGGTAAAGAAAATTACCTCCTACCCCTATACACAAGCACACATACATACTCGTACATCGAAACATACAAAGATTCGCAAAGGAGACAACAATTAGACTTTGATCAGTTGATGTGATGATTTCTTGTGTTTTATGTTTTTCAATATCCATAACGGGGGGTTTGTCTATTTAAGGGTTTATTTTTTAATGTTCATAAGTTTTAGTATTTTACTTATTTAATTTTTTTCTATTACTGACAAGACGTGTGTATTTATTCGATTTTTTTTTTTTTTTTTTTTTTTTTGTTTTAATTTTTTAATCCCTTATCCTGACCTGGTATCTACGTATGACAAGTTTTATCAAATTTTTATATGTTCTGCATAATGAAAATTAAAAAAAGGGGTAAAGGGTTAAAGGTTTCTAATGAGCATCAGATAAATTTTGTATTATTAGAGTCGAATATACAGAAGCTTAAATTGTTTTACTGAGTTGATTTTTCGGTAACTGCATACCACACGCTTGTTGACATTTGACAACAGCAATGCAGTTCTGGGAGTCTGCAAGAAAAAAAAGGGATGTTCTTAATTAAGTCAAACAAAAATAATTTATACTGAAGCGTTTTACTTTATTCGCCCCGTAGTCTTTATCTATTAAGAATCCTTGGAATATTGAGTATCAGTGTTATCAATTTATCAAATAACTGGTTAAAATTAAAATATTAGATAAAAGTATATGAAAGCCAGTTAATTAAAAAAAAAATGTTTATATGTAATTAACAGTGGCATTACTAAAGCAAAAAGGAAACACAGCGTCTTCGAAGGCCGCCACAATAATTTGTTAGTGTCCATAGCTTTTGTTTAGTGCTGTAAATGTTTAAGAATTACAAATATTTAGGTGAATTATTTAAACTGTTAACCATTAAACAAATCCCAGTACTCAAGAGTTGCGCCCTGCTACAATGCCTTGTGCGAGAAATGGAAAGAAAGGAATCCTTTATCTTTGCTATTGCGCACTTTGTAAATTTTTAGAGCAGTGTTCTAGCGCCTCTGGTGTTAAATAGACGCACTAACTTTCTTAATCAGTGTGAGCTGGCAATTTTAATAATTTTTTTACTTCGTTGACGATTCTGCTAACCGAAGAAGGAGGGCACTCTGGTGGAAATTAGCTGGGAATTGTATCAACCATTTCCGGAACAGTTTTTAGTGACTTTCGACAATGACATATAAGGTGTTTTTTATAGAGTGTCACAACTTTGAGTTGACATCACTGCTTTATTTGAGCACCCATTTAACAGCTGAAGTGTGCTTTTTGTTTAGTTTGCTTTGAAATTTCATTATGAATCGACCTATACCAGAGCACCGGGTGCAAATTTATCAAAATAATTGTTCTATTCGTCACATCAATCGTGCAGCAGGCGCTACAATGTATTTACTTGGTGCCTAATTAATTGGCCACCAAGATCGTGTGATTTAACCCCATTCGATTATTTTCTTGGGGGTTATGTTAGGTCACTTGTCTACGTCCATAAACTACAAACAATTAAACACCTGGAAATTAACATTCGATGAGTTATCGGCGAAATACGACCGCAAACGCTGCGAAAAGTTTTTAAAAATTGGTGTTAAAGATTGCGCCTTCCACGCGCCAGCCGTGGCGGCCACATGGCAGAAATCATATTTAAACATTAATTTTTTAATTTTAAAATTTTCTTTACAATAAAGCCGGTTTTATTGATATTAAAAATATATTTCCTTGTTTTATTATGATTTAAACTTGTGTCACGCTAAAAAAACACCCTTTACTAGTACACATTAGAGAAATTTATGATGTTGATTGAGTTTCTTCAGAGCAGGGATTGAACCCGAGTGGTAAGGCATAGATTGCTTTGAACTCAACGCGATTATCACTTCAGGCAGCAGCAGAATTAGAAAATATCCTGAGCTAATTTGTTTAATTTTTAATAATATGTCTTCCCGCTGTTGGCTTCAAAATCGCCAAAAATTTACAATTTTTTTTTTTTTTTTTTGTATAGTCGGCTCGCAAAATTCTAACCTCCATCGCATAGATTATAAGTGATCGTGAGTAATTTTTCCTCGAACAGCATAAACGTGTATAAAACAATTACTTCTTAAAGTTCAAAAGAAATATATTCAAAGGACTGCTAGATTGACTGAAAAGTCCCTGGGGCTTGACTTCACTACATGTTTTGCGATTGCAGGTTAATTTGTCTTCCCATAAAATTCAACGAAATACACTGCGTCTTCCAAAACATTTCTTTTTTTCAATATAATCCGTTGTCATTACGTTGACATTTTTAGAACAAAATGAAAAAATAAAAATTCCTTAAAAGAATTTATGCAAATTACCTGACATTAATACAGGACATTATTGAAAATACATCAATATCCATGTAAAGTAAAGCTGTCAACATAATAATAATCATAGATAAATAAACAAATTTACATACGCTCACACACACAAGCACTTATAACAAGCATTTACAGTATTGACAGTTGGAAGGAAAGCCTTAAGCATAATTTGACAGCAGCACAAAGTTGTCAGAAAAAAAAAAATACAAGCAAAAACAACCTTGACAAACAATTGATAATAAAATGTAAGCGGTAAATGGATGAATGTTTGAATACCAAACGAATCAATGTCACTTAGACAACGGAAATATAAATAAAAATCTACAAATATTGGCTGCATACTTATGGGCGCTGTATTGAATTCTAAGTGTGTACTTAAAAAATAAAAAATACTTATAAGGGGGCCCTTTTATATTAATATTAGCAAAGACTTTATTGAATTTTTCAAATTATATAAAAGCGGAATGTTTGTAAAATACAAAAAAAAAAAAAAAAAACGCACAGAAAAGCAGGGAAAAGTTTTTGTGCTCTTGTATATGAAAATCGAAATTGTTGATGTTTCTCCAACAGGAAACAAACAAGATTTTCTGTGTTTTACTTAAGGAAAAAAACAAACAAGGAAATGCGTTACTAAAAAAAAATTGCGCTGTTAGAAAAGTAAAATATTAATTTAATACCAGTTGATAACAAGATTCACAGTGTTTGCTAAGTATAACCTTAGGTAAAACAAGATTTTTTAATAAATGAAAATTGCTAAACTTCTTCATGAATACAAACATCTGAATTTATTTCTTATATCAAATGTCTATATATTTCGAAATTATTTAATTTTGTCTGCTTTCTAAGTTTTAACCACCCTCTCTCTGCTCTCTGTCTGTCTCTCTCTATCTCGCTCTTTCAATCTAGTTTTTGACAATTTAATTTAGTTTAAAATGACTAATGGTGCTTGTGTCATATTTGACAACGTTGTGTCAAAATAAACATTAAAAACAGTTTCATATGTATTTGAAAAGATCATATGTGTGCGTTGATGCTGATGTATATCTTCATACAAACATACATCCATACATAGTTGGTAAGCAAGACATGTGCGTGTAACCAATGGCTTAAATATACGTTTCATTACGATAAGCATAAATTTAATGGTTTTTCTATGATTAAAAAAAAAACGATTGAGAAAAAGTAACAACTGAAAAATATCCCCAAAAATCGTTCATATGTATGTGTAACGCTATAATACATTCATACTCGTATATCATTTTGTGTGTTGCCTTTCTTTAATGGCAATCTGTCAAATTTATCATTTCTCAAAATAGCTTAACGGTGAAATTCATATAAGGAAAAGTAGATTTGAAATTAATAATTTGGGCAACATGAGAGAAAAAGTGTTAGTATAAGAGAAAATCAAGCAATTATAAGAAAGAGTTGGAAATGATAATAAAAGTTGAGAAACAGAATTTTATATTCCAACAATTAAATTTAGCTGATCTGCCCATGTCCTCGAAGATCAATTGCTATGAGTGCACATACAGTTTAGAAGCCTTTGCTCAGACTACATATATCAATATACTAGCTGTTTATATATGTACATATTTCTTCTTATATTTAGCGTATAAAAGTTTTAGAAACAATAAAAGAAAGAATAAGGATATTTTCTTCGTAAATTAATATATAAATAAATAGCTTAAATTGAATTTTTATATATTCTAAACCAATTTTTAACCCACAAATTGACCAAAAAAATTTAATTGATTTAAATTGACTTAAAAAAAATTTCCTGTTAAATAAAATACATATGTAACTTCAATTTGTTTTTTAATTATGGCCAAAAAGTATTTATTTCATTTCCTTTTTTTTTTTAAATTAGGACCAGCATTGTGCCGGAACTCAGGGAGAGGAATAGTGTAGAGAAGATAGATGTAGAAAATTTAGAAGGCTTTACTCTTTTACAATTCTGCTTTGCGCGTTATGTTATATTTTTTATAGCATTGTTGAGGCGCCTCCGGTGTTAAGTAGACGCATTAGCAGGCATTTTATTAATTGTTCTACTTCGCCGATATTTCTGCTAACCGACGAAGGAGGGCGATGTTGTGTACATTAGCTTGGAACAGCATCAATCGCTGCCGGAACAGTTTCTTGCCTTCATCACGTAAATTGCCCGACAACAATTACTACAATGTCTCACTAATGTGCATTACAGAAACTAATGATGTTGACTGACTGGTTCTGGCCAGGGTTTGAACCCAGGGCCCACAAGTCATTGTTTACTTAGTAGTCAACGCGATAACCACTTCAGCAAACACCTCCCAGTGTTGAATGTTCTTAAACATTCAAAGTTAAACCATCAACTTTTTCCTTAAACATTGCCTCCTCCAAATCCAATTCATCCAGTGAAAGTGATGGGTTTTATATAGAAAAATAAAACTTTTTTCACTGATAGACTGAAATCGGAATGTTCACAAGTTTTTTTCTGTCGGCAAAACTATTTCATCGTGGACCAACAACGATATCGAAAATTGTTTCCTTGCTGTGGAAACTATACCGCAAAACACTGCCACCTTTCCTTATTTGTTATGTCAGGCAGTTGTAAATATATTTCATTTAATATTATATATTTGCAAATAAATTTAAGAGTTACTTTCTTAAATAAAATACCGGGATAAAGGGTGTTTTTTATAGAGTGACACAAGTTTAAATCATAAGAAAATAAGAAAATATATTTTTAATATCATTGGAAAGAAAATTTTATGAAATTAATGTTTAAATATGATTTCTGCCTTGTGGCCGCCACGGCTGGCGCCTAGAAGGTGCAATTTGGAACACCAATTTTCAACAACTTTTCGCAGCATTTGCGGCCGTATTTCACCGATAACTCTTCGAATGTTGATTTCCAGGTGTTCAATTGTTCGTGGTTTATCGACGTAGACAAGGGGTTAAATCACACGATCTTGGTGGCGAATTAATTGGGCCATTACGTCAAATTATTTTTTTATCAAAAGATTCTTTGAGTAAATCAATTATAGCGCCCGTTGTGTGGCATGTAGCTCCGTCCGTTTGGATCCACATATCAGCAAGATAAATGCTACGTAATTGAGGTACGAACAAATTTCGAATCATGTTCCTATTCCGTTCACCATTGACAGTAACATTCTGACCATCATCGTTTTTGAAGACATATGGGCCTATGACTCCGCCAGCCCATAAAGTGCACCAAACAGTAATTTTCTGTGGATGTAATGATTTTTGGACAAAAGCTTGTGGTTTCTCCTCACTCCAAATGCGACAATTCTTCTTACTCGTATTTATGTAACCATTCAACCAGAAATGGGCTTCATCGGAAAATAAAATTTTGAATGGAAATTCAAAATCAATATTAATTTGTGCTTCAGCCCATTCGCCGAATTGGCGGCGCATACGATGGTCGTTTTGCTTTAATTCCTGCACAAGTTGAATCTTGAAAGCATTAAAGCTAAGTTCCTTTCGTCTTTCCTTCCATAAAGTAGAAGGACACAAACCTAGTTGCCGAAAACGGCGACGAATTTATTGATTAGGATCATCTTCCATGCTATCCTGAACAGCGGCTACAGATTCTTCAGTGCGCACTGTTCGGCGTCTCACGGGATGCACATTATTAGTAACAGTAAATGTGGTCTGAAAACGATCTATTATTCTTCGAATTAGCATTTTTGAAGGACGATTATGTACGCAATAAAATGGAAGAAGTACACAATGAGTTTGACGAATAGAACAATTATTTTGATTAAAAATTTCAACAATTTGCACGCGTTGCTCTCGATTCATAATGAAATTTTTAAGCAACCTAAACAAAAAGCAAATATCAGCTGTTAAATGGGTGCTCAACTAAAAGCAGTGATGCCAACTCAAAGTTGTGACACTCTATAAAAAACACCTTTTAGTTTTAGAGTATCGAATATTGGAAAAACTTTAAAATTCAAACACATTTGATTAAAATTGAAAAATATTTGAAATTTTAATTTTCTAGTTTCCTTGAAACTCTTCTACTTATTTATGAATTTTTTATACTACTGGTATTCCAAATTCAAGCTTTAATGTTCTTATTTTCTTTTTCGTTTGACTGATTGTCACATTAACCACCAAAAATAACCACATATGTATTTATGTATGCGTTACTTATCAATATGAGCCTTTCCCATGCTCATATTAGTTTCAGTCATTAAGGAAAAGACATTTTTCTGATGTGCAGATAATCATTTATCATTTGGTTACAAGGGTAAATAGTACATACATATAATATTTTTTTTACTAAACTTATAATTTTGAAAATAAATAATAATACAAATCATATACTCGTATATACAGTGGGAGCTCGATTTGAGCAACCCAAATTTATTTTACTGTCTTGTCTTTATAAGAGCTATTTTTAGTCTTCCATACGCAATTTTCTTTTTTCATTTGAATTTCTTTCCGGACAATCTTGGTGACGTAAGTGACGAACACGGCGAGAGATTTCACCAACAAATTAAGACCATTGAGCGGCGCTATCAAGGATTTTGGGATGAAGCAATGTTGGAAGACTATGTATGATTTCTCACTAGATTAACGGATCCCAAAAGCAACCGAAGACAAAGCAAGAGCCACAACTATTTCAAACACACAATGTATTGCAAGCGTTTAAAACCAATAAAACGTCGAAAAAAAAAATAATATATTCGTAAAATATGGGATTTGGATTTATTCACTCAATTGCTTATAACTTTGTCATTTTTCGGTCGATTTTCTTCTCGTTAGTCTTAGTTTTTACGTAAAAGTATCATCTTTACGTACATGAAGAGAAACTAGACGTTTCTTTAAACGATTTGTACTTTTTCGTCAGCACAGAATCACTGTTAAATATGGTTTTTTTTTGAAAATGTGCCCTATTTTCATCGATATATTTTTAACCACTTTACCAATCAAAGATCCGATTATACATATTTGTTCGTCATCTCAATACCTAGCATTTGGATATCAAGAACGACCCAATCGGACATTTCTACCTCGAAATTACAATATCGCAAAAACTATTCTATAAAAAAAAATTAACCTTGATTTTTGAATTCAGCGGAAAAAATACATAAGGAAATCTATCTCTCATCAAATGTACATTTTCGGTGTAAAATACTAATTATAATTTGTGGTATTTTTAGAATTAAATTTTTAATAGTCGGTTATTGCAACTTTTCGGTAAAGGCAACAACATGGTTTTTTTTCGGCTGCACACATTGAGGTCTTACTGTATTATCAAAAGGCTTAAAATGTGTTGTCTTACTTTTGCCACTGACTAATGAGCAAAAAGCGGTTGAAGGCCAGAAAAAAAAACATTTTAAAAATATTATGAAAATATACAATACAAAATCTTGTCAATATCCTATATTTCATATGTAGGTATGAAAAATTGTCTGAATGTATACGAGTATGAAGAGAAAATACACACACCGTGTCTTTACTACCTTTCCTTTTGGGTTCCTTGATGTTATTTTCTAGATAAAATGCTCTTCCCAGAAAAAGCTCGAAGCCATTTTAATTTGTTACATAGAAAACAAAATAGATACAAAGAAGAAGAAAACAAAAAATTAAGAGACAAGCTTAAAAATTCTAACAACAAAACTTGTCATACAAATAAAAACTAACAACAAACTGCAAAACAATACTTAATAAAAGTAAACAAAAACGTATAAATATTGTTGACAACAACAAACACAACAACGACAAAAACAAAAAGTCATTGTCAACAATAACTACAACAATAAGACACAGTTGCAGTAGCAGCGTTTGAAGTAGCAGTGAAAAAAACCTCATGACCTGTGTACGAGTATAGTTCAATTATGAAATGACATTTGAAAAAAGTTAGAAAAGAAGAAAATCCAAATCAAAAGTCTCCAACAAAATGACAACTAAGCACAGGACACAAAAGAATTTGAAAATTTTAAGACAACAAAAACTTATAGGTATTGGAAATTGGAAAAGTTTAGGTTTTAATTTGAAAATAAATGAACTGAATAAACGAGAAATTTTTTAATCCAGTTATTTGCTGGCTTAAGCATCTAAATTTCAATGTGTTAAAATTTTTGCTTCCTAGAAAACTCTTTCCAATTTGAAGACATACACGTACATATGTATATGTAAATACATCCATATGTATTTACACATGTACGAGTATATGTAGATATCACCGCAGCTGTGTATTCGTAGTTATCATTACTTTTGATATCTTCCTCTAAGCTGAATTATACCTGTATCGTCGTCCTCTTCTTTAATATTTTTCTTTGTTGTTGTTGTTTTTGTTGTTATTTACACTGCCTGTTGGCTCTTGTGCACGTTCTTAGAGATACATGTCACCTGGTATTAAGTTTACTGATAGAACTGTCATCCATAGCTGCCAGATTTTTTTAGGTAATATCGTCATATTTTTGGGCAAAAATCGTCATTATCGTCAATATAGCTTATTGAAATCGTCATAAAAACGTCAAATAAAAAAACCGCTTTTTTTACCAACAAAACATGTTTTTATTAAAGGCAAAACATAACAAAACTCTTAAATCAACAAATCTTATTAAAAAAAACAGCATTATTTAAAATACAGAGATCAAATACTTCAGTAAGAGTTCACAATAAAATCACATGTAAATAGATTGCATGTTTTTCCAGCTACAATAAGATTTATACAATAAAAATATAATTTTTTAAGAAAATAGACATATATGTATATATAGATATGTATATGTATAATATATTTTACAAATATATATTGCAATTAAACATATTGATTAATTCAGATAAACTGTCAGATCATAGCTGGTACATTTGTTTAGCTTTAAATAATCTTTTGAATATAATATTGCCTCCGACTTTTTCAATTTCTTATTTTAGTCTTATTTAGGTTTAGCAGCCTAAATATTCTGTCCATATTTGCTGAATAATGTGGTAAAACTAGGAATTTTGTAATAAATTTAGTAAAAACCGGAAACAAAAGACTAGAATCTCTCGCTTGCATATCTGATATTTTTTTCCAAAAATCCAATAGTTATATGTTTTTATCAGGAGAATAATTTTAATTGTCTGTACTCAGTTTCTAGCCTTGGCTTTCACTTTCTTCAACAAAATGAAAAACTCTTTTATAATTTCAGAAAACCAACTTTTTTCTTCTTAATATCTAATATTAAATGGATTAATTTGGCAAAGAGCTTTATATTTATTTTCAAAATCAAATCTTGATAATATCTGATCACAAAAGCTCTATATAAAAATTAGCACAATTATTACTACTATTATATTTTTCTTTTGCATTTATTTGAGCCTCTTTCAATAAGTCTCTGGCAAATATTCCTAAATAAATGTCTTCAAAATTAAAAAAATTGTTTTTTTATAATCAGTTAAATAAAAGTTTTCAGTTTTAAGCAAACTAGTTTTTAAAAAGTCTCTCATTACAATTTTCAGCAGTTCAAGGTTGCTCTAATAGTACAAATATATGTTGCAAACTTGAATTATTTAAAATCGTCAAAATTAGGGTATAAATCGTCCCATCGTCACTATGTCATTTTTAGGACCCAAAATCGTCAAAATGACGATAAATCGTCAAATCTGGCAGCTATGCTGTCATCTGATGCAGCAGCCATTATGTTTGAACAAAATAAAAAATTTGTATTTATGAACAATTACAAACAAATAAACAAACCGAACAAAAGTTGACAAACTGAAAATATTTTTATTTTAATTTTCTTGGATTTAAAAAAAAAAAACAACTAAAACCTCTCCATGTAAAAATTTCTTTCAGTGTTACCTTTCACCTGTCATTTCTTTTTAAGCTTGTGCTATTTGATACGTCTTCTTCTTGTTCTTCTTTTTGCTATTGCTTGCATTCATTTGGCATCATAATTTTCCACTCTTACTAACACTATTGCAAAATTTCGCTTTTTTTTTTTGTTCTTTTACGTCTTCTCTTGGCAATTTCGTAAAGGTGATGAGTGTGTATGTGTTCAAGTAAAACCAAATTTTTCTATTTAGTTTTATTTTGCTTTATTTTGTTAAATTTCTATTCATTGCAAGTCATCAGAAATGGAATGGTCTGAATACACTATTACACATTTGCACAGGCTCTCTTGATGAAATGTATTGCATTTTTTGTGGATTTCGCAAACAAAACATAGAAAATATAAAAAATATTTTATTTGTGTGTTGTAAGAAGTCACGGGATGAGTTTTATCAGAAATGGCCGAAAATAACAATTCATTTGTTGTTGTGCCCTACGGAAAGGAATGACCCAAACGTAAAACAAACCCAATGAATACAAACAAACAAATAAACTGACAACATAAAAAAAAGGTTCAAAACAACTGAGAAAGGTAATTAATACTAGGATGTTTTAAAACAAAGCTTTTATAAATGCTACAAGAAATATTATAGAGAAATAGTTAGAAGTGATTGAAATTAAAGAATATTTGGATATGCCTACATGGCATTAAAAAAAGAAGATGAAGGTATGCATACACTCCCGAAGATGTAACACAAAAAATTAAATGGAAGATTTCCAGCGATTGCACTAAAAAAAGAAAAAAAAATTAACTAAAATTTGGGAAATTTTACTTTATTTTAGTTCAAATTGGTTGTCGTAAGTCGCAAATGCCATTTCTTACAAAAACTCAGTAAAATTTTCCTTAATGTTAGGAAATACAAATTTCGTCTTTAACAGGAAATTTTTATTAAAAAAATATTTACTAAGAAGAAGTTCAGTTTTTATCCTTAAATTAGTAAAAATTTCGTCTTGTGCGCCAATTTGCACATTTCCTTGTTTTACTATCTTCTGAACCGGCCAACTACTACAACGAAGATTTTTATGGGCAGGAACGTCGGAATGTCTTTTTACAACAGGTAGTTGTATTATCTGGAATGTGGGGTGATGGAATAGTTTTTATAAAACATACGTCTTTTGGGACTCGAACCAGGGAAGTTCGGTTTCGTAGATAGAAACCTTGCTACCTGTTACCAGTCAGTACAGATAAGTACTAAATTCGTAAATTTCAAGATCAAGAAAAATTATTTTTTAAAATTGGTACGTCATGAACTAATAATACATAATTTAAACAAATTATTTTCTTTAAATCTTGAAAAAATTTCCAATATTTTTTTTTTTTTAATTAGGACCAGCACTCAGGGGATGACCCCTACGTATGCAGTGCACTGTACGGGAACTCTGGGAGAGGGATATGGTAGAGACGATAGATGTTGCAAACTTAGAAGACTTAACTCTTTCACAACTCTGCTTTGCGCGTTATGTTAATTTTTAAGGCAGTGTTGAGGCGCCTCCGGTGTTAAGTAGACGCATTAGCAGGCATTTTATTAATTGTTCTACTTCGCCGATGTTTCTGCTAACCGACGAAGGAGGGCGATGTTGTGTACATGAGCTTGGAAGAGCATCAATCGCTGTCGGAACAGTTTTATAGTGACGAGTGCTATGCCTTCATCACTTAAATAGTCCGACAACAATTAATAAAATGTCTCACTAATGTACATTAGAAAAATTAATGATGTTGATTGACTTGCTCTGGCCAGGGTTTGAACCCAGGCCCCAAGTCATTGTTTGCTTAGAAGAAAAATATAACAAATTAAATTGAGGATGTCTCTTTTCCGTTTTTATGAATTCAAATTTTTATGAACTATTTAGAAGTAAGTCATTTCCTAAATCAGTTTTTATAGATAAAATAAAATAATTGCAATCATATGACAAAATGTTCTTAAATTTGGTAAAAACAAAACATTCTTACAATTAGAAAAAACGCTCTCAAATTAAAATAACCATTTCCTTGAAGTATATTTTTTTTTTGTTTGAAGTGAAGTTGTGAAAATTTTTTTTATTATAAGAAAATTGTATTTGATTAAAAAAAAAATACATGTTAATTATATTATAAAGGGTGTTTTTTATAGAGTGACACAAGTTTAAATCATAATAAAACAAGGAAATATATTTTTAATATCATTGAATCGGGCTTTATTGGAAAGAAAATTTTATGAAATTAATGTTTAAATATGATTTCTGCCATGTGGCCGCCACGGCTGGCACGTAGGTGTTCAATTGTTTGTGGTTTATCGACGTAGTCAAGTGACTTAACATAACCCCAAAGAAAATAATCTAATGGGGTTAAATCACACGATCTTGGCGGCCAATTAATTGGGGCATTACGTGAAATTATTTTTTCATCAAAAGTTTCTTTGAGTAAATCAATTGAGTAAATTAATTGTATTCATCGTGCAGAAATTGACGAATAGAACAATTATTTTGATTTAAAATTTCAACAATTTGCACGCGTTTCTCTGGTGTAAGTCGATTCATAATGAAATTTCAAAGCAAACTAAACAAAAAGCAACTATCAGCTGCTCAAATAAACCAGTGATGCCATCTCAAAGTTGTGACAATCTATAAAAAATACACTTTAATTAAATATAGAAATTTTTTAAAGTATTTTCAAGGAAATTTTTTTACCAAAATTTAGTACATGTTTTATTTTTTTAGTATGGTCCTGGTAAAAGGCATCGAGGTTTTCAAATAATATATTTTATGGAATGTTTTTTTTTTTTTGACAAAAATTTTCCTTCGAGGAAAGTAGCTTTGAAGCTACTTATGCATGTATGTGTATAAAACGTAAGGAGTATTAGATTTCCCATGACGAACTGCAAAATCTGATGGAAACTTAAATTGATTCAATTTGAAAGAAATCAAAAAAATTATTCTGTTGTATTTATAAAAAAAATATGTATCGCGATTTTAATAGTTTTACAAAAATGCCAAATTTTATTTTAACAAGAAATCGATCAGATTTGGCGAAATCTAAATGCTTTGAATTTTACATATTGATTCCCTTTTTCACCTTGAGTTAGTTGTTTATGCAATTTATATTTCCCCATATTTTTGATATGCAACCATCCCCTAAAGTAGGCACTGATTTCTGTTTGAGAAATTCATTGCGATGTCTCGAAACTGTACATCAACTCTTAAATGTTTAGTTAATAGAAAATTCGTATAATTTTTAAGCAATTTTTTTTCTTTCTTTTATACATGCGAATACAAAGTGTTTATTTACCTTACTTTTACTCACACCCACTAATATTAACATAAACTCTTATATAGATACAGTGAAATGAATATGTATGAAATATGTATATTCAAATGTATTATTATTTTTTATTTCTGGTACAAATGCAAAAATATCATCTGTGTTGTAGCATGTGCTCAAGTGTAAATTGTTTTGTTATTTTAGCATTTTATTTTACAATAATTAACAAAACAACAAGAACAGGACCAACATGCTCGCTCACACTCTTCACCAAACAAACAGCTAAATTTCTTTTAATATTTTCTCTAATCTATGCATTCCAAAGCCTATTCTCTTCCCCCGTTCCCTTCGTAAAGTTTCCTTTTGCTCATAATGCTGGCAAAAACGTTAAAAAAGAATTTATATGTATGTATATGAATTATAAGTTGAATCATAATATATGATGCCTACAACAACAATAATGTTAACAACAACAACACCAACAACAGTAGCAGCATCAACTAGAAAATATAAAAACTACAATTGTATATTGTTTTACATCTGCTTGATATGAATATGATGAAGAGTATGATGATCTAGAAAATAAAATATAAAGAAAATGTTCCGAAAAAAAAGACTGAAATAAAATAAACGAGAATGCCTACGTGTGAGTATCAACACCTCTTATATGGAGATGACAATACTACACACTTGTGCATGCAAAATTATTTGCATTTTCATATAAAAAGGACACTCGTATGTCTCAAAAATGCTGTTAAAAATATAACATTTCAATATAAAAGTTCAATATGTAGAATATACTCTAGTGCCGCAATATAATATTGTATCAGATAGATATTTATTAAGAAATAAAATAGATTTTTAAAAATATAAAAGGTGACGCCAATGGCTGGAGCTGCTTTTTTCTGAATTTAGCTGAAATGTGCTTTAAGGCATTATTTTATATAAGTATGATGAAGTTTCACCGAATTCAAAATTTTCAATAATTTTCTAATTAAACCCGGCGGTGGAAAGAAGCACTAAGCAAGCCTTCTGGAAGGCCTTATTTGGCAGACACAAAGCCTTATTGGTCCATTCCATACTCACACATTTTTGACACACGATGTCCTAGATAACCAAGGCCTTCAAAGTTCCTTTCTTATACAGGCCTGGTAGAAGGCCTTATTCAGTCACAAATTTACCACAAATTACCTTTTAGAAGTGCAAAAACGTAGTAAAAACCCATGAAAGTGCCAAAATACCAACTCTACAAAATACTGATTATTTGATTACATGTTCTTGTTAACTATTTATTGATGTATACATACATACACTTAATAAAAACCTCATTTTTAGAAGGGAGTAGGTAGGGCTTCTATAAGGCCTTCCTGAGAAGGCAAGATCTAAAAGATCTATATATTGTATAGTCTTGGAGTTTTTTTTAATTCTTCAGTGGTTTATATCTCCCCAATTTGGACCAATGGGAAATTAAAGCCAAGAATCCATACTTAAAGACTACGTAAGTCTGAAATCTCAATTGTATTTGAGAATTTTTCTAAAAAAATTTGTTTGTCACTAATGTGGACCAATGGGAAATTAAGGCCAAGAACCCATACTTATTGACTACGTAAGTCTGATTTCTCAATTGTATTTGAGAATTTTTCTATAAAATTTGTTTGTCACTCATTTGGACCAATAGGAAATTAAGGCCAAGAATCCATACTTATTGACTACGTAAGTCCGATTTCTCAACTGTATTTGAGAATTTTTCTATAAAATTTGTTTGTCACTCATTTGAACCAATGGGAAATTAAAGCCAAGGGTCCATACATATAGACTACGTAAGTCTGATTTCTCAATTGTATTTGAGAATTTTTCTATAAAATTTGTTTGTCACTAATTTGGACCAATGGGAAATTAAAGCCAAGGGTCCATACATATAGACTACGTAAGTCTGATTTCTCAATTGTATTTGAGAATTTTTCTATAACATTTGTTTGTCACTAATTTGGACTAATGGGAAATTACAGCCAAGGGTCCATACATATAGACTACGTAAGTCTGATTTCTCAATTGTATTTGAGAATTTTTCTATAACATTTGTTTGTCACTAATTTGGACTAATGGGAAATTACAGCCTAGAACCCATACTTATTGACTACGTAAGTCTGATTTCTCAATTGTATTTGAGAATTTTTCTATAACATTTGTTTGTCACTAATTTGGACCAATGGGAAATTAAAGCCAAGGGTCCCTACATATAGACTACGTAAGTCCGATTTCTCAATTGTATTTGAGAATTTTTCTATAACATTTGTTTGTCACTAATTTGGACTAATGGGAAATTACAGCCAAGGGTCCATACATATAGACTACGTAAGTCTGATTTCTCAATTGTATTTGAGAATTTTTCTATAAAATTTGTTTGTCACTCATTTGGACCAATGGGAAATTAAAGCCAAGAATCCATACTTATAGACTACGTAAGTCCGATTTCTCAATTGTATTTGAGAATTTTTCTTTAAATATTGTTTGTCACTCATTTGGACTAATGGGAAATTACAGCCTAGAACCCATACTTATTGACTACGAAAGTATTGTATTTGAGAATTTTTCTATAAAATTTGTTTGTCACTCATTTGGACTAATTGGAAATTACAGCCTAGAACCCATACTTATAGACTACGTAAGTCCGATTTCTCAATTGTATTTGAAAATTTTTCTATAAAATTTGTTTGTCACTAATTTGGACTAATGGGAAATTACAGCCTAGAACCCATACTTATTGACTACGAAAGTCTGATTTCTCAATTGTATTTGAGAATTTTTCTATAAAATTTGTTTGTCACTCATTTGGACTAATGGGAAATTACAGCCTAGAACCCATACTTATAGACTACGTAAGTCCGATTTCTCAATTGTATTTGAAAATTTTTCTTTAAAATTTGTTTGTCACTAATTTGGACTAATGGGAAATTACAGCCTAGAACCCATACTTATTGACTACGAAAGTCTGTTTTCTCAATTGTATTTGAGAATTTTTCTATAAAATTTGTTTGTCACTCATTTGAACCAATGGGAAATTAAAGCCAAGGATCCATACTTATAGACTACGTAAGTCCGATTTCTCAATTGTATTTGAGAATTTTTCTATAAAATTTGTTTGTCACTAATTTGGACTAATGGGAAATTAAAGCCTAGAACCCATACTTATAGACTACGTAAGTCCGATTTCTCAATTGTATTTGAGAATTTTTCTATAACATTTGTTTGTCACTAATTTGGACCAATGGGAAATTACAGCCTAGAACCCATACTTATAGACTACGTAAGTCCGATTTCTCAATTGTATTTGAGAATTTTTCTTTAAATATTGTTTGTCACTCATTTGGACTAATGGGAAATTAAAGCCAAGAATCCATACTTATAGACTACGTAAGTCCGATTTCTCAATTGTATTTGAAAATTTTTCTATAAAATTTGTTTGTTACTAATTTGGACTAATGGGAAATTACAGCCTAGAACCCATACTTATTGACTACGAAAGTCTGATTTCTCAATTGTATTTGAAAATTTTTCTATAAAATTTGTTTGTCACTAATTTGGACTAATGGGAAATTACAGCCTAGAACCCATACTTATTGACTACGAAAGTCTGATTTCTCAATTGTATTTGAGAATTTTTCTATAAAATTTGTTTGTCACTCATTTGAACCAATGGGAAATTAAAGCCAAGGGTCCATAAATATAGACTACGTAAGTCCGATTTCTCAATTGTATTTGAGAATTTTTCTTTAAATATTGTTTGTCACTCATTTGGACTAATGGGAAATTAAAGCCAAGAATCCATACTTATAGACTACGTAAGTCCGATTTCTCAATTGTATTTGAAAATTTTTCTATAAAATTTGTTTGTCACTAATTTGGACTAATGGGAAATTACAGCCTAGAACCCATACTTATTGACTACGAAAGTCTGATTTCTCAATTGTATTTGAGAATTTTTCTATAAAATTTGTTTGTCACTCATTTGAACCAATGGGAAATTAAAGCCAAGGGTCCATACATATAGACTACGTAAGTCCGATTTCTCAATTGTATTTGAGAATTTTTCTTTAAATATTGTTTGTCACTCATTTGGACTAATGGGAAATTAAAGCCAAGAATCCATACTTATAGACTACGTAAGTCCGATTTCTCAATTGTATTTGAAAATTTTTCTATAAAATTTGTTTGTCACTAATTTGGACCAATGGGAAATTAAAGCCAAGGGTCCATACATATAGACTACGTAAGTCCGATTTCTCAATTGTATTTGAGAATTTTTCTTTAAATATTGTTTGTCACTCATTTGGACTAATGGGAAATTACAGCCTAGAACCCATACTTATTGACTACGAAAGTCTGATTTCTCAATTGTATTTGAGAATTTTTCTATAAAATTTGTTTGTCACTAATTTGGACTAATGGGAAATTAAGGCCAAGGGTCCATACTTATTGACTACGTAAGTCTGATTTCTCAATTGTATTTGAAAATTTTTCTATAACATTTGTTTGTCACTAATTTGGACCAATAGGAAATTAAGGCCAAGGGTCCATACTTATTGACTACGTAAGTCTGATTTCTCAATTGTATTTGAGAATTTTTCTATAAAATTTGTTTGTCACTAATTTGGACTAATGGGAAATTAAGGCCAAGGGTCCATACTTATTGACTACGTAAGTCTGATTTCTCAATTGTATTTGAGAATTTTTCTATAACATTTGTTTGTCACTAATTTGGACCAATAGGAAATTAAGGCCAAGAATCCATACTTATTGACTACGTAAGTCCGATTTCTCAACTGTATTTGAGAATTTTTCTATAAAATTTGTTTGTCACTCATTTGAACCAATGGGAAATTAAAGCCAAGGGTCCATACTTATTGACTACGTAAGTCTGATTTCTCAATTGTATTTGGGAATTTTTTTATAAAATTTGTTTCTCACTCATTTGGACCAATAGGAAATTAAGGCCAAGGGTCCATACTTATTGACTACGTAAGTCTGATTTCTCAATTGTATTTGAGAATTTTTCTATAAAATTTGTTTGTCACTAATTTGGACTAATGGGAAATTAAGGCCAAGGGTCCATACTTATTGACTACGTAAGTCTGATTTCTCAATTGTATTTGAGAATTTTTCTATAACATTTGTTTGTCACTCATTTGGACTAATGGGAAATTACAGCCTAGAACCCATACTTATTGACTACAAAAGTCTGATTTCTCAATTGTATTTGAGAATTTTTCTATAACATTTGTTTGTCACTAATTTGGACCAATGGGAAATTAAGGCCAAGGGTCCATACTTATTGAGTACGTAAGTCTGATTTCTCAATTGTATTTGAGAATTTTTCTATAAAATTTGTTTGTCACTAATTTGGACCAATGGGAAATTAAAGCCAAGGGTCCATACTTATTGACTACGTAAGTCTGATTTCTCAATTGTATTTGGGAATTTTTTTATAAAATTTGTTTGTCACTAATTTGGACTAATGGGAAATTACAGCCTAGAACCCATACTTATTGACTACGTAAGTCTGATTTCTCAATTGTATTTGAGAATTTTTCTATAACATTTGTTTGTCACTAATTTGGACCAATAGGAAATTAAGGCCAAGGGTCCATACTTATTGACTACGTAAGTCTGATTTCTCAATTGTATTTGAGAATTTTTCTATAAAATTTGTTTGTCACTAATTTGGACCAATGGGAAATTAAAGCCAAGGGTCCATACTTATTGACTACGTAAGTCTGATTTCTCAATTGTATTTGGGAATTTTTTTATAAAATTTGTTTGTCACTAATTTGGACTAATGGGAAATTACAGCCTAGAACCCATACTTATTGACTACGTAAGTCTGATTTCTCAATTGTATTTGAGAATTTTTCTATAACATTTGTTTGTCACTAATTTGGACCAATAGGAAATTAAGGCCAAGGGTCCATACTTATTGACTACGTAAGTCTGATTTCTCAATTGTATTTGAGAATTTTTCTATAAAATTTTAAAAATTAAAATTGCGTAAATTTTGATCACCTCTACGGGAATTTGGCTATTTGTGGGCACATTAATGTTTGTCACTCATTTGGACTAATGGGAAATTAAAGCCAAGAACCCATACTTTTTGACTACGTAAGTCTGATTTCTCAATTGTATTTGAAAATTTTTCTATAAAATTTGTTTGTCACTAATTTGAACTAATGGGAAATTAAGGCCAAGGGTCCATACTTATTGATTACGTAAGTCTGATTTCTCAATTGTATTTGAGAATTTTTCTATAACATTTTTTTGTCACTAATTTGGACCAATGGGAAATTAAAGCCAAGAATCCATACTTATAGACTACGTAAGTCCGATTTCTCAATTGTATTTGAGAATTTTTCTATAAAATTTGTTTGTCACTCATTTGGACCAATTGGAAATTAAGGCCAAGGGTCCATACTTATTGACTACGTAAGTCTGATTTCTCAATTGTATTTGAGAATTTTTCTATAACATTTGTTTGTCACTAATTTGGACTAATGGGAAATTACAGCCTAGAACCCATACTTATTGACTACGTAAGTCTGATTTCTCAATTGTATTTGAGAATTTTTCTATAACATTTGTTTGTCACTAATTTGGACCAATAGGAAATTAAGGCCAAGGGTCCATACTTATTGACTACGTAAGTCTGATTTCTCAATTGTATTTGAGAATTTTTCTATAAAATTTTAAAAATTAAAATTGCGTAAATTTTGATCACCTCTACGGGAATTTGGCTATTTGTGGGCACATTAATGTTTGTCACTCATTTGGACTAATGGGAAATTACAGCCTAGAACCCATACTTATTGACTACGTAAGTCTGATTTCTCAATTGTATTTGGGAATTTTTTTATAAAATTTGTTTGTCACTAATTTGGACTAATGGGAAATTACAGCCTAGAACCCATACTTATTGACTACGTAAGTCTGATTTCTCAATTGTATTTGAGAATTTTTCTATAAAATTTGTTTGTCACTCATTTGGACCAATTGGAAATTAAGGCCAAGGGTCCATACTTATTGACTACGTAAGTCTGATTTCTCAATTGTATTTGAGAATTTTTCTATAACATTTGTTTGTCACTAATTTGGACTAATGGGAAATTACAGCCTAGAACCCATACTTATTGACTACGTAAGTCTGATTTCTCAATTGTATTTGAGAATTTTTCTATAACATTTGTTTGTCACTAATTTGGACCAATAGGAAATTAAGGCCAAGGGTCCATACTTATTGACTACGTAAGTCTGATTTCTCAATTGTATTTGAGAATTTTTCTATAAAATTTTAAAAATTAAAATTGCGTAAATTTTGATCACCTCTACGGGAATTTGGCTATTTGTGGGCACATTAATGTTTGTCACTCATTTGGACTAATGGGAAATTACAGCCTAGAACCCATACTTATTGACTACGTAAGTCTGATTTCTCAATTGTATTTGGGAATTTTTTTATAAAATTTGTTTGTCACTAATTTGGACTAATGGGAAATTACAGCCTAGAACCCATACTTATTGACTACGTAAGTCTGATTTCTCAATTGTATTTGAGAATTTTTCTATAAAATTTGTTTGTCACTCATTTGGACCAATTGGAAATTAAGGCCAAGGGTCCATACTTATTGACTACGTAAGTCTGATTTCTCAATTGTATTTGAGAATTTTTCTATAACATTTGTTTGTCACTAATTTGGACTAATGGGAAATTACAGCCTAGAACCCATACTTATTGACTACGTAAGTCTGATTTCTCAATTGTATTTGAAAATTTTTCTATAACATTTGTTTGTCACTCATTTGGACCAATAGGAAATTAAGGCCAAGGGTCCATACTTATTGACTACGTAAGTCTGATTTCTCAATTGTATTTGAGAATTTTTCTATAAAATTTTAAAAATTAAAATTGCGTAAATTTTGATCACCTCTACGGGAATTTGGCTATTTGTGGGCACATTAATGTTTGTCACTCATTTGGACTAATGGGAAATTACAGCCTAGAACCCATACTTATTGACTACGTAAGTCTGATTTCTCAATTGTATTTGGGAATTTTTTTATAAAATTTGTTTGTCACTAATTTGGACTAATGGGAAATTACAGCCTAGAACCCATACTTATTGACTACGTAAGTCTGATTTCTCAATTGTATTTGAGAATTTTTCTATAACATTTGTTTGTCACTAATTTGGACCAATAGGAAATTAAGGCCAAGGGTCCATACTTATTGACTACGTAAGTCTGATTTCTCAATTGTATTTGAGAATTTTTCTATAAAATTTTAAAAATTAAAATTGCGTAAATTTTGATCACCTCTACGGGAATTTGGCTATTTGTGGGCACATTAATGTTTGTCACTCATTTGGACTAATGGGAAATTACAGCCTAGAACCCATACTTATTGACTACGTAAGTCTGATTTCTCAATTGTATTTGAGAATTTTTCTATAACATTTGTTTGTCACTAATTTGGACCAATAGGAAATTAAGGCCAAGGGTCCATACTTATTGACTACGTAAGTCTGATTTCTCAATTGTATTTGAGAATTTTTCTATAAAATTTTAAAAATTAAAATTGCGTAAATTTTGATCACCTCTACGGGAATTTGGCTATTTGTGGGCACATTAATGTTTGTCACTCATTTGGACTAATGGGAAATTACAGCCTAGAACCCATACTTATTGACTACGTAAGTCTGATTTCTCAATTGTATTTGGGAATTTTTTTATAAAATTTGTTTGTCACTAATTTGGACTAATGGGAAATTACAGCCTAGAACCCATACTTATTGACTACGTAAGTCTGATTTCTCAATTGTATTTGAGAATTTTTCTATAAAATTTGTTTGTCACTCATTTGGACCAATTGGAAATTAAGGCCAAGGGTCCATACTTATTGACTACGTAAGTCTGATTTCTCAATTGTATTTGAGAATTTTTCTATAACATTTGTTTGTCACTAATTTGGACTAATGGGAAATTACAGCCTAGAACCCATACTTATTGACTACGTAAGTCTGATTTCTCAATTGTATTTGAGAATTTTTCTATAACATTTGTTTGTCACTAATTTGGACCAATAGGAAATTAAGGCCAAGGGTCCATACTTATTGACTACGTAAGTCTGATTTCTCAATTGTATTTGAGAATTTTTCTATAAAATTTTAAAAATTAAAATTGCGTAAATTTTGATCACCTCTACGGGAATTTGGCTATTTGTGGGCACATTAATGTTTGTCACTCATTTGGACTAATGGGAAATTACAGCCTAGAACCCATACTTATTGACTACGAAAGTCTGATTTCTCAATTGTATTTGAGAATTTTTCTATAAAATTTGTTTGTCACTAATTTGGACTAATGGGAAATTACAGCCTAGAACCCATACTTATTGACTACGTAAGTCTGATTTCTCAATTGTATTTGAGAATTTTTCTATAACATTTGTTTGTCACTAATTTGGACCAATAGGAAATTAAGGCCAAGGGTCCATACTTATTGACTACGTAAGTCTGACTTCTCAATTGTATTTGGGAATTTTTCTATAAAATTTTAAAAATTAAAATTGCGTAAATTTTGATCACCTCTACGGGAATTTGGCTATTTGTGGGCACATTAATGTTTGTCACTCATTTGGACTAATGGGAAATTACAGCCTAGAACCCATACTTATTGACTACGTAAGTCTGATTTCTCAATTGTATTTGAGAATTTTTCTATAAAATTTGTTTGTCACAAATTTGGATCAATGGGAAATTAAAGCCAAGGGTCCATACTTATTGACTACGTAAGTCTGATTTCTCAATTGTATTTGAGAATTTTTCTATAAAATTTGTTTGTCACTAATTTGGACTAATGGGAAATTACAGCCTAGAACCCATACTTATTGACTACGTAAGTCTGATTTCTCAATTGTATTTGGGAATTTTTCTATAAAATTTTAAAAATTAAAATTGCGTAAATTTTGATCACCTCTACGGGAATTTGGCTATTTGTGGGCACATTAATGTTTGTCACTCATTTGGACTAATGGGAAATTACAGCCTAGAACCCATACTTATTGACTACGTAAGTCTGACTTCTCAATTGTATTTGAGAATTTTTCTATAAAATTTGTTTGTCACTAATTTGGACTAATGGGAAATTACAGCCTAGAACCCATACTTATTGACTACGTAAGTCTGATTTCTCAATTGTATTTGAGAATTTTTCTATAAAATTTGTTTGTCACTAATTTGGACTAATGGGAAATTACAGCCTAGAACCCATACTTATTGACTACGTAAGTCTGATTTCTCAATTGTATTTGGGAATTTTTTTATAAAATTTGTTTGTCACTAATTTGGACTAATGGGAAATTATAGCCTAGAACCCATACTTATTGACTACGTAAATCTGACTTCTCAATTGTATTTGAGAATGTTTCTATAACATTTGTTTGTCACTCATTTGGACCAATGGGAAATTGAAGCCAAGGGTCCATACTTATAGACTACGTAAGTCTGAAATCTCAATTGTATTTGAGAATTTTTCTATAAAATTTGTTTGTCACTCATTTGGACCAATAGGAAATTAAAGCCAAGAATCCATACTTATAGACTACGTAAGTCTGAAATCTCAATTGTATTTGAGAATTTTTCTAAAAAAATTTGTTTGTCACTAATGTGGACCAATGGGAAATTAAGGCCAAGAACCCATACTTATTGACTACGTAAGTCTGATTTCTCAATTGTATTTGAGAATTTTTCTATAAAATTTGTTTGTCACTCATTTGGACCAATAGGAAATTAAGGCCAAGAATCCATACTTATAGACTACGTAAGTCTGAAATCTCAATTGTATTTGAGAATTTTTCTATAAAATTTGTTTGTCACTCATTTGGACCAATAGGAAATTAAAGCCAAGAATCCATACTTATAGACTACGTTAGTCTGAAATCTCAATTGTATTTGAGAATTTTTCTAAAAAAATTTGTTTGTCACTAATGTGGACCAATGGGAAATTAAAGCCAAGAACCCATACTTATTCACCCCTATCGTGAACAAATTTTCCCTCGTAACTTTTTCCCTTTTCCCTTAATGGCAATCGTGAACAACTCCCATGAAAAAATTTTATTCAGTCCAGAATAATAACGTGAAAAAATGCTCCCATGAAAAAATTCCCCTTATCGTGAATAACTTTTTTCCCACAAGTTTTTTCACTTTTCCCTTCGATTTATTCACTTTATTTTTGATGGGGAATAGAACAAAACATGTATATAATTCTTCATACAACTTGAATATTAAAGCTTAAAAAGTTTATTTAAAGAAAAATATCTAATAATAAGGTACCAACTGATGTATTGGTCAACAAAATGCAAAACAACAAGTCTATTGCCTGCGAATTTGTGAAGCTTTAATTTGTTGGAATTTTTTCGTTTTGTTGACTTTCCAAAAGTAGCCGAACCATTTAAACACATAAAAGTTAGAATGCAATAAATAAAAGCTGCAAATAAACTATCGCTCCAACACTGAATATTTAGCTTTCCTTTTTTTAAGTTTTCTTTAAAATATATATTTCCAAGTATATTTGATAACAAAAATTTCTTTCATTTTTTATTTTTGTTATCTTCTTTCTTATTTTACATTCACAACGAATTGATAGCGGGAACAAACGTTCCCATGAAATTCACGATTCCAAATTTCCCTTCATGGGGAATGAAAATTTCATGGGAACAAAAATTTCACATTTTGTTCACGATAGGGGTGATTGACTACGTAAGTCTGATTTCTCAATTGTATTTGAGAATTTTTCTATAAAATTTGTTTGTCACTCATTTGGACCAATAGGAAATTAAAGCCAAGAACCCATACTTATAGACTACGTAAGTCTGAAATCTCAATTGTATTTGAGAATTTTTCTAAAAAAATTTGTTTGTCACTAATGTGGACCAATGGGAAATTAAAGCCAAGAACCCATACTTATTGACTACGTAAGTCTGATTTCTCAATTGTATTTGAGAATTTTTCTATAAAATTTGTTTGTCACTCATTTGGACCAATAGGAAATTAAAGCCAAGAACCCATACTTATTGACTACGTAAGTCTGATTTCTCAATTGTATTTGAGAATTTTTCTATAAAATTTGTTTGTCACTCATTTGGACCAATAGGAAATTAAAGCCAAGAATCCATACTTATAGACTACGTAAGTCTGAAATCTCAATTGTATTTGAGAATTTTTCTAAAAAAATTTGTTTGTCACTAATGTGGACCAATGGGAAATTAAAGCCAAGAACCCATACTTATTGACTACGTAAGTCTGATTTCTCAATTGTATTTGAGAATTTTTCTATAAAATTTGTTTGTCACTCATTTGGACCAATAGGAAATTAAAGCCAAGAATCCATTCTTATTGACTACGTAAGTCGGATTTCTCAATTGTATTTGAGAATTTTTCTATAAAATTTGTTTGTCACTCATTTGGACCAATAGGAAATTAAAGCCAAGAACCCATACTTATTGACTACGTAAGTCTGATTTCTCAATTGTATTTGAGAATTTTTCTATAAAATTTGTTTGTCACTCATTTGGACCAATAGGAAATTAAAGCCAAGAATCCATACTTATAGACTACGTAAGTCTGAAATCTCAATTGTATTTGAGAATTTTTCTAAAAAAATTTGTTTGTCACTAATGTGGACCAATGGGGAATTAAAGCCAAGAACCCATACTTATTGACTACGTAAGTCTGATTTCTCAATTGTATTTGAGAATTTTTCTATAAAATTTGTTTGTCACTCATTTGGACCAATGGGAAATTAAAGCCAAGAATCCATACTTATAGACTACGTAAGTCTGAAATCTCAATTGTATTTGAGAATTTTTCTATAAAATTTGTTTGTCACTCATTTGGACCAATAGGAAATTAAAGCCAAGAATCCATACTTATAGACTACGTAAGTCTGAAATCTCAATTGTATTTGAGAATTTTTCTAAAAAAATTTGTTTCTCACTCATTTGGACCAATAGGAAATTAAAGCCAAGAACCCATACTTATTGACTACGTAAGTCTGATTTCTCAATTGTATTTGAGAATTTTTCTATAAAATTTGTTTGTCACTCATTTGGACCAATAGGAAATTAAAGCCAAGAATCCATTCTTGTTGACTACGTAAGTCGGATTTCTCAATTGTATTTGAGAATTTTTCTATAAAATTTGTTTGTCACTAATGTGGACCAATGGGAAATTAAAGCCAAGAACCCATACTTATTGACTACGTAAGTCTGATTTCTCAATTGTATTTGAGAATTTTTCTATAAAATTTGTTTGTCACTCATTTGGACCAATGGGAAATTAAAGCCAAGAATCCATACTTATAGACTACGTAAGTCTGAAATCTCAATTGTATTTGAGAATTTTTCTATAAAATTTGTTTGTCACTCATTTGGACCAATAGGAAATTAAAGCCAAGAATCCATACTTATAGACTACGTAAGTCTGAAATCTCAATTGTATTTGAGAATTTTTCTATAAAATTTGTTTGTCACTCATTTGGACCAATAGGAAATTAAAGCCAAGAATCCATACTAATAGACTACGTAAGTCTGAAATCTCAATTGTATTTGAGAATTTTTCTAAAAAAATTTGTTTGTCACTAATGTGGACCAATGGGAAATTAAAGCCAAGAATCCATACTTATTGACTAAGTAAGTCTGATTTCTCAATTGTATTTGAGAATTTTTTTACGTTGCCGTTGGGGAATAGAACAGAAATTGTATGTATTTCTTCTTATAAATCTAATATTAAAGCTTAAAAAGGTTATTTTAATGAAAAGATCTGATAATAAGGCACAAACTGATATATTCCTCAACAAAATGCAAAAAACAGGCCGATTGCCTGCAGATTTGCGAAGCTTTAATTTGTTGGCATTTTTTTCGTTTTGTTGGCTTTCCAAAAAGTAGCCGAATTATTTTACCACATAAAAGTTAGAAAGCAACAAACAAACGGAGCAACCAAACTAACCCTACAAAAATTATTGGAGTACATGGTCCATTTTAGATAAAAGGAGTAGTTTTTGAACTACTCCTATGTAATGCGGCCGTGGACCATTTCATTTGTACACACATTTGTAGTTAAATACCATTTGGCAACACTAAAAATGTTTGGAGTTTTATTGAAAATGTGGCAGCTCCCCTGTTAAAATTAAAACATATTCATGGAAGCTGAAAGAAACACAAGTTAGCTCGTGTTTTTTCAATTTCTGAATATTATTTTGTATTTTTATATAAATGTAATGGAAGGGCTGAATTTACACATTTGTATATACTTAAAATATCATTCAATTATAGTAGTGACAGAGATTCATACATATATGTATACATATTTACCGGGTACTCCATGGAATAGCAAAATAGGGTAGTTTCGAAAGTAGTCCCTGTGGGTACTCCTTGGATTAGTAACATGGAGTAGTTTTTGGGTTACGTGGTCCAGCCCTAGGACATCGCAATGTAAATTGGACCATGTTTTTCCCATACATTTGGATTAGTTTTGGAGTAGTCCTACTCCATTGTGGAGTAGTCCATACACGCATGTATGGACTAGTCTCATTTTTTGTAGGGAAAGCTCCAACACTGAATATTTAACTTTGATTTTTGAAGTTTTCTTTAAAATAATGCCCCTATTACGGTTTATAACTCAACTGTAATTCAGTTGAAATTTTTCAAATCGGTATTATCGATTACAACTCAACCTGTCAAAAATGTAACAGTTGAAATTATTTCGCATTACAACTTTTTTGTGGTATTATCGATTACAACTCAGTGATAGTGAGGTTTTCTAAAATGGCAAGAAATTACAACTGCTCAGTAGCAGTTGTTAAAAAAATCTTAAGCAAATAAAATGGAAATGGGGTAAGTCAAGTTTTTTTTTTAAATGCCTTATATGAATTTATTAACGATTGAGAAGTTATTTATACAAAAAATAGAGTTACATATAACGAGAAAACAGAGCGTTTTGCTCTTCTTCAATCATTTTTGTTATTATCCATTTTGCACAAACATTTCGCTCGAAGATATTTAATACTTCTTTAATCACTATACATACTCGTACTGTAGGATGTACCAATACAACGTTAACATCATTTCCACAACTTTTTTGATACATAACTGCCGTCAGCAAAGAACCTATGAGTTTCACATAGTGTTATTATGTGAGGTATATCCGTACCTGGCACAGGCTTCTGGAAATGTTCCTTCAGCTCATTATAAAATCACATTAAATATACAATTAAAAAGCCATTCAATTATAACTTAATTTTTTTCTTACATAGCATCGGGAAGTTGCAAGGGATTGGAGTGATTATGCCCAACTCATCAATTTTAGCATCATCACTTTCTTCAGATTCAAAAAAATCATAAGAGATATCCATTTTTTCACTTAGTACAATTTTATAATTTATTAAACAAAACAAAAAGCTCACTTTAACAAGAAACTATTTTTTTTTTGTTTTTGCCTCAAAAAATACCATAAACTGCTTTATCAACTGTCAAATCGTTGCTTTTGAGGATGGCAACATCAATACAACTTCAACTAGAATGAGTTATAATTCATAATACCAAAAATGAGTTAAGTTGTTTTAAAGTTGAGTTGTTTCAATTTCAACTCAACTTGGTTGAGTTGTAAACCGTAATAGGGGCATAAATATGCCCGTGTATATTTTTGAACAAAAAGTTCTATGATTTTTTATTTTTTTTATCTTCTTCCATTTTTTACATTCACTAAAAACTGATAGCGAGAATAATTTTTCACGGGAGATTCACGATACCATTTTCCCTTCGAGTGGAAGTAAAATTTCACGTGAACAAGAGTTTCACTTCTAATTCACCATAGGGGTGATTATTGTTTACGTTCGCTCCTACTACATCCAATGATGTCAATTTATGCTACAGTTTTATGCGATAGTCGATCTTTTCTTTTTGAAAATCTAAAAAATCATATGATTGTGATTTGCAATAAAAAATATTTGAGCTTTTATTTTGCTTATTCTTGGGCTTATTTTGCGTTTATTTTGTGCTTTTTTGCTTGCTTTTTTTCTTTAATTTTATGCATATTTAAACTTGCCCTGGTCATGACATATTCTTGGCTTTAATTTCCCATTGGTCCAAATGAGTGACAAACAAAAATGTGCTCACAAATGCCTAAATTCCCGTAGAGCTGATCAGAATCCAGTTGAATATCTGGTTTTTCAAGCTTTTTCTTTTTTATTTGCAAAAATATTAAGGAAAATTTTGTTTACTTTGGCCTATTTTTATATTTTTTTTTGGACCAAATGCACTTTAGTGAAGTTGGCCCAAACAAAATACAAATTAGCCTATGTGATAGAAAATTGAAAAATAAGAAGAAAATATTAAATATTTTCCGAGTTATGGGCCTTTGAAGTTTTCATATAAAAAGGAATAACCAATACCTACATTTCTTAATGAATTCGGTCAAAAACAAAAACAATATTGTAAAAAATTAAAAATAAGAAGAAAATACCTATTAAACAAAAAAAATGGCGATCCTTATTTAAAGAGTTATGTGCATTGAAGATTTTATATAAAACAGTGGTTGTACACTATATTTCTCTGCATAGCCGGCCTTTGGCCGGGCTTAATGATTTTCTCCACCATGGTATTTCCCGATACTGCGGTATATGGAACAGTTTTTCTGCATAGCCGGCCTCCGACCGGGCTTAATAATTTACACCCAAACAATAATGTAGAAAATATAACATTTATGGCAGCAGATTGTTCGCTGGAAAAAGTCTGACGGCAATTCACACTAATTTATTATATATTAATATAACTAGGTACAATAAAAATAATATTTTTTTAAAATATCACTTAAATCTTTTGTATTTTAACAAATCCATTAAAATCTAGTCAAAAGCTTTCAAACGAAACCAAAATTGGCCTTATAGGTACGTTGAAAAATGCAAAGGAAAATCGCACATAAATATGTATGTATATATGAAAACTTCAAAGGCCCATAACTCGGAAAATATGGGTGCCGCAAACTTTTTTATTTTATACCTATTTTCTTCTTATTTTTCAATTTTCTATCATATATGTAGGCTAATTTTTATTTTGTTTGGGCCAACTTCACTAAAGTGCATTTAAGCCTTTTTTTCTTTTCTCGCAAGAATATACATAGTATGTAAATGAATGAAAATTCAGCTTATTTTGTCTTATCTTTATATGTACGTACATAAGTATGTATGTATGTTTTTGTTTTGGAAATAAAAGTGCTTAAAGATTAATACCTACATACATATGTACATATGTACAACATATACATACATATGTATGTATGTATTACAGATTTATGATTACTCTTTTTGAGTTTCTCTCATAAACGGACAAACTCGTCAGTCTCTTAGGCATCCACTTAAGAGAGTGTACACTGTACATACATACATACTTGTTTATATCTATTCATAATTCTATTAAAATTAAACAGACTTACCAGAAATGGAAATGGAGATGGAGTGTTTTTCCACAATTGAGTTGTTGCATTTATTACTTTATTTCCTTCCACTATGAACATATCCATACATAATAATATTATACAATGTAGGTATGTATAATATATCCATTCATATCTATAAAAACTTCGATAAGTAAACAATTTTTATAAAAAAAACAGCACAATTCTCATCCCTACTTTTTATTTACTTTTACTCTTTGTATTTCTTTCATATAAGCAACACACGCACAATCATACATACATAAATACATAGCAAACCGAACGACGTGAATAAAAGCAATAGGCAACAGATACTGTGCCGTTGACTGCATGGAATAGTCAAAAAAATTTAAGACTTTATTTCTTTCTTTTACTTAGAAACTACACTTTTTATAAACTACCAACAATAAAAAGGTTACAGAAGAAGGTGTAATAGATTTTGCCTTCCACACATTCATTTAAAGCAACACAACACACAGCCGAACACACGAATTAACGATACTAACAACACCAACAACTCAATGTGCGCCGATGGCTTGGCACCTTTGAATTTACTAACAAAATTGCTTATTTTTCTTCTTAAATGGAAAAATTAACAATAATTTGCACAACACTTGAATAGAACAATTATCACTTCATATAAATTAAATATTTCTATAAACACTTAATACTTTTTAACATTTTTTATTTAATATTTAATTCTGACCACATTAAAAAACACCAACGCGGACCGAAAATTTTGCAAGTTAACTGATTGAAGAATTACGATGTGAAAAGCAGTTGAAGAAAACTATTTTAACTAAAATGCATTTAGCGTACAGTGTGACAATTAAGTATTTTTTCAGGAAGAATATATTTTCGAATAATGTATTGATTAGAATTAATAGTACATATTATTCTATTAAAAATTATTATTTTGAAAATTGTTGGTTACTTTTAAAATTAATAATAGGTACTTATTTTTGTTTTAGAATTTTTATTGAATATTATTAAAAAGTACATCAGTAGTCGGCATTTTCAGTATTTGGAAAATTTTTAACAGGTGCCTTCCTTGTATAGGCTTTTTATTGGACTGATGAGAACTCCAGTTAATCAATTTTTATTATTGTTTCAGACCAAAAAATTTATATGCATATAAACAAAGTAATTTTAATTTGTCAGGCTTACTAAAATTAGTTGCGATGATCAAAATAGAATAAAGCTTTTAAAAATATTTAATAATAACCTTTTTATAAATTCGTCAAAATTAATGGTTAAAAATTAGTTTTTTTGTCGTTTATCTTATAATTGTTACGTCCCTGTTTAAAATTAATATTTTTAAACCTCATCGTTTTTTATTTGATTAAGCAGGTACATTGCAATCAATACAAGTAAGTTTTCTAAATAAATTAATTTTAACTAATTTAGTTTTTACTAGCAGTAAGTTTTGATAATGTAATGAGAATAATTTGTATTAACATATAAACTCACCTTAAGTACGTATGCATTATACCTAGGAATATTTTATACATATGTACATATGTATGTATGTATATCATTAAGTAATTATGTACTATTAATTAATTATAAATACATATTTATAAGTATACATATTTAATATTCGATTAAGTAAATCGTTTCAATTTATATACATAAGTACATTTTATTTGAAATACATACATATGTATGTATGTTTATTGTTCAGAGCTTATAGTACATACATAAGTACATACATACATTAAACATCTGAAAATAACACCAATTGTACAAAATTTGATATTGAAAATTGTTTAACTTGCCTAATAATTCATTCAATAAAATACTTAATTGTTCCAATATTGTTATCCAATATTTCAATACAATACTTATTTCATACATACATACATACATATGTACAAACATTCATGAAATCAGTCAACTGTCACACTGTGCGTTTAATACATGTTAATATGTGAAGAATGCCAGACAATGTTATCCCGTTATATTACTTTTTTCTGTTTGTTCATTGCACAGGTTGCCAAACCTTTATGACCTTAAGATGTTATAACTTCGTGCGATGTAATAAATCTAATTTTGCGGCAGCCCTACAATTAAAATTACAGATGAGAAATATTAGCCAATAGAAGCGTAATGGCCTGACATTACATATATTTGGTGCATGCACAGAATATTTAAGTTATTTGCGCGCAAGAGATGGAAAGTTCACTACTATTGCAATATTTTCAATACATCTGCATAATACAAGTACAACTCGCTGTAAGTATATCCACTTAACAATTAATGTATTTTTAACCAAATTTTCATTGAAGCGAAATATAAGAAGAAACTTTCGATATATGTAGGTATCTTATAAAAGAGCGAAATTCTTAAAATTTTGAACTTTTAAATGCTTTCCTGAACTTCTACACATGTTTAAAGCAAATTGATAATTACTTCGAAAATGCTTGTATAGAAATGAACACGCTTTCAATTTGAAGCTAATCCTATTGAATTTTCCATCCCACTTTTCAGTGGATAAAATAGTCATATTCCTATAGCAAGTTTACAAAAAGAGGATAACAATACTTTAGATACTTCAATATGTTAGACAAAAGCAGTTTTTAAGCATGACGTTTTATAATATGTTGTAAGCAATTCATAACTGTAACAAAAAGAATAAGTGGTTTCAATACAAAGGACAAATTAACTGCCAGCATATCCCTTCAAACAAAAATTATATTGAAAGTCTGTCGTGTGAATATTCTAGTAGTTTTAGATATTGAATTTCAGAATACTATTTATAGTTTATAAGATATTGCTGTAGATTTTATTTTGCTCAAGGAGCGAATTTCGGGTCATTTATTACTTTAGTTGCGCAGATATGTGAATATTAATAATATTTTTGTATGAGCGCTCCCCTATTAAATGTTTTTTTTTTCAAAAATGTATTATATTATACGATTAACTCAGATCGAATTTCTGGACATTTGCATAAGGGGCACGCTTTTCTCTTATTCTATCGCCTCAAGATTTTGCTGTTAATTCCAAGACATTAATTATTCTAACTGTGAAACTATGCGAATATTAATATATACTTTGTAAGGAGGCGTACACTTCCGTGTTTCAATATAATTTTATTTGAATTTAACTGTCATCTGCTATACGGTACGGACCGTTATTGCCATATGGCTTCATATAAGGAACATACAAACAAACTAACATATATACAAACTCAGTTTATCAGTACTTGATTTTGTATATATACAAATATATAATTTATATATATATAATTTACGAAAACAACAATTCAATGTGAAAATTTATTCTTTTAAGTCATAGGTCAGCACAATTTAAAAATATACATTTTCCATCGCTGCATTAAATCACGTACAATGTTGCCGTTCAGGTTTTTTTATATAAATTAGTTATTATACGTTTCTTCGTATTGAATTATTACTTTGGGAATCCAAATATGTATGTGAACACATTTACAGCCTGTTATTAGAAGACGATTAAAAATTTTCAATCGTTCATTTTTGTTGAAAACAGAAAAAATATTTGAATATGAATTGACCATTGAAAATTTTTAATTGTCTTCTACAAACAGGCCATTAAATTACTTATTTTGAGAACTTAAGAAGAAGAAGATTAACATTTCGAGGATTAGCATTTTAATGTTTGAATATTCATAACACCTTAAATTACGGCCTGATTTTTAAAATTGTTTTTTAAGTTTGATCAGTTTGGTTCCATCGGAACATCGGATAAGAAAGTTGTTCTCCCGAAATATTAATAACGCCATAAATGATCCATTTATCGACTAATTTCCAACATTTTATTAATTTTTGGAACAAGTTTGCTTTAAATTTGTGCTGTGTACTGTGTTTTTTTCGCTTTAATATGCGATTTGTTTTCACTTTACTCCTAAATTTGTGAAATGATTTAAAATTTTTGCTTTATGTTTCAATTTGTTTTCTTATTTCTTGCGGCTTGGTAAAATATTTTTGATTTAATTCGGAGAAGCATGATTCCCCTATAAAATATTGATTATCGTGCAGCTGCCCCATTTAATTACCGATTTCGGAAATGTACGCTTGCAAAAAAATGAAACAAAATATAACGTTCAATCTATTTTTTTTTATTAGATCTATATACAGTAATCAAATATATGACAGCATGAGGTCATAAAAACCTTTTATGGACTGTGGTACTTTTTATTTGGTACTATTAATTTAATATTAAACTTTTTGCTGTTCCAAAAGAGATTTGACCATATGTTAGTAACTAAAAAATTAGTAAGTTGCATTAATTTAATTATGCAAAAACCGCAAACTAACGACCTGGCCCACAAAGTCATTCGTTGGACTTCAAGACAGTAGAAAACTAACATGCCTTTCTTTCATAACCGATTTTATTACCCTTATTATTTGTTTACTGACACAAAAGCTAAACAAACAAATACAATGATGTTTATATGGTCGTAAATCAGTAGTTTTTCGTTTACAACTTTTGCATTATCGATCGGTCGACGTTGTGGGGTGGGCCTTAAATCGTCAAAGAGGTAAAAATTGAAATTTTCTTAAATGATTTTTATTTCATGAACCTCCTTAGAGATCACATTTCAAGGATTATGCTCGTTTATTTTCTATACCGCCTTCTGTCATCTATCATCTTTGTATATTGTTTCTCCTGAAGATTGGCAATATTTGAGTTGTGACTTTTTATGATTTAGTATTGCAATATATTATATATGTTAATTTTCTCCTGCTTCTGGATATGAATTAAAAATCCATTACGGCAACACTGTTTTGTTTTTTGATTATTTTTCGGGGGTCAAATTCAAGCCAATTGTATATGTAAGATGATACTACTGTCTCTACTCAAGTACCTTTTGCTGTAATCGTAATGTTAATTTTCGGTATAATTGCAAGAGTACAAGTGTCACTTGTTGTTGTAATGGCATAATTGTTCTAGTGTTAAGTGCACCTGTATAATCTGTCATTGCCAATTGTTTAATCAGTCTCTTCTATTAATTTTCGGGTATCGCGAACGGTTTTAAGTGTGGGTGGTGTTAAATATTTAATAATTATTTTAAAATGTGTTAAATTTTTTTTGGAAATATTAATTTAATTTGTATTAGAAGTGTCTTTATTAAAGTTTTGTGCTAATTTTAAGTAAGTTGTTGATTTTAAGCCGAAAAATCTTAATTTTATTAGAAAAGTTCCTAGAATCTGTTACTTCGTATACAATTGTGTCGGTCGTTTATTATATGTATGTATGTATGTATGTACATGCATACATATGTATGTTATATTTTATGATTTATGTGTTCGGTTGTATGTTATTACGCGACAACTGAATTATGGATTTTTGTTTTCTTTGTGTCGCTCGTTCATAAAATGTGTTATTTTGTATATTTATGGTTTTCTGAGTTAAAGAAAGAGCAATAATGTACATACTACAGTTTTTGAAGTCAATGGCGCAGAATCTGTTGCTGTATAATGTGTTTCTCTTACTATCCGCTTTTATTTATTTGTGTTGCTGGTGTCTGTTAAATGTGGCTTTGAGTGTTGCTTTTTTTTGATAAAAGTAAGAGGAAGGAAAGAAAAAAAGTGATAATTAATTTTTTTAAAAAGCGGATGGTGCAGATTGTGGACTTTTGTTCTGCTTCTAAAATAGAAACGTAATAAAATAATGAAAATAACTTTGAGAGAAAATCAATGCAATGTTTCGTTTCCAGCATAATACTTACATACATACATACCTACATATTTATAATATTCGAATGCTTGCTGGTGATTTAAAAAAATTTCTAAGGTAAGTTAATATGCTCTTCATGAAAATATATACATACTTATGTACCTATAGGTACATACTATTGGTAGTATTCATAAAAAATAAAACGGATTTAAAATGTGTTTTAGTACAAAATTTCATTACACTTTTTAAAAAAAATAAATTTTAAATAGGTACATACAGTGTAAATTTTTATGAATTAGGGGGTACATATGTACATACATAGCTACATATGTACATACATATGCATGTACATGTGTATATACATACATATACATATTACTGATAGTCATGGCAGCTACTGCCATAACAACTGAAGGTATTGAAATTTGAGTACCTACCTAATACAAAAATAAAAACTTTTATAACAATTGCAAATTAGATAAAAATAGTAAAACAGCAATAAAAGATTCTGGAAGTTACACATTTTGTGATTGAAGATATTTTTCTTTTGTTTTTCTACCTATGTACGTATACATACCTATAGTATGTAAATATTTCATAGTCGGAAATTCTCTTCTTATTTGCTTTTAACTATTTTGGAAAATTTAATTTATTTTAAAATAGTCTTTATGTTTTTTTTATTTGGTTAAATTTGGCTTAAAATAGGTACATATCTACATGTTCTATTGTGGCAACATTGTCTAAAAAGTCATCTTCCGTTTTTTTCACAGCGACTTTACAATGATGATGGCTAATAGTACGGCGAGCTTCTCTTTCTTGGCTAACTAAAATTTTCCATTGTATTTAAAAGATAATATGCAAGTACATAGTTTTGTACGTTTGTAATTGCTGTCGAACTATTGTCACCGGTGCAAATGCGTGGACTTTGATTTTTTCGTTTAATAAAAAAAAAAAAAAAAACAACGATGACGAAAAATTCGTTCTTTTATGCTCTTTTCCCCTTAATTGCACGGTTTTCTTTAACTCTGCTCATGCATCTCAAGTATTTAATCAATCAGATCAATTGCAAATTTTCGGTAACGTGGTCGTTTCTATTTATTTTGCAAGTAAAATATTAATTGAAAATTGTGAAAGTGTTAAATTTTAATATAAATAATATGTTACATAATATCGATTAATCACTGTTTTATTAAAGTTTTATAGTGTTTATATATAATTTTTGCTTTTAAGTTGAAGAATAAGTAATTTTGTTCAAAAATCTAAGAAATGAAGTCGTCGGGGCATCACTTGATGCTTATCGGTTATTTTCGCGTCGTGCTTTTAGTTAAAGTCTACGGGTATGTATGTATCTATAATTCTTACTGTTAACTTGTGTTTGCTTAGGAAAGGGGGAAGGAGGATGCTAATCAAATTGGTAGTTAGTTGAAAATATAAAGAACAAAGTCGATGGCAAGGAGTTTGTTGCTTGTTAAGTTATTAGTGTTTATTTTGATTTGCAAAAGAAAGAGGAAATGAAAGAAAAGAAAAACATACTTCGTATTCTTACAGAAATATTTAATTCTGCAGACTGCAGATTGGATGGCGCAATTTGCTTAGTCAAAGCTGCCAGATTTTTTTTAGTTAATGTCGTCACATTTTTGGTCAAAAATCGTCATTATCGTCAATATAGCTTATTGAAATCGTCATAAAAACATCAAATGAAAAAACCGCTTTATTTTACTAACAAAACATATTTTTGTTAGAAGCAAAACATAACAAAACTCTTAAATCAACAAATTTTATTAAAAACAGCATTATTTAAAATACAGAGATCAAATACTTCACTTAGAATTCACAATAAAATCGCATGTAAATATATTGCATGTTTTTCACTACTTTGAAATATATTTATACATTGTAGGTATGGAAAAAAAATAAAAAAATCCTTTAGTTATTTTTTTCAATTTAGTAAAATATGCATTTTAAATTTCATTTTTGGAAACACTTTTTCTAAAAATGTATAAAAGCCACAATAAAATTTATACAATAAAAATATAATTTTGTACAAATATATATTGCAATTAACCCAATTGATTAATTCAGGTACAACTATCAGATAATAGCAGGTACATTTGTTTAGCTTTAAATAAACTTTTGAATATAATATTGCCTCGAAAGACGACTTTTTCAATTTCTTATTTTAGTCTTATTTGCGTTTACCTGACTAAATATTTTTTCCATATTTGCTGAATAATGTGGTAAAACTAGGATTTTTGTAATAACTTTATTCAAAATCGGAAACAAAAGACTAGAATGCCTCGTTTGCATCTCTCCAAAAATCCAATAGTTTTATGTTTTTATCAGGACAATAATTTCAATTGTCTGAACTCTATTTCTAGCTCTTGGTTTTTAATTTCTTCAACAAAATAGGGAAATTATTTTATAATTTCAGAAAACCAACTTTTTTTTCTTCATTAACAATATTAAATGGATTAATTTGGCCAAGAGCTTTGTAGTTATTTTCAAAATCAAATCTTGATAATATCTGATAACAAAGCTCTATATAAAAATTAACAAAATTATTACTAATATCATATTTTTCTTTTGCATTTATTTGTGATTCTTCCAATACGTCTTTGGCAAATATTCCTAAATAAATGTCTTTAAAATTTCAAAAATTGTTTTTGTTTTTATAATCAGTTAAACAAAAGTTTTCTGTTTTAAGCAAACTAGTTTTTAAAAAAGTTTCTCATTACAATTTTCAGCAGTTCAAGGTTGCTCTAATATTACAAATATACATATGTTGCAAACTTGAATTATTTAAAATCGTCAAAATTAGGGTATAAATCGTCTCATCTTCACTATGTCATTTTTAAGACCCAAAATCGTCAAAATGACGATAAATCGTCAAATCTGGCAGCTATGTGCTTAGTAGATTTCTAGTTTGTTTTCTCTCATATGAAAATTGTTTTTTGAGTGTTTTTTTGTACAGGCTGTCCTGTTTAATGTTTAAACTTTTCACACCAAATCTCCAAAGTAGCAATTAATGTATCAAAATCTCTATAATTTATTAGAACGACTATGATATTATTGCCAAGAATATATAGGGATCCATACATATATTTAACAATGAATTAAAATCAATTATGCAGGTACATACATACATATATTGAGTATTTTTACAATTTTTTTTTTTTTTGTGATTTTAACTATTATAGGTAGGTATAAACTAGTGCCTTAAACTAATAAGAATATACATATATGATTTTAAATTAAAAATACCTGTGAAAATGTTTACTAAAAATAAGTGCAAGTTTTTAGCATAATTTTTGTTAGTTTTTTTGAAAGTGATTAAAATATTTTTTTTCTGTTTCACTATTGTACATAGTTTATTTAGTTACATATGTATACCCAATTGTTATTTCCAATGCTCGAATTATTATTTTCAGCCATTGCTATGGGGCTGTGCACACATTACGTAACGCTGTTTTCAGAGATTTTAACACGTAACGCTTTTTACTAATTTTTCAGTGAAAAATTTCCAATCAGAACAAATCTTTAGCCCCGCGGAGCGTTACGTAATATGTGCACAGCCCCTATGAACATGAAAACATGTTTTTTTATATTTTTAAAGGAGTTGTATCGAAAGGAATTAAATATGTCTTTTTTTAGTTAAGATTCCCAATAATTAATAGTACACAGATTTAAACTACCATATGGAATGTGTGTAAAGATAAATTTAAATTTAACTAGCAATAATTTGAACCAAAAATTTTAGTCATGGCAATTTTGCAGTTAACAGAGTACTGTTAAAAACTTAACAGTTGCTGTAAAAGTTGTTGAAACCCATTTCGGATGAATATTAGTGGTTTTTAAGGAAAAATGGTGATGTATAGAAATATCCCACTATCTATAAAATGGAATTAAATATAAAATTTTTCTCAAAATCAATTCAGGGATTAAAACTATTTTGCGTAGTTTAGAATAGCCACATAACTATTTCCCATAAGGTGGCATATCAACCCTTCATTTGGCCACATTGGCCAATTTACATAAATTTTAATTTTTTATGTAGTCTATAAGTATGGACCATTGGCTTTAATTTCCCATTGGTCCAAATGAGTGACAAACAAAAATGTGCCCACAAATGGCCAAATTCCCGTAGAGTTCATCAAAATTTACATAATTTCAATTTTTAAAATTTTATAGAAAAATTCTGGCCAAATAAAGAGTTGGCATGCTATGCCACCATATGGAAATTAATTCTGAGAATATTCTTAACTACGCCAAGAACCCATACTTATTGACTACGTAAGTCTGATTTCTCAATTGTATTTGAGAATTTTTCTATAAAATTTGTTTGTCACTCATTTGGACCAATGGGAAATTAAAGCCAAGGATCCATACTTATTGACTACTTAAGTCTGATTTCTCAATTGTATTTGAGAATTTTTCTATAAAATTATAAAAATTAAAATTGTGTAAATTTTGATCAGCTCTACGGGAATTTGGCTATTTGTGGGCACATTAATGTTTGTCACTCATTTGGACTAATGGGAAATTAAAGCCAAGAACCCATACTTATTGACTACGTAAGTCTGATTTCTCAATTGTATTTGAGAATTTTTCTATAAAATTTGTTTGTCACTCATTTGGACCAATGGGAAATTAAAGCCAAGGATCCATACTTATTGACTACTTAAGTCTGATTTCTCAATTGTATTTGAGAATTTTTCTATAAAATTATAAAAATTAAAATTGTGTAAATTTTTATCAGCTCTACGGGAATTTGGCTATTTGTGGGCACATTAATGTTTGTCACTCATTTGGACTAATAGGAAATTAAGGCCAAGAACCCATACTTATTGACTACGTAAGTCTGATTTCTCAATTGTATTTGAGAATTTTTCTATAAAATTTGTTTGTCACTCATTTGGACCAATGGGAAATTAAAGCCAAGGATCCATACTTATTGACTACGTAAGTCTGATTTCTCAATTGTATTTGAGAATTTTTCTATAAAATTATAAAAATTAAAATTGTGTAAATTTTGATCAGCTCTACGGGAATTTGGCTATTTGTGGGCACATTAATGTTTGTCACTCATTTGGACTAATGGGAAATTAAAGCCAAGAACCCATACTTATTGACTACGTAAGTCTGATTTCTCAATTGTATTTGAGAATTTTTCTATAAAATTTGTTTGTCACTCATTTGGACCAATGGGAAATTAAAGCCAAGGATCCATACTTATTGACTACTTAAGTCTGATTTCTCAATTGTATTTGAGAATTTTTCTATAAAATTATAAAAATTAAAATTGTGTAAATTTTGATCAGCTCTACGGGAATTTGGCTATTTGTAAGCACATTAATGTGTGTCACTCAATTGGACTAATGGGAAATTAAAGCCAAGAACCCATACTTATTGACTACGTAAGTCTGATTTCTCAATTGTATTTGAGAATTTTTCTATAAAATTTGTTTGTCACTCATTTGGACTAATGGGAAATTAAAGCCAAGAACCCATACTTATTGACTACGTAAGTCTGATTTCTCAATTGTATTTGAGAATTTTTCTATAAAATTTGTTTGTCACTCATTTGGACTAATGGGAAATTAAAGCCAAGGATCCATACTTATTGACTACTTAAGTCTGATATCTCAATTGTATTTGAGAATTTTTCTATAAAATTATAAAAATTAAAATTGTGTAAATTTTGATCAGCTCTACGGGAATTTGGCTATTTCGGGCACATTAATGTTTGTCACTCATTTGGACTAATGGGAAATTAAAGCCTAGAACCCATACTTATTGACTACGTAAGTCTGATTTCTCAATTTTATTTGAGAATTTTTCTATAAAATTTGTTTGTCACTCATTTGGACCAATGGGAAATTAAAGCCAAGGATCCATACTTATTGACTACGTAAGTCTGATTTCTCAATTGTATTTGAGAATTTTTCTATAAAATTATAAAAATTAAAATTGTGTA
This sequence comes from Lypha dubia, assembly GCA_947311025.1. Lineage (NCBI taxonomy): Eukaryota > Metazoa > Arthropoda > Insecta > Diptera > Tachinidae > Lypha > Lypha dubia. The sequence continues at coordinate 2,024,999 of OX371262.1, read as the reverse complement.
AATTTTGATCAGCTCTACGGGAATTTGGCTATTTGTGGGCACATTAATGTTTGTCACTCATTTGGACTAATGGGAAATTAAAGCCAAGAACCCATACTTATTGACTACGTAAGTCTGATTTCTCAATTGTTTTTGAGAATTTTTCTATAAAATTTGTTTGTCACTCATTTGGACCAATGGGAAATCAAAGCCAAGGATCCATACTTATTGACTACTTAAGTCTGATTTCTCAATTGTGTTTGAGAATTTTTCTATAAAATTATAAAAATTAAAATTGTGTAAATTTTGATCAGCTCTACGGGAATTTGGCTATTTGTGGGCACATTAATGTTTGTCACTCATTTGGACTAATGGGAAATTAAAGCCAAGAACCCATACTTATTGACTACGTAAGTCTGATTTCTCAATTGTATTTGAGAATTTTTCTATAAAATTTGTTTGTCACTCATTTGGACCAATGGGAAATTAAAGCCAAGGATCCATACTTATTGACTACTTAAGTCTGATTTCTCAATTGTATTTGAGAATTTTTCTATAAAATTTGTTTGTCACTCATTTGGACCAATGGGAAATTAAAGCCAAGAACCCATACTTATTGACTACTTAAGTCTGATTTCTCAATTGTATTTGAGAATTTTTCTATAAAATTTGTTTGTCACTCATTTGGACCAATGGGAAATTAAAGCCAAGGATCCATACTTATTGACTACTTAAGTCTGATTTCTCAATTGTATTTGAGAATTTTTCTATAAAATTTTAAAAATTAAAATTGTATAAATTTTGATCAGCTCTACGGGAATTTGGCTATTTGTGGGCACATTAATGTATGTCACTCATTTGGACTAATGGGAAATTAAAGCCAAGAACCCATACTTATTGACTACTTAAGTCTGATTTCTCAATTGTATTTGAGAATTTTTCTATAAAATTATAAAAATTAAAATTGTGTAAATTTTGATCAGCTCTACGGGAATTTGGCTATTTGTGGGCACATTTATGTTTGTCACTCATTTGGACTAATGGGAAATTAAAGCCAAGAACCCATACTTATTGACTACGTAAGTCTGATTTCTCAATTGTATTTGAGAATTTTTCTATAAAATTTGTTTGTCACTCATTTGGACCAATGGGAAATTAAAGCCAAGGATCCATACTTATTGACTACTTAAGTCTGATTTCTCAATTGTATTTGAGAATTTTTCTATAAAATTATAAAAATTAAAATTGTGTAAATTTTGATCAGCTCTACGGGAATTTGGCTATTTGTGGGCACATTAATGTTTGTCACTCATTTGGACTAATGGGAAATTAAAGCCAAGAACCCATACTTATTGACTACGTAAGTCTGATTTCTCAATTTTATTTGAGAATTTTTCTATAAAATTTGTTTGTCACTCATTTGGACCAATGGGAAATTAAAGCCAAGGATCCATACTTATTGACTACGTAAGTCTGATTTCTCAATTGTATTTGAGAATTTTTCTATAAAATTATAAAAATTAAAATTGTGTAAATTTTGATCAGCTCTACGGGAATTTGGCTATTTGTGGGCACATTAATGTTTGTCACTCATTTGGACTAATGGGAAATTAAAGCCAAGAACCCATACTTATTGACTACGTAAGTCTGATTTCTCAATTTTATTTGAGAATTTTTCTATAAAATTTGTTTGTCACTCATTTGGACCAATGGGAAATTAAAGCCAAGGATCCATACTTATTGACTACGTAAGTCTTATTTCTCAATTGTATTTGAGAATTTTTCTATAAAATTATAAAAATTAAAATTGTGTAAATTTTGATCAGCTCTACGGGAATTTGGCTATTTGTGGGCACATTAATGTTTGTCACTCATTTGGACTAATGGGAAATTAAAGCCAAGAACCCATACTTATTGACTACGTAAGTCTGATTTCTCAATTTTATTTGAGAATTTTTCTATAAAATTTGTTTGTCACTCATTTGGACTAATGGGAAATTAAAGCCAAGAACCCATACTTATTGACTACTTAAGTCTGATTTCTCAATTGTATTTGAGAATTTTTCTATAAAATTATAAAAATTAAAATTGTGTAAATTTTGATCAGCTCTACGGGAATTTGGCTATTTGTGGGCACATTAATGTTTGTCACTCATTTGGACTAATGGGAAATTAAAGCCAAGAACCCATACTTATTGACTACGTAAGTCTGATTTCTCAATTGTATTTGAGAATTTTTCTATAAAATTATAAAAATTAAAATTATGTAAATTTTGATCAGCTCTACGGGAATTTGGCTATTTGTGGGCACATTAATGTTTGTCACTCATTTGGACTAATGGGAAATTAAAGCCAAGAACCCATACTTATTGACTACGTAAGTCTGATTTCTCAATTGTATTTGAGAATTTTTCTATAAAATTTGTTTGTCACTCATTTGGACTAATGGGAAATTAAAGCCAAGGATCCATACTTATTGACTACTTAAGTCTGATTTCTCAATTGTATTTGAGAATTTTTCTATAAAATTATAAAAATTAAAATTGTGTAAATTTTGATCAGCTCTACGGGAATTTGGCTATTTGTGGGCACATTAATGTTTGTCACTCATTTGGACTAATGGGAAATTAAAGCCAAGAACCCATACTTATTGACTACGTAAGTCTGATTTCTCAATTGTATTTGAGAATTTTTCTATAAAATTATAAAAATTAAAATTGTGTAAATTTTGATCAGCTCTACGGGAATTTGGCTATTTGTGGGCACATTAATGTTTGTCACTCATTTGGACTAATGGGAAATTAAAGCCAAGAACCCATACTTATTGACTACGTAAGTCTGATTTCTCAATTGTTTTTGAGAATTTTTCTATAAAATTTGTTTGTCACTCATTTGGACCAATGGGAAATTAAAGCCAAGGATCCATACTTATTGACTACTTAAGTCTGATCTCTCAATTGTATTTGAGAATTTTTCTATAAAATTATAAAAATTAAAATTGTGTAAATTTTGATCAGCTCTACGGGAATTTGGCTATTTGTGGGCACATTAATGTTTGTCACTCATTTGGACTAATGGGAAATTAAAGCCAAGAACCCATACTTATTGACTACGTAAGTCTGATTTCTCAATTGTATTTGAGAATTTTTCTATAAAATTATAAAAATTAAAATTATGTAAATTTTGATCAGCTCTACGGGAATTTGGCTATTTGTGGGCACATTAATGTTTGTCACTCATTTGGACTAATAGGAAATTAAAGCCAAGAACCCATACTTATTGACTACGTAAGTCTGATTTCTCAATTGTATTTGAGAATTTTTCTATAAAATTATAAAAATTAAAATTGTGTAAATTTTTATCAGCTCTACGGGAATTTGGCTATTTGTGGGCACATTAATGTTTGTCACTCATTTGGACTAATAGGAAATTAAGGCCAAGAACCCATACTTATTGACTACGTAAGTCTGATTTCTCAATTGTATTTGAGAATTTTTCTATAAAATTTGTTTGTCACTCATTTGGACCAATGGGAAATTAAAGCCAAGGATCCATACTTATTGACTACTTAAGTCTGATTTCTCAATTGTATTTGAGAATTTTTCTATAAAATTATAAAAATTAAAATTGTGTTCATTTTGATCAGCTCTACGGGAATTTGGCTATTTGTGGGCACATTAATGTTTGTCACTCATTTGGACTAATGGGAAATTAAAGCCAAGAACCCATACTTATTGACTACGTAAGTCTGATTTCTCAATTGTATTTGAGAATTTTTCTATAAAATTTGTTTGTCACTCATTTGGACCAATGGGAAATTAAAGCCAAGGATCCATACTTATTGACTACTTAAGTCTGATTTCTCAATTGTATTTGAGAATTTTTCTATAAAATTATAAAAATTAAAATTGTATAATTTTGATCAGCTCTACGGGAATTTGGCTATTTGTGGGCACATTAATGTTTGTCACTCATTTGGACTAATGGGAAATTAAAGCCAAGAACCCATACTTATTGACTACGTAAGTCTGATTTCTCAATTGTATTTGAGAATTTTTCTATAAAATTTGTTTGTCACTCATTTGGACCAATGGGAAATTAAAGCCAAGGATCCATACTTATTGACTACTTAAGTCTGATTTCTCAATTGTATTTGAGAATTTTTCTATAAAATTTGTTTGTCACTCATTTGGACCAATGGGAAATTAAAGCCAAGAACCCATACTTATTGACTACTTAAGTCTGATTTCTCAATTGTATTTGAGAATTTTTCTATAAAATTTTTTTGTCACTCTTTTGGACCAATGGGAAATTAAAGCCAAGGATCCATACTTATTGACTACTTAAGTCTGATTTCTCAATTGTATTTGAGAATTTTTCTATAAAATTATAAAAATTAAAATTGTATAATTTTGATCAGCTCTACGGGAATTTGGCTATTTGTGGGCACATTAATGTATGTCACTCATTTGGACTAATGGGAAATTAAAGCCAAGAACCCATACTTATTGACTACTTAAATCTGATTTCTCAATTGTATTTGAGAATTTTTCTATAAAATTATAAAAATTAAAATTGTGTAAATTTTGATCAGCTCTACGGGAATTTGGCTATTTGTGGGCACATTTATGTTTGTCACTCATTTGGACTAATGGGAAATTAAAGCCAAGAACCCATACTTATTGACTACGTAAGTCTGATTTCTCAATTGTATTTGAGAATTTTTCTATAAAATTTGTTTGTCACTCATTTGGACTAATGGGAAATTAAAGCCAAGAACCCATACTTATTGACTACGTAAGTCTGATTTCTCAATTGTATTTGAGAATTTTTCTATAAAATTATAAAAATTAAAATTGTGTAAATTTTGATCAGCTCTACGGGAATTTGGCTATTTGTAAGCACATTAATGTTTGTCACTCAATTGGACTAATGGGAAATTAAAGCCAAGAACCCATACTTATTGACTACGTAAGTCTAATTTCTCAATTGTATTTGAGAATTTTTCTATAAAATTTGTTTGTCACTCATTTGGACTAATGGGAAATTAAAGCCAAGAACCCATACTTATTGACTACGTAAGTCTGATTTCTCAATTGTATTTGAGAATTTTTCTATAAAATTATAAAAATTAAAATTGTGTAAATTTTGATCAGCTCTACGGGAATTTGGCTATTTGTGGGCACATTAATGTTTGTCACTCATTTGGACTAATGGGAAATTAAAGCCAAGAACCCATACTTATTGACTACGTAAGTCTGATTTCTCAATTGTATTTGAGAATTTTTCTATAAAATTTGTTTGTCACTCATTTGGACTAATGGGAAATTAAGGCCAAGGATCCATACTTATTGACTACTTAAGTCTGATTTCTCAATTGTATTTGAGAATTTTTCTATAAAATTATAAAAATTAAAATTGTGTAAATTTTGATCAGCTCTACGGGAATTTGGCTATTTGTGGGCACATTAATGTTTGTCACTCATTTGGACTAATGGGAAATTAAAGCCAAGAACCCATACTTATTGACTACGTAAGTCTGATTTCTCAATTTTATTTGAGAATTTTTCTATAAAATTTGTTTGTCACTCATTTGGACCAATGGGAAATTAAAGCCAAGGATCCATACTTATTGACTACGTAAGTCTGATTTCTCAATTGTATTTGAGAATTTTTCTATAAAATTATAAAAATTAAAATTGTGTAAATTTTGATCAGCTCTACGGGAATTTGGCTATTTGTGGGCACATTAATGTTTGTCACTCATTTGGACTAATGGGAAATTAAAGCCAAGAACCCATACTTATTGACTACGTAAGTCTGATTTCTCAATTGTTTTTGAGAATTTTTCTATAAAATTTGTTTGTCACTCATTTGGACCAATGGGAAATTAAAGCCAAGGATCCATACTTATTGACTACTTAAGTCTGATCTCTCAATTGTATTTGAGAATTTTTCTATAAAATTATAAAAATTAAAATTGTGTAAATTTTGATCAGCTCTACGGGAATTTGGCTATTTGTGGGCACATTAATGTTTGTCACTCATTTGGACTAATAGGAAATTAAGGCCAAGAACCCATACTTATTGACTACGTAAGTCTGATTTCTCAATTGTATTTGAGAATTTTTCTATAAAATTTGTTTGTCACTCATTTGGACCAATGGGAAATTAAAGCCAAGGATCCATACTTATTGACTACTTAAGTCTGATTTCTCAATTGTATTTGAGAATTTTTCTATAAAATTATAAAAATTAAAATTGTGTTCATTTTGATCAGCTCTACGGGAATTTGGCTATTTGTAGGCACATTAATGTTTGTCACTCATTTGGACTAATGGGAAATTAAAGCCAAGAACCCATACTTATTGACTACGTAAGTCTGATTTCTCAATTGTATTTGAGAATTTTTCTATAAAATTTGTTTGTCACTCATTTGGACCAATGGGAAATTAAAGCCAAGGATCCATACTTATTGACTACTTAAGTCTGATTTCTCAATTGTATTTGAGAATTTTTCTATAAAATTATAAAAATTAAAATTGTATAATTTTGATCAGCTCTACGGGAATTTGGCTATTTGTGGGCACATTAATGTTTGTCACTCATTTGGACCAATGGGAAATCAAAGCCAAGAACCCATACTTATTGACTACGTAAGTCTGATTTCTCAATTTTATTTGAGAATTTTTCTATAAAATTTGTTTGTCACTCATTTGGACCAATGGGAAATTAAAGCCAAGGATCCATACTTATTGACTACTTAAGTCTGATTTCTCAATTGTATTTGAGAATTTTTCTATAAAATTATAAAAATTAAAATTGTGTAAATTTTGATCAGCTCTACGGGAATTTGGCTATTTGTGGGCACATTAATGTTTGTCACTCATTTGGACTAATGGGAAATTAAAGCCAAGAACCCATACTTATTGACTACGTAAGTCTGATTTTTCAATTGTATTTGAGAATTTTTCTATAAAATTTGTTTGTCACTCATTTGGACCAATGGGAAATTAAAGCCAAGGATCCATACTTATTGACTACTTAAGTCTGATTTCTCAATTGTATTTGAGAATTTTTCTATAAAATTATAAAAAATTAAAATTGTGTAAATTTTGATCAGCTCTACGGGAATTTGGCTATTTGTGGGCACATTAATGTTTGTCACTCATTTGGACTAATGGGAAATTAAAGCCAAGAACCCATACTTATTGACTACTTAAGTCTGATTTCTCAATTGTATTTGAGAATTTTTCTATAAAATTTGTTTGTCACTCATTTGGACTAATGGGAAATTAAAGCCAAGAACCCATACTTATTGACTACGTAAGTCTGATTTCTCAATTGTATTTGAGAATTTTTCTATAAAATTATAAAAATTAAAATTGTGTAAATTTTGATCAGCTCTACGGGAATTTGGCTATTTGTGGGCACATTAATGTTTGTCACTCATTTGGACTAATGGGAAATTAAAGCCAAGAACCCATACTTATTGACTACGTAAGTCTGATTTCTCAATTGTATTTGAGAATTTTTCTATAAAATTTGTTTGTCACTCATTTGGACTAATGGGAAATTAAAGCCAAGAACCCATACTTATTGACTACGTAAGTCTGATTTCTCAATTGTATTTGAGAATTTTTCTATAAAATTTGTTTGTCACTCAGTTGGACTAATGGGAAATTAAAGCCAAGAACCCATACTTATTGACTACTTAAGTCTGATTTCTCAATTGTATTTGAGAATTTTTCTATAAAATTATAAAAATTAAAATTGTGTAAATTTTGATCAGCTCTACGGGAATTTGGCTATTTGTGGGCACATTAATGTTTGTCACTCATTTGGACTAATGGGAAATTAAAGCCAAGAACCCATACTTATTGACTACGTAAGTCTAATTTCTCAATTGTATTTGAGAATTTTTCTATAAAATTTGTTTGTCACTCATTTGGACTAATGGGAAATTAAAGCCAAGAACCCATACTTATTGACTACGTAAGTCTGATTTCTCAATTGTATTTGAGAATTTTTCTATAAAATTATAAAAATTAAAATTGTGTAAATTTTGATCAGCTCTACGGGAATTTGGCTATTTGTGGGCACATTAATGTTTGTCACTCATTTGGACTAATGGGAAATTAAAGCCAAGAACCCATACTTATTGACTACGTAAGTCTAATTTCTCAATTGTATTTGAGAATTTTTCTATAAAATTTGTTTGTCACTCATTTGGACTAATGGGAAATTAAAGCCAAGAACCCATACTTATTGACTACGTAAGTCTGATTTCTCAATTGTATTTGAGAATTTTTCTATAAAATTATAAAAATTAAAATTGTGTAAATTTTGATCAGCTCTACGGGAATTTGGCTATTTGTGGGCACATTAATGTTTGTCACTCATTTGGACTAATGGGAAATTAAAGCCAAGAACCCATACTTATTGACTACTTAAGTCTGATTTCTCAATTGTATTTGAGAATTTTTCTATAAAATTTGTTTGTCACTCATTTGGACTAATGGAAAATTAAAGCCAAGAACCCATACTTATTGACTACGTAAGTCTGATTTCTCAATTGTATTTGAGAATTTTTCTATAAAATTATAAAAATTAAAATTGTGTAAATTTTGATCAGATCTACGGGAATTTGGCTATTTGTGGGCACATTAATGTTTGTCACTCATTTGGACTAATGGGAAATTAAAGCCAAGAACCCATACTTATTGACTACGTAAGTCTGATTTCTCAATTGTATTTGAGAATTTTTCTATAAAATTTGTTTGTCACTCATTTGGACTAATGGGAAATTAAAGCCAAGAACCCATACTTATTGACTACTTAAGTCTGATTTCTCAATTGTATTTGAGAATTTTTCTATAAAATTTGTTTGTCACTCATTTGGACTAATGGGAAATTAAAGCCAAGGATCCATACTTATTGACTACTTAAGTCTGATTTCTCAATTGTATTTGAGAATTTTTCTATAAAATTATAAAAATTAAAATTGTGTAAATTTTGATCAGCTCTACGGGAATTTGGCTATTTGTGGGCACATTAATGTTTGTCACTCATTTGGACTAATGGGAAATTAAAGCCAAGAACCCATACTTATTGACTACTTAAGTCTGATTTCTCAATTGTATTTGAGAATTTTTCTATAAAATTTGTTTGTCACTCATTTGGACTAATGGGAAATTAAAGCCAAGAACCCATACTTATTGACTACGTAAGTCTGATTTCTCAATTGTATTTGAGAATTTTTCTATAAAATTTGTTTGTCACTTATTTGGACTAATGGGAAATTAAAGCCAAGGATCCATACTTATTGACTACTTAAGTCTGATTTCTCAATTGTATTTGAGAATTTTTCTATAAAATTATAAAAATTAAAATTGTGTAAATTTTGATCAGCTCTACGGGAATTTGGCTATTTGTGGGCACATTAATGTTTGTCACTCATTTGGACTAATGGGAAATTAAAGCCAAGAACCCATACTTATTGACTACTTAAGTCTGATTTCTCAATTGTATTTGAGAATTTTTCTATAAAATTTGTTTGTCACTCATTTGGACTAATGGGAAATTAAAGCCAAGAACCCATACTTATTGACTACGTAAGTCTGATTTCTCAATTGTATTTGAGAATTTTTCTATAAAATTATAAAAATTAAAATTGTGTAAATTTTGATCAGCTCTACGGGAATTTGGCTATTTGTGGGCACATTAATGTTTGTCACTCATTTGGACTAATGGGAAATTAAAGCCAAGAACCCATACTTATTGACTACGTAAGTCTGATTTCTCAATTGTGTTTGAGAATTTTTCTATAAAATTTGTTTGTCACTCATTTGGACCAATGGGAAATTAAAGCCAAGGGTCCATACATTTAGACTACGTAAGTCTGCTTTCTCAATTGTATTTGAGAATTTTTCTATAAAATTTGTTTGTCACTCATTTGGACCAATGGGAAATTAAAGCCAAGGATCCATACTTATTGACTACTTAAGTCTGATTTCTCAATTGTATTTGAGAATTTTTCTATAAAATTATAATAATTAAAATTGTGTAAATTTTGATCAGCTCTACGGGAATTTGGCTATTTGTGGGCACATTAATGTTTGTCACTCATTTGGACCAATGGGAAATTAAAGCCAAGAACCCATACTTATTGACTACGTAAGTCTGATTTCTCAATTTTATTTGAGAACTTTTCTATAAAATTTGTTTGTCACTCATTTGGACCAATGGGAAATTAAAGCCAAGGGTCCATACATTTAGACTACGTAAGTCTGCTTTCTCAATTGTATTTGAGAATTTTTCTATAAAATTTGTTTGTCACTCATTTGGACCAATGGGAAATTAAAGCCAAGGATCCATACTTATTGACTACTTAAGTCTGATTTCTCAATTGTATTTGAGAATTTTTCTATAAAATTTGTTTGTCACTCATTTGGACTAATGGGAAATTAAAGCCAAGAACCCATACTTATTGACTACGTAAGTCTGATTTCTCAATTGTATTTGAGAATTTTTCTATAAAATTTGTTTGTCACTCATTTGGACCAATGGGAAATTAAAGCCAAGGGTCCATACATTTAGACTACGTAAGTCTGCTTTCTCAATTGTATTTGAGAATTTTTCTATAAAATTTGTTTGTCACTCATTTGGACCAATGGGAAATTAAAGCCAAGGATCCATACTTATTGACTACTTAAGTCTGATTTCTCAATTGTATTTGAGAATTTTTCTATAAAATTTGTTTGTCACTCATTTGGACTAATGGGATATTAAAGCCAAGAACCCATACTTATTGACTACGTAAGTCTGATTTCTCAATTGTATTTGAGAATTTTTCTATAAAATTTGTTTGTCACTCATTTGGACTAATGGGAAATTAAAGCCAAGAACCCATACTTATTGACTACGTAAGTCTGATTTCTCAATTGTATTTGAGAATTTTTCTATAAAATTTGTTTGTCACTCATTTGGACCAATGGGAAATTTAAGCCAAGGATCCATACTTATTGACTACTTAAGTCTGATTTCTCAATTGTATTTGAGAATTTTTCTATAAAATTATAAAAATTAAAATTGTGTAAATTTTGATCAGCTCTACGGGAATTTGGCTATTTGTAAGCACATTAATGTTTGTCACTCAATTGGACTAATGGGAAATTAAAGCCAAGAACCCATACTTATTGACTACGTAAGTCTAATTTCTCAATTGTATTTGAGAATTTTTCTATAAAATTTGTTTGTCACTCATTTGGACTAATAGGAAATTAAAGCCAAGAACCCATACTTATTGACTACGTAAGTCTGATTTCTCAATTGTATTTGAGAATTTTTCTATAAAATTATAAAAATTAAAATTGTGTAAATTTTGATCAGCTCTACGGGAATTTGGCTATTTGTGGGCACATTAATGTTTGTCACTCATTTGGACTAATGGGAAATTAAAGCCAAGAACCCATACTTATTGACTACTTAAGTCTGATTTCTCAATTGTATTTGAGAATTTTTCTATAAAATTATAAAAATTAAAATTGTGTAAATTTTGATCAGCTCTACGGGAATTTGGCTATTTGTGGGCACATTAATGTTTGTCACTCATTTGGACTAATAGGAAATTAAGGCCAAGAACCCATACTTATTGACTACGTAAGTCTGATTTCTCAATTGTATTTGAGAATTTTTCTATAAAATTTGTTTGTCACTCATTTGGACTAATGGGAAATTAAGGCCAAGGATCCATACTTATTGACTACTTAAGTCTGATTTCTCAATTGTATTTGAGAATTTTTCTATAAAATTATAAAAATTAAAATTGTGTAAATTTTGATCAGCTCTACGGGAATTTGGCTATTTGTGGGCACATTAATGTTTGTCACTCATTTGGACTAATAGGAAATTAAGGCCAAGAACCCATACTTATTGACTACGTAAGTCTGATTTCTCAATTGTATTTGAGAATTTTTCTATAAAATTTGTTTGTCACTCATTTGGACTAATGGGAAATTAAGGCCAAGGATCCATACTTATTGACTACTTAAGTCTGATTTCTCAATTGTATTTGAGAATTTTTCTATAAAATTATAAAAATTAAAATTGTGTAAATTTTGATCAGCTCTACGGGAATTTGGCTATTTGTGGGCACATTAATGTTTGTCACTCATTTGGACTAATAGGAAATTAAGGCCAAGAACCCATACTTATTGACTACGTAAGTCTGATTTCTCAATTGTATTTGAGAATTTTTCTATAAAATTTGTTTGTCACTCATTTGGACCAATGGGAAATTAAAGCCAAGGATCCATACTTATTGACTACTTAAGTCTGATTTCTCAATTGTATTTGAGAATTTTTCTATAAAATTATAAAAATTAAAATTGTGTTCATTTTGATCAGCTCTACGGGAATTTGGCTATTTGTAGGCACATTAATGTTTGTCACTCATTTGGACTAATGGGAAATTAAAGCCAAGAACCCATACTTATTGACTACGTAAGTCTGATTTCTCAATTGTATTTGAGAATTTTTCTATAAAATTTGTTTGTCACTCATTTGGACCAATGGGAAATTAAAGCCAAGGATCCATACTTATTGACTACTTAAGTCTGATTTCTCAATTGTATTTGAGAATTTTTCTATAAAATTATAAAAATTAAAATTGTATAATTTTGATCAGCTCTACGGGAATTTGGCTATTTGTGGGCACATTAATGTTTGTCACTCATTTGGACCAATGGGAAATCAAAGCCAAGAACCCATACTTATTGACTACGTAAGTCTGATTTCTCAATTTTATTTGAGAATTTTTCTATAAAATTTGTTTGTCACTCATTTGGACCAATGGGAAATTAAAGCCAAGGATCCATACTTATTGACTACTTAAGTCTGATTTCTCAATTGTATTTGAGAATTTTTCTATAAAATTATAAAAATTAAAATTGTGTAAATTTTGATCAGCTCTACGGGAATTTGGCTATTTGTGGGCACATTAATGTTTGTCACTCATTTGGACTAATGGGAAATTAAAGCCAAGAACCCATACTTATTGACTACGTAAGTCTGATTTTTCAATTGTATTTGAGAATTTTTCTATAAAATTTGTTTGTCACTCATTTGGACCAATGGGAAATTAAAGCCAAGGATCCATACTTATTGACTACTTAAGTCTGATTTCTCAATTGTATTTGAGAATTTTTCTATAAAATTATAAAAATTAAAATTGTGTAAATTTTGATCAGCTCTACGGGAATTTGGCTATTTGTGGGCACATTAATGTTTGTCACTCATTTGGACTAATGGGAAATTAAAGCCAAGAACCCATACTTATTGACTACGTAAGTCTGATTTCTCAATTGTATTTGAGAATTTTTCTATAAAATTTGTTTGTCACTCATTTGGACTAATGGGAAATTAAAGCCAAGAACCCATACTTATTGACTACGTAAGTCTGATTTCTCAATTGTATTTGAGAATTTTTCTATAAAATTTGTTTGTCACTCAGTTGGACTAATGGGAAATTAAAGCCAAGAACCCATACTTATTGACTACTTAAGTCTGATTTCTCAATTGTATTTGAGAATTTTTCTATAAAATTATAAAAATTAAAATTGTGTAAATTTTGATCAGCTCTACGGGAATTTGGCTATTTGTGGGCACATTAATGTTTGTCACTCATTTGGACTAATGGGAAATTAAAGCCAAGAACCCATACTTATTGACTACGTAAGTCTAATTTCTCAATTGTATTTGAGAATTTTTCTATAAAATTTGTTTGTCACTCATTTGGACTAATGGGAAATTAAAGCCAAGAACCCATACTTATTGACTACGTAAGTCTGATTTCTCAATTGTATTTGAGAATTTTTCTATAAAATTATAAAAATTAAAATTGTGTAAATTTTGATCAGCTCTACGGGAATTTGGCTATTTGTGGGCACATTAATGTTTGTCACTCATTTGGACTAATGGGAAATTAAAGCCAAGAACCCATACTTATTGACTACGTAAGTCTAATTTCTCAATTGTATTTGAGAATTTTTCTATAAAATTTGTTTGTCACTCATTTGGACTAATGGGAAATTAAAGCCAAGAACCCATACTTATTGACTACGTAAGTCTGATTTCTCAATTGTATTTGAGAATTTTTCTATAAAATTATAAAAATTAAAATTGTGTAAATTTTGATCAGCTCTACGGGAATTTGGCTATTTGTGGGCACATTAATGTTTGTCACTCATTTGGACTAATGGGAAATTAAAGCCAAGAACCCATACTTATTGACTACGTAAGTCTAATTTCTCAATTGTATTTGAGAATTTTTCTATAAAATTTGTTTGTCACTCATTTGGACTAATGGGAAATTAAAGCCAAGAACCCATACTTATTGACTACGTAAGTCTGATTTCTCAATTGTATTTGAGAATTTTTCTATAAAATTATAAAAATTAAAATTGTGTAAATTTTGATCAGCTCTACGGGAATTTGGCTATTTGTGGGCACATTAATGTTTGTCACTCATTTGGACTAATGGGAAATTAAAGCCAAGAACCCATACTTATTGACTACGTAAGTCTGATTTTTCAATTGTATTTGAGAATTTTTCTATAAAATTTGTTTGTCACTCATTTGGACCAATGGGAAATTAAAGCCAAGGATCCATACTTATTGACTACTTAAGTCTGATTTCTCAATTGTATTTGAGAATTTTTCTATAAAATTATAAAAATTAAAATTGTGTAAATTTTGATCAGCTCTACGGGAATTTGGCTATTTGTGGGCACATTAATGTTTGTCACTCATTTGGACTAATGGGAAATTAAAGCCAAGAACCCATACTTATTGACTACGTAAGTCTGATTTCTCAATTGTATTTGAGAATTTTTCTATAAAATTTGTTTGTCACTCATTTGGACTAATGGGAAATTAAAGCCAAGAACCCATACTTATTGACTACGTAAGTCTGATTTCTCAATTGTATTTGAGAATTTTTCTATAAAATTTGTTTGTCACTCAGTTGGACTAATGGGAAATTAAAGCCAAGAACCCATACTTATTGACTACTTAAGTCTGATTTCTCAATTGTATTTGAGAATTTTTCTATAAAATTATAAAAATTAAAATTGTGTAAATTTTGATCAGCTCTACGGGAATTTGGCTATTTGTGGGCACATTAATGTTTGTCACTCATTTGGACTAATGGGAAATTAAAGCCAAGAACCCATACTTATTGACTACGTAAGTCTAATTTCTCAATTGTATTTGAGAATTTTTCTATAAAATTTGTTTGTCACTCATTTGGACTAATGGGAAATTAAAGCCAAGAACCCATACTTATTGACTACGTAAGTCTGATTTCTCAATTGTATTTGAGAATTTTTCTATAAAATTATAAAAATTAAAATTGTGTAAATTTTGATCAGCTCTACGGGAATTTGGCTATTTGTGGGCACATTAATGTTTGTCACTCATTTGGACTAATGGGAAATTAAAGCCAAGAACCCATACTTATTGACTACGTAAGTCTAATTTCTCAATTGTATTTGAGAATTTTTCTATAAAATTTGTTTGTCACTCATTTGGACTAATGGGAAATTAAAGCCAAGAACCCATACTTATTGACTACGTAAGTCTGATTTCTCAATTGTATTTGAGAATTTTTCTATAAAATTATAAAAATTAAAATTGTGTAAATTTTGATCAGCTCTACGGGAATTTGGCTATTTGTGGGCACATTAATGTTTGTCACTCATTTGGACTAATGGGAAATTAAAGCCAAGAACCCATACTTATTGACTACGTAAGTCTGATTTCTCAATTGTATTTGAGAATTTTTCTATAAAATTATAAAAATTAAAATTGTGTAAATTTTGATCAGCTCTACGGGAATTTGGCTATTTGTGGGCACATTAATGTTTGTCACTCATTTGGACTAATGGGAAATTAAAGCCAAGAACCCATACTTATTGACTACGTAAGTCTGATTTCTCAATTGTATTTGAGAATTTTTCTATAAAATTTGTTTGTCACTCATTTGGACTAATGGGAAATTAAAGCCAAGAACCCATACTTATTGACTACGTAAGTCTGATTTCTCAATTGTATTTGAGAATTTTTCTATAAAATTATAAAAATTAAAATTGTGTAAATTTTGATCAGATCTACGGGAATTTGGCTATTTGTGGGCGTTTAATGTTTGTCACTCATTTGGACTAATGGGAAATTAAAGCCAAGAACCCATACTTATTGACTACGTAAGTCTGATTTCTCAATTGTATTTGAGAATTTTTCTATAAAATTTGTTTGTCACTCATTTGGACTAATGGGAAATTAAAGCCAAGGATCCATACTTATTGACTACTTAAGTCTGATTTCTCAATTGTATTTGAGAATTTTTCTATAAAATTATAAAAATTAAAATTGTGTAAATTTTGATCAGCTCTACGGGAATTTGGCTATTTGTGGGCACATTAATGTTTGTCACTCATTTGGACTAATGGGAAATTAAAGCCAAGAACCCATACTTATTGACTACTTAAGTCTGATTTCTCAATTGTATTTGAGAATTTTTCTATAAAATTTGTTTGTCACTCATTTGGACTAATGGGAAATTAAAGCCAAGAACCCATACTTATTGACTACGTAAGTCTGATTTCTCAATTGTATTTGAGAATTTTTCTATAAAATTATAAAAATTAAAATTGTGTAAATTTTGATCAGCTCTACGGGAATTTGGCTATTTGTGGGCACATTAATGTTTGTCACTCATTTGGACTAATGGGAAATTAAAGCCAAGAACCCATACTTATTGACTACGTAAGTCTGATTTCTCAATTGTGTTTGAGAATTTTTCTATAAAATTTGTTTGTCACTCATTTGGACCAATGGGAAATTAAAGCCAAGGATCCATACTTATTGACTACTTAAGTGTGATTTCTCAATTGTATTTGAGAATTTTTCTATAAAATTATAAAAATTAAAATTGTGTAAATTTTGATCAGCTCTACGGGAATTTGGCTATTTGTGGGCCCATTAATGTTTGTCACTCATTTGGACTAATGGGAAATTAAAGCCAAGAACCCATACTTATTGACTACTTAAGTCTGATTTCTCAATTGTATTTGAGAATTTTTCTATAAAATTATAAAAATTAAAATTGTGTAAATTTTGATCAGCTCTACGGGAATTTGGCTATTTGTGGGCACATTAATGTTTGTCACTAATTTGGACCGATGGGAAATTAAAGCCAAGAACCCATACTTATTGACTACGTAAGTCTGATTTCTCAATTGTATTTGAGAATTTTTCTATAAAATTTGTTTGTCACTCATTTGGACCAATGGGAAATTAAAGCCAAGGATCCATACTTATTGACTACTTAAGTCTGATTTCTCAATTGTATTTGAGAATTTTTCTATAAAATTATAAAAATTAAAATAGTGTAAATTTTGATCAGCTCTACGGGAATTTGGCTATTTGTGGGCACATTAATGTTTGTCACTCATTTGGACTAATGGGAAATTAAAGCCAAGAACCCATACTTATTGACTACGTAAGTCTGATTTCTCAATTGTATTTGAGAATTTTTCTATAAAATTATAAAAATTAAAATTGTGTAAATTTTGATCAGCTCTACGGGAATTTGGCTATTTGTGGGCACATTAATGTTTGTCACTCATTTGGACTAATGGGAAATTAAAGCCAAGAACCCATACTTATTGACTACGTAAGTCTGATTTCTCAATTGTATTTGAGAATTTTTCTATAAAATTATAAAAATTAAAATTGTGTAAATTTTGATCAGCTCTACGGGAATTTGGCTATTTGTGGGCACATTAATGTTTGTCACTCATTTGGACTAATGGGAAATTAAAGCCAAGAACCCATACTTATTGACTACGTAAGTCTGATTTCTCAATTGTATTTGAGAATTTTTCTATAAAATTATAAAAATTAAAATTGTGTAAATTTTGATCAGCTCTACGGGAATTTGGCTATTTGTGGGCACATTAATGTTTGTCACTCATTTGGACTAATGGGAAATTAAAGCCAAGAACCCATACTTATTGACTACGTAAGTCTGATTTCTCAATTGTATTTGAGAATTTTTCTATAAAATTATAAAAATTAAAATTGTGTAAATTTTGATCAGCTCTACGGGAATTTGGCTATTTGTGGGCACATTAATGTTTGTCACTCATTTGGACTAATGGGAAATTAAAGCCAAGAACCCATGCTTATTGACTACGTAAGTCTGATTTCTCAATTTTATTTGAGAATTTTTCTATAAAATTTGTTTGTCACTCATTTGGACCAATGGGAAATTAAAGCCAAGGATCCATACTTATTGACTACTTAAGTCTGATTTCTCAATTGTATTTGAGAATTTTTCTATAAAATTATAAAAATTAAAATTGTGTAAATTTTGATCAGCTCTACGGGAATTTGGCTATTTGTGGGCACATTAATGTTTGTCACTCATTTGGACTAATGGGAAATTAAAGCCAAGGATCCATACTTATTGACTACGTAAGTCTGATTTCTCAATTGTATTTGAGAATTTTTCTATAAAATTATAAAAATTAAAATTGTGTAATTTTTGATCAGCTCTACGGGAATTTGGCTATTTGTGGGCACATTAATGTTTGTCACTCATTTGGACTAATGGGAAATTAAAGCCAAGAACCCATACTTATTGACTACGTAAGTCTGATTTCTCAATTGTTTTTGAGAATTTTTCTATAAAATTTGTTTGTCACTCATTTGGACCAATGGGAAATTAAAGCCAAGGATCCATACTTATTGACTACTTAAGTCTGATTTCTCAATTGTATTTGAGAATTTTTCTATAAAATTATAAAAATTAAAATTGTGTTCATTTTGATCAGCTCTACGGGAATTTGGCTATTTGTGGGCACATTAATGTTTGTCACTCATTTGGACTAATGGGAAATTAAAGCCAAGAACCCATACTTATTGACTACGTAAGTCTGATTTCTCAATTGTATTTGAGAATTTTTCTATAAAATTTGTTTGTCACTCATTTGGACCAATGGGAAATTAAAGCCAAGGATCCATACTTATTGACTACTTAAGTCTGATTTCTCAATTGTATTTGAGAATTTTTCTATAAAATTATAAAAATTAAAATTGTATAATTTTGATCAGCTCTACGGAAATTTGGCTATTTGTGGGCACATTAATGTTTGTCACTCATTTGGACCAATGGGAAATTAAAGCCAAGAACCCATACTTATTGACTACGTAAGTCTGATTTCTCAATTTTATTTGAGAATTTTTCTATAAAATTTGTTTGTCACTCATTTGGACCAATGGGAAATTAAAGCCAAGGATCCATACTTATTGACTACTTAAGTCTGATTTCTCAATTGTATTTGAGAATTTTTCTATAAAATTATTAAAATTAAAATTGTGTAAATTTTGATCAGCTCTACGGGAATTTGGCTATTTGTGGGCACATTAATGTTTGTCACTCATTTGGACTAATGGGAAATTAAAGCCAAGAACCCATACTTATTGACTACGTAAGTCTGATTTCTCAATTGTATTTGAGAATTTTTCTATAAAATTTGTTTGTCACTCATTTGGACCAATGGGAAATTAAAGCCAAGGATCCATACTTATTGACTACTTAAGTCTGATTTCTCAATTGTATTTGAGAATTTTTCTATAAAATTATTAAAATTAAAATTGTGTAAATTTTGATCAGCTCTACGGGAATTTGGCTATTTGTGGGCACATTAATGTTTGTCACTCATTTGGACTAATGGGAAATTAAAGCCAAGAACCCATACTTATTGACTACGTAAGTCTGATTTCTCAATTGTATTTGAGAATTTTTCTATAAAATTTGTTTGTCACTCATTTGGACCAATGGGAAATTAAAGCCAAGGATCCATACTTATTGACTACTTAAGTCTGATTTCTCAATTGTATTTGAGAATTTTTCTATAAAATTATAAAAATTAAAATTGTGTTCATTTTGATCAGCTCTACGGGAATTTGGCTATTTGTGGGCACATTAATGTTTGTCACTCATTTGGACTAATGGGAAATTAAAGCCAAGAACCCATACTTATTGACTACGTAAGTCTGATTTCTCAATTGTATTTGAGAATTTTTCTATAAAATTTGTTTGTCACTCATTTGGACCAATGGGAAATTAAAGCCAAGGATCCATACTTATTGACTACGTAAGTCTGATTTCTCAATTGTATTTGAGAATTTTTCTATAAAATTATAAAAATTAAAATTGTGTAAATTTTGATCAGCTCTACGGGAATTTGGCTATTTGTGGGCACATTAATGTTTGTCACTCATTTGGACTAATGGGAAATTAAAGCCAAGAACCCATACTTATTGACTACGTAAGTCTGATTTCTCAATTGTTTTTGAGAATTTTTCTATAAAATTTGTTTGTCACTCATTTGGACCAATGGGAAATTAAAGCCAAGGATCCATACTTATTGACTACTTAAGTCTGATTTCTCAATTGTATTTGAGAATTTTTCTATAAAATTATAAAAATTAAAATTGTGTTCATTTTGATCAGCTCTACGGGAATTTGGCTATTTGTGGGCACATTAATGTTTGTCACTCATTTGGACTAATGGGAAATTAAAGCCAAGAACCCATACTTATTGACTACGTAAGTCTGATATCTCAATTGTATTTGAGAATTTTTCTATAAAATTTGTTTGTCACTCATTTGGACCAATGGGAAATTAAAGCCAAGGATCCATACTTATTGACTACTTAAGTCTGATTTCTCAATTGTATTTGAGAATTTTTCTATAAAATTATAAAAATTAAAATTGTATAATTTTGATCAGCTCTACGGAAATTTGGCTATTTGTGGGCACATTAATGTTTGTCACTCATTTGGACCAATTGGAAATTAAAGCCAAGAACCCATACTTATTGACTACGTAAGTCTGATTTCTCAATTTTATTTGAGAATTTTTCTATAAAATTTGTTTGTCACTCATTTGGACCAATGGGAAATTAAAGCCAAGGATCCATACTTATTGACTACTTAAGTCTGATTTCTCAATTGTATTTGAGAATTTTTCTATAAAATTATTAAAATTAAAATTGTGTAAATTTTGATCAGCTCTACGGGAATTTGGCTATTTGTGGGCACATTAATGTTTGTCACTCATTTGGACTAATGGGAAATTAAAGCCAAGAACCCATACTTATTGACTACGTAAGTCTGATTTCTCAATTGTATTTGAGAATTTTTCTATAAAATTTGTTTGTCACTCATTTGGACCAATGGGAAATTAAAGCCAAGGATCCATACTTATTGACTACTTAAGTCTGATTTCTCAATTGTATTTGAGAATTTTTCTATAAAATTATAAAAATTAAAATTGTGTAAATTTTGATCAGCTCTACGGGAATTTGGCTATTTGTGGGCACATTAATGTTTGTCACTCATTTGGACTAATGGGAAATTAAAGCCAAGAACCCATACTTATTGACTACGTAAGTCTGATTTCTCAATTTTATTTGAGAATTTTTCTATAAAATTTGTTTGTCACTCATTTGGACCAATGGGAAATTAAAGCCAAGGATCCATACTTATTGACTACTTAAGTCTGATTTCTCAATTGTATTTGAGAATTTTTCTATAAAATTATAAAAATTAAAATTGTGTAAATTTTGATCAGCTCTACGGGAATTTGGCTATTTGTGGGCACATTAATGTTTGTCACTCATTTGGACTAATGGGAAATTAAAGCCAAGAACCCATAGTTATTGACTACGTAAGTCTGATTTCTCAATTGTATTTGAGAATTTTTCTATAAAATTTGTTTGTCACTCATTTGGACCAATGGGAAATTAAAGCCAAGGATCCATACTTATTGACTACTTAAGTCTGATTTCTCAATTGTATTTGAGAATTTTTCTATAAAATTATGAAAATTAAAATTGTGTAAATTTTGATCAGCTCTACGGGAATTTGGCTATTTGTGGGCACATTAATGTTTGTCACTCATTTGGACTAATGGGAAATTAAAGCCAAGAACCCATACTTATTGACTACGTAAGTCTGATTTCTCAATTGTATTTGAGAATTTTTCTATAAAATTATAAAAATTAAAATTGTGTAAATTTTGATCAGCTCTACGGGAATTTGGCTATTTGTGGGCACATTAATGTTTGTCACTCATTTGGACTAATGGGAAATTAAAGCCAAGAACCCATACTTATTGACTACGTAAGTCTGATTTCTCAATTGTATTTGAGAATTTTTCTATAAAATTTGTTTGTCACTCATTTGGACCAATGGGAAATTAAAGCCAAGGATCCATACTTATTGACTACTTAAGTCTGATTTCTCAATTGTATTTGAGAATTTTTCTATAAAATTTGTTTGTCACTCATTTGGACCAATGGGAAATTAAAGCCAAGAACCCATACTTATTGACTACTTAAGTCTGATTTCTCAATTGTATTTGAGAATTTTTCTATAAAATTTGTTTGTCACTCATTTGGACCAATGGGAAATTAAAGTCAAGGATCCATACTTATTGACTACTTAAGTCTGATTTCTCAATTGTATTTGAGAATTTTTCTATAAAATTTGTTTGTCACTCATTTGGACCAATGGGAAATTAAAGCCAAGAACCCATACTTATTGACTACTTAAGTCTGATTTCTCAATTGTATTTGAGAATTTTTCTATAAAATTATAAAAATTAAAATTGTGTAAATTTTGATCTGCTCTACGGGAATTTGGCTATTTGTGGGCACATTAATAATTGTCACTCATTTGGACTAATGGGAAATTAAAGCCAAGAACCCATACTTATTGAGTACTTAAGTCTGATTTCTCAATTGTATTTGAGAATTTTTCTATAAAATTTGTTTGTCACTCATTTGGACCAATGGGAAATTAAAGCCAAGAACCCATACTTATTGACTACTTAAGTCTGATTTCTCAATTGTATTTGAGAATTTTTCTATAAAATTTGTTTGTCACTCATTTGGACCAATCGGAAATTAAAGCCAAGAACCCATACTTATTGACTACTTAAGTCTGATTTCTCAATTGTATTTGAGAATTTTTCTATAAAATTATAAAAATTAAAATTGTGTAAATTTTGATCTGCTCTACGGGAATTTGGCTATTTGTGGGCACATTAATGTTTGTCACTCATTTGAACTAATGGGAAATTAAAGCCAAGAACCCATACTTATTGACTACTTAAGTCTGATTTCTCAATTGTATTTGAGAATTTTTCTATAAAATTTGTTTGTCACTCATTTGGACCAATGGGAAATTAAAGCCAAGGATCCATACTTATTGACTACTTAAGTCTGATTTCTCAATTGTATTTGAGAATTTTTCTATAAAATTATAAAAATTAAAATTGTGTAAATTTTGATCAGCTCTACGGGAATTTGGCTATTTGTGGGCACATTAATGTTTGTCACTCATTTGAACTAATGGGAAATTAAAGCCAAGAACCCATACTTATTGACTACGTAAGTCTGATTTCTCAATTGTATTTGAGAATTTTTCTATAAAATTTGTTTGTCACTCATTTGGACTAATGGGAAATTAAAGCCAAGAACCCATACTTATTGACTACGTTAGTCTGATTTCTCAATTGTATTTGAGAATTTTTCTATAAAATTATAAAAATTAAAATTGTGTAAATTTTGATCAGCTCTACGGGAATTTGGCTATTTGTGGGCACATTAATGTTTGTCACTCATTTGAACTAATGGGAAATTAAAGCCAAGAACCCATACTTATTGACTACGTAAGTCTGATTTCTCAATTGTATTTGAGAATTTTTCTATAAAATTTGTTTGTCACTCATTTGGAACAATGGGAAATTAAAGCCAAGGATCCATACTTATTGACTACTTAAGTCTGATTTCTCAATTGTATTTGAGAATTTTTCTATAAAATTATAAAAATTAAAATTGTGTAAATTTTGATCAGCTCTACGGGAATTTGGCTATTTGTGGGCACATTAATGTTTGTGACTCATTTGGACTAATGGGAAATTAAAGCCAAGAACCCATACTTATTGACTACGTAAGTCTGATTTCTCAATTGTATTTGAGAATTTTTCTATAAAATTTGTTTGTCACTCATTTGGACTAATGGGAAATTAAAGCCAAGAACCCATACTTATTGACTACGTTAGTCTGATTTCTCAATTGTATTTGAGAATTTTCTATAAAATTTTAAAAATTAAAATTGTGTAAATTTTGATCAGCTCTACGGGAATTTGGCTATTTGTGGGCACATTAATGTTTGTCACTCATTTGGACTAATAGGAAATTAAAGCCAAGAACCCATACTTATTGACTACGTTAGTCTGATTTCTCAATTGTATTTGAGAATTTTCTATAAAATTTTAAAAATTAAAATTGTGTAAATTTTGATCAGCTCTACGGGAATTTGGCTATTTGTGGGCACATTAATGTTTGTCACTCATTTGGACTAATGGGAAATTAAAGCCAAGAACCCATACTTATTGACTACGTAAGTCTGATTTCTCAATTGTATTTGAGAATTTTTCTATAAAATTTGTTTGTCACTCATTTGGACTAATGGGAAATTAAAGCCAAGAACCCATACTTATTGACTACGTTAGTCTGATTTCTCAATTGTATTTGAGAATTTTCTATAAAATTTGTTTGTCACTCATTTGGACCAATGGGAAATTAAAGCCAAGGATCCATACTTATTGACTACTTAAGTCTGATTTCTCAATTGTATTTGAGAATTTTTCTATAAAATTATAAAAATTAAACTTGTGTAAATTTTGATCAGCTCTACGGGAATTTGGCTATTTGTGGGCACATTAATGTTTGTCACTCATTTGGACCAATGGGAAATTAAAGCCAAGGATACATACTTATTGACTACTTAAGTCTGATTTCTCAATTGTATTTGAGAATTTTTCTATAAAATTTGTTTGTCACTCATTTGGACCAATGGGAAATTAAAGCCAAGAACCCATACTTATTGACTACTTAAGTCTGATTTCTCAATTGTATTTGAGAATTTTCTATAAAATTTGTTTGTCACTCATTTGGACCAATGGGAAATTAAAGCCAAGGGTCCATACTTATTGACTACTTAAGTCTGATTTCTCAATTGTATTTGAGAATTTTTCTATAAAATTATAAAAATTAAACTTGTGTAAATTTTGATCAGCTCTACGGGAATTTGGCTATTTGTGGGCACATTAATGTTTGTCACTCATTTGGACCAATGGGAAATTAAAGCCAAGGATACATACTTATTGACTACTTAAGTCTGATTTCTCAATTGTATTTGAGAATTTTTCTATAAAATTTGTTTGTCACTAATTTTGACCAATGGGAAATTAAAGCCAAGGGTCCATACATATAGACTACGTAAGTCTGATTTCTCAATTGTATTTGAGAATTTTTCTATAAAATTTGTTTGTCACTCATTTGGAACAATGGGAAATTAAAGCCAAGGATCCATACTTATTGACTACTTAAGTCTGATTTCTCAATTGTATTTGAGAATTTTTCTATAAAATTATAAAAATTAAAATTGTGTAAATTTTGATCAGCTCTACGGGAATTCGGCTATTTGTGGGCACATTAATATTTGTCACTCATTTGGACTAATGGAAAATTAAAGCCAAGAACCCATACTTTTTGACTACGTAAGTCTGATTTCTCAATTGTATTTGAGAATTTTTCTATAAAATTTGTTTGTCACTCATTTGGACTAATGGGAAATTAAAGCCAAGAACCCATACTTATTGACTACGTTAGTCTGATTTCTCAATTGTATTTGAGAATTTTCTATAAAATTTTAAAAATTAAAATTGTGTAAATTTTGATCAGCTCTACGGGAATTTGGCTATTTGTGGGCACATTAATGTTTGTCACTCATTTGGACTAATAGGAAATTAAAGCCAAGAACCCATACTTATTGACTACGTTAGTCTGATTTCTCAATTGTATTTGAGAATTTTCTATAAAATTTTAAAAATTAAAATTGTGTAAATTTTGATCAGCTCTACGGGAATTTGGCTATTTGTGGGCACATTAATGTTTGTCACTCATTTGGACTAATGGGAAATTAAAGCCAAGAACCCATACTTATTGACTACTTAAGTCTGATTTCTCAATTGTATTTGAGAATTTTTCTATAAAATTTGTTTGTCACTCATTTGGACTAATGGGAAATTAAAGCCAAGAACCCATACTTATTGACTACGTTAGTCTGATTTCTCAATTGTATTTGAGAATTTGCTATAAAATTTGTTTGTCACTCATTTGGACCAATGGGAAATTAAAGCCAAGGATCCATACTTATTGACTACTTAAGTCTGATTTCTCAATTGTATTTGAGAATTTTTCTATAAAATTATAAAAATTAAAATTGTGTAAATTTTGATCAGCTCTACGGGAATTTGGCTATTTGTGGGCACATTAATGTTTGTCACTCATTTGGACTAATAGGAAATTAAAGCCAAGGATCCATACTTATTGACTACTTAAGTCTGATTTCTCAATTGTATTTGAGAATTTTCTATAAAATTTGTTTGTCACTCATTTGGACCAATGGGAAATTAAAGCCAAGGGTCCATACTTATTGACTACTTAAGTCTGATTTCTCAATTGTATTTGAGAATTTTTCTATAAAATTATAAAAATTAAAATTGTGTAAATTTTGATCAGCTCTACGGGAATTTGGCTATTTGTGGGCACATTAATGTTTGTCACTCATTTGGACTAATAGGAAATTAAAGCCAAGGATCCATACTTATTGACTACTTAAGTCTGATTTCTCAATTGTATTTGAGAATTTTTCTATAAAATTTGTTTGTCACTCATTTGGACTAACGGGAAATTAAAGCCAAGAACCCATACTTATTGACTACGTTAGTCTGATTTCTCAATTGTATTTGAGAATTTTCTATAAAATTTGTTTGTCACTCATTTTGACCAATGGGAAATTAAAGCCAAGGATCCATACTTATTGACTACTTAAGTCTGATTTCTCAATTGTATTTGAGAATTTTTCTATAAAATTATAAAAATTAAACTTGTGTAAATTTTGATCAGCTCTACGGGAATTTGGCTATTTGTGGGCACATTAATGTTTGTCACTCATTTGGACCAATGGGAAATTAAAGCCAAGGATACATACTTATTGACTACTTAAGTCTGATTTCTCAATTGTATTTGAGAATTTTTCTATAAAATTTGTTTGTCACTCATTTGGACCAATGGGAAATTAAAGCCAAGAACCCATACTTATTGACTACTTAAGTCTGATTTCTCAATTGTATTTGAGAATTTTCTATAAAATTTGTTTGTCACTCATTTGGACCAATGGGAAATTAAAGCCAAGGATCCATACTTATTGACTACTTAAGTCTGATTTCTCAATTGTATTTGAGAATTTTTCTATAAAATTATAAAAATTAAACTTGTGTAAATTTTGATCAGCTCTACGGGAATTTGGCTATTTGTGGGCACAATAATGTTTGTCACTCATTTGGACCAATGGGAAATTAAAGCCAAGGATACATACTTATTGACTACTTAAGTCTGATTTCTCAATTGTATTTGAGAATTTTTCTATAAAATTTGTTTGTCACTAATTTTGACCAATGGGAAATTAAAGCCAAGGGTCCATACTTATTGACTACTTAAGTCTGATTTCTCAATTGTATTTGAGAATTTTTCTATAATATTTGTTTGTCACTCATTTGGAACAATGGGAAATTAAAGCCAAGGATCCATACTTATTGACTACTTAAGTCTGATTTCTCAATTGTATTTGAGAATTTTTCTATAAAATTATAAAAATTAAAATTGTGTAAATTTTGATCAGCTCTACGGGAATTCGGCTATTTGTGGGCACATTAATATTTGTCACTCATTTGGACTAATGGAAAATTAAAGCCAAGAACCCATACTTTTTGACTACGTAAGTCTGATTTCTCAATTGTATTTGAGAATTTTTCTATAAAATTATAAAAATTAAACTTGTGTAAATTTTGATCAGCTCTACGGGAATTTGGCTATTTGTGGGCACAATAATGTTTGTCACTCATTTGGACCAATGGGAAATTAAAGCCAAGGATACATACTTATTGACTACTTAAGTCTGATTTCTCAATTGTATTTGAGAATTTTTCTATAAAATTTGTTTGTCACTAATTTTGACCAATGGGAAATTAAAGCCAAGGGTCCATACTTATTGACTACTTAAGTCTGATTTCTCAATTGTATTTGAGAATTTTTCTATAATATTTGTTTGTCACTCATTTGGAACAATGGGAAATTAAAGCCAAGGATCCATACTTATTGACTACTTAAGTCTGATTTCTCAATTGTATTTGAGAATTTTTCTATAAAATTATAAAAATTAAAATTGTGTAAATTTTGATCAGCTCTACGGGAATTCGGCTATTTGTGGGCACATTAATATTTGTCACTCATTTGGACCAATGGGAAATTAAAGCCAAGGATACATACTTATTGACTACTTAAGTCTGATTTCTCAATTGTATTTGAGAATTTTTCTATAAAATTTGTTTGTCACTAATTTTGACCAATGGGAAATTAAAGCCAAGAACCCATACTTTTTGACTACGTAAGTCTGATTTCTCAATTGTATTTGAGAATTTTTCTATAAAATTTGTTTGTCACTAATTTTGACCAATGGAAAATTAAAGCCAAGAACCCATACTTATTGACTACGTAAGTCTGATTTCTCAATTGTATTTGAGAATTTTTCTATAATATTTGTTTGTCACTCATTTGGAACAATGGGAAATTAAAGCCAAGGATCCATACTTATTGACTACTTAAGTCTGATTTCTCAATTGTATTTGAGAATTTTTCTATAAAATTATAAAAATTAAAATTGTGTAAATTTTGATCAGCTCTACGGGAATTCGGCTATTTGTGGGCACATTAATATTTGTCACTCATTTGGACTAATGGAAAATTAAAGCCAAGAACCCATACTTTTTGACTACGTAAGTCTGATTTCTCAATTGTATTTGAGAATTTTTCTATAAAATTTGTTTGTCACTCATTTGGACTAATGGGAAATTAAAGCCAAGAACCCATACTTATTGACTACGTTAGTCTGATTTCTCAATTGTATTTGAGAATTTTCTATAAAATTTTAAAAATTAAAATTGTGTAAATTTTGATCAGCTCTACGGGAATTTGGCTATTTGTGGGCACATTAATGTTTGTCACTCATTTGGACTAATGGGAAATTAAAGCCAAGAACCCATACTTATTGACTACGTTAGTCTGATTTCTCAATTGTATTTGAGAATTTTCTATAAAATTTTAAAAAATAAAATTGTGTAAATTTTGATCAGCTCTACGGGAATTTGGCTATTTGTGGGCACATTAATGTTTGTCACTCATTTGGACTAATGGGAAATTAAAGCCAAGAACCCATACTTATTGACTACTTAAGTCTGATTTCTCAATTGTATTTGAGAATTTTCTATAAAATTTGTTTGTCACTCATTTGGACCAATGGGAAATTAAAGCCAAGGATCCATACTTATTGACTACTTAAGTCTGATTTCTCAATTGTATTTGAGAATTTTTCTATAAAATTATAAAAATTAAAATTGTGTAAATTTTGATCAGCTCTACGGGAATTCGGCTATTTGTGGGCACATTAATATTTGTCACTCATTTGGACTAATGGAAAATTAAAGCCAAGAACCCATACTTTTTGACTACGTAAGTCTGATTTCTCAATTGTATTTGAGAATTTTTCTATAAAATTTGTTTGTCACTCATTTGGACTAATGGGAAATTAAAGCCAAGAACCCATACTTATTGACTACGTTAGTCTGATTTCTCAATTGTATTTGAGAATTTTCTATAAAATTTTAAAAATTAAAATTGTGTAAATTTTGATCAGCTCTACGGGAATTTGGCTATTTGTGGGCACATTAATGTTTGTCACTCATTTGGACTAATGGGAAATTAAAGCCAAGAACCCATACTTATTGACTACGTTAGTCTGATTTCTCAATTGTATTTGAGAATTTTCTATAAAATTTTAAAAAATAAAATTGTGTAAATTTTGATCAGCTCTACGGGAATTTGGCTATTTGTGGGCACATTAATGTTTGTCACTCATTTGGACTAATGGGAAATTAAAGCCAAGAACCC
Source organism: Lypha dubia (assembly GCA_947311025.1). Lineage (NCBI taxonomy): Eukaryota > Metazoa > Arthropoda > Insecta > Diptera > Tachinidae > Lypha > Lypha dubia. The sequence continues at coordinate 1,994,807 of OX371262.1, read as the reverse complement.
ATACTTATTGACTACTTAAGTCTGATTTCTCAATTGTATTTGAGAATTTTCTATAAAATTTGTTTGTCACTCATTTGGACCAATGGGAAATTAAAGCCAAGGGTCCATACTTATTGACTACTTAAGTCTGATTTCTCAATTGTATTTGAGAATTTTTCTATAAAATTATAAAAATTAAAATTGTGTAAATTTTGATCAGCTCTACGGGAATTTGGCTATTTGTGGGCACATTAATGTTTGTCACTCATTTGGACTAATAGGAAATTAAAGCCAAGGATCCATACTTATTGACTACTTAAGTCTGATTTCTCAATTGTATTTGAGAATTTTTCTATAAAATTTGTTTGTCACTCATTTGGACTAATGGGAAATTAAAGCCAAGAACCCATACTTATTGACTACGTTAGTCTGATTTCTCAATTGTATTTGAGAATTTTCTATAAAATTTGTTTGTCACTCATTTGGACCAATGGGAAATTAAAGCCAAGGATCCATACTTATTGACTACTTAAGTCTGATTTCTCAATTGTATTTGAGAATTTTTCTATAAAATTATAAAAATTAAACTTGTGTAAATTTTGATCAGCTCTACGGGAATTTGGCTATTTGTGGGCACATTAATGTTTGTCACTCATTTGGACCAATGGGAAATTAAAGCCAAGGATACATACTTATTGACTACTTAAGTCTGATTTCTCAATTGTATTTGAGAATTTTTCTATAAAATTTGTTTGTCACTCATTTGGACCAATGGGAAATTAAAGCCAAGAACCCATACTTATTGACTACTTAAGTCTGATTTCTCAATTGTATTTGAGAATTTTTCTATAAAATTATAAAAATTAAAATTGTGTAAATTTTGATCTGCTCTACGGGAATTTGGCTATTTGTGGGCACATTAATGTTTGTCACTCATTTGGACTAATCGGAAATTAAAGGCAAGGATCCATACTTATTGACTACTTAAGTCTGATTTCTCAATTGTATTTGAGAATTTTTCTATAAAATTTGTTTGTCACTCATTTGGACCAATGGGAAATTAAAGCCAAGGATCCATACTTATTGACTACTTAAGTCTGATTTCTCAATTGTATTTGAGAATTTTTCTATAAAATTTGTTTGTCACTCATTTGGACCAATGGGAAATTAAAGCCAAGGATCCATACTTATTGACTACTTAAGTCTGATTTCTCAATTGTATTTGAGAATTTTTCTATAAAATTTGTTTGTCACTCATTTGGACCAATGGGAAATTAAAGCCAAGAACACATACTTATTGACTACTTAAGTCTGATTTCTCAATTGTATTTGAGAATTTTTCTATAAAATTTGTTTGTCACTCATTTGGACCAATGGGAAATTAAAGCCAAGGATCCATACTTATTGACTACTTAAGTCTGATTTCTCAATTGTATTTGAGAATTTTTCTATAAAATTATAAAAATTAAAATTGTGTAAATTTTGATCTGCTCTACGGGAATTTGGCTATTTGTTGGCACATTAATGTTTGTCACTCATTTGGACTAATGGGAAATTAAAGCCAAGGATACATACTTATTGACTACTTAAGTCTGATTTCTCAATTGTATTTGAGAATTTTTCTATAAAATTTGTTTGTCACTCATTTGGACCAATGGGAAATTAAAGCCAAGAACCCATACTTATTGACTACTTAAGTCTGATTTCTCAATTGTATTTGAGAATTTTTCTATAAAATTATAAAAATTAAAATTGTGTAAATTTTGATCAGCTCTACGGGAATTTGGCTATTTGTGGGCACATTAATGTTTGTCACTCATTTGGACTAATGGGAAATTTAAGCCAAGAACCCATACTTATTGACTACGTAAGTCTGATTTCTCAATTGTATTTGAGAATTTTTCTATAAAATTTGTTTGTCACTCATTTGGACCAATGGGAAATTAAAGCCAAGGATCCATACTTTTTGACTACTTAAGTCTGATTTCTCAATTGTATTTGAGAATTTTTCTATAAAATTATAAAAATTAAAATTGTGTTAATTTTGATCAGCTCTACGGGAATTTGGCTATTTGTGGGCACATTAATGTTTGTCACTCATTTGGACTAATGGGAAATTAAAGCCAAGAACCCATACTTATTGACTACTTAAGTCTGATTTCTCAATTGTATTTGAGAATTTTTCTATAAAATTTGTTTGTCACTCATTTGGACCAATGGGAAATTAAAGCCAAGAACCCATACTTTTTGACTACTTAAGTCTGATTTCTCAATTGTATTTGAGAATTTTTCTATAAAATTATAAAAATTAAAATTGTGTTAATTTTGATCAGCTCTACGGGAATTTGGCTATTTGTGGGCACATTAATGTTTGTCACTCATTTGGACTAATGGGAAATTAAAGCCAAGAACCCATACTTATTGACTACTTAAGTCTGATTTCTCAATTGTATTTGAGAATTTTTCTATAAAATTTGTTTGTCACTCATTTGGACCAATGGGAAATTAAAGCCAAGAACCCATACTTTTTGACTACTTAAGTCTGATTTCTCAATTGTATTTGAGAATTTTTCTATAAAATTATAAAAATTAAAATTGTGTTAATTTTGATCAGCTCTACGGGAATTTGGCTATTTGTGGGCACATTAATGTTTGTCACTCATTTGGACTAATGGGAAATTAAAGCCAAGAACCCATACTTATTGACTACTTAAGTCTGATTTCTCAATTGTATTTGAGAATTTTTCTATAAAATTTGTTTGTCACTCATTTGGACCAATGGGAAATTAAAGCCAAGGATCCATACTTATTGACTACTTAAGTCTGATTTCTAATTTGTATTTGACAATTTTTCTATAAAATTATAAAAATTAAAATTGTGTTAATTTTGATCAGCTCTACGGGAATTTGGCTATTTGTGGGCACATTAATGTTTGTCACTCATTTGGACTAATGGGAAATTAAAGCCAAGAACCCATACTTATTGACTACTTAAGTCTGATTTCTCAATTGTATTTGAGAATTTTTCTATAAAATTTGTTTGTCACTCATTTGGACCAATGGGAAATTAAAGCCAAGAACCCATACTTTTTGACTACTTAAGTCTGATTTCTCAATTGTATTTGAGAATTTTTCTATAAAATTATAAAAATTAAAATTGTGTTAATTTTGATCAGCTCTACGGGAATTTGGCTATTTGTGGGCACATTAATGTTTGTCACTCATTTGGACTAATGGGAAATTAAAGCCAAGAACCCATACTTATTGACTACTTAAGTCTGATTTCTCAATTGTATTTGAGAATTTTTCTATAAAATTTGTTTGTCACTCATTTGGACCAATGGGAAATTAAAGCCAAGAACCCATACTTTTTGACTACTTAAGTCTGATTTCTAATTTGTATTTGACAATTTTTCTATAAAATTATAAAAATTAAAATTGTGTTAATTTTGATAAGCTCTACGGGAATTTGGCTATTTGTGGGCACATTAATGTTTGTCACTCATTTGGACTAATGGGAAATTAAAGCCAAGAACCCATACTTATTGACTACGTAAGTCTGATTTCTCAATTTTATTTGAGAATTTTTCTATAAAATTTGTTTGTCACTCATTTGGACCAATGGGAAATTAAAGCCAAGGATCCATACTTATTGACTACTTAAGTCTGATTTCTCAATTGTATTTGAGAATTTTTCTATAAAATTATAAAAATTAAACTTGTGTAAATTTTGATCAGCTCTACGGGAATTTGGCTATTTGTGGGCACATTAATGTTTGTCACTCATTTGGACCAATGGGAAATTAAAGCCAAGGATACATACTTATTGACTACTTAAGTCTGATTTCTCAATTGTATTTGAGAATTTTTCTATAAAATTTGTTTGTCACTCATTTGGACCAATGGGAAATTAAAGCCAAGAACCCATACTTTTTGACTACTTAAGTCTGATTTCTCAATTGTATTTGAGAATTTTTCTATAAAATTATAAAAATTAAAATTGTGTAAATTTTGATCTGCTCTACGGGAATTTGGCTATTTGTGGGCACATTAATGTTTGTCACTCATTTGGACTAATGGGAAATTAAAGCCAAGGATCCATACTTATTGACTACTTAAGTCTGATTTCTCAATTGTATTTGAGAATTTTTCTATAAAATTTGTTTGTCACTCATTTGGACCAATGGGAAATTAAAGCCAAGGATCCATACTTATTGACTACTTAAGTCTGATTTCTCAATTGTATTTGAGAATTTTTCTATAAAATTATAAAAATTAAAATTGTGTAAATTTTGATCTGCTCTACGGGAATTTGGCTATTTGTGGGCACATTAATGTTTGTCACTCATTTGGACTAATGGGAAATTAAAGCCAAGAACCCATACTTATTGACTACTTAAGTCTGATTTCTCAATTGTATTTGAGAATTTTTCTATAAAATTTGTTTGTCACTCATTTGGACCAATGGGAAATTAAAGCCAAGAACCCATACTTATTGACTACGTAAGTCTGATTTCTCAATTTTATTTGAGAATTTTTCTATAAAATTTGTTTGTCACTCATTTGGACCAATGGGAAATTAAAGCCAAGGATCCATACTTATTGACTACTTAAGTCTGATTTCTCAATGTATTTGAGAATTTTTCTATAAAATTATAAAAATTAAACTTGTGTAAATTTTGATCAGCTCTACGGGAATTTGGCTATTTGTGGGCACATTAATGTTTGTCACTCATTTGGACCAATGGGAAATTAAAGCCAAGGATACATACTTATTGACTACTTAAGTCTGATTTCTCAATTGTATTTGAGAATTTTTCTATAAAATTTGTTTGTCACTCATTTGGACCAATGGGAAATTAAAGCCAAGAACCCATACTTATTGACTACTTAAGTCTGATTTCTCAATTGTATTTGAGAATTTTTCTATAAAATTATAAAAATTAAAATTGTGTAAATTTTGATCAGCTCTACGGGAATTTGGCTATTTGTGGGCACATTAATGTTTGTCACTCATTTGGACTAATGGGAAATTTAAGCCAAGAACCCATACTTATTGACTACGTAAGTCTGATTTCTCAATTGTATTTGAGAATTTTTCTATAAAATTTGTTTGTCACTCATTTGGACCAATGGGAAATTAAAGCCAAGGATCCATACTTATTGACTACTTAAGTCTGATTTCTCAATTGTATTTGACAATTTTTCTATAAAATTATAAAAATTAAAATTGTGTTAATTTTGATCAGCTCTACGGGAATTTGGCTATTTGTGGGCACATTAATGTTTGTCACTCATTTGGACTAATGGGAAATTAAAGCCAAGAACCCATACTTATTGACTACTTAAGTCTGATTTCTCAATTGTATTTGAGAATTTTTCTATAAAATTTGTTTGTCACTCATTTGGACCAATGGGAAATTAAAGCCAAGAACCCATACTTATTGACTACGTAAGTCTGATTTCTCAATTTTATTTGAGAATTTTTCTATAAAATTTGTTTGTCACTCATTTGGACCAATGGGAAATTAAAGCCAAGGATCCATACTTATTGACTACTTAAGTCTGATTTCTCAATGTATTTGAGAATTTTTCTATAAAATTATAAAAATTAAACTTGTGTAAATTTTGATCAGCTCTACGGGAATTTGGCTATTTGTGGGCACATTAATGTTTGTCACTCATTTGGACCAATGGGAAATTAAAGCCAAGGATACATACTTATTGACTACTTAAGTCTGATTTCTCAATTGTATTTGAGAATTTTTCTATAAAATTTGTTTGTCACTCATTTGGACCAATGGGAAATTAAAGCCAAGAACCCATACTTATTGACTACTTAAGTCTGATTTCTCAATTGTATTTGAGAATTTTTCTATAAAATTATAAAAATTAAAATTGTGTAAATTTTGATCAGCTCTACGGGAATTTGGCTATTTGTGGGCACATTAATGTTTGTCACTCATTTGGACTAATGGGAAATTTAAGCCAAGAACCCATACTTATTGACTACGTAAGTCTGATTTCTCAATTGTATTTGAGAATTTTTCTATAAAATTTGTTTGTCACTCATTTGGACCAATGGGAAATTAAAGCCAAGGATCCATACTTATTGACTACTTAAGTCTGATTTCTCAATTGTATTTGACAATTTTTCTATAAAATTATAAAAATTAAATTTGTGTTAATTTTGATCAGCTCTACGGGAATTTGGCTATTTGTGGGCACATTAATGTTTGTCACTCATTTGGACTAATGGGAAATTAAAGCCAAGAACCCATACTTATTGACTACTTAAGTCTGATTTCTCAATTGTATTTGAGAATTTTTCTATAAAATTTGTTTGTCACTCATTTGGACCAATGGGAAATTAAAGCCAAGAACCCATACTTATTGACTACGTAAGTCTGATTTCTCAATTTTATTTGAGAATTTTTCTATAAAATTTGTTTGTCACTCATTTGGACCAATGGGAAATTAAAGCCAAGGATCCATACTTATTGACTACTTAAGTCTGATTTCTCAATTGTATTTGAGAATTTTTCTATAAAATTATAAAAATTAAACTTGTGTAAATTTTGATCAGCTCTACGGGAATTTGGCTATTTGTGGGCACATTAATGTTTGTCACTCATTTGGACCAATGGGAAATTAAAGCCAAGGATACATACTTATTGACTACTTAAGTCTGATTTCTCAATTGTATTTGAGAATTTTTCTATAAAATTTGTTTGCCACTCATTTGGACCAATGGGAAATTAAAGCCAAGAACCCATACTTATTGACTACTTAAGTCTGATTTCTCAATTGTATTTGAGAATTTTTCTATAAAATTATAAAAATTAAAATTGTGTAAATTTTGATCTGCTCTACGGGAATTTGGCTATTTGTGGGCACATTAATGTTTGTCACTCATTTGGACTAATGGGAAATTAAAGCCAAGAACCCATACTTATTGACTACTTAAGTCTGATTTCTCAATTGTATTTGAGAATTTTTCTATAAAATTATAAAAATTAAAATTGTGTAAATTTTGATCTGCTCTACGGGAATTTGGCTATTTGTGGGCACATTAATGTTTGTCACTCATTTGGACTAATGGGAAATTAAAGCCAAGGATCCATACTTATTGACTACTTAAGTCTGATTTCTCAATTGTATTTGAGAATTTTTCTATAAAATTTGTTTGTCACTCATTTGGACCAATGGGAAATTAAAGCCAAGAACCCATACTTATTGACTACTTAAGTCTGATTTCTCAATTGTATTTGAGAATTTTTCTATAAAATTATAAAAATTAAAATTGTGTAAATTTTGATCAGCTCTACGGGAATTTGGCTATTTGTGGGCACATTAATGTTTGTCACTCATTTGGACTAATGGGAAATTTAAGCCAAGAACCCATACTTATTGACTACGTAAGTCTGATTTCTCAATTGTATTTGAGAATTTTTCTATAAAATTTGTTTGTCACTCATTTGGACCAATGGGAAATTAAAGCCAAGGATCCATACTTATTGACTACTTAAGTCTGATTTCTCAATTGTATTTGACAATTTTTCTATAAAATTATAAAAATTAAAATTGTGTTAATTTTGATCAGCTCTACGGGAATTTGGCTATTTGTGGGCACATTAATGTTTGTCACTCATTTGGACTAATGGGAAATTAAAGCCAAGAACCCATACTTATTGACTACTTAAGTCTGATTTCTCAATTGTATTTGAGAATTTTTCTATAAAATTTGTTTGTCACTCATTTGGACCAATGGGAAATTTAAGCCAAGAACCCATACTTATTGACTACGTAAGTCTGATTTCTCAATTTTATTTGAGAATTTTTCTATAAAATTTGTTTGTCACTCATTTGGACCAATGGGAAATTTAAGCCAAGAACCCATACTTATTGACTACGTAAGTCTGATTTCTCAATTGTATTTGAGAATTTTTCTATAAAATTATAAAAATTAAAATTGTGTAAATTTTGATCAGCTCTACGGGAATTTGGCTATTTGTGGGCACATTAATGTTTGTCACTCATTTGGACCAATGGGAAATTAAAGCCAAGAACCCATACTTATTGACTACGTAAGTCTGATTTCTCAATTTTATTTGAGAATTTTTCTATAAAATTTGTTTGTCACTCATTTGGACCAATGGGAAATTAAAGCCAAGAACCCATACTTATTGACTACTTAAGTCTGATTTCTCAATTGTATTTGAGAATTTTTCTATAAAATTTGTTTGTCACTCATTTGGACCAATGGGAAATTAAAGCCAAGAACCCATACTTATTGACTACGTAAGTCTGATTTCTCAATTTTATTTGAGAATTTTTCTATAAAATTTGTTTGTCACTCATTTGGACCAATGGGAAATTAAAGCCAAGGATCCATACTTATTGACTACTTAAGTCTGATTTCTCAATTGTATTTGAGAATTTTTCTTTAAAATTTGTTTGTCACTCATTTGGACCAATGGGAAATTAAAGCCAAGAACCCATACTTATTGACTACGTAAGTCTGATTTCTCAATTTTATTTGAGAATTTTTCTATAAAATTTGTTTGTCACTCATTTGGACCAATGGGAAATTAAAGCCAAGGATCCATACTTATTGACTACTTAAGTCTGATTTCTCAATGTATTTGAGAATTTTTCTATAAAATTATAAAAATTAAACTTGTGTAAATTTTGATCAGCTCTACGGGAATTTGGCTATTTGTGGGCACATTAATGTTTGTCACTCATTTGGACCAATGGGAAATTAAAGCCAAGGATACATACTTATTGACTACTTAAGTCTGATTTCTCAATTGTATTTGAGAATTTTTCTATAAAATTTGTTTGTCACTCATTTGGACCAATGGGAAATTAAAGCCAAGAACCCATACTTATTGACTACTTAAGTCTGATTTCTCAATTGTATTTGAGAATTTTTCTATAAAATTATAAAAATTAAAATTGTGTAAATTTTGATCAGCTCTACGGGAATTTGGCTATTTGTGGGCACATTAATGTTTGTCACTCATTTGGACTAATGGGAAATTTAAGCCAAGAACCCATACTTATTGACTACGTAAGTCTGATTTCTCAATTGTATTTGAGAATTTTTCTATAAAATTTGTTTGTCACTCATTTGGACCAATGGGAAATTAAAGCCAAGGATCCATACTTATTGACTACTTAAGTCTGATTTCTCAATTGTATTTGACAATTTTTCTATAAAATTTGTTTGTCACTCATTTGGACCAATGGGAAATTAAAGCCAAGAACCCATACTTATTGACTACGTAAGTCTGATTTCTCAATTTTATTTGAGAATTTTTCTATAAAATTTGTTTGTCACTCATTTGGACCAATGGGAAATTAAAGCCAAGGATCCATACTTATTGACTACTTAAGTCTGATTTCTCAATGTATTTGAGAATTTTTCTATAAAATTATAAAAATTAAACTTGTGTAAATTTTGATCAGCTCTACGGGAATTTGGCTATTTGTGGGCACATTAATGTTTGTCACTCATTTGGACCAATGGGAAATTAAAGCCAAGGATACATACTTATTGACTACTTAAGTCTGATTTCTCAATTGTATTTGAGAATTTTTCTATAAAATTTGTTTGTCACTCATTTGGACCAATGGGAAATTAAAGCCAAGAACCCATACTTATTGACTACTTAAGTCTGATTTCTCAATTGTATTTGAGAATTTTTCTATAAAATTATAAAAATTAAAATTGTGTAAATTTTGATCAGCTCTACGGGAATTTGGCTATTTGTGGGCACATTAATGTTTGTCACTCATTTGGACTAATGGGAAATTTAAGCCAAGAACCCATACTTATTGACTACGTAAGTCTGATTTCTCAATTGTATTTGAGAATTTTTCTATAAAATTTGTTTGTCACTCATTTGGACCAATGGGAAATTAAAGCCAAGGATCCATACTTATTGACTACTTAAGTCTGATTTCTCAATTGTATTTGACAATTTTTCTATAAAATTATAAAAATTAAAATTGTGTTAATTTTGATCAGCTCTACGGGAATTTGGCTATTTGTGGGCACATTAATGTTTGTCACTCATTTGGACCAATGGGAAATTAAAGCCAAGAACCCATACTTATTGACTACTTAAGTCTGATTTCTCAATTGTATTTGAGAATTTTTCTATAAAATTTGTTTGTCACTCATTTGGACCAATGGGAAATTAAAGCCAAGAACCCATACTTATTGACTACTTAAGTCTGATTTCTCAATTTTATTTGAGAATTTTTCTATAAAATTTGTTTGTCACTCATTTGGACCAATGGGAAATTAAAGCCAAGGATCCATACTTATTGACTACTTAAGTCTGATTTCTCAATTGTATTTGAGAATTTTTCTATAAAATTTGTTTGTCACTCATTTGGACCAATGGGAAATTAAAGCCAAGAACCCATACTTATTGACTACTTAAGTCTGATTTCTCAATTTTATTTGAGAATTTTTCTATAAAATTTGTTTGTCACTCATTTGGACCAATGGGAAATTAAAGCCAAGGATCCATACTTATTGACTACTTAAGTCTGATTTCTCAATTGTATTTGAGAATTTTTCTATAAAATTATAAAAATTAAACTTGTGTAAATTTTGATCAGCTCTACGGGAATTTGGCTATTTGTGGGCACATTAATGTTTGTCACTCATTTGGACCAATGGGAAATTAAAGCCAAGGATACATACTTATTGACTACTTAAGTCTGATTTCTCAATTGTATTTGAGAATTTTTCTATAAAATTTGTTTGTCACTCATTTGGACCAATGGGAAATTAAAGCCAAGAACCCATACTTATTGACTACTTAAGTCTGATTTCTCAATTGTATTTGAGAATTTTTCTATAAAATTATAAAAATTAAAATTGTGTAAATTTTGATCTGCTCTACGGGAATTTGGCTATTTGTAAGCACATTAATGTTTGTCACTCATTTGGACTAATGGGAAATTAAAGCCAAGAACCCATACTTATTGACTACGTAAGTCTGATTTCTCAATTGTATTTGAGAATTTTTCTATAAAATTTGTTTGTCACTCATTTGGACCAATGGGAAATTAAAGCCAAGGATCCATACTTATTAAGTCTGATTTCTCAATTGTATTTGAGAATTTTTCTATAAAATTATAAAAATTAAAATAGTGTAAATTTTGATCAGCTCTACGGGAATTTGGCTATTTGTGGGCACATTAATGTTTGTCACTCATTTGGACTAATGGGAAATTAAAGCCAAGAACCCATACTTATTGACTACGTAAGTCTGATTTCTCAATTGTATTTGAGAATTTTTCTATAAAATTTGTTTGTCACTCATTTGGACCAATGGGAAATTAAAGCCAAGGATCCATACTTATTGACTACTTAAGTCTGATTTCTCAATTGTATTTGAGAATTTTTCTATAAAAATATAAAAATTAAAATAGTGTAAATTTTGATCAGCTCTACGGGAATTTGGCTATTTGTGGGCACATTAATGTTTGTCACTCATTTGGACTAATGGGAAATTAAAGCCAAGAACCCATACTTATTGACTACGTAAGTCTGATTTCTCAATTGTATTTGAGAATTTTTCTATAAAATTTGTTTGTCACTCATTTGGACCAATGGGAAATTAAAGCCAAGGATCCATACTTATTGACTACTTAAGTCTGATTTCTCAATTGTATTTGAGAATTTTTCTATAAAATTTGTTTGTCACTCATTTGGACTAATGGGAAATTAAAGCCAAGAACCCATACTTATTGACTACTTAAGTCTGATTTCTCAATTGTATTTGAGAATTTTTCTATAAAATTATAAAAATTAAAATTGTGTAAATTTTGATCTGCTCTACGGGAATTTGGCTATTTGTGGGCACATTAATGTTTGTCACTCATTTGGACTAATGGGAAATTAAAGCCAAGAACCCATACTTATTGACTACTTAAGTCTGATTTCTCAATTGTATTTGAGAATTTTTCTATAAAATTATAAAAATTAAAATTGTGTAAATTTTGATCTGCTCTACGGGAATTTGGCTATTTGTGGGCACATTAATGTTTGTCACTCATTTGGACTAATGGGAAATTAAAGCCAAGGATCCATACTTATTGACTACTTAAGTCTGATTTCTCAATTGTATTTGAGAATTTTTCTATAAAATTTGTTTGTCACTCATTTGGACCAATGGGAAATTAAAGCCAAGGATCCATACTTATTGACTACTTAAGTCTGATTTCTCAATTGTATTTGAGAATTTTTCTATAAAATTTGTTTGTCACTCATTTGGACCAATGGGAAATTAAAGCCAAGAACCCATACTTATTGACTACTTAAGTCTGATTTCTCAATTCTATTTGAGAATTTTTCTATAAAATTTGTTTGTCACTCATTTGGACCAATGGGAAATTAAAGCCAAGGATCCATACTTATTGACTACTTAAGTCTGATTTCTCAATTGTATTTGAGAATTTTTCTATAAAATTTGTTTGTCACTCATTTGGACCAATGGGAAATTAAAGCCAAGGATCCATACTTATTGACTACTTAAGTCTGATTTCTCAATTGTATTTGAGAATTTTTCTATAAAATTTGTTTGTCACTCATTTGGACCAATGGGAAATTAAAGCCAAGGATCCATACTTATTGACTACTTAAGTCTGATTTCTCAATTGTATTTGAGAATTTTTCTATAAAATTATAAAAAGTAAAATTGTGTAAATTTTGATCAGCTCTACGGGATTTTGGCTATTTGTGGGCACATTAATGTTTGTCACTCATTTGGACTAATGGGAAATTAAAGCCAAGAACCCATACTTATTGACTACTTAAGTCTGATTTCTCAATTGTATTTGAGAATTTTTCTATAAAATTTGTTTGTCACTCATTTGGACCAATGGGAAATTAAAGCCAAGGATCCATACTCATTGACTACTTAAGTCTGATTTCTCAATTGTATTTGAGAATTTTTCTATAAAATTTGTTTGTCACTCATTTGGACCAATGGGAAATTAAAGCCAAGAACCCATACTTATTGACTACGTAAGTCTGATTTCTCAATTGTATTTGAGAATTTTTCTATAAAACTTATTTGTCACTCATTTGGACCAATGGGAAATTAAAGCCAAGGATCCATACTTATTGACTACTTAAGTCTGATTTCTCAATTGTATTTGAGAATTTTTCTATAAAATTTGTTTGTCACTCATTTGGACCAATGGGAAATTAAAGCCAAGAACCCATACTTATTGACTACTTAAGTCTGATTTCTCAATTGTATTTGAGAATTTTTCTATAAAATTATAAAAATTAAAATTGTGTAAATTTTGATCTGCTCTACGGGAATTTGGCTATTTGTGGGCACATTAATGTTTGTCACTCATTTGGACTAATGGGAAATTAAAGCCAAGGATCCATACTTATTGACTACTTAAGTCTGATTTCTCAATTGTATTTGAGAATTTTTCTATAAAATTATAAAAATTAAAATTGTGTAAATTTTGATCAGCTCTACGGGAATTTGGCTATTTGTGGGCACATTAATGTTTGTCACTCATTTGGACTAATGGGAAATTAAAGCCAAGAACCCATACTTATTGACTACGTAAGTCTGATTTCTCAATTGTATTTGAGAATTTTTCTATAAAATTTGTTTGTCACTCATTTGGACCAATGGGAAATTAAAGCCAAGGATCCATACTTATTGACTACTTAAGTGTGATTTCTCAATTGTATTTGAGAATTTTTCTATAAAATTATAAAAATTACAATTGTGTAAATTTTGATCAGCTCTACGGGAATTTGGCTATTTGTGGGCCCATTAATGTTTGTCACTCATTTGGACTAATGGGAAATTAAGGCCAAGAACCCATACTTATTGACTACTTAAGTCTGATTTCTCAATTGTATTTGAGAATTTTTCTATAAAATTATAAAAATTAAAATTGTGTAAATTTTGATCAGCTCTACGGGAATTTGGCTATTTGTGGGCACATTAATGTCTGTCACTCATTTGGACTAATGGGAAATTAAAGCCAAGAACCCATACTTATTGACTACGTAAGTCTGATTTCTCAATTGTATTTGAGAATTTTTCTATAAAATTTGTTTGTCACTCATTTGGACCAATGGGAAATTAAAGCCAAGGATCCATACTTATTAAGTCTGATTTCTCAATTGTATTTGAGAATTTTTCTATAAAATTATAAAAATTAAAATAGTGTAAATTTTGATCAGCTCTACGGGAATTTGGCTATTTGTGGGCACATTAATGTTTGTCACTCATTTGGACTAATGGGAAATTAAAGCCAAGAACCCATACTTATTGACTACGTAAGTCTGATTTCTCAATTGTATTTGAGAATTTTTCTATAAAATTTGTTTGTCACTCATTTGGACCAATGGGAAATTAAAGCCAAGGATCCATACTTATTGACTACTTAAGTCTGATTTCTCAATTGTATTTGAGAATTTTTCTATAAAATTATAAAAATTAAAATTGTGTAAATTTTGATCAGCTCTACGGGAATTTGGCTATTTGTGGGCACATTAATGTTTGTCACTCATTTGGACTAATGGGAAATTAAAGCCAAGAACCCATACTTATTGACTACTTAAGTCTGATTTCTCAATTGTATTTGAGAATTTTTCTATAAAATTTGTTTGTCACTCATTTGGACCAATGGGAAATTAAAGCCAAGGATCCATACTTATTGACTACTTAAGTCTGATTTCTCAATTGTATTTGAGAATTTTTCTATAAAATTATAAAAATTAAAATTGTGTAAATTTTGATCAGCTCTACGGGAATTTGGCTATTTGTGGGCACATTAATGTTTGTCACTCATTTGGACTAATGGGAAATTAAAGCCAAGAACCCATACTTATTGACTACTTAAGTCTGATTTCTCAATTGTATTTGAGAATTTTTCTATAAAATTTGTTTGTCACTCATTTGGACCAATGGGAAATTAAAGCCAAGAACCCATACTTATTGACTACGTAAGTCTGATTTCTCAATTTTATTTGAGAATTTTTCTATAAAATTTGTTTGTCACTCATTTGGACCAATGGGAAATTAAAGCCAAGGATCCATACTTATTGACTACTTAAGTCTGATTTCTCAATTGTATTTGAGAATTTTTCTTTAAAATTATAAAAATTAAAATTGTGTAAATTTTGATCAGCTCTACGGGAATTTGGCTATTTGTGGGCACATTAATGTTTGTCACTCATTTGGACTAATGGGAAATTAAAGCCAAGGATCCATACTTATTGACTACTTAAGTCTGATTTCTCAATTGTATTTGAGAATTTTTCTATAAAATTTGTTTGTCACTCATTTGGACCAATGGGAAATTAAAGCCAAGGATCCATACTTATTGACTACTTAAGTCTGATTTCTCAATTGTATTTGATAATTTTTCTATAAAATTATAAAAATTAAAATTGTGTAAATTTTGATCAGCTCTACGGGAATTTGGCTATTTGTGGGCACATTAATGTTTGTCACTCATTTGGACTAATGGGAAATTAAAGCCAAGAACCCATACTTATTGACTACTTAAGTCTGATTTCTCAATTGTATTTGAGAATTTTTCTATAAAATTTGTTTGTCACTCATTTGGACCAATGGGAAATTAAAGCCAAGGATCCATACTTATTGACTCCTTAAGTCTGATTTCTCAATTGTATTTGATAATTTTTCTATAAAATTATAAAAATTAAAATTGTGTAAATTTTGATCAGCTCTACGGGAATTTGGCTATTTGTGGGCACATTAATGTTTGTCACTCATTTGGACTAATGGGAAATTAAAGCCAAGAACCCATACTTATTGACTACTTAAGTCTGATTTCTCAATTGTATTTGAGAATTTTTCTATAAAATTTGTTTGTCACTCATTTGGACCAATGGGAAATTAAAGCCAAGGATCCATACTTATTGACTACTTAAGTCTGATTTCTCAATTGTATTTGAGAATTTTTCTATAAAATTATAAAATTAAAATTGTGTAAATTTTGATCAGCTCTACGGGAATTTGGCTATTTGTGGGCACATTAATGTTTGTCACTCATTTGGACTAATGGCAAATTAAAGCCAAGAACCCATACTTATTGACTACGTAAGTCTGATTTCTCAATTGTATTTGAGAATTTTTCTATAAAATTTGTTTGTCACTCATTTGGACCAATGGGAAATTAAAGCCAAGGATCCATACTTATTGACTACTTAAGTCTGATTTCTCAATTGTATTTGAGAATTTTTCTATAAAATTATAAAATTAAAATTGTGTAAATTTTGATCAGCTCTACGGGAATTTGGCTATTTGTGGGCACATTAATGTTTGTCACTCATTTGGACTAATGGGAAATTAAAGCCAAGAACCCATACTTATTGACTACGTAAGTCTGATTTCTCAATTGTATTTGAGAATTTTTCTACAAAATTTGTTTGTCACTAATTTGGACTAATGGGAAATTAAAGCCAAGAACCCATACTTATTGACTACTTAAGTCTGATTTCTCAATTGTATTTGAGAATTTTTCTATAAAATTTGTATGTCACTCATTTGGACCAATGGGAAATTAAAGCCAAGGATCCATACTTATTGACTACTTAAGTCTGATTTCTCAATTGTATTTGAGAATTTTTCTATAAAATTATAAAAATTAAAATTGTGTAAATTTTGATCAGCTCTACGGGAATTTGGCTATTTGTGGGCACATTAATGTTTGTCACTCATTTGGACCAATGGGAAACTAAAGCCAAGGATCCATACTTATTGACTACTTAAGTCTGATTTCTCAATTGTATTTGAGAATTTTTCTGTAAAATTATAAAATTAAAATTGTGTAAATTTTGATCAGCTCTACGGGAATTTGGCTATTTGTGGGCACATTAATGTTTGTCACTCATTTGGACTAATGGGAAATTAAAGCCAAGAACCCATTCATATTGACTACGTAAGTCTGATTTCTCAATTGTATTTGAGAATTTTTCTATAAAATTTGTTTGTCACTCATTTGGACCAATGGGAAATTAAAGCCAAGGATCCATACTTATTGACTACTTAAGTCTGATTTCTCAATTGTATTTGAGAATTTTTCTGTAAAATTATAAAATTAAAATTGTGTAAATTTTGATCAGCTCTACGGGAATTTGGCTATTTGTGGGCACATTAATGTTTGTCACTCATTTGGACTAATGGCAAATTAAAGCCAAGAACCCATACTTATTGACTACGTAAGTCTGATTTCTCATTTGTATTTAAGAATTTTTCTATAAAATTTGTTTGTCACTAATTTGGACTAATGGGAAATTAAAGCCAAGAACCCATACTTATTGACTACGTAAGTCTGATTTCTCAATTGTATTTGAGAATTTTTCTATAAAATTTGTTTGTCACTCATTTGGACCAATGGGAAATTAAAGCCAAGGATCCATACTTATTGACTACGTAAGTCTGATTTCTCAATTGTATTTGAAAATTTTTCTATAAAATTTGTTTGTCACTCATTTGGACCAATGGGAAATTAAAGCCAAGGATCCATACTTATTGACTACTTAAGTCTGATTTCTCAATTGTATTTGAGAATTTTTCTATAACATTATAAAATTAAAATTGTGTAAATTTTGATCAGCTCTACGGGAATTTGGCTATTTGTGGGCACATTAATGATTGTCACTCATTTGGACCAATGGGAAATTAAAGCCAAGGGTCCATACACATAGACCACGTAAGTCTGATTTCTCAATTGTATTTGAGAATTTTTCTATAAAATTTGTTTGTCACTCATTTGGACCAATATGAAATTAAAGCCAAGGATCCATACTTATTGACTACGTAAGTCTGATTTCTCAATTGTATTTGAGAATTTTTCTATAAAATTATTGACTACGTAAGTCTGATTTCTCAATTGTATTTGAGAATTTTTCTATAAAATTATAAAATTAAAATTGTGTAAATTTTGATCAGCTCTACGGGAATTTGGCTATTTGTGGGCACATTAATGTTTGTCACTCATTTGGACTAATGGGAAATTAAAGCCAAGAACCCATACTTATTGACTACTTAAGTCTGATTTCTCAATTGTATTTGAGAATTTTTCTATAAAATTTGTTTGTCACTCATTTGGACCAATGGGAAATTAAAGCCAAGGATCCATACTTATTGACTACTTAAGTCTGATTTCTCAATTGTATTTGAGAATTTTTCTATAAAATTATAAAATTAAAATTGTGTAAATTTTGATCAGCTCTACGGGAATTTGGCTATTTGTGGGCACATTAATGTTTGTCACTCATTTGGACTAATGGCAAATTAAAGCCAAGAACCCATACTTATTGACTACGTAAGTCTGATTTCTCAATTGTATTTGAGAATTTTTCTATAAAATTTGTTTGTCACTCATTTGGACCAATGAGAAATTAAAGCCAAGGATCCATACTTATTGACTACTTAAGTCTGATTTCTCAATTGTATTTGAGAATTTTTCTATAAAATTATAAAATTAAAATTGTGTAAATTTTGATCAGCTCTACGGGAATTTGGCTATTTGTGGGCACATTAATGTTTGTCACTCATTTGGACTAATGGGAAATTAAAGCCAAGAACCCATACTTATTGACTACGTAAGTCTGATTTCTCAATTGTATTTGAGAATTTTTCTACAAAATTTGTTTGTCACTAATTTGGACTAATGGGAAATTAAAGCCAAGAACCCATACTTATTGACTACTTAAGTCTGATTTCTCAATTGTATTTGAGAATTTTTCTATAAAATTTGTATGTCACTCATTTGGACCAATGGGAAATTAAAGCCAAGGATCCATACTTATTGACTACTTAAGTCTGATTTCTCAATTGTATTTGAGAATTTTTCTATAAAATTATAAAAATTAAAATTGTGTAAATTTTGATCAGCTCTACGGGAATTTGGCTATTTGTGGGCACATTAATGTTTGTCACTCATTTGGACCAATGGGAAACTAAAGCCAAGGATCCATACTTATTGACTACTTAAGTCTGATTTCTCAATTGTATTTGAGAATTTTTCTGTAAAATTATAAAATTAAAATTGTGTAAATTTTGATCAGCTCTACGGGAATTTGGCTATTTGTGGGCACATTAATGTTTGTCACTCATTTGGACTAATGGGAAATTAAAGCCAAGAACCCATTCATATTGACTACGTAAGTCTGATTTCTCAATTGTATTTGAGAATTTTTCTATAAAATTTGTTTGTCACTCATTTGGACCAATGGGAAATTAAAGCCAAGGATCCATACTTATTGACTACGTAAGTCTGATTTCTCAATTGTATTTGAGAATTTTTCTATAAAATTATAAAAATTAAAATTGTGTAAATTTTGATCAGCTCTACGGGAATTTGGCTATTTGTGGGCACATTAATGTTTGTCACTCATTTGGACTAATGGGAAATTAAAGCCAAGAACCCATACTTATTGACTACTTAAGTCTGATTTCTCAATTGTATTTGAGAATTTTTCTATAAAATTTGTTTGTCACTCATTTGGACCAATGGGAAATTAAAGCCAAGGATCCATACTTATTGACTCCTTAAGTCTGATTTCTCAATTGTATTTGAGAATTTTTCTATAAAATTATAAAAATTAAAATTGTGTAAATTTTGATCAGCTCTACGGGAATTTGGCTATTTGTGGGCACATTAATGTTTGTCACTCATTTGGACTAATGGGAAATTAAAGCCAAGAACCCATTCATATTGACTACGTAAGTCTGATTTCTCAATTGTATTTGAGAATTTTTCTATAAAATTTGTTTGTCACTCATTTGGACCAATGGGAAATTAAAGCCAAGGATCCATACTTATTGACTACGTAAGTCTGATTTCTCAATTGTATTTGAGAATTTTTCTATAAAATTATAAAAATTAAAATTGTGTAAATTTTGATCAGCTCTACGGGAATTTGGCTATTTGTGGGCACATTAATGTTTGTCACTCATTTGGACTAATGGGAAATTAAAGCCAAGAACCCATACTTATTGACTACTTAAGTCTGATTTCTCAATTGTATTTGAGAATTTTTCTATAAAATTATAAAAATTAAAATTGTGTAAATTTTGATCAGCTCTACGGGAATTTGGCTATTTGTGGGCACATTAATGTTTGTCACTCATTTGGACTAATGGGAAATTAAAGCCAAGAACCCATACTTATTGACTACTTAAGTCTGATTTCTCAATTGTATTTGAGAATTTTTCTATAAAATTTGTTTGTCACTCATTTGGACCAATGGGAAATTAAAGCCAAGGATCCATACTTATTGACTCCTTAAGTCTGATTTCTCAATTGTATTTGATAATTTTTCTATAAAATTATAAAAATTAAAATTGTGTAAATTTTGATCAGCTCTACGGGAATTTGGCTATTTGTGGGCACATTAATGTTTGTCACTCATTTGGACTAATGGGAAATTAAAGCCAAGAACCCATACTTATTGACTACTTAAGTCTGATTTCTCAATTGTATTTGAGAATTTTTCTATAAAATTTGTTTGTCACTCATTTGGACCAATGGGAAATTAAAGCCAAGGATCCATACTTATTGACTACTTAAGTCTGATTTCTCAATTGTATTTGAGAATTTTTCTATAAAATTATAAAATTAAAATTGTGTAAATTTTGATCAGCTCTACGGGAATTTGGCTATTTGTGGGCACATTAATGTTTGTCACTCATTTGGACTAATGGCAAATTAAAGCCAAGAACCCATACTTATTGACTACGTAAGTCTGATTTCTCAATTGTATTTGAGAATTTTTCTATAAAATTTGTTTGTCACTCATTTGGACCAATGGGAAATTAAAGCCAAGGATCCATACTTATTGACTACTTAAGTCTGATTTCTCAATTGTATTTGAGAATTTTTCTATAAAATTATAAAATTAAAATTGTGTAAATTTTGATCAGCTCTACGGGAATTTGGCTATTTGTGGGCACATTAATGTTTGTCACTCATTTGGACTAATGGGAAATTAAAGCCAAGAACCCATACTTATTGACTACGTAAGTCTGATTTCTCAATTGTATTTGAGAATTTTTCTACAAAATTTGTTTGTCACTAATTTGGACTAATGGGAAATTAAAGCCAAGAACCCATACTTATTGACTACTTAAGTCTGATTTCTCAATTGTATTTGAGAATTTTTCTATAAAATTTGTATGTCACTCATTTGGACCAATGGGAAATTAAAGCCAAGGATCCATACTTATTGACTACTTAAGTCTGATTTCTCAATTGTATTTGAGAATTTTTCTATAAAATTATAAAAATTAAAATTGTGTAAATTTTGATCAGCTCTACGGGAATTTGGCTATTTGTGGGCACATTAATGTTTGTCACTCATTTGGACCAATGGGAAACTAAAGCCAAGGATCCATACTTATTGACTACTTAAGTCTGATTTCTCAATTGTATTTGAGAATTTTTCTGTAAAATTATAAAATTAAAATTGTGTAAATTTTGATCAGCTCTACGGGAATTTGGCTATTTGTGGGCACATTAATGTTTGTCACTCATTTGGACTAATGGGAAATTAAAGCCAAGAACCCATTCATATTGACTACGTAAGTCTGATTTCTCAATTGTATTTGAGAATTTTTCTATAAAATTTGTTTGTAACTCATTTGGACCAATGGGAAATTAAAGCCAAGGATCCATACTTATTGACTACTTAAGTCTGATTTCTCAATTGTATTTGAGAATTTTTCTGTAAAATTATAAAATTAAAATTGTGTAAATTTTGATCAGCTCTACGGGAATTTGGCTATTTGTGGGCACATTAATGTTTGTCACTCATTTGGACTAATGGCAAATTAAAGCCAAGAACCCATACTTATTGACTACGTAAGTCTGATTTCTCATTTGTATTTAAGAATTTTTCTATAAAATTTGTTTGTCACTAATTTGGACTAATGGGAAATTAAAGCCAAGAACCCATACTTATTGACTACGTAAGTCTGATTTCTCAATTGTATTTGAGAATTTTTCTATAAAATTTGTTTGTCACTCATTTGGACCAATGGGAAATTAAAGCCAAGGATCCATACTTATTGACTACGTAAGTCTGATTTCTCAATTGTATTTGAAAATTTTTCTATAAAATTTGTTTGTCACTCATTTGGACCAATGGGAAATTAAAGCCAAGGATCCATACTTATTGACTACTTAAGTCTGATTTCTCAATTGTATTTGAGAATTTTTCTATAACATTATAAAATTAAAATTGTGTAAATTTTGATCAGCTCTACGGGAATTTGGCTATTTGTGGGCACATTAATGATTGTCACTCATTTGGACCAATGGGAAATTAAAGCCAAGGGTCCATACACATAGACCACGTAAGTCTGATTTCTCAATTGTATTTGAGAATTTTTCTATAAAATTTGTTTGTCACTCATTTGGACCAATATGAAATTAAAGCCAAGGATCCATACTTATTGACTACGTAAGTCTGATTTCTCAATTGTATTTGAGAATTTTTCTATAAAATTTGTTTGTCACTCATTTGGACCAATGGGAAATTAAAGCCAAGGATCCATACTTATTGACTACGTAAGTCTGATTTCTCAATTGTATTTGAGAATTTTTCTATAAAATTTGTTTGTCACTCATTTGGACCAATGGGAAATTAAAGCCAAGGATCCATACTTATTGACTACGTAAGTCTGATTTCTCAATTGTATTTGAGAATTTTTCTATAAAATTATAAAAATTAAAATTGTGTAAATTTTGATCAGCTCTACGGGAATTTGGCTATTTGTGGGCACATTAATGTTTGTCACTCATTTGGACTAATGGGAAATTAAAGCCAAGAACCCATACTTATTGACTACTTAAGTCTGATTTCTCAATTGTATTTGAGAATTTTTCTATAAAATTTGTTTGTCACTCATTTGGACCAATGGGAAATTAAAGCCAAGGATCCATACTTATTGACTACTTAAGTCTGATTTCTCAATTGTATTTGAGAATTTTTCTATAAAATTATAAAATTAAAATTGTGTAAATTTTGATCAGCTCTACGGGAATTTGGCTATTTGTGGGCACATTAATGTTTGTCACTCATTTGGACTAATGGCAAATTAAAGCCAAGAACCCATACTTATTGACTACGTAAGTCTGATTTCTCAATTGTATTTGAGAATTTTTCTATAAAATTTGTTTGTCACTCATTTGGACCAATGGGAAATTAAAGCCAAGGATCCATACTTATTGACTACTTAAGTCTGATTTCTCAATTGTATTTGAGAATTTTTCTATAAAATTATAAAATTAAAATTGTGTAAATTTTGATCAGCTCTACGGGAATTTGGCTATTTGTGGGCACATTAATGTTTGTCACTCATTTGGACTAATGGGAAATTAAAGCCAAGAACCCATACTTATTGACTACGTAAGTCTGATTTCTCAATTGTATTTGAGAATTTTTCTACAAAATTTGTTTGTCACTAATTTGGACTAATGGGAAATTAAAGCCAAGAACCCATACTTATTGACTACTTAAGTCTGATTTCTCAATTGTATTTGAGAATTTTTCTATAAAATTTGTATGTCACTCATTTGGACCAATGGGAAATTAAAGCCAAGGATCCATACTTATTGACTACTTAAGTCTGATTTCTCAATTGTATTTGAGAATTTTTCTATAAAATTATAAAAATTAAAATTGTGTAAATTTTGATCAGCTCTACGGGAATTTGGCTATTTGTGGGCACATTAATGTTTGTCACTCATTTGGACCAATGGGAAACTAAAGCCAAGGATCCATACTTATTGACTACTTAAGTCTGATTTCTCAATTGTATTTGAGAATTTTTCTGTAAAATTATAAAATTAAAATTGTGTAAATTTTGATCAGCTCTACGGGAATTTGGCTATTTGTGGGCACATTAATGTTTGTCACTCATTTGGACTAATGGGAAATTAAAGCCAAGAACCCATTCATATTGACTACGTAAGTCTGATTTCTCAATTGTATTTGAGAATTTTTCTATAAAATTTGTTTGTCACTCATTTGGACCAATGGGAAATTAAAGCCAAGGATCCATACTTATTGACTACTTAAGTCTGATTTCTCAATTGTATTTGAGAATTTTTCTGTAAAATTATAAAATTAAAATTGTGTAAATTTTGATCAGCTCTACGGGAATTTGGCTATTTGTGGGCACATTAATGTTTGTCACTCATTTGGACTAATGGCAAATTAAAGCCAAGAACCCATACTTATTGACTACGTAAGTCTGATTTCTCATTTGTATTTGAGAATTTTTCTATAAAATTTGTATGTCACTCATTTGGACCAATGGGAAATTAAAGCCAAGGATCCATACTTATTGACTACTTAAGTCTGATTTCTCAATTGTATTTGAGAATTTTTCTGTAAAATTATAAAATTAAAATTGTGTAAATTTTGATCAGCTCTACGGGAATTTGGCTATTTGTGGGCACATTAATGTTTGTCACTCATTTGGACCAATGGGAAACTAAAGCCAAGGATCCATACTTATTGACTACTTAAGTCTGATTTCTCAATTGTATTTGAGAATTTTTCTGTAAAATTATAAAATTAAAATTGTGTAAATTTTGATCAGCTCTACGGGAATTTGGCTATTTGTGGGCACATTAATGTTTGTCACTAATTTGGACTAATGGGAAATTAAAGCCAAGAACCCATACTTATTGACTACGTAAGTCTGATTTCTCAATTGTATTTGAGAATTTTTCTATAAAATTTGTTTGTCACTCATTTGGACCAATGGGAAATTAAAGCCAAGGATCCATACTTATTGACTACGTAAGTCTGATTTCTCAATTGTATTTGAAAATTTTTCTATAAAATTTGTTTGTCACTCATTTGGACCAATGGGAAATTAAAGCCAAGGATCCATACTTATTGACTACTTAAGTCTGATTTCTCAATTGTATTTGAGAATTTTTCTATAACATTATAAAATTAAAATTGTGTAAATTTTGATCAGCTCTACGGGAATTTGGCTATTTGTGGGCACATTAATGATTGTCACTCATTTGGACCAATGGGAAATTAAAGCCAAGGGTCCATACACATAGACCACGTAAGTCTGATTTCTCAATTGTATTTGAGAATTTTTCTATAAAATTTGTTTGTCACTCATTTGGACCAATATGAAATTAAAGCCAAGGATCCATACTTATTGACTACGTAAGTCTGATTTCTCAATTGTATTTGAGAATTTTTCTATAAAATTTGTTTGTCACTCATTTGGACCAATGGGAAATTAAAGCCAAGGATCCATACTTATTGACTACGTAAGTCTGATTTCTCAATTGTATTTGAGAATTTTTCTATAAAATTTGTTTGTCACTCATTTGGACCAATGGGAAATTAAAGCCAAGGATCCATACTTATTGACTACGTAAGTCTGATTTCTCAATTGTATTTGAGAATTTTTCTATAAAATTATAAAAATTAAAATTGTGTAAATTTTGATCAGCTCTACGGGAATTTGGCTATTTGTGGGCACATTAATGTTTGTCACTCATTTGGACTAATGGGAAATTAAAGCCAAGAACCCATTCATATTGACTACGTAAGTCTGATTTCTCAATTGTATTTGAGAATTTTTCTATAAAATTTGTATGTCACTCATTTGGACCAATGGGAAATTAAAGCCAAGGATCCATACTTATTGACTACTTAAGTCTGATTTCTCAATTGTATTTGAGAATTTTTCTATAAAATTTGTATGTCACTCATTTGGACCAATGGGAAATTAAAGCCAAGGATCCATACTTATTGACTACTTAAGTCTGATTTCTCAATTGTATTTGAGAATTTTTCTGTAAAATTATAAAATTAAAATTGTGTAAATTTTGATCAGCTCTACGGGAATTTGGCTATTTGTGGGCACATTAATGTTTGTCACTCATTTGGACTAATGGGAAATTAAAGCCAAGAACCCATTCATATTGACTACGTAAGTCTGATTTCTCAATTGTATTTGAGAATTTTTCTATAAAATTTGTTTGTCACTCATTTGGACCAATGGGAAATTAAAGCCAAGGATCCATACTTATTGACTACTTAAGTCTGATTTCTCAATTGTATTTGATAATTTTTCTATAAAATTATAAAAATTAAAATTGTGTAAATTTTGATCAGCTCTACGGGAATTTGGCTATTTGTGGGCACATTAATGTTTGTCACTCATTTGGACTAATGGGAAATTAAAGCCAAGAACCCATACTTATTGACTACTTAAGTCTGATTTCTCAATTGTATTTGAGAATTTTTCTATAAAATTTGTTTGTCACTCATTTGGACCAATGGGAAATTAAAGCCAAGGATCCATACTTATTGACTCCTTAAGTCTGATTTCTCAATTGTATTTGATAATTTTTCTATAAAATTATAAAAATTAAAATTGTGTAAATTTTGATCAGCTCTACGGGAATTTGGCTATTTGTGGGCACATTAATGTTTGTCACTCATTTGGACTAATGGGAAATTAAAGCCAAGAACCCATACTTATTGACTACTTAAGTCTGATTTCTCAATTGTATTTGAGAATTTTGCTATAAAATTATAAAAATTAAAATTGTGTAAATTTTGATCAGCTCTACGGGAATTTGGCTATTTGTGGGCACATTAATGATTGTCACTAATTTGGACCAATGGGAAATTAAAGCCAAGAACCCATACTTATTGACTACGTAAGTCTGATTTCTCAATTGTATTTGAGAATTTTTCTACAAAATTTGTTTGTCACTAATTTGGACCAATGGGAAATTAAAGCCAAGGATTTATACTTATTGACTACGTAAGTCTGATTTCTCAATTGTATTTGAGAATTTTTCTATAAAATTATAAAAATTAAAATTGTGTAAATTTTGATCAGCTCTACGGGAATTTGGCTATTTGTGGGCACATTAATGTTTGTCACTCATTTGGACTAATGGGAAATTAAAGCCAAGAACCCATACTTATTGACTACGTAAGTCTGATTTCGCAATTGTATTTGAGAATTTTTCTATAAAATTTGTTTGTCACTCATTTGGACCAATGGGAAATTAAAGCCAAGGATCCATACTTATTGACTACGTAAGTCTGATTTCTCAATTGTATTTGAGAATTTTTCTATAAAATTTGTTTGTCACTCATTTGGACCAATGGGAAATTAAAGCCAAGGGTCCATACATATAGACTACGTAAGTCTGATTTCTCAATTGTATTTGAGAATTTTTCTATAAAATTTGTTTGTCACTCATTTGGACCAATGGGAAATTAAAGCCAAGGATCCATACTTATTGACTACGTAAGTCTGATTTCTCAATTGTATTTGAGAATTTTTCTATAAAATTTGTTTGTCACTCATTTGGACCAATGGGAAATTAAAGCCAAGGATCCATACTTATTGACTACGTAAGTCTGATTTCTCAATTGTATTTGAGAATTTTTCTATAAAATTTGTTTGTCACTCATTTGGACCAATGAAAAATTAAAGCCAAGGATCCATACTTATTGACTACGTAAGTCTGATTTCTCAATTGTATTTGAGAATTTTTCTTTAAAATTATAAAAATTAATATTGTGTAAATTTTGATCAGCTCTACGGGAATTTGGCTATTTGTGGGCACATTAATGTTTGTCACTCATTTGGACTAATGGGAAATTAAAGCCAAGAACCCCTACTTATTGACTACGTAAGTCTGATTTCTCAATTGTATTTGAGAATTTTTCTATAAAATTTGTTTGTCACTCATTTGGACCAATGGGAAATTAAAGCCAAGAACCCATACTTATTGACTACGTAAGTCTGATTTCTCAATTGTATTTGAGAATTTTTCTATAAAATTTGTTTGTCACTCATTTGGACCAATGGGAAATTAAAGCCAAGGATCCATACTTATTGACTACGTAAGTCTGATTTCTTAATTGTATTTGAGAATTTTTCTATAAAATTATAAAAATTAAAATTGTGTAAATTTTGATCAGCTCTACGGGAATTTGGCTATTTGTGGGCACATTAATGTTTGTCACTCATTTGGACTAATGGGAAATTAAAGCCAAGAACCCATACTTATTGACTACGTAAGTCTGATTTCTCAATTGTATTTGAGAATTTTTCTATAAAATTTGTTTGTCACTCATTTGGACCAATGGGAAATTAAAGCCAAGGGTCCATACATATAGACTACGTAAGTCTGATTTCTCAATTGTATTTGAGAATTTTTCTATAAAATTTGTTTGTCACTCATTTGGACCAATGGGAAATTAAAGCCAAGGGTCCATACATATAGACTACGTAAGTCTGATTTCTCAATTGTATTTGAGAATTTTTCTATAAAATTTGTTTGTCACTCATTTGGACCAATGGGAAATTAAAGCCAAGGATCCATACTTATTGACTACGTAAGTCTGATTTCTCAATTGTATTTGAGAATTTTTCTATAAAATTTGTTTGTCACTCATTTGGACCAATGGGAAATTAAAGCCAAGGGTCCATACATATAGACCACGTAAGTCTGATTTCTCAATTGTATTTGAGAATTTTTCTATAAAATTTTTTTGTCACTCATTTGGACCAATATGAAATTAAAGCCAAGGATCCATACTTATTGACTACGTAAGTCTGATTTCTCAATTGTATTTGAGAATTTTTCTATAAAATTTGTTTGTCACTCATTTGGACCAATGGGAAATTAAAGCCAAGGATCCATACTTATTGACTACGTAAGTCTGATTTCTCAATTGTATTTGAGAATTTTTCTATAAAATTTGTTTGTCACTCATTTGGACCAATGGGAAATTAAAGCCAAGGATCCATACTTATTGACTACGTAAGTCTGATTTCTCAATTGTATTTGAGAATTTTTCTATAAAATTTGTTTGTCACTCATTTGGACCAATGGGAAATTAAAGCCAAGGATCCATACTTATTGACTACGTAAGTCTGATTTCTCAATTGTATTTGAGAATTTTTCTTTAAAATTATAAAAATTAATATTGTGTAAATTTTGATCAGCTCTACGGGAATTTGGCTATTTGTGGGCACATTAATATTTGTCACTCATTTGGACTAATGGGAAATTAAAGCCAAGAACCCCTACTTATTGACTACGTAAGTCTGATTTCTCAATTGTATTTGAGAATTTTTCTATAAAATTTGTTTGTCACTCATTTGGACCAATGGGAAATTAAAGCCAAGAACCCATACTTATTGACTACGTAAGTCTGATTTCTCAATTGTATTTGAGAATTTTTCTATAAAATTTGTTTGTCACTCATTTGGACCAATGGGAAATTAAAGCCAAGGATCCATACTTATTGACTACGTAAGTCTGATTTCTTAATTGTATTTGAGAATTTTTCTATAAAATTATAAAAATTAAAATTGTGTAAATTTTGATCAGCTCTACGGGAATTTGGCTATTTGTGGGCACATTAATGTTTGTCACTCATTTGGACTAATGGGAAATTAAAGCCAAGAGCCCATACTTATTGACTACGTAAGTCTGATTTCTCAATTGTATTTGAGAATTTTTCTATAAAATTTGTTTGTCACTCATTTGGACCAATGGGAAATTAAAGCCAAGGGTCCATACATATAGACTACGTAAGTCTGATTTCTCAATTGTATTTGAGAATTTTTCTATAAAATTTGTTTGTCACTCATTTGGACCAATGGGAAATTAAAGCCAAGGATCCATACTTATTGACTACGTAAGTCTGATTTCTCAATTGTATTTGAGAATTTTTCTATAAAATTTGTTTGTCACTCATTTGGACCAATGGGAAATTAAAGCCAAGGATCCATACTTATTGACTACGTAAGTCTGATTTCTCAATTGTATTTGAGAATTTTTCTATAAAATTTGTTTGTCACTCATTTGGACCAATGGGAAATTAAAGCCAAGAACCCATACTTATTGACTACGTAAGTCTGATTTCTCAATTGTATTTGAGAATTTTTCTATAAAATTTGTTTGTCACTCATTTGGACCAATGGGAAATTAAAGCCAAGGATCCATACTTATTGACTACGTAAGTCTGATTTCTTAATTGTATTTGAGAATTTTTCTATAAAATTATAAAAATTAAAATTGTGTAAATTTTGATCAGCTCTACGGGAATTTGGCTATTTGTGGGCACATTAATGTTTGTCACTCATTTGGACTAATGGGAAATTAAAGCCAAGAGCCCATACTTATTGACTACGTAAGTCTGATTTCTCAATTGTATTTGAGAATTTTTCTATAAAATTTGTTTGTCACTCATTTGGACCAATGGGAAATTAAAGCCAAGAACCCATACTTATTGACTACGTAAGTCTGATTTCTCAATTGTATTTGAGAATTTTTCTATAAAATTTGTTTGTCACTCATTTGGACCAATGGGAAATTAAAGCCAAGGATCCATACTTATTGACTACGTAAGTCTGATTTCTTAATTGTATTTGAGAATTTTTCTATAAAATTATAAAAATTAAAATTGTGTAAATTTTGATCAGCTCTACGGGAATTTGGCTATTTGTGGGCACATTAATGTTTGTCACTCATTTGGACTAATGGGAAATTAAAGCCAAGAGCCCATACTTATTGACTACGTAAGTCTGATTTCTCAATTGTATTTGAGAATTTTTCTATAAAATTTGTTTGTCACTCATTTGGACCAATGGGAAATTAAAGCCAAGGGTCCATACATATAGACTACGTAAGTCTGATTTCTCAATTGTATTTGAGAATTTTTCTATAAAATTTGTTTGTCACTCATTTGGACCAATGGGAAATTAAAGCCAAGGATCCATACTTATTGACTACGTAAGTCTGATTTCTCAATTGTATTTGAGAATTTTTCTATAAAATTTGTTTGTCACTCATTTGGACCAATGGGAAATTAAAGCCAAGGATCCATACTTATTGACTACGTAAGTCTGATTTCTCAATTGTATTTGAGAATTTTTCTATAAAATTATAAAAATTAATATTGTGTAAATTTTGATCAGCTCTACGGAATTTGGCTATTTGTGGGCACATTAATGTTTGTCACTCATTTGGACTAATGGGAAATTAAAGCCAAGAACCCATACTTATTGACTACGTAAGTCTGATTTCTCAATTGTATTTGAGAATTTTTCTATAAAATTTGTTTGTCACTCATTTGGACCAATGGGAAATTAAAGCCAAGGATCCATACTTATTGACTACGTAAGTCTGATTTCTCAATTGTATTTGAGAATTTTTCTATAAAATTTGTTTGTCACTCATTTGGACCTATGGGAAATTAAAGCCAAGGATCCATACTTATTGACTACGTAAGTCTGATTTCTTAATTGTATTTGAGAATTTTTCTATAAAATTATAAAAATTAATATTGTGTAAATTTTGATCAGCTCTACGGAATTTGGCTATTTGTGGGCACATTAATATTTGTCACTCATTTGGACTAATGGGAAATTAAAGCCAAGAACCCATACTTATTGACTACGTAAGTCTGATTTCTCAATTGTATTTGAGAATTTTTCTATAAAATTTGTTTGTCACTCATTTGGACCAATGGGAAATTAAAGCCAAGGATCCATACTTATTGACTACTTAAGTCTGATTTCTCAATTGTATTTGAGAATTTTTCTATAAAATTTGTTTGTCACTCATTTGGACCAATGGGAAATTAAAGCCAAGGATCCATACTTATTGACTACGTAAGTCTGATTTCTTAATTGTATTTGAGAATTTTTCTATAAAATTATAAAAATTAATATTGTGTAAATTTTGATCAGCTCTACGGAATTTGGCTATTTGTGGGCACATTAATATTTGTCACTCATTTGGACTAATGGGAAATTAAAGCCAAGAACCCATACTTATTGACTACGTAAGTCTGATTTCTCAATTGTATTTGAGAATTTTTCTATAAAATTTGTTTGTCACTCATTTGGACCAATGGGAAATTAAAGCCAAGGATCCATACTTATTGACTACGTAAGTCTGATTTCTCAATTGTATTTGAGAATTTTTCTATAAAATTATAAAAATTAATATTGTGTAAATTTTGATCAGCTCTACGGGAATTTGGCTATTTGTGGGCACATTAATGTTTGTCACTCATTTGGACCAATGGGAAATTAAAGCCAAGGATCCATACTTATTGACTACGTAAGTCTGATTTCTCAATTGTATTTGAGAATTTTTCTATAAAATTATAAAAATTAATATTGTGTAAATTTTGATCAGCTCTACGGGAATTTGGCTATTTGTGGGCACATTAATATTTGTCACTCATTTGGACTAATGGGAAATTAAAGCCAAGAACCCATACTTATTGACTACGTAAGTCTGATTTCTCAATTGTATTTGAGAATTTTTCTATAAAATTATAAAAATTAATATTGTGTAAATTTTGATCAGTTCTACGGGAATTTGGCTATTTGTGGGCACATTAATGTTTGTCACTCATTTGGACAAATGGGAAATTAAAGCCAAGGATCCATACTTATTGACTACGTAAGTCTGATTTCTCAATTGTATTTGAGAATTTTTCTATAAAATTATAAAAATTAATATTGTGTAAATTTTGATAAGCTCTACGGGAATTTGGCTATTTGTGGGCACATTAATGTTTGTCACTCATTTGGACTAATGGGAAATTAAAGCCAAGAACCCATACTTATTGACTACGTAGGTCTGATTTCTCAATTGTATTTGAGAATTTTTCTATAAAATTTGTTTGTCACTCATTTGGACCAATGGGAAATTAAAGCCAAGGATCCATACTTATTGACTACGTAAGTCTGATTTCTCAATTGTATTTGAGAATTTTTCTATAAAATTATAAAAATTAAAATTGTGTAAATTTTGATCAGCTCTACGGGAATTTGGCTATTTGTGGGCACATTAATGTTTGTCACTCATTTGGACTAATGGGAAATTAAAGCCAAGAACCCATACTTATTGACTACGTAGGTCTGATTTCTCAATTGTATTTGAGAATTTTTCTATAAAATTTGTTTGTCACTCATTTGGACCAATGGGAAATTAAAGCCAAGGGTCCATACATATAGACTACGTAAGTCTGATTTCTCAATTGTATTTGAGAATTTTTCTATAAAATTTGTTTGTCACTCATTTGGACCAATGGGAAATTAAAGCCAAGGATCCATACTTATTGACTACGTAAGTCTGATTTCTCAATTGTATTTGAGAATTTTTCTATAAAATTTGTTTGTCACTCATTTGGACCAATGGGAAATTAAAGCCAAGGATCCATACTTATTGACTACGTAAGTCTGATTTCTCAATTGTATTTGAGAATTTTTCTATAAAATTTGTTTGTCACTCATTTGGACCAATGGAAATTAAAGCCAAGGATCCATACTTATTGACTACGTAAGTCTGATTTCTCAATTGTATTTGAGAATTTTTCTATAAAATTATAAAAATTAATATTGTGTAAATTTTGATCAGCTCTACGGAATTTGGGTATTTGTGGGCACATTAATGTTTGTCACTCATTTGGACTAATGGGAAATTAAAGCCAAGAACCCATACTTATTTACTACGTAAGTCTGATTTCTCAATTGTATTTGAGAATTTTTCTATAAAATTATAAAAATTAATATTGTGTAAATTTTGATCAGCTCTACGAAATTTGGCTATTTGTGGGCACATTAATGTTTGTCACTCATTTGGACTAATGGGAAATTAAAGCCAAGAACCCATACTTATTGACTACGTAAGTCTGATTTCTCAATTGTATTTGAGAATTTTTCTATAAAATTTGTTTGTCACTCATTTGGACCAATGGGAAATTAAAGCCAAGGATCCATACTTATTGACTACGTAAGTCTGATTTCTCAATTGTATTTGAGAATTTTTCTATAAAATTATAAAAATTAATATTGTGTAAATTTTGATCAGCTCTTCGGAATTTGGGTATTTGTGGGCACATTAATGTTTGTCACTCATTTGGACTAATGGGAAATTAAAGCCAAGAACCCATACTTATTTACTACGTAAGTCTGATTTCTCAATTGTATTTGAGAATTTTTCTATAAAATTATAAAAATTAATATTGTGTAAATTTTGATCAGCTCTACGGAATTTGGCTATTTGTGGGCACATTAATGTTTGTCACTCATTTGGACTAATGGGAAATTAAAGCCAAGAACCCATACTTATTGACTACGTAAGTCTGATTTCTCAATTGTATTTGAGAATTTTTCTATAAAATTTGTTTGTCACTCATTTGGACCAATGGGAAATTAAAGCCAAGGATCCATACTTATTGACTACGTAAGTCTGATTTCTCAATTGTATTTGAGAATTTTTCTATAAAATTATAAAAATTAATATTGTGTAAATTTTGATCAGCTCTACGGAATTTGGCTATTTGTGGGCACATTAATGTTTGTCACTCATTTGGACTAATGGGAAATTAAAGCCAAGAACCCATACTTATTGACTACGTAAGTCTGATTTCTCAATTGTATTTGAGAATTTTTCTATAAAATTT
The DNA here is from genome assembly GCA_947311025.1 of Lypha dubia. Classification (NCBI taxonomy): domain Eukaryota; kingdom Metazoa; phylum Arthropoda; class Insecta; order Diptera; family Tachinidae; genus Lypha; species Lypha dubia. Next base: position 1,960,276 of record OX371262.1, on the reverse strand, counting down.
GTTTGTCACTCATTTGGACCAATGGGAAATTAAAGCCAAGGATCCATACTTATTGACTACGTAAGTCTGATTTCTCAATTGTATTTGAGAATTTTTCTATAAAATTTGTTTGTCACTCATTTGGACCAATGGGAAATTAAAGCCAAGGATCCATACTTATTTACTACGTAAGTCTGATTTCTCAATTGTATATGAGAATTTTTCTATAAAATTATAAAAATTAATATTGTGTAAATTTTGATCAGCTCTACGGAATTTGGCTATTTGTGGGCACATTAATGTTTGTCACTCATTTGGACTAATGGGAAATTAAAGCCAAGAACCCATACTTATTGACTACGTAAGTCTGATTTCTCAATTGTATTTGAGAATTTTTCTATAAAATTTGTTTGTCACTCATTTGGACCAATGGGAAATTAAAGCCAAGGATCCATACTTATTGACTACGTAAGTCTGATTTCTCAATTGTATTTGAGAATTTTTCTATAAAATTATAAAAATTAATATTGTGTAAATTTTGATCAGCTCTACGGAATTTGGCTATTTGTGGGCACATTAATGTTTGTCACTCATTTGGACTAATGGGAAATTAAAGCCAAGAACCCATACTTATTGACTACGTAAGTCTGATTTCTCAATTGTATTTGAGAATTTTTCTATAAAATTTGTTTGTCACTCATTTGGACTAATGGGAAATTAAAGCCAAGAACCCATACTTATTGACTACGTAAGTCTGATTTCTCAATTGTATTTGAGAATTTTTCTATAAAATTATAAAAATTAATATTGTGTAAATTTTGATCAGCTCTAAGGGAATTTGGCTATTTGTGGGCACATTAATATTTGTCACTCATTTGGACTAATGGGAAATTAAAGCCAAGAACCCATACTTATTGACTACGTAAGTCTGATTTCTCAATTGTATTTGAGAATTTTTCTATAAAATTTGTTTGTCACTCATTTGGACCAATGGGAAATTAAAGCCAAGGATCCATACTTATTGACTACGTAAGTCTGATTTCTCAATTGTATTTGAGAATTTTTCTATAAAATTATAAAAATTAATATTGTGTAAATTTTGATCAGCTCTACGGAATTTGGCTATTTGTGGGCACATTAATGTTTGTCACTCATTTGGACTAATGGGAAATTAAAGCCAAGAACCCATACTTATTGACTACGTAAGTCTGATTTCTCAATTGTATTTGAGAATTTTTCTATAAAATTTGTTTGTCACTCATTTGGACCAATAGGAAATTAAAGCCAAGGATCCATACTTATTGACTACGTAAGTCTGATTTCTCAATTGTATTTGAGCATTTTTCTATAAAATTTGTTTGTCACTCATTTGGACCAATGGGAAATTAAAGCCAAGGATCCATACTTATTGACTACGTAAGTCTGATTTCTCAATTGTATTTGAGAATTTTTCTATAAAATTTGTTTGTCACTCATTTGGACCAATGGAAATTAAAGCCAAGGATCCATACTTATTGACTACGTAAGTCTGATTTCTCAATTGTATTTGAGAATTTTTCTATAAAATTATAAAAATTAATATTGTGTAAATTTTGATCAGCTCTACGGAATTTGGGTATTTGTGGGCACATTAATGTTTGTCACTCATTTGGACTAATGGGAAATTAAAGCCAAGAACCCATACTTATTTACTACGTAAGTCTGATTTCTCAATTGTATTTGAGAATTTTTCTATAAAATTATAAAAATTAATATTGTGTAAATTTTGATCAGCTCTACGGAATTTGGCTATTTGTGGGCACATTAATGTTTGTCACTCATTTGGACTAATGGGAAATTAAAGCCAAGAACCCATACTTATTGACTACGTAAGTCTGATTTCTCAATTGTATTTGAGAATTTTTCTATAAAATTTGTTTGTCACTCATTTGGACCAATGGGAAATTAAAGCCAAGGATCCATACTTATTGACTACGTAAGTCTGATTTCTCAATTGTATTTGAGAATTTTTCTATAAAATTATAAAAATTAATATTGTGTAAATTTTGATCAGCTCTACGGAATTTGGCTATTTGTGGGCACATTAATGTTTGTCACTCATTTGGACTAATGGGAAATTAAAGCCAAGAACCCATACTTATTGACTACGTAAGTCTGATTTCTCAATTGTATTTGAGAATTTTTCTATAAAATTATAAAAATTAATATTGTGTAAATTTTGATCAGCTCTACGGGAATTTGGCTATTTGTGGGCACATTAATATTTGTCACTCATTTGGACTAATGGGAAATTAAAGCCAAGAACCCATACTTATTGACTACGTAAGTCTGATTTCTCAATTGTATTTGAGAATTTTTCTATAAAATTATAAAAATTAATATTGTGTAAATTTTGATCAGCTCTAAGGGAATTTGGCTATTTGTGGGCACATTAATATTTGTCACTCATTTGGACTAATGGGAAATTAAAGCCAAGAACCCATACTTATTGACTACGTAAGTCTGATTTCTCAATTGTATTTGAGAATTTTTCTATAAAATTTGTTTGTCACTCATTTGGACCAATGGGAAATTAAAGCCAAGGATCCATACTTATTGACTACGTAAGTCTGATTTCTCAATTGTATTTGAGAATTTTTCTATAAAATTATAAAAATTAATATTGTGTAAATTTTGATCAGCTCTACGGAATTTGGCTATTTGTGGGCACATTAATGTTTGTCACTCATTTGGACTAATGGGAAATTAAAGCCAAGAACCCATACTTATTGACTACGTAAGTCTGATTTCTCAATTTTATTTGAGAATTTTTCTATAAAATTATAAAAATTAATATTGTGTAAATTTTGATCAGCTCTACGGGAATTTGGCTATTTGTGGGCACATTAATATTTGTCACTCATTTGGACTAATGGGAAATTAAAGCCAAGAACCCATACTTATTGACTACGTAAGTCTGATTTCTCAATTGTATTTGAGAATTTTTCTATAAAATTATAAAAATTAATATTGTGTAAATTTTGATCAGCTCTACGGGAATTTGGCTATTTGTGGGCACATTAATATTTGTCACTCATTTGGACTAATGGGAAATTAAAACCAAGAACCCATACTTATTGACTACGTAAGTCTGATTTCTCAATTGTATTTGAGAATTTTTCTATAAAATTATAAAAATTAATATTGTGTAAATTTTGATCAGCTCTACGGGAATTTGGCTATTTGTGAGCACATTAATATTTGTCACTCATTTGGACTAATGGGAAATTAAAGCCAAGAACCCATACTTATTGACTACGTAAGTCTGATTTCTCAATTGTATTTGAGAATTTTTCTATAAAATTTGTTTGTCACTCATTTGTACCAATGGAAAATTAAAGCCAAGGATCCATATTTATTGACTACGTAAGTCTGATTTCTCAATTGTATTTGAGAATTTTTCTATAAAATTTGTTTGTCACTCATTTGGACTAATGGGAAATTAAAGCCAAGGATCCATACTTATTGACTACGTAAGTCTGATTTCTCAATTGTATTTGAGAATTTTTCTATAAAATTTGTTTGTCACTCATTTGGACCAATGGGAAATTAAAGCCAAGGATCCATACTTATTGACTACGTAAGTCTGATTTCTCAATTGTATTTGAGAATTTTTCTATAAAATTTGTTTGTCACTCATTTGGATCAATGGGAAATTAAAGCCAAGGATCCATATTTATTGACTACGTAAGTCTGATTTCTCAATTGTATTTGAAAATTTTTCTATAAAATTTGTTTGTCACTCATTTGGACTAATGGGAAATTAAAGCCAAGGATCCATACTTATTGACTACGTAAGTCTGATTTCTCAATTGTATTTGAGAATTTTTCTATAAAATTTGTTTGTCACTCATTTGGACCAATGGGAAATTAAAGCCAAGGATCCATACTTATTGACTACGTAAGTCTGATTTCTCAATTGTATTTGAGAATTTTTCTATAAAATTTGTTTGTCACTCATTTGGACCAATGGGAAATTAAAGCCAAGGATCCATACTTATTGACTACGTAAGTCTGATTTCTCAATTGTATTTGAGAATTTTTCTATAAAATTTGTTTGTCACTCATTTGGACCAATGGGAAATTAAAGCCAAGGATCCATACTTATTGACTACGTAAGTCTGATTTCTCAATTGTATTTGAGAATTTTTCTATAAAATTTGTTTGTCACTCATTTGGACCAATGGGAAATTAAAGCCAAGGATCCATACTTATTGACTACGTAAGTCTGATTTCTCAATTGTATTTGAGAATTTTTCTATAAAATTTGTTTGTCACTCATTTGGACCAATGGGAAATTAACGCCAAGGATCCATACTTATTGACTACGTAACTCTGATTTCTCAATTGTATTTGAGAATTTTTCTATAAAATTATAAAAATTAAAATTGTGTAAATTTTGATCAGCTCTACGGGAATTTGGCTATTTGTGGGCACATTAATATTTGTCACTCATTTGGACTAATGGGAAATTAAGGCCAAGAACCCATACTTATTGACTACGTAAGTCTGATTTCTCAATTGTATTTGAGAATTTTTCTATAAAATTTGTTTGTCACTCATTTGGACCAATGGGAAATTAAAGCCAAGGATCCATACTTATTGACTACGTAAGTCTGATTTCTCAATTGTATTTGAGAATTTTTCTATAAAATTTGTTTGTCACTCATTTGGACCAATGGGAAATTAAAGCCAAGGGTCCATACTTATTGACTACGTAAGTCAGATTTCTCAATTGTATTTGAGAATTTTTCTATAAAATTTGTTTGTCACTCATTTGGACCAATGGGAAATTAAAGCCAAGGATCCATACTTATTGACAACGTAAGTCTGATTTCTCAATTCTATTTGAGAATTTTTCTATAAAATTTGTTTGTCACTCCTTTGGACCAATGGGAAATTAAAGCCAAGGATCCATACTTATTGACTACTTAAGTCTGATTTCTCAATTGTATTTGAGAATTTTTCTATAAAATTATAAAAATTAAAATTGTGTAAATTTTGATCAGCTCTACGGGAATTTGGCTATTTGTAGGCACATTAATATTTGTCACTCATTTGGACTAATGGGAAATTAAAGCCAAGAACCCATACTTATTGACTACGTAAGTCTGATTTCTCAATTGTATTTGAGAATTTTTCTATAAAATTTGTTTGTCACGCATTTGGACCAATGGGAAATTAAAGGCAAGGATCCATACTTATTGACTACGTAAGTCTGATTTCTCAATTGTACTTGAGAATTTTTCTATAAAATTTGTTTGTCACTCATTTGGACCAATGGGAAATTAAAGCCAAGGATCCATACTTATTGACTACTTAAGTCTGATTTCTCAATTGTATTTGAGAATTTTTCTATAAAATTATAAAAATTAAAATTGTGTAAATTTTGATCAGTTCTACGGGAATTTGGCTATTTGTGGGCACATTAATATTTGTCACTCATTTGGACTAATGGGAAATTAAAGCCAAGAACCCATACTTATTGACTACGTAAGTCTGATTTCTCAATTGTATTTGAGAATTTTTCTATAAAATTTGTTTGTCACTCATTTGGACCAATGGGAAATTAAAGCCAAGGATCCATACTTATTGACTACGTAAGTCTGATTTCTCAATTGTATTTGAGAATTTTTCTATAAAATTTGTTTGTCACTCATTTGGACCAATGGGAAATTAAAGCCAAGGATCCATACTTATTGACTACGTAAGTCTGATTTCTCAATTGTATTTGAGAATTTTTCTATAAAATTTGTTTGTCACTCATTTGGACCAATGGGAAATTAACGCAAAGGATCCATACTTATTGACTACGTAACTCTGATTTCTCAATTGTATTTGAGAATTTTTCTATAAAATTATAAAAATTAAAATTGTGTAAATTTTGATCAGCTCTACGGGAATTTGGCTATTTGTGGGCACATTAATATTTGTCACTCATTTGGACTAATGGGAAATTAAGGCCAAGAACCCATACTTATTGACTACGTAAGTCTGATTTCTCAATTGTATTTGAGAATTTTTCTATAAAATTTGTTTGTCACTCATTTGGACCAATGGGAAATTAAAGCCAAGGATCCATACTTATTGACTACGTAAGTCTGATTTCTCAATTGTATTTGAGAATTTTTCTATAAAATTTGTTTGTCACTCATTTGGACCAATGGGAAATTAAAGCCAAGGATCCATACTTATTGACTACGTAAGTCTGATTTCTCAATTGTATTTGAGAATTTTTCTATAAAATTTGTTTGTCACTCATTTGGACCAATGGGAAATTAAAGCCAAGGATCCATACTTATTGACAACGTAAGTCTGATTTCTCAATTCTATTTGAGAATTTTTCTATAAAATTTGTTTGTCACTCCTTTGGACCAATGGGAAATTAAAGCCAAGGATCCATACTTATTGACTACTTAAGTCTGATTTCTCAATTGTATTTGAGAATTTTTCTATAAAATTATAAAAATTAAAATTGTGTAAATTTTGATCAGCTCTACGGGAATTTGGCTATTTGTGGGCACATTAATATTTGTCACTCATTTGGACTAATGGGAAATTAAAGCCAAGAACCCATACTTATTGACTACGTAAGTCTGATTTCTCAATTGTATTTGAGAATTTTTCTATAAAATTTGTTTGTCACGCATTTGGACCAATGGGAAATTAAAGGCAAGGATCCATACTTATTGACTACGTAAGTCTGATTTATCAATTGTATTTGAGAATTTTTCTATAAAATTTGTTTGTCACTCATTTGGACCAATGGGAAATTAAAGCCAAGGATCCATACTTATTGACTACTTAAGTCTGATTTCTCAATTGTATTTGAGAATTTTTCTATAAAATTATAAAAATTAAAATTGTGTAAATTTTGATCAGTTCTACGGGAATTTGGCTATTTGTGGGCACATTAATATTTGTCACTCATTTGGACTAATGGGAAATTAAAGCCAAGAACCCATACTTATTGACTACGTAAGTCTGATTTCTCAATTGTATTTGAGAATTTTTCTATAAAATTTGTTTGTCACTCATTTGGACCAATGGGAAATTAAAGCCAAGGATCCATACTTATTGACTACTTAAGTCTGATTTCTCAATTGTATTTGAGAATTTTTCTATAAAATTATAAAAATTAAAATTGTGTAAATTTTGATCAGCTCTACGGGAATTTGGCTATTTGTGGGCACATTAATATTTGTCACTCATTTGGACCAATGGGAAATTAAAGCCAAGGATCCATACTTATTGACTACGTAAGTCTGATTTCTCAATTGTATTTGAGAATTTTTCTATAAAATTATAAAAATTAAAATTGTGTAAATTTTGATCAGCTCTACGGGAATTTGGCTATTTGTGGGCACATTAATGTTTGTCACTCATTTGGACTAATGGGAAATTAAAGCCAAGAACCCATACTTATTGACTACGTAAGTCTGATTTCTCAATTGTATTTGAGAATTTTTCTATAAAATTTGTTTGTCACTCATTTGGACCAATGGGTAATTAAAGCCAAGAACCCATACTTATTGACTACGTAAGTCTGATTTCTCAATTGTATTTGAGAATTTTTCTATAAAATTTCTTTGTCACTCATTTGGACCAATGGGAAATTAAATCCAAGAACCCATACTTATTGACTACGTAAGTCTGATTTCTCAATTGTATTTGAGAATTTTTCTATAAAATTTGTTTGTCACTCATTTGGACCAATGGGAAATTAAAGCCAAGGATCCATACTTATTGACTACGTAAGGCTGATTTCTCAATTGTATTTGAGAATTTTTCTATAAAATTTGTTTGTCACTCATTTGGACCAATGGGAAATTAAAGCCAAGGATCCATACTTATTGACTACGTAAGTCTGATTTCTCAATTGTATTTGAGAATTTTTCTATAAAATTTGTTTGTCACTCATTTGGACTAATGGGAAATTAAAGCCAAGAACCCATACTTATTGACTACGTTAGTCTGATTTCTCAATTGTATTTGAGAATTTTCTATAAAATTTTAAAAATTAAAATTGTGTAAATTTTGATCAGCTCTACGGGAATTTGGCTATTTGTGGGCACATTAATGTTTGTCACTCATTTGGACTAAAGGGAAATTAAATGCAAGGATCCATACTTATTGACTACGTAAGTCTGATTTCTCAATTGTATTTGAGAATTTTTCTATAAAATTTGTTTGTCACTCATTTGGACCAATGGGAAATTAAAGCCAAGGATCCATACTTATTGACTACGTAAGTCTGATTTCTCAATTGTATTTAAGAATTTTTCTATAAAATTTGTTTGTCACTCATTTGGACCAATGGGAAATTAAAGCCAAGGATCCATACTTATTGACTACGTAAGTCTGATTTCTCAATTGTATTTGAGAATTTTTCTATAAAATTATAAAAATTAAAATTGTGTAAATTTTGATCAGCTCTACGGGAATTTAGCTATTTGTGGGCACATTAATGTTTGTCACTCATTTGGACAAATAGGAAATTAAAGCCAAGAACCCATACTTATTGACTACGTAAGTCTGATTTCTCAATTGTATTTGAGAATTTTTCTATAAAATTATAAAATTAAAATTGTGTAAATTTTGATCAGCTCTACGGGAATTTGGCTATTTGTGGGCACATTAATGTTTGTCACTCATTTGGACTAATGGGAAATTAAAGCCAAGAACCCATACTTATTGACTACGTAAGTCTGATTTCTCAATTGTATTTGAGAATTTTTCTATAAAATTTGTTTGTCACTCATTTGGACTAATGGGAAATTAAAGCCAAGGGTCCATACATATAGACTACGTAAGTCTGATTTCACAATTGTATTTGAGAATTTTTCTATAAAACTTGTTTGTCACTCAGTTGGACCAATGGGAAATTAAAGCCAGGGATCCATACTTATTGACTACGTAAGTCTGATTTCTCAATTGTATTTGAGAATTTTTCTATAAAATTATAAAAATTAATATTGTGTAAATTTTGATCAGCTCTACGGAATTTGGCTATTTGTTGGCACATTAATATTTGTCACTCATTTGGACTAATGGGAAATTAAAGCCAAGAACCCATACTTATTGACTACGTAAGTCTGATTTCTCAATTGTATTTGAGAATTTTTCTATAAAATTATAAAAATTAAAATTGTGTAAATTTTGATCAGCTCTACGGGAATTTAGCTATTTGTGGGCACATTAATGTTTGTCACTCATTTGGACAAATAGGAAATTAAAGCCAAGAACCCATACTTATTGACTACGTAAGTCTGATTTCTCAATTGTATTTGAGAATTTTTCTATAAAATTATAAAAATTAAAATTGTGTAAATTTTGATCAGCTCTACGGAATTTGGCTATTTGTGGGCACATTAATGTTTGTCACTCATTTGGACTAATGGGAAATTAAAGCCAAGAACCCATACTTATTGACTACGTAAGTCTGATTTCTCAATTGTATTTGATAATTTTTCTATAAAATTTGTTTGTCACTCATTTGTACCAATGGGAAATTAAAGCCAAGGATCCATACTTATTGACTACGTAAGTCTGATTTCTCAATTGTATTTGAGAATTTTTCTATAAAATTATAAAAATTAATATTGTGTAAATTTTGATCAGCTCTACGGAATTTGGCTATTTGTGGGCACATTAATATTTGTCACTCATTTGGACTAATGGGAAATTAAAGCCAAGAACCCATACTTATTGACTACGTAAGTCTGATTTCTCAATTGTATTTGATAATTTTTCTATAAAATTATAAAAATTAAAATTGTGTAAATTTTGATCAGCTCTACGGGAATTTGGCTATTTGTGGGCACATTAATATTTGTCACTCATTTGGACTAATGGGAAATTAAAGCCAAGAACCCATACTTATTGACTACGTAAGTCTGATTTCTCAATTGTATTTGGGAATTTTTCTATAAAATTTGTTTGTCACTCATTTGGACCAATGGGAAATTAAAGCCAAGGATCCATACTTATTGACTACGTAAGTCTGATTTCTCAATTGTATTTGAGAATTTTTCTATAAAATTATAAAAATTAATATTGTGTAAATTTTGATCAGCTCTACGGGAATTTGGCTATTTGTGGGCACATTAATGTTTGTCACTCATTTGGACTAATGGGAAATTAAAGCCAAGAACCCATACTTATTGACTACGTAAGTCTGATTTCTCAATTGTATTTGATAATTTTTCTATAAAATTTGTTTGTCACTCATTTGGACTAATGGGAAATTAAAGCCAAGAACCCATACTTATTGACTACGTTAGTCTGATTTCTCAATTGTATTTGAGAATTTTCTATAAAATTTTAAAAATTAAAATTGTGTAAATTTTGATTAGCTCTACGGGAATTTGGCTATTTGTGGGCACATTAATGTTTGTCACTCATTTGGACTAAAGGGAAATTAAAGGCAAGGATCCATACTTATTGACTACGTAAGTCTGATTTCTCAATTGTATTTGAGAATTTTTCTATAAAATTTGTTTGTCACTCATTTGGACCAATGGGAAATTAAAGCCAAGAACCCATACTTATTGACTACGTAAGTCTGATTTCTCAATTGTATTTAAGAATTTTTCTATAAAATTTGTTTGTCACTCATTTGGACCAATGGGAAATTAAAGCCAAGGATCCATACTTATTGACTACGTAAGTCTGATTTCTCAATTGTATTTGAGAATTTTTCTATAAAATTATAAAAATTAATATTGTGTAAATTTTGATCAGCTCTACGGAATTTGGCTATTTGTGCGCACATTAATGTTTGTCACTCATTTGGACTAATGGGAAATTAAAGCCAAGAACCCATACTTATTGACTACGTAAGTCTGATTTCTCAATTGTATTTGAGAATTTTTCTATAAAATTATAAAATTAAAATTGTGTAAATTTTGATCAGCTCTACGGGAATTTGGCTATTTGTGGGCACATTAATGTTTGTCACTCATTTGGACTAATGGGAAATTAAAGCCAAGAACCCATACTTATTGACTACGTAAGTCTGATTTCTCAATTGTATTTGAGAATTTTTCTATAAAATTTGTTTGTCACTCATTTGGACTAATGGGAAAGTAAAGCCAAGGGTCCATACATATAGACTACGTAAGTCTGATTTCACAATTGTATTTGAGAATTTTTCTATAAAACTTGTTTGTCACTCAGTTGGACCAATGGGAAATTAAAGCCAAGGATCCATACTTATTGACTACGTAAGTCTGATTTCTCAATTGTATTTGAGAATTTTTCTATAAAATTATAAAAATTAATATTGTGTAAATTTTGATCAGCTCTACGGAATTTGGCTATTTGTGGGCACATTAATATTTGTCACTCATTTGGACTAATGGGAAATTAAAGCCAAGAACCCATACTTATTGACTACGTAAGTCTGATTTCTCAATTGTATTTAAGAATTTTTCTATAAAATTTGTTTGTCACTCATTTGGACCAATGGGAAATTAAAGCCAAGGATCCATACTTATTGACTACGTAAGTCTGATTTCTCAATTGTATTTGAGAATTTTTCTATAAAATTATAAAATTAAAATTGTGTAAATTTTGATCAGCTCTACGGAATTTGGCTATTTGTGGGCACATTAATATTGGTCACTCATTTGGACTAATGGGAAATTAAAGCCAAGAACCCATACTTATTGACTACGTAAGTCTGATTTCTCAATTGTATTTGAGAATTTTTCTATAAAATTATAAAAATTAAAATTGTGTAAATTTTGATCAGCTCTACGGGAATTTAGCTATTTGTGGGCACATTAATATTTGTCACTCATTTGGACTAATGGGAAATTAAAGCCAAGAACCCATACTTATTGACTACGTAAGTCTGATTTCTCAATTGTATTTGGGAATTTTTCTATACAATTTGTTTGTCACTCATTTGGACCAATGGGAAATTAAAGCCAAGGATCCATACTTATTGACTACGTAAGTCTGATTTCTCAATTGTATTTGAGAATTTTTCTATAAAATTATAAAAATTAATATTGTGTAAATTTTGATCAGCTCTACGGAATTTGGCTATTTGTGGGCACATTAATATTTGTCACTCATTTGGACTAATGGGAAATTAAAGCCAAGAACCCATACTTATTGACTACGTAAGTCTGATTTCTCAATTGTATTTGAGAATTTTTCTATAAAATTTGTTTGTCACTCATTTGGACCAATGGGAAATTAAAGCCAAGGATCCATACTTATTGACTACGTAAGTCTGATTTCTCAATTGTATTTGAGAATTTTTCTATAAAATTATAAAAATTAATATTGTGTAAATTTTGATCAGCTCTACGGAATTTGGCTATTTGTGGGCACATTAATGTTTGTCACTCATTTGGACTAATGGGAAATTAAAGCCAAGAACCCATACTTATTGACTACGTAAGTCTGATTTCTCAATTGTATTTGATAATTTTTTTATAAAATTATAAAAATTAAAATTGTGTAAATTTTGATCAGCTCTACGGGAATTTGGCTATTTGTGGGCACATTAATGTTTGTCACTCATTTGGACCAATAGGAAATTAAAGCCAAGGATCCATACTTAACGACTAAATAAGTCCGATTTCTCAATTGTATTTGAGAATTTTTCTATAAAATTTGTTTGTCACTCATTTGGACCAATGGGAAATTAAAGCCAAGGATCCATACTTATTGACTACGTAAGTCTGATTTCTCAATTGTATTTGAGAATTTTTCTATAAAATTATAAAAATTAAAATTGTGTAAATTTTGATCAGCTCTACGGGAATTTGGCTATTTGTGGGCACATTAATGTTTGTCACTCATTTGGACTAATGGGAAATTAAAGCCAAGAACCCATACTTATTGACTACGTAAGTCTGATTTCTCAATTGTATTTGAGAATTTTTCTATAAAATTATAAAATTAAAATTGTGTAAATTTTGATCAGCTCTACGGGAATTTGGCTATTTGTGGGCACATTAATGTTTGTCACTCATTTGGACCAATAGGAAATTAAAGCCAAGGATCCATACTTAACGACTAAATAAGTCCGATTTCTCAATTGTATTTGAGAATTTTTCTATAAAATTTGTTTGTCACTCATTTGGACCAATGGGAAATTAAAGCCAAGGATCCATACTTATTGACTACGTAAGTCTGATTTCTCAATTGTATTTGAGAATTTTTCTATAAAATTATAAAAATTAAAATTGTGTAAATTTTGATCAGTTCTACGGGAATTTGGCTATTTGTGGGCACATTAATGTATGTCACTCATTTGGACTAATGGGAAATTAAAGCCAATAACCCATACTTATTGACTACTTAAGTCTGATTTCTCAATTGTATTTGAGAATTTTTCTATAAAATTTGTTTGTCACTCATTTGGACCAATGGGAAATTAAAGCCAAGGATCCATACTTATTGACTACGTAAGTCTGATTTCTCAATTGTATTTGAGAATTTTTCTATAAAATTATAAAAATTAAAATTGTGTAAATTTTGATCAGCTCTACGGGAATTTGGCTATTTGTGGGCACATTAATGTTTGTGACTCATTTGGACTAATGGGAAATTAAAGCCAAGAACCCATACTTATTGACTACGTAAGTCTGATTTCTCAATTGTATTTGAGAATTTTTCTATAAAATTATAAAAATTAAAATTGTGTAAATTTTGATCAGCTCTACGGGAATTTGGCTATTTGTGGGCACATTAATGTTTGTGACTCATTTGGACTAATGGGAAATTAAAGCCAAGAACCCATACTTATTGACTACGTAAGTCTGATTTCTCAATTGTATTTGAGAATTTTTCTATAAAATTATAAAAATTAAAATTGTGTAAATTTTGATCAGCTCTACGGGAATTTGGCTATTTGTGGGCACATTAATGTTTGTCACTCATTTGGACCAATGGGAAATTAAAGCCAAGGATCCATACTTATTGACTACGTAAGTCTGATTTCTCAATTGTATTTGAGAATTTTTCTATAAAATTATAAAAATTAAAATTGTGTAAATTTTGATCAGCTCTACGGAATTTGGCTATTTGTGGGCACATTAATGTTTGTGACTCATTTGGACTAATGGGAAATTAAAGCCAAGAACCCATACTTATTGACTACTTAAGTCTGATTTCTCAATTGTATTTGAGAATTTTTCTATAAAATTATAAAAATTAAAATTGTGTAAATTTTGATCAGCTCTACGGGAATTTGGCTATTTGTGGGCACATTAATGTTAATCACTCATTTGGACCAATGGGAAATTAAAGCCAAGGATCCATACTTATTGACTACGTAAGTCTGATTTCTCAATTGTATTTGAGAATTTTTCTATAAAATTATAAAAATTAAAATTGTGTAAATTTTGATCAGCTTTACGGGAATTTGGCTATTTTTGGCCACATTAATGTTTGTCACTCATTTGGACTAATGGGAAATTAAAGCCAAGAACCCATACTTATTGACTACGTAAGTCTGATTTCTCAATTGTATTTGAGAATTTTTCTATAAAATTTGTTTGTCACTCATTTGGACCAATGGGAAATTAAAGCCAAGGATCCATACTTATTGACTACGTAAGTCTGATTTCTCAATTGTATTTGAGAATTTTTCTATAAAATTATAAAAATTAAAATTGTGTAAATTTTGATCAGCTTTCCGTGAATTTGGCTATTTGTGGCCACATTAATGTTTGTCACTCATTTGGACTAATGGGAAATTAAAGCCAAGAACCCATACTTATTGACTACGTAAGTCTGATTTCTCAATTGTATTTGAGAATTTTTCTATAAAATTTGTTTGTCACTCATTTGGACCAATGGGAAATTAAAGCCAAGGATCCATACTTATTGACTACGTAAGTCTGATTTCTCAATTGTATTTGAGAATTTTTCTATAAAATTATAAAAATTAAAATTGTGTAAATTTTGATCAGCTCTACGGAATTTGGCTATTTGTGGGCACATAAATGTATGTCACTCATTTGGACTAATGGGAAATTAAAGCCAAGAACCCATACTTATTGACTACTTAAGTCTGATTTCTCAATTGTATTTGAGAATTTTTCTATAAAATTATAAAAATTAAAATTGTGTAAATTTTGATCAGCTTTACGGGAATTTGGCTATTTGTGGGCACATTAATGTTTGTGACTCATTTGGACTAATGGGAAATTAAAGCCAAGAACCCATACTTATTGACTACTTAAGTCTGATTTCTCAATTGTATTTGAGAATTTTTCTATAAAATTATAAAAATTAAAATTGTGTAAATTTTGATCAGCTCTACGGGAATTTGGCTATTTGTGGGCACATTAATGTTAATCACTCATTTGGACCAATGGGAAATTAAAGCCAAGGATCCATACTTATTGACTACGTAAGTCTGATTTCTCAATTGTATTTGAGAATTTTTCTATAAAATTATAAAAATTAAAATTGTGTAAATTTTGATCAGCTCTACGGGAATTTGGCTATTTGTGGGCACATTAATGTTAGTCACTCATTTGGACTAATGGGAAATTAAAGCCAAGAACCCATACTTATTGACTACGTAAGTCTGATTTCTCAATTGTATTTGAGAATTTTTCTATAAAATTTGTTTGTCACTAATTTGGACCAATGGGAAATTAATGCCTAGAACCCATACTTATTGACTACGTAAGTCTGATTTCTCAATTGTATTTGAGAATTTTTCTATAAAATTTGTTTGTCACTCATTTGGACCAATGGGAAATTAAAGCCAAGGATCCATACTTATTGACTACGTAAGTCTGATTTCTCAATTGTATTTGAGAATTTTTCTATAAAATTTGTTTGTCACTCATTTGGACCAATGGGAAATTAAAGCAAGGATCCATACTTATTGACTACGTAAGTCTGATTTCTCAATTGTATTTGAGAATTTTTCTATAAAATTTGTTTGTCACTCATTTGGACCAATGGGAAATTAAAGCAAGGATCCATACTTATTGACTACGTAAGTCTGATTTCTCAATTGTATTTGAGAATTTTTCTATAAAATTTGTTTGTCACTCATTTGGACCAATGGGAAATTAAAGCCAAGGATCCATACTTATTGACTACGTAAGTCTGATTTCTCAATTGTATTTGAGAATTTTTCTATAAAATTTGTTTGTCACTCATTTGGACCAATGGGAAATTAAAGCAAGGATCCATACTTATTGACTACGTAAGTCTGATTTCTCAATTGTATTTGAGAATTTTTCTATAAAATTATAAAAATTAAAATTGTGTAAATTTTGATCAGCTCTACGGGAATTTGGCTATTTGTGGGCACATTAATGTTTGTCACTCATTTGGACTAATGGGAAATTAAAGCCAAGAACCCATACTTATTGACAACGTAAGTCTGATTTCTCAATTGTATTTGAGAATTTTTCTATAAAATTTGTTTGTCACTCATTTGGACCAATGGGAAATTAAAGCCAAGGATCCATACTTATTGACTACGTAAGTCTGATTTCTCAATTGTATTTGAGAATTTTTCTATAAAATTTGTTTGTCACTCATTTGGACCAATGGGAAATTAAAGCAAGGATCCATACTTATTGACTACGTAAGTCTGATTTCTCAATTGTATTTGAGAATTTTTCTATAAAATTATAAAAATTAAAATTGTGTAAATTTTGATCAGCTCTACGGGAATTTGGGTATTTGTGGGCACATTAATGTTTGTCACTCATTTGGACTAATGGGAAATTAAAGCCAAGAACCCATACTTATTGACTACGTAAGTCTGATTTCTCAATTGTATTTGAGAATTTTTCTATAAAATTTGTTTGTCACTCATTTGGACCAATGGGAAATTAAAGCAAGGATCCATACTTATTGACTACGTAAGTCTGATTTCTCAATTGTATTTGAGAATTTTTCTATAAAATTATAAAAATTAAAATTGTGTAAATTTTGATCAGCTCTACGGGAATTTGGCTATTTGTGGGCACATTAATGTTTGTCACTCATTTGGACTAATGGGAAATTAAAGCCAAGAACCCATACTTATTGACTACGTAAGTCTGATTTCTCAATTGTATTTGAGAATTTTTCTATAAAATTTGTTTGTCACTAATTTGGACCAATGGGAAATTAATGCCTAGAACCCATACTTATTGACTACGTAAGTCTGATTTCTCAATTGTATTTGAGAATTTTTCTATAAAATTTGTTTGTCACTCATTTGGACCAATGGGAAATTAAAGCCAAGGATCCATACTTATTGACTACGTATGTCTGATTTCTCAATTGTATTTGAGAATTTTTCTATAAAATTATAAAAATTAAAATTGTGTAAATTTTGATCAGCTCTACGGGAATTTGGCTATTTGTGGGCACATTAATGTTTGTCACTCATTTGGACTAATGGGAAATTAAAGCCAAGAACCCATACTTATTGACTACGTAAGTCTGATTTCTCAATTGTATTTGAGAATTTTTCTATAAAATTTGTTTGTCACTCATTTGGACCAATGGGAAATTAAAGCCAAGGATCCATACTTATTGACTACGTAAGTCTGATTTCTCAATTGTATTTGAGAATTTTTCTATAAAATTTGTTTGTCACTCATTTGGACTAATGGGAAATTAAAGCCAAGAACCCATACTTATTGACTACGTAAGTCTGATTTCTCAATTGTATTTGAGAATTTTTCTATAAAATTATAAAAATTAAAATTGTGTAAATTTTGATCAGCTCTACGGGAATTGGGCTATTTGTGGGCACATTAATGTTTGTCACTCATTTGGACTAATGGGAAATTAAAGCCAAGAACCCATACTTATTGACTACGTAAGTCTGATTTCTCAATTGTATTTGAGAATTTTTCTATAAAATTTGTTTGTCACTAATTTGGACCAATGGGAAATTAATGCCTAGAACCCATACTTATTGACTACGTAAGTCTGATTTCTCAATTGTATTTGAGAATTTTTCTATAAAATTTGTTTGTCACTAATTTGGACCAATGGGAAATTAAAGCAAGGATCCATACTTATTGACTACGTAAGTCTGATTTCTCAATTGTATTTGAGAATTTTTCTATAAAATTATAAAAATTAAAATTGTGTAAATTTTGATCAGCTCTACGGGAATTTGGCTATTTGTGGGCACATTAATGTTTGTCACTCATTTGGACTAATGGGAAATTAAAGCCAAGAACCCATACTTATTGACTACGTAAGTCTGATTTCTCAATTGTATTTGAGAATTTTTCTATAAAATTTGTTTGTCACTCATTTGGACCAATGGGAAATTAAAGCCAAGGGTCCATACATTTAGACTACGTAAGTCTGCTTTCTCAATTGTATTTGAGAATTTTTCTATAAAATTTGTTTGTCACTCATTTGGACCAATGGGAAATTAAAGCCAAGGATCCATACTTATTGACTACTTAAGTCTGATTTCTCAATTGTATTTGAGAATTTTTCTATAAAATTTGTTTGTCACTCATTTGGACTAATGGGAAATTAAAGCCAAGAACCCATACTTATTGACTACGTAAGTCTGATTTCTCAATTGTATTTGAGAATTTTTCTATAAAATTTGTTTGTCACTCATTTGGACCAATGGGAAATTAAAGCCAAGGGTCCATACATTTAGACTACGTAAGTCTGCTGTCTCAATTGTATTTGAGAATTTTTCTATAAAATTTGTTTGTCACTCATTTGGACCAATGGGAAATTAAAGCCAAGGATCCATACTTATTGACTACTTAAGTCTGATTTCTCAATTGTATTTGAGAATTTTTCTATAAAATTTGTTTGTCACTCATTTGGACTAATGGGAAATTAAAGCCAAGAACCCATACTTATTGACTACGTAAGTCTGATTTCTCAATTGTATTTGAGAATTTTTCTATAAAATTTGTTTGTCACTCATTTGGACTAATGGGAAATTAAAGCCAAGAACCCATACTTATTGACTACGTAAGTCTGATTTCTCAATTCTATTTGAGAATTTTTCTATAAAATTTGTTTTTCACTCATTTGGACTAATGGGAAATTAAAGCCAAGAACCCATACTTATTGACTACGTAAGTCTGATTTCTCAATTGTATTTGAGAATTTTTCTATAAAATTTGTTTGTCACTAATTTGGACCAATGGGAAATTAAAGCCAAGGGTCCACACATATAGACTACGTAAGTCTGATTTCTCAATTGTATTTGAGAATTTTTCTATAAAATTTGTTTGTCACTCATTTGGACCAATGGGAAATTAAAGCCAAGGATCCATACTTATTGACTACTTAAGTCTGATTTCTCAATTGTATTTGAGAATTTTTCTATAAAATTTGTTTGTCACTCATTTGGACTAATGGGAAATTAAAGCCAAGGATCCATACTTATTGACTACTTAAGTCTGATTTCTCAATTGTAATTGAGAATTTTTCTATAAAATTTGTTTGTCACTCATTTGGACTAATGGGAAATTAAAGCCAAGGATCCATACTTATTGACTACTTAAGTCTGATTTCTCAATTGTATTTGAGAATTTTTCTATAAAATTTGTTTGTCACTCATTTGGACTAATGGGAAATTAAAGCCAAGGATCCATACTTATTGACTACGTAAGTCTGATTTCTCAATTGTATTTGAGAATTTTTCTATAAAATTTGTTTGTCACTCATTTGGACCAATGGGAAATTAAAGCCAAGGGTCCATACATTTAGACTACGTAAGTCTGCTTTCTCAATTGTATTTGAGAATTTTTCTATAAAATTTGTTTGTCACTCATTTGGACCAATGGGAAATTAAAGCCAAGGATCCATACTTATTGACTACTTAAGTCTGATTTCTCAATTGTATTTGAGAATTTTTCTATAAAATTTGTTTGTCACTCATTTGGACTAATGGGAAATTAAAGCCAAGAACCCATACTTATTGACTACGTAAGTCTGATTTCTCAATTGTATTTGAGAATTTTTCTATAAAATTTGTTTGTCACTCATTTGGACTAATGGGAAATTAAAGCCAAGAACCCATACTTATTGACTACATAAGTCTGATTTCTCAATTCTATTTGAGAATTTTTCTATAAAATTTGTTTTTCACTCATTTGGACTAATGGGAAATTAAAGCCAAGAACCCATACTTATTGACTACGTAAGTCTGATTTCTCAATTGTATTTGAGAATTTTTCTATAAAATTTGTTTGTCACTCATTTGGACTAATGGGAAATTAAAGCCAAGGATCCATACTTATTGACTACTTAAGTCTGATTTCTCAATTGTATTTGAGAATTTTTCTATAAAATTTGTTTGTCACTCATTTGGACTAATGGGAAATTAAAGCCAAGGATCCATACTTATTGACTACGTAAGTCTGATTTCTCAATTGTATTTGAGAATTTTTCTATAAAATTTGTTTGTCACTACTTTGGACCAATGGGAAATTAAAGCCAAGGATCCATACTTATTGACTACTTAAGTCTGATTTCTCAATTGTATTTGAGAATTTTTCTATAAAATTTGTTTGTCACTCATTTGGACTAATGGGAAATTAAAGCCAAGAACCCATACTTATTGACTACTTAAGTCTGATTTCTCAATTGTATTTGAGAATTTTTCTATAAAATTTGTTTGTCACTCATTTGGACTAATGGGAAATTAAAGCCAAGAACCCATACTTATTGACTACGTAAGTCTGATTTCTCAATTGTATTTGAGAATTTTTCTATAAAATTTGTTTGTCACTAATTTGGACCAATGGGAAATTAAAGCCAAGGATCCATACTTATTGACTACTTAAGTCTGATTTCTCAATTGTATTTGAGAATTTTTCTATAAAATTATAAAAATTAAAATTGTGTAAATTTTGATCAGCTCTACGGGAATTTGGATATTTGTGGGCACATTAATATTTGTCACTCATTTGGACTAATGGGAAATTAAACCCAAGAACCCATACTTATTGACTACGTAAGTCTTATTTCTCAATTGTATTTGAGAATTTTTCTATAAAATTTGTTTGTCACTCATTTGGACTAATTGGAAATTAAAGCCAAGAACCCATACTTATTGACTACGTAAGTCTGATTTCTCAATTGTATTTGAGAATTTTTCTATAAAATTTGTTTGTCACTCATTTGGACTAATGGGAAATTAAAGCCAAGAACCCATACTTATTGACTACGTAAGTCTGATTTCTCAATTGTATTTGAGAATTTTTCTATAAAATTTGTTTGTCACTCATTTGGACTAATGGGAAATTAAAGCCAAGAACCCATACTTATTGACTACTTAAGTCTGATTTCTCAATTGTATTTGAGAATTTTTCTATAAAATTTGTTTGTCACTCATTTGGACTAATGGGAAATTAAAGCCAAGAACCCATACTTATTGACTACGTAAGTCTGATTTCTCAATTGTATTTGAGAATTTTTCTATAAAATTTGTTTGTCACTCATTTGGACTAATGGGAAATTAAAGCCAAGAACCCATACTTATTGACTACGTAAGTCTGATTTCTCAATTGTATTTGAGAATTTTTCTATAAAATTTGTTTGTCACTCATTTGGACTAATGGGAAATTAAAGCCAAGAACCCATACTTATTGACTACGTAAGTCTGATTTCTCAATTGTATTTGAGAATTTTTCTATAAAATTTGTTTGTCACTCATTTGGACTAATGGGAAATTAAAGCCAAGAACCCATACTTATTGACTACGTAAGTCTGATTTCTCAATTGTATTTGAGAATTTTTCTATAAAATTTGTTTGTCACTCATTTGGACTAATGGGAAATTAAAGCCAAGAACCCATACTTATTGACTACGTAAGTCTGATTTCTCAATTGTATTTGAGAATTTTTCTATAAAATTTGTTTGTCACTAATTTGGACCAATGGGAAATTAAAGCCAAGGATCCATACTTATTGACTACTTAAGTCTGATTTCTCAATTGTATTTGAGAATTTTTCTATAAAATTATAAAAATTAAAATTGTGTAAATTTTGATCAGCTCTACGGGAATTTGGATATTTGTGGGCACATTAATATTTGTCACTCATTTGGACTAATGGGAAATTAAACCCAAGAACCCATACTTATTGACTACGTAAGTCTTATTTCTCAATTGTATTTGAGAATTTTTCTATAAAATTTGTTTGTCACTCATTTGGACTAATTGGAAATTAAAGCCAAGAACCCATACTTATTGACTACGTAAGTCTGATTTCTCAATTGTATTTGAGAATTTTTCTATAAAATTTGTTTGTCACTCATTTGGACTAATGGGATATTAAAGCCAAGAACCCATACTTATTGACTACGTAAGTCTGATTTCTCAATTGTATTTGAGAATTTTTCTATAAAATTTGTTTGTCACTCATTTGGACCAATGGGAAATTAAAGCCAAGGGTCCATACATTTAGACTACGTAAGTCTGCTTTCTCAATTGTATTTGAGAATTTTTCTATAAAATTTGTTTGTCACTCATTTGGACCAATGGGAAATTAAAGCCAAGGATCCATACTTATTGACTACTTAAGTCTGATTTCTCAATTGTATTTGAGAATTTTTCTATAAAATTTGTTTGTCACTCATTTGGACTAATGGGAAATTAAAGCCAAGAACCCATACTTATTGACTACGTAAGTCTGATTTCTCAATTGTATTTGAGAATTTTTCTATAAAATTTGTTTGTCACTCATTTGGACTAATGGGAAATTAAAGCCAAGAACCCATACTTATTGACTACGTTAGTCTGATTTCTCAATTCTATTTGAGAATTTTTCTATAAAATTTGTTTTTCACTAATTTGGACTAATGGGAAATTAAAGCCAAGAACCCATACTTATTGACTACGTAAGTCTGATTTCTCAATTGTATTTGAGAATTTTTCTATAAAATTTGTTTGTCACTAATTTGGACCAATGGGAAATTAAAGCCAAGGGTCCACACATATAGACTACGTAAGTCTGATTTCTCAATTGTATTTGAGAATTTTTCTATAAAATTTGTTTGTCACTCATTTGGAACAATGGGAAATTAAAGCCAAGGATCCATACTTATTGACTACTTAAGTCTGATTTCTCAATTGTATTTGAGAATTTTTCTATAAAATTATAAAAATTAAAATTGTGTAAATTTTGATCAGCTCTACGGGAATTTGGATATTTGTGGGCACATTAATATTTGTCACTCATTTGGACTAATGGGAAATTAAACCCAAGAACCCATACTTATTGACTACGTAAGTCTTATTTCTCAATTGTATTTGAGAATTTTTCTATAAAATTTGTTTGTCACTCATTTGGACTAATTGGAAATTAAAGCCAAGAACCCATACTTATTGACTACGTAAGTCTGATTTCTCAATTGTATTTGAGAATTTTTCTATAAAATTTGTTTGTCACTAATTTGGACCAATGGGAAATTAAAGCCAAGGATCCATACTTATTGACTACTTAAGTCTGATTTCTCAATTGTATTTGAGAATTTTTCTATAAAATTATAAAAATTAAAATTGTGTAAATTTTGATCAGCTCTACGGGAATTTGGATATTTGTGGGCACATTAATATTTGTCACTCATTTGGACTAATGGGAAATTAAACCCAAGAACCCATACTTATTGACTACGTAAGTCTTATTTCTCAATTGTATTTGAGAATTTTTCTATAAAATTTGTTTGTCACTCATTTGGACTAATTGGAAATTAAAGCCAAGAACCCATACTTATTGACTACGTAAGTCTGATTTCTCAATTGTATTTGAGAATTTTTCTATAAAATTTGTTTGTCACTCATTTGGACTAATGGGAAATTAAAGCCAAGAACCCATACTTATTGACTACGTAAGTCTGATTTCTCAATTGTATTTGAGAATTTTTCTATAAAATTTGTTTGTCACTCATTTGGACTAATGGGAAATTAAAGCCAAGAACCCATACTTATTGACTACTTAAGTCTGATTTCTCAATTGTATTTGAGAATTTTTCTATAAAATTTGTTTGTCACTCATTTGGACTAATGGGAAATTAAAGCCAAGAACCCATACTTATTGACTACGTAAGTCTGATTTCTCAATTGTATTTGAGAATTTTTCTATAAAATTTGTTTGTCACTCATTTGGACTAATGGGAAATTAAAGCCAAGAACCCATACTTATTGACTACGTAAGTCTGATTTCTCAATTGTATTTGAGAATTTTTCTATAAAATTTGTTTGTCACTCATTTGGACTAATGGGAAATTAAAGCCAAGAACCCATACTTATTGACTACGTAAGTCTGATTTCTCAATTGTATTTGAGAATTTTTCTATAAAATTTGTTTGTCACTCATTTGGACTAATGGGAAATTAAAGCCAAGAACCCATACTTATTGACTACGTAAGTCTGATTTCTCAATTGTATTTGAGAATTTTTCTATAAAATTTGTTTGTCACTCATTTGGACTAATGGGAAATTAAAGCCAAGAACCCATACTTATTGACTACGTAAGTCTGATTTCTCAATTGTATTTGAGAATTTTTCTATAAAATTTGTTTGTCACTAATTTGGACCAATGGGAAATTAAAGCCAAGGATCCATACTTATTGACTACTTAAGTCTGATTTCTCAATTGTATTTGAGAATTTTTCTATAAAATTATAAAAATTAAAATTGTGTAAATTTTGATCAGCTCTACGGGAATTTGGATATTTGTGGGCACATTAATATTTGTCACTCATTTGGACTAATGGGAAATTAAACCCAAGAACCCATACTTATTGACTACGTAAGTCTGATTTCTCAATTGTATTTGAGAATTTTTCTATAAAATTTGTTTGTCACTCATTTGGACCAATGGGAAATTAAAGCCAAGGATCCATACTTATTGACTACTTAAGTCTGATTTCTCAATTGTATTTGAGAATTTTTCTATAAAATTTGTTTGTCACTCATTTGGACTAATGGGAAATTAAAGCCAAGAACCCATACTTATTGACTACGTAAGTCTGATTTCTCAATTGTATTTGAGAATTTTTCTATAAAATTTGTTTGTCACTCATTTGGACTAATTGGAAATTAAAGCCAAGAACCCATACTTATTGACTACGTAAGTCTGATTTCTCAATTGTATTTGAGAATTTTTCTATAAAATTTGTTTGTCACTCATTTGGACTAATGGGAAATTAAAGCCAAGAACCCATACTTATTGACTACGTAAGTCTGATTTCTCAATTGTATTTGAGAATTTTTCTATAAAATTTGTTTGTCACTAATTTGGACCAATGGGAAATTAAAGCCAAGGATCCATACTTATTGACTACTTAAGTCTGATTTCTCAATTGTATTTGAGAATTTTTCTATAAAATTATAAAAATTAAAATTGTGTAAATTTTGATCAGCTCTACGGGAATTTGGATATTTGTGGGCACATTAATATTTGTCACTCATTTGGACTAATGGGAAATTAAACCCAAGAACCCATACTTATTGACTACGTAAGTCTGATTTCTCAATTGTATTTGAGAATTTTTCTATAAAATTTGTTTGTCACTCATTTGGACCAATGGGAAATTAAAGCCAAGGATCCATACTTATTGACTACTTAAGTCTGATTTCTCAATTGTATTTGAGAATTTTTCTATAAAATTTGTTTGTCACTCATTTGGACTAATGGGAAATTAAAGCCAAGAACCCATACTTATTGACTACGTAAGTCTGATTTCTCAATTGTATTTGAGAATTTTTCTATAAAATTTGTTTGTCACTCATTTGGACTAATGGGAAATTAAAGCCAAGAACCCATACTTATTGACTACGTAAGTCTGATTTCTCAATTGTATTTGAGAATTTTTCTATAAAATTTGTTTGTCACTAATTTGGACCAATGGGAAATTAAAGCCAAGGATCCATACTTATTGACTACTTAAGTCTGATTTCTCAATTGTATTTGAGAATTTTTCTATAAAATTATAAAAATTAAAATTGTGTAAATTTTGATCAGCTCTACGGGAATTTGGATATTTGTGGGCACATTAATATTTGTCACTCATTTGGACTAATGGGAAATTAAACCCAAGAACCCATACTTATTGACTACGTAAGTCTGATTTCTCAATTGTATTTGAGAATTTTTCTATAAAATTTGTTTGTCACTCATTTGGACCAATGGGAAATTAAAGCCAAGGATCCATACTTATTGACTACTTAAGTCTGATTTCTCAATTGTATTTGAGAATTTTTCTATAAAATTTGTTTGTCACTCATTTGGACTAATGGGAAATTAAAGCCAAGAACCCATACTTATTGACTACGTAAGTCTGATTTCTCAATTGTATTTGAGAATTTTTCTATAAAATTTGTTTGTCACTCATTTGGACTAATGGGAAATTAAAGCCAAGAACCCATACTTATTGACTACGTAAGTCTGATTTCTCAATTGTATTTGAGAATTTTTCTATAAAATTTGTTTGTCACTCATTTGGACCAATGGGAAATTAAAGCCAAGGATCCATACTTATTGACTACTTAAGTCTGATTTCTCAATTGTATTTGAGAATTTTTCTATAAAATTTGTTTGTCACTCATTTGGACCAATGGGAAATTAAAGCCAAGGATCCATACTTATTGACTACTTAAGTCTGATTTCTCAATTGTATTTGAGAATTTTTCTATAAAATTATAAAAATTAAAATTGTGTAAATTTTGATCAGCTCTACGGGAATTTGGATATTTGTGGGCACATTAATATTTGTCACTCATTTGGACTAATGGGAAATTAAACCCAAGAACCCATACTTATTGACTACGTAAGTCTGATTTCTCAATTGTATTTGAGAATTTTTCTATAAAATTTGTTTGTCACTCATTTGGACCAATGGGAAATTAAAGCCAAGGATCCATACTTATTGACTACTTAAGTCTGATTTCTCAATTGTATTTGAGAATTTTTCTATAAAATTTGTTTGTCACTCATTTGGACTAATGGGAAATTAAAGCCAAGAACCCATACTTATTGACTACGTAAGTCTGATTTCTCAATTGTATTTGAGAATTTTTCTATAAAATTTGTTTGTCACTCATTTGGACTAATGGGAAATTAAAGCCAAGAACCCATACTTATTGACTACGTAAGTCTGATTTCTCAATTGTATTTGAGAATTTTTCTATAAAATTTGTTTGTCACTAATTTGGACCAATGGGAAATTAAAGCCAAGGATCCATACTTATTGACTACTTAAGTCTGATTTCTCAATTGTATTTGAGAATTTTTCTATAAAATTATAAAAATTAAAATTGTGTAAATTTTGATCAGCTCTACGGGAATTTGGATATTTGTGGGCACATTAATATTTGTCACTCATTTGGACTAATGGGAAATTAAACCCAAGAACCCATACTTATTGACTACGTAAGTCTGATTTCTCAATTGTATTTGAGAATTTTTCTATAAAATTTGTTTGTCACTCATTTGGACCAATGGGAAATTAAAGCCAAGGATCCATACTTATTGACTACTTAAGTCTGATTTCTCAATTGTATTTGAGAATTTTTCTATAAAATTTGTTTGTCACTCATTTGGACTAATGGGAAATTAAAGCCAAGAACCCATACTTATTGACTACGTAAGTCTGATTTCTCAATTGTATTTGAGAATTTTTCTATAAAATTTGTTTGTCACTCATTTGGACTAATGGGAAATTAAAGCCAAGAACCCATACTTATTGACTACGTAAGTCTGATTTCTCAATTGTATTTGAGAATTTTTCTATAAAATTTGTTTGTCACTCATTTGGACCAATGGGAAATTAAAGCCAAGGATCCATACTTATTGACTACTTAAGTCTGATTTCTCAATTGTATTTGAGAATTTTTCTATAAAATTATAAAAAATTAAAATTGTGTAAATTTTGATCAGCTCTACGGGAATTTGGCTATTTGTGGGCACATTAATGTTTGTCACTCATTTGGACTAATGGGAAATTAAAGCCAAGAACCCATACTTATTGACTACATAAGTCTGATTTCTCAATTGTATTTGAGAATTTTTCTATAAAATTTGTTTGTCACTCATTTGGACTAATGGGAAATTAAAGCCAAGAACCCATACTTATTGACTACGTAAGTCTGATTTCTCAATTGTATTTGAGAATTTTTCTATAAAATTTGTTTGTCACTCATTTGGACTAATTGGAAATTAAAGCCAAGAACCCATACTTATTGACTACGTAAGTCTGATTTCTCAATTGTATTTGAGAATTTTTCTATAAAATTTGTTTGTCACTCATTTGGACTAATGGGAAATTAAAGCCAAGAACCCATACTTATTGACTACGTAAGTCTGATTTCTCAATTGTATTTGAGAATTTTTCTATAAAATTTGTTTGTCACTCATTTGGACTAAGGGGAAATTAAACCCAAGAACCCATACTTATTGACTACGTAAGTCTTATTTCTCAATTGTATTTGAGAATTTTTCTATAAAATTTGTTTGTCACTCATTTGGATTAATTGGAAATTAAAGCCAAGAACCCATACTTATTGACTACGTAAGTCTGATTTCTCAATTGTATTTGAGAATTTTTCTATAAAATTTGTTTGTCACTCATTTGGACTAATGGGAAATTAAAGCCAAGAACCCATACTTATTGACTACGTAAGTCTGATTTCTCAATTGTATTTGAGAATTTTTCTATAAAATTTGTTTGTCACTCATTTGGACTAATGGGAAATTAAAGCCAAGAACCCATACTTATTGACTACTTAAGTCTGATTTCTCAATTGTATTTGAGAATTTTTCTATAAAATTTGTTTGTCACTCATTTGGACTAATGGGAAATTAAAGCCAAGAACCCATACTTATTGACTACGTAAGTCTGATTTCTCAATTGTATTTGAGAATTTTTCTATAAAATTTGTTTGTCACTCATTTGGACTAATGGGAAATTAAAGCCAAGAACCCATACTTATTGACTACGTAAGTCTGATTTCTCAATTGTATTTGAGAATTTTTCTATAAAATTTGTTTGTCACTCATTTGGACTAATGGGAAATTAAAGCCAAGAACCCATACTTATTGACTACGTAAGTCTGATTTCTCAATTGTATTTGAGAATTTTTCTATAAAATTTGTTTGTCACTCATTTGGACTAATGGGAAATTAAAGCCAAGAACCCATACTTATTGACTACGTAAGTCTGATTTCTCAATTGTATTTGAGAATTTTTCTATAAAATTTGTTTGTCACTCATTTGGACTAATGGGAAATTAAAGCCAAGAACCCATACTTATTGACTACGTAAGTCTGATTTCTCAATTGTATTTGAGAATTTTTCTATAAAATTTGTTTGTCACTCATTTGGACTAATGGGAAATTAAAGCCAAGAACCCATACTTATTGACTACGTAAGTCTGATTTCTCAATTGTATTTGAGAATTTTTCTATAAAATTTGTTTGTCACTCATTTGGACTAATGGGAAATTAAAGCCAAGAACCCATACTTATTGACTACGTAAGTCTGATTTCTCAATTGTATTTGAGAATTTTTCTATAAAATTTGTTTGTCACTCATTTGGACTAATGGGAAATTAAAGCCAAGAACCCATACTTATTGACTACGTAAGTCTGATTTCTCAATTGTATTTGAGAATTTTTCTATAAAATTTGTTTGTCACTCATTTGGACTAATGGGAAATTAAAGCCAAGAACCCATACTTATTGACTACGTAAGTCTGATTTCTCAATTGTATTTGAGAATTTTTCTATAAAATTTGTTTGTCACTCATTTGGACTAATGGGAAATTAAAGCCAAGAACCCATACTTATTGACTACGTAAGTCTGATTTCTCAATTGTATTTGAGAATTTTTCTATAAAATTTGTTTGTCACTCATTTGGACTAATGGGAAATTAAACCCAAGAACCCATACTTATTGACTACGTAAGTCTGATTTCTCAATTGTATTTGAGAATTTTTCTATAAAATTTGTTTGTCACTCATTTGGACTAATTGGAAATTAAAGCCAAGAACCCATACTTATTGACTACGTAAGTCTGATTTCTCAATTGTATTTGAGAATTTTTCTATAAAATTTGTTTGTCACTCATTTGGACTAATGGGAAATTAAAGCCAAGAACCCATACTTATTGACTACTTAAGTCTGATTTCTCAATTGTATTTGAGAATTTTTCTATAAAATTTGTTTGTCACTCATTTGGACTAATGGGAAATTAAAGCCAAGAACCCATACTTATTGACTACGTAAGTCTGATTTCTCAATTGTATTTGAGAATTTTTCTATAAAATTTGTTTGTCACTCATTTGGACCAATGGGAAATTAAAGCCAAGGATCCATACTTATTGACTACTTAAGTCTGATTTCTCAATTGTATTTGAGAATTTTTCTATAAAATTTGTTTGTCACTAATTTGGACCAATGGGAAATTAAAGCCAAGGGTCCACACATATAGACTACGTAAGTCTGATTTCTCAATTGTATTTGAGAATTTTTCTATAAAATTTGTTTGTCACTCATTTGGACCAATGGGAAATTAAAGCCAAGGATCCATACTTATTGACTACTTAAGTCTGATTTCTCAATTGTATTTGAGAATTTTTCTATAAAATTATAAATATTAAAATTGTGTAAATTTTGATCAGCTCTACGGGAATTTGGCTATTTGTGGGCACATTAATATTTGTCACTCATTTGGACTAATGGGAAATTAAAGCCAAGGATCCATACTTATTGACTACTTAAGTCTGATTTCTCAATTGTATTTGAGAATTTTCTATAAAATTTTAAAAATTAAAATTGTGTAAATTTTGATCAGCTCTACGGGAATTTGGCTATTTGTGGGCACATTAATGTTTGTCACTCATTTGGACTAATGGGAAATTAAAGCCAAGAACCCATACTTATTGACTACGTAAGTCTGATTTCTCAATTGTATTTGAGAATTTTTCTATAAAATTTGTTTGTCACTAATTTGGACTAATGGGAAATTAAAGCCAAGAACCCATACTTATTGACTACGTAAGTCTGATTTCTCAATTGTATTTGAGAATTTTTCTATAAAATTTGTTTGTCACTAATTTTGACCAATGGGAAATTAAAGCCAAGGGTCCATACATATAGACTACGTAAGTCTGATTTCTCAATTGTATTTGAGAATTTTTCTATAAAATTTGTTTGTCACTCATTTGGACTAATGGGAAATTAAAGCCAAGAACCCATACTTATTGACTACGTTAGTCTGATTTCTCAATTGTATTTGAGAATTTTTCTATAAAATTTGTTTGTCACTAATTTTGACCAATGGGAAATTAAAGCCAAGGGTCCATACATATAGACTACGTAAGTCTGATTTCTCAATTGTATTTGAGAATTTTTCTATAAAATTTGTTTGTCACTCATTTGGACTAATGGGAAATTAAAGCCAAGAACCCATACTTATTGACTACGTTAGTCTGATTTCTCAATTGTATTTGAGAATTTTTCTATAAAATTTGTTTGTCACTCATTTGGACTAATGGGAAATTAAAGCCAAGAACCCATACTTATTGACTACGTAAGTCTGATTTCTCAATTGTATTTGAGAATTTTTCTATAAAATTTGTTTGTCACTCATTTGGACTAATGGGAAACTAAAGCCAAGAACCCATACTTATTGACTACGTAAGTCTGATTTCTCAATTGTATTTGAGAATTTTTCTATAAAATTTTAAAAATTAAAATTGTGTAAATTTTGATCAGCTCTACGGGAATTTGGCTATTTGTGGGCACATTAATGTTTGTCACTCATTTGGACTAATGGGAAATTAAAGCCAAGAACCCATACTTATTGACTACGTAAGTCTGATTTCTCAATTGTATTTGAGAATTTTTCTATAAAATTTGTTTGTCACTAATTTTGACCAATGGGAAATTAAAGCCAAGGGTCCATACATATAGACTACGTAAGTCTGATTTCTCAATTGTATTTGAGAATTTTTCTATAAAATTTGTTTGTCACTCATTTGGACTAATGGGAAATTAAAGCCAAGAACCCATACTTATTGACTACGTTAGTCTGATTTCTCAATTGTATTTGAGAATTTTTCTATAAAATTTGTTTGTCACTCATTTGGACTAATGGGAAATTAAAGCCAAGAACCCATACTTATTGACTACGTAAGTCTGATTTCTCAATTGTATTTGAGAATTTTTCTATAAAATTTGTTTGTCACTCATTTGGACTAATGGGAAATTAAAGCCAAGAACCCATACTTATTGACTACGTTAGTCTGATTTCTCAATTGTATTTGAGAATTTTTCTATAAAATTATAAAAATTAAAATTGTGTAAATTTTGATCAGCTCTACGGGAATTTGGCTATTTGTGGGCACATTAATGTTTGTCACTCATTTGGACTAATGGGAAATTAAAGCCAAGAACCCATACTTATTGACTACGTAAGTCTGATTTCTCAATTGTATTTGAGAATTTTTCTATAAAATTTGTTTGTCACTAATTTGGACTAATGGGAAATTAAAGCCAAGAACCCATACTTATTGACTACGTAAGTCTGATTTCTCAATTGTATTTGAGAATTTTTCTATAAAATTTGTTTGTCACTAATTTTGACCAATGGGAAATTAAAGCCAAGGGTCCATACATATAGACTACGTAAGTCTGATTTCTCAATTGTATTTGAGAATTTTTCTATAAAATTTTTTTGTCACTAATTTGGACCAATGGGAAATTAAAGCCAAGAACCCATACTTATTGACTACGTTAGTCTGATTTCTCAATTGTATTTGAGAATTTTTCTATAAAATTTTAAAAATTAAAATTGTGTAAATTTTGATCAGCTCTACGGGAATTTGGCTATTTGTGGCCACATTAATATTTGTCACTCATTTGGACTAATGGGAAATTAAAGCCAAGAACCCATACTTATTGACTACGTAAGTCTGATTTCTCAATTGTATTTGAGAATTTTTCTATAAAATTTGTTTGTCACTCATTTGGACTAATGGGAAATTAAAGCCAAGAACCCATACTTATTGACTACGTAAGTCTGATTTCTCAATTGTATTTGAGAATTTTTCTATAAAATTTGTTTGTCACTAATTTTGAACAATGGGAAATTAAAGCCAAGGGTCCATACATATAGACTACGTAAGTCTGATTTCTCAATTGTATTTGAGAATTTTTCTATAAAATTTTTTTGTCACTCATTTGGACTAATGGGAAATTAAAGCCAAGAACCCATACTTATTGACTACGTTAGTCTGATTTCTCAATTGTATTTGAGAATTTTCTATAAAATTTTAAAAATTAAAATTGTGTAAATTTTGATCAGCTCTACGGGAATTTGGCTATTTGTGGGCACATTAATGTTTGTCACTCATTTGGACTAATGGGAAATTAAAGCCAAGAACCCATATTTATTGACTACGTAAGTCTGATTTCTCAATTGTATTTGAGAATTTTTCTATAAAATTTTTTTGTTACTCATTTGGACTAATGGGAAATTAAAGCCAAGAACCCATACTTATTGACTACGTTAGTCTGATTTCTCAATTGTATTTGAGAATTTTTCTATAAAATTTGTTTGTCACTAATTTGGACCAATGGGAAATTAAAGCCAAGAACCCATACTTATTGACTACTTAAGTCTGATTTCTCAATTGTATTTGAGAATTTTTCTATAAAATTTGTTTGTCACTAATTTGGACCAATGGGAAATTAAAGCCAAGAACCCATACTTATTGACTACGTTAGTCTGATTTCTCAATTGTATTTGAGAATTTTTCTATAAAATTTGTTTGTCACTCATTTGGACTAATGGGAAATTAAAGCCAAGAACCCATACTTATTGACTACGTAAGTCTGATTTCTCAATTGTATTTGAGAATTTTTCTATAAAATTTGTTTGTCACTAATTTTGACCAATGGGAAATTAAAGCCAAGGGTCCATACATATAGACTACGTAAGTCTGATTTCTCAATTGTATTTGAGAATTTTTCTATAAAATTTGTTTGTCACTCATTTGGACTAATGGGAAATTAAAGCCAAGAACCCATACTTATTGACTACGTTAGTCTGATTTCTCAATTGTATTTGAGAATTTTTCTATAAAATTTGTTTGTCACTCATTTGGACTAATGGGAAATTAAAGCCAAGAACCCATACTTATTGACTACGTAAGTCTGATTTCTCAATTGTATTTGAGAATTTTTCTATAAAATTTGTTTGTCACTCATTTGGACTAATGGGAAATTAAAGCCAAGAACCCATACTTATTGACTACGTTAGTCTGATTTCTCAATTGTATTTGAGAATTTTTCTATAAAATTATAAAAATTAAAATTGTGTAAATTTTGATCAGCTCTACGGGAATTTGGCTATTTGTGGGCACATTAATGTTTGTCACTCATTTGGACTAATGGGAAATTAAAGCCAAGAACCCATACTTATTGACTACGTAAGTCTGATTTCTCAATTGTATTTGAGAATTTTTCTATAAAATTTGTTTGTCACTAATTTGGACTAATGGGAAATTAAAGCCAAGAACCCATACTTATTGACTACGTAAGTCTGATTTCTCAATTGTATTTGAGAATTTTTCTATAAAATTTGTTTGTCACTAATTTTGACCAATGGGAAATTAAAGCCAAGGGTCCATACATATAGACTACGTAAGTCTGATTTCTCAATTGTATTTGAGAATTTTTCTATAAAATTTTTTTGTCACTCATTTGGACTAATGGGAAATTAAAGCCAAGAACCCATACTTATTGACTACGTTAGTCTGATTTCTCAATTGTATTTGAGAATTTTCTATAAAATTTTAAAAATTAAAATTGTGTAAATTTTGATCAGCTCTACGGGAATTTGGCTATTTGTGGGCACATTAATGTTTGTCACTCATTTGGACTAATGGGAAATTAAAGCCAAGAACCCATACTTATTGACTACGTAAGTCTGATTTCTCAATTGTATTTGAGAATTTTTCTATAAAATTTGTTTGTCACTAATTTGGACTAATGGGAAATTAAAGCCAAGAACCCATACTTATTGACTACGTAAGTCTGATTTCTCAATTGTATTTGAGAATTTTTCTATAAAATTTGTTTGTCACTAATTTTGACCAATGGGAAATTAAAGCCATGGGTCCATAAATATAGACTACGTAAGTCTGATTTCTCAATTGTATTTGAGAATTTTTCTATAAAATTTGTTTGTCACTCATTTGGACTAATGGGAAATTAAAGCCAAGAACCCATACTTATTGACTACGTTAGTCTGATTTCTCAATTGTATTTGAGAATTTTTCTATAAAATTTGTTTGTCACTAATTTGGACCAATGGGAAATTAAAGCCAAGAACCCATACTTATTGACTACTTAAGTCTGATTTCTCAATTGTATTTGAGAATTTTTCTATAAAATTTGTTTGTCACTAATTTTGACCAATGGGAAATTAAAGCCAAGGGTCCATACATATAGACTACGTAAGTCTGATTTCTCAATTGTATTTGAGAATTTTTCTATAAAATTTGTTTGTCACTAATTTTGACCAATGGGAAATTAAAGCCAAGGGTCCATACATATAGACTACGTAAGTCTGATTTCTCAATTGTATTTGAGAATTTTTCTATAAAATTTTTTTGTCACTCATTTGGACTAATGGGAAATTAAAGCCAAGAACCCATACTTATTGACTACGTTAGTCTGATTTCTCAATTGTATTTGAGAATTTTCTATAAAATTTTAAAAATTAAAATTGTGTAAATTTTGATCAGCTCTACGGGAATTTGGCTATTTGTGGGCACATTAATGTTTGTCACTCATTTGGACTAATGGGAAATTAAAGCCAAGAACCCATACTTATTGACTACGTAAGTCTGATTTCTCAATTGTATTTGAGAATTTTTCTATAAAATTTGTTTGTCACTAATTTGGACTAATGGGAAATTAAAGCCAAGAACCCATACTTATTGACTACGTAAGTCTGATTTCTCAATTGTATTTGAGAATTTTTCTATAAAATTTGTTTGTCACTAATTTTGACCAATGGGAAATTAAAGCCATGGGTCCATAAATATAGACTACGTAAGTCTGATTTCTCAATTGTATTTGAGAATTTTTCTATAAAATTTGTTTGTCACTAATTTGGACTAATGGGAAATTAAAGCCAAGAACCCATACTTATTGACTACGTAAGTCTGATTTCTCAATTGTATTTGAGAATTTTTCTATAAAATTTGTTTGTCACTCATTTTGACCAATGGGAAATTAAAGCCATGGGTCCATAAATATAGACTACGTAAGTCTGATTTCTCAATTGTATTTGAGAATTTTTCTATAAAATTTGTTTGTCACTCATTTGGACTAATGGGAAATTAAAGCCAAGAACCCATACTTATTGACTACGTTAGTCTGATTTCTCAATTGTATTTGAGAATTTTTCTATAAAATTTGTTTGTCACTAATTTGGACCAATGGGAAATTAAAGCCAAGAACCCATACTTATTGACTACGTTAGTCTGATTTCTCAATTGTATTTGAGAATTTTCTATAAAATTTTAAAAATTAAAATTGTGTAAATTTTGATCAGCTCTACGGGAATTTGGCTATTTGTGGGCACATTAATGTTTGTCACTCATTTGGAGTAATGGGAAATTAAAGCCAAGAACCCATACTTATTGACTACGTAAGTCTGATTTCTCAATTGTATTTGAGAATTTTTCTATAAAATTTGTTTGTCACTAATTTGGACTAATGGGAAATTAAAGCCAAGAACCTATACTTATTGACTACGTAAGTCTGATTTCTCAATTGTATTTGAGAATTTTTCTATAAAATTTGTTTGTCACTAATTTTGACCAATGGGAAATTAAAGCCATGGGTCCATAAATATAGACTACGTAAGTCTGATTTCTCAATTGTATTTGAGAATTTTTCTATAAAATTTGTTTGTCACTCATTTGGACTAATGGGAAATTAAAGCCAAGAACCCATACTTATTGACTACGTTAGTCTGATTTCTCAATTGTATTTGAGAATTTTTCTATAAAATTTGTTTGTCACTAATTTGGACCAATGGGAAATTAAAGCCAAGAACCCATACTTATTGACTACTTAAGTCTGATTTCTCAATTGTATTTGAGAATTTTTCTATAAAATTTGTTTGTCACTAATTTGGACCAATGGGAAATTAAAGCCAAGAACCCATACTTATTGACTACGTTAGTCTGATTTCTCAATTGTATTTGAGAATTTTTCTATAAAATTTTAAAAATTAAAATTGTGTAAATTTTGATCAGCTCTACGGGAATTTGGCTATTTGTGGCCACATTAATATTTGTCACTCATTTGGACTAATGGGAAATTAAAGCCAAGAACCCATACTTATTGACTACGTAAGTCTGATTTCTCAATTGTATTTGAGAATTTTTCTATAAAATTTGTTTGTCACTCATTTGGACTAATGGGAAATTAAAGCCAAGAACCCATACTTATTGACTACGTTAGTCTGATTTCTCAATTGTATTTGAGAATTTTTCTATAAAATTTGTTTGTCACTCATTTGGACTAATGGGAAATTAAAGCCAAGAACCCATACTTATTGACTACGTTAGTCTGATTTCTCAATTGTATTTGAGAATTTTCTATAAAATTTTAAAAATTAAAATTGTGTAAATTTTGATCAGCTCTACGGGAATTTGGCTATTTGTGGGCATATTAATGTTTGTCACTCATTTGGACTAATGAGAAATTAAAGCCAAGAACCCATACTTATTGACTACGTAAGTCTGATTTCTCAATTGTATTTGAGAATTTTTCTATAAAATTTGTTTGTCACTCATTTGGACTAATGGGAAATTAAAGCCAAGAACCCATACTTATTGACTACGTCAGTCTGATTTCTCAATTGTATTTGAGAATTTTTCTATAAAATTTTAAAAATTAAAATTGTGTAAATTTTGACCAGCTCTACGGGAATTTGGCTATTTGTGGGCACATTAATGTTTGTCACTCATTTGGACTAATGGGAAATTAAAGCCAAGAACCCATACTTATTGACTACGTAAGTCTGATTTCTCAATTGTATTTGAGAATTTTTCTATAAAATTTGTTTGTCACTCATTTGGAACAATGGGAAATTAAGGCCAAGGATCCATGCTTATTGACTACGTAAGTCTGATTTCTCAATTGTATTTGAGAATTTTTCTATAAAATTTGTTTGTCACTAATTTGGACCAATGGGAAGTTAAAGCCAAGAATCCATACTTATTGACTACGTAAGTCTGATTTCTCAATTGTATTTGAGAATTTTTCTATAAAATTTGTTTGTCACTCATTTGGACCAATGGGAAATTAAAGCCAAGGATCCATACTTATTGACTACGTAAGTCTGATTTCTCAATTGTATATGAGAATTTTTCTATGAAATTTGTTTGTCACTCATTTGGACCAATGGGAAATTAAAGCCAAGGATCCACACTTATAGACTATGTTAGTCCGATTTCTCAATTGTATTTGAGAATTTTCTATAACATTTGTTTATCACTAATTTGGACTAATGGGAAATTACAGCCTAGAATCCATACTTATTGACTACGTAAGTCTGATTTCTCAATTGTATTTGAGAATTTTTCTATAAAATTTGTTTGTCACTAATTTGGACCAATGGGAAGTTAAAGCCAAGGATCCATACTTATTGACTACGTAAGTCTGATTTCTCAATTGTATTTGAGAATTTTTCTATAAAATTTGTTTCTCACTCATTTGGAACAATGGGAAATTAAGGCCAAGGATCCCTGCTTATTGACTACGTAAGTCTGATTTCTCAATTGTATTTGAGAATTTTTCTATAAAATTTGTTTGTCACTAATTTGGACCAATGGGAAGTTAAAGCCAAGAATCCATGCTTATTGACTACGTAAGTCTGATTTCTCAATTGTATTTGAGAATTTTTCTATAAAATTTGTTTGTCACTCATTTGGAACAATGGGAAATTAAGGCCAAGGATCCATGCTTATTGAATACGTAAGTCTGATTTCTCAATTGTATTTGAGAATTTTTCTATAAAATTTGTTTGTCACTAATTTGGACCAATGGGAAATTAAAGCCAAGGATACATACTTATTGACTACTTAAGTCTGATTTCTCAATTGTATTTGTGAATTTTTCTATAACCTTTGTTTGTCACTAATTTGGACTAATGGGAAATTACAGCCTAGAATCCATACTTATTGACTACGTAAGTCTGATTTCTCAATTGTATTTGAGAATTTTTCTATAAAATTTGTTTGTCACTAATTTGGACCAATGGGAAGTTAAAGCCAAGAATCCATACTTATTGACTACGTAAGTCTGATTTCTCAATTGTATTTGAGAATTTTTCTATAAAATTTGTTTGTCACTCATTTGGACCAATGGGAAATTAAAGCCAAGGATCCATACTTATTGACTACGTAAGTCTGATTTCTCAATTGTATTTGAGAATTTTTCTATAAAATTTGTTTGTCACTCATTTGGACCAATGGGAAATTAAAGCCAAGGATCCACACTTATAGACTATGTTAGTCCGATTTCTCAATTGTATTTGAGAATTTTTCTATAAAATTTGTTTGTCACTAATTTGGACCAATGGGAAATTAAAGCCAAGGGTCCATACATAAAAACTACGTAAGTCTTATTTCTCAATTGTATTTGAGAATTTTTCTATAAAATTTGTTTGTCACTAATTTGGACCAATGGGATATTAAAGCCAAGGGTCCATACTTATTGACTACGTAAGTCCGATTTCTCAATTGTATTTGAGAATTTTTCTATAAAATTATAAAAATTAATATTGTGTAAATTTTGATCAGCTCTACGGGAATTTGGCTATTTGTGGGCACATTAATGTTTGTCACTCATTTGGACTAATGGGAAATTAAAGCCAAGAACCCATACTTATTGACTACTTAAGTCTGATTTCTCAATTGTATTTGAGAATTTTGCTATAAAATTATAAAAATTAAAATTGTGTAAATTTTGATCAGCTCTACGGGAATTTGGCTATTTGTGGGCACATTAATGTTTTTCACTCATTTGGACTAATGGGAAATCAAAGCCAAGAACCCATACTTATTGACTACGTAAGTCTGATTTCTCAATTGTATTTGAGAATTTTTCTATAAAATTATAAAAATTAATATTGTGTAAATTTTGATCAGCTCTACGGGAATTTGGCTATTTGTGGGCACATTAATGTTTGTCACTCATTTGGACCAATGGGAAATTAAAGCCAAGAACCCATACTTACTGACTACGTAAGTCTGATTTCTCAATTGTATTTGAGAATTTTTCTATAAAATTTGTTTGTCACTAATTTGGACCAATGGGAAATTAAAGCCAAGGATCCATACTTATAGACTACGTAAGTCCGATTTCTCAATTGCATATGAGAATTTTTCTATAAAATTTTGAAATTTAACAATTAAATAAATAAATTTAATTTAATAGTTTCTCTGATAGTATAAAGCGATTCAGAGGTCAGTTCTTTTTGCAATCTTGTTATAAAGTAAAAGAATACTATTTTTAGGTGTAACTAAGCCTTCGTTTCACCTGTTACAAAAATCTTTTATTTTATTAATTCTATTTCATTAATCTCCTTTTTATTTCCGTTTCTTTTTAGATTCTATAAATTTTTGATGGCTCAGATGATTTTGATTAAATTGTGAGTGTGGCTACATTTGTTTGCAGAGTACTTAAATTTATGTTAACAAAAAAAAATACATAATTAAAAGAGAAAATCATTGTGTAAATAAAATTAAAAGAGCACATACGAAGTCTCTTAAAAAAGAAGAAAATAATGATAAATAACAATGGGATTTTCTTTACTCGAAAATAATAAATATTTTGGCTTAATTAAAAGTTGCCTTCTTTTAGGGATTTTTTTTAAAAAGCCGACAAAATTTAATATAATTGTCGACAAAAGAAATCAGCATTATTTAATGAAGATGGTATTAAAACCACAAAATATGGCCTTTTAAATAAATACATACATATGTATGTAAGTATGTATTAATATAAAAAAATGTGTAAGTGTTAAAAATAAAATATGAAAATTATTAGTGAAAAATAGTGTTAAAGTGTCTGTATGTGACATGCAACTCCGGAGATTAAGTTAACTGCAATTCTATAATTATTTCCTTTAAGAATCAAAAGGAATTCTGGTTGATATTATGGTTTTATTGAAGGTAAGCTTTATAAAATAAAATTGTTGTTTGTTAATGATCAAAATGGTCTCTAGATATTCGTTAAACTTTTACAAATAATACAATAAATAATTTTACTGATATTCGCATCCTCCATATTCCATGAATAATTATATCTACATCATACCTACGAGTCATAGCATCATAGCATACGAGTATATAGTCGTATGCACTGGTATGTATGTAATAATTGAAATCGTCAACATTTTGCTCAAAATCGTCACAAACATTTAATAAAATCGTAAAAAAATCATCAATCAGTTAAATGTTACAAAGTAGGTGCACATTAAAGGTTTTTTTATATAATCAATCAAAATAAGTAAAAATATTACACTCACTATTTTTCAATATATGTAATTCATTACCGATGATATTGAGAAAATTCCAAATGAAATTAAGAATTTTTAGGTGATGTTTCCACAATACAAACAAATAAATGACTTGTTTAGAAATTTTGTATGGGAATCACTCAAAAAACTGAGTGATTTTAATACAAATTTTCTACTCAAACCAATTTTTTGTATTAAATAAATTCTTGAAATTCTTAATTTCATTTGGATTTTTCTGAATTTAAACTTGAAATTCTCAATTTCATTTGGAATTTTCTAAATTTAAACTTTAAATTCTCAATTTCATTTGGAATTTTCTGAATTACATTGAAAAATGGTGTAGATCGTAGTTCAGTAGCAAATATTGATATATGTACTCGTAAGTACATGAATATGTACATATCGCACTCGTTCAACAATACTGTATTAACTCTAAATTTTTAAAATTTCGTTTTTTGCAAGAAATCGATGAACAGTGGTCATATCTATCCACTGTAAACATTTTACACCATTTTCTCCACTCTTTCACCCCAAAAAATACATTTGTATCTCTCTTTGTGATAGAAGAATAGTATAAAAAAAAAGTTTTTTGCCTCTCCTGAACACTTTGAAGTTTTTGAGTTAATACAGTATTGTTGAACGGGTGCGATATGTATGTATATGAAGTTTAGAATAATTAAGCTGTTATTATAAAGTATTCCATACTGCATCTATGTATATCGGACATAAGTTCGTATTATTACTTAACCGTTTGAACACCCTACTGTAGAGCCACACCAACATCATCGCACAAGCATAAATTTGCATTTGCATTTCAAGAGAAAATAAAAAACACACGTAAATATTTTCTTTATCTGTTTTTTTGTTTCTTCTTTATTTATAAAAATACAATATGTATAAATTTGAAAAAAATTAACGAAATCTGTAAATAAGGATGTACGTACGTACATACATGCATACTCGTATATATTCGAAAGCGTTTGTATGCATCAGTACAAAAACAAATGCATGAATTAAAATAGAAAAGCTTTTGAAGAAATTATTTTTTATTCTAATTTTTTTTTTTGTCATATTTATATCTTGGCAAAGGACAATTTTTTTCACTCCTGTTTCTTTTTGCAACAAATATGTGCGTGTATTTGTTTTATATGCATATGTATTCTTCTAGTGGAGCATTTTTCATCTACTCATATACACAATGAGATCATTCATATATCACAACGATGTTTTTTGAAGAGTTTTTGAAATAAATAAATATAAAAAAAAAAAAAAAACAGAACCATACCCCAAGATGCTTAACTAAAAATCTTGCTGTTTTCTGTTTTTCTTCTACTCCTTCGAAATGGTAGGGTGGGAGCAGCGTAACATGTAAGAAAACGTATGTGTGAGTATGTGATGACTGTCTGACTGACTGGTATGATAAGTAGGCAATATTTGCATACTCAATTGCATTGCAAAATCTTTTCTTTATTTTTTTTTTGTCATACCTGCGTTGTAGAAGTTAAAAAAAGGCTTGAATTTTGTATAAATAAATGTTTAACTAGAAACGAAATATATAGCAGCAGCACCACCACCAACAACAACAAAAATAACACTGAAAAGGTGTAAAATATTAAGAGTATAGAGGTGATGGATGCTTGAGTATAGATGGATGGTGTGGTGGGGAACGTACTACGTCTTAGTGGGCTTGAATTCGGTAGGTGATGCTATAAATGTATACTAAGAATAATTGTTATGCAGTTATTATTACGATTTTCTTTCTATAACTGAAATAGAAAATCTAAGAAAACAACAGCAATGACGATAGAAAGAAATCCATTTTGTTTTTATTTCGCTCTTTATTTTTCAAGATAGAAATCAACGTTTATAGGTGCATATAGGTGTGATATTTAAAAGAGTGCATTCATTGTTTTCGTATTGCGCCAATGCCGTATTTAACAGAAACTAAAACTATGTTCACATATATCAAATATTTGTCGAGAAAAAACGTAGCCAAGAAAGAAACTAATAATTAATTTAATTTAATTTTTTTGTTTAATACATAATATTTTTTGAATTATGGGTTCGCATTTTTTAAACACTGTTTAGTAGAATAATTTGGTATAATAATTAGTTTTATTTTCTTATCTCGTTTTTTGACCTTTATATTATTGTATAACTAATTTAATCAAGCTTGATGTCTTCTTTATAAAAAATTAACAATGAAC
This sequence comes from Lypha dubia, assembly GCA_947311025.1. NCBI lineage: Eukaryota > Metazoa > Arthropoda > Insecta > Diptera > Tachinidae > Lypha > Lypha dubia. Next base: position 1,916,512 of record OX371262.1, on the reverse strand, counting down.
TCAATTTTTATTCTCTATAGTCAGTATAGATAAGTAGTACTTTCGTTATTTCTTACATTAGGTTAGGTTAGGTTAGGTTAGGAAGCGTAGTGTGAAACACACATCGACTCGGAGACCAAATTGGATCCATTGTGATTCCCTTCATTTTTAATTAATTGACTAATTAGTCGCCTTACTGTCCAAGTAGAAACAAGGAGTCCTTTTCATCCATCATTTAGCCACTTAATTGCCATGATAAAGCCCCTGATATTCTCAAGTTTGCACTTCGCGATATCACTAAAGCCCTCATGGAAACGTCTGCTCAGCCATATTTGTCTATGGCGTTACAGCCTTAGGCAATGACAGATGATATGCTCTATAGTTTCTGGCTCCTCTTCATCCCCACACATCCTACAGAAATCCGGATTGCCATTTTCCCATATGCTGGTCCTCGCTCTAACCGAGCAATCGCCAGTCAAGGCGCCTACGAAGACTCTCATAACCTTTCTGTTCATACCCAGAAGTAGATCATATTTACCTGAGTCTAGTTCTGTCCATATGGACCCCGAGACTTTACAATCTTCTCTATTGCTCCAGGAATGATTGGTTCTGCTAATTACCTAATTACTGAGTTCCCTGCCACATCTAATGCTGAGCCTATTCTTGCCAGCTCATCAGCGATTTCGTTTCCCTCAATATTGCACTGTCCCGCTAAATTTGTCCATAAGCAAGTTAAGAGATCGCCTACATATTTCTTACATTAACAAAATAATTTTTGAAATCAGTAAGGCATGAACTAAAAATTATTTAGAAAATTATGATCTTTAAATTTTAAAAAATTTCCACTATGAGAAAAATATAAGAACTTAAATTGAGGACAGCCCTTTTTCGTTTTTAAGTATTCAAATTTTTATGAACTATTCAGGCGTAAGTAATTTCCAGAATCAATTTTTTGTAAATAATTGCAATCGTATGACAAAATTTTCTTAAATTTAGTTAAAAAACATTCTTTTTTTTTTGGAAAATGAAGACTCAAATAAAATGAAAATTTCCTTAAAGTAAAATTTTTTGTTGAAGTGACATGATGAAGATTTTATTTTTGTTTTTATTACATATAAGAATTTATAAAATTTTATTTGATTAAAAAATAAGTTTACGTATTAATAAAATTATAAATTTTTAAATATAGAAATTTGTAGAATATTAATATTCTCATACATATATCCGCAACTAAACCGCAGATGACTCAAATTCGCTGTGGGCCACTTCTATAATAAATTACAACCTCCAGCTAAATATTGAGCTGGTAGGAAGGGGGGAAAGGGTGCCCCATTCAAAGTGTTAGAGAAGCTCTCCGGGTATAGCTAGTGTGTTATATAATCTACAAATAGAATAAAAATAATTTTATAATTTTATTCGCAATTATCTTCACTAGAAATCTTCTATGGAATATATTGGATGTTACGAATATCAATTTGTAGTATTCGCGAATAAACTTTTTAAGGTTTAGAGCCACATAACGCCCTTGCGTCAGTAATAATAAATTGAAAAAAAACTGTCACACTACTTTAGGTATTAAACATTATTGTGACATTGAGATGCCGAACTTGGAGACCACTACTGAAGATTTTTAAATTATTTTTCCTATGTACATACATACATATTCTGAGATTTCGTGTTTCTTAATCTGGTTGCGCTTTTAATTAGTAATTCAGTATTGTTTGGGAGAACATATTTTCGCAGATTGCGCAGCCACATGCCTCGGTGGACTTATTGGATAAATATTCGTTTGAATTTGGCAAATACGAATATATTATAATAGGCGAATAATCGAACACGAATACGAGTATTCGTAACATCACATTTAACATACAATCATTCATACATACATACTTATGTCGCTAGTCTGTATGTAATTAAAATTCCTACAATTTAAGTCTTTTTTTGTGCACATTCAAGAATAACAGCTCATACATACGTGTACATAAATTAATCTAGATTGCTTTCTTTTAAATCACTGACTATTTAAATGTTTTTTCAAGTATCTACATATGTTCATATGTATACATATACATATATACATGTTTGTAAGTGTTGGTTCATATGCATTTTGACTATTCACGAGATTTAAGTACTTTTGCAACATGACATCCAGTTCATTTATGGTTGAATTTAGTACAGTTGCTCTCATACTCTATGCAAATGTTCAACAACAACAACATCAACTGCATCAAGATGATGAGAAAACAACAGCAGCAACAACAACAACGAAGACAATACAAAAAAGTCAAATCAGAAAAATATGCATGCATGCTATTTGTTTGTTTCTGTAATTGTTTGAGCCCACTTGTAGCCATAGCAGCAACAACAACAACAGCAACAACGATAATAAAAACAATACTAGTAAAATGAATGTGAGTGTGTGTGCAGGCTATTACCTTTGATGCCTAGTAGTTGTTATTGTTGTTGTTATATTGTTACAATATGATGATTTGTTGTTCATGTGTTCTGATTTCTTATGATGCCTACCTGCCTACCTGCCAGCCTGCCTCTGATGATGGTGAGGCGTGGCAAGTGTTGTTAGCAACCAAAATAAGAATCATCTAAGAACAAATAGAAAATGGAAAATATATTTATAATTTACATACATAAAGTGGGGTACATACAGCCAACAAACACTTAACATATTCTAATTATTCTTACGCTTATTTCATACCTATTATTATTTTCTTATAATTATTGTTGTAGCAACTGCTGCTACTGCTGTTGCTGTTCTTGTTATTATAAATAATTTTTATTATTGTTACATGCTGGACTATTTCTAGTTACAAATCTAAACTTTGCACAGGTTTATGTATTTTTAGCGAAAATACTTAACAAAATCTTGACAATTTATTTCAAAAGATATTTATGCAAGTGGAACATAGGATTTTTTCTTTCTTCTCAACAACAACAACTTTATGGTCATACAACATAGTTTTTTTTTTTCGCCTTTTGAGAGAAATAAAATCATCATATCAAAAGAATTTTATAGCAAAATATTACAAATGTGATGGAAATAAAAATTTAAAATCAAGAAAATTATTTTTGAAACGAATAAGGAATCTTACATGCTGGCTGTCAGTTGTTAGTTTTGAACTGAAAGATTTAGCAGTTACATCAAACGAAATTCAAAAGAATATTCTAATAAAAAAAAAAAAAAAACAAAAACACACATATCAAATCAAAGACCAGTTGTAGCACACATGAGTGTGTAGAAACACAACAAGTAAAAAAAAAGGAAGAAAATTAAATTTTCCCAAAGAGAGAATATATGAGAAGGAGTTAAATCGAAAAAGTTGGAAAAAAAATAGAATCATCTGCAACAAGAAGCGAGAAAAACCTTTAAAGAAATAGTCTTCTACTAATTAGAAGAGGCCGGTCTTTACCTATTTATCAATTATGCAGATCAATGTGATATCTTGTTCCACTTTTCATGGCCTCATTATTCAAGGGATTTGCATAAAAAACTCATTTGAAAGGTATTTAATTTCAGATATGCACAATATATATTTGGTTCAAATCAGTTCCGAATATTACGAGCTACAAGTGTTTTCTATTGCTACGATTATTACATACACTGTGTGTAACTTTTTAAGTCATGGAAATATAACCATATACGGACCAAAAAAAGACCCATGTCTCCCAGTTTTGCCCCAAGTCATGCACTTTTTTTATGGGCCCCAAAGTGTAATTTTTGCAAAAAACTGATAACTTTCTCAGGCTCATATCTTGCAAACCGTTCGGAATTTTGATTTACTCTCTTAGACAAAGTTACAGCTCTTCTTATAAAGAACAAAAATTGTGAATATTTGAAAAAAGAAAAACTTCATTGTGAAGATCAAAATCGCAAAAAACTTTGAAAAATACGATATTTTTTTGTTCTGTTCTGGTCCATGGGTAGTAAATCTTTCAAAATTCATGGAAAAAATGTACCTAAGATCTCAATAAACAACTTTCTGGAACACATGAAGTTTCTAGGAAAGATTCTTAATATTTTTTTTTTTAGTTTAAATACTATCGGTTGCTTTGTCCATTAAATATGATAACAAAAACTAAAACTCCATCTTGCTTCAAATATATGTATAGCAGACTTAAGCATTTTTAATTTACTTACAAGGTATGAAAGGTATGCTCTTTTTTTTCCTTCCATAATAGTTTATAGCCACCCTTTTTTAATTGCAAGATTTGTTTGTAATAGTTTGTAGCTTTTTCAACTTTTATTGTATGTATTTATAATATTTTGCACTAATTTTTCCGTAACAGACATAGAGAAAAAAGACAACTGAACAAAGTGTCCCTACAACAATAAAATTTGTTTCACTACTCTACGCCTTTTTGAAAAGTCATGCCTTATATTATTTTCATTTAACAACAACAATTTTTATATAAAACGTTAAAAATATGATATAAATTGTTGTTTGTTTGTTTGTTTGTGTTTCTAAATACAAAATAAGTTAAGCGGTTAAGTTTTTGTTAAGCTATAAGGACTATAGCAATCAAAAAAGTGAAAAGTAGCAAAAATTTGCAGATGGATGGAGGGCAAAATATACAAACGAGTGGTAAACAGGACACACGTTGAATTTGTATGTGACACCTAATACTGAAGAACGAAATGGAATAACGTGAACAATTTTTTTTTTTTAGATGAAAAAGGTCCCGACAAAATTATTTGGAAATAATTTTCACGGTTTTATGAAAGATTTTCGATATATAAACAAAACAAAAATCAATAAAAAATAATAGAGAAATAATAAAATAAGGGTGTTTTTTTATAGAGTGACACAAGTTTAAATCCTAAATAATAAACCCAGGAAATATATTTTTAATATCAATGAAACGATCTTTATTGGGAAGAAAATTTTATGAAATTAATGCTTTAATATGATTTCTGCCATGTAGCCGCCACGGCTCGCGCGTAGAAGGCGCAATTTGGAACACCAACTTTCAGATACTTTTCACAGCATTTGCGGCCGTATTTCACCGATAACTCTTTGATTTCCAGGTGTTCAATTGTTTGTAGTTTATCGACGTAGACAAGTGACTTAACATAACCCCAAAGAAAATAATCTAATGGGGATAAATCACACGATCTTGGTGGCTAATTATTTTGGTCATTACGTGAAATTATTCTTTCTTCATAAGTTTCTTTGAGTAAATCAATTGTAGCGCCCGCTGCACGATGAGTTTGACGAATAGAACAATTATTTTGATTAAAAATTTCAACAATTTGCACGCGTTTCTCTGATGTAAGTCGATTCATAATGAAACTTCAAAGCAAACTTAACAAAAATCAACTATCAGCTGTTAAATGGGAGCTCAAATAAAGCAGAGATGCCAACACAAAGTTGTGATACTCTATAAAAAACACCCTTTACGAAAAGTTGGAATTTTTTTTATCGATTTCAGAAAAATCATATTATCTTTTGCAAAGCTCTGCTATTTTTGAATCTATTTGAAAAATGTTGTACCTCATACTGATGTAATTGCCATATTGTATATTTGGAATCATTGAAACGAACACGTAATTCTCGTATTAAATATTCGCAAAATATTTCAGTAACTTCATTTCGAAATTAAAATAAAATTTTATTCTCTTAGAAAATAAATAAATAGGAAAATTGCTTTAATTATTTCATCGGCGAAAAATGTTTTGAAAATATTTTGATATTCAAATTATTTACAGATCAACAAAAAGTGTACTTAACAACCTTTCCATCAACATAAAATATTTTTTTTTTTAATTTATTGAACTTCAATTATAAATTGAAACATCAATAAGTTATTCAAAAAGTAAAACTAAGAATGTTAAATATGTTTAGCCACTGCTAACAAAATTTTTTAATTTCAACGGTTGGTTTTTGTTGTTTTACATATCTCGTGAACGGCTGGAGGAAAGAGTATCCTTCCTCCTCAGCCGAGTGTGGCCTCTATACTCTAGAATATTGCGCGCAAGTGGATTTGGGTGCAACTGAAGTTTTTTAATATATGTTCTCGCGTGTTTTGAAAACACTGTCTACACCAACGGAACATCAAGATCTTTGTGAATTCGCTGATTTCGAATATACCAGGGGGCTGCAGTAATTGTACGTAGAATTTTGTTTTGTCGCATTTGAATTTTTTTTCTACTTTCGATGCTGATGCCGTGCCCCATAGCTGGATTCCATAGGACCATATTGGTTTCAGGATCGCGTTATATAATAGAAGTTTAAAGTCTAGACTTAGTAAAGAATTTCTTCCAATAAGGCAATTCATCTGGGCTGCTTTTAATTTCATTTGTGTCAGCTTTGCGTCTCTATGCGATTGCCATGTTAACATAAAATATGTAAATAAATTTTTATTGAAACATTTCCATTAGTGTCTACTACGCCCTTCCCAAAATTCCATATAAAGTTTAATTTATTATAAAATAATTTCTTCCGCCACTTACTGTGCTCTACTATTTCCGCTTTTCGTTTCCAATCTCACTGAAATAAGAGGTCAAGGCATTTGATACTCTGGATATTAATAAGATAAAAAAATAGTAAGCAACATATTTGTGAAAATTTTTAAGTTCAAATCAGTTGGAATTTTTACATAGAAATTGCTCTCGACTAAGCTTTCTTCGTATAATTTACTTCGAACTCTTCTCGATAAAAATTCAAAATAAACTCCGATTTTTGCACCCCAAAATAAAAAAAACTGACATTTTCAATGACCTCACAAAAATTTAGTTGGCCTTGTTAATGTAAAGAAAAGCAAAAAAAAAACAAAAAAACATACATTTATGCCATTTCAGTTTGTAATTACGGCAGAAGATTCTGAGTTTATGAACATAAATTTCGTTAAATTTTTGGTCTTTCACATTTTCAACAATATCTTTCTTTTTTTAGATTTGTTTGGCCATGTTTGCGAAGAAAAATTAACAAATAAACCGTAATGTAGATATATGTATGTATATATCATAGATACGAAAGACAACCAGCATACATACAAACATAAAAATAATTATTAACATTGTTGCAAAAATCTCTGTATGGATGTATGTGTGTAGCAAATTGCAGTAAATCTAAAGTATTATAAATGCTAAAAGAAGGGTTACCTACACACATACTGATTAATGCATGTGTATGTATGGAAATCCTTACATTCACATGAACACCTAAACGAGGTGTATATCCTTGTGATGTCAACAAAACCATTACCATCGTCCTCATCATACAAGTAGTCATCGTTGTCGTCAACATCATTCAACGTAGTTATTGCTTATGATGTTGACGTTTTGTTAAAGATTTTTGCCAACTAAAGTCTTTTTTCCATATGTTTTTTTTAGATTTCTTATATACACACATATGTACATATGTATATGTACACACCTGACACATCCATACACATGCAGATATTATATATCATCAGAAAAATATGTGAGAGATAAATACAAATACAAGAAAAAGGACTACAACAACATTGTTATTAACAAAAAATTTTTCAAAATTGCATGCAAAGAAAAACAAAAAAAAAAAAGAAACAACAAAAAATAAATACATCATATGAATTTAAACAAATACATTGAGCCAGAAAAAGGATGGATACCTGTACACTCTCGCATATTTATTCGTTGAGTACTGCACCTCTTTAGATACCTCCCTTCCTACTCCTTCGGCTGTTGTTTTATTTTATTTTTAACAAGTAGCAGCTAAACAACAACAAAAATAATATAACAACAATAATAAAAAATAACAATTGTCTTACAGATGACATAAAATGTATTTGTATTCGCATGCCACTCTTTTTTCGTTTTTGTTTTTGTTTTTTTTTTTGTTTTAAGACAAATCATTTTTCTAGAATTCAGTTTATGCATCCAACGTATTTTTTTTTTCTTCTCCAGTTTCATATTCTTCATTCACTCATACCTGTAGTGTTTCATTTTTTATTTTAGTTGTATGTATTTTTATTTTAAGTGATGATATTTTTAATGTAAATTGCTCTCATTCGCTGTTGTTGTTGTTGGTATTGTTATTACGATATTATTATTATTATTATTTCTTATGATTATTGTTTGATGGTCTTGTGTTTTTTAAGTGTCTTGCTTTTTTTTTCTTAAATCAAAACAAAACACTTGTGCTTAATGAAAGAAAAAAGGATGTAAAGTTGACACATAAGTGGGTTTGTTTGTTTGCTTGTAATTATAATGAAATGATCAAACAATATTTGTAATTAATAAAACATAAATTACCTGAGAGGCTAATAATTTTTAGCATAATTTTTAGTGTGTGGACTGCCATCAAAGAATCTGTTTAGCTGCCCTTCGCAATACTATGTGAATACTTTAGCCGAATTCGATCAGATTTCATTTAGGAAGTCTTAACTATTTGACGAACTCGCTTCCCAACGTGGTCAAAAAAGTTACCGAAACTCTTATAAGTGGATTGACGAAGTTTTATATACGCCTTTGATATATTTGAAAGGACTCTGTACGAACTCCCAAAAAATTCTAAAGGAATTTTTGACATGTCTTAACAATGTCACAGACATGTCTCACAAAACTTTAGAAGACCTTCTGATGCTTCTGATTACTATTTTCCGTTTCCGTATTTTTCGTCTTCTCTAGATTTATTTATTTTCTTTTATAATTTAAATTTTTGTTTTTATTAAAAAGAAAAATCTAGAAACTCGTAATAATTGAACAGACAAAGAAAAATTAGACTGCGCGGAGGGTTGAACTGACATCATGATGTTTCGAGAATAACCACAGTCTCATCATCAGAGTGATCACCTCAGTTGCAATCATACCAGTTAAAGATCCTCTTATCATTAATTGAATCCGCTTCTAGAGCTTCTAGATTTTTCTTTCTAATAAAAATAATAATTTAATTTATAAAAAAAAAATTAGAGAAAACGAACTTAAGCCTGACAAGTTAAAATTTCTTCGATTAAACATCACACAGTTCGAATAAAAATTTATAACTTAATTTAAAAATTTATTAAAAATGTCGTATCATTTTTTTCAGTGTATTTTCACTCGAACATGTAATAAATTTTTTTATCGTCTTTATTTTCTTGCAACAAATATAATTTTATAAATTAATAAATTTGTGTGTGTGTCTTTATTCCCTTTTTGCTAAGTGCATCCTCTGTGTATACTTGCTATTTGCCAAATTAAGATAACAAATTGACAAATTGGCCAAGTGATTTGCAAAAATATATAAAATGAAACAAACCATAAAATATATTTTTTTTTCTTTTTATGCTCACCAGCCAAAAAGGGACAGACAGACCACTTTTCCGAACAAAATAATTTTCAGTAAATGCCAACAATATGGCAAGTATATCCTTAAAAGAAAAAATGTAACATATAAAAAGGGTTCCTAACACACTATCGATGACTCAATAAAACTGTCGTAATAATATTGATTCCTTTTTTGTTTTTTGTTTTTGTGTTTTTGCAATTCACAAGGATTTTAATTTGGGTTGCTGCAAAAGAGAGGAGGGTTTTGATATCCTAAAAGAACAAGTCAATAACACAATTGACAACAATTTTCTATAGATTTCTTTATTTGTTAAAAACAATAACAGCTAACAAAAAAAAGAAAAAAAAACTTCTTTAATAAAGAGATAAAGGATAGTGAGGGTGTGCATATGTATCGGTTTCAATTATGGCATTATGACATAAATTTATGTCTGGTAATTGAATGTTTGATGAGCCAAACAATTTTGATTGAATTTAGTTAAAATGATACTCAATTCTGTTTTGTAGCTGCAGCAGCAGCAGCAGCAGTAAAAGCAAATATTTTCTTTAGTGATTTAACATAATTTTGTCCTGTTATTATGTTTAAATTGAGGGTTGGGGGGAGAAAACGACACAACCCTTTATTTTTTTGCTGGCCTGAATCTCTGTACATTGTCATGGTTTTGTTAGTTTTTATAAGATATTTCTTGTATAAAATTTTAAGGAAGTTTTGTTAGAACAGGAAAAAAGGGTTGTTTTTTTTTTGTAGACCTTTTTGCTGCTGCCTTGGAATTTTGTTAAAGTTTTTTTTCTCCGTTGCTAAAAAGATTAAGAGATTTTCAAGTCATGTTGTTTGTTATATGGAGGCGATATTTACATACATTCATATGTACTCGTATGTATGCATTTACAATGTGCATATGTGTGTGTGGGAGTTTAGGTTAAACTACAAGTTCATGATGATGATGACGATGATGGACTTGTGTCCATTTGGAAATGTTGCTTTGCTTGTTTTCTTAACCGTACATGGATTTTAAGACCGTAAAAATGCGTGTGTGTATTTAATACAAAAAAAAAGGTATTTCAGAGATTGGTAAATGATATCTTTGGGGATGTTGTCTTTTGTGGCAAATTACAAGGGTTATTGAGCAAATCACTTACATGGGACTGTTGTAAAAATACTATTTTATTGTTTTCTTTTAGAAGAAAAAAAAAAATAAAAAAACACAATATCTTTGACTGGCTTAATATAATTTGTTTGATTTTTCTTTACCTTTTTTTGGCCTAAAATTTGGAATATATTTTTTTGTCTATTGTTTTTTCTTAAGCCATTATGACTAGATGAATTTTTTACTGTCAAGTCATAGCAGTGATGAGTGTGTGTGTGTGTGTGCGTTTAATACAATAAAAAAAGGTATAATAAAAATCATATTAAATGTCCATGAAAATGCTTGTTTGCACACGTTTTATTTATTAATTTTTTATTAAAATTAACACAAAAAAGAAAATAATAATAATGAAGGGATAACATAATAAAAATTATGTTAGTTTTAGAAATTTTTAAGGAAAATTTTGTCTTTACAGGGCTGAGTAAAAAGCTTTTCATGTGATTATAGTTTTTCATCTTTAAAAGTTTCCTTTCGTTTTTTGCATTAAATATTTTGCGTTTGTTCAAAATCTCTTTAATAGTTTTTCTATTTGAAAACTATTTATGTTACCAGTTTCCCTTTGCATCATTTTATTGCCTTTTCCTCCCTCCATTCCCCAAAAAAAAACACATTTCCAATACCCAATTAGCAATTGTCTTAATTACTTTCTATACATTTACTTTTACTACCTTGTGTATTGCAATTATATACAGCAAAATATAATTTTTTTCCCAAACGAAAGAATGTCCTGTTTCTTTCTTCAAATCATTGAATGTTGTTTGAGTGTAATTTTCTTACTCATTTTAATTTTTTTTATAGTTGTCTGACCATAAACAATTAAATACTGAAACGATTTCATTACACATGTAAAAAGTATATGAAGCATGAATGTAGTTGATTACAAGTTGCATGTGGTGTAGAGACAGCCGAAACGTGGTAGACTACAATTGCGACATTATAACCAATAACAATAATAGCCAGCAACTGTTTGCCAGTTTGAGCAACAGCCCTCTTTTCGCTTGCTACAGTTACAAACTTATTAGCCACGAGCTGTTGCTACTTTACTCCTTAACAATAACTATAAAATTTTATAGCTTTTTACGGATAATATTTACATTGTCTGTGGAGTTTGACGATCAAACGTGTTTACATGTTGGCAGGTAGTTTGTAGCATCGAAAAAAAAAATTGTTGCAAGTCGTCTGTTAAAAAGAAATATGCTTTCTTTTCAAATGGAGGAAAATAAATTAAATGGCTATGCTTCGTCCAGATATCACCATAATATGACTTCATCCCAAAATGTATTCACTTTATGGTTTGTGTCTTGGGTTTTGCAGTTTCCAATTTAGCTTCACACGCACAATTTAATGTATGCGATATTGCGATCGGTACATATCACAAGAAGTGATAATAAAATCAACCTAAATAATGCCTATCAAGCTTCTAAGCCATCTCAATTAGAGTGTAGGGAATACGTAATAAATAATATTTCTTGTTCTTAAATTTCTAAAACTTTGAATGGCTTCCATACTCCAGTTGGCTGTGTAAAATTTAATTGGGTCTTCTAGAGCACAAAAGCTTTTGAATATTCGTAATTGAAAAAAAAAAACGAAAATCTGCTAAATCTTTTTAACATTTTATTTTATTCCTAACTCCAATATCTTACGAAACTATTTAATATCTTATTTTCATGATTTATTTTATTGAATTCTATTCTTCTTCATGCATGTTAAATAATACATTTATTTAATATCTGGAATAAGTTTTAAAAATATTTGAAAAATTGTCGCGTATTTGCCATTATTTTTCTATATTGTTTTGTTCACTTCAACTCGATTTTAATAAATTATTATTGCTATTTTATATTGCTGTTTTCTATACTACCAGTTGAAAAAAAACTGGTGTCTGGTCTCTGATAGTGTGTGTCTTTATGTTTGCCAAACACATGTGTAAATCGTTTTATGAATTAAGGAGTTTTTAAAAGAACACTACCCTCCTTTAATGGTTTTATATTCTGTTAACATTTGATTTATATATTTGGTAGGAAAATAAATTATTTTTAATATAAAAAACAATTTGTGTATGTCAATAAAATTGTTTTGATGAATTTTTAAAAGTGTCTGGGAATGCGAAATAATAAGTTTTTAGAAACGCTTTGATAAAATTTAAGGACAACATAATGAAATAAATAGAAATATGGAAATCTAAAAATTCTTAAACTCATGTTGCATAAATTTTTTTGTGGGATTATATGAAAATGAATAAAGCTTCCTTCGAAGGACCTATAGAAGGACAATATAGTATATTTTGTATGTATCTAGGAATGCTATAAAACAAGCTTTATTTTTTAGTTAAAAATTTGTTTGTAGATCTATTTTGGTTAGCTTAATGTAATAAATTGTTAAGTGCTGGCTCGTAGGACCATATGAAATTGTTACAAAGTATTTCAGTTAATTTTGAAACATGGTCTACTTAGTTTTAATTTATATTAGTATTTTTCCCTTTTCATTCAATATTTTTAATAATTAAAAATGTAATTTCGATTAACTTAAACAAGTTTCCTTCGAAGGACCAATCGAAGGACACCATAGTTTATTGTGAATGTATTTATAAATGCTCTAAAACTAGCTAAACTTTTTAGTTAAAAAAAATTGTTGGGAAATCTATTTTTGTTAGCTAAATGTAATTCTCTTTTATGTTTTGGCTCGTAGGACCATATGAAGTTGCTACAAAATATGCCATGGTCATACTTAATTTAAATTTTTATTCGTATTTTTTCCACTTATTCAATATTTTTAATAATTAAAAATGTAATTTTGATTAACTATTTTTATATTCTATCATTTTACACAATTAATATAAATCCAAATTTCATTTAAATAAAATTCTAATTATTTTAAAACCATTTTGTTGTTGGTAACATTTTATTAAATGAACATTTATTTAAATTTATAATTAGCACAACTGTTGTGTTAATATAGACAAACATAATATGAAGTAAAAAACACAATACGAACCAGTACAAAAAGCATTAAAATTTCATTATTACAGGCATTTTGTATTATTGCCATAATAATATTTACATAATGTATGTATAGGAGTAACATTTTATATAATAGTATATTTTATATATATGTATGTATGTAGTCCATACATGATGGGATATATAATTGTAAGTTCATACAATTGTTTGTGTGAGAGAGAGAGAGAGAGACAATTAATTAACAAATAAAATGTCAATTAATTTTTTCGTTACTCCCAACAATTAAATTTTGCACTTTAAACTTCCTGTTTGTTTGCCAAAAACAATATTGTGTTGTTGCAAAAAAAACTGGCCAAATATAAATAAATAAATTCATTCATTTAAATGGCCGTTTTGTATCCTTTTGTGCACACATTGACGACCAAGTAGCCGTTATCCTTTGGGAAGTGGGCGGTTTTTTTTGGGTTAAAACCACTGCATTTGTTTGCTTGTTCTTTTGTTGTATTAATTTAAATGTATACAAGGATATGTAAATAGTGAATTCATATGCATATTTCTCATATTATGTTTAAACTGCACAAATATATGCATGTCCTTGGATTTTAAGGAAAAAGGATCAGGTAACAATGTTCTTTTTCTTGCAAAATTTTACATAAATTTTTTTAAATTTATCTCCTTTTAGAGATAATCTTGTGGAATTCTTATAAAAATTTGAATGTAAACATTTTTATATGATCTGCAACACCTGCCGCAGTTTCTGAATTAAGCAATTGAATAATGTTGCCAGTGTGTTTTCAGCTACACTTTAACAATGAACAGTTTAAAAAATGTTGTATGTGTTGCAAAATCGTATAAATGTTTTTGTCATCATTCATGCAAACATTTGACGTAAACATTTTTGCGTTTAAATTAACTTGATGAATTTAAAAATTTCGAAATCTTCAAAGATTTAAGAGCACTGCTTCATATCCAATTCGTTTAACCCCTTCTTAATACAAATACAAAAGATTTATTTCTTTACACTTTCAGTTCTTAATCAAATTTAGTTTTCCCATACACAAGTATGTATGTATTTATTTGGCAACTTTGTTTGTTATCTACATACATACGTAAGCAAAAGAAAACTTTTTAAATAATGTGGCATATTAGCAGAATTATTGCCAACATTAAACATTTTTAACTTAAATAATAAGCACACGTTTTCCTACAGTATTTGCACTTAAAAACTTTACTAATAATCTTAATAATATGTATCATGTAACTAAACAATTTTGTTTTATTTTTTGTTTTGCTGTTTTGCCATCAAACGTTTTTAAAAATTTATGCATCATTATGATGAAAATTTCTGTGTAGAACAAATATAATAAAAATTCTTTCTCATTCTCTTATTAACCGGTTTTAATTAAATATTTTATTCACCAAAAATTCATATTTTCATGTGTCTTTATTACAAGCGAAATTACAAAAAGAGTTTTATTCCCAAATATTGACTTAAGAAAATAATTTAAAAATTGTCATTAAAGTTGTCGCAGCAGCAGCAACAGCATTTGACATACGATTATTTATGTGCAAGAGAATGTTGCCACTACAAAGATTTCATAAAATAAATGTTTTATATTAATAAATAGCTTTTGTTTTTATTGTTTTTAATAAAAAAAAGAAAAAAAAAACAAAAAACTTTTATACCTATTCTTATATACAAATATGTAAGTATTCATAAAGTTTCTAATCACGCCTTTTCATATATTTATCACTTTTTCGAAAGGCTGGCGGCATAGCATTCATTAGTTGGAAATGCTAAAAGATTCGATATGAAAAATGTTAATAAAAATCTATAATAAAATGCCGAATTGTAGCTGGCAACATTCAGGCAACATTTTCTTCAAGGTCTCAAATAGGCTGATTTGCAAAACGTCATTTCTTCAATCAAAGTATAGTGTTTTATATTTTCAAAACGTCGTCGATAAGTATTAGCAGATCCGAAATAAAGCACTTAAGGACACGATTTTAAAGTCGATACAATGTTTAGCAACTTTACATGTGTACATGATCGAAATACCATTATACAAATGTTGTTCGATTTGATTCTACATATGTATATAAGGACATTTTTTTATTAGTTTGGTATATTTTGTCCTACTTTTTTTAAGAGCCTAAAAAAATACAATCGTAGTTTATTTAAACTTGTTTATCTCTAGATCTTTTCCTCAACATGTTGCACTTTAAACAAGAATTAACTAAAAATGGAATGTGTTGATCAGCTTTAGTGATTTTTTCAGTTTTCTTGATAACACATTTTAAATTTAATAGATCGTTTGTAGCAAATACAATTTTCCTTAATCAATATCTTTATTTATAATACTTTAAAAAGCTTCTCCCTTCTCCTTTGGCACGACACTTAATTTGTTATTTTGATTTTATTACTTATTTAAAGAATTTAAATGCTTACAAAACCCAA
The DNA here is from genome assembly GCA_947311025.1 of Lypha dubia. Classification (NCBI taxonomy): domain Eukaryota; kingdom Metazoa; phylum Arthropoda; class Insecta; order Diptera; family Tachinidae; genus Lypha; species Lypha dubia. Next base: position 1,900,699 of record OX371262.1, on the reverse strand, counting down.
AAACCCTTATTTTTTTAATCCAAAAAAATCCTAAACAAAAATAAACAAATGGTCTTTTCTTAAGACAGGCAAGGCAGACAGACAGAAGTAGTAGTCTTTTGGCTGCTTAAGACAAACCACAAATATCTATTAAGAAAACTACATGAGTTTAACCAGCAAGAATAAAAGTTTGAAAGGCTATTTGTTCAATTGGTTTTAGAAGTAAAACAAATTTTTGGGGAAAATTTCTTGGGAAAATCTAAAATAAATAGAAAAAAAAAAGAAATAAATAGAAATGAAAACTTTTACTTCCGGTTATTGATATTTTGATACTTAAAGTTTTTCAAGGGTGGCAAAATTTGTGTTCACTACAAGCGCAGAGCAACGGAAACAAGTTTCTTAGTGCAATTTTTGAATTTTGAAAGCCTGGCAAATAATGAATTTTGTCTGCTTAGCCATCTTTTTGCAGACATGTAGATATTTGATTTGGTCAATTCTTTGCTTTTCTTGTAATTTTTCTCTGAGATTTGTGTAATTGTTTGGTTTAAGAAAACTTTTTCCTTTAGCCAAGAAAATCATTCAATCAGATTCATTTTTTCTTTTTACTTTTCATGGGGCGAAGTGAAGCAAAGTTTTTTTTTTTTTTTTTGCATAATTGCAAAATAAAAAACAACAAATATTAACAGCAACATGTCAATGTGTTTATAATTTTGTAGTTTAAAACTTTTTCTGTAACATGTTGATGTCTGGTCAAGTTTGTTAAGATTTGAAATTGATTGAAGAGATGCGGCAGTTAAAGAACTTTGGGAAGAATTTTAAAATTATGTTTTTAGAGTTTTGTGTTCGTCCGACACTATTTAAAAATAGTGTCATTCTACTATTAACGTTTTAAACAAAACATTTCTTCAATTCATGTGTTGTCGTTAAAGTTGCATTTTATTTTACATATAAACATGTTTCAAGACAAATACTTATATGGGAATTTTCAACAATATATGTATATACGCACTAGAATACATGCAGCAGGTTGAGAATTAGCCAATTTTAATTGACTTTAAATGTGATTTATTTTAATGTGACATCAAAGCTAATTTTAATTTTATTTAATTAAAATTGTGTAGATCATATACTATATCGTATGTTGAAAGATTCATTTTATTTGTTTTTTGCAATAAAAACAGATTGAAACTTCTACAACGTTATTACATGCGAGTTACTTTTTCCACATAACGCCTTTCTTATTTGTAGTATTTGTGGAAAATGTAGAGCAACATTAATTATATCACTTTCAAAATATGACAATTAAAATGTGGAGTATATCTAGCGATTTTTAGTAATGTTTTTATTGCTCTTAAATATAAATACCACATTGTAATTCAGCTGTCAAAATTCTGTATAAAGTAATGCCCATTTGCTTTATTTCATAACTTTATTAAAATGTTGCCAGTAACATTTCATATGTTTTTATTCAAGGAAATACAGTACTACTCCAGCAACATTTTTGCACAAACTTTCACAGCATATATATTTCATTTACCTGCATTTTGACAAAATTCCGCATCAAATAATGAACATACTCGTAACAATCAGGCTTAGTAGGGGTGAAACTCTTCTAGCAACATGTTGCGATTAAATTAAAAACACTATTTAAAATTTTATATGCGCTATTTTTTTTTCGCCTAGAATGTACAGAGTTATTAAAAAAAAAGCCCCAGAGATATATACACATGTATTTGTCAGTTCTTTCCCTTTTTTTAATCAATGTTATAAATTTTCAATTAATACTTAAAGAAACTTTTGTTATTGTTTTCATTATATCATCCTTTCAATATTTAAAATATGAATTCTGGCATCCTGCTGCTATAACAGCTCCTTCTTACCCGCTATTGCTCATTTATGTAGATTTTTTGTTTTTATTATAGGACATATACATTCATTATATTCTCCGTTTCGCATTATAGATACAAACATAATAATCATCTATATTCATGGATTAGTATTCAATTTTTATTTTCTCTTTCAACAACAAGCAGCAGCTCCATTGTTTTGTGGCTCCTTGGTGTATCCATTCAGCCCACAAAGTGGGGGAGGGTTAAATTGAATATAAAAAGAAAAGAACGAATGAATGTTAATATTTTTTACAGCTTAAGGTAAATTGGTAGACGAACGTATAAAAATTATAATATTGAAGATTACAAAAAAAAAAAAACCGAAGATGAAAAAAATTGTATACAAGTACGAGACAATATTGCCAAAGCGCTAATAAATTTTGTATTCTTTTTTTTCTCTTCTGAGCTATATTTTGGTACATAGAAAAATTTTGTGTTTTTCTCTTACAACCACGTAAAGGAAAGCACAGAAGAAGAAAAAAAAAAGAATATTTAAAATATGAGATAAAAATCGTAACGTATAAAAAATTTCTATATCTTAAAGCTAAAGGTGGGTGTTTAAAATTATTATTAGAAAACAACAGCTAGTTGTTGTACAAGGTTGATGAGGTAAAATATCCTTGAATGATATAAACATACAATACTTTTAAAAAATATATATAACAAGCATAAAGCAACAACACCAACAACAGCAAAAAAATATAAAGTACAACAAAAGCATATTAATGAATAATAGCTACGCCATAGGGGTTAATAAGTAATCTGCATTTTTTGACATTTATTTATGTTTTAAGGATAATGAAAAAGATGTACCATAAGGATCATTTGACGGTAAATTCTGCTACTCTGAACTGTAGGTTATTTGGAAAAATATTTATTTAGTATGTATGCTAAGGGATTTTTTTTTAAGAAAAACGAGAAAACATCTTATTGATGTCTGTTAAGAATTATTAATAATTGATAATTTATATTCAAAGAGAATGTAAGAAATAAAAAAAAAAAAAACATGAATTAATATATGAAATAGTTAATATAGAACGATTTCTGTTCGATAAATCGCTTGCTTATTGTAATATGGTATCATCTCAAAAACATAAACTTTTAATGTTTTCTTCATACGCAATGGCTGACTTCCAAAACGTCAATTGCTTTGTGTTTGAACAAGGCATCACATTTCATAATGCCGCATTACAATAATTATACAATGTATATCATTTCGAAATGCCTCCTCCAAGTATTTTAAACGTAGTAAGAGCAAACAAGGCATCGGTTTTATAGTTGATTCATTGTTTCGGAACTTTGCATATGTATGTATGTGATTTAGATGCAGTAGCAATACTGTATACAAACTTTGTATACGAACGTTATGGAAGTCAGCCAATTATTTTTACTAAAAATATAACAGTGTTATTCAGAAAAAGTTAAAGTAGGTTTAATATCCACTATTAAGCAAAATTCCTTAAAGTATTATTCACAAACGATTATTAGCTTAATTTACAGAATTTAACGCCATATTAAATGTTGAAATTTTAAAGTACGTGGACCCCTACTTTAAACCTAAATTAAAGTAAAATAAGATTTCTGTGCTGCTGACATTCATTTGTTTAAATGTGCGCCTTTTTATAAAAACTTGTTAAAAAATAATAAATTTTTGTGGTTATTTGTGTAAAATATGGAAACATTAAATTTTCTTAGAAGAATTTTTTTAATTCTGTTGCACTTAAACAAAATACATCACAGAAATTTCCAACTCCAGTCAACCGAGAATATACAAGGAGAGGGTTGACCTATTCTTTCTTCCTAACACGGAATTTAAAAAAAAAATACCGATTCAACAAAGAAACTGTAAAAAAATAATAAAATTTAATAAAAAAAAAAAGATATATTGTGGGACAGTAGATAAAGCGGCACATCAGCGGAATTGCAAGTTTTAGTAGCTTTGCGCACTTGGGGAAGAAGAGAGGTAGGTCTCATATTCTATGATGCATATATATGTACATATGTATGTATGTATGTATGTATGTACTTGATACATAAAAGACAAAATTGTTCTTTAAGATGCAGGATGATGGATGATGCAGGAGATATTCATGGCCTCTCCCATGCCACGGTAAGCAGAATTTGTGCTAAAGTCTCCTGCGCCATTGCGAAACTTGCAAAAGACAAAATCAAAATGCTTGCATCTATAGAAGAAGAAGTAAGAATATCTAAAGAATTTAAAGAAATACGCAACTTTCCTACTGTTATCGATGACATTGACGGAACCCATATAAAAATTAAAAAAACCGATGCTGAAGTAGACCACCAACAAAACCTTTTACTCAATTATAACAATAGCCTTACTTACTTTGTCCTCCTCGTTTAAATTTTTGGATCTTTTTCTTTTAATATCCTCTGCTTTATCCATTTCTTTATTAAATTTTCAAAATATTTACCAAAAATTAGTTAGCAAAGTAATGGAAATCTACAGAACATTTTAGTGATGTACATACAGCCAACTCAAGTAAACAAAGCTCGTACTTCAAATAATCGGATTAAAATTTGTATCCGATTATTTGAAGTAATTTAAATCCTTAACAAAATATAACCGTATTTATTTATTTTACAATACTATAAATGTATTTAGTTTACGTTGTTATGTACTATAAATATTAATTTACATCTTTAATAAGAAAATATTTAATTTTATATTAAAACTATGCAAAAATGTGTTAATATATCCGAATATCCGGATAAATTAAGAATCGTTTTTTTGCATCGTTAACTATAAAGAGACAAGAGAGAATGATGGTATTGCCAGTATCAACATGTTAAATTTATTAAAGCATACATTAGTTAATATGGTGTTTTTGCATACTATTTTTTAACATAGGTTTGTTAGCGTTAAAGTCGATGGTAACTAACACGAACTTCAAACCTCAATTAAGATTTTTTTTTGCATAAGGCTGTAATACTTTATTTCAGATGTCTGCTGATGAGTTTGGCATTAGCACTTAACAAAATTCAGCATATAGATTAATTTAGCTAACCCACAACAAATGATTTAAATACAATTGTTTTATTATCTGATGATAATACAACATTGTTGTAAGAAAAGTGAACAATAACACGCTCAAAACAGCAGTAACTATTAGTGATGTTACGAATACTCGTATTCGTGTTCGATTATTCAACTATTCGCCTATTTTAAAATATTCGTATTCGTATTCGCCAAATTCAAGCGAATATTTCTCGAATAATTTGCGCATACATTTTCCAAAAAAAAAAAAAAAATCATACAAAGAGTTTAAAAAAGTACATAAAATGTACTAAAATAAATATGTATGTAGGTAAAATAATTTAAAAATGTTCAGTAGTGGTCTTCAAATTCGGCGTCACAATGTCATATTAATGTTAAATACCTAAAGTAGTGTGTCAGTTTTTTTCGATTTATTGTTACTGATGCAAAGTAAGGGATTCTTTCCAATTAAATTTGACATATTATGTGGCTCTAAACATTAAAAGTAAGATTTGTATTCGTATTCGGCGAATATTGTTTCAAATATTTGTATTTGTATATGCGAATACTAAAAATTGATTTTTGTAGCATCACTAGTAACTATTCTTTTCCTATGAAATTTTTCTTGTACTTGCCACGCCTATAAAAAGTCAATATTCTTTTTAACCAACATTTACTATTATTATTATTAGGTTAAGCCATAGTCACTGCGGTGGAAGAATCTTTTGTGCAGCCCAAATGTTCACCGAAATAAATTAAATCTACGAATAAAGCCAGCCACCCTACTCGGTGAGAGATTTAGAGAGACTAAGATGCCTCCCAGAAATCGTGTTCTGCACTGCGCTACCGCCAGACAGTCACAGAGTATGTGTTCCGGCGTCTCTTTATGCATTTCAAAGAATCTGCATAAATCGGTCTCAATGTTTCCAATAATAAATTGGTGTTTTCTGAGACCACAGTGTCCAGTAAACCACCCCGTCAGTAGTATGATCTCATTTTTGTCCAATTGTAGTAACTTTTGGAATTTGTTTTTTAATAAATCGTTTTGCTTTTCTTAGGTCTTGCAGGGCTTCCCAGTGGCTAGCAAATTCCATCTGAGCCCATGAACTGTTCCGTTCTTTGACATATACGAGGGATAAATCAAAAAAGGTTACCGATCCTAAAAATTTATGTTGGGCTCCTCTATTGGCTAGACAGTCAGACCGTTCGTTTCCTGCATGACCTTCGTGGCCAGGCACCCAGCATAAAGTTATATTATTTTAATTTCCAATTTCATTTAGAGATGATTTAGAGATGGACTTTGTCTCCATGACAACATCCGATCTTATCTCATAAGAGTTTATGGCCTTGAACGCTGCCTAGCTATCTGACATCACATATGCGCTTTCCTTACATTTCCGTCTTAGACATTCTTTAGCTAACTAGGTCTCAAGCCTTAATACTGGAGGCATCTAGCAGTCTAAGTGCCCTTCTGCGAGCCTCCTCCCTCACTAAGATGTGCAAAGAAGGATTATGCAGAATGGCACCCAAAGCATGTGTAAGGCACGTTCTCATTGACCCGGTGATCGAAACACAAACAAGGCGATATTACCTATCGAGTACTGCTCTAGTAGTAACTTCTTCAGTTTTTTGCCACCAGATTAGAGCAGCATAAGTTATTATTGGCTTTTTTATTAGTAGTGAATGACCAATATATAATTTTTGGTTTGACTCCCTAAGTTTTGCCGAATAGCCGTTGGCAAGCATAGAATTGTCCTGATGTCTTTATTAGCAATATAGGAAACAAGTTGGCTCCAAGTGAGTGATTTGTCAAATATGACACCAAAGTATTTAACTTCATTGGTAATCCTTATGATCGAGTCATGTAAGGTAGGTTCCACGATTCTTATTTTTATTCGTATGTTTAACCAAAAGACTTCTACTAAATCTATTCTGATGACATTTTGAATACACATTTATTTACAGGGAAAATAAAGTATTTCCAATAAAAACAAATGAGTAGCACCACGCCTAAATGAAGTTACAAATCTCTTTAAACTATCTCTACTTTGCCCTAACTTAAGAAACTTTGCACACATATAAAACATGATATGATTAGAAAAGTGGGCAATGCCATGCCTATTTTTTAGTTGTTTACTAATTTTATTTATTTCTTATAGAAATCAGAATAATTTCAAATTAATTTTTCTTGCTAAAATTATCAAACGAAGTATTCAATACTGTTTAACAATTTTTTTTTACAAATTCGTAACAGTGTAGCAGCACATACAACATGTATTTGGTTAATGTAAGATTTATTTTTTATGTCAAACTAAATACAATTGCAACCCAAGCAGCGTTTTGTTATTTATTTGTTTGTATTCTAAGCAAATTTAGTAGAATATGTCTGGTGGATTACAAATCAAAAAATTTTTTCGACAATCGAAATTCAAAACAACAAATATTCAGAATGTAGAATTAATTTTACCCGATAAACAAATGATTAAGACTCAATCAACAAGGTGGCAGCTATGCATATGTTGCTAGCAACAATGTTGTTAAGCCTTTCAATCAATTTAATGTAAACTATAAACTTATTACCGCTCTGCAGGCTCCTAAGCAGTAATAATAAATATTGCGTGGATTTCTTTAAGCAAAATATACACATTATTTTGTAATTCATAAGCATGTCTCAATTTATTCCTGGACTGCTAATCAGTCTAGCCCTTTCTCTACCGTCATCTTTTTCATTATTTAAATTCTTATTAACAATTTATGAGTAGTACAACAAATCTTTTACACGCTTTTATAAACTATATCGAGTTAATAAAAGGCATTTGTCCATACCATTTTATTTTATTAATAGCTTGTGTGTATATTTTGGGGTTTTTCTATTTATTATACATTTTATATTTTTGTATACCGAATAATTAAGTTGCAAATTTATTACTGCGGTAGATAAACAAGCTAAAACAACAATTACAGCAACTAGAAAAAAAAGAAACTCTAAATATTCAACTACAACTAATACCAGCAATAAAATTATCGTCATATGTAACACCACATTTGAATAACATTTTAATGTTTAATTTTTATTTTATTTTCCTTTTTTTTCGAAAGGAATGGGAAAGGGTTAAGAAAGGAGAAGGATAGGTTTTTGTATAGCTACCAAAAATATATACATAACAGTTATAAGAACACTGACAAAGAAATGTACAGAACAAAAACAGAAAGAATTATAGGGAAGAGTTGGCTGTTGCAATAACTTTAGCGCGATCAAGCTGCATTTGGTGCTGAAGTAGTACTTCCCGGTCGAGCGCCATTGGGTGGTGGACCACAGGGACCTGTAATAAATTGTAAATTGAGCTTATCTTAAATTTATTAATTGAGCTTTTTCTTGTACTAACCTCCTTTACCATTTCTGGGTGGCATGCCACTTGGTGGTGGTCCGCTGGGTCGTGGTCCACTAGGTGGTGGTCCACAGGGGCCTTGACCCTGACCTTGTCCCTGACTCTGGGGATAGGCTTGCTATAATCAGAAATTTAAATTAAAAAATCGATATGATTTTAATTTATTTAAATTTTCTATTAAAACTTACCACCATACACGCCCATATTACACAGCTCAAGACTACAAAGAGTATGGTTTTCGACCACATGTTGTTGTTTAATTGTAATTCAAAATTTTCCGCCAGGTTTTTATACCTGTTGGGCTCTGTTGTAGTTTGTTTAACGAAGCGTGTTAAAAAATAAACTCATTATAATTTATTTAATATTATTATGAAATCATTGCAATTTTTGTTTGTTGTTCTAGAATATTTATTTGATTTTCAAAAGAAATGAAATTAAAATTAAATTAATTGTTTAACAAAAACAATTAAATCTAACGTGTAATAAAACCTAAAATTATAGGGTTTTAATAGAAAAAAAAACACAAGTTCTAAACATTAAATTTCTCTGTGAAAAAAAAGACAAAAAAAGTGTTGACATATTTTTTTTTTAACTTGAACCCAATTATTACTTTATTTGTATAAATTTAATAATTGTTTTCAATTACATAGGTGGTAGCCGACTAATATCTCATTTCAGTTTTTATTTTTTACATGAGTTAGAAGGACCATTCTTAAATTGGTTCGTAGTACCAAATTTTAGGCCACTTGTTTGCTTGATATCAGAAGTCTTGTTTGGGTAAACCTTTTCACATCCCAAACAAGGCAGATCTTTGCAAATTATTTCGACATATTATTCTGAGGTTTTCTACCAAGTCTACCTATTGAAGGATAACTTGCAGTTAAGAAAGGTAATCGTTTATATTTACTACAACTGATTAGTGCCGCAGTTCCTCAAGACAGCATATGCAATTCTATATTCTAAAAGGTTTTCCAATAGGGATGATATGATTTTGAAGTGAAGTTTCGGCCATTTTTAATATATTATGATCTGTCATTTGTTTTTTATTGTATTCAGTAGTGTTTACAATTTCATCATGGAGAGATATACGCAAGAACAACTTTTACAAATTATTTAGTTTTGTTATTAAAAGAATCGTTCTCCAATTTCAAATTTTCGTGTGCGTTTGCTATTTGCTAATCGTTCAAGTGTGCTCGCTATTCGTCGAATTGTTGAAAACTTTCAGCTTACATTTTCTTTACATTATGTTCTAGTGCCAATAAGACAAATAACCGCTCGAAGTAATGCAAATATTGCTGCCGTTCAGGCAAGTGTTGCTGAAGACCGCAATTTGTCGATTCCAAGACGTTTTCAACTATTAGGACTGTCTCAAACCACAACATGGCGGATTTTGAGAGAGGATTTGGGTTTGCATCCGTATAAAATTGTTCTCACTCAAGAACTGACAAAATATGCTTCCAACAAGACGGAGCTACGTTCCACACAGCAAAAGCAAGAATTGAATTATTGCGAGAAAAGTTTCGAGATTCGATTATTTCAAGATATTGTGATATTGAATGGCCTCCAAGAAGTTGTGATTTAACACCATTAAACTATTTCTTCTGGGCTTATTTGAAATAAACCAGACTCTCTTCAAGCCTTACAAGTCAATATTAAACATGCCATTCATGATATACGACTTGATTTAGTGGAAAAAGTGCTCGAAAATTGGGTTCATCGAATTCGTTCCTGCAGAAGAAGTCGTCGAGGCCATTTGAATGACGTTTTATTTAGAACTTAATTGTATCGACTGTACTTCACATTAAATAAAAAAAATTTTGCATTTCCTAAACAATAAGAGGGTTGTTTTTTTTTTAAAGAACTCGTATCACTCTTATTGGAAAACCTATATTTTATATATGGCTCTGATTTGCCGATAAGAAGTGACGTTCAACTTTCAACATTTTCCAACAATTGTGTGAAAAAAGTCTGAAGCTTAATTAATAAATGGAGATCGCAAATGATTTTGTCTAGAAAACTTTTGAAAAGTTAATTTTACTTATTTTACGAAGTAGCGTGGGTACTCTACAGAAATACTGGCTTTATTTTAATAATTATTTTTCACATTTATTATTATTAAACAATCATGCAGTAACTTTTTTCAATAATAATTGTTTAATAAATAAATAAATTTTAATAATAAATTTTATCATTTGAATCTGAAAAAAAAATACACAATTAAATAAAAAAAAAAAAAAAGAGTAAGTGTGCTATATTCGGCTGTGCCGGATTTTATATACCCTTCACCAAGCCGTAAATGTATATTTCATTGAATATAATACAGGAGTTCCCTTCTTATATAAGTATACACATGCGAGTATATCTATATACTACATACATATAATTAGAATGAATTACATACACACTTTTCGATAAATACAAACTGTTTAAAATATTTTACAATTTTCCATCCATATCTGAACAAACAGTGGGTTTGTACGAAAAAATACCTAAAGTTATTATTAAGTTAATATACACATGACACTAACAAGCCTTAGTAGCACGATAGATAGATAGATAAGTGAAAAGATCTGGTCCAAGGACCGGCACTGCGACACCTATTGGATATTTTATGCCATGGATCTCTAAATTAAACCAAGCGCTGAATGACTCTCCTTATGAAAGTCAGCACAGAGCTTGGAGAAGTCCGCCTAATATCCTCCGAACACATAAATTCAGAAAGAAGAACACGCCTTCTATTATTACACACGACTATACATTCACAGAGAATGTGGGCCGCTGTCTCATCCTCTTCCATGCATAAACGGCACAACGGTGAGCGAACTAGATTACTTTTCCAAAGATGGTAGTTCAGTCCATAATGACCGGAGAGGAAAGCAGTAACTAGCCGTAAGTCGTTCCTGCTGAAATTCAGGATGTCCCTGTATGAAAATGGCTGTAACAATGATTTGGCCTGCCTTAGACCCGGAGAGGTCACCCAAATTTCCTTAACGGACGAAATGTCGTTCTCTCTGATTAGGGTAGTTACAGTCGACCAATTTATGCCAAAAAAGTGCTCTGGGCCTATGAGAGGAGCGGCAGAGGCCCTCTTGGCCAGTTCATCCGCTACCTCGTTACCCAGGTGACCGCTATGGCCAGGTATCCAGTAAATGGAAACCTTGTTCCGTATCGATAGCTTCTGTAGTAAGTCAAAGCACTCTAAAACAAGCTTAGAACGGAATTCCCACGAAACTAAGGACTTAAGGGCAGCCTGACTATCGGAGAAGATAGTTATATGCGCGCCTTTAACGCCTCTGCTCAACTTAAAATGAACACATTTGGTAATTGCCTGTATTTCCGCCTGAAATACCTTGGGCCATTTACCCATGGGCACTGAGATTTTCACGTTGGGTCCACAGACTCCAGCGCCTACTTCATCTAAAGTTTTAGATCCATCCGTATACCAACATAAACTTCTGGAATCCACAAATCCCTCCCACGTGGCCCTAAGCGGCACAAAACAAACATCAGTAGCACGATAGTTCCTGCGTTGAATTATAATCGAAAGATTTCATATTCAATACTGGTGCACCTCATGTATTTATAAATTTATTTCTGAAAGGGTTATATATATATCTTCATTTATTTGTATATATAATCCAATATCAGAACTGATATTTTATTTTTGCTGATTTTCAATACGAATCATCTTAAGAGAAATCCGTACCTTTCAGTCCAAGACCCAAGTCGCTAGCTCTTTTAGTGTCTTCGGAAAATCGATTTCACGTACAGCCAGACGGATAGACGGACATGGCTCATTCAACTTCCCTATCTATAAGGATTCAGAATATATATACTATATAAACCTCATATAAATACTGTGGAAATTACACACGTAGCTACAAACCAATAAATACCTTTACCATTTTTGGGGAAGTGTATAATAAAATAAAAAACAAGATTGAACCAAACCGGAAAATGTTTCTTTATTTGTATTGGAAAAATTAAACAGGATACTTTGTGTGACTTCTGAAACCTAAGACGGTCAAAATTAAGGAAATTTTTCCATACATCCTTACATTGTTTTAAACTCTTTAATATTTTTATAATTTTTATACTTGAATTTTTTGTTGTAAATAATACTGATTTTAGATTTATTTCATAAATATTTTGTTCTCTTCGCCTTGGCAGAGTGCAAAAATTCTTAAAAGTTTTATTAGTTTTTCCCATTTTTTTTTATTGTTTTTTTATACATTTTATTCTATACACTCCGTCAAACATATCTACAGTTTTAGTTAAGTACAGTTAGATGTTGCTCAAGATATGCCACCATTTTGCTGAAGCAATGGGGGAAATAACGCCATGGTAAATAATAAAAATAATAAAAAGTTGTAAAAAAGGCAAAGCAGCCAAAGAAATGCAATGATTACAAATGACTTCGTAATATTGCAAAATATGAAATAAAACGAAATAAATACAAATTCAAACGAAATGTTGTTTAACTATAGATATATACATATTAAGATAGATAGATACAGATAGAGATGAGAGAAATATGTTTGTATGTTTTAAATAGCAAAAGATAAACTACTTTGTTTTTTATGTTCAAACTCGTGGAGAAAAATCTCTATATTGAAAACTTCGAAAGCAAAAATAAATCATAGAAAATTGGGAGTGAAGATGGTAGAACAGATATGACTTAAAAACTAAAAGAAGTAAATAAAATAAATGCATGCATTGGAGGAGATACATGGAAGTATCAGTAAAGATAGCTGCGGTGCCTGATTTCCACCAAAGAATCGTAACAGAGACTTTAGTGAATGCAAAATGAAATATTGTTAACATTTTGCTGTTACTACACATAAACAAACAAACATACACATACACATACAGTTATTGCTTTATTTTTTATTAACAAATATCTTCATCAAACTCTTAAACTTTTATGTATGATTTCATATTTTTTTTATTACCAAGTTTTCTTACACCTCCTTTATTTTGCTACTTACTTTCTGTAACCCAGGGAAACTTTTTTAAGTTTTAATTTAAAAATATACATGAACAGAACAGAACACAACAGAACAGTTACACATACAACATACATATTTTACAACCACCTTAAAAGAAAAAGTTTGGTCAACACATTTTTATTCATTCTATATTGCCAGCATGTAAAAAATATAAAGAAGCTCTGGAAAAAAAAATAAAATATTACTGATACCAAAAATTCAAAAATTTTATTTTATTTTTAATATCAATCTCAAGAGTGCCATTTCTTAAGAGTTACTACTCAAAGTCGGGTAAGATTAAAAAACCAAACGAGACAATAGAAAACTTCAAATTGAAAGTTATTAAAAGTTATAAGCAATAAATTTTACTAAATAATTTCTTTAGAAATTCATATAAGAAATTCATATAAGAAACACAACTTTTACGAAGAAATAATATTAAAATATTATTTGTTTTTTTTTATGGAAGCTTTAAAATTATGGAAAATGTTTTATATAAAAGCTTCTTGTCATTCGTGAAGTTTCATTGGCCAAAACACTTTAAGCAAAAGCTTTATTTTGAAGATCTTTTTATTGATACTAGTGTGTACCAACGGTCGACCCAATCGACCGTGTTCTAGTCATAGAAAGAAAAATTATAAGAAATCTAACAGTCATATAACAACCAAAACTACAATTATTTATTGATACTTTTTTATGAATTCACAAAAATTAAAAAAAAACAACTGTTATATGGAAAAACAAAATACTCAACTCTCTCATCTTTTTACCTACAAGTCTCACACATCTTAGTCCCCGTCCACACTTGCAATATTATTGTCTGCAATTCTTTAAAATTCTGTCTTGCAATTGCATTAGTGTCCACATTATATCTAATTTTGCAATTTTCGTATTTACACCACCACCACAGAAAAATTAATTTTCAATATATTTAACTTAAAAAATTCTAATGCATCACATATTAATTTAATATTCGTTTTATTTTGTATTTCGCATAATTGAAGAAATACAATAAAACGTCAAATACACATAGAACCCAGAACGAATTACAAGGCAAAAAAGAATTGCCGAGCATATGAAACTCTGTACTCCTACCCAAGCTTCTTACCTCTCTCACCTAAAATAAACCAAGAAATGCAGCCAATAAAATTGCAAGTCTGGACGGGGACTTAGTATGTATAGATGTTTTGTTATTATTTTTATTTTTCCCTCCAAATGTGTAAAACACATGTATTTATTGTTTGGTTGTATGTTTATTTTTTGTTTGGCTTTAACTTACATGGATGAGTAATACGTGTAAATGTAGTAGTAGCAGCTATAAACGGTTATACTGAACCCACAAAAACCCACAACACCTTGTTCACTTCTGCGAAAAATTGTCTTTAATTTGGTAGATGTCTTGTAAAAATCGGTTGTATAATAGGTGCATGAAGCGCAGCACAAAAGAAGCAATTGCCTATTAATTATATAGATGTACATAAATAAAAGCTTTGGAAAACATGTAAGCTTGAAGCTTAAAGAAAAACTAGTTTCAATCTTTTTTTTTTCTGAAGAACTGTTTTGATAATTGCTTGAAATATGCGCAAAAAAAACTGTTGTAATTTATTACTTTTACAGAAAAATAATCTTTAAGCCAAGTTTAGGCTTAAATCTTATATAACGACATGATTGAAAGTTTTTAATATGTACAATTTACAGAAAAAAAATATTTCGATAACTTTTTAGTTGAATTTTTAGGGAAATCTTTGTTCAAATTCAATTTTGTGGAGAACTTTTAGCGAATGTTTTCACCCCTATTTTTGGTTTTTCGAAAACGATCGTATCAAATGGAGTAAACCTACACATCACAATTTGTCCACAGTAGCCACTAATTGTCATCGTAAAAGAGGTGCATCATCTTTTATTGCGGCTCATAACTGGTTAACAGTATTTTGCAAACTAGGGTCAAATAATATTTTTGGTTTGAAACTTTGCTACTTTAATACAATATTTATTTTCACGTACATCTTATATTTTTCCGAACTTAAATAAACTTTGCTTAGGCTTTAACAGAAACTCCAAAAAATTTTTTTTAATAAAAAAAAGAAGCGCAAAATCTATTAGACTTGAAAAGTTTTTTCTATAAAATATATCAGCAATCTGCAGATGTCAAGAAAACGTCTTCATTTCAACTTCAATTGAAGATATTGAATGCCTCCATTTTTCATTTTGAATTTTCCATAATTTCAGTGTTAATTTTTAACTTTATTAAGTAATTATCCACTGGCGTTTCTCTCCTTTTCACTTAAGTCTGATTACAAAATAGGCTTTATTGTTTTTGTTTTACAGTCATTACTTGTACTTTAAACTTTATTGGCAATATTGCCAGTATTTTGTGTTGACATTGTTACAAGGCACTTGTTAAAGTTTTTGTTGTTGTTTTTGCTTTTATAATATTTGCTAATGTTTTTGTTTTATATTTTTATCGCCTTATTAACTGATTTTTGTGGTGTCAATTTACAACAAGTATAAAACGAACAAACAGAAAAAAATAAAATAAAAGTCCATAAGTACCTACAATAACAACAATAGCGCAGAAAGCATTTAAGCTAAAGCAACAGCAACAACAACAACAACAGGCAATTTTAACGTTTGGTTAAAATATTTCCTCAAACCCCCAAGTTCTTAGACACAACAAACACCAAAGGAGTATCGAAGAATTAAGGCATAAAATACTTCATGACATTGTTATGCGTGAGTACTCAAACTGAACCAAAATTCAAACTTTTTAGACAAAGAAACTTTTGAAACATTTTATTTTTGTTTTTCTTAAAACAAAGAATATGCTTGTGATAATAATTTGGTGGAAAAGCAATAATCAAGGGTAGAGCAAAATATATTACATAAATATAATTTTGTAATGGAGCTGTAACGCCTAAAAGCCATGTTTCTTTTTTTTTTTTTTTTGTTTTTCTAACAAACAATAAAACTTCAATTGAACGCGTCTAAGTAACATGTTTTCATTTCATTGCTTCGTTTTGTTGCCGTGTGTAAAGTTGAATTAGGTGTTAATTTTCAAAGAAGCTGCTAACCGCGTTGTTGCCGCAGCAACGAAGAAAATGTATTACCCCTACCCCCTTCTGCGACAGGCCATTAAGAAAGTAACCCCTTTTGTTTTACACGATTTGCGGAGGAGCACAAAAAAAGAAAAGACAGCGTCAAGTTTTTCAACTAAAGAAATCGAATTTGATCTTGTTGGTTTGAAATGGCATTTGAGAGAAAGAATGCCAGCCTCATCGTTATCGTAATTTTTAATTACCCCCCGGGGACCGTATGATACATTTTTTTTCGTTCGTTTTTAACAACAATTTCAATACTGGTGGCATGGGCACTTTTCACTTCAAACAACTTTCAAATTATGTTTATTTTTGTCGCCATAATCAACATCCAAGACATGTCATTAATTTTTGCAATTATTAACTAACAAACTTAATAAAATTTTGAAGAAAACATAACATTTTTGTGGCTTAACTAACATTTATTTTTATTGATGAAGCTTTTGTATAAAATTCACATCTGGTTTTTTAACTTAATCAATGCCAAAAAAAAAACCCTTTTAAATTTTATCGAAATAAGCTGTACTTTTAGCTAAAGCACGTACAGTGTTAGTTGAAATGTTTTATGCCTTGAGCGCAATATGTATTTAGAAGTTTTACTGTTCATTGATATAGATAATAAGGAGGCAGGCGCAATATGGTTGGCAAAAGTTTTATTGGTGTTGAAAATTTTAAGCAACAGCGGTAATAATTCACACCTCAACAAATGCAGAATTGTTGAGTGTGTTTTTCTGAAAATATTTGTTAAACAATTTCAATTAAAATTGTTGTGAAGCAGAGAAATAAAAAGAAAACTTAATAACATAATTTTCAATTTAAAAAAAACTACAATTTATTTAATTTGGTAAGTTTATTTACTATCTTAGTGCATTTTTAGGAAACAAGGGTTTTAAGAAAGAAAGCTTTGAAAAGAGCTTTTTGGTATGGGGCAGTGCACATATTACGAAACGCTCCATGGGCGGGGGGGGGGGTTTAAAGCTTTGTTACTGATTGAAAATTTTGCACTGAAAAATTATTTAAAAGCGTTACCGGGTGGTGGGGGGTATAAAATCTCTAAAAACGGCGTGACGTAATATGTGCACAGCCCCTAAGTCGTGCATGTACAAGAAAAAAAAAAACCGATTAATACTGCATTTTAATTAAGAAAAGAAAATTGGGTGCTGATTCTACAAGAGGAACGAGTGTTTTGAGTGTAAATTTTATATGAAAAGCACCCAGTTCTTTGATTTTTATGATACGAGTCTTACAAGCTTTTATGGACTTGCGTTTCGATACAATTGTTAACAATTAATTACAAATTTGATTTTGATTTTTTTTTTTTTTTAGTTACGTGGTGTTGCATTTTAGCTAACGATATATATATCTCTGAAGACTTTTTAAAAATTCTTATACATATGTATTTATTAATTAATTTAATTTAATTATTTAATTAATTTAAAAGAAAACTATTTATTTTGAATTTCAATTAAGTTATGATGATGAGACTGTGGTTTGTCTCGAAACATCATGATGTCAGTTCAATTCTCCGCGCAATCTAATTTTTCTTTGTCTGTTCAATTATTACGAGCTTTTAGAATTTTCTTTCAAATAAAAATCATAATTTAATTTAGAAAAAAAAAATTATATAAATTAAATAAGCCTGACAAATTAAAATTTTTGTTGAGTATTTTAAATTTCAAAATTCTTTCTATTTTATGGCAAAGAATTATAAGAAAGCTTTTTCGAAAAGTTCTCTTCTCTAAGCAGGTAAGAGAAAAACTTGTATGTAGCCCTCGTAGATAATGTTGTAAATCGACAACCCATCTTCATTTTCTTTATCTTTTTTTTTATATGAAAAATTATATTGATGCAAGATTGTATGCTTAGGCTTTGATTTAGATGTTGCTGAAATATTTTTAATTATATAAATAAGAGTATGTATGTATAGTTGTATCCTTATGAACATGATTTTTGTTTCTTAAAATTTTATAGCTTTTAATTAACGTGACTAATAAATTGTTATTTTTTTCTTGCGCCGCATACACATACATATTTATTATATCCAAACATTTATTACTTAAACAAAACATTATACACATGTTGAAAAAGATTCTATGCTCATATGTAAATTCTAATACAACCCCTTATGGATATGCTACACTTACGACCAAATAAATAAACACAAAAATCTGTTTTCACTAAGAAACTGTATATAGAAAAAACAAAAAAACTGTTCCATTGAACTGCTCACCAGCCTACGCTCATCATTTTCCTTCTTATCATCACCCTTTTCCTTTAGCATGTTTTGCATTTTCTAAATCAGCCTTTTGAATAGAACGGAAAATGGAAAATGAAAAAAAAAATTATTATTATAAATAATTAAAAAGAAAATGTTTATGGAAAAATAACAATAACGAAAAACATATCAGGCAAAACCTTATCGCGGTGGCAAAGAGAAAAAAAAAACCAAAAAAAAAAAAAAGAATTAAATGAAAAAGCTTTATGGCCTTTTAAATACAAACAAACACCATACACCATTTCTACATTCAAACACTCTCCGTTTGAGTTCTAAATGTATCTCTGTGGCTTTTTACAAATGCATAAAACTGATTACAATAATAATAATAATAATTTTTAAAATTTATGTTACAACAACAAAATAATCAAGTCTTCCAAAAAATCTTGTTTGGTGAAATAAAAGAAAGCAACAAAATCGAGCATAAAATAGCGAGTTAAACCAACGAACGAACGCAAGGTGTGCATTATGATAAGCTGCTTTGGCTCTCACATGTAGTGGTAATAGAAAAATGTACAGTGGTGTGGTCTACAATCAAAAAAGCTATCAGAGAAAATTCATATGTGCTCGTTTGTCATACATTCCGATCGGATAATTTTAATTTTGTACTTGTAGGGCAATAATTTTTTTTTTACTCCCAAAAGTATGCAAAACTTTTAGCCTTTAGTTCAAATAAAGTTAAAAGAAATTTTTGAAAAGAAAACTTTCGGTTTTTGTTTTGAAAATAAATAATTAGTGAAAGGAAAGTTCTTTAGGTTGTAATGGTAGTTTATGCGATAACTGATAATAAGAACCGCTAAAAGTATGCTATGATATTTCATGAATAAAAAATAATGCTTATCCCGAAATTCTTCGAAAAACTTTCATCATGGTCAAACTATTCACGATTTATTCAGATACTTTCTTTCCCCTTTCGATAATAATGGGAGGTTTTTTTTTCTTAAAAAAATAGTTTTAATTCAAAGCATATCATTAGTCTTTATTAGGCAAAAAAAAAATATGAATGAAAAATACCACTAAAAACCACTGTTTTAAAAAAATTTTCTAAATAAATAGCTGTGTGGCTCGTTCCTATTTAATTATCATATATTTTTTTTCTTGTTTTCATGGTCTTGTTTCTAACTGCGTCTAAATGTATACAATGGCTGTATACGTATGAAACGCGTACGTTTGTTAGAACATGTACATCTGTATGTGAAAAAGCATCTATTCATTTAAATGCTGCTGATGATGAGCTTGTATGTATTTAAATCATAACACATCCTTTTAATGATACTGCCTTTTTTTATATGAATGCCTAAAAAAATACTACAAATACAACAACCAAAAAAAAAATATATATTTTCATGTGTATAAAATTTAAAGCTATTAAAAGAGTAGTGTGGTGACGGTGAATATTATGGAGGAGCAGCTTTCGAAGACAACAAAAAAAGAAGAAAAAAATACACCGAAACACACGTGATATTCCCTTATGTGCCATAAATATGAATGTACAGTGCTATACGTACTTAAAGGTTTTCTTTTTTTGGGAAAACGCAGTTTTTATGCAAATTAAATGTTTAAAAACATTATTTAGGGGTTTTGTCTTAAACTTTCCAAGGGAGGTAGATTTTCTACACTTTTGAAAAAGAAAAAAAAAAAAAAAATTTACATGGACGAGATAAGCGCAAAACTTGAAAAAAAAAATTAAAACGAAATTTTACAATTATGCATTTAAATGTTTTGTAATATTCATTGAATAATTTTGTTGCAATTCATATCTAGTATGGCTAAGTTTAAAGCCTTGGCTGAGTTTTATTTTGAAAATTTTTCGAAATTTAAGTCCCCTAAGAACAACATGTTTGTGGTGACTATGTGACTCGTTTCAAAAGCAGAATTCTGTAGAAAATAGAATGATAAAAAATTAATTTGCTAAAAATTTTGTTACGAAAAAAAAGGTTCATTAATTAATAATACAAATACAAATAGGCCTCCTTCAAAAATTAAAATAAAAAAATTATTTCATCCTTTCAAAGTTAAATTTTTAGCAAAAGTGGTAGCAGTTGTATGTGAAATTTATATGAAGGATAAATACAATTTCTTTGATACTGTCTCAAAGTATGTACTTGTCTGTATGAGCTACTCTCTTTGCAAAGAGCACTGATTTATATTATTTTCAATTAATTGTATAGTGCGTGCCTGCTAAAAATATAAATATCATAGCAAGTGTATTGAAAGTTACTTTGGCAAAAGTGTATTGAGCGTTACTTTTAAGAAAATTTGTAAAATTACTGATTCTAAATATATTAAAGTATTGTCAATTTAAGAAACTTGGTTATAATAAAAATATGTATTGAACGTTACTCACAAAATAAATTTTTGTTGTGTAGTTAAACAACTTCTTAATTAGAGCGATTATTATTTATTTTGTTTGTTTTTAAGTTATTAAGGTGCGTTCTAGCTAAAGATATGAAAGTTATAGCAAATTAATTGAACGTTACTTTGAAAATGAGTGTTGCTTTAGTGAAATATTTATACATATTGATTCAGTCTATATATAAGTTTTACGAGTTGACGAAATTTGATTATAAAAGAAATGTGTATTGAAAGTTACCCACAATTTTTGTAAAATAAATGTGTATTGAATGTTACTTTAAAATTGTTTCTTTCGTAAAATATTTATACATATTCACCCCTATTGTGAACAAATTTTCCCTCGTAACTTTTTCCCTTTTCCCTTAATGGCAATCGTAAACAACTCCCATGAAAAAATTTTATTCACTGCCTGTTTTTAGAAAATGAAAACAAAATAGTGAGTGAGAATTTATATTGAAAACAACAGTAAAATACGAAGATTTGTTTTTGTTTTCAATATAAATTCTCACTCACTATCTTGTTTTCATTTTCTAAAAACAGGCAGTCAGTCCAGAATAATAACGTGAAAAAATGCTCCCATGAAAAAATTCCCCTTATCGTGAATAACTTTTTTCCCACAAGTTTTTTCACTTTTCCCTTCGATTTATTCACTTTATTTTTGATGGGGAATAGAACAAAACATGTATGTAATTCTTCATACAACTTGAATATTAAAGCTTAAAAAGTTTATTTAAAGAAAAATATCTAATAATAAGGTACCAACTGATGTATTGGTCAACAAAATGCAAAACAACAAGTCTATTGCCTGCGAATTTGTGAAGCTTTAATTTGTTGGAATTTTTTCGTTTTGTTGGCTTTCCAAAAGTAGCCGAACCATTTAAACACATAAAAGTTAGAATGCAATAAATAAAAGCTGCAAATAAACTATCGCTCCAACACTGAATATTTAGCTTTCCTTTTTTAAAGTTTTCTTTAAAATATATATTTCCAAGTATATTTTATAACAAAAATTTCTTTTATTTTTTATTTTTGTTATCTTCTTTCTTATTTTACATTCACAACGAATTGATAGCGGGAACAAACGTTCCCATGAAATTCACGATTCCAAATTTCCCTTCATGGGGAATGAAAATTTCATGGGAACAAAAATTTCACATTTTGTTCACGATAGGGGTGATTGATTCAGTGTATATAAAAGTTTTACGAGTTGATGAAATTTGATTATAAAAGAAATATGTATTGAACGTTACTCAGAAATGAAATAATTTTTGTGTCGTTAAGCATCTTTTTGTTGACACCCAGCAAAGTTTAACAATTTCTATTGTTTTTTATTTTTGGTACGTTCTAGGTAAAAATATGAAAGTTATAACAAATGTTTTAATCATTACTTTGAAATTGAGTGTTGATTTAGTAAAATATTTACACATGTTACACATGTTACACATGTTTACATAAGTTATGTGAATTGGTGAAATTTGATTATAAAAGAAATATGTATTGAACGTTACTCAGAATTTAAATGTTTTTATGTGTAGCTAAAAAAGTTTTCGTTAACATCTAGCGAAAGTTATCTATTCTAAAAGTAGGACAGTTATAGCAAATGTATTGAATGTTACTTTGAAGTATTTATACATGTTGATTCTGTCTATATAAAAGTTTTGTGAATTGATGAAATTTGATTATAAAAGAAATAAGTACAGAACGTTACCCATAATTTTTGTGAATTTTTTTTTGTCGAACTAAAGAGTTTTTGATGATTTAAAGAAATATTTCTGTTTTAAATTAAAATTATCGCCTGGGTTAGCCTTGAAGTAAATTCTTTGAGACCAAGAATGATAAAAGAATTTGAGAACAGTAAAACAACAGAAATTAAACTTTCTGCCTAACTTGATTATATCCGCTATGATATCTGAAAGAGCGAAACATATGGTGTATCAACAATATAACTTCAAAAGGCGAGGTAACGTTCAATACAAAATATTTTGTTTTTGCAGTAAAAGATCGAAAATGTTTCGGTATAAATTAATGTTTAATATTACAAAAAAAAAAAAAAGAAAAACATGTTTTATGTTCCCAAAAAACGAGAATCTCCCATCATTAACAATTAATTTTAGTTTATCATACAGTTTTCACCGTCCGTTATTGTGATTTATTTCATACAAAACCTTTTGTGGCTTTTTCTGTTACCAACCTTTTTTTTTATTTTGGTAATTTTTCTCATTCATTTTATTTTAACTGCATTGTTCAATTTGCAAATAAATTAACAATCTTTTATACGTTTTTCATTTCATAAATACGTTTACTTTTGTTGGCAATTATTATTTTTGTATAAATAGATATTTTTTTACATGATTGTATGGTCCGGTAAAGAATTCAACTTCATTGCTTGGTTTATTAATTATTCATAAATGTTTGTGACTGACTGACAAACTTCACAGTGATATTCAGTAGAATTAACGGTGGTCCATAAGTGGAAAAAATGTGCTACAGAAATATTAAGGAATACATAATTTTCGTTAATTCTTCTGAGTTTGAGATATTTTAAAGAAATATTTTTTCTTGCAAAATAGTTAATAAGGAATGCGATCGCGCTTTTAATATTTTTGTCTTTTTCCCTATGAAATAATAGCTCCAATTTTATAGTTTTTTATATAAACCGTACCTTGTTAGTTCCATTTTTTATATTGCAGTCCACATGTTTGTTTCGCCTAAAAACCATCGCTTTTGATTTTATAACTTCATATTGAAAAAAAAATCCTTCTAACAAAACTAACATGTTCATTCCATATAAAAGTGTATAAATTTTGAAAAACCCAAAGGAAACTTATGACAACAACTTGTCTCCAATGACCATGCAACCAAACCATCCGCCCACTCCGTTTTACTTTAATAAAAAAAACATATAATATGAAGCAGACAATATTCCAATTCCATTTCTCTCATTTATATCTAATAAAAAATTTGATAAATATAAAAAAAAATTAAAGCATATCAAGAAGCGTTATACTGCCATTTTCCCTTTCTACCAAACAACAATAGCTGGCCGTAAACCTTTTTGTGTTCATGGGGGTCCTGTATGAAATGGAAATTGACACAGAGAAAACCCACCAGCATCCGTATGAGAGCCACAAGAATACCCATAGTGTAGAAGCTGTCCAACTAAAGCGGAAGTTAAACAAAAATTTCCAAATGCCAAATACTTGAAAGCTAAACAAAACCAGTAAATGAAACAAAAACTATACTTCAACAAAATTTCAAATTCAAACAAAATCATCGACAGTCAGTCAGTCTAAAGGAAAGAGAGAAAGTTAAACCAAACTATTGAAACTTCATGGACACAACTACTCATTCTGCAACAATAAATGTTTGTATGGTTTTCAGCATTTGGGAGTTGTACGTACTGACAGTAAAAAGCCAAAAAATAAAAAGCGAAATATTTATAAGCACGTTCTTGTACAAATAATCATAACCAGATAGAAAATTTTGCAATAAAATAGAAAATATTTTTAAATTTATAAAATTATTTCGAAAATGAACTCATCGAGCAGCAAAAGGATATGAGATACACACAGCCACTCACACACCCATATAGACCATTGAAAATTGTACTATTTTTAGAAAAATACCATTGAGTATTTACAATTGTTACATCATGGAGTTTCCAATGTATGCATACTTGTATCCTTTATGGTTTTCAAAGTGTCCCATTTCTGTATGTGTATGTGGTATAGTGTGAGCACAAGGTTTAGTATGGTGGTGGCAGGCAGGAGTTGAAAGCCTTAATTAAATAAATTCAATAAACTCAACTCGTTCTAAAAGAACGTGCACCAACAATGGACCAAAGAAATAATAAAAAGCGAAAACCAACAACAGCAATGAACAAAAAAAAAAAGAAATATTAACAAAATGTAGTCACCAAGAGTGTTATTTAACAAATTTTATTTATTTATGTATTCATTTCAATAGACGAGGGGTGATTAAAAAATTATTCAAACAAAATTTTTACGGAGTTGTTAAGAACTGCTCCCAGTATTGTTTTAATTTAGCGAACAAAATAAGATTGTAACTGCAGGTTAATATTTTATTATTAACCATAGCGGTAAGACTCTGCCTTCCTTCATGGTCATGTCTGTGTCTATGTCGACATATATTTTTCTATGACCCTGCTTATTGCCAAGCCTGTGATCAGTACTTTTATATACAAGTTAAAAAAAGATATTTTTTACATTTATGTTAATAACTATGTTCATGCCTATGTCAATGTCAATGTCCATGTTGATGTTTTTGCCCACAATTAAGTATTTATGTATATTAGTATATTTGTTGAATTCTATCTTCATGCAAATACACTTCTTTTTGCTCACGTTTATGTCTGTGTCCATATCTATGTCCATGTCATTTTATATATCTACCATCCTCGAACTTTTTCATTGTAAAATGTTTTCCAATAAGAGTGATATGATTTCTCATATTCAAAAGTTTTTTTATTTAATGTGAAGTACAACTGATACAATTAAGTTCTAAATAAAACGTCATTGAAATGGCCTTCACGACTTATTCTGCAGGAACGAACTCGATGAACCCAATTTTCGAGCACTTTTTCCACTAAATTAAGTCGTATATCATGAATGGCATGTTTAATATTATTTTTTAAAGCTTGAAGAGAGTGTGGTTTATTTCGAAAGACCAATGACTTTAAATAATCCCACAAGAAAAAATCTAATGGTGTTAAATCACAACTTCTTGGAGGCCATTCAATATCACAATTTCTTGAAATAATCGAATCTCCAAACCTTTCTCGCAATAATTCAATTGTTGCATTTGCTGTGTGGCACGTAGCCCCGTCTTGTTGGAACAAAATGTTGTCAAGATAAACTTCTTCGCAAATCCTTTTTCAAAATCCGCCAGGTTGTGGTTTGGGACAGTCCCAATTGCTGAGAACATCTTGGAATCGACAAATTGCGGTCTTCAGAAACACTTGCCTGTACGGCAGCAATATTTGCAATACTTCGAGCGGTTCTTTGTCTTATTGGCACTTGAACAGTTTGTAAAGAAAATGTGAGCTCAAAATTTTCAACAATTCGACGAATAGCGAGCATACTTGGACGATTATTACGACTATAAAATGTCAAAAGCGCAAGAAAAGTTGCAATTGGAGAACGATTATTTTGATAATAAAACTGAATAATTTGTAAACGTGGTTCTCCATGATGAAATTGTAAACGCTACTAAATACAATGAAAAACAAATGGCAGATCATGACATATTACAAATGGCCGAAATGTCACTTCAAAATCATATCATTCCTAGTGGAAAAGTTTTTATAATCTAGACTTTTCTTTTTTGCTAGACATATTAAATGACTCTCGTTTTTCTTTTTTCAAAAGACATGTCAATAATTAACATTTCCCTGCTCTCAACATTTGAAATTGTCATGGCATTTTAATATTTTCAAGCATTTTCTAAACATGCAAATATGAAACGAATGTGTGGGTACATGATAAAGTAAATCAAATATTGTATTAAAACTATAATTCAGAAAATAAAACTGATAAAAGGGATGGTTGGTGGTGGCTATTTTCGAAACACATAAGTAATAAAAATATTCGACATTTAATTTTGAGTCTACGGAATATGCAAGAAACTCAGCCTCATCCCCCAGACAATTTACATCCTTCAACTTGCTGCTTTTAAGTTTGGCTCAGTTGCCAACAAAAACCAAAAATACAAGAGTTTTGTTAAAAAAACACCATAAAATAAAAGGGAAAAAGAAATAATATTTAATGAGGTTGACTTTACGTTATTTGGACACTATCCCAATGTCCTTCTCTTCGACAACAATAATAATTTTCATTTGGTCATCAGCAAAATTATTGTATTAATATTTCTGTTTCAGTTGTTGTTTCTGATTGCACACGAATATTTGAGTTTTTCAATTATTTTAAATATGCATCACAGGCCTCCCAAAAGGTTAAAATAAATTGACTTGACCTGTTCTTCATATACTCAGTTTTCCTAGAGCAGCTCTTAGTTTTTTTAAGCATCGTTGTTGTGCCTGCCGCCGCCCAGCACATGGAGTAACAACTTTCATTTTATCCGGAGAAAAAGGATGTTTGCACACAAAAAATTTTAGTTTGTCTGCTGTGTATGTATTACGTTTTGGTGCTTTCATACCCAGGGGTTACTGTCAAGTAAAATTGATTAAAAATTCACTAGCGTTACGACGACGATACCCTTAATAAAATTCAAATAAAACTAAAAAATAAATAAAAAAATAAAAGAAATCAGCAACAAAAAGAAACGAAACAGACATGAATTGAACAGAAATTTTAATGAGCTTGAGCTGGAGTAAATTTTAGTTTAGTTTTTGCCCAAATATTTTGTATGTTTTAATTATCTACAAGTGGACAAAAGGAATTGAAAATGAAAATATTTTAGTAATAATTTATGAGGCGAAATTGCTGCACAATTGAAGAGGAAAAGAAGAAGCTCTAAAGGGTTCAAAGAGAAAGGCAGCTGTAGTATTGTAGGGAATGGTGGTCTAACATAAAGAAAACGAAAAGTTTATACTGAATCTGATCAGTTATTTTATGCAATAAATACGAAAATCCTTTTTAAAGAATGGATGGAAGAACTTTTTAATTAGATTTTAACTTTAACAAACCAGCTTAAATTTGAAAACTTAAAGCAAAAAAAGTAGAGAGTATTCTCCATTCGGACAAACTAATGTATAGTGAATAATTCTCATTTAATTGATATTAAAAATAATACAAATAGTTTAGATTTATTCATATCCATGGCACTGTTAAAATCTCTCCACACCCTTTAGTTTAATTTAATTTTCCTTCTGAATTTAATTTTATTTTAAAAATTTTTAACCAATTTTTTGTTTTCATAAACCCATTCACTTTTTTCAAGTGTTTGTAATTAAACTGAAATTATTTAAAACTCTTTTTACTTTTATTTTCTCACACACATTTTTGATGCAACACGAAAAACAAACGCCTTAAAATCAACTTCAATTATAGACAAAAAGCAAACAAAAAAATAAATAACCGTTTAAAATAGACTTGCAGCACTCAGGTTTAATGATTTTTGAAAACATTTAAACCAAAAAATAACCGGCTTTATTATTAGCAACAAAGACAAGTTCAACAACAACAACAACGACACCAGTAACGACAAAACAATCATTATTATCAGCAGCATCATCAACGTGACCATCATCAACATTATCCTTTACAGCAATTTAAGCCAATGCGAAATATATGGCAAAAAAATTACGTACTCATTCTTCCACGCACTTGTGTACGAAAATCCGTTAACCAACCATAGAGGCTCAAAATAATCGACCGCGAAATCCGCGTTAATATGCTGCAATTGATAACCCCCACCAATGAAACCACCAACACACCAATCAAACACACACACACACTCACTCACTCACTCATATGCTCGACAAACACGCAATAACAACAAGTGATGATAAAACCAAAAAACAACAACGCCAAGTGTAGGTATGCATTGGACAAAATAACGGACTATAGAAAGTGATAAACGAGTTTTAAACAAATCTATATACGAGTACACACACTAACAATACCGTCCGCCACCATACTTTCTCCCACTCCACTCTTCTAGAATATAAAATGTAAATACTTTTCTGCACACATACACAGTAACCCCCCCAACTATAAGCAAGTTTACACAGTTGTGAGTAGAGTTTAATAGAAGTCTATGGTATATTGAGTGCAATGGAAAAAAAATCGCGTCCTTAAAAACAAACAAACAAATAGAAAAATCCCTCACAATTAAATGAAACTGTGAAAATTGCACAAAAGGTCATGAAGAGTATTAAAATAATAAAAACAAACAAAAAAAAAATATAACAAAAATTGCGCAAAAAAACCGCCCGCCACAACAACAACTAGAAAAACATGTTTGAACATGACAGGTGGCATATGAAATCAAATAATGACAAGTGTTTTATTTTGTGTGGAAAATGGGAAACATTTTATGTGCAAGAAGTGTAGGAAAAGTCTGAAATTTTATAGAAAAAATTCTAGAAAATATGCACCAGGCCTTAGCCAAAATAAAGTAAGTACCTGTAAACTGTATTTAAGTATAAGAAAGTTTTGATTGAACAACAACTTGGGAGGATTTTGAAAGAAGAATTGCGTATGATTCCTGTAACAAATAAGCAAAGGGTCCTTGTACTTCTTATAGGAATAATTAACTAAGAACAAAGGAGCAACTGTGTAAGATCAGCTTAAAAAGATAATCACTGAGTTAAGCTGATGTTAGCCAAGGCCAGAGTGAAGTACATGAAAATCAGCTAAACTACCGACTGAAAGAAAAATACTTTTGTTAAATTTTCGTAAATTCAAAAAAAAAAAAAAGAAAACAAAAAAGTTTGATATAAATTTTGAATTTGAAAAATATTAAATTCACTAATACTTCGAAAGGATGTAAAAGGATGAAGAACGTAAAAAAATATGGCAGGCTCTCGAACAATTCAGTTGGATCTCCGACATTTTTGGTTTTTATTTTGAAGCCATCATCTTCTATCGTTACTTAAAAATTAAAAGTAATTTTTTTTTTGAGCTGTCAGGAGTTTACTAGACCACCTTTTCAATTAGTGGCTTTAAATCTTATCATAACAAATCTAGTGTTAAAAAATCATAATGAAAAAAAAATCTCTTTTTAACAACTGACCGACATAATTTTACTGGCTTACTTTTATTTAGCAGCAAGTAGACATGTTGCAAGCATTTCATGGGTATTAGGTGGTTCTTTGTTTGTTTGTTTGTTTTTCTCCACAGTGTTAGAAAATCCTTTCATTTTTGCCACATAAATATGACAAATGTTAAAGTGTTAATTCGTTTACACAAATAAAAAAAAAAAAACCAACCCGCCAAGTATGTTTTTATTTTTGGCGCGCACGGACTTTTAAAGTTGTTTAAAGATAATTTGCCCAAAAATATGCTGCGAAAAAAATTCCCAAGCACACATACACTAAAATACATACAAACACACGCATTTCTTGGCTAACAAGGAAGTAAGTCGCGTAGCCAAACAGTCATTTCGGCAGTCAGCTAGTCAGGCTGTCATCAGCCTCATCATAAGGAACAACGATATCATAAATGCTTTTTATTTTTCAACAACGTAGTCAAACAGCAACAGCAGCAGCAGTAGCAGGAACAGTTGTTTACTACATTTAGTGTAACAACAACAGCAAATGGCAAGCAGGCAGGCAGCAGCAACAACTCATCCTTGTTGTAACACATTATAATTTTCATTTTCATTCATGTTTGTTGTTCTTGAAGCCGCCGCTGTTTGTTTTCTCTAATTCTTTTTATGAAATGAGTGCTTTGAGGGCGTTTTGTTGTTGTTTTACATCTAATTGCGTTGATTACAATGACGGGCATTAACAGTGGCAATACAAGTACACAGTAGCTTAAGTATGAGTCCAACAAACATTTTAATGCAGTCAAGTCACTCTGAACAATGTTATTTCATGTTTTACGAGTCAAAAATCATACAATGAATATAATGATGGTCATAATGAAGAGGATGATGATGATGATGATGATGATGATGATGATGTTGTTGTTGTTGTTACAACGGAGCACATTGGCTGCTACTTCTATACATTCTCGTCTATTGCTAAACAAACTAAACTAAATATAAAGCCTATTTTAAGGCAAAAAAATTATATAAACGAGTATAAAACAACCAAAATTTATATGAAGTATTTCTTTGCACTCTTTTTCAGACTTAAAGTGTTAAAGTTACGCGATTTCTTGTTGGTTTTATGGTCGCTGCGATTTGCACGGGGGTGGTTTTTGTTTAGGCAAAAAAAAAAAAAAGAAAAAATAAAGCACTAAATTAAGGTTAATTTTTGTGTTAACCGACTCTAATATGTTTAAATTTCAAGGTCATAACACATAAACACATGATAAACAACTGGTTTACTTTATTATTTGGCTAAATAAATTTAGCGAATAATAAGAAACGAAACCAAAAGCACGGTAGAGTTTGAGGCTTTTTAATGGGACAAAATTTTAAAGTATATCTTAAGGAGTGTTGTGGGGGGAAATGTTACAAAAATATTTACCATCTGAAAGAAAGACTCACAAAGAAAGAAACTTTAAAAAGAATAATTCTTTAGTTGCTTCTACCGAAAACAACGTTTGTTCTATTCAGCCGTGTAGTTGAAATCTAAGTGATGTTGCATACATATTATATTTAATTTAATATATTAACAATGTCTAATTTTTCTCTGATTATAAACATTATGACCTCTATCTAGCCTATATCAATATCATCAATTTTATTTTTGTTTTATTTTAAAAAGGGTTTTCCAATAAGAATGATATGATTTCTTTAAAAAAAAACACACACTTATTGTTAAGGAAATTCAAAGTTTTTTATTTAATGAGAAGTACAATCGATACAAGTTCTAAATAAAACGTCATGCAAATGACCTCTACGACTTTTTCTGCAGTAAAAAATTCGATGAACCAAATTTTCGAGCACTTTTACCACTAAGTTCATGGCACGTACAATATTGACTTTTAAAGCTTGAAGAGAGTCTGGTATATTTCAAAAGACAAAAGACTTCAAATAACCCCACAAGAAATAGTCTAATGGTGTTAAATCACAACTTCTTGGAGGCCATTCAATATCACAATTTGTTGAAATAATCGAATCTACAAAATCTTCTCGCAATAATTCAATTGTTGCGTAGCCCCGTCTTGTTGAAACCAAATGTTGTCAAGATCAACTTCTTCCAATTTCGGCCATAATAAGTTGGTTATCATCGATCTATACCGCCAGGTTCTGGTTTGAGACAGTCCCAGTTGTTGAGAACACCTTGAAATCGACAATTGCTGCGGTATTCAGCAATATTTGCATTACTTCGACCGGTTCTTTGTCTTATTGGCACTTGAAAATTATGTAAACAAAATGTATGCTCAAAATATTCAACAATTCGACGAATTGCGACCACACTTGGACGATTATTACGACCATAAAATGGCAAAAGCGCATGAGAAGTTGCAATTGGAGAACGGTTATTTTGATAATAAAACTGAAAAATTTGTAAACGTTGTTGTTGCGTATATCTCTCCATGATGAAATTGTAAACACTACTGAATACAATGAAAAACAAATGACAGATCATGACACATTACAAATGGTCGAAACATCGCTTCAAAACCATATCATCCCTATTGGAAAACCTTATATATACAAAATAATGTTTAAACACTATAAAGTGTTTTGAAAACTTATTTTAAATTGTAAAATTCTAATAAATATATACAGTATTCCAATTGCACGACAGAACATAACAACATGTTGTTGCATGCCAAATGTGTTTTGCTTATGATGAGTGAATAGTAGAAGAAGTTGTTGCAGCTTTCAAAAACAGCATGTTGATGAACACTGCTGGCAAATTAAAAATAAAATAAAAGTATTTTGCAGGATGCCATTGCCATCATCCTCCATGTAAAAAATTTTATTGTATTAAAAAGCTTAAAATATTAAACTCCTTTTTTTTGAGACTTTCAACATGAAATTATGTTTTTTTCCCCATTTTTACGGCATAAAAACAACTTGCAACCTTCTTAGCTGACATTTAAAAAATATATTATTTCATAAAAGTTTACCCTTAAAACACACAACCACTCAGAATTTCTCCAAAAAGCTTTCTCATAACACAACTTTACTCAAAATCAAATATAAAGCGAACATCCTTGCAACATGTTTGCTTCGATTATTTTGTATTTCACTCAAACATTTGCCAAGAAAAAGGGGAAATTACGAAAGTTCGAATTTCGACAATTGTAAAATAAAATGTTTAGTTTTCGTGCCTGTAGTGGGCAAGAGTAAAAGACTGACGAACGTACATATAAATAAGGTGGAAAATGCTGCTTTTCAGCTTCTACAGTAGCAGGCAGCAATAGAAGATAATAAAAATAAAAATTAGAAAAATAAAATTGGACAAAGAATTTTATGAAACTTAAATACGATAAATTATTGTCTGCTGCCTCTGAAGGTGCTTGCAAGCTAGTGAAGGATAATAGTGGGAATTGACTATAGCAGGGCAGGCCTGGGCAGGATAGTAAGTTTTGAAAGGACATCAAATATTAAAAATTCCGAAAAAAATTGAGTCTGGGTGTCTTGCAAAAATGTTAAATCGCAACCCGGATTTTTTTTTGGCATGATTTGGTTTCAGATAAAAAGGGAAAATAAATCATTTAGATAATGGAGTCTACTTTTAGGAGAATAATTTTAATATGCATGTTATTTTTATTTTTATTATTTTTACATGTATTTGTTTTTCTTTTTGTTCTACGAAAGAAAATTGAAGGTTAAAAAATTTTTAAAAAATTATGTTTAGAACAATTTTTTTTAAAACATAAAATTTTTAATCCATTTCAGGAAAATGTTTTCACTTTAGCAAAGTATCGGTTCAGTCGCCAAATAAAATCTTCTTAATTGGTTTTCAGGAAATATGGCTCAAGTTTATTTTAAACTTACTCCGCTTTACTTGTGTAGACTTAGAATGAGACAAAATTTTCTATAAACAATTCATTAAATTTCAAATGAAAAGCGAAATAAATTTTAATCAGTTATAAATAGAAATTCAAAGAAAATTTTATAGTTTCTCAACAAAACAAATAACTTGAGCTGATATTGTTTTTTATTTTTTTTGCAAATTGAAAATCAAACAAAGACCTTAAGACAAAAACTAAATACAAATATATGCATACTTAGAAACGCCAAAAACAAAAATCCTTAACTAAACAAATCCATAGAAAAAGGATTTTATTTGATTTAGATATGAACGTTGCTGTGTGTGTGTACTCGTATGTAAATGCAAGAAGCAAATGGAAATAATAGTACAAGGATTTTACCCAATCAACAGTATTATTTCTATACTTATCCGCTGTATTTATGTATGTATATGTGCATGTATGATGTGTTTAAATTATATGAGTTGATTTCTATTTGTATTAGAAAAATTTCTATGACTTCTTCTAGTGCCCTAAGCTTGCATACCCCGCCATTAGTTGGTTTTAATTATTGCCAAAGATTTTTGTTTTTAACATTTAAATAAATGAATAGAGAACTCAATGAATGAATGATGTCTGGTGCTGTTGCTGTTTTTGGCTGCCTGTTGGAATGTTTATTTGTTTATTCAAATTCATGTGTACACAAATAAATAGTTTTTTGATTTTTGCATTTTAATTTTTCCTTTATTTTCTTACGAAAAGTGTATTGAATCCTGGCTGTGCGTGTGTGTGTGTGTGTCTGTCTGTTTGTTCGTTTGTTTTGTGGAGGTTTGGTGGTTCTTGTTTTAACTACTTTTTCAAAAATGTCTAAAACATAAATTTTAGCGAAACCTTTTTTAACGTTTTGTTTGAAAAGGAAGTATTGGTTTCAAGAATTATTTGCCTCAAAAAGACTTTTGATTTATTTAGTCTAGATACTGGCAATAAACAAAAAAAAGTACGAGTATTCTTTAGAGTTTTGTTAAAACCTAGAATTTAAATATTAAAATTTCACTTGTCTTGTAGTTTAGAGAAATATTTTTTTAAAACAATTAATTTTTTTTAGGGAAACTATAAATAAAAGAAAGAGTCTTGAGAATTCTTCTTTCTATTTCATTGTATTCTTTATTTAAGTATTTAAAAAACGTTTTGAAAAAAATCCTAATAAATTACTGCCTACTTGTAGGCTTGTCAATGATACAATTACCGTTGCCTACCTTGAGGCTGCACAATATATTTAATTATCACCTTTTTTTCTAAATTTATTGTTGTAAAAACATGTACTTTTCATAATTTTAATTACATTTCCTTTGTAAAAACTCAAAAATGCATAAGAATTGCTGCTGCTATACAACTCGTTACCTTTTTTTTTGCATTCCCTGTATCTCTGCTGGAAAAAACCGCTGGTATGCACATATGAATTGTATAATATGTATTATCTTTGTTGCTCACAAGAATATTCTTAAAAACAACATTAAAATTTTAATTTAATATGATTAGCATTCGCTAGTGGTGGTGATGCTGCTGCTGCATGTACTGGCATATTTCATGCTTTATGTGGTCACTTTTTAAAAGGTTTCTTTTTGTTTTTGTTGCTTGCTAATTTTACTGTTTTCAGATTTTATCTCCTGCTCCGGCTTGCCAGTCGTGTTGGCTATTGTCCAAAAAGGTGTTCGTTCCTTAATAAGTCCTTTGATGCGTAAAGTGTTTTTGGTTTAAGAGCAACTTTTTTTATTCTCTGAGACAGTGGCAATGTTTGTTTAATATTAACAACTTTTAGTTGTAAAGAGTTTAGAGAAAATTAACCCTTAAAATGCGTCCTAAATATATTTATCTACCATAATTTTTTCTTAATTTTCCACGTTTTAGAAAGAGCTTTGGATACCATTATTTATATACTTCCGAATTGGTTCCATTATTAAATTTTTCTCCTTTTGGATAGGTTCTTGGTCTGTCTAACTATTGTGGAATGGATTTCTTTTGATATATTCTGTTCTCTAACCAAAATTACCAAGCGACCATATATGGACCCAAGTGAACTGGAATCTATTTTCCTTTCTACCAAGCAACCTATCAGCCTAACCTAACCTCACCTTTCCAGCAAGGGTTAATAATTCTTTAGCACAACAATAGTATAAAACTGACATGCATCCTTTTAATATGATTAACACACGATGCTTATAAGGATTTAAAACGTATTGTTTTTGTTTGCTTTAGTGTTTAATTTTAATGAATTTACTAAAAGTAAAAACACAGAAACGAAAAAAATGCCTTAGAAACCCCTTTAAATAGGCTGCACAATTTTCTATTTACATCTTTAGATATTATTTTGCTAAACAGTATGTAGCTAATTGGCCTTAGTACTTGTACTAAACATTTTAACTGTCTTATTTCTGTCTGTTTTAATTGGCTGGCAATTGTAGATCTCAGTGTTTATATAATGCAGCCTAACAATATGCAGCAGTTTGTGTTTTTCTATAAAAAAAAATACATTGTATTTAAAAATAACGCTTTTGCTTATCTTTTTCTAAATAAAAATAAAAAAAAATATCACGAGAAAAACATGTCACATTTAAACATGTTATTTTAAGTTGGTGTTGTTGACAAAATAGCATTTTTGCATTTGGAACGTTAGCAAAGGACTAAAAGACCACACAAAAGTATGTGTTATTTAAGTGAATTCTTTTTTTTAGATATATTTTTTGTAGCATAATCTTGGATGCTTTTTTTTTCTTTAGCACTCATTTTTATTTAAACAAAAATCTTAGTTTGGTTTGAAAATCTCTTGGTTTTTTTTTTTGTCTTGTGTATTTTTAAAAGAATTTATTTCAAAGGCATTCTAAGCTGTTTCTCTTTTTTCTTTAAATGTGTATGAAAAAAGCGCTGTTTTTTTGTAAACGAAATTATTTAGCATATGCTGAGGGTTGGTTTCTATAAACAGATATTATGCCAGAAATTATGTTTTACTGAAATCTTGGAAAAAAAGTGTAAATTTTTTCTTTGCTATTCAGTTTAGCAAAAAAAAGAATTTTTGTAAAATAATTTTCGTGGCTTAAAGAATGTTGCATGTCTTTTAAGAGGGAACACAAAAAAGTTCTAACAAGAAAAGACAAATGCACTGTCTTTACAAACAATTTCAGCATTTATGCAACTGAATGTAAATGGCGTTTAATTAAGTTAAATTAAAGCTCGTCGTTTCGCAGGCGAAAACCACTCCTACAACTTCTTCTTCGATTCATTTTCTAACTTTTATCCTTTTTCATTTATTTTTTAAATAATCTGTTTATCGTGCAAAATACAAATCAATACAACTTAATAATTTTTTCGCTTATTATTTCCATCACAAAGTTATAATATAAGCCGCTTTGAAACCGGTTGCCTACTTTTAGGCCACCACAAAATTAACATTGATTATAACTCAAACATTTGTTTTTTCCAATAAAACAACTTCACAACATGTTAATAAATTTTTCCTTTAAAAGAAATTCTTCTTGTTTTTATTTTAATCTTTTCATATTAATCTTCTTACTATTCTTGACCCATTTTTGGTTTTACTGCAATTGTTTCTTGTTATTTGATCTCTCTGCGTAGATAGCTTTATTTAGATCTAAACAATGAACTTCCTTAACAAAATTAACATTATAAATTGTATGATACAAAACTCCAATACAAAAAAATAAAAAAGAAAACTTAAAGACTATTTTATTTATTTACTTAAACTTCTTTGTAACTCGTTTAAAACATTTCTAAACATTTATGACAAATTTTTGCTTAACTTGTGGTTACGCATGATAAGAGGAGTTTTAACAGCATTAAAAGCCAAGACAAATTTGCATACAATGCCACTATTACGCACTTGTTGGCTGATGCTTTACGTTTTTTTGTTAATATAAATACCGGCACATATTATGTCATTATGTTAATATTTATGTACATACGTACAGTGTGTAAACTTACGATTACGTTGCAAGTTTATATGGGCAAAATTATTGTCATGGCCAAAGGAAAAAAAATAAGAAGCAAACTGCTACAAACAAGGAAGAATAAGTTTTGAATTAAAACACAAGTATTTTGAATAAATTTGTTTTTCGGTAGATGGAAAAAATATTAATAAAGAAAAGATGTTATTAAAAGATCAACCAGAAACTCTTGAAAAAACTATGTTTGAACTAAAGATTCGGAGTTACTTAAAGTCTTTTATCGAAAAATTCGATTTTATTGAATTTGATAGAATTCTTAGATTTTTTAAAAATTATGAAATCCAATCGAACCATATTAAATGAAAATCGAAGTGAATTAAAAACGAAGTAAAGTTAAAATAAATTTATGTGCGGTTTCTATAATGCAAACAATTTGTTTGAGTAGAAAATTTGTATGAAAACCACTCAGTTTTTTGATTGATTTCCACACGAAATTTCTACACAAGTCAATTGTCCTTATTGTGGAAACAGCACCTTTGCCCGAAATGTCGGCAAACAGAAACATGAATTTTAAAGTCGTATTTTATTTAAAAAAAATTGGAAATATTTTGAATTCACCTACTAACTGAAATATGGCAAATTTACTATTTAAAACAGCATTTATGGTACCATTTACGCTAGTATGTGTGAAAATGTCTTATAATTATTTTATTAGTTGTTAATTTTCCTCTTGTAGGTTAAAGTTTCACTTCGTAGCTTAAAATTAAAATTTCCATAAAACTTAAAGAAATGTGTCCCAAATTATTGAAAAATGCCACATGAAAATATTTAAATTTTTAGCTGAAGGTGCTTAAGAAAAAATACCTAAGACAGTACGTACCTTAAAAAGTACATACTTCTATAAATTGGTACCTATTTTTAAAAATAAAAAACTTAAAACAAATACCTTCTAAGAAAAAGCGCCTTTTAAAAGAGAGTACTTTTGAAGAAAAACTTCTTTCTAAGAACAAATACCGTTTAATAAAATGTACCTTTTAAGAAAGAGTACCTTTAAATAAATCCCGTGGTCATCTTGGTCCTACATTGTTCACTTTATTTATAAATGACCTCACTTCCGTTATTTTGCATTCTAAAGTACTCATGTATGCAGATGATGTCAAAATATTTAAAAGTTTTAATGTCTCCAATCAGGAACTTTTACTACAGGCTGATATTGACAAACTTTCACAATGGTGCACAATTAATTTAATGGACCTAAATATTAAAAAATGTAAACACATGACATTCTATCGAATAAACAAATTAGATTCGCGGTATTACGTTAATGGAACAACTCTTGAAAAATTGGATAAAATTACCGATCTGTGTTTTTTGTTAGATCACAGGTTTGATTTCCGTGATCACATTGTTTTAACTGTCAACAAAGCTAATGGTGTTCTTGGTTTTATGAAACGATGGTCTAAAGAATTTTCTGACCCCTACGTCACAAAACAACTGTATACATCTTTAGTTCGGCTTATTCTGGAATATGGATCTATTGTATGGGATCCTTACTATTCTATTCATATAAACAGTATTGAATCAGTGCAAAATCAATTTTTGATTTTTCGTTTACGAGGCCTTGGATGGAACTCACATGTTCTACATTAATATGTTAATAGACTTGCCCTAATTAAGCTACCAACTTTAAAAAGTCGTCGTATAATGCTGAGTATCTCTTTTTTACTTGGATTGATTCGTGGTAAAGTTGATTCTGCGTTCCTGCTTGGTAAAATTAACTTTTGTGTTCCAAGTATGCCAACTCGTAACTTTCAGCTCATCAGTCTTAATTACTACAGATCTTTTTATGCTAATAATGACTCCTTTCGTCGCATTTGTGAGAATTTCAATAAAATGTATATTATTATAGATATTTCTGACAGCAATGATATTATAAAAAGAAAAGTTATTTTGTATTTAAATAGTTAATATACTCACCTTGTATTATATCTTTAGCCTGTAAGAATTTCTAATCTATAGACCGAAATAGATAAATAAATAAATAAAAGAAAAAACCTTTAGGCAAAACTAACTTTTAAAGAAAAAGTTCTTTCTAAGAAAAAAATACCACTGAAGAGATTGTACCATTAAAAAAATCCCTTCTTAGGAAAAACTAAGTTTAAGGAAGAAGTACTCTCTAAAAAATACCTTCTAAGAACAAGTAGATTTTTAAAGAAAAGTACCTTTTAAGAAAAAGTACCTTCT
The DNA here is from genome assembly GCA_947311025.1 of Lypha dubia. Classification (NCBI taxonomy): domain Eukaryota; kingdom Metazoa; phylum Arthropoda; class Insecta; order Diptera; family Tachinidae; genus Lypha; species Lypha dubia. The sequence continues at coordinate 1,861,007 of OX371262.1, read as the reverse complement.
AAGAAACGGTACCTAGGTTAGGCTAGGTTAGCAGGCTGCTGGTAAGAGGAAAATTAGATACCAGCTCAATTGGGTCCTGATGTGTTCCCAATGTGTTGCCTGTAGTGTGGGATAGTATTAGAGAAAAGGAGATTAGAGGAGTCTAAAGAAGAGTAGGTAAAAGAGGGACAGAGAAAAACAGGTGGGAAAAGTCGCGGCAAAGGGTGATACTTGCAGAGAAACGGGCAAGATGTCAAGCCCGCTATTGGGCGAACCATCCACTGCTCCTGATCAAGGAGCTAAGGCTACCGAGTTCCGCAACTGAAAGGTCGGAGAGAGTACTAAAGGATATTCTGCCTAGAAAGCGAAGTTACCTTTTAAAAAAAGAATCTTTTAGGAAAAACTGACTTTGAAGAAAACTTACTTTTTAAGAAAAAGTACCTCTTAGGAAAGAGTAACCTTTAAAAAAAAGGATCTTCTAAGAAAAAGCAACTTTCGGGAAAATTTAATTCTTAAGAAGAGGTACTTTTATGAAAGCAATAAGAAGTGTCCTTTATTAAAATTCTTACTGCAAAGGAATAGTTTCTACATAGAAAATTTTCGAAGCGTGGCTTGCTGTTTGGAACAATAGTGTCGTTTAAAAGAGATTTTTTGGATGGCTGGTTTACGACAGGTCGGAACGATATTTTTCTGTGTAGTGGTTTGAAGAAGTGTTTGACTAAAAATCGATGCTCTGAAAAGTGCTGGCTTATTTTCCTATTTTTTTTTTATTTAATTTTTAATATGCATTTCGCAAGGATTAACCAGTTTAATATTGAAGCACTCTTATTTTTAGCAGCCATAGGACAAGAAGATTGCAGACAATTGCCACATACCGTGTATTACATGTTCACCGTATGTAAGAAATGTATTCCAAAATAAATTATTATTTGGAAATCAAGAAATCATCTATGCTACTCAATTTTCCATTATTCAAAATTACTAAAAACATTTTATTTTGCTATTCATAATGTTGCTAAATATTTCCTTGCTATTTTGGTTTGTCATTTTAATTTTCTTCTTTTTTGTGTGATTTTCGAAAACTTTTCCATATCAATTTATTTCGTATATAAAATTCTTTTCTCATCTTTTGCACAAAATGACAAAATACCTACATTTACTAAATGACAAAAACTATAAAAATCTAATATATATTTTTCTTTTGCAACTTTTGTGTGCAAAAAGATATTGCAAATAAAATAAGTAAAATAAGTAGAATAAGCTCTGTGGTGTGGCAAGTAAAGGAAATAACCTGAGTTTTTGAAATTTTACGATTTTTCTATAGGCCATATAGTCAGTCATATTTGATCCACTTAAATTACAAAGATATTTATATCTTTGTAATGGTGCTGCTGCAATGAGTAGCATCTTTTTTTAGTGTAGAGAAGTCGTTGAGAGTCAACAGTAAAGGAGAGGTTAGTTTACGACATTTTTATGACACAATCAAAATTGACAATATCAAAAGGTCTGTGACAAGAAATAAAACAACCTAAAAACTATAACTGTGCGTGTGTGTGTGTGAGTGAAAATTTCTATGAAATATTGTGGCAATATATTGAAGTAATAAATATACAAAAGTAATAGCAACAAACATCAACTCCAACCCTAAACCTCAAGAAAACATCATCATTAAGTCATATTGAACATTAATGGAACAGAGAATAGAAGTAGTAAATTTCATATTGATGATGTGGTTGTCACAAAGTTAATGAAAACATCTGGAAAGACGATTGCCAGCAAAATATATTTCAAGGAAAATTAGTATTTCTGCTTTAAACATTTTTTTTGTGGAAATAAATTTTCAAAATCTAAATTGCTGTGATTAAATCCAACTTACAAAATTTTGTTTGTTTTACCATTTCAATAGTCAACTCAATTTAAGGTTAACCAATATTTTTTTTAACAAACAAACAAAACAGCACCTCAAGTGAAATACAAAAAAATAAACGAAATGTTTAAGAAAAACAAATACATTTACTTTAACATCCGGTTTTCTGTTTTTATTTTTTATTTTGTTCCCACCATACCAAAGTTTTCATTGCATATTGATATTTTGAATGCATTAAAGTTGCTTGCCAAAAATAAATAAAAGCCAGGGCAAAAGCATGAATGTGCATGAGTGTGCATGTGTGTGCATGTGTGTGCATGAATGAGCATGAGTGTGTGTTCTTAAAAGTGTCTCAAACTTTTTAAGCATTTTGATATCTTGTTATCGACAGTTAAAATTTGACATGTCTGTATGAAAATGTTGTAAAATTTGTTACTACTACTTCGTTACAAGTGTAATTTAAGTAAAAGTGCGTGTGAGTGTGTGTGTGTGTGTGTATGTGTTTGCATATGTCAATGTATTGGTATCTCTGTTATGTATCTTTGAATTGTGGTTAACATCATTTTAACTAACAAATGATGCTTGTTACTAGACAAACAATTTTGTGGCAATACCATCAATGCTGCTGCCTGCCATTGCCTTCTTGGCAATCTTAACTCCATCTCAAGCTGTTCCTTCTTTTCGTTTCTGGTTGTTGCTACTTTTAAATTTAGGAAAATGTTTGGTTAGATTTAACCTTTGGCACCGAACGTGTTGGTAATTTGCCTATTTGTGTTTTACACAAGAAAATGTTGACATTGACATTGCAAATATCAATAAAAGATTAATGTTGTTTTCTGTTGCTCGCATAATTTTGCACAAGAGGAGTTGGAGAGGTGAAATGAATACTTTATGAAGAATTTAAAGTTTTAAAAATGTTGTACATTCTTTAATTAGCAGAATTTAGAGTAAATTTTGTTGAAAAATATTCTCTGATACAGCTGTCAACAATAAGCTGGTCTTGTATTGTCCGCAGTTCAAAAGACATCTTTTGTGTATAGTCCTTTTTGGTCTTTAGACTAGTTTTTTATATAAACTACCCTGTTGTCCTTTACAAGGTTTAGATTTCCGAGTTTATGGTACACATCCGCTTTAAAAAAAAATATTTCTTAGAATTTAACTACTCCCCCCCCCACACTCCCTTTACCAAAATCTTTGTCATTATAGTGAATTTTAAATTGAACAATATTTGAAATATTACACCACAACAAAATATTGAATTAATAATAAAAACATGATACGAAGAACTCAAGACTCCTGATAATATTTAACCTCCTGCTAAAGTTTTTTTTTTGTGTTTTTCCAACAAACAGCTCTTTGGTAAACTGTCAAAAAAGACGCGTGTTAAACACAAGAGTCAAACATGACTAAAGGGATTTTTATTTTCGCAAGGCCAATTCGTTTTTTTTTCTTTGCTTCTTTTATTGTATTTTATATTTTTAGCAATACAACGTTATTAACGTGTAAATGGAAGAAGAAGAAAAATAAAGCAAATTTTGGCAACATGTTTGTCATTATCAAAGCCAAAAGCAAAAAAAAAAAAAGAAAAACTGAATGAAATCAAAAATACGCGCAACGTATGTCATTTGAATAAGCAACCATTCGTTCAATGGCTGTGGAAGGAGGGGTTGCGAGGGGAGGGGTAAAATGTTACTGAGTGTATAGTAAGTGAATACTTATTTTCTGATTACTATGCGTGGTTAAACGCAAAACAAAAGTAATTTCTCAAATGAAAACTCCGTCAAAGCGATATTAGCGACAAGAAAAAGAAGAAGAGGAAAGAAAAATCGCTTAAATCCCTTTTGACAGCCGTAGTTAGCAGCACATCAAAATTGCTTTCGCGTATAACTTTGCATACCGCCACAGCAAAACATTCGATAGCATTTGTTTGATTTATTAAACCTACAACCAACAAAATGTGAAAAAAACTGTAACAGAAATTGATCTGTTCTCTGCGGTTAATGGCTTATTTAAATGGCTTCGATGTTGGCAAATGAAAAATTGCAAAATTGTTAACACTCACATTATTGTTGTTGGTTGCTTTCTTTTTTTTTTTTTGCTCAATGAAATCTGTAAATGAAATAGATATTGATACATATTTCTTTAAGGCTTTAAATCATAATCACCCAACGAAAAATATTTATTCAAATATAAAATTGAAATTGTAAATTTCTCTGCCCAAGAAAAAAAAAACGGAAAATAAATTGTAATTGCAACAGTGAATCATGAAAAATGAAAACTCATCTATAACAATGTTGTTGTTGTTTTTTTTTCTTTGCCAGCAGTATAGGAACGAAAATGCTCGAGTTGAAAAAAAAAATTTGCATATTTTTAGGGTGAGATTTTTTTCCGTCCTCGTCTTCTCTTCAATTTCGCGTAATAGCAAACGGATTTTCCTCCATTTAAATTATTTTGAAAATTAATCTAATAAGCAACATTGTTGCTATTTGCCTGTGCTGTAACAACAGCAACGTTATTTAGAAATAATTCATGTTAAAAGTGGCACAGAGCAGGGTGGAGAAGGCTCTCGGCATCTTATTTGCTAAAATATGAGTTTGTTAAGAGGTTTTTGTTTAAGTTTAAAATTTTAACTTTTCTTTTTTTTTGCGTTTGTGATAAGTCAATTTTACAATTCATTGATGCAGAAGATCAAAACTTCCGTAATTTTTTATATGCTCTCACAACTTATTAAGTATTTGTTTTGTATTTATTTGCGTACGTGAATGATACAGACAACCAACCAACCAACCCATCATTTTTGCTCTAGAAAATTTTCTTAAAGTACAACTTTTGTTAATGAAATTTATAATAAAAATAATCTGTTAATGATGAGTGAATAATATTTTTAAGGTTCAGGACTAATAAAAGATGGAAGAGATTAAGATTAAAATAAGGATACAATGAATGGATATGTTATAAATAAATAAAATAAAATAACGCGCAAAACAGAGTTGTAAAAGAGTTAAGCCTTCTAAATTTTCAACATCTATCTTCTCTACTCTATCCCTCTACCTGAGTTCCGGCACAATACACTGCATATGTAGGGGCCATCCCCTGAGTGCTGGTCCTATTTAAAATAATAACAATCGCTTCACGTTGAACTTCAATGAATTTATTCCACATTTAACAAATGTCATTCGTTGTTTTTAATGACATCAAATTTCAAACTAATGGTGTTTTCTTTTCTAAAAAAAAAATCGTACATCTCCATGCAGAAAGTGTAATTTGGTATTCGTTTCTTAAAAATGTTTTGCTCTGTAAATGGGTGGTGTGTTTGATTCTAAAAAAGTAGCCATCACTAATGGTGAAAGGCGTTGCACTTTATGCCCCGTAAAAATCGACAGTGTTGATAGTTCCATGTAAAACTTAGCTGTCAGCTGTTGAAAACAGGGTGTTCCACTTTTTCATAAGTTGTGTTTTATTGTAGTGAAATAACAAGTTGCATTATTACAGGTTTGGCAAGACATTTTATTCATGTATCTTTCAATAAGATGCCATTTTGTGTGCAGAAAAGAAAATACCATAAGTTTCCCCAAATACTTCCATAACGAACCATCACTGATTTTGAACTTCATTCAATGAAATGTTTACGTGATTAATGGAAAATCTCATTTATATGTACGAGTCTGCACGATCGCGCATGACAATGTTACGATTGCACAAAATATATAATATAGTTGCCTATTTCTAGGTGCTTTGGTTTTTTATCATATTTGCCAGACCATTTTAAGAACATCCAATTTCTATTGCATACTTTTAGTTATGCAATTATGTACATGCGTTTCTCTCCTACTATAATTAGATATTTGCATAGTTGTTGTTGCTGTTGCTGTAGCTGTTATGGCTGTTTCTTTAATCAAAATCATCATTGTTAACTAACACACCAACCTACACACATAAAAGCAAATCATATGCTCTTTTGCATTAACAAAAAAGGCAGTTTAATGAATAGCGTAGGACAATGTGTTTAAAGTGCGTATAAGGTGGGTAGTTTAGTGTTTTGTAACCTAAAGAAAAATTAAATGAAATCAAGAACTCATTAAGCCAAAACGGATGCTTGTAATCACACTTTTCTTAAAACAAACCCAAAACGTAATACAAAAATAATATTTAAAATAAAAGAAAAGAAAAGAGAAAAAACCCGCAGCTAAAAGAAGTCATGTTTATTTCGCTAGCGCTGCTATTACACAGTTTAACACAAGGAAACTGAAAACAAATAGAAAATTTGTCGTTTATAAGTTGAACATAGCGGTGGTTGGGCTTAAATAAAAAAAAAAAAAAACTACTTGTCGCCTACAATTATTCATTAACTTGCAGAAAAAATTAATGCTCGTCTAAATATTAAGAAGTAGAAATAAAAATAGAGAAAAAACGGAAATATATGCTTCGCAGAAATTAAAACGAAATACAAAACAAAGATATGCCATCGTCACTGGAAAAAAAAACAAAAACAAAATATAGAAATTAAAAAATATATATAAATATATTTTAATGTTAACTTGGATGTCTCTGCCATACTTTCTGCCCTGCTCTATCTTGTGCAGCCCCGGCTCCAAGGTGGCTCCTACAAGTCAAGCATTTAGTTGTTTTATTAAATGGAAGCACTGTTTACCACTAATAAAACAAAAAGTCAAAAGTCCTTAAGCATTTATGAGCAGTAATGCAGCCCGATTTTCTTTTTGTACAACTGAACCAATTGTTGTTGCTGTTGTTGTTGCCACGAAATGAATGACTGACTGGATGAAAAAAAAAACTGAAGAAGAGGAAGGCATGCAGCAGTTAATGAGTATGAGCGTCCTGGGAGGTGGCATATTCAAAGGGTTACGACCCGTATACTGGCTGGTGAAAACATGTGAGCAAAAGGAAAAAAAAGCAAATACAAAAAAAAAACCCCAAAAAAAATTACAAAAATAGTGCGACACAGTAGATTTTTGTTGAAGGCTTAAAATTTCCTTTTCACCATTTTCCAGACCATAAAAATTAAGACTACAAAATGCGGGTAAGTGGCAAGCAAGCATTTCCGTTATTCAGTTTTCCTCTCTTCCTCACCCGCTAACAAATTATTATTATTTTTTTTATGAAGACTATTTTTAGGTGGATTTTAAAATCACAGGGAAAACCCTGTACTGCCAGCCTCACAACTTAACCTAAAGCAGCAACACTACTACTTTATGTTTTTTTTTTTTCTTTTAATGAATCCTTTTTTTTATATTTCCTTTGTATGGCTGTGTGGAAACAATGAGAGTTTGCGAAAAAAAAATGACGCAGCAAGAAATCTACAAATTGTTAAAGGCCTGGCAGTTGTCATGTGGTCACAAGCATTTTGTTACAGCGCGTTAAACTTCTAGCGTGCTTGTATCTGTATCTCACAGATTTCCTTTTGCAGCAGAAATTGTTTTTTTTTTTTTTCATTTTAATTTTCCATAAACTTTGTATTTATCATACAAATCACACACTTATATAATTGTAATTATTTATTGCAAAAAAGTAAAAGAAAACTTATGAAAAAGTATGTGCATATAATATTCATAATTACATTTACTCCGGTAATTAAAAATTATTATGATACTGGTACAAGAGAAAACAAAAAAATGGACGGGATGGTTGAGGTGGAAAAAAATATGTTTAAAAAAAACTGAATGGCCAAATAAGATCATCATGGTATGGTTGCAATAATGTACAAAATAAAAGATTTAAGAAAAAATGTTGTAGCAAGAAATAATGTAAAATAACGCATTTCATATATGAGACCCCTATAAGTAGGCAATACATTTTATAAATCCAATTACAGTGTACAGCGAAATCTAAATTTTTGATATAACCAAAAGTAAAGGCCAAAGTTAACCTACGTTTGGCCTTTACTTTAGAGAGAGAGAGAGAGTGGAAGTCCTCCTTTCTTTTTTTGATGATTAAAAAATTTATCTCGACGATCAAGATCGAAAGTATTCATTGCTTCGGCTCATTACATTTTCTTCTTAGTGGCATACATACAGCAACACTCGAGATTTTATGAAAACTCTTTATTCGAAAATCAAAGCGAGATGTATAACTTTCCCATTATTTCGATCGAAATAATGCAACATATCGAGCCTTCCAAAAGTAGGCAACGTTTTTCAATACAATTCTAAAGTTAATATAAAAATTTAAGTTTTCGTATGTCTTAAATATTTTTTCCTAACGAGTTCTTCTAATATCTTCGATCTTTTTATTTTATTTTATATAGTTTGTTTTCTTCAAACATTAGCGTCTGCCCCTTTGGAAATTTATAGTCCTTTTTGGCTAATAAATTTGCTCAATATTTTTCTATACAAAAACATCTTATGATTTATCAATGCTTTTAACTAAGCAGCAAGAAGCAGAGATTTACCATAAAAAAGAGCAAAAAAAGAAAATGCTTAAAAGACTTGAGGAAAAATTTGCATAAAACCGTGTATTTGCCATAGTAACTTTGTGTCATCAAACATCGTTCAAGAGGGTGTAAATATGAATGAAAAAAAAGCATAAAAGAACAAAAGAAATATTTTAAAATGTCAATTGAATCTGTTGCTAAATATTGCGAATATTTGTAATCAAATAGCTTTTATGCATAATTTTTTCCTTCTAAATGATTAATGTGTTTTTCAAGTGGGAGTTAAAGTAGTTGTATTACAATAAAGACATGATTTTCTATTATACAAAATTATTTAGAAATTTTTAAGCCTGCAAAAATTTTATTACGTTTTTAATTTGATAGGTTTGTATTGAAAATGTTTCAATAACCAATTGCTAAGATAACTTGTTTCAAAATAGGAATGTTAAATTTAAAAATTGTAAATCCACTTTTTTAGAAAAAACTTTAGGATTTTAAACTTAAACTTCTTTTTTTGTATCAGTTTTCTTTAATTATCTTTAAAAGATAGAAAACTAATTTATTAATTCACAGGCGCCTTAAACTATGCCTAAATAATATACAATTTCCATGCTCCTAAATGTATGCAAGTATTATTGATTAGAATAGTATTAAATAAACCAACAGTGTCTTATATTATTTTATTACCCTTAAATTCTAGCAAAATATTTTTATTTCTATTATCGATAACAAGTAAACTTTTTTTTGAAAATAGAAATAATAAAAAGAATTCTACTTTAATATCTCTTACAATTGACGCTTGTCATTTTACATTGCAATATCATCTATCTCTGGCGGCATCTCTAGAACATTACAATCAGCAACAACAAAAATAAAACTCACACAAAATGTTAAGCATCTTGTAATGTCCTTTAATCAATTAATTTGTTTTTCCAACTCCTGGCATAATCAAGCACATACACACAGTCAAACACCAAAATAATCTAATACTGCTTCTACTTTATAGTAGCAGCAGCTGGCCTTCCTTATACACCCAAAAATAACCGAAACCTTAAACTTAAGCTCATGCAATAATGCTTATTGTGTCTGACAGTTAGTTAGCAAAAAAAAAAAAAGAAAAACAACAAGAATACAAAAAATAAACAAAGAAAATATTTGAAATGTACCCAGTATTATAATCTCTTGTACAGACACACCCATTGGACAGTAGAAAGTAGCATCAAATAGCACAGTGCAGGAAACCCCAGCATACTAAAGTAGTTGATAAAGTAAATGATACAAAGGCATACTTGAGCTTCATTGCTTCTCATCTTGTTGTATATGTACTAAAATTAAGAATTCCTAGTGAGTTTCTCTTCAGAAGCATGAATACAAAAAGGATGAACAAAAACACACACCAACAACAACTTGAATTAACAATCAATTGTCATTTGAACTTCGAGTTGGTCTTTTTTTGCTGCTTTCTTTAAGAGTTTGTGTTCTTTTTATTAAAAAGATGTTAAAATGAAGAAATCGGATACAATAAGATGTCCTTTACAATGGTCTGTCTATTATTGTCAAGTGTTTTTACAAATGATTTGTAGACTTTTGACAGTTTTTTTATCTGTCTTCTGTGCTGCTCGCTCTCTCTCTCTCTTACTCTTTCTCTTACTATTTTAGTTAAGTTCTAATTCTTATGCAAGTTCAAAAAAGAGGTGTTGAAATATGTACTTTCAAAACTTAGCTATTGAGGGTATAACAAAATATTTTATTAAAATTTTAAAGCATACTTCAAGGTATTTAAATCAGGATAAATAGTAATAAAATTGTAAGTTTTAAGAGAATGAAAGTTGATTCTTGCGATATAATAAATTATTGATAACAACTAGAAGAACTTAAAGATTTCCTAATATTATTTCCCGCAACATTTTATAAACCAATAACATCAATTTCTATGTAATTTTTTTCCTTTTTCCCCGTCCTTTGAAGGGTAAATTTTAATAAAAAAAAACTTACAATTCAATTTCCTTAAGCGTTATTTCCAACACTTATGCTTTATTGCCTTAGACAAACAAATCTCTGTTAAATGTATTTCCTTCCTGACTTTTCCTAAAAAAATAAGCAAGAACGGAAACAAAAAAAAAAAAAAACACTCAAACAAATCTAACATAACCAGCAATAAAAAATTACCCGCAAAAATAACACATGCTATTTTTTCTTTTTGCAAAGCTTTAAAAATAAGATGATAAAAAAAAAACAAACTACCAAACCTATCAAATTACACCCTTAAAATATTTTAAATCATTTCATATGGTTTTTCGCCTTAAAATATGGGGTTTTATTTGCTGCCTGCCTTATAAACAAGGCATTATATCTGTACATGCACAGCCATGCCAATGTCCGCCTAAAAATATGTTACAAATAAATTGACAAGTGTCATTTCAAAGTAAAACAAATAACAAATAATACACAACATTTAACAGTATTTATTTAACAGTAATGTTCTCATATATATTTTTTGTTTGACGTTGCTGGTAACTTGTTAATTACCTTGTTGCTGCAGGATTTTAAGACTAATTATTCACCTTTGAATATTGGCCATTTATCTACTGTCTATAGAGAGGAAGCTGTAATATAGAACAACATAAATTTTTCATGGTTACCCTCTAGTATTTAAAGCTAAGAAATTCTTTTCTTTCTTATCATGTTGAAAATGTTTGTACGTTATATTGAAATGCCTTGGGTTGGTGTTGGGGGCTGCTGGTTGTATGGAACCCAAAAGATTAATTAACTGTGTGTGTTTTTCTATCTGTGTGGCAAGACACCCTCCAAAACTGTTAATTTTATTTTTTTTCTTTCCTTATTTCTGGTCCAAAATTAATTGTTAGTTATTCAAAGACATTTTTTCTTATTTCGTGTTCAAATAGACCGACCGGCATAGATTTTAATAAATGTTTTCTTTTCTATTTTGACAGTTTGTAGTCAAAGTCAATAAGTAAATAAATGTAGATAATTACACACAAGTAAAAATAAACAACATTGTCATTTTGAGAAATTGGTTAATACTTAATTTTAAATAGAAAAATCTAGATAAATTGCTGCCTACTTGCAGGCATAAAAGAAAAAAAACTTTAGTAAAATTTGGATGTCACATGAAATGTTCTTTAAGAATACAGAGTTTCGTAATAAAATTTTACATAAAAGAAAAATTATTAAAGCCTACATCAAAGCGATTTTAAATTTAATAAAAATAAAGCATACTTTTAGTAGTTATTTTTTTAAAATTACCCTAAACAATGTATTATTCAAGTTATTAATTATAATTTGTTTTATTATCTTTGCAGAATATATAAACTGGTAAGTCAAAAAATTAATTTTATAATTGTTAAGTAAATATTGCCAAATTTTAAAATGTCCTTCTAAAAATTGATTAATTTAACAAATACGATTTATATATATTTTTGATGAAAATATGGGCATTTCCTCCGAATGGTCAACCAGGATCGAAAAATAAAATGTTGATAATCATCGTTTTTTTATTGTTTATAGTTATATTTTTATAATAGAATGGTTTCATAGCATATCTGTTACTGTTCTGTTGCACTGTTACTAAGTGTTCCTACACTATAAATTGAATACTAAGTTGATAATAATAAAAAAACATATGGAAAAAGCGTACGATCGCTACCCGTACGTTCGTGACCGGTACTTAAGCCAATTAAACAAAAACCAAAAGAGATATTTTATTGTGTAAATTCTGGATAGAGACCAACATTAATACACTTTTAAAATAAATTAATCGCTTTTTAATATTCCTCTCCATTTCGCAGATTTTTACAATTTACCTACTGTCAGCCAAAGTTGACTTTTATTTTGCGTACGTTCGTGATCTCATGTTTATAACTATCCTTATGAAAACTTCAACTCGATGAAATCCATCTTTGGTACTAAACATAAAGCTACCAAAATGCTATCGAATCGCAAAATTTTTGCATCTATATTTTTGTACATCAAAAGCATACGAAAGTACGTTTGGGAGCCCAGGAAATGCCCATATATCTTTTAAAATTTTTAACTCTTGCATAAAAATATATTTTAAAAAAGTTTTGTAAATGTAATATCTTTTGAAAAAAATATCATTTTGAAAAAAGCAGCGGTTAAAAAGGGTATCTGCTTAAAGAACCTTTAAAATTGACTTCAGTTTATTAAAAAATATTTTTAGAAAATTTCTCTTTATATATTTTGTTTTCAAAAATGTGTTTGGTTATAAAAAACTTTGAATAACTTTGAAAAAAAGGTAGAATAATCTATTTACACTCTTTTTTTTTAATTAAGCTAAGAGCCACTCATAAGAATGTTTTTACCTGTTTTCGCGATCGCCTTAATTTATTTCGTTCTAAAATTTCTAGTGTTTATGTATTTGACAAAGTTAAAGGTTTAAGTTTTTGCTAAATATTATTGGTAAAAATATTTCTGTGCTGTGTGATGTTTAAAACTTCTCATTATAATCATGTTGTCGTTGCTGCTGTACTAGTTGTGTCGGTACTAGGCAAAGTTGTTGTTGAAGATTCACATTTGCAGCCAAATCCTCCACGACCACGGCCACCACCTCCACCACGATGAGCAGCATTTTCAAAATGATCGAAATTAACCGTTACAGTTTCTTCTAATATTAAAGAATTAGAAAGCTAAAAAATTTGTTATTTCAATTAAAAACCAACTGCAACATGAGAAAAACACCAACAACTTACTACCAAAACTAGAGAGATCACTAACAAACTTATGAGAAAATTTTTAATCATTTTATTGCGAGCTTCAAAAACTAAAACAAAACTAAACAACTGTTTTGTGTTGACAGAACAGTGTTAACTTAAACTTTGCAAAGCGTAGCAATATGAATTAAATAATTAATTAATTATTTGACAAAAAACCAAAAGTCGTTTGACCATAAAATTTTAATGAAATTATTACAATTTCACAATGAAATTTCGCAAACAATTAAATAGTTAAATTATTGTTGTGTTACTGACATTTTCTATTGTGGCTTGAAAGTGTCATAAATCATAAACAAATCAATTTACCAAAACAATTTGTTATCGATAGAGTTTAAACATTGTGTAACCCTTTGCTGTCTGCTGCTGCTGCTGCTATTGCTGTTGCTGTTGCTTTGAAACAAAATGCACATAAACGACAATCTGTAATAATCCTTTTGCCAACAATTCAATAAATCACAAACACTGCCGTTTATATGTATGTTCGTACGTACATCCCACAATCGCTTTTGGTTTTTTTTGTTTCGTTTGCGACCCCCTTAAAATAGGCAATAGTCAATGTTATAGAGAGTTTAAGGAAATGCAACTTTTCGAAAAATCAAATGAAGCATTACAGATGCAACTGTTATCCTGGCGACAACAAAAACAACAAAAAATTATTACAAAAAGCATAATTCAAATTCAAAAATCATTTGAATACGCAGCATTCACACACACACACACACACATACACCAGTACATGTCTGCTTGTGTATTTTCTACAATGTAAGACAATGCAATAACAAGTTAAACATAAATCTTTTATCCTTGCAACATAATACGAGTATAACAATGTTGCACTTAAATACAAATACAATAATACTTCTTGTGTTTGTCTCGTATGTGTTTTGTATGAATGCTTAAGATTAACTATAGAAAACGAACTTTGTAGTTCGCAAAAAGGGTTGAAAAACAAACAGAGAATGGGAATAGCGATGCTGCAAAATGTATTTCACTCATACACAATTATTTTTACACCAACACTTGCACATATGGCAAATTATGCATAAGCTGGTAATCTGTGATTTTCGAAATTGTTTCTCAAAGTGTCATAAATCAATAAAGTACCAATAAGTCGTGGTGCTAATGTTATTGGGTTAAATAATGGTGTTCAAAGCAAGAATTGTCAGAGGCGGAGGCGGACATAGGTTGCAGCTTTGGGACCATTTTAAGACATAAAATAATTAATATCAATCGAAGTTGATAAGTTAAAGGGTGTGCCAATACGTAATGCAATTTCGAAAGCTCGACTCGAACTGTTATGACTGGATGGTTCCAGTCCAAGTGTAAATTGTATTAGTAAAAAAATAAAGAAATTTTGGAATGGCTGTTTATTACAGAGAATGCTTAAATTGAAATTGAATATTTAAAAAGGGTGATTCAATAAACAATGTTATGTGTGAAATGATTCGAAATATTTAGAATAAACAAATAGTAAAAATACTACATAATTGCAAATAAAATGCTGTCCCTACCTACGAATAACAATTTTTATAATATCCTTTTCGAATATTTACATGCCACTTCCTTGATTTTCTCCTGCTCGCTATAACTTATGTGCACGAGTGCAAATACAAGATGACATTTACAAACTTGAAAATGCAAATTTTGCAAAAGGATGCTCGCCGTCCTCACATGCAGCACGTATGTACTTCAAGGCTGCAGAAGGCCAACAAACAATATTTTGTCTTCTTGTTGTTGCTGCACTACAATTCAAAAACAAACATCAACAATTTATATCATGCAATTTCCAATTGAATTCTAAATCAATCAGATTGAGACGATGACATTTCGAAAACAAGAACTTGCTGGTAGTCTCAAGCAAACTAGAGATAGTAAAAAAGGGTGTTCGTTGGGCGAGGGAGGTGGGTGGCATGTTCGGTAAAGTTAAAAGGTTATAAGATATTAGATCATAAATCTTTACAATGATTATGAAAGCCTTAAAGCAAAGGATAAAACAAACAACAATAGCTTGAATTATAACGAATGTTTTATGTACGTACTGCTCGTATTAGTTGCATGTTGCACTAACGGAAATATGGGCTAATATGAATTGATTTTGATATATTAATGGCTGAAAAGACCAAAGACTACAAATTACAATATTTCAAATTTGAATTTGAATATTCTTTGGCATAAATAAATTTTAAACACAAATACACTCAGGCAAACACATGCGAACGGATTAAAGTTTTCTTCATACGAGTATGTACGTTTGTACAAGCATACATACATAAGTCTGTACATATGAGTGAGTGTATGCACTTGTAATAAAGGAATCTAGAAATTTATCTCTTCTTATACGAGCAATATTGACCATTTACAAACACAGCCAAAAGTTTCTTAGTCCTTATGACTGTGTGAGTGTGTATTTTGTCACATTTCGAAATATTTTGAAATTATGGAAAATTTATGTGCGGAAAGGATTGGAAAATAAATTTTCTTCTTCGAAATCTTAAGAAATAGTATATTGGTTAGAAAATTGTTTTGTTCTTGTCTTTAGACACTCGAAACAGGATGTCCTGATACATTTATTTATTATTAATGCATCTCTATAACTTTCCCTTGAATTTAGTTGTAGGTGTGTTATGTTTTATAAAACAAAATACGATTTATTTATCTATTTATTGTTATTTTTGCTAATAATTTTCCAAATGTATAATTCTAATTAAAATTATATACATATAATTCGAGCAAAATATGTAATGGAATAATTTATTTAATAATAAAGTTTTTAAACAAATTACAGGCAGGTAATTAACAAAAACACAATTAAGTATCACTGGACAAAGTAAAATCAAAGTAAAATGTTGAGATGGCAAATAAAGTTAAAGTTTAAAATTATAAAATAATTAACTAATTAGTTTAATATATAGGGTGATCCATTTCGAGGTTCACTACTTTTTTAAAGAAAAAAACACAGAAAATTCAAATTTAATGGAGAATATTTATTATCATTTGAAAGAACATTTTTTGGCATTTATTTTTTGAAGATTATGGCTATCAAATGTTGACCGTTGTTTCGTCGCAGATGGTCCATCCGTTGAGTCCAATTTTCGATGACTCGTTCGAGTATTTCGACTGGTAACTGGCGAATGACACGCGTGATGTTTTCCTCCAAGGCCTGAATCGAAGCGGGTTTGTCCGCATAAACTCTAGACTTTACATATCTCCACAGGAAACAGTCTAACGGTGTGATATCGCACGATCTTGGTGGCCAATCGACCGGCACAAAACGTGAAATTATGTGCTCACCGAAATGTTCTCTCAATAAATCCTTTGATTGATGCGATATGTGGGAAGTGGCGCCGTCTTGCTGAAACCAAATGTCGCCGAGATCACGAGCTTCAATTTCAGGCATCAAATAATCGGTTATCATGGCACGATAACGGTAGCCACTGACGGTTACGTTCGCACCGGCATCATTTTTAAATAAATATGGACCGATGATACCACCGGCCCACAAACCACACCAAACCGTTGTTTTTTTCTGGATGAAGTGGCAGTTCTTGAATCTCTTCAGGTTGCTCTTCGTCCCAAATGCGGCAATTTTGTTTGTTTACCAGAAATGGGCCTCATAGCTAAACAAAATTAGCCTCGTTGGTCAGGCGTAAGTCTTTCCATTATGAAATGCCAAACAATACTAAACAAAAATAACATGACAGCATGACACGACTCACACGTGATCTGCCAAAAAAGGCTATTGAAAAAAGTATCTCTACTTGGATCAAAGTTAGAAGGACCACCTAAATTTATTTTATAAATTAGTTAAAATATGTTAATTGTGGTGTCACAATATTAAAAACTCAAAATTTAAATTGCCTGCACTGTCTAATATCGCAACATTTGATTTTGTACTATATATGGGCTCGAAGGACCTAACTCTTAAAATTCTTGCGTAATTAGTTATCACATGAAAATAAAGACAACAGCTTAATAAAACTTAGAAAAAACTAAATAGAAAACATATTCACCATATAAAGTTTCTATTTGTTGGAAAACATTTTAAAGTCATACAATCGAAGGACTTAAACTTACAAAACAGCTTAGAATATAGTTGTTAAGTTCTTAAACTAGAATTTCTTTCATTAAACATAATAAATTATGTCATAATGAAAATGTGGTTATATTATTAGTTTTTTGTTTTTTATTATTTTATTTATCTTTCTTGTTGATAAATTTTATTAATAAAATAAATAAGAAATTATCAGAAATTATTTAAAACCATCTCTTGCTATGAAACGCCCAACCTACACCTTTTACAAAATTTTAGTTATTTTGGGTACACTTCAAGCCTACACGACACACCCTCATTGCTCTCGTACACTACACCAAATAATCCGCTTAATAATTTTTACCTGGAAAAACATTAGTTTTGAAGTAAATTTCTATTTCCGTTTATTTTTCGCACATCGGCTGTCTCTTTGCCAAGTAGTTACTTTTTAAGTGTGAGAGTAAATGAAAATATAAGTTAAATGTAGTCCATTTTAACTGATGACGCCTAAAATTTAATTACCAGTGTCATAATAATATAATTGAGCATTATGACACGCATCAAATAATGTAACGGAGACGAGCACCCCACGATAGAAGTGGAGTGTAAATTATTTGAATGGAATAGACCACAAAATAGTGACAATGACTAAATACCCATCTTAAAAATTCAAAGGGTGGTTGTTGGGTGGTGGTGAACAGTTACAAATAGAGTTAAATAGAATTTTGAATACAGTCAGCGCTTGTTAAACGCGTTAAATAGCAATTAATGCTAAAATGTTTTAATGGAAATTCGTAAAAGAATTCGCAAAATCAAATAATCGAGATAAAAAAATTTATGAATATTTATTAAAAATTTTCAAAGAAAATTATTCTTAAAAACTTCTGTTAGAAATTTAATAGAAAATGTGGTTCATTTTTTTTTCTGTCTGTCTTCGTGAAATGAAAATAATTTTCTATTAAATGGCCGTACGCAAGCAGCTCTAATTCAATTATTAAGGAAATCAAATAATCGAAATGAGAAGCAATTTATGAAAATTTATTAAACATTTTTATAAGAAAATCATTCTATAAAATTTTTGTTAGAAATTCAATAGAAAATTTGGTGGTATATTTTTTTTCTGTTTGGAAGTGAAAAACTCTCTTCTTTCTCTTTCACAGCATCTGCTTCAAATATGTTTAAAAATTACCAGAAAACTATTATTTCATTCACATTTTAGAACTCCTAGAATATGTCCTTTATGAAGGAAAACAGGGTAATCGGTTCACCGATTTTGGCTTGAAAGTGAAATATTCTGCCGAAAATTACATTTAATAAAACCATTTTTAAATGCTCTCGTAACTCTTCTCTAAATATATACTCAATATCTCGTACCTGACAGTGCTTGTTGACACAAGGACGCACTGCACGCACTACTGTACAATATTGTAGGGAGAACTGAATTTTTTATTCAACTTCATTTGATTGTTGCTATACGCATATTAACTGCTATGTGTCAGAAATGCATAGAAATACAAATTAGTTAAAAATTAATTGTCATCATTCACGCATTGTATGTCCGTCACTCCGTCCGCTTGTCTGTCTGCCTTCATGAAATGAAAAATAATTTTCTATTAAATGGCCGTACGTAAGCAGCTCTAAAACAATTATTAAGGAAATGTTAAAAAAAAATTCCTAGTTGTCAGTTATTCGAAAGTAAAAATATATTCATTAAGAAAAGGACAATAATATAAAGAGCAAAAGGACATATTTCAGGTATGCGTTTTTAATCGGATAAAATTCATAATTATTGTTATTACTGCTATTTGTTAGTTTTCTTTTCAAGTTAAGACAAGCTACAGTTTTTTTTTTTCATTTGTTTTACTTTAAGGTCTCCCCCTGTCCACAAATTCTATTGCGTGATAATTTCCATTATGATGACTTGTTAGTTATCTTGTGCTGGTGTTTCAAATGAAGTTTTGTTTATCCTTTTTGAGTTGCCATAAAAACTATGATTTTTCTTCATTCTACTCTTATGTTTCCAGTTAAATTAAATAATTAAAATTCCGCTCCTTAATTTGCACCATTAATAATAATGCTGACTTGACTGACTAGTCATGTTTATGTTGCTGATGATAAGTGATATTATTTGGGCTAAAAGCCTAAAACCATCAGATACGAATAATAATAATCATAATAATTTAATAACAATAAAGTTAAAATGTGTTTAATTGACATTTTTAACTTCCAAAGATCTCTCTATTCACATCCGTTTGCAGCGTATGAAAATTTGTCAAATTATTTTTGCAGGTATACTTTTATGGTGTTTTCTTTTCTAAAAAAAAAATGCTTCATCTTCATGCGGAAAGTGCACTTTGGTGTTCGTTTCTAAAAAATGTTTTGCTCTCTACAAGGGTGTTGTGTTTGATTCTAAAAAAATCGCCGTCACAAATGGTGGAAGGCATTGCACTTTATGCCCCGTAAAAATCGACAGTGTTGATACTGTCCTGTAAAACTTAGCTGTCCGCTGTTAGAAACAGGGCGTTCCAGTTTTTCATAAGCTCTGTTTAGTTCTAGTGAAATAACAAGTTGCATTATTACAGGGTTGGCTATACATTTTATACATGTACCTTTCAGCAAGGTGCCCATTAGGGAGGTAAAATTGAATATCTTTGAATATGATTTATTGAATGCAAAAAAATAAAACGAAATAAATCTTTAGTTTTCTTCACTTGACAACAAACCACCAACACAACACAACACAAACATATTACCAAATGCCAGCCATTACGATCATTTACACTTGAAAAAGGGGAATTGCAAATTGGAATGGCAAATATAAGCGTCATCAGGAAGAAGACATCACAAACTGGTAGCAAAAAGGCGTACAAAAAAATAAAAAAAAAGAAAAGAAAAGGAAAGAAAATGTTTTATTTAAATTCAACGTAACGTAAGATGTGCAATACATATCAACCTGTTTATGAATGGCACAAAGTAAATCACAAACTCACACTGACATGTGAGTGCACGAGTATGTTTAATTTTTCTATGAGAAATAAAAGGAATAAAAGCAGCAGCTTTAGGTAAAAAAGAAAACAGCCAGACGAAGAAAAGGTTATGGTGGTTATGATGGTGACAAATACTTGCGCATTATTAAATGTGCAACAAAACGGATGATGAATTTTATTTTTTTTTTGTAGCAGCATAAGCAGCCCCAGTTCAAAATGTATGCAATTCGTTTTTTTTTTCTTTCTTGAATAATATTTATTTGGAGAAAAAAAACGGATTTATGAAATTTTTCCATATACGTTTATATTTTGTTGTTGTTGTTGCTGATGCAAAAGAAAATCATTGCGCATCGTTTGATTTTCAGTATTACAAAAATATAATTTTCTATACACAGCCAGTGAAGAGCAAAAGAACGAAAGAGGGGTTGGGGGGAGGTAGGTAGGTTGGTTGCATGGGAATTCATTGCACTTCTTGTGGCTGCCAGGCATAAAATGTACAGCTAAACTTTTATAAGATCTGTCGCATAAACTGTGTGTTTAGGGGGATAGAGTGTGCAACAAAAAAAAAAAAAAAAGGAGGAAGGACAAAGATTTTAAACAGTTAAATCGAAAGCGTTACTAAATCTGTTATTCAAACACCAGCTTATTAATTAGTTCCATAATTATGCATTTTCAAGTATTACTTTTACAAATCTTTTTCAATTACTATTTCAACACATGTATGTTGGTTGCATGCTGCTGCTGCTGCTGTTCCTTTTTTTTTTTTAGTTTTAACACATGCTAAATTTAGAAGTGTTTGTAATCAGTATTTTTTTATTATTTATAAAATAAATTAACAAATGCCAACCAACATCAAGCAAATA
Source organism: Lypha dubia (assembly GCA_947311025.1). Taxonomy (NCBI): domain Eukaryota; kingdom Metazoa; phylum Arthropoda; class Insecta; order Diptera; family Tachinidae; genus Lypha; species Lypha dubia. The sequence goes on along the minus strand of OX371262.1, from coordinate 1,840,139 downwards.
AATAAGTGACATGGTGAATAGGTGAATATGTGGTGTTATGCCAGTTATGGGCTCTTTATGTGGGATTTCACAATTATTTGGATTTGGCTGGCAAGTGTGCTGAGGCAAATTTCCAGTTGAGGAGACCCTAAAGTTGTGTATTTGTAGAATGCATACGAGCAAATTAGCTTTTATGTATAAAAATAAAAGAAATTAATCAAGAGCTGTCTCTTGAAAAATACAGAAAATTTTTCTAAAAAGAAATTTTAACTGGAAAATATTTTCATTAAAAAAAATTTTTTTTTTTTTTTTGGTAAAGAATGTAGTAGTAGCTTGAAAGTAAACAAGTATACAAATTTGATTGGTGTGTGAGTTCCATTTTTTAAAAACTTTAATTACACTGTACAACACAAAATTGCTGGTACAGCTTTCATGTGCAACTCCTTGTAGGAGGAGTTAGGATCCCCCGCACTTCACATTGTTGGCAAAGTTCTAAAGACTGATTCAGCTAAAGATCACCAAAAATAAATAAAGGGTGTTTTTTATAGAGTGACACAAGTTTAAATCATAATAAAACAAGCAAATATATTTTTAATATCAATGAAACGGGCTTTATTGGAAAGAGAATTTTATGAAATTAATATTTAAATATGATTATCTGCCATGTGGCCGCAACGGCTGGCGCGTAGAAGTCGCAATCTGGAACACAAATTTTCAACAACTTTTCGCAGCATTTGTGGGCCGTATTTCGCCGATAACTCTTCGAATGTTTATTTCCAGGTGTTCAATTGTTTGTGGTTTATCGAACAAAACAAGTGACTTAACTTAACCCCAAAGAAAATAATCTAATGGGCTTAAATCGTACGATCTTGGTGGCCAATTAATTGGGCCATTAAGTGTAATAATTTTTTCATCAAAAGTTTTTTGGAGGAAATCAATTGTAGCACCCGCAGCACGATGAGTGTGGCGAATAGAACAATTATTTTGATTAAAAATTTCAAAAATTTGCACGCGCTGCTCAAAGCAAACTAAAAAAAAAGCAACTATCAGCTGTGATGCAAACTCAAAGTTTGACACTCTATAAAAACACCCTCTATATATGGGCATATCCATAGAAAATTCTACTTTTTGTCACGTCCCTTTGCTCGGTGTCGGTACGTGACAAAAAATTTAATTTTCTGTGGAAATGCCCATATACATATGTACGTGTAGCGGAGCTTTAACAGTTTGTATCTAGGACTTATTTTAGGTTCACGATACGTCCTCTTCATTTTGACATTGTTATAGAGATGTGGGCATAGGAAGTCTAGGCATACTTACGTTTTAATAATGAAACCTCTTCAAACACTTTTAGCTCTAATTCGCTGTAGTGCTGGCAAAGTATTGAGTAGTGGGTACCGAGTTTCGAGTATTTGCTATTTGTTCGGGTACTCAATATATTCAGTATTGTATTTTTATAAGCAAATCCACTATAAATTAAACAGTCGATCTGCAACTCTGTAATAAATTATGTACAACTTTGCCTAAAAGCTTAGCTTTTAAAAAGTATCAAGTAGTATTGAGTACCCAAATGAAAAGTATCAAGTAGCAAAAATTTCCAGCACTAATTCACTGACAGATAATAAGTTCGATCACTTTTAGTAGTTTACTTTTTTAAATTAATCTTTCAAAGTCGTGTCTGATATATAATTGAAATCGTGCTTATAGAAAGTTACCAGAAAATATATTTACGCTTTAAAATTGTTTTAGCAATTTCCGTAACATTTCAGTTTACTTTTAAAGTATCTAACAAAATGTTTATTTTAAAAATATTTTATATTGTTGCCATAATTTGTCAACTGCTACACATTAATGCAGCTTTAAAATCCTGGTATAATGAAAAAGAAAGACCCGAGATAATTGTAAGTGATTAAATTGCATTTAAATTTGACAAAACTAAGTGTGAAAAATTATACAAATACAAATCCTCTTATTGTAGACCCTGGGCTCCGTTAACCCTTTAGTTGGTCCCCATAATGATTTGGTATTCACCGACTTGTCTTATCGCCGCAAACGTTTTGTGAACAATCTTAATTATGAAATTCCTTTAGGTGTGCTACTACTTTTCTACATATAATATTCGATTTTAATTATGAAATTCTATTTTTCGATCAAGTCTAATTTTAGATTGCAAAAGGGAAAAGTCCAGCACCCATAAAAGAGTAACAACAATTTAATTGAAAATGTTTAGAAAGAAGTTGCAAATACACATTAAAAAAAATTTCGATCTATGAACAGCATTTTTATTTTAATTTAAGAATTTAATTTATAAAATTTTCAAGCTAAATATTTACAATAGTAAAATAAAATTTATATAAATTATATTTAAAACAAAACTGTAGAAAAATGTTATAAATATTGAAGATTTGGCTTTAGTTGCGAGTCTGACAATCTTCTCTGGAAACAAAACCAAACAAACAGTCTCCATCAATTCAGCTTGTAAGAGATTCGGTGCCTCGGTGCCATGGAAAACAACGCAATTAAAATTTCTAATACCGTTCTTTGATAATGGATTTTTGTGTCGTTTATAAATTAAAAATGAACTTTAGCTCAAGTACTCCCACAGAAAATAGTATCATTTCCCACATGCAAGTCTTCAAAGATTATATAATTGGAGCTAAGTGGCAAGCTCGCCGTTGTTTCGCGATCTTTTTAATGGGAAAAAGCTCTAATTTATAATTTTATTCTTAGCGTAAAACAATCCCATGTTGAGTATTTAATATATTCAATTGTTATTGTAAGCTTAGCTGATTGATCTCTTTTTAGTAGCCTTAAGATAGGCAGCATTTCATTAAAATTTGTTTTTTTTATAGAAGCAGAGGTTTTTAAACTGTATTACGTGGATTTACATTACAAAATTAAATACAATTAGATATGTATTATGTGGGAAGGGAATATCTTCTACAAGACGTACAAATATTGTTTGATGAAATTTGTACTTTCAAATCAATTATCTATAAAAAAATCAACACCAAATATTACAAAAAACTATGATCTTAAAAGGCCCTAAAAATAAACAAGTACTTTGAATTTTGTAATTAGTAAAAAAATTGATTATAGAAAGCTTAAAATTGTTAATTAAAAAAATAAAATTAAAATATAAAAAAATTTGTTCTTTAAATCATTAAAATGACTTACAAATTATTTAATTTGTAAATAAATTTGGAATAAATCAAGGAAATCTGGCCAGTTTAAAAAAATTCTAAATAGTTTTTGTTTATTTTTTTTTTTATAAAAGTGGATATGAAAATTAAATAGGCACGGAAAACAGCGAAATATGTTGTCGGAAATATGCAAAAATATGCTCTAAGAAATCGATCTTTAAAATCCCCAAATTTAAATTAAATATTCGTTTATCTGTAAATAAACTCGGAAGAAATCAAAAAACTGATTTTTGGATCTTTTTTATAAAATCCCAGCATAACTTTATTTAATCAATGTAGATAGAAAATCAAATAAGTAGTGATCACTAAAGCAAATAATTTCTATACATGCTCCCTTACACTAGTGTAACGTAGTTTACTTTTCCAGCTGGGGTAATACTCAGTCTGTCCAGATTCTTGTCAAAGGTCTACTTCTTTTGAAATAAAATACTCGTGTCTTTTAGATGTTAAAGATGTATGGAACAAAGCTTCATTTAAACGAAACTTATACTACTTAAGACTAGCTTATTACTACGAAGTTTGCTCGTGCGTTTGCTGGTGATTCGGTGAAACAGGATGACGGCGATCAGTGCGCTGGTGTGACATCCAGTCGCTGTTGTCTGGGTATCTGGCAAAGATATAATACATATGATTCGGGTAAAATATCAGTAATATTCGGTGGTATTTACGGGATACTACGATTAGTACGACTGCAAAAGGAGTATTCGGGAGCCCTTACAATCGGCAAATTACGAACTTAAGGAATATTCGGAGACCCTTAAATTACGAACTCAAGGAATATTCGGGGGCCTTTCAGATCGGCTACTTCAAATTACGATTAGTACGACTGCAAGGTGTATTCCGGAGCCCTTACAATCTGCAAATCACGAACTACGAACTTAAGGAGTATTCGGAGGCCCTTAAGATCGGCTGCTATAAATTACGATTAGTACGACTGCAAGGAGTATTCGGGAGCCATTACAATCAGCAAATTACAACAAAAGCTACGGTTATGTTAGTATGGGAACAAGATCGATATCGGCAATTGATCCTCTTGTTGTGTAAAAACCTGCACGTTATATTAAAATCTCAATTATATGAGAGTTGTATCAGCGTGCATGTTTTTGTGTTTTTTTTATGTTAATAATTTGTTGATCGCTACACTTATGCACCTGGTATATACCCCTTTCTTATTACGTTTGTAGTTGTAGGGTACTTACGTGGTAGTTTGTAGTTATTTGTAACGGCACGTTACACTAGTGCATACTAGAAAGCACTTTGGATGATGCAATAAAAAATAAAATATACTTAATTTAGTTGATATTGTTTTCATGTTTGATTGATTCCATGAATTCACTTCATATCCACTGCGCTGAAATAAGCACTTAAAACGAAATGCTCCAAAGTGGGAAATCGCAAACAAACATCATGCCATACGTAAGCAGTTTTGTAAGCTAACTTACCTTGACATTCCCTTACAAACCTGCTTACGGCGAAGCAGAAATTTTTGCTGGGATATTAAATAAATATGCAGGACAAACAAGCGAACATGCTGAAAAAAAATTATTGTACCATAAAAATGTAATGTAATCTCTAATACGCAAATTATGCTTAAAAAAATGAAATATGCACAAATATGCAAAAATATGCATATAAAAATTTATGCCAAAATTCATAAAAAGTTCTGCAACGTATAAATATTGTGTTTAATTCTGCCTTCATGGTACAGGAAAAAACATGCAATTGCATATTTGCAGTTTTCTTGTTTATAGCATAAATTCTCGTAGGACTCTTCAACTTTTTATTTATACTGCTGTTTGAAAGTAGTTTTTGTTTGTTAATTTTCATTGAAGGGCAAAATCGAATCTGGCAGATTTAGACTGGTGATTTGTTTCACAAAAATATTTCTCCTAGTATTTTGTAAGTCAATCTGCTCAACACCTCGTCTATTTCCTTTCTTATTCTTAAATGATTGAGAAAATTAAAGTAAACTTTAGTAAAATTTTCATTGTCACTTTAAGAATGTTCAAAAAAAAAATTAATGTTTTATTTTCCCATGAGTTTAAATTCAGACGCAAAATTATTTAAAAAAAAAGTTCTAATCAGGTTAATGAACTCGTGATAACTACTGGAAATAAATTAAAATTTTTACTACTTAACTTTAGAAATTTTTATACATGTTTTTAATTTTATTTCAATTTATTTGAAAGATGTCGAATAAATCTATAACATTTGCGTTAATAAGTATTAAATATTAGCAATCAAAAACTATTTCTTTTTTTGCTAATTTTATTTCACTGTCATGGACCTTACAATTTTTCTGTATGCATAGAAAATATTTAGTTTGATTTGTAACCGGCGTTTATTACGCCTGAAGTAGTTTAGCATAAAATGATCTATGAAATTTAAATGTCGGGCACATATTGTCTATGTACAGATGTGGTGTTTTGTCAAAAAATACTTCTCGAAGTTATTTTGATAAGATTGGATAGTGAGTACCCTTGGGCTTATTTTAAAAGGTAAATTAGAAATTTTTTTTCGGTACCAAACTAAACTATACGCTGTACCGTATGCTGCTTGTTGCTTTAATATTAATTTACTTTCATCGATTTTGAGAGATAAGAATCTATCACAACCGATATATGATAGATGCAGTGCTTAATATATAGAACGTCTCAAAGTATTTAATTCACTACATTCACTAAAACCTTTTGATTCCCAATCTAAGATCCTTAACAAAATTAAGAGTTCGAGTTTATTTATTTTAATTTTATTAAAATTTCAACATAAAATATACCACATGCGCTTTAAATTTAGCACAAGAAAAACTAAAACAATACAAATAATACAAAAAAAATTAATGAGAAAAAATTGAGCTTATTTAATAAATTAAATCAAATTTAATTTGCACAATACTGACCAGTGACCAGTAGTGTGAGCAGTATCCAGTCCTCATACACATTTTTACATAATACATAATCATCGTACAACGACGCATTTAAACGATCGCAGTTAATCTTTTGAACATCTAAAGTATTAAAAAGAATTACTCTGCCCACCACTTATTTTTAACTCGAGTTCAAACTCTAGACACAAAGAAAAATTATTTTTAGAAATTTATTTTTGTTGTTGTTGTTGGTTTTTTTTTCTGTTTAATATATTTTCTCTAAACTTTTTACCCAGCTTAATTTGCAATGACACCCTCTTGAGAGACGCAAAAATTGATGAATATGATGACAGTGGCCCACATTGTGTTTTTTCTTTTTTTTCCTTATTTATTTTCTACATTTATTTTATTTTCGTTTGATGGTCGTTCAGGTCAACAAGGGGGAGATTCTGTTTCTCTTATAATTTTCGTAATGCGAAATTATATTAAATTTACGCGTCAGTGATTTCGCTTACTAGTTTGCTCTGCTCGAAAGCTGTGATACACTTGTCGCCGTCGTTTAAAAGATGCAAATGTTCATATGGATTTCCGACTGAGAAGATGCAAACACATGGAAGCTTAAATATGAATTAGTGACAGTGTGTTTTTAAACTAAGTGAGATTTAAGCAGAATAAGTACATACCTTGTCTGTCGGCGTATAATGCCCTACATGTGGTAGATAGAGGTAGAGCTGTTTACATCTGCCTTCTTAAAAGGGAAAATAGTGGAAGGTATTTATGTGATCTAAATTTGCTCTGTTAGATATTCTTAAAATAAATTAAGTAATTTTTTTGTTAATAATTTTCAAGTTGTTCATGTAGATTTTGAATATGTCATCAAATGAAATGCCGTGGTTCTTCGAATCCTAGTAGTCACAGTGTAATTGTGTAGACAAAATTTTAAATAAAATGAATTCTCCTTAAATATTTTTTTAAAGAAACTCAAGCCGCTAAGCACACGGTGCTTTCAGGCAAAATCGAACCGGCGACCTTCGGACTAATAATAACTTTTCTACAAATATGACCAAAAACTAAGATTTATTTACCTCGGTATTGAACGTTACCTTAATTTTAGCATTGTGCATTATTTATTTTGATTGATGAATTTGCGTTAAATGCATACAAATATTATTAAAATAAATAAAAAGTCTTATAAAAAAAATGTATTGAACGTTACCAATACATTTTAAAATTTTAAATTCTATATAATATCTAAAGGAGCTTTCATTAAAACTCATTGTATATTATCTCAAGTATTATTATTTTAATTTGTTGTGTTTGTTTGGCAGGAAATATTAATTTTTTTAAATAATGTATTGATTGTTACTTTGTTAAAATGCTTAAATATTAATCGATCCTTTTCTTAATTTTGTGCACATATTATTAAATCAATCAAACTGTTATGAAGACACTAAAACACTTTCATGACATGCTTATTGCCATCCAAGGATCTTAAGGACTTCTCTGGAATCAGATTTTTCACAGGGCGAATGCACATAGAAATGCCAGTACAGGGCAAATGATAGCTGAGATAATCTACTAACCGAAATTTTTCAAGTAGCATCCACCATTAGTCGACTTCAGTCACAATCCCTGGGGAATTTTCTCACTAATTTATTATTAGTTTATTTTCCATTACTTTTTATTATATCAACTAAGTATAAGGAAATTTGATTGTATATGAAAAAATTAAACAAAAAAATAATAAAATTATACAAATAATACTCGTAATAATAACAATGAAAAATGTTACTAAATAAGAAGAACCGTAACTGGTTACTAAAACTCAGTAACAGTTGAGTAAACCAGTGGAACACAAACGATCGGTGATAAAGCGGACTTAAAATAAAAATTAAAAAATACTTTTAAAGGGAAATTTAAAAAAAAAATTGTGGCATAAATGAGACACTAAGAAAAAAGTTTAAAAAAACAATATATCCTTTTTTGTAACGAATCAAATATCCTGGTGAAGGGACAACAAGGAAAATGTAAAAAAAAAACAATTTTGAAAACTGCAATGAATTTTTTGTGTTCATATTTAATTAATAAATTCATTTTATGAACGAAAATTTTAAAAGTCCTTGAATAAGTTGAGAAGAACTTAATGAAATTGAAAAAAATCCTTGAATGTTTTACGAAAAATTAAAAAAAAAAAAAAAATAGTAAACGCCTGCATAGCTAAAGCAAAAGAATAATTAACAAATTTATTTTCTAAACAAATGTTTCATATGTCGCACAAATATCAAACACAAATAAATATTTTCGTAAATATGCAGCCACTATTAAAACTCGCGAAATCCTTTTCAGATTTTTAAAAAGAATATAAAAAATTTTCGAGATTTTTAAACATAATTGCATATACATACAATTCTTAAAAGAATTTTCAATTATGAAAAACGGGGGTGGAACATTTTTAAAATATCCTTTCAACATACGATTTTTTCCAAAATTTTTTATATATATTTTTTGCATGGTCCTTCGAACCAACTATGTATAGTGCGCGCAGTTCAAGCTGACAAATAATTTTGTATTATAGATTTTCAGTATACAAAAATCTTTGAGACCCCGAAGGTGTGGCTGCTAAAATCCCTCGAATAATTTAAAGTAGCATTCTGAGAGCATAATTAATTATATTATTATGTCTTTTTCTTAGCATTCAAAAAGATTTTAGACTCTATTAAAACTATTTTAGAATTCCAACTCATTAAGTGGTTTCCACAAATAGCCCGGCTAAAAGAAAGTTTATTATAAAAACGGACTATAAAAAAAAAAATTAAAAAGATCTCTTAAAGCGAAAGCCTTGCAAAAATGTCTTTCCAAATGGATGTCGACGAGGTGCGAGTAAAACTCCAACACTTTGGCTGGATCGATTATCTAGTGTTTATTCTAATGTTGGCCAGTTGTGCCGTTATTGGTGTCTATTTTGCTTTAAAGATGCGTAAAACAGCTAAAGAAAATCAAGAACTGAGCAATAAAGATGCTGAAGATGACTATTTGGTGGGTGGACGTAAAATGTCTATATTTCCCATATCAATGTCGTTGATATCGAGGTAAAAATCATTATTATTATTAAATAACAAAACAATGCAACTCTTGTTATGTCAGTTAGAAACACAAGCCCAGTTAAATGAGAATCATTTATTTTATTAAGATTTACTGATACTTAAGTGTTAGTATGCTAATATCGCGAACTAATAACGTCATCTTTTTGACTCAAGTGCAATAGAAAATAAATCTTAGTTTAAACTTTTTTGTCACTTCAATATATTCAAATTGCAGTTAGTCTGTGTATAAGAAAACAAATTATAATTACATTTTTGTCTCTTTATGTTTTTTTATTTTAAATTACTCTTGATATTTAGCGGGCACAAGCCATACTTTAAGTGATTTTTATTATTGAGTATGTGCTACATGTAAATGGAAGACAATTTAATATCGCAATTTGTGTAAAACCTTTTAATGTCACACTTATATTTATTCGAAAATCTACTTCATTAATGCCTAACTCTTATACGTACTCTTCTAATACTAATTTTTGCTATTTAAAAACAATTTTAATTTGTGCTATTTTCTTCACTATTGCACGTTTACCTTAGATCTTCTAAAATAAAACTATATATTAATTAAACTAAAGGTTATTCTGACAATATCAATCATACTCTTGCTATGCTACCGCTGCTACTTACAAACAATTTTATTGCCTGCTATTTTGATTAATATCCTACTACTATGTTTTTCTATATATTAATTAAACTAAAGGTTATTCTGACAATCATACTATTGCTATGCTACTATACCTATTTAACAACAATTGAATTTTCTGCTATTTATTTTCAATATCGTACGCTTACATTAAGCTGTATATAACGTCACCTTAATGACATTCTGTTAAAATTAAATATACTCTTAATATGCTACTACTGTTATGCATAGAAACCTTAATTTTTGACTATTTTTATAAATACTACACTCTTATGTTCAGCTACATGACTTCAAGTTAAGGTTGTTCTATTAATTTAAAACATAATCTTGTTACACTCCTGCTGCTATTCATCAACATTTTAATTTTCTGCTATTTTCATTAATATGGGAGGCTTGTACTCTGCTACAAATGATATAAACTCAAGGTTGTTCTGCTAATACCGAACACACATATGATACAGCTGTTAATAAAAAAAAAAAATAATTTTCTGCTATTTTCATTAATATCAAACGCTTATGTTCTGCTACATATATCTTAAATTGCGATTGTGTTGCGAACATCAAGAATATATATTTGTTTATGCTACTTCTGCTACTTGCAAACAATTTAAATTTATAACGTTTTCATGAATATATCAAGCTTGTGTTCTGCTACATGTAACTGCAACTTAAGGTCGTACGGCAAGCAACATATATATACTATATGCTACTGCTTATATTTGTCAACAGTTTAATTTCTTTCTTATTTTTCTGCCAATGACAATTCTATAAGTTGTTTGCTGATTTTCTTGCATTTGAAATTTCTACCTGTCTCTTTAATTTTCTTGAGACATCATACACATGTATACCTCAGTCTCAACAAATTTTGTATCAACTATTATTTTATTACTCTTCTTGTCTTGCTTTCTCCCTATTCCATGAACATAAGTAAGCAATTATGATCAAGATTCTTATAATTTGCATTTGCCTTCAAAAAAAAAGTCATACGAAATTCAAACATTTTTCTGTTTACAATTAATTCTTGTATAAATATACGATACAGTTCTGCTGCTTATTTCTGAATTGTAATTAATAAATTTGTTGGATATGTAAACTAATTGGGCAAAAACAAGCCTAAAAAACAGGGAAAAACAAAAAGTTACTAAAAGACGAAATAAGAAGGCGTTTAATTAATTGGGGCATAAAAATGCACTAATTTATTATCATTATGTGAAAGCAGATATTGAAAATAAAAAAAAACTTTCCCAATATATTCAAAGAAGAGAAAAATATTTTTCTAACATGACATCATAATATTTATTTTCTAACTAAAAAATCTACACACGTTTTTTTTTTTTTAAATTAATATCGTGTCACATAAAATTTCCTAATTGCATTTCCCACCCTCAACTGATTTCTTAACAGATAATTGTTATATTTTTATTCATTCCAATAACACATCGTAATTTATGAGAATTTTAATATTTGTTAGAAAAAAGTTACATCTAAAATTTAGATTGGAAAAAAATACCTAATTATATTTCTTAACTCATTACGTAAAATTCTAAAATTTAATAATAATTCTGATTCAAATAAATTAGGAAGTAAATTGTTAAAACACGTGTCACAAATACAGATAAATTGAAAAACAAAATTTTTAGTAAAACTTCTTACTGTGTTTGGTGTTGAGTTTTGCGAAGCTTCAGAAAGATTTGCAAGAGTTGTCAGGTTTTAGTACTAACAAATAATACTCGAAATGTGTTAAAAACTTTTATAATTATATTCCAGCTTTATATCGGGCATAACTTTGCTTGGAACTCCGACCGAAGTTTATTTGTACGGTACACAATATTTGTACATTATTGGCTCAATAATCACTATGGGCTTTTTAATGCATTATTTCTATTTGCCAGTATATCATGATCTTAAATTAATATCAACTTATCAAGTAAGTATTATTGTTAAATATGCTATTTGTTAGCTGACATTTCAGCAGGTTTTTAAGAGACATAAAAAAAGTCGCTTTAGTCTCCAAAACTACTTGCAAGACATTTAATAATTATGGGCAGCCTGTAAATGAACTATTACTATATTATAAAAAGACTGCAGCTTGACTACTACGGCTATTCTATCCCTACACTATGACTAAAATATGACTGATCTATGACTATGCTAGAAATAGACTATAAATATGTAAACCTGTAATATGTATCAAAAATATAGCAAAATTTTTCCAATTAAAATTTCAAACAATATTATCTTATTGTTCTTTGCGCCGATATTCATGGCGCAAAACCACATATAAATATTTTTCAACGTAATATTTTCTGAAACAAAAAATTTTTGTTTTTCACCATAGAAATATGTATTTAGCAATATAAGAAACTACCTTAAATTAAATGCTAATTAATAAACATATATTGCTAAAAATTCAACAACAAAATAAGAAATATTAATATTTTTTTAATGTGGCATAAAATATTGATTAGTTCTGCATATTTCCAAATATAATATGCATATATAAATGTTATTTTATGGTTTACATGGTTTTACTATGCTCTTTCTCAACATATTTTAATTTTCGTATGAAAAAAAAATATATTTTTCAATTCTGTTAAAATATTAAATATGTTGAAATATTTTTTACATATCATGTTTTGAAATTTCAAATAATATTGAAAATATTATAGCCCAATTAAAAAAGTTTTCTATGGATCAGGAATTAATAGTTCTGGAAATTTAAGATATATGCTTCCATACATATTTCATATATGCTAATTAATATATGAAACTGAATATGTGATAATGCATGAAATGTGTATAGATTAGAGAACATATAAACTCATACTTTGCATCCAGTGATACAGGGCCCATAAAAAACATTTTATCTAGAATGTAGAACTATTTTAAATTTACTACGTTAAATAGTTTAGATTACTAAAGATCAAAATATTGCTCTTAGACAAATATGCTTATGAATACTAGACTAGATATGAAAATATTAAAACTATTTAAATAATGACAAGACTTAAAGACCCTGGACTAACTTTTTACATATCAAATATTTATTACGTAGACGCCATAATTACCGTAGCCACAACAGACAGGAGATATTTATTGCTAATAAAAGAAGATGGATATTTAAATATCATTAAATTTTCTTGTATCTAGTATTTAGAGTCACGTTTTGATAAAAAAGTTAGACTGTTTGGTTCCATTCTCTTCATATTCGGAACGGTAAGTACGATACGAGTATAAGCTTAATTAATTATATTCATTGGTATTAAATTCAAAATAATGTAGATGATGTGGCTGCCCATAGTGATTTATGTGCCTGCTTTGGCGTTTAATCAAGCCACCGGTGCTAATATACATTTTGTTACGCCCATGGTGTGTTTGGTGTGCATATTTTATACCTGTGTGGTAAGTTGCTGAATATATGATTTTAAAAATATTTAACAATTGCTAAGAAATATTTTTATTCTAGGGCGGTTTGAAGGCTGTTGTGTGGACTGATGTTATACAAACGTTAATTATGTGCGGTGCCATGGTTATGATAATGATTAAGGGTACCATAGATGTTGGTGGTCCAGGTGTGGTATTTCAAAAAGCTTTAGATAGTGGCCGACTAGAATTGCCCAAGTATGTGTTGGCTTTACAAATCTGGAATATGTTTTTGTTTTATTAATCTTTTATATTTATTTGTTTGCATTTATTATTTATTTAATTTGTAGCTTTAGCTTTGATATCACTGAACGTTACACGGTTTTTTCTTTGGTTATTGGAGGTATTCCTCACTGGCTTAAGTCGAATGCTATTAATCAGAATATGATTCAACGTTATTTGTCTTTGCCCACTTTGGAGAAGGCCCAAAGAGCCATTTGGTATTTTATATTTGGCGTGTTAATCTTTTTGCTTATATGCGGCTATAGCGGTCTACTGATCTATGCCACATATTCGGAATGTGATCCTTTAGAGACTAAGGTAAACGAAAAAGCCTTCTCTGTGTTGCTAGACTTTAGTGTGCCCCTCTTAAATATCCAAAGTAAAATTTTTCTAAGCTAATTCTAAAGGGTTTCTTTCCTTCTCACTTTAGTTGGCCAAACGCAATGATCAATTATTGCCTCTTTTGGTCATGGAAACTCTGGGCGGTATGCCCGGTTTGCCGGGACTTTTTGTAGCTGGTGTTTTTAGTGCCGCCTTATCTTCTCTTTCCACTGGCTTGAACTCGATGTCAGCTGTAATCTTAGAAGACTTTTTTAAAATGTTCTCCAACAAACCTTTGTCTGAAAAACAGACAGCACTTGTAATGCGTTTGGTGGTGGTAGTGTTTGGATTTATTTGTGTCGGCTTAGTGTTTGTAGTGGAGCAGTTGGGTACTGTTCTACAGCTAAGTATCACTTTGTCGTCGGTAGCCAACGGTCCTTTGTTGGGTATTTTTACTTTGGGCGTAATGTTACCCTGGGTGGAACAGATTGTAAGTATCTACTTTTGTAAGTTAGTGTGAAAGATTTGTTTGTATTGAGTTATTTTGATAAAAGGGAGCTCTAATTGGTGGATGCACTGGTCTCATATTTATGGCTTGGATGTGTATTAAGGGTCAATTGGAAAAAATCAGTGGTGCTGTTGTATACGAACGAAAGCCTTATACCACCGCGGGATGCAATTATACTTTTCCCGATTTAGCTGCTTTAAATTTGGTGGCTGAAAATGTAACAGATAATTTCGAGGAGGACAGGTGGGTTTTAAGAGTTTCTAAGTTTCTGATTTGTATTTATTAATCTCGAATTTTCCTTTTTCTAGCCATCCTTTTAAAATCTACAATATTTCTTATCTTTACTATACGATGGTGGGTGCTGTTATAACCATCGTTGTTGCCGTAATTGTCAGTTTCTGTTTGGGATTCAATAGTATTAATAACGTGGATCCTAAGCTGACTTCGCCTTTTGTAAGACGTTGGCTAGAACGTCGGAGGCTTGCAGCGAGATCCGCAGATCTTAAACTATCAAATGGTAATTCTCAAACTATGCAGGAAACAAAGACGTAATATGATGATTTCATTCTGAAAATGTTTAAAGTTAAATAAATTTTTTTTTGTTTACCCATCAAAATAAGTTCTCCTCCCAAATATTTTCTTTTTCCAATTTTATTTAACAAAAAAAAAAAAAAAAAAATAATAAACTTTGAAATAAACTATGTTAGTTTAAAGTTAATTAGTTTCTAAGACAACAACCGACTAAACGAATAAATGAAAATAATAATGCAACACATTTAGAATGCAGATTATTTGACTCAAAGATTTGTATCAAATTAAATTAATACCTAATCAAAAGTAAAGCTTAATAATTAAAACCTAGAGAAAGCCTTAAATTTTTGTATTGAAAGATCACCCAGCTTAAGTGTTCAATTCTATTTTTCCTTGTTGCCGCATCAAATAAATATCCTTTCCAAAAGTTCCTAAAGAAAAATACAACAAGTGTTAGAAACAAAAAAAAAAAAAAAAAAAAAAACTAAGTAAATAAAAAAAGGACATACAACTCAAATAAAGTCCTTAAAGTATACAAAACAACAACCATAAAGAAGTGGCAATATCCTTGTGTTTATTTTTTCGCCTTGTGCATATTTTTTCTTTCTTTATGAACCCTAAAATGCAACAGCAACAGCAACCATGTGATGATGATGATAAAGATGATGGGGAAGCAACATTTGGTGGTCACTTCTTAAGATGTATTGCCACTCGTAAGTAGTAGTGTGGCACTTAAGAAAAAGTATAAAAAAATATAAAAAAGAAATAAAGGGAAAATCTCAAGAAAAACTCATAAGGGTAGCTAAAGTCTAAAGTAGCACAAGCGCTTGGGCAAACCTCAACAATGTTCATTATAGCCACCTCCTGTTTAGGGCGAGCTGTCCTTCGTTTGGGGTGTGCTTGGGCAAGAACTGGTGGTGTTGCTTAAATTTACAACATATTGTGGTCTATTTTCAAACTTAACTCCTTCTTCAAAAGTCTACAGTATGGGATTTTACATTTTTTTTTGTTGTTTCTTTAGGAATTTCGGCAAAAAATTAAGAAAAAAATATCTTTGAAAAAAAAAATATGAAAAACAAGATTTAAAAGAAAAGTTTTTCATTAGTAGTTTGTTGTTGCTTAACGAACAACAAAAAAAAAAAAAACACCAAGAAAAAGAATTACAAATGCTTTTTAAAAAACTTACGAATACAACTGAAAAACTTTTTACTTCGAAATGCAATAAATGCTTAAAAGGATTTATCTCATCTACGAAAAAAAATTCGGTGTTTTTTAAGGAAAAAAATGAAAACAAAAAATAAAAAAAAGGTTTGAGTTAAAAAAAAAAAATTTTTTTTAAAATATTTTCATCAATTTCTTCTGGTATGAAGAACACAAAAATCTTTTGCAGACCGGGTTACCGTGTTTAAGTTTAAAGACCACCACTAAGGGCATGACATCTACTTGAACGATGCATTGTGCCACAACTTAGGAAAAGGGACGCTCATGTTGTTTTGTTAATTTTTAGTGCAGTATTGCAGTGCCTAACGTGAGCTTTCTTAAGCTCTTAAGGAGACATTTGTTTGTTAATCGTTTTACTTCGCCGATACGTCTGCTAACCAAGGAGAGAAGGCTCTTTGTGTGCAATAGCTTGGAATTGTATTAATCGCTCCCGGAACAATTTTTAGTGAGCATTGCTATGGATATTGCATTCGTCCGGATTTCATCAGTTATTGCACAAGAATACTAAAGCTAAATAGCAATTTTTCTATCCTTTTAGCGAAGTTCTTAAAAATCCTTTTTAGTGGATTTACATACATAACGGGAGAGTAACCCATATAACAAATTTATATCCATACTAGATGAGCCGGCAAACGTTGTTTTGCCATAAAAAATATTTCTAGTACATATTTTGGGTGTTATATAAAAAAAAAACGAATGTATTGTAAGTGTGACGATGACCGCCGATGAAAAAAATACCAAACAATAATTTTGTTCTGTTTGAAATACGAACGACGACGAATCTCCTGCATGAGGCGGACATAGCGACATCTGTCAGTCAACAAGAAAAACAGTTATGAGGCGGACATAGCGCCATGTATTGGGTTTATAGTTTAGTAAATACGGAAATTGCCCTCCCTCCCCCCTCGTGACCCAAGCGATTTAAAATATACTTTAGAACCTATTCTCATTCCTACCAAATATGCATAAAAAATTTCATTAAAATCGGTCGAGCCGTTTCGGAGGAGTTCGATAACAAATATCGTGACACGAGAATTTTATATATTAGATTATGGTTCAGAACCCAACTAAGTTGAGTTGTTACTACTACAACTCATGTTTTTTTCGTATTATGAATCACAACCTATTTTGTCATAACAACTGAACAGCTGATTGAGACTTGATTTAAGCTGTAATATTTGTGAATCTTTAACTTGAACTGCTGGGTATGGGGTTGAATATGTGAGACAGTCAGATTTTATGGTTTTGTTATGTACATTTTTTTTTAAATATATTTTATCTTATTCTTTTATTTTCATTATCTGACTTTTGTGTTGTTGTGAATTTTGTTATCTTGTTAGTGACAAGAAATAAATTTATTCTAATTACTATCTCTTCTAGTTTTGTCTAAATTATTTTATTACTTCAGTTGAATTTTAAAAACTTTTTAATGGATTTATTGCAGGGTTAAGATCAGAATTGTCTTATCTTGTATTTTATTTTTCTTTGAATTATTTAATTTTATTCGTATGTATTTACGCCAGTCGTTTTTGTTTTGGGGTTTTTTTTCTTGAAAAGTTTCAGGTGTCATTAGAGGTCTTCTTATAACTTAACAAACTTAAGCTTAGTTGTTGTTGGCAAAGAAAAAAACGACCAAAAGCTCTAATGCTGATGATGTTCAAAACTCTCAATTACAAAAGAAACGCACCCACAGAAGCACACAAAATGCTTTAATGTGATCTTACATGGTAATTCATCTTGGAAACAAACCAAAAATATCTATAACATACTTTAAGGCTGCGGTTTATTATGTATTTTCAAATACTTGGTGATTAAAATGCTCTTACAATGTTTTAAGGATGTTTTTCGACAGAATTATTTACAACATTTTTTTTTTGCAGTCAAAGTAACAACAAATACCAAACAATGAACAACCACATGTGTATAAATTGTTAGTGCTTTTTTTTTTTGTTTGTTTTTATCTTGAGAAGAAATATATCTTGGCCAACAAAATACAAAAGAGTTTGTTTGACTACAAGTCTTTCACTCTGAACATTAGATTAACAAGAAGTTGAGGTTTATTTTAAAAGAAATTTACAACTTCGGCATAACCTGAAGAAACGAAAGAACAAACGAACGAACACTGAACGTATGTACGTTAAAAGAAGCTGTCCGTCCGGCCCAGTAGTATAAAGAAAAATAAACCTCTCAAAATTACCATCTATAAATTTTATTAAATAAACTTGAATTTAACAACAAAGTTTAGCTAAGTTTCATATAAAATAAAAAGAAAAGAAAAGAAAAAAGATGGCTAAAGTTCTTTGGGTTTTGTATGAATCAAGCAAGAGCATGTTTCGGTTTTATTATATGCAGCCATTAGTTAGTGACTTTTGCTATGAAGAGTTCATTCATGTTTTTTTTTTTTTTTTTTTTGTAGGTTTTTATCTCATTTTACGATATTTTTATTGGCCTGCCAAGGTAATTTGTTTGTTGTAAATGAGCGGTGCGAACTATAGTTGTATGTTGTATGGTGTAGTGTGCCTCCAATAACAATTTACTTAAGTAAATAATTTTAACTTAATTTTTTTCGTTAAATTGTGGCTGCAAAAAGATCATAAAATTTTGTTACTTTAGCAAGTTCGAGCAGCAATTTTCCATTTTTTTTGTTTCTTATTAGAGGTGTTTTGTTTTCATTAGAAAGGTTTTTTATATGGGCTGTAAATAGATAGTAAAATAAACGTGCCGATGTGTTGAGCTAATGCAAAACTTTTAAAATATTTATTCGAAATATGCTACGATACGAATTGGAAAAAAAAAATTCCATGTAAATGAAAGTAATCATGGATAGTTTTTCTTTTACGTCACACTGTGATGAGAAAAAGAATAAGACTTTGAAATTTTGTTGATATTGTGATAATAATTTAAACGTGCTGATGCCTTAGGGTATGCTACATATATTATTTAACTTTTCTTCAGGAGCATATCTGAACAAATTTTAAATATTTCCTCTTTGTGGGAGGTGCCACTCCCATATGTTTAATCCGTTCTTCCGCTCTTTTCTACTTCTTAACTAATTAGCTCTAAAAATATTTTTAAATTTATTTGTCATTACATATATGTGAAAACTGCCACGCCCATATATATAATTCTAAAATTTTTTTTTTGAATAATGCATTAAGTAAACGGATTAGTTCCTAAAAAAATTGCAGGTAATTTAATTTATTAGTTTTCTAGAAATATCAAAATTATTAAGAGGGATAAGCCACACCCACTTGTCCATCCGTTAATAGTTTTCCATTCAATAAAAATGGTGACTCGAACATATTGTGAACATATAGCTGTATTGGTTCAATAAATATCATAAAAAATAAAAATTACCTCTATATGGGATGTGTCACGTCCACATTTTCTGCCCACTTTTTTTTCTTAAGAATAAAGCACTTTATCAACGCAGTAACTCTTCGAAAGTTCTCAGGTCATATTCTTTATTAGCTCCCGAGTTATAATTTGACAAGTCTTTGCTAATTATTTTTTAACGCCAAAAGGCAAAGTGCACGAAATTTCAAGTTTTTTTTGCTGAATTAGTTCTATCATCAAATAATAAGTTCTTTTACATGAAAAGTGCCACGCCCACTAATCAAAAAAATAAACTGCCTATAAAACCTAAATTCATAACTTCCAATAGGTGCCAATATATTGAAAAATTATTGTGCAAGAGCTGCCACACCCACTTTTCCAATATTTAATTCTTTTTCTGCACTATGGGTCACGGCAACATGCACGAAATTTCAAGTGTTTTTTGCTGAATTAGTTCTATCATCAAATAATAAGTTCTTTTACATGAAAAGTGCCACGCCCATTAATTAAACAAAGTAACTGGCTACAAAATCTAAGGTCATAAGCTACAATAGATGCCAAGATATTGAAAAATTATTGTGCAAGAGCTGCCACACCCACTTGTACAATATTCAATACTTTTTCTGCATAATGGGTCACGTGCACTAAATTTCAAGTTTTAGCTGAAATTAATCCATAATTGTCATTATATGTGACGCGCAAAATAGAAAGGGACCTAAGGGTAAAAACCGGTTTTGTTTAGGAGAGCCATTTTAAAGATTTAAATACGTGTATCTTTGGTGTACCATCACTTTCATAAAACGCGCATATCTCTGGGAGGGAACACTTTTGGGGCATGTGATCGGTCTCATTCGATTCTCAGAAATGAAAATTGATTTTTTACCTTTAGGTCCCTTTCTCTATGCGCTGTCACATATAAAAAATTGATGTATATAGAGAAGTGCCACGCGCACTTAAGATTTTCAATATATATCATGCGTATTGTTTCTTCCGCATCATCGAAATATAAAATGGAAATTTCCACAAGATTTGTTCACTGGCTTAGGATTAGGAGATGTGTGCGAAGTTAAATTTTAAAATATAAAACCCTAGACATGAACCACAGAATTTAAAAGAGCTCTGTTCGCAAGTTAACAGTGCTCTGTAGACATATAAAAATAATAACGGGTGCACTAAAAATGAATTTTTTTTAGGAAGGTGTGAACGTGGTCGGAAAAAGTTATAAGGTTTTGTGGACGAAGTGGCCCTCTACAAACCCTATACATATTTGGCTTATCTAACAGTTTGAATTTTACTGAGATATACTCGATTTACCAAAATTTTAGAAACATGGATTCTCTATAATATACGAGTAGATGTAACTTTTTTCAAAGTTGAAGAAAATCTGGCTTAAATTGGAAATATTTACTAGCGCAGTAACTATAGTCGATATTATTAATGGTCTTGCATATTTTTTGGACTACTAAAATATGCCATAGTTTTGTCTTCCTGCTTCTTAACATATTTTACTAAATATTTATGTTTTTAGTATTATTTCGAATCGTTTTTGCAACTATCTCTCGTCTTAACCTTTCGGCTTAGATCTTTTTTTCTTTTCTCGTTGTTCATTTTATTTTATCTGATTGCTATGACAGAAATATTTTATGTAAACTACATAATTACATATATTCATATTGTAATTAATATTTATACAAAAATGAAATTCATAATAATGAGAACATGGATTCCATTTGCGACATTTTCTATTTCAACATATGGGACATATTTTGTATTCACTTTTTTTCATTGTTGTTGCTGTTGCTGTTGTCGTTGTGAGAAGACACCCATGTTACTGCGGGCTTATCTCCTGTTCTTTGGTTCCTTATTATTATTTTGTTGTGTCATTGTCATTCATTGTCTTCGGTGATATTTTTTTCTTTTGTTTTTTTTTTTATAATTCATATTTTAAAAACAAGTGGCAGTTGGTTGGTTAGAAATATTTTTTGTTAATTTAATGTAAGGCCGTTTACTACAAACTGCCTTTGGGGCATTTTAACTGTTTTTGTTAGTTTCGAGTTTTTTTTTTTTTTTTTTGCTCAGCATTTCAAAATTACATTTACCTTTTAATGAGATTTTAAAATCATAGAAAATAATAATAAAATAGACAAAAATGTATACAAAGTTGCTGACTTTTTTCTCCACATATTGCCTTTGATGTCGGGTTTTGTTGGATGAATGGATGGATGGCTGGATTAGAAAGATGAAAACTAACAGACATTTTGTATGTGTAGTTTTGTTGCTAACTTGTCTATGACAAAACTATTGTTTAACATAATCATATGGCGTGTAGGAGGTGGGGGTGCTGTAATAATAAGTATTTTACATTTGTCCACGTCCTCTATTAAAAAAATAAATAAATCACAAAAAACCGCATTAAACAAATGCTTAAGCGTGTTCTCTTTGCATGTGGGTTCGATTACATCATCTCTAATAGAGATATCAAAAGGCTACAAATTTTGTGTATTGAACGTTACTATTGCCTCTAAAAATTTCTTCTTAATAGTGCTTCTGTTCTTCCCCTAATGTTAACATGTTTTTAATATCCTATTTTTGGGCAAGTAATCATTCACACACTAAACACACACATGCACAGATTGAGTCAAAAAGCTCTCGACATGAATAGTTTGCAGAAAATTAAAAAAAAAAATATATAATAATACAAAAAAAAATAATTTCAGTAGTGCAAAAAAATATTTTATTGGTAACGTTCACTACAATTTCGAAAACTCAATAAATTAACGATTAATGAATAACTTTTTGCAACTTTCCATAAGCTTTTTTTTGGCGATTAAATTATGAGTAACGTTCAATACATAAAACCCTTTTATAAAGTGTAATATTGTATTAGAAAATAATATGAAAATTTTAAAGCAAACAAATGTTTATGTAACAGGCCTATGAAATAGTAAGTCTATGAAGGATGGTAAATTAAAGTTTTTTAAGTCATTTTGTTGTAATAGACATAATTTCTCTTATGCTTTTCTCATAAGTAATCTGAAAATTTTTAACCGGAAATAAAGTGAAATAAAGTATTATGTTTTGTCACTACGATTGCAGTCAATTAATTTTATTTTTAATTTAACAAACAATTTCTCTGTGTTAAGAAATACTTACGAATTATTATAAATATAAAAAGTACTCTGAATAAAAAGCAATTAGTTTAAATCAAAATATAAATCAAAGCTTTTATTTCTATTAATTATTGTATTAGTAGCAATATGTTTTAATACCAAAATTGTGTTTGGAAAATCTTGTACATTATATTATGCATCCCACGGATAATTTGTCGCATGCGCGCAAAAGTGTCTTGATGAATATGATACACAAAACTTGTCCGATTATCATCGAATGGTAGAACATTGTGGATCGTCAAATTATGTCTTCTGACGGGATCGAAATTTATTGGTTCGCTGTCGGTGTTAAAGTCGCCTTCCTGAGGATTCGCTGGGGTTAATGTATCCTGTCCTACAGGTACAAATGTTTCGCTGTCACCATTATAGTCACTTTCCTGAGGATTCGATGGACTTATTGTATCATTTCCGCAAGGTATTAAAATTGTTGTTTCTCTTTCGATTTCACTGTCTTCGTTAAAATTTGCTGATATATCTGGTATCTGCCTAGTGGATCCATTATTTGTCTTAGTTGTACTAGCAGTTATAATCTTGTCATCGTTTGATTTGTTATCGATATTTTCAACAGGCAGGGAAAGCTAAAGGAATATTTATTAAATGTAAAATTATTTATAAGCAATATTTTTTTATATAAATCGTAGTCTTTCTATTTTAAATAAATATTATTAACGTTTGTTAAAAAAAAATTAATGAAACTGAGTATTGAACTCGGTATATTCATAGTTACAGTTCTCATGGCGTATTGTTGATAATATCTACGTATTTTAAAGAATTTAATTTTATATCATAATTAAATTTTTTTTAAACAGGACTTAAAGGACTAAAAAATACATTTTATGTTGATATTTTTGTAATTCTCAGTCTTCCTTTAAGACTTTTTACATAAAAATATCAAATTAAAAACGAAATTTGCGAAAAATTAAGAATAATTGTTTTACATATTTTATTTGTATAGATTTTATATAAGTTTTATATCTTATTTATTACTTGAGTACATGCTCAAATAAATGTAAAGATTTTATATAAGTATTATATAGATTTTATATAAGTATATCAGGACCATATCAGGACCCAAGTGAGCTTGAATCTAATCTTCCCAGCAGCCTGCTAACCTAACCTAACCTAACCTAACCTATATAAGTATTATAAAATTTTCCTTTTTTAATTTTTTCCCATAGAATTGTTTTTGTTCTACGAATTTTTATTAAATTTTTTTTAACTTTAATTTTATCAATTAGAGTTATTTACTTACAGTTGCTTGTAATATCACAAACATCAAACATATTGAATAAAAGAATTTTTTTGCAAACATGATCAGAAATATTATCGTTTTCAGTTTTAATTCAATTTTTTTTAATTTTGCAATTGTTAAAAATCTTTTCTGGAATCAACTTTTTTGTTTTTTTTTTTAAATGTTCAAACTTAATAACGTGAATTACTGTTTAGTTGAAATGTTTTTATAAAACTAATTTTAATAGTCAAAATTGTCTAAGAAGTAAATATGAAATTGTGGAAAATAGTCGAATATATGCCTGAAATAAGATAAGATACACATGTTTTAATAGAAAAAAACAAAAACAAAAACAGATTTTATATGCTTTATCTAAAAAACTTATCTCATATTTAAGTAATAAAAGTTGAATCTGTGTATGTATGTACATATGTACGAGTATATGTGTGCACATAATAATTCCTGGTACATAAAAATTACAAACACATATTTTTTTAACAATTACTTATTCATTCCTTCCACTTAGCGACATTATTTATGAAGCTGTGTTAGATTATTTAAACAAAACTTTTTATTGTATCCCACTATACGACGTCATCCTGGATCTATTAAAAATTACTCTAAGCGAAAAAAAACGATAGTGAATAGATTAAAATTTTCATTCTGATATAAAGTTAGTCACTTTTGAAAATAATATCTTGATTTCGTCTGATGTTCCATCCACGTGTTGGCTATAAGACAGGGATCAGCTGAGTGAGCATCCATTAACAGTTTTTTTGCAAAGTATTTTTGACACATTTTTCATTTCCCATGACAATATTAAATCAAATATCAGCGGTTTTCGAGATATAAAGTTGTACTGTTGTCGAATATAAAAAATAATTAGCTAAAATTTAGTAAATTTAATTTAATTTGAGTTCAAATGTCGTTTTTTAACGCAAATTTTTTTAAATTTTTATTTTCATTTTAAGAAATAGAAAATTTCCTCTTGCACAGGAAATTTTTCGTAATTAAAACAAAATATTTACTAAAAACTAGTTCAGTGTTTAGCCATCTGTCGTGGCTGGGAACAATGGTTTATTTCCTTGCTATGCGGTTGTTGATCTTGCTAAGCACTTCTCATTTTCGTGTTTTCGCTGAACCGTACATCTGGTACAACGAAACTTTTGATGGAATCAAGGTGCTTGAACATCTTCGGCTATATATACAATTTTTAAAAATAACGGTGATGGTTTTTCAATAACAATTAACCTGTTGTTATTGTATTTTTGTAGAAATAATTTCCCCAAAGACTATAGATCTTTTTTTTTTTTGTTAGTTTCCTTTGTTTGCTTAATTACTTATTTAGTTTTCTCTCCTCATTCACGGAAGTTCAGAATTTTTGTTAATTTAAAATGTTCTGAGTGCAACAACATCTTTACAAATATACAGTCATCTTGTATTAGTGAAAATATTCGTAGGCATCAAGGAAAAACTTCAAATGTCACATATGATCGTTTTATAATTAGAACACTTTTAAACGAATAAAACACTAAAGAGAATTAAAAAATGTTTTTCTCCGTCTTCGCTTCTTTTTAAACAAAACACGAAAAATTGTTCGCTATAGATTTTCGTTTAGATTTAAAGATCCTCTCTTTTGATGTGGTTAGACGGCATCGGTTGCAGTTGCAGTTGTAATTAAAAACTGTGTGATGTTTGAAATGACAAACTATTATTTAAAAATCCATTTTCATAAATTTTTGGTTTAAAAAAAAATACTTGTATTTGATCTTTTTTTTAACACTAAATAACAATTAATTTTTTTCTATTTTTTTTCTAACAAATTTTCGTGTGTTTTAAACTTTTTATTTAATATCGGTGAATTCGTATTCTGGCAATTTCTCCCACAACTCTTTAAGCTCGTTGTTGGTTGTAACAGGATTTTTGTGCGTCAGCATATCGTTGATTATCTGAGGTGTGAGTATTCTGTCCTCTAGGCTGGTGTCCTCAGCAGATAAAGAGGGTTCATCGGCTTCAGCCGAAAATTCGGAGGAAAACTAAAATCACTTGATTTAATTGTGCGTATTACAATTTTTAGATATTTATTTACTTACCGCTGTTTTTACAATCATAAAGATTAAAATTATAAAATAACTTAGCTTTAGTTGAATATACATTGTGTTTTTGTTAATATCTTTTATTTATTTAAAAGTTGTTGATAACAAAGTTTCGTTTATTTTGTTGTTTTTTTTTGTCTTTTTTTAAAATTGAGACTGAGAATTACATCTTTTGTGTTGGCCAGTTGAAATACTTCTAAATAAAAAAATGCAATTGTTTTTCGCAGAACAGCTGTCAGATGTTTGATTTTGTGTTTTATTTTTGTTCATTGGTTTTGAGTTTTGCAGTGTGTTTTTTTTTACAAATTTATTAGTCATTTATTAGTTGGTTTTTTCGTTTACGTGCATACGTACATATATAATTAAATTTATTTTAACATTATTTTGTTTGATGTTAAAATTACTCACTCAAATATTGTTGTGTCGTTATTTAACTTTACATATTAGGGCTGTGCACAGTTAATGTTAAAAATAAAAATGTCAATGAGCTCTACAGTGCACTGCAGTGTTACATTTTTTTATAGCAGTGCTGCCAACTATGTTGAGAACAATTTTTTTAAAATTCCCCTCCTGGTTAGTAAAAGCAATTTAAAATAATGAAATTTATTTAAACAAATCACACATTTTTATTTTTTAATGGCGTCATATCAATTGAACTGATAATATTATTATCTGTTTAGTTATAAAAACAAAAATATAATTTTCAATTAATAATTTAATTGATTGATTTTATTTTTCATTAAAACTGTATTATAATTAAGTAAAACTAGTGTACTTTTGTGAAACAATGTTTGGACGAATTCAATTGATATTTTCAAATATTTCAATTAAATTTTCAATTAATTTTTATTTTTTCAATTGGACTGAAAATATTATTGTCTTTTTAGTCAGAAAAACTTTTTGTTTTTAATTAATAATTTAATTACATCTAAAATTATATTAATTGATTTAAATTTTCATTAAAACTGTAGTGTAATTAAGTAAAATTAATTAATAAATTTTTTTTTTTTTTTTTTTTTTGATTGGCAATATTCAAAATATTTAATTTAAATAAATAATTTTTTAATTGAATCTTCTATTTTCTTAATTGATTCTCGTTTTTAACCGATTTAAAAAAATGATGGCGGTTAAGGGATGTGTACATATTGCGTAACGTTCCAAAGGGGTGGAGGAGGGGGTTACAGATTTGTTACGGATGGGAAATTTTGCACTGAAATATGTATAAAAATCGTTACGGAGGGTAAGTATGAAATCTCCGAAAACAGCGTTACGTTATACGACTATGTGCATGGCCCCTTATCAATTAAAGGGAGTTGGGGTCATAAATTTTTTTTAATATTTGAACCTGAATAACTGTATCATTTATGAACTTATTTTAAAAATTCTGTGTTTATTTAAAAGGCTTTTCTTTCGAAGAAGTTTTCTAAATATGGTCCAATTTTCATCAATATTTTTGTGTTTCAAAAGGTTTAAGTGCAGTTTGTTGTTGTTTTTATTAAATTAAAAGGGATATAAAGGGTGTTTTTTTTATAGAGTGACACAAGTTTAAATCATAATAAAACAAGGAAATATATTTTTAATACCAATGAAACGGGCTTTATTGGAAAGAAAATTTTATGAATTTAATGTTTAAATATGATTTCTACCATGTGGCCGCCAAGGCCAATTTTTAAAAACTTTTCGCAGCATTTGCGACCGTATTTCGCCGATAACTCTTTGAATGTTGAGTTCCAGGTGTTTAATGGTTTGTAGTTTATCGACGTAGACAAGTGACTTAAAGAAAATAATCTAATGGGGTTAAATCACATGATCTTGGTGGCCAATCAATTGGGCCATTACGTGAAATTGAGTAAATAATTTGGAGCGCCCGCTGCATGATTAGTTTGATGAACAAAACAATTACTTTGATTAAAAATTTCAACAATTTGAACGAGTTGCTCTGGAGTAAGTCGACTCATAATGAAATTTCAAGGCAAACAAAAAGCAACTGTTGAGCTGTTAAATGGGTGCTCAAATAAAGCAGTGATGCCAGCTCAAAGTTGTGACAGTCTATAAAAAACACCCTATATATTGCAATTTAAACCTGCTGATAATTGCGTCCATTTTCCCAATCTTCTCAATTGACTTTTGTATTGAACTCGATTTTTTTTTTATTTGCCAGATACTGTGACTACCCCCGCTTCCCTGTGACTGCCATTAATTAATGAACTCTTTAATATATAACGTGCTTGTTCGCCCAACAATAATAACAACAACCCAATTAATACTGGTACAAAAAAAAAACGTGAGGTTGTTGTATCAATTAAATTTTACACTCAATCTCTCATTTTCGCGTGTTAATTTAATTTATAATTTGATTTTTTTTCTTTCTTTCTTTTCAATTATTTATTAATAATAAAAATTTTAAATATTTAAGAATGCTAAACTCTTAATCGTCGTCTTTATTTGAATGATTATTTAAATGGTTTTAAAATAAAAATTGATTTTGTTATTGTTGCTGTTGTCGTGGTGTTTTTCTAATTTGTATTTAAATCAGTTACAATGCGGTTGTTCGCATTAATGAGTAGCGGGTACGTACAATGACGCGTCGTCTATGGCGCGTCTTTAATTTTGATTTGTGATTTCAAAATTAAATTTGATTGTTTTTTAATACTTTGGATTTTTTTTCGGTTTTGTTGTTGCCTTTTCAGTTTCACCTTCAATATTTACAAAGTAAATTAAAAAAAAAAATTAAATTTAATTTGCAATTCAAGCACGTTTTTTTATTTTATTTTTAAACAATAATTTTTGATGCCGTCGTAAATATGCTGTAAAAAGCCACAATGTTGCCAAAGTAATAGAATTTAAGATAAAAATTTACAAACGGAAAAAGATTATAAACTAAACGGGAAGAAAGACATTAAGAATATTTGAATACTTTGCCTGGTGTAAAATCGACTTTAAAATTTTGCCAGCGACGATTTTATATTTTTCAATTGATAGAAATGCAATCTTTCAATAAAGAAAACTCTAAATTGAACAACCTTTCATTACACGAGTATATTTCATCTATTTTACTGCCCTTTTAATTTCAACTCGCATTTTCGCCCAAAACATTTAATTTTAACATAAACCAAAGATATTCTTCACATGTGTAATTCCGGCATCAGTTTTCTTTTGTAATAGTGGTACCACAAAAAATTTCAACCTGCCACCAGGTGTCAAAGACCACAAAGTAATAAAAATATGTGAACACACAACACAACATGTTAAACCTACAAAACTGGACAATATGGGACAAAAAGTAATACGGTATGAAAAATAAATATTTTAATAAAAACAACAAAATAGGAAAAAAATAAACAGAAAATAGAAATACAACTAAAACCCTTTCTTTGCAAAACATATGCATAAATATTTTTTAAATATGAAGGGCGGCACAGGTATTGGCAAAACAAATTCAAAAACACATTGACATCAGATTGTTGAATAAACCGAATGGCTGGTTGGTTGGATGGCTGGTGTTTGTTTTCAGTGAACATGGCCAAAATAAGGACGAAAAACGGAAATAGCCGCCAAACGGATGCCAACAAACGAAGCAAATGATTCATTTCCGATGATGAGTCTGCGGATGCCAACAAAACAAAACGATGACACCAAAATGCTCTACAGAATACAGGCAACAATTCCTTCATTCAGCAGCAGTCAGCAGCAGCAGTCACTACTCACTCATTGTGAGCA
Source organism: Lypha dubia (assembly GCA_947311025.1). Classification (NCBI taxonomy): domain Eukaryota; kingdom Metazoa; phylum Arthropoda; class Insecta; order Diptera; family Tachinidae; genus Lypha; species Lypha dubia. The sequence goes on along the minus strand of OX371262.1, from coordinate 1,810,571 downwards.
ATAAAGCGGCATACATGCATGCGATGGCATTAGAACACAAGGACACAACGGTGCAGCACAATAAACAGGCTGTTAGTTAGGCCTCTCTGCCTGCCTGTCTGCCATTAATGTATGTGTTTTTGTAAAGCCTTCTATTTCTTTTTTTATCGTTCGTTTGTTAGCATATTATATTGATGTTTGGCTGTGATATGTGAAATCAAACGTCAGCAAAACAGCGTCAGCAAAAAAAATAGATAAACGAAAAAAAAAAAAAAATTCCTTCAAATTTGTAACCCTCAGGTATGAAAATCATGTACCTTTGACCGTGTCAACGTATTGCTGTTTGGTTACTGGCTAATTTATCATATCGATGGATTTGAGGAGTGGCAACAGACACGCAGACAGGCAGACAGACACTTAGAGTGGTGTGATGTATAGATATAGACAGGTGTTGCTTTTAACTGCTTGTTTCATTTGCCACATAAACATATTGTTTTTTTTTTATTTTGTGTTTTACTGAAGGATCGCTGAATTTGTGGTAAAAAAAAACTGATTTAAAATACAAAGAAAATATTGCTCATTTGTTGCAAGATTGGCATAACATCAGAAACTATTATTTTTCTAATGAATATACGGGTATAAGGCAAATTTTTATTAAATATTATTTTTATTAACTACTTAACAATTTCATATCAAATACATTCTCTTTATGAAAAACTCAATATTGATAAAATTCTTCTACCTACCCAGCAGAAATTTTGATGACAAGGTATTTCGTCAGAATGATTGAGCGTAAATATGTGACGTTCATAAAACAGATTAAAAATATAAAAATAAAAAATGTAAAGTCTCTGCTGAGCATTGAACTCGTACTGTTTTAATTTATTTTATTGCGATAAGTCTTTGTTGCAGCCTTCAAGCATATTTTTACGAAAATGCACACAATTTAAAGCGCTGCTTCTTCTGGAGAAAATAGAAATAAACCAGTTTTATTTATTAGCAAGTAATAAGTTTATAATGTAAATTAATGCACATGGTATACTCTTTCTGCTGCAAACTATTCTATTTGTCAATTACAATAGAATGCTGGGTAATTATTATTAAAAAAAAAATTCTGGAAATCTGTTTTATCTTTATAAAGGCGATCAGCTTGGCTTAAAAATCATTTCGTTAAAACAAAATTCAGTTTGTTGAATTAATTAAAACTGACTCAGTTGATATGAACGAAATGACATACATTTGCTTAGACACCTTCGAAAATAAGCTGATGCAATAATTTAAACAAAACTGAATTGCTTATGAACACAAAACTTCCGTAAAAAAATATAGTTTATCGCTTTAAAGGAAATGAAATTATTTTAAAAGAAATAAACAAAACAAAAGCCAACATTAAAAATGTGAAACTGTGAAAATGAACAGACAAATTGCAATTATTGCACTCCAATAAATTTATTTTTATTTCGCAAATATCTTTGGGTCCAATACAACACATTCAATTATTTTATTTCCCTGCAACCAAATGGCATTAACACATTATGTGACCTTTTGCAACAAACACACTCTATTCAAAAGGAAACTCAGCAGCAACGGCGGAAGTGGCAATTTTATAAATATTGTTACTTTCTGATGTACGAGTATGTACATTTGTATGTATAAGCCTTCTTTTAAAGCATTTTCATTATTTGTTTTAGGACTTTCTTTTTCGCTCTTTTTATATGCCAGCAAATTGTATTTTATTTTCTTTGCATTTTTTTTTCCAATATGAATTTTATTTATTTCTTCTGTTACTTACTGCCAAATACATACACATTTTTCCATCAGTCGCACTCATTTGCGTCCCGCATAAATCAATTGCACTTGTCATCAACTCAATTAATTTTTGGCAAACAAAGTGCAGTAAATCAATTGCTTTGGCACTTGACTCTCTGTTTGTCCCTCTCTTCCTCTGTATCCTTCATTCATATGTCGAAAATCCTGTATAAAATCTATTCGGTTTTTTTTCTCTTCAATTCAAAAAAAAAAAAAGCCATGGTAAATGAAACAGAAGTGGTCTTCAATATCAAAAATGGTTACATGATATCAGTATTGTATCTATCCGTATACTGCATGTAGTTGACAAAAAAACAGTATCCCAGCGAATTGTATAAATACGAAATGAATCTAACCAATTTTTAAAAATTCTTATAAACAGATGTACATTTTAATTTTTATTCAAAGGAAAAAGAACTTCCTAAGAATTTTAAGGAATTTAATATTTAGTCAAAAATGGTCCTTCGTAGCCATCAGCTGGTTTCTTTATACTTAGTGTACGCGTACAGTATTTTTAATGTACACGTACAGTATATTTAGTGTACGCGTACAGTGTACTTCGTGTACGTGTACAGTATACTTAGTGTAGTAGTGTGCGCGTAGTATATGTACATTTCTTCTATTTATTTGCCACTTGTCGCACCAGTCACAATAGAATTACCAATCAATCACTAAAGAATTAGCGCTAAATCAAGCCAAACAAATTTTATTCAGTTTTAGGTCAGCCCTAAATATTTAACAAAGTAACTGCAGGCGATGACAGCAAAACTTTTCCATTTCCTTGCAGTAATTTATGTCACGCCAGTCACAATGGTATGGCTTAGGAGACACTCTTTGATAAATATATTAATTTTTTTTTTTGCTGAAGGCTATCACTATTAAATATAATGGAAACAAATGCTCAAATCATAGATTTTGCTGAAATTAGTCAGAAGTATATAACAAACATAAACTTATGCATCTATCGAAACAAAATTTCGATGTTATGTAACCTTCGAACATCAAACGTTTTTAGCACTTTTTTAATTAAAAAGTAAGTTCGCAAAACACTAAATACTATTCTTAAAATTAATTTACCTAATCTTCAAAATTGGTAAAATGTCTCACCGGTCACAATTTATGATCGCCTTAATTTTTTTTAACGAATCCCAACATAAGTATGTTGGATTACCTGCCAGTTTCGAATTAAATTTTATAGCCTTAAATTTTCTTTCTATTTTTTTGTTTTTATTTTGGATGACATTCATATAAAATATTTCCTATTCCTTCTATTTGGTTTGCTTGATTTTGTTGCTTTTTTTGATACTTACATGCATATGTACATATGTATGAATGTGTAAGTATGTAGTATGTCTTTCCAATGATGGAATTTTTCCAGAGGACATTTAAGGTTTTATCATGTTTGAGCATTCATTTCTACATGCCACAAAATAATGCAGACAACTCGACATTGGCATGTTGCAAAGGAAAAAATGATGAGCATTAAATTGGGGCTAAAATGTGATTAAATTGTTTTTTTTTTAGGTTTTTTTTTTTGCATTTCTGTTCAATATTTATTGCTCTTGTGACGCGGTTGTGTCAACAGCAAATACTTTCTAGTCGTTTTTTATTCTCCTTTTTTTTTGGGCATATCAGGAAAATAATATGTTTCATATTAAGCAGTAGAACGATCAGAATGGAAGATGTGGTGGCTAACGTTGCATGTAAAAAATAAAGAACAGAATATTTTGGCCAATAATATTGAAAATTTAATTTACTGCCTATTTTACGATGTAGCAATAATGTTTTCATTTAAACTATATTTGTTCGAAGGAAAAAATTCTTTGGAATTTAATATAATTTAATTACCCAAATTAATATTTGTTACATAACATTTTGATCTACTTTATGAAGAAAAAATTAGGCTGCAGCACCAGCCATCTACTGATCGGATTTCATCTCTACGCTTCCCATTGTTTGGTGATGTTTTTTAAAGGAGCATTAATTTCTAAACCAATTTATTGCAGAAATGTTGCAAGAAAAGTAAAATATTGATTGCGTCTGGCCTATGGTCCTTCGAACCGGTATATTGCTTCAACTGTAATTATTTTTCCAAGCTTTAATTATAATGTATTTTAATTGAAAAAAAACAAAACTTATGAACAAAAGAACTAATTTAAAAAATCCAAAAATCAAGTTTTTAATTTTAAGCCAATCTTTCAATTTAGCAAAGCAGCTTTAAAGACTTTGAGCCAGCTTAAAGATATTACAAATCCTTGTTTTAGTACTTTGAATCTGTCACAAAATTTATGATTTGTATTATTATTCTTTATCATTATTTTTTTTGAAGCATATATGCAACAGCAACAACAACAACAACAAAATGCATAAATTTGCATTTAAAGTCCAAGATGCTGTTTTACTAATTTTAGATTTTTGCTAAATTTTACCAATAATTCTTGTGTGATTTATGACACATTCAACATGCGTTTAAGCAACGAAACGAAACACACACACACACCCAAAAACAAACAAATAAATGAGTTAGAGAACAAAAAAAAAAAAAAAAAGAAAATAAAAGACCCAAAGTAACTACATACATATATATTTTTTTCTCCAAAAAAAGTATTTTCCTGGTCTTCTTTCTGATTTTTGTTGTTGTTGTTATTATAGTGGCATAGAGGTTAGACTTCTTGACCAGTTTTTCTATGAGTTGTTTGTGGTTTTGAATTATGGCAGGATTGCTTTGTTTCATTTCGATTTTTTGGCACAAGGATTTACTATTCTTTTTTTTCCCTTTTCTAAAAGAGAAAAAGAAACGGACAATACAATGAGTAAAGAAGAGAATACAGTACACACACACACACACGCAAAGTCTAACAAAGTCTAAATGCACTCTCAACGTTGCAACTGTAGTGCACTTTTAGGGGTCGCATGTAAAAAGAGGCTTAACAAAAGGATACTACCAAAAAAAAAGGGCAGCATAAAGAAAAACTTGTTAGCAAAACTTTTCAGTTGACTTCAATGGACATTTTAGTTTTGCCCCCCTTCTTAAATTTGCTGTGTGAAAGTTGAAAATCCTAACGTCTTTTCTACAATGTGTGATTGCATCTACAATTCATAGATTTCCTCCTTTTTTTTTTTTGTTGCATTTCATGTTGTGTTTTACTCACATTCATTCATGAAGCGTTCGCTTAAAGAACAGAAAAGAAAATGTTATGTGACATTAGTGGAACCTTCTAAGCTCTTTACAAGAGGCACAGACACTGTTGACTTTTTCTAAAGAAACAGAACAACAACCAACATAGAACAAATATCAGTTGAACAATCTAATAGGGTAGGGTAGCATTTAGAAAAGTTAAATATAGTTCCAACCAAAAACCAAAAAAAAAAATTTTAAAATGATATTTTACATTTATATTTTTTTAATTCAAATTTGTAGATATCAAGTTTAAATAAAATACGATCTTCAAAATGCAAAAATTTTCAGGATTCTGTTATGCAGAAAAATTAAATTTTGCTTACATGCAGTAGCATGCATGAGCAAGTACAAGACATGTTTTATAGACAAAAAATATAAAATGTTTAGTTTTAATTGCCTTATTAATCACTTAAATTGAAATAATTAATTTAAAATAGAAAATCTTACAGGAATAGGAAATAGAAACACATTCACCCATAACGATTATGTAAAAGCAAATGCGATTTATCAATATTTGTTAAGCCAACAACAAGAAACTTTCTATAAAATAAATACATTTTTAACAATTAAACAGATATTTCAAATACTTTTTAAAAGCAAAAGTGCCCAAGAACGATGCAACTGACCGGCAACAACAAAATAATGTGTGATAAGCTTCATAAAGGACTATTTGCAAAGTAAAATTACAGGAATATAAAGCTTCTGTTGAAAAGTTATGGCACACCACCAAATACCAAGAACCGAAGCAAGACCATTCTTGATGCCAAGATTGATTTACGTTTAAATAGATTTTTGCAGCCATGCTTAGCAAACATGTCCTTGCCATTTTCTACTGTCCACAACGTACAAGGACTGCAAATATACTTTACAATTTTTGAGTTTCCTCAGTATAGAAGACAGGCTTCCAAGTAGCTGTTGCTAATTTTTGTTTATTTTTTTTTTGTTTTCCTAAACAGCAAAAAGAAAATAATCATAGAAAAGAACAACAGAATGACTGAGATTTATCAAAAGGTAATTTATATATTTATGTATACTTGTTTTGCCAAACCAATCTATCTGCTGGCTTCTGCAAATACTCATGCATACGTTTGCATATACATAACTGTTAAGGCCTTTAGATACAACAATTTTTCCATTTGAATTACTACATTTCGTTAGTATGTATGTATATTTGTATGTGTAAAAGTGGCTGCCCATAGAGGAGTGCTTGTTTAGTTTAGTAATTTTGCTCCTAAAAGTAAACTTTGCATTGCAGGATACAAATGGCGAAATTTAAGAGAATATCAAACTTATAAATCGTCTTTAACATTTAAACAAAGTTTTTTTTATCAAATAAAAAACAGAAATAAATGAAAGTGCAGCAAAAAAGGGGGAAGAAAAAGGGCAGGCCGAAATTTAAAGAAAGACCAAAAAGTACTTTTTAAGAAAATAATATATTTTTCAACTTACAATAGTCTTTTTTAAACATATAGACAGTGCAAACAAAATAATATTCTCATAAATTAATAATATTGAAAACAAATTTTTGTTCCTTATTCCTTCGACTAATCGAATAATATATTAAAATTAATCGATTATTCGAATAAGAAAATTTTCAATTCGAACAATTTGCCAATCTAGTAATAAAAACACGATGCTCTCCTCCAAACAAGATGAGTTGGTCTAATGTAGTTTTAAGTAGAATTTTTATTTACTTGATTAATAGACAAAACACGTCAGTAACCTCATTTTGCAAAGCATGTTGATAAAATAATATTTAACTTATCTTGACGTCATAGATTTCAGTTAAAAATAACAAATTAAGTTTTTAGCTTTTTTAAATTCACATTAAAATTATTGCAATAAAATCTAACAAATTAAATAGAAGCTTTCGAAACTGAAATACATTCTGTAGTTGAAAAAGAAATGAATTTTCCAATCAAAATGAATTTTTCAATATGTGTTGTGATGCTTCTGATATTAATTCAAGCAACAGTAAGTAAATTTTTAACGATGTATTTAAAATTCTCATATGCATGCATACTCGTATATAAGAATAGTACCAAAAATTGGCCTTCTCTTTAAAAACGACGCAGGCGGGTCTTTCAATTTTATTCCTTTAGGAGAAACTGATTCAAACAACAAAAATACCGATAGTGGAACTATTAGTTTTTCACCTTTAGGAGGAACTGCTTCGAACAACCAAAAAAACGAAAGTGGATCAATATATTTCCCAACTACATTAAAACCAGGGAATGGCCAAAATAACGATAGCTGATCTTTCAATTTTTCAACCAGAGAAATGAAAGTGGAGCAATATATTTCCCAACTGCAGAAAGAAATTGTACATTAAAAACAGGTAATGACCATAATACTGATCGTGGAACTTTTAGTTTTTCACCTTTAGGAGGAACTGCTGCAAACAACCAAACAAATGAAAGTGGATCTTTTATTTTTTCACCTTTAGGAGGAACTGCTGCAAACAACCAGAGAAATGAAACGGATCAATATATTTCCCAACTGCGAAAGAAATTGTACATTAAAAACAGATAATGACCATAATACTGATCGTGGAACTTTTAGTTTTTCACCTTTAGGAGAAACTCCTGCTAAAACCGAAAGCGGACCAATAAATTCTGTGTCCTGTACCTGAAACTCTTTTAATAAATTTATATCAGACAAAAATTCAATTTATGGAAGGTAGCTTTTAAGTAAGTCTGCAAAAAGTACCTTTTAAAAAAAGTACTTGTAGAAAAATTACTTTTAAACACTTTTGAGTAACTTAGAATTAAGTTTTATTCTTTAAAAGCACTTAAAAAACATTTTTAAAAATATTACCTTTTAATACAATAAATTTCCCTCTAGAGAAAGTGCTTTTTCAAAATGTGGCCTTTTAAAAAAGTACCATTTACCAATTATTTCGTAATGCAATAAGTTTCTTAAGCAAATTATTTTACAAAAATTTTCTTAAATAAAGTGCAGTACCAAAAATTTTTTTTGCTAAAAAAAGTGCTTTTATTTTTTGCCCCGTTTAACCGCTTTTTATCCTTTTGGAAGATAAACGTTCTAAGTGCACTCTGTAGTTCCGTTTCATTTGTTATTCCTTTTTCAGTCTTTATTTCTAACTACATAAACAAGTACTCGTAGAGGAGGTCCTTTTCGACCAAAAAAAAAAGGATCTTAACTCATTTGATATACATACACACACAGCCTGAAAAATATAAATAAACAAATGCATTTATAAATTATACGTGTATGTGAGAGTTCTAATGTTACTGTGTGTGTTTGTATGCATATGAATGATTCTTCATATGCTCCTGTTTTATTTCATTTCTTATTTTTCATTTTGCAGTTTGATAGTCTTTTCCAAAACAAAAAAAAAAATTATAATAAATTGAATTTATAGAAATTTCGTAAACAATTTTTGTTGCAACAAAAACAAAAACACTATGGAAAGAAAAGGAGCTGTAGGACTTTTCTAATGTGTTTGTTTGGTATAAAATTTGTCGTATGTGAGTTTTGATTTAAATTAATTTCAAATTCACTTAACAAAAATTTTTGCAAATCAAATACGAGCAGCTATAGCAAGACAAAGCGTTTACACTAGAAAGTATTTTTGATATATTATGTAGAGAAAAATAAATTTTTTGTTAAAAAAAGTCCTTTCAACATTTTTTTATCAATTTAATTTATTAATTAAATTAGTTTCTTACTTGGAAAAATCCTTTTTTTTTTGCCAGTGTAACTGCTTTCTTTGAAAAATTTACAAATCAGTTGTATGACTTTTTGCATGATTGTTCAGGACATTTGATAAATTTTTGGTTTAATTTTTCCAAATCATTTTAGATTTCTCTTCATGTTTCTGGTGTTGTGTTTTATATTTTGCTTTAATTATTTTTATTTTTATAAAAGATTTATTTGTAACATTTACATATGTATGTATGTGTGTATATACATAGATACAAATACTAATCCTAACTGCTGGCATTTGTTCTATAAAGCAGCAGTATGTCCTGATAAATTCTTGAATTATGCCATGGCATGCAGAATGGCATTTATTATTGCTTCTAATAAATCAAAAGCAATTTAAGTCCAATAAAAGTATACAAATACATACTAGAATCTGAATAGAAACAAGCAAAATGCAATCAATGCACAAGAGAAAGTCAAACATACAACATTTTACCAATGCACATGTACATTAATACATACATACAAATTGTGTGTGGTGTAGTGTATTATCAAAGGATCTCTTAGATTATGAGCATAATTCTAATCGTATGTTGGAAAATTCACAAATGTGTTTTTGTTTTAAATGGATTATTCACACGCTATTGATTTCTAATTGAGTTGACTTCCATCTATCTGTCTATTGACATTCAAACTCTTACTCTTTGCCTTCGCTGGCTGTGTGATCTGAAGCAATTTGATATTGACAGGCATCATCAAACAAATAAAAACATATACATTCACATCTAATGCTTTCACATTTAAACACATCAGCTTAAAACGGAAGTTAACAAATGAATTTTGATTTTCTACTTAAATTTCTAACCTCTTCCTGCACATTCTATGCCTTTTCTAACACTCTTCCTCACTCTCTCTCCCAAGCACTTGATAAGTTTTACTGAAACTGCTGTTGCACATGTGTTGGTTAAATATTGAAAGGGTGTTGAAGCAGACATAGATGGATGGATGGATGATTGAATAGATGAATGGATATGGTGGATAGATGAATGATTTTAAGTGTTTGCCTACGTAGGAGGTGGATTAAATGTAATTAGTCAATTAATGTTATTGACTTTAATAATAAATCAAATAAAATTTAATTGATACACTGAAAGAATAAACTTAAAGCATGGGACATTGCAAAAAAATGCATGTGATTTCAAAATAGGTTACAATATTGCAATGCTATTATAGCATAATACTACTAGTGCTATTTTGCTACTCGGTAATTATGGTGAAATCCTATTATGTATATCTGTATAGTATTATAGCATTATAGTACAATATAAATATATATTCTATAATATCAAATAATAAATATATCACTATACAGGTATATCATTCATTATACTATTTTACTAATATGCTACTATATTATTATTCTTATATATTATTGTAATATAATGCTATTATAGTATTATACAACTAAAATATTTGGCTACTCGGTAGTTATAGTAACATATTATTTTGTATACCCGTATAGCATTTTAGCATTATAATACAACATATATATTTTATAATATCAATTAAAATTATATATGTAAGTTTACTTGCATATCATTATAATATTTAACTAATGTACTTACTACTTATTATTAAGCTATTACAACATTGTATTAAAATGCTATTATAATATTTTACTACTAATGATACTCAATAATTATGGTATTATACTATTCTTTATATATTCTATAATATCAATTAGAATTATATAACTATACTGGTATATCATTATACTACTACTATTATGTTTTTATAACATTGTACTATTATGCTATTATAGTATTATACAACTAAAATATTTTGCTACTCAGGAGTTATAGTAACATATTATTATGTATACCTGTATATTATTATAGCATTATAAGACAATATAAATATATATTCTATAATATAAATTTAAATTAGATATATAAGTATACTCGTATATCATTATACTATTTTACTACTATACTACTATATAATTATGCTATTACGACATATTGTATTATAGCATTATAATACAATACATATATATTGTATTTATTATTGTAGTAATACATATGTTCTATAATATCAATTAAAATTATATAAGTATAGTGGTATATCATTATACTATGTTATTATGCTATTATATCATTGTACTATTATGCTATTATATTTATATACTGTTATACATTATACTACTAGTGTAATATGCTTGTACAGTTAATTTTAGTATAATATAACACTTAAACAATTAAAATAATCGAATTGTATTGTACTAATATGCTACTAAGTGCTATTATTTTATTGTATTAATACAGTGTTATGCTATTCTATTATTAAAACGTTATGGTATTTTATTATTGTAGTAATAGTATATTAGTACATATATCACCATAATATACTAAAATACTATTATGGTAGTACAATGTTATACCATTCTACTATTATGCTATTATTCTAGGGAAGTGTCATACATTATGCTATTGCATTGATACATATGCATATATGCTATTATTGTATTATACTATTATTATATGACACTTTTAGCCTCTGATACTATTTTACATTCATATGCTATTAACTTCTATATTATGATAATACTATTTCAATATTATAACAATATTAATACTATTTTGCTTACTTCTATACTACTTTAGAATTATATAATTGTATTCGTGTAGCATTATACTCTATTACCACTTTATTATTATAATATTACACAGCATTGGTATTCTTGTTGCACTTATTTCTTCTATTAAATTATTTTACTTCAGTACTATTCCCATTATATTCATATACTACTACATACATACTGCTATATAACCAAGCATAGATTCTATGATATTGCTGTTGTGTAAGGCATCTTTTAGAAATAGAAAAAAAAATTGCATCATTTAATAAATATACAAAGACTCATCTCTACCTCTGAGCTGAACAATCAATTAATTAATAACCATTTGCCCAGCTAACTCTTCATTAAACAATATCCTTTAGAAATTGACCATTTAGGTACTCAATATAGCAAACAAAAGCATAAAGTGCTTCACTTACTCAATACACGTAGCAATGTAAGCAAACACACACAGCCATAAAAAAACATAGACTTTTCACAACACACACTTCAACAATTGTATTTTTCTACCATGCAAGTATTTAAATTCTATTTAAGTTAATAGCATGTAGAGCCTTTTCAAATCCTTTGTATTGTAATACAATAGATTTTTACTAGACTAGACTTTCAAATGTGATCAATTTAATAGGGGAACAATAATATTGGTTTCTTCTTGCTGCTCGTTTTAAAACTAGGAAATTTTATTATTCATTATTCTACAACATCTACTCGTTTATACAAATGTTAGTAGAAAGAAAATTCTTCAATAAATTAAATTGTTATTTTTTTACCTAAACGACTTAATACTTTTAATAAAGTGTGGCAAACTTTTTTGTAGCAGTACGAGTTTGACAAAAATTGTGTAAGAAACACTTTTACTTTTCATCTTTTGTTTATAAGAACTGCCAAGTAATATGAAGTAGGAGTTGTTGATATGGGTAGAATATATGAGTATTTGGTGTGTTTGTTTTCTTGTGGTTTATTATTCACGCCTGAATTAATTGTAAATTAAAGTTTTCGACACAATCAAGCATATACTTGCAATTTTCTCGTATGTTGAAGTATGTTTGCACATAATATTTGCACATCAAATATTTGTAGCATGACCAACTACGGAAATTTTAATAGGTTTTTTTGTTCAACATCAAACATTAGCGTATTAGCATTGCAACACTAAGAGTAGTAGCAGACACTCTTACTATAAAAACTTTTATACTACTGCTATTTTTGTGTGAGACGATAAATATGACAAGTAGGTTTTTAGGTACGACATTAGATTTGCCTTTGCACGAAAATCTAGTTGGTCTCTTTAAACTTTATAAAATATTTTCACACAAAATCAAGCTAAAGTTTATCACAAAGAAATATCTTCACTCCCTTGTTAGATCCCAAAATACAAAGAAATATTATTTACTACTCGTACATGGAATTTAAAATTTAAGTTATTGAAAGGTTTTGTATGTCTGTCTGTCCGTCCGTCTGTCTGTAAATACTTTTGAGGTCAGCCTATTTTAAGTTTAGACAAAAACAACACACTTGCACACTTCATACTCCTCGTTTATTTGTTTGTATTCATTTCGTCACTTGGGAAAACTCGAGTCAGTGTTCTTTTTTTTTTTTTTGTTCTTCTGGTTATAATTGTTGCCATTTATACCCCCAGGAAAGATATTTATAAAATGAAAGTATAAGAACTTTTCTATATGTACGTGTGTGTGTTTGTGTGTGCACGTATTTAAAATATTTTACAAGTATTAGAAGCCAAAAGGCATTCAAGTGTATATAAGATGATTACACATCATTTAACTGACTCCGATGGACTGTACAAGATAGGACACAATAATACTCTGAATATTTTGAAATGTACACAAAAGGGTTTAAAGAAAAACTATTGTAACATAGTTAAGAATTTCTTTGTGGGTCCTTCTTTTTTTTTGATAATATTAATGTTTTTGTTATTGTTTTTCCAAGCAACACTTGGTAGTAGTTTTTCTAATTTGTTTTGTCTTTGCACATGAATATTGATTATTGTTAGGTGAAGTTTTTAAAGAAGTGCTCAAAGAACAAAAATGTTATGAACTTAAAAGTGGCAGGATATTAAAATACACCAAAATACCATGTTCGTATGATTATCACACATGACATCATATTTCGATTGCATTTGATCGGATATCAATAGAATTAAATGGAAATTTTGATCGATATCAATGGCGTAATTTGCCTCTTAGAGTAAATTAAATGTCAAGATTTTGATAATAATATGGTTGCACTACAATCATATTAAGCACTCCAAATATGTTGCTCCTAAACTACTACCGGCTGGATGCGTATGCAGTTTGTGGTTTATGTTTTGGGGAAATTGATTAAGAAATCTAATATATTTTTAGCAGCACAATATAAATATTGGAATTTTTGATTGTGAGGAAAAAGTGGGAGGGGAAGCAGGAGTTGCTGTCCTGCAACTAAAGCAATTTTCTCCAATATTTTGGATATTTCGACTAGAAGAATGGTTAGGGATGCGCTAGTACCCCTTATCCTTCCATATCCTCCATCATTTAACAATTCCATTATTTTCTACACTACACTATTTCATATTCACTTTCAACTATTTTATTTTCACGAGTGTTTAAAAGACTCCCTTTTACAGTTTATAATTTTCAAATGAAATTTTACGACAATGATTTTTGAATTTTAAATAAATTTCTTGTTATTCAATACATAAAAAATTAAAGGAACTCATGTGGAATAAACTATTGGTTGCTCTTTAAAAAGGAAAAATAAAAAATAACCAAACAAAAAGTAAAAACTGATTTTAATAACGCCAATAATTTAATTTTGTTGCAGCATTTTAATTTTGAGGATCCTTTTAAGGAACTTTAACGTGAACAGACATGAAAATGAACAGTAAATTATAAAATCCCTTTAAAACTGCATGGAGAAATCCTACGAATCTTTGCAATTATACATAAACAGCTACCTTGACGATGCTATAGTATATATTAAAAAGTGGGCAGTGCCACGCCCAAATAAACATAATTTTCGCTTTAAAATACTTTAGAACTTTATATCCCTGTTTTGTAGTCGTATCTTTATAACACCAACTGTTTGCTTAAATGTAGTCTACCTTAAAGAACAAAATATAATATAGACTTCATATGTTTCCCCTTTAGATAGGCTATACATATTTTTTAATTTTCAACAATTTCTTTTAACACTTTTGAATAATTCGACTACAAAGATTTTCATAAAATTAATAGAAAATCTGTGAAAAAGATTTACTTTTTGAAAAAAATCTTCACTATGAAGTGTTAAGTTATCAAAATGACATACGTTATTGCAGTTCTTGTTGTTGGCTGGTCTTTGAAACATCTCTCAAAAAAGAAATAGAACTTTATTGTGCTACTTTTAATCTAAAAGAATATTAAGTAAAGAAAGTTTCTTTAGTTTGTTTTTTCTTTTTAAATTTTTTGTTTCATTCCATTTTTTTATGCGAAAATAAATTTAAAGAAACCAACAACCACAAAGCAGTTTTATAGGTGTCTTTTTTTTGTCAACATGAAAAACGAAAAAGTCAAAAAGACTTTTTTAACATCAAAATCTAGATGAAGTGTTTTTGCAGCAGTAACTCTGTCTAAGTTTAACGTGTGAATTTCTTTTTTCCCCCATTTTAAGGACTTTCCAGGATATAGAAAAAAATGAAATCACAATGAAAAAGCAAACAAAACGAATAAATAAAAATAAGTGAAATTAAGTTTTAACTTTAAGTTTTGCAAGAAAAGTGCTTAGGAGAAAAAAAATTCTGTAATATGTGGTTAATAAAAATTGCTATTAAATATTTTATATGATGGCTGGTGGTTAGTTGGGTGTTAATGAAAAACTTTTTTAAAATTTTTTTTTGTTTAAAAACACAAAAAATAAGAGAAACGTGATATGAAAAAAAATTAGGATCAAAAACTCTATAAGTTTTTATTGCATTTAAAATAACATTTTAGCCATCCTGGAGACGGATAAGAGTATCCTTTCATTTCAAATTTTAATATTCTCGTTGGCCGCTACATTATCTCATCAGAGCTCAAAATTTAGCCCTGACCAGAGATCGAACCCACGTCCTAAGTCATAGTTTGCATACTACCTGCTTTTTAAACAGATAACCAATTCTTAGTCAGCCCTCCCCACCATTCTCCATTTTAATTATTAAATTTTTAAATCATTTATTACCACAAATCTTACCTCGACGTACACATCTGCATGTTTCTGATACGACAAAAAAAAAACTTTAAGTTTTCTTAAAAATCTTTTTTGGACAAGTGTTGAAAGTCCTATTGAAATCTCAAGATTTTCACACCTTTTCAAAACAAAACTATTATTAGAGCGGGAAATAAAAAACACACACACACAAATTAACAAACAAGACAATTTATGAAGGAATCTAATCACATGCACAAACACATGTATCTCATAATAGAATACATTGTAAAGAAATTAAACTTTACCAAAGAAAACAATACCACAACACCAAAATACAGGCAAACACGACGAGATATGGAAAAAGAGAAAAGCGGAAGTTTTGTGTCTAGGAGAAAGAAGGTAAACAGGAAAATTATTAGCAAACAAGTTCAAACTTAATTTAAGGTTCAATACAATGAAGGCTCTCTCAACACACACACACACACACACACACGCACACACACATGAAAAACTCAAGTATTCACAAAACATACAAACCTAAAAATTTTAGCATTAAGTTAAAAATCAAATATCAGGAAAACTTAAGAAAGTTTACATACTGAGATTTCCAGCAATCAGACACACCTAAAACTGTGTGTGTGTGTGTATGTGTTTTTTATACTTGATCTATACAACTTCATACATACTTGTAGTCATACTAAAAATTTTGTGGTTTATTAGATTTTAATAATTCACACGCAACCCTGTTTACTTATTGAACAACCAACATATACTTTTTGCCAACAGCCAACAAATTACCACAAGACATTGATGGTACGCTGCTGCAGCCAGCCAGCCAACAACTTACACAACAACATAAAGAAGATGGCAAAAAAACTAGGAATAATTTAAGTTACGAGTAGAGTTTACCTGGATGGAAAAAGAACACTTCTTCTCTATTTTGCTTTGTTTGTAGTTTTTGCCACATGTTTCTTATAAACAGACAACCCTAAACAACTGAAGAATTTTTTGTTTTTGTTCTTTGGAATCTTGAAAAATGAAACTTATTTGTTTGCAAAAATTCTTATCATGAGTTTAAGAAATAAAACACCTACGGGTGCGTTTCTACAATCACAACGACGTTAGTATTTGTTACAAACATTTAAGGACATTGATTTCTTGTGTTGATTTTTAAGCACATACTTATAGTTTTATTATACGGCAAAATATCATGGCATAACTTAAGACTGGAAAATAAATAATTTTCGCTGGCTAAGAATACAAAAACGTAACAAGACCACTTTTCTACTTAAAAGCCTTGTCAGAAAAAATATTTTTGTAATTTAATTTTTCCAAAAAAATTTAATATTTTTAAAATGGTACTTTTTAAACAAGTTCCTTTAAAACAATTTCCTTTAAAAAAAGTCGATTTTAAAAATGTAGCTTTTAGAGAGTACATTTTAAAAAAGTACCTGTAAAAGAAGTACCTTTTTGAAAAGTATTTTTAAAAATAAATCTTTTAAAGAAATGACTTCTAAAAATGTTTTTAAAGTACTTTACCATTAAAAAAAAATTTCGCTGGCTAAGAATAGAAAATGTATCAAGACCACTTTTCCACTTAAAAACCTTTTCAGAAAAATTGTTTTTGAAATTTACTTTTCCAACAAAAATTTAATTTTTAAAAATTTTTCTTCTTAAACAAGTAAACTACTTTTAAAAATGTTTTTTTAAATACTTTACCATTTAAAAAAGTTCTTTTTGACAAAGCACTTTAAAAAATTGCCCGCAGTACTTTTAAAAAAGTACCTTTTGAAAATTTATATATATTATAAAAACTGTCTTTTAAAAAACTACGTTTAAAATTGCCCGCAGTACTTTTAAAAAAGTACCCTTTGAAAATTTATATATATTATGAAAACTGTCTTTTAAAAAACTACGTTTAAAAAAAGTACTTTAAAATAATTTACCAATTAAATAAAATACTATTTTAAAAATCGCTTTGAAAAATCGCCCACAGTAGATACTTTTAAAAAAGTACCTTTTGAAAATGTATATTTTAATAAAAAAGTGTCTGTTAAAAAACTTCGTTTAAAAAAGTACTTTAAAATAATTTATCAATTAAAAAAATACTATTTTTAAAATCGCTTTGAAAAATCACCAACAGTATTTTCAGAAAAGTACCTTTTTGAAATAAATATTTTATAAAAAGGTCATTTTCAAAATGTGTATTTTATAGCATGTAATAAAGTTTCAATAAAGCAATTTTTCACACAAATAAATTTTAAAAATTAGGGAATAAAAGAAGTGTACGAGTATAATAAAACAAGTACAAGAACAAAACTACTTTTAAAACAAAGGTACCTTCTTAAAATGTACCCTATAAGAAGGGTTATACAAAAAATTCTACTTTAAATCCAAAAACTTGCGTTTAAAAAATTCTCTTTAAAAATGTGATTTTTTATAAGGTTAACTTTGAAGACATTTACATATTTTGAAAAGGACCCATTTCAAACGAGTACATTTTCCTTGCCAAGTACACCCAGGAAAAAAATCTTTGCAAATCTCTTTCGCAGCACCAGCTGATGGCCACAAAATCAATTTTATTTCTTTTTATATTTTCTAAATCATTAAAATAATCCACCAAATATTTGTGAAAGCTTCATTAAAAACAACTTGAGAACACAAGCAAAAATAAAACTCTGACTTTTATTTATTGTGCAACAGCAGAAAGAAATTAAGTTGAACACCAAAGGAAAAGCCAAAGTGTCAATAAGACGTTTTGTTAACAATAAGGACACACTTCCGTTTGATGTTTAAACAATAATAACAACATTTTGCCTCAATAATTTCGTATTATTTTTTGTTAATATTTGCGCCTTACTCACACACAAATACATCAAAAGAGCAACGCGCCGCCATCACTCGAATATTTTAAGAGGGCTGCTAAACAAAAGCAAAGTTTTTGATGAACAAAAATAATATTCATATATTTTTTTCTTGTTGAAATTTAAAAAGTTTTTAACAAGCGCGAGGATATCGATAACATTTTAATTGTTTTTTTTTTTCTCTTTTATTTTTTCTTATTTTTTATTTAAGGTTTCTTAATTTCGTGGCATTATTTTAGGCTGTTAATTTTAATTGAATTGTAATTTAAAAAAAAAGAGAATCATTTTAAACGGCCTTTAAGTGTTGCCAATCAAGCATGAAATTGTATAAACACTGCGGCTGCGACCCCCCTATCCAACCACATACTGCCTCACCCTCATCAAGTTTAATTAGCATAGTCACGTTTTTTTCCCTTCAACTTTATGACCATGTTTAGAGGAGTAAGGAAGGGAAGGTAATTTTTTTTTTTAATTTTTTTGGGAAGTTATTTATAGAAATTTTATGAAAAAAAAAGAAAATTATGTGATTTGTATACTAATTAGAAGAAAAAAAAAATAGCAGCAATGGAAGAATATCAATTAGATGATGATGTCATTATATCAAATAAAAATTAAAAAAAAATTATGTACGCAATTAAAATTGGCTGAAGCTTTTTCACTAGATATTTTTTTTAAGAAGTTGGAAAATGCTTTAAAAATCCTTCTTTATTCATTTTTGTTGAGTGCTTAAATATTTGGCTTGAATTTCTGTTCAAGTTTTTTCATAACAATTCCTTTTTCTTCGTCCGTCATTCCAACAGGCAGCACTTGATTTATGTGCAAAATCCATTAAACATTTAACTAGATTCGATAGATTTTGTTTTAGTTTTATTACAAAATTTCATTGCGTTGTATATGAATTTGGCTTGAAATCTATAATTTCCTTTCAACGCTATACTCACTAATCATTGGCATCACTTAATGGCCCCCTTCCGTTTTCCGGTTATAATTTTTCCGAACATTTACAATCACTTCAATTCAAACTCAATATACTTTTTGGCAAGCACTCTTGCAATAATTTAGACTTCAACGCCAAATATCAGGCAAATAGAGGAAAAAAAATTAAATAAAAGAGGCATACAAAACACGCCTTCCAATTACAAATCTATTTTTATTTCATTTCATTTTTAGTTTTTTTTTTTTTTTTTTGTTAGACAAAGAACAAACATGCATAGAAAAGATAATCTGTTTAAACAACTTCCGTTTCGTGCGTTCGTTGCGACTGACTGCAAATGAAATGTTCTTCTCTCTTGTGATATATGGCTCCCCCAACCCCCCTTTCTTATTATTCAGTCTTGGCTTAAAGTGTACACAAACAAAAGAAAGCTAAAGGTAAAAGTTAAGGAAATTAAGGTTTTTAATAGAGTGAGAAATATATTTTAGATGATTATTGTTGCTAAGATGAATAAATGTTTCACGGCAAATGATGGAGTAAAAAAGGAAATGGGGTAAAACTTTAATGCCTTTTGTCTTGTAGCTTGAATAACGAAATAAAAAGGATTTAGTTGTTTGGACATAATTGTAGGCAATTTTATTTCAATGAAATAAAAGAATCAATTCTATAGATTTTAATTGAAATATGAAATCAAAACAAATCAATGCGCCTTGTTTGAAAATCAGTTTAAAATAGTAGCATAGCATTAGGAGGCTGTATTTAAAATTTTATTATTTTTTTTTATAAGAATTTCATTGTTATTTTTTTGGAATAAGTTTAACTCTTTATTTTGCCACATTCATTCATTCATAAAGTGTTAAACTCTCTGTTCCAGAAGAGCAAAAGTAGAAAATAAACGCCATCAGCTGTTTTCTTGTTTTTTATTTTTTCAGTATGTATGAACAGCTGTCAAAATGACACATGAAACAACATTTCTTTGGCGTAACTGATAAACTTGTATAATATTTTAAAGTTTTGTTTCTTTTTTGTTTTCTTCGGTTAAATGTTAACTAAATTTCAACTTCTTATTTATATAATTTTTTTTTTTTTTTGCTGAAACTTATTTACATTGTTTTGCTCAAAGACAAGTCATGTGAAACTCATATGGTCTGTTCGGAAAGTTTTGCTCAGTTAATTCTTTTTTTCTTTTTGTATTCTTTATGGCATTTATAAGAGAATTTACACTGTTGATAAAAGTATGTAGTATTTTTTTTTTTTTTAATTTAAAATTTTCATTTCTATCCAAAAAGTTGTTGTTGTTGTAAGTAAGTTTGAATGAAGTTTTTGATGAACAATGCATCAGATACTTATTTGAATGTTTACTCGTATGTATGCATGTACATGAGTTAAGAAAAATATTTTAAAGAAATATAAATATGAGTGTACATTTTAAGTGCAGAATAAGAAACAGAAGAAAAAAAAATGACTTCGCTGAAAGCAAAAATATATTTTTGAATATCAGTTCGTTAGATCCATTTTTCCAACAGCTACAATTTAAATGTTTTCCGAAAAATATTTTAAGGAAAAAGAAAAAAGTAAGTTTTTCAAATTCTCAGAGGGATTTTGTAACTTTTCAAATTAGACTTAAATTCGGCTGATCATTTAGGCTGATCAAGCCGTAAATGTATAATTCATTGAATATAATACAGGATTTCCCTTCTCATATAAGTATGCACATACGAGTGTATCTATATACATACTCGTACTTACATATAATTAGAATGATAAATAATATTAAAAAAAAAACAGACTGTTTAAAATATTTTACACTTTTCCATCCATCAGTGAACAAAAAGGGGGTTTGTACGAAAAAATACATAAAGTTATTATTAAGTTAATATACATATAACATTAACAAGCCTCAGTAGCACGATGGTTCGTGCGTTAAATTATAATCTAAAGATTTCATATTCAATACTGGGACACCTCATTTCTGAAAGGGTTATATATATATATATATATATATATCTTCATTTATTTGTATATATAATCCAATATCAGAGCCGATATTTTATTTTTGATGATTTTCAATCTGAAGCATCTTAAGAGGAATCCTAACATTTCAATCTCAAGTCTCAAAACCCAAGCCACTAGCTCTTCTAGTGTCTTCGGAAAAACGATTTCGCGAGCAGACAGACGGACAGACGGACATGGCTCATTCAACTTCCTTATCTATAAGGATCCAGTACATATATATACTATATGGCCCTCATATAAATATTGTGGAAATTACACACGTAGTGACAAACCTATAAATACCCTTACCATTTTTTGGTGAAGGGTATAAAAAAACCCATGCCTTTAAGTATGCAGCAAGAATATTTATAAATTTTGCTTAAGACTATGTATAAAACGACAACACTTAAATGAAAATATGAAGTA
This sequence comes from Lypha dubia, assembly GCA_947311025.1. Classification (NCBI taxonomy): domain Eukaryota; kingdom Metazoa; phylum Arthropoda; class Insecta; order Diptera; family Tachinidae; genus Lypha; species Lypha dubia. The sequence goes on along the minus strand of OX371262.1, from coordinate 1,788,912 downwards.
ATGCTTCAGATTTATAAATTCTTGAATTTATTATTGATTTTTCTAATTCTTCATTAGATATGCGAAAGTGAGACTAATAAGTTGCAGTATATGCGAGTACAAGACGAACGAACGAAACTTCATAGCTTTGAAGTATTTCAGTCGATTTAAAAACAGCAGTAGCGTATCGAAGGCGTAGTTTTCAAACTTTTAAGATGCTGTTTATACAAGACGAACGAGTGATTTGAGTCTCAATTGTGTATAATAAGCACTCAGTTCTTTAAGTGGTGTCCATACAAAATTTACACTCAAATCACTCGTTCGTCTTGTATAAACAGCATCTTAAAAGTTTGAAAACTACGCCTTCGATACGCTACTGCTGTTTTTAAATCGACTGAAATACTTCAAAGTTATGAAGCTTTGAATTAAATCTCTAATTTCCCTAGAGGAAAAAGAACCTGGCACAGGACACTTCACGTGACTGGTTCCCAGGGACTAGCAACCGGTTCGAGTTGTGGAACTTTATATAAGAGGGAGCGGTAACTTTAACATGGCGTTGTCATTAAAGGGGGTCAATTGACATAATTAAGATACCGGGTGATAGGTCCTAGACTTAAACTTGAGGTACTTGTGCTGTGGTGGTTTCCTAAGTACTAGTCTCAGTTATGGTTTCATAAAAACCGGTAATAGGATTATCCTACAGTAACCTGTCTAAAACTAGTCCTTACCCAGATAAATACTCTTAAGTCAGTCAGTATGTGCTCAGATTTATGATTTGGACTTCAGATCCTACGTCTGAATGACGTTTTTAAGACCTCCATAAGAAGTTGAATGCGCCACCTAACGTATACTTTAAGATCTAATGAAAAAGAGCTCTTAAAGAGCTCTGTTTTCTGAATTTTCAGAAATGAATACATAGACAGACAGACACACACAGTTCACGGCGCTTTATTTTCTTCTCGTGACCGTCAACTTTGGATTTACTACTATTTTTCTTATTTATATGTTATTTGAAATGCCTTTTGAATTACATGAGATTTGATCGAAGTTCCTTAGCCTCGCAAGTTTTCCTAGTCACCAGCCAGCCACTCAGCTATCATATCACTAGAGTCTATTCACTACTTGTAACTTGTATGCATACATGTTTACTATATGCCAACTGCACTAATTTATTTCCATTTGTAAATGTTTTCGTACTGATTGAGGATATGAACCAAGCACATTCGTACTAGCAGTCTGAACACTAGCCACTCAGCCACATCACTGCATATTGAATTAAATTATTATACTAATCTGATTTCAGGTAGAAGTAAGAAAAAAGAATACTTCAGAAGCTTATAAAAAACTGTTTAAAAAGTGCTCAACGAAAAACATTCAAGGAGACATCATGGAGAACTCTGAATTCTGTATTTTCTGAATTTAACCATGAAATTCTCAATTTCATTTGGAATTTTCCGAATTTGAACTTAAAATTCTCAATTTCATTTGGAATTTTCTGAATTTAAATATGAAATGCTCCATTTCATTTGGAATTTTCTGAATTTAAATTTGAAATTCTCAATTTCATTTGGAATTTTCTGAATTACATTGAAAAATGATGTAGATCAATAGACTAACGTCAGCGACGGTGGCACTAATTGATAAAAAATAATGAACAAGAAGTTTAGAGTAGGACTTAAACTTTCAGAAACGATCTTTTCTGGACAACCTGTTGCAATTCAAATTGATCTCCCACAAATGTTTCATGTTCTCTATTACTTTTAGTTTGAAATATATTTATGGTTGAATTTTAAAATTCTTCATTTTGATCCTAAATAATATGAATGTTTGATCGAACGTACTGATGATCATTTATTAATTTTTTAACTGGGCATATGAGTGTTATTTTAGTATTTACAATGTATACGCATGTGTGAAATATCTAAAGCCTTTGGAAATTCTCTCATTATCTCTCAAATATGTCTGAAAGTGAAGAAAAAATTATGATGTATTAATCACAATCAATCAATCACAAAATAGTTTTGTAAACAGTCTTTTTAAAATTTTCACATCACGTACTTTTTGTAAAGTCATTTTTGTGGTCTACTTTTAGGCTTGTTAATTGTTTTTCTATTAAAAAATAAAATAAACTCGACTGTTTTTAAACAATTTATTGCTTTAAATTTTTCACAAAATCAAGAAAAAATATTTAAAAAAATGTTTGCATTGCATTCGCTAAGCACACTTAAAGTTTAGCTTTCAAATATTGTAATTAAAAATTCATCTTACATATTTCGTATTCCATTTATGGACTATACGAAAAAATAAAAATATATATTCAGTATTTTTCTATTTCTATGGCTGTTTCGTAAAATTTCTAATGGCAAAAAGTCAATAAAAATTTACAAACTTTTCTAATATATAAAATTTTTTATATATAAATTTTTTGTTTTTGTTGTTACTCAAACACTTTTAATGAAAATAGTTTTTATGACTACAAATGCCAAGTGAGAAATCCCCGAAAAAAAAACAAACCAGCATTTTATAAAAATCAGCAAAAATGCAAAACACAAGGAATCAAAACGGTTAAGCACTTTAGCAAATATTGACAGGCATAATGGGTAAATAGCAACAACAGCGACAACAAAAAGAACTACATATATTTTTCATCCACCACTATGAGTGAGTGCGAGATGCATTTACATGCAAAAATACACATGGATACTGCAGCAAGTCTTCAGCAAAGTAGGTCGTTTCACCACTACATATTTACCAAAAAAACAAAAATAATATGTTTACATACATATGTAAGAAAATCTGTCTGTATGTATGTATGCATGTACGCTTTCGAGAGTTTATGTTCAAGTATGTAATCCTGTGTTTGTGTGTTTAGTATTTCTTTTTTTTTTTGTATTTCAAGTCAAAAGTGGTTTTTGTTGCTTTGAAAACAAAACAAGAAAACAAACAAAAAATCGGTTTGTAATTAGCTGCTGAATCATGTGTATATGTATGTACATACATAAATATGTATGTATGTATTTGTACTAAATATTAATACAGGATAACAAAATCTAATTTACTTTCCAAAAATATTATAAAAAAGTTTGACCAACTTTAAATGTTCTCCACATTTAATACTGACGAGGTTTATTGGCTTCTACCGAAAACAACGTTTGTTCTATTCAGCCAGTGTAGTTGAAATCTAAAGGGATTTTTAGACATTAAATTTTTCCATTGTTGCTCGAAATATATTAACAATGTCTATTTAATATTTCTCTGATTAATAACATTTACGAACTTTAGCCAGGAAAAATGTTAACAAATTTGAAATGTTCTCCTTTTTTCCACAATCTAAATTTTCACAATTCTCTTTATATTTTTTATTGCGTATTTTTATACTTTTTCGCAACTTTATATTAATAATTCATTTTCACTTAAAAAAGGAGTCTGTAGCAAGCAAATCTATAATTTTTGAAACTTTTTGTCTTCTTACCTTAAGGTCTGCTTAATTTGGAGTTTCTACACGCGGTCCTCCCCGGATATGCTGAACTAACAATTGTTTGATTTCTTATAAATTAATGAAAAGTAAATTTTACATTTTCAATGTCAACTTACAATCAAAGCAAATTTGTTTAAAATTTTAGCAACATAAAGCAAACAAAGCGAAAACAGTCTAAAAAAAATATTAGTGAAGTGAAAAATTAGTTTCGTTAGAAATCTGCTTTTAGTTTTAATTGAAGGTTTGTTAGGAAGGAGTTTGTTGTTCTTATCACGCCAGTATCTTTTCAAATCAGATGTATTTTCAAAAAAGGGTAAACGGTAATATATTCACGTTTTATGGAAAAAGCATCCTTATTTTAAAAAGGTCCTTTTGACAGAATACCTTAAAAAAACTAAATATGAAGAAAATAATGCTGAAGAACGCCAGTACTAAAAGATTACATTTTAAAAAGTCTCCTAAAAGGTACTTATTGAAAGCAGTATATTTTAGCATAAGTACTTTTGAAGAAAAGTACCTTTTATGAGTATACATTTGAAAAACACCTTTCAAAAAAGTATTCAAATAATACAGTCTGTTAAACAAAGTCCTTGTTGAAAAGTAGCTTTAAAAATTAATAATTTAAAAAAATGCCTTTTGAAAAATTCCATTTTTTTGAAAAATTGCTTTTTAAGAAAGTATCTTTTAAAAGAAGTTCTTTAAAAACTAACTTGTGAAATATTGTTCTTTGTCGAGTATCCTTTGAAGGAGAGCACATAAAAATGTGCCTTTTCAAATAAATAGTTTGTAAGAAAAGTACCTTCATAAAGCAACTTCTAAAAAAACTTTTTAGAAAAATATTTTTCAAAAAAGTAACTTTTGCAAAATTATGATTTAGAAAAAGTTTCTGTCAAAAAGAGTTTCTTTTAAAATGAGTACCTTTAAAAATCTAAATGCTAAAAAGAGACCTCTTAAAAATTTAAGAATTAGAAATATTTTAATGAAGTATATTTTAAAAAATCGTTTTTTGTAACAAAGTAACATTTAAGTGGAAAAGTTATTTAAAAAAATCTCGTTATAAAAACTTGGTGAGTTGCATTGAAGCTTAAGGAAGTTGATTTCTTGGACTTTTTTATTTTACTTTTTGTAAACGAACCACATACATACGCAATTTTCCAAAAAAAAAAACCTTGTAAGTACTGTTTCCCTTGCCTAAGAATTTCTCAAAATCCTTTTGCATATTTTTAGCCTGCCTTAAATGCTGTTTTCATATTAAAAGTCAACATTTCATTCACTTTCTACTGCAGTTTTTACGATTCGTTCGTTAATGGCCTTCTGCTGACAGCAACCAACCCCTGTCTTCATTTTTAAAATTCATTTCTTACTCCTTGCGGTACTTATTAAAAATTTTATATACTTTTTCCGCTACAAGTCTACTGCATGGGGAAGCACTGAAAACTCTGCCCCCTTTCTTTTTAAGATTTATTAACATTTTGAGTTATTGTAAGAAAATAAATTCCATTATTTGCGACTTTGTTGCCAAAAAAAAACAGAAAAAAATGAGAAAACAAAAGAAATGAAATGAAAATATCTTGTCTGATATGCAAACATAATAAAATTAATCTCTTAGGATTTCTGTTTCCAACATCAATTCAAAGTAAACGAACGGCATTGAAAATATATAAAATATGACATAAGCAAATTGAAGGATGTTTTGGAAATTTTTTAATTTCTTTGGCAAATATTTGTTGGACACTTAAATTATTACACATCAATACACGATTTTCAGTGGCAAATAAAACGATAAGAGAAAGAAATATATATATTAATATACATTAGGGCTTGATGATATTGCTATGAAAACAGTGGTCTACTTTAAGGCTTAAAAATAAAAAATCTTTGGAAAATATTAAAATTTTCATTGTGTTTAAATTTTATTATTTCTTTACTGCAGTTTAGGTGTTTAATTTGTGGCTTTTTAACTTTTCCTTAAAAAAATTCTTTTAAAAACTTTTCCTATTTGGGAACCAATATGTTTGCTGTTTTTGTTTTAATGTAAAAACAACAAAAAAAAAACAGAAGAAAACTTGTTGGTGTTTTGCGGCTGTTATTTTCAATATTTTATAAGTCAAGCAGAAAGAAGTGTATTTTATTTTTGCTATTCAATATTTATACAAACAAGTAAGTATTTGTTGCTCTATGCGTTAACACCTCTAGACGACGTTACACATGGTTTATGGATTGCTGCTGTTGTTGTAGTTTATTACTGAACGATACCTTAGAAAACACTTGTTAAAGGAAACGGAAGTGGCAAACTAAGGTTATATTTTCCTTAAACACTTGAAGACACAATCCAATATACCCAAACTCACTCACATACACGCACACACACACTCACACCCGTGCATACATACATTTGGCTAGAAAAGCAAAACTCTATCCTGTTGCTTTTTATTGGTAAAGAAGAAATGTATAGAAATTTATTTGTGTAATTGTTTTTGTTGTTGTGTTGTTTCTGTTATTTAACAAAACGCAAAAAAAATACTCTTTAAACGACAAGAAAATAATAATTATTATTGTTGTTGCTATTTTTGCGTTTAGGGTGTTAAAAGGTGTAAAACACATTAAAGCCGGCAAATTTTAAGGGAAAGGAGAATGTCATGTTTGTTTGTTTGTTTTTTAACATAAAAAAAAAAAAAGAAAACGGCTTCGACTACAAGACGATTTATTTCCCAGGCAACTTACAAAATCCTAGGCTCACACATACACCCACACTATTATTTCTATACTTATTTATTTATTAATATGAGTGGTGTGATGTGTGTGTATGTTTGAAAAGCATGTAAGAAATTTTATAGAAAATACCGCCAACATCAATGAAGGCAAAAATTAAACAATGCAAAAGATTAAGTGCAGATTTGGGACTTTATCTGCTTGTGCCATAAATTGGTATTTAAGGATACCCCACAATAACTACACCAACAACAACAGCAACAACAAACCAAACAAATGAAAATATTTGCCATAAAAAAGACACATACATACGAGTACACACTCTTACTCACTTTGATTGTTGTAAAAACTTCTCAATTATTTATAACTATCCCGCACACATTCCCAACATACACGAGCACATAGAAATGGAGATTATTTTTTTTTTAAATAAAAAGTAAAATAAAGAATAATAGTTGTTAAGGAATTAGTGTTTGCGCGTGTGTGTGTATGTATATGTTTATATAAGTGAGTTATTGTAGTTGTCATTGTCGTGGTTTAATGGTTGTGTTTAGTAGAGTATTTCCTATTTTTTTTTCTTTGCTTCTTCACATGAGTTTTAACGAAGATGGTTCGAAAAGACTTTACAAACAGGAAAGAAATTATTAATATATAAAAAACAAGGTGTTGTACAAAAATATAACGAAATTAGGACAACGGACTCTGGCAGAAGGTGCCAGGGAATATTGAAATTAGTAATTTGCCCGTAATTCGGTAAATACACGCCGTAGAGCAGTGAAAGTTGCCGCATTCGAAAGATCAGAAAATTTGGAATATAATAGAATTGATTTCATGAATGTGGACAAATCATGGAAGGAGTGAGTAATCGGGTCGGGAATATTGAAATTAGTAATTTGCCGTAGAGCAGTGAAAGTTGCCGCATTCGAAAGATCAGAAAATTTGGAATTTAATAGAATTGATTTCATGTATGTGGACAAATCGTGGAAGGAGTAATCGGTTCGGGAATATTGAAATTAGTAATTTGCCCGTAACTCGGTAAATAGACGCCGTAGTGCAATGAAAGTAGCAGCATTCGAAATATCAGAAAATTTGGAATATAATAGAATTGATTTCATGAATGTGGACAAATCTTGGAAGGAGTAATCGGGTCGGGAATATTGAAATTAGTAATTTGCCCGTAACTCGTAAATACACGCCGTAGAGCAGTGAAAGTTGCCGCATTCGAAAGATCAGAAAATTTGAAATATAATAGAATTGATTACATGAATGTGGAGTAATCGGTTCGGGAATATTGAAATTAGTAATTTGCCCGTAACTCGGTAAATAGACGCCGTAGAGCAATGAAAGTAGCAGCATTCGAATTTCATGAATGTGGACAAATCATGGAAGGAGTAGTCGGGTCGGGAATATTGAAATTAGTAATTTGCCGTAGAGCAGTGAAAGTTGCCGCATTCGAAAGATCAGAAAATTTGGAATTTAATAGAATTGATTTCATGTATGTGGACAAATCGTGGAAGGAGTAATCGGTTCGGGAATATTGAAATTAGTAATTTGCCCGTAACTCGGTAAATAGACGCCGTAGTGCAATGAAAGTAGCAGCATTCGAAATATCAGAAAATTTGGAATATAATAGAATTGATTTCATGTATGTGGACAAATCGTGGAAGGAGTAATCGGTTCGGGAATATTGAAATTAGTAATTTGCCCGTAACTCGGTAAATAGACGCCGTAGAGCAATGAAAGTAGCAGCATTCGAATTTCATGAATGTGGACAAATCATGGAAGGAGTAGTCGGGTCGGGAATATTGAAATTAGTAATTTGCCCGTAACTCGGTAAATACACGCCGTAGAGCAGTGAAAGTAGCAGCATTCGAATTTCATGAATGTGGACAAATCATGGAAGGAGTAGTCGGGTCGGGAATATTGAAATTAGTAATTTGCCCGTAACTCGGTAAATACACGCCGTAGAGCAGTGAAAGTTGCCGCATTCGAAAGATCAGAAAATTTGAAATATAATAGAATTGATTTCATGTATGTGGACAAATCGTGGAAGGAGTAATCGGTTCGGGAATATTGAAATTAGTAATTTGCCCGTAACTCGGTAAATAGACGCCGTAGAGCAATGAAAGTAGCAGCATTCGAATTTCATGAATGTGGACAAATCATGGAAGGAGTAGTCGGGTCGGGAATATTGAAATTAGTAATTTGCCCGTAACTCGGTAAATACACGCCGTAGAGCAGTGAAAGTTGCCGCATTCGAAAGATCAGAAAATTTGAAATATAATAGAATTGATTTCATGTATGTGGACAAATCGTGGAAGGAGTAATCGGGTCGGGAATATTGAAATTAGGAATTTGCCCGTAACTCGGTAAATACACGCCGTAGAGCAGTGAAAGTTGCAGCATTCGAAAGATCAGAAAATTTGGAATATAAACTAAACAAAAAGCAACTATCAGCGTTTAAATGATGCCAACTCAAAGTTATGACACTCTATAAAAAAATACCCAATACAGGGTATTGAATCGCTGAAATTTAATTTTATAATTTTTAGACACACTTTTCTTTCTTTTGAAAAATTTTCAAATTGTTGGTTTTCAAATTAAAGAAAATTCATGTGTAATTTTATTTTTTATTTACTATTTACTTCTCGGTTTATCCTCGTTATTGTGCATAGGATATGTAAGTGCTTATAGGTGTATTACAACATAAAGTAGCTTCAAATGCCACCAGTGTCTTTCCAATCTTGTAAAATCATCCATATGAAATTAGTTTTTCTTTGTTTTTTTTTTGTTTTTTTGTCTATTACTTTAATAGATATTTGTTTAATATTGTTGCTTGGAAAAAGTTTTTCATGTAATATTTTTTTTACTTTGCCTTCCTTCTTTTATTTTTTTGTCTTTGCTTGTACCTTATAAATTTTCCTGTTGTAAGTTTGCTGTTTTGTATTGCTTCAGCTTCAGTTTTAAGTTTTGTCTTTACCCACAATTACATGATGTTCTTGAGCAAAAATTTTCTTTGTATTTGTTTTGCTTTTTCTGAAAAGATATCAAAAGAAAAAAAACTTTATTTTCTTTCGATTTTGCTCTCTCTCTCTCTCTCTCTGATATAAACCAAGATTAATTGCAAATGTTGTTCGAACATATGTTTTCCTTATTTTTTTTTTATTTTTTTTTTTTTATTTTGGAGTGCTTGCAAAAAGTTTTCCTACCTTGTTGTAAGAAATTTGTAAATGAGCTCGGTAAATAAGGAAAATGTCAATTAAATAATGGTGGGTGTTGCTGATACAAGTCGAAATAAAGTTTTCAATAGAGATGGAGATAAAAACAATTGAAATGTATGTTTGTAATGCCACATGTGTAGTTTGTACAACTTGGAAAATTATGAAGATATTTTTTTTTTGTTGTTCTTAAAGAATTAAAATGAGAAAAATTTTAGATTAGGAAATGGAGTTAAAAGTAGGCTTAAGCCTTTTAGAGAAGAATTAATTGGTATTGTGTTGAGAACTTTATTGAAACTCGGAAGAAAACTAATATTTTGTAATAAAATTTTGGTATTCGTTTGTGACTTAATGAGTTTAAGAAGGCACTCAGGAAGGACTTTATTCTCTACAGAGTCCTCTGATTCAAAATGAAGATCACAGAGAATATAAAAAAGAAAACCGATTAAACTAAAAAGTATTTTTAAAATAATTGGAATAAATATGTAACTTGTGAAAAGTTCTCACATCGAAAAAAGATGTGAGAATATACTTCTCACCCAATCTTTTGTAGGATGACTCATATAATATTAGTAGGATTTGTCTATGAGCGGTCTTGCAATCCTATTAACAATATGATAATTTATATTTTTATTCTCACTCATCCTGTTTTTCACAGAATGAAAATAAAATTTTCGATGTGAGGAACTCTCACATTCGTTACAGAAACGAGGTACTGGTTTTACAAGATACTCAGCCTCAAAATATATTGAATTTTAAATTTTATTAACATACAACACGATCTTCATTAAGAGCACATGCGTTTGTGGTCGATTAGCCAGTGAACTACAGAATGCAAAATTCGTAATTCGTAGCGGAACCGTAAGTATGTGGAATAAACTCCTCGCAGAGGTCTTTCCAGTCGGCTTTATGAAGGGTAAAGCTCAAATCCTTCCCACTACCAACTTTCCTATGTGCTGCACAATACACTGCATAAGTAGCAGTCATCCCCTAAGTGCTGGTCCTAACAACAGAAAAAAAAGAAGCTAAACACAAAAATTCAATTAAAACCCATATAAAGGGTTTTCCAATAAGGACTTAGCAATTTTTTTTTTTTAATAAAATTCAAACCATTTGAAATATGTATTTCCAAAACTTTATGATCGACTTGAAATACAATCAAAAAATTTATGAATGGAACTCGACTTCGTTCATGTGGCCAGTTAGATGATCAGTGAAATAGTGCGTTCACAAATTAAATTCAAAGTTGTCAAGCACCTATCGGAAAACCCTTTACAAGACAGAACATAATAAGAGGATTTCTTTGACGAATGCCAGTCATAACTCTTCGTCTCAATATCACTATCACAATCTCTCTCCCTCTCTCTCTCTTGCTTTCTGTCTCTTCAGTACTCACATGTGTTTAGTTGGTGTGTCCCATATTTTTTAGTATTGTTGATTGAAATAATCCTTTGCAAAAAATTTGAAGAATAGTAAATTTTTACGTGCAACTAATTACAGATTGCAGTTTTTTGTATTTTAATGCCACTTTTATTGTTTAATGAGTTAATTGTCCTAAATATTATTATGACTTTTTTTTTTTGTATAATTCTTGCAAAATATTTGTCTCTATTGACTGAATCCTTATTCTTGAAAAGTTTAAGCAACATTTTAATTTCTCTTTTTTTTATCTCTCAAATATGGACTATAAATCTTATTAATGAATTTGTTGAGTGTTTGGCTTCATTATTAAAATGAATTATGTTGTAAGTTGCCCCCAGAATACATACGAATACAAACATTCTTTAAGTATTCCCTGTTGTTTTTTTGTTTTTTTTTTCATTATATCGTTAAGAATTAAAGTAAGAACAAACAAAAAATAACAAAGTTATTAATATGAAAGGATATATAAGGATATGATACATGTGTTTTGTTAGCATACACCTTATTAGAGCAAGTTTTATGTATATTATCTTGTTTTTATTGAGAATGTAAAATATTAAAAATAGCAAGAAAATTATTATGTCTGAGGTTATAGTTTTAATACATATAAAATAAAGACAGTAGCAGCAGAACGTAGCATAAGAGTTCGAAAAAGAATATGAATTATTTGCTAAATAACAGAGCAAAAGCTGGCCAGCTTTTTTTCATATAAAAAACCCTGAAGTACTTAGAAATTATGGTAGAAATATCAAAGAAAACAAGGACCAAATAAGTCACTATTTTATTCTATAGCAAATCGACTTTAACGTACGACTATAATTGGCGGTCAATAATTTTGTTTCTCTTTAGTAAAATTGTAGATTTTTTTTTTTTTTTTAATTAGGACCAGCACTCCGGGGATGACCCCTGCGTATGCAGTGCATTGTGCCGAAACTCAGTGAGAGGGATAGAGTAGAGAAGATAGACGTTGTAAATTTAGAAGGCTTAACTCTTTCACAACTCTGCTTTGCGCGTTATATTAATTTTTAAGGCAGTGTTGAGGTGCCTCCGGTGTTAAGTAGACGCATTAACTTTGTTAAGCTGTATTTGCAGGCATTTTATTAATTGTTTTACTTCGCCGATGTTTCTGCTAACCGACGAAGGAGGTCGATGTTGTGTACATTAGCTTGGATAGCATCAATCGCTGTCGGAACAGGTTTCAGTGACCAGTGCAATGCCTTCATCACTTAAATAGTCCGACAACAATTAATAGAATGTCTCAATAATGTACATTAGTGAAATTAATGATGTTGATTGACTTGCTCTGGCCAGAGTTTGAACCCAGGCCTCAAGTCATTATTTGCTTAGTAATCAACGCGCTAACCACTTCAGCCAACACCACCCTCAGATTTGAAATAACGAAAAAAATTTCCTTTGGTCTCCTTTTTTTTTTTGCTGTTTTTTTCCCTCCTTTTTGGTCTATAAAGACCACCTGTTCTTACAAATAGTTTTATTACCTTCCTCTACATTGAAAGTATTAATGGCTTTGTGTGCGATTATTACTACACATGGCTTTGAATTATAACTTACTTGATATTGACGGGAAATTACATTAGCCCAAAACATTCAGTCTCAATAATATAAAAGGTGTTTTTTATAGAGTGACACAAGTTTAAATCATAATAAAATAAGGAAATATATTTTTAATATCAATGAAACGGGCTTTATTGGAAAGAAAATTTTATGAAATTAATGCTTAAATTTGATTTCTGCCATGTAGCCACCACGGCTGGCACGTAGAAGGCGCAATCTGGAACATCAATATTCAACAACTTTTCGCAGTATTTGCGGTCGTATTTCGCCGATGTTGATTTCCAATTGTGTTCAATTGTTTGTGGTTTGTCGACGTAGACAAGTGACTTAACATAACCCCAAAGTAAATAATCAAATAGGGTTAAATCACACGATCTTGGTGGCCAATTAATTGGGCCATTACGTGAAGTTTCTTTAAGTAAATCAATTGTAGCGTCTGCTGCACAATGAATTTGGCGAATATAACAATTATTTTGATTAAAAATTTCAACAATTTGCACGCGTTGCTCTGGTGTAAGTCGATTCATGATACAATTTTAAAGCAAATTAAACAAAAAGCAACTATCAGATGTTAAATGGGTGCTCAAATAAAGCAGTAATGCCAATTGAAAGTTGTGACACTCTTTAAAAAACAACCCTTTACTAGAGATTTGATCGCGAATTTGTTTCCACTCACGATCGAAAATATTTAAATCGTACTTTATATATTTTATCACGTCCTCTAAGCATCATATTTACAAAGTACTTGCAGGTACGATGGTGTGATAAGCATCATTTTACTCCGATTTATTCATGCTCTTGAACAAGTAATTTTTTTCTCAAGATCGATCATATTTCTCATGATCGCATGGTGGTGTCAGTGTAAAAAAAATATTAGTCACGATTTTGAAAATGTCTTGGAAAATTTTAATTTTTATAAAGTTTATTTTTAAATTCATGCAATACACCATTTACCTTTGAACTTGAAAATTTACGATTTGCATCCTTTTAGCTTTAACGTCGTTGCCTTTTTTTATCTCTTGTAATAAACAACTTGCTTGCAAATAAGTAAAATTTCATTTCCTGTTTCCTTTTTTGATTACACATTTTATTATGTATCATTATTTCGCAACAGGCGCGTGTGTGTACTAGTGATGTTACGAATATCAATTTTTAGTATTCGCGAATACGAATACGAATACGAATATTTAAAACAGTATTCGCCGAATACGAATACGAATACGCATATTTCTTTTCAGGTTTATATTTCAAATTTAATTGGAAAAAATCCCTGCCTTTGCGTTAGTAACTATAAATGGAAAAAAAAATTTAGTGATTTAACATTATTATTGCATTAAGATGCCGAATTTGAAAACCTCTACAGAACATTTTTTAATTATTTTACTTACATACTTTCAGATTTCGTTTTTCTTACTCTGTTTGGGTTTTTAATTAATAATTCAGTGCTGTTTAGCGAACATATTTTTGCAGAAGGCGCATCCACCTGTGTCAGTGGAATTTCATACATAAAAAGTTTTAGTTTGATTCCTGTATCTTCCCGCCCTTATACATTTACATATAAACAGAATCAAAACATCTCACCGAGTTTCTTTAAATATCATGCATTTAAGTTATACGAGTATATTCCAATTTATTGCCGATAGATGATGTACTTTGTTCAATTCACTGCTGCGAAAGCATTTTTAATTTTATTAATACATTTGAAACAACTTAAATTATAATTATTTAAAACCTTCTTTAATATGTAATCAAAACAAATAAAAGCAACTGCGCTGTCAATTTGACCTATCATGCAAAAGTCTACCACACTACCATGGTATTTTATTATACCCATGGTCAAATAATAATAAGGTCTGCTTAATACTACAACAATAATACAATAATACAGTTCCAAGCGAGCGAATGTTTAGTGGTGCGGGGCTTATTTATACACCGCATCGTAATAGGCTTGATGGAGAAAAGGCTTCAAAACTTCTATTTTTGAAATTCAACATTCCTCTAATGAGGTTTGATTACTAATTTAACATGATATAAAACTTTAATTTTTGAATACTAGTTGCAAAATACATATATATTTTTGTTTGTTTTTTAAGAAGGTTATTACTTTGCGTGAAATACAATGGGTTTTTTTAATAAAAATTAATATATTTTTTTACATTTTGTGTACTTTTTTTAAACTTTTGTATGATTTTTTTTTTGGAAAATGTATGGGAAAATTATTCGAAAAATATTCGCTTGAATTTGGCGAATACGAATACGAATACGAATATCTTAAAACAGGCGAATAGTCGAATAGTCGAATACGAATACGAGTATTCGTAACATCACTAGTGTGTACCACAAATAAGATCATGTTTTATTTCTATTCAAGTATCAATTGAAATATTTTATCTTCTTTCAATTGTAATTTTCTTGCTTTATTTTTATTTTTCTCATCAGCTCAGCAAACAAAACAAAAAAGCTTTTATGATGATTATTTGATACGTACGCGTATGAAAGCAAAAAAAAAAAAATCTCCTTTTATATTTCCGACATAATCTTAAAGAAAGCATATGCATTATTGTTTTCTTCTACCTCGTATAGATATCGCCCGCTTCTTCAGCTGTTAGTAGTTGTGTGGTAGTTGTTAATCATATAAATCATTTTATTTTTCTTTGCTGTATTTGTTGTTGATTTATGTGATTGTTTCTTTATAAATGTTAAAGGAATACAAGAAACCCCACATACATATACACAAACACATACAATTGAACTTATTAAAATCTTTTAAAGGAGTTGTTACCGTTTATTTGCCATCTATAGAAATTGAGTTATATTGTTTCTTCAGAGAAAAAAAATGCGTATAAATCATTGGCATGATTAAGTGGCGCCTGAACAATTGCGAACATAAATAAAATGATAATTTAATAATGAAATATGTTGAGATTAATATCTAGTTTTTATTGAAGAAAAAAAGTATACTTATAGGATGTATAATTCTTATTAAAAGCTGCCTACTTTAAGGATGTCCTGTAAAAAAATTTTCCACTTTATATATTTTGCTTCTTTAAATATTTTTGTTGCTGCATCACAGTTTTTTTTTTATTAATTATTATAATATTTACCTCAAAATACTATTATGCCGATATCAATTTTAAATTATCTTCAATGGCATGACATCATGACTCCACAATAGTTATTGCCATTGCTGCTGCCATTTATTTAGCTGGTTAATATGAGTAGCGAGAAACTAATGGATGACAATGGTAGTTATGTTACCATTTACCTAAACTAATTATAATCATAATGAGAAAAGATGATAATACATAAACACCAAGAAGAAGAAACTAGAAAGAAAATATGTACCCAATGTTACGCAAAAATGGGTTAAGAAAAATAAATTAATATATTGTGAAATTAACCCGTGAAAGATCTAAGCACAAGATAGAACAGTACAGGAAAAATAGAATTGATTCTGAGACTTGGCTCAAAGAGGAACACCATACTACACACCTTAGGCGGCAACATAGATTTAAAACTGATTTTTGTTCTAAATTGTAAATTTTGTTGAACAAAAAATCTGACAGCTGATGAAATTCCTAACTAAATTTTATCTTCAATTTTGGTTAGAAGAGCTAAGTCGACAAAATAACTTCAATGTTACATTTTCCGTTCAAGTGTCTTTAAGGCCGCTGTACTAGAATTTTATGAGAAATATTTTTGTAGAACTTTTCGTGTGACACGTTCAATTTCTTGTGGTCCTTCCCAACAGGATCAATCATGATAGTTTTTCTATTTATTTTGTTCTACACGCTGATATGTAGAAATTTATGCGAATGGTATCTAAAGGGTTAATTTTGTTATCATAATGGTTTATATTAGTTTATTAAATATGCTTTAATGACATTTATTTATGTTACAATTAATTAGATAACATGTGAGCTCATTTTTACACACCCTCACATGAACACATATGCACACTCAGAAGACCACTTCCGCTCTCTTTTATATGCATAACAAATATTAGATATTGCGTATATGAGTGGTAGTAAGAAAAATCGTAGCATACTTTAAAGTGTAAAACTAGACTTGTTTTATTATGCAAACAAGCACTTACTTAAAAATGCATAAGTTTAGTGTGTTTTTTTCTTTCATTTTTTTTTTGTTAACGTGTTAAAGTAATTATAAATAATATTATCACAAGGGACTTGACATTTTTGAAGCCTTTTAAAGATTCAATACCTGCATGAATATTCTTTAATTTCTCTTAAAAAATTTATAATTGGGATAAACCAATTTATTTTTATTGCTTTTGTTGGATAATAAATGTTTAATGTTTTTTGTTGGTTATTGCAGTAAATCAAATATTTACAATTATTGTAGTATGTTTTTATGGCACACATTTTTGTGGATCTCTCTCTCTCTCTCTCTGTGTTTTTTTTTTTTTTTTTCAAAGTAATGATTTTTTTTTTATTCTGCTTTTCAAAAAACATTCAAATAAATTTTAATGTTCAATTGTTGTTTGCTGATGATGGAGTTTTTAACTTAAAAATATAAATTGTAAATACATACATATGTATGCGAGTGCACATGTGTGTGTGTGTGTTTGTAGTGCATGTAACCAAGGTGAAAATTATATGTATTTTATCGTAGCATATTTTTCAGCGCAATGATGGGCTTTATAGTAAATATGTATGTGTGATAGGGAGAGTGAGAGAGAGAGAGTTTAGGCACAAAGTTGTGGGTAAGTGTGTGCTCAGAAGTTTCTTATTTCCATTAAGTATTATTATACGTTGCACTCAAGCAAACAACATTAAAATTTTATTTTAATGTCATCGAGCGCTGATTTACTACGCTTTTTCTATATCTTATAGGTAAAATTTTGTAAAGGAAGCTGGGGTAAAGCAGACCATTTGCCTGGCTGGAAAATATGAATACCAAAGATGATACTTCTTTAGCAGACAAAGATGTTTTTTTTTTTTTTTCATTCGTACACTGCAAAGTTTTACAAAATCTTAACAAATCGAAAGTATTCAAGAGAAATTTATAAGATTTCAAACGTAACTCCTTGATTACATATAAAAAAGAACTAAATTAACAGTTGTCGAAAAAAAAAATACTAAATCGTATAGAAAAGGTTTAGGATTTTTGGTTTTTTCAAAAACTTAAAATTATTTTTATGCGTGTAAATATTTTGAAACTTCTTTCTGCAAATACAAAATTTACTATGGATTCTTTGTACATATTCCAACAAACATAATTTTAATAATATTTTATTGCTTCGTTCGTTCGTTCGTTTTTTTTTGTACTTCTTTATTCGTTATCATTCTCCAATGCCAATGTAAGAACGAAAGTTGGGTAATAATAATAATAACAACAACAACCTAAAAAGTGAACAAAATTTATACTTTATTTCCAAACTTAAACATCATATTCAAAACGATGCAAATAATAAAATATTTCTTTTGCATGCCACTCAGTAACTACCTGCCTGCCTGCTGGCTGGTTGGGGAAGAAAATACATATTTTGCTGTGCTAAGCAATAACAATTTTAAAACGCTAAATTAGTCACAAAAACAGACAAATAGACAACAAAATATATGTATATATTACAACAACAACAGCAACAGCCGTAATAATGTTGCAAAAGAAGAAGTATTTATAAGAAGAAAAAAAAGAAACGAATGTCTGACAAATAATTGAAGTTTTTAAGTGAAGTGTGTCTATGATGTGGCAATAATGAAATGGTTGGTAATAACCATCATTAATTACTAACAATTACTTATTCTTATGGTTGATACCATGGTGTTCTGTTACAATTTCTATAAAAAGAAAAATAAACGGAAGTAATTTTTATTGATTTCAATTTAAGTTGGTTTTTCTTATTGGTGTTCCGCAGACGAGTCTAATTATGCTGGCATAACATGAGAGGTTTTAGGCGAGAGGGGTGAAGAGAGCGGTTTTTCGTTGGACCAATTTTTCAACCAGCCTCATACCCGCACAAGCAGCACAAAACTAATACATACACAAGACAAACATCAAATGAATACAAAAAACACTAACACACACAAAGCTAAGTACACGTATACATTTTATGCCAGATGAATTAGTCTCATGTGTAAAAAAAAGAACAAAAATTGTGCGGCTTAAAAATTCATCTCGTGTGCGGAACCCCATTGAGAATGAAAATCTATTGCAAATTCAATGTACTGCCGTATTTTTAGTTTTGTTTTTGTTAGTTTTGTGCTACCAGATGTACAGATTTATGCTGTTTATATAGGGTGTTTTTTATAGAGTGACACAAGTTTAAATCCTAATAAAAAGAGGAAATATGTTTTTAATATCAATGAAACGGGCTGGGCTTTATTGGAAAGAAAATTTTATGAAATTAATTTTTAAATATGATATCTGCCATGTGACCGCCACGGCTGGCGCGTAGAAGGCGCAATCTAGAACACCAATTTTCAACATCTTTTCGCAGCATTTGCGGCCGTATTTTGCCGATAACTCTTCGAATGTTGATTTCCAGGTGTTCAATTGTTTGTGGTTTATACACGTAACCCCAACAAAAATAATCTAAAGGTGTCAAATCACACGATCTTGGTGGCCAATTAATTGAGCCATTACGTGAAATTATTTTTTCATCGAAAGTTTCTTTGAGTAAATCATTTGTAGCGCCCGCTGCACGATAAGTTTGACGAATAGAACAATTATTTTGATTAAAAATCTCAACAATTTGCACGCGTTCATAATGAAATTTTAAAGCAAACCAAACAAAAAGCAACTATCACCTGTTAAATGGGTGCTCAAATAAAGAAGTGATGCCAACTCAAAGTTGTGACACTTTATAAAAAACGCGCTGTATAAAAAAAGTAATAAATTAAGATTTTAGGCTTAACTCCTTTCTTCATTTAATTTAATTATAAAAACTTTTCTTTTTGTTTCAGAAAAATTTTCGTGCGCATCATACAATGTTTCCTTAACATAAACTGGTAAGTTAATTCCACTAATTATTTAAAAATATTCACAGGGCAAATGACCTTTGACAGCAGCCCCGCCAGACTAACGAAAAATTCCTTTGTCTTGCAGGAAATTTCCCTTTTTCGGTGCAAGCAATTTCGTTTTTGCAAAATATATGCTTCTATATTAACATGATTTTTTTTAATTTTATTGATTTAAAATTCATTACAAAGGATTTTGTATTTCACTCCACATTCTCTTTTTAGAGGATGCAGTGATCTGCAATGACTGTAAAAATTAAGACTGTAGCTGATCATGTGTACTCGTAAGTTTTTGTCGAGCAAACGTGTTGATGCACCGGCAAGTCATGATTGTAAATGTAACAGCTGATATCCACAAAATAGTGGTAACCCTGATTGCTAACAGTAAATAGCGCTGCCACATGCTTAAAATTTTATCATCTCATCTGGTATTTGCGGGACATTTCTGTTTGTCAAAATTTTACTGTAAATATTAATTAGTTTTAATCTTTGGAAACGTTTTGGTTTGTTTTTATATTTTTAAGCTTTTTCGTGCTATTTTTTCTCCGTCATCCTTGCTGTGCAACTGTTATCATTATGATTTATTGCTTATTATGATAACCAACAACATTTCATGCTTTTCAAACATAATGATAAATACCAATTTTCCGATTACTTCTTTATTTTTCGCGTAATTTCTGCACCCCTAACATTTTTATTATTATTTTTGTGAGAATAAAAAACAAGAAAACTTCCTTCTTTCAATTTTTTTTTTTTAATTATCAAATGCTTTAATGATAATTTTTTAATGACAATCATGTTTATTTATGGCCAAACTTCCGTTGTAATTTTTTCCTCACAGACTTCTTCAACTTTCAGCTGGTTGTTGTAATTTATGGCAAACAGTACCAAAAGTCTATAATAATTTTAATAAAGTATCGGTTATAATGGTTTTTTTTTTTCTTCTTTTTTTTAATTTTGTTTTATTAATTAAAAAAAAAAATCTTAAAAGAAACCTTTAATGTTAGGAATTTTTTTATATTCATTGTTGTAGTTGTTGTTTTTGCTATAAATCTTAAAATAACACACTTGAGTGCTTGTTAAAACAATTAAAGGGAAGTTGGGAGTAAAATTTTTAAAACATTTTTCAATTACAAACAAATATTTGTTTCCCTTAACCATTCATTAAGCGAATACGAATGACAACAGACACATACGAGAGTACACACATACTGGTGGCATAAACTCCTTGTTGGATTTATGTATGTATGTGTGTATATTTGTGCAGTTTTGCTATTATTTACCATACTTTCTTCAAAGATATTTTACATATTTAAAGCCTTTTGCAATTTGTTTTATTTTTTCTTGGATGTGTTAAGAAAATTAAAAGTATTTCTTGATTTATGGTTAATGATGATTAAAAAAAATGTTAAGCATCACCTTTCTTATGTCTTTCTTTAGCATATAATTTTTGTTCTGCATTTAAACTCCAACCTCTAACCCCGGTTAAGCCCCGTGTGTATTTTCCGCATATAAACACACATATGGAAACTTTGTGAGAATATTCATATGCTGTTTAATACCTTTTAACATGTACAACGAATATGTCAAGTAATTTTTTCTAATAATAAAAATTGTTTTCAAACATGTTGTTTCAGATGATCTTTAAGACAAGAAATAAAAAAAATTATGAAAACGAAGGAATTATTTATATTATTTTTGGTATTTAGGGAATTTGTTTTGTTTTTGCTTAGTACACTTAAGAAAATACCTGAAGGTTGAGTGAACTTTATTCAAAAAGCATTAAGTATTTCTATTAATTTAATAATATTTTTTTAAAAAGTTTCTTTATATCAAAAATATTTTTGAAACATATTAAAACTCATGCGAACAAATATAAAAGATGCCACCACTTTTTGAAAATTCTTAACTAAAAAGAAGAAGAATACATACAGTTATTTTGTTTACATTTAGGTTAAAAGAGTTGCCAAACTTTTTCAAAAGAAATCCTGTTCTTTTTTGACAGATTATTTTGTCATTAAGAAGTTGTTAGGATAAAAGTCACTAGTCCACTTTGCGAATGGGAGCTACAAAAAATTAGTGAACACCTTCACTTGTACAAAAAGTAAGGGAGGTGCTGACGTATTCATACAATTAACACAAAGCCTTAGTATTTCCTAAAATACATTTTAAGCTGGAGTAGTCAACTCATATACAATCTCGCTTACTTTGTGAGCAGTTAGACCACGTCTTGATCACTTCTTCGCCCACTTTGCAAGCTCCCATAAAGAGATTTACAGTGGTATGCAGTGTTCGCCGCTGCAAGTAATTTAATTATTCTCATACGATGATAATTTTTTTTTTCATTATTATATGAAGGATTTCTTTCGATCTTTTTGAATTTGTATTATTTTATTTTTACTTTCTCCCCATACCCGAAATTTTTAAATTATTTGAAAAGTGCTCTTTTTCGCATTCACACTACAGATGAATGATGACACTTATCGTTCGCGCTTCAACACCTTTTTTAATTGCATCGCACATTGTCTTTCCAAATTTCTGTTCTTTTTTTATTGCTCAAATAAATAATTATTAAATATTATTTATAGAAATTTATCATATTTTTATGTGTTCCTGCTCATTTAATTGCTACCTCAAAATGTTTTAATGGGCTGCCTGACGCAACGCCGCACAACAATGGCCAACATATCATTATAATCATCCCAAGTACCCATACATTTATCCATACGTGCATTACAATCCATTGATTCTTAATAATCAACTCATGGTTGTAAAAAAATAAATAAATTTATAGAAAATTTATACGAGTAATAAATGAAAATCAACAGCAACAAACAGTAACACTTAATTAAAACACTCTGCTATTCACTCCCGAATCTACAGCCGCCCTTCCCCCTCCTCCTGCTGTTCTACATAATCTACGATTACAAACTGTGACAAACAGCAACACGACCACCATTATCTACTTTCAGCCCACATACGAGCACACATATCCGCCTCACACATACGAGTATGAATAACGGTGACACAAACATTGTCATTTTCACTTGTGGTTGCCAGAGGTAGGAGTTAGCAAGGCGGCTGCATTTTCTGTTGTTTATTTTTTCTCATACAGTGAGTGGTTGCCACATCTCTCATAATATTGATTGCACTTTTTGCATTTAACCCTTTTTTCAGTCTGCATTTGAAAGAGTTGCAGTTGGGGCGATGTTTTATTTAAACATGCCTGCCTGCCTGCCTGCTTGCCTATCTGTCTGTCTGTCTTTGGTGTGATGTCATATCAATGTAATCGTAATTGTAATTGAAAAATCATTTGCAATATGCATAATTATCTTTATAGCTACAATACAATAATAATCTGATGCAAATTTTGTTTAAACCTTCAAATCCCTGTGTATGAACTTGCGACCAAAAAAAAAAAGAAAAAAAACACATTAACAATCTATAAAATGTTGCTGTATAGAGAGGGCAATAATTTGTGTGATTGAATATGAGGGAAATTATTGGGGGGTGGGGATTTTTTTCTGTAACAGGAATTCACACTTTTGTGAAGTTTCAACAACGCCCGGTGATGATGACACGTTAACACCAAAAAAATATCAACAGCAGTAATAAATTTTAATTGATTTGTTTTTTATTTTCTTATACTTATTCGTATTTGTCTTGATTTTGCACAGAGAAGGGTCGTAATATTCGATATTGAATTTTATTTGCAGAAAAATATTAAAGAACGATTCCGAATGGAATTTAATTTTGCACTAAAATTTTCATAAATTAAACATTTTTGTTTCCTTGTTCCCAAATCTAATTATCCGAAATTGTTACTACAGCACTAAATCCAGCAACCGGAGTCATGAAATCCTTTAAGAGAAACACTAAAAGATAATCGCCTCGGCGAATATCATCAGGCATGAAATCCACACTCAGTTCATAATCATCAATAGTATATTCATTCTGAAAAGGAAAAAAATTTAGTGGTTCAAATCAAATGTCCTCTGTTGAAGGATAAGACAGACCTTCAGTATTGGACAGGTGTCAGGTGGAGGAAAATTAGATTTCTCCACTAAACCCGGATAAAGATCTTTATCTTTGGCGACAAATTTACAAATCTCTTTTTCAATGTTGTATACTAAAGGTCCTTTGGTTTTTTTATCCTTATTGTAGGGAAATACTTGTATATTGATCTAATTAAATAACAAAACCAAAAAAAAAAGAACGAAAATTAATAAATCCTTAATAGATTTTTTTATATGTACATATTTCTCTCACCTTTTGCTCATTTGCCAAATTTCGATTTAATTGAAAAGTGCCAGCCACTACAAACAGATTGCGTGATTTTCTCTTTAAGCCCAACGTATCCCAGTTTACATATTTTGTATCATATCCAGTATTGATTTCAAAATTCTCAATTTCAACATTGTAAGGACTATCCGCCTTGCATTGTATTACGTGGCCACATAAAACAATGAAAAATAAAACCAGCAGCATTTCACGTTTAAAGATTTACTTTTGTTTTTTCTAGATTTTCTAGATTTTTATTTGATTTATATAGAAAAATATTGTTATTGAAATTATTTTCCATGTTACTCCAGCTGGTAATTGGCATGCAATATTCATGTTCTTGTTAGTACTCGTAATAATAATTCATTTATTTTTTTGTGTTGTTGTCGTATTGATAAAAATTCTATATTAACACTTGTTAATTTGGGTAATTGTTTGTTCTATTTAAATAGATTTTATTAGATAATAAAACAAACAAGCATTGATTGAATGGGGATATTTATTTATTTTTGAGTTTAGTATTTGTTATATGAAAAGTTTGTTTCTTTTTTCTAAGAATTTTTTAAAATTTTGTAGCACATTTTTGCGATGAATCGTTATAAAACGATTTGTAATCCTGAAGTTTAAAGTATACCAGTATGACTTGTTTGGTTGTTTTGTATAAATCGAACAACTTTATTTATTTATATTGGGCGAATTTTCTTAGAAAGAAGCCATAGTGGGTGGCAACGTGGTTTTACTTACTAATCCGGTTTTGACTTCATATGTAGAGGGAGTTTAAACGTAGTACTGATACTCGACCCGTGCTAGTGGGTGGATGGACTTCGGAATACCAATAAAAAGCCTCTGTGTGCTGTTGCCAAACAACAGATGAAAGAGATTAAATAGCTCGAACACTTAAGCAAGGTGTTTACACATGGTAGGTGGTCCATGCATGCGAAGTTGCCACCTTATGTACCCCTTGAGATCACACTTTTGTGCCCTCGGTCTAACTAGTGGGTGGTGGTGAACACATAAATCCACACGGTGTTAAGAGCACTGCGGGTTTAAACAGAAAGACTGGTTCCCACATTCATTTGTAACTCATTTGTCCTGGAGTTTGGCGCCCCGGTGGCGCGGTTATGCATCTTCTGAGTATATTGGGTGCTGTACTTTCTGGGGAAGATGATAATTGGGTTCTGGCACACATATAGATCGGCGAAAATTCTAAGACAGCGCAAGATCTCGTTACACAGACGTGTTTTCTTTTTTTAACAAAGTTTAAAAAAGAAGCAGGTTATCTATCAAGTCGTATTTATCTGATTTTTAAAATTTTGTAAACTTTTTTTTTTAATCAAAGAAATTTTAATTTGTCAGGCTGCTTAAGTTCGTTTTCTTTAAATTAATTTTTTTTTATATATTAAATTATTATTTTTATTAGAAAGAAAAATCTAGAAGCTCGTAATAATTGAACAGACAAATAAAAATTAGACTGCGCGGAGGGTTGAACTGACATAATGATGTTTCCAGACAAACCACAGTCTCATTTTTAGAGTTGTTTACCACTTAGACCTCACTGCCAGCACGGCAGCTGCAATGGAAGTTGGCCCAATTTTGTAATATTTATGTTCAATTGGTTTTTTACGCTGAAGTCGGTTATTTCTCTATCAGAATTATTTTTTTGCCAGTTCTCTGCTTAAGTGATAAATTAAAATAAATAAGTGGTGCGTCTTACATTTCTTGCACTTAAAACGATCGACGATTGTTTAAAAGAAATAAAACAAATGGCTTTAAAGGGACAATCATTTTCATAAATGAACTGTACTCTTAATTTTATTTATCATGATATTTTTTGTGTATTTAAATTTAAAATTTATTTTAAACAATTTTCTTGCCACTTGATATCTGAACACTGCTACTGTGCAGACAGCAACAGCAATAATCGACTTAAATGAACCAGAAAATCATTTTTAAATAAATATTTTATCAAAAAGAGAAATACTCGTACACAGAAATAAGAAGAACCCAACTGGGAATTGGATGGCGAAGGCAACAAAAAACTTCTACATTTAAAGCGGACAGGTACTGCTTATAGTCGTTTTTATTTTCCTTCGAGTCTTTTTGTCTCATGTACTCGATTAAAATTTTTGGAAAATGCTCTCATTTTCTGTTCATAAAAGTTCTTTTTGTCGGTGGAAAACGATACCTTCCTTTAAAAAAAGTCTTTTTTTACCCACTTTTCAGATCAGTTTTGATCATGAATCAGATTATAATTAAATTTTCAATAAATCAATTTTTATATGCGACGAAAAATAATTATAATCGAGACTATTTGTCTAACGCGAAAACGATTAATCTCTTTTTGTTCATGAAAAGTAATCGAAGAAGACTCAAAACGTATTCATATTTTTATATTTTAAGTTGAATAATTGCAAAAATTAAAATTTCGTATTCATCTAGAATATCTGTTCCAAGTGGAACCATTTTTTCCAAATGAAATATGAAAATCATGGATTTTTCTAACCTCAATTCTACAAGAATGAAAAAAAAAACAAATTTGTATCTTTAATCACGAGTTTCACGATATTCGATCACGAAATTATAGTTTTTTATAGGGCCGCCCCACCCTAGATTTTTTAACAACACTAACATTGTTGTTAGTTCCATGGAGTCTTCTTGCTTCGCTCACCCAAGTGAGCTGCATAATACATACATGTATTAAATTTCCTACTAGCCATCTTAATTGGTTGAATAATTTATTTTTTTCCTTTTTATATAAAAAATCAACATTTACCAAACAGTTTTTCTCTTTTGTTGTTATTACAGAATACCAGTAAAAGCATTTTTTTTATTTCATAAATGTTTTTATAACATAAAAGGCAACAACAAAAACAACAATTTACAATAATAATAATAATGAAAAGTCTATATTTGTGTTGTTGCTTTTATTTATTTATTTTTTTTTTTTGTAATTTTTTTCCACCAATTTTTAAATGAACCCTTTCATATGAAATTATGGATAAAAAAAAGAACAAGTGTGTATGTATGAACGAATGTGTGTATGTATGTATGTAATATGCATTTGTGTGTGTGTGTGTTGTTTTTTATATGGAAAACAAGCATAAATATATTTAAATAAAATGACCACTTGACTTTTAGACCATTCACCAGATATTATGTGTTTTTTGTTGTTGTTTTTTGTTTTAATGCCAATTTGTATATTTATTCAGGCTCAATTTCACCATATTCGGACACTTTTATTTCCCGTTGTTTTCTTTTTATATTTTATTAATTTTTGTTGGTACTTCTTCGTGTTCTTTGTTGTTGTAGAGTGGCGTATGAAAATCAAAATGGGGTGTGTGAAAGTGGTGTGGCGAAAGGGTGCCTTCAGTTGGGAAATAAAACAATTTTTTTCCTTGTTTTAACAAGCAAATGAGGAAATTGTTGTTTTTGTTGTTTTAACGGTATTAAAAAAATTCTGAATGATTTTTATAATGAAAAATCTGCAGCAGAGAAGATGATGATTGTCTGTCTAGTGGATTGTTTTTTTTTTAAATTTATTTATACAAAATACATATTTTATTATACGTTTATATTTTTATTTTGGGTGAAATCATTTATTACATGAAAAAAAAAATATATTGTTGAGTTCATGGTTTATTGTTAATATTAAAAAAAAAACTGCAGTTATATGACGGAAAGTAAGTTGCTAAAATGTTTTTTTTTTGTGCTATTTTATCCAGAAGTTAAACTGCCTGCATGTACATAAAACGAGACATAATCGTTGAGGTTATACGAGTATATAATGGTTAACAATAGATAATAAATATTTATTTTTAAATATTTAAAACAATTAAAAGCAATTATTTACTTAATGGCCAAACAGGCCAAACAACTACAGACAGTGAGTGATGGATGATTCCTTAGTACGTCAAAGTACTTCAAAATTCTGCAAAAGCTTAGTACCGTTAATTCTTAAAATTTTGATCAGGAAGTATAAACTTGCATTTAAAACCCTTTGGGTCCGCTAAAAGCAAATAAGCCACTGAACAGTCTCTTTTATGTAGTAGATATACATATTCCTCGTCGCTTAAATTCATAGAAAATTATTCAAAATTCATGTACCAATTAGGCTGATCTATAGACATTCTATAAAAACTTCATCGCGACTAGATAAAATTAATTTAATAAATTTTCCTTAAGTTTATTTTAAAGTTTTTCTTTTAATAAAGATTAGCCAGCCCACTCCTATAAGATGCGTTCTTTACTTTTCTTCCAGAATTATTTCTAAAATTTGTTCGTTTATAAAACAAAAAGTTTTTCATCTAATAGCCCTTTTCTAGCCACTTATATATTGTAATTTAATGTTTAACGTTGTTGTTTTTGTTTTGTTAGCAATAAATTCATCGAACCATCAACTGCAGTTACACTATTATGCTTCACCCAAACTCCTAAAAAAGTAAAACTCGTAGAAGATTGTACACTTAACATCCTTATAGACTTGAATTTATTGTGTGAAGAACTCAATAACTTCCGGCATTTGTGTTAAATAACTAAATAAGAAGATGGTTTTTTGTTGTATTTTTGTTCTTAAGATATTTCGTTGTACTGCACACAAATTGTACAACTCAAAAGTAGTTGGTGGGTTGTTGAGCAGAAAAACAAAATCAAGAACAAAATACAAAAAAGTTGGAGGACATAATTTTAAGATGTACAAAGAAGTTTGTATAGAAGTTTAAGGTAATAATTAACAAAGAAAAATGTACATATACACAAACAAGCAAAAATGAAAGACTAATTCAAGCTTTAGTACAAAATGCAAAAATACTAAAGAAAATAAATTAAAGTTTTTAAATTTATTTAATTACTTTTTGAAATATTTATTAAAACTTGCTTTGCTCCCCAATGAAACAGAAAATAAAAAAAATAAACGTTACTTTTAAATTTTATTTTCCCTTGTTAGCGCCATCTTTGTGTCAAAATATTTCCCTTTTGTATATAAACAGCTGTTGCTAACACAAACTACCCTTAAAGCAACTGTGTGTGTAAATAAATTTGCCGGCTAAAACAACGAAAAATTCTGCTAAAGCAAACAATTTAACTAAAAAAGTGTGTTTTTGTTAATAAAACTGTTTTTTATTGTTGAAAATAACTCAACATATTTATAAAAAGACTTTAGTGTTGTGTGCGTGTGAATTAAAAGTGTTTATTTTCTGTAAAAGACATACCAAAATGGCTTCCACTGACTGTTTGCAGTTAAATAAAACCAGCATGTTTGCCAAAATACGTGCTGGCTTGCCTGTGGAACGTTTGCATACTCAGAATCTATTGGAATGCAAAGATGATTTGTTGTATTGTTGGGACTCTAAGGAGAATTGTTTGCTGGCTTTGAATTGGCGAGCTGCTTTAGCCAAGGGTTTTGATGAAGTTCAATATCAGGTAAGTGCCATAGATCTCGGCGGCTACTTGCTAAAAAAAAACTAGCTTTAAAATGGCTTCTATCCAAATGGAAAGGCATTTGAACGGTTAATGGTAAAATTTAAAGTGATTATTAGTTAAACAAAACATAAATGCCACATTTCCACAAGTCGTGTTAAAAGTGCCCACAAATAGACGTACATACTTAAAATTCATTGTTAACAAATCGTATATCAAAGTAAAAAAACAAAACTTGGCCACTGGCAGAAAGAAGTACGGTTCACATAATATATCGTCGGTCACAGATTGACAACTCTTAACATGTTTTTTTGTACTTTTCAGGAGACAAAAAAAAAAACGTTATTACTCCGTTACTAAACCGTGTTGGAAGTAAATAAAAAAACCAAAATTAGTAGGAGATATTTATTATTATTTTTAAAAATATAAATGAAACGTACTAACATGCAGAAGGACAAACACAATCTTTGGGAATCAAAAACCTGATTCGATTTTTTTGCGAGTTAAGAGTTGTCAACCTGTGACCGACGATATATTATATCGTATTTATTTTTATATATCAACAAAATAGTAAACGAAGAGTATATAATAATAATTGTAATCACAGTGGGTTCAGAATAAAATAAATTTATCAGTAGGTATCAGCTAATTGCAGAAACTCTGACCAGAGAATCAACAAGTAGGTAAGTCTATTATTAATAATGAAGTAACGATTAGAGCAGAAATCACCTGATTTTATAAAAGAAAAATAATCTTATAATATAGCGCTTTTAACTTATTGTTAGTATATGATCCGAGAGAACACCTACAAGGAATACTTCTTTTCTCCTAAAATTTATCAAATAAAACATTAACATTGTTAATAACTGAAAATACTAACCATAAACCTTAAAAAATCGATTATAAATAAGACAGTGAACCCTTTAAGGACATATAGGAAAAATTTGTTGCCCACATCTTCTAAAAAAATTTATTTCTTTACATATTAGGTTCTCAAAAATGGCCATAAGACGAAAACCATATAAGTGAATTGGTAAAATAGGCAAAACTGCTAGATTTTGCAACAAAATTATTCAAAACTAGCTTTTACTCCGCTACACGCTAATAAAAAAAAAAAACAAAAAGTTCTAAAAGTACCAGAAGTACCAGCTTTTCCTCATATTAACACTGTATATTATTGTTAAAAAGAATGTAGAAAAAATAAAAAGTACCAGCTTTTCCTTATTTTACACCCAAGGAAGTATCTATACTGTAAGACAACGTAAAAGTATGTAATAAAACAAAAAGTACCAAAACTATAAATTTGTCCCGATTTTACCTATTAAAGCGCACTTCTTCATTCTTCTATCAAACTTAATATGAATATTTAAAAAGAATTTCAGAAGAGTAAATGTACCAAAAGTAAAAAAGTAACAGTTTTTTAGATTTCAGCCCGTCAGAAAACATGCCAAATTATAAACAATTTTTATAATATTAGTATCAATAAGTATCAAAACTACCAAATTTTCCCTCTTTTATCCCTTAAAAAGTACTCTATATTTCCATGTGACCCAGACATGCTATCCGTCTACCAAATTTCATCCAAATCCATTCACAAAATTTCTCAAAAGAAAAATTGCCATAAATAAAAGGGTACTAAAAGTGCCGTCTTTTCTCATTTTAGCAACCAGATAGTATGTATGTTAATTTATAAAATAGTACAAAAATAAGAAAGTATAAAAAGTACTATTTTGTCCGTTTACCAAATTTCAACCAAATACATAAAAAAAATTTATCAAGTGAAAAAGTACCCAAAGTAAAAATAGTACCATAAATAAAAGAGTACCATAAGTACAAAATTTTCTTGTTTCAGAAATTTTGTATCTTAATACATACATACATATGTATGTACTTATATAAAAATTTGCAAAATTGTTCAAAAACAAAGAGTACTAATTAAAAATTAAAAACTATCAATTTGTCCCTTGTTTTAAACCTTCAAAAATACGCTATGTTTTAATCTGGGTGAAATGCTAAAATTTCATCCAAGTACATTAAAAAAATGTAAAAAAAAAAGTAACAACAGTAGAAAAGTACAATATATAAATGAGTACCAAAAGTACCAGCTTTTCTCATTTCAGCCTCCAAAAAGTATGTATATTAGTTTATAAAATAAAATAAAAAAAAATAAATGACATTTAAACTACCTATTTGCTCCTTTTTTACCCTTAAAAAGTACGCTTAATTTTTATTGGATCACATGCTATCTATTAGGAGAAATTCTCAAAAGAAAAAGTACCAAAAAAGTAATCAAAAAGCAATAAAATTGTAATATGTAGTACCAAAAGCAAAATAAAGTACCATTTTGTCTGATTTCACCCCCCGGAAAGTATGATAATTTATGAAAAAAAAAAAGTTTTAAATATTAGTATAAAAAGTATCAAAACTACCAATTTATATAAAGTATGTTAGGAAGGAAGGTTAGTGTGAAGCACACATTCAATCGGAGACCCAATTGGATCCATTGTGATTAAAGTATGTTTATAATTTGAAAAATATAGACTCGGTGCAACATTAACTGTTCATGTTCCATCGTGTGTAGCCGATATAATAATTAGTAAAAATTATTCTCATAATGAATGAAACCGAGAATTGAGGAAAGTAAACGGAAAATGTCCGAAAATCACCCAAAACTGTTTAAAAATGTTATAAATTTAGTACAAATATAAAAAGTATCAAAACTACCAATTTATATAAAGTAGGTTAGGAAGGAAGGTTAGTGTGAAGCACACATTCAATCGGAGACCCAATTGGATCCATTGTGATTAAAGTAAGTTTTGTGCTTTATTTTTCAAAAATTGCGAATATCAAAAATTATTTTGCTTACGAGTAATTTTAATTTGACTAATTCTTAAAATTATTTGTTCAGCTAATTTCTGGTTATAATTTGAAAAATATAGACTCGATGCAACATTAACTGTTCATGTTCCATCGTGTGTAGCCGATATAATAATTAGTAAAAATTATTCTCATAATGAATTAAACCGGTCCATGGTCGGACCGGAACCGTTTTGTGGACTTGGACCGGATAAAATCCGCGTAGATACATCGACGGAGATTAAGAATACCAGGGATCACCTCTGGTTCAATCTCTCAGGATTAAGGCATGCAAAGCTAATGATTGGAACGTATAACCAGAAACGATTCATAGCTCTCATGTCCCTGAGTAAAAATAATCTAAGGATTCTCACAGGCTTCTTCACAGGCCATTGTAGACTGAGAAAACACCTCAACAGACTTGGCATTGAGAGAAATAGCCTGTGTAGATTCTGTGATTATGAGGATGAAACTCCAGAGCATGTTCTGAAGGACTGTGAATCGTTGTGCCACAGAAGACATAGCCAATTGGGCAAGCACCTATTGGAGGACTGGGAACTGCCAATGCTAGAACCACTGGCAATCTTGAGATTCCTCAGGAAAGTGGGTCTGGCTGAGGTGCTATAGCACCTGGCAGGGGATACAATAGATCTTAATGGTCGCAGTGTCCTGTTTTCCCGAGAACCAATCAATCAAACCGGGAATTGAGGAAAGTAAACAGAAAATGTCTGAAAATCACCCAAAACTCTTTAAAAATTTTATAAATTTTTCGAAATTATTTAATTAATTTTTTGTTACTTGAAATATTCTCCCATGTTATATGCGCAAAAGATTTTTTTGTTTAAGCATTTCTATATGCCTGCATCTTATTTTCAATAATTTAAAAAAACTTGCATAAAAATATCAAAGAATTCCATATCGACTTTGACTGTAGCGAAGACAAACAAATGGCTCATGCAAGACGTTATTTTAGAAACTCATTAATATACACAACAAATAAATGCCACATTTGTTTGACGATAAAAGTGTGTAATCTTTTTTTTTTCAGTGTAGCTCAGTAATATTCTAAAACCATTTCTGAATTTATTCTTCATTACGGTAGAAATTTTTGCAATCTGTTTATTAGCACTAAAAAAATTAACTAAAGAATTGTATTGCTTGGGACAAAATCCAAGGAATGCTAATATATCAATATTTTGTGTTTTTTGAAAATCTAAGAAACATCAACAATTTTCTTTTATTATGAAAAAAACAGAATTTTATCATTAAATCGGAAATGAGTAAATTTTTCTTTTCGTGAGCTTAACACAATCTAATACTTAATCTTATCTTTTTATCTATATATGTACATACATACATACATAGATAATATATATGAACATGTGTATTTGTCTACAGATTTGGGATGCATAATACTACATGTGTAGTACGAGATTTTTTTACACCAAATACTTCTATTATAAATATTTTAAAGAATAGAAGTTTATATGTATGTATATATTACTAGCTGAACCCGGTGTGCTTCGCTACCCCCTCGTTATAAAATAAAATTAAAAGTATTTATATATTTACAAAAATTTATTTATTTAATTTTAATATAATTATTGCAATGCTTTAGGATATATTACGACCTAATTTTCCTAAAAGGGGGCGTGGTCCCACCCACTTTTCTCCATATGTATACCATATGTACCAAATATCATCCACGTAGGTCAAAAAATGCCCAAATATGGCAATTTAAAGTTTTGGGTTATATGGGTGGTACCACGCCCCTTTGTCCAATCAAAACTTTATATAGGCTATTATTCCTTCAAGAGTCACAGTAATATGCTGTGAAAATTTCAGGAAGATCGGTCCAAGGGTTTGGCCTCCTATAAAGCACAAACAAACAGACAGACAGACATTCATTTATATATATATGTATTACCGTAATGTAGTAAGGCCCTAACTCACTTTTTTTCAAATCGAGGATTTATTATTGTTCGATAAGTAACCCTCTTAGTTATCGATATATCCAAAAAAAATTCGATTTGAAAAAAAATTGAGTTGGGACCTTCCTATATTAAGGTAACGATGTGTATGTATTTGTATGTACTATTTAATGATTTTGTATAACAAATATGATAAGAATTAAATAAAAACTTGTTTAGTCTAAAATGCTGTTTCCACAATACAAACGGGCAACTTCTGTAGACAATAATTTCTATAAAAAACACTGTTCTTTTTCGGATTGTTGAAACCATACTTTAGACACATTGAAGGTGTGTTCAAAAAAATATTTTGTTTCTTTATTAAATTTAAAAACTTATTAAATATTTGTTAATTTTTTAATCTATTGTGGTTAATTTTTAACTAACAGCTAAAAATACCGAATTGTTTTTTCAACTAAAAATATTTAAATGTCGGGTTATTGGTCGGTCGCCCATTCCAGCTAGACAAATTAGGCAAACATATATGTTTGATGGCGTTGTCATATTTTCACATTGAACTATTTTTTTTTTTTTTTTTGTAAATTTCTGAACATTTCGTGTCTTTTTTTTATAATATTGTTGTTATCTTATAAATACTTTTATTATATTATTGACCGTCGTCACGATCATTTTTTTTTATATATCACTTTATGAATTCAATAACCTTGTCTAAATTGACAAATTAATTTGTTTCTTAAATATTTCATTAAACACAACAGTAACAGCAACACTTTAAGCTCTTTTTTGTAACTAAAAATATTAATTATTTCTTATAAATTAATCCGTTTCTAAAGCTTTATTTGTTACACCTCCTTCCATAATATTTGTACTCGCTGTTGAATAATCCATAGGAGGAGCACGATCAGCTACAACTCTTTTATTTGGTGCTGGTGGCGTACCCACTAAATCAACGGATTTTCTTGTACCTACAATACAATATATTTAAATAATTTTTAGTCATGTTTATTTCTGTTTTGTAGACGGGACAAAAATAAGTGGAAATCTTACTGCAGCAACAACCCATTTTGATTTAACACTTTGAGCAACAACTTCTCTATTAATAATAATTAAATAATTTTCAAGAACAGAAATAAGCCCCTATAAGATATACCGCAAGACTCTGCTTTTCCTACTTTATTGATAAGATTTGTTAGCAGAATTGTATGAATCATTTGATAGATATGGCCCACCGGCTACACAAATCTCAATGAGTAAATGACTTTTATGTCTATTCAACACTGCAAAGAAGGAAAACAAATTTTGAACTGAGATTGTTTTGCAAACCTTGAAACTTTAAAATTCTACGAACAGCAAACTTTGTGTGGCAATTTTTTTGAATGTGTGTGAAGTTAAATTTTAAAATATAAAACCCTGGATATGAACCACAGAATTTAACAGAGCTTTGTTCGCAGGTTAACATGCTTTGTAGACGTATAAAAATCATAACGGGGCACTAAAAACGTATTTTTTATGGAAGGAGTCAACGTGGGCAAAATCATTGGGTTCATGTACAGGGTTTTATATTTTAAAATTTAACTTCACACACCCTTTTTTGGACTAAAATTTGTATTTTTAGAATTTTTTCAATGTAGCGTGTTTAGTATTCGATGAAGAATTTCTTTAAAGAATTTTCATAGATAAAGCGAACAATTGGAAATGCTTATCTTTAACTGTTACACGTACTTTGTTATTTTAAACTATTGTCATGCAAGTTTCATCTTCGTTAAATGAGTTTTTTTTAAGATTTCGTGTGATATGAACAATTTTGTTAAAAGAGAGTTAAAAAAAATTCTGTTAATCATGAATGAAAGTTTCATTTCATACATACACACACACTGATGGCGTTTTAATTTCTACAAAAAAATGGTACATCCCCATGCAGAAAATGTACCTTGGTGTTCGTTTCTTAAATATGTTATGCTCTCTAAAAGGGCAGTGTGTTTGATTCTAAAAAAATCGCCCTCTCTAATGGTGGAAGGCATTGCACTTTATGCCCCGTTAAAATCGACAGTGTTGATACTGCCCTGTAAAACTTAGCTGTCAGCTGTTGAAAACAGGGCGTTCCACTTTTTCATAAGTTGTATTTAGTTCTAGTGAAATAACAAGTTGCATTATTACAGGATTGACAAGACATTTTATACATGTACCTTTCAAAATGGTGCCATTTTGTGTGTAGAAAAGCAAACACCATTAGTTATTTCGTAACAAGTGACTAAAGAAGCAAATATTAAATAAAGACAAGCATAATTTTCATTCTCACTATCCTCATCTTAAAGCTATTAATTTCCTGTAAAATATTAATGGCATTTCCTATATCATCTAACATAATTCAGAAAGAAGCTGAAAATTACTTGTGATAAAATTTGAACATTGTTAGGTTGTTGTTGTATTTTAATTGAATGCAAGAAAGATAACCACCAACAACAATAATGAGGAGATGGTGAAACAGGAGATGAATAAAATTAAATTAACGACAGAATTAAATGAGCTTTGAAAATGGCGCCAGTTCGCTTGTATTGTTGTTTCTGCAAGAACAAAATAAAAAAAACGAGAATTTTTTAAGAAAGTATTTGTTGTGTTTTTTTTTCTACTCACTTTTTTTATATTTGTTCAAACGTGACTTCATTTATTGTCCTTAACAGGAAATGATGGCAAAGCCACTTCCTCTGAAGCCTGCAAACGAATGATTCCTAATTGAAAACTATTAAATTTAGCGTTTTTATTTTTGTTGTTGTCTTTCTCTCTCTCCTACTACTACTGCTTCCTTCCAGCTCTCATCAGTTATACTTTTTATATACTATTTCTTAACAGTCTTTTCCAACATTCTTTTTATATTTCAACATAACCATACCCATTGAAATTGTCCAATTTTTCTGTATAATTTTTTTAATTTTTTCGCACTAAATTTCATTTCGAATGACATTCGCTCCATCACGCGTCAAATGCACACCGAATGAAAGAAATAAAGAAAATAAAAAGCAAACCAAGTGCTCTAGTATTCTAAAAGCATGTTTGTTTCGAACAAAAAAAAAAAAAAGAAAAAATGTGAAAAAATACGAAAAAAGGACATTTTCATTCATTCGCGTGAATATTTAATTAGATGCAATTATTTATGGTATTAAATAGATGAGGCGGCAGTTAATGTTAGTGTGGGGGTAGGCAAGAAAAAAATATTCTACAAGGTTTTGTTTCGTTTCGTTTTTTATTTTTTTCCTTCATCTTTCGTTTCGTATGCGATGCAAAAGAATTGTAATAAAATGCTAAAAAATTACGTCAACAAGCTTTGATGGGAAAAAAAGGAAATCAATTAAGTTCTTTTTATTTTACTCTAATGAAATCTTAAAAAGAAGTATAACTAAAAAAAAATAAAAAATATAAAGAAACTTTGTATTTTTTCTTACAAAAAAAAGGAGTATTTTCTTAAATGGCGTACCATTAATTTTCTACATTTTGTTAAAATTTCATTAGAAAAAAATAAAGAGAAGTTGGATGATATATTTTGATTTATTTATGCTTATTTTTTATTTCCATTTCTCTCTTCTCTCTTCATATAAGAAAATTTTATTACAGAAAATTTAAAGTACCAACTTATTTTTCCATTATTTTAATTATTTTATTATCATTCTTAAAAAATATCCAATAATTTATTGTTATAAATAAGTTTTATAAACATTTTTGTGATCATGACAATCAAAGATTAAATTAATTAATTTAGTGGTGGTTAATTTCAGATTCTCGATATATAATTCTGGAACTCCATTTCCTGTCATGAATTGTAGGATTTAATCGTGCCACCAGAAAATGCAAAGAAAATTCCAAAAAAGCACGCTGTTAAGTTCTGCGGTTAATTTTTTCTCTTAATAAAAGGTTTTCCAATAAGAGTGATGTGATTTCTTTAAAAAAAACACACTTGTTGTTAAGGAAATTCAAAAGTTTTTTATTTAATGTGAAGTACAATCGATACAATTAAGTTCTAAATAAAACGTCATTCAAATGGCATCCACGAATTCTTCCGCAGGAACGAATTCGATGAACCCAATTTCGAGCAGCGATTTTTTGTCTCCATACAAATCGACCCGCCCTAGTGTACATCCATAATGACATAATTTTAAAATTTAAAATTATTTAGAATATATTCCAGTGACCACACAATGTCGAAATCTGATTAAAATCAAATTTTCAAAAATTAGGGTAAAATCAATATTTTACTTCCTATATTTGAAAATGGGAAGTTAAACATTTTAGGAACAACTACAATAAAAATTCTACACTTTAAACTGATTGGGTTAATTGTTGGACTTTTGAAATGTTGCTGTTTTACTTTTTAAAAAATATGTAATTTTTAATTTAATCGAAATTCAATAAAATCAATCGGGCTACAATTCATAGTATATTAAATATTACACCTGCTGATTTTTAAAAGAATCGGTTGAAAATTACTTATACTTTCGTCATATAAGTTTTAGACTAACAAATATCTCAAAAATTCAGGTGGTTTTTTGTGAAAACTAAAACTTTAGTATCATCAAACGTTTTAATGTCGATTACCAATTGCAACATTATAAGTATGGTCCTTCGAACATTATGTACTCTGCTATAGGATCTGTTATTTTGGCATTCACAATTACAATCTTCCAGCGCTAGGCGTGTACAATGTGTGAAGTGCGGCTTACACAGCCCAATCAATCAGTCAACAGGTTTAAAATTTTTTTTTTTATGTAAATATTCCTTTCCAGTCCACCTGACTGGTTTCTGTAAACAGTACTTTAATTTCAATTTAACCCCAGTAGAAAGCGCTGCATATTTTATAAAATTTTTTTCTTCTAAAAAAAAAACAACTTAACTTATTATTGTGGTTGCCAAATAAAACATGTATTGTCACTTTAGTCTTTTTGTCCTCTAAATAAAAACAACTTTTTGTTTTTTTTGAAAAGGGTTTTACATTTTCTTACACTCGTAAATAAAAGAACTTTTATAGCTGGATAGCAAAAAAAAAATTAACTAAAGAAAGGATAATTTATTAGACAGTTACACGCCAAGTATTTCATTTAAATCATCACTGTTCTTTTGGCTTTATTAGCTTTTTATTCAACACCTTTCTATACATTTCTTGCAAAAAAAAAAAAAAATAAGAAAACAGGGTCCAGTCTGGAAAGTTAAAAATAATGTGCCTTTCTTTTTAAATGTCCTTTAGAACGAAAAGGTTCGATAGACGTAAACCATAAATAGATATTCAATTCGCCCAATTTCCCCCAAAAACATTTTCTTGTAAGTAACCATTTGTCTTTTGTTACCACAAATAAAAAAGGGATAAAAGATAGAAAAAAATAAAAATATATTTATTTTCACACTATTCATATTAAAAAACCATTTAAACAAACACGCAAACTTTAGCCAAACCATATCTTACATCCATTCTTTACTAAAAAAAAAGAAAAGTGTTTTTTACACTTCATAAAAAGGATATATGCACAAGAGTGAGAGTGTGTGTGTGCGTGGTGCTTGATTCAAAGGACACATCTAAAAAAAAATATTGTCTCGTGTGGCAATATTTTGGGGATTTTTTTAACTGCTTTTTCTATTGTTTATTGTTCAAATTGCAAGAAAATTGTTTACAAAAGATGCTAATGATTTATATAATCGATTTGACCATATGTTGAACATGGCATGCCATCCATGGCTGTGTTGCAAGGAATAAACAATTTGATAAATGATTTTTAAAAGGATACCAATAAGTGTCATGTTTAGAAGAAGAGAAAGCGAAACAACTAAAAAAGACGGTGATAAGCGTAAAAGTAGTTTAGTTTTTTTTCTTATTGAATGGGTCACTTAATTTGATAAGGGTTTCTTGTTAATATTGAAAATGATGACCATTGAAAAGGATCAAGTTGGATTTTTTTTATGTTCCTTCATAAATATTAAATTAAGGTAATCAAGTGAACAACTACTATCCTTGATAGTTTCAAGGAGACTTTGTTTTGTCATCCTTTTTATTATTTTAATCTAAGATCATTTCGTTTTAAAT
The DNA here is from genome assembly GCA_947311025.1 of Lypha dubia. Classification (NCBI taxonomy): domain Eukaryota; kingdom Metazoa; phylum Arthropoda; class Insecta; order Diptera; family Tachinidae; genus Lypha; species Lypha dubia. Next base: position 1,749,004 of record OX371262.1, on the reverse strand, counting down.
ATGTATGTAAATTTTACAGCGTACTTTTTTTCTTGCATGATTTTCATACATTTTTACATGTAATTTGTGTCAATTTTTTAAATCAACATATCGTGCGGAATTTAATGCGTTTCTAACATGTATCAAACATAATATTGTGGTGGATGGACATACGAAAAGATTAAATCTTTTCTTATTTATTTTTTTTTTGCTTGGTATTTTGTGGCAGAAGTGTCATGCCTGGTATGTGACAGCATTTAAAGGTCATATTTGAGTTTATTTTATAAAGACTCGTGTAATATCCTTCAATTTGTTTAAATGACACACATTTCCCTAAGTACATTTTTGTCAATTTTTTACAAGTTTCTTGTGGACTCTTTTTGTTTTTTCGTTAATATGAAGCGAATAAACCCTACCAACCACACCTTGAAGTAACTGACATGCATTTGCATGTTTTGACAAATTGTTCGAAAACAAATGAAAAAATTAAATTGTACTACAAAGTTGAAGACAGATCCGGAACAAAATTAAAATAGTACGAAATGATATACGAGGGTAGTTGCGGAGCAAGCCGGCTTTCTCTTTTTTAATTTTAAAGGAGGAAAAATTGAATGGCAACGAAATGTGGAAAGATGCATTGAACATTTACGGAATATATTCGAGATATTTTAGGAATTTTAGGTCGATATGGCAAACAATGTCTTCTTGGAAGTATGTATCTCATAAATTCTTCTCTTTATTTTCGAATCCCCGTGTAAGTGGGAATTAAAATATGAAATGGGCAGAAATTTTTGTTATCCATATTTTTACGATATCAACATTTATTCCAGTGTGAATACGCTTTGAATATTGCAACAATCCGAAATTTATGTCACTAGCAAACATTTTATATCGCATAATTTGCTGTCCCAAAATTAGCAACCCGTATCCTTTAAGAGCTCACTTACGTACGTCTCATTAAAAATAGTCCTTTTCGAATGCTTAAGCTAAAAAATATTCACCGTGAATGTTTTAATCCCTTCTCGAATGTTGGTTCCATCCAAGTGTGAAAGATGTACAACCAGAGTTTTCCTGCTATTGGTTTCTTAGATAATAGATGGACAACTATTAGTCAGTTGGGCTGCCAGTTGCCACAAACGAAACACAACCGGCAACTGAGAGCTTTTGTTATTTCGTTGTTTATTGGAAACTTTGAATTCTCAATTGTCCACTAGCAATGCATTCGACTCAGAAGTGTTTTTACACTAATCCAGGTTGCACACAATTAAAATTTGTAAACTTTAGGATTAAACAGTGCCTCAAAATCCTCGTAGGCTTACATACATATTTTTTTCCGGCTTCTGGAGTATATTTTTGAATTGACGTTGTATCAACATAGCGATTCATTATGATCAGCTCCAATGTTTCACTACATCATTCATAGGATTCCTTTAAACGATTTTCCCTTCAAAATTTCAATTACCTGACCATCTTGTGTCAACTATGTAAAACGATTGCCCAAAATAATTGGGGGCACAACTAATTCTCTTTTAAATATTTATTTCGAATTATTTGCCCCCTCGTATTTGGCTTAAAACACCATTTTATTCATTAATTTTCACTTAATTAGTTTTTTGCCGAAATCACATGAGAGAAAGAGTGCATTATTCCATTTCAAAATGGAATGTTGTTACTTTTCGTTGAACTTTGTTGACGCCTTTTAACGATTTTTGCACACCCTAATTGTTTATTATATTTTTTTTCTCACTCTAAATATACGAAAAAAAATAGAAGAAAAAAATATTATCCTTAAAAACTGTTTTGCTAATTAGTCGCTCTAACAACCATTCAAAATTGTATTTACTCGTGTTTCGTTTTCTTTTTTTGTGTTTTACTGTCATATAGATAAAAATCGCTTATTTTTTTAGTGCTTTTTTTTTGTTGTTCGTTTCAACTTTCTCACCAAAGTGTAATTAAATAATTTAATTTATATTATTGAAAGGAAATGTACAAACAAACAAACGAATGTTGTAAAACTAAACTAAAAAAAAAAAAAAAGTTTATGGTGTTAATGTGTTCATCCAGCTCGTTTTGTGTATGTATGTGTTCGAATGTATATCTTTTACCCATAAAACACTCCTAGTTACATTTTTTTTCCAGCTTTATAGTGCGTTTTAAAGTTTGCATCTAATTAGGAAAATGTTTTTAGCAGGAATTTTGATAAATCGCTGTAATTGAAAATAAAGTTACACATGCATGTTTAATAGTATTTAGAGTTGTTGATAGATTAAATAAATTTAAAAAATTAAATAAATAAATCTGATTTAAACAAAAATCTAATTTGGAAAACCTGCTGCATTGCCTCGTTCTGAAGGGACGAACCTAAAAAAAGACACAAATGAATTGATGATATTCTTCTTTTGAAGTTGGCTAGGCAATTAAAAAATCATATAAGAAACAACGTGACTGATCATTTTAGTACTCTTGAAGTTTCCAATCACTTTACATGGAATTTTACGAGTACCACGCACTCATTTTTTCGATCGTTTTACTAAAATCTACGTTCTTCTTTCGATACTTTCAAAATAGTTTTCGTCATTGATATGAAGTCCAGAGTTTCACCAAGAAGTTCTTTTAGATCTACTGGAAAAATAAATATCAGAACATTCCCAGTTATTCATGAGAGGCATAGATATGTCGAACGATAGATCAGCCCTAAATTTGGGAAATAAACACGGATGTCTGCAATCCCATTTAATTTGTAGGACGAAAAAAATTATATTCTATATCGCAATATAATTGCAACAAAACAACAGTCTTGAAAAATTATCTAATTGTGCAGTGCAGTTCGTGTAAATGTTAAGAGACATTCTTAATCATGGGTACATGCCTAAAGTCTATTTGTGTTAGATATAACTTAGAACTAAAAACGTGTTACTGTAGTCAAGAAGTCTCACCAGTATGTTTTACTTTTAGTTAGTGGCAAATGGAATGTTGCAAAATCAATCTATAAACAAATCTAACCAACAACAAGATTTCTAGTACATGTATATGGGCAAACCCTGCGTGACGAACGCTACATTCGTACGCATTTTCACATTAATATATACGATTGTTTTGGTCTTTCAAAAGAGGTACCTTCAACTTATACATGGTGTTTAGTGGGATATAAGTCTACTTTCGAATGGCATCAAACATAATTTTTTAGCAGGTATGTGCTGCGAAATAATTGAACACAAAGTCATGTGACGTACGCTACAAAAAACGGAAGTAATTTTGAAAATTGAATTTCGTAATTTCTAGCGAATTTTGCATAATAAAGCACACAAAATCAAGTTTCTAAAAGAAAGATGAATATAAGAGAATTTTAAAATAACTTATTTGCAGCCAAAAAATTTGTCGTTTTATATCAAAAGACGTGAAGCTTTGTAACGCACGCTACATTTTTTCTAGTAGCATATAAATAAACACATTTGTATTTATTTTAACAAATAATATGTATAATTTATAATTTAATTTATACATATTTATTTATTTATAAAATTACTAGATGAGCCGGCAAACGTTGTTTTGCCATAAAAAATATTTCTACTGCATATTTTGGGTGTTATATAAAAAAAGCGAATGTATTGTAAGCAGCGTTGTCAACTTTGAAATTTCAAAACGCACCAAAATGGAGAAAAAAACGCGCCATTCAACAAAAAACGCACGAAGTTCAGAATTTTTTTTATTGAATTAATTTTGCGTCTTTACAACATTTAACTTTAGTCCAAAATTCTAATGTTGATACAATATTGTGCCATTGCATGAAGTGAATCATTCTCCACCCTTTTTCAATACTAGATAATATTTCGACATCGGATTCAAATTGTACTGCTAATGGCATGATATCATATTTGTAATGGGATAAAACATTTTGTACAATTTTGGTTCTTGATGTCATTTGTAGATAAATGGGCTTAAAGCTTCAATGTGTTTCCGTGTTCCAGCAAGGTTGGATATTTAGGCGTAAAGTCGCATTTGCAATAAAAACATCTTGCTTTTGTGTTATTAATTGGTCAAGGCCGAATCCATTGCTTAAACTCACATTGCAATTCTCAAATCTTTTTGAATTTCGCTTATGATCTCCCTTATCAGACTCCATTATTGATACTACTCTTTTACTAAATAAAAATTTTATTAATTTTAGTGTTACAACACTAGGTCTGTTTCTTTACTCAACATTGGGATCTCGCAAGTCTCAAGACTTTGTTTTTGCTAAGCTCTTAAACAGACTTGACAGCAACTTCTACGACAAAAAACAATTATGTACTCTGAAAATCTAAAAGGGACAACAAATTTCTTATAATGAAATGTTACAAATTATCTATTTTATCTATTTTTTGGTACTTCTTAAACATCATTAATGGTTGCTCTTATTGTGGTCTGTAAAATTGAATGTAAAAATTGTACACAATTGAATGAAATGTTATTGAAACAGTTGTATTTTTTGTACAAAATTCTTTTTTCTCATACTGAAACAAAAAATTGTGTTGAATTTGCTTTGGAGCCACCCAAAATTAAAAAACGCACCAAAATTAAAAAAAAAGCGCACCACGCACCAACTCAGATATTTTTCGCACAAAACATTTAGAAAAGCACCAAAAAAGGTGCGAAACGCACCAAGTTGACAACGCTGATTGTAAGTGTGTGACGATGACCGCCGATGAAAAAAATACCAAACAATAATTTTGTTCTGTTTGAAATACGAACGACGACGAATCTCCTGCATGAGGCGGACATAGCGCCAACAAAAATAATTATGAGGCGAACATAGCGCCATCTGTTGGGTTAATAGTTTAGTAAATACCCCTCCCTCCCCTCCTCGTGCCCCTAGCGATTTAAAATATACTTTAGAACCTATTCTCATACCTACCAAATATGCATAAAAAATTTCATTAAAATCGGTCGACCCGTTTCGGAGGAGTTCGATAACAAACATCGTGCCACGAGAATTTTATATATTAGATATATCTAGTCTAATATTCCATAAAAAAATAAAAATTAAGTTGGATAAATATCAAAAAATGTTGGTTGGTGGACTGTTTCTGGGATTTGCCCATATCCTACCCATCCAGCTATATGATACCCCTAAAAATTAAAAGTGGTCCAAAGAGGAAAAATTGCTCCAAAAATATTTATTTGTTGTTTTTAATACAAAAGTTTGGGGCCATATTCAATTTTTAGTTTTGGGGCCATTCTTCATTTGGGGTATTTTTCATGGAGCCGGATGGGTAGGATATACATGTACTAGAAATGTTGTTATATGAAAATATAAATGACTGTTCAACAGAAAGCTGGAATGCTACTTTGAAGATTTTGGAACTAAAGGGTGTTTTTTATAGAGTGACATAAGTTTAAATCATAATAAAACAAGGAAATATATTTTTAATATCAATGAAACGGGCTTTATTGGAAAGAAAATTTTATGAAATTAATGTTTAAAAATGATTTCTGCCACGGCTGGCGCATAGAAGGCGTAATGTGGAACACCAATTTTCATAAAATGTTCGCAGCATTTGCGGGCGTATTTCGCCCATATTGATTTCCAGGTGTTCAATTGTTTGTAGTTTGTCGACGTAGACAAGTGACTTAACATAACCCCATAGAAAATAAATAAATCACACGATCTTGGTGGCCAATTAATTGGGCCATTACGTGAAATAATATTTTCATCAAAAGTTTCTTTCAGTAAATCATTTTTAGCGCTCACTGCACAATGAGTTTGACGAATAGAACAATTATTTTGATTAAAAATTTCAACAATTTGCACGCTTGGCTCTGGTGTAAGTCGATTCATAATGAAATTTCAAAGCAAACTAAACAAAAAGCACCTGCTAAATGGGTGCTCAAATAAAGCAGTGATGCCAACTTAAAGTTGTGACACTCTATAAAAAGCACCCTTTACTTGAAATGTTGTTATATGAAAATATAAATGACTTTGCAACAGAAAACTGGAATGCTACTTTAAAGATTTTGGGACTACTTCTAAAAGGTTTAAGGTTTAATTAAATGAAATAAGCCCTCGTCCCAATTTTCCTTAAAAAAATGCTTCCCTGGGATGTCAAAAAAAATTTACTAAAAAATGTGTTGAGTTGAAAGTTACAAACGGAGAAAGTGAAGCAAAAATAATTTTACCTGTGGTCTCGAAACCAACTTGTATGAATTCGCATTGGCTCTAGCAGCCACATTTTTTGTATTCACAGATTTTATGCCTGTAATTTAATTTCCAAAATGAAATTGAGCCACGGCCATAAAGGTTTTTTTTTTTAATAAAATTTAAATTATAATTTTCGAGTTTTATTTAATAAATAATAAAATGTATATGAGTGTGTGGTGTAACACTTTCCCATAATGGCTGAACCATCAAACCCTCCCCTACTCCCCCCACCCACACACACACACATACTCGTATTTATTGACAATATGTAAAATTAAAAATTAACAACAATCTCATAAGTATGTAAGTATGCAGCAAGCAGTCGTTTGTACAATGTACACAGATCCATCCATACATAAAAATTATAACACCTGCTTATATTCTTCCCCATACGACTATTCCTGAGCAAGAAGATACCAACTAACTCTTCTCACTTATTGTCATTGCGTCTACGCTGCAGCTACCAACATCACCAAAAAAATACTTTGTGTGGCATGATGTTGTTGTTTATGGGCTTTAACAATTAACGAAAAATACAAAATAAAAAGTTAATGTAAAATTATAATTATCATACGAAAAATTAAAACAAATGGAACGACGAACCAAACAACTGAAATATTTGTTAAATTAAACCCCCAATGTTTTAAGGGGTGGGGGTTGGAGTTTTTAAAGAAAATTATAAGAAAAGTATATGAGTTTATGCCACCACATACACATATACATACTTGTGTAGTTGTCTTTACAAAACAATCCCCAAAGTAATAAATATAAAAGCAACCAAAAATACACCATAAAATTTTAACAAAAACCCATTTCTTCTCTTAACACTTTCTCGGCTGCCCCAAAAATCCTCCCCCCATTCCAGTAGGCATTTCTACAACTGCTGTCTATAAAATTTAGAGTAGTAGAGTGAGTGAGTGAGTCTTTGGCTGGTTGAGTGAATGGTTCGGTGGTGTCATCACAAGATTAGGCCACCAAATAAACGTTGTTGTAATATTCATTTCATTTTCTATTATGACTATTATTGACTACGTGTGTAGGCATCTATCTGTCTGTCTGTCTTGTCTGTCTTTCTATTCCTTATACAGCGAACAAATAATAATGAAAAAAAAAGTTAAAACCCTTTACCTCCACAGCGTGTATTTTGCGTTTTGTAAATAATGGAGTGACAATAATAATACATTTTGAACCCTTTTTTAACAGCTAGTAGGTCCCATAAATTGTATATGTTGTATTTGCCTTTATTTACTACAACGTTCCACATAAAATAACTGGCGTGCAACAAACCAGCAGCAACCAGTTACAATGGCATCAGCAATAATAAAAAGAGCGCGGTGCTATAAATTTTATGCTCTTGTTGTATAGATGATATTGTTTGTTAGTTTTTGGTCCATATTGCAGCAACAGTTTATTTGTCAAATGTCATCAGTCATTGTTGATACTAAAAGGTGGCCCAAAAAAAAAAAAACAAACACATTTGCTCTATCTTTAAAGTCATGGGAAATAATTTTTTTTTGTATTTTTTGTCAAATATTTATTTGGACTTTTAAGTTTGCATTATTGGCATTAACTTTGGGCGTTAAGAGATCTGCCAGACTCTTAAGGATATACATAGATTTATTATATTAAAAGGAATCTAGATCGCTCCAAGTGAACCATGCAGTGACTTAAAGAAGAGGCAATGGCTCCTCCCACTTTGGTCGCTTAATATAACCACCCAGTTTGCTTAATGGACCTCTTCGTTTCAAAATAATTTTCCAACGCATTATTTCGTAGAAAATATTTCGGTTTTAAAAGTCGAGTGTAACAAAAGTGTTTTTTTCAATAATGGACCTCCAAATTAAATAACACTAGTCAATCTCTTAGAAAGAAGATGTGTCCATTACTTATTTAAGCCCATTTTTACCACGCCTCAATCTCAATACATCGCATATCGATGTTGTTGGCTTGACAAGTATTAGCTTTGATGATTTTTAAAAATTGTATTTGTCAAAGGTTTTCCAATAAGAGTGATATGATTTATTTAAAAAAAACACACACACTTATTGTTAAGGAAATTCAAAAGTTTTTTATTTAATGTGAAGTACAATCGATACAATTAAGTTCTAAATAAAACGTCATTCAAATGGCCTCCATGAATGCTTCTGCAGGAACGAATTCGATGAACCCAATTTTCGAGCACTTTTTCCACTAAATCAAGTCGTATATCATGAATGGCATGTTTAATATTGTTTTTTAAAGCTTGAAGACAGTGTGGTTTATTTCGAAATACCAAAGACTGCAAATAACCCCACAAGAAATAGACTAATGGTGTTAAATCACAACTTCTTGGAGGCCATTCAATATCACAATTTCTTGAAATAATCGAATCTCTCAAACTTTTCTCGCAATAATTCAATTGTTGCATTTACTGTGTGGCATGTCTTGTTGGAACCAAATGTTGTTAAGATCAACTTCTTCCAATTTCGGCCATAAAAAGTTGGTTATCATCGATCTATATCGCTCTCCATTGACAGTAACGGTGTTACCAGATTCATTTCAAAAGAAGTACGGACTGATGATTCCATCAGACCAAAAACCTCACCAAACTGTCAATTTAGGTGAATGTAATGGTTTTTCATGAATAATTTGTGGATTTTCTTCGCACTAGAATCGACAGTTTTATTGATTTACCGCCCCACTCAGATGAAAGTGAGCCTCATCGGAGAAGGTGATTTTCTTAAAAAAAAACCTTTTTCGTTTTTAAGTTCTTCCAAAGCAAAATCAGAGACGTGTTTCCTGCGTATATCCTTCCATGATGAAATTTTAAACACAACTGATTACAAAGAAAAATAAATGACAGATCATGACATATTATAAATGGCCGAAATATCACTTAAAAATCATATCATCCCTATTGGAAAACCTTATATGTATATTTGTTGGTTGTGGATTAGCTAATCTATATGCTGCATTTTGTTGGGTACTAAATAAATGAAAATTTTGCAGCATAAGTTCTTGAGAATATCCCAAATAAATTGTTATATTTTGCTGATTTTTTTAAAGAAATTCCTTCAAAAGACTTAATCCCCTTTTGAAATGAATCCCCTTTTTCACATACATTTCAAGTCATAATATGAAGTCTTATCGAATCATATTCAAATTTTTCCTTTCTAAACATTAAAAAGGATATTGAAGGATCCTTCGTCTTTTAATGAGCTGTTAGTTATAATCGACTTTTTAAAATGGTAAGAAAAAGTTTATATGAGTTTTAAACTATCGTAATTATCGTATCGACGTATCGTAAAGTAATTATTTCGCGCATGAGCGGTATTAGTTTCGTTCGTGATCTTCCATATTAATCACTATCAAATTTCTTTATAGAAGAAATCAAGAAATTTCTTATGTCAAACAACCTTTTCAAAAAAGTCCGATTTTATTTGAATTTTAGTATTAAAAAAAAGGGTCTCCATTTATTCTTCTTTGCCATTTCAAATTTACCCAACGTTAAGTTAAACATCGTGGAAAAAGTTAATATTTTTTTCACATTATAAATGATGAAATGCGTTTCAAAATTCATTTAAAAATGTTTGGTTTGTTTTTGTCTAAACCCACGCAATTTAAAAGAGTGTGTGTGTGTGTGTTTGCATGTTAGTATGGGCTCATCTAAAAGTGGGCAGCATCATAAAGTAAAGTATCAAATGATAATTATCTAAAGTTGTTAACCCTCCAACACATCCCCACGACCACACAATTCCTCTATCGCTATTCGGTGTTGTGTTGTTTTCATTTTTCCATTTTAATGTTTTAAGGACTATAATGGTGATTTGCTAGTGTTAATAATTTTTTAGTCATACATTATTTTTGGGAAAAGCTCATAAAATACTTAAAACTAAGTATGACAAGGTATTTTTATGGCTCTTTCTTTCTGCAGTCATTTCTAGAGTTGAAAACATATTAAAGTGAACAAAAAGTGTTGGCGGCGGGTATTTAGAAGGGTTTTTGTGTGAATGTGTGTATGTGTGTATGTTGTTGTTCTTTCTTTTATTAAAAAACATTAATTTCTTATTTTGTGCAAAAGTGGAAAATAATGTTTTGTTAATTACAAATTTGTAGACATTTTTGTTTTTCAAACTGAAATAAATTCAAATTTTTGCTTTTTCGTTTAGAAATGTAAAATAAATAAATATGTAAATAAATTTTGTGTAAGACATTTTTTCTAAAGATGTTGTAGCAAATTACTTTTCTTGGGAAAACTATAAAGAAAACAAAAGAAAACACTGGGTTTCCTTTTTTTATGTGGCAAACAAACAACCCTTTTATTTGAAGCAAAAAGTATCGCAATTATGTCCACCTGATTGGTTAACTGTGCGCCGGTCATATCGTGTTTTTTATCTTCGTTTTGGTTTTTGTATTGAAAAGTCATCAAAAATCAATAGATTGATTTAGGTGCCTTTGAGGCGAACAGCAAATAAACATCAACACATCCTTTGCAAAATTCAACCAATCACATTAAAGATTTTTAGTGGTTGGTTGTCGTTGGCTGTGCAAAGTTGTTTGTACGTGTATATTTTCTTACAAAATCTATTATTTACAAATATCATGTGCTTAATTTATTATGATTTTTATGCATAATTTTTTCTGTTTAAATTTTGTAAATGTAGGCCATTATTTAGCTAAAACCTTCAAGGAAACTTGACATGTATTTGAATTTCCTTTTTTTTTTTTTTTTTTTTGTAATAATGTTTAAAAATTATTTTTTAAACATATAATTAATGTCTATATTAAAATGATTTTTTTTTGTTGTGTATTTAAACTTATGTATGTATGTCCTAGACCTTAGATCAAACCCAATTTGAGACATAATCCACCCACCCCAAATTCGTTATTTTTCTCTTTGGTTCCCTTTTTTTTGTAAAACGAATGTTTTATTATTCACATTCACATATAAAGATTTTGCTTTTGTCGCTTTGAAATTAATTGCTGGCAATTTTTCTAACTTAAAATTTTGTTATATTCAATTTTTTTTTAGTTAAATAAAAAAAACCATTCGTTTTTTTGTTCTTTATACAGGACATGTTTTTTAAATTTAAAAAAAAATTTTCATGATTTTAAGTGCCACTATTTTTAAGAATTGTTGTTGGTAATTTTTTTTTATAATTTTTTCTTTTTTTTTTCACCATTATCTCAGTCATTTATTTTGCTGCTTATCATTCAAAACCAAACGTTGGCAATTGTTTGCTTTTGTGTGTGTAAAAAATGTAACGAAAAATCAAGCATTTTTTATTATAATTTTTTTTTTTTTACTGGATATTTTTATCTCTCCTATTTTTATGTATTATTTTCTGGTTCACTTTGAATTGGCTGCAAAAAGGACATTTTATGGAAATTAATGAAACCTATATGTCATTGTTTATGTGTATTTGTTAAATCTAAAGGAAATTTCGTGCATACTTAAAGGCTAAATCAATTTGCCGATAAATTAAAATAACGATTTAGCTCTTGCATACTTTCTGAATGGAAGTTTAAAAAATGTACATTCAAAATTTTGTATAAAAGAAGTTTTAAGCTGCCTTAAGGGCTTCATAAATTGTTAATTATGTAGAATGGAAAGACTAGTTTTACATCCTTTGCGTAATTTTCCTAAAAAATCAAGTTGTACATTTTCTAAATTGAAATAATCAATATAAAACAAAAAAAAAAAGGAAAAATTTATGTAATGAATAGTGAGTTAAACTTTATAGAATTTGAAGACATAAAACATTTTTTCAAACACAAAAAAAACAAAATAATTACGAATAAAATTTTTCAATCAATCAATTTTGGTATCGGAACTGTTTTGTGATGTTAAGAGTACTGATGAGACTGTGGTTAGTCTCCAAACATCATGATGTCAGTTCAACCCTCCACGCAGTGTAATTTTTCTTTGTCTGTTCAATTATTACGAGCTTCTAGATTTTTCTTTTTAGTAAAAATAATAATTTAATTTAGAAAGAAAAACAAACAAAAATTAAAGAAAACGAACTTAAGCCTGAAAAATTATAATTTCTTTAAATAAAATTTTTCACAAAATCAATTTTGGTATCGGAACTGTTTTGTGATGTTAAGAGTACTCTAGTAATCAATACAGACAACACTTTATAAAATTTACTTTTACGTCTAAATTGCAATACATTTTTGAACCGTCTATAGTAGATCAAAAGTACATTTTTACAAAAGTGTATTTTAGAACTCTTAAAATATACTTAAAGCGATATTTGATTATTACTAAAATATTCATTCCACTAGAACTTCTCTAAAACTGGATTACTAAAAGAAGATTATCTTAACAAATAAATTTTCTTTTAAAAATTTTAAAAACTGACAACCGATGAACTCCAGCTGTGGAGGGGGGTATATTCTTTGCTATATATATGTTATCCTTTCGATTGTTTCTTTTCTTTTGTATTATTTTATCGTACTTCTACTTTTTAAATATATGCATATAAAAAGTGTGTGTTAGTTTGTCCTGATCCTATTGCATGTGTATGTATTTTAGCTTGCACACGCAGTTGTATGTATGTACGTATTTATAAAACATTTTTCTATCATTAAAATATTTTTTCTTGTGAACAACATCTTAATTACTCAAGATAAGCATGAAATAATGCCAAAGTCATGTAACGTTATACGTAATATTCATTTGCTATATTCCCAAGAAGATGTAAATAAATGGATACAGTGAAGCGCAAAAAATATTAAGAATGAAATGGAAGTTATTTAATTATATTCTAAAGACACTGCTAGGTCGTTGAATTATAGTCCGCAATACGCGGGCGGAACAAAGACTGGAATTGCAATTTTCTGTGAAAAAATTTCTATTTACAACAAACATATTTTTAAATATTGCACGAGATAATAATGGTGCTTGCAGAGAATTGAGTAGTGGGAACCAAATATTTGCAGTTTAATATGATGCCATTATTAAACTGTATATCAAATTTGTTTGAAAAAATTTTAATTCTTAAATTATAGACTTTTTCAAAACGAAGTATGTATGATAAGAAAAATTTAAAGTTAAGTGCAAAAAAATATATAGCATGCAATATTTTTAAATTAACTATTTATGTAGACTTATTTCCATTCACACACAAAATACATTTCCTTTCAATAAATTTAAATTAAGCAAATATATTGTAAAATTTATTTAGTTAAATATTTTTCCAGAATTATTTGATTTAGCAATGCTTCACTGTTTTTTATCATGTGTATGTATGAGTATTATGTATATGTTTTTGACTTTATGACAATTAACTTGTTAAACAATTTTTTTCTTCAACTTTTTCTTACATTTCAACGAGTTTATGAGTAGTAAATTTATTTTATGCTTCATAGACTTTTTGCTCATACCACCATATCGGAACACAGCGTACATTTACGTACATGAGTATATAAAATGCCTTTGTCTCGTACTTTCTAAAGGATATTATAAATAATATTAACCTTTTTTGTTTTTTCCTTAGACATACATTCATATAATTATCACACATGTAAAATATTTTCGTTTCTCTCTCGTATCAGAAAATTTTTATGAAAGTAATTTTTGCTCTTTGCTTAAGAAATTATTCTGTATACATTTTTATTGTTAACCATAAAAAAGATTAGAAGAAAGTTGACAATTACCAAAAAAAAGGGTAGAGAATGGATAATTTGGCTTAATACATGGCGAGAAAGAGAGTAATGGAATGTGGTTGAAGTTAAATACAGTTTTTAAAAATATCGCATGCAAGATTTTATTTTCTATGTGTATTGTACGATAATTATAATTAAATTATGTTTAATAGCCTCATGCCCTGAGGTCGAAGGGTTTGGATACAGTGTACATATTTGTAAAAAAATTAAAAAAAAAATTTGTGATTTCTGTACAATTTACATAGAAAAAAATATCGCATGCGATATTTCTGAAAAACATATTAGTCGATTTTATTAGGCCTTTTCCTATTGTCTTAATTATTTAAAAATTAAAAGAAAATATTTCAGAAACATATATCCCTTATATATGACTATTTGAAAGGCACCACAGAAACAACTGCTAAAAACGCTAGAGGTTTTCAAAATAGACATGCTTTTTTTATTGCAAATATTGAAATTCTAAATTTATTATGTCACCTCACCTGGAGGCAAAAATATTATCTGCACCTGATGAAAAATGAGTAAATTATGGCTAAATAGTAAAATCCCATTTTTATATTATTTGAGAGATTATATGAGAAATTCTAGCCTAACTATTAATATCTCTTGTATATCTTCTATTTAATTGAATAGTAAAACTTTCTAAAAATTGTCTGAATTAATTTTATTGAAAACAAAGTTTTCTCCCAGTGTTATTTGTTGAAAAAACGTGTGATTTTTAATCCAACATATAATTTTTCAAACTCCTGCTTTTAATTTATACAAAGAAAACGAGTTGTTTATTTGTTATTTTTGCCTTAAGCAATTTTTCTTTTAATTTATAATGTCTCTCTTTTACTTTCTTTCAGACTTTAATACCTTCGGTACCTTTAAGTTTTGAAGTAGAACGAGTAGTGGCTTCCATTGAGGGTTCACTGCTTGCTTTGGCTGGACTTCAGGGAGTATGTGTTTTGGAATTGCCTCGACGTTGGGGTGCAAATGGCCAGTTTATGGCGGGTAAAGCGAAAATTACATGCCGGTAAGTTTGTCTCAATATTTTCCGATTTTAAAATTTAAGCAGATAAAGAATGAAATCAAATAGTCATTAGTTTAAACTTTAACTGTCATTATTCAGGCTTATGGTGGTATTTAATATTTTCTTGTTCTTTTTTTCTATTTGAATATAAAAATGTCCTTATAAAAATGATAAACTGCATAGAAAACACCGCGTCACATTTTCTTTTTATTTAGTTATTTCAGTTCGCCTTCTTTCAGCATAAGTAATGCAAAAAAATTACAAACTTTTTTAAAAAGTCATTATTATAATTTTCCAGAAAAAACTAAAAAAAAAAAAAAGAAAATCCGAAACTGAAATGTAGTACTTCTTTCTATACCTTATTTTGATGAACAAAACATACAAAAAATAAACGTAACTTTGTTGATGGTAACAGGTTATGTTAAATATGGGTAATGCATTTATTCTATCCTCCTTCTACATGTGCAGTGCGCGCCTTTGCCATAATTTTCTTTCGAGGATTTTTTTCTTTATTTATTTAATTCTTTATTTTTGGAAGCGCAAAAATCGTGTTCAAAAATTTTGTGCTGTTGTTAGCACATCTGTTTTTTATTACTTTTAATTTGCCATTAATAAAGCATTTTGTTGGAGGGGAAAAAACACTTCATGTCTTTCTTTAACAAACATAAGTCACCTTTATGGACTTTCGTGTTGACTTTCTTGCTCATTCCTTTTACTCTGTAAAAAAGAAAATTTAGCATTTTTATTTTGATTTGTAGTTAAACACCAATAAAGTTTGTTCATTTTCCCCGAGTAATTATATTGAAATTATATGCAAATCGCTTAAAAATTAACGCAATTGGTTTTGGTTGTCTATTGGCCGACAATGAATCAATTTTATTGACAGTTTTATGACCGAAGAAAGAGTATTAAAAGCAAATGTTGTGTTAAAGAAAATTTGTTTTTATATTATTGTTTGCTTTAAGACTAAAATTATGGTCTTAAAGATAGTCATAAATAATATATATTAATGAGTAATTTAATTTAATTTGTATTTGTCTAAAATGTCTATGTACTCGTATATATGTATGTATGTGTTCTTTTACACCAAGCGAAAAAAAGTGAAAATTTATTGCTGTTAAACTTCTTAAGAAACTGCTATTTGTCTTGCAGGTTTTTTATAATTTTTTATAGGGAGTTGTGACTCTGAAAAGCCACTTTAATATTTTTATACCCGTGCTTTAATATTAAGTAGGTTACTCTATTGCTCTCTTTCATTCACAATAGAAAGCAATTCACAATAAAACTCAATAATAAACATTCCAAGCAAATTCAGCTATTTTTCAGAAAACTTAATTCCAATCAAGCAATAAATAGCCATTCGTTATATAAAATACAAAAGGGCCTATCTTCAAAAATTGTCAAAGAGAGGTCAAAATTTATGCACAGCAAACTATTGTGATTATAAAAAAAACAATTTTTAAAAGTCCCAATTTTCGTACTAAAACTACTTCGCTTTTCGTTACATTTTTATCTCTTCTGAAAAATAATGAATTAAATAAATTAAGAAAAGACTAATGCGACAATTCACAATAGTGAATTTGCACTTATTTTTAATACTTTCTTCCCCGAAACACAATGAGGGTAATCACTCTTGGTTGAAAACTGCTCTTGGATACGTTGCAGATCTTGCAGGTCTAGCTTATTTACATATTTTGTTATTGCATTGCTGCAAAGTGATGAAAATAACGTAGACTTGCAAGATCTGCAATGATTACAATACTAAGAGTGATTTCCCCTAATATATTTCTGATGTGAAGAATATTTCCATACTTGAGAAGTATTAGCGAATTTAACTACCTGCTCGAATTTTTAAAGTTCTCGAAATGCCCTGTCTTAAGCAGGGCAGTAAGAAAAACTAGAAGATAAAGTCTTTAGTATTGTAGAAAAACACCTATAAATATTGGAGTGGGTTTTTAAAAATTTATTCCCAATGCATTTAAGTTAGATCATTCGTTTTTCGATTTTTTTTTATTGACTTACACGTGGTTCTACCAACTATAACAAAGATATTCAATTTGACCAATAATATCTTGTAAGTCAAGTTAAGCCGTTATTCCATAACAAATACTTAGTAAAAAACAAATATTAAGTAATTATGGCAGAACTTCTCTAAAAATTAGGCGTACAATACAAATAAAACTGTGCCCAGGTATGCTCTTGAATATGGAAATTACAATGACGATATTAACACGAAATTAGCTTATCTCGACTTAAACACTTTTTTCTAATTGCAACAGAATTGCCGGAATATATTTGATTCAATATATTTTTCATATTATTAATAAATTTATTACAATTAAGGATTGGTATTACATCGGTTTTTAATTGAAAATTAAATATTGAGTTATATTTGCAATAATTCACAATAGTGCATTATGGAATTAGAAGAGACGACACTTACCCGATTTTCCATTCAACATAAACACGTGCCAATAATTTGTATATGCTTAAAAATTAATTAAACAAAGAGCTTTTTCAAATTCGAAAGTTTTATGCATTCGCAATAATGCCAACATCTTGATATTGCATTTACAATTTATTAAAAATTCTGTGTTTTTTATGACTACATTCTAAGTAATTATTATTAATTTTAAATTTCAATAAATCACAATATGGAATAAAATATATTTCATTAGAAATGACAAAATTTCTATTTCATAAAAAATGTTCTTGTAATTGTTACGATGCTTTTATAATAAAATGATGTAAAAAAATCTCTGACTTTAAATAAAAAAAAAAAACAACATGATGTGAAATTTAAGGATTTCTGCAATTGCATTAAACTATTTGAAGAGATTAAAAGTTTTGTTTATTCATATTATGGTCTTAATTTTTGCTTGTTTTACCTTTTTCTGAGAAGGTTGATTTACAATAACCCTCTTTAATTCGAATCAAATTATTTGTGACTCAAGCAGTAGTCATTGTGATTGCATTTTATATAACCATTTATAAGAATAACTTCCGATTTCATTACGAAAAAATATTGTTGTAAAAAATTTCTAAATTTGTTTTCGCAATCGTATTAAGCCCACAGAAAGAAACTCACTTAAAAACTATTGTAGTCTCTGTTTTTTTTTCTCCCCTCATTATTTTAAACCCGAAAAGACTTTGATTTCTTTTAGCTCATAAATTCTTTAGCAATAAACTGACTTCTCCCCCGCCACCCCTTCCCCAACCCCTTTCCGCATAAATACAGCAATACAAAAGCAGCAAATGCACTGATAATAAATAGTAACGGACATCCTTTAGAAGCAGTAAGAAAGGATTTTGTTTTACTTTTGAAAAAAAAAAACAAAAATTTGCGCAATATTTGATTCCTTTATTTTTTTAACAATAAAGCCATAGTTGGGAGGCTACTCATGCCCCACCCAGCCGCTATTAACCGAACCATAGACAAAATTTCATTTGTTAAGACTACAAAAACTTGTCGTTTGACTACACAGAAATCATCTATTCATATAAAAGTTTCCAAGTGCTTTGAAATATTTGCAAGAAAAATCTTCACTCAACTCTTTATTATTGCTGCTATTGAAGAGCAACAACAACAATAACAACAGCAATTGCATTACGCTGTTCTTCTAGTTCGAGAAGATGGTGGTGGTTGATGGTGCGGCAGATTCCCGCGTAAAGAATTGCTGATGATGGCAATGATGATGTTGCTAATGCTGCATAATCATACAAAATGAATGAAAAGAGAAAAAAATACCCGAAAATTTCGATTGCTCAGTTTGAATTTGTGTCTTTTTATTCTATTTAATTTTCTGACAACGGAAGACGTTGGCTTATTTAGTAGAGTAAAGTAAAAAGAAGAGATTTTTCGAGTTCCATCAAGGATGTAAATTTTTGGCAAATTACAATAGAAATTACCACTTTTCTTTTTTTTTCTTCGTCTCGTACTCATCTCATGCCCCAACTCAAATACGCGCTTATTTTAATAATTTTTATTATTGTAGGTAGAAAATTTGCGAATTCGGTTTTGTTTTGTTTAGTTTGTTGTCGTACAACAAATTTCTTAATAATGAAAAACATTAAAATTATACGCCAGAATGGCTTAGAGAAATAGTCTCCACTACCACCACCACCGCCCACGATAAAATTGTACGTTCATACAAATTTATAAATAAAATTTTTGCAAAAGGAAACCAAAGTTTTTATTTTGAATTTTATAAAACTTTCGAAAATCTACAATAAAATATGAAAACAACGTGCAAAATGTAAAACAAAATATTTTCAAGCCTTTTTTTCTACAATTTTTGTTAACAACCAACAACCACGTTGTTGTCCTGCCAGTAAAAAAAAGAAGAAGAGACAGAGAAAAAAAAAAGTTTATGATTTTTAACATTTTATGGCATTTTAGAGTTTTTCGATTTGCATAGCATAACAATTAATGTTAAAACCTTTAAGTTTCTTTATGCCCAAAAAAAAAAAACAAAAACAAAAATCCTCAAAATAAGTCAAAAAGTAAAACTCAAGTGTTAAAAAGTTTAACAGGTCTTTTTGTTTTTTTTTTGTGTAGCGAGTTCGACTACAACAAATAATAATAAGTAAATGTCTGTATAACTTCCAAGTGTTACAGTTTTTCTTTGACTTTAAGTGTTATTTAATTATATTTTTACTAAAGGCAGACTGGGATGAAGGCAAACGGCAAATGATATAAACAAATTTTCTCTTTTTTTTACAAAAAATATTAATAAAATGCTGTCATTTTGCCACCTTTAGGCCTCATTAATTTTTTGGTTGAAAATCATCACGCGAAAATTTGTTGATTTAGGTTGATTCTCTTTATGAAATTATGATAATTTCTAGCAAACAAACCAAAACTTCAAGTCTTCGTTTATCACGAATTTATCAGTTATTATTTGTGCTCACAGCACTTTTACTTATTTATGAAAAAACAAAAAAGAAAACCAGAAACCACCCTTTTTACTCTTTTTAATCCTTTTTGTGTCTTATGGTGAAATATCATTCCTTAATAATAATTGAGCTTAAGAAAATGGAAACTAATTTTGATTAAAAGGATTACAAAACCATGAAATGTTATGATTTTCGAATTTAAAACTACGAATGATTATGAAAAAGTTTTGGTCTCATGTCCTTCATTTGGGTTGTATAAAACAAAAATCGTGACTTTGATTTCAGATGCTGGCTTGATTCTCCCCTAAAGACTCTGAATGCCTTTGGAGATAAAGCAAAAAAAACTTAAAAGGTTTGAGTTTGTGGGTATTTTTTTAGGAATAAGTTTTAGTAACGCTAGAAGAAAGCTCGAGAAACGGTTCAATATAAGCTGCATTCTGTGCAATATTTTCCCTTGTTAGCTTCGTCCTTATAATAGCTGGCTGATCAGACACGTTACTTAAATAAATTAAGAAATATTGGAAAATGAGAGAAATGATGAAGAACAAATTGAACTAAGATTGGCCGAGGAGTCGAAAGAGGAAATCATATTAATTTTATAATTAGGGTGCAAGGACGAGGGCGATTATAACCACCCAGCTGATCCCACCGAGCGGTATTGACAGTAATTAGAAATAATTACTGCTGATATTTTGGTTTTCTGCTGCAGGAACTTCCCTTTGAACTAATTAATTGATCTATTCTTATTGCTAATAACACTGCTCAACACCAAAATCCTCCTTTAAATAAAACTATGTGGAATATATGGATTTTGATGTCCTAAACTCAAATCCGTTTTCCGTTTTTCTCCATCACGTACGGTTCTTTTATGGGCGTGGCAATCTTTTCCCCCTAAATTAGTCAGGTACGAAGACATATTTCAGCCTAACTCGAGAACGACTCATCCGATTTTCATAAGCAAAACAACAAATAATTTACCGCAGGTACCCATCATTTAACGAATATGTGTGCAGTCAACCCATAAAAAAAAACTGTACGTGATGGAGAAAAACCGAAAACGGATTTGTGTTTAGGACATCAAAATCCATATAGTCCACATAGTTTTATTTAAAGGAGAGCCAAAAAGTGATTTTTTGCAGAGCAGTGTAACTCGCACAGGCCTCTTGGCTTTTTAACTATACGAATCCTAATTTCTGATAGTTTGTTTCGACTACTGAAGCACCGTTGCTTTGCTTCCTTAATACAGCAAACATTCAGTATTGCTTCGAACTAATCAATACGACCTTTAGCAATTTTATAAATCTACTCTCATTAATTGCAACCCCTCTGCTAACCCTTTTTTGCCAATCGAAGAAAAGAATATCAAATAATTTCCTATCGCGCCTTATAATTCAACTACAAGCACCCTTTTACTTTAAATAATTTTAATGAACAACTTTTACAGATAGAAGACAACTATTAGATGTCTATTTGGAATTACAAAAAAAAAAAAAAAAAAATACAATAAAATAAAACAGCATGATAAGAGACACAATTGTCAGTCAGACAGTCATTCAGTCAAGTAAAACAAAAAACTAAATTTAATGCATATTAATGAATTTTAAAGCACAAGACGAGAACAGTTGCACTATTTGTTGGATTTGAATAATCGGAATACTATTTGATTCCACAACACCAAAGTTTTATATTTGAAATACTTTCACTTGGTTATTGCGCCTAATCCCCCTTCTTATCTTCAACAAGGTAGCAGTTCTTAACTCACCCGCAGTTTATGACGATTTTTATAATATTTAAATTTCGAAAAATGTTCTTTAGTTGAAGTGTTTTTCACAAAGAAGTAATGTGTGTCTTTTCTAATATACACTTTTCAAAGCATCATCATAATCTCTTTCTTAAGAAATTTTTAAAGAAACTGCTTGCTGCCTAAATATCGCATCTGCGAGTATATGGGCCGTTTGTTAACTCCAACCCCATCCTCCTATTTTCAATTATGAAAATATTCAAATTTATATATTTGTGTTGTATTTGCAATTTCATATACATTTTCTGATTATAAAACACCACCTTGGAAGGTTCCCGTTTTGTTAGCTGCTGATATCAGGTACATAATTTTATTTGACATTAAAATAACTGTCAAATTACTTCGATTAGCATAGAAATGGGTGACATTTTCTTAACTTTAACGTCGTGTTATTTCATTGTTACTGATATTGTAGTTGCTGTTGTTGTTGTAGTTGCTGTTGTTGCTTTGTATAGAGAGACACATGAAAATGATGATGGTTTTATTTCCATTCTTTTTTCGCTGACATCTAAAATTTTTCAGGCACGGTTGGTCATTACGATTATTATTTTATATTTCTATAATATTTTGATGAGGTTTGTTTTGAATTTTTGAATATTTTAGTGTTGGCAGGAAATTTGATTATTATTTTAAGCATAAACTTTTTAATAATGCCATTAAAATGTCGCTAATCTTCTGAATAAACGGTATGGAGAGAATTATTTGAGTTATGAGAAGAATAAAAGCCACAAGAAGGGTGAGAGATCATCTTGCTTTAATTTTTCAATTTTAGTGTTTTAAATACTGCAAATCCATACTTTTTCTTTATGTGACTAAATTATTCTTGTCTAACGAAATTATTTATAAAGAGAGGCGAAGGTTCGAAACGTTGTATTCAGACAGATAAGATCAAAATTCCAAGGAATCAGGAAAAAAAATTAAAAAAAAATATTTAATTTTATCGTTTATTTTCATACAAAAAGCTGTTTAGCATTCTTTTACTTCAAAGAGATCTCTACCCTATCCCTTTCCGATATAATGCCTTGCATAAGTAGGCGTCATCCTCTAAATGCTGGTCCTAATTAAAAAAAAAAAAAAAAGGGAACATAATAGAAGATAATATCGCATTCACTAAAAAAAACAGTTTTACATAAATTCAACGAACTCCCGTTCCTGGAATTAAATTCTTTGAAATTCAACGTATTATCCGTTGTTTCAGTAAAATATTCCTTGAAATTAAAAGTAAAATTTTATGTATTTATGTTTAAAAGTTGAAACCATTATTTGATTTTATTCGTTGAATTAAACAATGAACTAGTTTTGATTTAACGTATAATTCGTTGAATTTAAGAAATTAAGGAACTCGTTAATTTATTTAAACCCAATAAACAAATACTTTGATTCAAAGAACCTGTTTCTCGATTCTAAGTTATATACGTTGGTTTTGTTGTATGAATACGTTGGATAAAGAATTAAATTCTTTAAAATCAACGTAAGGTTTCAACGTATGGTTTCTTGAATGCAACAAGCCAATGATTGCCATACGTTGAATTGAAAGAACCTGTTCCTTGGGTGAAAAATAAGGAATAATTTCGTTGAATAAACGAATTTTTTCATTAAATTTAATTGCTTTTTTGGTTGAGTGTAAGAAAAGTTCAATGCGACACTTTGGGGGCCAGAACACGCAAAACTGAAATAGTTTTTAAACTAAATCCTGGAATTACGCTTACAGTGCTCCTGTGCAGGTCAGCGAGAAACCTACTTAGGTACCTTAAGATGATAAGAGTACAAGGGTACAGGAGTCAGCAACTATCCGAAATATCAATTATCACAGAACAGCAATGCTGTTACATTTCAAACGTGGATGCGATGGTGAATGTCCGTGTAAGACAAATAAATGCTAAAGATTGCTAGCAATTCAGTGAAGGGAATGAAATCAAAAATGATCAATTCGCGGGTAATCGACTAACTGGAAAAAGAATTCATAACGATAATCTTTGAAACCGTCTATAATTACTTCTCGTTTGACAGCTAGAAACCTTTTGGAACAGATAGATGGCGCTGTTGCTGAGATGCAATTTTTTTAATTATTATTTTTAGGCCGACTGGGACTTTATAAATGGATATTTCTTTGTAATCCTTCTTTAAGTTCGAAAGGCTGTGAAGGTATACCGCACAAGTCAATTTGGCTGCAGAGCGAAAAGTTTTTTATATGGCGGCACTGGATCAGGCAACAACTACATATGTTTCTTATATTTTAACTAAATGAAATGTTTGTGACATTTAATGGCCTCTGTCAGCTCTTGGCAGCTACATATAACGATTATTTTAATGTTCTTCAAAGCTCTTCTTAAAAGTAACATCTTTAATCGATTAATACTCCTGCTGTTGCTGCAGCAGTCATAAAAATGCTCCTCTCATTAATTTTCCTTTTAGGCAACAAACTATTTGTTAATAAATTATTTTCGAAACGCATCTACTACAAAACAATTTTATAATACGAATTTGTTAAAAATAAGCGCCAAAAGTTTATTTAAAATTTACAACCAACACAAATTATGCTTTTCCAGCAGCAACAACACAAGTTATACGAACAACAACGATGTCTGTCGTCGTCGCACAGGTGATATTTTGTGAGAAATAAATTTTACTTTTTTTTTGAGAATTACAATAAGTAGAAGCAGAAAACGAAGTAGAGAAACAAACACACTTTTTTTCCAACGAACATAAACGGATGTGAACGCCAACGACAAATTTTTCTTACTTTCAAATAAATTCGTTTTTGGCAATGTTTCCTTTGCTTTACAGTTAGAAAAAAAAATACTACGAGTGTATGTACGTACGAGTACGATAATTGTTGTTGTATGTGGCATATAAACAAAAAAATAAAGGATAAAGTTTCATATTTTATTATTATTTTGAAAACTCTCAAGGATTTATTAGTGAGCCTAGTTTGCTGTTGAGTCGCAGAGTTTTACAAAAATTTGTATATTCTTTAGAGGTCCTGCATTTATATTTTTTAGAGGATATAAAGCTAAAGCCATTTGTGTTTAATTGCGTGCAAGCTAAACAAATGAGTATTGAGAGTTATGGTCCCTTAAATATGTTTGACTATAAAGAAATTGTGTTGAAATTTTAGCTTTCTGTAGGAAAAATAAATAAAATCATTCTTACAATGTTGATGTTTGATTTATAAGACTTGGAAAAAATGCACGATCCTCTGTGACTTGGAAATTTTTTCTATAACGTTCTCTTTCGGCAGCTGTGCAGTTTCTTTAAGTCCGGCCGTACACTCGGAAGGTTTCTTCTGCAGCGATGACCACCATCGTTACATTCGGTTTAGAGGATTTTTGTTAAATTATTTAAATTAATTTAATTTCTGTAAAGGAAATAGAACAAATCACATAAAAATTAGACAAACATCTGTGTATTTAACCCTTTTCATTTTTTTTTTTTTTGTTGCTTTTACACCCTTCAGAATATGCTTTCTTAAAAATATGAACATGGACTACAATATAATCTCTATTTAATATATAATCCAGTAGAGTAGCTGCCCCCGTTTGTTTGCCGAAAACAAAATGACAATTAAAAGATGTGGGCATCATGTTTAATTTTTTATTTACTTAAAATTAAAATAAGAAAAAAATACACAATAAAAAAAGCGATATTAAACAAGCAAATCTACAAAAAGCACAAATAATGTAAACGGAAATGTCCTAAAAAAGGATTAATACAATCAAATTACCTTTTTTTAGCCAGAGAAAAAAATCAAAAAAAGGAGGGGGTATTACTTCAAATAAAAATTCATAAGAAGAATCAAAAAAAATTAAAATGATGCAGCTACACACGTACAAATCTTTTAATGTTTGTCTTGTCCACCCTCACGGAAATGAGCCTTGTTTTCTCATACACCCCTTTTTTGATGTTATTTGTGTATCCGTAATTTTTATGACAAAAATGCGTGCCTTTTTGCGTAATTTTTTCTTTTCCTCTCTAAATACTCTTTAACTATAGAGGCGTGTAACAAATAAAAAACAACAAATTGCATCTAAATACAATTTTGTACACATTTAATTTTCATGCTGATATTCTTTGTAAAAAGTTAGAAATTCTTTAAAATAAAAGCTTTCTTTCTTTCGTTCATTTGCAATTCATTTGTTTAGGTTTAGTTATACTTAATTGCGCTAATTACATTTAATCAAGCTTATTTGAAATGACTATTTGTTTTATTTTGTAATTTTTTTATCATATTTTACTAGTTATTTTTCAAAGGATAATGAATTTGATTGTATTTTGCTCGCGCTTAGAATAGCAGCTGTTATAAAAGTGAAATGAAAAATGAGAGTGACAAAAAGAAATTAACATTAATCAAATGTATTTCTAGGAGATCTAGAATTGCGTTCCACTTCTTGAGCGTTTTTTTTTTTGTAGGGCCAGCTCTCAGGTGATTTTTTTTTATTATTTTTGACGTGTGAGGTAGGGTTTAAAATGCCTTCGCACTTACAGCGACCGTCGTCAGCTGAGTCGAGTGGCGTGTCCACTAAAACAATCCGTACTCTTTTTCTGGGGAGAATGCCTTCCTGAGACCGCTATCTGCATTACTTTGAGGGTGGTGTTGGCTGAAGTGGTTAGCGCGTTGACTACTAAGCAAACAATGAACCTGGGTTCAAACCCTGGGCAGAGCAAGTCAATCAACATCATTAATTTCTCTAATGTACATTAGTGAGACATTGTATTAATTGTTGTCGGACTATTTAAGTGATAAAGGCAAAGCACTGGTCACTGAAAAACTGTTTCGACAGTTAATAAAATGCCTGCTAATACAGCTTAACAAAGTTAATGCGTCTACTTAAAACCGGAGGCGTTACTCACAGCGTTTCATTTATTCTGTGTCTCAATCATTTTGTAAACTGTGTTGTCTGGAGTAAAATCGCCAATTTGGTGCCTCAGCCGCAGTAGATACAACCGGTGTGGTGTATTCCATCTAACCCATACGGTGAAAGTACATCCTGAAGTATCCATGTCCTGAGAAGAACTGGGTCAGAAAGTAGCTAACATCTACGAAATCCTTTTTTATCCAGCTTTCTACAATGGGGATTAGTATTGCCGTCCCACCTACAGTTCATTTCTGTGCTTCATATACTGTGTCATTATTGGATGGTTCTAGTTCTCCACTCGGCTACACTAATAACGGCATCCTCTCGCTTAGAATCACACGCTTCTTTACGTATGCGTGCCAGAAGGTCAATGGGTATCTCTCCATTAATCATTAGGAACGCTACGGCCGAGACAGTGCGGTAGGCAGAAGTGATCCTTCCTTTTTAGAGCTGTATAGGAGCGCTACTCGTGTTAAGTAGACGCATTAATATTTGTAAGCTGTCTGAAGAGGCATTTTACTAATGAGAGATGAGTATCAACTCGAGAAATTAATTAACGCTAATTTTGTTTCTGAATTAAAAGCTGAAAAAATGTGCCTGATAAAAATTTATTTACACTAAAAGCCAATGTGGTGCGATGTAAAAATCCGGGAAATATATATTTTATTGTCCTCGATTTACAAGAGTAAATTTTATTCTATTTTAAATCAAAATCCTTTAATTCAGCCATATTTTTTCTTTCACAAAACTTGTTATTTATTATACACTTGGAGAAAAATTATAGCCATTTTGCATATTGTTATTCTTCAACAATACCACCTTGACAAATGTCTGCCTTACCTGCTTAACGTATTTTGTTAAATTCAACAACAATTTATTAAGAATATTTGTTGGAAGAAAAAAAAAACCCCCAAATAAATGCTTTTCAGTTGTGATTTTTTTTTTGGCGAAATTCCACCAAATAAGCAAAACAGAAAAGGGATTACGAAAAAAAAAAAAAAATAGTAAATAAATGACAAAATATGAACAAACCTAAAGGATTTAATGGCACATTAAAAATGTTATTGCCATACAAATGAAATGCGTTCACAACAGTTTGCAAGTAGATACTGCTGTGCTGCCGCTGCTATTTTGTTGGCTTTCATTACAAATCCATTGTCTATAAACCAAAGATGAAGATGCTGATGACAATTTTTTGGTGGCCTCTTAAATGCCAAGTAAGCACCAGCGAGCACTACAACAACTCCTGATTCTTCAAACATTCATATTGTTTTTTATTTGTTTTTTTCTTCTAAATTTGTCAAGTCAATGTTTAGTTAAAATGAAACAATAATGAAATACTGATGGAATTTTTGTCAAATTTAGCATAAAATGACATTTATTATATTTAAGTGTTTGATAGTCAGTGTGAGCAGCAAAGTGCTTAACTCAGTTAAAGAACGCAGGACGTTCTAATTGAAATTTCTTGAAGGTGTTTTTATCAACTAATCTTGTGGTGGCGAAATAAACGTACAACAAATTTTAACTAAGATTTCATTTTAATGTTACTAAATTATTTTCTTCTGTTTTAATTTCTTACTATTTGTAAAGCATGAGAACATTAGATTATTAATTTCGGTCATAATTTTACCTTCTACCAACCAGTCTTATATAGTTCTTGTCGTTGTTATGGAGCCTGAAAAATCATTAATTATCCTTTTTTGAAAATGCGCCTTGTTTTGCACCTGTTTTATTGTGTCTTATGTTTGTTTTTATTTTTTTCCCTGCCAAAAATATTGTTTATAGCTTCGATATTTATGCATCGGCACGTTTCTCATTGGCTTTTCAAAAATCCAAAAAATAAAAAAGAAAAGGATTTGAATAACGCTAAAACACTTTTCTGTTTAGTCATTTTCGTTCTCCATATGTAAGCAAGCATGTATTTGTGTTCTATATACGAGTATGTGTTTCTTAAAACATGCCACAAAATCCTTTAATTTGCCTGTTGATTGTTATCCTTTGATAGCACACCAAAAATCGCACAAAAACCTGAAGTTTAATAGTGGCATACACATACGACTACATACGGCCATTAGTTGTTGTTGATGTTGTTATTGTTGTTTACCGCTTGCTAACACCCACAAGCTATTATTTTATGTTCAATTTTCTTGAAAATTTATTTCATTTTCTTTTTTTTTTGCAATTCTTTAGTAAAAAAAAGTCAAACATTTTATGGTTGAAATCAATTGTTGAAGCGTATTTTTAGATTCATCTAATAATAATCGGCATGTTGTTTGCAATAATTCGTGTCTGTTGCGAACTTTCTTCGTCTATTTTTGTCGTTACTGTATTTGAATTAGAGTGATCCTTTAAGATAAAAGTCTGTCACTATATTACATTGTACAGGTTGTCAGTTATATAAATGGTAAACCTTGCCTTTTCGGGCTACTGATAGTCAATCCATTGTGTTGTTTGTTGTCATAGTGCCAGGTCGTAAAAAAGTTAGTTTTTTCCATACATTAAAGTTAGTTTAAAGTTAGCTTTGTTTCCGACAGGCTAGCTTTAGAAAGAACTACACCTGAACAATCTTCCAAGAGAAAAATCGAAAAGAAGTTCTATTGTGTTCTATTAAAAAATGCACTGCTACTAAACTTAAGCTACTTTCACACTTGGCAAATGTTTTACAAAAAAAAACTGATGTACAGACACATTAAAGTTGTACTTTCTCTACTTCCAATATTTTTTTTAAATATGGGTTGGCATTTAATTAAAACTACCTTTTGTCCGTAACTTTATTCACACTACATGTCAATGTGGGTAATAGATTATTTGTATACGAAATTCGTTGAAATTGGAAAAAGTGCCAAAAACAAAAAAACCAAAGAAGTACCAGTTTTTTTCCCCTATTTTTCCCTCCTAAAGTACACTACATGTTAATGTATAGAAATGTAGTAAAATAAAAAGTACCTAAAGTACCAATTTATCCCGGTTTTATCAATACGATCCTCGTCCTAAACTCCGGAGCATTAGTTGCTATTACAACACGACGTGCTGTTGCATAGTTTAACTTCAGTTTCTGAGTAATTTAAGGTGACATTTATTTTAAAGTTCCAAAACAATGCCCTGCAGAACTTCGAAAAAGTCAAATACTAAACAATTAAAGCTAATAAGCGTATATTTTCGGCCTCTACCGTGCATACTCACTGTGTAGAATTGTATCATATAATTCTCATTTAGTTAGTATGAAAATTAATACAAGTATTAAAGATGTAGGCCAAGTACTCTGTTCGATTTTGTGGAAATTGTTGAGCAATATTAATGATTTTACTCGGAAAGAATTATATATAAAATGTGGTGTCTCTCTCGTTGTTTTGAGAAATTGTACGTTTTTATTGGTTTTGAGTATACTACTATGTATGTAAATCAGCTGTGAAAAATCCGTATGAAATAAAGTGCATTTGATTTGTTTCGCATCTTTGTTAAAATCTTGCCAGAAAGATTTCATGTGATTTTCCACGAGAAAAAAACTGTACTAGATACTCTTACAATATTTTTTCATGAATTTTCACACGCAATATTCCGCGTGATATCCTGAACAATTTCTTAGGAAATTTAATAAATTTTGTTTAGCAAAAATTAAAATAGCTTTCATTTTAATTGAATGAATTTTTTAAATTTCGGGAGAGGGAAATCTAAGAATTTTGTTAATGAATATACAATTTTCGTCGTGGTTTGAACTTTAATATTTAAAAATTCAAAGTTTTTTTCATTTTTGAAGATGTTTCTTAGTGAATATTGCTTTAGTTGTTATTAAACATAATCTAATCGATACTCTTTACTTTTTTCTAATTAAAGTTAAAGCACTAAATAATGTTCAAAAATTATCAACCATTAATAAAGAGTCGGCCTCATTACAAAAGACAATTTAACGCATTTCTATACCATAAATTTTATATGATAAAAAAAAAGGGAGCACTTCCTCTTCCACCACTGCTCCTCATCAGCTAAAAATTATAATTTATGTATGCTTGTATGAAAAGAGTATTTAACATAAGTAATATTAATACCATTTTTTTATAATTTATATCTGAAGGTTTTTTTTCCACTATGTATTCAACGATTCAAATAAGTATGTACATATGTATGTACGACTGTGCATGTGTGTATGAATAGAAAAAGAAATTGCAAATATATTTTATTTAGAGGAAACTGTAAAGAAAAAAAAATATATTTTTACGTGGCCAGCAATTTTTTATTTTAATAAAAAAAAATATCCTTTTTCTGCTTAATATGCGAATGTGGTAGAATACAAATAGAAACGGGGCAAAAAAATAAAATAAAAACTGTCATTTGTAATTTAAGCAAAAGCTTATAACTCAAACCTTTAATATTATGGCCAGAAGTGTATAGTCCAACAACCATTTGCCGCCTCATACTCTCTGCTTAGTGTCTTAAACACCAACCCATTGGCCGCAATTTGTAGCACATATGGATTTCGTTGAATTTTTTCTCAATATGAAATTAGTATCTTTGCGTTTGTTTTCTGTTGCTTTTTTCTCTTTCTCTTAATGTTTCATTCATTTATGTTTTTCGTTTTTTTTTTTTTTTTTGTTATTTGAATTTTATTATATTTTATATTTTTTTATAATGTTGGCAAAACTTACATGATGTCGTATCATCATAACAAGATTGTAACTGTATCTTTTTTTTGTGTGTTGAATATTTCTATATCTTTTTGTCAGCTATTATGGCTCTTTAAAGCAGCCACGCCACGCCTTTGTAAACGATTTTGATATGTATGAATGTATTTATACATACATACATATATGTATTTCTTTTTCCTTTTGTATAGATAACGTCATTATGTTATAGGAAACTTTTACTTGTATTTAGTTCATCCAATGAAAGGTCATATAGTTTAGTGTATCCTAAAATAGATTCTTAGCCGAGATACAAACCCCATCAGATTAGAATATGATATCCTTCAAATAAGCGACATTGAATGTTTTTCAACATATTTTACTCTGTTTCTTCTTACGCAAGTTCTGCAATTCCGCGAATTCAAAGCAAAATTTTAAAATAATACATCATAAAAACATCGTTTTTTTTCAATTTATACTCAAACTGATATGAAATAAATATGAATAAAAAATTCAACATGAAAAGATCAATACGAACAAGGCGATAACGAATGCGATTCAAATATTGGTTATATAGAATTAAACCACAAAACAACTTTTCTCTAAGACTCCAAACCAAACTATCTAAACGATTTTCATAATGTTGGAAAGAAATACATAGTAGGGCTTAATAATGGTCGTATCATTTCTCTCAGTCTTTTTTTCATAATTTTTGTTTATTGTTTCTTCACAGGGAATAAGTTGTAGCAGAGTAGTATTGAAACCATTTACATATTAGTATATTTGGTTTTACTTTCTTTTTTTTTATCCTGAACATGTATGACTGTCATTTAGATTATCCTTTCGTCCATTTTCATTTTTTTTTCCTCTTCTTCAGAAGATAGTCCCATTTACAGCAAGCGGCA
Source organism: Lypha dubia (assembly GCA_947311025.1). NCBI lineage: Eukaryota > Metazoa > Arthropoda > Insecta > Diptera > Tachinidae > Lypha > Lypha dubia. The sequence continues at coordinate 1,717,105 of OX371262.1, read as the reverse complement.
ACGAATACGATGGTTAGGTAGTGGTGTGCTGACCATTTTTATATTTCCTGCAAATAAGTGACAAAGAAAGCAAAACAAAAAAAGGAAAGAAAGAAAAAGAAGAAAAAATTGTAACAAAATATATAAAAATTATTTTAAAAAATGACAGTTAGGCATCCTTTATTTTTTTTTTATTCTTCTTGTTCAAATGAATTGCTCTAAAAAATTTATAATTTTATGGTTGGAAAGTAAAAAGAGCATAGATGTTTAGCATAAATAATGTAATTAAAATTAAAAAAAGAAATAATAAAGAATAAAACGTAAAGATTCATACAATTGTTAACCACATTTGAAAATGTATAGAAAATTAGCGTATGAATGTTTCATATGATTTAGAACACTAAACTGTAAAAGGATACACACACATACATTCATGTGTTTGTATGTGCTTACATACCGCTACGTACGTTTACTAGTAAAACTTTTTTAAGTATGAGTTTAAAATATTTGAAACATAAAATTGTGATCAAGTTTAACTTAACAAAGAATCAATTAAAAAGTTCAATCAGTTCTCAATCAAACACAAAATTCTTAGTATTAACTCAACAGAATTAATTAAACAGTTAATTGCAATGTTTTTAAAAATCATTTATTTCCTTAAAACGATAACCAATTCAATCAAATTTAATCCAATCGTTATCTTTTTATAAAAAACTGGTATGTGGTAATTCTTGAAATTGTAAACAGCCTTAATTTTAATTCTATTGATAAGATTTTTTTTTTTATTAAAAAATTAATTGAAGTAGCAGTTAATTAGGCAACAATTTTTTTCTGTTTATTTTTTTTTTTAATTGGGACCAGCACTCAGGGGATGACCCCTACGTATGCATGGCATTGTGGCGGAACTAGGAAAATAGGTTTTGGAAAGGAGGATAAACGGAGTAGTGTTTGTGGACCTCCGATTTGAACCCTAACACACTGAAAGTGTCAGGAAAGACCTCTGCGGGGTGTTTATTCCAGTACGGCTAAAGTACGAATTCTCCCTGTAATGAGTAGTTCACTGACATATCGACCACAAAGGGATGTGCCCTTGATGAAGAGCGTGTTGTACGTGAAAAGTTACGGGTTTCTTGAACAAGTTCCCTGATTTCATTAAAACACATTCCGTTGTAGTAGCGATAGAACAATGAAACACACCCAAAATTGCGTCGATGCTCCAGTGAGTCAATAGAGTTGGCTACCCTACCGATAAGCTTCTTCGCCTTATCCTGTACGCGGTCGAGTAACTTCAAAATAGATTTTGAAGCACCGGCCCATACATGTAGTGGTGTAAATACTAAGGAGATCAGATCGTGTGAAGTATGTCCTACACCGTGTTAAAAAGCCGAGGCACTTGAATGCTTCTTTTGAGTCATGAAAAATATGATCATTCCATCGAACATCACAATGAATTTTCATGCCAAGAACATCAAGAGCTTCTGATTCCTCAATATCTATACCATCCATGTTTATAGATCGAGCAGCATGTCCGGTCATACGTCTGTGCGTGAGCATAGCACATTGGGTCTTTCGTGCATTAAAATTGACCCTATCGCGATTTAGCGTATCATTCATATTTTGCCGCATTGCCCGGATCTCCGACGGGTTTGGCCTGTTACTGAATGAATACGAATGAACTAAGCTGATGTCATCTGCAAAAGAGTAGATAGGGTTGGAAGTTTGACGTAGAAGGTCATTAAGAAAAATAAGAAAAAAGATAGGAGTTAGAATGGAGTCTTGCGGTACCCCTGAATTTAACTTGAACTCGTTTTGAGACCCCACCTACAACAACTCGTATAGTGCGATCTCTGAGAAAGCTCGATACAAATCGAGTGAAGCCATCACCGACACCAAAAGCAATCAGTTTTGACAGAAGTGCTCCAATCCACACTCTATCAAATGCCTTGGAAATATCTAGAGCCACCACTTTACTTTCGCCAAAGTGATGTATGCTATTACACCACTTCTCCGAAAGGAAAGTTAGTAGGTCCCCCATAGAGCGGCCCCGACGAAAGCCATACTGCTGGTCGCTAAGTAAACTGTTGAGCTCCAAATACCTCACAAGATGGAAATTCAACATACTTTCCATTACCTTGGAAAGCGCAGAACAAATTGCAATTGGGCAGTAATTTTCAGGGTTGTTGGCCTCCCCCTTTTTAGGGATTGGCATTACGAGTACATTGGCAACCTTCCAACACTTTAGAATCCATTGGATTTAGTTGACTCATTTCTACAAAATTACCTAAAGATTTTTTAATACAAAATTTATTAAAATAACTTCGTGCACGTTGTGAAACAGACCTAATATTTGTAAATATTTTATTTAAATTTTTAATAGCTATATATCAAATTAGTTCCACAATTAAGTGTCTTATGAAGTTTTATTTGAATCAAATAAATAATATACCAGTGTACAAACGTAAGTATGTTTGTATGCACTTCTATTTCTATGACGTTTTATACAATAACATAAAAGTAAAACAGCCAACACACCTCAGGCTATAATAATTTTATTTTGACTAATTGAAATAATTTAAATTTTGATTACTGATAAACGAACCGTTTCGTTTCGTTTTTTTTTTTTTTTAACAACACAGACCAAAACCAAAGCAATTATATAAGAAGCAGCCACAACCTCAGACCCAAATATACTTTTATTAAGCTGTAATCGTGTATTTGAGATTGTATTTGAATGCAAAAGGATGGGGTCGATGGGTGGGAGAGAGAGAGAGGGTTTGTAAACTATTTTCACTAACTTTGGAACAAAACTAATATGCGTGTAGTAGTTGGAAACACAAATTCGTTGAACACTGTCTATTAAAAATGGTGCAGAACATGTTTTTATGTTAATCATCATGTATGTATGTATGTAGATTATGAATTAACGAATTAGTTGTCATTAAGTTTATGGAAGAATAGATCATTTATTGGCAAATATTTCAGCTGAAAATTTTATTTTTAATGTATAAGTGAACTCCCCTGCGGGCTTGATTATGCATCTTGGTGATTAACTACACCTTAGTGCTACGCTCACTGGGGCATAGAGTAATAGAAATTATCTTCGGCCAATTACCCATAAAACTAATATGTTACTACCCAACCTCTGAAACAAAGGAGTAAAGAGCATGCATATGAGATATGAAGGGAAGTAGGGTAACCTACGGTAGTCTGGTAGAAGGTGAACGGGCATCTTAGGTCTCCGCCCAACGCCAAAATCTATCATATATCATATTCTTTCGGCGCTTGACCAGTAACCCTACTCTTCTGCCATGGGAGCCGGTAACACCTACGAATGAATGTCTACTGGAAGGTTAGAAAATTATTATTCCCACATTGAACTAAGATTATGCTTGTTGCAAGATGGACACTTTGTTGCCTTGCTGATGGATATGCTAGAGAGCATCGTGCTTCCCTTATTAGTAACAAGATTTCGTCACCGTTTATTAATGAGAGCTCCTTTAAGAGTACAGTTTATGCATGTGGTTCCTATCAAAATCGATCAGAGAAGTAGTTTTTAAATGACTAATTATCGACCAGATGTAGACGCTACTCTAAGTTTGGATAACCATTCTTGAGCAACTTTGTACTGTTGCTAAACACCAGTGGTGGGATTCAGTAACTTTCATTACGATAATCGTATTGTTAAAATTAATATAACGAAAATTTATCGAATTTGGTATTCAGTAACACTTTTAACGATATTCGCTATCGGTATGTAAACGACAATAATTTTTCGGTTGTTATGAAATAAATAAAAGTCAGCAGTTCAATCATAGCACGTGCGTTATGCAAAGAACAAAATTTTTCTTTTATAACAATATACACAAACACGGAATCTTTTATGCATAAAAAATAATATTACCATTATTTAAACATGCAATTTAACATTCATATCTCTAAATTTCATAAAATTTAACATTAATTTTTTTAAATTCTAAAAAATTTTTGGGAAAAATTTCAATAAATAAATTAATTTATTTGTTTTTTGTTTATTTTTCTATGTGCTTTTCGTATATCGTCCCCTTAGTATAACAATAGCCTATGTGCTATATATAATAGCGTATTATACGCTATTTTAATACTAAGGGGACGATATATTGATAGAGATGCCAAAGTAAAAGGAAATTATAACGATGTTGTTAAGAAGCAATTAGTGAATAACAAAATCGTTACTGCAAATCGCAATAATTGTCGGTAAATTTAACAATTATCGAATTGTTAAAAGTTACTGAATCGCACTACAGAAGCTTCATTCGAAGCATGAGATTAGATAAGTTAAATACTTAAGTAAGGTGTTTCTGCATGGTAGGTGGTCCATGCAGAAGAAGTGTGTAAATCACACTGGTTTGCCTTCGGGGAAACTTGGTAGAGGTGGTGAACACATAACTTTGCTCACAAGGCAGATACTGACGCTAATCTTAAACACATCTGTATAAATGGCAATCTATTTTTATTTGTCATGTGTGTGTGTAAGATTCAAAAGTGATCTGATCACTAAATTATGACAAAATGTTGTAGTTTTCATTAAGTTTTTTTCTTTCACCAAAAGAAACGTATGTACATTTTTGCTGTCCACAGTATAAATAAAATATTGTAGAAAAAAACTGCAACCTGGATGAAATTTTCAAATCTGAAGTTGACTTAATGACTATTTTGACTACCTTGAAGTAAAGAAAAAACAAGAAGAATACCTCGTACTCGTAATACTATTGGAAAAATACCTCTAAGGCATTCGGTCGGTAGTCATAGAACTCGTAATTTGAAACAGATAAATACGAGTACGCACACACATACATATCTAAAGGTAGAAAAGTACTTGTACACAAATATGTATGTTCTACAAGTATTTAGTACACAGATGACATAGATTTTACTCCCACTCCTAAACACATGCACATACAATTATTTTTAGGATTATGGTTACCGTAAACCAATGTTGAATTGAGTAAAGAGTGATTGTAACAGGAAAATCAACCAACTGAATGATTCGTTTATACCATTGTCCGTTTAGAGTTGTTGTTACAGCTGGTAAATGATGGTTGGTGCAAGTAGTTAATGATAATAAGGGACAAGATGAAGAAAGATAAAGCTACCATACATTCCAGGTAGTACTTTTACCAATTTACCTTTACTGCTGCTGATCAACGCCATCATCACTTAACTGCTTTTGTGTTTTTCGGTTTTAGTTACTGTTTTGTTACTTTCGTTTTACTTTCTTGTACATTTATTCGAGAAAAGGGGTTTTTTTTGGTTGGCAAAATGTGACTACATATCTCGCAATTGTTGTAAGTAAGTAACCTGTTGTTGTTATTTTACAATTTTCATATATTTTATTAGCCTTGACTGTGTGTTAGTTGCATGTTGATTGTTACAACTGCTGATGTGTTTTTTTTTTTTTTTTTTTGGCTTTGTATGGTCATAAAGGCACACTGGCTTAGTGCGAAACACTTCTTGAAAAATTTGTAGCAATCATAAGTCCTTGTATTCGTTTATGCTAATCTACGCAAATTTCAAAGATGCACAGAGAAAACAGATTAGTTGTGACAACCGAATTTGTTGCCAACCGAATTGTGGCGGTTACACCAACTATCATAGAATTCGGTTGCTACAACTACAATTATCTTGTAGTAAAACTGTAGTTTAAGTTGCGGCCATTAACCTAATAGTTGCGACAACCAAAAAAATTGGTAAACACCATGGAAGATAATCGGGATTATTTACTCTCATTTTTATCCTGGAACGCGATTTAATTAATATTTTTAATACTTAAATAAATTAAATTATTTTATTTATTCATTTGAATTTAAAATTTATTTTTGTCTTATAGGTATTGAACATAGAACATACATGTTTGAAACACAACGCCTTAGACAACTCAATCACATTACTATTTTAAAGTCGACATATGACACTGCTTCCTCTAAAGTATGTCAACTCAAAATTTTTCAATTTTCACTTTTTGCAAGGAATCGATGTACAGTGGAAGATCTGCCCACTGTAAAAATCTTACATAATTTTCTCCACTCTTTCACTAAAAAAAATTCAGTTGTATCTCTCTTTGTGATAGAAGAGTATTATTAAAAAAAAATTTTTTTTGCTTCTACTGAAAATTTTAAAACTTTGAGTTGACGCTCTTTACAGGAAGCATATTGAATATGTACTTATTTTTACTATAATAATAATACTTTAAGTTATGCCAACCGAATAATCGGCTAGGAGTATTAACCAAAACATATTCATTACCAATTATTCAGTTGTGCTTGCCATTTTGGGATACATAGGTATAGTCTATGCAACTGATATTCTATTGACACAACCGATTTCCAATCAATATTTTTTCTGGGTGCGGTACCAAATCCTGCAAATTTTATTAAAAGGTTACGCTTATTGAAAAGTTCCAGGTATGACCTACAAGGTAAACCGTATACTATATTTTTTTATACCAAGACAATTTTCACAAATCCTCTTCTACAAAATTTGTATTTGATTTTAAACACTGTCGCTTGTTAATCCATTTTAATTTTGTATAGAGACTGCATTGCTTTTTTTTCAGCTTTTTCTATGATTCTGAATGGAGAGAGAGAGTTGTAAAAAAATATTACTACATTTTGTTAATGTTTTAAATTACATTTTAAAAGTTAATTGAAATGGAAATTAGTTGAAATTTGTAAAACGAATTGAATTGCAAGTGATTACAACAAAATTGGATTTTACAAATTACAAATTTTTAGAAATCAAATACAAGAAGAGAAAAAAAAAACAGAAAACGATTGTTATATTAAATTTAATGGTTGTTGGGTTCAACTTTGTTTAAAATTTACAATATTTTATAATTAAATTATGGTTTAAGGGTTTTCCTGGTTACTTGCTGCATGCAACAAAAATTATAAACCACAAATTATTTAATTGAAAACCATAAAATAAATTTGATTTTATTTTATTTTGACTAAAACTACAAAAAATCATCATCAAAGTAATAATAATCAAATAGTAAATGGCTTTCTAATGTGTTAAATATACATACAGCGTTGCCATAACTTTCTGATCAGAATAGTTTTTACATAAATCAGTCGAAGTCGATTTAGCTTTCTTATTTTTACTTTTTGGCAACAGTGATTTTAATTTTAATTTGTGAACCATAAATGGTTTTCCATTGTTTTCTTCCCTTTTTTCCTAAATTATTGTTGATTTTCTCATTTCTCATTTAATTAATAAATTTATGATTGAAAATAATTTTCCCTTTTCAAATATTTATTTAACTTTTGTTTCAGTTTTTCTTTATTTTTCCGTATTTTAATTTCTAATGAAAAATGACAGTCACATGACATGAAAAATAAGCGCGTTTCTTTTTTTAACTATGTTCTGTTTTTTCGTTTTTCCTTTTTAATTCATAAACTTTTTGACCGCAGAGTTTTTATTTAACGCAATATTGTAGTGGCAAGCGTTATATTATCCCCCCTTCAGTTTAGTTCTTCTATTATAAACTTCATTCAGTCAGTAATAATTATTAACTCTTAACCTTAAAAGGAAAACAATATCCTCATCGCTAAGAAATAGATGAAAAAAACGGTAACATTTGTGCAGAAAAACAAATGAAAATGGAAAAAATTATTTTTGTATGGTTAAATTTGAAATTTGTAACAGACCTGCAATAAAATACCTTTGAAGCGAGTTATAAAAGCACTGGGAGAAAATATTTTTAATAAAAGTGGTTTTCCAAAGTTTTTCATTAAGGATTTGAATTAGAGATGAGATCATGCTCACGATGCTCCCCAAGAGTGACAACTCGTAACGCAGAAAATCTAAGGACTTTAAACCGGCTATTTAGACATATTTTTGCATAAAGCATTCGAAAGAGCTCTGAGAAAATGACCATTGTTATAGAACAGCTTTCTAATTTCCACCATATCTACACAAAAGACAAGTCCTTTGAATCAGCTCTTTCCTACCTAGTTAGCCGCAAAAAGAAATTTTGATCAGGAATGCACTATATGGGTACTTCTCCCCTTTGTCAAAGGTCCAGACTGATGATGTCGTTTATTAGTGAATGGACTTGGTAATAATTCAAATAAAAATTTATACTTAGTTTTTAAAATTAAATACAAGACTGACGACTTACCGGTACCAAAATAGTAGTATGGAGAATGTCAAATAAGTGGTTATCAGCTAGTATGGAACCTAAATATTCAGCTTAGATCGGATAAGAATTTTGGCCGTATATTCTTATGCGCAAAGGTTGCACTCGGACATTGTTTGGGTGTTGAAGCCAACTGAAGTTTTGAGACTGAAATAAAGCGCATATTATTTTATGGTGTCGGCCGCTATACTTAAGAAAATTTTCCGAGAGGCAGGGACTCCAATGTAAGCATTTTTAAAGATGACATTGCCAAGAACTACACCCCAAACAAATTTTGTAACCTGAACACTTACTTCATGTCCTTGCTTCGCCGGTAAGATTTTCTCAGACTCGGTAAAGTTAATGTGATGTCTTCAAATAGGTCTGGAATATTGGGATCCATGCCCAACTATATAGTTCTTAGTTAAAAAGACTATTGCAGTGGTAGCAAGGATGAAGACGAAGAGGAAGGATATTGTGATTACTTGGCTCTAGTACATTCTCCTAAACGCAAGAGAATAAATAATTTTCCATGGTAGTAGATCAATAATTATGCTCCAGGGTATGAAAAAGGAAAATTTTGTTATAAATCCTAACAGGAACATTCGTGTGTTCCCATTTTAAAGCTACCTGTACATATTTATTGTTGTTTGCATTCAGTCTCCTTTTATAAGTTCAGCTCTTTTCAAAGTGTATACTTCTGCTCATGTACAATTATTTGAAATAATGCGAATTGTTGAAATAAAACAAAGTGTGTGTAAACATAATTTAATTGAAAATTATGCTACCCCTTTTTATTTTTCTCTCCCTATTCCTTCTTTTGTATTATAACTCATACATTTTTGAATTTTGTGACATTACTATGAATAAGTTACCAGGACACTTGAAAAAAAAATACCCAGTAAAACTTATTTAAAAAAATTTTTCTTGGATAAATATAATTTTTTTTCATAAAATTTACTACTAATCATGGATTGGATCCCAGAATATCCAAAAAAAAAAAATTTCCATATAAAACCGATAGATTTGGCAAATGTTTTTTGAATAAGTGTTGCTGGGTTATTTTTTTTTTTTCATTTTATTCCATACTTTTGGACAACAATTACTTACTCTAGGTGGCGTTTTATTAAAAAAATTTGCAAACAAAAAATAAATTAAATTAATTTAAATTTATGTTAATTTCTCTAATGTACAGTTTATAATTTTTGTTGAAATTTCCACAAAAAAAGCTTTTGAAACAAACATAAATTATGTATGTTTTTTTAGATTTTATTTTCAAATAATTGTTTTCCCTAATAACAAATAATTTCTATGACGTTTTTTTTTTGTAAAGCAGAAAATTTTTAAAAGGTAGCGAGGAGATTTGGCTGGTTCACAAAAAAAAAACCATTCATATATTTTATACAATTAAGTTTTGAAGAAGAAATTAAACACTTACTATAGAATAGAAAGAAAGAAAGAAATTTGCTTTAACAATCAAACAGTTTTACAATCAACTTTTCGAAAGGGTTAAAAACATTTACAAAAAAAAAAATTCTTATTAATTTTTTTTCCAACATATTAAGTTGTGTGAACACGTAAGGTCTTTCCTCCTCCCTCTCTCTTGCTTAATCTCTCTCTGTAATATTTATAAGTTTGTATTGTTGTTTCATATTGTGGCACAAAGTAGGTGAAGTACCTTGTTCCTTCTTCATATGATGGTCGCTTGAATGAATGGTTGATGGCATGAAATATTCGCACTCATTCATTCATCGCCGTCGTCGCCGTCATCGTCATTCAAAAGAGGCTGTTGCTCGCTCCTCTGGTTGTTTTAATATTTTTTCATTTTATATTTCAAATATAAATACTTGAGCTGTATTTTTTTTTTGTTATTTGGCTCTGCTTCTGTTCGTACTTCATGTATTGCTTTGCAATGCCTAAATTCCGGTTGCATTTATAGTAATTTTCCAAATCTTTAGAATTTTTACTGCACATAAAAGTGTTGAAATGCATCACACAAAAAAAAAAACAGGTCGTCTTGCTCAAATGAGACCTTTGATTGTGTTGTCAAGTAGAACGAAAAGAACAATTTACGTATTTTTCTTTTCTAAAACAATCGAAAAGAAAATTATAGAAAATTGTTTGGCTTCTGTCAAGCTTTTCTTGCACAAAAAAAAAAAAAATATGTAAAGAATTGTGCATAAAAATTAAAAAAAAAATCATTTAAAAAACTACGTATGGTTCCAAAAGGATTTAGAAAAAATTTAAATATATTAAAGATATTTTAGCTGATTTATTATTTCTATAACAACTCTTAAAATTAATTTGTAAAAATCATTTACATATATTGAATTATTAATTTAGTAGAAATGCAATTCTCGTATGGAAATTTGTATAAATAAAAGCTGGAAATTATATTCAACCCAGCTAACAAAGAAGTTTGAAAACACGGATATACACTTGTACAGTGATAAAGGAGTGTGAGTACTTTCGAAACAAAGTTGTTCTTTTCTACTGTATGGATTAACTATTAAATTGATATGAATTATTCCTGCTCTCTTTTTATATCATGATAATCTCTAATTTACAACAGATCAATGTTATTGTCAGCAGTCACCCCTTGTTAAATGACTCAGTTCAATGTGATCGCAATTCTAATAAAAATATCCACAGTTTTTAAGAAATGTGTATACGTAATATGTGCACAGCCCCTTACCTTTGGTATATTTTTCGCTATGCCCATGCTTTGTTTTCTTTTCAAAAATTTTAATACGATAATTACATCACAGCCACACCGATATTTATCGCAAGAAATTTCAAGTTTTCCGTTGGATTATTTTTCTTTATGCCAATTTTATTTAAATTAAGATACGAGAAGTACATACATCACAACTAAATCAATGTTCCTCACAATAAGTTCCAGTGTGTTAACGTTTGAATATTTTTCTAATATATTTTTGGTACTTTAGTCTTAACTTTTATATTTTTTAAGGAATTCTCGTATGCAAATTTCTCAAAAATTTTTCATGTACATATAAAAATAGCGGTCACATTAGAGGTATATTGCAGACATATGAACTCTGATGATGGGAGTGCTGTAATTATCGGGAATGTTGTTGTTCTGTTCGCTATTGATATCAATTTTCCATTATTTTTTGAAATATTGATAACATCTAATTCATTCAGAATATAACATAAAAAACTTTGGTTTTATTCTGTAATTTTAGATCAAAAAAATTAATAATAATAATATTTTCCAATATTGAAACCGAATACGGAAACAGTTATTTTTGAAAGGCCACCTAAATCAAAGCATTTGTTTTTTATTGTTCGACAAATCCTGTGACCATCGACATATTCATTACACAACAAACTGCGTGTGTTGCAAAACCTTGATATGTGTGGCAATATATACTATACAAACAGAAAGAACGAAAAACAATCGCAACCTTTTAAATCATGTATTTTTTAGTATGACCAAAATGTAGACTTAGGACGTGCTTTTAATATTTTTATAACGGCAGCTTTTAGTCAAAGATAAAACACGTTTTTATTCTCAAAATACAAGGCAAAACAAGGAATTGAGTTGGTCCAAAAGCCCAAAAAAAATACAAAAAAAAACTTAACCAAGACCAACGGTTAACATGAAAAATGGCAAAGTATAAATCCCAAACTCCCAGTTGCAATATAATTTTAACAAAAATAGACAATAGAAAAAAAAATTAAGAAAATAAAATCCTCTTCTCTTCTAAAACATTTCATATGTGCTGTAGCACAAATGTTAGAGCAAAAAAAAGAGAAACAATGCCACGATTTGTTAACAAGAAATAAAATCTAGTACGTTTCACAACAAAAAAAAAAAAAGAGAAAAGCTTTAAACAAAGTAGAAAAAACTGCTAAAATCACATTTGGTTGTACATATTTAAAGCGTGCATTTACATAATGAAAGATGTTTCAATGGACATTGTATATGAGTTGGAATAAACTCAGAATTGCGGCAAAAAAAAAAAAAAATCTGCGAATAAAATATATAAAATGCAAAACAGGACATACAGAATAAATAAGAAAACGAGCAGCGAACTAAATTTGGTCTATAAAATATTTAAAAATATTATGGTATTCTAGTACTGATTTTGAAATAATCATTCTCGCCGCTAGCTCGATCCTCTTCAGCAGTTTGTGTTATGCTGGCCACTTCTGGTCGTCTTGGTTGCCAAGATATGTCTTATGATATATTTCGATTCCAATGGATTTCGTACAGTTCTTCCTTTCGAAAATAGATAATTGTGTTAATCAGTCCACCATTTCGGTGATATCTTCATTACAAAAACTTTCTATTATCCAACTTTATGTAAAAATGTACATCGAAGATCACGTAATAAATTTTGAACTTTCAGCATACTGCTTACTGCTTATTAATTCAAAAAGAAAAAAAATCTGCCGGCATAGTGTAACAGGCTGTGAAATTATTTAAGAATGTTTTCCAGGCAATACGGGAAAAACCATTTTATTTGTGTATTAAAAACTAAGATCGAATTTTGGACAAGAGCAAATAATGTTCAATCCTACCGAAAATAACTTTTGTCAAGAAATTTTTTTTAAAAATTTCTGATTTTCTATCGTGAATGTTTCTCATTATAAATGTTTTTGGGAATCTCTTCATAAACATTAAAAATGTGGGATTTCTAATATTTACGCCCACCACTACTAACGGAATTGGCCTGTTACATTTAATGAGAAAAAATCCCAGAAAAGCAATGGTGTGGAGAATAATTTGCTATTTTTCTCCCCTACACTGTTCATTTGTTATAGCTCAAGCTGTTAAAACGAATACAGACACACACATGCGTACACACATACGATGTATGTTAATAATAATATAAAATTAAAAACAAGAAAAACTACTAAAAGAAATTATAACATAAAATATTGAAACCAAAATGTAAGTATTTGTTTTTTTTTTGTGCAGCAGAAAAAAAGTGAAAAATCCCTGACAAGATGTATCATTATGCAACACCCACTCGGTGAAACTAAATGCATTTAGGTTTCAGCTTTTCTTTCGTATTTTTTTGTGCATTTTCTAGTTTTCCTTTAGTTCTTGTGATTCCATACATTTCCTTTCTGTCAACGATTATAATGTATGGAATATACGTACGACAACGAAAACGTAACATTTCTTTCAGCGCCCTCCCCTCCGCCCCCTTCCTTTCCACACCAAATCGTACACAAATTTTTAACAAATAAATTTCATAAGCATGCGTTTTTTCGTTAAACATTAAAAATTCGTGCCTTTTTTTTTGGCTGGAGATGTCCTTTTTTAGCCTTGCAAAGAAAAAAATTTCTGGTCAGAGCAAAAAAAAAAATCAGTTAAAGTTATTAGCTTTTTTTAGAGATAAAAGAAAACAGGAGTGGGTGGTGGGTAGAAATATTAAGCACTCGTTGCCTTATTATACATGTGTTAAGCAGGCAATATAGCAACTGCAACAACTACACCAACAACATTTATTTATATGTTGTATATCCTGCGGCAAATGCGCATAATGAGCGCATATTATTTGCATATGCAGTTGTTTTAATATCTTTCCATTTCTTTTGCTTAAACTAGATGCTATCGTTGCTGTTAACGTGGGTGGGGTTCTGGACATTTTTTTTTTAATAAAAAGTGTCCCATGTTTTACACCCCCAACTCCTTTGATAAATATTTGCTTACTTTTACATTAAGTGCCGGGTTCGGTTTGTGTTAATGTTTTTTTTTTTTTGCTTTTTGCATTTTTTAACAATTTAAAAAAAAATGTTAATGTACATGCCACACATTTCTGTTTTTTTTTTAACTTAAATTTATTTGCAAATTTTTTTTATTAAGCGTAAATCCTTTGCCGGTTAGATAATGATATGTGGTTGCACAGTTGCTTTGTAAAAATTATTTTAAAATTTCCTTTTATTTTTTGCTCAACGAAAAAAAAAAAATAAATAAATGAAAAAACTACAGAAGACATTTAAGTCCCTTAATGATGAAATTTTGGGCGGAGTTATTAAAAGCATTTGAGTATAAATAAATTATAATAAAAATGGACATTTGCTTTAACAAAAATATGCAAAATTTTATACCAAATAGGATTTACTTGACTGTGCAAAAAACGTAGAAAATGTCCTTTGACATTTTTTTAAGTGATTTCCAAAAAAGGAATTTTACAGAAGTACAAAAGTACTTTATTTAAGATTACGAGTACATTCCTGAAAAAATTTTTTTACACAATAAAGTAATGAAAATCGTTTACGGCCTCATCCACGATATCGAACGATATCGTTCGCTGGATTTCTAGACTTCGAAAAATTAACTGGCATTAAAATCTAAACTAATAAATGAAATGGATGGTCAGAAGGTCGCAAATTAATTGTTTTTCGTTCAAAATTGCAAGATTATCGATCGGTCGACATCGTGGTTCAGGTCGTTGAAGCTACTTTCATCCCCTCTACATTGTAGTTTCAAGAGTTTCGAGGGTGCCTAAATACACCGCGTATGAAAAAGTACCAACAACAAAACGGCTTTTAACTTAATAGATGGTCTATCCTTCCAGATGAATACAGATTTGCATGAGTTTCCTAATGGCTCCAGTAGCGGACGTCTGAGTGTTAAAATACCCTGGAAAAATTAATAAAATATTTTTGTTGGTTCGTTTTTACGTAACTCTGCAACACTACAGTCTAAGTTCATGTTGGAAAGACTGATATCCAAAATGTCAGTTGTGTTTTATTCGAACAAACTTGAGTGTTTCATAACGACGCAGTACAAAATGTTAGGCACGAAAAGTATTAGCCACGACTTTAGAAGCGAAATAATTGACTACGAACTCTTGTATGCAGATTAGATATGACCGAGCTATAAACTCTGCGGGATTCAAAAAATTTCTTTTTTGTAGGATTATCATTCATCTTATACCTTGTTCCAGAACTTAGGGAAAAGGATAAGGTAGAAAATTGTAAAAAAGTCTTAATTCTTTCGCAACTCTGCTATTTGTAGAGCAACGTTGCAGCACATCTGGTGTTGAGCAGATGCATTAACTTTCTGCTAACCGACAAAGAAGGTCGCTCGCTGTGTTGTGTTCATTAGCATGGAACAGTAACAATCGCTATCATCACATAAAAAGTCCACTAACAATCAATACATTGCCATACTAATCTAAAATTAGAGAAATTTATTATTTTGATGACTTGTCCTGGTTAAGGATCGAACCCAGGACCCAAGTCATAGTTTGCTTAGTATTAACTAAAGTTAAAATATTATCGGACAGATAATTTATTTGTAATTATTATTAGTAGCATACTTTAAGCTAAATGGAAGAAGTTGTAATAAAAATCCTAAGTGATGGAAAGGTTAAACGATGGAACCTACGGAAGATAAACTGGCAAAATTAGCGAACAAAAGAATAAAAGCGCATTTATATATAAATTATATCAACTCAATAATAAAATAGTAACTCTGAAACTCTTTTCAAAAAGACTGACATCCTTCACACTATTTACACTATGCCTTTTTGTCCGAGGTTTTTTTTTTTTGTTTTTGTTAAGAAAACGGCGTAGAGAACTTTTGCTACTATTCTGTTTAAAGTCCCTCCCAGAGGCACGTTTATGCATCTTGGTGATTAACCACACCTTGGTGCTGTGCTTTTTAGGGAAAATGGTAAGTTCCTTTGGCCAATTACCCACAAAACTTATAAGTCACTACCCAATCTCTGCGAAAAACAGAGTAACGGGCGTACATGTCAAAACAGGATTTCTTAGATGCTGTTGCTTTTTTCGTTACTTTGTTGTGAAGTTACATTTTCAAAAGGTATTTTAAAATAAAATAAAAACATATTTATAGAAAAATTTTAAATAATCTAAAATTATGAGAATCCAATAATAGTGAATCCCAGCAAGTGCATGGTATCATTTATACTCCTGCTTGTTATTGTGTTTTTTTTTGCAGACGATATAATATATTATGTTTCCCATTATATTTATTTCAAACGATTTAGCTACAAACTTGGTTTTCTTTTTCTAAATCCTGTATTTTTGAAAACTTCATACAATTGTCATGCCTATTTTTTGTATGGGCTTGAAGTCTGTAGTGGTTCTGATGGTGCTGATATCAGGCGACTACATATGCTTTTTAATAGGGTTTTCCGTTATCTCTACTGCATTAATATTCGAAGTTATGTTTCTGAATATGTTTCTCACTTTTTAGGATGCTCATTGCTCATTTTTGTAAAGTTAAGAGTTCTAGTGTTTTTTTATAAAACGTTTAGGAGTGGTAATGTTTTGTTTTTGAATTCATTCTTTAAATTTGGTAGGTCGAGGCGTAACTCTCAGATTCTTATTCCGAGATTGATGTCTAGTTTGGAGCGTTCTTTTCATGTAAGAGCTGCACGTATGTTTAATGCGCTGCCAAGTGCTTTAAAGTCTTTTGAGCTGTCTCATAATGTTTTTATAATAAGAGTGTTAAAATTTATTCAGGAGAATAATGTTTAGTTGTGATTTATTTTTTTAACACCTGTGCTCCTTTTGTATCATATCTCATGTCTTAATTTCTTGCTTCTGCCTTTGAATGTTCTTTCTCTTTTTGTCTGCAATTGAGATCCATGTTGGTATATATTTTTTTCTTACACTTACAGCCCTATTATTTTAGGATCTAGTATTTAATAAACACTTTTCCTTTAGTTCCGAAAATTTTAAATGGATTTGAGATCTGTTTTAAGAAAAATTTTTATTGAAATTTTGTACTAAAACACATTTGTGGTCCATTTTATTTTTTATGATTACTACCAATTATATTTATATTTGATTTGATTTTACTTTTGTTTCTTTTTTAATATATGTAACTCTGAATTTCTTTTATGAATATTGTAATTATTTGAGTAGAATTTTTTTTACCATATATGGCTCTATGAGCTCGGTTAATTTGTAATATAGATAGTTAAATAAATAAAAATAAATAAAAAAACAAAATATTAAAATGTCTAATTAAAATCCTAAACATATTTTACAGTAGTTTTGTATTATTTCTTTTTTTGCTATTTTCATTTTTAGAGCCTCAAATTTGGATGGTCATTTCTTTACAAATAATCCTCATTTGGAATTAAGACAACTGCGCTGGCATCCTGCCTCACCCACCGATTCTCATTTGTTGGTACTGTTAAGTGACAATACAATAAGGTGAGCAAGCCAGCAAGCAAACAAACACAGCGAGCCAAATAAAAAAAAAAAAAAAAGAAAACAAACTGGGATTAGCAGCAACTAATTTATTAGCTAAAATTCCTCTAATACCTATAACACGGTTTTATTTTAGTTTTCTTTATTTTAATTGTTCTATTTTTCAAAGGGTTTATGATAATGCCGCCTTACGCCATGTTTGGCAAGTGGGTCCTGTACCATTGAAAACCGATGTTAATCCCAACTCCTCCACGGTTTATGCTTTGGGTGAAGCTGCTGTAGATTTTGATGTTGCACCTGCTGTTAATGTGGCTGAAATACAAACAAACATAAATAACAATTTAAACAGCAACGCAACAACAATACAAGAAGAAAACCCACTAATGAATAGTTCACGTTCAAGTCAGGTTACAAATGCAGCATGTGAAACTATTAAAGTAAATATATCTATTAATAAAACAAAAGTTGTTTAGTGTAAAAAAAAAACAAAATCGGAAAAAATTAATAATTTCATATTCTTTTAGCCATCAACTTTGAAAGCAGAAAAAATTGAATGGCCGATTGTTGTTTTGCGCGAAAATGGCAATATTTATGTTTTAATGTCGGGTTTGGATACAGAAAGGTTAGTTTTAAATTCTATTTTGTATTGAGATTTCACAGGAAAACGTCTCTGGAATGACAATTGATTACAACAATTTCTTTTTCCAGACCTCGCTTACAGGGGCCCATAACAATTACTCCTTCCACCTTCGATAATTATGGCGTAGATTCCTGTGCTCTCTTGGTAGTACCTTCATTGCCTCCAACCTTGGTGATAGCGGAAACTAATGGCAAACTACATCATGCCTTATTTTTAGAAGCTGAAAGTAGCGAAGATGTAAGTCAATTATGCTTGAGGCTTGTTTACTTAAGTTAAACTATTTTTTCTGTTTTCTTTAGTCTTTCAATGAAGTCGATGAGAGTTTAATTATTTATCCATCCGAATGGAGTGTACATGTATTGGAGACTGTTGAACTGGAATTGGGTTTGCCCAAAGAAGAATTACATCAACCCTACTACTGTCCCATACATTTAAAAAGGTAAAAGATTTTTGATTTATTGTAAACTTAATATCAAGAGAAGAAACAACATTTAAAATCGGAACGAATACAAATTCGAATGTAATAAACTTTTCCTAGGATAAAACATATTGCACAAGTGATACTCAAGTCAAATAGATCTACAAAATTCAACTTTCAATAATAATTTCAGGGACTTTTTTAATGAATTGCGTTACTTTGCTTATCACAACACTGGCCTGCATGTGATTACTTTGAATTTTATATCAGAATTAGAAAGATTTCTGGAAAATGAAGGTAATTTTTAATACTTCAGTATGAATTTATGAGCAAAATTAATTTTACACTTTCTTGCAGTTAATTCAGATATAAACATCCATTCTACACCTTCAAATGCTGAATATATTGTTTGCACCAAAATCGATACGGGAGAGAATATTAACGCTGTCTTAGGCTTTGTACTCATGCAAATGCCTTCCTGTATCGTTTTACTATTGAGCAGCGGCCAAGTTATTAGTTTAAAATTGGTTATCGATCCTAAATTAATAGCTGATTGCATAACAAATCTCAAAGATGAAAGTTCTCAATTGGCTGCAGACAATGTACTTAAAACACAATTGACTCAAGTTTTGGAACCATCATTTACAGATCATATTAAAAACTTATTAAAACGTACCGTAACACAGCCCATATTATCTTTGGATAAAACTGCAAATCCCACACCACACGAATGTTATGAAATTTTAAGTCAAGCTATTGATGTCTTAAGATCACAATATTTGAAAAGACATGAAATGGTAAAAAGTGAATTTGCTCGACGCATACATACCATAAGATTATGTAAAGAACAACAGAAACAAGACATTGAAGACTTGGTACATGAAAGGGAATTGATAAGAGATAAAGCTCACAAATTGGCGGAGAGATTTGAGGAAATCAGTGATCAGCATGAAGTTTTGTCGAAGCGGTAACACAATTACACTTCTATGAATATTTTAAGAGAAAATTAATTAGATATGTTTTATTTTTTTCAATAATTTTTAGCTGTCAAGATCTTATGCGCCAGGCTAATACATGTTTACCCAGCAATACTTTGGCTGAAAAGGAATTTGCTCAAGAAGTTGAACGGATCAACAATGTAACAAGAAATATGAATAATTCCTTGCAGAAAAGCAAAGAAGCAATTAATAAGCAGTTGTATCATGTAGGTTTTGATGTGTAAGCAATAATTTATTTAATATAATTTCAATTCTTTTTTTCCTTTTTGTAGATTGCCAAATACAAAGATAATTCCAAAAAAATCACTTTTGAATTGCCAGAAACACAGGAACGCACTATAAAGGATATTTTATTGCAAATGTAAGTTAACAGTTTTCCTAATATTTTTGTTTTTAATTTTCACAAATAATAGTCTCGCCAGTAATATTCTGGTTGAAGTCTGAATAAGTATAGTTTTCACCACGTCAGGGAAGCAAATTTTTCTTTTACACAACTTCCATTAACTCTGAACAAACTGTTTGGCAGAACTTAGTACAGACTTTAACCGCTTTGTTAAACTGTATAGAATTATTTTTAGTACACAGCATGTATTTAATAATCTAGTTAAAGAACCTTTAAATTCCTTTTGAATTTTTGGGATTTTATTAGGTAATTTTGGTAATTTTTCTTCAACCTTATAGGCTTTTCACACTTGCCTACATTTTGCGGGAGTCCATGGAAGATTTTGATAACATGAAACATGCGTTCACATCTGCAACATCTAACATCTACCATCATTTAATTTGTCAAAATAAAAAGAAAACAGGTTTTTTAATTTAAAATGGATTTGCAAGAGCAATCCGTTTTATTGAATCAGTGTATAGAATCACAAAAAAGTTTACTGGAGCAAGGAAATGACGAGGACATTGTACTGGACGGTTTTTTTTTACACAAAAATGCATTAAAAGATGGCTGATTAGATCATTTTTACATTTTCATTTTATTGTCATTAAATGTCATCTTCCAGTGATGCCACTACAATTTATTACCATTTTCGAGTGCTGACACTAATAATGCCCCTATAAAAAAAGGCTATTATAATAAAAAGAAATACAAATCGCATTTTTTCTACTAATTATTGCGTATTTGCTACACAATTACTTCGAAACGAATGTTCTTCCAAATTTTCCAACCTTTAACAAAAAAAATCAGCTGAATTAAAAAAGAAAAAAAAAAAAATTAATCTCTCAGTTCTGTTTTCTATTCAATCCATCTGGAATAAAAATATGTAGAATTTTCATAGCATTGTTAAAATTATTAAAATCGATCTGTCAGTTCTATTTACAAAATTAAAACTGATTTAAGATAAAAAGTATCGAATTGAAACCAATTTTGTTGACCGCAACTATCTTCATACCTCATCGTTTTCATTATAATTGTGTGTGTTTAATAAAAACGACTTTTCTGTTTTATTTTTTTGTCCATTTACTACCCATTTTCTTTTTTCAGGACCGCCGAAATCGATGTTCAAATAAAGGAAGTAAAGCGTATTAATAAAGTTGTTGGTATTTAAAAAAAAGCAACATGCTCGTTTCTCTTTATTGTTTTATAAAAACTATATTACAACATTTTTGTTTTTCTTAAACATAAAAATTAAAAATAAAAATTTAAAAAAAAAAAAACTACGATTGCTGTTTACACAACAATAACACTTTTTCTCTTTTTTCCCTTCTTCTTTTTCGCCTTCCTGCGCATTTTATTATATCTTTTTAAATATTTAACAATAAATGCCTTAACAGCTTGACTATCATAGTTGCGCCACGATATTATTAGTAAAATTATTGCATTAATATAGAAAAATAGTTTAAAAAATATATATTCCTTCCGAACATAATAATAATGGTTATAAAAATGCATACGAACATCATTTATGCATAAAAAGAACAAAATGGCTACACAACGTTGCAAAGCTTTCGGTGTACCTTGGTCCAGTAAATACATAACTTCTTCGTGAACATAATCGCCAAGTCAATGATCAATTAAAGGACCCCAAAACATTTTAGAAATTTTTGTTTCATCTTCGGTTAGAAAGAATTGACGTCCCAAGTGTACAAACTCTTTAAATGACACCTCGCCGTCACCATTAGCGTCTATCACAGCAAAAGAAATGGCGGCATCCTCATTGGTTAAGCCTAAACAGCGGAAGAACAATTTGTATTGTTCCAAATCTAAATGACCATTGTGATCATAGTCCACAGCCTTAAATAAAGAAAATTAATTGAATTTAATACCGATCGATTCTTTGAACTTGATTTACTCTTTAAATTACCTTGAACAAATAGGGCAAAAATCGTCCCACTTTCTTGAACATTTTCTCATCATTAAGACGATGATGTAGATCTGATAAAAATTGTTCAGCTGTTACCAGATTATAGGGTGTTATTGCACCAAACTGTTCCTCCCAAGTTTGTTTTAGAACATCCAAGAATTCTGCTGATATTTCTGGTGTTAAATGGCCCAAATCGGAGAAGCGTTTATGCAATAGTGAAAAGTCATCAAAAGAGATCACACCATCACGATTGACATCTAAAATACGGTGTATGGTACGCATTTTACGGCGCCAAAATTCCGAATCGCCCTTAAAAAGAGAATAGAAAATATTTGTGAAAAGAGATTATTTCACTACTCGTATTGTACAATAATAGAAATTGTTTCTTTTTTGTTTTTTTTTTTTGGTTTTTAAAGTCTTTTTGGCATTAAAAAAAGAAAGAAAAAAAAAATTGGCTTGGTGTTGATGCGTCTTGAATATTAATTAAAATTTAAATAAAAATACAAAAAAAAAAATTAATTGCTGAATTTCCAAAAATTCATAATATTAAACAGGTCTATAGCCAGCCACACGTCGTGGCTCCCTCTCTTTGATTGTTTAATTGATTTTAAATGTTTTGTTTAGCATTTGGAAAGAATTAAAAAAAAATGTATTACCTTTTCACTATATTTTTTCTTCGATTTTTGTCTTTTACGTTCATATTCATCATCAGAATCAGAATCGCTTTCAATATCTTCTTGTTGTTTAGAAAACTTTTCCACTTTTTTATTATAAATTTTTGTGGCTTGACCAAGTTGCTTTTCGGTGGGATGATTGGTTTGTAAAACTTTGGCAGTATTTTTTATTAAGGCAGAAGAAGACGAAGAAATGGAGCGGCTATTTGCTGAATTCTAAAACGAAAGAAAAAATGGAATAAAAAGAAAAAGTTTTAAACAAAATCATCATGAATAAAATTTCGGAGTGTATGACACGTTCGAACGCTCCTTTTTTTACGCAAATCTAGTTTGAGCGTATTTTACACAAGTCTATAAAAAATATTGAGTTGACAAATCAACTTAGATGGATTGTGAGTATTATATAAAAATACATGGGTTTCATCATTGGTTTGTGTCAAAAATACAATTATATGTTATATTTAGACTGTTCTGTATACCATGCAAAGGGAAAATATTCGGAATAGTCATAATATTGTTGTTCTAAATTTTAATTTGTAACAACAATGCTTTGATAATTTCGATAATTTTTACTTCAGTGTATCGGTTGTAATTAATTTCAAAGAATTTTTAATTATAAAACTCATACAAACATACATACGAGTGCCCATGCCTATTCATTTTTTGTTTCCTACTAAATGTAGTTTTTCAAAATTGTCAAACATTTAATTATTAATGTTTTATCAAGATCATTCTTTGAAACATCACTAATTAAAATTGAAAAAGAAAAAAAACTAATATTAAGACAGGCATAGAAAAAAACTTTGCTTCATGATTGTGTGTATGTTCATATATTAAAATTTGATGAGTATTTTAAGCAAATTAAGAATAACAAGAACAATTCCATATAACACACTACTGTATGGAAAAAATATTCAAAGTTACGTTTTAAATGCAAAAATATAAAAAAAAATCGAATGCACACATAATAGCATTCGTCATTTCGACTTCTTTCATTTAGTTGAATGCGATTAAGAATTTTAAATGTCAATTACAATTTTGAAATCAAACATTAATATTTAATTTCAACTTGAAGCTTAAACGGTTTTTACTTTTTATTATACATATGCACCTATATTTTTATTGTGCTTTTATTTCAATGATATTCTTAAGGTGCGGTATGATCACACTTAGTAAATATTTGCCAAAAAAAGTGTAACCACTATAATAATGAAAACCCTTTTAATTCAGACACGTGTTTATCCGTTTCATATGTACATAACCTATAGAAAACGTCAGAGGATCCAATATTATTGTAACCTGTTTAATTTAATAAAAGTGGATATATGTAAATTGTTATTTAGTAGTTACGTTTTTCTCGGCAAATATTTGCCAAATGTGATCGTACCTTTAGTATTTAATTTTTTTTTAATTCTATATATTTTTTAATTCTTTTTTTCCTCTTTCTATTTTGAACGGCCTGAATAATAAAAGTTATGTATACGCGAAATATACATACATATATATATATATATATATATATATATGTACTATGTACATATATATGTATGTACACAGTATGTACATATATTTTAATTTTTATTGTTCTAATCGTACTTTATTTTTTTTAATTGTATTCGCTTTAATGTATGAGAACAAGTAAAACTAACAGTTCAAATGTTTAAATTTTTTGATTAGAACTTATTTTTAAGAAATAACAATAAGCCATAAAACGCGTGTTATATATTTAAGAAAACAAAAGCTAAAAACAACGAAGAAGTCAACATACATACATATGTACATACATATCTACTAGAAATGTAAAAAGCCACTTATGTAGCTAAAATGTTAATAATAGGTAATAGTGATGTTACGAATACTCGTATTCGTATTCGATTATTGGACTATTCGCCTATTTTAAGATATGCGTATTCGCCAAATTCAAGCGAATATTTCTCGAATAATTTGCACATACATTTTCCCAAAACAAAAATCTTAAAAAAAGTACATAAAATGTACAAAAATATATTAATTTATAAAAAGACATGTGGCACTCGGGGACTGCCGCGATGAAGCTATTGCATAGCATTTTTTATCAACTTATGCAATTATATTATTATGTTTTGCTTAATAACTCCGTTGTTATTCTGGCAATACTGTATGTTAATGAAATCAAAATCAATAGCATACTTTAGGAGTTAACATACATTGGGCGATTTAAATACTTAAAAAAGCAAAAGACTTAAGAAACAAACTTAGTGTCAGATATTTTCGTTTCAAAAACAAAAGACTTAAGAAACAAACGTTTCAAAATTTTTTGATTCGGTCGCTTCAAAGCCCGTGATAGAAGCTACGCAATAGCTTAATAATTTTTATTTAAAGAAAGAAATCCATTTATCTTTAAAAAACAAACGAAGAACACATTTCGTAACTATCGTTTACAAGTTAAAATTTTATATGTAAATTCATGTCATGTTAATTTAGTAATTAATTCTTAGTAGAGGAATGATGTACTTCAAAATGGAAGAACTAAAATTTAATATGTGATTTTCCACCGATACAGGTGGCTGTGCCATCTGAGAAAATATGTTCTCCCACACAGCATGGAATTATTAATTAAAAGTGTAAACAGAGTAAGAAAAACGAAATCTCAAAGTATGTATGTAGGTAAAATAATTTAAAAATGTTCAGTAGTGGTCTTCAAATTCGGCATCACAATGTCATATTAATGATATATACCTAAAGTAGTGTGACAGTTTTTTTCAATTAATTGTTACTGACGCAAAAGAATGGATTTTTTCAAATTAAATTTAAAATATTATGTGGCTCTAAACTTTAAAAGAAATATTCGTATTCGGCGAATATTGTTTCAAATATTCGTATTCGTATTCGCGAATACTAAAAATTGATATTTGTAACATCACTACTGGGTAATACCTTAAATGGCTTGAATACATTAAAACATTGTTTTTTTTTATACTAGAAAAAGAAAAAAATGCCTCATAACCAGTTTTAAAATAAAAGAAACTGCGCATAATATTTATTTGCTTTTATGGTAGTTGATTAAGAAACAAAATAATATTAGTGATCTCTAAGTATTTCTTTGATATTCTACTTAATTTAAATTTTTTTAATACATTTCCTTAACAAAATTTAAGTTCTTTGTTTAGCAACCTTTTAAAATCTTTATAAAATCTCATACATATAAATTTAAAACTGTATTCTGAACCAAAAATAAATCAATAATTCAAGGCTGAAATAAATTTTTGCTAAAAACAAGATTAATTTTAAAATATTAATAAAATACCGGTTAAGCAAATAAAATGAATACAAAATCAATACAATAAAGAAAAAAATATTGTCGGCCGGTGAATACAAAATGCCGGCCGGCATATGTCGAAATGTTATATTTTTAAAGATTATTATTTTTTTTTTCTTATTCATGTATGTATGTATGTATGTGTTTTTTATTCTTTTTCTAATCTTAAAATGTTTTTGTAGTTCAAATCTACATATTTTTATATAAAGCTTTACAGTATCAGTACAACACACAATGGTATATACAGATTTCCTATAAAAAATTTGAGTCAATTTGTCTGCAATACTACTGAGAAGAAATTGGATTTTTTTTTAATTTTTGTTTAAAAATTATAAAAGCAGTGCAATATTTATGAAAAAATTGGACATTTGCATTGAGTACTCCAAACTAACTTGATATTGACAGATTTAGTGTTTTGGAAAAAATTTCAAGAGAGATTTTCTTATTTATTCTAAAAATCCTGGATATTTTAATGCTTTAACCTTGAAAATTCGAAGCAAGCCTATTTGACCACTTAACAGGTTTCGTAAATACGAATACGTACATAATGTTTCGAATAACACAAAACTGAATTTTACAAAAATGGCGGTTTTTGAATACTTTAAAGAACACAAATCTGAAAACATGTATTTATTTATTTTCAAATAATGATTAAAAATAGAGAAGAAGATAAATAACAACCATAATAAGTCTTGAAAAAAATTACCGAGTTCAAAACGGAAAATTTTGAAAATGGGAGGTATTTCCTAGTACATACATACATATTTCCTTTCATTTGCCATAAAAATTTTGGAAATCGCTCTGTAAATAAACTCCCCCCCCGCCTCCTTTTTTAAAGTCAGTAATAAATGTGTTTTTATTTTATTGGGTCCAGTACTGCATTTCATTCGAAATGAAAACAAATATAAATTTTATAGTTATAAAAATAATTTTAAAAAAATTTTACATTATTTTCAGTTTTGAGAAAAAAAAAA
This sequence comes from Lypha dubia, assembly GCA_947311025.1. Classification (NCBI taxonomy): domain Eukaryota; kingdom Metazoa; phylum Arthropoda; class Insecta; order Diptera; family Tachinidae; genus Lypha; species Lypha dubia. Next base: position 1,690,489 of record OX371262.1, on the reverse strand, counting down.
TTGTGAAAATCGTAAACTTTAAATTGTAAGGGATAACTTTTAACAAAATATTTAAATTCCAGTTAACTACTATAAAAATTTTTTCAGCGAAAAAACGAAGTTATTAGTCTGAGCACTCAGAATAATAAAGCAAATATAAAATCCAAAATAAAATTAATTTGATTTTATTTTGGTAATTAAACTCACATTAATATCAATATCCACAAAGCCATTTAGCATTGTTAAAGTACCAACGGACACATTACGTTCTAATAAATCTCTGGAAGTACGCAACAAGGTGCGGCTCATCATTGAAAAAGCCATAATGACAACAAGGATGGATGTTACACAAGAAAACGTGTCTTTTAAGGTCGGGTTATTTTTATTTATTTAACTTAAAAAAATTGTTTATTTTAAATACTAAATTAAACACTTCTTAACTAAAGAAAATTAAAATTTCTTTGTTATCTGCAACACTTTCTCTTTATTATTTTCGACACAATAATACCACTCTCTTTGTGAATTTTTGGTTTTTGCATTGATCAACAGGATATTTGTTATTTGAGTATTTTTATTTTAATTTTCTTTTAACACGAGGGGTGTATGTTTTTATATACTTTCAGCGCTATACGTCTGTTTGCTACAACTTTCGAATATGATTTGAATTTAAAGTTGAACGATTGTATACCATGAAAACATTTTGAGTAGATCGAGCTGAGCTTCCTCAACATATTAAACATAAAGAAAACAATATTCAATGCTGCTACAGAGGCTACAATCCAATGAACAAAGTGAATACACTAGCGTGCAAAAATACACAGACACACATACCGGCGAGTATACGTGTTTTTTAAACAATACCCCTTGTTTTGTAATCAGAACAAGTTTAATGATAAAAGAAGTGATCTTGCTTTCAAGAAAACAAAAATCGACGGCCGACATACAAAAAGTATACATAAGAAACCCGGCATCACCAAACAAACAAAAAGAAGAAATATAAAAACAAAAAGAATCAGCGATATATATAAGTACGTATAAAAATGTACTCGTATGTACATAATTGATAGGCCTAAGGGAGAAAAACAAACATATTCGATCCCAATTTACATACGAAATGAAGCGGTGATATAAAGCATGCATGTAACAGTGATGAGAACACGAGGTGAGTGCAAAAATTTATTTTTTTTTATATTATTTCCACATGTCATGAGAATATTAATGTTTACATATCGCGCCTTTGCTGCAATAGAGTCATAACTCAAAACACGTGATTTTTGAGTTAATTGTCATATCGTGCTACCGCGGCAGTCCCTGAGTGGCACATGTCTTTTTTTATTTATCAATACGTTTTCACGTTTATTTTAAAAGATAACATTTGTTTTTCAAAATAAACCATTTTTTCGTTTCACATAAACTCTTTAATCGAGAAAAATAGGCATATAATTTTTTGGCTCTGTTTTCGTAATAGTCAAAAATTTCTATTAGTTGCCTTAACCTTGGCTACACTGTATTATTAAGTTCATTTTAAAATTACGAAAAAGTGTAATTTGTGACTTAAAACCTTTTTACCTAACTTGAAACAAATAATTACATACATAGTTACTGTTTATAGGTCTCTTTGATCTTAAACCTAAAAAAGCAACAGAGCAACAATTTTGTACGCGAGTGTAAAACTACTCACAATACCATCATTGCTACGATTTTAATCAGCTCCCATTTGTACTAAAGTGCTATACGCAATTTTTAATGATTTATTACATAAAAATTTAAAAAAAATAAGAACTTAAGATCCGAACATTTTATATAGGTCAGTCAGTGTTGCGATCCTAAATATTTGTTGGTGTACGTGCTAAAAGCAACGAATTTCTCACAGCAATTTTCAATTATCTCTACAATTTTATAAACTGCTCGTAGTAGTTTATTCCATTAGTATTTGCGCTTAAAATGCGAGTAAAGTTTTGAGATCATCGTTTTCAATTTTACATAGTTACTCGTTTTGCATATTTTTTTTTTTTTTTTTTTTTGTTTCACACAGACAGCATGATTTATGTATTTGATTGAATTTATTTGAAATTGCATACCAAAATTTTATAAAATTGGACTGAAAATGCATACATATGTATGTACACCCCATTCATACATACATACATATGTACATTGATTTATTTATAAGCCCAATATTTTTGGTGTATTTTTTATTCTAGGATTGCAAACGAAAATAAACTAAAATTAGATTCCAAAACTGAAGTCAAAATAATAGATAAATTTATAAAATATTATTCCCACAAATTTAAATATACACCCCAACGATGAGTATTTTTGCACGTAGACTTAATATAAAAAGACATGACTATCTAGTCTACTGATTTTTTTCTCTCAAAAGAGTTTTTCCATGATCTTGTTGGGAAAAATGCAACACAAGAGGGTATTAAACATAAAAAACATTTTGCTTTTATTTTTCTTTCATTTTGTTTTGTTGCATGCACATGTGTGCTGGCTCTTCCACTCTAGATAGAAACTATCTGACACCAATGACGGTCAATAATCCAGTCTTATTTGCTGAAATTTTTTTTTCTACATTGAGTTTGCTTACGATAAGTGTGTAGTAAGAAGGCAGTGAGTATTTTTTTTTTTTAATAAAGAGAGCATTTTTAAATGGTAATTTAAAATGCTTTAGTTCAAAGTCCTTTTTAATCGGATTTTCAAGTACATTGCAATTATAGATGATGTAGTATGTATGTATGTACATTCATATGTATGTATCTATTTGTGTTCTTTTAAGTTGTATGCAAAACAGTTTTTATATTCAATCAAGGCAAATAAATATTATTCATTTTAGGAAAATATTAATTAATGGAGAAAAAAGTTTTGTTTAGGAATTTAACGTAATCGAAAGATAAGTTTCAAAGCTCATAAAGGGTAAACATCTACTGATGAGTTGGTATGGCAACCAACGAAATATATCCATATTTAGATACTGCTAACCAGCAACAAATATTTTAATAAAATTTAGAAACATTAATTCTTGAGTACATGCTCAAATAAATGTAAAATTTTGTAATCGAAAGATAACTTACCAGTGCCTTTCTAAAGGTATTTTCTAAAGAAATTTGTACCTATTAAAAATTAAAAAGAATAGTAAAATACCTGCATAAAATAAAATAAGTAGAAAATGATGGGGGCGTAAATGAAGAAAGAAGCATAAAAAAGCAAAAATATGTACATAATTCTGGAAGAAGAGACGATGTGTGAAAATTTCATGAAATTATCTTCCATGCAAACGTTTTAAGCGAAGTACCTACATATAATGTTTGTATTTTTAATTAAGTTTTTAATAAATTGAGTTTTTTTTAACTTGTTTTCTGTGTAACTAGTTCTTTGGAGTTATAACGTCCTTGCAGCAAACGAGCAATGTACACATACTTATTACATATGTATGTACATATGTACGTAGATATTCATATACATATGTACATACATACATTTGTAGAAATAAAAACTAATACTACTTGGCCTTCTAATTGGAACAACAATAAAAAGATTAAATAAAACATATTTTCGGGGAAAAAACAAAAAAATACGCTTATTTTGTTTATTTACTTTTGTTATCGTTGAACTAGAAATTAAAAAAAAAAACACCTAATGAAACTAAGACTGTAAATAAAACTGTTGGTTGACTATGCTCACGTTCACCTACTAATAATTCTGAGTTCTATATTGCCTACTAATTATGTACCTAATGAATGCTATCATGCATGCTTGCGATAAACAAATATTACTCATTCCAGCTCATTGTTGAGTTTGTTAGTTTTGTCACTCATGCTCATGCTCGCTCATGTGAGTAATATACATATAACGTTTTTGTATTCACTTTCAACGTTACGTGATTGGATGAAAAAGTTCATGGAAATCTCATCATTGGTAAGATTTCTTATATTTTAGTATCAAACTCTTTCCAATTATCTTAAAAGTAAAGTTTTCAATCCTCTAAAAAGTCAATTAAAAATAGGTTTTCCTGTGCAATTCCAATAACGCTTTTTGTATTGCTAATTTTCGACCTTTTCTCTAAATTGTATATAAACAGGTATTTAAATTAATGACCGTTAGGTCAATTTTTATAAAAAAACAACATAGATAATAGGCCTTATCACGAGTGTCGTAGTCGTAGTCGTAGTCGAACTTTAACGACTCCCATGTAAAACATATAGCGAACGTTGCCACATTTTACAGATTTCGTCACGACTACGACACTCTTGATAAGGCCTATTGTAAAAAGTTTCCTCGAACCTATTACATAACAAAGGGTTTCGTAAAAAGAGAAATGAAAATGTTTAATACAAAATGTGTCAATGTTCATTAAGATTTTAAAATTTCCTTTAAAAAAGTTTCTATGTTTAGCAGATAGAGAATACAAATACTTTAGCTGTTATAAAAACGAGTTTTGAAATCCAGTTGTTTTAATTAATACAAGACTGGAAAAGTACGAAATAAACTACGCTGCATTTTAACTGATAAGAGATGTCAAAAGCAGCTGATATTTGTTTTGGTTTTTCTTTGTGTCTTTATTATTTATTTTTGTTCGAATAATGAAATCAAATGAATAAAACAAGATGAATAATCTCAATATTGATTTGGACAATACCATTGATGAAGATTTCTTTGGTTCCCTAAAAGGGTAAGCGTTAAAACGAAATTAATATAGAAAATGTTAACTAAAACATTGTGGGTGTATGTTTGTATATAGAAAAAAATCTTCAAAATTGCAACAATTATTTGTTGATGATGCTCTATCTTCCGATGATAAGGAACAATCTTTAAAATATCAACGTCCGAAAGATATAGCAACTGCGTCCAATGCCACCAGTGCAACTTTAATTGCCAAAGTAGTAACGGCTTACAAACAAGGTGAGTTGCAAGGCAAAGTGGGCATGGCTTTAATACAAAATCCAGATCATACCTGCAATATAATTATGTATAAAACTAAAACCAATATTTTGATCACCTTAAAATTGCCACCAGAAAAGAGTTTGCTCTACAAGCAATCAAAGTACTGGCAATTTTATGATGATCAATCAACATATTGGAGTTTTAGATTTGATACACCAGCAGATGAAGAAGAGTTTGTGCAAAAATTATATATCAAAAGTATTAAATTTAATGAAGAGTCGAAATCAGAATTCGAAAATTTGAATAATGAAGCTCAAAGCTTGAACGATGAGAAATCTGAGAAGAGAATTATCGCACCTACTACGAAAGAAACAAAACCTTCTCTAATTGAACGAATGGCCAAAATGGGGAAACCTTTACCTACATTGCCATTTTCTAATAAACAAACGTTAAGTGAGTTTAGTGACTCTTCAGACATAGAGGTCATTCAGACGCCCTTGGCATCATCCGAAAAACCCTCCGTAGCACCCAGAATCAGTAATTTAACAAGCAATATTGGAGATCAACATTTAGTGCCATCACTTGTTGGCTTAAACACAGTTGGTAGTGCTGTATATCCTATCAACCCTTTGGAATCACAGTATATGCAAATGCTTTTGACAGAACAAAGAACACAGAGCTCGGAAATGCGCATGAATGTGTGTAAATTGGAAAATAAAATAGAAAAAGTTTTAGATAAACTCGAACTATACGATAGAAAAGATGGTAATAAAAAAACTGAAAAGGATGATGAAATATTGGAATTGGAAGAAAAGCTTCTAATGCTCAAAAAGGAGAATAGAAGATTAAAACAAAATATAGTAGAAACATCTTCAGAGGAATCGAAGAAAAATAAAATTAAAGATGTACTTTATGAGCTTAAAGAGGATTTTAGTAAATTTAATATAGACTATAAGCAGAATTTGAAAAGTATTTTATTTGAGCTAAGTGATAAACTTAAGGTAAGCCATAACAAACTTCAAGAAATGCAACAGAAAAGCGATGAAAAGGAGCAGAAATTCAAAGATCTAACAACAGAACTTGATTTAAGCGTAATGAAAAATAATGAGCAAAATACTGAAATAAATTCTTTAAACATGCGAGAAAATGAACTGAAACAGCAACTTATTGAAAAGGAAACTGAAGTTCTTAAACAAAAACATGAAGTATTAGAGTTACAAAACAAGTTGCAAGAACAAAAGCAATTAACGTTGAAAACCCCCGATGATACTTTGATAAAATCAACTATGAATAATTTGTATATGGATATAACAACCAAGTTAAATGAGACTAATATACCACATTCAGAACAAATTTTATCTCTGATTGCATCTTCCATTAAAGAACAAACTCTGATAACTTTGCTACAAAGCAAATCAAAAGATAAATATAATTAAAATTACATTTTTAAAATCAATAACAAATGCTACTGTTAAATATGAAGCAAATAAATAGTGTAAAAATAATATTTCTCATATTGTTTTATAGACAGACGTGTACAATTGTTTCAATTTGATGTTAAGTTGTTTATTGAATAAAAGTAAAGACGATTATCTTTAATTGGTTATTATATTTATTGCTTAACTTTAAAGGATTCATATATTATGAGGTCTTATACAATTTTAATATAAGTTGAGATTGGTTTACTCCAAACTGTTTTAACTTAATTTGTTAAGGTACGGTCACAACTGGCAAACATTTGCCCAAAAAAGAGTAACCACTAAATACGAATGAAAACACTTTTGATATAGATACCTGTTTATTACGTTAAACAGTTTCCTACATAATTTATAGAAAATGTAATAGAATGTTATCTTATTAGATGCTGTTTAATTTAATAAATAACTGCATAAATCGAAAAGTTTTCCATTCGTATTTAGTGGTTACGTTTTTTTGGGCAAATGTTTGCCAGATGTGACCGTACCTTTAAGCATAAATTTTGATTTATTTGTGAAATTATTAGAAAAAAGTAATTGTAAATAACTGCCCAATTTTTCTCAAAAAGGTTGTCTCATCTTGCTCTATAAAACTGAAACAGAAAAGCAAACACTACATAGAGCTACTGCTCGCTTTGAAAATTATCCATCTGCCTTCTTCATTTATAATCATCCATACAAAGTATACTGAATGTTTAGTGGAAATGTTTTTACTTTTACAAAAATGCTTCTATTTTACTTGTTCTAAATTTGTATATACTATTTAATAATTTAATTTAATATTTTTATATTTGGGGAAACTATTTTTATATTTATAAAAAAGGAACTACATTTATCTTGTTCTCAACTATGAAAGGATCTGCGTAAAAATCTGTTTTTTATGGTAAATTTGGTGGGAGATTAAATTCGAAAACTTTTTTCCTACTTTGAAAACTTACGACAGCAGAATCGAAAACCGAAATTGTGATTGAGGTCAATTGTTTGCCACTTTAAAAAAATAAGGATAAATTTGCACAAAGAAATAGTGGTTTCAAAAAACTTGTTTCTATATGTATTTAAAAATTGAACGGGCAGAAAGATAAATTGGTTGCAAAACTTTCTACACCATTTGCAAAAAGAAAAAAAGAACAGTTTCATAAAATATTTCAGCGTGTATAAATTTAATCTTAACATAATGCACACATTAAGATTTCTTGCAAATTGTTTTAAAAAACACTAATATGCTACTTTGACCTGATTTAAGACATTTGAGAACTAAATAATATTCTACAAAAAAACACTTCTTTGTAACGTTCAAAATCTAAAACACGATTTGCTATTCCATATTTTGTCAGTCAACCCGATGATGATTCTTCTTCGGAATCGGAGGTGGTATCGGTAGTTTTGTAGCGTTTACGCTTAACTTTTGTTTTCTTAGATCTCATAACCGGTGTTTCAGAAGCCTTACGCTTGTATTTGCCCTTCTTACGGACTTTTCGTCCTGTTTCATCGGATTCGCTAGTGGAGGACTCTTCATTGTCGCTAGAGTCAGATTCGGTGGTATCATCGCATATGGAAGACGTGGTTACAGAAGAGGATGAGGAGGAGGATTCCGTTGAGGACCGTTTCTTATGTTTTTTAGACTTTCCATGTTTCTTGTGGCTCTTCTTCCGTTTGGACTTTTTCTTTTTCGATTTCTTTTTTTTATTCTTCGAAGATTTTTTATGTTTTAGCAGCTCTGCTTCCTTGTCCTTCAACTCTTTCATGCGCAATTCAGTTAATGGTGTTAAGTAGTCTAATTCAGAGTCAGAACTAGTACTTTCGACATCTAGCAATATCTCCTTATTAGGATCCACCTAAAGTGATTTTGTGAAAAATCAATTCAATTCTATGGAAATATCTTAACAAACTGGTTTATTACCTTTAGAAAGTTTCTGCATTGAAATGTTAAATGACCGGCATAACCACATTTTTTACAAGCTGCTCTAGCTGATTCTTTATTTGGATTTGTTAAAGGATAACTCATTTTACTTGCAAGAATACATCTACAATTTAATTATTGTAATTGATTGTATATTATTTAATTAAGATGCCTTGGTTTTTTTTTACAAATGTTAAGCTGCAAATAAACAAAATGTACTAAATAAAGCAAAAGGCGAGACAACTACAACAAACAGCTGATAATATATATAACGATGGTGACGAAAATAGTCCTCCATCACTATTTCTCTCTTTGAAGATGCAAAACAGTGTTGGCAAAGGGATATTCGCTGGTTATGAAATAGAAAAGTACTCTTAAGGGATAATACCCACATGTATCTCTGACATCTGACATATCAAGTATTGGGAGTTTCAAAACTTGTTGATTTACATTGTTGACAAAAAATTATATATTTTATGTCCAGTTTGGGACAGATTTCTCGTAATGAGTTAGCCTTAATGAGAAAGTGCTTTTATACCTTGGTTTGGCCATTGATAAGATTGTGATGAAAGAACTTATAATTGTTTTTCCAAGAATACAATTTCTAAACATTTTGACAGTTCCGGTAAACTAGATGTCAAAGATTTGCCTTTTTGAATAGAAGAGAAAAATATAAAAATAAACTGCTGAACGGTTGCCACCACTTTGTATCGATACGCTTTGAAATGTACTATTGTCAATTCTATATGTCAAAAATTTTCTGTCAAGTACGTCATCATTTTCATTGTATTGGGCTAAAGCGAAAATATTGCAGAAAGTTTATAAAAATTACAAATTTTACAAAAAAATATAGAAAGTATAGTTTTTACGTTTTCAAGCAGTTAGTAAACCTATGTTGTTTGGTAATTAGACATTTTTTAATTATCAAGGGAAAATTTGTTTGCATTATAGTATTTTGGCAGTGTGAGTGTGTCGAGGAAAAAATAATACATATTTTTATTATTTTGGTGAACCTTATCTCATTTTGATCGTATGCTATCATCAAGTTCTCCCATTACTTTAGCGGGGAGTCTTAATAGCACTACAGCAGGAGGCATGCAGCAGCAATCGAATGCTTTTTCCGCTTATGGCGACAAAGCCCAGATGGGCTTGGACATTGAGTATGGAACGGATCCTGCTAGCGGCTCTATATTTAAGTATGAAGGCCGTAAACACGATGATTTGAAACAAATGTTAGATAGTAATAAAGATGGCCTTAAGTTAGAAGCAATGAAGCGTATCATAGGCATGATTGCTAGAGGAAGAGACGCTGGTGATCTGTTTCCTGCTGTGGTCAAGAATGTCGTTTCAAAGAATATAGAAGTTAAAAAATTGGTTTATGTGTATTTAGTACGATACGCTGAGGAACAACAAGATCTGGCCCTGTTATCGATTTCCACATTCCAGAGGGCTCTTAAAGACCCCAATCAATTAATAAGAGCATCGGCTTTAAGGGTTCTATCCTCAGTACGTGTGGCCATGATCGTTCCGATTGTAATGTTGGCTATTAGAGATAGTGCCTCAGATATGAGTCCTTACGTTCGAAAGACGGCTGCTCATGCCATACCCAAGCTATATTCTATTGATCCAGAGCAAAAGGATGAATTGGTAACGGTGATCGAAAAATTATTGTCTGATCGCACCACACTGGTAGTTGGTTCCGCAGTAATGTCTTTTGAGGAGGTATTCAGAGATTAAAAATTAAATTTAAACTGAAAATAGCATGAACATTGTAAATTATTATTTTAGGTTTGTCCTGAACGCGTCGATTTAATTCATAAAAACTATCGAAAACTCTGCAATCTCTTGGTTGATGTAGATGAGTGGGGCCAAGTCATTATTATAAATATGCTAACACGCTATGCACGTACACAATTTGTTGATCCCAATACCGATGAACGATCTGACGAAGAAAACGCACAAAACTCTCAAGGAAATAAAAAATTTTATGATGATTCAGATGAAACTGCTTCGAATACTAGCGATGAGGAGGGCAATAACAAATCAAAACCGAACCAACAAGGCAATAAAAAACAATCATCCACATCTTCTCCCTCATCTAGCTATCATGTGGATCTAGATCATCGTTTGTTGTTGAGGCAGACAAAGCCTCTGCTACAGTCTCGTAATGCTTCTGTTGTTATGGCTGTGGCTCAATTGTATCATCATGTTGCTCCTCGCCAAGAAGTGCAAATTATAGCGAAAGCTCTAATGCGGCTCTTACGCTCCCACAAGGAGGTACAAAGTGTGGTGTTGACCTGTATAGCATCAATGTCAACTAAGCGTAAAGCAATATTTGAGCCTCATATTAAATCGTTTTTTGTTCGCACAAGCGATCCTACCCACATTAAGTTGCTAAAATTGGAAATTCTTACCAACTTGGCATCAGCTTCTAGTATTTCCTTGATATTGCGGGAGTTTCAAACATATATTTCTAGTAACGATCGTCCTTTTGTAGCTGCCACTATACAAGCTATAGGAAGATGTGCTGGTTCAATTAAAGAAGTAACAGAAACCTGTCTCAGTGGATTGGTTCACTTACTATCGAATAGAGATGAACATGTGGTAGCCGAGAGTGTGGTTGTTATTAAGAAATTGCTTCAGACAAAAGATGCCCAGCATTATGACATTATATCTCAAATGGCAAAGCTTTTAGATTTTATTAAAGTTCCAGCAGCCAGATCATCCATTATATGGCTAATAGGAGAGTATAGTGAAAAAGTGCCAAAAATTTCGCCTGATGTCTTGAGAAAAATGGCCAAAACATTTGTGGATGAAGAGGATGTAGTAAAGTTGCAAGTTCTTAATTTGTCTGTTAAGTTGTATCTCACTAATCCCCAGCAAACTTCTTTACTCTGTCAATATGTTTTCACTTTAGCACGCTACGATGTCAACTATGATATTCGCGATAGAGCTAGATTTTTGAAACAATTTATATTTCCTACCAACAGCAAAAGTAATGTCTTATCAGATGTGGCAAAAAGGGTTTTTCTCTCAGCCAAACCTGCTCCCACTTTAGAAAGCAAGTATCATACACGGAATCTATACCAACTGGGCTCTTTGTCACATTATTTGAATATGCGCTGCTCGGGCTACAACGATTTACCCAGATTTCCTGAACAAGCCCCAGATCCCTCAGTACGAAATGTTGATGGTTTTATACAAGACAACTCAAGCAAAATGACAAATCACATGACCAGCAATCAACACACACCACAAAAAGAAATTGTTACGAAAGAAAAAAAGAACACAAAATCCGAAAACTCTTTCTTCTCTGATTCTGAAGATAAATCTTCGGAATATAATAGTTCAAGTGAATCTTCATCGGATTCATCATCTTCAGAATCAGATTCTGATGATAAGAACAAAAATGGCACTCTTAAAGAGGGGGCGGCAAAGAAAACTGTTGAGCATAATTTCAATAATAATCGAAACCCGAATATTAAACCGTCCAACAACAACATTGTGAATAATGCCAACGGTTCCGGAACATCGGATTCGGAATCATCATCTTCCTATGGCTCTTCACCATCCTCACAAAATGAAACTTCAGAGTCGGACTCAGATTCAGACTCCGGAGATGAAGTTGTGGGAAAAACTTGTAACAAAAATGACAATATTGCTGAAACAGAACCAAAAAACAAAAAAGAACAAAAAAATAACTTAGACTTACTTCTGGACTTAGATGATATTCCTCCTATAGGACCGGTAATGACACCTTCTCTGGGTGGATTTCTAACACCAGGTTTTTAAAAAAACACAGTACGTGAAGGATCGATATTGAAAACTATTTTTATTTTAGGAACTCCTATAACTGCTTTAATACCACAGAATATGGTAAATCACGTTGACTTAGTGGGACCTTCTTACATCTCCTACAGCCATAAAGGATTGTTAAACAAACTTTCTGGTCATGGTCTACAAGTTAGCTACCGCTACACACGTTCTCCCCATCTTTATTCTTCAGCGATGGTATCATTGGAATTGCAATTCATTAATCAAAGTACAGAAGAAATTACTAACATACAAATGGGACAGAAATCTTTGCCACCAGGTATGCAAATGCAAGAATTTGCGCCAGTTAATGTACTAAAGCCAGGCCAATGTGCAACTAGTGTAATGGGAGTGGATTTTAATGATTCGACTCATGCTATCGATTTTGAAATATCCTCAAGTAATGGTGTGTCCCGTATTGCTCTTAAACCTGTTATTGGAGAATTAATTCGTTCGGTACACATTTCGGAAACTTTATTTAAAGAAGAACGTCTTAAATTAAGAGGTATGAACGAACACCAAACCAATTTGAAACTAAAACCTGAATCCTTTGAAGAAACAACTTTAAAACAAAAAATATTTGAGTGCATTAATGTTGCCGCTCTAAATAGCAACGTCGATAATTCGATATTGAACTTTGTGGGACAAACCATGACTTCAAAAAGTTTGGTACTTATCACTTGTGATTGGTCTCAATCATCCGTTAATTTAGTTGTTCAAGTCAACTGCGAAAAAATGGTTATTGGTTCGATGGTTTTAAATGAATTAATAAGTTATTTAAATGCCACATTCAAATATTAAATTTTAATGGCTTAATTTTTGGAAATAAAAATATATATCCTAACACAAATGATTTTTTAAACAAGCTTTCTCAAGTTTACATTTTTCATGTTGTCCTAAATGCAAAAAAAAATATTGGAACGTCTTACTGTTGTAAAATTAAATGCCTTGTAACTATTTGGAATACATCTTATTTTTTTTAACAACTTATTCAAGATCGCTTTTTTAAAGCCAGGAAAGTGTTTTAAAAAGCTGTTCTACGAAACAAATATATATTTTTATTTCTTTATTACGATTTTTACAACACATGTAAATACAAGTAATTGTGTAAAAAATATTTTGAAAATTTAATTGCTTGCTTGCTGAAGGCAATCGAAAATTTTTTTAAAGCTTTTAACTCACTACCATTTAGTGAGTTGGTCTGTATATCTCTTTATTTTTATAATATAAAGTAACATTTTGAACAGTAACATTTTCCATTTTTTACAGTTTATTTTTTCTTGAGATAATTTTGATGTGTTTGTATTTAAATTATCTATATTTAACTTGAATATAAAATTTATTAATAAAAGAAATTATACTTACTTAATTTCGCAATTTTATAATTTACTTTGCAACTTTCAGACTGAAATCTCAATTCATTATTTTAACTAGTTTTATTAAGAATAAATTGTAAAGCAAAAGTACTAGATAATTCTGCGCCTTAACTGGGTTTCACTAGAGTTCCATTTGCCACGGTCCATAAATCGGAATGCACCAAAACACACTTCATTTTGACGCACCATGCGTCATAATTTCCAGCGTCCAGTTTGTCAATTTGAAACATCTTCATTTAAATATGTATTAAACAACGTTTCACTTGCTAATTACTTTATGTTAAACTTTGTTTTCTTTTAAGCTCCTGAGCCCATAACGCATAATCAATAGTTTTATTAAGAAAAAATCATGGTACAATAATAGCTAAAGCTAAGCTTTTTAAATAAAGAAATTAAAAAAAAAAGAAAGTTTAAATTAAAACTATTCATTTATTATATATTTAGTGCGTCACTTCTTAAGCTGTAACGGCCCTCGAAACCTAGTCAAATACGCCAGATAGTTTCCATAATCGACTGGAGTGAAAAGTTGTGTAGAAATCACGTAAATGAATTAACGTTATTTATATACTTGCTAATGTTGTACATTTTCAATTCAATGCAAACGTTTTATACAAAATGAATTTTTGTTCTCTAATTTTTTTTTAAACCTAAATGTACTATAGGTACGACATTTTTTGTTATAACATCTACTATACTGTTACCAGAGCAGTGACAGAATTTTGTTAGTTTACGAACTTCTCAGCTTCCAGTTATTTGCTTAGCTGTTTTAGTGAAACACAAGTTAGATTTTTGCGTCTAGAAATACAGCGAGCGATGTCAGCCTACATCGTGGGAGGCAGACCGTCTATTATAAGGTAAAATATTTATTATGCCTGTGTAGATATTAGGAACTGAATATCGTTGTATTTGCCATTTTTTCAGTGATTAAGTTTTATTTAATAAGTTGACAGCATTGATGTTAGAAATGACATCACATTTGACAGTTGCTCAGACAACTCAGTGTTTTTTCATATCGAAGCACAACATTTAGTGAAAAATTTATATTTTTATATTTTATATTGTTACTACTAAAAATATAATATATGCTCAAAATCTTAGCAATTAAATATCAAGTGTTAATAATTATACATAAACCTTACAAGTTGGTCAATAAATTTACTGTAATATGTAGCAAATATAAAAGGAGAAAAAAAGAAAGCCATAATGAAATAAAAAATTTAGTAGCAACAATAACTGATTGCGTGGATGTATGGTGAGAAATTCATAAGAAACAATAGAAAAGAAAAATTAAATTAAAAAATACAAGAGATAAGTAATTAAAACAAATTTAAAGTGCGAGTAAAACGCTATAGAGTGTGTTATGAGTAATAATACCGTTATTAATGGTGACAATGGCGGTAGTCACCGCAACCAACAAGTGGACTGGAATCGCTTCGGTCTACAGAATGAAGACGATGGGGAGGTGGTGATGGCAAATTTTCGACAACGTGCCAATACGGGTGGATTTATAGACTTAGGCAATGAACACACATATGCTTCAGGTGGTCATCAGGCTTCAGGAGCAAATGAAATTTTTGCCCAAGAACAGGGTGATAAACCTTGGTAAGGCAGGCATATTGTTATTTTCATAAGCATTTTTTTTACTTAAAATTCGTGTTGGATTTAAAGGTGGCGCTCAAATTTCTTTATATCTCAACCGGTGTTATTTGGCACCTGGGATGGCGTTTTCACTTCATGTCTTATTAATGTATTTGGTGTAATCGTATTTCTACGTTCCGGTTGGATTGTAGCCCAAGCAGGCGTTTTAAATGCTATTTTAATTATATTTTGTACGGTAGTAATTGCTTTGATATCAGTACTATCTGCCGTAGGAATATGTGAAAGATGCCGGGTGGAAAGTGGTGGAGTATACTTTCTAATAGCACACACTTTGGGCTCCCGGTTTGGTGGGTCTTTGGGTCTGTTGTATTGCTTTGGCCAAGCCGTTGGCTGTGCTTTGAATGTCATGGGATTCGGTGAATCAATGGCTGGATTGGTGGGCTTAGAGGATAATAAATGGGCCATTAGAGGTTTTGCTACGGCAGCTGTGTTACTATTGGGTTGTATAAATGTAGCTGGAGTCAAATGGGTTATAAAATTACAATTTATATTGCTAATGATTCTATTAGTGTCCGCATTGGACTTTATGGTGGGCAGTTTTATAGGCGAAGACCGCGGTAAGTTTGCATATTTTGCAAAATTTATTAAAATATTAATTAGCTTTGATTGTTTACCTTTCACAGAACACGGCTTTGATGGCTGGGATAGCAGCAATTTTGTTGAAAATCTATGGCCCAAATATGATAATGGCTACTCTTGGTTTAGAGTTTTTGGTGTTTTCTTCCCCACCGTCACTGGTGTCTTGTCAGGTATTAATATGAGCGGTGATTTAAGGGCTCCTTCCACAGATATACCCAATGGCACTTTGGCGGCTTTTGGTACCTCGTAAGTTTTAATTCAATAGATTTTTTTTTATTTATTTCAAGAGTTTTTTTATTTGGTAGAACTTTTCTTTATGCGGTGTTTATATTATTCTTGGGTGCCACCTGCCAAAGAGACATACTGCGAAAAGACTTCATGATAGTGGTTAAAGTATCTGCTGTACAATTACTCTTAGTTGCTGGTATTTACGTGTCCAGTATGTCCTCTTGTTTGGGTGCCATGTATGGTACACCTAGAGTTTTGCAAAGTATAGCCAAGGAAAATGTTATATCTGGCATAGATATTTTGGGTAAAGGTGTAAGTAATTTAATTGGAAATTTTTAGTTCTTTTTTAATTTATAAAATAAAACCAAAACTTTTAGCGAGGTCCGAACAAAGTGCCTCTTTATTCAATGGGTGTTGTAGCCGTTGTCACCGTAACTTTTATTATAGTTGGCGATATAAATTTCTTAGCCCCCATAGTTACTATGCCATTTCTGTTAACTTATGCTTGTATTGATTATTCTTACTTTGCATTGGCACAAACTTTTGACATACAGGAACAACGTGAGGAACGTTTTCGCATTCAGGCCTCTTCACCGTCCTACGAAACGCGACGTTATGGTGCCACTCAAGAAGGCAATGACTTAGACTTATTGTTTCCTGATAGAGTGCGTCATAAAAACCTACAAAGTCCAAAAAACTCACCATTACATGTGCCTTCAAATACAAATAATACTTTACAAAATGGTAGCGTACAAACTAAATCCGGCCCATTGTCATCAATAACTTCCAGATTAGGTGAAGGCGTTAATAGTACAAATGCTGCAGAAAATTTAGAGACTGTTATCACACAAGAAGATGAAGAACCTATAGCGCCAATTAGACCTCCCATACATTCTAAAACAAAAAACTGGTATTCCGGTTATTGCAATAGATGGGCTTCGTTATTAGGAGTAAGTATTTGTTCTGTCGGAACAAACATTTGCATAAATTTATGTATATACAATATTTAATTTTCTTGTGCTTAAGGCTTTCACCAAAATTTTGGTTATGTTGTTGGTCAACTGGTATTATGCATTAACTTGTTTCCTGGTAGTTTTTATTATCTGGTTCTATGTTGGTACAGCAAATCCCGCTGTTAAGCCCGGTCTTACTGCAGAATTTAATTTCTTTGCATGGCTGAAAAGTCTTATTTTCCGGTGTTTTGGGTAAGTTTAAAAAACTAAAATCACGAAGTTCTGAAATATAATATCATGTGGATCATACATACAAAATTGAAAGTACACCCAATTATCATTATCAGGCACAGACATGATTGCACTGAAATTATTATGCAGAAAAAATCTCAATGTGATCAATATTATAAATTTTTTCTTAGCAAACGGATGCACGAGTATGAACAAATTGTCGTTACACCATCGTGTCCGGGCGTTGATCTTTCACCCACACAATTAAATGAAGAAAATGATGACTTTTCGCAAAGAAGAAGGTATCACCAGTCATCTGTGGTGGAGGGCCATTTAGTTGATGACATTTAAAAGCAGCTTTAAGTTAACAATATCATAGAAAAAAATGCCACGTATACAAGCTGGACCAACCTCAGAAAACCGCCCCCCCCAACCCCTTTCATTATATGAATATACATATATGAATGGAAGTATTAATACAAAAAGTTAAATCTGATCGTTATATAGTTGAAAAAGCAATATTTATCACAAAAATTAAACATAAAAAAAAAAACATATTTACAAAATTTTGCTAAACAAACTTAAGCTCAAGTAAACTTTAGAAACAAAAATATCCCTTCTTAACTATAGTATAATCAAACAGCCTATTTAATAAAGTATAAAAAACCCATTTCTAAACAAAAACATATAAACAATGGCATTATACTATTATCTATGTATTTTTTTTTTTTTTTTAATTTTACTATGTTGACTTAATATTAATAAGATTCCTTTAGTTTAGGTTTACATGGAAAATTGGATATGATTCCTCAAGTATTTCTTTTAAATTATTGTTTTGATTTTATTCTAAAGAAACATGTGATACTTGAGATAATAACAATTAAAATTACTTAAATAATTCTACTTTATAAATATCGATACTCAAAATCAAATTCTAATCTGAAATCTAAAATCTGAAAATCAAACATACATATTCGTAAAAAAACAGTCGTTATTTCATATCATTTATTTAAAATTTCTATTTTTGCTGCCTTTTCTTTTTTACTATTAATTTAAATATTTGAGAAATATTTAAATCTTTAAAATTTTTTAAAAATCTTATAATACTGAATTTAATACAAAGTGTAAAATAATATTAACACCTACATAATAAATGATTGTAAAAAAATATTTAACTAAAATTTATATACCATATACATAATAACTTGAATAATACAATATAAAAATTCTTATAAATGTATATTAAAAAAGTACTATATACTTCTTATATATATAACACCTTGTATATGTTTAAGTAATAAACGCATTTAATGTAAATTAAGATAATTTTGCTAAACTTGTAATTGAATTCGTTCTATTTTAGTTTGCAACCAAGACTCAATTTAATAATATAAATATTATGTCCATTTTCTGCATTGGAAGAGATATAGAAATTCAAAAAAAAATTTTTTTTTTGCAACAACAATTCTTTGCAAACTCCAAAACTTACAGAAGAGGGACATTTATAAATATTATAGATTATTAAGTACATAATTAATTTTCTTATTACATATTTCACAGATTCAACTCAATTGCAAATAATTTACTTCAACTATTGGAATGGAATGATTATTATTCACAATATGTATAATGTTTGAAATGTAAGTGAAATTTATTATAATAAAAAATTTGTGCAATTAACTACCTGTTACACACGAAAACCAAAATTTTCCACTTTCGACGTTGTGTTGTAAGAAAGAAGGAACTCTGTCGACATCGTGTGAAACAGGCAGTTTGTGTTAAAATATTTATAAATTTTTTATTCTAATTTCTTCTTTATTTTTATTATATTTTTAGATATTAATAATTCACATTTTTTTAACTCCGGTGCAAAATTGTAAGGTAAGCACATTAAGACTCTATTGCTATCTATTGATCTATTAAAATAATTTAGCTAAAATCACAATTATAATAATATATAAAGTAGTTTATTGATCTACCTATTTGTAACAAAAATTTTGTCGTTTTAAAATCACAATTATTTATCTTAAGACAAAATACTATTTCCCCTTAAATGCTGTCTTGTTTTAAAGCAAATGTAATTTTCTAAATTTTTAACACAGCTTATTTCGAACGCAAAACGAAAAATTTTGATTAGTATGTGTGTGTGTGTAAGTGCCTTGATTGCTAAAGAAGACCAAATTGCTGATCACCGACGTTTTAGGGGTTGGGGAGACTAAGGATCCTCTAGGAAAATTTTTTTTCTAAACACTTAATTTTGTATTGAAGACTTGTGGGTGGATTAGGGATAGAAACCAGCCGACAACTGAAAATTCGTGGTTGCAGCTCTCAGTTGCCAATTACTATCCCTAATACAATTTATAGAAACTGGCAGCTCAACTTAAGTTCTGTTGCCATCCATAATCGTCCCATTATTTTAATCGCTGGGGATGCATTAGCCCCCGCAAGGAAATTGGCGTAGCTCTGGTAGTTTTGCTGATTGAGCTAATCAGTCAGAAAGATGATGAAAATTATAAAATACTTTTTAATGTGCATTTTATAAAATCTTTTATAGATTGATTAAGTTGTGCACTGTAAAAATTAGCAAACCAGCCATGGTTTAAAGTTGTTTGCAAACAAATTTCAAAATGCCTATGAAAAAAAATAAAACAAGCTTTCACTTTAATATTTTGCGAGTAGATGTACATACATTCATACATATTTCTCTTGCAAATCAAAAACATTTACAGAAATATTTGTTTCACTTCCTTATAAATGTTTAAAAACAAAAACAAAAGTAGCCTTTAGCACAACTAAACCGTAAAAAAATCTTGGAATTATAATAAATATCTACCAAAGATTTTGGATAAATTTTACAAATGTTAATTATAACATCAAAACAATTAGGTTTAGTACTTGAAACCGTTTAATTTAATAATCATGCTCATGATTAAAATAATTGTAATTGTTTTGAATTGTTTCAACTAAATACTAAATAAACATAATATGAAATATATATTTAGATATACATATGTATGTAAGTATATGCATGTATGATGTGTGTACATAGTATTTTGACTGGTTTTTTCCTGTTTAAAAATTAAAGGCATAATTTTTCATATGCTTTGTCATTCATGGAAATTTAGTTCCAAAAACAAAAAAAACCTTTATAAAGTTGCATAATTTTTATATGACTATTAAATTTTATTTAAGTTTGAAATAAAAAATGTTATCTATTTAAAAATTACTCAATAATCGTATGCGTTCATCAGCGTTTATTTATTTACGAACATGTTTTTGACTTTGTCATCCCTATTGAGTTTGAACAGCAGCACCAGCAGCAGCAGCAAACAGCCACACTCTTAACTTCGGTATCATCAGCCCTTCTAAAGGTGACGGTTTAATTTGAATTTTAATCATGGCCACTTGACTTTATGGGCACGTATCTTTCTCACACTCGCACTTTCTACACAAAGCGATATATATGTACATACATACATACATACACACATTCAAACTAATACAATTATTTACCTACATATTTATTTGCCATTTATTATTGGTGCTTTAACTTTTGAGTTTTTGTTTTTTTTATTTATTTGTAACTAAAAAGAAATACTTTCTCCTCGGTGTGGTTTTTATTGTTTGCTCTTCGTATAGTTGTTATTTCTTCCCTGCATTTTGCTGGTTTGGCTTGAAGAGTCCCAAGACAAACAAAATCATAAATAATATTTGCTAATCATCATAATATGTTAATCTTTCAGTAAATATGTATGTATTTAAATAAATGACAGATACGAGTTATTTAATAACGTTTGTAAACAAAATTTTAGTGTATGTGTTAGTCGTTTGCTTAAATACATACTTAGTTAGTTAATTAGTTATCACAAAATTTGTTGTAACATTTGTGTTTAAAATTAGAATATGGGGAACTCTTAAAGAAAGAAAGCTGAAATGCTTTCTTAAAAAATACACAATGATTATTATTAATGATGTAATTAAATGAATTCGTTAAAAGACCTTTTTTTAATTGCTTTTAAATTAATAAAAAAAAAAAAAAACAGCTCTTATGTTTTTAAACTCGTGAGAGTTTTTGGGGGCAAATATTGCTTTTGAGCCAGCATCAATAAAATGCTTCTGCGTAATAACTCAAAACTAAAAAAAAGCGTTAAATAAGTCTTATATAAATACATCTTAATAAAGTGTGAATTTTGTTTTATAACAAATATAGCAAACAAAACTTTAATTTAATGTAAAAGGCAAGCTAATTATTTATTTAAAATGCATCTCACAATAAGCAAACATTTTCAATAATTTTTTTTTTTATTAGACATACATATGTACATATTCGTCTATTCATAAATTAGTTTGAAACAACATACACTTAAAAAAGACATTAATTACGAACAAATATTTGATGATTGGGTTTTCAACTTATGCAATATGTATTTTCAAGAAAACCCGTCTAAATAAAGCAAAAGAAATAATAGTCTATATATTATTGTAAATTATAGTATCTATAGAATACGATTGCAGTTGATTTGTATGTACATACATACATACCTACATAAATTTACTACATGATTGTAGTACAAATACAAATGGTATAAGCCAAACAAACCATATGTTTAAGCGGCACTAATCATAAATATGTAGTTAGTTGGTGTCTTTTTATGTATTTGTTTTTAATAAAAAAGCAATCACTGAACAAAAACAATGGCACCAACATTTTCTGCTGCAATATATGTATGTATGAATAAATACTGTCATTATTTATGAACTGCAATAATGTTTACTACATTTATTGATAATGATAACAATTTACTATTCATACTTTAATACACATTAAAAAAGGTTTTCTTAAGAGAAACCTAATGAAAGACTTTACTTAGTATGAACATACTATTCTCTCTTCTCGTCACCGAAACAAAGAGTTTTTATATCCTATTTAACAGGTACATATGGTGGTCATGGGAAGTTGTTGAACTTAATAAAATTATAAGTTTTAATTTAAAAAATTTGTAAGTAACTCTAGTTTTTTCTCTCCACTTCATTAAATTCATACAAAACAAAAAAAAAAAATGTTGCGTAACATTAAATCAATAACTGCATGACGAGCGCTAAAAAAAATACCAATAGCAATTAAACTGTTTTATGAATTCATATACATACATACATATATACATACATTTACATATGTATGTATGTAAGTATGTTAGTTTATGTTTTGATTGCAAACATTCTGTAGCCAACCTTGATGGAACCTACATACATACATACATATGTACATGTTTCGCCATACAAAATTTTAATAATTAATTAATTTCTTATTTTCAGATGAATCCATCCCAATAAAAGAATAATAAACAGGATAACACTGTAGCTAAGGAAAATTAAATTTTTTAATAGCACATATGTATGTATACATAAAAGGGATGGCATGTACCAGCCAGAATACCGCAGCTAAATGAACAATCATCAATCTGAAGATAAAAAACATTGCTAGAACTACACTTTTATACATAGAAACAAGTTAAAACATTACACTAAGTTTATCATTCTTAAGTGCTGTTTCCACATAATGGACGAATGATTGTATTGGACGAATATTTGTATGAAAAGCACTGTTTTTGAGTGATTTCCAGCTTATTTTCTACACAAACCATTCATCGTCCGTTGTGCGAAAACAGCACTTAAGAATGATAAACGTATAAACATACAATATTCTTTCATATAGTATGTACATATTTATTTTTAAATTAATTAAATTTAAAATTAATTACAACAGTGAAGAAACGAGCTCAAAATAAATTCTAAAAGCTCTTTTATTAAAGCTGTACACTTTATTCTAAAGAAATTAATAAAGTTTAATAAATAAATAAAAAAAATATGTATTATATATTGTATTTTTAGAGAAATAGTCCCTTAAAAAAAGGCAATTAATCACATTAACATGTTGCGTGAACGAGAAGCACTGGTAAAATATGGTACTTTTATATGAAATTCTGAGTATTTATACCATTTCGCGTTGAAATACAGTAAATCCACTACATAAATACTAAATTTAGGTGAATAATGAGCTTTAGACTGTATTTAGACCAGTTTAGAGGACCTTCCCTCCTTTTGGGCAGTTATTTACATGATTTGGGATAAAAAGCTTGATTTTGAGGCGTAATTACTGTTATTTTGGCATAAAATGGAGTCCTGGTCCTTCCGGAGGCCCTATAAGTCACCTATCTAGTCAAATTTGGTGTCCTGGGCCTGCTGGGGGTCCTATAAGTCACCCTATCTGGCCAAATTTATGATTATTATCGTCTGGGCTTACAAAAATGAATTTTTGGTTAAGCGTGACGTAGACTAAAAGAAATAAATTTGTCGATTTTATCTCGTGACGTGAACGCTGTAATAATTTTGCTGTTTTGCCTTATATGATGTCAGAAATTGCAGCTGCTGCTGCTTCTTCTCTCGTATTACGTCATTTTCTGATTTTTCCTATGAAGTCAACTGCTATCGCTGCTCTGTGTGTGACGGCAACTGTTCTGTCTTGTCTGTCCCGCCTTGTAAGTAGTTCTTCTTTTCCACCTTCATATCGCCTGGCTCTGTGAGTGACGTCACTTCATTCACGTCACTTTAATTTTATTATTATTTACATTTTATTTGAAATTCATTTTTACTTACTTGAGATTCAATCCAAAGTTCCTTCGCCTGCAAATCCTAGTCACCAGCCACTCTGCTATCACTCGCTTAAATTTACTACAGTCTATTTATTATTACACTACTTGTAGTAATGAATAAATGTCTCTCTCTGTACGTACGCATTTTTACCATATGGCACACTGTACGAATTTATTTTCATTTGTAAATGTCTTCGTACTGATTGAGGATTTGAACCAAGCACATTCGTACTAGCGATCTGACCACCAACCACTCAGCCACAGCACTGCATATTGATGTTACAGTGTAATGTTACTTGTACTGTACTGGCATGCCAATAACATAACAGTACACATAACATAAACATTCGAGAAGTATTAATTGATATGTGCATACATATGTGTATGCGTGTATGTATGTATGACCTGGTATTATTAATGTTAATGCCTGTATTTTTAGATCTTGGGATATTTATTCGATTATAAATCGAAAACCGCATGATGGATTTGGATGAAATTTGGTACAGAGATAGTATATGACCCACTTTAAAATATAGGGTAACTTTTAGGGGGTAAAAACGGGACAAATTAGTACTTTTGGTACTTTTTGTTTTTCCATTTTATTTTTTTTTAATACTCGAAAACCGTTTATTGGATTTGGATGAAATTTAGTACAGAGATAGTATATGACGCAGTTTAAAAAATGGGGTAACTTTTAGGGGGTAAAAACGGGACAAATTAGTACTTTTGGTACCTTTTGTTTTTCCATTTTATTTCTTTTATTACTCGAAACCCGTTTATTGGATTTTGATTAAATTTGGTACAGAGATAGTATATGACGCAGTTTAAAATATAGGGTACTTTTTATGGGATAAAAACGGGACAAATTAGTACTTTTGGTACTTTTTGTTTTTCTATTTTATTTCTTTTATTACTCGAAAACCGCTTGATGGATTTGGATGAAATTTGGTACAGAGATAGTATATGACCCACTTTAAATATAGGGTAACTTTTAGGGGGTAAAAACCGGACAAATTAGTACTTTTGGTACTTTTTGTTTTTCCATTTTATTTCTTTTATTACTCGAAAACCGTTTATTGGATTTTGATGAAATTTAGTACAGAGATAGTATATGACCCACTTTAAAATATAGGGTAACTTTTAGGGGGTAAAAACAGGACAAATTAGTACTTTTGGTACTTTTTGTTTTTCCATTTTATTTCTTTTATTACTCGAAAACCGTTTATTGGATTTGGATGAAATTTGGTACAGAGATAGTATATGACACAGTTTAAAATATAGGGTACTTTTTAAGGGGTAAAAAGGGGAAATTAGTACTTTTGGTACATTATGTTTTTTTATTTTACTTTTTTTAATAATCGCAAACCGTCTATTGGATTTGGATGAAATTTGGTACAGAGATAGTATATGATGCAGTTTTATACACATATGAGGTATTTTTTAAAGCTTAAAAACGTCACATATTAATACTTTTGCTACTTTTTGTATTTTTTTTTAATTTTTTTTACATTAACATACATACATACTGGTGGGAAAAAAACTATGAAAAGGTGGTACCCTTGGTACTTTTTCTTTTTGATAATTGTTATTTTGTTTTTGCGTTACATTTGTTACAGTCACGGGTGGTTTGTTTATATTTATTTAGTTACATTTTTACAACAAATATAGGCTGAAAGTATTTATATATGTATACTTATGACATAGCTTTTTTTAACAAATAATCTTATTTATAAATATTTCTTATAAATTTTTATATTCTTTTTTTATAAATTAAAAAACTATTTCAAAGGTCCATTCAAATTCCAGATTTGGAAATTTTCTTGCTGTTATTGGTTCATTTTTTAGGGAATTATAACCTTTAAAGGTGATATTTTCCAATAAACAAGTTGCAGGATGAGAGTTAAACTACTTTGGCTGGAAGTTTGTACAAACAACTTTAATTTCTTCGAATGAAAGTGATACAGTTGAAATTTCGGGATTGATAAATTATGTTGCTGATGAAAACCTTTTCATTGTGTTATTATTTGCAGATTTTAATCTGAAAAGAAAAAGCACAACAAAAAATATTTAAATTCAGTATTAGTAAAATTGAAATCAAATATTTCCAGATTAAATTAAAATTTTTTATTTATCGCTACTATCATTGGAAGTCACTACCATTGGCATTTGTTAAGTAAAAACATGCGTGGATTTTTTTATATGGGAGATAAAGGGATATCGAAAAGTTTGTAATGTTAAAAAATTCTTAAATGAACATTATGTATTTCTATTTTTAAATGGTTATAATTTATATGATTTTCAGTGGATCTGTCATTTTTTCTGAACAGGCAGAGGAGTACAGACACGAAATCACCGATTACAAACTGTTTAATACAGAATTTCCACAACCCTGAACTCGCGGCTGCAGTGACTTTAAGGAAAGTCTGATTAAAAAAAATTTAAAGCGATAAATCCTATTGGTAATTAGACACCAACTACGGTGGCTTAATAAACCATAATAAATATTAAATAAATATTAGTCTGATTTACATACATATACAATATACATATATGTGTGTGCATATATTTAAAACAAAATGCTCTTTTGAACTTTAGATTACAAACATTAATATACGGGTAAATTTAAAAGGCTTGAAACAATTATGTTTAATTTTTTATACTCTTTTTAATGCCAGACTTTAAGAGTGAGTTTATTTTGTTTTAAACTTTCTGTCGATTATTCCAAACCATCTATCCAAAGTTATTTCTTACGTGTTGTTGACTATCTAGTTGTGTTTTAACTGCGGACGAGTGAAGTGGTTTTAAATAAAAAGCGCCAAAACGAGAGAAAACGATTTAAAGAAGACGTTGAAAGTACTAAATAAAAAAATTCAATAAATTTTGAAAAGTTGCCAATTCCAAAAATTTATAGATTTAATGAAATTATAAATAGCACGAGTTTAATAAAATATAAATGGTAATTTTTTATGAATTAAAAGAAAATCATTAACGAAATAATAACATAAAAGTTCTCTATATATTGAAAAGAAAAAAGATTTTTTAAACAAAATTTAAAATAAAAGTATTATAAAGTTAATAGCAACAAATTAAAGGTGAAAGCAAAAGTGTGTCAATAAAAAAAGTGATGAAAAAATATATTCACAAATGAAATAAAGAAATGAACAACAATTAAAAGGCCAAAATTGCTTAAGTCAAATATTTGTAACAGTTTCCGTTTTTGGTTAAAGCAAATAAAAGTTACACAAAATTTACATTTTTCTTGTTAAATTAAACAACAAATCCACATTTCCAGACAAACTATACTTATTGATATGATTCATATCCTTATAAGGAGCTGACAAGCAAGCAAAAAAATATTTATTCATAAAAATGTTTTTATTGTTTTCATTTTTGGTGTGGCTTTGCTACCTGTCCGCCGTCGCTTAAAAGCCAAAATGACCACACAACTACCAGAAATTAAAACAAGTCATTTATCAAAGATATTATTACAAGAAAAAGCAATCACCCTATAATCACAATAAAACCAAAACAACATTCACCGATTGCAAATAATAAAAAAAAATTAAAAAAAGTGACCAACCACACCATGGAACTGGATTTAACAACACATTTATTTGTATGGCAAACATTTGCTGTCTCTTGTCGTAGTATCACATTTTATTTCTGCAAACGTAAAGAATTTTCCAGTTTTAAATCGGTTTGCTTTAATTTCATTGCATGTTTGCAATGTATTTCACAACACGTTATTTTTTTCTTTTAGGAAATCCTCGTATAAGTTCATAACAACAACCAGATTATATTAATAATTTCATATCGGACACTGTGATCCGAACAACTTTAAGTTAAAGGAAAAAAATTGCAAGCAACAACTCGTTTAAAGCAGACACTTTTGATCATCATCATCATCATCAATTGGCGTCTGGGAAGACGTTTTCTTTTTTTTTTTTTTAAAAAAAAGTGGCAGCTTTTGATTGTTAAACAGGTGTTTAACAGAAAAAAAAATATTTAACGCTGTCGCTTAGAAATCTTGCAAAATGTTTAGGATTAAACTCACATGGTTTTGAGAACAGCATTCGCGTTAAAGTAAAAAAAAACACTAAATTTATTACAAAAAGACAACAAATGAATTAATTACAGCAAACATGTAATTGATAAAATATAGAAAATGAAAAAAACAAAACAGCATCAATCATAGAAAGCTTATTTTTAGTGTGAGAAAATATTGAATTGAATATAAAGAAATGACAAAAAAAAAAAACAATCAGCAGCCAACTGATAAAAGGATATTGAGTTTTTTTTTTTTCTTTAACACGAAAAAAATCTCAGTTTAAAGATGGCGATTTTGACTAACAGCAAAAAAAATGTTTGATTGACATTTTAAAAAGTAAGAAATCTAAGCATCCCAGCAAAAAAATTTTTATGGAATAGTAATGAGAAATAAACGCTAATAAGCGTACCCTACAGTACTTCTATTTTGGCATTTTAAAAAAATACTTTAAAATGGTCATGCCATTGGAAGCAAGCACTTATAACAAATAACAAACTTGAAATTTTTTAATTTTTTTTTACTTTGTTCACGCTATGGGTAAATAAAAAAACAAAAAGTATTAGATGCAAAAAGTTCCAAATTTTGCCTACCCGAAAGTACACTATATGAATTGGAAAAAAAAAATCTAGAAAAATTTAAGGTACCAATAGAACTGAAAGCACCAGCTTTTCAAAATTTTACATCCCAAAAAGTACACAATCAATGTAAAAAAAGGTTCTAGAAAAATAAAAAATACCAAAAGTATCATCTTTTCATAATTTTACCCCCCCTCCCAACCCAAGGTAGCCTGTTGGAAGTCAATGTAAAAAATATTAATATCATAAAAAAGTACCAAAATTATCACCTTTACATAATTTTTTCCTACCAGGAAATACACTGTATATAAATGTAAAAAAAAAAATAAAAAAAAAAACAAAAAGTACCAAAAGTACTAATTTGTCCCGTTTTTACCCATTAAAAATAACGCCATATTTTAATATTGGCCATATACTATATATTTACCAAATTTCATCCAAATCCCTTGAGCGGTTTTCAATTTATAGTGGAACAAACATTATACATAAATAAAAAACATGAAAAAGTTAAAAGTCTCTGCTGAGTATTGAACATGTGCCCAGTGTCTCACACATTGCCCTAATATACAATTATTTTGTTACTGGCTTAAAATTTGTTTTTACAAATTCGCACACAAATAAAAATTAAAGATTTAAAAAAAAATCCAAAAGTGTTAACCCTTGCATGACCATGGTTGCGTATATGTATGTTATTTTAATTTTTTTTTAATTTTTGTTACCCGTTGCCCAAATTTTTTTTAATCTCCCTCAGACTCCATATCAGCATCAATAATTCTTTCCTTAACTACTTCTTTTGATTTCCGCGGAAGCTCTTTAATTTCAAATATTTTCGCATGCCTTATTTCCATTTCTTCAAACGGTTTTAAGAGCTGCACTTTCTTTTCATAAAAAACTCCATACAATTCATTTATATCTCGCAAACGATCGAAAGGTCTTCTCTGATTAAGCATAAATAAAGAATAAATAACTCGAACCGCTTCCGTAAAACCAACAGATTTCATGCGATCATGAGCACTTTGATTTAGACACATATAAGTTACTCTGGGCATATGCATGTGACAGGCAACCTCAAAAATTGCTTCAAAAAAATGAGGAAAAAATTCTTTATCCTCGTCTAATTCTGGACACAAATAAAACGAAAATATATGTAAACTATCTGCGCCAGAATTATTATTAGACTGTAATGCTTCCTGCTGCAAACACCAACGCACCATGTCACACAACTCTTTGAAACGATCACATTCTATAATCAAGTTTAAATCCGTCCAAGAACGCCATTCTTGTGTCATGCACTTTAGCAGAGCCACTCCTTTAATTTGATTCTGTTCTTTGTCCACAACAATTATGCTGCATTCATTCCGTAGAATGTGTTTAACAATTTTGAGGAAATCATTTTCAATGCCCGCTTCCTGTTGGATTTTTAAGACCTGTAAAAGTTTATGTGAACGAAAATATTCCAGCATGAACTGTTGCACTTGTTCGTGTTGTTTATCACTGACATCTATAATTTTGTATTGGCCATAATCACACCAATTGATTTGCATCGACAAGGCCATGAAGGAAAACAAAGAATTTTTTCTTTTCAATTAAACGAAAATTTTATTTGACGAACATTTGTGACAATTATAATAAAGTGAAACTTAATTGATGAAAAGAAAAGACAATTTGTTATTATGTTTTATTATTAAACTGAATGTTTAGTAGTGCTTAAAAATTTAATACTGCCCGGTTGTTGTTGTTAAGCGAAGGTTGGTTGCTTGATTTATTTTACTTTCTTTATGGTCAACAAAATTTATTTTTATTAAACAGTTAAATTAAACGAATGTCTTGTTAACCATTCAAGCGTTTCGTCTTAGCTGAAAAAGTATGTACTTTATCAGAGAAAGGGAAAAGTACATTCATAATTTTATTGTTGTACTTACAAATTGTATTTCAACATATAAAAAAATGCTTCCAGATTATAATCTGGTTTTTTTTTGTTATCGCTTAATGCAGGAAACAAAACTAAAACGGCAAAAAAGAAATGTAAAATTTTCAAACCATAAATTCGAACAATTAATTTATTATTACAGATTTTATTTATTTATTTTTGAAAATTGGAATTGATGTGATGAATAGATTGTGAATTGGAAAAGAAGAAGTATGTGCTCTTTTTTTTCACAAATAACAACGTACAGTAGACAGGGTTCGTACTCTACAAAAAAATGAAAGTTGTGGAAATTAAATCCCTCCCCACCTCCTTTCCAGAAAGCCTGTGCTAATAACGATTCTAAAAAAGGAGTATTAATTTTGCCAAAATTATGATCCTTCGAAGTTTCCTTCTTCCAACACCGAATTTCGAAATTCTTATGCACTAAAAAAAACAATTACCTAAATTTTGTAAATTTTACTTAATTTGAGTTCAAATCGTATGGCACCAATGCCGTTTTTTACAGAAACTAAGTAAAACTTTCCTTGATGTTAGGAAATACAAATTTCGTCTTTAGCAGGAAATTTTTACTAAAAACTAGAAGAATATTTACTAAAAAGTAGTTCAGTGTTTATCCCAAAATTAGTAAAAATTTCATTATGTGCAACATCTTGAGGCGCATTTTTTAATTTCCTTGTTTTACCTTCTTCTGAACCGGCCATCTGCTACAACGAAGATGTTGATGTCATCAGAGCGCTGGAACGTCCGGAATGCTTATTTACAACAAGAAGTTGTATTATCTTCAATGAGGGGTACTGAAAACATTTTAATAAAACTTACGTCTTTTGGGATTCGAACTGAGGAACTTCTGTTTAGTAGATTGGGGGGATTTTTATTATGTATATAAAAGAAAGTCGTGTTAGTTACACTATTTATAACTCAAGAACGGCTGAACTGATTTAGCTGAAAGTTGGTGGGCAGGTAGCTTAGAACTTTTTACCTGGGGGGACTACGGTGCCCTTTCTTTGTATGGGGCACTTCCAGTATAGCTAGAAAGCTGAAATTGAAATTGCATAAATTGTTAAAAAATGCTATGCAATAGCTTTACTGCGGCAGTCCCCGAGTGCCACACGTTTTTTTTTTATTTAGTTACACTTGGTTCTACCCACTATAACAAATATATTCAGTTGGACCAATAATATATTGTACGTTAAATTAAGCTGTTATTCCATAAGAGATAATTAGTTAAAAAAAAAAAGTATTGAGTCAATATGGCACAACTTCTCTAAAAATTAGGCGTACAATATAAATAAAACTGTGCCCAGGCATGCTCTTGAATATGGAGATTAACACAAAATTAGGGGGTTGTAAAATCTTTTAAAACAGCGTTACGTAATATGTGCACAGCCCATAGTACTAAATTCGTAATTTCTTACATTACAAAAAATAATTCTTTGAAATTAGTAAGTCATGAACTAAAAATAATTTAAAAAACTATTTTCTTTAAATTGAGAATAGCCGTTTTCCGTTTTTAAGAATACAAATTTTTATGTACTATTCAGGAGGAAGTCATTTCCTAAATAATTTTTTTTATAGCTAAAATTATATAATTTCATTTGTATGATAAAATGTTCTTAAATTTAGGAAAAAACTTTCTTACCAAAGTATACCAATAGCATTAGTCTACGTTTCTAATAAAAAAAAATTGATTTTCGCGAGAGAATTGTGGGTTTTTATTTTTGACGTCACTTAATTTTTGAAATCTGCATGGCTGCAACAAAAGTGAATTTAAAAGCACCTATTGACACATTATGACAATTTCATTACACATTTGATTGCTAATATTTTTAATAAACATTTTTTGCGATTAATTTGATGGAATACTTTAATTGCCTAAATTTTTATGAAACTTTAAAAAAAATTATATTTATGTAACGACTCGTATTGGATGTTTTGGTGTCTTTTTGGCCAATTGTTTGACCTTTGAATTTAGCTAAAATAAATTTAATTATAGCCTCACTATAATAGCTGTTGTTAAACAGAAATTGTGAATTATTTGAAGCCTTAAAAAACTGAAACTTTTAATTAAACTTGTTCTTTATGGACGTGTTTTCAAGTTTATTTTTTAACACTTGAAGATTTATTAACTTCACTTCACCCGAATAATATGGACGTTGTTTCTTAAAAATGTTTTTATTAATATAAAAACGTTTAAATATTTAAATGTAATTCTTTTACTTAAAACAATTATTTCACAACACAGATTATGAGAAGCCTTTTGTTTGTTTATTTTTTTTTTCCTTTTTATTTCATAAACGCAACTTTTTACACAAATTTTGTGTTATCAGATTTCTCAACTGCAGCAAAAACATTTTCATTACAACTTTTTAGTAACAAATTCATTAATTTATAGTTTTTTCCATGTCCGTTTAACTGAGCAGTCAACTTTCTACTCGTTATTTCCTTTTCCGAATTTGATTGTCTCTTATTGTTAAAACTGGTATAATTTTTTTATATTATAAGTGATATAATTTGCATAAGTTGTGTGTGTTTTTTTTTTTAGTTACTTTGAAACAGTGGATGAATGTTATGGCGTTTTGATAACCTTCGAATCAATCACAAGTTAAACTTGATTTGTTACATTTCAATTTTTTAAATGAGTAAAAAAAATCCATTGCAGTGAAAACTAGGATACGATTTTAAGAAGTAGTATTTAATTACAGTGAAGTTGCAGAAACGTGAACATAAACTACCCAAATATGTGAACTTTTTTTAATACGTTACACAAAAACCTGAACAAAAATTTAATGTTGAAAATCGTGAACTTTTTTTTTTTTGGAACTGTCAAATTTATATTGGAGGAACTGAGAATTAATAAATTAACAATATTTTGGATATTTAGACAGGCTAAAGTTCGCAATTGATTAATCAGAGAAAAATTGCACATTGTTAGCATATTTCAAGCAACAAAGGAAATATTTAATATCTAAACATCACTTTAGATTTTAACTACACGGCTGAGTAGAACAAACGTAGAATAAAGTATTGATTTTTATATTACTAATTTTCATACTTCCTTAAAATTTTCTTTGTGTTGTGGTGCCCTTTCCCCCCTTCTTTCCACCGCAAAATTTTGCTGCGAGTTTTATTTTCCTCTTGGAGTAACACGCGGCAAGACTCGAAACATTTTTTTCTTTAGTTACGCAGATAGATGCATATTGAAAATTTGAATTGGAAAATTCGAAAAGCGGCACCAGGAATGGACCGACCACTACATTTTTCATGTAGTTTCACTGTACATTTAATTATTACCATTAACCTACACTAAAAAAAAAATGAATTAAAATTTCTGAAATTTTACTTAATTTGATTGGCGTTGGCTGCAGTGGTTAACGCGTTGACTACTAAGCAAACAATGACTTGGGGCCTGGGTTCAAACCCTGGCCAGAGCAAGTCAATCAACATCTTTAATTTCTCTAATGTACATTAGTGAGACAGTGTATTAATTGTTGTCGGACTATTTAAGTGATGAAGGCATAGCACTGGTCACTAAAAAACTGTTCCGACAGCGATTGATTTTTTTTTTTTTTTTTTTTTTTGATAAATTTTATTATTTATTGAATCTTCAATTTTAAATTATATTATCAATAAGTTTTTCAAATCTTAAATCTAAAAAATATTACATATAAGTTTAGCCAATGCTAAACAAAATTTTTAATTTCAACGGTTAATGCTGTTCCAAGCTAATCTACACAACATCGTACTGCTTCGTCGGTTAGCAGAAACATTGGCGAAGTAAAACAATTAATAAAATGCCTGCTAATATAGCTTAACAAATTTAATGCAGCTACCTAACACCGGAGGCGCCTCAACACTGCTATAAAAATAAACATAACGCGCAAAGCAGAGTTGTAAAAGAGTTAAGCCTTCTACATTTTCAAATACAAATAGGAAATACAAATTTCGTCTTTAACAGGCAATTTTTACTAAGAACTAGAAAAATATTTACTAAAAATTACTTCAGTGTCTATCCCAAAATTAGTAAAAATTTCGTCATGTGCGCCATCTGAATTGTTTTACCTTCTTCTGCACCGGACATCTGCTACAACAAAGCTTTTGATGTCATCAGAGCGATGGAACGCCCGAAATGCTTATTTACAACAAGAACTTGTATTATCTTGAATGAGGGATGATGAAAACATTTTTAAAAAACTTACGCCTTTTGGGACTCGAACCGAGGCACTTCGGGAGAAATAAGTAGTAGAAATAAGTCGCGTATTCTATTTGTATTTGTAATTGTGTATAAATAGAGTATGTAATGACGTTCAACGAAGCTACCTAACAAGTAGTGACAAAGCATTTGCACATGAATACTCACGAAGTTTAGTGGCTTTTACCGAAAAACAACGTTTATTTCTATTCATCCAGTGCTGTTGAAAAATCTACAAAAGGGATGTATAAATATTAAATTTTTCCTCTGTTGGTCGAAATATGTTAACAATGTCTACCTAATATTTCTCTGACTATAAACATTTACGAACTTTAGCCTGTACAAATATTAGCAATTTTTATTTATATTTTTGTCACAGTTTGAAACATACACATATACATATTTATACTTTTCACTTCCGAAATAAAATTTTCTACCAACAAAATACATAGAGTTTGTTGTGTTTGTATTTCTGCATATACCTTATATTCATTGTATCATGTATTTAATTTAAAAAAAATGTCTACATATTAATCTAGTTATAGTTATAGACATCTTTTAAATTATTTTTAAGGAATTTTTTTTAGTATAGTTCAGTACATGTATTTTTTTTTTTTTTTGAGAGTAAAGTGTGTACAGATTGTGTTAGAAGTTTACGTCAGCACCCACCTTACGGTTCATCTGACGGTGTACTTAAACACTGGTGCTTATTAAGCGTCCACCATCGCCTCCGAGTCACCCTCTCGGGGATAACCTGAAGTCATCCCCGAGGGGACAACAACAGGTAGCAATTTCTCAGACATGTCCAAGGCCCGCCATGTCCAAACACCTTGCTAAAGTCTGCGAGCTACCTAAACTCTAAGCACCGGTACAAGCATCAGTCTTTAAACCAACACCTCTCCCAGCTTTTGGTAACAACCACAACCACTACGTGTACTTCCGAAGGATACCTCAACCAACGACCGGCCACGGAATCATGAAACCAGGGAGTAGATGCAACGACAAATCGTCCTTCTCATTGCAAACGTGTGACCTCCATAGTTCATCACTCTACCCTCCGGTAAACAATCTCCCATGAGAGCTCGCCGGTCCCCGTAGTGCCAGTTCAAACTACTGGTGGAGTTTCGAAAGTAAAATCCTAAAGGATTAGCTTTCTATTGGTTTTGATCATGGGCTAGACCTTAGGTACCCTTACACCTTCTATATAGACTTACGTGGCAAGCCACTTCCTTCATTATAAAATATATACACATCTCGTTGCTCTGTTAATTCAGATATTGTTCCGTGTATATAAGTCTTTATGGGTAACTGACAAAAGGTTATGTCTATAAAAGTCAAATTACCCTTGCAATTGGGTCTGTTGATTCGGTCCCCTTGTGATACCCTAGTTAGAAAGCAAAATAAAGACCGATTTTAAAGTTTTAAAATAAATTAAATCTTGTTAAAATCTTTTAAAAATTAAAATGCCAGGCATTGTTCTAAAACAATAACATGACATTCGACTATAAAATGTCAGCTTTAATAAGGTGCACATAAATTCTTGGTTATTTATATATCTACAAGTAAGTTTTCTAAATTAAGCAAATTTACTTTAACTCAAAAAACTTATGCAATTTCCTAAGTGTTTGTAATATTTCATTTTTGTTTATTTGAAAAAAAAAAAAACACGCAACAACACATTTTAAATACATTTTGAAATTTTGTATTTTTGTCATTTAAAATTTGATGATATTTTTAACGACTCTACAGATCACAAACAATATACGAGCAGTACATAACGACATAATTGATGGATGTTTATTTATTAACAGAGAAAGAAACTTTAACTTACGGAACTGAGTTTAAAGACGTAAAAATTCATGTTTTATGTGTCACGTCACTAAATGAAAATTGATTTTTGTTAAAAAGACAACAATAGTGCATGTAATTATTTGTATGAGGTAACAAACGTCAAGCAATCAAGCCAAAGTGTCATAAAATAAATTAAAGTAAAAAAAAAAAAAAAAAAAAATGGAGCGAAAAATGTAGCTGAAACATTTTGTATGCGTATGAACTAGACTTTTTCGTAAGCCCTAAATCAATTTTAAGCGGTTAATACAAAGGTTAAAATGCAGTACATACAATAAGCGTAAGTAAGACACATTAAACCTTTGGATCATGCAAAGTATGTAAGTTTGGTTTTTTTTATTTTAACCTTAAGCTGAACTTAATTTTTAAAAGCTTAAAATAGTAAATCAATTTTGAAATCTCTCAAAATAAATCAAACTACTGCAATATCTTGATACTCTACTTTAAAGTGGAAAAAACCAAAAACACAATTAAAGTATTTCATGACCTCTTGCTGGCGGTTTTATTTCATATTTCTTGGTAAATCGATAACAAAAAAACACAACAACACGAGAAACAGTTAAAATACCACAAAAATGCAGTAAATTAAAAATACAAGAAATTCTCTAAAAAAAAAAAATCAGAAGACTTAAGAAACAAGCATTATCTTGTCATCACATAAAGTGTGTGGCTTAAGTCTTTTGTATTCATATACACTGGAACTGTTTATTCTTGTATATTCCGTTTTCTGTTTTTTAACTGTTTAATAAAATTAATTTTCTCTAAATTCTACAGTATTTTATAATTGAATTTATTATTGTGTTATTTTTATAAAATTTAAGAGTTTTATTCTCTTTCTCTCTCTTGCTTTTTCTTTCATTTTTTCTTCTTTTGCAGAGAATAAGTCTTTGAGTTTCTTTATAAAATAATAATAATAATAATAATGATGCTTGACCTTCGACAACTTCTTAAGGTCTCATAAAGGAAGATATGTGTTTTTCTGAATCAACAATATAAATCAAATATTTACTGGTTATGCAGATTTTTAAATCTTGAAACTAAAGCAAATTGTTTAAGTGCCATTATGGGAATGAAAAAAGATTAAGAATTAAAAGTTAGAAATTTAAATTAATTTTTTGGCTTCAATTGGAAATGATTGAATTTTAAATTTAAGTAAGAAATGTGTTATTTTTTTTGCTACATTCTAAGCTGATTTACATCAGGGCAGTCCTGCATTTTAAATAAAAGTAAAGAAAGTTGATTTAACATTTAATTATGAAGAATGAGTTTTATTTGAAAAGTACATATAATAATTTAGAAAACATTTTGAAGTAAAAAAATCCAATGGTTTGACCAACTCCAAAACGACATGTTGTTTTGCTGGAGGCACCGTATTTTTCAACATAAGAACTCCTTGTGTTTGCGATTATTTACACCACATATTTTAAGGTGCTACATTTCAGTATGTAAAGATCAATCTTTAGATCAATTTTTTAGTACCCATTGCCTACTTGTTTTATTTTTGGTTTAAACTGTATTTAAATGCTACACAATTTAATTGTTGATGTGGCACCATTAAAGCGATTTTGTAGCCAACATTAAAATCCATAGAATATTCATTTCGGTTTCCTTTATTTCCATAAATTATTTAATAATACCTCCTGGTACAGATTAAATATTTATATTTTTACTTTGTATATTTTTTTCTACTCTATTTCACTTTCAGTCTCGTAATATTGCTAACTTTGTTACGCGAAATCTCAGTGCTTTTTTTGCAATTATTGTCAGCACGTTTTTTATTAACAGTTTGCAGAAAATTACAATTTATAATTGCTATAGTTTTGAAACGATTCAATTTTATACAATATTTTTTATTTATTTAATTAATTTTTAGTAATTTGAGCACACACTTCCTTATTTCGCAATCATTTTTAATTTTTTTTTCTTTCATTTAAATCCATTGCAACCCATTTATTAATTATTTAAAAGCTTCTTCTACTGTACTAATTTTCACAAAAGAAAAAAGATGTGAAGTAAAAATTATTTCTTTAAATTATATTTTTACTATTATTATTATTTTGTGGAGCCACACTTTTAAACACGTGCCGAATAGTTTAAGCTTTTGTTAGCCTAGAATTGAAATGAAAGCCACAGCGAAATTTTTGAAGTTCAAATATAATTGGAATTCACGCATTTTTTGTGGTCATTTTACTGTGACTGGTGAGACATTTGCCTATAGACTTTTAGCAACTATTGTTATAGGAATTTATACAATAGTAAGACATAATTTTTAACTGGAATGTGTTAATATAGAAAGTGTGCGACACAATCTCTCATATTCTAGATTTGAGAAGATTGGTGTTAAAAGGTTATTAAAGTCATTTCCAGTTGATTTAGTTCCTAAGCCTACTACTCTTATACTGCCATAGTTCTCAAATAATTTTTTAAAAATTGCCACACAAACTCTACGGAAAATATGTTTAAAGTCTACTGATGATTTGATATAAGCACTAATAAAATGCTGGTACATAGACATGGTTGATTCACAAAAAATTAAATCGTTTTTAACCTTAAATTGGTAGACTATTTAAAAAATAATAAATGAGAATTATTACACAGTATTAGAAAAAAGCAGGCTGGTGATTTTTTCAACGTCCTGTCCATGAATTTTCTCAAAAATCTTCTTGCATAAAATTCGTTATAATTAATAAATTGTATGAATTTGGAGAACAAACTCCTTATGTCGCCATTGCTGTTTTTCTGATTTTTATTCATAAAGTGTTGTTAACTATGGCATAAATGTTCTATACAAAGCTACCTAAATTTTAAATCTTTTGTAAAAATTGCTAATATATAAAATTCCAAAATTTGAAGAAAAAATTGCTAAAACCGGAAGTAAATTCTGGAATTGGTTGAAAATCGCTAAAACAAAAACATTTGCACACTTAAAAGGGGAAAACAAAATAAAATATCAAACAACTGAGAGAAGAAAACACGCACACAAGCTTAAAATGTTTTTTCATTAATTTTTGATTTCTATTTATTGAATCTTTGGTATTTTGACAATTTAATTAGCATTGAAGTGGTTATGCGGTTTGTCTCTGTCATTGTGTTTACATTTCTAGCAAATCTGTATGTATGATGAAGTGCACGTTAAAAATAGAGGAAAGAAAAATATTTTTACCACAATTCCATTACATTTCTCTTCAAAGTAACAAAAAAAAAAAAACAGCAAAAAAGTCTCTTTGCGGTTGTTAAGGCTTTTTAACAAATACAAACATAAAATATATAAAAATACCGACATACATACATACATACATATTTGTTAACTATGTACGTAATATTGCGTGTAAGCTTTTCTTAAATGCAATAATAAACATGTTCGTTGACGTAATTTTGTTTTTATATTCGTATTGCTACCGCCAGCCACTATGAAACCGACTAACTTCAGTAATTCGTTTTAATTTTTAGTTGTTGTTTTCTTTTATCTACTAAATTGTTATTTGTTTCTTTTTTTTGTATTTTTAGCAAATGAAGTTTATGTAGATGAAGTTTGTAGTTGAGTTGGTTGGTTTGTGTTAAATATTTAATATAATTATTTATAATCTGTACAATGATTGTTTGTTGTTGTTGTCTTCTCTGGTAGACATTAATTATTACAGATTTATGAAAAAAAAAAACAATAGTATAAAAGCGGCGTTAAAAAGTTAAAACAATAAACGTGCAATTAATAGTTATTTAAATTTTTTTAAGATGATTTATGTAAATTAAAGACAATTTTATGAATTAGTTAATTAGATTGTTTCAGGGTTTTCGTTTTCTTCAATTTAAGTTTTTAAATTATTTTATAGTTTAAAAATTAAGCTCCAATTTTTAAATGTACCATATGTAGGACATAGTGGTGTCAAAGTAGGATTAAACATTGTTGCAAAAAAAAAATCCTTACGTACGATAACTTCTTACTTCGTATATTTTTGCACAAAGTCTCCTTCCTGGTAAAGCGATTTATTAAAATTTTATTTTATGGTAAAATAAATATTTACTCCTTTGTAAAACAAAATACAACAATACGCCTTATCACGAGTGTCGTAGTCGAACTTCAACGACTCCCATGTAAAACATATAGCGAACGTTGCCACATTTTACAGATTTCGTCACGACTACGACACTCGTGATAAGGCGTAATAGCAACGACAACATAAAATGTACGAAATAATTTTTTTCATTGTTTTTGTAGAAATTCTCATTGATTTGTTAAGAGTTTCTATAAATAAACTTGTTCAGTCTAAAATATGCCACAAGAGGAAATTTTAAAAATCTTTTTTTAAAATTTCTTGAATGTTAATGACTTATACAATTTTAAGAACTACTTATGAGTAAGTTTGAAATTAACCCTAAAACATGTATAATTTTTATTTTGATTGATATCTGACGTTCATCTTGAGATTAAACTCATTAAACACGTAGAGGGTTGTGTTGGCTGAAGTGTTTAACGCGTTGACTACTAAGCAAACAATGACTTGGGGCCTGGGTTAAAACCCTGGCCAGAGAAAGTCAATCAACATCATTAATTTCTCTAATGAACATTAGTGAGACAGTGTATTAATTGTTGTCGGACTATTTAAGTGATGAAGGCATAGCACTGGTCACTAAAAAACTAGCAGAAACATCGGCGAAGTAAAACAATTAATAAAATGCCTGCTAATACAGCTTAACAAAGTTCATGCGTCTTCTTAACACCGGAGGTGCCTCAACAATTCCTTAAAAATTAACATAACACGCAAAGCAGAGTTGTGAAAGAGTAAGTCTTCTAAATTTTCAACATCTATCTTCTCTGCCCTATCCCTCTCCCTGAGTTCCGGCACAGTGCACTGCATACGTAGGGGTCATCCCCTGAGTGCTGGTCCTAGTTAAAAAAAAAAAAAAAAAAACTACGTTCACGCCAAAAGAGGTACCAAAATTACTAACTTCTTCTCATTTCACCCACCACAAAGTGCATTGTATGTTAATGTGCAAAATAAGAGAAAACTAAAAATACCAAATTTGCCAGCTTCGCCTTATTTGACCCCTAGAAAGTTCACTGAATATAATTATAAAGAAAAAAACATTATATAAAATACAAAAATTATCTGTTTTTAGCCCTTAAAAAGGACCCTATATTTTAATCTAGGACACATGTCATCCGTCTACCGAATTTTATGCAATTCCAGTAGGAAAATTTCTTAAAAGAAAAAGTACCAAAAGTAAAAAAAAAGTACCAAAGTAAAAAAGTACCAAAGTAAAACAGCACCAGAAGTACAGGTTTTTTCGATTGTCAGCCCTAAAAAATATTATTAATTTTTAAAAAATTTATAAATTTTAAAACAAAAATAAATAATACTAGAAACATTTTTGTTCCTTTTTTAGCCTTTAAAAAGTACTCTATTTTGTAATCTGTATTGTAATTTCAATCAAACCGTATTACCAATCAAAGAAAATAATTTTTTTTAATAAATTAGGGGCTGTGCACATATTACGTAACGCTGTTTTCAGAGGTTTTATACCCCCCCCCCCTCCGTGACGCTTTTTAATAATTTTTCAGTGCAAAATTTCCAATCCATAACAAATCTTTAACCCCCCTTGGAGCGTTACGGAATATGTACACAGCCCCTTAGAAGAAAACTATTAGTAATTATTTCAGTTTTGAGCAATGTTTTTTAAATGAAATTTCTAAGATTTGAAATAATTTATGGTCTCTTGTATGACCGGTTAGACAAAACAAAGAAGAACAACAAAACATACAAGCTGCTTTGCATCAGAAAAACTCTTCAAAATATTAAACGTTTTCCATTATTGCAACAAAAAGTAGAATTTTTATGAAATTATTAACTGACCAACAAATGGTTGGTTATAGACTAACAATAATTTTTTTAATTAATTAACATAGACATCGCAGTATTAAAAAATACCAATAATAATAGTAATAATGAACAAAAAGTATTTTTAGAAATTGTTTGTTTAATAAATAATGCCTTGACATGGTTTAAAATCTAATGCGTTGTTTAAATAAAACAAAAGTCAAAATTCAAAGTCTGATTATAAAAAAAAAGTAATTTTTTTATTACAGAATTAAAAGAGTCTAACAATCACTTGAAAATAATTATTGGAAAAAAATATTGGATTCAATGTTTAAAGTTATTTAAAACAAAGATAGAAAAAAACAAACAAACATTTTAAATGCATTAAACATCAAGGTACGCATGAGTATTTTAGAAGTGAAGAGTTCACTAATCCAAGGACATCTGGTTTTAGTTGAATTAAGTTTTATTTTTTGTCATCTTGCAAAGAAATTATCTAACTTGTGAAAAAAAATTAAGAAATAGCAAATTTATACATTTTTAACCAGTTTTCCACGGTAATAAATATTTATTTTGCGTATTTGAGTTGTGCTAAAATTGTTTGAAAAAAAATGACAAGCAAATTTTTCAAAACTATTCAAATTAAATGAGTGGTTATAAAAGAAGCAAGTTTTTTTAATGGTTGCGAAGAAGCAAAAAAAAAATCCTTAATTATTTTGCTTTTTTTAATTAAGTTTTTGTCTGATTTATTTTTGATGATGGACATTTAATTTTTTGATATAAAACCAGTTGAATAGTTAAAAAAAATAAATCTTCAATTTATTGGTTAGAGGCTAAAGCATTTTCTAAATAAATGGCAAATATTACACAGGACAACGAACAGGGTTCTTCTAATAAATGTGTTAAACAAAAGCACTCTCAGGTTATGACCTCTACCTATAAAACGCCTTCGAGTGTTCAAGCTATCTAATCTATTTTATTTGATGTTTCGCAACAGCACATAGAGGCTTTTTTTATTGGTAGGCCGAAGTCCAACCACTCATTAGCACTGGTTGAGCATCAGTCCTTAAACCAATACCTTTCCCAGCTTTTGGTAGCAACCACAGCCACCCCGTGGACACCCAAAGAAGACTTCACCAATAATCGGTCACGGAATCATGCCACCAACGAGGGTAGTGCGCGATGGCTGCCAGCATATTCATTCTCTAGGAGAAGGAGTATGCCAATAAGCGTACCCATCCCCAAGAAAACAGATAGCCATCTCGCAACATCGCATCGCAATGAATGTGTGAAATATAGGAACTAAACTCTCTACCGCCGGTAAAAAACACACTCCCGTGGGTCTTACCGTCTCCCGTGGTACCAGTTTAGGTTACTGGTCATGCCTCTAAAGAGAACCCCTAAGGATTAACTTTCAATTGTCTTTGGTCTTGAGGGAGAGAAAGGGCACCATTCACCTTCTACCAGAGTAACATAGATTACCTACTTCCTTTTTCTACCCTTAATGTATAAATTCAAAAATTTCAATTCTGTACTTTTTTTATTGAATAATTTGTCAGAGAGCAAGTTTTTGAAATAAGTTTGTGAAAATTAGCGAATTTATTATATTTTATTTTTTATTTTTCTAAAAATTTCTCAAAAAACAAACTTATTTTTATAAATATTCTAAAACAATTGGAAACTATAACTAATGAAGTTGCAAGCGGTCAATATAAAAGAGACTTGTTAAAATTTCTTTGGAAATGATTATAAAGATATTTAGATGAATTAATTGAATTGATGAATTTTAGGAAAACAAATTTAGAATTTCGCAATAAAACTAAAAACCAAAAACTTTTTCATCTCTTTCAGTTACCATGAATTTTCCACTCCAATTAAAGCCACCCTTTTACTTGAGCTTGACTGTATGGGTCGCATTAATACCCTGGCTAATAAATTCACTTCCCACAGTGCCAAGTAGTTTACAGGGAAATTTAATACAAAACTTGGATAAGTCCTTCTTTCAGCCACCAGCTCTAGAGGAGACTATTCATGAAGTCCAGAGGATTTTAAATCAGGATCCATCGTTACCCAGGTTAACCAGGTAAACGAAAATTTCATATTAAATATTTTTTTAAAAACTTTTTTACAATATTTCTTGTTTGCAGAGGTGAAATAGAAGAACTTTATGAAAAAGTTACAAGAGAGGAATATGAGAAGAGTATTAGGGC
This sequence comes from Lypha dubia, assembly GCA_947311025.1. Taxonomy (NCBI): domain Eukaryota; kingdom Metazoa; phylum Arthropoda; class Insecta; order Diptera; family Tachinidae; genus Lypha; species Lypha dubia. The sequence continues at coordinate 1,646,140 of OX371262.1, read as the reverse complement.
CGGTGACAAAGTAAGAGCCGATAGTATGAGAGCCTTAATGCTGGTGTTGCCCTTTAACACAGATAATAATACCGAGGAAAATTTGCAGGTAAATGAAAAATAAAAATATTAAAAAGAATATTGAGCAAGAGAATTTTGCATGACTCGAATCAACATAATTGTCCGAAAAATATTTCAAAATTATCAATTTGTAAGAAGTTCAATTTGATTTGAGCACCAAAGAAATTCTCTCAATATATTTTGATGTTTTAATTAAAAACAAAAACGAATTTAATTAATATAAATTATACATGGGATTGCTTGATTGCAGGAACTATTCACACGTCCTCCCGTAACCAAGGTAGTAGACACATACAGTTCTCATCAACCCATTCAGTTTCTCACACCATCCATGAACAGTGATGGAAAATCAAATACAAATGCTGTGGGTAAAATAGATGCTACAACATACAAGCCTTCGTTTTCACTAAAAACTAGAACAATACCACTTATTCCCACTACTTATCATCCACCGAATCCACCATCTCTTTTATATCGCATGACACCAGCAGCAAACCAAGAGAATTTTGTACCTTTTAAGCCTTTAGTGACCGATTATCCCCAGAATTTTAACCATAATCGTAAGCCGGTGCAACAACGTTTTAGCAGCCATTATAGTGCTAAAAATGCTGATTTTCTAAAAGCTGGCTCAGAAAAAACTAAACAGGTTTCCACAATCAAGCCAGTAGCCGATGTCTTGCAGAGTTTGGGCATAGTGTCAAATACTCAAACTAAAAGCCGAGTAGGCTTGGAAGATTACTATGCTGCAGAGAGTGCACCGCAGCCATCAATTCTTAGTGTAGCCGATTTAAAGGGTGTGAGTTTAGGTCCCCAAATTAAACCGGATGCCTATTCAATGTTTAAACCCTTAAATATAGGGGAGGAAATACGTGTTAAACCCGAAATAGAAGGATACTTAACGCGTTTTGGAATAGTGGGAGGCAGAAAACGCAAGGCCATTAAGAAAAATGAAGCACCATCTACACAAAATAGTTTAGAACCTCTGAGTCAAGAAAGTGAAATTGCTACTGCCAAGGTGCCCTCTAATCATCATGTCAAAGCGAAGAAAGGAGCTCCTAGTTTAGGCAATTCTGAATTGGAAAAATTATTGGAGAATCTAAGGGAATTAGAGAGATTGAATGTAAATATGCCAGCTGTAGCCACTACAACAAGGCCAACAACAACAACAACCACAACATCAACCACAACCTCAACCACCACTACAATCGCGCCCACTACTTCTTCGGCTTCTTCCTTAATAACTAATGGAGAGCCCAAACTGGTCGAACCCAAGAAACCTCGCAGACGTATAGATCCAAATATCGATATAAATTTTGCAAATCAAGGGAATCTGCAAACAGAACCTAAACAAGCCGACGAATTGGCGAAACTATTGGAAAATTTGCAGGAGTTGGAAAAACTAAAAATTAGCCCTGAAAAAGTTTTAAAACCTGCAGCTGCTGTAAGTAAAGGCACAAATCCGGCTGCTTCTAGTAACGTAGCGGTAGAAACACCAGCTCCTCTACAGACTTCAGCACTCACTAACCGTTTTTCAGCATCACAAACTTTAACGCCTCAACAACAACTATTGTTATTCCAACAACAGGCACAATCTGGTAGCACTACACCAGATTTGGAGCAATTGCAAAAGGTTTTACAACAACTACAGGTGTATGAAAAAAATAATGCCAAAACTGCCGCAACCACTACGTCCACCACTACGAGTACAAAAAGACCCATTAATCAACCGCCAACTCAAGTCGGACCAACAGATTTATGGCAGCTAAGAAAACTATTAAGCGATGATAGTGAGCTGGAAAAATTATTTGAACAAGCAAAGGCCAGACAGCAGCAGTCAGTGAAACCCAAGCCGCCAGCGATCGCCACTACCACCACGACCACAACAAAAAAACCCACAACTTCAGTTGCTGATTTATTACAATTACAAAGGTACTTGGCTGAATTAGAAAAAGCCAATTCAAGAGTCACCACAACACCCAGAACGACAACTAGCAGCACCAGCACCAGCACAACAAGTACAACACCAAAACCAGCGATTATATCACAATATCCGGCCAGTGATTACGATGACAAACCCAAGAAATTAACAATGGAAAATTTGGAGCTTCAGGCTCTCATCAGTCGGGTACAGCAGTTGGAACGTTTGAATTTAAAGCAAACAAAAGAGCAACCGCGTCCCACAGACACTCCGCTTTCACCATTCTTAGGTTTCACCACTCGCAATGTAAAAGCTTCTTCTCAAAAGCCAGAGGATTATCGTTTGCCCGTTAATGATTTTGCAAACTTGCGCACTTTATACAAACAGGTGGAAGATGCTGAAAAGCTTTCACAAGGTGAAATAGAAATATCTACCAAAGCTACGGCCGTGAAAGCCTATCAGGATCAGCAATTGGAAACAGCCACCCGGAAAGCTCAAAGCTTTGCTCAACGTATAATTGACATTACAAACGATACCGGTTCGGGTAGCAGTCTGCAGGAAGTAGATCCCAATGATTTTGTACATTTGCATAAATTGTTAAGCAAGGTGCAAGAACTGGAAAGAGTGCGTATTAATGTGCCCACAGCTAATCCCAAACATAGCGCTAACCGAGAAACTACAAAGCCTCCGAATCTCGATGTGGCCGCATCGCAAAGAACTCACAGTGTACAGCAGTTAAATGGGGCCCATATAGTATATCCCTATAAAAATAATCACAAACAGCTTGATGACACACAAGACGATGATTTAACATTAGATTTGCCAGTTTATAAAAGTAGCACAGAAAATCCATCTGCTAGAGAAATTAAAACGAAAGATTTAACTTCTAGTGAGGAACTAAAGGAAGTGGTTTATGCTCACAGTTCTTCGGATATGGAGGCGTATAAAAATCTACAGCCACCGATGACATATAAAAGTGTCACCAAGGAACCTCCACGGTTTGTGGCCACCAAAAGTCCCAAAGAAGTCAAAAAGGTCACCACCAACAAATCCAATGGCGATTTAGAGGAAATACAAAAACTACTTAATAACGCCCAAGAGCTAAAGAAACTGGGAGTGTCGCTACCCAAAGAATTAACCAAACAACTTGAAACAAAATTCTCTGAAAGTGATACGCTAACCACAGACTTTAAGAAACTGCCACCAACAGACACTACAAGGACTTATAAAAAACCACCGGCCGGCATAGATGAGTATTTGGAAAGATTTGCTTTGTCCAATAATGCGAATAAAGCAGCCCAGACAGAAAGAAATGTGGTATTTACACCCACCACAGCCTCCACGGAGGAAGAGGAACTTAGTCAAAGAACAGCTGTCTTTTCATTGACTACCATGAAATCGTTAACACCTCGACCATCAAAAACCACTACAGAAAGTTCCGTAGAATTGCCGGTGTTTAGTGCTACCAAAATCATAGAGGCAGCTATTAAAAGGGCTGCTAACAGAATAGGCGTGGCTACTGAGGGTCCTAAAGGTTTTAGTCGCAGAGAAGATGTCAATGTTGATGAATCCGAAACTGACATGATGATGGGTGTAGAGAGTGATTCTGATTTAATGACGGATTTTAGTGAAATTAACTACCAATTGGCTTCGCCGGCCGGCAAGGCCTTAACCAGCTCTCAAATGAAGAAACTGAAAGGTGATTCTGATTTAATGACGGATTTTAGTGAAATTAACTACCAGTTGGCTTCGCCGGATAACAAGCCCTTAACCAGCTCTAGAATTAAGGATATGCAGGGTGACATTAGCGATATTAATTACCAAATGGTCTTGCCGGAAACAAAAGGCCCAACAGAGCAACCTGTACCGGATCTAACGGCAAATGTTGATGAATTGCAAAGACTTATAAAAAATCTGCAAGAATTAAAAAATCTTAATCTCACTCCAAATGATAAAGCCTTGCTTAGACAGGCCGATCTAAAATATTTGGAAAATTTGAAAAAACAGCAAACAGCAGCCGATGATACCATCAAAACTAGAAGGCAAAGTGAGAAGCCAAATGAAGCTACCACATCAAATACGGATATTAGCACGGAAGCTACCCCATCCACAGAATCTGCGAGAATTCAATTAGATTTGAGTTTAGATGATGCTGATACAGCGAATGCGAATGCAGGTTCATCAGCAACAACAACTACTACCACTGAGGAACCACGAAATGGTTCATTGACAGATTTGGAAGATTCTTTTGGACCCGATCCCATAACAGAATCGCCACCACCGCCCAAAAAGAAAAATGGTTTCTATTTCTTGGCCGATTGGAATTCTTTCCTAGAGGTGGGCGATGGCGACGATCAAGTTGTTGTACGTTTAAGTCCTAAAATAGGAGATCCTAGACTATTTTTACCCGTTAAAATTCCTTAGATTTTAATTAGCTATCAAGCAAACTAATTTAACTTAATTATTAAGCACTTGTAAATATTTGAGCAATTTTCGATTTTAAGTTAACTTATGCAGATCCTTTGCAGCCTGTTGTGTGCGAGCTGTCTGCTGCAAAGAGTTTGCGTTTAAGTTATGCCTGGAAATCTAGTGGAATTTTATTTGTTGTTGCAATTATTAGTTCTATAATTAAACTATTTATTATAATTAAAAAAAACAGAAACAGATACAACGAAATTTACAATAAATTTTTTTATATACATAAAGGAAATATGGACTAAGGAGCAGGAAATAAACGCATTAAAAAGTCAAATTAACACAAAAATAGTTTTAAGTTGAATAAACAAAATCAAAAATGTGCATTTTATTTTGTAAATAAAATAAGAATTAATAATAAAATAGAAATTAGCATGACTTACAAACAATCTGAAGGTATAAGACTAGAAGAAGCTGCAGTATCAGCAGCAGCAGAAGTATCATAACCTTCAATAACAAATTCATAAAATTTGATATTCTTTTCCAGCAACAAAATAAGAAAATGTTTAAAATTTCCCTGATTGGTGGGCAATGAAATAGTTAGAATTTGTTTAATATGTTCCTTAATATCGATTTCCGCAAATGCGGTAAAACCTTGTAAGCCACGATATTTTAAAATTTTAACTTGACAGCACTGGTGTATAAACAACATCAAAGTTTCTTGTTTGATTCGTAATTGCTGCAAAGATCTGGGTTGTATGGCCGATATAATTTGATATAACTGACTCTTAAGACCATTTAGGTAAAGATAAATACCAGGATTATTATTGTGATCAGTTAAAGTGATGTTTGTGTTTGTAACAGCCCAGAGACTGCGAGGACTTGAGATACTTCCCACCACAAGAGATAAAATTTCTCCCTGCTTAAAGCCCGGCAAATGGGAATTATTCACAATCACTAAACCATTTTCATATTCAGAATAACTCTTTAACTCCCGCTTTCTGAAAGACTCTTCATGTTGTTTCTCTTCCAAGTCCTTAATAACGTCTTCATAATCATTATAGTTTTCTAAAGCTTTAGTAAAGTTCTCTAAATCCTTTTCAAAAATTCGAATGCGTTCTATTACTGCGGTTAATTTTAAAGTTGCATCTTTATCATCCTTTGAGTCATTCTGTGGATTGGCCAATATCAGAACATCTTTAATAAGCAGTCCCAAAGACTTTGTAATCTTAGAGCATAACGGATGATCATGTCTCTCATTCGATCGCAAATAGGTATGAATTTTCTCAATTTCTTCTACCACTGGCCAAGATATTTGCACTACACGGGCAGCTAAAACTTGTGATGGATTCTCCGGTAACAGTATTTGATCAAAACTTATATTTAATATCCTCTTTGGATATATTTGTTGCTTTTGTAGTTCATACATAATGGCCAAGAAATCGCTCACTAAATCCTCATCAAATAGATCCGATTCTGGTATACTTAACTGAGTTATATTGACCTGTTGATTTAAACGCTGACGCAAATCAATCAAAATACGTTCAATAATCTGTTTGAAGTCCGCAAAAACAAATGAACTTGTTAACGAAGTATTGGGTTTTAAAATCGATTGCGAGTTGTTGTCTTTTTGGTTCTCAAAGTAAGCAATTGGATAAATGTGAATATCTTGATATTTAAAGGAGGATTTTCGAAATTTCCTTGTCAAATATTTAGAAAGTAAAATCATGTTGTCTCCATTTGTTAATAGAATTTCCTGTTCCTCTGCTAAAGGAACAAATCTATAATGAGTTGTATTTTGTTCAGCCGGTAACTGCCATTCTTCTTTGATTTTAAAATCTAAATCTAGTTCTTTAATGGTTTCGTTATTTAAAGTCCACAAAGATGATGTATTACCGTGAGATTTATATAGGAAATCAGAAGCTTGTAGGAAATTATCATCAGCTAATACAATTTCATCATTTTCTACTTTCCATTTATTGACTGTCTTCGAAATTAAAGAACAATTCAGTTTCTCTGTTGCAGTCAAATAAGTAATAAATTGCAATTTTGTGGTAGTGTTCAACACTACAGGTATTACAACCACTTGATCTATGGGTCCAGATACAAAAGAATTTTGTAAAACAAATTTATTTTCATCAACCAGCCATTTAAAAATAAAAGATTTGCATTCACGATTTATGAGCAAAAACTGTTGCTCAGTTGATTTTAAATAAAACATCTGGTTAAAAGTTTCATTAGAAAGTTCCCATTGTTTCTCTAAATCTATATTGAAATCTTTTTTCAAATATTTCCCAAACGCCGGTTTTTTAGTTAAAACTTGCGAAATATTTTTGATTAGAAGACATATTTCCTCGTCTTCAGATAAAGCTTTGTTGTCACTTCTAGCCGAACGTATGTAAGAATAGTCTTGCAGAGGCTCAAAGCCATTTATCATGTGTTGCAAGTCTTTGGGTCCTCTTCTAACAGTCAAATGTTTAGTTGACCAATTTCCGGTGATATATTGATTGGTAAGAAACTCATTTTTCACAGCAGTCTCAAACCATTTATTAAAATCAATTCCATTTACCAAATGGTTGGCAATGATCTGGGGACTATATACCGATTGAAAGTATAGAGGAGACTCAAATATCAAATCTTCTTGCAAAGTTGCCACATCTTTCAAATCTTTATTTTTGTTGACCGGACCATTTACTTCGAGGTTCCCTAAAACTATTACACTCTGTATGCTTAAAGGAGTAGACATGTGTTGATGGCCACAAGTCTGAAAAGAAATATGTTTGTGTTATTTAAAAACAAAGTGGGAAAAGTTACTCGATTTACCATTAAAGTATTATTGAATTCCTCTTCCAAATTCAAATTATTTATCCGGCCTTTAGATGAAATAATACCATTCGATAAAATAACATTCGATATTTTTATAGTTTCATTAAAAGTTTGTGGAGTATTTAGCGTAATAATACGTGAAAGATCTTTGTCGTTAACAAAGTGAACATACAATGAGTTGTCATCTAAACTGCCAGTAGCAAATCGCAAAGTATCTAAAAAAAACGGGATTGATTACTAAAATTTCAATTTGGATTTTAGAAAATATAAATCACTTACATGGTACATATTGATCTTGATCTACTCTCAGAGAATTAGTTAACCATTCTTTTATACTGCAACCATTTACACTTTCAACGTTCAAAATTTTTCTCACTATCATTTCATTAGCATATACAGAGTCTTCAAATTTTACTGGAGTTTTTATGACTACGGGCTCATGTCCATGTATAAATACCAAATTATTCAAAAAATTTGCGAGATCTTGGTTGTTTAAATTTTTAATGTAGGCTCCCTGATCAATAATTACATGACCAGTAAATGTGGTTTTACCCTTCAGCACACGACTTAATTGATTTTTATAAATTAAATTATCAAAAAATTCTGTTAAATTTTTCACATCATTTAGATCACCCATTACCGTAAGATCCTCCAAAAATAGTGGAGTTTTAAACTCTATAGTATTTTTTAAAACAAAATTTTGCATATTTTCATCATAATATAAAAGATTATCCACATCCTTCCACATGAAATTATTTATAGTTCCTTGTAAATTTATGTCATGCACCCATAAATTGCCTTTGATGTGTACGGAACCATTGAAATGATTGTGTTTCGATTTCCAGGCAATATTGTCCATGGCAATGCCATTCAAAGCTTTAACTTGAGTATTTAGCAAAACTTCTACCGGGTTAAGGAAACTTTTCGGTCCTTTAATATCAATACAACCTGTGGAAGTGCGTATAATAATATCGTCTATTAAATCGGGCAAATAATTGCCTCTAAAATCTCCTACAATATTAAGGTTGCCTCTAATATCCAGACGATTTTTAAAATTTAAATTTGTTGAGAGAAAATTGGGATAATTTAATTTTATAGTGGTTAATTGTAATTCCTCTTCGAAGAGAAGACCATTCAATTTATTTAGCTGCACGTCACCAGTTACAATTATATGATCTAATTGAATTTGACCATTTAAAACCACATCGGGTAACTCATCTATTTGTTGTAGAAACTCCATTAGAAAATCAGCTTTAATGCCATGCAGTTCATCAGTTTGTACACCTTTATCGAGAATTAATTCATTCAGGAAAATATTTCCTTTTATGGGTGGATCATACCAAGATCTTTCATTAACAAGAGAATGTAATTCTACATTGTTTAATTTTCCTTGGCCCAAAATATCATGCAAAAAATCTGCCTGTTGGGCTTGCAAACTTTCAAATTCGGCAGTATTTATATGTAAATCTTCTTGTAGAGTTTGTAAATTTTCTCCAATTGTTTCATTATTAACTGTGTCCAATATTGCTACAGAAGGCGCTTGTATTTCTTGCTGAAATATTAGCTCAGTTGTAGATAAATCAATGGGTTTGTCCAAAAGAATTATTTCCTCTAAAACATTTTCAATCTTGACACCATCATAAGATCCATTTAAACTCAAATTATGAAAATAAAAGTAACCTTCTAGTGTTTTGATGTTTAAAGTTTGTTCGGTATGAACGGTAACAAAATTTTGGACTGGTATTTCATTTATGTTATTATTTTCTATATGAAAATCTATGGGAAACTTTACCAAATCGAAAAATTTCCTAGATGGTACTAATATTTCTTCACTAATATTTTCTGGCCTAAGGATTATATCCTTAAGACGCGAACTTAAAGGTTTGCCATCCATTTGACCTCTTAGAATTATGGGACCATTGACAACAAGTTCATTGAAATGGCAGGTTGCTTCTATAACATTGCTTTCCTGTAAGGTGGGATTTTTGGGAAATGATTCTTCATCAAATACCTGATCTTGCCCATGAAACTGAAAAGCCAAATTAAATTGATTGACTTTTAATAGAAAATATCTTTTTTTTTAATTTACCTTTAACATTTCTAATACTTCTAAATTTTTGAAAGTGGCAAAACCACGCCATTCTTGAGCATCGGTTAGCGTTATAGCTTTCATAGGATTTTTGCCATTAACATCCCCATTTGTATCCACAGCCTTGGCCGACAATGTATTAATAAAATGTTTTTCGGCCTTCACAGTAGAAAAAGATGGGCCACTAGACAACAAGAAGTCATCAGGGAAATTCAAGTCGTTTAAAGTATTTATTGTTAACAAATTTTCCAGAAAAACAGTCTATAGAATAATTAAAAATATTTATTTAATAATTCTTGCAAAACAGGTCCCGATTCCCGATAAAATCGTCTAAATATAAATATTTTATTTACTTACCCCTTTTACTTCCAAATCCGTTAATTTTTGTTTTTGTGTTTTAAATATCAAATTATATTTTATCTTTGACCAATCCACACCATTTATTTTACCAAATATAATATCGCCTTTTAATGTTAAATTCTCCTCATTTATTACCTGACGTTTTCGTAAATCACTCAACATATCATAGACTTCTAATTGCGAAAAGTTAGCGATCCCTTCAAAGTCCAATTCACCATTTTGTATGAAAAATGTTTCGCCATTAACTTTTTGCAACTCCAAGTCTTCAACGATTAGTTCATCAAACTCCAATTCTTCGTGTAGCAGTACATCATCCAAATTTCTTCTTCGCCTGCCGGAGCTCAAAACTTTCTCCAGATCTTCTATGTTTTGTATCAATAATTCCAAATCGATGTTAGAGTCTTCCGAAGTCCATTTATAATCGTTGACATATATGTCGCCAACATCTCCGTTAAATGTAAATTTTGGTGTTTTGAAGGATTCAATATTTGTTAGATCTGGTTGTTGTTTGACAATTTCTTCATTAGGAATTTGTAGAAAAGCTTCTGCTTGTGCTATCAACTCATCTTGTTCGTGAACCCAGTCTTTAAGAAAATCAAATATTTCTTGTAGATCCAAAAGTTCGGTGTTTTTGGCCAATAGTTCAGTGTGAAAGCGAAACAAACCCGACTCGGCATTATAGCGCGGCACTACGATGGAAATATCATTTCCACTTTTAAATAAGGCAGCTCCTTTAAGACCTTCACTTCTTTGCAAGTCCAGCATACAACCAACACCATATACCACATGCTCACCCAGATGACATGGCACTGGAATACTAATTTCAAAATTATCGCCATCCCATATTAAAGTCTCCACTACCGTTAAAGTATGTGTGTCAAAGTCTACCCTATGTTGCACTAAGAGAAGAAGATCATCACGATATGTTTTAACGGGTATGGGAAAAAATAATTCCACTAAACCGAAATTATTTCCCAAAATAGTGTTGGATACAAAATCACCCTGTTGATAGAGTAAAATTTGTGGCTGAAAACCCGTTAGAGCCAAATAACTGTGACCGCCCATTTTAAAGCCTGCCACCGTTGAAATACCTTCCGCAGCTATCGATTTTTTAATTTCAAAATGGATGTGTGAATATTCAGCCTCATGGGGATTGTAGGTATAAATGTCTGCTGTATTATTTTGGGGTATGGCCAATATAACATCTCGCCCACTATCCAAGACGGTCACCTGTTCGCAGGGAAATTGTAATTGCAAACGTTGGGCTATCCAAAATTCTTTAGTATCTAACTTAAATTGATAAATATTGAGGGCATAATGTCCAGCCAAAAAGGATTGATTCGATGATATTGTTAAAAAGTTTTGAGAGTCTAGATCGAAATGAGTCAAACCCGTTATGGTATTACCCAGCATCCACTCCCAGTACAATTCAATTTGATTTGTTTCTGGATTGGCACGATACCAGAATATTTTATCTGCTGCGGCAATGAGTACAACACCCTCTTGTTGCTGCTGCTCCAAATTCCAGTAACTATAAGTCTCCATATAGTTTATAATATGACCCACATCCAGCATCATGGCTGGTTCGTATTTAACAGTTTCTTTTCGCACTATTAACAGATCGTTTAAACGACGACCAATAAAATATTCCTGACCTGCATGCATAATATGCTTCCATTCACTAACATCGGCGCCAAATTTAAAGGAAAAATCTTCTTCTATATATTTGAGGATTAAGATCTCATGGGTACGCCTTTTAGACACTTGTAAAAGCTGAAGTTTTTCTATATCCATTTCCGAGACGTAGTCCATATTAGGGTTTATTATATTTGCTGCTTTAACTTTTTCCTCTTGATCTTCTGTGCCAGCTGAGCCTGTCCCCACATTTTCCTCTTCTAGAGTTTCACCTTTGCTTTGCTCACTAGTAGCCATCGTTATTAACGACGCTTTGCCTTTTTCTTTGGTTTTTAATACGACCTCCAAAGCTTTTATATCTTCGATTTTAGCTGCACCAGGTATAGCATAACTGTCTTTGGATACTGCTTTCTCAATTTCAGATCTTAAAGCAGCCACTTCATTACGATTTTTAGCATTAACCTCAACCTTGGCTGAATCCGTATTAACTGACTTATCTGCGCCTTGCGTCCAAAAAGGTTGTACAATAACACCGTTGGATGCAACATTTCTATTGACAGTCCCTACGGATTTTAAATTATTCACCTCCGTCCGCTGTTGTGCATTAAAAGCTGCTACTCCCAATATCGAAAAATCACAAACAATAAACTGAAATTTGATCCATTTATTTTTTAATTAATTTGTTTATCAATAATTTTTCTTAATATTTTACTCACCTACTTACTATATACATATTTTACTCACCTTTATAAACAATAAAATGCAGCACAATTTTATAAACATTTTTTTTTTTAATTTCCAAAACTCTTGAAGATCAATTCATATTTTTCTTTGTAACTGAATTCGTGCTATTGAATTTTATTTATTTGTAATACTCCGTACGTAAAAAAATTCCAACGGTACATTATAAAAAAAAAATTGTATTACAAAACTTAATAAAAAAAGTATTTAATACCCAGCAGAGTTTCTTAACTTTTTGAATATTCATTACTTTTTTATTTAATTTTGGCACGAAAACTTTTAATTTAACTATTTTTTTTTGTACAATAAAATTTCATTGTAACACACCGTATACATTTTTTATACTTTTTTATTTTTTTTTTTAGTTTTTGTTACTTTTTCTAATTTAGTGACTGTTGTTTTTCCGTAAATTTTTTTTTTTATAATTTACCAATATTTTTCGCTTAAGTGTAATGGATATTTTTCTTTTTAAAATAGAAATTAACAAGTTCAAAATTTGTTTTTTTTATCAAGAATTCCTGTTTTTTTTACCTTTTTTAATCCAGAATTCCGGCTTTATTTAAATACCGTACCGATAACTGCTTTCATTCACACTATCAGTCAATGTAACTGGTTTTTCAATTTTAAAATTATATTTTGGAATATTTTTATTTACTCTTTGCATTTCTTTTGATTCTCTATTCAATTGTCGAACTTTTATACTTTGGGAAACACTGCAGTTTTATTTTTTACTTTAAAAAAGGGTTTAATATACATACTTATGTAGAATGTAAAGCTTAATGGGTGTTTAAGCGATTTGTGATTTCATGTGGATATAAGCTGTGTATACTATAAGAAGGTCAAAGTTCAAATTAAGGCTAATTCTACCAATTATTATGAATATGAAATAAAAAGGTCAAATGATATTAATACAAAATCATAATTTGGTGTTAAAATCATTTAAATAATATAATGCAAATAGAATAAAAATAAATTAACAAATCGAATAAAGATAACCAAACGATTCCAAAGAATAGCTAATATTTATCAACAAGATATCTAAGGACGTACATAAGAGTGGGTTCAAGTACCAGAGACGTTAAAAAACTAGATTTTGTAGCCGAACACAGGCATTTATTTTAAAAGCTGTAACTATTCTTTAAATTAGCCTGTTCTGCTGTAAAGATTTTCTGTTAACATTCATTCCTTTTGCTTTTATTTTACATCATGTTAAATAAACTTTGATATGTTGCTTACAGAGCCGGTATATATTTAGTAAACAATGTTAGCTAACATTAAATGAACAGAAATTGATTAAATAAATTTTGTGCTCTTCCTTCTTTTTAAACACCATAGCTGCCAGATTTGACGATTTATCGTCATTTTGACGATTTTGGGTCCTAAAAATGACATAGTGACGATGGGACGATTTATACCCTAATTTTGACGATTTTAAATAATTCAAGTTTGCAACATTTATTTGTAAAATTGAAAATTTTAATGAGCAACTTTTTAAAAACTAGTATGCTTAAAACTGTAAACTTTTATTTAATCTATATATATATATATATATATAAATTATTGCAAGTGTATTGTGACTTTATAACTCACGAACGGTCAAACCGAATTCGATTAAATTTTTAGGGTTTGTTCTTCTGGTCGTGTAGATGGTTTATCGAAATCAGTGAGTTTGTGAGTTATGACTTTTCGTGAAAGTCGTGATGTGCTTTAATTAGGTAAATCGAAATCGAATCCGTGTGAAGCCGGGGCGCTCAGCTAATTGATTATAAAAACCATAACAATTTATTAAATTTTGAAGACATTTATTTAGCAATATTTGCCAGAGATGAATTTGAAGAAGCACAAATAAGTGCAAAATAAAAATAATAATTGTGTTAATTTTTATATAGAGATTTATGATCAGATATTTTCCAGGTTTGATTTTGAAAATAAAGATATAAAGCTCTTGGCCAAATTAATCCATTTAATATTATTTATGTAGAAAAAAGTTGGTTTTCTGAAATTATAACAGAATTTTCTTATTTTGTTAAAGAAAGTGAAAGCCAAAAACATATTATGTTTTTATCAGTGCAATAATTTTAATTGTCTGAACTCAGTTTCTAGCTCTAGTTATATTATAACTATTGGATTTTTGGAAAAAAATATCAGAGATGCAAACGAGGGACTCTAGTATTTTGTTTCTGGTTTTGGCTAAATTTATTACAAAAAACCTAGTTTTACCACTATCCCCAGCAAATGTGGAAATAATATTTAGTCAGGTAAACATAAATAAGACTAAAGTAAGAAATTCATTGAAAAAGTCGCCTTTGGAAGCAAAATTATGTATATACAAAATATTATTTAAAGCTAGACAAATGTAGCTGCTATGATCTCACAGTTGTACCTGAATTAATCAACATGTTTAATTGCACTATATAATTGTAAAATATATTATACATATACATATGTAAATGTATCATATACATATTTTCTTTAAAAATTATATTTTATTTGTATAAATTTTATTGTAGTTTTTATACATTTTTAGAAAAAAATGTTTCCAAAAATGATATTTAAAATGCATATTTTACTACATTGGAAAAAAAATGTGATTTTATTGTGATTTCTAATTGATGTATCTGATCTCTCTATTTAAAGAATGCTGTTTTGTTTAATAAGATTTGTTTATTTAAAAGTTTTGTTATATTTTGCCTCTGATAAAATATGTTTTGTTAGTAAAAAAAGCGGTTTTTTCATTTGACGTTTTTATGACGATTTCAGTAAGCTATATTGACGATAATGACGATTTTTGCCCAAAAATATGACGATATTACCTAAAAAAATCTGGCAGCTATGTTAAACACTCATTTAGTAAATTCAATGTATTGTTGCCATACAAAATTTTCATAAAATCGTCAAAAGTAGAGTATCTATCTGAATGATTTGCTTTCACAATATTGTAACCAATCCTACTAAGGGAGGGTTAGAAAATTTCCTACTTCCTTGCATTTAGAATATTTTCTTTTATCCTTATGGATATCGCAATTAATAATAGGAGGAATGCGAAAGGCGTAAAAATTCCCCCGGGATTCTTTTTCATAATTGGGCTGATAATTTTATGAATCTGAAAGTTTGTATGTTTAGCTGTTAGTTCCCACTCAATGGATTTGGATGTTTGTTAATATTTATACAGGACTAGTTTAACGCCCCAGCTTCGCACGGGAAAATCTAAATGCCATATCTCCGGAACCACTGGGCCGATTTTGGTGGAAATCGGTCAACCATTTCCGCAGTTAGTGATGACATCAAAGTGTACACCTCTTTTTATAGATATAAGATAGATGAAATTCGGTAGACGTATAGCATGTGAGCCAAATGAAAATATAGGGTACTTTTTAAGAGATAAAAAAGGGACAAATTAACAGTTTTTCCTACTTTTTACATATCTACTAATATACTTTTTATGGGCAGAGGAAAAGTTGAACCACTTCCGATTTGAAAAAAAAGAAGTTAATTTCATTCCACCATGTACTTAAATTTTTTATTTTCGATGTACGATGTATCGTCAAAAATACAATAAATCCTCACATCTGGCAACTGAGTTGCAATTTATAACAGATGTTAACAGTTTACCAAACCAACATTAGTTTTTATTGAGTGGCAAACGTGCAAACTTGTCGAGCGGATACAGAAGTAAAAATTATTTTGTGGTTTAAATTTGGGAATAAAAAATATTTAAAAACACAAAATGGTTTAATGCAAAAGTTAATGAAGTATTTTATAAAGTTTCAACTACTTTTTCAAAATAAAATAATATTTTACTAAATTTGTTTAAATGAAAATTCCTGAATTTGTAAAATAGCAACGATTTTAAATAAATTTTTATGCAACATTTTTCGTGTTTTTCCTTTTTATCGTCTTCCTTTTCTTCCTAGTTTAATGTTGTTATTTTTTCTTTATACGTGATTGTGTGATTGAGTATTTGAGATTTTGGAATATAAACAGGAAAAAAAAGTGCAAGTAAATTTGTTAAAACATTTCGACAAAACTTGAGAATATTAAAATTTTTAAAGGAAATTGCACGAATAAACATAATAAATAAAAATATGTGGATAAATTCTTGTATTTATGCATATGTGTGTATGTATATTACATATTCCAATAGAAATGTGTGAATATTGAAAAGCATAATATAGTTTGTATCTTGCAAAAAGGGTGTGTTCCTTAACTGAAGGAGAACAGCGTCAAAGTCAAGGACTTTCCTTTAAGTTAATGGAAAATTGCTGCATGTGAGGAGGACTTAACAACTTTAAAACTCTACAGGGTAATTAAATTTTATTAATATTTTGAAAACATCCCAATTATAGAAGCAATTGTACAAACGGATAAATCCCTCCCTTACATCCTATTCTCCCCTTTCCACATTATAATGAACACACATCTACCCTGACCTTTTTTTTTGCGAACGTTTTGTTAAAAGTTTACTTCGTGTTTATTTTATATTTTTGGGATAATGCTTTTGTTGGCTTTTATGTTTCCTTTCGAATTTGCTAATTTCACTGCAATCTCTGTGTTTTGTTGATTTTGGTTGAAATGAAATAATAAAACGAATCAACCATATTTGCCCGAATTTGCTTCTATTGTGTTTTTTTCTTGCATTTTTTTTGTGTTCTAAAGCTGTTTACTCTTTGGCGCGTGCTGTTATTATTTTAGGCACTCGGCCAGTTTTTTTTTATTGTTTTCTAACTTCACATCATGTGTTTGATGTTGCAGTTTTAATTTGGGAAAAGAGTTCTTTCCTGTTATTCTTTTCAGTAAAAATAATTAAAATTGTTAGCACTTCTTTTTGTAGTTTTCAAATACATATGTACATATTTGTGTGCATTCAAGTACATATGAGCCGTTTATTTTGAGAGTGGCATAAGTCACTTTTTCAAAAAAATCGAGTTAATGGCAACACTAAATAAAACTGAACGATATCTTTTCATTTGTAAAACATTTGCAATCAACAAAAAAAGTGACTTATGCCACTTTCAAAATAAACAGCTCATATTTTCAGATTTTAAATTTTATGGGACTTTCCTGTTGGTGCTGAAAGGAACTGAGTGGCTGTTGCACATTTTAAGATTTAACGAAATTTTTATTTTAGGAAAAATCAATATTTGTATCCGGGACAAAGTACATTTAGTGCGTATGAGATGATGGATTTTTTTTTAATTCAGTGGCCATATGGCGCATGTTCCTGTTTTTCAAGCGAGATTTGGGTTCGTTTAATATCCTCTCTTTCTTAACTTTTTTCCCTCATTTATCTCTTTGTCTGTTAACGAGCTGTTCATTTAAAATTTGGATGCAATTTGATTTTTACAATCTTAGATTAAAAAAAATTTATACATAAAAGAAATAAAATTTTACATGGTTTAATCTGGAAAAACTTTTAGTTTGACAGCCCACACCAGGTCAATGCTTAAAACCCTCTGAAGTTTTAATTTCAAATCCTAAAAAATTTTAGTGAAAAATAAACGAATTTCCAGTAATTTATCAGCCAAATACTTTCATTGGCGATATTTAAAGTCATTTGACAACGCCTCTAAGCCCGAGATAGTTCCACACAGCAGAGATAATAATAACTTCTCATAATCAAACCAAGTTGATGAAATAGTTTTAAAGTTTTTTTGTTGTCATATTGGTTGGTATCGTTATTTGACAACAAGACCCGAAACAATCGATATATTTTTATCTGAATATTTTTAGCCATTTTGCTTAGTTTAGAACGTGTGACATTGTTCACAAGCAAAATAACATCAAATTTGTGCTGAATTACATTACATGCCTTTCGAAATTTTTATTTTGAGTTCTGGCTGCACTGCATTGTAAACTGCAGATCGGCCAAATTTTAAGCGAACCGCTTTTTATTTATTATTACAGGCTTTAAGTTAAAAAGAAGACTTTGAAAAGATGGAAACAAATAAATTATTTATTTATGTATTAGAAAACAATTACAAATTTGGAAACTTGTAAGGCAAGATTTTATATACACAACGATTTATTTTCGTTTTTATATGTTTTATGCAATTTGTCATGATTTTTATTAATATAGAGTAATTCTAATTACAAGTCCAAGTTAAGTCTTTTTTAATTATGGGAAATGCAAGATACAAAAATGCAATCCATAAGCATAATATAATGGGGTTTGACAGTTAGAAAATCCAGCACAAATTATCAGCTGATCAAATGTGTCATTGAATGCATATTTAGAACATTTGGAACTGAAAGGTGATATCCAATTGCATCTGGTATTTGTTTGTTTAAAACAAACCTCGGAACGAAAAACTGCTGCTAAGACATTGTCAAAATGCATTGAAATAACGCTCGAGTATGCGTGCTTGATGTAGAGCATAGCAAAAACTTAAACCCTCTGACAAGTACAAACAAATTTTCAAATTTATAGTGAATACCCCTTTTCTAAGTTTTTTTAAACTAATTTTGAAAAAATGGAATAAAGCCGATCTTACAGTTTCAATTACGTTATTTTTGTGCTGCCCCAAAACAAGAGACACATTGATTGAAATTCTTAGAAAACATAACTTTTTCCAAATTATTTGTTACGTTTCCATACATTATTTTCCTCAAATAATTAAATATGTAAATAATGTAAATTATACCCTATTTGTTTTATAAACTTCTTTACTTGCTAATAGCGAAAACATTTGTGTGTCAATTTCAATAAAATGGTTAGAAATTCTTTTCTTGGTTTGTTTTTGATGCGAAGCCCCACAAATAAAGTTTTGGCTTTAAATTAAATGCATAACAATAAAACTGCTTTAAAAATAGATATTACAAGTTTATAAAGTTCAGTTTTTTTTTTTAATTAAAAATCAAATAAAATATTATCGTTCTACGGCTAAAACTGATGCCAACATATTTTTCATTTCAAGCTTACTTTCTTGCTTTACATCACCTTAAAAGCAAGATAATTTTTTTCAATCATTGAAATAAATTTTATTTAAATATTTCTTCTCATTGGAACTTCTTAGCTTAAGAAAAATAATAATGAAAACAAAAAGAATTGCGTAGGTTGTCATATCTTTTTATATCTTTCGTTGCATCTAGTTTAAAAACGTCATTAACATTGTGGCAGGATCCATCACATGTTGCAATAATGAAAGAACACACACAACTCTAATGTAACAGAGCATACCACTCACTCGTTATTATTTGTATAAAGATGAATAAAAAAAACAAAGTTGGATAGCTCTGGTACTTTGGTGTAGTACCGGTTTATGAGCAGTACGAGTACATAGGAATCAGACAAACAGACATAGCTACACATAATATAGATATGTATGGAAGTAAATACATGAATAGAAAGAAAAAAGCAAGTACTTTATGTCAAAGGCAGAGAAATAAAGGAATGAATTAGTAAAAATCTCAAGAGCTCCATGTAGAGTAATTATGGAACTGGCCGATATGCAGAAAATTCGATGCAAATAAGATTGGTAAATAAATTAATGCCTGTTTTTTTTTTTTTTTGTAGAACTAGCCGTCAGGGGATGACCCGTAGTTGTGTCAAACTAGAGTCAGAAAGGGTTAGGATAGAGAAGATAGATGTTGAAAATGTAGAAGGCTTAACTCTTTTACAAGTCTGCTATTGCGCGTTTTGTTAATTTTTAGAGAGGTATTGTATCGCCTCTGGTGTTAAGTAGACGCAATAACGTTATTGAGCAGTGTGTGAACAGTTATTTTATTAATTGTATTACTTCACTGACGGTTCTGCCAAACGACTAATGAAGGCGTAGTAGGGTTTACCAACCGCTGCTGGAACAGTTTGTAGTGATTAGTACTATGCATTCATCACTTAAAAAGTCCAACAACAATTAATACAATGGCACACTAGTGTACATTAGAGAAATTCATGATGTTGCTTGACTTGAGCTGACCAGGTATCGAACCCAGACCCTAAGTCAAAGTTTTCTTTTTAGTCAACGCGCTAACTACCAGATAAGTATTCGATCTAAATATAAAAAAAAAACATGTCACGTGAGTGTGTTTCCTAATAGAAAAATTGCCAATCATGTTCCTGGGAAAAACTTAAAACTACAGCAAAATCAAAATTATATTTCTCGTCTTATTTTTCGTGTTCACTGGTTTCGATTGGTGTTACTAAAAATTAATCATTTTGTTTAATTTAAAAGAAATTTCTTGCTAAACTTTA
Source organism: Lypha dubia (assembly GCA_947311025.1). Classification (NCBI taxonomy): domain Eukaryota; kingdom Metazoa; phylum Arthropoda; class Insecta; order Diptera; family Tachinidae; genus Lypha; species Lypha dubia. Next base: position 1,625,905 of record OX371262.1, on the reverse strand, counting down.
TGTTCACCTTTGCCCCATATGCGTCAAAGGGTTAATTAATAAAGGATTAACACTGGTTGCTATACAATACCATTAGCGATTATTATTTGTAAGTTAATGCACCTACTTAGCCCCAGAGTACTACTTTAAAATTAAAAAACGCGCAAGAGCAGACTTGAAAAATAATTAAGTTTTGTTTTTTCTTTACACTTAACCCTTTTCCACAAAAGAAGATTGTATATTGCGGATTGAGACTGGGTTATTTACTAAATGCAAATGCTATCATGAATGCATTAATTCTACTCACTGTTCTCATTTTATGCCTATTTCTGTGCAAGAACAGCAAACGCGCTAATAAAAGTGCAAAAAACACAAAAACTTTTTAGTGTAAGTTTTTTTTTGTTGTTGTTGTTTTTGCTCCCCAAGTAAGTAACTCCACTTAATGTTGCTGTGACAAGGCAATCGAGTTTGAGATTTTGGAGTTACACAAGTACGAGTTTGTAGTGAATGAAAATTACACACAGAGAACAGGGAACAAAATGTTGTTAGTGTCTTCGTGCGGTTTTTGGGAGACTTGAGGCATTTTTCGACATGAAATATTGTTAATTATAACTGCAACGCATACATAATGAACTTTTTTTTAAATGTTTGCCACAAAAATTAGGAATCGCTTTAAAATAACACACGATTCAATGTCAAGAAATGCATTAATTATTTAAAAAAACACAAAAATTTTTGTAAATGTGACTGCATAAAAAAACTTGTGCAAGTCAAACCGCAAGTTCACTAACTTTTTAAATGTTTATCTGTTTTTTTTTTTTTTTTTTTTTTTTGTTGTTTCATAAACATAAACAGGGTGCTAAAACCAAAATTATGGCAAAATATGTACAAACTGCTTTTATGAGTCATTTGGGTGGATTATATAAGTTAAAAAATCCTTAAATTGCTTATGAGTCACATAGCGTACAATACACATACATGCATACATACATACATACATAAAAAAGATAATTTAAATTTATAATTTTAATCATTTTGTTTTTCGTGGTTGTATGTTTAATGAATGAATGACTGGCTGACTTATCAATTTAACCCTTTTGTTAAAATTTAAGTTTTTAAACGAAATATCATAAGTGTGGGGTCTTATTAATTGTTTAACACCATCATTTTTGTACAAAATTTTCACAAAAAATATTTAAAAAACTTTTATGTGAGACTTGCTGTGAAAAAGAAAAGGTCAGTCTGTCTTTTAATTCATTTTTGAGGAAAACTTTTATTCGAAAAAAAAATATTAATCATTTAAATTTAAAATAATAAACAGCATGTGTTTTATTCTTTTAGTGAAATTTATTTATTTCTACTCTTTCATAGCATACTTGTATGTGTGTAAGTGCGAGCGTGTGTGTTTGTTTGCTACAAACTGTCACTATTGTGCAAGATGTCACAATATAAGGGCGGTTGTTTAATTCTCAGCAGGATTCCAAATAAACACTAACCCAGACTCTTAAGTCAAGGAGCCTGCCTGCATACTAGACGAATGCAGTGTAGAGCAGACAGTCAGTCAGTCGCCATCTTAAACATTGAATTACCGGTTGTGGTTGACTTTAGACAAAAGTAATTAACATTTCCACACAATGTGATATACAATACATTTTATAAATTTATCGAAAGTGACCATAGAAAGTACGTGTAGTTGTTTGTTTAAATGACCCAAAGATAAGATCTGACCATAGTTTTTGTTAAATTACTTTTTAATGCATTTCAAATTTGGAAAAAGAATCTTAAGGTTTTGTTAAGGCATCCATGTAATTTAAAATTTTCTCATGTAAAATTACTTGGAAATCTGTACTATTTTTATTTATTTTTTATTTTGCTAAAAAATTTGCTAAATAAGCACGAAAAAAAAATTACACAACAGCTCTTACTATTTCTCAGAATTCACTTTAACTAACAAATTGTAGGAGGCCAGCCGTTGCAATTGTTTTCAAAAGTCACAAAATATGTCAATTTTAAAATAATCTAAGCAAACGGTAAAAAGGCTAATTTTAAAGTTTTGAATATTCTTCTTTTTCACATTTCACACTTCATTGTGTTTTTTTTTTCTTATTTAAATCTACTTTAGCAACAATTTCATAATTTGTATTTTTTCCATACCACTACTACGAGTATATACTGCATAAAATAAAATATTGTTGAACAATTTGTTACCTGTTAACAACATACTACAATATTACATGTTGTTTTTTTAATTATAAGATGTCAAAAATTTAATTCATTTCAATTCAATGGATTCTCACACTTTTCCATTGTTTCAATTCTTTGGAGTTTTGTTTATTTTTCATCACAAAAAATAAATTATTTACAATTTGCTCTAATTTAAAGAACCAGCAAAATTTTGCAAAAGTTTATTGCTCTCGTTTTGTTGTTGTTGTTGTTGCTATTTTTACAATTAGTAATAATAATAATAAATTATCAAAATGAGTAGTTAAAACAATAAGCAAATAACTTGTAAGTAAATAAGATAAACAGTAGGGGTAATCACTCATAGTTTTAAGCGGCACACGCAAAAGGACTATTGGAAAAATAAATTTTTTAAAGGCTCGTATTTTTAAAATAAGTACATTTTCGCTATTAAAAGGGGTCTTTTTGAAATATATTCTTTTGAAAGGTATTTTTTAATTAGTACTTTTTAAGTGGTACACAAAAAATTTTATGTTTTCAAAAGGTACATTTTTACAGTAAATTTTTTATTATAGCTAACTTTTCCGATAGTCAGACAGCCCTTAAGTCCTTACTTTCATGGGAATTCCGTTCCAAGCTTGTTTTAGAGTGTTTTTGACTCACTAAAGAAGCTATCGATACGGAACAAGGTTTCCATTTACTGCATACCTGGCAACGAGGAAGCGGATGAATTGGCCAAGAGGGCCTCAGCAGCTCCTCTTCTAGGCCCAGAGCCCTTTCGTGGAGTTAATTGGTCGACTGTAACGACTCTAATCAAGGCAAATGACATTTAGACCGCAAAAGAAGTGTAGTTGGCGTCTTGCGGTTTAAGGCAAGCCAAGGCATTGATTCAGCCATTTTCATATATTGGCATCCTGTTTTTCGGCAGAAAGGACTTACGGTTAGTTACTGGTCTTCTTTCTGGTCACTATGGACTGAACTACCATCTTTGGAAAAGTAACCTAGTCACCCTTGTGCCGTTTATACATGGAAGAGGATGAGACAATGGCTCACATTCTCTGCAGAATGCTTGTTTTTCATTATGAATTTCTGTGTTCGGATGATTTTAGGCGGGCTTCTCCAACCTCTGTGCTGACTTTCATAAGGAGAGTCATACAGAGCTTTACTAAATTATGATATCCTTGGCACAAAAGATCTATAAGTTGTCTCGGTGCCGGTCCCTGCACCAGATCTTTTCACTTTTCATTCATACAGTAAATTTTTATAAGCTAATGTTTATAAGTAACATTTTAAAAGTACTTTTTGTAAGGTACTTTTTAAACCATATTGTCCCACTGTTCGATTATACAAAGTGTAATTTTCACGCCTTTGCAGTTAGTACTTAAGAACTATTTTTTATACAATTAGATATTTTAGGGCCCCCCAACCTAACAAAATAAAAAAAAAAACACAAATTAAAAATGGCCCCAAAATAGCAAAAAATGGCCCTAAAAATTTTTTGTTTGTTTTCAATGCCCTTTAAAATGCATAAAAAAAATTTTATATGCTAAATGTGTTAATTTTTCTATTACTCGGAAACGATTTTCCTCAATACCGAAAATATCTGAAAAAATTTGACTTGAGATTCGTTTCTTTCAATACTGAATAATCTACCATCTACTTACTTTTATAAAATTATTCGAAAGTATATACCTTGAAAGTAAAGAAACCGCTATAAGAAGACACTTTTTAGAAGGTACACTAGCCAAGCAATTTTTCTCTTCAAAAATTTTGCATGAAATTTGCTTTCTTCAGACAAAAATTTTCTTTTTATTTTTAATAAAAAAATAATCAACAAGCTTCGGCTGATTTAAAAGATTCTGTGGGTGGGAAAATCAGCGTGTAGTAAATAATTGAATAAACCACATCTTGCAAGAAATCTATCTTCACAGGCGGTCTAAAATGGCCCCACTTAAGAACCACGATATTGGCTTCAGCAACTGTGACTACCCTTAAATTATTTAAATATTGTTGTCGTTGTTTTCTTTTCGTAAATATAAACAAACAATGCAAGTGATTTGTATTCTTGACAAATCACAATCTGTTGTCGAGTTTGAGTTATTATTTTATATGTATGTATGTATTTTTATATCGTTGTTATTTTGAACATGAGACACTGCAGCAGCTACAGCTAAATCAGCCATTTGCAGTGGCGTAGTAAAACATTTTTAAATGGAGGGGGTCATTTACAATTCGTGGACAATTGTAGATTCAATTTTAGAAATTTGCCATTTTAGTGAATAACAATATTAGGCCTCTCTCCACGCCTTTGATCGTTTACAACAACAACTACAACGTCTGAGGGAAAAGATTAAACACAGCTAAACAATTATTACAAGATGTACAACAACAAACAAGTGCAAATTTAATTAACTCTTCTTAAGTACGGAAGTACCAGCACTTTACTGTTTTTTTTTTAGTTTTTTTTCTTTTCTGCTTCTATTTTAATATTTTTTTATTCCGAACTAAAAATAAAAGTACTCGTACTTACTTATTTATTAGTACAAGTGCTGTTTTCACTCACCAACATTTCAGCTGCAATTAGAAGAGGTCGGTTGGTTGTTTGCTTGATAGTATGGATGGATGGAGGGATTGTAGAGTTGCAGTTAAAATTAGTTACAACTCTTTTGCCGCATAGACCTACATTTTAATTTGCAAATTATATTGGAAGAAAAAAAGTGGGAGCAGAGGCAGAGAAGCGATGTTTGCATTTTAAAACACTTTAACAATAGTTGAACAATTATTTATTTCCTTGTTAGAAATTGTCAACGATTATATTGCATTTTCCTGTAATTGGTTTTATTTAAAATACGAGTACATCTACATATTTATTAAAGTTTTGTAATTAGAATAATAAATGAACATTTTAAACTATTACCAAACGGGAAAATTAGCTGCTCTAACGTAGAAAACGAAATTTTTAAATAAAAAAAATGTTACACCCTTTCCTAGAATTATTATACATAGTTAAGGTCTTTCTAGATTCTATAATCTAGAATCTAGATACAAGAGACATTATTTTGAGTGTGTACTCGTATCTGTTTGTGTCTCTGTGTGAGTATTATTCCGATAATTCAGTAAGTAAATATGAATTTAATCAATGTGGTTTTAATGCGGTTTTAATGGGAAGGAAGGTTAACTTTTTTTATTTTTATTTCAGCATTGGCACTTTGAAGTCAAGCTAATAGGAAATAATTAAAAGATTATAGAAACCATAAAATTGGCATGTCGACATGTCTTTTCTCTATACAAATATGTTGGGCAGGCAAGCGTATGTACCATATATTGAACATAGTCTTTTTTTATTATTTCTATTTTATTGGCAGACTTAGATTAATTGTATAGATTTATTTGCTTTCAATTTCCCAAGATTTTTATTAACTTAAATGTATGATTAGTTATAAAAAATGTTTTGTGTGTGCGCTTAATTAATGACACACATTTTAAAATGCTTAAATTTCTATTAGCAAATTGAAATAATTTAATTGAAAATTACACAAATGACCATAAATAGTTCGATAAAAACTGATATTTTAATTAACAGAACAACCTTAAAAAATTGGGGCCAGTCAGTGAAAACAGCTAGCCAGCCTGCCTGCCAGCCACATCTTTTAATTAAAGAAAATTTGTGTGCAATTTTCAGTTTTTAATAAACAAAAAATATTTAATTAATTTTTATTCTCTTTTTTAAATAAAGATTTTGTATTGTAGTCTTTCACTTACGTTTTTTTTTTTTTTTTTGTAAAATGTCAGACAATTGACATTACAAAGCACTTGAAGAATTGCTAAAAAAAACAAAATACTCGTAGAAAGTTAAATTGGAATTCCCGAAAATGAAAAGAAACAAATACATTCAAAAATTCTTTCATAGAATCAATAGATAAGGAATGATAAAAAGAACATAAATATTTATTTATAATCACTTTAATGAGAATTTATAGGCACTTTTGTTTCGTTTTTGGAAATGTACATACAAATGTATGTATGTAAATACAAATATGTATATGAATGATAAAAATTCGTTAAGGGTATTCATGGCCATGAGTAAAACTGAAAAACATTAAAATTAATTTGTGTAACGTTACTTTAATTGAAAATGGAGTTGTAATAATCAGTGCCTGAATTAAAGATATTAAAATATTTTTATTACAATTTAATTAAGAATCAAGGAATATAAAAGTATCGAATAAATTGTGACAATAGAAGAGGCAAATAAAATAGTGAAGGTTAATAAATATGTGGAAATTCACACAAACACACACAAGAGATTGAGTAACAATTAATAAAAGATTTCTTTGAAATAACTTCTTTGTATATATTTTGAACACTAAAAAACACAGTAAAAACGTTTTGCCCATTCAAAAAATCATTTGCTGCTTTGTTTTTTTTTTTTTAATATATTAATTATGTGAATACCCTTACTATGATGACTACTAGATACTCCTTAATATAGACCCAAAATATGCTTAAAGTAAAAAAAAAAAAAATACTTTCCCAAAAACACAAAAGAAACAAAAACTTTCAATTTCTTTAATTTAGGGAAGTAAAGTAAATGTAGTCTTCAATAAATATCTCAAGAAAACAAAATGAATGTGACAAGAAAAACTACTGTCACTAAATGACAAATGCATGTTTTGTGGGGTTGTTTGTTAATGAGAACAACCAACACAACATATTTAACACTAAAAACAAAACAAAAACACACATGTGAAAAAAACTTTTAATTTCTTACTCCCAAAGGGAAAAGAACAAAGAAATTAGGGAAAATATGTTCTATTTTTAAAGAAGAACAAAATTTGAAACTGATACAAAAACATGACAAAAACCCGAACAAAAATTAAACTGCAATAAAAAGTTGTACTATTTATTAAGTCCATATACCTAGAAGTGATGGAAAATTTTAATTTTCATTTTTGTACTGAATGTCAACCAAGAAAATGGTACTTTTTATTAATATTTAGTGGCATTTCAGTTCGGGGCGAGTCTACCTGTTATAAATTTGCTTTTGGGTATCATTACATATTTTTGGTTGGTGGCTGTGCACATATTACGTAACGCTCCAAGGGGTGCTGGGGGGGTTAAAGATTTGTTACGGATTGGAAATTTTGCACTGAAAAATTATTAAAAAGCGCCCCGGGAGGGGTATAAAATCTCTGAAAACAGCATTACGTAATATGTGCACAGCCAATTGATTGAGATTTTGTGAATGTTGAAAAGTGTTAAAACTGACATGGGGATACAGAGGTATTTTCTAAGGTTGAAACAGTACTGAAAAAAGTACTACAGTATGGTACTGATGTTTCCTACACTGATACCTAGTCTGCTTTTCTATCTTAATACAATTTTATGTGAACACTGACAGGAAAAGCTTCATAAAACATAAATTAATTTTTGTTTGGTTTGTTAATACGTTGTAAGGCACGTGCCTTACATTTGTATCCATATGTATATATACATAAACTCCTATGTGTATGTGTATATGTCAATTAAATATCAGTCATAATAAATACAAATGTGTGTCTTTTTCTATAGATTCTATTGTTTTTTTTTATTATTATTACTTTATTTTTAATATGACTCAAGTGATGACAATTTTATTTTTCTCTGAGTTTTATTAAGAATTTATTTTTAATTATATAAAAATGTCATGTAAATGAAATTTAATTGCAATGAAAAGTGTTCGAAAGGAGGAGAGTCGTAAATGTCGCTGCTTACACATCATTAAAGTGACAGTCTACTGTCAGCTAATTGTAATTTCTAATAAAATGGTTAAGTAAGTTTTCAAGCTCGCTAGCAAATTGCCTTAACTATTAGTTTAAATCGATAAAATAGAAGAATTTGAAGGTGTTTTGAAAGGTTTTTATTTTTAAAAACATTCTAAAATTTACCAATTTTTTTAATAAGGTCAAAATGAAATCTCAACGTTTTTTTTTCAAAATTTCATTGTTATTTTCGTTAATGTGGCACAAGTTTTTGTTGTTGCGTTAATTTGTTTTAATTTAATCGTTTTTATTGTTAAACTATTTCAAAGCATTGTCTGAGAAGATCTTTTCAAGTGTCACTTTTATTTATCACACAATTTAAACAATATTTATAACTAAAGTAGGACTCTTCATGACTACATCTTCCATTCTGTTCTACTCCATTCCATACTTTTGTTGTTTGTATGCGTTTGATTAACTGACCTCACATGTTGTTTGTTTATTACCTTTTTTTTGTTAAATTCTAATCAATAGAATATTTCTTTTTTTGAAAACTGTTGTTCTTTCATTCAAACAATAGTTGTCCCACATAAATATTTTGTTAAATGTCTGGTTTTAATGGTGGTAAAATCTGGAATTAAGATCAAATTCTATAAGAGAAACTTCGTTCACTAGCAGGGCTTTGAACTATTCCGCAGTTGAGTATGAAAAATTTAAAGACATTTATTAGATTAAAGTTTAATTGTGCTAAACAAAATCGCTTGTGGTCTGCAGCACAAGTGTTTTATCTAATGGACTGTCATAAAAGTTGTGAGGGAAATTCCAAAAGTCTATGCAGAAGGTATATCACGATCACTGGAAAAGTACGAAAGTAATTGCGAATGCCCAGGTGTTTGCCTTTCTAATATGGGAAAGAATTCTTGGAAAAATATGCCAAGCTTATAGGTTGCCTAGAAATGAGATGGAGTTGTACCTATCATGAACTTGGTCCATATTTTGATCTCAGTACTTTTTACAGCCGAAATATTTTGGATAGGAACTTGGCCTTATTTTCACATTTGTGTTTTTGTGCGGATTCATAATTAGTACTAAAATTTTGCACAAAACCGGGCATTATGAGGCCGATTCATTAAAATCTCTGTGTAAAATTTTTTATTTATTTCAATCAAGTTTTGCTTCTTATTCGATAAAATATTGTGACAATTACACTTCCACTAGAGTTCTTTCTCAAAGATATTAAATAATTATGTTTGACTAACAGAGTTTTAGCAAATAGTTGAAGATTGTATAAGAGTCGTTTATTTAAAGGCAAGGCAGTTGGATCGTGTTATCTGCATCTGAGCGAATTTATGTTTTTATTATGCACAATAAGCTAAATGAAACACAATTCAAATAATTGTAAGAAAGAATGACAGATAGAAAGAATTAAGCAAAAACAACTTCAAGTCAACATAAAAAGCTTTTTTTTGTGCTCATATTGCACAAAGATAAAGCATTTAAAAGTAAAGAAGTAGAAGCAACTGCCAGCAAGTAAAAGATTTTTGCCTTGAAAAGGAGATGAAAAATAAAAATCCAAAATAAAGCATATAATTATAAGACGAAACCACTTAATCATGCCTTTCGGCAAAACACCCACAGCCAAAGGGCATAGAAATGCGTATCTAGCCACATTATTATCATCATCATTAACACCAAACACAATAAAAGTTGAACAACCCTCTCTGGCTGCTGCTGATACAATGGCATACAGCAATCAATGAACAAAACCAACCAACGTCTGTAGATGGTGGTGAACAGTAGTGAAAAAGTAAAGCTTCCTGTAACATTAACAACTGCACAATTTTCTTTGCATCAACTGTTGTCGCATCTACGGCAATAAAAAAAACTAAGTGCTAGTGTTAGTGTTACAAAAGAGAAACGATAACACGACTAAGGAAAAGTTTTGAAGGCTTTAACCCTGTGTCACAAGTTGTTGTGTTGTTGTATTAGATAAATGCACACATATGTTTCCAGGACGAAAGCAATGACCTTTATGCTGCATAAATACATCACATCACATTTATGCTTCAGCTATTTTTAATAACTACGAGTAAAACATAAAAACGAGTGAGTGACTGTGAATGAATTATTTATATTGGGAAAAATTTTTATATAAGTTACTATTTCCAATACAAAAGCGATCCAGTTTGAATATGAGACGTTAAGTGAAACGATAAAGGAGTCCTCCTGTTGCCAGCCGCTTTAAATGTATTTTAAAAGAAACAAATGTTACATTGACAGACTGATGTAACCAACCACCCTTAAAATATTAGCATATGTGTTTGTATGTTTTCCCTTTAAATTGTTAACAAAAAAAAGTAAAAAAGCATTTTTTTAATTTGTCGCAGTAAAACGATGAAATGTTAAGGAAATACGAGGGTGGCCGCTTAATGTTCGTGCTTAATGTTGGTAAATTAAACATTTTGTGCTGAAGCCTCTTCTCCCACAAGTCAACTTTCACAAAGCAAGTTTCCTATCACTAAGTTCGACTTTATCGTAGCAGAGAAGGCAATCCAAATACATATTTTATTTCTTTTTCGAAAAATTTAATTTGTAAGAAAAAAAGTCTAAAGCTACGTACAGACGATTGGTAGATCTTACAATATTGCCAGAAAAATGTTCAGAAAATGTCTGACAACCGTCTGAACTTACAATTTTTGTCTTGCAACGTTGCAAGAAAAAGCATTGTCAGTTAATTGTAAGACAATAATATTGTCAGACATCTAACAATCGTGAGAACACTCTACTTTGCCATTGTCAGATAATTGTCAGACATTGTAAGCTCTTGTTTTATTGGCAGATGTGTTTAAATCAATACATCTGACAATAGCACCATTGTCAGATAATTTTTCTTTTGGCAATGCTGTCCGTAAATACTATTAGATTTGACAGTTCTGATAAAGTTTAACAACGCATCTGGCAATTTTTCCACACAACAATCTGACAACCGTGTAAACTGACAATTTTTGTTGGCAGATAAATTTATTGTCTGACAATTCTCTGACAATGAAATTGTAAGGTTTTCTTACAATCGTCTGAACTGACAATTTACGTTTTGGTAACAATTTATCATTGTCAGTATGTTGTCAGCATATTGCCATATCTTACAATATTGTAAGATCTGCCAATCGTCTGTACATAGCTTAAGGAAACACTAGTCTGCCTTTTCCTTGATAAAAACCTTCCGGAAAACCAAAGTTCGTAGCATAAAATCATGATGCTGCTGACGGAAGTGGTTAGCGCGTTAACTACTAAGCAAACAGTGACTTGTGGTCTGGATGCAAACCCTGGCCAGAGCAAGTCAATCAACAACATTAATTTATCAATTGTACATTAGTGAGACATTGTATTAATTATAGTCGGACTATTTAAGTGATGAAGGCATAGCACTGGTCATTAAAAAAATTGTTCCGACAGCGATTGATGGTGTTCCAAGCTAATGTACACAACATCGCCCTCCTTCGCCGGTTAGCAGAAACATCGGCGAAGTAAAACAATTAATAAAATTCCTGCTAATACATCTTAACAAAGTTAATGCAGTCTACTTAGCAACGGAGGCGCCTCAACACTGCTTTAAAAAAATAAAATTGACATCACGCGCAAAGCAGAGTTGTGAAACAGTTAAGTCTTCTAAATTTTCAACATCTATCTCTCTACCCTATCCCTCTCCCTGAGTTCCATCACAATGCACTGCATACGTAGGAGTCATCCCCTGGGTGCTGGTCCTAGTTAAAAAAAAAAATAAATAAAAAAATAAATAACCATTATCTTTATTTTGGGTCTTTAAAAAAACGAAAAACAAAAAGATTTTTCAGAATTTTTAAAGGAAAAATTCATTTATATTTTCATTTTTTTTAGAATTCACTTCCGTTTTAAAACTAAGCAATAACGAAGAAATTTTCACTGACAAATTAACGATCAGTTTAGCGTAATTAGTTCGCCCCTCGTATTAAAGGATTTATCACACCCTCTTGCTTTTTACCTTTAGATGCTTTTGTATAATTGTTGTAGCAAATATTATTTTTTTTTTCTAAAAATATTTTATTGCTAACGAATTGTTTGACGTTGCAAATGTTGGAAAACAAAATTTTTGCAGCTTGATAACGAATGAAGAGCTCAAATAAAATATTTACTTAGAATTTAAAAAAAGCCTTTGTTTATTCACGTTACAATAATATTTTCGGTTAATTAAACAAATCCCGCTGAGAACTCTTATTGGAAAAAGTGCTTACTTAAAGTTTTTGTTTAAGTTCAAAAATATAAATTAACATCAACCAAAATTTTCGTAAAAATTAACAATAAATAAACTAAAAATGATTTTTTGGCAAGTACCAAATATCTTCAGATCATATTTCATATTTCTTCAGATCGTATTTTATGAAAGACAATTTTTTTTGAACAAAGAGGAACAGACGGCGGTATTCAGTGTTTGGTGTAAATGGTCTTGCAAAACACCATATCGCGTCTGTTTTGTAAAATCGAACAATATGCACACAGTTGGCGTTAGATTTCACAAAAAACCCAGATATTTTACATTTGCACTTTTGCAAGACCACTTGGACTGAATACCGCCATTTACAATTTTCCTATCAAATTTTATTTTTAACAGGAATAGTTACGAAGATCTTCAATAAATTATGTGAAACAGATGAGAGTCTTAAGTCTCATTGTCTAAGAACTTAATAGTATAACACATACGATATTTACACTCATATTCAAATACCCTTCATTATGCATTAATTTCATTGATATATTTAATTACCTAACTTTTGTGCTCTTAATAAATCATAAATTCCCATACAGCCAACTGGAAAAAAAAAACATTGCAAATTTATGACACAGAGTGAAATTCAATATGCAAAATTGACGAGAGTGTACATTTCCTTTTAGCGTGCCATTAGGCAGTTAATATATAAAAATACAAAAAAAAAAGAGAAAAATTAACTATAAATTGTAAGAAAATAAACACATGAAATAAATTTTCAATACTTTAATTTCCCAGCTAAGTTCATTTTTACAATATGTTGGTACGAATAATAAATATCACTTGCAACTCGTGCTTTCAAACACATTTCAAATTTGCAATTAAGCATATTGCAAGAAATAGTAAAATACGACTGAGGTGATACTTGTAGGAATATTTCAATATAAAAGAGCCTATAGGAAAAGCCACACACACAGACGCACAGATACACTATGTTTACATACAATATTTCACAGGCCGTGAGTATATCCAGACACATGTTTGTAAGTCATGTAATAACTTTCGTCATGTCATGTGAAAACTAAAGAAGTTGTTAATAAAAAAAAAAATCATTCTACTACAAATAAAAGAAAAAGCCTTAAAGCATTTGCGAGACTATGGCACAGTCCACTGCTGAACACAAATATTTACTAGGTATTACCTCACATAAGTACGAGTGCATACACACAGCCAGACATTCATTTGATTGCTCTGTCATGGTCATTAAAAATTTTGCTACAATCCATCTGTATTTTATTTATATTTTCTACTTTTGTTTTTTTTCCCTCCCTCCCTCTCTCGGTAAATGTATTAAGGCGTTTGTTCGTCTTGCCAGTTGCCCACAATATATTCATCTCTGTACGATGAACGATGAGTTTCAATAGCAAGGAAAATACATAGAATGTAAAACTGAATGTTGTGGCTGCTCTTTAAATGGATGAGGAACTAAAAATAAACTTTATTCTCCAAATAGCGGTATTTCTTTTTTTTCATTACGATGCCACATATTCCGCTGAAGATTAGATAATCAAGTCCAGTACATGAAAACTTGACTTTTAATATCAAAATATTAAAAGAATTTTTTCCACATTATTCACTTGAGAACACAACAGTGTGGTACAAAAATGTCATAAAAATTAGATGAGTTTATTTTTGACAAAACATGATTTTTCCTGATAAAACACGTATAAAATTTATAGGCCTCCAACAAAAAAAAAAATTATATCACAAAAACTTTTCATTTAAAACAGGCTTTTTTATTTAAAAAAATGAGTAGGACAAGCACTCATACGCTTTTTGTGTTATACGCTAATTTGTGAATACATACATAGATGTGTATATATACAAGGATGTAGATAATTTTTATAGTTTCCAAAGTACTGCAATAATGAATTAAAAAATATATATTTTTAAAAACTTCGGGGACATACATATGTGGCCCTTGCAAATTTCAAAATAAAATTATGGAACCTAAAAGTGCAATCAAATCCGGATCAAAACAGAATCTTTTTAATAAACAGTAGAGTTATGCGTGTGCTAATTTAAAAACAAAAACACACAAGAATTGAGGTAGCAAACACATTACTTAAGTCTGTGTGTAGATCGTGATCATCCATAACTAAATTTCATTGTCTTATGTCTCTTTCTTACTTTACGAATGGCAAGTAGGGATCTACGAAATAAGTTCTTTCTAGTGAGTAAAATAAATACTCGTATTGTGCCAAAATGACCCAAATAATACTTCCTCCGAAATATCAAAAATACTTTCCCTTCCTATAAGATCTGTGAGCAGTAAATTAAAACAAGTGACTGTAACGTAAATTTAGTCGCTTAACCGAATAATTAACCGATTGCTAAACGTTAAATTTCAATTGCGACGCCCGATTTATTAAATACCGCAGTATGAGCATAATTACAAAAGTACTTTTTAAAAAAAAATTAAACATAAAAATGCATTTCTCAATTGTTTTCATTTTAAACAAAGTTCCATTGAAAAAACAAAGTTATAATGAAGATTTTCCGAAAAAGTACTTTTTATAAGGTACTTTTTTCGTAGTATATGCACTTACTAAAAACATATTTTTAGTACCATTTTAAGAAAGTCTCATTGATTGATTGAACACAAACAAAAAAAAAATACCATTCTAAACATTTATTTAAAAAGGTACCCTTAGAAAACTCTGTGGTAAAAAATGTGCCTTTTGAGTCATTCTATACATTCTTTTGATTATTTGTAGAAATACTAGATAAATTAAAATGATTTCATATTTTATCTCATCCGTTTCTTTGGCTAAAGTAGGACAATCACAGCAATATATGACAAATATTATGGGCGCCATTTCAAATATTAAAATTGGCAAGTTTTATTTTATCAATTTCTTACAGTGTATATTATAGTTTTTACGATATCTTTTAGTATGCATGTACATATGTGCCGCATAAATTACGACACACTCTGCATGACATAATTTTCGTGTGCGTTTAAAAGAAAAACTAAACTAAGCTAAATCCCTACTCGAAATGCTCTAGATTTTTAGCGTAAAATATTCTTTCATCAAACAAAAACAACAAAATATAAATAAATTTCAAAAAGCTAAAACATACAGGGATCAATATTTTGTTGATGGGTTTGTTGAGTTGCTTTTATGTCAAAATTGTTTGCAGTGTTAAAAGAAAAAATACCCAGGGAACAGGGGCGCAGGCCTTTTATGGCATTAAAAAGAGTAGAAAATGAGAGGAAAACTATCAGGTAGAAAATCAACACAAGAAAAATAAAGACCCATCCCATTCTTAGCAACTTTTATAACTTTTTAGCCATAAAATAAACGATAACTTTTAATATGCACTCGCATGACATGATTCTTTTTTATCACGTTGCTATTTTTGGGTCATTAATGAATTTTCCATAAACATATTAACATTATTAGTTTCTTCTAATTTCAAGCTTGATTAAGTTTTAAATTCATGTTGATAGTTTTTTTTTTTTTTTTTTTTTGTTTTGTTTTGTAATTTCTTAATAATTTAATTAAGAGGAAATATCAGTTTTTTTTTTGTATTCATACCCCTCCCTATATATTTTGTAAAGAAAACTTGAGTGCTCTTAAATGTCTAACTAATCCTTAGAGAGGCTATCCACTTATGATGGAACACTTGAATTTTTTTTATTTGTTTTTATTATACAAACGACAATGAACTTTAAAATTTTTTTTTATTTATTTTTCAATTAAAAGGAAAAAAAAATATGCAGAAGTGATGAAAGTGTAAAGGGGTATAAACGATATATATGTACATAAACATCATATGACGCATACGGGGTTGAGCAACTAGATACATATGGTGTAAATGTGTATAGTAATATATTTAAGGTCATGAGTTTTTTTATATCTGAATTATTTTAATACGCTCAAATTCGTCGCGTGATATTCAGAGAAAAGAAGCGAACACTATAATGTGATTTTCTTCCGGAATTCGCGATACTCTCATTATGAATGTGTATTTCCATTTATCACCATCTGTTATGTGAATCGATGAAATCAGATCTTAATTTTTATTTACAAAAAGTAAATGATGAATATGCATACGAGAATTATACCACTACTAAATTGATGATAATTTCACACCGATCACCATGACAATATTGAAGTATTTGTAAACAGATAAGAGAAGTACGACAGAAGGGAAAAGCCCCTAAAATAATATATGAAATAGTAAACCAAACATTTGTGAATTTGTTTCATATGCAATAAATGGCTCATTTTTAAAATGAAATGACCCCCTACGAAATTATAATATAATATTCCAAACAAAATTTGAATAACATCCCTAACAATAAAACAGATTTTACGGAATCTATACTAATTAACGCCGTTTCGGGAAATACCATGGCCTCCGGCTGGAGGCCGCCTTTTCGGGAATGCAAAGTCTACGTTACATTATTGTAATAAGATTTCTTTTAATGCTCAAGTAAAAAATTGTTTAATCTGAATTAGGAAGAATTTGAAAGCTACTACAAACTTAACCCTGTAATGCTCAGCATAAAAAATGGAATAATATTATGAGAATATATTTCTTTATTTTTTGGGTGTTTTAGGGCATTTGATTTAAAGAGAAAAAAAAATATTTGTTAGCTCGTACAATAAGTCGTTTACCTTCCAGGTGAGAAAACACTAATGAGTGCCCTGAGACGCCCTTGGGCGTTTAGTAACAACAACACAGTTAATTTTTTTTTTTTGGGAATTCAATTTGAAATAATAAAATACAAGAAAAATAAAATACTATGGAGAAACTTCAAAGCTCTAAAATTGATATTTGACATGCTACTGGACAGTTTCTTGCTTGAAAACGCACGTGCTTGACAAGTCCTAAAAGAGATAAAAAACATATTTTAAGAGCTTTGTAAGCTTTCACAAATATTTTGCTACATCTTTTAGCAAATATAAAAAAGTTTATTTAATATAAAAAAATTACATATTTTGGGCGTCAATATAACTTTTGAGAAGAGTGCACTTAGAGGGTTAAGATGGTAGTTAATAACTTATTGAAGTCATATTAAATTTTACTTTAATGCACACCCTTTTTAGTGTAAAGGCTTTATTATGTATTTTAAATTGTATCTTCATATTTATCTAGTGTCCTGTCTGAATTCAATAACATAAATGGCAGTATTGATTTCTGGAATATTTATGAAAATTTTCTTGAAACTGTCTCAAAAGAGTGCGATTAAAACAATCACTCCTACCAATTCATATAAATATTTTTTTTTATTTATAATATTTTTAAATTTTTTACATTTATTTGAGCATGTACTCAAGTATTTATGTTATATATTTTTTTTATTTGTTGCGGGTTAGCAATATCTAGATATATATTTTGCCTTATAAAATACTTTTAATGGCAACCAGCGGTTGTCTAATTGTATAGGTGTAGAAAAGTAAACACATTCATAATGGAAAATTATTGTTGTGTGTGTTTGAGAAATTTTTTAAAGGCAATTTTTATGCTTTGTAATTCACAAAAATATATTTGTGAGTTTTTGTATAAATAGATGAGCTTTGGAATTTTTTTAAACATAAAGGGTAAAACATCTACTGATGAATTGGTATAGCTACCAACGAAATATATATCTAGAATCCGCAACAAATAAATAAAATATATAATATTTTTAGTTACACGAATGTCTTTAGTGAAGCAATCATTCATCTATGTACGTGTTTTTTTTTTCCTTTCTGTAAACAACTAATAATTTGTTTAATATTGCATACGCCCTGATATGCCAAAATAAAATATTGATTTATTTGTGTATGTGTGTGTACATTTTGTTATATGCATGATACCACTAGTGAGAAATGTCTTGAAGTAAAATTGGATTTTTAAAATCTTTTAACCACCAAAAAGGGGAATACTTGGCCAACTTTTTAAAGTTGTCAATAGTAAAACAAACCAACAAAAAAAGTTGACAAAGAAAATTGCAAAAAGCTTTTTCAAAATGTTGTACATAAAAATTCTTCTTGTTTATTTTCAAGGCTTAAGATGTCATCCTTTTGCCATATTTGCGGTATTTTTTATTTTCTTGGGTGACAAAAGAAAAAAAAAACAACCCTAAATTTTCTATATTTCACGGTTTAGAAAGAAACCACTTTTTAATGTGCAAATCGTAGAAGTATTTGTATTTAAGGGTTTTTTCCGCCTTACCGTGATTGCTGTTCATTATATGGCTTTGAAAAATTATTGACTTCAGTTTTAATTTTCATTTCATGAAATTCAATACGAAAATATGAAAGTGGTTGGTATCTAGACACATTTGAAATGGTATTATCAACTTATTGAATTTTTTTTTAAATAAAATTTGCAAATATCTTTTATTTTAATACAAAAAGAACAGAAAAGAACATTTGAGACATATTTTCTGAATTGGTTTTATTTCTATCGGCCACTAATTATTTTTTTGTGTCTTTATTAACTCCGGAAAGTAGAGTTTAAAATTTTTAGCTTTTAAATATCGATGTGGTTGGTGTCAGCGTTGCCGTTTTCGATATTTTGACCAAATTTTTTTAATTTTTTTCGCCAATGTGTAGAAGTTTCTCATGTTTCTCACTTTTGTTACTTTTTCCGCAAACGAACAGTATTCAGAACCAGTGATGGAAAAATTAAAAATTGAAATGGTACTGCCCGACAACAAAAAGAGTACTTTTTTCAACATTGTGGTACTTTTTATATTTTTATTCAAAAATAAAATTAGAAATATATTTTATAATAAAAAAAAAATAAATGAAGAAAACATGGCAGCTTGTAGGTATTTTCGGTGAAGAGAGTGGTTTTTCGTTGGCATAATTTTTTAACCAGTTCAACCCCGCATTAGCAAAACAAAACCAATACATGTACATTAAAAAAAACAAATGTGTGCAAAATATACTAATACACACAAAGCTCACAATTTTATGCCAGATTTATTAGTCTCGTGTGTTTTCGAAAGAACAAAAGTTGTGCGAACTAAAAATTATTCTGGTTTAAATTAGACCAATGTCTACTGTGGTATTTTTGTTAAGAAAAAGTACTCAAAATAGTACAAAAGTACTGAATTTTCCATCACTGTTCAGAACTGTTTAAGTGAGCAGATGTTAATTTCTCAGCAACTACAAATTTCTTATTCGCAGATTAAAAAAGGATAATAGGAATGGGAATGTAAGCTACGAAAAGTATTGATATATTTGAGGGATTGCATTAGGATAGCAATTTATTTTTAATTAATTAGTTTTTATAAAAATGATAGTACACTTATCTTCTTTACATACATACGTGACAAATTATGTTTTCGTAGTCAAATTATCGAGAGCGTCACCTAAGTTCTACGAAAGTGTCAACATCCTCCTAGCTTTCGTTACCGTAAAATTTAGTTTTGCTTCGTCATCTTTAACAATTTTGTAATAAAGCCATTATTAAGATTGAAGTACAAAAATTTGCCAAATTGAAAAAAACATTTTGGTTACTTACGAGTACTTTCTCATTTGGTTAGATTTTAAAATTATTTTGATTACAAAATTTTTTTGGTCGCGGCAACACTTTGTGGTGAGTTTGTTGTTTGTTTTTCTTTGCCGTAAAGTATGCAAACGGTTATTATGAGTAAAACCGCTTTTGTAGAGATTTGTATGTACTATGAGGTACAGTGGCATGAAATCATTGAAAAATATAATTCAAAAGCAAGTTTACAAAAAGGTTTTATCTGGTAAAGAGATAAAACGAAATGCATAAAAAACAACAACAAAACATTAGTCAATTTAAAAAAAAAACTACTTATTATTTCCGAATATATTAATGTTATACCCTTTGTGCTTTGCTGTAGTTTGGCACTAACGTTCAAAATTTGGTGTTCTGATGCATTAAAAACCACTTCAAATATAGTCAAAAGTTCTAACTTGGCATCGCTGGTGAAAAATGTGTTTTGATATCTCAGAGAGATGGGAAATACAAACGGCGAAGGAGACAATTATAATCAATAACCTGTGCTCTCGAGACCCCTTGTATAGTCGCCTTGAAAACAAACATTAAAAAATATATATCTGAGACCCCGCATAGTGGACAATGAAAAAAAATTCCGACATTTTAAAACGGATCTATAAGAGTGAATTTTTAGGATTTTTAGTAGTTTGAAACTACGTTTATGTTAATCTGAATATAAATTTAGTCGTGTTTGCAGTTTTTAAGTGATAGCTTAAACCGTGTAAAATGGCCATACTGAAGACTAAAAAATGACAGCACTATACATCAAATGGCAATGTTTTTTCCCCAACAAACACTGTATTTTATGAAAAAGAAGACGAAATTCCGCAGTTTTGAATTTTATACATGTTGTTGTGTTATTATATTGTAAGTAAGTTTGACCCACCAACGCTTAAACTTTAAAATAAATGTAGTTAATTGACATCGTAAAAACAGTTAATCCAGATTAAAGTTGTTTTAATATATGATCGGCCACCTAAAAACTCACTCTAATTGAAATTATTTTGAAAATAAGTTTTAGTCTGTTCATTTTAATAGTGAGAGTGAATACCATAGTTTTCTTTTTATCTAAATGAAATTTTTACGGAGTCGATTTAAAAAAAGTTATATACATAATTGCCGAAACTTAAGAGGGAGTTTTCCGAGAAATACTGCCTTTAAAGGATAAACTCCAAGAAATTTAAATTTGTCGATTTTTGTCAACCTTTGCTTATGAAATTCACTCCGATTTCATGAAGTTCATAAAATAATACATTTAAAGAAAGTCTTTAGTAAATGAAGACGATGTACATGAGCTCGGATGAAGGGGGCGTGTTGGGTTGTTCTATTTTAAAGTGTACGTTAAAAATTGATTCGAATATTAATCATGACTAAATCTTTCCGAAGATCGTGCAACCAACTTTTATTGCTGCAAAAC
This sequence comes from Lypha dubia, assembly GCA_947311025.1. Classification (NCBI taxonomy): domain Eukaryota; kingdom Metazoa; phylum Arthropoda; class Insecta; order Diptera; family Tachinidae; genus Lypha; species Lypha dubia. The sequence continues at coordinate 1,604,808 of OX371262.1, read as the reverse complement.
ACATATGACGACGACATACGTGACTTTTAATTTCAAGAGGTTAATTGAAATTTCACTATATGTGTCTTGTTTTGCTGTTTGATTTACCGATTATTTGCACATCTCCAGCCATAGTAAATTTTATAAAAAATCTTAATCAAGTTATATTTTTATTGATAAAAACTGTTCAATATTCTCTATCGCTAAACTTCAGTAACAATTTTGCGTAACTTCTGCATTCAAAATACTTATTTATGAAAAATTAAACAAGTTTTTGTTTATTTCTATTCATAAGAAGAGAGAGATAAGCGTGGAGTTGTGTTTTTTGTTATTCGCAGTCGTAAATAAAAACTTAATAAATTTATTGCAATCATGCATGCATGATGATGAGAGGATGATGTTGTTGAGTCTGTATGTCTGTGTGGTACCTGTACTAACGTAATTCTACTAATTGCAACATTTACCACAAATAACCACTAGTCACACACTAGACAGAAGACAGTGCAAATGATGCAGCAGCATTATGAATAAAAATGATTTGAAAAGCTTAACTAGAAGCAAACAAGTTTGAATCTTTTCTTTTTTGCCTTCTGCGCGTTAGTGGCAATATTTTTCTTTAAAGTGTAAATTTTAACCCTGTCTCAAAGATGTGTTACGATGCCATCCATATTTTTTTTTATCAGAAAAAATATAAAAAAAAGAAAAAAAGATCTTAAACCACATTCCCACCAAACAAAATTTAAAATATTTCCAGCATAAACATGATGATTATGTGTCTACAAGATTACGCACGTAAGTGACACAGATTTAAAATAAAATTAATTAAAAAATTTATGTAAATCGCTGGCCAAAATAAATTTTAAATATTCTTAATATTTTGTCAAGAAAACATTTAATCTTCATTCCCAAAAAGGTAAAAGATATAAATATTAATTTTGTTTTTTAATTTTATGTTGCATCCAAAGATTTGTGTCACTAAAAAAGCTACCTACTAATTGAGTTTGCATGCATAACTGCCATTTGTTTAGTTAACCCATAGATTAATATATGAATATGTGTATTGAGATTAGTTAACATACGACGCACCCACATGTCCATAATGACTTTATATTTATACTCTAATTAAGCTTAAAACAGAATTATGAGCTGCCCTGACACATTTATAATTATTGATTTCTTTAATGCTTAACGACGATACACTTTTCATTGTTGTCATATTGGTTTAGTTTCTATTTTAAAATGTAATAATTTTAATTGCAATCGAAGTAGAAAAAAAAGAAAACTAGAAAAAATTTTGTTTAGAAACAAAATACAGAATATCATAATCAATGAAATGGAAGTGAAGCTAATTGATCATAACATGATCATAATTGATCATAAATACGTAAATGATTATGCCGGAAGGAAGCAAACAGAAATTATACTTGAATTGGCGTTTTGAAAGTTTACGCTTCGCCTTCATTCTAGGGAGTGTTTACGTACCCACATTAGCTATTTTAAAAACACATGGCTGTAATTAATTGCATTAGGAAATCTTATGATCATACTGAAGTTATAATTGTTAACAAATTATTTAACAATTTTTATGTAAAACTTCGAAGAATAAGTAATAAATTAATTTAATTGAATTGAATACCAATTAATCATGCTCATCATTGAAAATAGTTTGTTAAGCTGTTTTGTATTGCAGCTGTCTGAATTATACTGCATTTGCAACAAAGTTGCTTAGTGTAAATACGGTATTTTGTCTCAAATCAAGCCAGCTTTATAAAAGATCATATATAAAAACTGATAATACCCTTAACTATTGTTATTTAACAACTTTTAATGTTCGAGTTTCTTTTATAGCCAACAAAATGTAAAGGTTTTGACTAAAACAAAAATTATTACAAACATTAAAACAGCTGCTCAAAGTCTTCAAACACAATATTAGGTCAAGGTTATTGGCCCTCAATTTAATTGGCCCCTAAACGTTTTAAACAAAAACCATGTTGACAGTTTTCAAGCCAAGTCATGACTGAACAACGTAAGTAGTAGATTTTATGTTAATTTGTGTAAAGAGTAAACAAAAAAATTTATAGTAAAATGTTTGTTAAACGAAATATTGCTGGTGGGACAACAACACATACAAATTGTAATCAATCAAATTCTTTACAGCAAAATAAATATAAAAAAAAGAAATGAAAAGAAAAGAAGAAACAAGAAATAAAAAAAATAAATTTTTCAAAGTCATGTAAAAGGGTGAAAGCGTTTTGTAAAATATCATGTACGACATAATTTGTTGCTGGTTCACAAGGAAGGGCTTTTCAAATTCAAAATCACAGAAAGCATTTAAATTCAATGCTGGTCAGGTAAAAATGATTAGAATTTTCGTTTGTCTAATTTCTCTTGGCAGAGTGTGTGAAAACAATTTAAAGTTTTATAATTTTACAACACCAAACACTTAACAGGGTTACTGGGTCTACTTTTATTGCTGGTGCTTTTTTTCTATTTCAATCGATTTATGTCTTATTATATTATATTTTTGCTCATTTTAAAATTTGTATACCGCAAGCAACATCAAAAGAAAGTCATTATAATAATTTTCAAATATAATTTATTAATTTTTAACTTTCTTTGTTATGCTTAAGATTTCCAAAAAAAAAAAAGAAATATTATTTAACCAGCAACCACTTTGTGGACTTTCTTTTGTTTAATATTGAAACTTTGTTGTTAATATTTATTATTTGCAAAAAAAACTTTAAGAAGAGCTTGTAGTGATTATATAACATCAATAAAATAAATATGTATAAGAAAAGCATAAAATTTCAATTTGATACAACCACTCAAGCAACAGCATGAAAGTATACAAATACTACTTTCGTTTTCATTAAGTTTAAAGTTCCACATTTCAGCCAAAGGCAAGACATACATGCACACATACGTACATACGGATAAGATAAACGATATGGTTAAAAACATTTTCAAAGACCATGAAAACAACAAAAAAATTAAATTTCAATTCATTAAGAAAACTTATAATCAAATGATGTTTGGGAGGAATAGACATTTGTTGTGCCGGGCAGGCAGGCAGACAGGCAAAGCACTTCATCAGCACCCAATTTCATTACACCAAATAATCTACACTTAGAGAAAAATCTATTTTCGAAATTTAATGACAAGCTGTCATCAGAACTGTGACATCTAGAATTTGTCATATATAACCAGCAAAATACAAACCACGGGGCGGGGTATTTGTTTTATTTATAAAAGTAATATAAAATATGAGAAAAAAAATTCAAAACCTACAGAACAGACCGAACAGACCGAACACCCAGCTGGTGACAAAATATATAAAAGCGAAGGAGAATATTCTAAATCGTATTCATATTAATGACACTCAGGTCAACATATACAAAATTACATGTGTCACATGAACAAACAAAAGTTATAAAGTTTATATTAAATAGTTGGTGTTATTACAATAACTGCTGAACCGGATTAAGTGATAGTAAAGGAGTTGACTTTGGGTGATGAATGTAGAAGCCCAATTACACGATCACCATTTGGAAAAATCCAACTAAATAATATAATAAAAAGTAAAACCAAAAGAAAGAAACAACTGAGAATATTCAAATAACCTGTTTTGTTGACACTGATGACAGATATGTTCAACATTAACATGAGTAGCTGCATTGCGGCCTAACCTGACAGAGCTCTAAATATCAAGTGAAGTTGTGTGGTCACCACCACGCCGAGCCTCTCCGAAGGCACAACAGTGTTTCTTGCTAGGAACACACAAGTGTTATAATTGAACCACTCACTCTTAGCAACAGCAAAAAATCGGCTTAACTTTGGCTATCAGAAATCCAACCATACACTACCAATGTCCGACCTTCAGTCATTTATCCAATGACCCCACTATCATCCATATCTAAGGGGACAGAGTATGCACCATGAAGGACATGGTAAAGTGCGTCAAATATACGAGAAAATACTTTTTAAACCTCCAGAAAGGATTAAATAGTCTCGCTCACGTAGCTCCAGTGTATGTTTATGGTCGATCCGTCAAACATAAACCCTTGAGATTACCTTTCTATTAACTTAAGTCTTCAGCAAAGACCTTTTTGGTGCCCTAAAACCCTTTTAATCTTATTTGCACGCCCGTTGTTCTGTTGTTTCAGAGCTTGGGTGTGACACAAAATTTTTATATGAGTAATTAGCCGAAAGTTTTGTGTGGAAAAAGTCAATTAACCTTTTTCCTATTTAGCATACCTCCAACGTGTGGTTAGTCAGCAAGATACATAGCCTCCTGGGGTTTCATTGATAACAACATGACAAACAGGCCACACAATTATGACAAATGTCATGTATTATTGTAATTTGGTTATACATGCGATCTCTGGTCATACCAAAGTAAATTTTTTATGACTTATAAAATTTTTCACAAAATCCACTCAATACAATTAAAATTTTTTTAACCTCCACTACTCTTAAATCTTTTGTTGTTTTTTAATCCAATTTTCTAATTCAATTCGTTGACTGACTGTAATCAGAAATATTGTAAAGAGAGAAAGGAAAGAAAAAAATACAACATAAAAGTTTTATATCCGTTCGTATTTTTATTGGAAATCACCAATAAAAGTTTTACGAGTACAAGTGAAATTAATTGTAGGCATTCAACGCTCGATCAGCAAGACAACATGTCAAACACAAACACCCCAGAAAAAAAATCAAATATATAAATAAATAAGTCATAAAAAACAACTTGAAGATTTTAATGAATACATTTGCGATCAATTTACGCTGGGCAAAGTTAAAATTCGGACAGACAAATGAAATGCAATTTCAGACACAACAAAAAAAAAAAAAAAACAAAAACAAACTGCAAATTAAATTGTTTAGAGTTTTTTTTTTAAAAAGAAATTGCAATGTAAGCAAATATGTAACAACAAGCATTTCATTATTTAAGTTATGGCTTTTAGTTGGAGCATTAACGCAACCAAAAAAAAAAAATGTTATACTTAAAATTAATATGAATAAATAAAAATATATAATCGTATGTGTGTACATACATATTTAAATATAATATGGTAAATAATACAATTGCGTGTTGTACTTACAAATTGAACTATTTTTCTGCACAATGAAGCAACAACAACAGCCGCTTTTCCAAACAACACCTTCAGTCACCTGCAAAAATAAGTGAATAAAGAAAAAACGAAAATATTATTATCATAAAAAGCCAAATAACTAATCTTAAATGTTATGTAAAGATATTAAATTAAAAATAAACCGGAAAAAAATTATTAAAAGTATTTTAATTATTTCGAGTACAAGAGTATATTTTACCAAACGATTTACTTTAACAAATAATTTGTTTAAAACTTGTTTTGCTGCATTTCATTTCTACAAATGTCAATCTGAAAAAGAGAAAAAGTAGGATAGGAACAACACCAACAACATCAACAACACCAACTTAACTTGAGAAAATGTCAAATGTAGATTAAACTCAAACAAGTGTTATTAAACACCCAATCTGATATATCTGGTAGCCAACCGTAGAGCAAAATACTCCGAATTGTAGTGCCCCGAATTAATTATTATTAGAGACGAAAAAAATAATCGGTCTAAATTCCAACTGAAATCTTCTAGTATATTTGTCTCTTTTTAAGTTGAAATTACCAGCCAGGCGTTCCCACCCATTTAAAGCATCTTGTTGCTGCCAGTCATTTCTTTTTGTCCATCATGTAAATGGAAAATCATGCTATAATATCATGTTGTTGTTGTTGTTGCTGCTTGTCTCTCTTGATATCAACTAAGTAAAAATACTTTTAATATGTTTTATTTTTCTTTCTTTTTTTTTTATCCCAAAGTTGATACAATAATTATATCATGGCTCTTTTTGTGTAAGCAACTATGTAATCTGTCTGGAAAGCTAAAAAAAAAATGTGTTTGTAGCGCTCAAATCATAAAATTTTACAACATCTAAATATTTTTGATATTTGCATAAAATATAGAGTTTTTACACTAAGATTGTTTTAACATTTTTGTGAAGAATTAAAAAAACAGCTACAACAATCACAACACCACAACACCAGCACGTCTATTAGATAATTATACAGTAGTAATGTTGTGTTACATTAGTTGGAATTACTCCCTTAATTAGGCAACTGGTATTTATTGCGATTAAGTAAACGTGGCAGTAACACTAAATATTTGTGGAATAAATTCCCACAATTAAAAAGAAAAACTCCTTGACGAGAATACCGGGGAGGGGTAAAAGAATTTTCCGATTTGGCCTAATTTTTCACAGAATAGAATGAAAAAAAATTTTTACACATTTAATTAAGCAGGATAAAAAATAGCGGATAAAAGCGCAAATGGTACATTTAAAAAATGCATGTGGTAAAATCACATATGATTCATTAATATTTATCGACGTGGCTTACTTTCTTCTTATTTTATTGTTGCCACATTTTGATTTTAAACCCGTCTTGCCAGATAATTTTTATTAAACAAAATGGGTTTAACGCGCTTAATCCTTTAATGCCTACAACGATCTAAGCTATTTAATTAAACGGCAAGTAACTTAATACAATTAAGTCAATTTTAATAAAATTAATATAAACATTTTTGTAACTGGTATAGAATTGTTTAAGATAGTTGCATTTTTTCATCCTTATTCCGTAACAATTCGTTAAGGCAATATTAAAAATTAGTCACATTCATGATCGTTTACACAACAATTGAGCAACTTTTAACATCCTCTTGTTGTTTTCCAGTTGATAGAGAATTGTTAGAGGCTGTCACGTGAAGTATATTGTTGTCCAGAAGGAGTTACGAAATAATGAATATTATTTTTTTTTTAATGAAGGGTGTTCCAACAAGATTCTTTGAGGAGCTTTCTTAAAATTTCGAAGAATTTGCAGTCGAGAAAGTTCACCTAATGATTCAACCATCAAAGAGTGGTGAACAAATTTTTAAAAACTGTGTTGGTTATGGATATTAAGACGAATGTTAACGTACACCCGTCAGTCTCCAGAAACAACTCCTTAAGCTCAAATCCAATATCCAATCGTTGAGATACAGCCACATCTCTGCGAAAAATGCATGGACAATTTCATGAAAAAAATAATGGCCTGTCATCAGAGCCGTACTTAATAAATAGTGGCTTCTACCGAAAGCAACGTTTGTTCTATTCAGCCAGTGCTGTTGAAAAATCTACAAAAGGGATGTATAAATATTAAATTTTTCTAATCTTGTGATTGGTGTTGAAATTATCGTATTAAAAGTTACCGAATGGGAATTAATACTTAAAATATGAAAAATTAAAATTGTATTGTACCATTAAAAATCTTATTCAGACCCTACCAATACGATGATGCTCTAATTCAAACCTCCAGAACTCTAAAATAGTGTATTCATTGCAATAATTTGAATTTAATTAAAAATAAAGCGATCAAATTGCTTTTGTTTGTCGCAAACAGCAGCTGCAGCTTCAGCTTCATCTTAATAAACTGAACGAATAGACAATTGCTTTCATTTCCAACTTTCCTAATCTGCAACTTGATTTATTTGTACCAATTCTTTATCATATCATAAATAAATAAATTTTTATGTATACGAGTACAACTACCATCATTATATATTCATATTTTGATTAATTTCCAAAAGTCAAGAAATCTATTCATAAAATATTATAAACAAACAAAAATGCAATATTGCATGATAACTTTACTTTTAATTTTCAAAAATTTTCGTTGACTTCCTAGAAAAAGAAACAAACAAATGAACAAAAAAACAGAGTAGCGAATTTTAAAATATCACATCCATCACAATTTTTTTTATTTTATTTTCTTATTTATTTTTTCCACAAGTTTTCTTTGTTCACAGCAAAAAAAAAAACACAATAAAATTATAACAAAAGCAACATAAACCTGGTGACTTATTTTTCATTTTATGTTTTTTTTTTTTTAATTTTTTATTTTTTAGTCTGTCCGAACGCAAGTCTGTCCGTCTATTTGTCTGCAATATTTTTTTGTTTTTTTTTTATACAAAAATAGTTAAGTTTGTGCTTATTTTGATTTGTTTCTTTAACAAATTGTTAACTTGTTTTTATTATATTTTTGCATTTTATTTTCCATTGTTACAACAAATAATGAATGGATGAAATACAAAAACAATAATATTTGCGGCGGTAAAATCTTCGCACTCGAAATGCCAATTGTGAAAAGCATTGTGTGGTAATTTGGTTGAATTTTTTGTTTGAATACTTTTCTACTAGACCAAACTAGTATTCCGGTATTATAGACATATATTATTGGGAAATAAATCAGAGATGGATAATTTGTATATAAAGAATATTTTAAGAATTTACATAAGTATATAAGAAAAGTTTCTTATCAAGGACGCTGAAAGAGTGCAAGCGAAATGGCAATAGAAATTACAACAGCAACAGGGCATGTTCGGAAATGCATCACTGCGCCGCATCTGATGCGTTGTACGTTCTGAAAATCAACGGCTGGTAACACTGCATATGCTGTTTTGTATCAGCTGAGCAAACTAATCACACATCCACATCAAATGCAGCGCAGTGATGCATTTCCGAACAGGCCCAATATAAAAACATAGAGTATTTATTTCATTGCAATCTACCCTGCATTTGTAAAAGCAGTACTGCGCTCCATTAGAAAAGTTAATTTCTTTTTGCGATGCCAGTACAAGTTCAATTCGGTAATTTTATCTTGGTGTTTATTATTTGTAAACGAGAGTTTAAAGATTGATTTATTGTCCTTTGATGGTCATGTGCTCCTGCTGATACATTTGAAAACATTTAAATGCTCTACTGCAGCGTCGTACTGCATTTTTGATGATTTGATAGAAACACCAATAGAGAAATGCAGGCATATAGACAGACTTAATAAACCAATTAAAAAACACATTGTATTTATTTTTTTTTTTGTCATACAAACATTTTCTGAAATTTTTGTATAGATGATCACTACACTACCCATCTCTGCTTTCTTTTTGTTGAAGCAAAATATTTAATATTATTGTTTTAGTTTTTAATGCCGGCAGTTAGATTTCGTACTTACTAGTACTAGTAAATAGTTACAAGTATAAAAATGTTAATTTGTTTGGAGTTTTGTTTGTTAATAAATTGCTAAAAAAAAATTAACTTTATTGTTTTGTCCTTTAAGAAAAGTGTCTGCCAATTTAGTATTCAATAAATTTTCGCAATAAGTAACAGAGAGACAGGCAACCAGTATTTGAGAATGTTTTAAAATTTCCAATTAAAATTGAAAAACAGTAATTTGCAGAATAAGAAAATAAAATCAAATTTTCTAAGTTTAATGCAAAAAAATTTAACAAGAAGCTTTTAAAAACTTTGGTTTAAAAAATTCAGTTGCTTATAGAAACTGAATACTATGAGCATTATTTAATGGCCACTTCATAACTCATGCTGGTACATTTTCGCACAATAAATATTCTATTGTTGTGAAATATAAAAAAATTTAATATGTACCTGATGACTCTATTAAACTTTCAATTTCTGCTTAAAAAACTTTTGCTCAAATAAAGCACATTAAGAAATAATACTAATAATAAAAGCAAACTGATCAAAACAATTAAATGAAAGTGAAATTACGAATAATAAACAATTCAAAACATATTTAAAATAAACGCCCTAAACATACTCCCATGAATTGTTAAAATTTGGAAAGAAAAGTGACTAAAATACAACATTTCCTCCCTCTTTTCCTTATAATCAATAAATATGTACATATAAATGTGAATATTCGTATGATTGTCACTTTGTGTGTTTGAAAGCTATGGACTTTTTGCTGAAACTTTCACAGTATAGTTGCAATGTTCAGGAAGGAACAATATGGTAGTTTTTGTTAATATCTTAAGTGGGCGTGGCACTTTCCATGCTGAGAAACTTTTACATGAGGATATTTTTAGAATTAATGCAACTAAATAATTGAAATTTTGTGTGTGTGGCCCATTGTATATTGGTTTTCAAGAAAAATTATTGAAAGATGGGCAAGTGGGAGTGGCAGCGCTGCTACATAAATTTTTTAATATATCTTAGGATCTATTAAAGTAAAATATCTGATATTTTATAAGAATTATTCCATAGAAAATAATAATAATTAGACAAAATTGAGTGGGCGTGGCACTTCCGTTATAAAGAAACTATTTATTTGATGATATTATGGAACTAATGCAGCAAAAACCTGAAATTTCGTACGCTTTTCCCTTCATATATTGGCCGTGAAGAAAAAGTACTAAATATTGGCCAAGTGGGCGTGGCACCACCCACATAATAACTTTGATATATTTTTGGAACTAATAAAGAAAATTGCCTAAGATTTTTTAGGAGTTAAATCCGCTGATTTTTTGCAACATTCTAAAATAAATAGACAGAATAATATGAGTGGGCGTGGCAACTTCTACATATAATGAAAAATAATAATAGAATATTTTTATTATAAGTTATATATGAAAATGTTTTTCAATGGTATTTAGTGATTACGTTTATTTTGGGCAAATGTACCAATGTGCAAAAAGAACGCATTGGACATATGGGTGTGGCACCATGTGTACTTTATCATGATTGCATATTTTTATTATTATCACAATAATTTAATTTTAAATACAACAAAATATAAAAAAATATTAATCTATAATATTATCAAAAAATATTAAGTTAATTTTCAAAGATTTACTCTTCTTTCTATCATCACAAACAGTTTATGGTTTAGCGAAGCACGCCGGATCTTAGCTATCAAGCTTGTAAAAAAGAAATTAATAATGACAAAAAAAAAACAATAAAAATAATAATAAACAAATCGTAAAAATAAGTAAAACAAAAAGTGAAAAGTCTATAATCAAAATCACAATCGTAAGTATGAAATGATCATTATTAAATATGTGCCTGCCTATTAGACATTTAGTGTTCATCCGGCAAAACCCTTAATTTAAAATTCTGCTCAGCAAAATTGGTTTCACCACACTGTATTACGCACACACACACATATATATAAATCAGAAAAATTATAGAAAAGAAAATACACAAAACGCCCAAGAAATGCGTTGAAAATTTTTATATTTTTTAATGATGACGTTCAGCACAAGCACACTCTCACTCACTCCTTTTACTCGCATAGTCAACAACATGAATTTCTATACAGAAACAGAAAGAAAGTTTAGTTTATAAATTGGAATATTTTCTTTATACTGAATATAGTTTTACAATTTACAAGTTGAATGACATTAAAATAATAAACAAAAGATGATTAATGATTTTTATACCCCTCAACGCAGAAGAAGCTGGATTTTAGAATTTTAAAATTTTCAATCTATATATATAAAACCGAATTTTTTTACCTACGTCGATGATGTAAGTGGGTGGGACCACGCCCCTTTTTAGGAACACCAAACCCTTGGACCGATTTTCCTGAAATTTTCACAGCATGTTACTGTGACTCTGGAAGAAATAATAGGCTATATGAAGTTTTTATTGGACAAAGGGGCGTGGCACCGCCCATATAACCCAAAAATTTAAATCGCCATATTTTGGGCATTTTTTGACCTACGTCGATGATATTTGGTACATATGATATTAGCGTAATTTGGAATACGTACCAGGAGAAAAGTGGGTGGGACCACGCCCCCTTTTTAGGAATATTTAAAATCGTAATATAGTCTTAACTACTGGACCGATCGTCATTAAATTTTCACAATAGGATATATAAATAATTTTAATTTAATTTTATGACGAGGGGGTAGCGAAATACACCGGGATCAGCTAGTAATACATAAAAAGAAGTGTTTTGTGTAATCCAAAATTTAGTGAAAAATTTCCAAGGTTTAAAAATTGAAAATACTTAAAAAAAATTAAAAAATTCGATAATTCAAAAAACTCTTTTTTTAAGTTCGAAATTTATACTGAACCGATAACAAAATTCTAAATTTATTTACTGAATGCATTTTACGCATCAACAATGTAAATGTTTCACGAATTAATTAATGATTGTGAGAAAAACGTTATGGTTGTTTTAAATTTGTGGCAATCTTAATTAGTTTATAGCAAACAAATTCAAGTAAATGACTAAACCTGATACATATACATATTACATTTTTTTAAATATATTTATTCAACATGGTTATATTTAACAATATAATACATATTGTTATCATGTTGTTCTTAGTTTATGGTTGCCTCAATCATGTCCCTTTTGTTCTTTGTTTGTATGATTATATTTTCGAAAGAAATTAGTTTTGAGATCAAAGTGATAACACTATTGGCCAGAAATATATTAAGACATGAGACCAGAGTATTACGGATGATATCAAGGGGAAATTTTAAACAAGAAAGTGATTTTTCTTTTGCAACTAAAAAACTGTTCAATAAAATTTCAATTAATATTCAAAGCAAACACATAATTGTCTTCATTTTTTTTAAATTTAAGAGTCATCTTGTGTGTCTTCTCTCATTTTTCAAATAATCTTGTGTTTTTTTTCGTCCATTATCGACGACACTGAGAAACTTGCATTAATAACCAAACATTATCATGATGAGCATGTTAATAATGACGACGATAAAAGTTGTGGAACTAAATATAATCATTGGAATGCTTAACATGTAATTGTCTACAACCAGCAGATAGTATTTCTTTTGCAGAAAAAGGCTTTCTTTCTTTCTACTACGAAATGTACTTAAATAGCTGGCAAGTGAATCTATTAGTGTGACACTTAAAGTGTTGTGATACATGTTGAGTACTTGGCGAGATAACTGAGAGAATTAAATCATTAAATTTATCACAAAACTAAAACATTATCAATATGAATTAATTAAAACATTTTATTTTCAAACACAGCTAAATTTTTTCAGTTTTGACTTCCGATCTGTCTTGAGCTGATTTCCAAAAATAGTGTTAGTTGTTTGGTATGAAATTATTACCAAGTAAAAAAAAATTTAATAGATCGCATATTCTCTCTTGGTTTGAAGGACCATTTTTTCAATTTGTATTTAAATATTTTAATTATGGCGTTTCAGATTATTCTCTCTTGGTTTGAAGGACCATTTCTACCGCCAACCCACAAAAAGAATTAGTTCTTTTAAATACTCTGTATTAAACTATTTTCTTAAAATGTTTACAAAGTATTCATTTGATTATTTGTAGACATAAAAACACTTCTGCCATTTTATTTTGTTTCTTCTATTTTATTTCTTTTTGGGACCACGACTTTTTATTGGCTCTTTTAGTCTTTGTAGGCATATTTAAACACATTTAATGTTGATGTATGGCACCTCCAAAGATTGCTTTAAGAAAATCTAGATTGTTTTCTTAATTCCTTATGCGTACATCTTGACAAGCCATTAAGTGACAAATACTACTGCTTTTGTTTTAAAGTAAAAAACAGCAAATAATTGTTGTAAGAAAACGTTTTTGTTGCTTATTTTCTTTCTTAAGAGACAAAAGTGAAATTTATTTTTATAATGTTAAACAAAATTTTTATTAACTCCATAAATATTATAAAAAATTATTTTAAATATATTTTATGCAAACATTTCTTAAAACTTTTAATTGCTTTGACAATTTTTCATATCATTTAAAAAAAATTTATTTATGATTAAATTTATTATATTTTTATTGCAGCTCCATCCATTCTATTAAGGTGTTTCCCGGGCGGTTTTAGTTAAAAAAAAAACAACAACAACATTTAAATTAGCAGGTGTGTATGAATTGCGTGGCCTGTCTCGTGATATTTTTTTCGTATAATATTTCATTTGCTCCACCAAAATTTAATGATTAATGATGGAGGATGTTCAAAAGCATTTAATTAAAATTTCAAAACAGGATTTTTTTTATTTATTTATTTCTTTGTTTGTTTGCTAACTAGTCGCCGAAATTGCTTTTTAATACAATGGTATAAAATTCAAAATAAAGATTTTTATCTGATATCGGATGGAGCGTTATTTTCAATTTTTTTTTTTATTTTTTTTTTAATTGTAGAGAAATAAATAAAATTGTGGAGGACTTGATGGTTTTAAATTAAAAATTAAGAAAACGAACAAGGAACGAACCTATTAAAAACGAACGTTTAGGCACAAAGTATTTTGCGTAATGAAATCAGCTGATTATTATTTGAAAAACGCATACACAAATATAAAATATATTTCTACTTTTGCTTCCAATAACCAATATTTTTTTTGTTAATTAATGTCGATGGTTTAACCAATTACTTTTATATGAAATATTGTCGTTTTACTAAATGCTATTAGCTAATTAAAAACTGTTAGTTTGAATTTTGTGACATGCAAATTGCTTTTTTTCAGTGAGAAAGTTGAACATAAAATGCAAATTGTTAGTCTAAGGCGGCATTGAAATAGAAATCTATAAATTTCAAATTTATTTTCCGTCTTTCTCACTGACAAAAGAGAATTGTTTGGAACAATATTGCGTAGTGTAAATTCTGTATAATACGGCATTTACATGCAACAAAGTTGTGTGGTGTAAATGCAGTCTAAGTAATGAAAAGTCAGTCTGTTTATGAAATTAATGGCGGCTTAGTACGGATGTTTTACTAAATTAAAATAAAAAGCCCACAACATACATATATTTTTTTATCTATTGCAGTAGTCAAAGTCGATACGAGATCAGTAATATGGACTATTGACAAGTCGTGAGCGAAATATTATCAAAATACCTTCTATGTTCGAGCAAATTTGTTAATTTAATAACTTCAAAATATTATTTTTAATAATTTCACTTGTGCCGATTACATCTTACAATTAAATGATTCATTCAATTTCTGTGATAATACTTTTTTCTTATTACTCACTTTATTCAAACTTTCAGCACGTTAATAATGAAAGTTTTGTAACTTTATGGTTATATTTTAAATATTTATAACGCATTCTTTGGGTTTTTTTCTATTCCTAAGTAAACTAAAACTGTTAAGAAGAGAGGGAGGGAAGCACAACCAGAAATGAGAATAAGTCAAAAAATTTAAATATGGGTTGCATTAGAAATCGTGATGATTAACAGCCAGTATGAAAAGCATCAGTAGAGCTTTTTGATGGCGTTCCTACAAAAATTTCTTATTTATCGTTTCTTGTGGAATTTGTTTGTTTCGTCTGTCTAGTTCAACAATTATGGAAGTATTTCATAGAAATAATGAACTGAATGGTCGGTCATAAAATGGTTTTGTTTTTTTTATTGTACAAAAATTGATTAAAGGGAAAAAATGTTTACATACAAATATTGCCTGCCACATGCGTTTGATGAATACTAATAAAAAAAAAAAACAAGGGAATATGGTTTAATAAAAAGTCATGATTAAAATTCAGTTTTATTTTATCTTAATAAAAAAATAAATGTTATGGTGAGTGATGATGACGAGGTGTTGTAGTTGGGATGATAGATTTTAATATCTTTTTTTTTTTTGGGTTACACCTCAAATGCAATGAAAGTGTCGATGTTCAAAACTTAATAAAAATTTGAGATAAAAATTTTGGGTTTGGAAAAAAATTTGTTTAAATAAAGTCAGCAATAAATTTCTATTAAAACAAACCTTATATTTAATTTAAAAATAATTAAATATGGAAGTATGCACATCTTAAAACAGATTAACGCGCCTTCTCATCTTTTTGAATTTAGTTCAACATTTTTCTAAAGTTATTTTTTCCTCCATTTCTACTTAAAGTACGTGCTTTAAGCTTGGAATTTTTTCAAACATTAAATTATTACACATTTGTACTTCTTGTGAAATTTTAAATTACAAACAAAAAATTATATTGAATTTAGCTTAGTTGGAAAAGACATTTTTTTTTTCATTAGAAAACAAAATCCCGCATTTAAAAAAATCATTTATAATTAAAACTAGCAAAGTTACAACAATAAATTATGAATTAAATATTACATTCACTTGTGTTTTTTTCTTTTCTTTTCGTTATAAAGACCCCCTGATGCTAATTAGCAGCTTGCTTAATGCTTTAGCACCATGAACCATCTTGCTTGTTTTTAATAAACAAAAAAAAAGAGCAGTAATTTAAGTACTAAAATCTGATTGTTAACAACAACAAATAGAGTAATGAACAGATTTTTTCCATGCCAGCCAGCATATCTTACAGAAACTCATGTGTTTCAACAGTAACAACAAGTTCAAATTCCATAGGAAATGTAACAAATCTCATGGTGTTTAAATGGTTTAAATGGGCACAAACAAAACAAGAAACTTTCGCTGGTAATATGATGGTCTTTTACCAGATAATTTTCAGGGTTAAAATATTGTAAAAAGCAAAGTCCTCTTTTTAGAGTTGAGATATTTAGAAAATTTTAAAGAAACTGAAAGTCAAATTACTTTCAGTATTTTTATTTATTTTCTACACGAAATGCTGAACAAATTTTAAAAATAAACACAAAAACAGTTTAGTACAGGGTGTCCAGGTGAGGTAGGGGGGGTTTATTTCTGCAGTTACATTTCATAGGTGCGGCGTTGAGTTGCGAGGTGCGGACGATTACGTGCGCTAGCGCTTGGAGATTCAGTAGCAATGGAGATGTACGCGGGACCGCATCGCGCTTTTTGCGTGCGCGCGTATTACCGAAACGGTGACTCTATTGATACTGCTCAGAGGTTATATCGTGGAGAATATCACACTCGTAATGCTACAAGTGGATTCACATGTTTGAAAATACTGGTGCCACTATCCAGATACCAAGTTCAAGTCGTTCGAGAGCTGTTAGAGACGAAAAAACATTGAAGAAGTGTGAGGGTCAGTTCGTCAAAATCTGTCACTTTCAGTACGAAAACGAGCACACCAATTAAACATTAAAAAATCGTCGCTACATGTGATTTTGAAGAAGGACTTAAATCTCAGAGCATACAAAGGACATGGTTTCAGCCAACCAATCACTTCAGGCCGTACATGAATTGTTCCCAAATAAGGTGATTTCTCGCACCACCAATACGTCCTGATTTAGGCTCTCTTGATTATTTTTTGTTGGGCTACCTCAACGGCAAGGTACACGAAGATAAACCAAACCATTTGGCACAACGGAAACATAACATCACCCGCGAAATGGCAGCAATCTAAAGAGCAACTTGTTCAAGCGGAATGAGAAATTTTCGTTCAAGATTGAAAGAGTGTTTGCAGCGTGATGGTCGACATCTCGACAACATAATTTTTAAGAAATGATTTTCCATTTTGTGTAGTTTTATCATAAATTAAAAAAAAAAATCATTTATTTGTAATTAATATTTTTGTTTAATTATAATATCCCCCTACCTCGCCTGGAAACCCTGTATAAATTTTTTTTCTAATTAATTTTTAAAAATTAAAAATTTAAATACAGAAGTGCAAACGTTAACTAAAAAATTACACTACACGATAAAAATTTAAAACATTAATAACGATTTATTCTGGTAGATGTTGTAAGATAGAAAATATGTACATGCATCAAAAGTTTCCATCCTTGAATCCCCATTTTGTACGAAGAATCTTGTGATTATTAGATTTTAGGTATAACGTATATTTTCAGAATTTTTATGTAAAACACAATGAGGCAAATTTTTGTGGAACATTTAAGCCTTCTAACTCATTGATTTCTCCATTTACGAAAAAAAAATGTTGTAGTGGAGTTCTACTATGAATTTTTTAATTGAATCTCCAAATTTAAGCACTAATGAATAAGCAATTAGCCTTAAAAATCATTTTAAGTTGTCACTTATTTCTGAAAGTCAAGTTGAATTTTGCACTTTGATGGATTTGTAGTCACATTGTGAAATTTCATCGACAAATATTTTTTTTAGAACATTTCATTGCCATTGAAGGTAAGAGTTTTGCTCCATGTTTTAAGAAAGGCACAAAAATACCGTGAAGAGCTACAGATTAGAAATGACCCACAAAAATGTTCCCTATAGTGTTTTGAATAAATGTCCTTTTTCACCTAAATTGTAAAGCAAGGACAAGATTTGTTAACCCTCGAACACTCTAACAGTGGGCGAAAGGTGGGGCCTTTAGTCGTTCTAAAGGGAATGTCAGAATTAAGTGATGCACATACTGTTTCAGTTGTTCCCTTTAAATAGAATTACACGTTATAACCTTGAAATTTAAAAAATCACACAACTAATTTTGATATCCACTGTTATTTATTTTTATGATTTTATTGTTGTATTGTTTTTATGACCTTAGAGTACATAGTTCATTGTTGTAAGTTGATTGCAATTTTGATTGATATATTCGTTCTCAAGTATTTTGTTTATGAAAAGATCATTTTATTCACTGTTTTCCACAAAGCAACATTTACAAATAAAATATAGAAATAAATAAAATCTATACCGTCAAGGCTAGAATATTGCCAAGACAATTTGAATCGTTCAATTCTTTTTATTTAAATAAAAATATAAAACTACAAATATAAATCTTGGCATAGACAGCAAATGCGTAGCAAAAGAATAAGTTGAAGAAAAAGAGTAACAATGATTTGAATTAAAATGTTTGTGGCTTAAGTCTTTTGTTTTAAAGTTCATATGATTCGCTTTCAATGACGGTTTCGTAACAAAAGAAACATACAAAACATTAGTATAGACAAATTGCCTTTGATGTTTGACGTTTAGGATGATTTTTATTGTTATTCAATTAATTTGTTGAAGATCTAGATTATTATTGAAAATTAAAATTTTATATAGTAATTTTTCTAAATATTCTAGTTTATTTTATCCATATACCAGCTTCCTCGTTTTAATGCATAAAAGCTAATGGCATCAAAAGAGATACAATAGTATCAATGAAATCTACACCGACTATCTCATTTTATTAAGACAAAATTTTATATATCGGAAATAATACGTTATAATGCGTTAAATAACTAACTATTTAAATTTAGAAAGGACGTAAATAACACTTTTCCTGAAATTAGGTTTTTGCCATATTCTGATCAGAAAAAAAACATATTTTCTATTACCTAAGTTTCAGATTTAGTCAAGGTTTTTTTTTATCTCCTACACATTTTTCAAAATGTTAATCAAGTCCTTTCTAAATCACACTAACAATGTGTGTACTCATAAACAAAACATATAAATTCATGCTAAATAGTGTACGGTAAAAAGTAAGGACAGCTTTTGTAGCAAAGAATCAAGTTATTTTTAGGTTAATTGTCTACGAAGGATTTTTGTGATGAATTTTATGCACACATTACACAACCAATTTTAACAAAACTAATAAAAAAATTTGTAAATAATTATTCACAGAAGTGAACGTGGTACTGTGTGTTTATATGGGTTCATTATTTTGGGAGATATAAGCTAAGAAAATTATATTCTTTGCTTGAATGTGGGAGAATTGTCAGAATGTTAAAGAAACGAAATCGGACAGAGCTCACTCAGCAAATAAATTTAGCTCATAGAAAGATTTGTTTGGATTTGCATTAAACCGTTCTGCTTTATTTTTAATAAATGCTAATTCTTCCAAATACACCATTAAATAATTGAATTTGATGTTATTTTTTAAGAGAAATTTTTATGAGCATTAAAAAAAATTTATTTACATCTAGAATACAGTCAATTGTGTCGTCCGTTAGTTATACTAGTTTAGCATTATTATAAACCGCGCAATATCTTGAAGGCTTGATGTCAGGCAAAAACCAAGAAATTTAACTATCTCAAGTAATTATAGAGCTGCCACTGCCTAACTTTGTGACTTGGTATTTTAAATGGGAAAAATTACTGCAGCAGCTTAAAAGAGAGGTGTATAACAGTTGATTCATGTAGAACTTTAAAATTCCCATCCATATTCCCAATACATTGAAAATATTTAGGAGTGAGTTGGAGAAAAACTATACGACTGCAAAAATCAATGTGATACAAAGAAGTCTTTAAAGGGAACAAAAAAAATTTAATGAAGACGATATGACTAAATGATATAGAATCGCTTTATCGCTCAATAAGTAACAACATTTTTTAAGTATTTTTTTTATTTTATTTTTCTAAATTTTTTTTGAAATTTAATTTAAGAACGATTTCATGTAAAATTGGTTTTTCCTTATTCAAGTTTTATATATATAAAACAAATACCTAAATGATTCCCCGCTTAAATGAGTCAAATTATATAAAATTTATTATTATCACTTAAGCAGGGACTACTGTATTAATAACATGCCAAAGTTTCAAAGACTTTAAGTAATTTAGCGAGCGTTGAAAAATGCTAATAAAATGGCATTTGGCTAATATTCTTATAGTCCAATTGTTTTTTTTTTCTAATTAACAAGAATTTTCTTGTATTTAATGTTTTTATTATGCATCAGCATTAAAAAATGTTTACCCTTTTCTGTTTATCAGCATTCATTAAGCCATAACTATTAAAATATAACTTCTATTAAATCTACATACATACATACATACATACTGACATATAATATTTGCTTTGTTATTATTTTAATTAGAATTTTAACTATTTTATGTGGCCATTACAAAGCATTAATTTGTGTGCAAGCCGCTTTGGCGCTGTTAACTAATAAAGGAAAACCCTTTTTTATAGCCCGCCATTTTTATAATGATTTTAAAATCCTTTTTAAAAGAAATCAAATATCTAAGCTATTTATATTATATTATTTATTTATTTTTTTCATCTTAAATTAATGTTTAAACTTAATTGCAAACATAACCATGACTTTTATATTACTTTAAGCAAAGGATTATTTTAAAGTTAGTTGAAATTTTTATTTGCCAATTCACAAATTAAAAGGAAAGAAAAACTTTTAGAAACAAACCGCCTGAGTGTTGAATAAAAAAATATATGTATGTATACCTTTTTTAAATTTATTTTCATATAAACTTTTGAGAATTTATTACTCTATTAAGTCAGCAGTAATTGTATGGATACGACAATGAGCAAATAAATAAATCAACCATTATTTAGCAGGCAACAGAAATTGAATGTCGTTGAATTGAAAGAATTGCTATAAAAAATGTTTAGTAATCTTAAAGAAATCTTAAACTCTTATACATATTTGTATAAGAACTTTTCAAAGTTGTGCTGCTTACAAGTGTTAATTCTTACAAATGAAAGTCCAACAGGCCAAAGTCTTACTTAATTTTAAACACTTGACATTCCTCCACATTCGTATTTAATTTAAAAGCATAAGTCTCTAATATAAATGTGATAGTTTAAACTAATTTATTTAAAATCAACACTCAAACACTTCAAAAAAAAAAAAGTATTAAAAACATTAACAGGTGGCACCCCTCTTAAGCATGTTTGTATCTTAAGTCTTTTGTTTTAATTCAAGTTAAGCAATTTCATGGTTTTCTATGCCAAAATCTTGTTGAAGTCTTAAAATATTTCTTAACAAAATTATTTTAATAATAAAATTATGTATTTAAAATAAAAATTATATTAAACAAACCTGGCAATTTTTTAAACAGTACAAAGCAAATAAATAATGCAGATACTGGTCAAGATTTCTTTTGGTGTAATAAAAAGAATTATGTTTGTTTCTGTTGGCTTCTCTATTACACATAATAAACTATTTTTTAAATTATTTCGAGTTTGACTAAATTGTTGATAAAACAAAAAAAAAAAAAAAAAATCAATAGTCAAACACTTTAAAATGACCTCAGATTAAATCAAAACACTTGATTACCTCCCACGCAATTTTTTTTGTGGTAGTTTCAATATCAAACAGTTAAATTATTAAAAATGTATATTAAGTAGTTTTAAGTTAAGCAGGCGCAAAATGGAAGCAAAACAAACATAAAATATTGTGGACAAATTTTATTTTTAAAATTGAAAAATAACTTTTATTTGATATTTAAAAAAAAATACTTGTATTAAAAATTTACTTCTCTAAAAGGTAAACTTAAATATTTTTTAAATTTATTTCTTCACAAAAAGTACTTGAAGGAGGGGATTATTCTTAAAAAGGTAAACTTTTTTAAAAAGTGTTTTTTAAGGTAGATTTTCTTAACACTTTTCTTCTTGCAAGGTATTTTTCTCAGAGTTTCTTCAAAATAAATAAAAAATATCAAAACGAAAATATAATCAATGCAGCAAACTTAAAAATACAAAACCCGCAAATTGATAATCTTCTCATATTTTTTTACTGAAAAATATGCAAACAGAGAAAGGAATATGAAGATAAATATGCCGATCGACCTCAAGCAGTGTGGCAAGACTAGCGGCATCTGGGAAGTGGAGATCAAAGACCTATGGCCATGCCAGAATCCTAGCTAAGTTACCACCGATACTGAGGAAACCCACAGATTACATGGCACCTCATCTGTTTCTAAAGTCACACACTACTTTTTCTACTTTAGTTAGCCAGTACAAAGACGCGTTATCCAGACTAGGTAGTCAGACTGACGTTACCCTCATCTGGGTTCCCGCACATATCAACTTCCAGGGCAAAGAACATTCGGATGAGCTGGCCAGGGCTGGATCTGCCATGGACGTATCCACTGCTGATTCGGTAGCCATGCCATGCCGTTTGGCAATATTAGAAATCGCATTCTCAAATATTACCGGCAGAAAGCTGAAGATAGGTGGCGCAGGTTGAGCACGTGTAAGGTGGCTAAGAAAATGTGGCCTTGCTACAACGATAAGCGCACAGCACAACTAATTAACAGAAACCGCAGGGACATGTCGAGGCTCGTCGCAGTATTGACGGGACACTGGGTGATCGCGATAGGGATTTCCTATAATGCGAGGAAGGGATCAGCAGATATAATACTAATTGTATTACTTCGCCGAAGATTCTGTCAATCGACGAATAGGGCCGCTTGGATCAGTAATAATCGCTGTCGGACCAGTTTTTTTAATGACCACCGATATGCCTTTATCAATTTAAACGGTCCAAAAACAATTATAATGATTCGCCCTGACCAGCCAACACCACTCCATTTTATATGTTTTCAATTCCCAAGTAAAGTTTTTGTTGTTTTTGCAACACCAGTATCGTTTCTCTCAGGGATTTTGTAAGCCATGGAAAAACTAAGATAGATTAATGCTTGGAACGTACCAAATATTGTAGGAATTTATTCCTATATATTTAATCCAAGAAGAAATTCCGAAGAAAATATCCGGTTCTATTGTTTACGTAGTCCTGCAATCATATTTGGAAAGCTAAAACAAAAGTTTGATAAAAATTTGAGATGTTGAGAAACATCTTAGCTATTTTTTGGTTGCTTTAAAGTGAAATAAGTGCAATAGAATTACAAATTTTATTGCATTTTTATCCTAATTGCATTTGCATTAGGTGGAATGCAACTAAAGAACCCCTAGAGTGATGTTTTAGCTCAAGATATTGTTAAGGAGCAATAGTCAGCATTTCCTGTAGAGCTTTTATGTAAGAGAATTATTTCTTATAAATATTTTTATCAGAACTAATTTTTTCTTACAAAAACTCTTATACCCAATCTTATATCCAGCTTTTATATAAAAACCAACAAATAATAAAAAAAAAGTCTTCAGATATATTGCAATTTATTTGGAAGCACCCGACTGCCTTTTTTTTTTGGTAAAACTTCATTTATTTTTGGTAATGAAGAATTTCCAATAAAATTAATTCTGTTTTTCTTGTATTTTTTTTTAACAAATTATTTAATTGATTTCGCATTTTATAACCAGCGATTGTTTTCATTTAATTTTTGGGCATTTTTAATAGGAAATTTATTCGAAATTTTTTAAATTGTTTAAAAAGAAGAAACAATTCGCTTTATTTAGCATAAAACACAATCATAAACCGTAAAATTACGTTTTGAAAACAATAAACAATTATTTTCAAACAACAACATTATTAACAGTATAAAGCGAAATTATAGAGATACTACACCTACAAATCTCTTTCAGAAAGCACAACAATCTCTTTGGTTTTATGCAGGGAGAAAAGCATAAAATAGATTTAAGCGCAAGTCCAAGAAAAGAAAAACAATTTTGCACTAAACAACAAAACAAAACAAAAAGTAAAATACAAAAACGAAAAAAAAATCACAGATAAGCCATAAGAAGCCGGGTTGACTGCTGGTTGTGTTGGTTGTGTTTAATGAGCTTTGTTGCTCTTTTTTACCCGTTTTGAAATTTATACTCAATTTAGTTTAAAATTGAAACTTTAAACTCTTTACTAATGCCAAAAGCAGGCATGCAAGCAAGCACCTGTTTGTACATGTTTTACTTGAGGTAAAAAACTTACGTGTGTCTATAGGTTTTGTTATTGTCTTTACACTAGACGACTACTCCAATGCTTAAGTGCAAAAGTATCAAATCTTTTATATTGAATGTTGTTGTGGTTGGTAGCAGTATAGATTGCGGTTTTCTATGTTTTTGTTTTTTTTTTTTTTTTTTTTTGTATTGACTGTTTGTAGTGGGCCTGCTGCAGCTAAGTGTCTTAACGTTTGACCAAAGCAATCACAACGTCTTGAAGCGTCGAGCTTAATGCACGTCTTATTAAAGTGAACGCGCTTGAAATCGCTTTTGGTATACTTTTTATTTTCTTTTTCTACTTTTAAACAATACAACGAAAACAAACTATGCTGGCTGCTCTTAATGTTGTTATCAATATTAAAAAGTTATAAATAAAAACTACAATTATTGAAATATTATTACAAAGACAAAAAAGCCAATGAAACGTGCAGTTTTTAATACAACTTGTTGCAAGTTGAAGAAAAGATAACACAAAGAAAAAAAACATTTAAAAAATTATTTTTTAAAAGGCATTTAAAAACTTTGCGAATTTTTATTGAAATTCATAATTAATAGCACATAATTAATTAGCACTTTCACTCTTTATTGAATGAAATCGAATAAACAAAAGTTTACATGCAAAAATTTAATGTTTAATTAAATGCACCCTGAACAAGTTAGACAAAGTGCAGCCCAAAAATCTTAATAAAACTTAAAATAAACAAACCAAATTAACATATAAGAAAGTTCGAGTTTAAAGAAAATCTTTAACAAAAAATAATAAATTTACATATCGAACAGTATGAAATCTAGTTTCTTTTTCGAAAATAAGTTTTCTTCAATATATATTTTATTAAAACTATGCTGCTGACAATCTTCAATTCCACCATGAGCATAAATTAATTTCGGTTACAAAAGTTTATGTCCGATTCATCATCATCACATCATCGTCATTCCGTTGAATTTAAAAATTTATGGAATGTTAACAATTTTTTAATCATCAATCTCTGTATTAAATAAAACATTATGGACTTTTATGCAGCATTTGGGAATTGATTCACAAAACCTTTGAATTTTGTTGAAATTGAAAATTGTGTTTGAATTTGAACTGATCAACAAGAGAAATTTTATTAAGCAAAAATGTGTTCGAAAAATCAAATGAGTGCCTTGATGGAAAAATTGAATACGGTAAGTTTGGAAATTAAGTTATATTATCCATTTAGGATTCGTTAAGCTTTGAAGCAGCAAATAAATAATATTTAATATGAAAGACAAGTTAAATTCCTGTTTCTGCAATCGCTTCCAAAGATTCTATTCGAAAAGATCCAATATTCATGCGTTTTTTTTTTACTAGTTTTCCGACGAACTTATTGCTGGGATTACAAAAACCTAAAAATTATTCATCCATTTAATTCAATCTGTTCTTTAGAATAGCTTGCGATCGCTTGAAATACAGAAACAACATATAATTTTTCAATAGGGGAAATCGCTCTTAGTATTGTAATCATTGCAGATCTTGTAAGTCTAGCTTATTGCCATCAGTTTGCAGCAATGCAATTAGAAAATATGTAAATAAGCTAGACCTGCAAGATCTGCAACAGATGCAAGAGCAGTTTTCAACAAAGATTGATTACCCTCAATAAAATTTTTTTTGATAGGAAAGACAAATTCCTAATATCAACTACGAAATAAATCGTCAGGGATGGACTATGTTTGGTATAAAATCTCTGAAAACAGCGTTACGTAATATGTGCACAGCCCCTTATGTATATAAAGAAAACTCAGTGGAAAATTATTTTATTTTTAAGAAATACTTTTATTCAATAATTAAATAAAAATTTATTGATTAAAAACATTTCATCTTATGGGAATTTAAAAAAAAAAAACTGGGCCAGCAACCAAAAACAAATTTCAACATTAATTGCTTCATAAAGAAACGATTTAAGCCACCTATAACAATGATCTAGTTAATTGCTTGCACATTTACTTTTTTATATCGCCAAATGATGTCATTCAAAACTTTAACCAGTTCTAGCTATTCAACAAAAAAAAAAAAAAAAAACAATTAAAAATTCAAATTCCAACAATTCTAGAATTTTCGTTTTTTTTTTCTTGCACATGCCATTCATTTTAATTATATTTCTGGTACAAATTTAATATAGTTTTTTTCTAATTAGTTTTTTTTTTACAAAAAAAAAACCTACATACATTTTAATTTACAATTTTATTTATTAAAGCAACTAAAGACATAAATCAATGCAAGAGCAAGAGGAAAATATTCCATATGTAATTGTTCCTGTTAACTCGAATCACCACCACCACTCACAAGCACTCACAGCACTCACAATTAAATGCAGAATTATTATGCATTAACAATAAATAAGAATAAAAAAAATATAACTAAAATACTTTAGCACGTTTACCATCATACAAACACTTAAATAATAAGCAAACCATACGATCTGCTGGGAACGGCCAATAAAACAAATATTTAGAAAAAAGAAAAAAAAATAAATAAATAGTTTAAAATGCCGGTTTTTTTTTAATGTTAAACTAACAACTTGTAAGACCAGAATCTTTCAAATCCAGTGAATTATGTAACCTCATTTCCATATAAAAAAAAGGAAAAAAAAAAAAGGAAAAAAAAAAGTTAGATATTTTTTTAATACGATACATACTTGCAAAAAAAACTGCTGGAAATATTTTAGTGGCATAGAAAAAGTATGGAATAGAAGAGAGAGAGAATGTAAAATCTTTAATGGAGTTAGATGATGTATGAAAACAATATGAAGAACTTGCAGTTGAAATGGAATGCAAGCGACGACAGTCAACGTTTGAAGAATTATTAATTGCTAGCAGCCTTTTAGTATTTAAACTTTGAACCAAAACGTTTGCAATTAAAGTACATACATACTCAGACATTACATTTTATCGTTAAACGTGGTTTAAATTTTGAATTCGTTTCGGCATTCAAGTTAAATTTGTTCCACTTTTGAAAACCTAGGGGGCACGGTTTAGCATCTTGGTGACTAACCACACCTTATTGCTTTTTTTTCTAAGTAATATGCTGCATTTTTTTCAGTCTTCTACATATTTTTCTGTTCTTTTCTGCGTTATTTTCTCATGGTGTTACCCTTGAAAAGAAAAGAAATGTTACATGTTCAACATTCATTTTCATTAAAAAGGCATGCATGGAGTGCAGCATTATATTAACGGCTTGTTTTGTTATTGTTTCCTTACTTTATTGTTTTATGATAAAATTGTTGTTCTTTTGTATACGTTAGATATGCAACACTTCCTAAAAGTCGGGGTAACATTTAAAAAATGGTGCTAAATCACATATAACACTTATTGAACATGTTTTGTTTAGAAAAGAAAACGCCATTAGTGTTGTGCTTTCGGCGGAAAGTGATAATTGGCTTTTTTTCAGACTTTACCTTTGTCCAATTACCCATAAGAATTATATGTCGCTACCAAACAAATCGAGTTTGGTTGCTACCCAAATGATATAGTTGTAGTTGAATTTTTATTTCAGTTTATACTAACATGTCCTTTTTTTTTCTTCTGGGAAACCAAAAAAAATTTTTTACATCACAGAAAAAGGCTGTTATCTCCTCAATTAATCACAATAATTTCTTAATGAAAAATTCACTGACTTGTTGCTTTCAGTTTAATTAATATGTTAAAGTTTAAATAAAAGCTTCAACGATCTGTCGTTTAAACGTTCTTATTGTGGTGTGGTGATACAAATTAACCAAAACAAACAATCACAGCTTTTGAATGAATGAAGTAAAATTAAAGAAAACAACTAAAAACGAAGCCACATGGTAACAGTTACAAGATTTTATTTATTTATGTATTTATGTATTTATATTTTTTTGAATATGTGTAAAATAATATGAAACCCAATGAAGCTTAGAAAAAGGTTGACTGGATTATTGGAAGTTATTTTTAAATACGAGTATAAATTTATAACAAAAAAACAAACAAAAATATACAAAAGAAAAAGAGAAAAAATAACTGAATTAAAGTTGACTGGATGCTTGTTGATTGTTTGCTTAGTTGGTGGGATCGTTTGGCAAAATCCAATAAAAGATTTTGTTACTTGTACTAAATACTGGTTTAAGTTGGTGGTTGGAGTTTAGTTAGGCGCATATCTTAACTAACTAAACAACACAGTATAAATTTTATACTACTTGTAATGTAGAAGTCGAACATGGATAGGAATAAACAAAACAGACCGAAAGACAGAAAGGCAGAAAAACAGACAAACGTACAGATAGTCGGTTCGACTAATATTATATTTCTTTTCCTTCTAGGCTGTTGGAAGTATTTATTACAAAATTTGTATGTTAATGAGGTTGCATAACTGTTGCTGTTAAATGTATGTTATTAAATTGATAAGAATTATATTTAATATAAATGACAATAACACCAACAGCAACAACATCATTAGTTTGTTTGGGGGCAAAAAAAAGAAATTTATTATATCGTCTTTATTTTGTTTTTTTTTTTTTTTTTTGTGATATAAAATTCATGTAGTGTTTATAATTAATGGTTTGTTTACTTCATCGATTACCTTATTAAAGAAACATAAATATGAAAAATTAAAAATTTCTCAACGGAACTTGTAGAGCTTTCTATACACATGCGTACATACATAATTAGTTGCTTACATTTTGTTAAATTGTTTCTTTTCACGTTGGCTTTACATGCCAATTAGTTATTCATTTAGCATATGCTTGGCTAATAAAAGTAACAAATTCATTTCGTACATACTTCAGGTTTTTTCTACTCATTTCACTATTTATTTTAGTTTTGATTTTATAAAAATAAAAAAAAAAATATTGCTTTCGGTGCTACAACATGGTGTAGCTTCAAGCAAAATAAATATTTGTCACCCATAACTTTCTAATTTTTGTTTGATATCGGCTGAATATTAAAAAAAAAATAATAAACCTCAGAGATTAGAAATATCACTCAAATGAATGGGTTCTTGTCTCGGTTTAGCTACTGAAACTGTTTTATACAAGACTAATGCAATCAATTCTATTAACTACATTTTATATAACTTTAATGATTTTTGAAGGGCTCATACATAGATGATTTCATTTTCTTATTATGCGACTTGAGTTTTGTTTATTGTTTTTCCATTAGGTCCCGTTTATCAATATTTAGCAGTTTCATATAATTAATGCTGTTTTATTTATAGAAAAATTCTAACCAATATTGATTTGACATCACCTTTTTTCACTACTGCACGGAAAATAAGTTAATTAAGTCTAAGCTTCAGGGTAGAACATAACGCTGTTTCCGGACTCCAAAATAACCCTTCAACGTTGTTCATGTGTATTTCATTACTTTTCTTAGGTACATTTATGTTTACACAAATCTATTATTTATTTATTTATTTATTATTCTACAGCAAAAACAATCTCTAAATGATCGATGAGTTCAATTTAGCAAAACTTATGGCCCATAAGTTTAATTATACCTGACGTCTCGATTCGATTTTAAAATGAACTTGAATTCAAAGAAAATTTTAATTTTCAAATGAACCTGCTTTTGGAATCAGAAACACTTTTGATTAGAATATTATTCTGTAACATGAATGATAGTTTCACATAGCCTGGACACAAACCTATTTTATTCGAAGTAAATAAATATGTATGTTTTTTAACGGTGAGATCTTATTTTTCATAGCCCGTAGAAAAATCACATTTTTTTTAGAATTGGTTCGAACTCTTCCAAAAGCTAGTTTCGGCACAAACCTACAATAAAACCCATTTAAATTAAATAGTTTTGATGAATAGGTTTTGTAAGCGACTGAGCCAGTTTTAGCTAAGCCTGCATACACTAAAATCTAAAACTGATTTTTGAAATCCCATTCAAATAATCTTAAACAAAGCCCATTTCTAACTACAATTGACGTGTCTGCTGGCCGTTACCAAAGACGTTAGTTTTTTTTAGTAAAGACATCAACCTCAGATAAAAAGTGAATCAGTTTTTCAATAAATATTTTAAATATTTATTCATGATTTACTGTTTCTTTTTTGCTATTTATTTAAATGGTGATTTCTTTTACCACACATTTGATTAAAGTTTCTTTACAAATTGTGACAAGTGATTTTCGTGAAAGTGTTTATTTGTTTTCAATAATCAAATTTTTAAGCGAAACCAAAAAATATGAACGACACATAAAACATGAAGCTTTTAAAAATGTTTAACTTATTTCATTTTCATTTAATAAATCGGTATGTTAGTTTTTTATGAACACCACCTTTTTTTGTTTGTTTGTTTGTTTGTTTGTTTGAAAATTTATTTAATAATCAATTTATGGCCACTAAAGAAAAGTTGTTTGGTTGGCTATAAAAATGTTTATTGGTACAAAAAAAAAAACTAAAGTGAGCCTACAAATAAATAATTTTAAGTGTAAAATTTTTATGTTAAAATAAAGTTTTGAGTTGAGATTAACGATTTGATTATAATTCAATGAATAATTTAAATTTGTCAGTGAAAATAGTAGAGGCTTTTTTACAAAAGAAACGAAATGACGCCAACAAAGTGTAGTGAACTTTTGATGCTGTTTTATAAATTATTAGTTCATCATTTTAGTAGAATGCAAAACGTTGCATTAAATTGAAATGTTTAATTTCTTTTTTTAAATAAAGGGAAACTATGGAATTTGTGGGTGTGGTTCAAAGAAATAAATAACTATGTGTCCTTAAGTTTAAAATGAAACAGCCATTTTCCCTTCTTATGCCGTATATTTCTTGATTTTGAAAAATTTTCAATTAATTCAATAGCAAACATCATGATTTTTTTTCTTTCACTATAAAATTAATGAACTTGCCACAGTGATACATTTTATTACGTACGCAGCAGCACACATTTAACACAAATAACAACATACATGCTGCATATTTTTGTAATTTTGTATAAAAACAAACAACAACAACAAAACACAAACACTAAAATTAAAACAATAACAAAAATTAGGTGGATTATGGTTCAAACCGTATAAAGATTTTCAGGTGGGATTGAAAATAAAAACGACATTAATTCGTGGCATAACACAAAAAAAAAACAAAAAAAAAAAAAACAAAAAGAAAAACAAAAATTGCTTGTAGTGAGTGGCATACAACATAAAATTATTTTTGGTGTTTACACTTGTTATGGTTTCCATTTAATTTATTTAAAAGGAAAAAACTCACACACAAAACTAACTGAAGAAAAGGCACTGACTGTGCAAAAACTTGCGGATATTGCACAACTCTCCACCACAAGCGGTAAAAATTTACTTTCAACACAAAATTTATGAAATATTTCATACTTTTGAAATTGTTTGTAAGCAGTAAATGCAAGGTCATGTTTAAAATTTTAGATTCAATTAGTCAAGCAGCCAGCCATCCCTACAGGTTTGAAGCCAAAAATAAAAGCAACTCTATAAATTTCTTAAGAAAATTTATATTTATGAATTCCTTCTTTCCTTCTTTTCAAATAAAGGTGGTTTGCAACCATATAATTATTAGAAAATTAAGTAGTTTTTCTTTTTACACCAACTATATGTTTTGGCCATTAAAATAAAGTGTTTTTCTTTTCAGCTTAAAATAATCTCAAGACCGGCATAAAATTTTCTTCTTTAATATTTTAAGCTCTTTATTATTTTGCTGATCGTTTTTTTTACTTGTAGCCTTTCATTATACTCTTTCTATTTTTTGACTTTTTCTTAAAGATTATTTTTGCTTAAGACAACAACTTTGTATCGGTAAAACAGTTAAAGCTGCTGTAGAATTTAAACACTTAAATCACTTTATAGGATTAGAACTAACCAAGCGCTGATTTATGCTTGAAGAAGCTGTAATATTTTTTAATTATAATGAGTTTTCTTAACCCTTAAAAGGCAAATTTTAAATTTACATTTAATCCTTATTACTATTTTGTGTCAATTTGTGCAGATTCCGTTGAAAACATATTATTTTTAATTTCATATTTGATTTTTCCAACTTTTTATCATTGAAAACAAGGGTTAAAATACCATTCTGTCCTGAAGTCTACGATTTAGCTTTAAATCATTTATTTGAAATTTTAGCATAAACAACACGTTTTAAATTGAAAATGTTGTTGAGTTTGTTGTTAACCAACGCATAAACCATAATTTTAAATGAGTTATTTTTTTTTCCTCTTTAGGACTAGTAAAAGAACTTAAGTACTTTCTGGATAATATAAAAACTACAAGTTTTTCTTATTTGAGCCGCTTTGTTTGAGAATGGATTATGCCATTTCATTTAAAGTATCTAGTCACTAAGCAATTTTCAGATTTTTACATAAAATTTTAATGTTAAGGTGTATATAAAATATGTTGTAATATAAAATGTGTATATAATTAACAGGCAATAAGTTTTTTTGTGATGGACTTTATGCACACGTTCTACAATCGATTTTGGCAGAACGTATAGCAAATCGAAAATATTTATTCACAAAAGTGAAGGAGGAGGATATGTAGGGTTATTTTCGGTTCAGTATTTTGGAAGCTATAAGAGTTTAAAGTTGCTACTAATCCATTCGCACGTATTACCCATGCATGTGAGGTAAAAAAAAAAAAAAACAAACCATACATAAATTATATAGCAAAATCTGGGAGTATTTTAGGATAAAAGATGAGAATATTTAATAAATGGAGTCAACTCAGTGAAAGGACGGTATAATCGTCTTGCGAAAGTAGAAAAACAATATATGTATTGTTAATTTTTGTTCGTCAGAATATTTGCAGCAAACACTGAATACCGCTAACATGTTTTAATTAAAGTGCTGCATACATAACAAAATGAGTAGCGTTGCTTGGGACACTTTCGTTTAGGTTGAAAATTTATATGAAAAGTACTTGTTTTTTTTTAGCAATTTCTCGACAAGTCAATCGTCCGTCTGTAGTATTGAAAACTGTGCATTAACGTTTGAAACTTGAAATTTTCTAAAATTAGGTGTTAAATTAAAATTTTAATAACTATATAAAAGACGTATTTCTTCAATTGTTTTTATTCTCTTTGTTGTTGCTCCCGTCATAACAAAAGAAATGTTTCTTTGAATGACTGTCTATATCAAGTTCCTTGTTTAAGTCTTTTGATTTGTTTACATACACTCGACTGTGTAACTAACGGTGGTCTTCATGTTTTAACGCGTTCGTGTCTAAAGTCTTTTGTTTCATCTTATATATAGTCTTATATTTTCAATTATTTTCTATTTACTCTCAACTTAATTACAGCGGAAGTTTATAACAAAAAAAAAAAAAGGCTTAAGTAAAAAAAAATATATTAATATAATAACAAAAACAGAAAAACAAAAATAAAAACATTTGTGTCAATCAGACATGTCAGAAGAAAATCATTTTGCAAGTGGAAAAAAAACACCAGACATAAAATAATTTGAAAATATGTATTTGAATGCATTCAAATTTTTATATAACCGTGTTTTTTTTTTTGCAGTCATGCATAATTTTTTCCAACTAGTCTTTAAATTTATGGAATATTATATGTATATAAAATATATTTAAAATAAATTTAAAATTTTCATGAATATGGGGGTAAATCTATAGCAAGTGATCATTCTTTTGAATTTCATTTTGTTAATGCATTAGAACTTCTATTATAGTGTGCAACGACCGAAGATTAAAACAAGTGCCGAAAACGGGTTTTCTGTAAATAAAGAAACAACAAACAACGAAGTCGCGAATCGGACATAGAATATTTATATTCCCGTTAAAGAACTTAGAATAGGGTCAAGGGGCGATTAACTACCCATACGTGGGAAATATTTATTATCGTTTATTTATGTGAGTACGGCATCTTCCTTCCAGTCCAACTGTCCGCCCTTCAGTCCATCTGTCAGCAATACAGTGCATCTGTCCGGCCGTTCCCTGTTCGAAAGCGAAGACCACATTGTTTGTTGCACTTTAACGGGCAAACGCCTGAACCGATTTAGATGAAACTCATATAGATCAGCACAAAAAAGGATACATTAGCTATATGATTTGTTGAAAACTAAGATCGGGAGAGTGATAGTGAAACTTAAAACACTGGTAGATCGGATCCAAAGTGGATACATAGGCAATATGATTTTAGGTTTGGGAAGGCCACACCGAAACCAATTGTGATGAAAGTTAAAGCATATATATATATATGCTTCAAAGTGAGCACACAAGTGATCCGGAAGGGCTGCAGCCACACACTAAAAATGGTGAGATGATGATTGTTTCTTAATTCTGCAGATTGATTTAAAACGTTAACTATAGAAATACATAAAAGCTAATGCAGGCAACGCCACGGTCACAGATAGTTTATTATATAAAAACATACATTTTTTGCTAAAAACAAAACCTTAAACTAAGCAATTAAATACGCAAAAATAAGTTTTAATACAGAAGAGAAAAAATCTTATTTTCTTAAATAATTTGAAACAAAAAACGTGACATTAAAATTTTCAAAAAAAAAAAAAAAATTAAATAAGCAAACTTTAAAGCACTGAGATGCTTGCTAATATTGTTATGTTACTCCACTAAACTATTTTTAAAATATTTATTAATATTAATTTCTTTTTAACTGCTAGTCCTCCTCCCCATTTGTGCATAAAGCATTATATTTCAAAAATGTTCATATAAAAACCTTCCGCTTCCTGCATAGACCACAAAATGACGCACTCAAAGAAAAATAGTTTAAAGAAAGTTGATGAAAAATATTTATATGAATACATAAATACAACACATGCAAAGCAAATTTACATAAATTTATAATAAATATAACAAATACGAATAGACATTTTTGTAAAATTTTTTTATTTTTTTTGTTTTAGTGTGGGTCACACACAAATTTTCAACATCGAAAAATAAGGGGTGATCCATTTCGAGGTTTCCTACTTTTTTAAAGAAAAAAAAACACATAAAATTCAAATTTAATGGAGAATGTTTATTATCATTTGAAAGAACATTCTTTGGCATTTATTTTTTGAAGATTATGTCTATCAAATGTTGGCCGTTGCTTCGTCGCAGATGGTCCATCCGTTGAGTCCAATTTTCGATGACTCGCTCGAGCATTTCGACTGGTAACTGCCGAATGACACGCGTGATGTTTTCCTCCAAGGCCTGAATCGAAGCGGGTTTGTCCGCATAAACTTTAGACTTTACATATCCCCACAGGAAAAAGTCTAACGGTGTGATATCACACGATCTTGGTGATCAATCGCCCGGCCAAAAATGTGAAATTATGTGCTCAACGAAATGTTCTCTCAATAAATCCATTGATTGATGCGATGTGTGGGAAGTGGCGCTGAAACCAAATGTCGCCGAGATCACGAGATTCAATTTCAGGCATCAAATAGTCGGTTGTCATGGCACGATAACGGTCGCCATTGACGGTTACTTTCGCACCGGCATCATTTTTAAAGATATATGGACCGATGATTCCACCGGCCCACAAACCACAACAAACCGTTCTTTTTCTGGATGAAGTGACAGTTCTTGAATCTCTTCAGGTTGGTCTTCGTCCCAAATGCGGTAATTTTGTTTGTTTACATACCCATTGGGGCAGAAATGGGCCTCATCGCTAAACAAAATTTGCCTCGAAACACATTCCTCACAGAACGTGAATTTGCGTAATAAGTTTGAACAATTTGTAAACGTTGTTCAGGCGTAAGTCTTTCCATTATGAATTGCCAAACAATACTAAACAAAAATAACATGACTGCATGACACGACTCACACGTGATCTGTCAAAAAAAGGCTATTGAAAAAAGTATCTTTACTTGGATCACCCTTTATGTGACGGCTGACTTTGGGGGTATTAACAAAAATAAAAGAAAATATTTGGGAAATAAATAACGAAAACTATTTAAATTTCTTATTGAGTAGCAAACAAAGCTTTATTCGATTCAGTTTAAGTCGCTGAACCAAACAAACACTCGCTCGTGCCTTAGTCTGGAATATTGCTGATTATTGAATTGATCCGGTACATTGAACCACACACTGCGCCATATGCAACTGGATCTTATCATTTTATAGCAATTATTATGCTTAAAATCCAATGAATTGTAGATGTTGTAATCCGACAAGAATTTCAATACTAAATTTATGCGCGTTTCCCTCTGCTAATAAATAAGCATTCAGTTTTACTTTTTTTTTTTTTTTACTAATTCGTCCATCAAATTCCATATTTTTTAATATAAATTTTCTAATGAACTAAAAATTTAACGGTCAAAATTACTATGTATGGATTTTTACACTGTTTTAATTCAAAGATGAAAACAAAATAAATTTAGTATAATTAGTATAATTAACATAATGAGACGGCAAAACAATAATTAATAACACAAAAGAAAAAGACAACACTCCCCGCTAGAGAAAAGTAAAATTATAATAAATATATTTATTAGGAACTTGGTTACAGCTGGAGGGGGAACCATTACCAAAAAAAAAAAAAACAAAACAAAAAAGAAAAGAAACTCATCAATAAATCAATGTAAAAACAAAAATACCAATAAGTTTAAAATTAAATTAAACATTTTCAAGGCAATTCGTTAAAACTTTACAAAATTTTTTTTTCATATTCTTTGCAATATATTGGATTTTTTCAAGAAACACAAAAGAAAATTGGCTCTGAAATCGTTACAAGTACTAAAAAAACTGTGACTTAGTTTTGTAAGCCAAAAAATAAAATAATTCATACATACTAACATGTCTAGAGGTAAGTCTGTCAATGTTTAACATAAATTAAACACTAGACATTAATGTCTTTAATGTTTATTAGAAATCTAGTTAAACAAAATCTGGGGAGTAGCCAATGGTCGTGTCATTAATGGACAGCTTGTGACTACTTTTTAGAAATAAAAATTGAAAACTATAATAAAAAAATAGTAGTAAGTAAATGTCTGCTACTTTTTTACACCTATTAAATAAATCATCAATTTAATTTAATAAAAACGATTTGCAGTAAAATAAATCTTGCACTTTGGGCTAAATTTTCATCAGCTTAAATTCATAAAATTTACAATTTTGTAGAACACACAATTACTTTATAATGCATTACCATGAACTTGTCATGTAAAAAGTGATTTATGTCAAAAAAAAAATTCTTTTTATAAAATGAAATAAATAAAAACCAAAAATAGAAACAACAATAGCAAAAAGATAAGCAAATAAATATTATTGTATGACCATTAAGTGTTACAAATAATGGTTGGATAATTAAGAGCATTTAAAGATCAAAATTGAAGTTGAATGATAATTGTTGAAATATCATCATATTCAAAGCAGAACATAACAACATTATGTTTTTAGAGGGTATTTAAAGTAATCTTGTTTGTAAGGGAATTTTATTCTTTCCGCTTTTGGTAATAACATAAAAATATAGAAATAATAATTCTCGTATTCTTTTTCATTAAATAATTGTATTTATTATTCGACATCCATAATCTAAACTTAGCATTGCTTCAACTCAAATTTAGAATAGATTTCCGCTGGAAGCTTTTTTAATTAAAAATATTATTTCCAAAGATATAAATTTTGGAAGCCCATCTAAAACCCGCACCCACAAGCTTTGCAGTCTATTGCAAATGAATCGCTTGTTTGTGAAAGATAAAAAATAATTTTAGAAATTTGTGTTGTCTTATAGCATACACATACATACATACATATTTTTATTACTTTAATTAGAAAATTATTTAAAAAATAAATGCGAATATTTAAGTTGGTTTTTGCTTTTTTTAGTCAAAAATAAATATGCTAATTACGAGTTGCAATTACAAATTTCGCAAACTTTTAATTAATTTGAAATCTTGGTGTATAACAGAATTAACTAATGCATACACACATACATACATACAAGCATACATACATACACGTATTTATTTAATTTAAAATGCTGAAAACATTTAATTGCCATCCATACACAAGTATTTATTTATTTCCTTCCACTTTGTCTTCATTGCAAATTCTTCTGATTCTTTTTTTTATTATTTTTCACTATTTAACGTGATTATAATTTACCTAATATATTGTGCCCGAAACTTAGGGAAAGTAATAGAATAGAGATGATAGATGTTGGAAAATGTAGAAGGCTTAATGCTTTTACAACTCTGCTATTGAGCGTTTTTCTTAATTTTTAGAGTAGTGATGCAGCACCTCTGGTGATGTAGATGTAGATGTATTAACTATCTTTTGTTAATTGTTTTACTTTGGCGACGTTTCTGTTAATCAACGAAGGATAACGCTGTGGTGTACATTAGCTGGGAATAGTGTCAATCACTGTCGGAACATTTTTTAGATTCCAGTGCAGTCGAACAACAATTAATAAAATGCCACAATAAGGTACTTTAGAAAAATTGATGACGTTGACGACGTTGCTACTGCCGTGGCTGATAGGTAGCAATGCTAGCCTGGTACTCCGGAGGTTGTCGGTACTTTTCCGGCAAAAGATTCTGGGTGTTTTCTGCAGACAAGCCAATCGCTTTGCGGATTGCGTTTGTTATAAAAAAAAAATCCTTGACCAGGAATTGAACTCAGGTCGGAGTTCATAGTTTGATTTGTAGTCAACGTGCTCACCACTACAGCAAACACCACACGGCAGTACTTAGCAGTCAATAAAATATAAAAATTAAACTGCTTTTTCGATGATTTACAGCAATAAAATCATAAGAAATCATTTATGAGTCAATATACTCATGATTCATGACGTTCTTCGTTTTGCTGAAATTTCAAATATGTATTAAAATAATTAATTTTTCAAGCGTAAGTAATGGAAAACTTTAAAATTCGTTTTTTTATGACGTTTTAGCCGGAACTGAGTGATACACATATATTTTGGATTTTGGATTCTTACAGCTAAAGAGGACGGTGGCACGAAATAAGCCCCAAATCGAAAAATGAAATAAGCCCCAAAAAATTTTCAAATTTTTTGTTTGGGGTTTATTTCATTTTTTTTGGGGTTTATTTCATTTTTTAAAAATTTGGGGCTTATTTCATAAAAGTTTTTGGGGCTTATTTCATTTTATTTGGGGCTTATTTCGTAAATTTTGTTTGGGGCTTATTTCATTTTTTTTTGGGGTTTATTTCATAAAATTTTTTGGGGCTTATTTCATTTTTCGATTTGGGGCTTATTTCATTGGGGCTTATTTCATTGGGGCTTATTTCGTGGTGCCAAAGAGGTCTGCTGCTGCCAATTGCAATCGATCCAGTGACTTCTTTAATGACAAGAGCTCCTCCCTCTAGATCTCTCATAGGTCTTTTTGTTTCTTCTTCCACATGAAATAAAGTTGTTGTCACTTTTTTTCATAAAAAACAACCTCTTGAAGTATGTGAGGTTTTTTCCACAAGTATTTTTTCTTTTTCTTCTTTTTTTTAAGTAAAAATATGTCTATTACATAAAAAATTTTGGAATTTATTTCTTTTAAATGTTTTTCTCCTTAAACGTCAATCGTTAAATGTGGTTATTTCTTACTGATATGCAGCAGATTATACGTAACGTGTGTAATCAATCATGTTAATAAATTGTTGTAATTGTTTAAATACGGTTTTGTGTTATAAAATTTCTTGATATTAATTTTTGGTCTTTTGTTATTAAAACTCGTCAAAAGCGTAAAGCAAGTTAATAATTAATTACATGTAATTTTTATAGATTTCATATAAATTTTGGTACACTTTAATGTGTTCCGACTAAAAGTGTGAGTGTGTGTGTGTGTGTGTGAGTTGTCAAATATCAGCCAAAGTTAAATAAAATACTAACACAAATTTTAATTTATAAACTAAATCGGATTTATATTAAATTGACATGTAAGATTTTTTGTAGTTGTTGTTGAAATTCTTGACCAAATATTAAATAACAAACAATCCAGTATTTTTAGGTAATTTGATTACAGTCAAAAATAAAAGGTTTACAAAAAAATGTTGTGGGTTTTTTTATTACAAATTATTTAAGCCACAAAACTGCTGAAATACCAAATATTTTCGTTGCAATATAATTTACATTAAGAATATTTACGAAATAAAAACAAACAAGATTCTGAGGAAACAAACAAACAAACAAGCTGTTGCACAATTCACAATTGAAATCCCCCCCAAAAAAAACAAGCTCATATTTCTAGTTCTCACTTGTTAAAAAATATATGAAAATTGTCACTTTTATGCCAAATATGCATTTAATTTATGAATGCATGTATTTTTTAGCTGTTTTTGCTTAGCCTACCAATCAAGGTTAATTACTAAATTACCGTTAGTCTCAAATTCCAAGTTCCAGTTTTTCTTGACTCCAATTTTTGTCTTAAATCATTTTTTTTTATTTCTACAAATGAATACTAGTTGGACTTCATTTATTAAGTAGTAATTAGTTTTGAAAATGTTTCGAATTTATTAACAATTATCACCTTAATTTAATAGTTCAAAATTGGAATTGGAATCTAAATGACATTAAAGTTAATGAAATATAGCAACC
This sequence comes from Lypha dubia, assembly GCA_947311025.1. Taxonomy (NCBI): domain Eukaryota; kingdom Metazoa; phylum Arthropoda; class Insecta; order Diptera; family Tachinidae; genus Lypha; species Lypha dubia. The sequence goes on along the minus strand of OX371262.1, from coordinate 1,564,185 downwards.
TGTTTATAAAAATGTAATCAAAAATGATTGAATATTTAAAAGTTAATGGAAAATAAATGCGAAATGTTAATGCCAAACAAGTTGGTAATTAAATCAATTTAAAAACCAATACCCACACACACACAATCATTTGGCTAAAGCTGGATGGACAAAAAGGATATTAATGTTATGGAAATTTCAGATATCCTATTAATGCGAGCACGAACACAATTATATTACAAGTCAGCCTATGATTAATTTTTTACACAATAGTCTGGTTTTTTTTAAATATGTAAAAAGGCTTTTACAACAGAAAAATATTTTTCAAACAGCAAGAAATTAATAAGGCCAAACCAGATTATTAGCTTGGCAGATATGATAAGATGAAACAACTATTTGTCAGCTCATCAGTAGGCTTTAAAACATTTGGCCTACTGATGACTGCTTTAACTTCCAATAAGTGAACATTTTCAAATAATTTGGTGAATTCACTTTTGTAGAACCATCAATTAACGGCAATCAAATTAGTTCTATTGCTGGTGCAACATCAAAGAAGTGATCCTCATTTTCCATCTACAACTTATTTTGGTATTGTAAAATTTCAAGACATATTTTTAATACAAATGAAATGAGATTTTATATGATATTTTAGCAGTAACTTTTAAAACGGTACAAAATTTACCCTTAAACACATTTTATATTTTAACTTATGGTGTTTTCTTTTCTACACACAAAATGGCACCTTGTTGATAGAGATGTACCATTTTTTTTTTTTTTAGAAAAGAAAACACCTATAATTCTGATGTTCAAGTTGAATTTTGAAACTCAAAAAAAAAAAAACATACACAAAAAAACTACGCAAAACGATTAGCTTGTGTGCAGAAACAACCCAGGATATCTTGCCGGAATCAAACCAACAACCTCCGGACTAATAGGGTCGCATTTCTAGCTTTCAGCCACAGCTGCTGATTAAGGGGAGTGTTTTTACCCTGTGTTAAGAAAGGGACCAAAGATTTATAGGGTTAAAATGTGTTTCTCTAATGGTGTTTTCTTTTCTACACACAAAATGGCACCTTTTGGAAAGGTACATGTATAAAATGTCTTGCCAACGCTGTAATAATGCAGCTTGTTGTTTCACTAGAACAAAACACAACTTATGAAAAAGTGGAACGCCCTGTTTTTAACAGCTGACAGGTAAGTTTTGCAGGGCACTATCAACATTGTCGATTTTTACGGGGCAAAAAGTGCAATGCCTTCCACCATTAGTGAGAGCGATTTTTTTTAGAATCAAACACACTGCCCTTTAAAGAGCAAAACATTTTTAAGAAGCGGACACTTAAATACACTTTCTGCTTGGAGATGTACCATTTTTTTGTAGAAAAGAAAACACCATTAGTATTTTTTCAACACACATATTATACATAAAATTATAAAATTAGAAGATTTTCCATGCCGATTCTCTATTTAGAAATAAGCAAAAGTGGGGGATTTGTAGGTCCCCCCAAAATGATTCACACGGGTAATATTTTAAACGCAAATTATACGTATAATTTGAACCTTTAACAGAATCAGTCGTTGAAATAATGCTATTCTTTTTTTGCGTTGTAGAGCACTTTTTATTTTGTGCGGAAAAACTCGAGCACAACCGCATAAATAAAATGTTAATTGAAAAATAAATATTTAATTATTTCTTAAGCACTGCAAATACATATCTGACAAACTGTATTACAAATTAATATCAAAATAACAAAGATAAGACTCACCTTTTTGCTTGTCGAATCTGAAATGTACAAAAAAATCCATTATTATTATTAATAAAAATTAAAATGAATAATAGATAAAATAAAACATTTAAAATTAAATTAAATTAAGTAAAAAGAAGATTAACAAGTAATTAAAAATTAAAATACACAGCAATCACACATAAGAAGAGTGAACCACACACACACTTGATTATCAAATTACTTAATGATGCAGAATACGAGAGTTATTATTTTGTAAAACATTACAAAAAATTATTTAGCATAAAATGCTTGAAGAAAGAGAAAAAAAAAAAAAGAGCTGTTTACAAGGGAATCCACAACACTAAATTGCGGTGCTTTTTCATCAGTAGGTAATCGGAAAACGGGAAGTGAAAATTTTCTTTAGAATCGGAGTGAACTGATCAAAGACTTTCGAGTATATTCATTTTCAATAAAAAGTTTAAACTGTGCATACTAAATACGGATTTGAAAACAAGTTGGCGCAGGAATCTCAAAATGGTTAAGCAAAAACGATAGGAATGTTATTGCGGATTTAAAACTATTTCGAGAATCTGTTTAGATTTTTCATTCTGCTTTTTTTCACTCACAACTTAATTTATCAAACAAGAAAAACAAATAAATCCATAAAAGTCTGTTTAGATTCTCTGGAAATACAAGGTCTTTTAACAGTTTTTTGTAATTTAGTTTTACAACAACACCATTTGATATCCAATTAAAATAAAAATTACTTAAATATTATTTTTTTAACAAAAAAAAAAAACTATTAAAGAATTTTATACGAAAAAAAAATGTTTATTTACACAAGTGGGCCGGGTACAATAAAATAATGGTTGATAAAGTAACATTAACAGACAGTTAAGGTTGAGGCGTTTACAACAAAAATGTCATAAATGGCATAATTATCATTCTTCAATTATAATAAATATTTTTTTACTTTTAACAGAAAGATCATTCCGACCTGAATAGTTGTCTTTGTCCTATAAAATGTAAAGCAATTTATCTGTTGTGTCAATATTAATTTAGATAATGGATCTATCTCTCTCGCTGCCTTAGCACAAAAGAAAACAGCAACAAGTCGTAAAATTTGATTAGAATGTTAGCCAATTACTTCATAAACTATCTAAGTTCTGATTGGTGATTTAGCTAGATTAATTTTTATTTTGATAATTTCAGAAACATGTACACATTTTATTTTAATTATTGCTCTTTTTATTTCTTTTGTCTTAATTCATTAATTACTAACAGACTTAGTTTATTTTTGCTATCATCCGTTTAATACAAAGAATAATAACAATAATTTTCAAGTTTATACAAACTGGATCATTTTGTTATGAAGTAAAAATATCTTAAAATTAAAACACAATTAAGAAAAAATTAGTTGAATAAAAGCCTTTTAAATTAGCAGACGTTTTGAAAATAGCAACGCATTTAAATATAAAATAAATTGAAAATTAATTGTCCGCATAACACAAAAAAAAACAAATGCTTAAACACATAGTAATAAAATGGTGCGTCTTTTTTTTATACAAAAAAATAACAAATACAATTTTTCCATTTTAACAACAACTTCACTACCGCTGACCAAATTTTAAAGAAAGAAATCATACAGTTTGTTCAGTCTAATGTCACGAATGTACGTCAATGACTTGTCTTGACCCTCGTCATCAATACACCGCTATTTTTATTATATTTTTTTTATTTCTCATCTCTTTATAATTGAAATAGTGGAATGAAAATGCCATTCATCGACTAAAGTTAAAAATAAATTTATTTATCTCTAAACTATTAATAAAAAATAAAAAAAATATATTAATTAAATGTTGGTGTGAATGTGAGAAAAAATTTTTTAAACTTGAATTTTCATACAAATTTGTTAAGTTTTTTTTTTATTGCAAGTATTTGAATAACACTCTTGGTTTAACAATTGTTTTTTTTTTTTGCAACCAAGCATTAGCTTGTATGGGTTTATTAAGATAAAGACTCTCGCAAGCACCCTACAATGCTGCTTGCTTCCTTAAAACTGGCAAAGTTTTATTCACATTGAAATATAAATTAAATCAGATATACTGTAGAAAAATACAGAACATTAAAAAACACAATGTACAAGGAAAAATTTATAAGAAAAAAAGCAATATGGAAAATAAATTGTAAAACATTACGATCGCAGAAAATCAATTAAACTTTAGAATATCCTTTTGAAAAAGTTCCTTTTATAGGAAAAAAAATATACTTATGTTTATTAAAGAGAACTCTGAACGTAGCTCTTGCTTGAATAAAATGTTATTGCTCTGTAAACTCTTTTTTAACTTGCGGCACAAAAACACAAATGTGAAAATAAGGCCAAGTTCCTATCCCAAATATTTCTTCTTTTTTCTAAGTAGTTTTTGTATAAATATTTATGTGTATTGCTTATCTGCGCCCACCTGTGTACGAAATTTCAGCTTTCTAGCTACACTGGAAGTTCCCTATACAAAGAAGGGGCACCATAGTCGCCCCAGATAAAAAGTGCCCGTTTAAAAATCATTTTCGTTAATTTCTCATCAGGACCTACCTGTGTACCAAATTTCAGCCTTCTAGCTCTACTGGAAGTGCCCCATATAAAGAAGGGGCACCCTAGTCGCCCCCGGGTGGAAAGTGTCCGTTTTCAGATTTTTCTGGTTAATTTCTCACCAAGACCTACCTGTGTACCGAGTTTCAGCTCTCTAGTTATACTGGAAGTGCCCAATAATATTGATGAGTCAGTGAGTCAGTAAATATGTACAATATGGACTTTTCACACGGGAAGCTTTTACGGTAGAACTTTCAAATTTAACCTGTGAGGTCACCTCTATGGGGAAACCTTATGTTTCAAGTTTCATTATATTATGATCAAGAGGAGCAAAGTTATGAAGGGGGTAAAAACAGCTCGAATGGTTTCGTGTAAAAATACGAGTATACACACTGTGTGGCCGAACTTGGCCTGGCGCACTACCGTGCGCCTAGATAATTTGCAAAACTTTTAATTGTGACGGATCATGTTGAGTTTTTAAGAAGTACAATTAAAAAATTAGTACAGTCTAACATGAAAATCTAGACAATTTCGAAAAGTTTGATATGTAACTCTGAGTTCCTGTAATAATTAAATTTTTCGAGATAACTTTGTAATCAGTGAATCGAATTATATTTAAGGCATAAAACAACAAATACTCTAACATTTCTTTTAGTTGGCTTAAGGTTTTATTTCAAACTCGCACAGAAAAAAGTTCCTGTAAAAAGTGTTCTTTTATAAATCCTAAAAATCTATTTTTTTTTATATTTAGCTTTGATGTAGGGTACTTAAAATATCAATTGTCTGTTTTTCTTAATTTCCTCCTTTTTGTTTTTTTGATTTTCAACCGATCGCTCAAAAATTCACTGCAAACAAATGTGTATGTATGATTTTAATTTTATCTATAGACTTTTTCTGCATCTAGTATGTATGTATGTGTATTCATGCGATTCATTTGTATAGACTACAGACCGATGTAAAATTTACAATTAGTTTTTCATTGCTGCTGCTATATACATTTGCTAAGCATATTTGTGATTTATTTAAATTCGATTTCTATTCGAATTTCACTTTCGTTTTCCACCAGAAAGTGATAAAAAAGTCACAAGAGTCGAAACACACAACACTCAGTCATTTATGCATTCATTCATTCAAATATTAATTTAAAAACACTTGAATTCACTTAATACTGTATCTATAAGATGCATAACACCACCACCATCCATCCATCCATTCATCCGGTCACTTTGAATTTTATTTTACATCATCGGAAAAATATCAATTTTATTATCATTTTTGTTTTTTCAATATTTATATTCTCGTATGTAGACATGTATGTATGCATGTATAAGTATTTGAACTGACGCATTCCCAGTCACAGTCGTAGTAAATTAAACAAATACTATTTTTACATGAATTTAACGTTCGTTTTAACCCGTGTAGCAGTCATTAGTTTAGTGTAAAAGATGTTGTTTTCTTATTTTCATATTGCTTTTAGTAATCTTTTTGTTGTTGTTGTTGTTGCCGATGTCTTTACGATTTTTTGATAACGAAAGAAAGTGAAAACATTTTTCTTTTCTTTCTTTTCTTTTTCTTTTTTTTGTAAATCAATATTAAGGCGGTCTTTTTAGGCTCATGAATATTTATGAAAAAAAGTTTGGGCAGCTAAAATCTTATCTTATCTCATTTACTCATTTGTCATTTGAGTTTAACTCAGGTCAAGAATGCAATAATTTAAATAAAATCAAATATTTTAAAAAAGCTGCAGAAATATCGAAATAAAAATGTGTAAAGAAATGAAGGATTTAAGTTTACTCTAATTTTAACTGTCGAAAAGTGTATTAAACCCACATATCGGTGGTGTTAATATAAAAAAATCATATCTCTTCTTACTTTAGTGGGAAATAAAAAACTTAATAAAATTTTTTAAATTTTAGTTATAAAAAAGTTTTAATGTAATTTTTAATAAAAACAAGCAAGCTGCATTTGCCTAACAGAATAAGCTAGAAACGCTATGAAAAAAAAATCGAAAACAACGTTTGTTCTATTCAGTCGTGTATTAAATATTAACAATTTCATAGATAAAAATTATTCTGCGTAGTTTTTTTTTCGCTTTTACCAGCAACAAATTCTTTTTCAAAATAATTTATAGTTTCGACCTGATGATTTCTGAAAAAAATATACCCCGCGACTTTATTTTTAATCATACAAACTTTAAGCAAATCACTTTAAACGTTATGAAACAAAAACATATTAAAACCGCCTTGAGGTTTTTCAAAACATTCAACACACTTTTTATAGCGTGGCAAAGAGTTATATTTCTTTTTTTTTTTTTCTTAAACCTGGAGACACAGCAGATAAGATGTGCATGAAAAAAATAAGACAAACACTTTCATAAATTCAAGATCTTAAATTTAACCTGTTGAATTTAGCTGCAATTGAAAAGCGTGTTCACTGAGTCTGTCTTTCTGTCATTCGTAATTTTTCGAAGGCGTTTCACTTTCGATTTCAGTGATTTAAATAAAAAAAAGAAAACAACACGCAGCAACAAAAAAAAAATAACACAAAATTAAGTGTTATTTTTATTGCTGGTTGTTGTTACTATTTACAATGTATTGCAAAATATTTGCAAGCATTTATTAAAGCGAGATTAAAAATTTCTTATATTCAAAATTTACATCTTAAAGACAAGAAAAAACGCAGCTGGTTTGTTTAAAAATTAAATTTAAAGCAAGTCTGCTGAATCTCCTGAACATTACAACATTTTACAAAATTTTCTTTTCTTAAATAAACCAAAAATCCAAAAATCGTTGAATTTCAAACACGTCAATCACGCGTATCTACTTTATCATATCATATTTTCATTTTATTTTTATGTTATCCAAAATTTTATTACGATAAGATAAACAGGCAAGTGTTATTATCAAAAATTAGCATTTATGAGAATCTTTTCATTTTTATTATAAACAAAGTTAGATTCACTTAAAATGTGTTTGTATGATGCTTGATTTAGATAAAACAAATATTGTTCTGTGGCGAAAGGTATGAAGTTCTATTCTATAAAACAAAAATGATAATTAAAAATAACCATTTCTTATCAATAATATACCTCGTGATGTAAAGAAAAAAAATCAGCATCAAATGAAGATTTTGAAAATTTAAATAGAGAAATTTGTAATTAGTCAGGCTAAATTTTTAAAATTAAATTATTATATTTGTTAGAAAAGAAAATCTACAAGTTCGTAACAATTTTACCAGACAAAGAAAAATTACAGTGCACGCAAGGTTGAACTGACATCATGATGTTTCGAGACTAACTACGGGCTCATAATCAGACTTGTTTACCGCTTCACTGCCAATCTCGGCAGCTCAAAACCTTAATATTCATTACCATTAGTAAAAAAATAATATTTTCCCAACTGAAGCTTTCGCCTAACATCCATCGAGACTCTAAGATCATCTCTACTCCTCTAGGAATGATTGAACCTCTATTCACCCATTTATTGAGTGCACTATAGTAGTGACTGATTGGACATTTAACCGATCTGTACAAAAATTTTTTTTAAGTTTATTTTTAATATAAATAAAGCGTTAAAAATAATTGCAAAATAATTTGCTACAATTTCTCTTGAAAGTGGATTTCGTAAATCTGATTTCGCATCCCTCTTTTATTTTGTACGACATGTTCTCATCTTCTAGAATGTGGCGAATACTTACAGATGTTCATGTGCTGACTAACCATAATCTTTATTTTGTCAAAGCGTTCACATAATTCATGTTTTTCTATTTAATGGTTTGTTTTGGGTATTTTTTAAGTGGTTAAAAGTGTTTTTTTTTAATGGTTTTCGCTGTTTTTTGTGCAGTAGTTGTTGCAAAACAATATTTGATTGAAACATAAGCTGCCATAACCTAAAAACATAAACTGTCAAAGAGAAAATGACATTGAATGGCCCACCTCATGGCGAACATTGTTGCTCAGCCATATGTTCGGGCATTGATGTCAGAGCATGGACGAAATATGGACATGAGACTGACATGATGATTATACCAAGTTCATGGCTAATGGAGACGCCTAGTTAAGAGTTAAAAACTTTTGACCGCCTTCGTGCAGTGTCCCACTAACCTTATAAGTTTTAAGTATAGAATCAAATCAAACCCACAAAAATTTTCAATGAAACAAAACCAAAACTAAATAAATGTCTGTCATTGAAGTGTCACATATTTTAAAATTTTTCATAACAAGTGATCTATTTGAATTATATGTACCAGTATGAATAAAGTAGAACTTTTCAATTAAATATGCTATTTATTTAAGTATGTTGTTGTAAGTTAACATGATTTCCATTTAAATGTTTACCTTGATCTAGGATTTAAATAAACACACACACACACACACATACAATTCTATTCTACAGCTATTTAATCTATTTCAAGAAATTCTTTAGAGGGGAAAAAAATAATATGAAATACTTGGCACCCATCTAAAAAAAAAAAAGATATGAGCTCATTAATGCGAACAAACAAAAACAAGTTAAATGCTGCTATTAAATGAAACAAAATGTTGAGAACACTTTTAATAAGAAAAAAAAAATATATATTAAACCAAATTGTTTTATTATGTTCTTGTGTGTATGTATGTTTTAATAGACAATTACCATTTCTACGATACATTCATATCAATTGCACGAATACCATCATTTTAAAATGAAATTAAGACTCCATATTTGAAATCAAAAATTTTAAGTGTAAAAAAAAGCAAAATAATTTATCTAGATTACCTGGGAATGGGTAGATGATTACTTTGAATCACTAACTAAAATATTAGTTTAAAAGCATTGTTTGGAAAACTTCGGATGTAGAATTTCCATGGAATACTTTTTTTAGAAATCCTTGTTTAAAACAAGTAAGAGCGCTATATTCGGGTGTGCCTTATCTTATATACCCTTCACCAAGCCATAAATGTATAATTTATTGAATTTGATTTTCCTTCTTATATACGTATGCACATACGAGTATAAGTATATATGTACTTACATACATATGTACTATACATACTTACGCATATTTAGAATGAATTACATACTCACTTTCGATAAATACATATGTGACCTTCACCGAGAAAAGGGACCTAGTGTGTCAAAAAACGGGTTAAGACTTAAGAGTGGATTCTGGTACATAAAAGGGTATAGAATAAGATGAAATGAGTTAGATTTATTTACCCCATAAAAACGTACAAAACAAACTTGGGAAAATCGATAAAAATTAAAAAAAATTGTCACATTAAAAGCGAAAAAAATACGTTACCACATAGGCATGACGTCACCAAAGTCGGCACCCAATCATAACTAAACATACCAAATCGCATCTCCCAACAAAAGGTGTGTTTACAGTGATAATGCGTTATGAAACTTTAAATGCGTTTTTCTCAAAACTTCATTTTCACACACTAGGTCCCTTTTCTCGGAGAAGGTCACATATGTACAACAAATACACTGTTTAAAATATTTTACAATTTTCAATCCATCACTGAACAAAAAGGGGGTTGTACGAAAAAATTCATAAAGTTATTATTAAGTTAATGTACACATAACACTAACAAGCCTCGGTCCACGATGGTGTTCGTGCGTTGAATTATAATCGAAAGATTCCATATTCAATACTGGAGCAGCTCATGTATTTATAAATTTATTTCTGAAAGGGTTATATATATATCTTCATTTATTTGTATATATAATCCAATATCAGAACCGATATTTTACCTTTGCTGATTTTCGATACGAATCATCTTAAGAAAAATCCTTACATTTCAGTCCAAGACCCAAGTTTCTATCTCTACTAGCGTCTTCGGAAAATCGATTTCACATACAGGCAGACGGATAGACGGACATGGCTCATTAAACTTCCCTATCTATAAGGATTAAGAGTATATATACTATATGGACCTCATATAAATGTTGTGGAAAATACACACGTAGTGACAAAGTTATAAATACCCTTACCATTTTTGGTGAAGGGTATAAAAAGTCTGATTGAAACACATCAAATCAGGTTTAAAAATCGTTACTGTTATTTCCTAATAAGTGTAGGGTGCTTACAATTCGGCATTCTTTTTAAGATGTTTTCTTTAAAGCTATAGCAGACTCAATTAAATAACAGTTAATATTCTTCGAAGTACACAATTATTATTTGATTTATTTTTCAAATTATTTTCCCATTTTTGTTAAAAAATTATACAAATTGGATTCGATTTCAAACGATTTAACTATTGTTTGCGTTTTTGTTTTGCTCTATTATTTTACTATTAAATCCAGCAACAACTGCCAGTTGTACAGGTTTAAAAAAAAAAAATTCAAACGGTTTCTGCTGCGTTGTTAAACTGTTCCGCATTCTTATTGAATTGAGCAAATAATGGTTTAAAATTAAACTTTAATAGAACTTTTGTTTTTAAAATAAAAAAATTAAAAATTTGTTTACTGTGAAATGATTAGATTTGTTTATTTTGTAAATAATTTTATGATGAGCAATTAAAATGATGGAAACATATAAAATATATATTATTTTTTTTTAATTTAAAAATTAATTTGAAATGCAATTCAAAGCAAGCAGTTTTTAATCTTCAAGAAAGGAATGATGGATAAAGAGGAATGCAATAAGATTTTCGAAAATTTTGGAGATCATTAACAATTTTCTGGCACTCGATATTTAAGTAAAGAAATATGTGTACTCCTATTATAAAATTATTACAGCAAGATATCGAACCGAAATGGTTCAATTTATGACAACTCGTACTAAACTTCTTTCAAATCGATTGAAGATATCTCTAGTCTTTTCGGAAATTTTTTTTTTATGATATTTCGCATCTTCATATCGATTTTCCTGATATCCTAAAGTTCTTCATGAAGAATTTGTTTTGTATTTTCTTTTTCATATGGTTTGTATCTCTGCTAAATTGACAAGATTTCATGATCTCGATTCCTACAGGTAACACAATGGGACCACATTAGAACCCAAGTGGATAGGAATCTAATTTCCCTTTCCCAGAAACCTGCCAACCTAACCTACCAAATAAAATACCTCTCATGCAAATATTGAATGCAAAGTGCTTGTAGTCTTCCCAGCTGGCGTACATTTGCCTTTGTACTTCCCCCACTTTGTTCAGCAAATTGTCACAAATCCAATCATTTTAAAATGGCTGCAAGAGAAAAATATTTCTCACACTTCACACTCAGTAAATTGAAATATTTAATTTTCATAATTTAAAACCCGCACTAAAGAAGAACTAAAGCAAATGTTAAATCTTCACATATTTATTTTAATAGGGGTTTAGAAAAAGAAACTACTTCCGCTTTTTTGAAGCAATTAAGCTACAAAAGTGGCGCTTCTAGCCTTGAAATTTATAAAAAAAACTATAGATTTATGATAATTTAAATTTAGTTTTTTAAATAAAAAATTCACATGATTTTTTATATTTTATATTTTTTTACTAAATTTTATTTTTCGATTTCTTTACAGGTACGTTTTCAACACTTGCAAATATAATTTTATTCTCTCTGGTTTTATTGGTATTGTATGTATTTTAAAATTATTAATAGAAATTTTCTTTAAAAGAGAAACAAAGCATTTATTTTGTAAAATGTCAAACTTTACGATAATATTTGTGTGGCATTAAAGAAAAACCTGAACAAAACTTTTTTAAGTTCGCAAAACTATAAATGGATTTCTCATTCGGCTTTTATGTTTAAAGTTGCTGCAATAAAAAAGTTCATCAAAAAGCAAAAGATGTATTTGTATAAATATATATTTTGCACTTTTTGTAACATTAGAATTAGAAACTATTCATTTATTATTTAATAGTCAATTGTTTAAAGATCATTCATTATAAAATTCTTTTGTCTTGACTTGCAATAAAGTCATTATTTATAAATGTTTTAGTCGTTTAGTCGTCACTACACGAACGAACCGAGACACACACACACACACACCATGATTTCTTGCATTAGTTTCATTTGAATTTTTGTAAAGTGCAAAATGTAGGTGATAAAAAAATCACTGTTGTCATCGTCTGTTGGCGTTGTCTGTCCACAATCTTAAACGATTGAACATTAAAATGTGTTAATGATACAATTTTTTTTTTAATTCTATTGAATTTGTTAAAACAAAACCCGCATAAAAGCATACATACATACTTGTATGGGGATTACAGATATTTTTTCGGAAATAATAGAAAATTTATTAATTTAAAATACAGGCTTGACAGGTCTGTTTTAAAACTATCTAATCTAAACGTTTTTAAAATGTTTAAGAAAACTCGTATTTTAATATTGAGATGTTAGCGTGACGACTTACTCTTATTTATTTGAAGATAAATTAAAATTTAACTAGTGGAGACACAAACCATATTTTGAACATTTCTCGTATTGCAGTTAAGAGATCACTCTGGAACACTAATCAAAGTTATCAAATTATTGAGTTGCGAAAAGAAGACAAACTACGTAATAGTAATATACATACATATCGTTACCTTAATATCGAAAATCCCTAACTTATTTTATTTTCGAACCGCGCTTTTTTTACTTAAATATATCGATAACTTAGGGCGGTTACCTATCGAAATATGGTTTATACGGGATTTTAGGAATTTGTAAAGGGAAATTAATCCAAAGTAATTCAAAATTATTTATTGAAAATATACATTTAACCCTACATTAAGAGCTACTTAAAATGAAAAGGATGAGCCCACCCGAACTTCCAAGGAATTGGAAGGGTACAGACTGTAATATTTTCAATATTTTTTTCTCAAATTCATGTACACTCAAGTGATTGGAGCAAAGGTACATGACTCACGGAAATCACCTGAACGGTGGCCATATTTGCTATTAAACATCTTAAGATAGCATACAACCACCCGCTACATTCCCCCTTCGACATTCCTTTCAAATCTTTATTGATGGGCACCACAGAAAACAAAAAGTTTTACCATTTTAATGTGCTGCTCAATCGTGAACTTGTCTCGTCAAAGAGATTTTTCATCAACATATTTGACATTATAATTTATTCAAAATTACGCTTTATTTACTAAGCATATTTTTGCATATAATTGCTTAATTAATCCAAACATAAAAGCCTTTTTAACTGAGCAGCCATTGAGGGTGGGATAAATTAGCTTTTATGCACAAATAATTTTTAACAAAATTTAAATTAATTTATAAACTAATATTATAGTTTTCTGAATTTAATTTACACTTTTAAAAAAACTGAATAAAAGATGTTGTATAGGAAAAATATGTAAGTTTTTGTTGCACAAAAACGTGTTAAAACAATTATAAATTTAAAATAAATAAAAGCAAATGAATTTTTTTAAATAAGAGCTGTACATATACGTTCATGCATACATGCATACATACGGTGTTATTAATTAATTTGCTATGGCCATAAGCATAATTAAACATGACCGAGTGTTATCTCAGAATAATAAGCAAATTGTCTAGTTTATATTGACCTTATTTTTTTTAAGCCGCCTGCTTATGAATTCTTATGAAATTGTAAATGTTCAAGTCTATTAGTAAAACGAAGAACAACAACAACACCAACAACAGAAAGTTGTGTTAAACATTTGTATAATTTTCTTTTGGCTTTTGGTAAGTTGCACACAATCATGCTTCATGCTTTTCGAATGTTCTCATCAGCATGTATTTACATGCTTACATATGTATTTATGTATGTGTGGTAAGTGTGCAAGAAGTATGTACTTACAAAACAATTTGCTATTGATGTCAAATATGACTTTATCTCAATTTCTTTTGTAATAGAAAATCATTTAATTTTTATTCTAACTATTCATTATTTCTAAGTTTTCAATTTTCTATGCTTATTCATGCCACAAAAATCTTTCCCCCAAGTCGAATGGGGTCATGCAGGAGATTTTCTATGGAAATAAATTAGTTGCAAGAAATAAGTTTTTCTATGCCACTGAGTCAGTGAACAGCTGAAAACTAAACATTATCTGAGAAAACTCAAAGAATTTTTAATGGAAATGAATGTGTAATGAGGCATTTATTAATTGTTGTATGAATGGAATGTATGCTTTAACTAATAACATTTAATAGAAGGAAAGAAAAAAAAAACTATTATACTGATCGTTAATCCATTAAGTAACATTTCATCATTAATTTTCTTAAAAATAAATGTTACGATTTCTCGCTCTAAGAAGTATGGTTTTAATGGAATTATCAGCATAAACTGATGTCTTCTGTTCGTAAATGGGTTAATAGGTTGTAGTTAATGATTTTTGGAATTAATCGTTTAGATCAACAGCTAACCGGAACTAATTGATTCTAACGACTTTATGTGAAAATAATATGAAGCAAATTAAATGAAGCTAAGTAAAAAATTAAATTACATTTCCTACGATGGCAGTCTTAGAAGGAAATAATGCCGTTTATTGTTAAGCTAAACTGATTAATATAATTTTACTCAAGAATTTACTCCAGAATTTATATTTTCAAAAACTATTTATTTGTTATGGGTTAGCCAATCTATATGCTGCATTTTAATGGTTGCTAAATACCAACATCAAGCATGGTGGTGGTGAAGATCTTATTTTGTAATTAATATCTTGTAGAATTAATATTAGAATTACAAAAATTCTTTAAAATATATAAACAATTAAAAACACTAAATTGCCAAACACGATTGTTTTACATCAGCCGTTTGATTCAATATATCAAATGAATTTAAACATTTTTATTCTGTTCATTCTCATTCTTCTATTTTTTTCTTTGAGTCTGAAATGAGTTTGTTGGGTCAGTAGTTTCAAGTCATAAATTAAAACTAGTTCTAACACAACAACACCAAAGTTGTTTAAAGTTGTGTCTCCTTAGTTTGTTTGTTCGTGTCAGTATTCTTTCAATTATATATTTTCTAAATAAATAAACATGTATTTTTTATTTGAATATGGCCTTCAAATTGTGATGAAGTACGAGTATGTCAGAGTGTTTTTATTTCCAGCCAACAGACTTTGAATTTTAATATCAAAAATAATTGTATACAACAAACAATCTTAAACAATTACTTAGCAGACTTTTGTTTTAAATTCTTATCACGTTAAATAGCGAAAAAGAATATTAAAAAAAGAAGCAGAAGAATTTGCAATGAAGACAAAGTGGGAGGAAATAAATAAATACTTGTGTATGGATGGAAATTAAATGTTCAGTTATATAACGAGATTTCAAATTAATTAAAATGCAAAAAGTTTGCGAAATTTGTAATTGCAACTCGTAATTAGCATATTTTTTTTGGCTAAAAAAAACATATATTCACATTTATTTTTTTAATATTTTCTGATGAAAACAATAATAATATGTATGCGTGTGCGCACTAAGGCAACCCAAATTTCTAAAAGTGGCTGACTTCCAAAACGTTCGTATACAAAGTTTGTATACAGTATTGCTACTGTATTTAAATCATATACATATGCAAAGTTCCCAAACAATGTAAGAACTATAAAACCGATGCCTTGTTTGTTTTCTTACTGCGTTAAAAATACTTGGCGGCGTCGTTTTGAAATGGTATACATTATAATTATACATTAATTATTGTACTGCGGCGTTATGAAATGTGATGCTTTGTTCAAACACAAAGCAATTGACGTTTTGGAAGTCAGCCAGTATTTTAAATTTTTTTTATCTTTCACAAACAAGCGATTCATTGTAATAGAACCAAAGCTTGTGGGTGTTCACCAAAACAAAATGGTTTTGGATGGGTTTTCGAAAACGTATATCTTTGGAAATAATTTTTTTTTAATTACAAAAGCTTCCAGAGAAAATCTATTCTAAATTTGAGTTGAAGTAATGCTGAGCTTAGATCAGTGTCGGGCGATTTTTGAAATGCTAAGCACGCGTGCTTAGCAAGAAAATTCTGTTTGCGCGACGTCGACACACGTATACTATAAGCATCTTCGTGTAGCTTATGAGAATTAACGTTCGGTTGTTGCTTTGTTATCATTTCGTCAAAGTAAATCAAACCAGTCGCTGATCAGCACTTGTTTGAGGAAGACCTCGCTTATAATTTTTTGTTTACACTCAAAGCAAAATGTTCAATGAAGAATGGGAAGATGATTTTTTTTTATAATTTTGTTTTTATTCGAACTTTTTATTTTAATTATCGAATTTAATAAATTATCAAGCTTGAGGGCTTCGTTTTTAATAAATTTTATTTTTATTTATTATGTTTTCTAGATATTTCTTTACTTATTAAATATTATATTTTATTTCATTCGTTGTGTAACTAGTTTATTATTAAATGAATATTGTTTTCGTTATTATTATATTAACATAAAAAGTGTTATTGAAAAAAAATTCAAATCAAATAAAAATACTAAAAGGCAAGAAATGTATTTTACTTTAGGCAACAGAAAAATTTTTCGAGTGTATAATTATTGACGTTCGTTCGTTTTTTTGCTGCTTCCCATACCAAAACATATGAGAGAGTATGTGTGTGCCCGACACTGGCTTAGATTATGGATGTCAAATAATAAATAAAATTATTTAATGAACAAGTAAGAGTGCTATCTATATTCGGCTGTGCCCAATCTTATATACCCTTCACCAATGCATTAATATGCGATTCACTGAATATAATACAGGCTTTCCTTTCTCTCATAAATATAACATTTCAAACAATATAAAAAGTGAGTTTAAACTGCATACTTGAACACACTTTCATATTTTCTTCAGTACTTACAAACTTATGTACAAAAACTACAGTCAGTTTAGAATATTTTATAATTTTCCATTCATTACTGAACAAAACGGGAGTTTGTACGAAAAAATAAATAAAGTTATTATTAAGTTAATATACACATAACACTAACAAGCCTCGGTACCACGATGGTTCGTGCGTTGAATTATAATCGAAAGATTCCATATTCAATACTGGGGCACCTCATGTATTTATAAATTTATTTCTGAAAGGGTTATATATATTTTTTCATTTATTTGGATATATAATCCAATATCAGAACCGATATTTTATTTTTGCTGATTTTCAATACGCAGCATCTTAAGAAAAATCATTACTTTTCAGTCTAAGACCCAAGTCCCTAGCTCTTCTAGTGTCTTTGGAAAATCGATTTCACATACAGACAGACGGATAGACGGACATGGCTCATTCAACTTCCCTATCTATAAGGATTCAGAATATATGTATATACTATATGGACCTCATATAAATATTGTGGAAATTACACACGTAGTGACAAACCTATAAATACCCCTACCATTTTTGGTGAAGGATATAAAAGAATACGAGAATTATTATTTCTATATTTTTATGTTATTACCAAAATCGGAAAGAATAAAATTCCCTTGCAAACACTTCCACAACACGAATCCCTAAACTACAAATTATTTCCAAAGAAACTTCTCGTATAATTACTTTTTTTACAATTACAATTACAAATACAATGTTTATATTTTTCATGTATTCAAAATATTCGTACATGCATGTATTTTATTTTTGCAAAGATTATATAAATTTATTTCTTAAATTTATCTATTTCTTGACTACATGTTTTTCTTGTGTGTCGTATGTGTAAACAATGGGGAAAAAACACTATAAATTATCAAATTATTTAACATTTTTTCTGTGGTTTCAATACAAAACAAACATTTGTTAAGAGAACAACTAACGGTTTTTTATGTTTATTACCAACAAAAAAACAAACAATTCCAGCCAAAATAAATAGAAAGAAACCAAAAAAGCTAAACAAACAGAAAAAAAATAAATAAATGCAAAATGAAATCTTTAGGCCAAACACGATTTTATCCTGCTAAAAATCTTAACAGAATTAGAAAATCGACAGGAGAACGTTACAAACTCAATAGCAGGCACAACTAACTACTGGCTAAACGTAAAGACAAAATAAAAAATATTCAATTGGAAAAAAAAACTAAACAACGAACATTATTAGTGCAATCTATGGAAGACAAAAACTAAGAAAGAACGAAGTGAAGTTAAATTGAAAACTGTTAGTTTACACAACATTTTGGAAAATATATATCGGGTATATGTTTCACAGGCCGAAACCGATCGAATTGGTAGATAATTTTATGTAAATTCATGATGATGATGATGGCTCGCCCTGACCAGGAATCGAACCCAGGCCCTAAATCTCGAGTGGTGGCTTTTTCGGTTGAGTGGTTCATCAATAAAAAAACTTTGCATTAAAAATTTTCGAAATGCACCATGTTTTTCAAAATATAAATAATATTCTACGATTTACGGCAGATAATAATTGTGAAAAATTTTATAGCAACAGCTAAAGGGAAAATATACTACCGGGGAAAAAACACCTGTTACAAAAGCAAAAAGAAAAACTTATTTATTAACTGCATTGAATGCATTTCAGTTTTCCACTAACTTGATCAGAGGAGTAACCGGGGCAATCATACCACAATGCACAATAAGATACAAGTACGAGGACTGCACTGCACTTCACAGCACTCGTATTGGAATTGTAACTTTAAAACAGAAATTAATCGCTAAATAAACGAAATAGAAAAAAAGTGCAGTGTTAATTTATGCAACGAATCAAGTGTTAATGTCACGTATTTTTATATATATATTTTTTTTTTCACTTTTCTTGTGTCGATTTTCCACATTTTTTTTCTTGCTGAGCTTTTAGTTATTCTTTTTTTTATCGTTTAATACTTAAACTTAACCAAAATACAGTTACTTTCAAGTGTTTTTATTGTGTTTGTGGTTTCGAACAACACGATTGATAATTTTAGTCAGTATTAATTTGGTGTTGAACAATTTGCTGGCGAGAAATAAACACCACACTGGCGGGAACTTGGAATTTTGCATACCCGGTTTTAATCATTTGTTTTTTTTTTTTTTTTTTTTTTTTCAAAGAACAAAAAACAGGATTTTATTATATTTGCAAAGATCGTTCCCGCTTTAACATCACACACAATAACTTAATGCCACATTCCTAAATAAATACAATATCATACACAGTTAATTGTTTTCAACCACAATAACTCATTTTTTTTTTTTAAATTTGCTGTCACTAACAAAATCATTGTTGTTGCTCTAAATAAATTAATTTATTTTAGTGTTACTTAACACATTTTCATTGCTTGAGTTGTGAGGAAATACTTTTCTCGTTTCAATATTAATATTTAGCGCAATACAACGCAATATACAGTATCTCATATTTCGTTAAATAAATACGTTTGTTTAAGTTGTTGACGTGACCAAAAACATTTAACGCCCCAAGTGAAAATGAAATCGTCAATAGATTACATCCACAAATGATGTCTGACATTATTATTAATTAAAAAAAAAGAAGCATGAAAAAGAAAATTTACACAATATTGCAAAAAAGAAAAGAAAAGAAATTCAATATTTTTTAGAATAAAACAAATAAAATCGGGTAACAAATCAAAAGAGAATTAAAAAGACTGATGAAACTATTAATGCAATAAGAGATTTAATATTTCCTCACACTGGGGCGACAGAAACTTTCCATTTCAAAATTTCGTTTTTTTTAAATAAAAAGTTTATTAATTTCAAAGAAATATTTAGAACAGACATGTGATACACCCTACAAAAGCTATTGGAGTGCATGGTCCATTTTAGATAAAAAGAGTAGTTTTTGGACTACTGCTATGTAATGTAACCGTGGACCATTTCATTTGTACACATATTTATAGTTAAATACCATTTGGCAACACTAAAAATGTTTGGAATTAAATTGAAACTGTGGCAGCTCCCCTGTTAAAATTAAAACAAATTCATAGAAGCTTAAAGAAACACAATTTAGCTTGTTTTTTCAATTTCAGAATTTTAATTTGTATGTTTTTTTATATAATGTATTGTAAGGGCTGAATTCACACATTTGTATGTACTTAAAATATCATTAAATTATATTAGTGACAGAGATACATACATACATATGTATGTATGCATACATTTTTACCGGAGTACCCCTGTGGACTACCCCTGTAGGTACTCCATGGAGTAGCAAAATAGACTAGTTTCGAAACTAATCCCTGTGGGTACCCCTTGGATTAGTAACATAGAGTAGTTTTTGGGTTACGTGGCCCAGCCCTAGGACATCGTAATATAATTGGAGTAGTCCATACACGCATGTATGGACTAGTCTCATTTTTTGTAGGATATTTAATATATTCGTTTATACTGATGGCTGCAAAAAAAATGCTACCAAAATGTATCTCCTTTTGTTTTTAACAAATACATATAATGAAGGTATTGAATGATTTCGAAATTAACCCCTGTGAGTGCTCTATGGAGTACCCCTGCGGAGTACCCCTGTGGGTACTCCATGGAGTAGCAAAATAGAGTAGTTTCGAAATTAATCCCTTTGTTTACCCCTTGGGTTAGTAACAAAGAGTAGTTTTTGGGTTACGTGGTCCAGCCCTAAATTGGACCATGTTTTTCCCATACATTTGGATTAGTTTTGGAGTGGTCCTACTCCATTGTGGAGTAGTCCATACACGCATCTATGGACTAGTCTCATTTTTAGTAGGGTATGGCCAAATGTTTATTTGCCGCCGCACCTAAAACTATTTTGTTGTTAATTTTGTTACTAGTAGTTTTCTACTGGTGATTGAAACTGAAAATAGCATTTAAATCACTTTTAATTATAATGGTATTGTAAAAATTAAATTAGTACTTCGTAAAATGTGCATACTACATATACTCGTATGTCTGCATTTTTTAGGTGATAATATCAACACATCTGTAGAAAAGGTTTTGACAACTTCTCATATTAGTGTTGTTTATATGAAAACTTTCAAAGAAAAAATGAGAATTACAAATATATAAACGTAAAAAGGATAACAAAATTCACAAACAACTAATGTTCGATAGGAACCTATTTATTTTTTTACAATACACAAAAATACAGAAAATAACAAATATTTCTTAAAGCAAAAGGCGTCAACATTTTATGAATTATGAATCAGTTTACAAGGAGAAAAATCGAACGCCAACCAGCATTCAGTTTCATTTCGCCCTAATTTTGGCACAAATACACATAATTTAGTGGTGTTCAGAGATTCATGATCTATAATTTTCCAGCTCAAAATTTTTAAAAATCACCTGTAATTTGCATATCTAAAAAAAATTAACCTTAAACAATTTATTTTTTGTTTTCTTAAAATTTAAGCCAAAACAAAAATCATGAAATATTTAGATGAAAAAAAAAAGAAAAATATCACCACATTTCAAATAAAGTTGCGGGCATGACAACAAATCTCGCCAAGCCTCCAAATAGTTTTTAAATGCAACAGCTCAGCATAAACTTTTAGACATTTACTGCAACACTATTACTTATTTGCGAGAGTACCAACTATAAAGACAAATAAATTTTTATGTTAAACATGAATTTTAGTTTTTCACATAAAAAGCCTCACTAACAAACAACCAATACAACTTTTTCTCAAGCTGTGAAGTTGGAAACAACGAACGCAACCAAAAAAAAAAGGAGAGACAAAAAATTTATTGATATTTGACAAAGCGCCGAAACAGAAATGATATTGATGTTTAGGATTTTAACATCTAGTATGCCCTTTAAAAATAAATGGAAGTAGGGGGAGCAAAAACGATCAACCGTGAATTTGTGAATAATGAAAAAAATAACAGATTTATGTTACAGGCCAAACTAGTTAAACGACATGCCAAAAGAAATTGTTTTTGAAAAAAAAATGCCACCGCCAATGAATGGCATGATTTCCTTTTTTTTTTTTGTATATCGTACATATCGTTCATTACCTTAATATAGAAAAGCTCTAACTCATTTTTAAAACGAGTTTATTTTTTCAATCGGTAACTTCGAAGGTTTAGCTATCGAAATATGATAAATATGATTTTGACTTGTGGCCTGTTTACGTATCGATTGATTATTATAGAAAGGTCGTATCGCAACTTTTAGCTACTTTACAGGAGAAGGAAAAAACTCAATAAAATCTGAAAATATAATAAAAAAATTTTTATCTGAAGCAGATTTTTATTAAAACAGCCAACAAATTCAATTCTGTTTTATTTTATTTTATTTTTTTATGAGTTAGGGCTTTTTTTAATTACTGCAAATTCGTCAACATAGGAAACTGAATTTTTTAAGGGAGGTGTATTTGAGTATTGTCTACCAGAATATGTAAAAAATGAGATACGACCATTCTATATTAAGCCATGTTTAGAGTTATAAGTGTGTAATAACGGTGGCAAACACTTTTTACTTTTAACTATTTACGTCTTCAATGGGTGATGAATAAGACCTGCATTATGAAATGGTCCAAAAACGACCCCACTCAGAGATGAGTTGGAGGGTTAAAATGTTTTACAAAACTGTTATTAGTAGTGTTTTAGATTAAAGTTCTGAAAACTGCTTACAACTAAAATGTAAAGATTGCTAAATTTTTTTATACCGAACTAAGCTGTCTGCGACTTAGGATCTCTACCTAAAATAAAGTCCAGTAATAAACTTTCAAAATAACCGTATTGAGTGATACCCCGCAGCAAAAAGTAAAAATCAATTTCAATTACGAAAACTACAGATTCAATCAATTTCGTTATTAAAGTTCAACCTACAATGAGAATTTTATATTCAATCATAAAAATTGTAAATTATTTCAAATTTGTAAAAACTTGAAAATATTACATTTTTGATCACATGATTATTTGATTCAATTACGGAATTATTTGAAACTAGTTGAGGGAAAGGGTAAAGTGTAAGTTTAGTCGAACGAAATAAAAGCGTTACTTTTATATTAGTTTATATCAAATTTTACTATTGAGATAAATTTTAAATATGTTGAATAACTTAGACTGGCATTTCAAACGAAGCACGTATGTATGTACATAGTAGATACACGCGCAATACTGACACGAGTTTAATTATAATCTAAACTTCGTTTAAACTCATCTGTAAAAAAATCTAGTTTTAAGCTTTGTTTAAAATAAATTTTAAAAAATATATCCCCATCTTGCTGTTCATCGTGTTTGTAATTTTGTAAATATCTAACAGTGACGTATAAAAAACAAAACATGTTAACATTTATTTTATGATCAAAATATTGGCTTTAAACGATGTAATTATTTGCAACTTGTTGCCATCTGTGAATAGTTATCGTTTTTTTTCTGTGCTTCTTTTCTGGTTGTTTTTTTTTTCCTTACTTGTTTTTCAATCAATATTAAGTTTAAGCTCATCTTTACCCACTTTAAGTGATTTATGTTTTGAAACAAATTTTTTTTTATACAATTATGAATTACACATGTGGTACAACTTGATGTTAAAAATGTTGGTGATGGGTGATCATCATGACTGACTGACTGACTGACTGGATTGGATTCGATTGGAGTGGAGTGGACTGGTGAGGACCGGCCAACTCTCTAATGTTTGAACGGCAAAAGTTTGTTTATAAGCACTTTAATCGATAATGGCTTCATGTGGCAAACACTCAATTGCTTTTGCTTTAACATTTTAAGAGTAAAAGTTTCAAATTTAAAAAAGTTGCAAAAGGAATTTTGCTAAATGAAAAATGAAAGCATTTCAAAACTGCAGACTGCAAACAAAAGATATTTCAAGTAGACAAAACGGAATATTAAATGATATTTCTTTTAAACCACTTTAGGAAAGCTATTTTTTTGTATTCTTATTTATACATGTACATGTACATATATGTGTGTTTGCCTGTACTACGTAGTACCAGTGAATTATTTAATGCTACAAATCCAAAAACACAACCCAGCAAAAGCAACAAGAGTTTTAATTTGACAGCTAAACTGATCTTAAAATCTTATTATCCAGCATGTAAAAAGTTTCTTTTCTTTAAAGATTTTTATCTGGAGATTTTTTATTAGATTTAAACTACAACCACAATTGACCACAATTTATCACTATTTAAAATCTATGACAGACAGACACACCTAAATATTTAGTACAGATTTAATAACCATTTAGTGAATATAATTGTTAATTTCTGTTAAAAAAAAAAAAAGATTTCTTTAGAAATCGAAAGTGCACTACAAACAATAATATATTAAACCAACAGGTTTTTCCGTCCAATATTAGAGATGGAGGAACCGTTCACTTAATTGCAAACAATAAACATTTGTTCAATCACTTGCGTGTACGGAAAAAATGTGATTTTAAACAAAAAATTTTTTTATTAAATATTTTTCGAGTAAATTGAATAGACTTGAAGGTATCCAAGCAAATAAATAAACAAATCGGTCTAAACGTGTCTTATTGAAATCAATGTTAAAACTTTTGCAAAATTCACTCTCTATCTGGATCTTTGAAACTTGGGATACGATAGAAAAACAATGTAAGTGAAAAATATCACGATCAACATAGCAAAGGAAACCCTGCCCTACAGGCTGTCACAGTTGTCTAATTCGGGCGAAAAAAAACTCAGTTAAGTCTCATACCATTTCGCAAGATTATCCAATCTAAAAAAGTTTTCTGAACTTTTTTCCAAAGTTTAATACAATTTTTTATTTCAGTTTTGTAGATTCTAAAACGACAGTATGTATAATTTATTAAAGGCGTGTTTATGGAAAACAGTTATGAATTTTTAATTAAAATATTTTTAATTTTAAAAATTAGGTCACTTATTTTGGTTAATTAAAATAGATAAATTTTATCATAAAATGTGATTTAGGCCCATTTTCGGTAAATTTGAAAGAAATCGGCAAGACTGGGGCCAACGTAAGAATCAGGCCTACGATTATATATAAAAGGCTTACAGGAAAAATTTCCCTTTACAGCTTTCAATGATGTTTTAATATTAAATGAAAAATGTTTGCAAGAATACAAAAAATTTCTCGACAAGATCGGTGATCATTTTTGTAACTTATAAGTACAATATACTGCAGTACTTATCGCTCCTTTATTGCAACATTGTCATATCTCATATGACATGAGATATGAGAATATGACTATGTTGCAATAAAGGAGCGTTATGTACTAGTAAAAAAACTGATGTAGATAGCGAGCGCTCTATATGGAAATCTTTTTGGTTACATATCTGGAATACTTTTAGAAATTCATAAAATTAAATATGAAAAATAAATATTTTTTTAAGACGAGTGCGTATTGACCACTTTTTTTTAATTCCTCACGGAAAGTTTTTTACTCACATTTATAGAAAATTAAAAAAGTTTTGAAAAATATAACTTTTTGTGAGATTTTTTTAAAGATCGGTGGCTGTTTTGATTAAATATTATGGTTTTTATCTCTGCTAACTATTTATAAATGATATGATTTTTTAAAAAAAAGAGACACACTTATTGTTAAGGAAATACAAAAGTTTTTTAAAGTTAAGTACAATCGATACAATTAAGTTCTAAATAAAATGTCATTCGAACAGCCTCCACGACTTCTTCTGCAGGTACGAATTCGATGAACCTACTTTTTTAGCCCTTTTTCCACTAAAACAAGTCGTATGTTATGAATTGCACGTTCAATATTGACTTCTAAAGCTTGAAGAGAGTCTGGTTTATTTCGAAATACCGATGAGTTCAAATAACCCCACAAGAAATAGACTAATGGTGTTAAATCACAACTTCTTGGAGGCCATTCAATATCAAAATTTCTTGAAATAATCGAATCTCCAAACTTTTCTCGCAATAATTCAATTGTTGCACAACGTTTACGGTGGTCCAATGGCTTCAGCTCTTGAGTGAGAACAATTTTATACGGATTCAAAACCAAATGCTTTCGCAAAATCCGCCAGGTTGTGGTTTGAGACAGTCCCAATTGTTGAGAACGTCTTGGAATCGACAAATCGCGATCTTCAGCCTGAACGGCAGCAATATTTGTATTACTTCGAGCGGTTCTTTGTCTTATTGTCACTTGAACATTTATGTAAAGAAAATGTGAGCTCCAAATTTTCAACAATTCGACGAATAGCGACCACACTTGGACGATTATTACGACTACAAAATGGCAAAGGCGCACGAAAAGTTGCAATTGGAGAACGATTATTTTGATAATAAACTGAATAATTTGTAAACGAGTATATCTATCCATGATGAAATTGTAAACACTACTGAATACAATGAAAAACAAATGACAGATCAGGACATATTACAAATGGCCGAAACGTCACTTCAAAATCATATCATTGGAAACGTATTGGAAAACCTTATACATATTTCAATTATTCTGGACACACATCTAAAATAGGTGGAAGTCTTAGCTTTTTTATAATGTAAAATACAACGACAAAACTAAATTTACCAAAAAAAATTAGTAGATGAAAGAGAAATGATCTGCTGTTGATTGTGAGCCATTTAAGAAAATATTTTTAATAAAATTTATAAATAAATTCGTATAAAACAGAAGATGTTTTTCTTTTCGTGATCGCTGTTTATGTACTTAAACAAACATCTTTATGCAGGAATAATTTATTTGGTGCGTGAGTGAAAACCTACTCACGCTACCATGTTTAATTGGTATGCGAAAAATTTTAAATCGCTCCAGAGAACAGATATTTTTTTTATTCTTTTCTAAAAAAAAAATATCAATTTCTAATAATTGTAGTTGTTCAAACGTTACAATTTTTTTATGTTGATTTATTCAAATTTATTATTGTCTTATTGCTAGACAGCTAATAAATGTCACCAGATATTAATTGCTTTGTTGAAAATGCTGTTAATTATTGATTCATTTATTTTATTTTATTAATTTTTTTTTGTCTTGACTGACAAACAAGTAATGCTGTTAACCTTTTATAAAAAAAACGGGAGTAGGTTTCATTTTATTATAATAAAATATGCATATAATTTGTAACGTCTTAATAAGTGAAATAAAATAAGTGAAGGTAAAAAATTTCATATTCCTCAATTATGAATAAGTGGGGGGATGATCTGGCCACTTAATAAATTTTATTAAAGTGCTAATTAACAACAAAAATCAAAAGTTTTTAGCCGCATAAAAATAGAAATTGTTTGAAATAAGAGTTTTATAATTTCAACTGAAGTTTTCCAATATAATTTCTGTCAATGCAAATGTCTTTTGTTTCTATTTCATTCTACTGGGAAGTTGTAGTTGTGAATTTAGATTCTCTAAATTTTAAAGCAAAGTTCTTAGGAAGCGAGATTCCAGATAACCAATTTAGCAATTTATGATACGGTTGGTGTTACAAATACTTTAAAAAAGGTTTTACAAATTCCTTTGAATTAAATTTAAAGTCAAATTAAATTTCTTAATATAACAATTTACTACACAGCTTTTTAATAAAATCATTAAGTATTTATGAAAAACTGTATAAAAACAAGTGCTGTTTCGAAAAAAAATATACAACAGCAATTAAATAAAATACTACAAATTTAAAGTTAAATCTAACAAAACCATCTTCGCCACCATCAGCAATTTGCTACTGACGCCAGCAGTGTTTGCTTTTACCAATTGTTATTTGAACAGCAGCAAATAACGGCAACAACCACTTAAAAGCCATCAGATTTTCAGATTTCCGTTTTGTTTTAAAGCTTTTACAAACAATAACTTTACAACAAATAGACAACCACTAAAGCAACTTAATCAAGCATGGAAAAAAACCTACACCTCAAGTGAAATAGAAACCGAAAGTTAAATAGAAACAATTGCAATCATGTTTGCAACCTTCAGATTTAGTGCTTGTGACGTACATATGTGTAGGTATTGAATCGTCGTAAGAACTTTTTTTGTGTTTTTTTTTTTGTGTGTAATTGCAGTAACAACGGAAGCTAAATTTAAGGTTTTATATTATTGTATTTGCAAAATTAATTGAAAACACGACATTTAAGAAAAAAAAAACAAAATAACAATACTCTTGACAGCAAAATGCCTTAAAACCAACAGCAAAGGCAACATTTAGCACCGCTATAGTTTGGCAATCAACCTAAAGGTGTTGGCTACGAGCTTATCAAACCGCCATCAAACAATAATAAACAACAATAATAGAAATCAAAAAAAAATATCAGAACTAACAGGTTGGTGTCTCACACAGTGGATGGAAGTTTGGCAATGTTTAGGTCAATCAATTGTAATTTATCAAATATGAATTTTTATTTTTTCAAATTTTTTTTTATTTTAGTAGTCGGTGAACTCTTTTTTAAATCCAAGTGGGATGATAAACATGTTTGACCTTTAAATTGACATTTATGATTGATTTTTTTCATAAAAATCAAATAAGTCAAGAGACATATTTTATTGGTCTTAATGTTTTAATTCCGTTTGCTTTCCTTGAAATAGTGTTGAGAAAAATAAAATATCTATTCTTTTGCTTCAAACCAAAGTGTATTGAACGTTACTCATTTTTCTCAAGCAATCATCGAGGTATTTCACTTTTTAAAGGGTTGAAAACGGGACAATATAGTTCTTTTGTTACTTTTTATTTTTAACTACATAATTTTTTTAAATACTTTCTGGGGGATAAAATGAAAAAAAGCTACATCTTTTGGTACTTTTTGATTTGGTATTTTTTTTTTTTTTGATAAATTTGGTATACAAATTTTAATCAAAAGTTTCCCACTGCTAAAAGCTTTCCTACACAATGAAATTAAGTTTCAAATAAATCTAACATTTTTCTAATCAATTTCAAGCTTTAAAAAAATATTTTATCATCAATTTATTTTATCACACCAGCAGATGCATGATAAAATTAGCAAAAACTATCTAAATATAAACCAGTGATTTGCTATTTAACCACAAATTAGTATTGAAAAAATGTGGTTTTTATTGAAAATTAAAAATATATTTACTACGCATTTTTGTTTTATTTGTCGACAAAAATATTTGCTGTACGAATTTGATAATGGTTGAGACACGTATAGTATTTTCTTTTTCTTTCTTTAGGGTTTCCCCTTTTTATTCGCCAATTTTTCTTTGGTTTTCTTTTTGCAAAAAAAAAAAACACATTAATTACGCAAATCTTGTACGTCTTTTTTGTTTATTAGTTTCACCAACATTTTTAATAATTTGTAATCTACTGAACTGACCGCCATATGTTTTCCCAATTCCTATTAAATAAGAGGAAAAATCGTTCGTTATAGAAGCTTTTTTCATTGTGCGAAATTGTGGCACCACCACGGCACATGTTGTCGATTTTTAGTGAAAGTACCAGTTTTTTTGCATTCATACATAAGTATGAATTTTTCTTTCGTTGGTTAAAATAAAAAATAATAAAAGAAAAAACAACACAAATGAAATGTGTTTTTAAAATGATGATGGCTGGCTGCAAAGTTGTAACATTAACAAATGCCACCACTATAAATAATAAAAATATGTACACAATTAACAAAACATCGCACAAAGATTTGGACGCATGTTATTTTGAAATAATTCAGATGACAATCAAAATAATTTAAATAAATGATTTGTTAACAAATTAGTTTTTTTTCTTTCCAGCAGTCTGAATTTTCATTGCGAAATTGTTGGAATTTTTTCAAGCTCTAATATATTTTTTTACTGTTTGTAAGTTTTTCCAAATATTTTTGCTTCATTAGCATTTTATTGTGCATAATTTTGTGTAATCATCGAATAGTATGCAATACTAGGGAAAAGTGTTGCCGATTTATTTTTCAAAACGTGTTACATATTAATTTTTGTTAATTCAAAAACATAATTTTCAAAGTATATCATCGATTTAACCAAGCAAAACTGATGAAATGTTAATGTGAAACAATTTACAAAATTTAAAATACATTTTGCGAATTAAACAAACATGCAAAGGATTAATGTTCAATTGCTATAATATACAGCAGTTTAAAAAACAGTTTGTACGTACATATATTTGTTTATTTGTGAAAATCTAAAACAACTAGTTCTTTTGTTTAACTAAAAGAAGCCTTAAAGCTTGTTTTATTTTTTATCTATTGAAAAATTAACTTTTAAACTTTTTGTTTAAAAGTTTTTCTATGATTATTGTTATAAACATACAAACATACATGCATAAATAAATACTTGCACACATGCATATCTCGAGATATTGAAGGGGTTAATTACCTTAAAGCACGCTTACTAAATGAGCAGGCAACAGATGTAATTGCAAAAGCAACCAACAAACAATATTAAAGAAAACAATCTTTTTTTTGGGGCAAAAAATTTTTAAATTTATCAACAACCAGCTAAAAACAAATAACCAACACCTTTCAAAAATTGGTGAAATAAAATTAAATTAAACACAAAATTAACATGTGTTTCTAAAATAAAAAGCAAAATTTAAGTTGCAGCAATCAATAGATATTTAATCATTTTTTTTTAACTAA
Source organism: Lypha dubia (assembly GCA_947311025.1). Lineage (NCBI taxonomy): Eukaryota > Metazoa > Arthropoda > Insecta > Diptera > Tachinidae > Lypha > Lypha dubia. Next base: position 1,533,636 of record OX371262.1, on the reverse strand, counting down.
ACTAGAATTGCCAAAGCAAAATTTAAAAAGTGTTAATAATAAAGTATTTTTGTTTTTTCATTCTTAATCTATTTTAGACCTTGCAGTCGTGTCCTATAAGCAGCTGTACAAATGAACCTGATACATTGAGTGCCAATAACGATTCATTGCAGACCACACCGGATAGTACGCTACAAAAAGCAACAAGTTTGCAACAGCAGGCGCAACAATTACAGCACCAGCAAATAAACCACATAACCAAACTTTATACCACAACTAATAGCATCAATAATAACAACAGCAACAGCAACAAAGTTTCACATCATCATCATCATCATCACTCTCACAATACCAGTACGAATAGTGCTACCAGCGATACTTCATCTACATCCTTTCACCAGCGCTTTGACTTTAGTCAATTAAAAGCTCGTCTACCGGAACTTAATTGTCTACACAGTTTACAACGCTACTGGCAACAGCATAATAATAACGGCGCCAACGATCCTAACGATCCACAATCGTTGCAAAAAGATGATGGTGGTGTTAGTGGTGGTGGCGGTGGCGTTTCAAATTCCTTTTATGCCAATAATATTTTAGGTTATACATTCGGTTATCAATTTGGTGGTAGTAGCAAAGATACAGCCAACACCAAAAACGAACAGATACAAGAAACTCCTTTACAAAAGTTCTACAGGAATCAGCAGCAAAAAAAAATGCCAGCATTTAGAGGTAGACGCGGTTGGTGTGGGTGTTTTCAGGTGAGCTAACATTTGATTTAAACTAATTATAAAGCTGAGACAATTTTAATAAGTCTCGTCTAATCATTAGGAGACAGACAGACAGACAGACAGACAGACGTCTTAAAAAACTAAATTTCAATTTTAAATGTCAGATAATTGGAGAGCTGCACTGATTTAAAATTATTACATTAGACCGTGATTATGCAGTTATTAAAAAAAACTTTTTTGCTTGTGCTTTGTAATTTCCAGATATTATTTGGAAGTTCATGTATGAGTAGATGAGTTTTGAAACTTTTAAGACATGAAGGTTAAGATCTACTGATGAGTTGGTATTTAGCTACCAATGAAATGACAAGTAAAAATTTTTTAAAACATAAATTCTTGAGTATTTGCTCGAATAAAATGTTATAAATGTTTTTAGTAAAAAAAAATTAGTTGAGATTGGCCACAACTTTTTCTGGTCGTAGAGCATAAAAGTTTAAAAAAATTACATATTTAAAAACAAATACCTAAGAAATGACTTTCAAGTATTAAAGACAGAAGAAGTTCGAGTGTAGGCAGGGTTGTAGTACAAGTTTGGCAGAAGAAGCTCAACACAAAACTTTCATAAGCTCAAAAAAAAAATAAAAAACGGGCGGCAAAACCAATTTTGGGAAAAATTCAACTTGGGGGACCTTAAAACATTGCGAAAAATTAAAAAAAAAATTTTTATAAGCTTTCAAATTATGCTTGTTTTGGGACACCTTAATGTACATACGTAGTGTTTTTTAATAGACAAAGTATTTGCCTCATTATTTTGAGGTGTAAAAGTAAGATATGAAAAAGCGAAAGCTATTGATTTCACTCCGATTTCCGATTAACTCAGACATTGATCATGACTGTATAGAAAATTAATTTAAATAAATGTTAAATTGCAAAATGTAGCCATGTAGCCAGGTCGTACATAATTTCCAAAATAAAAACATACGGCGAACTTTAATACAAAATATTTTAAGATCACAGAAGAAAATATGCTTTATAAGAATAATTCAACAAAAATATTTCAAAACAGATTTTCTTAACAATCATTAAACTTAACGTATCAACCATTAACCCAGAACGGGCAACGACAGATATAAATACCTTATTGGTAAATTTAAAAGAAAAGTTAATTATTTAAACAAAAGTCAGGAAAATTTTTAAATACTCGTGGCAGAAAAATGTAACAGCCTTGAGGAGTAGAAAATCTGAAGTAAATTAATATAAAAAATATCTTTCAGGATTTCGATAGAATGCCAGCTGTTGCATTTCTATTAGAACGAAATTTGTGAAATTGTTACATGCATAGAGAGCATTTGCTCGATTATGTGCAGCTTTAAATAATTGCAAAAGCTTTCAAAGAAAATTATCCAAATAGCACTGCAGAGTTTTCTTTTGATTTCTCAATATCTTTCACATACATGCAATACATATCGTATTTACACTACGCAACTTTGTTGCATGCAACTCTCTCTCTCTCTCTCAGTGAGAAAGTCAGGAAAGATATATAACCCGTATACATTTCTATTTCAATACTCCCATTTAAAATGAAAATTGCATGCAGCAAAGTTGCACAATGTAAATACAGCAATATTTAGCATTTTCAATGCAATTTAAAAATGTTCAGCTAAATATTCACTAAGTCCCCCCCCCCCCCAAAAAAAAAAAAAAGTTAATTTCTATGTACAAATATAAGAGTACTTGTTTCTGAACAACTGCTTACACTATCTATGTTAAATCATCACAACAAAATAAATAGATTGTATTAGAAATTCATAAAAATAATTTATGTATGGATGTATGAACGAGTATGAAGATAAAAATATATAATATTAGCAAAGCTTTTTGTTTTTATAGCCTTTGGTAACATATCGATTTATTGCAGCATTAAGTAAAACATTAATTTGTTAAGGAAAAACAAAAAAATAAAAGAAAAGAAAAAATAAACCTTACTTGGCACTAAGTGCAAACCGTTAACCAAACAACCTCCTTAGAGTAAAACTAAACTTTACTTTTAACAATCACTTTGAGTCGATTATTAATGGTGTTTTTTTGGTTTTTTTTTTTTTTGCTGTAACTTTTCCTCTTATCTACATTTTGCAAATAATTAATTGGTTATGCACTATTAACAGTGAATTAATTTTAAAATTATACTCATATTGCAAAACTTTGCTTTGAAAACATTTTGTTTCTTTTGTTTTTTTTTTGCATATAATCAGGATGACGAACCACCTGAAATTTGTGTGGTTGAAGGAGCTTTTACCCTACAAACGCTGACACCTACACAGCCCATGCCGTCGGTAGATGAATTGGATACAAAGTTTGCCGAATTGGTGGAAGAATTAGATTTGACGGCTCCCAATAAGGAGGCAATGTTAAGCTTACCGCCCCAAAAGAAATGGCAAATATATTGTTCACGTAAATTACCAGTGGATGCCATAGATGGTAATCCTGGTAATAATATAACCCAGCCGCCTACAGCAGAGCATTATGTTGAACGCCTGAAAGACTTGGCCATGCATATTTCTATTAGTCCGGAAGATTCTCCCTGTCATGAATACAATGCACGCATCGAAAGCCATACACAATTTCTCGATGCATTGAAAACTGCACTAAGAACTTCAACACACAGTTTCGTATTGAGATTTGTGGAATTTGAAGGTTTACCAGCTCTGCTTAATATATTGCAAAAAATGGATATACGCGTAGCGAACAGCCCATTCCATACTAGTCTAATTGGTTGCATTAAAGCTTTAATGAATAATTCGGTAAGTGGTTTTTGTACTTTTTCCGCTCACTTCTTCTTAAGGTCAGGGTTCAAACAATTTGTACTATTTTAGACTGGAAGAGCTCATGTCTTGGCTCATCCCACATCGATTGATACGATAGCTCGTTCCTTGGCAGCCGATAATATTAAAACTAAAGTAGCGGCCTTGGAAATATTGGGTGCAGTTTGTTTGGTGCCTGGCGGCCATCGTAAAGTGTTGCAGGCCATGCTTAATTTCCAAGAATTTGCTGCCGAAAGGACTAGATTTCAGAGCATTATAAACGATTTGGATCGCTCTACAGGCGCTTATAGAGATGATGTCAACTTAAAGACCGCTATTATGTCTTTTATCAATGCTGTGCTAAATTATGGACCTGGTCAGGAAAATCTTGAATTTAGGCTACACTTGCGCTATGAATTCCTTATGATGGGTATTCAACCCATTATTGACAAATTGCGAAAGCATGAGAATGAGACTCTTGACAGACATTTGGTAAGTTGTTTTTTTTTCTGTCCGTCTAAAAATCTTAATCACAAAAATAAAATTACTTTTTGAAAATAGGACTTTTTTGAAATGGTACGAGCTGAAGATGAAAAAGAACTGGCTCGTAAATTTGAACATGAACATGTGGATACAAAAAGTGCCAGCGCTATGTTTGAACTGTTAAGACGTAAACTGAGCCATTCGCCAGCTTATCCTCATATGTTGTCCTTATTCCAACATATGCTGTTGTTGCCATGTAAATATATAAATATAAAATACACTTTATATTCTATATTCTTACTACATATAATTTTGTTCTTCTCTAGATACTGGCCACTGTACCCAGCATTGGTTGCTGTTTGACCGTGTGGTCCAACAAATTGTTTTACAAACCGAGGGTAGACCACGCAGTGATATTGATGCTGACGATCCTAATAAAGAAAAGTCCGCTCTATCACCTGTGCATGATCCCGATGTAGCTCCTTTGGAAATCAATGTCTCCAAATTGGTTCACCTTTTAGTCAAAGAAGAAGAGCTTACACAGGCTCGCAAAAGAGCCGATGAATTGGAGAAGGAAAATTTCGACATACAATCACGTTTGGCTAAAAAGGAACAAGAATTGGATTTGCGAATGCAAGAAAAAGAAGACTTAGAGACGAGTCTGACACGCATGCGTGAACGTTTAGAAAAGGAATCCGCCAATCACTCACAAGCAGCGCAAAGAGCACAAACTGCCGAAATGAAATTGGAAGACTTGCAACATAAGCTAATGACTGAACAGCAGGAAAGGGCAAGACTGGAACGTTTGGTTACTGAGGGCAGTATACCCGATGACCAAAAGGTTGCTGGACTAACGGGCTGTAATGGTGCCGTTTCACCTCCACCACCACCGCCGCCAACGAAAATAATACCACCTCCTCCACCACCAATGATGGCCGCTCCACCACCACCGCCACCATGTCCAGGACCACCTCCACCACCCGCTTTGACACAAGCTACGGGTAAATATTGCAACTGCACTAATTTTAATATATTTACTAAAAATTTTATCTTTATGAATTCTTTTTATAGTCCCACCAGCTCCTAAGGCCGAAGTAGCCAAGAAAAATGTGCCACAGCCTACGAATGCTTTAAAAAGCTTTAATTGGTCTAAACTTCCCGATGCTAAAGTTCAAGGAACTGTTTGGAGCGAATTGGACGAATCCAAATGGTACAATAATATTGAGTTGGAATCCATTGATAAACTTTTTTCAGCCTACCAAAAGAATGGAGTTGCCGTAAGTATTTGCCATTAATTTTATTAATGTTTAAGTGTTTAATTGGGAATTGTGTCTGTCTTTCACTAAACATTTGTGATGAACAATTTTGAACTAAAATTAAATTGTTTTAAACGAAAATAATAGTATTCTCTTGTTTATTACGAGGTTTTTTTTTCCTCTAATTCTGTTGTAACATAGAAATGTTTCACTAAATTTTAAGCAAAATATTTCTTCAGTGGTGTTTAGAATTTTGCACTAATTAATTGTATTGCGTTTAGTTATAGTAAGAATAGCTTTACACTACCACTAAAGTTATTTAGGGCCAAATTTACAGTAATTAGTTAGCTATTAGTAAACTAAAATGATAACTATTGTTTAACTAATCTATATATATAAAATACAAAAAATGTTTGTACCCATGTTCGCTATAGACTCGGAAACTATCCAACCGATTTGACCCAAACTGGTGTCATTCAAAAGGGAATTTATAGAGGATGGTTTTAGGCTTTTAATATTTCAAGTGGGCGTAGCCCCTCCCACATAAATTGAATAACATCATATATCTTGACTATTGTGATAGCAAGAGTTTTGAAACATTGCAATAGTTCATATGTTACTAATGTGAGTAATCAGGACAAAAATGGTCGTTATCGGACAAGTGGGCGTGGCAGCTCCCATATAACCCAAAAATTGAAATCGCCATATTTTGGGCATTTTTTGACCTACGTCGATGATATTTGGTACATATGGTATTGCCATAATTTGGAATACGTACCGGGAGAAAAGTGGATGGGACCACGCTCCTTTTTATTAAAATTAAAAATCGTAATATAGTCTTAACTACTGGACCGATCGTCACAATAGGATATATAAATACTTTTAATTTTATTTTATAACGAGGGGGGTAGCGAAGTACACCGGGATCAGCTAGTACTTCATATTCACAGTGTATTATTTAACCAACACTCTTAATATGAACAAAAAATGGTAACCCTATCAAACTATTAACTTTCAGTACTGACAATTCTGTTATTGCATATGGCTTTTGTTTACATTTGATATATTATTTCTTAAAAAATGGCGTATACATTCAAGAACTTGCCACGCCACCTACTTGCTAAGACGGAATCTATCCATAAAATCTTTTTAGATTACGTTGGCGACACTCAGCAACAATATTCCGCGTATTATCAGTATCAGTGTCACTTTCGATATCGGACTTCACGTTTTCAATTTCACATGCCATATCTAAAATTTTTCACAAAACAAAAATACTAATAATAAATTCCAACGAATCAGCTGTTGTCTAACTATTAGTTAACCAATGACGTTTGATGGTTTAACTAATGTTAAACTAGAAGCTGTGAATCAAATATTATTAGTTAAACTATTGCTATTAGCTAACTAATGACTGAATTTGGGCCTTAGTGCCTTAAAGAAATTGTTTTCAATCATTGAGATGGTGCAAATAATATTTAGTGCCCTACCCCGAACTATTGTTGTTGGCCGGCACAAAACAGAAATGTTTAGCAACATGTTTAATATTTAAAAACATTAAATTGATGTTTATTACGACTGTTAGAATGTTGCGATACTTTTAAAAAGCATTCTTTAAATTTAAAAATTTTTTTTTTTTTTTGATTATACAGACTGTTACAGATGGCTCCATAGAGGATCTACGCATGATGGGTAGTAAGCCAAGAAATAAAGTGCTGTCGGTTATAGACGGTCGTCGTGCACAGAATTGTACAATTTTATTGAGTAAATTAAAAATGACTGATGAAGAAATCTCAAAGTGAGTTAAACGGCTGGGGTGAACTAACAAAAAAAAATGTATATTAAAAAAAATTTTATTTAACCTTAGAGCTATTTTATCCATGGATTCTAATGAATATTTAGCTTTGGATATGGTTGAGCAACTGTTGAAATTTACTCCTTCCGCCGAAGAAAGAGCTTTATTGGATGAGCATAGTGAGGATATAGAATCTTTGGCTAGAGCTGATCGTTTCTTATATGAAATATCAAAGTAAGTTGTGATCCTTTGAATAAACAGCAGCCTTCTTAAATATGTGTATGATTTTTTTCATCTTCTCAAGGATTCCTCATTACGAACAAAGATTAAAGAGTTTACATTACAAAAAACGATTCATGATAACAATTAATGATTTAACACCACGCATTACGAGTGTTATGGAAGCATCAAGAGAAGTAGCACGATCCAGACGTTTAAGAAAATTATTAGAGCTGGTATTAGCTTTAGGTAAGTACAAAAAGGATTAACTGCACTTATAACTTAAGTAAGGGGCGCTGAGTGCAGGGGTCAGATAAACTCATGAGCAAGAAAAAATTCTGATGGGAATTTATTTATATATTTTTATCGCTGATTATGTGAGTGTAAAAACGACTGTGAAATGTCGCAATGCCTGCTTTTGGTGCCTTTGTAATGTCTGAAGAGATCACCTGAAAGTTCCAGTTGCCTGCTTAATCTAAAACTGGCTTGGACATTTAATTTAAATATTTTTCTTTTTAGGTAACTATATGAATCGCGGAGCTCGTGGCAATGCTTCTGGCTTTCGTTTGGCTTCTTTGAATCGTTTGGGAGATACTAAATCCAGTGCTGCCAAAGGCACAACACTCTTACATTTCTTAGTTCAGATTATAGATAAGAAATTCAAAGATTTACTCAAATTGGAAGAGGATATACCACATGTAAGAGAAGCCTCTAAAGTGTCTTTGGGTGAAATGGACAAAGATATACAAATGTTGCGCACCGGTTTGGCCGATGTGGCCCGTGAAATTGAATTTCATCGCTCATCTGGTCCAGCTCAACAGGGTGATCGCTTCTTACCCGTTATGCGTGAATTCCACGCCCAAGCATCGGTAAGATTTGCCGAATTGGAAGACAAATTCCAGGATATGAAAACAAGATTTGATCGTGCAGTTCGGCTTTTTGGTGAAGATGGTTCAGTTTTACAGCCCGATGAATTCTTTGGCATTTTTGATACTTTTCTAACTGCTTTTGCTGAAGCTAAACAGGATAACGAAAATTTGAGAAAACGTCAAGAGGAAGAAGAAAAACGTGCTAAGCAGGAGGCGGAATTGAAGAAACGCACAATAGAACGCAAGAGCAAGGAGGGTCTCATGTCTTCAGTGGCCCGCAATTTGGGTTTGAAATCTTCAAATGGCCCTGGCAGTCCCATTAAGGGTGACAACAAGGGAGAATTTGATGATTTAATATCAGCTCTAAGAACGGGTGATGTTTTTGGTGAAGACATGGCCAAATTTAAAAGATCACGCAAAACAAGACTCAATAACGGCAGTACTTCACCGCCTCGCCACGGTGTTCATAGAGAAGAAAGCCGTGAACGTACAGTAAGAAGACAATAAAGAGATACATAAAGAAATATCATAGAAATGATGTTGATGCCATCTTTGTATTTATTGATTCTTAATGATTTGTTTTTAATATTTAATTGTTAAATTCCACAGAGATTGTAAAAAAGAAATCCTAAATTATATTATTATTATTATTGTAATTACTAGATATGTATATTATATTTTTTAAAAGTGAAATTTTCACTAATCGACTTAAGTAACAACTGTGAAAAAGAATATGTACTCGTATGTTCTTTTTTTTTCTAACAAATGAAAGCATTAAACCAAAATTATTTAAAAGTATATATTAACGTATTTAACACTTATAGAAAACACCCAACACAAACATTTTTGTATTTAAACAATTTATTAAATTAGTTTTTATTAACACACATTTAAAAAAGAAAAGAATGAAAATGTTTTTGAAGTTTGCTGTTTCTGTTTGAATAAAAAGTTTATTTAGTAAAAAAAAAGACTAACAGCAGATAAATGTTTAAACATAATTTATTTAAAGGCTATAAATGCAAGAATTAAATCCAAGAAATTGTATATGTAAAGTTAAGGATATGAATTATTAGAATTTACTTTATTGAATAAAAAAATTTAAAAAAAATCAAGGATAACGCAATACTAAATTTTGCAAATTGTGATTTATTTTTAACAATCATGGATTATGTACACGATTCGTATTTATTAATAAGATTTCTAAAAAGTTTGGCTACAGATTTATTTTCCTGGCATACAAGACCGCCACCTCTTAGAAGCTGATGTTGTTGACGATTAATATCTCCCACACAAATCCAGTTAGATGTAGATTTAAAAAGCCAACGCCAGAATTTCAAGCCAATACTTTGTGAGACCGCCCATTTAGAATGATCAAGTGTAGAAGGAAAACGTAATTTTTGTTGTGGCAATTGTATGACTTGCACATTATAGACATTATCATTGAGAGAGCAATTGGACTGGAAGTTACCTGCTCCATTACGCCAAGTTTCCACCAACAGATTTGTATCCAAAGTGGGTGCCACAAAATCTTCATACAATTCTTTATTAAATTTAGATGATTTAGCAAAAGTTTTAAACACAGAACCCTTAAAAGATTTTACATCCAACACATTGCCGTAGGGAGCCTTAAGCACCCACTGTCCTTGTATAACCTTTTCCAAATAGGGAAATTTTTTACTCAAACTAAGCGGTACTCTGTTATAATAAATATTTGGTTCATTATACAAAAGTTGTTGGCCAACCTTTTCCATTTCTGTTGCATTTATAGTGATACAAAGGAATGATTGGCCATAGCGGGCACCAGTAGCAGGATATTCATATTTTGGTATAGATGGAAATTTGGGTACAGAGTGTATCAACCAAATGCCAGTATTACCGTCAGTTGCTAATACACCTTTGGTATGTCCGCCATCTACAACAACTTGACCATTGGGAAATTCATCATTATAGGCCAACAATAAAACCAAAGGATCATCAAATAAAGGTTCCAAAGTCTGAGCAGGCATGGATGAAGATTGATTTATGTTGCTTTCGGATAAAGTCCACTTATCGTGAGACTCACTACTTAAGTACATATAACTCAATCCAGATTTATCCCAGTGATTTGTGTTATCATCAGAGTAATGGGCAGGAAGTTTGTAAAGATAATACCTAAAGAGACAATTTCATTAATTTTTTTTTTCAACTTTTACCAGAAAATTGTTAAAATATGCTCCTCACCAGTCGACATTTTCTCCTTTTTCATTTTTGCAAGAAACTTTGATGTCACTGCTTTCAATTAATCGCAAACAACAATTTAATGTTAATAACAGCAGAAAAAATTTTTTTAAAAACATTTGTAAGCGCGTATGCAAATAAATGCTGTTTCTTTCTCAGCTTTAAAATACAAACTGGATTGCGAACAAAACAAAATTGATAAGAGGAATTGCTTCAATACACCAAAGGTCGGGTTTTGAATTACTTGCAACAACAGGCAGAAACAAAGAATAAACAAAAATAACCCCTAAAGTGATTCATACGAAGAGTTGCCCAAGTGTACGAGTATGTCTACAGTTAATGACAATTAAGCAGAACAAAAATAGATTCTTAGAAAATTTATATCGAAGATCTTTCCAATGCGTTGGTTGGAACTTAACAATAAAAAGGGTTGGTTTTATATACTCTTAAGGTACGGTCACATCTGGCAAACATTTGCCCAAAAAAGCGTAACCACTAAATATCATTGAAAAACTTTTTGATTTATGCATTTATTTATTAAGTTAAACAGCTTCTAATTAGATAAGATTCTATTACAGTTTCTATAAATTGTGTAGGAAACTGTTTAACGTAATAAAAACAGGTATCTAAATCAAAAGTGTTTTCATTGGTATTTAGTGGTTACGCTTTTTTGGGCAAATGTTTGACAGATGTGACCGTACCTTTACAGTAGTTTACACGATACCAAACGAGTTTGACCACCAAATTTTGTTACACATGTATATACGAGTACACATACTTACATGCGTATGCAAGTATGGAATTGTTTTCTCAAAAATTTCTTTTTTGTTTGACATTTATTGGGGACAAAATCCGATCTTATTTAACGAAAGTGAGTGTTTAAATGTACAGAAAAGTTGGCATTTAACTAGCGGAGACACTAACCACGATCCTTAACTTAGTTTAGATTTTAAAATTATTTTTTCAACAAAATTGTTCAAATATTTGCTACTTTCACCACACATTTTAAATAATTTTATTTTTTCAAATAATTTTGAATAGGAAATATTAGTTTGCTAAAGCTATGTACATACGATTGGCAGATCTTACAATATTGTAAGATCTTACAATATTATTACAAGATACGTCAATATGCTGACAACGTACTGACAATGAAAAATTGTTACCAAAAGGTAAATTGTTAGTTCAGACGATTGTAAGAAAACCTTACAATTTCATTGTCAGACAATAAATTTATCTGCCAACGAAAATTGTCAGTTTACACGGTTGTCAGCTTGTTGTGTGGAAAAATTGCCAAATGCGTTGTTAAGCTTTGTCAGAACAGTCAAATCTAATAGTATTTATGGACAGCATTGCCAACAGAAAAATTATCTTACAATGGTGCCATTGTCAGATGCATTAATTTAAACACATCTGCCAATAAAACAAGAGCTTACAATGTCTGACAATTATCTGATAATGGCAAAGTAGAGTGTTCTCACGATTGTCAGATGTCTGACAATATTATTGTCTTACAATGAACTGACAATGCTTTTTCTTGCAACGTTGCAAGACAAAAATTGTAAGTTTAGACGGTTGTGAGACATTTTCTGAACATTTTTCTGACAACATTGTAAGATCTGCCAATCGTCTGTACATAGCTTAAGTGCTACTGCCCTTTTATCAACTCTGTAACAAAGTTTGCCATTTTTCCAAAGTTTGTTTTCTTCTGATGCGTTAGTTTTTTTTATATTTTTACGATTTTCTATATTTTTACACGTACTAGCACTGTTGTGGTACAAGTGCTGGAAAAAAAAAGTTCTTCTATTTCAGCAATGCAGTTTACAATTTACACAATTTTAATTTTTAAAATTTATTATGTAGAAAAATTCTGAAATACAATTGAGAAATCGGACTTATGTAGCCTATAAGTATGTACCCTTGGCCTTAATTTCCCATTGGTCCAAATGAGTAGTAACAAACAAAAATCTGCCCACAAATGGCCTAATTCCCGTAGAGGTCATCAAAATTCACCCAATTTTAATTTTTACAATTTTATAGAAAAATTCTCAAATACAATTGAGAAATCGGACTTATGTAGTCTATAAGTATGTACCCTTGGCCTTAATTTCCCATTGGTCCAAATGAGTGACAAACAAACATCTGCCCACAAATGGCCGAATTCCCGTAGAGGTCATCAAAATTCACCCAATTTGAATTTTTAAAATTTTATAGAAAAATTCTCAAATACAATTGAGAAATCGGACTTATGTAGTCTATAAGTATGTACCCTTGGCCTTAATTTCCCATTGGTCCAAATGAGTGACAAACAAAAATCTGCCACAAATGGCCCAATTCTTGTAGAGGTCATCAAAATTCACCCAATTTTAATTTTTACAATTTTATAGAAAAATTCTCAAATACAATTGAGAAATGGGATTTATGTAATCTATAAGTATGTACCCTTGGCCTTAATTTTCCATTGGTCCAAATGAGTGACAAACAAAAATCTGCCACAAATGGCCCAATTCTTGTAGAGGTCATCAAAATTCACCCAATTTTAATTTTTACAATTTTATAGAAAATTTCTCAAATACAATTGAGAAATCGTATTTATGTAGTCTATAAGTATGTACCCTTGGCCTTAATTTCCCATTGGCCCAAATGAGTGACAAACAAGCATCTGCCCACAAATGGCCGAATTCCCGTAGAGGTCATCAAAATTCACCCAATTTTAATTTTTACAATTTTATAGAAAAATTCTCAAAAACAATTGAGAAATCGGACTTATGTAGTCTATAAGAATGTACCCTTGGCCTTAATTTCCCATTGGTCCAAATGAGTGACAAACAAAAATCTGCCACAAATGGCCCAATTCTTGTAGAGGTCATCAAAATTCACCCAATTTTAATTTTTACAATTTTATAGAAAAATTCTCAAATACAATTGAGAAATGGGATTTATGTAATCTATAAGTATGTACCCTTGGCCTTAATTTTCCATTGGTCCAAATGAGTGACAAACAAAAATCTGCCCACAAATGGCCTAATTCCCGTAGAGGTCATCAAAATTCACCCAATTTTAATTTTTACAATTTTATAGAAAAATTCTCAAATACAATTGAGAAATGGGACTTATGTAATCTATAAGTATGTACCCTTGGCCTTAATTTGCCATTGCTCCAATAAGTGACAAACAAAAATCTGCCACAAATGGCCCAATTCTTGTAGAGGTCATCAAAATTCACCCAATTTTAATTTTTACAATTTTATAGAAAAATTATCAAATACAATTGAGAAATGGGATTTATGTAATCTATAAGTATGTACCCTTGGCCTTAATTTCCCATTGGTCCAAATGAGTAGTAACAAACAAAAATCTGCCCACAAATGGCCTAATTCCCGTAGAGGTCATCAAAATTCACCCAATTTTAATTTTTACAATTTTTTAGAAAAATTCTCAAATACAATTGAGAAATGGGATTTATTTAATCTATAAGTATGTACCCTTGGCCTTAATTTCCCATTGGTCCAAATGAGTAGTAACAAACAAGCATCTGCCCACAAATGGCCTAATTCCCGTAGAGGTCATCAAAATTCACCCAATTTTAATTTTTACAATTTTATAGAAAAATTCTCAAATACAATTGAGAAATGGGACTTATGTAATCTATAAGTATGTACCCTTGGCCTTAATTTGCCATTGCTCCAATAAGTGACAAACAAAAATCTGCCACAAATGGCCCAATTCTTGTAGAGGTCATCAAAATTCACCCAATTTTAATTTTTACAATTTTATAGAAAAATTCTCAAATACAATTGAGAAATGGGATTTATGTAATCTATAAGTATGTACCCTTGGCCTTAATTTCCCATTGGTCCAAATGAGTAGTAACAAACAAAAATCTGCGCACAAATGGCCTAATTCCCGTAGAGGTCATCAAAATTCACCCAATTTTAATTTTTACAATTTTATAGAAAAATTCTCAAATACAATTGAGAAATGGGATTTATGTAATCTATAAGTATGTACCCTTGGCCTTAATTTCCCATTGGTCCAAATGAGTAGTAACAAACAAAAATCTGCCCACAAATGGCCCAATTCTTGTAGAGGTCATCAAAATTCACCCAATTTTAATTTTTACAATTTTATAGAAAAATTCTCAAATACAATTGAGAAATGGGATTTATGTAATCTATAAGTATGTACCCTTGGCCTTAATTTCCCATTGGTCCAAATGAGTAGTAACAAACAAGCATCTGCCCACAAATGGCCTAATTCCCGTAGAGGTCATCAAAATTCCCCCAATTTTAATTTTTACAATTTTATAGAAAAATTCTCAAATACAATTGAGAAATGGGACTTATGTAATCTTTAAGTATGTACCCTTGGCCTTAATTTGCCATTGCTCCAATAAGTGACAAACAAATATCTGCCACAAATGGCCCAATTCTTGTAGAGGTCATCAAAATTCACCCAATTTTAATTTTTACAATTTTATAGAAAAATTCTCAAATACAATTGAGAAATGGGATTTATGTAATCTATAAGTATGTACCCTTGGCCTTAATTTCCCATTGGTCCAAATGAGTACTAACAAACAAAAATCTGCCCACAAATGGCCTAATTCCCGTAGAGGTCATCAAAATTCACCCAATTTTAATTTTTACAATTTTTTAGAAAAATTCTCAAATACAATTGAGAAATCGGACTTATGTAATCTATAAGTATGTACCCTTGGCCTTAATTTGCCATTGCTCCAATAAGTGACAAACAAAAATCTGCCACAAATGGCCCAATTCTTGTAGAGGTCATCAAAATTCACCCAATTTTAATTTTTACAATTTTATAGAAAAATTCTCAAATACAATTGAGAAATGGGATTTATGTAATCTATAAGTATGTACCCTTGGCCTTAATTTCCCATTGGTCCAAATGAGTAGTAACAAACAAAAATCTGCCCACAAATGGCCTAATTCCCGTAGAGGTCATCAAAATTCACCCAATTTTAATTTTTACAATTTTATAGAAAAATTCTCAAATACAATTGAGAAATCGGACTTATGTAGTCTATAAGTATGTACCCTTGGCCTTAATTTGCCATTGCTCCAAATGAGTGACAAACAAACATCTGCCCACAAATGGCCGAATTCCCGTAGAGGTCATCAAAATTCACCCAATTTGAATTTTTACAATTTTATAGAAAATTTCTCAAATACAATTGAGAAATCGTATTTATGTAGTCTATAAGTATGTACCCTTGGCCTTAATTTCCCATTGGCCAAATGAGTGACAAACAAACATCTGCCCACAAATGGCCGAATTCCCGTAGAGGTCATCAAAATTCACCCAATTTGAATTTTTAAAATATTATAGAAAAATTCTCAAATACAATTGAAAAATCGGACTTATGTAGTCTATAAGTATATACCCTTGGCCTTAATTTCCCATTGGTCCAAATGAGTGACAAACAAAAATCTGCCCACAAATGGCCTAATTCCCGTAGAGGTCATCAAAATTCACCCAATTTTAATTTTTACAATTTTATAGAAAAATTCTCAAATACAATTGAGAAATCGGACTTATGTAGTCTATAAGTATGTACCCTTGGCCTTAATTTCCCATTGGTCCAAATGAGTGACAAACAAAAATCTGCCCACAAATGGCCTAATTCCCGTAGAGGTCATCAAAATTCACCCAATTTTAATTTTTACAATTTTATAGAAAAATTCTCAAATACAATTGAGAAATCGGACTTATGTAGTCTATAAGTATGTACCCTTGGCCTTAATTTCCCATTGGTCCAAATGAGTGACAAACAAAAATCTGCCCACAAATGGCCTAATTCCCGTAGAGGTCAATAAAATTCACCCAGATTTAATTTTTACAATTTTATAGAAAAATTCTCAAATACAATTGAGAATTCGGACTTATGTAGTCTATAAGTATGTACCCTTGGCCTTAATTTCCCATTGGTCCAAATGAGTGACAAACAAAAACCTGCCCACAAATGGCCTAATTCCCGTAAAGGTCATCAAAATTCACCCAAATTTAATTTTTACAATTTTATAGAAAAATTCTCAAATACAATTGAGAAATCGGACTTATGTAGTCTATAAGTATGTACCCTTGGCCTTAATTTCACATTGGTCCAAATAAGTGACAAACAAAAATCTGCCCACAAATGGCCTAATTCCCGTAGAGGTCAATAAAATTCACCCAGATTTAATTTTTACAATTTTATAGAAAAATTCTCAAATACAATTGAGAATTCGGACTTATGTAGTCTATAAGTATGTACCCTGGGCCTTAATTTCCCATTGGTCCAAATGAGTGACAAAAAAAAATCTGCCCACAAAATGGCCTAATTCCCGTAGAGGTCATCAAAATTCACCCAAATTTAATTTTTACAATTTTATAGAAAAATTCTCAAATACAATTGAGAAATCGTACTTATGTAGTCTATAAGTATGTACCCTTGGCCTTAATTTCACATTGGTCCAAATGAGTGACAAACAAAAATCTGCCCACAAAATGGCCTAATTCCCGTAGAGGTCATCAAAATTCACCCAATTTTAATTTTTACAATTTTATAGAAAAACTCTGAAATACAATTGAGAAATCGGACTTATGTAGTCTATAAGTATGTACCCTTGGCCTTAATTTCCCATTGGTCCAAATGAGTGAAAAAAAATTCGGCCCACAAATGGCCTAATTCCCGTAGAGGTCATCAAAATTCACCCAATTTTAATTTTTACAATTTTATAGAAAAATTCTCAAATACAATTGAGAAATCCGAGTTATGTAGTCAATAAGTATGTACCCTTGGCCTTAATTTCCCATTGGTCCAAATTAGTGACAAACAAAAATGTGCCCACAAATGGCCTAATTCCCGTAGAGGTCATACAAAGTTAACTTAGATAAGATACATTTATATCAACTAGCAAAGATTTAAACCAAAAAGTTCCATCGAGCTACATATGTTGGCAATGTCCCGACTAAACATATTTAACTTTTGAGTTAAATATGTCATGACGTAAGCTCTTACGTAAAACATATTTAACTCGGCATATTTATATTCACACACATTACGAGTTGATTACATTTTATTTTCCATCAGAGCGGCGGCTTAAAATTACTTGAATAATAATATTTTCCCAAAATATTAAAAATATTCAAAGCTTTCCTTTTAAAATCGTTAACTTTCCATTTTTTTCCTATAGAAAGTTTAAGTAGTTAAAATGTTCTACATAATTTGTTACTTATCAAATTATGTTTGTTTATATTCATTTCTTTCAAGTTATTGGGAACAAAGCATGATGTCATGTACTGGGTTAAATAAGGAGTTTTTTTAATTTTCTTAATTTCCATTTATGGAATATTTTTCTTTAATAATTATTTCTTCTTTCAATTCTTATGATTTCCTTTTCAATTTATATATAACGAAATTATTTATAATCAAGAACTAATAAAATTACATACTACAACTACATTTCAAACAACAAATGAAAAGAATAATTGACTCACCACTTTGGGATATCTGAATTCTTTTCTTGCTGTTTCATTTGTATTTTGCGTTTAAGACTTTTCACTAGTATTGAATTTTCAATATGTTTTTTAGGTTTTTTGTTAACACTTTCTTCGAAATCACTATTAGAGTTCTTTGATTTGTCATCACCATGTCTTCTTTTTATTTTTTCATGTATTAATTGTTCCATGGCTTTAGTTTTCTTAAAGTGAGGATCAGTGGGATCTATATTAAATTCATGTGCGGTAAAAACGGCGTTAAAGCGCTGATCGTTAATATTTAATGCGAAATTATCTTCCACGGGCTTTTGTGATTTTTCTATGTCAGTTTTAGATTTTTTCAATTGCTTTCTTCGTTTCTTCCTAACTTTAGTGTCTTGTTCGCTTTTTAAAATTTTTTCTAAGCTGAAGTGATGTTTACCCTCCTCCGCATCATTTTCGTCTAAAAGCAATTCTAGTTCTTTAACTTGTTTTTCATCTTCTTCAGCCTGTTCGGCTTTTAACAGTTTTTGCTTTTTCTGTTTTTCTTTACGTTTTGTTTTGGGATCTTCAAAATCGCCATTTGCAAATTCTTCTGCAAAATACGGATCATCCATATCAATATCATCTGGTATGGAGTCCTGTTCTGATTCTGATCCATTATTTTGCGATTTCTTTTTCTTTCGTTCCTCTTTCCGTTTTTTGTTCTTTTCACTGCGTTTCAATAGAACCTTTTCGATTGGAGTAAGATTTGATTGTGCGTTTTTCGCACATTCATCATCATTTTTAAAGGGATTTGATTTTTCATTTTCCATTTCCCAAGAGAATTCCATTGCATACTTCTTTTTTTGTTTTTCTTTCTCTTCTTTTTCATTAATTTCGGCTAACAACGCTTTGTATTTGTTAATACCGTCATCCTTTTTCTTGGATTTTTTCTGAGGAGCCGATTCGGATGTGCATTCTATCTTTTTTATTTCATTTTCATTTTGTTTTGCAGTCAATTCTTCGCCATCGCTTTTATTGTCCTCACTATCTTCCTTCTCTACCTGCTCCTCTTCACTGCTGTAGGCAATTATTTTGCGCAAATCCTTGTCACTTATTCCCTCCAATTTTCCTGCCGACAATTTATCACCAAGTTCTTTTCTATCCACAGCAGTCTCATCCCAAGTTAAATCGACTTTAGCCTGTTGCAAAGCTGTGGTGGTAAACTGTCTCGGTTGATAGCCGTTAGCATCTGGTAACTCAGAGCATACGTCTGTAGGTTCGTCTTCGTCGAAGGAGGTATCATCGGGTACAAATCTTAAATCTACTTTTGTGGCAGAACTTTCATATTCTATGCCATCACATTCTTGATAAATTTTATCGGCAGTGGCCACTGCGTCACATTCCACCACAGCGTAGTAATAGCGCAACCGATTTAGTTGGTACTGGCGCAGTTTTTCCATGTGATAATCATCACCTTCACCAGCATCGCTATCTTGTTCTTGAACTAATTCATCTTCACTACCAGAGTGCTCCGATGAATCCTCTTCGTCTGTGTTTTTTGCTCGTCCACTCTAAAAGTTTAAATCACTTATGCTAATAGTTCGTTGAAAAAATTTTATATAATTCTTACTTGTTTTGAAGATTCTCTGCCTAATCCCACCAATTCGGGAGGACCGTGTAGTTCTTCCTCCTTTAAACGTTCTTTACCGAATTCTGAAGGATATATCTTTACACTTAGTACAGACCCTCCAGGCGGTAGAAAAGAGCTAAATAACACCATTAAGTCCACTGCTCTTACACGATCCCAATCCATGTTGCACACCGCCAGTCGTTTGGTTGACTCTTCTGTAGTTTCCGCATCATTTGCCAGCTCACCCCATACATGGTCAATGTACATTTCCGGATCTTCATCTTCTGAACTGTCATCATCTGATGAAGAATCGGTGACTAGCCTACATTCACCTCTGGCATAATCAATGTCAGGATCAATTAGACGTTCGCGAAGACTTTTAGGAACATCTTCACCGTCACTGATTAAGGCATCATTTTCATCTACATCACTGTCCTGTCTAATTATTGCCTTTTCTTCATTTTCTCTTTCTTCCTCTTCGTCCTGTTCAGAAGAGCTGCCACCTAATTTTTCATCCGCTGTTTTCTTAGATCCAATTTCTTGTTCGTCCTCACTCTCGTCCGCACTTGAATTCATCTCGTAGTACTTTTTTAAATCCTCAGCATTTGATTTGTTCACCTTACGACCGTACTTGTCTACTGTATATTTTACTTTGAAATTATCATTTGTAAACATGCCCTGGAAGCGTTTATCAATTTTAACTTTCCGTTGTTTCTTCGGGAGGCTTTTAAAACGAGGATCAGACACCAAATGTTGAAAACGTTCATCATGCCAAATTTCACTAGATTTCACTTCTTTAGATTTTTCTTTATGTTTTTCACTACCGATTTTTATTTTTTTATTCACTTTATCTTTTGCCATTTCAAATTTAATTATTATTTTATATTGTTTCACACCAAAATTTAACAATTTGATAAACTTTCCGGCATATTATTTAGAAAAAATTACCGCGTGCACTTTCGACTAGTGTTGCCATAAAGCAAAATTTATATAATCAGACGGGGAAGAATGCCAATAAATTACAGCCATGTCGAATACGAATTCAATTATTCAATTCGCCTTGGCCATGTCAGCAGTTTTTAGTTACGCCTCGTTTACACATGAAAGTAATTTCATAAAAGTTCCCTATATGTATTATCAATGGAAAAGTACAAAAATATATTTAATTTCATGAAATTTTCTTGAAATTTCTTTTGCAGTGGATATTTTAGTTTAAAAATGTCGTCAAAGGGAATACTTAATCAGGGCTATTCGGGAAACGCGCTTCACTTCATCGTCGTCGAACGTTCACTTTCGACATTCCGTCGTCGACATATTCTAAAATACGAGTAAAGAATTATCGTTGGCAGTAATCGATTTCTAGTAATCCCTTATGAAAAACATAAACAACATTAAAAACAGCTGTTTAATATACAGAAAAATTAGAGATTAGAAAAATAGATTCAAAGAATTAAAATTAAAAATTTTAAGTTTCACAATTATTAAAAATAAAATTTACATAAAAATAAATCCTTTATAATTTAAATTTGTACTTGGACTCAGGTTTTGAGAACTTTTATAAAAGTAAGGCATGCATATTTAAAATAAGGAACACAGTAACTTCACATGAAGCTCAAAATGGATATTTTTACTTATTTATTTGGATGATTGAATTCCGTCTTTAAGTATAGGAGTTCTTCTTTTTTTAATGCAATGTAGTTTTCGTAAAATGATTGTTGTAAAGCTATTTGTTGTTGCAAAGGATTTGACTGTTCAGTTTTACGCTTTTTTGCACTGGAAATAGCATTTGTTTGAAAATTTGAATCAAGTTTATCCGTGTTGTCATCATCATTATTGGAAGACTGATAGAGTTGAGCTTTTGGTTCAGTTCTTCCCATATCCTGTTCTGCTCTTCCGTCCTTTGTTGACTCGTTCCTGTTGCAATATCAGGATGGTCTACCATGAAATAAACCATGCCTCTGAATTGCTGCGGTGGTGTTTGTTTTTTAGACCTGGACACTGTTTCTTTGTATGTTTTTTATACCTGTATGTACATATTTATTTATTTATTTATTTATTTATTCATGTAATATAAGCCAATATGGCCAAAAATTTCAATATTACAAAGTTTCTTACTCCTGAGTTTATACTAAATATCTATAAGTATGATAATAACAATAAAAAAAAGAATTCAACAATTGTATAGCAGTACATTAAAATAAATCTCATACACATGTATATTCATATGTTTATTTGTAAATTTATCTATCTACTGGCCCCCCAGCCGTCATAGTTTGCAGTTGCAATTAGAATTTGTAGAAGGTCCCATTTAGTGGTAAGCTAAGCCATATATTTACTTACATTTCAAGAAAAAGCTTTTTATTTATTTTTCCTTTGGTTATTTTATTCACAAAATATATTTTTACGCGCTAAAGTATGCGTCGAACGAAAATTACATAGATATGTGGTGAACAAGTATTTTAGAATGCATACAATGTGAACAAAAACATATGTTTTCCGGCACTCACATCGCTAACGTATTTTAGAATAGCAAAAGGTGAATGAAACGCGTTTTTGTGGTAAAAGTGACTTCCCGAATAGCCCTGAATATTTACCTCCATTCTTGTTTTTGTTATTTATATTTTTCAGAGTTGCCAGTATAATTAGGAAACGCACAAAAACTAAAATTAATTTTTATAAATTTTTTAATATTTCTACATTATAATTAGAAAAGTTGTGTTTGGAATATATGCTTCAAAAGAATGTATTAAAATTATTTGTATAAACGCTTAAAACAATTAGCTTTTTTAATTGCTTGATATTTTTACCTGACAACTCACCTTTGGTTTCAATGTATGTATTCAGAGAGTATATTGAAAGAGTCAAAAAATTACTTTCTTGAAATTTTTGTTGAAAGCAGAGTTGAAAGTTGATTAAAAGTAATATGCGATCCGTAATTCAGATTTCATATATTTGCGTAATCTGGATATGGATCGCGATCCAATTATCACAATGTATATTGTACGTGTAGCATTGCCCTTAAAAATATGATAATTCATTTCGGTAATGTTGTAAACACAGCTGAGCTATTGTTTTCTTGCACAAGGATGTCGATATGTCAAAATTTGTACATGCAAGCATTAGGAATGGTTGTCAAATCTTGATGTAATATTGTATTTGGTGTAGAATTAACATCACCTGGAAAGTGATTCGCCTTGCTGTGCCCTATGACATTCAAAACCATCTGTTTTTTGATAGGGTTAGTGAAACTTTAACAAAACGATACGCAGCTTGACAACATGGTGAATACCTCTGTCAATTTGTCGTTCTAAAAGACGTACCCGGTTAAATTTTATTTGCTGAAATAAAAGAACTTTTTGTTTTCCAACACTGGTACCACAACAGTGCTGGTACGTGTAAAAATATAGAAAATCGTATATTTTCCTTCTTAAATCTAAATTTTGTTAGCTTTTAAATGTTCGGAAATTAATTAAATCTTTAAGAACTTTTAATTTAAAGTTAAGTTTAACTGATGGTTTTATGTAATTGTATTTTAAAACCCCAAAAGAAAAATTTTTTTAAACCAAAAAATTTATTTTCCTACTGGGGCCAACAGCTGTGTGTATAACCTCAATTTAAATAACGGGAAACTTATATGTTGCTGTTTGGTTCAACTTGCGTTGTAAAATTGTGAAATTTTGAAATACCGCAAAATATTGACAATAAGTTAGTAATATATTCCAAAATAATGTACAAATTTGTAAAACATTGTTGCGGTATTAAGAATTATCCCAAATTCGTGTCAAGATCCAAATATTCATCCACACCAGCAGTCAACCAATCAGGTGGGTAAAATGTATTATCATAATTTGTTTCATATAAAAAAACGTTGTAATAACTTCTATTTTAAAGTGAAATTGTCTTTTGATGATTTTGTTTTGGAACGCCAGCAGCAAGCAACACGCAGCGTGGTGGTACAAGTTAGTTCTGAAAAATCATTTCCCGAGTTATACAACTACTGTAGTGCATATGGGACAATAATCGGGGCTCATCATTATTGTGTGAGACAAGATGATGACCATCATTATATATTGCTGGAATATGAAAATAGTCAGCAGGCAAATGAGGCTATAAGTTCGTCAGTTTATAATGAAGAAATGTCTGGAGTGCCCGCACGTTCGCCATTTCTTTGGTTTAGAGCTTCAACCAAAAAATCTTTGCAAAGTCAAAAACTAGACAACGACATTAATTTCAACTTGTCTATTGTTTATGGCAACAATATCGCGGAAATGAACGAATTAAATACGATTTTAAGGGAGTGTCCAAACATGGAACTTCAATTATCGGAACTCTATAACCGAACAAAATTGAATGACATCGGCATACGATTAAGATTTTTGGCATCCTATCAAATTCAACAGGCCATATCGGGTATGTTTCCTTTAGCAAATGCCTTACTTTTTGGATCTTCCGTCAATGGTTTCGGAAAAATGGGCTGTGACTTGGATTTAATATTACGTTTGGATCAAGACCACAAGGGTTTAGGTGACAAACAGAACCCAGATTCACGGTTAGTGTTTCATACCAAAGAAAATCTAACAAATGGTCGTTCACAGACACAAAGGCAAATGGAAAGTATCGGCGATATGTTGCAATTGTTTCTGCCGGGTGTTTGTCATGTCCGTCGCATTTTGCAGGCTAGAGTGCCGATTATCAAATACCATCATGAGCATTTAAATTTGGAAATTGATTTGTCAATGAGTAATCTGTGAGTACAAAAACTGTTTTATTTTTTTATTATTGCTTACTAATTTAACCGCATTTACATACATACATACATATATGAGTAAAAAAATTCGTAATTAGTTGAGCCTTTAATTCGAACTCGTCATAGAAGCAAATAATCAAATTTAATCATTTTAAAACTCCTAAATTTTCCACTTCAGAAAATAAATAATTTTTGAATAGTATATTTTTTTTGCCAACCCGAAACATTGCTAAGATATTTAACGTACTGTTGTGAAAATTTCGTTAAAAAATAATGTTATTTTGCAATTTGACATCAAATTTACTCCATAAATTATTCGTCCAGATTATCTATTTCGAATTTAATGTAGTCAGGGTGATTATAATAAAAGTAGTAGTGTGCTGTTAGTCAAGTGATTTTGAGTCTTCTGATTTTTAATAGCAAAAATGCTACATAACTGTTGTTTAATTTTTTTTTATTGTAATTTTAGTCTTAAGATTTAAAATCGTTGCTTTTTTATTTATTTTATTTAGTTGCATTGATTAGGCAAATTAAAATTTTAAATATAACAATTTCTGCCTAACTTACAAAAGAAGTATTCAAATAGCGGTTATTTTAAACTTAATTTAATATTTGTAAAAAATACATGGCAATCAATCAACTTAAATTCAAAACTAAAAAATACCTTTCCAATCAAAATGAAAATAATGTAAAAAGTATTAAATGTGTTTAAGCACTGTTTCAGTAATTATTTAGGTAAATTTTGGAAAAAAAAGTGTAAACTTTTCGTATATAAAAAGAAAATGAACGCAATGCAGTAAAATTTAAAAATAGTTTGTACAAATTGTTTAAAATAATCAACTATTTAAGCATAATTATGGGGTAAATATGTACACATTATTTTCATTTCGACTGAAATACGAAATAAGACAAATTAGTGTGTTATTTTTAATTAAATTTTACGTTTTAAAAACATCAGATGTGGTAAGATTTTGAAAACAGAAAGTTTAGAATTTATATATGTTGGCTGTAAGGGACCGGTTTAAATGCACTCTATTTACAAAAACAGTTGGTTTTATGATAAGACGTTCATTTGGCACTTTTTTCTGTCATTTTAATATGCATAACAACGGCTTAGAAATAATACTAAATATAGCAGAGAGCTCTTTTATATTTTGCTCTATTTAACGCCTGAACGTGCGGGCTTCATCCTCCTCCTTTTTTACCGCTTGCACTAAAACCAAACTCAGAACACTGCAAATTACATTAAGTAGGCCCAGAGCTAAAGCTAAAGCCACAATCCAAGAAGTTTTGCTCTCAAAAAACCAGGTCAGCGCGTCAACACAACCAATGAAAAATGCGTTGCCACTGACAGTATCGCGACAGGAAGTTGGCAAAGGTTGGCGTAAATCCAAATAGTCCCAGGGGCCAGTAGCACCGCAACAACCAATATTTTCTTGTATCATATTAAGTACATAGGACGAATAAGAATATTCTGAGGTACTAACAAAACGTCTAATGCTGACAGAAAGCAAAGGCTGTAGACTTGAATGTACGGTACTGTATTGTAGCAGCAGAGCAGCTCCTGCTGTCGAAGCTATAAAACCAAAAATTTGTGTCCCTATAAATACAAAAAGAGCCAGGGTATTTTCCATAAGAGCACTTAGACAACCTAAAAATGAAACAGCCATCAAGATGATACTGATAGCAATTAAAATGTAGACGCCAATATAAAAGGATTGTGCCTCAAGTATGCGCAGCCATTCATTGAAACCGGATTCAGCTCTCAGCCATACTGTGAGGGCAAATAAAGAAGTTGCTATCATCCAAGATACAATGTTGAAACAGAATAGTGTGTATTTTACACAGCCAATTTGTTTTTCCAACGTGTTTTCAGCTGCCATTTTCTTGTGATTTTTTTACTTTCTTGAGAAAATTCGGAGAGTATATAATCACGATCTGGAAAAGAATAAAAAATGTTATTGAATTTAGAAAAATTGTATATTATTCAAAAACATTTTCTTTTTTTTTCGTTAAACTCTTAAGACCTTTTCTTTTAACATTTATTTAAATAATTTTTTAAGTCATCTCTTTTTCATTTTAACTAACAGATAGTAAAAAATAATGAAAATATTTCTATTATATCTGGAATTTTAGGCAGAGTTAATAATATTGCTTAAAAATTGCTAATTCTTAATTCAGGTGCCAAATTATGGCACTCGATATCGATCGAAATTTCAATACAATTTTAATTTAAATTTCGATCGATACCGAATGCCGTAATTTGGCACCTGTTTTCAAATGAATGAAAGCTTGTCTAATATTTCTTGTGAATATTAATTTTATTTATTAATTTTATTTCACTCGTTTATTGATTTTTATTAGCTAAAAACTTAAAGGCTTTTGCAAACTAATAGAGCAGTACATTTAGATTGAAATTTGAAAATTTATATTCTTCCGATTCGAATTATGAGTAACTCTGCAATTTTCAGTTATTCCCGTTTCAACAACTCTCTCTCGCTCTTTCTTTAACTGTCTTTTTATCTCTCTCTCTCTCTCTCTCTCTCCTTCCTTCCTATTTGTATTTCTATTTCCCAGCTGTAAACTTCCCTTTTAAGCAGCTCATTTTTGGACTCAATTAACGCCCTTTGAAAGCTATTTTTAATTTTCAAACTTCTCATGAATTTTTTTGATTCATTGATGTTGTTATTTTTTTTTACCAAAAGTTTTTTTGGTATTGATATAAAAGTTTCTTTTTTTTGTTGTTTAATTTTCTTATCAGCAAAATATTTGTTCGTTTAGCAAATAAACTCGTTATCATAATCAACCTGTCTCAACGATGATTCAATACTTTACAACAAGAATGGTGCAATCCCATTTTTATTTTTTATTTAGATAATGAGTTTTTCTTTTACTAATTATCTACAAATATTTTTAATGTAATTTAGAGCAAATTAATTGCAAAAAAAAAAAATTAAATTATATATTTTTTTTATTTCTAAATTTGCACGAAGGCTTTTTTAACTTTATTAAATCATCTATATAAATTAAATTTATTTAATTAATTTTAATAATTTATTTTTCCCTTTTATTTGAAAGCACATTTTTAATTTAATTTCCATCATCAGAAATTTACATGCTTAATAAGCATTGAATTTGTCTATTAACACATCTTTTGTTTTAGTTAAAATCATTAAATGCATTTTATATTAATTAACAATGTTTCACCTGTTTTTAAAAACCTTTTTTTTATTGCTTAAACAATTTCTTATACTGAAAATCCCGTATTCCGCTTTTCGTTTGTAAACTTTCGTTCGTTATTCGTTGACTATTTCTTTCTTTTCTTTTTGTGTCAACTCAGTTGATGATGGCATTGCTTGCTGGCTGCTTTGTGTAGAATTTCATGCTAAAGCTTTACATTTTTGAAGTTTTTCATAATAAGATAAGATAAGATATGTAGAGCTTCCAAAAAGATTAGATATAAATTGTTATTACTAAATTCATATGTATGTATTTCCCTTAGATTCTACCTGTGTATGTGTGTGTAAACGAAAAGGAAAGAAATAATTGAAAATAATACTTGAAATATGCTGTATTTGAATTTCTTCAATGGAACGTTTTAGTTTTTATTATCTCTTTACTCAATTGCTCACTTAATCATACATACAGATATGGAATTCCGGAAGTACACCTGTGTTCAATAAATAGCAGAATTATAAAATTTTTTAAAGAATTTTTTTTATTAACTTTTTTTATTGAAAAGACAATTGGAAAGTTTATAAAAATTCCGTTAATTTAATTTAAGATTTTCCGCATATTCATATAAATATAATCAAGCAATCATAAAAAAAAAACAAAACAAAACTCAAGACACCATAATTTCACCTGATCGCCTTGTAACCAACTAAAAAACTTCAGCACTTTATCCATGAGAACTAAACACAAACATCTATCTATTAATCCATGAAATTTCTGCTCTACATTATCGTTTACAGTTCTGGTTTTTATATGTCGGAACTGCTGTACATGTTTGGTGAGTTTGATGAGCGCGTAAGACCATTAACATTTTGCATACGACGCTGGGCTAGTGCCTGCGGCTTGACAAATCCCTCACCCGGACGATGGATTTCGAATTTCTCTCTAACATGTCTGGTAATGTTTTTTTTACAACAAACCAAACAAGCAGTATTACCCGCCATTAATAGCCTTGTAAAGTCAGCCAACCAAGATGACATACGATTCACCGAGGATGGCATTAATTGTACATTTGCCCGTGACCTTCAGTCATTGAACTTTCGTAGTAACAATGCTAGCAAAACTTGCGAATTGCTTTTGCAATTCTTTGAATTCTATTCACAGTTTGATTTTCAAAATAAAGCAATTTCCTTGAACGAAGGCAGAGCTATAAACAAACCCGATCATTCTGCTTTGTACATAGTTAATCCCTTGGAACCGCTATTGAATGTAAGTAAAAATGTCAGTTTGGAAGAATGTGAACGTCTACGCATAGAAGTACGTAATGCTGCATGGATTTTAGAATCGGAAGTGGAAAACTACTATCACAATGAAGTGGATAAATTCGAAGAACCCTGGGGATTGCTGAACTTATTCAAAATCCCCGAAAAAAGTATAATAAGACCGAATATGTTCTTTAAGCCGCGCATTTTGGAAGTTAGTGATTTATTTGATAAAACTGAAGCAGCAAGTTCACAACCCTCCAATTCTCTAACGGCAACGAGTTTGAAAAATAATCAGGTTAAACAGCAAATCAATAATATTAAGTCTGCTGCACGTCAAGATCTGAAACAAATCCGTTTAAATTCTTCTTCTCAAGCCAACACCACAGCAACGAAAACTGCTACTCCCTCTACCAAAGCGTCAAAAAGGAATAGATGAAAGGATTAAGTACGTTTACAAAAGATTAAAATTGTAAAAAAATTGGACTGCCTCTGACTAAACTAGTAATTTAAAGGTATTTGTTAATTTAGTTTTAAGTCTTATCAATTATCCTAAAGTGTATTTGAAAATGTCAATACTGTTTTACTTTTGTGAAAAAAAAATAAAAAAAAAAAACATTTTTTAATGTAAAGCTTTAAAACCTTTATTTCTCGAATTATTTTCTTAGCTTGGACGAAAATTGTATTGGAAGTGTTACTCTTTACGGCGAATCGGAAGAAAATTTTTTTTTTGAGTTGACATGTAAAAAATTTAAAATTTTTTTGTTTTTTTTATTTAAGTATGTATTTTTTTTTGTATAAATAATTTCGAAGAAAATAAAACGCACAAGTCTTTAGTTTTCTATTTTGCATATACATACATTTATTTTTCTATTTATTTTATTGTTAATTTTTATTTACAATTTAAATTTGATGAAGCGATTATGAATGACAACTGAACGTTAGTGGAAGTCACAATTGCTGAAAATTATATTACAGATGAGAACTGAAGGGCAGCTGCTAGTGAGTGCTTCTCTGACGAACGACGAGTTTTCAACTGCCGCCTGGTGTTCGGTTACAATTCATAATCGAGCCATTAGTTTTCGAACTCATTTAAATTTACAATATTATAATTAAGCATACGACAATACATACTTATTATTACTAGGTGAGTTAATAACTTTTTCTTTTTCTATTTTTTTTTTAACACATTAGAAATCTGTATATGATTCTTAAAAGTTTGTTAAATTTCTTTTAAGGTTTAAAGGGATAGATTATTATATTGAAAGGCATTCTTAGTAAGTCTCATATGAAACCCCCTTTTTTAAGTTCAATATATTTATTAGTATGTACTGTTAGTTAATTCACATTTATGAATATGAGCTCGTTTTTATATATATGTTCTTAGACAGACGTGTTAGTTGAATGTTTTAATATAAAAAAGAATAGACAATTCTTCAGATTATTCGCAGTATTCCACTTTTCTCTCGTAATTTTTAATTTTAAGGTTATTTTCGAAAATCTGTGGCTGGCTCAATCTTATATTTTTGGAATTTAGCAACACCCTATTATGACGCAATTATTGCCCTGTTTTCATATTTACTACCGATTTCACGATATCGAAAGAATTTTGAAATTTTTCCTTTCGTACGAATACATTTGATACAAAAACGAAATTTACGAAATTGTATTTGCTTCAAATGTAATTATACGAATGAAAACATATGGAAAAATTCTTTCGACGTAGTGAAATAGGCAGTAAATAAAAAAAAATTGTTGGAAAAAATTAAAAATTCCATGCTACTTTTGTTTGCTTAAATTGAAAAGACACTTGGCTCTATTATTATTATTTATTTATTTTTTTTTTTTTTCGTTTTATTCCATTAATCGTTTTTTTTTACCAAATGTTATAATTTAAAGATTGGCTGCTAATTGTTATAATTTAAGTATTAATGCTAAAAAGAATACATAAGTTATAAACTACAAAAATTTTTCAAATATAAACAGTTTTAATTTCATATAAATTTCGGTTGGCTTGTTGTTAAGATCAAATATTAGTTGCTTCATTAACTTTGTAAGTTGGTTCTTGCTAAATCACATTATCATCCTAAATAATTCCGACATGCGATAACGAAAGAAATTTCAATAGAAACGAAATGAAAATTTCGTTCGCTCTCGAATGCCGTAATTTCATTCGGGCATTTATAATTTTGAAAATCAAATTTTCTTTTTAACTTTTAACAATTGACTTTTAAGTTTGTTAAATTTTATGTTACATCTTTTCTTTTTCTCTCGATTTTCAAAATTTAATGTTAAAACAAAAGAAAATTGCTTAACAGAGTTTGTGCTAAATAATGAAAAATTTTACATAATGAATTTTAAATTGTATTGCTATGTTAAAAAAAAGTCTAACAAACTTAATATCTATGCTATGTTTAATTATGATAAATAAATATATGTATATAAGCCTTTTATTTATGTAGTATGAATGTAACTGTTATTTAAGGTTTTTGTTTTTACTTGTTTTTGAATATTTCACAAAATTTATCCGAAAATTAGCAAAACTGGTATAAAAACGTAAATATTTGCTTAACTGTTACATCTGTTTTATTAAATCAATGATCATTTTCTATAATAAATATTTGTTGAATAGATACGCGGCCGGGATCTTTTTGCACAATTTTATGAAAATTTTTCATGATTTACAAGAATTATTTGATTCCTTTACTACATACATATATATTTACAAATTTGTTCATCTAAACCATAATTTTAAACGCAGAGCATCGACACCATTTAAATAATAACGAAAAAGACGTTTGTCTCGAACAAATCCCAAGTTTTCATACAAACGTAAAGCTGGCAAATTGCTCATTTCAGTTTCTAATACAACTTCATCGGCTTTGTCAGCTAACATTGCCTGAAAAAAGTGTTAAAAAAACAAACACATTTTTCCCAATTGTAATTAATTTAAAATTATCTCTGTGGAAACTAACCTCTATGGCTTTTTGAACCAATGTTGTGCCAATTTTAAGTTTCCTATATTCTTTGCGCACGGCCAACATGGCTATGTAGCCGCGTCTGACACTCATGTGCATGTCCAACTTGCACACAATAGCACCAACATACTCATTGCCATGGGCAGCCAAAAAACACAACTTGGGCCAATTGTAAATGAAATATCGATACGTATAGATTGAGTAAGGCTCCGATAGTTCAGCTTGAATTAGGCGCATAATATCCTGTTAAAAAAAAAATTATACAAAATTTCGTCATATAAAGAAAAAAAAAAAAGAGAACAATATCAGATGTAATAAGACCCACATGCATTTGCAGTTCAGACTCGTATTCCTTGTACTCAATATGAACATTAGTTAGATCCAATTCTGTAGGGGCTGTAGGTATTATACTTAAAGTTGCGGACTCTTGCTCTTGTGCTGGTTTTTCTTCGTCATCCTGTTTCTGAATACTTTCTGTTTCAGTTTTTGTAATATTGTTGCTAAGTGTGCTAATAGTGTTGCTGGCGGTCATGGCAGTGTTAACTTTTGTTTTGTTAGCTAGAATTTCTTGTTCCTGAAGGCTAAAACCATTTGTATTTACTGTTTCAGTGCAGTGGCCATTATCCAATGGTATTTTGCTATCCTCTAAGGAACTTGTAGTATTCTTCTTATTAGATTTCCGTTTCGATTTTTTATTTGTTGCTGCCTGATTTTCTGGTGAGGCATCTCCATTAACAACAGATGTCTGCTCAATAGCCATATGATGACCATTTAAAGCAGATTGTTTATGTTTGTCATTCGTTATCTTATTACTAGAAATATTTGTGGTAGTGGAAGGGCAGGCTTTACACTTTTTTAAATTTTCTGTCATAAGGACATTGACCTTGTTGCTGTCGTTTCTTCTACTACAACTACCACTAGTGTTGTTGCTTAAATTGGGTTTCTCGTCGTTGCCTATATGCAGCTGTTGCTTCAGTTGATCTGTAAGCCCATTTTCATTTACTACCCCATCTTCTTTAGGATGCTGTGATTGATGTTCTTCGATAGACCTTGTAACTGTATTCGATTCGCTGCTTTTGGAGTTTTTCTTTTTATTTTTAGACTTTTTCTTTGATTGGTTTTGTTGCGGCTGATATTGTTGTATTTGCATTTGGCTCTCCGAGGAGGAGCCTTTTGTTTGTTCCATTGCACTTGTTTAAACTGTAAGTAATTTTGTTTATAGTTTAAATTTCCTATCTTTTCCTACGAAAAAGGTTGAATTTCTTTGTTTCTCTCCTTTCTGCTTTTTCTGAAACGAAAAAAGAAGTCAATGACAGACATCGACACTCTTTGGATACAAAAATCAGTTTAACGTTAACATTTTTTAAAACAACTGATTTATCTGGCTTACGCACAGATTTAATTGAAATAATTTCATATTTACCACAAATTAAAAAATATAAGGAAATTTTCTTAAATAAAATGAGAATATTCAACCTAGATGAAGTACTTTTTTTCACAATGATTTTGCAGTGACATTTCTTTTATCTATCAATAGAAATACAACCTTGTGAACATATGTAACTTCACTGCTGATGCTGGGAGTTGCCAAATTGAATAAATTTTAGGTTAAACAAGCTGCACAGGTTAGAATAAAGTAAATTAAAATTTTTGAATTATTTTGTACTAAATAATGGTTTCTATCATTTGCAATAAGTATTTTTAATGAGGATTAGTTTTTTATAAAAGTTATGCCACAAAAAGCATAGGAAAAACTGAAAACTGTAAAAATGTGAGCGTATAATAAAAAATGATATATTGCTTAATAAATTAAAACTTTTAAATTAACATTATAAAACATTAAATCTTTGGAAGTAGTCATTACCATGAGTACGAAATAATGAAACTAAAGTGGAAAGACCTAATGCTCCTAACATATCGTGTATCGACAACAATTTGATTGTATGCCTCAAGGTCAATTAAATATTTACTACATATTGTTGCATGCTTTAAATTTTACTCGCGTAATTGGTTTTAAAATTAACGTCAACTGGTGATGCCAGCCCATTTCAAAAGAGGAAATATGGTAGCGCTTTCAATACATATTTTATTCACAATAATATTGGCGGTAAAATAACAGGAATTGTAAATGATTTATGGACAAAACTTAACAAGCAAGCTGCAATACAAAGAAGAGTGAAAAATTATTTGTGCGTACATAGTTAAATATTGTAGTGAAAGTATATTTTAAACCGTGTTACATTAATTGAATCAAGGATGCAATTTTCAATATTTACAAGGTAAAACTGTTTGTCTTAAGAATATTTATTTGTTATGTCTACACGCACTTAAGTAGTTTCAATACAATTGATCCATTAATGGTTGAAGTATGGGCGACCTTCCACTTAGAGTAGTTATCCCACTGAATATAAACCCTTTAATAATATTTTTAATTAGTATATGCAAACTGTTTCTGAACGAATTATGCTCTCAGGAGATAAACGTTTTTAAAACGAAACTTTAATCAACATGACGTCATATAAGACTTCCGTTACGTTTACCTATGTGACTTTCTGATATGCTGAACCGGAAATGAAAACACATAATCCACAGCGAAAAAATACCTTATCTGGAAATTTATTACCTACTGTTTGCTGTTTAAACAGTTCCAGCCATATCAACAGCGCGGTGCCTTTAAGTTTGATCAGAAGAGGACATGCTCACTGATGCAACATACATAGTACCATATATGACGAAACAAAATCAGTACTTGTAAAATGAAGTACTTCAAGCGAAGTAGCTCCTAATTTGAAATATGATTCTTAACGTTACGATTTTATTAACCTTTGGACGTTCAGTTTATTTTATTAACTCAATGAATGACATAATATTTGTGGCGTCCGACAAGGCAATGCCCATAGACATTTTCCCATCAAAGAAAGATGCATATGTGACCTTCTCCGAGAAAAGGGACCTAGTGTGTGAAAATGAAGTTTTGAGAAAAACGCATTTAAAGTTTCAAAAAACGCATTATCACTCTTAATCCACTCTTAAGTCCAAACCCGTTTTTTCACACAATAGGTCCCTTTTTTCGGAGAAGGTCACATATAATTAATGTACAGTGAACAGTGATGTCTTCTGAAAATTATTTCCGTTTATTGAAAACATTTATGTTAAGATGTTTTCGAACAGATAAATAATTTTTCATTGCCATAAGTATACTTTGACTAAAACTTAGTTAAGCTAAAGGGGGGTGTTCGTCTTAACTTTAATTTTAATGCTATGGGAGCCTTAAAAGCGTTCGAATAATAGAAACATTGAAACAAGTTTCGAGTATGGTTTAAACGTGCTAAAGCCATTTTTAAGTGTCGTCTGAAGGTGTTAGCAAGTTTCTGCTCCGATATTGTGCCACATTCTTAAAAATTTAATATTACTTTAAAGGTTGTTAGTAACTGAAAATAGTTAAAATTCACTTTATTACTCCCTTTAGGTACAGTTACCTTTTATAAACACGAATTTTAAAGGCAAGTAGTAATAGCGAGTCTTAGTTAGTTTTGTTATCTACTGCTTATGGACTGAAATCATTGACTTCGTAAAATGAAATCTACAATTATGAAAGAAATAATTCTTTAGAGATCGTCAAACAGGTAGTTGGTTCTTTAAGTTTTTAATTTTTTTGTTAAAAAGTTTAAAAAAGTACTGTAAGAAAAATAATTTAAATATGTTCACCATTTAAATTCAAAATTCCAACTATTTTCTTTAAGAATTTTTGTTTTTTTTTTATTAATGCTGCTCTTCCTGCGATAGACTTTTCAAATAAAAATCGAAATTTCCGTTTTTCTTTACCATTTTCCGAAATTTGTGTGTAAATACGTACGAGTATGTATTTACAAACATATGTGTGTATGTATTTAGTATGCATTGACCATTTTAAGGAGACTAAATTTTCCAAATCTTATTAATTCTGAACGTCCACTTCAATTGCCAGTTTTGCGACATTCATTTGATTTTTATTTGTTTTAATTTCCAACCACAATTTGTTTTTGATTTTTGCCTGTTGTTTTTGTTTACGACAAATGTAAACATTTTGTTTATCCTGCTTATCCGTATTTCAAATATATGTTGTAGGTTTTCAATTTAGTTTACTTAGTAGATTGAAAATCAAGTACTAAATTCACCCAGGACTTGATATCGCATTGTAATGCTAATAGAATTTTCTTCTAATGAATTGTACTCGAAGAATTTTCAGTGGATACTACTTCCATGTACTACGAGAGAAGATTTGACAACGTGTTGAATTTAAAGTATGAGTGTCTGTTTGACTGGTGGCTGTTTTTTGTTGCTGGTAAATATAAATAAGTTCATTGAGCTTAAGAAGATTTGTAATCATTATCCTAATAACGTATTCAACTTTAATTTTTTGTTTATATTGCCACATCCTATGCTGTTGAAATTAAGCATCTAAATAAGAAGTTGTGTAAATAAGCGTTTCTTTATATAAAATTCGTTGTTTGATAAATCAGTGAAAGGTCATACATATTCCATATACAGAAACATGTACCTGCCAGGAATAATTTTGATATGGAGCATATTGTTAAAGGGGGTAGTTATCATTTATCTGCTGTAGAATTATTAAACGCAGGGAATAGTTCAACTGAAAGCAGATTTGTATGATGTCTTGTATTGTAGAGTTTCATTAAATTTTTTTAAAGAATTGGAAATAAACTAAACAACCTTCTGTAAAATTTGTTCTTTGCGGGTTACGTTTTTATTCAGCGGCTAAGCTACGTTCACATTTATTAAATATTTGTCCAAATAAACGTAACCATTAGTTTTGCTTAGGGATAGTGTCATTTAACTTGGTTTTTATATTGCAAAATAAAATTAATTATTCTACAAAAAAGTATTTTTATTACAGTTTATAAAAAAACGTAAACCCATAATTTAAAAAATATTGGAATTAAAAGAAATAAATTATTAGTTTCTTTCTTGGTTACGTTTTTTTTCGACAAATATTTGATAAATATGAACGTAGCTTTAGGGATTCATACATATCGATGGCTTAATATAGAAAGATCGTATCTCAACTTTTACAGAAGCATTTTGTATAGTAAATGCACCTTGAACTTATTTCACCGATTCTTATGAAACTAAACACAATTTGGGTTTCCGATTCTTTTGAATTACTTTCCTCTTCTCAAACAATTCGAACTCTTGTCTCAATAAGAGATATTACAAATATCAACCGTGTCACGCTCGTCCAAAGTGAATATTTTCAATAACTGCAGCTCTTGAAATGATTTCATGCTTTCTATAAAATTGGCTCAAAGAAAATTTAAACTCTGCAAAAACAATTACATAAAATCTAAACGAAAATGTTTCAATGATCCTTTCTATACATACATATGTATGTAGATATTTGTAAATATTTTTTAATCCTTAATTGCAACAAATTGTAAATTTTATGTAGCCCGAGTCATGTAAATTTTATTTGGTAGGATGTTTGTTTATGTTTTCAGGGTGTAACTTAGCTCCGCCTGTTTAAAATTGAAATATTTTTTTTAACTTTACTTCTTTTTATGATGCTGCCAAAAGTCGCGTGTGAATATTTAGATTTTGGTTAAAGTGATTTATGTCACAAGGGGGAGGTTTGCTGCCTTGGCAAATGCAGTAAATATTTTACACTTGATGATAGAAAACAATTGAGATGCTCATAAAGAAAATAAGCAAAAAAAAAACGAAAATTTATGTAGAATGGTGTATTTAAATTGTCTCTTTGATTTTATATGATAAACGGGGTGTTGAACGTTTGATATAAATGCGGCGAAACCAACACGCGACCGAATGTTTAAGATTGTGAAAAGAACAAATTGTGTTCAGTGAACAGCACTAAAAAATAATCAGCATTTTATTTTATTAGAGCAGGAGTATAAAATTGTATTAAAAAAAATGCTGTTTCAATTAATAAATTTTCTCTAAAAAATATTTAATTTGTAAAAAAATAGTAGTTAAAAACTAAGTTTCTCTTTCAAAAATTGAATTTGCAAAACACGACTTTAAATAAATTTGGGTTTGTATGGGGCTTTTATAACAAATAATGATTAACAGTGTTTAGAGAGTCACCCCACACACTGATTATCGCTTGCACCTGCACGTACTAAACTAAACTCCTGCATAATAAATATGTAAAAAAAACAAAATACAGATGACCAACCATCATCATTTCAAACCATAAACTATACAAGAAGTTTAAAAATCAAGGCCGTGCAGAATTGTATTAACGTTTCTGGTCGTATTTGGTTTGCAAAGTATTATATTAGATACATTGTCTTACCACCATACCAAATGTAAATATTTAATTTTGTGACAGTGTAACGAAATAGAATTAGTTGCGCCTTTGCCACACGTACTCCCCTCTCTTATTCTGGCGCAGAATAAAAGCAAGTTATTTGTATATTAGATTCAGTACAGTTTGTTTTTTTTTTCTTCAGTTTTTATATGGAATCAATGACAAATAATCGTAACCCGCAAAATTCGTTTTGGTATATAAAATAAAATGCATTGCGCCGGAACAAGTGTACGTTATGCTTAAAGGATGTAGAAGTAGTCGTAAGATAGGGTAAGAAATCACTAGTATTGTATGTACACAAAAAAAATACCATACCAATAATTGTAATGAAAATTTGTTAAACTTGAAATATGACAAAATTATATAAATGATATAGAAAGCAAACGGTGGAGGGGGTATTGTAAATTTTTGTTGGTTAATACAGAAGTGATATAAAGAAATTTTTTTATTTTTATCATCATGTTTGAAAAGCTATGAAACTCTCAAAGAAGAAATGAGAATTGCTAAAATGTAAACTTTAGATCCAATAGGACGTAACTGATAAGAAAAAAACTCAAAATTAAC
The DNA here is from genome assembly GCA_947311025.1 of Lypha dubia. Classification (NCBI taxonomy): domain Eukaryota; kingdom Metazoa; phylum Arthropoda; class Insecta; order Diptera; family Tachinidae; genus Lypha; species Lypha dubia. Next base: position 1,495,139 of record OX371262.1, on the reverse strand, counting down.
TTTACATCATTATCTGTGTAGTCAACAAGAATACATTCTTCCTTAAAATTTTACTCAAATATTTTGAAAAATAACGATTTTATTAACAAAAATAAAATTTTAGATATAAATATGTAGTACTAAATTTATAAACTATTTTGCTACTCATATAAAATAGTAAAAAAATTCAATTACGGCCTTTTTAATTTTAGGTGACGATATGGGTTTTTTTAATTTGATTTTCAAAATTTCGATATACTCTTTTACACACTACTTTATAAATAAGACGTTCTATTTATAAAATTATTTAAAAGTATTTCTGCAAACAAATCAAAGATATCAAATAAAGCTACGTTCACACTTGGCAAATATTTGGCCACAAAACCGTAACCTGGTTTAATTCTAATAAATAAAATTAATTGTATTAAAAAATAGGTATTTTTACATAATTTTTAAAAAATGCTAAAATAAGGAAATTAAAGTATATATATATTTTTTTTTGTTAATTTCAAAAATTAATTGCTGCTCGCTAAAACTTGAGAACGGGTGGAACGATTTGGCTAATTTTGGTCTTGAATTATTTGTGGAAGTCTAGAGAAGGTTTAAAGGTACTTTTAGTACTTTTTAATGGATTTTGATGCAGTTTGATAGTTTACTTTTTAAGTGTTAAAAAGGCGTAAAATTTGTACTTTGGTAGGTTTTGTTTTTATTAGGTTTTTTACATTGACTTACATACAACGTACTTTCTTGGGGGCAAAATAATGAAAATCTGTCACTTTTGGTACTATTATAGCTTTTTAGTAAAAAAAAAAAAAAAAAAAAAATGGTTTTTACAGTAGTATACATTCTTGGGTGTAATATAAGGAAAAGAAGGTACTTTTGGTGCGTTTTGCTTTTAGTACTTTTTGTTTTTTCATTAACATGTAGCGTGAACGAAGTCACGGGTAAAATCTAGTTTCTAATAAATAATGAATGGATGGAATATCTTTCGCAATACGAAATCGTTAATTGCCGCAATAATATTTTCCATCCAGGCAATAAGTTTTGCTGGGTATGCTTTTTTACGTGCAAAACGCAGATTTGTTTCTAAAAAACATAAAATTTTAAATAAATAGTACGCTTCGTTTATTAAATTGTGTGTAAAAAAATTTAGGAAATAAAAAAAATACTATTAAAAAAATTAACTAAAATTTTGGTAATTTTACTTAATTTGAGTTCAAATTGGCCGTCATGTGCACACCATTCATTTCGTCATGTGCACCATCTTCTTGTTTTACCATCTTCTGCCCCGGCTCATCTGAGCGCTGTAACGTCCGGAATGCTTATTTAATACATGAAGTTGTATTATCTAGAATGAGGGGTGCTGAAAACATTTTTATAAAACTTACGTCTTGGGATTCGAACCAAGGAACTTCTGTTTAGTAGATAGCCACTCTAACAACCTACCGGTTACCAGCCAGTACACATAACTACTAAATTCGTAATACATATTTTTTTGGAAATTAGTAAGTCATGCACTAAAAATAATTTAAAAAATTATATTCTTAAAATTTTGAAAAAAATTTACAATATGAGAAAAAAAAATATGAACTTAAATTGAGAATAGAAATGGTTGCTAGTTGTTGATTCAAGGAGAACATTTTTTAAATAGAAGTCATTGTAAGATGGGCATGTCTGTCAACTAGTCGAAGTTGTGTTTGGTTGGATTGGCATATACGAGTATTTTATTGTTTGGTATTTTTGATAGGCACCACGAAATAAGCCCCAATGAAATAAGCCCCAAATCGAAAAATGAAATAAGCCCCAAAAAATTTTATGAAATAAACCCCAAAAAAAATGAAATAAGCCCCAAACAAAATTTACGAAATAAGCCCCAAATAAAATGAAATAAGCCCCAAAAAATTTTATGAAATAAGCCCCAAATTTTTAAAAAATGAAATAAACCCCAAAAAAAATGAAATAAGCCCCAAATTTGTTAACTTTATGAAGTAAGCTTAAAAAGAAATCATAAAATGCAAGAATTTTATCCTCTAAATTATATCGAACACCGGCTTCGCGTTCCAAGCATTCTCTGCATAACCGGCCTACGGCCGGGCGCAAGGAATTTATCCTCTATGGTATATCGAACAGCTTCGCGTTCAAAGCATTCTCTGCATAACCGGCCTACGGCCGGACGCAAGGATTTTATCCTCTATGGTATATCGAACACCAGCTTCGCGTTCAAAGTATTCTCTGCATAACCGGCCTATGGCCGGGCGCAAGGAATTTATTGTCTATGGTATATCGAACACCGGCTTCGCGTTCCAAGCATTCGCTGCATAACCGGGCTATGGCCGGGCGCAAGGATTTTATCCTCTATGGTATATCGAACACCGGCTTCCTGTTCAAAGTATTCTCTGCATAACCGGCCTACGGCCGAACGCAAGGATTTTATCCTCTATGGTATATCGAACACCGGCTTCGCGTTCAAAGTATTCTCTGCATAACCGGCCTACGGCCGGGCGCAAGGAATTTATTCTCTATGGTATATCGAACACCGGCTTCGCGTTCCAAGCATTCGCTGCATAACCGGCCTACGGCCGGGCGCAAGGATTTTATCCTCTATGGTATATCGAACACCGGCTTCCTGTTCAAAGTATTCTCTGCATAACCGGCCTACGGCCGGACGCAAGGATTTTATCCTCTATGGTATATCGAACACCGGCTTCGCGTTCAAAATATTCTCTGCATAACCGGCCTACGGCCGGACGCAAGGATTTTATCCTCTATGGTATATCGAACACCGGCTTCGCGTTCAAAGCATTCTCTGCATAACCGGCCTAAGGATTTTATATCTATTTTACGGATATGAAATAAGCCCCAAATAAAATGAAATAAGCCCCAAATAAAATGAAATAAGCCCCAAAAAATTTTATGAAATAAGCCCCAAATTTTTAAAAAATGAAATAAGCCCCAAAAAAAATGAAATAAACCCCAAACAAAAAATTTGAAAATTTTTTGGGGCTTATTTCATTTTTCGATTTGGGGCTTATTTCATTGGGGCTTATTTCGTGCCACCTTTTTGATAGCGGCATATTGTATGAACAAAATATTTTTTATATGTGTGTTTTTGCATTTTTGTGTGGATGGCTAGTTTTCATTGACAAAAAATTGTTACTGAACAATATATTACAGAGAATTTATTTACATTTTGTGTGCTAGTAAAAAATTTTACTAGTTGTTAAGTACAAAATTTTTTTTAGAAAACTGGAAATTTATTTGTTATCAGGTAAATATTTTTCTAGTTTTCACATAAAATTATGGAATATGAGGGGAATTTTTATTAAATATATTAGTTTTTTTAAACCCTGGTTATAAGAAGATTTTATTTGATTTAAAAAAAATTCTACATAAATATGGTATAGAAATTTTTTAAACTATTTCCAAGGAAATTTTTTTAATAAAATTTAGTACATTTTTTTTAGTGTTTTAACAGACTAGAACGCTTGAACTATGAACTGTCTTTACCGTCTAAACCTTAATTTTATTGCTGAATACAATTATATTTTTGTAAATGGAATTGAACTTAGTTTATTATTCCACTGCATATAAATATGTACTCGTATACTACATGCCATACATACATACATATGTATTTATTTGATATTTATTTCCATCATCTAATTGTTCCTTTGGCATTTCCAAAACACATCTTCTACAAAAGATTGATGTTAATTTAAACAAAAACGATTACTCAAAGTTTTTGTTAGTCTGCACATTTAAATAATAATAAATACATACATGTACTATATATGTACATATATGTATGTGCATACCTATGTACATATATGCTATATGTACTTTAAATTAATGTAATAAAAAATTATGACTTTCTATCACCACCGAACAGTCGCAGTGGGACATAAAACGCATTGAAACTTTCAATTTGTTTGCCTGAAATAAGAAAAAAAATTGGTTTGACAATTCCTTTTAGGGGTTGAACAATAAAATATAGTTTTCTACGTAACAAAATAAATAAAATCACATTTTAAGTAACCGCAGCGAATGGAATGAATTTTCGACCAGTTTTACTGCAAAAAAAAAAAAAAAACAAAACGAAACTACAATGTAAAATGTATAAAATATGGCATTTTAATCAGATAAAATGATTAACAGTTGCGTGGAAATAAAAAGCACAAATCAAAATATAATATTTTTTTCTTAAACTCAAAAAACAAAATAAATATAGTGAAGTATGCGCCTTCGTTATTTTTCAACATTCCAACTTCAGCAATTTGTTAGAAAATGTAATAGTGGCAGCAACTCCTGCTACTTTCAATTACTCAATACCTCTTGGTACTGTTGAAATGTAACCTTTTCTTTAGGCAAAGCCGTTATGAAGATGATGTTCCACAGAGTTGCGTATTAACCATTAAATTTTCATTGAATTTAGTTAAGTATAAAATAACTACTTTTCACTATTGAGTACTCCGATATTCGGTACCCACTACTCAACACATTGTCATCACTAAAACATACCTATTTATTGCCTCTTAACTTTATGGTTTTTGTAATTAAATACGCCATTTGATTTTGAAAATTTATTTATTTTTTTATAATTTCTATTCTTAAATTACATGCATTTGTATGTACACATGTACATCTTATATTAAAAAAAAATTTAAACATTTTTACATGCTAAATGCAGCAGCAGTCAATAATTTTAAATGCTTTATTAACAAAGTATTTATTTATTTTGGTTATTTCATGAAAAAGCACTAATATTCAGTTGCAGGTAAAGACCGCAGCTTTTTTCAAGTTCTTTAATTTTTTTGGGGAAAATCTTGTTAAAAACTCAGTACAGGCATTGCAAGGAATGCGATATAAAGATTTTTTTTAATAATAAAAAAATATGTGTCGCCACCAACACAACTGTAAGAGCTTTAAGCGCGATTCTTGGCTGCAGCAACACAACAAAAAAATAAATATTCACAGCTTCAATTACAGCTCACCCTACTCTTACTGTGTTGATAATAGTTTTATTTTATAAAAGTTGTACACAAAACTTCATGTATCATTTAGCTTTTTCGGCTTGTATATAGAACAATAAAACTTAGAAGGTGCTGGTTAGTCTAGTTTGGAGCTATCGTCGACCTACATATGTAGCTGGAAAGCTTTATTTATGTGTTTTTTGCTATATACAATTTTGTTGTGCTTTTTAATAAAATTATATTTAAAGAAAAGAAGAAAAGATTTCAACAACTTCTTGAAAATCTTCTGGAGCTTTTAAGACTTGCTATAAAATATATTTTTATTAAAAGCTTTTTTATCTTTTACTCGAGCTTTTTTATGTTTTTATGTTCCGTAAAAAAATTAAATCTAGTCTTCTTTCTGTAAAACGTTTATAATTTCATTTTATAGAATAAATGGCTTTTTAAAAAGCATGCATAAGCTTTCCTTTCTAGTTTAAAATTCCACTATGATAAATAAACGGTGTTTACTTTTAAATAGGCGTGAATAGGCGTGGTTCTCTGCATACAAAAATGTATTTCTTAATTATTTATATCTACATACATATGTATTTTATTCAGCTTGTGGTCTTGCATTTTTTATACATATAAAATTTATTATATATTTATCCGATATTTCGCCACTTCTTTGTGTGGCTTCTTGTTTTTTAATTCTGGCGATATATCGGATAAATATATAATAAATTTTATATAAAAAATACAAGACCTCAAGCTCGAATAAAATAGATACATGTACATACATAAATAATTAATAAAGAAGGTCGAAGTAAATACATATGTATGTACTATGTAAAATAAATTTATTTCTTAATACAAATATTTTATTAAAAAAACCTTTCAGATAACTTTGGTTGCAAAATATGCTTTTTATGTTTGCTCCTGTAGGTGCATCAAGTTCTTCATTTATTTATTTTATTTATTTATTTATTTAAGTTACACAAGCTTACCCAAAAGGTTTTTCAAATACAAACTTTCCATTGAAGAAATATTTGTATTAAGTTTAGACAGGTTCCGAGAACTTAAAGGTACCCAGCTTTTATGTATGCACTTTTGAAAATTAAAAAATATGTAAATTTTTAAAAGGGTTTTTAAGCAAAGTTTTGAAAGCTTTTTTCTTCAATTAAAATACATACATTATAAGCTTTCATAGTTTATTTTTTTTTTGTAATCGTATGGAAAGTTTTTTCTGATCTCTTAGATTTGCTTAATATTAATATTAAATATTATATTTGTTAATCGCACAAAATCGGTTGAGGGCCTCCCACAGAGAGGGTCACATTTAGATGAATGAATTGAACATACATTTTCCAAAGATGCATTAGCAGAGTGTTATTAGCAGTAGTAGTTTAAAACAGCATTTGGGCTGGCACAAATGGGCAGACAGACGACAATAACAACAACTACAATAAAGATGAAAAACAAAAAAAAAATTATCAAAACATGATGACGATGATGAGGCCAGTCAGCCAGCCAGTGTGTGCTGAAATCGAATCAAATGAGTGTATACTTGTTGTTAAATAGCTGGGCGGAACAAGATGAGATGATGGGCAATTATCTGCGGGAGGTCTGGCATTGGAGAACTATAATGAAATGCTGCAAATATGGGTTACTAACTACATATCGATACATACTGATGTAGGGACAGACAGACAGACAGCCAGATTTCTACACATGTATGAAGTTATATGTATTAGTGGAGCATAAGAAACCTAAATTGGGAGCTTTTGTTTTTGTTGTTGACTCTTTATGGTACTGTAAAATTTTGTAAAGTCGCGTTTGGTTCTTTCTAAAAAGGTGCAAATTCGATTCAAACAAGTGCCAGCAATTGCAACAAACATGTTGCCATTTGGACGGACTGGACTGACTGAAAAAATAAAAGAAAATATTCGAAGACTATTAAAGAGCTTGACTAAAGCTTCTGTGGAGTCGAATGAAACATTAAGTTGATGTGAGTCTTTTATGTTGCTTTTATTTTGACATGCTGTTTATTTTTTTTTTTTCTTCTTGCTGGTGCCGTTGCTGTTGGTGTTGTAGTCTTTTGTAAGCTTTATTTAAAGAGAAGGCGCCAGGCTTAGACTTAACAAATGAATTAGGGCGTTATTGAACTTTTTTTTTATTGCAAGTTGCGAAAGAACATACACTGCAACACGAATCACAATTATTGTGAAAATCTTTATAATAAATGAAGCGTTTCATGTTAAATTTTCATTAAAAAACCAACGAACTAGAAATATGCAGATGTTATCGTGAGTAACTTTGCATTCACGAGCCACTGTCACTAACGTGAGTGTAAAGAAAATATTATTACTTACGTTAAATTTTACTTAGAAACATGTTTTCCAGACAATAAAATATTTTTTTTAACACGGTCACGACGTGATTGAAGAAATAAGTGAGCTGTGCCCATCTCTACTACCAACTATAGATTGAAATGTAGTAGAAGAAAACTGTCGATGTTCTGTGAGAAATATAACTTTAAAGTTCTTTTGCCATTGATTTAAGTTTTTTCTATTGATCAAATATTTATGACTGAAACATGAATTTACAATTTTTCGGTTCTTGTTGTTGTCGGTGTTGTTTAATTCGATTGTGGAGCAGGCATTTGAAATTGTGAAAAGTATTCAATCATTGGAAAAAAGTACTTGCACGTTGGTGTTCTCCTACAAAGACCACCGAGAAGACAGTAACGAGAATTGATAAACTGCCATTTGAAAAGAAAACAAAAAAAAAAATGCACTGTTAGACTGTTGTATGTAGATACTACATGCGAGTACATAATGTAAGGCAAAAGGAAAACGTTTGAATTTCCTAGGAAAGCTTTTTTAAAACATACACATGTACATACGTATGTTTTCATAGTATATTTTTGAATAATTTAGAAAATTATTTTTGAACTAAATGCCTTTGTTATGTAGTAAGTTTCGTGCGGGTGGTATTAAAATAACAAAGAATTAACTACATAATTTAATTAAGCTTAATATATACGATTTAACGTGTTTTAATTGAAGATTTATAGGGATGACCGTTTGCGAGTTGGACAGTATTTAAAAAAGGTAAATTTTTCTATTTGTTGCATTTCAAAAATTTTGACAACGCTTCCCTATGGTGCAATAACTAGACTAGTCTTAGTATCATTAATAATTAACTAATAAGGACTGCGATTTGTAATTAAAACTTTTAACGGAATAAGAACTCACTTATTTTATGTAAAAGCACCCATAGGTCATAGTTTGGTTTTTTTAATGACATTACCCAGACTAACTCGAGTCAACTGATGACCATTCGTGAGATGGACTGTCTGTCGTGCCTCGCAAGACCACGATTAAATTTCGAGGATGTTTTTAAAAAAAAATTTTTTTTCTTCAAATAATCATAAATGTGAATTTTTAGGGCTACGCATTTCAACAAAAAAATAAATGTTTTTGTAATCTTTGTGCATGGTTTTTGGCTAACACTTCGCTATGCAACTGTTTCCATTGTACACAGAGAAAACAGCGCCTAATAAATACCTAATTAGAACAAAATTAATAAGATGTCTCTACGGATTTTTTTCAAGAAGGAAGTCTTATTATCTTAATAAGGAAAACCTTTTAGAAAAAATCAATAAGAATACCTAATAAAAACCATAAGTTTCCTTCTAGATTTTTTCAAAAAGGTTTTCCTTATTAAGATAATAAGACTTCCTTCTTGAAAAAAATCCGTAGAGACATCTTATTAATTTTGTTCTATTTTATTAGGGACTGTTTTCTCTGTCTGATGTTAGGAAATACACATTTGATGTCATCAGAACGTCTTGGTACGTCCGGAATGCTTATTTACAACATGTATTTGTATTATCTGGATGGAGGGGTGATGAAAACATTTTTATAAAACTTACATATTCAGGGACTTGAACCAAGGAACTTCGGTTTAGTGGATTGGCACTCTAACCACCTCACTACTACCCTTGCAACATGTTAGCAGCCAGATTAAGAAGGATGATTTACACATGATCATACAGGAACATTTTTTATACAATCCCTTTTCCCTTTTTTATACAATTCATATAAAAACCTAATAGAATCAAAAAGTTTTTCTTTATGGATTGTTTTTTTGGTGCCAAAAATAACGGAAATTGGGTAAAAAAAATTGCGAATAACAAGTTTTTTTTTCTTGATTTTATGTATTTTCATTTTTGATAAAATTGAAAAGATTTACCACATAAATATAATAAGGAATCTCTACGGAAAAATCTTCGCTTCCTTCTGCTGGGATACCCTTTAGCCTAAAAACGTTTCATAGAGAAAATCTTCTTGATTCTATTAGGCAGTTTTGGCTCTGTGTAGGGATGCATCGACCTATAACTGTCCTATGCATAGACCTCGGTAGGTACAATTGTTAAAGTTGACCTTTGTTTTTTAAGAAAGTTTCATTAAAAAAATACCTTAAAAAAAACTATTTTAAAATGTACCTCACAAAAACGTAGCTTTAAAAAAAGAAATAAAAGCACCTTTTAAAAGAAGTATGTATGTACATAATATTTTTAAAAAAATTATCTAAAAAATGGTTTTAAAGAGGATCAAATATTTTAAAAAGTAGTTTCTTTTTTTAATGTAAAATAGAAAAAGTTGTCTATAGAAACTGCAGTATTAAAAAGAGGCAATTACAGAAAATTGCCTTTCAAAACTACCACTTCTAAAAGTATGTACTTTTTAAACATTGGCCTTTTAAGAAAATCTCTTTTCAAAAATTTTTATAACTGTGATGTACAGATGTACGTATGTACGTCTGAGCAAGCATACATTAGAAATTATGCCGAAAATTTGCTTAAATGCCTTACAAAGCTTATGTGGGTGTTGAAGGGTGTTGCAAACACTATTTGTCCCATCTGACCGACTATTTCTTTAGTAAGAAATCATTAAATTCTTAGAAAAAAAATAAAAATAAAATAATTTTAAATAATTTAAAGAAAGAAAACTTAGAAAATACATAAAAAAACTGGGCTTGTTTACATCCAATTAAATCTTAATTCTTGTTGCACTCGGGCATACAGCCTCTCTTTCGCTCATTCGCTGTCTAATTGCTGTTGTTGTTGATACTTTAACGTTAAATGTTGCCAGAAATATTTTCTTATTCTTTGTGTTGCTTGTAGTCAGTCGCCTTGTTATTCTATTTTTTTTTTTTTGTTTTTTGTAGGCAAAAAACTATGAAGTGAAATGATAACACTTAATCCTCTTTCTCCTTCAAGCATAAAATCGTTTTGTATGTATGTTTATTACTGGCCCTTATTTGCAAGAGTGCACTTTTTTCTTGCACACTCTTTTAAACAACATGTTGTTAACAAGACATCAGACAAACACTGTGTTTAGAAAGAAAAAAAAACAAACAGAAATGGAAATTTGACTATTTCTTTAAAGAGTGTTTACACGATGTGAATTTCACATTGCCACTTGAATTGAATGTACATAGTATGTGTTACATATTTATATGTATATTCGACGACTTGTAGAAATAACTCATATAGATTTAGCTAAGCCAAATACAAGAAACCGTGTCTTACAAAATGTAACCTGTACGAAAAATATTATTTAGCGTTTAATATCGTGTGTCACTAGCTTTACACATTATTTGTATTTATTCCAAATTTTTCTTGCATTTAAATAAGTATGTACTCGTACAGGCACAAACATATAATAAATACCCTTGTTTACAAAAAAAAAAATAAAAGGAAACAAAAAGTATGAAGAACTGAAAGAAAAACAAAATGCCGGATCTTAGAAAACTATTCAAAAACAACACTTGCTTGAAAACTGGCAATTTGCTAAGGAAACAGAGCGTTTTTCTTTTTCTGCAAATTGCAAGCAGTTTTTCCTGCGGCTCAAAATTGTTTGTGCGTACTTCTGCTTTTTTTTTCTGTTGTTATTTTCTTCTTTTATAGAATAAACATTTTTAATTGCTTTTATCAGCGTGCAAGTCCTGTCTTTATATATTTGCGGTAGAATAATTCCTTTCTTTTAAATTGTTTGCTATTTAAGAGAATTTCAATGCGATCGTAACAATAGTACGGATTTGGATTATCTTTTGTATTTAATTATCTTGTCAAGTATTTAGTTCAATACAATTAAAAGATTTTTCCCTTTTCATTATGGGCTTAAAATGGAAGATAAACGAAGTTTTAAGAGAATACAAAAAATTTGTTGTTTTGCCTGGCGCCGACTTACACTGAGGCCTAGAAACTTATTTACGTATTTTTGTGCTAAATTTTAAAGTATGGCCGACTTCCTAAACGCAAGTTGCAAAGCATATTTACTAAGCATAGAGTTCGTAAAATCATACTTGATATATTTTGCAAATCTTTCTTCATTATGATGAGTATCAGCTGTCCAAATCATGCATCGATTTTATTTTTTGTGCAATTATGTATGAGCCCACTTAACGCCGCTTTTATGCAAAAGACTGCTAAAACATGTTTTGCATTGCACACGCAGTTTTTCAAATTATGCTTTGCAACATGCGTTTAGGAAATCGGCCTGGGCTATCCATATTCATTGAGAGTTTCAATCAACTAGACCAATTATATAGATTTCTGTCTTGATAAATTTTACCACATCCTTTATAGATGATTTTCAGAAACTACTCCCAGTTATGAATGTGTTTGACGTGCAGTTTGTTTGTGCCTTTGAAGGCCTTAGTGTAGTGTGTGTGTTTCTTCTTTACAGGGACTGTTTTATATTATTATAAAAGAAGGATGATGATGATTGTTTACATATATCACTAACATTAAGTAAAAACTATAACAGACTGATCTCTATTATTTCAAAGTATTAAATTAGACATCTGCTTGAGAGTTCTACAAAGATTCATATAAAACATTTAAAAATATTTTTAAGAATAATAAGTATCCAATTTCTTTCGGGTGGTAAAGAAAACAAGACGGACAGACCAACATTTCCAAAATAAAAAAGTAGAAAAAATTTGGACTTATCTTGAATGACATATCGAAACATCAGCGGATTCAAGGTAACTGGCCGTGATTCTCACTCTCAAACAACATATCAACAGTGATGTGTTGACAATACGCAACTGATATTTTTTATTATATCCCACAAAACGCAAAAAACGTACATATTTTACTGACATGTCTAAAACTTTACCAGACAATCAATCAAATTATCTAGGGTCTTTTAAATATTTTGCAAACATTTTTCACCTCTCTCGTACAGCGTTTTAACACATATTTTGAAATATATTCCGATTTAGGTTAGAATGGTCCGCACATCGTCTGAAAATTGTTTATCTTCCTTTAAGACATTTGACAGAATTGCCTGCAAATATTTTGACCTAAACCTTGCGACATTTAGCACAATTTTTAGCACGTTGTGTGATTTTATTTTTCCTAATAATTCTCATTTGGTCTCTTGTGAATTTCTGCGTAAATGTGCAAACTGCCTCCGACCAGCCAGATATGACCATATCAATCAACATGCCGACGATGAAAATCCAAATCTACTGTTCAATTTAGTAACCAATAGAGAGTGTCTAACTTGATCAAACGCCTTGGTTAGGTCAATAGAAACTAAGACACTAACAATACCCCTGTTGAAATTATTCCTTACAGACTCAATCAATTCAGTTAGCAATAGCCCAGTACTACGACCATGACGAAAGCCGAATTGACTTTCACTAAGCATCCCATTATCCTGAACCCACTGCGTTTTCTGATCCTTCTTAATGTTCTCAACAACCTTAGATAGTACAGGAATTATACTAATAGGTCTCATATTTTGTAATCGAGAAATCTCCCCTCTTCTTAGCAATCGGAATAATACGCGAAACTTTCCAGTCATTAGGATACCTAGAGGTCATCAAAATGTTATTAACAATGTGTAAAATGTGCCTACAAAGATATGGAAAAACTATTTTCAACAGTGTTATGGAAACTCCATCAGAACCAACAGAAGTAGATTTAATTCTATGCAGCGCCATGTATTATTCTATTCGCTTTATTTTAGATAAGTTCCTAGCTTTAACTGCAATTTTTTCAAATCTATATATATAAAATACAAAAAATGTTTGTACCCATGTTCGCTATAGACTCGGAAACTATCCAACCGATTTGACCCAAACTGGTGTCATTCAAAAGGGAATTTATAGAGGATGGTTTTAGGCTTTTAATATTTCAAGTGGGCGTAGCCCCTCCCACATAAATTGAATAACATCATATATCTTGACTATTGTGATAGCAAGAGTTTTGAAACATTGCAATAGTTCATATGTTACTAATGTGAGTAATCAGGACAAAAATGGGCGTTATCGGACAAGTGGGCGTGGCAGCTCCCATATAACCCAAAAATTGAAATCGCCATATTTTGGGCATTTTTTGACCTACGCCGATGATATTTGGTACATATAGTATTGACATAATTAGGAATACGTACTAGGAGAAAAGTGAGTGGGACCACGCCCCTTTATAGGAAAATAAAAAATCTTAATATAGTCTTAACTATTGGACCGATGGTCATTAAATTTTCACAATAGGATATATAAATACTTTTAATTTTATTTTATAACGAGGGGGTAGCGAAGTACACCGGGATCAGCTAGTATGTAATAATAATGGCACAAGACTTACAAAAATATTAAAAAATTGGAATATTTTTGAAGATATTGTTTAGACATGCCGATGATTCTTTTAGAATTTCTACTCAAAATCGCTTTAAAATTCACTACCAAATTTCGGGTAAGTTTCTACAACTTCCTCACATCAGGAGGTCATGCAAGTTGGCACTGCCAACCCACATTCAATACTTATTGATTCTTCATTTTATTAATCGGTGAATCAAACTTCCCTGATAATTGGTTCTTTTTCGTTCTTTTGGCTCACCGTAATCAAATTATCAGTTTAACCAAAATTAATTCACTTTGTATTCAACTCATTTTTATTTATTTGTGATGATAATAATTAAAGGTGTCTTTTAAACAAAATTGAATACTTGGTAGGTAGTAAGTAGCTGGTTGTAAATATGTCTGCTATTAACACAATTCAAAGTGTAAAACTGTTTTGCAGTTGTTGAATTTTTAAATACCTTAATTAGATTTAATATCAATATGTACGAGTATAATTTCAGTATAAACGGACATGTATTCATTTTGTTTGCTTTTTTGTTTTTGTATTCGTACGACTCTTATTTGTTTGGACTAAATGTGGATTTGTTTATTGTGTTTTTTTTTTGCCCTGGTATCCATGCCAAATCTTAACATAAAACAATGGCTTGATTTGATGTTTGATATGCAGAAGAGTACTTCATTAAAAAGATTTGAAGATGAGAATGTTTTCCTGCTTGAAAACGTCATTAAGAAAATGACAATCTCGAAAATCATTCGCTACTTACAGTTTGTTCTTTCGTTTCGTTTAGTTTAGTTTCTTTTTTTTAATATTTGTTTGTTTATTTTTTATGTCGCTTTACTAGCAAACGACAAAAGGGTACAACAAGAAGTAAACATACAACAAAAAAAAAAAAAAAGAAAAAAATCAGCAAAAACAACAAGAAACTGCCGAACTGAAATAACCAAAAACAAGCCAAAGATATCACAACGCAAACACAATTCTTTGTTTTAAGAAAATTTTCGACTGGCGCCACTTGAAGATCAGACACGAAAGCGCATTGCTGTTAAAGCTCAAAGCTGAAATTTCGACATTTAAAAAGAAGCCGAAGCCAAAGCCGCGAAACCTTAAATGCACACACACACACACACGTATACAGATGCTTCTACATGAAAAAGTACCGAATATCAGGATACCCTTCTTTTACAGTCAACTGAATTGACTTTCAATATGACAACAGACGGCTGAACAGACTTATCCTAAGTGTTGCAAATGAGCCATAATATCTTAATGCTAATCATTATTATTAATTTGCGACAGTTTTTTTGGGAGACTTTCTGTTTGTTGCCTGCCAAAGAAATCAAATCAAAAGCTTAAATTAGCTTAAGCTTAGATCTTCTTACAAATTCAATTAGTTGACATTCGCCTGCTTAGAATTTGATATGCCTGCTTTAGCCAAGTAGTGTGTTGTATCTGCAACACGAATAGCAACAGCAACAATACACAAAATAACCGGAATAAATAAAATAAAATAAAGCAAAACGAAACGTTAAAGTAAAATCAATGAAAACAAATGAACTCTTAAATGCAAAAGGACATGAGCAATAACACGACGTAAGGATTTCAGCAAAAACAAACAAAAAAAAAAAAAAAAAAAAAAAATAATGCAAAAAAAATCCACAAAACAGAACGTATTTGATCAGTGCCGCCGCCGCAACAGAAACGCGCACAGTCGCACATTTGTAGCCGCTACCTAAGGCGCCACTTGGACAATTTGATTGTCGTCAGTTACTTGTAAATGTGGCAGTACAAATGAATTGTGTGGTGGTAGATGGAGTGAATAGTAAAGCTTAATCCAACTTCTTTTGCATCTGTATATTTTCTTTAAATGCTAAATGTACGGCGACTACATGCATACATACACACATACTTACTTACGTACATACATACATACATATGTATGTATGTTTGTATATTAAGAATCACGTAACAATTCCAATACACATTTCTAGTCTTTAGAAACGTCTGCCATAAAAAAAATTGTCTTGCGTATTAAACTAGAGCTTAATCTATTAAGCTTGCATTTTGATAAATTGCTCCAGAAAAAGTGTAAAATTACACTAAACATGTTGATTACATACACTTGATGTCTACGACAATTGGAAATTTATTTAAACGATGTTGGCAGCATTTCATAGAGACTCCGTTTTCTTATCTCCTGTTTGTTTGTGTGTTCTGGCCGGAAGTCGTTGCTACACTTGCTTAGAGGCTTGAAAGATTTGTTACGGATTGAAAGTTATGCACTAAAAAATTCGTAAAAAGCGTTATGCGGGGTGGGGGGAATTTGGTTTTATAAAATGACCGTTTCGTAATATGTGAATGGCCCCTTACTGGTATTTCATAGATTAATAGAAGACGGGGCTCTGAACATGCAGATTAAATCGAATGTTGTGTGTGGACTGGTTCTTCAAAGTTTTTTGATCATCGTGTACGAGAGTGTTCTGAGTGTCTATTAAAGCCATAAAGGCAGGCAACTTATTGATTCATTAAAGCGACACGGAACAATGTTAGGAGTGATTTCATGTTTTCTCGCTACTACAATGGAATATGATCTTGAATAAGATCACAAACATTTATTGCGATCTGCCAGTGAACCACACTGCGCATGAGAAACTAAACTCGAACTTTTTTTTAATTTAACAAATACAACCCGCAAAGCGATTACTTTGTGTGCAGAAATCACTAAGGACCTTTAGGAAATCGAACTCACAACCACCGGAGGGGGTTAAACATTTGTTACGGATTGGAAATTTTGCACTGAAAAATTATTAAAAAGAGTTACGAAGGGGGCGGGGGTATAAAATCTCTGGAAACAGCGTTACGTAATATGTGCACAGCCCCTAAGGCGGTGCCGATAAGTTCATATTAAAAAAAACTGCCCGCGAAAGTTCTTCTTGTCACCTGCAAAGTGGGGCAATTCAAATCGAATGTCCCCAAAAAAATAAACCATCTATACTTCTGCCCATAAGCAATTTTTCCAACTCCCGCAAAAATTTTACTAAAGTAGGGCTGATTCTCTGAGTGCTGGTTAAGGAGTATAACGAAATGCATTGTTTATAAATTTTAAAATAATTTTTGTTTTTTTTGTCAGTTTCAAGATCTTATTTCAATCACGTATGAGTGTGTGAGAAAATTTTTTCCTAGTGAACTGACTACATCATCTCTAATTGAAATTAAATACTTTAAGGAAATACTGTAAAATTAATAAATTTTTCCCAGAAAAAAAAAAAAAAAACCAACCAACCTGATTGACCCCATCCATCCATGATCATTTAAGATGTATTCAATGATTTCAATTGAAAATTTCCAAAACCCATCTAACGTATTAATAAATTAAAGTACTTTTTATATAAAGATTTGTTTACAATATGCTGAAAATAATAGTTTACTTACTTCATAGCGATTAGATGTACCTTAAAATTAAATAGACAAACAAACCCTTGTTGTTTTGATGCATTAAACATTTTAACGAGATTGTTTGTAGCGAAAACGGCCGGCCCAAAAAGTGTAATTAATATTTTTCTGTGCAACAATTGAAATATTTCTAAAGACTAAAATTACACCCTCAAATGCAATTAAATAGATTTCAATGAAAAATTTTTTTAAGTGAATTGGAAATTACAGAATCTCAACAGCAAACATAATACGAGCGAGTATCAGTACTCGTTAGTTGTCTGTCTGTCTATCTGTCTATCCTTTTCAATAACAAGCAGCCTGTCTGCATGCCACCCCCTCTCTCAAGCAAACAGCCAAGAAATGTTCGAAATAAAATAAATTGAATTGATTTAGAGCTCGGAGCGGAAATTTATTTTGCTATACACATGAAATAAAATAAAAAACACAATAAAAGAAACAAACCTTCATTCACATTTAAGCAAATGCACTTCACAACTTGCTTCGAATCACACATGAATGTTTGTCGTTTGACTAGCGTGTATCTATTGTTAAAGTTTTTCTATTATTTGTAAGTCATAAATTTTATTGCTCACTGTCGTTTGCAATTAAGTTTCAATAGATCCTTTGAAAACGCAAAGTATTGCAATAAACACTCTCTCTTTCTCTTTTTTTTTTAACTATCTGGCTGTTGGGCTATCTTTTGCTTTGCCTCTAGGGTGGTTTTTGATGTTCCTGATGCTGATGCTGATGCTGACGCTGATGATGATGATGTGAAAGTGAGCTGTATTTCCTACTTTTAAAACCTAAAAATTTTTGTCCTGATTGCCATATTAAATTTATTGTAGTTTTATTAATGACATTAAATATTTTGACAACAAAAATTGTTGTTACCATCGTTCTTGTATTTGTATGCATGTCCTTCTAGGACTGAGCATCACTGTCAGCGGAAAGTAGTAATTTCAAACACACTCTTCCTTCCGATCATGTGTCTTAAAGCGAATTGCCATTGCCACCATTTGAAACTTCCTGTTTTAACGTTTGCCTTGTGACCATTTTGCGTCCGGTCTGCAACACTTACTTTTGAAAAGATTAGCGTTGCTTAAGTTTTTTTTTTTTTTTTTTGGCATTGATTTTAAACTACATTTTTATTTGAAATGATTATAGTCATTGAGTTTTAGCGTAGAGTCCATACATATCTAAGGGGATGTCCTTTCAAAGAAACAATTTCTTTTTGTAATTTCTTTTTTTAATGTCAACATATTTTTGCAATTAACATTTAAATTTAACAAATAGTTTTTCTGCTTATGTATGTAAGTATGTATGTGCTTGATAGCACTACAACAAAAATAACAAAAACCACTCATTGGTAATCGATGTACCTACAGAAAATGATTGTTTACATCAAATATTACAGCCATTGGACTTTTTTTCTCTGGTGAAAATTGAAAAAAACAGGTTTTTAGCCATTTAGTGCAATTTTCACTGGACTATCGATGTTTTCCTTTTTTGACCAGTTCAAATTGTGCGAAATATTTTTTTTTTTTGTAAGAATTCTAAATCTCCGCTCTTTTATTGCAACGTATTGTGCCTTTAAACCATTTTTACATGGAAACAAATTTTTACAAAAATGCTAATACATACCGTCCATATGTTTGCTAACATTTAAAAATTTTTAAACTCGTTTCACAAATTTTAATTTTATTTTTCAATATTCATACATCAATACTTTGCAATTAAAGAACTACTTGTTATGAAATTATGAAAGCTTTGATTTCAGAAAGGTATCGTAGTATTATAAATGTCCTTAAAATATTATATCGATGCATTACTTTCTCAACCTCGTATCTTAAAAAATACAACTTTACAGGAGAGAAAAAAAACTTTCGTATTTGGGTAAAAGTTAAAATGCAATTATTAAGGAATTGATTACATCTATGTGTATTAGTAGTAATAATATACTAATCCTTTTTAGTTTAATCATGAAACGCATTTATTGAGATACGAGTTTGCTGCATAATCAGTAATTTTAATTCCTGCTACTGATGAATAAGTTACTCGTTTGTTGCACTCATAGCTATACAAACAAATAACGACGTTATACCAAAATTATCCAATGAAAACAATATTTAATTGAATGAATGTTTTATTTGCAAAAAAAAAAAATAATTCATATATAATTAATAATATCATTGTTGTGGCAAATTATCATAAAATGAATGATAGTCGGCTGGAATCATACGTTTTCATATTTTCTTTTTGAAATAGGTAGTTGTTGATTGTAGAGACCCGGTAGTAAAATGTTATCATTGTGATGCACTTGTAGTCGCTATTTACGATGAGGTAAAGTTGCCACTCTTCATCAAAACATAATTTATATTGAAGGTATATTTGAGAGCTCGTAAATTTAGAACATATGGGTCGCCTTTGATTTTAAGTAATCGAGTGAAGAGAAATCTTGGAAAAATGTAGGATTTAAATAATGTACTTGATACGGTTTCAATAATCTTATAACCATATTGACAGCAGCTGGCACAGTATCGCAATCCATTTGAGTGTGATCAACTACCAGGTATTTTTGCTGAATTTATGCTTGGTTGGTATTTGCATAATGCTGCAAAGCATTCGTAAGTGTTGTATTACGATTTTGGGCACAGCACCCGTCGCTGTAAATTATTATAGGCTTGTCTTTCAAATTCTGCAAATAGTCCAGCAAGCCAAAGTTAAATACATTCGAGCAAGCAACACTTTTTTTTAATTTCTTATAAATTGTGAGTTAGAGCACACACAGTTTTGTTTTAAAGTAGTTTGCTCCAGTTGAAAGTAGAGAAATTGTTAGAACTGCTTGCAAGTCCACGGTAAACATTTCATTATCACCTCTGGAACAACGCTCCTTGAATTCGGCTTTATTTTTTCCTGGCACGCTCCTTACTTGTTATGTGAAGTTTTACTGCAACACAGAAGAAGATACATCGTCAGACAAATCGGTATCAGTGCTGGGATGATACTCGCATTCAATTGCCGAAAAATTGGATTTGGAGTGATCAGAATCCACTGAGACAAAATATCCTGTTTCTTCATTAAAGATTCTTGGCAAATATTGTTAAAAACAAACCACTCTGTTTCAGCATCAAGAACACAATTTACAATAAAAAGTAAAACTCTTTAGAATTATATTTTAATTAAGCAAAACAAAGATCGCAAATATAATGCAATTATGTATGAAGAAAAAAAAATTAGCAAAACACTACTGGACTTACTCCTATACATACATCACTTACTTACTATCTAATATACTCACTTCAATGCTATTGTGAAGAAGGATAGAATAAAAGACATATTTTGGTAGGTAGATAGATAGATAAGTGGAAAGATCTGGTCCAAGGACCGGCACTGCAACACCTATTGGATTTTGGTAGGTAAATTCGCGACTCAATTTACGCAAAGACGAAATTTTAAAATTCTTAACTGTTTAACAACTGTACATATTAAAATAAGAGTTTGACGCAGTTATGAAAATAGGAGTGAATGAGATACGAAAATATATTCTATTAATATTTACAGAATTGAAACAACGTATTGAGATAATAAGTTGTTACAGTAATAGAACACAAAATTAGCAATCGTTTGATATGAAAAACTCAAAACCGTATGTTTTTAAGTTACGAGGTTGAGAAAGTAAGACATCGATATTACATTTAGCATTTCAGAAATTCGGTAAACCAGATTACAAATCTCTTCCCTGACTCTGTTAACTAGCCATCTTAAGATATATTTGATGTCGTTAAGAATTTAATACCATGATACTAATAAAATATTCATGAGAGAATGAGCATTTTCTAAAGATTTTGCATACATTAATTGCACAAATTAATAATGCTGAAAACTTAACAAAAATTCCTGCGCCTTTAAATGAGTGCTAATGAATCTTTCATTGGCGCAATGCCAAAATGTCAATCAAAAATTTAATTGAATTAAAAAAAAGTCGCTAAAAAGATTTGCCACAGAAAACAACGAAATGAAAAGAATGCATAACTAATTAAAATAAAAATATAAAATTTTTTTTTATTAACACATAGATAATTTCACTCCGACAATGTCTGTTTCAAAACATGAAACGCTTGAATAGTTAGAAAATAAACGCAATCAGCCAGCGTCAAATTCCATGCACCAGTTGCATCTACATTTACATAAAATAATAATAATAAACAACGCTTATGTTATTCTTACAATCAAATGAAACAAATAGTGTTTGTCTCTTCGCTATAGAGGATGCTAAATTAAAATAGATTTCAGGAAAGACAAAAAATGCGATAAAAACAAAAACTTTGGTGACATAATGCGTACGTGCCAGGGACACATACTCGTACATCGTCTTTTTTTTTTTTGTTGGTCTGTTTTTGTTGGTTTTTTATAAGCAAACAAATTGGCGTTGACAAGCTTATATGAATTAAGATTTTAATTTAAAATCTGTTAAATACTTGTTTTTCTACATACGAGTGAGTATAGAATAAAAGGGTTGGGTAAGCATGTATGTATGTATGTATGAATGTGTACATGTGTCCATGTTCTACAGTAGACTTCTTTGTATTTATTAGTACGCCTGGCGCTTCAGTTTCACTATCTTATAAAGTGTATCTGCGGAAATCTGGCCAATCTAGGTTTCATATTTAGCTGCCGGTTCACATCAAAGTAGGAGTTGTTTTAAAGGCACAATTATGAGCAAAATTATAGCAAATAATTTCGAATTTAAGTTTTACATATTTTATTTGAATGAATTTTCGGGAAGCAAAAATAATTTTGATTTTTTTCAGCATTAAATCTTCTACATTATCGTGAGTGACTGTGTTATGGACATTTAATATTTAATACATATTACGAGTACGACAGTTAAAATAAAACTGCTGTTTTTGGCCGGTACAAAATTTCTTCTTGTTCGCTTTTGATAACGATAAATAACCCAAAATTCAGTTGAAGCACAAATAAAAAACTTCGTTGTTCTTGCCAAATTGTCAGCTTTAAATATTTGTGCTATTATTTTCTCCCTAGCTGTTATTAATGTGTGATGAGAGCTTAAAACAACATTCGCATTTGAGATGACAGTAGCGATGACAGATTTCTACGAATTTTGGTATTTGTGTTAAAAGCCGCGGCGCTACTGTTTTATTTCATGCATTACACAACTGATGACGCTTAAGATGGTTTTTGATAGCTACAAATAACTAAACGAACAAACAACTAAATGAACAGACTAAAAATATGTTTTTTTTTGCCTTTTGTTTTTCTGTCGGTTAAGAACCAATTCATCCCTAAACTTTCTTCGAAAGGCTTAAAAATTAAACAAAAAAGAGATGTGCTGCACATTGCTTTTAATTGAAACGCGAAATTTCTTTGAAATCTACAAGATGTTTATTTTGTTTTTATTTTTTTTTTCTAAAGACAAGTGTGCTTTTTGATAAAAAAATAAAAGCACGAAGCCGTTAATTTTGTTGCAT
This sequence comes from Lypha dubia, assembly GCA_947311025.1. Classification (NCBI taxonomy): domain Eukaryota; kingdom Metazoa; phylum Arthropoda; class Insecta; order Diptera; family Tachinidae; genus Lypha; species Lypha dubia. The sequence continues at coordinate 1,472,619 of OX371262.1, read as the reverse complement.
TAGATGTGTAGAATACAAAACAGTAGAGTATCATGGAATATAGTCTGGTATATCGATTAAAATTTTTGCATAATTGGTACACCGGAAGAAATAGTTTAGACAAGATCAAAAGTTTCTTTAAATAAAATATAAAAGTGGAAGAAAGTACTTTGCAATGCCTGGAAGATTAAAAAAATTTAATCTGTTCATAAAAAGTACGTTTTGTCAAGACCAAATTTTTATTAAAAAAAATTCGAAAAATTGATTATTTAAATGTCTTTATTTGTAAAAATGTAGCTGTAAAAAATTAAGTTATTGAGTAAATCTATTAAAGTACGACTTTCTCTTGAACACACTGGACTAGACAGGAAAAATTTAATTTTATAAAATTTCTTTTCAAACTCAATAGAAATTCAATAGAAACACCAAATTTTTTTTATTTTTTCAACATGGTCGAGATAGAAGCCTGTGACAGAAAGAAGAACAGACAAATGGGTAATAGGGGTCCTTGGCCTTTGACTTGCGGAACCCTAGAAATTTCACTTGTAAATTAGATAAATTTTTAAAAAAATAACCAAAAAAAGAATACCATGTTATAAACAAATATCTTAAGAAAAAAATAATTTAAAACATTTCGATCACAAAATAAGTCCCTTTTTAAAAAAGTACTTTTTATAAAAGTACCTTTACAATTGTATTTTTGTTAAGAAAGTTATTGGGAAAAAATTGTCTTTATAAATACTTGTTTTGAAAGTAACGTTTAAAATCTGGAAATTTTTTGCATAATTTTTTTTTTTTTTTTTTAATTATTTCTTCAAAAGAAATATCTAGGCGCACGGTAGTGCACCAGGCCAAGTTCGGCCACACAGTGTGTATATTTTTACACGAAACCATTCGAGCTGTTTTTACCCCCTCATAACGTTGCTCCTCTTGATCATAATATAATGAAACTTGAAACATAAGGTCTCCCCACAGAGGTGACCTCAAAGGTTAAATTTGAAAGTTCTACCGTAAAAGCTTTCCGAGATATTAAGGTGTGAAAAGTCCATATTTTAGTACATATTCACTGACTCACTCACTGACTCACTGACTCATCAATATTATTGGGTACTTCCAGTATAGCTAGAGAGCTGAAACTCGGTACACAAGTAGGTCTAGGTGAGAAATTAACCAGAAAAATCTGAAAACGGGCACTTTCCACCCGGGAGACTAGGGTGCCCCTTCTTTGTATGGGACACTTCCAGTATAGCTAGAAAGATGAAATTTCGTGCACAGGTTACATATAAATATTTATACAAAAGCAACTTAGAAAAAAGAAGTGAGATGCGCACAAAATATTTCTGCCGTAAAAAGTACTGAGATCAAAATAAGGACCAAGTTGTTTCTAAAATGTAAAAGAATTCTTGGAAAAATATTTCCAAGCTAATAGGTTTCCTAGAAATGAGATGGAATTGTACCTATCAAGACCTTGGTCCTTATTTTGATCTCAGTACTTTTTACGGCCGATATATTTTGGATAAGAACTTGGCCTTATTTTCACATTTGTGTTTTTGTGCTGATATAAATTTAAAAAGTACATTTACAAACGAGACTTTTGAAAAATTTCCTTTTTTAAAAAATAACTTCTTCCAGAAAAAGTCAATGTTAACAAAATTTAAAAAATACTCTAAAAAAGTTGAGCCTCTAAAGAAATATCATCGAAAAACAAACGTTTTGTAGTAAAATAGTACCTTTACAAAAAATCAATGTTAGTAGTTTTCGAAAAACATACTTTTGAAAAACTACATTAAATAATTACTTAAGAAAACGTATTGCAAAAATGATTTGAATTTAGAAAACTCTGTTTGGAAATTTTGCTTTTTCAGTAAATAAAAGTCCCATTTTCTTACCTCAACGTGAATATTGTTTAAAATCCCATTATTTTTCTCATTTTGAAGTGTTTTTTCATTCCTCTTTTTAACCAATCAATAATAATGGCGACAAAATTTTTCAAACCATCTTCATTTTATCCATTGAATCAAGTCTTCTTTCCTTCCTTCGTCTTCTCTTTAAAATATTCTCAAAATATTGTTCCAAAAAAAGGATACACACAACTACAGCATAACATATTTATTACAAGTGAGTACTCATGCATTTAATTAAATCTGTTTGAAGCTTTAAAGCCAATGAATGAATAAGTTAGCAAATGATTATGGCAACAGAAAATATTATTAAGTGAAAAATAAACAAAGGTGTGAGAATATTTGGGGATTTGTCGACAAAAAGTGTTGAATTTATGTATGACAACCGGCTGCTTATTACGGTGGCTGATCAAAGCCACAACTTAATTTATAAAATTATTTTGTTTATCTGGTTGACAACGCGCTGGATGGATGGGTGGTTGGTTGGATATGGCGAATTTTTTTTATTTAATTGAATTAAGAAAACATATTTCTTAAATTACTTTAAATTAAAATAAAACCAGAAGTTGTTTTGGTAACCAGGGAAATTAGTTTTGATTGTTTTTGTAAAGATAATTGTATGTCTTTCGACAGAGGCGGCGTACTGGGGAGAGAAAATTGTTACACGTTGCAGTGAATCAAGCCTGCGGAATATCGTCAATCACTGTAAAAAAATACTGTGAAATCATCAAGAACAATTTAAACTTCTGTATATAATTTGAGATCTTTTTTTGTTTATTTTTATTAGAAACCTAGAAACTCGTATACCATTTTCAAGCCGCTAACTTGTGTTATTAATTTAAAAAGTCTTTTTTTAAGAAATAATCTTAATTCACCCGCAATGTTTGGAATTTTTTGATGTTCCGCGAAAGAAGGCAAACATAAAAGCTATTCGAAATCATTTGAACAAATTAGAGTTGAGATGAGTTACATAATTTTTGCTTAGTAAGTCAGTCAATCGATTCTTTTGACATAATTATTTTTATTACTTGCATACTCTTAGACCTCCTGGTTCCTCTTCTGTTCACCACTTTTGTGGCTCTTGACTTAAATTGAATCACATAAATTTCCACATATGATTATTTTGATTTTTATGCTGTGCTTGTCTTTGAGTTTGTTCGTTTTTTTTTTCATTCTTTCTTATCTTTTTATTGTATCTGAAATTATAAAGCTAAATAATCTTAATTGAACATTCATTCAGAAAAAAAATCCAACAAGTTGGTGGTCTACAATTTTTAACCAGTTCCAGCAATTTTTTTCTCGAGAATTTTTTTTATTCAAATGTCTCATCTTCTTAAGTGAGCCATTGTGTGCCGTTCGTTTCGTTTCCTTTCATTCATTCCACTTTTACCACCATAGTGGGTGAATGAGTGAGACGCGTTTTATACGTCCATCAGCAAATTAAGTTCAATTATTTTAATGTCATAACATCATAAATTGCTGCCAGAGAATAAATAAAAATACTTGTCCGAAATAAATACGAAAAAAAAGCAGCAAACTACAACTGCTTAGAGGGCAAGTAAGTACAAAATGCACTGCCAGCCATACAATCAAACGTTGGACAAAAAAAAAAAGAAAGCAAAATCTATACAAATAACAAGCAGAAGAGGGAACAACAAGCAACAAAAACACATAAGTGATCGTGATTTAACTGGTGAGAGTCTTAAATAAAATAAAATATTACTTTGGTACTTAAAGCACGAACATAAAATTATTATTATGATTATTTTCTTTATACTTTTTTTTATTCTTCATCTTTATTTCTTTTTTTTTTCATTATTTACCCATAGTGGGGATCATGAGAAGAAATAAAAATTTTTATATGATCATGAGGTACTTTTATCATGTACTGTATGTGCAAGTGAATGTTTTTTTTTTCTTCTTTTTGATGTAAGTATGTACTTATGTTTGTATGTAGGTCGTTTTGTGTACAACATGTAAAATGAATTTTCGTCACAATTAATCTATTTTGAAATGTTCATGTTGTTTGTTGTTGACTGCCATCATCTTGTACTTATTACAGTTAAAGCCCACCCAGTCCGAAACTTTCACTCAAATTGTGATACGAGTATGGATGGTACTCAATACTAAGTAGCGCATGTTGTTTGGTGGCTGCAATGGTCACTTATGCTGGCAAATTAAACAGGGTCGCGTGTTAAAATCGAATCTCTTTATTTTCCAAACTCATGTATTTAATTATTTTGATTTTTCTTGGAATTACTTTTAATAAAATATTAAGATAAATTAAGATTTAACCGACAGCAAACCTGCAATAATTGCACTCTCGGGTGTGTATACAACATCCCTTCTTACCCTGGAATGTAGGAAATCACTTAATACAATGGATAATCATTCTAGTGTTACCCTTATATGGATACGGGGAAACGGGGAAAACACAGGCAAAATCATCGCTGACAATCTGGCCAGGAGAGGTACAGAGCTAGAGGCTGTTGAAATTGACAACTTCTGTGGTCTTCCGCTCTTGGCCTGCTGGAAGCGAATTGAGGAAGCTATTATGCAGTTGGCACAAATCACATGGTTTGATGAGCCAACCTGCACCACAGCGAGGACTCTATGGCCTTGCCTAGACGTCAACAGAACCAAAAATCTGTTGAATTTTCCCAAAATGCAATTGAGAAATCTTGTGGCCACAATCACGGGACACTGCACCTTCAGCACCCATGCCAGACGCATGGGTATACCATACAATGAATACTGCTCCAGCTGCAATGACGGAGAAGAAGTAGAAAGCATCGCACACCTTCTATGCCTCTGCCCAGCTTTGGAGGATCACCGCCTTCGCTTTCTAGGCAGCAGATCCTTCAGTACCCTCTCCGACCTCTCAGTTGCGGAACTCGGTTGTCTTAACAGAAGCAGTGGATGGTTCGTCCAATAGTGCGCTTGACATCCTACCCGTTACACTGCAAGACTCACCCCTTGCCTTAATTTTTTCCCACCAGTCCTTCTCTTGTTCTGCTCTGTCCCTCTTTTGCCTACTCTTCTTCTGACTCCTCTAATCTCCCTTTCTCTATTACTCTCCTTCATTACAGGCAGCAAGATGGGACCACATCAGTACCTAAGTGAGCTGGAATCTAATCTTCCCTTTACCAGCTACCTGCTAACCTAACCTAACCTAACCTAAGATTTAAAGCAAAAAATTAGAACTTAAAATCTGAGACTCATGTCAAGCAGGCATTTAATGAAATTTGTGGGGTCTCTACTGTATACAGTAAAAAGGAAATATCTGTTAATTTGAAACATTACACAGAATATCTTAGATGGTTTTGAGGATAAACACCCTCTAATCGGTTACAGTTAAGCCCAATGTGATGCCCTGACAACAGTACTATCTTGAAGAAATCCTTTGATTGGGTTTCTATTCTGTGCGCTCACGAATATTCATACAGTGAAGTTGTTGAATTGACCACTCTTCTCCCACCAATAATGTTGTTGCTTGGTGCTGCCTCCAGGCAGCCTTATATATCATACTAGTGGCAATTGCGAACCAGCGGAGTCCTGTCCTTTTAAGCACCCATTCCTTAATCGGTCTTAACAGCTTTGTTTGATAAGAAATATCAATAGTTATCATAAACATGAACACTATTGAAAAGAACAAAGAAACAACGAAAAATTTTGTTGAAAATGTTCATGTTGGTTACGGGTTTCTTGCGGTTAAAGATTAAAGTCTTCATTTTGTTCTTCGTTGACATTTTAAATAGGAAATGACAAAATGAGACAAACGTTTTAATTAACTAAATATATGTATATTTTAAAGAAGGAGCATTTAAATGCTTTAACTTTAGATCAACTATTCCAATGCATCTAAAAAAACAGTTGTTTTGCAACTTAACCTGCACCCACACAATCAAAATTCATAAAAAACACTGATTGAAGAAAAAATGCAACAATATTTTTTTATTTGCCGTATTTTGTGTTCGTTTTTTGTTTTTTTTTTTTTTTTTGTTTCATTATTACAGATATTATGGAGTATGTATTTAATTTAAACAAAGGGGATGGGATCTGTCCCTGGCATAAGCTTTCAGTAGGCGTTTAACTTTTTTGTGCAGCAAAGCAGAAAGTGTTTATTAGTCGCAGTTGTTAGCCAATGTCTTGCGACGACCATAAGTTATGAAAGAAAAACAAAACTACCGACTGTCATAATTGTTTGTAATAATGGAGTAAATAGTTGGAGCGCAACGTGTTCCAACAGCGTATGAGTGGAGATTTGAAATTACGAAATTGATGTTAGCGATCTTATTATTGATGGCAAATTTTGCAACAAAAACACAAACAAAATTGTTTGAAAACTTTTTGTTCGTAATATTTTGAAAACTTGTTTTCGGTTATTGAAAGCTGAAAGATGGAAACATCTTTCAAATTCTTGACTAAAATAACATTTGTGTGAAAGATTACACTCTTTTAATGAAAATAAAAAAAATATATATATATTTTTTTTTGCTGAAATCCCCAGGTCTTTTTCTTTTCTTTCTTTCTTTTTTTTTTGCTTTAAAACAATTAAGAATTTAGCACAAAATATTTATTATATTAGATCTTTGGCCAAAGTAGGGGTTGAATTATTTTTTTAAGAAACAAAACAAAAAAAAAAAATTAATAACGTAAAAATATGCACACAAAAAAAGTACAAAGTAAAAAAAAAAACAAAATTAGCGTACAACATACTTAATAAGCTTTTGGAAAGAGTGCCAGTGCTATGGCGCGTACTACATTTACGCCATTTATACTCTTATGGTTCCAGTTCTTCCGATTGCCATTCTTTTCATGTATGTTAGATTTATTTTTTACTTTTTTTTTTTGCTTATTAAAATACCCTACAGAAGAAAAAGCAGTGATTTTTGATGGAAATGCGATTTAGATATTTAAATAATTAATAATTGTTTTTCAATCGATAAAATAAAACTTATTTTATTGTCCTGTATAGGAGTTCGCAGAAGTTTAAAAAAAATAACTGCCTGGCCCCCGATGTCGAACGAATTTTTTTTCGTACAAATTGCATTTAAACCAAAAACAATTTGAAAAATTCTTTCGACATCGGGGGCCAGGCACGTAGTAACTGAAAAAATAACAAAAACCAAAAAAAATTGTTTTAATTATTTCATCAGCGAAAATGCTTTTTAAACTTTTTAAAAATTTAATTTTTTTCCAGTTATACTAAAACTATATGTAATTACGTTTCCAAAGATATACAATCACTTTTATCGGAAATAATATTTGAAGTGAAATGTGTTCCTTTTCCTTTGTTGTGTGTCAGTGTACTATTTATTTTCTAATTTTGTTCATGGGAAATATTTTACCTGAGCAAAATATTCGCCTCTTATTCCCGATAAGAGTGAAAATTTAGTACTCTTCATTTCACGTAGCCTTAAACAATATATTATTTTTAGTGTAACATTCAAATTGTGTCTTCTATGCGATTCTCAAAAATCTTTATTACCTCTAATTATTGATAGAACATTCTGTTCCGTACTTAGCTCGCATTTTTCGTGTTCCAAATTAGGTGTTGTTTATACAAGACGAACGAGCATTTTGAGTGTAAATTTTGTATCAAAAGCACTCATTTTTTTAAGTAGTTTCCATACAAAATTTACATTAAAATCCCTCGTTCGTCTTGTATAAACAGCACCTTAATTTATTTGCTGTTTTCTTTTTACAAACAATTGTTTTTGAGTAGAAAATTTTTAAAAGCATTTAGGTGGCGTTTATACAAGCCGAACGAGTTATTTGAGTGTAAATTTTATATGGAAACCTCTCAAAAAACTGAGTGTTTTCCATACACAATTTTCACTCAAATCATTCGTTCGGATTGTATAAACCTCAACTTAGTTTTCTTGGAGTGATTTTCATACGAATTTTCTATTCAAATCATTGGTCTTGGGTGTTGTTTCCACACAAAGGACGAATGATTTTAGTAGAAAATTTGTACGGAAGTCCCTAACAAAACTGAGTAGTCTTTACACATGATTTTAATAAATAATTTTAAATGAAAGTTTTTTAATGAATGTTTTGATTTAAAATGTGTAGGAAAATCACTCAGTTTTTGAGTGCTTTCCATACAAATTTTCTACTCTGATCATAAAAAAAAACTGAGTGCTTTCCTACAAATTTTACACTCAAATCATTTGTTCGTCATGTGAAAATAAATAATTTTTTTTTAACCTTGAATAAGGAAAACCCAATTTTAGAAGAAGCCGTTGGACACTGCAACTTTTATCATTTTTTTTCGTCCTTTAAATGATACGTTGTACGTACCACTTTAATTTTTGGAGTCCCATACTTTTCCGCCAACTCACTTTCAAATATTTTTCAATACATGTATTAAGATCCCGAGAATACGGATGACATTTCAGTTGATTGCATCAGAATATTCTTGAGAAACATTGTTGAAAAACCAGACATGTCAGATTTTTAGTCGAAGTTAAACTAAAAATTATTTGAAATTTATTATTTTTACATATTTGTTCATCTGTGTGCCAAAATAAATACATAATTAATATCATGCTAATATCAATACGTATATTTTTTTTAATTATTGTGCCATTTTGCTCGTACTCTATTGATAGATTTTTGCGAATAGTAAGTGGTATGGATGGTAACGCGAATAAATTCTATTTATTTATTTTTTATTTTTGATTCATAACCAGGAAAGGGAATATGAATGGTGTGCTTGGTTGACGTTAATACTAACTTACTTATAAGCTGAAACACACACATCCAGTGTACATATATTGTTGCAACTGAAAAAAAAAAAACTAAAAACCCTAAAGAATCTAGTGCACACACTTACATTATACACTTATGATGCACATGCATACATACATACATATCCCCACATAAGTGGCTTAATTAGCTACCGTGCAACGATCAACACTCGGATGTGTGTTGCCATTCGAAGTACATACATTATTTCATACTAAAATATAAATACAATATTTTTTAACACAACAATTCTATATAAATAAAATACATGTGGCGGTGGTGATGATGATGGTGATGGTGGTGGTAGTACTGTTTCAAATGCTTGTTGGATGGATGGATGTGTTCAAAAATACAATTGTGGCAGTGTATGGAAAGTATATATAGTACATACAACAAGAACAACAATCATCATCCATGGGTTTGGTTTAAAAACACGTTATAAACGTGTAAGGTACTTGAGCAACGAGTATTTGCATATAATTTCACGCCGTTCTTGCTACTGCTGCTGCTCATTACAAGAAAATCCTGTTGTTGTTATTATTATTATTCGTGGAGTCTAGGTTTAAATACAACAAATTTCAGCATGCTAACTAGTATATGGTGTGCCATTTTTAATTTTCAATGCAGTGTGAGAATGTGGTTTTGTATTAAACCTTTTACGTTTTGCATATTTTTTATTTATTTTCCTTCGAGAAAAACAAACCGCCCGACTAGTAGAATTTTTAACATAAAATTGCACACATCTTTACATGTTTATAATATTTAGGTAAATAACATAAAGTATCTAGAACATTTATATTTATAATTAGCATGCCACATACTGCATTCAACCATCTAACCAGCCAGCCAGCCATCCATCCATCATGAAATCGCCAAGTGATTAAATTCGAACACATTCCTGCAGCGACTTTGAGTCACTCGTAGAGTTCTTTGACAACAGACGGACGGACGGACGGACGGACACGACCTTTTTTCTCAACCACTAAAACTTTTTTGCATGTTGTGTTCTTAGACTGTTTTTGTTGTTGCTGTTGGTTTTTAAACGACAATTGCACTTTCTTTGCCAACATATCCACCGCCATCATCATTCATTCCATTTTTGTTTTCATTTCCGCTTTATAGAATTTTGAAGAGATTTTGTTTTTATTCGCTGTAAATAAAAGTGTTTGTCTAAAGGGGCTTCACAGCTTAAGAAAATATTTATGTATGTTGTTTTGAAAGTCATTATTGATTTTTTGTTGCTCTCTCCTCTATATTCATTCATACAACATCTAAAGGAAGTGGAAGTATCAGAGTCTTAAAGATGGAAATCTTTTTCTTAATAATTGCAGCCATGAAAAATGATTTTTATATTTTACAAAATGGATCAGTATTTAAAGGATAATTTGTCCATTAAGTTTAAGATCAAAGTAAATATGCAAAAAGTTATATTAGCGCACTAGCCCTTCAAAAATAGACATCTTATTTTGAAAGCAAAAATTCGAATATAAAAATCTTTGCACTAGAATGTATGTCTCTTTTGGAGCTCAATCTGCTCAGACTCATGCGTGTTAAATTTCCCAAGACACTTTTTGGATAGAAATAATTTATTTTGGAAACTCATTATTTTATAGAATAGAAGAATAGATATGTGTATTCTCTCTGGTACCCGCATATTCTTTCTGTGTTTCTACCTGAAGTTGGCTGCAACTTTATATTTGTCATTCAAACAAAAAATAAAAAACTGGTATGTATGTATGAATTTATAAATGCAATACTTTGATTAATTCCAAACAAATTTCTGCGAAATGATTGATGGAAATTGCTTCGAAATATGAAATAATTCAGAAATGCGATTTTAAAAAAGGTGCAATGCCTTCAATATTTTTGTTGTCATCAACAACTAAAGTCGAATTCAATTAATTTTGTAATTAGAAAAGTGGCCACTATAGCAATTGTAATATTAATTAAATATGAAATTTTCGTAATTTAATGTGAGATTTCAGTTTTTCTCTCAAAGTGTATAAAACTTTTTTTAAATTCGTTTGCAATTATTTCGATTCTTTTAAACTAGTAATTGTTTTTCTAAAGTTTTGCCAATATTTGTATTTTATCATCTGGTCAGTTTCTGGGAAAAAAACATAATTTCAAATCGATTTGAAAATTATTTCCAAATTAATTTAAAGTTATTGCTCTTTTGGACATATCGAACATTTTGAAATCGTTCGATTACGATCATATACATAATTAATAATTTAAGAAACAAAATATACGCTTGTAATAATTTTAAATAAAAATATCAATTACTTCTGTTAATTATTAAAAAAAAATTTCTTTTCTTTTATTTCAGTTCGTCAAAAATCAAAAAGAAAAAAGTGCAAGTGATTAAAAGTCCAAAGTTCAAATTAAAAAGTGAATCAGTGTTATTAAAAATGTGTTGTAGTAAAAAGTGTATTGAGTGTTTTAAGGTATAAAAAGTCATCATAAATTTAAACAAATCAACCTCAACTATGGGAAACATGAATACTACTGAACCAGCTGAACCTTCTCCTTCTGTTTCAGGTAAGTTTAATATTGCTTTTGATTTTGAAGAATGTACTTTAATTAATATCTAATATCTTATGGATTGTTCTGCTCCCTGTAATACGTTCTCGAACTTATTTTATCATTAAATGTCTTCTGAATATAATTGTATTCTTTTGCAAAATAATAGTAAACATGTAGTTAAAAATTCTTTCTACCAAGGAGGATAAAGGATACAAAATTTTCTGAAAAGAAGATTGTGCCCTAAACAATATTTCGAATTTATAAAGAAATTTTTGGTTTTTTCACAATCGTTTACCAAATTTTTCTTGTTTCCGAATAAAAATAAAAAAAAAATGTTTTCCATGCAGAAAATCTGTGCTCAGTGAAGCCATTATTCGAAATAGCCAAAGGACGAAATTTTTAAAACTACACAAACAATTTTACTCTACAAAATGTTTGTTTTTCGAAAGAATTAATACCCTTCATCCACTTCCATTGGTGCTTTGTGATCCAGTGGTAGTTAAAGGAATATATATCAACATTGTATACATTTCTTTAGGAAAGGAAATACAGGGTGTACGCCGGGAAGGTATACTACTTTGTTTTGCCGCCATCTTGGTAAACATTAGTCTTGACAGTTCATATTTGGCAGTCGTGAAGTAGACACGTGGAAAATTTATTATGGAAAAATAGTCGATAAACCAACGTGTTTTAATCGTTAAAACATTTTATCAAAATCAATCAACGATTACTGTGACGATGAGAAAGATATTGATTGGCCTCCACGGTCGCCTGATTTGACTGCTCTGGACTTCTTTTTGCGGGGACATCTGAAAAGCAAGGTTTATGCAAACAAACTAGAAACGCTTGAGCAACTCAAACAAAATATTCGTGATGAAATTAATGAAATACTGCTGAAACGTGTGAGAATTGTAATGAAAAATGTGCTCAAAAGGGCTCGCATTTGTGAGGCTAACAGAGGCGGACATTTATCTGATATTGTATTCCATACATAATTGCCGACATTAAATAACACATTTATCAATATAAGATCCATTCTGTTTCATTTAATCAAAAATTATAAACAACAAAGTAGTATACCTTCCCGGCGGACACCCTGTAATATTGTTTTGAGGGATAAATAATATTCATGATTTTCTGTTAGCTGAACTATTTGTCCACGGAAAGATGTCTGTATAGAAATTTTCATAACTAAATGTGTTTTTTTTTCAAATCAGATATTTCAGTTTATTCTATGCTATTTTGCCATCATGGAGGAAAATTTATTATTTGACGTTAAAGGCAACTTGCCTGATTTGTGCATAATAATTAGTTTTTCACATAAAAAGAAATTTACAATTTCTTTTCATACAGACCTGGACTTTCGATAGCTATAAAAGGAGGTTTGTCTTTTCGTCAAGAAATGTGTAAAGTAAATTATTAAAATGACATTTGATATGCCCTTTTCGAAATGTAATTAAACGTCAACCTAATGAGAAAGATTTTTAAAAATTATTAGAAAGTTTTATTTTTGATTAAATGAGTTCTGTGCCTAGTTTCTGTAACGAATGTGATAAGTTTCTCGCATCGAAAAGTTTATTATCATACTGTAAAAAGCAGGATGAGTGAGAAGAAAAATGTAAAAATTTTACTACTATTATATGAGTCATTCTACAAAAGATTGGGTGACAATTATTAACTTACATTTTTTTTTTCGATGTGAGAACTGTTCACAAGTTGCAGACACTGTATTCAACAAAAAAGTTAATTTAATGTTGTTTTAGTTTTAGTGCAATAGTTTTTGTTTCTTTAATTTTCAACATTTGAACATTTTTGAGGTATAATTTTTTATGTGTGGAATCCATTTTAAAACAATTTCCTGTGGGCTAAGAAACTTGTAAGATTATGCTAGAGATGGCGCTAATGCTAAACATATATTTTTCAACTAATCATCTCTGAAAATGGGAAGGTAATGATTAAGATCCTTGGAATCTATTTTGACAATTTTTACATATTACGTTACATTCGATGCAGTTTTTCAAGTCATAAAAACTGTCTAAACGATTCTTTTTCGAAAAAATTGCTATCGAAAATGTTAACAAAAAAAATCTTTTTTTAATGTTAAAAAAATTAATGAACTTTTAAAAATGTAAGTTGTTCTTTATAGTGTTTGGATACATAATTGTTTAATCTTAGCGATAGTTTAAAAGATACAGGAGAAATGTGTTTTAGGAGTTGTTTTCGCATCTTTCCTAATTAATTGTTAAACGACTAAAATTATTAGCAATTGAGAAAATATAATAAAATAAAATACCTTAAAAAAAGTGTTGAGAAAGTTTCATTTTTAAAAGAAACTACCTATTTACAGCTGCTTCTTGCAATTTAAGAAATAATAATTTGAATTTTCATTAATTCAATAAAACTGAACTTAAGCCTAATAATAATAACTTCTAATTTAAGAAATTTTTAATTTCAAACATAACTCAAATCGCCTTTACAAAAATGAATTTGATTTTTGATGGATTGACGATGCCTTTGGAAAAACTGTACTAAATTTTTCGCTTCGTAAAACAAAAGCACAGCCACCAAACAAACAACATTTTTGTCATGTTTCTGCATTTTTGTGTTTCATCCACAAATCAAGTAAATAAATATTTCCACGTCTTACAAAATTAACTTCTACGAATACGACACAACGAGAAACAAAAGTTTTTGAAAATTTTCATGTACGAAATTGTTTTACGAAAAAGTATTTTCCAAGAGACAAAATAGAAAAAAAAAACATAATCATATTTGGTTTCTTCATTGAAGCATTAAAAATTTCTTGTACGGAATATGTTGCAAGTACCACGAGCGAATTGTTGTTAGTTTGTGTATTTGGATGTGAAGGTATGTATGTAGGTATGTCTGTACGAGTGTGTAATGGGACTGAGAAACAAATTGAATAATTACTACAACCATGTTACGTCATGCCATTTTGAATTGCTTGCTGATCGTGGCAAAGACAATTACAACAAAACTGACAGTAACGGCTGAACAAACACTCACTCAGTCACATGCAGACTAACTTTTACCATAGAATCGATGATGTTGCACGAGCAAAAGCCTTTTTTTCTTTGTTGGCTGTAACTACGAGTAGCATTTATTGGGTTTTTGGGAAAAAGCGTTTACTTGATTGTGTTGCATGTAAGAGTAGTCTAAGCGTAGCGTGTTACAAGCTTCTCTTTGTAATCTAAATACACAAATATATTCGGATGTATGTATAAATGTAGGTTGGTTGATTGTATTGTTTTTAATGTTGACCACCAGTTGCATGAATTTGTCGTTTGTGTTATTAGACTGTCTGAACATTTCAAAACTGCAACGAAGCGAGGAAATAATTATGAGATGCGCGTTGAATTGCTTGCAATTGTTTTGACAAAAGTTTTTAACCATTATGTATGTATGTATGTATGTATGTATGTATGTATGTATGTATGTATGTATGTATGTATGTATGTATGTATGTATGTATGTATGTATGTATGTATGTATGTAGGTATCTTATCAACTAACTGCGTACTACTACTCCAGCTACTACTTTTGCTATTATTACAAACTAAATATTATTATTTCATCCGAACCACATTTCTCTTTTTTCCACTTCTTTGTTTTTAAACAAACGGTTTCCAAACAGTCATGCTTGACTACTACGTTCACCATGGGAAGAGGATTCATCGAATATGTACGTATGTTTATGTATGTCTCTATATTTATGAATATACGATGAATGGATGGATGTAAGTTTGTATAACGAAAATTTAAGTGTTCTAAAATCTTAAACTATCAATTATTTAAACCATTGTTTACGAAACTTACTATTTAGCCGTGTAGCTAACATGAACTGAAAATTAAATCTCTTTTTTCCTTCTATTGTTTAGTTTTTGTTGCAGCTTGCCACTTATATACTTAAATGTGCACAAGTTTTGTTGTCTTTATCAATATAAAATATTATAAATTCGTGTTTTAATATAAAGCAAACAAAATTTAAAAACTGGAAAACTAAACAGATTCTACAACACTCCTTTTTAATATGCAATTGTGTAGACATCTAAGAACCTCCCAGAGTTTGAAGTAAGAAATCCATTAAACATTTCCTTACAAAAAATTGTTTTTAGACAGATGTGTTTTACACCAGTTTCGATTTTGGTGATAAAATGTTTAAAATAATGATCGATTAGAGTAAACGTTTTTTTTTTTTAAACTAAAACTCTATTGAATTTTTAATAAAAAAAATAGTTAATTCAAAATAGATAAATCCTGTTGAATGAGAATATTTCATATTAATTCTATATGATTTTTGTAAAATTGATTTAAAATTTATAAGTTAACACTGACACAGAAGGGCACGAAAATGGCACCTCAATTTTTAGTTGGATTTCAAAAGACGCGGAGGTTATCAATTCGTGTGTACATATTTCTTTTTCCCGTTTGCTGTATAATTTTTTAACCGATTTTCTTCTTTTTTGTTTGAAAGATTTTGCTTGCAGTTTGGTCCCATAATTCTTTTCTGAAAATTGGGGGCACAAGTTGAATGGTTTTACTCCAAAAATATTAATTATTGTTTAATTCCTTTGTTTATGAAACGATTTTCAAAAATTATTTTATATATGTGCAAAAATTGGTTTTAGAAATTGCTTAACTGCACTATTTTTGGAACAATTTTGAAACTGTAAGGATGCAATTTGATCCCATACAAATGTAAGTGGCCCCGAGAAAAAAAAAATAAATTTAAGCCTTCTTTTCTACATTTTCACCATCTAAGCACTCTACACAATCACTTCCTTCCTACTTCTGGCACAAGTAGTTCGATTTATCTGAGTGCTGATCCTACAAAAAATAAAAAAAAATTTTGATTTATCGACGGATTTTGAATTTCCTTCATTTAAGGGATCAAATTATAAACTAAAAATGGTTTGTATCGGATGCTAAGTCGATTTTGAATCTGATCAATTGGATTTTTGTATTGCAGTCGGCTTTGTTTGTCAGAATATTTTTTATCGTATCTATAATTTCGAATGAATACACATTCGAAATAAAACATTTCGTCTTGTGTCACGATGTCGAAAGATTACGTTCGCTGGATGTCTAGACGTAAAAAACTAACTAGCACTTCTTTCTTAAAATATTTATGTTAACTTATTTTTTTTGTTCACTGACACAAAAACTAAATAAATAAATAAAATGGATGGTTAGAAAGTCGTAAATTAGTTGTTTTTCGTTTATAATTTCAGCATTAGCGATCGTTCGACATTGTGTAGCGGTTCGTTAACTTGCAGTAAATATTGAAATCAATGCTGATTTATTTGACAGGACACTAAGAACACATTTTCTTATTTTATATATAAAATTCAATGTGTAATTGAAATCTGTTCACTCCTGTAGTATTTTGAAAGGAGAATTTTTTATGAGTGAAACTTGATAATTTTAAAATATATCTATCACTGAGGCTAAAAACCCGATCCAAATTAATAACTGGATATGTACCTATTTCTTCTTGGTAACTACCATACTGTAATTTGCACTTGTTTTGGAACATAATATTCACTTACTAGGAAGGTAACTACCTACCTATACATATTTAGAAAGCATTTTCGACTTAATGAAGAAATAGAAATATAATCAGCCATAAACGACATCCTTTTGCTGTTCGCATTTATTAAGAAAATGCCATCATATTTTTCAAGTTGCACTCAAATTTTATTAGCACTGAAGATTTTTTTTTTAATTTTACAAGTAAATTATGCATGCTATGTATGTATGTATGTATGTATGTATGTGTATGTATGTAATACAACAATTCTATTAACATTTCGAATAATGAAATTAAGCAGGTTTGCTTGTATGTATGACAAATGATTGTGATTGCAAGATTGAATTAATTTCAATACCAATTCCAAATTTAAAACTTGTACCTACCTATTTAATTTTTAAATAATAAGTTGAAATATAATCAGAGATTTTCGAATTGAGTAACTGGAATTGTTCAAACAAACACAATAACATTTGCCATAAATGTATCCAATCAGCAGGCAATATCTTTAAATCTCATTTCTTTCAAAACAAAAATACCTATAAAATGCTTTACGTAGGTACTTTCTTAAAGTTATTTAAACATACATAAATTTTTAAACAACATAAATTATGTACTCGTATATTCATTCATATACATGGTGTAGATATGTATGTATGTATGCTTTTGGTTTTTATCGATTTTTTGTCTTCCACAATTTCGCCATCGAAATTGGCATACAAAAAGAAAATCATCCCAGTCATGCCATCAATATTTCTTTCTAATACTTTCATTAAGCAAACGGGAGGTGGTTGTGTTCGTACAATTGAAGAATGAGTGTGTGTATATGTATGTGTGTATGTGTCTGTCTTATTTTATTTATTGATTAAAAGTGTGAAAAAAATGACAACTTAAGTTTTTGGTTGTGTTGCTGTATTTCTTTTATTTCGTCTTTGAGCTTTAATATATTTTGCTCATTCTAAACTCCGCCCTAAATGATCTTCGTTGTAAAATAAATAGTGAAAAATAAATAGCATCCACAGTCCAATTTTCTGTTGAAAAATTCACCTCTGCAATAGTGAGTGATTTTTCTTGTGCAAAGCTATGGAATATTTTGAGTTTTTGTGTGTGAGTTACTTTTAACGTTTTTATTTTTGAAATTTTCTCTTACTCATTTACTCATTTTAAATTTTATGAATAATAATGGTGAATGTTTTGATTTTGTACATGCGCATTAGAAAGAGCTGGCAATAGAGTTTATTTCTTTCGAGTTTATACCCCTCCCAAGAAAATGGTTGTCATTTGACGCGAGAGGCGTTGTCTTTAACACGTTTTTATTTGTGTATTCCTGCATTTCTAAGGTTTTAATTTCATATAGTTTTTGATTTCCATCATCGATTCCATAAATCATTCCGAAAATAGATTGCAAAACATTTTCTATTCCATGAAATTTAAAATGAGAGTTGGAAAAAAATTCCAATTTACTTAAAAATCTTTTATAGAGAAATCTTATAGGTATTGCAGGAAAATACGCTGTGTACTAAGCTCGCTTCTAGATTATGATATTTTTTTGATGCTTTGGATAATTTTTGCCCATTATTTCATCGCCCACAATCCTCATGTAGAGTAAAATAACTGATTAATACTACAATTTTTTACTGCAGGTCGGTACCTTGATTTGAAGCCATATTTTAAAAGAAATACAGTGCGAGAAACACCAATTAGCGCTACAGTAAATTTATTTACATTACAGTCTGTATAAGTGCAACTTTTTCTAAAAATGTGTCTTGATAAGTGTAACTTTTTCTGTTTTTAAGGCAATTTTTTGAACACGGATATTATAACGAATATTAAATAGGTGTTTTTAATATTAAAATTGTTAAATTAAAATTGTAAGTTTAGTGTGAAATTGAAACTGCGAATGCAAAATTATTAAATACTCATTGATATGTTTGTCTTTATATTATTTTTGGCGTTTAATAACAAACATATTACGGCATTAACTTGACGTTTCACTCAATGGTTATAAATACTACATGGGTAGTAAGTGACAGCGCTATCGCAAGATGTAACACAGAGCAAAAACATCAGTCCTTTTTGACATCAAACTCAATATAAAATATGCTGCAAAATGCTTACAAAACTCATGAAAACTTTTCGAATGTACGTACTGTATGAACTCCACATTACAAATTTTAAATGACACCTAAAATAGACATGCCCTAGTTGAGTTGTCAATGTTACAACTCAACTCAACTATTTCATTGCATTATGGCTTACAACTAATTTTAGTTGTGTTCGTTAAGTTGTTTTTAACCTTAATATGACAACTTGAATCAACTATTAGATACATACATGCATATGTATGTATGTATGTATATTCAAAGTGCGTTGTTAATGTTTTTGGAAATTTTATATAAATTTATTTATAAAAATGGATAGGTATATCTGTCGAAATGTATTTTTCGGAAGATTCAGAGGAAGAAAATGTGCATCTTATGCGTACTGACGCAGCATTAAAAGTCGAAGTAACTCATTGGAACTACCAACAGCCAAGTACGTAAATGCATTCAGCAAAGATTATTTGCTGAATGAAGTAGATGAAGTTTTAAATATTTTTGAACACACAACTATTCACAATGGATCAAAGCAGCTTTGACTACTCAATTAGGCGGTAAATTTTTTTTTTTGTAATTTTGCTGAAATTAATATCAGTATACATATGTATGTACATACAAATCAATTGTTATTTTATATTTTATGAAATGTATACAAAAAGTTACATTGTTTTTTTCCATTTTTATCACTCTCAGGCAGAAACCCAACTGATAAAAGGTAGTTGTTGCAGTTTGACAGCTTATACAACTAAGCTCAGAATAGTTATAAGTCATAATACTCGTAACAACTTAACGAAGACAACCTATGGAACAGGTGATTGGAAGTGGAGTTGAGTTGTAATCAATAATAAGAATTTGACAACTACAACTCAACTATCAATTCAATTGTGCATCATAACAGGGGCAATAATTCTCTGACATCTTGGTATGACCTCAGCTTCACTTTCCTCAGATCAAAGAAAATTTACCGGGAATGGCACAGCTGATTTCCTAAATTTTGCCTGCTCCTGTTAAATTTGTACAAAATTGTTGCTGTAAGGAAAATAGACTGAGCGCAAATAAAAAAAAAAGCTCATATAATATTTTTTGACAGGAACAGGGAGACACAACAATAAAACACCATCTTGTCTTGTAACTAAATTTTTCTTGGTTCACACCTTTATCATAAGTAGAAAAACTTTAATCACAGCGTGTGATCACAACGGAGAAAGTGCACCAATTTTGTTTAACATTTCTTATTTGCTGGAAATTTAGTGTAAATTTTCAGTGCATTTTGGCAAATCCACTTTCCAATTAATGATGAAACACAGCTCAGTCCTTTTTTAACATGATTTTGAAGAAGCACTTTGTAAAAAATTCAATAAGCAAATCCTAAACTTAACATAGAAATGCCGCAATTCATTTATGTTTTTAAATCACGTTTTTTGGCTTACATCGATAACATAGAGAAAAATATCTAATAAGGGCCTTTATACGAGTACATATATTAACGTAACGATATGCACTTAGGAGTTTGAATTTTTCATTATTTCTTCGTTCTTCCCGTATTTCTATGTCAAAGTCCTTTGAAATCTTACACCATTTTTCATGATTTATAAAAATAGCGATATATGTAGGTAGGTATAAAGGAAATATGTATCGACAATAATGAAGATCATACCCATGCAGTTTTTTATAAATTATTTTCTTCCTTGTTTTTACGTGTATTTTATTGTTTTCGGATAAGTATTTCTTCTTTAGATTTTGTTTTATCAATGACATTTACTGATCAAAGCAACGGACTTTTCAAAATCATTGCAATATTCTGCCGTTAGCAATTTCTTCAAGTACATACATGCATACCTACATAAGTATAGATTTTTAAAATTATAAACAAAGTTACATTTTCGTGTAATATTTTCAAACTAAAAACACCTTAAAGGTCAGCGTGCGATCGTACATATTTATCTAAAATGGCTTCAATTTCCCCTAAATCCTTTTAAATAAAAGGTGTGGTTAACTATGAAAACTTTTCGAAAAATGTCATAAATCATATATATTTGTATGTATATGCGTATTTGCCTTCATTTCCATACGCATGTTTATTTAGGTAATTTTTATTAATTTCAAAGCAGAAGAACTTGTATTTCTGAATATTTGTAACCGTTAAATTTTAAAATTCGAATTAGGATTTATTAAATAAAATTTCAAAAATTCTTATAAGAACTTTAAATCGTATGCTAGCTATATGATCGTTGATCTCAAAAATCTTATAGTCAAATTCACCACTATAAATTCCTTTTATTTCCTTCATACCTAAATGTATGGTGAATATAGTTTTTACTCTGCTACATTTTGATTTGTTTAAGAGGCTTTATTTGAAGGTCAGAGCATGACAACTGATGTAACCCACAAAACTACCAAGGGGTAACATAAGAAAAAAAGAGAAACCAAAACGGAACTACCAAATCTGCACAAACACATGCGCTTTCAACACAAAAATGCAGCAATATGGAGTAAAAACTAATACACTCATGGAGAGTCTGCAAAATTCTGGAATGCACTCACATCCATACATGTAAACAGGCTCACACCTATTATGAAGCTGCTGTTTAACAAATTAACACACACACACACACAACTTTTCTATAAAGGAGGATAATCGTATTGGAATTTAGTTCAGTGAGAATTTTTATTCTCTACTAAATTTTGCACTCGCTCTCCTGTTGGATTTTATGGCTCTTTTGTTTATGCTGCTTGTTGACCACCTTCATCGTATTCTGTGATTTGTTTTTTTTTTTATTTCCTTTTATTTTCTTTATTTGCAACCCATCTTGTTTTGTTTAGTTGTATGGGTATGAGCATGTTTGTTGTTATTGTTGGTGTTGTTGATGTTGCTGCTTCGCTTTAGACTCGATTTTTGTCAGATTCGTCGCTTACCAAATGTCTACTTGACGCATCTTATCGTGCCGTCAACGCCACTGTAAACATTATTCACGTTGTCGCTATTGTTTTCTTGGGCAATGTATCAGTATCGTGTATCTTAGACATGCTTTGTTTGAATTTCGCATAAGAAAGGTATCAACCAACACCGCCATATTTTTACTATATGTATCTACATTTTTTTCCTTCCAACGTTCATTCGTACATACATACATACATACAATAACAAAAAAAAAAAAAAATAATAAAAACAAAAATAAAAACAAAAACGTAAAACAAAAAATTTTAAATAACTCTGCAACTCTCGGTGGATCGAATGGACGGACGCGGTAGGTAAGTACGTACGTACGTACTACGGTGGAGCAGAATACAACGAGTCAGCAAACGGGTGAAGGTGGAAATATGTTTCGCTTTGTGTGTGGTGTCATTGTTAATGCAAATGTCGCGCGTTTTTGATGTGACTTGATACTGAAAGAAGCATAACTAGCGCGGGCGATTCAATTCGATTCGTATTGACTGACGGTGATTTTTTTTCAATTTTGGCTTGGGATATTTATTTTCTTTTAATTCGTATTGAAAACATTTGCGGAAATACACAATACACAGTGTGTTGATTTACTTGTTATCTTTGCTGTTGTGTTTCTTTCTAGACTAAACTAAACCAAACTAAAAAAAACCGTCTAGATGTCGACAATCCCGCTTGGGAGTGTTGTGTGCTTGTTGTGTTTTAAGTGTGTCTAAAAGATTTTTGCCGTCGCGAAAATAAATGTTGATATTTTTTGCACTAAACAAAACCTAAAACTTAAAAGAAAATAATAATAAAAATTAAAATAAAGCAATATAAATGTATTTAAATTTAATTGAAAATATTTTAAATAAAAATATACAACAAAGTGTTTCTTCAACAAAGTTTTTGCATTTAAGAAGAAATAAATAAATAAACGAAAAAAAATGGCATGTTAAAAAAATATAAAAAAAAAACGAAATGTTATTTTTTGTGCGAAAGTCATAAATTTATAAACATTCATACATTTGTTATTTTTATTGAAAAAAAAAAGTTATTGAAAGGTTTTAAAAGTCAATTAATTCAGCATATCTATAATGCGAGAATGGTGCAAGCTTTAATTTTAATGTATCATTAAGGGTAAATTCCGTTCATAATTTTAAGAGCCCAGGAAGTAAAATTTTAATAAAGAGAATTATTTTTACCGATATCGATGAAATGTTTGTCAGAAATTTGACTCTACTTAATCTATGGACAATTGACATAATTGTGACTTTTCTTAAAATTATTGTTGTTAGAATTTTGGTTGTGCATTTTCATTATTCAGCTTAATTTCTTTCTTCTAACATCAGGTTGTTTTGTAAAAAGGTAAAAAGTGCCACGAATTGATTTGATGAGTATTTAAATGATTCTCGGAACTGTTTTATTGTTTATTTAAAATTAGATTTTTTTTAACCCCGACGAAACCTTCCTTAGATGATTGAAAAAATTCCAGTGTTTGTGTAGCAGCAAAAAACACCACATTTTACTAATTATGGTTTAAACTTACTTCCGATATTCCATTTCGTTACTGTTTCGCAGTACAGAAGCATCCTTCACAAAGAAAACAGTGCGTAATAAATACCTAATAAAATAGAACAAAATTAATAAGAGATATAAGGATATAAGAAGGAAACTTATGGTTTTTATTAGGTATTCTTATTGATATTTTCTAAAAGGTTTTCCTTATTAAAATAATAAGACTTCCTTTTTGAAAAAAATCCCTAGAGATATCTTATTAATTTTGTTCTATATTATTAGGTATTTATTAGGCACTGTTTTCTCTGCGTGATGTTAGGAAATACAAATTTGATGTCATCAGAACGTCCGGAACGTCATGGTATGTCCGGAATGCTTATTTATAACATGAAGTTATATTATCTGGATGAGGGGTACTGAAAACATTTTTATAAAATTTACGTCTGTTGGGACTCGAACCAAGGTCCTTCGGTTTCGTAAATAGGCACTCTAACCACCTCACTACTACACCTTGCTATATGTTAGCAGCCAGATTAAGAAGATGATTAACACATGATCATACAGGAACCTAATGAAATCAATAAGGAATACCTTTTTGAAAATATCAATAAGATTGCCAAATGAAATCAATAAGAAATCCCTTTTTTATACAATTCATTTGAAAACCTAATAGAATCAACAAGAAAAATAACCTAAATTGGGTAAAAAAATTGTGAATAACAAGTTTTCTTCTTGATTTTATATATTTTCCTTCTGGATAAAATTAAAAATAATAAGAAATGTCTTCGGAAAAATCTTCGCTTCTTTCTGCTGGGATACCCCTTAGCCTTAAAACGTTTCATAGAGAAAATCTTCTTGTTTCTATTAGGTAGTTTTGGCTCTGTGTTCGATACGAAGTGTCATTATAGACATTTAGTACATTTTAACTTTTTGCAAACAAATTTACTTAATACATCTCTTTTTTAGGGCATAACTTCACAGATAATTCAAGTCCTTACGCTTGTTGTCCATAGTCCACAAAAGCCTTGCTTTCATTCCGGTTTTTCAGGAAAAATAAATGTAATTGGCAATGCTGCAATTGTAAAATGTGTGGTATATTTTGTTTGGTGGAAGCGCTACAGAAAAAAAGCAAAAATAAGAATTAAATCCATAGATTCAATTAAAAAATTAATTAGTTTTCAGTCAATCCTAGGCGACGCAACAAAAAACTGACTCTACCCTATCTGTTATAGGGTATCACAAAGCGACTAAATAAATGTAGCCAAGCCCGCCACTTCTTAAGTTATGACGGCCGTAACCTTTTCAACTTAATTACGAAATTTGTAGATTTTTTATTAGTTAAAAAATTAATTGATGCTTAAGCTGTTGTTTGTTTTTAATTTTTTTGAATAAATAAATCGACAAAAAATAACGTTCAATGGCATGTTGATAACATTGTTTCAAAAGTACATTAAATCCAATTAAAATTAACATTGATATAATTAAAGTTCATGTTGATGACATATATATATATATATATATATTTCCAAACAGTTAATTAGAAAAATTACATAATTATATTTTCCGTAAAGTCAGAGTATGTCAATTGATCATACGAAATATTTCATAGGCCGCTAAATACGCTGTAGAATTATTTTATTTGAGTGCTATATTTTTGGCTTTCTGTACAATCGACACTGAATACCATACAATCGTAAATTACGCCTGAATTGGACATGTTTTCTGTGTCGAGAGAAGTTAGAAAAGCATTTTTTTACCATGGTAATTTCACAAACATGTAGGGTTGCAATATCCCAGTAAACAACTTTCGTTTTGTATGTGGAAAAAATTCCACTACTCTCATATTTCGTCTGCAATTTTATTCTAGGTTTCGTTGAAACCAAAACAAATTTAAAAAATCTAACAAAGCTTAAGAAAACAAAATTTTTTATAAAGACTCGTGTCATTGGCATACAATTTGAGACTCTGACTTCAATACTGAGCAGAAGCAGTCACGAAGATCATAAATTTTCTTTACACAGTGCTCTTTTTGTGAGACTTTATACCATTGAATTGTCGCCGAAATAAGTTAATAAGCCTATTTAACACGAAAGAGGATGCACAGAAGAAATGCAGCAGCTACCACGACTCTAAAAATTAACAAAACGTGAAATAACAAAGCTCTATAAGCAATTAAGCTATCCATCTATCACTTCACTAAATGTCTTCACTATCGAATTGATTAAATTAAAGCTAAAAACTAGAACCCAACTACGAGGGAAATATGATTTTCAGCTATACATTCCGCCCAGGAATCACAGTTCAGCACCTTGGCGAATACCCACACATTGGTGATGTGTTTTCTTGCCAAAAGGGGCAATTGACTTTTCCAGACACTACCTTTGTCGATAGAAAGTTAAACTTTAGGAATTCTCTTTCGAGGTTCTAGCAATAACCATACACCGGTATCACGGGTTCCGTAAACCCCACGAATAAATGCCTACTGGAATTTTAGAAAAGTTAAGAAGTGTTTCTGTATGGTTGGCGGTCCATGCATAAGAAATTGCCTCCAGTTGTGTTCCTTGCAAGTCAACTAGTGTGTCTTGGTTGTGGTGGTAAATACTCAAACAGTGTTAATTACAGCGTAGCGTTAGACCATAAGGCTGGTACGTATGTTCATCTTGAATAAAAAACTGTAGCTATATATCGTTAGAATAGTACTTTAGGGCTCTACCCAAATCATAATAGTGCATCGACTGAAATATTAATCTTCAAGATCAGATAAGTAGCTTGGTGATAAAATTGATCTTGTGTAGTAGCAAACATCAATAGACTAATAAATGACTTTAGGCAGTGCACAGTGGGATTTACATGAAATCAAAAAGAGAAATAAATCTACCATAGAGAAGTATAGCCGTGCAACAAAAACAAAATCACTTTAGGACATATTGAAAATATTGACAATGAAATATTTTATAGCATTCGGCAAAAATATACCTGTATGAGCAAAGTGTTTGCGCAAATATTTTTACAAATGTTGCTATTTTAAGGAACTAATCGCGATGTAAATACTGGGCAAACTACACCTTCTCCTGTTAGAAATATAATATTAATAGAATAAATAGTAACAAGTTCCGCTTGAACAAGTCTTCCTAAATATTTTCTACCATACTTACTTAATAATAATAATAATTACTTAATATTTTACGACTATTTACAAAATACTTATACATACATATATTTGTTCAATTTTCTATTTAAATCCGCGGTGCCCACAAGTTCCTTATGGAAGAGCAAACAAATTCAAAATTTTTTGTTGTAAAAACAAATACATGCAAAGAAAACACAAAAAATATATTTCATATATTTATTTCATATCAGACGTTAAACAAAAACAAAATGTACATTGATGATCGCTGTCGTCAATGTTTACCAGCAAAGCATACGAAAGTGTTGTTGCTTTGCTCTTGCGTGTATACAGTGAAGAACGACAAAAAAAAAACTAATAAGACAAAGTTGTTTGTGTATTTCGCTTTAAAACACACAGCCTATAGCTAAGAGTATTACAAAAACAAATGAGCATAAAGAGCATAGGGCCTGGGCACCAATGATTTAAATTATTCCATTTAAAAAAGATTTATTATATTCTGATTAGAATTTTTATATGTATCTGAATTTTCTAAAAGTTTTTATCTAAGAATGAAACGATTTCGTAATTTGGATATTGTGACTTTACTAATTTTATTAATTGATGACTGATACATATATTCATTTCGGAACAATTTAAAAAAAGGACTTATCTTTTCAACTCTGCAGCTTATAACCTTAAAACCTGCACAATAATTTGACAAGACAAAAAAAATTTGTTTAACGACGTTTTGTTTGAAATAATGTTAGTTATTCTTTTAATTAAAATTTTTACATTTATTTGAGCATGTACCCAAGAATTTATGTTTTTAAATTTTATTTATTTGTTGCGGGTTAGCAATATCTAAATATATATTTCGTTGGTTGCCATACCAACTCATCAGTAGATGTTTACCCTTTATGTTTAAAAAGTTTCAAAGCTCACCTATTTATACATAAACTACATAACAAATAATTTTTCATTATGAATGTGTTTACTTTTCTACACCTATACAATTAGACAATCGCTGGTTGCCATTAAAAGTATTTTATAAGGCAAAAATGAAAAGCAAATCTCCCCTTTATTTGCAACAAATAAATAAAATTTAAAAACATATTCTTTTAACTGTCTTACCAGTATCAGACATTTTTGCACACAGTCGCATTGCCGCAAAGAACTTCTTTTATCGATTCATCGAGTTTTCGAAATATCGTAAACTTTTTTCTTTATCAAATATTTTGTTTTTGATATTATTATCAGATTTCACCAGAATTTTTTTCGGAATATTTTTCGGTTGTAGCAAAGATGTTACAATTTACATATTTGTTCTTTAATTATTGAAAGAATTTAAAAGTAATTTTACAAAGCAATAATAATGAACTCTAGTGAGCAAAGTTGTTAATTAAAATAAAAATGTAACTATACTTATTATACAATATACTACGAGTATATTTAGTTGTTAAAATACTATTTTAATTGATTATAGTCTTAATGGTTTTAGAAAACTCATTAGTATTCTGAGCTCAAATACAGGTGTACCTCCTTTATAATTGTAACGATATTTAACGAAGGATTTTCTTTAGTAAATTTCGAATAGATCTCCAACTTTCTGAGTAGCAAAGATATTGTAAACTTTGTTGGAAGTATAAAAATAGGATACAAAAATTAAATTTATAAAAATATAAAAACCGCGATGGTAAAAAAAAATAATTTTAGTGTTCAAAATGACATGTTCCCTTTATGTTTTCACTGCACCGGAGAAAAATGTCCGCTCTGTTTACCTGCGTTATATTTCTTAGTAAGCAATACCTATTTGCGCACGTAAAGAGTATTTTGAATTATTTAACAAACTTAATTTTTGAATATTTATGTGTGTTTTCTAACTTGGTGTGGTAATTCTCATTTATTTTCATATAAACATACGGAGTTGACAATTGTTTTTGGATATTGTGTGTATTACAAAATAAATTTGCTTCAGTAAATTGGATTAAAAAAGATTTTTTTACAAACTGCAACAAAACATTTGTTTGCTAAAATTTAAAACAAAATATTATTTGGTTTATTTATTTAAACTTGTTTGAAATTTGTAAATAATTATTATCTCATATACATACATATTTATTTCTACTTCAGTCAATTCAAAAGGACACATTTTCTATTTACTCAGCCTTTTAAGCAAACTAGTAAACAAAATAAACTGAATTTCGCTCCTTTATTGCAACGTAGTTAGATCTCAAAAAACAAAATTTTTCAGTTACTGACGAAAAATAGTTTCTCAATACCTTTTTTATTTGTAAAACAATTTTCATAGACATATCTCTATCTAAACCGAAATTATAATCACTTACATGCTCAAGTTTTTTTGAGATATGAGTACGTTGCAATAAAGGAGCGATTTGTTTAAATATTTCTTTTGCTTAAAGTTGACACATACTCGTAATTCTTCTAAATCTTTTATTTTTCTCAGTGCAATTATGTTATACTTTCAATATTCTTCTTAATTATATAGCATACTTTTAGTTGCTACCAAAAATGTAAGAATTTGTTTGAATTTTAAAATTTTTTCTCCAATAAGAATTAGTTGATATCTACTACAACAGTAACAACAGCAAACAAATTAATTTATATTCACTTCGAACTTTTTAAAACATTTTTACTGTGTTAAAATTTTGAAAGAAAGCAAAAGAAAAAAAAACCTGTAACAAAGATGTTAAAAACACCATAATACACACTTCAAAATGACACAAGTCTCAAAAAAAAGGAAGAAGAAAACAAACAAATAAATAATTTTAAGCAAATTGTAAATAGAGATCCCCTCGAAAGAAATCAGCCACAACCAATGTTGTTTACACTAGACTATTGGTTGAGGGACACCAATCCGCGACGCTTAGCTTCATACATAAAACGAAGGAGTGGCTTAAAGTGTACACAATTCACACTATGACAGCAGCAGTACTTGAATGCTTTGTTAACTTTCAAATTTTCTAGAGGATAACAAATACATAAATAAGAACAAGAACATTTTGATGTTGTTTGTAGTTTGTTCTTGTAGACCCCAATGCTAAAATAGCTATGTACCTACTATGGCATCATTACATTATCATCAGCAACAAACATCATTATGAACAAATATCATCATTATCATCTTCATGGCCGTTGTACCATCAAAAGGCAAATGTATTCTTGTTGTTGTTGTTATTTTTTGTGTGTTTATTGGAATCAAAGCTCTATGCTGGCTCCCAACACTCACACTAAAACTGCATTGACACACTCACTCTTGGTGTGAAGTAAACACAGCCCGGCAAGGCAAAACTAACAATATCGTATAATGGCTGGTTTAGGGAGAGTATGACAAAATAAAACATACACACACACACACATACAGAGCATAATAAAAGGAAGAAAAAGTTTTTATTCCATTTTTGTTGTTTGTTTGTTAGCTTCTTGTTTCCACAATTTTCCTTTATGGAACGGATGGCTGTATTATTGTCATCAATGTACTTGGCTGACACTCGACTTTAAAAAGAGAGTCAGTCTAAAGTCAACAAGAAATCCTACAACTACATCAGTAGTTGGTAGAAATTTTGCAATACAAAAACAGTTTGCAAGTTGTGCAAAAAATTATATTTCAAATCAAGAAATTGCCTTAAAAACCAACAGCAGCAACAAGAAAAGTGAACTAAACTTTACAGCACACCACATTATGTATGGCCCTTTGCTGCTACAATAACAAAACAAAAAGTTCTTCCATATTTCCTCGCACAAATACTTTTATTCACTCAACTTCTAACACACACTCACTTGAGGAGAGTTAATAGAACAAGCGCATTGTAGACAAATGAGCAGAGCAAACCAGCAGGAACAACACTAACGCACACACAAAACACATTTAAACGTTTACTGAGAGATTTGGCCGATGTAAAGCAACAACAACAAGAGGAAGACGTTAATAAACAAGCATATACAAACACTAGTGTGATTTTTAATATTTGGTAAAGTGCCAGCCATCCAGCCAACATAAGGAAGGTACAACAACAACAAAAAACTAACAAGAATAAATTTTAAATTTTTTTCCAACCATTTTTGGTCCGGGGAAATGCTGAGGAAGTTGAAAGAAAAAAAATGAAAAATAAAATAAGTCTTGAGAAACAAAAAAACAAAACAAAAAAAAAATAGGCAAACTTTATATGACACTCAGGGTGTGTGTAAGCACACCAACAAAAGAAATGACGGTGGTCCAAGCCACTTAACAAATGGAGCAAAAATCTAATCTTTGCTAATGTGCAGAAACTGATATAAAGTTTTGTTGTTG
Organism: Lypha dubia; assembly: GCA_947311025.1. Lineage (NCBI taxonomy): Eukaryota > Metazoa > Arthropoda > Insecta > Diptera > Tachinidae > Lypha > Lypha dubia. The sequence goes on along the minus strand of OX371262.1, from coordinate 1,441,951 downwards.
TTAGATTTTATTTTGCTTGAAAACAGAGTAAATGAACCCACTTACGTACGAGTACGTACATAAGTATTTATGTATGTATATGATAGAGTACAGACAAAAAAATTTTTGATGTATGTATTTGGATACGTGTTGTGTCTGAAAAGTTCTTTAGTATCAAAAAATATTTCTGAATATGAAATTTTACTATGACGACAGCTTAGACGGCCTAATGAAAAAAAAAACAAATAAGTTTTATTCAAAAGACTTTTATATGTTTTCTGTACTAATTTTCGCAGCATTCTCAACGAATATAAAATATTTAAGATGCAACAAATAACAAGATACTGTTGTCTACAGTTTACTTTACGTTACACACATTGAAGAATCTTTAATAATCTAATATTAAATTTAAGCTTTTCTATCAATAATATTGTATTGATCAATATTCATCATACGTGTAATATGATGATGATACATATTATTTATTATATGTGTGCATGTGTATGTGCATTAATCGAGGATTCACAAAATATTTTGACAGTAGCAATGACAGCTCGTTAGCTGTTTATTTATTACTAAAACACAAAAACAAAAAATTATTACAAATACAAAAAATTGTTTTATGGTTTTTAATTCAAATTTCTTTTTTTTAATTATAAATTATTAACTGACTGTTCGCCGGAATTCTTTCAATTTGTTTTTCTTTTAAATTCAAGTGTACGAAAGAATGATTTCTTTCGATATCGCGTGACTGTTAGCACGTATTCATTAGGGTAGTGTTGGCTGAAGTGGTTACCGCGTTGACTACTAAGCAAACAATGACTTGGGGCCTGGGTTCAAACCCTGGCCAGAGCAAGTTAATCTACAACATTATTTTCTCTAATGTACATTAGTGAGACATTTTATTAATTGTTGTCGGACTATTTAATTGATGAAGGCATAGCACTGGCCATTAAAAAACTGTTCCGACAGCGATTGATGCTGTTCCAAGCTACTGTACACACCATCGCCCCCTTCTTCGGTTAGCAGAAACATCGCCGAAGTAAAACAATTAATAAAATGCCTACTAATACAGCTTAACAAAGTTTATGCGTCTACTGAACACCGGAGGCGTCTCAACACTGCCATAAAAAATTAACATAACGCGCAAAGCAGAGTTGTAGAAGAGTTAAGCCTTCTATATTTTTAACATCTATCTTCAATACCCTATCCCTCTTTCTGTGTTCCGGCACAATGCACTGCATACGTAGGTGTCGTCCCCTGAGTGCTGGTCCTAATTAAAAAAATGTATTCATTGGACCGAAAGCCACACAGTTTTCTAATCAATTGCCACAATAATTAAATTTTCTAACGATCATACGTTACACTTCCGTTAAACTTTTTAAAATATTGCATAATTACGTTTTGTGGTGGGAATGGTCAAGCTTAATGCTACGCTGGAAACAGCTTCAGGAAACCTTTCAAATGATGTACAATTTAATTAATGCTTTATATTATTCAGCTTAACTCATGAGGGTCTCTCGTTACACCTTCGAAACGCTTTGAAAACCCAAATAAATAAGATGTTAAAAATTTTTTTTAATTCCGACTTGCACGTCTGTCTCTTAGGAGCCATGTTTCAAGTATAACTTTAAAATTTTATGTATATTTTCTTTGTAATTCGGTAATTAAAGATCTGGTTTTCTTTATATCACTGGAAAATTTTTAATAATATGTATGTATATCTCCTACCTTGCACTGAATTTCAATGAGAATTTTCTGGACTGATCACGTCTGTTTTTTGTTTTATTCACAATAAAGGAGAGGTACGTCATTAAATCCTTAATTTTCTTTGCTTATGAACATTTGTATAAGTATGTGCATAAATATGTTTGGGAAAACGTATTTGTGTGGGAGTCTGTTGCTGTGTAAAATTATATTTCTTCATATGTATGTATGTATGGACGTATACATGCATACATGCAGCATCATACTGATGTTAAAATTCAAACTTAAAGTGTGAAGAAAATGAGGGGTGTAATTTTTCATTTAATTTTTTTTTTATTTTTTTTATCTTTTACTTTTCAAGAACAAATTTTTATGCTCCAGCAAAATTAAATATTTAAACATCTTACTTTTTTGTAGAATTATAAATTTTGTAAACGTATACAGTTGTTTTAGCTCATTAGGGAAAATTTTAAAATATATTAAATTATCTTTAAATCTCAAATGAAATCTAAGAAATACTTCTCATATTTTTGTTTGTTAAAAAAAACCTTTTATTAAAAAGAAATTTAATATACTAATGTTTAGAAAAAAGTAAAAACTAAAATACATAGGGCTAACGAATAGACAGCAAATCGAAAATAATAATATGTTTCAAGTCTGGCAGTATACCAATTTACATAAAATAAAAATGTTAATAAATTTTCGTTTTTATTTCAAATGTAATTATTCGAAAGAATGAACTTCTTCGATATCGGCGAACAGGCATTTTAGTCGAAGTGTTGTTTTTAATCCAAAGAAATTTTGATTATTCTGATCTAAGTTTGTGCACATTTTTTTTTCATTAAAAAGAAGTCTCCAAAAGACCGTAATGTTTCGAGATCAACCACAATCTCATCAACAAAATTAATGTTCGCTTAGAGCAAATTGCCAACCTCGATCAATTCGGCTGATTAACTTTAAAATTTAAAAAAATAAATATTTATATGGAATCATTCCTTTCTTTCCATTCTTTGTTATAAAAAATCAGAATACGCAGAAAAAAAATAAAATACATTTTAATTAATCAATTTAGAAAGAAAAAAAATATTTTCAATCTCTAAAATTACTTTACTGGAAAAATGCATACCTTATAAAAACATTCTTTTCTTAGTTTACTAATTCACACTTTGTTTATTTGTTTGTATTTGTTGTAAGAAATACATACTCGTATGTACATACATATGTCGTGAAATACTATAGTATAGCTGTCGGAGCACTTCTTGAAGAAAGTTATTGCATACTTTTTAGCGTAAAACATATTTTAAGTAAAATAAAGCCAATATATTTTAAGTTTACATATTCAGTAGTGTTTGTTTGATTTTCCGCTATCAAAAAGTATCTCAGTTTGTATGAATCCAAACCTCATATTTATAAAAAAATAAAATAGATTTCAAATGTATTTCAGTTCAAAATTGCAATACAAATTTGTCTTAAAATAGATTTAAAATCTATTTAACATTTTTTCTAGTTCAGTTTTAAGCTGCAACTTTCATTTTTCCAAAAAAAAAAATATGCCTGTTTTAGTCAATTTTCTGCGTTTTAAGCTGAAGTTCCAGGCTCAGCTATTTGTGGACTCAATGTCGGTCTCTCTAAAGGTAGACGAAAAATTTTTTTACACCATGTGTGTTTAACGAATAAACTTATTTTAATCCAATTTGTTTTCTTCGAATCTATTTTCAAAGTTTTCAGTAATTTTTAAACTTAATTAAAATCAAAATTCTTTTTTTATTTTAGCAATTGAGGTTTGTTTTAAGTTGAAAATAATATGTCGTTGGTCTCATGAAGAAATGCCATAACTTCCAAAAATAAAACTTTACAAGAAGAGACAAATTGATGGCTTGCTTATGTGTAAAATGTATTGAAATAACGAAAACTAAGCAATTTCGAAAAATATTCGAGTTAAGGTCCTTCTGCATTAAACCAGTATCATTTCGATAGTAATCTAAGAACAAGTTTAGTTTAATTTAATACTTACGGCCTGCCCAACCATATTGAACGATATCGATCGCTGTAAAAAATCAACTTGCGATCGACATAGTGGAGCGGGCCAATAATTTTCGAAATACAAATTCTAAAGAAACTATCATGAATTTAGTTTAAAATTGATTTAAATATTTTTAATAAATCCATACACTCATCATGTGTATAGTATATATGTAGTTATGTATGTATATGTAAATGGTCCCTATAATTTTGACCATCAATTGTAGTTGGTATACAAGTAAAGTGCATTTTCCTTTTTTTCACACATTGTGATCAACTTTTTTTGCACTCTAAGAGAGTGTAAAGTTAATTAAACAAATCTGGTAGTGTTGGGCGAACTATTTACCTATTTAAATACAAAAACACATACGCACACAAATGTATATGCACACTCATGCATTCAAACTAATACATGTACGAAAGGCATAATATACTGGTGAATATATTACACCACAAGCTGGTTGCAACAAAACGCATCGTTAAAGGATGCGAAAGGCAACATTCCTGTATGAAAGCAAACAAAAAAATGTAAATAAACATACAAGCAGGTTTACAAACCGTATAGACATAAAAAATATTAAACAAAAAAAGTAAAATAGTAAAATATGTATGTATGGAGTTAAAATAAAATGAACATAAATTATGCTACTGGAATATAAATTTCACCAGTCAACAGCACAAGTTTATGAACACAGAAAACCAAATTATTTCAACTAACATTTAGAAAGGCGTTTTATTTATACTAATATACATACATACATATGCATGTATAAATTTTTACATACATACATATGTTTACAAATTGTACATGAACAGAATATACTAAACATTTAGCAAAATCCAACTATGTACGTTGTACGCCGACCGGCAAAATTCAACAAAAAGAAAATCGACAGTATGGATAAATCTAATTGGATTAAGTTGGTCATATTTACAAACATTTTGAAAGTAATGAAGAGTTTTGTTTATACGTACGACCACCTCTACGTGCATATAAAGGATGCTGTAATTAGTATATGCAGTACCTTTTAATAATTCGAAGTCAATTTAGGGACTTCAAAAAATACTGGAAACGTTGTATGTTCTACGTGAGTTCCTTCTTAGTGGAGAAATGTGAAAATAAGTTTTAGTTTATTTTTTTTTTCTTTTTAAGAAATAACTTTCTAAAATTTATCTTTTAATAATTTGTAGTAAATAATAGTATTACTATTTTTAGTTGTCTTGAATAGAGAATTTCAAATATCAGTTGAAAATTTAGTTATAAATTCGGTTGTATATTATTTTCATAACATTTCTAAAACAGTTTTAAATGGTTATAATTTAAGACGTTCAAATAATACTTCCCAATAGTTCTGGATGTTAAAGATTTTCTGTTCGTCCGTTTTTTTCTGGATTTTCTTTAAAAGAAATATTTATTTCTTGACAAGTGAATTCACGAAATATGTTGTGTTAATATATATAAGTATAAATAAAAAATTGTTGCAAGTGTATTGTGACTTTATAACTCACGAATGGTTAAACCGAATTCAATTAAATTTTTAGGGTTTGTTCGTATGGGTCTTATGGTTTATCTAAAGTTTGCACGAAACCGGTCGTGAGTTATGACTTTTCGTGAAAGACGTGATTAGCTTTGATTAGGTAAATCGAAGCCGGGGTGCTCAGCTAGTTGTTTTATATAAAAATAGATAAAACACGTTAAGTTTAAAAAAGCGTTCTTTCATTAAAAAAAATGTTACATATGTATTTGCTTAAACATTTTTTAATATTGGAAAATATTTCAAAAAGTTAATTTAATTAAAATAATTGAAATCTTTAGAGAATCTAAACATAACTATTTGCAGGAATTATATTGCGATTATTTCGAATAAAAGTTTTTCTTTGAATCAAATTGCTGCAAACTGTGGAACGTTATGTTTACAATTCGAAATAACAAAGAAAAATTCCAAAATATTTTATACTTCTTTATCTAACCTTAATTTTTTCATTATTTGACTGAAACTATTTAATTATTTGAAATAAATTATTTCATTATTTGACTAAAATTATTTAATTATTTGACTGAAATTATTTGTATGAAATAATTTCATTAGGCACCCTAACTTAACTTGCTGTGAATGAGAAAGTGGAAAGTATTTTTTTTACCGAAATTTTTAATCAAAATTATGAAAAACATATAATTGAAATTATGACATTCAAAAACCTAAAATTTTATAACGGAGTTTAAAGCCAATTGTGAAACGGACAACCAAAAAAAAAAGACATGTGGCACTCAGGGACTGCGGCGGTAAAGCTATTGCACAGCATTTTTTATCAACTTATGTAATTATATTATTACGTTTTGTTTAATAACTCCTTTGTTATTCTGGCAATACTGTATGCTAATGATATCAATATGATATCAAATGTTAATGTTAATCAATAGCATACTTTGGGGGTTAACATACATTGGGCGATTTAAATACTTAACAACACAAAAGACTTAAGAAACAAACTTAGTGCCAGGTTTTTTCGTTTCAAAAACAAAAGACTTAAGAAACAAACGTTTAAAATTTTTTTTTTGATTCGGTCGCCTCAAAGCCCGCGATAGAAGCTATGCAATAGCTTAAAAAAAATAAATAAATAAATAAATAAAATAGTAGATATGAAAAATTTATAGAAAATATATTTTTGCCGAATTACGGAGTGTTCAAATGTTAACGATTTTGAAATGCACGCCTTACACAGTAGATACTGAACAAAAAACCGTAAAAAAAACACACACACACGACATATGGGCAATTTACTGATGCGTTTCTTAGTTAAAAAAAAATCGCGTGTATTGGAAAAACTCCAAGTTATCATCGACAGCTTTGATTGAAAAAACTCGTATTAAAAACAAAAATAACACTATGCAACAAAAAGTAATAAATTAAAAATATCTGAGATATAAAACCATGCATTTTTCTGATAGCTTATGTCGAGTACAACAACAATCTGGTTTTGAAATTTTCCCGGCACGTAGAGAACTGGAATTATAGGTAAAAAAACAGGTTTTCGTACCCGTGTGCACTATCAGCCTGTAATTTAGTTAAACATCAACCGATTTTAAATTTGGAAACGGATGTAAAACGAAGACACTTAAACCTTTTGAACAATATAATTTTATTTTAGTTTATTTCAGATATACCTATGTGAGTATTTTTTCGCCAAATATGTATGTACTACGTTTTTTCAATTTTTGCGTTGTAAGTTTTCTACTTTGGAAACGTCCTCCTTGCAGGGTATTTTTGTAGTGGACCCGTACTAATTTACTGAATTATTAAGTACATATATTGTTAATTTTTTTTTTTTTTTCAAAAATTTAATAAACGATTCTAATCAATGTTATACAAACAAGTTATACAAACTTGCCTTTTTTTCAATATAATCAGTAAATCCGTTTAATAATTTTACATTGGTTGATATCTGCCTGCATTTAAAAATGTTTTGTACCTATGTGTCCGGAAAATTTCCAAATCAGATTGTTCTTTTACTCGACAAAACCTACTAGGAAAATAGTATCAAATCTCAGATATTTTTTGTGTGTTGCATAGTGTAATTAATTAGGATAAAAAATAATGTAGTATTTTTTTTAAATTTTAACCAATTATTAGTCGCGGAAACATAATCTTGTACGAAAAAGATGGTCATTATTTATTATGAATTTAAGAAAAAATCGAGCGAGTTAAAAAATTTCGTGAAAAAAAAAGTTGTTTATTCTCATTTGTGAACCATTTCAAAACTTAAAGTTTAATAAATTAGTTTTAATTATTTCAAAAGTTTTTAATTTTTTATATTAAACTTATAAGTCCTATTGAAATGTTGAATATCTAAATATTTAGTTACTTTCAAGAAAATGGCTTTTTAATTTAAAAATGTTGATAAAAAACAAGATCTTTAAGTTGAAAATTGCTAAGGGCAAGTGTAAGAATTGTCAAGAAATACAATAAATTATTGTTTGTTTTCTATTTTGATTTTTGTTACTGTGTTTTTATTTAAAATTCATAGATAATTTAAGGCGTTTTATGGTCATTGTTTATTTAACGCAATGCTAAATGTTTGCATAAACGTATAGACAAACGGACATACAAACGCACACACACATAAATATGTACAAATGGTGTGTTCATAAATCGTAATTAACATTCCCCTTTTTTTTGTCTGAAATGTGTTATTATTGTTGTTGAGTTGTATTTGCACTGATTTGTAAATAAGATACAACCATTCATTTATATAAACATACCCACACATACATCATTTATATGCATGTAGATATGTATGTATATACTACATACCTTCTTATTTACACAGCCATATAAATAAATAATCATACAAACACTCTTTCATTGTATTGTGTATTGTATGGATATATGTATGTTTGTTTGTAATAAGGGATCTGTGTAAAATGCCGCGCGTAAATTGACACCAGTCACTGGCATTAATTGTCTTTTTGCAGTGTGTTCTCTGCAGACACCACCAGCACCAAACACACACACGCACACACTGTTACAACCAGTTTATTTCCTTTTCCACAAAAAAAAGAAGGAAAAAAATACAAAAAGAAAAATGCTGAATGGTTTTTGTTTGCATAAGTGTGTGCGTGTATGTTGTGTGTTTGTGTGTGTGAATGTGTTAAATGGCGCGGTATGTCCCCGCGCCGTTTGGTTGGTCAAAGTATCTAAATCACACCATTTTGAGTGTGGTTCTTGACGCTCACATCTTTTTTCTTCTTTTGATTTTGTTCTTGCTTCTTTTGTACTCCGGATAGTGGCCCTGTGTATGGATTTTGTATCTTCTTTTTTAATTTTAGTTTACACACAGACCCACTCACACATCGATACTTAACATATTCACCTTTGCTGTTGTGTTTGCTTTGTTCGTTTTTAGTTATGTTTTGTATGGATGTGTGTGTGTGTGCGTGTTGGTGTGCTTTATTTCGTAGAGAGACATTCTTGTGTGTGTCAGTAGTCTCAATTGTCCCTTTCGCACCCATATGCTGCATGTTAAACTAAACCCAACCATTTTTTTTCTTCCGAGCCGGGAATCGCCACACTTTGGCTGTTGTTTTTGTTGTTTACTGTCTAGAAGGGAGTAAATGTCTCAGCCATTTGAGCTGGTAAAATTTTACCACTTCTGTTGACTGTGCATATGAGTGTGTGTGACTATGTTTGTATATGAATGTTTTTATTTGTGGTAAAACTTGTCACACAATCTTTCTCGCAGATTAGTATTTGAACTACTCAACATTGTCGTCGTCTTCTCGGACAGAGTGTGATTTCCAGTAAACTAGACTAGATTATGTAAAGTGCTTTTAACGGTTGTGTGTCGCGCGTGTTTGCGTACGTGTGTTACTCAGTCTTGAATTTGCTACTTTTGTTATTGTTGCTGTAGCATTAGAATGTTCTTACGGCTTGTTCTTTTACTCTTGTGCAATTTGTCGCATGAAGTTTTCTCTGTTTCAGATGATAAGAGCTGTTAGTTGTGTGTCGTTTGTCGCCTTTTCATTCACACCATTTGCTGGAGCTGAGACATTCATTAAGAAGGAAAAAGAAGTGACTAATTTTAGTTTTGCTATTTTTTTGTTTGTTTGGTGGGGAATTTGTTTTTCACAAGTAAAAGTCTGGATTCTTGTGGTGCTGCTGTTTTACACGAAGTGTTTGTGTGTTCGGTGTGAAGCAGGGGGTTTGTGTTGACAAATGTTCTATAATCTTTTTTATCACTAGTTTTCTATGTACATATGTATGTATATTGTCTGGGTGACATTTTCTTATTAGGATGTGTTAGTTGTGTTATAAATCACCTTGGAAAACCAAATAAAGCCATCTCGCTCTGTCGAAAGTGATTATTTGTAGGTCCAAATTTTTCTTGTCATTTATTGTGTGAGAAGTTGTCACTTGACTAACAAAAAAAAAAGTTCTAAAATATATTGTTGTCCCTAGATATTTTAAGTTAATGGCGATGAAAGCCATTGCCTTTATTTACGTATTCAGATATAATTTTCTTAAGCTCAAACACACTGCCGCTCACAGACAGATTTGCAGCTGCATACAAATTAATGATTACTTTATGGCTGTGTATGGCTGTGTGTGGTTGTGTGTGTCCGTTCGGTAGTGTATGGTATAGTGTTGATAATAATGTTTTCACTTATTGTCACCTGGCTGGTGATATAAGTCTATCTCTTTTCACACCATTGGTTTGTAATACCAAATTTGTATTATTTTTTTTATTCTGTTATTGGGGGGATGGGTTGTTCATTCTAGTTCAAATCTCTTTTTATTAGTGTGTTTAACTTTTTGGTGTCGTCGTCGTTGCCGTCTGTCTAGTGTTTGTGTCACCAAAGTATTTTTTAGATGTTGAGTTGTTTTTGTTTTCCCTACAAAACTGTGCTTCATCTATATCTCTGGTTTTATTTCCAATTCTCTTGTATGCTCTCGATTGCATTCTCATTGATTTACTTCTCTTGGCATACGCACACATTCTCAATTTATTAAGTAAAATAAAATTTGAGTAAATTTGGTTCCAATTGGAATCCCACAAAAACCGGTTTAATTGCTCTCTTTCTCTGTTGCATGTACACAAAAGTTATATGTGTGAACTAAATGTTAGACTGTGTAGGTTGGTGAGTGGAAATCTTGCACTGCATACGGTGGATATGTGTAGGTTTGTGTGTGTAATTTTGTCATACGTCGCACCTCTGGGGGTTGCACTTTATAATTTTGTATGTGTATTTCCAGTTTGCAAGCGACCGGCGTTAAGCTCGTATCGTTAGTGATGTGTGTACACTACGTTGTTTTCTTTTTGTTTGTTGTTTTATCAAAGCGTTTTCGTGTCAACGTTTTAATTCCGGGCCCCGTTTCGGTAGGGTTATGGTACCTACAAAAAAATAAAACCCATTAAGCTGGAATCTAATTTGACTACAATTTAACGCAATTTAATGTATATTTAACCTTTAGAATGTGTAGAAAAGCATAACAAGTTAAAACAAAAGAAAAAGCAACAAAAAAAAATTTAATAAATAATCAATATAAAAAATATTACAAAAATCTAAAAAAGATAAATACAAATATCATGTGCAATTAAACAAAACAAAAAAAAAAAAAACCAAAACCACACCAAACTAGATTAAACAAAACGTAACACAAAAATAAAAAAACGAAAAGCTGGAAAAATTAAATTTAATCGTTCTTGAGTTACGTACATTCTTTAAATTTTGTACGACGGTACTCTGTTAGTGAATAATTGTGTGCGTGTGTTTGTGTGTGCGTTTCTTGTGTAAATTCTTGCGTTCAGCGAATGTAATGTAATGAGATACGACGTCCAGGAGTTACTTCATCAGTCTGCTGAAGATCCATTCGCAAGGTTCGCAAATGGGATGGCATATCATCCATTTCTGCATTTGTCACGACCCACTGACTTCAGCGTTTCCTCGCTGTTGACGGCGGGAAACCAAACGACAACAGCAGCTGATCCTAGTGGTACCACGTTACCAACAGCTTCTTCGCCTCAACACCCACAACACCAGCAACAACACCAACAGCATCTCCAACAATTAAATCCCGTGTCAAGTCAACAATTGCGCTGTATTGGTGGTCAATCATCTCCATTGGGAGGCCATCAACCGCCACAACTATCGCCTGGAGAGGCAAGCAATAATAACAACGAATCCAGTTGTCCGAGTGGTGTCAAAGCCTTAAACTCAAACGACAACAGCACAAACAGCAGTAACGAATCCAACAGGCCTCTTAGTAATAGCAATAGCAACAATAACAATTTGCCGTCGGCTCTTCTAAGTGCAACGCATTCAGCGTCCGCTCACGCTTTACCTCCAGCTCATCCACCGCCATCGCATCCACATCATTCTCCAGTACCTGGTCATCCGGCGTTGGGCGGCCACTTGCCTCAACCGCCACACTATTTTCCAGCGGCTGCTCTAGCAGCTTTAGCCGGCAATCCGGGTGGTCCCCATCCGGGTCTGTATCCAGGCCATTTACGCTTTCCACCGCATCATCCGCATCCTCATCATCCTTTGGGTACACCATATACTACAGCAGAGGACGTTGTTTTAGCATCTGCGGTTGCCCATCAACTACATCCTGCCATGCGTCCCCTGCGTGCCCTGCAACCTGAAGATGATGGAGTGGTGGACGATCCCAAGGTAACGCTGGAGGGAAAAGAATTGTGGGAAAAATTTCATAAACTTGGCACCGAAATGGTCATCACTAAAAGTGGAAGGTGAGTTTAAATTAATTGTTTCTTTTACCGAAGGCCTCTCTTATTTCGAATTAAATAGTTTTGTTAAACCCGAAAAAGCTCGAGGAACAAATTAAAGCAAATGCATAAGGGCCTTAGTGCAGTTAAAGCACCTAGTGAATTGTTAAAAAGTAAAGCTAATTTCCTTGCAACACAAATCATTCATGGTGTATATTGGAAAAAATATGTTCGATAAATGATGTACGTGCTGATTAGTAAATATTTACGGTCGGACTCACGATGTCGAAAGGATTTCTAGATTTCTAGTGTTAATAAAACATGTGTGTCACCAACAACTGATTTTATTTAACTCCTTATTTGCTTACTGGTGTTTTGTTTACAGCACCAGCATTATCGCTCGAGCTCAGACCATTGAAAACTTCACCATACATGAATACAACTCAAGCCTTTGGACTAAGAAATTTGTTATAAAATATTTTTTGCTTAAAACCAATAGAAATATTGGATATTCTATTTGTTTTAGAAGAGAAACTATTTCCCCCCTCTCTTGCATTCGTGCTTAGATCCTTTTTAGAGAACTTTCTTAACACCCGGAAGGTTTTTTACGTAGAAAAGTAGTCATATTCTAGAAGAATTAACGGGAATAAAATCGATTTTCTTTGTTTTCGAAACACAGATTGTAACAATTGAGAAAGTAGAAGTTTGGAAGTAATTTTCTCTGCAGTTGCTGTTGAAATGATATAAAAAAAAAAAGAAAGAAAAGAATTGAAAAAGAATTTGTAAACAATTTATTCTCAAATTCCCATAAATTTAACAAAATTTTAAATCAAGTGATAAAATTGTTACACTTCAAACGGTTTGCTCATGTGTTCGTGAATCAAAATTCTGCAAATTATATCGCATACGCCATGTTGTCCGAAATTTAAGGCATGCAGTGCGCCATATTTATATGTGGACTTGTTCAAGTTTTTCCGTAAACTATTCAAAAATTTGAAAATGAAACCCAAAATGCGCAGTGGCCGTTGTTATTTTTAAACATTTCGCTAATATTATCAATTTTATTAGAGTATTTCGCATTAATAGGCTTGCAGTAGATTAGGCTTCTTGAAACTTCTTTTGGACTTGTGATATGTATATATTTTGTACTGTTTTTCAGTTTGTTAATTTTTATTTAGTTTGAGTCAATATTCACTGCTAAATTTATTCGGATAAACTATGTACCAATTTTAAATAGAAGAAATTAAACATGAGACAATATTAAATGCAAAAAATAATGGTAATTAATTGCGGAATCTACACTCGAGAACAGAACGCGTTGCAACGTTGTTTTCGGAAGCGTATATTCAAGCCATGGAATAATTGCTGAAAATTTCAGAAAAAAAAATTAAAAGTATTTCTGATACTCGCAAAGAAATTTTACTTTTGATGGTGGATTGCAGCAAATTTTTTATTTTGCAGCGATAATGCCACGTAAAAATCTGCCTAAATAATCTATTTGCAAATATATTTCAAAATGAAATGAGTTGTTTGTTATGCTACGTTCACATTTATCAAATATTTGTCCAAAAAATCAACAACAACTTTTGCTTAGGGTTAGTGTCATTTAATTTGGCTCTTATATTACGTAACAAAATCAATTATGCCACAAAATTCTCTATTTTTATATTATTTGAAACAAGTGCAAGAGTTAAAAGAAATAAAATTTTAGTTTTAGATAAGTGTGAATCCAGTATCTTCTTGGACTTGAGTCTATAATCCGATTAATTGCACTATCCTGCTTGTCCATTCGATGCAATAAACATTTTCTTTATCAGTGACTTGTGCTGCTTATCGCACCGTCAGAATGCAATTTTTGCAGATTTATGAAGACTCAAACCTTTTTGTGTTGTGTTTTCGGTTGAAAAAGTGAAATTAAGGGCTTAGTCCGTGACTGGCTCATCTCTATCAGTAATTCACATGATGTAGGGACTTTTCAGACTTTGGCGAATCAAATACATGCGTCACTAAGTGCTGTTGCATTCTAAACTGTATTATTGGAATTGTGTAGTTGTCTGCCTCTTTGGTAGATTTCTAGACTGTTGATTCTTCCTTTGTTTCCACACGGCTGATCTACGGAATCTCTTGGTACGGTATGAGATTATCTCAAACACTTAAGTGTTCAGGGAAACTTTACAAAAGAAGCTTCAATCAGTGTATACTTTTTCATTTTTTTTATAGAGCCAACACTCAGGAAATGACTTCTAAATATACAATGCATTTAGGCAGAACTAAAGGAAAGAGGGTAGAGAATAGAGAAAATAGATATTGAAAATATAGAAGGCTTTAAGGCTGCATTAGCCGACCGTAAGTGTATAAACGTAAATGTTGATGTGCTAGCTGAACGTTGCTGTTATATGGCTTTTTCGCACGGCCCTAATTTATACTTTGCTTAGTAGTCAACACGCTAACCACATCAGTGAACACCACCCTCCAGTTGAAAGTCGCAGAGTTGCCTTTAAAGTACACCCAGGATCGTTGATGAATGCTTAAGTTCTTCCGGGTTTAAGTTCATTGTCCGGTTAGAATGGAGGGCAGGTACTCAACTTAATCTTTACAAAACTGTACTCCTTGCCGTCGACGGAAGTTCCATTTAGTTAACTTCGTGTGCGTTATCCTTTGTAATAGTGGTTTTGTTTATAACTTTGTCCAATTTTCCATTTCTTACCATTTTTGTATAATTTTTCGGAGCGATTCAGCATCGGTGCGGTCTTTTTTAGTTAAAATTTTATTCTTTTTGTTTTATACAAAGAGAAGTAATATATTTCTAATTAAATAAAGGATGTTTTGGCATCAGTTTTGTATCGTTGTGTCTCATCTACAACACCATTTTTGAAACTATTTTTTAAAGTCGGTCAGATTTTTTGTAAGATTTCCCTGTGAATGACTTATACGATTGTGGAGGATAGTGAATCACGTCCTTTAATTTTGAAATATATTTGCAGCGTTTGTTTTTTCCAAGTTTTCAAGAGAAATAGATTTTATTGTCGCGTCTTTTATTCAAATCAATTTTTGGTTATTATGAAATACTCTCTGTAAAACTAAACAAATAAATTGAAAACAACAACCAAAACGTGACAAATTTGTTATTTTGAGCAGCCCGATTTGCAATAGCAGGCATTTGGAGCAACTTCATAGACCTCGAATCGTATACATATATTCAGACTTTAATTGCGGTTACAGAGTCTTAAACACTGTCAAGGATACTCCAAAAAGGATCATTCTTTGGTAATGAACAGAATTTTTGTGAGCAAGAGCTTTACAATATCTGCAAAAATCAGTTTGGCAGGATGATTTTTTGCTTATTTTTAAATGAATGAACAACTAAAAACTGAACTATTCTTTAGTTCATGATTGTTTTTTTAGTTGCCGAATTTGTGCACGTTTGACATTTCTGAGATCTATAGCACTTCTCTGGTTTATTTTTCTGTTGCACCAAAGGATTTTGCGTATTTAAAGCATCAAAACGATTGACCAATCGATGAAATTTTCTGTATATAGATTGTTAGTGATGCATGGAATTGTTGTGATGGATGGAATAAAGGGCGTCTTTTGAAGAATAAAAGAGGAATATAAATGATAAGAAATGAAACAATTCTTATCTTTGTAATAATACTAGAACAAACTACCCAAACTGCAATTAATTAATTAATAAGTGTGCCGCCGTGGCACCGGCCAGAGATCCTGGGCGTTTTCTGCGGACAAGCTAATCGCTTTGCGGGGTCGTGTTTTTTTTTTTAATTCTAATACAATAGTTATTTTTAAAGAAAGTTCGCAATATTTATAATGAGACATATTTTCGTGGTAGAATTATAATTGACTATTTTGAGATTTTGACTTACTTTTTTGTGTGATTTTTTACTTTTTCCTTTTAATTTTAAAAACACACCACTTGATGTGAATGCCTCACATTAAGAAAGGAAAAAAGAGTAACAAATAGGGGTAGCAAATCTAACATATAAGTGGTGTTGGTGGCTGTGGATTCCACTTCGACCAAAGATCCTGGGTGTTTTATGCAGACAAGATAATTTTTATAAAAAAAAAAACGACACTAAGAAATACCTGATGTAGAATACGAGGATTATTTCCCCTTTGTGCATTCCTCTTATTATTTATTGTGATTTCCCTAAAGAAAAACGTAATTATTCTAAATGTGAGAGAGAGGAAAAAAAATTCCGCCGGGAGTTATTATTCACAAATAGGCTGCCCATGTTTAGGGATGTCGCGTTTGAGAGCACGTTTTCTATTAACTTTGTTTTGCACGAAATGTTAAGATTGATGTATATTTTTAGGAGCACCAAATGAATATTTTGAAATAAGATTTGGACATTAATTAAACGCTTAATGTAACTTGTCTTTGTAAGAGAAAAGTTAAAGTTAACAAGTTTGAGGAACTCCCTCAAGATATAAAAACTTCATCACTGGAAAATCGAAAACAAAAAAATTAAATCTGATGACTGCAGAAGTATGGAATTAAAGCAATCCTGACTGAATTATATGACATGTCTGAAAAATTCGCTACATTCGTTTTTCTGCATAAAGTTATCAAAATATAATCAGATAAACAACTCGAGCAATCTGAAAAACGTTAATAAACGTCGAACTGAAACTAAAAATGGTGTATGATTTTATAGAAAGTTGTTTTTTAAATTTAGTTTCAAAACTGAGTATTTCGGAAACGTGAGACTTTGTGATCTTCGCTATATTTTCAGTACATTTACGTGAATTAGAGACTGCCAAGAAATAAGTTCGTGCGTACATGGTGCGTATGAGCATTTTTTTCCCTTTGTTGCTTGTTAACCACGGTTAGGTACAAATTCTCTCGATTTAAAAAAAATATTAAGAATCGATTTCGCTTTTTATTATTAGCGTTTACCGATATTTTCCTGAAATTGGAAGTTGAATACTGGATAGTTTAGATGCTGTTTAGTGATTTATCCTTATAATTTTGCGTTTGCTAAAACTTTTGCTTCACAAAAAGTAATAAAACTTTACAAAAACTAATTAAAGAAATTAGAATATACTGTGAAGATCAGAAAGGTGCGTCCATTATTTTCTTTTACCGATTTAAAGAGGTTTTCGATTAAACTAGACTTGGGCTTAACGACAGTATTGAATTTATTTAGATAAGCCCCGAAGCCTTTCCCGGCTTCTCAAAATCCAAACACGTTAAATATTGAAATCACCACAAGTTTTTGGAGGTTTAAAGGCTTAAAGGTCTTGGAATTATCGAAGGGACCGCAATGTTTGAAATTTTTGCACTGTAACAAAATTTTTCAAAAAATGGTCTTTGGTTTTTATGATTTATGCCGATTTTTGCTTTATTTCGTTTACGAAGTAAAACATTTCAAATCTTTGAAAAAAGTAGATGGAAAATTCCTAAAACTTGCAGTTTATAAGTTTGGATTTATTTTAATTTTATTATTTAATTTTTAAGCAGTTGTTTTAATTAAAAATTGAAGTGCAAAGAGACCACTTGATCATGGAACACAACAATCAAGAGGAACATCTCAATACTTTATGAATACAGGCACATGAATATTTCTGTAAAACCGATCAATATTTTTAATCACAAATTTCTTTTTATTGGTTCTTGATTTCAAAAGTGTACCACGAATAAACTTGGTAGAATCCTGTGACTGCAAATATTATAATAGCTTTTACCTTTTGGCATCCTTTGTGTGCAGTACTTTGAACGACAATATCCACTCATCCATTCCGTATCATTACCGTGCCACTGACATGTCCGTTTAGTATTAGTGAAAATTGCATCGATCATTGTTGCTAATTTACATCTGGCCTTCGTAAGCCAATAAACATTTAAAAACATTTTTTTAAACATGCAATAGAATACCATCATCTGTGCATCAGTTCAAAATCAAAAATATCGTTACCACAAATAAAAAATATACGGAACAGAACGGACACTGAAAAAGCATGGAAGTAACACGGAAACAGTGCCGCGGCATAAAAGGACGTGCATCAACAGCATTTAAAACTAAAGTGACGATTTCGTATTTTTCACTGATACGCTCAAATTGGCCTTTATTGGTATTTTTCTAAGAATTAAATTTTTTTATATATTTTTATAAATTTTCGGAGCTAAATATTGAAATATAGATATATATAAAGGGTGTTTTTTATAGAGTGACACAAGTTTAAATCATAATAAAACAAGGAAATATATTTTTGATATCAATGAAACGGGCTTTATTGGAAAGAAAATTTTATGAAATTAATGTTTAAATATGATTTCTGTCACGTGGCCGCCACGGCTGGCGCGTATAAGGCGCTATCTGGAACACCAATTTTTGACATCTTTTTGCTGCATTTGCAGCCGTATTTCGCCGATAACTCTTCGAATGTTGATTTCCAGGTGTTAAATTTTTTGTAGTTTATCGACATAGACAAGTGACTTAACATAACCCCAAAGAAAATAATCATTATCATCATAATCAAACACCATTTTAGTGGCTAATTAATTGGGCCATTACGTTTTTTTTTTTTTTTTTGAAAATTATTATTTATTGAATCTTCAATTATAAATTGAAACATCAAAAAGTTGTTCAAATCTTAAATCTAAAAATGTTAAATATATGTTTAGCCAATGCTAAACAAAATTTTTATTTTGAGCCGTTGATTTTTGTTGATTTACATCTCTCGTGTACGGCTGAGAAAAAGAGTATACCTCCTTCTCAACCTGGTGTGGCCTCTATAATTTAGAATATTGCGAGCAAGTGGATTTGGGTGCAACTCGAGTTTTTTTTATGTATTTTTTCGCGTGTTTTGAAATTACTGTCTTCATCAACGGAACATCAAGGTCTTTGTGAATTCGCTGATTTCGGATGTACCAGGGGCTGTTGTTTTTCTACATTCGATGCTGAGCCAGTGCCCTATAACTGGATTCCATAGGACCATATTGGTTTCAGGATCGCTTTGTATAATAGAAGCTTACATACAGTCTAGGCTTAATATAGAATTTCTTCCAATAAGCCAATTCATTTGGGCTGCTTTTAATTTCATTGGGATCAACTTTGCGTCTATGCGAGATTTCCAGGTTAAACGACGATCAAGATGAACGCCTAGATATATGACTACAGTGTGTTGGGGTATAGTCTCGGTGTTGATTTGTATAGGCGGGCATGTTTCCCTGCGTATCGTAAAAGTGACGTGTACACATTTCTGCTCATTAACTTTTATCCGTCATTGTTTTAGCCATGTTTCCAGTTTTGATATGTACCCTTGCAAATTCCGGGAAGCTTCTACAGGATTTTCATGCACGCTTAGAAAAGCTGTATCATCAGCAAATGTTGACGTGTGAATGTTTCTGCTTAACGGTAAGTCAGAGGCATATATTAAGTACGGTAAGGGACCGAAGATACTGCCTTGAGGGACTCCGGCTTCAATCGACTGCGGAGGGCTTATAAAACTGCCTTCCCTAATTACAAATTTTCTTTCTATTAAATACCTTTTTAAAAGCTTGACGATGTTTGAGGGTAGATTTTGTGTTAATTTGTAAATAAGAATTTTGTGCCATACTTTATCGAAGGCTTGTACAACATCAATGAAGAGTGCGGAGCAATATTTCTTTTTTTTTTCAAAAGTGTCTCTAACAACATTCACAAGCCTGTGATTTTGTTCAATAGTGTTATGCTGTCTGCGAAAATCGAATTGATGATCTGGAATACATACTTTACTAGTCACTATAAGTATTAGCTTGCTCTTATACAGCTTCTCAAATATTTTTGAAATGTTAGACAACAAACTAATAGGCCGATAAGATTCTACCTTTGTATGATCCTTGCCGGGCTTTGGTATCATAGTAATTAGCGAAATCTTCCATTCTGCTGGATAGTATTGCAGCCGTAAAATACCATTAAAAATGAATAGTATTATTCTTTTTGCAATATAAAGCAATTCTTGAAGCATTTTGTTGCCAATTACGGGCCATTACGTGAAATTATTTTTCCATCAAAAGTTTCTTTGAGTAAATCAATTGTAGCGCCCCGCTGCATGATGAGTTTGACGAATAGAACAATTATTTTGTATAAAAATTTTAACAATCTGCACGCGTTGCTCTGGTGTAAGTCGATTCATAATAAAATTTCAAAGCAACTTTAATCTACTCAAAGTTGTGACACTCTATAAAAAACACCCTTTATAAGCAAATGGGTTCGGTTGTTGTGGTTAAAGTCTACTGATGATTTGGAATATGCGTCAATAAAATGCATTTTATATTTGTATTTAGTTTTAGACCGGCGTGGTAACATAAATTATTTTTCACTTCCACAAATTCTTTCTTACAGATTTCAATTAAATTTTTCAATTAATTTAAGTGAAGTAGAAGTTTGCTGTAAAAACTTAATATAATCAAGACCATGTTTGTAAAATAATCAACATTTTAAGCTCAATTTTAAGGTGTCTTCAAATTGGAATGGAAACACTACATCCAGTTTATCCTAAAAATGTTGGTCTTAAATCAATTGTTTGATTTGTGGAGATGTCCTTACAAATTTTCCAGTCCATTAATTTTATATATTAATTTGTTAAATTTATTGTAGGTATATTCCTTTTATTTGTTAATAAGTTGAAGCCTTATTTGCATCATTCGTATAGAGGTAAGAGAAATTGTCACAAGATGATTAATTTGCCTGGTTAACATTTAATTGAAGGGCCCAGGCACTTTTGCATGACGTTGTCCTTAGAGGAGTGCAATTGACATAATTAAGATAATCAGATATTGGATATAGATACAACATCGAGGTACTTGCACCGTGGTGGTTGCTATTTAAGTTATTATAGTTTGATGAAATAGTTTTTAAAAATTTTCTACAGTCAGGATATTTTATTAAGATTTTTATTCTTGTCAGGATTAGGAAAACAACTTTACCACTACAATTTGCTCATTTTAAAGTCATAAGACAAGTAGAAGACAATTGGAAAATAATTTCCTGCAACCCATTTTAATCATATCCTTAACGCAAGTGAAATAAAATGATTTTTAAAATGTCAGCCTAAAAAGGCTTAAATATGGGCAAAAGTAGTTTCAATTCCGCTCTATGTTCAAAAGCTGCCGTAAAGACTAAACAACTTGAAAATATGTTTTCAAGAGTGTTGAACGCTGCTTTTTTAAAACTGTCATATAAAAAAATATGATGCAACTTCAAAGAAAGATCAAAGAATGCGTTATTTTAAAAGCAGTTTTGAAAAATTAAAAGTCTTTAGCTTATTTGCCTAATTATCTGTCGCTTGTCAGAAGTGTACAGTTTCCGAAAGTGTCCTGTCCGAGAATTAAAATATTTGTTATATGTTTTTTTGCAATTTCATCATAAATATTGTCTAAAGTAGATATTTTTTTAATTTTATTCACTCCGTTATATAATAAAAAAAGCCTCATATTTGTGATAAAATAAGAAAAGGAAAGATGGGCAAAAGGCACAAGAAATCATATAATACTTCTATATAAAATACATAATAAATAAATATAAGTATGAAACCCCAAGCCAGTGGAACAAAAACTGCAAACCGTCTTCATGGCGCCAGTGAAAATATCAAAGATTTTTTGATTGTCCAGTTCTTTTGAGACAAAACAACTACCAAACATACCATCACCATCATCTTCATCATCATCGTCAAAGCAAAAAACCAAAAATTAAAAGCATAAAAAATTACTAAAAAAAATTGTAAAAAAAAATTGAACGATTTGGCAATAAAGTGAACTTTGTTGTAGTCTTAACTTTTCTTAACTGGCTGTTTTTAGCTGGTTGTTGGTTTGTACTCAATACGTCCAATACGTGTGCTGGCGTTTTAATAACTAGTCGTCATCATCACGAGCAACAGAGGAAGAGCACAACAAGCTCAAGGTATCACATCAATTTGAAAGCCCAAAAATAACTTTGTTCTTTCTTTTTTTTTTGTTCGTTTTTGCTGTTTTTTTTATTTGTTGGTCCAAACTTTTCAGCATACAAACAAACATCCATCCAAACCCACTTTAAAAGTGTCGCCTCTACAAAACTGTTTGCCTTCTGATGCGCGTTTATGATGCATTTATGAGATAACAACATGTAAGAACACTGTGTTGTTTTCCTTTCCTCATTTCATAATTTTGTCGTACATGTGAATGTTGTTGTTGTTGCTGTTGCTGCAGCTTTATTTTTTCTTTTTTTGATTTTTCAGCGCATTCGACAAGAGTTGTCATAAAGTTAACGAAAAATAAATATTTTATACAAAAAAAAAAATCTACCAGAATGAAAGCAAAAAGAAAAAAAATCAAAATCCTAAATAAAATTGAAACGAAGTCAATTCAAACATGCAAAGAATTGCAAGCAACGAGAAGCTGAAAAAAAGGGACTAAATGAGGAGAAGTAAGAAAGCAAAAGATGTCAAAACGAATGAAAGTGGTTCAATGAATTTGATAAACATTTCCTAGATGCTCGATGACACATCAAAGTTTGCGACTGCCTCTGCGCCAGACAATATTTGCAGCATCAAACACAACGATAAAACTTTTGACTGAGAGCGGAGCAAATGTATTGGTTGAGTTCATTTAACCAGCACCAACAACAACATGCCTTCAAAAGAAATAAAACTAAAACTAAAGAAAAAATAACCAAACAAAATCGAAAAATAAAAATATCAAATAAAAACGCTGATTTGGCTGCCAAAAAATTCTACAATTTATTTTTTCGGTTTTTCGCTCACAACTTTTTGAATTATTTTTCCAGCAAAAAAAAAAAAAAAAAAAAAAAACTAAAGTTCTTGAAAATTGTTCCTTCTTTTTGTTTCATCCAAAAAGTTATGAGTTCTCCTTTTTTATTTTCGTAGATTGTGTCTGTTTAAAAGATTATCTGCCGTTTAGTTTCACGGTGATTTTGTCTCGTGGCAAATTCACGCGCAGCTGAAACAAACGCTCCATTTTAAAGTGAATTTAACCGAATTAATACTTTTTTTTATTTTATTATTTTATTTTTGTCGCTTTTCAAAGCGCCACAATTTTACGTGTCGCAGCAGTTCTAAGAAACGCTGACCCAAACCAATGACGGTCTAATTAACTAAAAACAACACCACTGATAAAATAGTAATAAATTATGTCAGGCCGTTAACAGACAAAGAAAGAAAAGTGACACAATTGTCACCCATCTATGACAAAAACAAACCGATTCCATAAAAAAATATTAAAACTAATTGTAATTAATTTCTTTCTTAATAAATAAAATTCCATATTTAGTGGATTTCCCACTCAATTTCCTCTTGGCTAACAATTATTACCTTTTTTGTTGCTAATTAAAAGTGTTTTTTTTTAAAGTTGAACTTCCGCTGAACAAAAAAAAAAGTGTAAAAAAAATACCAGCAACTACACAAAGCGAAGTAAATTCAATTAAATGGCCATTATGCTAAAGCGGCGGCTATTTTAATTGAAAATTGCAGAAAAAAATTAAAAAAAAATATGAAAAAGCAATTGCGCTTGCGCTTAGACACATTAGCGGCGTTTAGTGTTTGGTGCAAATGGCTTTGCAAAAGCGCTAAACCAAAATATTATTGATGGTATTCAGTGTTTGCTGCAAATTTCCTTAAGAAAGTTTAACTGCAAAACACTGCAGCTTTTTGATAAAATCCAGCAACAAATCACACTGAGTTGCCTTGCCGTTAGATTTCATTCAAAAGTTACAATATTTTGCATTTACACTTTCGCAAGGACATTTTCACCAAACTCTGAATACCGCCATTTAAAAAAAAATTGTATAAAATTTTATGTTCATTTTCGCAAGATAATTTGCATCAAACAACTTTGAACTTCGCCAATAAAATACTGATGGAAAAAGATGGCAACTCGTCTAAGACCGCAAGAATTATTGGCGATGAATAAAAGTTATTTCGTAACCTTAAATAAAAGCATTAAACATTTTTAACCTTTTATGCGTTCTTTGGGTCACCAATGAACCAATTTAATTTTTCTTAGATCTTCCCTGAAAATTAAATCTTATTAACCGAATTAAAAAAGAAAATAATAATGAAGTTATCAGCTTGTTTGTATATGTTTTTTCATCTTTGCTCACTCCTAACTCTGCTATTTAAAGACCAATTTTCTTTCAGAGATCTATTTCCAGATTGGTTCGTAATTTGAATTTTTCATTATGTTCGTCTTGTCGGTCTCTTTCCCTTTGCATTAATTATCTTATTCTTAAACACAGCACAAGGGAAAAATCATTTACTGTTTCTTTTTCCTCTGTATATTAAAATATAAATTTGATCCATCAAAACTCACCGAAAAAGGATAGTTGAAAAGTATAATGCTGAGGAGAGAAACAAAATTTAATGATTTTAGGTATTCATATCTTTGTATTGGCAGCATTGTTTTGTTTGACAGCTGACAGTTAGTTGAGTTTCTCACTATTTTATTGACACATAGAATACAAATATATGCTCACTTAATGATCGTGTGAAATACTTAATATCGTGCTAACACCATTAGACAATCTGCATTGAAAATATATCAAGTTACTTGTCAACGCTGCTAAATTAAAGACGATTAAATATTTGAAACAAACAATTGGCGAGTTATTTGAAAAACACATCCGTAATAACAGGATGGACTGGATGGATGGATTTTCATGTATGTTTTTAAACTCTAAAGTATATTTTATTTATTGCTATGATATTTGTATTTGTTCTTCCCATTAATTTGTTCTTAAATGTTTAACAACAACGAGTGGAAAATTGCTCCTAATGAATGTCTGTACAAAGAAGCCGCAAAACGTGAATAATTTTCATAATTTAATTAATTACGTAATTTTATTTCTATACGTACATTTTGATCACTTAATATACTAAATTTTAATTTCTTTCATAATAAAAATACTAGTTTAAATTAATAAGCCTGTTTGTTCATAGAACTCGTTATGGAATTTGATTGGAAAAGCAATTCTAATTGAGAATGTCGTTGCAAATTAAAAATATTGTACATTTCATTATTGGAGCAAGGAACAAGTTTATTCCAGCCGTTAAAACTATAAAGATAGTCTCCGATTCGTAAATGCTTAAGTTCGTTTGCTACTGAGAATTTTCCAAATTCAAGCACAAGTGGATGCTAAACGATTCGTATTGAATTCTCGTGTCGTGAAGAGAAACTAACTATTTTTTTACAAAATTATAATTTTTCTTTGGAACTTCATATGTATCTATATGAAATGAATATGAAAACGTATGTATGTACATTAGGGCAATAACCAAATTTTGCCCTTATCACCACTCGATGTGGAATGTGGTATTCTTTACGAAAAAAATTAGTGCTTCTGAAGGTACGGTCACATTGGGAAAACATTTGCTTAAAATTTTCAATATTTGAATAAAATATTTTAATTTCAATTGTTTTACGGTCACACTTAGCACTAATATTTGCTTATTTTTGTTTCATTAAACAGTTGTAAAATATTTACCCTGTGGTCACACTTGAACAAATATTTTCCTTTACAAAATATTAGATAAAACTGTCAAAAAACATAAATTTGTTTTGTAACAAACATTTCGTTCCTAATGATATTTTTGCAAATTGCACTAAAACTATTACTTTCAACCTTATTCCACACTTCGTCGTCTATTTTGATCCAACACCGATTTGTTTCATGAACGAGATTAATTCAACAGAAGTTAAGTGATGAAGCAATTTTTTTGCGATATGCGATTTTGCAATTGTAGAGAGTTTTGGCTTTTCTCGCGGCAGGCAGCAACATAATTTTACAAATGCCAAAAACTCGACAAGAGCAATAACCACGGTAATTAGCTAACTGATACTGCTTGTTTTTTTATTTTGGATTTTAAATTTCCAATGAGGTCTTGCTTTCTCTGAGAAATTTTTCAAATATTTTTAAGATCTCGTCTCGTGTTATTCTAGCATTGATTTTCATTATTAAAGTATGACCAACAAAGCTACCGAAAAAATATTAGCCGTAAAAATATTTTATTGAATCATGTTACCTGAAGATAGATATTTTTATTTGACTCTGTTTCTTCTTACAAAAACTTTGTAAGACCAGATAATTATTTTCCCAAAATAAATCAAAATTTTTACCGGTTAGTGGTCACGCTATGTTCACATTGGGGACGTTTTTGTGTGTTAGCAAATAATTTTATTTGCAATTAAACAGCTGTTTTGCTGTTTGCCTCTAATAAATGTTTTATGGTCGGACTACGATCAGGAAATATTTGTCGTTTTTCGTCAAATGTTTCCCCAATGTGACCGTATCTTGACACAAATAGTCCTTATGAATTCTCTACGAATTTTTTCTATTCAAGACATTTCTTTGTCTTGTATAAACTCAGTTTCTAAATGCTTATTTGAGTAAAAATGGGGGAATTTTATTTCTAATTTGATATATTTATTTCGTGAGTATATTGTAAGCGTGAGTTTCGTGAGCGTGATTAATTTTTCTTTACACTCCCATGATAAATCATGCACAATCCTTTCTTCCTTTATAATTCCTTTATAAGTAAGCTCACATATAAAGATCTTCTTGTCCCCTCAAAATCATGGATTATATATCGCAAGTATTACACAGTCACACAAGTAACACCGATCGCATAGACGAGGAAAATACTTTTCCATCAAACCAATAATATTTCTTGTAATTCCTGGTATTAGTTAAAAATTATTTCCTTGTAAGTTCTAATAATGTTGGCATAAATTATTTTGTTTAACTCTTTGAAAAGAGAGGGTGGAGTCACCATAGAAGTGCGAGTCGAAATTCTGCAATATGAGACTTAGTGGCGCGCGTTTTCGCATACCAACTAGGTGCGCCGGCGGGTGTTTACTTTGATTTTTATTATTTATTTTGTATACCTACTTTTTTTTCAATTTTTCTGTTAACATTAACACGTCCACATACAAAAATACATATGAACACCGTGACTGGCTGGCTATTTTTGCTAAAAGTGGCCATTTTTATGGCATCTTTAATAAAATTATGTAGGAATGGGATAGTTGAGCAGCTCAATGTTTTTAGTATTATTATTGATGGCCAAAACAATTACGCGTTATTGATTAACATAAAGAGTTATTAAAATGTGTGTGTAAATATGAATGCATGTATGTTTGTACGAGTATGTGTTTAATACGAAAGGTGTGTGTGCGTGCGTTTGTTTGGGTTAAGATACGAGAGTACTTGGGAATACGCAGTTTATTTTTAACGCCACAACTATAAAATGTTGTGTGTGAACGTGCTTAAAAGACTTAAATTAATGTTGCGTTGCCTATTGTCTTGTTGTTGTATTTAGTGCCGTCTTATACGAGTTGTACACGTACTACATACATACACACATACGCGCTCGTTGTAAGTAGCTTATGACACTTATTAAGTGCTGCGTCAAATTTGAAATTTAAACTGCCAGCTACACATGAGTTGTCATCAAAAACAAAAAGCATGAAATTTATAAAAAATATTTATTTGTCTGAGACAAATAAAAATTAATATGTATTTTGTTAATAAAAATTAAACTAAAAAAATAAGAATTATTCTAAAAACTTGGAAAATTAAGTCAAAATTTATTGAGTGGCTTGACTGGCTGGTTTCTACCAACACCAGCTGCAGCCCCTAGCCCCTTGCTCCAGTCCCAGCACGATTGTCATCATGAGTTAATATTTAGTACATTTCTTTTCATAAACCATCATACTTTTATGGCGATGTTTGTGGAGAGTTCGTGATTTGTTTTTATGATGAATTTATGTCCGTTTGCTTGCTCCAAGTGTAACTTGGCGAGTGAATACGTTCGTTCGTAAGTTAAAAAAAAAGAGTAAAAGAATGAGTGTATTGAAGTTTGTATAAAACCCAAAGTCCAGCCAGGTATTCAAGTATAATTCAAATTGTAGATTAATTTTCTTATATAAAACATCATCATCATCGTCATCATCGTTATGATCGTGGTAATTATGAAGGTGTTGGTGTTATATTTATGTTCTTCAATTATGTATTCAACATTCGATATTGAAATTTCTTGGAAATAATTGCATTTTGTTTGTTTGTTTTTAGTTGGAAATTAAACTAAATATTAATAAATTAAATTGTGTACATAAAAAAAGCAAAGACAATAAAAATTTAAAGCCCTTCTTTATTGAACGAAATTTCGAAAAATAAATATTTAACACTTTCCTTAGCATTTGAATTAAAAAAAAAACCAAACAACAACTACAACATGATCAAAACAATTACTTTTAATAATAAAATAAATACCTACCGAACTCTTTATTGTTTTTAATGTTTTTTTTAACAGAAAACACAAAACAAAAAGAGCACAGAAATAATTATTGCATTTCGAGAATTAAATGAAATTTTCGAAAATGAATACAAAACGTGCTGCACAAAAAATTAGCTTTGTTTTTTTTGTGTCTCATATTGTACACGCATACTAATGCAGCTAAGAACAATAACAACGGCAATAAAAAAAAAAGTAAAAAAAAAATAGAAAACAGAAAAAAAAGAGGAAAATGTGCATTAAGTGTGCGTGTTGAAAATTGCATCGCATTTGGCACTTTTGTGAGTGTAAACTGCATAATGATGTTCACATACGAACTCAAACACTTCAACACACTTTGTTTACGATAAAAGTAACAAGGACAGGCTAATTGATTATGAAAAAAAAAGGAACCGCGAATAAGAAATATATTGCAAATAATTCGGACAACTTTCTATTAACTTTTCCTAAAATATTTTGCCACGTACTTGTATTTTAAAAAACATTTAACAAAATAGTACCAAAAATACCAAATTCAGGGTCCAAATCGTTAAATCCGTGGACGTAGAACTGGTCACGTAATAACTGCATAATTAGATGGGAAATTACGTGACGAGTTGTACGTTCACGGATGTAATGATTTGGGCCCTGTTTCTTTTGTTGGTGTCTTAAAATATATTTTTTTCTCAAAATTGTTTGTTGTTGTATCTTAACTTAATATTAAGAAAAATAAAAATTTTTACGAATTTTTCTAAAGGTTTTCTCACGGCGAATTCATACATGGCGATTATATTTGCCCACTTCTGCATTTTATCTCCCTAAGATGTCAAATTACATTTTTCGGTACATATATTTGACATCCCAGGAAGTCATTTTTTAAGGCAAATTGGGGCGAGACCATCTTGTATGAATTCGCCTTGGATATTATGTTATGAACTATTTGCCCCAAAAATTATGTTTTCGATTCTTTTTTTCTGGTAAGTTTTTCGAAAATTCACAATCGGTTAATTTTTTGTACAAAAATTAATTCAAGGCGGATTCACTTTTCAGGTGGTATTAATTCCATAACAAACACAACATTACAACATTTGACATATCAGCCCCTATGCATGCTTGTACATATTTTGACATATTAGCCTCCATTATGCCAAGAAAAAAAATAGCTTAGCTGTTTTGACTGTTAAGTGAATTCGCCTTGAATTAAATATAAAATTTTTCTTTTTCTTCAAAAGTACCCATAATTATTACTTGGACTGTAAATATGTTGCATTATCTGCTGGTGTTTTGTTTGTTTATTTGCTACTATATTTATTAACAAATTTTATACAATAATTTTAATGGCAAATGCAGCAGTATTGTGGTTAATTTGTTCATTCAATTTGCTGTTTGATAGCTAAAGAAAAATCTAAAAGTGAGAATTGTCTTATTTCATTTCTTCCCTCTACTGCGACGCCCTTCCTTGACATATATTTTTCTGTTTCGATTTTTATATTTTTTCTTATAAATTAAATTATTTTTTTTTTGTTTTGAGTACTAGTAGCAATATATACACGCACGTATGACAACAACAACAAGGTAAAAATACCATATGAGAAGAAAAAAATTAATTAAAAGAAAACAACAACACCAAAAGCGAAATTCAAGTGAATGACTAAAACAAGTGAGTTAGTTAGTGAGTGAATGAGCGAGTGAGTGAAGGTGTTTTTGTATTGAAGTATCTTGAGAGACTCAAGACTGCTGGGTTTCGTCACGTTTTTTTTTTTGCGTGTCTTTTTGTGTGTTGACTTGTAAAGTGACATACACTTGTGCCACACATTGCTATCAACTTCTGCTACTTCTTATACTGCTTTTATTATTGTTTTTGTGTTTGATCTTATTTTTATCATTATTTGCTGGTGCTAATCGTCACTCATTCATTTACACCTTCAATGTGCTCTTTACATTTCTTGTCTGGCTGGCTGGTTGCCTCCACACTTCAGTCTTCTTTTAAACACGTAATATTACGGTTAAACTTTTAGAGTTGAAGCTAAAAGCCAGAAGCTTGGCAATTATGATGACTGTATAAGAATAGAACGAACTTGTTTGTTGGCGGTGAGCGCACTTAGACACCTCTTTAGCTACAGCTTTCTTATGGAACTTGTAAAACACTTTTACAATTCGAAAGTATTAAAATGCATGTCATATGTGTTAGATTTCTTGGTGTTTTATGATAAAACAATGGCAAATTTCTGAAAATGGTGTGAATGTGTGATAATTTCACTCAACATCTATGACATGCATGCCTGCATTCATTCATTCTTTTTCTGCTGTTAAAACAGCTTTCATTCATTCATTCATATAAAACTTTTTTTTTGGAAATTCTATTCCTTTTTTATCTGCTTTTTTTGTTTGTTTGCTCAGTAATAAATATAATATTTTTGTATGTGTATGTGTGGCAACAGCAACAACAACAACCAGCTACGTTGCTATATTACAATCAACAGCAGCAGTGGCAGTCAGTCGGCAGTAGCTGCAACAGCAGTAGGCAACGTTAGCAATTGCATACAACCAAGCAACGAACCAACAACCACTTTAAAATTTTTGTGAGTTTCAACGAGTCTTGGCTTTTGTTTTGCGTTTTCTCGTACAATTAACTTGAAAGCAAAACTTTTAACAAAGTGCGAATTATTATTATTGTTGTTTTTGTTTTCTATATACCATACATACATACATACGTATATTTGTGAAATTGCTCACTCTACTTGAATTAAACACTTTAGAAGCCACAGCTTTAGATATTTGCTTCTGTACTTTACTCCGCACCAGGCATTGAAATTTACACCTAAAAAAGCTTTTTTTCCACACAATTCTGAAACATTGACTTTGAGTAACTATTTTAAGGGTGTGAGAGTAAAAGAGAGTTAGTTGCTGGCATAAGTTTGCTTTACTGAACAGTGGCATATTTGAAAAAAAAAACAACTTCTTAACTTTGCATAATTTGGAAAAACTTTAGAGGTTATTGATGGAAGCAGCATAGCAGTGGCTCAAAAATGAAAATATACAACAACATTCGCATCATTAGGGTTCGTATTACACCTTTCCAGTGTATAAATATTTGGCAACCATTTATTTAAATCATTAAAAAATATGTATTAGTTTTTGTAAGTCACATATTTCATAATTTTTATGAGAAAATTAATCAACATCTTTGTTGGCGAAATTCTCAGCAACCATGAACAATTCTCATTTGGTTCATTAAAGGTTAATATTGCAGCAACTTTGCTCTCTCTCTGGGAATTTCCTAACATTATTCGATCAAATAATTTTGATCAAAGAATACTTAAAGTTATGGTAGCTTTTTATCAATCAACTGAACTGTAAAGGATAATAGGTCATTGAAGGTCCTTTGGTTCTCTTAGTTCACTTTTTTTAAAATCAGTTTCACTTTTATTCAAGTTTATTTTTTCTTGTTCTTCTTCTTGGCTGTCTGTCTGTTTGCTTATAAAACAACTCGATTACATGCTTTAATCATGTTGTATAGTGTTCTTTTGTGTGGTTGTTTCTTTTAAAAACATTGCAATTATTAATGAGATGATGACGATGATGATGATGATGATGATGAGGATCGTCTTAAAGTGATGAATTGTTAACTCTTTTAGTGGCAGCAGTAGAAGCAGCAACAACAACATCACCATCAGCAGAAGAAGAAAAGGCAAATAAAAGGTCTCGTCGTGCAACTTAACTGCTACTTAGTGAGCCGGAGCTCCACAGCTCCTTATTGTATATTTTACTAATTATGTATTGGTTTAAGAAACGATCACAACGAGCTGCATACTGGCATTTCTTTTTACGTGCCAACTACGCCTACTTTGTCTTCTCTTAACAGCCTGTGGCATATGTTGTTGCCCTTGCTGAAACGTTGCACTACCTTGAGAATTTGTTTTTTTTTTGCGTTTTCTTTATTCTTCTGTTTTGGTTTTGTGGTGCAAGATAGATGAACATACATACACACACTCAAACTAAGCTATAAAAAAAAATTAACTCAACTAAATCAACTGCCAAAGGCTCCTCATAATTTTTGTGTTGGTTTTGTTAAACATTTTTTTTTATTATTTTACAAGCCGGTATAAACACGAGATTCTCTTTGCAAACTCTCAAAACATTGTCTTTTGGCCGTGTAGTGTGTTGTCTTAAAACTGGTTTTTGTGTACAAAAACAAAACCTTTTTTATTGTCTTTGTAGTTGATTTTATTGTTTTATTTGTTTGAGCTGCTCTTAAATGCTCTTAAATACGCGTATCAGATGTTGTTCAAAACAAACAAAACAAAAGAAAAAGATTAGCTAATCAAGTTAAGTTTTCTGAAAGCTAAAATCCCCACTCACACGAAATGAATTTCTTTGTTTTCAATTTCTTGCAATCTTTAGTTTAAAGATATTTTTTTTCTTTTTAGTTTGAAATTTAAATGATTTGTTGTACACACGAGCATGTGTGTGTCAAGACAATAGCCTTTAAAACATTTTACCTTTTTATAGAATTAACTGAAATACAAATCAATTTTTATTAGCTTTACTAGTGTCTTCTTTTATTTGATAAAATTTGTAAAGAAAATATCAGTTTTCGTTAATTTCATTTACTTCTCTTTGATGTGTGTCACGCAAAGCTATTTTATTTTTGTCAACTTAAGTAGTTGTGACGTCAATAGCTAATAATTTTAGTTGAAAATATATAAAAAAAATTTTTAGCAAAATAACAATAATTTTAACATTATTTTTTGTTAATTTATTTAATAAACAAACAGATGGCGTATTTGATGGACCAAGTCTATCAGTACAAGTACGTTCATAACCACAACAAGTCTGTATATAATTTCCAATATATTCTCAAATATGCGCACATGCATGTTTTATGACATTCAAAGTTAATTCATAAACTACCTTGAGTGCAACTGACGTTCGTTCTTACACGCAAACACGATAAGACTCGCAAGACAATTGCACTACAAATATGCTGCTGCTCTTACTGTTATTGCTGCATTACAAAGTATAATGAGTTTGAGTTGAAGTTTGCAACAAAGAGGGGGACATACATGTGCTGTTTAGATAGTCTGTTGTATTGTAATAAATTTCATTGAAAATTACCGAAAAAGAAAGTAAAGCTTGGTGTGGTCACCATCCTGTAAACATTTCTTCAACTATTCGTTTCCTAAAACTATTACGTCCTTATTGATAAACAATTGAAAAATTTAAAGTATACAATCAAACCGTGGCTTTTACACAAAAATCGTACATTAACGCCACAATAACTTAAATAATTGTTTATGAATAGGGGTCTTAGTCTATAGTGAGCAATTCATTGATGTTTTTATTTTTTAAATAATGTGACATGTCCTCAGAGTTACGTACCGGGTAATTCGGTTTTATCGCCCTCCTTCGTCGGTTAGCAGAAACATCGGCGAAGTAAAACAATTAATAAAATGCCTGCTAATACAGCTTAACAAAGTTAATGCGTCTACTTAACACCGGAGGCGCCTCAACACGCCTTTAAAATTAACATAACGCGCAAAGCAGAGTTTTGAAAGAGTTAAGCCTTCTAAATTGTTAACATCTATCTTCTCTAGGTGTCAACCCCTGAGTGCTGGTCCTAATTAAAAAAAAAATAACTATACTTTCTCGACTACTTTCCTTTAACCCATTCTTATGAAAGTTTGTATCTGTTTGTATATTGTATTACTGTGTTAATACAAGTTAGGTATACATACTGACACTGCCACGCCCACAGAAATCAAATATTAATTTTTAAATACCTCTACAAATTTAAAAGGAAGATGTGGTGGAAATAATTCTAGAAATGAGGGCAGTATTCCGCCCACTCACAGAAAATAATCTTATTCGACTGCTTTTATTTAAACGTTTCTTAGGTCTATTACTAAAAACTTAATTTTTAACGTTTTTTAAAATTAATTTGTGCTTTTCAATCAAACTCCTGACCGAACAAACGCACAAAACATCCAATCTTTGATTTCCCATTTAAAATCTCCCCACCATTTGTATGAAAAATTAAAATAAATTTTGAAAAATTTGCTGTTTTGCGTTCTGTTTTGTATAAATTTGGTGTTTGTGAAGTATTTTAGAGAAAAGATCGTTTGGTCACGAATGCTCAATATGATCTCAAAATTTCACGAGTGTTTACAATTGATAATTACTTTTCATGGGCGTGGTAACGCCCAGTTGTTGCAAAAAATTAAATGCTGTCTTTGGTTGATTGCTTGTGGAAGTCGAAATAATTTTAAAAGTTAAAGTTGAAGAAGTTTATTTATAAAGATGATCCTCACCAGAACTGGGGAGAATACAGATTATAGATGGTGAAAATCTAAAAGAAGTCTTAATTATTTTATAACTCTGCTTTTGAGCGTTTTGTTAATTTGTGGGCGTAGTAATGACTATTATTCTAGTCATAATATTATACGCAACTGCTAACAATGATGGATAGATTGTCAGACATTCAGATGGACGGACGGACGGACAGGCATTCATCGAGTCCAAGTGAAAATTTAAACAAAACGATATTTGTATAAATATTTCACTTTCATTTAATTTTTCTGAATAGTTTTGCTTTGAGAAAATACTCACGAGTGTAGCAAATGATTCTTGGTTCAATATTTTGTTTTTGTTTTTATAAATTTCGCAAGACACTTGTTTTGGCATATGGTGGTTGTGCCAGACATTAGATGCAATTTTAATGCCATATTTAAAGTTGAACTGCGTGCCAAAAGTTGCATAAAGTCTTTTGGCTTATCTTGTTCAGTAAATAATTCATAAATATTTTCATGAGTTTATTTTCTTGCAATAACCAATATTTTTCGTTGTTGCTGTTAGTTTTTTTTTTTTTGCTTTGTGACAGCATGAGGCAGATTTATCGGCAGGTTGTGGTACAAGATTATATCGAGACTTGGTGAGAGAACATGCCGTTAAAGGCGTTCGCATAAACATTAATGTGTGTGGGCTATTTTAGCTGCGTAGTTGAGTTCTTTTTTTGTTGGGATTTTCATCTTTTTTTTTTTTTCAAGCACATTATTAAATTCCACTTACTGTCTTCGACGACGATGCGTCGTCCAATATGTTTGATTCATTTTCAACTACAAATTCAAAACAAACGACACTTGAATTGGTTACTCTACGAAATTGTTGTGAGATTTGTCGAGAGGATATAATCATGTGGTTTTGCTTTGTTTTTTTTCTTCTTCTTTTTGTTAAGGATTTATGATTTAACATGCTATTAAGATGGCAGATATCGTTGGTCAGCATTTTTTGAAAAATTATGTATATTTTATACATTTTTAGTTAAAATAATATCACACTCTTGTTATTTGGAATAAACTTTTTTGTCTTCTTATGCAGTCAGTTAGTAGTGTAAATATACACAGTTCGATACTCATGTAATGGCCATAAAATACATGAAAGATTTTACAGAAATTCAAAGAACTTGTATCTCTTTCCTTTGCTTCATTTTGCAAACACTTGACAGAGACATTACTGAAAGTTGTATCTACTTTTGGACAATACGTATGTATATATGTATGTATGTGTGTGTATCGACATACATCCCTAAAGAAAGTTGGTAAAGTCCAAAAATAGCTAACTTTTGAATTAGATGGCCAGTAAGTGGACATGCGCAGTTAAAGCAAAAACACTCACAGAATCCCTAAAGTTTTACGAGTACATAAGTACACATATAAATATACACAAATGATGTTTGTATGTATTTAAGCTATCAGGATATCTATGTGCATTATGTAAAGACACTTTTAGGAATACGAAATACAAGATAAGTTTACATATTTTTTGTGAGTTTGTTTTAAAAAAAAAAAAAAATAAATGGCAACTTGTTAATAGTTTCCTTAAAATATCATTCATTCTCTGAGACCATTTTTTCAACTGACTGCCTGCCTGCCTCTTGTTCGTTTTGCTTTAGTTAAATTAAATCAAATAACTTTCTTAAAACTTTTAGCATTAAGCACTTAATCACAAACTTTTCATAATTTGACAATTTGTTAGGATCAAGTTGATTAGGGGGCATTAAACGGTTTTTGTAAATGTATATCTTTTTTTTTTTTTAACAGTTTAAATTACTTGATATTGTGTTGTTGTTAAGTTTTTGTCAGTTTCAGGAATTTCTATAAAGTTTAAGTTTTAAGCGATAAAACAAAAAAACTGAATTTAGTTTTCAGTGAAAGAAAAAAATTCAAACAATTTAGAAAGTTAGACAAAACTGTCTTAATAGTTTCATGAAAAATTCGATATATTTTTCATTTAAAAAAATATCGAGTTGAAAATTGCGTTAGGGTTTGTAGGAGGCAACACATTTTAACAGACTGAGAAAAGGGTTGTGATTTTCTCGTTTTTGTCTGCTGGCTTTAACTGAACCTCTGGTCTTATTATTTTTTTTTTTATTAGAATAGAATCAGAACGTTTCATTACCAGCCCAACGAAGTGTTGTAAATCGATTTTTTTAGCATCTTCAACAGGTTTTTGGCATTTTAGACTTTTGCGAATTGAAATAAATTTGAAAGTGTTTTGTTTGAAATGCTTAAAGAATCGAATTAATCAATAGCAGGAAAAAACAAGTGTTTATTTTCTTCTTGTCTACTTTAAACTTATCTATAGAAACATTAATAAAAGTGACATTTCGAACATGTTCACATGCCACACCATAGAAACAGAAGTCATTGGTCATAAATTTTGAAATTACACCATTACAGCATCGTTACAATACATGTATGTATTCTTATCTGAAAACAAAATTTCTTTTGTGACAACAACAATAGTGACAGCTGTTATGCTGATTTATGGCCGGCT
This sequence comes from Lypha dubia, assembly GCA_947311025.1. Lineage (NCBI taxonomy): Eukaryota > Metazoa > Arthropoda > Insecta > Diptera > Tachinidae > Lypha > Lypha dubia. The sequence goes on along the minus strand of OX371262.1, from coordinate 1,404,919 downwards.
ATGCAACAGAGGGGTGCATTTACAAGTCAGTGACAATTATCGAAATGTAATTTTTTGAACCAAAAGAAAACTAACAAACACATCTCTAAAACTACCCATATTGACATTAAAACGCCAACAAAAATGATTCATTTGACAAAGATCAGCAGCAGCAGCATCAAGTTGTTGTTGTTGTTGTTTGCTTGTTTTAAGTTCCTTATTAATTGTTGTGTTTGTTGCTGTTTTATTATTAGTGTTTTAAATGTTGAATGAATGTGAATTAAGTTCAAGTTTGATTGTGTATCTCTACTGTTTTATGGATGTTTTCTTGGTTTTAATTATTTGCTGATAACGTAGTTAAAAGACTGACAGCAGCAACATCAGCATCGGCAGCAACCGCAACGTAGAAACAACAAAAACAGCACACATTTTGATGTAAGATAAACGCCTAGTTAAGATAACAAGACGTTTTTCTTATATTTTAACCTAGACATGAAAGTCAAAACGCTCATAAAAAAGATAATTTCGTATATGATGGCCAACTAATAAACAACCAGCCAAAGTATTTTCTTTTTGAGGATTCTGTATTTGTTTCTTAACTTAAAAAAAAATTCATTTTTGTGGGAGTTTCCAGCTGTCAGTCAGACGCTGTGGCATCTTTAATAACAATAAATGAGGAAAATATAAAAAGAAAAAAAAAAAAAAAAACTCTTAACTCCTCTGCTCTGTGTGAGTAGAAGAGTGAGTTTTGTGAAATAAAATTAATACTTCACTTTAAGTATCATGTATGTTTGTTTGTTTGTTGGTTTTTGTATCTTTTGTGGCGCTTAATCATTTATTTTCACAATCACTTCCATCATTTTGTTGAAAATAATTTCATTATTTATGAGTTTTTATTAATGGTCTCTATATCTCTCTGTCTCTGTTATTTGGTGCTGCTGCCCACCTGAATCAGAAGGTTTGTTCTCTAGTTTGTGGGCTTATTTATTTGTTTAAATGTCAGTTTTTTTTTTTCTTCTTGTTTTTTTTTTGGTTTCTGATCCCAAGTAATTTGTGAGTTATTTATAGCAGTTTTATCGCTCTATACCAACCCCTAAATTACCTTTCTTCATTTGATAATTAGCGGGGATATTCAGCAACAAAAAAAAAAAAAAACACAGAACAACAACAAGAGCAACAATAAAAAAATGGACATATACTCTTACATGCATGCATGTGCTCGCTTTTGATAGCAGCTGCTCAAGCTCCAAAAATACCAATTCGTACAATTATTATCTTGATACCTGTTCGTTCCTATTAAAATATATAAAACTGCTATTTTATCAATTGTCTCCCATCTTTTTATCGTCATCATTGTTTCGATTAAAATATCAATTTACATTTCAATTTCAATCGAGAAGACAGATATCCAAAGCCATTTTATTATTTGTCAAATAAATTCAGCAACAATTTGCATTTCATTTTAAATTCATTCGATTTTTATTGAAATGTGTGTTCAGCACAAAAAAAAAAAAGCAATTGCACAAATGCTTAGTACTTGAATGCCTGCAATTATTTCCGGATATTCAAATTTAATAAATTTAAATGGCATTTAATGGTAACAAACAACCCCTTTTGCAGATGATGTTGCTGATGACCTCATTGCCAGGTTTTTCTTTATCAGTTTCGCTGGCATCAACTTTTGGGGTTGCATTTAGTTTGATTTCTTTTGTTTACCCTGTTTCTTGTCTTACATTTTTGTCAATTTATCTTGGAAGATCGTGTTGACAAAGTCTTTAAAGATTAATGCAAACAATTGTTTCATCAACAACTTTTTAATGTTGCAGGTGTCCATTTAAAATCGAACTGAAATAAATAAATAAATTTAGTAACTTGGTTAGACAGACATCTCTAAAAAGGGAAATGATCGATTGATAAATATGTAATGAGATGATGAAATGACAGGGTTTGCTAATGGCTAAAAAAATGTGATATTCAGGCCTGTCACATACTGCGATATTTTTTATGCATTTCGAAAGTATTATTTCCATTTTTCAGAATGATAACAAAAATTGGTTTAATTTGCAAAAATAATTTCAGGGAAAAATTTTGACCTAAACCCGAAATTTCCCATTAATGTGTTTTTCTACATGAACTAGACCCCGTCTTTAGAAATTTTACACGTTTTACTAGAATTTTTTATTTCCTCTTCACATGATTTGCTTTTATTAAAAAAAACCAAAAACTTTGTGGCATGGCGTGACAGTTCTTTCTTCAAGGTCTGCATTTATAAATTGGTTCTAGTGGTAGGTGGTCCTTTACTGTAATAACTTAACTAAAATGCAATAATAAGCTGCACACAAAATCCAGCAAAATATGAAATCAAGAAATGTTTAATCACTTTAACAAGCGTCTGGAAATGACTTCCAGATTTAATAATGTCTGCTTGGAATATTATAACTATTAAATGATAATCTGTACAACAGGACGCTGGAAAAACGTGACATAAATTACAAACAAAATAAAAACAAACATTTTGATAAGAAAATATATTAAATAAAAATTATGACTACTTTTGAATGCCAAACGAGCAAAAGTAGCAGAAATAACAGAAGCAGCAACTAAAAACAAAAAAATAATAAAAAAAAAAAATGAATTGACCACTACCCCAAACATTTGTGATGTTTGCAGAAGAAAAAAGGAAGGCGGAATGCAATATGACAGTTTTTCGTTTCTTCTTTAGAACAAACTAAATTTCTCATTTCAACAAGTTATTGACTAATCAAAACAGGCTGACGTTAAAATTTTGTTGCAAGATGTTGTCTTCAATGCCAAAGGAATGGGATGTATGTATAACCAACCAAAAGGTATTAAGGAAAAAAACAATAAAAAAAGAAAAAATAAAACAGAAACGGTAACAATTTTGAAACGCTTGTCTTAGAAATGCCAACAATTGACCCATGATGTCATATTTGGCCTTTTAATTCCCAAAATGTAAGCTTTTTGATACCAGAAAAAAAGTGCAGAACAAAAAAAAAGTGCAAAAATAAAAACCGAATTATCAACATCTTTTTCTTAAATTGTCTTGTACAAATGAACAATAAAAGTTTTAAAAACTTAAGAAAAAAAAAATTGCCAAGTCCTTTAGCAAACTGAACTGAATTTAAAGAAATAACAACAAAACAAAAAAATAACAAGAACAAAAGTGTGCAAAATATCCAAACAAGCTTATCAACACGACGGTAACAAGCCATCATCATTCCTAAATATCTTTGAGAGCAGCAGCACATGTGTACTTTAGCATACAAATCGACAGACGGACGTAAGGACGGACAGACAGACAGACAGATGGACGGACAGAGAGTTATACAACAAACTAACCGAAAAAAAAAAAAAAAAACATCTTCAATTTGAACCAGCAACTAAGTATTCATGTTGTATGTTGTACAAACGTCTTTTCGGATGTGGGTAAAAGAATTATGTATATTATTGGATGGGTGCAACAGTGTTTTCCTCTTCAAAACTGAGCATTGTCTTTAATTTAATAGATTTAAAATGAAAATAAGGCTCCTCCGAATCAGAGCAACTGAAGGGCCGAATTTCATCTTTCAGAGCGGAAGTTGTTTGTGGATTGTTCATGTAGGCCGGTATTTCAAATGGCCCCATTGAAAATAATACAGCGGCGTTAAATTGCAAGAACGTGGCGGCCAATTGACATCGTTAAATCAAGAACTACGCGACCGGGAAATTTCTCAGGCAATAAATGAATTGTTTTTCACAATTAAATTTTGATTGTTCATAATTGTAGACTAACACGGTTAAAATTTCCCAACCTCTTACTAAATAAATGGCAAAGGATGACAGCTCCATTCTTGACATTTCATCATTTGACAACCAATTTACTTTCTAACCTCAAATTTTCCCAACCTTTATTTTACCCTCCCAACAATACACGTTGATCGGCTGTAAAGAAGATTCAAATCTAAAGAAAGTCAAAGAAATTTGTCCTGCTTATTTCTGGGTGAAACAATCTGCATCTCAAGCCACAAAAAATAATTGGAAAAAAAATGCAGAATTTAATTTCATTTCCGGCAAATATCGAACTAAAAATTTTAATCTGATATAAAATGTGGTACACGTTGGGTGGTGTTGCAAAATCTATAATCAAAATTTCCACTTGATATTAAAAATATTCAAAATTAGCTTATTTTATATAGAACTCTTATTTTGTATTCCTGAAACTTTAATGCTGCAACTATTAACTTTACTTTGTATAACTCTATATTTTTTTGAATCATAACTAAATTAATAGACAACGACTTAATTAAATTTTCAATCAGCTGTTTACTTAGTTGCTTTGGATACGTTGTTACTTGTATTATTGCAACAAAATTGGTTGTAAATCACACGACAAAAATTATTGATTTGTAAGTTGTAACAACTCAAAATAGTGGGATCATAATAGGATCAATAATTAAATTCTACATATGTTTTTGGATCAGGCCAAGAATAGTAAAGATATGATGAATTTCCAAAATATGATTTTGTTCGATTATGCAAAGAATACGTATATTAAAGCGTATTAAACTTTAAGGAACGTACAACAAATAACAAAATTGCCGTAAAGAAAGTCAAGGGTTCCAAACCAAATTCTTTAATATATTTTTTTTTACCAAAAATATATCTCTCCTACAACTAAAGATCCTGGAAAGATAACTACAGTGATCATAAGGAAATTTAAACTTTTCAGCCCATCCAATAGATATGTGATCGTGTTGTTTTCTTATGTTTTTGTTGCTGTTCAATTTCTCAACTTGCTTGTTTTCTTAGGTGCATTACAAAGACTAAACAAAAACACACACAGAGAAATAATCACAAGGAATCGACTTAAGGGAATTTCATAAAACAAACGAAAAATAATAATCTGTATCTCATTTATTGCAACTTTTGTTTGTTGTTTTTTTTTTCATTGTCCCCCTACACTTTGTTGTATGTATATGGATGGTTTGTAGATAGCAAAGATAATGCAGTCGCAGCAACAGAAACGAGCAAAAATTAGTATAAAGCAATGTTATCAATTGCTGCATGCATCAAAGGGGGCATGGAGGCGCAAACGGGCACACACATACACACTGATCTTAGATTGATGTGTGAGCGCGAAACCAAACTTAACTAAAACACGTAGTATGTATGTATGCGGATGTGTGTTTTTGTGCGTTTAACAAGGTGAAGCAGCAACGAATTTGGCTGTTTTAGCAACAAAATCCAATACAATTTTTTTTTTGGGTTATTGCAACAAAATAAAAAGCAAACAAACGAACAAGAAAATGTTTTGGGAAAAGAAAAGCAATGAATTGGAGAGATGTGAAGAAAGGAGCAGCAGCAACAACAACCATATTAACTAAATTTAAAAAAAAAAAGCGTGTGGTGGGTCGTTTTGTGTGTGTGTTCCTTTTCCCCCTTCCCCCTTTTAAGAACCAACCAACGATGGCAGGAAGAGTTTGGTGTGAGTTTTGCCAACTGGCGCCAACTTTTCAATAATGGTTAACGAGTTATTGAAAATAAGCCATAGGCAAACTGAAACAGCAACAACAACAACAACAACAACAACTACAACAAATGTTAAGTAAAATAAAAATCAACAAAAATTTGTTAAGTGAACGTTTCTTCGTTTCAAGCCGAATTGGCCAAAACGAATGAACAGACTGACTAACAAACAGACAGACGGCTGTTTGGATGGACAGACGAACGTACAGAGCGTAAGCATGTTTAGATTTAAAGTAGTAAATGCGTTGAACGCAACAGCTTTCCATTCACTCGTTAATTGTTGTAAATCCAGGCAACAACAAAAAATAAAATGAAAAAAAAAATAAACAAACTTTATGCCGAAAAACAACCAACAACAACATAAACTGAATGGAAGGAAGGAAAACTTGTAGGGAAGGAACAATATATACTACGGCGCTCACAACTCTTCTTCCTTAAGGCTGGTGATCGAACTTAAGTACGACTACGACTGCGACTACAAAAACAGAAACATTAACATTTTTGATAGAATCATAAGAAGACGAATAATGAAGGCAAAAATCGCAAGGAGCAAAAAAATAAAAAAAAAAAACGAGAAAAAAAAATTGGACAGTTTTAGTGGGCATGTTTTGTTGGTTTTTCGTTGACGTCTGTCGCGTCGAGTCCAGCCGTTTGGATTGTCTCTCTGTCTGCCTGTTTGTTTGTTTTTCGTTTGGTAGGTATTTAGTTTAGTTAACAAAATACTGTGTGTTGCCGTTAATAATATGGGTGATGAGAGGACGTTGTCCAAGACGGCGACGATGTTGATGATGATCTGTGTGCTCATGAACGAGACATTCGTTAAATTTGATTCATGAGTCTCAAAAATACAAAATAAATAAAGTTAAAACAATGAGGGCTGATTTTTCTACTCCTGCTGCTGCTGTTGTTGTTGCTATTGTTGTTGCTATTAAGCTGTGCTAACGAAATTACCTCGACTAAAAAGATTGAGTGATTGCTGCTCAAAGTTATAATTTTCATATTTGCAAGATACTTTAGCTGTGCAGTATATCACAGCGAAAAGACTAAAGCAAAAATAAAAATAAAAAATAAACAAGTCCGAATAATAAAAAAAAGTTGTTGAACTAAATGTAGCAATATTGCTGCTTGGTGGCTAGTTGATGATGAGTGAGTGTTGTTGAGTCCAACAAAATCCGTGAGTTGGCCATTTACTACTTTTGTTTGTTTGTATGTTTGTTTAATGTATATGAATGTGTGTGTATATGCCCTGGGCATACTGCTGTAGCTTTTCAACACGTTCTGTGATCAAATAAAAATGTTTGTTTTAACTTAACTAACTGTGGTTGCTGCCACAACAATTTCACACAAATTGGACAAATGAAGCCACAGCATTAGTTGGTAATAATGGGTGGTTTTAAAGCCATATACTTAATACTCTTTCCTACCTTGGCTCTTCGGTGGCGGCGGTGCGGACGGCGGCTACATCGTGTTGGTGGTAGTAGAGTGTACTGTTGTTGTAGCTGGTTTCTAGTGTAAAGCAGTTGTAGTGCTATTGTTGTTGTTGTTATGGTGTTGATGCAGCAATTCCCCAACGTAAATGTTTGGCGAAAACAATATCAATTTACTGCCTACCTTGACTTGGCTACTATGCTGCAATAGCATCTCCGTTAAAGAAAATATATACCAACATAAAAATTTTAATTTTTCGTGCACTCTGGTTGGCGCCACCTTACAAAACTTCCATACAAACTGACCGCACGAACCTGATTATGATAAAGTTTGATAATGATAATGTTCATCGCTTGTTGTATTTGTTGTTGCTTGTTTTTAGTACGTTTCACAATCACCAGGCCACCATTATCGCTTTCCTGTTCAGTTAGTTTAGTCATATGTTTAATGTTAATTTAACAATTACTTTTTACTTTATTACTTTAAATTTTGAAAAAAACTTTTTATGATTTTATATTAAAAATAAAATTTTTTTTTCTAAATCATTGTTTTTTTTTCTTTTCCAGACAAATGTTTCCCCAAATGAAATTTCGAGTTTCGGGTCTCGATGCCAAGGCGAAATATATACTTCTTTTGGATATTGTGGCTGCCGACGATTATCGGTATAAGTTTCACAATAGGTAAGTAATGCAAAAGCAATAATTAATTATAATATAATTTAAGGCAGTATTAGTTGGCAACAAAAGTTCAAAGATTTACAAAATGTCAAAAAGAGCAACTACATACAGACGTATGAGTTTATTTATTACGAATAATTTAAATTAATTTTTACAAATTGTCTTTAAAAATACGAAGAGGTTAATAATATTTTGGTATTTGCTGGCAGATTTATTCAGCAAATTTCTTTAAAAAATATATGTATATCACCGATAGCAAAAGCGCCATCTCTCGTCTTTCAAGCGGAATGTAATTTCTAAACAATCTCAAGATTTTATTGAAAATGAATTTGAAGAAGTGACAAAATAGTTGACGTGTCATCTAAAACATGGTTAGAGTTACTAAACTCTGGAGAGGAAGTTTAGCAGCTTTCGAAAACTGTCTCTCTTTGGCGCTCTCAGAATTAATTCGACTTCATTTAAATTTATATCCTCCAAGCTGCTGTTAAATTATGGAAGTTTTAATAGAATATAAGGGGAAATTTCGATCGATATCGAATGGCATAAGTTATTCCGTTATTAATGACTTTGCAACAATTAAATATAAAGGGTGTCTCAGTAAGAATGAACTTTTTGATTTAAAATTAAAAGGATTTGTGAATAAAATATCCGCTAAATGAACACCACGGCTCTTTTTCCAGAAATGTGCCCGTATCTTAACGATAAAATGTTAGATATCGCATTTGAGCTCAGGAATTGTTTCTGGCTTATTTGCATAGACCGACCGTGTCTTACTGTCCATTAACGACCCAGTTTCTTAAAATATTTCAACGGCTCTGTGAAATTTTTCGAAGTTTGCGAGCGTTCTCAGCATAACTTTCCAAAGTTGTTGTAATAAGTTTTCACAATTATAACGCGTTGTTCTTACGTAAAGCAGTCCATTTCTAATAATCGGAGTAAACATATCGTTAGCTGAAATCCAAGACCACGTAACTAACATATTTATTATGTTTAAGTAGAAACAAAATATGTTATATGTTACGTACATTCGGTTTTCGCTTAAATTTAAAAAATGCATTTTTACTAAGACACCCTTTATATCATAAAACTTTGAAAAATAATTAATAAGTAAGAAGTTGTGTTATACAAATTTGGGAATATATCGGTGGTAAAGTAAAAAACGAAACATTTCTTCAAAGCAAAAATTAACAAAAATATACATTTGTTTTTTTTTTATTGATTTTCCAAAACAAGATTTCCAACAAAATTTTTATTTGCATTTAAAAGTTCCGTTTGGAAAAGCGCAAGTTAGAACCACAGAATAAATATCTAAACTAAGTAGTGCTTGTTACTTCAGTTGATCTTGAAAGAGTGATATTTCAGATACGTGAAAACAGTCTTACAAAATAATGCAGCTTGTGACCCACCGGTGGTACACATGGCCTCACGGAAAAAATTCCTATGACACACTGGTGGCTCACATGGTAGCGAACGTGTTAAAAAATTTTGGTAATACTAAACGAAAATGACATCTCTGCCGTTCTTTTTTTGTCTTCAGATACTCGTATTAGATGTCAGTTAATAAAATTTCTGTCTTTAGTTAAAAATATTGAGCTTTTTACGGTTTTAGCTTTTTTCTATATCGTTTTTTAACATTTCAACTTTTTTTACTATTTAAAAATAATTATATTTGGATTCAACTTGAATTGATTTAATCTTAAATGACATTTTTCTTATTATTAAAAAAAAATCGCATCTCTTTGCTTTTCTCTTACAGCCGCTGGATGATTGCCGGTAAGGCAGATCCAGAAATGCCCAAAAGAATGTATATACACCCAGATTCTCCCACAACCGGAGAACAATGGATGCAAAAGGTTGTTTCATTCCATAAACTTAAGCTGACCAATAACATTAGTGATAAACATGGATTTGTAAGTACTGTACGTTTTCTTTGTTTACCAAAAAACACCACAATAAGTTAAACTCGGGTTAAACTCTCGATATTTATTTTTAACATTAAGTATATAAACTTTAAAAATTCTTTAATAATTTTTATTAAAAAATTTGCTTACTTAACAACACATTGTCACATACAAAAACAATAGAAATATTTTTCACTGAAACTTAAATAGTTTTTGATGGAAAAGATTTTTTACAGCAAAAAACAAAATAGTTTAGTGTCATTTTAAAGATACCAGCAATTTTTTTGATTTGAGTGTTTAGAATAAATAACACATTTTCAAATCTCTGAGGCAGGCAAAAGATTTTTATTTTTCAACTTGAATAATATAAAAATTTCGGCCAGCCACTGCATGTGATGTATGTTTTTTTTTTTCTAAATTCCAACAAATTGGTGATAAAATGGTAGAATTAATATCGATCTTTCTAGGGTTGTCAGACCAGCGTGCCAGCCAACCAACGAACCAACCAACCAAACAGCCAGCCAACCTTTATCAAAGCTCCAACTACGAGTTGATATTTTACATGGCGGCAGCATCATTTCATGTTTTATTCAATCAGTCGTTTGGATAAAAAAGAAATTATTGTTTGAATTAGCCGCAGACGCCGGTAGATCATGGTGGCTGGCTATTTAAAGATTTGCGCGAATCCATTGCTAAACAAATGAATAAATAAATAAACGAATGAATGTGTGTGTGTGTGTGTGTGCGTTTGTAATGTTTATACGCTTACGATATGCAAAACTACTTCATAACATTCAACTCACAAAGTTACTAACTACTTGCTTTTGGTGCTGTTGCAGAGCCTACTGCTTGCCAGCCTGTTCTGCCCTGCCCTGCCCGTCTGATTGTTTGCTTTGCTATCTGTGCTGGTGTCAGATGATGGTCTTCATTAAATTTATTTTCTTTATGGACAAGATGTAGAAAAAACCTTCTTCTTAGTTTAATTTTTTTTTTCTTTTTCATTTGCATCAAGACTAAAAAAGTACAATTTGCTTATATGACTACTGAAGTCCTCCAAGAGTTGCTTTTTGTATCTGGATAATTTCGTGTGTATTTGAATTCGTTTTTCGCATTTTGGCCGCCCGTCGCGTGTGCATGTAATGGAGCGAGTGCTACAAAAAGACCGTAAAGACCCAATAAGCGACAATATAAAAGAAGTGCCGATAAAATACCGACAAAAGATCAATAAAATTCAAAGTCGATTAATATGTCGTGGTGTGTGTTCTATCCATCTTTTTTCTTCATATTTTATTTACACAAAAGATTTAAAAAATTTGTGATCAATAGTTTTTTGATTATTTAAAAAATTAAAGCAAAAAAAATACGTTACGCGTTTTATGAGAAGACTCATAGCGTTGTATAGTTTTGCATCAAATATTTATGATAGAACGAACATGCGGTATAATTCATTGCTTGTCTTTTGAAGCAAGAAACTAGTCGATGGTTTTCGCGGAATGAGTTAGTTTCCTGTTAATGTGTTTGCAAAATTAATTTTGTCTTTCATTTTTGTAGTAGTCTTCCGTAAAAATGATAAGGATATATATTGGTTAGTCATCAGGGCATGTACCTTATTTATGCAATGCATTGTGCCCGAACTTAAGGAAAGGGACAGGGTAGAGACGATAGATGTTCCAAATGCAAAAGACTTAATAACTCTAAAATTATTTACGAATTCATAAGTTATGTATATATTTTTTTTTTAATTAGGACCAGCACTCAGGGGATGACTCCTACGTATACATGGCATTGTGACGGAACTAGGAAAATAGGTAGTGTTTGTGGACATTCGATTTGAACCCTAAAACACTGAAAGTGGCAGGAAAGACCTCTGCGGGGAGTTTATTCCGCATACGAACAGTACGGCTAAATTACGAATTCTCCCTGTAATTCGTGGTGCGTTTCACTGACATATCGACCACAAAGGGATGTGCCCTTGATGAAGAGCGTGTTGTACGGGAAATGTGACGGGTTTCAGGAACAAGTTCCCTGATTTCATTAAAACACATTCCGTTGTAGTAGCGATAGAACAATGAAACACACCCAACATTGCGTCGATGCTCCAGTGAGTCAATAGAGTTGGCTAACCTATTGTCACCGATAAGCTTCTTCGCCCTATCCTGTACGCGGTCGAGTAACTTCAAAATAGATTTTGAAGCACCGGCCCATACATGAGAGTTGTATTCCATTTTAGGTCGAATGAAGGTGGTATAAATACTAAGGAGAGCAGATAAAGTGAAGTATGTCCTACACCGTCTTAAAAAGCAGAGGCACTTGAATTCTTCTTTTGAGACATGAAAACTGTGATCCCATCGAACATCACAATGAATTTTCATGCCAAGAACATCAAGAGCTTCTGATTCCTCAATATCTATACCATCCATATACCGCTGGCTGTACGTGAACTCAATTTTTCAAAACCTTCGGAAAAGCTACACATATTTTACTTGAACTGAAGTTTCAGGATTTGTCACAAAATTTACGAAATTTTGTTTCCAGTTTCAGAAAAATTTTCAGTTTTCCAATGAGGTTTTTAATTTATTTTCTTTTTTTTTTTCAAGAAATATAAAAAATGAAGAACAACTTTTTAGGCTTAAAATTTTCACATTTTTAAATCTTTACATAATATTCCAAATCATATCAGTCTATATTGCAACGTAGCCATATCGGGAAATCTAAAATTTTTCAAGTACTAAAGTAAAAATATTTCTTTACCCATTATGTCCCACTGTAAACAGTAAATTTAACGCGTTCTTATATATCGGCAGGTCCACAGAAAAGTCTATTTTTTGTCACGTAACGACAGCTAGCATTTAAACTTGCTTCTCAAACAAAATTTTATATTTTATTTTCTTTATTTTGTACTTCGGCGTAGACAATAATCGACTCGATATTTAGTAAAAGAGTAGAATAATTGGAACAGCATAGATATAAAATACAAGCTCAATTTCTTGCAAATGCCCATATTCAGTGTATGGTGCAAATTAATTTGCGGAAGTTTAAATAAAAAATATTATAGAATTTTTATGAAATATAACGACAACTCTGTATGTTTTGTAGCTGAATTTCTCAAAAAAGCAACGATAAAATTGTTGACATGAACGCAAAAATTTAAGTTTTTTACAATCAATTATAGCCATCTTTACATACGATCCCGACTTTTACGTTTAACTTAACATTTTACATGTCTATAGTAAAACAAAACAACGTTTATTCCATTCAGGCGTGTATGTTGAAATCTAAAGTGATGATGGATATTAAATAATTTTCTTTGTTCCTTGAAATGTCTATACTGAATATCTATAGTAAAAAAAGACAAAACACATTTCTCGAGCTGTGTAAAATTAAACTGAAACTTTCAAAGAAATAACAAATTAAATAAATACATATTTATTTTAAATACTTTTTTTTCAAAACCACAACATTTGTTTATTTCATGTGTCCTTTATTTTGCTACTTTTCATTTCTTTAATCCAACATTGTGGCGTTTGCATATGTTAAAGTCAAATTATATCTTATTATTAATTTCTCTTTATATACATACATACATTCATATAGCGTTTTACAAACATTTTATCCCTAAGCCATCTAAGGAATGTATTCCAACACCTGTCAGCTTCTCAAACACCAACAGCAGGAAAGAAGAAAAAGTGTCATAAGAATTGTTATTAGTGTGGTTCAATTAAATGACTTCAAATAACCACCTCCTTCTGTTTTTTGTTGTTGCTGTTGTTTTTGTTGTTTCTAGAAAAAGAAGGCCGTTCGTTTTTTGTATATTTTTCTTTGCTCAATGAACTGTTGAACTGTTAAACTCTAGATGTGAGTGCGTGTCAAAACATAACCGACGAGCTGTTACGCACCATGCAATTCCCACATGTGTAATAATTTTATAATTATACTTTAAACAATTTTTTCTTCGTTTTTTTTTTTTGTTTTGTTTTTTTTTTGTAAAATAAAAATTGTTTTCTTGTAACAAAAGAGTTTTAAATTTGAAAACATTGAATAGCACTTATTGCAGGAAAATAATAGAAATTCATTTTATTCATTTGTGAAAAAATATTGGGGGTTTGGGGTTGAGTTCACAAAAGTCCTTTGTTGGCAATGCTTCCCAAACTGTTTTGTTTTTTTTCCTTAGTGGCTGTTTACTACCCCTACAATTATCCATTAATATGAAAATGTTGGTGGTATGTGTTATTTTACACACACTCTCACACTTAAACAAATGACGTGCGTGTGTGTGTGTGAAATTATGAATGTGTTTGTTGCGTGAATACTTAAATAATGATAATGTCGGCCATATTGATTTTAAGGAAGAACATTCGCACCCTTTTGTTTACAACAATATAAAAAAAATCCCCTTTATATACGGGAAAAAAAATTTCAAATAAAAAGTACTCTACATTTTCAGTTTTGTTATTGTTTTATTGTATTTCTGTGGCAAGTCGGTTTGTTTGTAGTTCGATCGTTGAATAGGGGTTGATTTTGGCACAAAAACCCACAAACGCTTATGAACATTTTAATAATAAAGATTGAAAAAGAAGAAGAAGAAGAAAAAAGCAGGCAGCAAGCAGATGATCGCCAAGTATTATTGTTGCTGTTGCTGCCTTAAATTTGCCTGGATGCTGATTGAGAAGGCTCTTTTCAGCTATCAACTTTTTTCTACCTTTCTTAACGTTAATTTATCTGGAGTATTTTCTTTTGCGTCTCAAACTTTAAGTTCCCTTAAATTAGAATAAATCAAGCATGAATTTGTTCAGGCTTTTGAAAATAACAAAAGCATAAAAAAATTACATAGGATTGTCGAGTATGGATGGATGTGTGCTTTTGAAAGGTTATTTTATTTATTATTTTTTTTTGTTTTGGAAAATTTGTTACGTAGACAACTTCCAAGTGGCTGACAACAACAACAACAGCAACATGAAGAAGAAGAAACTAAATTGGCCAAATTTTCTTTGATTTTCTATTTCAATTGTTTCAAGAAGCATCCCACATAAGGACAGTGCCACAAATTACCTAGAACTTACTTGCGTGTGCATGTGGATGAGAGTTTATGTGAGCGGGTGTGTCTAACCATTAGATGATGCATGAATGGACAGTAATGTATTAAATGTATTCAACCATTCATACATCTATTTATTCATCCTTGTGATGATTATGTAGTCAGTCACTGGCAGTGAGCATCAATTAACTAGATACAACATTATAAAAGGCAGCAGAAAAAAAAATAGAAGAAAAAGAAAATGTACAAACAACCATGTTCTAGAAGATAGTTCTTAAACACAATTTTTGATTGTGTTTTCTGCGGTCCTTTTTCTTTTCTGTACACGTTTTACTTTTATGTGGTAATAAAGGAAATTTTGTTTCAAGTACATTTGACTAGAATTGCCTAAAAGGCGAAGTGACATTAGTTGCAATTTTTTTTCACTCTTTCGAGAGTCTCTCATGTATCCCTGCGTTACACATTTTAGCACTTTTCCAAATTAATTGTACAAAAACTATTTCAAATGAAAATTTTTCTATACTATTTCACTCTTTAAGTAGAGCGGTAATATGAAATTTAAATTGGCGCCTGTTAAATTGCACATATTTTGAATCATTTAAGCGGGGAATCATTTAAGTAAACTTCAGATAAATGCGCTATCGAAGCATTTACAAAGCCCCCGAAAATTAAACAAAGTGATGCACTTAAACGGTCTGGTCTGGTGTAAAAGTGTAAATGAAGGCAGATGTAGAATCGGACGCAGGAACCTTTTTGCTTTCTTCTTTTCCACTGATATTTTGTTGTTTTATTTTTCTAACATTTCGTTATATTTGATATGAGGATTATATGATTAACACGTATCATATTATAGTTATATATAATAATAGTATAAATATTTTCAAAAAATAATTAATTTGTTATGGGTTAGCTAAGTTATATTTTGTAAAATTTGTATAGTTGCTAATAATCACAACCACGAGTTTCTCCATCGTAACCTAACTAATTTTTAAGGCATTTAAAAACAAAATTATTTATTTTCTTACAATCATAGGTTACCACAGAAATCATGTTATTTTTTCGCAACGATTGACCATGTGACCATGTCTTTTCTTTGCGTGCAGGAATGACAAAATGCGAAAAACTTTGAATTTATTTTTCGAATAGTGTGAGTTTAAAATGAATATAAATTTTATTTATATATATGTATTTGTGCTGCAGAATTTTTGTAATGGTTGTCCAAAATTTTTCTCCCGAAATATTTTTAACACGCTCATGTGATTGATGACATAATTTTTTTTTTGCGAGTCGCAGCAAGTCTTCTTTTTAATATTAAATGAAATTTTTAAAGCTTTAACTGAACAAATCCTATTTTATATTGGTCTCCAAGGAATAGTTTAATCTGTTGGCCTATAAAGTTAACAAACACCCGCTCTGTGATAGTTAAGGGTATCGCTCTACAAACAAAAAAAAAAAAAAAAAACAAAAAAAGTAAACCCTTTTATTTCTTACATGACCATAATTTGTTGAATTTAATTCGTTTTTAACCACAATGTCATAGACACACAAACACACTCACACACACACACACACACTCATATGATTCCTTAGTTTATTAAGGCATGTGGTTAATCGAATCTATTTATCACTAATGCCTTTTTAAACTACAAAACGATTAGACTAAATGAGCACTGGGTATAAAACATTCGTTATTAGAAAGATAGAGAGAGAAAGAGACACAGGAGCTAATCTGAAAGCAAAAATCTATAATCTAACGGTAGTAAAGTATTAAAGGTCATGATACCCTTTTCTTTTTTCTTTTTGTTGTTGTTATTTTTTCCACATTAAATGCTAAAAGTATACGAGTGAAATTCTTTTCTTTGAATACAGCATGAGGCATTTAGAGAGCAGTTGGTACACAACTTCCATCAAATAGATAAGAAATCCAAATATTGTTGCACAAAGATGCAGACACAAGATATGAAAGAAAAAAAACCTTTTTTTTCTCATACTTTCACAGACGCTCTCTGTCAGTCGTCGTGTTTGTGACTTTATGCGTCCACTGAAATACTAACAGTTTTGAAAACGAAATCGGGGTGAGTTTAATAAATTTTATGTTAAAATATCATTTTTAAAAGTTTCGAAAAAAATGAATATATGTAAAATGCACATGGATGTGTGTGTGTGTGTGTTTGTGTTAGGAAATATTTATCTCTTATACACTTGAAAAAAAAGAACATTTTGTAAATATTCTTTTAAAAATCTATTCTTATTTAAAAGTATAAAATAAAAGAGAAAGACAGTCAGACTTGTTTGTTTGTTTGTTTGTTCGTTTGTTTGCTTATTTGTTTTTCCAAGGCATTCTTCTGGCATTTAATAGAGTAAGAGTTGCTTGCTTGCTGGCTGGCTGGTTGGCAGCGCATTTTAATGCTTCGTTAGATGTTTTTTATGTTGAAATGAAAATTCTTTTACCACGTTACAGCTGGAGGAATTTCATTTCATTTGTATTTATTTATTTTTCTGTGTATTTTCATTTCCTAAGTAAAATTTTTGTTCAAACAATAAAAACTCGAAACATAAAAGTATGCAGTAAGTTATTTCATTTTGGCGTTTGTCACACCTTTTGTTACAGCCAAGTTGCCACTTGGCTAAAACATCTTTTATAAATTAAAGTTTTTTTTTTGTTTTTTTTTTCGTAAATTTTTCTTTTCCAAAAAGGCGACATTTAAATAAAAACTCTTTGGTTGGTAATCGCGTGTCTTTCCTTTTTGGTTTTTAGTTTGCAAAGGAAAAAAAGCCATAAAACCAAGACCACGAACGAACGACCAGACGTCAGGCAGCCATTCCATTTCATTCCGCCATTCAGCCAGCATACTCGTAATCAACGCCTTTGAAATTAATGAGGCATGTTTAGGTTTTTATGACATTTTAACTAGGATCATAAAAGCAAACGCAAAACAAACAACAAATCTAACAGCAACAGAGTTTTATTTTATAAAAAACAAGAAGAAAAAAACACATTAATAAATTAAACAAAAGCTGGTCATTATCACAATTACCGAAAAGCAAATATGCCGAATTCATTCATAGCTTTAAGCTAATAAGTGTTATGAGCACCGATAACGTCAACTGTTAGTGCTAAAAACATTATGTAAATCAGGCTAAAATGTTCACTAACTAATATTTAGTGTGTTGAATTAAATTACATAATTTGAATTTAATTTGCTCAATGCAAATTAATATGTATTAGCATACGAGCAATCACAATAGTCACACCTTAAGGATTTTGGGTGAAGTCTCAAGGAGGCAACAGAAGAATTATGTTATCGTGAATTAATGGTTTAAACAAAACTTTAATAAATCTGTAGCAATCAGGTCTGTATATACTTAAGGTACACTAATAGCAGAGCTGGAAAATGTCTGTGATTATGTAATTGGCAGACGCAGATTTAGCTTAAGCTTTTGGGAAGGTAAAAGTTTTAATTAAACATTGCTTTTAACAATGCCTGCCACAAATACTCGGTGACATTTATTGAGTATTTAAAATTTTTCATTTAATATTTTTAGCGCTATTGTGTTTATTTATATTATTATTCACAATAGTACACCATTATTCGACCCAAAGCTTAAAAACTTTTTGGTGTTTTCTTTTCTACGCACAAAATGGCACCTTGTTGAAAGTTACATGTATAAAATGTCTTGCCAACCCTGTAATAATGCAGCTTGTTCTTTCACTAGAACAAAACACAACTTTTGAAAAAGTGGAACGCCCTGTTTTTAACAGCTGACAGCTAAGTTTTACAGGGCACAATCAACACTGTCGATTTTTACGGGGCATAAAGTGCAATGCCTTCGACACACTGCCTTTTAGAGAGCAAAACATTTTTAAGAAACGATCATCAAAGTACTTTTTCTGCATGGAGATGTACCATTTTTTTGTAGAAAAGTAAACACTATTAATGTTTTTTACAATAAAATTTTTTGGTATAAAATTCATTTTATATAAATCCATCTTTTATAAATATATTTATATATTACCAGCTGTTCTTATCATTCACAGTAGATTCTATGAACTATAAAGCTGTTCACTACACCGAATTACATATATACACATACATACATATGTACATATTTACAATAGCTTCTGTTATCATACAAATTATTTAAAAGAGTTTTTCTTTTGATTTTTTTAAAATTTGTGCTGTTGTTGTTGTTATTAAACTTTAAGAACAAGAAGGAAATTGCCTGGTAACTAACCTTTCTTGATGTTGTGCCGCTCTCTCATTGTTAGCGACGTATCGTTTAGCTGATAACAATGACTGACAAAAGGTAATTCATTTGCTTCTTCTTTTACGTCTTAGACAACGAGATGAACATGAAAATAGCATCCAGTTATAAAGAAATTTTGTGGCTTGATGTCTATTGTGGCAATAATGTGCCTCCCGCTACTGTACAGATAGATATGCATACTCGTTCATACTCGATTGTGTGATGTTAATGGTGCTGCTGATGCTGCTTCTCATGTTCCTGTTGTCATTTGTTTCGTGAAAGAAATTAATTTCTTTGTTTGTTGTCCTTTTGGTTTAAAATCTTTTGCGTCGTTTCTGGCTTCTTTCCTGCTGCTGTAGTTGTTGTTTGTTCTCAGTGTATCTGACATTAGCATTATTATTATCATTGCTTTGTGAACGTACAAAGATATTCTCATTTTTATTATATTGTTCATTTATCTCATGTGATGAGAGCTCAACCAGCGCAAGTGAATATCAAATCTTCTTAATCATCATCATCATCATTCTCATCATCATCGTTATTATTATTGTCTTCGTATATAGCCGCCAACAGACCCAGCATGGGTTCATTGTTGTTGGCCACGATTTGAGGTTGCTCTGCTTATCCCGGCTGCCTGTGTGCCTGCATACACACAGTCTTCTTGGGTATTTTATTTGAGCCTTTTGTATTGTAAAATGTTCTTAAATTTGTCTTCATCTGTCGTCGCACCCATCAACACATTCATAAAATTTTAGATAAAAAAAAGAAAATAAGAAAAGATGAAACAAAGAAGCTGGGCTTTTCCAAACAACAGCAACAAGAACAACAATAATACTAAATACTGCGGTCTTAAACCACAGGAGTTGATTTCTACCACAGATCACCAAGAAAGTTTTTAGCAAAATTGAAAACAACAGCAACAAGAACAATCAACTATGTTTAATTATGTTGTCGTCATCATTCTAGCTAGCAGCATAAACACACACTCACACACATATTCCTGCATATATTCGAATCTGTGTTTAACTATAATGGTGAACTCTCATTATGTGGCGCTCTTAATTTTGATTAATTTTTGTGTTGTATTTTCCTATCAGCCGATATTTAATGTTGCAACATGGTGTTGGACGCTGAAAATTCACTTTCTTGTATGGAAAACTGGTATTAAAAGTAATTAAAATTGCAGTTTACAACCCTTTTACACATATTTTATCTGTCTTTTTTTTTTTCTTCTTCTCTAGTGTAAACAATTTATGACACGTTTAATTGAGGTTTTCTTTCTTCCTTCTTTTTATTTTATTTTCATTTTGTAGCAAAGCTCCTCAGGAGAAACTAGTTATTTATTGATTTATTACATATATTGGAGTTGTGAAAATTATACATATTTATAACTATGTATGTATGTATGTAGTTACTCTGGTTCCACGAAAGATGTCTTAAAACGGAAAAATAAATTTTATTTATTTTGTTTACAAAGCCAGTAATTGTTGTGACATTTTAAAGACAAAAGCAGATTTTAGTCACTGCTACTGGTGTACTGGCACTTCTACGCAAATAGATTTCTCTTGAAATCTTTAGGGTTTCAAGATAGTTTTTCAGAGCAATTGAAAAAAACTAGTTTTAAAAAAGTTCATACTTAATTATTTTCTGAAAAAAAAAACGCAATGAAAAGCTTTTTTGTAAAGTTGCGTTCAGTACCTTTTTTTCGAATAGATCATATTTTTCGAAAATGTAGTTTTTTTTAATTAAAATTATAAGAAAAATAACTCTTTTTAAAGGTGCTTCTTAAAGAGTAGCGTAAGTGTCTCTTGAAAACGAAAGCTTAATTAAAGCTTGGGAGGGTGCCTTATTAAAAAAGTAATTATGTATTTGTAAAATGGTTCGTTAATTAAAATATGTATATTTGAGGGTGGTGTTGGCTGAAGTGAACTATGACCTGGAACCTGGGTTCGATCTCTGGTCAGGTAAAGTCATCAACATCAGGAATTTTGATAAAATCTTGCTAATTATTGGATTAAAATATTGTTTTTAATGAAGCAAAATCCCTGTAAGGTGTGTGGCCTCGCTTTTAGGTGTGTGTACATACTATTAGGTTTGTACACTATATTAAGAGCTTTAGATATTTTGCATTTGAATAAAAGTTGACAACAAAATTTTACAAAATATCGAAAAAAAAAATCGCTTTAAAAAAAGATTTCAACTGAAATATTAAATAGTGTACTTATGATATGAATAACATTGATTTGAAGGAAATCAGTTGTCAAATATGGTTTTCTGTTTCCGGAAATAAAACTTTTTAAATCAGAAAACTCTATTTTGTTTGCAACTATCAAACTTATATTTGTTGTCGTTGTCAACATTTAAATTACTAAATACTTGAATGTTTATTTTAAAATAGTGGCACTTGCTTTTGTTTTTTTTTAATTTTCTTTCTTTTCTGTATATATTTATTTTTTATTATTTTTCTGCCACCACGATTTGTGTAGATGGTTGAGTATTTTCAAAGAAAGAAAGAAAGACGAAAAAAAATATGTACTAAAGCAAATCATTTGAATGAAGATTTCAAGCGCTGTCAACTTCCCCGGCCACTGTCACTGTTTTGTTTACAGTGATTTAGGTTTTGGTGACAATTTGTTTGCTTCCCTTGGTAAGGCGGTAATGCATGCTGCCGCTACTGCCACTGGTTTTTTTTCATGCTTTTTGCTTTATTTTGTTTTCTAATATTGTTCTTGTTTGTTATTTACTGTCTTAATGTTTTGGGTTTCGTTTGTTGTATCCGTTGGAACAGTAGCAACAACAACAACAACAACATGCAAATACAAACAATCTGTTTTTATTTGATTAAAAATCAGTTTGTGTGTGTTTTTACTGATTTGTAAGTGCAGTGACTTATTTTGTCCCTTTTCTCCCCTGTACCCAAATGCTGTTGTCACCAATTTAGCATTTTGTTTGTTGTTAAGTGTATGTGTTGTGTTTGTGTGTGTGTGTGCGTGTGCCTGGGTACGAGTATCTAAAGCGCCATTATGCAAGCTTCTTAAATTTCTTATTTGTTTAAAAAACAACAATAAACTGTGTTGAACATTTTAATTTTGCCACTTGTTTGCTTAAAGCATTAAATTGAATCTCAACTGCACATGCACAAACATTCACAGCCATACACACATACACACTTGCAAGCCCATCAGCATCTACTGTAAATTTAAATTAACTTTCAAAATATTTGTCTCAATGTATTTTTGGGGTTTTCGTTTAAAAAAAAAATTTGTATTCAAACAAAGTAAGAAGAGTTTTAATCTTTGAGTAAATAATAAATATGTGTATAAAGCAAAAAAAAAAAGTTAAATAAATAAAAATCATTTCCCAAATGTCTCTTAATTGTGGCTGGATGTTGTGGGCAAAAATAATAATAAACTTGATGTTGTCCATATGCCAGTTTACTATAATTTAATTGCGTTTTGTTTGTCTTTATAAAAACTAAACTACTTTGGAAATGGTGTAATAAAATCTAATTTATGATTGATAGAGACAATTATTGTTAAGTGTCAACTTGATAACAACAATATTGCAATGACATGTTAAGAAAATATTAATACCTGTAGACGAACATGCGATTTTTGAAATATTTATAAAGAAAATCATGAACAAAAATTACTAATAATTACTGCGTTTGTCTTCCCATTTAAAATTGTTTAGTTACACAGGTCGACAAAAATTAATTACTGTCAATTTTGATGCATTTCTCAACACGCATTATTTTTTAAATACAAACTGGTCTGATATTTTAAGCAGTAGTGCTTAAGGGTTAATTAAACCTCCATCATATTTCGAAATTTGGCTTATATCTTGTGTCCAAATTGAATTTTTGTGTTTCTGAAGACGTAGGATTTTTCAGGTCGCTTTATCGCTGTATCGTTCTTAATTTTTTTTGTTGAGAAAAGTCTCAAAAGACCCACACACCAAAAATTTAGTAGAGGGTTAACATTTTTCACACAAACGTTCCAGAAAATATTTTTTTTTCTCTAAATTTGAACGACTGCAAATGTCACTTTAAGAATGCGCTCAATGTTGGGTGGACGAAATTTTAACATCCCTAAGACTCACCTCATATGTGAGGTTTCTAAACGCCGAAACACGGTTCCTTTTGGGAGTTGTGACAACACATTTTCTTATTTGTTAGGCAAAATTAAATTTTTAAAAAGTGAATTCGATAAAAATACCACTCATTATTTTGTAATCCTAAAGATTTTCCGTCACATCGAAAAAAAATACAAATTTCTTCGCGCTATATTTTCTCTAATTATCAGCTGAATAGTTCTGTAAAGAATTGTTAAAAAAAATCTTTGCCTAACTTTTGGATCGTAACCTTTTTTTTTTTGCAAATGACACACTCACTTCATATTCTATAATTTAATACGACAAAGATTTTTATCTAATGTTCGTTTGTAATTTAATTGTATTTTTGTGATTAAAATTTATTTAACAAAAAAATTGCGTTGACATTCTAACTGACTGTCTGTGTGAGTGACTGTCTGTTTAAATGAAATGCATGAAATCTTCATGTGTATGAATGAATGGCTGGCATGACTGACTGACTGACAGACTGACTAAATGGCTGATATATGTATGTACATATTTCATTTGCGGTTACTTTTCTTAGTGAAAACACGCAAATTGGATGTCACTATAAATATTTGTTTGTTACATTCATAGAGATACATGGGTACAGTGTAATATGAATTTATAAAATTCAGACAATGTGCCACTATTTACAATGAGAAAAGGGTGCACCGACGGCAAATAAAAGTGTCACATGTGGGGTGTTGCGGTGGCGTTTTCTCATATCTTCTGAATACCTGAATTCCTGAAAGTGTCTGCTTGTATGGATTGCATACAAACGAACGAATGAACAATTTCATTTTTGTGGCAAAGACAGCAGCAGGTTCTTCTTCTTCTTCTACTTCTGCCCTGTCAAAATTTATTTCGTTTCTCAGCTTTTGTGTTTTTCACACATGAACACATCAGCTTATCAGTTTGTCATTTTGTGCATGTGATGGATGTCACCTTGTTTTATGGCTCACAAACATGGCTTTAGCGTGTCAATATAAACACATCATAGATACACACGAACTATTTAGCTGTTACAACTACCAGTGCTTTTAACTGAAATTCAACCAGCTACTCAATTGTTATTGTTGCTACTTTTGTTGCTAACTTATGCCAGAGAATTTGCAACAAATAAAATACATACTAACATACTCGTACATACATATACTATGAGTTTGTCCGTCCGTCTGTCTGTCTGTATTAGACTGTTAAACTAACGAAACTTAAATCTACATAGAACAAAAAACAAAAAAAAAAAAACATTAAAAACATTAGTTTTTCATTATAGCTGCTGTTTTATGTTGTTGTTGTTATAACTTTGAATGTAAAAACAACAATAAAAAAAAAAAACAATGAATAAAACGATAATAATGCCATGTAATGCATCGCACATTTCAGCGCTTTGTCTGTTTATCTCCTCGACACTTTAGGTTTTCTTCCTCTTCTTTCTCTGTTGAGATTTGTGTTTCTATAATAAATAACTACTACAGCAATTGTTAATAATAATGAATAAAACAAAAAAAAATAAAAACACTTACTTGCTAATGATTTAGTATTTAACAAAATTAAATTGTCAATTTAAACAAAAACTCTAAAGTGAATGTAAAAATTTAAACAATTGAAAAATTACAGAGGAGATGAAAAGTAGACGCAGTATAGGCAGCACTTTCTTTATTTTTGGTAGGTTGCTAATTCACAGGTGAACTGATAGTTCATACAAGTATCAGCATAAATTATAAAATCGATAAGATTTTATTTTATGTTAATATTTATACAGGCTAAATTTCGTAAATGTTTATAATCAGAGAAATATTAGATAGACATTGTTAACATATTTCGAGCAACAGAGGAACAATTTAATATTTATACATCCCTTTTGTAGATTTTTCAACAGCACTGGCTGAATAGAACAAACGTTGTTTTCGGTAAAAGCCACTAAACCTCGTCATTATTAAGTTTTACATATTTGCTTGATGTACAAATAAATGATACGAGTCCAGTATAAGGGCCAAAATTTTATTTATTTTCATATCACATAAGGTATTTCTTTTATTCGGGTTTAGTTATTTTTGTTTGTCTGTTTATGCATACAAAATGAAAAGTTTGGGACATGTGAAAATTTATTAAAGTCTAAAGAAACAGTTTGTTATTCTGACGACAAAAGTGGAACGTAACAACGTCTGGTTTACGAAAGCCGCTCAGACTTCTCAAAGACACAAAAAGAAATATAATAATAATGAATACAGTACGCATTTACCAAGTAAACCAACTAAATTAAGATGTTTTATTAGTGTATATGACAAGTCAATGATTTCAGTTTCTCACTGTAAAAACTTTCTAATATTTAGTATTTAATTTGTATTATTTTTCACAAGATCTGGTTCATTAAATCATTAATCATACCCTACATCATGTGAAAACGCAGAGATATTAATAGTTAACTTAACACTGTCCAGCAGAACATAATTTTTTTATTAATAATGTATACAATTCGTACATTATGCCCGCTAACGAATAATGTTAAGATAAAAAATTAAATTTTTTCAAAACAAGTCTTAGGGTAAATTTTAATCAAACTAAAGCAGCAGCTCTTAGCATAAAAAAAAACAACAAAGTCGTTGTCGAAATATATTGAAAGAAGGAGTTTTCTTGAACACTCTACAACATCGTCTCGAAGTGTAAAAATTTCATTCATAAATTTGTCGTACTGTGTAATAATAGTATTAACCTGATTTAAAGCACATAAATTAAGTCAAGTTCCAAAATAAAAGTTTAAATTCATACTTAAATTCATATGAAAATAAAATCAAAAGTTAAACCGAACTAATTTTGATTATAATTTTCATAGATTGTGAATATTTATTGAGATTTATTTGCTGGTGATTAATAAACCAGTTGGATGTCTTTGGAAAAACACACAATTTTATGAATGAAAAGGGTCAACCATATGCAAATGATCTTCATTCATTAAAATACTAAAAACTTAAAATATTTTGAACATTTAAAACAAATCACGATAAAAATGTATTGAGTTGATGAAATTTTTAATAAATTAAATTAAACAAACATTAGACTGTTATAAATTATAATTAACATATCATTTGTAGGGATTCTTAATTATAAATTTATAAAAATTAGTTTCGAATTCAAATTTTAAATATCAAAAAATTTGTTTGAAGTTTTTTAAAATTACATTAAAATTTTATGCGCAGTAGGTTTGAATTATTTGTTTTAACTAATAAAATTATAATTTTCACTTTAAAAATCTATAATTTCGTTAATTTAAACAGACATTTTAAAAGATTGTTTTGTCGGTATCTTAATTATAGAGAACGAATTAAGTATTTATTTATTAACATAAAAAATGCTATTTATGTCAACATTACTGTGTGTGCCTCGTTGTGCTTTGGCAAATGTAAAATACATATTGCAATGGTTGTATGTGGCTGTGTGTGTGAATGAGTTGACTTGAGCGTGTATAGTCAGCCGTTCAGGGTTTGTGAAAATTGCATTAATTTAGAACAACAACAGCAAGTGCAACAACAACAACAACAACAATAATAATAGATAATTCTTTATATTTTTAATCATGCAATAATTAGTTGTAACAACTACAAACATTATGTCTGGCCAAGGGTGTCAACAAAAACATCAGCGTCAAATTTTCGCCAAAGCGAGAAAAATAACCGCCAGTAATTTGAACGGATGACATGACATAACGAAAAAAAAATATGTAGTGTTAATTTGAAAAGTTTTTTACACAAATACACGAACTCAATGTACAAAAATATTTTAACGAATATTTTTTTAGTATAATCAGATTTAAAATTATTTGTTTTTAAGGGTTGATTTTAAAGAAATTTTAGATGAAAAAAAAAACATATCAAATCAAATAATTAATTTTCCTGCTTGTCTAGGTTTCCTTTGAAAACATCTTAAGTAGGAAAGAAGGTATCGTTTTTTTTTTCTTCCTTTCTCTTAAATGTTTTAATCTTTGTTAGCAACACCCTGTATTATGCCGTATTGTTTTAATTTATTTTACCTTTTTATCCTCTCCTCCTTCTTTAAAACCTTTTGTGTGTTTTTTAAATAATTGTTATTGACCCTTGAAGGATGTAATTATCTCTTATTATCGATATGTTGTTGTCGATGATGAAAACATTCTCGTATGTATTTTTTTTTTTTTCATTTCTGCTGGTCTTGTTATTTGTATGAATGATGTATCATCCATCTGTGTGCATGTACGTGTGCATTAAAATTATGATGGATCAAAGGTATTTTACTTGTTGTTTTTTTTTATGTAGTTGCACTCGAATGCATTTAGCTCTTTTATTTCTTACTTTTCGCTTCTACTTGGTTTTTTGGGTTTATTGTTTTTAATATTTTGGTCAAAATGCGATTATGATGGGTGATTACATGCAGGAGTGAGCAGACACAACAAAGAATTTCAATGGGACAGTCGAAACAATTACTAAAACATACACATAAAAATAAAAATTACATTTATATTTCTTAATAGACTTAAAATTGAAAGGTACATCCCACGTCGCCACATGCTTAAATACGATTATTGGTTGAGGGTTGCAAGCAACGTCGGTAATTTTAATATTTCATGTTGTTTTTTTTTTTGCCAAAACCATATATTGCTGCAGAAAACATAATATCGTTCGTATAACCATGCCAGTAAGTTCAATATTATTTGCTTGTAAATAATATTTCTATTTGAAAAAGTATTTTTAATCGAAAATTAACTAAAAAAAAGTATTTGCAACGCCCCAAAAGTATAGCGAACATTTTCAAATAAGAAAAAAATGTTTTTTATAGCTGCAACCTCGCTCGTCTATCGGCTGATGCGAATGTTAGCAGAATTTTTACTTCCAAACCAATCTTGAGTCTGCTTCCGGTTCACACTACGTGAATCTAAAGAAATTCCTAATTTCCAAAAGTACATCCAGTATCAGTTGTTTGTTGTACCAGAACAGCTGATTAGAAATCTTATGGGTCGATTATGGATGGCAACCGAACCACTGTTGCGTTGCCAGTTGCTGAGAATTGTATTACGGTTGGCAACTGGCAACTGAGAGCTGCCAGTTTCAGTTGCTATTTAGTGCTTTTCTGGCTACCACAAATTTTCAGTTGCCGGCTGGCAACGCACCTGAAGTTCGGTTGCTTTCCATAATCGAGCCATTATTAACAAGTTAAATTTTTTTAACTTTTCCTTCACCCAATATTTATTTATTTAGATATGTTTTCTTCGACTACTCATTATTAGTGCATATTATGTATATTAATACCCAGTTTAAGAATGCATTCTTTTTGTGTTGTGTATTGTTGTTGTTGTTGGCCATGCATAAATATATTCAGGGCACAATGAGCTCTTCAAGTCATAATTACCAAAATATTAATGAATTATTTGGAAAACATACACAAATTAACCCAAAAGATAAAGATACTAAAACACACACACACACACGTACAAAATTAAACAGCACGAAATTTTGTAAAGTAACAGAATGAATGGAATTGATGGCACACGTATCTGTTTTTTTTTTTTTAATTTTAGGTCTTTCCTTGCCTTTCCAAACGTTGGTTGTACCTGTCAGCCTGGCAAATAAATGTGAATGTAATAGTGCAGCTCTCTAGTGGTAGTAGTAGTAGACGTATTAGTAGTTGTAGTAGTTAAAGTAAGAAGCTGCCGTTTTTTAGATTTTTTTTTTTTTTTTTTTGGGTGGCGCCAACGTTTTAACGTTGGTATGCACGCAAATTATTATGCGTCTGCATAATAAATTGATTAATACATTTACCCATTCATATGAGCAAGAGCGCTGGGTTAGGAAAACGTCAAGGGGGCATTAAAATAACACTTGCTTACCTCTTTAAGTATCCCATATGCAAGTATTGGGCAAGTCTTTTAAGAACTTTTTGTTTTTTGTAGTTTTATTTTGGTTGTATGCGTGTTGACGTTAGGGCGTAACTCCTTTATGATGGCTTTAACTCGATCCGTTTGTTGGTTTTAATAAATACTTACTCGATTTTCTTATTTATTCTTTTTTTTCCCTTAAATTCAAATAAATAATAAAATATTTTACGTGATCGAGCAGATTTTTTTGTTAGTTTTTGGTTGTCTGTCTGTCTGTCTGGCTCTCTGTCAATGATCATAAATAATATTTTTATGGAAATTTGTTTTTAATAATTTCGATTTAGTATAAGACACTATGGCATGCATTAATATTGCCACAAGTAATCATGAAAAAAATTATATACAAAATAAGAAAAAAAAAATGTTTATAATTACAACACGTTTTGTCGCTTTCAACCAACATTAGCCTCTACAACTGCCACTAATTGTGTGGCTTGTTATTGTTTTCTTTTCTTTCTGTAACCATTTCCAACACAAAAAAGTACAATATGTATAATGTTTTTTTGTTATTAAAAGCAAAGTAATAAAAATAAAATTAGTGGCGCTTGCACTTGGCTTAAATACTCTCCTCGAATGTAGCTTGAAATAGGCGCCAGAACAAAAAACTTATACTGGTTACACGCCAACATTTAATGTGTTTTGAAAATTAATTCATTATTATATTTTAATATTTTCAAAATCCATATATTTCTTTTTTTTTTGTGGTCAGATGCTGACTGAGTGACTGACATTCATCCGGGGTTAATGACATCATGTTGTTCATTTGGACCAAATCAGCTTATTTAAAACAAGTCGAATAGTATCAGTCATTCCTAATCCCTTTTGAGATGTTCATTAAAAACCCAACAATAAAATAGAAACAAAGAATTGGAAATAGAAAAAGGAGAATAAAAAAAAGAAAATAATAAGAAAACAGGTAGCTTGTTCTATGAGAATTTTCGTTTATTAAAAAAAAATCTTAATTTCAACATGCAACAGGGTGGTCTCTTTGGTCATGAAATTGATTTGAGCCATATGATGAGGATGATGTTGATGATGACGACGATGATAATAATTTTCTTGTTTGGTGTGTAGTTTCTTTCAATGATTATGTGTTGATTGTCATGATTACTAACCATCTCTTAATTATTTCTGTAGTGCTGACATTTTAATTTTCATCATCTGAAGAAGCATTAAATAAATCAGATAAAAATCATATTATGTCCAAAGGCTCATTAAGTGTCAGTGTCAAGACATTAACTTGAAGGCAAAAAAAAAACTTAATCTAAAATGAAGTAATTTTATTTTTAAAGTTTGAAAATGAAGAGGCAAAAGAAATAAATTAAGTTATTACGAGTACTAAAGATATTTAAAAAGGGGCCATCCGTAATAAAATGGTTAAAATATATTGAGTAACAAAAAAAAAGAAAAAACCAAAGTTACTTTTACGCTGACCATTTGAGGCGTAACAAACTGTCAACACTGAAGATTTCTTTTTTAACAAAATTTGTTATTTCTGATAAGATGAAACGAATCATCAAGATTTTGGTAAACTTTTATTATAAACTTCAACGGAATTTCAAGTTAAAATAATTTTTTATTTAGTCGTTATAATTTCCTTATCTTCTCTTCATTTATTAAAAAAAAAAATTCATTTAGTAGAGTAACTTTGACGTTTTTTCACGAGGATGCGTTAAAGAAAAGGATAATTTCTGGGCTCAGGTGGAATTGTCCCGTCATTGGGAAGTCTTTTACGGTCGTGGGACGAGCAAAACGATTTATAAACGTTATCTTAATCCCAAAAGCTACTGGTACTGTGCAAAAATAACCTAAGACTATTGGCGGTGTGGTTGGCAGGACTCAAATCTATGTGAATTCTTAAAAACGCAAGAAGATACGCTGGAGCACATTGTCTGTGAGTGTCTGGCGCTTTTTGCGCCCAGAATAACGTACTTTGGCGACTTTATTCATACCCCTAATTTACTTCAGCGAACATTTTGGCTGTAGGAAAGGTCCTCTGGTTCGCGTTTTGAAGAACCAGTAATGTTTGATGG
The DNA here is from genome assembly GCA_947311025.1 of Lypha dubia. Taxonomy (NCBI): domain Eukaryota; kingdom Metazoa; phylum Arthropoda; class Insecta; order Diptera; family Tachinidae; genus Lypha; species Lypha dubia. The sequence goes on along the minus strand of OX371262.1, from coordinate 1,374,068 downwards.
GGCTTAAAGAACATGATGTTGATTTATTCGCTTTCATCTCTCGCAAAAAAATTAAAAAAAAATTAAGTTGTCTTCTACATTTTCACCATCAGTGTCGTCTCTTTCTTGTTATTTTCCCTATTTCCGGCACAGTGCATTGCATAAATAGAAAAAATATAATGACTGCTGGTCCTAATTAAAAATAGCTAAATGCTGGTTTTTGACTTTCGGTGCTTTCAAGTGGTCACCTTCCATAACAAAAAAAAACATGCAAAGCTAAAGTGTTTGTTTGGCATAATATTATCAGTTCTAACTGCCATGAGTAGAATGGGTTAGGGATTGCACCTTTCCCTTCCACTATAATGGTGTTGGAAGCAGCTTTGCACGTAGAAGTATCATCGCTCTTCCTGGTAAAATTCGCTCCTATTAAAGATTCAGTATAATTGAATGGTACACCTTAAGAGCTCATAAATTTGGCCCGCCACTAAAAATATTTAAAACAAAATATCTAACGATTTGAAGCGGGCCCAATAATATATCTCTATATCATGGCAAAATATAATAATAAAAACTGAAAGTAATTTTCTGTCTTGTGTCTCAAATTTAGTTCTACTTCTAAATTAATTAAAAATTCTCTTTTTCTATCTTAAAAAGAAAATATACCATTAAATGTGAAAAAATTTTTCAGATAATTTTGTCTCCGTATTTTCAAACCATTTCAAATGAATGGTTTGTAATAACTATTAATTTGTCATTGAAAATATTTGTACGCATTATTCATATGTATGTACTCACTCGTATGTGTGCGGTTAATTTAAAACTTATTTCGTTTAAATATTTATGTAAAAATTTCCGTTTTAATTTAAACTCTTTTTTCTTTCCGCATGCCGTCTATTTGCAAATGAAATACAACGCGTTGCTGCGTTGTTGTTGCTTTTGTTGTTTATTATTTTTGGTATTGTTTTGTAATAATTAAATCATTCCCTTAAGAATTAAATAGTTTATCGTTTAGGGTCGACAATTAATTAATGCAAATGTCAATAAAATAACTCAATTTACAATAACGACAAAAATAACGACAACAACAACAACAACAGCAGTAGATATAACCAGCTTATTGTCCATGGACGACTTATTTGTAAAATTTGGCTGTTAAACAGCGGCGGATGTGGGAATTAAAGTTTGTTCGTTCAAAGTGACCAGCAAAACTTTGTTGCAACATGTTTGTTTTTTTTTTTGGAATGAATGAGTCAACGCCAGTTTGTAGGAATAAAAGTGTGTAAATTATAAATGTGTTTATGATAGAATTTGTATTAAATTGTTAGTTGCTATTGTTGTTGATGTTGTTGTTGTTGTTGGAAAACTTACATAAATGTAATTGCCTCTCTTAGAATCGATATCAGATATTCAAATTGTATATACAGAGAGTCATACACTTCTAATCATCAACTTTGAAGACATGTTATGACAGTGTTGACAATATGTGACAGGTAAATAATATAATACAAATATTTGCCAACTACATATGCATGCAGACTGTATATGTTGTGATGTGTGTGTATTTGTACTGCAAGTTAGAAAACTTTAACAAACATATTATCATACACATGCACAGTAAGTGAGGAGACAAAGTATCTACACGATAAATATCATTTTGATTTTCTACATAAACTGACCTTTGTTCTGGTTGAAAGTTGAAAACTGGCAGTTATTTACACTTTACTTATAAGACTTAAGCCAATACATAATCTAAAAGCAAGCTCTGGCTTTAGATGCAGTGAGAATGTAGAAAGAATAGTTTTAAAACAAAAACTTTGTCCGGATTCCCAGGTCAATGCAAAATTACTTAAATAGAGAAAGAATTGTTTAGTTATTTATGCATTCATCGTCATATATTGTAAATATCTGTGTAATAAAATGTGATTGTGATTGCTGTATGTTAGTAATGGCAAGTTTTATTACTTATTTACTTGCCACACTTTGTTTATTAGACTTTACACATTTAAATCACTTCAATTAAACACATACACATACATAGACACAATCAATTCTGCTCACTCTTTTTCTATTAAAGTCTATTTCGTATGTCTGTCAACAAATAAATACATTTTAACAAATATTAGCTAACTGTCTGTTTGACTGCCTGAGTGACAGACTGACTGGCTGTCTGACTGCCAAACAACTGACAATACTGGATAACATTAGCAACAATAATGGCAATTGCAGTAATAGCAGTAATAGCAACAACATCAATAAATAACTATTTTCCTACAACAATTTAAATAGTTTTTTTTTCTTGCCTTTTATGTTGCTGTTGCTGTTGTTGTTCTTGCTCTGTTTTAATTATTCACACATTATTCGTCAATAATTGTCCAATATTCGTACAAATAAAATTTATATATGAAAACTTTTGTTAAAGTAAATCTTATAAATGTTTAAGACATTTTTAGAAAGCTTATAAATTACTCGTCGTATGGACATTTAAATAATAAAAAATTCGTATGATGTATACGACGTGGTGCCTAAGGGAAGTATGCCCCGTTACATCATTATAACCCTTGTTTCTTTTCATTTTAAATTGTAATAAAAGTTTTATAATTTTTATTATAAAAAAAGGACACGATTTTCGGTATTCTCGATCATTTTACAAATTTTCTGACAAAAAGTAACTATAACGTCACACAATGGGACCACATTACGACCCAAGTGAGCTGGAATCTAATTTCTAATTTCCAGCAACCTGCCAACCATGATTAATTTGGAATGGAGTCTAAAGCTTATTCTACATCTGCCTCAAATCAAATCAGAGAAAATAACAAACATCCTTTAACATTTACGAACTTTAGCCTGTAGAAATATTAACAAACAGCCTTTAAGTTTTTGCGTACACTTAAAACACTTTTACCTTTCAAAATATATACCTGATGGGATCTAAACAAAACCTTTATTATGACGATCTTTCCATAAGTAACAGAATCGCCTATATGACAATATGAGCGTCAAACGCATAACACAAAAAAGAGGCAGATTTAAAATTTTTTTTTGTTTTGTTACAAAATCTGTTTGTGGTCTAAATAATTTAATGTATTTCCTTTTGCCAGAATTGCTCTTGCCCTTAGTGGTGTCTGAAAATTTCAAATGACATTTGCCCATATATTTCACTTGTTGAATAGTACTTTTTCCAAGTATTTGTTGCTGTGGTTGTTGATTATTTAATGACATTACAAAGCAATTAGTTTCAGCAATAAAATAAGTAATTAAAAAAAAGAATCAACTGTTTTTATTTTGCCAGCAAATTAGCCAGTCTTTGATTAAGTGTGCATTTCATAGTTTATACATTAAATATATACGACTAATGAAGAATTTTCCATTTAAATTGACACACAAATGTCATTTTTCCCTAGATCCAAATGACAATTGCTCTCCTTTCTTTGTGCCTCTCTCCCTCTTTCTCTATCTCTAGCTGTCATCATCACCCGTAATAAGTCCTTATGAATTCATTATGTTGCATTTATTTTTAATTTTTTTTTGCTTGAGTTCTTAGGAAATTTTAAATGCAAAGTGCTAAAAGTGTTTTTATACTTTGCCAACATTAAATAGGGAATAGTAAAAAAAAAGGAAAATGAAATGAAATAAATATTTATAAATGCTGGCAAAACAAAACAGGACCTGTCTCTGTGAATGTCCCGGTTTTATTACAAAAACAATTATTATATTTCTTTCTTTTTAAACTTTTGTTGAGGTGGCATTTTTGCCGCATTGATTGTGAGCGTTGTTTTGTCATTTGCTAATTACTTTATTTCTTTGGCGGAAATAACATTTCAAACGGAAACGGAAGTGCCTTAGAGTTTTTGATTAAAGGATGCTTAAACTTTGTGTGTAAATTTTAGAAAAGCCACACCCACTTTATATTCATCTCTATTTCTAAAGTTAAACTGTTTAAAGAAAATTTTTTAACAAAGCATCATCCCTTTTTCTATTATACAATAGTATTTCAGCTATTTTAGGTTATCCTCTTGTTTTTTTGTAACTTAATAAAGATGATCTTATTTGCATATACATACATAAATACATACATACAACACAATAGTGCGAGTTTGTGCACTGTTTATCCATTCATATTCATTTCAAGTACTTACACTTATTATCCACCCTTGCTGCCTTAAAAAAGAAAAAAAAACAACTTTTGCCTGATTGCCGGATATCCTAGATTTCAAAATGTCTGTGTATGAGTGAGTTAATAGGATTTTTATTTTTTCGCGTTTTTTTTTTCATTCATTATTTGCAAATGAATAGCTTTTAAAGGAAAATAAATCTTTCTTTTTTAACTTTTTTTTAATATTAGCTAAGATTTGAGATGTCAAACAGTGGCAACAATAACAACAATTTGCAATTATTGCCAACCTCAAGTGTTTGCCAGTTCAAGTGCGCTAATGCCATTCGAGAGCTTTTCAACAATGCATTAGGGTGACAATAATCGATATTTTGTTTTTCTTTTTTGTTGTATGCAGCTTTGCTGTAATTTCAATTTTAAGTATTTTTGTTTAACAAGATTTTATAAATATTAATTTTTGTAACGCAGCAACGATACGTTTATACATACATAAATCTGGCCAATTCTTAAAACTTATTTGCTTGTATTGTAAATCGAATAAATATGTATTTGTTAAATATTTGCTTATTAACATGTTTATTTTTAAAATAACGAGCAACATTTCTTAGTTGTGCTACACTAACAACAAGTTAAAACATTTCTCCTTACAGCTCTAAACAAATTTACCGCCACCATTATCTTGTCAATGATTTATTAGACAGAAACAAAAAAAAAAAAAAATAGACAAACAAATTTAATTTAAAATGGTAATTATGGTTTCATAACTGCCGCCGGCTATAATTATGAATTTTATTTGAGCTCACAAATTGTGATCAATAAGAGTCAATTCCCACGGTGATCTATCTCTTAATTTTGAGATTTGTAATGAGATTGAATGAATGTCTCTTTTTTCGATTTTGCCAGATGCTCTGCAGCTAACAACCGAGTAATCGATTACTTGATTTTCATATTTTTCATTAATGTAAATATAAATGCTGAAATGTCTCATAAATGATGTAGATATTTTAAAGCTTTAGATTTAGATTCTACTCAAAGCGATTAATCGTTTACTCAGTTTTATTCATTTAATATTTTTCTCTGATTTCAGTATTCACATTTCTCTAGTAAGAATTTCGTGCAAAGCAACCGAACATAAATACGTGTAGAAATATTCGAATAATCGGTTACTTGATTTTCAAAGCTAAATAATTCTAAACGTTTTCTAAGTAATCAAAATTAATGAATCAATTCTGAATGCCTTCTTATTTTGATATAAAAATTCATTCAAATCCAAAACTCGATTACTCGAACATATTAATACGTCAGCTACCGTGCGTAATAAATTTTTTGATACTCGATTAATCACTTGCATTTTTGTTATAAAAACCATTTTGAAGTGCTAATCTGAACTGTTTCTTAACAATTAAATAGAGTTTTCATCTTATCTTTTTAATATATTGGAAATTCATAATAAATAGTTAATAATTCTTAAACACCGTTCAAGTCTATTAAAATTATTTCATAATGAGTAACTGGTACATAAATGTATAGTGATTTTTAAAGTTTTGGGGAAAGTTGCAGTTGCTACGACTAATCGCTTATTAATTCTTCAAGATGCGTGATGTGTAAATTTTTAAATTTTAATTTTTCAACATAAAATATTTTTTCGTAACAATATTCGAATAATAGAGTGATCGATTAATTGTGTTTTAAATTGACTCTCAAAAAACAAATTTTTTAATCGATAAATAAAATTTTATGTTGATTTTACGGCACCATGAAATAAGCCCCAATGAAATAAGCCCCAAATCGAAAAATGAAATAAGCCCCAAAAAATTTTATGAAATAAACCCCAAAAAAATGAAATAAGCCCCAAACAAAATTTACGAAATAAGCCCCAAATAAAATGAAATAAGCCCCAAAAAATTTTATGAAAGAAGCCCCAAATTTTTAAAAAATTAAATAAACCCAAAAAAAATGAAATAAGCCCCAAATTTGTTAACTTTATGAAATCATAAAATGCAAGAATTTTATCCTCTAAATTATATCGAACACCGGCTTCGCGTTCCAAGCATTCTCTGCATAACCGGCCTACGGCCGGGAGCAAGGAATTTATCCTCTATGGTATATCGAACACCGGCTTCGCGTTCCAAGCAATGTCTGCATAACCGGCCTACGGCCGGGCGCAAGAAATTTATCCTCTATGGTATATCGAACACAGGCTTCGCGTTCAAAGTATTTTCTGCATAACCGGCCTACGGCCGGGCGCAAGGAATTTATCCTCTATGGTATATCGAACACAGGCTTCGCGTTCAAAGTGTTTTCTGCATAACCGGCCTACGGCCGGGCGCAAGGAATTTATCCTCTATGGTATATCGAACACTGGCTTCGCGTTCAAAGTATTCTCTGCATAACCGGCCTACGGCAGGGCGCAAGGATTTTAGATCTATTTTACGGATATGAAATAAGCCCCAAATAAAATGAAATAAGCCCCAAAAAATTTTATGAAATAAGCCCCAAATTTTTAAAAAATGAAATAAGCCCCAAAAAAAATTAAATAAACCCCAAACAAAAAATTTGAAAATTTTTTGGGGCTTATTTCATTTTTCGATTTGGGGCTTATTTCATTGGGGCTTATTTCGTGCCACCTGATTTTACTGGAGTGGTCTTAATATATTTGAATATATTTTCCTAAAATTATTTTATACTGATTGGATAGCAGATAAATTTGTATAGGTGACTAGTCGGTTACTTGTTTTTCATAATTTTTCTTAAGTTTTAGTTCTATATTAAATAAACAAATAAATTAAATGAAATTAAATTATGGTTATGGTTTCATAATAAGATTTATTCGACGGCATACAAAACTTTTCTATGTATCTAGAATTTTTAGGGTACTCTATAAATTTCTTCTTTCATAGGCGATTATTGCACTCTTAAATTAAATTTCTTTATTTTTTAATATTAATCGGTTACTTAGTCGGCTATAAAATATTATTGATCTATAAAATTTAAATTCTTAGTTTAATTTAATCCCTAATATGAAGTATATAAAAAATAATAATTAAGTTTAAATTAATCACATTGGAATTGTTCAATTCTTGTTATATTTTCCAGAATTTTCAATTAAATCTTTCTATTTAGCAAATTTTCACATGAAATAATTCTTTTCTAATTGAGTCAAGGAAAATTGGCCTTAAATTAAATTATGTTTCCTTCATTAGAAGACAGCCTGTAACAGTGTTCGTTACCTGGTGACAACAGCGCCATAGTAACGATATCAATCTTTAATCTCATTATAAAAACTGAAAGTGCCAGCAGCAGCAGCAGCAGTCTATATAATAAATTTCAACATTTCACCACCTGATTTTCACTTACAATATTGGCAATAATGTGATTTTGTTGTTGCTGTTTAGCTTATTAATTATTTGAAGCTTCTGTTTACAATAAAACCAAAAAAAAAACCTAAAAAAATCTTCACCAACTTGAATGCTGGTTGGGGGCTTTATTTCATTGCTGGCTGCCTGGCATGCTGGGGAAACTTTACTGTTTTTAATTCCAAGTAAACCAAATCATTCTTCTCCCTGGCACGATACATAGATCAAACATTGATATTTAACGATAACAGCCAATTGCTGTTGTTTTTGTTGTTGTTATTGCTAACAAGCAGTAGTTACAATAAAATCTCCGCCATTACATGCCAACTAGAGTTGAAAAGGGAAAAGAGACCCCCGCTAGGATGCAACTTTTGATACACTTTTTCTGAAGCCTTTTTTGTAGCTTCTTTCTTTAGATATTGAGAAAGAAAAAAAGGAAAAAAAACCAAATTCTCGTGATGCTCCAGAAAACAAACAAAAAAACATAAAAAAAAAAATTAAATAAAAATGTTTATGGAAAAAACTGCCAAAATACACAAGTACAGTGTTACCTTCTGTTTGCGGCTTTTGGCGTGCATGAAACATGTGTTCTATAACACACATACAACAGCAACAATGGTAACAACAACACTAAGCTGTTGTTGTCTGCTCAAATAACATGTTTTCTACTATTCTGGCTTATTTAGCTACAAATTCGATTTATAATCGATGAGTTTGATTTTGCTTTTCAACTCTTTTTAAATTATCTGCGATAACTATTTGAATTGAAGAAAAGATAGAACGAAAAACTAACCAAAATGTTGCTGGTCTTATTCCAATTTGTATCCTTTATTGACTTGGTTTTTGCTATGTGCCCCGTTATTGTTGTTGCCTGGACCTTGTTTTTATATTGCTGTGAAGTTTTGTTTTTTGTTTTTATTTTTTATTGAAGCAGAACCTGTTTCAGCCCACAGACGCTGCCGCGTCAAAAGCAGCAACTTTATAAACAGCTTTTAAAATTTAAATACTCGATGTCAACGGAGGCGATAGTGAGGCAGCAGCATAAACGAAGGTCGAACAATTGACGGTGACGACAATAAACGACAACGACTAGGCCCGGTATGGCAGGCAGGCATCCTTTTTAGCCGGTAGTAACTAGACTGTCGTTAACAGCCCCTTAAAAAAGAACTTTTAAGACAAAAAGAATAATAATAATAATAATAAAAAAAGTTGCCAAGAAGACAATGGAAATGGATGAATGTGTTGTTGGTGTTGTTGTTGCTGTTTAAGTTATTGTTGGCATCTCGAATTTGTTTAGCTACGTCTTCAAAAATGTGTGTGATCCTCAAGAACCTCGTCCGTCCGTCATACATTATTTGCAAGTTCAATATGGGATGTATGGATGTGTATTTAAACGGACATACATACATACGGTCGGACGGTCGGACGGCCGGTCGCTTGTCTTTCGATTAAATGTGGCAAAGGTACACCGATTTCTTGTTAAGATTTGAATGTGGCCAGCATTGAAGTTTCTTTGGTTTGTTGGTATTGTTGTTATTCGTTTGTTTTTCTTCCTATTCTTGTTGTTGCTGTTTGTTTGTATTTTTGGGATTTTAACTGGCATGAGTAGTGACTGCATTTTATAGGGAAGTGTATGTGTATGGTGGTGATGCTCATCCATTTAAATGTCTGGATTTTGGCTGGCGCCTGCGGTACTCTTTTGTCTTTTTTCCTTATTTTATTTGTTTTTTTTTTTGTTTGCTCTTTCTTTTGGGGCGCAGTTGTTGTCATGTATTCGTATGTATGAGAACTAATCAAATATTGCAAAACAAAAGAACTTTGTTAGTTTAGTACCAAAAACTATGCCGAAATCAGTAAAGGAATGAAAAAACAACAAAATAAAGCAAATAATACTAAAACAAACGACATTGCAGTATCGTCGCCATCATCAGCATCTTCATTTTCATCATCATCGGTAGTACCATCAGCAGCAGCAACAGCAGCAGCAGCTACAAACTCATCAACATTGCAATAATCGAGCTATGTGCTCGACTATCTCTCAACATACATAAAAATGTACATACATATGTATGTACATTTAGATGTGTGTATTTAACGCTTTATGCGCATGTTAGTTTGCATTCGCTGAATGTTAAAGTTGTTGTAAAATAGGCGCCTTTTGAGCAAAAAAATAAAAAATAAGAAACTAGCAAAAATATCAACGGGCCGCCACCGCCCAAGTATCATCATCGTCAGTCAACCCAGTAACAGGCTCATTATTTATATTGAAATGCAAACGTTACCACTAGTCGACATTAATGACAGTACATCATTTTGTGGCGTCAAATACTGCTGCCAGCCAACTGTATTTCTCGAATCTTCTAACACAATTCAACATATTTGCTATTTTCACAAAAAAAGGAAAGGTAATGGATGTGGAAATAATGCCACCGCAACTTTAATTATTCTGTCTTTTTTTTCATGAAAGCCAGCCGTAGGAGAACAAAAAAAAATAAACTCTTTTTTTATCTCACATAAACAAGCAAAAAACTTGCAATATTTGTCGCTCTTAGCAGAAGGCATCATTCAAGAAATCATTTAAATCGTTTGAGATAATCGTATGTAAAAAAAAACCTCAACTCTAAGTTTTAGTCTAATCCTTATTTTGTAAATGACCCCAGTGTGTGGTGCGTGAGAAAAAATTTTTTTCTTTTCTCAACTCGTGTCAAAAAGAACTTTACTTTTCTATGAATTAAAAATTCTTGAAAAAAAAAATATTCCAATGTAATAGAAAATGCGTGAATATGCGTGATTGAGCAATAATTTCTGCACGTGTGCTTCGCTGCCAGAGATAACTTACATATACTGAAAAAGAAAAGAAAAAACCTACTCGAATCTAAGTCAAACATGTGTTTGAACGTGCGTAAATACGTATACGCATTTCTATCAGGAATGGAAACTTGAGTGCTATTGTACTTCCAGATTAATTTTTCTACATCTGTAATAAAAGGGAAAATTCCCTTGCCTGTTCTCCCTTATCGATGGGGTTCTTTCTATTGAAAAATCACATATGTATATTTTATAATTAATTTTTGTTTTAAATGTAATTGTACGAACAAAAGAACTCCTTCGATATCGGCGAACAAATAATTTTACTTGAAGCGTCAAGAACCTAAAAAAAATTCAAAATAGGACTTTTTTTATTAGTTGTTTTAAAAATCCAGGAATAGAATTCAGACATCTTATTCTCTTTTAAAAGGATATAAAAATAAATGCAGTGCTTTTTTATAATTTTTGATTCCATGCGAGAAAAATTAAAAAAAGCCACCACTATTTAGATACAAATAAGGGGATCTCCTATCAGGATAATTCTCGAAACACTGTCTCCAGGTATGTTTCCCCTAATCTAATCTGACCGTTAAAATTTTAAGTTTGGTTTTTATAAGTTTCATAAAATCAAAGCATCCTTTTAAAAGTACCTGAAAAGAAATCCCAGCCATAACCTCATAGCCAAAAGAGACTTAACCAGCGACGCCGACCCTAAAATAAATTAGTGCTACTATCAATTTTAGTGTTACAGTACCGTAGACATTCCCTCCGGGTGGGGCAAAGTTCTGCATCTTGGAGATTTACTACTACTCCTTGGTGCTGTGCTAGCCTGGGGAAGAAGACAATTGGGCATTCATATGAGAATTAAAAGGAAGTAGATTAGCTTATGCGAGCCTGGCACATAAAGAAATATCAGCTCTCTATCAATAGAAAGTATTAGCATCTAGCGGCTAACGGATAACCATGCACTGGTACCAGGGAAACTGGTAGACCCAAATAAGACATATAGCACATTTGTCCGTGGACATTAAGGCATTTCTAAAAGTGTTGAGATATTCACAGACATTATGACAAATAGTTTTTGTAATTGTAGCAGCCATGAAATTATGACATGTAACCCCCGGTTGAACTTTTGCCAAAGGTTCTAGTCTATTTCACTACAATTTATGAATGTTTATTAAACTGTCAAAAAACTACAATTTTATTTAAAGCTCTGGGCCATTTTGAAATCTTTATTTTCAATGTCTGATTCATGTGTATAGTTTTTCGTGTAATACTTTGTATTTTCTCACTTCTTGAGTGCTTTGTAGTCAAATTAGTTTCGAGTATATTTGAAAACAACACTTGAAAAACTATAAAAGCGCAATCGAAATTGTATGTATTATGGCCGACATAAACGTGATTTACATACAGCCATGCACTCATCCAGTCATCCATTCATTCATGCATACATACAGACATACAAAAATACATGTACAAGTTTTACATATAAAAATGTCTGCAGTTTTCTTCTTTTTTTTTGTGTTATGTTCTGTTAAAAATAAAATGCACGTTTGTATTTATGTGCATGTGTGTTTATATGTAGCTTAACAAATACATGCACAAGTAATAAATATGGAAATAAACTTAAACACATACTCGTATTTCATATTTGATTTCCATAAATATGAATTATATTTTATATATACAAAACAGTGATGACAATGTAGTGCTTTTAGTAACACTATTACACAGGACAAACTTTAATTTTGCTCCTAAACTGCTGTACCATCCCATCAGTTAAACAGTTTCTTATGTATGAACATTATCGCAAATAATGCTGATAAGAAAGTGTAGTGCCGATCGTATTTTATGAAATGCTGTAGATACCGATTTTAATAAAATTAATAGATTGTGTTCTTTTACAATTCAACACCGTGCAGACATTATATAGTTTTTTTAAATCGGTTGAAAAATATGAGCGTAAAGAGTGTAACAAAATATCGGTCTTGCCTAATAATTATATCGATTATTAAAAATTTTTGATTTACAATTTTCGATTTTTCGCCTTTTTAATTTATCAGTAATATTGAAAAACGGTTAAATTCTGTTGGTAGTTTTTTCCCCCGTTATTGAAAGTTGACATTACTGTTACAAAGGTGTTCAGAATTCCATATACATACGTACTTGTGTGCGAGTGTCAGTTGAATTATATGCACGTGTGCTGTATGGGTTTTTGGGTTGACGTTGAATTTCCGTAGTAGTAGTGGTTGGTTGGTTGGTGGTGGTTCAATAAATCGGGTATTTATTTTATAATTTGGCTTCGAATCATATAAAGTTCACCATTAAAAGATGTTTTTGTTGTTATTATTAAAATTCTTTATCATTCAAGGTAATAAAACATTTTTATATGAAAGAAACAAAGTAAAAGAATAAAATAAAAACAACTAGAAGTGATTGTAGAGCAAACGCATGTTAGTGTGTGTATTTCAATGGTTTACAATAATTAAGTCAAGCTAATAAAAGCATAAAATTAACATAATTAATAGGCATATTTTTCACTTAATTATGCAGAACTAGTAGAACACACAAGAAAACAAAAAACAACTGAATTTCAAAACACAAACTTGGAATTGTTTAAAATTAAAAAAGAAATTCGAAATTCTCCCAAAAATTATTGTTTTTAAGTTTATAAACAGCGACACCAATACAATACGTTTTGATTTTATTACCATTTTTATTATATTCTTGTTCTTGTTTTTTTTTTTTTTTTGAGGGGTATTTGTTATAATGACGACAGTTAAACACTTGCACCTCTTGTGTTCGTGCAGGCAGATCGAAAGAGCCACTAATTTCAGGGCTGCATATAAAAATCGAAAATTAGTTATAATCATTCAACAGCCGTGGGATCTTTTTGGAGACGATCATAAAGTTTGTGCTTCTTTTTTCTTCCTAACAAAAACTTAATTAATGAAACTATAAAACAAAGATCTTACTGCACAATACTTGGATTAAGTTCAGTTTTTTTTTTTTTTTTTTTTTTTTTGTTTTAGGTAAAAACTCAGTTTAAATATGAATTTATAGTACAAAACCATCACTAACCTCCACTACCAATTGAATTAAGTATCTGGAAAGAAGACCTCACAGACAGACCAAATTAAAGCGGCTTTTGTTTTTAATAAAATTTTAAAATTTTATTATTTAACAAAGAGGAACCAGAAAGTGTTTTATTATTAAGTTCTCTGGGAATCAATTAAAACAATTTAAAATTGACCGGAATAAGTTTTTCAATTAAAATAAAATTGCTAAAAATTAAAAATTTTAATAATTAAAGTTTTATTAAAATTAATAGGGTTAACAAATGCAATAATTGCTAATCGAATTATTTAATAACAACAAGATATTAAGCTTAATAATACGAGTACATCCGTCCATCCATGTACACATAGTTCAGACTTGTTCGCTTTTTAAGAAAAATTTATTTTAAAATTAATTTTTAATATATTTTACTTAAAAATTTTATCAATCGTCAACTGGTTTTTTTATATGGATTTTAAAACGTTTAATTCAATACGCAGATGTTGTCTTTAAAATTTCCTTAGAAACATGTTTCTTGTCAAGTACATAACAACATTTATAAAAAAATATAATCTCTAGAATGCGTTGCAATACGTGAAATTATATGTAGTTTTGATTATTGTTTTAGAAATCTAATAGAATTTCTAAAAAAATACAATGGGCGTGGCACTGTACTATATTTAAAAAATTAATATGTGTTTAAATATTCAACCACTAAAAGAAAAACACATCATAACTCTGTTGTAATTTGACGTCAACCTTATGACAATGACATTTATCATCATTATTATGTTCTCATTAGCTGCCAATCATGTCATGTAATTAGATGACTATTTTGACTTTATAATGTCTTGATCCAAGTCTACGAATTTTTTGTTTGCCAAATTTTTAACACTTAAGCCAAGTCAGTATTATTAAAAACATAGACCGCTCAAAGTCAGCATAAATATGATGACTAAACATCATCAATATGAAAACGAGGTGTCATATGTTTGTTCGCATAATACTTTTGTCACACAAATATCATAGATGACACTAAAAAATATAGTATATGACAAAAGTCATTACTTCTGATGGCATGATTTTTTTTTTTTTAAATTCGAAGAACCTGTCTCGTTCAATTCAATTTCCATTATATGTATTGCCTTCAGCGAAATCAATCAGTTGATCTTAAAATCGATTATCAGTTTTATATTTTCATTTCTCATTTTGTAAATTAGGTTTTCTTTTCTCAAGTTTCTGATGGTTAATAGTGGGCCATAAAAATTAAAACATATCATAAATATTTACAGACATCTTTTATGCTTTTAAAATAATAAAGAAATAAAAAACAATATAAAACCAATGCTATACTAATGATTATAAATGGCTCACAAGGGTTGAGAAAGAGATCATTTGCATATTGATGGACTTTGAAAATTATATTACACTTTTACATCCGCTCGCTCAAAAAAAAAACAAAGAACCAAAAAAAAATCATCAGTGTCGTTTTGCTTGAATTTACATAAAACAACTGCTACTGGAAAAAGTGCCGTTTGAACAGTCCGCTTTCACTTTGTCAAAACACAGTTACGAACTTGGTAGCATCATCAGCATCGTCAAACGTATTTATGCTTCCCAGTGACATTTGCTTATCTCAAATGATTTCTTTATAGCGTCACCGAGACATAAGATTATTTTCTTTTTTCACTTTAACTTCAACTATGCGTGGTCGATCGATCGTTGGGTTCGATCAATGTTGGCTGTTTTTGTTGTATTTCTTTTCGTTTTCGTGCTAATTTACATAATATTTTAAGCTCTGCAGATATTTTATTTATTTTTATTTATAATGTATTTTTTCATTCTACAGCCATTATGGATGGAGGCTTTTTGTATATGTTTTTAAGGTGCTTGTAATTTATTTATACATTTGTTTGAAATTCGATGGCATTTTAAAATTTATTCATAACTACTTCTTTTTTATGTGTGTGTTTTTGTTTGTTTGTGTGTTTGTGTCTTCAATGAAATCATGCTTCTTGTTTTTTTTTTTTTTTTTTTTGCAAAAGATTCATTCATAAAAAAATATAAAAATCCATTTATTCCACTCACAAATGGAACCAAAAATTTGAGTAGTGCGTGCGAATGAAGTTTGAAGTGGACCGTCCGTCCATCTCGTTTGTCCGCAGCACTTAAAATGTGCAATTTAAATATTTAAAAACTTTTAGCCAGAGTAGGTGGATGGATGGACTATTTTGTAGTTAAATGAAAAAGAAGAACTTCACTATGGACGGGTCTACCAAACAACATCAACATCCTTATTAAGCTCAATTAATTTATACAAATGTTGTGCAGCAAAATTTCTGTCTGTGTGCCTGTTTGTCCGCCTCTGTCTGTCTGTCTGTCTTTGGGGGTACAAATACATTGACATGATGTCAAAGTAGCATTCGTTTTAATTAAAACAACAAGAACAAGTATAAAAAATGTGGTAGCCGGACTAGCAAATTTCCACTTTACCGTTTCTTGTTAACACTTGTGATTTGCACTCCTTGATTGAGAATGTGTTTGCGTGAGAGTGCGCCTGTGTGTCTTTGTGTGATACTTTGTTTCCTGTTAATGGGTCTAAACCAGAAAAGCAACTTGGCAGAAAACACAGAAGCTTTCAAAAGCACTTGAATGTTGGTTGGTTTGCTAATAAAACGAACAAAAGAAAAATTTATACAAAATATAAGAAAACATTAAGAATGAGATGATATTGTACAGGTCGCAAATAAATTTGTCTGAAAATAATTGCCACATACCTGCAGAAGCTTAACCGGCCAACACGCAAAGCTTAACGTAACAAACAGAAGAACATTATCACCGGCAGCAAAGTGATCATGAAGTAGAATTTCATTAAGCACCTTTAGCGCAAGTTTTTATTGTCGCCGATATCCATTGAATACAGCTTATCCGACACACTCAAAAGAAATACACATTCACACACACACACACACAAAAGAGTTCCACTGACAATCTTTTAATGGCTCGCTTTGAAACATGAAAAAATACTCAACTTTTATCGATTAATGTCCCATTCCTGCAGCTACTGGGTTCTACTGGTCTCTTTAAAAGCCGCCAAATGTTTTATGGTAAATGTCTCGCATTTAATGCCATCAACATTAAAGCACCAAACGGGGGGAAAAACATAAAAAAATAAATTAAAAAAAAAAAAGAAAAATAAACTACAGAATATTTATAAAGAAAAATCGAAATGTTTGTACCTTTTGGCCAGAAGTTGCAATGCGTTGCTTTTTGGGGTGAGTGTGGAAGTGTTGTATGTGCGATTAGACAGAGTCGACAAGGCGCTAATGTCGTCGGCAGCAAACACCTTTTGCGATGTGACTAAAAATTCACTTTATTTTAACTGAACTGAACCGAACCGAACTGAACTGATCTCAAGTTTTGCCAAGACTCACTTTACAGCAAGCAAGCAGACGTTTTCGGCCTTCAGCCTTCTTGGTGGCCACTAAAATTTATGCATGCAACTTAAAATAACAGAAACACCAACAACAACATCTGATATTAAGCCTGATTGTGTCAAATGTTGCAAATGATGCAAACGGCAATTGATAGAACTGTACGAGTGTATGTTAAATATCTGTCTGTCTTTCTTTCTGTGGCATTTATATAAATTATTTGATTTAATTTCTGTCTTATCACAAATTCAGTTTAATCGTTTGGATTTTTGCTGGATACACTCAATCGTTTGGATGTCGTCTGCCTGCAACGCCTTGCAGTTGAGCAGGACTTGAGTGTAAAATAATAACGATAAATTAGACAATAATTAATCGATAAATGACTAACACTAATTTCATATAAACAATAAATTTATCTTAAATCTAGTAGCAACAAAAAAATTAAACAAGAAATGCTGCTCAATCTAATTAAACGTTTTTTTGCCTCTTGGAAACTGCTGGCCACGACGGTATTCTGTGTTGTCGCCTAGAGAACAAATGTCACTACTTCTTTTACTATTTATTTTAAAGAACTTTAAAAAATCTTTCTATTTACTCGTATGAATAATAAAATTGTGTCTATAAATATTTTAACAGGATTTTTGTAGTGCCGCAAATAACAATCAATTTAGAATCTAAAACTTTACTCTTTTTATGTCATTCTAAACAAATTTTTTTAATGCTCTTGTGGCTCGATTATGTAAAATTTAGTTTTTTAAATTTCTTCTCAAGATTTTACTTGGCAACGTCTGATATTTTTGTCAAAATTTTAGAAATTACAATGCAAAGTTGCAAAAATAAATTTTTTTGTGGTCAGATAGCACACCTCAAAATGTAATTTTTATATCAATGCTGCTGTGTGGCGTAAAATTAGAAAATTAACCAACCGCTGATATCGTAGACTACACTTTAAAAAAAAAATAAACTAAAATTTTGGAAATTTTACTTAATTTGAGTTCAAATTGGTTGTCGTATGGCGCCATTGCCGTTTTTTACAGAAACTCAGTAAAATTTTCCTTGAAAATGAAATTTTTACTACAAAATAGTTCAGTGTTTATCCCAAAATTAGTAAAAATTTCGTCATCTGAAATCTTGCTGCGCATTTTTCATTTCCTTGCTTTACCTTCTTCTGAACCGGCCACCTGCAACAACGATGCTTTTGATGTCATCAGACCACTGGAACATCCGGAATGCTTATTTACAGCAAGATCTTGTATTATCTTGAATAAGGGATGATGAAAACATTTTTATAAACTTACGTCTTTTGGGATTCGAACCGAGGCACTTCTGTTTAGTCGGTAGGCACTCTATCCACGTCATAAGTACGCATAAGTACTAATTCCGTAATTTCTTACATTAAAAAAATAGATCTTTGAAATTAGTAAGTCATGAACTAAAAATAATTTAAAAAAATATTTTCTTTAAATTTTGAAAAAAAAATTCCAATATGAGCAAAATATATGAATTTAAATTGAGAATAGCCGTTTTCCGTTTTTAAGTACACAAATTTTTATGTTCTATTCATGAGGAAGTCATATCCTAATTTCATTTGTTTGATAAAATGTTCTTAAAGTTACTTTTTACTTTTAGAAAATGCGCACTTTAATAAAATAAAAATTTCCTTGAAGTAGAATTCTTTTGCAGTGAAATTGTAAACATTTTATTTTTTTTTTTTTATTACAAGGAAACTTTATTTGATTTAAAACAATTTCTACATATTAATCAAATTATACTTAAATATAGAAACTTTTTAAACTATTTTCAAGGATTTTTTTACTAAAATTTAGTACATGTCTTTTTTATTGTTAGGAAATTCTTCTAAATTTTGTTTAAAATGTTGTTTATCAGTCTATATGACTGTTTAAATATTATAATACTTTAAAGTGAAGTTTTATCTGATTCCCTGTTTTAATTTGCGTTATTATAATTGAAAGCTTTTCAGTAGACTTATGTCTAATAATAAATGCAATTTTTTTAATTATATGTTGGTATATTTTAATTTTTAATACAATTGCGTGGAAATTTTAAATCTAATCACCTGTCAGCATATTTAGTTAAATGTGTAGCAGATTTAATTAAAATTAGTTGATGCTTTACAGAGAAGTAGTTGTAGAAAAATTTAGAAAAAATCACTACAAAAATTCGATTCGATATCGTTCAGCTATCAGCGAAATACCTGCCAGGTCCGCTCATTTAATTTTTCAAAATGTAGTTGAAGTCTGCTGACGATTTGGGATAAGTGCCAGTAAAATTCTGGCCTACAGACATGCTTAATACACAACAAATGAAAACTTTTTTTAATAGATATAATAAATAAAGAAAAAAAAACCTTTTATATTTAAAAATTACAATTCTCTCCGTGTTTTTGCACACTGAGAAAAATTTTCTTAATTTTTAAAAATAAAATTTATATAAATAGTAAATCGCACTGAATTATTTAAAAAAATTTTATTTCAACTAAAGGGATTCAAAATGTATTTGGCTCTAATATCCTAATACACTTGAATAGTCTGAAAAGTGCAGTGTGTGTTCAAATTCTACTCTTATTTAAAAGAGACTGTATTGGTTCGATATGGCAATGGACAAGGCGAATTCATAACAGGTGAAGCTGGAAACACAGCTGATCTACTTTTTTCTTGCATAATGGAGGCTCGCATGTCAAAATTTGTACATGCAAGCATAGGGGCTCATATGTCAAATGTTGTTGTAGTTTTAACACTACCTGTTATGAATTTGCCTTGGCAATGGAGATTCCTTCCCTTCCCAAGACTCACTCTCACATACTGTAGGGTATCACAAAATAATGGAGATAGATATCTCCTAAATTATTCGGGAAAATATTTTTCTTATCTCTTTCAATTATTTTATACGAGAATAACAAATCAAATTGGCCACCTAAAATAAAATGATTTCCTATTATGGTTACGTTTGGCCAACGATTAAAATTTTACCCCTGATTAGTTGCTGCTGCCGCTGCTGTTGCATGCAGCTCATGGCGTCAGCATGACCAAAAAATAAACAAATCGTACCTTGTTAAAAGGTAAATGTCATTACAAATTCAAAAAATCCTCAATAAGCTTTATTAGTGCACCATGTTAAAAGTTGTTAAAACATTGTTGTTGTTGGCTGGTATGCAAATATTGCTGCTTAACTAAAGCATTTGATATTTGCCATACAACAACAACAACTATGAAAGAAAGAAAAAAAAACAGAAAAAGGATAAAATTGCAAACTAAATACAAAAATATAAAACAAAAAAGAATCCAACAACATGCAAGTAAAAATGGTGAACAACATATTTGTAGAACAGAGTAAAAAACATTTTTAGCATACTGGTTAAATAAACGCCGCCCCTTTAAGATCTTAAATGAAAACAAATATGCAAAAATAACAAACACATATGCCAGATTATGCTGTTTGCATATAATGTTGCTTGCTAATAAATAAAGCTGCTGCTGGTGCTGGTTGCTGTTGCCGCTGCTGCTGCGGATGTTTTTGTGTTACAAATTTTTGCCTGTCTTGAACACTTGCAGCTTATTTGTAGTTGGCCAGTGGTTGATCGATGCAGTCAAAAACGTGACTAGATTCTCGCGTCATTGGGTCTTTTTGTTATAGATTTCAAATTTTATTTGTTTTTTTTTTTTCTTAATTTTCTTTCTATTTCTTTGTTGCAAATCGTGCACAATGAACACATGTAAGTCATGTATGCTTAAGAAAAATCAATTCAAATTTATTTTTTTCCCTCTCTTATTTATGCTTGAATTGTTTGTGCTTTACAAGGGCAGCAGTATATGCACACACATCCATACGTGGTTATTTATGAAAATTTACATAATGAATACCTACCAACCAAGTGTATCTTACAGATCTCTTACAGCAAAATATAAAAAAAAAATACTAAACACTTGTGTGTGTGTGCATGTGTATGTGTGTGGTCTATCATTTGCTTTTTAAAGTTTGTCATTAATTTTACAGATTGGTTTTAATCGTTTAGTCTGTAACTAACTCGATTAGTATTCTCAAGCATGCAAAAGAGTAAAACAAATATTGGATTGAAAGAAATCTGCCTTGAAATTAAAAGTAGTTTGTTGCTTTCTTAAACCAAATCTAAATTTTATTACTTAAATTAAGCCAAATAAACGATATTGATAAAGTTAAGACACACACTAAGAGCAATTTTCCCATACGAAATTCATACATTAAACCAACTTTAATAATCATTTATGAATATGGAAGTAAATTTTACAGCACTGCATTTAGAATTTGAAACTGGCTTTGAAAATTTACCATAAAATTTTAAATGAACCACAATCAGCTCAATTGTGAATAATAATTGCCGTAGATTTTTTTCCATTTCTCTATTTCTCCATAAGGAAAAAGTAAATTTTCTAACTGTGCAAATAGTCATCAGCTAGATGCCGATGCTAATGTACTAATTTTATTCTCTAAATTTTTAAAATTTTCGGAAAGTTTTTTGTGAAAAAATATATTGCTTAAACTATTACTAGACCGATCAAATTCAAAATCTGACCAAGTCGTAATAAAAATTACTTCGTCGATGGCTTAATTAAAATCGATCGATTCGTTTGAGAGATATTGTGTTTAAAAAATTCGAACAACGCGCTCTATATTTATAACACCAAAAGCGCTTCTCCTCTTGCTTTTAAAAATTAAGCTTGAAAAACTGCGTCAAATGCTGTTAGTCCGATAAAAATCGGTGAAACTGTTTTAAGTAATATCGGTGCCGAAAAATTTTGAAGAGAATGTGGTTTTAATTAGTATAAAAAAATCAGGTGAAATATTCCAGATTCGGCTACTTCTTTTGAACTCTGTTAAGTTGATGCCGCAAAATTTATATAACTGGTGCGCGTTGCAGGAAGTTAGCTCCAGGGATGGACCACATAATCAACCGTATCCCAAATTTTTGTTTTTTTTTTTTTTTTTTTCTTTAAAATCCACCACAGTATTTCGTCATTCCATTCCTAAAAGTCATTTACACGCTTAGTCAAACCACTTATCACAGTAATCTGACAAAGAATTATTATAATTTTTTGCTGTTATTTGTGTGGAAAAAAGAGGGAAACAACACGAATCAATAGTGTTCCATCAGATGATTTGGAAAATAATGTCATCCATTTGCCAGACTTGATTTAATGCGTAAATTGATTTTAAACGAGAAATAGTTTGTGTTGTACTGCAACAGCAACAGCAAAAGCAACAACAACTAAATTACTTGATTAATCAATCCTTTTGTTTGAAAAAATTGAAAAACTTTTTTTTTGTCAGTTGTTGTTGGTGGTGTTCCTCTTGGTCTTTTTGAGTGCAAGTCTGTTGTACAATTGACAATTTCATTTCATTTGATTCGATTTTATTGTGTCTTTGCTTGTCTGACCATTCCGTCACGCATCAAGCAAGACGAGAAAAAAAAACAAACAGCAAAAGAATACACAACAACTCAAAGTGCTTAAAGCTGGGAACATGTGATGATGATGACGATGGTGCTGGTGGTGGCGGTGGTGGTGGTGTCGGTGATGAAGAAAACGCTAAAACGAATTAGCGCAGTCACAACATGTTGTTTATATGCCGAAAATGGTGCGACAATTTTGCGAGAATTCATGCTGTTCATTTCGGTATTATTGGAGGGATGCATGGTAAAGTGTTGATGTTGCTGCTGGTGCTTTTGCTGTTGGTGCTGGATCTGGTGCTACTTGGTAACGGACTAAATTTGCTACATACATACGTTAACGGTTTCTGCAATTGTGTCAATTAGTGTTCAACGAAATGTGTGTATGAGATGTCAGTGTTGATGGTTTTTAATAATTGCCTTTTAACGCGTATACCGCGCATGCACCGTGTGTTGATTACTTTTGCGCCCGCTTGCCAGTCACTCACCAACAACTGAAACTACAGCTTATTGTCAGTTTATTTTTTAATTTAATTCTCCTTCTTTCAATTGCTTTGTACGAGTATTTGTGGTATTTTGTTAAAATACTGCTTTTCATTGAGTCTTGATCGATTACCTTTCTTTGGCATAGGATGCCAAAGAATTCACGGTGTTGAGAAGATAGGTTGAGTTTATGTGTAAATTGATGTCTATACATAAATATTTTTGCTAAAACTGTTTTTTATTTGTAGTTTAAATATAGGTATTTATTGGTTTAAGTTTTAATTGTATTCGTGCGATAGCAAGATGTTTCTCTGTTTTTATTTAATATTTATTTAAATAAGTTTTGAGTGATCAATATTTTTTAGTTTCCAAAATTCTACAGATACATATCGTCATATGAAACGTAAAACCATGTAAGTGACAAAAATTAAAAAAAAATTGGCTTCTACTGTCATGTTCGGCGGCATTGTAATGAAAAAGAAAACAACGTAGCAACGAAAGTACATTTATTTACAAGGTAATGTTAATATTAAAACAAATACAATATTACAAAAACAACTTGGTGTTGCTTTCACACTATTTTTCTGACAACTATTTGGGGCAGGCTAAACTTCTGAAATCAGCTGTGATTTTAACACTACCTTGCAAGTTAATGTACCGTGATAACAACTATCGCTTATACTATTTTATAAATTTGTTATTTTTTTCTCAAAAATTATTTCTTCATTGTTAGAAGGCAAAACTCTAGAATATTTCTTGCGTAAAACTAATAAGTAGTTCAGGATTTCCTTTTATTAAATGCTTTGTTCAAGAAATATTTTAGATTTGCGTCTTTTAATAATAAATTAATAATTTTTAAGAAGAATAAATTTTTTTTAGGACTATGCATTGCATTGTGCCAGAACTAGAGCGACAAAGGGATAGGCTAAATGTAGAAGAAAGATTAATTCTTTTACAACGCTGCTATTGCGAGTTTTGGTAATTTTTAAAGCAGTGTTAATTAGACGCATTAATATTCTTAAGTTGTATGAGCAGACATTTTATTAATTTGTTTACTTCGCCGACGGTTCTTCGAAGGAGGGCGATCTTGTGTAATATAATAATAATAAAAATCGGTTTTTAATATTTCATCAGCGAAAATCTTATTATTTTTTTTTTAGGGTAGTTTTATTATTTATTGAATCTTCAATTATAAATTGAAACATCAACAAGTTTTTCAAATCTTAAATCTAAAAATACTTTAATATATGTTTAGCCAGTGCTAAACAAAATTTTCAATTCCAACTGTTGATTTTTGATGTTTTACATCTCTCGTGTACGGCTGAGAGAAAGAGTATCCCTCCTTCTCAACCGGGTGTGGCCTCTATAATTTAGAATGTTGCGCGCAAGTGGATTGGGTGCAATACTAGTTTTTCAATATATTTTTTTGCGTGTTTTGAAAATACTGTCTTCACCAACGGAACATCAAGATCTTTGTGAATTCGCTGATTTCGGATATACAAGCGGGC
The DNA here is from genome assembly GCA_947311025.1 of Lypha dubia. Taxonomy (NCBI): domain Eukaryota; kingdom Metazoa; phylum Arthropoda; class Insecta; order Diptera; family Tachinidae; genus Lypha; species Lypha dubia. The sequence goes on along the minus strand of OX371262.1, from coordinate 1,349,886 downwards.
TGCAGTAATTGTACGTAGAATTTTGTTTTGTCGCCTTTGAATTTTTTCTACACTTTATGCTGAGGCAGTGCCCCATAACTGGATTCCATAGGACCATATTGGTTTCAGGATCGCGTTGTATAACAAAAGTTTACAGTCAAGACTTAATATAGAATTTCTTCCAATAAGCCAATTCATTTGGGCTGCTTTTAATTTCATTTGTGTCAACATTGCGTCTATATGCGATTTAAACGACGATCAAGATGAACGCGCAGATATTTTACTACAGTGTGTTGCGGTATAGTCTCGGTGTTGATTTGTATAGGCGGGCATGTTTCTCTGCGTAAAGTAAAAGTAACGTGTACACATTTCTGCTCATTCACTTTTAGCCGCCATTGTTTTAGCCATGTTTCCAATTTTGAGATGTACCCTTGTAGATTCCGGGAAGCTTCTACAGGATTTTCATGAACGCTTAGAAAAGCCGTAGTCATCAGCAAATGTTGACGTGTGAATGATACTGCTTAACGGTAAGTCAGAGGCATATATTAAATAAAGTAAAGGACCGAAGATACTGCCTTGAGGGACTCCGGCTTCAATCGACTGCGGGTGGCTTGAAAAATTGCCTTCTTATGACAAATATGTAAATTTTCAGTTGCAGTTTTTCGCTTTCAATTTACGCTCAATTTAATCTATACATGTTGATCTGTGTATACATTCACAATTTTTACAAGTACAGTGGGCACTTGATCACTGAAATGAGATTTTTTAATTTGACCAAGTTTTGGCGAATATATTGCAAATTAGATATTTAGCGATTAAAAAAGTTTTTCAATCAAGCAATTTTAAAGGTTAGCAAAAGATAAAATAATGTTGTCTATTTTTATGTTATTTTATTTTTTTTATATTTATTTCAATATTTGAATTATATTTTAAATTTTATTTATTTGTTGCGGGTTAGAAATATCTATATATATTTCGTTGGTAGCCATACCAACTCATCAGTAGATGTTTTACCCTTTATGTTTAAAAAATGTATATGTGAGTTTTTGTATAAATAGATGAGCTTTAAAATTTTTTAAACATAAAGGGTAAAACATCTACTGATGAGTTGGTATGGCTACCAACGAAATATTTATTTAGATATTGGTAACCCGCTACAAATAAATAAAATTTAAAACATAAATACTTGAGTACATGCTCAAATAAATGTAAAATTTTATTTTAATTATAATGCAATAATATGAAAAGAATATATGTCGTTTTTTAGCCACGTTAATTTTTAAAACAGAAACAGTGCAAGCTCTAAATAATAAAGTTTGAATTTAAATCTTGATATTCTCAACAGATTTGTAATATATTAATTATGAAATTTTAAGGCAATCCTGTTTGGTGGCATCTAAACATTTTAGCGTAAAATTCCTTAAACAAAACAAAATTGAAGTCATTTAATATCCTTGTTTTGTATGGGATTAAGGCAATTTCTCATTTTTAAATGCCATCAACTACATCGAAAAATAAAACAAACAGCCAACCATCCAGCCAGCCAGCCAGCCAGTCATCCATCCTTCGATGTGTCTGTCGTCCATCTACTCGGCAACAAAAGTTTTAGCAATTTGTCTTAACATTGTGATAAAACATTTAGGTGGTATGTTTGAAGGTATTCCTGTAGTTGTGCTGCTAACTTTGCCATAAATCACTAACGAATTAGAGCCGCGAGTTATTTACTTTGTTAATAATCAGCGATTCGGTGGGTCTTTTTCTCCAACAAGTTGGAGATGAGTGTGTATTTGTGCTTAAATCGAAGGCTGGCGCCAAAAGGAACCCAGAAACACACACACAATGCCAAAAAAAAAAATAAGCAAACAAATGAAAACCACCAAACAACAAAGCTTATCAATTATTTATAAACGCTTCCAAAATAAAATTTAGTTGAAACATCCACTCAGCAGTAGCAGCAGCATCAGCAGCACCAGCGTCGGCTGCAGCAATACTTCCACAAACAGGGTGTTTTAATTAGTTTGTTAAAAATTGCTGCTTTAGCATCATCTGTGTGGCTGGCTGGCTTTAACATGCAACATTATATTGCCAACAAACACGTAATCTCCTAATTAGTGTCAAACCAAAACTAAATGATTCTTCGGACCAAAATTAAAGATCAAGTTGAGTACGTACCAGAAACCTAATTATGTATGTGTGTGTGTGCTTGTATCTGTTTGTGTGTGTGTGTGTATGTTGGTTTGTGCAATTTAGGACCTACCGCATAATACACAATTTTCAAAATTCACACGCTCAAAGACGTTGCCATAAAATGTCATAAATAATTGTAAAAATCTCCTCTCTCCGTTATAAGTTTTTCCTATAAAATACACTGCCGGCCGGCACAGGGCGGTCTTATAAAATATTTCCATAAGTGTCTTAAGCTTTTAATGAATGCTCTAGTAAAATATAAAAGTCTCATATAAAAATAATTAAAAATTGCTGTGCAAAAAAAAGAGGAGACGAAAAGAAATATATTTAATCAGTTCATAATTTTAAAATTTTATCGCTTTTAGCAACAAAACGAAGAAAAAAAACTTAAAATGTTTTTCCCTGGTGGCGACAAGTTATTGAATGCATAAAATTGCCACCACTTGCTTCACGATATTTGTATTGACAATTTTGTTTTCAAGATTCAAGAAATCTTGTAGGTATGTAGATATTATGTATTCGTATATGAGAGAGAAAAAAATGGCGTCGCTTAATTATTAAAACGCACCATGCTGCGTCACTTTTTAGCTGTAAGTAACGTGTGGGGTCCCTTTGGCAGCACAATCCCATGAATCTTACGTTTTTATTAAAAAAATAGCTCTTTTACCCATTTTTCTGTTAGTATTTCTTAACGTTGACTGTCATTGAGTGTCCAATGAAGTAATCATTGTAAGAGTATATGAATTAAAAAGATAAAAAAGAATAGTTAATCAAGCTTCTGCACACACCACAAACTCAAAAAGTACATACATACTGGTACATACATGCTTACATATATAGAATTCAAAAGCTGCAAGTTAATAGAATACCAATGTGTTTCCTTTATACGAGGCAAGGGCTACTACGGATCATAATTTGAATACAATAATAAATAAAACAATATAGAATTTTTTAATACTCTGCTTCAGGATTTGCGGTGACAAACAAATGTCTTGGCTGCTCTCGATCTTGCTTAAGCAAAAGATGAAAATGTTGAATTAAAAGATTTATGCGTATGTATTTGTGATAATTTAATTTCATACGTGTGGGTAAATTCTATGGACAGAGTTTGATATTCAGCTGCGGCATTATCATCAGCTGCCAGTATCCAGGTAACTTTATTTTCAAGTGATCAAAAAACTTTTATTAGCATATTTTCCATTCCGTTTGAAACACTTTAAAAATCATGATTTATTTTTTATAAAATAAATAATTTTTGTTAGTTGTTTTTTTTCTCTAATTTATCCGAAAATACATAAATGATGCAAATGATGCATAAATGATATATAAATCATCCATTTGACATGATTTGAAATTTTTTTAATTGAGGAATACAATTTTGTTTATTATCTACTGATGATTTTTCTTATAACTAAAATGCAGGCCTATAGAAATGCTAAAATGTTGGTATAAAAGTGTAAGGTAAGGTATTGTAGCTCCCGCAATAAGCTGCACCAAGGCATAGTAATATTTAAATTCTAGGAATTTTTTTTTCGAGGTCCAACGACTGATCATACTGGTACTACAAAAGTATGCCAACTACTTTTTTCGTACAGTAGGTATGACCTACGGCATGGGTATGCTGATGGACTTCGTTTGATTCATAACTTTTCGAGAATTTAACAAATATTTAAGAACGGAATTTGAAAAACAAATAATTTTTCAAGCATATCTCAAATATATGTACATATTTTGATTTTGTGCCACTGTGCGGTGCGCTCTTATGAGCTGCATCGAAAGATATGTATGTTCACATTCCACGCAACGACTGACAGAATGCATAGTCTGCCTCTACGAGCTGCAATTCCCTTTACTGTTATGATTCATTCAATAATTAATAGTTTTTTTGTTTGACGCGATCAATTTATTCCGAAACTAATTATTAATTGAAAAACTTTGTCGATAGAAAATTTACATTTTGTTATTTTATTGAGAAAAAAATAAATTAAAATATATCGCACTCGTTCAACAATACTGTATTAACTCAAAATTTTTGAAATATCGTTTTTTGCAAGAAATCGATGAACAGTGGTCATATCTATCCACTACAAAAATTTTACACCATTTTCTCCACTCTTTCACCCAAAAAAATACAGTTGTATCTATCTTTGTGATAGAAGAATAGTATAAAAAAAAACAGTTTTTTGTCTCTCCTGAATACTTTGAAGTTTTTGAGTTAATACAGTATTGTTGAACGGGTGCGATATGTATTATGGATCAATCAACTTGTTGCTGTTGTTGTTTTTTTTTTTTCTAATTTCATCGATGTCTAACAACTTTTAGTTTGAATTGAAATGTAGAGGGTTTGAATTAAAATGTTGTTGAGGAAATTCACATTTCCCAACCTGTTCAATATTTTTAAGTATCTTTCTACTTTCTTAAGGTCTAAAGTGCTTAATTTTCTTTTCTTGCTGCAGGTTGATGGGCCACCGTGTCTCAAATGAATTTTATCAAGATTTAGACAAAAATGCGTTTAAATTATTAACAAAAAAAGTTACATGTGTATATTAAGAAATGTTATGGTCACTTTATTTTTTTTTTATCAGGACATTAATACTAAAATGTTGGTAGCATCGTATAAAACAGCTAAAAATAATGAGTCACATATCAAAGATTTACGACTTTCTACTTTTCTGAATGTGCTGCTGTTGCTGTTGTTTTTGCTGTTGTTAAAATGGGAAACAAACGGCCAGTTTTAATGTGAATAAATAAATTTACTAAAATATATTGATAAGTTTCCAATAGCATGGCTCAATAGAAGGCTGCCTAAACGTTTGGTGTGGTCTTTTATCGCACCGCAACGAATCTTAAGCAATAAAGAACAAAAACGAAAAAAATATGATAATTAAAAGGTGTTTCAATCCAGTCCATAAGCTGGACAATTTTATTTTAATTTTGTTTTTTAATTTTTTTTTTTTTCGTTTTGAGTTTAATGCTTTAATCAACTTGTCGTTGACAAAAAACATGGTTGCTACAAACAAATACCAACAACAACAAATAAGAAAAATAAGTAAAATGAAATAAGATCTTTGCCAGCAGTAAATATTAACGATGGTGGTGGCAAAGAAAAACCGCAAACCAAATTCTTATTTATGATTTGCTTAAATTCATTTTTACAAAATAAACATTCGAAAATAAAAAAACAAAATTGTCAAATCAAAATTTACAAGTTTTATAGGTACGACGAGAACACCGGCAAAAAATAAATAAAACAAGTTTTATGGATTTAAGTCTGTAGAGTGCAATTGAACAAACATTTAAGCGAAACTACTTAAGACAGCCAGCGAGCGAGCGAACTTAATCTAATATGTATGTATGTTTGACAACAGTGTATTCGTATGTAATACGACATGAGCATAACCTCCACACAACGTTGCCCGTTTGTTGGAGCATTCGTTGTGTGGTGGGTGGTCGATTTGTTCTATTCACGGCTGCTTGGCATTTGATTGTTCTCCTCTAGTCGATTTATTCTAGTTTGATCAGACTTCACAAAAGCTTTTTGAAAAGCATAAATATGCAACAACACCGTCCAGGCACCCATTCAGCCAGCCAATCCTTGTAACGCAATGTTTGGGTGGCAAGTTGTTTACTGCAATGTTTTGTTTTTGTTCTTCTCTTTGTTGCAAACAAGTATTTTACAATATTGTTTCAATACAAAGTTATGATGTTGTTGTTGCTGTTGTTAACAATAATAAAGATTATGATGATGATGATGGCGCTGTTTCTGTTTTTGTATGTGTTGTTGTGTTGTTGTTTTTGTATTTTAAAAAAGTTAAAAGAAAAATATTCTAAAAACATAAAGAAAATATCTTTTTCTATCCATCTTTTTGCAGACGATACTCAATTCCATGCATAAATATCAACCCCGGTTTCATTTGGTGCGAGCCAACGATATTTTGAAACTACCATACTCAACGTTCAGGACATACGTTTTTAAGGAGACGGAATTCATAGCTGTGACTGCATATCAAAATGAAAAGGTGAGTTGTTCATTGTTGTTGTTGTTGTTTTTATTGTTTTCATCGCCATCGTACATTTATGACAACTTTTTGTCACTCATAATAAACAACTATTTAATGTGTCGTCTCTCTTTTTTGTATATATTTATTTATTTATCTATTTATTTATTTATACATATATTAACTTTATTCCCTTTTATATTTTTCTTTCTCTTTTATGGCTTATTATTTATTATTCATTTTGCTCTTTGTGTGCTGTTGCTGTTGCTGTTGCTGCAGATAACTCAGTTGAAAATTGACAACAATCCTTTTGCAAAAGGTTTTCGTGACACAGGCGCCGGTAAACGGGAAAAGAAGTGAGTATCACTAGAGTTAAGCAAAAAAATATTTATATTTACTTAAGGGCCGACAGACACGGATAGACAGACTGACTGACAGAAAAATATCTAAATGAATTTGATTGCCAGGAAGAAGTATTTTAAAATTAACAAATATTTAAAGACTTAATTGAAGAATCGTTAAATTTAATTAATGAATTTTTTGGAAATATCAAAAAATACTGTTCTGGTGATTTTTAATAAAACCGCTTAAGTTGGCTTGCGTAAGAGTAAGCACAAAATTTGAGAAAGAGCTACTCGAGAAGGAGCCACTCATCGGCTTTGATAAACCTAAAATTTCCTTAAAAATTGTGTTGTTTTTTAAAGTTATAAATTGTAAATTTTTTATTATTCAAACAAAAAAAAAATCCTGAAATTCTCGACTTTTTCTCGCTAAACAAAAATTAATCAGACTAATTGTGAATACTCCCGGGGAACTAATTTCCCAGGAAATAAATTTCCCATATTATATAAACAGAGAAGGAGAATAGTGTTGCGGAGAATGGAATTTCGAATTTTCTCAGTCAGCCATTTTACTTTAAGCTGTGTTGTTTTATAAATAAATTTAGAATACCAATTTTTTCCCCGGGGAGATATCTTATTTAAATTTTATTTAGAATAGGGAGTAGAGAGAAAACTCCCGGGGAATTGTTATTCATAATTGGGTTCAATTTATTGAACGTTACCCATCTTTCCCAATCGTTTTTGCCTTTGAAATTGAAATACTACCTACATATCGATGGCTTAATATAGAAAGGTCGTATTACGCTTTTTTTCAATCGGTTTGTTTACATGTTCTGGTAGACAAAACTAAAACCTTAAAAATTCAGTTTCCAATGTTGACGAATAACAGATTTACAATAATTAAAAATAAGCTCCAACTCATTTTTTACAGTAGAGTTTTTTCCTTCTCCTGTAAAGTAACTAAAACTTGAGATACGACCTTTCTATATTAAGCCATCGATATTTAAATTTTTAATATAATTTTTTTTACTTCTTAAAAATGTTTTTTGTTTTTTTTTTTAAATTGAAAAGTTTTTTTTTTTATATGTGTTAAAAATCTATGCTACTGACACTTTTAGTCTCACACGCGAAAACTTAAAAGAATAGATTTTTATGTTGTGTGGTATACGATTTGCTATAGAAAATTAAGATGCCAAATACAGTTGTGGTATAAAGTATCTATGTTTGTATGTTAGTTAGCGCCTGTCTGTCTAACTAACTGTCAGCTAGTTTATTTTAATGCCTAACAGTTCCTTTGACAGTTGTTGTTGGCGGTTCAGTGAATTGTAATCTGTTTTTTACAGTTGATAGGAAAAATATTAAAAAAAAAAGAAAACACCAGCCAAAAGAACTCGCCCCAGAGTGAGTTAACAATATTAAGGCATTGCTTAGTTTTTTGGCAAAAATTTCAAGTTATTGAAACTCATGCCAGTTGACAGTTGACTTCCGAAGTTGTAATCATCAGCAGCTACCACTACCCACCCGCACGTACATACACACGCAAACTGTAGCATAGATATCAATGCAATTGTTTGTGTCTATTTTTATTTCTTCCTTTTTGTGTGCCATGAAAAATTAAAGAAAGACCGAGTAATAAAACAAGCATGATAGATACAACATGTTTGTTAGTCTGTCTGTCTGCCAGTCTTTGGTTTGGTGTCATCAACACGGAAACTACAACAAAATTGATTTGTACTGATAAAGACATCAGTCATATAGTCAGTCATTCAGTCATTCGCATAGTCCGCTAAATAGTTTAGTGAAAATAAATGTCATTCATCATTTTAAGGATCCTGGCCACTTTTTGGCTGGTTTCTCTGACAAAACAATGACGTTGCGAAATGGAATTGTATTGGATTTGTTACATTTGGTGATTTCTGGAACGAACTTAAGTTTGCTTAGTCAACATAAACTCCCTTTAGTGTTTCAACTCCTCGACTCTTACTATTTGCTCGTGCTTATTTTACCCTCTTCTTCTTGTGCTCGTTTAAAAACTCTTAAGTTGACCAAAAACGTATGCTGTAGAGATTTGCAACCGTATCGGATTTCCGGATTTTTTTCACAATTGATTTTTCTTCCTTAATTTTTCCATCCTTCTTCCCCTTTCTCGTCTTTGAAGCATGTACATACATAAGTATGTATGTGTTTTATAATGTAAATGCGGATTTAGCAAGACGATGATGAATATGATGATGACTAGGATTTTAGAAACGATGATTTTTATCCCTGCTGTGTTTTATTTTATAGACGTGATATCGATTTCTACCAAAAAAAAACATAATTATTTCTATTGTGTTTTTTTTTTTGTTGTCTAGTAAACTAATTTCACTTGTGGTGATGTGTGTTTAAATATTCTATTAGAAACGGAAATTAAAATCAATCAATCAGTAGCAATGTTCTCTTTTAGGGATTATTTGTTTAGTGTATTATTTTAAGTCTTATTTTAAATTACAGAGATTACAGTGGCTAGAAATTAGTTTTTAATGCAGTTAATATATGGTTTATCTAAGTATGTGTGTTTATGTATAAAGAGCTCCAAAAAAAATATACAGTACGAAACAAAAGAGATGTAACACAAAATTTGTGAAAATAGCTTAAGAAATTTGACTTAAAACATTTATTTTTTTTTTGGAAAACTTGACATTACTTCGTGATATAAAAACTATTATTATCAAAACATAAATAATATATTAATTGAGAGGCTATAAAGTTAAGGATATCAATGACAGACTTAAGAAATACTTTCCATAAATAAAAAACCTCTTTGTAGTTCGTCTAGAACTAACTGAAATTAATAAATAATTTTAATGTGGGCGTGATCATAGGCTTGTATGTAACCTGAATAACCCAGATTTAAAAATAGTCCACTGTTTTTTTTTTTTGTTTTCAAATGAAGTTATAAAATTTGTAATCAGTTGGATGCTCCAAAAAATAAAATACTGTCTAAGTCCTCATATTTTTCTTTTGTCAACGGATTTTTTCTTGACTTGCTTTACCATGATCATCTGTAAATTTCACTCTAACTCGAGACCGATATGCCCAATTTCCACCAACGAAAAAAAAACGTGTTCATAGTTTTTTTATTTAATAGACAATTTCGGATAACATTCATACATATGAATCAGATGTCTTACGAACAAAATGAGTCCTGTAAAATAATAAAATGAAAATTTTATTAGCCAGGCACTTAACGGTATTTTCGGAATTCATTTCGGTTGGCCTCGTCGCCAACTTTCTCTTTTTCAATTTTTGATATCCCTTAGATATTAAATCACATTTTTAAGTAAATTTTTCCTGGCATTCCGGGAAGACAATTTCTAAGGCTCTAATAAAATCTGACAAATTTATGTTTTGATACTTTCGACCCAAATAATTTTTTTTTAATAAAATATAAATAAATAGTAAATTTATAAATGTGCGGATTTACTATAAATGGGATTTCGGGGTCCTCCTAAAATGTTCCGATTTTTTTATATTCAATAAATGGGCTAGAACAAATCGACATATGTATGTGTAGCGTCAGATCCTTCTGAAATATTTTTAATATACGGCAACACTGTTATCGTATTTCCAACTTGCAAATAATTTACTCTATAAACCTTAATTGAAATAGAAAACATAAATACTTTACGAATAAATGCAAAAAAAAACGAAATCCACATAAAAAATTAATTCGAAACACGTTATCGCAATTTTCTTGCCACAAGGTATTAAATAATGAAACTCCTTTGGTGTTCACACATCAAAGCGTTACAATTTTCTTTGCCTTTTCAAAATACATAGAAGTACAAAAAAAAAAACAACTCCAAAATTGGGCAATTTAAAGTGAATCATAAAAAAATTAAATTGTTGCAGCTTTATTAAAACCGAGGCACGATACCATGAGTGTAATAGAAATAAATAACATTTGAAGGAACAAAACAGCAAACTGGTAGCGAAAAATGTTTTAGTTGTACTAATATAATAGTAAATCAATTTGTTTTTTTTTTGTTTAGTTTTAATACCTAAACTCCCTTGTTAGCAAGAAGAAAGTTATAATAGAAATATAAAATAGATAAATTTAGAAGTAAAAGAAAAAAATAAAAATGAGGAAGGTACGACAAAGTAGGCGGAGGTTAAAGATAATTTTCCATTTTGATTACCTTCAAATTGCTACACATATGCCATACATATGTATGAATGTGTGGAGCAGTGTGTGGGTAGGTAGGTGTTTGTCTTATCCTTTGCCAAAAAAAAAAAAAAAACACACACACATTATGCCCGTATTGAGAGATTAAAGCGGACGTTGCCCTGTAATTTTCCAGTTAGAGCAATTTAGCTCAGGTTTTTTTCTTTAATATTTAATTTCTAGCAATTTGCACTTCCACCCCCTCTTTAAGCTAATTTTATATTTATTTATTTAAAATTTTATACCCTTCACCAAAAATTCAAAGGGTATTTATAGATTTATCATTTCGTGTGTAATTTTCACAATATTCATATGAGGCTCATAAAGGATATGTTTTCTGGATCCTTAGAGATCCTTCTGTACGTAAAATTTGTCTTGCACTGATGTGTCTGGATTTGACTTAATTCGATTCGTATTGAAATTCAGCAAAATTATTATTTAAAGTGTGTCTCAGTAGGAATGCTCTTTTTCATTTTAAAACAAAAAAATATGTTTTCACAATTGTAACGCGTTGTTATTTCGTAAAGCGCTCCAATTTAATCGGATGAAATATATGTGACAGCTGCCAAATTTCAGAGTTGCCACTTGCACAAAAAAAATGTTTTATGTTTTATACATAAATACATGTATACAAAAAGAAAAATATGTACTTATATATGACTTAATGAAGGGTACTTAAGATTCGGTAAAGCCGAATATAGCCCTCTTAATTGTTTATATTCCTTCGCCTTTTTTTGTGTGGTAGATGTTCGCAGATATTTTCTTTTTTTTTTTTGCTTTGATCACTTGTTTAGTTTGAAATTCCCATTTAATTTTTTTATTTTACGTTTACTTTTGCTTTGTTTGGCTGTCAATTATCCTGGTATCCGTTTGTATTGCAAATTTATTGCGAAAACAAACGTTTTGTCAACTAACTATCATCATCATCTATCGCCCTCGGGCAGTTTTCTTTTCCTCTCTCTGACTTGAAACTTTTGAAATATTTTCACACAATCTGCGTTTAAATGTTGATTGTTTTGCGCGTATCACTGAGAGTTGCTTTGTGAATTTTATTCACCAAAAAAAAAAAAAAAAAACGTTGTTCCCATTAACATTTTGTTTTGCTTTTTAAAATATAACCCGGAGACATATTCGTTTTTTTGAAGGGTTTTTAACATTTCAACTGATGTTTGCTTTTGCATACAACAAAGCAAATGATATTTTGCTTGCAGGGTGTTCAGTAAAAGAGAAATTTTATTTCAAATGCATTGACAATTTAAGAAATAAACTCACAAGAAATATTTGACAAAATTAAACATTTTTTTTTCTCTTATTTTTAAAATTGTTAAATATTTCTTTATAAATTAAGGTAACGATATTTAATTATAATCTGGCTAACACTCTAAGGTCAGATTATAATTAAATATATACAACGACAACATTATTCTTATAAAATGTATTGAACGTTACTTTGACAAAACTTTTGTCTTTGAGTTGCATGACGATAAATTTCAATGCAGCCGGTCATCACGAATTTTTAGTTGAAGAAAAATTAACTCTAAAAGGCACCGTTTTATTCAATACCCTGTTGGATTTCTTATCTTCTTTACATCTCTTTACTGAACACCCTGTTTTAGTGTCACAATCTGCAAGAGTGTTTCACTTAATCTTTCAGTTCATTGAAATGTTCGATTAGAAGTTTAAGTGTTAAAAGTTTTTAAATAAAAACATCAATTAGCGTATGTTTTTTAATAATTTCACTTTGACTTGTTGTATTTTTGTTTTTCTTTACTTTTTTCAAAATAAATGTCCGTGTTTGTACATGAATGAGTAGAGTATGGTTATTAAAATTGTTTTCCTTTTGTTATGTTGTAGTAAAAATCTTTGATATCGTTCAAAATGCCTTTCCCCTTCATGCAGCGATAATGACGAATATTTTTTAATTTCAACAAGACTTATTTTGATTCTATGCAACAGAAAAAAAACCCCGAGACGAAAATCCTGTGGTGTAAAAGGTGCTGTAAAGCCACAAAATTATTATTAGCTAAAATGTTTTAGGTTTGGGTGTCCTTTTGCTGCATGCAAAAGGATTTATTTAATGGTTTTCATATTGTGGTAGTAAATGGAATGATATAAAATTTTGAAAATGGAAAGGGTTGTTAAAGTAGATTTTACTTTTATAAAGACACATTTGATTATTTGTGTGATTGTTTGTTTTGGGCCCCCAACCATCCATCCGTCGCTCATATACACCCCTTATGCGACACTACTGTTCGTTTTATGATGAATTAGTGAGAAATTTGTTAGAACTATTGTTCTAAGGCAAATAGAAAAGAAAAAAGAATCACGTACATTTTGTGGCTCAATAAATGCTGTGTGACGATGAGAGCGACGATTGATTTTAGTGATTGCGGGCCAACATGTAACGTACACCATCCAGAGATTAAAAGCATTTGAACAAATAGAAGAACAATAATGAAGGGTTAAATCAACAAATAAACAATCAAACGAACAAATAGACACACAAACAACTTAACTTACACAGTCAGACAGACCGACATACCGACAGACGTCAGAACAAACAAATAAAACAATCAAAAAGTTTTATACAATTACTTTTGAAGAGGAGAAGTAGGAGGAGGAGAGCTTAAGTGTTTCTTTGGAGTGTTTTGGAATGCCCAGATTATTTTAATTTGAGGAAATCCTGGCTAATTGCCAACAACCCTTTTCTGTTTTGATTGCTGCTTGTAAGCGGCTTTACATCTTAAATCACTTGACCGAATTTATAACCATAGAATTTTATCCCTCTTGACAATTGGATGTTCTAATCAGCCTTTTTTCCTTACCAACTGTTGTTACAGGCAAGCGTTACTCTCGAATCGCGGGTCCGATTCGGATAAGCTAAATCCCACACATGTCAGCAGTTCAAGGGCACCCCTACATTTGGGCCATACGGGCCGACCGCCACATCATTTACATGCCCTTCCTTCGATACACGACAATCAACAGGATGACGAGGACAAGCTGTTGGATGTGGTGGGACCGCCACAAAGTCCAATGTTGCCTTTAAGTCATTCTTTGCAGCAAATGCATGCTCATCAACATTCGGGTAAGTGTTTTATATAAATTTTTTCAACTTATTTAGCTCAAGAGATGTTGCTGGAAATTTTGCAAGTAGCTAGAGATTTTCTAATCAATTCAAAGCCCTTGCAGCTTGGTTTAACCACTTGGCCGGTGCGAGTGATCATGCTAGTGAAGAGGCTCTACGGCGCCGTCTGCAATCCGATGACATTGAACGTGATGGCAGTGATTCCAGTTGTTCGGAGAGCGTGGGCGGTAGCACTGGTGGAGCTTTTCGACCCACTTCATCGGGTAGTCCCAAAGAAGGTTCGACCGGTTTAACAGGTTCTGGGACATATCCATCACCCAATATTTCAGTGGGTCCACCCATACAACCTTCGCCTCATCTGTTGCCTTACCTGTATCCTCATGGTCTCTACCCGCCACATCATTTGGGACTATTACACAATCCGGCTGCAGCGGCTGCTATGAATCCCACCGGTCTTAATCCCGGCCTTTTATTCAATGCTCAACTTGCCTTAGCCGCCCAGCATCCCGCCTTATTTGGTCATTACTCAGGACACACACCAACCTCCCCTTTGCAGGGCCTTAAGGGTCATCGATTTTCACCCTATAGTCTGCCCGGCAGCTTAGGCTCGGCCTTTGATGCCGTTACACCCGGCTCAAATGCCAATCGTAGTGGTACAGATGGTCCTGCAGCCATGTGCAGCGCGACAAGCAGTCTAGAGCATGGACCACGTAGTCTTAGCTCGAGTCCCAGACCGCGTGCTTCCTCGCATTCCCCTCCCACGCGTCCCATTTCCATGTCACCCACAACACCACCGTCTTTACTCAAACGAACCAACTCACCGTCAGAGCTGAAGAGCATTGAAAACATGGTAAATGGTCTGGAGGTGCAGCACAACGGCAGTGGTTGCAGCACTAGTGGTTCTGTTGATGATTTACAAAGAAAGTCTCCATGCATATTAACGGATCAGTGACAATTGTATGACAGGGACGACAATGATCGGTCGTCCGTCATCGATCTCGACGATGTGTGACTAAATAGTTACTCGTTTCGCTTTAATGCCCCTAATAGCCCTAGGCTGGTCTTAAGGGGCTCTAATTACAATTATCCAACCCATCGTCAAAATGCACCAACCTTCTGTTGATCGTGCTCGATAAGAAAATCATCCAGTGTTTTAGACTTTAATTACAAAATAACTCTTTTTTTTTAAACAGGAAAACTTTTGTCAAACAATATGTTCCCTCCCGACTCCCTTTTCTTTACCTAATTGATTTTTATACTTGTTGGTTCTCTCTCTCTCCCTATTTTTTTCTTCTTCTTGGTAACTTTAACTCTTCTGTTTTGTTTTAATAATTTAAACCAAAGACCAATTATTTTTTGTTTTTAATATTTTTTTTTTTCTATTTAATAAAAACGTATAATTTCAATATTTAATTAACAAAAATACGTTGTTTGTACAATAATTGTAAATTTATAAGTTGTGTATGTGTACATTTAGTATTATTTTATAGAGTAAATCATTCGATTGTGTGAAATTTAAATCCATTATGTTCCTTTAAAACGATCTGTCTTCACTAGCGAAGTCAGTGATGTTTATAATTTACAACAAACATTTAAAAAAAAGAAAGAAAGAAAAATGCATATACATATTTCCTGTAACCCTTAACTTCTTTAAATATTATTAGTTTTTTTCATTTTAGTCTAAAAAAAATATCTAAGATTTATTTATATAAAAAAATAATAATATAATATTGTATAATTGATTTGTTCTCTTTGTAACATAAATTTTGTAAAATTACAATCAAATTCAATGCAATGTAAACGCACACCCACACCCATTCAATCTCACTACACCGTTTTTAACAGATGCTGAGTATAAACAATTAACAATAGAGCAACAAACTCAATAATTCACAATTGCACACAATTATTGTTTGTTTATCATGCAAACAATAAGCAGGAGTATTTTCTGGAGACGAAAATTAAGAGAAACACTACAGAAATGAGAAATAGCGCAACGGCGAAAAAGTTATTAAATTAAAAAGTACATAAAAACGGCAAACACGCAAAAATTAGGTACAATTTTATATTGTATGCATTATGGAAACCTTTTGAAATAATGGAACAAACAGTAAATGTTCCTATCATTATAAATTTTCTACTCAAATCGACAGTCCTATTAAGTGGAAATCGCACATAATAATTATTGAACTTTTTGTCGTTTTGTTCATAAAAAAAAGTCCGGCATCGCATTTCTAGAGAACATCATTTGAGACAATTTACATTTGGACTTTTTGAGTAAAGCAATTTTAACTAGAAAGTTATAGCCTCTGTTACGATTCACAACAAAATTTATAGTTGAGTTGTAGTTACTAAATTCTTATTATGAATTACAACTTTCAATCAGTTGCTCTCTTGTTTGTTTTCGATAAGCAGTGATGCCAACTATTCAGACGCAAAACGAGCCGAACATTCAGTCTAAAAGAGCTAAATTTTGTAATTAAAGGTTTTTATATTTTTAATTCATTTAAAATAATTATTTAATTTGTAATTTATTTCACTGAAATCATATTCAAATATTCACATATCGTTATATGAAACGTAAAACCATGTAAGTGACACTAGTTTTAATTAACTATGGTACATTATGTACATCAAAGTCCATGTTTTTTAAACATTTCATTGTTACTTCTGTAAATGACATAATGACGAAAAAAAATGGTGTGAAAACGGGAAAATTTACTGAAAATGCTAAAAAGAGACGTGCTTATAAATGTTTGAAAAAACTTGGCTTAGCTCTTTTCTTCAGAAAAGGGCTGAAGGGACAAATTACGAGTCGGAGGTAATGAAAAAGAGCTAAATCGAACTCTGAAATTGTTAAGTTGGCATCCATGTCGATAAGTTGTTATTCCTATTGTGATTTACAACTTTGTTGTGAATCATAATAAACAAAAAAGACAGATGAGTCATCAACATCAACTTATTTTGACGTGAAATTTGGTTTAATTTAATTCAAATTTATGCCTCTTATCTTACCATTTCTTGATGGCTCTTAATTTTTTTTTTTTTTTTGCTAATTTACATTACTTTTGTCTTCAATCGTTGTGATTTCTTACATCTATAGGATTATTCAACATGATATAAATATATATACATACATATGTATGTATGTACATATGTTAATAAATTCTCTTCACTTCTAACTTTTGTGTGTGCAATTTTTTAATATTTATAGTCTTGGAAATTATTTAAAAGTGTAAAATAAATTGAATTTAAAATGCAAACATTTCAACAACAAAAAAAGTGCATTAGTAGTACATTGTAATCTGTATCAAATGGATACAATCCAATGTCGCTTCAGACATATAAATATATAGTTGCGAATATAAAGCTGTAAATAGTAAAATATAAAAAAAATAAAAATTATATATAAAATATAAAAATGTATGTTAAAATCAAGATTTATAACTAAAACTATATATAAAGAAACATATATTAAAGTAATTAGTATAAAACACTTGTATCTCTCATATTAAAATAACAGCAACAATTTTGTAACTACATAAATTTAAAGAAATCAATTAACAAAACTCCGCCACAGAACTGTTTATACATTACGAGTAAATAAAAATAAAACATTCATTCAAATATTTGGATTTAACAAATAATAAAGAACAAGAGTTTAATATAAATGAAACAAATTTATGTTAGAAATAAATTAATTCATCTTTAAATTAACGAAACAAACAAAAAAAAATTAAAAAGGATGCATTTGAAATATAAGAACTTTTTTGTTAAATTTAAATTGAAAAAACAAAAACACATTTAATACAAATTTAATTTAGACAATTAATTGAATTTTGTTCTTAAACCAAATTATACAATTCACCCGCAAACACTCAATCACCCCCTGCCCTAAACCTACTCACACATCTTAAAAAAGAAAGTTTAAAAACAACAAATGCAAATAACAACCACAATTAAATAAATTTTAAAAGACATATGAAAATTATTTAAAACAATAAATAATTAACAAACAAAAAATGAAATTAAACATAAAATAATTTTAATTTCGAATTTAAGATTTTACAAAAAAACAAAAAACAAAAGAAAATTAAATAAATAAAAGTTACAAATGTAAATTTGTTATTTTAAATAATTATGTGAAAACAAAAAGACAAAGAAAATATATTGTAAAAAAACCAACAACAAATTAATAAAAATGTGTTTCATTAAAAGCAAAATGAAAAAAAATGATAAAAAAAATTCAGGTTAATCGTTACATCAAGAAGTGCTCCTCTTTCATTTTAATATTAAACAACATTTATTTAAAAATATCAAAATAAAAAACACTAGAAAGAAACTGCCACTGTAAACGTCAACGCCACTGTAGGTGTTGGATGTTCTTTAAAATCATAATTGTCGGCATTGTATTATTTTATTTATTATAAGCTTTTCTGGCATTTTCTCAAGTACTCAACGACTTCAAGTGCGGTAATTGCTTCCTAATTAAAATGCACTACCGTTTTTTACAAAAAAAAAAAATCCAAGCCAAACTCTTCTCCTTTTACTTTTACGTATCAAACAAAAGCTAAAACACAATAACTCAACCATGATATTTCGCACCTTTTCGTCCATTCAACACAAAAATACAAATACATGGCAGAAAATGGTATTTAGTGAACAACCAAGTGAATGAATGAATGAGTGAGTGAGTGACGGGCTGGCACACTAACTAAAGTGGCAAAGTAATTAAATAACGAATGGCTTTTTAAGCATAAAATTAAGTACGCGATAAGAAAGAATAAATGTGCTGATCGCATGTCAAGTCTATTTGTTCGCACACAAACAGCATACGACATTAAATATATGTAAGTTTGTATGTAGGCGGCGGATTAGCCAAAAACGATAAGCCAACAACAAAAGCTGGCTGCCAACACCAAGCCACCCTGAGAAAGTGTTTATAACTTGAAAAAAAAGAGCTAAGGATATACGAATCATTAATCGCAACATATTGACAAGTCAAACGAAATTTTTTAATAAATTTAAAAGCACACAGCGCAAAGAACCCACTACCTAAAAGTCCTCCTTTCAGTTAGCCTCATTATAAAAAGGTGTAACCTTAAATAAACTTTAGCGATTAATATCTTTCTTAATTCTTTCAATTTAACCCAATTAGAAGATAAACGATCGAATCAATCATTTACAGAATAAAACATAATTAATAACTTGTTTTATTGCACAAAAAATAGAGTAAAAATATAGGTAAGTATGTGTAAATTTTTTCCATTTTTAAATTAAATTAATCTTCAATTAAACGAATTAAGTGTTATTAAATAATAATTCACACTAAACGCCCACTTTTTGGGGGTGAAAAATGTTCATTTTTCGTTTCTTATCTAACAAATAAAATAAATTATAAAACAACACGTAGTAAACAATTCCGATGTGTGTTCATGTAATTTTCATCCTTAATTTGTAAGTTAGCTGAATGGTATGAGTGTGTGATTGCGAACACAAAGGAACTTTGTTCGATTCCCAGCGAGAACACCTTAAACAGACTCTCTTATTAAATCATTCACAATAATTCGGTACGAGAATAATCACAATGCATACTTCTGTTGAACTGTCATGTTAGTAACATGCTTACAAGATACAAGTATGTACACTTCTGTTGTACATTTACAAATCATTGTAGCTGAATGGTTGAGCAGCAGACTGCGATGCGAAGGGAGCTGAGATCGATTTCTGGTGGCGGTCGTCAATTTGGATATGTAAGTAAATTAGTTTAAAATATTTATATGTAAATAAGATAAATACGTTGTAAATAGTAAAATGTAAATATGTATAAAATAAAAAAAAGTGTGTAAATTAATTGTAAATATATGTATGTATGTGCAAATATGTGAAAAAATAAATGTTAAATAAAATATATCATTGATCAGAAAAAAATTTATAGCATGGATTAAAAAAAAGCTTAGAGGAAAGAAAATAAAAAACCATTTTTTTTTGTGTGTACGACGTCATTTAGCAGAAAATTCGACCAAAAACTTAATTTTCAAGCCCAATCATGCTAATAACTGCTTGAAATGGGCCGTAATTGGAAGCAATGCTTATTTATACTATAAGTTTATTAATATGCAGTAAATTGACTGTCGTCTTTCATAAATTTAACAAGAGGATGGGTATATACGCATTTATATAAAAGTGCTAGCTTTTATCTGTGGCTCTGTTCATACTGCATGTATATGTAGTCAATAAACTATCAAATTTATCTATAAAAAGTATAAAGGTATCAGCTCTTTCTTATTTTGCCCCTAAAGAAGACTGTACATGTAAAGGCACAAAAAGCAGTACTCATTTGTCGTTATACCCCATACCTTAAACCCTATACTTTAAACTGGGTCATAAGCTATCCGTCTACCAAATTTCATACAAATCCATTAAGCGGTTCTCATCTTATAGAAAAACAAAGGTAAAACACACGCCGAAACCCTAAATTGACCTTTACAGTGTAGCGAGCAGTAACGCATGAATAACATGGCCTCAACATACATATGTAAACTAACATTCCGAAAAGCAATCAATAATTGCCAACATTTGCCTACATATACATGCAGCATGAACAGAGCCACAGATAAAAGCAACTACTTTTATATAAATGCGTTTAATAGTATTGATACCATCCTCTTGATGTTAAATTTGTGAAACACGACAGTTAATTTCCTGCATAAATACTAAATTTATATTAATAATGAGCTTGAGGCTGTGTTTAGGACAGTTTAGGGGATTGGTCGTTAATGGGACAAACTATTTACATTATTGGGCTTGGAAATGAAGTTTTTGGTCGAAATCACGGTTATTGCGGGTCAAAATAATGTCCTTAGGGTCGCTACGCTTCCGAAAGTACCATAAACATTGTTTCCGATCAATTACGGCCCATTTCAAGCAGTTATTTGCATAATTGGGCTGAAAATGGGGTTTTTGGTTGAATTTTCTGCAAAAAAAAGGTTTTTTTGCTCTCTCTCTTAAATTAAAAGCTTAGCTTTTTTATTTTTTTCCATGCTATTTTTTTCTTCTGTTTGTGACGTAGTATTTTTTAATCAATTATTTGCATATACATATATTCACACATTTTATTTTATATTTATTTACATTTTATTAAATGCTACACACAACGTAATTTAATTTTTTACTACATAGGGAAATTTTAAATTAATTACAAATACAAATCCAAATTGATGATGACCGCCACCAGAAATCGAACTCAGTTCCCTTTGCATCATAGTCTGCTGCCCATCCACTCAGCTACATTGACTTGTAAATGTACAACAGAAGTGTACTTAGTTGTACCATGTAAGCATGTTACGAAGATGGCATTACCATACAACCCAAAAAGCCTAAAAGTATACATTGCGATTTTTCTCTATATGAATTATTGTTATTGATTTAATAAAAGTATCAGTTCTAGGTGCTGCGAATCGAACATAGTTCCTTCGGCATAGTAATCGCACACTCATACTATTCAGCTAACTTACAATACAGGCATGAAAATTACATGAACTCTCATCGGAATTGTTTACTACGTGTTTGTTTATTAATTGATTTTATATTTTAGATAAAAAAGGATAATGAAAACCATATAAAAAATACTTAATACTGTTGTTATTTTAATAAATCTCAGGATTTACTTACATGATTGGTATCTATACATATATTTTTTTATATATATTTTATTAAATAAAAAAAATAATGCATATAGTAATTGAATTTTATAAAATAAAAATTTAGGCCATAACCAACTGTGACAATTTAATATATGATGTTTAATTAATTTTGTTAAATAAAAAGTTTTAAAATTACGGAGTTTTATGAGCTGCAACAAGACGTTGATAGAAAAGCTACCACCGATATTACAGGAAAATCAACAGTTCTTATATGTTTAGGCCGTAATGAATCTGGTAGTTTCTAGAAGAAATAAAACGAGATAAGAAATATTTATAAATTTTACATAATAGACAAAAAAAGATACATACATACATAGATTTTGTAAAAAGTCAAATGAAAGTAGTAAAGAACAGGGGTCTGTAGCTAGCCATTTAAAATCCACTCGCAATTCGTATTTGGTATGGGTTGATAATCATGCTGCCTCTGGTAATATCCATGATATGACCGCCATTGCGTTGCTCCAAATTTTTTTTACGAGTTATTTTGTTTATTTAAAATCTTACAAAAAACTTATTAATTATTTTTTTTTTCTTTAGTTTTAAATAAATTGTCAAATATCATGCAAATTATCTAGAATATCAATAGAGGTACAAGAGTTAAATTAGAGTTGATTTTGAAACCCAATTTTTTTTTATTTTGTTTTTTTTTTCTAAAATACCAGTCTATCAGAATTGTGCAGAAAGTGGATTTAGGCAAATGATTTTCTTTAAAACGCTTTATCTTACACGCTAACGATATTGGAATAAATGTTTTACGGACTCTTTTAAAGAGCATAAAAGTGGGTTTCAAAAACAACTCCACAATTTCCTAAAAATTTAAAGCTATTGCATTTTAGAAATAAAAATTGTTACAAAATTAACGTACAAAAATTACGATATGTTTCTTTAAAGATGTTTTGAAAATATGAAATTTAATATTTCTTCGTTGCTTTTAATTCTGCACAAATCGCTTGCAATTGTGGAAATCTTAGATATGCTTCGGTAGGAATTAACTTGAATTTGTTTTCCAGAAAACATTGGAAACACCAAGAGTTTAGAATCTGTTAGTGTTGATATTAATGATTTTATCCGCATCTGGAAGAGAAAAATATAACGATTTGCGGTTAGTTTAATTCTAATAACTTATTATTCATAAAATTTTTATAAATGTGAATGTGATGTTTCTACAAGAATAATATTAGCTTAAAAGACATGTAATTTTAGTTCAAAAATAATTTAAAGTATTTCTACATTTAAGCACATGAAGTTTATGGGAATTCACCAACCAGTACACATAAGTACTGCATTTGTAATTTCTTACATTGACAAAAATAATTTTTATAAATTAGAAAAAAGATCATCTTTTTCTTATATTGAAAATGTTTTCAAAATTTAAAGAAAATTATTTTTAGTTCATGACATACTAATTTCAAAAAATTATTTTTGTTAATGTAAGAAATTACGAACATAGTGCTTATGTGTACTAGTGATGTTACGAATACTCGTATTCGTATTCGACTATTCGACTATTCGCCTGTTTTAAGATATTCGTATTCGTATTCGCCAAATTCAAGCGAATATTTTTCGAATAATTTTCCCATACATTTTCCAAAAAAAATCATACAAAAGTTTAAAAAAAGTACATAAAATGTAAAAAAATATATTAATTTTTATTAAAAAAACCCATTGTATTTCACGCAGAGTAAGAAAAACGAAATCTGAAAGTATGTAAGTAAAATAATTAAAAAATGTTCTGTAGAGGTTTTCAAATTCGGCATCTTAATGCAATAATAATGTTTAATCACAAAATTTTTTTTTCATTTATAGTTACTAACGCAAAGGCAGGGATTTTTTCCAATTAAATTTGAAATATAAACCTCAAAAGAAATATTCGTATTCGTATTCGTATTCGGCGAATACTGTTTTAAATATTCGTATTCGTATTCGCGAATACCAAAAATTGATATTCGTAACATCACTAATGTGTACTGGGTGGTGAATGCCTAAAAACTAAACCGAAGTTTCCTTGGCTCGAATCCCAAAGGAATATGATATTTTTTTTATATTTTTTATTTAATTCGGCTACTTTTTTTTATTAATTTTAATTTTATTGTCCAAATTTAATTCATAAAAAGGACCTTTACACAAAACTTTACACAAAGCATTTAAAAATTTGCTTTTTAAAGGGAACGGCCATTTTATCTATAAAAAAAAGTAGGGAATGTTTAAAATTTCGCAATGCACGCTATTCATCATTTCAAATTCTATTATCCCACTAAATTTCATGAATATGACTTTAAAAACAACCGAGGTATCTAATACTAAACACAAAATTGTGTTCTACAAACATGTTAATTATCATTGCCCTAGGTTCAATACCTTCGAAGTTATGGCTCGCTTTCGAAAACATCAAAATATATCTAAAAAAAATTACTACAAACTGTTTTTTTTTTTTTAATAAAGAAGTGAGGGAAAATAAATATGCCGCATCAAATATGTTTTGGACGTAAGTCCTTAAGTCGTAACATATTTGGAATAATTTGCAAAATGTTTTTTTTGTAAATTTTCTGTGCCAGCTGTTCATTTTCTTCGAGGGATTTTGAAAGTTCTGGAAAAACTAAAATTGATAACGATATGTGACATACAACGATCAGTATTTCGATTTCTCTGTTTTTAAGACAGAATAACGTACATATTTTTCTAGGCTTAAATATTTCATAATTTTATTTCTGAAAGACGTTGCTTAATTTTCAATTACAATTCTTGAATGTGAAGTGCCGTTTTTAAACTCCCTGCACTAAAATCCTTGCATATAGAAATTATACATGTATGTACGTATGTGTATTTATGTGTTGCCATCGAAGGTTACTTTTCATTATTATTGATTGATAATGCAGAGAATTAAGGAAATAGTATTTATTACTTTTTATTTGAATATTTTTTATTTATTTTTTTTTTTGAAAGCGGCGGCACCCAGCAAATGATGTTTCCTACATTTAAGCACCTGTGACATTTAAAACTAGTCAAGCAAATGCTTAATTCACACATTGCAACATGCCACTCTAAATATTTGAAAATAAATAAATTAAAGGGTTAAATGAATGCTTAAAAGCAACCAAAATTATTTGAATGCAAATGAGCAGCAATTTGTTTGTTAAACTACGATACAACGAAAAAAGTGTATAAATATTTATAAAATATATTAGGACACATTTGAAAAAAAAAACCAAACAACTCAGCCACAGATAACTTAAACTAAGTGATCGATCGAAATATTGACATGGTTCACTGATCTGTAACATTTTTGTATCGTTATACTAAGAAGAAAGTTACAAAAAGTCTGTCGTTCTAACAGTGTTAAAGGGTTGCATGTCATCACCATAAAGGCAAACATACTACAGAGAGATACGGACAATACACCACGCAACGCAATAAAAATATGTAAATTTCCCACATCCGGAAAAATAATAATGCTCCCACCAAGTCATGCTCGGTTAAATTGGTGTTTTAACTGACAACAACAACAAAATAAAATTATAACATTTAAAATCAATACGGAAATGAGGTTATCGATACACCTCTGTATAATACGAGTATGTACTTACAAACACACTTACATACATACATACGTATGAATGCCTATTGATCTGTAACCACATTAAGCCAAATTCTAATATTCACACACACCCTCATTTTGTGATACTAAAAGCCATTGACTGACCAGAGAATAAATAAATTCCTTTTCTTTTTTTATTTTTGTGTTCTTTTTTTTAAGCTGACATTTTCAATGACATGCAATTTCTTACTGCCTGACACAACTTAAAACTGTCATAAGATGTACATAACTCGACAAACCAATAGCAACAAATGTGTAGCCTGCCAGCCAGCCAGCCCCTCAACGAAAAGCACAAATATTCTTGAAAAAAATTAAAAAATCGAGAGATAAATAAATTTTGTTACATTATCCAATTTTCATTTTGAACTAAATTGTGCAATTTAAGCGCAAATTACAAACGACCAAAGCCATACCTGCGAAAATTATTCTGTTTTGTATGTTTGCATGCATATTGTTGCTTGATTGACTTTCATCAATTTTAAATATTTTTTTCTCTACTATTTTGTCCATTTAAGTTGTCAGTAGTGTCCACAATGCAGTATGCAGTACGTTTGTATGACTGACTGACTGAGCGAGTGAGTGAGTGAGTTGGCTGACGAATGTCTCCTTTGAAATGCCTTTAAAATTTACCATCTTATTCATCAGTCGTTTTGCTTAATAATTCATGCGAAATTTCAAAAAGTGAAATAGAAAAATGCAAAAATAGTTAAAATTGTTGACAACATTTTCCATAGACAAACAACTTCATACGAGGGTCGTAGCGAAACAAACAAAAAACAAAGAACGCAGGCAATACAAAATTAAGAAGAATTAAGATTGTTTCTTTTGATAATTTTCTTTGATATTAAGAAATACAAATTTCGTCTGTAACAGGAAATTTGAACTAAAAACTAATTCCGTGTTTATTCCAAATAGTAAAAATGTCGTCACGTGCCATCCGTGGTTTGGGCTTTTCTGCTATGTCGTTTTGATCTTAGTGTTCATTTTTCATTTCCGTGTTAACCTTCTTCTAAAATGTCAATGTGGTACAAAAAAGGGTTTGATTTCATCAGAGCGCTGGAACGTCCAGGAACACTTATTTACAACATTTAGTTGGATTATCTGGAATGAGGTCAGCTGAAAACATTTTTATAAAACTTACGTCTTTTGGGACTCGAACCAAGGAACTGCGGTTTCGTATATAGGCACTCTATCCACCTCATAAGTACTAAATTCGTAGTTTCTTACATTTTTGAAATTAGTATGTCATGAACTAAAAATAATTTAAAATAATATTTTCTTTGAATTTTGATGACTTACTCCTGAATAGTTCATAAAAATTGGAATACTCAAAAACAGAAAACGGCTGTCCTTAATTTAATTTCATAATTTTTTTTCTCATATTGAAAATTTCTTCAAAATTTAAAGAAAATAATTTTTTATATTATTTTTAGTTCAAAATTTATTAATTTCAAAAAATTAATTTTGTTAATTTAAGAAATTACGAATTTAGTACTTATGAGGTGGATAGAGTGCCTATCTACGAAACAGAAGTACCTCGGTTCGAATCCCAAAAGACGTAAGTTTTATAAAAGTGTTTTCATTAGCCCTCATTCAAGATAATACAAATACATGTTGTACATAAGCATTCCAGACGTTTCAGAGCTCTGATGACATCAAAAGTTTCGTTGTAGCAGATGGGCCGGTTCAGAAGAAGATAAAAACAAGGAAACGAAAAAAAAAATGAGCAGCAAGATGGCACATGATGAAGTTTTTACTAATTTTGGGACAAACACTGAACTAGTTTTTAGTATATATTTTTCTAGTTTTTATTAAAAAATTTCTGTTAAAGACGAAAATTATAAATTTTAGCGAGTTTCTGTAAAAAAACGGCATTGGCGCCATACGGCAGCCAATTTGATCTTAAATTAAGTAAAATTTACAAACTTGTAGTTAATTTTTTTTGTGTAATTTTGAAAGATGACATAGATACTTCTCCAAGTTTTTCAAACTAAACATTTTTATTAATTGTATCTCTCGTTAATTTAAATTTATTAAATATATCCCGCAAAAAAATTAACAAACCAAAATTTAATGCCTTTCCAAAAAACAAGAACTACTCTAAAATGATTTTTAGCAAACAAAAAACATTTTTTAAATAAATATTCAAATTTAAACACATTGACATCTTCTTAATTTATGTGCGTCGTTTAAAATTCCAATCAACACCCAACATTAAACGCTCACTTTGAGCTTTTTATTTTATTTATAATTTTTTTGTGTGTCGATTTTGCATCTTTCAATAAAATAATACAGAATACACACTTTCAGGGCTACAATGATATAAATAAATGAATATGTATGTATGTGTATACGAGTATACATATGTGTTATTTATATATTGTATTTTTTGTTGTTGTTTGTGGCGGCGTCCTTATTAAGAACTTTGGCAATACAATTAAAGCAAATATTTTGAATTGATCATCTTACAAGTTCGTGGAAGTATAAGAAGTACCTCTACTAAACACACGTTCATATGTATCTGCATACATACATACTCGTACATACATTTTTTTTAAATTTTTATTTAAATGTGCTTAAGCAAAATACAGTAGCAGGCAAAACTCGATCCTCTTAAACAGGTTAAATATTTGTGAAAACAAAATACAAAAATGTTCCTATTCACAAGTTACTTTGTGAACATGCATTAAACACATATATGTATGCATGTGGGTATGTATGTATGTATGTACGTATGTATAAGCGCATGTTTGTGAATTGTTTCTTAACAAGGCTAATCATATCCAACTACTGCTAAATTGTTTCTCAGTTTAAGACCGGCATTAAGGACTTAATGCAAATGCTACATTTTATCCATAAAATTTCTTAATTCACAACAAATTGTAAAATCGATGATCGTATAAGAATTTTTTGTAATTTGCATATCGATGGCTTAATATAGAAAGGTCGTATCTCGTTTTTTTTTTTCAAAATCGGGTAGAATACTCAAATACACCTCCCTTAAAAAAATCAGTTTCCATGATGACGAATAACAGATTTACAGATTTTACAAAAAAGCCCTACTTATTTCAATTGAATTTGTTAGCTATTTTAATAAAAACTTTCTTCAGAAAAAAAAAATTTATTATTTTTTCAGATTTTATTGAGTTTTTTCCTTCTGTAAAGTAGCTAAAAGTTGAGATATGACCTTTCTATATTAAGCCATCGATATAAAGTTTCCTTAGTATAGAAAGGCCTTAACTCATTTTCTTCACTTCGCTTAAGTTCACATGGAGTTAGGTTCGCTAATGGAAGTAAAGTCTTGCTGTTAGTCACAATGCCTAAGGTTGGGAACGTCCTGGAAGCTTCGTAGTGACTGAATGATATTGTGGAACAATCTTCTTCCAGCAAAAGATCAACTTTTATGTTTAAAATAAAAATTTATTGGATATATTCTCAAGAATTTATGTTTCAAAATTATAGCGAAAATTGACGGCTTTAGATTAGATGCATAAATAAACGTCTAAATCATCATGCATCCAATTCATGGCCGCACACATTTCATTTACTTGAAATTAATTACGACGCATACTTGAATCAATTTCTAATCGGGATTATTTATACTAATTTTTATCCCGGAACACAATTATATTAATATTTTTAATATTTATCTAAATTAATTTGTTTTAGTTGGTAATTTTAAATTTTATTTTGTTGAAGCGACTCTATGTTCAATACCAAGCCAAGATATGATTTAATTTTTTTTCTTTTTTAATTTTTGGTATTGAACAGAGGCAGTTGAAGAAGCGTTTAATCCTTTTTAGGATTGATTCAAGAATATTCGGATTAAAATTTTTAATGACAATTCGTACTTAAAGAAGTCCTAAGAAAATTAAATTTAGTTACAAGATTTCATGGCCCTCAATAGCAGAATTGTCGTGGAAGAAAAACAAATTTCTGAAATGCCTGCATGCCACAAAATTGCTCAAAATTTCACAAACCGAGCTATACCAGAGCTGTAAAAGAATTAGGCCATCTTCTACACTTTTCACAATTTATCTTCTCTAAATTATCCCTATCACTAGTTCTGGCACAATTAATTCCGTAAGTAGGGAAGAAGAAGTAACCGTAAACCATTGTATTTCAGGCATTCAAGTAGGGTGCTTTTACTAGCAATAAATCTTATTACCATTCTCTTGCAATATGTTACAGCCAACTTATTCAACGGACTACTACTATTAAAGTATTTAAGTTGTCAATGGAAATTGCCTCTCAAAAAGTAACTAAAAAAACAAAAAACAAAAAAGTCGGAAAGGACAGATAAATAGGTGAGCGAGAGTGACTTGAGTTGTACAGAAAGCACAACAACAACAACAATAAACAGTCCAATTTTAAAGTTATTGAATCGTTCAAAACACATTGCGAAGAAAGACATTGTGCCTGACTGCCGGCAGCTAACATCAGACAACGTTATAAAATTGAGTGTCAGACAAATCAAGAATGGAATTTTTGCGCAAATCCAAACCAATTGTTCTATAGAATGGAATTCAGCATTGTCGTCCTGCACTCATTGGCATCGCAACTTATCAAACTGACACCAAACAGCGTCGCCAAATTCCACTAACGCAAATAAAAATTAACTATTCACTCGCATAAAACAACGATTATAATAGATGCTACCGCTACCGTTACCGCCACTGTCTGATTTGCTCATTTGCAGCTTTGGTAAGCAAAGAAGCAAAATAATACTCGCATGAAAAGCAAAAGGGTTTAAATCGATATTTGAATGCCAAGACAGGCACAGGTTTATAAATAACAAAACTGTCATTTGGTACAAGCCATTGTCTTTTCTTTTCTTTAGCTTTTTTTTCCTTTTTTTTTGTCTTGGGAAAATTTACAACAATTCGCACAAAGTCTCAAGACATGGCCAATAAGCCAGTTAGTTCCGCCAGTAAGTGGAAAATAAATAACTACGTTTATAGGTTATCTAAAGAAGAAGACATGGCTAAAATTATTATCGTGGCTTTAATTATGATCTACAAATAAAGTTTTGTAACGTGTAATTTGACCAACTGACGCAACCTTTATTATTAATTTCTTCAATTAAAATAAATGGAAAGAAAAGCAATAACAAAAACAAAAACACGAATAAATGAATCGAAAGAGTCAGTTGTATGCAACAGAGTCGCGAGTTTTACAAGCGTATACACGTACATGGTGCCGATGCACTATTGAATGTGTGTTTAATTATTCAGGTTAAAAAGTTATTGATGTAAAACCATTCAGAAGCAGTAAAACACACACACACACCCACTCTTATTTACAATAAACACACGATTATAGATATTGCATGCACTTAATTTGAATTAAAACACTCGGTTGTTTGAAGGGAACAGCGCAACAACAACAGCAACAAAATTCAAAGATGTAAACTAATGAAGAAAAAAAACTATAGTTACCACAAAATTATTTCGTAAAAAAGGGGACTTTTAGTGAAAAAGAGATGTTTTCAAAATATTATAAAAAAAAAATGTAAGAGAATTTATTGTCAAACCAACTCATCTTTCAATCAGCTGTTCACTTGCTGCCTCGCTTACGATGTCGATCGCTAGATTTTTAGACGTAAAAATAACCGTTCCACTAATAACCGATTTTATTTAACTTATTACTTGTTTACTGGAAGAAAAGCCAATCAAATAAATAAAATGGATGGTTTAAAGGTCACAAATCATTTGTTTTTCGTTTACAATTTTAGCATTAACGATCGGTCGATATCTTGAGCCAGGCAGTTAGTTCTCTTCGATACATTGTAACTCGTATTATGATTTACACCCAAATTGGTTGTGAATCATAATACAAGAAAAATAGTTGAGTTGTGTATTTTGTGAACGAAATGCATGTTTACGATCCACATTAATTTTTAAAATTTTTTAGTTCGGAAGTAACTCAATTTTACACAACGACACTCTCTACCTCATATGTAATGAATTAAAAATATTTGTTCCTTCCTCTTTTATCAATAACACTTTTTGTTAGAACACCCTGTAACAACAATATTTTAGGTCTTTGCTTAATAGAAAACAAAACATCATACAAATTGATCGGTTCCAATTGGGTGATCGGACGTATCGAAGTGCAATGAATCGAACGAACAAAGAAATGAATGATCAAATACATCAATCGATCCAACCATTGATCAAATGAATAAGTGTATAAATGAATGAATGAGTGAATAAATGTGAGTGTAAGTAAGTATGCGATAATATCACGCGATAATTTTCAAAATTGCCCAACTATTTTGTGAGGAAGATTTAAGTTTTTATTTTTATTTTTTTATTTACAAAATAAGAAAACAAGCAGCACAACAACACATAATTGATGAAAAACAATAAATTTGCTACCACTTCTACGACAACAACAAAAATGTAATAGTGGTGGCATTTATAGAAACCATTTGAAACACATATTCGTAGATACATACATACATACATATTGAAGAAGTATGTACATACATTGCCAAAGACATTAAATAAAAGTGTTATCAACTTAATTGCTTGTCTAAGATCAGAACAAGGAAGAGACTCTCGCTCGCTTTGGTTTTTGCCAATTTGGCAGCTCGCCCAGATGCTTATCAAATGCCACATCCTTAAATAAAAGCCATATCCATATCCATATCATATGGCAAAGGGTGTTTGCTAGTGCCGACGACCAACAACGTTTATTTTTATGTTCATGTGTATAGTTGTGCATAATGTCTTTATCGTACACATTTATTTTTCGGTTAATTTACTAAATGACAATTCCGCGTTCCTCTCCTCACCAACCCACGCAATTACAGTTGTGTGTAGTTGTCTGTGCATAATGCAGACATATGGGCGTTTTTTTGTTTTTTTTTGTTACAACTGAAAATGACCCAAGTCACATTTAAAACCCATCAATTTGTCTCAATAAAGTGTCAATAGCACAATAGTCACCAGCGACCAAACGCACTTACTTTTCATTTATTTTTATATATTTTTTGCAATGACCAACTAAAACGGTCATTTATAGTCCTGCCTGGTTGTTGGTTGGTTGGTGGTGTTACTTTCTCATGCATCCATCATTCAAGAAACGACAATGTTTTTATAAATTAAGTAAATTTTTTCTAATCGTTTTAATTTGTTTGTATCGATTAGTTTGCCTTTTTATTATTTTTATAATTTGTATGTTTTTTTTGGAATTGTACAAGAAATTGTTGTAGTAATTGTACTTGTTTGTTGTTTTTGTCAATTCAAAGTGTATCAGCATCAGCTAACGTTGCTCGTGCTCAGTGGACTGTAGAGTTCTGGCCGTCATAAGAAAAAAAGGTCATAAATTTTGTATTTAATCGAGTGTTAAATGTTCACTAGCTCTTCTATTACTTAACAAAAAAAAAAAAAAAACAGTCCATAAGTTGCTGCTAGAAACATGTTTCAACCACCCCAGCTCACATGCATTCAGACACTTACAACACACATACATTCCATTCAAATTTGTAGTTGCTACTAAGCGGTATAGCAAAAGAGGCCTTCTCACTTCGAGTCTCCAATTTAGTCGGGTTATGCTAACTTCGTACTTTCAGGCTTCTAAAGGGGCCTAAGTTTTCTCTTCTAAAAGACACGGTAAAAATTCCAGCTTAAATTATATTTTTTTGTAATTCTAATTTTGTTTAGAAAAAGCGAAAAAGTAGGACTATAAAAAATTCTCAGCGACGATTGGAAAAGTGATATTTTCTTTTTGGAAAACGAATAATAATTCAAACATCATTTCTATTAAATGGCTAAAAACTATAATTTTTAAAAAATTAGGTTTCAATTCATTATGAATGGGTCACCAATAATTATGTATGAAAATAAATATTATTTCGGCTTAAGTTCAATACTTGAATCATTCGGCATATGAGAATATCCAATCAGATTAGTATCAGTATACCTCGATTTCAAGGCCGATGCATGTCTCATCAGAATTCCTTATACATATATAAATATAATAATTCGAAAATTTACGTACCAAAAACATGACCGAAAAAAAAAATATTTTCATTTGAAAATTTTTTACAATTATTTTTATTACAAAACCTTCTGAGAGACACACAATTGAAAATCTTTATTGTTTTCGAAACTCTGCAAATGACGGTGTAAAAAATGATAGAACTGTGTAATGAAATTGGAAATTGCAATAATCGAATTTTTTGCAATTTCTGCTGAAAAAAGTCAAATGGCTCTAATATAATCGAATTTTTTGCAATTTCTGCTGAAAAAAGTCAAATGGCTCTAATATAATCGAATTTTTTGCAATTTCTGCTGAAAAAAGTCAAATGGCTCTAATATTTCGGGTGGACTATGATCCTGTGTAGGAACATCGATTAGTAATACAGGAGATTTGTAAAACCAAAAAATATTTTTTGCTGTCATTTTGAACAAAGGCTAACAGTCGATTGAAAATTGCAAAAAAAGTTGGTTGGTTAAAGGGCCTTATAGAAGGCCGCTATACTCACCCCTACTTTTTAACGCTGCTTATTTTAACAATTACTTGATGTGATGTATGTATGTATGTATGTACGTTTAACTATTTTAGTTAAATTGGTAATTCTTCTATTTATGTGAGTTTTTGTTGCTAGTTGACATCGATTCGTAAGGCTCCAGCATCCACTAACGAACATTTGTTATTGATGACTTCTTGCCGGATGGTTCGTACACACAAAGTCCTTCAAATGAATTGACATGTCAGTGAGAGATAAAAGCGAACAATGCAGAACGCTCACTGGCCAATTTTCAGAGTCATCCTAAATGCCTCTTGGATGTCTGATTGATTTAAAATCATACTCGCACATTTGGCATATATGTATGATATGCAGATATCTGTGGTTTTTAGCAACAACCGAGTATGTCTGTAAAATTTTTCTTTAGTCGCGTAAAAATATGATTTCGTGTAAAAAACTTCAGACAAAGATTTGGTACCATTTTTTTATTAAAAATTTTTTTTATTAACATTTTTTTTTTATATCTAAAATTTTACGGATTTTATTAAGGGAAAAACCCCTGTAAATTAACAATCGAATTACGCCCTTTTATATTAAACCATCGCTATATCGTTGGTACTGAAAAGTATTTCAATAAATGTAGTAGCTGGTTGTTTTCGGTAAGAAAATATTATATAAGGACATATGCTGTTATTCATCGGAATCAGAAATTTGAAATTGCCTAGATACATACTGAGGTAATCGCTTCCCTTGCCATCTTTACTGACTTGGGGATGCGCTACTAACTGGGCTGTTAATCTGTATTCAGCATTGTGTGTGGTTTTTAATTTAAGTCTTCACTAGCAACGGCAGCTAAAAATTCTAAGGCATCCAAAAGGACCAATAACCAATTTTACCTCAACACACCCACAATATTTTGCAAGAAAAAGAAAAGAAAAGGGGATTTTTTTTTCATCTCACATATGACATTTAACACAAAATGAATAATTCCTAAACTAATTTGCTGAAATTTTATATTTATTCGGTGACATAACTGAGTGCCGTGATTTATGTATGTCGTCGCAAACGAACCCAACCTACTACAAACATGTTTTCACAATAAAACAGGAAAACATAATTTCATTAACTGTTTTAAAGCTAAAACATTCATGCACTTTGCAGGAGCACTACACGCACACAGACACACATGCACACACACATGGGAAATTTGCATGAATTGTACTCGTTTAGATGAAACCCTGTGGATTGGAAGAAGAAAAAGAGTAGAAAACTTTTCAACCACAAAATTACAATTCGTTTGGCAAATTCCCCGGGTTGTCTGCTTTAAACAAAATGCTAGAAAAACATTAACGAAAATAATAAAAATAATTTTGAAAGGAAAACATCTTAAGCAATTTGGAGCTGCGATAATTCGTGTGTTTCACGCGCTAATATACTTTATTTCAAATAGAAAGAAAAAAAAAATACTCATCATCAGCAACATCCATAACCCATCCCAAAAAAAATATATTTTTTTCTTTCTACTTTCTCGCCATGCAAATTTATTTCTATATTCCGTTGTTGTAAATTTCGCACCACAGGAGTTGGAATAATACGTCCGAATCATGTTGTCGACATGTTTTGCTTACCAAAACAAATTTTGCGTATAGAAAATGGGCTACAAGGGTGACCCCCACCCACCACATCAACCCAAAATTTTATTAAGAGAAGGAGACAAAACAAAAACAAAATAGACGAATAAATATTTTCACTGCAACATTAACAAAATGTGACTGAGTGAATGAATGACTGAATGAATGAGTAATTTCTGCTGACTCTTTATAATTTCGCAATTGCGGCTCATAAATTCACAGCAGGGGTTTTGGTGCGGTGTAGTCGTAATCGTAGTATTCTTACCCATACTACTTGTGCTAGTAAGAGACATTTGAGCCAGTGGTAGGGAAGAAAGAAAGTATCTGTACGAAGAAGAATAATAAAATTTTTCCCAAATAGCAAAATTAAAATAAGAAAATTATAACAATTATTAGAGATGTTTTTATTATATTTTTGTTGATATCGGTGGTATTGTTGTCATTGTTAGTGTTTACAACAAAACAGCAGCAAAAAAAAAAAGAAAAAGAAAGATGAATGTAATTGTATGGAAATGTTATTCAAATAGTACGCCACACAAACTCATAAATGTTGTATACTCGCGCCGCTGGTATCGTTTGTATCCTTACGCAGCATCATTGTTGACGGTGAATAAAAGAAATACAATTGCGGGCCTTGTACTTGAAGTATCAGTTACTCTATTTCAAGGGGATGGCTGATGGCTGAATGCATGCATGGCTGGATGAATGAATGGCTGTGTTCAATTTAGCCGAAGTGTATCAGTGTTTTTCTTTATTTTTTTCCTACGCATAAATTTGTTTTCCTTAATTTTTTTTTTCGGGGTGATTCCCAACAAAGTAAGCAAGTAAGTACTTGTGAACACTTGAGCTTTTATTCATTGCCGCGTATTCATTGCCGTGAATTTCCATAAAACTTTTCTCAATTCATTCAGATGAAATTTGATGAGTTTGATTTTAACATAATGAGATCAAATAGAATAAAATAATTTACATTTTAATTTTATTTTATGTTGTTTTTTTCCTTCTTTTTCTTCTTTCCCCATATTTTCTTTTTTTTTTTATATAAAAAATTTTCAATTGAAAAGCGTTCAAACTTTTACTATATCCCATTATAAAGTTAATTGCTCAACAACGATAAACAACTTTGTCCGTGCCTTTCTTGGCTTATAAATGAGTTCTCTACCTGCAATAACGTTGTTGGGTGCAGGTGCCTTTGTCACATGCCTTTGCAGATAGACAAAGCAACAAAATCGTCGACGAAGGAAATTGCGTTGCGTTTAGCGAAGAAAGTAAGAAACAAAAAAAAATATATATATAATAAAACTGCAAAAACTGTTGGCAATTGCGATAACATGACAGTTAACAACTACACACATAAACACTTGTTCAAATACTCTGTGGTAAATATTGTAAATAAAAAATAAATAGCGGCATTGTTACGCCCACTTAATAGTGTCGTCAAATTAAATTTTAGCCAGACTAAATTTAGTCGAAAACAAGGGGACAGAAAACTTGATGGATAAAAAGGCCAAACATGCAAAATCATTACTTCCATACTTTTTATTGGGTTAGTCGGGTTCTATATTTCTGCAATTTTCCAACAAATGGATCAAATTGGTCGCTTACGTAGAACATTCATTATTGATTCAAATATGAAATAATTTTATGCGATGAAGCATGAAATCCCCATCAACAATTTCGAATAATCAGGGAGACAGAAAAGTATTTGACACACAGCTACACTCGATGTGAAAAGCGCCGTCAGATTACATACCGCCTGTTTCACGAAGTGCACAGAATTGCATTTAAATCAAAAATAAATCCTTAATTTTGTTTTACATTTAATAGTTGTACAAAAAAAATTAACTCTGTCAAGATGGTGGAACAGGTTTGTCAGTTGAACTCAAACTGGAAATAAAATAAAAATCGTCTTTCAGTTCTTTCTAACTGAGACGACAGCTTCTTCAGAAAATATCAAAACCGGTGAATATGCTGTTCAATTTAAAAATACAGGTCCCACATAAATAAAATTTTTCAACAAGCGAATAAAATAAATTGTTTGCATTAATAAGGAGGAACAGGCAAAGAAATATTTCTTGATTACAAAAAAAATTTTCAAGTTTCTTTGAAAATTGTACAGCCGACTTGAGTATTTTTGATATCCTGAACTGGCATTCTTATTCAAAAATAAATTACTATTTTACCAAACTAATAATAATTCAGTTAAAAACATGCCAACTCTAGAAAATAACAAAATTATTATTTAAATACACCTCTCCAATGAGCCCGTTTCGGTTCTTTTATATATACATACATACTCGTATTTGTAAGTAAATGTATGAGCATTTTAATTTGACTAAAATAAATAAATAACGTTTTGCAAATTTCCCACAAGCCGAAAAAAAAATAAATAAATAAAAGAAAACAACTTTAAGAAAGGAAAAGAAAATAACAACAAGAGAAAATTGCGCTCATGCCACACTACCCACCCACACTCATCCACATAGAAAATAGACAAGCAAGGTCTTGGATAAAACTTTTTAATGCGACTTAACCAGGTAATTTGAAATATTTAGCTTGATGCGATAATTGCACACAAATGGAAATTAATTTGCTAACAGCAAAGTAATTTTCAAAATATTATTTATGCCACCACCACAAACACACACTCGACCACTTTCTTTATAAACAAGGCGGCGTCAGCGGCGATGGCAGCAGTAGTCAGTTTCAATAAAAAGGAGGAACTAGAGACTAATGCGGCAGCCACAAAGAAGACAACTCCACAACGACATTAATAAATAAAATCTTGATTTACATTTGAGGGGCAACAAAGATTTCATAGTTGCGAAGTACAAGTTGCATTTATAAAAAGCGCCTACTTTTAGTGTTATTTATGTTTCACCATGCCTTTGAAAAGTCAAATAATTTGACTTATTTTTGAATATAAAGAACTGTGATTCGTTGGGTCTTTCGAAATTTTGGTGTTTAAACGTACCAGTACCATGATGTCACCAATTTATAACCCTTTTTTTTTTCTTTGTTTGTTTGTCTATTCTAAACCAACCCCTACTAACTCATAGCGTTTAGTACTTGTTTTATTACACCGTACAGAATATTAAAAAAAAACTAACTTTATGACAGTTTTGTTGTTGGATTTTTTGGCATCTAAATTGTCAAATTGACTTAAGCCATAAATACTTGAAATCCAGCAAGCTTTTGTAGCAACAAATGACATGTCGTGTTTTCGTAGCGGAGTGGAAGAGGTTTTTGAAAGTGAAACATATAAAACAACAAAAAGGTTGTTGAAATTATCATAAAAAACATAATTATTTTTTTTTTTGGTAGAAACGCATGTCTGTCCGCCTGTTGGTTTATACGATGAATAGGTATGTGTGTCTCACTGATTGTATGTAAATTGCGTTTAATGACAACAACAAAATATCATAATAACACTAACAACAACTTCGTTAACAACGCACATTTTTCGTTGTTATTTATTTGACTTGACAAAATATTAAAACGAACGAAAATTCATATGAACCCATGAAAGGGGTAATTTAAACATTCATTCATCCGTCTTTGTATTCATCCTTTCCATGTCATCCTTAAACTCACAGACTGTAGCAAACAACAACAACAACTACAACAAAAACAAGGCAACAGAAAAACTAACAAATTATAATAATAGTCGTTAAATATTTAGTGGTGACATACTTTTACAAATGTAATATTTATTAAATGATTTATTACAAAATAACACACTAAAAACAAGATATAAATAAACACAATACATACTTAAGTATGTTAATTTGTTAAACACAAATTGTTTCATACTAAATTATAATAAATATTCTTGAAATTTTATTTTTATTTTCCTATATTTATTTGCAAAATTTTAAAAGTAAAAATAATCAAAAAAGATTAATGCAGATATTCAAAGAAATGTAAATACCACTGAGTAAATAAGAAAATAAGAGAATATGTACTTAAAAAAACAAATAAAGAAGTTTCAATGGAAATTAAAAAAAAAAAACGTTTGCTTGTCTAGAACACAAACAACTAGTGATAAATTTCTAAAAACAATCCTAACTAACATGACAGTAATAGGCAAGACCATTTGTTGTGATGGACTTTATGGAAACATTGAGGGTAATCACTCTTGGTTGAAAACTGCATACGTTGCAGATCTTGCAGGTATAGCTTATTTACATATTTTGTTATTGCATTGCTGCAAACTGATAAAAATAAGCTAGACTTGCAAGATCTGCAATGATTACAATACTAAGAGTGATTTCCCCTACTTATCCCCTATTATTCATTACATTTTGACAAAACGTATAGCAAATTAAAAAAGTTTATTCACAGAAGTTAACGAGATATTAGCACTCCTTGCATTTAATTTATCTCTGTTAAAGGAGAAAAAGAGAAGAAAGCTCTGAATAAACAGAATTAGGTCTTTAAAAGGTATGTATTTTGTTTTTGCATTTAATTGTTCTGTATTATTTTGAATATATTCGAATTCATGCTAATATACCACTTACAAATTTTTCGAAAAGATTTTTAATGATAATTTATTTATGAATATTAAAAAAGAAATTATTTACATTTAGAATATGGTCGATTGTGTCGGTAATACTTAATAGTATGAAAGACTTGTTCAAGCTCATACATATAAGCAATGCTAACAACAACAATGTCGAAATAAAGTGTGCAAAATACGTATTCGTACAATTAACATGAAATGAAGAGTACAGCCAAAGATTTCCGAGCGAATTATTTGTTGCACGCAGTATACTTTAGCAGGCATTTTTCACAGGCTTCAAACAAAAATAAGGACGTTTCAACATTCTGAAAATATTAAAAAGGTTGTGATTTTTCTTAATTCAGGAATGCTGTCGTCAAACCCAAAAAATAAATTGTAGATGATCGCTTAACTCCTCCTTCATTTACGAACAGGGACCAAATTACGGCACTCGATATCGATCGAAATTTTAATACAATTTAAATGTAAATTTCGATCGATATCGAATGCTGTAATTTAACCCCAGGTTTAAAAAAAAAAATTAAAGCGGAAGGACAAATTCTCATCCCTATGTATTTCATCTTTGTATCGCATAATAATCAACCAATTTTCAAAAAATGTTCTTTTTTTTTGAAGATCAGAGCGTCAAGATGCCTTCAATATGTCAATATGGGCCGATTTTTTAATTTTTCTTTAGGTTTGAAGTGGTTTGGTTGCTGTTTACTCCCTATCTTTTTTAATACGGAGGGAAAATTTCCACTCTCGAAATATTGCATATCGCGTAGCTTCACTATTTAACACTAATTTTTAAAAGTTTACGCTTGGAGTTTGGTCCTATAAAAATATAGTGGACACCTGATATACATTGATTAATAAATAAATTTGCTATTTGTTTGCCGATTTTGATTTTTTTTTTCCTTAGAAGGAACTTAATCTTTCGTAGGTGTGCTGAAAGGAAAATTTTTGATTTAGAAAAATATCTGATTGCACTACCATTTTCACCAGTAACAGTGGAACAACTACATGCAAGAGAGTTCTAACAGGTAGATATATTTTTTAACTGTAAAATAATGATTTATTTTCTAATAAAATTGTTCAGACATTTTTTTAATTTGTGAATTTCTTTTTAGATCCGTTGCTAGATAAAATTATTACAAATTTATTGAATTTCTTTACAGAAAATTAAATGAAATTTTGCGCAGACACAAGTATTGGTTCTTGGATTTGTGTTGCAAGCCACAAAATGTACACTAGCATATACTACTACTATTCCTGCTGAAAGAAAAATTATCTAAACTATTTTGACAGCACCTGATAAAATATCCGCAATTTTAGCTGTTACCGATTTTTTATTTTTTTTTTCATTTTATGTTTACGAGTATTGACCCAATTTCTATTTAACATTTTTTTTTTAACAAATTATAATTGTATCCACAATATGTGACCGACAGACAGATTTAAAAATACTCAGGTGACATTATAATAACAATTGTGTGTTGATATTATTTTGTCTCTATCTCTTGTAAAACTTAGCTGACTGCTAAATGTTAATTTACAATGTCAGCTGGTGATTGATTACATGATTGTTAACATGCTGCTGCTGCTTCAAAGGCTTTTAAAAATCACTTGCGTCATTAAAGAATTTTTTTGACTAAAAGTAGTCAATAAGAAATAAATAAAAAATAAAATTAAATACCGCAAAGGTTTTAGAAATTGAATTTTAAAACTAGTTACGTTTATTTTTATGCAATGAATTTTCAAAGCTGTTTGTTTATTTATTTGCTTGCTTGCTGGCAGTTTCCATATTCTTTATATCTTCTTTTTTGTTAAAAAGCAAAAACGCAATTATTCAAATAAAGATTATGGTTGCATGTTAAGTGTTTCGTGCGGCAGGCGGCACAACTTTATACGCATACGGAAAAAAATGCTGAAAACAAGTAAATAAGTGACACATGATAAAAAATAGGATTATAAGGATAACTGGCTAAAAGTTATATTTATGTATAAATTTGTTGTGTTAAAATTTTCGTTTGCTTGTCTGTAGTCCGCAGTATGGAATGGCAATAAACAACGCTCTGACTGATTGTCAGTCTGGCACCGTTCATTTGGCAACAACATGCGTAATTAACTTCGATGTTTTTGCTTTTTTTTACTTATAATCAAAAATTAACATAATTTCCGTTTCATTGAAAATAACATCGCAACATGGCACCAACCGCACCATCACCACCACAACTGTCAAAATCACAAACAAAAAATATATGAAATTTAAAACAAAAATGAAATAAAAACATCAACCTGCGATTCAGCAGTACACATCCATATAAAAGTAAAAGGCCAAATTGTACAAAGTTTATTGAATTTTTGTCAATGTTCCCGTGATACGAGCCATTTTAAATGTCGTCAGTATGGAAAACAAAAGAGAGAAAAAAAATGTTTAAAAAATGTTGCATGAAACCTCAACGAATGAAATCCAAACATGTGTTTATCTGTACCACATGCTGGCATACGTGGCTCCAATAAAAGCACACACCTACGCCATTTTCATTCCCCAGTCAGTCATACATACACAAAACTTTACGAAAACGAACTACGGAGTAGTGAGTACATGCACACTCTTAGAGCATTACAACATAAAAGCCAATACATGTAAACAATTGGAAATGTGTACAATAAAACTATAATATACATATGTACATACAGATGTATGTACTTATGTATATTCTATATGGCCCCACATGTTACCAAATACATACACTCTTACACAGAGGCAATCGCACTCAGTTATGCAAATGTCCTTTGATCAGTTGTAGCGCTAAATTTCAATTAACGACCGACCGTACATTCTCATTCATTAAAATAAATACAGCATAGTTGCTGCCAGCACCACATAAGCCTCCATCTGTCGTTCCATCATCAGTAACCAGCATTATTTTCAGCGGTAACTTTAGAGAAACGGTAGCATCATCAAGTTATAAAGAGTCACTAAAACATCCCACCATTTGTATGAATGAGTGTGTAGCAAAACAATAAGTATCAGTAAATTTTGTGGCTGACCCGCCAACATTATGTTGCAAAAAGATTTATGTGGCAACTTGCACTAGAAGTTTGTCCGCCTTTTCGTAACGTTTAGTGCTCTAGCACTTTTGTGGGTAGTTTCCGATTGTCACTCGACATTTCTTATGGCCGAAAGTTTTTCCAGTATTTCGGTAACGCCTGCCTGAACATTTCAAAACTTGTAATTTAATTTGCATAAAAATATACATTTGCTAGCAACGACACTGAAATGAATACCAACAACATACACACACACAGACAGATACTACAGCATCTGTGTTTTTGTGCGAAGAGTCCAACTATGAAAGTTTATTGCAAGTATGTATTCGTATGTGTGTAAATAACTGTAATATAAACTAAAACCGTTTTTCTTTTTTCTCGCCAGTGTTGAACATCATACACATGGTTAGCTTTCCGTTTCCGTTTTCATTTCTCTACTTTTAGTTTTTCTTTTAATTGTCTTCGAAATGAAAAAATAAGCAAAAAAAATATGCTTAATTTATAAATTCGCAAACAATATTCTCCTGCATACACTTAGTTTTGCATTTTTTTAGTTTTATTCGTAATTAAATTTTATAAATTGATATATAAAATAAAATTTTGGTTTTTAAGCAAAATTTCGCAAGTATAAAGCCGTTCTTAATGGTTTGTAGACTAATTGTCAGTAGGCTGGACTGACAGTATTCGGCAAGTCTAATTCAATACTAAGTGAGGTTATTAACCAAACTCAAAATGGGTATTTACAACTATAACTCAAGCTACGTTCACATTGAGGAAACATTTGATGAAAAATATTAAATATTTGTGTGCTGTAGTGTGATATTAAAATATTTTTTTTATAAAACATTGAAAATATAACTTAAATGAAAATAACTCATAGATTGTATGTACATATGTAGAGTTTTAATGACCTATAAAATTGTTCACAAAATCAAACGCCCAGAAATTTACTTGAATTATTTAATAAAGAATAAAGCTTTTGAAAAAAAAACACTGTTTAGAAAATAAATACCCAAAACGTATCAAAGAGTTTAATTATGACTACGTTTAAATCTTAACAATAAACGCTGGAAAGATTTTATTAACACACCCTCAGCAAAGTTTCACGGTTTTATAAAAAAGGAAAAAAGAAAAAGACAAAATGTTTAGAAAAAAAAAACCAACACAAAATCTAATTGTTATTCCACATTTGTTAAACTATTAAACCGATGAAAACATTATATTGCTTCCGCTCTCGCACACAATTTAATTATGCAAATGAGTGGTGTAGTGATTGTCGATTCATATCTCTAAGTTTTATCTTGTAGGTGTAATAACAAAAAACAATTTCTCTTAAAGATTAAACCCATCTATCTTCAAATTCAAAAATTTATATAAAAATATTTTTTTATATTATTTTGAAAGCACGTGTCTAGAAATTATAATCGTAAATGTAATTGTGTATGTTCAGACGATAGAAAGCAATTGTTCAGTTAGTTATTTCCCAGAAGAAAAAAATATTATAAAAGTAGTGCTTAAATGTTCGAAATCTAACACATTGATTTTTTCTTTTTAACTACAAACAACGGTAAGAAAAGACTTACGAAAGTTTATTGCAAAATTTTTCAAAAAGTTTTTAAATATATTTTTGTGTTAAGTCTACAATTCCCAAGTCTTTTGAAATCACATTTCATTTATAATCTGCAACATCTTCATCGTTCCCTATTTCTCTGTTCTTGCTTTATGAACAATTTAATAACTCATTTTTGTCAAGTTTCACACTTTTTAGGTAAAAAAAAATTCTCAAATCTAGAGTGCGGATGTCTTTAAACAATTTACAACAGTTGTAAGGTGTAAGTGGATGACTCTTATTTCTATTCAAGTTGAAGTACTTACTTTTGTAAGAGTGTGTTTCATTTTATTAGCAAAATAAGACACATCCATTATTCATATGATGTACTCGAGGAAAATTGAGAAAATCATACCACATACATACAGGACATAAAAGTAGTGTTTAAATGAGCGCAAGTGGCGCTTTATTAATAAAAGAAAAAGGACAAAGCTTTTAATGTATTGCATTCAAGGTTTCACAAATATTAACCTAAAGGA
Source organism: Lypha dubia (assembly GCA_947311025.1). Lineage (NCBI taxonomy): Eukaryota > Metazoa > Arthropoda > Insecta > Diptera > Tachinidae > Lypha > Lypha dubia. The sequence goes on along the minus strand of OX371262.1, from coordinate 1,305,029 downwards.
AAATTTTTAATTGCTGATTATTTCTGGTTATTTCTGATTTCTTGGAATCGGGAAAATTTTTATTTTATTCTTGCCAATGATAAAAAAAAAGCAATGTGAAAAATAATTTGTAAAACAAATAAAACTTGTCCCAACAACAAAATGAAATTAATAAATTCAAAAATAGAAATTTGAATTTAAATGTTACCTACTAAGTAAATTGGTCAGCTCGCTAGCAAGCAAGTAATGTACAGAGAACGATCTATAGCCTACAATTTCCTCTCGACAACCACTCGGACCTTTTCACGAAGCCTAAAGGGTCAGTCCTTAGTGCATCTCTGGAAGAAGCAATTGCCTAAATGTATATGCCTACATTCCTGCAGAGACGAACAGTAAAAGAGATGATTTTCGGCAGACTCTTGAACACGTCAAATAATCTTAGGACTCATTTTTTAATTTCATTTCACAAAGAGTTTTCCCGAGCAGGCACAGCACCAAGGTGTGGATATCACCAAGATGAAGTTAACTATGAAAAGTTTGTATTAAGCATTTGCATGTGTTATATAAGACTGGAAGCAAAGTTTCATAATTTTATTAAACAAGATATTTTTAAAGATAAGTGTGAACAAAATATTAAGAGGTACGTAGAAACATATTCGTATGTAAACTTCTTGTAGGTTTTTCATTTCAACTATTTCTGCAAATTTCAGATGTAACACCTTCATCTAAACCAATAATGTTTTTTTTTAAACTAATTTAATTTTTATTATCTTTTTTTTAAATAAAATTGTAAGGCATTGCATAGACTTAAATAGTGTTTTATGTGACGAATATAGCCATCATGCTTGATAAGTCAAGGCTTGGTAAATGTCACACAAGACGACTAGTAACAGTGCTAACGGGGCACTGGTGTTTCGGGACTCATGCCAAAAGGATGGGCCTAAGTTACAATGACTACTGCAGAAGTTGTAACGATGAGGAGGAAGAAGAAACAGTTCTTCATCTTCTATGTCAATGCCCCGCGCTTAACAGCATTAGGGCGGTTACCATGGGCTCCAACACTCTGCCAGACCTCGACAGTCTGGCGAACATGGGGCTAACCATCATATCCTCCTTCTTGCAACAATCAGGATGGTTTGATTCGGCGACAGGGCAATCACAGGTAATTGAATAACCAATTGACTGAGCCCTGTCTGCTGTAGGGTATCACAACGGGACCGAATTAACGGACCCAAGTGCGTCACGTCTCAGATGTGGCGGCCCTCGAAACCTAACCTTGATAAGTCAAATATGACCTTTACATCCATCAAGTTTGATTAATCAAATGTGACCAATACTTTTATCTACGCTGACTCACACGTATACAAGAGTTTCCATCACATTCTTCATTTTGGCCTTAAGAATGTGATAGAAACTTTGTTCTACGCGACGATGGATATTTCTGTCAGTAATGATAGTCAAATTATAGATAAATTGACTGTCACTGTTCTTGTACGGTTTGAAAAAATCTGTTTTCTTCTCGCATCTTCAATCTAAAATGTTTCGCAGAAAAAATATCATATATTGGGTTGGGCCTAAATAAGAAGCACAATTATTTGTTATCACCATGGCAAACACAAATATGTAATTGCATGTTTTCCTGTCCGATAAAGTTAGAGAGAAATAAACTATTTATATCTTTCGGAATTTTTTAAGAATTTCGTCTTCAATTTATTAGTGCATATTTTTGCATATTTTTCTGATTGCAGCATAATTTTTAAAATTTCCGACATTTGAAAAACATTTTGCAATGAAATCAGTTTTCATCAGTTTTATTCCGAGTTTATTTATAGCTCTAATAATTTTTAATTAGTTTTAGGGATCGATTTGTTAAGATCATATATTTGCGAAGACATATTTTGATGATTTTTATCTATATTTGGACTATTTTTTTTTTATTTCATATCCGTTTTAACAAAAACCTACAAAAAAAAAACAATTTTGTGATAAAAGAAAATTTTCAAACTTTTTGTAGTTCTTTTCAAATTTCGCTTATTTGCAGTGCATTCAAAATACAATAAACGAATAATCGAATATTACGAATACTTAAACAATTAACGAGATTTCATCTATTTATGAACAAATATATGAAAACATGTGCGATATATTAGTAAAAATTTAAGTCCATAAATTAGTTAAGGATCTTGGTGTCAAATTTTTCTGGTAGATGAAAGAACATGCTAGTCTGTCAGTGCATAAATAGCCAAAAACATATTTCGTAGTGACGAAAGTCAATATTATAAAAATTACAAACCATGTAATAAAAAATTCGATTCAGAGTAATAATCGTTTAAATTTGCGAGTAATACTTCCTTTCGCGGTGGATATGGATATAAAATAAAACCGTGAAAAAAATCGTATAAAAATACCTTCAATCGCGTAAATTGAAAAAATTCTAATTATTTACGGAGTTAAGCTGGATTCACCCATTGTTTCCGAACAAAATTTTTGTCCGGACAAAATATTTTGTTCTGAAACATTTTTGCAACACGATTCACTCATTTCGAACAATTTGTCTAGAAAATCAAAGCTACCGTATGAAATACATGTGTTTTATTAATTTTACAAGGTGGCAGTACAGTGACAGATGAATTAAATTTTGTGTTTTATTTTCAAACGCACATATTTCGTATTGTTTAATAAGAAAATTACATGTTAAAAAAATTAATAAAATTCAGTTAGCTTTTTTTTAATAGCAATTAAGCTTTTCTTTATTTTTATTTTACTGGATATAAGTTACTATGTGCTTTTATTATACATACTTATAACATTATGTGGTAGCTCGCGTCAACTTTGGCTGAGAAAATAAAATAGGTGGCAGCTTATTTCAACTTTGTCCGGACAAAATTTAAAATTAAACCAATTCAACCAAAAAATGTTCCGAACAAATTTTGTTCTCATTTTCTCTCACTCTCAAAAAGAGAAACGCAAACTTCATAAAAAAAAAATTTTGTCCGGACAAAAATTTTGTTCCGAAACAATGGGTGAATCCAGCTTTAAACTTGCAAAAACGAAGTGAACAAAAAAGCAGAACTTCATCCTCAGTGTGTCCGAAAAATATATACATTATTTTAAATATAATTTGGAATAAAATATCGTGCAATTTCAAAAATTAATTATTGGCCAGAATCTCTGATTTACGAGTACAGTACAACCTCCCTAATCCAGACAATCGCTAATTCGGACCATTCAGTAATCCGGACATTTAAATTTTTCGGACAGTTTATGGAATCTACAAAACTGTCTTAAATTATGTATAGTTTTCAAAGTATTTAAAAAAGACACAAAAAAAATTTATCAATTAATCAAAACCATAATTGAGTAATTTTGAAATTCACAAACAAATTTTTGAAAACGAATAAATTCTTATTTTTCAAAGCTAATATTTTTGGTCACTTTTAGTAGTTTTTTTATGTTTTCTGTAAATTAATTAAATGCAAATGAATTCTTATGTGTACTCATATTTCTGTTTGCTAATAAAAACAAATTATATGCATTTAAAAACTTATTTTAACTGTAGTCCGGACGATCCACTAATCCGGACAATAGCTGAAACTATATCGCTCCTTTATCGCAACATAGTCATATGATATGAGATATGAAGATATGACTATGTTGCAATAAAAGAGCGATATGTGACCGGATTAGTGAAGTTGTACTGTATTTATTAACGCCGACTGCAGCTACTTAGTAGTCGCCAGTTTACTTTATCTTTCTTAGTTCATAAAGCAATATCGGAACAATTATCGATTAAAAAATTTTAAATTTCATTTTGATTCTTTCAAATAAAACAATTCCCATCATTAGCAAGAAAAAAGGCAAGGAATTTATTTCTTCAAAAATTTTTTTATGAAAATTGCCATCCATGCCTTGAAAAAGACAAATATATATAAATTTACGTATGTACGAGTACGTGCGTTACTTACAACATCATATTCAAATAGAATAGAAATTGTTGTATTTGTGTTTGTAATAGTATTTGCATATGTACATTTGCAAATTTTCTGATGATGTTAATGCTGTGAATGATGTTTGTCCTGATTCTTGTACATATTTTTGTTATTAGGTATGTACATACTACCAATTGAGTCACTGCTGTTGTTATTATTATTGTTGCTTCTATAAGGATTCTTTTGAAAATGTCAATTATCTTATGGGCTGACAAGTAATTCTAAACATTTAGTCGTATGCCAAAATGTACCATTATTTCATATTCCATGCTATATTTTGCTATTATTTTTTTCTGTTGTTTTGCTTTTGGGAAACATCCATTAAGCCACATGCATGCATAAAAAAATAAACATGCACACTAAGGTATATGCGCGTGCATACAGGTAAGTTTCTTAAACAAAAAAATTAAGAGAATTTCTTTAGCTTTTTATAGGTATCCAGCACATCCATTTTTACTCAAAGTAGGAGATTAAATTTTCGAAATTAAAAATATGTATGTACTACAAAGATATATGTAAGTATATAAAATATATATCGGAATGTAAACTTTATTTTGTTGAGTTTTAATTTTTTTTTCTAGATGGTGAGAACAAATCAAAAACTTCAACTGCGATTATTTCGAAATTGGCTAAACGCAGCGATCGACTTTTTCGATTATTCTTGCGCATATTGATTTATCTTAATCTTGTGAGCAGCGAACAATTTTGTTAAAAAGAATCATTGAACAGCTATTTTGAAAATTATTTCGGATGTATTAATTTAATTTCTCACGCTGTTTTGGTTTTCTACTTGTTAATTTAATTGATTTTAGTTCTAGAAGCATGCTTTTTAAAAATCGATTTTTCCGATATATAAAAACGAGTAGATAGTTACTGACTTTATGCCAATTTAAGAAAATCGAGTACGATCCGAAACTTCAGTTTTATAAGTTTCTTTCCTGTTATGTTAGAAAAAAACTTTTCCAATTTATCCTCGCATATAAAACTTATGTATATTTTGTTGTGTGCGTAATACACATTAAGGACATTTTGTAGGGCAGAGTACTAAGTTTTCTCATCAGTTGCTTTGACTTCACATACACGCATTTACAATTTGGTTTTACTGCTGCTGGTCATGTTGTGATTAAACTACCCCCCCACATACTGAAAATTTTGGCCCATGCATACAACCAAAATCCAACATGCACACACATACATACTTATGTATGTATATGCATATGTATATGTATGTATACGTATACATTTATTTTAACAATACTAAACTTTAATACAAACATAAAACAAACATACAAATATGGACACTTCAAATTTACGCATCAGTTTATCCAAGGCATAGAAACTGTAAACGGACTAAATCACGCACCCAAACACACTATACACACGCACGTACACACATCATAGTCACTGTCCATCCAACATGTTAAAGCTAAAGTGCCCACAAACACATATGTATACTTTTGTACAAACGTATAGCCAAGAGTTATGGACTCAGCTCTGGCCAATTTAATTTTCTCGCCCAAACGCAGGCGAAACAAGTTCGCCCAGCATTTCCACATGATTTAATGTTGCCTACCGTAGGCATGAGGGTACACAAGCACGCATACATACATATTACAAACAGAGAAATAAAACCACTAACATACACACATACATACATATTAGCAAAGGATACGTGCATGCGAACGTACATCTATACGAATGTAGTTCTTTGTATTTTCAACTTTAATTGTATTTGTACGAGAAGTCACAACCCAATGCATTGTGAGTGGGTATATGTGGTGTGTTTTTCTGCCAATGTTTGTATCTGGCGATGTCCATATTTTCTGTATACGTCGTCCGTTTGTGGACAAAATTTTGCTCCATTAGAGCGAACAAAATTTGCATGATGATGGTGTACCCTGCAAATATTATAAAGCACCAAAATAAAATAGCAACAACTACAATATGACAAAAATAACGACGTCTAGAACGAACGACTCGTTTTCAAAATAAAAGTTTTCCACTTCATTAAGTGGTACTTGTTTTGTTTCAAACACGACGAGAATGTACAATGTGAAATAATAAAAACAACTATTGAGAAAACAAAGAAAATATGTAAAATTAAAGTTAAAACATATAACATATAAGGGGCTGTGCACATATTACGTAACGCTCCAAGGGGGGTTAAAGATTTGTTACGGATTGGAAATTTTGCACTGAAAAATTATTAAAAAGTGTTACGGTGGGGGGCGGGGGGTAAATCTCTGAAAACAGCGTTACGTAATGTGCACAGCCCCTAACTATGTACTAACATTGTTGCCAGATATGTAGTACAAAGTGTTAAGAAGTTTAAATCTATGAATATCAACACAAAGTAGTTTTTATTATGTTAAAATTTCTTATATTTTATGCAGACTGAATAATAATTTACGTTAATTAATTTCAACAAACACTACGGAACATAACAACGTTTTCCTTCGGATACCGAACTACTTTGTCATAAGTTTTAATGTGTATTTCATGCAACTAAGGACTCCTCACGCCATTTTTGCAGCTAGCCTTTCGTAATACTCCTTAAGAATTTTTTTTTTAGCAACGTTCCTTACTCATGGACAGCCCACAACGCAAACTTGTAGTTCATACAACAATAAATTAAGGAATGTTTTAATTTTATCTTTTCTGACACATTTTTGAGTCTTCGATAAATAAGACAACCATTAAGATTCCAGCATGAATGAAAACTATAACATTTGTTACAATACCATGGTTGCTACATGACAATTTCTTTCAGCGTGTTTTTATTAGAGTTATAAAGTATGAGGAGGCGAAAAATAAAACTTTCTTATTTCAATTATTATTTATTTTTGCTAAATTAAGTTTATTTCTTTTATTGTATTCTCCCATATAACTGAAGTAATTTCTCTGGCAACTCTGAATAAAATCCAAACTTTTCCACAAAAATACACCAATTTATTTCTTTACTTATGCATGTGTGTGCGAAAAAAAAAAGATTTTTTTTGAAAATTAATCTCAATAAACTGCCATTGATTTTCTTAAGAAAGCTTATGAAACCACATGACAGCACACAAAAAAAAACAAAGAAAAAATAAGTCAACAGTGTCCTCTGTTGCTTAAATTTAATAAATTTAGCAAATTTTTAAACTAAAGTCTACAACAATCAACGGCATCTAGCGTTAACAACACTCATTATCCTGTGAGAACTCACACACATTTGGGAGCGAGAACACAAAACCAGTACGTTTTACTCAAACTGTTTGAGCACATTTTTTCACAATTACTTTAAGGGTAAAAAACACATCAAACAAATAAAGGATATACATATCATGTTAAAATAACACTAGAAGATTTTTTTAATTAATTGAAAACTATGCCAAAAACCGCTTAATAGTATTGGCTTCAAAAAAAAAAAATCACATTCGCAGTCAACCATCAGGAAATGTTTAAGAGATCCATTTTTACTATTCAATATTTTTCTTTAAGTTCTCATGGCAGGTATGGAAAAATAAGGTTTTTAAAATATATAATACAAAAGTGTTACTTAAATTGTGCCAAAGTAAAGAGTTTTGAAATTTATATATGTACATATTTATTTTCATTTTATTTGGAAAGTGGATATAACCAAAATTGATGCGATTTTATGGATTCAGATTTTCCATCATTTGCAAATTTTTTGATATTTATAAAATTCACATGTACGTTAGCTTTCTCCAAAAATATTTAAAATTCGTATACGTTAAGTTTATATTGCTCGTTATGTTATATTCAGCGAATAAAGTATATACATACATACATATAAAATTATAAATTATTTTATTTAACAAAGTCAAACAGCGAAGAGGTAGGTTTGTCTTGGTTCTATGTCTGGAACTGAACCCGCGGTTATTGTCCTAATAATGTTGCTACGTAATCTCAGACGGTGCCATTTGATTGAGTTTCTAAATGAATATTATTTTTACTGTTAGAACACGATCATCCTTGACGAGTTCACTATTTTAAAACTTATTACATTATGAACCAGTCTGATTGAAAAAATACTCTTACCGATTATAAATCATATCAAATCACAGTTTTGTCATCATATAATGGCAACTTTAGAATCTATTCAATCTAATCTTTACTCAAAATAGAGGAATTTATATTCACCTAGCTAATCTATATAAATTCATTGATAGGTAAGGTAAGTACGAACTCATCAGTAAATCTCTACCACCCTGTTCGAATAGTTTTAAACTCATTAACTTATACACAAACTGCCAAGAAACAAATGAGAATTATTAAAGGACAAGAATAATAGTTTACAAACGTATACGAACAACACAAAAAATAATTTTTCTTCAATATCAATCTGTTTATTTTCCTTGTTTTATTTTTGTGAGTTAAATAAAAATGATTTAAACATTTTTTGTTCCTCCAAACATTAGATCCCACCACCGAATTCGTTCTATTTTTATTGCATTTCTCAACTTCAGAGAATATTTTCTTTGAACGCAATATCTGTGTCTTCGATATATTCCGAATTATTCGTGTTACAAAATGTTTGCTTAGCACAAATACTGAAATTTCCTATTTTTAGATTTTTTAGACTTTTGTAAGAATTATGGGACACCCAAGCAGAGAATATGTTTTGATTTTTTTATGTACAATATGTATGTATGTCCAAAGTTTTTTCCAGAATATTGCTAATAAAATTTTTTAGTATTGACAGAATAATTTTTTAAGCCTGGTACATTTAAGGTTATAAAAAATATTATTGGTTTATTAAAGGTTAATGAAATGGATTGTGTATGAAAATTCACTTTATAATGTTCTAAGAAACCAAAAATATTTTTTTTTTAAATAAGCCCGTAGGTTTCGCCGCTTTCTCCCTGTAATTTCCTAAGCATTCATATACTGGCTCACGCATACTTCTCATATTAAAAAAAAAACTGCATTAATCCGTAAATTAAAAATTCCTAAATTTATTATTAAATGCAATACGGACTTTTCCATCCCTGTCTCTTTATACACGATGTGAGAATGTTTCTTTTAAACACTAAAGAAACATTTTAGGGGTTGATTTTTGTAAAATGTTTGGTGGGTGATTTGAGAAATATTGTCAAGTCTAATGTCACCAATACCAAAATACTTGTGAAACACAAAATTCTTTGTGAATAGAATCTATGACAAAATGGAGAAATCATAAAAATATTTGTATTTACAAATGGCTGACGCATAGCATAACACACAAAAGATTGAATTAGTGACTTGGAAGTAAAATAAGGGAATGTAGAGAATACTTAAATATACGCTTCAATCAAATAAATTAATTAAGAGACCAATTAATTTCCTTACAACATAAAGTGAAGAAAAATTCTTTTATGATTGGCACACGTTTGCAATTTTAATGAGATATTTTTGCATTTAAAAAACGAATATCAGACATTAAATGTTCATTGTTTCTTAAGAGGGAAAAAGCCATTAGAAAAGTTTTTATTCTTTCTCAAGCGCTACCATCGAACAAGGGTAATATATTTACCGTTGGGCTTATATCCTTTCTAAGGATAAAATCTGTGTTGATGTTTTGCTTTCGTTTAGTTTTAGAAAACAAAGAACAGAGAGATGAAGTTCTAATGATCTTATACAACTTTTCCTTATTTGACATAAAGATGACTTGCAAAATATACCCATATCTTAGGTGGATACATTTCTAGTACATTTCCATTCTTGAAATTTTTAAGCACTTCTGGCTAGAACCATGCACATCCTCTTACGGAGAGGTTGTGCCGATCTAAACTTATGCTTCTCACTGTCAGTTTTCTTTGGGGAACAGTAAATCCGTTTAACTTTTTGAGATTACGGATATGTATATATTATTTTAAAATTCCATTTCCGTTCTTATATTACAAAGCAGCTTTTTTCCGCGACTTTGTTTCTCAAGTTGATTATAAATGTTAATATGCTGACAGATTTTTACTTATGACTCAGTAGAAAGGCGAAGGAAAATAATACTCTGCAAATTCCTGGCAGACCACATAAAACATATTGATGCCATCTAATGAGATTCATCTACTTAATTTTTGATATGCATTTAATGCATTAATTGATTAAATAAATTTATCGGAAATATTCTCAGAAATTATTTATTCGTAAAATCTAATAAATTATCATAAATATTTATTTATGATTGTAGTCTTTTTAAGAATACTATTCAGAAAAAATACAACAGCGTAATATCCTTCTCTATACTATCATTGTTTTGAACTCCTTGCCAGATAACATTCAAAAATAAGGCAATGCCGGCACATTTAAGTGAGTTCTTTAAATTTAGGTAAGTATTATTTATGACTTTTACATCCATATTTGACATATTTTTCTTTTTAATAGAATTACATATTTATCCATTACTTCATTTATGCTAAATATTAATAAAGGCATAAACCGGCGGTATACCAAATTTATCGGAGAAAACAAAAAACGTTTCTTGATTTTACTCCTCGTGAAGTGCACTTGCACTGTATGTTAATGTGAAAAGTAAATTTCAAAAACAAACAAAATCTACCAAAACTACCATCTTTGCCTAATTACACTGCATATTAATCTGAAACAAGTTAATAAAAAAATAAAAAGTACTACCAGAAGTACCACTTTGCTCAGAGTAATCTATATTTTAATCTTCTTCAAATGCTATCCATCTACCAAATTTCATCCAAATCCATGAAGAGAATAAGTACCAAAAGTCATAAAGAACTAAGTTTTAAAAAGTACCAAAAGTTAAAGAGTACCAAAAGTCAAATAGTACCATAAGTGAAAAACTACCATTTTTTCTACTTTCAGCTTCCGGAAATGTTAATTTTTAAAAATATTTTTAAACATGTATTAGTACAAAAATAAAATGTAATCAACCTTAGTTAGCCACTTGTCCCTTTTTTTCCCAAAAAAGTAACCTACATATATTTTAATGCTATCCGTCTATAAAATTTCATCCAAATAATGGAATAAACATAACCACTTTCACATATATAATATAAGGTGTTTTTTATAGAGTGACACAAGTTTAAATCATAATAAAACAAGAAATTATATTTTTAATATCAATGAAACGGACTTTATTGAAAAGGAAATTTTATGAAATTAATGTTAAATATCTATGATTTCTGCCATGTGGCCGCCACTGATGGCGCGTAGAAGGCGCAATCTGGAACACCCATTTTTCTAATGTTGATTTCCAGGTGTTCAATTATTTGTGAAATAACAAAATAATCTTATGGGGTTAAATCATTATATCTTGGGGGCCAATTATTTGAAATTATTTTTCATCAAAAGTTTTTTTGAGTAAAACATTTGTAGCGCCCGCTGCACGATGAGTTTGAAGAATAGAACAATTATTTTGATTAAAAATTTCAACAATTTGCACGCGTTTCTCTGACGTAAGTCGATTAATAATGAAATATCAAAGCAAACTAAACATACATATGTTGAATGGGTGCTCAAATAAAGCAGTAATGACAACTCAAAGTTGTGACACTCTATAAAAACACCCTTTATTAGTGGGATACACTACCACTTTTAAGATATCCTGTCTTGTAGTGTTATTTCGCAATTTAAAGAAAAAAAAACTGAATAAAAATATTTAATTTGACTTCAATTTTTGCCACATCATTGCTTAAATATTGTGGTGTTAACATCAGAAGATCAATAAAATTAGAAAACTATTTTAAAATTTTTTATTAATTGTTAATTATAAGCTATTTATTTAATTATGTAGTAATCTATATATTTGTATATCCTTGCGTTTCGTTAGTGCTAATACCCATTTATCAGTTGAAAATTTTTCAAAATCCGATATTTTTATTTTTCTACTGGGTCATAATTCTGTTTTCCCATAAAAAGAATATCAGCGTAACTGGAAACGGAAAAGACTAACTTTAGCGATTAACATAACTACATTTATGTATGTATACATGTGTAAAGTTTTCAATTCCTATATTGTTATGGTGTTTTCTTTTCTGAACAAAAATGTTGCCCTTTCAATGTGTAACACTTCTTACAGTTTGCACCCACCTTTAAAAAGTGTAACATTTTTATTGCCACAATGGTACAAAATATTTGAGGCTTAACATTAATTAATTAATTATCTTTTTAATTATAAGTTTTTTTCGCTTAAGCAAGTAGAATGACAAGAATAAAAGTTCTTACTTGTATAAAAAGGTACTTAGCAAAGTTGTAAAAATGGGCAGTATCTCACCCCGACTTGATAGTAGAGGGCAAAATATGTTGCATATTACATACAACATAATTAGAAAGGAACGAAATCGCTTTTAAATATGTTACATATTTTTTAGAATGGATCACGAAAATTAAATAATGTAGCATAAATGCAACTCTTTTGTCAGAAAAGAAAACGCCATTAATGTAAAAAGTTTTGCATGCTTAAAGTTTAAAAAATTAAATTCGTGTTTAAGCCAGTCTTTTTTGTAGGGGTGTAAACAAATAGACTTCTGGGTAGAATTTGTAAAGGGAACCTAACATGAAAACTATAAACAAATGTTTGAATCTTCCCCAATTTATAAAATCAACATGCAGCCTGCCTTTTTAATGGCAAAGATACACAAAGAAGCTTAAAGCTTTCAAGCCTATAGAACCTTACCACGTGTGTGTGTGTTTGTATAAATAGTCCCTACTACTGGTTGCATTTTGTATGGTACGCAAAGGTGCAAAATATAAACACACATACACGCTCACACACACATACTATGTATGTATTCATACATATATCATCATAGATTTATTGCATTGAAAGCATAGTGGAAATTTTGTAAAATTTTGACCGATTAAAATGGCTTCCAGGCAATTTACTAACAAACAATGATGAAGCATCATAAAATATGAAAAGTGAGCGCGTCGCGTCAATGCCGCTTCGATACCTTCTGTTCTGTTCAGAAAAAAATAAATAAAATATATAAATAAAAAGTAAAAAAAAGGCAAGTTGAAAATTTTTGTTTTTACTTGTGTTGCACAAAAATTTTGTAAGCACACGTCAAATTTACAATTGCGATTTTTAATAAAAAAAGAAACCAAAAATCATGCAAACAAACATATGAAATTTTTGTATAATATTTATATGATTGCCTGTACACCTACACACACCACATATGTATGTACATAAATATGTATGTATGTATTTGTGCTTGGCTTTATTTATTTATTATTTTTGCAAGTATTTAGGCGATTATTTCATTGTGCAGTTATTTTAATTTTTTCTGGTTTTTTTTATATTTTTGCAAAACATATAAAAAAATATATTGTTTTGTTTTCGTTTATCGGTTATGTTGTTTGTTTTTGTTGTTACAGATTTTATACTCTATTTCTATACAAACCATTAGATTTTGAGGCAATTTCATTGAGTTGTGAATATTTAAAGATGAAAAACAATTTGAAATTTAAATCGAAAGCGTGTTGAAGTGAAAGGAATGTATATTCAATTAACTTTCTCGCTTAAACAAAGACTAACAGATTTTCATGCAACTTAATGCAAAAAACAATTGTTGATAAAATTTATTTAAAACAAAATCAAACTTTTCTCTTAATTTATTAGTGATGTTATTATTTGCAAAAGGTTTTTAATAGAGTAATAATGCTAAAATATATCAGTATGGTAGAGGATTCCTAATAGTGACAGATAAAATAAGTTCATGATCAATGGCTTGGATGTGCTTTATTACTATATGCAAATTTAATTTTTTTTTAATTATTGTAGGTATAAAATTTCAATTGAAAAGATTTGATAAATTTTGGATTTGCTAAATTCTTCCGCAATATGTATGTATATTTAAAAAAAATCTATTCTGAATAAAAAAAAATAACTCAATTGAAGCATTAAATCGAACGTACTAAATTAAGCCTGATTAATTACTTTTGTTTAACAAAAATACACACATAGAAAATAAATGGTTGAAGCATGATTGCGACATGTTTTCAGGAGTAGTCTATGGATTAGGAAAACAAATAATTATGGTAAAGAAACTCATTTTTACATAATATGTGGCTCTTAGCTTATTTTCATCTTAACTATGTTTTTTCTTTGCGTGTAATTTAAAATTTTTCACAAACTTGTGACTTTCGTACCATCAAACAAATGCAATAACTTCAATTTCTGACTGCAACTTTTGAATCTGTTATTTTAAAATAATGCCTTTTTTTACAATAATAAGCTACAGCATTTCAGTTACTGCAACAACAAAAAATATCTTCTTCAAGACTAAAACTTTATTGTTTGTATCCTCTAAAGCATAATACCAATTATAACATTTTGCCTTATCCTACACACACAAAAAAGAGGACATTTGTTAAGAAAAAAAAATGTCCTTTGAAAATGCAATTTCAATTGAAGTTTTAAGTGAGTCAGTCAGTATTCAATTAAGTTTAGAACCGGTTTGCTTTTAATTTATGTTTTCCTTTAGACCACGTACCAGAAAAAAAACAATATGTATATACGAGTACATACACAAACTAACTGCATACATATGTAATAATGTAATTCGAGTATGTGACTGTATTTGTGATTATTTAAATAAATAAATAAATGGGAAAAAAAACACAAAATGTCAACAGCACCAATTAATTCTAAAACGTATATTTATGAAAGCAGGATTTTCAAATTTTTTTTCCTTTTTTTTGCGCAAAAAAAGTACACCTTCATTTTCAAGGATTTCTGAGTTTTTTTTTCTTCTCATTTTCTCCATCCATCTCTCTACTCAACTTTTGTTATTTATACTTTTGATTTGTATTTAAAGTTGTGTATTTGTTGTAAAATCGATGGGCACTCTTAAGAATTTGTGGACTTAAGAGGGACCCCTTGTGAAAACTTGGAGTGGCAACAACGGTAATTGCTTAATTAAAATTATAATTTACAGGATAATGAATGCATTCAAAAATATATTTGTTTGTTTGTGTATTTGTTAATGTGAGCACAAAAATATACATAAATAAGGAAAATTTTTTTCATATTTTATATTTATTACTGAAATGTAAAATAATATTAAAAGAGAAATAAACTAACTACAATAACAAAATCGAAACGAAAGCAATAACATTAAAAAATAAAAAACACAAAAGTGAATCCTAATTGTTCGCTAGCTGCTTTAACATTACAAAGGAAAAAATACTGCTGGTATATTATTATGTATTATCCCACAGGGCAATACACCCAAATCAAATACATACATAAATTCGTTTTATGTTATAAATTAAATAACCATTCACGCAGTACCAACGTATCAGATCTAAGAAATAACAATTTATTATATTTACGAAAATACATTCGAGTGCGTATTTACGCGCGTTACAAAAGGAAACAAAAAATAAACGTCTTCTCTTTTATATGATACTATTGTATTTATGCTGTGTTATCCCTTTTTATATCCACTTATTATTATTTTTTTTTTTTTTTTTGTGTGTTCGTATCAAGCTCTTTTGCCAAAATTGATTTCTGAGCGTTTTAATCAATCCCTGACATGTGCAAAGCCTTAAAAGCCCTCAACACCGACATGTTTTCATTATTCGAGCGTGATTATTACGACTTCAAATTCCCAGTAGAGTGGTGTAGTTTAATAATATAGATAAAAAGTAAACCTTCTCACACTCCATTGGACTAAGAATGTAAACAACAATTGTTTGTAGTCAACTTGAGCTGTTGAGTGGTAGAATATCAGTAAGTAAGCTTTTTTATACACAAATCCTTACACACACAAATACATACATACATACATTCATACAATTATATACTACTAGTAGTACTATACTAAGAATTACAAAAAAACTCAATCTGTCAGTGTATTTGTTTGACTCTGACATCTACCACTAACATCGACAATTACTATGTTTCTAAGGCAGCTTAACCAAACAAAATCATCATAACATTCGTGGACGACTCTACGAAAGTTTTCAATATAATAGAACTACGTACATTTTGACAATAACATAGGCAACGCTACAAACACCAACCAGCATCTTCATAGTCAACGTCATCACCATCGCCATCACCATTGTCATTATCATCAACATCATCATCATTCTTACAGCAGGCATCATAATTATCATCTATTCAGGAATATGGATGGCAGTTGTTGTAGTAGTAGTGTAATCATCAACGGAAATCAAACAGACAAGCAGTTGAGCCAAGTGGAAAAATAATGAAAACATTCGTAAGCATACAAAAAGACAAAACACACCACTGGGGAGGATATTGAAATCGATCCAAGTGTACAAAAGCGTTATATACCATAATGAAATCACCATTCAAATAAATGTACTCGTTCCTACAAACATAAACCTCATACTCAAACTATGACAAATACTGACAGCCGAAGGCCGTACACAGCCCAATCAACCCCTCAACAAGCATGGGTTTTACTATGTATGTATTTATGTATGTATATATGGCTTCCAAAAACCAATGTACATGCATACATGTATATATTATAACAGTATATATGTACACATACATTCTACCATCCGAAATGTTTATTTCTAGTACTATGACTTGTTAACGAACGTAAAATTGTAACGCCAGGGACACTCTATCATGTACAGAACAGCAACAATAACAAAAAAAAAAATAACAAAAAAAAAATATTTTTCAAATAAATACCATAGAAAAAAGGTACAAAAATAACTTCATCCAGCATCGTAAAAGCGAAGGAACGGAAACTGTTTTGTCGTTTGTAATCTATTTACTCTGAAAAAAAATTTATAAAAAAAGAGATCCCTTCATTCAACAACAGCCAACACTCTAACAGCATCATCATTTTCGAGACAACATTTGCGCCCAAGTGCACACAGACACACTAAAGGTGCTACTCATTTACATCAATATGTA
This sequence comes from Lypha dubia, assembly GCA_947311025.1. Classification (NCBI taxonomy): domain Eukaryota; kingdom Metazoa; phylum Arthropoda; class Insecta; order Diptera; family Tachinidae; genus Lypha; species Lypha dubia. Next base: position 1,288,205 of record OX371262.1, on the reverse strand, counting down.
CCGACATCACATTAATAATGCATTCAGATCCAACATTTTGAAAGTATATACTGGGTTTCTAATGTCTGATTAGGCCAGCGTAGGTCATATATCAAATATACTCAAACTCAAAAAATCCAAAAATATACTAAATTTCTATATTTAATGGCATTTTTTCAAATTTACATTTTTTTTATATATTACTACCTGAGCGCCCCGGCTTCGCACGGAAGCTATTTACTTTTATAAATTTCGATTTACCTAATCAAAGCACATCACCACTTTCACGAAAAGTCATAACTCACGACCGATTTCGTGCAAACTTTAGATAAACCATCTACACGACCATACGAACAAACCCTAAAAATTTAATCGAATTCGGTTTGACCGTTCGTGAGTTATAAAGTCACAACACACTTGCAACAATTTTTTATATATATATAGATTAAAATATAATTTAATCTTCGAAAAATAAATAAACTGTAGAGAAACTTTCATTAAAATCGCAAGCAAATACTTTTCAAGTTCGCCAGGAAGACTGGCCTCAAATCGCAGTTATTTCACAAAAATAAAAATATCAAAGCATTTTCAAATACACACCAATATCGCCGTATATTCACCACAAACCTATAATTTTACAAACACAAACTCTCAAAATATTTAAAGATAACGCGGAAAAAGTTAAAGTTAGAAATTTTAACACAAATAAGGACTTCCAACTTGATTACGCTAAAGAATTTCAGCCTTATCGTGTTTGGCGTTTTTCGTCTACGCCAAGTACTAGATTAATGAAAAATCTGGCGTTTGTCTTTAATCTAGTACTTGGCGTAGTCGAAAAACGCCAAACACGATAAGGCTGATTAAACATTTTCAACTATGTATGTGTGTTAAAACTGACATTTCGAATTTAAAAGAATTTTCGAATATAGTATAGAAAAATTACGGTAAATTGAACAGAACAGAAACCTATAATTTTACTAAAGTCATTGCAAATTCGCAAAACTATCACAGAAAAATGTAGAATATGATTTCCAAAACGCAAAATGCAGATTCAACCTACGATGAAAATTTAACATTCAATTATTAAAATTCAAATTTTTACTTATTAAAAATTTGTTTTCGATCACATGAATAATTGATTAAATTACGCCATTAATTGAAATTATTCTTAAATTTTTTTTTTAATAATTTTTTCAGTGATTAAAGAAAATGGAATTTCAATAATTTGTCAAAAATTAACTAAAAGTACTTTGAATTTGTTGGAAACTTAAATTGTACTAACAAAACTACTAAAATATAGCTAAAGTTTCGTAAATCCGATATACATAAATAATTTCACTAATGAAATTGAATTGAAGAGGACATTCCTGTCATTTTAAATGTGGAAAAATTCAAAGTGAACTTTTAAAAACACCAACCCCTTTACAGTCCTTATCGCAAAAAAGTCTGTCATAGCTCCAACACAATGGATTGCTTTACTAGAAGTCATCGTTACATAGAAATTAATTGGAAGACTAATGAAGAGCCTTTTTAAGGTTTCTTTTTTGAATTATCCAGACAAGGTTTTATCTACTAAACAAAATTTTTTTAAAAATATTCTGAAATACAGTTTTGCAATTGTGACTTTCAATTAACGGCGTTTCATAAAAATTTTAAGCTAAAAGAAACACCTGATACATTCTTAATTTTATCCCTCATAATATCATTTCAATCATTAATAGAAAACTATCAAAATTAAATTTGTGAATACATATGAGCATAAAAAAAATAAATTATAAATAATAAATTTAAAACAACACACCCTTATTCAATTAAATTTGCAGCTTCAATCTGGAAGAGAAAAATAAGAAGATTTCATACATATTTGCTCAAAAACATCTTTTTTGTAAAATTTGTATATAAAAATATACAGTTGAACTTCTATAACTTGAACTTATATAACTTGAAGTTTCCCTAAATTGAAGTTTCTTTTCTGGATAATGCTGATTCATGGAAGGTCAACATAGAAAATGGCACCTTGTTGAAAGGTACATACATAAAATGCTTTGCCAACCCTGTAATAATGCAACTTGTAATTTTACAAGAACAAAACACAAATTATGAAAAAGCGGAACGCCCTCATTTTAACAGCTGTCAGCTAATTTTAACAGGGCACTATCAACACTGTCGATTTTTACGGGGCATTAGTGAGGGCGATTTTTTTAGAATCAAACACACCACCCTTTTTATAGTGCAAAACAGTTTTAAGAAACGAACACCAAAGTACACTTTCTGCAAGTTTTTTCATTAGTATTTAGTGGTTACGCTTTTTTGGGCAAATGTTTGACAGATGTGACCGTACCTTAAGTAAACAGAAATTAATTAGAAGAGACAAATTACACAGAAAATATTATCGAGCTTTTTATATTATAATTAAATTTATAAATAAACTTTATGTACAAAATCGTAAAATAACTCCTTGAAACAAAAAATTATTTGACGCAAACAAAAGTATTTGCTGTAGTTTTTATAATTTGTAAAAGAAACTGTGTTTTGCAGCCCATCTCAGAACATTTTTAGGATCACAAATTATCAACAGAATTTCTAATCAATCAATTATTAACAGAGACCGCAAATGACGATTATTTTCTAAATTTAGAGTAAAAAAAATCAAACATAAAGAGAAGTGCTACGAGCACAAGGAATACAATACACCAACCTTGTCCTTGTTACAAGGACTACCTATAGGCGCATTGATTTTCATTTGTTTAAGTTTTATTAAAAAACTCAACTTCACTGATTATTTCCTGAGTTTTATTTATTCCTGAGAAAATAAGTTATTTTCAGTTTTAAAATAAATACAAGCAATAATGATTTTTTTTTCTATTAAATTGTTGATATATTTTTTATTCAATTCACAGAAATCCTTTTTATAGATCCGTTTTTAGACAAAACATTTACTGCAAATAAATATAGTTATTCCGAAATATCTTAGATAAACTTTAAACAAACAATAAATTTCATAGAGATACCAACAAAAAGGAAATTTTTCATAAGAGTCCAATTCACAAAAGAATGGCTGGATCGCGGAAATATTTTGCGAGTCGTTATAAATAATTTTTATTTAAACTTCTTCCATATGTATGTATGAATGTCGTTATATATCGGGTATAGTATGTCCTTTTTTTAAGTTACTTTTAGATTTGTTTTAGTCAAAAATTCAACTAGATTCTATACGTACATACATACATACATACATATGTATGCACAGTCAAGTAAAAGCCTGCATGCCTACATTCATATGTCAGTATGTACTCGTATATAATTCCCAATTGCTAAAATTGGTTTTTTATTTGTTAATGCTGAGTATTTTCACAACTGTCATCAGCGGTGGGAGTCATTCTATATATACTCAGGCACATTCATATGTATCTATGTGCTAGGATGTATGTATGTATGTGCTTATGTGTTTTACTCCATACATACAATACCTAACTACATCTTTTATTTTTGTAATAGACAGACATATCAACAAACACAAAGATAACTTTTCTTTCGTTTTTACGGGAATATGCCACACAAAATAAACATGCATCTTATATGCAAATGTATGTATGTATGTAAGTCTGTATGTATGTGATATCTAGGAATACAAACAACTACATTTATGGGGTGGCAAATAAAGGATAACGATGACGACGTCAATGATGAGAATGAGGGTGATGACGATGAATGTTATGTACATAATTAAGTAAATACATACTTTTGATATGTTTGAAATTTGTCTGTACATATGTACATAGGTATATACATACATGCATACATATTCATATGTATGTGTATGCAGTGGTATTTACACTACTCTGAATAAGTGTGCAAGCGTGTATGTGTGAGTATGTGCCAACGAACGTGTTTGGTAAATAACACGTTCAACATGTCGCTAAAATTCACTGCTTCAGGGTTGGAAAAAAAAAATACAAACTACGACGCCATTATGAATTCATTGAAGTGTATGGAGTGTTAATTCCCTTTTAACTGTAATGAAAGGCATCCGATTTATTAATTTATGCAGCATTAAAATTTTCTGTCAAAATGCCAAATGATGTTGATGAAATTCATTCCTCAAACCACTTAAACACCACTTTCCTTTGGGTATAGTACTTCGGAATTGTCAATTAAGAGGGATGAACACAATTTGTTAAAAGCTTATGTTAATATTATATCCGTATCTACGCGTAACAGATTTAATGGAATGATTGCTATGTCTTGTGATCTCACCAAAATACATACATACATATACATATGTATATGTATATTTTTTAATTAAAATTTCTGTGTGATAATGAAAGGGAGTAAATTTTTTTTTTTTTTTTTTAAATCTAAAAAGTGCCAAAGTTTAAAAAATGTCACAACAAAATGTCGGCAGGTATTCAAGTACAGTAAAGAAAATCAACATGGAATTATTATTAAATATTTTGCCATGAACGTACATACATATATAAATCCATTTTTAAGCACTGTTTACCGATTGTGTTATTTTAAAATATTAGAAACACATGAGAACATTGAACATTTTAAGCGTTTGTGTATCCATCTGTACATGTATGTACATACAAAAGTATGTATATTCAAAAGTTCAAAGAATAGCGTACACATTAGACCTATAAAAATAAATTTTAAATTATTAAAATACATACATACATACATCGTATGCAATAGAGAAGTCTTGAGACTTTCCGTTTCTAATCTCGGATAAGTGCGCAATCGACGCATTTACAAAACCTAGATAAATGATGCATTTAAAAAATCTAGCAGTAAAGCATAAATGAATCATTACTTATTTATCGGCGTTGTGTACGTCCTTGTTATTCTTATTTTTATTCGATACGAATCTGTTTATTTTTTTATTTTTAAGGTTACAAGAAAAATAAACAGATTCATATCGAATAAAAAATTATTTGTTGTGTTGTCTTAAAACTATTTTTCTTGTGATTTAGTAATTCCCAGATATTATTGGGGAGTTCATGTATGAGTAGATTAGTTTTGAAACTTTTCAAACACATTTGGTAAAGATCTACTGGTGAGTTTTTATTTAGCTACCAAGGCGAAATGCATATATGTAGATTAACTAACCAATAAAAAATAATAATTTGTTAAAAAACATAAATTTTTGAGTATTTGCTAGAATAAAATGTTAATTTATTAGAAATTACTTATTAAAAATTCGGTTACTGATTGAGTGGTAGTTAAAGCGATTTTATATCATTTAGTGATATTGAGATCAGATTAATTTTTTTTTTTTTACTCTTTAAAGACTTCTTTTTATCACATAAACTTTCCCATATACTTTCCATAATATTAATGTGTCAAGAATATGCATGACAATTCAAATGTTGTACATTTCAAGCTGTCGCAGTGTAAATAGAAACATTGTCGTCTTTATAGGTCTACGCTTCTTCTTCTAATTTTCGTTTTTACGACATTTCCATTTTGCATGCAAAGTTACTATAAATTAGAAATATCGTCAAAAAGTCCGCGCTGACATTTCTATTACTTATTGTTCTATTAAATTTTTCGGGCTTTCGTCTGACAGAAGCCCTTTAAGGTATTTTGTGGCTTATTCTAATGCTAAATAATCACATCTATAAAAGAAATTATTATAAAAGTATATAAAATGCGAAAAATGTTGCTAGTAGCTTTAGCCCATTTAAAAGGGAAAAACATTTAAGGGAACTGCATTTAAAAGAGAACTAATATATTGCCGGAAGAGCCATTTTATTAAATTTACAAAGAGAACAACAAAAGCATTTAGATTTAATTCAACAGAGTTTTAATTGTCCTTTTACAAAAATATTTAAAAAAAAATTATAAGGAAATTTTCGTTTATTTTCTTGGAACCATTTTTAATTTAAATATAAATTACTTTATAATTTAATAATAAGAACCACATTATGTTTATTAATAATATTTTAGACATTTTAATATGTAGTGGTAATTACTCTCCTCGCTCTTTATAAAAGTTGGCGAAAAAGTCAATCCCAAAAATGTTTAATTATGTTTAACCAAATTCTGATGGCGACTTAATAAGAATATTGTTACAGAATTTGTGGAATCGAAACAAAAACATCATTTATTTTAGAGAAAGCTGATTGTAAGACTCTGTGTCTTATAAGTTTCTACAGTCATCTTTATCCTTTGAAATTTTATATCTATTGTTACATAATACGTTATAACATCTCTGATTAGAACTCCACACTCTCGGCCGTGAGGTGGCCTAAAAGTAGCTCAATTTTTTCTTGTATTATACAAATTAAATTTATTTTCATCATACAATCGACAGAAGTTACTCATTAGCCCGACCCTCTACTTCAATGTCCCATGCCATATGGTCTCTAGCAAATTGTATTTTTACATCTGGTTAGCAGCTTGGGAGTTAATCCATTATTGCCCGGTACCCGTAAACGTTAATGGATTTCAATGAAACTTTCAGGGTAGTGGTTTTTAGGTCTAACTTAATTTTAGGCTGACTTCCAAAACGTCAATTGCTTTGTGTTTGAACAAAGCATCACATTTCATAACGCCGCAGTACAATAGTTATACAATGTATACCATTTCAAAACGCCGCCGCAAAGTATTTTTAACGCAGTAAGAGAGCAAACAAGGCATCGGTTTTATAGTTGTTGCATTGTTTCCGAACTTTGCATATGTATGTGATTTAAATACAGTAGCAATACTGTATACAAACATTGTATACGAACGTTTTGGAAGTCAGCCATATTTTAAGTTTGAAGAAATTGGATTAATTGGTTTCTAGATCTGAGATGGTAAGTTTACTTACCCGTGGGCAGATATATTTAGTATTTCCATAATAAATCGCAAAAATTTCGTCAACAATAATTCATATTTTTGTAAAAAATATTTTTTGAAAAATTAAAAACAAAAATTTTTTTTTAAGGAAACGTGTATTCAGTATATAAATTTAAATTTCATATTTATCATACACAGCGGTTATATTTGAAATATTTGGCTTTTGTTAGCGATTTTATAAAATCTTGCCGAATTTCCTACACATTTCTGCCCATTGGTAAGTCAAATTACCACAAGGAAAGGTGCCAGTATTTCAAGCGGTTAGTCACACTAACTTACATTGGGTTTTATACGTAGTACAAGTGATAATAATTATTGCTTAGAAACAGTTGATCTTTAGCCAATTCATTTTTTACATAATTTTTATGCTTATCTCAAAATTTGTCCATGCTTTGCAAAAACGTTTGCCAGTGGCACATGAAAAACAAAATAAATATGTAAATCCCCTAAAATGTTTTCGTAAAACACACTAAAAAAATAAATGTAATTAAAGGAAAAGTTCACTTTTATTAGTAATGGGTTAAAGCGGATGGAATCCCTTTTTAATTTTCTGCATATTTTTCAATATCCTTTATATTTTTACAAATTAAATCTTTTACATTTTGCCTCAGTGATATAACTGAGAATAATTCACTTAACTTCTTCAAAAGGAAAATCCACACTTAAATCAAGCAGTACCTACTATTTGTGCTAATTTATTAAAATGTCGTATAGAACGAAATTTTTAAATTATTAAATTCTGTACTTGTACTTCTTGGTCCCCCGGAGGGTACGTTTTGTCATCTTGGTGATATACAAATCTTGATGCTGTGCCTGCTGGGGGAAAGGGTAAATGTCTTTTCTAGACATTACCCTTTGTCAATTACCCACAAAATTTATATTTTACTATCCAATCTCTGAAACAATAGAGCAACGCATGAGATAGATAAAGGAAGTACGTAATCGGTAATCTATGTTAGTAGATGGTGAAAGGGCACCTAAGGTCTCCCTCAAGACCAAAGTTAATAATTAGGGGTTTTCTTTCGAGGCTTGAACAGTAATCTAAACTGGTACCACGAGAGGCGGTAAGCCCCACGGGAGTGTCTACCGGGGGTTAGAGAGTCGTCCTATATTGGACACACACTTTGCGAAGTGATGTTGCGAGATGGATATCTGTTTTCTTGGGTATGCTTATGGTATACTCCTTCTCTTTGAGAATGGATATGCTGGCACCAACGCAATACCCTCGTTGGTGGTACGATTCTGTGACAGGTTATTGATGAGGTCTTCATCGGTAGTCCAAGTGGTGGATGTGGTTGCTACCAAAAGCTGGGAGAGGCATTGGTTTCAGGACTGATGCTCGACCAGTGCTAGTAGCTGGCCGTACTTCGGTCTACTAATATAAAGCCTCTATGTGCTGTTGAGAAACAACAGATAAAAGAGATTAGATAGCTCAAACACTTAAGCAAGGTGTTTTTTGGCACATGCGTAAGAAGTTGGCCACTGATCTGACATTTGCACATTTGTGTGCCCTCGGGGTGACTCGGGAATGCTTTTAAGTAGCAGACACAGCTCCATATATAAGTGACAGGTCCTGTTCTAAGGAATAAGTTATCCGATTATTTTTGTGTTGGTCCTGTTTCCTCTAGGGATACTTTCATTTTAAAACTATTTGAAATTAATATTTTCAATAAGAATATGAAAAATATTTAATGTTTCAAAATTGAAAAGTCCATTTGATTAAAAGTATGTACAGTATATACAAATGCAATCAAACATGCTCAATATCAAATAACTAAAGAATAAACAGTTTATGTATGTACATACATATACTCGTATTATCTGTATTTATGTATTTGTATGTATGTATGTATGTATGTACATGTGTATGCTTAGCTACTTATTATTTATTATTACTTGCAAATCTTTTGAATTTCTATTGTTAAACAACAACATCTATAAAAATCAACAAGAATATTATCCGCCATTATAAGTTCTTGTAAATCATTTTCATATTCCTTTTTCTGTGTTTTATTTTTGTTTTGGAAAATCCTAAATGTGAACTTAATACAAAGTGCACACAAAGTCCTTAATACAAAATGGTTGACAATTGTAACAATACTATTTAGCTTTTTCTATGGTTTCAAGTTGTTGCACATAATAGTGGTGGAAGAAGCAGCCGTATGTTGTAAGTCGAATAGATTGAAGCCTACAAAAATGGAAAAAAAATGTAGTCACCCAACAAATTACTGCTGGAAATCATCACTCTGCAATCAACTCTCTGGCAAAATGTCACATAATACAAAACACATTTCTACATGTATACATGTGAAGATTGCCACACAGATACTATGTATATGCACATACATAGATATTTATATAAATGTATTTATGCATGTATGTATATGCCCTTTTCTATGTTTGTTGCAAGAAAAACTATATTTTTGATTTCTACATGCGGCTGCTGCTAACAATTGTTAAAGAAATTTCAAATCATTTCCAAAGGACTTGATGAGCTGCTTGTTAATAACTTGTGGGTTCGACGGGTTGTTCGGCATGGGATTTTCTATGTTTAGATTTGAAAAAAAAATATAACAAAAACAAAACAAAATTTACGAATGAATGAATGTGCATGAATGAAGGCAAAAGACAAAAAGAAAAGAAATTAAAATTGAAATTGAAATACATCATTTCCATCGTAGGCTGCACTGCTTGATGGATGGGTTGTTTGCTTGTATGTTTGTACATATTCTGCTGTTGGATTGAGTATAAGGCTCAAGTGCCACAATATGACGGATTCCTGATTTTAATTACTCAAAACTCTTGAGCGTGTTCAAAGGTGGAAATGTGCACAATATGCAAATTAATCTACTTCCTACAAAATATGTTTATGTGAATTATGAACGCGTCAAGGACTTTTTTTCTACAGCCCATATTGTTCTTTGTATAATGTACGACAGCAACAAAAACAACTGCAACAAAAGTATGATAAGCTCACCGAAACACAACAACATAAAATAAAAAAATCTCTGACAAAAGTTTAAGAGGCACACTCTTATAAACGTTGAGTAGTACTGCCTGTTTGTTATTCATTCATTCGTTAGCGGATTTGTCGAGGGTGCCATTGTCCCACAATAAGAAAGCTACATAATACCTTTACAAATACGAACGCATTCAAATATAAACACGCTCATACACTTATACATACATACTTTTGCTTCTCAATTAGAAAAATTTGAAGGATTTTACAATTCCTTTCGCAATTCGCTGCAGTATGCAATTCACTTAAGCTAAGCATGATGCCACCCACCCACATAAAAATTAACGTTAAATTTGATTTGTTATATTTTTGCTATTCATGTAAATATGAGTGTGTGCATGTTCGAGTATGTGTATGTACATATGAAGTGGTGTGGGGCATGTGGATTTATTTGTCTGCACTCTTATCTTAAATATGAAAAATATATAAAAAATATATTTATTTATACAATAGATTTTCTTTTATTTGCTAAATTTGCTGCAAAGGAAACGAAAAAAAAACATACATCATGTCTTTATATTAATTCAATGTGAGTATGATTGGTTGTGTGTGTGTATGTTTTTATAGAACGAACTGTTTTGAATTTCAGTTATTTCCCATTTTTTTGCCTTTTCTAATGAAAACAACTTGACTTGGCAAAAGGAAATGCAAAAATTAAGATCTAAAGAGTGTAACTGTCAATTGGGGACTATTTTTCATAAATTTCTGTAGAATTAGGTGAATGTACACCGAAAAAAAAACATTCGTTTCGTACTTAATAATATAATTTGCTTGGCAACATGAATATTTTCTAATGATATTTGATATGTGATGAGGATTTTCTAGAGTTTTTTTATGGGATGAAATAAATTTACATGATATTTGTTAAATTTATTCCGATCTCTAAGCTAAAGCGGTTATAGAAATATGTTACTTTTCTCTGTATGTACTGTCGTCCGTTTATCAACTCTACAGCTTTATTTTGTAGTGAAATGTTTATTTAAAACAAATTTTATATACAAATTGGTCCCATAAAATTCGGCTTTATGGGAATAAATAAGAAATTAACTGTTAAACATATTTTAAGTTTTGCATCATTTCTGGCATTCAAGTTTGCAGTTTTTGTGTCTAGAGAATTTAATGATAAGTATTTTTTGAAAAACGTATCGTCAACATCCATCGTGCAAACTTTTGACATTTCAAGTATAAATAAATTGCAACAAATTTAAGAATATTTCTCTACGTGTAGGCTGCTCTGATGACGCTATTTGTTTTGCAGTCACTTGATTGTACACAATTTTATGCCATTAAGTAACGGAAATGTAAATAAAACATCAAACACCATTCGTGTACTTGGTGGTGTAGTAAATGTTGAAAATTGTATTCATGATATCCTGGTAAGAGATTTGCAGTCTATTTAAAACATCCACCCACCCCCATACCTTCCTGCCACTCCTCTATATGCTTTACAATTTCTCTGATGTTATTTATGTATGTATGTATGTATGTACAATCATACATACTCCTTTTGGTGTATTCAACAAATATTATTTTTTTTTACTTAGAGAAGTATGTGATTTACATCATTCATTTTTATTTTTCATTCTCTTATTTGTACAGTTTAAGCTGATGATGAAATATTTTCAATTTGAATTCGAGAACCCACCCATCCATCCAGTCATGCTGCTGACAATGCTTCGTTGAACTAATTGCAAGCTTCTTAGACTGTGCATTACACTTATTAAACATAATGAGAGGTTTCATATTCAGCACAATAAGTTGAGTTGATTTGCTTGCTGCCTTGTGCTGTTGTTGTTAATAATGTTGAGTGATGTGATTGAACGAAATAAAAATAAAGTACAAAATAAACAAAATGGCGACATCTCAATATAAACAGAATATGTCATCGATAACTTGAATTTACTTCACAGAACACTTAGAGGTTTTCAAAAAGTACTCATATGCCAACAGTTTTTGCAGAATGTATTGCCAATTGAATTTTTAAATAATTTTGTAATAATTTTAATTGGAATATGATTTTTGGCATATACTTAGTATGTAAATATGTAGATATATGCATACACACATACATACATAAATGAGGAAGATAAATGTTCTAATTATGTAGATACATATGCATAAGAGTACATATAATTCTTGAAAAAATATGACTTTTGATTAATTGAAAATTAGAAATTATTGTTCTTCAAAATGTTTTAATTAACAAAATTTATCAAAAATTTATTAATTTTGTAATAGAATCAAGAACTCGTATGATTTACAAGTCAAAATTTTTGAAAGCGTACATGTGCTCATATGGACATTGTCGTAAAATTAAATAGCTTCCTTAAAACCCAAGAGGTTGGGTTCATCGGTCCAGTGTTAAGAGTTCATTAAAAAAATATTTTTTTGGAAAATTTAATCGCAAGGGCATTCATATAACTGAAGTCAATTCCATACGAATGTCGCAAATTTGGTTCCATTAGTTAAGGTTATACATGTATTCATACGGACATCATCATAAAAATAGTCAGAATAGATTGCCGTGGCCTTAAAACGTCAATTTCTGATGAGAATTCAATTTTCAAAAATTGCGGTAAAATTATTTGCTTTATCGGTGTGACCGGCAATGTCGACCGATCAATAATGCTGAAATTGTTAACGAAAAACAACTCATTTACTACCTTCTAACAATTCATTTTATTTATTTGTGAAGCTCTTGTGCCAATAAAGAAATAATAAATTAAATAAAACCTGTTATTAAGAAATACTGAAAAAGATATCGTTCAACATCGTGGTTCGAGCCGCATATTTTTAATAGCAGAAAGTTAAAAATACAAACATAACTCTGTTTTTAATTCTTTTAAAAAGAAGGTTATTTATTTCCATATAAGTTATACATGTAGAATAATGATTACAGGAATACATATACATGCATACATATTTATGTACATAAATTGTATTGTACAGATTTACTGTCTTTTTAAAACTTTTACTTAAAAAGTTCTGCATACGAAATTTCTCTCGCAAACAGTTTATATTCCCAGTAAACATTTTTGCTAAACTCGTTTAAAAAAATCTTCATATATTTTAAAGTTCATAGTATAATTTAGTGAGAAAAATTTTAGAAGAATGCCCAACTTTTTGACCGAGCAAAATCCAAAAAAAATTATCGAATAGAATTTTCTATGGATATTCTAAAGCAAAGCGGTACTCTTTGCATTTAGTAATTTTTATTTTTTTTTTGCTAATGTTGGTTTATGCTTCCATTAACATGTAGCGTGAAGGAAGTCACAGGTAAAATCTAAAGCTTAGATCACACTATCGGCACAATGTACCGATTTTCGTCGGCTCACTGCAATTAAGTCATAAGTACTAAACCAAAATTGCTTTATTTCTCAATTAATTCTATATGGCTTTATTACCAATGCAGTGTGTAGCAATTATGTCCTTATATTTCAATTAGTTGACAAATAAGGCAAATTTAGCTGGTTACTTATAACTTTATTTCAGTGAGCCGACGAAAATCGGTACATTGTGCCGATAGTGGGATCTAAGCTTAATACTATACTACTTTAGTTTAGGCCAAAAAACACTGTTGACAACTTCTAAAAATACTTCATTACACTTTGTGTATAATTCTCTCCCATATATTGAAAAACTTTTCAGAATTTCCATTCCGACCTCGAATACAAATTCGGCCGCCATTCATGCAGAAAATCTCACCAAATTCACAAAACAAAGATTTCGCTTTGCACACGCAGAGAAAAGACATGAGTGCAAAATGTTCATGTCAACTAAGTACATATGTATATCTACCACAACCAAATAATTATTCATTAAAGCAAATATGGTTGCATTAAACATTCTTCAATTATTAAAATATTTCATGTGACAATAAAATAATCGTTCTGGGTTTCGTCCCGTAAAAATTGAATCCATCAAAAAAAGTATTTTCGCTGCTACAAGAGTATCTTTTGCAAATGAGAATAATAAAAGTTTATTCAAAATTAAAGTTTATTGTCACCATACATTGTTTGCGTTCTGAAAAGAAACAAAATAGCTGTCAATCGTATGTAACTTCAGTCGTTCATAGAATTTAATAAGACGAGGAGATGTGAAGTGAAAAAATTAACGTTAAAATTATAATTACATATATGATGAAATTTATTTAATTTTACAACAAAATAAAAGTGCACTTGAAATCTTCAACATCAGTGGCTTAAGGTATATATACGAGTACATACTAATATATATTTCTTTTTTTTTTGATAAATTTTATTATTTATTGAATCTTCAATTATAGATTAAATTATCAATAAGTTACCGTATATGTACGTATACTAATATATGGAGTGAATTAAATTTATGAATGTATGGTTCTTTGCAGCGAAAAAAATACTACGGAACTGCAAAAGATAGTAATTGGATTTTACATAAATATGCCGATAAATACGTTAAATATTTTGAATTTTATTAAATTTAATTTGTCAAGAAAAGTTTATTCGATAAATATTTTCAAATAAAAATATTTATCAAAAATATAATTTGATTTAATTTAATTTAATAAGTATTTGTGTGTGCATTTTTCTTTTATCTGAGCAACATGTCAAATTGTTTACCTAAACCAGGATAAAAACATTTTCATTGTTACTATGTATAATGCGCTCAAATTTCTTAGTATTTGCAGAGCATACCATGTTCATACAGTGGGATTGTGGGAGGGAGATGTATGAGGACCATATTATGTTCCTTAGATGACAAATGCAGTACATAGTAGCTGCAATCATTAATATAAAGATGAAATGATAGTTTGCGATTATGATTCCATCAAGCATGTTTTTCTTTGCGTGCACATACATACATACGAGTACATACGAGTACTACATACATGTATAAATTAATGTTGCCTAATTAACTATCATTTCTCAAAATTCGTATATATTTTTAAATGAAAACAATTCTATATCTATTATGATCCATGTCAGATCTTCAGGTAATCAAGTTTTTTTTTAAATGTTTTATTTTCAATCAAAACTCATTACATTTTAAAATTTACGAATCCTAAACTAACTACGAGTATACTAAACCTTTCTTTAAAATTCTTTGCAATTTCGCATAGAATTGGCAAATTTTCCTGATCTTATGTTTAATCTTAATTTTCTTTTTTGTGGCAACACTGATACACATGCATATGTACGTCTTTTATATCCATACAAATGTCTTTCATGTGTGTTTGTAATAAAATGGCTGCCAATGTAAAGTTTTAACTAAAAGGATATCAATGTGTGAAAATACCAACTTAACTTTTAAGTAATAAAAGACATGTTATCCTTATTTTTATAACTTTTTATGGTGACAGGATTATAGAAAAAAAAGAATTAAATTATAATGAATATTATAACACTTGTTGTACTGACAAGTTTTCTTTAAAGTTATATTTTATACAAATTCTGTACAAACTATGTATGTAATACAATTATTTTTGGGCAATGAAGACCTAGAAAACTATTTCAAATCGTATTTTTACATTTAATCAAAATGATTAAATGTTTCAAAGCATCATAATGACATAAGCTCTATTTGAAAGAAAATTGCCCTCTTTCTTTTAGGAACAGTTAGTCGATAACTAAATATGTATGTACATATGTACATAATAAAACGAAAAGAAGTTAAAAACCTTTTCATTTATCTGTATTGTTCATCTCGGGCAGCTAAATTTAACTTATGTTATTGATACCATGCTATTGTGGTCGTTTGAGCACCGGTCTTTATCGCCCGCTTTGAAATTCGATACGGTTTCATTGTGCATATCTGCCGCCTGGACGAAGGTTATGATTAGCTATCAAAGATTAGCTATGTGTACGTTTAAAAATATTCATATGTACACAATAAAAAATAAAAAAAAAATTATAAAAAGAACAAGGACTCGTAATCAAAATATAAAACATACTGATTGTTGGCAGCAAATTCGTTTTAATATCTGTGTTTATATGTATGCATGTCTGAATGTATGTGTTTAAATCATTCTAGATTATGGAATATGTATGTATGTATGCATGTACATCTTTGTTATATGATCCTTTGGCTTTTTTGAAATTAAAAGAAAAAAACAAAACTAAAATTAAACGTTTCGCTATCGTTAAGACTATTTTTTGCTTGTTTCGCACAATTATGACTTGTGTCCCCCTCAAATCATACTCTTCGGAATACATGAAAGGAAGTCTAGTTTTAATAAAGCCGGATATACTGGAGGAGTGGTACGCATAATACATATATACATACACACAGAAAATCTTCAGTGGTTATATACGTAAATATGGATGTATATATGTATGTAATGTATGTATGTACATATAATATACATTTAAACACAAATAATACATGTTCATATGCCCAAAAAAGAAAAGTGAAATATTTTTATTTTGATAGTAGACGATTTTTCTTAAAGCTCTAAAATACACAGAAACACAATAAGAATTTATGTATTTTTTGATTTTTTTTCTCTTTAATTTATCATGTAAGGAATTTACTAACTTTTTCACCAACTTTTTTCTTTCAAACCGAAAGTTTTAATCTTTTTTTTGCTATGTAATTTTAGAAGCTTTAGTTTTAATTGGATTTAATTAATAAGAAAATAGCATTCTTCTTCGTTTTCACTACAAAAGTTCCAATAATTAGTAAACATTTTTTTTTTTTAGAAATTCATCGACAATAAAATTTGTAAATTCCAACCAAAATGTGTCAGTAATTAAATTGAAAACGGCTGATTTTTAACCGACTTCAAATAAAGAAGGAGTTTATCAATTCGGTTGTATTTTGAACCTCCATAATAATTTTTTAATATCGGGGGCAAGTCGTTCCCCTAAAATATTAATTATCGAATAAATAACTCCTATGAATCGATTCTAAAAATTTATTTGTCGTTTCAACATATTTGCTTGCAGTTTGGTCCAAATTATTGTGAAAATATTATTGTATAAATCCTCTATTTATGGATCGGGAATTTTTGCTGTTTGGTTGTATATTTTTTATCATAGTGGCACGTTGTCGCCGAAATATTGGTCCCACCATCTGATTTTTTAATTATTAATAAATAAATTCGTCATCTATAGGCCAAATCATAAACGTTTGTTAAAGTTAGAATAACCAATAAAACCGTGTATATGAAATTTAAGAAATTTTACATCTGCTCTTTGTTTTTTGGGGGAGTTAAAGCTTCTTGGCCCTTTTTTACACATAGTTATATTGAATCAGCATGAAAAATGTTGTAATTCTTTTATTTTTGGATTAAGAGTTTTGAGCAACATTTTATATAAAAGAAACTCAGCATTAACTTAAAACCGGAAAAGTGTTGGCATGGCTAGACCCCCAAATTTTTTTAACTATCCTTATAAATTAAGTCCACCTACAAGTAATTAGAACCTATGTATTTGCTCTAACATATCTACATACCCAAATATATGTATATAGTTACCTTTATATATAAAGGTCCTAACTCATTATTTTTTTCACATCACATATTTATCATATTTCGATAGTTTACCGTCGTTTATCGATGTAATAAAAAAAATGATTTGAAAAAAAAACGAGTATGGTTGTTTTTATATTAAAGTAACGATAGGAATATATTGGTGTATTAAAAAAATTTATTTCGACATTTATGTTCTCTGTTAAATTCGCATTTAGCGAGTGTTACCTGTAGTCTGCATAATAAATAGCAAGAAAAGCAAATACTTCACACGATAACTAACGATACCACCAACCATCACTATCACCACCCAACAACAGTTCAGAGGGGTTGATAAGAGTTATTTACTTTGAAATACATTTGTAAGTTAGGATGTATTCTGTCCTTATATACCAAACCAAAAAAAAGGAAGCAATATTATTCTATGACAACCACCACCAACCCAGTGCGATTGAACGAATATTACTTGTATGACTTTGGAGTGACAACCTTTTCACTTTTGTCTTTTTAATTTGTGTTTATCTCCCTGAAGGCTCTTCAGAATATAAAAATATAAAAAAAAAAAATAAAATGACATGCCAACGACCATCTAAAGCAGAAATGCCATTTTGTTTTTTTTTTCTATTTTTTCTTTTTTATCAATTTTTAAAACTGTACAGCCAACAATGACAAAATTTTATTTAGAAAATATAGTGTTTGGAAAATATAGAAATATGAACTGAAAAAATTAATAGTGAGAATAAAATTTCAACTTTGCTAAATTTAAAAGGATATTTTAGGAAAATTTTGCGCAATATTTAAATTTAAACAAATAAGGAAAAGTGAGTGACCGGACACTGCGGTCTCCGGAGACGTCAATTCATCATTAGAAACTCTGAGACCGATCTATGTAGATTATGCGAAACGCAAAAAGAGGGGCCGGAGCACATTCTCTGTGACTGCCCGGCGCAAACGTTGCGATGACTCCAAATGAGATTTACAATGTCTCACCTTGTAGATTATCTGGCTTTATTCGCAACCTTAACTTAGGGGCTGGGCACATATTACGTAACGCTCCAGGGGGGGTTAAAGATTTGTTACGGATTGGAAATTTTGCACTGAAAAATAAGTAAAAAGCGTTACGAAGGGGGGAGGGGTGAAAAATCTCTGAAAACAGCGTTACGTAATATGTGCACATGCCCTTACTTCGATGAACGTTTGAACGATTCTTTGGGTCGCAGTGCCTACGGCAAGAGTGAAAAAAAATGTTTCTGCAGATTTTATTCAGTCTTTCTTTCATAAATATTTCTTTTAGTGTAATTAAGTAAAATAACAAAAGCAGTTGAGTTTTTCAGCAATTTAAGTGGGAAGTTTTTTTTTTTTTTTTTTTGGAAACGCAGATTAATATTTAAACTCTCCTCTTCTCATACACAGCTACACTCAACTCAAATTAGGCAATTAAATGCTGTTAGCGAGATGATTTGATTTGATATGAAATGAAATAAAGTACAGCGAAATAGCAACGTTTTCAAATACAACCGAATTAAATTTTATAAATATTTAAACATCTGCTTATAGTTATGCCTGCCAGCAGTATTTTTATCTCATAGGTATTTTAAGATTTCTTTTTCTTTTTTTTTTCATTTCGTAAATGAGATACAAACAACTAATGAAAAGAACAAATGAAATGAAATAAAATAATAACTACTCAAATGTTTCTATTTCGAAATGTTTAGATCACAAGCAATAATATAAAAATGTATTTTCACTTTATTACGCAAAATTAAAATAGAAACAAGAAAACAAAAAACAAAAAAAACACTCTTAAAACCCAAAACATAATAAAATATCTGCGATACTCAAGGGTGCATCCTTTTGTGTTGTTAAACCAAGCAACTACAAAACATTGGATTTTTTGCAGTTATTTTTTTAAAAATTCGCTCTCGGCTTAAATAAATAAAACAACTACAAAAGAAAACAATAAAAGAAATTATTCAAACATACGTAATAAACGTAACAGACAGACAGACAAACAGACAAACAGCCAGCATATTTAAATCAGAGCAAACGATCCTTTCCATACAACAACAACAAAAAGGAAGGAAAAAACCAACAATTATTCTTCAACTCATACGAAATCAAACAAAAAAAAAACATTTCAAAGGAATACAATATGTTATGGATATCATCCTTTTACTCTGTGACTCCCTTTAAATAAGAAAAAAATAAATAAATAAATAAAAGCTGTAGAAACACACAAGAGCACTAAAGCAGATATAAATGATCTCATCCGATAGGAAAAGGATGCAATAACAAGAGATTAAATGAATTGCTGGTGTAGCACCCACTACAGATACTTTTCAAATCGTTTTAGTTCTTAAAGACACTTTTCAGCGAGAAGTACAAAAGAATTTAAGGAAACAAATACTTTAGACAAGATCTTTACTTTATTTTATCGATCATTCTTCATCACTCTTTTGAATTTTATAATCGTATAATTGTTGAAAAGTAAATTGTTTGCATATAAAAGAAAAAATTAGTAGTACATAAAAATTCAGAGGCAATTCTTTTAAAGCTTTAGCAAAATCATTGACGCCTAGGATTAAATGAATTAAATCCTTTTTGCAAGGACAATTGTTACCATCTCAAAGAGTTAATAGAAATTTCATATATTTCTTTCTTCTATTTTATTTGAAATTTTATTCTAGTTGTTACTAAAAATATTCAGAAAAAGATCAATTGAGTAAAGTTGTCTTGCTGCTTAATTCACTGCTTCTATTTTAATGTTTCAAAAGTGTTTTTTATTCTGAATCATTATAATTGAACATCAGTTTATAGGATTTGCTATTCTATCGAACATCTGTTCTTAATTATTTAAATCTTTTATCTAAAAAGTGCAAACAGCAAAGTAGATAACAGGACTCAGATGTATTTCGCATTTTTAATTATTCCTAATACCTACAACTGTTACCATGCCTTGTAATAATAATTGTGTACAAGATCGTTTTTTTCCAAATTTCATCTTGTATGTTTTCAAATCTAAGCATTGATTTGTTGGAAATAATATTCAGCAAAATATTTTGTAAGCGCAGTCACAAATTGGAATTACAATGTTTATCAACAACTTAAGATTTCTACAAAATGCAGACACAAATATTTTTTTTATAGAATTCTTTAAAAAAATCGTTTTGATTGCGTAAACTGTTTTTCATTCACTGGAAATTCAGCACTTTATTTTAAGGACGACATTAGAAATTAAATTTTTACTACAAATTATATCCAGCTAAATCAATTTCCGCCCCTTTAAAACTATCCAACCGATTTGAATGAAACTTAAAAAACATATATGTAGATCGGATTCAAAAAGAATACATAAGCAATATGTTTCTAGCATCGGGAGCGTAATTGATTTTGAAAAAATTTAAAATATAAATAAGTTTGCGCATGAGGGCACACTCTAAAGGTACGGTCACATTGGGGAAACATTTGATGAAAAATATTAAATATGTATTTATTTGCTGTAGTGTGACCAAAAAATATTTTTGAAAGGCAAACAGTAAACCTGCTGTTTTTGAGAAAGCAAGATTATTGGTTAAAAACAAAACTGTTCTCAAAATGAACATCGTGGGGACCACTAAAAGGTAAATATTAAACGTCATTTACAGTACGCAACCTTTGAATTTCTTTCCAGACTACAAATATAGAATTCAATACATTCAAAACGTAGTATGTTTCCCTCAGAGACACATCACTGTTGTTGCAAAAAAAAAACATATTTGGAAAGCGAAAACATGTTTAAATCGGCATATTTATCATCATACACATAGGCTGACTTCCAAAACGTCAATTGCTTTGTGTTTGAACAAAGCATCACATTTCATAACGCCGCAGTACAATATTTATACAATGCATACCATTTCAAAACGCCGCCGCAAAGTATTTTTAACGCAGTGAGAGAGCAAACAAGGTATCGGTTTTATAGTTGTTGCATTGTTTCCGAACTTTGCATATGTATGTGATTTAAATACATTAGCAATACTGTATACAAACATTGTATACGAACGTTTTGGAAGTAAGCCATACTATATTTTCCAGCTACAGAGAAGAAATTAAGCTTCCTTAAGATGTACGCGATCCAACGAAAAAGTTTTTATGTTTAGATAAATTTAATAATTTTTCAAAGGTATTTTACTAAGAAAAAAAAACGCAACAGTTGCTGAAATTTTCTTGCAGTCAATTGCGAAAAAAAAAGAATTTAAATGCAAAACGTTTACTGAATCAAATAAAAAAAAAGAACTAATTCGGAAAAAATAAATATCAAAATCATTAATACATTATTTTATTATTTTACAATATTTTACTGAAATATATGTAGGTAGCCATTTACTGAAAATAGAACTGGTACATACTTGTGGTTTTTGTTGTAAATAGATACTAATAAAAAAAAAGCATTAATGCTTGTCCCACTCAAGTCGAAAGAATTTTTTCGTTCGTACAACCACATTTAAAACAGTATTAAAATATACTTAGCAATTTCACGAAAGAAAAAATTCCGTCGATAACATGAAACGGCAGTTAATAAATCATGCAAGTATAAAACTTGATTTCAAATATGAAGATTCAAAAATATGTTCACATTATTTGCTCTGGCAATATTTAAGACGAACAAAATCAATCGGACTTCCTAAAAATTTTATTATTATTTTAGTTTGGACTGACTGGCTAAATAATTTATGAAAAAAATATTATAAAATACGTCATGCTTTTAATATAAATTTTCTGTAGGACTCTCACAACACTGCATTACACAAATATATGTTGTTTCCACAATCCAAACGAATATGAAAAATATTTATACTCAACACAAGTTTATGGATTGTGGAATTTAAAGCGCCATGGCCACGTATCAAATTGGCTTGACAAACCAAGATTTTTTAATTGTGTTAGTTAAAAAAACTCTCACGTATATGTCCATGTGAGTTTGACGAAAATCAAAACAATTTAGTTATTCACTCCCGCCGATACTGTAATTTGAAGCAAATTTGATGTGTTGCTGTGTAATTACATCAAATCTCATTTTTATTTAGTTTGCGCAACGACAATATCGTCGCGGAAAATTTGATAGCGCAATAAATAAAAAATGGATGAAAAAAATTTCATACTGGAATTAATTAAATTTTATCGCTGTTTGCCTGCTTTATGGAGAGCAATTAAAAATAAACCAAATGTTGAAAAAAATGTAAATGTTATAAAAATTTTTATATTTATTGAATTAAAATTAACAAAATATATTTAATTATTTTCATAATTATTTAATATAAAGGCTCTGTAAGTCAACCGCATATAAAAATATAAGGTAATTGATATTATAAATGTTAATAAATAAAATTAAAAAAATTTTGTAAGCAAAAAATATTTTGCGACCAAAAACATCACACGTTCTTATCCTTCAAAAATAACTTTCAAATGAAATTTGACGGCATGAATTTGACACGTTGCTGTGTTAAGCAATATAATATTTACCAACACATACTACATGTTATTTGTCAAGCCAATTTGATGAGTGGCCATGGCGCTTAAAATGGTTTCGAGTGTTTATCTAAATAACTCAATTTCAAATTATTCAAACACAGTTATAGTAGTGACATCTACAAAGAAAAATTTCTATAAATTATATTCTGTGGAATATACCTCATCACACAACCAAACGGATATACAGCAGCGACATATGAAGCAATTATTTACAATTATCCTTGCACAAATAAGCAGTAAATCGGCAAAACAAACAGCTGTCAAAAAGGACTCGCCTAGATAACAATACATACATATGGGAGTGAATGTGTAGTATGTACATACTTGTCTTCGTATATGTCAAAGCATAGTACAAATTACTTGAATACTAACGAATACCATGCAGCAAAGGAGAAGCAACTAGAAAATATTGCCTAATCGAAGAAGTAAAGGATACAACTATCTCAAGCACAACCATAGAAAAAAAAACACAATAAATATAGACGGGACAAAAAGAAAAATAAGTCATACTTAAATTTCACAACGCAGACAACATCGAATATCATACGAAATTTTATTTAATAAAAAAAAAAAAAACAAGAAAACAATTAAAATGTTGCAGAACAAATAAATATGCACAAGTTTTTTCACACAAAAATTTTATAAAATAATGAAAGAAGTCGACTAAGCGCGTGTGTGTATTAAAGAATCTCCTAAATGTATCGAAAACGATTACATAAAATATTCAATAAAATCTATTGCAATACGTGTGCGACACATTCTCAACAATCAAACGATATTAAACGAAAATAAATCATTTTGTTTTAACAAGATACATCACATTCTTCTTCTTCAGTCTTTTTAAATTGGCTAAATAGAAAATATTAGAAAAATCTATACTAAAGAAAATCTGGTAATTTTGCATTAAACATTCATAAATTTAACAAAAGAGAATACCTGCTTCTTTTCAGTGTCAGTGGCCACAAAAAGGAAAATAAATAGATATGAATCATTAATTTGTTTAGGGCAGGCAACATCATGAGTAATTCCCGACATGCATGCATGTATGTATGTATTTATATGTATCAGTGTTTACGAGTTCACGCGTTTGTTTAAAAGTCGTTAAAAGTGCAAGGAAGGGTGGGTGGGTGTGTTCCTTTGTCTGCTAATTAAAAAAAAAACAGTTCATTGCAAATGCAAATGCTGAAAATTAAAGAAAATATTTTTACATTCATTGTGAACAAAAAAAAATCTAAATTAAAAAGTTTGTTTGCGATTTTAAAATAATTTAAATATTATGTAACCTTTGATCCAAGCATTTGCTTTTTTTTGTTTTTGGCAAACAACACCTACTTGATACTTGCAATAACAACAAAATCCAACTTCAATCTAATTGAGGTGCAATTGTTATTGTCGCATTCGTTGTCAAAACAAAGTATGTACCCACATCCATACACACACATGCATACATACATACACTAACTTACAGCAAACTAATATTAATAATCGCTCACCTGTGTGTGATAATTTTAAGTGTGTTTATTTGTTTGTTGGAAAAGGGAGTACATATTTAAGTATGTATTTCTAAAAATACAATTTAAATTAATGAACCTGACTGACTGTCTGCCTGTTTACTGCCCTCTTTACACCCAGCATTGATTTTCATGCAATGAGTAGTTTTCATAAAAAAGAAATAAAAAAAAAGTTGTTGTTGATTTTCTTTAAGCAACTGTAAGACGTGGTGGGTTCACATGTTAGCTAAACACGAAATAATCGATAAATTTAAGACATCCTTTTTTATAGTTGGGTGACTTACCAACCCACCCGTTGCACATGTACTTGTATGACCTCTCTGCTAATTAAACAAATAAATACAATAGAGAATTCTATTGAATTGCATCATAGAGATTTTTGATGTGGACTATCTTCATGTCTTTGTTGTTTGAAGAGTCTTAACACAAAATTAAAACTGTTCCAAGTTTAATGCTCCAAATTTACTTCTTTGGAATAAATCCTAATAAAAAAAATATTGCAGGCTATAAAATAAAAATATTAAATAATTCGCACTTAGTATTAAGGGAATCATTAGGCACATTGGGATGGCTCTACGTTTTGTTTAAAATTAAACAAAATTTTGGGAACGTCATAAGCACTCACGCTTTCCGTAGCTTCGGGATTCAGGACCTTTTTTTTAAATGCTGCATACATACATATCGCTCCTTTATTGCAACATAGTCATCTCTTGAGGTATGACTACGTTTCAATAAAGGAGCGATATATTTCGTTACATAAACCCCATAAAAATATGTGTGTAATATGTTTGTTTGGGCAACATCTAGCCAATCCACAAGTTACATATTTTTTTTTTGCTTTCTATAATTTCTATAAAACTAGATTTTCTAATCTCTATAAAAACCGTACAAATTGCCAACTATTTACAGAAAAATGTCTCAGGATAATAGAATACCCAGCGTTGCCCGGTTTTTTATAACATTTCTAATTTTAAATGCCAATATCCTGCGCTTAGATGCGGTAGAGGCCACATCAGTGGCCACAGCAGCTGCAACACCAGCAAACGTAAGTGAGAGCACAAGTCCGTCTTTAAATGGCTCTACTGGAAACTCAATGACCACTGACGCACCAGCTACCGCACAATCAGTTGGTCAAGTTGTTGCAGAGACTGTAGCGGAAACAACAACAATAGAACCTACAACATCCTCAACAACTTCAATACATGAAATTTTGGGCTCAGATGGTCCGGATAAAAAGGAACAAGAGGCCATACTTAAAGCTTTAGATTGGCTGAAAATGAAGAGAGCTCCCGACTACGGCTGGGCCAATGATACGCATGTTGTTATATTGGCCAAGGAGTTATCGGGTGCGCGAGACCCTCTCGACGTTGATGGCCATTTACAGGTTATTCAGGATCTTGAAGATATGTTGTCGGTAAAAGAAATGGAAATTGAAATTTTAGCAATGTTAGACAGGCATCATACTCTACCAAAACCCTTGAATTTGGATAAATTAGCTCGTTATGTTCTGGCTCTGGGATCTTTATGCAAAGATCCGAAACATTTTCATGGTCATGATTTGGTAGCAACACTGCAACATCATGAGCCCACACAAGATATAGAGTTTGCTTTGACCACATTGTCAGCATGCAGTTCAGCGGCGCATGTACGAAAACGGCAAATTCGACGTCTCTTGGACATTGCCAGCGGTGTAACTGATCAGAGTGTAGACACAATTGCTATGGTAAGTCGTAGTGATGATGAGAAGTTCATTTGATTTGTATCATGCTTTTGCCATTTTATTTAAGGTTATTTTGGCTTTACGCTGCATTGTCACCGATCACCGCCATCGTCATTTGCAACATTTTGTTCGACGACCAGCCCGAGGATTGGCAAGTTTGCAAGATCCCCGCGGAAATTTTGGTTCTTTACGCAGCACTGCTTTAGCTATGCAAGCATTGCAAGATTTGGAACATGATCCAGCTGGCGCTTGGAATAGAACGGCTGCTTCTCGTTGGATTTTAAGTCGACAAAGAGATGATGGCGGCTGGAGTGAAGAGCCACTTAAAGATGGTCAGGATCCTGATATCGGCGTCGGCTTAACCGCTGATATAATTTTAGCTTTGGGTTTTAAGGGCTTAGGAGCCGTACGGGCCTTACAATGTGACCATGTTATAAGAGAAAATAGTGATCCATCCTCTGGTGAGAACTACGTTTTAAAAATATTGTATCAATCAATAAATAACTTTTGTTTAACATTTCTCAATAGAGAATGGTGAGCAAAAATTAGCTGTTCCTTATGGTTTAACCACATCTGCTGAAGAGTCGGACTCAAAGAATGTTTCATATACCTACACCTTATGGGTGGGATCAAATGTAACCGAGGCCATATCATTGTCCTTAGTATCTCCCAAAAATACTACATTCTTTAAGGCCATGACCCAGGCGGCTGAAATAGATTCTAGGTAGGAAAACTTTGTTTTGTTTTTTTGTTTTTAATGAAATTGCTAAGACAAAAAAGACATTTTCTTAACATTTATAGGTTTGTATTTGAGGCTAGAGAATGGCCAAATGGTCACTATGTACACACTTTGGCTGGGAAAAAAGAGGAACCCAGGGGGTAAGTTTTGTTAAAATATATTAAATGATATAATTTTTTTATCTATTTTTTGCTTCAAAGGTACGACTATTGGTTGCTTTACCGTTTACCTGAACTTCCCGATCCTACTAATACACCCGGAAATCAGCTCATTGCACCCGTTGGTAAGTTGATTTTAATAAAAAAATATAACATAAAATTAATATAACTTTTTTTTTTCTTTTGTTAATTTTTAAGGTGTGGATGAATTGATGGTGGAAGATGGTGAACATTATTTGTACTGGTACAAAAAACTTTAAGTATCAGAAAATTCGCAATAAAAAAAGAAGCATTTGAAAGCATTCCGTCAACTCCTCATTCGTGTTATTTTGCAAAAGTAGAATGTAAAATTGTTTGTTAGCTTTTAAAGGAGATTTGTTTTGTTTTGTTAAACGTTCTGTTGCAAGGGAAACAATTTTGTTTTATAAATTTTTCAAAAATTAAACATTTTTATGATACAATAAACAATTTTATATTCTTCGTCCATTTTAAGCATCTTTAGAATAAAATCGATGCACACTAACAAAATTCGCTTTAAAATTCAAACAAAAAAGCCAAAACTACTTAATTATAAAACAAAAAATAAAAGAATACATTAAAAAAGAGTTTAATAGAATATTTAAACGAAAGCATCGAAATAACGCCAAGGAAACGCCACAAGACACTTAAAATTTGTAACAAGGAGTTTAAAAGCAACAAGATCACACGTCAAATGAAAAAAAAAAACTAAAGCATAAATTGCACAAAAGCTATCTATCTAACCAATTTAAGTTGAGAAAATCGCGACGATTCACAAACATATTAAACAAACCAACAGTCATACAAACAGACAGATATTTAGACACCGTTCGTAACAATAAGTGATTATAAATCATACAACACTATTTATGCATTAATATTTACATACATACATACCTACATTCATCGTATTCATTACCAAAAAAAAAACGAGATAAATAAAAAAGAAATAATTAAGCAGATAAAAAAGGAATATGAAAATTAGATACAAAACCAAATTACAAATACCATGTAGATAAAATTTGTGCATCTTATAACCGAATATATAATTTTGATATTGTACGAGCAACATACTAAAGTAGTATGTGATATTTAAAACAAAATAACAAAACAAACAAACTTAAAAGAAAAAATGAAATATTTAATAATAGTAATTATTATTGATAATTATAAAACTAAAGCTTAAAGGATTCTTAAGGAACTCCTAAGATATCCTTAAATCTTACAACTCTATAAAATTAAAAAGAAAAACACAAAAAACAAAAAAAAAAATATAAAATTAAACTTGAATAACTTTCAATATTCTATATTGTATTGCATTGTATTGTATTGTAATTTATTGTATACTGTGCTATCCATGTCAAACATTCTATGATTATTTACATCTTTTACTTTTCGTTGAAATATTAATTTATTCTTCTACTTACTGCAGAGGCGATATGCCAACAATATAATTTAATTACATATTAATCAAATATAAGAAAACCCTTAAAATTTTATTTTTTTAAAAGTTAAACAGTTTGTAACAGGTATTGTATGAAAAGTTTATGCAGCAAGACATTTTTTTTTTCAATTGTCATTTAAAGTTGCAACGCATTCCATTATCATCTGTTCATACTTTAAAATTACCATAAATGTTTTTAAAAAATAAACAAAATAAAAATGTCAGCGATTTAAATTATTAAAAATTATCTATTTAAAAAGTTTAACATATTTTGTTTGTTGTTTATTCTTGCAAAAACCGGTATAAATAAAATAAAGCAGCAAAATTTTGAATGGAGCGAATTTTTCGGGCATAAATTTAGATATTTTCTTGAAGAAGCATCATAAATTAATTGCGGCTGCTTATAATAAACTGTCATCAAGCTAAACTATTTATGAAAAAATAGTGTCGAACAGTTAATTTCAACATTTTGGATTTTTGAAAAAGTACACATAAAAAAATATTTATTAACTGCTTAATGTTCGTACGTCGAAATTGTAAGGAAAAAAAGTTTTTTGCCTTTAAAATCTGCTGTTTTTATTTTTTCTATTCTTTCTTGTATGTAATTATCGTCTCTTGTAACAATTTATATACACATATACTGCAGCTATTAACCGCTAAATATATATAATAATCTTGCTATACACTGAGAATAAAAAAAACAAATAAATGGTGTTTTTTTCATATACATACATACATAGATTTTTTAAGGATATTAATTATAATTTTAAATCTCTAATCAACTCAAAAAAACATATACATATATCAAATAAAGAGTTACCACAACAATAATGGACAGAGAAATACACGTACTAATTGTCTGGCTAAAGTTATTTATTATTAGTAATCTAGTGATTGAGAGCTTTTTGCCAGGAAATTATTTTGAATTTTTTCAGGATTCCGGGAATGAAAAAATAAACATAAAAATAAGCTAATGACCTCAGGCACGGATCCAGCTTCTGCGAAATTTTGTAAATTATGGAAAAACTAAGATAGATTACGGGATGGAACATACCACGTTTAATCTCTTATTGGCATCTGGAAAGAAATTTCAAGGAACATAATCCATCTTTTTAAAAATAAAAATTTAGTTTTCCATATACACACTAGTAGTGTTTCTCAGAGGGATTTTCGAAAAACTAACGCTTAATCCTATATTTGTAATCTGGAAAGAAATTCCATGGAAAAAGAAGCAATCTACTTCTGAAAAACGTCATAATTTTCTATATACAGCCGTACGGAGGGATTTTCTAAATTCTGGAAAAAACTAAGTAGAAAATGTCATGTTGAAATTTTGTTAGGAGTTGGGAATTTATAGAAAGTACCAATTCCTATGCATAAATCCGTTTATTTAATCAATTTGCTGCTATGCAAGTGGTTAACAGTGGTCTGTTAAACTTAAATAAGCCATGTTAAAAAACTATATGGGTTGTGTCTCTGCTAGTTAAACTAAAATGTATGTTTACATTATTTTATCTGCAAAACTGGGTGGTTGCGTTCGATAAATTGTGAATTATATGTAAATTAATTCACATTCCATCTTTTAACAGCTGGAATATTTTGTTCCCATCTTTGAATCACTGTTATTATGTACATAATTTTGGCAACATTGATTTTTATATTAAATGGAAAAAGAACAAAGTAAATTCAAGAACCCATTCATAATCCACCAACGGCAGAAGTTGAAAATTATTTATTAAAAATATATTGCACAAAAAGTAGCAATCTGGCAAGGAATCCGCAATAAAAAGTATGTATGTATGTATGTACATATTTATTTTTAAAGAAAATTGTACGACATTCTCGGATTTTCAACTGCTGCAACAAAATTATATTAATTTACACGTTTAAGTTGAAGACCCTGGCACTTTGCTGAACTAGCTTGCCATTTTATTCTTAAACACAAAAAAAGTTTAAATGGACACTGAAGAAAATGAACCAAAAACGGGAGACAACCGGCAAATTTTCATGAATATTAAAACTTTATAAAAGGACAGGTTTTTTATGTTAACATCCATTACACAAATCAAGTAAAAAATATAGTACAGAAGAGATCAACAGCGAAATAAAAAGATAAATTGACAACCGAACCCATCCTGCGGTAGATATATTCATACATAAGTATGTACATATGTACGTCGTATATTACGTCAAACATATGCTGACTTCAGACTTCCTAAACGAATGTTGCAAAGCATAATTTGAAAAATTGTGTGGGCAATACAAGAGATGCTTTAGCAGCATCCTACATTGCAGGAAGTGTTTTTCATAAAACGGTGTGACCTCAAACATACATACTTGAATTTAATGCTGAAGATTAAGCATTTCGACCTTTATATTCTTAGTAACCTGCGTTTATGATGTTGACCATAATTTTTAAATTACATTGATCTTTTAGAGTATTAATTACAAATACATACCTACTAATAAATAAATACTATTACTAATATCGTAAAAAAATTTAAAATTCGATCAAAATACAAATGGAGGAGATCTAAAGGAACAAACAAAAGAAATCAAAATGCAAACCAAATTGACATACAATTCATTCTCACCTTAAACTTTAGATTTTTCAATAGGATCAGTCCAAGCAATCCTTTTTTTCACAAAAATTCAATTAGAAACAACTTATTATAAGGAAAAATATTAATTTTTTTTTTTTAACAAACACAACTTGCAAAGCGGTTAGCTTAAGCTTGTCTGCAGAAAATACCCAGGATCTCTAGCCGAAATCGAACCGACAACCTCCGGACTACTAGGCTAGCATTGCTATCTATCAGACACGGCATATACATAGGTACAACAATTCTTTTAATACAATCAATAATTTCCTATATCCAAGAAAACGAAGGAATAATTTTTCAACTTGAAAATTTTTTGTAGCATATTGAATACCTTTTTCAGATAATTGTAATGAAAACCTACATTTCTATTGTTTTAGACCGCGATTAAATACAAACACTAAACTAATAAGTACCATATAACATACACACATACAAAACTATTGAAAAAATCACTTACCAAAAAGGTAAACTGACTCGGTATCTTAAAATGATCTTGATATGGTTTCTTGATTTCTTGCGATCTTGATTTTCTTGCCTTTTTTTGTATTATCCTGATTCTTCTACAGCCTTTTCATTTAAGTTTATATGTACATATACATATGTACATACGTATGTATGTATATTTAATTTCATCTTAGCCACTGAATTATTATTTTGTTTTTCGTTTAGTTTCTTGAATAGTTTTTATTTATTTATTAATTATTTTTAAAGATTATTTGTTACAAAAATTTTTGTATACTTTTTTTCCACTTTGCAACTTTTTTTACCGCTAAAGAGGTACACGCTTACACAGTCACAACTTTTAATAATTTTTTTTTTTTGAGGTTATGAAACAATCATTCAAGAATATTAAAATTTACTACCATTTAACACTTTTTTTGTTGAATTTCCCCCGGTCCCAATGGAATTTGATGCACCGAGACCGGGAGAACATCGCCAATTTTGAAAAATATTGTTGGAGAGAATACGTTGCAGTGTCATTTTTTACTTTTTTTAATTAAGAGTTTATGAAAGTAATATTAATTATGGCAGAATTTTCTAACAATTTGCTGCGTTTTATATTGGACAACGTTCTCCTACTCGTAGACTAAGTGCCTACTCTTCTACAATGATTTGTTGTTGAACTTGTTGATCGTGGTGTTGGTTGTGCTGTTGTTGCTGTTGATTTTTGTAATGGTGGTGTTGGTTACGTTGGTTGCGGTTGCGCTGATTGCGATTATCACGACGCTGGCCACTCCAGTTTCCACCACCTTGATTGTTTTGCATTTGATTATAGTTGCGGTTACGTATACCCACATTACGTTGGAAGAAGTTGCCTTGTTTCATGTCGAATACCTTTTCGTTAACATCCACCAAATTGGTGACTTTATCGACGAATTGCATAGCAAGAGCCTGAAGACGGGATGGCTCGGAACGATGCATTACGACTGTTTCAGTGGGATCATCCAAGCTAGCCATCAACTCTTCGTTAATAATCATTTTACTGATGAGCGAATGCACCTTTTGAACGGGCAAATCGTACATTTCTGCCAATGATGGAATACTCAATGAAGTATACACATTGGAATAAGTAAACAGGTAAGTACGCAAAGATTCTTCCTTGATAAACTTTACCAACATTTCACGTACTCTGTCCGATTCATAAAACAAATCCCATACTTTTGTGTTCATTTTCTTGTTGACAATGAAATTGACGCACGCTTGCCAGTTGCCGCAACGCATTGCTTTGGCAGCAGCTACAACATGTTCTCTCATCGATTCAGGGGGTCCTACAAGTGACTGGCGTTCAGAAGACCGCAATTGTTGATAGAAAGTCTTACTTATCATACGACGACGGGCATCAAATTCATGTGCAGCAATATAGGGAATTTCAATGAGCATTGCGGACACCAAATACACACATTCTAGCAATTCCAAATTAATGTGCATGTGGAAAGGCATTTGACGCTGCTTCTCAATTTTCTCTTGTTCAGCAGAACGTTCATGCTGGCGCTGTGGCAAAAGACCTTGAGCCAATAATTCCTTGGGCTTGCCGGTGACCATTAAGTCGACTAAACAGTGATGAGCATCTTTGATGTTCTCCTGTCGGAAAGCACAGAGACCCAAATTGGCCATCATGCGGTTGTAAAGGATTTTAGTCGATGGATCGGCAACATCAATGCTGTCCTGCAAGTGGGACATGAGAACCAAATCACGTGCTTGGAACCAGTTATCATGCAAGGCATGATGGTAAATATGCGCCAAAATTGCGCGAGTTCGAATACGATCAGTGTCGTCCTTTGCATAAATAAACTTACACAAACGGTCCATAATATCAACTGATGTGGTAGTTGTGGATGGAAGATCACCACGTTTACGTTTCAATACTTCCGGGTCAAACTTGTAGTAAAGATGTTCTATCTTGCGCAAATAAATGCGGCAACGTTCGTTATTGTTGCCAACCTTCTCGAAATATTGCAAAACACTTTCAATTATACGCGTGACGGTAACTTCATCCTTTAGACGGACAACATAGTCGTTTGAGTGAGGATCACATTCTTTTAACAATTTAGTAAATTCATCATCAAGGCGTTCAACGGCAGCAAGGGGACAACCACGAATATAAAATATTGGTGTGATGAATTCCTCATGTTCCTCCGATACATTTTCACTCATTGTGATGTTATCGTTTGCCAGCAACAACTTCATCATGCTTTGCATAACCTCTAACAATTTAGACCAGTGCTCTAACCTCATTGGTTCAGAAATCTTTTGATTGTAATCGTATATTGCAGAGATAATATTGAAGTGAATTTTGACTGACACCGCTACACCTAATGAATGTAGATCAGCAATATCGCGCAACTCAAACAACATGTCTATTTGCATACGACGATCTGTCCGTTTTTTTCCACGAGCTGACATAATTTCACTTAGTTTAGCGAGAACCAAAGGAATATCGATTTCAGCATCCTTTTCAAACATTTTTGGTTTCTCAACAACTGGCCCTTTAACAACAACTTCCCATTCGCCATCCTCATCCGCATCTTCTTGCTTTTTGCGGGCCTTTGGCTCCTTGGTACGTTTTTCTTTTTTGCGATCATCGCGTTCTTCCTTGTCTTCCTTACCTGTGGCCTTTTTCAAGAAACGATCACGAATATTTACATATTGGTTATCATCATCAGAAGTTTCAGTTTCTGATTCAGTATCCGAATCCCAATCAATGGAATCGTCGGAATCATCTTGATCTTGTTCTAATTGTTTAACAGGTGCAGATTTGGCAGATTTCAGTTCGCTCGCCTGTTTCTGATCACGTGCTCCTTCGATAACTTCTAATTGCTTAGCATTGTCCGAGTCATAAGCAGCTTCTTCGTCCTCAGCTTCACTTTCTTGGTCGGGATTTTCGCGGAATCGAACCAAATCTTCTTCAAAGTCTTTTATATACTTACGCACTTTCTGTCGTAAAGTACCCAAAGATTTAGTATTGTTCTTGGAGAGATTCTTGCGACCTTCTCTATCCTCCCAAACTTCATTGATAAAATCCTCCAGTTCAGCCAAACAACGTACATAAAAGCGAGGTGTAATGCCATTTTCCTCCTTCGATATAACTGGCAGAGCCTTCTGATAGGCTCTTGTTAAGTCTTCAAAGCTTGTAAGAATACTTGCCATATCCTTGATTTTTTTATGATTTCGAATAGTCTTAATAAGCGCAGTAAGATTTTCATAGCGCTTTTCTTTAGTGGAACGTACCACCCTTTTTACTTCCTCTTCATCATCGCTAAATTGCTATTTTTTTTTGAAGAATACAAACTTTAATGACTATAATAATTATGTGACAATTTTACTTACATAGTTTGTGGCTTTGCTATAGATTGGTGCCTGGACCTCCTCCTCTCCAGACTCGGATTCCGAATCAGAACCGGTAGCAAAGAAACGTGACATGTTTAATTATTATTTTTATTCCTCACTCAGTTTACTAGCAAATTCCTGAAAGATTACATACAAAGATTTTTAATATGGTCGACATTTTGAGGTTAGGTATTTGAGCAGAAAATATATGCAGCCAACATGGCTGATGCCACACCACAACTTTTTTCATTTAGATATTTAAAAACTTTGATATTTCAATGTACTTTTTCTATTAATATCACACTTTAAGGTGTCAGCAGCATTCCTATTACATTTATAACTATTTTCTGAATTACTTAAAATTAATTATAACCTACTTACAATAAAATATAAAATTTTCGCAGACGACTCCGACAAG
Source organism: Lypha dubia (assembly GCA_947311025.1). Taxonomy (NCBI): domain Eukaryota; kingdom Metazoa; phylum Arthropoda; class Insecta; order Diptera; family Tachinidae; genus Lypha; species Lypha dubia. The sequence continues at coordinate 1,252,961 of OX371262.1, read as the reverse complement.
CCGTTTGTTAAAAAGGTGTTTGCTACTGAAAATGGTAAATGTCATTTGAAAGCAATAAGAAAATAATTGGACGTTTCTACATAGTATTTACTTAAGCAAGGCACAGAAACAATCAAGGCGAATTCATTTTTTACTTCATAATTTATCTCATCATAAATGTCAAATATATAAATAAAAGTTGGGCGAATAAGAAATTACCATTGTCGAGAAAAGATTTACAAAGACTTGACTGAGTTGGAGTCCGGCATAGGTAGAATGTGCTATATTTATTATTTAAATTAATATAAAAACACAACAACGTCTTGCTCGATATTTAGTGAAACACAATCTGCAACAGTAATGGAAAAAAATTATTTTCTAAGATTATATGATATATTGTAGACATATTTTTAATAATATGTAGTAAGTTGTTGTTTGGCTTGAGGTCGTTTGTTATTTTAAATAATAATATTTTTGGGGAATTTCAACAAATTTTTAGTTCTGTTGTCGTCTAGGCGAGCCCATAGTGTCCTTGCTGTGCAGGGCCCTAATCGTTACATCCGTGAACGTAGGACTCGTCACGTAATAACTGTATAATTGGATGTAAAATTACGTGACGAGTTGTACGTTCACGGATGTAACGATTTGGGCCCAGGTTGGCTCATTGAACCATTTGGTTTGTGCCATCTGCATAAGAGCTTCATCAATTCGCTTCCAGCAGTCCAAGAGCGGAAGACCACAGAAGTTTTCATTATCAACAGCCTCTAGCTCTGTACCTCTCCTTCCCAGATTGACAGCGATGAAGTTGCCTATGTTTTCCCCGTGTCCCCGTGTCCCCGTATCCATATAAAAGGGCTATTAGACACGCATACTTGTCTGCAGACATGTACGATGGCATAGTTTGCGTTTTGCTATTACACTATCGAACGCTGACGGCATACTTTAGTACACATAAATGTTGTGTGTATGTTGACAGACAACATACATGTCTGAAGACAAGTATGAGTGTCTAATAGCCCTTTAAGGGTAACACTAGAATGATTAGCCACTGTATTAAGTGATTTCCTGCATTCCAGGGTAAGAAGGGATGTTGTATACACACCCGAGATTGCAATTATTGCCGGTTTGCTGCCGGTTATGATTTGAATAACAACTTTCTATATAGTAAAAATTATTTTCACATAACTTTTGCTTTATTTATTTTGCATGTATGAATAGGGTTGCGATTTTTAAGCTGAAAACACAATTTGGTAGGAAAATACTAAAAATAAATAATTTTTATATGATGGTAGTGGTTTCATATGGCGTTAGTTACACGACAAGTTAAACTCCATTACGAAATAGTATTTGATTTATACAATAATTTAGGATATACACATGCTTCAGTTCATTTATAATAAATTGTTTTCCCCATTGACTTCATATTGCTATCGCGAGTCTCGTGTAGCAGTACCTCCCCATGATGCCATTATTATTTATGTATTTGGCAGCACTTAGGAAAGTAGCCCTTGGCAACTCTTTTAAATAAATAATCGGAAAAGCAAAAGAAGAAGACGCAAGCTGTAAATGTCTACATGGTGAAAAAAATCGCATCTTCTATACATTTTCTGCAATAAAATTTGTGTATTTTAGTCAAAAAGGTAAATTAATTTACTGAAAAAAATATAGAACATAACCATGCAAAATCTATTAGCAATTATATAACTTGTAAAGAAATTCGCCAATTTATTTTGACCGGTTAGGAAGACCTCACTTACTCTGTCCTAACTGTGTTTCCAGATACTAAATATTTTAGGCTCAGCTTGGCTATTATAATAACGGAGGAAGTGTTTTCTTTTCAAGTTGAAAAAGCTTGTGGTTAGTGGCTGCAAAACAATCGTCATAAACTAAAGGGTTTTATAAATAAATATAAATAGCGAAATGGCCGACGTTGTAAATGAGCCTGAACCTGAGGCTGAGTACTCTGTTGAACGGATTGAAGATAAACGGATAATAAATGGAAAGGTATTACACGTTATTTCTCGTTATACGACTAATATTCAACAATTTAGTGATTAAAAAATTGCTCTATAGACTGAATATTATCTGAAATGGAAGGGTTATCCCCGCAGCGAAAACACATGGGAACCGGTGGAAAATCTCGACTGCCCAGATTTAATAGCTGCATATGAAGAATCCATAAAACCGAAAAAAGGTTGGTTCTTTTAATAATAATATTAATATTTAATCATTCTTCCTAAGAAAGTGGAAAAATTTTTTCAGCAGAGGCAAAAAAACGACCAGCTACAGCACCAAACAACGAAGCAAAAGCTAAAAAAAAGGCTGCCGAAGATGAGAAAGATGCCAGAAAGACTGTAGGTTTTGATCGCGGATTGGAACCATCCAAAATCTTAGGAGCTACCGATTCTTCAGGCGAACTTATGTTCCTTATGAAGTGGAAAGGTAGTGATGAAGCTGATTTGGTACCCGCTAAACAGGCCAATGTTAGATGCCCCCAGGTTGTTATACAATTTTATGAGGAAAGACTTACTTGGCATACACCCTCAGCTGATGAGGATAAAACCATTACTGCCAGCAAGGAGAATGCAGTTGCCGACTAAAGGCTCAAACCATGCAGCCAGCGAAAAGCAACTCCCATAAATTAGTTTTTTAAGATATGTATCTACGTTTTAAGAGCGACAACAATGAATTGGATTACTGAACACAACAAAAATTTAAAACAAACTTTAAATTTATATCCGAAATATTAATTTTAATTTTTCTTGTATCATTTTAAAAGGATTATTTTCTTTAGTGTACGTTTATTTTGTTTTTTTTTTACTACATTCTTAATTAGTCAATCAGAATCCTTTGCAATAATTTTGTTAATATTGGATTCAAAGGCAAAATCAAAATTGAAGTCGACAAGTCAATACATACTTACATATGTGTAATCATAACATGAATATTTGTCGTTTTTGTAAATGATTTAATCTATGTAATCATGATATTTATCGTTTCGCCTGTTTTAACAAAACATCAATAAAACTTAAAAAAAAGATAACTGAAAAACCTACAATATAATATCGCTGCATGAAGATGAACCAACACACTTGGTCAAATTAATCAAGGCAAGATTGTATAGTGCTCGTTCAATTGGTAGCATTTCCTTAATCATGTTCAGCATTTGATAAGGGTCATTGCCTAATTCATAAGCCTCCACAAAATCCTTGCGAAGAATATTAAAACGTTTCAAATATAATTGTAAATTTTTACTTCAATATTATTATTATGTACCTCATTGTCGTTAAATTCGCAATATAGACGATTTGTTTGATAGCTTACATGTCGAATACAGGAGTAGCTATTATTCCAGGCATCTTGACAATGACAATCTGCTTCAACCGTACATTCCGCTAGACGATCAGTTGGAGACCAAGGGCATTCCGGTTTGTATGTATCTAAATTTCCCTCGCCAAAATGTTGTACCAAAAGGCTACGCTTATAAAAAGGATCAGCAGCTGAATCATATTGTGGTGCATTAGCCAGAAATGCATTTACAGACTGGCCATCAATTTGTGGATTTGAAGGTAGTGAAAGCCATTCCAAAATTGTTGGAAATATATCGATTAGTGCCGTAGGTGCAGTTATTTTTACTCCAGATTGTATATTAGGCCCTCTTATAAGCAGTGGCACTCTAATATCGGTTTCGTATGGCTGACGTTTGTCAAATGGCTGAGCAAACTGACCCATATGATAACCGTTATCGGAAGTATATATTATATAGGTATTGTCAAGATTGCCTGTAAGTTCTAAAGTATGTACTATTCCAGCTACTAGTTCGTCAACAGCCAATAATGACTCCCAACGTTTTCGGAAATAGGTATCCATTAAATGTAACGTGTTATTGGGTATAACCTGAGCGTTGGAAACCAGCCAATGTTTTTCTGAAAAATGCTGAATATAAAAATGTTTCCGGAAAATACAATTTTTTTTTGTGGTATTACTAAACCTTTGTCTACAACATTAAAATTGGGAGTGCGTAAAGCTTGAAGACCTTCAAAGGAATTGCGATGACGTTCAGCCGGTGTGTAAGGAGCATGGGGTGCTGGCGGGGCAACCATGATGAAAAACGGTGCTTCTTGTCTATAAGATTTCAGAAAGCGTAACACTTTCAATCGCAGTAAATCTGTTAAATATACATCAGAGTAACTAACATTTTTCGCATTTTCTCGCAGTGTATAATTGTAGTAACGTGAGTTGCCATGAAGCCCATAGAATTCTTGCCAACCTGGTGGCACATCTGCTCCTTGGTACTGATTAAGATATTTTCCTGCAAAAAAGTTTGTGTATCCTGCAGCTTTTAAAGTTGGGGCTAAAGTATTATCTTCAATTTGTGACTGCCAATGCAAACCATTACAACCACCTTCTAAGGAATTATTTCTAGTGCCATGATTATGGACATACCTGCCAGAAAGCAGGCTTGCTCGTGAAGGGCAACAAAGAGGAGATGTAGTAAACTAAAGAACATAAATATTTTTTAATGTGTTTAAAGAAACAACAACAAAAGAACAAAAATATTTGTGAGTACACAAGTATGTACAAAAACGCATGCCTATGCACTTAATACCTACAGCATTTTCAAATGTAGCTCCATTTAAACCAATTAAATGTTTAACCTTGTCCATGGGCACAAGGCCATTTAACATTACATCTTGATCGTCAGTAAGTATGAGCACAATATTTGGTAATTCACAATTTATTTCAGTAGTTCGATGTAGAAAAAATACAACAAGCAATTGAAATCGTGCACACAGCCAATGAACCATTTTACTGAGAGTTGATTTGATAAGTGATGATTTTAAATAAAAATTTAACAAACTAAAATAGATCAGCGATGAGTTGGTGAGGTGAGTACGTATACGTTCTCACCATACCGAACTAATAAAATTTGCTATTTTGCAGAAGAGCTCGAAAGTCTCGTGACTTTTGTTGTAAAAATCATCGCCTTGCCAAAATCGTAAGTTTTTTTTTAATTTTCTGTATTAAATTTCAATATTGTATTAAGGTAACTAATCGGAAAAAAGAATTTTTCACAAATAACAAACAATCACGCTATAAAAAAAAACTTGATCATAATTACGAAAAATCACGCTCGCGAAAAAGGAATAAGTTAATATACGAAAATTGTAACGAAAATCTTTTCAAAACCAATTTTATAAAACACTTGCAGACAATAAGGTATATAAAATTTTTGATTTTTAATTAAAATAATTACAATATAATAATTACGCTACAGAGCTAAAAAATTGAGTTTACGAAATAATTTATGCCGCCAAAAGAAAAAAACAACTTCAGTTTTGATTTTGAACGAAATTATGCAGGAGCAGACAGAGGGTATTGTAAAAAAATAATAATAGAAATTAAAAAACTTACCTCTCACATTTTTCTCTTTTAAAGATGAAATACTGCATGAAATCGAAATTAATAAAACACTTGTTTTAATATTTAGAATTTCGGTTTGGCATATCATATTATATCGTCATATTATTCTGTTTTATTAATTCTTTTGTTTTTTTCTTTTCTTTTCTTTTAAATTTAATTTTTAGTGTTATCGTTATTAATTTCTATTAATATTGCGTTTAAACGTTAAACGCCAAGACTCGTTTCATTCAAAATTGAGTATCCGAAATGAATTTGATTACAAAGTCGATACACTCACTATATTAACTTTTAATCTTGCTTGGACAATGAATGTATGCAAATTTTATTTTATAAAAAAAAAGAGAAAACTAAGAAAAAATCGTATTTGGTCTATTCGTTTCACTTCTTTCAAATCTATTAAGTTGCTTTTAATGATTTATGAATTTTTGACAGACCACAATTTTTAAGAATTTAAAATTTTCTTTTTTAACATTTTTTAATGCATTAAAAAATATTTACTTATTAATTCATATATTGCATTTCCCATAATTTAGTTAAAAATTTATTGATATATTTTTTTATATAAAAAAATTCGAAATATTCTATAAAATTGTTGCTAATAAGTTTTTACCAAAATTTCTCAAGATTTTAGAAGCTTATGAAAGTTTTTTTCTTTATTTTTTTCTATATAGTACTTATATTTTTGTTTACTAGGATTGCGTACTTAACTTGTCGTCTTGTTATCTTTTTGAATATCACAAAAATTAATAATGTATATATTTTCTTATTTTTTTTTATGTACGTTTTTTTTAATTGAATAACTATATAGCAATATTAATTTAAGTCCTAATTCATGCATGCACACTTACACACACACACACACGCATACGCATCTACAAAATACCAAAGTTGTTGTACTTAATTAAATTTGGGGGTCTTTCTATCAGTGTACTGTCAATGAGTTAGTTGTTGGTGGGTGGGTGTATTTAAATTTAAGTGAGTTTTAAATCTGTTATAAAAAGTAGTAACCCTTTTTTGCAATGTATGTATTTTTAAAATTGATGTTTGTTCATCCATCCATCAAATGAATTCTTATCCAGATTGAAACTTGTGTTTTGTTTCTGAGAACAAGAACGATTAATGTTGTCGAAAATCTTTTTTATTTATAAAAACCAAAACCGGTTATGATGCTGACTTTGGTTAGTTGTTGAACTCTAGCCTGAGTTTGAAGCATTCTTTCAAAACTGCTTTCTTCAATTGTAAACAGCGTTGGTTTAGTGTAAAAAGAATACTTTTGTAAATGATCCGTTAAACATTATTTGTGATGTATTTCATACATGCATACAGACACATACACTCATGTAATGCAAATTAAAACAAATCTTCCATCTTAATTTCTATTCTAAATTACATGTATTTGAAATCATTTTTTTTTTCTTTTTTTCCAAATCAGTGTTTCTCATTTTTATTGCAAATATCTTTTATTTTCAATAAATATTTTTTTCTGCATAAAATAAAAAAAAATTTATTCAAAATATTTACTATATTCTACGTAGTATGTAAGTATGTAATTTGTTGAAAGTTGATGACTTAGGACTAATCATACACATGTGTTTTTGTGTCTACATTATATACACACATTGTTATATATGTACATACATACATATCGTATATGCATTTTAGGTGATTTTCTGTACTAGGACTACATCTATTACAGCTACTATGTATGAGTTAAAACTACAAATAAATTTACAAATTTTCGATCGTCCTATATGGCTACAAAAATATTTAAATTGAATATTTAAATCGGTGTGGTATGTTTTTTTGTTTTTGTATGATCTTAAAACTGTCACTTATTAACGACATGTTGTTGTATAGTTTTCGGTTACAGATTAATAGTTTGTTGTGTAAAATTAGAAAAAACAATTAACAACAATTGCAATTTTTATTCGAAACTATGAAAATAACTTGAAAATAAATAAATTGAAATTATGAAAATAGTTCGGCAAGATTTTCCTATTTGTCTAATTCCTGTTACAGGAATTGACTTTAAATTTTTTTTTTCTTTTTCGAAATATTCAACTACTAACTATTCTAGGCCTATTAATGCTGCAAAATTACTTTTATTTATTATTGTTGAATCTTGATATTTTTCTATCATACAAAATAGGGACAGTTGTATAAAAAAAAAATACAATTGAAGATTTTTTTTCAACGTTTTTTTTTTGTTTTTTAACCAATGTATTTAGTTTGTATATACATATGTATGTACGTATGTATGCTTATGTTCATACATACATACATACATACATAGTTTGACTTGTTTGATATAAATAGTTTAATGAATTCATACATTTACATATAATCACATTTATTAGTACATAATATTGTTATTTATATTTAAAGTGATTGTTTTTTGTATTAGAATACATTGTTTTTGTTACATACAACATACAATGATTGATACAGTACAAATGTTTATTTTGTTTATTTTTTTTATTCATACAAATAACAAATACATACATACATACATACATCATAATATATAAATAAATACATCGATATAAATTAGTTAGTTACTCCTACTCCTACTTTTACTTTTATGAATTTTAATTAAATATATTATTATTATATTGTTTTTATCATAGTTTTATATGTAATTAAATATGTAACTCTAAGCATAATTATAATTATTTTTTACTGATATTTACATGAAAGATATTATTTCTTCAGCCACTGGGTATACATATATCGACTGGTTATTAGAAATCTGATTTTGTTAAGACAAATCTCCGTTTTGTATAGGTAGACTATGTACATATTGTATGGATAAGTAGATATACAAATACATACATACCTATGTACATAAATATGCCAAAAAAATCATTATATTATTGTGTAAAACACATAGATTTCTTTTTAAGCTGGAACTTTTTTAAATGGATATAAACACTAACTTTTTAACTGCAAGAGGAAAAACGTTATCGCACAATTAGCAATGAAGCATAATTAGATTATGCGTTTTCAATAACGATCAATTGCTTTTTTTTTTTTTTTTTGAAACTTCTGTTCGTTCATGCAGTCAAAAAAACTGATTGTTGTAGTTTAAAATCCCCGATAGGAATTCGTTTAATATTTTTCCAAAGCTCGTCTCAGCTTTTTACAATAAAATGGACATTAAGATTCACGCTCTTTTTTGACCTTAACTTCTTCTCCTAGAATCGTCGTGATTTCTCCCTGCATAAACGCCCAAGGTATTGTTGAATTCGCCAAAGGACAACGATCACCACTAGGACAATAAACTTCGTTGCCCAGACCCTGTTTATAAAGAGAGAAATTATGTTAGATACGTGCAATAATATAAACTATGTAGTCTTATTAAAGATAACTTACATTTTGTCGCTTAATACTCTCCCGACTGCAAGGGAAGCAGAATTTGTGATGATTAACTGAGGGGCATTGAACAAAATGCGTATCTTCAAGACGTTCTTGGCAGAGAGTGCACTTAAGGGTTGTATTTTGGGCTGTATTAGGTGGAGGTGGAGCAGATGCGCCAGTTGGTGCAGATCCTGCATTATTTAGACCGGTAGGTTGTTGTCCAGGCGCATTACTGCCAGCAGGTCCAGTCACCTGGCCATCAGGACCGGTTGTTTGAGACGGTATAGGTCCTGGTGCCGCCGCACTACTTACTCCCACATTACCAACGTTTCCGCCTAGAGGATTCGACGTTTGATTGGCTTGTACTTCAGAGCTGGTTACTGTTGTACTTGAAACATGACGTGAACCCGATGATCGCCGGCCAGACGATGAACCTGCTGCACATTTGTTAAAATTTAAATTACTATTTTTGTCTTTCGCTACACAAAAATATGTTTGTTCGAGCTTACCCGAACTATTCGGTGAATGCTGACTTCCTCTTGAGGCGGTACGTGGCGGTGGTGGTCCAGGTGGACTTGGTCCGTTACGTGGACTTCCGGGCGGTAATGTCTCTGTAATGGACATTAAATTAGCCATTGGACTTTGAGTTAATTGTGTAACTGAGGTGGCTGTTGTTGATAATTGTGGCATAGGAGGTGGTGCTATTGACTGTGGCGGAGGAGGTTGTGGCTGAGACGTTGGTAATGCCGGTGGCGTCGAATTGCCTAGCGAAACGGGCGGATGTGGCAATGTTGGAAATACTATAAACCCACGGAAAAAAAAACAAAAAGAAGACACAGTGAGTTTTGAAACAAAGTGAAAATCTGTGAAAAATGGGAGAATAATATTTTTCTTTTTTAGTGCATATGGAGGAGGTGGCTGTGAGTAGGTGCATACATAGTTTACAGATTTGCATCCAACTGGTCGTTATGAGTATTTAAAATTACGAAAGGAAAACTACTTTATAAATCAACAATCAAATTCATTTAAAGTCGTTGAGCGCTATGTTTTGGTAAGTAATTTGTAAATTATTGCTATTAAAATACGTACATTTAATATTAACTATTGACCAACAAAAACCCTATGCCATTTTCTGCTAATTCCTTTGTAAGATCTATATCTTGAGGAAAAGTCAGTTGTGCAGCTTGTCACAGGGGCGATAATTATTTATTTCATCCAAATATAAACTTTTGAGAGAAATATGTAGAACATTTTCTTTTACCGTTAAGTTACTAGCGAATTTAAAACTTTAAAATCGTTTACTACAAAATTACTTTCTTTGAGTTCTGATCCTATTGCAGCAAACGCTCAATACATACCAGGAATAATATATAATAATATAAAAATTTTCATGATTGATTTCACTTCCCGAATGATAATACGGACTAAAGCAGTTTAGAAATTGAGAGTTGAACAGTTTTAAATTTGAAATTACAAAAATTTTAAATTGTGCTTTTTCTGCACAATTTAATTTAAATGGTATTAATTTTTACCGAGATCTGGTCACACTGGTACTGGCTGTATTTTTGGATGTTTAAAATACTCGCACTTGCAATTGTATTCTTTCCATGTGTTTTTGTGTGTTTTTGTACATTCATACATACATGACATGTTTTCATTCAACCAATTGCTGTGGATACGTCATTTTTATAAATTGGCACTAAACAACAATAATGGCGATGGTGTCTGTTATATTTTTCTCTTTTAGCTGAAATGCAAACATGCATTACACACATACATACATATAAAAGTACATACCCAGTTAACATTATTTTCCGAATCCGTCAGAAAATTTTCACAAGTTTCTACCTGTTTGGGGACAGATTTTCGTGTGGAGGGATTTGGGTAGTTTTCATTTACTCTGTAGGTTCATACATACTTATAAATGTACATATGGAATTGAGAACAATTCATTTAATTTTCTTGAAATAAAATCGGGAAGTTTCAGTTTATGAAAAAGAATTTTTGGTGACATCACTCTTTAAATTGGGAACATAAGGCAATATTTACTGTTTGCTACACCCATTCGGATTCGGTTAGAGAATATATGTACATATGTCTATAGGAAAGCTTTTCCGAACATCTTAAAAAATTTCGGAAAAACGTCCGAAAATTTATAATCTGTCGTATTAAAATTTGTCATGTCCGACAGACAGATGCTTTCTTGGTGCATATTATACATATGTATGTATGTACATATATGTAAATATGTATGTAGGTACATTGCACAAGTTCAGTATGCATTTTGTTGTTGTTATTTTCAGTTTTTCGTTTTTACTAATGTGTTGTTGTGACGACTTGCATTCAATTGAGTGGAAGGAAACAGAACAACTCTTAAAATAATAACAAATCAAACGATTTTGTTGTATTGTGACGTTTGCCTTTTCGTCTTTTTGGCACATTTACAATGTAACATGCATATGTACATACATTCATATGTAAATCCATACATATGTATACAAAACTATTTGTGTATTCGTGAATGGATGAATGGGGACACATTTGCAAGAGCGGCATTTTTTTAAACTGGTGTTTAATATTTACTCCAGCAAAAAAAAAAAAAAAATAAATAAAAATTGTTAAAAGTTAAATTTAATTTTGCTTATTTTTTAAAACATGTCTGCTGCGAATGTATGTATGTACATACATATGTATGTATATACATATTTGTACAATATCTCTGTTTCGTTTAATATACATATACTTGTCTTCTCTTAATGTACACCTTTCCCTTTATCGCTGGAACGAATTTAATAATAATTTCTTATCAATTCACACGTAAATAAAGTGTTCTTTGAAATAAATTTAAATTCAAACTCGGTACTTAGTTAGGTACATAGCTACATATGTATGTATGTATGTACATATCGTTAAATGAAACGAAAAACCATACAGGTGACAAACAATTTTAAACCGCGTTCATTATCGCTTGCACTTTTCGAAAGTAATTTTTGGTAAAAGTTGCACTATAAATAAAGACTGTAATGTAAAACAAAACTACATACATATGTTTCTAAATTTTTAAAAATGTTTCCTTTTTGTGCAATGCTTAAGTAATTTTTATATGGTTTTTGTCATTTCATTTGACGAAATGTGGTATTCTAAAAATTAAAAATCTTGCGAGTTATCTACATAACAAAAACTTTTTGGCGATATAGATAACTGGAATTTTACTGTCTTCAATGACAAAGCTGCCGTTAAACTCAACTATGTGTATGATCAACAAGGCTTTTCTTTTCTTCCCAAACAGCGATAAGATAAGTAAAAGACGCACATTTGTAGTACTATCTTCTTTTTTTAGTATAAGATTGTAAAATTAACTTTACTGAATGTTACCGATAAGATTTCCTGCTATCAGTTTAATTAAAATGAAAAAAAATAAATATGTACATACATATATAATATGTATCATATATTAAAATACAAATTATCAGTTAAAATTTCTTATCGAATGTTCGAATATATACGTTATATACTGAACACTTTTTTTCTGTCGGAATAAATAAATATAGTCAAGAAACCCAATTACATATGTATGTACATGCGAAGGTATGTAAAAAATTTTTTTAATTTAAAACTTCAATTTCAGAATTATATACTCGGCAAGGAATCCTTTTTAGTCGAATTTTCAACTAATCAATTAATCGAAATTGATTTCTTCTGTAATTATGTATTTCAAACTAATTCGTTTTTTAATACCTGGTGATTCTCTAGACCAGAAATTGGTAAATTAATAACAGAACAAGTACCTATTTAAGTTAAGTCGGGTATTATTTATTGTTCTCGAGTTATTGAGTAATTTTTGCTATGAAATTTTTAGTTTTGCTCGTTTTATTTTCTCTCTTAATTTTTGTTTGATAATAAAAGCAAATAGAAAAATAACCATAAAAATTGTGCACAAAGTAGTTCAGACAAAGAATACACATTAGCACTAGATTTTTTGATAATACATACATATAACGCAGAAGGTTTTACATTGTTCACTCATTCAAAAACTATGCAATTATAAATTATTATATACCTATGTATCTACTCGTATGTATGTAGGTATTCAGCTATAAAAAATTTAATTTTTGAAACTCGTCCTACATTTTACAAAATAATTTTTCGATTGTCGATTTTATTCATTTTTATATGGTTAAAGCCCTTCTTTATTTCAAATGGACTTAAAATTTTATCAGAAAAATAATGTTTACAACACGTAGCGAATACATAGTTATACGACAATCAAAATAGTACAAACAATTTTCTTATAAAAGTTTACATATGTAGATACATATAATAAATTTTTTTCCCATAACAATATTATTTTTAGTTTCATAGTAAAGTTTATTAAATTTTAGAGATAAGTACCTAGTTTTATTTGTAAACAGAATACTTTTTATATTAAAAAATATATCTGCAAGCCAAGCGGCAATTTTTTAAGCTATTGCATAGCTTCTATCGCGGGCTTTGAGGCGACCGAATCAAGAAATTTTGAAACGTTTGTTTCTTAAGTCTTTTGTTTTTGAAACGAAAAAACCTGACACTAAGTTCGTTTCTTAAGTATTTTGTTTTTTTTAAGTACATATTTAAATCGCCCAATGTATGTTAATCCCTGAAGTATGCTATTGATTTTGATTTCATTAACATACAGTATTGCCAGAAAAACAACGGATTTATTAAACAAAACGTAATAATATAATGGCATAAGTTGATAAAACAATGCTATGCAATAGCTTTACCGCGGCAGTCCCCTAGTGCCACATGTCTTTTTTTATATTAGATGTTCTTATATCCGTTATGTATTGTACTTTGTATGGAGATTATCCATCTACACACTCCCACAGCTCTAATTCCTTTCTTTAAATATACCTTCTGATCTCAGTGTCTATGAAACTTAGTTAGTCACACTATGTTTGTCTTCTAGATATAGTACATATGTACATACATTAATTAATAATTAATATATAAATACTTTGTACCGGTTGCACCCGTCTAAATTCTTCGAATGAACAATAATAATTGGGGCATCTTCTTATCTATATACTCGTATATGTATAAAAATGGCGTTCAGCTGGTAGTATATATTTTTAAAAATTTGTCGATCATAAATATAGATTTATACATGTACGAGTATGTGTTTGAAAAAATATTGCAAAAGAAACTACCTTAACAAAAAGCATCCGTTTTTGCTATAAAAAAAAGTTGTCATTATCTCTATATACATACATACCTACATACATATTTGTTCATTCTTATTATCAAAAATTAAATAATGTATACACACATACATATGTACATATTTAGAAATAATGATTGTGATTATTAATAATAACAACCCATATTTTTATTACTCAGAATGAGATGAAATAAATGAAGCGGTTATCTGTTGAATGCGATAAGAAAATTATCAGTTAAATTTTCCGTCGCGAATGGCGATTAGATAAGACCATATGTACTCGTATGTATGTAAATATATCATGTGTATCTATGTATGTATGTATGTATGTATATGATGTACATGTGAATGATTTCAGAAATTTGGAGGTGATAAGTGTGTGAATTTATCAATAAATATGATACAGCATCGTAACGTAATGTTCAACGAGAATTATAAGATATTAATTAATATTTCATAGAACAAAGGAAAAAATTACTATTCTATAGGTATAATTTTAGATTTCAACATATTTGGCTGAACATATGTACATACATACATATGTAGGTACGTTACTTTCGGGTGAAGCCGCTAAACTTTGTATGTATTCATGTTAGGTAGATCTTTCGAATGAAAATAGAATACGAGAATCATTACTAAACCACACACTTTTTATTGTCCTGTAAAATTTGAAATATTGTAGTTGCATGTTTTTACGTTTTATATGACGATATGTCATACCTGTATATGATTTTGCAGTATAAATATCTAAATACAACATATAGATAGTATACTCATATACAATCATATACGAGTATTCATGCTCGTATATTTTGCTTGTTTTGACTGTGAAATAATTTTTTTATATGTGTTTTGTAGCCTTTTAAGCGATTAATACGTTCAATATCTGATTGCTACCTACACATTCATATGATGTCACACATTTTCTTAAAGTTTACAACCGGTTCGTATACGCATTTATTCACTTTTCAAACATGTTTAATAACAATTTTTCACGTGTTTGAGCCAAGTTTGCATAAAAACAAGTCAAACTTGGAGTAGGATAACCAGATACTTCTGCACATTATAACTTCATTTGGTTTTGATAGGTTGCGAAGATAGTGGTGCGGTAGTAATTTCGCTCGTATGCAGGGCTGCCACTTTGCTCTGATCAGACAAAACCAGTAGATTTTTTATTTTTAAATAAATTTGCTGGTTTCTGGAGTTTTTTTTAACTTTTTCGTAAAAACAAAATTTAAAACTCAATTTTATATGAGTTGTGGAATCCACACTGTGGATGTTAAATCGCTATTTTATAAAGAAAAATTACATCAATTGTATTAAAACATATATTTCTATAAAAATACCTGTTACAACTTTTGTGGGAAAAATCCTGTGTACACATGAATGTATGTCTTTCTTTTGATTAATTTTGTACTATCAAATGTCCGTTATAGGTACATACATACATATACATATGTATTTTCTTAACAATTTTGATTTATAAAAGCGTTATAAATAATAAACTCCAGCGAATTGGTAGGTAGGTTTTGGTAGATTTTGGTTAGTTTTCAGTATAATTTTATTTGAAAATGATATTTTCCTTGTGGCAACCCAGCTCGCAGGTATGGCTTCTTAAAAATTCATCGTGTAACTGGTTTTTTAATTATGTACATACATATACATACATACCTACATAGTTTACTTTTTCATTATTAATATTATTCCTATAGCATGCCAAACGAATGATGTTGAAATATTAAACGTTTATCCATTAAGGTCATTGCAATTTGGTTGTTCCACGAATATGTACATACATATGTATGCGTAACGTAACTATCTATGTATGTGTGTATATTTTCATGAATGTTTTTGTCACGATTTTAATTCCATTTTTTTATTATTTTGTTTTCATAAAAAAAAAAAAAATTTAAACCTGTTGATTTAATAGTTAGTACATTAGGGGTATAAAATTATTTTTTTATTATTCTGTTACGTAGTCATTCCCAAAGTTATATAAAATTTATAAAAGTCTTTAACGGAATTTAGTTATTAAAATTCAACTTTAATGGTAATTAGTACTTAAAAAATAGCAAATATTTGATACTCGGTGCCCACTACTCAATACTTTGCCAGCAGTTGTTTGAAATGAACTGCTACCTTTGAACGCATGGCTTGTGGCTTAAAAAAAAACTCAGAGTACATTTTCAGATCACTGGTACCTAAATTTTAATTTTGATCTGATTTGCTAGGCTCATATGTATGTACATACATATGTAGTTAATATTCATTTGTCAATTCAGCAGAACTTGCATGGATATTTCTTCTTCATTGAAAAACACTTCTTTAGATACCAAACCGGTGTGTTTACTCGTTTATTGTAATGCTTTCAGGCAAGAACATTGTCCCGCTTTCATGCATAATTCTCGTTTTTGTGATTACTGGAATATTTGCTACAATAATGTTTTAAATATGTAGATGTAGTTTTGTCCTCCAAAAAAACCCACTGTCATCTACATACATATATTTTATTTATTGTTTATACATGTTTTTATTTGAAACGTATGTACATATGTATGTGTGTATATATCCCTGCATATGTGCACATGTATGTATGGATGTATGTATGAATATAAAAAATATATTGCACATATGTATGTATGTTGTATGTACATATGTACCTAATATACATATGTACATATATAAATATTACGTGCAACACACTTGTAACAACTACACGTCGAGTTACTCATGTCCGTGCTCCAAACAAAATTTTGATTGTATGCAGCATGCTCACTTGAAATCATGTGTATGAGTATCTATGCATTAATGCAACAACACACATTCATTCTTACAAAAGTATCTACGTACACACAAACATAGATACAACAAGTTTGGACATTTTTTAACAGCAGAAAACAAGTTTGATGACGATGGATGGATGAACGGGTGAGCGTGTAAATTAGTGTAAAATAGCAATGGCAATAACAGCTTCAGTAATTTTGACTATAAAGCTCGTTTTTGTAGGGGTAGTCAGTCAGTAAATTGTTAAAAATATTTTCTTTGTTTTTGTTTTACTTCAAACGCTAGCAAACTTTCGACCAAGTGCGCATGACATTTTTCACGGCTTACTAAACAGGTTTGGGGCTATTTTGTTGGCATGTATGTATGCATAACAGTAGCAAACACTAATACCTTAAAACTACAATAAGCATAAGATAAGATACATATGCATACATACAAAAAATTAAATTATACATTAAAAAATAACCCAATAAACATTCATGTTTATACACCAAATAACAAATTATTGGAATAAAACCATATGTAAGAAGGTATGTAAACGTATTAGGAGTCTAAAGATTATTGGAGGAGTTCCTCAAGGATCGATACCTGGCCCACTATTGCGGTACGTCATGTAGAATGGATTATTGGTTATAAATCTACCTGAGAAGGTAAAAATAATTGGATTCGCAGATGATATAGTGTTAGTATATGAAGCAAACCAGTTACTATTTTCGGAAACCATTATTAAGATTATGGCTGAGTTCAATGGGTCTAGAAGCGGTTCTTATTAGCAGCCGGAAAGCTAAGGAAACCATTGGGTTTAATTATGGCACGTGTATCATAGAATCCAAGGAATGTCTAAAATACGTTGGAGTCATGATTGGAGCATGACTTTTCATGAGCACTGGCACAGCGCTATGGATTTCAAGACGGTACTGTGACCTAAACTTCTATATTACATAGTTTTTGAGTGGTCATGGCCTTTTTTAGGTCTTATCTATTTAAACCGTTTCGGACATGAAAGAAGAATTAGTTAAGTCGTGGGTCAGGCTGTTAGTAAATGTTGGTTGCCTGTGCTTGCAGTGCGTATGCAAGAATTTGTATAAATTGGTCACAAAACTATTGAAATTGGATACAGTTGGTGTAGCAAGCGCACTATTCACCGAATATATCACTATTGTTTTCTTAGTTATGAAAAAACCAAGTATGTATGTACTTAATATTTATTTGTCGGGATAATAACCGTTACAAAAATGTATATGTGCAAGCCCTTGATATACATATACGTAGACGAAAAATTCACTCATCTACACACCATTTAATAATATAAAGCTTTTTCTCTATGCATCTCTGGCCTCTTACTAACATCTCACGTATTCGTACATATGTATGTATGTGTAACTAAATATTATATTATTCTTTGCTCCCAGATACTGCACCTTCAATTTAGAGAGTTGTAAGAGTTATCTGTATTATTTGTTTTGTAAATACCACAGCCCTGGGACCGTGTGCGCACGCTTCACCACTGTTTAAATTTCATAATTTTGCTTTACTTTTTGAATTTGTTATTTTTCCTCACAAGGAATGAAAAAAGAATTATTATTAATAATACTCATTATCACACTAGAACTTTAACAGAAGTAGTAGTTCGTTTCCAGACATTTACCTCAATATAACATGTGATAAGATAAACACATATTAATTAATTAAAAAAGAACTTATTGAATTGAAATGAATAGTAATTTTGAAATGCTAATTAGCGTATGAATATCTTTGTTAAATTTAAATTATAAACAGGGGCCAACAACGAACAGTCAGAATAGCACTCACTACCAACAATTACAACATATATATGTATGTATATAATAATAAAGGTTCTACAGTTGAAGTTAGGCTACTTACCACCAGGTTTAAATGTGGACGTATCGAAAGAGGGTGCCCTAACCGGCTGATGTTTGTCACGTAATCCTGAAGGACGTTCGGAAATAAACGAAACTGCTGCTGGTAACGATTCGCCACGAGTAAGAGGTGGCCGCGAAGAAGGATCGTCAATGGCAGATCTCTTAATGCCTGACGGTCCGGTCCCATCGTGATGGGCATGATCATCCTCCTCTGAAGGCGGCCGCTTGAGATTAACAGATAATGCTGGTAGCGCTTGTCCGCCCACTTGGCCTTGATTAATGTTGGAATTAGCAGCGGCAGCAGCAGCTGCAACAGCTCTATTTGACATAGACATGTGATGAGGAGTCATGTGTGAAATGCGTACTGGCCTAACACTGGCATCGTGTGCCTCCATTTTGACAGGGAAATCCATAAGAGTGGCCTGAGGCGGCCCTATACGTTGAGATGGATAACTGTGATGATGCTGTTGCTGCTGCTGTTGACCCACAACACCCACACTCATGGGACCACTACTTCGATGCTGAGATTGAACCTGTTGCTGAACGGAGGTCTGTTGAATCTCGCCATTTTCATGGCTTCGTTTGGCGGCCTGATGTAATCGTTTCATTTGCCTTGCAGCATCCAGCACCAATTCAATTCTGTCAGCACCCTCATAATTCACACATCCTCTACAGACGGCCTCTGAAAAATCATTGATCATGGCCCACGGCATGCGAGGCAGATCGCACAAATAGCAATGTTGTCTTTTAGTTTGCAACGACATGATTTGTGTGAGTTTCCAAAAACCAGACACTCGATAGAGTTACAGAAAAAAGTGGTTGGTTTGGCTGATTGATAGATTAGAGTTTTTTATAGACGACTTGTATTTTTCCTGGTGTGCAGGTTGCTTGTCGTTCTATTTTTTTAAACTATTTATTGTTTCCTTTTTACTTCTGCACTAGGGTTGAATTGAGTTTATTAGCGCAGTTCTTGGTATAAACGACCTGTGTTCTCCTTTAAAAACTAGGTAGGTTGAACACACAACTTTACACATACATACATATAAAACAAGAAGCTTTCATACGAGTATCAAAAAAATTATTCTGGCTTTATTTATTTTTTTTTGGTAACTGATATTTTAAGTATAATAACACTCACTGTACGTACTGTTTTGTGAATTTGTGGTGTTTTATTGTAACAAATAGGTTAATATTTATTTTTTATAATTTTTATCTTGGTAAAACTATAAAATTTTTCTTTTCTATATTTTGTTGTGTTTTTATAAATTTCTTAATTTCTTACATTCTGATAACATAAAAAAATAATTTTCTGCACATCCACACTGGCGTAAAGTTAAAGAATAACTAACACAATCCATGAGGCCGTTGTCCGTTATAAGACCCTCGTTCTCGTTGTTGTGGTACGTTCTCAATTGTCCTTTTTTATTGATTTTTATGTATTTGGCAAGGAAATCAAATAGGAAGGAACAAAATGTGTACCCAACTAGGTATATACAATTTTACACTAAGTTTAGAAACAACAACACCAAAACTAAAAGCACATTATTTGCAATACACTTTTAATTTTTAATAAGTATGTATGCATGTGTCTTCTTGCCATGTATTATCTTTATTTTTATATCCTTCATTTATTTATTATGTATTTGGTTTTTATATATTCATACATACATATGTACGTATTTATATTATTTTTTTTAAATGCATTAATTAAATTTTTAACTGGTTAATGTTGCACTAAGATTAATATTCTATTATGTGTTTTTTTTCTTTTGATATACATACACACCATTAAAATTTATATATAGTTTTTATTTAAATTTAGTACTCTCTTTTTGATTACTCTTGAAATCGTGCAAAAGTTCAATTTGAATCCGACCGACGCATTACCTATGTATCTCACAGTCTGCAACCGAATAAAACGAAATACAGCAAACTTAGTGAATCACTCAATCGAATCATCATTTAACTATCGTGTGTGTATACTATTCTTTCTCTTCACTCCCCACCTGGCTTTTCAACAACAATTATTATCAAAATATGTACAGTAAAATACATTTATAACGTTCGGGGTGGAATCAATAGTTCATTATGGATGTTTGTACCCAAATGACTAAAACCTTGTTGCATTGGAATTGATAAAAATATTAGAGTTCGTTATAACAGTGTTTAACTTTAATACGTCGCCTGCCTCTCTTGTGGTTATAGCGAATACTGAAGCTTGTATTCGTAATAGAAAAGAAAAAAAAAACAATAATAAAGCAAGTATCTGTGTGTGCCTAATTATATGTAGGTATGAGTGTGATTTGAGCTACACGGACACTGTACTTATCGTCATGTATACGACAACGAGCCTCACTGTGTGGAATGCGCATGACAAAGTACAGTTTTTTTAAAACGGTGGTGCAAAAACATAAATAATTTTGTAAAAATTTTAATTAATAACTTATCGTATGTATGTACCTATTTTATTTTTCAGAAATAGGTACGAATTTTGTCTGAGAAAACCGGTTTAAATGTGCACATTACTTTATGAATCGTTTATGAATTACACCCTAGGTATATATATATATAAAACAGAGCTTATTAGTGAATGCAACATGCTACCCTTTGAATTAAAATTATTTTCCTATATTGCTTATAAACCGATTAGCAGATAGACGAATAGACGGACATCATTTCTACCATATCTAAAAAAAACACTAACCGCACAGCACAAAAGTGTGTAAATACATGTGGCATACGCTTTAGGTAATTTTTCCATTTTTTTAATATTATAAAAGTAGCGATTGTGTCATTTAGAAGTGCTTTAGAAAATTAATTACGAAAAAATTTTTCCGATTAAAACCACTTTTGTTTTCCTGAACGGAATGGGAGTTTTCTGTATTTTAAAGGGCATATGTGCAATATGTTTTTATTATTAAGTTTTTAAAAAAAGTATATATAGGTACATGTACATACATATATATTATATAATTTCTAACCCTTTATTTTACAAATATTTAAAACTCTTTAAAAAAGTTTTTACAGGAAAACAAAATTTTCGTAATTGATTTGTGAATCATTGCCATATCTAAGCGATTTTTGTTGCCATGTTATACACTGAAAATTCTGATGTTGCCAATTTGGTTACATAAAAGTCGCTTTAGCAAAATTTTTCGTATTGATGAAAATAGAACGGAATGATAAATATGTAATTGACTGTTTTCTGAACGGAATCTGTGACACGGCTGATAATATGTATTTTAACTCGATTTGTCCCACTGTACGGTGGAAGAATTGTCTGATAATTTATTGTTTGTGACGTCACAATACACTATATTTTAACGAGGAAATTTTTAGATTTGGAATTGTTTGCTAAAATCTATTACAGGTATCGGTTATACATCTACAATGTATGTAGATTCTACATATGTATGCGAGTGTTTGCTGTTGGGAGCAAATATGCATGTATACTAGATACACACCTACATATATTCATAGTATAGATACATTCACTTGTACATACACATGTATGTATATATGTACATAGTTACAAATGCTTGGACCCAGCAAACATATTTTGTTTACTTACACACATAAATATATGCATATAGTTTCTTTTCTGATTGGAATCGGCTACAAATGCTTACTGGGTAGTTGCTTATTCAATCGTCCAGTAAGACAAAGAAAGTACAAGGGTTTTTGTTATTCTGAAGACTGATTGTTGGTTGTGCTAAATATTAAATTCATATACAGAACCTTGTTGAAAAGTTGTTTTCTACATTATCATGACCATGTACGAATGATCCAATGATCCAATACGAATCAACCTCTCTATCCCCTACCTAACATAAATATAAACATAAATACATACATGCATACATATCTGCATATATATTTCATGCCATAGCAGTGATGGAAAATCTCACTCCAAACACAAAAAAAATTTAGTTGTAATAGCGAATTTATTTACTTAAGTATTAATCTAATTTACATATGTCCTATCTATTTATGAAGAAAAAACTGTAGTTCTTAAATGTTCCAACATTCCCAGTAACTCTCATTTATTCTTTTAGGCAGCCAATTTGCCTGACTAAGCAATAGCGTTTTTGAGCCAATGCGTATCTCATGCCATAATTATAATTGATTCACAATTATAATTGATTCCATTAGTATCAAAGTAATACAAATATTTCTTATTAAATTGCGAAAGATTCTAAAAATATAGTTTTCCATCCGTGCAGCGTAATATAAAGTCAGATATTTCCATTTTTTTAATTATTTCACCAAATTGATTTAAAAACTCGATCAGTCGCCAAATTACGTTTTTGTATATCTTCTTTATGTACACGTTACGTACACACAACATTGTATATTTACATATATAAAATTTTTCGATCCTGCAGATGCGTTTTAAAGGGGTATACCTTGGGAAATATGTATGTATCAGTATTTTTTCTGAACTGCAAAAAATGCCAGCTGGCAACACTGGACATACGTCATGTAAATACTAACACAAGCGGACGGAAGTGAAAATATGTATGCATGCAAGGGGATAAAAATAAGTCTATGTATGTATGTGAGAGCGTAAAATAACAAGTTGGTTACGAAGAGTACCACTAATAAAAGAAATATATACTAGATACAAATGAACTGTTTGGGTGCATGTATGTGTTTGTATGAATATGGGAATGGACCCAGCTAGCATTTGGAAGATTATTTGACGAGCGCGATCATTTCGCGACTCTTTTTTTAATCGTCTAGACGATTGTTGTAGTAAAAAAATATATTTTACTCTTCCAAATGATGCTTTTGCGAGTCATTCTGACGATTGTTGGACGAATTAATCGTCTTTTACGCGTTTTGGCGACCAACGATCGTGTTTGACTCTTCCACATGATGCTTTTGCGAGTCATTTTGATGATTGTTGAACGAGTGTTTCTTAAGTTATTCCACAATCGTCGTTTAAGTATTCTGACGACCATTGAACGATTGTTATTTCACCGTAATCGTTTATTAGTCTTGTAAATGATGTTTTTGCGACTTCTTTTGTTATGTATCTCACTTCAAAATCGCAGTTTACGCATTCGGGCGATAGTTAGGCGAATTTAACCGTTATGTTTACAAAAGTTTGGCAAGAAAAAGTTATTTATTTTTTTCAACCCAGTTTTTGATGAAAGCAGACGTGCGGAGTGTTAATAAAGTGTTCTTTAAATTAGTGTTTTTTTTTCAATTGAAGTGTTTTTAAACGAGAGCGATTTTTAAATTAAAATACAAAATATAAATAATTAAAATATAATTTTTGAAATGCTGTCGAGCCAAACAATTTTTGCCTAGTAAACGACAGCATTATAAAAATAACGAAAATAAATTTAATAAATAATTCACCACAATTTGAAGGAACCACTGTAACTAATTTAAAGCCGCTTTTTGAAAACCCGGTCTCATCTAAACATTTATTTATTTTTTCGACTGATAAAATTGAAGAAGGAAACAAAATTTCCTTTGAAATAAATAAAATAAAAAAGAAAATTGTTTGCTTGAACCATAAAATAAAAAAACAAATAGTATTACTTCCCGAAATACATCATGCAGAACGACTACTCCATGACTTGTGGTAAGATTTCAACATAATTTGATTTAAGTGGGGTTTCCAAAAACCGGTGGAATTAAGCAAAAAATTTATGTGAAAAGTACTTAGTTTTTTTTATTGATTTTCATATAAATTTTCTACTCAAATCAATCGTATGTATTTTGGAAACCACACTTTAATATATTAAACTAATATCAATTTTTTTTTAGATTCAAATGTCGTCACTCAATTAGTAGAGTACCTATATTCCATTAAATAATATACAACAAATATACAACACAAAAACTACACAACAAATGCAGCACCAACTGGCAGATAACGCAACTGGTATGATGACATTATCTACGAAGTCATCAGCTTATTTACAATATATAATTTTAACTTTCATTATTTCTTTCAGATCGTACAAATAAGATGTTGGCAGAAATTTTAGGGGAATTGCGTGCGCAAAAGCAGCAAATCGGCAGGCTAACAGAGAAAGTGGTTACCCTAAGAAATGAGGTGCGCCAGCTAAAATTCAATTTTTGTGATGAAATGAAAACCAATTTAGTGCCTCCTTTACCTCTTACATCTATAAAACAGTTACAAGAATTACATGAACAAGTACAGCAGAACGAGGATATTGTTGTCCAATTGGTATGTCTATCTATTTATACATACACATGTATCTATCTATTTTTATAACTATATCTATATACATACATATCTACCTACATATCTTTCTATCAATATTTATTTATCTATATCTTTCTTTACAGAAATATATTATTAGTAAAGTTGGTGGTGACTGCTCCAATTCATTTATGAGGAATGCTATAAAAAAATGCTGAGCGATGATGTGTGTGCAAAGTTGAGCTGGCGTGGAACAAGCAATAAGCCCAGCATTCAACAGTTTAACATAAAGGAAATTATAAATAATAATTATTATAATATAATAATAATATAAATAATTTAATATTTTTATACATAATACATATATATTTATGTACATATTTTTTATTTAAACATGAATTCTTTTATTTAATATGTATTAAAAAATATAAAACAAAAAAATTCTTTTTATTTAAAAAGAGTCTTACACGATTCTTTTCCGCGCATCTTAGAAGACGCATTGCGGCGATTTAGTCAAGGCTCGTTTGAAGTATGAATATAAGAATCTTACGCGATCCTTTTCCGCGCATCGTAGAAGACTCATTGCGGCGATTTATTCAAGGCTCGTTTGAAGTAAGAATCAAGGAGTCTTATACGATTCTATTAGGCGCATCGTAGACGACTCATATGGAAGAGTCGCCGTCTTGACACAGTTTCTCACGTTAAACTGAACTTGCACGATCGGAATTCGACATCGCGGACGATTAATTTAATCGCCCGCTCCAATCGCGGAAGATTATTTTACGATCGAAAATGCTAGCTGGGGATGAGTGTGTTTAAAGCAGGGCTGCCATATAATCCGATCAGACTAAAACTTGTAGATTTAATAACATATTTTTATAAGAGTTAATAATATGATTATTTTGTCGCGGTTTTAAAAGCTTTTGGTAGAAACGAAGCTTGTAAAATGAATAAAACATATGAAAATCATATTTATACAAAATATTTTTTAAGTGCCTGTAAAAATGCATTTTATATTTATAACATGGTAGCATCTGAAAAATATGTATGCTAGATTCTACTAAATACTCAATGACGTTACTTCAGAAATAAATTAAGCTTGTCTTTAACATAAAGACGTAAGTTTACTTTAAAATTTTGGGTTGTTTTTTTCAGTAACGTTTTTTTGTATTTTAGGTGAGGAAATTATAACAATTATAGTTAGGCACCCACCTATTCGAGCCAATTTGGTAGAATTTGAAATTAATTTTAGTAGAAAAATTTGCTTGCTGTGGTACCCCGGTTTTAAGTACAGAAATATGTATGTACCCTACACACTAAAAATGCTGTAATATTGTACGTGGTGTGTAAAGAGAGAAAACGATATAAATAAAGAAAAATATCTTAAAGTAAACAAAAAATCTAAACTTGTATACATAATTACAATACAGTAACGTACTCGGCACTGCTGCTGGTGTGTATGTATGTGAGAAAACAACAAAACAAAACAAACGAGTAACAAAAATTAAGAAGTCATGATAAGTAAGAAATAAAGTTAAAAATAAAAACCAGCCACGGCAATGACAACAACAACAATTTCAATCTAAACTGGAATGTGGTTTTGTGCCAATGTGTCCAATGCAAAATTCCTATTTGTATGATGTGGTTTTTCTTGTTGTTACTGTTTGTTGTTGAGAATGAAATACACATCTTTACAATCCATAGATACACCCATACATAAGTACATACATATATTTATATGCATGCACACACAGATCCAAATGTTTATTTACTTGCATTATTGTGCATGCGGTTGGGAGACGTTTGAGGCAAGAAGACAATTACAACGGCAACGATGAATTTAGTGTTTTGAATTACGGCCAAGTAATTTTTCACTATTTATCTACATATGCATACATATATACATACATATGTATATACATGCATTTATATACTACGCATGTATGTATATACGAGCTTATTTCTTTACATTCATACAAATACACAATATGCGTTGCCAATTTATAGCGCTTTTTCCTTTTCAGAGCATTTTTTAAATAAACTGGCGCTTTTTGCAGATGCATGTGTGAAGTTTTAATGGGTTTAAATTTTTTACTTGTAGTTATAGGTACCTACCTACCCACCTATAATTTAGGACAATTTTAGGTTATTTCGTTATAAATAGTTCACAACACTGGAGCTACACACCCAAATAACACAGATATACACATATGTATGTATATGTACACTTGTAGGTAGGATTTATGTATGTAGGTATAACATACGTATGCATGTATGTATTTATGTATACATATTTATATTGTACCCATAGATACATATATTATCTACATATGGTCGAGGTATTTTGGTAAAAATGCTACGTGCGGCAATAATATTTTTAAAACAAGTAAATAATATGTATAGACGTGCGTATTATGTCAATATGTATGTGTACGTACATACTTTTGTAGATACGTTTCAAAAAATTGTGGATCGGGTTGTATGCTAAAAGTTTGTTGAGAACGAATAATTGGATATGCAATCTGCTGAATAAAATATTAACTAGGTGCATACATATTAATTTTAAAGTCTCTTGCTATTTCCAAACTTAGTAACCCGTTGGGAAAAATATTCAAAACGACTATTGACGCTATTTTCAAATTTTCGGTATCCTATTTCACGACAAGTACATAGGTATACATACATAATATCTATCAATTATTAATATTTTTGCAGCGTACATTTATCGGTCGAACATTGCCGCCTAAAATAATTAGTATAATTTCAATTAGCATTCTATTAGTGTAAGCGCTCAGTAACATCATTGGTATTCAAGTGACGATGTGTGTTTGAGTTGATGCTCTGATGTTGCATGATTGCCATATAAATTAATGTTCAATGGTTACAGGAGGGTTATTTTTTTTTTGGTGCGTATATGTATATACATACGAGTATATGTATGCATTTGTGTGGACGTGCGTGTGTTTTTGTGTAAATACGTATGTGAGTCATTCCATGTCAAACCGTACGATTTTTGCTAAAAATTGACTTTGATGTCTCCGATCGATGTCTTTCAAAATTTGAGAACGAAGTCTTCATTAAAAAATATTTTACACGTGTTTCGGGAAAAAAATTAAAAATTTTTTTTTAAAAAGTTATTTGCATTTGAAAATCGTCAAAATCGTGAAAAATCTTCCGACATGACAACATTTAAACTAATGTTTTTATAAAACTAGTGAATGGATTTTGAAGTTCAATACCTTATTTTAAAGGTATTTGAACCTTCTTTTTAAAACAAATATTATTTTTTATAAATTATTTTTTTTTTTATTATTAAAATTTGGTTTTTTTACTTAATTTCTGTTTTTCACAATCTTCGAACAAGTCGAAAAATCTGAAAAAAATATTTTCTTAAAGGTTAATATATTCTTAACATTCCCTCAAAATTTCAGAGTGGAGGTCGAATGGATACTATTTTTTTACGATTTTTTTCCATTGGAGCACCACAAAAAAATTACATTTTGTATATAAAAATTTTATTTTCAAGCATGTTAACGAAAATGTCAATGTCAAATGTCAGATTGTGGAAAACAGAAATTAAATAAAAAACCAAATTTTAAAAATAAAAAAAAAATTAATTTATAAAAAATAATATTTTTTTTAAAAAGAAGGTTCAAATACCTTTAAAATAAGGTATTGAACTTCAAAATCCATTCACTAGTTTTATAAAAACATTAGTTTAAATGTTGTCATGTCGGAAGATTTTTCACGATTTTGACGATTTTCAAATGCAAATAACTTTTTAAAAAAAAATTTTAATTTTTTTCCCGAAACACGTGTAAAATATTTTTTTATGTTTGATACGTCTGGCAAATTTAAAGAAAATCGGAAGAGGTGGTGTAAAAAAGGTGTTCGGTCTGACATGGAATGACTCATGTACATACTTATATGTATGTACATATATCTCATCTTTAAATTGGCGGTTGTTACGATTGTTATTATTTTCTTATAATAAATTGAAGATAATCAATAATTGCAAATAAAATGAGCCTTAGGAGAGAAATAAAAAATTATACGTATGTATATGTGAATATATATGTACCTACATCCACACATATATGTATATATGTACATATAATTGAAGAATTAATGAATAAATCATAATTTTTCTAAATTCAAAACCATGAATGATTAAGTTGATGCAATTGTAATATTTGGTGTAATTCAAATCTTAAAAGTACGTAGGTACATAGGTATAAATAAATTTTTCCAGCTAAGATTTACTGCATAATATGTATGTACATATGTAGGTATATTTTGTCGCTGGCTTTGTATACCTTCCCCCCTCCGTAGAATTTATTATCAAATTTTCAGTACAAATTATTATTTCCGCAAGAAATCCATAACCACATAGGTATATCCCTAAGATCGAACCGTAATAAATGAACAGCCATATCAATAAACATATTTATCTAGCAATTCAGAGTTCGACTCTGCATTAGGTTATGTAATAAATTTTAAAATATTTTTCCCATTCTGAAATAGGCGGATGGAATAAAAGGATAGTCGGATAATTACCTACTTAAATATATTTCCAAATAAAAAAATTCAAATCACTTTTTAAATAACAAATTAATAAACGTTAATATTTTATGTTATGCACAAAGCCAACTAAAAACTAAAGTCTCGAAGATTTTAGGTATTAAAATTTTAGCTTACAACTAACTGCATAGCAGAGTATATAAAAACTCTTATAACAAAGTTAATCTCCCAATAATTTTTATATGTTGTTAATTCGCAAGCTTGGTTGTCAGTTATATTTGAATAATCTCAACTTTTAGCCACGTCAAACACACAATTGCTGTATATTTAGATAGGTACCTATAGACAAAAATAAAAAAACGATAAAATGTGGTAGACCTTGAATACGTAACGGCCTCTAACACATCTACTGATCTTACTACTGTATGCCCCTCATGGAATTTTAAATAAAATCAAAATAAAACCAGCAATAACTGCAGCATGGAATATTAAACTGTTTTGAATGAATTATTATTATCAGGGTTTGCAACTAAAAATGTAAAACTATTTATTATTTAAAACATGCATGTTTTCATGGGAAAATCTACACAAAATTTCAAAATTACCTTTTCAAAAACGTTCCCGATTCCAGATAATTTGTAATAAATAACAACAATTTGTTGCATTAAAATTTGTGTCGGTCTAATGTGCATACAAAAGAGTTCTCATTCGGGATTTCTGTCGGTGTCGATCATTTTTCTCATCTAACTTATTTATATGCAACTGCATTTAGAAGCACAAACATTAATCTGTGTACATGTGTATTCGTGTCTACGGCAACCTAACCTGTTTTACAATTTCTTTGTCCGTGCGTTTGGATGTAAAATACCAGTTTTCTACAAATAGCAAATAATGTGTGACGTCAAAAATTGTGGATATTAATGTCATAATAAATACACTTGACTTGATTATTTATTTTAAGTACCTATTCGTTTTTTATGCATACCTACATACATACATATGTATGTACATATGTTTTTGGGATGTTTCAACTTTATCTGTTTCTGCATATGTATGCATGTGATTGATATGCAGATCCATACCCACATACATGCATTTGTATGTACATATGTACATATTCATATGTATTTATGTATCGTTTATTTGCCATAAAAACGCCCCAAGTCAAAAAGTAATTCTGTATTATGTTTTTGACATACGTAGTGCGTTTTTATGACTAACTAGCCTATCCCGGTGTGCTTCGCTACCCCCGCTCGTTATAAAATAAAATTAAAAGTATTTATATATCCTATTGTGAAAATTTAATGACGATCGGTCCAGTAGTTAAGACTATATTACGATTTTTAATTTTCCTAAAAAGGGGCGTGGTCCCATCCACTTTTCTCCTGGTACGTATTCCAAATTATGCCAATGCCATAGGTATGTACCAAATATCATCGACGTAGGTCAAAAACTGCCCAAAATATGGCGATTTAAATTTTTGGGTTATATGGGCGGTGCCACGCCTCTTTGTCCAATTAAAACTTCATATAGCTTATTATTCCTTCCAGAGTCACAGTGAAAAAAAATTTCAGGAAGATCGGTCCAAGGGTTTGGCCTCCTATAAGGAACAAACAAACAAACACACAAACAAACAAATAAACAAACACAAATTCGGTTTTATATATTAAGATACAGAATAACCGTTACAGGCCATCCCTGGATCTTCCCGAAAAGTGTAAACCTTATACATATGTATGTATGTATGTATACCATTTTCTGAATTCTGCGCTGTGTTTGAAATTCAAGTTCGTTATTACAATTCATATGTATGTACGTATGTACATTATACATACCTAAATGTGTGAAATGAACAAAAAAACCGTTAAACTAATCGGGTTGTATGTATGAATGTATGTAATTAGGTACATACTACCACCTACAAAACGGTTATTGCAATATCTGGGGCTGAAAAACAAACTTTAGACCAGAAAATAGGTACCTAGGTACATACTTCTTTTCATATTTTCCACATACATACATACATATGTATGTACATACCTATGTAAGTTTATAAATACACATGTATATACATACATAAGTGCATATCTACGTACGAGCTATTATAAAAAAAAATAAAACTAAATCCATATACATACATACATACCTAAATAGGTATATTACCTACATACATACACACATATGTAGTACCTACATAAGCAAAATTTGCGCCAAAACATTGAAATAATATCCAACAGCCACAAATACGTACATATGTATGTATATATGTATGTACATATGTATGTACTATCTATGTGTTTATAATCGTAGTAATAATGACTCTGGAGGTAGGTACAATACATATTGAAGAAAATATATATGTATGTACATAAATATGTACATACATACTTATGACTGTTTGTATGCATGTGCATAAACAAGAATAAATTTGTATGTGTATGCCTAAGACAAACTTTGTGCGCAGAACAACAAATTTGAGTGCATGCAACTGCGGACATGAAAACTAACACTGGTGGTACAAGTTCAACCACCTCAATTGAAGAAGAAAAAAAATAAATACCACTAGTTATAGTATGTATACCAACGATTTTCTATTTGGAACACATTCTCTTTTACTCTTTTACACTTTTCGTGTCAAGTCAGTTGGTAGCAGGCAAATTGCATGAACGAGCGTCTACGTCCAGACTAGGGCTGCCATACTAGGTAGAATAAGCCGATTTGAGTCAAGCAAGAGGGGATAGAAAACTATCACTTTTAAAACGATCTAAATAATAAATATCTATGTATATATGTACATGCATATGTAAGTATATATGCACATACATATGTACATATGTATGTATATAATAAAAGACGTGATAGGTATATGTACCTATATGTATTTACATCGATATTATTTCCGTAGTTGCTATTGGATACCAACGCATGGCCCCCTTTAAAAAGAAATTCAAGGCCACTGGAAATTTATAGGTCTTGGACACACTCTGGAATGGTACCTAAGTATATACATACATATGTACAATAATTTCATAAACAACCATCTTTTGGTAACTCTAGTGCAGCAGCTACTAACTATTTTTGTAAATATATTGCTGAACTCCTGTTTTATTGCAAGGTGAAAAAAATCACAACAATTTTAACATACATATGTATGTACATACATATGTGTATGTATGTTCTCTAACATAAAATTTAAAACAATAACATGGAAATTTACTGCGTACTTATGAATATAATACATATGTACATACATACATATGTACATACATATATAAATATATACATCCATAAATACTCAAATTCATATACATATGTATGTACATACATATATCTACATATTAATGAATTTACATACTTACATACATATGTACATAGTACCTACATACATATGTACACACCTACATAGATTTGAATATACACATATATTCCCATTGATACATCCGTATATCTATACATACATACATACACACATACATACATATATAAACTCAAATTTTTGTAGATAAATGCATATACATAAGTACATACATGTATACATACATATGTACATACACTAAATATGTGCATACATATATAGATATACATACATACATATGTATGTATGTATGTATGTATGTATATCAATTTTATATTTATGCATGTGTGTATGTATGTATTTTACTAGGCAGAGATTTTTTTAATGTTTTCGGAAATGCGCATGTCTCTTTCTTGTAAACATCCAATTTACATAAGTATGTGTATGTATGTAGATATGCATATACTAGATACATATGCATACATATAGATGTACATATGTATGTACATACATATATATACTTATCTATTAGCATGTGCTGTATGAGCATTATGTTTGGCTGGGTTAAATATTGATCTGTTGCAATAGTTGGCCGTGGTCTGGAATATGATGTGTTGTACAATTGTATGTACATTCGTATGTACATATGTACATAAATACATACTTACATACGAACAATTTTAAAATTTGAATTGATACCCACCTATGTACATACTATTTGTACGATTAATAATAATGTACATACATATGTATGTATGTATGTAAATATCGTCATACAAAAAGAAAAAGTGCGGAATGCATAGATATCAAATTTTCTAATGTTTAAGGAGAGTTACTTAAGCAACTTATTAAATTCCAAACCATGTAAGTACATACATATATATGTACATATATATGCACATATCACGCTTTTGCTGCAATAGAGTCGTAACTCAAATAAATAAATTTTTTTATTTTAATATTTTTAATTGTCAAATAAGAAGAATGCGCAGCCAACGGGGAAGACGCCAAAGGCTGATTTTAATACACTTTTTGAGAATTTTTCTGTGTTTTTATAAAATATGAATTTTTGCCAATTTTGGCATTTTTCAGGCAAAAAAATATTTTTTAATTATCTGAATATTTTGTTATGTATGTATGTACATATATATGTATGTACTATGTAATTCCTTAGAATGTGTAAAAATTGCATCCAAATAAATATCTTATATAATAAACTTTTGAGGGAAAATTAATAGCGAAAATTAAAAACTTTAAAATCGTTTTTTGCATAACTATTTTTTTGCGTTATGACCCTGTTGCAGCAAATGTTCAATATGTATTAATCACGATTTGTAATAATATATTATTTCACCATGGTAGTCTGCGTGTTATCATGTTTTTTATTTGCCCTGCAAAACCGTTTAACATAAGTATTTTTAGGATTTTCAAATTTTTTGTGACGATATTTATTTGATAGATCATTCTGCTTAGGAACTATTCAACCGTTGTCCGAAGGTAATTTATGCTTAGATCCTTCATTATTCCTTTTGTTTTCGAAGTACATACATAATAAACTGCAAAAATTTGTTTTATTGCGTAAAATAGACTGCAAAACGCATCGACCTGATTTATCATATCAACTCATTGCATTAAGAAAATTTATTAAAACGGTTCAAAAAAATTTTAGTTTTTAAGAAGCATCAACAAACTATTGATCTTTTTCCTAACAAAGTTTTAACAAACCGGTTGTTTTCCGTTATTTTTAAAAATTATTATGTATTTTAGAATTTTCTAATTGAAACTCCAATTTAATAAAGTACATGTATACATACATATGTATATTTATATACATATATACATATTTGAGAAGACATCATTAATATAATTCGTATAAATCTTAATTCATAATTGCGAAAATTGATAAGGTCACTTAATTTAGCTATACAAATTTCAACTATATTTCGTCTAATAAACTCGTCGCCGAAATCTAGCGAAATATGCATATGTATGTGTATGTATACCATATCTTAAATTTTAAAGCTTTTGCATAGCTTCTACCGCAGGCTTTGGGGCGACCGAATCAAGAAATTTTGAAACGTTTGTTTCTTAAGTCTTTTGTTTTTGAAACGAAAAAACTAGACACTAAGTTCGTTTCTTAAGTCTTTTGTTTTTGAAACGAAAAAACTAGACACTAAGTTCGTTTCTTAAGTCTTTTGTTTTTGAAACGAAAAAACCTGACACTAAATTTGTTTCTTAAGTCTTTTGCTTTTATAAGTATTTAAATCGCCCAATGTATGTTAACCCCTAAAGTATGCTATTGATTTTGATTTCATTAACATACCAGAATAACAGTTATTAAACAAAACGTAATAATATATTTGCATAAGTTGATAAAAAATGCTATGCAATAGCTTTAGCGCGGCAGTCCCCGAGTGCCACATGTGTTTGTTTTAAATATTTTTTTGTAATTTTTTAGTTTGCCAGATTTTTTGCATCCATACATTCTGTACCTATGTAAGTATGTACATATACTTACATATATTTACTTATTTTTTAAATGTCTATTAAAAAATAAATACGTTAAACCTTATTACAGATATGAGGCTGTTAATAAAAAGTAAATAGTTGCCAACAAACAAATTCTTAAATTAAGATCTCAAAAATAGCAGACTTTAATTTGGTTCAATGATCTGTTTGGCCAAATGATAAAAGATCAGCCTGGCCCGGTTTGTCACGAGTAGCATGATAAGCTTCACGTTCCTTATCAGGAAATTTGGTAGGTAAATTTGGCGAGTGTAAATTTACTTTGGCCTCGAAACGCATACCAGCTACTTCCACTTCATAGTGTCCAGATAATACATAATCATTAGTCACGGTCAATTCGTTACCCTCAGCATCAAAATTACGCACAAAGCCTAGACACACTTGTTTTTTAAATGTAAATCCATATCCGGTTGTTGTGGTCATGCCACAATATTTGCCATCACGATAAATGGGCTCATTGCCCCAACACCAAATATCTACTTCGTGATCGTGATCATTGAGCAGTAACTGAACGTACATTCGTTTTACACCTTCATCGCGCTGTTTCTCTAAAGCTGCGCGACCTATAAAATCGATGGGTTTCTAAAGCAAAAATAAAAGCAATAGTAAGTACAGCATTTCTAAATATTAGTTGAAAATTCGCTTACATTGAATTTGACACGCCAACTGCGTCCGCATTCCAATGGCGTGGTAAAAGTATCCAAATCTTGACCCCAAAAAGCATAAAACTTTTCAATTCTCAATGTGCGCGTTGCATAATAGCCTGCATGTTGTATATTATATTTTATGCCAGCTTTATGGATTCGCGAATAGACATGTAAGGCATACTCGTTCGGTATATAAAGAACATAACCAAGTTCGCCGGTATGGGTTAAATTTAGTACACGTATACCATTTGCCAAACCCACGTCCAGCTCTTTGTATGTAAAGAAGGGAAAGTTCTTGGGAGAAAGATCAGTATCTGTAAGTTCTGATAGGAGGACACGAGTATATGGTCCAATAATACAAATGGCTGTATACATGGAAGTAACGTCGGCTACATTAACACCAGCTCTCAAATGTTTTGGCATATTCTTACGTATCCAGCTCATAGAACGTGTTTGCTGAATAGTCGGTGCAATCATCATGTAACTGCGAAGAAATCAACATGTAATGGAACATTTTCAATTAGCAATTGAAGGTTAAGCAAACATACTGACGTTCCGAAAGACGTGCTAAGGAGCAGTCATTTTCGTAGCCACCCAAAGAATTCTGCATACCAGTGTGAATAATGGTGCCTACGGGGACATCTACATCGTTGGAACACAAATACTGTAAAAGATCAACAACTTCGGTGCCCTTTGACCATAAATCGTATTTTGTAAAAGAACTGTAGTCAGCTAGTCCAATACCCTCACGGCAAGCTTTGTATTCAGAAGCTACATAATCAAACCATGGAGGTTTTCCAAAGGTGTTTGTCTGGGCTATGCGAAATTTAGGAAGGCCAAACTCATCTGGAATAAATTATTCAATTACATAGTCCGAGTTAGATCAATCGATGTGTTAAATAATCTTACCTTTAACATTTTTCGGATCAAAGTAATTAGGTCTTTCGTAACCCATTGTCTGACCGAAAACTGCACCAGCATCTTGTAGAGCCGGGTAAATGGGAGACATGCGTAAATTGCGACCAGTCTTGTACTCTTCGAAGGGATAAGACACTTGATAAAGTTTGCCAGGAACTTCTTTGCAGCGATCAGTTAAAAATTTGCTATTGTTATGTAATCCCAAAAATCTGTGAATATCCAAAATGTGAATATCCACGAAACACGAATCTTTTACAATTAGTTCTGCCAAAGCTCTACCAATGCCACCGGCAGCAGATATACCAACAGTCTTCATGCCTGCCGAAACAAAATAGTTCTGTATCTCTGGAGCCTCGCCTAAAATCCATTTGCAGTCAGGGGAAAATGCTTGCAAAGTGTTGGTTAAACGATCCAAGGTGGCAGTTCTTACAACGGGCACCCTTTTTAGTAGTTCATCTAAAAGTTCATGGAAATGATCCCAATCAGCAGCAAGTACTCGCTCTTTCTGTGACAATGGTTTCTCACCATCGTCGTAAGTTACTTTGGCTTCACGCTCAAAACCACCTAAGCTCAGAGAATTTCAGCAAAAATTACATATGTACATAAAAAAAAAAAAAAATATTTTCAATTGACAAATATTTTTCAAACATTTTGATTGGTTCAAATTATTATAAACTAGATTTAACTCAATTTCTCCTGCAGAAGCCAACCAACGGTGTGGCGAAATATCGAAAAATTAAAATTACAAACATTTTTTATATACAAACGACCTAAAGCTTTAAAAATTATTATACAATTAAAATTAAAAAGTTGAAGAAATTTAGAAAACTATTACATACCTTCTATTCGTTTTTAAATACAAACTTACCAGCCATAATTGTTCCATCTTTCTCCCTAAAATATATACTTCCATCAAAGTCACGCACAAAAGGAGTATTAGGATTTATGCCAGAAATAGGCTTAGTGTGTAAGTAATGATGTTCCACTGCTTTTAGAGGTATTTTTACGCTCGGTTTGGAAAGGGTGCCAACATCACGCGCCCAAAATCCTGTACAATTGATGAAATATTCGCAAAGAATGTTGCCGGCAGTTGTTTCAACGTCAGTGATTTTTCCATGATTTGAAAATATTTGCTTCACCGCACAGTGCTCAACAACTCGCACACCCATGCGTTTGGCTTCCTCTATAAATGACTGGCACACCAACTGAGGGTCACAAACACCATCTTCTGGAATCCATAAGCCACCAATTAAATCCTTTATTTCTATGATAGGACACTTTTCTTTACACTGCTCCGGTGTTAATATTTCTGTTGGAACACCCCAGGCATCACCCTGAGATTTCATGCGATTGAATGTTATCATTCGATCAAAACTACGTGCCAAATTAAGGCTTCCCACCTGCTTCCAACCCGTTGGAAGGCCTTTTTGGTTGAACTCCTTTATTATTTCAATAGAATACTCGGCTAACTTTAATTCCGTGTAGCTGGGCTCAAAACGTCCAGCCAAACCACTAGCACTCCAGGGATTCTCGCCAGCTATTTTATCCTGCTCCACAAGTAAGGTGTCTCTACCCCAACCCATAAGAGCTAGGTGATAAGCAACGGAAGCACCCATTATACCACCACCGCAAATTACCGCACGAACTTGATTCGGTACAACGCCTTCGACCACTTTTGACGGTTTGTGTGGTACGAACTTTCGTTTGCGGAAGACATTTGCATCTTGTTCTGCATTTGATTGCAAGTATCTTACTTGTAATGTGGTTGTCGTCCAGTAACAATTTGTTTTATTGTAAATCTGGTTCTGCAAATTCCTTGACACTCTATGCCCATATTTGTACATTATATATTTGAATTCCAAAAATGTAAAAATTGTGTTTTATTTAAGTATACGCGGATATGCATGCATGTAGCTACATTTGTTGAACAATAATAAAAAATAATGCAATCAAAACAAAACGGACTGCATAAACTTATGAGAAATTATAGAAGATGGCAATTTGTAACAGCTGATTACTTTTTTGTGTAGGGTAGAGGGAGCTGGGAACCAGTTAGTGAAGTTACGTATAAATATATAATAAAGATGATGATAAAGCAGTGCCCGGTTTCAAATGCCTTTTACAACACTTGATAAGGCCGTGCTCACAGATGTTTTAACTTTTACTAGCGTCGGGCGCGTCGGCATAGGACAGGTTAATGTACAATTTCGTTATTTAATAGCTTTATTTTAAAGTATTATGATCAAGTTATCGAATTTTATTAAGCCGGGTAGTGTTTTAACTTATTGCAAGACGATTTC
Organism: Lypha dubia; assembly: GCA_947311025.1. Classification (NCBI taxonomy): domain Eukaryota; kingdom Metazoa; phylum Arthropoda; class Insecta; order Diptera; family Tachinidae; genus Lypha; species Lypha dubia. The sequence continues at coordinate 1,213,943 of OX371262.1, read as the reverse complement.
TAACGTATTAAATACTTCGTCTAACATAAATCATTCAAAATCATCACATACAGAACAATCGAAAAGTTCTTCGGAAAATGCAAATGAGACACAAAATGGTAGCAATTTTTACAAATCTAAAATTTCTTTACCGAAAATTTATAAAACGTTATATTTTTTCTTGTATTTCCAAAAAAGAAAATCCTTTAATTGACTTTAAAGGAGAATGGCCACCAAAAGAACTGACATGTTTTAAGAGTGATATGAAAGTGCTGACCAATTTCATAAGTGAATTGGAGGAAACTCAATTATTTGAAGAAATTGAACCCTATATGGCAAGATTGCGTTATGAGTTCGATCATTGGGATGATGTAAATATAAAGAAAACCTTTTGACCAATGAATATTTTATGGAATAATTTTACATACTCTTTAGGCCATACATGGTTTTCGTGAAACAGAACGCAAACATTGGTATCCTCACAATCGGGCAGTTTTGCATAGGGTTAGTCAAATGGGCTTCGAGGGCAAAATAATGCCCTATATACATATACTTGACTTGGCTCCGCAGGGAGTAATAAAACCTCATATAGACAGTGTTCGGGTAATTAACTGAACGGATGTAAAAGAAATAAAAAACTGCAATTTTATTTTTATATTTCAGTACTGTGGCCATACAATAGCTGGCTTAAGTTTGTTATCGGATGCTGTTATGCGATTGGTGTATGCAAAACCCACCATTGATGAAAATACTACAAAGCCTCAAGATGAGAATAATTATCGTAGTCAACCTAAAGCTGTATTAGAAAATAATTTTTATGCTGATATATTATTACCACGCAGATCCTTGTATATAATGAGGTGAGTGATATTATTAATTTTTACATCGCTTATATCAATTTGTTATATGGCCATTTATATTTCGTATATTTTCTACAAAACAGCTTTTAATATATTCTATGTACACGTTCTTCCTTAATTTTGCAGCCATACGGCTAGATATAACTTTACCCATGAAATTCTAGTAAATGACGAGTCTAAATTTCAGGGCCAACCCTTAACAAAAGATCGAAGGATATCCATTATTTGCCGAAATGACCCTTGATTCTCTATGCCAACTGTATAATTTTTGCTGGCAACATTTTGTTGCTGTTTTTGTTTTCGCAATAAAAAGTAATTTCAAAAAAATATATTTTTTCAGTCATTTTTCACTTTAACTTCATATCATTCTAAAAATACATACCTACACACACTTTCAATAAATTTTATTTTGTATGGGACAAATTTGCTAAAACACGACACCAAGTGGAAATTTATGTGATAAAAACTGAATTACACAAATAAGAAAGTGTGATATTTTTCATACAAATTGTATTGTTTGCAAAAAGAAGAAATGCATAGGAATTCGGAGGTTTATTTGTTTTTTGTTCTGTATAGAAATTAATTATTTTCTGGAGTATATACTCCCATCTGTCGTAAGTTTCGAAGTATGCATTTTAATTAGAATCGCACCTAAGGTGTGGTGTCCATTATAAAATATATAAATGGTCCGTTCCGTATTGGTGTACAACCATACTTCCTCACTATTTATAAATATGTATATACATTCAAAATTACACTTGTTTTGCTGATTTAATTTTAAAATTTCTTCTATAAGATATAAAGCTTTGAATTAAAATCATATGTAATTTTGCTTTCCAAAATTAATCCACATGTTATTTGTTTCTTTTTATTTAATTTCGCGAAAAATTTCGAAGTTCCAAAATGAATAATCGAAATACAAAAAAAAAACGTTTTTATTTTCAAAGAATTTGCAAAACTAATGTAGACAGAACTGCAGAAACGTCAAACTGATTTCTAAAAATCGAACTTGAAAACATTTACAGCATAATGAAAACGTTTCGACACATTTTGCAAAAAACACCATAGCAAAAGTAGGGGTCATCTCCAGAGTCCTGGTTCTAAAAATAAAAAAAAAATGTTTTGCTCATAGTGGAAACTAACTATGACATGACTGTTTTTTTCTTGTTTGTTTTTCATATAAACGATTACTTGACGTCGTATTTTAGAAAAATTAGTGCCGTATTGTTTCTTCAGGTGGGTAAAATCGATCTAATATGTATTGTAAATTGTTCACTTTCCGACCCACTAACATTTCGTTTTGAGTTACACCTAACATAAAATCCATGGTAAACGTATATTCCTTCCTCTTGTTATTAAATTTTTCTTATGTTACATACATATACTACTTTATAAGCGATGATAAGCTTGCTATTAAATCGAGATGTTCTAACCAGAAGCTAATCTAGCCCCTAAATAATTTTTTAACTTCTAATCATTGCTTAAAGCTATAAAACATGCAGTTCGGCGAATTGATCAATATTTTATTTTTCACTTTTAAATAAGCCAAAACTGGTGTAAGATTATTTTCGTTAGAAGTTTGACATTTGGGATAAAACTTTTTTCTTCTCAGTTTGTCATATTGATACACAGATTGTTATTAGTAACCTAAAAGTAATCAGCTTTGATACGATTTACCTGTTTTAATCTGGCCTTGAAATAAGTTGTACATAAATGTTTTCTTCAATTTTTTTTATTTAGTTTCGAAAGTATGTATAGAATTAGAACTTTTTACACAATTCTAAAATATTTGCTAAAATTTTACTCCTATTTTTAATGTAAGAAACATATATCCATTTTCATATACTTTTGTTTAACAATTCTCAATGTTGGTTAATTATTTACTATTGTTGTTATATTTCTTTTTGTATTGAATTTATATATATACGAGTATATAGTATATGTATGTATATATGTTTTTTATTAGTTAAACATTTCTTGTTCCATTAGTTTGTTTTTAATTGTTTTATTAAACAACAATTTTATTAATAATTTACTTAATTTAATGTGTTTCATTGCTAGTTTTTAATTCAAATTTACTTTGTTTGTTTTTTTAATTTTAATTCCTAATAATTAATCAACAAGATTTGCAATTTAATAATTTCGAAACAATTTAAGATACAAAAATAATAAATATATATATAAAAAAAATTGTTCAATTTACTGCCACTTGCAGGCAATCGTTGGTATTTTCCATATGAAATCGGTTATAAAAAACGTTTATGTGGAAATCTACACAACGCGTGCAAGAGCTTGTGAATTGTTCAAATAAATTGAAAATTGCTTAATTCACTATCGGCATAAATGCTGCTGATATTCTATTTGCACAGAAACATGTTTCTAAACATGTTTTGTGTAACATTTTATATGGAAGTAATCAACAAGATTTATACAACACATAATTCTACCTACAATGACCGTAAATTGAACAAATTTATAATAAAAATAAATTTAATCGACAAGATCGAAAGACGAGACATACACAATCATAAAATAACCAAGCGAAAAAATTTATACTTCAATTAGGAAAAAAAAAAAACATTTCAATGCAAGAAAGATTCATTCATTCCTTCATTTTTTTTGAAGGATTTAAAAAATTTAGTAACTTTGCTGCGCTTGTTACGCCTTAATATGATTATAGTTAATTTTGAAGATCAGGTTTTGGAAGTACATATAGTAAATGTTTATTTAATTTATTTCAAGTAATTTTTTTTTGTGTTAAATTTTATTGGTTTTTCATTGTTGTAATAGATTGATCGATAAGGAAAAGAAGGCACAGAAGAAATTATCTATTATATACATACTCGTACACACTTATTTATAATACATACTTACATATGTGAATAATACAGTACATATGTACAGACATATTATTACAGTATATACATGTAGGTGCTGCTTGTTTTAGTGTAGTGTTAGTGTTTAAATGAACGATGTTAGTTTTTATATAAAATTTGTAAAATATCCTAAAGTATATAAAGTATGTGTATAGTAAAGTCAAGAGTAGAAGAATATTTTGTTTTGTTTTGTTTTGTTTTTGTTCTTTTATGGGTTTGCTGTTACTCGTTTAATAATTTACAATTATTTCGATATTGTTGGTTTTTAGTTTTTCTTTAATATTAAATATAAAAATAATTAATTATATGTAAAGTGTGAAACGGAGACGTAGAATGTGAATTAGAGTAAGAGGCGAGGAAGAGTTTTTGTAAAATTTAATTTCTACGAATAGTATACATACAGGTAATATACACATGTGTAGTTACATATGTTGGTATTGTTTTATAGAGAATTGACAGTGTTTTATTTTGTTTGTTTGCATAAAGAGAGATTTTATTTTTATATCAAAAGAAATTGCTTTTTATTTTATTACATAATTTTCACAATTCGTTGATAATTGTTGTAGGTAATCTAATAATTTTAAGTTTTTCATTAAGGTTTAATAAATTTTTACAAACTCCCTTCTAGCAAGCAGCGTTAAGACATTCGTAAAAAAAATCACAGTTTAAGCACCTGCTAAAGGTCGTGTTTTTTTTTTTTTAATATGTATGATTTTTAAGGTCCGATGTTTGAAAATAGAAATAACTTTTTTTGAATGTTTGAACTAAAAATCTTCAAGATCTCTTGTCTACAAAATTTTTTTAATACATACTCGTACATAAAAAATATTCAGACTGTTTTATGGAATCAGTCATGAAATTGGGTTTTGAATTTTCTTTGTTCGTTTCGTTTGGAGTTAAAGTTATAAGTAAATTGAAACTAAATTAAGCAATTTATGTACATAGAAGATATATTAGCTGTCAAAAACGCAAATAAGTGTTTCAGAATATGAATTTAAGAATTTTTATTTAATTTTTTGAATTTGCCGCCCTTGTTGGGAAATTTTAAGTTTATTGATCTGTAATAGTTTCTACGATCCTGTCAAAGTCTTTAATTTTTTTTTATTTATTTGTCTAATTAAACTGATTAATCGATGACATACATAAAAATTCTCCTAAGAATGATCCAAAAAATCTAAAACTGTAACGGACAGAAGGACGGACAGACTGACAAGTAAAATAAAAGACGAAATAATACAACAGGACAACACTGGCAGTAGACTTTCTCATAAATATTTATGTATAAAATAAAATGGGTTTATAAATTTAGCTCTAAAACGAACAAAAAACGATTGATAATTGTGAAGAAAACATTTTCGAATTTCATTATTGATCACATACAAATTCGAACAGTATTGCACAGTAAACCGATAATACATACATATTGTATGAATTATCGATTTCATTTCGAAAATTATTATGTACATAAAGAAGAGAGTGTTTATTTTCTGACCTTCTTCATTTACTTAAAAATGTCTTAGTAAATTAATTTATTTTAGTATTTTCCATTAAAAACAAAATTTCTAATATAGTGATTTTTTTTTCTAATACTAGAAGATGCTAAATGATTTCCTATTATATATACATATTCACATACATACATATGTATGCCTGTATGTATTTATGTACATATATTTTTAAATTTAATTTCTTATTTTAAAATTTTCAATATAAATGCGTTTTTGTTTTTAAATTTTTGTTGTTGTTCTACAATTATAATATAAACACGTTTTAACAGCTATTTTTTTGGTTTTCTTTTTTTGTCTTCTAATTATTAATTTTTCCGTTATTAATGCCATTAATTTTACAAACAGTTTTATGAAACTATTTTTCATCGAACAATTTCGCAACTAAATATTTGTTTTTGTTTTCCTAAAAAAGATTCTCTGCAAATAAGTTTGTTTTAGAAAAAATCTTAATTCCAAATTCTGTACCTATTTTAGTTAATAAATTCAAATGATGTGTTAATCAAACTTAAGCTCGTAACACATACATACAAACATATTATTACATCAAGGGAAATAAGCAACACACTCCCTTTTATATATATTTTTTTTTATCGAGATGATTTTAACTGAGAGTACGTACATATGCATGAATATGAGTTATACAGCAGGTTTGAAATAGCAACAACAAAAAAAAGCAAATAGTTTAAGCGGAAGCCATTGCGTTTCTTTTTCATAAAATTCAATTAACACTTAAATGTCGTTTAGTTTTTAAAAACTTTGTTCGTTCGTTATTATTTTTGGCCTCATCTAAATAGTTTATCACTTTCAGTTTATAACTAATCCAAGCAATTTTAATTACCCGCTCGGGAAAAAAAAGCAAAACAAAGCTGATATAATTAAATTACAGAACTCCGTAAATCAAATGGCAGAATTGATAAAATGTTGGCTGTTGAAAAATGTTTTTGAGTTTTTTCCATGTGCGGGGGACTTTGAACGTTTACAACAATTAATTGCAACACATTCATTTACATTTTTTATTATGGATAGAAAACAGCGCTGGAAAGTCTGTGGTCGTGTTTCTCCAAAATGATTATGAAATTGTGAAAAATTGACATACAAAATTTTTATTTTTCCCTTCTGATCGAACGCAGAATGGCGAGTTTAAATAATAAATCGTTAAGCTAGCCATCAATCGATGACTGAGGAGATTTGACTAGTAATAATTCGTTATAGTCAGAATCTTCATTGCCACTGTTATCTCGTTGATCCATGCGTCGTCGTTCGGAGATAATTCGTAATATTTCTGCAGAATCCGATTTGCTCAGACCTTCGACTATTGCAATATCATCGGATAAACGATCATTTGGATCGAGATTGGTGTTCTTTTCAATGCAAATTGTAGTATTAATGTCATTTCCACTCTCCATGACCACTGGCAATAGCAAAGAGCTCTCATCCATGTCGGGATCTTCATCGAGAGCTTGTTGCTTGAATAGCTGTTTTGTGCTGCCACTACGACTACGTGGAGGCATGGAACGTGGTACAGAGAGTAGGTTTGTGCGCGTAGGGCCCAGAAAAGTGGGATCTGTTGAGAGGGAACGACCGTAAGGTCACCTCGTTGTGGTTGCACTCGATGTAGCCGCAATGGCCGGTTTTTCACTTAAAACCGCGCTAACGATGCTGGCTACATCGGATGCGCAGCGTGGGACTTCTTCGCTGCGTATACTGTGCACGTCGTAAGTGGAGGAGGGACTGCCGTCCGATTCTAGACTCTCGAAGATAGTGCCACTGCAAAAATCAACGACATCGCCACCCCAAGGCAAAGAATCGGAACTCATACGCTTCGATTCGAGGGTACGACGACGAATGGCTTGTTCGTCCAGAGATCGTTCTTTCGTAAGCATACCACGTTTGCGTAGAGCTGTCGAGCAACGTCTTCCTCGTCTTGCTATGGGAGGTATTTGTAGTTTAGAGTCGAAACTGTTTTCTTCAGTTATGGCTGACTCAGGGATTAGTTGTGTTAGAGCTTGTGTCTTAAAAGCACCACCCATCTCTGCTAGGCCCAGACCATTCTGTTGGTTAAAGTACTGGACCGTTTGGCGGCGATTATTTGTTGCGTTCAATACGCCGGTAATCTTTTTTTCCAGAGTGGGGGTGTTGTATGTAAAGTTCATTGGCAGTGATTTGACTTTCCCCAGTTGACGTTGGGCTGGCGCAGGCGGTTTTGTTTGCTGTTGCAGTTGTTCGCAAAGTTTTTGTTCCTGCACAAATTCCTGTTCACGCACTAGTTCACGTTCCAGTTCTACTTCCATATCCATTTCGTCCTCCATCTGTTTGTGGCTCTCCTCGAGGTGTTTCATCAGTACAGCTACGACGACGTTCACTAACACGAATTGCGCCATTAGCACGAATATCACAAAAAATATCGGAGCTATAACTGAGCTGACGCAACAATTGCGTACGCAATCAGGTGCGTCATCGCAATTATCTCTCAATGTGTCTTTCATGATGCCGTTCCAATTATCGCCAGTCGCTACGCGAAACAATGTGAGGAAAGCCATCCCGAAATTGGCGAAATGTGCATGTTCGCCCAAGCCTTGACATGGAATCTCCTCGGAACACTCAAGTCTTCCGAAAAGTTCCACACCAAGAGCCGCGAAAATAAAGAACAGCAGGAAGAAGAGCAGGCCCAAATTGCCAACTTGCGGCAACGCTTGCATGACCGTGTCCAGCAAAGCTCGTATTCCCTTTGCCATTTTCAACAGTTTTAACACTCTTGCTATTCGCAATACACGCATTACCCGTATTATTGTCGGATTAATGGGTAATTTTTTTGTCTCTAGTTCTTCCAAGACTATGCCCACAATAGACAACAGAACAATACTAACATCCAATTGGTTCCATTTGTCCTTCAGATAAAGATGCCATCCCAAAGCTACTAATTTCATGTTTGCTTCGAGTATGAACACAGCAGTAAAAAAATAATTGAATATCTTCAATGCATACTGTAAAGCAGGTGGCATCTTGTAGTATTCCATGGCCATTGTAACGACATTCAGGCCAATTACGGCCGCTATCGCCAAATCAAAGTATTTCGATGTGACTACATTGTGTACAAACATACGTGAAGGTGAGTAATTGATATAGTAGGGTGGCTCATGCATTCTTCTACGCTTCTTTTCCATTTGCAAAGCCCTTTTTGCGGCACGACGTATTTTCTCCTCCTTTTCTTGCTCTTCACGACAGCGATGAAAATTTTCAACGACCACCCCCACAAACATGTTGAGAACAAAGAATCCTACCAGCAATATGAATGCAATGAAATACAACAAACGCCATTCGTTGTAGTTAACAATCGGTTGCTGATCAACACCGACCGCATCAAGTCCGGTGTACATTATGTTTACCCAGCCATCGCGCGAACTCAGGACAAACAATGACATAAGTGCCTTACCCAAATCATCGAAATTGTATTTTCTATTGACCCAAGCATTTCCCGGTATGCTGAGGCAGTCTGTTTTATTGCGAACATATTTGATATTTTCGCCCTCGCAAAAGTAAAATGTACCCTTGAACAACTGCACACCAAGAATGCCAAATATAATGAAAAATGTGCAACAGATGAGCACAATATTGCCAATAGGTCGAAGGGACGATAAGAGCGTTTGCACGACTAATTTCAAACCCGGGGCTCGGTTGATAACACGTAGCGGCCGTAGGGAACGAAGTAGTCGAAACACCTTGAAAACAAGTGAAAATATTCATTTGGAATTTTTGTTTTTTTCATTGTTGTTGTACGTACCCTTAAAATCCCAAAAATCCTAGGACTAGATTGACTTATCAGTGACATTAATAAGTCAATAATTGAAATTGTTACCAGTGATCCATCCATTATATTCCAGCCCGAAGTAAAATAAGCATCTGCACCATAAAACATACCAGTTGCCACAACCTTAACAAAAAAAAAAAAAAAAAGAAGAAGTTAAGAATTTTCAATACTCGCATTTAAAAATTGTTGCACCTTTATAAGCATTTCCACTGTAAAGACGGCCGTAAATACATAATTCGCTGTAGCCAAAAATAGTCTTTCGGTACTGTATGGCGGTATGTTGGGTCTTTCCATTGCCAAAGTAATACAGTTGAGTGCAATGAATAGTAGAACCACATTGTCAAACCATTTTTGATTAACAAACCAACTGCAAACTCGACGGAACCTAATGAAAACATTATAAGGAGTAATAAAAATTTCGTTTAATTAAATATTTTGAACACAACAAAAATTACGGATGGGCATTACCTATTATTCTCGGGGAATATGTATAGCGAATATGTTCTGCGTTCGTTGGTAAACTCGTGTGGAGTAAGTCTTTCAATAATAATTTTTATTTTTGACATACGTTCTGAATGCGATACAGTGGAGTGTTGTTGATCCTTCAACTGGTCATTGATCTTTTTCGGAAACTGGATAATGGAGTTTTTGCGCCTTTCACGTTCCTGCATATACTGTTGCAGCATATCGGTTTCACCCACACATGTATAACCTTTTTGCCACTTATCCAAATCTATTTTGGAATTTGTGTAGGATAGTGATTTTCGTGATGGTTCTAAGTGGTGCAGATTAAGGTGGGAGGTTTTCGAAAATGCCAGTTCGACAGAAGACATTCTGCGTTTGCCGGGATTATTATATAGCTTGGAAGGTTGATTAAGATTTTGATACATGTGTGAGTTGAAAAGGGAAGCCGAAGCACGCCTACTGCCGGGACCACTGCCTATACTTAATGAAGTAGACAAACGTCTTATAGAATTTTGTGGACTCAAACGATTGGTGTCCTTGTTTTTAACAGATAAATTTGGCGTTGCAGGCTTAAGAAAGATTTCTGACCTTACTGAAGGACTGTCAGTTAATAAACAGGAGTTGTCACTGCCGTTATTGAGCTGATGCTCTAAATCTTCCGCAGTAAGAGTTTCAGCCTTCTTTCTCTTCGAACTGGAACGACGAAAACGTTTTAGACTAGGCAATCTCTGCAATGGTTCTGTACTCTCCTGACCGTTTGAGCTCAGTAAACCGGACTGAGTTGGTAAGGGCAACGGTCCTGAAATCAAATTAGCATCACTTCGGTCATTTGTAAATCCAGGTAATTGAAGTTTAGCTGTACTTGAAGATATTGTGGGAACGTAAATTGGAGCAGCAGTTGTGTTTGAACTTTTCGAAATATCATCAATAACGACACTTTGAATTCCACCACTACTTCCGTTTAGTGAAGATGAAAGCAACGAACTGTTGGTTGTACCAGTCTGGCCATATTTCTTTAAAGTGTTGCTTTCTAGTTGACTGACATTTAAAATATTAATGTGAGGCTTGTGAGATAAAACAGGAGATGGCGGAATGAGATCTATTGATGGAATGCCTTCGTCAAGAGATCGTTGACCGGTAAATATGGTTGGTGGCCTCAGAAGTGAGGGTGAATCAGGACACTGTTAATGTTAAATGTTTAAAAGTTTATATTTGCTTTTTAAGCAACAGTAGAGAAGAGAGAAATACCTCTGAAATACCAGCTTCTGGCTCACTCCAGTGTTTGAAACTTGTACCCGTTTCCAATGTAGTATTAGGCGAGTCTTGAGGTGTAGCTGCAGTTGTAGTTATAATAGGAGGCTCCCGTATCGGTCGAATTTTGGCCAGTCGAGGAACATCTGAACGTCTGTCTCTTATAGAATATGTCTATTATTAAATTAGAAATAAAATATGTATGAAAAGAAACTCAATATTGGACGACTTAAAATAAAAAAAAACCTTTTTAAGTGCCTTGCGATCCTCTTCGGTAATTGTAGAGGAACCAATTGTTGCCACGCCTGTTACTAACCCACCTCCTCCTCCTCCACCACCAAGACCAGTTGGTTTGTGTACATCCTTTTCAAATATTTTCCGAGTAGCATTACCTAAAGAATTGCTAGAAGGAGCTGGAGCTAAGATTTCTTTCATTTGTTGATCACAACCGCTAGACTGAATCATGCGCTGCTTTTGTACGTTACTTTTTGGGTCTAATATAATTTCAGCAGCCTCCTGATGTTGTTAAATTGATTAACGCCGGAGACTTTTAAAGTTTTGAACTAATTCATACTTACCTTGCGTACGTCCTCGGCACTATGCCAACGGTTCCGGACCTCATAGTAACTATCATTTGTCGACGATGAATCGCCTTCGCTTTGCGATTCATCATACATGGCATCACTATAATTTTCAGCCAATGTTTCTTCGCGCAATTTCTTAACCAACTCTCGTTGTTCACGCTCGCGACGTTCATTTCGCTGAGGGAATCAAAATTTCAAAATTAGACTTTTTCTTTAGGGGACTCAAATAGGTCCACAAAAACATTTCTTAATATATGTTTTGTGAGTGGAAAGCTCACATCATTAGCTTAAAGGTTAAGAAGAACTTTTTTTGCCATAAAAAAAAAGTTTGTGGTTTGTGAGAAAAGCGTACCAACTAGTTAAAATCGAAAAGTTTAAGGTGCATAAAAAAATGTGATAATAAAATATTTATGGTGTGTCGGTCAAACTTCGTTTATGTTTCGCGGCAACGACGAGTCTTCGTTCTTCTTGACCTTTAAATTTCATATATTTTTATTTTTGTTGTTAGCGTGTAAACTCTACCTCTGAACTGAATCCCTCAACCAAAATGGCGACCAAAAGGTTAAAGAGCACATAATTGCCAAATGTCATTAAGGCCACAAAATATAATGCAGCCCAATGACTTGTCTTTTCCATTCCGTTGAATAGTACAACATTCCAGTCTTCTTGTGTTAGAATCTATAAAATGTTTCCGCTCAATAAGTGAAGATCGATATACATACATTCATACATACATATACACATTCTAATATATCGAAGAAAACAATTAATTAAGCCAACGAAAGAATCAAAAATCGATTAAACTTATTAATACATCTTCATATTGTAAAACATCAGCAAAAAATGTATAAATAAGTTTCTTGGCATCATCTTTAAGAGCAGGTTAAAATCAAAACAAAACACATACAAACAAACACTGAACAAAATTAACTTGAAATTAAAAAAGAAAAATAAAGACTCGGAAATGAAAATAATATAAGTATTTCTTGCTGTTTTTTTTTCTCAAAAAAAAAAAAAATATTTCGAAAAACGCATTAGCAGCACACAGCCTAAAAGGTATTGCCAAGAAAAGTCCAAAAATTGTACATAAAAATAAATTTAAGCAAAGCCAGACTGTGAAATCAATCCCCGACTTGATTATAAAACAAATTTAACTAATTTTCTTTTATATTATTTGAACAGTTAGAAGAAAAAAATATATTTAAAGAGTTTTAATATAAATTTTAGTTAATTCGTGGTGTGATCAAAAGATTCAAACGACAGACATTACGATTAAGTTGAAAGCAATTCTAGCTTAAAGGCGAGCGAACTCGTTTTTTTTATTTACAAAATTTTAATTTTCTTAAAGATTACAAATGAAAAGTAAAAAGAAAAACTTTACGTGCCAACTTGAAAGGTGTTTTTTTTTGGTTTTATTTGTATATAAAAAATGATTGCTACCTAATGGAAGCTATTTTCAATAACTCATTACGAATACTTTGAAATCTTTATATAAATATTATGATTATAATTATTTATTATAAAGAAAAAGTATTTAAAAAAAAACTTAACAATTTGTATAAAAAATTTTATTTAAAAAAAACATGCATTTAATGCTTAAAATCGTAAATTTTGAAAATCCTTTGAATTTTTATTTAAAAATTAATTAACTATTGTTGTATGATTTCTGTAATGTGAATGATGATTTTGGTAATTAAATTTTAGAAAATTATCTTTTATATTTACAAAATCACTCGACGTGACTCGATGATTAATTTGGGTGTAATTTGAATTTTTGGTGCTTTATAATTGCAATAATTAAAAAAAATGTTATTAAATATTTCACATGCACACTTTGGGATGTTCTTATTTCGTTTTAATACAAACAAATTAAATTATTAGCCGTATTCACAATCTTGTGCATTTGATATTGCAAATTTATTCTATCGATTGTGAATGATATCTTTGGGTTAGGTTGCAATGCTTGATGCAAAACACAAAATTCACAGCTGACTGATAAATAAAAAAGTTTTTCCACTGAAGTTTTGGCCTAAAAATACGTATCAGAAATTACTCAAGTATCAAAACATTCAAATAATTCTAATTGTTATTATAAAAATAAGGATTAATTTGTTAGTTAGTCAGGATTTTAAATAATATGTAAATTTAAATAATTGAATAATTTGATTTGAGATGTTTTGCGTTTTGCTAATTTTTGCTTTTTGTTATTAAAATTTTTTATTTCAATAATTAAGTTATGCATTTTTTTATTTCATTAATTTTTGTTTGTCTGGTTAATTTCCTTATGCTTGAAATATTTTTGTTTTATAATTTTGAATAAAATTATTAATATTTGAATAAGCATAATCGGCTTAGCTCACTGCGTATCAGCTGTCGTTTTGCAATTAAGTGTTGCATAAGTAGAGTAAATATATGCTATTGGTTTTTGGTGTTGCTTATTTGCAAAGATATATCGTGTGCATTTCTCTGTATTTTGTTAGTGTAGAGTAAAAATATCCTACACCATTTTGCAAATGCAATGATGCAAGACCATTTGCACAAGATTGTGAATAGGGCTAATATGTTTTTATAAATTTCGTCTGGGTTTTGATTGCTAATATTCTTATAAAATTTTCTTGAAGAGAATTCTTCAAAGTATTCCTCTTCATTTTAAAAAAATGATGATTTCATCGATTAATTCTCTTCCCAAATTTTAATTTATTGAAATGTCCGACAATGCAGCAACATTTTGCTGCGAAGAGACAAACATTATTTTGTAGTTGAAATTGTTGTTTATTTTCAGTATTCAGTACTACATTTTTTGGTGTCCAACCTTGTCAAGTGGTAGCCAGCCACTTCGAGATCAGTACTAATCCGTTCTTCTAGTGTTTGTAAAATCACATATTGGACTCAAGCCGATATATAATGCATAAACATTAATTATCATTAAAGTTATTATGACCGAATGGTGATTTGGACACTTTAATGTAGGAATTATTATTATGTTTTTTAACTTGTATCAATGGTTTATGAATATGCCTGTTAAAATTTACTCTCAGCCTAATTATTGTGGGTTCAATTCTCGCAGATATGAAAGCTTCGACATTTGTAATTTGAAAAAAAAAAACACAGAAATAAATTATTTAAAGTTTCTATTTACTTATCCGAAAAGTTGTTATTTGTTGCGGTTTTTGCCATTCTATAACGCCAACTCATCGATTAATGAATTGCTAAGAATTTTCAAATAAATTTAATAAACTTTCTACGTAATATTACAAGAGTTTTTAAAAAATATAAATAGTAAAGATTATCTTCCGTTGTTTATGGTATTTGAAGGATTAATTTTTCCGGCATTCGAATTGTATGAAAGCTAATTAAAAATGAAACTAATGAATTTGTTTCTTTTGGTGCACATTATGATTTTAAAATAAAGAATGTATTCCAAAAATGTATACATTGCTATAACTTAGATAACGTGACAGAAAAACTTTTAAAGAACTCTTATCAAGTACTTTAACAGTTACAAAACAAAAATTCTTAAAAAGACTAAAGGGAAGGACTAATGGGGAGAAATTTATCTAAAGTGTTTATCTAAAGGTATTAAATATTTTGAGATTTCCTAATCAATTGCTTTTTCAATCTCTAAGTTTGAATAAAAAGTGCAATTTGATTTCTATTTAATTTTTCAAAGCGTGTAACGAGTAAAAAATTTTCAAAAAGTATCAGAAAGAACCAATTACATTGTTGGCAAACAAAATTTTGGCTACAAACAAAATTTTTCAAAATACTAAATCATGTTGTTGTTTGTTTAAAAATGATTTTATGACCCAAATTATTACATAAAAAAATTATCGAAAATTCTCTCAATGTATAATTAAAACATAACTGAAACTAAAGGTAATAATTTATAAAAATTGTAAATTTAAAGAACAAAATTTTTGTATAAATTTCATAAAATTAAAGTACACAGAAAAAACAAAACTTGAAAAACAACTTATTTGTTGTTGGACAAAATTTGTCTATTGAATGACTAAAATTCATATTCAATTCAAGTTTCTAAAAAGGAATTGAAAATAATTTTTTGGAATAATAGATTCAATTATTGTACTAGATTAATTAATTGCGAACAATTTTAATTACAATTTTCATACGTATTAGTTTTTTCTGCGTATATGAAAAGGATAATTGGTTAAAAAAAGTGAAGAGGAAATTTGTGTTATAATATTTAGATAATAGAGTCTATTTTTTTCAACAAAACAATTGTTCAGTTCACAACAATAGCCAGCCCAGTATTGTGTTCAGTATTTTACGCGGAATGCTGTCAAAATGCATGTTAATAAAATTTGGGTAGAAAATTTGTAAAAAAATGTTGCATGATTAGTGGAAAAACATTTGAAATGTTTTTGGGGATAAATAAAGCAAGTGGAGTTTATTTCACACGGAATAATGTGTGGTCATATGGTTTTGGATTACATTTTTAAAACAATATAATATCTATACTTAAGAACAATAAAAACGTAGAATTTCTCCGAATCGCAAGATAGACATCACTTTTTTAATGTCACCTATTCCAAGTGAAATAATCATGTTGGTCAACAATTTCCACAAAATTCTGCGAACGACAGAAATATGTTTTCCTGTATGTACATTAGGGAAATACGCAAATGTTGTATATTCTTAAACTTTTTTTTTTCTCACAACCGTGGAAAAGTAGTACCATTTGTTTTTTAATTTTCAATAGCCTATTCGACCATTTTGATGTATGAAAAAAAATTAAAAAAAAATTTATTGTCCTAAGGTACATATTTCAAATGGTCAAAATTTAAAAGCAATAAGACACATTTAATGGTGACACGTTTTCTATTATTATTTCTTGTTGTTTTGAATTTTAAATCAAGCCTTCAATTGTAGGATAAGCTTTAAACTAGTTTCATATTGTTTGCCTGTAGTTTTGTAACCAAAAATTACGACAGATACTTCTACAACTTCTATACTAAACCCATTATTATGAAACTTTGAAAGCTCATTAAGTTTTCTCGTGATAAAAAAAGTAATTAAAAAAAATACGAGATTGTATTTGCATTTCCCTACCATGACATGGAAATAAGCAACAACATTTGAACAGCAATTGTAAACACAGTTGACACATGTTGTGAACTGAACAAATACTATTTACTCGTATTGTCCTATTCGCAAGGTTATACCAGCAGTTGTTGTATTTTGTACAAATATTGTTAGCTTTTTCACTAACAAACATTTCATTAAACATGTTGATATGGAAATTGCCAACAATATTTCTACCACAAGCAACTCGTCTACGATAGTTTTTGAGTTGAACAAAGTTGTAATTAGTTTAGGTGATAATAAAACAAGAATCTAGAAAGAGTATGACAAAGCTTCTCTTACTTGAAATACGGTAACGGTGGCCCAGAGTATATTGTTGAAGTGCTTACGATCGCATTCACACTGAGGATGTTTGCTGATTATTTCGGGACAAGTACATTCGCGTTCGAGTCCAGTCTCATCCATAAATTTGCAAAACTTACCGCCGAACAAATACATTCCCAGTATGCTGCAAGTTGTATGTTTTTTTTTTTGGTATTTTTTTTTATTTTTGTCGTTTTCGAAATCAAGAAACACACATACAACATCATAAACATACAAAACCACATACAAATTTCATTTGCGTTTTTTTTTAATTTTTATTACATATTTTACATACACACACGCGTGTAGCAGTAGTAGTAGTAGTAGTGGTGGTGGTAGTTTAAACAGTTTCAGTAGTTGTATTTGTAGTAGTAGGGTAGTAGTAGTAGTTTTTAGTTGATTGTAGTATTAATATGATAATAAAAAATGATATATGTTTTGATATATATATATATTTTTTTTCTTGCTGTTGTTAAATATTCTTTAAATTATGTAAAATTTCTCAAAAATTATAATATTAAGTTGAGGAAAATATAAGTAAAACATTAAATATAAACAACTAAAGTTTTGGTATGTAAATGCTTCAAATCTTGTTGTAATTATAGGAAAATGCAGTAAAACTCGTTAAAAGAATTTTTCTTTCGAATAACTCTGTACAATAGACCGATTCACAAGGAAAAGAAAAGAAATACATGTACGTTGTTGTTACATTCCAATATATTTTAAGAACAATTTTTAATTTGAGAGGGCAACAAAAATAAGTTTTCCATCTTCATAGAAGATGAGTCGGTCTAATGTACATAATATATCTTGATTTTATTTTTATCAATTTAAGGAGTTTTATTGCATTTGTTATTGTGAGAATCAAAAAAGAAAATATTAAATGTTTGTCATTAGTTGTTATTAAGGTTTGGTTAAATCTTAATTTATTGTAGCCAAAAATGGAGGAGGTTTCTATTTTATATAATTGTATATGTTTATTGGGAAGGATCATTATTCTAACTGTTACTTAAATTTCAAGTTAATGATATTTGTACAGATATTAAACAAAGTATGTATAACATATTTTCGGTTTGCAAAGATATTTGGTTTTCTTTTCTTTGTTTTCTTTTTCGGAAGAGAAATATGTTTTAAAAACTTTGCTTAATTGGATGATGAAAGAATTAAATAATTTATACAAAGTTTTATTTTTTTTCGATAAAAGCTGATGAATAATTTGGTCGGATTTTTTGTTTGTTTAAAATGTTGAAACTATTCTGCAATTGTATATACAATATCAATGATATGAAAACATTTGATGAGAAACGTTCAAATATTTGCAGTAAAATACACAGTAGAGGAGATTTGAAAAAATGAAATATTTTACACATCATGACAATGATACAGATTTTAAACTATAATATGGGTTTTTTACACATGAACATGTTCGTGAGATGAATTGGGCTCGGGTTGGGGTTGCCTAGGGAGAAAATATATAGACTTTGGAGGGGTGAACTTGTGGGGGAGTTTAAATTTGTTAAGTGTTTTTAATGTCTGAAAATGAATTCCGATTATAGAAACATTTTATCTATTAATGAATCAAAACATTTATGAACACCGAACTATTTTTTTACAAAAACATGCAGAGTTTTTCATAAGAAAAACACACTAAACAACCAACTACATACATACATACATACATATTAAATTTACTATAAAATTTATTTGTAAGATAGCAAACATGCTTAATTTTGTTTGTATTAAGGAAATGGGAAATTAAAATAATACTTACCCTTTCATTGAAGTAAATATTTTTTTTTTGCATTAGATTCCATTTTGAACTTGTTTAAATGCCACACTACTTTTTACATAAAGTTAAAAAAAAATTGTAAATTGTGCTAAATGAGCACACATCTAAAGTTATTAATCTAAAATTCCAGGGGGGAACTAAGAGACTAAGAGTAACCCATAGCCTAACCTAACTGTCCTAAAACAATCTTTCGGCTACAGCTTTATTGTTTTACACAGAGAACACACCACAAATTAAAAACTCAATGTAAAATAACAGCAGAACAAGCAATTAATAAACACAAAAATACTAAAAAAATAAGATTTATATAAACACATAAAAGCACAACTTAATTAAAAATTTTAAAGAAAAAAATTCACGCCAACTGAAAAAACCAAACAACAAAAAATCTTTTAAAAAACACAAACATAATTAAAGCAAAAAAAAAAAAAACATCAGTTTAAAAAAGATCTGGGAAAAAAGGAAATCAAAAATCATAAACCAGAAATACATTACAGCAAACTCTGAAGTTATATATTTCAGTTTCATGTAAACTTATAATATTTATATATAACAAATATGACATTTTAATATAATGAATGTAGAGTTCTTAAGGGTTTATAAATAAAATAAAAATCTACCTGAAACACTGTGACGAGAGCCCACAGTAGACTGTCGAAATTCTTGCGATCGCATATCACATCTTCGCCCACTTGTTCGCAGAATTTACATCCGAATAGATTCATGCCAAGTATACTATAAAATTTTCAAACGAACGCAACAACGATCAAGCGATCGTTTTTTTTAAGCACGACGACGTTACAACGTTTATAGTTTTTTTATTTGTATATTTTTGTTTAATAAGTCATCATTTGGTTTATCAATCAATTATTAATTCAATTAATGAAGGTTTTAATTAAAATTGAAAATATGAAAATCAACAAATATATATCAACAAGTATATAATTTAATATCAGTAAGATGGGTTTTGTGTTAGTTTTATTAAATAATGAAAATATTTTAAAACGATATTGATTTAGTTAAAATGTTGTTTAGTTAAAAAAGTTTTATTTAAATTTTTATTTTTAAGAATATTTTTTTTTGTTATTAAAAATGTTTAGTTGCGATTTAGTAGAATAAAGGACATCAGATAATAAATAAGTATGTAGTAGAGCAGACAACAGAGAATAAAGATACAGAGAGGAAGGCGTAATGAAAAGAGATTTTATAGAAAAAGAAAAATATGTTAATATAAGAAAGAAATTAGTTTTGAGAGTTAATCAAAAAATAAAAAGGAAGAAATGAAAAATGACGAATAACTATTCATAAAAAAAGAAGAAAAAAAAAACAAAAACACTTTACAATTGAATTTCGTCGCTGAGTGCTTTTAGAACTTTTAGACTTAAAATTAAATATCGAATGATGGGGATTTTTCTGGTTATAACTTCACTTTCCAAGGGAACTGATAGAAACGTTGTCATCTGCGAGATGTAACAGACTAGTTGAATGATCGATTTCCAAACGGTAGCCAATGGCTCTAGTTGTTAAAAAGGACCTTCTTGTAATTGGCGGAAGTCAATTAATTAATAATTAATAGATCTTGTGATTCAACTGAATCTGTTTATCAAAAAGTAAAATTTATTTCATTTAATTTCGCAATCGAAATAATTAATTTTTAAAAATTTGTACGTAATTGGAAGCTAGAATTGAAATTTTATAAATTGAAAACGTGTTTTAGTTTATTTTTTTCCAATAACTGGCTGGAGATGATTTTTCATTATTTACAAAGTAGGTTTGCTTCCGCAGGTATTCTTTGGAAATGATAATTATTTGCTTCGTAATATTAAGTGGGAATAAGAAACTAAAAGATCTTTTATTTCACTTATTCTATACTGCCTGTAATTTATTTGGTTTTGGATATTTTTCTAAGTTTATTTCGAATTATCGACTGTAATCTAAGGCATGACATTTAATATTTCTTATCTTGATTAGATTATAGTGGCAGTTGTCATTTAAAAAGCTGATATGCATATTATTGCAGCAGATTGTCAAGTCTTCAAAATCATAAGACAGATACTGCTCCGATTAGTTATAATGGCTTTAATTTAAGAATTCGGTAAAACGGCAAATTATAGATTTTAGCCAAAAATTAATTATTCAAATAAAATAAGAAATTTAAAGTAAACAAAAAATTTTAATAATATTAAATCACATTTAAAAGTTAGAAGTTTATTAGATTTTGAATGTTTGATTATTTTAAGTTACATTATTTTTGTTCAACCATTTAATACTCTCCACAGTCTTATTTTGTCCTCGAGAATTTTGGGTCTCAATCGAATTTTTTAATTGTTTGCCGTGGTTAATTACACCCAGTTTTGGTTTCTTTTGGATTTCTTTAACCATATGAATTTCGTTTGGTTTTTATACCTGCATTTGAATTAATATTTCAGCCCAAAAACAACTGTTAAAATATTTTATTTAAATTTGATGATAAATTCAGGTGGCTAGTGAGGATCATACTTTGCTCATAGATTTTTGGAAAAGGACAATTGATACAAAATTTCCTACGGGGAAAGTATTTACTCTCGTAAAGGTCTAGGAAGCAAGAGGAGGTATTTAAAGTTTGCTTCTGGAAGGTAAGATATTATTTCTTATATCAACAGAGAGACAGAGAGAGTAGCGAAAATAATTGCAATTTGAAAGAATTATGCAAGCAGAAGGAATATCAGACTTGAAAGATTTTATATACACTAGACAATAAATATTAACAAATTCGGTAGGACAAAAAAAAAACGAGGTCATTGTTTCCCTAAAATCATGGCATTTCTATCTATCTATCGAAATTCCCACTTCAATTTTGTTGTAATTGTAGTCGATTGCGCATCTGGACCATAAGCTTTTCTTAGATTCCGTTTCCAATCAAAAAAAAAATTAAAAATTAAATTAAATTAAAAATTAGTTAATAATTTGAATTAATCACACAAAAAAAAAATCAAGAATCGAACTCAAACATGATAATTTTCAACTAAACTGAAATTAAAAATCAAAGCATAAAAAAACCTTGAACATGTTAAAATGGAGTTGAAGCTTTAAGCTGAAACTTTTAAGAGACGTTATTATTATTGTTTAGTAACTGCTAATATAATTTTTTTAAAGTTAAAATTGCTGTTATTAAAATTATTTAAAAAAAATATATTTAAAAATAACAACAATTTAATTATTTTTAGCAATTGAATAGAACTAGAAATAGTAAAAGTTATAAATGTAGTAATAATAATAATAATAATACTAATAATAATACTAATAAGAGTAGAAGCAGCAGCAGCAGTAAATAGTTGTTGATAATTATTTATTAGTATACTCGTATCAATTTAATACAAATTACTATTTTAATGAATTTTATGATATGGAATTTGTATCACTAACTACTTAAATTACTTGTACGAGGAGGAGGCAACAATGAATCTAAACTAAATAATAATTAAATATCAAATTAATTATTACCATTATTGTAGTCTAGTTTATTGATAAATGTATGAATGTATAAATGTTAATATTTAGTATTCTTATGAATCAATCAATCAAATATGTTTTCAAATATGTTCTATATGGTCTACAAATCAATTTGGCAAGAGAAGAAAACAATTCTCAATCAACAATTCCATTTAAATTTAGTTATTTAAAAATTTTGCTTTATTTAATTAATATAATTTCACTTCAGTAAAACACTATTATCTAAAACTAAATACACACAATTAATTTGAAAAATTACAATAATGAAACAAATAATGAATGATTGGTAACTGAATTGAATTGAGTTGAATTTTTGAAATATTACGAAATTAAGAAAGATAAACTCAGACAAGTTATAGAAAGTTTATATGTGGAGTGTTTTGTCAAATCGCCTTACGGAAATTCTATTGCAAAAGTTATTAAGTAAAAAAGGAAGTGTAGAAAAATTGTTACATTAACAGTGTGAAAGGCAACAGCTAAAGAGAAATGGAGAGAAAATTATCCTTTTTTTTTTTTTTGGAGTAACCGTGGGTACATAAATGAACGTGATATTGTTATAATACAGTTGAAAAAAAAAACAAAAGAAAAAAGTGGGATCAAAACACAAAGATTAGCGAGAAAGACGAGTCATATTTCTTTGGAAATCATGGAGCAGACAGCCAAGTGCTTGTTTGTTTGTTTGCATTACGGAAGGAGAAGGAAAAACAAATATGTAATTTCAAAATCAATTAGCTACTCTATTAAATACTCTAGTTAGGAAAGTTTATGAATGAAAATAGAGTAAAAAGAGAGTGAGATAGAAATAGAGTAGTAGTAGCAAACAGTAAAAGTGTACGAAATACAGACAAAAGAGAGAGAGAGAGACAGAGTGACTAAAAGACGGGGGGTTTTTTTGTAACAATGCTTTAGTAAGATAATTGTGAATCAATGATATTGTAATGTAATCACAGATGTATAGTACGAGTATGTTAAACAAATCACAAATGCAATGTAAGTTCTCCTTGTTGTACATCCCTTATACATACATACAACATACATAAGTATATGTAAGTATAGCTAGATAGATGTAGGCGCGGTGAGTGCAGAGCTCTGTTGCCTTAAAACGTTAACACCTGCTCATTTTCAATTCCATAATTAGCTAACTAATAAACTATTCAAGAAAATTCTAATACACAAATAATGGAATTACTTGTTATCCGTTTTAATGAATTAAAAAAAAAAAAAACATCAGGATGTTGTGAAACATTTTTACAAACGTTAACAACGAACGAACGAACGGTTGAATGGAAGCACCACTCACTTGAAGCAAATACTTTTTAATCTCTTTTTTTATAGGGAAATAGGATGGAACAAATACTTGTTTAATGAATTTTGTTGTTCTTTTAAAACATGAATTTTGTTATATGATGTTGATGGATACTTGAAGAGTAGACTTAAAAACTGAATTTCAATACAGCAGGTGATGGATGGTATTGATTGTTGTGTTGCTAGTTTTTAACTTACCTGAATATGAAAATGAAAAGCACAAGCAAGGAAAAGAATACGGCCACATTGTCCATGGTACGTAGCATGACAAATAATTGACGTCTCAAGTTGGGCATAAAACGTACCAATTTCAAAATACGCAATAAACGAAATGTACGTAAAACCGATAAACCGGAACCGCCGCCACCACCAGTGCCGTTGCCAGTAAACTGTTGGCAAATTTCAATGCCACTTGAATAATAAATAATTTAGTACAAGTGTTAAATTTGCCATTAAAAAAAAAAATACTCACCTTAAGATGACTATAACACCATCGAAGACATTAAAACCATTGGCTATATAACGAAATGGTCCCTCAGACATGACCTTCAATAGCATTTCTACCGCAAATATGGCTGAGAAAACAATATTGCTTGTCTCTACTATTACTGTCAATTCTTCGGGCTGTTTGTGATATTCAATACCCATGGATAGAGTATTGATGAGAATGGCCAGCAAGATGCCTTGTTGAAAGTATTTATGTTCCACTAAACGTTTATCGTAGCGTCTGACTACTCCAAACACACGCGAGACACAGCGGTAAACAGCAATTGTGGCTCTCATTAAACGCGATCGATGATGTTTTCTCTTGTCATCCAATGGCGAGAGAACATTCTGATAGAGATCGTAACAGCAGGAATAGTCTTCCATATAATTGCCGCTACTGTGAGAAGGTATACCAGCAGCACTGCCACCACCACCAACACCACAAACTGCTCCACCATTTGAGTTGAGGCCGTCAAATGCTTTCTTATTTTGCTCTGATACTTGTTGCAAGGCCAAGTTAGTGTTTTCCAAGTTTTGTTGATTTTTTATTGCCTCGGCTGTATGGGGATCACAACGTGCCAACGAAGAGTAGAACGATTCCAGAGTACTTTGACCGGTGGGAAGGGCTGCTGAAAATGCCACAGAAAACGCTAAAAGCTCTTGACAGGTCATAGCGTCGTGTATACCAAGATCAGAACATTCCGTGTAGGGATTTGTTATGTTGGCCAGAGTCTGTGGTAGATTTACCTTTGGATCAATAGAAAAAAAGTTCATCATAACTAGATGAAGGAAAAGTCCCCCGTTTTAACTTACTTGCCAGATGCTGCCATCGCCGGCCTGTGTCATCTTTTCGGAAGAACATACCGTTTTCTCAACACTTGATTGCGGTTCCTTGAGAGCCGGTGGCGTGTGCAATAAAACGTATTCATTGAACATGACAGAAGGTCGGCGACTGGCTGATGTGGGGGGACTTAAGAAGCCGGATGTACAAGGATGTGTCTATAAAAATAAAATGCTGTATGAGTATGCGGTAGAATAATGGACTTTTCACAATGAATCATGAAATAATCAAGACTGATTTCATAAATTATTATCGAATTAAAACAAAGTACAATAGTTATAGGTGGTTTCTATAATTATACACATGTTAAGCTGGAAGAGGAAGCATTCTTTTTTAGGTAAAAATGATATTAAGATTTCTTTTTTTTTTCATATAGTACATATTTACAATTGGCCGGGTTGTTTTTACGACTTTAAAAAATATTTTCAAATGTATAGAAAAAAAATATAATGTTGAAGTTAAACAAACGAATAAGCTGATAAGTACTTTACGAAAGGATTAAGTTATTATTACGGTTTTAAGGTGCTGCATGTTGTTGTTAATTAATACCTTGCCTAGAGTTCCCAGTTGGAGCTATAAAATGTCCACAACAATTTCAATATTGATGAATTTGAACGTGGTGGTAGTATTTTTTTTTTGTTGGTAAGATAAAAGAAACAATTCTTAGTTAACATGTAACAAATAACATTTTTGCGAATATTTTGTTTATTTTTCATATAACTCGCTCTCTCTATATAAAAAAGTTTCATGAATCTAAAACTCGTATAAAATACGAGTGTTGTTGTTATTAGAGAAATTATTATATAGAGAAATCGTGCCAACAGATGAAACTATAAGAATTGATTTATTAATTCATTCATGTGTTTGATAAGGAATCAATCATATGCTTTCGATTTGAATTTGGTGAATTTGGTGGTGAGTAAGAAATTTTGATTGACTCTGTCTGTGTTGGCTTCTTATTCGGAAATACACCAGTATTTACAATACGAATTTTAATGCTTTTCAATAGTATTTTCTTGTTCTACCAATTTTTGTGAATTTATGTTGTATTTATAGTGTCGTCTAACAAAAAAAAAAAAAAGAAAAAAATGGTGTATAGTTTTATTTAAACTTACGATTAGCTGATCGGTTTCCATTAAATTTTGGGGAAATTTTAAAAGTATGGTTTTCTGTTGTTTGCTCTCCGCATCAAATTTTAATTGATTCGAAATTTTCTTAAAGTTGCTATTGCGACCAGTGCCACCTCCTCCTACACCAGAATTTTCCAAAGATTGTTCAGAGTTTTCCGATGAAGAGTGATGTTGCTGTTGTTGTTGTTGTTGTTGTAGCGTATTAATGTTGCCACCATTGCCGTTATGAAGGTCATTTATAATAGCAACTATATTATTAGTAGTCTGAGTAGTTGAGTTTTGTGGCACCATTAGTTGATTTTGTGATCCCAGTTGCTGTTGCTGCTGACTGTGACTGAGATTGTTGTTATTGCCACTGGAATTGACATTATTGTTGGAATTCAGCGGTACCATAACAGTGATCATTTGATCTTGTATGTTCGAAGGCTTACGATTGCTTGAATATTTCGGGCATTTGGGATGATGACTTTTAATGCGTGACGGTGAAAATGTTAAATTGTCGGCATTGGGCAAAAGACCTTCTTTGCGTTGCTTTTGTTGATACCTTTGGTGTTGTTCACAAATTGGACGATTCATAGAAAATCAAAACAAAGTGGTGTAAGTGTCTTTTGAAAAATTTTAACAAATTATCTTAATTATATATTTTTACAACATTTTCATTTAGTTAACGACATAGGTATGTTTGTATGTACGTATGTATGTTTGTAAAAAAATTGTAGAATATGTTCAGATTAGATATTTTCTTAATATTTTTTTTTTGGTATATTTTTAACTGTAATTAGCTGATGAGTTGTGAATGAAAAAATGATTTTAGCCAATTTTTGGGGTTCACAATTCAAGAAAGTTTCATAAATGAGGTGGGGCAAAAAGTTTTTACGTTTTTACGTGGATTCATAGCGTCGTTTTCTGATGTCAACTTTTACAAATTTGATTATTTAAGTAGTGTTTAAACCGTTTGAAAGTCATCATCTATTTCATTTTGACTTTCGATGCAGTTCGCATAACACGTAACGTCATATTAATTAAATTTTCATTTTGTCTTTATCAACTAGGAAAATTGATGCTTTCCGCGCACCAGGACTTAATTAAAAATCATCAGATTATGATTTTTTTAAATCGAATAGACAAATACATTTCATCAGTTTTTTTTTTGAGATTAAATTAATTAATTCATTGGTGTGTTGTTACTGTTTGTGATAAAACCACTTTTGCATTTGTTCCGTATTATGAAAAAAATAAGAATTCCTAAAAGTTTTTTTAAATTAAACTCTACCCCTTCTTGTTCGTAAAACTTCCTTTTTTTAAACAACCCCCGAGGAAATTTTGGATAATCGTAACTACTTGCTGGGAGACATTCTGGCATGTAGTTTCGAAAAGCAATGCGGAAGGATCGATCAAGCAAATGTAATTTTCGAATTTCTGCCAATTTCGTTTCATAAATTAACTTACATTTGCTTATAATGATGATACGAAAAATGTCACGGTTTATTTTCAAACAGTTTAAAGGAAACAAATGCTAAATGAAATTTCTACACTAATTCAGCAGAAAGCATGCAAAGATCAAAAGAATCATATAAAAAAAAAACAAAAAAAAAATATAAAATAATTTAACGTAAATTGTAAGATTGGTTGCAACTAATTCATTGAACATTGATTGACTGACTGATATATTTGACTGACTGACTGATAATTTTCTAGCAGTGATTTAATATTTTTGTTGTTTTTTTGTTTTTGTTTAAACATTAATACGTATCAAATATAAATTCGTATACATCTTTGTTTTAAAATTTTCTCTAATATTAGATTACTTAGTGATTTGTTTGTTAGATTTGTTCATAATTTCAGCTCGGTTTTGCAAATAAATTTTTACAAAAAGAAAATAGTTTTCGTTTCCAAGTTAGAAGGTCCGTTCAAGCCAGCCGCACACAGTTTTCAAATTAAGAAATGGATTTTTTAAATACATATTTTAGCTCTACAGGAATTTCTATATATACAAGTTTTAAAGTTGGGGATACAAATAGAACCATAGAGTTTTATTAGCAATTAGTAATGTGGAGTTATTGAAATTTGTTGTTGTTGTTATTTTTTAATATACATATAATATTATTCTCTGCAAATTGATGATACATGAGTTTTAGGTTTTTCATTTGCAACTCTTCAATTTTTGTGATTGAATAACGCTTTTATAAATACTGTTTTCTTTTTTTCGAAATCCCAATGAAAGTTTTTCGTGCCATTTAATTTCATCGAATACTTGTTGCTTATATTAATTGAAACTCTTGTGTAGAATAGTTTTTTGCGGTTCATATGGCGAAGAAATAATTTTAATACTGCTAACCGCGGGAAAATTTCAAACATTTCCATGTCATGTGATAAATGCAACTTTATTTATCTTTATTACGTTTATTAAGTTCAAAATTGTTTCGAAATCATCACGAGGGCACGATAATAAACACCTTTGTGCATGGGTTTATTTTTGGAAAAGGATATTTGACTTTTTTCTGAAATATTCTTTGGTCAATTACCCATAAAACTTGTGTATCACTACCCAATCCCTAAAATAATAAAGTAACGGGTAAGTTAATCTCTAGGATTTCTCTTTCGACGCTCTAAGATACCACGGGACCTTTTAAGACCCACAGCTGAATGCCTACTGGAAGGTCAAAGAGGAATAAATTTATTTATAAAAAATTTTACAAAGAATCTATAAAGTTCTATATGAAAGAATAATTAAAGCAATTGAAATGTTATTCTTCAAACTATCCAAATTCTTAAATTAATATGCTATAACGCAGATCTCATTATTATCACACATATTTTCACAATCTTTCTTAGATCAAAAAAGAAGTTATTCTCTTTAGACCAGTAAGTCTAAAAAGTTGCTAAAATAATCTTAATTAATTGAAAAAAGAAAACAGTTCCAAAAGCGTTATAAATCGAATAAATTTTATGTTTTTAATTATGTACTCGTTCGTAGTATATACAAAAGGGGCCAAATTACACAATAATAAATTTATAAATGTTTTTGTTTGCAACGATTTCTTCATATGCTTTTCAATTGTCTACAATTACGGGTAACAACATAATTAATTTTTACAACTCATGTAATTTATGCGTGTTAATTGATTGAACAAGTGATTCGACTTGATTGGTGCTTTTTGTTTCTCTGTTTGATAATGAAGTCCAGGGTTAATATATTTTTGGTTTGGCTTTAGAAAATCAGGGTGTAACTCAAAAGATATAAAAACTGAAAATAAAATTGAAACTACATCCAGCATACTTATATAATCTGTACTTCTTTAACATTCGTCGTTTAAAGCGTCGCCACAGATGAGCAATATATTTAACGATTTCCGCATAACAGGTGGCGGGCTCCGAATTATTAGTGCTGGAAGCCAATGTGGAGGTGGATGTGTAGCGGGCCCGTTCTTGGCGCATACGTTCCATTTCACGTTTTTTAGTCTCACTAAACTGTGTGGCAATGACGACCAAACATAAATTGATCATGAAAAATGAGCCAATCTAAAAAAAAAAATTGGAGAAAAAATAAAATTATAAGAAAATTTTTTTTGTTTTTTTTTGCTAATTTTAACATTTATTTTTATATATTGAGATTTATTGCTTTGCTTGTTGAAATTTGCAATCGTTTGATTCAATTATACTTATTTCAGTTTGGCTGCTCACTTTGCACAAATTGTTAAAGTTTTTCATTTAAATGGCAAATTTCTTTAGTGTTTCTCTGCAACATGTTAGTTCGTTTCACTCTGTCGTCATATGATGTACTCTTTTGTACTTCACAACTGCTTAGAAGCAAGTTTATATTGTGGAGGTTTTTGTTGTGTAAGAAATACTGTTTTGGTGGTGTTGTCTTGCAAAAAAAAAAAAAACAAATAAAATAAAAAGAAACTTTTTAGCGAAACTTTTGTATGTTTTACCAACCAAAACCGACAGTAAGATGGGTATTTAAAATGTATTTCGGGGAAGCTAAACAAACATATTTATTACAACAGAAGCCCCTTCAAAATTGTAGCAGTTTTTATTCGCATTAAATTGACTCGATTACATATGATGTTAAACCCCTCTCCACTGTTGTATTTAATCGGTATAAGAAATCTTGTAATTCTTATACGAGTATTTATAGTATTAAATCTATTTAGCAGGTTTATGTAAAACACCACGAGAAACAGTTTTTTAACCACATTTTTTGAGTTCCTTATAAAAGCTCTGGATATGTTTTTAAAGCGCTGACTGTTGACATCCAACAAGTATGTTTTTCTATTTGTTGGTACGCATGCATTACTTCGCTTTATATTATTTAAATTTATCAGAGAAACTTTTACTGTTTTATTTTTTTTATACGGTTTTACCTTTTTCTTTAACCTTTCAAAACTTCATGAATAAGTATAATAGAAATTGAATTCTAAAGATATTTTATTTTACATTGGTAATTGTGTTTAAGCAAATAGCCAGAGAATAATAAAAATCAACAAGTCATTATATATTGTTCTTATGCAGATTTTTACTTTTGTTATACTGCTGGCAAAAGTCATCATTATAAACAACAAGAACTCTAATGAATGGCAAAAATTAACGAACATGAATTAATTCAGGAAGTTTTAAATGAATACCAAAAATAAAATTTATCGATTAAATAATTGTCTATTTTTGGAATATTAAAGCCAACTAAGCCAGCAAAGAAAATAAGTACTTACCACTATTAGTAAAACAAAATAGATCCAATCCCAGAAACTGTGAGCATCCTGTACATAGTACATAATATCAGTCCAACCTTCCAATGATATTACCTTAAGGCAACGAAAAAGAAAATAGAATAAAAGCACATTTTATTGACTCTGACAAATTAAAAGTTTGTTATTTAAACCTTAAAATATACATAGATTACTTCTTGCATTTCCTGTTACCAAACTGTCTGAGTGTTTGTGTTTTTGTGTTTGTGTGCTAAAAGTTTGTTAGTTGCAAAAAGTAAACATTTTATCTATGTTAGTAGTAGTTTCAACTATACACTCTCCCTGCTTGTGGTTGAGTAGTTAAATATTTTAAAAAGTACTCCGAAATGAAAACAAAAAAAAATTTTTTTAACAAACTCTGTTGGTGGTTAGGCATTATATTGGCCAAATTCATCTACTGAAGTTTATTTAGCAAACACTCCAAAAACAAAAGTTTTATGAAATGTTTCCTTTTTTGGCTTTTGTTGTTTTCTAAAATACATACTTCTATTTCTGTTTGCTTTAAGCGATTTTATTGTAAACATATGTTGGAAAGGTATTTACCAAAAATAATAATATGTAGTTTCAGTTTTCTACTGCAGAAAATTTCATTTTGAAAGCTACCGAAGAATTACCAATATACGTTATATTTCTCCGAATCGAATATTAGACTCAGCCACAACAAAGATAAATGTGAAAATGGCTTTTGCTTTATATCCCGCTTGTCCGCGGATACATTCCATAAGTCATTATACCATTATGCACAAAGCAATGACCTGCACTTGCTCGGCAATACCTACGCAGTGCGTTTGAGTGACGAATTTAACATGGGGATGTCATTGGAAGTATACAATCGCCACCCACTCGCTTACATTCCGTTGACGAAAACAGTGACGAATATTCATCATAGTTTTCATTCACAAAAATACTATGATGAAAAGAACACTGAAGCCGGAGTTAAGTAATGAACGGTTTCGTTAACTTTGGATAATCAACGTAAACAATAGAATATGACAGAAAAAGAATTTTGCTCGCTTGCTTATCAACGAATTCATATAATATATTGGTACACTAAGTAGGTACTGGCAATTGTGAGTGACGAATTTATTACAGAAAAAACGTCAATAGCAGTTTTGCCGAACAAGCGGGATGTTTAAGGAGGCTATAATACCTAGACTAGCACGCATAACTCGAAATTCGACCCTTATGAAGTTCAAGTATGTTTTCTTTGCCTGAATGCCATTCTAAATTCGAATAGTTTAATGGAAAAATTCAACTGAATAATTAAATTTTTTCTAACTACATACTTACCAAAAATATGGCCACCCAAGCCATACCAATATTATCAAACGATATGGTACCCTGGAATGGATTAAGACCCTGCTGTTTACATTGCGAATAGTAGAGATTCCAATTGACACACGAGATGTTCGTGGGCAAATTATCTGCCATGGGCACTGCCTTTTCTAAAGTGAAACAAAAATTGAAAATTTTACAGATTTAAAATAAAATGTAACCTTTGCTTGCTGCAGCAACAGTGAAAAAAATTCCAATGGCATCACTTACCCGTACATAATGTGGGTCCCATTCGATATGGCGGTAAATCTGAACACATATGCATGCCAGAATCTTCTGGCGTCGAGCAAATATAATCCTGTTCCTTGGAGAACTCATAGTAGTAGGAAACACTGTATTGTGGTATTATTGTTTGGGGGATTTGAATAATGTTTGTAGTTATTGTTGGTTTATTTTGTGTGTTGGTCGGTTGGTGGTGGTGAGTGGTGCATTTGGGATAGTAGTATATATAATATAGTGTTGTTAAGTGTTTGTTTTTTGTTTTTTTTTTGTTCAAAGTGTAAAAGTGTTTCGGATAGAAATAAGAATCACAGAAAATTGCCATGAGTAACGAATGCAAAACAAGTGATATAAAAATGCAATTTGCTGAGTTATTAATTGATAAAATAGTTGATCTTATATCTTATTTTAGTAGAAAAATATTAGTTATCCTTTTAAAAATTACTAAAGGAATTTCACACACCAAAATTAGAAAATATAGACAGACAGTGGACTAAGAAAAAAAAATTTAGATTGAGTCTTAAAAAGTTTGGGGTGGGAGGAGGAAGTAAATTTTTATGCAAAATGCTCACACATACACATGAATTACACATTTGTGAAATAAAGGGAAATAAGAGAAAACAGTCAATATATATACTATACAGAAGAAGAGAGTTAAGAGCAAAAGACACAGATATTAAAAGGTTACGTTTTGAGAAGTGGACTTAATTGATTGATTAATTGATTTTTGCTTCTACTCAAGGGTTATCATACTTTATTGTTGTAAACTTCTAAATTTTCTAACTAATCAATATTGGAAGGGTTGTGAAATATATTTAAGTTTATTTTACGAAGCTTTAAAATCTCATTAAGACTTTTTCCGTTTTAAGTGTTTAAAGATTTTTCAATACCTGCCCAGGGTAAATTGATGAAATTGGCTGTAGAGGAAAAATAATTTTGTTAAGCTACATTTTCGGTAATTAAATTTAAAGAAGTTTTATATAAGTTTATGTATCATTACTGCTACTCTATAATTGGGGGACGGGAATTTTGAGGCAAAAGGCGAAATTTAATCAAAAAACAAATAAAAACATACTTAAAATTTGTACACATACAATTAGAATGATTGAACATTTCCGGTGTAGATGTTTGCTTGTATTTGTGTGTTACAATCAAAATAAAAAAAGAATTTAGGTTGAAAATGCTGCTTGGTTGTGGTGTGGATTGTTTGTTAGTATACTAAAAAATAGTTGACAAGTCAAATAACAAAGTAAAATATATATTTAAAAGGGTGTTGCTGCGCCTTTCGGAACGTTTTTTAACAAAATTTTTAGAATAATTTTAGTTAGCGCTTTGGCAGCGTGTGCTAATTTAAAATTTTTTCTTCTGAAGGCGCAACGACTATATTTTGGAGTATTATATATGACAGGGAACCGCATGATGGTCTGTGGAGAATCTTGTTTGTTTTGTTTTTTATATCAATAAAATTCCATTTTGCATTAAAGATATTTCATAAATTTTGAGTATCTGCATGTTCTTAACAATCAATTTTAAGATTAGGTGAGAAGGGCTAAAAACTGCGAAACTACTTAGTTTACAAATACACTTAGCAATAATTTCTTTAATGCACATTTCACTCAAAAGCTGTAAGTAGTAAAATCAAAATCAAATTATTTATAAATTAATGGAAATTTCATTTGATAACTTGTCGACTTTTATTTAAACTAAGACAAAGATTAGTTTTATACAATATTTTTAAAAATTAACTGATTAATCGCGTTTGTGCTAATTCATGGGCTCTAACCTAATAACACTGTGCAACTTAAAATAATAACAGGGCTTTAATAACGAATGCCGACGAGTGTTGGCGATTTTAAATAATGCTCAGATGGAAACTTTCAAAGAATCAGTTGCTTTGAATTTATTATTTTTTGTGTTGTACAGTGTAAATAATTATTTTTAAATTCTCTTAATTAAAAAGGAATTAAAAGTAATTGGAATTTTTTAATTACTTATAAGTGTAACTGTGTGTAGTCCTTTGTAACTACCTTTACCTTCTTGATGTACGATACTACATTTACACTACAACTATAATGTAACTTCATCTTCATCTGCCTTAAATTTTTTTTTATTATTTCGGTAAAATATACTTTCATATGTACACTTGTGTGTGTACTCGTAAATTTTTAATGATAAAAAATCCCTGAATTTGTATTTACTGTTTTTTTAAGAAAATTTGCTCTTAAAGTAATTTCGCTAAGTGTATAAAAATTATTTAAAAAATCACAAAAAATAAAACTAGCCGTCATGTAAATGTTTTGTTATATTTTCAAAAGTATAAACTGCTGTAGACTATTAAATAAGGAGTGAGTATAACATGTGCCAAGAGAGCACTCATATATTTGTGTATATGAACATTTGATTTGTGTGTGTATGGGGGGGGGGGGGGGTAGTGTGTGATTTGCCTTAGAAACATGTGATCGAAATGCAGTTTCATTTACCCTAGTGTGTATTAGATTTTTTGTTAAATATTAGTTTGAAGCCATTTAAAATAAATAAAAATATTAACTATCAACTATCAACTAAATTAAAGAAAAAAAAAAAAACACAAAGGAAACTAACTAAAAAACATTAAGCTACATGATCTTTATTTTGGAATCCATTACAACAAATACAACACCAATAAAAAATTTCCAATTTTTCTTCTAATTTATATAAAAAAAAATAAATTTTATTTAAACAAAAAACTACTCATCGTGGAACACATCGAATAAGTCAAATAATTATCTAAAGCTACAATTCAAAAATAAAAATTTTGATTGCTGTTATTAAAAAAGGGAATTATAAAACCAAAAAAAAAAAAAAACGAAAAAAATTTAAAAAGAATTTTAAAGGTTTTGTGTGTGTTAGAAAAGTGCTTACATCAAAAATTAGGAAAAATTAATATTAATAAATTATTCAAAGTGGTGGAATAAATATAATCTGAAACAAAAGTGTTTTATTTTTGGTTACTACAACATTTCTTCATAAAAAAATCTGTTATTGTTTCTGGTAGTACGAATAATTAAATTTTACGATTCTTAAAAATCACGCTTATGTCAAATTTTAAATTTTACTGCAAAAATATGTTGTCTTCTAAAAGTTTCTTAGCATTCAAATCAAAAATAATTAAAAAAAAAAAACGAAAATTACATATCCAATTAAATAATAATAGTAAATTAGCTAATAGTTTATGTATAAAAAAATAGTATTCTAGTAAGTTAATATACATTTTGTATGTAAATTATATATATAGTAAGCAAGTTAGGTAGAGAAAATTTTATACAGACAATTGTATACGGTTTTTTTTTTGGTTTTAAATAGACAAATAGAAAATATTTCATAATTATGTAAATCTTTTTTCATCTTACGAGTTAACACGGACTCGAACTCTGTACACATCAGGTAGTTCCCTGTAAACAAAAAATCCCGTATGATATTTGAGTTGGGAATTTTGACAATATAAATTTACAAATTAAAACAAAATAATTAGAAAAGAATATCAAAACTAAAAAAAAAAACAAGAAATACTTATTTTGGTATGTTTTTATTTAGAAGAAAGAAAATTAAAAAATTTTGAATAGAAAAATTATAAAGAAATTTACAAAATAAAATCTTGTGTTTGGTTTAGACCAAAGAAAATGAAGTGTAAATGATGTAGTAAAAGTACAGACAGAATGTGATATAAATTTGTAGCGGTTATTGTTTTTATACATGTGTGTATTTCTGTGTATATACAT
This sequence comes from Lypha dubia, assembly GCA_947311025.1. Taxonomy (NCBI): domain Eukaryota; kingdom Metazoa; phylum Arthropoda; class Insecta; order Diptera; family Tachinidae; genus Lypha; species Lypha dubia. The sequence continues at coordinate 1,178,103 of OX371262.1, read as the reverse complement.
ATTGGAATATTTAACATTTTCTTTAATGGATAGTTAGCCACTCTGCGTCTTGCGAAAAAAGAAAAAATTCCGTAGAAAAAACCCTCAATTTATATCCCATAGTAAAAATAGTTTGGGCTTTGTAATATGTTGTCTTGTGGATCGACTAATAGATTTAGGGGATGTTTTCACATGACGGACGAATGGTTTGAGTGTAAAATTTGTATGAAAATCAATGAAAAATTAGTGCTTTTCGCAAAAACTTTACACTCAAATCATTCGTCCGTCTTGTGGAAACGACACATAAGAAATTTTTCTGTAGTTTTTGTATTCGTTTTATCTCAATATTAAATTCTCTCAACCTGAACTCTAGGCTTTAGCTAAAGTAGTTTGAATTGTTGCGCCATGCATTTAACTGATGCATGTTTCAGCTCATCTCGAAACTTTTTTAAAAAGATAAAAATGTATATGATTTATGTATGTGAAGGCTCTCGGGGAGTTAAATATAAATATTTTGAAAACTGAAGTCGATGCTGATAATTTCTAAGAGTTAAAAAAATATTAAAAATCACAAAAATCACGTTCAAATATTGTCCCAGATATTTTGTTTTTAAATAAAAGTTCATATAAAAATAGAACCTCCAAAATCAAGATAGCTAATGCACATAACTCTTAGTTTATGCACATACCTATTAGCACATTCACACATAGACCTTAGAGAAGTTTCTCTCCTGTGTGAAATGTGAGTGTATTATACACTAGAATTAGTTAGTAGTTTCCAATATATGTATGATAATTTGAAAATATTTATTTTTGATGGGGGATAAAATTTCAGATTTTTTTTACGTTCTGTTATAGTGTTGTTAGAATACAATAAGCTATTCTTATACTCTTTTCTTAAAAGCTAATCTGTAACAGAAAATGTCTAGAATTGTAATCTGCTATTTATTTTTTACATTCTTAAAGCTTTTTAACTGCAATTATTAAATAACTAATTGTGTATATTGATCAGTGATAATAAAGTGATTGATTATTAAGAAAATAAATAAAAATTAGTGGACAGTATTTACAAGAATTTATATATGTATTGATGTATACGCAAAAAAGAAAGCATACGAAGAGAATATTTAGTTTGTCAAATCGAAAAACTTAAAAGAATGATAAGATATTTTGAATGATTTTGTTAAATACTTAAATAGTAATTTATAAATGGTTTGATTAAATGTCGTTTTAAATAAGTATTTAACTCACTACAACACCCTAAACTAAAAATGTAGTAAATGATCAATTCTAGGCATTAGTAAAAAAAACTACATAAAAGTTTAATTGTTAAATTTTAAAATCCATTACTAAATGACAAGTGTTGTTTTCTTGCGCTCTTTGATTTTTTTCTTTTTTGGTAATTGTTTGCATTGTTGCAATTTACATTTACACTCATTCTTGCATACTTGAGCACTCTTTCAAAAACCGTTTGTGAAGAAAGAAAGAGAAAGTGGTGATAGAAAAGATATTGGTGATAGTGGTGTGTGCTGGATGTTTGTGTACATGTTAGAGTAACAGTAGTTTTTACACCACAATAGTGGTGACAATGTATACTGCTGCTGACTGTGAACGTGAACACACACACATACACATACACATATTCGCACATTCATACACACATGTGTATAACTACATATCACATGCATTTTATTGTTTGCATGTTTAATTGTATGCCCGCCTGCAAGTGGGATGAGAAGGTTAACAACAACAACAACAACATTACTAGAATCTCTTGTATGTTAAAACAATTCAAATACAGACAGCAAATGTCGGAAAATGTTGAAATGTTAGTGCTGTAACTGACACTTTTGCATTCACTTGTTGTCGATAAACAGGCATGTTTTAACAGTCTGTTTGTTTGTACATGTGTTTTTGAAACAATTTACAAATTTTACCCATCCATTGATAAGAGATGAGTTTTTCTTTTATTTTATTGGTAATTATAAAGCATTTGTATCTCTGATTTATATTGTTGTAATTTGATAATAATTTGAAGTATTTCGTTTGTTTTTCAATTTGTCATGTGATCAAATTTGATTCATTTGGAATGACTGTTTTATTTTTGGAATGTGTTTAAATATTAGAAAATATGTATGTTGTAATGAACGAATGAATGCTGGCTGCTTTTTATATTACAAATGTGTAAAAATTTTTTCAATAACTATTATGTATGTAAATTACATATTTTTTTATTGCTAATTAAATTGTTTTAAGTAGGCATGTACATATGCTTGTATGTAACACAAAAGAATAAAACACAAGAAAAAATTTAATTAATTTTAAATTAGAAATACATGTTTTAAAGAAACCCCAAACAAATTCAACTTACTAAATGTCCTAGACTTATAGAAAATCCTATGGGAGAAAGAAACTATTTTAATGTTTGTAATTTTGTGAAATTTCTTTAGTTTTTCAAAATTTTCAAAGGTTGGTTTTAAAAACACATTTAATTTAAGGGATTAACACACACACATACACATATTAGTTGTACCATTAAGGTTGGGCTAAAAGGTTTATTAGTTGTTTGTTTAGTATACATATTTACACTTGAAAATATTACTATTTTTCGCTTTATATCATTTCTGTTATAAGATATTAAATTTTAAATTTAACTTAAGATGAACTTCTTGTTAAAACTTAAACTCTCAAAATTATCAAATGTTATGAAAATACTTACTTCAAGGGCACTCGTATGAAGTCGGGCAGCTCTAAAACACATCTTTGCCTTAAAATTCCCTGCCAAAGTTGTACGCCTATAATGCCAAATATGAAGAATACAAAGAAACACAATAGCAAAACATTGCCCAGCATGGGCAAAGTGTCCAGTAAAAGCATCACCAAAATACGCATACCTTTTTTGTTTTGTTTGGTTTTTTTTGAAAACGTAAATTATAATGAACATGTGAACATCATTTGTGTGTAACTTACTTGGTATGCGATTAATGGCTCGTAAAGGTCTTAAGACACGTATTGTTCGTATGGCTGTTAAATTTAAATTTTTCACATGCATCACATATTCTAATAAACCAGCAAAGACAATGAAAAAATCCAAACGATTCCAGGAGTCTGCCATGTATGTGTTTTTACCATAAATTCCCATGGCCACCATTTTAATGCTCATTTCCAAGGCAAAAAATGCAAAAATAATGTCATCAAATATCTGAAATGTAACGAAAGCATATAAAAAAAAAATATTTAAGTCTTTAGGATGATAAAAAGAAATGGGAACATAAAAAATTAACTTTAGCAATATATTTCTGTTTTGTTATCCTTTTGGTTTGTAGAGGGGAACGAATGTGTATTAAGCAGTAATTAGTTGTCGATATTTCTTAATATTTTACTTAAACTCTGCAATTAATTAATCGTTTTATAAATGTCTTTCAATTATTATAACTGTATTTGATTTATCGCCAGCGAGTTTTTCTTATTTGAATTTATCTTTGTACATTTATTATTTTACTTGTACATACACAATACCTTTATTATCCCTTCGACAATGATGATGATGATGAATCACGTGTGTTTGAACGATTTGTTGGCAAACATAAAAACTATTAAAAGTCTTTTCTTCCGTTTTTTATGTTGGCATTTATAGCAGAATATGCTGTAATCGATTGCCTAGATAAATCTAAAGCCAATTTTTTGTTTGTCATTACTTCAGTGTCCTTGACAAAAAAAATCACAATTACATGTATATTTTTACGAAAAATATCATAAATTTTTTCTATGTTTTTATGTAAAATTTAATGAGCCATAATTATTTTTATGACCTATGCTACATTTTATGTTAATGTTTTATCAGATTATTTTAATGTGATTCTTATCGGAGCATAAAAACGAGAATTTCATTACAGAGCTGTATTTTAAATTATTGCATGTTCCTTTAGGAATTGTTTGAAAAATCGACAACTTTAAAAAATGGTTGGATGCTATAGGAATTTTTCGAATTAATTTCTTTTAGAATCAGTTATTAAATTGTGATGCTCTATTTTTTTTGTAAAGCAAAATAATGAATAGTTGATTTAAATAAAGGGATAAAAAGGTACAAATTGGTAGTATTGGTACGTATTGTTTTTTTACAAATGTTCTTACATTAAAATTCAATGATCTTTGTAAGGTTTAAAATAAGGAAAAGTTGGTACTTTTGTTAAGCTATACAATAAATATTTTATTGCTTTTGTTGTAAATTAAGTATGTTAATTAAAAACATATGTTAACGGTCTCTAGTCGTATACAAGCAAAACATACAGACTGGGAAAAGAAAACACTTGAACAAAATTAAAATGCAACTCTTCATTCTTATCATGAATTTAGTATTTTTTTTCGCTTAGAATGCCTGTGAATACAAACGTTCACCATAGTATTATATGCAATAAAATTTTAAAAACGTTTATAAAATTGTGATGAAAGTACTTATTTGACAAACTGTATATGTGTTGATTTACAAACACTTTAAATATCCTTGTGGAAATAATATTTGTGCGTCAAGTGTGAATAACAGCATTCAACTGACATTTTATCTATAAAATATTGTATTTTAATGGGCCATTTGAATTTTCTTCATACACCACAGACATTAAAACTTACATGAAATTGTATATTTTAATGATTCTTTGTTTCTTTGGTTTTTTGGTTTTTTTTTGTTCTTGTGAGAAAGCATATTGTTTTTGACAATTTAAACATTAAGATGAAGCCATACCATACTACATATAAATTTATGAATACATGTGAATAATAACCTCCGCCTTGCAGTTCGGGATTTTCATTACTTACGTAGCTTTGCATTTCAGTTTATTATATATTTTATCGCAAGAGAAGCAGTCTTATGGCTGTTAAAATCCCTAATATGTATAGGAACAGTCCTTAGTATTGTTGGGTTCTTAATTTATGTGTTTGTGTATATATAAACTTTATTATTATTAATTACTCTTAAAGTGTTCAACCACAAAAGCACGTCCTACATGTGTGCATAATGTGACCAGCATGATTCTCTTTGTCTGCTTTTGGAAAACAGAGCTCTGAAGAAAATATTATAAAAATATAGTATTTTATATGTTAGAAAAAAAAAAATTTTAAATTTGAAGTAATTCTTCTTGTCAACACAACCTATTAAAAAAAAGAAGCGAAAATAATTCTTATTTTTCTTTAATCTTAAAGCGATTAATTATTCCTTTTTGCGTAGTTGAGAGTATAATATTTTGGACTATAGGTCTAAACCACACTTTGTCAGTATATGGTTATGTTTAGTTTCATTAAAATTCAATATTTCAATATTTTAGTATACTTAAAAAAATAAAACCATTTCTATTACAAGACTATTGTAGTCTGGTCACACGGAGTATTCATTTGTTTGAAAGAGATGGAAGAAAAAGTATACATTTCTATGTGACTAATGAGCCCATCTATGAAACACTTACACACAAAATTCATTAGAAAGAATAACTAAAGTAATGATACAAAGAAATACTCTTATAAAATGAAGTATTATTTATTAGTTAAAGGAGGCTCAATTTAAATTGGAATTTATATACATACATACATAGATATAAAATCAACAGTGTAGCGTATGAGTAATATTAATTAATATGGAGTTTAATGATTTGCAATGCTCATACGCCACACAATACTTTAAATTTAAATCAAGTAAATTTCACTTTCTTTTAAAAACAATTTAAACCAACATTTTAATAGGAAAATTAAAAATTTCTTTTATCACTTTCACATTCTTAAAATAGCAAACACTAGCCTGCACTATCAATAGCTTTCATATATATTCTTTGGTTTCATGGCTGCTGTATCGTGTATCTTGTGTTATTGGTTGCATTTTACTATAAAATATTAATAAACAATATTCCTATAAATAATTGTGTAAATATTTGTGTATGTTTTTAGTAAAATATATACAAAGCAAACTTACCTGTAATATTTTACAGCGATTAAATTCACAGTCATCGTCCACACATGGCTGATACATGCCCAGTGTTATGCAATTTAATAATATCACCAGTATTGATATGCGCTCGAACCATGTGTTGATGAGAAAATCAATAGTTATCAAAATCAAGTTAAGGAAAACTCTCTTTCTCTCACTTACAGACCCTCACACACACACACACACACAGGAAATACACACTCACACACATATACAAGGACAATATATGTATATTTATGTATGCAGCATGAAAGGTTGTAGGAGAAAAATGGAATAAAAATTAAATTGACAACAATGCATTTTAACAACAACATGTAGAGAAAAGCAACAGCATGTAGAGAAAAGAAGATAGAGAAAAACTTTATATACATATGTATCTGTTCAGAAAGGACATTTACCGTATTGTAAAATTCTTCATAGAAGTTTTTTGGAAAACAAAAACTACAATTTTGCTGTGGCCAGAACAAGATGATGTTGGTGGTAAGTATTGTTAATTTTTCTTTATATTTGCCAATAATAATGTTTTATTAATTTAATTTCAATTTAAATATCAAACTGAAAAGTTTAAATATGCAACAAAATGCTGATAACTGGGTTTTCAGTATCGTTTATGTAAATTTATTTTGTTCAATACTTAATTTTTCCATTAAATTTCTTATCTAAAGACGCTGAATACCTCATAATTTTTTTCTCACTTTATTATAAGTTTTTTTTTTTTTGGCTGTTGCAATTCCAACATGATAATAACACGATACATATTATATACTGTTTGTTATTGTATATAGTCAACTTATGTTGGTATCAATAAATATTGACTATATACGATAAATATATTATAGATAAATGTGTATTTTAATAAATTTCGTTTGTTTTATTTTATATTAGATTCTTTTCCCCTTTCAATGTCTGCATAAACATTTAATTCTGCTTTGTCACTGATGATAAGTGAGCTATAATTTATGTTCTCCGTTCAAGTGTGACAGTAAATAGTGAAAATAAAGCTTACAAATCGTAACAGACAGTCACGCAAGGAGAGAGGGAAATAAAGTTAAAAGGAATAAAATGTCTGTACATTCATACGAGTTTTATACAAAAATCAATGCCAGTTTATTTATTTTTTGTCAATGTTTATGCATCGAATACTTCCCTGCAAAAGTTAATGTTTATTTGTGGTCCGTTGTTTATCTTCAAATTTACTATGAAGTTTTCTTTTATCTTTACGGCTGGAGGATTCTTTTATATGTATGTACTTGTCACATGAACACTAGTTTTCCTTCTTTTTGATCTTAAGCTAAAGATTTTATATCAAGAAAAACATCACGGATTTTATTTTTCGATTTTCAATATTTAAAAGCTCTAGAATATTTTTAAATTCATTACAGTTAATTTTTAATCCCGAAGCTAACGGGTGTCCAGTTTTTTTGAAAGTATCTTTCTCTCAGAACTTTTAAAACATATTTTTGTAATCGTACGATTAACTTAAAATACAACGTTTTAAATCATTTAGACAGAATTTTTTATGCATCACATTATAACGCTCTTCCTTTGCTATTACAAAATATTTAATATCTCTATTAAAAAGATATTCCTTAACAAAAGTTTCAATAATTCTGTATTTGGTATTATTTAATTTCATAATTAAATTATTTTCAAGTACGAACAAATTTCTAATCTCCGTAATAATTGAAAAAACAACGAAAATTTTTCGACTCTACGGAAGTTTGAACAGACATCATAATGATTCGAAATCAGCCGCAATTTCTTCATCAGAGAAAAAGAATTTTGATGATGAGATCGTGTTTACTCACTCCCCAATCACAATGAGCTTTAGAAATTTCATTTCAATAAAAGTTATTACTTGTTTTTTTTAGGGAAACAAGTTTAAATGAAAAAAAAGTTCCCACTGAAGTATAGAAATCACATGATTACAAAAATCCAACAAAATTTTTTTTTACTGTTTTCATTACTAAAATGTGCCTAAAAGTTTGGCGTTTGATAATTTATGTGCTTCATGTCGAACACTCCCTTACAAAGCTTCTTCCATTCACGCATTATTTATTTTCTGAAACTAATTTTTAAATTACTTTGCAAAGTTTGTACCTTTTGTTTGTGATAAGTTAAAGCACACATTTACCCTCTTATGGACTCTGTTTAACTGTTAATCGGAAATAATTAATCCAATACTAAATATTTGCAAATCAATAACAAGTGTTTTCTCCAGAGTCATTGCATGTGGCCAGCCAAAAATGTTGTATTAAATGTCATTATCGAACAAGAGTAATATATAGCCATGGCTTAATTACAAAAAAACAAAAACAAAAGAAAAAAAAAAAAAAAAAAAAACAAACGAGCTGAGTACGTATATGGATTTAATATGTGTTGAAAGAGGTGATTGTGTGGTTGACCAGCATATTCTAGGCTGCCAATACGTTAAAGCTCAGCCATGGTTGTTAACACGAAAAACCAAAAATGTAAATTAAAAAAGAGAGGAGAGTGAATGAAAACGAAAAAAAGCAACACATCATTGATGTGTATTTAAATAATGACCATGATGTGCTGATTACAGCAGCACTTTAGATGCAAACAATTATTTTCTAGGGTAAATAAATGGGTCGCAAAAGTGGCAAACAAAAAAACAAACGGAAAAACAGAAATTTAAAAACATGTATTGAAATTATTCTGGGCGCTTTATTTTTGTAAATGTTTTTAAAGGAAATTTTGCTTTGTAGCACACATTTATTCACCATTCTAGTTCATGTTAATGAATCATTTTTTTTCTCGTGCCATTTGACCTTAATTGTCATTAAAATTATGTAGCATATTTTCCTAAATTATACTTAATCTCTTCTTGCCTACATTATGGCATATGATTGCTGTATATAAGTACGTATTCGTTAATTAATGTAATATTTATTCATGTGTTTTTATTTGTACAAAATGCACAATTTCCGTTTACAAGCATTTAGATTATCTCCTGAAAACAAAACACAAACTTAACAAATAATCAAATTTTCAACTTGAAATAACATATTGTAATACACATACATACTTAGTTCATGGCAAACAAGCATTATATAGATGGCTGGAATAGAAACACTTAAAGACCTAGCAGATTTTGATGCTCTTCTCTTTCGATAGAGCCCTTTATTGTAGTTCTTTTCTTTTGTATTTTTGTGCACAAGTCATGGATAGAACATATTTTATGGTGACAACTTCGGACTTACTACACTGCAGTGTCCAGCATATTATACATAATGGAATTTTAAGTTTTAACAATTAAATGTCTCCTAAGACAAAGCCATGATAATGATGTTGGTCCATATGTTTGGTTCGTTAAACAGTGGAAATATTTGTTTAAAGATATGTTCTAATTTCTTCACCAGAACTATAGGACGTCAAACGTTCACTTATATAACAAGCTAAGACTTTTTTATTTTACTATTCTAGTATTCACAGTTGGACTAATAAGCACTACTTAATTCGTTTTAATCCTTTTTTATATTATTTTGCCTTTTTCGCTCAGTTGGTGGTGCCAACTTTGTTTTATTTTACTTAATTTTTTTTTTACTTTTCACAATTACTATATGGGCGATTCTCATTGTGAGAAGGCAGGCTTTAATTTTTAACAAATTTTTTAATTTAGTGATTTGAAAAATGTGAAAAATTCATTGAATTTATTTTTTTTTTGAATTTTTAACGTTAAGCCGAAAAAGAATCAATTTTTTTTTGTATTGAAAGTTACCCTTCTTTCTCAAGTACTCTTCGTTTGTGTTGATGAATCTTTATACTTCCACCTCTCAGATATTATTATTACTATTAATCTTAAATATTATCATATTTTACATATCGATGGCTTATTATAAGAAAGGCGTAACTCGATTTTTTTTCTTTAAGTTTGAACTACAAATAGCAATAAAATCCGTAAATTTTAAAGCACATATAAAAATGTTTTAGTGCAATTTTTATCTTATGCTTCAATTTATTTTAATTTGAAAGCATTGTGTATTTGACATTTATCTAACAGAATAGGCAAAAACGCTTTCTGAAAAAAATCGAGTTACGCCTTTTTTATATTAAGCCATTGATATATACTTATTAAAATGTAGAGAGTTATTGTGGTAAATACATGTATTTTCCATCCCACACATGGTAAAAATCACGGTAAAAACCCATAAGAAGAGCTTTGATTATAAGATCTTGCGGGAAAACACCATGGCGATCTGTTTGACCTTTATAGAAGTCAAATATATATTTTTGTCTTTCCAAATATTAAATACACACTTCGAGAGCTCATTTGAATAATTAAGTATCTTCGAATTATAAAAAATAAAATTAATTTCTCGTGCTTTAACTGCACTTTTTATTTATTTATTATATATAATTTTTTCAAAGTAACTTTCAATAAAATGTTCATGCATTTCATAATTCTTCAAAGAAAACACTAAAAATTTTATTTACAGCAATTTAATTTTAATTTCATAGTTTGGAAAATTGCGGGTAACGTTCAATACATCTGTTAGTCTAGAAACCATGGGCTTTTTTTAAATGTAAAAAAAAGTGAAGTGAAAAAATGAATTATGTTGCTTATTTAAACAGTGTTCGCATTCGACTTTGTATTTCCGTTCTTTATTTTTAACACTACAAAATCTTTAGAATAAAACATTTTACGTATAAAAAACATTTTTAAATGAGAACCACCCATATGTATGTATGTATATATATCTACATGCTAAAACAAAATAACTAAAAGTTTGTTTAGAAACAACTGAAATCTGTTTATAGAAGCGTGACAAAACTGCTGAATTTAAAGTGGTTACAATTGTAGTTTAATAATTAATTTGTAATAAAAAACAATATATGACAATGATAATAGTAGTTTAACCAACACGTTAAATACTTAAGACTCTAATGCCAGAAAAACTTGCAGATAACACTGGTCAACAAACTTTTCTGTGTTGCGTAACTTTTTGGAGCTCGTTTTGATAAAAAAATAAAGTTCACAGCTTAATTGCAATTTGTTTTTAAATGATTTTTGTTCTCTCTCGAGATAAACTTGATACATGAGATTTTAAAATGTTGCTCTTTTTACTCATATGCGACGGTTTGCTCGATGTCATTTTAAAATACATTTATTAAAAATCGCTCTAGGTCGTAGGTACTAATTTTTTTTTGTTATTTTGCTGTTAATCACACGTTATGATGGTGGTTAAAAATGTAAAAACGTTATAAGATGACACTTTTACTCATATATTTTTAAAAAAATTTAGAGCATACGAGATATTAGGGACGATTGTTTTTCAAATACTTTCTACGATTCTAACAAAATTAATGACTCGAGAACAGCTGAACATATTGATTGGATTAATAATTGTCTTCTTTTTTTTATCAATCAACCCTTTTCTGCTAAAATTGGTCAAAATGATCCAAATTAAATTCTTATTAAAAATTTAATTCTCATAAAATAAAAATTTTGCAACTAACAAACTATTTAAGACTTCCATATTGACAGTCAAAGAAAAATCGTTTTATGAAATTATTATAACCAAATTTTGCCAATTTTGCAAATTTAAGCTTAAGCCTCAATAATGCGTTCCTTGGAGTCCGACCGCTTTTTATCATGCAAATTTGGTTGAAATTATCGAAAAAAATTCAATATGCGAGTATGCAACAGCCACTGAATGACTGTATTTTCAAAAATAAAAATAATATGATAACAAAAACTGTTTTGTTTATTTTAAAAAAGGATATGGATTTGTTATCAGCTTAAGACACCAATTCCTTGGTCTCGTTTCTTGTGTCAGATACTTAAGAGCAACTTCAGGAAAACCTGGATACGCTAAATTTGGTTCGCCCGATGAGGTTGATGAGTCGCCATCATCGGAGCTACAGGAACCATTACAACTGGAACCTGTTGATGAGCCTGACGATGAGGATGTTGATGATGACGATGAAGACGAAGAGGAGGAAGAGTTTGCTGTTCGTTTACTTATTCGTCTTGAACGACGCCGGCGATGACGTGATGTTCCACCTTCCGTGCTTCCATTTGCTATACTCAATCTATCATCATCACTGCGTTCGCGGGCATTTTTCTTAGAATTAGTAGAAGACCTGTTTTTAATTGTATTCGAGTTTTGGTGGGATTGTAAGTTACGTTGAGAGGCTGTTTTTGGGGGCTGCTGGTGATGCTGCTGTTGATGTTTTTGGTTATTGATTGATGGGGCATCATTTTGTTTTTTAGACGCTGTCATATCAGCGGTATTGTTGTAGGAGTTTTTAGTAGACATTGTTGATGAGCCGGCATCAACATTTCTTTCCACATTTCCTGTTGATGCTTTGGCACTTGAGGAACTTGTTTTATGACGACGACTATTGCGAGATCCATTATGGCCAGGACCGCCGCTGCTACTGCTACCACATCGTCGATGTCTGGCAGCAATACCAGAATCTCCATTGGAATGCATTATATTAGAATTTGTACTGACGGTACTTGTTGATGTTTCCGCCAATCTCGCCCTTGTTGCAACATTTATGCTGCTGCTTCTCGCAAGCTCCCCTCTAGCCGCAGAGTCACTATCAGCACTGTGCTGTTTGTGCCCTTTATGGCCATTGCGGTGCTGCTGTTCTAGCTGTGAGGCAGCTAATGAGCGTATCTCTTTGGTTTTAGTTGATGTTTTTGTGGCCTCAGCATTGGCGTTCAAGTTTGTGCCGTTTGCTGAAGTCATTGATGTCGTTGTGTTGTTGCTGTTGTTTTTATTGTTGTTATTATATCCATGCTGACTTGCCTCCTGCACTGAGGAGTTTAACATTTTATTTAGAAAAAATAAAATAGCTCACAAACACATACACACATACACGAAACTAATACTTTTGCTGCCGTGTTAACTATTTTCAAACATTTGATGTTTGTTTTGTTGGCCAGACTTTAGTTCTTAGTTTGATTCGAGCTAAGTGTTATATCCAGCCTGGTAATGTTATTGTCATTTGACTATCAGGTACAGTGAACCAGACAGCACGACCATTTTCTCCTTTTATCTAAATGACACACAAAAACTCTGTAAAGAAAAGGAAATAAATGAAATTTAAATAAAATAATGAATAAGAAATATTTGTATAAACTTGTTTCAAAATAGTAGTCATACAACTACTTAAGCGCTTTAAAGAGTATAAACAGATAAAATAAAGATAAAACGAAATACAGAAAATCTTAGGCACAACTAGCAATATTTCAAAAGTCATCATATTCATGATAACGCTGGCAAGTGGTCGTCAACAACACTTGTCCACTTGAATTCATAAAAGAAATTAATGTCTTTCACAAATGTATGTTGTATGCATGTATGTGTATGGACTGTGTTGTTTTGTGGAAACACAGAATAAAAAAATTCATGCCAGTGGAAACGAGTTGTCAGCATGATTGAGTAAACCTAGAAAACTTGAACAAAGAAGGAAACTTATTTTCTTTTTTTTTTTTTTTTAAAAAAAGAAAGAAATGTAATAATGATGGCTCAACATAACGAACTTAAAAAAACAAATCTATCGGTGCTACACAAACAGAAGTTTAATATTTTTTTCTACACGCAGAACAAAAATTCATTTACAACATCATTATCATCATATTTAACTTCAATACGAATAGTAAGTCTGTTTAATAATTAATATTACAAAAGTAAAAGTTACCTTAAATTCAAAAACATTTGCTTTATTTTTTTTTTGCTTTAGCTTTTTCTTTGGAAAAATTAATGTATGAATAGAGAATAAAATTGAATGAAAGAAACTTTTAGCTTAATTAATATTTATTTTTAAGCAGTGAAAATAAAGCATTCCATTTTTTAATTACTCCTTATTTATATACTGTTTATTGTATCGAAAGTTTTTTTAAAAGGTCATATAAAATATATAAGCTTTCATTTTTATCATATTTAGGCGTTGCGAGTTTGAATGAAATTTTTAATTAATTAAATACTAGTTCATCTATATGTATATATGTACATATAAATGAATTTGTGTCAGTATATTTGTTTGTGTGTTTGTTTGTATCTTCCTTATACGAAGCCAAACGGTAACACCAACCGTCTTGCAACTTTGGAACCGTATTACTGCTGACCGGGAAAGTCAAATATGCCATTTTTTAATATTGAAGGAAGAAAGGAGGGTAACCTCATACAACGTAAATACTAATATTCACATACGTTTCTGCGAAATTAAAGCACGAACAATTTTTAGTGAACTATTCCAAGAACAAAATACAACTTACAGCAAAATCTTAGGGCGATAGAATAGGGGAAATAGCTACTCTTCCAAAGAAATTTTTAATATTCAATATTTGCACAACAACAATAGTGAATGTATTGAATTTTGTGTGTGTTATTCCTGGAATAAGATATATTTTCCTGAGAAATCTTGCAGCGAGAGGAGGTGCAGTGCATTGTGCCGGAACGCAGAGAGAAGGATAGGGTAGAGAAGATAGATGTTGAAATTTTAGAAGGCTTAATTAACTCTTTTACAACTCTGCTTTGGGCGTTATGTTAATTTTTTTTATAGCAGTGTTGAGGCGCCTCCGGTGTTAAGTAGACGCATTAACTTTGTTAAGCTGTATTAGTAGGCATTTTATTAATTGTTTTACTTCGGCGATGTTTCTGCTAACCGAAGAAGGGGGGCGATGGTGTGTACATTAGCTTGGAGAGCATCAACCGCTGTCGGAACAATTTTTTAGTGACCAGTGCTATGCCTTCATCACTTAAATAGTTCGACAACAATTAATAGAATGTCTCACTAATATACATTAGAGAAATTAATCATGTTGATTGACTTGCTCTGGCCAGGGTTTGAACCCAGGCCCCAAGTCATTGTTTACTTAGTTGTCAACGTTTCAGCCAATACCACCCTTACCAATGCTTGTAAAAACATGCCCAAACTTTCGGTTGATCTGTCGATCGATTTCAATTATTAATAAAAATATGGTGTGGGGGCGGGGGAAAGATTACTCTTACAAAGTAATTGTGAATTTTTAATTATTTTTGATCTATTTAAAAAAATTAAGCTAGAAATAGAAACAAGACGAACATAGGCAATGTCACGTCCAGATAAGTAAAATATTATTTTGCAATTGCTTGTACTTAAAATGTTCTTATGAAACTGGAGCAAAACATTGAGTTTCCCTTATGATTAATTCATTGTTATTGCTGTACAAAATAAAACCTTGATGCTGTACTTCATGGGCGACATTAGTTTTAGTGTTTTAAACGCTGCTGCATTTATTTTATTCATATCACGAACTGGGCTTGAATCAGAAATAAATATCATACGTAAGCAGTCAAGTGTCCAAATATCCACTGAATTTATGTGGGGTAAAATTGAAACCGTTTTATTTTTGTTTCTGCATCATTAATTTTGTAAGAAAGAAAAACCTGATTGTATTCCATTCTAGATCGGCACAAAGTGATAATAATTTATAACATGAGAATGTAGTAGTGTGTGCGTGATAATTTTTTTTTCTTTTGTAAAATATAAAATAAGTTTGCTTCAAACTTATTATATTTAAAAGTTTCTTTTTTTTTGTAATTGAAATTTTTATTTCTTAAGTGTCTGTGTTAAGAAACCATCTAAATTCGACCCCAGGTGACCGACCATTATCTTATATTTATTTAAAATAAATTGTATTTAATTTGTGTGTAAGTATACTTCTGTGTACTATGTATGTGTGTGCACACACAAGAAACAAAATAATTTGTTTCCAAACAATTTTTGGCGCTGAGTTGTTTCTTTTGCTGTTGATTTTTGAATTAAGTCGCCGTTTGTTGCTTCAAACTAAAATTGTAAAAGTTTTATAATATATTTTTCTTTTCTTTTTATTTCTGTGCCAAAAACTAACAAATTATCTTTATATACATAAAAATATACATACATATACATATAAGTACATTAGGGCGGGTCGATTTGTATGGAGGCAAAAAATAGCTCAAATTACAAAGAAAATCGTATTCTAGGGATCAAAATAAGAAACTTTGCCGAAGGAACCATACCTCGTAACTTGTATTTTGATGCCGCGACTTTTGACCCCAAGGGTCAAATTTTGAAAAATCTCACGTTGACCCATTTAGAGTGCCTCAATCGAGTCAAAATGTATGATCGACCCCCACTAACTTTGGAGGGCCGACCCACCTATGCCAGTGGCACACCCCCTGGAACCACCCCATGAAAATATATTTTATTACCTTGCTATCAGGGATTACCAGTATTTAACCCAAAAATAACACAAGATTCTTAGAACGACACAATTAAAAAGTAATTACAATTTTCTATTCTGTTGGTAATTACAATTCTTAAAGATATTTGTTTACAAAATTTTTACATTTATTTGAGCATGTACTCAAGTATTTATGTTTTATATTTTATTTATTTGTTGCGGGTTAGCAATATCTAGATATATATTTCGTTGGTAGCTATACCAATTCATCAGTAGATGTTTTACCCTTTATGTTTAAAAAAATTCCAAAGCTCATCTATTTATACAAAAACTCACAAATATATTTTTGTGAATTACAAAGCATAAAAATAGCCTTTAAAAAATTTTTCAAACACACACAACAAACATTTTCCATTATGAATGTGTTTACTTTTCTACACCTATACAATTAATAAGATATTTGTTTACTTTTATCTCGTTATCAGGTAAACAAGGGTTGCTGTTTTTAACTTAATAAAAAAACATAGCCATTTCGCTGATTTTTTCTTGTAGTGCCAAAAATGGTAATTTTTTTAAATGTTTGTATGGGGAACCCCACAGGGGTGGTTCCAGGGGGTGTGTCACTGGCATAGGTGGGTCGGCCCTCCATATTAGTGGGGGTCGGTCATACATTTTGACTCGATTGAGGTACTCTAAATGGGTCAAAATGAGATTTTTCAAAATTTGACCCCTCGGGTCAAAAGTCGGGACATTGAAATACATTGTAGATGTATCGTTCCTTCGGCAAAGTTTCTTATTTTGATCCCTATAATACGATTTTCCTCGTAATTTGTGCGATTTTTAAATCGACCCGCCCTAATGTACATATATATATGTATATGAATGTGTATATATTTTTAGTCCCGCGAGCTCAATTACAGTTGCTGAAAGTTTTACAAGATTTTTATAAAAGAATTTCACAGTTAATGCTTGAATAGCTTTTTCGTTTAATCAGTTTTTGGTGGTTTTTAAGTTAGAAATAAAAATGGAATTTATATAAAAAAAATTTAAATGAAAAAGTGGCTATAATTTTTATTGCAACTGAATGAATATAAATAAAATTAATAAACACTTTTGCACCGCGAAATATTACATTTACAGCAATTTGAAAAAAAGTAACGCATTAAGAGACGGAAATTATATGAAATACAATGAAAAATATTTAACATAAAATTCTCAAGTTAAAAACTGAAATGAGGGAAGTAACGATTGAATCCCGGATATATTCCATTTATTATTTCAAAATTAAATAATTTCAAAACAGTGACAAACAGTATCAACAATTGGAAATAAAAATTTAAGACAATGACACCAACTGAACCGCATACCATCACACATAAAATACAAAATTTCCAAATCGATTTTCATATAAATTCCGGAACACTGAGGCAAGGAATTAAAAAAGAAAAACATACAAACGATTTGATGGCGTTTTGCATTTGCTTTTATGTAGTTTTAAAATTTCATCGACAACTATTATATAGAGACACACCAGAGCAGAGCCGGCGCGCACCAATTAACAACATCATGCTGTCATCAAATAAACTATATTTTTAGAACAATGTTTCCTGAAAAATAGAGTTCATTCCAACAGTTTTTGGGTTAAAAAAAATAAATCATATTATTTTTTTATTCTCTTTGAAATAAACTTAATTTCTGTTACACTGATAATATTTTTTTTTTACCTGAAGATATTCAGTTCTTCATTTAAAATGTATACAAAGTTAACACATACTAGATTTCCTTTTCTTTTCTGTTATTGTTGGTTCCGTGATTTATTGCGCAAAAACGAAATTAACATAATTTCATATAATAACATGTGCCTGGTTTGTAATTTAGAAAAATGTGCTGAAAACAGAACGCCAAAAACGCAGTCATAAAAAAAGAACAGCGTTTGATATGAAAACGGCAGGAAGGAGTGAAAAAATATAATGAAAATAAATGGAAGATGGGAAGAATTCAAAAGTCAGACAATAATAGTAAACCATAAATTAGCAAAACTGAAAATATGTGGTCAGTTATAAATGTAAAATAATGAAGAATATGCTTCCAACAAATGAAATTTATTTCTCTTATAAGGCGTATGAGGGATATTAAGAGAAATTAAAGTCATTCATACGCCCAGTTGATTTATCAAGAAATGAGTTTTAGTTAATATTTTAACATTTGGTATAAATTTGTTTTAAATAAGATATAAAGCATTAAAACTTTAGGACAAAATAATTTTAAAAATTCCAACAGAAAGCTTTGCAGCATTTATTCTTGCTCTATCACTAAATTTTACTTAAACAACTCTTGGCACAATACTGGAGGGGTCAATGGCTCAAACAAGTAGTTTAATGTTTTATTTATTTTTTTTTTTTTTTCAAAAATAAAGGAAACCTCTCATTGCCGTTTGCATACGATTTGGCCAAGAATATTAAGAACAATGTGCATGTACAAGTGAATATGTTCTGATATTTAGTTTAATTTTCAAGTGAATTGTTTTGCAGTCAATGAAATTTCTTTTCTGTACACAAAAGCACTTGAAACCGAATGTTGTTTTTTTTTTTTAATGTAAAAAATAATAAATTGCATGAAAAGTAAATTTTGATGTATTTTTGCAATCCACAAGTATAAAACATGCCCTGAATTATTGTAACGAGGTCAAGTCAATAAGTTTTTAGAACAATTCGCTTCTTTTTTTTGTGAGATCAGTCCTCTGCCAAAAAAAAAATATAAAAATATAAATCTTTATTCGCGCTGCTATTTATTTTAACGTGGATGTGGTGACAAGTCATTAGAATACACTACCAATGAATCACAATTCTTTAATTTTTACTTAACATTAAGCAATATTGTAAGCAATATAGTGATGCAAAAAGGCTAATAACTTTAGAAGAATATAAACCTTAATTGGGTTACTAGAAACAAAAAAAAAAAAGAATAAAAAGAATTAAGCCTTCTACATTTTCAACATCTGCTTTTCTACCCAATCCTTTTCCCTAAGTTCTGGCACAATGCATTGTGTATAGGTACGGTTCATCCCCTGACTTCTGATCCTACAAAAAAAAAAAAAAAAAAAAAAAAAACAAATCAATCCATAAATGGAGGAGTTATTCGATGTACAATATTTTAGGGGAAACAATTTCTCTTGATGTTTTTATAAAAATCATGACACCAAACTTATATGACTTATAGCGGCACAAATATGTAAAAGTAAAAGGTAAAATGTATAACCTTCTTTTAAAGTCGTTTTAAATTGAAATAAAAAAAGCTTGAGATATTTTCGAATAATCGAATAATTTTTATTCGTTTGACAACCGCACTAATTCTAACTTTTTACGAATTTCTTGTAAATTTAAATATAACCTTGCTACAGATTTTACCTTATAGTTTTCATTCTCTTGCATCTTTTTCATTTTATTAAAAAAGAGTAAATACGGTTTTTTTTCAATACGTTTACATTCATGCAATGCATTTCTGAACAAATACTGAATGATGCTTTTTTCCATAAGTATCTACTTTGATGAATTAATAAATGAAAACGTTAAAAAATTTAACCTTGAAAGTATACAAACTGTTCAAGGGTCCTGTGTTGTTTTCCTTGTTGGTTGTTAAAAAGTTTTTCCTTGGATTTTTATTATTATTTTTTTATGGCAAAAAAACGAGTAATCCATTAAATCAATAGGGTTGTTTGTTGTTTGTATTTTGAAAGCTGGAATAACATTTTCTAAAGCTCTGTGCGGTTTTTTTGTAACAAAATCAATAATTTTAATAACTTGCTAGAAAAAAAGAAAATTTCTGAAGTGCTGTTACACATTTGAATGGAAAATGTCATTAAAAGTAAATAAAAAACAACATTTGAAAATGTCAACAAAGGTCATTTGCCACATAAATAATTTTCTTCAATTTCGTCTACAAAAAAATTTATTTATTTTTTTTGCTAAACATATCAAAAGCATGAAATCGGTCAAAGTATTTGGGCAATAATAGACTACTATACAAAAACCAAGAGAGAAAAGTTGAGCAGCTTTGCACACCAGAAACAGAACTTATGTGGAAGCTTATTAACGAATTTTTGATATTACAAAGGTTTTTGTTTAATTTGTATAATAAAGAATAAATAAAATACATATATTGGAGGTTAATGCCATACAATTTCAAGTCGAAAATAATAACAACCAAGTAGAGTAACATTTATAATACAATTAAATGGTTTATAATGTTGTTATCTTTTCTTGAATTCAATTAATTGTTGTCATCGTTTTTCATGTCCTGGGGGTATTTGTGCTGTTACACATGACGGAAGAAAAAAAGAAACAAAATCTTATAAATACACACTAAAGCAACACCACAACAACAACACATTTTGTTTACAGACTAGCCAACAACAAAAGCTACAATAAAGTAAGCAGAAAAAATACCCATTCACACACACAAACAAGCACTTATACATTGAACTGCGAAAAAAGAAAGTATGTACATGATTTTTGTAAAGTAAATCTTATAAATATATAAGTATGTATTGTGTTTTCATCAGTAACGAAGTACACAGAAAGAAAAATAAAATAAAATGTAAAACTAAAGAAAACAGGGTTGATTTTAATCAGCCGAAAAGCGTATTTAAATAGATGGCATTATTCGTCGTCTACTTATTGTGGGCAATAGCTGTAGCAATACATACATAAAAGTGACCCATTAAATTTTTATAAATCAGAATTAGATCGCAATATTCACCCAAAAATTTCCGTTTTTTTATTGTTGTTGTATTTGTTTCTCCAGCACTGCCAGTGAGCAACGTTGTTCGTAACGTTAACGTTATCAAGGAATTGTATTTGAATTAATTTCTAAGGGATGAGAAAAAGATAAGATCTTGATATATTCGAAAGATGACACAACACACCCTCATCAAAACGTTAATGTGTATCGGCATTTTTTTGATTGTAATTTCTAACAAGACAAACATACATAATATAATATACGTACGTATGTTATTCCAATATCTACAAGTTTTCGAATGGCTTGAATATCTCATAAATTAAAGTGACATGAAATTAATAATTTAAATTTTAAAGTAATTTTCAAAAAATATAAGATTTCTTTGGAAACGTTGAATCAGTGATCTTTATAACTTTGCCTTAAGTGGTTGCTATTCTGAAATTAGATCTCAAACCAATTGAATTAATTAGGGACAAAAAAAGGTAAACATTTTATTTACCAGTATGATGTTGAATATTTTTATAGCTAAGGAATGATAATCGAAAGAGTTCAAAAAGAAATAAACTCCATATTATCGTTATGTTTAATCGGAATTTTTCTATTAAAATATTTTACTTCTTAAGCTTAGATCCCACTATCGGCACAATGTACCGATTTACGTCGGCTCACTGAAATAAAATTATAAGTAATAAGCTAAATTTGCCTTATTTGTCAACTAATTTAAATATAAGGACATTATTGCACGACACTGCATTGGTAATAAAGCCATATAGACTTATGCCAGAATTAATTGAGAAATAATGCAATTTCGGTTTAGTACTTATAACTTTATTGTAGTGACCCGACGAAAATCGGTACATTGTGCCGATAGTGGAATCTAAGCTTTACAACTAATCTGCTTTTACCAGAAACATTACACACATACTGACATAATCATCAAAATTTTGAACTGTGTTTGCTATTGTTACCGCAAAGCTTGCAAAAGACATTAACTGCCCATAAAGCTCAATGTGGCCCTTTGTTCCTAATAGGAACCAAAGGACATAATATATAATAAAGCTCAATGTACAATTGGAGTAAAGTTGTGGTTGCAAAGTTTTACGTGTTTTAACTAACGATATGCTGTTCTTGTGGTTTTGGTTTCAAGAAATGTGATTAATGTGAATGTAATTAATTGTTTTAGAATTTATATTAGCATTTTATTTAACCTTGAGACTGGTTGTGGAAGTTTCTTCCACTAATTAAAAGAAATTCAAAGAATTTAAATATTCAAAACATTAATACTTTTCTAATTAATTAACTAACAAGAGAAGATGGACAAAAAATATGGTTTTAAAATAAAAAAAATCAGAACAATATTCTTATGTCGACTTTAGTTCTTTTGTCGAGAGTTCAAAGTTAGCAGATGATAAACGGAAGTGCATCTGTTAGTATTTTTTTTTTGTCTGTGTCCGAAAGTATTTTTATAAATCTCCAGATCATTTTCTATATTTTCAATTCTTTCTTTTTTTTCTTACAAAATTGATATTTATTTGGTGTTATTATTTTTTTTGTGTGATAATCTCTTTCCCCTTGGCGTTTTTTTTATGAAACAAATAACACAAATAAATACAAATGAACAAAGTTTGAAATTTAAATAACAAATCACAAGTTTTATCTCTTAATGCCCGTTTTTAGTTTCATGTTGATTTCCTTATTTTATTCCATTGAGAATTCTCTAGGCAGATTTAAATATTCCACTCTTTTTTTATGGCAGCTAACTTGAATAGAATTTCGTAATTTTTCATGGTTAAAAATGCAATAAAGAAGTTAATTCATGTTTGCGGTAGTATGGAAACATTAATACTAATTTAATGTCAAGATTTTGAAATTTATTAGGGAAGAAAAATACTTTAGAAATACTAATAAATTTAAAAAGGAAGATAAAACTGCACGAAAAATATTGGCTCTATACAGAG
Source organism: Lypha dubia (assembly GCA_947311025.1). Taxonomy (NCBI): domain Eukaryota; kingdom Metazoa; phylum Arthropoda; class Insecta; order Diptera; family Tachinidae; genus Lypha; species Lypha dubia. The sequence continues at coordinate 1,155,266 of OX371262.1, read as the reverse complement.
AAAACCATAAAATCGCTTAAAAAAATTTCCTAGATATTAAAGGAGTTCGAAATAAATTTTATGGGACAATTTTTAAAATCCAGTCAATTGTTTTTGCTTGCTTGAGCGGTCGTAAAATAATGAAACATAACTTTCTTTGAAATTTAAACAGGTAGATTTTTTTAATACGAATATACGAATACGTAAATTTATATTCTCTTCTGTCATTCAAATTCGTAAAATTGAAATAAAGTCGTATATGAAAATTGTCGCCACTTGATATTTGTGTATTGAAAACGATATGGCAAAGTGCAAAAACAAGTAAAAAAAATTAAAAAAATTTTTTCTTTTATATATATTTTTTATGTTCGTATTAAATGAGAAGACAAACAACTGGCGCCAGCAAATGTCACATTTGAAAGACTTACACAGTCTGCTAAATATACTCGCAGGATAAAGAAAAAAAAACCCCGACAACAAGGCAAGCACATGTAGATACTTTACAACATTAAATCGTTATGACAATATGTAATATGATATCAACATTAAGGTACTGGTATTACTAAAATAGAAAAAAAAATTTATATTAAAGATTATGGAAAAAGGGAAATAATCTCTTGAAATGATTTAAATAGAAATGTGCTCTTTAAACCCGGATGATTTTAAATAAATAATCAAAATCTTTTTGACGTGGCAGATTATTTAAAGATTTGTTTAGTTTAACAATTGTAATATGAAAACAACTAATTAATACTTTTTCACTTGCCTGATGTATGGTCAGTAGTCAGAACTTTTCTTCACTCATAACACATACATATGTACATACATATGTCATACAAAAGTAATTTAAAATTATTAAAAATCAATGTGACAAATATTAAACTGATCCAAAAAAATATTATTACCAGGGAAACCGTGAATATATGAAAATCCAAATAAAATATTTATACGTTTTAGGACTTCCAGTGAATTTTGGCATAAATTACATATTTTTCTTTTTTTTAGCATAATTTTGCACATTTCCGACTGCGGTGCATACTTAGGTTATTTTTTTTTTGTGGCTTATTTGATTTTTATTCCGCATATTTTGAGATTTTTTTGATGTTGGTGTGTAATTTTACAAAATGGAACTAATCAAACCAGTTGTTTTTTTCTTTTTCCAAATTTTTTAAAGAGCACATAGTTAGTTCATTCCGGATTTATTTAAAGATTCACAAATTTTCAATAAAATTTATAGATATTTTTTTTTTTTGTTTTAAAGATTGTCTGAGTAAGAATGCACTTTTTTAATTTATGTGTTTTCTTTTCTACAAAAAAAATGGTACATCTCCATGCAGGAAGTGTACTTTGGTGCTCGTATCTTGAAAATTGTTTGCTCTCTAAAAGGGCAGTGTGTTTGATTCTAAAAGGACCGCCCTTACTAATGGTGGAAGGCATTGCACTTTATGCCCCGTAAAAATCGACAGTGTTGATAGTGCCCTGTAAAACTAGCTGTCAGCTGTTAAAAACAGAGCTTTCCTCTTTTTCATAAGTTGTGTTTTGTTTTCTAGTGAAATAACAAGTTGCATTACTACAGGATTCGCAAGACATTTTATACATGTACCTTTCAACAAGGTGCCATTTTGTGTATAGAAAAGAAAACACCATTACTGTAAATTTTATTTTGCAAGTGGCAACTCTGAAATTTCACAGCTGTCATTAATGTTTATTCGAATAATTAAAACTGAAGAACAGCGCATTATAATTGTAAAAGCTTTATTTTAAAATGAAAAACTGTATTCTTACTGAGGCGCCCATCATATTTTTGCATATTTTGCTCCTTACAGAATAATTTTTCTTATTTCGGACTGCAACGCTTATTCACATATATTTTATTCACAGCTTTAATAATTTTTAATTAAATTTAGCAATTTTTTTGAACACCACCACTTTTTGTAAGACTTTCCGCTTGTAAAAAGTTTATGAAAAATACATGAGCAGAATAATATAATTTTTCGAATAAATTATTTCCCATTAATGGGAAAAAATATAACAAACAAATGCTAAGTTTTGTAAAAAGTTAAGTCCATAAACTATTTACAGAGTTTGATGTCCCATGTTGTATTCGGATAGATCGACTCCATGCCTACAAATTATAGGAAATTAAAGTTCATTGTGTCAGAAATCAATATTATGAAAATTACAACCACAAAGCCCATAAAACACAATATGAAATTCATATTTACGGTTTCCTGATTGTAACTTTTTGCTCAATTTGAAGCATTTTCTCTTAAACTATTCTTCATATCTCTTTATTTCTCTCCAAATTTACATCACCTTGAATGCATGCATCTCTAGTTTTACATTTAATTCTAATTGCAGAAGGCAGCGGCGATGTCTGTTCATTTAAGTACAATTAGACGTACGTACGTGTGTTATTAAACAAAAACCATAAATAAGTACACACTCGGATTTACTAACAAAAAAAACTCATAATTTCGTCTGTTTATTTTGTATGAAATACTGTACATAGTTATATGTATGTATGCATTCTTCATAGTTCAGTTGAAGAACTAACAATGATGATGAAATAACAATGTAACATAACAACTGCCAACTCAATGTCACAGTCTAAGTAAATATGTAGAATACAACAACTTTTATTTCTCCTACCGCCATTAGGACATACAAATTTTTCAATTTATTTAGAAAAATGAAAAAAATTAGAACTTTAAACATGTGTTCATGTCATCAAGAACTTGTTGTTTTTGACCTTTCAAAACAACAACAAAAAAATAAATAAAAGAAAGAAAAGAAAAGCCCAAAATTTTATATAAAAATCTTAAACAAATAGAATTATGTATCATTTTGTACGGGAGATTTTCAATTACACCCACACCTACACATGTACATACTTACACAAACTTACGCATACATACATACATAGTATATAAGAAGCCAAAATTATACGAATTCTATTTGAACTTTCTTTACACAATTACATATACATACTTACATCCATTGACAGTGTATGAATTTTATTTTTCGTATATGTGAGCTTATGAAACTTAAAACGCCTGTATGTGTAAAATAAATAAATAAATTGTCTGTTCAATGTGACATGCTTAACAATACAACCAGGACTCAATTATTGTATTTTCAATATACATTTAAATAACCCTGCAGCATCCCAAGATTTGCACATTCAACGAATAAGGATAAGATAATAAAAATACACTGGAATTTCGGACACAGGATACATTTATTTATTGGTTTTTTACTTTATTAAATTTTTATTTTTGTCCTCTTATTTTTCATAATCCTTTTATTCTATCAATTTCTAATAATATTTTGTGGTTTAATTTAAAATATTTTCTAATATTTTTTGTTATAATTTTATTTGATGTCTTTTTGTAATTGTATGAGCTCTTGTTTTTATTGTTTATTTTTCGAAATTCTTCAGCAGATTTATTTTCAACAGTTTTACCACAACATTTTTATGAGTGCAACTTAATGATATTTTGCTTTGGTATAAAAACATTTAAATTGTTAAATTTTTATCTCCCGTCCATAAAAAATCGTACTTATTATCTTTACAGTAATCTTTTGTGCGGTTTGTGTGTGTGTGTTTTAACGTTTAATACCCAGCAAACACCTCAAATTATCTATTTATTTTTAATTATATTATATCAATTTTAAATCCAACTTTAAAAAAGCACTTGTGAATATTCTGAAAATATTTTGAATAAAATAAAACAGAAGTGTTCAAGATTAACTTTGGTACTTGGCTTGTGGCCAAACCTGACGCTGCTCTTAACATCGTGTGAAGTGGAGTGTTCTTGCAAGGAATACAACAGGTGCCATATTCTTATGCATGAACCATTCACCATACAGGAACACCTTGCTTTAATGTTTCTGCTATCTAATCTTATGCAGCAATTATTGCTTAGCGTCAGTCTAATATAGAGCTGAAACGCTAATTAATTTCAAAATAAACGGCTGAACATAACAACATGTTACTACTGACTAATTTTAGGTTTTTGCCTCAATTAGGTAATTGGTTAATGTGCCATCCTAACCCCGCAAAGAAAAAAATATTTAATTTTTTTTCAATTAACCCTTTAATTAAAAATATAAAAAAATTTAATTAAATATTTAATTTATTTAATTAAATTTTTAATTGTAATAAATAATTTTAGATAATAAATGTATAAAAATTTAATTGATACTATTAGTTTGTTTACTGGTGCAAATTTAATTAAATTTTTAATTTATATCACAAATTTTTTAATTGAAATCAATTTTTATTTTTTTCTATGCGAAGAACTTTTGAATTAGATTCCTACCATAGTCTTTAGTATGTTACACAACTATTCTCGTTAGAATTATGTGAAATAATTTTAATTGTATTTGTAAAACTTATGATGCACAAAGCAAACATTTGTTTTTACTTCAAATATAATTGCATGAGAGATTTAATTCTTTTAGTATCGTGCTGCAAGCCGTTAATAAATTCCCTTTATTAATTTCACTTTGAATTTCAGCTTTTATTACAAACCTCGACCCAAATCTAAATACATTTTGAGAACTACTTTAAAATTAAAATATTAAAATCATTACACAAAAAAAAAAAATTTTCCCAGTGGTTTGCTGGTCATGTGCGTTGGGACTTTGTACGCATTTGCAATTAAGTTTCCTGCAAAATAACATGTTGTCATGCAATAAAACTGACACTTTCAAGTATTTTGACAATCAACATAAAAACTAATAACAACAAATGCTCTTAAATATACAATATTTAGTCACATCGAACGAACGAACGTTCGAATAAATGTGTGTTTGTACAAATATGACATTGTCTGTCAGTCGTGTGCAGCCAGCGAATTTAAATTGTTGTCAAAAATGAAGTGTACCATGACGGCTATAAAATTTTTATTCTTATTCGCTTTCGTACATGAGAGTAAAAATAAATAAATAAATATTTAATACAAACGTAAAGGAAAAAAAAATATGCGTGGTGTCTGTCATCAACCAATGAAAGTGTCAAATAAAAATATTTTCGCTGTCACTGTGTTGCACTAGATTTATGCTTAAAAAAATTACAGTGTGTATTTGCAAGATGTTGACATGTTAAGTGATAAATTTTCAACATAAAATTAAATAATCGGTATCATATAGCGTACGCACTTACATACATATGTAGATGATAGAGCATAAAAATATTAATGTTTGAAAAAAGATTCATGCATTTGACGAGATTGGTAGTGTAGCAAGAATTGCTACGATTTATGCAACTGACTTAAATAAGCCAAACTTTAGTTGTCTCCTTTTAAAGCCTTCTTTGACACAAACGTTACAATTTTCACATATTTTCTTTGCAAATAATTTAAAAAAATTATTATCATTTTAAATCAATTTGCTTCCATTTATTTATGCATTTGAAAATAAAATGTTTTCTCAAACTGAGTGTCATTTGCAGTTGTGTAGCACCGTTAAACCGTGACCTCCTTTGACACGTTTAATATATGTACAAAAACGTACACAATATTAAATAAATAATTAATAGTTACTTGATTTGTTTCATATATCTACACTATAATATCTTTCTTGTTTTGTAAACACATACATGTGTATATATATACATATTTTAATATTCATATTCATATATACATATTAACATATCTTTTTTCTTTTAACATGACCATGCGAACATCAAAAGTTCAAACAGGGCAGCTATTTTCTCTAAAAGGTGTTTTTATTTACGAGTATGTAAAGTTGTGTGCATATGTTTTTTTATTTGTATCTCTTTTTTTTTATCATTGACTTGAAAAAAACAACGACTAACAGATATAAACACATGATGACACACATTTTCATATGACACACACACACACCAACGGAAACGGATACAAATAAAGAAGAGAGCCAGCCTAAAAAGGATGTGTAAAACAACAGCTAAACAAAATGAGATCAAATACAATAGTAACGGTAGAAATAAAAATGCTAAAAAAATTAAAGAGGAATTTAAAATGTTTATTTGGATTAAGATAAATTTCTGAGTCATCCTACACTGAAAGGAACTAAATTTCGTATTCAATAGAAAAATTCAATGAATTTGTACGAACCAAAATATAAAAAAAAAATCTAAATTGAAACAAAAATGTCAGTTATATACTTCGGATTTACAACCCAATAAGACTATTTTGCTGTATAAAAATTCACAACCAATTCACAAGAATTTGACAAAAAAAAAATACCCGGTAACCTCTGAACCAACTTGCTAGCATTGGTACCTATCAGCCACGTTGAACAATTTAGATATTCTTTACATGAGCATGAAAAAGTGTTGTTTTACTATAAAATATAATTTGAATACAAGGTTGTCGCATGAGGCTTTATACAAAAATCTATCCGTATAAACAACTCCACAGGAATTATTTTGTGGTACTTGTCAAAAGTGCTTGTTTCCAAAAAAAAAAAGAAAAACATAATTGGCGCAGTATTAACTGAAAAAATAGCACAAATATGAACTGAGTGGATGTGTAGGGTGTCTACTACCAACTAAAATAGTAGTCTCAGCAAAAAACTTAAAATGTCAACTGGCATTTTAAACGGAAACACTGACACATGCTGAACGCAATACGAATCTCTTAAGTAACAAATCATTTACTTACATACACAAATATAAAATTGTTAGTGTGAAGAAAAAACAAAGCAATACATACGTATACGTAGATACATACATATGTATGTATGTGTATTTATTTATGTAAAAATGAGCAGAAAGTATGTACATATGTATAAATGTTTGTTGATGACCCCAATTTGGCCCCTTTTCAACAAATTGTCTGTTTGTAAATGTTTTTTTTGGTCTATGAGTATTAATATTTTTCCTTTTCCTTAAAAGACTCAAATACACTCAAAAGATCTGTCTTTCTTTTTTTGCTTAATAATTTGACATTTAACAAGCCAGCCAACATCGTTTGTTCGGAAGGATTTCAAGGTGTTAGATACAAACAATTCTGTTCTGCATTCTGTCAACTTTAAGCATTATTAATACATGTTCGCTCTAAATATATATAAATAATGATTTTGAATGACATATACAGACAAATAAATTTTAGTACAACAAAAACGGTGATACCTCGGAATAAATAGATGGCACAGAAAAACCCAAAAAAAAAAAAAAAAAAAAATCAGCAAGAGGAGTATGCTGATGCCCTCATGAAATTTATATGTTTGTACTATTATTGCATTAATAAAAATGCGTCAGGAGGTGTTTCTTTTCTGAAAGCTTGTCTGTCACCTAATAATTGATGACCTAAAGTGCTTGACCGTTAGTCTAGATTACATGGTCCTGCAAAATTTAAACGAAACGAAAGAAAACAAAAATGTTTTGCTTTAATTTTGTTTCAAGGTTGTTACAAAAATATATATATAAAAAGAACATTAAAAGATTTCAATTATATCCGTTCTAAAAACATTATACTTCTCATTTTAGCTTATTTTTAATTGTTTAAAAAAATCTTATTAACTTTTCTGCAATAGTGAAAAAAATTTCCTGTTTGTTAGACAGAGAAAGGTGTGCTTATTTTTTGCGGTTCTGTTTAAGATCAAGTGGGATTTTTTTTCTATTTAAATAAAAAGTTGCTTTTAACCCATTTTTTATTTTCGTTTGAGATTTATAGTTTAACAAAAAAGCAGTGTATTATTTTATAAATTATAAATGAACGGCAAAAACTCTTGTTTTCATTTGATTTAAAGGATTTTTTTTCCATGAAAATTATGTGTACATTTGCCTCTTTTGATGGGTGGTTTTCACATGGAATTTGCATGCTTTAGGTTTTTTTCGTATTTTTTAAAGTTATTTTTAGTTTGACAATATTAAAAACGTTTGATATTACAATGTATCAAATGACATTCGAGTATACTGGTTATAATGCGGCAAGACAATCTGTCCCAACTTAACATAAAAACCTAATAACTATTCAATATTGTGGTATTGAAATATTAAAATATTAATCGAATTAATTTCAATCGATAATATCTCTTCTCTACCCTAATCCTTTTAGTAAATTCTGGCACAATGCATTGCATAAGAAGGGCTCAACCAATGAGTGATGGTCCTCCAAAAAAAAAAAAAATTAATAAAGAAATCTAAAAAATTTCTCTAAAGAACCCGACCAACCGAAAGGTAGAATTAAATAATTTTGTTAATGTTAAAAGAAAAATTGTGGCAAATCATTAAGAACTTTTTAATAATCAATAACTCGAAGCTGAATAATAATTTTAAAATTTGCTTGTATACTTGCAGCTAAAGGAAAGATCACATCAAGGAATAAACGAATTTGTGAACAAATGCTCTGCAGGATAACAACAAGATTCATTTTGTGGTGAAATGCAATCAACGTTTGTGTTAAACAAAGATTTTGGTGAGTCCTATTTTTAATAAGTTATAAAAAAACAGATTGAAGCAGCAAAATATCTGATACGTTTCTAGCATCCTCTTCTTGAATTTCGTGTTAAAAGAACTCCAAAAAAAGTTATAAAAATCTTAATTTACAACAGCTGGAAAATAAAATATCAACTTAAAAAACGTCCTTGAAAAAACCCCTTTTTTTTTTACTAAAAAAGCTGTTCGCTCCAAAACGACCCAGTCGGAGTTTAAAAACCTTGTAAACAAATATCTGAGTAGAATAGAAATTTAATTCGGGATGCAACGATACGCTTTCTTACGGATAGTGATGCTCAAAGAAAAATATGAGCGATAACGTCAGTGAATATAAATTAGAAGTTAAAATGAACAAAACTCAAGATCATTTATTATTTTTAGAGACAGAGATTACAGTGGCCTACAAAAATATAAAATAGCTATTTTGCTAAAGAGACTTACAGACACATTCATAGTTTTTAGTATCGAAAAAATTGAATTTTAAAATTTGTTTAAAAGTTTAAAATTTGGTTTCTTTTCAAAATGCATGCAAAATTTAAAAAAGTGCAAAAAGCTAAAATTTTATATATTGTTATTGAGGACAGATGTCGGACAAATGTTGATTTTATTCAAAAATTCCTTTGCTATAACGTTTTCTTATTGGATGTGATTTGAACTTTCCCATATTTCTTTTGTGTTTAATATGGTGTTCATGTGTCCTTGCAGCAGAAATATTTCGTTTAAAAAATAATTATTTTCGTGGACACATTATAGAGATTGCCACAGGATGTGCTACCTAGCCAAATATGAAATCGAATTATTTATTCCAAGATTATCATGGGATCTTATGAAACTTATTTTCAAAAAGAATATTAAGTTGTCTTCTTTTACAAAATAATCGTCTACAAAAGCATCATAAACATTTTATATTCTTCAACAGAAATTTTCCTATACAACATTTAAGATACCAAAAACCATATTTTTGGTCTGCTTTCGACATATGAAATATTTATTATTCATATTTAAAAGTTCTATTTAATGTATGCATGAATTTAAATGAAATGTACCAGAACGTTGCATACAATTTCGCCTCAAGGCTTTTAGCAGCAAACAACGAGAGTAGAGCAAATCGACAGCAGCAGTACTGCTTTAAAATGAATAACGAAAAAATACGCTTGCAATTAATTGAGACAAGGACATGACGGCTTAATGTGTCTGTGGGGAAAAGTACTTGTTCTTCGTACCTTATGCTTTTACAAATGAAAAGCACTTCTTGTTTGAAAGGGAAAGAAAGCATTAAAATCAACTTGATTTTAAATATTTCTTCTATTTTCAAGAACAAATTTTTTTTAAAACTAGTTCAGGCCAACGTGACTCAAATTGTGTCCTATTTATGAAAATTCCCTATATTTAGAGATGAGTTTTTAGTGGAGCTGTATGGTGTTTAATCTAAGGAAATTTTTGTTATTCAGCTTAAGTTCTTATAATTTAATATATTTTTTATTAGATAGCAAACTTAGAAGTCTAAGCGGTAAAAACTCTGGTGATGAGTTAGAAAAAAAAATTTTTTGTGTCTGTGGAGTTTTCTTTCTAATAAAACAATAACTTAATTAAAAATTTAATTATACGAACTTAAGTCTGAACAGTTAAAATTTCTTTTAATTAATTCTTGATGTTTTCAGTCTTCTTCACTCATTTGTTTTAAAGAGTTTTGTACTTTTAATAAAATAAGAAAATGTTCCATATAAAACGTCAATTAAAAAATCTGCCATCTCTTGGTAAGAGATTTTTGCATTAAATCGTAAAAATGGCAATAACAGTACGCACACGTTATTACAAATTTATAGATTTTAATTAAGTAATTTTAAATGTTTTATTATAGTTAAATTTAAAACATCAATTTTATTAAAAAGCACAAAATATATTAAGTTTTCATGCGTTCAAGCGTATACTTCTTTCAAATGACCCTTGAAAATAATCAGAAATAAACCCTGCAAAAACGAATCAATAAGTAAAAACACCCAGGTGCTACCAACAACACACGAAAATTATTTTATGTATACCAAAACTTAAATCCTACCCCATCAATATTAAAATATCAAAAAAAAAAAAAAACTACTTTTGCTCTTAAATCATTTATCCTTAATTTTATGTATCTTTTTCTACAACTTTTAGGTTTTTCATTTATATTTTTTAAGATGGTTAGTTGGTTGCTTGTTAGTGTTTTAAATAAGAAGAAAATTTGTTAAAAGTTTTTTCTCTAATTTTTTTGTTTGAACTTTTGATAAAGAAAAAGTTTGTATCGAGAAAACTTCAAAGCGTTATTTCGGCCAAGTAAAATGGGTAAAAAGCAACAGCTAATCTCTGTTTTTTCATCTACAAATATTCTGTGCATCTGCATGATACTACAATGAGTAAACGAGTAAAAGTAAAATTGTACTTTTCGTATAAAAAAAGACAGGCAAAAGTTCACTGCAAGTGTAATAGTTAAGTTATAATTTTTTATTTTTTAAATATAAAAATTGGATATTTCTAAATGTGAACTATAAAATCCAAAAAGTCAAGAAAAAACAATTTTTTAAAATGTGTTGCCAGCGTAAAATTTGTGTAAAAATTAGTTCATCGCCCTATGAGTTGTGAAAATAGTACCAGTGAAAGTATGCGTTACCGATTAAAGTAGAAGGCATCACTTAACAGATATAAATTTTCTATAAAAAAGTGGAAACAATTTATTTTATTCGTCCTGGTGATGTAGGGAATTAACGCTGGTAACCCATTAGCCACAATTTTGTGACCTCAAATACCTCGAAGGCCTTGGTCATATGGCCAGAGTCCATTTGAAAATTATATATATTCTATAGTTTCTTTTTAAATATTTTTGAATTTCTATAGGAAACTTCATATAAAAATAAACCCATCTAAAGCAAAGTTGTCAGGTCAAACCACTCAACAGCAAGTTCACGCACCTTACGGCAACTTACACAATATGCAAAAAAAGATACCGTTGATCCTTTTTTTGTGGATATACTAATGTTTTTCAACATAAAATCTCTTAGTAATTTTAATTTAATTCTAAAAAACTGAACTTGAGCCTGTTAATATTAATTTTCATATGTACAGTTGATGCTTTGATAGTTTGCATATTTAACTAGATTTTATCAACAACAGTATGTTCAAAATATTTATTCCTACCTAGAAACATCATCGTTAGACAAAAGATATAAATGAGATTTTAAAATTACGAACTAAAAAGTTATTTAATGGCTAAACTTGAAACTCAATTTATTTCTATTATCAGCAAATTTAAAATCGAAATATGCATTCTCTAATATTTCATCATTTTTGTTTTAACCAAAGCCCTCCTTATCTACGAGTATTGTTGCTTTTTTTTTTTTTTTTATAAAAACAGCCCGCAGCATTTATCTTCTCGGACCATTTGCCATGTTGTTGAAAAGTAGTTATATCTTTTTGTGAGTGAATAGAAAAAAAAAATATGCAAATAATGTAACTGAAATAATACATTTCTTTAGAGTTTTTAAGTTCTATAGTTGTTGCTGGTAAAATGTGTTTATTTAGGACATGATACACACAGAACGTAAGAACTTTAACTAAAACTTAGAGGCAACAACTACGTACAGACTGGCTTAAAGCAATAGAAATATGTCAGACTTTAGAAGCGCTTCAAATCTATTTTATATTGTTGTTTTTTCTTTATGCTTTCTATTTATTTAAGCAACGGTTTTGTTCTAGTTGTTTGGTGCAGTTGTTGTTGTTTAGTGTATATGTGTATTTTTTGACTACTTTTATCGTTTGGCATGACAGGAAAACCTTTTTTTGTTTTTTTTTTTTGTTAGTATGTACTTTGCAGTTATTTCAAAACTAGTCTAAGGAAGTATTTAAAAAAAACACTTGGCTGTGTGTTTTTTCATTTTGCTTTCTACTTTAGCTGTTAACAGTAATTCTCTTTTTTTCGCTGCCACAGTATTTAAATATAGTTTAACATTTTTCCAGCTTCTTTTTGTATACAAGTTTTTAAAGCGTTATAATGAGGCTATTTATCTTTTGGCGTTTTGAAATTAATTATCATCACATGAAACAAACAAAAAAATTATATCTGTCATACTTAAACCAGCCTTAATATATTGGGGGAAAATAATACATTTTAACCTTTACAAGTTTTTACTTAACCACAATGGGCTGGCTAACCGTATGTATGTGTGTATGTATGTAAACACAAAACTCCAGAATAACTTTTTGTGCGTTTTGCTGCTCATGTGCCATTTTCCTCTCCTCATATTTTTCGCTAACAATAACTCATAATTTTGTATGTATGTATGTATGTATATACACACAGGCTCACGCACACGTACACATAGTCCTCTCATTTGCTTATTTAGCAACATAAAAACATGTTTATTAGTCATGATGGCGCTTGAAAGCATACTATAATTTATAATGTATGTATGTATTTTGACATTTCATTTCTTCGATTTCTTAAATTTAAGGTTTTTTAGGGAAAAATTTTTATTTTCTGTGTGTGTGTATGTGTACGTGTTCTTATATTAATTGTTAAGTCATTTCCTAATTCAGATATCAACCACTAAGAGCAGATAAAAAATAATAAATACTCTCTTGTAAAATAAAAATAAATACTTATAAATTTTTTTGTTTAAACAACTTCATACATACATACACAGATTCATTCTACACGTATACATTTTATTTTTGTTGTTGGTTGCTTAACAAAAAATTCTCAGGTGGTGTTTGCAGTTATTCCTTCTGATTTCCTCTTTGTTGCTTTTTATTCAATTGAGTAAATATAATTTTCTTACTCAGCTCAGAAATATGTTTTTATGCTTTTTTATTTTCTTTATAAAATTTTTTCTGTTGCTTTCATTTTCAAAGAAGTAGCAGTCAACAGATTGTAGGGAAAAAAAATGAGAAAATGTTTTGCATTGTGCAGTCAACAAGAAATTTAAATCAGCTACTTGTACCGACATTTGTATGGTATTGTTAATCTTCTAATAAATAAAATTCTCATTTCACGATGTTTGTTATCGCACTCCTCCGAAACGGCTCGACCGATTTTAATGAAATTTTTTATGCATATTCAGTAGGTATAAGAATTGGTTCCAAAGTATATTTTAAATCGCTAGGGCCACGAGGAGGGGAGAGAGGGGGCAATTTCTGTATTTACTAAACGATTAACACAACAGATGGCGCTATGTCCGCCTGATAATTAATTTTGTTGTTGAATGACAGATGCCGCTATGTCTGCCTCATAATTATTTTTGTTGTTGAATGACAGATGGCGCTATGTCCGCCTCATGCAGGAGAATCGTCGTCGTTCATATTTCAAACAGAACAATTATTGTTTGGTATATTTTTCATCGGCGGTCATCGTCATACACTTACAATACATTCGCTTTTTTTATATAACACCCAAAATATGCACTAGAAATATTTTGTATGGCAAAACAACGTTTGCCGGCTCATCTATTAAATATATATATTTTTTCTCTACATTTAATCAAATGAAAAGGAACTTCTTCAGTATGATTTTTTAGAATTAAAATTAATAAATTTTTTAAAATACTCTTTTAACCGTCTCCACAAGTGGTGAAAGTTGTCAAATTGTTTGCAGATTTTGTATTTTTTTTTTTTTTCAGATAAAACTGTTCGGATTGCTTCCTCATTAAACTGAAGAAATTTACGCTCTTGCAAAGTAAATAATTTATTTCAGTTGCTGCTGTTAAACTGATTCTTGAGATACTTTGCGCATATATCGAACTCACATATTATTGCAATCATTTATTTTTATAAAAGTAGGCTGTGCCACGCCTGTTCTGTAGTATATTTATTGCTTCTTTGTTATTATAAATATTGTGCTTTTATTTTTCTAATAAATTCCTCCATTTGCTTTTAATCTTCAAATAACATAGTTAACTACTAAATTCTTTTCTCTAGAGTCTTTGCAATTATTTCAATCACACAATTACAAGTTTTCATTCTTTTTTCCAATTACTATGCTCTTCTGTTCTGTTCATTTCTATTCTCTTGCGTATTAATTTGCCTCATATTACTTGTAGTTTATGATGTAGAGTATAATAAAGGGGGATTAAAGTGTTAAGAAATCTGTATGAGGCATTAAACTAAACAGTGAATACAAGATTTTTATATTCTTACATACATGAGTACATATTTCCCACTCATAAAGCAGTATGAATTAGTGTATGTAAATGAAAACTGTGCAGTAAATGTCATACATATTAAAGTAACTAAAGATGCGAGACTTGATATAAAATTCTAAAACAGAGTTTAATTATGTTTGAAAGATACAAAAAAAGTCGTTTCAATTAAAATAATTTGCTTAAACAAAATTAATAGGCGAGAAAAGTATTTTTAAGCGACCTTGAATATGTTTTACATGCTAAACTTAATGGAAAATTTATGAAGAAATTGAAGTGAAGAAATGGCTACACATTTGTTTAACACTGTAATTATGTCGGGCTCTATACAGACAAGGTTAAAATGTTGACTGTATGGCTGGTTGTCTGTGTGCGCAAACTTTTATTTTCATTGCCCACACACACTCGTAAATATCGAAGAAAAGTAAAAGAACTAAGTTTTGAATATCTTACTACAAATTGAGTTAAATTTTATTTACTCTCTCTTTGCTTTTGCCCTTTCTTATAGTTTCATACGTTCTTTGTTTGTTCTTTTGAAGTCAGTAGTAACATAATCTGGGGCTTTTTATCTTATTTGCTGCTGACTAAAGTACAACATAAGACCATCATATATGAGGCTTTCAATACATAATTTTTTTCTACTCAGACATGTTCATCCTAATCTTGTAGATTTCTAATCATGTTTTTTTCTATACGCTAAATTTGAGCAGTTATTATAATTGCACATTTGTTAAGATAATACTTAATGTATTAACTAGTCATTAAGTTGTTGTTGTTACTTTTGTTATCTATCTCTTTTTGTAGTTAATTTCCAACTGTTTGCTTTTGTATTTCCTTCTCAATTAGGAAACGGATGTAGCAAGAAGTTAGTTGGCATGTTTGTTAAACAGCTAAAGACTATAAAATTGACTAAAAAAAAATTAAATTAATTTTAAATTAAGAAGAAAAGCTTTTAATAAACAATTTAAATAAAATTTGTTGTGGTTAATCCTTAGCTTGAAGGGTCCTTTTTCTAGCTTTTAAAACAATATATTGTTTTTTTTTTAAATGCTTTTAAATTTGCATATTTTTTATATTTTTCTTCAGTTTATTAAAGTGAAGGGATGTATTTGTTTGTATAAAAAGATGTTTTTTTTTTTGTAAAGTATAAGTATCAAATATGGCTGGGCTGTGTTGACAAAAAAAAAATTTGAATAATTTAAATTTAAACGACACAACGTGTGTCTTTTATGATGCCATTGCAGTTGGGCAGAGTTTTCGTTTTGTTCGTACATAATTTTGTCTATATATTTTTTTAAAATAATGTTTTAAGAAACCAAAAAAAAAGTCTAAATGAAATGCTGTATATCTGAAAAAAGTTTAGCTAAGAAAAAATTATATGCAAGTGGTTTATTTCTCAATATACACATTCGTAAAAACAATGAAATTATTATTATTATTCAGATTTTTAGTGCTTAGTTCAGTGTCTTATACTGAATGGCAAACCATGACTTTTATTTAATTTAGAAAATATAATAGCATTAAAATACATAATATTTTACAACCGGCCCTCTACCTTAGACCTTCTTTGAATTGTTTTTTTTTTCTTTTTTTCTATTCAAATGCTAAAGGCATTTTACCCAAAACCTTAACTACATTTACAAGAAAGATTGATGTCATTCACGTAGACATCATAAATGACAGACATAAAAACATACTGGATTTACAAACACTTGTTCTCTTCATACGACACAAGATCACAATAAATGCAAGAGATGTGTGCGAGTACCACAATAAAAGCCTTCAAAGCATACAAATATGTAATAGAAAAAAAAAAACAAAATATTAAACAAATACTATTTGAATTACAATGAATGTAATTATTTAAATAAGCTTTCATGGTTATTACAACTGTTATTTTTCTAGCTGAGTTTTATTAAAATTTTAACATTTAAAATTTTAATGAAAAAAATTTTATAAACAAATATAAAAAAATACCCCCACTGCACGATGTTGAAGGAACAGAATCGTTGAAATTTCTAGTTAAAAATAGCTCAGCTTTTTTACATTAATTTATTAAAAAAGGATCAGTACACAAATCAGCTGTTTTTCGCTTGAAACTTCAAAGTTTTCACTCTTCTACTCGTATCGTATCGTGAACAATGTCATGCTGTTAATTAAAGGAAACAAAATCTTATTATCTTCACTCCTTGCCAACTTACGAATTTAATCCGTTTTCAAAATCATCTTTTTTCCAAGGTACATTTCATTTTGTCATTGCCAATGACTCTTCTAATTATTATTTCCTTCTTATTTTCCTTTTCAATCGTTATCATGTTAAATTAAGCTGTTGCTTGAATGTTCAAAGTGGTTTCATGCTTTTGGTGCCAACAAACTCATTAAAAATTACACTTAACTAAAGAGCATAAACACATGAAAAGATTTCATCACTAAAATATTTAAATCTGTTGTCGGTATAATTAAACACGTCACTGTACTCGTATTTCTTTGCTTCAATTATTTTGCGCACATTTATTATATGAACTATTTTTTATTAGTTTAGTTTTTTTTCAAAATTTTATATATAAAATATTTGATCTATTTTTAGATCACCATCACTCAACTATTATGCATTGCCAACGTTAAAGATATGTGATTTAAATTTGTTCACACCTTTTAATGATGGGAAAAGTGCACACCAGGCACACATACATGCATATAAAGACTTGTATAACATATATAAAAATATATACATACAATTTTATGTTATATTCTAAAATTACAAGATTTAGCTGGTTCAGTTTCATTAGCGTGACTTATTCCCAATGGGATGTGGCACCCTCCGAAAATAAACATGTTGCTCCATTATAAATTTTCGCTGAAAATTGTTGCGAAATACAAATTAAATAAATGACATAAAGTACGATTTAATAAAAAATATTCTTTGAACAAATATTATAGCATAAGTATTTCCACGAATACAAATAAAATGCTATGCAATATTTCAATAAGTCCCTTCATTCACATAAATCTGTGGCAAAAGGGAAAAAGTGCTTAAGTCGAGATAAGCTAATTTTGAGTTAATATCAACCATCATCCTATTCTCCATACTCAAAAGTCTCTTTGGGCAAAGTTTTATTTTTACTTGCTGCATTTCATTTTCTAACTAATTATTTCATATGGAATAACGGCTTCATTTAATGAAAAGAATCGAAAAACGAATGATCAAATATGGGAATAAATTTTTATCAACCCACTTCATTATTTAAAAAATATTTTCTACAAAAGTATAAAATATGACTTAAGCACTTTTTCCTTATTCCTACAGATATTATGCTGTGAAGAAATTAGGAATATAAATTGAATTGAAATTCAATAACAAAAATTGTTAATAAAAACTTGAGGAAAAAATAAATTTCATATATTTCTTTATTACAATTTTATTATATTATTATTTTTTCAGTAAAACAGTTTAAATTTATTTTGTGGCAGGTTTTTCTCTTAGACTCGCTTCATATACTTTATCATTATTGTTATTTTAGTTAGATGGAGGAGATTCTATTTGTCATTGAGGCATACTTTTTTAATAATATAAAGTTAAATTTTGCTTTCTATTTGTGTGTGTGCATGTGTGTGTGTGTGGTTGTATCCAATGTTAAATAAATATGAATTTTGAAAGGGTGGGCCATGTGTTGAAGTCTCAAGTGAATTATTTTCTAAACTCGGAAAAAAAGAAATTTTATAGTGAGGTTGGGTATTAAAAATACCCAACTGATCATACCAAAAAACTTGAAAGTAGTGCATGTTAGTGATGTATGATCGTGGGTTCACCATAGATCCTAGATGTTTTCTGCAAACAATGAAAATATCTATGGAGAATGGGTTTTTTTTTGTTATAGCAAAAGTTATTCTATTTGGTACCACCCTTCCGTAATGATCCTCTAGTTTGTTTATAAAAAAAATTTTAAATGTATGTATGTATTCATAATAAATATTAGGGCTTATCACGAGTGTCGTAGTCGTGACGAAATCTGTGAAATGTGGCAACGTTCGCTATATGTTTTACATGGGAGTCGTTAAAGTACGACTACGACTACGACACTCGTGATAAGGCCTATTGTTTAATGCTACATAGCAAAACAATAAAAAATTTTCTTTCAATAGTTAAAAATTCTACAATACATATTGAATATCCAAAATATAAGAAAATTTAAACAAATAAATAGACTTACACACAAACACTTCTTCATCAAACAGTTTCTTCATCGTACAGCATCATTAAATTTTAATGAAATCTTTTAGGACCTGCCATGAATTTCAAAAATTTATGTTTTAAATTTTAACAGCTTTTCTAAATGTTTTTCTTTAACTAAGAAAATGATATAGATCTTCTTCATCTACTTCCTTTTTCATGGTATGTAAGTATGTACATGTAACGACATGTATGCGGGTCGTACAGGGTGTTTTAATAAATTTAAACACACACCGCTAATACTCTCTCTCTCTCGATATCTCATACTATCGGAATCTTTTGAAAGTGTTTAAAAGTAGATGGTACCTTAACGCTTTCGCATTATGGCAAAACAAAAACAAACAGTTAACTTAATCAACACATAACAACAACAACACCTATAACAACTAATGCTCCAAAAGTGTCGTCGAAGTGTTTATTTTGTTGTTTTTGTTTAAATTTCCTATTTGGTTCTTTCCTCATTCAACAGGAAGTAGGAGAAAAAAAAATATTTATTTTTTATTTTTCCATTTAAGAAAGTACAAGTACTCAGTTGTATTAAAGTGTTGGTATGAGTTCACATGGGGGTGTATGTGTGTGTGTAAGAATGTGGTTGAGCGTGTTAAAAGTTTCAATGAATTTGTGTCTGTTTGTGGGAATGAAAATTGCATTTAAGTAGTTGTTTAAGTATTCTAACTTGAATCTAACACTTATTTTTTATGAAATAAATAAAGCGAAGATAGAAAAAAAATACGAACCAACAAAACACATTTGAGGAAAATTTGTGGATAAATAACAGGCAGCCAACAAACATATTCGTTTAGGCGTGTGCCTAAATTGTATGTGTGTCTATTTTGTGGTTCAATATTTTATCATGATTTCCTTACAATCTGTGTTTACAACCATATGCTGTTGTAAATTTTCTGTTCGCTGTTTTAATTTTCCATATACACGTACATAGTACATACTATATACTCAGGTAAACAACGAAGGTATACGACAGTCACGCCACATAGAAACAGGATGCTGCTGTTAAAGGAACCTTGTATTTAAGTTCTACAAAATGCTATCATATTGAAAAAAAGTTTATTAAACAGAATTTATAAAGTATTTAATCATGTGCGAATAAGAAGTATGTAAAATATTAATTTAATTTTTCAATTAAAATCCATATACCACAAACTTTGCAAACTAATGACATAAATTTCATTTACTTTTTGTGTTTTTACGTTGATTTAATAAATGTGAATTTTTTTCATTATTTCTTAGACTGCATTCTTTTAGATCACTGATTTAACATATTAGATCACATACGAGCATTATTGTATGAGATACAAACATGCATACATACAGGCACATACCAAAAGTGTATGAAAGTTTAACTGCAAAAAGTTTTATTTTGTATTATATTTTCTACTCGTATTAATTATTTTATCGTGTGCTGCTGCTGCTGTTGTTGTTGTTGCAGCTCATGGAATACAAAGTGTTGTTTGATAATCAATTTTGATTTTTCTTCTTTCTCCTTCTCGTATATTAAGAAAATTTCAAAAGAATCTTAATAATGAAAACTTATTTCTGGTGTTGCTGTTAGTTGAAATAAATTTCGAAAATGTTTAATTTATTTCAATGTATATTAATGAGATTTTTATTTTTTCTCAAGTACAGTTAACATCTGAGATTAGGGTGTATTTTTTTTAATGGGACTTTTGCGGAAAACTACATTTTTTACTTTAAATTCTAGCTTTTGAAAATATATTTTTCTTTAATAAGGAAATTTTTTGATGTAATAGATATCTATTAACACTTTATTTTGTTAGTTTTGCTAAGAATGTCTATATGCCTTCTTTTCATTGTTTGTTATTCGATTTCATTTAAATTCATTGACAAAATGTCGTTTAAAGCTTCAAACAATTCATTATTGTAATTTCAATGTGAACAGTTTTTCACACTTTATTCAACGCCTTTAATTGTTAATTTTCAAATTTTACACAATTATTCTTTCTTTTATTTGTTATTGATTTCATAAACTTCTCAATTTAGGTTTAATTAAAGCAAAAAATCACACTATTCAACTGCTACAAGACATTCTCGTAAAAATATTTTTCTTATTTAATTTAATTAAATCTAAAGCAGATAATTGCAAATGACAGTTTTCTTTTATATATGAGTCAAAAGAAAATCACTTTTAAGAAGCATTCAATTTTGATTATTTATTTTTCCCCTTTTTTATGTTTGTTTTATTAAAACAAAAGCTAAAGAAAAATCTACACAATGGTTTCGTTTTTCATTGAATACGCTATTGTGTTTTTCAACTTGTCTTAAATCAGTGATCCGCAAACCACCGCTACCAACAGCACGTTGAACAAATGAATGAAACAGTCGATTAAGAAATGTTACAGCAGGAGACTTTAGTTACTCCGGTTATAAATGACTGACCAAACTGAAAATAGAACAATGTATGGCAAAATTAATGATGCTAAATTAGTTTGTGAATGTAGGAAATATGTTTTTGGCATATAATGGCCAAATAAAAAAGAGGTTAAATAATTTCGCTATTTGCCAGTTTACTTTGGCCAAAGAGCAAACTTCTAGCTGATTTCAGTGGCCTTTTCATTACATTTATTTTTGTGGTTTTAATTAAAAAAATTCACTTTTACCATTTTAACTATTATGTATTTGTGTAACTATAACTTTCCTAATTGTGTGTTAGTTCTTTGTTATACATACATGCATGGCTATGTACATATATGCAATACATACACATACCTAGCCATACATGTACATGTGTATGTGTATGGGTGATTTTTATATTGATTTTGCATGTTTCGCTTGTAGAGGGCCACCATATCCTTAATAACCCAACGCTTTTGCACGACCACTACATACGTTATGTATACATATGTGTGTACGAAATACAATATTAAAATTCTAGATAAAATTGCTGTAATTAAAGTTGTTTAAATGTGATTTCGTTACATTTTTGCCTTTTTTAGTATATAATAATTAAAAAAAAAAAAAAAATTATCGTTCGGGTAAAATTTCAGATCGGTAAATAACTTATTGTTTTTGGAGACACCCACGCACCCCTGCCGTTTTGTTTGCTTTTAAACGAAATTTGTAATTATTTTTTTTCGCATTTTAGATTTTTTTATTTTGTGCAAACGAAAATATATATATATTTCTGAAATGTGTTTTATGAAATAATATATTTGAAGAATTTAATTTTTAAACGAATACAGTGATTAAAAAATTTTTAATATAAAGTACATATCTAAATATAAAAAATTCCAGGGAGTGTTAAATTTTCCTGGGGCTGGGATAGCCATCTATAGCGGTCGAATAGAAAAAGGGCTTTAAAGGTATTTTGTTTACAAAAAATTTTTGAACGTGACAGCACTGGTTGGTACCGTGTTATTAACGCACACACACACACTAAAAATAGTTTAATTTGTTTGTATATGTATACCGGTTTTTGCAAGGAATTTCCTCCACTTTTTTAAATTTGTTTTAGCTAAATTTCAGTTAACAATGTTTTTATTTGCGTTTGACTTTGTACTGGTTTTTGTTTTCCCTGCTTTTTAGTTTCAAACTAAGCAATAAAAACTCAACTTTATTTTGTTTTCTTTAACTGTATTTTATTTTATATATTTCTACTCTCTGTCCACTATTTAAAGCAAATATTTAGCGATCCCATATATTTATAGTAGCTCATACTCATACAAAGATAATTTGTTTATATACTAAAAAAAAGCATTGTACATATACATACAGCAAGATCGCCATGGGAGAATAATTAAAAAAGAGAGTGTAAATACATAAGTTCATTTAAAATAATTGTTTAACTAAATGTTTACAGAGTTTGAAAGTAAATAATTTCCAAAGCTTTTTACTTATTTTAAATAAATAAATAATTAAATTTCTGAAGAAAAAATGTCTTTAAAAAAAGTTGAATAACAGACATTCCTTTTTTATGTTCCTAAGAAATTGTTAAACTTTTTTAGTGTTTTGCGTTTCAATAAAAATAGTTTACGATTTATACATAAATATTAATCTGAATTTTTTAAAAATTTCGTTGACCATAAAGTCAATAGATAAGCTTTTAAATTTTATTTAATATTTTAAAATTTATCATGTTTTACGTTATGCAGCATGCAGATGGGGGTATGATAATCTTTATTGAGCTCAACAGACTCTTAACAAAACTGCAAGCAAAAAAAAAAAGGTTGTATAAAAAAGTTTTAAGCAAAACTCAAGTTTAAATACAAAAACATATGCTGCTTAAAATCAGCAAGTTTTCTTCAACTGATTCTCTCGTATACTCGTACATATAAATAAAGATGTAGAAAAGCATTAAATTTGAAAATTGTTATTGGAAGTTGATAATAAATCCCTTAAGTTGCATTTTATATATTTTTAAGCTTGCGGAAGCCATAAAAATAAAGAAAGATGATTGCCTTGGTTTTCAAATAAAACCACAACTGTATTCTATCAGTTTGCTATTTTATGATATTTTTATGACGAAAGGACTCCTTGTTGTCATACACAGAAGTCACTCTTCACTGCTTAATTAAATTTTCAGCAAAAAGCAGCAAGTGGAAAAGTATTTAAATTAAAAAAAAAAAAACAAATGAGATTTTTGTATTCTAAATTCTAATAAAAGGAATATACGATTATAAAATAAAATAATATTCCAATCAATAAATTTGTCCAGTGACAGTTGACCTGTAACCTTTATTTTAGAATAACAAAATTTGTTGGGTAATTTAGAGAAATATGTATTAGAATTACAGGCAATAAGAGTGCAATATCAATTACCTGTCAGTTGTCTAAACTCCTTTAAGTTAAAAAAATTATTTAATAAAATTTGTACATACAAATTCAAAAGAAATCCTCTGAAATTTTATATCAAATCTTGAGTAAATAAAATATATATGTATATTTATATGCATGTATATATGTAGTTTACAGTACATATTTAAATTTCATAGCATTTATATATTTCATTATTAATGTTTCTAAAATAAATGCAAACAAAGTATCATCAATGAGATTAAGTTTTTATCAAAAGCATTAGCATTAAAACCATCATTGGCAAAATTTTGGCAAAGAAAAAAATGTCTGCTGAAAAAGAAGAAAGATGAATAAAAAGAATGTAAATAAAAGATGGACGGGGCCAATATGAGATTCATGCTCTTCTTGCTTGGTTATACTTGGCTGATACAACAAAAGTTGTCATTTTTACTGTTGTTGTTAAATGTAAATATTGTTTGTTTTGTTTGTTGACTGTAAGTGTTTATTTGTGTTTATTTATTAAAAACTTTTGTTTATTTTTTTTTTTATAATTTGTTGCTTTTGTTGTCACTTTATACAAATCGTAGTAGTCACTGTTTTGCCTTTAACATGTATTAAACCAGCATCACTAACTAGTCAGTCAGCTCTCATTTCGTCTGTTTTTTAGATCTCTGTGTAAATTTTAGCCATGGATAATTGTACGATAGTATGATGCTGTATGTTTTATATATTTTACAATTGTGTTTATATTTGTGCAGTTTATTTATTTAGTAAGAATGTTCTTGTTTGTATGTATACATGTTTGCGTGGGTGTTCATTGTAATTTTATGTAAAATATGTGAACTTTTGTTTTGTTTTTTGTTTGTCGAGTAGTATTTGATAAAAGTCAAAATCTTTTATTTTGTTTTTTGTTTGTCGAGTAGTATTTGATAAAAGTCAAAAGCTTAATGAGTATTTAACATGTATAATAATAAATACATGATAAACATATTCATGTAAACATATTCATGTAGTATGCATTTGCATACATTTCAATATGTAAAAATGTTAAAGATTTTTTTTCTTTTAACTTTGAAATTTAATTATATTCTTTGTCAGAAAAACAGACTAAAAAAAGCAAGAAACAAAAGAAAATTGCATTTAACTATTTTTGCTGTGAAATTTTTAAAATCTTTTAAAAACTTTTTAATTAGCTCAAGGGGAGAAACTTCAAACATGTAACTTTTAAATCACATAATTTTTTTAAAAGTTTTTAAAAGTAGTAGCACACTAAAACACTTTTAAAAAATTTATTTTTGCTAATGAAACTTGTTAGAGAGCTTTAACAATCGTTTATGAATATGGGGGATAGATCATATGAAATACAGCCATTCAGCTTTTCTTTCTCTTCGATCTCAATGATTTCTTTTAAAGGAAGCTATTCTGTCAGTAATTCAAATCAATTCATATGTTAATATATTTCAATAATCAGGCATATTATGTAGATACCTGTGGCGTATGAGTACTATTTCAGCTTTTCGATATTTTTGATGCCATGGTTTTTTGAACGCACTTAGTTTGAATTGTATGGCGATGAAATTTATTTCGATAATTCTTGGATATGTATGAAGTAGTAACATTTAATTAGGTAAAGTCTTCAGAAAATTTACTTAAAGGGTGATTGTTTTTAATTTTAATGCCACAGTGTTTATAATTTTTATAACATAGGCTCTATAATTTGTTTAAAATTTTTTTCTAAAAGATGAACTGATGTTTGCAAGAGTCAAAATTTCAAGCAATATCATAATATTCTAACAAGGCGTATAATTATTATTAAATATAAATCGTATAAATAAAAATCATACGCCCTACTGCCCTTTATACAGTTTTGTATTTTTATTATATCATCATAAATTAATACAAAAAGCAGTCAATTTAGTAAATATGTATTAGTTTTATTTTAAAAATGTATAGTTGAAATTGATTTCATCTAACAGGGATTAGCATTATTAACAATAATTCAATAGCTAAAATAAACAGACTGTGTAAATAGAATTTAATGTATTTTCTCTATTGATTGTCATAGATAACGAACACGATTTCCTTCGAGGATATTTTTCTCTATTTCATTTTGAAATGATTTTTCTTATCGAAAAAAAAATGATGAAAAAACATTGGTAAGCTTTTAGAAAAACATTTGTTACCAGTACACTATTGCTTGTTTCTAATATTGTGTAAACTTGAGTTTACTTCATTTCCTCAACGGAAGAAACGATGCGATTTACAGTCAGACAAGTTAAAACCACGTTAAGACAAATAACTATTGCGGCTGGTATTATTATCAATGAACCAACAAACTAACGCTTATGTACGTATGTTCTTCTTTGTGCACTCATACTTATTCTCTCACGTACCTAGGGATAGTATTTGCCTCCAACAATGAACAGTAAGAGTTTCTTAGAGACAATCGTACATATAAAGATTTTTTTATTCTTAGAATTGCTTTTTTTTTAGAGTCGCTTTAATCTGTTTCTACACATTGTTTGCTATTAGAAAGCAATAATAGTAATAGATATAAATATACATATTATATATATATATATTAGAAATTATAAAAATACTTTGTTGATTGTTTTTTTGTTTGTATGTGAAACGTGATCGTAAATATTAAATATTAAAATACTTTTTAAGTATAAATATAACTTTGTTTTTATATTTTATGATTGTCCTTCGTGTGGCTGCTTGCAAATTGATTACTTAAGTTATTTTTAGATTTTCTAAGTATATAAAATAATTTATTCATATTAAAAATATGGACACTTTATTTTTAAAACGAATAAATGTGATATAGTTTCTATTTTAGCAGATAATGGCATTTTTAAAAGGCGAAAAAAAACCAAAATGTTGAAGTGATGAAAAACTTTTACTTTAAATTTTCTATAATTCGTTTTAAGTCCACCTAATTACACGATTATTTTATTTTTTATTTTATTTTAACTGTATAATGATAATGTATGAAAGTTTTGCGTGTTCTGATTGTGTCTATTGAATTAATTTTGGTTTTGTTCTGGTGAAAGTTATTTCCTATTTTTCTCTATTATTTCACTTAAACAAAAAATAGTTCTTCTGACAGCAAAACAAGCCATTTATTAGCACGTTGATTTAAATTAATATGCACAACAAAGGAAACTTATATCGAAATAATAAGGTTTCATCATTTGATCCTGGTAGAGGGATGTACAAAATAAACCCTCAAACATATTCTTCATATTAATTATATTATTTATTTATCAAATGTTACAAATGAAAACTATTTATTAACTTAATTTTTAATGAGAGTGGTAAATTGTGACGAGTATTCTTTCTATCCAAGAATAAGATCTGAGTTTTAGTTGGGAATTTGAAGAAAATGTTTACGGGTAATTTTCGTACTGTTTTTTTAAGAAATGGTCGAAAAGGCTATTACCGCAAAGAGTAAGAGGTTTGGTAAGTAGTTCCACAATATTGCTCCTCGTTCTTTAATAAAAATTTTTTCAATACTCAAATTAGGACTATCCTAATGAAAATATATACATAAAAACAGTTTAGCTAAGGGTTGGGTGACAAAATCGTCATTTGTTTTATTATACATACTGTGTGTGTATTCTTGATTAATATTTGATATTTTAATATTCCTTACGTTTTTTTTTTCAATTCGTACGATTGAGTGCAAATGTTAAGTTGACATGCAAATATTTATTCATTTTGTTTGAAAATGGAGGAAAATACATAAATAATGATTAGGGCAAACAAAGTATAATTTGATAAGTATGTATGTGTGTGTGTGAAACACATTTGCATAAAGTTTGCAATGAATATGAAAATATGTATGTATGTATCAAATTGATAAAAAGGAATACATTATCATAAAACACAACATAAAGAGAGACGCCCAAAAAAGTACTATTTTTTCAAAAATTTTCTTGGTCTTATTTCCAACTAAGTTTTCCCTAAGCGATCGATGCAATTAATTTGAGTATAATAATTCAACAAATAAAACATATGTTTTACATAAATTTTCGAAATCGGACATTCCGTTCTCGACTTCATGTACCAAGAAATGCAAAATCTTATCATCAATCATTCACTATTATTTCAATTATCATGAATATTAAAATTAATTGATTTTTGTACAATCAATTCTTGTATTTTTAAACGCCATCATGTTTACCAAATAAATCGCTTTGCCCTCCCCCATCCGAAGGTAAAATAAAAAGTTTCTAAGTTTATTTATGTTGCGATGACAAAATATCGCAAATTTTTGTTCGAAAAAGTTCCCAAACTTTATGCTAAAAAACACACTTTATTGAGTTTTCGTATTATTTTGAATGCAAAAAAAATAAAAAGAAATATAACGTAAATTGTCAAGCAATTAGCCAAAATAAGCGGAGAAAGATGATTTTATTGCTAATTAACAACAAACAACGTTTTGGGGCATAATGACAATAATTAAATTAATTAAAAATCTATAAAAGTTAAATGAAAACAAAAATAAGTTAACGCGCCTGACTGGCGGCAATAATGAATGATTCTTAAATAAAATATCCTTCCTCACTATCTCTTTCACTCTTTCTCTCTCTCTCTCTATCTCTACCTAAAGATGCTTTCTCTTAAACACAAAACTGTATTTATTACAAATGGTTTCAGCTACATACCATTTTTGTTAGCTGTTATTGCTTTTTGTTGCCTTTGCAATGTGTATAAGTGTGTGTGCTGTGTACATTCAAACAGCACATTTACGTTTGTTTGCCAAAAAAAAAAACACCACAACCAAAGAAAAAAATCATTCAAGTGCCTGCTTGAGTTGTTTTTTTCTTTTTTTTTTGTATCCTGTAAATGTTGTTTTTATGTTTGTTGTTTTAGAGTAGAATAATTTCTTTATTATTGAAAAGCTTGGCAATCACTCAAGTTTTCCACAAAATTGGTAGCCAGTCAATGAGTTCTGTTGACTCTGTTGGGTGTTGGCGGCTTTAGTAATTCTATAGTGTCCTAAGGTCACATCAATAAAACTTAAAAAGCTGGATTAAAACACTTTTGGCACCAAAAAAAGTATATATATAAACATGACACATGCATACACAACTAATTTTGGTAGGAGGAGTGAAACTAAATGAACTGTTCCATTGCAATGTCTGTAACAACACGACAAAGAATATAAATAAATTCAGTTATAAAATCGATGACATGTTTCTTTAGAAACACTAAATAATATTGAAAGTACAAATAAAAAAATGTTGCTTGACAAAGACGTCTACACCGGTAACGGTGTGTTACTTGTTTGCTACAGGGTACTTTTGCAAAAAGTTATTTTTTTTTCCGCATGAGTTTTTTAATTAAATTTAATTTTATTAAACGTGCGTACCTTTTTAAAATTTATTTGTTAAAAGAAGAGTTTTTATCACATATATTTTGTAAAAAATTTTGTTTTTAAAGGGAGTTTTTTAGAGTTGTTTGAAAAAATTTCTTTAAACAAAAAACTTAAAACTGTAAATTTTTAAAAACATGGATGATTAAAAATTTTTTTCTTCGAAGGCAGTTTTCTAAATACGGAATTTAAAAAATGTTGAGTTTAAAAATGTACTTTTTGAAAAGTTTGTAATTAAAGTATGATACGAAGAAATGTTGAATAAACTTTATTATCAAATGCTCTTATTAAGAAAGAGCTCGTTTAAAAAAGTTATATTTTAAAAAGAGTTTTTTGTCCAAAAAATTAACTTTTCAAAAAGGTATTTTTATGAAAGAATATACTCTTTTAAAAATTTAATCTCTTTAAATTTGGGTTGAGTGATGAAAATGCACCATTAAAATAACTTTACTACTTCTCTTAAAGTTTTTCGTATTTCATAAGTGCAAATTGAAATTTATATTTAAATCACCTTTAAAGTTTTTTAAATATCCCTGGAGTGCTATTTTTAACAACACTTGTGCATATAAAGATATTCTTTTTTATTATTATCTATTTAGTTTATTGTTTTTCATATTTTTTTGCAGGAGTAGTCATTATTACTATTGTGTTGTTGTGTTTGTAGGCAAAGTTAAGCATTTCATTTGCCAACTTTATGGAAATTAAACGTAAATGTGCACAATGTATTTGTATTCATTTTTGTAACTGAATTCATGAAAAAGTCGGAAACAAAAACATTATTTCAATTGTTAAAAATGGTCTTAATTTTATCTACTTTGTTTTTGTTGCTGTTCTTGCTGCTGCTAATAATAATAATATTGTTTATATTGTTGTGTTGAAGCAAGCAACATAAAAGCATGTATTTGTGTATCTGTTGATTGTGCTGGTTTTGATTACATTAATTTTGTTTATTTTTTATTACAAATTTTATAATGAAATTAACATAATTTTGCCTTTTTGCATTTTTTTTTACATATTTACATACATTGAACAATTTTCGCCTTTATATTTATTGCATGCAGGCAGCAGGCAGCCACATGTTTAAAATTGTAGTTATTCAGTGTCATTATTATTATTATTACACTGTTAACTTACTCGTTCATGTGGTGTTGTAAAAGTTTTTAACTCAATTGAAAATGACAATTTTATTGGAATTTGTAAACACGCGAGACTTTAGAAGAATATTATTTAAATTGTGTCCTGTGCGAATAATTTATTTCATATTATTTTTGAATTCAAAAATCAAAAATATAAACATCGATATATTGATTTTTTTTCTTTAAATCGCTAATGAAATTTATTGCAAATATTTTTAAACCAAATTCATCTTTTCATCATTTGTTGTTTCTTTTAATAGACAAAAAAAAAGAAAAGAATAATTCTATCATGCCATCACCAGTTTCACTAAAAGATTTGCCGCTATTTAATGATCAACAAAATGTTTTTCAGATGATTATCATTGATATGAGTAAATATTTCTTTTGATTTTTATTTTCGGAATGTTATTGGCAAATTGAGTTCTTCACCAATATTAATCGATTTGTTTTATTGCAAAATCACATATATATTTTTTGTATATGTGTATGTTTAAGAATTTATAAACAATTTTGAAAAACAAACAAATCTATTTTTATGCGATTATTCGATAAAGGCAAAGACACCTCATATAACAATCGTCAATATACTTTGTGAAAGAAGACATTAACAATTTGAACGTACATATGATTTTGTATTCTTCGCTCTTAAAATATTAAAGTATGTACTTTTATTTTCTTAATAGATTTTTATCTAAATAAAATTAGTTAGTTGTTAAATATTTTTCTAAAGCTAGAATTATGCTTATTTCGATTTATTTGGTTTTTGTTCCATTCGATGCTCTTCTTTTCTTTTAATTAATCTGGATGTAATTTTGTTCACCACAAAAATATATAGAAGTAAGTTCGTAATCATAGTACAAAATATTATTTCAGCTTCGGCACCAGCCATTGCTTTGTAAAAGCTTCAGCTTCACAGTCAATGAAATTTATGAGAACAACCCAAAGTAGAATATTTTGAATACGATATAATAAACTATGAGTGCTTCTTGGAATATTAGTAATGACCAATCAAAATTGGGGAATTTCAGGGCTACCCAAAAATTCGAATGAAAAGGAAATTACAAAAAATCTTGAATTTTATTTCTGCTGAAAAATTGGAGCATTGAAATCGTTATACTGATACGTTCTGCTAGTCTAATTGGATATTCTAATACATATTCCAAAGAAACTCTTAGTAATATGAATTTTCATTAATTCAAATAACCGAAGGCAAAGCTAATTAATAATTCTAAAATTTCTCTTTATACTTGCAGCCATAGGAAATACAACTTCAAAGAATTCACGAATTTCACTACAATAAGCTCAGCAGCACAATAAAAAAATGCAATTAGTGCTGGAATGGAATTCACCTTTATATCAAACAAAATATCGGTGAGTTGTATATAATATAAATTATTGAAATAATTAGCTGATAACTAAGTATCAAGTCACAAGTTGTGTTGATAGAACTTCATTAAGGTTCTTTGAAAAAGTAATTTTAAAATTCGTAAAAAAACAAGAACTTAATAAAAAAAAAAATTAAATTTACAACCATTGCAACAACTTCCAAAGGAAATTCTTTAAAAAAAAAGAGTCTTGTATGGTCTTGATGTTTTCAGTATCATTTTTCAATATATCTGAAACCAAAAAAGTTGTTCATTCCGAAATTTCATTCGGGATACAACGATAAGCCTTTTTTTTATTTAAACCAGCACTCAGAGGATGACCTCTACGTATGCAGTGTATTGTGCCGGAACTAGTAAAATTGATTGTAGAAAGGAGGATAAATGGAGTTGTGTTTGTGGACATTTGACTTGAAGCTTAACATACTGAAGGTGACAGGAAAGACTTCTGCGAGAAGTTTATTCCTCATACGAACAATTCGGCTAAGTACGAATTTTATCTGTAATGTGTAGTGCGGTTCACTGGCATATCGACCACAAAGCGATGTGCTCTTAATGAAGAGCGTGTTGTAGGTGCAAAATGACGGGTTTCAGGAACAATTTCCTTGATTTCATTAGAGCACATTCCGAGTTAGTAGCGATAGCAGTGAAATACACCCTACATTGCATCGATGCTTCAGGGAGTCAATATAGTTGCCTACCCTACTGTCACCGATAAGCTTCTTCGCCCTATCTTGTACGCGATCAAGTAACTTCAAAATAGAATTTGGGCCCATACATGGGAGTTGTATTACATTTTTGGTGGGATAAGGATGTTGTAAATATTAAGGTGATCAGATGGTGTGAAGTATGTTTTACACCGTCTTTTACACAGTCTTCTAAATTTTCAACATCTATCTTCTCTATCCTATCCGTCTCCCTGAGTTCCGGCACAGTGCACTGCATACGAAGGGGTCATCCCCTGAGTGCTGGTCCTAATTAAAAATATGGAGGGCATAAATATATATGAGGAATCAGACGCTGTTAATGTTCTTAAAAGAAACATTAAATTGTCTGGGTTTTCAAGGCGGTGTAAAACGTACTTCACACCATCTGATCACCTTAATATTTACAACATCCTTATCCCACCAAAAATGTAATACAACTCCCATGTATGGGCCGATGCTTCTGCTATCCGATGAAGGAGGGCGATGTTGTGTAAATTAGTTTGGATAGCATCAATCGCTGTCGGAACAATTTTTTAGTGACCAGTGCTATGCCTTCATCACTTAAATATTCCGACAACAATTAATACAATGTCTCACTAATGTACATTAGAGAAATACGTCTGTGCGTTAGCCTAGCAAATTCGGCCTTTCGTGCATTAAAATTTATCCTAATAGTATGACCACAATTTGAAATTGTCAGGAGATCGCTATTTAGTGTATCATTCATATTTTGCCCGGATCTTCGGCAGGTTTGGCCTGTTACGGAATGAATACGAATGAATGATGTTGCTGTCATCTGTAAAAGAGTAGATAGTGTGCAGGTTTGACATAAAAATTAGAAAAACTGTAGGAGAAAGAACCGATGATACCGATACTCAAATAAAAAAATTTCTCCTTTTCATCATAATATGCTTAAATTTAAATTATTCTGGATAGCTTGGGATAAACATAATATTGTAATGAAAAAAAAAAAACAAACTAGTGCAAATGGTCCTGCATAATAGCATTTGTAAAATCTCTAGTAAGCAAAAAATTTGTGTCTTATTTGTTGGTTTTGCAAAATGTAAATTTCAATCAAAACGATCGTGCACACAAGCTTGCACTTTGAAAATTCAAATGTAAAAGATTGTGAATAGAGCTAATGTCTTGTTAAAAAATTGTGAATGAAATTTTTTGCTTACCTTTTTCAAAAAAACAATGTGCCGATCGATATATTCTTTCTTTATTGATCCATTCACGTGTGTTTAAATGTTCTTTTTCGTTTGTTTGTTTGTTTGTTTGTTTGTTTGAGTTAGCAAATGTCTTCAGCCCCTATTAATATCACTGTGTATTTCAATAATATTTTATTATGTGATTTTATTATAATCTACTATACATACATACTTTACATTATTTTCTAATTAAATGATCCAGCCGAACATTTTTTTTTAATTTATATTTATTTTCTTTGTTTTATGTACATAAATATGTACATATGTATGTATATACACATATTTTTTTTTTAAATTCTTTATAAACTGACTGCACTCAGTAGACTGTCAGCAACCAACTCGCCGCTGGTACGAGTAAAATAAATTGTACGAACAAGAATAAAATAACTGTAAACACACGAACACAAGCCAATTTTGAGGTAAACAATTCCAAAACTAAAACCAAAAAAAAGAATTAATTAAAAAAAAATGGCTTTATAAAATAATCAAAGGCAATTGGCGATGCTGTTTGTCTGTCCTGTGCTCTTGACTTCATAGCGAAGCGAATACGAACTTTATTATATTATAGTTAGATATTCCGAAACATGTGATACGTTAGTGTGTGTTTTAGTGTATATGTATTAGTGATGTTACGGATATCAAGTTTTAGTATTCGCGAATACGAATACGAATATTTGAAACAGTATTCGCCGAATACGAATATTAATTTTAACGTTTAGAGCCACATAATATTTCAAATTTAATTGGAAAAAATCCGTCCCTTTGTGTCAATAACAAAAAATTGACAAAAAACTGTTACACTACTTTAGGTATTTATCTTTATTATGCCGAATTAGAAGACCACTACTGATAATTTTAAAATTATTTCACTTACATACATACTTTGAGATTTCGTTTTTCTTACTCTGTTTGCGCTTTTAGTCAGTAATTCAGTGCTGTTTGTGCATATGGCGAAGACACCTGTGTCGGTGGACTTTCACATATTTTTGAAGTCCAAAATTCCTCTACTTAGAATTGATTACCAACTTAATATGATATAAATGAATATATAAAACTTTTTTAACTTTTAAATGATAGTTACGAAATATAATTTTCGTTTGTTTTTTAAGAAGATTGCGACAATGATAAAGGGATTTCTTCTTTAAATAAAACATATTATTTAACAAAAGGTCTGCATCACACACACATTTAAAAATTAATGTATTTTTATACATTTTATGTACTTTTTTAAACTTTTTTTTTGCGGGGAAAATGTATGTGCAAATTATTCGAGAAATATTCGCTTGAATTTGGCGAATACGAATATCTTAAAATAGTCGAATAGTCGAATAATCGAATACGAATACGAGTAGTCACTTATATCAAAGACTATAGATATATGTATATCTGTAGTCTTTGCTTATATGTATGTATGTACTCGTATGTACGTGGTGTGAGTGTTGTGTATACAATTTTTTTTTTAGTACCATGTATTTCAAATATTTTACTTTTGTATTGGATTTTTTTTTGTTTAAATACATATATATGTACATATATGTGTATACTTGCATGTAGTGCATATGTAAGTAATTAAATTTTTTTCTATATAATAGATAGGGATGTCAATCCCGGGATTTTTCGGGATTTTCGGGATCAGTCAATCGCGAAATTGTTTACTTTTAATTGTTTTCTTTTATATATTTTTATATTATTATACTTATATATTAGTAAAAAAAACTTTCATAACTTTCCCCTATAACACATAAGCATATTTCGGGATTGACTGATCCCGAAAATCCCGAAAAATCCCGGGATTGGCATCCCTAATAATAGATTAGTGATGAAAAACCTAATGCGAAAATATTGCAAAATTGAATGAAGAAATAATAAATGTAAAAAATAAAAAAAAAGCATGTGAACCGATACTATTTTTCTGGTCCGCTCTGTCGAGTACAACATGAATCTGCTTGAAATTAGCGTAACATCTCCAAAACCGCGAACTACGAGTAAAAACCCAGAATATAAATGAATATTGAATATACGAATTTAAGTTTCTCAACGGATTTATAAAAATAATCTGATGCGTTATACAGCAATAAAAAGTTAAATAGTAACGTAGTTGACTGCAGGACGATTTTTATTGATTTTTTCTGAAAAGATTTACACATCTTTCTCAAGGTTACTTGAAGAACATATGTAGCATTCGAAAGACCCCGGTTTCTTTTTTCTAAAACCATTGAGAAATTAAAAATCGTTGTGTATTCAATTAAGTTACTGGCTTATAAGTAAGTGCGTAAAGTAATCAAAAGTCTAATTTTGGAGGTGTTTTGCAAATTTCAAAAGTCGATTTTTGTAGTACTCGCCAAAGGGTACAAAAAATATTAATAATCATCTGGTGTTTCTAATTCATTCTTTTTGAATCATTGTGTAATTATTATTTTTCTAAACATTTTTTTTTCTTTTCTTTTTTGTCTAAACTTGACAT
This sequence comes from Lypha dubia, assembly GCA_947311025.1. Lineage (NCBI taxonomy): Eukaryota > Metazoa > Arthropoda > Insecta > Diptera > Tachinidae > Lypha > Lypha dubia. The sequence continues at coordinate 1,119,405 of OX371262.1, read as the reverse complement.
GCAATTTTAATTTTTACAATTCCTTATTGTCTATTTCTCTTGTAGTTGTTTCAGTTTGTTTGAAAATGTTGTTTAAACATCTATATTGCGTTTTTTTATGTAGCAGTTTTCAGATTATTTTCTCCTGAGAAAACAAAATAAAATAATGAATAAAGATTAGTGTTAGTGACAGGAGTGGAAAACGCGATTTTGACAATGTAATAGTTAAAAATAAAATAAAATGCATTTATGAAATTTATAAAATCAAGTCCTCTAATTGATTTCAATAAGTTTCCTGTTTGTAATAAGCTGTACACTAAAGGGTCTTCCAGTATATTTGCTCTTCTTTTGGTTGAATTCTTCAGCTTATCCATACACACAAAATTTTTTAACACTATTGAACAGGTATTATTTTAAGAAAATACTTTAAATGGATCATTTTAAGGGTGGTATTGTCTGAAGTAGTTAACGCGTTGACTACAAAGTAAACTATTACTTAAGACCTGGGATCAAGACCTCGTCCGAACAAGTCAATTAACATCATACATTTCTCTGATGTGTAAATAAAATGGAATATTCTGGTCGAAAGGGCGAAAACCTACCTCTGTTGGACTTTTATTATACATTTTTTTTACAATATGATCTATAGATCTGCAACTACGCAAAATCCAAACAGCAAAAATATAATCCTGTCTTTTTATAACTACACTAGCTGAGCGCCCCGGCTTCGCACGGAAGCTATTTACTTTTATAAATTTCGATTTACCTAATCAAATCACATCACGACTTTCACGAAATGTCATAACTCACGAACGCGTCGTCCGATTTCGTGCAAACTTTAGATAAACCATCTACGAACAAACCCTAAATCGAAGTCGGTTTGACCGTTCCTGTGTTATAAAGTCACAACACACTTGCAACAATTTTTTATATATATATAATACATTGAATAACTTTTAGCATCACGCTTTAACAAAATGAGAACTTACTGATTTCACCTCGATTTTCGAAAATTGATCTTTGGTGTCGTATTCATTGGAGCTATTTTTAGTTATTGAGAGAAATCTCGGATAACGGTTGGTTCGGAGGATTATAACAAAATATATTTTGTTCCGATTGTTATATAACATTTGAAATTAATCCATGTTTTTATATTTATATAAAAAATTATTTTTTTGCCATTTCTTTTATAAGTGTGGCGTAGTTCCCTGCCAATGGTATTTATTTTAAATTAATATATTTTTCTGGCTGAAACAAAACAGATGAGCTTCTGCTTCTTCCATAAAGTGTATAAATAAATAGACTCTTTAAATTCACTTTTGCCCAGCTAAAGCTCACAGAATAAAATTTTTATATTCTGGATTTATACACATTGATCGTTTCAATAACAAATAATTTGTTTTGCTAGGAAAATTTTATTGTTGTAGGAAAATCTCTACATCTGCTGTAACAACTTGTCCAGTTGTAAGACAGAACAAAAAGAAATTGTTAAAATAATAATATCGACAGTGTCTGTTTTAATTACAAAACGAACGAACATACTGAACATCCAAATGAATAGAATTTAATATTTTGTTTTTGTATCGCTTATTTATTTATTTATTTATTCGTTTTCTTGGCATTTTGTTTAATTTATTGTTGAAGTTTAATTTTAATGCATATCAATTTTTTGTACACATTCTTGTGTATGCTCTTGGATATTTCATGTTTTCTGGAATAATGACCTAGATCTACTTTGGTTTTACTCCATGATAGAGAAATAAACACATTATATTTGCGGTGGGTGGTTAACCTGTTCGTACGACCTTCGTTATTGAAATATTTTTGTTTATTTGTTTCATCTTTGATATAAATCATCAAATTTATTTGGAAATATGTTGAACCCAAATTCTATACATATGTATATAGCCTTTGCTTAATTTTACACAAAAATATTTATGTACATACATATGTACATACAACAAAAATATTTATTTACTTTTTTTTAAATATGTATCGAATAAATATACAAATGTAACTACGGTCTGTGGCATTGATTTTAACTCACATACATGAAATGCATATTGATGAATGTACAGGATGTTATTTTGAGTTCGATAGATCTTACGAAAGCTTTAAATTTGTAATGAACTGAACTGGGCTGTTTACATTTATGATCAGCATGCTCTGCCAAATCATGATTTAGAACAAAGCTAACAAACTATACTGATTTTAAAGAGTTTGCTAATAAACGCAATAACCGCGTGTGGAGTGAAAGAAATCCACAAAAAGCTCTTCAAGACTCCAAAAAAATCAAAATCCAAATTTGATGTGATTTATATGCTGGTGGAATCATGTGATCTGATTTCTTCAAATATAACATCGGAGTCCTCGTTACGATCAATTGAGATCTCTACCTTATCATGATCAATGATTTTTTGTGCTCAAGTATGAATATATTTTGAACAGTCCTGCCGTTAAAATCAATATTTAACGATGAGTGGATTTCGAAAAATGCATAGGCCTGTTACAGTCGTGAGATTTGTCATCTCTCGAGTTTTTCCTGTGGTATCACGGTGAGTCACCAGCTTATGCTGCTAAGCCAGCGACAACTGATTCCCAAAATTGTTAGTGTTATTCGACGACCAAAATTGTTAATGTTATTCGTAACATACGGCTTTTTATATGAAAAGTTCGCAGTTTTTTAATAGTTTTCATATAAATTTTACTCTCAAATCATACGTTTGTCATTTGGAAACAGCACCTTAATGTCGTGTATTGACCTTTCGAATAAAACGTGTTTTTTTTTTTTATTAAAAACTTGTTTTGTATAATTTTTTATACTGTAAATTTCTATCGGGTTAAAAAAACAAATTGTATAATAATCGTCTTTTTAATTTTTGGATTAATTAAGATACTAGATTTGAAAATTTTAATTTACTTAAACAACCGATTATAGCTTTTGAAAATGTATCAACTGGAAGCAAATATTTTAAAATTGACAAGACAATACATATATTTAAAAATTTTTTCCTTCTATCAAATCTTTAGTAACAATATTATTTGTTCATGCTAAAATATTAAATAAAATGTACTTTTTGTACTTTTAAATTCATTTATTGTTGCTATAATAATTGAAGAAGCCAAAGGCTGTCTATTAAATATGTTAATGACTGCCGGAATGCATTTTAAAACCAAACCGTAAATTGTTTTCGCAATTATTTCTATAAAAAAGAACTGATTTTTGACGTGACAGGTTAATGAACTGAAAGTGTCTCATGTTCATTACTAAGGGATTGATCCATTTAAAAAGTATTTAAATTTACTTTCTTACGAGTAACTTAAATTATAAAAAAATATAAAAGTATATACTCCAGAAATATTTTGTTCAATTAATGGGAAACAAATTTCAAACATATTGAAAAAATGGCATTCAAATTTTACTTCGCAGTATTGCGTCATGTTCGATTGTATCCAGTTGAAAGCAATTTTTATAATTTCCAAATTTAACTAAAACTCAATATGAAAATATTTTTTGCAATTTGTATAATTTTGCATTTTATGAAAAAAAAGTAGAAGAGCATCAGTTTTTTTTAAATAAATGAACAAATAAATGATATATTTTAAAGTGCTACGAAAAGAGCTAAAATTATTCAATATTTTTTTAAATACAATTGTTTCTAGGATGGGGTTAAAAATTTAAAAAAAAAATGACTTCTATAGAGAGAAAATATTTTGCAGTTGGTAGATTTTTCATTTTTGTCATTCACATTTTAAACTAGAAATGTAAATTTCTTTTTAAAGCAGCATCCAGACCCAAAGGATGGTTCGATTGCAATAAATTATACGTTTTCGAAATATGGCTAATTTGCGAATATCGAATTAGATATGCCCCTCAACCTAAAGTGAAGCAATGTCAGATTTTCATAAAATTAATATTGATTTCTACAAATTTAATTTCTAAAACAAATAATAGAAAAATTTATAGTTTTAAAATTTGAAAGTTTGAATTCCACATTAAAATTATCTTAAAAATATGAATACAAACTTCAAGAATTTCTGAAATAAAAAACTGTAAGGTGGTGTAGTCAAATGCTAAAATTAGTAGTTTTTTATACATCAACATTTATGTTCTTGCTGTTCCCATCCGCCGGGAATACGTTTATGCATCTTGGTGACTATCCACACCTTGGTGCTGTGCTTTCTAGGGAAAAGGGTAATTGGCTTTTACCAAACATTATTTCTGGCCGATTACCCATAAAACTTATGTTTTACTATACAATCTCTTAAACAACAGAGCCAGGGATGTTCATAGAAAATATAAAAGGGGTGCAGGGTAACCTATGCCAGTCTGGTAGAAGGTGAACAGGCACCTAAAGTAGTTTTTGCGAAAATTTCATTTTTACAATAGTTCATATATATTTTAGTTCTGCTCTTCTCTATTAAAGTTGTAAAGACATGGCATAGTCATTTAGATGGTAAATATGGATACCGTAAATATGGAATGCCTTCCCGATTTATAAAGAAAAACACAAATATTTATACGTTTAAGAATTTTTTTTCCATCATTTTAGAATCGCACTGCTAATTTATACATTTATTTCATCTTATTTCATATTTCACTTCTAAGATCATTTTTGTCGCAGATTTTTTCGCAAATTTTTTTTAGTTTCAATAAAAAATAAATTAAATATGTATATAAATTAAAATTTTATAACGTAGCCAGTTTTAAAATAATTTTTTTTAATAAATAAAATTTTTGAGGACCTCCTACATATCAGACATTATTGAGAAAAAACAAACGGATGGTTAATCGTCTTCTTTTTTGAAGTCGGCTGAAAACTTAGCAATCGTTTGAAAAAAGTATGTAAATTGTAATATGTATTCAAATTCACAATTTATTAGGCTTTTCATTTCTTACTATACACTTTGTGTTATTTTTGTGAGGTTAGCCTAAATGTCGAAATAATTTTCTTATAGTACGTTCCACTCCTTGTGAATATTTTCGCAACTATACCATTATTAGCCTTTAATTTAAATTGCAAATTCAACTTATTTTAATACAATTTAACAAAAAAAAAAAAAAACTCCGTTTTATATAAAAACAAAACTTTGAAAAAAGTTTCGCAATAAAAATATGAAATGAATTTAATAAGTTGGTTCAATTTAATTTAAAATCAATTATGGAGATAAAAGAAGAATAAAAATTAAATGAAAAAAATTATGTATTGTATTTCGTTTAATATTCGTTTGCTTATGTACGTATGTATGTGTATCTTTGGTGTTGCTGTATAAAAATTAATTTCCATTCATGTTTGTATGTATGTATGTATGTGTTGTTAATATGGCCATTTTTCTCATTTAGTGTTTCTGCTATAAAATAAAGTTCGTTTCCGATCGTTTAACGGTATCTATACAAAATTAATAAACATGTTTCATAGTATAATTAACCTCAAAATGGCTTTTTATTTTACACATTTTATTTTCAAATAATTTCACTTTTACCTTTAATATACTTTTATTAACTCAATTTTATTAATTTTCACTATTACGTATTGTTGTTTGAAAGTTTTTTTTAATTTCTTTCTTCAAGAGATTTATAGTTGTGCTCCTGTATGGGTTAATTAATATTTAATATTGATTAATTATATTTTATTTTTTTTTTTTCAAAAATAATTTTTTTTTTTGGCACAATTAAATTTTAAGAAGTTGATTTCTTTTTGCTGCAATATATCCTTTAAATGATTTTTCTTAAATTTTTTGTGAAAACAATTTCTGGCTGTTTGAAATCTTAATTCTCAACTTTTGAATTTTTTATAAGTTATTTCCTTTTTTTTCTGTCACTGTTCAACACAAATACTGCGCTTTCGTTTAAATTCTTTAGTTATCCGCTCGGAGGCCAAAAGCCTACTGGATTCAAGTATACACCAGCCACACGAATGCCTTTGTAAAACTTTCTAACGGATGGCAATGATGTGGCTTTTACTGCCATTTGAAGATTTTTGGAGAATATGTTTCCATGTGCTCTTGTGTTCTCTTGTACTTGCTTTGTGTGGAGACTTTCAATATTTTTACACAGATTTTAAATATTTTCAAACGGAAATTACGGATTTGCTTTAGATGGAAAAAAGAAACTAATCTTGAAAAAGTTAATTTAATAAATTATTAATTTCCTTAATATACATACAGAAAATAACTGTTGAATTTTTCTTGTTTTTGTCCAACTTTACCTCTCTTTTTACCTTTGAGAGATGTAAAAGAGCGTTACATTTGTTGCGTTTTGTATATTATTTGGTTCGTTGATTGTAGAAAAGCTAACAAGTGGAGCAACAGTTGAAATGAATGAATTGTTACGATTTTTTTTACAATTGATATCTGCTTGGTGGCAAAGATGAGGGTGTGCTTGTATTTGGCCTGCATTAAGGTCCGTCATTAATATCAACACCATCGTTATGAGTAGCAGCAACAGAAGTTTTCATCGGTTTTTCGTTTGTCAGCCTGCCAAACTCTGTGTAATTTTTAGTCGTTTTGTCAGTCGAACTGGCCTCCATGGGTTCATGTTGCATTATTTATTACTCTCTTTGAATTCTTTCTTCTCTGAGTCCCTCCTATACTCCTGCCACTATGTTGTAGTAGTTTGAATATATATATTTTTTGCTATTATTTTATGTTTTTCAATTTATGCAAACAAAAACTGAAAAGCACACACACACTATTTTTATACTCTTATATTTTTATATATTTTTAGTGGTTTCATTTCATTTATGTGCTTCTAGGTCGCGTGGCTTTTTATGCTGGTGCGAGAGCAGTCATGTTTGTATTTGACTCTATAAATGTTGAGAAAGGAACCACTGACTGTTGCTTTCATGTAATTTTTTGTTTGTTTTATTTTGCCGCTTTTTTTATTTACAATTTAACCCTTCATGAGCTGAAATTTACACGATATGATTCGAAAATAACATTTTTTAAATTAAAACTTTTTAAATCAAACAGGCTTGAACCCCCTAATTTAATGTGAAATTTTCCCGAGGTTATCCTTTTCGAGACTAATATCAGTGCTTTATTAAAACTTACATTCAAATTTAGTTGTTCAAAATTTAGCGATTTTCCAAACTCATTTAAAAATGTAAATTCAGCAATTTTATTTTAAAGTTATTTTGAATCAGAAAACATTATCGAAGAAAAAGCTTTCGAAAAACTAGAGATTGTCAAGGTTAAAATCTACTAAATATATTTTCAATTATTGAAAGAATTTTTTTTAATCGCATATTAGATCTGCTAAAATATGTAAATTTCTCGCAATTGATTTATATTTTTATAGAAACTGCGATCTTTAAAATATTGTTCATACCTGTTGTTTATAGTTTTATATATTGTAAGCTTTTGGTATTTTTAGCGAATTACTTTTTTCGAAGTCGATCTCTAGATTTTAAGATAAAGCCCAATAAAAATTACAATTAAATGGTCAATAAGGGTTAAGACCAAATAATGTGTATACATGTAGAAGTAGAATGAACATGTACACTGTCGGATAAAACAAAGTGCGATTTCATACGCCTTGTGCAAATTTTAAAGAAAAATAAAAATCACGCTTAATTAAAAATATTTTCCAGCAACTTCCAACTGATCACATGTAAAATTTTAAATAAATTTGGTCGTAGCATTCGGTGGCACCTATTGTAATCTTCATTTTATACTTTCATGTGAGACCTCGATCCAGATACAAAATATTTCATAATGTGAAAATTCTAACATTCTTATCATCAAACATCCTGTAATACCGAAGCCAGTTAGACGCCGTATGGCTGATATTTCCACCTGAACAACACTACAATTGTCTGGAAGCGTAAAAGAAATGCTAACTTCAAGTACTTTTGTCTGACAGTGTATATCATGTAAACGAATACAGGTTTTTTTAGGATGCCTTGTTAAATTTCCATAATATAAAATTTTTCGTAAAACAAAAAACAAGAAGAAAAAATCATCTAAAGAATATCTGAGCAAAAGTATTCAAATTTCCAAACAAATAAATTGCACATGGTTAAAGTATATTTTACTTTTACACAAAAAAAAAAGTAAAAACAACCAGTAAAATAAGAAAGACGGCAGCCAGCAAGGATAAAATATGAGTGAATATGACATACAGCTCCTGTGGTTTTTATTAGCATCATTAGAATATTTGAAATACGTTATTTTTTTTTGCTCTTGTGCCTCTTATTTGCTGGGTTTATAATGAAGAGCACAAAATATGTTTTAAGATTTTTTGCTGTTTTTTTTTTTATTCACTTCTCAACATGTTGTAATCCTGTTAAGGACAAGCCTCTATAAGATACGATAAAATGTTAAATGGATAATTTTGTGTTACAAAAAACGTCAGGGAAAAAATTACTCAGAATCTAATGAGCGGTCTCTTCTCTTCAACAAACATTGTGGGAAATAAAAAAAATAATACTTCACAGCAAAGGAACTCATTTAATCGCAATAAAACACAATTTTAATTAATTTTAATTATTTTTTGCTGCTGCTGCCTTAAACTGAAATATTGAACGTATGTTTTTTTTAATATATTTTAAATAAACTGCAAAAAACAAACTACCTATGAAATTATAAACTTTGCAGAACAACAATAATTCCTGGGACAAAATGACTTTTTAAAATTTTTTTTTTATTAAATTCAATTGTTGTCTTAAATTTAATGGAATCTTTAGATTCGTCTGACAAAATAATTTTTCTGAATCGAATATGTATTTATTTTTTTTTTATAATATCTTTATTGTGATTAGAAAAGTAGGCAGTGACACTCACATGTTAATTAAATATTTATTTCTTCACATATTAGGCTCCTCTGGCCAGAGAACTTTTTGAAAAGAAACGTTGGCCATACCACGCCGATACAAAGTAAATATTCTGTTGCACCGATTCTTATGAACCAATGCATACACATTGAGAGTTACACTGCTACTATAATTCATTGTAAAAAAATTGGGTCTGGCCCCCATACAAAGAAGATATACGTTTTCTCATACTTCTTTGTAAACGGTTCGGTGAAACTGAACAGACAAAGTGATTTCAATTAAATAATTTATTTACAATATAATTGATTATATATAAATAATATTTTCAAATTTGAAACCTCAAAATGCCAAGTAAACTTATTAGAAAGAAACCAATAGCAAAATTTCTTCCCAGTTTTATCGACGATCCCATAGATTTTTCATAATACTGACCGTAAATGCCAAAAGTCATAATGTTGGTGTGCTCTTGCTTTAATGTTAAATTCACTTCATAATTTTTGCTAAAGTAAAACAAAAAAATATTATTAATTAACAAAATATTTAACAAGTGTAGTTTTTGTACAAACTTTTGTTGCCTTTTCGACCACTGTATAGCATTGTGTTTCAAAGGAATTAACTTGTCATCCAATAGAGAGGGCATAATCATGACTTTATTTCCATGTGGAAAGTTACCTTTTATATTAATACTTTTAAATAAAATATTTTCCGTCCTCAACGCTTCACCACAACTGCTGGGCTCTTCGTTAGCACACGCATATAAAGCACACACCTTTATATCACTCCACTCTTCTTTTTCATAAGTGCGACGACCATCAAATATTCCTATACGATATTTAAAATTCAAATCTTGAGATTCATTTACAACTTTTGCATTTATTTCAAACAAACAACAGACATCGCCATCGCACAATTGTTTCTTCAAGTAAGTTTCTAATTGCTTGAAATCCACTAAAATTGAATTGTAATTTTCAATTTGCGGATCTTTTAAAAGTTTTAGTCCGGTTGGAACGTCCAGCTGCTTTGTGGCTTCTTTTATATTTTCTGGTATAAACTTCGAACCCTTTTTAGGCACTCTGGCCTTGTAGAGTTTACGTTCGCCTTCCTCGGTAGCCATAACAGAAACTAAAGCCCCGAATTCACCGGAATAAATGCCACTACCGGTCATACCCCATTCAGGATAACTGGCGCCAGCAGCTAATAAATTGACATTATTACCCAAAGCCCAACCGTATTGTAATTGTACAGCTAAACAGTAAAGAAAATTAAGAAAATACGACTTAACTTTTATTTACTGCATACAGCACCTGTTTATAAATACCTGTTAAAAATGGCAGCTCTGAAAAGAAACGAGAGGTAAAAATTAGATCTGTCACACCAAAACGATCTACCAACTCTTGGGCTGGCGTATAGAACAACATATCGAAACAAATGAAATGACCGAAACGTACTCCAAAATCAGTATCAAACATGGCAAATTCCGGTGTATAAGTGGTATTTTTATTCTCCACATAAACGTGCACCTTACGATAACGTGACACAACACGACCCTCACGATCAAATACAACATTAGTGTTAAAAATATTTAAGTTATTAGTGGCACAGCGTCGTGGATCCTCTTTAGACGTGAGACAGTTTTCTTTTTCAGTCAAATTGATAACCAAATATTTGCTAACACGACGTGCCGCACAGGACAGTTGCACAAAGAAATCGGCATAGAGATTACTTTCGTTAGATATGCAGGGTATTACATTGTCTTTTTCATTGGGCACAAAAGTCAGCTGGAAGTGATCGTTGAGAGTACTTTCGGGAAAGACCACGATATCAGTATCTAACGCTTCATTTGACACTAATATCTCCAGATAAGATTTTACATGATTAGCCAAAATTTCAGAGGAACTCATTCCTGCCACAATCGGCTTGAACTCCACCACACCAGCAGTATAAAATGTGTCATCTGCAGTAATCTTTAATTGTTATTTGATTAAAAAAATATTTTATTTTTAGGTAGTGTCTTCACAAAACTGACAAATGATTTTAGTATAAAATTTGTGTGGAGATCACTCGGCCGTCTTGTGGAAACTGTACCTTAATAACAAGAATTTATTATTTACCGTGTAAGTTCTATAGCCAAAAACAAAAATACAAGCACTTAAAATATTTAATGAATTCATTTTGAAAATGTCTCACTATCAAGTTGTTTCAACAAACAACTCTTTAATACTGTCGTCTATTATGTTTATTATCACCTTTAAACTGCTAATACAAGTACAAACATACTAGTGTTGTAACTATATTAATTGTATGTAACGTATCTATATTGGCTCTCACTTTCAAAAATACTTTCTTTTTCTACACTCTCTTTTTCACGTATTTAATGCAGGCATGGAAATATAGAGTTTTGCAATCTTAATAAACTTCAAGTTTGAAACTATATTTTTTTTAAGTTAATTTTTTTTTCAACATAGAAACATGGGGAATATAAAAGAGAAATACATATATTTAAGATCGTTTTAATAATTTTGATATCGCTTTATTAGTGCAAATTTTTTAGTTTCAATTGTATATTTACAGGAACCATGAAAATTTTTACCCAAAAATATTTTTTAGTTTTGTTCCGAACCCAATCAAGTCTTTAGTTGGTTTCGATTTTTCTCAATTTCCCACAATTCAAAGGTTTTAGAGTTTTAAAATCTATTTGCCGTTTTAATAATTATTTGTTACCTGAAAAGAAATAGTAGTTAAGATTCCGTTCCTGAATTAATGACTAAATCTAGTGATGCCAACTTTTTGCCAGAACATGCAAAACAATATACGCGTACTTACTAAAATATTTGCTGAATTCACAACAATTTGTATCGTCTATTTTGTATGAAATGCACTTTTGTTTATATGTTTGTGAACACCTAATGTATATTGTATCGGCTTGAATCTTGCATTGATGGACGAAAGAAGAACAAGCACCATACAAATACTCTCTGAGAGTATATACATATACTCTCTGAGTATTGTATGAAATACGATTTTTGCAAAACATATGAAATAAAAGTGTAGTGGTGTATTTCCGTTTTATATGAAAATTACCAACAACAAATTTTACACTATTGTACATGATACTATAATACACTCGATACAATGATACAAGAGGTTTTGTGAATTCAGTAATTGGTTTCAATATAAAAATGGTATAAAAATGTACTGAGTCTTTTTTTTATTAAGAACTGCATTAGCTGGTGCCTGGTCAAACTAATCCCTCCTAAGGTTTGTAGTCCAGATTATAAAATAAATATTGATCTTTTATACGGTTACCGAGCCTCTACTTTGGCATATTTATTTATATTTCCCTATACAGCCGGTGTTAGATTAAAAAGTAATTTTGCATGCTCTCTTTAATCTAGTAAATGTTTAAATCAAAGTCGAAATTAGGCCAACTTGATAAGGCTTTTGCTTTTCATCAACAACTTTTGAAAAGATAAAGATACATATGTTTTTTGTATATGTACTGTACGAGTATGTATGGATATACTACATGTACATACTCGTATTATATCGGAGCAAAATAATCTAAACAATATTTTTTAAAAACTAAAACTATTTAAGTATTTTGCACAAAAGCAAAAGGACAAATATGAAAATTTACTCTAAACATAATCCTTCACTGTTTTAAATGCTGACAAGTTAATTAAAAGAAAATATTTAAAAAAAAAAATTAAATAAAAAACTAAATTAAAAATGTAAATCTGCTATATTCGCCAATATCGAATCCTATTAAGCCTTCATTAATAGTTATACTAATAAAAATTTGTGTTTAATTCTTTGTTTAACATCAAGTTAAACTAAATTTCGAATTTTAAAGCATAAAAAAGCATTAGCAAAATTTCCAAAAGCGATAGAATAGCAACTCTGCTTGAATCTACTTTGTAAAATAAAATTTGTTGTTATTGCTTTTGTTATATTTGTAGTTTGTATATTTCGTTTTATTATCTATTTTAGGGTGCGTGTTTTTCTTATAAAACTAATCCACCAATTATTGAAAGTATCGAGTTAATTAGCAAAATTCCCATTATTCCGACAGAGATAGTTAGTGAGGCAGCTCCATCGTCTTTGTTATTATCATCTTTATCCAAAATAGTTTCTACAACAATACAATCATAATAATTGCCATAAATTGAAAAGGCCATGAGATTGGGGGTGGTGGTATTAAGTTCGTAACGCACATGCAGGAAATTTCTATGACGAAAGTTTTTGTTTAAGATTTTAATATTAACGTTCATACGGTCATATTTATTTATTTATTCAATAAAAGCAAACTTACTTTTGGTCGGTTACTTGCCAATGAAAGTGATTTGCTGGCAAAGGCATAATAGCTGCACCCAAGCTATTAGGCATTATTAAAAATCGTTCGGCTTTAGGAAACGTGGCAGTTATAGTGACATTTTCAAATACAACATCGAGGTCGGTGTATAAAAGTTTTCCACAATCCTTTATATCCTCGCCGGCGCAACTAAACAGAGCACAGTTTTTAAGCTGATTTGTTTCAGCGGCCGCTTCATTGCGCCAACCATCATAGACACCCAGTCGATAGTGATAATGTTTATTGTCGTCCTTGATCTTCAAATTCTGCCACTTTAACTCAAAACTACAACAAAATGATGAATTAGAAAAACATATTTCTTGTTTCAAGCTGTCATCAGTAATTAAATTCAGGGGCACCGTTTCATAACTTTCCAAATCATCAGTTTTAAGTTTTATGGCTACCTGGGCTAGCCTGGCCTTATTGCTGGAAGGATCAGTGATCGATCTCTTGTTTAAAACCCGATACTTGGGCACTTTGGCCACATAAAGCTTTCGCTCACCTATAACCTGATTCATTTTTGCCACAACAATTCCCTCACGGCCGTGGTAGACTCCTGTACCAGTGGAACCCACTAGGGGCTGTGAAGAACCAGCCGCCAGGAAATTTACGTTGTTAGCATATGACCAGGCCTGATGAAATTGTACCGCTACAAAAAAAAAATTACTAAAGCTTTTGCGAGATGGCCAAATAACTTTTTCTTGTCTCATTACAAATACTTACCGGTCAAAAATGGCAGCTGTGAAAACCACATCGAAGGAAATATGAAATCTTTAATACCATAATGTTCCACCATAAGTTGGGCTGGAGCATAGAAGAGTATGTCGAAGCAAATGAAATGGCCAAAACGTATACCAAAATCTGTATCAAACCAACCAACTTCGGGTACAAGCGTTGTATTTTTATTTTCTCCATACAAATGTACTTTACGATAGCGCGATATTACCGCACCTTTGCGATCAAACACTACATTGGTGTTGAAAAGATTAAGACCACTACTAGCACAAGGTCGTTTGTCTTCTGCTACCGCCTTACACCATTCTTTTTCAGTTAAGTTTATTACCAAATAAGCCGAAAGGTTTTTGGCAGCACAAGACAATTGCACCAACAAGTTGTGATATTCCGACGATTCTATATCACAAGGCACAGTTAAGCCTTCGGCTGGATTTGGCACAAAAGTTGGCTGATCATTGTTATTAAGTGTTGATTCGGGAAACACTATGACATCAAGATTTTTGGCTTCTTCAGAGTTCAAAATATTTAAATAACCCTGAAGATTGTTTTGCATGCGCTTCTCTAAATTCGAGATGTTAGAGGGGCGAAATTCTACCACACCAGCTAAGTAAAATGGATCATAATCCGTGCTTGCCTAAAAAAAATGTTAATAGTTTTAATATAGTAAATCGTTCTCAAATTTATCGATCGTATCATGTGCATTATAAACAATAGCATTTCACTAACAACCGTTATTAATTTAGTTACTATATCAAATTTTATTAGAGAGTAGTGTAGAGCTTGTGATTTCGGTTTCCTCTTTACACTCTATAAGTCTCTTTCAGTGTTAACTCGTAAACCTCTGAGTTGTTTTTAGTGGATCCCCTGAGAGGTTATCAGCAATGATTTGTGTGAATGATACCGTTCGATATTCTAAACTTCGATATTTCATCAATTGTAATGTTATTTTCATTGAAACAACAATCGTTTAAAAATTTTGTTTGAAATATTACCTGGCAAGATAAATGTGGCGAGGCAAATATGGCCGCAATTATTGTTAACAACAGTTTTGTACACATTTAGAAAGAAATGAAAAAACACTATCTAAATACAAATATTATCTGTTATTTACTTTAACCATCGATGTTAACACCTCAGCTGACTAAATTTAAGTGATTACAATTCTCTTTAGTCATTGTTATTGAATTCAACAAAGAATTTTTACAATTTTTACTGTTGCTTTTTGTAGGGTTTTTTTTCTTTGTCAAAAGAGAAAAAAAATCACATTAATATTTTTAATCTTATCAAAGAAATTTTTCTTGATCGCCTACATACTATTTTATCACTTCAACATCTGTAAATCGAAATACCGTTTTGCTATAAAGTACAGCGTGTGATTACTTATAGTCTCTGTAGCAATATTTCAGAATTAGATTTCTCTTTTTATCTTGTTATTAGCAGGGCTCTCATTTCAATGAAAAGAAAATTTAAAAGGATTAGTATTTTATTTACATTTGGTTTTAAGTAAAGAGGCTGTTAACACTATAATACAAATCCTAAAGCTATGTTCAAAGTTGGCAAATATTAGACCAAAATAAAAAAGTATCCTTCGTTTGGCCATTTTTTCAATTAATGTAAAGTGGATACTAATTGGGAAATAATATTATAATTCGTTTTTATTCCATTTTTACACATTAAAACAATTCTTGGTTAGTACGAAATTCCGCATATCTGATTGCTCACTACTAACATTCAACAAATACTCATAGTCCGTTATACTCGAAAGAATTCTACTTTGCAATTATAACTTATTATTTTTCTCTCTATAGTAGGGTATTCACATCACTGTGATCCTATTATTAGGGAAGTGGCTCGTGCCCAAGCTGAATTAATATTTTTTATATTTTTATTACGAATTAACTAGCTAGTCTGATTGTACATAGTAATGTTTTTCAAAATAAAAAAACTGTTAAGGTACGGTCACATTGGGGAAACATTTGCTTCAAATATGTTGGTTCGTGTTTAACAAAAATTTAGGTAAATAAATTCACAACTTATTTTCCCATTTTGTTTGTTGAAACAGCTGTCAAACAACGGCAGGTGCTAACATGGGAAAACATATTTTCCCAGTGGTCACACTTGAACAAATATTTTCCTTAACAACATATTAGAAAAACCTATCAAAAAACATAAATTTGTTTTTTAACAAAGATTTCGTTGCTAATTATTAGTTTCTGCAGTTGGGCAACCAAAAAGTAATATTAACAAATTATTTTTGTAAATTGCATAAAAACTATTACTTTCACGCTTATTCCATATTTCGTCATCAATTTTGAGACACCACCTTCAACACAAGTGAATAAGCAATTTTTTTTTTTTTTTTGCAAAGTGTGATTTTTTTCGTTTTGCGATTTCTGATTAATTTATATGCAAGTTTGTGTGTTTGTAATTTTTTTGTTAAAAAGATTTGCAAATTTTCGCAATATTCTCGATTTAGGAAGAATTGTTTTGCATTCTTTAAGGCTTTAGCGTTTTTTTTTTTAATATTATGGCTTTATTGATATTTAATAATTTTTCGCAAGTTGTGACTTTTTCGCGAAATTTGAAATTTTGCCAAACTTCTTGCTTTTTTTTTAATTTTTTTTTTTTTAATTTTGGCTTTTTAAAAATATTGCAATTTAAAGAGATTTTTCGCTTTTCTCGCAGCAGGAATAATTTTTTTAAGTTTTTATCAGCCAGCATCAGTAGTAGTTTTAGAGTATCACGAGGCATGTCGAACAAAGCAGCCAAAAAATATCAGCCGTAAAAATCTTTTATTGAAGCATTTTGTCTAAAGGTAGATATTTTTATTTGACTCTGTTTGTTCTTACAAAAATTTTGTAAGATCTAATAATTGTTTTCCCAAAATAAATCAAATATTTGCCTTTTAGTCGTCACACTTTGTTCACATTAAACACATTTTTGTTTGGCAGCAAACAGCTGCTTTGCTGTTTGCCTCTAATAAATATTTTATGGTCAGACTACGATAAGGAAATATTTGACATTTTTCGTCAAATGTTTCCCCAATGTGACCGTACCTTTAGTAATTTGAATTTTCATTAAATCAATAAAAACTGAACATAGCCTAGTAATAAAAATTTCTCATTTATACATTAATATACGAGTACATACATAAGTTCAAATAATAATTGCGTTTATTCGTAACAATAATATAAAAAAAAATATTTTTATTTTTTTTTTAATCTCTTGCTGTAAAAAAAATTGCCGAGTTTTGATATTTAGAGTGAAGAAAACTATTCTCTAGACATTTATTTGCCCTTCATTTAATTGTTATAGATGATCATTTGAAGTATCTGTATGTTTTCAGCACTTTCCAGAAATCAGGTTTTCGCAATATCGACGCAGTATAAAAATGCGTTTTTACATCGTAAATTATTACACTGGGTAAACAAAGAAGGATTTGCCACAACGTCTTAATTGTTTCAGTTGTCATATTTTTGTTTCGAAAGAACTTGATTGCTGTAAATATATAACGATTAAGTTTTCTACAAAAACTCGATAATTATGTGCCGCCAAATGAACAATTCTCGTAACGTTCACTTAATTACATATCTGGCGATCGAGTGTAAAATATGTGAATTGACTATCAAAAGTTTTACTACCAACAATGACTTACAGCAAACAGTTATATATTTATATTTTTAATATTAGGCTTTTTTTCACTTCATTACATTATTTCTGCACTTTAATAACTACTTCACCAATATTTTCAAAACATTCTTTGCCTCTCTTCATTTACTCGTATTTATTGCAAATAAATTTTTAGTTTTTCTTTGAAATCCAACCGAGTGAAATTATTGCTTAATACCCAACCAAATACGTTATTGAATCAATACCAACCAATAAAAAAACTGCACACACTTGCAAATGAAATGTACTGCCGCCAACCAAAAAAAAAAAAATCTGAGGATATAAGTTTACAGGTAAAAAGGAAAAATTTTACACATAAACTTGGTTGATGACATATTTATTTCCATCCAATCCAATAGAAATATTCAAAAGAAATAATGCAAATATAATATACTGACGTAACAAGAAAATATACTCAAAGGACTAAAAAAAATTGAATAATCATGTAATAAAAATGTATATGGATGATGCTATGAATGTTTCTCTTCTTAGGGACACGTTTGATCAGCAGATGGAAAATACTATTTTTTTTTGGTGCCATTCAATTTGGTTTCACACCATCAGTTATTGGTTTAGCTAAAATTAGATTGAGAAAAGATACATACATGTATTTATTTGGTGTCTATGCAGACATTGCGGCCACCTTATTCCATTTAACAATTTTTTAACGCGGCATCTGTTGAGGGTGGTGTTGGCTGAGGCAATTAGCGCATTGACTAAAAAGCAAACAATGACTTAGGATCTGGGTGCGATTCCTGTTCAGGGCAAGGCAATCAATCTACATTATAAATTTCTTTAATGTATATTAGTGCAGCGTTGTTTTAATAGTTGTTGTTGTGCTTAAAAAAAAGTTAATGGGTCTACTTAATACCAGAGGCGCTGCAACACTGCTACAAAAATTAGCAAAACGCGAATAAGCAGAGTTGAAAAAAAAATAAAGCCTTTTATATATATTTTATCTTCTGCAACCTCTCTCTATCTGCTAGTTCTTGCACAGTACACTGCATAAGTAGGGATCATTCTCTGAATGATAGTCCAAAATAAATCAAGGGACTATGAGCCAATCTACCAAAAATGAAATCTACAAGCACATACAGGACGCTAAAACTATCGATAATATAAAAAATAATGAAGTTCAGGTTGATTTTGTGCTGTCGATATTTTAAAAGAAACATGGCTGATGACATTATATTGATGAGAATTGAAATCTGAAGTCTTTACATTATGTAAATCTCTTACACCCTGCAGTAGAATGATGGCTTACATGGTTATTGCAGAAAAGCTCTTGCTCTTAAAATCTAAAAAAAACTGAATGTAGCGATGCATTTCAAAAAGTTCATTTTATAAATTTTTATGTCACTCGGTTTTTCGGCAAATTAATATCTTTGCAAGTGTGTTACATGTGCTGTTAGTTCATGATCATATTTCTGTGTTGGTTCGTTTATTTTTGTTCTCTTGTGTTGGAACAAAAAATGCAAATTTCATCTAAACACTTTTGGAAATATATTTTTTTTCTCCTTCTTAAGCTACAGCATCATTATTTACTTCGCACCACTAAGTATGTCATTATAGTAGAAAAGCAACAAGAAAAAATTGGGTTGTAAGCCAGGTACGACGAGTATTTATTGTACAAGTGAGTTTTTACGTGCAAACTGCAACTGTATAACGACTGCTGCGGGTTGTTACTTTTTTCAGTAGATTTTTCTTGAATATTTTGAGTTGTAAACAAATTTCTTTAGCATTTGTATAGCGCAAAAGCCCTTAAGACTATAAATAAATATAATTTTTGAACAGTTGTATAGAAAATACTTTGAAAATGATGGAAGAGACATTTGTTGGCAGTAGTATGAGTTGCCGGAACTTAAAGGCATTACTTAGTGGCATTAACAAATAGGTTTTCATTTACTAAAGATTTTGTTTATGAGTTGTAGATTTAGCTTGCTGCGACGGAATTCTATACAACACCGCGATCGTGTATCCTATTTTCGATAAAGCAGGCAACTACCAACGAAACCAAACCAGCCATCCAACAACCAACAACACTTGACAATAGTGATGAGTCAGTATAACGGAGAGTGCATTCTTACTCGCAAAAATATTTATTTCTTTGCATTAGTATTTCTATTATTTATTGTGGCTAATAATTTAAAATAAAATCATTAATGGTATCATAAAAATTTATGCACAAGTTTTGATTTCATTCTCTATTAAATGTCGGTACTCTATTGACAGAAATTGTTTGTTTTAATGTTTTATGGAAATCTAAATTTATTTCAATGAAGCAAATTCATTTTATCTTGATCATCGATTTTAAAGAAAGTACGAATCGAAAATATATGCGCCTATTATGATTCACAACTCAACTAAGTTTAGTTGTCAATGTTACAACTCAACTCAACTATTTCATTGCATTATGGTTTACAACTAATATTCGTTGTCTTCGTTAAGTTCTTGTCAACTTTAATAGGACAACTTGAATCAACTATTAGATACATACATGCATATGTATGTATGTACATATATTCAAAGTGTGTTGATAATACTTTGGAAAATTTATATAAATTAATTTATAAAAATGGATATATCTGTCGAAGTCGAAGTAACTTATTGAAATTACCAACTGCCAAATGCGTAAATGCATTAAAGAAAGCAAAATAACCTACTCATATATTTTTTGATTCATTAGTAATTTTAGATTATTTGCTGAATGAACGAGATGATGTTTTTTTTTTTGTAATTTTGCTGAAATTAATTTTAGTACATATAAATTCTTATTGTATATTTTATAAAATTTATACAAAGTTACATTGTTTTTTCCATTTTTATCAATCGCAGGCAGAAACAAAACTGATAAAAAGTAGTTGTCGCAGTTTGACAGCTTATACAACTAAACTCAGTTGTAAATCATAATACACGTAACAACTTAACGAAAACAACTTATTGAACAGCCGAGTTGAGTTGTAATCCATAATAAGAATTTGACAACTACAACTCAACTATCAATTCAGTTGTGAATCATAATAGGGGCAATAATTTTTAACCAATATATGTTAATATTTATTCAGGCTAAAGTTCGTAAATGTTAATAATCAGAGAAATATTAAATAGACATTGTTAACATATTTCGAGCAACAAAGGAAAAATTTAATATTTGAGGATCCCATTAGATTGGAACTACACTGGCCGAATAGAACAAACGTTGTTTTCCGTAGAATCCACTAAACATCGTTAGTATTCATGTGCAAATGCTTTCACTACTTGTTAGGCAGCTCTGTTGAACGTGATCATATATTCCATTTATACACCACTACATACAAATAGAATACGCGACTTCTTACTACTAATTGGATGCTAGATGGGGATTTTTTTTTTCCCACCATACATAAATATATTAAACTGTCAACGAATTATATATGTCTATTTAATATTTCTCCGATTATTAACATTTAAGAACTTTAGCCTGCATAAATATTAACAAATATTAATACTAATAAAGCAGTTCGAAGTAATTTTAAAAATTTGCAACTAATATACATCCATATAATTCTTATCATTTTAATTTTTTTATGAATTTTTGAAAGACAACAATTTTTAAAATTTTGCAAATAGTTTTTCACCGCTTCTGTTTAACTATCTTTGACACAATTTATATACATATTTAAAATGCTATTATCATGACAAAGGGAATTTAAGTATACATAGAACGTTTTCGACTTGTGATAATTTAAATTATATCATTGTAATTATTTCGATCATTTCGATAGTTTTCTTATTAATTTATGGTGATTTGGTTTAGGCAAAATTTTGTAACGTAATAACCAGTAAGAATTAGACATATAATAATATTTCAAGGAACAAAGGAATAATTAAACATGTAACATGACATGGCTTCCGAAAGAAGCCACTCAGGCATCGTCAGTATTCTAATGCAAGTCGATGATCTTCCATACCACATGTATAAAAATTTACTTGAAAAAGTTCGGCAACAGCAAAAAACAATTTTAGGAAAATGGTGTGAAATTTAAGAAACACTTTATAAAAACAATTATGTTAATTTTTTTTAAGCTATTGCATAGCTTCTATCGCGCGATTTGAGGCGACCGAATCAAGAAATTTTGAAACGTTTGTTTCTTAAGTCTTTTGTTTTTGAAACGAAAAAACCTGACACTAAGTTTGTTTCCTAAGTCTTTTGTTTTTTAAGTATTTAAATCGCCCAATGTATGTTAAGCCCTCAAGTATTTTTGGTTTGATTTTGATTTCATTAACATACAGTATTGCCAGAACAACAACGGAGTTATTAAACAAAACATAATAATATAATTGCATAAGCTGATAATGCTATGAAATAGCTTTACCGCGGCAGTACGCGAGTGCCACATGTCTTTTTTTTAATTAGGATCGGCACTCAGGGGATGACCCCTACGTATGCAGTGCATACTCAGGGAGAGGGATAGAGTAGAAAAAATAGATGATAGAAGAATCGATAATTTTAAGCATCTGCATAAGCAAAGCATATCGCAAGATTAAAGGATGACTGTCTGCTGGTATATACGATGCTTCGTATACGTTTGTATTTTTTCTAAGTGCACAAGTATTTTTTTGCTTGCAGCTATTAAGTGGCGCTTGTGAATATTGTGCCGTACACATACATACATACTCCTCGTACATTCATGGCATTAGCTGTGGTACCAGTTCGAAAGTAACAAATGCCAGCAGGAGCAGTGAATAGAGGCCAAATTACATTTGCATTGTTTATTATAACACAAATAGTCCCTTCTAGACACAATCAGCGTTACCGTTGACAATTTTCAAAAGGGGGCACGAAAAGGGGATTTCTATGAAAAAAAGGGGCATCTTAAACACGTTTCATTTCTAAAAACAAAGGTTAATAAACATTTTAATTAAAAATATTTTTATAAAATGTATGTACGTACATATAACGAAAAACAAGCAAGAGAAAAGAAAATTTCTTATATGGTATGTACATAAATTTAAAATAAAAATAAATATAAAATTCGAAAATATATGTATTCATTTTATGAAAAAAATATAGCTACGAAAAATAAAATATAGTTCATGGTAACAATATGTATAAACGTACTTAAGTTTTCTAAAGGATAAGAAACAGATACCTAAATTTATTCTCTTACAGGAAAAGCATTTAGTATTGATAACAAATGAAACATACGATTTGCAAGAGAAAGACAATTGTGTAAATTTTCTATACATATCATAATTAAATTAAAAGATATAAGCAATTTAAAATATATGTATAGTCATATAATTTTGCACTCAATAGCTATTTTTTTGGAAACTGTTCTTCTGTATTTTTGAATAAGTTCATCAGTAGGAATCCAATCTTCAAAGTCACTTTGAAACAAATTTAAGGCGGATAGCATGGACTGACAAGTGTCTACTTTCAGTCTATTTTTTAATTTATTTTTTAGTAATGCTAACTTCGAAAACATACGTTCAGCAGAAGCACTACTATGTGGCAAAGTAAATATATATGACGCAAATTTATACAAGTTTGGATATAATTTGTCGTCCAAACAGTTTTTTAAATTTCCTATTTCATGCCAAAAGGTTTCAGGCTTAGATATTTTTCAAAATGCTTCATAGCTTTTGACATTCGCTTTGCTTTCTAATAGCTAGAACACAGTTACAAATTCGTCTGGTTCACTAATTATATCACTAAAAACAGAAACAATTTCAAAGTAGTTAATGTCCTCAACTGATTTGATAAAAACTGGATCTAAATACTTCAATACACACAGTCTTTTATCGCTAATATTAATTCTTCATAAAATTTCCCTACACAATTTTTTTATCACTCCTTGAGATCTCGTTAGTATTTATTTCTAGCTCGGCTTTATATATACATACATATATTAAAAGTATCTTTAATGTGGAAAACATTAAAAAAATCAATATTTTCTATGCTTGTTTCTAAAATGTACTCTTTTTAGTTCAAAAAGGGGCACAAAATAAATCATATTGATCCAAAAGGGGATTTAAATTAAATTGGTCCAAAAAGGGGCTTTGCAGTCAGAAAAGGGGCAAAGTGCCCCTTTAGGGGCACAACGGTAACGCTGGACACAATCACTGTTGCAGACATAAAATTTTGGCAAACAAACTTACAACAGTCGTCATTCATGAAATATTTATGTATATACATATGTTTGTTTGTATTAGTGAAGATTTTTTTAATAGATTTAATTGTTACGTGATTGAAGTGCAGCACGCGTGATCGGCAGTAGATATTTTATGTTATGTGATATAAAAGTAAAATAAAATATTTTGTCGTTTTCATATTTTATTCAGATTTGACAAATAAAATCACAGCTTTGGAAATAAAATTCAACATATCATTTTACTGTTTCATCAGTAAAAGCAAATAATTTTTATGTGAATATTTCGAAATAATTTGCTTTTCAATCGATAGTGATTCTAATAGGGTAAAGTTATGCTTCTATAGAATTAGATATTATTGGTTTTATTTAAAATTAACGTCAGGATGTGGTGACTGTGACGTAACCTGGCGGTGAATATTATAGTTTTGGTAATCATAACATGGTTGTAATGGGCAATAAATATCGCTCTTTTTTATTTCCTATTCAATCGATCGATAAAATAAATCATTTGTCATTACTCACAGTTCTATCTTGAATTTCTATGTATTTTTGTTGTGATTTAACGATTCAGATTTTAATATTTTTTTCCATTAAATTTGTATGTCTAGTTGCAGTCTTACAAAAAAAAAAAACCCCCAGTGGCTTGTAGTCATGGTTGTTGTCATTATCATCATCAAGATGACTAGAAATGTCGCTATTGTTGTTGTTGCTACATTTGAATATTGCAAATTGAATTTTCCACTTTTGCAAACAATGATGATGTGATTATGGTTTTTTATTTTTCAGTCAACATTTTCTTACTTCCTCTTAATTTTTTTGCCCTGTATCGAGTATTTCATGTTGTCAAAGATGATTTGATGAAAATTGTCGTAAATGAATGTAATTTAGTGTTTTGTTGTCAGCAAAGTAGCGGAATATTTATGTATAGATTTATTTTTGAACGTGCAACGTAGGTATTCATACATACATACTTATGTACATTGTGTGGGTATCCGTGCAACTCAGTGTGCATCAAACAAATAAGCAGGACATCAGAGTTTTTAACACAATATAGGTTTATATACTGCTTACGAAAGCGTGAATGCGTGTGTGTGTGTATATGCAAGAGGGTGGCTATCAAAGCTGTAATCAAACACACACAAACAAAATCAAAATGTAAGATCATAAATCTTGATCAATGCTGTCAAAATGTAAATCAATTTAAATATTTTTTGATTTCTCGTATAATGCATTTTCGCTGGATAACACCCAGGGTTTTTGACAGTAGAGAAAAATATATATTTACCCGATAACAAATACATTTACAGTTAAAAAAAAATATTTTATACTTGCAAACTAAACATGCCAAAAATATCTCCATAGTAATATTTTAAATAGCACACAAAATAAAATCAACTCCGCAACAAAAATTTCTTGTCAATAAAAAATAGCTATCCACACAAAATTGTGAAAAAATACATACACAAATTTATTCTTTCAAAAACTATGCCGCTTTAAAAAATACCACACAACAAAATATATGCCGTTCCAACCAAACACAACTTCATCTATTATGACAAACATGGCGATCTTAAAATAAATAATATTTCAATATTATTTTCTTTGCATCAAAAAATATCAACACTAAAAATCACTTAAATTAAGCTTCGATTCACGAAAAAATTATTTCTGATCAGCAAAAAATTGCTGAATATCTATTTGTTATCAGTAAATATTTTTCTAGTTTTCACAGAAAATTATGAAATATAAAGGCTATTTTTAGTAAATATATTAGTTTTTTTAAATCAGTAATAATGAATAAAAATCACGAAAATAAAAATAAAATTAAGATTTACTTGAACTGAAAATTTAATCTAACCAAATAAACGATCTTTTATAAAAGTAATTTTATTGAACTTTTTCTTTAAAATAGTTTCTGATACAGCCATTTTTTTGTCATACCCCTTATTTGACATAAAGTCCATTTAATAAAATGTAGTTAACATCAACCCATAGAAACGCCTCAGGACCTGACAAAACTAAATTAATGTCAGTTTAAACACACACACACACACACACACATTCACATACATAACAGTCAAAAAACACACTCACAACACAAAGCGTTTTTAATGATTTCAGTTGACAAAGGACCTACAGTTGCTCTCAAATGGCTTTGACACTTAAGTTGTTGTTGTTGTTGTTTATTCTTCAAAAATTAACCATTAATCAGTACAATAAAAAGGCTGACAAATAAAAAAAAATCATCTTAAATTTAGTATCTAAAGCTGATTTGTACAAATGAAATATTTTCCAAAAAAAAAAAAACCCACTTCTCTTTCCATATTAACAAGTCACATAATAAACATTTAAAAACAACATGGAATCATCATTTCGTTTTAATGAATAGAAAAAATTGTAAATGCGGCAACAGTATTGCTGGTAAATATATCGTTGTCCTTAAGGCATTTTTAAATTATCCAGCAACTAATACGACTGACCGGTCAGATTTGAAATCGTTTTACCCACCCAGTAAAATCTTTATAAATCTTAACACAGACAAACGTTACCACAAAATACTTGTATTTTAATAACACTGTCCAATACAAAAGAAATTGTTTTCGGTTTTATTTACCGATTTCTCCCACGAAAGAATAAAGAACCTTCTGAAAAAATTAGAAATCACTCAATTAATGTTTAGCATCTGAATTAAAAAACTGTACAAAAGCCCGCTCAAACAAAAATATTACTTTTAAAAATCGATCCATATACTGCACAGTTTTACAATGATCAATATTACAAGGGTACGTGCAACTTGCCTCCAAATTTTCAAGAAAATTTACTGAAGCAAAAGTTATCCAACCAAAAAGATAAGTCTTTTGAAAATAGGTGCATAAATGAAGGAGTTATACGGTAATCACTATTCATTCCATTGGGGACTAGCTCTCTAATTTCCAAAAAAAAGTCAATATTCCTAAAAAGTTAAGTTGGAAAATCGTTTTATAAATGGAGTAGTTATCCGATAACAAATATTTCGGGGGCAACAACTTGGACCCTGATTTTTTTTTGTGACACCAAACTGCAAACAACCCTTTTTTCAAAAATAGTTTTGAATATTCGTACATAAATGAATAATCAATAATTCGTTAAACTATTTTCCTTCGATTAAAAAAGGAAAAGTAAAAAAGAAACGCCTTCCAAAGAATTTTGAAAATCGGTTTACTATTTTTTTTTTTCTTTATTAACATATTTTTCTATCAGCTTTACAATCAAAGTATAAAAATTACTTATATTTACATTCTTGCGAATTTACTTCTTATTTAAGAAGAATTTAAATCTTATCGTCTAAAAACATACATATGATGACTAATATATGTACAAATATGTCGATGTGTTGTTACTACCATCATATTAAATGGATTAACTAATCTAAACTGACTAGCCAACTGTAATTCTTCTCATATTACAGATAAATGTATATGTATGCATATTAATACGTAAGCATTTATTTACATACATATTCGGGAAGCTAAAATTATTACCAAAATGTTGTGGTAGTCTAAAAGTAAATAAATTTGATTGCACATAACTAACAGGTGGCCCAAAAGAAGTCATCCGATGTTGTTTGACTCTCATTTTTTTTTTTCTAAATGAAAAACTTCGATTCGATTTTTTGATTATGTTTATTTGAACCTTTAGAATTTTATTGGTCAAGTCGAGAAGATGTTATCGGCCAAATGGGCGACGTCACAATTGATTGCCATACGGGCTCGTTTTATGGCATTTTTCATCACTTCGGCGAGAACTTCGAGCGACAGATTCTCGCGCTCGTGTCGAATGTTGTCCATGAGGCCTTCCAGGGTCTCGGGCTTGTTCACGTAAACACGAGACTTTAAAAAACTCCTCAAAAAAAGTCTGGAAGGCCGCCTTCAGAATATTGGTTGTGGCTCGCGCAGTGTGTGCCGTTGCTCCGTCCTGTTGGAACCACATGTCCTCCAGTCCTAATTCGTTCAATTGCTGCAGAAAAAACTCGGTTAACATGGCCCTATAGCGTGCACCGTCCACTGTGGTCGTTTGACCAGCAGCGTCCTCGAAAAAAAATGGCCCGATGACTCCTCCAGCGTGAACAGCGCACCATGCAGTCACTTTGAGCGGGTGTAATGGCTCCTTGTGCATCACTCTTGGATTTTCGGTGCCCCAGAAGCGATAGTTTTGCTTGTTCACGTACCCGCTGAGGTGGAAATGAGCCTCATCGCTCATTATGGTTTTGGTCGAAAAATCGTCCACTTTGTCCTTGAGATTGAGGATGGCTTGGGCGTAGGTTACACGCATTTGGCGGTCGACAGGCAGCAGCTGATGCACGGACTGAACTTTTTACGGGAACATGCGCAGGTCTTTGACCCAAAATTCGCCTTAGGGACGACCGGCTGATGGCTAATTGCGAGGCACGGCGTCTGGTCGATGTTTCTGGCGACAGCTCGACGTCCTCGGTAACAGCGGCGATATTCTCGGCAGAACAGGTGCTTCGGGGCCGGCCACTCGTGGCAGCGTCTCGTGTGGTACTCTACAAGGTTGGTGGCCAAACGGCGCAGTGTTTGCACAGTCGGTGCCGGACGACCAGGGAATTGGCGACGGAATTCGCGTTGCGCCAACACCACAGACAAATTGTTACACAAAAAAATAGACACGATTATTCCGCGTTCTTGGGAAGTGTATCTCTCCATGGCTTGTTCACTTGTATTCTACATATGTCAAAACATATGTATAGATTGATGAGCTTGAGGTAGAGTTTTATAAAGCAATTAACAAACGAAAGCATTTTTAGCCGATTCCTAAGTTTTGTACTTACAATTCTCCTTTACATGCACCACAGGTCCAAAAATATTTATTTTTTAAATTTTAATGCTTCCAAGTAACAGATCTATCTAATATTTGAAAACGTATGCTATTGTAAAAAGATATTCCTTTAATGCTCTTATGGACTAATGATACATATTTATATCAGGTGAAATACGTACTGAGGCAGCCGATTGAACAAGTCTTGATTGTTTTGATATTTCGAAATTCATCATGAATACTTTTTCAAATCGGTCAAATTCTCTAGAAAGTTATTGGCCATTTATTTTTGTTGAATGCTGAACAGATTCTCGGATCTGTGCTTTATTTCAATTTGAAATTCTCCGTCTCTGAAAAATCCAAACGTTGTTTAAGCATTTATTTCTTTCTGTTCGCTTATTTACTTCATATTACTTAATTTTGCTTGCTTTTATTATTGAGTCAATTATAGTTTTTGTTTTACTTTAGTGCTTTCTTTTGTCACCCTAATAAACGATTTATTTGAAGATTATTTCGAGAACGTGCTTTGTATTTGTAGTCATTCGGACTCATCTACATGAAGATACACAAAACTTCCTATTCCTTCAAACAAATCAACAATTCTCTTGTTGTCTCTAATTAGGACTCAAAGCATAAATAGCTTAAGGCATTATTAAGAACATTTATAAGGTGTTCGTTTGTACCTCTTAAGAATTGTAATCGTACATACGAATAAAGTTTGAGGGATAAAGTTCTAGTAGATGAAGAATAAATGTATGTACATATTCAGATTAACAGCAAATACATAAAAAAGGAGAGTAGTATGTGGAAAAACACATAATTTGAATACGCTATAAAAATTTTTTTCTTTTAAAATTAATAAGCTTTGAACGTCTGGAAAAGTAAATTATAAAATCGGACAGATCATGTGAAAAGTCTGCAATACATATCAACATTATAGCCACAATAGCTCACTTGTAGAGTACACGATTTTTTTTAATAAATCCTATTACTAAATATGAATGATTGTGAATTGTGGATTTTATTTGGAACAATTTAAGTTTTTCCGATATTCCATTTCCTTTTTTGTTAAAGTTTTTATCAGTAATTTAATTCATTATCAACCATAATACAATGATAGTGAATTCGCCTTGGATACGCCTTGAGTTTCTCAATTGAAGAAACAACTTCTGGCATCTCCTCATTTTTTTACAGTCATTTGTAGACTTTTCCTAAAGGGCACTATACATTCGTCAAAATACTTGACATCAAGCTCGTGTACGTGTGCTTGACATTAACCCATTCATTTGCTTGCATACCTGTCCAGCATTCATTTTGCATTTTATTTTGAAGTGTTAACAACGAGACAGTATAGAGAATAACTGTTGAATATGTCTGTTGCCGACGGAACTTTGAATATGAACTAACAAAAAAATAATATGTTTATGAACAAAATAGAAAAAAAAACTTGTATGTTACAATAACAATAATAATTAACTTTTTTTTAGTTTTTTATTTAAATTGTATTTTATTATTGAATATTTAATAATCTACTTTTTTGATTTATATTTTCATTTCCTTAAATGCAATGCAATGATCCATTGGTATTGAATGTATTGTTTTTTTTTCATCCGATATATTCAGCGTTTGTTCTCTTTGAAACTTCGTTTTAATTTAAAAATGTGTACGTGCTTGAAGAGTAAAACCAGTACATTCATCAAAATCACTCGTCAAGCATGGCAAAAATCTAAATTTTTTGATTTTTGATGTGATTTTGACGAATGTATAGTGCCCTTAACAAATATCAAACCACAGGTGTAGGTATCCATGGTAAAATAAATAAGGTAAAATTGTCCCGGCAGCTGTAGACGTGTATTTTTGTTTTCTGTATGTCAGTTTTTTTTTATTTTGTTTGAAATTTATTTTACAAAAATTAAATTTTTATATTTTTTATTTTCTTGTTTCTCTATTTTTGACACACAGAAAACATTTTACATTAACAAAATGCCTGTTGTTTTTGTGACATTGTATTTGTTTTAGAGACAAGACTACCTTATTTATTATACCATGGGTGTATCAAACTATTATTATTTTGTAAAAATAAATCATATCGCACTTGATCAACAAGAGGGTATTAACTCAAAATTTTTAAAATTTTGTTTTTTTGCAAGAAATCGATGAACAGTGGTCATATCTATCCACTGTAAAAATTTTACACCATTTTCTCCACTCTTTCATCCAAAAAAAAATACAGTTGTATCTCTCTTTGTGATAGAAGAATAGTATAAAAAAAAGAAAGTTTTTTGCCTCTACTGAAAATTTTAAAATTTTGAGTTGATCAAGTGCGATATCCATTTGCCGCTAAAAAAGCGTCAAGATGTTACCTTTTAAAGTGAATCAAATTGATAAATATAACTTTAATAAAATTTTATAATATTTGTTACAGGCTGCAGAAGGAAAGCCAGAACGTAGAACGGATCATCCTGATATTATATATGATATATCGCATTACAAGACGAGTTGCTGCAATGCTGGAGGTGGGAGGCCGCTTCATTTATTCCACTTGTTCATAAAAATCCAATAGAAAAAATAGACTGTCATACAGCGCATTATTACTGATTCCAACGGAGCTCTTGAAATTATTGATGCGAACAATTTAGTAAAAATATAAATTGGCTTCTAAGGAAGTGGATGGAATTTTATAGCAGTTTTGATGATGAACCAGAAAAACATCACACTATCTATCTATTCTAAGCCAAAAGAAAAATAGATTTTGAAAAAATGGTAAATTATTTTTATACAAAATAAGTTTTTATATATGCCTTTCAGTTACTACATTGGCAGGACGCTGCTGGTTTCTTTGTAGCGGTATTAATAAAGAAGAGAAGGTTGTCAAGTTTCACAGGCTAAAGCTCATTATTTACTTAAATTTTGCATTTACGTAAAGTATTTTAATTATTTAAGTAAATAAATGGCAACAACTGGTCTAAGATTGATTGTATGTACTAGAAATATACTTTTAAATACATATACATCTATATTGGTGAATTACTGCCTATTTCCTGCCATGTGAGTGTCTAACCACAACCATTTCCGGCAACACAAGAGCATTACCTACTAATATCCATCTACACACCGTCATCTAATTACCACGGTTTAGCAAAATCGACGAAAAGTGCGCTCAGAACACAGCCTCAATCTCATTATTTATATATATTTAGTATTTATGTAATGTAATTTACAGTTTTTCATTATTTATTATAAATATAACATCAACAGATGGTCTAAGATTGAGTGTTCTACTCAGTTATAGCGTTTCTTTTTGCAAAATCGAGGTAGAAATAATGTAAGCGTCATTAATCAAGTGAAATGCTGCCAAACCAGTCAATATTACAGCATTGATGCCGTGAAGTGTAATAGGATTAGGGATGAAAATTCAGCATTTGAGTCGAAAAACTGCAGTTTTAGATCAAGTAGGAACCTCTCGGACCTCTTATGAACACTCCCGTTCTAAACGATTACGACCCTGAAATCATTGACTATAGATGGATTTTGAAAGTGCAAAAACCTAACCAAACCTTGCAAAAATAACAATTAAAATTAAACGCCCACTTTTGTTCTTAAAAAAATTAAAGTATCTTATTCTCCATTAAGAATTCTACTATGTCACCAAATTTCATGAAAATATCTTTAAAAACACCAGAGATATTCAAAAAAATGTAAAACGGTCTGTTTTTTGTTTTTCCGCGGGAAAATTTGCAAAATCAGCGAAATAAATTAATTTTTTTTGTCAAATACCAGGTCCCCAGAATCCAGCAGCAAGTAACTTTTGGAAAATGCATTTTTTAAAACAGCTATATCTCCTTAACCATTTGAGATAATTGAATTATTGTTTCACCATATTATAGGTCGCAAGTTTGGCTACAAGATGGCAAACCTTTGGCCCGCCTGGCCCCCACCCCTGATGTCTAAAAATAGCTCTTAATTTTTAAAACCTCTATATCTTCTAAAGTATTTGACATATGCAATTTTTATAAATTGCATAATAGTCACAAGAGTCTATTCTCTAGGTGTGTAAAGTTTCATTGGTCTAGGATGAATATTTTCGGAGTTATGACTCGATTTCTAAAATTGAAATCGAACAAAAATTACATAAAATTTCGTTGTTTTTGGTGAAATTGTTTCTCTTATATCTCCGGAGTTGTTGGTCAGATTTTGATGAAATTTTTTGTAGATGAAAGCCCACGATCTCATCTTTACTATAGATGGATTTTGAAAGTGCAAAAACCTAACCAAACCTTGCAAAAATAACAATTAAAATTAAACGCCCACTTTTGTTCTTAAAAAAGTGGGTGTGGCAAAAAATTTTAAAGTATCTTATTCTCCATTAAGAATTCTACTATGTCACCAAATTTCATGAAAATATCTTTAAAAACACCAGAGATATTCAAAAAAATGTAAAACGGTCTGTTTTTTGTTTTTCCGCGGGAAAATTTGCAAAATCAGCGAAATAAATGTTTTTTTTTTTGTCAAATACCAGGTCCCCAGAATCCAGCAGCAAGTAACTTTTGGAAAATGCATTTTTTAAAACAGCTATATCTCCTTAACCATTTGAGATAATTGAATTATTGTTTCACCATATTATAGGTCACAAGTTTGGCTACAAGATGGCAAACCTTTGGCCCGCCTGGCCCCCACCCCTGATGTCTAAAAATAGCTCTCAATTTTTAAAACCTCTATATCTTCTAAAGTATTTGACATATGCAATTTTTATAAATTGCATAATAGTCACAAGGGTCTATTCTCTAGGTGTGTAAAGTTTCATTGGTCTAGGATGAATATTTTCGGAGTTATGACTCGATTTCTAAAATTGAAATCGAACAAAAATTACATAAAATTTCGTTGTTTTTGGTGAAATTGTTTCTCTTATATCTCCGGAGTTGTTGGTCAGATTTTGATGAAATTTTTTGTAGATGAAAGCCCACGATCTCATCTTTACTATAGATGGGTTTTGAAAGTGCAAAAACCTAACCAAACCTTGCAAAAATAACAATTAAAATTAAACGCCCACTTTTGTTCTTAAAAAAGTGGGAGTGGCAAAAAAATTTTAAAGTATCTTATTCTACATTAAGAATTCTACTATGTCACCAAATTTCATGAAAATATCTTTAAAAACACCAGAGATATTCAAAAAAATGTAAAACGGTCTGTTTTTTGTTTTTCCGCGGGAAAATTTGCAAAATCAGCGAAATAAATTAATTTTTTTTGTCAAATACCAGGTCCCCAGAATCCAGCAGCAAGTAACTTTTGGAAAATGCATTTTTTAAAACAGCTATATCTCCTTAACCATTTGAGATAATTGAATTATTGTTTCACCATATTATAGGTCGCAAGTTTGGCTACAAGATGGCAAACCTTTGGCCCGCCTGGCCCCCACCCCTGATGTCTAAAAATAGCTTTTAATTTTTAAAACCTCTATATCTTCTAAAGTATTTGACATATGCAATTTTTATAAATTGCATAATAGTCACAAGAGTCTATTCTCTAGGTGTGTAAAGTTTCATTGGTCTAGGATGAATATTTTCGGAGTTATGACTCGATTTCTAAAATTGAAATCGAACAAAAATTACATAAAATTTCGTTGTTTTTGGTGAAATTGTTTCTCTTATATCTCCGGAGTTGTTGGTCAGATTTTGATGAAATTTTTTGTAGATGAAAGCCCACGATCTCATCTTTACTATAGATGGGTTTTGAAAGTGCAAAAACCTAACCAAACCTTGCAAAAATAACAATTAAAATTAAACGCCCACTTTTGTTCTTAAAAAAGTGGGAGTGGCAAAAAAATTTTAAAGTATCTTATTCTACATTAAGAATTCTACTATGTCACCAAATTTCATGAAAATATCTTTAAAAACACCAGAGATATTCAAAAAAATGTAAAACGGTCTGTTTTTTGTTTTTCCGCGGGAAAATTTGCAAAATCAGCGAAATAAATTAATTTTTTTTGTCAAATACCAGGTCCCCAGAATCCAGCAGCAAGTAACTTTTGGAAAATGCATTTTTTAAAACAGCTATATCTCCTTAACCATTTGAGATAATTGAATTATTGTTTCACCATATTATAGGTCGCAAGTTTGGCTACAAGATGGCAAACCTTTGGCCCGCCTGGCCCCCACCCCTGATGTCTAAAAATAGCTTTTAATTTTTAAAACCTCTATATCTTCTAAAGTATTTGACATATGCAATTTTTATAAATTGCATAATAGTCACAAGAGTCTATTCTCTAGGTGTGTAAAGTTTCATTGGTCTAGGATGAATATTTTCGGAGTTATGACTCGATTTCTAAAATTGAAATCGAACAAAAATTACATAAAATTTCGTTGTTTTTGGTGAAATTGTTTCTCTTATATCTCTGGAGTTATTGGTCAGATTTTGATGAAATTTTTTGTAGATGAAAGCCCACGATCTCATCTTTACTATAGATGGGTTTTGAAAGTGCAAAAACCTAACCAAACCTTGCAAAAATAACAATTAAAATTAAACGCCCACTTTTGTTCTTAAAAAAGTGGGTGTGGCAAAAAAATTTTAAAGTATCTTATTCTCCATTAAGAATTCTACTATGTCACCAAATTTCATGAAAATATCTTTAAAAACACCAGAGATATTCAAAAAAATGTAAAACGGTCTGTTTTTTGTTTTTCCGCGGGAAAATTTGCAAAATCAGCGAAATAAATTAATTTTTTTTGTCAAATACCAGGTCCCCAGAATCCAGCAGCAAGTAACTTTTGGAAAATGCATTTTTTAAAACAGCTATATCTCCTTAACCATTTGAGATAATTAAATTATTGTTTCACCATTTTATAGGTCGCAAGTTTGGCTACAAGATGGCAAACCTTTGGCCCGCCTGGCCCCCACCCCTGATGTCTAAAAATAGCTCTTAATTTTTAAAACCTCTATATCTTCTAAAGTATTTGACATATGCAATTTTTATAAATTGCATAATAGTCACAAGAGTCTATTCTCTAGGTGTGTAAAGTTTCATTGGTCTAGGATGAATATTTTCGGAGTTATGACTCGATTTCTAAAATTGAAATCGAACAAAAATTACATAAAATTTCGTTGTTTGTGGTGAAATTGTTTCTCTTATATCTCCGTAGTTGGTGGTCGGATTTTGATGAAATTTTTTGTAGATGAAAGCCCACGATCTCATCTTTACTATAGATGGGTTTTGAAAGTGCAAAAACCTAACCAAACCTTGCAAAAATAACAATTAAAATTAAACGCCCACTTTTGTTCTTAAAAAAGTGGGTGTGGCAAAAAAATTTTAAAGTATCTTATTCTCCATTAAGAATTCTACTATGTCACCAAATTTCATGAAAATATCTTTAAAAACACCAGAGATATTCAAAAAAATGTAAAACGGTCTGTTTTTTGTTTTTCCGCGGGAAAATTTGCAAAATCAGCGAAATAAATTAATTTTTTTTGTCAAATACCAGGTTCCCAGAATCCAGCAGCAAGTAACTTTTGGAAAATGCATTTTTTAAAACAGCTATATCTCCTTAACCATTTGAGATAATTAAATTATTGTTTCACCATTTTATAGGTCGCAAGTTTGGCTACAAGATGGCAAACCTTTGGCCCGCCTGGCCCCCACCCCTGATGTCTAAAAATAGCTCTTAATTTTTAAAACCTCTATATCTTCTAAAGTATTTGACATATGCAATTTTTATAAATTGCATAATAGTCACAAGAGTCTATTCTCTAGGTGTGTAAAGTTTCATTGGTCTAGGATGAATATTTTCGGAGTTATGACTCGATTTCTAAAATTGAAATCGAACAAAAATTACATAAAATTTCGTTGTTTGTGGTGAAATTGTTTCTCTTATATCTCCGTAGTTGGTGGTCGGATTTTGATGAAATTTTTTGTAGATGAAAGCCCACGATCTCATCTTTACTATAGATGGGTTTTGAAAGTGCAAAAACCTAACCAAACCTTGCAAAAATAACAATTAAAATTAAACGCCCACTTTTGTTCTTAAAAAAGTGGGTGTGGCAAAAAAATTTTAAAGTATCTTATTCTCCATTAAGAATTCTACTATGTCACCAAATTTCATGAAAATATCTTTAAAAACACCAGAGATATTCAAAAAAATGTAAAACGGTCTGTTTTTTGTTTTTCCGCGGGAAAATTTGCAAAATCAGCGAAATAAATGTTTTTTTTTTGTCAAATACCAGGTCCCCAGAATCCAGCAGCAAGTAACTTTTGGAAAATGCATTTTTTAAAACAGCTATATCTCCTTAACCATTTGAGATAATTGAATTATTGTTTCACCATATTATAGGTCGCAAGTTTGGCTACAAGATGGCAAACCTTTGGCCCGCCTGGCCCCCACCCCTGATGTCTAAAAATAGCTCTCAATTTTTAAAACCTCTATATCTTCTAAAGTATTTGACATATGCAATTTTTATAAATTGCATAATAGTCACAAGAGTCTATTCTCTAGGTGTGTAAAGTTTCATTGGTCTAGGATGAATATTTTCGGAGTTATGACTCGATTTCTAAAATTGAAATCAAACAAAAATTACATAAAATTTCGTTGTTTTTGGTGAAATTGTTTCTCTTATATCTCTGGAGTTATTGGTCAGATTTTGATGAAATTTTTTGTAGATGAAAGCCCACTTTCTCAGCTTTACTAGTTTTTTCTTTTATATCTCCGGAGTTGTTGGTCAGATTTTGATGATGGGTGTGGCAAAAAATTTTCAAAGCATCTTATTCTCCATTAAGAATTATACTATGTCAGCAAATTTCGCTATATATAATTATATATTGTTACATATGTTAGTATTTGTTTAAAAAGGGCCAACCCATTGAAGAAAATATGTGTCCTTGGGTCCACTTTCGATTTTAAATTTTATTACAAGAAGTATACTTACCTTTCTGACCAATGATTTCAGAGTTGAATTTTAGTAAAGTAACTTCTAGCTGTCAAGACAATTTATATATTGTATGTATGGTTTATAAGTATAAGTTTTACAGGTTATAGTCCTGGGATACTACATAAAAAATCTAAAAATCTGTTATAACAAATAGCGTAATTTAAGATGATGATTTTGAATTTTAATATATTCCAATGGAATAAGCTTCATATAACTTGGTGTTCGGAAGATCTTCTTGGTGTTTGAACACGTTGTTGACTCTTTGGCGAGCTCTCTCTCTCTTTTGGATACCAGAGTTGTGCAGGGCCGATAACCATATATGTAGATGAATTGGCATTTTTCGCGCTATAGGTTTAATGAGAAATTTAAGCACCTGAAAAGAAAAGCCATTTTTAAATTTTGATACTACATGTTTCTTCGTATATACATATTTATGCAAGATATATGTACATATGTATGTATGTATATCGTCACAAAATATGCAAAAGGGACTACAATAATTTAAGAACAAAACATAACTTACAGCAAAATTTCGGGGCACCATGGCGAGGGGAACAGGCACCCCCTACAAATAAAATATTAATACATATTCATATATGTACATACATACATATCTGCGCAAGTAAAGGAGGAATGTTTTAAAATTCGGCAAAATTTATGAACGCACATATGTACATACATATGTATGTACATATGTACACACATACATATGTATTTACTTTCAGTATTTTAATTATTTAAGAACAATAGCTTAGAAAAAATTTGGCATTAAGAAATAATTTTATCAAAATGTGTGTTTATAAAAAATTAAATACACAAATAAAATAATACAAGCTTTTCAATTGACATTCTTTTTATGGTAAACAATATTTTAATTAAATATGTACAATATTTAAATTGTTTATTGTATTGAACAACTCTCACGAAATAAATTCATTCATTTAAAATTTACCACAAATTGCCTGTCACGAAGCTGTCATTTTTCATTTAAAAGGACTAAAGAAGAATGAACAGTTTTGACAACAACAACAATATTTACAAACAAACAAAAACTCAAAAAAAAAGCAAAGCTAACAAACAGTTGCATAAACAAACATTCAGTTCAAATAGATTAACCAATAAGCAAGTAAACAATTGGTATCAAGAAAACCTAGTGAAAGGGTGATTATTTAAGTGTAAGTTAATAAATAAAATAGAATTAAGAACAGGAAATGTTTACTTAAACCAAAAAAGGGATATTCAACGACCATTTCATGTAACTGAAGTTTTATCCATCATTGAGAAAAGGAAAGAATTTCGGAAATCAAAACCCTTCACATGTGTGTGTGCATTTTCAAACTATGAAAAAAGCAGTAACTAAATATAAATATGTATACTTAAGTTTAAAAATCAAACCAAAAAAGTTTGTCTTAAGTAGAACATTGGGCATTGTAGGATATAATTCGCTGGCAGTATTGTAATGTTTAATATATGGTGAAAAACAAAATACTTAATTCCCCAGCTAGCAATTAGTAGAGAAATCATAAATTTTGAAAACTAAAAAATCAAACTAACTAAACAAAATGAACATAATTTGTATATGTGAATATTTTTGCCATATTATTCAATCCTTTTAGTTTCGTCTTGTCATTATTTATTTATTCGCGCCTAAATAAACAAGTTTGCGTTATTTATAGAGGAGTGAAATTGTCGATTATTTTCTAATTTAATAAATATAAATTTATATGCAAATTTTTTCGAAACTGTTAAATTTTTCTGTGATGTTTTTTTTGTACACACTCTTTAAGGAACAGCTAGCAAATTGTAAGTTAAATGTTGGAATCAATCTGTTGATTGTTCAGACATAAAAAACGTACATGCATAGCATTTATATATAAATAATAAATATTAATCCAATGCTTGGTAAGCAAAATAACTTCTATTGTTAGTAGGGATCCGCATCGTTACACTTATTATCGATACAATGCCGATACTCAAACATACATATCGATAATGAGATTTTTTTAAAACTTCATGCTACTTAATATATTTGCTTCATTCACTTGTTTATGTGTTAGTTATTTGATTTACATATTTTTGATAAAAGCAGGTGGCTGGCTGGTAGCTACTTTATAGCGGTTAATAAAAATATCATTAAAGTATTTTTGTTTAATATTCCCATTTTTTTTTTCTCTCTAAAATTATAAAAAATGTTTTGATAAAAATATGTTTTCACTGCAATTTTATTTTTATTACTTTCTTAAATAGTTTAATATTGTTTTTATGCTTATGAATCATAAAATGAAGATATTGCTTTTAATCGCGACGTTTTCTTTACAATTCTTTAGTAATATCAATTTAATACATGGCGACTACTTGAAAAACATTTTAAATTATTCTAAAAACTTTCCGAAGTTGGATTTTCTTTTTAATTTTTTATGAATTTTTTTGTTAACAAAAATCTTAAAAAACACAATAGCTAATATATATAATTGTCGTGTCACGATGTTTGTTTCGAACTCCTCCGAAACGGCTCGACCGATTTTAATGAAATTTTTCATGCATATTTGGTAGGTACGCGAATAGGTCCTAAGGTATATTTTAAATCGCTAGGGCCACGAGGAGGGGAGGGAGGGGGCAATTTCTGTATTTCCGAAATGGCTTGACCGATTCTTATGAAATTTTTTATGCATATTCAGTAAGTCTGAGAATCGGCTACTATCTATTTTTCAAACCGCTAGGGGCATGAGGGAGGGAGGGAGGGGGCAATTTCTGTATTTCCGAAACTATTAACCCAACAGATGGCGCCATAACCGCCTCATAATAATTTTTGTTGTTGAATGACAGATTGTGCTACGTCCACCTTATGCAGGAGAATCTCGTCGTACGTATTTCAAACAGAACAAAATTATTGTTTGTTATTTTTTTTAATCGGCGGTCATCGTCACACACTTACAATACATTCGCTATTTTTTATATAACACCCAAAATATGCACTAGAAATATTTTTTATGGCAAAACAACGTTTGCCGGGTCATCTAGTTATTTATAAATTCCTTTTTTTTCAATTTCCACACAAACACCTCTAAAACTGTTGATCAGACGGAGAAATTATATCGAGTCATAACCGCAAAAATAGCTTAAGCGACGTGGTTTTCAATTTTAATTTTTTTTTGTAATAAATGAAATAATTCGCAACATTTGCATAATATCTTACAATTTCATGGCCACTCACGGAACCGCTACTAATTTATAGCAAAATCAAATTTTTTTTAAGAGTGCATTGAATGATTCTTTGCATATTTTCGTGACAGAGGCTTGTCACTTAAGCTAAAATTGTTTTTGTCGTTTAAGCTATTTTATAATTTTACAAATTACATAAGGAACGTACATACTTCCAATTACCAATTTAAAGAAACAACAACTTTCCCTTTTCTAATTAACATAAAAAAGAGCAAATCTCAAGTTCTTCAATAAAAGCAAGCTAGACGAGAAAACAAGACGTTTGGTCAACTCAAAAAAGTACAACTGTTATGTTTATTATTTTTCCTTCAATTTGGTTTGCTCAATAACGACATCGCGTTAATAAAGTTTCGATGTGAACATCCGTTTCCGTTTGAATGCGAGTATTCCGTTAATTTGTTCTTTGCCTCCAGTGATATAACAAATACCAACTGAAAACGACAAGTTGTAATACC
This sequence comes from Lypha dubia, assembly GCA_947311025.1. Classification (NCBI taxonomy): domain Eukaryota; kingdom Metazoa; phylum Arthropoda; class Insecta; order Diptera; family Tachinidae; genus Lypha; species Lypha dubia. The sequence goes on along the minus strand of OX371262.1, from coordinate 1,078,355 downwards.
AAACCATTTTCTCTAAAATTTATGGTTGAGTGCATATGTACATATGTGTGTGTAGCTCTGTAAGTTATCCATGCAGCAGTATCCGTTAAAATTATAAACTGAATAACTTTATTTCTTAAAACTAAACTTACTAGATTCAGAAAATTGGAATTAAGTTTAAAAAATTCGAAAGTTCACTCCTTGCGTGCATGTTTTAAACAAAATTAAACAGCTTTAATATTTGCTGTGGGATAAGTTTTCTGTGAAGACATCGATTACCAATACAGGATATAAAAATAAATAAATTTTTAAACAAATCTAGTAATGCCCATTCAATGCCAAAAAAATTATTGAAAAAAAAGCTTGGGTCATAGCAAATATCAATGCTCTTTACTTTCATTTAGAGCGCAATAGTAGCGCTCAATATACAAAATTTTTAATTTAATATCGCAAAAATTCGAACTTAATTTAGAAAATTCAAAATATATTTCACATAGTTCGAAAATTAATTCTGAATTTTTAAAGAATAAACAGAATCCTTTGCAACAATACTCTCAGCCAGGACAAGACCAACCCACCATCATAAGAACAAAACGTAGGCCTTATAATCAAAACGAAATGGTACTTTTCACTTATATAAATGCATACATGCATTTATTACAGAACCTACAAGACAGTTTTTCAAATAGAAACTGATGGATGAAAAGCCATAAAGAAATACACGCATACACTTGAACAGCATCCTGCAGAATTGAAAATTATTATTACCTGTTGGAAATTGAATTTTTTATGAACGCAAGTATTTTGATTGTTGATTTTGTTTTTAAAATTTAAAGGAATTGTAGAGTTAATCTCTTTATTGCGCTCTATTTTCAGAGACTTTTTCTTCTCTTTAAAAGCAAAAGCATGCGTTGGAATTGTGTTTTATTTACCAAAGAAGCAACAGTGTGATACTCTTTGGAGAGATAATCAGCCATGAAGCCACTCCACTTCGTACACAACATCATCGTCATTGCCATCTATCACTTCCAATTTTAGTCTTCTCGTCGCAGCACATTTGAGTGTCCAACAAATCATAAGATGATTATTAATTATTAACGGCCCAGTTCGTAAAAAATATTTTTCTTACTTAGTTTTTATTTTGCACATGTTTAATTTTATTTTAGTCGCCATATTTTTCAGGTTTTTCGTTGATTTATATTTCGTACCTTTGACCACAAACCCTTCAATAAAAATAGTCAGCAAAGGAACAACAACAGTTAAGAATTAAACAATAAACCTTGCGTATGTCAAGGTACAAGGACATCAACACATTAAAAATTTATTTGTACGAATTTTTTTTTATAAAATCACACATAAAAGTATGCTGTTACGGTGAATAATAAATAATAATTTGTTAAGCAATGTTTTTATTTTAAAAATTGCCAACAAAAATAATAAATATTCCAAACAGCAAAAATTTCATTACAGTAGTACAATCTTCATACAATCCATAGGCAGAATTTTTAAGAAACTTCTGTGTATCTCCTGTTAATGTATCCAAGTTATGTGTATTTTTGACTGTACTATAATAATTCGCCCATATACCAAAGGTTAACAGATCCTGCTGAGGAGCTACAAGACTCATTTCTATATTAGTGAAACCAGGGCTAAATAAAAAGAAACCCATGTTTTAAAACAATTTTAATCAACCAAAAATTTAACTAACTTGTCCTTTTCCAGCCACTCGAAACTGTTCACAGTTAAAGGCAAAATTACAGAATTTACAGTGCTGGGCATAATTAAGCGTGTGTCGGATTTAACAAAATTACTCGTTATATTTATGGACTTGAAATAATATTTATTGCCCACTAAAATATTTTCTGGAAAAATATGACCACATGTATACAACTCAGTACCAGTACAGGCTATTAAAGCACAAACACTTTGATTGCTGCTGTCTATGCGTTGAAATGTCGTTTGGGAACCACTGTATGCTGCTAAACGGTAACGGTATTCGGTATGTTTTGATGAATCTGCAAATTTAACTCTCTGGACATGAAAATTGCAGCAAAAACTTTGATGGCATAAAATCGTATCGTCTTGTGTAAAGGACTCTTCCAACAATGTCGTATTAAATATATCTACATTGTAATCGCGCAATAAATTCAATTTGGTATAGCGATTGCTTTCCAAATTTGGTACAAATAGCGGTTTAACAACCGTAGGCAGTTCATAGCTTTGTGCATAACGACGTTTCGGTAATTTAGCCCTAAGAACTTGGGTACTAGGTTTTTCATTTATAACAGCAGTAAGACGACCTAAACGACCAGCATAAATGCCCGAACCAGTATTTTGACCCTCTGGATTGCTACCATCAGCTGCTAATAAGTTCACATTGTTGGCAAAAGCCCAACCTTCTTGCAACTGAACAGCTTTTAAGACATTGATGATATAATTTTTTAATGCTTTCTTTATAAGTAAGAAGTAGTGTCAGAGCGAACGTAGTATTTAAACTAAAACCGAAACCGCGTTATATGTTAAAGTACCGAACCGGAAGATATAAAATCAAGTTACGTAATTTTTTTTTATTTAATCGAAAGAAAGTTATGAAATTCTTATTACGTTGCACCTTCTGATCTTTGGTTCAACTTTCAACGATGAATGAAAATTAAATAAAAAAATTGTATATAGCTTTTTCCCGAACCGCTATACCGAAATGGAACATTCGATCGGACACTTTAAGTAAACTTTTCCCTATTATCTACCTGTTAAAAATGGCAATTCCGAGAACCAATAAGTAGGATAAACAATGTCGGTTATATTCAACTGTCTGATCAAAACTTGCGCCGGTTCATAAAACATCATATCAAAGCAGATAAAGTGACCAAACGTTACCCCAAAATCTGTTGTAAAAGTAGGTAATTCTGCTAGAGGAGATACATTGTCCTTATACGAGTACCATTCATAGCGATACAAATGGGATTTACGATAACGCGATATAACACGACCTTCACGATCAAAAACAATATTTGTATTGAATTTTTTCAAGCCATCGTTGTCACAATGCTTTTCTAACAACGAACATGGAAACTTTTCAACTACATTAATAACAAGATACAATTTGCGACTGCGTACAGCACAGGATAATTCTGTTAGAAACCAATCATAATTAGGGATTTCACAGGGCACAATATTATCCTTAGGATCGGGCACAAAAGTCATCATATCCATATTGTTTAAAACGAATTCAGGAAACACTAAAATATCTAAATCCTGTGTCTGATTTGATTCAATTATAGACTTCATGCGTTCCAAATTATCCTTTACCAATGTCTTGCCTTTTCCATTTCTGGCGGGTATGAACTCTACTACGCCAGCATTGTAAGTAGGATCAGTGGGTAAGGATAGCTATTTTTTTGAAACAAATACAATTACACATAAATATTTTGGGGAAAATATCAATAAAAATGGAGTTTATATACCTGCTGAGCTAATTGCAAGCTAGCAACTATCATGAACAAACTTGTTAACTTTTCAAACATACTGATCTGTATTCCAGTCTTAGCGCTACTAAATCAAAATTTAATTATTTAATGTCTTTGACTTATTTAGAGTCTTTTTTAGTTTAATTACTTTATCTAGAAATACAGAAATGTAGTTTTTATCTTCGAAGCACAGATTTAAGATTATATTAGAAAAAATAACAAGGCCATTTGTGTCGTTGGTTATTAACACCGTAGACATAATAAATTTATTATAAGTTTGAGAGCAATTATGTGTTCCTAGAACAAAATCTGAAAAGAATTTTATGGCTCTTGGGAGATTACACTTATCTTGCATATATGTATGTGTTGTTTATTGCGCCATTCAAATTAAACGACTCTTCTGTTTATATATTGTTGGGGATTTTAGGTGTTTGTTTGAATATGGGATTTTTTTTCAAATTTGCTACATTTTCGCGATAGACTTGATCTTTTTCAAGTTCTTTGCACTTTTAAAGTTTGAGTGTCTTATTAAATTTCTAGGCATGATGTATTTTAATATTTTTTTTTTGTTGCAAATCATATATTATTAATATTTAATGCATTTTAACACAATTTTTTCAAACAAAAAATAAATAATTAAAAATTTCAATAATTAAAAAATTCAAATTTCGTTTTCCATCACATCCGTTTTTGAGGAAATTTCCATAGAACAAAATGAAAGATTAAATCGAATACGATTTCAAGTGAAATCGATATGAAAACAATATTGAAATGATCATCACAAATTTTTACGTTTTTGTGTCGATTTAAATTCATAAATAATTTTGATCTCATACCTGTATAAAGAATTCTAAATATATGATAACCATTTTATTTATTTTACTCTACTGTTGAAAAACTGTAACATATAATTAAATGTAATGACGGTATATGTACGTACCCAAATACCATTGAGGTGAAAATTTGTTTCAAAAATCACACAAATAAGTCTCTTTAGAATCTTACTTTTAACGCACTAGCATGTACATATGTATGTATATAAAAACATATACTCGTACATATAAAAGCAAATTATATAAAATTTCTGCTTACAAATAAATCAAATGGAAACAACTACATAAACATTAGAAATCAACAATTTCGGTTTATATCAATTTAATGGAGAAACCTTCGGGCAGAGAACATCAAATTAAATATACGTGCTTTTTTTTCGTGCTTTCTAACCGGAAAAAAAGCAACAGTTTTTTTTTATTTCCGCTTTAATAATTGCATGCTATCCTGAAATTTTATCGACTCAAACAAATACTGAAAATTCTATACGAGATGTGAATATGACTGTGTTAACACATTGATAGTATGAATTTTTAAGATCAAACACACATTGTTCAGACAAGTATTTATACACATTTATAGGAAGGATTCATTGCTATTTTTTCATCGTACACCACTTAAAATTTTAAGTATGGTTAAGTCACGTAATAGAAATACTCACAAGTCTCTCCCATATAGAAACATATACATATGTGTGCATATACATATATAATAAAGGGTGTTTATTATAGAGGTACAAAGCTTTAAGTTGGCAGACTTTTTCAGCTGGCAACCATTTTTTCAGCTGTCAAGTAGTTTTGTTTGGTATTTCAACATGAACAGACTGACGCTTGAACCAATTGTGCAAATGGGGCCAAAACAATATTGCTGTTGATTGGTCAGAACGTTACAGTCAATAGTGACCGCTATAAAGCCATGATTGCTGACCTCTTCGTTCATCAAATGAACAATCATGATGTGCAGGAGCTGTGGTTTCAACATGTCACACAGCTCGTTCCACAATATAATTATCGAAGGTTTGGTTGAAAAAGGCTTGGTCTGATTGGAAACCCTGCATTCGCAAAAAATTGTCCGAACACAGAGCGGAAACTACAGCAACTGGTGGAGGTCCTAATAATATGCAGCACATATAATCCGAAGATGATGCAGTTGCAAAGATCTGCGGTCTTTAAACGGCTATTTCTAGAAAACAGACAAACGAACATATTGAGGTGGAAAACATAAATGCCGATAGTTCAAGTATGTCACAAACTCCCATTGAAAGGTTAACCCTTCACTTTATTTACCATGAGGATTTTTGTTTCTTCCCACATCCTTTAAAAAGTTGCTTGAAGCAAAAACTGAAATCGTCATAATAACAAAGTTTCATTACTTTTCTAGAACACAGTGAAATTGTAAATGAGAAATTGAAAAAATTTTCACTTTCATTTTGCAGTGGTATATAGAATACAGGCGATTAATATACGTATATGTATAAAATTTTATTCCAGATATTCTCAAAAATGTTACATATTTATTTTAGCTAATCAACAGGAAGTAAATATTTTTTTTAATTTAAACTTAACGGAAGTTATTTGTACAAAATTCCATTTTAGTGTTTCATTGATTTTTTTCAATCCTGTAAAAAAGGTATTAAATGTTGTATGCATTTAATTGATTTGTAGTGAATTTGTAGATTAATAAATCGGAACTAAGTTTTTCATTAAACGGATGCAAAGCAATATACATAGATTATTACAAATATTTTTGAATCTGCAAAAAATTGCTAGTTCTGATATACACATGTATGCATAAGTAAATACATATAAAACTTGTGTCGAATGAAATAACTTATAAACCTTTAAACGATGTACATATTTACTAAATGATACGTACATTTGGGTGGAGTGAATAACTTTTTTTCTGTATTTGAATTTTTATTTACTGTAAATTATTGATGTATAGCCTTGGTCAAATTCTTGAGGTTTTGAATTGAATTGAGAGGTTTTGAATTTTTTAAGCTATAATTTTTGGAAGTAAAAACATTCTTGACCTCCGGTAGATAGATATTGAAGCCGCAGTTAGGCGTTTTAGGACTGTTCATATATTACGTAACGCACATAGAGCTGTAAATTTTACTGTATTATTATTATTATTAATCAATCGTTCAGAGGTGGTGCACGAAGACTGAAGTTTGTAAAAAAGTAATATTTAAATTTTTTCGATTTCTACTTGTTGATATACCCAAACAATGAAGACATATTGAATGTGATTTAAGTATCTACACGTAGCGTAATATTCAACTTATTTAGACCCTTTCTACCCCTTCGTAACGCTTCTTAACAAAGATTTCCTATAAACCATAATTACATGTACAACAATATAAAAATAATTTTTACTTTCGCCTTTGATAAACATCAATTGGTTTACTCCCAACTGGGTAATAAAATAGGGAATTCTAGAGGAAAAATTCACATGAATCGACCAACACAGAAGAACACAGAAATTAGACGGAAGATATATTGGTATAGCTGGTAATAATATTGTAATAATAATAATAATATTTGTAATAATATTAAATAAACAATAAAAGTTTATTTTCAGTAGTTTTTTACATATTTCTTCGTTATAAAAAAACACATTATATAACATAACCAAAAAACTTATACACATAACATTTAGCCTTTTAATTAAATATTATTTAAAATTAATTTTTAGTTTTTATGTGGCTAATATTTCGTTTCCTTTATTTTCTCACATTCATCATAGCAAATGCACTACATGTGACTCTGATTTAATGGAGCTATTAGAATATCTAACCAATAATTTTTTTCAAGTTCTGTATTCTTCGGTGTCGACCAATTCAAATAAATTCGTTGGGACAACTGTTTAGTTTTCTAATTTCTTTTAAAAAATACATGTATTTGAACGAATTTCTTTAAATTCGCCGATGATTATATTTTAATTATGCGATTTGTATATGGATCTTTGCATATATTCTTTGTTTAATATTAAAAGTGGTTATAAAAAAAGATAAAAAATTGAAAATATTACTTACTTTTTATGTATTCTTTAGTTTGATTTGTGTCACTTTTGTCAACATTTATTACAGCTTCTTCTGTTGCGCCACTTAAATCAGACGATTCTACCACCATATCTGTAGCAACTAAAGCTGCAGCAGCTTCCCTGGCTTTTTCGTATTTATTAACCTCTAAAAAATATTATACATATAAAATATATCTATATAAGCTTAAAAAAAGAACATACCAAATTTACTAATATCTGCACCCAATAAGCGTAAAATATGTAAAGTTTCATTGCTATCTACATAGGCACGAAGGCTTGAAGTACCCCGCCAACCAACTATATACAAAGTAAATCGGTCGTCAACATATTTTATAACGCAGCTGCCAACACCTACAATGCAGATTAAAATAATTGGTAAAAGGAAAATCTATTTAAAAAAAATAAACTTACTTAATTCTTTACATCTTTGCTGTGTAGCCTCCTTGAGTTCTGTAGTGGAGGGTGGTTTGGTAGGATCTGTACAATTCAACTGCAGTATTAAGTCCTCTCTCTCAACTTGTATACGACGACTGGTTCCTACAAATGCATTTATAGTTTGCAAACCTTCCTGTGCCAAGCGGAACGGATGTTGCGTATGACGATTTTCACACCGCACAAAAGCTTTAACACCAGTATTAATAATTTTAACGTTATTTTCATTCAATAACACCAAATCTCTTATCAAATCGGAGCAATAATAAATATTTTTCTTTTTTTCGGTAATACAGCGCGTGAGTAAACATCTTTTATTTAATGATACGTCCAAGTCGTAAAATTTTTTAATTTCCTCGAAGTCATCATCTTTTTCTTGAAAAAATACATACGGATCCTCTTTGTAGCCGTGTAAACGTCTACGTTTACGTTGTGGACCCCAGGGGACATGTTTCTCCTCAATGGGTTGGCCCTTATCATCCACTTTAATTTCGGGTTTTGACTTTTCCAAAAGATCTTTAACGTCATTTTTCTCAAACGGCAATTGAGATTTTTTTAGTAATACCGCTACAAAGAATCCACCAGTATCCTGCAAATGTGGTAACACACGTATGCTTTACCAATGTAAACATTTTAAGTTAAAATCTATATAAATTTATTTTGCATAAAAATAAATTACCATTTTTCCAAACCCAATTTACTAATGTCTTCTTTTAGCATCGGAAACATATTGGGCCGGATAATAGTGTGATATTTTTCTGGTACATCATCAAAACTGCTATAAATTTCATCCACTTCTTTCGAAGCCAATTTCCATTCTGTCATGCCAGGTTTATATTTTAACCCAGGCACTAAATTGGAGGCATCAACAATTTCAAGAGCTCCGTTGGAGTCAGTAATAATGCGCTGTATGACAGCTTCATTTTCTATTGGATTTAATGAACAAGTTGAATAAACTAAACGGCCTCCAACCTCCAGCATTTCAGCACCTCGTCTTGTAATGCGATATTGAACACTATTCATAAAAAACAAAAGTAGATTTATCCAGTATTAATATTTTTTAAATGACAAACATTATTACCCGTGTAAGTTATAAGCTTGTGCCAAATTCCATTTGAGCCAAATGTCAGGATTTTTCCGTAAAGTGCCATCTCCGGAACAAGGAACATCGCATAATATCTTATCAAATTTTAAAATAGATTTGGATCCATCGGATTCACTTTTCTATAAAGCAGTTAATTTAAACCTCATTCTTATATAAACTATACAAATATGTTATAAATGTAGGTATACTCACCAGCAAATTAGGGAAGAATGCACTGTCATGATTGGTGACAATAAAACATGGGGAATTTAAACGTTTTGCTTGATGAACTAACATGTAACAACGATTGTTGTCTACATCGTTGGCCAAAACGAAGCCGGGGGGAATTTTATATTTTTCTGGTTCTGCATGTAAAGCCTCAATTAACTGAGCAGTTTTTGAACCAGGAGCTGCACACATATCAAGAACTTTGTCCGTAGGTTTCACGTCTAAAACAATAGGCGGAATCATAGACACTGCTTCCTGCCGACTTATAGCGCCTGCATTTGTTTCGTTTATGAGAAAATTGTGTAGACGATACAAAGCTTCAGAGCGGCGTATGTCTTTACGAGTTAAATCTAATTGATAAGCCATGCCATTTGGATACCAAGGAAGACATAGCGGTCGTTCAACATTATCTATTGCCTTATCACGTAATTCAGCAACTCCTCTAACATATTCTGTAAAGAGTTCTGTTCGTATAATATCTAGCAAGGCTTTAGCCTCTCCTTTAAAACCCGTCACCCGAAAAGTAGCCGGCAAATTGTCCCGTATAGCCAGTAAAAACTTTTCCCATTCTTCTCCTTCCTCACAAATATTTTGTATATTGTAGTATTTGATAAATGCAGCGTTATCGCGTACAATATCTGGATAAGGTTCCGTTCTACGTTCTGGCTTTCCTTCTGCAGCCTGTAACAAATATTATAAAAAATTTTTTTACTTATTTTTATTAATTTGAGTCACATTGAAAGCATACATCTTGGCGCTTTTGGCGTTTTTTAGCGGCAAATGGATTTGATTTATTTTTCCTACCCATATTTTTTATTAAATGTTATTCTGTGGTTTGAAATTTGTTAACAGGACTATGCAATGACAGTCAACACGTGTTGTAGTATTATTAAAGTGAGGAGATGCCAGAAGGTTTTTCCCCATTGGAGTAACTTGAACAAGCATGGCAATAACAGAGGTGAATTCAAGGTGTCTTCACGATTTAATATTGGAAAGTACTATTGAATTCGCCTGGGTCGACGCCTCCTATTATAAATTAGCTATGTATAATTATACAGTTGCATATGTTAGTATTCGTTTAAAAAATTTAATTATTTGTTGATAGTTAAGCAATGTCTATATGCATTTCATTGGTGATTTGCCAAAACGTCAGTAGACTTCAATCACACTTTATAAAATCTCAAGACCTCGTATCTAATGCACAAACTTCCAAAAATCATTTTTAATTTCTTAAATTGCATATGGGTAGTATGCCTACAATTTTATACAAACACAACAAACAATTTATAATCTATAATAACATGGACCATTTATAAGGTCTCTGCAGTAGTATAACAAAAATGCCATAATCCTCAAGATGTCATATATTTTCCATACGTAAATTGTTTTATTTTTACAATTATTAAAAAGTCAAAACTTTGGCGATTTGGTATTTAAAATTGTACCATGTTTGATATCAAGGCGAAATTAATTCCAGGTCACCTTATAAGCCTACGTCAGCTGTGAAATCTTGAAGTGTAAAAAATTGATTATGTTGAGAAGTTAGTTTAGTTTTTTTATATATTTCAATAGGACCAATGTTGCATTTGCTTTGACAGTTGGAGGAAAGTTTAGTGGCGAATGTCCATATGATACAATAAATAACGTATATACACGGCTGCAACAATACAACACTAAAAAAACAACAAACATTTTGTAAGTATAAAAAGCGAATTCATCACCTAAGCTGTGTAATTTCTCCATGCATAAAAAATTACATAAAAATAGAGTCCAAGGCAAATTCATTACAAGGTATATGCACGACTACAACAATTCAACAACTAATCAAAAAACAGGCTTATTGTTTGTGTAAACGGCGAATTTATATCCTACGCTGTTAAAATTCTCCACGCATAAAAAATTACATAAAAATGGCACCGGAAAATATGTACAAATTTTGACAGTGCGGGAAATGGATAAATTCGCCACTGCAGCCACCTGATAATGAATTCGCCTTTGTCATTATGAATATATCAAGGCGAATTCAATTAAATTCGCCTTGGGAATATATTGGAATTATTTTTCTGTGTAATAAATATGCGTTGCCAACTATTTTACATAACATAATAATTATTTAAGAGGAGGCTTATCAGACCATTAACTGTAATCTTGGTTTTAAGCGGGCAAAGAATTTAAATTCAATAATAAATTTTATAAAGCAAAATGCCTTCATTTGGAAAAGCAGCAACACCTACTAAAAGTCGAACAAGTACTAAGCCGGTTACACCAACAAAATCGAAATCAATGTCTAACCTTTTCCGAAGTAACAGCTCTGTTCTAAATATTGGCTCGTCTACTAAGGTTTTGGAAGAGGTCAACGTGTTGCTATATTTGGAAACTCTTAAACGCAGCAGGGATACAGAGTTATTTTTAAGGAAAAAAGTTGAAGAGGCATATAAAAGTTTTGAAGAACGTCGTCACAAGTACCACTATCTCGTGGCAAAATATGCAGAGTTAGTAAAATTGGCCTCTACACGCAAAGTTCTTCTCTGCAATAACCTTATTGACTTACCCACTGAATCAGCTCATACGGACGCAAAACATATTATAAAGAAACTTGGTAGTGACAGTGCCACTGATTATATCAATACTACGGAGTTGAATAAGTTTAAGGAAATGCTGCATCAAATGGACAAATATAAAAATATATCCGTAACGAGGTCTGAATTGACTGAACTTCAAAACGCTACAGATGCAATACAAAGTTCAATCGAAGCTATAGAAATATTACTTGAAAAATGTATTGCGCACGGTATGGACCACTTTACTGATATGTTGGATATGTCTAACTACCCTAAACTTCAGTTGGAACATGAAAATAATGAATAATAAGAGAAATATTTCTTATCTACGCAGTGTAGAACAATCCTATCTCCACCATCCGGTAACCATTTATTTCTGTTATTTTCTCAAGATCTTTTGGTTATATTGTGATTGATTTCTAATGAAAAATTAAATAATAAAAAATACATGAAATACTCTACGCAACTTAAAATTATGAGAAGACGAGAAGAGATTTACCACTTTGATCGCTTGGACCAGTCTTTAGGTGTCCAGTGAAGAGCTTTTGAATCTATACGAATTTTTCTCTTGTCCATTGCCTTTTTGTGCTGATCTATAGTATCTCGGTTAATACAAACAATATATTGTCCCTTGTAATAGTTTATAAGATTCAAATTCTGCAGAGTGGAAATAACGTCTTCTTTTTTTATGGAGGTTACTTCGCAAATATCGCTGAGAAAATATAAATCGTTTTTGGGCTCAATAAACGTTAATATGAATTATTAACTTACTTTATTGTTATGGTTGGTTTCTCGCCATCATTTGTTGGTTTTTGGCTAATAAATATATCCAATATAGTTTGTGCCCAATAGGAGCGATAGGATAGAAGACCCAGATCAGAAAGCGGTTTTTCTGGGGATCCAGTTTTGCCTTCAAACTTTGACAGTTCATAACTGAATTCTATTAGCAACTTTCCATATCCTTTGCGTTGATAAGGCGGCATCGTAAGAATGCAAGCAACGTTATAGTCTTCAGTGCTTTCTTTTTCTTTAGAAAAATATCCAACTATATGAAACCCTCTGTTGTCATATTCCGTCATTACGTAAAATAAAAACGGATCAGTATCATAATACAGGGTTTTGTGGTCCAGAAATAACTTGGCCAACAGACATAAATTCTGAGCATATACTTTGTTTTTCCGTCCATCTATTTCAAAGAATGAAATTGTACTTTTGCGGTAAATTTCATTACCAGGAGGATGTCGCAAGTTACATTTGACCAAATGCCTCTCAAGACATTTCCGACTTTTACGATATTTTAGACAAAATTCACATATATAGATGCAAGGCATTTGGCATAGTTCCTGAAAGCGCTTATATAAATTCGTATCAAACAAAAAAATGTAAATATGTTAATTTTATAACAAACCTGTGGGTATGGCGAAAAATACCAAGGTTTAATGCGGTGTTTCCCTAGCTCTATCATTTCAATATTTTTCATTCGTGTCACTACATCGTCTTGATGTATGGTAACCATACTACCTGACTGTCTTGGAGTACCATTCTTTCCATCTTGCGAACACTCTTCATTTGTGGGTATTGGCATAGAAGCAGGTAAAGAGTCGGTAGTTGACGCTGCCGGGACCACTGGTGGTGCTGACAGTGGCATAGGGGTAGAATTTATCTGTAAAATATGACAATTGTTCTTAGGAACTACATCTTCCTTTAAAGGCACCACAATAGAATTTACTTTTCTTTTTCTATTGATTTTTTTCTGTAATGCTGCTGCTAACACTGCATTGCCATTGACCATTTCACCACCAGATGGTTGTGGCGAGGCTGGCCTTGAAACACTACCTGTTACTGAAAGATGTTTCTTAGGAGTTGTGACTCCTGTGCTAGCTCCTGTTTGTGTGCCATCACGTCTAGGAAACTGCACTTTGCGCGTATCTAAATCTTCTTCCGTTACCCATTCGTCCAAGCGCTTATTAACTAAGGTATGCTCCAACATAAATACCAAAACTTGATTTCAAAATTTTTAATACTTACAGTCAACATAATGAACATAAAACTGTCTTTTTCCATCATGGTCCTTAATGCTAACAATTTCTGCCAACGGCCAATCATCGGTTTTATGCATACGCACGGAGAGTCTACATCCCTCCGCCAAAGAGCCCTAAAAATGAAAATGTTACACCAAAAACTTTTACCGATATTTATTTAACATACTGTAGATTCACATATCGAAGATGCATCTTCATCAATATCTATTTTTTGCTTCATTTATGGAATTTACTAATCGTTACTTATCTTAAATCGAGTACAATTTACTGTTGTCAACAAAAATGGTTGAAAATATTAATTAAACAATCACAGCTGACTTAATGCGCACCTTACACTTTACGGGTGGCTGTAAAAGTTCGCCTTGATTCCGTCCATACCTAGGTAATTTATATCAAGGCGAATTCATAACCAGGTGGCCTTATTTAAGGCAAGGCCTTTATTAATAGCAAGACAACTTCATAACAGACTAACTTCAATTAGTCCCCTTTTACAGATTGGCAATTGAAAGGCAGTCAGACGAAGTTTTTAGAAGAAGGGGTGAAGATGCACGAACCTCTGTAGTGGACATTTTTCGTTTTTCTCTTTCACTTTTCGCATTTTTTATGTTGCTGCTTCATATCATTTTTCTCACACCATTGGCATTTTAGTATTACTGCTTGTTGTGCGAAAAATTATGTTCATACACAACAACAGCGAAAAAAAAAACGAAAAGGGGACACGAACAATTTCTGTCTGTCTATTAATTTCCAATATGAAAAAGCTACATACTAGTTCAAAAGAAAATTACAAAAATGTCTGCCCTTCAGTTGCCAATGTGTAAAAGGGGACTTAGCTTCGAAAAATATCTATTTCTGATTTTTTAAAAGTACCAAGCAATATGTCAACTGCCTGTTTGTTCTGCCATTACCAGGGCGAATCCAGTATAAATGATTTGCCTTGGCCATTACTATTTCAAGGCGCTGTATATGTTTATTGCTAAATATGAAAAGCATACACAATGCTCGTGAATGAAAACAGGCAGAAGAAGAATTTTACTTTCTGACGTTTCTTTTCACAATTTGCATCAAGTTTGCTTAACTCGTGGCGAAAAGAAAATTTGTAAATTTTGAGTAAAAGTCCAATTGAAATTAAAAGTATTAAAAGAAAAATGACTTTTATGCGTGTTTAAGTGCGTTACTTAAATTCTTTTTTATTTCTACAGATGCCGGGCGCTGACGCAATTAAATCTTCATGGGCCGATGAGGTTGAGCTTGATTACGGTGGCCTGCCACCACCTACTGAAATTATTGAAAATGGTTTCAAGTACGTCACAGAGTACAAATACGACAAGGACGATAAAAAAGTTAAAGTAGTCCGTACTTACAAAATTTCAAAACAAGTGGTACCTAAAACAGTTGCTTTACGCCGTACTTGGCCCAAATTTGGCGAATCCAAGAACGATAAAGCCGGACCCAATTCTCAAACTACAATTGTGGCTGAAGAAATTTTCTTACAAATTCTTAATACTAAGGAAGAAGAAAAAACTAATGATCCTTTATTAGATTTGAGTAAAAATATTGCTAAATGTCGTATTTGCAATGGCGAGCATTGGTCAGTTTACTGCCCATACAAGGGTACTGCTATGGATACTAATATGATGGAAAAGAAAGCCACTGCTGCTGCAACAGCTGTTACAGAGGCTCCAAAGGCCGGAAAATATGTGCCACCATTCCTTAAAGACAGTCAAAAAGGCGGTATGGGTATGCGTGGACGCGACGATACTGCTGCTATACGTATTTCCAATTTATCAGAATCTATGACAGATCAAGATCTTGAAGAACTTATCAAACGTATTGGACAACATACCAAAATGTATCTAGCCTGCGATAAAAATACCGGTCTTTGCAAAGGGTTCGCCTACGTTCATTTCCGCCAACGCAAAGATGCCGCTGCTGCTATTGAAATTCTTAACGGTCACGGTTATGATCATTTGATTCTTAGCGCTGAATGGTCAAAACCCCAAAACAACTGATACGTAGTGAGGGACTCCAAATAAACTTCATATAAGCAGAATTAAAATTAAATACTTTTTATAATCATACTGATATGTATCTGTAATGAACTCTAAATGATAATGCGAAAAACTAAATATAAATAAAATAAAAATATCCCTCTTATGTAAGTACATAATTTAAAGGACACATAAATAAATGATTTTGTTTACTTCACTGTTCACAAATACTGGAGTTCTGTCTTCATTATTTGGAATTTTTGAGCTGTTTAATTCATAGAAAGAATTGATATAACCAAACCTTTATCTAGAAGAAAACGGTAATATCCCGAGAAAAATGCAATAAATCATTAATTAATAAATGTAACATTTTATTTGATTTTATGTTTTTAAAAATTATTATTTGTTATGGGTTAGCTAATCTATATTCATTTCGTTGTTAATACCAACTCAGCTAACCCATAACAAATAATTATTTTTTTTAAATTATTAATTAATAATCATACATATAAATAAATTAAAATAAACATTAAAAAAATTTTCATAGAATTCAGATGGATATTCAAAAATTAATATCAGCCGTTTATTTTTTTTTTACAAATTCGAGGGCTCAGGTGATTATATTCGCCGCTTGTATTTTTTATCTCCAAAGTTTTAGTAACAGTTTTGTGACATAGGAAGGCATTTTTTTTAGCCAAATTGAGGCGAGTATACCTGGTATAAATTAAAAAACCAAAACACACAGAATAGTGCAAATGTACAGGGGAACAAAATAAAATAATAAGGCATCCTTATATTTTATAATGTAATAAATCAAAAGTTCAGTTTAATATTGTATTATGATAATATCTTAAATAATAAATAAAAACAACAACGAAAAATCCCTGAAGAAGATTGTAAACGCAAACGAAACGTTGGGTAAATGTAAAACCGAAATTACATATCCATATGTACATACTTCATACATACATATGTATGTAGTTCGTTTTATTTTATTGATAATGATATTTACAATCTTTAAGCTAATAAGGCCTAACGTAGTTAATGTTAATAAAACAGCTTTATTACATTTTTTATTTTATTTTATTAGAATTTATTTATTTATTTATTCAGTTCAGCAATACAAAGCCCTATGGTCCAAACAAATATATTACACAGTCTTAAGTAGTTACTAGCTAGGCAATAAATTTAAAAATAAGACAACAATATTCCAAGTTCGTTTTAATGAATTAGAGTAGATTATATTCCAAACATTTAAATGACATCCCCACGCATCAATAAGCAAACAACTATGTATAAGTGTGTTCGAGTACGCAAAAGTTTTTACTATTTTTTACTGAACTTAACTGCATTTTACTAAATTGCGTTCGTTTACACAAAATACAGTAAATGAGAACACAAAATGAGAGCGTAAAGTGACAGTTCTTAATTGAGAACTTGCAAATTTTTACTGCAGAAATTTTTCGCAGTAAAGTTTAGTAAAACAAGAAAACATATGATTCAAAAGGTAAACAAACAAAAAGTGTGCAATTTGTGACTAAAATTTTTAACAAAATAAAAATTTAAGTAAAAATTAAACAAAACTTAAAGTAAATTAACATTAAATTGAACTTGTTTGTGAAACAATTACCTACATGCCTTTTAATGGAAAATAAAAGTTATTATAGTTTTGTGGAGTTGTTATTTTAATTCTTTGGAGTTGTGAAATTCTAAAGTACTTGAGTACCTAGTACTGTATTTCTTTTTACGATAGTCAGTAGCAAAAGCAAATATTCATGTATTTTGAATAAATTTAACCACACACAGATATGTAAAATCAAATAAAATGAAAAAAGAAGAAATGGGAAAGATTATATATATTAAATTGTTTATATTTTATAAAAATATTTGTGTTTTAAAAATTATTTAATCGAGTACCGATGAATAAATTGTTCAAATATCGAAAAATGTAAAAATTTTTCAACACTACATTTATTTTCCATCAGCTGTTGCCTAAATCTTACGAATTTTTACAATTTTTCCGTTCGCGTACTTTTTTGGGCAAACATTTTTTTGGAGAGTAAATTCTGCTGTTTACTCATTTACTGCATTTTACTGTAAAAGTAAACAAACGGACCTTATGTATATAGAAGAAAGAAAAAGGCTACACACATATACATATACATACATACATACACATATCGCTCATTTACTCAAACAACGTCATAACTCAAAAAATGAAATTTTGGAGTTAATGATGCAGAATTGTTCGCTGGGCTATGCTTTATATTGTATATAAATTTCATATTTATATCTTCTATACTTTCCACGTTTTTACAGAATAAGTCAGACACTTTACAAGGTAGTAGGAACGAATAAAAAACTTCAACTGCGATTTTCTCGAAATGGATTTTTTGAGTTATGACGTTCTATTAGTAAATGAGCGATATGAAGTATACATATATGTACATATATGAGAGTAATCGGTCCAATTAGGAAAGTGCCTAGCACAGTATCCGGCAGGGTAAGCTGATCAATAAAACAACAGAAAAACAGAAAAAAAGAAAAAAAAAACAGTCATACCATCTTTGATACTAATAACTTAATAAGTTTGAGCTTAAAAACGTTGTTGGAGTGCGTAAAAACTCGCAGCTCCAATGGCAAGCCATTCCAATACCCGGATACTCGGACCGGAAACGATCTGCTAAAGTCCGACTTCTAAATCATAGGTAGATTAAGATGAGGGTTGCTATTACGAGGCGAGAAAAGGAAGGAATTACATAAGGCAATAAATAGGCTTTCCACTCTTAATTACTTTATAGAAAGTTAGCAAATTCCGAAGTATCATGCGTGCATAATAGAAATCTGCGCTAATGCTTACTACTAAATACGGTATAAACTCGGTAATCGCAATCCTCGACACACGCAATTCCTCGATTCTTGCACTATAAAACATAGTATTGTAACCTTCATAAGTGCAACTACCCAAAAAAGTTGACCTCAATAACTGCAACTTTACATTTAAATATGTTTTGTTTCAGTTCTTTCTTTTGTGTTTTTCTTCTTTTAGATTTTTTTTCTTATATTCACAAACTGATCGTTATTATAACGCTATTCTGTCGACCTTGTTTGCTAGTTTTGTGTATGTATTACGAGCAATTGTAAACAAATGACTTTCAATATCAGTTTATTCCGCGACAGGCCGGTAGTGTTTTATGTGTTAAAGCCATCGAAATTGAAAGTTCAGATGATAGCGAAGCGGATGTTATTGCACCTCCTAAAATAAAAGGATCAGTTGCTATGCAATCTTTTAACACACGTATTCAGTGGGCTGAGGAAAACGATATTCCAATAAAAGATATTATATTTCTGAAGGAGCTTCGTGAGACTGCTATTATAAAAAATATTAATAAGAAAAAAGTGCAGACAACAATAACCAATATGTTTAAAAAATAAATATTTTATTTTAATTTTAATAAAAAATAAATATTTTAATAAAAAATAAGCTTTCTGTTTCATAAAAAGGTTTTCATTTATCACTTTTCTTGTTATATATTTTTCTTCGCTGGGTGCAACAACCTCAATAAGTGCAATTACCTTGATTTTTATTAGTTGCGGTTACCGAGTTCGTACTGTACTAAATGCTGAAGACACAGTTGTGTTAAAATAAATGCATTCACTAAAATTTAGTGATTAATTTAGTGACTAATTCGATATAATTTGTTAACTTCTCACTTGTCTGCATTGTTGCCACACAAAAACTTGCATAAAATCAAAAGATTTTGTAGTAACTATGAAAAAATCGTGCTATAGCTTAAGCAACATATTTTCAATAAAATTCTGTTTTATAAAAATATATGTATGTATGTATGTATATCTATACCAATTTTATATATCCAGAAATTTTACTGTCAAATATAAGGGATATGCCATTTATGGGTGAATTTTTCGATCTGGCAGCCATGCTGGTGTGTGGTAAAATGAGAACGAGACACGAATTGAATAGTTCAGTGCGTTCTTGCATTTCGTTCGTTGAGGTTGTGCTTTCCGCTTGAAGTCGGTTCGCTAGTCTTTTGTGGAAATTATTAAAAGAAACAAAGAGATTTAATAAAGTGTTTTATGATTGTTTAACAAATACATTTTAAAAGAATTTTACAATAGAATTAGAGTAAATTTGTGTGCGAATGACCATTTAATAAGATTTAATAGGTACATTTTAAATTATGTAGTGCAAGTAAATTGAAGTAAAGAAGAAAAATTGTTTTTATACTCTTTTTTTTTCTTTCTTCTATAGAAGTGCATACAAATTTATGCATACCTAGAGTGCTATATTGGTATATCACGATTTTTATGTATTCATACTTAAATATGTGTGTGTATTTAAAGAAATACTGTCTGTAAACGTGCGTTGGGGAGTAAGTAAATGAGTGAATGCATATCACCAAATAAAAGAAAATTTATATGAAAAATTATCAATGAAAAAAAAAAACAATGTTAGGTATATATGTATATACATACATATATACATATGTATTTATGTATGTACATACATATGTATGTATGTATTTAAAAACAAGAAATAGCAATACAGAGCATTCATACATAGGTACTTAAGAAAACAAACTTTAATTCAAACGGGCCAGCCAGTCAGCAACTAGGAGTATCTGTATAGTACACACACACGCATACACATCAGTGATAATCTAGTTAATAATAATAAAATATGAGAATAATAATAAAGAAGTAGAAATGGAAGAGTAGTAAGAACAAAATAATAAAGAAACAAATTAAGCAGCTGATTATCTTCATGTATACATGACGTGCATCGAAGTAGCATCGGCTGCCATCACTGAAATCATCAAAATGTAATTGTGCTCTTAGGAAACTACAATTCCATACATACCTATGTACATAAATACGTAAATGACAATCCCAATATATTGCGGAAATAGAAAATGAGAAAATTTTCTAAGAATTGGTATTTATAATCAAAAAATGGGTATTGCTTAAAATGAAACGATATGGGATATGGCATTTACACAAACTTCACGATGTTTGAAACTCCCAACTCTTTAATAAATAAAGAAATAAATATACATACATTTCATTCCTTAAAAACTATTGAAGCGTATCCTAGGAACATGGAAGTGGTCGAATAT
This sequence comes from Lypha dubia, assembly GCA_947311025.1. Classification (NCBI taxonomy): domain Eukaryota; kingdom Metazoa; phylum Arthropoda; class Insecta; order Diptera; family Tachinidae; genus Lypha; species Lypha dubia. Next base: position 1,057,557 of record OX371262.1, on the reverse strand, counting down.
ATCGACGACGATTTGTTTCATGGAATACAGAGATAACGTTAAGCAATTTGTAGCTATACATTATTCAAGCTAATATGTAAACTGAAATTTGTTGCCAGATACAGGCCAGTAAAATTTTATTTCTGTTTCACGTTATTTTTGCTGCTAGTGCTTGTTATGGCAATATGTTGGTTAGCTTTGCTATCAATTAATAAAATTTTTAAATAAGTTAATATAAAAAACATTGAAGTGATAAAGAAATTTTACTGTGCGGGCACACAATATGGAAAATCTACTTTGAAACGTACTACTTACTAGCGTCGCCCCATAATTTCATTACGAAATCGTCTAAATCGGCATGTTTACTTTTAAAGTATACATACTTATACATACATAGATGTTTTTTTAAATATATACATACATATACATACTTACATATACATATATGTACATATGTATACTTTTATTTATTTTTATACAAGAAAATCATGAAAATGTGACTGATAATTATACAGAGAAATAAACAAATATGTACGTATGTATGTATATCTTCCCCACAACTCGTTATTAATTGTTTTTGAAGGTGCTGTCAAAGAAATCGTCAAATTTCATCCTATTAAAATTTTTTAATAAAACGACAAAATCTGGCAACAGTCCTGCCTATGTGTATGTATGCACATATATTGTTACAAAAATTTCTTTTTCATACATAAACAGGAAGAGATTGATACACATCCATATGTAAGTAGGAGCAGAAACGGAAAAGCTTGAATTGTTGCTTAGAGATATAAATTTATATGTAAACGTCAAATCAATTTCAAATTAAATATATTTTTCTAAATTGCAAACTGTGGGTTTTATTACTTTTGTTTTATAAACTGAGATAATGAGATTCTTATAAAGATTTTGTTTTAAATTAATAAAACCAAAAGTATTTCAATTGAATTAATATAAAATATTAACAATTTATTGGTAAAAACACTTGTTTTGTATTATTTATTTGGGATTCTATGTACATTTATTTGATCTATATTAACTTTGTATTTATTTTTAGGTTTGAAGATATGTATTTTATTTATATGTATATTTCACTTAAATTTTTTTCAATTAATCACTTGTTTTATTTAATAATTTACAAAGCACATTGAAAGGAGTACATATTTTTCGTTTGACCTAAAAATTAGTTTAAATAATAATTTAGTGTTTCTTGATGCTTTTTTCAAGTTATATAGTCGAAGATTTTTCAAGGTAGAAAAATTTAATTGAACAGTTTTTCTATGTATGTATATAGTTTAGAAAATATTTTTATGTCGAGTTTTTATTTAAATTATTCCATGTTTACTGTTTTAACAAACAGAGTAATAGTTTTCATTTCCCGTTTCCTGTACAGAGAGATACCTAAATATGCCGAACATTTTTTTTCAGTATCTTGTGAGGGTCTCTAACAAAGAAAGGTTGTGGAGTGGTATTGCTTCAATACACACACATATGTACACAGTAAATTCGAAAACATTCATCAGCCTTTTTGTTGATATTTCACGTACTGTTGGTGTATAAAAACAAACCATCAGATTTACATATTGAAAAAATATATAAAAGGGACGATTGTCAAGAAACCTTGCTATTATTTAAACTATAAAACAAATTTTTGAACGGACAGCTATCATTTCTGAAATTAAAACCCAAGCACTACTTTTGTACGTACATACATATTTATAAAGGAGACTAATTAGTCAATAAATCATAAATGAAGGGAATCACAATGGATCCAATTGGGTCTGCGAGTGGCTGTGTATTTCACACTACCCTTCCTAACCTAACCTAACCTACATATTTATATGTATGTGCATATATCGATCCATATCTATAATTTTCTTAGCACCAGCCTTATATTTTCTCTATTCAGTAGTCTGTCCCGATGTCAGCTTATGTTTTTCAACAGCAAAAATATTGTCTGCTCTCAACGCATCAATAAATTATGTTATGATTATAGCTGCTTTTTGAATAGGTTATTTTTTTTTGTTTTGTTTGGAATTTATGGTTTTTATTAAAATTCATACACACATGTATATACATATGTGACAGCGCATAGAGAAAGGGACCTAAGGGTAAAAAATCAATTTTCACTTTTTTTTTTTGATGTGGACAACATCTGAGCATCGAATGAGACCGATCCCATGCCCCAAAAGTGTTCCCTCCCAGAGATATGCGCGTTTTATGAAAGTGATGGTACACCAAAGATACACGTATTTAAATCTTTAAAATGGCTCTCCTGAACAAAACCGGTTTTTACCCTTAGGTCCCTTTCTATTTTGCGCGTCACATATATACATACATACACCCAAAAGAGATATGAAAGTACATATATTTCATGAATGCTAATGCCACTTTGTAAGCGTTTGTTTATGATTGCTCTGTGTCTGCCTGTTTTCTTCTAACTTTCTTTTCCGATTTATCTTTTACCCGATTCGATTATTTATATATGTATGTATATCGTAGCAACCAGATAAAATAGATACAATTCGTAAAATTTCGTGGAAAAGAAGATCAAAATGGTTATATTTTTGAAATAAAACGGGCCATGTTGGGCTCTTAAAATGCTTCAGGCATTAGAGTGGGTCAATTTGTTCGGGAAAAAAATTTTTCCAACAAACCTTGGTTTTAAAACCAAAACGGAGCACCTGTTAACAGAATACTACAAATGGAAACCTAACAACACCTTATTACTGACCTTCCAGAATAGTTCGACATCTCTATTTATTGCCACTTTTTAAGACATTGCTTTTTTTTATTAGTTACAATGCTTTTTGTGTATAAGTTATTTTTGGTTATGACCAATCAGCCTGTAGGAAACCCCTTACAATGCTTTTTGTTCGTTTGTAATGTAAAAAAGATTTTTATTATACAAAATTTGTCGCGAAAAATCAGGGGCTCCGTTTTGAAAAATTTCTTAGAATTTGACAAAAAAAAATTTACCCACTGTAATTTACATATCTGTATAGAATATGCTCTTTTATTTTCCTTTGATTATTTAGTTGTTTCATGAAAATTTATCATAATTTCTTTTTCAAACGAAAAATATTTCTTTCAAGAATCTTTAATAGATGTATAAATTAATTTTGACAGTCTATTTGTATATTTGTTTGTTTTTTTTTCTTTTGATTGGCTGTTTGACGTATTGTCAGTTTCGTCATCTCACTTAAATATCTTTGTTCTTTGTTTATTATTCATTAAATATATTTCTTATATGCGATCGTATTAATAAAGTAAACAAATTTTTCCAAACAAAAACAAAACAAATTAATTTGAATAAAAAACGTGAATATTTATCGGTGTAGTTGTATGTGTAAACGAGAATCTACAAATATTTTTGTATTAATGTGTATGTATGTACTCGTATCTACGATTATATATGTATGTTTGAAGGTTTTTTACATATGTAAAGTATTTAAGTATAAAATTTATACTATAAATAAGTAGACAATTAAGTTTTTTTTTGTAATGTGAGGCGTTTATGTCTAAACCATCCATTTGTTGTATTATTTTGTAAAGTGTTTGCAAAAAAATTCTCATTTAAAGAAAATGAATTAAAAACAATAAAACAAAACAAAACCAAATTAAATGACTAAACTATTGCGTTTTGAAGAAAAACAGTAAAAAATTGGGTTGATGTTGTTGCTGTTTTTATTGAACAAATATCCTTGAGAAAACGAAAGTAGCCGAAATTAATTCAAACTAAATTTCAGTTTGTTGAGCATGTATATGTTGCTTGGATTCTAGCCAATTATTTGTTGGAGGTAAGTTCTTATTATTACATATGTAGGTACATACATTTTTTTAAGCTAAGGTTCTGTGTCTTTTATGTGAACTTTTAATAAAGTGGGTTCTTTTATTTTTATCAGTTCTATTTCTTCATTTGTTGACAGTCTTACTTATTATCGACTTAAGAGGTTTTACACCTGTCTCCGCTATTTGTTTTCTCTAATCTTATCATAATTTAGAGTGAAGTAGTAGAAGATTTTATGTGTATATACATTTTTATATATTTAATTTTATATATTCTTTTTAAAGTTAAGAAAGAATGAAAAACAGCAAATATGAAGAATTATTAAAAAAAAAAGTGAATAACAGAATTTGGGCTTGATAAGAACAACACACTTAAGTAAATATTTGTATGTACATATGTATATGTACTAGGGCATTCAATCGATTAACCGCTAATCGGTTAACAAATTAATTTTGTATATTTAACTATTTGGTCAAATTGAAATTGAAATTTTTCAAATACCAAATAAACTGATTCTTATCTATCAATTAATCGAATCTTCATTAAAAATATTTAATTCTAAAAACCAAAAAATATCTTTGTGTTTAACTCAATGTCAAACGTGGAGATACATACATATATAGATATGTAAGTATATATGTATACGATTACAAGTTTCAAAAAAATTCAGAAATGTGTTGTTATAAACGGAGCAAGATTTTCAAGGTTTTTGTGTAAAAAACAAGATGTTAAAATTTTGCGAAAGAGCACAGAAAAAAATATTTATTTTTTTTAATGAACCCTTTAATTAAAAATATAAAAATATTTGATTAAATATTCAATTTATTTAATTAAATTTTTAATTGTAATAAATAATTTTAATTAATAAATGTATAAAAATTTAATTGATGCTATTAATTTGTTTACTGGTGCAAATTTAATTAAATTTTTAATTGATATCACAAATTTTTTAATTGAAATCAATTTTTATTTTTTCTGTGAGTCCTCCTAGCATAAATCTACATATTAATCAATCAATATAATCCTGTTAAATGCTTTCAACTTCGTATGATTACAATACATATGTATTTAAATAAAAATGCAGTATATTATAAAAAAAATTAGTCTGGGTTTCCAGCTGATTTTATGTATCTCTCTAAAAATTTAGTTACATACCCAACAAATACTCCTATTGTGTTGAAAATACCAAACTATATAGTGCACACCGTCTACATTACTTGAGTGCATTTATTTTGTGGTTAGCAGAATTTTTGTTGAAGTTTTTTCCTTACCTGAAAATAAATAAAAAAAAATCTGTTATGCGTTGTAAATGTTTGGAAATCGATTTACGATATTATAATTTAAAGCCTTAAAATTAAATACATACATATATGTATATTCTACAATATATTTTATGTGTGGTAAACAGTTGCCTTCAATGATACCACCATCTTAAAATAATTATATAAAAAGTCGACTTATGTGCGGTTTCTATAATACAAATAATTGCTTTGGCTAGAAAATTTGTATGAAAATCACTCAGTTTTTTGAGTGATTCTCATACAGAATTTTTACACAAGCCATTTGTCTGTGTTGCGGAAACAGCACCTTATATTTATAAAAAGCACTCAGTTTTTTTATACTCTGGTGATAACTCTTTACTTTACAAAGAAAGTTTTGCTGGGTTATGCTTTTAATAATTTTATATGAAATGATGAAGTGCTTAGCGCATTGTATTAATTCTTAATGGACTGTTTAAGAGACGAAGGCATAACTCTGGTCACTTAAAAACCGTTCCGGCATCGATTGATACAGTTCCTAACTAAAATTTCAGCTTTGATGGAGTTATCTCGTTGAAACAAAATAAAGTTTTGTTAAATATAACTATTCATTCAAAATTCACTATAAAAACCTAAACAATATTTGATTTATGCCATCCACTTCCGAGAGTTAATGGTTTGAATGGTGAAAAGCGGATTGGGAAAATATGTTTCCGCGTTGTTTAAACGACTTTAATTGGACTAGAATTTATTAAAGGAAACACAACAGGATAAATACCTTTAGTTCAAATCTATGTAGAATCAATCAATGATCGGTTATATTAATCGCGCTAATGTTTTTTTTTCTAATTCTAGAGATCTTTACAAATGGTGCAAACGTAATTATAACACACACATCATAACGATATTGATTTTTTTAAAGAAGTTGTAATCTAGAGGTCATGTTACGAGTCTTTTATTGTTTTTCAAAGTTCTACTCATATTTCAAGAGTTCTTACAAATATTTAATTAATATTAGTGATTAGATCTTTTTAAGTATTCAGCTGATAAAAGCATTTTAGAGAGACATCAAAATTTATTTTGTTATCAGAAGGAATGTAACAAATTTAATACGCATCAAATTAATTTTCACAATTTAAGAGGGCATATTGTTGTAAATATTTAATATAATTCTATATATATATTTAATCACATGTTAATGAGTATATAAACAATAAAATCTGAGAACCGAAAACAAAATAAATAATAATAATAATAAAATGGTAAATAAAATAACCCATATACCCGTTCTTAGTAAAACACTGACATGTTTTTGTAGTGTTTACGAGGGGGTCTGTAGAATTACTAGACATACATAGCAAGAAATGCTGAAACAGTTTGGAAAAACTTATGTTAGGAGAAAACTTGTTGTGGAATATTCATATGTTGACCCTTTCGCTTTTCGCTATATGGATATTTTTTATTCTTTTCTTGAAAAAAGCGACACAAGCTTTAATAACATTGCTTCCATAGAGGGTCACGTTTTTCACACATACTTCTCGTCAAAATTTATTTAAATTGACAACTGCACACAAATTTAAAGAAATTTTGTAAAAAAAAAAAAACATATTTGTAAAGCGAGAAAGGAAAATACCCAACTTGAAAAAGAATCTGAATGCAAGTTTGTATGAATTTAGAAAACTATAAGTGTGATGAAATTTGAAAAGCAAAACTTGATACAGCGTCTGAAATGTCGTAAAAAATAAATAACAAAAGAATATCCTAAATTTTTTTATTTTAATTCTTTTACAAAGTAAAATTCGTAGCCAAATACAAAATATCAAAATCAACTTTTATGCTAGAAGCTAAAATATACTTAAAAATAAAACCAAAAAAAAATTCTCGAGCCATTTTACATTTAATGAATAAAACCATATATGTAATCTTTGGTTTAAAAATTACCACTTGAAGAACTTTTGTTACGCTACATTAATGAATGGGGTATGGCGATGATTTCTTGAAAGACTTTGACACTTGTGAGCAGTCCCCTTGTAAACTGTATTCATCTATAAGTCAGTTGGTGTAATTTTTGAACAGCCCTCCTAACCTTTGATAATTTAATTCAATAAAAACTACATGTAGATTAATAAAACCTCTCATTCAAATTAACTGATAATTTCAAGTGTTTGTATGTTTTTGAATTTAGATGTAGAGTAGAAAAATATTTAATTTTGTTTGTTTATATGATTCTGTCTGTCATTTTCTTGGGGTTTACTCATTTTTAGGTTTAATTTTTATATTGTATAAATGTGTGTTTGTTAAAGTCTGTTTGATCAGACTTGCGATCGAAACAAGTGTCACGTCTATAATCATTTTCTTTTATTTGCTTCTATTATGGCTGTCGTAATTTTGTTTTTTTTTTGTGGCATTATAATCGATATTTTCCTAAAAGCATGTGTTTTGTTTACTTTAAACTTTATTTGGTGTGTGCGAGTGCGTGAGTGTGCGTCATTTTGTTTGCTTAAACAATGTTTTTTTTTGCATTAATTCTATTGTAGACTCTGAAATTAGCGTTACCTCGACAAAATAAATTAATTAGCATTTAATTATGATCATTTGTATATGTTTAGTTTATAAAACAAATGCAAAAAAAATATGTACATATAAAAGAAATTTTTTTTATCAAAGAGGAAAGAATTTTACTGTAATTGTACCCATTACAATATCAAAGAAAATTTTTTAAAAAATTAAAAACCATAAATAATTTTTTTAGGATCTACATGCATAAAGGTTTGTTTGGTAAAAAAAAAAATATATATATATGTATAAACATTCACACAGAATAACATTTGGCGCTAAGGTTTTTGTAAAGTCCTCAATTAATGCTACGAATAAAAAACAGCACAAAAAAAAAATATTACCAAAAACTGTTCAATTGATTGTTGTTTGAAGTAGAATTTGTTTTCAGTAAATGTTTTTTACTGTATCCGTTAATTTTGGTTTGGCTTTTATTGAAGGCAAACTCACACATTTACTAAAAACTATGTGAGTTTTTATGTTGACACATTTTTGTACAAAATCCCATTTAAAATTGCAAACATGCTCATTGTTCATGGTTATGTAAAAGCCAACCAACAGCAATGGCAATATAAAGCGTGCGATATCGGAATTAATGGAATTAATAGCATGTCTGTATCGAAATAGTTTAATTACGTCCTCGTTCTGGACAATAATAGACTTCTGCTAGCAGCTCGTTTATAGTGATTAAATTGAGTGAAAGTGATTCCGAATGGCGCACACAAAGTACCGAACACAATATTCCAACATACATTATAGATTATATAAATTTTTGAGAAGCGCATAGTAGGCAGCAATGCAGATGTTGCGTTTAATATGTATTATTTAAGGATACATAAAAGCGAAGTACTACATATATTATAGATCGTTGAAAAGGTCATAGAGTAAAATTAATATTTTAAGAAATTGTCGTAATTAAAGCACAGCAGAAAGTTACCAATATTATCGATCTCATAAGTAAACTTAAAATCCCGGATTAAGCGAATCCCGAATATCTCTGTTTACTAATTTTTTCTCTTTTATATATTTTTAATCATATCTACTTATATATTATTAAAACAAAGTCATCATAGCTTTCCCCTATAAGCACATAAGCAAGTTCATTGTCGATGATTGCTCTTGCGAGAGTCAAATGAAAATATAATAGCCTTTTCCTAATCCAGCAACAAAATACACAGTTTTGCTGTTTATTGCTTCCTGAATTGCGTTTATAGCACGGACACATGAACAGATAACACCCTTAACAGACATTGGAATTGTATGCATACATAGCATTAATGTTTCTCAACTGCATGTTTTCATTAATAATTGAAAATAATTGCAAAAGTAAACGCAGAAAACGCACTGTGTCACCGTGTGGTCAAAATATTGATCTTTTATATATTTTTGTTTCACCCTGTTAAAACTGTCAATGAAACTAAAAGAAACAAATTTAACTTTTTTATTCTTTCTAAATGCGTTATCCATTATAAAACAATAGGCCGTTAAATTCTTTTATTTAAATAATTTTATTTTGTTACTTTGCTTTGTGATGAGTACTTTATAATTCTGTTATATGTTGGAATAATATTAAAAACAATGTTTGTAATTATGTATGTATATACATATGTATAACAATGCAATATAAAATGAATTATAAAATATATGTATATAATATTTTATTCGAATAAATGTATTCAAGAATTTATGTTTTGAAAATTTTTTTATATTTGTTGTGGGTTAACTAATTTATTCCCGAAAAATTCCGGGATCCCGAAAAAATTCCGGGATCCCGGGATTGGAATTCTTAAAATCCCGAATCCCGGTATTCACAAATCCAGTCCCGATTGGCATCCCTAGTATGTATAAGACGGCTATAAATAGTCCAGTGTTATCCTATTTTCGTATACTACCAACATTAATATTTTATTAATATCCCAGATTTTATGATTCGTGTTCTATAATTCAGCATTAATGACTGGCTCACGTGACGTTTCTAAGAAATTGTTTTATATAATACGTTTCGTGTTCATACAAATATACATGCATACATACATATGTATTAAATTATGTACATATGTATATAAGAAGTGTTTTAAGACTAGAGACAAGGACTGGTCAGAGAGTTAAACTTTAATTATTTCTTTTGTATTGGCTAACAAATGTTTGCTTTTTGCAAGTTTCATTTAATATCTTATTGAACTGCTTCAGTATAAATTTTTATAATCTACAATTTGATGTTGTAAACGTGTCATAAACCAGAGAAAATTGAAATTTCATTAATTTGATTGTCGAAACTGAAGCATATTTTGAAATGCATAATCTCACAGTCGTTCCACATATTAAATGTAAGTTGTTGATTTTAATACTTTGTTACTCAAATTGACCTGTTCATGTTGCATATTGTAACATTTTGTGTATATATAAAAAAAATATACATACATATATACCATATATGTATACATATATAAAAACATCCGGTCGTTAATTTAAATTGTGCCTCCTCTCTTTTAATATAGTTAATACAAGTGCAAATACCACAGCATAATTCAATGTGTATAATTCTACGTAGACAATACGAATAATGTGTATATTTATGTACATATATGTGTATATTGCAGTTTGAAAGAACTTTTTAATACTCGTACATACTCGTATATACATTAGTATTTACATAAATATGGATGTATGTATTTACATAAAAATATCGATTGTTGGATAAAAAGTCCATTAAAAATAAATTAAAATTTATGCTTAAAAATTAATACGTAGGTACTTAATTTCTTAAAATTAATATCTGTGAGAATTATTATCTAACATTTCTTCTTCACAACAAGGGAATAAAATAATAAAAAAAATGTGTGCGATATCGGATCTAGATACATATACATACATACATATATTACAAGAGCCGAAATAATCAGGTGGGCAGTCGAGACTACCAGGCAAGAGTTCACTTTGTAATGTACTACAAAACAATTGTTTTTTATTAAATCGAAAAGAAATTATTTTTTCAAAAATTTATAAAACTAATTTCTATTTACATTATTATTTTTTAATATTTTCAAAGTTCCAAAAAAAATTTTTTTTTTAATATACCGAAAAAACTTTTTGCAGAAGTCTAATAACTTAAATTGTAGCTGACAATTGTGATTCTTAACTTTTTTCTAGTTAAGTAATTTGTCTGATAAAAAATAGTTAGTCTCGGATCTATCAAGCCCTCTGCCTTCACACTGTTTACTTCTGACCTGCTTTTGTACATCCATTTGTACAATATACATACCTACATATTTATAAATATCTCACTCACAGTCTAAAGACTGATCTTATCTTATTAAATGCATAGTTGGTAGACAATAAATTTTTTTTTGCTTCGACTGTATAAAGATAAACATTTAAATAGATTCACAATTATTTTAAATCATACGTTTATACATATGTATGTATATTTTTATATAGTATGTAATAGCTTAACCTAACAAACAAACATGCTTAATGATCATTATTTTTTTCAAGTTCATAACCGTGAAATTTAAAATTTATTTATTTTTTTTAATGAATCTAAGCTTGAATACATAAAGGAAAATAGAGAATTTTTAAAAATTTCGAAATATTGTTTGTTGGGTTGGTAAAATTAATTGTTAGACATACATATGTATGTATGTATGTGTCGATATTTGTAAATATTTTTTGCATGTACGCTTCTGAGTATATTTGTGTATCCAAGTGTATATTTTAACTAATTACGTATAATAAACTGGCGTCATGTACACGTTAACAGCAACAATAATAATAATTATAATAAACAACAACCAACAATGGCTACTACAACCACAACTATTCCAACAACAAATTTCTCATAAAAGTTAATTATTATATAATTACTAGTGTTGGTTTTTGGGTCGTCTATAATTTTAAAGATACATTCGCAGAAGAGGATATGATTAGACCGATCAATTATTTGCCAGATAGTTCAGAAGAAGCGAAAATAACATGACTCCAAATGTGGACGTTCTGCCTTTCTATTTCATTGTTCATATACGAGTACATAAGTACCATATTATAAATCTAATAGAGTTTCGAGATATTCGGTGCATAGCTGCCAGATTTTTTTAGGTAATATCGTCATATTTTTGGGCAAAAATCGTCATTATCGTCAATTTAGCTTATTGAAATCGTCATAAAAACGTCAAATGAAAAAAACCGCTTTTTTTCCAACAAAACATAGGTATTTTATTAGAGGCAAAACATTACAAAACTCTTAAATAAACAAATCTGATTAATAAAACAGCATTGTTTTGAATACAGAGATCAGATACTTCAATTAGAATTCACGATAAAATCACATGTCAATAGATTCCATGTTTTTCAATACTTTGAAAACATGCATGGAAAAAGTATTGTATGGAAAAATATAAAAAAAATCCAAATCCTTTAGTTATTTTTACTTCAATTTAGTAAAATATGATTTTAAATTTCATTTTTGGAAATACATTTTCTAAAAATGTATAAACACTAAAATATAATTGTTAAAGAATTGTATACATATACATATATACATACGTATATGTATAATATATTTTACAAATACATACATATATATTGCAGTTAAACATATCGATTAATTCAGGTACAACTGTTTAATCATTGCAGCTTTAAATAATCTTTTGTAAATTATATTGCTTCCAAATAAGACTTTTTCAATGAATTTCTTACTTTAGTCTTATATATGTTTACCTGACTAAATATTATTTCCACATTTGCTGGGGATAGTGGTAAAACTAGGTTTTTTGTAATAAATTTAGTCAAAACCGGAAACAAAAGACTAGAATCCCTCGTTTGCATCTCTGATATTTTTTTCCAAAAATCCAATAGTTATATGTTTTTATCACTGCAATAATTTTAATTGTCTGAACTCAGTTTCTAGCTCTTGGCTTTCACTTTCTTCAACAAAATAGGAAAAATTCTGTTCTGTAATTTCAGAAAACCAACTTTTTTCTACATTAATAATATTAAATGGGTTAATTTGGCCAAGAGCTTTATATATTTATTTTCAAAATCAAATCTGGATAATATCTGATTAGAAAGCTCTATATGAAAATTATCACAATTATTATTTTTCTTTTGCACTTATTTGTGCTTTTTCAATTTTATCTCTGGCAAATATTCCTAAATAAATTTCTTCAAAATTTAAAAAATTGGTTTTGTTTTTATAATCAACTAGCTGAGCGCCCGGCTTCGCACGGAAGCTATTTACTTTTATAAATTTCCATTTACCTAATCAAAGCACATAACGACTTTCACAAAAGTCATAACTCATGAACGCGTCAACCGATTTCAATATACCATCTACACTACCATAGGAACAAACCTTAAAAATTTAATCGAATTCGGTTTGACCGTTCGTGAGTTATAAAGTCACAACACATTTGCAACAATTTTTTATATATATAGATTAAATAAAAGTTTACAGTTAAGCAAACTAGTTTTTAAAAAGTTGCTCATTAAAATTTTCAGCAGTTCAGTTGCTTTTATAGTACAAATAAATCTTGCAAATTTGAATTATTTAAAATCGTCAAAATTAGGGTATAAATCGTCCCATCGTCACTATGTCATTTTTAGGACCCAAAATCGTCAAAATGACGATAAATCGTCAAATCTGGCAGCTATGATTCGGTGATGTTTTAAGAGAAGAAAATATATATATGTATGTAGTTTCGTAGTGATTTGGGTGCAACTCTGTATACGTATAAGTTTTTTGCTACAAGTTTTGAAAATACCATCCTTGCAAACGGTATGTATAGATTTTTGAGTATACTTTGGTTTCTGACGTACCACTGTAATCGTACGAAGCATTTTATTTTGCATTCTTTCAATTTTCTATAAAATACAAATTTCTGGACTCTGGAAAATCTTATCGTGTTTAATCGACTCTTGTGTACAATTGGACGATGATGCTCTTGTTTACAAATCAAAAACAAGTCCAGAGTTTCTATGGCAAAAATGTTGTGTGGTTCTAAAAAAATGCATTTTTATTGTTTGATTTTTTTTGTGCTTTGTTTTTTATCTTCTGTTCCACTACTTTTTTCTGTTACTAACACATATTGTCAATTACATGTTTTGTTATTCTTAACGACACATTCGTAAACTTATACATGTGTAAATATCAGCAATACCCCACTTGACCAAAATATTTCTTTGTGATATATGCTTCGTATGTTTGTCGATTATATTTCAATAGATTTTCTATAATTTTTATTATGTTCTTCATTATCTGAACAAATTCTGTTTCGCTTTTAAAAGAAAAATTTGTTTTAAATAAAACAAATAGGTTTCGCTAAAAACAAGATTGTAACATTTAAAAAATTGTTTACCATCTTTGAAATTTATGAAAACTTACGTGCTTATTTTAGAAAGGGTTTATGGTTGCTTTTATTAAGGTTCACGATTTAAAATTAAAACTTTATTCCATAGAAATTTAATTTTTTCAGGCTTAAGTTTGTATAAATTAATTTTTAACGAAATTATTTTGTTTTTATTACAAAGAATACTCCGAAAGCTCGTGGTAGTTTGAATTTTTTTTTTTCAATAAAAAAATGGTCTTATTAAATTATACGAACTTAACCCTGAATAATTAATAATTTGTTTGAATTAAACATCATTCAATTCAACAATTAAAAAGTTACAACGCACGGTCTTATTAAGCAACTTCTCAGAAACATTATGTGAAGTCATTAATTTTTCATTTAAACTATTAAAATTTTTATCATATCGTCATAAAATTAAACTAACCACAATTCAATTTAAAAAATGTAGATATCGTGAAAAACAGTCTACATATGTACATATGCATATGCATGTGTATGTATACACCATTTTCCAAGACAAATCATGTGGTCAGGTTACGAATGAGTGATGATATTATTTATACGTTATTTTTCTTAACGGAAAATCTTCTTGTTTTCAAGAGCTTTAGTTTCTGCATAAAATTTTGCAACGCTGAAATATTAGATTTATCGAAAATATTAAATAACGGTTTTACATTTTAGTAAACTTTCACCAATTAAGTTCCAAATTGGCCAAGTGGGTTATAATATGTATTTGTGTGAATTGTACAAGAGAGGAGAGTAGTTGAATTAAAAGTTTAAAATTGTTAGCAAAATAAAGTTGATTTTATGGAAGTGCTCTGCTGTCCACAAAGCATTGTGCAGTAAACTGCAATACACTTTTGATGTTGTTGTCTTTTGCACATTTTTCTGCTTACTTTGACCACTTGACTTACATTAGAGATTAATGACCAGCTGTATATTTAGTTTCTTATGATAAAAACAACAGCAAAATCATTAACAACAACACTAATATTAACGAGCACAATTGTGACGACAATGTCGTTGAGTACGAAGGAGCCAAAACAGCGAGCTAGCCAGCAATCCAGCCAACAACCAACTCCACCAACATTGGCTGGCTTAACAAGCAATGAAGCCAAGCAAACACAATTTTCTTGCTTATAAACATCCAAACAAACATTCTTGTGTTTACAAATATGTATTTATGTGCATGTTTTTGTGTTTGTTTTTTGTTTTCTGGATTTATATTGCCCGCATCCCTCCTCGTCTACGTCTTGCATTTATAGTTTTCTTCATTGTATGTCTGCTTTTGCTGTTGGATGGAGATTTTTTTTAATCATCTTTTTACTACTTGTTTTTTTTTTTCTTTAATGGGTTGGTGTTTGTGTATATGCAACGTATAAATGTTATATACTTAAACACTGGCACGCCACTTATAGGCTGGTCAACGAACGATCTTGACCTCAGTCTTGAAGCACTGACTGACTAAAGGGTTAATGGAAACTCCAACACTTGCAGAACCAGCCTTATAAAAGCAACAAGCTTGAGTGGACCAGTTTTAAGCGGCGTTATGCTTTATTTACTTGTAGTTTGAATCTTTTTTGTTTTGTTTTCTTACTGTCTTTAACTACTTAAGTATTGGTTGATTTTTTTTCAGATTTAGTTTGATTTTAAATAAATGAAGGAAAATAAAAAAATAAAGTTGCTCAGGAATCTCGTTTTAATTTGTTTCCTATAGCTAAAGACGTAACATTGCACTTGTTGCACAATTATAAAATATTAAAAAAAGTCAGAGATACGTAAAAAAACATTTCAAAAATTACAAGCAAGAAATTTTTTTTATAGTGTTTTCTGATAAGTGTAATTTGTATGAATTTGGTTACTGTTGTTATTTTTTTAACAAAAGATCAAATAATGGGAATAATAAAATTAACATAAATCTGCTGAATGCTAGATTACATTTTTGGTAGAAATCGAAACTTCCTTGAAAAATTAGAGAGTTCTGAATAATCTGTCTTATCTTTCCCTACGGGAAATTTATGTTCAATGAATAGATTATGCTCTTCTCAGTACTGAAGAATATCGGAGTTAAACAAGACTTTTCTATCTTGTTGAAACGAAGCAAAACACTTTTAACAGGTTTTGCAAAAAAAAAAAAAATCAGAGTGAAAGAAAGATAATTTCTTCTCTTGATGTAGGGAAAATACCAATATTGGAAAATTATAATATCTGACAGTAAAGCCGTAAATTAATTATTTTGTCAAAAATCAAATTTAAAAAAGTGTAATTCATATAACTTAAACATTTTTTTCAAGCTTTGTTCATTTTGGGATGCACACTGTTACAAATTTATTCTGAATAAATTCTTTATCCAGCATCATACATACATACATGCAATAGTTTCTCTGATAACTTTAAATACTTTTAAATACTTTATAATCGTCTGCCTTTAGCAATAAAATATCTTTTCGTCCTTCCTTCCTTCCTCTTTCTTTGTGTTCTTTAAGGTCATCTGAAGTACAGAATCTATAATAATTGTTGCTATAAATGCATTTGATCATTGTGCAGAAAACTGGTTGTTCGGACTTTGTTAGAGTAATAGACCAAATTTTAATAAAATGAAGAAGTAAAATAAGAGAGAAACAAGAACATTTAATTAATGGGTCAGTTTAATTTCACCCGTAACATGTTTTTAACGTTAAATAATTTTAAACCAAATTGGTTTAAAATTAACTTGTTTTTCTGTGAGAAAACCATCATCTGTTGCAAAATGATCATGATGAAAATTGATAATCTTAAAGGTATCTAGATAATTTACTGATACTCCATACCGCTTTTTCATATTATTCTTAAATCTCTGCAAATTAGTTGTTATTTTTCAATGGAAATAAGTAAAAAAAATTATTTTGCTAAAAATTTTCATTAATAAACCTCCAAAATCCTTCACATTAAATTGGATTTAAAAAATACAATTAATAAAATTTTAAAATTTACTGGAAATTTTTTAAACTTTTTGATTGTAAAGAATACAATTAATAAAATTTTAAAATTTACTGGAAATTTTTTAAACTTTTTGATTGTAAAATAATTTTACTTGTAAATATCGTCAGTACCTTCGGCTTAACCTGTCGGCGCTTTTCATGCCGAGTTTCTCTGAAGTCATACCAGTCTAATCTCATGCTTCTGATAAAGATTCTGTTGCATAGAACGTGCACAAAGAGGCTTAAAATTAGTTTGTCCGAATTCCAAACATCCACTAGCACTGGCCGAGCATCAGTCGGTTTTAGCAGACACATCGGCGAAGTAAAACAATTAATAAAATGCCTGCTAATACAGCTTAACAAAGTTAATGCGTCTACTTAACACCGGAAGCGCCTCAACACTGCTATAAAAAATTAACATAACGCGCAAAGCAGAGTTGTGAAAGAGTTAAGTTTTCTAAATTTTCAACATATATCTTTTCGACCCCATACGTAGGGGTCATCTAAGTGCTGGTCCTAATTAAAAAAAAAAAAAAAAAAAAATATCTCTCCCAGCGAGGTTTGAGCAACCACATGTACTCCCGAAGGATACCTTACCAATAACCGGTCATGGAATCATGCCACTATCGAGAGAGGTAGCACGATGACCGAAACTATATCCATCTCCAAGGAGACAGCCAACCACTAGAGATTTATTATCTATCGACTTTGGTCTTGGGCGGAGAACTTCACCTTCTATTAGCTTGGTAAAGGTTACCCTACTTCCTTTCTCTGGCAATTACCTTTACCCCAGAAAGCACAGCACAAAGGCGTGGCTAGTCACCAAAATGCATATCCGTGCTCCCCGGGGGACATATGTATGTACATACTTATGAACATAAATAAATATATGATTATTTAAATTTCAAACGCTAAAATATGGATGAATATCAGAAAAAACCATAAATATGCGCCTGACGCTAAAATATGCAAAACATGATGTGAGGGAATTTTAAACAAAACTGACGTCAGCCGGCAAAAAATATTCGCTAGGCATATAGTAGATACATTCATTCACATGTATCCACATATAGATGTACATATATGCATAAGTGCATTTAAACTTTTAAAACTTGTGAAAATAACTCACCAAATACTTTAGCAATTAAATGTGCATGTTTGATTGTGCATATGCAAGCGTTGTAAGAAAATGTATGGGTGTATGTACGTACATTAGGGGGTTATAATATATCAATTTTGTAGATAATTCTAAATTATATTTTTATTCTCTCATTTTAACGGTTTAATTTTGAAGTGGTTATGAAATATTATTATATATTAATTTCAGATAAAAAGTGCATCTTGCCGTAGATACGATACGCTTTTGTAAAACCCACTCTTGAATTTCAATTGGAGTTGTATGTATATATGCATGTAAATGAGTTTTTTATATATTGAGTTGCCTTTGTCATGTCCAGCTATCGAATTGGGAAACTTCATAAGAAATATGTAACAGTTTACGATCTCCTTAAAAGTACTGATTTTTATGGCGCAGGATCGATGTAGCACCGGATGTTAGGGGATGATTTTATATAGTAAATCAAAACTGGTATATAGCCAACTTAAAGTTGCCGTTTTGGTGATACTTTATTGTTTAGTGGAAAATATGGGGAGAGAGATAGTGATAGAGAGAGAGCGAGACAGAGAAAGAGAAAGTAAGTTTGATACTTCATCTGATAAACAAGAATTTCTTAAATTGCCAAATGTCTTTAGTGCTGAATAAAATGAAAGAAACTACATGCAATCAAAAGTATTAAATGATATGTGCATACACACATACATACACACGTATGAACATGAGTATGCACATGTGTATATGCACAATATATATAATTACGTACATATATTCATATCTACATATAAGTAAACGTACATAACAAAAATTGCACTTCTTTTTTTGTTTGTTTTTGCTGCTTTTGCGTTGCCTGATATACAAATATACTTGTTGTACATAAATATACATATATATTCATATATTGTTAAAGAAACGAGTTAAGCACGCGTTGGCTGGATCTTTTAAGTTTTTTTTTTCTCCATCAGCTACCAATTTGGCGTGCTCCAGCAAAATAACTTTAAAGAAAAAAAAAATACTATATGTACTAATAAAACGAAAACAACAACACAAGAACAAATTTCTGGGTATGAAAGCTTATTTATAGGCATTCTTGCCATAACGACCAGCCAGACACACACGCACACACACACGTACAGGGAGTTAAAGAAGGTACATAATTACAGATTTGGTGTAACTAAACGAATTGGACTTTGTGCTACACTTTTATTAAATTAGTTTGAACATAAATTTTTCTGGGCATTTATATGTCGTTTATTTTCTCAAACATTTAATTGCAGACATAATTTTTCATACAATGTGATTGTGGTAGACGCATATTTAATTTAAGTGATTTAAAGCTAATAAAATTATTAGTACACAATTTTTTTTTGGCCTCGTTTCAGAGAGATTTAACTAAATTATTTGCTAATAAAACAAACTAACTCGAAAAATATGTTTATGTTTATTTTTTTTTCGCATTTGAATATATAATTTCAAGGATCTTTCTAGGAATTTGATTATTCCATTACACGATTCTTCTTGGGGCCATTAATACAACCTCATGATAAATTTCGAAATAGTCAACATGAGCATTAGTGATTTATTATTTCTTAGCATAAGAAATTACGTAGGCAGTAAGTATGACGTCACGGATAATGCTTGTGTTGAAAGTTCTATTAATGATGAAGTAAATGAACTGATGTTTGAGCACAATTTATCATTATCCTATATCCTTTCTCATTCTATATTTTAATTTATTGTTTATCTAGGCACACAGTAATGCGCCAGGCCAAGTTGGGCCACACAGTGTGTATATTTACACTTTGCTCCTCTTGATCATAATAGAATGAAACATAAGGTCTCCCCACAGAGGTGACCTCACAGGTTAAATTTGAAAGTTCTACCGCAAAAGCTTCCCGAGATATTAAGGTGTGAAAAGTCCATTTTTAGTACATATTCACTGACTCACTGACTCATCAATAATATTGGGCACTTCCAGTAAAGCTAGGGAGATGAAACTTGGTACACAGGTAGGTCTTGGTGTGAAATTAGCCAGAAAAGTCTGAAAACGGGCATTTTCGTCCCAGGGCGGATCTGAAAGCTGAAATTTAGTACACAGGTAGGAACTGATGGAAAATTAACAAAAATGATTTTTAAACGGGCACTTTCTACCTAGGGGGAGTAGGGTACCCCTTCTTTCTATTTGGCAGCTTGTGTTCTAATATTGATGTTGAAACACTGACATTTTCAGTCCACACGCTAATTTCTAGTGTTAAGAGAGAAATTTGACAATCGCGAACACCCAGAAGAAATTTTTTTTTCAAGTTATCATATCTTCAGCAAAAACTATGATGGCAGCTTCAAATTCCTAATGTTTACTTGTAAGCTAACACGAGGATGAACCTGTTATTGGTTTATCAGTTTTATCTTAATATTAACTTGCAATAACCAAAAATCATTTATCTGTCAGATAGTATCCTTAAAAAATATTTATAAGTTATAATACTGGCTCTTAATCACATAAAAATCTCATTAATTATTTGCCGTAATATTTAGTAGCCAAGATACAGTAATACTGCACGAATAAGTATTTTAAAATTTTATTATTTTGACGTGTCTAAAATAATAACTGTAACTATTTTTGGAATGTTGCGGTGAATATTATAATCAGTGATGTTATATGTAGGGAAAAATCCCTAATCGTAGGGATTTTCGTCCAAAAAAAGGACCGTAGGGAAAAAATGACAGATTTTTTTAAATCATTAAAATGTAGGGACTTTTCAATAATATGGCAAAAATATATTAATTTGGCAACCTTCTTCAATTTGGTCTTGGAAGAAATACATCAAATATTACCCCTCAAAACAGAAATATTTAGAGAAATATTGTTCCTAAACCCTGAAGTTATATTGGAAAAAAAAGGAAATAAAAATGAATTTTCATTCAAAAATATTTCGAAAAATATAAAAGTGGACGCTAATTCTCTTCTACAAGAGTGGAGATCCTTTGAATTTATTTTTTCAGAACAAGAAATAGGTGATTTGTTAAATATGGACATCGAAAAGTTTTGGAGTACAGTTACCAAAATGAAAAATTTAAATGAGAATTTCATTTACCCCCTTTTGTCGAAATTAGCTACCTTTGCTTTATCACTGCCACATGTCAATACTGAATGTAAAAATTGTTATACCTTCCAACGTACCGAAACTCATTTAAAAAAAATGGTATCCTTACGACATGTCCGAAAATCACCAGTCAAAATTAACACGGGCAAACAATTTTTTTAGTATCCTAGCGAATTTCAAAAGTGCAAAATACATATTTTTTATATTTCGCTTTTTTTACCAATGAACTAATTGTGATTTTAAATGAATTTATGTACATATATCACTTGTTTTTATGTGTTTAAATTTTTGTTAATTTAGTTTTTAATTTATAAAAAAAGACTGATAGAATAATTCATTATGTATAACAAGTTTCAATAAAACGTTTATATATTAAACACAAAGATTTTATTTGCATTGTTTGATATATTATAATTTAAAAGTTGTAGGGATTTTTGTAAAGACAATTTTTTGAGCGTGTAGGGAAAAAAAGGGATTTTTTAAGTGCTGCGTAAAGACTTTTCAAAAAAGTGTATAACATCACTGATTATAATCAAGGCAGTATTAGAAATCTCATTCTCAACCATTTTAGGCAGAAAACTGAAGATAGGTGGCGCAGGTTGAGCACGTGCAAGGTGGCTAAGAAAATGTGTCCTTGCTACAACGTTAAGCGCACAACACAACTACTTAACAGAAACCGCAGGGACATCTCGGGGCTCGTCGCAGTATTGACGGGGCACTGGGTTATCGGGAGACACGCTAACAGGATGGGCCTTTCCTACAATGCGTTCTGCCGTAGTTGCCGGGATCAAAGCAAAGAGGAAACAGTCTTCCACTTTCTTTGCGAATGCCCGGCCTTACACCATTCGAGACACAAATTTCTAGGCAACAGCATAATAGAAGATCTCTCGGAGGTATCAGGGATAGGTCTAGGTGACCTCATTAGATACCTTAATTCGACGGGATGGATCTAGAATCTTACTCTGAATCTGAGGGTGGATTCGGACCTAAATCAGGTTGACACTGACGAGTGGAGTGGTCTGTCAAAACGGAATCTCATTGATTATACTTGAATGC
The DNA here is from genome assembly GCA_947311025.1 of Lypha dubia. Lineage (NCBI taxonomy): Eukaryota > Metazoa > Arthropoda > Insecta > Diptera > Tachinidae > Lypha > Lypha dubia. The sequence goes on along the minus strand of OX371262.1, from coordinate 1,035,395 downwards.
TTGCGCGTAGCAGGCAGCCACGTAAACCAACCAACCAACCAACCATAATCAAGGCTATTTGTTTTCCTTTTGGTTCAACAAGATTCTCTATAAGCATACAAATATGGTATGCATGCACATAAATACATATACATATAACAATAACCACAATTTCATCTTTATTGATTTGACAAGTGTGGCAAAGAAAGAAAATATAAGCAAAAATATCATCGTTTCATTGAAATCGTTATCTAAGTAGGTAGTGAGTATACCTTAAAGATTATTTGCATTTTTCATTTGAGTCCTAGACAATAAATAGCTTTATTTGTCTTTCATTGCCCTGCAGTCGGCGTAGCTAACGAATGACTAGCTATTTCGCTAACTACCCCTGCAGTCGGCGTAGATAACGAATGACTAGCGATTTCGCTAGCTACCAGTCGTTACCACTAACTACCAGACTAACTACTAGCAATGCACTCGACTGACGATTTTAACATGGGGATCGTGTTAATTGACACAGACCGGTGAAATCACTAGTCAGCAAAACCCAACTATTTCGCTAGTCAAAATGTACCAGTTAGATCACTAATGAATGATATTTCCTTAATGAAAATACTACAGAAATTTAAATTTTTTGGATTTTTGTTTATTTATCAAATTTCTTTTTCAATATTTATAAAATTTTCAATTAATTGTTCTTTTTCTTTTTTATGCAACCTTTTAGTTGACTTCTGCTGCTCATTTTACCTTTCTAAAAAAAACACTTTTTAATAAAAATTTAACATTCACTGACCACGAACTTCCAATTGTACGCCAACACAAAATCATAACACTTTCATAAAATCTTTTTTTTACTTTTTTGTTGATTTTCTTTGGAATAAGGGCACAGTTGTTTTCAACTCGTAAAAAAAATTGAGGTTGAAGGCATTAACATTTATGCATGTACTGAGTGCGTGTAAATGTACATGAGTGAGAGAGTCAAAAAGCGAACTCTTGCATTACTTGTAGCTATTGAAGTAGTTAGTCCATTTTTCATTAGCGAAATACCTATACAATTTCAAGTCAATTTCTACTTTTAAAACTGGAGGGTGTCTAATGGTTACTGTCACGCACACACACACACACACACGCACACGGCCAACCTCAATAAATATTAAAAAAAAAAACTTGCTCAAAGAGCAATCTTGAATAGAAAAGTTCGCATCGTACATTATTTTACCTATAGTATCAATTTTCTATTCATTGTTTTGAATCTGCAAACATTTGCATAGACAGCTTCAGTATTGAAGCAGACAAATAGAAAATTAGAAAAAAATATGTCAGTAAGTAGAGTCCATGTAAACAATTCTACACACTTTCAAACATTTATAACAAAGTCAAGCAGACATTCGCAGAAACCTATCAGCCAACCTGTTCGTCAGCCAAGAAAATAAAGGTGTTCACATTTGACTAAAAAGAAGTATAACAGACTCTTCGAATTCGAATTGAATAATATGTGATGATTGGCGCGGGTGCTATCGGATCTGGTGAATATGACGATAATAAAGGCATATATAATGCCGCCGATGATGATGATGAGTTTGATGCCTTTAATATAATTTTTATCTAGAGTATTTTCTTTTCTTTGTCAATTATTCAATTTGGGATTTATTTTTTCTTTTTGTTCAACAAATCTAAAGATGAAATGCTTTGGTATCACGAAACTTTGTGTCTTATGAAGACACATATACATACATGAGTATAATGTACGACGTACAAATTTAGCATTTAAGCAGACATAAAGAAAGTCAGCTAGATTTAGTGACAGCTAGACGAAAGAACAGACAGATATTCAACTTTTTACATGCGTGTGACACCAGCAAAAAAAAAAAAAAAAATTAAAAAAAAAACAAGATCCCAATGAGCATTTTTTGCATGTGCGATTTATATACATACTTATTTTTAAATGGTACTTTAAAGTATACAATTCAGTTTTTTTTAATTTTATAATTTTTATTTGCGGCAGCTACTACATACTGTTTATGCTCAAATAAGTTATAATTAAATTATATAAAATTGGTGCAACTACAAATCAAATGGTGCTAAGGAGTAGATTTTCTTCATGTTCACATACTAGAAATTCTTTTTATAAAACTTTAAAACGTACAAAAATATTTCAGAATTATTTTTTCACGAATTAAATTTTAGTTGATCACAATATTACTGTTGACATTAATTTTGTTTGGTTGTTGCATTTGCAGGAAAAGCTAATGATAGATAATATAAACTTAAAATAAAAAGAAAACTTTTTAAAAGTATTGATAAGTAATTTGATATTCATCAATCAGTTTGAGCGAATTTTAAGTTTTATGACCCTCATTAAAAAAGACACTTAAAAAAATGATATGAAAAATATATATGTATGTATATACGTATAATATATACATATGTATATAACTATAGACAAGATACCCAGCGAATCAAAAATCAATAAATCAAATAATGAACTAATATATCTATGTATGTATGTACGATTATGTATGTTAGCTAAGTTAATAGCGATGTTTCCTTATACTTTGCCATAAACTTTTATACACTTTACTATGTGTTAATATTCAGTCTTTAAATTCATTCATAGCGGATTTGAATCGAAAACAAACAAAAAAAAAATTAAACGAATACAATTTTATTTAAATCTTAATGTCATTATCACCTGGTATGTGTGTTTGTGCGACTTTTAGCAACTTTTTAGACACCTGACTTGCATTTAAAAAACTTTGTGAATGATTTGTTACTTTTATTGTTGCCATAAACTTGAAATTATGCATTAACGTGGCCATTTGGGTTATTGTCACAACATTTAAAATATTTTTTTTTGCGTTTAACAATTGTAAAAATTATAAAAATAAGTACTGTTTATTTTTATTGTGTATTTTATAATTATTGCTGATAATAATGTAATTGTGTTAACAAAACAAAAAACTAATTAAAAGAGCTGAATTTGTTAACTAATCAGATGAGTGTTGTTTTTGTTTTCGATCAACTAAAAATAATCTAATTACGGAACTAAATAATAATTTTAACAAAATGAACACACAACAACGAACTATTTTACAAATCATCCTGAATGTGACCGTGTAGGTAGGCAGCGTTGTTTAGAAATTAATAAATATGTTTTCTAGAAATATATTCTTACAGCAAATATTTCTATGAAGGCGATTTTAAGAACATTTACATTAGTTCTCATTTTTAAAAAGAATTTATTTCCATTGATCTTTTAAAAAAAAAAATACTGTGATCGATTGATAAGGTTATGGTGATAGGAGAAAATAACTTTGAGTTTTCTTATTTACTCAAGATGAATTTAATGTTGGGCTATCAGATGATTCTATTATATTTGAAAACATTTGTTGACATCCTAAGAAGGCATTTTTAGAGCCAAATTAGGTATGGGTATAGCCGGTCTAAATAAGCCTTGAATACAATTTATATTTCTCTTAGCCTAGAGTTTTTTCTATAAATATTTTTGTAAAATATTTTTTCACCACAAAAAACATGCAAGGAATTGAAATATCAAATATATCCCTTTTATTGTATTTTAAACAAAATACACTTTTATGTATTATTGAAGAAATAAAATTTTTTTGTTTCTTGTTTTTATTGTATGTTATTAGTGTTTGAGAATACTTTTTTTCTGTTTTTTTAGTAATAATAAAGTAAATACGCCCCTAGCAATAATGAGCTTAAATTTAAGTTCCCAAGAATATGAAAACATGGTTTAAGCTTTCGTGAGGCAAAATAAATAAAGCGTCCATGGATTTTGTATACTTCAATCAATTAAAGAGAGGACCGTATTAGTTTTTGTCATTAACAAGGAATTTTTGCAAAGATTTCCTAACTAAAAACCTGTAATTTTTCCAATTAAACCGTAAGAAATTGCTTACTTTTTAGAAAAAATAATAAGAGAGAAAACAAACGAAATTGAAAGTTCAATCAAGTAACGTATCCGTTTCCAAGAACATACAAGTGTTTAAAACAGCTTTGCAAATTGTAATCATAGAAGCTTTACCCACGTTTTTGCTTGAACTAAGGAATAAAAAAAATTTTTTTTTTAAACAACTTGTTGCAATACTGATTGGCATGACTACAAATGTCTCCACGCGTACACGAAAACACAATTATTTGCCTCCAACTATTTATGTACCACCACTACTCCTACACCTGCGATAAAAACAGATTCAGCAACAACTGAGTTTAAGTCCATGGAATGGCAGGATTAAAAGACAAGAAAAAAAAACCAGCATGAGAGGAGAGAATGAAAAAAAATAATAAAAAAATATAACTGGGATGTTTTTTTTAAAGGAAACTAAACTGGAGGTGGCACAAATAAAAACTTTTATAAAAAAATCTACTAAAGCTAAAAGATAAAACAGAAACAAAACACATTTAAATGAATGTGCCAACAACAAAGTTTCAATTCAGATGACAATTCACTTGTTGGGGCTACAAGAGGCTGACAGGCAGACAGGCTTAAATTAGACTGACAGTTAAAACTTTAATTTTTTACGATGCCCCATACAAAGGAAAACGCGAAAACTTTTTTATAATTGTTTGCTTAATTTATGTTTTATTTAATTCCTCTGCAAACATGCGAGAAAAAGATACTTAAGTTTTAAGACCTGCAAAGCAAAATTCTAAAATTATATGATACTACTTTTCAATTTGAAATTTTAACGACCAGCCTAATGAAAATATTTCCACTTGTATCTGTATTTGAATGTAGTGTGTATTTGAAGGATCTGGAAAAAATGTTAATGTTTTTTTTTTTTATTGCAACTTTTATTTGCTTGCGACTTCCATTATTGAAAATACAATATCGGTTATATGTTGCTGTAGACAACCTTGTTGCTCTTTTTTTGTTTGTCTCATTCTTACATACATACATATGTGAAAATGTCGCCCGCATACAAATTCGTACATACATACACTGAGAAAACAGATTCGATGTGACAACAGAATTTGTTGCCAATCGAATTGTGGCCGTTGCACCAACTGTCATAGAATACTACAATTGTACTCATTTAAATTTAAAATTTATTGTTGGCCATTATTTGTATTGATCATAGACTGATATGTTTGAAACACTTCGCTTTAGACAACCCAGCCACATTAGTATTTTAAAATTAAGAAATTTTTTAAAAACAATTGGTTATGCCAACCGAATAATCGGTTAGGAGTCTCAACCAACCCATATCCATTACATATTATTCAGTTGTGCTGGTTATTATGGGTTTTAGTCGTATCAATAGAATACGTTCGGTTGATCTAATCAATTTATGAACTTTCACATTCGTATTTTTATTACAATTGTGCTCTTATGTTTATGATCATGGAATTTTTTTTTGAATCATAGAATATTGATAGCGGTAGCTGAAATATAGTCTATATAACTGATATTATATTGGCACAATCGTTTTCCAATCAATCTCTTTTCTGGGTGTATATAAATACTGTCAAGCGATTTATATTGTAGGTGTATACTTGTTGCATTTTTATGATGACTTTATTTCGAAATTAACGTTTTGTGAAACCATAAATGAATGGGTTGAATATCAAAGTGAAAATAAAAATTGCCAGCCGCTGGTGTTAAAGATTAAAACAAGGATTTGCTTTCAAAGTATCTTTTTTTTTGTACTTGTGTGTAAGTGCGTGAGTGTGTGTGTATGTGTAAGTCCCACACTAAAAGATAAAGAGCTAACAAATGGCGGAATATGTGGCAATAACCAATTAATATTCAGTAACGCTTCATTTATTTGCTAAAAGACTGAAAAAAAAATGAAATTTTTGTGACCGATTTCTTTATACTCGGAATGATGGAAACTAATTTGAAAACTTGGATATCAATTTAATAGTTTTCAGTTGTAATGCCTTTTTAGGGGAAGCACCTTTTTAGGTTTTAAAGCAAGAAAATGATTAAACTAATTGAACATATTTTTAACAACCAACGTACATTGCAGTTTTCAGGCTCCCATCCATCATTGTCTCTCTCCTATGAATTTAGCATGTTTTTGAATTTTATTTTATATAGTAGGAAATTTATTTTGGTATCCTTTTTAAATTTTTTGTATATGTATGTATACAGTATGTTGTTTATAATTATTGTTGACTTAATTTTCATCAAGGTTCAAATGACAAAAAAAAATATATATTTAACGAAACAATCAAGAAATAAATTTTTTTAACGAAACTATTTGTTCCAAGCAATTTAAACAGTTTTAATTACCGGAAAAACACTGGGAAATCTCAACTACAAAATGAATGAGAAATAATGGTTGGCTTTCTTATACGCAAAACAAATGGGTTGACAATTCGTTTACGGTTAAATGTTTATAAATAAAGTCTGGATGGATGACTAACCGAATGACTGATTCAATCTGTAAGATTTTGCCGCATTCAATTTAACAAGCAGCACATGCCATCATGGTTTGCCGGGGTGAGTGACTGGTTGGCCTGATTTTCCATTTGCAAAAGAGAAGCGTTAATGGCCAGTTTTGTTCTCCAAACAATTCTACAAGTAATTGAAATATTATGCAAAAGTCTAAAATTTCCATTTGGATACGAAAAATTGTGTTGTACAAAAACAAATTTGACAGACGCATAGCAACAGAGGCAAAACGAAATAAATAAAAACAATATGTATGCAAAAACAAAAAGATACGCAAAAGTATCTTCCTTTGGATTTAATTGTGCGGAAATTAAATTCTTCAACATCATCTTTAATTCATTGTTAACAGAAACATACATACTACATACATAGTACGTATGCCGCATTTTCTGTACGTGTGCGTATACTTATTATATATTTCCTTACTTATTTATGTGTATATGAATGTATGTATGTATGTACATAAATTACAAAAATCGCTACATAACATCTATTCTTTCATCAGGTTCTATAGTGAAAACAAACTGGCCTTTTTTTTTTTTAATACTTTTAGTTGTTATTAACAACAAAATCCAAGATAACTGAATCCTTTTCAAAATCTTTGTTTATGTGTGAATATTTATGTATCTTAAGGTTGAATATTACAATTTGTATCAAGTTAAGAGAAGTAATTGACTTTTTAGCAGGGATTTTCGTATTTTTTTCTTTACAATTTTATTACCATACTACATCAACGACCGTCTTGTTTGCCCTTTCATTCAAACACCCACTCCACCGTCATTCAATTCATGATAATGCAAATGTCAATAATATAATGAAAAACAAAGTAGAAAATACATACATAATAATAATAAAGGAGGAAAAAAAGAAAATATTTACTGTTACAAAGTACGATGACTGTTTATATGTATTTATCACTTTTGTTCTTTCCCACCCCAATGTTTCCTTTGTTGATGCTGATGCTGGTGAAGAATAAATGACAATGTTAATAAATATAATAACGATGGTAATGACCCGGGTTAAAGGTTGATAGCAACTGATTTATTTAGTTAAAACAGCTGTAATTCAATAATCAACTTATTACTTGGAAATATCATTCAAATTAATTCAAAAATTTAAAGATACTTTATTGTAATAATGATAAAAGTAGAAAACAATCGGAAACTTTATTATCATATTTTAAGGATAGCAAATATATTTGTGTAATCCTTTTCAATATTGTGTCTTTTTTATTATTTTGAAGATGTGTTAAAATATTCGATTATTCTGCAATCTCTAATTAGAAACCGTTGAAATATAGTTTCTGTGTAAAAAGAGCTAAATTGAGTCCATGAGTACAAGATTGAAATAACCCATAATATGTGGAAATTCCAAAAAATATCATTTTGAAATTCAGTCGTATTTTTACATTTTATGGTATTTTCATGTATAGCGGGATAGGCTACTTTTCCACTCATCGCCTCAATTCATGATCAAATATGTGTTTTAAACCCCTAAATTTAGGCTCCATTTAAATAAATCATTCACAGTTAGTGGACTCAGTTTTGATTTGGTCTCTTGTACGTATAACAATCCCGGCGTTAAACGTCAAATGTTTCTCCGTTCTTTAGAATTAATTCGACTCCATTTTGGAATAATAGTCATGATTTATTTAATTTGCTTTTATTTATTTTCATTAACGAGTAAATGTGTAAAAAAAAATTATGCTGTTTTATTTTGAATTAATAAATACACATACATACGTACACGTAATCATCCATATTCTTTGAAAGGTAATAAAAATTGTACTTGAAAACTGGTGGCGTGTACAGCATATAAACAAGAACAACATAAAAGGTTGGAAAGAAAAATGAGAAAAAAACATTTTGAGGAATAGTCTCAAGTCATGCAAACATTATGTTTCTTTTGTTGCCCCCGTAGTTTGTGATTTTTTATCTCTTGCTTTTTTCTTTGTATTAAATCCCTTAAGGCAAGCAGACAAAAGTTTATCATGCTGTCACTCAATAACTTAAAAATTTTCATAATTTTAAAGCTGCTTAAGAAAAAGTAAAACAAAAATTTATTTTAATTTTATATGTATGTATAAAAAATAAAGAAAAGAAACCGTTGGCCTGAACAGTGCAGAGGTAGAAGTGTGTGTTTTTATGTGGAAAATATGCACATAATTACTATAACAGCCAACACATATGCAAATAAATACTTTGTGTTAAGAACCTTAAAATATGCATCATTGTTCGTGATTATTCGTATTATTAAAAGTAAGCTCGCATTATATTCAAATAAAAATAAGAACTAAATTCATTGGCACTTAAACAAAAGTATACTTTTAACTCGAGTAACTTTTTTTATAACAAATTTAGAATGAAGGTAATCTTTAGGGAGACTAAAAATGGAAAATTTAGTCGTAGTGACAGTGTAAATATTTTCTCCATATCCCGATCAGTGATTTAACAAATGTATACTTTCGAGTCAAGTAACTTCTTTCATAAAAAAGTGTAAGAGTGGAAGTTAATCGTTACAGGCTGATTAAAAACTAAAAATTTTTGTTCTAATTTTCGTGATGTATAATTTTTTTATATGAAATATTTTCTCCTTGTGCCGAACAGTATTTCAATCGTACATATAAGAGTATATATATAGTCAGATAAAACGCAAACGGCCCTAACTAACAAAAAATCCAAAATCGGTTTTTTGCATTGCATCAAAATACACAAACACAAAAAAATTTAGACTTGTCTGACCAAAATTAGCGGTTTTATTAGCGAAAAACAAACGGCCCTATCTACAAAAGCGTTTATTTGATAAACGCAAAAAGACTTAAGTGATCGTTTGTATGGGGAACATTGAAAAATGAGAAAAAAAAAACTGATAGATTTGACCTTTGAAGAAATTGTTTGTTAAAGGAATATGAAATTAGCTACAGCTTAAGGCATTTTATTAAAAAAATAAATTATTTTAATTTACTTTTTATGATGCAATATTAAAATAAATTAATAAATAATAAAAATGTTTATAACTAAAATAAATGATAAAGCTATTTTGCATTAAAGTGTAGATAGGGCCTTTGGTTTCAGAAAATTAAGGTACAAAATAACTAACATAGCCATTAAAATATCAAAAAAATTTGATTTTATACTGCCAGAAATCAATTTTTCACATCTTTTTTAATAATAGTGGTGAAAATCATGCTGATTCAAACTATACTTTTTGTTTAAAACAGTATTTTGCTTCTCCTGTATAATTTAAAAAATGTTAGATAAGGCCGTTTGCGTTTTAGCTGACGATATATGTATGTATTTAATGAATTCTAATGATGTTTGTTGCTCTTTTTTTCTGCAAAATGGTTGCGTATTTTACGAAATCTAATTTTTTTAAGTTCTTTGAATATTTTACACATATCCTGTGTATCTTGAATGCCAGAATATTATATTGTATTCTGGGGCTTAGAGGCTTTAAAAGAAGAATAATAAAAACATAATTACAATTATTATGATTTTTATTAAAGTTTATAAGATTATGACGTTTATGTTTATGAGAAGACAAACTTCTGGCTGCTTGAATGCTTAATAGCGTTTTGTCCCTCTTCTTTTGTGTGCTTTGGTATTAGTTATTATTCTAATATAATAAGAAGTATGTCAAATAACATATTAAAAACTTTTATATACGTATTTGCATAAATTTGAATATCTTATTAAACAGTTTCAAATCGAAAATATTAAAATAAAAAAAGCTATGTACTTTGGCATGTATATCTGCTTCTTATTTTTTTTATAATAAAGTTTCTTTTATTATCGAAGAGCATAGAGTATTTGAATATTCGATGAAATTCATTACCACAACATAAATTTTGCAGAGTTTTTGTCTTAAATAATTTGAAGAGGATTAAAAATTAAAAAAGCTTTTTTTTTTCTCCTTACACAGGAACTCAAAAGCTTTTATTTCATAAACTTTTACCATTTTCTAACAGACCGAAAATAAAATTTAATGTTTGAATATTAATATACTATTTATGATCCAATGAAATACTGAGAACAATTGTATATAATAAATTATGTTTTCCATTTAAAACTGCAAATTAAATGCTGTTTCCATATATTTTCAAAGTTTTTCCGAACACATGCACTTTTATTGCATCTATAAAAAAGCGATGCATAAAATTTAATATTTTTAAACTGCAAGGTGTTTGCAATATTTACTCAGAACTATTGTTTAACCAAAGTGAACTTTTAGAGATATCAATGAATGGCAATTTTTGTCAGATAAGTTTTCAATAAGCGACTTGTAAATATTTGGAAATTTTTGATTTAGTTACATTAAAAATGTTTCTATTGCCGTGATCGTAATCGATCAAATGTAAATTTTGTTCATTTTACCAAATTTGTACGAGAAATACATGCATCACTAGAAAACTAGAAAATATACAAACTTTCTTTCTGTTCTTTTATTTTTAGCTTTCAAATTATGTACATAAATATCGATGGTCTCAAGTAGAAAGGCCCTAACTTGTATTTTTTACGATATTGAGTTGAATCGAATACATTTCACTCAAATACAACTCGTTACAAAAATTTATTGCAATATTGTAAAAAATAACGATTTTACAAGCAATTGTAGAATCATAGTTGTGTTGATCTCTTACAGTTTCTATTATGTTTTTACCCTCTCCTGTAAAGTTAAAATTATTCGAGTTAGGGCCTTTCTACTTGAGACCAACGATATGTATTGTTTCTACAATTTTACACTCAAAAACAGTAAGTGCCTGTTCGCCGATGTTGAAGAAGTTCTTTCTTTCTTAACTTAATTTAATTTAAAATTACTCGGCACACCAGTTTGATATTTTCTTAACATGGTTGTTATAATATTAAAAGAAATGTATCAATAATTTCTCTGGTCTCCTTCTAAATTCCTTTGTCCAATGACTGTTCAAAGTAATGTTATGGATAGTATAAGATTAAATAGAGTGGAAAATTAGGTGTTTGTTGAGGAAAACATGAGCAAATAATATAATCATTATGCGGAGAAAAACATTGTATGCTTTGTCGTAAAAATTTTTATAAATAAAGACTCTGCGTTGTTTAGGATAACGAACCAAAGCAGTTAGCATCAAATAATGCCAAACGATTATGATACACCTGTTATGAGTTATTTTATGTAAATCTCATAAGAAAATTCGCTAAGAAAGTGTGTATTCTGTTTTGTTGCTCATTCCTTCTTAATCAATTTCGCTGCTATACATTGTTTTTGTTAACAAAACATTCTGTGTATCAGAGAAAATCATACATTGTTGTTATACAGAACTATTTATTACTTGAGAAGAGAAAATAACAACTTCAGAAAAGTTTTTATTTCATAATTCAGTCAATGCAAATTGGATTATTTTCTTTTAAATTTTAAAATTATTCACACATACATACGCACATAAATATCTACATATAAACTTAAGTGGAAATAGTAATAGTTTTTGACTTAAATGACGTCAAAATCAGTAAAATAATTTACGCGCTACGTACGTATGATTAACAAAATATTTTCATATAATAAATATAAATTATACGTTTGTCATGGTCATCTTGATTATTTCCAATATTTATTTGCAAGCATGTCAGACAGACCACACGATACGTATAATTAATATGTAATACTGCTGTTAGCAATATCTCTCATACTCCGTGCACAATCAGCTTCTTTTTTTTCATAATTGATGCCACACTGCAAAGCGCGTATGTGTTTGTACGTCCTGTGTTTTATATATTATTTGATTTAAAGCATTAAAACTTTTAAATTTGAAATTTTAGCATATGTTTCGTTTTTATTTACTATTTTATTTTATATCATTTCAAGTGATGTTTCAAATTCCACGTTCCATGTCAACAAATTCCCTCTCACTAATTCTCTCTATTACTGCCTCTTTTCCTCTTTATTTACGCATTAAAATATGTTCGTCAATCAAGGCAAAATAAAAATATTACTCAATTGTTGATTGTATAAAAGCTTTTATTTTATCCCTTCTCTTTAATAATATTTCCTTGACGTGCTTTTCTTGTTTAAAATAAGGAGATGAAAGCTCGAATCTGTTGGCAGCACACAAATATTCAAAGCTTAAAAATCCTAACAGTTGAAATTCATCTACCGTATAACGCGGTCAAAACTTAAATTATATTGTGAAAATAATAATGTACATACATACACACATGTAAATGTGTGAAAAAAACACATATAATAAAAAATCCATAAATAATAATACAAATTAGCAAAAATTAGCAAAATTAAAAAAAAAAAATATGAAACAAATTAAATTTTGATAACATTAAAACAAATGAAAAATATACTTTTGCAATGAAATTTCAAGTAAAAACTTTGCGCTGAAAATTTTTCAAGGAACCGAATTTTTATCAACATTTTATTTTAAGTGCTACAAACTGCAGTCGATTATAATATTAATCGTGCAATACAGAAAAAGCATTTGCTATTGACGGTGAAGTGCTGCTTGCAAACACTGGTGAAAAATATAGGTTAAACTAATCTTAAATATTGGTTTTCTGTCATAAAGAAAAGTGAACATAAATATTAGATACTAAAATTATAAATGACATACAACGCCAGTTGATTGAACGAACGAACCAAACAAAACTCAAAACAGTCCAACCAACAAAGCAGCTAGCAAAATTTTCTAAGCGCCACTGACTAAAGTAAGTGAAAAGCTATTAGTGTTAGTGTTTGTGTTAGTGCTAGTGTAACTGGAAATATATGGGCCATTAAGCAAAATTTTGCTTACAGCAATATTTGTAAAAACTGTATAAAATGAAAAGTGAATGAGTGAATGAATGTTTGCTTTCTTCTGTAACTGGCAGAAGGAAGTGATTTCGTTTTGCGGTCGATATTGTAGACAAACATAACATTTATTGTGTTATTAATAGTTTTTGCTGAAGTTTGTCCTACTTAGTTGTATATATATGTATGTATAATATTATTTTTTATCGCCAAAACATATTCTTTTAAGCGCTCACACACGCACATGCATGTGAACCGCAACTAGTGCCAAGTTTGAAATATGAGAGGTAGTTTTTAGAAACAGCTGGCGTATAACTTGTTGTGGTTTTAGGAAAATTTTCAAAGATTTTCTGATACTCTAGTGTACTTTTTTATATTTTTGGTTCATATTTCGCGCACAAAAATCTCAAATATAAAATTACATATTGTCGTTAAATTATGAAACGTGAAACGGAAGGAAGGAAATGGTGTGTTTTTAATTTGTTTCATGAATACATACAATGTACAGCATAGAACAACTGTAAGTCTATGAAAAATTTAAAAAGGAATACTTTTGGAAACCTAGAATTTACACAGTTCGGCGCAAAAACTTTGTAACTTTTGCCAGTCAATGTGGAGACTTGATAATGAAAGTTGTGGTTTAATTAATAATTTTTGCATTATAAGATAGGCTTCATCTAATAGGTCATACACGGAACTGTTGGCTATTAGCGCTTGAAGGCGTATGGCCCACAGCTAAAGATGTTCAAAGTTTTCTGTATTGAATGTTACCCTTTGCTAATATGCTTTATTAGTTTTTTTTATCTGCGTAAGCTTCTATCCTAATTATAATTTTACAAGAGGTTCGTATCATAAATAAATTAAAGCTAACAAATAGAAGTAGAAAAATAATATTGAAAATTGATATTTGATTTCTATGTGAGTGGCACAGCGCACTGTCAATACTGTCTTGGCAAGTCTTTAGTTAACTATCTAATGATGATAGCTTAACTCATGATATTTGTATGAAAAACCATTGTCATTAGTTAACTAAAGACTGTAAATTTGGGCCTTTTTTTAAATCACTAACTGGTGTGTATTATTGAAGCATGAAAATACACTCACTTTTCTACCCAAGAAATTCTATTGCCAACAAAAAAAAAAAAAAAATAATAATAAGTCCAGTAGAAGTGATTGAAAAGTTATATTTATTTGATATGTCCACAGTACAGCCTACTAAACTCATCATCTGGCTAAGAAAACTGTGTCTTTTAATTTGACAGGACGTCTTGAATTTGAAGAAAATTTCATTTTAAAGATTTAATTACATACACATGCATATGAGAAGCTAAAGTGAGCTTCAGAAAATATTTAAAATATCACAAACACATTGAAGAAAATTCGTAATAAATTTCCCCTAAAATCATATTGAAAAACATTAAAAATTTTTTGATATTTTTACGCTGAAAGTTGTGGGTTTATCTCCTACAACAAAGCCACTACGAAATATTAAGGTTTTTGGTTAATAAAAATGGCGTTCTTCTCATGTCTTAAATAACAATACTTTAAGCTTAACGACCGTAATCTCTCGTATTAACAATAAAATGGAAAGTTTTTTCTGTATTTCTTAAATTATTTTTAAGGCTGTCTGTTGTCAGAATTCATTTGTACCCACCCAGTGCGATTTTTGTTTATTTCGGCAATAAAAATTAATTTTTTAATAGCTGCACACAATAATAAAATTAAATTAAGTTTTATTTTAGTGTTGCTGTCTATAATACGATTTTTTATTGTCGTCTTTCCAATACAAACAGCAGGAGGAAAAAACGTTTTCTTTTTTTTTCATCAAAACAACATTTCTAATCTCAAGATGTAATAAATCTTCGAAGTAATAATGGCAATTTTTTACATTTTATTAAAAATCAAAAAGGCAAAAATAAGTTTACAAAATAAAGCTAAATTCAAAAAATATTCAATAAAATAAAAGCAGATTATAAAAATGAAAAGTTTTGAGAGCCACAATATTTGTGCATCTTGAAAATATATAAAAGTTAAAATTTTATTGTAACGTCTGTTGTGTTTTATGAAGAGCAATAATTATTCAGATTAGATTTAGATTTAGATTTTTGTGGTATCTATAACAGCATTTCAAAATAAGCGTTTTGAATTCAATAATACATAGATTGATATTTAATTATAATTATCTCCTTGATGTAGCTCCTTTAAGTAATGAAACATATTTCTAAAGTATGGAATGTACACGTTTCTCTGTTCTTTTTTTCATTCTGGTCATCAACTTTGGTTGCAAACAGTCACTTATTTTAATGTTTTAGCTTTTATAATTCCCTCTTGTCCAGTTATTTTGTTTTTTTTTGTGGTACTATTTCGATCTTTTACAATATATTTAAAGCTGTTTGCACAAATTTACATCAAATATACTAAATAGTCACATTGTATGGGAGGAGCTCTGAAGCCTTTGTTTGAAAACTATAAACGTTTGCATAATTTAAGTTAAAATCCGAATAAAATTTACAACAATCCATAAGACCATCCTTAAAAATATAATAAAACCCTAAAACCCTTTTATAAGCATCAGCATCATATGGCGAAAAGTATAACAGTGTTATTAAGTGCTTGACTTTTTTTTATGATGTCCTTCTCGTATATTTTTACTGCCGCTTACTTCTTAACGATTATTTAAAAATTCTTGTTACTATAATTATTTGTTGTGTTTGTTGGTTTTTTATTCTCATTTTTGGATTAAAGATACTTTTTTCCCTTGAATTTCCATGGCTGTTATTTTGTTGTCATGTCAATTCTGCTGAAGGTGTCTATGACTCAAATAAGAAATTGTAGCAACATAAATTTTAATGTTTTTTTATTTGCAAAATATGGAAAAAAACAAATAATTTTATATGAATATTTTTACATAATTTAGCAACTATGCTCCTTTTAGAGCCAATAGGGGCTTTAAAATTATTTCTTAGGAAAGAAACAACAACAGCAACAAGAACTTAAGTGGAAATACTTAAAGATGATTTTATGGTGTTTAGCAAATACACTACTTGTTATTTTACGAGTTAACGATCATAAAAAAAATAGCTTTAATACATACATACTTTCCTTCTCAATCCCCTTACTCTTCCCTCTTAATGTATATCTATTTCGCTCTCACACTTTGTTACCTTGAATATTGCTTAGTTTGCTCTTAGGCTTAGTATTATTTGTTGATAAAGTGTTTGTGTCACTATATTATCTTTCCGTCGTTCACTCAGTTCTAAATTAAGTTTGTAATTTTAAACTTTGTATCACGGAATTTCTTAAGTGTTTTGTACTGCGTTTTTTTAGAGTTTGTGTGAGTCTTACTTTGTCGCTTTAATTGTTCTACAAAAGTTTACAAAATGTATTCCTCCAAACTTACCAGATGAATTTTTAGTGTTTATATTTTACGCTGTTGCGAATAATTAAATGAGAATGCGAGAAATTGTTGAATTCTACTTTTATTAGGCTGCTCTTGTTTCGTTTTTGCTGTCCGTCAGTATTTGTTAAATTTTTGTTTGTCGTTTTCTTAGAAGCATTTGAAGTTTTTTGGATTAGATACTAATTGTGTTTGCAATATTTAAAACACATATTATTTTGCAATCGAAATTGTGTATAAGTTTTTTTTTTAATTTGAATGAAAACCAATTTTAATATTTTTTTGTGTACATTTAACATTTTAGGCATACTAGATTTAAAATAATTATTTATTTCACACATTTTATTAATGATATCTTCTATATTTTATATTCTGCAGGTGACTGCTACAGCAATGTTGTTCCTGCTGCATTTTCTATACTAAAGGTAAGTGTCTTGGCTAGGAATCATGTTCGTATACATTAAACGTTGCCCATTCCTTCATGTGAAACCTGCATATTCCTTTTGCGGATTATAAATATGTCTGAACTAGTGATTTATTTAAATATAATTTGAGAAGAATTTCTTATCTAAAATTTTTTTATTAAACAAAATCAATCCTTGAAAGCAAAGGCATTTGTTTTTTTGCCAATGAAATAAACAAACAAAACGACAAAACATAAACCTTGTTTTCTATTTAACATTTGAAATCGCCCTCATAAAAGTGTAAAACCGCATTTCCCACATTTTTTAAAGCCAAATATAGGACAAGTATTTCACAAAAGACATTAAAATGTGTAGTAGATATTGTTGAATACTTAAATTTTTTGCAATTACACGTTACTTAATTACCACAAAAACATCTGACAATTTTATAGTTTAATACAAGATAAACATTTTTTTTTCTATTATAAACTACAACTATTATCAGTTGACGGTTGAGCTGAAACATATTTTAATTTAAATTGAATAATTTTTGCCTCCTTGTTTTTATTTTGCAATTTAAAGTCGTTTAATTGTTTTAACTTATTTTTTGCCTTCAATTATTTATGTAACTGTGCCAGCTTAAAAATGATAATAAAAATTATAAAATTAAAGAAAAAAAAACTATTAGCAATCATTTACTTTCATCAGTTATATGAGCAAAACTTTTTTATACGGGCATCATGTTATGCACCGTCAATTTTTACATCTCGTTAAAGACGTAGCACCATGTTCAAGTTTCTATATCCAACACTTGCTCGTATATTATTAATATGAATTTATTTTTAAATATTTTTTATACAAGAATTGGTTTTATTTAAAATTTAAATATTTATTTAAAATTTCAACTGTACAAAATAACGAGTTTCTAAAGATTAATCATGGTTGAGTGTAACAAGAGAAATCCGTATTTGATTGAAAATTGTTAAATTGTCACACAATTACATATAGGAAATTTTAGCTTCTATTTTGTTGTCGCTAAATCAAATTCCGTTGTTAAAACACCATTTCTTTAGGCATTGACATTCTTTTCAAAATATGTATGTATGTGTGTTAAAATGAATAACTGTAAATTTTCTATACATGTCTTCGCACATGAACATTAATTTAAATTAAAGTGTGAATTTTAAGCAGCGTCTTTCTGAGAATTGGAAACTTTACTGGAAATAAACAGAGAATGTATTTTAAACTTTGTATGTGATGGTTTTTTTTTTCTTGGCTGCTTATTATATTTTTAGCAGTTTGAGAACCTGGTGATGAAGGTGTTTTTTTCAGAAACTTTAACACTTGCTTTTATTTTTTTTTTGTTGTTTTTTAAACGTATTATTTTTATTTTACCCAGAAAGCAAATTTATTTTAAAATTAATTTTAATGAATTTTATAAAAAATATATTTTAAAATTAATTGATAACTGCTTGTAAATATTTATAAGCAGTCAGGAATACTAAAATAAAGGCGATGAGGAAAAGGTCTTTCAATTTCAGCAAAAGTGTAAATAAATTATGTTGCTGCATTACACAGTTTTTATGCTGCGAATAAAAATCAAACGATTCCTTAGAAATGAAGATCGTAATAAATATATAACGCGCGTAGAAAAAACATGAATGTGGCATTATTGGGAACATAATGTTATGTTCTCTGTATAGCAGCACAAAACCTAATGTAGACCAATTGAGGGAGCTTTCTGTTAGGTGTAAAATATTCTAGATGATGTTTGACAACGATAAGAATTGCTTAGGGATTACAGAAATATAAATAAATAAATTTCTTAAATACTCGGATTTTTTTTCATTATTCTATTCAGCTTTCGCTTTTTTCACGTACGAAATAGTTTTAATACAAACTATTCTCTTATAGTCAGGTTTTGTGAGATATTTTGAACACTAATTGTGAATAAGTACGAAATTAACTTTTGAAGACATTTTAATTTTTTTTACCCATTTTCGTCCTTGAAGTAGAGTTTTGGCGGCTTTGAAGAATTGAAATTTATGGCAAATATTTTCATAGAATATTTAGCGTAAAGTTTAATTTATTTTATTATTTCTTGTTCCCTGTTCTGGCAATTTAGGCCAATAATCATTGAAAAGTACTTAATTAATTGTTGGCTTAAAGGCGATTTATATGTTTTTATATATTTTATGTATTTTATGCTTACAAATGTGTTTAATCAACAATATATTATTTTGCTGTTTTTAAATTCTATAACGAGATGGATTAAACACTCTCAACACATATAGACGAAAGTTTGTATGTATGTACATGGATAAATGAACATTGAAAAACCAACATTTATATACAGACACACATGTATGTTGATGTTTGTCTTATGGCCAAGATCTTGAGTCTTTGTCTAAATAAATCCAATTAACTTTTATCAAAAGGACCACCCTCCCGTGTTTATAGTGGCAGTCATTAATTATGACAGTTAGTTAGTCGCTTGATTTGTTAAACTAATGCGTGCGTAAAACATCTCATAACAATTTTCCATTTTATTTCATTCTAGAAAACTGTTGTAAAGATGATGAGAATAACAAGAAAAAAAAAAGTACTACAAAGGTGACTTTATTTCACTTTATCTTTAGTTAGTTCGATTTTTAAAAAATTAACACATTGTGACTTGTAAAACAATATGTATTTGATAGTTTTTTTTTTTTGCTATAGTGCGTATCAGTGAGCTGCAACAAGCATGATCGAGCCTACTTGTTCCCTTACGTTTAATTTTAAGAACAACACAAACAAGTTTTATTCAATTTTATACTCGTTCGCTTTTTATGTACAAGCAGAAAATTCAATAACAAGTGTAAATCTTTTCGATCATTTGATGCGAATGTGCATGATCTGCGTGATACAATGAATATAAGGCATATGCAGAAATACAAAAAACACCAACTCTATGCATTTTGTTGGTAGAAAATTTGATTTCGGAGGTCAAAAGTATAAATAATTATGTGTGCGTCCATGTTTCAAACACGTATGATCGATCCTACGTTGAATGAATACATGCTCGCATTCAAATGATAATTTTCAGAATTAATATTAATCATACGTCACATATCAACTTAAAGTTAGCAAATATAAATTTAAATGAATTAATTTAAGATCTTATTAAGACTTGAACAAATGTGTAAATTACTGGGCGTTTTTTTATACAGACTATTCATTATTTTATTTCCACAATATTTTTCAATTATGAACATATTTTTTACAAAATTATTGTTATTTTCAATTTCTTTAGGGAATAATTTGTTTTAAAATTATTATGAAATCATCCTTTTTTATTTTCTTCATACTTCTCTTAAAACAACAAAGTTGCACTTAATTTAAAATTTATCTCGGTGGCTTCAGAAAGCTAAAAGTTTAATGAATAAACAGTTTGATACAAAAAAGAAAAGCGAACAGAAAAATTTGGTTAACAATACCCAGGATTCACAGCGAAGAGGTCTTTTACTCTCACAGCACAAAGCAACTGTTGTTGAAAAGCGTGTTTGTGTTTGTCAGAGAGTGAATGGTGTCAGAATTAGCACAAACTCACTTTGGCATTGTTCTAGATTCGTTTGGTTGCTGGTTGGTTGGGAAAAAAAGGCGTGACTTTTTATTTAAAAAAATACAATTAAAAAGTTTTTATTTTATTAACGTTAAAAGCAGCATGCAAAATAAAAAAGTAAACCTCAACTACGAAACAGTTAAAATGTAAGAAAAATTAAGTTTAATGTTTTTCTTTAGCTTTTTAAAAATAAGATGAAACGTGTTTCAATTCGTCTTCTATTTTTGTGGCATGCCTTGCCTCCGCTATGTTTACTTGCCGATTTCGAATTCTGCACTTGGTTATCATAAAAATTTTCAAATAATTTATATTCACTAAATCAGGCTCTAAATTTAGTGGATACATTTTAATTAAGTTCTTGTGTTGTGATTAAAACCAGCTTATTTTTGGTGTTTACGCCAATTTATCATTTGCTTTTGAAAACTTTGGTAATAACCGTTCTTATGAACCACCCAAGCGTGTGTACTTATTTTCTCATACTACAAATTATTTATAAGATTCTGCTTGTGCAATATTTATCCGATACACTTGTTGTTTTAAAAGTGAAATTAAAATGAGTAAGAGAAAAAAAAATTGTTGAAACCTAAAATTAGAACAAATATATAACGTGGTTCTTTAAATAACGCTGACAATAACAACAATTTAACAGACTTATTTATTAATGAGATACTGCTTTGTCTATAACTTTTGATTTATGAATATATATTAAAGTTTTGTTATACACTTCTTATAATGTTTTTTTAGTTTTTCAATAGGAAGATAATTTTTAAAAAAATATTTTCCCTGATTATTTATTTGTATCTTTGAAAAATTTGAATTTGAGCAGTGGAATATCAAATATTTAATAATAAAATATTGAAACAAATTAAAATTGATTGATTGGTTTCTTATTCCTTGAAAGTTATTGTTGTGGCAATGAATCTCTTTCTCTATATATTCATCGCATTTAATATTTTATTAATATACTTTTGCATTTTGTTCTATTTTTGTTTGTTACTTGTGTGCTTGTCCAACGCAACGCATCTTAATTAATGAAATGTAATTAATTATTTATTTATTAATGTAGAAATAATTTTGTTAATTTTATTAGTGTAGAAATATGGCACAGCCTGTCTGGTATCTGTATCTTGCAGGAATCCAACCCCAAAATATTTTCAAGTTAATAATCTTTCAATACTTCCCCAACTAAAGTGAAACAAGGCACCCCATAAACAGAATTAGTTGATTCTAATTAATTTAGTTTCAATAAAGTTTTGAATGATAACATCATATATTAATATTTTTACTAATATTGAAAAAGAATGTAATACAAATTATTACATTTAGAATTGATATTTATTAACATCATGACTAATTCCAAAACAAGAAAGGATAAAATAATAATAATATTAAAAAGATAAAAGTAATTATTCAGGCCATAATCATGTTTTTAGCTAAAACATAAAAAAATGTTTAAATGAAACATTTATTATATGTTTTTAATACAAAATCATAATAGACAGCAGTGTTTAAAAAACTAATATTTTTAGTAAAAATTCCCCTCATATTCCATAATTTTATGTGAAAACTAGAAAAGTATTTACCTGATAACAAATAAATTTCCAGTTTTCTAAAAAAAATTTTGTACTTGACAAGAAGTAAAATTTTTTACTAGCACACAAAAAGAAAATAAATTCTCTGTAATATATTGTCCAGCAACAATTTCTTGTCAATGAAAACTAGCCATACACACGAAAATGCAAAAAACACATATACAAAATATTCTTTTCATACAATATACCGCTATTAAACATACCAAACAATAAAATAAATGCCAATCCAACCAAACACAGGTTCGACTAGTTGCGAGATTTCATGTGTGTATGGATGTATATCTACATATTTATATAGATGTACGTATGTATATGTATATGTTGACTGTTAAAAATTCTTGAAATCTGCTGATTGTTGATTCAAGGAGAAAAATTATTAAATACTAGTCATTGTAAGATCGACATGTTTGTCAACTAGTCGAACTTATGTTTGGTTGGACTGGCATATATTTTTTGTTTGTTATGATTGATATGGCTAGTTTTCATTGAGAAGAAATTGTTGCTGAACAATATATTACAGAGAATTTATTTTCATTCTGTGTGCTAGTAAAAAATTTTACTTCTTGTCAAGTACAAAATTTTTTTTAGAAAACTGGAAATTTATTTGTTATCAGGTAAATATATTTAGTTTCTCTTCTATCAAAAATGGAAACGGATCATATTTTCTCACTAGTCGCTAGTATAATAAATAAAAATAAAAAAAAATAATTTTAAACCCTGATAGAAAAACACACTAACACAGTTTCGCTACAATGGCAGTGAGTGTCCGCACATGTGCCTTTTTATACGGATCCCAACAGTTTTAACGTCTGCTTAAGAATTGCATGGCAATTAAATCCTTCCCAGGTATCAATGCGACGATATATTTGCAGAGAGTTTATTTCAAAATACATCAAACTAACTAATCGAAAATATTTAAGGACCTCAAAAAAAAATAAATAATAAAGATTTCGCTAATTTAATTTTTGGCACAGAAATTGCAAGACTTTTGCATTTTTAAAACTGCTGGGATATTGACATGCATACATTATCATTTACATTCCGTTTCCTTTTAATACAATTGCAAATGCAAGTAAATAATTATGACCTAATTTTTTCCGACTCAAGCCAGTGTCCTCTATATAATAATAGTTCAAGAAATAAATAAAGTGTATGTACATATACTTTTCAAAAAAATAGATAAATAAGTCAGATTTTAATCCGAGTTTTTTAAATGCAAGTCCTAAAGAGGGAGAGAGGGAGAGGGAGCAGAAATAGAAATGGAAAAGATTCTAAAAAATATTATTATTATTATTATTATTATTATTATTATTATTATTATGAGAGATTTGAAAATATCTGAGCAGACTAGCAGAACGCAACAGTATTGATTTCTCATCAGCATTCTTCCTAAGAAAGGAACAAACAGTCGCTTAAGACGGCAACTTAGGGATTTCAAATGTTGCATACAAATTTTATTCTTAGTCTTTAAAATATGATTTGCTATAAAAATTCGCAAAAGAAAAGGATATTTAACATCTTTTAAAACGAATACCAGATGCAAGTTTACAAAGCTGTGATGCATTCTACCAGAATCACTCTTTATAATTAGAATCTGTTGTTTAGGGTAATTAATTTTTTTATAATTAAACAAAAGTTCGCATAAAGTTTTAAAAATGAAAAACTGAAGGTGATAAAAAACTTAAAATGGAGTAATTTATAAATATTAATGAAAGTCCTTAAATGTAAAAAAATTACGAAAATTGTAAAAACATTTGCATAAAAATCGTAAAAATATTTACAAATTTCGAAACAAATTCTCAATTTAATATGGTGGAAATTTTTCAATTGAAATATGTTTTTCAATTTTCTACATGCAGCAAGTCTGCAGCAAGTTACAGAATTTCTAAAAACGGACGAGTGATTTTAGTGTAAAGTTTGTATGAAATATACTCAGTTTTGTTTAATGATTTCCATAAAAATTTAACACTGAATACATTCATCTTATGGAAACAGCGCCATCGCCAAATATTTAACTGCAATTAAAATGTCCTTTATAAAATTCATATTATAGCTGAGTAAAAATACGAAGAAAATAATTTTGTAAAGGCTCTCATTTAAATCACTGAAATTTATGATGCAGAACTTGTAAAGTTGTACAATTTATGTTAGAAATTAATGGAAATAAAAATAATTCTTTTCAAAACAGCGTATTTATAATAATTTTACTTTAAGTATATTTTAAGAGGGTTCCCAAGTTAAGAGCTTCTTGTGGTGGATTTAAAATTAAGATTTCTATGCCAACAAAATTTTGTGTTAATTGATCATGAAACCTGCTGCTTGTTTTATGGAAGTTTCTTTCTTTATTTATAGAAATATGCCGGTGTGGGCTAAAAAAGGCATTATGGTGTTAAATGAGTATTTCTAATGTTAAATATTTATTTTCCATTTTCTCTGTTATTTATGAAAAGAAAAATTATTAAGGATGAAGACATCTTAACATCAAGATTTAAAAATAAAAAGAAATTTAAGGAAAATAATAAGGAGAAGAATGCTGCAAGTGATAATAAGTCACTCACAATATTGCTAGAAGTTCAACTTCTTAATGCACTAATTTTTCAATGACTTTTTTTCTAAAAGGATACTGGTGTGCTCTTTAATAACACAACTTCCAAAAATAGCATTTTCATTACAAAACGATGCTTGTAGCAGCATTTGAAATAAAATATTGTGTAGTCAATCTGCTAGTGGCCGTAAATATTTTATCAAGTATTTATTTTCCTGGATAACATATTAAATAACAGCCCTTGTGGTGTTTATTTATTGCCAAGGTGGAAGGGGTTTGGGTGGTGACTGGAGTGGAGGAATGATTTTCTGTTTGTCGGTTAAACTTTGCACAAAATATTCGTGTAAATATTCCTGACAATGAATTGCAAACTTTTTCATGTTGTATGTTTAACTTTGTAAAAAGCGACATACAACAATTTCGTTTGAAAATTCCAACACATACACACACACACACACACACTCAAATGCAATAAATTTTCATTAGAACAAATCATGCAGAGCAAAAAAAAAAAAAGACATGTAATCTAACACAAACAAACATACGTACGTACATTCATGAGTAAATAGAAATTTGTTAAACTAAAATATTTGCTGGCGGTGTTGTCAACTCAAATAGTTTAGTGAAAAGGCTTAATGTTACAAAAAACACCTGCTGTTATTTTTATGAGCACGACAATTTTTTTTTTCATTTGAATTGAAAACTTCTCTCTAGAGTATTTTTGCACAATTTCCTAAAAGTTGTTGTTCTTTATTCTTAATACTGATTGAGGATGTTCACCCTATAGGGTATTGTTAAATGGTTCTGTGCTACCATGTCAATTTTGATTCAAAAAAGGAATATTTTTTTTTTAATTTTAAAGCCATTTAATTTTTATTAAATTTATTATTTTTTATTATTATGACAATACTTGACGCTACCTCGTATATCGTAATTACTATTGACTATTTTTACACTCAAATGAACCACAAAGCCATTTGGAAAACAATAGTGTTCATGAACACAATTTAACACACAGCAGGATATTTAAAAGCTAAATAAACAGTTTTATATTTTCTAAACACTAACCAACCAACCATAAGGATCGCATTTGAAGTAAATGAAGTCTTAAATAAAATTCAATGCTTTCAAGAATAAAGTATTTTGTGTATAAAAGTATAAAAGTTTTAAATATTCTCATGTTAATGGAACAAAAGAAAATAGAAATAAAAATATATGAAAAGAATATGTTCCCATGAAATTCTTGATTTAAAAATATTAAATTTTCTCTTTTACGAATATAACATTTGCTTATGATTTTATCTTTCGAATCTTTTTGATTATTATCCCAAGTGAATTTATTTAGTTTCTTTTATTCTATTTTACATGATAAAAAATTTAATGCATTTAATGGTTTCCAAACCATTTGCTTAAGTGTACTCTTCTTTTATTGACAGGAGATGGACTTTAGTTTTTAGTTTGTTTTGTGGTTGGGATTAGCAACACATTGCACAAATTGTTGCAAAATTGTTAAGCAAAAAAAAAAAAAAAAAAAAAAAAAAAAATGAGCAAATATGTTAAGAAAATAATACTGTGAAATAATTTCTGTAGTAGTTGGAAAGAATAATACTATTTTTGAAACTTTATCAAAAAGAATTTTTTTGTTTTCATAAAAGACACAATTTCAAGGAAGCTGCAATAAAATATGACTTTCGCCTTCTTTGTTCGTAACACTAAATAGTGAAATAGGAAGTCTTACAATAAAATATGTAAGTAGATTTTAGAGCCCTGTAGCTCACAAACGAACTAGACCAATCAAATGATTTACGCACGTGAAAGCCTCATTAAATTGAGCGCAATTAGATAAGTACTAAGGTCGTATTTTTGGCCGCTATTATGAACTGATTACTGGTGCCCCAATACCACAAATTATGCAACAAATTGCTTTCTTAAGTTTCTTTGTTTAAACTGAATTTAAATTTCAGTATCATTAACGAAAAAAATTATGTGGATAATAGCGCGGCGAAAATTAAAAAAAAGCGTTTGAGGTAAATAACAAACCGATCTTAATTAATGGCTTCAAATTGAGCTGAAAACTTGAATTCTAAAGTTTATTTTATTCACAAATTTATGAGGTAAAAAGCATTGTAAGTTTTGTTTGTTAATATTAAAATTAAATTCCAAATATTATTGTTTTGCTCCTGCCAAGACAGATTGCCTTTAGTAATACTATAAATGTATCCTGCAGACTAGACTGTCAGTCAAGTCAGTCTTACTGTTCTTCACTTAATATCTTTTTTAAGAATATTTGATTATTCTAAATAAACAAATATTTGTAAAATATTTTGTTTGCCATAAAGTTTTATTTTTTTTATTATTTTCTCTTATAACTGTTGTTGTTGTTGTTCTTGTTGTTGCAAAGCATTCTCTATGGTAATTTATTTTTGGCTTTTGTTTATTCTTACGGATTTTTTTTTTTGCATTTTAAATTTGTATGTGTTTATTTTAAATAAATATAAAGAAAACAAAAAAACAACTAAAACAAACAAATGAAAGTCAAAATCATGCAATGGATTTTCTTCTTCTTATTTTTACCAACAATTTACAGAAGATGCATAGAAATTAACTTAATGGTTTCTGGTACTTTGTGCTCGAAAAGGTGCTCGAGAATACACAACAACTTAGATGAACACAGGTCTGTGCTATTGTGCACTTGTACTAAAGTAACTCTAACAGATACTTTTTGCATAAATTCCATATGAATTTTATTAAAGTATTTCTTTTATATCTTTTATTACTTTTAACATTCTGTTCTGGGAATATTTAATGAATTAACTTGAGAGAAATGTTTACAAAAATATCTACTTTAATTGTTCTTGTTTTGAAATATAAGGGTTGTTGTTTTTGCTTTGTTTGGGGTTATTTGGTCTTTCCATAAGCTTGTGTAAATTTAAAAAAAAATTTACGGATATGAAAAAATATATTGAAATAATATATTTAGTTTTTGATTGATTTTAGTTTTAAATTTGAAAGCTGTTAAACAAGAGATATTAAACCTTAAAATAATGATGCAGAAAGACGAAAACTCCCACTGAAAACCCCTATACATATTAATATTAAAATCTCTTGATAAATATATCCAGGAGCGTTTGGCTTTTAACAACATTTCCAAATTGAGATTTTAATCTTCTTTAAGTAATGAAAAGTAATTTTCCAATTTCATTCAAGTTAATAAGCTTTATTTCATTTATAGGTTTTTGTTATATTTAACAATAAGCCAATGCAAACAAGAAGACAAGGAGAGCAAGCACCAATAACAACAAACACTAATAATGTAAAAACAACAAAAAAAGGTCGATATCCTTTTTCGAACACATACAATTGTTCCTTAAAACTGCCAAATAAACTCGTTTACACACAACTTTTCTTTTGTTTTACCAATAAAAACTCATACCAATACACTACTCATTCAGACACACATATGTATATGCATGTACATACACATCCATAAAGAGCAGAAAATATATAAAATTTTAATAGTGATTTTCTATGGACTACCGAACAACTGCAAGTGAATAAATAAACTTTAAGGACAGTTTGTATAAATTTTTTTTTTTGCATTTATTTTTTTGTAGTTGTTGTTATCTCATGAAATAATCAATAAAATATTATGAGCAAGGAAGAGTTAAGATCCATTTATTTTTTTTATCTTTCATTTTATTAGTACTTTGTTTTTTATTTTCTTCGTGTTTTTTCTCCTCTCAATTTAAGAGCAAAATTTAATTGTATCTTGATATGAACGAAAGCCAGTACAACAAAAATTAATGAAAATTTATGCAAACACTCGTGCATGTGTAAATGAAATCGAACAAAAGAAAAGTTTAATTAAAAACGTAAAATTGCACTTGATAAAATATTTATTTATGAAATTCCAAAAGATTCCTTAACACTTAAAATTAGTAAAGTAACAAAACAGCTGAAAATATACACTAGTTTACTAACGATCGATATAAAATTACCTTTTACATAAAATATAATTTTACATATGAAAATTAGTATTATCAGACTCAAGTTCAGTTTTTTATTGAATTAATGAAAATTCAAATTACTAAGAGTTTTTTTTATGTTGAAAAACATTAGTATATCCAATCAGTTTAGCAGAACGTATCAGTATACCGATTTCAAGACCGCTACACTTCTCATCAGCGTTCACTTGTCCATTTTTACAATTTTAGTAAAGTGGATACCAATTGCGAAAGAATATCAACTATTTACCCAAGTTTTCAAATGAAATAGAATTCGAGATATATGTATGTATAATTTTATAAATAAAAACTTTGAATATATTTAACTTTTTAAAATTTCTAGAGATCTTGCAAATTTAAGGATTTTCTTAAAAATATGTTGAAAATTAGCTTTTTAAACTGAAAACTAGCGTTGAAAAAATCCGTGTCTTCTAAACTACTACTCCGATTACAAAAACAAGTGTGCCAATTTTAAAAAGGAGAAGTTAAGCTTTCACGAAATAAATTCATTTAACTTTTGGAACACGGAACGACTTACTGACTAGCAAATTCCGCCATTTTCTTCATAAGAAAACCTATAGGACTCATAACTTTTAAAAATATAGACTGAAAAATAATAAATTTAATGAATGAACAGATAAAGAAAATATTGTTTTTTATTTTGATTGTATTTTAGTTTTTTGCAAGCACTTGGTGAGATTCAGTGAGTTGATTTTCTAAAACACATACACACTTATCGCAAAAAATTTAATAAAATTTGTAAACTAGTGTTGTGAGAGAAAGAAGCCTTTTGGAGAGGTTATTTTCAGTTATTGATAAGAAGAGGTGTATTATAATGTGTGTTTCATACTTAACTTAACTTTGCAATTGTAACTAATACAAAGCAAATTTCTACGAATTTGCAAGTAAATACTTTAAAGTTTCAAGTAGCAGTTGAGTCATTAAATGAAATCATTGTTTGTTTTTTTTTATAGCTTTGATGGATGATGCGTGTTAAGGTGGGGCATAACAAAAACCAGCTATAATTCGTATGATTTACCATTGTGGCGCAATTTGTTCATCTATGGTCGTTTTCAATTAATTCTGTCGGTAGTGCATTTGTGACATCGAAATATTAAAGAGTTTTAATACAAATACATATCAAGAGATCCCATATTTTTTCTTTAGCTTAAGCTTGCAATATGCAATATTTTGATCCCTCTGAACTCCATCATTTACATACCTTTAAACGAATATTTGTTTAATATTCATTAATATAATTTCTTTATTATTATTATTTCTACTAATTCTCTCTGCTTTCTCTCTCTCTCTATAAATTTGTTCAACAAGTTCCTTAGACATTAAATTATTCTACCAATATGGTTAAATATACAAAGGAGTGATTCAATTTATTATCCTGCTTAAACCTTCTATTTTATGTCTCTATTACTCAGTTGATATCACAATAAGAAAGAAATGTTGATATTTTAATTAAATTAATTTCACCTGCTCTAGGCAGTCACATCACACCTTTACACCTGTGGTTTAAATAGCACTTGACGTACTTTCATTAAGAAGACCAAAAGTCCCAGCTGGTTCGTTTTTTTCTATGGCCATTAAAGCATTGAAAGATTTTATACATTTGTGATTTTATAATCGTTGTCATACCAACTCGAAGGATTACGCTCAGCCAACAGATAGCATAAATAAATAATATATCCTTGCAATAGAATGAATGGAATTCCATTTGGATGGAGGAAACACAAACTGAGATAGATCGAAAGATATACGAGGACTGCGGATAGAGAGAGCGAGAGAGAAAGAAGTGAAAATAACTTAATTTAACACAATATATTAAATGTCCATTACAGCAGTAATACAACACACTACTTTGACAAGCATGTTTGTACATGTTTTCATACATATTTTTTATTTCTATGAATCTGTTAGTATGAAGGTTGCTATAAGTAGATCTATGAATTGAAACCAAAGTTGTTTTGCTAAACACCAGTACACTTGTTAGTTTTAAAATAAATATAAATGAAGTATGCAGTGACATTTCATTAGAGATTTAATAGACAGCAAACTGATTGCAACATACAAACACACACTCATATGCATATATACAACGTCTCATACAAACAATTACATGCAAGTTATACAAATACTGTTTGAAGCAGTTCTTATCAGATTTAGCAAAGCCGTGACTCAATTTTACACAGTAAACGAATCTTCCAAATTATCAGATAAAATATCTTAAATAATAAATGAAAAGTAATAGATATTATCAGGCTCAAGTTCAGTTTTATTGAATTAATGAAAATTCAAAATTACTAAGAGTTTTTTTATGTTGGAAAATATTATTATTTATATCCAATCAGTTTTTAGCAGAACGTATCAGTACTGATTTCAAGGCCGCTACACCTCTCATCAGCGTTCAATTGTCCAGAATATGAGAATTCATTTTTAATTCATTTTTTATTCTACCTTGAAACAGTGCTGGTTAGTATATTCTATTTCTCTTGAAAACTGGTTAAATAGTTGATATTCTTCTCAATTAGTATCCACTTTACGAAAATTGTAAAGATGGACAATTGAACGCTGATGAGAGGTGTAGCGGCCTTGAAATCAGTACTGATACGTTCTGCTAAAAACTGATTGGATATAAATAATAATATTTTCAAACATAAAAAAACTCTTAGTAATTTTGAATTTTCATTAATTCAATAAAACTGAACTTGAGCCTGATAATATTACTTTTCATATATACATCAATATAAGTTCAAATAATAATTACGTTTATTCGTAATAATAATAATATAAAAATTTTAAAATTTTGTAAAAAAAATCACAAATGCAATTGCGATATGAGACTTATTTATCTTCTCGAATATTGTAAATCCTTGGCTATAATTTCTAAGCCATATCTCATGTAGACTGTACAACAAGTCAACAATAACTTAAAATTGCAAATAATAATACGGAGAGAAGCAAAAAAACTAGTGAAACCTGCTGGCTATATATAATGTGTGTGTTGGGTGGCAGTGTGAAATTTATTTTGTATGCTGCAGACAACATGAGGATGATTTCTCTTCCTGTTTTATATTTAAGATTTTGTTGTATTATAAACTAGTAATGGCCAAAAATCTATTATACATTACAAATATGATTTTGTCATGTACATCTGTATATCCGTTGAACGGAAGTTCGTATTATAAGTGTGCATGCGTATGTCCATATATTAGTTGCAATACATGTGGCATATCTATTACAATACAACAATAAATTTATGAGAATATGTGTATACTTTATCATCAGAGAAATTAATAGTGTATGTATTACTTTAAGGATTACCAGACACTTTACCACCATTTAAGGGGCATCCGTAAAAAGCATTAGTGTTTGGGGTGTAAATATTTGCAAACCAATAAGATTAGAAATCTTTACTAAAAATAGAAAAACAAACTAATTTGAAGTGCTATTTTATTATACGGACAAGGGGAGTAATAAGATGTTACAGCTGGCGTTTCTGGACAGACACTTGTCTTCTCGAATGTTTTTTTTTACTGATTTTTGTCAAATATTATTTATTGTTGGTAATAAATGTTATAGACATTGTTTCCTTGGGGTATCATTATTTACAAATATAAAAGTGATGATGAATAATAGTTTATTTTTATTTACTTTTATTTTGTTTGCTTTACTTTCTTTCTTTCTTTTAAAAATGTTAAAAAGGAACAATCAAAAGATGTGTTTTATACCTTTGGGACTCAACGGACATATCTAGTAATAATGCTATGTTTCGTTGACGTCTTTTTATCTCTCAAATGCGTCACTACGTGATGTATTACGATGTGAAGGTGAAAAAAAATATATAGAGATAATTTTCACACACACACAGTCATACATTTACTGAAGCATTAAATTAATATGAAAACAATCAATGAAGTGTTAACAAAGTATTACAACAACAGCCATGGCTATCAATCATAATAACAGTAATAACAATAACAGAGAGCATAACATGCATAACAAAATACCGACAAAAAAGTTAAGCGTATTAAAAGTTTTCACGTCCCTTTCACATCTCAATCTTCTAATTTTTGTACTCAAACAAACAACTTGATTAATAATAATATTTGACACGAAATAAAGTCGTCTTGTGTTTTGTAACACAGCTCCAGAAGCTGTTGTAAATCGTTTGTAATTGATTGTGATCTTTAAGAAATTTTGCAAATTTATGGAAATTTTCAAGTTTTATTTAAAACAACACTGGGCTGAAAAAAATAATAAAGCTTACTGGAATATAAAAAGTACGTGATAGAAAAATGATTGAAAATGGGATCAAATTTTTTTTTTTATTCTACATAGTTTTATATAAAAGCGATATTATTTTTGCCAAACAGTGTAATTTAAATTAATATAAAAAGAAAAATGGCAGTGCAGCAAAAATAATTTTGTCATAAAAATTATAATACTAAAAAATGTTTTACAATTTCTATGGAAAAGAAACTTTGTTGTTTTTTTACATTTCATATAAAAATCGAATAACTTTTTCAGTCGCAAAAGTTTAACTGCCAGCATAAATTGCATAATAATTAATGGAGATTGGCAGTTAATTTTTTTTCGCTTTTTTAGATATAAAATTATTTTCAATGAAAACTTAAGCTACGTTCACATTTATCAAATATTTGTCGAAAAAAACGTAACCAACAAAAAACCTTATAATTTATTTCTTTTAATTTCAATATTTTTTTAATTATGGGTTCGCATTTTTTAAAAACTATACAAAATTAATTTTTTTGAAGAATAATTAATTTTATTTTGCAATATAAAAACAAAGTAAAATGACACTATATATAAGCAAAACTAGTGGTTACGTTTTTTTGGACAAATATTTAATAAATGTGAACGTAGCTTTAACCGCATTTTCATGTTAATTTTGAAAATTAAGTATAAAATTTGGAAAAATTTTTGGTAAAATACATAGAGAGAGAGAAAGCTTTGCAATGACATCCTTAAAAAAATCATTTTATAAATAAAATATGACTATTATCTATTAGATTTATGATTTTTTTTTTAAATTTTGTTCTAAATTAAAATCACTTGATTTAAAATTTGATTTAATTTATTGTATTTGCTTGCACAGCTAGAACAAACTTAAGCTTATTTAATTTGAATTGCAAAAAGCGGTCAAGAAGCTTAAACCATCAAACAGACCTTTGACAAAAACCTCATGTGCGACGGCATGCAAAATCATTTTTTAATTAAATATTTTCTTCAATCATTGTTAGAGTTGCAAATAGTTAAACGATTAACAAATAACCCGAAATATATTTTTTTTTTATTTTTAATTAAAGATTCATTAAACTTTTTCATTTTAAATCAATACCCTCCTGTTGCTGATTTTATTTCACTTCTACAAAAAAAAAAAAATTTCATATATGCACCATTGTGCTGCTGATGCCTGATACAACAATATGTTCTTTTTATATGCCAGCAGCAGCAAATATAACAAATTCTATTTTCTTTAGGAGAAGCAAAAAATACAACAACATCCATTGAGGGTAAACAATCAATATTTTTAAAACCTCAAAACTGTGAGTGACTTTTGTGGCAAAACTTTTTCATTCATGCCTTTTTCCTGCTGCTGCTGCTGTTGCTGTTGCTGCTCGTTGTAAATGTATGAACAGGTACATTGTTCAAGTTTTTTACTTTCGTTTGGAAAAAAAAGAAAAAGCTATCCAAACAAATATAAGAGCGCGGAACGAACGAAAATAGTTTTTAAACATAGTTTTTATTATATTTTCATATCTATCGTTTTTGGTCACTGCTCCCCATCCTTTTATGCTCATAAAATATGGCAGGCAAACAGTAAAATATACACATTTCAATAAAAACATGCCAAAAGGTACACCAAGCAATACACACATACATACATATGCCAAAAAAAATAAAACAACATTAGTAACAATGGAATGTTATTATAAGAGTGTGTATGTGAGTGTTTTAAACTCGACACTGAAGCTCCTCGCATTAATACATACATATTGTATGTACATCGTATCGTAATTTATAACTTTTTGTATGAAGTTAATTTTTGCTTTTAAGTCCTTGCAGTTCCCGGGATTTGCAAAAGCTTAAGACCGGGTTTTCATGAACTATTGAAACTAATGAAACATTTTTTTTTACTTTCATTATTGTTGTTAATCAATTTCCCAGTGTATTGTGGACAATAAATTTTGTAATTGCGAATAACAATGCAACTATTCAAACAGTGATAGGGTCTGCATTTTTCCCTTTTTTGTAGTCTTCTAATGTTTTCTCCACAATGAACGCCATCTTTGAAACATTAGACTAGTAAAAAAAACACAACAACAGTGACTGCAGCGCATTAAAATAACTTTAGAAAACAAATGCATGCATAAGCTTTTAAGCTCTATAGTATATGCACACACAAATAAAAATACTCAAACACATAAATACATACATAAATTCATACTTGAGTAAATGTGTATTGTAAGTTTTTGCGTTGTTTTTATGGTGTTAGAATATATAAAATTTTGACACAATTTTCGTATGAGTTTGTTTGCAAAATTAAATGAATGAAAAGACAGATGAAGAAAAGTTCGTTAAAAAAGAAAACTAACAAAAAACTTGTATACACTTTAAAACAATTCATATTTATTAAAGTATAAAATATACAGCAGCAAATGTAACTAAATAGTTATACGAGTATTGACGCTGATTAAAGTGCATACAAAGAATTCTATCCATAAATAGTGAAACGAAAACAATATAAATGATTGTCTATTATGGTGCCTTTTAGTTTTGAATATTTCAAAATTTAGTTTTCTGAAATAAACATACGTAACTACATATATTTTAATATGTGAGAAAATTTCACCCAAAAAATACTTCAATAAATTATCTCGCTTAATTATGAAAAAGTTTAATGCAGGATCCAAAACACACTCTGCAGTCTTTTAAATCATTTAACCTTTCGATACTTGTTATTATGGGCTCCAGATAAAATTTTCACTTTTATATTATTCAAAAATAAGATTTTGCGGATTACGTGGTAAAACTGTGAAAATAAGTATCATTTAGATAAAATGATACTCGTATTACAAGTCAACAAAATGTGTTTTTATGACATTAATAATATTCTTATTTCACATTTTATTCGGCCATAAAAGTAACATTTTATGTTGTTCCGCCTTAAAAGCCCAACAACATGATTTTGCTTGTCAAGAAATTTGATAAATTTTTTTGGCAAACTATTAATAGACCTAGTGGAGCCCCAACAACACCAAATGTTATCTAAAACAAACTTTATTATTTTCATATTTACAACAAAAAGTAAAATTTCATGTCTAATTCTTTTATGCTTTTTAATA
This sequence comes from Lypha dubia, assembly GCA_947311025.1. Taxonomy (NCBI): domain Eukaryota; kingdom Metazoa; phylum Arthropoda; class Insecta; order Diptera; family Tachinidae; genus Lypha; species Lypha dubia. The sequence continues at coordinate 999,299 of OX371262.1, read as the reverse complement.
TTGAATCATTTTCCCTCTACTTGAGATTTTATTATTAAAGTTGTGTGTTACAAGTTTTCTTATTATCCACCAATTTCAGGTGAATGATAATAAATTTATTATCTTTAAAATGATTATTCTCTGTATGTACATAAGTATATGTATATATTGGCAAGTTGCTATAAAGTCAGTCGTCATTTTATTGATTAATTTTGTTTAAATTAAACTTAAAAGGTTTGCAAAATGCAAAACTTAAAAGGTTTGCAAAATGCAAAACTTGTAAGTTTAATTTGAATTTCTATTCACATGAGAATTATTAATTTTTGCAGGTCATGAAACTTTATACGGTCACTTTTAGAACTGCTGGGTTAAGAGATGTTTATCAGTGAGTGTAATATTTGTATCATCTGGTACATTTTATGTATACGTTTCATATACATTTCCGCTTCCGGTTGAAAATGATTTTTCTTGTTTATTTAATTTCTTTTAGACAAGTAATCGTTTTTGTTTATATGAAGTTTGTGTTGTAAAATAATTTTATTTATATTATAACAACATATTAAATGCTCGAAATGCTTGAACGCTGTGGAAGTATTCAATCTCGTGAATTAACTGGGCAACATTTATTTGAGAAAATTTTATAAGCTTGTCTTGCTTGCTTCAAAGTATACATAACAATATAATTTAATATTGCTACAATTTCTTTTTGGAAAAAGGTGTTTTGATGTCTGCGAATGATCGCAAAAAAGGAAAATTTTAAATATTTTTTTTTAAAATATAAATTTTTTGTATGGAGAGTTTAAAATAAAAATTAAAAAAAAATTAACAATAATTTTAAAGAGATTTTCTTACCTTCTTAGTTGCTATTTAAGATATTTTGTTTTCCAATTGTTGCAAAGTCCTTTGTAGATCTGAAAAGAATTATTATGAAACCATTAGCAAAATAAATTAACTTTAATATATATATTTTTTTGTTTTGTGTAAATAAAAAACTGAGTAATTATATTTTTAAATTTATAAACATGATTTGTCTACAAGATTTCATTTATGTGAAAAATCCTAAAATTTTATGTTGTAACTTATTTTAGCCACAAAATGTTCAAGTCTTTATTTGAAAATGTTCCCATTATTTCATTCAATCATTCTTTAAGTTTTTTAAGACGTCATACTTCCACCTGCTGTTCTATCATCATACAAATTTAGTAATTTCGATTGAGTTCGTATCCTTTTAAAATTGAATTTGTGGGGATAAAGAAAGTGTCAAATGTGTATAAAGTTATCATCAGTTGGTTTGTTGTCAATGGCAAACTATTGTTAAGAACTTTGATAATTAGATTGAAAAGCCACGTTGATAAGAATGACACAAATTAAATATTTTTCTATCAGATTAAGTGAATGTCACAAAGTGATAATACTTTGTCATAAAGGCAAAAGTACAAAAGAATTTTAGGGGTTGTGTTGCCATAACTTTTTGTATTAGTTTAAGTCGCATAACGAAGTGAACAGATAAAGAAAATAATTATTTACGTTATTTTTTCTTCTATTTTGTTCTTATCAAAGTAATGGCGATAAGGACTGTTATGAAAGGACTTGCTATAAATATTTTTAATTATAAACCAAAATTATGGTTTAATGACTACAGTTTAGTCTTCACGTTGCTTAATTACTTGATTGCTTAGCAATTATTGCTTTAGAAATCTGTGAAAAGGATTGCTGCGTATAGAAATTTGTGGTCTAAAGGTTGCAATCTTTTTTGTGCGCTCAATCAAAATTGAAAATAACCAACAAAAATACTGTTACGTTGAGACCGCACGTTAGGAATAAATATTTTTTTAACAATTGTTATGGAAGAATGCAGTAAGACTTTTAAGGAACATCGTGAATAGTGAAACTGTCAACTTAAGCTCACTTCTTTAAAAATATTGACTTCCAGAAGAGAACAGCATCGTTGAAGGAAGTATGGGTAACAAAACTGCAAGGATTCACTAGAGACGTTTTTCCACCGTTTCAACTGACAAATTATACCGCAAACAATTCCCATTTATGTATGTACATATTTTAAACGTTTTACTAGACTTGAAGGCTTTAAATTTTGGGGTGGCGGCTAGACCGAATGATCGAAAAGAATTTATTTATAATAAAATTGACTATTTATTTAATGAATAACTTTTAATTTGCGAGCGTTGCAAAGAAAAATTTGATAACAAATATATTCAAATTTTTTTTTCAATCAAAGCCAAAAATAAATTTTAGACGCTTTATTGACAATTTATCCAAAAAGTCACCGAATTTCTTATTAAGTAATGCTGGGAACACAAGTGGGACGAAGGACGAATTTTTTAATTTTATACTGGATAATAATTTAAATTTATTTAGTTGGTAATAATTCACATTTTTCTTATTAATGCGTTTTCATTTAATATTAGCTTTTAAATTTCTAAAAAGGATATTCTTTTTCTGCTTTTTTAACTTACCTAAATTAGGAATTATTTTTGTATTCGAAATAGAAAAAGCCATACAACATGAAAATATTTACACACATTGGCTGTCTGTCAGTTACAATGAAAGTATATTTGTTTGTGTGTGTGTTCCACAAAAATGCATTGTCATCTTTAAAAAAGCTGAGCAAAAATTTTTTTTTATTATAAATGAGCAATATCATTAAGGGAAGCTCTCTTAAGGGCCAGGACACATATTAAGTTACATCGTCAGGAAAACTTTACGCTTTTCTTGTTTTTACACTTCTTTCGAAAAAATATGTACTTCATATTCCAAAATTTTACAAAGCAATTTATAAGTTTTTGACCAGCAATTTTTTTTCAAAGTGTACAAACATTTTGGAAATGCAGCACATGAGTTTATGAAATTATTGTAACCGTTGTCGTCAGTCAATGCTGAAATATTAATAGGCAATACACTCTATGCAATATGTATCTCTGAGTAGAGGACATGTGATGATGTGTCATCCATATGTATACGAGTACAACAATAATGTTGTTGATGCCTACATGTCTCTGACAATTGAGACAAAACACACAAAAATATGCGATGTGGTGCTGTCGTGGTGTATCTACGGAATTGGAGTTTTAATATTTTCTTTACTTTTTTGCTGTTGTAAATATCATCATATTGATTTCAACATTGACAACTAGCAATGACAATTGATGTAAGCACAGATGCAGTTGCACACAGCCACATAGAGATTATTTTTTTCTATTCACCTGTTTTGCGGAACATTTAAACTGTTCTCTTGTGTAGTATATGAGTGATGAAACAAATTCACTACAAGTATTGCCCCTGCAACAGGGGGAAAATGTCTTAAATATCGGAGAAAATAAGTCTTAAATGAATGGTTGAGTTACAGCATTGTAATGTATAGTAAGTATACTTCAACACAACCAGGGAAATGTTCCTAAAAATGGATTTTAAAATTGTCACATACGTACACGACAGTTTTAAAGTAACAACTGTTGCGACGTAACAATTTTAGAAAATTGTTTTAGCTTTCAATTAAAATACTCTATCATCGCTTATTACGTATAGAATTGTAAAAATAAAACAATTTCTTTTTTCTCATACACTTTTTAAATAAATAATGTGCATTGATTTTATCGTGCGCATCAGTTTTTCCTTTTCGAATATTTTACGATTGCTGTTTTTTTGCTGGAAAGCAAATAATTTCAGCGGAAATGTGGAAATTTTATGAATAAAACAACAAGAATAAACTAAATTAAATTATTATTAGTTTTTGTGTCATATTAATATCACTCATCAAATTGTTGTTGTTGTTTTTTTTTTTTAATTAAATAAAAGTTTTTAATTTTATTTTAATCTCGCATAAATTGATTTTCATTTTAGGCTTCTTTACGGCAGATATGCGAGCGGACTAAATGACAGGTTCCTGGGGAAATTCAATTTGGAAAATAAATTAAAAGTAAATAAAGAAGCCTATAAGCGGAGGGGTTAAAAATATTTCTAAGCGCTAATATTTTGGTACGCCCTCCCCCCCGTTTCGTATATATAAATGTACAAAGACAGTAGCTGCCGTAGCAGCCCTCAGCCAGCACCAATAACGACGACGAACGTCGCTGAAATTGCAACGGAGACAGGAGTAGCTAACGCAGTTGCTTCATTACCCCTAGACAATCCTACAACCCATGCTCGCGGTGCCACCTTAGAAGACGACGAAGAGGACGGTTTCAGTTGTCCCTCTGAATCGAGCAGTGACACCGATTACGAAGTACGTTCACGCCCCTCTACCACTAGCACAACATCTACATCTTCCTCTTCGGCAGCAGCGGTGCCGGCAGTGGGTGCGCCGTGTGTAAGACGTCAAAAACGTACCACTGCCTACTCTGCACAACGTTGTCACATTAATTCCGATGTGCGTCTCTTACGCAAGATCGGTTTCATTGCATCGCGTGTACGTTTTCTTGCCAAAATTTATGGTGACTTTAAGCTGGTAAATCCTTATAGTCCGGCCAAGCAAAAACGTCTATTACAGGAAATTTTACTCAAACACTCCACGGGAGATCACGAACGTGAGTTGGCCAAAACTGAAATTCTTAGATTGCGCTCGGGCGGCAACGCCTCAGTACGTAGTCTTACCCCAGCTAGTTCTGTAGCCAGTAGTTACTGCTGCTTGCCCCAAACAGAAAGTTCATTTGAAGACGAATCGGTTACGGGAACAGTGCGTCGTAAATCGTCTACTTCGGTGACAACGTCGGCATCTAGTTTTCTACTCGAAGACTTGTTAATACAATTGTATGAAGATCGACGCAACAAGGTTACTGTAATACGTCGCAGACGTAGTAGGCGCAGCAGTGCTGGAGCAGCGAGTGGTACCAGCAAGTTGCCACGGAATCATTTAATCATAATGAGCAGTAAGACAACCAGTAGTAGTGTTGAACGTCTATTACAACTAGATAACGAAGACGAAGGAGGTGGCGGTGTGGGTGTTGGTGTCGGTATCGGCATCAGTGGTATTCTTGGTGTTGGTGTTACAGGCAGCGAAAGCTCCGACAGACTTACCAAAGGTAATCACATATACAATGCAAATATTACAACTTCTAGTCAGCCGCAACAGCAGCGTAGTAGCACTGGGTTCCTACAGCCCATACCGGGCGATGAGAACTTGAAACGTCGTCGTGCCAGCGATTGCACACCCTCCCATCCTGGCCAACCCCTAAGTAATCAACTGCAAATCACATTAAAAAACAATAATTGTACAAAGTTTCCCTTGCATCGCGGCAGTTGTGGTGCCGCCGGTGAGCATTTATTAGCAGCCAATTCTATAGCCAATCGCCAAACTTTAATTCTTAGCAAATCATGTGGAAATGTAGACACCGGAGTGGGCAACAGCAATGTAGCTCTTTATGGCAGCACCGATTTGCGTAATTTAAGTGGAGTGGGCAGTAATGCTGCGGGTGTGGTTGGTGGAGGTAATGGTTCTGTTTCAACGACCACAAATAGCGCTGCTGTTGGTATTGGAACGGCGCAGGCCAATGGCAACAACGAGTACAGTATTGTTCAATTAAATAACACCATTATACAGTGTCATTTCAACGATGAAGACTTTAGAGCCTTGGTCAAGGATCTCAAGCGTAAAGTCGAATATACCGAACGCATGAATTGGTTATGTAAGTAAAATATTTTTTTTATATATATTTCTATTTCTATTTCTATTTGTATTTGTAACTTTTTGACTACATTCAGTGTATTTAAGTGTTCGTTTTATTTGTTTTATATTCTGGTCAAATGTATAAATTAGATTTGTTTAATTGTTTTATCCTTCCCCAATTTTTAACTTTGAAATATTGATGTAGAAATGCTTGATTGATTAGTGTTATTAAAATTCCCGATATTTTGGATATTATTTTTTAAAAAAAATTTACTTTAAAATGATTAACGATGAATGTTACCGCCTTTTATAGGCCAACTTTGAAAATTTTTAGTATTGATATATAAATGGGTATTCTCATCCATAAAATCACTTTTTAAATTCTCAATTACTTCGATTTTTTACTTAAAAATACAAAATTGTATTAAATTAAACAAAGGAAAAAAATTTACTCTGGTTATTAAAGTTTTTCGTACTTTTCCTCGCTTGTAGCTTTTCTTTAAACAAATTTCCTAAAATTTTTACTAAAAGTCTCGTTTTTTATCGCAAAAGTTTAATTATTGAACATTAGGCTTGATCACGTCTGAATGTGACAAAGAAAAGGCCAATGAAAGTAAAAATTAATTTCGATGCTCCACCCTAATGAACATCATGAATATTTTGTGGTTTATGGATTTTATAACTTTTATGAACAAACAATTTAATGGGTTATCTTTATTCTTATTGCATAATTTTCGATACACAGTTAGTTCTGTGTGAGTGCATTCGTGTATGCTAGTTTTCATCTAAATGTGAGTGTACTTGTTAGCTTAGCTATTCATGGATTTGTATATTTAGCTTGTTATAGCGATGGATTGATTATAGAAATGTGTATTTTTTATTGTTTTTTTTAGAATTTATAAGCTTTACAACCATAAAATACATACAATAACGTAGCGTAGAATTTGTTTATTTTTGTACAGTAAAAAATTATAAAAATTGAAACATAGACATACGCGTATGTACATTTGGTTTATGATGAGTATTACTTTTCTATAATAATTTCAATAAAATTTTAACATTTCAAAAAGTGTTGCGCTTGATAACGATGGAATTGAATGAAATTTCGTACTAGAAAAGTTTTTTTAATTTCGTAGAATGAAGAAGTGAAATTCATATCTATTGAATTCAAAAGATTTTTTTTTCATTTATACGCATATTTCCATATAAATATGTATCTAATCATATATTAATAAGTATGTATTTACACATACACACAATTATATACACTTTTTCTACGCTTTTAAGCAAATTGTTAGAATCAAAATTAATGAGTTAAAATCTCTGCTTTATAATTCTATAGATAATTTTTTTACATGTCTCTGATTATTTATTTATATATTTTCACAGTTAAATTTCAAAAAGTCATAATTTATAAGAGTTAAAATGACATCCTTCCCTTTTGGAAAGCATCATTTTACAATTTACAATAGAAAAATTAATTGTACACAACGTATCATAATTTTAATACTGTCGCATTAGTAATAAAATTTTTAAATGACTATTTAAATCTTATATATGCAAATTAGTTCTCAACACTTAATTTTATAATTTTATTTTGTTTTTTATAAAATGCGTTTAACTTTAACTATAATACCAACTGTATAAAAACTTTTCTATGTACCACGAATGTGCAAATATTTATTTTGAAATAAAATACAGACAACAATTGTTTACACTCATTGTCAGTGCCTTTTCAAACTTGTAACTAAATGTTGAAAACATTTTGTTGTAGTAGAAAGCACAAGGATTTCATTTTATTATAATGTCATTTACAATCCTCGTACAATATTAAAATATTTAATTTAAAGTTGTAACTGATGATTGTTGGTACAATATTATTACCACAATCGTATGCTTAACATGGTTAGTGCTTAGACATTTAATTAAAAAAAATATATATGTATATATTTGTATGTTGAAAAACCGCACTTTGCTTTATTATATTCAATTTTTGTCAAGTGTATAAATAAACACATAAATTTTCACATACATTCTCGTATATGGAAGTGAACAAGTGAAAGCAGTGCGCTGTTCTTGCACTAATACGACTTTCTTTAACTGTGTGACTTGTAACTTTTCATGATTTTCGATAGAGGAAAAAACTTTGTACACATTTTAAACGTTCATTTGTTATTCTATTCGATAAACTTTATGTCAGAACTTTCTTAAATAAAAGAAATTACATTAAATTTTTAACAGTTTAACACCTAGAAATTGCTTCTAAAAATTTATAAAATTAAATTTTCAAAAAATAGTTGCAAACCATACCAAATTTAAGTTTGAAAAAACTAATCATCATATTTGACGCTATTTTTAACATATTGAAAAATAAAAGCTGTCAAAAATTATTTACCTGCACAAAATTTTTGTGTTCAGCACTACAAAAGAAAAATGTATTTTACGAGTCCCTACAGACTTTTTGAATCCAGCTACCACTTCTTCTCAGTTCATCTTTTAAAAATATCCTATTTTCTATTCCTGATATATACCACAGTATAAAAACTTATTAGAAGTGGAGATTTAATAAACTGTTGGTCATGAAAATTGCCATTAAAAAAAATATTTTATTTTATTTACACCACATGTGTTTTTTTTTTACACAAATTGTGGTAATAACTGTAATTTAAAGTTAGCAAAGAAATTTTACTGCATTAATGGACCTATACGATTTTTTAAACTTTTTTTAATATAACAAAGAAACAAATTGCCATCTTTCAGTACCATTGATGTTAAAAGTGATGTGGCAAAAAAAAAAAGTTACAAAAACTATTAAAAACAGTTTTCATCACTTATTTTATTAATAAACAACTTAACAAGAATGTTAATCAACCCATTATGTTTAGTTTGAATGAACATTAGAACCCCCCTGTCTCTCTCTCGCTCTATCACTCTGTATTTCTGTGCATCATTGAAATTGTAAGAAATAAATTCATGTCTTGTGTAGTTTTTTTAAGAGTTTATCATTAAAATAACACAAGTTGGGGTAAAAAAGTTGAACTGCCATAGTGAAGACTTTATTAAGCCAGTATATTCTTGATAGTATTCTTATAGACTTTTATTATTGTATTACTCTCTGTTACAATAAAATACATTACAATAGGAAAACATACATGTTATTCTGCCATTTATATATTCTTTAAATGTAAGTATGTACATATGTAGTATATTTGAAGGCAATTGTAATACGCAAAAGATGAAAAAAAAAATAAATATCTTTTTTACTGTATGCCACATCACACCAAACAACGTTTTAACAATGATGGCTTTGAATTTGTAATGAAGCTGTTACTTACTGTCATTTAAATCGTATAGAGGAGGAGTAGATTTAATAATTTCGTATTGATTAAGAAAAATATTCCCTTTGCATGTTTATGAGTTGAGAGTGCCTAAAAGTATGCACTGTGTAGAAATAGTTGTAGCCAAAAGTGTTTAGAAACATGTGATTGCATGTAAAATGTATGTATTTAAAAAAATGTTTTTTTATCTTTTTTATTTATTTAATTTAATATGAATGTTTTGGAATCATCTGCTATTGACAATATTATTACATGCCATTCATTCCGTTCGATGTTGTCTTAATAAAGGTGAAGGTTTTTCTTTTCTTTTTTTATAGCATCCATATAAAACTTTTGCATTCCCGATTTTTTTTATTGTCTTCTTTTGCTTCACAATAAAATTGTGCTAAAATTAAATATGTAAATGTTTCGATGTGTATGTGTGCGGTTGTGTATGAGAGTTAATATTTAAAAACAAATTAAGCATCATTTATTGACACGTAGACAACATGTAGTAAATTAAATTTGGCCTTTGTTCTTTTATTGTCAAAGAAAATTTAACTGATACTTATGTGACTTACATATGAGTCATTCCATGTCAGACCGAACACCTTTTTTACTCCACCTCTTCCGATTTTCTTTAAATTTGCCAGACGTATTAAACATAAAAAAATATTTTACACGTGTTTCGGGAAAAAAATTAAAAATTTTTTTTTAAAAAGTTATTTGCATTTGAAAATCGTTAAAATCGTGAAAAATCTTCCGACATGACAACATTTAAACTAATGTTCTTATAAAACTAGTGAATGGATTTTGAAGTTCAATACCTTATTTTAAAGGTATTTGAACCTTCTTTTAAAAAAAAATATTATTTTTTATAAATTAATTTTTTTTTATTATTAAAATTTGGTTTTTTTACTTAATTTCTGTTTTCCACAATCTTCGAACAAGTCGAAAAATCTGAAAAAAATATTTTCTTAAAGGTTAATATATTCTTAACATTCCCTCAAAATTTCAGAGTGGAGGTCGAATGGATTCTATTTTTTTACGATTTTTTTCCATTGCAGCACCACAAAAAAATTACATTTTGTATATAAAAATTTTATTTTCAAGCATGTCAACGAAAATTTCAACGCATGTATGTATGTATGTGTGTATGTATTCAAAAACACACAAAATTTCATACTTAAGTAAATATTTAATCAAAATTCATATTGTTCTAGAGATTTGTTTTAAATTCTAACGGCAAAATAGAAAAAGCAAAACAAATAAATCTCCAGAACAATATGAATTTTGATTAAATATTTACTTAAGTATGAAATTTTGTGTGTTTTTGAATACATACACACATCCATACATACATGCGTTGAAATTTTCGTTAACATGCTTGAAAATAAAATTTTTATATACAAAATGTAATTTTTTTGTGGTGCTGCAATGGAAAAAAATCGTAAAAAAATAGAATCCATTCGACCTCCACTCTGAAATTTTGAGGGAATGTTAAGAATATATCAACCTTTAAGAAAATATTTTTTTCAGATTTTTCGACTTGTTCGAAGATTGTGGAAAACAGAAATTAAGTAAAAAAACCAAATTTTAATAATAAAAAAAAATTAATTTATAAAAAATAATATTTTTTTTTAAAAGAAGGTTCAAATACCTTTAAAATAAGGTATTGAACTTCAAAATCCATTCACTAGTTTTATAAAAACATTAGTTTAAATGTTGTCATGTCGGAAGATTTTTCACGATTTTCAAATGCAAATAACTTTTTAAAAAAAAATTTTTAATTTTTTTCCCGAAACACGTGTAAAATATTTTTTAATGAAGACTTCGTTCTCAAATTTTGAAAGACATCGGAGACATCAAAGTCAATTTTTAGCAAAAATCGTACGGTTTGACATGGAATGACTCATATGTAAGTATGTATGTATGTATGTGTGTCTGTATATCTTTTAGAGATAGACATATTTGTTATCTAAATGTATTATATTTTGTTAGTTTGAACTTCGTTTATCTATTTATGTGTGTATGTATGAAGATATATTTATTTATTATTTTCCTAGAATCTCGAGTTAATTGTCTCATTTTTATAAGGTTTCATTGGACAACCACTTTATAGAATTTATTGTCTGTTATTTTTCTTTTTAGTCTTCTGCTGGATTTTAGAAATTATTTAGGCTATACCCCGTGTATTAATTTGAGTTAGGCAAAGTTTAAGAGGCAACTTTAATATTTTTGGTAGTTAAATGGAATATTTTATGTAATTTGGTTTAAAAATAAATTCCAATTTGCTGATATTAATTTTTGGTTCTAAGTTCTATTAAAATTAATAACCCAGGCCTCGGTGGAAGTAAGTTTAAGTTTCGTGATTTTATTTTTCTTTGGAACTTTTAAAATAAACTCCATGCAAAGTGTGTTAAAACGTTTTTATGCGTACAGAAATATCACAAACTTAAGGAGTATGCTCTAGTTTTTTTTTTTTTTTGTTTTAAAATTTCAAAATAAGTTGATCTAAAACAGTATCGGATTTTAAAAAATTTAATTGAAATTTTAAAATATTTCTTCCCATTGTAAATTTAATAGTAAAGCTGTGATATGCATTTGGTCATATGTTTTTTTTTTTTTTTGCTTTGCTTCAATATACTCTCTTATGTTGTTTTCTCTTCAATTGTTTTGTGATTGTATGCATGTTTGTTGGTGTTCAATTTATATGTATGTATACTTTTTCTCTTTCTGTATCCAAACTTCACTGATTTAATGAAAATTCTGATTTGTTTTTCTTTATTAAAAATTTCTTTGTTTCAGGTAAGTTAACGCACAAGGAAATTAATAGTAAGTTTTTCCATAAAACGTACGAACAAACAAACAAACTGAAAAATATCATACCTTGTTATAAATGCAAAAGAATTTTTCTTTAAAAATTTTATAAAATGTTCAAACTTCTTTTAAGTACGACTTTTTTTTTTGTCACATTTTCTTAAAGGAAATTAGCATTTTAATGTTTTTATTCAGAATAAAGTTTCTTGTTTTGTTTTTTTTTTTTTTAAACACAAGCATACGTCTTCTATTTCTGTGTTTTGTTTTGCGTAGTTTATAATGTTTATTCTCTTGCTTTCATTAGAAACATTTGGTTGGTCTTAAGTGAAAAAAGTAATTAAGAATTAATATTAAAAATTCGCTAAGAAGCGCTATGAAAGAGGGGTGGAGTTGAAAAGAGTACAAATAGATGCTAAAGCGAAACCGCCACTTCTTGTATTCTATTTCAATATAATTCATAGCTTAACGCCATTTTTTATTAGGAACTTAGAAATTGAGATAATGTTGGTGTACGTTTTAATTAAGATTAAAAACTTTTAATAACAACAAAAGGAAAGTGAAAATTGTCGTAAAAGCTCTTTTAGAATAACAAAAAACTTATACTAGATCCTGCTATTAATCAAAAGGGATCTGCCTAAGTCAACAGAATCGAATTTCGAAAAGAAATTTTGTAACAAAAATAATTAAAAACTTATTTGAGTTAAAAATTATAGGAGTCTAATTGCCTTAAACTTGTCCTATTTTAAACCGACTTCAAAAAAGCAGCAGGTTATCAAGTCGTGTGTATTTCTTTTTTACTTATTTTAATGTTTTTAAAACAAACAAATTTGTGCCCGCATAACTGTTTCTACAAGACGAACGAGTAAATTGAGTGTAAGTTTTGTATGGAAACCACTCAAAAAACTGAGTGCTTTTCATACAAAATTTACACTCAAATCACTCGTACGTCTTGAAGAAACAGCGCGTTATTAATTTGTGAACCGATTTACAAAATTATGGTTTTGTTTGAAAAGTTTTATGTCAGGTTAAACAGATAAAAGGTTTCCTTTTTTGATTTTTTTTTTGTGTTGAAAATCGGAGGAGAATTGTAATCTCTATTGAGCGATTTTCAATATCGCATATCGGATATCGCATTTTTTAATTTCTAGTTTTGTAATTTGCTACAGATATTTTGCTTCAGGTTTCTATTTTTACAAGGATCAGACTCCATAATTTTTTTTTCAAATCTTATTATATTTAAAAAGTTTTCAATTAAAGTTGCTATATTTCGCTCTACATTAAATGCCAATATAAGTAAAATTTTAGCGTAATAACAACAAATTTGAACTAAAAACAAATTTAATTTAAAATAACGACATTTTTACTTCTCTTATTAATTATGTTTTGCAAACATGCGAACATTGATTTAATTAAGGTTTCCTCATAAAAATTTACGATTAATTAAGTTAAATATTTGCATATACGCACATGCATACTAGTGTACATCTAACATTATATTGACATAAATACTGCACTTTTAGATTGATTTCAAATCTATAATTAACTTTAAAAATTCAGTAACTTTTATATTAATGACGTTTATATTAAGCAATTCCATATTTTTGCGTGCTACTGTTATTGTGCCATATTTTAGTAAATATTTTTACTCTAAAAGTCTGTTTCGTATTCGTAAGAAGATTTAAGTAAATTATTTAGTCAGCTTTTAAATGTACACTGACAAAAATCAATTGAACATATGAAAGAAAATCTCTCGTTAAATGTGAGATATAAAGTAAATGTGTTTGATACTTCCCTCAGCGAACCACTTCTAACAAGTTCTCAAGGTGGGCATAAAATTGTTTCACTAGATCTAAAAAATATTTAAATTAATAAATTGTATAAAAAAATTTAATTTTTAAAGAAACTTGGACTATTTTTCATTTAAATTTGGAACGTTACAAAATTATTTTTTTTTCTATAAAATTTAAATGGACTGTTTCTTCAATTACATATCTTGTTTCTTCAATTACACATCTATAACAAGGAAAATATTTTACGGACGATTTTTGTTACTTTTGTAACATAAAATTTATTTCATTTACAAAAGTTTTATTTATTCTACGCAAAAATTAACTACGAAAGATTTTTCTTTCTAGTGTATGTTTGTTTTGTTGTAGTGTATGTATGTATATCTAATATAAGCATTTATTTATGTACACATTTTTTCATAAATTGATAGAAATTTGAATTCATACATGTAATCATAACAATATTAACACGTCAATAGAGTCAGCCTGAAAGCCTCTCCAAGTGTGTGTGTGTGTGTGTGTGTGTGTGGGTGTATTGTTCTAATTTGGCATTTGCAAATGAATGTGCGAGAATGAATGAAAGTAAGTATGTATGTAGTATGTCATATTTTTTTGTTAGGAAATTTATGGAATAATATTATTGTATTTTCAACATCCTTAACAGCAACAACACCAACAATGAAACTTTAGCGCAGTTTATAAGATTGTATTTTACTATACAAAAGCTTGAATATTTCAAATTTCAGAGTACGTATGTTTGTTATTACGATCGCATACATACATACATACGGTACGTTCGTATGTATATCTGTATGCTTATGTTAACAAGCCATTTTCCACTTTTTTCTATGAAAACGTTTAAAGATGTCAAGTATTTTCTTTTCCTTTTTATAAAGAAATAAGTAAACAAAACCAAATCTTAAAAATATCTTTGTACTTGTTTGTTTGCTGTAATGTCTCTGTCTCTCGATTCTTCTGTCTGTCGATGTTTTTTTTTAGAGTTCGTTTTCACAAGTACGTGAGATAACAGGGTTTATATTAAAAGAATACTTAACTAAGTTTTGTTTTTATACATTCCTCATGTTTTTTTATTTTGTTTTCTATTTAACATCAATACAAATTCTCATTATTTATCCTTTCATTTTCCTTATTGTATGTAGTAATAAAATTTATCATATTTTATAGTCTACAAAGACTTGAAGTAGCAAAATGGGCGTAAAGTATGAATTGAATGCAATATTTTTTTTTCATAGCTTATTCTATTTAATTAAATGTTGATATTAAAACCCCCTTTTGAAGTTATTATTATAAATTAAACGTTTGAAATTAACTTGTCTGCTACTAAAAAAAATATATGTTTTTAATATGGACAGTGGGTGGGTGGTTTGCTTATTTTATAGAGTTTATATTTTTATCTTTAAAACTCTTTAGCAACGATACTAGAGAGAGTATGAAAGTAATTGTTGGCAAAATTTTATAGCGAAAACAGTCTAGTTTGCATATTTGCTTATGGAAAAAGATCACAACAATTTACATTTTCTTATCTAACAGCTTATACGACTGCATAGCCTCTTGCTGTAGCTGCATCAAAATTATTTCTAAATTCCTTTTAGTTTCGATATGCTGAATTCTTAAAGACCAAATTATGAACTACAGAAAATAAACTGTAGCCTACTTTATATACATACATATGTACACATGCTAACTAAAGAGGTGGAATTTCATAATAAAGGCTCATTACGCTGTAATTCATACATATGTACATTTGAGGCTATCTTTAAATGACGATATCAAAACAGTATTTTTTTTTCTAACGGTTAAGGGAAATTAACAAATTAATGTATGCAAACATTTATCATCTATATCAGCGGTCACCAACTATTTTAATTCGGGGTCCGTTTTTTAAAACATCACTATCGTCGCGGTCCGCAAGGTAATAAGTAAACTGAACTATTTAAATAATATGTTTAGATACTGTATCAATGGAGAAATAAAACGAATGGGTTTCGATGCATTATTTTATTAAATAATAAACAAATGCTTTGAATAAAAAGAAGTAAGTGCTAAGGGTTTTTACAATATTAATGAGAAAAATTACATTTTTTGTCTTGGACTATCCGTCGGAAGTCTGAAGTAAACCTTGTGCAGGCTATTCTCATTAAATCTTGGAGATGTTCATCGGCAAGTCCGTTCCGGAATTTATTTTTAATGAAGTTCGTCTTAGAAAATGCTGCTTCACAGACAAAGTGAGAAGTTTCAAGGCTAATTTTTTTAATTATGGGTATTTATTAGCACAAACAAATTTTATCCAAAACTCTTGACAAGAAACTTCCTGTTTTTGGTGTTTTAAAACTGGCTTTTTCGAACAGGCTGTGTTGGTAGTTTTAAATGATTAGATGAGCCTGTCCGACGAGTGTATGTGTGAGATTTTGTCGCACCTCGGTGATGACGACAATATTACTAATGAAATTGTTTATGTTATCGCTCCCAAATTATCTTTTTTTTTTTTTTTGGCATAGGTTTTCCTATTACTTGTTAGTTAACGGATCATACCCAAAAAGGCTGATGTCGAGACGAAAATATTTCTCATGAATTTGTTGTTACATAATGTAAAATATTTTGTATTAATAACACAAGGCCCGCATAAAATAGGTCTACGGAACGCATCCGGACCGCGGTGCGCCAGTTGGTGACCCCTGATCTATATGATTAAACAAATTCTATAAATTGAACCACATTATTATAAAAATAGTCGGAAACGTAAACAATACAAAGCCAATAACATAGCAAGAAATACATGCGTATCTACATACATACATATGTATGTATGTAACTTAATTAAATTGATATTAAAGAATTTATTAGTTAATTAAAATTAGTTTTGTAGTACACAAAGCATAAATTAACCCCCTTATATCTTTATAATACTTGATAGTTAATAGTTGTAAGTGCATATACAATTTTAATGTTGTAAGCAAATGTAAGGAGGAACAGACTGACGCAATGAAAAAAAAATGAACTCTAAAGCTTCATTATTAATTAGAATCATTAATTAATTTATGTATGCTCTCAGGAGTTTTTGTTTGCGCATCACCATCATCACCATCATCAACATAAATACTAATTATTATTGTCTTTACAATAATGCTCATCATGTTTTATGATTCTTTACTTCAATCCTCTCATCCACTCATCTCTCATTGTAAACGGTTCAGAAGAATGTAATGTGAGGATATAACTGTTATTAATGGATGTTGGGGTAAAAAACGCAAAAAAAAATAAATAAAAATATTTTTGTGGTGAAATAGAAGATTTGTCTGAATGTGTGGGTGTTTTCAAACAGTATTTTTACTTTATGCAAAAGTTTGCTCTTTTTTTTCAGTTTATATTTAAAATGAAAAAGAAAAATAATGAATTATCATACCAGAATTTGTGGCATGTTGGAGTTTTTTTTGGATAAAATTTTTAAAAGGATATTTATAAATTAAATAGAAGTCTGTAACTAAATATGATGGGTGTTTAAAAAAGCTTTATGAATTGTAACGATGAATTTGTAACTGAAAAACAAATAAAAGTTTTTTGTTTTTTTACATACATACATACAAATCCTTGCCAATAAATATTACTAGGATATTATCTTAAACACGGTCTGTTTAAAAGTGACGCGGATCCAGCTAAGTTATAAGAAGATGGTTATAATTTTTTCTTACCCTGTGTCCACGCCTGCTTTTAAATAAGTACGTAAATATTTAATGAAGCGCTTGTATTAAATGCATGTTTCGGCATCTTCGCAACAAATTTCTCCATTTTTCCGTCCCTCTCTGTCGATTTTTTAATTATATTAATTTCGAGAACATATCAATTATATTTAATAATTTTTTATGTTTATTTTCCAAAGCAAATTGCTTTTTAATCGGAAGTAATTATTATTATTATTAGTATTACTAAAGTACGTCACATTTGTAGCCCACAAGAATTGATAATGATTCAGTATTTCAAGTATCAAGGGTAATATTAAAGTTAATTATTTAAATAACAATTCTAGTGTATAAAATCTATAAGTATGTCGTCTTCGAAAGCCCATTTCAAAGATGTTGTTATACTCTATTGCATTATTTCTTCACTTGTTAGTTGAAATATTATCTCATGTGTAGTTTTATCTCATTAAAAATATTACGAGCTTTATATTACTAATAATCAATTTGGACTACGAGTAAATTGGTAATTAAGTGAATTAATATCGAAAAATTATTATATAAAATAAGCTAATTAGCCCTTTGTCACATAAATATGTATGTATACAATTGATTAAATTAATGAAGTAAATAAAAAGCACAATTAGATGACAAAATAACAAGAAAGAAAATAAAACTGAATTTAATTTTCAATAAAGAATTTCAATAAAAAAAAACGCTCACAGAAATCTTTGACATCGGCTTCTATTTAAAAAAGATGGAAGTAGTGAAAGACACACGGTGTTGTCACTTTTTCCGCCTTCATCATTTGAAATATTTATGACTTTTTATTTGGATAACAATTTTATTCATTCATATCAAAATGCTAACATTTATTTTTATATTCTTTTGAAATTTTCACCTGATTTGAAAAAAAGGATTATATACTTTTACTTTTTTAACCTCCAGACTACTTGTTGTGCTGTCCTTAACAACATGTCTGCTCAGGCTGTCTCATATTGAATACTCACACACAAACTTGTCTAGAAACTAAGCCGGTCAAGAGACATGAAATTCAACAACACCATATCCAAAAGCTCTTTAAAGACTTAAGATATTAACATCTAAGTATTAAGTACAATTTAGTACTGTGGTCACTCAACCTTCGGTATAATTAATTATATTTTAATCCTAGACTTTAGAGATTACCACTCAAATGCATTTGTGGACGAATTCATTAAAAAATTTATTTATTTGCTAATTTAAGTGGGGTTTTAGCTTTTCATTCATAATTATGATAAAAAACTATCAAAGAACTATTAAATTATTTTATATAAATTTTGAAAAATGATTTTTTTTCATTTTTATGGTCGTATTTATGTGGTAGGTATGTAAATAATTTATTTTTTAATTAAATTTTGTTTAAACAGCCCTCAATGAATTTCTGAATATGGACTTTGTTAAAAAGAAAAGTTTACTTTTCTAAACATCTTTTAATGTTCACATAAAATATTTTTGTTTAACAAATCTCTAAAGCAAGAATCACAGACAAAGTAAATAAGTTTTTTGTTGCCTGAGGATTTATTTGTATAGTACATTTCATATTTGAAATTTTTGGAGCTATAGGACTGTAACGTGTTATTTTTTTAAGGAGGCAGCATACAAAAAAAATTATTTTTATATTACTTTTTTTTGTATTGACTGACAAAGTCAAAAAGTCGTAATTGAATTTTAATAAGAATTAGTTGGGGATATAAAACTTTTTACCCTAAATTTATAACATTCTTACAATTGTCTTTAGATGTGTTTATTTAATGCATATTTTTATTTTTAATGTAGTATTAAGTATACATTTGGAGCTCCGCCACAGTGGCTCGTTTCCAGTTTAATATGAAATGAACTGTGAAAAATGCCAAACAGTTTTAAATTATCGCTGTCTATTATGTCACCAACACTGAAAAATATGCTATGATTTCTTTCTTATCTTCAAACTCAAGTACTGTGGCGTATACTTAATATGAAATCATATTAAGATTGATATCAAGTATACGCAGAAAAACAAAATTTTTTTTTCTTGTTTTATTAAAGTACCAAATAATTGCAGATGCTAAGAAACATTAAGATTTCCGGTTTAATAATGCAAACTCTGTGATTCTTTGATTTAAAAACACAATAACACAGCACTAATGCAGATGTTACATTAAATGAATATATTTTAATGCTACGACTGTTGGAGAGGTTTTTATTCGCTCATGAAATAATTAAAAGAATCATTTTTTTTTATATTGCAAAGTGAACGAAGCTCATACTTTATTAAAGTTTTGTTATGATTAATAAATGAATAAATAAATGCCAAAAATTCCTTTAAAGATCAATTTTTACGAAACAAATTAAAGAAAACAACTGAGAAATTCGATGATATATCAAATAAATTGAATCCTTGGCTACAAATTGTCTGAGACTCTAAATTTTACTTAAGTTTAATTTTTTCGCAAATTGCAGTTAAAATAATTTTAATTTTGAAATTTTTTAAAATTATTTAAAGTTTCTTGTTTTTATATTATGATTATGGAGATACATGAAAGAAACTTAATTATAGACTTTGAAAAATAAGTAAAGTTCCAACCCATTAAAAATGATAAATCTGTAGTGTAAAAACTTTCATTTGACTCAGCAGATTCAATTAATGACAGATTGCAGCTGCCGTGGCGGCACTGATGTCTAACCGATAAACGACTCTGATGATGAGACTGTGGTTAGTCTCGAAATAGTCATGATGTCAGTTCAACCCACCGTGCAGTCTAATTTTTCTTTGCCTGTTCAATTATTACGAGCTTCTAGATTTCCCTTTCTAATAAAAATAGCAATTTATATTATAAAAATTAAATTTAGAAAAAACAAACTTAAAACTCAAAAATTAAAATTTCTTTGATTAAACATCAGTCAGCTCGACTAAAAATTCATAACTTAAACTACGTTCACATTTATCAAATATTTGTCGAAAAAATGTGACCAAGAAAGAAACTAATAATTAATTTCCTTTAATTCCAATATCAGTTTAATTATGTGTTTGCATTTTTTAAAAACTGTATAAAAATATTTTTTTGTAGAATAATTAATTTTACAAAATACTCGTAGGACATTTATTGCAGTAAATAATCAAGAATAAATGGTAAAGATCTACTGATGAGTTGGTATTTAGCAACCAACGAAATGCATATAGATTTAAATAATTAATTTTATATTGCAATATAAAAACCAAGTTAAATTACAATATCCCTAAGCAAATTTAGTGGTTACGTTTTTTTGAAAAAATATATTTTTTAAATGTGAACGTATCTTTAATTTATTTAAATTGCGTATTTTGGTACAAAATTAATTCTATGCTTTTCATGGCTTCATTGCGGGCTGTCAAAGTGATTACATTTAGCATTGTGGTAACGCAATTTTCTTCATGTCTAAATTTATATGTAAATCATATAGAAGTTGCCTAAAGCTGCCTCTTATAATACTGAACATTCAATTCACAAACACTGTCTAACATCTTTCAATGGTGATTGATTTGATTTGATTTAAAAATGTTTTCTGTTCGCATCTTGAAGCTGAAACCAGTAGAATTAACTTGTTTTATTTATTTTTTTTTATTTCAGTTGTATTTGCGTTTTATGGAAAATCAAATCAAAATTAAATATCTGCTCCATTATTTTATAGATGATAGACAATATACAAGTGGATGTATGTGAGTGTGTTTTTGGGTTATTATTAGATCATTTATAGCATTATAGCCATCTTAATAAAAAGCTCGTTTACCAAATTTATATTTATTTAATTTTCAACAGAAATTGAAGGGTCAGTTTTATGGACTTCAAATAATGCCAAAACGAAAGTAATTTTGCAGATATAAATTAAATAAATTTAATTAAAAAATATCCAATAAATTTCCTCTTATTTTTCTAAAAATAATAAATTACAAAAGCCCCAAATTACTTTACACGTTTTTCGTTTTACCTTTTAAATTTTCGCAAATTGATTGTTTTTCTTTGAATTTCTTCAATAACAAATAATTTCTATTATATAAATTTTTTATAATAAATATTTGCCTTTTTCAACATTATTGATTGTATTCTGCTTAAATGAATCTTCTTTATTGCTATTTCCTGTTTCAATCTTATCATCCTGAATTTTCGTTTGTAACGACCAAAAATTCCAATAATTTTAACGAAAATTCTTTGTCTTTTTTAAACACCAATAAATACATGAGCCTGTCTGTACATTTGGAGGAGTAGGCAAACAAAAAAAAAAAAAAAAAAAACAACATACATATATTTGATTCATCTTTGAAGGCAGCAGTAAAGATCAAAATGACTGTTTTTATCTTAATAAGAACCCGTTTGTACAATTTCAGTCAACTGTTCAAATATGTTGCATGAATATGCTCCATTTTTAAAGGTCGTTTGAAGAATTTTCCCATGATACCTTTCTATTAAATACTTTTGTATTACTTACATTTTCAAGTATCTTCTATTTTTAAAAGTTAAGATTTTTTGCAAGAAACTTTTCTTAAAGAAACATGTTTGTTAGGGTGGCAATGAAAACTTGATATCAAAATGATGTGTTGAAAATTTCGATCAAATCGAATAAATCTCAGATGAAAGCTATTCAGGTTAAATTTTGGAATTGGTAGAATATATCCACACTCTATGCTGAGTTTAAATAAAAAAAATAGGACCAGAACTTAGGGAAAGCATAGAGAAGATAAATGTTGAAAATGTAGAAGGCTTAGTTCTTTTAATGTTCTGCTGTTACGCGTCTTGTTAATTTTAACTGCAGTGTTGAAGCGGCTCTGGTGTGAAGTAGGCGTTTAGCTGTTTGGGCAGGCATTTTATTAATTGTTTTACTTCGCCAACGGTACTGCTAACCGACGAAGGTGGGAAACACTTCAACAACAATTCATACAATGCCACACTAATGGTCATTACAGATGTGATGATTTGTCCTGAAACCAGGTCCTAAGTCATAGTTAAGTTCAGGGAGCAGCATCCCCCTTCTATTAAACTGATTCCTATGAAATTTGCGATGCACTAATTTCCATGCAAAGCCAAACTATGATAAGAAAAAGAACAGAGAGTGCACCTCTCACGAAAAATATATATTACTAGCTGAACCCAGTGTGCTTCGCTACCCGCCTCGTTATAGTCAAGAATTTATTATTTCGTAAGAATATCCTATTGTGAAAATTTAATGACGATCGGTCTAGTAGTTAAGACTATATTGCGATTTTTAATTTTCCCAAAAAGGGGCGTGGTCCAACCCGCTTTTCTCCTGGTACGTATTCCTAATTATGCCAATACTATATGTACCAAATATCATCGACGTAGGTAAAAAATGCCCAAAATATGGCGATTTAAATTTTTGGGTGAGATGGGCGGTGCCACGCCCCTTTGTCCAATAAAAACTTTATATACCCGTTTATTCCTTCCAGGGTCACAGTAACTTGCTTTTAAAATTTCAGGAAGATCGGTCCAAGGGTTTGGCCTCCTATAAAGCACAAACAAACAGACAGACAGACATTCATTTTTATTAATATAGATATTGGATTTTGCCACGCCCCTCCGCCCGCAGACCAAAAATCAAAAATCAGACTTCACAGTGTCATCCACCTGAGTATTCTGAAGATTCCCTGAAAATTTCATCAAAATCGGCCCAGCCGTTTTGCAGTCCATACACACATCCTGTTTTATATATATAGATTTTTTAAAAACTTCTTTTAAACCGATTATGATCAGAAAAAATAATTATCAAACAGAATTTTTTGTTAATTTAAAAAAAAAAAAAAAAAAACTAAAAAGCTTCCAACGCATATCCCACACTTTCTTGGTCGGAGCAGGAAAGGAATTTCTTAAATGTAGAAATATTTTCTCATTTCAAGTTGTTTTGCCTCTAAGATAGAAAAGAAAATATATTGTCTTTGATCTTGATACAAGTAACGAAATTCGAAAACCTATTAGGAGGGAGAGGTGCTGCCAAAAGATTTTAAAATATTAAAAATATTTTCTAAAACGATTGAAGTTTGAAAAGCACGTATCTTTTATGCTTCATTGGCTTGCAATTTTTACTGTAAAATTGAACTGAGCAAAAAAAAAACGGAATCAACTTAACTGATGTGAATGAAAATCTAGGAAAATAAAGTAAAATTTTCTTTTTCCTTTTCCTTTTGTTTTTGCTTTTGTTACCCTTGTTGCGAGTATGAACATGGCAGGTGTCTAAAGTTGAACAACAACATGATGTTACAGATAACTGGAGGGGAGAAATTAATATTGAATGTGTTCTGTTTGTGTGTGTGTGGGTTTAGGTGATAAGTGCGGTAAGTAAAATGAATGTGTGTGGCTGATCCTTTACGTATATTTTAATATACAGCGTTTCGCATCCAATGCTTTTGTTAAATTCTTTGTATGATGCTTCATTATTTTTTAACACTATTGTTTGTTATTCCTTTTTTTTTTGTTTTTTAACCTTCCCGTTGTCCTTAAGATAGAGAAAGAGCAGCATCAAAGAGTAGAGAGGTGTTTAATTTCTTTGTTTGTTTCATGCAAGTTTTATGGTCTGAGCTGTTGCAAGCAACTTTTTATTTACGATTTCTTTGCCAACATTATTATTGCAACAGTGTTTGTTTGTTGTGGCATAAATACTTTTTTGCTTACGAACAAAAAGTAATTTAAATGCAATGAAGCTTTTTCTTGTATACTTTCGTGTCTTTTTTTTAAGTATTTTATCTCTCCTCCTCCCTCTCTTGCGCGCTATTTGTTCTGGGCTTAATCTGATTTAAGGTAATGACTTGCATCATCAACATTTGACTGAAACAGCTGCAACAATTTAAGTTGTAATACTGTATTATTTCTGTTGTTTTTATTACTTTTGCTCTTCTTATTTAAACACGAACGTATGCATGTTTGTATGTCTGTATGTAAAGTTGTATATAGTTTTCAAGACTTGAATTGATGAAAGCATTTCCCTAAGGGAGCAATAACTTTTATGGTATTAGTTTTTTGTAAAACTGACAACAAAATGAAATAATTAACTATTGTGCTGTAGAGCGAGAGACAAGCGATATAGTGAGAGTGAGAGAGAGAGAAGTTTTTACTAATCACCAAACCAAAAGTAGGGTTTGCAAAAGAAGTCTTTATTTTATTTTTGTATTTATGCATGCAAGAGAAATGCTGTGAAACCACTAAATTCTGTTTTTTGCATTGATTTAATTACAGAAAATAGTTTCCCTTTTTAGTTTTTAAATAAAATAAAGTTTGTGCTATTGTTGGTATTAAAGGAAATTCAATCAGTCTAAGTTAGTTTGATTGGTGGTAATTTAACTTTTCCTCTCTGTATGTATGAGAGTGTATGTATGTATGTAAAATTCAGCGAAAAAATCTAACACCTATTCTCGATGTCTCGATACGTATTGCAATTTAAAAAGAATCTGTGTTGGCAGTTGAACAAATTTAATTTCCGTTATCCATTGGCGTTTGTATTTCCGGATTAGTTTAGTTTTTTTTTTTTTTTTCAAACAGCAATATTGTCTTATAATATTTTAAGATTTGATTTTTATATGCATAAAAAGTTTTTCTTAAAAATTATTCAAAATATTTCAAATTGAATTCTTTTCTTCTTGATATACATTTTAGGTCTTTCTAAACGTCCCATGGGTCCACCTCATCGCAAAAGCAGTTTACCAAAGCACCAAGAAGTGAAGAAGCGCTTTTTGGAAATTTGCGATACCACCTTTTCGGAAGAAGTTCGCAATGCTTTACGGTTGCCAGCTTTCGATTCATATGAATGGGGTGATGCCGACATCATACATCTTATGCAAACTATGTTTGTTGAATTAGGTTTTATAGAGAAATTCAATTTGCCCATCGATACTTTGCGTGAATGGTTGTACGAAGTATACAAACACTACAATGAGGTGCCGTTTCATAATTTCCGCCATTGCTTTTGTGTTGCGCAAATGGTAAGTAAAACATTTATCACAATATTATATTTTTGAAATATGTATCTTTAAATTCAAGTTGTTTTTATAATAAAAAAAAAAAGAAAAGGGAAAAAGTGCGATTGACGTTTTGTCACTTTCATAATATTTCCTTCTCTAACATAAAGTAAACCTTTTTATTTCAATAGAGCAGTTGCTAATAAGGAAGTTTAAACAATTCAATTTGCTTGGAAGCTTTATGATGGCTAATGACAATTTTGCAACAAAACAAAAGACAAGGAAAAACTTAAATTTAATCTAAAATTTTAATGCAGATATTGATTTTCATTTATCAGCATCAATATATGATGATTGTAAAATACAAATTAAATTTATGTTGCATACAAATGAATGCAATTGACACAATGTGCTTTGTTAAATTTGATAGTTTAACCGCAAAATCTCTTATAATATATCTATGCCTAATTTTACACAATAAGGCTTTGTTGACTTCTTCAGGGTTGAGTGATGTTGAGTGATTCTGTAATCATTATGTTGCTATTTAAAAATTACTTTTAGCTTCCGGCTTGATAGCCAAATTTGATGTTCATGTGATGTAAGAAAATTCATATGGAAAGTGAATACAAAGAGTTTACGAAAATACTGATTACCTTTAAAATGGAAAATATATACATAATTACATACTCTTATATGTGATTCCATTTAATTTTAAAAATTTTGTAAAAAGTACTCTTGAAAATTTTTTAATATAAAAAGTTCAGTTAAAACGAGTGCAAAAAAAGTTTTACAAACATGTACCTTTTTTTTGAATGATTTTTACGAAAATAACTTTTTTTAAAAAATGAACTATCATGGAAAAATTTGCTTTTGTAAAAATATCTTATACTAGATATACCCGGTGCGCTTCGCTACACCCTCGTTATAAAATAAAATTCCTATTATGAAAATTTAATGACGATCGGTCCAGAAGTTAAGACTATATTACGATTTTTCATTTTCCTAAAAAGAACGTGGTCCCACCCACTTTTCCCCTGGTACGTGTTCCAAATTATGCCAATACCATATGTACCAAATATCATCGACGTATGTAGGGCAAAAAATGCCCAAAATATGGCGATTTAAATTTTTGGGTTATATGGGCGGTGCCACGCCTCTTTGTCCAAACAAAACTTCATAAACCCTATTATTCCTTCCAGAGTCACAGTAACATGCCGTGAAATTTTCAGGAAGATCGGTCCAAGGGTTTGTTTTCCCTAAAAAGGGGCGTGGTCCTACCCACTTTTCTCCTGATACGTATTCCAAATTATGACAATACCATATGTACCAAATATCATCGACGTAGGTGAAAAAATGCCCAAAATATGACGATTTAAATTTTTGGGTTATATGGGCGGTGCCACGCCTCGTTGTCCAATCAAAAATTCATATAGCCTATTATTCCTTCCAGAGTCACAGTAACATGCTGTAAAAATTTCACGAAGATCGGTCCAAGGGTTTGGTTTTCCTAAAAAGGGACGTGGTCCCACCCAATTTTCTCCTGGTACGTATTCCAAATTATGCCAATACCATATGTACCAAATATCATCGACGTAGGTCAAAAAATGCCCAAAATATAGAGATTTAAATTTTTGGGTTATATTATATCTTTGTCCAATCAAAACTTCATATAGCCTATGTCACCCGCCTGAATATTCTGAAGATTCCCTGAAAATTTCATCAAAATTGGTCCAGTAGTTTCGGAGCCAATTCATTAGTATAGACAAAAGGTTTTTGTTTTAAAAAAATTACTTATAAATAAGTGCATTTGATTAAAACTACCTTTTCAGAAGAACAGCTATTACAAAAATTACGTTTTAAACTTTAATAAAATAAACGTTTCATTAAATTTCCGAATTATAAAAATTATATTTTTTTAAAAGTTTTTTTAGCCCTCTGTGTCGAACCATATTGATATTTTAATCTAACGAAATTTGTTGCTTGGTGTTGTGCTCATTAGTTTAATTAAAGGAAAATGTCACACAAATACGCACACCAACCACACCACATTATCGAACTTAAGCAGGACTAAAAAAATTTACCAAATAAAATATACATACGTATATAATTCGTAGAAGAAAAACATCACTATTTAAATTCTCTTTCGTTACGTCTAGTTCTTACATGTTGTAAAAATTAAGCTCATTATTTTGTGTTCTAATTTTTTCAATAAGACATTTTTAAAAATGTACACAAAAAACATAAACACTATATAATAGATGTTTTTGTTGTTGTCGTCATCACATATATAAGTATATATTTTTTAGCCACTAAAACGCCATTATAATAATCATTTTTTTAACGTTAACAAAAACTAAAAATGAATGAAAAAAAGTATGTACTCGTAGTATCAACAGACCCCTAAAGACTTAAGTATCCTTTTAGCATATTCGACCTAGTTACGAGAGAAAACAGGCTTAATAACGTGTGCAAATGTAATGTGACTGTGAGTGTCTTTATAAATGTGTACATGTGTGTTTATGACTGTACAAATGAATATATCATGTTTAAAGAAGCTTAAGTGCATAAAATATAAAATATATGAAATACTGAAAGAAATTTTGTTTTTATTAATAAAAATTGATAATTTTCTAACTAAAATCGGAAGTTGTTTCCAAGGCAGGACATTTTCATTGAATACTACAGAATTTAATATTCAAACAAAATTGTTTAACAACAGAAATTCATTCAGACACCTTGTAATCGCCAGCGCGCTTTAGCTTTTGAAGCACATCCAAACTGATGCTTCAGAATTACGTTGGACACATGGAATAACTTTTTTGTAAACTCCTAAGGTTTTCTATGCAAAAAATTCATTCACTTCCGCAATATGTACATATATTTTTTTTGTTCCCCTTTACCGCGATCATTTGGTAAAATTTTCTTATAAATTTTTGTGTGTTTCGCACTTTTAATTTTTTTAACCGAGAAGAATTTCTCTCAGTGTGTTTTAGCTTAGCTTGATTACATTTTATGTGTTTTTGTGTCACTTAGTAACGACACATATTGTGTTTATAAAATAAGTAAATGAACTATCTATGGTTGCAATTATACTTTTAGTTATAATAAAATATATGTATATGAAAGAGTTGCAATAATGTTCTAGGCAAATTTATGGTCATTGACGTGATAATAAAAAGTAATAACTTTTGCAAAGTCATAATATTTTCATGCTAAATATGTTTTCATCTAATTTGTATAACTCTTATTACTGAAACCAAAAGTAATTGCAGTATTCGTTTGATAAATTATGCTCTTTTTCTTAAAATTCACTAATTCTAAATATCTTTTGTGCATATTGTAATAGACGATATGCTATTTTCACATTTCGTTTAAAGGATATGGCAAGAAGTTATTAAAAATAACTAAACGATAAACTTATTAGGCAACCAAAGCCAATTATATTGAAATAATCTATTGATTATAAATTAATTTAAAGCTAAAATTCAAAACAATATTGCATGTGAGATGAAATAGCACAGAACAGGAACCTCTATGTATCCATACAGGTAGAAGCATAAAAGGTCTTAATAAATAAAATTAAAATTGCAGGCTTAAAAATTCATATGCAGCTGTTAGTTGTTTACCTCAGTATGGCCAAGAGTCATAAATTACACAGACTACTGAATAAAGAACATGAAATTTTGAAGTGGACAACATATGCTAGTATGTTGCATGTCAAAAGTGTTTTAATATTTTCAATATTTGCTTAAATGCCACAGGACATAAACTTGTTTTTTTTGTTTTTTTGTTTTTACTCGTATCTAACGGTTATCCCCTTTATCTGCTTACTGGATTATTTAACATGTTAAGGCCACTACTAAACCACATTGCGTGGCTTAACCATTGAATGCACAATTTCATTCCCACACTGACTGCTATGCAGCAACTCACAGTGGAAAATTTTGCATAAATAAGTGAAGAATTAACTTTAGTCCTGTAAGGATGGATAGTAGTATTCCAAGTTGTGCACGAAATTTTGAAAATATGACCAATGTGCACTAGTAAGTTGTAATATTTTGCTATGTGCGCACACATACACATTTACATGTGTGTGGTGATTAATGCCTGTTATTTGTTAATTTCTCTCCCTTCTCGGTATGAGTTAATGCTAATTTTCTATTTGCATGTTAAGAAGAGCAGATTTTGTACTTAATTCAAACAATAATGGAAAAATCAACAAATCTTGTAAGTAAAACAGCCAGAGAAAATCGGTGGGGAAAATTTTCAAACACGGCTGCTGTAAGCAGATAATTGTTAAGCAACTGAACATGGATTAAAGATCTATAAATAAGGTTTTGTATGTTTGAATTTGGCTTCTTTTTAACAATCAGGATAACAAGAAACAAATGTTAAAATATCCGCAACAATAATCTTCAGATAATTAAATTAATATCAGAAGATTTTAATGTTTCGTTTTAGATCAGCATATTAAAAATATTTCGAGGACTTAAATAATTGTGAAAAAGCGTATTAAAATGATTTTTCTATACTTGCAACACATTGCAACTAACTAAATGCAGTACATACAAGAAATTTCTGTTAGTCCTTCCTAATAGTAAATATGTAAAATGAAAAAAATTCCTTTCACACAAACCATAAACTACAGAGACATTTTATACTTTGAAAATAAATATATTTCCTTAACTAACAAAATAGACTCATGTTTGTAATTTCCCAACACTTTCTTTAAATCATTTTAAATATTCTAAAATATCCAGATACATTATAATAC
The DNA here is from genome assembly GCA_947311025.1 of Lypha dubia. NCBI lineage: Eukaryota > Metazoa > Arthropoda > Insecta > Diptera > Tachinidae > Lypha > Lypha dubia. Next base: position 969,347 of record OX371262.1, on the reverse strand, counting down.
AAAACATTATCCTGAGATTTCTTAATACACAAACACACCCAACAATGTCGTCACATTGAATAAAATGTATGAAATGCATTCGAAGAAAATCTTTTACAAAATCGAAGAGAATTAATTTGTAGCAAATTGTTGGCAGTTAAAAAGTTTCATGAAATACAAAAAACCAGCAAAGAAAAAAGAAACGAGGACTCAAGTGAATCGTATTAGAAAAAATAACTATTTCTCTACAGATTTATAACAAGCTTAAGTTAAATTTCAAATTCTGTAGCAACGCATATAATACCGCAAAAAAAAAAAAAGAATTCCTTCAAATTATCGTTGATCGAATTTCGTATTTTTTTTCCTTTTTCTCTCTCACAATTCTATTTTCGTTTCGTATTGATTGCAGCAAAAATATTGTTTCTTCTTTTTTTCCTGTAGCAGAAACTTTTTGTGCAAGTAAAACATTATTGTATGTCTGTCTGTACGAATAATACACTCAATGATTGTTTGGATTTGTAAGCTGAACTAAACAAAAAAGAAGAATACATTTCAATTTCAATTGTCAGTTCGGCAAAAAAAAAGTACAAACGAAGCAAAAAAAAATGGAGAAATTAAGTTTTACGCATTTTGGATTTGTTGGAAAGTTATGCGTATTAGAAAGTTTCAAAACTACTGACTGATCCGTTCAATTTATGGCCGAAAACTAACTTTGATTTGATATAACTATCAGGAATTCTTTTTTTTTTAATTAGGAGCAGCACTCAGGGGATGACCCCTACGTATGCAGTGCATTGTGCGGGAACTCAGAGAGAGGGATAGAGTAAAGAACATAGATGTTGAAAATGTAGAAGGCTTAACTCTCTTACAACTCTGCTTTGCGCGTTATGTTTATTTTTACAGCAGTGTTGAGGCGCCTCCGGTGTTAGGTAGACGCATTAACTTTGTTAAGCTATATTAGCAGGCATTTTATTAATTGTTTTACTTCGCCGATGTTTCTGCTAACCGACGAAGGAGGGCGATGTTGTGCACATTAGGTTGGATAGCATCAATCGCTGTCGGAACAGTTTTTTAGTGACCAGTGCTATGCCTTCATCACTTAAATAGTCCGACAACAATTAATACAATGTCTCACTAATGTACATTAGAGAAATTAATAATGTTGATTGACTTGCTCTGGCCGGGGTTTGAACCCAGGCCCCACGTCATTGTTTGCTTAGTAGTCAACGCGCTAACCACTTCAGCCAACACCACCCTCAATTTCAAACTCATATGCTTATACACTAATTCCCAAGTAAGAAATGAGAATTAGCAAAGCACAAGCAGTCATCTTCTTATGAGTTGATATTTAGCAACCAATATAATGAAGCATATAGAAAGAGAAAAATTGTTCTTTAATGGCTTCAGAAGTTATAGTCCCTCACCAGAACGAAAATTGCAAGTCTAGATAGGAAGAGTGGCATACCAACCATCAAGCTAAAGCCAAACCACATTTTTGCAAGCAAAAATTTTGACAACTTTCTTATTTTTACACAAAAAGACTTAAAAACTTTTAAAACAACTCAACTCCAGCTAACTTTCATTGTTTTTTTTATTTTTATTTCATTCTTACAGATGTATGCCATAACACGTCAGACCAATTTATTATACCGTTTGGGTGACTTGGAGTGTCTAATCCTGTTGGTATCATGTATTTGTCATGATCTCGATCATCCTGGCTATAACAACATTTATCAAATAAATGCTCGTACAGAATTGGCACTACGGTATGTATTCGACTTGATAAGAATAGTATGAATATGTTTGAAAGAGTAAGAGGTTGTTTGTATGTATGTATGTATGTATGTATGCATTTCACATAACATAAGAACAATTCTACTAATATATATGACTCTGAAAGAACATGTCCATTAGTTTCCAAGTTAAATTCACAATAAGTTTATACAAAAATCTTTTAATTACCAAACATTCTACACGAACATAGCTACGGCATTCTCAATACATACGATTATATGTGTGTGTGTCTAAACACTAAATATGCATGCATGTATGTATATGCTGTATGTATATTAACAAGGGGATGTCCTACGATGGGGTTAATTGTCACCAAGAGGCCACAAAAAGAAGTTCATACGCCGGTTCTTCTTGGCTTACCCTTAACTGTCTCCTTATACCTACCAAACCACTCCCTTAAAAACCCCAAATCATTCCCTATTTTTATGAAATAAAAGTCATTTTATAATTTATTTAACTTAAAAAAATAAAATTATTTCGTCAAAAAAAAAACATAACAAATTCATTTATTAATTAAAAAGATAATAATAATTAATTAATATAATAATTAAATTTTGCTTTCAGCTATTTTTTATTATTATTCTTATTATTTTATTTATCTTCATCCTGGTTATTCCCACTGCAGTACAATAATGTTCCTACAGCCCACTTGTAACATAGTAAGGATGCGTAACATTGCACTATTTTTGTAAATGTATTTTGACTGTATTGAGAATTGAACTAGCAACCTTCCGACTGCTAATCAACATCTCAACCCACTCAGCTACACTCACTGGTACTTGTACATTGTACTACTTAAGCTATGTGTGCTTAATGACATACATTTTTAACTATCCACCATCTGCGACACAAAAAGACAGTTAAGTGCCTGCACAAAGTGACAGTAAAATTTTCCACAGTTTTAGAACCAGTCTTCCGAGTATAGGATCAATGTGGATAGTTTTATAACCAGTCCACATTGTATAGTACTGCCACTTTTGGGGTAAATTGTCACGAAAAAACTACAGGGTAAATATGCATGTATGTATATGCGGAAATGAAATGTGTTTTGTTAGAAACTCGAATATGGTGATTTGAATGGACGTTTGAAAGATTTTGAAAATTTTATGCAAGGATGAAAATTAATACACAATAGTTTCGCACGCTTAAGTTCTAACAACAGAGCTCATCAAAATAGATATAGATTTTATTAGCACACATGAACTGAAATGATTGATGGACATGTATTCCGTTTACTGTTATCGATTGATGACAATATATTATTGATTTTGTTAAAGTTTCAAGATTTATTTTTAAGTACAAAACGGACTAAGGTCACTTAATCAAATTTATATGTGTTTATGTATGTATGTATGTATGAGTGTATGCTGTTTGTACAGGTGTATCATCTTTTAACAAATAGCTGAAGATAAAAAAAAATACTTTGAATCTCTGAACTCGACTCATATTCATTTACGTTTTTTATTAGAAAAATATTTTTTATTCAAAGATTTTTAAATGTTCTAGTATATTTGTATTTAATTAATTTCTTTCTCTTTTCTATATTTCTCTTTTATTGCAGTTATAACGACATATCGCCTTTAGAAAATCATCATTGCTCGATAGCATTTCGTTTATTGGAACATCCAGACTGCAATATTTTTAGAAACTTTAGTAGAGAAGCATTCAAGTAAGTGGCAAAAAAAAAGCAAAATAAATACATAAATAACTTTAAATTTCTTTAAATTAAATTGAAAGTGAGAAATGAATTTGCATTAATTTTATGGGGTTTATTTTCTAAATATGAAAAAATATTTGTAAGAATTCTCTATGCATCTCTATGTTTTTTTGCTGCTTGAAAAAATTTTTTAAAGCAAAACTTTCTGTGCATTTTTATCTTCTGATGGAAGAAAACAGAAAAGTTTGAGTACTGTTCGTGCACAATGACTCAACTGAAGTTGTGTTATTGTTATTTTTCTTTTTTCCTTTTTTTTAAAGAAGAATTGGAAAATTTATGATATATTTAGTTAGTCATTGAAGCTTTTTTTTTTATTGTATAAAATTGAATTAAATTTAGTTTAACTATTAGAAATTTCGTAAAGGGATTTAATTAAAACTGCTTTGATATCTACTTGCCACATGTGTATAGTGTGTGTATGTGTAAAATTTTTAATTATAAAGAGTTGCAAAATGTTTGTATATTTGAAGTGGCTGCACAAAGTCAATTGGCAACTAAAAAAAAACCAAAATAATAATTAAACTAAAATGTTTTGTTTTAAAATGTAGCAGATTTTCTAGATTAAAAGTAGTAATTTAAAAACTAACATAAAAGATTTGTATTTTTTGCCAGAAAGCTTAATAAATTAAAATCTCTATTTCAATGGACACAGGAAATAAATTGAACAATTTTGTACATAAACTTAAAGCTCAGTGTGCTTATATGTTTATTTTTTAATTTAAATTTTGCATTTTTTTGTATTCGTGAAAACTTTTCTTTTATATATAAAGTTTCATTATAAAACTTTATGTATTCGCTAAACTTCATGTTACAGAAGTATATGTACGAGTATGTTTTGCTGGCAACTTTGGAAAAAGATAAAAATAGTGTTTGGCTTACTATCGCTTCTTTATCTATGTCTAGTTTTCCTTGTACGAGTACATATTGCATTTATTTCATTTACCCAGAATACATAAAATATAATTTTAATAGCAATCTTTTTAAATATCAATGTGTATGCGTGTATGCGTGTATGCGCTACAACGTGTATTTACCGTTAATGAAGTCAGCATACAGTATACATATCGCACACGCTCATAGGCGCCTACGTATTTGTTGTTGTTTTTTTTTTTATATGGACAAAATCACATGTTGACATGAAGAACTCACGAACGCGTCGACCGATTTGTGCAAACTTTACATAAACCATCTACACGACCATACGAACAAACCCTAAAAATTTAATCGAATTCAGTTAGACCGTTCGTGAGTTATAAAGTGACAACACACTTGCAACAATTATATATATATGTATATATACCTCAGGAAATTTAAAAAAATTTTAATAAACTCTCTTTAAGCAGCTGGATTTTATTCACATTTTAATTACGAGTATTAAAAAAAATTGCAGCACCGAATTTTACCATAATGCATAATGCATTCATTATATACACACATGCATAATTATAGTTTTATATCCTTCCATAACATTTGTCACTTTATTATATTTCAAATAAGAATTTATTTTCAATTAATCCTGATCACATCTCCATACAAGAGTACATTCACTTTTTTATAATGTTTTTTCACGTGCATTTTATCAAAATATAAAAACAAACTGAATTTTCATCAAATTTAATAAACTTTTTATATAAATGTTTAGTCTCCTAAAGATACTTTTGCTCACATGTATTTTAACATGAAAAGTTTATTTAATTATTAGTGAATAAATTGCAGAAAAAAAAATGGGGAAAATAATTAATTATAGAGAAAATGAAAGCTGAACTGTTTATGACAAATCTCCTGCAAACGGCTGCAGGCATTTTTATATGGTAAAATATAAAAAATTATCTATTTAAAATATATAAAATTGCAGTATTTTATTTGCTAAGCTTTTAGTGTATACAAGGATCAGGTAGCGTACAATGCTTACTAGTCTCATGTGAGGATTGTACTTCTATAGAGTCCTTTTTTTTACCAAAGGGACAACATAGAAGACTAGAAAACTTTCAAAAAACGATGTTTACTTTTGTTTATGAGAGTGGCTCTTCACAATTTGCTCATCGTAATGTTGTGTTGCAGAAGAACTAAGGATATGCCCAAAATAATCACTTAAGCATTAGTTGAGACAATATATTCATTACATTTGGTCTAGCTTTACCAGAATAAGTTTGGCAACAATATATTTAGTTGCTTTTTTTTAACTTGAAAGTTTGTTTTAAACTTAAAATTTTACCTTTTGTGGAAGAAGCAGTAAAACTATTTTTTAATAATGAATGTGTGTGCAGTTTCATGTACACGGCAGTACAGAACAACGTTGTTTAAGGAAGTCGCCACTCCACCATTCCAATTAATGCGGTCTGAATATAACTCAACGAACCTAATTAGGTAACTATAATTAAGATTAAAGTAATTGTTGTTTAATTGCTCAATTAAAAATTTAATTGAAAGCATTTAAAATTTTTCATCATCTTCATTTACTAAATTTGAATGAAATTTTTTCTCTGTTGATTACAGACTCTGTGAAGTGAAACTACATAAATCGCTATCAAATTCGTCCTTTTAAGATAATTGAAATAAAAATAAATGCTTGGATGTATTTTGAAATTTTAAAAAAAAAAATATACTTGATTTCTTGCTCTTCGGAACATCAAAAAATTCACAAATTTCATTATTTATTTAATTTTTCAGCCATTTAATATAAAATATTGTATATCCAGGTGTATATACAAATATATAAACTTCTATAAGCCATAAACATTTTCTTCTCTATTTAATTATAATTCGAATAAGACGCACACACACACACACTTGTTGACAGGCAGACAGAAAGACAGACAGACAGACACTTGTTTAAACTATTTGCAAGTAAAAGCTTTCTGTTAAAGTAATTTAATCTTTTTAATTGAGATTAGTTTTCATTTAATTTTGTCTTGACACAAACGAGACAGTTGCAGTTTTACTAGTGTTTGTACACTTTTGTTATGATTAAAACGTGTCGTCGGCTGGGTGTCTTATTCATCATTTTGTGTTTAGTTTGTATATTTTATTTCATCTTGTTCATTTTACTAAATGCAAATCTTTGAGGAACTAACTGCCATTGCATAATAACTTAATAACATACAGTATCGTTTCGTTGTTTTAAATCATTAAGCCGTGGTTGAAAATTTAACAATTTTTTCTGCAAAATATACGACCAAGAAAAGTTATTTCAAAATACCAGTTGCACCTATTTAATATCAAGAAGCAATGATGAGAAATGGGTTTTGGTTTTAATTTTTAAAGAATAACAGGAGTTTCATTTAAGAGTCTTAAAATTAAACCAGTAAATTAAATTTAAATAATTTTAATAAGAAAAACCACAATGCACAATTTGAATTAAACATATACATTAGGTTTTTTTTATCAGGAACTAGTCCAGACAAATGAACAGCCCATATTGGTGATAAAGATTAAATCTACCATATTCTACATTTCTCTTCGGGATGCATTTTAGTGCCCGGCCTACATTTATAGACATCAGCGAACTCCATAAAATTACCCAAAACATTGTTAACTCTCTCCCGATGGATGGCGTGCAGATTCAAACTGTTTTCAGAAGTGCTGCTGTTGCCGCACCAGGTCTGGGCAAAGCTTAAAAAGAATACTTTTAAATCGTCTTGATCAAAAGTTTCTTCCATTTCTGTGCCCAGGTAGGTTTCCAATGCTAATCTTAAGCCCTCAGAATCGGCTATATTTTCATTAATGGTAACAGGACCATTGTTGTAGCGATCATTGAGGTAACAATTCGATTTAACGCCAAACTTAATAATGGCCTTTACACCCCACGAATTGGCAATATTGCCCGATTTGTCATAATTCAGACCATCGTAATCGAAACCATGCATGATTTCATGGGCCAAAATGTATGCCAAACTGCCATAGATTTTCGCTGGCTTCAAACACTTGTCATAAAAAGGACTTTGTAAAATTCCTATAGGCAATTCAATGGCATTCTTTTTCAAGCGATAATAGGCATTCACATCTAATGGACCATAAGACTGATCTCTGTATAAAGAAGTCAAAGAAAGATTCGTTTCCAAAGCTATAGAGTTGGCATCTTTTACCACGTGCGGTATGGTCTTATTAAGCTGCTTGGCAGTTTTCAATTTAGACAAATTAATTAAATTCCGATCGTAGTTGTCTCCCAAGTCAAATGTCATCATTCTATTACTGTTGCTTTCTTCCAAAGTGGGCAACAATAACTTCATTTCTCTTAGTTTTTCTCTACTCAAAATCTTGGTTGCTGGATCTCTTTCGAATACCGTGGTAGAATTCAAGAGCTTTTCAAATTGTTGTTTAAGATTTTCAAATATTTTTTGTAAGTGTTGTTCAGTTTCTTTTAAAAACTCTTCACTCCTGCCGTGACGCAATTGCAAAAATAAACGCGCCAACTCGGAGGGCATAAAGTCGTTGAGTTGCATTAAACACTCTTCCTTTTGTTTAATGAAACTATACTCCTCATGCAAATCAACTTCAAAATGGGCTAGAAATTGTACCAAAAAATATTTGGCTATTATTTCGCTATTAGAAGTTTTAAGGAAACGACTTAAATTCCTTAAGTAACGATGATCAGCCACTATTAACATGGTTTCTTCATAATATTGAGGCAGCTTAAAATCTTGCATTAAATTATTAAAATATTTCAACAAATCTATGTCAGGCATTTCAGCTGCCAAAGAAGATAAAGTCTGAGGTTCTTTTAAAACAACAGAATGGTCATTGGTCACCAGATCCAGTAGAGATTTTTCAAATTCCACTATTTCCTCAGCGATTTGATTGGCTTTTCTTACCCTTATGCCTAAGTCCATCATCAAGAGTTTAATATAACGTTCATAAAGAAATGCCGATTCAGCATCAAAACTGGCATCAGATTGTCTGGCTTTGAGAAAATCAAACGAGGGTGGCCCAATATAGAATATTAATTGGTGGGAGTTTTGCCAATTTGGTTGTATTTTGGTTGATACTAAAGCCTGTGCACCATATCTTCTCAACTCTGCTGCTACCTGCTCCCAATTAAACAATTTCTTTACGTTCATGCTGCTAAAATTTTTCTGCAAAATTGGCCAGTCACTGCTTATGTTTTTCAAAACATCCGTATACACTCGAATGGAACTTTCATCTTGAGCTTTCGACTTAAAAGCTCGTTTATCCAGACAAGATCTATAGAAATTTGCCACTCCCTGATCGGTGTCATTTATATGACGTCCCTTGCCTATCTCATCAAAATATTGTAATAACAAATATTTATTGGAAGCCTTAATAGTTGTCAAAGTGTCAGAAGGCTTAGCAAATCTTAATTGGAATGATGGACGCCAATTCCCACAGGCATATTCCCAAAAATCATTACAAGGTTCCTCCAGCACATCCATATTGAGTTCTGTTTGCTTTTCAACGTTTGGCCAAAATGTAGTGTCACATTGTAAATTCTTGGAAACTTGTTTAGTTTCAATGGCCTTAACAGCGATTAGTATCAGAGCGGAAAATAAATACACGGGTCTTAATTGCGAACTTAACGTCATGGCGTTTCGAACTGATCTATACGACTGATTTAGAGATTGAAATTTTGCAAAACGAAAACTTTATTGAGAGAATGCGGTCATATATTTTTACTTAATCATGAAACTGATAAGAACTACAGAATGTTAAATACTTCTAGCTTAACACTGGATTAATTTACTTTTTTACTTTTATGCTCTTAAAACAACGAAAGAAAACAAAATAAACAAAAAAAAAAAATTGATAAGATAGCAATTTTTTTTTTAATTATATTTCATTTAAGTTCTCTTATATTAAATATTTATTTGAAAAAAATTATATGCGACCTTTGCTGAAGTCCGCTTTATTAAATAGAAATCCGTTTCCAAGTTTATAATCTTCAGTTTTACAATTTTGAGTTGCCTTTGGAGTTTCAAGATAAAACGAAGGACTTACATGCATGTCAGGCTTAACTTAATTTTATTTGCATAATTGTTAACGGTAGAACGATTTTTTATTTTTAACAACTTCATAAATTTTGATGATTTGATTGAAAATTAATTAACGAAACTTCGCGTCAAGTAATCCAATGAATATATCATAAGACCACAAAGCTTTGGCACATTATACGAGCTACATTGGTCGTACATTTGGATTATAACGCAATTAATAAGAAAAGAATATATACCATAATTTCTGAAATTACAGAAAATATAGTTTAATTATATTAAAACGAAGTGTATTCGTCTAGTTGTCAAAGTACGTGTATGAATTATAAAAGAAAAATAATAATCCTTGTTGTGCATTTCGAAAATCATATACATCCTGCATTTGTGTAACTTGATATACAACAACCATTAGACCATAAATTATATTAAACTCTATCTGACGTTGAACTTTTAAGGCATTTTCTCTTTTGTTCTATTAAATATTGCAGGCCGTTTTTTTTTTTTATATTTTATTCCAACTACAAAAACAAACGCATAAAATGATGAAAATAGCAAATAAAGGTGGCAGTAAAGTGTACTTTCAGTTTTATATGGCAAACAACATTAGAAATTTTCTGATTTGCTTTCATAATAAAGATTTATGTGTGTGTGTGTGTATACACAATCAAAGAGTGAACGTTTTTCTTTTGCAATTTTGCATTGAGATCAGTGTTGCCATGGCCAAAATACTTGTACACATACGGTCCAACTTGCAGGTCATATAATTCGAAAATCAGAGGACATGGCATTTCAATAGTATCCATTAGTATTATTAGAGTTTTTTCACCAGGTTCTAAAAAGTATAAACATGGCTAACAAAATTCCAACAACAAAGCTAAACTATCCAAAAACATGCCAGGAAATCGAAAAAAGTGTCAAGCAATAAAATAGAAAAATTATCTGGCCCCAATTACCAAATAGTTTGCAGAAAACAAAAATTTGCAAAAGAAATAATTTTTGCAAAAGAAATAACTAAAACGACAACGCTTATAAGGACAACTTATGATAAAAAAAAACAAAGGAAATTGTCTTATATGAAAAATCCAACTACTCTACTAATAATCAGGTCTGTACATGTTTGTTCAGGTAGTCATTTAATGTAGAGAAAAAAATAATAGCATTTTCTCATGATTTCCTACAAAAATATGTATGATTGTGTAAGTGTATGATAGCAGTACGCACACATACATACACTAACACACACAAAAACTTTCTATCTCCTTTATAAAATTAAAGAATAGAAAAAAGTAAAGCTAATATTGTTGTGTTGCGTGTAACTATTTATCTACACACATACATATATATACATTTATACATAAGTAGCAATGTGTGTCTGAATATCCGTATTTGTATGTTACACAGTTTGCTTTGAAAGTTCTTGTACTGAAATAATCTTGAAAGTATGAAAGTGTTTGCGTGGAAGTAAGTGGCAGTCAGTACATAAGATCTTTAGTACTCTCCTATAAGCCAATTTTTTCATACACATCTGAAAATCAACACACCGGCAAACATTCTTTCAATTTAAAACTCCAAACGTTGGGAAAAATGTTGAAAGATTTTTTTTTAATTTGCGGCAACAGTGATAATTATTTTTCTTAGGACCAAATTGGAGAAATTACTTCTCGTAGTAAGTTTTCCTATTTGCTTTCAATGTCACTTGTAGGGTGCATGGTTCTTCCTTACGAGATATTCATTTTATTATGAAAAGTATATCATCCGCTTTTGACGTTTTCAGCTGAAAATGTTTGCTAGGTTATAGATACATACATATATAGTATTGGCATACTTTAATTCTTTAAACGAACGTTTTATTTTTTTTTTGTTTTACTACCGATAAATTTATCCATTAGAAGCTAGATTTATACGGTTTTTATGAATAAGTACTTTAATTTTTATATATTTGTAATTTGCCTCTATTAAAATACTTTTCATTATATTTGTTAACAAATTCTTTTATTGGCTGTATAATGTTAACTGGAAACAAATTCTAAATGCTTATAAAAGATAAATAACATTAAAAATTATTATATCATTTTATAAAATAAAAAAAAAATAAAAATATTTGGGAAGTGTTTGGGTCACAAGTTGTTGAATATTTAGATGATTCACTACAGATCAAACGAAATTTCTAACGGGCTACTTTCCATAAACATGGCTAACTAACTTTCAGGAAATTAATTAATTTGTTATTTTTTTGGAGAAGATACAGAAAAGAGCGAAGATATGCTGAAGTGATATGAAAAAGGAAACTTTATAATCTATTTCTAGCGCCTTCTAGCGCCTCTGGTGCTGATTTTATTCGCAATGAAGTGTAATTGATAAAACTTATAAAATTTCAGTTCGTACATCTTGATGTGACTTGACTTGACGAAGAGCTCTAAAGGCTTTAAAAAATATTAGCACTTATAAATAAATCCGAACTTTTGTACTTTATTCACATTCAGCTTGATTGCTTGCATTCAGCTTGAGGCTTTTGTCCAACTTCAGCCGTCATTTCCAGCTTTTCGTTCGTATATTCATTTCAAATTAATTTCACTAATCTTAGTCCATAGTATGGATTCAAATTTTCTTAGAAAATTATGTTCCTCAAACTCTCTTAAGTTTTGTTTCCTACAAATAAAATAAACAACAACAGCAATAGCAGGCAGATATCAGACTTGTTCTTCATAAATTTGCATCATAATGGTAATTAATGCCCATGTCTAATGATTTAGTTTCCATTCGTATCATTTATCTGACTTATTAACATTTATCATGCCACAAGACTAAATGATGGTAATAATGATGATATTTGTGGCAGACGCAAAGCGCTAGACGCCTCAATTTAAATATAAAAAGTATGAAGAAAAGAAATGCAGAAAGTTTTCAAACTTGTGTAAAAGATTTGAAACTTAATCTTTCTAGGGAAATTTCAAAAATTGAATGCAACATTGTTTGTTTCATTAAACGTGCTCTCAAATAAATTGTAGTAGAATATTTTTGTATGCTTAGAAATCCTGAGCAGGTGTTTTTAGCAATCCTTAATCATTGGGTTGTAATGAAGAAGTAATCGTCGTGTTGTTGTTCTTCATATTGTGTAAAAATTTCATACAAAAATATACTCTCCTGGGAGAAGAATATAATTTTCTTTTATCCTCAAGTTGTAGTAAATTCAAAACTTTTAAAAGCAGGTATTTTGAAGTTGAGACTCTATTGCAACAAAGAATACGTATAAAATCCAACTTTTTATAATTTCCATAATTAACCAAACCCCTTGTAAAATGGTTTAAAATACTTTTGGCCTGCACAGGCATGTTCCAGTAATTTTAATTGTACTACTTGTCGTACCTTTTGACTGAACAAAACAAAAAAAAAAAAAAAATATCAAAAGAATTTGCAAAAAGGAAATGAAAAAATTAAATAAAATATGTAGACAAATTGTAAATCTCTTGCAGGACAAACATGTAAGCAGCAGCTGTAATTAAATTATTTTAATAGAATTTTGCAAAAAAGCAATTGAAGTTACTTACAAATTGAACTACCTTCTGGGATAATATTGTGCATAAGAAAATCTTGTTAAATTTTAAATGAAATATTTTTAATTCCATAATAACATATGAAATTAAATTGTAGTAAATCTTGATAATTTCAATCAAACAAGAAAGGGAAATCTTAATAATAAATTGCTTTCTTAGATAGCAAAAAGATAATGATGGATGTTGTGTCACCTTCTACCACGAAAAGGAGAGTACGTAACAATTTTGTGTTTACAAATTATAAAGATAAATATTTAGTAGCATTAAATTAAGTGCAGGACATAAAAGATTTAGTACAAAGTTCTTTTCGTCCAAAAGAGCACTCAAATACGCACACATACACACAGACCCCACACAACATTTGTATCGTATGCTTAAAAGAAATTGCAGTAATTACAACATAAAAAAATATTTTAACGGAAATATTAATTAGGCTTTTATTTTTGTTCTTCAACTATACATGACTATATAAGGTTTGTTCGACATGCAAATAAAAATTAAAAAAAAATAAAATGTTAATTTCTTTTGTTTTTTTCGGAAGAAGTAGCAAGTAAGTTTTATTGAAAAACTAAGAAAAGTGTATTTTTTAAAAAGCTGGCTGCAGCCATAACACTTCATATGCCAGATGATTGCATTTTTTATTGGTTAGAATCCCAAATAATATTTTATACTCATGTGTAGTATTTCAACAAAAACTTTAGGAATTTTGGTAAAAGGTCCTTCAGAGGAATGTAATTTATAACGAATCTGTTACTTCACTAGTTCTTTGGTTTACCGAATTCGAGCTCTAACAATTTTTCACTTTAACATGAAAAAATAATTAATAAATTTTAAAAGCAATAGACAATATGAAAACTGGAATAAAATGATTATCAGAGATGGGAAATTATCCGAAATTTATGAGATTGTAAGAAATTAAACAGCATCAGTACTGATTCATTATGCTGCTATAAAAGGATCTGGCAGTTTTTCAGATACTAAAGAAGACTTAGTCAATTTGTATAGATAGCACAACCAACAGTGAAGATTTGTTGATGCCCGGCTAAAGCGATGTTTACAAACCAAACTTTCAGACATAATACGAAATAAATTTTAGGACCATTTTAGAGGGCGATTATCCATTATTTAATTATTATTGCAAATCATTAATTTTTAATGCAAATATTTTTTAATTTTTTTTTTTTGTCTTTTACAGCCAAATACGCGAAGGCATTATACGTTGCATTTTGGCCACTGATATGGCACGTCACAATGAAATCTTAACACAATTTAAAGAAATCACGCCTGTGTTCGACTATTCCAATCGCGCTCACATTAATTTAGTAAGTTTTAATTTTAATTTAAGAAAATAAGAAAATTAAAAATTTTGATTTTAGCTCTGCATGATTCTCATTAAAGTAGCAGACATTTCAAATGAAGCTCGTCCCTTAGATGTGGCTGAACCTTGGTTGGATCGTTTGCTGCAGGAATTTTTTGCCCAAAGTGCAGCTGAGAAATCAGAAGGTTTGCCAGTTACACCTTTTATGGATCCGGATAAGGTTAGCAAAAATGGCTCACAAGTACGTTTTATTGGTTTGGTGCTATTGCCGCTTTTTGAAGCTTTGGGTGACCTTGTGCCCGAACTGATAGAATTTATTATAGTTCCTGTACGCATTGCTCTCGATTATTATAAGTAAATATGGTTCTAATATTTTAAAAACTTTAAATTAATTTAATATTCTGTTTCATCGAAAAAACAAACAAAAAATATAGACGTTTAAATGATGCTCAAAACAGGTTACGTAAATCGGTGGCCGATAGCAATTCCGCTGTGGCTTCCGAGAACAACAGCGGCGGTTCTGATATTAATGCAGTATCTACAAGTACAACAGGTGGCTCATCTTGTGTTAGTGGGTCAGGTGGAGCTACTGAGTCTGGCAACACTGCTCTTGCTGGCGGCAGTATTTCACCCCAGATGCCTCGTTCTCAATCTGGCATTAGTGTGAAATCCCGCCGAAGTTTACCCTCGCAAAAGTCTGCCTCACGTACTTCGGTGGATGAACCAGGCGGTATGCCAGCTGAATTGCACGACTTACCCGAGGGTAGCGAGAGTGGAGACTCTGAAACCGCTACAGAAGTGGATGTAAGTGGGGATGTTGCATAAATTACAAAGAAACAAAAAAACTAATTCATTTCTGTTTATTTCGTATTAAATAAAGGTGGCGGAGAAAACATCAAAATTTAAGGTTGACACTGAAGGAACAAGCAGTCGTTCCAAATCTTCTCACTCAGCCTCGCGGAAATCGTCCCGAGAGAAGCGCCCCTCTATGATTGGTGAGATATGTAGTAGTGGAAGTGGACAAAGAATACGCAACTCATACGGAAATATACACGGCTATCACTCTAATCGAAATAATTTCGGTTCTAATCGCGCCGTCAGTTTGGATCAATACAGCACAAATAATCGTCGTTTATCGGATGGTCTACAACAAGTCATTTCTGACAGCAATGTTTTTTACAACCGACACAATCGTGGAAGTCTGGAAGTGTCTACGGTTAACTGCCGGGTTGTAGAGGACATGAATATGAATGCCACCGGAATCGTTACAGTTTCTCAACCCTCGGCGATCGCTACAGGTCGGGTAGGAATCGGTACGTTGCAGCTTAATACTTCCCAAATTGTGCCAAATAGTGAAGGTGCCACCACCAGTGTTGTAACCTCTTTGCATGCAGTCACTACTGATAGCCAAGGGGTTGCACAACCGTCTGTAACTAACACCACTGCCCCAGTTTCTCAACAGAATATCATGTGTATAACGGCTTTTTCCAATGGAAATATATCGCCCACTCATCTACAACAGTCAAAAACTCACTGTTGCGCCGTTGCTGCTGCAGCGGCTGCAGCAGTAGCAAATATTAATAATGGCCAAAATGGACTAGGATCTAGTGGTTCAGATAATCCCACCGCCTCGAAGGGTTCGTGGAAGGCTCGACTAAAGCAGTTCTCGGACTATTTTAGTTTTTCTTTTGACAAGAATTCTAAACGTTTAAGCAGCACACGCAGTAGTCCCTGTTCGGTGCGCAACAATAATGGAGGCCATGGTAGCATTGTAGATACCAACACAACCTACATAGATCCTCTGACAGGTAAACCAACCGCCATGTGTTGTACCATCTCTAATAACTTGCCATCGCCTGGTCTAAGGCGAAAACATGTTACCCACCAACAAGAACTAATAGCCGCAGGACGTCACCGAGCGTATAGTTTGGATGTGCCCTGCAATCGCAGTAATCCACGGTACAGCAGCAGCAGTGGTGGTGGTGGTGATAGTAGTCGCAAATCCTCACGTCACGATGGCACTGGGGATGAAAACAACAGCAACAATACTCTTCATAGCAGTAATGGAGCTGGCAGTGATATGCCCACCTGTATTCCTCCACCCATTCGTATTGGTAGTGTAGATGCCAGCGAGACCATAGTTATAACTACAGGCGGTTTTTCGAGTGCTCTTACACCTGCGAATCTAGGCGATACTGAGGCCAGTTTGAGTATCGATTTGGGCATGCCAAGTAATATGACGTCGGCTGAACCGACAAAAATTTGACAACGCGGTAGCTCAGAGACGACCACAAACTCCTCGAATGGAGCCTTTGCAGCATTGTTGCAGCAACAACAACACGAACATCGGCAACCGTCGGTGACTGCAGCTACAACGGGCGTACAAACGTCCAGCTGCAATGTCTCCTCATCGATATCGATGACAATGTGGTCGACTTTGGGCCAAAGATTGAGTGCTTTGGTGTGTCACTGTTGTGAGCGGAAATTGCCAGAGCCGGAAAATGTGTAAAACGATGATAATAATGTCGACGATGACCAACCATAATAAAGCCAATAATATTTAAATAATATTAAATCATCATCAACACCACCCTTTGTAGATAAATCAAACCAGAAAATCTAGCATTCATTCATTATATTTCATTCATTTAGTCATTCATTCATTAATTCAAAGTCATTCATTAGACAGACAAAAAAATTTGTATAGAAAAATCATAGTGTGTTGCCATACATACACAAATATTTGTAAGAAACTTATCCGAAAAAGAAAAAGTTTGTTTGGCGAGTTTTTTGAAAAATCATCTTAACAAACAAAAACCATTTTTTTTAAATGTATTTCGTATAAAAAAATTTATTATAAATTTAGAAGAGTCAGAAGTCAGTGTGGTATTAAAAGTAAAGAAAACTAAATGTTCATACATACTTATACACATGCGAGTACATACACACATAATTGAAATTTCATTACGTTTTGCATCACTTTAAAAATAAGTTTTTTTTTTAATTTAGCTATAGGCTATAGAAAAGTAAGTTTTTAATTTTAATAATTTTTTTATTCCAATTTGTAGCTTGAATTTACATATATACATACATACATACATATATGTTTTGTGCAATTTATTTAGTTTTGTGTTGTGTATTTTAGTTTTAGTTTTTTTTATGTTTATGTGTAATGGAACCCAACAGTCCTTTTAATTTAGCTATAAAGTGTATTAAGGTAATAAAAATTAAAAAAAAATAAAAATACATATTGCATTTTTGTGTTTAAGTGACCTAAACACATAAATTTTAAAAATAATTTGAACAAAATCTATTCAATTGACTAGAAAAAAATCTAAACGATATTAAGAATGAACTTCAAAGAAGAGTTCAATAAATAAATATTTATGCGTTATTTTTAGTGTTTTTTTCATCTCTTATTTATTTTTTATATATTTTTCTTGAAAACTTTTGCAAAATTAAACAATAATTAAAATTTATTTTAAAAATTAGGATATTCTTTTTATTTGTTTTATATATTTTTATATTTTAAAAATACAACAGTTCACGAGCAAAATATGAGAGCTTATTTTTTCACCGCTACTTAATTACAGATTATTTTGGTATCCAATAGAACGGAATTTGGCGATATAACGAAAGAAATAATTTCATTGAAATAAGGTATGAAATAATAATTTAAAAGCCAAAATTATCTTTAGAGGTATGCTGTTAATAGAATAAATACTCTATAGATTTGACTGGTGAAAATTATCATTACACTTTATTAATATTTTTGGAGAAAAAATATACAAAAATTCTTAGCTTTTGATTAGATGAAAATTTTTTCTAAAATGAATTGAGAAAATGTCTCAGCACTCGGCCAATTATTAATGAAATGTACAACATTACCTTCGTGTTCACATGGCTGCTTTATAGTCGGTCTTTAAAACCTTCATTAAATTTTACAAAAGTTCGTGCATAATTTATCCAAACTTAAGATTTGTAGTGAAACGTTCTAGAATTGCATTATTACCTAGTTTCAAATATATCAGGGAGAAAATCTACTAAAACGGCAGCTGTTCACATCTTCTAAAAATTTAACCACGAAATCGTGGACCCAGCCTAGTCCTAAATGGGAGTTCCTACTTTATCACCTATTTTCGTTTTATTTAGTGCCTGTTCGCCGACATAGAAGAAGTTCTTTTTTTCGAGCAATTACATTTGAAACAAAAATAAATTCATAAATTTTGTTTTTGTTTCAAATGTAATTGTTCGAAAGAAAGAACTTCTTCGATATCGGCGAACAGCAGGCAGTTAATATTTAAATTTTTTTATTTTATATTTCTTTTTTCTAGTTTTACTTATAATTTTTCACTAAATGCTATTTTAAAAATATTATTTTGAATTTTGCAATAAAAAAAACCAAAGAAATCGTTGATTCGCATTTTATACGGCATAATAACTGGCGTTTCCGGTGACAAAAAGCATTTACCAAGCTGGTACTTGGTTGGATCTATATAAATAAAGAAAATTTCTCTCCTATTAAATATCATGCATTTTTTACAAATTACTGTAAAACTGTTTTAAAAGATTAAAGCTGGCTAATAAGAAAATTAATTATTGATGTGAATATTAAAAAGTATTTAAAGTCTAAAGTAGTTATAAAATTAGTTAGAACAAGCATTCACTTCACTGTGAAAAATACGACGGTTAGAGTATTTAAATTGAAAAAAAAAAAACAGTTTTGGCAAAAATTATTAAACTACAAAGCGATTTCGTTGTTAAAAATTAAGTCCATAATATATAATTAAATGTTTTGATTTCATGTTATTTGGATCATTTTTAAATGATTTTTTTTTTAACTAAAACTAAAAGACTAATAAGCTTGAATTTATTCATTATACTCGTATACATATGTACATACATATATAGAAAAAAGAGATAGAGAAAAAAAATCGGGCACATAGTTAAGACTTTAATACAATTCTATTAAAAAAAATTGTTTTTATTTCAAACAGATTAGTGGAAATTTAAACAGACACAGAAAAAAATCTACTAACACTGATGACAGTCGGTCAGTCAATTACATAACTTTTAGCGACTACTTTCTTTAAATAGAAAACAAAAATAATTTCAATAAAAAATTATACTTAATTTAATATGTAAATATTAGAGAATAATATGCATAAAAACTAATTAACAACTAACAAACAATACAACTACAGAGAATTTATATTAAACGAGGAGTAACATATAAATCTAATCAAAAAGTTAAACAGAAAAAATTTCTGAAGATAAAACAAAAAATACACATAACAAACAAATTATGATAATTTATCTACATTTGTACATAAAAAGCATTTGCAACCATATAAACATACATACATACAACATACATTTTTCGATCATTTATACTAAACGTGCATAAATTAGCAAATAAAAAAATTTAAGCAAATTTAGACAGAAATTATGTCTACTGCAATTCAATTATAATAATTAATTGAATTTCATAACTAATAACAAATTTGCAATTATGCAACTGAAACACAATTAGATTTACGAGCAAGAGTACGACTTATTAACCTTAAACTACCTACCTACAAAAATAATAAATACAAAAAAAAAACTCTCATATTTCTTTTTCTAAGTTTGTTTGTATTTACTCGTATGTAAGTATGTGTATTTCACTATACATATATACTAACATACATACATACATATACACTTAAATTAAATCGTAATATACAAATTTCATTGTTATTTATGTACATATATGTATGTTTGTCTCATAATTCGGATATACTTATATACATACACACATATGTATGTATAGATAATATTGTAATATGTACAGTTAAGGCAAAATGATATCCTAAAATATGGACCAAAGTACATACTTATGTTATAACATGTGGTTGCTACAACAAAAAAATAAAACAAAAACAGAAACAGAAAACAATTGAGAAAACATAAAAAAATAGCCTTATAATTATTGAAAATTCAGACAGAAAACTATAAAATCTTAATTGGAATGATAATTATTATCCTCCCCCTGCTTAATAGCGGGATACTTTAGGAGTCCTTTCAAATACGTCTAATGGACGCAACTGGCAAACACAATTAACGCGGCAGACAAATGAACAACTGACAAGCAAATTATTTTTAAATTTTCTTAAATCTCTAAATATGTACATTTTTTGCCTGCTTCATTTTATTGGATGTAATGTAAACTTATAATTTCATAAAGTTGTTTGTCTAAGCTGTGGAATCCTTTTAGCGTTAGAAAATACATCTATAATAACTTTTGTCTTCCTGTCCCCCAAAAACTACTTCGAACTGAATCAATAATGAAGCGATTAGAGTTTACATAGTTATTACAAAATGTAAAAAAAAATGCACTAACAAAAACTCGCGAAACAACTTTTTATTAATGTCTACAAATAGTATTTGAATGTGTTACAAAACAAAGGGTTTTTCTTTTTTGAGTCAAAAACCTTTTACTACCTACGAAATAAAAATCTACTCTAAACCTAAATTTATTTTAAAATATTTACCCTCCAGTCAACAAAATGTAACTACCAAAAGCCTTTATTTTATTTACACAAGACTAAGGAATAGAAAACAAACAATTTTAAACTACTTTTACAATAAAAGAATATATAAAAGAAAATTAATAATAAAAATTATTATAACTAAGAAAAAAAAACAAAACGTATAAAGAAAGAAAAAACAAAATATATAATTTTAAATTCATAGCTACAATAAATATTTTAACAAAAAAGAAAATTATTTAATTAAATTACAAAAACATTTCAAACATTATACTACAAAAAAAAAAAAAACAAAGAAATTTAGGTGTCTAGTATTAAAACATATTCAACAAAATTTAAATAATATTAAAAAGTAACATACAAACAAGGTAAAGTTTGTAAACAAAAAAAAAAGTAAACTGACATTTCCTTAAAGAGATTAACAATCACAACACTGCTGGTTTGATAAAGAGAAATAACTAACACAAGAGAGTTAAAACTAAAGAAGCAGAAAAAAATGCTGAAATGAGCAGCAACAATTTAGCAGTTGTGCTAATGAGCAGTGTAGCCAGGTGTGGGGATTTCTCCCCGAATTGGGGATTTTAGCTCGTTTTTGTGGATAGATTATCGTGGGGAGGGATTTGGGGATTTTTAATTTTCAGTATACCTATTATCAATTTTGCTTTATACATACCATTTTCTTTCATACATACATTTGCATACATATATGTTTATGTATCTTGGCGTTTTTCTTCTCCATATTTCGATTATTTTAAGGCGATTGTATTGAGGATGTTGGTTTTTATAACAATTTGTTCAAAATTTTAAAAACCAGAATTTATTGAATTCGATATTGCCAAAATGGATGTACTAATTGACGATAAGGAAAGTAATTTGGTTGTTGCTAAAATTGATGTTGGCATAGAATGTTCAAAGGAATTAGAAGCAAAAGGAGTTCAAACAATTTTTTTTAGATTATTATCTGTACTAGTAAAAGAAGGGCTTAAAATATTCACTGAGAGTGTGGAAAATTTTGAGTTATTTATAAATTTACAACTCGAAAGTATAGAAAAAAATAAATTTGATTCCGTGTATGGAATTTTAAAATATTCTATGGATTCAAAAGTTCCATTGAGCACATACGAATGCATTAACTTAAATAAATGTATGTAATAAACCTAATAAAAAAAATTGTTTTTATGATGCTTAATATACATATGTATGTGACGCGCAAAATAGAAAGGGACTTAAGGGTAAAAACCGGTTTTGTTCAGGGGAGCCATTTTAAAGATTTAAATACGTGTATCTTTGGTGTACCATCACTTTTATAAAACGCGCATATCTCTGGGAGGGAACACTTTTGGGGCATGGGATCGGTCTCATTCGATGCTCAGATGTTGTCCACATCAAAAAAAAAAAAAGTGAAAATTGATTTTTTGCCCTTAGGTCCCTTTTTCTATGCGCTGTCACATATATTTATTGGGGACAAAATTGGGGATTTCCAGTTTTAAAATGGGGATTTTTGGGGACAACACTCTTTAATTTGGGGACATTAGACAATATTTACCTGGCTACACTGCTAATGAGCATACTTTCCCCTGCTCTCTTTCGGTATATTCGAGTTATAACGTGCTCTAGATTCTAGAATTCCCACAACCATTATTCACGAGAAACTTACCAAAGTGCATTTTTATACATACATAGTTTAAAAATATCAAACACCAACTGGATTTAAAATATAAAAATGTATTTGAAAAGCAAGTGATCATGTATTATGAATACATGCATATACTCGTATATGTATATAAAATCTATATAGGAACAAACAAAGTATATCTATTTGACGTTCGTCGCAACATCATCACTTGGTATAGAAACTCTTTGGTACTTGCTAACGAACTTGAATATCAGATTTGCTTAAGTTTTTTAGAAATTTTCACAAAAGTAAATTTTCCTTTCCAAAACAATTTAAGTTTCCCAAAACTCAAACATAACATTGAAGCTAACTGATTTATTTTAGTCTCTTAAGAGTCATGAAATCATAAACTTATTGCATCACTGGCAGAAGAAAATAAAAGTTATGAGTTTTCCAAAAAAAAAAAAAATTAAATAAGAACACTCGGAAATTAAATGATTGCTTTTATTGAATTAATACCGGATAAGCTCATTTTTCATAGTTCTGCTCCATTTTGGGCAGACAGCGGCTTTTGCTTGCAAACAGATCTATAAATTTTAAAAATGTATTATAGATTTTAATTTTTTATTATGATTCGCTTATTTTACAAATATATTTTCATAATAAAGAGTTGTGTTTGCACGAAAAGCCGTGATAAATTATAAGAGAATTTTCGAGATCACCCTACATGTGCTCTGATCTTACGAGAATGGCTCCTATGATTTCATCAGAAATATAGCACGGCTAAGAAAGGTGCAAATGTGTTTATCCCTGGCGAAACTGACGGTAGAAGTACCAAAGAAAATCGCAATACTTTTCGTTAATATTTACCGGTTTTAGAATTCCTACTCACTCCAAGGTAGAGTTTATGAGCATGGAGCAATCAAATCAAGTTATCATAGTTTGGTAACTAAGAACCTTTAATTAATAAAGAGCATTGGATTTCTTTCCGCAATTCAAGTTCGTTAGTCTCTAACGCACCTGATGGCAGGATGATGATATTCAAAAGTCACCAGAAAGGTGAAAGTACAACTCTTCTATCTTCTTCAAGCCACATAAAAAATAGCAAACAAATCATACATACATTCATTTACAAACATAATTGCAAAAAGTTTTTCCCTAATTTCTTTAAAACCGCATTTAATTTGTGTATTATTGAGAAGGCATTGCAATTAAAAAATAAAACATAAAACGTAAAATCAACATTAAAAACAATACAAATAATGTACTGCATGTAATACAATAATTAAATTTTATTAACTGATGGTATGATTGATTCATTAACGATCGCACCAATTAAAGGTAAAGCTAAAATACAAATGAAAAAAAACCCAGCAAACTCTTTAAAAAATAATTTACCAAAATAATATGTGCGACAAATAACTTAACCAGCAACACGTCAGCTTAAATCGTCAAAAAAAACCATAAAATTTTAAATATTAAAACAAAGAAATGAAAAACAGAAACAAACACTTAAGGAAAAAAAAAACAATGACAGTAATCAATCACTTTAATAAAAATCAGTATGAAAATCTTAAAATAGCTTTGGTTTTATTTAAAATATGTATTCGAAACAAACAAAAAATAAACAGACATAACAAGTCGTTCTTAATTAAAAACTGACTATTTTCACTTGGAGGTCAATTAAAAACAACAATTTTTTATTACATCGCTACAACACACATAACAAATATAGAAAATTCTTGCACTAATAAAATAAATTAATTAAAAACGAAATCGAAAAAAGTTGCCTCTTTAATTGACATTTTACAGAATCGAAAACAAAAAAAAAGTTTTGTCACTTTTTGACCCTAAAAGAGAGAATTTTTTTCAAATTAATGATAAGCATTTGAATAAGAAAAAAACAGCTACAAATAACACACATGGATGCCACATTGCATCGATGAAATTATTTACTTTAACATTAAAATAACTGATACTTGAATTCAATTTCCCTGTTGTGAGCATGAACACCCGCAGCAAGAGTTTAATTAATCTCTCCGCTTGTACTCTTGAGAATAGTTTCACTCCATGTTTCTTTAAACTGGTTTAGAGCTTGAAATAAATCTTTATTTATGTACCTGAACTGAACACTTATCCAGAATATCAAATGTACTGATCGTACAAACGCAAAACAAGCAACACATAATATATACACATTGACAACGAACCCTAAACACCCTTTTACAATTAAAAAAAAATAATTAGTACAAAACAATTTAACTTGGATGTACATACATATTTATTAATTTCCAAATACATTGAGAAACTGCAAATACCCCCTCATTTAAGTAGGAGCTCCTTATAAATAACACTAATGAGATCAATATATATTTTTGTGGAAATCACTTGCAGACGACTTACTGAGATGCCTGAACTTGAGTTTAGTTTAGTTTGAGTAAAGCATTTGTCGCATTAACAACGGCTTTTGTCTAGTCTACCCAAACGATTTTTTTTTCAAAGCATTTTGTTTGTAAGTTAACAATAAAACAACAACAAAAATATAAAAGAGGAAAGCATTCAAAATGTTGTTAAAGCCTTCAAAACTGACAACCTTAGTGTTGATTTTTATTTTCTGTGTGATTCAGTGCGAAATTTCAGGTAATAATTTCTCAACAAACAGTCACAAAAAAAATTATATTTTGAATAAATTGTAGTGTATAAATTTAAAATTAATAACACTACATGACCTTAATTCATCCTTATCATTCGTTATGGAAATTTCTAAAAAATATTATTTGCAATAAAATATTTACTTAATCAACAGTTTCATACAAAACCGAAGTAGAAATCACACCAGCTCCTCCAGAAGAGGCGACCACTAAGAAGTCTGGTTTCTTTGGTGGCATAAAGAAATGGTTTGGCGGTTCATCGCAAACAACTGTGGATCCTATACTAGAGGTAACCAGCACTGCCAAACCATCTGTTTCACTACCAGCACATGGTCCAAAGGCTCCAAATTCCGCTAGTAATCAAAAGCCGCCACCATTATTTATTCCAAATGCACCTTTGGTGCCTATTGGTCCACGTCCTGATACACCATCTTCATCCCCATTCGGTGTCAGCCCACCACAATGGCCTCAGGAAAACAATAATGCAGCTTCAGCTTCTACTCCTACTGTACCCCACGCCTCTTCTGGGGGCAAACAACAAGCACCACCACACTGGCCTCAACCTCATCCCATAGGTGGTGTTTTATCTACCACCACCACCAGCACCACCTTGAAACCTTCATACCAGCAAACTAATGTACAAAATCATTTGCCGCGAGCTGGCGGTGTAGGTCAGCCGAATTTGCCTCCTGGCTTTGCACCTTATCATCCACCCAAAACTCAGCCTTCAGGATTGGATCTAAGCTATGGTAGTGGTTTCAGTGCCGGCGGTCGTCCCCAGCAAAGTGGAAAGCCTGGCTTTGGTTTAGCTCCCATTACTACACCTTCTACCTCAACCGCTACTTCAACATCTAGCTCTACAAGTACCAGCACAACCACAGGTCGTCCACAACAATTAGAATTTGATATGCGGGGGGGATTTAATTCCCACAAACCAGGGGACAATTCTCCTTCTTTGCCAGCATCTAGACGTCCTTCTGTTAAAGAAGATTTCCCAGCTTTACCTACACCAAAATCTCCTGGTCCCACACCATCATCACATTCAAATCCTTCTTCACCTTCAGCTTGGAATAAACCTTTGCCTACAGGCTCCTCCACCACTGTACCTTCAGCCTTGCCCAAAGCACCTACGGCTGGCACAAACGGTGGCGTATCTTTTATACCACAAACTGGTACTACAACTGTTCGTCCAGGTTTCGAAAAGGATGGTAATTCTGTAGCTACCGATGATGAGATACGATCTTTAACGGAAAGCCTCTATACCAAAGAAGTTAACAGCCAATTAAATTTCATCACTGTTAGGGCTCAAGGCAAAACCAGATCCATTGATAGTACAGATGAAGCAGCACAAACGTAAGTTCTTTTTCTCTATTACAAAAATTTATTTATTAAAGAAAAATATTTACTTAATTTTTCATTAAGTCTTTTAGACGTGGATCCTAAAGCATTTGATTCTCCTACGATCGCTAAAATGCGTTTGTTATTTAATAATTATGAGAAAGATACTCTGGTAAATGAGCATGTTACACCCATCGAACGTAAAGAGGAAAATGATTTCGTAGAT
Organism: Lypha dubia; assembly: GCA_947311025.1. NCBI lineage: Eukaryota > Metazoa > Arthropoda > Insecta > Diptera > Tachinidae > Lypha > Lypha dubia. The sequence continues at coordinate 942,680 of OX371262.1, read as the reverse complement.
GCTGTCATGGCCACCAATGTTATGCGACAAGCCATGTTATTCCTACAAAACAAAGGTAAGGCAGTAAACTGCTTATTTAGTACCAATACTATTACATATTATCTTTCCTTAAGGTATCGTTACTCCTGATCCCAAAACTCATCGTGATTTGGTCAAAGAATTATGGTTTACCCAATATTCCCGCGGCAGTGGCAGAATTGGCAGCTCTGGTTTTGAACATGTTTTCGTTAATGAAGTCAAGAATGGCACAATTATCGGTCTACACAATTGGGTGTATTTCTATGATGAGGAAACTGCAGGACATTTAGATTACAAAGGTTATCTCGCCCAATTAGATTTGGGAACGGTAATAATTTTGTGTACATGATATTATTTACAAGAAAATCTTATCTTATGAACTTTATAGAAAGGGAAAATTTTGAAAGTACGCTTTACTCACAATGGTTTGAATAAACCTGTTAATACTTTGTTCATTGGCACCTCTCCCGAACTGGAGTTAGCCTTGTATACAGTTTGTTTCAAGTTGAGACCGGATCGCACATGCCCAGTTGCCTTGGACAATCATAGATTTGGCATTGTAACATATTCCTGGCGTTATCGCGGTAAAAGTTTAATAGGAAGTGCCTATCCGGAAATATAAAATATGTATTGGAAATTTAAAGTGTTTTATATATTTTGTTATGCTTGAAAATGATATTAAAAAATGTAATTATTTAAAAAGTAATCAAAGAGCAATTTGGTTGCCTAAAAAATTTGTAATAAATTACAATAATTTGAATTAAGAAATTAATAAGTTTTATTGGGTCTTTAGTTATTTAGGTAACTTTCGTTTTTCATATTATACAAGTGAAACTGAGTACTCTGTACATACAGACTGACTTACATAGTATACATGTGGTTCTAATATACATTAAAAGTAAAAACAAATTGCGGCAGTTATTGAAGTTACATATTTAAAATTAACGAGTAAAAATTATGAATATTTTGCAACACATTTTTAAATTTAAATAACTATTCCTTATCTGGCAACACTACTAGTTATTTTTTTATAAAAAAAGTCTCTGTATAGACACCAACCACCAAATGAAAACAGTGTTGTATGGAAACATACAAAGACGTCTCATATAAAAAAGTATGGCAGCATAAATATTTTTATTGAATTCGCCTCATGGATGATACTTTGAAAAAAAATTTTTTTTTTTTTGTACAATTCGTTTCCGAATTAGTACTTGAATTATATTTTATCATCTAAATCTGTAAATTTTTAGACTTGCAGATTCTTCGTTGCCCCTTTCAAGCCTACATTACACGGCCGATCTTGTGAAACCAAAATTCAGTTTGTATGGCTCTTATTTATAGATGTGCATAATCAATGGGCTTGTTAAATTGGTTGAGAATCTAGGCATTTATAGCTACATATTTAAAAGCAAAAGTATAAATATATTTTTTAATATAATGTTTTACAAATAAATTACAAGTTTTATTCCTTCTTACAAAAATTTTTTTTTCCCTTTGGCTCACTAGAGTGAAAAAAGTACATTTTTATACCCATTTAAGTACATACAATTTTCAAAATTATCCCTGGTTTCATTAACTAAATTTCTTTGTTACTAAAGCAGTATTACAGCAGCTCTCGCCGCGGATGTTCGCATTACGGTAAACGTATGAACTGCACACAGAATATCTCGAAATTGAACAAATCTAATGGTTCAAACAATAAAAAAATATCATGCTAATGATGTTGCTAAACATTTACAATTAATGAAACTTTAAAAGATTTATAAAATAACAATTAAATTATGCTGTAAAACATCATGAAAAAGTGCGAATGTAGTGGGTGTAAATGAATAAAACTCAAGCTGTTTTAACGGCAAATAGAAGTGAAAAAGAAAACAGTGAATAAATGTGATGAGTGGAGAAAAAATGCAGAAAACAAAACAAGAAATGGTAAATTTAATGAAAATATCTTTGTTGGTGTACGTGTATATCTGTGTGTGTAAATTTATTTTTTCACTGCATTAGTTTTGTAAGCAGTGTGTTTGCATGTGTGTGTGAGGGAGTACGTGTAGTAGTTTGATTGTAATGTTTTCATTCAAACAATCAAATTTATCTTTTGGTATAAAATATTAAGTGGAAGAAGCAGCAAAGCAGTGTACAAAAAAAATCAAATATGAATTCACAAATGTCGGACAAATCAAAGAATTTCTTTTATTGTTGGTTAATTTAAAAATGTAGTCGAAAAAAATATAAATAAAGGAATAGCGATAATCATTGAATTACGCCGACAGAAGTATTTCAGAGGACTTGAAGAATAAACAGTGTACTCGTATAAACAATATAAGCAATAATAAAAAGGCTTAAGGGTAACTTAGACCATTAGAATATTATGATACGTAGGTACATACTTGTGTTAAACACACTTTCTTCGACGTTCTAAAGTACGTTTTTGATTTAATATCTACTACTCGTACATTTACACCTTAAAAAAAAATTATCAAATTTAAATTTAGTTTTTGCTATTTTGATTTTGATTTCAGTTTTAAAATCTAGGCGCACGGTAGTGCGCCAGGCAAAGTTCGGCCAGACAGTCTGTATATTTACACGAAACCATTCGAGCTGTTTTTACCCCCTCATAACTTTGCCCTTCTTGATCATAATATAATGAAACTTGAAACAAAAGGTGACCTCACAGGTTAAATTTGAAAGCTTCCCGAGATATTAAGGTGTGAAAAGTCCATATTTTAGTACATATTCACTCACTGACTCACTCACTCATCAATATTATTGGGCACTTCCGGTATAGCTAGAGAGCTGAAACTTCGTACACTGGTAGGTGTTGGTGTGAAATTAGCCAGACAAATCTGAAAACGGGCACTTTCCACCCGGGGGGTCTAGGGTGCCCCTTCTTTGTATGGGGCACTTCCAGTATAGCTAGAAAGCTGAAATTTGGTACACAGGTATGTAGGTCCTGATGAGAAATTAACAAAAATAATTTTTAAACGGGCTCTTTTCACCTGGGGGACTAAGGTTCCCCATCTTTGCATGGGGCACTTCCAGTATAGCTAGAGAGCTGAAACTTGTTACACAGGTAGGTCCTGATGAGAAATCAACGAAAATGATTTTTAAACGGGCACTTTTCACCTGGGGGGACTAAGGTTCCCCATCTTTGTATGGGGCACTTCCAGTATAGCTAGAAAGCTGAAATTTCGTACACAGGTAGGCCCAGATAAGCAATACATATAAATATTTATACAAAAACAACTTAGGAAAAAGAAGTGAGATCCGCACAAAAACACAAATGTGAAAATAACGCCAAGTTCCTACCCAAAATATTTCGGCCGTAAAAAGTACTGAGATCAAAATAAGGACCTAGTTCTTGATAGGTACAATTCCATCTCATTTCTAGGCAACCTGTAAGCTTGGGAAAATTTTTTTGCCTTTCTAATATGGGAAAGAATTCTTGGAAAAATATTGCCAAGCTTATAGTTTGCCTAGAAATGAGATGGAATTGTACCTATCAAGAACTTGGTCCTTATTTTGATCTCAGTACTTTTTACGGCCGAAATATTTTGGGTAGGAACTTGGCGTTATTTTCACATTTGTGTTTTTGTGCGGATCTCACTTCTTTTTCCTAAGTTGTTTTTGTATAAATATTTATATGTATTGCTTATCTGGGCCTACCTGTGTACGAAATTTCAGCTTTCTAGCTATACTGGAAGTGCCCCATACAAAGATGGGGAACCTTAGTCCCCCCAGGTGAAAAGTGCCCGTTTAAAAATCATTTTCGTTGATTTCTCATCAGGACCTACCTGTGTAACAAGTTTCAGCTCTCTAGCTATACTGGAAGTGCCCCATGCAAAGATGGGGAACCTTAGTCCCCCAGGTGAAAAGAGCCCGTTTAAAAATTATTTTTGTTAATTTCTCATCAGGACCTACCTGTGTACCAAGTTTCAGCTCTCTAGCTATACTGGAAGTGCCCCATACAAAGATGGGGAACCTTAGTCCCCTCAGGTGAAAAGTGCCCGTTTAAAAATCATTTTCGATAATTTCTCGTAAAATTACACCTGTTGTCTACGGGTATCTAAACCTAAAGATGTAAATAATTTATTTATTTGTTGCAAAAATAAACTGTCGCTCTCATCTTACAATATTGCTTTTTACTATTTGACACTATTATAGAACCTATAAGTCATAAAAACTTTGATGAAAATGCATCCCAGATCTAGTCATTGTCCGAAAACAAAAAAAGTAGTAAGAACTTATCATTCAGGGTTCCACTTTCCTCCAAAATTTAATGTGTCCCTAAGCAAATGTTTAGAATCATTTATGAACATTTTTGACTTTTTGTCGACTTATTTATGTATACAAAAAAATATTAACTTTCTTTTTTCCACTCTTATTTGTTTTAGCTAAATTCCATTTGGCAATCCTTAATTTGTACTACAAATCACTATTGAACACACATCACATAAACTTTGTATCCTTCGGTAACTCAACAGACAAGAAAGTGTGGTGAAATGAACGAATACTAAACTACATCACTCTGTCAATTACTCTTGTATTTGTTAGTCTGTTCTCTTGCTTCTTTATCGACCACCATCACTGCTATGAAAATCACATTTGAGTGAAATGTAAGCAAAACGTACGTATACGCGAAAGGGAAAACATCTTGCACGGTTAAGCGCGAGTGTAGTTGCGAACGAGAAAACTAAAATATAAAAAGTATTTCAAAAGAAAAAAAAAATATTAATCAAAAGTAGAAAATAATGTAATAAATAAAATAAATCGATAAAATGCAATTAATCAACCATTCAATTTATACACATTCGAAAATATATTAATATGAATCGATTGTTAACTATGCACGAGAGAAAAGAAAAATTATTTTTTTTTTGAAAAATAATATGTTTGTGTAAGTTTTATATTTATAAAAATTTTTGCATGTATAAATGTCGGTCGGTCGTTCGGTTGTTAGCTCGAGCTACGAGCTTAACAATAATGTACGTTGTATAAGTACATATTTTTGGGTGTGAAAACGAAAGTGAAAATCTAGCACAACTACGAGAGAACCACAAAAACAACGAGGACGAAAAAGGAAGGAGGCAGCAGGCAGTTTGGCATATTTTTTGTGGACTAAATAGGCACTACGCAAACTATTATATGTACAGACATACAGACATAAGAGTAGTTATATAGTTTTTTATTTTTTTTTAAATTTCTTCATATCAACACACCAAAATCAACTTCATCACCAACTACAACCATCATTATCATCTTTATTCATTATCATCATCTCATACTCATCTCTGGGGCAGATGAAATACAATTACATAAAAAACAAGGTGGAAGAAATGTTTGTTTTTGTGTGAGTGTGACTTAATATTGTAACAACAAAAATAAGAAATGACAACATGCTAAATAAATTGTTTTTAATGCAAACAAAAATTAATTTGAAACAAATAAAAAATTATTAAAAGAATGTGATTAAAGAAAAGTCAACAAAAGTTAAAAACAGTCAATTTATAAAAATTTAAGCAAAGTGTATGTGTATCTATCTACAACAACATCAAATAAAAAAAAATTAACATACACATGAACTCTCACTTACGTACATACCACCAAAGTATGTAAATAAAATAAAATCAATTCTTTAAGGACATGACTGACTGGCACCCTGTCGTCTATTAGTGTGCATGTTGAGTTTTTGTACACTAGTGTATGTGTGTGTTGCGTGTATGTGACGTCAAAAGTCGCAATCTTTGTTGTTATACATAGAAATATTTAATATTTTTTTTGCTTATTCTTATTGTTGCTGCTGCTGGTTCTATTTAAGCACACCACCAACATCCCTGCCAGCCACCTTCAACGACGAAATCTCAGCTTCCACTTACAGTTACAAATCAACATAAAAGAGTTTCGAAACAAATATAAGATAAATAAGCGAAAAAAGGAATACAAATAAAAAATGAAATTCCATGAATGTAAAGTTAAACGTTAGAAAAATATAACATATGCAATACTAAATATAACAAGTGAGAGCAAGTGTGTTTGATACACACCACAAGTATTAGAGTTTTAGTTGTTTTTAATTTGAGTGAGTTTAATAGCAAAACAAACGCACATTAAAATACCAGCGAGTGTTTTTTAAAGCAAAACCCCCCACGAGAGGAATTATAACTTACATCTTTGTTCACCTTGCTTCAATACAAGTAGGAACAACAACATCAACATCCAACCAAACAACAACAACATCAACATTCAACCAAACAACAAACAACAATAGAAATAATAAAAGATAACTAAGAGGAAGGAGCAATTAAAATAGAATAAACAAATTTAAAGAATATATCCATTATGGAGCAGCCCAGCATACTCGTTAGGATTTTACACTCAATACCGCATGTGAACTACACGTTCCAACGGGTTAATGACACTTTCAATCCGGACAGCGATGTTTATCTCGAGGTAAGCTTTTGCAAAATTTTGTTTCTTTGTTTTATCACTTGTTTTTTCTATAAATTAGAAAGTTTTTGAAGACATCTAATTAGTTTAGACACATTTTCTTTGGCGTCGCTGTTGAAGCAGCAAAAATTTTTAAACTTTTCGAAAACAAAATACATTTTAATCTTGGAATTTTATCTTGCTTGTTCTTTTTAAACTGCATAGTTTGTGATGTTTTTGTCTACGTTCTTTTTTCTTGTCTTTGTTCTTTATTTTATAGAAATTGTCTCCAATGTATTTTTCTACTGATAAGAAATTTTAAAGTTTTGAATAAAGAAACAAATAAAGTTTTATGCATCCACGTATATTTTAGTGTGTACGTCGTTAGCTGAAATGCAAAACTATTTAAGTCGAACTTATATAAGTAAAAACTTCATGTGTTCCGGTATTCAGAACCAAAAAAAAATAATTTTCACCAAAAATAAATAAATATTTTATTATAAATAAATATATTATTTTAGAGAAAACGAACTTAAGCCTGAAAAATTAAAAATTTATTTTATTATAAATTAAAATTATCGTTCATGGTATAAAATAATTTTTTAGTGTACCATACGAAATACAAATCTAATACCTCTTAGGAAATATTTTATTAAACCATTTTTTTCGTGAGAGTACACAGAGCCAAAACTGCCTAATAGAATCAATAAGATTTTCTCTATGAAACGCTTTTAGGCTAAGGGGTATCCCAGCAGAAAGAAGCGAAGATTTTTTCGATGAGATTCCTTATTGTTTTTATGTGGTAAATCTTATTAATTTTTTCAATAAGGAAACCACATAAAATCAAGAAGAAAACTTGTTATTTACAATTTTTTTGACCCAATTTCCGTTATTTTTTGGCACCAAAAAAACAATCCATAGAGAAAAACGTCTTGATTCTATTAGGTTTTCATATGAATTGTAAATAAAAGGGATTTCTTATTGATTTCATTAGGTCGTCTTATTGTTTTTTTCAATAAGGTTTTCTTCTTGATTTTATTAGGTTCCCGTATGATCATGTGTAAATCATATTCTTAATTTTTTTAATAAGAATATCTTCTTGATTTTATTAGGTATTCTTATTTGTTTTTTTCAATAAGGTTTTCTTCTTGATTTCATTAGGTCGTCTTATTGTTTTTTTTCAATAAGGTTTTTTTTTTAATTTTATTAGGTTCCCGTATAATCATGTGTAAATCATCTTCTTAATTTTTTTAATAAGAATATCTTCTTGATTTCATTAGCTTGCTTGTTATTTCATACATATAAATCAACAAAGGAACAATTTTTTCATAATTTTTTGTGCTACAATAAATCATCTTCTTAAACTGGCTGCTAACATGTATACTATAGTAAGGTGTAGTAGTGAGGTGGTTAGAGTGCCAATCTACTAAACCGAAGTTCCTTGGTTCAACTCCCTGAATACGTAAGTTTTATAAAAATGTTTCCTAATTAAGAATATAATTTAAAATTTGTAGAAGAATTCAAATAACTTTTTTATCATATAATTATTTTGAAGAATATATATGTACCGTTTTTTGTCAAGGGCAAACATTTTTTCTAAACTAAAATTACCTCCTGTAACTTAAGATTTATGCAGTCTTTTTTAAATGCCTTCTTAGTTGTTTATTTTTCTAACAAATTCATTGGCACTATAATTATTTAGTGTCGACTATGTGTATTTAGGTATGCATGTGTGTCTAACTAACTGCATGTTCTCAACATAATATATGTACATAGAAGACACAAAACGAGAACTACTGGATATCTTTTTCTGAACAACTATTTGCAACAAGCGACACATTTAAGTACGTTTATTCTTTTGTTTTATTTTCAAGTAAATTTGTATGTGTGTGTTTGTATGCGTTTAAATGTGTCTTAAGAAACAAGTCCTTGAATTGCTATTATAAATGGCACCTCAATCAGGAGTGACAACAAGAAGGCAAGCAAAAAACACTTAAGACACTGATTATGACAACAATCATATGAGATTTATATTTTAGAAACACAACTGTTTTTTCTTGCTTAAAAATACGTTTACACAGTAAAAAGAACGAAAACAAGGATCAATTAAGAAAAAAAAAACGATGATGCAATTAAAAAATTAATTACATACATAGGTATCAAACAATCACAAAAATCCTAGTATTCTTACTAGAATTAATTGAAAATTACTTGGAATTTTTTAATTAAAAAAAAACGCATATTAACTAAATATTTAATTGAAACAATTAACAAAATCAATTAATTTTCTTGAAACAAATTAATTTGAAATTTTTTGGTGCTTTGATTTTAAATTTATTGATAATATTATTTTAAAAGAAAATAAAATAAATGTCGATTGAAATAAAATATTAATTGAAAAAAAAATATTTCGAGCAAGCAGAAAGTAGGAACAAATTTTTACAACAATTGTAATGATATGTACACAATTACAAACTACTTTATAGTTTTAGTTGAAAATATGCACATGCTATGTAGCGAATATGTGTTGTGGGCCATTTTGCGATTTAGATGTCAAGAATTTTGTTTAAATTTCAATGGAATTTGCTCCAATTGGCAGGCCATTTGTCACTGCATTGTATGTGTGAGTGTGTGTTTTCTTCTTCAATGAACTATTAGCAACACAACTACACTACCACGCCTTTACTTACTCTAACTTTATTTCTTCTATTATGACGTAAAAGTCATAAATGCAGACGAAGTAGTAAAACAGATTTCAGCGAACTTATTTCAATTCATTTGTTGTTGCAAATGAGAGAGAAATTAAGAAGAAGAAAAAAATTCAAAAATTTTCTTTTTAACAAAAACGTCAGAGATATCCTTGCCATTGATTGTCCTAGTTTTTGCATCAATTTGCACGTCATTGCTATGAATGCAAAAAAAACTGAAAACATTCAAAAATGAAAAATACTAAATATTTCCACATTTTCATTATTGCCAGTTTTTGTTTTGTTGTTTGTTCGTTCGTTCGTGTGTATATTATGTACAAGTTGATTATCCTACAAAGCTAAAATGAATGGAATATATTACTAAACGTCCTTCTTCTGTTCGTTCACTCTCATATCTCTCTTTCCCTCTCCTATCAGCATCATTTTACTACATAAATAAAACAAGCAAATTAAGTTGAACATAAAGAACGTCATCAGTATTTGTAGCGAAAGTAGTTGTTTTATTAAAAGTATTTAGTTTGTAGAAGGATAAATGTGTATCAATAAAAACACCATTATAATACAACACTCTCTTCAAACATATTTTTATTGTTGACCAAAGTGATGACGGAGTGAGTATTCTTTCACACACACACACGCACCTTCAATACGTACGAGTGCCAACATGAATGTAAAATTTATAATTTTTCTACGATGACGAACATGATGATGTGAAATGAAAATTTATCAATAGTTAAATATTTTTTGTATAATTTCTATAGACTAAAAATAGCTCAAGCTTTTAAAACTAAAAATAAATCTCATATGCTCCATTTTATAGTGCGTACTATTGTCGGTAATTTAATTTAAAATTTAGACGGGATACTGAATTTTAACTATTCAAAAATTTAGAATTTATATACATATATACAGCCGCTTAGCTGCTATGATGACACAGGCAGACTCACAGATATACGAATACATAAATACTTAAAATATGTGTCAAGTTAAAAATAGTGTTTATTTATTTCATAGATAGTAAATTTTACAACAAAGCAACAACTTTTTTCTTACTAATAGAACTGGAAACGTATCACATATACATATGAACAAGTTTATAAGAAAGATAAGCTATACTTTGCCTTATAAACATCCTTTCAAATGGCATGGAACGCTTGGCCAAAGAAATTATACAAAGAAGAAATTAGAGCCCAGTGAAATTTTTATTGAAATGAATTTACTAAAATACAAAATTACTATAAGCGAAGATTTCTGAGATAGAAATAGTTATTGACTTTGCGGCGAATGTCCGTTAAAAGCAAAACTCAAAAACATCAGTATCAGGAATTAAAGTACCCAATTTTTCTTTTAAATCCGTAACAAAAGCAATCGCACAACCGGTTCCTGTTATTGAAAGTAGTGAAGTGACATACATAATTAAGGTACTGTTCCAGTCAGGTTCAAGCTCTTACCTTAATGTCCGTGTTTAGTGCAATTTACACTATATAATTTGTGCATCAAGATTTTATTTTTGAAAAAATTTATTTATAGCGGAAAAAAATCAGTATGAGCGCTGCTCTATACTGTGTATTGACCATAAAGTTCGTTTTGAGACATTAATTGCCAGGTTCGAGTAATACTGAATATTACCTTTTACTCTTTATGCACAACTTGCATTTCCTGAATATTTTTTTTTAATTGGCAAAATTAAGTGAATTTTCACATAAAATCTTTTGAGCTTAAAAACTTAGGAAATCAGAACTAAAAACACTTGACTCGTTGCTATAAAATTTAGTGGGAATATCTCTAATTAAGCAATTTATTACGAAATTGTAGAAGCAGCCTTTATCCATATAATGATTTTTATTTAAATAATTTGAAGTAATAGTGATTATGCTGATGCGGTTGATGTTCTTTTGTAGAAGTGTATTTGCGGCTTTTTTTTTCTGCCATGTGTCCTTTGATCATTACAACCACTGCTCTTCCCTTAAGCGCATTTCACCATCACCAATCATTATGATTTTTTATTCTATAGATAAAAAAAGTTTATACGCAAGTTAATATGAATGTGCGCATCTTTTGCATTGGTTTGTTTGTTTGCATATATTGTGAGATGGTTGACCTGGTTGCATGACCTGAATATTATTATTTTCTTTTTTTTTCATAAAATATTTGCAAAAATCTTTACAATATGCTAGTGTTTTTCCGTTGTGTCATTTTACATAATTTAAACTAAGGGATTTACAAATAACTGCGAATATGTTACAACTGTTTTTGTGCTGCATTAACGGGTACATGTTCGTAAATCGTTCATACATACATTCAAACAATACAATTCACATCAATACAATAATCGGATTTAACAGTAATTAATTCATAAAAATTGTTGCTGGCATATATTATTTATTATTTACAAAATTATATGAATAGTTGTATTTATTAGTTGTAATTTATAAAATTGTGATAACCATTCGTCAAACAGCATGCTGGAACGATTTTATATAATTTAATGTAATGATCATCGAAACCGAAAGAGAGTATTGTCTAGAAAATTTTATGATCATAGAAAATATGCTCTTTTAGTATAGTAGAAAACTCCAGTTATTTAAATTATATTGGCTCATTACCATAGTCGCACACTAAAGCCGGTTTATTTTATAAAATAACTTTAAATAATTAAATCTATAAATCCAAAAAGCAGTCCATGCTCATTACCATAAGACCATAATTGTAAAAATTTGAATGTGACAATTATTAAATTGATTAGATAAACCATACCTTTTTTTAACAACTGAATAATCAGTAATGAACTGGACAAATTTGAATACCGTCCAAGAAGAGCATCGCAACAATCGCACTCGATCGATATAAAACCGAAATATTATTAAAAATTTTAAATTTATCCTACATTTGAAGATAAAATAATTTGAATCACCAAAAAATCACGGAAACAACAATTAAAATAACACCGATCAGCCATTTAAACTGTTATTACAAAACTGGTGTGATAATTATCAAAAAAAAAAAAACATGATGATATTGATAAGATCGTTGTAATCAAATTTATTGGAATGTCACTTAACCAACAAACATATTTAACGTAAAATATTTTTTTAGGTTTGGACATACATGGGAGTAATTAAATAAATTGACTAATTAATTGTCGATTTCATTGGCATTGACTTATAAACAATGCCAATTAAATTTTTTTGCATTATAAATTTTTTGAACAATGCTAATGCTTTTCAATGAAATAATTTCATTATTAGTTATTTAAAAAGTAAAAGCATTACAAATAATCAATGCTAAAGATTTTCAAAAGCATTATCAGTATTAAACGTCAATATTATTTCACATATTTATTTACATATGTATGTGTGTATGTGTATGTATTAAATATATGTACATAGCTTGGTTTGTATTTTAATTTATAATTTTATTTTTTCAAAAGCTTATGTGACCATATTTTTTTTTATACAGATAGTATTAATTATTTTTTTTATCAATTGTAATTAGTATTTCAAAGCTTTCATTGTTTTTTCATTATAAATAGTAGAAAAATTATATTTAAAAAAAAAGCAATGGCATTTATTGGTACTGATTTTTTTTTTTCATTGTAAATGTTTAAAATAATGCCAAAGGAAAGTCAATGCCAATGAAAAAGTCCCATGTATGGGTTTGGAGGCAATAGAGCCATATAGTAGAAATTGACAAGGTTAAAGTTTACGGGTTAAGTAGGTGGTAGAAATAGTTGTAAAAAATCGAATTTATAAGTTATTGCTTCTGCTTCATAGACTTGGAAAAGTGGACCAATTAACTTTCACTTTTATGACAATAATAATTTTAAAATTTTTTTTATTTAAATTTTTCCATAACAATTTCAATACCACCCACTTACATTTGAAGTGGTTAGAAAATATAAAACAACATTGCAGTGTGTTTTTAATCACAAAACCGGTAACATATAAACGAATACTATTGATGGTGGTTGGAGTTTATTTTGTGATCTTCTTTTTCACAATTTACAAATATGTACATAAATCTAAAATATTATGGAATTTATTTGGAGTTCAATCAGAAGAATTATGAAAATAAACATGTTTTGATAAAAAAAAAAATGCCATTTGAGTGCATTTATAGATTTCATTTATATTTTGTGGTTGTTGTTGTTGTATTTTGCATTTACTTTTTCAAGAAAGCCGCCACCGCCCTATTTAATATTACACTGTGGACTCGTTTAAAGTTGTGTAGTTGTGGAAAAAAAAACCACAATAATTCCATATTTCTTTATAAGTTTTATCAACTGCAACGAAAAAGAATCGAGTGAAGAAGAAATGAAGAATGACTGATATGCTGGTTAGATAAAGTATCTTTTAGCTGCCTGAGTGTGTGTTCATATCGATTGTAAACAAAGTCAAATGTATCGTAAATTACAAATATGTGAACATATAAAGTCTGTCTGTATTGGATTCCTTTTTCAATATTTTATGATTATTTTCTTTGTTTGCAGTTATTTATTTATTTTTTTTTGTTCTGTTGCTGTTTAAAATCCTAAAATTTTGTAGCCATCTTTGTGCTGGCACGAATGTGTTCAGATATTGAAAATATAATCACTCATAACAACACATGTGTGTATGTATACGTAGGTATATATGGAATTTAATGTCATATTGTGTCTTATGGTGTTTCTTGCAATTATGAACGCAATTGACTGATAAATAGTTAAACGATGGTGGCATGTTTTATCACATTAAGGTTAATTTCATTTTTGCACTCTCTTCATATTTTCATATTTAAAGAATTACATACAATTACAACAGAAAAGTACTAGTAAGCGGCTAATAACACTACTTGTCAAGAAAACATTTTAATAAAAAAACTTAAATTAAAATAAACTAATCATAGACATGCTTGAAATAACATGATATTTAAAGCCCGTTTTTAACTATTTTTTATTGTACTATAGTCAAAAAATATGAAAGATGCATAAAATTTAAGAAAAAGTCGTAGGAAAAATAGAACACCTTAAAAAAGTAGTTTAAATCACTTTTAGAACAGAAAAATATAATCAATTTCTTTTTAATCATATTTTTCTAATAACTACATTGGAATGTGTTCACATCAGCTAAGATTGCTGGTTTCTAAATTTTTTTAAAACAAATTTAGTTTATTTATAAATATAAAACAGAATTTTCCGTTTATTTTTACCTAAACTAAGATTTTAACAATAGAAACTTTAGAACACTTTGGCTAAAACTATAATTTGATTTGGCTCGAATTACCTCTTAGTGGGGTAAGTTAATGTTTAGGTTTAATATTATAAAATAATATGTACCATCATTTACAAATTCTTTTTTATTTATTTATATTTATTTATACATTAAAATCCATCATAAGCATCTGCGCCGGCGCGAAACATACGGCCAACAGATGTATCTTACTTAGAGAGGGGGAGGGAGTATCGAAACGGATGAAGTGTAAAATCAACAGCAATTAAAACAAAAGGAATGAGGAAAACAAACACAACTCCTTTAAATTTCAAATTACTATTTTATTTTTAGAAAGTTAAAGGCAGACAACAGACAATGACTCATGTAGACAAGACAAAAAAAGGATCATTTAAGTTTGTCGTTAAACTATGAAATTCATATCGTTAGCTGAAATGCAAAACACAAAAAAATTTTTGTTTTTCAATTTATTCAATTTATTGTGTGTTTTATCAAAGATCTACATAAATATATAAATAGCCACAAAATAATTTTGAAAGTGTCAGTAATCATTGGATATAATTATTGCAAGAACATTTATTTTTTGAATCATAATCAATGGATTTGAAATCTAGTTCACGGTGTTAAAAAATTTTATTTGTTCTTGCGTATGTTCCTCATTATAAAGTAAAGTAATAAGTTGGAAATGTACCTCTTTAAAAAATATATCCAATATTTGCCATTGTAAATGAAAAATTCAAAAAAGTGTTGTTACTTGTATGGTTTTTCATTTAATCTAACGATATGTATTTTCAAATGAATGCATTTTATTCCCCACACTTTTGAAGGTATGATTCATGAAACAAGAGACAACAACAGAAATTACATGAAAAAATGGGAAGCATATCAAGCCGGATAGTAACAAAAACCTTAATTTGCTGTATTGAAACATACCAGGGGCCGAATTGTGCCATTCGATATGGAGAGAAATTTCAATAGTAATTAAATTTCGTTCTATATGGTGGGTTAAGCCTTAAGTGTTATCCTTTACAAGATTTCCTATACCGATTCGCTTTAATAATGTGGAAAAGGAGAAAAATTAATTAATTTCAAATGTAATGGTGTTTTCTTTTCTACAACCGAAATGGCACCTTATGGAAAGGTACATATATAATAGTTTTGCCAACCCAGTAATTGTTGTTATTTCACTAGAACTGAACATAACTTATGAGAAAATGGAACGCCCTGTTATCAACAGCTGACAGCTAAGTTTTACAGGGCACTATCAACACTGTCGATGTTTACGGGTCAAAAACTGCAATGCCTTCCACCATTACTGAGGGCGATTTTTTTAGAATCAAACACACTGCCCTTTTAGAGAGCAAAACATTTTTAAGAAACGAACAACCAGTAATTGTTGTTATTTCACTAGAACTGAACATAACTTATGAGAAAATGGAACGCCCTGTTATCAACAGCTGACAGCTAAGTTTTACAGGGCACTATCAACACTGTCGATGTTTACGGGTCAAAAACTGCAATGCCTTCCACCATTACTGAGGGCGATTTTTTTAGAATCAAACACACTGCCCTTTTAGAGAGCAAAACATTTTTAAGAAACGAACACCAAAGTACATTTTCTGCATGCAAATGTACCATTTTTTTTTTTTTTTTTTTTTTGTAGAAAAGAGTCCACGGATTTCTATTTACAACAATTTTCATAATATCTTCCTTGAACAATTTTAAACTAGAATAAAACAACTTTATGCTCATTCGCCTATGTGGGAATTGAATATAGATTTTCCGAAAAAAAATTGTATACAAACCAAAGCAAGTTTCTAAAATTCCAAATATTTACAAGTGTTTCAGTTATGGCTTTTCTCTGTTCTAAAAAATGTGTTGCCATATTCAGTGAACTCTAATGAACATTTGCCAATAAATTACTGACTCTCAATTAATGACTAAAGGAAGACCCACAAGTGCCAAAACGTATTTTACTAATCATCTGTTTTAAATAGTTGGTTTTACAAATTGTCTAATCGGCTTATTTTTATTTGCTTTGCCATGCATTGAACAGAGCGGTGTGAAACTTAAAACTTTTTATTTCGCAGTCAAATTGGATCCATTAAATTTTGTGAAATAAGCTCTGAAATACATGTACATATGTATGTTTGTAATTTAATTGGGTTTTGGGAAGAGAGTGTCTGTGCAACTGAAATTGACACTTGAAGTTGGTATTTAAATTGAAAATTTCACTAATTAAAATTATATCTGCTACTAAGGTGTGGCCACACTAGTCAAATATTTAACTACTGATAACTACTATTTTTGGAGGCCTGTTCTGCAGGCGAAATATACACACACAAATTTTTACGTCAAATATTAGCCCAATCTGACCATAACGTTAAGATCAAGTTTTTGTTATTAACAAAGCTAGCTACTGCTAATGTAAGTATGTAGCACATTTTTTTTTTTGTTAAACTTTAATAAACTTTAAGCGTTTAATGAAAAGTTTTTAAAATAGTTTCACATTAAAAATGATGAAAATATAATGACAAATAATACTCGTTTTACAAGTTTACTACAACACAAAACTTTAAAAATAGAACAAATGTTGTGATACTACACATACACACTCGTACTTACATTCATACACACATTTGTATGTATTCACTAAAATAAACTACATACTATTTTTACTTTAGACTGCGTATCGCTTCATAAACTACTGCTAGTCTTGAAGGTTTTTGCATTTTGGATCATCAAGAACTATTATGCGTCTGTTTACTCTGTTTTAATCGAATGAACTTTAGTTGAAGTTTTACAACACGCCGCCTCATGCGTTAGAACATTTGTTTAACAAAAGAGAACTTTGTCCGTGATAAATCTTGTATTTGTGAAGCAAAATCTTTGCTTTCTATTGACATGTCAATACACTACAATACATTAATCTTAGAAGCACTTGTCTTTTAAAATGCGGGTCAGTTAATAAACTTTACGATTATTCTCTAGGAAATGAAAAAAGAAACTTTAACGTTAAATACTAGAGGAAAATTTCTGTATCATGTTCAGACTGAATTTACATATTCGTCAACAGACAAGTTTTTTTGTCGCAAAGGTGGTTGTGTTAAAAGTGAAGAGAGAACAGTGTAATTTTTCTTTATTTTCACTTGCGGCATTCCAATCCAACGTAGTCATACGGGGCTAAAATATAATTTACAACTACAAATTAATTATGATAAGGTTTATTTTTTGATGATTTTTTATTAAAACATTTTTATTGTAAAAAAGCATTGACTGATATCTTTTATTTATTTTTTTCTTTAGTTTGTCTTTGGTTTTCTACTTGTACGATCCTTGTGAAATGTTTCACATGTATTGGGCTTCTGTGACAAAATAATATATAGTAAAATTAGAAAAATGTGCCTGCTACTCCCTTACATCGTAAATATTCTTTTTTTTTTCAATATTGCAACGTAAGTGATTTCCACATTCAGTTCACTTCACTTCCTTTGATAGGTTTCCATCATATAAGTTCTAAGACTTCTAGGGCCTTCAGTGCGATAAATTCTTTTTATAAAAATATGGCATTATAATGCCATTTTTTGAATCAGAAATCGAAATCTTAAATCACAAGTACATTCAAAAAGTATATAAAACTACATTAATACATACAGACAAAAGACAACTGTAGCGCATCACTTATTCGATTTTGTTCACTAAATTCCATAGATTTCACTACTTCTTCCATATTTTATCATCGAATACACACCACATATTCCTACATATTCTCGACATTACTAAACTGACAAATAGCTGGAAATCTAATTTAATTTCATTTAATAAATAGTAAACGAATAGAGCCTCGTTAAATATAAATGAACTAAATTGAATTTAATTTTTGATTTTATGAAAATAGAAATTTACATGTCAATGTTCGAACATGTGGCGAACAACGGTGAAGGAGACTAGACGACTGTTTATAAAATATTTTTCAACATCTACACACAAATACATACATAAATTTTTTAAATTGCTTAATAATTAACAATATGTAATAAACTTTATGATGTTATTGCCGTTTAAGATGCTAAAAATTAATTAAATGGAGACATGCAGGACTAGACAAAATTCATACTGAGAGAAACGTGTTTCAGAAAACAATTAAGGCCGGATTGAGCGAAGAGATGATGTTGGTAAAATACTCGTATTAACACGTAGGTGAGAAATATGCAGGCCGGACATGTTTTTGAGCCACAACAATAACAACAACAACGAAAGAAGAAATTGTTTCATGTTTTATTTTTTCTTGTATCGATTTAAACGCCCACCTACCAACAAGAACTTTTCTTACAAGTACAAGTGTTTGTTTGTAATTTTTGAACTTGAACTTTTTTATTTAAAACAAATAATAACTGTGTGAGCGAGTCTCTGTGAATATGACAAAAGAGAACTTTATTGAAACAGCTTGTCAAACATTTAATTGATTGCTTAATGATTTAATGGTCTCGGTGTCAATGTTCAGAATGTATGTTCGTATGTCTAAAGAACGAAGATTGTAGAATAGAATAGAAAACTTGAAATTCAGCTCCACAAGAAATTTTTATAAGTTTCAAGGTCTTAAAAAATATTTGTAACAAACGATTAACAATAAAAAGCAATTTATTTAAATAAATTAAATGATGTATTCTTAGCTTTAGCATGATGCTCTCCCTACCTTTCTTTTACATCTTATAACACAACCACAATCATGTTTGCCAGCACCAAAAAAACAAAAAATTGTATTACAAAAATACATGTAACATTTACATATTTTTTTCGAATAGAATACACAATCAAACTCTTATCAGCAAGTGAACGAAGAAAATTTTTATGGCCTTTATTTATGTGGTGTATGAGACATCTTGTAAAATGTCAATATCAGCTGTTCATTGACATTTTCTAATGTAAAATGTGTCACTGATAATAGACAATATCCCAAAATAAAAAAAAAAAAATAAACCAGACAACAAAACACACACACTCTTTCGCATACCAAAAACAAATAATTACTCAATCTAACAACAGAATCTGTTTTATACAACCAGCTGGCTTTGTGCTCGAAATCCCAAATGTAATAGAGAAATTTTATGATAAATATAAATATAAAATTACCTAAAACCAAAATGGGGAATTATGTATTTTACTGTGTCAACATGAAGACGAGCAGGCAGTAAATGTTTGTCTTTATATGAATATGCATTTTAAATTTATGTATTTAAATGTGTACAGTATGACTACATTTCCGTTTAATAATAAATCTTTGGTTTAATCAATTTCTTTTTGATTTTATTTAAGTTGAATTCATACTGTTTGTCTGTCTGCAACTTCAATAGTGCGTATAAAATTATTGCAATGCTGACAGAGGAGCCTTATAGCCATAAAGATAATTAAATTAAAAAACATAAATAAGTAAAATAAGTAATAAATTTTCATACTTAAATATCGCATTCAGCACTTTGGATTTTTACATTTAATGAATGAAGTGAGTGACGGTGGTTGGGTTAATGTCATCAACAAAATCATCAAAAGGGTTCAACAACACAACTATAAAGTTTAATGATTATGATGGCAGTACCTATTAAGCAAATATATTTTTATATAAAAGAAAAACTAAAAACTACTTAAAAAATTACGCCTGAAATGTTTTTATTACAAAAAAAAAATTTAATTTATAAATATTTTTTAGTAAAGGTAACGGGGTCTTAACTATTTTGAGCATCCTTTAATACTAAGGAGCTACTGAGTATGACTCATGTAGAAAAATTTATATTTTACGACAGTTCCATAGTAGGAAATGCATCCTAACTTAGTAGTTTTTCGCTATAAAAAACGGCCAACTTTAGCTTCACCATCTTAAATCTGAAAGATTTATTAAACAATAATCCGGAAAATTAGAATGTTTGTATGTATTTATCTAGGCGCACGGTAGTGCGCCAGGCCAAGTCCGGACACACAGTGTGTATATTTATACGAAACCATTCGAGCTGTTTTTATCCCCCTCATAACTTTGCTCCTTTTGATCATAATATAATGAAGCTTGAAACATAAGGTCTCCCCAAAGACCTCACAGGTTAAATTTTAATTTTTAAGTTCTACCGTAAAAGCTTCCTGAGATATTAAGTTGTGAAAAGTCCATATTTTTGTACATACATATTCACTCACTGACTCAATCACTGACTCACTGACTCGTCAATATTATTTTGCACTTCCAGTATAGCTAGAGAGCTGAAACTCGGTACACAGGTAGGTCTTGGTGAGAAATTAACTAGAAAAATCTAATAACGGGCACTTTCCACCCGGGGGGACTAGGGTGCCTTTTCTTTGTACAGGGCACTTCATGTATACTAGAAAGCTGAAATTTCGTACACAAGTAATACATATAAATAGTTATACAAAAACAACTTAGGAAAAAGAAGTGAGATCCGCACAAAAACACATATGTGAAAATAAGTCCAAGTTCCTATCCAAAATATTTGGGTCGTAAAAAGTACTGAGATCAAAATAAGGACCAAGTTCTTGATAGGTACAATTTCATCTCATTTCTAGGCAACCTGTAAGCTTGCCAAAATTTTTTTGCCTTTCTAATATGGGAAAGAATTCTTGGAAAAATATTGCCAAGCTTATATGTTGCCTTCAAATGAGATGGAGCTGTACCTATCAAGAACTTGGTTCTTATTTTGATCTCAGTACTTTTTACGGCCGAAATATTTTGGATAGGAACTTGGTCTTATTTTCACATTTGTGTTTTTGTGCTGATAATTCTTTACATACAGAATAAGAATACTATCGACTACTTTATATGTATGTATGTATGTGTTTAAACAACATACTAAATTATTGAACGAATGAATGAATGAAACGATCTTAAATAGATAAACAATTTGTTTTAATTTAAAAAAATATATAAATAAAAAATATATTATTTGTATAAATTTCCATGATCGTAAATACCCAATTTGGTGATTTTCCATTCAAATCCATTTTTTCTTTGTGTATTTTTTTATTATGTACTTCAATAACGTGATTGGCATAACAACTTCTTTTTTCTCTTTCGCAAGCATGACTTACAATACAAATAAATGCATCAACATTTTGAATGTTTATAAAGTAAAATTGCACCTTAAAACACTACGACGAGTAACAACATTATTAAAATATAATTTAACTTTTATTTCAGACATACATAAATAAAATTTATTTTTTTTTCTGTGAATTTGTAGAACCGTACTTATTGTTTGCGCGAGTTTCTTTGTTAAGTTTCAACTTCCGTAATTTGTTTATATTCTATTGTTAAATTTAAAGTTATGCTCACGAATGTAGGTTAAGGTACGAGTAATTTAAAGATTGTAGTTTATAGATAGTTAAATGCAAGAAATATAAGGGAGGACGTCTGTCGTGTGAAGAACGGTAAGCGATTATAATACATAAATGTGACAATTTTTAGATCTTAAAGACTTAAAGTTGATATGATATTTTTTTAGTTCCTAACAAATTATGCGCTACAAATATTATTGATACCGGAGCAAGAGTTGTTTCCATCCCCGAATTTTAAATTTTAATCGAGGGAATTTAATCATCTGAATTAATCTATTGACGCGACAGCAATTTACTTAATCCCATTTTTAACAACAAAAAAACGCATATATGCGTATATATACGAGTATGTAGGTGGTACGAGCTTAGCCATTTAAAATTTCAAAATTGTACTAAATATGTTATTGGCCAATATTTCTGCTGTGAAAATTTTATTTGAAAAAATAGTACAATTGTACTGAATTTATCATCCCTGTGTTGATGCCTAATTTCAAAAATGATGGTAACTTTCGAACGTACATTCATTCATACAGTTTAAATAAAAAAATTACGTAGATACTCATGATGGTAATTTAAGTTTGACAAAATTCAAACAGAAAACACTCAGAAACTACCTTTTGTCATTTTAGAACGTTAAATAAAACCTAGATTTTCATTTTAGTATTTCTTAGTTCCTTTTCTTTCTTTTTTATAAAACTTCCGCCATTGTTCTTAATGAACATGATAGAAATGGTTACGAATTTTGAGAAACTTTATTTTATTAATTGTTTTTATTTTAATAAAAGAGTATTTCATAGTTTATATGTACATATACCCGTACAAACATAACACGTGTTCGCCATATGTGGATTTTTATCAGAATGCTGAAAATCCAATAGGGATTTTTTGCCATAAAACGATATTCGTTTCTTTCAATTTTAAATATGAAGGAAATTTTTTTTTAACCAATTTCTTAAACTCCCATTAACAGCAAAATAAATATTCAATGAATATGTTTCGGTTGAACAGTTCGATGCATAATCATTTTCAAAATCGTATATTTTGCTTTAAGCAAATATTAATCAATAAATCAAATAATTCAGCGTTACTTTTTTCCTTTCCAGTTAGCATTATTTACTTTTCTTTGGATGCATCTCCATGTATGGCATTTCGGCTGGTATCGAAACAGAAAGACAAATAAACAAATAAAACCCGCATTAAAAACAAACACAGTCACATTTACAGGAAATCCCTTTAAAACCAAAGTGAAAAACAAAATCCATTTTTCCCTGCGAACTTTGCATTTATTACGTTAGTAACTGCCTTCCAGGGAATTTGTGATCATAAAAATGGGAGAAAAAAACACACCCAACAACAACAACAACAGTAATAAGGCTTAACCACAACAATATGGAAAATGAGAGGAAGAAAAAAAGTTGAATCAATGAATAGAAACAATATGCAACAGAACCAGTTGGACTGGCCGACCAAGTAAGGCAACGAACCGTCTGTTTAGCACTGCAGCATGCTGCGGGCTTTAATGTTGATGCACAGTGGGGCCTATTGAAAAATAATTATACAATTTCAATGATACTGATTGCATTTGGTTGAAATATAGAATATCTGTAAAGGAGGAGTGCATTAGAATATACTTTTATTTAACTGATAAAGAGATGAAAAAATTTACTCTTCTTTGCCCTTCCTTTGATGGCATCAAATGAATGTAATCTTAGATAGATAGATATGGATTTGTTATTTAACAGCATAAGTCAAGCTATGTTAATTTTGAATTTTTAAAGCTCAATAGCCCTATTGCAAACACTCTTTCCTTGACCAGCCTTACTCATTTTGTTATTCCATAAACTTTCAGCAATAACGACAGAAGTATGTGTGTTTGATGGATTTTTTAAACGCACAAGCAACGATATTGAAAAGATCGTAAATGCGTACGTTTTTAAGTTGTTAAAAAAAAAATTCCAAAAATTTTATACCGTAAAGATAATTTCTACTGTAAATATAAATTTCGAGACGTGTGTCGCTATGGAAGAAACCAGCTAAATTTAACAGTTTAGAAATTATTTATTTAATATGAGATACTTCATTACCAAATACCCCACTGTATGACGCCCATCTGAAAATGCACAAATAAACGTGGAACAGATGTGTCGGCGTTTTAGGACCTCTTTTTGTTTGCTTTTACATAAATAAATATTTTGTTCCAATTTATTTTATTTTATTTTTTTTGGTGTGTGTGAGTCGTTTGGTATGGAGCATTTGAAGCCATTTAGCATTTTTTGTTTTTTTTTTTTTTGTGGGTATGAGGTTGTAAATTTCTGCTTTTATCTGTATTTTGGTAGCAAAATTTTCAAAAGGTAATTCCAGTATTAAAGGAAATTCAATTTAAAACAATGCATTTAATCGATGCAAGTAAATTAAATTGAATTAGAATAATTAAAGGAACCATTTTTATTGGGCTGCAAATTGAGGTTTGCAGTGGTTAATTTTTAAATTTTTAAAATAATGATAAAATTTAAGAAAAACCTAAAAAAGTTTTCTTCTCCAGTAATGAGAATAAATAAAAAGTATTTTCTAGTAAAAGTTTTTGGTTTATTAATTAAATTTATTTGCATTTAAAAGAAAATGACTTTCCATAAATTCAAAGTATAATTTTTCATCTATGAATGGTGTCTCGCGAAGATTAGGTTAATCCGTTCAATACGTGCTCAGATCAATGTGTGGGTAACCGCAAAATCATATTTTTTCTTCGTCTGTATGAGTAACAGTAACCAACATAACTGCAGAAAAAAACCTGATTCTGTTGGATTTATTTTCCAAAGATATTTGATCTCAAGTTAAGAAGCAGTAACAACCATGCCACACATTACATTCTCTGTGAAACATATAAACACCAAAAAACAAACAAAATCTTGCAATATCTTCATATAGTTGTTGTTTTTTACTGCACTTTAAAGTAAAAAATTGTCCAAAATAAAACTTGGAAAAAACCAAAAACCTAAAAAATCAAAAATGAAACCAGAACTTGCACAGCCAGTCATTTTGTTAACAATTTTTCTGGTAAACAAAACAAAGAAAAAAAAATAATGTAAAAAATATACAACTTTTTATTTAATTTTTGTTATTGTTTTGTTTACATTTTGAGCTTAATTTAACTAAAACTTAAAAACAAAAAACTTTTCTTTGTTGCTGCAGAAAAATTAAGTAAGCCATAATGAAGTCAACAAATTAGAGTTGAAATTGTTTTCCAGTTCAACAGAACTTACGCTTTAAATTGCTGTGCTTTTACTTTTAAACTTTTCTTTTATTTATTTCGTTGTAAGAATTTGTTTTTTTTACTATTACAAAAATTCATGGCATTTTGCAAGTTTGTATTAAATTTGCAACCATAAAACTTGAAATTACAAAATAAGCTTTTTTTCTTTTTAAGTTAAAATGCAATGTAGTGGATTTAAACTAGAATTAACAAACACAATTTTCTTTAATAGCTGGAGAAAGTTTTTCAAAGCTAACTTGATAGTTGATATAATTTTTGCAATGAATTTTTTAGCCAAAGTTAAATTTCTATGTATGTATGTATGTATAGAGTCCAATATAATCCAAATGTTGTAATTATGAGAAATATGAGAGTAATTATTTTTTTAAATTAATGAAACATATTATTAGACATGTACTTTTAACTCTGAAGTAACTGTTATTAAAATATATAAATAAAGGACTGTTTACAAAGGAAAAACTAGTTTAATGAGATGATGTACTAGAGGCCAAAAAATCAGTCGTGATACGTCCTGTTAATCTCAACGGATATTCTTATATACCTTCTTCACTCCTAATAATAATTTTAATTTATTTGCGAAATAATACATTTACAATTTAAAGAGAAAATTATTGTACTGAGCAAATTATTGTATTGAGAAATTTATAAAATAAACTTATGATTTCTGTCACCTTTGGACTCTGATATCTGATATCTTAATGCACTTCGTATTATTTATTTGCTTTATGTTCTAATTTCTACAAAATACTTAATATTTGGTTAAAAGAATCGTTATGTATTCCAAAGCAAACAAACAAACCCTCATGAAAATCACTTCTCTCGACACACAAAGACTATCCTCAACACGGATGATACCCTGTGCCTGAAAGGGCATCACTGATCTAGTCCTTAACAACATCTTTTTTTTCAATATTTTTATGTGCGTTCATTAATTTTTTGCTTTTTTTCCATACTGCAAGTTCTGATGCTTTACTTTCTACTTTAATCCCAACTAAATTGCTTACAGAAGCAAAAAGAATGTTTAATAAAGACTAAAGCTAAATTCAAATTCAGCACATTTAAACCAACTACTCTCGTAACTCGTAAGCATAATAAAAAAAAATTACAAAAGCAAACGAACAAATATGTACTTAAATGAAAAAAAGTGCTATGATTTTTAGCTGCTGGAATTAATAATTTCCTAGAAAACCTGTAGTTTTCAATTAGAATTTTTTATGTAGAACAAATTAACTGTGAATTTTAAGTGGCCATTTAGAGCTGGTGCTGTGGTCAGTATAAAATGTACTCAATATTAGTTTGAATTAACAAGTAAAAATAAAATAAGTACTTAAATTCCAATTCAAAATGCTTTGCACAACAAGGACTTCTGAAAGGATAATCAAATGATTTTTGTAATCAACAAATAATCAACGAAACAAACTAATTTATTAATTAAATTGTAATTATTAAATTTTAATCTAATTAACGTACACATTGGCATTAAAAAAAGTAACAGAGCACATTATTAAAAGAACATCATAGATAAAATCAGCATTTTTAACAAAAGCAAAAAAAAAACATGTCACAGCAAATTTTTATTTAATTCCAATAGTAAAATAGACATTTATTTTAATTATATTCAACAATAGCTTTTTTTTGTTATTAATTTTCATTAATTTAAGTTGATATTTAGTATTAAATCTGAGGTTTAATCTAAATTTAAACCGTAAAAAAGCTTTAAATAAAATACTTAAAAACATGTTGTTTGTTTCAGTCACGTTAAAGGCTTAAATTACATGCATTAACCAGGTACCTTTTTTATGTATGCGTTTGTGTATCGGTGTGCGTGTACAGGAAGGCAGCTCCTTAAAAAGAGTGTTTTTATACTACTCTGCTCTATAGATTTTTTTATAGCAATTTTCAAATCAATTTAAATCAATTTAATAGTGACTCAAATCTAAAGGGTGATTTTCGTACTA
This sequence comes from Lypha dubia, assembly GCA_947311025.1. Lineage (NCBI taxonomy): Eukaryota > Metazoa > Arthropoda > Insecta > Diptera > Tachinidae > Lypha > Lypha dubia. The sequence continues at coordinate 915,760 of OX371262.1, read as the reverse complement.
TTTTTTTTACGCTGTAACGAAGGACCACCTTAATATACAGCTGTCTATGTACGTATATTACATATGCATGTGCCTTATAACTTAATATTATTTTGTGACATTGCAAATGAACATGTAAATTTATATTCCTTCTATTTTACTATAAACGTGGATATGCATTCACACTCGTACTTATTATAGTACACAATTTAAGGCTCTTTAGCGTATTTGTTCATGTAAATATTTTTTCAGTTAGACAAACTATTTTCTATATGCTGATGATGCAAACAAAAAATTCAAATTCAAGTTGTTTAAATTTCACATATAAAAGTTGATGCAATCAGATTTAAAATCGACAATATTAAAAAAAAAAACACATACAAACTTCTCAGCCTCTCAAGAATAAAAAAAACAATGAAATAAAATCTTTCAAAATCGCTGTCAGACAGACGGTCTATGTGTTATGGGTACCATGATCAAACAAACACATGCATCTATTATGGAATTTGTATGTATCCTTAAGTGTTTCTAATGACTAAGAAAGAAATATGTAACCCACATCTCAATGACTTACATACTCGAAGTTTATGAAAACTTTGAGACAATTGAATTAATTGAACAAATCGTAGAGATTTATTTAATTAAGCATAATTTCATTTGAAAAAAAAACATGAAATTCATGATAATACGGAATTTTTGGAAAATTCACTTGATTTCGTTATCTGCTATTCCCAGGGAATGTGTGAGTGAATCTCGAGATTCATATAGAGACACATTTCCTTACTTAGGGCAATATTTCGCCATCAACGTGTCAAATAGTATTTTTTTTAAATATATTTCTGAGTCTGTCTGTAACTCGAATATTGGCAATTTTAACAATTGAAATCTTGAATATCGCCATCTTTTCTTTTAGATATCATTTGATACTTTTAAGATAATGGAAACATATATATACACCCAATTCTCTTTTTACACGATAGATACGTTCCCAATAAATTCGTGTAAAAAAAAATTCGTGTAAAAAAAGATACTAGCCAAAGATGAAAATAGTAGATTGGTTCCAGACCTAAAAAATAACGTAAAAGTATAATAAATTAATAATAATTAATATTACATAAATAATATTACAGGTGATTTATGTGACATTGTGACCGGGCTACCAATATACAATAGTTAAGAAATAGTTATAATTAAACACAATTCTGATTTTCAATTAATAATGCAGCGATTTGGAAATTATTTAAAACTTACCTGTTATTGAGTTGATAAATTTGTACGAGCACTAACTTTACAGCAATTAAACGTCTTTGTAGAATATTTAAAATCGTGTTAAAACAAAACAATTCGTGTAAAAAGAGAAAAATGTTAACTTTTTAACTCGTGTTAAATGAAAATTCGTGTAAAAATAATTCGTGTAAAAAGAGAATTAGGTGTATATAGCTTTAGGGGAACGAAAAATGGAAAATGAATTTTTGATTTTGTAAGAATAAAAAGACTGAAAGTATTTTTGAAAAAATTTTATAAATTTTAATTTCTTTTTTTCTGTTAATCAGAGATTGATGTGAATTATTTTGTTTTTGAACTGATTTTTTCATGTTGCTAGTTTATTTATATCTGTTGTTTTGAAAAATCAACTTTTGGCCGTTTGTATTTTATATTACGATATTTTAACTTAATGAATTTTCTTTATTCAAGTACAAGCATATCTAAATGTCGAATAATAAAAATTTATACATTTTCAAAATGTACAAAATAGAAGTAAAAATAGAGTTAATTGCTCATAAAATCTACAATAACAAAAATCTCAGTTATGAGATTTGTGACAAAAATACATTTTTATTTTAATATTATACGATCATACATACGATATGTATGTACATTAGGGCGGGTCGATTTCAAAATCGCACAAATTACAAGGAAAATCATATTCTAGGGATCAAAATAAGAAACTTTGCCCGAGGAACCATACCTCTACAATGTATTTTGATGTCCTGACTTTTGACCCGAAGGGTCAAATTTTGAAAAATCTTACTTTGACCCATTTAGAGTGCCTTAATCGAGTCAAAATGTATGACCGACCCCCACTAACTTTGAAGGGCCGACCCACCTATGCCAGTGGCACACCCCCTGGAACCACCCCTGGGGGGTTCCCCATACAAACATTTAAAAAAATTACCATTTTTGGCACTTTACAAGAAAAAAATCAGCTTTGTTTTTTTATCAAGTTAAAATGTTATACATACAACCCTTGTTTACCTGAAAACGAGATAAAAGTAAACAAATATCTTTAAGAAGTGTAATTACCAACAGAATAGAAAATGGTAATTACTTTTTAATTGTGTCGTTCTAAGAATCTTGTGTTATTTTTGGGTTAAATACTGGTAATCCCTGATAGCTGGTTCCTTCGGCAAAGTTTCTTATTTTGATCCCTAGAATACGATTTTCCTTGTAATTTGAGCGATTTTTTTGCCTCCATACAAATCGACCCGCCCTAATGTACATATATATTTATGAATTTTAAAAATAGAATCACAAAAATAATAAAAAGCTACATGATTTATAAATAATTGCAATTAAAATATACATACATACATATTTGTTTTTTTTTCTCTCCCTGAAAAATAAACTTTAAGATTGTACCTATTAAATATTACAACTGCAGCCTTGTCAAGAGTCTTGTCAGTATTATTGACAATTTGAAAAGTTATTGTAAACATTTTTGACATGTGATAAATTGCTTAGAAAAATTCAGGTTCTACTTCAACATATTGTACATTTAAGGAAAATCAAATACACACATACATACACATCCATACATATCATACATGCTGGCATACATGTGTATATGCATACATATGTACATAATTCTGTGCGGCTTAAATATTATTTAATAATAACTACATTTCGTGCCAAAAGATAAATTCAATTAAAATGGAAAAAAAGAAGAGTGTGTAGCCAGCCTAAAACACAATACAAGCAAATATACATACCTAAATACATACATATGTATGTATGTACATATATATTTTTTATATTATTCCAAGAAATATTTCGTCATTAACTACGTTCAGCTCTTAAAAACTTTTCAAATAAGTATATTAGAGTGTTTAATTTTTTCCAAAGATGTGTTTTTCTTATAACTTTGCTTACGCCCTGGACCCTCGGTAATATAAAAGTTATATAATACCGTACTTTGTTCGATTTTAAAAAGACGTCCGTTAGTTGGCGATTTTTGCCTTTGCTTGCCAACAAACATAATAGCATGAAGATCGAAAGTTGAATACTTCATATTAATGCATGTAGATAATTTGGTGATTCCCCCTTTCATTTTACTTGTGCTAATTAGAAGCAAAACAAAGGGACATATCAAAGACTTATACATAGTTTCAAATTTACTGTGAAAATTAAACACGTTTTTTAACTGTACTCTAAAATGGGAACAAAGAGAGGAATTTGGCTCCTAGGAAGGGTGCCTAATGGTGAGCTTTTAGGAGCCCTCAAAAGAGCAAGTACGGCTGACTTCCAAAACGTCAATTGCTTTGTGTTTGAACAAAGCATCACATTTCATCACGATGCAGTACAATAATTATACAATGTATACCATTTCAAAACGCCGCCGCCAAGTATTTTAACGCAGTAAGAAAGCAACCAAGGCATCGGTTTTATAGTTAATTCATTGTTTCGGAACTTTGCATATGTATGTGATTTAAATACATTATCAATACAGTATACAATCTTTGTATACGAACGTTTTGGAAGTCAGCCTACTTTTTGATTTTATTTACCACCACAAAGAATTGAAAGAAACACTTTCGCTTCTGCTAAGGCCACAAGTATTAAAGTATTGGATGTGTGGAGGAAGGCAAATATTCCTGTTCAGACAGTAGAGAAGAATATACGTTCAAATATACAAAAGTTATATAAAGAATACCAAAATTTTGGAAAAGAGAAATCGAGAAACACAGATAAAGCAGTAATTAAACGACACATTTGGAAAAATGATCTGGTCGAACTATTTGATATTTCCCGGCAAAATGTAATGGAAATGATTAGCGTTTTACAAGAAGACAAAGACTTTCTTAGATCACAGAGAGAAGATCGTATGAGTATATCAATGAATGGGGTAGACAAAGTTTTAGCTTTGAAAATAAGAAACAAGTGTACAAAAGAAGACAAATGTAACTCATATAAAAATAAACACTACGCATCTATTGCCAAAACCATCGAGGCAGTTAATCTTGAAGCCTCGTCTGAATTATCATCAGGACCTAGTGTCGAAGAAGTGGAGTTTCTGCTTCAGACAATGAAAAAGCCTCTTGGAAGCCGTAGATTGAAGCCTCTTGATCGAGCACTCACTTCTACTTGGGACAGAGAACAGCTTTCTATTCGACAAGCAAGTACTTCGTTTATAGCAACTGCAAAGAGCCTTGGCTACAATGTTTCAAACATATTTGTATCTCCAGCTACTGTTTACCGAGCTCGGGCAATCAATAGGAGTAGAATGGCCAAAAAAATCAAAGATTCCATTTTTGAAAATCCTCCCTATTTGGTCTTGCATTGGGATAGTAAGCTATTGCCTTCAGTTGTCCAAGGTAATGTCAAAACTTTGGCAGATAGAGTTGCAGTTCTGGTGACTGGCAAAGATTTTGAGCATATGCTTGGAGTACCTGTTGCCTAAAAGCCACTGGTGACCAGATGGCTTAAGTAAATCTTTGGGAAGTGGACCGATTCGATTATACTATTGAATAAACAGTTTAATAATCCCCAACAAGAATAACAAGGAATGAAACGTGGTGCATATATGTTCGTGAGACAACTGTAAGTAGATGGGCTCCAAAGAATGATTTAGATATGCTACAGCTTCTAAGCACTTATCCGGATTTCCAAGTAAAAAAAGAACTCTCACAGTTGCTAAAAGACATCTTTGGTATCTGTCGGAAACAAACATCGGTCATCGGAACGTATTCCTCAATCTGAGAAAGAAAATATAATTAGAAATTTGGAAAGAGAACATGGAAATAAAAATGAAACGAATCGTTTAGTGGGTAAAAATGTAGACTTTGAAGGAATAAGCTTAAGCTATTTCATAACCAACAAAACAAAGACCTTCTACAACATTTATAATGAAAGTTTTTTAAACATATTGAAAAATTGTATTTTTGGTTTATTTCTACAAATATGGTCAAAGTGTGCAACCTATAATTGACATACAATCTTCTTAAAATTTGTTATATATTACTTTTATATCACCGAGATTCGGGGCGTAGGCAAAGTTATATGAAAAACACATACTTTTCGAATCTGGCAATTATTATGATATGATCTCTGAAAATATGATTACAAGTGCATTTTGAAATCAAATCTCTGATTCAGGTTGGGGTTCATTAAATTTCAGTCCAGGGTATTTATTTCTATTTGACAGAATATTGTTACATTCAACATACTGACATGATTTCTTTTAGAGAATTAAATAATTTCACAAAACATTTGCTTCGAAAATTTTCGACTGAATGCCTGGATATAAATTGCAATTGTTTTGCTCATGCGTATTTCATAGTCTCCTACTGTCATACAATCAGTGATAAATGTTGAGGCAAAAAGTTCAGGCGAAAGTAGGATTAACTAAACTAAGATTCATATGAAAAAAGAAATGACTAACAAACAGCCTGCAATTCTTTTTTCTTTGCAGAACAAAAAAATCAAATTAAAAACCCGAAAAGAATCATGCCACACATAATATTCTTGTAATCATACAAATAACAAATTTCTTTTGTTGATATAATTTTTTTAAGTTTTTAAACTTTTTTCTGAGAATTCGAATTCCATTTAAAATAATTATTTTCTTTCGTAAAATTATTGAAGCATTTCTGTAAATATTTACATGCATTCAAAGCACGTCAGCTGAGTTTATTCTATTTCCGTTCTGAAGCAAATTCATTTAATTCTTTCGCCTGTTTATTGCCGGGCAGGCTGGCTGGCCTTTTATGCAAATGTCAATACAGCAATTTATGCATTTCCTCTTTTATGTTATTTTAAATTTAAATGAACATTGTTAAATATGTATTATTTAATATTTAAAGAGTTTTTTTCGTCTCCATATTTTAAAATTTCCATATAAGAAGTTAAATCTAAAGTTTTTTACTCGTCACTACCAGACACCCACTGCTACTTCACTTAATTTAAATCATTCCTTTGCATTTCAATTCTCTTCACTTTCACACCACACAGAAAGTGTAGAGTATAATGTAGTCGGTTTTGTATTCTTTTATACAACTACAAACGCCGAATAATAGTGAAAAAATAAAAATATTGCAAACAATTGAACTTTTATTCGTGCTAAGTAAATACAAGTATGAAGTGGAAGCTTTAAGTTCTTCTGCTAGAGAATGAATGTGGCGGGGACGGGCAGGAATGTATACTAGTACGGACATGAAAGAACTCCATATAAAAACATTGTTATTCTATGGCAATTGATGTTAGGTAGGATAAAAAGTAATTTCATAAATTGTTAAAAGAAGAGAAAAACGAAGTCAAGCTAGAAAATGATGTGATTGATTTAAAAGAAATTATTATTTTATCTATAAACTAAAATAATGATATTTAAAATAATTTATTATTTTGAGACGTTTTCGAAAAAGGAAATTTATTTCTTATTATAAAGGTTTAATAAATTTATAAACTTTATTATGAATTTTCAATATTGGATAAAATTTACGCAATCAAGTTTTTTTTCTCAAATTTTATGAAAAAATTTCATCTCTTTGCTGCCAATGGGTGCGAAGCCCTTTTTTGGATAACCAAACGCTGAAAACCTCACCTAAAGATCCAACGAATCAAAAAAACAAAAACAATTCAAATCACAGTGTGTATATTTACATGAAACCATTCGAGCTGTTTTTACCCGCCTCATAACTTTGCTCCTCTTGATCATAATAGATTGAAACTTGAAACATAAGGTTTCCCAACAGAGGTGGCCTCACAGGTTAAATTTGAGTTCTACCGTAAAAGCTTCCCGAGATATTAAGGTGTGAAAAGTACATATTCACTCACTCACTGACTCACTCATCAATATTATTGGGCACTTCCAGTATAGCTAGAGAGATGAAACTCGGTACACAGGTCTAGGCAACCTATAAGCTTGGCAATATTTTTCGAAGAATTCTTTCCCATATTAGAAAGGCAAACAAATTTTCCAAGCTTACATGTTGCCTAGAAATGAGATGGAATTGTACCTATCATGAACTTGGTCCTTATTTTGATCGCAGTACTTTTTACGGCCGAAATATTTTGGACAGGAACTTGGCCTTATTTTCACATTTGTGTTTTTGTGCGGATAGAAACTACATTTTCGCTTGCTAAATAAATTTTTGCATTTAAACTTTTGCACTCTGCACGTTACACACAAATGCTCTTTTTGCATGTGTGTTTATATTTTGTTTTCACTCGTACGTGATTTTATTGTAAAAGTCCTAAGTTCTGATGGATGGACAACAACTTTAACGAGTGTATGTTCGTAAAGGAACAGTTCTGGTTTTGCTTCACATGTATGTATTAGACTGGCTCCTAAAGAAATTTTCTCATAAATTTTTTTTAACATTTGTATTAATAAAAATCATTTTAATACTTTCACTTTGCATTTAGTTAATTAAAACCGGAAATTTTATTTTATTTTGTCACGAAATTTATAAATTAATTTTGAAACGGAGAAAAACCACCCTAATATTTTTGTTTTCTTGTCATTACATCTATCTACACTCAAGTATCATCACAAGTAACTACTCCATGACATTATGATAATTCTATTTACAATCATTTTCTATATTAAGCATATTTTAATAAATATTTATAATGTGTTCGTAAAAATGTCAGTTTGAAATCTTTTATGTTTGACTGAATAGCAAATACAATGAAAAATATAAATACATTCGAACCAAAAAATCGGGCATTCAAAAGTAAAATCCATCTTAACCGGTGATAAAACTACATCAAATAGAAGAAATATTCATAAATTAAGTTGAAAAATGGTTCTGGTCCTGTTAAACAATGTTAAACATCGTTGTTTTTACAATTGAAATGAGAATTATAAAAACCCCCAAATACACCACAGTGGCTTGTTTCAATTATATTGAGCTTGATTTGTATTAAAATTTGCATGTGATGAAGCTTCTGGAACACAATTGATCCAAGAAGGAGGAAGATTAGATTTTTGTATTTGTTTTTACAGACCCGAATCCCGGCTGCTACTTGTTTTAATTTAATCTTCAGTTACGATTTATTGCAAAAAAAAACCAGAAGATGCTTAAAAATAAATTTACAACGAAATTTATTTCCGCTCTGTGTCTGTTCTTTGTTAATCATCGTCTTTCTATTTCAAAACACATCTACATATTGAATAGACTTTAAATTCGTAAATTGCATTTAACCATTCATTCATTTAATTCATTTAAAGCTTCTTACGATCATCATTTCCGAAACAAAATTTTACAGATTTCACAAAAAGAAAACAACAACAGCAAACAATAAATATGTATTTCCGTTTTAAATTTTTTGCTTGTCATTTGCTATGCACTACTGTCAAAAACAAATGCGTTAAGAATATGTATGCATGTGATTACTCGTTTTTTATTTTGCAACTCATTTCACAGGGGTAATTTTCAAATTAAATCAAATGTAATGAAATGCATGTGCGTGGGTAGTTGGTAGTTGAGGCTCATGTAAGACACAAAGTGCTAGTGATTCATAAAAATTAAAATGACTTAAAGAAAGTTTGTGGAAACATCTTAAATAACAAAATTATTTTATCTACAGATATTGATTTTTTTATTTTTAATTCATTTAAAACAATTGCAATTTTAAATAAAATTTTAAAACTTTATTTAATTTGTTTTCTTAATTTTTTTAATTGCAGAGTCTGGGCATTTTGGCTTCAATTCCCGCCGGTTTATTAATATTATCACTCTTCGGCTTACTATTGTATCTGCTCACACGCTGTTGTGACCGTAAGCAACGAAAATCCAGTGCACAAAGATGTCAAAGTTGTTCTTTAGTGATTATTACATTGATGACATGTGCTGCCATAGGTTTGGGTAAGTAAAAAAACAAATAGAGAAATGAATGCAAAAGATTTATAATTGAAAATCAAAATGAAATCGCAAAACCGTTTTTTTTTTTATTTTCCTCTTTATAAATTCAAAAAAAGCTTGTACGATTATTAAGATGAAAGAGAAGGAAAAGCTGCAATTTTTTTATACCTTTGAGGACCGGTAGGCAAAAATAAAAGGTCTAAATTTCGCTTGTCGTTGGTTGGTTTTTCACCAAACACGACCCGCGAAGGGTTTATGTTGTCTACAGAAAACACTCAGGTTCTTTGGTTGGAATCGAACTGACAACCTCTCGACTAAGAGACATAAAAAACAATATTAATAAGATTTATGTAAAAAAAAGCGAAGTATTCTCAAATCAGATTTAAATTTAAAATTTCTAAAGGACTATTATTCCTCTTCCTTTAATGTTCAGCATTTTTTACTTTATATAAAAGTATTTTCTTGTTTTTAGGTGAAGAAATATTTGTCATGGCAGCTAAGACTTTATTTTAAAAAAACTGTATGGCTGCACTTTAACACTTATAATTTCTAAAATATTGTCATGTTTTAAATTCGACATATAATTATCTAAATATTTTAATAACTTTCTTTGATATGGTATACATATTTTTTTGTACCGAAAATCACATGAGAGGTTGACAAGAAAATCGTCCTCTTAGTCTAAGAAAATTGTGAAAAGTGAGAAAATCCTGTAAGATTTCTGCAGAATTTTAAGGAGAAAAATCTAACACAAATAAATGTTTTTTATGATGATACGACCATTGTACATACATCAGTTTATAGTCCAATTTATATCATAACATTATTTGGCCACTGATATTTTACATTGAAATAATAATTTATTTAACAACCAGAAATAAAAACAAAAACTTTCAGAATGTCCAATTTATGGGTTAAACAGGTCTTTACTTACAATAATAATGCACCTCGTTTATGTCACTAATAAATAAAATCAAGATTTTTCATCTGTAAAAGGCAAAGGAAGAGCAAGGAGTATTCGAATTATTACCACATACATACATATGTACATACACTGCATATGCATGAACCGTGTAAACACCACAGACTATGACTGTTGTCCTGTCACTGACTTATTATAATCAGTTATGTTGGCTACAAACAAATTCTTTCATTTAATATCTCTCGGATCCCTTTATCTGTCTGCACTTTATATTGTCAACTGTTACAAATATTTTTTGTTTGCTTCTCTTGTATTTCACATTATTGTTTAAAAGAATTGAATTTTTTTATCTTATTAGTTTGTTCTCGTCTTGTTATTATTTCAGTTTTATTTTTTTTTATTTTTGTTTTGTGTGCTTTTCCATTTATTATTGTAAAATACAATTATTTTAAGGATTAAGGGCTTAAGTAATATAAAAAAAGGATGCCAACAAAGTACGCCTGGTTGGGCATGTACACAAATACATACATACATACATTTATAGTAGATGCAGGCAAATAGTCAGACAAAAAGACTGGGTGCTGGTTGCTTGTTTGAAAGCTCCATTATCACATTTTGTTTGTTTGTTTGCTTGGTTCGTTGCAGTGACTTGACTATGCGGGAAAATAATTCAATTTCCGACTATATTTTTACTCCTCAGCTCGTTATTTAATTCGCGTCTTATATTTATGGTACAATTTTATAACAACAAGCAGCAGCGGCAGAATAATGAACACCAACCTTTAACCATTCTCCGCCAGCGTCCAATAGAAATAAAGGACAATACAATCTATGATTATTTTGTAATTCTTGTAATAAAATCTTGCAAATTGTTTGATTGTTGAGAGTTAACCCAGAATAATTTGCTCATTTCCAAGAGGTGAACACAGAAATTGACAAACACACTCCACAGCTAACATTGTGTACAAGTTTTAAAAGATATTTGTTTTTGGGCACATTGTAAGTCAATTCCAATAATTTTTAATAATATAAATGGAATTAGACAAAACAGAGTTTTTTATATGTATGTATTACAAAAATTTTCAGTCTAACGAAGTTTTTTTGTTTAAAAATATTGACATGCATTCTTCGATTCGTGTTGTAGGTAGAGACAAGAGCCGTTGAAAAGCAATCTCCAATTGGGCTCTTGAATTGCACTAATTTTTGCAGCTGCATATAATTTCATATACATATATATTGATTACATTGGCGAGATCATTGACACTACATGAGAAAAATTGAAGTATTAAAAGGGTCACTTAATGTTCCGCTGACTGTTGTATTAAAGCCAGCTTTTATTTTGATTTTTATTTGCCTTTTTACACAAAAAAAGAACATATCAATGAAAAGTTAAAACTTTTTTCCTTCATTGCTTTAATAGATACATTTTTTTTATTACAGGTCTTTATGGCAACGATGATTTTCATAATGGTTTATTACAAGCATTCAGTTCCGGCAAACAGGTAGAAGGACTTGTATTGAGCTTAAAACGACAGGTATGTACAAGTACTTAGAAATAAATAAATAAATTGAATATACTCGTATACCAAAATCAATATATTTTTTATACGTCAGTTGGTGTAAAAATAAAAATATAAACAAAATAATTTCTACCAACTCTTTTGCTGTGTTAATGGGATTAAATATTTAAGTGTCTCTTATAAAAAAAAAATTTACCAATAAAAACTTCTGGCTAAAAACGTTAGTAACTTTAGCATAAAATAGCAAACATTTTGAATTAAAATCCATCTTAGATTGAAAAATAATCATATTAAATTAATTTTAAATTTTAAATTAAATTTTTTTAATTCAATGTTGAATTGGTACCTTTCTATTTTAATTAAACATTTTCGTAACATAAGTTATAATCATTTGACGCATTTGTGAGCTTTAGTCAATTTAATATTCGACATCTAAATAAAAAAATAAAATCATGCAAAAGGAAATTTATAAATTTTTCTTGGCAAAAAATACAATGTTCAAAGCGAGTTTACATATTCTTTTATCATTTATTTTGTAATTAAATAGCTGTTGCTACTTTGAACTACTTAGATACGACTCTGAATGGTTATATATTTTGTACTCCTCTGCAAAAGTTCATATTAAAAGCCGGCATATATTCAACGACGATTTATCCTCTAGATTTAACTCTAAGTTTTTTTCTATTTGATTTAATTTTATTTAGACTTTACACTTTAGTAAAAAATTAACGATTACTTAATTACGATTTCTGTTTATACTATAAATGCTGACTAGTAATGAAATGGGTTGCACTCCCACAGCTTATATAAATGCAACCTATGTACATGCTTAAGCTAAAATACAGAAATACACGTTCGCTTGCATTCGTGTATTTGGAAAGGACCACAATACTTTGAAAGAAATTCATAAGAGAGAAAAAATTCATAATATATCTCTTCTACATTTAACCGGCAAGCTAAAGTGCATACATACGTAAATACAATATATGAAATTCTATAAAGTCCTTGCAAAGCAGGCGACATTTTCATTGAGGCCATCGGACATAACACACATGCATGCCTAAAAACTCATACACAGGCAGATGTATGCACAAGAACTTTAGCGCCTTTTAGGCTTCTTTCTTTTATTTCTCTTGTATTTTCATTTGTTAAACTGTTCAAACATCTGTGTGAGTTTATTAAAAAAGCATAAAAATAAAGAAAATAGTAGTTGCATAAATATTTGTGTCAACGACCAGTAGTAACACGAAAAATGCAATAAATGTAAATATTAAAATAATACAAACAAAAAAGAACAAAAGAAAAAAATAACTAGGAAGTTTAATTTTCAACACAAAAAATGCATTACAAACTTCTTAAAAGAAGTTGTTAAAACGATAAATAAAAACCAAGAAGATGAAAGAAAAAGATTTGAAAAAAAACTTTATTGGGAAAATAATCAGGCCTGTTCTGCATTTCAAGTGAAATGAAAATGTCATAGTATTGTTGTTTTAAATAGTAATTTGTAACAACAATGCTTTGATATCTCCGATAATTTTCAATTTCCATGGAGTACAGAACAGACCTGAATTTCTTTGAATTTAAATCAGTTTTATAATAAAAGGATAAACTATAAAATTTGGAATATTTAAATTATAATCCAGCTAGCTTTTTGTTTAAAAATATAAAAAGTTTTTGTTCCATGTATGTATTGTACAAAGTTAACATGACGAAAAATTCATATTTACGGTACCGTACCTATTTCCTTTTATAATTTACATGCTTGTACAACATTCACAACTACATCCATCTATGTATGTATGTGTGTATGTATGCAAGAGCATATGAAACCGTTTGCATAAAATATGGAAAAGTAAAGTAGAAATAAGAATATAAAAATATGTTTTAAAGATGTTTGGATGTTTGGATTTCCAGGATTTATTCATATTTGACATACAGGCATATTTATATTTACATTCGCTTCACATACACACGCACACGCACACAAAATCATTCATTCTAATATTTCTAGCTCTTAGCATACTTTTGGGCTGATATAATATGTCACACTTTCATTTATTTCACCATTGTGATGAAAATTATTTCTTTAAAGGTTTTTTTTTAATAAAAATTCATTGAATGCATTTATGCCTGCTGAACTGAAAGTTTTACATTCTTACTTTTTTACAAAGTAAGTTCTTTAGGGGCTGTGCACATATTACGTAACGCTCCAAGGGGGGGTGGTTAAAAATTTGTTACGGATTAGAAATTTTGCACTGAAAAATTATTAAAAAGCATTAGGGAGGGGGGGTTACGTAATATGTGCACAGCCCCTTATAACCAAAACTAATACAGTAGTTTCGACGCACATATATACATACTTCACTTTTAATTATTCTGCAGGGAAAGCAAATTACATACTTTAAAAATTTAGTACTTAGATTCTGTTAATCAAATCGTTATGTATTTCTGAAAATATACGATTAAAATTTTATGGAAGGATGTTTTAGTGTTATTTACATCATTAAATTATAAAAATTACATTTTGAGTAGTTTTTCAGTTCGGTCTTCTGGATTTTAGGTGACGATATATGCACACATAAAAGAATTTTAGCTGAGCAAACAATTTTTGCACGATATTTTGACGAGATAAGCTTAAACCTTTAATAAATTAAATGCGGTTTTATGCGATTGTGTTTGTGGCTTAAACTGCTGCTGAAGCAAATTATTGCACCGACTGTAAAAAAAAAATTCGATTAGATTATACGAAACGGTATACTAACAGATTGGTCCCATTGCTGACCTTTTTTATTACTGGCTTATGGTTTTGCCAGATTTATTAAAAACTAAAATGCTTCCAAGTTGCATAAAATACTAAAAGTTAACAACAAATAACACTGTCTCAAAAAAAGAAGACTTTTTTCACGCCCTTTAAATAAAAGCAAGGAGACTGTAGGACCTTAATCAGCTAAATTTAAATCTGTTTTAATGTTTGACCACCGCTTATATGACCTCTAGTATATTTCGTCATAATTTCAGAAGGGTTTGTGCGATTTCAACAATATGAAATATGAAATATTGCTGTATTAAATTCCCTTTGAATATCGATAACAGAATTTTATTCTATTTCCAATTCTTTCAGACTTATTCAGCAATAAGTTATTTCAGATTACTGTGTATCATTCACATGATACATAATCGTAAAAAATACCTATAAAATTTACTTTTCTCAAGAGTGCACTCACTTATACATACACATTTCGACGACTACATTATAAGGACTTTCCTTTTTATACTGTTTGAATACAAACAAAAATGCTATTTAGTACAACAACAAAACACAGTACATGTGTGTACATATTTCTCGCATGTGTGAATGTATGTGAGTGAATTTTAGTTCTACTTTAATTTGCTATTCTTTATTGCACTACAAACATAAACCCTGTAAAGAGCACAATATAAAATGGCAATTTGTCATTTATTAAATTGAAATAATTAGTAAATTGTTAGTATTTGGGAAAGTTCAATAGTTTCCTAGCTAACGTCAAAAAAATACAGGCAGGCGAAATAAACAGTTTATATGTATTTTAAGCACGACTTTAATCATATTTATTTAAAACTAGCTGGACGCAGTGTGCTTCGCTACCCCTATATATATCCTATTGTGAAAATTTAATGACGATCGGTCCAGTAGTTAAGACTACATATATTACGATTTTTCATTTTCCTAAAAAGGGGCGTGGTCCCACCCACTTTTCTCCTGGTACGTATTCCAAATTATGCCAATACCATATGTACCAAATATCATCGACGTAGGTAAAAAATGCCCAAAATATGACGATTTAAATTTTTGGGTTATAAGGGCGGTGCCACGCCTTTTGTGCAATAAAAACTTCATATAGGCTATTATTCCTTCCAGAGTCACAGTAACATGCTGTGGAAATTTCAAGAAGATCGGTCCAAGGGCTTGGCCTCTATTATAAAGCACAAACAAACAAACAGACAGACATTCATTTTTATATATATAGATTAAAAAAATAATAATAAAGTGATTCCCAATGAATTATTACCCGATTTCCGGGAAGAAATGTTGAGTCATTCTGCATTACATTTTTTTTTTTTTTTTTTTTTTTTTTTAGGACCAGCACTCAGGGGATGACCCCTACGTATGCAGTGCATTGTGCCGGAACTCAGAGAGAGGGATAGAGTAGAGAAGATAGATGTTGAAAATGTAGAAGGCTTAACTCTTTTACAACTCTGCTTTGCGCGTTATATTAATTTTTAAGGCAGTGTTGAGGCGCCTCCGGTGTTAGGTAGACGCATTAACTTTGTTAAGCTGTATTGGCAGGCATTTTATTAATTGTTTTACTTCGCCGATGTTTCTGCTAACCGACGAAGGAGGGCGATGTTGTGTACATTAGCTTGGAACATCATCAATCGCTGTCGGAACAGTGTTTAGTGACCAGTGCTATGCCTTCATCACTTAAATAGTCCGACAACAAATTAATACAATGTCTCACTAATGTACATTACAGAAAATTAATGATGTTGATTGACTTGCTCTGGCCAGGGTTTGAACCCAGGCCCCACGTCATTGTTTGCTTAGTAGTCAACGCGCTAACCACTTCAGCCTACACCACCCTCATGGAAGACATAAATATTATAAAAGAAACTGAAACTTGACAAATAAGTCAAATACTTTCGAATTTGCTGGGTAAAACTGTTAGGCATTTTTAAACTTGTTTGTGTGCATCTGTAAGGTTGTTCAAATGAGAATTTATCTATTTTGGTAAATTGGCTTCATGTGAATTCAAAAGAGTCGTTTTAGTATTGCAGTTTAGTTTATTCCAACGGCACTTACAGGAAGAGAGGAAGGGAGAGTAATGTTTGTTTTCTTACTTTTTTTTTTAATCATGAAAATCTTTACAAATTTTACTTTCTTTTCAAGCGAAAGCAAACTACTACTGAATTCTAACATTAATGTTTAAGTTTCAAGTAAAATGAGTACAACGTACTGTCATAATAAAAGCTTTGTACATACATATGTATGTATGTATGTAAATTTTCATAAAGCTCACTGGAAAAAAATGAACAGGAACAAAAAGGAACATATTTTAAAATAAGGAAATCTTGTATTTCCTGTAAGTGGGTCTTTGAATTTATTTTTAATTATCATTTGAGTTGTTTTAATACCTCTCACATTAGAGTTGCAAAGAAATTCATTAAGTGGAGAGATTTTTCTTTCTGAAGTCATACAAATTAGATCATTGAAATAAGATTTTCTTTTCAACTTTTTTTTAAATAATTTTTCTGTACAAATAATTTGAATGCTCCTGGTGGTTAGTTCAATCAAAATACACTGGCCATAGAAAATATATTGTGTTAATTTTTACGAATTTCTATTTTGTGCAAAATTCTATCTTAGCTTAACAACTGGTCAAACTTTATGTGACAAATTAGAAATAATTGTTAATGTAATTTTATTATATAATTTATCTTTTCAACAGAAATTTAATTTTTGACCCAGGTAGTGGTCATGCGTCACCACTTTTGATGATTATGTTCAAAAGTTTTAAAAAGTGGAATTTCAAAATTAATAGATTTTATAAAAATAAATCCCATTTTTCTGAATTTCCTATACATATTCGTACACCATGTACATATGTAGTATGTACATAAATATTTTTAAGTTTAAAAGAAAACTATAGATTTAATATTTGTGTATAAAAGGTTGAGAGAAAATTTCGTAATACATTTAATACATATGTATGTAACAGCGAGCTCTATATGCTGCAATTTGACAGCACAAGGAATCAATAACTGATAACATTATATAATAAATATTTCATAAAAAATTCACTACGCCAATGTTCTTTAATTTTCCTTAAAATAAGTTCTAGATATACACTTGAAAAACGCTGATTAATTTGAATTTTGTAATGTTTTTTTTTGTTGTTGTACAGTATTAATGCCAACAATATTGTTGTCTTAATAAAAATTTTCCAAAACTAAACTTACCGATGGCTTTGTCTTATACATGATGATATGAAGAAATTACTTGTATCCTACTGATTACACTAAATTTAATTTACACATTTTTTCACTTTTTTATTAGCAAATTTAAAAACACTTTTTTTGCAAAGACAGGCTTTTCTCGCTTGCATACAGACATATGGTATGTATGTATGTATGTATACTTAAAGGAGATTTGTGCTAAGGTTGGCAATTGCTACAAGCACTCATTTCAATTCCCGTGACCGAAAAACACGCTAAACTTAAATTTAAAAATACTATTAGCACTTTACTCTTTACCGATTTAATAACTGTTACTACAAAAATGCGATTTAAAGTACCGTTACATTAAAAATTTCGTTCCCCTGTTATTTGAAAAAAATATTATCACAACAAACGAAATGTAAAAGACGATCTGTCGAAAAAGCCAACCTTCATGATGCACATTTTTCTTATCACACAACTAAACACACTTTAGATTACTTTTTTTAGAATTTGAGAAAGTTGAAATGCCACGAGATAACCTGGAAATAAAAGATAAAAGAAAAATGAATTAATATATTGTAATTTTGCCAACAATAATATTACTTATGTATTTACATATAAAAATTAATGTTACTTTTTGCAATTATGTATTTTCCGATGATTATTTTTAATAATGGATGGTATTTATTTTGAAGATGCTGCCAGAAGTTTAATACGTTTCACCGTCATTAAATAGAACTGCCAGAAATCTTTGTTATTATTGACATTGATTGCAGGGAAATTACCCCTTTTAAATCAACCATTCGGTGTGAATGTTATTTTGAAGAACAAAGACTTTTATACAAGACCTTTTTAAAAAAGAAAGTTTAACTTCTTATGATGGTTCTAATAAACGGAAGAAAATTGTTGTATGTATACATTGTCGAATAACTTTTCAACAGAAAACCAACGCGATAGCATTAAATTCATAGAATATCATTCAGTTAAAAATTCCATGAAAAAAATTCATATTTTCTATTACTTATATTTTATTCATTTTCAAAAACTTCTCATACCTATGTAGATGGAAGAAAATGCAGAGTAAAAGTTGTGATGAAAAATATATACATATAGAAACTAAAAGTTTGCAAACAAATGGATAAAGTTTTCTCGACGATAGAAGTAATTAGCAAATAATGTCCTTAAGAAAATTTCCATTTAATTCTCATTAATAAATCAACATTTCCATAATGAAACTTTAAAAATAATAACAATTAATTTCACATTTCAAAAACTTATTAAGTTTTCGTTTAATGTGGCTTAGAGTTACACACATCATAAACTATTTAGCTCAATTAAGAGTTTCTATTAGAAAAATAAAAGACAATGCTAATATTCACACCTAAACTTAAACTATGTGAAGTTTAAAAATGTATTTAATATATCCAATCTTCATTGACCACAACATTTTACATCAAGGTGTGTCGTACTTAGTGGCTGTTTACTTATTACGTAACGCTCCAAGGGGGGGTGGGGTTACATATTTGTTCCGGATTTGAAATTTTGTACTGGAAAATGTGTAAAAGCGTTACAAAGGGGGCGGGGAGGGGGTATAAAATCTCCGAAAACAGCGTTCGTAATGCAGAAACATTCGAATATTTGGAGATGGTAGGGACGATATATAAACAAGGATTTCCAAACAAATCTAAAATCACGATGAGGCACTTTGTTTGAAAGCTTATCCGTCAGATGATTTACCGTTTCACGCGAGTCTTTCTACTCTGTTCAAAAGGATTAAATTTGTAAAATTTAATTATTAAATTTTGTTTTCTAAACTAAAAAAAAATCTCAAATCAAAAATTTTGAAATACGCGAAAAAACTAAAATGTAATTGTTATAGTCCCACACTAAAATTGTTTAGAACACATTAAAACTTATTTAAGCCAACACATATTAATCTCGCTACACAATTAAGAACATTGTTACTATTCTACACTCATACATACATACATACATAGGTATATGTATATAATTTAATAGACATTCCATGTACGAGTTCATACTCGTAGATATGTAAACTAAGCAGTTTAAACACATTCTCAGATTAAAGAACTCCACACATTTTGTTTAATTTTGTTTTTCTTTTTTTAAAAAAGAAACATCTTTTGTACATTTTGGCAGAGCCCATCATTTCTCCTGTTATGCTCATTGCAGTTTGCAGAATTGACAAAAGTTTGGCAATTGACAACTTTTTTGTTTAACTGGTAGCTGCTACATAAATAAATACATATGCTTATCCTGGTATTGACTTGTTTGCAAATGAGAACAAAATTTTAAACCAAAAGAATTAAAACCAACACGTAAAGTTTTCATAAAAGTCAATGTCCTAAATGCTGTTATTGGAATAGTTGGTATCATCATATACTTTTTTGGGCAAAAAAAAGTAACTAAGCGAAAATCTCTATTAGAATTCGTTCGATAAAAATGTCGAATTGGTAAGGAAGTATTTCGAAGGAAAATATATTACAGTATTTCGAAGAAAAATAAATTCAGTAGTCATGTATCGATGTTTAATTGATTTTATGTAAAAATACGAAGAAAAATGGACAGAAATAATTCCCTTAAACTTCACTTACCATGTAACAAATTTAACAAACTAATTTTTAACTGGTACGTTGGCCCGGTTAATGGTTGAATATTGCATTTCTATGTTGGCATTTTCAGTGGATGTGTCTTGTAAACTGGCGAAAGTTTCATTATGTTGCCAACGACATTACAAGATATAAACTAAAATAAATTAAAAAAATTCTAGATAACAACATCTAATTACAACATCAATTGGGATAACACGAAAAACCGCCATCTGCGGTTAACTTTTTAATGCATTTTATACAATTATTGACTAAAATAGAAAAATATTGAAGTGAACATTGTTTATGGTTTTGCCAGCACATGTAATAAAATGAAAACTTTTTATTACAGAGCTTAGAATAACTTTTTATAGTTTCTTTCTTTTGCTTTCCTGTTTGTAAGATAAATCCTTCTGTTTTTTTTTTCTATAAATTATTTATTAAAGTTTATTAGTTTGCCTTAATAGTTTTTAAATTCCGTTTTAATCTATTTTTTCTTTCACCAATCGTCTGTTAACTTTGAAACAGGCAAAAGTTCTACATGTCAGAATGTTTTGCTACAAAATAAAATATAAAGTTTTTAAACCCATGACAAAAAACTTTATGTAATTTAAAGCACAACGTATAAAATAATAAAAATAAAAATTAGTGTCAATCAGATTTTGAATAAAAATTTCGTAATATAATAAATTGAAATTTTTTTAATTGACATTATGTATTTGGAAAAAAAACAACAATAAAAACATATTCACAATTTTCATGTTAAAATTACCAAAAACAAAAAGCATCAAAAGTACCAGCCTTTCCTCATATTACCACCAAGAAATTACCACTAATGTGATTGTAAAAAAATGTATAAAAAGTACCAAGTTTTCCCTATTTGACCCTCAAAAAGTACACCGTAAGTTAACGCAAAAAAAAAATAAAAAGTACCAAGAGTACAAATATGTCCCGTTTTTAATCCCTAAAAAAGTACACTGTATTATAATCTGTCATATGCCACGCCGTCTACCAAATTTCATCCAAATTCATTAAGCGGTTTTCGAGTTATAGTGAAACAAACATCCAAACATACAAACTTTCACATATATATATTAGTAGGATGTACATTAGTGTGTACCAAAAAAAAATTTTTCTTGTTCCCCCACCTTTTTTTGAAAGCTTATAGGGTAAAGTATTTTTGTGATTTTTTTCAGATTTTTCGGAAGAGGTTTAGAGGTCGCTAAAATCGAATTTAACCAAAAAATCGGGTTTTCTCGACTTGTTTTGAATTTTGCGCATTACTCGGCCCATTAGCACGATTTTCTTTGTTACTAAGTCAATTTTTTTAAAGAAAACTGTTCAAACTTTACTTCTCTGTGCAGATATTATAAGTTTCGGTAATATTTTTGCTCATTTGGGTACCCTTTATGACATTTTTTTTGTAAATTTAGCATAAATTTTAAAAATAATGCTTTGTAACTTTTAAAATTTCTATTGAAGTTAAAAAAACTAATGATTCAGTTAAATATGTGGAGTCATTTAAAAAAATAAATATTGAATTTGCTCTTACCGTTCCAAAGTTATACCCTTTTTAAGTTTTGTACTCATTTTGTGTATATACAAAAATCTATTAAAAAATAATAAATACTCATTTTGTGAAATTAAAAATATTGTAATGTGTTTGCCAGATATGTATCGGATTTGTGTACATGTGTAAATGAGTACAAAACTTAAAAAGGGTATAACTTTGGAAATCGAAATTTTTTTTTTTTTGGGACACACTAATGTACATACGTACGAGTGTGTAGTCCAGAAGAGGCCCCAATATATTACTTATAGACCTCAATATGTCATTAAATACTTTATATACCTACAATATTTTTTAGCAGAAAATGTTTGCTTAGCGAAGTATTTATTTCAAAAACCCAGAAAAGCAAATATTGAAGCTGCCAGTAGCCGAACTCCCGTTCCTTGAATGAAATTCTTGGAAATTCAACGTATTATACGTTGTTTCAGTAATATATTTTGAAAAACGTTTAAAGAATTTTTTTTTAATCTCACACACGTTAAAATTAAAATATATATTAGATTTCTTTTTTAAATTATATTCATCCTTTACGAATGTACAAATGTCTATGTAACAAACACATACATATATGTATGTATATGTATTTATGGGAATGTGTGTGTGTATGTAAAAATTGAAAGAAAAGAAATTATGAACATGAACTTAATAACAGCTGAAATGCATCATTATTAAAACTTTTTACCTACAAATTACAAACACTTGTTCTGCAGTCAGTATTTTATGTCTGAAGTCTTTATATAAAATAATTTCTGAAACTGACAGGTAAAATTAACATAGACAATTTCTATAGCACACTTTCACACACACACACAAAGAAATATAGATATGCATATAAACATACATAAATACAACCGCTAACAACAATTTATAATCAAACGTTTGTATTATAAACTGAGAGAAAAGAGAAGGAAAGGCAAAAGAGGAAGTCCTATTTACAACAACGTTTTTAATGAAACTTTAAGATGATTTTAATGATTCAGCAAATTTAATTATATCTTAATTCTTTGGTATGCAAAACAAGAATACAGAGGGATACATACTTATCAAGATACATTAATATCTGCCTCAGCAGCAAAAAGTATTTAATTTATAAAAATAATTTCTCAAGTGGTTTTTATTTTCAATTGAGGAAGGGAAGAAAGTGCAGCAACAAGAAACATTAGATATTTAAACTCTATTAGTAATTTAATTTTAAGATACGTTATGCTTGCACATATAAGCTCATACATACATACATACACTCATACATACATACATTGCATTTAATAAATTATTTTAATTTATTGTGTTTTCTTTCAGACTGAAGCCATCAAACATGATCTCGAAACAAAAATGAACCAACATAGACTTGAAGCACAAATAGAAAAAGTACAATATAATCAAACAGCTGTTATGTTGTTAATTGAAACGTGCGGTCTAGTTCGAGAGAATACCTCACGTGCTGTTACCAGTCTAGATAACATGGTGCTATATTTTATGAAAACCAAAGGCAGCGAAAATGATACCTCCCTAATGGGTTTATTACATGTGAATTGAATTACGCACATATTTCATCATTTAAGCAAATGAACTAATTATTGTTTTTATCATTTTTTTTTTTTTTTGGTTTATGCAATTTCCAGTTGGGTGAACTTTATGAATCGATACGATGGCCTGCAACTTTAGGTTTCCTGACACTACTTCTGCTGCTTTGCACTGTATTGGTAATAGGTGTTGCACGTCGTTCTCGTTGTGCCTTGATATTCTTTAGTGTAGCTGGTCTATTTTGTATAATTATATGCTGGCTTTTGGCTGGCGTTTATCTGGCATCAGCTGTAGCTGCTGGTGACTTTTGTATGCGTCCACATGAGTACATGTGCCGCCAGGTTGGAATGGTAAGTCAATTAACTACATACATATTTGCAATAATTTTGAAAACTTCTTAAACTTTACTAAAAATTGCCAATGACAACTTACCAACAGTTTTATATAAATATCTATCAATCAAATTTGCGTTTGTTGTCCAACTTCAAGACACACAACTTGGATTTAGTTTGAAACCTTTTATTCTGCTTGCTTTCATAAAGAAAAATTTAATAAAAAAATCCTCAAAGCGTTAGATAAAATGCTAAATGTCTCTTAACTGCATTTTTTTTTTAATTCTATAGGAGAGAAAAATAAACTAACGGCCTATTTCACTATGTCGAAAGAAAATTTCCATATGTTTTCATTCGTACAAATACATTTGATACAAAAACAAATTCTAAAATTTTGTTTTTGTATCAAATGTATTTGTACGAATGAAAATAAAATTCAAAATTCTTTCGACATCGTGAAATCGGCAGTAAATATAAATATTTTCATTTTGTGATGAAGAACATGAAAAATTAGCTTTTGCTCTTTATGTTAGCTACATCGTTTTGCATTTCAACTGACGATAATTTGTATAGGGTAACCAGATTAACAAAAATAGCAACGGCTTGAGACCATCAAATTGGTTTAGAGCTTCCGAGATGAACATACTAACGATCAGTTAGAAAGAGGTTTTGTCTATATTCATACGGATGTAATAAAAAATGGTGCCGCGAAATAAGACAGCGATGCTTAATTCATCTAATCAGCATCTAAACGAAATTTCTGTTTATTTTTCGATACTAGTCACCACAACTAAAATGCTTTCTTTATTACGCACCAAGATCTGTCTGGTTGTTGGGTTAAGTTCCAAAAAACAGAAACTTTTCCACTATATGAACTATTTGTGGCATAATGAAGCCATTCATTTACATTGTATACGAGGAAAGATGGAATTTCAACAATATTTTTCCACAATATCGACACGTTCGGCAGAAGTGAAGTGATAATGGTAATCCTTAGCGGGTGGTGTTGCTAACTGAGACAACTTTAAAAATGTGTATAATAATTCAACCCATAATAATCTGGTCACCCCATCAGTGATGTTATATGTAGGGAAAAATCCCTACTCGTAGGGATTTTCTTCCAAAAAAATGACCGTAGGGAAAAAATGACAGATTTGTTGAAATCATTAAAATGTAGGGACTTTTCAATAATATGGCAAAAATATATTAATTTGACAACCTTCTTCAATTTGGCCTTGGAAGAAATACAGCAAATATTACCCCTCAAAACAGAAATATTTAGAGAAATAGGGTTCTTAAACCCTGAAGTTATATTGGAAAAAAAGGAAATAAAAATGAATTTTCATTTAAAAATATTTCGAAAAATATAAAAGTGGACGCTAATTCTCTTCTACAAGAGTGGAGATTTTTTTTTTATTTATTTTTTCAGAGCAAGAAATATGTGATTTGTTAAATATGGACATCGAAAAGTTTTGGAGTACAGTTACCAAAATGAAAAATTTTAATGAGAATTTCATTTAACTTCAGTTTGCATTGTCCGCTCATTTTAAAGAGGCGAATGTAAAAATTGTTATACCTTCCAATGTACCGAAACTCATTTAAAAAAACTGGTTTCCTTACGACATGTCAAGAAACCACCAGTCAAAAATAACACGGGCAAACAATTTTTTTAGTATACTAGCAAATTTCAAAAGTGCAAAATACATATTTTTTATATTTCGCTTTTTTACCAATGAACTAATTGTGATTTTAAATGAATTTAAGTATATCACTTGTTTTTATGTTTTCCAATTTTTGTTTATTTAGTTTTTAATTTATAAAAAGAAACTGATAGAATAATTCATTATGTATAACAAGTTTCAATAAAACGTTTATATTTTAAACACAAAGATTTTATTTGCATTGTTTGATATATTATAATATAAAAGTTGTAGGGATTTTTGTAAAGACAATTTTTTGAGCGCGTAGGGAAAAATAGGGATTTTTTAAGTGCTGCGTAAAGACTTCTCAAAAAAGTGTATAACATCACTGCACCCCATATAGACGCAGATTTGGCAAAAAGCCAATAAATTAAACCACCATATTGCAAACAATTGTCGTTTAAAACTTTCTTAGTTTTATTTGATTAAGAGCAAAGAAAAATAGCAATCAGAACGAAACAAAGTTTTGGTATTATTCTTTGTTATTTTTTTCCTCCACAAGATATTTTTCAGGACATACTCGTACAACAGGCCACTTGATGTGGCTGATAATATTTATTGTCCAAATGCATTTTCTTGTTAAGCTAGCTGTGTACAGAAAATGATAAAATATTATATCGTCTTGTAGTTTGTTAAGAAAATTAGTGAACATTTATTGGCGGACATTTTTTTTATTTTTCTTTTCCTTTAACATTATATTACACCACAATCCGCAGAACTGAAATACATATTTTACTCGTATTAAATTTTTCCTTTACAGCGGAGTCCTTATGTTTACTTTCTTAACTGTGGCACTCTACGTAATCGCTTCATTTTACGCCTGAATGAATCGCGTGATCTAGTGGAACGTGCTCGTGAATCCGTTTTTTTAATACAAAGGTAAAAGGATTTATTTTTTCTCATTTCTTAAACAAAAAATGTGCTTACACTTTCAAACTTCTTTGAATTTTTTTTAAATCTAGAATGAGCCAGGAAACATATCCACGTATAGATGTGCACAAAACATTAGAATCTATGGATAATGATTTAGAGGAAACAAAACGTAATCTTACAGTATTGTCAGCCACTTTAGATAGACGAGCTATAGATCGCCATTATTCGGAAGCCTTAAGGGGTCTCTGTGGTGGTGGTCTTTTAGGTTTAAGCCTTATGATGGTAGCCGGCCTATTGACATCTTTTCTATTCACCATACTTGTTTATGCTGATTCTCATGCCTGGATATATTTAAGCAAACGAAGGTATGTGGCTAAGACGACTTCCAGACTAAAAATTTATTTCATTTCTTTTTTTTTTTTTTTTTGTTTTTTTTTTGTTTAATTATAGACCCTCTGTCGATGCTGATAAATCCGAAACTGCACCTTTATTCCCTTCTA
Source organism: Lypha dubia (assembly GCA_947311025.1). Lineage (NCBI taxonomy): Eukaryota > Metazoa > Arthropoda > Insecta > Diptera > Tachinidae > Lypha > Lypha dubia. The sequence continues at coordinate 889,172 of OX371262.1, read as the reverse complement.
ATGCACCAAGTGCAAATATATCACCCACAGCACCTGTCCATCATACGGGCACTATAAATCGAACCCTTTTACATCATCAGCAAACCCACGGCATGGCTGTGGGTCATAGTGGCACTCTGGTTGGCACTCGCAGCAATGGTGCCGCTAATGGATTGAGAACAGGGTTGGCATCATACAACAATCATCATAAAACTAACACACTTCATAGCGGTGGTGGTGTGGCTGTTAGTGGGAAATTATCACCCTCACCACCGCCAGGTTACGATGTTGTGGTGCATGGCACAAGGCATGGCTTTTATTAAATTTTTTTGTTTATTTTAATTTTATTCTTTAATTTTTATTTCATTTATTTCTTTTATTCTCCACCGACAATTTTTTTCAAAATTATTTTGTATCTTTCCACTTTTAAGGTTAATTTATTTTTGATTTGTGGCAATCGACAATTCGTTTCCAATCATCTTGATTACTTTTACATTTTTATAATCTGCTGAATTGCATTATTTCACTTTTACTCGCCCGCTGTATTTATTGTTGCACAACTTTTTTATTCATTCATTTAAAGTGCCTTAAAACTAATCACATTATGTCTAAGTATGTGTATATTTTATCTCTTATACAGCAATCCATACGTACGTATGGTTACTCTCTCAAACGCAACAATTCTGCAGAAAATTAAAAAGAGTTGATTTTATGTTTTAATTAAATTTGCTCAATTAATTCCCGTTTTTATTTACGAGTATATGAAAATATTTCAATATAAATTTAATAAATTAATATTCATTTAACATAAAATTAGCTAGAAAGACTGCAGAGGCTAGAGTGCACCTGGTGATCGAACTTTAACCGCCAGTTTGAAAGTGCAATTTTCAGTTTTCAGTTTTATTTAATTAAAGAGGAACAAAGACTGGTAATTGATTAGTTTTTGCTTGAAGCAAACGAATATGTTTGTTAATATTTCTCATGTGTAGTGGAAGCCAATTACATATTTCTAAAAAACTGAACCGATTTCAATAAGACATACAGGTTGGCAATATTTCCAATAGAGGTAAAAGTCGAAATAAAATCGATTGACAAAGAGAAGAGATAAGATCTTCCATTGATTTGTTTTGTCCAATTTTTATATGTAATAGAAAACATATTATTGGCATATTTTGGGTTTATAATGACTCACACACAGATGAAATTATATACGAATATGTTTGTTACTTTTGCCATTTTGATTAAAATTAAATTTAATAGCTGTCGAAACTAAATCATTTAAATTTTGATTTTATTTAAATTAGGTAGTATGTATCTTTATGCATTTGCTGTTGATGTTGTAACCAAATTATCGAAAACACTCTTTTTACAAAATTTCTGTGTATTTTCCTGTTTTTTTTTTAATGTTTTAGACAATATAGAATTTTTTTTATACTTTATATCCGTTGAACTGGTTTACAACTTTTAGAAAAGTAAAAATTTTCATTTGATTATCGGATTTATTGTATTGTTCCTGATTTTAAGACCGTAAATAGTTCATGCAATACACACATACATACATGTTTATGGGTAAAGAGGCCAAACAACTTATCAGCATTAAATTGGATTGTTTGATTTTACACGTCGTTAGGCTTTTCACACAAACTTTAAACATTATTATCGTAAGCAACAAATCAGGGGATATAAAATATTTCAAGTCATCATAAAGCCAGCATTTATTTAAGAAAGAATCCTTGATACAACAAACATACAAAGTTTGTGAAACGCTATACATTTTCTCTATACTGTTTTTTGTGTATTTTCTATAGAAAATTTAGTGTTTCAACGCACTTTCAACTATCATTTCTTTAATAAACAATATTATGAGTTCACTAAGAACAGCTGCCGATATTTTGGTTCAATAAAAAATATAAATTTAAACAAAAACCATAAAAAAACAAATTTGTACTTCATTTCACATTAGGAGCAGCTATTTTCCACAATAAAGATGTTTTAAAACAAAGTAGTTTATTTTGAAAATACATAAGTGGGTGGCCTACATTTGGGAACACAACGGGTTTTGTAGTTATTTATTTGGTTAATTAGAATTTATGTATATTTTTTCTTATACATTTTCGTAAACACCAGCACATTGTATATAAATCAAATTATTTTATTGCATTTACAGCAAAAAATACATACTCGTACATACATACATACATACAAAAACCCATTCACATCCATACTATGAAGATGTATTAAGTTTGAATGAATATAAACTTAGATTTATAACTTGTTACGTCTTTTTCTGCTTCTTAGATCATCGGGTCACCATACATTAGGTCGACTACCGTCACATCAGCAAACAGGCTACATGCCTGGGCCAAATAATGGCAAATATGCTACACTTAGCAAACAATGTAAGACTTTGGAAGCCAACGATTTTTACTGAGATTCGCTTGCCTGCAGTACTAATGCAGGCAATAGCAGTGTTCGACTTAATAGCATTACCGCTTTCAATGGTATTGGAAGAAATTCAATTAAAAGTATGTTTGCATCGGCCACTTTGCCACGTTCGGCTGGCTCTTCACTTCGTTCTGTATTGTCCGCTCAAACTTCAAACACGGTCTGCAGATCAACTGGCAATGGTTTGGATCTAGATGATGATAAGGATCCACGTGATGTTACAAACAATAGCTTTAATCGTTTCGATCCCAAATATATAAGCATAGGTCCGAAAGCGGTGAGAGGCAATAATAACTTAAGTGTGCTAGCTGCTGCCACAGCCAACAAGTGTGCTACGTTAGGGAGACCGCATGGTGTTCGTTATGGGGGTTCGTTGAAGGGTACTAGTCCCTCTCCTAATTTACGTAGTGCCAAAACTCCTTCAATTGCAACAGTATCCAAAGACTATTGTCCTCAACCAGATTGCATAACGCAGACATACGTGGGTAATACTACTGAAATGCTTGTACCTCAAGTAGCTCAGCCACCTCCGCCACCACTGCCGCCTCCAAAGCCCAAAAATACATTTACAGAGATACCAGGAACTACAGGAGTAGGCAGCTGCTATGCCAAAGAACAATTACAAATGCAATTACAGATACAGCACCAACACCAACAATATCAATTGCAAGAGGTACAGCCAGTCACTGTAACACCAATCGTGCAGCGTCCATTGCCAGTTCAGCATCATCCTCCGACAACACACATTTTGCCTCCGTCAGCGGTCTACAGCATCGAGAGCTCAACTTATAATCAACAACAGCACCAACAGCCAATCCAGCAACACTTACAGCAGCAGAATGAACCACCTCCACTACCGCCACCACAAACCATACCCTCCGTCGCATCTCGACCCTTACCTCCACAACCTGTTACGGCACCAGTACCACCGCCACAACACCCTCGCTCTTTAAATCCAAACTCAATTGTTAATCAGCCTTTGCCAGAAATTCCCATACACCAAAGCCAGCAGTCACAACCTGTTCCACTGCCCATTCCGCAATCAAAAATATCACCACAACCCTTGTGCGCCACCAATTTAAATCAGTACCGATCTCTACAAAGACCGCAACAACCGAAATTGCAATTGCCAGCACAAACTCAAACAACATCGTCGCAACAGCAACTTAATCAATTGAACCAAACTCAGCCTCAAGTTCAATTGCAACCACCTAGTCTACCACCTAAAAATCGCCATAAATCTCGAGAGCCCAACTCGAATATCCAACAAATGCAAATTCTACCTCCCAAATCGAACAGTTTACGCCACCAACAAGTGGTTTCGAACAATTACGAACAGGAAAGAGATCGCGAACGTGATAGAGAAAGGCAGAGAGAACGCGAAAAACATGAACGGTCGCGGCGTTCAGAGACTTTGGATAATGCGCGTTCAAATGCCGCATACATGGATCAACATTCCATTTCACTCAAGAAACAACATTCTTATGAACCCTCACAGCCATCAAATTATCATCAACGCCATCCCGCAGCGACAACGCCAAACAACAATTACCATTCAACAATTTTAACGAAACAACAACATCAGCAGCAGTTGCTAGTCGAAGCACACCAACAGCAGATGTACTATCGCTCACTAAAACGTGGCGGATCTCAAGCCAACAACGACATGTATTCTGTAACCGAGTTGTAGGAATGCGCCTGCTGTGGCGGTGGTGTCGATGTTGTGAGACGCACAAAGTGTTCCACAACATCGAATGCCTCTGCCGCAGCAATGGGCAATAGTTCATGTCTAGCTCCTATACCTCTACCTCCTAAAAAACACCAACGTTCGTCTTCGAACGGAAGAGAACCTAGAGAATCGGCAGTATCCGCCTCATATAATGCCAACAAGTGTGATGATCACGAATATGATGAATATTGCCCAGGAGCGTATGAACCACAAATGACTCATCATCAGAGATCTAGGCAATCTCACTCTTCCACCGTTAATTCTTCATCATCGAAGCATCAACAGAGATCAGCCACATTCGATGTTGCGGACTCTCGTGACTACGAACTTAAACGTTTGGGCAATCGCAGATCTCAATCGCAAAATGCCACAAATCTAAAACAAGCACGTAACGGCGGTCTTGTCGTTGGCAACGCTGATCATCAACGCGGAGAACGAACTCATGATCGGGAGCGAAGTCGCAGTGATCATCGCATATCGAGTTACGCTTGCGACGATACCTCCTTAGGCATGAGTCATGCCTACAGCGGGAATATTGGAAATGGCGGCGTAACACATCATCACAATCACCACCAGCAACAGATGCAACAGCAGCAACATCGACAACAACAACGCCGTGATAAAACATTTAAAGTATGATTTTTAGAGACGTCATAAAAATTTAGCCCCACTACCGAGGGGTCACCCGCTCCCAAACGGGTGCAAACCATCTATGTAGCAACGTGGTGAAAACGCCTAACAGCTGGCAATCGAATGACATTCATTCATAATGCCATCATCAACGGGCCAACGGATGTATGGATGGTGGTGGTGACTGGTAAAAGGTAACCAAAGTGGTGGCGGCAAAAGGAGCGGATTTATAATAATAATGATCACATTAACGAAACCAGCTGTGGATTCGTTGCTTTATTTAATTGTAACTCATTATTGTGTTTGGCATTATTGGTAATGTTAGTACGCCTAGTAGTTTTTTATCTTACTTTTAAATACTAAAATTAATTATGTAATTGCTCGAAAGCTGTGAAACAAAATATTTGTATTTTAGGGTATTTTTAATTACGAACTTAACACTAAAAGAACTAAATTTTTAAATTCAAATCATTTTAATGAATGAATGAAGAAATGTATTAAGGTTTTCCCATTATTATTATTATTGTCATTTTAGAAAAAGAAAAATATAACTTGTAGTAGAATAAGTGGAGTTTAAATTGTGACTATCATCACACACTTTCACATCCAAAATAAAACTTACACAGTGCTCAAATGTTTCACAAACACAACACAACTACTTTACAAGATACCCGAGAGATATTAAGACGAACATAATATTGTGTCCGACCGAAAGTCAAATTTTGCGGCAATCGGCAATCATCAAAGAATACATTTATTTTCAAAAGTGATTTCCATTGACTTAGTCCTTGGATTAGAGAAATTTGATCTACTGCCGAATACTGAAAATTGTCCGATTAACGATTTTTAAATGAATTTCATCAGCCGGACGGATACTAGACATTTTAATTAACAAACAACAACATAAAAACCAAATAAAGAGAAAAATATCACCTTTATAATTCAATTATTTTTGTCTACAATATAATTTTTATCGTTTAAAAAGTAAGATTTTCCAATTTTCCAGCTAACTAAAAGACAAATACTCTGTTGCATAATACTCACAACATAATCAACAATTTATTGAATACTTCCTCCGAAATAAAATCTCTACCATGGATTTGATTAAGTCCCATGTTGCAATTTGCTAAATCTCAAACAATAACAACAAGAGGAATAATAATTTATACACATATGAACATAATTCTCTTGTAAGTTGACTTGCTTTTTTATTTTAGTTATTAGGAATTTTATTTTTAGAATACATATGTACGTATTAGCAAAAAAGAAAAAGAAAAACAAGAAAGAAAGAAAAAGAAAATCAAACAAAAAACTAACGAAATGAAAATTAAAAGCGTTTGAATTAACCAGAAATTATTATTATGAATACCGTTGCGAAATGTCAAAATCAAATGAATTTTTGTGACGTCTATAAATCAACAACAACAGAAGAAATTAATATACATAGCAAATATTTAATAAATCAAAATAATATAACAAAAACAAAACATTTACAATTACAACATAATTACATAAAATACGTATTATAAACAATTTACAAAATACATACTAACTTATTCTACCACATACATACATATTCATCATTATTATACATAGTACGTATGTACATAAATGCATATGTTTAATTATCAAAGTACATACATACATACATACGAGTATTTATAATCAAGTCCTTGAACACTCAAAACACAGCCATATTTATACAAATTGAAGAAACTACATATTCATACATACAGAAAAATTTTCAAGTTTATAACTTCCATCATGTACACAGAAAAAAATTTTTCACCAATTAAAAAATTTGATTATATATTTAATTTATTTAATTAATTTGTTAATTGTAATAAATAATTTCAGTATAAAAAATTAATTGATACTATTAATTTGTTTACTGGTGAGTATCAATTAAATTTTTATACTAAAATTATTTATTACAATTAAAAATTTAATTAAATAAATTAAATATTTAATCAAATTTTTTTATACTTTTAAGTAAAGAGTTAATTGGTGAAAAATTTTTTTCTGTGTATACATGTATGTATGTATATATGTATGTACATATGTATTGCAATTAAACAACAAATACACTCGCATAAGAAGAGAATAAGAAATCTAAGCAATAATTTTGGTCTTTTTTAAAAATGCAATTATGCAAAATAGTATATATGAAATACAACCTACAACAGTAACTTTTTACAACAAATACGAGTACATCCAGCCATCAAAATTGTCTCACAATTGAAAGTAAGAATAATTTGTATTAATTTTTTTATCATTATTTTACTTTTTGTTAATTCTTTGCTGTTGTAGTTTTTAGCGAAGAAATTTATTCTGACCTCCCCGAATCTTTAAAACAACAAGATATTTTTAATTATTTTTTATTTGTTTGTAAGTAAGTATGTATGTATGTAATTTTATGTAGTTGATATTTTTATTTAAATTTGTTTTAATAAAAAACGCAAACTTAAATTAAATGATGAGCACAAACAAACTTCAATTTTTACCTTTTATATTCTATTTCATTTGACCTTTTCTTTATATTTATTAGAATGTTTATTTAAGCAATAGGTCTTTTGATTTAATATATATATATGTACATATATTAAATCAAAAGACCTATTGCTTAAATAAACATTCTAATTCAATTTTTACGAAAATTTATACTCCTCTCACACTATGATAAAACAAGTCTATTACTTCTCTAACTTTTTCGATATCTCACTTTCAAAGCCTCATTAAAGCCAATATTTAATTTCAAATAAAGTAAATGCATCTATACAATAAAAGTATGTTTGTTTTCTAAAGGACAAATACGCCCTAGAAATACATGTTGTCACCTAAAATCCAAAAGGCTGTAACTGAGAAAAAACTCACAATTTACTTTTTAGTATGTAATAATGTTAATTAAAAGGAATATATCCGTATTTAAAATTTTACTCGAATATTTTCAGAAATAACGATTTTATTAACAGAATTTAAATGTGTTATTAGTAGTATTTTTAAAGTATGTATATAGTTTGCTTTTCCTGTGAAATATCTAATAAAATGAGCAGTTTTGGTTTTCTGGATTTTAGAGACGATATATAAAATACATAATTGAAAAAAAACTATATTTTATACGGTGTTTGCTAACGAGTATGTTCTACTTTCTCAGCTCGTTAGTATGTTCTACTTTCTCAGCTATCAATCCAAATTACATACTTTTTTTCTATGACGGGTTTATTTGACAGTTAGAAAACTAAAATATTTATGTTAGAGAAACATGTTTATCATGGGTGATATTAACATAAATATGTCTTGATATTAAACGTAATTTGAATCCTAACAGCATAAACTAAATCTCTCTTACTCTCTTTCTCTCTTAAAATCTCTTAACAACACGTACATGTAACAAAAAGTCACAATTAGTTTATTAGATAAGTAACTACAGCGTTAACAATTATTAGAAACAGTAATGCAAGACGGTCAGTTATATTTACAAAAAAAAAAAAAAAAAAAAACATTTAATTTACTGAAGAAAAAGTGTTCCTTAGTATAAAACAGATCAAATTTTTTTTAATACTTTATGATATGACGACTGTGTTGCATTTAAAAAGAACGATATGCATGTCAATAAATATGTATGTATGTATATTTACAACTACATATGTAAGTATGTATAAAGATTTATGTCTAAAAAAATAGTGTTAAACTAAAAACATTAACAATTGTAAGATTTAAATTATTTCTGCTGTGCAGATGCAAATAATTATGTAAACGTAAAGAAAACTGAAAAAAAATATTTATTAGAAATTTATACATACCAATTACGTAATATGGTCTGTGTGGTGAGGGATTTAACTAAACAATTTCAATCAAAATTGTAATTATGTACGTACATATCGAACATTTGAAGCCAGAGAGTCATAACTCAAAAAATTTAATTTTTTATTTAATAATGCAGCATTAATTGTCATATTGTTCTTCATAAAGTGTAAAAAATTCCATCCATATATCTTGTATACTAAACTTTTGAGAGAAAAATCAAATCTTCTTTTGCCATTAAGTTATTAGCGAATTTAAAACTTTAAACTCGTTTTCTGCAAAATAAGTTTTCGGAGTTATGACTCTAGTGCAGAAACGGATCGATATGTTAAGATTTTACTGATTTCAACGACTAGACAATTTAAAAAAACAGATATTTAACAAATATGTATGATGTTTAGTAAAATCACTAATAAAATTCAATCTGACATTTTTATTAGCTGCATTAATAAAGTTTAAAACAAATAATTAATTGATTATGAATTAAAAAAAAAAACAAACTGTTTTTGCAACTGAAATAGAAATTTTCATAAATTTTAATTTGACAATTTTTGAGCATCTCCTATAAACCAACACAAGGTGATTTTACGACACTTTGCATTCTGAAATGTGCACTTACATGTACATACATATATGCATACATATGTTACGCAGATTTCTTGCTCGAAAGGCTTTTAAAAATATTGTTACATACTCGTACAATATTGTGTTCAAATGGTTTTTACTTGAGTTATTATCATTATTCGACAACAAAGGTTCGACAAAAGGTTTTTAAATGTAATTAAAAATAAGAACAACGAATATTAAATTTGAAAAAGCTATTAAATCATGACCAGACATGTCAAAATCTGTAGATTTCCAAAGATTATTTTATTTATGTTTTCTAAATAAAAAAGGTTTTTCGAAAACTTTGCAGTTGCACCGAATTGCTTTTCAAAGCTAAATACAAATATTATGAATAGAAAAATACTTCAGTTCGGTTGCTAGTCCGTTGCAATACAACAAGTTATTTGTCCATTTCAATTGCCAGTTAACCCATTTAGCATACATACATACACATGTATGTAGATTGAGGTAACTTTGTAGACTGATTATTTAAAGTCAGCATTCCTAATCAAAATGTTTTTGAAACAAAAATTTAATAAAAAATATGAATTGTTTTCAACAAATATTAAAAAAATTTTCTTTAAAAAATTATATTGCGAATACAACATTGGCCATGACAAATATTTTCTCGATGGGTTACTATAGAAAAGGTTTATTTTACAATTTTCATTATTTTTCAAGATAAGAATAAAAATCTGATTAAGAAATAGGGGAACAATATCATACAAAGAAGTTTTTAAATTATCATAAATCCACTGTTTTCAACAGTACGGTTACTTACTTCTTTAAGCAGAATTTATTGAGAATTAGAATTCATACTCTCTTTATTAAGCCACCTTTTCTATATTAAGCCAAGGATATGCTTAAACTAAAATAGATCATTTAAAGTTGGATAATGTTAGAAAAGAAGGAAGGTATACACAAATATTTCTGTTTTTGTTATTTCATTAACGCTAAGATTTTTTTGTTATAATTGAAGAACTTAATGCAATAACCATGTAAGCCACAAAATATGTAGATAATATTTACATATGCATGTACTCGTATAAATGTACATATTGAATACGACATTTCCAAATTGTTTGTGAATAATTTTGGAATGTTCTAAATTAAATATGTGGAAAAAATGTCATTTGTTTTACTTGGTTTCTGTACTAAACTCTTCAATTATATTGTATTATACACATACATAATTATATTGTAAAATTACTTGTAAATAAATAAGAGAAATTGTTTTTATTAAGTAAGAAGCGTAAATAGTCTCAAACATTTCCTTGTTTTTTCTATAAAATTAGCAATGATAAAAAAAGCTCATGTCAAAATGTTTTTCGAACATCAAAAAAATTGTCATGCGTACATACAATTTATTATTAAGTCGAATTTAAGGTCGAAAAATATATAAGAATTATATTTGTAAGACAACTCTTCTCAACTGGTAATAATTAATTAAAAGAAATATATACAAAAAAAAAAACTGCAACCAAATAATTATACAAACTTAACTTATTATTATCGGAATAATAAACCTCAAAATAAAATAAACAGAAAATCGTTTAATAGTGGTGAAATTAAAAAACACTTAAACGAACAAATAACAAATATTTGAAAATTAAAATTTTAGATCAAAATAATTAGAATTAAAAAACGAAATAAGCAAAAATATGTAAAAATTTTAAATTCATATAAATAAAATTCTGTAGCTGATTGAGTATAACAATCCAAAATGTTTATGAAACTCCCATTCTTGTTAGTGATTCAATTTAATTATTAAAAAGTTTTTCACAAAAAAAAAAAAAAATATTAAAAAAGGACATTTTAAAACCAAGAATTATTACTTTAGGAAAGTTTTTCAAAATAGTTTCATGTAGAAACTGGCAACACACATACATACATACATCTATAGTTAATAGTTAAAGAAAAATATACATATTAAAAATAAAAGTAATAAGAAATTTTAACAAACAAAAAATCTAGTTAAACTATTAAAATCTTATATAAAAAGTTTTGTCATGCAAAAATAACTTCAAAATATGTCTAATTAAAACAAAAATAAAAAAAACGAAAAATTAAAAGAACTCAATTTATGTTTTTGTATCTATGTACTTGTAAATTTGTTAACGACGACGAATATAAATCTTACTCTCTACCTAAAGAAAAAACTCGATACCAATTTCCTTTTCCTCAGATTACAAAATAGTTTCAGATGCACAATTTGCAAGCATAAAAATATTAAAATCAGTAGTAAAATATTTACATTTAAATATACATACATATGTATATACTGACATATGAATGCATGTACATATGCATGTAAACATATATTATGTATATGTTGTATGTACATAGATATCTATGCATTCAGTACATAAAACAAGTATATAATGATTGTATGTATGTATGTACATACGAATTTGAAAAAAAACGATGAATGAAGAAATAAATTGCATTTTAATGAAAACGATGGCATTAAACTGTTTTTAGTTATAAGTTGAAATCAATACGAAAATATTTTTAATTTTCAATTAAATACAAACATACAAACAACATACACACACATACATAAATAATTAAAGATCTATGTAAAACGATAATGAAATTTAAAATAAATTAAAAAATAAATAAAAAAAATATGTTAAATTAATAATAATAATAAATAAGAGTGAACCGGAGGACGAACAGAACTAAATATAAAGAAAATCTAATTCAAACAAATTATAAAAATACTGCTGTTCCATTTCTTAATCGTTTTATTGAATTGTATATTAAAATTTTAACTGCCTGTTCGCCGATATCGAAGAAGTTCTTTCTTTCGAACAATTATATATAAAACAAAAACAAAATTTTTTAATTTGTTTTTGTTTCAAATGTAATTATTCGAAAGAAAGAAGTTCTTCGTTATCGGCGAACCGGCACTAATTAAAAATCGGCATATGTATGTATTTATGAATGTACGTAAAGGTATGTTCTCATTGGGGAAACATTTGATGAAAAATCAGATCTTGAAATATATCTGAAAAATGTGTCAGAGAAGGCAAGACATCACTGGAAATTTAAAATTCAAAATAAAGAAACAAGCAGTTTGGGAATTATCGTGGTTATTGCGGCATTTGTAAAATTAGTGCCATTTTTATTTTATTCGTGATCCTCTAAAATTACTACTGATTCTGGCTGATAAAAACTTTAAAAAATTGTGTTGCTGCCTGCCGCGAAAAAATTTCAAAATTTTTAAAAGCCAAAATTTTAACAAAAATTTTGTAATAAAAAAAATCCAAGAAAGCCAAAAAGTTTGTCAGAATTGCGACCTTCGTGAAAAATTATTGAATATCAATAAAGCCATAATATTCTTAAAAAAAACTACGGGTATCACTCCGGGAGTGCCGACAGAAGTGAAAACGTTTTGTGATTACAACAATACACGTGCTATTGCCAAAAAAATATGCGTAGATATAAACAATAATATAAATACAGGCAACAAATTTAACCACTTATCAAGGCGTATGCAACAGGTGAGCTTACTAGCATAGGTGACTGAGCTCGCTTTATAGCAAATTTTCATACAAACTGATATAGTTTGAAGAGAGTACATAAAAAATGGTTACAGTTTGGTACTCATACGTATTAAAATGCTTTTAATTTATTTGTGTGTTTTGATATGAAGCGAGTGCTTTATACCAACAAAATACATGTTGTTTTTGGATTGTTGTACTTGTTGTCGAACTGCGCATACCTGCTACTTTTGCCATGCCACTTATTGTAAACGCAAATGTAACTGCGCCCGAGAAGTTAACAACCTAAATTATTTTCGCTCAAAATGAAGAGAGCACCATATTTGTGTACTCTTCTTAATCAGTTTCGCTCAAATTGAAGAGTGCGCCCTCTTTGGTGCACCAAAAATTTAGTGTTTTTCTCATATATGGCAACATCACCCACAAGAGAGGGCGCTCTCTTCATTTTGAGCGAAAAAATTTAGGTGTTGGGCGTTACTACGGTTCTCGAATCGACTTCGACTGTTGTACTAGATTAAAGAAACACACAACATTTTTTTTATCTATTACAGCAGTCGAAGTCGAATCGAGAACCGTAATAAAACCCCAATATCTGTAGGTTGTTAACTTCACTCCGACCAGGCATTCGCACAAACAGAGATGCTACAAGCGTGACGGGGTCGCGAGTTCTGAGGTTTTGTCTCATCCAAAACCTTCGTACCGCGCCAATAGAAGTTTTTTTTTTTTTTTTTTTTTTTTTTATATTTATTTTTTTTTTTTGTATTCTTAGATAATTTTACAAATTTGAAATTGATGCCCCAGCGCCTTAAAGGCTTTGTAGGGGCTAAAGGCAACTTTTTGATACATTAGAATTAACATAAATTTAAAAATAAAAAATTAAATAATAAATAATAGGAGAATAAAAAGAAGAAAAAAATATAATAATGATATGTATATACATATGTATGTACAAGTTGTATCCCAATATTTACATATTTACATATGCATATGTACATATGTATGTATATACAAAAAAATTAAGAATAAAAAAAAAAGGAAAAATGCATTATATGAACAATAAATAAAAAGAGAATAAAAAGAAGAATAAATAAAAAGAGAATAAAAAGCAGAAAATAATAATGGAATGTATGTATATACTTACAAATAATATATAAAATTAGAGGGAAAATTTTTACAATGTATGAAACATAAGTATGTGGATGTATATATAAATATTTTAATTATTTTATTTTAATTTAATATACTTAGGAACTTTCATCAGCCTCATCCTCGCCATCATCTTCATCACTAGTTTCTATCAGAACGGCATTAGCTCGGGTTCTTTTGGCGCGAACACCAGAAACAGCAATTAACAATTTGTCTACTTCATCCAATGAATTTATTCTTATTTGCTTAGATTTTTCAGTCTTTCTAGCAAATATATTTCCACCTCTACAATACACAAATTTGTAACCAAGGGTTTTAAGGGTTTTAGCGTGATTATATAGGTCTAATGATTCTTTACTAAGAAAGTCATTAATAAACACGGCTTTTAGTTCATCAATTTCTTTCAATTTAGCTTTATTATCCATAAAAGCAGTTTTGCTTTTCTTGGTGGAAAATTTTATAACAAGTGATTTTTTATTATTTTTATTATTTTCATTACTTTTTGTTTTATACTTATTAGTTCTGTTGTTAAGAAAATAGCAATCTTCAATTTCATTTTCACAAATTTTAGCTCCAGTTTGCTTTGCTAAATCCAACACCACATCTAGTGCTTTAATTGTTTCATTTTTAACTTCTACTCCGTTTACAATACAATTTTTTTGAACTCTGTTATCATTTAGAAATTTGACTGATGATTTTAGTTCGTTAACCTCGTTGCGAAGCAATTTATTTTCTTTTTGTAATGTATCAATTTGTTTCTTATTTTGTGCAACTCCTTTTAAAATTGTTTCATATTGAGAAGACATTAATTGAACTGTCTCCCTAATTTCACTCAGTTGATTTAATTGTGCTTTTATTTGTATTAGCTCACTGGCTACAAAATTATTATCAGGTGGTAAACAAAAATGACATTTATTATATTCAAGAGAATTATCATTTAACAAATTATCGATTTGCTTTTTGTCCATCTTGGTACATATTGAATGTAAAGTTTTATTGCAAGCATCACACTGAAATTTATCTTCACTTTCCAATACTTCTGTTCTGCATTGCAAACAAAATATTTTATTTTTATTGTTTAAGCTTTTACGTGTTTTTCTTGCCATTATTTTGTTTTCTTTAATTTTCACAGACAGAGTAAAACTTTTAGTTTAGTATAAAGCAGTTTTTTCAAATGTATAAAACAATTTAATAGCAAAATTTATTATTTATATATTTCTTACAATCTTCTGCAAATATTTGGACGTTTGTTCACTTCAAAAAAATGCTAAAGCCTTAAATAATGCAACAAAATTCTTCCTAAATCGTGAATATGGCGAAAATTTGTAAAATATTGCTAACGAGAAAATAACAAACCCAGGCAAGTGCCATATCGAAAAAAATTGCTTCATCACTTGTGTTGATCTCGACAATGATACAAATGACCAAAATTGACGTCAGGGTGAAAGTAATAGTTTTTGTGGAATTTGCATAATTATTTTGTTAATATTATTTTTTGTTTGCCCGACAACAGAAATGTTTGTTAAAAAACAAATTTATGTTCTTTTTGAAAGTTTTATCAAATATTTTGTTAAGGAAAATATTTGTTCAAGTGTGAACAGAGGGAAAATATATTTTTCGATATTTACATATGTATACATTATTTTATTAATGTTTGATGAAACAAAAATATACAACTGCTTAGTGTGACCGTAAAACAATTTTCTTATGGATATGAAAACATTCAAATATTGAAGCAAATAAATTGAATTGGTTCGCTATTTTTTTTTTTCGTTATATTTATTCATATTATAAAATATTAATTTTTATGGAAAAATTCATTATTCTCTCCAGTTTTCTAAAAGATCTTTAGAACTAGTATTTGTGTTTTTACTTGTGCTGGCGACAATTGACTTTTCACATGTAGTGTCAACATCTAAATGTTTCCGTTTTATATCTTCATATGTGTTAAAGAAAAAGTTGTGATTGTCTTGTGAAACTTTAGTAAGCCAATCAAACCACATTTCTTCTGTTAATTCAGTTGAACCTGAATACATTGGATTTCGAGGAGTCATAAACACTAAACTGCGAAACTCTTTTATAATATCGTTTAAAGAATCATGATATATTGTAGCGGAGGGACTTTTAACTTCAGGTATTAAGAAACTATTAACTGTAGGTTCAACTTCTGTTACCCGATTCCTTTTGCGATTTGGTGTTTGTAAAAGTTGTTGCTGCATAATATGGTTTTCTGTAGTTTGTCCCTTATAAATACGTAATTGAGAGTCCTTAAATAAAGCTTTATACATTTCATCTTGGCATGTTTTGGAGGCTGGAGTAAAGTCCAAACGCTTGGCCTTGTTCTTAACAAAAAATACATTAGGAAAGTAGTCGTGTAGAAATGGTTTAACATCCTGTGATGGTTTCATAAGTTCAGCAAAACGCAATAAATTTAAGAAATTCAAATTGAAATAGTCTTCTTGTACCACCAGTAATAAATGACAAACAGACATTAAGCATATAATGTTGCCCAAATCTTCCAATTCATTGTTGGTCATGTCTTTTTTGTATGCATTGGAAAGCACAGGAGGGGTATCCAAAAGTATCATGCGATCTGATGTAATAAACATGTGGGTAGATTCAGTCCGGGAACGAGCTGAACATTTATTGAGCTTTAATTTGGTAGGAAATATCGAGTCCTCTTCTTCAAACACTTTATTAAAATAGTTGTAATCGATTTGTTCATTCGCAAGTAAATTAAGTACAGTGGATTTACCTACTCCCTGGGTACCTACTACACCGATCACAAGAAAATCTGTATTGGATTTCATTAGCAGTTTCTTGGCTCCACTATTAATTGAACCTGTTGATGAAATGACGGTCGTTGGTCGGGTCATTTGATATACTGGTTCGATTATGTTTGGTGGAATTGAGATTTCATTAGTTACCCCTGAAGATTCACGTGTGGTATTTGGACTTGATGTAGGACTTTGTGCCGCTTTTTGATATATAATAGTTTTCTGTATCGCATGCCCCGAAGCTTGCTGTTCAGGGTAAGCATAGCTAGAGGTACTGGCATTTTCGGTGTCTACTTTTGTCTCATATTTTGTTTTTAATAATATTTTTGGTTGCACTTCCAACTCTTTAAACTGCGAATTCAAACCCATAAAACGCTTGTCGTCCTAAAAATACATACACACATTCTTAAATATATCAGTAAAAAAAACCCCATTAAAAAGTGAAATAACAACCTTGGGTTTTCTGTAGCGTCTTCTTCTGTCCGACATTATAAACTTGGAATAGTTTACTTTGTTGCAAAAAAAAATCCTCGTTCTACAAGAAAAGAACACACTTTTGTTATTATTTTTGTACTAAATCAAACAACAAATCCACCAAATTCTATGTACGAAAAAACAGCTGTTTGCAGTACTGCAATGGTATCTTTTCAGAGTTATACCTACCAGGGTGATAAATTACCCACTTCGGTCAATTGTTTTTATATCCGTAAAACTTATTAGGGCCAATAAATAAAACATATTTTTTAAGCAATTAAAAAAGACCAATTAAATAAAAAGAATTATAATAATAGCCCGTTCAGCGTGACGCGAAATTAAGTAATTTCAAGTTGAAATTACGAACGAATAAAATTAGATGGAGGCAAATATGTATAAAATTCAATATTAAATGAATCGGCAACACTAAGACTTAATTCGCCTTACATTTCCAATATTTAGTACCCAGGCGAATTTATACGCAATGAATTCGCCTTGTTTACTAAATTGTAAATAAAAATCACATATTCATACATAAATAGTTAGCATGCCTTTAATAGTTATTTCTGGTTATCCCGCGAGTGGCAAAACAAAAAGGGCATTGGAATTAAAGGCGTTCTTTGAAGAGAAGGGGAAACGCGTGCATCACATATCAGAGAATAAATCAATACCCAAGGCGGGTTTTCATAAAAACGTGTATTTTGCTGATTCCCAAAAAGAAAAATTGGTGAGAAGTGATTTAAAATCTGAAGTTTTGCGATTACTAGACAAAGAAAGCGTAGTAATCTTGGATGCAGGGAACTATATTAAAGGTAAATTAGCATTTATTTGCAAAATGTAAGTCCATATGAACGTATGGGTAATTTTTTTAAATGTTCTTTGCAAGGGTATCGTTATGAATTATTCTGTGCGACGAAAGCGTCCAGAAGTACTCAATGTACGTTATTTTGTGGTATCCAAAAAACCCGAGCTTGGGAATTCAATCAACAAAGAAATGGGGAAGAAGTACCTGATTTAAATAATACGGATGTTTTAAAATTAGACAATTCAAATGTTGCCTATACTGAAGAAATATTTGAGGGCTTATGCATGCGCTTTGAAGAGCCTCATGGCAATTGCAGATGGGATAGTCCACTATTTGTTGCTTTTCCCGACGACACATTAGAACTTGAAGCTGTATTTAGTGCAATTTTTGAATCGAAACCTTTACCTCCAAATCAGTCGACACAAAACGTAAGTAAACATTTTCAAAGCCAAATTTAAAAGATTAAATAAACTTTGTTTATAGCCCCCTTTAAGTTCCACAAATTACTTGTTCGATTTAGACCGTTTAACACAAGAAATTGTAGCGAATATTTTAGCTGCTCGAAAAATTGGTATCTTGGGTCCAGTTCCCATACAAAATAGCGAAATTAAGGTACTAGTGCCATCTACTATGAACGCCATTCAGTTAAATAGACTAAGAAAGCAGTTTCTCAACTACAGTAAACTTCATCATGCGACATCAAGTTCATTGGACAAAGTGCCACAATTGTTTGTACAATTCCTTAACTCCAATTGTGGGACATAAAATTGTAAATATTAATGTGTTGTAATTTATACCAAGTGTTTATTAATACAATAAATAAATTTGTATTTCTCAATCTTTTCCTGATGTGAAACTTATAGAAATAATTAAGTTTATTCTTAAAAAAAAATCGATTTAAGTTTTTAAATGGTTTCCGTAATTTCTAAAATAGATATACTCGCATATAAAAAAAAATCGAAAATAATGAGGGTATCATAAGTTGGATAGTTTCGCTTTAAAAATCTCACACTTGTTCCGCATATGATGTGTATTAAAAAAGAAAACGAACAATTATGTTTTTACTTATAAAAATGATTTATTTCTATAAGTTTCATTACTTATTCTACATGCTAAAAATAAAATTCATTTGTGTATTAACAATATGATTTCCACTTCAAGATTTGGACGTCGTTAAACGTCTTAACATAAAAACAGAAAGAAAAGAAAAAATTCACAGTCGAAAAGAAAAATAATTCATAAAAGTTTGGATTTGTTTTTTACTCTTTTATGACGACGATATTGGGAAATAATAATGTTAATATGCTACTTCAAAGAAAATTGTCCTTTAAAATATAAAGCCATTTTCACCGTCAGCGTTGTCATCATCATTCCCAACATTTGGATCATCATTGCAAGAATTAAAAGTAGGCTTGCGGCATATCCAAAATAGACTTTCATATTCACTTTTCAACATAGATTGTGGATTTTGTGAATATTTTGTTCTTACACCAGTTTTTGAAGTTAGAACCTCAAAACCCACGCTAGTGATTACCGTCATGATGTCTTCAAATGTAGGCTCAATGCTCTCTTCGTTTTGGATGTCACTAAAGTGATATAGTAATGGACCCAAATTAATCCAAATACCTCCAGGAGTTAAAATATGATAAATAGTTTCTATGAAATCTATCACATTATTGGCACAATCAATAAAGAAGCACGTAGCTACACAATGATACGATTCCGGAGTTTTATAAACCTAAAATGAGAGAAAAAAGTTGTTCGCATCATTAATAAATCTGCATATAAATATATATACATAATTACCTCCAAAAAATCCCCAGCAACAACAGAAAGTATTCCAGTTGGCTTGTTTTTTAGGGGACAAACATCAGGAAAGCGAACGGCTGCAATTTGATCAGCTCTACGTAAATTATTATCGTGTTGATGCACCCATGGGTGCAGAGTGTACATATTCTCCCGTGAACAATTATTTAATACAAAATTTGATGCTATCAACATAAAATAAGAAAACTCATTGGCTTCACACTCGTATCCTCGACAAGCGAGTTCATACGAAAGCCTGCCTAGACCGCAGCCAGGAACTAAAATTTTCACCTCATTAACATTACTAAAATAAAGTACGGAAGGAAACAAGTGGTTGTGGGTGGATTGATAGAGAATTATGAGATTTAATGCTCACCATTCTCTTGGGTCAAAAAATTGTTCAACGGAATCAATTATGGGTTTGTACGATTGTAAGCGTTCCTCAGCTCCCTCTTCACTCCAGTCTCGGGCAATAGCTTTCAGTGTCGATTGGGCCTTTAAAATGTGAAAATGTTCAACGTTCTCATCAGACTGTGTCAGAAGCAGGGTAAATGTAGGGAAATCAGAACATCAATAATTCGTTTCCCCTCACAAAGGAAAGACACAAAAATGTTTCAACAATAAATTTAAAATAAACTAGGTACAATAATTTACAGACAAACTGATAATCGACTGCTCCTTCTTCATGTACAAGAGAAACTGATCAACTACTATTTAAATGATCAAAAATAAAAAGCCTGACTTACATTTTCCATGTCAATGTGACGTATTTTAGCTGCGTGTTCGTCCAATTTTCTATTGCTGGCCATTGAAGAATCTCTCAATGGGTTTTCACTCAACATTTCACTTAGGACTTCTTGATTTTTATCTATACAATCTCGCAATGTATTCAAATGTTGACGGTATTTGGTCAACATTTTTTGGTGTCTTTTGGGTAAATGATTTAAATTCCATTCGGTTTTATTTACTCTTGCAAGTGAAAATTTTCTATAATTTTAATCATAACCACAATACAAAAACATAAAAATCGTTATCTTAATAAGCAAATTCATATGTACTTCACATGTTTTCAGTGAGTATTTCTTACCGATATAACCTGAGAGCTGAAACAATCTTTTCTAAATGTTTCTTTTCTGTTTCCTCCTGTTCGGGTGTTAGCATCGATGGTTCTGCAGCAATATTGCTCAACGAAAACAAAGACGTCGAAGAGTGTCTGCGACTCATACTTTTTGTGGAGCTTCTGTGGTCTGAAGGTGAAGGAGTTTCTGTCATGCCTAAGCACGTTGTTGGTCAGAATTCTCAATGCCGGTGTTTCTTCTTCTCTTATGTTGCTTTTTATCAAGCGAAGGCGGAACATGTGATGTTAACAGTTATGTATATAAATATGTACATATATGTACTTATTAATGTATGTACGTATATATGTAAGATTTATGCCCATATACTACCATATGTATAGTCAAAAGTTGCTTTATTAATAAAATTGTTGACAGAAAATTTTAACTAAAACACCATTTCATCAAGAACTGAACCCAAGACATTTTTTAGATTAATAACATAATTTTAAGCAATAGTTCAAACGAAAATAGTTCATTACAAAATATTTATTACAACAAAGTTGTGAAAATCATAAGGAACTGTCAAAAGGAAAATTTTTTGGCTTTCGCATTTAGTGGTGCATTTTTTCAGAGATAGGAACGTTAGTAGTTTTTTAAATTTTTAGTACTTGTAAAATATCAAAGTTTTTGTTAATTATGAACTTAGCAAATTATATATATTTTTAATGGTCTATTAAATACTGTAGATTATTCTTTGTCTCAATTAAAATCTATAACTTTTGTCATGCTAAAATTTTATCAAATATATAATTGCTATTATCATATGAAATCTGATGTTTTTGTGATAAAAAATTTACAGGAATTCCGCGACTACAGATCTAGAATCCCAACTAAGTTTGCGTTTACACGTGAAAGTTTTCTTTCATGAAAGTGGTAGTTTGTTGGTGTCGGGTATCATTCTTCTCTCCCCTCTCACCAACAAACTAATCACTTTCATGAAAGAAAACTTTCACGTGTGAACCCAGACTAAGGCAAATTCATAACAGGTAGTGTTAATACTACAACAAGTACAACATTACAACAACATTTGACATATGAGCCCCTATGCTTGCATGTACAAATTTTGACATGCGAGCCTCTATTATGCAAGAAAAAAGTAGATCAGCTGTGTTTTCAGCTTCACCTGTTATGGATTCGGCTTGATCCCAACTCCTCAAAAGAAAATATACAAAACGACAAATACATTTTCCACGTCTGAATGTTGGGTGAACGCAATCCACATGAAAGGCAAATACTTTTCCCGTACGAAAAGCGCTGAATTTGCACTTGTTATAATCCAACCCAACACTTTTCAATAAATTGTTAACACAATTTAAAACAATTTATATAATGATATTTAATTTTTGTCACAGTAACACGTCATAAAATAAGTAAATTATAAAAATTAACAAGTAGTTTTGTTTTTTAATTTTGAAAATTTGGTTTTCACAACGGTCATTGTTATACCCAGGTTGTGGAAAATAATAAAATGTTGGTACACCTGCAATGTACAATAGCAATAGTTAGAATTCTTTTCAGCTTACCTTAATTGAACTAGATCGTTACTTAAAATATGTATGCAATTGATATCATATCCAGACAAGCCACATTAATGTCTTCTTATTCAACCCAGCTTTGTTTCCAATGCGCTGATACGTACTATGCTATTTAAGGGCATATTTGGCACTTGAATTTAATATTATTACTACTTCCACGCACATATGAAGTTCAACTGAGTAAATCGTTAATCAACAGTCCCTCAGATAATACAGGTATGTATGTCTCTGACATGGGGACAACTCTGTTATCTAGCGCCATTTTAAATTAAGGGTTGAATGCAGTAAAAACCTAAAAACTCATTCAAGTATGTAAACACAAATTAAGTGCGTAGAATTCCGACAATTCTAATTCATTGTGAAAAAGTAAATGTAAATTATAATATTTTGCATATTAGTAATGGCAGCTTTAGATACCGTTAACATGTCTGCTCACTTAAATGTTACACCTTCAATCAAAAGGAAAAGGCAATTTCATAAATTGGAAATTGAAGATAATGCCAGTAAAGCAAATGCAAACAATTCCTGTTTCACAAATGCAGCCTTTAGTTCAACGCCAAAGAAAATTCTAGCCAAAAGGCGTATTCTTTTAAAAAGAAACACGGAAAGGGAAAATATATTTCCAAATGTGGGATTGGAAACTAAATCTATTTCGGAAATAGCTAATCAACATGAAATCTACGAATCTCCAAAAAATCCTTACGAGGTCCTACGTAAACCTCCAAAAAAGAAAAAACGACATGCTGAAGAATCAGCTTGTTTTGAAAACGGCGCGTTAAATTTGGAACTTCCAGATAAATTATTCAATCCCTATGAGGTATGTGCAAATAAATACATATGTACATATATACAAAACATACATCCTTATGGACATACTATTTCCAATATTGCTACACAATTTAGTTTTATATCAACAGGTTGTACGTGAGGCTCCATCTAATAAAAGTACCAATTGTTTTTCAAATCCGGCATTAAATCTCAAAATTCAAGATGCTTCTGTGCTATGTAACCCTTTCGAAGTTCAACGTATAGAACCCAACCGTGATGTAGTAAAATTAGATGTGCAAATTAAAGCCCAGCCTCTAATACCACTTCAAGTAAACAACCAACAGGAAGTAACAACGAAACCATGTCAGTTCAAATTAGGTTTACCATTTGTACCTAGAGTAGATTGTCGCATTGATTTCGATGATATTTCAATGTCGCAACTTACACCTAGTAAGTTGTTGGCGGAGAAATTGGTTTTTTCTCCAGTGCCAAAAGGCAAAGTTTCCGTAGGCTCTGCTGGAGAAGAAACTACCATGGATATAGGCAAAGAACTAGATCGTTATCAACTGGAATTGGAAAATAGTATCAATGAAGCAAAACTACGTAAGACTGGTGTAATTATTGAAAATATTTTGCTTTCATCACCAGACGCTACTTGCCAAATTCAAATGTTTGATTTTGAAAAAAAGTCGAAATTCACCCACACATTATGTGGAATATCAGAAGACATTGAAAATGAGCCAATTATTGTAGAAACTAATAAACATTGCGATCAAAATATCCAATTAAATGTACAAAAAGAACAAAAATTGGACCACAATTCATATAATACTAATCCTTTCCGGTGTGGCCCAGAGTATGAAAAAACAGAAACAGCTGAAGTTATTGAAATTGAAAATTGTGATGAAATATTTTGGTGTTCCGCCGATGACCATGATGAAGATTCATTTGATTTCAAAGCTCCATCGGCACCCTTTGTAAGAGCGTACACAAAGCCAAGCGTAGCAAGTACAAAATTAACTGTAAGTAAAGAATCTTCGGAATATAATATATCTGATAAATCGGATGAAACAGATGATCATATAAAAAAATCAATGAATGTTAAAAATATCATACGAAAATCTATACGAAGAATTATTCACCCTCATCAACATAGCCAGGAACAGGAAAAAAAGGGTGAAGATGATGCAGATACAAAAGTCGAATATGAAAAAAACAATGGTTTTATGAATGCCATACGTCAGAGCTTAAGGCGTAAACCAGCAAAAAATCTCGAAATGAAGGATACAACGAAGAAAAACGATATATCTATTATAGATAGCACAGAAAGAACCATGAAACTTAAATCTGATGTTTTGCAAACAGAATATGTAAAAATTGAGGACTTAACCAACGAAAGAAAACACAATCTACGAAACAGCATTAGAAAGTCAACCCGTGAAATACGTAATCACTTTTCAAAATCAATTTTTCACAAAAAACATGAGGAATATAATTGCCATAAGTGATTTGTCTTAAATGCTTTATAATCATCATGATATTTTCTTTTTGTCAGTTTGCTAATTGTAAAATAGTAATTAAAAATATTTACAAAATATAACATTTTATTTGAGCAAGTACTCAACAATTTATGTTTTAAAAATAAATAAATAAATAAATAAAAAATTAATATATTTGTTACGGGTTAGCTAATCTATTGATGCCTGGCCATTTAAACAGATATTTAGAAAATATTGCAAATGAACAGCCGTATAGTTTGAGAAATGCTAATGATTTTAGGCTTATTTTTTCATCTACAAACTTTGGTCAAAACTTTCTGTTTTATAAAGGAGTTAAGGTCTTTAACAAAATACCTCAAGATCTTAAAGCAGATCAAAATTTTTTAATATTTAAACGTACAATAATCACATACATATATAATACATACTTATGTAAAACTTTTGCTCTTTTAATTTTTTTTTAAATTTTATAATATGCAATAAATAGCAACAGATATGGGCATTTCCAGGATCGCGAACGGGACATTCGCACTCAACTTGAAAAAAAAAATATGAAAACTCAAATTTTTTTTTTAACTTTTTATAAATATTTAATAGCATTTTAGTAGAACAATTTTTGAGAACAAAAAGAAAATTATAAAATATGAACGTTCTCCAAATATTTTGGATAAACTTGCGATCGCGAACGGGACAAAAAATGTAAGTCATTTTTTTCGGTGTGTGGTTTTGTTTAAAACTCTCCGAATTTTGTCAGTTTATTAAATGGAGATTATTTTTTAACTAAAGCAGAGATATAAAGCTTTTATTTAGCATTTTGTTTTTTTTTAATTATCCTTATTATTATTTTTTTTAAATATATTTTTTAGAATCGCGAACGGGACATCGCGAACGGGACAATGATTCCAAAGGCATTTTTTAGGTTTAAAATTTTTTATTTATAAGTATAAAAAATAAATAAAACAGGATATATTCCAATGATAACAAAAATAAAAGA
Source organism: Lypha dubia (assembly GCA_947311025.1). NCBI lineage: Eukaryota > Metazoa > Arthropoda > Insecta > Diptera > Tachinidae > Lypha > Lypha dubia. Next base: position 863,551 of record OX371262.1, on the reverse strand, counting down.
ATTATTATTTAAGTTAATAAATTATTAAAATTTAGACAGTTCTCTAATTAAATTTGATAAAGAAAATTTTTTTTTTCCGGTTTTTAATATTTCTGTCGCGGTTGACCTTTTTCTGGAAATGCCCATATGCTAACTGCCTATTTCACGATGTCGAAAGATTTTTTTTATTTGTATTGCTAATTTTTCGACCTTTTATTGAAGTTATTTAGATTTGATTGATGAGCTTGAGGTCAATTTTTTATAAAAACCGTTATACAATTTTTTTTATTTATCGATATTTCGCTACTCCTAGCTTCTTCAAAAAAAGAATTTTTTAATTTATTTCAAAAACCGGAAAAACAAAAATCAATGTTTTCTATTAAAAATTTACCTCAAGCTCATCAATCAAATACATGGTACAATAAATATAAACAAATTAAATTTTTTTTTTAATTCTTTCGACACCGATTTCACGGCTCTAAATAAACAGATAATAATAACAAATGCTATATTAATTTTTAAAACTATGTAAAGTAACTTTAAATAACTTCTTTATTTATTATTCTACATGAATGTAACATTTCTCGTTATAATTTTAAATTTTTATGCACTCAAACATTTATTTAATTTATATTGCATCTCATTACTATTAACTTAAAGTAAAGACCTTCTTAAAGATATACATACATACGTATACATATATGGTTGTGTATGTGTGAATGTACCAAATGCACTTCTATATTTCATTTTTCAATGGTTGCTGTTTTATTTGTAAACGGTTTGTAATAATGGTTTTCTTCGACATTCAGGTGGCTTATAGGCATGTTGGTATACGCTTGATAAGCGCCAATGTTCGGGGTAACCGCCTTCACCGGCATAGCTACGAAATGGTGGCACTAGTGTCTCAATGTCATAATCTCGCTTCACGTATGGATTTCGTGGTCGTGGTACTATTAAAACTCTTTGCGAATGACTGCTGTCCATGCTACAGCCGCTATCAGAACTAATAATATTTCCGGCAGCATTGTATCTGGGCATGCCAGCACGAAATGCTGCCTTACATACCATTCTTTTTGGAGGACTGATGCTTGAGCAGCAATTTATTTCTGGTGATATTTTATGACATAATCTCGAACGAGCCTTTCTCATTAAACCACCACGTTTGCAACCTGTTTCTGCACATGTGTTGCTGGGAAATCCACAATCAGCTCCTAAGTATTTCTCTCTTAATGCTTTGTATTCTTGATCAGCCAACATGTCAGAAGTTGATTTGTATTGCTTAGAAAAACGCGATTCAGGCAATCTATGACATACATTATTATTCCTAGAGACCTTATGCGCTCGTGGCAATGTCGGGGATATATCAATATCATTCAAAAAATTATCTGTGGATATTTTTTCCCCTGCAAAGTCTGTCTTACGTCCTAGTACGTCTTTATCAAAAAATCCAGTATCTCCTAGTGTATTTGCAAATACACCAGAAGAATGTCCAGTATTTATTACATTATCATCACGGGGTGTTCTGACGCAAGTAAAAACTGCAGGGCCATTAGAGTCATTGGAACCATCTATGTGCTTGGGTCTATGTAGCTCTTGCGATGGTTCATAGTCCCAACATATAGCCAAGTCCATAGCACTCATTTCTTTATTTGCGGGTGTAGCCGAAAAAGATCTAAACCTATTACCATTTAGTGCTCTCGGCACTACACCACTTGTTTTGGGGCGATATATATTCATTTTGGTACAATGCGTAGGTCCAGCATTATGTGTCTTTATACCAACTCCGGTGGCTATGGGATCTATGTCTAAAGCCAAGCCGGGATTAGCGCCTGTTATTTGCAATTTACGAAATGCTAAATCAGCAATACAGTCTGGCAAGGGCTGATGATCTAGATTATTTGTGTGCATTTGTTTAGCCAGCTCAAAGTTCGCATAAGCTGGGACAACAGGGGAGGGGCAGCGCTCATTTGGCTTCTCCGTAATCGAATGACAGCCAAACATTTTGGTTGTGTTATTCTTTAAATAGTCTTCACTGGAGTCGACGAAACATTTATCAGATTCTTCCAAGTTTCGACTGTTTGGTAGTAAATGGTTAAGCTTTATGGGTGGTGGTTCACATTCACCAATTTTGCACTCATGATCACCCAAATAGTTCTTATCTAATATTAATTCTGTTTCAATGTTATTGTCACGTTTGTATTTATCATCTAATAAGAAATCTCTTGTGGTTTGTTGACTCTCAAATGGTGTCAAATCGCCGGGTATGTACTCCAAATCTGGGAACTATCCTTATATAAAAGAAACAAAAAATTCTCTTATACATATTTACATACATACATATGTACATATTTCAGGAAATAAATGCGAAATTATTAAAAATTTAGTTTTAGGCAAATTATTTATAGAATTTAAGAAAAAACTTGCATGACAAAATACTTAATGAAATTTTCCTTATGAAACATTTTTCCTTATTTCTGATGTGGAGGAGCAAATTAAGGACAGAAAGAATATTAGCAAAATCTATCTGAAATAAAATTTTGCATATACTCGTACGAGTATCTTGCTTTCTTCTCACACTACTGGAAAATTATAAAAAGTTTCTTGGCGCAAAATTTTATTAAATATTTCACCGATAATATTTCTTCTGTGAGTTCAATGTGCTGCAAAATGTAAATTAACTAAAATTCAAAAATTTCTAATAAAATTTAGAGGTAATTTAAAGAAATATTATCTGTAAAATAAAAATATGCAACATTTGAAATGATATTCAAGACATTAACTCGGAAAATAATTAATTTTCAATCACCGTTTATTTCCAACTCAAAACGTTCGATCAGATTTTAGAAATAATAAAAGAAAACATAATTTTTTTATATTAATGCATATTAATGGATCTCACAAGGTGTACTGAAAGTTTTTATTTCAATTATAAAAACCGCACTAGATTAGAATATTTCATGCGTAGAAGCGATAACTTTACAAACAAACAAAAAATAAATAAATCGTGCCTAAAAGTCGGTTGCATTAAAATCGATTTTTTTTTTCAAAAGTTGTGTTTGTAGGGTCGTACAACTAAGAATTTACGGAAACGGAAGAAGAAGATTGCTAAAACGTTACAATAAAGTGCATTTAAATATTTGTGCAACTGAACTTGAGCGTGTTACAGATATTAAAAAATAAGAGTTTTAGATGCAAGTTAATTTCAAAATAAAGTGATTATGAAGTTGTGAAAATTTTATTTTTGGTGGAATTTTAAAAATAAGCGCAACAAATTAATCACTTTGCAATAAAGAATTATATAAAAACTAAACCAAAAAAACATTTTATTTAAATAAATTTTATTTTAAACTATCCACTAACATTTTTCTTTTCACACGAGTCCAAAAGTTTGTGTTGATTTGATTCACATTTTAGCATTTCATCTCCCGCTTGGTATTTCGTTCCAGCAATGTCCAAAGCTTCTCCGTTGCTGTTATTTGTTGCGTCTCCTGGGAATGTTGACGACCATTTATCGTTTTTCAAAGTGTGGTTGTTGTACTTTTTCACAAAATTTCGATTTATTTTATCGGGCAACTGATAAGTATTTAGAAAGTTTCCAAAAGGACTTTGATCGGTTTTCAATAAGTTTCTATCCAGCAAGTGACCTCTATCGTTGGCAATCACTTTAGTAGAGCCTTTATGTTGTCTTGGTCTGGGCGGATGCCATTTCGGAACTTCCCAATTGTTTAAAGTTTTTGGTTTATAGGCCGAATCAAACTGTTTATAAAAACATAATAGAAGAAAAGAGAAATTTACTACCACCTGTTTTTTAATTCCATAATTTATATCATTATAAGCCTCCCGTACAAACAATTTGTTGAATCTTCAATAAACTTGTTTTGTTCTGTGCAAATACCACCACCCTTTTGCCTTAAAGGCTACACAATTGTTTTTGTGTGCCTGTTTGTTTTTTTATGGATGAGCAAACATCCCTATTGGTGTAGTATTGCCTCGTATTAGACAATTACATGGTGTAATTTCTATTGTATTCGTTTCGTTTTTTAAGGACATGTGTAAAAAAATCGTTTGAGTTAATACCATTTAATCTTTGTTTACTTTTCAAAATAAACAATTGCGCATTTTATTCAATTTACCATTTACATACATATATTTTTATATTTAGTAATCCCTACTACCATTTATCACTTTAAAATAGTCAAGTCAATACCATACAAAAAAATTATTAAGAGATTTTCACTTGCATCTGTTATAGTTTTGCAAGCTAACATATAAAAAAGGTCATGAGTTGACTTTTTTAATACAATATTATAATAATTTCCTAAATTTGTAAACAAATTAAGGATACCTGTGTGGCAAAACTATTGGCCCTCATCTGCGCCGCATGTAACAAAGTCAAAAATTGTTTTTCCAGTGTTCCTTCAGAACTTCGCCGTTTATAAACATACAAATAAATAAACATGTTTCGTTTAATTTAACTTTAAGGACTCTGTCTGCCTGTTCAAATTCAAAAATTTTGTTTTTATTTCAAATGTAATTACTCGAAAGAAAGAACTTCTTCGATATCGGCGAACAGGCACTGTATTTCGTGATGAAATATTTCCCATGAACTGCATATGCTTGTGTGTATGTATGTACATATGTATGTATATAAATTATCATTATGTTTGTAATTTTCATATGCAAATAAGAAATTTGATATTCCATTATTTGTTACCAAACGTCGCATAATTTTCTTATTGTCATTTTCATCAACACTTTTCGACTTGATGACATTTTCACAAAATAAGTTTGATTGAATACAATGTAAAACCGCATACACACACACACGTGCCTGCACACAAGTCACACAAATCCCAATGAAAAAAAAAAAAAAAAAAAAAACAAACCCCAACCACCATACAAAATTTAACCAGAAACCAGTAACAATACCAAAACATTCATATTCTCACATTTACCCATTAACAAATAATTAAATTTACACGGCAATTACACACGCCTTATCTCTTTAACAATTCAATTTTAATATTAAGTTTTGGGTGCTATGCTACAGGAGAGATTTCACCAACAACTAAGTATGCATTTGAAATTGATTTTAAACTCAATTAGCAGAAATTAAAATGAGTTTTATAGATAAAATTGTCATTTGATTGAACTTAGAAAAAAAAAATAAAGAACTTACATTCTAAACATTAAAGTATGTACATACATACATATGTATGTATGTTTGTATATATATGTATGTACATGCTTACATACAATTCAAGATTTTTAGTATTGTCCTTTTGCCAATGATTCTAATATCAAGTCTCTGGGGTAACATTTATCAACGTTCAAAAATAGAGGATTATTTACAAACACACGCACGCACCAGCCAGTCTAAATATCCATTGCTATAATCTAAAGTTTACCGAAACGAGGTTTTTTTATTCTCGCATACAGCCCAACATGACTTTTATGTATATGTTTTTTGCACCCCTTATTTGAGAAAAACTCAATTGTATTAACACGTGTTTCCGTCGAATCATCTTCAAAAAAAAAAAAATAAAAACTTAAAACACTTGTAACAATGAAATAATCCTGGTTTTATAACACTTGCAAATAAACAACAACAAAATATATGTATGTATGTATACCTAGCAAGTAATTTAACGCTTGCCTTACGCTGGACAATAAACTCAATAGATAAACTACTTCTTATAATCAATATAAATATTACTTTCCGTTAAAACAGATGTCAATTCAATTGTTTTCCAATTAACTAAATATTTCGGGTATTGTCTATGCGTTTGTTATCATCCTTTTATCGATATTTTTAGTAATGATTTGCACACAAATTTTGAATTTTTATACCTTCGTTTTATTAATATTTGACCCAGTTTATTAAAATATTTTAACAAACAAAATTTAGTACCAGCGCAATATCTATCCATTAATGGTATATGTTTACACAAGCTTATATATAGTACATAGTTTACTCTATACATACATACATACTTAAGGCATTCAAAGGCATACGTTTATATCCTGACTTTGAGGAATTTATGTATTTTATACATGTTTGATGTATGTACATAAGTAGGGATAATTCAGTATATATGAATTTTGTTTCCGTTGCCATGCCTTTTGTTTTATTTATAAATATGTGCATAGGCATGTACATATGTATATACATACTTTTACGTATATCTATTATTACTTATATTTACATAAAATTATATATAAATAAATATTAGTTTTTACCCGTGACTTCGTCCACGCGATCGAAGATAGAAAAAGTACCAAAAGTAAAATAGTACTGAAAATACAAAATTTTTATCATTGTAGCCCCCAGAAATAACACTGTATAAAAATTTTTGGTATTATAAAAAAAAAAAAAATTATAAGTATGTTCAAAAGAAATTTAGCATGTACGCATTAATATGTATCAAATGAAGGTCATTTACGGTCCGCCTTACGATGTCGACCGATAGATAATGCTGAAATTGTTAACGGAAAACATAAATTTTATTTATTATTTTAGCAGCACGGTGTGCTTTCAAATGATGAAGGACTCGCTCAACATTAAAAGATGTGAAATAAAAAGTTATAATACCATCAATAACACAGTGCAAAACGAAAAAATATAACCATATACGGACACCACCACTACGTGATAAAAGACCACAAAAAAAAAAAGAGACCCGTGTCTCCCAGTTTTGCCCCAAGTCATGCAGTTTTTTTATGGGCCCCCAAAGATTTGGGGTCCCGGTGTCATTTTTGCCAAAACTCATAATTTTTCTCAGGCTCATATCTAGCAAACCGTTCGTTATTTTGATTTACTCTCTGAGGCAAAGTTGTAGCTCTTGTTATAAAGAACAAAAATTGTGAAAATATAAAATAAAAAAAAACACTTCATCGTCAAGGGGCTGTGCACATATTACGTAACGCTCCCTGGGGAGGGGGGGGGGGGGGGGGGTTTATGATTTGTTACGGATTAGAAATTTTGCACTGAAAAATTAGTAAAAAGCGTTACGAAGGGGGGGTATAAAATTTCTGAAAACAGCGGTACGTAATATGTGCACAGCCCCCAAGATCAAAATCGCAAAAACTTTAAAACAATTCGATTTTTTTAACTTTTTTCCCCTGTTCAGGTCCACAGATAGCAAACCCTTAAAAATTCAAGGAAACAATCAACTACAAAAATGTACTTAATATCTCAGTAAACAACTTTCTAAAACATATGAACTTCCTAGGTATGATTCTTAACACCGTTTAGGTAGCGCTTAGGGAGCCGCAAAAGTGAAAAATAATACAAGAATTCACAAGGGTGTGAATTAGGGGTATAAATAATTTTTTGGCATAGTAACATGAGGTCAACCATGTCCTAGTAACCACGAAAATCATAATCTTTTGTAATTTTTCTCAAAAAAGTTCACGCTCCAATTGGTTTTTTTTTATTAATTTTAAATTTTTTTTTTTTTGTTAAAAAGGTTACAGATATATCTTAACGTATACGTTTTGGTTTGTGGACAAATCTCTTACCATCTCTATATATTAATGAAATTTCATACTTGAGCTATTTTTTGTTTTAAATAAACATATTATTAATTTTTCTTAACCAAAAAGAAAATTAAAAATTTTCAAAACTTCATCGCGGTTGGTGTGTGAACTTTTTTGACCTTAACGAAAAAATAAATATACGTTCCCTTATAGTTTTTTTATGATTTATGCACTGTACTTTGCTAATTTTGATACATTAAAAAAATTTTAAAAATTTATATCCCTAGTGTGTATGTGTTCATACATGTATTAAATTTATTAAAAAATTTCTAGAATTTTTCTAATGGAACTGTTAAATAGTTATATTTGTTAGCCCATTTAAAAATACAAATGCATTTGCTCTTAGAAAATTCGTAAATCTTGTCGTCTTTTCTTAAAAAATAACTGGATTTTTTTCAAAATTTATCCTATGGTGCATTAAAATAGACCTTTAAAAATCCCGGTCGTGCGATATTCCATAAAAATTCCGATTTATCTTTAATCTTTGGACCCTCTCATTTTATATGAAGTTAAACAAGAGAGTTGATTGTATCTCCTAAAGTCACAGCTTGGTTATGTGTTTAGCATTCTATAATGTTTGTTTGGAACTCGCCCCATTTATAATTTGTAGAATCTTATTTATGTATGGATATTCCTGCTTACCTTAATATGACAGTCATTAAATGCTTCAATTTGTGCTTCTTATGTTTTATTTCATACTATAATTTCGCGTGATTTATTTAACTTTTTTAACCGGCATACATATTTTTATTTGATAATACATACGAATATACAAAAAGACACACACATGATACATTTATATTGATTTACATTGGGGCCAATTTCCCTAATTGAACAACCTTTTTTTATTATTTATTATTATTCTTCTTAAAAAATATATTTCACATTACGCTAAAAGTCTTATAACTTGCACAAATGCTACCAACGAACGACAACACATAAGGAAATTAGAAACAGACGCCACAACACGAAATTTTATTTAACCAACTTTTCACATTCTTTTCTCTTAATAACTGCAGATATTTTCTAAGACACTCATTAAATAACACTTTAAAAATATTTTTTAAGAAAAATTAATTAAATTTTCCTCAATATTTTGATAATAAACATACATTTTCTTTGATAATTTTGCTAAACATACAAATAGTGTCAAAATTGCAATTCAACTAAATTTAGTACATATTAAGAAATTACAAGTAAACAATGGTTCTAAAAAGCTTGTATGTGTGTGGTGTCTTAGGCAGAGACAAGTAGAAGTATGTGTATGCGTATGCGTGAATAACTTGAAAACGGAAGTAATAGGAAACATGTTAAATACCGATTATCTACAGGAAACGTAACAGATGATAAGCAGTGATGTCAGTTTTTAAGTTAAGAATTTTTAAAAGTTCGTTTTCTTTAAATTTAATTTTTATAAATTAAATTATTATTTTTATTAGAAAGAAAAATCTAACGTAAACCTAAATAAATGATTTTGCATCCATTTAAGCGTGAGCCGTATAAAACAAATGTATGTATATTTTTACGTATGAATGGTATGTAATTAATTTAAATCAGTTTAAATTTTTATATTATTACGAATAAACGTAATTATTATTTGAACTTATATTAATGTACATATGAAAATTATTATTATCAGGCTGAAGTTCAGTTTTATTGAATTAATGAAAATTAAAATTACTAAGAGTTTTTATGTTGAAAATAAAAAAATTCAATAAAACTGAACTTGAGCCTGATAATATTAATTTTAATATGTACATCAGTTTAAATTTTGTGTTGATTGAAAAATGATTCAGTAAAACGAAATATTCGCAAATCAAGCTTAAAATTAAAATAATTTAATAATTGAAGGAATTCTGATATCAATTAATAAAACTGTGTCCTAGAAGTTCAACCAGCAATGAAAATTTTTATTCAATAATGAAAATACTTACGATAAGTATAAAAAAAAAACTGAAATACGATTTCAATTACGAAAACTGTGGACTTCTTAAATTTTAATTTTGATCACATGAGTAATTAATTTAACAACGAAATTTCAATTTTATACTTTATTAAAGTTTAAGATACATATATGTACGTTACTTCCGAAAGATTTTTTTTCACAAACGGAACTGTCAAAAATAAAAATGCAATATTCGAAAAGTTACAGATTTATAACCACTTTTTTATTTAATGCCAATATGCAACAAAATGTCGGCATTTAGAAGAACTTTTTCACCTAAAAAAATTTAATATATTTTTTTTTAATTGTTTTAAAAATTAAAATTTATCACTTGGTATTTTTGAATTACAGATTTCAAAATGTTATCAGGTGCATACATTCAAACTCTTCCCATGTACTTACATATGTATGTATGTAGTATGTAGTTTTCGATTTGATTAGACAAAAACCAACATTAACAGCCTAATTCAATATTTTTGTATGAAAAGCACTCATCTTTTAATTGATTTTAATAGATTTTTGTTTTATTTTTACCAAATCATGATGCCTATAAAAATTTTGCTTTAAAGGATTTCATCACTTATAAATAAGTAAATATATAAATATATGTATACATATGTATGTGAAATATATGTCTTGATATGTAGATATATATTGTATGTGTGTATTTTTCTCATACACTTCTTTTTACTTATACATACATACATGTATACATATGTACTCGTATATACTTATGTATATATTTACTTTTCCCTTTTTAAAACAGGGTAACTAACTACAAACATTTTGCTGTTACACTATTCCACAAAAATATTTTTGCAAACAATTTATATACCTGGTTTGCACTAAAATGATAAGCCATTGAATTAAACTGTTGAAAATTTTCTTTAAATTTATTTTTGTATTTTTTCTAAACAAAAAAGTACTCGTATGTATGTAAAAAAACATTTAAACTGAACAAACAACTTTGTAGTTTAAATGTAGTCAAACCCTATTCCAACTTTAAAGGAATTTCTTGCAAATGTTGTCCTGGACTACCAATTAAACACGAAAAGTTTGCGTTTATTGGAATTCTGGAATGAAATAAACACAAATTACCTTGGTTATGCTATTTAAAATTATTGCCGTATTTAACATAAAAACTTCCATGTAAGGACCCTGTATTAGTGGGAGTTTAAAATGTACACGCGAATCACATTCATTGCGCATGATTTCAGTAGCATCCCATTTATTTATCTGGCAGGACACAGTTGTTAAATAGTCCTGCTTATACTTTTTATTGTGAACAAATCTAAAAGCCAAATGTGACCATTAAAGGAGAAAATATTTTTATGTTTTGTAGATATATTTTTTTTATTATCATTATTATATTCATAAATATTATATTACATAGATACTCTAAAGCATTTAAATGCATTTGTAAGATTTTAAACCTTTTTTGCAAAAAATTAGAAAAACAAAACAAAACAATAAATATTATATAAAATAAAATTAAATAAACAAAAGTTTGGAGGTGCTATTTTATTTTCGGCCGTTTTACCTTTTTGGGGCAATACTATTTTTTAAAGTGATACTTTTTAAGCAGAAATATTTTTAAAAGCAGATGTGTGAAAAATTCCATTTCTTTTAATCATCTTAAATATTTAAAGAAAAAAAGTGGAATAAAATGTTTTTTTTTTTTTTTTTTTTTTTTTTTTGTAAATAAACTAGTTTTGAAAATAACTTTTTTGAAGGATAAGTTTTGTTGTTCACTAGTTTTGCTTTATTTAATTCTTTTAAAAATATTTTTTTTTTTTTCAAAAAGATCAAGATTGAGGACAACATTTTAAAACTCTTACAATTGCATTAGGAACGGAAATTAAATTTACAGTTTTACTAATGCAACGTACTCCAAGAGATAAAGCAAAAGAGAGTTCGAGATTAGTAGGAATTGGGAAGGAATTTTTTTAAATTTCTCACTTATATAGACTATCACTTCATTTCGATTCGAATGACTGAAATGTTCCAATTCGTTTGCGTTCAAAGAAAAATTAATTTCGTATCATGACCGAAATCAGTCACCTAAAGCGGAGAAAATTATTCGTAAATAAAACGTTTTTGACCCAAATATAACAGAATTGTTAGTTTTACTTTTAGATTTATTTTTAAAACTGAACTAAACCAACATCCGACATATTTATGGAGTCTCCAGAACATGATTTAAGTACGCTATATAACAAATAGCCAATTTTAAAATCTCTATTTTTGATAATTTTTTATCAGGTGGCAAAGTGGGTAACAATTTACGCAGTTCAGCGAAAGAAATATTGAATGCTTCAACACGTATTCGTTCTCTCGTTGCATGAGCTGTTCGGTATTTTAGGGTTGCACGTCTTCTTCGACGCCGTTCTTCTCTAGAGAGGCCCACAAGTTCCGATGGATCTAAATGAGTTATAGGTGTAGTACGACGTCTGGGAGCTGGTGTTGGTGGTGGAACAGGTCTATTACCACTGGATGACTGGGGGCTGCTAACAGGTGTTTCACATCCCATGCGTGCTTGATATCTTTTATCGAAATCAAACGCTGCATAATCTTCGTTTTCTACATTATTTAAATCCTGTAAATAATAACGGCCCAATGCAATATTTTGCGACGGTACCATATGCGTCATGTCGTACACCATGTCTTAGCAATGTGGCAGTTCTGAAAAAAAATTGTATGTATTGAAACTTTCTTAGGAAAAAACACACTGTTTATTTGTTTGCTTTGTTCTGTATCCCCTTTTGTATTATTTTAATTTAAAACCCCTTAAACGCCCACTTAAATTGTGGTTTAGCTTTTCTAAGATTTTAATACCCATGTGGGAAATCTAATTCCTATTCAGCAGTGGATTTTTTGTTATTCCAACATATGCCAACGGCATAAAATTGTATTATTTTTGTAAATATTGTATTGATTCATTGCGGTTTTGTTATTATTTATACACTAAAGGGTTATTTGCTGTTCGCACTTTATTTATTGTATTATATTTGTGTAAACATTGTTACAACCCTTTATTTGGATTTGGTAGTGCACTTTAACACCTAACAAAAATGAGTGTACAAAAAGCTAAAAATATTATAAATCACGTTTACAATTGACAATTAAATTTTGTATGAATATTTTTTATTGCCAAAAACTAAAAGCTTGACATCTGCGATTTTTTTTTTTTTTTTGCAAAAATTCAAATTAAAAAACGGATACATATTTTGCAACAAAGGTTTGATGGATAATTTTAAAAATACCTTCTTCAGCACGGCTTACAAAATATTAATAATCCATATAAATTTTAAAATAAAAATTTTTAATAATTTTTTACATTGAATCAGCACTCAACTTAGAGATGTACAAAACACAAGTTCTTATAAGAAACTGTCATCATCTCACTAATAAGCAGCATCCTTTTATACGTGCAAAATAGGAACAAAAATCCACCCCACTATTATTTCTATGTAAAACATCAACCAATAGCGAGAGCGGTACAGATTTTTTTGGAGTAGAAAAAAATGGCGTATCTATTAACTCCACCCCGTTACTATTTACATTGAAAAAATTTTTAATTTTTGAAGAAATTTTAAAAAGCATATTTATTTGTATGTATTATAAAGAAATTTTCAGAAAAGTTACAAGGCATAAGCTCCAAGATAAACACAATAAAATTATTGCTTATAGTTGCATTCTGATGAAAAAAAATTAAAGAATCAAGTATTTTGAAGGTTATGTTTCAGTCTAATGAAAAATAAATTCATAAAAATATTACGTAAAGGACAACTAACTTAAATAGTGTAAGGGACAAACGTAAATACTATAAAATAAGTGTAATAATAACAAAATATTATTATTATTGCTTATAGTTGCATTCTGATACTAAATTAAAAATTAATGCATTTTGAAGGTTATGTTTCAGTCTAGTAAAAAATATTACGTAAGGGACAACTAACTTTGTGAAGAGCTTGTTCTGTTCAACTTGTGGTATCGGTTTATGATCTTAGCAAAGATTTTAGATCTTAGATTTATATAATAGCCACATATTTATAATTTTAACTGTACACAAATTTCTATATACATAATTTATAATACATATTTTAATTATTTAATTCCATCCCTACTTCATAAATATTCAAAGAGGGTTATTTTTTGTAACGCCTCTATCAAGGCGAATTGAATTCGCCTTGGGCTCAGTACTGATATGTTTTCTGAACACTTCCCCAATTACGAACAGCTGTTTTCTTAGCTTAAGTTTTTATATTCTTTCATAACCTAATTTCTTATTTGGACTTACAATTCAATAAAATATCAAAGTTTGAAGTAAATAATAGTTATGTCAGTGAATAATTTATTATCCAATCCGTTTAACTTGTGCATACAAACCTTGCGCCACTATGGAAAACACAACAAAAAATTCCTCTACAAAGATGGCAAGAAATATGGAAATTTAATATACTATCCTAGGTAGGTATACAGAACATACACATTTTGATTTAAATTTCTCTATGGAAATTTTTTTGTTTATAGAGGCCCCAACCACCAAGATCCACCTATTGAACCAGCGAAACTATTTAGAGTACAACGTATAAAACCTGTTAAGGGAAATCCCTATTGGGAGAAAAATATGCTAAAAGAATTGGGATTAGATGGAAAGCAAAGCGATTTCACTGTAGTAAAAAATATTCCGGAAACAAATGCACGCTTATGGAAAATTAAGCACTTGCTTAAAGTTACTCCTATTACGTTTCCGTATGGTGAACCAACAGAAAGTGATGTAAAACATACATTACTTAAATCTAACGGCGAATGTATAGTCACTAAAGAAATTGGACCCATTGAAGATAGGAAGCAAGCACTGGAAACGTTTGAAAAAGATCCCAAACGTCTGGACACAGATTTATTGAAAAGAGACTCGCGACTTAAGTGGCTTAATCCATGGTAGATCACATTAATCGTTTGTTTACTTTTCATTTATTGTGCTTAGCATACTATGTATATACAAAAATGAAAATAATTATTAAAATATGGCAGTCATCTCAATTCGACATAACTTCCACAGCTACTTTTTTATCGAGTTTCTTGCAACCAGAGGTGGCAAATATACCATACGTTCGGTCATATGTGATGGAATCCGAAATTATACGTCTGAAAAATAGTAAAAATTACATAATTTTTATACAAAAATTTTTAAATGCACCATACTCTATTGCTTCATGTTTAGGACTAGAATTCCATCGTTTGTACTCCTGTTCTATACATTTGTATACATGCGACTTTTCTAAAGGTAAAAAAGGGATAAAATGATCTATTACATGAGCTTCTATTAGACTGGTTTTCTTTAGACCACCCTCCAAGTTATAGGCAGCCTTTTCTAAAATTTGTTCAAAGTGTGCCAATTTAGTGTCTTCTCTCAATGTACCACTCTTAACAAGTTGACCTAATTTATCAGATATATATACACCGGCGGCATTTGAGAGAAATATAAATATAGCCTGAGTAGCATCTTGTCCATCTACAAATGAATTGTAGTCCACAAGTGATGTTAACGATTCAAAAACGCCAGCTGGCATTTTGTCCACTTCATCAAATATAAATAATGAACGGGGGCAAGCTTTAATACCCTCTCGTACTTCAGTATTAATTTTCGCCGTATATAAGTTAATATCCATAGCAATTGGAAAATCTGATCGGCCCATATATCTACGCACGAATTTACTCTCCAAACCCTTTGCATATAACTTTTTAGCAATTTGATCGGCAACAAAATTTTTGCCTGTACCAGGAGTTCCATGAAAACTTATAACCAATGGTTTGCGCGAATTGCGTTTGCCACTAAAATGTGCCTCCAATGCAGGTATTATTTGTTGCTGTAAAATGTGTTGGCCGAATAGAGTATTGGAAAGTTCGTTTTTTAATCCCTCTATATCAGCTGGTATACTATCTTCATTGCAACATTCTGTCATTTTGCAATAAGTTTGATCTTTAATAAAGTTAAACTTAAATGCTCCCAATGCGGCACCAGCTGCAATACTTAACGAAACGGGATCAAAAAGACCACTAGCGCTCTGTAGGATAGTGCAAATTATTGTTAATAACAATAACTTCGCTACATTAATCATTATAACGAAGAATATATAGGCAATGTTATAAATTATATTTATATACCGCGAGGTGGACACTGATTTTTTTTTAATCTCGGTGCCAGCGATCAAAGCCGGCTATATTTCATAACCGGCGGTAGCAGACAAAAATTATACAGGCGGCGTCTGAAAGTCGACTGCTAGAATGTATTTTATATAAGGCGAAACAGAAATAAACTTCCATTTTATAAATATAGCATATTAATTCAGCAAGTATAAATAAATTGCTTTGCTAAACATTCAATTCAAGGCGTATTTACTTAGCTAGTAGTACTAAGCTATGTGTTGTTGAATTACAAAGAAATTAACAAATCATGAAAATATGCACTGTGTAAACCATAGACTAATATATATTCTGTGGTGTAAACAATAGTAGCAGAATTTATAATATGTTTGGCCAATGTGAGCCGGGGTATCAGCGGCGGCTGATGAAATTTTTTTAGCGGCGACTGCAAGCCGATTTTGCGCCGTTCTGCGTTAAATAAACAGCTGGTCAATAATACTCTCAAACCTACACACACGAGAACAATTGTAAGCACCACATTTATATCAAGTTAATTCATAGTCACCAAGATGCTTTGTTGACACATTGTTCAGTACATTTTTTGACATAAAAGCATCATTTAACCTTATACATATGTATGTGTTTGTACTTAATAGCAGTAAAACAAATAATATAAGAAAATAAGTACATATATGTATGTATATATAATTAATATACTATAAGAAATTAATTAATTTTTGTTAACATTCATTTTATGATCTACCTAAAAATTTAGTAGGAATTTAAATTTTTGTCTTATAAAAAAACAGAACTTGATTTTATGGCACTATACAGGGGAAGGAAATATACTTAATAAAATCCGTTAAAATTTAGGTATACAAAAAAGTTTAATCCCATTTTAAATAAAAAGAGGCAACCAAGGCTTATTCTTCAATTTATTTTATTTTGCTAGCAAGGGGCATTTGAAAAAATGTCTAAACAGAATATTAAAATAAATCGAGTTTCGCTTTTTATATTAAGCCTTGCACACATTTCAAACACAACTTAATACTGTTCGATAACAATCCCTTTTCAGTCCGCATTCTCGGCCACAGCCTGTAACATGAGCGGCTTTAGTTGCGTTTGTATTAAAGAGTGATCCCGACCGTGAGTAACTTCAAGAATCTTGCGAGCTTCCTGGAAGTTTTGTATAGCTTCTTTAAGGCAGGACTCATGTAATTGAATTTTCGCTAACTTCAGATATAGTAGCCCCAACAAGGGATTCCAATGGCCATAATATTTGCTAGAAATGTAAATAACATAACTATTCATTGCGAATTCATGAGTAAAACTAAGTTGAAAAGTTTACATAAAACCAGGTAATAATTTTGTTCCATACTCCATGGCTTCTGACCATTTACACACATCAATAGAAGCCTCAAAAGCAGCATCTAATGTCTTTATATGCCATATATTTAAAGGATGCAGAACTTCTTGTTGTTTTTTGAGCAGGAACTTACAAACATCCAAATCTGAGAAATATTTTTAATATAATAACTAGCTTTAAATAATTTTACAGAAAGGAATCTCACAGGCAACATCTTTCATATTCTCAAGCTGTTGCTTAGTTAAAGCCATAACTTCTTTGAAAGTATTGCGTTGTTTAGATATTATGCCTGTGCCACATTGCGTGCAGTTATTAAGGGATATGTTTATGGGAGCGAAGCATTTTTTGTTTAAACAACAAGTTGATTCCATTTCAAGAGCCTCATTCTCATCTAAACATTTGCTACATACGCACAAAAAATAATAATTATCCTTCAAATCTGCGCGTCTATGTTGTGGCGTATTAAGCAAATCGATATAGCTAATAAAAATCTATAAATTAATACAAACATCTACCTAAGAATTTGATGTGCGTCATGATATAAAAGTAAAAATAAATACTTTTGACCAATCTAAACATTCCATTGCCTGGGTGGCATGTATATGTAACGTTGTGCCCTCAAATGTGGCAACTGCATTAGGCTTGCAGCTGTGATCGGTAACAGAAACGCCCAAAAATATGGCTGTAGCAATTGAATTCATTTCAGCATCAAGTATATTGAAACCATTTGTAACCAGCTGAAATAAATCAATCAATTTTTAAAATTTGCATGCATATCGAGATAAAATAAAAACATGTAATTAGCGCCGCAACGCTATGCAGAGGTGATAGCAAGGGGCTTGACCATTCTATTTTTAAGTATAAATTTAAATAGAAAGTGAAATCAAAAATGCTTTGGTGTGAGGAATAAAATATCGGCAAATTGCCAATTTTATATAAAAACTACAAAAGCGTGCATAAATATTTTTAACAAATGTATGCACGTATTTGCTATTATGCGTACGTACTATGTAGTATAGTTTTTATTCTGTTGCAGAATAATAAACATACATATGTACATACTACATGAATGTAAATGTATGAATGATCTGATAACTTAAGTTTATATTATATATTTTATAATAATATAAAGCAAACAATTGATCAATTATTGGTGGTTGTTGCATATCAACAAAGTCAGTTGGCATATCCAATGTTTATAAATTTTAGAAGCATCTAATAAATTAATGAATACTGATGAGGTTAAGTGGCTTCTACCAAAAACAACTACACAGCCGTGTAGTTGGAATCTAAAGGGATGTTTAGATATAAAAATATTCCTTTGCTGCTCGAAATATGTATGTTAACAATGTATAAATATAAACATAATAAAGAAAATATTTATCTTTTTTTGATGCAAACAGTCCGATTACGTAAATTTCCGAATTTAAACACAATATCGTTAAAATAATGTCCCCTATCACACAAACAGTTTGTTAGTAAAATGTTTCGTTTAAATTCGTTTGGCAATATATGTAGGTAATTTCAATAAATATTTCTTTTCCTCATAAGTAGTTGTAATTATTACAAAATTTGAAAATATTAGGGTATAAAAAAACATGAAACCCCTCTTGCACCTGCATAGCACAAATTAAAACAAGTATTTATTTGTTACCCTTCCGTAAATAGTTAATAACTCTGTTTGGTTTGGCACAATAACACTGTCCTGCATCATTTCACAAAGTACAGCATGCAAGGATTCCAAGTGTTCCATACGTTTGGGATCATTTTTAATTTCTTTATAATCTGTTTTAAATTAATATTTTTGTAGTTTGATTTTTTATACAAATCATATGTAGGTATTTAAATTTAAACTTACGTGACATTAAATCTTTAAACTTCCTGTAACATGTTTCAGTATAATAACCTTTTTCCAAATCACCACCATTATTCAATTTAATTATTAATTTACAAAGCATACGAGCAGCATCTGGCACCGTCCGTGGATAAATGCGTTTTAGGAATGGACATTCAATTTTATGCAGAGGCCATGCTTCCATTTGGCAGGCTCGATTGCAATAGTACACATAATGGCAGTTGGAACATTTCATAACTTTAGTACTAGATATTATTAACCGGAACGCTGTGAATAACAGTCGTAATTCATATTTTTATGTTATTTTACTAACCTGGTGAGGCAATTATCACATCGCTCTTTGCGATACTTTGATTTAAGTACAAACGCAAATGGTTTCTCTGTCAAAATCCGGTCACCGCGCTTGATACATTTATTTGTTTCTGTTTTCATTTTCACTAAGCGCTTTCCACAATTTTCATGCTTATTAAAGCTTAACGACTTAAATGATTGTATTAAAGATTCTGAAAATATTCTATGCGAATGCATTTTTATAGCTGCAATATCTAGTATATTTAACAAATTTATTGTGCGAAAGGCACTTGTTTTCTTGGCAACAAATCAATTTGCACTAGTATTCTATTAGATTTACCTGTGAGAAGATGCAGACGTTCATCAGAAAATACTTAGTGCTGGCATGCTCTCTTATTTTTTATATTAGTGCGATAAATTTATAAGGAAAGCATTGAAATGTTTTTTCGTCTGTATAAAATATGCACAATTTTTGTTTGTTAATTTATCAAAATGTAAACAAAGCAAATGTGTGACAGTAGAGCTTTGCCCTTGTCTTGACAGTATACGAACAGATGGTTAAAAGATAAAAAAATGATGCCATACTTTTTCAGAACGTATGAAATTATGCATTTGCTTAAATTTTATTTATTTGTCTTATATTTTGCTAATAATCTGTTAAAGTTTCATTATAATTTTACGAAAATATAAATTGGTTAACATTTCTTTTAAAAATAATCTTTAAGTATCAAAATACAACCAAATTGTTTGTACTGTTTTCTGCTAAAAGAAAAATATCGTGATATATCGAAGCTGAATGTTGTGGTCGAAATATGTGTACGTTTATGGAGACTGGAATACTAGATACCGTTATTCAAACGTTTTTCTTCCATTTTACCTTAACTGCACAGCTCTCTTTTTTCTTTCTTCGAATGTACTATTTACAAACATACATACATATGTAGATATAATTGCCGACTCAATGCTGTTAACATGTTTTGCATATAAATGTCGTTAACTTAGTCGTATACATTAATTCAACTTAGCTGGACCAACAAACGAACGGAAACTGAGTGTTTATATGTCAGACATTCATTTATTGCAATTTTATATGCTCAATTATTGTTTTAAGCTTCTTGCAATGGAATATAATTTTAAAAGGATAACTAACATACTTCTTATGTATTTGGAGATTTGAAGGTGTACATACTTTATTAATAGCCAAAATTAAATTTAAAATCGATGAAATGTTAATTTTGTTTGTTGGTACGACGGTTCATCAAAGGATAGAGTATCGGTATTTCGTTTAAGAGTTAAATTCTGTGTAGGAATTTATGTGTATGTCTGTGCGTCAAATAAACGAAAAGTGTGTGAGTGAGTGACTCTTTTGTGACACCACCCCAAAAGCAAAACCAGATACAAACAAAATTGATTCCAATAATGAGTCAATGGAAAAATTAAACAAATAATTAATGCAATTAATAAATAATAAATGAAATGATTATGGAATAAAATTAAAAAATGTCTTGCTTTAAATATCTGCACTAATTCACAGTATTACAAAATTATAAAAAAATTTCCTTTTTGCTTTTGAAATGAATAAGGAAAAATGCTTCTTTTAAAGTAGGTAGAACAAGAACAAGAAAACAAGTAATATTAGCAGGTCTGGCGAAAGTTCGAATATTAGTAAAATATACATATGTACATATGAAGGAGATAAAAAAAAATAATTAATAAAGTTTAATTATAAAGTTTTAAAATAATTAAAAAAAAATTAATAATGTATGCTGTTTAGAGGTATTTCGGTCATTGTAGCCGCAAATCATTTACCATTCCACAGTTAAAGTTTCAGTGTTTTCTATAAATTAATTTAATCTAAATTAAAAATATAAGCATTACGGACGTAACTTTCACCCACGCCTAACTAGGAGTGAACAAAAAAAAAAAAAAAAGGAAAAATATTAGAACACCAATAACCAACCATCACTCTAATTGTTAACTAATTGTTTTACAAAATAAAAAAAAAAATAAAAAAATTACCCAGTTAAAAACAACTGAACAACTTTGTGTTTAATTGTAATTCCATCTAAAACATTCATTCGTATTGTTCTCACAATCTACTCTACATCTATACATACATAAGTATATTCGTAAATGTCTTTGGTTTTACTGCTGTCATCATTGCTGCCGCTTTTGTTTTTATAGATGTTTGCGATCTCTGTCAGTGCCATTTACTATTTTGTAGGTAAGTTCTCTCGTGCAATAAGCTTGAATTTTGTTTGTTTGTTTATATGCAGAGATTTATTACAGCTGTTACACGCCTATACCCACCTTTTCAAATCGGGCTTCGTTCTTCCTAATTATCATTGAAGATTAGCGTAACTAACTTCGTTGTTTATTTTTGTTTTACATATTTTATGGTCAGCGTAGGAGTGTTAAACAATTTAACCATTTATCATGGTGGCAAGTGCTGATAATGAGTTTGTTCTCAACGAAATATTTTTCATAATAATTTATTCCATATTCTGCCAAGAAAATTGATAAGTTGCCCAGTAAAAATTTAGCTAAGAAATCAACAAAAAAAAAAAGTTTTAATTGGAAATATTTTTTAAAAATTAATAACAACAAAAAAACTGCTTATGGCTATTCTCTATGTCCCAGAAAACAATTCCATTAAAATATGTAATAAAAAAAAAAACGAGTAATTTTCTTGTTCAAATTAAAATTATACATTTAGTTTTGCTGGGTTTGAAAACAAAACGAAAAAAAAAAATTAAAAAGAGCTAAGTAGATAACAACGAACTTATATCGCAATGAAGCAGCTCTTTTTAAAGATGGACTTGTCTTATAAGGAATTATAATGAAAAAAGTCTATCATTGTCGATTTTCCAAAACAGTGTATAAAAATTAATACATCGTTTGAAAGAATTTTTAATGTTACTTTCCATGGTTCAGCAAAGTGATCTTTGATTAAAGACACGATTTTCAAAAGTTTGAACTAAATCAAAAACTTTCTTAAAATCATCAAACAAACCCATCTTCAATTCAAGGGAATAAGAACGACATGCAAACTCAGGGCATCTGATCATATGTGCTGCATTGTCTAACTGTTAACCTAAAATTTTTAAATAATGATTTTACAAATGTAGCTTTTGAAAATAAAGAGTAAAAACCGCATTTTATAATCTCTTTCCATTCTTTAATAGGGTATAATGGGATTAGATTAATAAAACTCGCGGTTAGTTTGAGAAATACAATATTTAATAAAAATACATGAAAATTAATTTGATTTAATTTAATTTAATGGAAATCATAGTTTATAACGAACAAAATTCACAGTATTTCATACAAATATTGATGCAAGATATTCTCGTGTCAATCTGCTTTACAAAATGCCTCGCTTTAATGTCAAAGAAATGTACTGGACAATATGTTTTGACGTCTGAGGGAAATGAAAAATACAAGCGGCGAAATTGGGCGAAAATAATCACCTGTGCTCTCGAGACCACCTTGGTTGATTGGGAGCCGCAGTGACTGATAGGTAGCAATGCTAGCCTAGTAGTACGGAGGTTGTCGGTTCGATTCCGGCCGGGAAATCCTGGGAGTTTTCTGCAGACAAGCTAATCGCTAACATATTTTCTTTATAACAAATTATCGCTCGCTCATAACGAAAACTGTTTCATCAAAATGCTTATAAGTTTATGGGCTCTTTCTGAACAAACAAAATAAAAACATTAAGTTTTTTTTCTAAAACTTTCAAAGGATTTTAAATAAGTATTTGTCATTATTTGGCGAAACGATCAGAAAATATAGGACATTTATTAAAAACAAATATCGAAAAATTTGTGACCTAATTCAATGTTTTTTTTTTACATTTCTTGAAAGAACACAGAAACAATTACAAGGATTTGGTAGGAAAAAAATTGTTTGGTTTAACTTATAACCAAATCGATCTATGCAAAATTGTCAGTTTGAATACACGGCGTATGTTTAACTTGGCTTCATGTGCCAAATATTATAATTGAGTATACGCTGCGTAGTACGGCGAGAGAATTATAAATTTGCATTTATTTTTAGATATTCACCGCTATCGTGAATAAGAAGTGAAATTTTTGTTCACGTGAAAATTTAATTCCACTCGAAGTGAAAAATGGTATCGTAAATCTCCCGTGAAAAATTATTCCCGCTATCAGTTCTTAGTGAATGTAAACAAGGGTAGAAGATTAAAAAAATAAGAAATCATAAAACTTTTTCTTCAAAAATATACCCGAACATATTTATTTTAAAGAAAACTTTAAAAATCAAAGTTAAATATTAGTGTTGGAGCTTTAGTTTGGTTGCTCCGTTTGTTTATCGCTTTCCAACTTTTATGTGGTAAAATAATTCGGCTACTTTTTGGAAAGCCAACAAAACGAAGAAATGCCAACAAATTAAAGCTTCACAAATCTGCAGGCAATCGGCCTGTTTTTTTTTTGCATTTTGTTGAGGAATACATCAGTTTGTGCCTTATTATCAGATCTTTTCATTAAAATAAACTTTTTAAGCTTTAATATTCGAATTTTAAGAAGAAAAACATACAATTTCTGTTCTATTCCCCATCAAAAATAAAGTGAAAATATCAATGTGAGAAGTGAAAAAATTCCGAGCGAAAATTTATTCACGATAAGGGGAATTTTTTTTAGTGAATATTTTTTACGTCGTTATTCTGGACTGAATAAAATTTTTTCATGCCAGTTGTTTACGATTGCAAATATGTGAAAAGTGAAAAAATTTAACGTGGTAAATTATTCACGATAGGGCTGATTATGAATTTCTACAAAATAAACAAGAACTCCATCTTAAAAAAAATATTTTTTAACGCAACCAATCCAGAATTATAAAATTTCATTTAAACTAAACAAATTATTTATTATAAATCTTGAAGCTCTGAGCAAAACATAGTTAAAACAAATTCAGATGATTTTGGATAAACTTCTCAATTGTTTCAAAAAAGAATAAAATATTTTGACCTTAAAATATTTATTTGAAAATTTACATACAAGGTAAAACTAATATAAAATGAAGCCTTCAGCAATAAAAAACAATTAACTTTTGATATGTGTATGAACGAGTATGTATGTACACACATATATTTAAATACAACACACTCTTACTATCAACATTCTCTATATCCGTTGTACATTCTTTACACTTTTAATTTACTCCTAGATATTTATTATGTACTAAAATTCTGCAATAATTACGCATGAGTATGCACACACCTACATACGTAAAACTACAAAATATGTATATACTAGAATAATTTTTAATTTAGTTAGTTTTCATAAATTTGTAGAGCTTAACAACACTAAAAATTTTGATTAACTAACAAATTTAAGCACAGCAAGCTGCCGGAGTACCGGAAGTTGGGTGGGGGTGGTGGTGTGGGTAGGCAACTTAATTGGATTTGAAACTATATAAAGTCTCACAATTTTCTTGAGCAACTATATTGCAGACTTTATGACTTTTATGCAAGATTCTATATTCATGTATAGAAACACACACATATACTTATCTGCACACATAAAACATTTATGTATGTAAATACATGTACATGCATACATGAATTTTTTTGGCAAATTCAATTCTTAACATATACTTCCTGCTTCCAATTGCATATTTGCCACAAAACGTTGTAAATTAAACTTTTGACATTTAATGTTCCATATTATTCGCACATGTAACGTTGGCTGTGTGAATGTGTTTGTGGATGTATTAGGCATCTAAATAACCGCATTACTTTTATTATGGTAAAAGTCTGTTCCCATCACTATTTCTCTCTGTTTTTCGTTTATTTCTACTCATTTACGTAAATAAGTATACATATGTATGTATATTAACACATTTACATATTTACATACATTTTTATGTATGTATGTGTGTACATGATAACGACCTTATCCGTTTCGCATGCATACACACAAACACTAACAAATCTTTGCGTAAATATGTGTGTATGTAAATTTAGCCTACTTCTAAGCTACCATTCGAGCCTCGCCATGCTCTAAATCAGTTTGGTGTTCAATGGAAAAATTATGGTGCTCAAAGGAATTGAAAAATTGTCTGTATCTCATATGTATGTACAAATGTGTGTACATATCTGCTGTTAGCATTTTATTTTTTTCAGTGTGGATATATGTATGTAGTATGTGGTTTGTAACGTAACTTTATTTTCTACCAAAACCATTGTATATGTATGCCTGTGTGTGTTTGGTATAAAATATTACACAAAATAAAATTATATGCAAATTAGAAAAAAATGCTACAAAAATCAAAAAATTAACATTCAGCATAAATATATAGAATAAAATCTGTTGAGTCATATGAGTAGAATTATCTGCCAACAGAAGTATAGCAACACGAAAAATTGACAGATGGAGTACAAACTTCAAATAACAATTCAAAAGTCGAAGCGAAAATTCGCCAAGAAAATTTGTTTATAGAGAACAATAAATGGAATCAAAACAATTAAAGCACAGACGAAACGGATTTGTTTCAAGCTAAAGATATAAATATTTTAAATTTATTAAATAAAAATTACGAAGAAAATTTTCGTTATGTACTCGTGTGTTTAGATTAGGTTGCGATTGTACCCAAACAAACGCGAGGCTCTTACAAATTAATTTCAACATTACAATATAAAATTATAGTAAATTTATCTTAAAAGCTTCCATAAATTTAATGCACAGACAAGAGAAGGGCTACGATGTACGATTCAAAATTTGGTTTAAATCCACGGATGATTTGTTATAAGCGCCAATTTTTTTTTTTTTTCTTTTTTCAATTAGGACCAGCACTCAGGGGATGACCCCTACGTATGCAGTGCATTGTGCCGGAACTCACAGAGAGAGAGAGATAGAGTAGAGAAGATAGATGTTGAAAATGTAGAAGGCTTAACTCTTTTACAACTCTGCTTTGCGCGTTATGTTAATTTTTATTGCAGTGTGGAGGCGTCTCCGGTGTTAGGTAAACGCATTAACTTTGTTAAGCTGTATTGGCAGGCATTTTATTAATTGTTTT
Organism: Lypha dubia; assembly: GCA_947311025.1. Classification (NCBI taxonomy): domain Eukaryota; kingdom Metazoa; phylum Arthropoda; class Insecta; order Diptera; family Tachinidae; genus Lypha; species Lypha dubia. The sequence continues at coordinate 837,388 of OX371262.1, read as the reverse complement.
ACTTCGCCGATGTTTCTGCTAACCGACGAAGGAGGGCGATGTTGTGTACATTAGCTTAGAACATCATCAATCGCTGTCGGAACAGTTTTTTAGTGACCAGTGCTATGCCTTCATCCTTTAAATAGTCCGACAACAATTAATACAATGTCTCACTAATGTACATTACAGAAATTAATGATGTTGATTGACTTGCTCTGGCCAGGGTTTGAACCCAGGCCCCACGTCATTGCTTGCTTAGTAGTCAACGCACTAACCACACTTAGAGATGCTTTTTACATAACAAATTAAAAACTTTTTAAATTAAAATAATCATAAATTCATTAAATTGACAAATTAAACGGAACTAAAATAATCGTGTCTTCTGACTATTAGCTACGCTATTTACGGCTCGATTTTCCTGATTTCTAGAAAAATAAATAAATTTGCGATATTTATAATATTCATAGGAAATTTATTAGGAAATTAAAAGCCACACTATTAAGATGTGTATAATTTCACGAGTCCATTTTTTTTTAATTTTTAGAGGATATTTACGATATTGAAAGATATATTGTTTTAAAATATAATAAAGCGAAAAATTTGCAAAGAAGTTGACTCCACTTATTTTTCATTGTTGAGAGCAAAGTTTAAGATAAAATAAATAAAACTATTCTCAATTTGAGCTTCAAACAGGATATTTCCTGGTCATGATTTGTAGTTTCTTGTGCGCTTTTGTAAAAGTGTATAACTAAAATTAGGATATTATAAAGAGGCATAACAAAAAACCGAACAACAACAAAAAAAAAGATCAACAAACAAAATTTGATGATGTATTCTGTACACAGAAACGTACTCTTACATCCCTTTGACAAAAACTTTGCTAATAAAAACAACCTTTTTCGTGACTTTGAAAATTTTTAAATTTTGGATCTTTAGCTGTTTTCACAATTTCAGCTTTATAACAAATACAAATAGCAAATAAACATAACAATATTACCTTTTTACAACAATAAAAACAAAACAACAACAACACAAAAATCTCAAAACAAAATATCATAGGAAACCAATTTAAAAATCGTCATCACATCGTAAAGGATAAATAGAAAAAATATTGAAAAGAAGTGAAACCGAACCAATAGTGATGGTTGGTGTTTTGTGTATGAGATGCTTTATCGTTTGATTATATATTTATTGCTATTTTAGCATTTTAAAACATCGCAAGTGTCTATTTTTATCTTTAGTGTGTGTGTGTATGTGTGTATATCTGTTTTACAAATATTTGTTAGTTTCAGCTCCTAATTTCTACCCAAAATGTGTACGTGTAGGAATCAAAACGTTTATGGTACTTTAAATAAATCTTATGGGACATCATTTACTAGTTGGTTTTAATGGCATCAAAAAATAAGTGTTTGTTTGGATTTTTTGTTGTCTTTGTTTTTTATTTCGTCTTTCTATTATACACATTCCTATATACGTACATAAATAAATACAGACTCGGTTATACACACACACTCACACACACAGACATGCATAGTTAAGCCAAAGCCTTAAGGTCCTGCGGTAGTGATAAATGTAATAAATTTTTATTTTGCCTCTTATATTAGACTGGCAAAAGGCAAGTTGTTGTTTATGATTATTTCTTCATTCTCAAATCATGTTTTGTTGGTCATATAAGTGGCGCATACATGCATACATACAACCATATGAGTAGTAGTAACTTGCTGCTCACCATTACCTTTTCAATGTTTCTCATGTCAATGGGGCTGCTAATTTAATAGCAGCTCATTATGAAGATATCAATACAAAACCACAGCTGGATTGGAAGGAAGCTGGTTCGTTAGTTAATATGTGTATTTGTGTCTATGTATGAATAGCGACATACATATGAAGATTTATATACATAAGTTTGTCTGTATTTACATCTAGTTAAATTTCAATTTATCTTCACACATATTATAAATTGTTGCGAGGAAAGTCGAAAGCAATATATACGTGTGTTGTATTCAACGAGCTCGTTAAGATTTAAATTTATGCATGTGCCTGACGTTGAAAGTTTTGTCAATAAAACGAAAATTTATTAATTTTTCCATAACATCGTTAATCTTAAGGCTACCAAATGCCCAACTCTTGTCTATCGTTAACCGACACCCATTAGAGTAATATAATATGAAATTTTCGTTAACAATTTTCTGTAGTAATTTGATTTTTAAATGGATTTTGTATGAACGGACAAATATTTAAAATCGCTTTTTAAACGTTTTCCTTTAATCGACTTTTAAATACACCCCGCTTATGCAGCTACAAAAAACAGAAACGAACTTACGGACACTTTAAAAAATATGATTTAAAGTTTAGGTAAATGCTTTAGTTTTAATCTCTTTATTTTCCACCTCGTAACAAAAAAAAAAACCATATTAAAATTGTGTCACCATAGACTGGTTGAATTTTTTTTGGTGGTCACCTGATAGTACTGTCAAACTGTTTTGGTTTACACAAACTAACATAACTTCATATCTATCACATATAAGTGTACATATGTATGTGTACAAAGTATTTTTTTTTTAATTATTCTTTAGTGTTTGTTGGTAATAAAGACATAATTTTGCTGACAATAACGAAAAAGTGCTTAAATCAAATCAAGTGCTTAGACTTTTAAGAGGATTTCTAAAAAATTATTGGTACTTCAAATTGACAATTCGTCAAAAAAAAAATTCTACAAAAAATATACTTAAATAATACAATTGCTCTATTTAAAACCTGTTGTACAGAGAAAAAAATTATTGTTTAATTTTATTCCATTTACTATTTGTTCAGGGAAAAACTTAAATTCAATTACTATCTTAATTGAATCAACAATTATTTCATTTGATTTTATGTTCTTTCAAATTAATAAAATGAATGGAATTTATTAAGTTTAAATTTCTCCAAATTGAATAGGTATTTTGAGTATGCAACGTGGTTTTAAGAAAATTAATTGAATTAATAAAATTTTTAATTAATATAAGATTTTTTAATTGAAAATATCTAAAACATTTTTTATTATTTCTGTTGAGTTATATGGCACGATTAATCAGGATTAGGGTTATAAATATTTTGACAACCTAAGCAACAAAGTAACCAAACGAAAATATTGGCCATAAATAACTTTATTGCGGTTGGTCCGGAATACTTTGTAATAAACGCAATAAAAATATTTATAAAACGTTGTCCTTACTTTTACTATACATACACCATAGTTTACTGTGCTGTGTCATACATATGTATTTCACATTAAAAAAATATGTATATAAAAAGGTATTTCTCTAATGTAAAATTTCTTTGAAAGTCATAAAAAATTGGAATCTCTTTTTAATATTTCCTGACTGTGCTGTAACGTTTTCGTTGCCTTTCAAACTTAATTGAGTTCGTTTCAAAAATTAAGTATGGTTTTTGCAATTTTACTCGTTTTTTTTTTATTAAATCATTTTATTTAATATTCAGCTGTTAGACAAAATTTTGACATGACTGACTACGGTTTCTTTTTTTTTTTGTTTTGGCCAAAATGATAATAAAAGTAGAAAGGAAAGCGAGCTGTGGGTACTGGCTGGCTGTGCACTTGACATTGCCAATAATAATTAAAGCCAACCTTGATGCAAGTACTTAAGAAAAATAATAAAATAACGCCATAAATTAAAACAAAAATTTATTAATTATAAGAGGCCACTTCTAATTTTTAATGGAGAAATAATTCATTAGAGCGAAGGAAAGTTATAAAAAAAATAACTTAAATATAAAATTAAAAAGTTTAAAAATGTGTACTCGTAAATAAGTTATAGTTGTGTATCTACCAAAGATGACATCGAATTTATATGACTTGTTTAATTACTTTATTCTTAATTTTAGTCGATTTAATTTTTTTTTGTTTTATTTAACTTCATATTTGAAGAAAATTGCTTTGCATAAGACATGGAAATAACTTTAATTAATGTGATTATTTTACGAGCTAAATTGATTTTTAGCTCAAAGTGCTTATTAGTCAGAAAGAAATGGACAGGAGATAACTTTCAAAGAAAGAGGAGGATACATTTAATTACATAAATAGTTAATTTCAACTTATACGGCAGAAGAAAAATCACAATGGTGACCATCACGTGGTGCATTTCACGTGGTTGGTTTATATGTATGAGAATTTGAGTCTTACTTTTACAAATCCCGAAGGAAATTTTAATACGAGACTTACTCTCTGTTTTAATGTTAAATTAACTCTTTTTTTTGTGCAATCATTCATAGTGTCAGAACTCGTGAGAAGGGAAAAGGGTAGAGAGCTTAGATGGTGAAAATATAGAAGAAATTTTAATTCCTTTTACATCTCTGCCAAAGTATATTTATACAAGTACATGCAAGAGCACAGCTGATCGTGTTTTTTTCATACATATTTTCATTGACTATTGTCACAATTTTTTTTCACATTTCTTTCTACACAATTTTCTTTAAGTTCTGCTGAGCAGAGCTGTAAAAGAATGTTTAAAATTTGGTATTTTAATTCAAAATTATGTACAAAAAGTTTAATTGATTAATTTTACACAAAATGTGAATTGAATTAAAACACGAATGCATTTCTCGCATGCATATACATCACTATCAAGATTAATTAAATTAAAGTTTGAGTGAATTCATTGGTGATTTAAAGAAAATCAATTTTTTCATTCACTGTTTTCACTAGAATTTGGATCATTATTAAAAAGCTCTTAAATGTTTAAAAAAAATTTTTTCTCAAAATAGTAGATTATTTCAAAAAGGAATCATTTCTTAACAACTCTGCTACTAAGCTATTTTGACAATTGTAAATTTTGTTTTACACAATCAAAAAGCCTGTTGTTTTTTTATTTTTTATGTTGTTGTCGAGATGCATGTACTTGATATTGATATACTTTGAACTCTGCTATTGCACGTTTTGTGAATTTTTTAGAGCAATGTTGCAGCGCCTCTGGTGTCAATTAGACTCATTAAATTTATTAAGCTGTGCGAGTAGTCATTTTAGTGTTTTACTTCGCCTATGATTCTGCCCACCGTCGCAGGACAGCGCTGTTGTGTACAATAACTTGGAACTGTATAATTCGCTGTCGGAAAAGCTTTTAGTGATCACTGCTATGATTACATCACATTTACAGTCCAACAACAAATAATACAATTGCACAGTAATTCAAATTAGAGAAATTTATGATGTTGATTGACTTGTCCTGCATAGGAATCGAACCCAGGTTCTACGAAATAATTTATCCTAATAAACAAGCCAGTCTTAACATGAAATTTTATGTGAAGAATACCTTAAATATATCCTAAGGACTAAAATAAATTCTTATACTAAGCAAACTATTTATAATTACACCATGTCTCATATTTACAACTCACAAACATTTCTTCTTCTACCATATGTGTTACATAGATTGATTGATTGATTGATTGATTGATTGATTGGTTCTCGGGAAAACAGGACACTGCGACCATGAAGATCTAATGTATCCCCTGCCAGGTGCTATAGCACCTCAGTCAGACCCACTTTCCTGAGGAATCTCAAGATTGCCAGTGGTTCTAGCATTGGCAGTTCCCAGTCCTTCAATAGGTGTTTGGCCAATTGGCTATGTCTTCTGTGGCACAACGATTCACAGTCCTTCAGAACATGCTCTGGAGTTTCATCCTCATAATCACAGAATCTACACAGGCTATTTCTCTCAATGCCAAGTCTGTTGAGGTGTTTTCTCAGTCTACAATGGCCTGTGAGGAAGCCTGTGAGAATCCTTAGATTATTTTTACTCAGGGACATGAGAGCTATGAATCGTTTCTGGTTATACGTTCCAATCATTAGCTTTGCATGCCTTAATCCTGAGAGATTGAACCAGAGGTGATCCCTGGTATTCTTAATCTCCGTCGATGTATCTACGCGGATTTTATCCGGTCCAAGTCCACAAAACGGTTCCGGTCCGACCATGGGTGTACTAGCCCCCTTCCTGGCCAGTTCATCCGCCTTTTCGTTTCCTACCACTCCACAATGTCCGGGAACCCAGTGGAGTGTGACCTTATTCATGCTGCTTAGCTGATTTAGCTTTATGCGGCATTCCCAAGTCAACTTAGAGGTGAACTCATGTGAACTAAGCGCTTTGATTGCAGCCTGACTGTCCGAGAAGATGACTATTTCTCTTCCTCTGTAGCCCCTATCGAGATTAAATTGTGCACATCTCTCAATGGCATATACTTCCGACTGAAAGATGGTAGGGGTTTTACCCAAGGAATCATAGTAGCTAATCCTTGGTCCTACGACTCCCACCCCTGAGCCCTCCAGTGTTCTGGAACCATCAGTGTACCACCTCATGGTGCCAGTTCCAAGGGAGCATCGGGGTGGAGTTACATAGGTACATACAGGCATGTATGTGTAGGTATGTCGCATGACTTTGTCTGTACAGATTATGTGCATTATTGAAATTGTTTTTTATTAAATTCTGATGAGATTTGATAGAATATGTTGCTTCTATATAATAGGTTCTATCATCACTTTATTTATTTTGTATTTTTATTATTTTGAATGCTGCCAATGCTAAGTGATTCTGCGTTTTCTAATACGAGTAATTACTTTCCCCTTCATCCTCTAAATGCAATTCTAACAATATGTAAGTTTATTGACCACGCAAGCATTGTAAATAGTTCTCATTACAATTTACAATAATTATCATCGTAATCATTTAACGCAATTTAATGCATTATATTGTAAATTGCTAAATGGACGCAATAAACATGATAAATATGGAAAAAGAGAATAAATTACAACAAAATTGCTAAAATATAATTATTGATTCCACCCTTGGCTTCAATTCTAATAATTCTAATTCGTTTATAGTTAATTAAAACTTGACATTTTTGTTGAGATGTCATGCTGACTTTTATTGTGCTAAAGACAGACAATTGTGTTGGGGTTGTAAAATTTTAGTTAGTTGTCTTTTTAGGATGCAGCTTCTTTATTAGCTGCTCTATTTTTTTAGTATTTTTCAGCAATTATTTTTAAATTGGAAAAATTTAATTAAGTAATATTGTGATGTGAAGCTGCTATGTTGTTGCCTCTTCTACAAACTAATAATAATACGATGGTTGCCTAGAAAATATGTGACAAATATGGCATTCCGGAATCAAATAAACAGTTTCGTTAGTTTTTCTTAAATATCAAGAACAGCAAATTTTATCATATCAACACGAAAAAAAAAACCACGTTGATATGTTCTGACATGTAAATTGGGTAAATAACTCAAATTTTCTTTCAGTTTTTATTAAAAATTGAATCTCTTCCTTTTTAAAAAGCTGCAAGTTTTATCCAAATATAAAAATTACTTATGTTTGGTTCTTAGTTTTTGCTATCATTCCCTCTTATAATTTGATTAGATATTTTTAGGACCACTTTCATACATCAAGTGAATGAGAGAAACCCTCATTATCATTCCCCTGAAAAAAACAACAAGTAAATTAAGCAAATAATTTAATTGATTTTGCCATCAAAATCTACCAGAAACTTGTGCTTTGAAATTTAAAAAAACAAAATAATTGTACTCATGCATGAACGTACTACATCAGACGATTGACTGCCTGACCAATCGGAAATGTAACAGTTGCCAACCAGTTGCTGATCGTAATGGCGCGTTATTAACAAGCAATAAAGCGCAGACGCTAAGATGGAGAGAACATTTCGAAGAAATCAGTAACGTCGCCATAGATGACACTGAGGACATCGAAACAAATAACAACGGCCATGCAGAAACAAACAACCTTAGAATAGCGTGCAACCTCCCCAGCCTAAACGAGATACAACAGGCCATTAAACAACTAAGAAGTAATAAAGCAGTAGGCGAAGATAGAATACCCGCAGAAATTCTGCAAGGCTGACATCGAAACCACGGCAAGACTTCTACGGCCCCACATCACACCAGTCTGGGAGGAGGAAAGGCTGCCTCCAACTTGGAAGAAAGGGATCATTGTGAAGTTACCAAAAAAAGGCGACTTGAAAGACTGCAACAACTGGAGAGGAATAACTCTGCTTAATACCACATACAAAGTCCTAGCTACCATAATACAGGGAAGGCTTAGAGAAAAAAATTGAAGATCAATTACGTTACGAACAGGCAGGTTTCCGGCCAAACAGAAGCTGCGTAGATCAGGCTAATACCTTACGCATTATTATAGAACAATCTTTGAAATGGCGTACTCCCCTGTATATACTGTTTGTCGATTTCAAGAAAGCCTTCGACACCATCAAACGTACCGCTATATGGAAAGCATTGAGTAGAAAAGGAGTTCCCCAGAAAATAGTCAAAATCATCAGAGCTATGTACGAGACCTCTCAGTTCTTCATAACGGCAACATCAGCCAACCATTTCAAACACACGCTGGAGTCAAGCAAGGATGCCCACTTTCACTTCAATTATTCACCATCGTGCTGGATGAAATAATGAGCCAAGTCTGTTTAGAGAGAAGAGGAATCACGTGGAGTCTCTCACGCCAATTCGAGGATTTGGATTATGCAGATGATATTTGTCTACTATCGCATAAGGTCTTCAACATGCTGTCAAAATTGGAACACCTAGAAAGATTGGCTCGCAATGTTGGACTTGAGATAAATATCAGGAAAACCAAACCCATGAGAATTAAGAACACGAGCACAGAAAACATCATGCTACAAGGCCAACCAGTCGAGTACGTCGATAGCTTCTGCTATCTGGGTAGTACTATGACAACAAATGGCGGCGCAGAAACAGACGTAGACAACAGAATCAACAGAGCAGCATTCGGGCGCCTGCATTCCGTATGGAGAAGCTCATTCATATCTAGGCGTACCAAGCTAAGAATATTCAACGCTTGCGTAAAGTCAACATTGCTATATAGTAGCAAAACGTGGCTTGTATCTAACACCATCACACAAAAATTTCAGGTATTCATCAACAAATGCCTAAGAATCATATGTAGAATATTCTGGCTTAATACCATCAGCAACGCAGATCTCTGGGCCCTTATAGAGGGGGAACCCATACAGAAGCAAATCAAAACGAAAAAATGGGGGTGGATCGGCCATACACTGAGAAGGAAGCCCGACAGTATTACAAGAATGGCGCTAGAGTGGAATCCTCAGGGCTTAAGAAACCGTGGACGTCCAAGAAACACCTGGAGACGCACGGTCCTTCAAGAACTAAGACTTAATAACCAGACATGGAAAGACGCAAAACCAGCAGCGACGAATCGTGTCAGGTGGAGATGCTTTGTGGAAGCCATATGCTCCCAAGAGGGGTAATGGACAAAAAAAAAATTAACGTACTATCGAGTGCGCCATGTAATTCTGCCATAATGGTAACCCTCGTAGTGAAAAGATAAAATGTAAAATAAAAATAATACCCAAGAAATCAACAACATCATTGTTATTGACATCCATTTATGTGTTGTTGCAATGAAATGGCAAAAGAATGCACAACAAAGACAGTTTTACAACAAATTTTTAAGTTTAAAGCTTATAAATTTTATAAGTATATATTTTTTACAGAAAAATTTAACATGTCAACGACTTTTGGCTAAAATCAAGTTTTGAGGTCTCCAGATATTTTTCGTGGCAAAAAAATACAAAGCAGGTATGAGCATTTATGACTTTTGTAGCTTAAAAAGCTAAAGTCTAGTAAGAATAAGAAATTCGAATTGATATAAAAACTTTTGTGAAAATAGAAAACAAAACAACTTTTTTAAATTCCACTGTAGAAATTCTCTCGTGTCTAACAATTAATTGTGGCAGTCAGTTGGTTGGTTACTGGTTGCTGGTTGTTTTTTTGGTCGAGTACTCGTCGTTTTGTTGGGTTCATGGATCATTAACAATTGTAATAATGCATTATAAAAGATACACATAGAAACCAAAAACGAAAAAGATAAATCGAACAAACAGCATAAGACGAAATGAAAAGAATAAAGAGAAAAACTGATACAAATTATTGTACAATGAAGAAAAATTGAAATTTGTTGCTTTTGTGTGTGTGTGCGTGTGGGTTGTTGATTTTCATATTTTCTTTTCATTTTATGTCCTTTTATCAGTTCAATTTCGAATTCTATATCTTGAAACGCATACGAGCGAACAATAGTTTCAACAATGCGTAGACTGTTTTGTTTTTCTATTTAAATATATATTTTTGGCATCCTTGGATTTTTTTCTTCTGGGAATATTAAAAAAATAGCCTTAAATTGTTTACATTAATCAAACTAAAATAAATATTTACGATATCTATGTGTATTTTATTTTTTTATTAAACATTTAAGAGCATAATATGCATAATATTATATGAATTTTTTCATAATTTTATTTAAAACAGAATCACATTGAACCATTGTAGTGAAGGAGGCTACTTCGGTGCGAATTTCATTCGAAGTGGAAATACAATTATCGATTTACAGAACTTTTTAATTGAAATATTAAGCACCACATGGAAAGAAAAGAAAAAAATTATGGTGGATAGAGTCATACTCGTAAAATATCAATAATCTTCAGCTTACTGCTTGGGTCTGTTATAAATTGCAGTTGTTCTCTAAGGAATATAATACAATCTGCTAATCACTGACAATATTATAACCTGATTGTATGAAAATTCTTCCCCCTTCAATGCTTCACCAGTAGCTTTACACTGGTATCACGGGAGCCGGTAAACCCCACTGAAGAGTGTCTACCGAACGTAGAGATTGTTATTCATATATTGGACTCACCATGCGATGTGATAATGCGAAATGTATATCTGTCCTCTTGGGGATGGTTATGCTATTAAGATACTCCTTTTTCTTGAGAAAGGATATGCTGGCAGCCATCGCACTACCATCGTTTGTGGCATGATTTCGATACCGGTTATTGCTGAAGTCTAATTCGGGAGTACACGTGGTGGCTGTGGTTGCTACCAAAAGCACGGAGAGGTATTGGTTTAAGTCCTGGTGCTCGACTAGTGCTAGTGGACTGGATCTACCAATGGAAAGCCTTTATGTGCTGTTCCGAAACAACAGAAAATAGAGATTAGATAGTTCGAACACTTAAGCAAGATTTTTACGCTTGGTTGGTGCTCCATGAATAAGAAGTTGCCACCTGATGAGTCCCTCAAGGTCACACTTGAATGCGCTCGGGGTGGGTCGAGGGTGCTTGTGCACACACGGAGTTAAGAGCACTGTGGGCTTAAGCCAAAAGGCAGGCTCCCACAATAATCTGTAACACATGCTGAGGAATTTTTATTACATTTAAAAGTGTTTTTTTAATTTTTGATAAAAGAAAAATGATTTTAATCGCGGAGATTTACACCATTAAATGAAATTATATTTTTGATAAGCAAATTTAATCGCAAATATTTATCTAATCGCAAATATTTATCAATAAAAAAAAATACAATTTACATTTATTTCTAAAACGTGTAAATGTTTGTTTGTTTTGTAACATAATTTTAAAATTTTTATTACGTGAAATGTAAGAATGAAATTAATAAAAATTTGTATATAAATGGAAAATGTAAAAAAATGCAAGATAAAAACAATTTTAAAATTTTACTTGTTAATATCATAGATACAGATTTATATTTTATTTATTTAGCATCACTTAATTTCTAACAAGGTCAACTTCTGTTTTCTCATATTTATTGAGGTCAACGAGAAATTCAATCAATACAAAGAAAAAAACTTTCTTCAATTGATATCAAATGGAATATTGCCTTTACACCTCCCAGCTAGATTAAGTAAACGCCTTAGGTGGGAAGTGTGTGGTGGGGGCAAGAAAATAAGTAAAAAAGTTAAGGAAAAAATAGTTTTTGTCTCTAAAGAAATGCCATTAAAAATTATTCGAACATATACATACATAAATACAGTCAAATCCCGACAATTCGTACGCCGATAAATCGTAATTCCCGATAATTCGTAATAAACTGTCGGTCCCTTGAAAAAATCTGGTTAATTCGTAAAATTTCCATACATTTTGGTCCCCTCGCTAATTCGTAATTTTTTTTCAAATAAAATCTTCTTTACCTCTTATAAATCATAATTTTTTGCTAACTACCACTTATAATTCATAATAAAAACAACAGAAACATTGAAAGAATGATTTTTTGTTTACCGATATTTTTTTGCGATGGTTTTTGCTTTTGCTTGTGTGTGTGTTTATTCTCTTAAGATCAGTTTGTTACATGAATAACAAAGAAAAATGTCAAAGCGCACGCATAAAACTCTGTCGGTGTTACAAAAAGAACAATTTTTTGCAGCCACTGACAATGGAGAGAAAAAAAAATAGACCTTGCTAAGCGATTTGAAATTGCTCCATCAACTCTTACTTTAATCCTTCAAAAACAATTGTTTTTTATGTTTTTTTTTTATCGTTTTAGTAAATAAATTGAAAACCCCCGTTAATTCGTATTTATTTTATTTTAACCCCGTTAAATCGAAATCCCGCTAAATCGAAAACCCATATAATGCGTAAGAAATGGCCGGTCCTTTGCCATTACGAATTATCGGGATTTGACTGTACTCATACATACAAGATTACGAAAATATTTTGGTTTAGTAGAAAAAAATATGTGTGTGTGAGTAAGATGCCAATTACTGTCATTGCTGTCATTACTGTCATTGTTTCTATGTTTGTCGTTTCTCCTGAATTACGATTTTGTGGCCGATTTCAGCAATTTGTCTATTTTTCATCAATTATATTTTTTTGTTATATTTTTTTTTTATTTTAGTTAAATGCATTATTATTTCCTTTTATGTCACTTGTGTTTTATTTTATCCTTTTATTTTTATATTGAAGTTTCAATTGCAGTCTTCCGAAAATTGTTGCGTTGTAAAGTTAGGCTGGTAAATATTTGCCTCTACAAAAGTGCTGTATGATTTATATGACTTTAGTCTAATTTGAAATGTAGTTCGTATTTATTATTTCAAAATAATTCATATTGTTTTCATTCATATTTCTTAGCAGTGAGAATTGTTTTGTTTACAAACAACTTTATGAGATTTATATAAAGAGTACCTAAATGTTTGCATATTGTTTTCGCTGTTGTTTTTTTAATGCTAAACTGAGTTTTGTTTATCCTGACTAAGTATCACATACTTCAAATTGCATGGTAAATATACAGCCATACAGCCATAGATACATATGGATGTATGTATGTGTATATAAATATGTGCAATTTATATACACACACACAGCCATGTTAACTTTCCGTTTAAATATTTGTGTAGACATCTTCATACCGAACCGTTAGCACGAGAATGAAACAACAAATTTACTTGCTTGTACGTGTAACTGAATTAATAGATTTTTTTTAAACTGGTATCAATTTCTAGATTATATAATTTTTAAATTTGTCTGAAGTTTTTTTTTTTGCTACAAATCATTGGAACTCAAATATATTTATTTCTTGTAGAATGAGATAATCTGTACGCTCGAGTAGTAAAACCTTAATAAATCTTTATAAAATTAATATTAATTTTTGTTCCATAATTCCTAAGAAAACTTTTAAATTTATTGAAATTTGTTAAGAAATACAGAAGAAGTATTTTTTTTTACAATAATTAAAACGAAGAAAATAAATTTATGTAAAATTTGTCATTTCAACGAGTGGTTCTTTCCGTTAAAGTTGTTTTATGCGTTATGGTTCAGTGTATCTATACAAGTACTTTGTAGGTATGTATGCATGTATGTATGTGTGTACATACATAGTATTTGAATACATAATGAGACTTTTATACTTAAAAGAACATGAAAATGAATGCAGAGGAGTTACTTTGTTGTTTTAACAGTGGATTGTTTGTACTGTCTTGTTGCTTGTATTCTGCTGTGTTTTGTTATGTCTTTTAGCGTATAAATAGAAATGCTTGGTTGCGTCCTAAGTTTTTGTTTTCATACCATTACTTATGAATGTTGTACACGTTTGTTTGCTATTGTTATCTAGGTGTCATCATTCTCATTATTGCTCTGTATGTGTTGATGACTTCTAAGAGTTTTGTGTGCCAGAGTACAAAAACATTTCTCGTATTTTTTGAGACGTAAACATTAACAACTCGACCACATTTTTGTTTAAACTTATTTCCTACAAAGTGTGTGGTAAATTATTGTTCATTCTTTAAATACAATAACTAACCAAGTAACCCAGATTGTTGTAAATGCTGTAGTTTGTTTCCATTGTAGTTTGCTTTCCTCCTTTTTTGTTGTTGTTGTTGTCATTTCATCCTTTCTTTAAGCGTATTTATGCAGCAGTGCGACAATAATGTTTTTTTTTTTTTTGTTACTGATTTGAGTTTTTTTCACATAATTTTTGTATTGGATTTTATGCGTTTGTCTTAATACCGAAACAAATTAAAGAAAAGTAGAGAAAATCTAATAAAAAGTTATCGTGCGAAATAATAATAACAAGACCAGAAACATGAAGCCTTTAGTGTAAAATAATAAAACAACAGGCTTATTTTAATGGAAACAAATTGTAATAGTAAAGCGAACAAGTTTGGTTAAAGAAGTTAAAAATGCAAAGAAACTTCACTTCTTTTGCTTTTTCTTATCCTTTTGTTTTTTCTGTGCACACTTTAATACAGTATTTTTAACAAAAATTATCACATGCATACGAGAACATACATTCACATATTTTAATTGAACATATGTATATGTATTTACTAGCTTTTACGCGAGACTTCTTTTACGCTAAATGTTAATAAAAAGTACCAATAGTAAAAAAGTACCAGCTGTTTCTCATTTAACACCCGAGAAAATAAGCTGTATGTTACAATTAATAAAAAGAAAATAATACAAAATACTAAAAAGTACCAATATTAAAAAAGTACCAGCCGTTTCTCATTTAGCACCCCAGAAATTAAACTGTATGTTAAAATTATAAAAAAGAATATTATACAAAATAGTAATAATAGCAGCAATATGTGGCGCTTTAATATCTTACAATGAACCCTACTTATTAGTCTGGGACATATGGATAGCATATTAAAGCCAAACTCAAACTTAAGGGGATACTCTTACGAATAATGTCAATGGTTTTAGTTAAACGTCTTAAGATCCATAGACACCCTGTAACATTTCTTTTGTTTATTATGAATATTAAGGCCGAATTCGCTTTCTGAATATAGATTTTCCGAACAATTATTTTGTACTAGCAAACCATGACATGGTATTCCACTAGAATCTCCACATTCTGGTACTTTGAAAATCCTCGAAAAAGTGTTATAACATTCGTAAACATTACAATGATATAAAATAGTTAATTCACTTTTTCCAATCTATGAAATTTAAATTAATAAAATTAAATAGTTTGTAGTTAAATTAATTTAATCGAATTCACTTGAAATTTCTTTTATATTGAAGAGAGTTTAGAAATATAATTTCTGCTGTTCACTTAAGCAAAAGGTAATTGTAAAATTGTTACAAGTTGATGTTCTCATCACAAGAAAATTTCCGCATTCACAAAGCTGCCTCGTACAATATTTTCATCGTCTGTATAATGCCCATGTACTTAATGGAAATTTTATATATTTTTAACAACATAACTTATAATCAGCAATACACAAGTTGGAAAGTATTTTGTGGTCAACAGCTGTGTAAGAAATTTATTCTGGCTAACAGGAGTTGTTTACATCAATTATACAACGAATAGTGTTGTGGAGTAAAATTCTTAAGACCATTCGTTCCTGATTCCTTATTTACTTCGTCCCATCTAAAGAAATCCTTCTAACAATAATACCCCTGATTATTACTTTGATTATTAATGAAATACACGCGTACTTTACATTATTGAAAACATTTTGATACAAATAATTATCTCCTAAAGGGTATTTTTTTTTTTTTGGTTTACTTTTTTTTCTAAGCACAGAAATTTTGGTTATTAAGTAATTTTATGGTATTTCGACGCACATGTGTGCCGGCAGACTTTTATTTTCAAATTGTTTGCAGTAAATCAACTTATATTTTGGGCAAATTAATTACCCCAGAGTTATTTCATCGACAGGTTCAGTATATAAAATGATATCCTTCCTTAAATGATTATTTTACTAATTTAATTCTCTTACTTGGAAAGTGTCTCCCTCCCAGTACTTTGCACAGTGTACGCCCTTAAAAACAAACACCCGATACATAGGAATATGTATTTACATATATGTTAGTGTAGATGTTAATAAAAGCTTTAAGGAGCTTTCTTAATACATATTTAAAACGCCATTGAAATGTTAAGCATACAAACAGATTTGCCATCAATAAATCCTTCATAATCTGAAAACAATGTTTATATTGTTAACTCTTCCATAACTTGAATATATTAATTTTTTTCTAGTAGCTCTGAATATAACCAAAGGCAAAATACAAACAATAAATGTTCTTTTCTCTAACAATAGTGCATATTGTATGCATAGATTTAGTGCTTAAGTTTTTCCAAAATATTTGTTTTTGTTGTATTTTAAATAAAAAGAAAAATTATTTTTTGTTGAAAATTAGCTTAAAATATGTGTAACAGTTTTTCATTCACTTACCCCTTCTTGTTTGCTAACTCGACTCTTTGTTTCTAATGTGCGAGTGAGTATTGAACTCTCTGTTGGCTTGTATTGAAATGTTAATTTCCTTTCATGAAAACAAAACTTTATCTGACGCTCATTTCAGCGTTAATAATTGCCAAAGTTTGGAAAAGTCTTAAGAGTTTTACCCTTTTACAGTATTTGGTTTTGTTATCTTCTTGTTAGTCTTTTTCTGAAAGAGAAAGAAAAAGAATGAAAGTAAATATTTATTACTGGCATTTGTAAAACAATGTACGAGTAGATAATGTGTTTTTCATTAAATTAGTCGCAAGTTATTTATACAAATGATACATATATAAAACAAAAGACACACTTTTATTTTAAATTTAATTGTTACTTGTTTCTTATTTAAAATAGCTTTTATTGTTGTAATAAAACTAATTTCAATTTCAAACATTGCACATTAGGTTAAACGACTACCAAAACTATGCTAAAGTCCAATTTCTCAAATGCAAATATTGCACTTTTTTTAATGTCATTTTGTAGGGAATACTTCAAACCAACTAAGTAAGCTTTTTGTTGTTGGTAAATATTAAATTCCGTTTGACAACACGCAGTCAAAGACATTGAATTGTAATCACTTAATAAATTTTGTTAAAAAGCCCGTATTGCTTTCAAAGGTTCAAGTGCTTGTTTAAATAATTTCGCGAATTATAAAGAAGAAAGTGAAAATGGAGAACAATAAATTAAGTAAGTATTAATGTTTTTTGTTAAAAAATGTGATAATTTTGTTTGACTTGCTTGAAATAAAGCCACTTTTTCAACATAACCTTAAAATTGCTGCGATTGTTTTCAAAATGTAATTTCGTGGAAGCTTTTAAAATTTCGGCGAAGTTCGGCGGATTGAATGCAACCACAAATGAATATATTGAAATGTTATGAAGCAATTTCCATTTACACCCAATAGCCAATTTTAGCCGTTTTCGAATAATACCATATTTTTTAGGTTATTGCGTTTTAAAAAAAGCGGAGTTGTTTGAAATTTGGCTTAACGAAAACTCAAGGCAAGAAAAGCAGAATAAACTTGTGGATTTTGTAGTCGAAAAAATTGGTAAAGATGAAATTTCCGATGACTGCACCAAATGTATTATGGAAAAAGTGCGCCTTTTCTGTAAAAACTTATCAGAAATGTGGGCGAAATATGGCAAAAGTATTGGGAAGGACAAAAAGGCTGAAAAGTTTCGAAGTGAGTATGTCACTTGGCTCAACGCTGAAATAAGCTTCGAAAATAAAAACAAATCTGACAAAGTGACTTTTTCTGCTCTTGGACGTCCTCAACTTCCATTTTGCGAAAAGTCTGATTACGGAAAGAGGAAAGCAGCAGCAGACCTTTCAAGCGGAACAAATAATGAAACTGAGTTATTAGTTCGTGCGGCAGCAACTTCAGCTCGAAAACAAGGAAATGCAGACTTAGCGGCGCTTCTTAAAGGATCTCTAGCAAGCCCTACAAGGCCTTCAAAAATAAAAAAATTGTGCAGTGAAGTCCATCAAAAACCTGTTGTATTTTCTGCGGGGGAAGCATTAGCTTTTTTGCTCGAAAATAATTTCACCAAAGAACAATATAATGCAATACGTCGAGAAAGCAAATTAAGAAACTGCGACATTTATCCCCATTACAACGAAGTTGCTGCTGCAAAATTAATGTGCCGTCCTGATGGTATAATAGCAAGCGAGACAACAGCAAGAGTACCCTTGGACTCGCTTTTATCACATACTACTAAGAGAATTGTTGAAATGCAGAAGGAGGTCTTTGAATGTGTAATGGATAAGGAAAATACCAATTATTTAAAGTGTAAGTTGATATTGAGTTACGGTTTCGATAGTAGCACTGGTCAAGCTCAATTTAAGCAAGGTTTTAACGAGCCGAGCACATCGAATCATTCTGATGCGTCGCTTCTGGCAACTACAATTATCCCGTTAAGGCTTTTGGTCACGTCTGGACAGCCTATTTGGAATAATCTTACTCCGCAATCGACAAGGTTTTGTCGGCCCGTTAAGTTAGAATACGTCAAGGAAACAAAAGAATCTATCTTGAAGGAAGAATCAGAATTGAAAAACGAAATTGACGCATTAAAAAGTATGCACATTACGATCAGCGAAGGGAAAATTGTGGAAGTGTCCTTTAAGTTGTATTTAACACTTATTGATGGAAAAGTTTTGAACATTTTGACTGGAACCAAATCAAATCAAACTTGCCCTATTTGCGGTTCCACACCAAAAGACTTTCTGAATATTACTGATTACACTTCTGAAAGATTTCGTGCAAAAGCTTCTAATTGTAAATTTGGTTTGAGCCCATTGCATTGCTGGATTCGATTTTTCGAGTTTATATTACATTTAGGTTACAAATGTGAAGTGCAAAAATGGCAGACACGATCTGAAAACGACAAATTGGCAGTTTTGAAAAGAAAGAAAAATATTCAAGACGCTTTTTGGAGAGAACTGGGCCTTCGTGTGGATATGCCTAAAGTCGGCGGCTTTGGCAGCACAAATGACGGAAACACTGCGCGTAGAGCATTCACTGATCACGAAATCTTTGCTAACATTACGGGCGTTGATCAGACATTAATTTTCCGTTTTAAAATTATATTAATTTGTTTATCATGCCAGTTTCCTCTGAACTCCACAAAATTTGAGGCGTTCTGTTTTCAAACAGCGGATTTTATCCAAAAGCTTTATCCTTGGTTGCCGATGACAGCTACAGTCCACAAAGTGCTTATACATTCCAAGCAGATTATTGACAACACTGTGCTTCCGATTGGTTACTTTGGAGAAGCAGGTGCTGAGTCCAGACACAAAATTTATAAGGCTGACAGATTACATCACGCTCGTAAAAACAGCCGATCTAATAATCTTTTGGACATATTTAACAGAGCTACTGATACGTCTGATCCCCTTATCTCATCAAAATATTTAAGCAGACGCATGCGGCAACAAAAGCTATTACACTTTCCACCTGAAGCTATCGAGTTGTTAAGCATTGAGAGCCCAACAGAAGACATCAACGAAGATGAAGAAAACAATGAAAGTGAAATTTTATCCCCAACATCTGTGGATGTATTAAATAATTTATGTTTGCTGAATGAAACTGAAGATTAAAATGACGATTAAAAAATAAAATTTTTTTCTGTTTTTTTTTGGCTTTGAAAGCTCAAGGGACATAGAGAGCTTATTGTTTTTGCGTACTTTGTAGCAAGTTGTATTGTAAATTTCCATTAAACTCGATCAAAATAATAAAAATAAACAAAAACATTAAATTTTAACATTCATTTTTAATTAGTCAGGTTTGAGATCATATTAGTTATTTTTATACAATAAATATGTTTTTATAGGTGCGTAAAAGTTGATATGACGCATGTAATTCAGTTTGTTTTTATAAATTTTGTTTTCGTTATACCTTACCTTCCTTTTTATTTGAATTTCCCTTAAAATTATGCATTAATTTAGCCGTTATTAATTTTGCACAGATAAAGTAGTCATTTGACCTATAGTGCATTGTAATAAAAAGATTGAAAGGTAAAAGGGTAACCCAGTAAGCTACTTTGTTATGGTTTCAATTTGCATCGATTTTACAACCAAGAAGTTTTATGGCAACAGACTGGAAGAAAACTTATTCAAGTAAGAAATTGATTTTGAAAATCGCTGGAGGAGTTATGCGAAAATGGGAACAAATTTCCCCCCGATTCACAAAAAATATTTATCGGATGCCACTGCAAAATTCTTTAAGTAGAGAGAATTTTGAAAATCGCTTCATAAATAAACTTCCAGTTCACACATTAAAAAGTACAGTACAACCTCCCTAGTCCGGACAGATATAGTTTCGGCTATTGTCCGGAATAGTGGATCGTCCGGACTACAGTTAAAATAAATTGTTAACCCCAATACATTATATGTAAATACATAAACTTTGTTTGTATTACCTAACAGAAATACATAAGAATTCATTAGTATTTAATTAATTTACAGAAAACATAAAGAAAAATACTAAAAGTGACCAAAAATATTCATTTTGAAAAATAAAAATTTATTCGTTTCCAAAGATTTGGTTATGAAATTTAAAATTACTCAATTCTTGTTTTGATTAATTGATACAATTTATTTGTACTTTTTTTAAATACTTTAAAAATTTTTATTTAAGAAAATTTTATAGATTCCATAAGCTTCGCAAAACATTTAAGTGTCCGGATTACTGGATGGTCCGAAATAGCGAGTGTCCGGATTAGGGAGGTTGTACTGTACATGTTAAATTAAAAAAAAAAAATTCAAACTCTTACTTTAATCACAATAAGAAAAAATATGTACTCGAAAATATAGAAGATAATTTAAATTTTTTCAAATTTAACTTTTCCAATGATGCTGATGATGACACTTTGGCTTAACGACAATATCGTAAATATTTTACTGGCCATTATTATTTGTAGCTTTTATAACAATATTAATAATTTAATATTATTGTTTTTGCATAAATGCATGTTCAGATGTACTACAAAAGAGGATTATATTTAAGTATTAATGGCTTCTCCAAATTGTTTTCTACATACATTAGAAGAGAATCAACTAAATTGTTCCAAATGACTGACAAATAAATAATAATTTCAAATTTGTATATATATATACATCTGGATATGTATGTATGTGTTTGTATATGTAGAATGTGTGCTTCAATCATTGGATCCCAAACGTAGACTATAACTTACTGTCTATGTGTTGATATTGAAAACACGGTGTATGTACACGTTTTATTAAAATTTTGAAATTAAATACAACTGGTTTAAATAAAATGAATTTTTGATTATTTCCATTGACGAAAATGGTTTAATTTTTAATATTTATGAATGTGTGTATGTATGTATGTACATAAAATGATTTTTAATATGGTAAATAAATACATACATATCGCTGGCGCAAATCCCCAAATACTGTATACTTAAAAAAAGATTAAAATAAAGTTTTGATATGATTATTATCATGGAACTAAATATCCCTATAAAACTTTATGCACCTGCATCGAAAATGTCAATTTTATTAAAAAAAAGATATAAAGCTAAATAAAATTTTAATGTGTTGTACTCGTATATAAAATTTAAAAATTTTTTTATAATTATGCAGCGATTCTCAAGTTGCACTCAATCACAATCTAATTAGAAAGAAAGAAAGTTGTATTTCATAATTTAAACTTTGCTGATGATTTATGGCTGACGAAAAGACATGTTACAATCTTTACCATTTTAGTACACGATATAAGTGTATCTAAATCGACGGGCACATACATACATACTTGATTATGCACGTATTATATATATGTATGCTATTTAATATGTATGCATTCATTTATGTTATTTTGTGAATTTTAATCGTATAAATTTGAAAAACATATTTGCCCAATTCACAAGCTTAGTTGTATCGCTTATTGTTGTATATGAAAACACAATTTCAAACAAAAATTCTGTCAACAAAAATAAATGGTTCTAAAATTGTTTTTGTTTTCAGAAATTTTGTTTGAAATTTTGTTTTCAGATACAACAATAAGCGATACAACTAGGCTTGTGAATTGGGCAATTATGTTAAATAATGATAATAATGAAATTAAATGATAATCTTTAACTATAAATATTAATGTTGTTTCTGCTGTTGCTTTTCACATTTTATCAAAATAAATTATTATAAATACAAAATCATGTGTACACAACGTATGTTTTTCTATTTTAAAATACCCAGTTGTGTTCTAGTTCCACATAACGTACGGAGGCTTTGCTTTAAAATAGTATTTTAAATTTTATTTACATCTTGAGCTTATTTTGTATATTTTATTTAAAAATTAACGTTTTAACAAATGGATAATTTTGTAAAAAGCTAAGAATTCATGTATGCATGTATGAATGTGTGTAGTGTGTATGCATTTTCGTACTCTTTTTCTCTGCGCTTTTGTTTGGTATCGTGAGCGTATGATTAATATCTATAATTTCTAGTTCACATACGCAGTTTTGTTTTTTCAATGATTTTCTAAAATTTTCTTTTAAATCTTTACAAATAAATATAAACACAAAATAATATGAAATATTTCTATTATTTACACATAATTTATTTTTCTTTAATGCACTTGCAACGAAAAGCCAAGAGAAAGTAGATGGGACTCAGTATATGAGAATGCGACCTAATTTCATTTATGCATAGATTCAGTTATGCATAGATTCTGGCATTCGAATTGAGTTTAGTGCTTTGGTGGCCTGGCTGTAGGCGATCAAGGAATTAATACCCAAATAAAATATGAAGTAAATAATACTTTAAAAATCATGGATTTGTTTCATATCCAATAAATCCACAATTTTTTAAATTAAATATTATAAAACATATTTACGGAGAATCTATACTAAATACCGCCTTTCCGGGAAATACCATGAAGACCAGCCAGATGATGAAATCACAGAATCTACATCCTGAAACGTAAACGTGTTGTAATAAAATCTTATCTGCTAATTGTTATTTTTACAAAATTTATACATATCGCACTTGTTCCTCAAAAGCATAACAACTCAAAATTCATGAATTTTCAGTAGAGGCCAAAAACTTTTTTTTTTAATACTACTCTTCTATCACCAAGAGAAATACAACTGTATTTTTTTGGTGAAAGAGTGGAGAAAATAGTGTAAAATTTTTACAGTGGGTAGATATGACCACTGTGGTTTGGCTTTTTGCAAAAAGTGAAAATTTGAAAATTTTGAGTTGGTAGGCTTTTGAGGAACAAGTGCGATATGCATAGGAGAAATTGCTTATTTAATACAAACAAAAATAGCTGTTTTATTTGCAAAAGTATTCTTCATTATCTTAAATGTTATTCAGAAATCTAAAATGATTAATGTATTTTGAATGTTATAAAATTGTGAAATTTTTTTATAAAATTTTGAAAACTTCAGTTTTGCTATTTTTGAGTCAAAACACTTATCAAATTGACAATAAATCTGGCAGCTGTCACTTAAAGCATAATTCGCACACGAACGTATGTTCGATCATGTAACAACACTGGTCTCGAAACAGTGCTTTTCGACGTTAGCACGTCCATTGGCACGCCTGTTCAGAACTTTGTATCATGCTGGTGAATTTCCAAAGTGTTGGAAGGTTGCCAATGTAATGCCAATCCCTAAAAAGGGCGAGGCCAACAACTCTGAAAAATTAACGCCCAGTTACAATATGTTCTGCGCTTTCCAAGGTAATGGAAAGTATGTTGAATTTCCATCTTGTGAGGTATTTGGAGTTCAACAGTTTACTTAGTGACCGGCAGTATGGCTTTCGTAAGGGCCGCTCTACGGGTGACCTACTAGCTTTCCTTTCGAAGAAGTGGTGTAATAGCAAACATCACTTTGGCGAAAGTAAAGTGGTGGCTCTAGATATTTCCAAGGCATTTGATAGAGTGTGGCATGGAGCAATTCTGTCAAAACTGATTGCTTTTGGTGTCGGTGATGGCTTCACTCGATTTGTATCGAGCTTTCTCAGAGATCGCACTATACGAGTTGTTGTAGATGGGGTCTCATCAAACGAGTTCAAGATGAATTCAGGGGTACCACAAGGCTCCGTTTCTTTCTAATGACCTTCTACGTCAAACTTCCAACCCTATCTACTCTTCTGCAGATGACAGCAGCATCATTCATTCGTATTCATTCAGTAACAGGCCAAACCCGTCGGAGATCCGGGCAATGCGGCAAAATATGAATCATATACTAAACCGCGGTCTCCTGACAATTACAAATTGGGGTCGTGCTAATAGGGTCAATTTTAACGCACGAAAGACCCAATGTGCTATGCTAAAACACAGACGTATGACCGGACATGCTGCTCCATCTGTAAATATGGATGGTATAGCTATTGAGGAATCAGAAGCTCTTGATGTTCTTATCATGAAAATACATTGTATGTTCGGTGGAATGATCACATTTTTCATGTCTCAAAAGAAGCATTAGAGTGCACCGGCTTTTTAAGACGGTATAGGACATACTTCACTCCATCTGATCTCCTTAGTATTTATACCACCTTTATCCGACCTAAAATGGAATACAACTCTCATGTATTGGCCGGTGCTTCAAAATCTATTTTGAAGTTACTCGACCGCGTACAGGATAGGGCGAAGAAGCTTATCGGTGACTGTAGCGTAGCCAACTATATTGACTCACTGGAGCATCGACGCAATGTTGGGTGTGTTTCATTGTTCTATAGCTACTACAACGGAATGTGTTATAATGAAATCAGGGAACTTGTTCCCTCAACCCGTCACTTTTCACTTACAACACGCTCTTCATCAAGGGCACATCCCTTTGTGGTAGATATGTCAGTGAACCGCACCACGTATTACAAAGAGAATTCGTACTTTAGCAGTACTGTTTGTATGTGGAATAACCTCCCCGCAGAGGTCTTTCCTACCACTTTCAGTGTGTTCAAATCGAATGTCCACAAACACTACTCCCTTTATCCTCCTTCCCAAAACCTATTTTCCTAGTTCCGGCACAATCCATGCATACGTAGGGGTCATCCTCTAAGTGCAGGTCCTATTAAAAAAAAAAAAATATAACATGTGCATATTTGCCTTGATATTACAGGGAATATTTATTATTATGTAACATATACAAATGTGTAGACATACATACGAGTACATACATACATACATATGCCCATATACAAATATATGCGTACATACATATGTACATAAATAAACATAATTGTTTTTAAATTTATTTGTTTATTTTTATTTGTTTAATTGACATAATTTAAAAACCATATAGATTTTACATACACACATTCATATACAAATGTGTGTAAACATGCACGTACAAAATAGTAGGGAAGTACTAATTCTACAAGTCTGGATTTGAAATCATATGCCTAAATTGGAAATTGTAAAATTTGTTGTAAGCCATTTAATTATCATCAAATAAAAATATGTATGGCTTTGTAGGGATTAATAACATCACAAATTTCGGTGTGGGCCAAGTCACTCCATCTAAAGTACTATGATTTCTAGGACAAAGTTATTTATAGTTCTACGTAGATTCATTACCTCTATATACCCTCCCTAATGTTTGAGTACTTACATATAAACATATTAACATACATAATTAGGCAAAAATGTATTCATAAAATATATCAGAGCAGTTATTTTCATTTTAAAAATTATTTGAATTATTCATATTGACTATTTTTATTTATTTAATTCGTTTAGTTTTTATTACCAAAATTTTATAATAAATTCATGTGCTAAAGTTCACCTACCATTGTTGCTTATTTTTATTTATTTTTTAATCAAGCTGTCAATCTATCATTTACCTTTGATTTAACTTTTTTTGTTGTTATAAAAACAAAGTTAAAAAGTTGGCGAAGAAAACGAAGCAATACAAGACCCATAAGAGAATAATAAATAAAAATAAATGTTTATATGGAAGTTTTAAATAGCATTTCGTATATATGAATGTTTGGTTTTGTTTAGTCTAAAACCTTCCTTATGCATCCAAATGCAATCAAACACACACACACAAACACATTAGAAAATGGCAGTGGTACTTTCACATAACATTCAAAATACTTTCAATAAAATGAAAGTACATGCAGACATACAATATATCTGAGCATTATTTTCGTTTATTAAAAACAAATTGTAGGAAACTTTTTCTAGATAAAATGAATAAACTTATTTTCTTTTTTCGTTGTTCTTTTGCTAATAAATATTCTTAAAATAAAATTCAAACCACATTTTCAATATTATTTTAGTAAAAATTGGATATTTCTTATTCAGTTTAAACCAATTGAATGAAGACAAAAAAGAAAAAACAAACATTCATTTTCATACATACGAGTATTTAGTATTTGTGTGTTCACATCCTGTAGTAAACTCGGGGCCAATTGTCTCCAATTCGAAACTTTGGTAACTTCTACTTGTTTAGTTACTTCTTACTGTGCTTATTGGTGACAAGTCACCATTTTGTCGACTACTGCTGACTTCTTGATGACATTGTCAACGATTCGTCTACCATTTTTAGTTTGCTTTAACAGGTAGACGTAAATTATAGAAATGTACTGGTTCGAATGTCTCCACTTGGTCCAAATACAACTACGGAATCACTACCTAGTCAACATTCTTAATGTTACTAGTCCATTTTCAATGACAATCACATGCTAAATGTCTATATCACAAAGAATTGTATGGGGGTGTACAGAGAGTAGTACTGGCGACAAAGTCAAAACCGAGTCAGTACAATTTCACTATCGACATTTCCTGCAGGGCATGCACAACCACTCATTTATTTACAAACACATTTAAATACACAGGTACATGCATATGTATGAATATGGTCTAATAAGCATTTGTTCTTGTTTTTTTTGCTTTAAAAAACATCTCTTCTATTTTGATAACAAAAAAAAAAAAAAACTGGAACATTATGGAATATTAAAAAAAACAGAAAAAAAAACAAGTTGAAGTACAGTCAGGATAAAGTGATTGAATTTGGTATGCACGACGTGTTTTGGCCGTTATAATACTTCGTTATATTTATCCCTTGTGCATTATTGCTGCTACATGATTCATATCTTCTTAATATCACACATCATTTCATTTTTCTCTACATTTTTCATCCAATTTTACGTTACTTTCTGTGTTTATTTTTCGTTCGAATTTTTTGTTTTTTGTTGTTTTTTTTTTGTGAACGGATAAATGAATAATCTTGTATAAGGCTAAACCTGGCAAACAGTTTAGTTGCAAAGAAATTTAAAAAATAAATTGATAAATTTTTCTGTAATTTTAAAAACATATGCAGCCATAAGAAATTAAAAAAATAAGAATGTGAGTTCATTCTATTTAAAAACTTTTAACGATCACTAAAAGATGAATTTAATTTTTTTTTATTTAATTTATAAGATAGTAAAGATTTTAAGCTTTCAAAGGTTCGCTGTATGGGTCTTTTTATATTTAAAGTCTGCCTTCCACTAGCATTGTAGCGAAGTAAAAATGTCTTACAAAAATATTATCCATACAAATCATTTAAAACTCAAAATTTGTTTAAATGGTAATTTTGTATTTATTCACCATTAGTCGTCACATCAGTGCAGTTTGTATTAAAAATATGTCATACGTAAAGCTTCACATACGAAAGGAATCTGCAAAAGTTTTATATGACGGTACAGTAAAACATTGTGGATATCGGGTTAATGGCGCTAACTAAAAATAAATTTATCAAAATGTCGATAAAATATCACATACATTTTTAGGTTGCCTTTTAACACTACCTGTCTTTAGAATCATGTAAAAAATTTTTTTGTTGGGCATTTTAACTTGGCTTAAAAATGGGCAAATGTGTATATATATTCTCGCAGCAAGTACTCGTATATACCTATACATATACGACTATGTGAGTGTGTATATCTAACTATAGAATGTGAGAAAAATTCGTATGATATTCCTGGTTGAAAAATTTTGAATTTCGCATACAGAATTGAAAACTTCCTTGAGGTTCTAACTGACCATTTTATTACATTAAAATGTTTATTGGACACGCAAATTTAGGATATCAACACATACTCACATAAATACATACATACATATGTAGGCACATATATGTATGTATACTTAACTTGAAATCAGCATATTTAGGATTGACCAGAAATTAAAATTTTTTTTTTAATATTATTTACATGTTTAAATTTTAAATTTGCTTGTTATTTGCTTACTACACACATGCCAACTGGAGAATACAAACACGTACATATACTCATACATATATATGTGAAATAAGTTGCATATGTGTTTGTGTTTATGTGTATGTATAATTTAATACAGCTACACACAAATTTCTTAAAGAAACCAAAAGAAAAAAAAAAATTATGTTAACGAAAGAATGAAAAGTATATCATCTGATTAGATACACATCTTGAGGTCAAGTCTTTCAAAACACGTCCGTAATTTATAAAACTAAACTAAAATACATACATACATACATACATATGTATATATGTACGTATTTCTTGTGGTATGTTTTTAGAAGAAACTGGAAAAATATTTGATATTCTATACAACAACAACAGCTGTTTATCAAGTGCTGCTTAGTAGAATCATTAAATCGTTTATAGTTTCGAGTTACAAAATCTGTTAATACTCGAAACATAAACATGTCTGCTTCTTCTACGATATTATTATGGACACATCTTGTGGAACAAAACTGTGAAAATTTCCTTTGAAATTTTATTCAATATGAAGCAGATGTAGATATAATATTTTCTTTTTTTATTTTATATTGTTGTTTTGTTATTCTAAACTAAAGTGCGATTAACTATTACAAAACCAAAAAAAAATGAAGATTAACAGGAGAGTGTTCTTTAGAGATCGTGATATTGATATTTGCTATTAGAGCTTGATAAAGGTCTGATAAATAAAATAAATAACTTAAATGTGCTTGTAGGGAGGTCGTTTATATAAATAATTGTTTCGTACAATTTTATGTTTTGTACAGTGTCGTGCATACACACATACATATGTAGGTTAAAGCAAATCTTTATTAAAAAAAGACCCAACATTTTTAAAATTTGTATATATAAAAATTTTCTTATTGCAAGTATTATGCTGGTATGTATGTATATACATACAAATGTATATTAGAGCATACCACTTTATATGAAAATAAAAAGCGTGTCTTTTTTTATCCCCTACGAAATTGAATATTGGTTTGTTTTATAAACAATTTATTCGTCCAGCGATGAACGTTCGTAAGCTATATTGTATCAATAGTTTCGAAAAAGTATTATTATCATAAATTTTAAATCTCTATATCTCATAGTCTGCCTGGTGCATTGTAGCTCCCAAACGGATGTGGAGATTTTAATAGTTAATAAGTTTTTGTTACTGACATGAATATCTATGCAGTACATCGTCCTTCTTCATGTTTTATCACAGAGTTTCGATAAGAAATATTTTATTTTCAAAACAATTACATGCTGCTGCTGGTCATTATTCGATCTATGCTTTTCCTCTGCTTTTTAGTTTCGTCTTCTCTTTGTATGTTTTTATTACATTTTATAACCATTTGTTATGATTGTTTATTTTCAGCATCCGGTTTGGAAGGAAATTGCTAAAAGGAATTTTTTTTTCGTTTATACGCATAAACAATTGGTTACAAAAAGTGATTTATAATTTATCTAAATTTTTGCCAAAAATCATAAATAAACATCAATCTAATCAATGTTTTGCCAGCTCAACATTTGCTGCATCATAATGGAATTAAGGGGAGAATAAAGTATTTAATCAAAAGGTTGTAACCATTAAATTTGTTTTCTATGTTGCGTTTACCAACATCAACGCAACAATTATACATAAAATTACTAAATACGTCAAAATAAAAGTCCGTGTAATTTGTTAACATTTTGAAACGGTGATTATGAATAAAAAACCACCCTTGCCAATAACGGCATTTCTGGGCGGTCCACAAACAAATTCAGCTTCCCTAGCAGCAAATAATGCCAACAGTGCTACAAACTCATCGATGTGTTTTTCGACACCAACAAAAAGTGGGAAACAACGCGACCATCATCAAGGAAACACAGGCAACACAGGCCTTTGTGGTTGTCACAAAGCCCCCAAATCGCATTGCATATCGGCCGCAGGTATGTTAAGCAAACCTTTCTATTTATCAACTAATATTATTTTTTGTACACTTATTTGTGTACTTTTAATTTCTATTTCATATTTTATTTGTATTTCTTTTAAAGGAGTTTTAATACTAGTTCTTCTATATACCGCCATGGGTTCCATAATATTTGTTACACTTGAGGGAGAACTTGATGACACAATCTCTCTAGAGACAGCAGTAGCTGCTTCCAAACCATATCCCCGTAGCGAGTTGGCGAATGCAGAAATAAGATCAAGGTAAGGATTTTGCTTCATATTTTGATTACTACTCGTTAATGCAAAAACGAAAATGACAGGTAATTTACAGTGGGCAAAAAAATGTTGTACACTCTCTTGATATTAAAATAGACTTTCAGTTATTGTACATCAGAATAAGTGTTAAAATTTATAAATTATAAATACACTCTTTATAATTAAAAGCGCAACACTGCGCGTCAACATTTTTTAATTTGTATCTGCAAATTTTAAAAATTAAAAGCAATGCGTCTCTGGTGTAATCAAGGCACAATTAAAAACTCCATTTCATATGATAATATTATTTTGAGGTAATAGAAACAACAAACATGAAATTGTTGGACTTGTTTAAGAACCCAGCAATAATTTTATATCCAAAGTAATAAGTGAACATTTAAATATCAAATTTAACGTGGCGATGTCATTAGAGGCAAATGGTGGCGAAGTCAATTTAGTACACCAAAATTAATAAAAATCAAATGACTCTTCTGAGCATTGAAATCGTGTCATTTCTAGTTTTTTTATATCAAGTATTTTACTCACTCGTCTACTGCCAAGTAGATAATTAATGCAATGTTTCTTTGCGGAGAAAGTAATTTATTCAACTAATGTAAAGTAATACAGACGGTATATAGCCCCCCTGTGTTGAAAATTATATTTTGTTTTTATTCACTTATTAGAGCCAATTGAGGTTTTTTTTTCAATTTTTTCCATATTTTAATAACGAACTATTATTATTTTTCATAAGTATTTTTGTGGTTAATAATATGTGCGTTTTTTTTAAATAAATATGTGCTTTGTTAATAAAAACCAGCAGTAGAATATGAAAAAAACACTTATTAATATTTTATTGGGTTTATTAAACAACCATAATTAATAATTAAATAAATATGTTGATTAACTATAATAGATTTAATAGAATTTATGCGACATATTTAAAAAATAATACTTTTTTTTGCCATATTTTACTACTTTTCTTTTTGTTTCAAATGAAATTAGAAATATTGGAAAATGTTTACATAAAATTAATGACTGTTTTCAATTGACACAAATATTTTCGAAATATAAAAATTATTATTAAAATCAAGTAAAGTGAAAGTAGTGTGGATGTATGTATTGTATACAATTGAAAATGTGGTATAAATAAATGGCGTTGTAAGAATGTTTGGAAGCCGTAAAATTATAAATTCAAAATTGAAAATAGCTTCCACTTTGCGAATTAAAAATTAAATGCACGGCGTCTAGTGAAAGCCTATGCCGTTATATTAATAGTACTAATAATGGTTCGAAGTTTCTAAAGAACGATTCTAGTAGAAAGCACAAAATTTACATAATATAATAAGTTTAGTGGTATCTAAAGTTCCCCTCTATTGCACAGTGAATTGAGATAGTAAAGCAAGAAATTTGAACTTATATTGATGTACATATGAAAAGTACTATTACCAGGCTCAAGTTCAATTTTATTGAATTAATGAAAATTCAAATTACTAAGAGATTTTTTATGTTTAAAAAACATTAGTATAGCTAATCAGTTTAGCAGAACGTATCAGTATACCGATTTTAAGGCCGTTATACCTCTCATCAGCGTTCATTTGTCCATTTTTATCATTTTCATAAAGTGGATACTATTTGGGAAGAATATCAACTATTTAACCAAGTTTTCAACAGAAATAGAATACGAGAATTAATTTCATTCATTTTTATTCTATTTTTACATATTGAAACAATTTTGGTTAGTACGAAATTCTCCATCACCGGTTGGAAATTGCTAATAATCAACACAAACTCATAGTCAGTTATCTTCAAAGTATTCTACTTTGTAATTTAACATTTAATATGTACATTTTTATTAATCGGGAGAAAACTTTTGTATCTGCATTCTTGAAATCGGCTGAAGCTTAAATAATCCAGATTTTTTAAATTCACCATGTTTCTTTTAAAAAATAGGTAGTAAAATTATTTTATTCTCTCAAATTGACCTTTTTATCTTCTATATGAACCATTTTAATACGTGTGAAATATTCCGATTGTAGGGTATGCAATGCAAAGTATATATTTAATCTTTATTCAAAAATCAGTTGTTCACAACTGTTATAAATTCAAAAATTTTACCGTAAAAATATTAATCGTAATTAAAGAATATGTTTTTTATGTAAGTGTACTAAGTACTAATAAAAAATAGAACTTAATAAATAACAAAACATTTCTATCTATTACATGGTTTCAAAAAAGACATGGCAATAAAAATATATTTTTTTTCCTTAATGTGAAATATCTTATCAGGTTATCGACTTTGGTTCAATGTAGCTCTTCCCGTATTTAAACAGATAGATCAAAAGTCCGCACTGTACGATGTACTCATTACTTTGTAACCGATTGTCAAAAATATGTCGTTATATTTCTTTACTTTGAATAGATTTATGGAATTACTTTTTCATAAAATTTGTTATTTAAAACCGCATTTGCTAATAATTTATGTCAAAAAGCAATCATAGTAGGCAAAATAATTTAGAAATTACATAAAATGCTATAAAATATTTAAATTACATTTGGCTGAAATAAAAAGTTTCATGCGACAAAAGATACGACCATCACATATTTACATAAATTCTTGTATACATTTTTATTTTTCTAAAGTGTACCATTTATAAATATAATGAGCACTGCCAAAAAAAAAAATATTTATTCAACAAATATGTAATAATTACTTTCAAATAAAAAGTTTTTTCTATATTTGTAATATACGTAAACAAACATATCGTGTAAGTAGAGAAACCGTAATAAATATATACTTATGTACGTCATATGTATGTATATACAAATTTAATTAATTATTATTAAAACAAATAAAAATTCTGAACTCAATATGTTTTCAGTTGTAATAAATCTGCTAACGATGGTTTGAAAAAAATTTATTTACTATTTAATTAGTTTTGTAAAAGTTATTTTACCAACTATTTTTTTTATTGAAGACACGTTTTTAAATTTTTTTTTCAATTAGCATTAATTAAAATTTAATTAATTTTAATGAAATACCTACAATTGTACTCATGTACGTGTGTGTTGAAATAAGATTCCACAGTGAACAACACCATTCCCAATGACACGTAGACAACAAAGCTTTTTATTGTATTTTCTTCCTTTTTTTACTTAAACTTTTAAACGACTTTGATGTTGATGCAAATAACTTAAGTTAAAAATAAATTTCAAAGAAATAATAAAATAAATAAATAGACAAACAACAATTAAATAAATATTTCGGATGACAAATAACATCTTTGCATTCGGTCAAGGTAAAGTCGCAAATTAGACTATAAATTAAAACTGGCTCAAAGTGTAGAGAGGAAGAGAGAAAATTAAAGAAATAAATACGGAACTACGTAAAGTACAGTAATAAAACTTTCTGAAACGGAAGCGTGCACGAATGCATAAAAATTGTTTATTTAAATACAAGTAGGATAAGAAAATAGTAGCAGGCTTACGATTAGTCCTTATAAAAATTTGAACCCAATAGGAATTTGTATTTAATTCTTCTTAAAATTAATTTAGTTAAATTTGAAAATTGGCAAGGCAAAGATATACCGGATGGCCTGGACATTGCATTTGGTAAATTTGTTGACACTTTAAATTGGTATTTATCCAGACGAATTTCCCTGCCATTACCTGGTATAAATACTCGTACGACTTGAACTGTAGATAAAGTATTTAAATTTATGATAATTACTTAAAAAAAAATTTACAAAGAAATGTATTTTAGTTAAAAAAAAATTTACTTCTATCTGGGATATAAATTATGCAAAAATTATTAGAACATTATTTTTATATCTTTTCCATTACAAATCGTTCATGCTTCCAAAAACTATTCGATTAACATTTTTCAAAGAACTTTTCCTTATCATAAAATGTATTTAAGGACAACTTACTTCTTATGTATCATTTATGTGTAGATTTAACAAACTTTTTCAGTTACTGCTAAAATTTTACTCTTTAAGCTTTTCTGAAAATAGAAATCCTCTAAGTGTTAGGAAAAGAAAAAAAAAAGGACGAAAACTAACAGCTGTAAACAAAATGTGTAAATTGCTTAGTTTACAAACAATACAAACATACGTTCCAAAAAGTATTTAATTTAATAAATTAAACATCTAATAACTTTAGAAGAAAACTTGTATTTAAAGCACCATGAAGACGAGAATGTAAATATGGATGATGATGATGACAAACTACAAGACTTCAAATGTTGTAAGAGACTAAAATATACAACTGGACTTTTGTTATATAAAAGCCGAATACAATGGAAGATAACAAATGAATATTATTCTAAATTGTGTGTTTGTTTCAACCAGCAAACATTCTGATGTGATTTCAAATGTAAAGCTAGTAGTTTTAAAAATTAAACAATTACAGTCATGAAGAATCACTTAGTTAGAAAAAAAATTTATGTAAAGCCGATGTTTTCCAAATTAAACGTATTTATTTGCTTAAGCTACAGTAATTCGACTTTTATTAAAGACTACTAAACAAAACTAACTTAAGCCTTGATCTAGAACATACCACTGAGTATCTTAATTATGTCAATTGATCTCCTCCAATAACAAAGCCATTCATTTGACAGTAGCAAATCCTTCTCGTGTTAAAATAACAGAAGTCGAACTTGTTGCAAGTTTTTCGGAACCAGAAAGATTATTTTCCCTGATACTGTTTTTTATAAAATTTTGGAAAGTTTTTCAACATTGGAGGACTATCAGAATTGCTTACGTTAATATTTAGTTTCCTTCCAAGGAAACCATAATAAAATTTGTTTTTGTCATTATAAAGATAACATTCATTCTAAAGTGAACCTAAATATACAATAATTGTATTTCATTTAAAATTTGACCTCGTGTTTCCTGGGAAAGTTTGTACTATGAAGTAGTACTCTTGTATATTATTGTTGGTTGTCATAATGTTGGCTTTATTTGTTGTACTGTTTAGTCTTTATTTTGCATTTCAGTTTATAAAATGGCAAAAAGAAAAGAACACAGGCAGGAAAATAAGTGCAATGCATGATTAAAATGTCTCTAACATGGCATAATAATAATAAATATAAGCTAAAAAAAACTTATATGACACTGCATGCTTACACCCTCAGTTTACTTTCGTATTTATTTCTACATATTTCTAAAAGAATATCATCTATTCTTTGTGTAAACTTGTTTAAACTAAATATCTTATCTTTATTATAAAACACAATTGGTATACAGATCCCAGTTTTTCCTCTTAGTGCTTGTATTGCATGAACAAAAAAAAAACTACAGCTTCAAACTCGTACATGAAATTTTTGTATAATTCCTTTTGCTGAAGTGGCATCGTTTTTCTTTTCTGGAGCACAAAAATAAAAAGGAAATATTCTAATGTAGTTAAGGTATTATTATAAGTACCAGCCACAAATGAAAATAATTTTTTTTATTTAAGTTCTCTGAAATTAGTATTAATTAAATCTAAGGAAGAGTACCTGGGAATAAACAGTTCTTTTTGAATAAATGTAGTCAAGGAAACTCAACGAAAAGATAATATTGCTGGTCATCGTTTAATTAATGCAATATTTTCAATTAATACTGCAGATTTTTAACAAATGAGCCGTTTATTTTGAAAGTGGCATAAGTTACTTTTTCAAAAAAATCGAAGTAATGGCAACAAAAAATAAAATTGAACGGTATCTTTTCATTTGTAAAAAATTTGCAATAAAAAAAAGTGACTTATGCCACTTTCAAAATAAACGGCTCAAATAAATCTTATATCTCAATTTCCGGGTTTCGTTATTGAATCATTATTTTTACAATTTTCTCTATAGTACTCGTGTTAATGATAAGTTACTTTTTTAATACTTTTGATACTTTAAGACCAACCGCTTCTAAAAAAAAAATTAAACAAATTTAATGAAACGAATAGCTTGAGTTTTAGCTCTGGCTATTTTGTGTTTTCAACCGAATACGTTGTAATTTTTACTTTACAGCCATTTTGAACAGCAGAAAATTAAATATATACGATTATTGCTTTTTTGCATTTTTCAATGGACTATTAT
Source organism: Lypha dubia (assembly GCA_947311025.1). Lineage (NCBI taxonomy): Eukaryota > Metazoa > Arthropoda > Insecta > Diptera > Tachinidae > Lypha > Lypha dubia. The sequence goes on along the minus strand of OX371262.1, from coordinate 800,888 downwards.
TATAGCTTTTGTTCAAAATTAGGACAAACATATTTTTTGGTTTTTCTAATTCCCTGTATTGCTAATCGATATTCCTGCAAAAAACGATAGGCCACACCAAATTCTCTTATGGTGTTTTCTTTTCTACATACAAAATGTTAACTTGTTGAAAGGTACATACATAAAATGTTTTGGCAACCCTGTAATAATGCAACTTGTTATTTCACTAGAACAAAACACATATTATGGAAAAGTGGAACTCCCAGTTTTTAACAGCTGTCAGCTAATTTTAACAGGGCACTATCAACACTGTCGAGTTTTACGGGGCATAAAGTACAATACCTTCCACCATTAGTGAGGGCGATTTTTTTAGAATCAAACACACCACCCTTTTAGAGTGCAAAACAATTTTAAGAAACGAACACCAAAAGACACTTTCTGCATGGATATGTAGCATTTTTTGTAGAAAAGAAAACACCATTAATATGTTGTCTTACAATACACATGTTGTTTTTCTTGGACTAAAAGCAATTTTAAGTAAATCTTTAAACAATACTTGAAAAAAAATAAAGAAGAATCTTAATTGAAGTAAAGAATACAAACAAACTAACAAACAATCCAGCAAACTTAAATAATTAAACGATCTTGTAACAATTTCAATGAATATTTATATACGAGTAGTTAGTTGTTGTTTTGGGTGGTATCTGTGGTCCTAAAAGGGTAAACAACAAGTCTTTTTAGTCGTACACATTGTAATGTTTAATCTAAAGTTAATTGTGGTGGTGGTTTCTTTCTAAAATATAAATGGCCCCCTTTTGAGTTGGGTGCCAAAATTAGTTTTTTACTCTTTCTTGTATTTGGTTATGAAATTTGAAACAAATTTTGATAAAAGTTAGATAATATTTAAAACTAGAACAGTAAGGCAGTTCGGAGCTTCTTTGCAGGCATGATACAGTTCGTATAATTTTCAATTAAAAAGATTTTTTTTAAAGCATGACATACATTTCCCAAACTTATATTTCACTATTTATTATGATAATGTAAAATTGGTTGGTCCACTGGGCTATATTTTATTGAAAATCTCACAGAATAACTAAAGATAGGTATTAATTCAAAGTTCAATTTATATGAATGAAAAGTTGAAAAGAAGTTTTAGGACTCGCTGACGATAATTTTTTGTCTATTTACATGCGGCCAAAGATTTCGATTGATTTCATCGGATATGAAAACTGAGGGTTGTGTTTACTTAAAAAAATTCATATATTAAATGATATCTTTGAAATTTTGGTACATGTCTAACAAAAACAAAAATGTTTTAATGGAATTTTGCACAACATAAATTCTTGGCCAGCTTAATCTACATTTTGATTATCTCAATTTTTATACAATTGTATTCATACATGACCAAATTTCGAATTTCGTATGTAAATATGTATACACATACGTATGTATGTCCTTTCATCTCTCCCTCTATCCGTGTGTCTGTCTGTCTGTCTGCCTGCCTGCCTGCCAGCCAGCCTGTCAGTATGCGTAATAAAAATTGCATAGATTTAAAATATCATGTATAATGTAATGTAATATGTACATATGAGCCGTTTATTTTGAAAGTGGCTTAAGTCACTTTTTTTTGTTGATTGCAAATGTTTTACAAATGAAAAGATACCGTTCAAGTTTATTTAGTGTTGCCATTAAATAGATTTTTTTGAAAAAGTGACCTATGCCACTTTCAAAATAAACGGCTTATATGTACATACATATATTATGTTTAAAGTAGTTCGTATGTATAAAGGAAACTTATACATACGATGCACATAAATACATTAACAAACATAAAGTTTGTGTTTATTTTAAATTTATATACACACATGCAATTTGCACAGATAGACAGACATTCCAATATAATCACACATATGTACATATGTACATGTGTACATATATATTTTTCATTTCATTTTAGTTCTGAACATTCCTTGTGCCAGAGCTGTTTGTTGTGTTCAGTTATTTTTGTATTTTGTATTTTCTTATTTCTTATACTTTATTTTATTTGTAAATTTACATTTTTGGTAGTTTTGTTCGTATTGTTCTTCCAAAAAATATTCATTCCTGTTTGTTTATTTTCTTTGGCTGCACAGCAAACATTCTGGCTACGTAGCAAATGTAGAAAATGTGAACTAAAATTATTTCTCAAAAGTGGAAATAATCTAAAAAACATGGTAGGTATCTATGATATAACAAAAAGTAGATTTAATTTTTTAAAATTGAAAGAAAGTTTTCATAAACTTTAAAATTAATTTCAAAAACGCATTTTCTTGTTTCAAAAAAAATTTCTTTAAGAAAGAAATTTGTGAATAACATCTGATTTTGAAATAAACGCCAATTTTTAAAACGATTTATAATAAAAGCATATGAACTTTATTTTTGTTTGTTAAATGTATGATTGCATTCATATCTGTGTGCGCGTGTGTGTACGTTCTTATGCTTGTTTGTTTCCTTTATTTTTTATTGACAAATGCAGTTGATACATAACACACAATTGTGCTTATATGCAAAATATATTTTATATTATATTTTTTGCAGCACAGAATTGTTGCTAAATGTCATTTTCATTTAAATTCATTGCAGTTACTCTCAATACAATTCTTTCAATTTAAATGTTTTTTAATATTTTTCCTATTGAAAGAACGAACAAAACGAATAAGTCAGAAACCTACATTAGATTTTATTTAGAAGAACATTTGAATCTCAAATGCATATGTACATTTAACTTTGTGTAAAAAAAACAACATACGTAATTTATGTATATGTTTTCATTTATGTGGGCCATTAATATTCTGTTAAAGCCACCATTAGTTAATAAACGTATGCTTAGTGCAAAACATATACATACTATTGGAAGTGCTCTAAAAATAACCAAAATTTTATATAAACGCCGAACTGTGTGTTGTCCCCATATAATGAATTGATAAAACTACAGCAATTATCGTGGTACTTAACTTCTAAACAAACAAAACTTTTTACAAAAATCGGTGCAAGGACATGAAAAATCCCATACAACCTGAATTATAAGTTAAAAAAATATGCTTTCACTTTTTGTGTGTTCAGAAAATCTTCCTGACTATTTGGCATAGCTATCACATTTTGAAAAAATACAAAGACTTTAAGCAAATGGACCAACTTTAAAAAATCAATTGAGAATTACAAATATTAGGAGTGTGTTAGAATTTATAACTTAAATCATAATAAATTATTTGGTTTTGTAAGTTCTACAATCCTTGTAGTTGAGAAATGTAATCGGCAGAGTTTTTTATAGCTGTAATCAAAATTAAATGCTTTACTGCTGCATGTTTTTTAATGACAAATTTTGTACTACAAAATATATTATTTGAACAAAAAATTTTATTTAGATCATCCAGTGACACGTAATGTTTTTAATTAAAAATATATGTAAGCATTTTTTTTAACACTCGTCTTATGTGAAAAAATTTCAAGATACATACATATACGAGTACAAGCATATACAGATACGTAAGTTTAGTACATATCGCACAATAAGTCGTAAAGTGGCACAACTCAAAAATTTTCAAAATGCTTTTTATTGCATAAACCTGTTTAAATAATACATGTCTAACAACTTTAAAAGTTTATTTTCTATTCCCGCACTTCTTAACTGGGAAAATATATCGATTCTTTTTTTAATTTTGTTTGCATTTCATGTACCTTCATCAAAGCTATTTTGTCAATACTGAACATTTCTGATTTTTGAGTTGTGCCTGTTTATGATTTAGTGTGCGATTTGTACACAGTTAGTTAGAAATTTCATCCTTTCAAGATTTTTGCTAATGGATCGTACAAGTTTTACTTTTTTTTTTCTTATTTTAAAGTAATTTTGTCCTTTTCGTCACGTTAAATTGTTTGTTATTAAATTATATTTAAAGACTTAAGAGATGAAATCTTTTATACACATTAGTCTATTCTTTACTGTGTTCACCAAATGTTGAGATACGGCAGAATACGCTCAAAAATAATTACCTGACTTTATCGAATAAAAATAGCGATTTTATAAAAGTATATACCATATATTTTTTTCTTTTATTTTATTTTACCAGCCTGTACAGAGCCTCAAGCTTAGATCCCACTATAGGCACAATGTACCGATTTTCGTCGGCTCACTGCAGTAAGTCATAAGTACTAAACCAAAATTGCATTATTTCTCAATTAATTCTATATGGGCTTTATTACCAATGCAGTGTGGTGCAATTATGTCTTATATTTAAATTAGTTGACAAATAATGCAAATTTAGCTTATTACTTATAACTTTATTTCAGTGAGCCGACGAAAATCGGTACATTGTGCCGATAGTGGGATTTAAGCTTTAATTTTGAGGGTGGTGTTGGCTGAAGTGGTTAGCGCGTTGACTACTAAGCAAACAATGACTTGGGGCCTGGGTTCAAACCCTGGTCAGAGCAAGTCAATCAACATCATAAATTTCTCTAATGTACATTAGTGAGACATTGTATTAATTTTTGTCGGACTATTTAAGTGATGAAGGCATAGCAGTGGTCACTAAAACCTGTTCCGACAGCGATTGATGCTGTTCCAAGCTAATGTGCACAACATAAGGCGCAAAGCAGAGTTCTAAAAGAGTTAAGCCTTCTAAATTTTCAACATCTATCTTCTCTACCCTATCCCTCTCACTGAGTTCCGGCACAATGCACGGCATACGTAGGGTCGTCCCCTGAGAGCTGGTCCTAATTAAACAAAAAAAAAAAAAGTTTACAAGATTTATCCCAGTGTCAAAATTGGCATAAGAATGTTTCTTGCTTCTACTGTAAACTAATGAAAATGTTAGTTAGAACATTATGCGCTGCATACAATGATATGTAGCATGTCTTTTTGTGTAACTTTTAAGAAATTTAATAAAGTTTTGTCCTGCGAATATTAATTAGTGTACGTTGAATTTTTTCGTACACTGTATCTTTAAGCAATTTATTCTTTTTTGCTTCTTTCTATTATCTAAAAGTTTTCTGTAAGGCATTTCATCTTGTTTTGTAAACTCTTTTTTTTTGTTTGCTTCTTCAAAATTGTTTATTTCTTTCGTAATAAAGTAACATTTGAAGAAGATTTATTTCATCTTTGTTCATTTGCTTTTAACATTGACTTGTAAAGATTTTTTTTTTTATTTTGATATTTATTTTCTACAAATTTTTTTTTTGGTTACATCTTGTTGTTTACATTATATCTACTTTGTGTATGTATGTACATACATACATACATACACATATTTTGTTTAATAAAACAAGAGAAAATAATGATAGAAACAACAAAATGTACAATAAATTTGCATTACTAAACAATATAAACATTGAAGTTAAATATGAAAGAGTATATTTAAATTCATATGACAGTATTTGTAGGCAAATCCTCAGATCAACTCATCTAATTCCTGCACCTACAGTTGTGCATATACGCATATGCACAACATGATACATACATATGTACTTTGATTGCACATTCGAAACAATTGAAATATTTTCAAATACAAATAAATACAAATATTTATAAAATGGTCTCTCATTGAATTAAGCACCCTACATATTTATTGTTATTGTAGAAAAACAATGCACAGAGAAAATAAAACTGAAATGTCACAGAACTTTATTTATTGTACGCAGAGAAAAGACATGATTGCAAAATGTTCATGTCAACTAAGTATATGCATCTGCCCAAACCAAATAATTATTCATTGAAGCAAATATGGTTGTATTAAACATACTTCAATTATTAAAATATTTGATACGACAATAAAATAATCATTCTGGGTTTCGTCCAATAAAATTTGAATGTATCAAAAAAAAGTATTTTCGCTGCTACAAGAGTATCTTTTGCAAACGAGAATAATAAAAGTTTATTTAAAATTAAAGTTTATTGTGAGCATACATGGTTTGTGTTCTGAAAAGAAACAAAATAGCAGTCAATCGTATGTAACTTCAGTCGTTCATAGAATTTAATAAGCAGGAGATGTGAAGTGAAAAAATTAATGGTAAAATTATAATTATATGATGAAAGTTATTTAATTTTACAACAAATTAAAAGTGCATCTGAAATCTTCAATATCAGTGGTTTAAGGTACATATACGAATACATACTTATGTATGGAGTGAATTTAATATACGAATATACGTTTCTTTGCAGCATGAAGAAAAATATTCTACGGAACTGCAAAAGATAGCCATTGGATTTTACATACATATGCCGATAAATAAGTTAATTATTTTGAATTTTGTTAAATTTAATTTGTCCAGAAAAGTTTATTTGATAAATATTTTAGTTTAATTTAATAAGTAGTTGTGTGTGTGCATTTTTCATTAATCTAAAGAAAATATCAAATTGATTACATAAAACAGGAAAAAAACATTTTCATAGCTACTATGATCTCAAATTTCTCAGCATTTGCAGAGCATACTATGTTCATACAATAGTATATCAGAGGGAGATTTATGAAGAACATATTATGTTCCTTAAATGCCAAATGCAATAAATACGAGCTGATCTCATTAATCTGAACATGAACTGATAGTTTGCGATTATGATTCCATAAACCATGTTTTTTCTTTGCGTGTGTGTAGAAAGTATTTTTCAATTTCTATCCAATCAGTAGATAATTTAATATGTTGTCATATTTTTAATGAAATTAAACCAACCATCGTCTATATTTCATCACCAGAATTCAATGAGTTATCATTTGATAAAATATTACAATTATGATTTTGTTGTCTGTTAAAAATATACAATATGTTTTTTTTTTTGCTATTAATACCAGGTCATTTTCCCATTAATCATTTTCTGCTTTGGATTCATATTATTCATATCTTTTTACCATCCATGTTATGTAGGGTACTGTGTGATCATATAGCAAATCATTGAATGTATTCCTGCATCATTGAATAACTTGTATCAATGAGTACTAAAATCGATTACTATCAACATTTAACTTGCAAATTGCATATTTTATTTTCATTCTATATTTAGAAAATTTTACCGCAACATTTCACATTTTGCATTTGCTAGATAAATTTTTTAAACACAAACACCCATTTTTACTTTTAGTTAAAAATTTTTAGAAGAAAAGACGTCCTCTGCAGTAGAAAAAAAAAAAAAAACAGAAAAGTAGAAAAAGCCAACAATTATGTTGATTAAATATTTATACAAAATAACTTTTAAATTATTATGTAAATTTTATCTTTGTAGATAAATTTGGCTAAAAATTTCGAAAAGTACTTTTAACACAATTTTAAAAGCCAATTTTAAATTGTGGACATCTCATTATTGTTGATATTTGTTCTGGCATCTAATATATACATATTTTAGGGGGAAAGGCTGTGAAATGAGTTGAGTAAGAAAAAGCACTGAGAGAAGGGCAGTGTGGGTTCGTGTTATTTATGTTTAATATTGAACTTTTGTATTGGAATTTACATTTGATTGCATTTAAATTTATTTATGTACTCTATCTTGCAAAAGTTTATTTATTTATATGTATTTATATCGCAAACAACAACAATTTCAATAAGAAAAATAAAAAAATCTAAAGCCTGAGTTCTTGTATCAGTATGATGTATACTCGTATACTTTGTATCTCTTCTATTTATAAATAATTTATATATTTTCTATTCAATTGTTGAATTTTGTTTTTGTTTTTTTTTTTTTTTTGTAGAACGGTTGATCGTTTGTGGTCGATTACTGAAGATTTGAATATATTATACAAAGAGAATTGGACACGTTTGGCTGCTCAGGAAGTGCAACATTTTCAGGTTAGTTTTGGTTTAAAAAAAAAAAGTCATGACATCAGCACCACCAACACACCGTTTCACATAAATTTTCAGCACATGTGCACAAATACTTTTTGGTTTTATTTGTATGCATTTGCACACGTCGTACAGTACGTGATATTGATGATATTTATTTTTGTTTTCAATGCATTTAAAATTGAATTTATGTACGTTCTATTTGTTGTGCTGATTTCGATTTGCTGCTCTTCTCTATACATGTTTGTTTGTTTATTTTCTTTTCTTCTTTAGGATACTTTGTTACGTTCAGTGCGTCAATCAAAAATTCATCAGCCTGGAGTTCAAATGAATCCGCCCACTCATAAATGGACTTATGCTTCAGCATTTTTATATTCATTGACTTTAATAACAACAATAGGTAAGTTATTGTTATTATTATTACGTTTCCTTTAGCCAATAAGTCATGTATGAAGTTAAAAATAGCAAAAAAAAAAATAAAAAGATTAAGAAATCAAAAAGTTTCAAAATATATATGAACATTAATAATAATTTTTAAAACATCCACCCACTGTATGCAGTGTGTGTTAAAAAACAAATTTGAAATTACTTAATGATAGCTATCGAAAAAAATCTTTTGTCTACATATTTTTCAATCAAATGGTAAACTTTTCATAAACGTGGTTAGTTTACTAAATTCCGATCTCATTGTGTTTTATTTGTTACGACTCCTTCCTTCGGTTGTCCTTATTTAAGTAATATTTCATTTATTATGTGTGTTTTTTTTCTCTCTCTGACTTTCTCTCTCTGTGTGTGTGCCTGTGTGTGTGCCTCTGTGTGTGTGCGGTTGTCATTTTAAAAATTACTTTAACATTGCATTTAAAACGTGAGAGATTAACAAATAATTTACTTGAGAAGAAAATTAAAAACTTTTTAAGATTTTTATAAGTTTTGAGTAAATTAATAGAATTATTGCCTAAATTTACACATTCCCAAATACGTAAAATTATGTATAATCTGAAAAAACTTTGTATTGGGTGGATCCCGGTATGCTGTAGCAGGTTTCATTTCAGGACTTTACCTAAAAATATTTTTTTTTAGTTTTTTGTTGCTGTCAAACAGTGGGACATTTCTCGTAGCTTTCATGTCGACCCCGATATAGTTTTGAATACTCCTATTTATATTTACAAATATATTATTTCCAATGAGAAATTTAGCCAAAAAAAGGTCAAGATCTCATCCTACTTAATTTAGGATGAGAAAATCTCTTCGATAGTGAATTAAATACTCACTAGTTCCAAGCTCAAAAACATAAAATTTGTGAAATAGTATGAAAGGACATCATTCTACACCTTCTTCTCTCGCTATTCCTTTAGTCTTCATTTAAAATCTGAGCCGTTCGCACAAAAGTTGCTTGAAATAAACTTTAACGAAATAACATAATTGGCAACAAAACTCTTTAAATGATTTGAATTTCAAATGTCCAATAGCTTTTAAACCATAAAAATTATTTTGTTCTTTAATTGATGTCTTTGCAAAATATATTTCTACCGAACGATAGAAAAACAAAAACACAAAATTGAAGTCAGTTAGTAAAACATAAAACTTTTTTAGGGTTTCTTTTAGTACTTTACTTAATCGTCTGTTGAAAATATCTGCATGTTCAACAAATGACACAATTACTGCATTAGCAACTATGTAGTTTTTGTAACATTCAAACAAACATTTGAAAAAAGAAACACTTAATATAAAATCAATAAATTATCATTTCTTGAATTATTTGTAGATACGAAAAAATTCTCGTATGTAGTCTAGATTACTTTGCAGAATATCTGAGGGGACAGGAGGAAGTGGTACATACAGACGTCAATACAAAGTTGGTTAGTCTTCAGTTATGGGAAATTAAATGTCGTGTTTGCATTGAATAATGAAAGATCTATTCTGTTGGTTGAAAATATTATTAAAAAATTGTTTGAAATAATTATGATAAATCGTTATATCGTCAGCAAATGTCAATTACAAAGTAATAAACTAAAATTAAAATCATTTCTAATATTGACAATTTGGAATTTTCTACAAAAATATCAAAAATCCTTGAAAGCCAATTAAATTGTTATAAATTATAATAAAATTAATTAAAAATTAGTTTAATAAAAAAAGCAGTGGGTTACTAAATTTTCTTTTCTTTTATTTTTTTGCTATTGGCGTGTGACAAAGAAACTTTATTTTATATGTGTATGTGGCTGTAACTTAATTAAATATGTATTTGAAAAGCTGACAAGTGAAAAGTTGCATGTCGCTACATTTTAAAATTTGTCTGAAATTCATCTAATGAAAATTATTATTTGATCTCAAACTTAAATTACAATTTTATTTCTTCAATTATTGATCTGTGGTATTATAAGAAGAGTACGAATATTTTGAAAATATTTTGGATTTTTTATCACTGCGAATAGATTTATTGTCCATATACAAACAAACTTCTACAGTATAAAGAGATCTTAACGAGATACCGGTTATTTGAATCCTGAAATTTTAATGTGTTTGTATTTAATGTAAATGTGGACTTTCACATTTAGTAAATTAAAATCGAATTTAGTTAAAATTGTCTACCAGGAATTTTTATTTCCCAAAAATTATAAATGATCCAAAGCCATTTCGCTAGTTTTATAGTGATTTCGGAAATCTTTATGTATTCTGATTGAAAAATTTGCTATTTCAATCTTCGAACTTAACAAGAATATTATCATGTTATAAGGCTCTTGCTTAATTCAAGTATTTATACAACACAATTTCAAAGAACCATGCAGGGATGAAAATCCAATTTTCACACATCAGACAGTCATTCGCAGATGTCAAAAAACACCACCTTAAACCTTTTGAAAATCTTAAGAAAAATTAATAAGAATACAAATCACAAGAAATATTTAGTTTTTGCGACCCGACATTAAAGATTTTTCCAAAAAATACAGAGTCCTTATAACTAGAAGTGCGTACAGCATATTAATATTTTTGTTCCATACTTTTGATGTGTCTTTATTTCCATGGAAATAAAACTTCTATAATTTTTCTTTTGTTATGTATTTTAAGGATAAATATGTTGTGTTTTAGAAACAATAAGACAAATGTCGTTTTTATCAAACATCAAAAGTCGTTTTCAAAACAGGATGAAAGACATTATTTACACACAACAAGAGGACGATTTTTATGAGAAATTCTCGTATATAATTTCATGTGTGTGTTTTCGAAAATCTCAAAAACAATAATCTCTCTCTTCTGCAAGTCAACAAACTAAATTTTTTAAATTTTATATAATTCGTATTGGTATGATTTTTGTGTGGGTAAATATTTTAGTACATAAATTTCTTTTAATCTAAAATAAAATTTTTCTAATCTTTAAATAAAGTGATAATGGTTCTGCATAATTCAATTTTGTATAAAAAGACTAAAATGAAGATAGAAAGCACTAGCCTAGAAAAGTAGACATTAAAAGCAAATCATTTTTGAACTGTAACTGACATGTTTAAGATAATTTTTGTGAATTTTTTCTGTGGTTAGTTTATTGTTTTGTTCACTTTCATTTATTATGCCACAAAAGTTTTCAAACATGCACAGAAAAGTCTAATTTTTCTTTTAGTTTCAAGATATAAAAACAAATGTCAATTCCTTAACAACCAAAAATTATTTTCTTTAGTTCTAATTTTCTTAATACAAAAAAAGGAGGGTAAAAATTAATTACTATTTGTTTTCTTTTGTAAAAAAAATATCATTAAAAACACGCTCTTATAGTTAATATTAATAAGCAGTTTATTTGTCTGTTTGTTTTATTTCAATAAGTTTTGTTTTCTTTTATATTCAGTTGTCTTTCATTTTGTTTTCATTTCAACAAAATAAACTCTTAAGAAAGAATAATAAGTATTTAATTTAAGAAAATATACTTAAAAAGATAATGAATTATTATAGTCATATAAATTACGATATTATTTCCTGGTAAAAGGAAATAATTAATATCACTCATACGCAGTGTTTAACTATTCACTACCGGCAAGGCATCTCATTCATTCATTATATTTTTATACAATAAATTATTTAGTCATAGAAACCAACATAAAATCACAAAAAAAAAACAAAACAACTATCATGAATATATATCTTTGGATGAATGGTTTATTGAATAGAACAGCAGAACAATTAAAGCAAAACTTTATTATGTCTTTATTGAAAGGAAATCAAAAAACAAGCAACAAATATGTATTTATCATTCCCAATGCGAAAGAAGTTTAGTTTCTGCCACACATTTTTGCTAGACTGAATTGAATTAAAATTTATTTTGTGAAATTAAAAAAACTTTCGTTGCTTTTAAGTTTCTGAAGATTTCTTGCGTATGAAAACGAATAAAATTTACATAGAGTTTGGGGTTTTTAAGATTAAAATTACGTTCTTTTTTTATGTTCGAAGTAGGAAATTTTGTACTTTTTAACAGCATAAAAGAGATGTTCCACGAAAATTCCTTACAAGAAAATATAACACGAAGGACTCTAATCAGTCCATGAAGAAATATTTAAATTACTTTGTCAAATCAATTAAGTTGCATTAAATACAAGTGTCTGCCGAGACGCATACGTAATCTAATTTAGATAAAAATAAAAAAACACTCATACGTCTGCAAAAATAAAAATGTGTAAAAAACGGTCTAAATGTGATTTCAAAACACATTTATTGCCGTTTTTTGAACAGAAGTTTGAAAAGAGAAAAATTTATTTGATTTTAGCAACGATAAAAACCATTCTAAAGTCATTTGCTCAAATAAAATAAAAATTAAAGCATTTAAGCGATAATTTACACTTTCAATAAAAAAACACATACGCGTTCATACATGACTAATACACTTCTATGCATATATTTTTATTCATAAAGACTAGAGATGAAATCATGAGGAGCTCGTGTAATTTGAAAAATAAAAGTGCAAACTTACAAAATTACTTCAAACTCACGCTTATAAAATATACGAGAAAGATTTCTTCTTGTTCAGACTTGCTACCAATAATGCGCCAATTCGGTATTTCGATTTCAGGAAATTCCATTTGTTTTCTGGAAGTTGCCAAAAACTTTTGGAACTTTCGAACTGATCATACAGAAATTCTACTGAAACAAACTCACTCACGTTACACTTTTTTATACTCACTGCTGTGGAAACCTCACACTTGCTTTACTGCAATCCCTTGAGCAGTAAGTGTGATTCTCTAATAAAGACACAAGGCTACTGCAGAATATATAAAAACTCTATATTTATTGATATTTAGTACAAAATTTATGACAATTGAAAAGCCATATAATGCTGAAGGTTAAATGTTTATTACTGCCAACACATTTTATACAAATTTTGTTTTTTACATAAAAACTTAAGAGTTTTATACCGACTGCATGATTGCAAACATTAGAATTGTATTTAAATTGTAGTATGTTTTTGCTTAATATCCTTTATTTTTTTTTTTTTTTTTGTTTTAAATGACATCTTTATATATTGCTGAAATTTGTATGTTTATCAAAACGGATTTTCCTGTCATTAATGTCTACGCATACATACAAATGTGAATGTGTGTACGTACGCAGATATTGTTTTCATTTTTTATCAGCAACGACAACAAATAAATATTTATTTAGCTAAACGTAAAGTAGAAGAGATTTTCTGACATTTTACATTGCAAAAAAAAAATTAAAAATAAACAAGATTTTTATTTGCGTTGGAGCAGCTTTAAATGTTATGTAAGAATGAGAAATCAACACATACTTAAATATGCATTCATATATGTATATATTCGTATTGATATTTACATGCGAAGTAATGAACTGATTTATGTCAGGGTTGAATACTTTGATTTTTTTTTTTTGGAAGCCAAAAGATATTTAAATGAAACTTTTAGGACCATTTGCGTAACAAAACCTTGGCATAAAGTTAGCAGAAATAATGAAGTTCGACTACAACGATGTTTTATATTGATGCGTCATTAAAGGTCTGGCCCAACACGATGAAAAATATCGCATACAGACGCAAAAAAACTAACCGACGATTCTTAATAACAGGGTTTATTTAACTTATTATTTTTTAACTGGAAAAAAAATTAAACAAACAAATAAATAATATGGATGGTTAGAATGTCGTAAATCAGTTATTTTTAGTTTAAAATTTCAGCACTATTGATCGGTTGACATCGTGGGGCAGGTCGTAAAAGTCACCGTTAAAACGCGTCATGAGTCCCGACTATAGTCTTCAGTTATGATAACTTTATTCCAAATTTGTTACGTCCCTCACTTATACGTTTTCAGAAACCGCTTTTTAAATTTAAAAACGCCTCTTTATATAAAACTAAATTTAAAAGAAAGCTGTAAGCTAAAGATTTCTTAAATTTAAAATATTTCGCCAGCTCACTCTACAAGAGTTAATAATGGTAAACAATAATGAAATAAGACATCAATAATCTGTCGTTTGAAAATGTAATTTCTTTAGAAGATGTGTACATTTTAACAGTGATTTTGTACATACACGCGTCGACTCATTTGTATAAATCGAAATACCCAAACTGACATGCAAACAAACTCGCACAAGATGACAAGTACTCGTATGTAATTGTGTGCGTGTTAATGTGAAAAATATTTTCTTTGTTTTTATCTTCAACATAAAAATCATTGTAACTTTCATGCTTTGCCCCTTGTGAGATTATTACCAAATATAAGACACACTACATACATACGTACATACTCATTTCACACTACATCACTCGTCATTGTATACATACATACATACATTCATACATGGTAAATAATTGTGATTGCTTTTCTCTAAAAGGATGATGATTACCTTTACCATTTTACATATTATGATTTACTTTTAGTTATTATTTATATCATTATTATTATTATTATTATTATTATTATTATTATTATTATTATTATTATTATTATTATTATTATTATTATTATTATTATTATTATTATTATTATTATTATTATTATTATTATTATTATTATTATTATTATTGTTGTTGTTATTGGTGTTCTAATAATGCAATCTTATCTTATAAGTATTATCATTGTTTCACTAGCTGACTAAAATAGTTGTAAATTTAAATTTACATGTAAATGTGTGCTTGTTTGTATGTGCTCATAAATACATACATTCTGAACAAAATTTTATTACCTTTTATTTCTATACTAGACTAAATGAGAATTAATTTTGTAATTTTGATGCGTAATTGGATAAATCAGTGGTGGCCAGAATCGTAAATATCGATCCAGTGGTTAAACAGAGTATTAAAAAGTAGTAATCAGTCCATTCATACTAGAATCTAATGATTTTTGGATTGGCAGCGATTTCTAAAAATAAATTGATTAATTATGTTTCTTAGATCTGTTGCCATTGAAGAGAAAATATATTTTAATATTTCCGTACGAAAACGGATTTAAATATTCTTAGTCAGATGAAGTTGGAGAGGAGATAATGCCGCAAGGTACCATGGTTGAAGTTAAATTTGATCAAGAGAAGAGTGAGAGAGATTAAGAGAAGGTTGAAGTTAAACTTAATTAATTTTAACATATGTACGAGTATATGGCAGAAGAGAACTAGTTCTTACTTTAATCTTTCATTTGAGTTAAATATTTTTTTTTTTTAAATATTTTCGTAAAACATTTTAAAACTTTAAATCTTTATCATCATAGAATGCTGCTATGTGTTAGTTTAGTCAAATTAAAACTAAAGGAGTTAATTTGGAAGAAGAGAATATGTATGGAAAATTTCGAGATAAAAATTACAATTTAGTTGAAGTCTTCAGGAACATTTTTTTGTTTGTTTTGTTGTTTGGTTAACATTAATATGGGCGTTGTTGTAGCATGCATTAGCGAAGATAGAAAGAATAAATTTTAAAGTGGGCAAAGTGGTTTCCGACCCGGAATGACATTTGTCAGTCAAAGTTTATGCTAGTATGCAAATTAATTTAATATATATTTTCGCAAAATCTTCTAACATTTACAATATTTTGTAGATTCCTTAGTTAGTTTGAACATTTATTGATAATATACATACATTATATATTACATAAACATATACATATGTGTATGCACATATAAATATGTTTTGTACATGCTGAAACATTTCACATGTAGTAAATTTATTAACTTTTTACTATAAAAGTTTCAATTTCCTGTCTATAGATTTTAATACCCGTAATTTTGAAAAACACACATCATCTCCTGTAAATTTGGGTCAAACTTCATAACATTACATTTTGTATTAATAAATTTATATTGAACCATTGAACATATAGATGCTTGTATGTATGTGCGTACATATTTAAGTGGTATTAAGTTCAGTGATGGATAGCTCAGTACTATTGTAGTGTTTGAAGTACAAAAGAACGTCGTACAAAAATAAAAAGTACTATTTTAAGTCTGAAACATTAATTAAGTAACATAAAATACTTATCCAAAAGCTGATTGAGTTCAAGTTAAAATTAAGTACAAATTTATGTGCGGTTTCCACATAAGGGACGAATGGTTTAAGTGAAAAGTTTGTATGGGAATCAATCATAAAACGTTCGTTCGTTATGTGTAAATAACACTTTGAGATCTTCAGATTTCATCACTGGCTCCGATTCCAAACAGAACAAGTGATGTTTTTGTAAATGTTAATGTTGGTATTAACATGCAATATTGTTGTTTTCATCTCTAAGTTGTTCTTGTAGATGCATGAATTTCAAATATGTGTGTAAAATGTATTGTACGGCATTTCAAATTGTCAGCTACTTGCAGCAGCAGCAGCAGCAGCAGCAGCAGCATGTGCACCTTAATTTTCAAATCTTGTTACTTAAATATGGGTCGTTGTTTGCATATATTATCTACATAATAAACATTGTAAAGCCATAATATTATTGTTTGCTTCAATATAATTTTGATCACTTATTTAACATTGTTAATGTGCTTAAAAGATGCTTTTAATGTCAGTAGGAAATCCCAAGGGGATATTGCAAATTTCCATGGTAAAATTGATCTGTATGTTTGCATGTACAAATATTTTTATTTGTTAATTAATGATAAATAAGTATTTTCATATTGATACAAAAGCTCAAACCAAATATAATATAAGTCTGGTATTTCATATTTAGCAAGTTGTTAGCTAGTAGTCGACGAGTTATCTCGCAGTAGTGTTTATCAAAATTTTTAGAGATAAAATTACACATTTTGGCCACAATATCCTGCTGCCTTGTTTCGCTTGCTCAACTTTCTCCAGAGAGTTTCATAAACTACTATTTGCGTAAGCAATCTCTAAATATTATTAAACTGATTACTTTTAAAGTCAGCTTCAGATTATATTGGTAGCCCCAACATTATACCTTCCAAACATAAAGTAGGCGCAAAGCAAGGTTGGAGGCCGGCTGAATTAACAGTAAAATCTTATATGAAAAGTAAAATTTTTACGACTACGACTCAATAAAAATGGTGGATATTTTATTAGTTTCGAGAGAGAAAATTTCGTTTATTCTTCTTCGCAGTAACCGTGCCAGGCGGCAGGAGTATAAATTTAAGCTCAAGAAAAAATATATATATATAATATTTTGCTCATTTAATGCTTAAAAATATGTTTCCGGCATGTAAAACAAAATTTAATTTGCATAAAAGTTTAATTTTTTCTAGGGCAACATTTATGATTTTTCATGAAATTATTTTTTTCTATTTCTTTTTTCTTGTAAAGGAAAACTTGTATAAAAAATATATTAGCTGAACATTTTATATTGGCCATCATCCTCTTCTTTTGTTTCTTTCTGTTTTTCTATCGTTGGCTTTTTTTTTTGTTGTATTGTATTGTTGCAACATGTGTTTCGGATTTATTATTTAAAAAGTTGACACGTTTTTCTTGTTTTATTTTTTCGACTCATTTCCCTCACCAATCATGGTGATGTTTTGTACACATCGACACATAAAGAAAGTGAGAAATAGTGCGGAAGCAAAAAAAAAAAAAAAATCATAGGCATGGTTCAAATTTGTCTCATCGTATGAACAAAATAATACGGTTGTCAACATGTGTTGTTTATTTACACTTCCTTGTCATATTTCCCCCCCCTTTATATTTATTATATTTTTATTATTTAATTTAAAGCCAAAGAGGAGAAACAATATTCCTACATGAGTAATCATGTGCTTAAGCAGCGAAGCATGAGTGCTCAACTGCGAATTTTTACATAAATTCTGTGTAAATGACCGCTGCCATCATAAATATTTACAGTATGTCAATGATGTGTGAGCTTTTGTGCAAATGTGTGTGTAAGAAATAAAACTACCCAGCAAACTCACAGCTTCACATAAATTCTCTCTGAATAGTTTAAACGTTTGAAAATCATTTGAGTGTAATTTGAGAAGCAGAACAATTTTAAGAAGAAAAAAAGGTAAATTAAACAATCGTGGGTACTTATGAAATGGTTTTTCCAAATTTGGATTTCCTATAAATATGGAATTTTTCTATTCTTTTTTATTCTGCAAATAAAAAAAGTCTTTCGGGAAACTATTTTCAATTTTTCATTTTACTTGAACGGTTGTTTTACACAATCTGAGGAGCGATCTTACGGTAGGATCTGTATAATCAACTAAAAAATGAGAGAGCTTTCAATTATGCCACTTTTGTATTGTATTTATACACAATGTCTATGTGTGAGTGTGTGTGTTTATAATTTTGTATTTTTATTTATTTTTTCTAATTCCAAGAGCAAAAATTGCTAAGATTTTACTAAAATATTTTATAAAATTTAATATTTCTTTAAATATTTATGGCTCGATTATGGATAGCAACCGAACTTCAGTTGCGGCAACTGAAAACTTGTGGTTGCCAGAAAAGCACTAAATAGCAACTGAAACTGGCAGCTCTCAGTTGCCAGTTGCCATCCGTAATACAATTCTCAGCAACTGGCAACGCAACTTTGGTTCGGTTGCCATCCATAATCGACCCATTATTTTATATATTTCAAAGATTTTTTTTGAATCTTTAATTACTTAAATTGAATTATCAATAAGTTTTTCAAATCTTAAATCTAAAAAATATTAAATATAAGTTTAGCCAATGCTAAACAAAATTTTTAATTTCAAAGATAATGTGTATGAGTTGTTAGAATAAAAAAAAACGTATACTCCTATATGTCATTTATCTTTGTATCTGACAGATGTGTATGTGGGATAACAAGATTGTTCATGTTAATATTGATAATGAGAAGAAGTAAAAGTAAAATTTTAAACGTTGAGTTTGATGACGCGTATTTGCAATATTCGGTTATTATTTTTGTACTCAATTTGAAATTTTATTTAGATACAAAGTGTTCTTAAGAACAATCAGCAAAATGTGCTGTAAGTATGAATTTTGGATTTTATCGAAAGTTTTAAGAGTATCACTGCGTGTTAAATTTGATTCTAAACTGACTCTACTTGCTAACAATATACATTTTATCTCATTGATAATTTATATTTTTCAAGGTGTTGTAGAACTTACAAGTATTCAGAGAAAAAAGGGTTACACAAAAGCAATCAATAAAATCCCGAATTTAACGTTGTAAATGGTAAAAATTTAATTTCTATTTTAAATAATTCAAAGCTTTGAGCAATAGTGTTGTACCAAAAACTACTTCATATATTGCACAGTGGGCTATTTCGAAAAAAACTAAAACTAATCTGCAGTAGGTTTCGAATAAAATTGTGTACGGTATTTGAAGAGGTGCTTTTGACTTCAAATTTAAAATTTTGATTTTATGAATTTATCAGGAGCGGGTCCACTAAGTGGGTCAAATCGATTTTTCTTAATTTTAAATTAAACTGCAGATAACTTCTTAATGAGTCGTCTTTTTACACAATTTTTTTTATTGCAAGACTTTAAAAACTTTCTTTTTTAAGTTCGGAAAAAAGTATTTGCAAGCGGAACAATATTTTCCTGTAGTAAAACGGTTAACAAAATTAGACAAAGGTATAAAATTTGAAAGTGTAAGAGGAAACTCATAAATGTTGCAACTTCTTTATAGCTTTTAGATAGAAAATCTACTTGCAAAATGGTTTAACACATAGAAAAGATCATAGCATATGTTTGAGTTATTTACAAAGCCGAGGTGTCCCAATGGCAAATGTTAAAGCTTCTTTAGAATCGGACTGCCCGTTTAGAATTTGCAAACTAATTTCCATGGTTTTTTTGAAGATCAATTTATGTAAAGTATGTACCAGTTTTAAGCTGATTTGAGATCTAGGAACAATTTCGAATATCTCTTAATAGGAACTAGTTTTTTGTGAATAATTTTTGGTTTTTTATTTTTGTAAATATTTGTATTGCTAATTTTTCGACCTTTTCTTGAAGTTATTTTTATTTTATTTATCAATCATCAATCAAATAAAAAAAATCAAATAATAAAAATCAAATAAAAATAACTTCAAGAAAAGGTCGAAAAATTAGCAATACAAATCAAAACAAGAAGAACACGTCTATTTATCAAGAATTGAGTGAAAGGTTTTGGCTGAAATAGAAGAAAACAGAACTTACAATTTAAGAATTATGAATTACAATTACTTGAAGAGAAACCAAGAGATTAGAAGGGTAATTAACCGTTTCAAAACAGTGAGGGATAAGATAATTAGATTTAAAGCGAATATAACGTTCCTTATTCGCTGCAGAAATTCAGGTATTATTCCTAAGTTTGTCAAAAATTCAACTAAAAACATTTCCAATCTTTTTCATATATGTACATGTTCAAAAAACTTTTACGAGATATTTGGAAAACATCCACAACAAAATTCTGAATTTGGCAATTAAAGATAGACACCAATTACTAAATGAGGCAAAAAGGGAGATACATTTTATTACAATTAGATTAAGAAGATGTTTGAGTGATGCGGAAATGAAAAGGTTTTTTGAATTTGAAAACATAATGGCAGATTCATTAACAAATAGATTAAAACAGGTACATATAAAGAAATTTGAAAATTTGCAAAATTTACAAAGAAGGGAATTAGGAATAAAATTTAATCAGGGGTGGTTTGTAAATAAGACAGGTGTAGACATTCCCACAGACATTCAATGGACTCTTTCATTAGGACAAAAATATTCATTACCAGTTAGAAAAGAACATTTTCCGGTATTAAAAATGATATCGGACGGAGAAGACCTTGTTCAGACTATAGAAGGAAAAGAAAATCAGGAAATAGCTAGAACAAAATTAACAACCATAATAGATGACCATATGAACAAAATGAAACTGACTGGTAGAGAT
Organism: Lypha dubia; assembly: GCA_947311025.1. Taxonomy (NCBI): domain Eukaryota; kingdom Metazoa; phylum Arthropoda; class Insecta; order Diptera; family Tachinidae; genus Lypha; species Lypha dubia. The sequence goes on along the minus strand of OX371262.1, from coordinate 779,841 downwards.
AAGTTTGTATTAAATAAGGTACATGATACTGAACAGTTTTTGAAGAATAACAGGGAAGTACTTATTTTAAATGCAGATAAGGGAAACACAACAGTAGCCATGAATAGACTTGATTATGTTTCGAGGATGGAAAATATTGTTAATGACATCTCAACATATAAGATTTTAGAAAAAGATCCAACAAGCAAATTACAGAAGGTAAATAATGAAATTGTAGGAAAACTTTTCAGATTAGAATTAATTACACCTTTAGAGAAAAATAAATTAGTAACGAATATAGCTACAGCACCCAAATTATATGGAGTTCCGAAAATCCATAAGGAAGGTTTCCCATTGAGACCGATTTGTTCATTTATAAATTCACCTTCTTATGGACTTAGTAAATACATTACAGGAATTTTAGAAAATTTAACTAAAGACTCAAGATATAACGTGAGGGATTCTTTTCAATTTAAGGAAAAGATAAAAAATGTAGGAATGGAAAATGATGAAATATTGGTCTCATTTGATGTTATTTCATTATTTCCAAGTATACCTGTAGAATTAGCGATTAATGTTATAGAAGCGAATTGGAATAAGATTGCAGAACATACTAATATAGAAAAGGACTTATTTTTAAGGATTTTAAGATTTTGCATTGTTGATAACAGATTTTTTCAATATGATAAAAAATCATATATGCAACAGAAGGGACTTCCTATGGGATCTCCAGTATCTCCAATAATAGCTGATATTGTTATGGAAGAATTATTAGATTGTTGCTTAGGTAGTTTGTCGGTGAAACCAAAAATTATAACAAAATATGTTGATGATATTTTTTGTATAATTCCAAATTCTGAGATAGAGAATGTTTTAACATCATTTAATTTATTTCATAATGATATACAATTTACATTTGAGAAAGAAAAAGATAACAGGATTCCTTATTTAGACACATTGGTTATTAGAAATGGCAATAATTTGTTAGTGGATTGGTATAGGAAACCAACAGCTTCAGGTAGAATTATTAATTATTATTCAAAGCACCCAAAGAGAATAATTATTAATACAGCGAAAAATCTTATAGATAAAGTTTTGACTATTAGTGACGTACAATTCCACAGGAAGAATAAGGATATTATTAAGGAATTATTGGTTAGAAATGATTTTCCAATCGGTTTAACATGCAATTTAATACGACAGTATAGAAGACGTGGAAATACTCAAACGGATGTAGTAACTCAACCGACAATATACAAATCTCTAACATACCTTCCTATAATTTCAGAACGGTTAGAAAAGTCAGATGTTTTCGATACTAACATATATAAAATAGCACATAAATCATGTAACACGTTAGGTAAATTGTTTAGCAAAACAAAAGATGGATTACATAAATTAGAAAAGTCTAATGTAGTTTATAAAATACCTTGTAAAGGAAATGATAGTGAAATTTGTAATAAGGTCTATGTAGGTACTACAAAAAACAAACTTAAAACTAGATTAGCTGGACACAAAACAAATTTAAAATATAGAAACTATACATCATCACAAAAGACTGCATTATCTTTACACTGTCGTGATTCAGATCACTATCCAGATTTTGAAAAAATATCCATTTTAAATACAGAATATATATATAAACGCAGATATATGTTAGAAATGCTGCAGATAATTAATATACCACCAGAAAAAAGAATTAACTTCAAAGCAGATACTGATAGTGTAGCTCAGAGTTATAGGCATTTAGTATATAAAGCTAAAGGGCAAAATAAATTATAAAGATTAATATTTAAATAGCATTATGTTTTCAAAATTTATAAACCCTTCTAATTTATTTAAAGTTTTTTCGAAAACTTTTTCATTTCCTCATGTTTCAAACTAAAATATTTTTTTCAATTGACAACTTGGAAAAAATTATTTAATTCAAAAACCATTTGAAATATAAAAAACAATTTTTAATTTATTTCAAAAACCGGAAAAAATTCAATTTCAAGCGAATATTGTTTTGTTTAAAATATTGTTGTTATTTTTTTGTTACTTAAAAATCTAATCCTGAAGAAGCTACACAAAGGAGTAGCGAAATATCGATAAATAAAATTTTATAACGTTTTTTATAAAAAAATTGACCTCAAGCTCATCAATCAAATAAAAATAATTTTTGTAAATATTTCATTTAAATGAAAAAATTTTTTCAGAGTTGAAAGGATGGTGGTAAAAATCTACTGATGATTTAAATTTGTAGTATTTTGCAAGTTCTAAAGATCAATTTGATCGATTTTATAACATCTTTGCAGAATTTTCAAGATGTTTATTTTCGAAAATTTTCGAAACGGTACAAATAATCAAAAGATGTCTTAGTTAACTTAAAATTCTCAAGACATCATGGCATCCATATCAGACTAAAACACGATTCTTAAAAACCCCTATTTAAAATCAATAACTTTCTTTTTTCATAATTAAGCCATTTAAAATGAAATTTATAAAATTATTTCAATATCCATCATCGAACATACAGACATACATATCATTGGACTCATTTAGAAGGGCCCTAACTTACATAATTGCTACTTTATAGGTATTGAAAAGAAAATCTACTTCCAAAAAAAAAAAAATTTTATATCCTTTCCACATTAGCCCTACGATATACTCATAATATTAACACTTTTTATCATATTTTACATTTGGCTTTGCTTTTATTGAATGGTGAGAGTGTACCAAGGTTCAGATGAAATATTTGTATGGCGTTTTTATAAATTGATGCGAGTCTGTTTGCAGGATAATTGAAATACGAGTATGACTGCATGAGTTCATGTTCATAAAGAGTGACATTTTTTTATCTTTTATAACACAAAGAAAATCAATTTTTAATAATGTCATAAAAACTATATTGATTGTTGATTTTTTTTATTTTTGATATTTCTATTAAATAAAATACAGCCAACCAGCAGTAAATTGCGTCTTTTATTTTATTACTCTTGCAAATCTACTGCCATTGATTGACATTTTTTGTTCATATTAATATTTTTTTGTGGACTAAAATTCGTTTTGTAACCATTTTTATTTTTTGTTAATAAAAATGTCCTTTTTAATTGCAATTGCTGCCTTTTATTTTATTTGGTTGATCTTTTATTTGAATTAAACACTTAATTTCTCCACTTAATATTCATAGTTTTTTTTTTTTTGTTCGCATATACTTAATTATATGTTTTTGTTTGTTGTTAATTTAATTTTTGTTGTTGCTGTAGCAAATGTTTGTTGCATAACTCATTATACAAGTAAATACGCATGTTGAAAAAACCAATTATATTTTTTTATCTTTAATTCTTTTCAATGGGTGTGTGTATGTGTATTGGTTTTTATTTAAACGGGCAAAAATATGTTGAAATTTATTTTGTCTTTTAATCATTTATTTTAATAATACATGTAACATAATAAAAACAATTTTATTTTTATTGCCCAATAACACTGTTTTTAATGGTGATAATTGTGCTTTAATTTAGATTTATTTTGTAATACTAAAATTTGTTATTTTTAATGGGGCCATTCAAATAAATTTCTTTAACGGACATTAATTTCAAAATCAAACGATTTAATTAAATTTGCAATGCGCAAAAGAAGAAAATTGAAAAAATATTTTACAGACGCGTTTACAAAAAAAAAATTTTGTAAATTAAATGTTTTCTTAAAACTTAATTCAACTAGATAAATTAATTTTGATACATAAACGCCGTTTATGGTGAAAGTTTTAAAATGTTAAAAAATTGATGTTTTAATGGATTTAGTTCCATTCTTGTTGAGTGATGAACATTTATATTCTCCTTAAGGAAAGTTAACTGTTAAAAATATGTAAGAAATTAAAAATAATTGTTAAATGTTAATTTTCTTTATATAGAATCAATCTAAAAGCTGCGATTAAATTCGTATTATCTACTTGAGATTTTTTTGTTACAAAGATATAATGAATACAATTTAATAATCAAAAAACAAAACTTCTCATTTAAGACTCACGTCATTTCTATTAACTTCAGTTCCGTAGCAAAATAGTATTATCCAATTTAAGTTTTTATAATTAAATATGCTAAAATCCTGCCACCCCCAACCCCAAGAACACTGAGCAAATACTCGCATGTGGCATGACTAAGAATATTTAAATTAATGTTCGTACGTTTTTTCGTTCCGAAGTATCAACTCAATATTTAATACCTTGAGGATGTTAGTTTTTGACCTTTGCACCTTTATATTGTGAAAGTATCCGTGTATATGTATGTACATATTTGTATGTGTCTGTCTATTCCCATCCTGTATTTTATATAAATTAACATGTTGTAAATTAAATGTAATATAACACTTTGTTAAATTCTTTCATGACAGCAAGAAAAACAAAATAAAAAAACAAGAATATTGTTATTTATATGCTGTATTAAGAATGCACATACTCGTATATATGTAAGTACGTGTGTCCTCGCACTAAGTACCAAACAAAAGGTCAATTTGATTCAGTTCACAATGAGCCAACACGGATTGTTTAATTTGCATTTTGTAGAACAAGTAAAAAAATTGCACCAGTAAAAATAGAAACAAAATGATGTTTATTGAAAAATATATAAAAAGAAATCAATACTTTCTACACAGCTTGAATTGTGAATGTTTCACATTTTATTTTTGTCACAAACCATCCGAAATTATTATTACAATTCAAATGAAAGCTGTTTGAGTTTGATGTCGTATTAGCGCATTTATTTTAATTTGAAAATATGTATTTTTAATTGAAAATATTTCCACTAATCTAAAACTCTTCAGTTACTAGGGTGACAAAATTCGTGATTAGTTGAAAAGCAATTAATTTGTTGAATTGAAACGATGGCTTTTTTTATTATATTTTGTTTTAGTTTACTTTTTAGAAAATTATTAAATTGCAATCAAAATTAACTGTTGAAACACTTTGCCAACTTTAAATAGCATCGCATTTTCAATTTTTTTGAGTTTTACTCAATTTATAATTGAGTTTCAATATTAAAAGTTAAAAAAATTGGACCACAAAAATGTCACAACTTTCTTTGTGGTTTGTTAGAAAAAAAAAATGCTGAGAACTCAACCATTTAAAGTCTGAAAATCGTCAGTGTTGAACTTCAATAAATATTTATATTTTTGCAAGAGTATGTATGCATGTGTAATACACATATTGCCACTAAACATGAGTGTATGTTACTCTAGAGTCTAGACTGCCTGTAGCGGAATATTTCTTCCTTTGCTCACCCCTTTTTTGTCTGCTGACACATCATGTCATAATTTAATTGATATTGTGTTTTATTTAAGTTTACATGTGTATGTAAAAGTGTACGAATGTGTGCGCACTGTATTCTGAAATATTTTTATATATTTTTTTTCAATTGCATTAAATACTATTAGACTGTAAATGCCTCAAGCATAAAACTTTTAATTTTTACAATACTTTACTCATGCTTAATTCTTTAGAAACATTTTTCCAAGTGTAGAAATTTAAGCGCAGACTTACAGATACATACGAGTACATACATAAATATTTCCAAATTTTTACTTATTTAATGTTCAAAACTATTTTAAAGTAAAAACATCTACCAGAGCTACAATAAAAAAAAAATACTCATTTCTATGAAATAAATTTTTATTTAGGGGAAAAAAAATAAAAAATATTTAAATATAAAATAAATGCTTGGTCATAATAGTAAAACTACAGTTTAAATCATAAAGAGTTAAAGATGAAACAGTGTGGTTTTCTGCTGACGTATATTTTGCAAAATGTGTCTCGTGACACAACACTCGTCGTGAATTAAGCTTAAAGTGACCGCAGGCTTAAAACAAATTAGCCAGTCAACCACTAACAAACAAAACAAAAACGATTTCGATTCACTCTACCGTACACAAAGTAGAACACCTACACATTTACAAGTCCCTCTAAGCATATACAAGTAATGGGAAATGTAAAATAATATTGGTTTTGCGAGTAAAGGAAATTAAATGAGCAAATGTGCCAGTGTCTGCGTGTGTGTGTGTGCTTGATGGCGCTAGACATTAAGAAAAGACTGACTGTAACCACAAATTACAAGACTAACATTTAAGCCATTGTTGTGGTTTGAGTAATTTGCGTATAAAAGTGTGGCAAGAATGAAATTTACAAAAGACCGATGTACGGCGCACACTTTCATGACATTGATTTCAAGGCTCAAGTTTGAGTAACCACCGAAAACTAACAACGACATTGTACAAGTAACCAGCAACGTTATAATGAAAGATTATAAAGGAAATTACAAGCAGCACAGGGAAGCACACACACACACACACACAGTCATACACACATTTAAGTGATTTTTAGAGGTCTATGCAATCAATATTAGTTAATCTTTGATGAAGCGTTAATTTAAAGCTTTTTGATTCTAAATATTTCTTTTGGCTTTCTTTATAGGTTACGGTGGCATTTCACCCAGAACACAGTGGGGTCGTATAGCAGCTTTGATTTATGCCCTCTTTGGCATACCCATCGTCCTGTTGTATTTATCGGCCATGGGAGAAGGTTTATCGGCCGGAATGCGCTGTTTATTTCGCAAAGCACGCTCAAAAAGTACTATTTCAACTGGCAGTAATGTTGGAGGTGTGAACAGTGTAGGCAATCCCAATATTTCAAATTCATCTGGGGGAGGCGGTTCCAGTAAGAAACATACAAATGATATTAAGAGTCATAGCAACGCCAGTAATAAACATTATTCGAGTGGTAAAACGTTAAATAGTCATCAGTATGGTGCAATAAGCAAACATCAATATCAATCATCTGGTTCACCCAGTGTGCCCATTTCCATATGTGTCATGGTTTTAATATGTTATATAACATCAGGAGCTTTACTTTTTCACAAAATGCAAAATTGGAGTGTTTTGGAAGCCTTGTACTTTTGCTTCACTTCGCTGGGTACAATTGGATTTGGAGAACTGACACCGTCAGGAAATTTAACACTCTATTTGGCTTCGGCCTATATACTGCTCGGCATGGCTGTGGTTGCCATGTGTTTTAGTTTAATACAAACTGAATTGGTAATGTGGCTGCGACGTTTTAGTGTTCAAGATCATGTCATGCCCCAAACAGACGACGTTTCGCTAGTTTCTGTAGCTGTTACGCCTAAATCATCCTGACAACGACCAACAGCTGACCTATTAGCAGCCAGTTTTGGTGGCAACAATACCATGGGCCAGCACCAGACCATGTTTTTTGGACCAGCGCACAGCTTTTCTCAGTACAACTCTTTGCCTCGAAGAGGCATGAATTCGAATTTTCAACGCAACACCCCCATAAGAAGATCGACGGGCATACCAGAGCATCATATTGAATATTTTGTACCGCGAAGCATAAGTGAGTTTAATTTATCGGGTGTAGGAGATTTGGCACTTCCTCCACCCCGAAGATGTTCACCATCGACACAGAATACAGGCATGCAATTGTCACATGGCCTACAATTAGGGCCACCCCAGACATTATTATGCGGTCCACCACCACCACAACAAGTTCAGATAATATTGAAACCTAGAGAGAAAATGGTGACATTTGAGGATGAATCGAAAGGCATGATACCACCACCACCACCCTCTTCAAGCAGTGGACCAACAACAGTGGGAGTGACGTGTCCCCATGGTGTTCCGACAACGCCACGCAAATCATCCACGGGCATTGGTGTCGGTGGTGGTGGTGAAGTTTTCATGTGACGAGAATCCTTGAGATGACCAACACTTAGTGGTTTGCTTGGTGAAACAACTGGCGACGAAGTTTTTGCTCTAACCAGTTCCTCTCAAAATAACGGTGATCACGATTTGATCGGTTCAAATAGTGAACGCAATTCCCTAGACGGCAGTCTAAGTGATCTTAAGTCAAAATCAACACCGGGTGATGTGATACGAGTGTAAATTATACAAAATATATAAAACGAATTATATGCTTGATATTACCAAACAAACAACAACAACAAACAAATAATTCATGAAACTAAATTTAAGTCATAAAAATAACTCTAAAAAAAGTGTATTTGTATGTAAATGTAAAAAGATAAAGAAAAACTAGTTCTGTAACTAATTCCAATTTAAGATTTTGGTTAAAACAGTCATTGTTAATATTGAACAACACTTCCATTTTCAAAAAAGCTGATCTAATATCAGTCATTTCCAAAGAAAACTTTAGCTTGAGCTAAATTGCTGTTGACGATTTTATTTATAATCGAATGTCAAAGGATCATTTCAAAAGACTCATCAGTTCGTATGTATCTATTTATTTAGGTTAGAATAATCTGTAAATATTTAATTAATATAAATTTACTTCAAATTTAATTGTAGTCAATTTTAAAAAGAATTTTTGTATTTTATGTTTCTCATGAGATTTTCTTTTAGTTTAATTGCTTATTTCGCACTGGTCAATTGCTAAAGAATAAAAACTTAATATGAAATCTTAGAGAAGAAAATAACTTGTTTGCAACAAAACGATGCATTTGAGTGCAATTTTCAGATAAACTAAAGTTTGTAACAAAAATAGAAACAAACACATACAGAAGTGTAAAGCCACAACAATGGCTCTGATAATGACAACCAACAGTTTAGTTTATTATCTTCGTGACCTTAATTGCTGCAACAGGAAAAAAGAAAAACAAAAGATTGGTAAGAAAACAAACTTGTTATGATAAAAATCATTTTACTAATTGCCAACATTTTATTGTCACAATTTCTAAACAACGTATGACAGTTCAAATAGACATTGTCTCAACTGTTTTCAACACTTGTTACCCAGCGAAAGATCGAAATAAATTTTGGAACAGCGATTCCCACACATACATATTGAAAATCTTTGTTATTCGCGTGTCATTTTCAAAAATTTTTAAAAACTTACAAATTTAATAAAATATCAAGAGAAAAAAGAAGATTTTTTTAAATACGCAGTTGAATTACGATGCTGTTCGTACTGTTTTCCAAAAAAAATTTCGGGACAGTCATCAGCATCACAAAAGAAGGCAGATGGAAGCACGAGTACAAATTTTTCGCCGCAGAATCTCTGAATCCATTCTTTCTTTTAGATTACTTTCAACAAACAAACATATGTTTTGCTGGGAAAGCTGCTAGAAGCTTGAAAATTCGTTCTAATTTCAACACTCCAAAAAAATATTAAAGAAAACTGTAGTTCAAAAAAATACAATCTTGTGGCAGTAAAAATGTGCATGAGCAGTTATGCTCAACAAAAAAAAAAATGATGTTACCGCAAGTGAATTGTGGTCTGAAGTGTTCCAATTTCATTTTGTTTATTTGTATGCGACAGCAGAAGAATCATTGAATGCGAGAAAAACAAAAAAGTTTAAATATTACAAAATAAAAGTGACATGTTTTATGCAATAACAACAACCGATGACTCGGCGAAAAAATATACTGAAGTTAAATAGGTTTAAATGACTAAAATCAGGACAATTTTGATTTCATTTCTTTTTCAAACTGCATTATGTGCCAAAAGCAATTAAGTCCAATCAATCTATTGAGTTTGAAAAATAATTTTTCAAAGAAGATTTATCTGATTTGAAATTTCTCCTCGCAAAAACTTGTACTGGATCCTGAAACTTTTCCATATAAACATCTATTTTTAATTTTTCAAACTTTTTTAGCAATTGTAATATCAAAAGAAAATAAAACAACATAGCAACAACACAATTCGCCGCTAAGACTAACTCCATCTGTCAGATTAACAATGTTCTTATAGAAATAAGTAAATAAAGCTAACATAACTTCTCAGCATAACCAATTTTAGACAGTTCAAGTATGCACAGCTGATGATGGCGTAGGCTACTAACACCACCTAGTAATGAATTCGCCTTGAGCAACGGAATTTATTTCATATATTTTGTGAAATTTTCATTAGAGTGGTTTTAATGGAACGCGTTTCATTTAGTGAGATAAACTTCACTTGGCTGAGTTTTATAGATTTATTTTATTGGATTAATAAAGAAATTCACAGAATTTATGAAGAAAATTCTTTCAGTGTATTTGAAATCTAACGATGATGTTGACCAAATTCTAAAACAAAAATAATTATTTTGTGAAAATTTAATTGCAATAAAATTTCAAATGAATTTAATTAATTTTATAATATAACGATTAAAATATGGAAAACTCACTTTTTAAAATATCGAAATCTAGACGAAGCTAAATTTATTAGAAAATTTTACTATAAAGTGGTTTAATATTTTTTTGTTGATAATCCTCTTATGTCCAACATAATCTGATTGCACTGTATCCAATAGTATTTAATATCTGATGCAAGTTATTTTTTTCTTCTTCGGCACTTTGTAGACCATAAAATTTCCAAACCTCGTATGTTTTCGCATGTTCGCTACTTGGGTGGCTGCTGACTTATAGTGCATACGAATTAGGAATTACGTATGATTGAAACTCAAAAGAATCCAAATGAAAAAGGAGTACAGAGAACAGTAGTGGAAATAAAAACTAATCTTTAACAAAAACTAAAACAGAAATGAAAAACAAGAGACAGGAGTGGGATGTGTATAAATGTTTTCTAAGTGACAAGTGAGCCCTAACAGATTTTCTCTTAGGAATTAATATTTCTTTTTTTTACGAAAAATAAAAATTTGAAATAAACTTTAACATGTGAAGCGCGCAATGATTTCTCAATACATATGTATAAGCAATAAATGTACACACAAGCTCACGGTTGACATGCATGTGATAAACAGCCATACACACGTTAAATTGTTTGCTTGAAAAATTATATTATGAACTCTGGCTATAAACTTTATTTATGCTTCAAATTAAAAATCAAATTAACTTAAATTTCATGTATTTAAAATTATTTTTCTGTCAATTTATTGTGAAATTTATTTATGATGGACGTCAATATGAAAAGCCATTTAAAAAGAGAATTTTTTTTACTAATTTATTATTTCCCACAAATAATTTGGACAATTTTCTTTCAAGTCCGAACACATATTTTTCCATACATAAATGTACATATTAAACAAAACCAAATGCAAACACACATACATACACAAAAAGTATAAAATTTATACATAAATTTTATAAAATTAGTCAAGCGAATAAATGAATTCCTTAAAAAATAAGAAAACATTTTGTCACAATATAAAAACCAAAAAAAAACAAAAAAAAAATACATTAAATTAAAAAATAAATTTAAGAGAAAAAAATTTTTGAATAAAACTAAAATATGATAAATAAAAAACAAACTCGTCATAATAATAATGAAATATGTATGTAATTAAAATACTTAAGAAAACCAAACTTTTTAGCCAAAATCTCCTTAAGGATAACTAAACAAAAACGTGCTTAGACATGCATTAATAATTAGAATTGTATAAACGAAAATAAAAAAATCAACCAACAAAATATCACGTAAAAGCAAAAGCATCAACTTTTTATCCAAAGATATTATTGTATATCTTTACTAAACACAAAAAACAAGAAAAAGATCATAAATTACAAAAAATTAAATTATAGTTATAATTGTAATTTTTAATTACTTCAATAAATCTTTAATCATAAGTAGGTATGTTGCCATTAAAAGAATAATAATGAAAAAAAAAATCATGCAATAAGAAATTATCTTGTAAACGATACCGATGAAAGAAACACAAATGAAATTAAGAAAAAAAAAACGAATGACCAACATTGTTAATTTAACTAAACCGAGAGCAAAACACTGGCATGGCAGGCAAAAAGAAAACAAACAAATTTGTTGGTCCTTAAATCATAAATACAAGAAATAAATTGGCAACTGGATAAAAATTAAAAATAAAAACATGGATTTACTTAATAAGAGAAATGAAGGAAAGAAGAAGAGGAGGAAAATTAAATAAAAACTAAATTTTAAATTAAAAAATAAAACATGAAATGTTTCATTAAAAATTGATAACAGAATTTCAATTGATATTAATTTGATTTTTTTTTTCAAATAAACAATGGCGGTATTCAGTATGTGGTGCAAGTGGTCTTAAGAAAGAGAAATCCAGCAACAAAACATACAGAGTTGCCGTTACATTTAATAAAAAAAAAGCTGCAATATTTTGTATATACAATTTTGTAAAATCAGTTGGACCAAACACTGAATACGCGATTTCTTAAGACTTCAATCTACCGATTGAATGCCTTATTAGTGACTACTAATCTGCAGCTAAGATTGAGATATAATTTTGGAATTTTTTCTTCTTCTAACAACGGAATATATTTTCTTAAGCGATATTATATTTAATTGGAACCTAAGTCTTATATAATTTTAGGTGGATAATTCCACGAAAAGAAGAAAAATTTGTAAAATTTTACTGACATTAACATCTGTTGTCCGCCAATCACTCAAGTACTTTGCAGATTTTTCCTACACAATTACTTTCAAAAGTTCGTGCGATTAAGTTTGTATTATCATTAAAACCCAGTGGTGTTTATCTTTATGGAAGGCCCTGTATTATTGCTTTTTCATAACATTGCAATTTCTGACGTTAATACCTTTATTGTATTTTCTTGAAAAGAAATGGCGCACACAGGAAAAACAAAATAGTGGCTGCATTGCTAAAACTGAATTAAAAAGGAAATCGGTTTCGATTTTGTTGAAATTAACAAAAACCACTTTAGACCTTGCAAATAATGATGACGAATTCTCCTACAAAGAGTACAACAACAACAAGCAGTAATATGATTTCAAACCAACGATAATAATGCTAATAGTGAGTGGCAATAAATGATGGAAACGGAAATTAAACATATACAAGCACAACTATGTAGTGACAATTACAAATAGCAATACATAAATCTGAAAGAAAATTCGTCAATATAAAATATCCTTTTAAGCAGCGGCATAAAAAAATAACAGACGCACACACACTCAAGTATGTGTCAGTGTTTGAAATGTGAAATTTCTTTGTGAAAGCACAAACCATAATATGTAACTTGAGTTAAAAGTGTTAAATTCAGATGTAATTTTTTGTTGATATTATTTTAGCTTCCTTTTGATTTTTTTTTTCTTTTTGAAAAAAAGAAGAAAAACTTTTTGTCTACTCTTTAAAACGGCTGAAACTCAAGTTTAGAAAAAGACACAAATTATTTATTGGTTTGATTCTTTTCCCCATTTTTTTGCTCTTTGGTTGTTTGTTCTTTCACTTGTCGCATGGTTTTGTGGCTATTAGTCGATATAAATTACAATAAATCTATATGAGGTTGCAAAACAGTAAAAGCAAATGTCGCATAAACAATTTCTTGTGCCGAATTTCAAATTATTTTAATGTTATACGAAATATGAAATGAAAAAAGAATAGAAAAGAGAGGCAAAACCAAAACTGAAAATAAATATACAAAAAATGTCATAATATAAATTTTTATATCTGGTACATGTTTGCTAAAATGTAAATATAAATAAACACGCGCAGGGTTTACCACACAAGTACAAGTAGATTGTAAGGTTTATGGTATAATTCGATGAAGCTTTCTTTAGGGTGACTCTTAAGAATATTTTTTCTTGCATCACGATTTTTCTGACAAAATTTACAGCCTGTAATAATTACAAATATTTGATTGTTTGAAGCATTGTCTTTTGTTAAAATCCATTAAATTAAGTTGAAAGTAGGAAGGAACTTGTTATAACAAAGTGCGATTGAACAGGCTATGCCTAGAACGGCAATACTCGAAAGACTTCTTCTGAGTATATGTTTTGGAATACTATCAATACCAATTGTACTAAAATTATTTTTTGCTGTCTATAATATGAGTAATTAACGGAAAATGATTATTCCAAAGCAGAAGGAATAAAAATAAATTTTGTTTAACGTGCAAAGTAGAACGGAAAATCCGAGTTTCCTGAAATCAATAAACCCTGCTCACAATTGTTATTAATACAATATTACACATGATGTTTTTCAGATAATTAAAATAGGATGAAGGACAGTGCTGCTATCGTTGGTCTATCGTTTTACACATGTCCTTTTTTTCTAATTTTTTTTTATGTATAATTTTTTTTAATTCAAATTTCACATTAAAATGCACTGCGAAAGATGTTACTTTACAAATTTAAAAGCTTCTAATGTTTAAGATTTCTTTCATTTAAGGGACATCCATAAAAGTGTATGAGTTTGGTTTTAACTGATTATTAAAAGCAATAGCAGACAAATGTAACGACAGGCTATAAATCTTCAGCAGTTCTACACGCCTCTGGTAAATACAAGCACATCAAACATCTGTATATACATAAATAAGCGACATGGAAATATCGCTATTTGTTTTGAAACCAATGCACCAACACAAGCAACACCGTATAAAAGATAGAAAATGAAATACAGCTACAGCATGGCGACAGTTTTACTACTGAGGCAACACAATACCAACTTTACTACTTCTACAACAAGTGCGAGTAATATAACGTACAATGTCACTGTTTAAAAGAATACTACATACTCTAGGTATGTGTACGAACTATTACTAACTATGACAATTTCTTAGACTGTAGACTGGTAGAACTTAAACGAAAATATATTTTTTTATTTCTTTATTATATTTTTGCTCTGCAAGGACACTTAGCGTAAAACAGAACATACAAACTATAGCAGATAGTTTTGTGATATTATTCTTATAACACATCTAAATACAAAATATGTATGACACACACACACACATTCATTTTTCTATATGTATTTGTGTAAACATATCAAATTCAGTATGAAAACTATAAAGAAAAATTGTATACATTAAAAGCAGCCAAGTAAATCTAAGTGTTTGTCTTTCAAAAAATATGTTTTAACCAAATAACTTTTCATAAATATAAACAAATATTGTATCTTTGATACGCAAGTATGTACGTAATAAATTCATACATACATGCACATAAAAATGTAGAATATATGTTTCGTACATCTTAAAAATATTTGAAATTGTATGAACTCTTTAGTTGTTGTGAAATATAATTTAAAAGAACTGCTACTTCTACCAGCAGTACTTGTATTAAAAATTCTTGTTTGCTACCTACAATTCTTAAGTGTTGCTATATAAATTCTAAAGCACTCTTCTTTCTTCTTTCTTTTTTATTTGCTTTTCTTTTTTTTCGCCTTTTTTTAATATTGATATTAATATTCGTGTTATGTTTCACATGTTTTTTTTAGAACAACGAGGTCACTACTTTATATTTTAGCTAATAATTGCAACAAGCCCCTTTGCTATGCATTATGTATGATTACACTCGCCCACCTTAAAATATTGTTTTCTATACGAGTATATCAGCCATGCTGGACCGAAAGTGGTTACGGTTCGCTTAGTTTCTTCTTCAGAAAAATAAAAACGAATAATTTACATTTTTAATTAAGAAATAAAATTGATAGAGGTACTTTCAACTACCTTTAGTTGCAGGCAAAAAAATAATAAAACTTGCCTATTTATAGGATTGGCGAATTACAAAACTTCCAGTGAAAAGGAACTGCCGAGGAATATACGAGATCAACCTGAAATGGTGCCAATATAAATAATCTCTAACGATTTTTCATGTTTAAAATACTGAAAATATTGCGAATTTTGAAGGCTTATTTCCATCTTACAACTAAGAACTTCTAGAGACGATGTATGTATGTAAGTAATTACTTCTTAATATTATGAAAGCAAATAAAAAATAAGTACTTGTTTTGAAAGTTAAACATCTGCAAACTCTCATCTGGGTAATAAAATAAAATTTCTTTTACGAAATTTTTTATTTAATGTTTTGACGAGGACAATCATTATCGTACCCGAAATAAGAAAAACCTTAATGTCAATCTGGACGCTAAATGCAAAAAAAAAATTATCTGTCTAAAACAAAAATAAAAAATAAACACAGCAATATAAACATGAAAAAAATTAATGAAAAAAACTCACTATTTGTATTGAAGCCTGAGCCGACAATTTATCATTTCCTAACAGTGCATCAAACAGGAAAAACAAATTATTTATTTATTCACTTGTAACTAATTGTATAATTGCGTATCTCAGAATACATGTTGTTGTTATTATTACAAAGATTTTGCTGGAGACACATAAAGACATTATTTAGTTTTTTATTTTATCGAAAACACTCATGCATTAAACAAATCGTATTAAGGGCATACGCATGTTTGCGTGAACATGTGTATATATTCAATTGGCCAGTTTCTCTAAAACAACATTATCAGCGACAATTCATGCTTGAGTAGCGCTCTTTTGATTGGGCTTTCTAGCCGGCACTGAAATTAAATAATATGGACCAGAAACCAGACCCTTTAAGCTCATGTATTAGTCGACGATAAAAGCTTCTATTGTTCCGTGAACAATTACCGTGACATTTGACGAGATTTTTGCGGCTGTTACTCACGTGTCGTAGAGGAGTTAACACAGTCATATATATATATATATCAATCATTGAGAAGGGGCTGTGCACATATTACGTAGCGCTGTTTTCAGAGATTTTATACCCCCCCCCCCCCCCTCCCCATCCGTAACGCTTTTGAATAATTTTTTAGTGCAAAATTTCCAATCCGTAACAAATCTTTAACCCCCCCCCCCCCTTTGGAGCGTTTTTTAATATGTGCACAGCCCCTAATGCCTTAAAGCCGCGGTGCCCACAAGTTCCTTATGGAAGAGCAACCACCAATGCATTTAAAGAAAAACTAATTTTTATTCAAAATTTTTTGTTGTAAAAACAAAAACATGCAAAGAAAATACAAAAAATATATTTCATATATTTATTTCATATCATACGTTAAACAAAAACAAAATGTACATTGATGATGGCTGTCGTCAATGTTTACCAGCAAAGCATACGAAAGTGTTGTTGCTTTGCTCTTGCGTGTATACAGTGACAACTAATAAGACAAAGTTGTTTGTGTATTTCGCATTGAGGTTGCTGAGTGCTGTATGAGTATATTAAAACACACAGCCTATAGCTAAGAGTATTACAAAAACAAATGAGCATGAAGAGCATAGGGCCTGGGCACCAATGCCTTAAAGGCATGGCTATCCAGGAGCTAACTAAATTTAAATATTCGCATTTTGCATATAAGAAAATATCATCATAAATGGATGTTTGTGTGACAACTTCCTACAATCCTTAGATATCACACAACTGTCACACCAATTTTTTCTTAGGGCTCTAGAATTGTGAAATCAATTATGTATGTACCCAGTGGCGAACTTTTGGAGGCCGTAAGGCCTTCCTAGAGCTTCTTTTAGATCCAATACTCTACCTCGGTTACCTTCTCAGGAAGGCCTTCTAAAGGTGTGGTTTTTATTACGGGCATATACACATCAATAATTAAATAAATAGTTAACAACCACATGTCATCAAATGTAAAGAAAACCCTAAAATTGACAATAATACAATAATCAGTATTTTGTAGATTTGGTATTTTAGGTCTTTCATGGGTTTTTACTACGTTTTTGCATTTTTAAGGTAATTTAAAAATAAATTTTGTTACAGGTCTAGAGTCAATTTAATAAAGAAGTAAGTAAGGCCTCTTAGGCAGGCCTCTAATCAGGCCTGCTGAATAAGGTCTTCTACCAGGCCTGTGTAAGAAGGGGCAAGAAGGATTTGTGTCTGCCAAATAAGGTCTTCCAGAAGGCCTGTTTACTACTTCTTGCCGCCGCTGGGCATGTATGAGTGGGAAATGCGAACATATTAGTATCTACAAACAAATATTACGCATCAAAAATTTCAGCATCTTCAATGAATATATTCATTCATTCATCATTAGCATCAATATGAATTTTGAAACGGTTATTAATATTGACAGAGTTACAGCTGCTGTTCTAGCAATGACTTTGAGAAGTCAACTGTAAGTATGTGATTGAACAACTTAAATAGAAAATTGTAATAAAATATCATAACATTATAATGTCGATTATGCTGGAGCTGTATCCACACTGTGTCTCCGTTATCTATTTTCATATGTATGTATGTACATACATGGATACCTTAATACATACATATATTTATACATTTAAATTTCGTAGATGTATATGTTTGTATGTTTGTAAGTTCGTACACCTAATAAACCAAAATTACGACCAGCCAGTCACCCCACTAAGCCATATACAAAAAACAACCATATTTTATAGACATAAAACGAGCCAAGCTAACAAACAATAACAGTTACATACTAATGTCATGACACTTGACATAATTTCATTATCTCTCTTCTAAAACACATATGGAAATTTGAGTGGATGTTTCTAAATTCGTTTGCATGAGTGTATGTATGTACATATGTACGTTTGTGTAAGTATGTATGTTCAGACACAGCCCTGTCGGGCTTTGAGTTAACTTAAAGCATACTTATAGTCAATCAGATTTGAGTCACAGGTGACTAAAAAACTAGTTCATTTGCTTTGTTAAACGCTATTCAGGTTTTACATTTGATGTCATCAGAGCGAGTCAGTACTCACTTACTCTGCATAAGTTTCAGCTAACCATATGTTAGCTTATTATTAGTTAGTTTGTGGCGCATAAAGTAAGTGGTCACTATGAGTTAGCTATGAACTAACTAGCTAATGATTGGGGTTTATAAGTTAGTTTGTGGCGCATAAATCAGGAGGGCGCTATGAGTTAGCTATGAACTAACTAACTAATGATTGGGTTTTATAAGTTAGCTTTGAGTAAAATTGCTAAAATTTAAAAACAGAATTTTTTTTCTCATATTTTATGATTTTATATATATTTATTTATTAATTAATTAATTAACAATATAATACTAAGATTATTTAATTAATTTTACAGTAAAAATGATTTTTATTATAAAAAAATTAATGATATTCCAACAGTCATAGGCATAAAATAGGAACATAAAATAAAAGGAACTTCAGTTTTTTACATATTTTATATGTATGTATATCTTTTTATAAATTTATATATTATATTTATTTTAAAATTAAATTTTTCATTCATGATGGTCATTATTTCCTTTGGATTCTTTCTTTTTGGTATTGCAAATTGCTTGGAAATGTCGCTTCTTTATCAACTTAAGTGCATTTCTTATAGCTTTTTCTGGATTATCTTCTTGATTAGCATGAATAGCATCTATTAATGATACGAAAACTAATTTGTGATTACACGTTCGAAAGAAAAATAAATGTATGTTACTTTACCCATTAAAGCATCAAAAAATCTTTTAAAATTTTTCAGCGATAGTTTTCCGTGGATTCCATCCACGTTACAGGCGACAATTAGGTCCACGGAGAAAATCTCTGTCAGAGATTTATGAAGTTGTCCTCTTAGCAAAGATTACATACAACGAGTCTGAAAAGATTTATTTCAATTAATTGAATTTGTTTTTAATCGATGTTAACCCAATCAAAACAGAGTAACAAAATACTTACATAACCAGCACGATTTGATTCTTTTATTTTGCTATTAATTTCTTCCAAACCGTCAATGGTCTGAATTTTTAAATAATTAATTTTTCTGAAAATTAATTGTGAAACCACAAATCAAACTGAAAACAAAATCACAGTCGTATTGATAGTTATTTATTTTTTTTTTTTTTCTTTTTCTTCTTTTATTTTTTAGTTGTTCAATGTTTGCTTATATGTGCATCAGTTTCGAGTGAGCAAAAAGTTAGTTTAGTACTTATCAGGAAGAAGTCAGATGTATTAAAAACCAAATGACTACCCATCTCTGCATCAGTTCTGAGTTAATTTGAAGTCAGTAGAAAATAGTTAGCAAAAAGTCAACTTAACTCAGAACTAGTTCATAGAAGCCCGACAGGGAGCGTGCTCACATATAATCGTGTATGTACACAGTATCCATACAAGTGTATGTTTTTAATATTTGTATAGATGAAGGTGCTTACCCGGTTGCGTTTTTTGAGCGACTTTGTCATATTGATATTTTCATCTATGATTCCTCCTTACAAACTAGGTCTCAAGGCGAAATTTGTATGAAAATATCGAAATGTCGATGAATGTACGTGACAACGACACAGCTACAGACAGTTTTGTAGACATTTTTATATTAGATTCACCTTATAAAAGAAAGTTAAAAGTAATCAACATTGTCGATACTAAGCTGAAATCTGCTGGAATTTGTCTGCTACAAGTATTCGTTAATGGTTGAAGAAAAAAAACAATAACGGATTGATGGTGACGAATTACATAAAAATTCATATATGAATAACGTTGATATTGTCTGTTAGGACTCACTAATACGCGGACGCCTACTAAACAAAATCAATTTGGATCATCTATGATATTTTGGACAATTGCTTAAAAAATTCATGTATGACGCCAAAGAAAATTCAGCGTCTGTCATTGATGATTTAACATTGTCAGTACTTTTCACGATGAATCATCATGACATTCGCCACCGGGTAGGGTTTATGCACACACACACACACACACACTCAAACACACACAAACACACATGCTTAAATATTATTATTAACTCATTTAAATACTTCTGTATAACTGCGAATTTAAGCATATTTTAATTTTTCCCAATTTTTGTAACACATCATTTTCAACTACGTTTATTATAAAAACATTAGATTTCTTAGATTGTTTCTAGTGTTTTTGAATATCAGACGGTTTTTATATTCCCTTGTTTTAGTTAAGTAACAAACTCTTGATTTTTTATGAATTCTTGTGAATCCTTCTAGAAATATGAAGATGTTAAAATGATTGCTAAGCCCTTTAAGCACTTGATTGGAGCACTACTATGAGCAAACGACCCAAAAATCCCGTTATGAAATTATTATTGATATATTTTTTTTTGTTTTTAATTTTGCAATTCTTCATTTGTTTGTTTATCATCGAAAAGTCGTTAGTCAACAGTTTACTTTGTGTCACCATGTTAATTTTATTCAAAGCGTACAGTTACTTAGTTTACAAAGGGTACACAGGATATATACGCATTGGTGTATGTACATGCATATGTATTTACATATTTACTTGTATGCAAGTTGCAAACAATATTTTTTTTTTAATTTTGGCTTATCTTGGTAAAATGTGCAAAAAGGACTTACTTGCCTACTTTGAGCGCCTATATTTTTGTTACAATGATGTAGAGAAACTTATTAGCATATTGTGTTTAATGTGGTATGAATGCATGTGTTGGTATGCTTGCATTTGCAAATAGCCATTATTTTTAGTAAAATGTAGAGAGGTTTTACTCAATTTCTATTATAAATTTTTTTTTTTTGGCAATCAATCAAAAATCTATGTTTGTAGACCAAAATGTAGAAATAAATTTTGATGTAAATATGAATAAATTAATGTGTGTTTGTCAATATATTGATATTCCAATCGTTTTTTTTTATATATATAAAAATACACACCTACAAATTATACGTACATTCATATTGGATACATATTGTTAGCTTAATATAGGAAGGGTTCTAAAAGATATTTTTTAAATATATGTTATGTTTTTCTTATTTTGATAGATTTATTCTGAATTTAAAAAAAATGCAAAAAATTCGATGTAAAAATAGCAAAATCGCCCCTTTTTATATTATGATAGCGATATTCATACAGGGTATGTACAATGCACATATCTAAAAATCTCTATGTTTTTACAGCTAACTATTAATGAAAACTTTTGTATTCTATCATAAATAATTACATACCTGCTGCATATAGTGCTTTTTCACAATTGTGTATTAACTAGAAATTTAAACATTTTTATTTGATTCAATATTTTACGTTTATTATTTTTTAAGAAGGGTGTCGGTAA
Organism: Lypha dubia; assembly: GCA_947311025.1. Classification (NCBI taxonomy): domain Eukaryota; kingdom Metazoa; phylum Arthropoda; class Insecta; order Diptera; family Tachinidae; genus Lypha; species Lypha dubia. The sequence continues at coordinate 758,132 of OX371262.1, read as the reverse complement.
TTTTAAAGAAAAAAAATTCTTACTTGCAAACCAGTTAAATAGACAAAAAGCAACTTTGAAAGAAGAACAAGTTTGCAACTTAAAATTATTTTGTCGTAATATTTTAACAGAAATCAATCAACTCTAAATGCCTCGGCTATAAATTAATTTACATTAGCAAGTTCTCGAAAATCTTATTTCGCGAATAATTTACCAAATTGTTTAATATGTGGAAAAAAAAACTGGGTAGACACTAGTCATGTTACAAATACTCGTATTCGTATTCGATTATTCAACTATTCGCCTGTTTTAAGATATTCGCATTCGCCAAATTCAAGCGAATACTTCTCGAATAATTTTCATACATTTTCCCAAAGAAAAACAAACACCATACAGTTTAAACACCGTACAGTTTAAAAAAGTACATAAAATGTACAAAAATATATTAATTTATAATATTTTTTTTTTTAAAGAAAGAAAGCCCTTTATCTTTGAAGCAAGATAATAATCCACTTAAAAAACAAACGAAAATTATATTTCGGTACTATCATTTAAAAGTTAAAGTCTTATATGTAAATTCATTTCACGTTAACTTAGAAATCAATTCTCAGTAGAGGAATGTTGGACTTGGTATGGTAGAAAATGGTAGAACTAAAATTTAATATGTGAAATTCCACCGTCACAGGTGGCTGTGCCATCTGCGAAAATATGTTCTCCCAAACAGCACTGAATTATTTAATTAAAAGCGCAAGCAGAGTAAGAAAAACGAAATTAAGTGGTGGTAGTAGTGGTCTTCAAATTCGGCATCTTAATGTCATAATAATGTTAAATACCTAAAGTAGTGTGACAGTTTTTTTAAATTTATTCTTACTGACGCAAAGGGAGGAATTTTTTCTAATTAAATTTGAAATATTAAGTTGATCTAAACCTTAAAAGTAATATTCGTATTCGTATTTGGCGAATACTGTTTCAAATATTCGTATTCGTATTAGCGAATACTAAAAATTTATATTCGTAACATCACTAGTAGACACGAACGTAGAATGTCGGTATTCCGCAGGAATTGAAAAAAAATTAATATATTAACTTATTACATTATTGTAGAAAATGTGCGATATTTAAGTTTCTGTGCTACAACATGCCTTTCATAAATTTCACCAAAGCCAGATAAGTGTACACATACAGGCGTACGTATTTACATACATATAGAATTGTTGTTGTGTTGAATTTTCTACATCATTCATTTATTTATGAATTACGGCAACACAGACATGTTAATCGGATTTTTTTATATATTTGTTCAAATCATAATTAATAGAACTTACAAGCTTTTGCATTTGAATTATAAATAAAATAAAAATTGTATTTATTTCTAAGAAAAAAAAAAATAAAATAAAGTAATACCAATTTTTTAACATGTCTTGTGGGTTAAGCTCATTTATATGGTATTCATATCGTTCGATGTTTGAAATGTTTTCAACAAATTTATAAATTGTGATTTGAAGCATTAAATGATAGAAAAATATCAAACATTCCATAGTTATTTTTAGAAACTGAACTTATTAATGCTACTCGATACTTTTAAAAGTTTTAAAGTTAGTTTGGTAAAGTTGTAGATAAGTTATCACGGAGTTCCAACTCTGAAAGTAAGGACTTTTGAATGTTTAATACTTGAAGCCATAGCAAATGCCCGATACTTAGTAACCACTACTCAATACTTTGCCAGCTCTACACAACAGTTTTATATAAATATTTAGATATTAAGAAAATCTGTAATGCTATTTTTAATATACCAACCACTAGAATAACTTCTACAGCTAGAGGCAATAAGACTTGGTACCAAGCGTACGATGTCCTCTCCTGCAAATTAGCCAAAAGGGCGGTCATCTTGTATTTGCTTTTATAAAAAAAAATAAAGTTAATTAATAATTCACGGGTTTTCAAAGAAGCTTCAAAATTATAGTAGATACAGAGTGATCCTTATTTAACTGAAAATTAATGAAATTGGGTTAATGGTGGTTTTTCTTCATTACAAAAAACACGTAACCTGACCAAAACACTGTTACGAAATATATAAACTTTTAGGAGAATTATCTTATTTATTTTTATTGGCGCTTATATTTAATATTTTTAATTTTATTACAAAATCTTCTTAAATCAAAATATGATGACGTATATTTTTTTGCACTTTCTCATTACGATAAAATTAATTTAAAAGATATTTCCATTTTCACTGCTTTTATTTTTACGTTGGTCAATTATAGAAAAAAATTGAATTTAAGGTTTTTCATCTTTTTATCTTGAGAATGAAAACGTCAAGTCGTATGCACAAACAGCAAACTCATCATTCATTAAAACGATAAAAAATTGTTTTATATTTCATATGAACGCTACAAAGAGAATATCAAATGTACTCCATCAGCGCTTCATTAAGAAGGTGATTTTTTTTTTGTTTTCTTGCTCTTACTTAAGTTTATCTATAACGAGTGGAAAATAGTGTTTTTTTCGTATGTAATTGAAGTTTATATTAGAAATACAAAAATTTAGAGAAAAATTATTACATTGTTAATTTTCTTTGAAACGTTACTTTTTTATTTAAGTAATAAAAAGTATTAAAAATATCTATACAGAAAAACACGTTGCACATCTCTCATAGTGCGCACAATATTAAATGAGCATTTTTTGGAATAATTGAATATAAGAATCATAATAAAAAGTAATAATGAATTTTTAAAATGAATCCGCTTAAAATACACAAACGCATACCAATATGGCTACAAAAATGTGGTAACTATATAAAACATACACACACATACTTACATATTTATATTTTTCGTAAAAAAAACACAGAGAGAATCTGTTGCTGACACAGCGAAAGATGGACAATTTTCAATTATAAAAAACCATAATAAAATCACTATCTTCTTCTTAAATATATTAAATATATAAGTTAAGTGTAAAAAGTTTGATATTAATTTGAGTCAATTGATAAAAAATCGGCGCCTTAAATGTTTTGCAGACGATCAAGCAAATTTCAACATTTTGCAAAAGAATAAAAAAAAATGCAGAAACAGGAATTTGTTTCAAAATGCATTAATGCCTTTAATTGTAATTTAGTATATTGCCCTTTTTTATATATTAAGTAACTACACACACGTTTTTCAGTATTGTGCAGCACGGGAATGATTTGAAAATTATATTATCTATACATATAAAAATGAATGTGTATATGTATGTATGTAACGTAAGGATTCCAAAACGGCATGGCCGATTTTGATGAAATTTTCAGGGAATCTTCAGAATATTCAGGCGAGTGACACTGTGAAGTCTGATTTTTGATTTTCGGTCTGCGGGCTGAGGGGCGTGGCAAAATTAAATTTTCATATTGCACCACCAATGACATATATGTACATATATTTATTTTTCTTCCTGAAACTTGTACAGCATGTTACTGTGACTCTAGAAGGAATAATAGGCTATATGAAGTTTCGATTGGACAAAGGGGCGTAGCACCGCCCATATAACCCAAAAATTTAAATCGCCATAATTTGGTCATTTTTGGACCTACGTATATGATATTTGGTACATATGGTATTGGCATAATTTCGAATACGTACCAGGAGAAAAGTGGATGGAACCACGCCCCTTTTTAAGAAAATTAAAAATCGTAATATATGTAGTCTTAACTACTGGACCGATCGTCATTAAATTTTCACAATAGCATATTCTTACGAAATAATAAATTCTTGACTATATAAAGTAGGGGGGGTAGTGAAGCACACCGGGTTCATCTAGTTTTATATAAAATTTATACTTAAAGGCAGACACATTTTTGAAGTTTTAGCTTTTGAATAGTTATGCGTTCGTTTCTTTCTTTCATTCTGTTTTTTGTTTGTGTTGCCAGAATTATTATTACCACCTGAGCGCACATAATCATTTTTAGATAACTACAACAAATTTCCTTTCTTTTCCTGCATAAATGTAAAGGCATTTAAAACCCAAAGGGAACTTCGCGAGCAATTCCTAGATTTGTATATATTTGCTCGTGCAAACACAGACAATATAGTTCAACGGAAGTAATACGTAAATCTCTCTTTATACATCCATACACATCATGTACATGTATATTTCTGTCGGAATATGCCAAAGGAGCAAAAAGAATATATTAAATAAAATTGCATGCACGTACATGTGTATGTAAAAAACGAAAATAAATAATTTAGACCAAAAAAAAAACATACACGGAATCTTTGGAAATTCCTTTAATTCACAGACAGGAAGTGTGCAGAAAAATGAGAATTAAATTTGCACATTTGTATTGTTTTGAGTAGAAAAACAAAACGCAATTAAAAGAAGAAAAAGGAAAATGTTAAGAATGTAGGCAACAGATGCATAGAAAAGCTATGTATTCTTCAAACTACATTTTAAATTTTGCATAAAATCATAAAGCAAAATAATTCAAACAAGAAATTCAAGATATTAAAATTGAATCAAGGTAATCCAGAGAAAAACATTTTAACAGATGATGATAATTTATGCAGCTGGTTTATAAAATCGGTTTTCTCCTTATTTGTTAAAAAAAAGTTTTCTGTTCTGTTGATAGTAAGGCATTTGTTAATTTTTATTGCCTGCCTTGTATTTAGCCTTGAATTGTTGGTTCATGTTGTAGATTTTCTCATGATTAAATTTAAGAAAAGCGTGATAACAAGTACTGATAAGATTTTAATTTTGGTTTACACCACATTAATCAGAAATTGCTTGAGAACGCTTCATTTACATGCAAATCATAATTTCTGAATACATTATGGATCCAACTCACTTGAATGCAAAAAGTAAGAACCCCTTTTTAAATTGTAAATTTTACTTTATAACTTTTAAGTTACGTTAAAAAAGTTTTTTTTTTATTTTAATTATACGAAAGAACTTTCGAACTGCTCTTATAAAAAAATAAACACAGTTGCGTATGAGTTATATTTAATAAAATACGTATTACACGCATCAATCATACGTAGTCGTGTGCATATTTAAGAAGTAAAACCCAATAAGGTAATTTTACAAGCACAGCTGACAATTGTTGTAAACCACTTGATTTTAATTTCAGGTGTCAAATTTTGATTTGTATTTATTTGTTTTATTTAAATTAAAAAAAATTTCGTAAATTTTTTAAAATGAATACGAAATAAATATGAATTTTCATATGTGCAAAATGCGTGTGATATGTAAAAAATATTAGAGCTATTGGAAAGGAAACTTTTTCGTAGTTCCCAAAGATGAAACCAAGCAGCTAAAATCGTGGAAAAAAGTCTCCAGAATATATTTCATAGACAAAATTACTTTTTTTCCGTTTTTTTTTTCATATTTGAATAAATAATTTTTTTTATGGACGTTTTTGATAGTTTGAAACATACACGCATACATAATAAATTAAATTTTCTACCAACAAAATACATAGAGTTGGTATTAGTGCATATATAACCTTTGTATCATGGTAAAACCGTTTATAATTATAAAACTAATTGTGTAAAAGCCTAGTAGGACTGGTTATTATAATTATATATTTCTATAGCGCCAATTACCCCAAAATATTTTTACTAAAATACATGTTATTTTCTCATTTCAATTCGATTTTTGGAAAAAATGTTTGTTTATGTTTGTTTTTCTTTAAATAAGATGAAAGTGAAAAATTATTTTATAAAATTTTTATAGGGTTTTTAATTTACAGTATATTTTTGCACTTCGCAAAAAGGATTTTTCAAATATATATTTTTGATTCGATTCTTCAAAAGACACGAAATAGGGAAAAATTGTATTTAAATCCATAGATATGCTGTGTCTTCAATAAAACATAAACATACATTTTCTTTGGTATATGTGTATATAACTTGAGTACTACAACATACTTTCGCAACAATTAAATATGTATATAAAGATAGAGGAGAAACAAAATTTAGACAAAAAAATTGAAACAAAATTGATTCATAAGAAGTTTTAATTTGTTTCAATGTGCGATTTTTGCAAATGCTTAAACAAACTGCGAAGAAAGCAAGAAAAATAATTATAAAAAAATGGAAACAAATTTAAAGTGACTTAGATTAAAGCAGTAATCATCCGTTTAGATAAAAAAGCATGAGCCTGTTAAGACAAGCATGCGTTTAAAAAAGGCTTTTAAGCACTGAATAAATTTTGTATTCTTTTTTAAAGGCATACAATCTTTTCTGACTTACTCTCTTTCATCTTGCACAGATTGCTGCTAATTTATCTTAAGAATATCAAAAGAGTTTTATATCTTAATACCGTTCACTACACTGGGAAATGATTTATATAATTTTGTCTTTCCGTAAGTGATTTCTACAATATTTATTAAATATTTACGCTGGAAAGTTAGTTTCAATAAGCGATTTTATGAAGAACCTAAGAAGAGTTGTCTGCAATTAATTACAATATCTAATTTAAAACATGGCCGAATATGTTGAACTTATGTTTTTTAAGATTTTTTTATTTTGAATATGGATCAATGAATAAATATTACCAATCAATTAAATATAGTTTTGAGAGGCTGACTATTGAAGAGCAGAAAAATCCTTTCCGAAAAGAAAAACTTATTTCCTTAATCGACTTTGATTTTGTCTTATAAGTTAATTTAAAAAATCTTTTTTCAACTTAATTTTATTTTTGTAACATATTAAGATTTTCTTCTTAGGATGAAAGAAGTAAAAGATTCGTCTAAGCTCTGCCAGTTTTTCTTGCCGTTGTCATTTGACCATCTATCATCCATAATCATTAATGTCTGCCTTTTTGATCATTTGGTTTCTTATTGCACTTCGTCGTTGCTGTCTTCAATGTGTTCGCAAACTCATTCAATTTTCTTCTTTTCTTACTGCCATTTTTCTAATTTTCTTTTAGTATTTTTTCTGCTATCTTTTTAAATTTATTTGCCATGATTTTGTTTCGTCATCGATTGAGTTCTTTTTGTATATACTTTTTGTTCTTTAATACTCATGTTGTACAAGCAATTGAATTTAAGATGTGTTTTTATTTTCTTCTTTTTTTTTGCGTTGAAATTCTGAAAGTAAATTCGTCCTGACACTTTCCTCATTTATTGGTTTGCATTTTTGTAAAATATTTTATAAATTAATTTTCTTTCCCATTTCCTTTTATACAAAATTGTCAATAATTTGCTGTTGCAGTGAAACCATAAATGTTACATAAAACTAAAACTATTTCTCACTTGCACATTTTTACTTGTGAGTTACATATTTAATTTAAGAAAAAAATGAGTGGCTGGTAATTTTATTCGTTTTTGTTTTTAATTTTTTTTTGAAAGTATTCAATCGTATTAAACTTTCTTAGAAAATATTTACACAACTGATTTATCTGTTTGAAAATTGTTTGACTTCGATTTACAAGTTAATGAATGTGTGTACTTTTACTTAAATTAATTACAAAAAAAAAAAAAAATCATGTGTTTACAAATATTATTTACAGACTCATTAAAACATTTGACATGTTTTGCCAACAACTACAAAAAGTAACATAAAAATATAAATTTTGTTTTAAATATGGTGTTTTTAGCTTGTTCTTGTTTAAAATCTTTTACACAATTTGTAAAAGTCTACCTACTGCAACTTAAATCCAACTAAAAGTTTGAGGTGGATGTCAAGTGCAGACAAGATTTTTCAAGATTTTAAAATTTTAAGGCATTTTCTATAATTTCAATAAAGATCTACAGCATTAGTGCTGAGGATGAACAAATTCAGTAGTTGATAGTTCAAGTTAGTTGTTAGTACAAGTTCTCTTTAAATTTAAAATGTGTCCTTAAATATTAAAAATAGAATGAAATGTCATTATTAAACATAAATTTTCCGCTTGATTTCATATGTATTTCTTTGTTTTTAATCGCATATCGTTGCTTGATTGAGTGTTTGCTAGCAATTTCATTTCCACGTGCCAATTTTCCCAATTTGAAGTGTTTCGTTTTTCGTTTTATTAAAAAGAAATGGATTTAAGTTATTAATATAAGCAATTAGCTTTGTCACTTTTGAAGAATTACAAAATTTACCCTCACACCAAAATTTCTTCTTCCATTAATATGAATGTCTATAATACTTGACATAAGAGATCATAAAATGTGTAAAATGGCAATCATATGTTTTATCACCTTAATATTCTTTATTCATACTTTTTTTGAGAATTTTAACTTAAAAAACATAAAAAATTAAATTCGAAGGATATAAATTGGCACGAACCCACACACGCTTATTCACACGCAGTATAATATAACGTTTACGGCTAATAATTCCATGCAGCACTTCATTTATGTATTTATTGGATGAGCGACTACGTTAACAGCTTGCTATCAGCTCTTCTGCAGTCAGCCAAAACATCCTGCCAGCCAGTTAGACATCATCAATTCCAGATATGAGCCGTTTATTTTGAAAGTGGCGTAAGTCACTTTCTTTTGTTGATTAAAAATTTTTTACAAATGAAAAGATACCGTTCAATTTTATTTAGTGTTGCCGTCGACTCGATTTTTTTGAAAAAGTGACTTATGCCATTTTCAAAATAAACGGCTCATATGTATGTGTATGTATAAATGCAGCCACACACAAATACAAATCTTATTTACATGTATATGCCCAGCAAACACTACAAAACTTACTTAAAAAATTTACATAAACAAAAGAGATGGTTGCATCTTGCATCTGCAGTTGGAGACCAATATCACGTTTATATCTTCTAAAAACACTCTACGACAACATATAAAATTTATAGAGACATTTTTAAAAGAAAATTTCAAAATGACTCAAGAGAATTTCATATTACATAAAAAAAATAAAATCATCTTATATCAAATCTTTGACATTTTGGTCATTGGGTATGGATTTTTTTATGTAAACTCAACTGCAAATATTCCTGTAAATAAATTGAAGACTTTTTCTTTCTTACATCTTAAACCAGTAAAATCCTTAATATCAGTTACCACATCACAATTTAAACATCAAATATGGATTGAAAAACAAAATGTACAATAAAAAATAAAATAAAACTTAAAGACTGACCGAAACCCGTAGTAACGTTTATTTTATTTTATTTTTTTTCAGTTTTTATTTTCATATAAATTTTGTCGACAGAGTGCAAGGTTTTTTCACCAACTAAGTCGGGAATTTGGTGGTTACACTCGTTGCATATAGAAAACATGAAATTGATTTGAAGCTTTCGTAAAACATTCTTAGGATTTTTATTTTTCTTTTTTTTGCTTTGGTTTTCTTGTCGTTATGCCGTTTAACAAAAGATAACACACATGAACATCTTAAAAAATATATTTGTAATACATATTTGTAGGACTTACATATGTATATAAATTCAGAGACCATGAAGCAGAAACGAAGAGATAAAAAAACTAATAAAAAATTAGAAACTTAAATCGAAAGAATACTTAAAGAGAAACTATTGATTGATTTTAACAAAAATAAAGATACAAATTTAAATAAGACACTCTTACGAACCGTAAATTTTGTTAAAAAAAAGAGTTTTAAAACAATTAAAAAACTTAATTTTGGAGTACGTTGTCGTTTTTTTTTGCCTTCAAATAGGACAACGAACTTTTAAGTGCCAAATGGTAAAGTCCTGTTTTTTAATTTTATTTAAAGAAATGGTTTATTTTGAGCAAAAGGTATGTTACCTTCTAAGCGGCTCTTTAGACTACCATGCAAATATAAGAAATTATATTGTAAGAAGAAGAACATTAATAAAAAAATACTCTAATATTTTCTTTAATAATTTTGACGTAGCGAAGAGATACTGGCTATTGTTAAGATTTTGTGAAAAAGAGATATTAACTTAAAATTTTTTTTGTTCTGTGTTTACAGTGCATACCAATGTATGTAAATAAATAAATAAGTTAGTAAATTTTTGAAATTTCAATAGATGTTCAATTAAAGTTTGGTAAAAATTATAAAACTAAAATGGTTTAAAAGACTCCAAATTTCTTAAAAGACTTTTAGTCAGTTGAGACATTTCTTAGATGTTGTTTGTATGCCTTTTCATGCACTTGCATTGAAAATTATCCATGTTCTTAGTTACTCAGAAAGCTGTATGTTCTTTTGAAGCTAAAAACTTTTGATTTTATGCCACAATAAGTTAAATATTTTAAGCGAAGAACAGGCAAAAAAATGCGAGAACGCCAAAGAGAAAGAAAATGTACGCCTACTGTGCCATAAAACCTTTAGCTTTATAAATAAAAGTGTTTTATTGAAATAAAAGTCAGGAAAAGCAATAGCAAGAATAAGTAAGAACTTAACTAAAACCTGAATACGTGTGTTGTACCATACACATACATGCAAACTACCACAAATACAACGTATTCACACATATGACATTAAGAACTCTTGTCTTTAGACTCATTTTAAATGTTCAAAACTTCAGGCGCAATGAAAAAAACATAAACTAAAAAAAGGGGAAAAAGTCATAAAATAAAATTCTATATTAGTGTGAGTTGTATGAGAGAATCAAGAAGAAAATTGTAAGTTAAGCCAAGGTATGACTTGAATAGTAATCATTATGCGACTTTGAACTTATTTTCTTTAATGTTTTGTTTTTCTTATTTCTGATATCTTTCACTTCAACTCGTGTTTTTTACAGCTAACCTCAAACACCTCGTGAATTAGTTTGTGTATGTGTTTGTGTGCATTTACACTAATACCGTTAAGTGCTTGAGAATGAATTTATTTCATATCGTTTTGTTTTAAGTTTTTTGTGCTATTTTATTTTCTCATTCACCCTTTAGTAGGAAATCTTGATGTTTTCATATATTATAGAGATAAAGTAACAAAAGCTCATATAAGTATCTGAAGGTCTTAGGATAAATTTCAAATTTATTTTGCATTTACGTATGAATCAAAAAATAATAAAACACATGACCAACTTAAAAAAAGTATACAAAATTTTGTTTTTGTATTTTTGGCGGACAGTAGCAAATTGAATTTTAAATATGCAGTTTGAAAAGCTTCTCTGCAAATTACAAAAAAAAAATTATGTAAGCGAGAAATAGAAAATGGCCCATGACATGCATAGACACCTGTATGTTGGTGTGTACTTATTGCCTAGCAAGTTCGGTAGTAAACACTAAAAACGAGATACGAGAATTACATTTACCGATATTGCAACTTGATCACGTACAAACTAATTTGAGCTGGGACACATTTTCCTTAGTTGGTTGTATTGAAAAACATTAAATTTATTTACTTAGCTTAAGATCTATAGCTGAAAGCATATGTGTTAGTGTTTTTGTTTAAAAACATACACACACATATACATATATGTGGCTGTATGCAAAAGTATGTTTTTTTGTCTGACCTCAATATTCTAACGAATTAGATTGCAGCTACACGTTAAAACAAAGGCAAACACCAAGACAATTTCTAACTAATACACACAAACAGATGCATGCAAAAAGATAAAAAAGGCACATTTTAAAACATAAAAATCAAAATAAATTATTTTGGTGGAAAACATGAAATTACTGAGAATCTATTTTAATTGAATTCAATTTCCTTTGTTCAAAACGAATAATATCAATATTATTTTACCTTGATAAGCTGTTCTTGCTTGCACACACACAGAAACATAGTCGTTATCTCAATGTTATGTTTAAAGGTAAGCACCAACATACTCGTACATCCATACATACATGCATACATACATACATACTTGTTGTATTTGTATGACATTTTGTAAGGATCTCATTTAGACACCGTGTTGACTTTTAACAAACTCGTTTAAGAAAACTCTATCTGGTTTCAAATACTCATCAATTTAATTTAAAGGACATGAAAATATTTTCATTTTGTTTTCTTTTTTTGTGTGTGTTTGAATTAGTTGATACATTCAAATAAACGTATATGTAAATATAAATTTGTGAAAATGTCAGCGTATGCTGCGTAAGTACATATGTATTTGTTATTTTACTTTTATTTTTATTATTATTTCGTGTCTGAATTTAAATTGTTTTTGTTAATTTTCAATTATGTGCATAGAAAACACAACTAGTAAGAATGAAAGAAAAAAAAAGTCTAAACAAAAGCATTAGAAAAACGAAAATTTATAAAAATTGAAGTTATGAAAATTGAAAAATTAAGAAATTTTAGCATTAAGAATAACGTCAAAGAATTTCGAACTTTGTGTAAAAAAAATTCTAGAAACTATTAAAGCAAAATTGCTAATAGAGCATTTATTAAATATTTTTTAAATAAATTTGGGTTAAGTATTAAAGAGAGTATGAAATCTTTTTAATATACATATATGTAAGTATTTTACATTAGTTTTTAATTAAAATATGAGGAGGTTAGAAATTCGTATACAGAGAAAGCAGATTCATTGAGACAACCGAATTTGCCACCAAACGAATATATAATATATAAAAATTGTTATGATCTTCAAGGAGAATTTTCACATTAAAAAAAATACAAAAAAGTTGCCTCCTTAATGTAAGCATATACACAAATACAGTCATCTCAAACAAAGTTATTGCAGACAAGTACTGACGCTATATACATCGTTAAATCGTTTCCTTTTTAAGAAACGAACAGTTTTTTTTATCTAAAAAAAATATATATCTAAAACATAAGAATTTACATCACATCACTTTTAGTTGGCCTGCTGTTAGAAGACCTTAAAATTAGAGATGTTTGAGTGTTACAGAAATTTGTACTACTCGAGACCTTCTTTACATAAAAAGAGAGAAGTTTATTTCATTCTTTTTATCCATACTCGTACATTCCGCAAACATCAAACTGGAGCACATTTTCAGTTGTTTGTTAATAATTCCATTTTTAGAATTTCATATATAAAAAGAAACTGAAACCTCACTGCGTTACGCACTCATTTATGGCAGAAGCATTAGTTTAAATCTAAACATAAAGGTAATGGAAATTATCAAATCCTTATAACAAATATTAGGTAAACATTTACATACAAATACGAGTACATTTGCACGTACATACAGATGTGAATGAAGAAAGTGAAAGTACACATTCAAGTAAAATGATTCTTTTAAAGGTTTGTTAGTTTTAGTCTATTTAAGTTATTTCTTTTTTTTATCTTCAAATAAAATGAAGGGGTTAAGTTTAATTTTGCCGTTAACCTCGACATATTTAATGTTATTAATGTTGTTGTTGATGTTGTTGTTGGTTAAATTCTGTATTGAAACACATATTTTTACATTCACGTAGACAAACATTTACCTCTTTATGTGTTTTTTCTAAAAACAATAAAGACACCAAATAAATTTATTCGTTCATTGATTCATTTACTTGCTAACCCACACACACACACATGCAAGCAAGCAAACAACATACATACGCAAATTTACCACCATTTGAGGGTGAAAAATAAAGAAAGCAACAGTAACAATGATGATGATCAGGTTTTATATGGTTCATAGCATAAACTTTATACACACTTACACATAAAACAAATGCATGCAAACAATTGAAATCATGCATAAATAAACACCATCTGTGTATATTCAAATTGTATGAGTGATTTTTTTTTTCTCTATGGAAATTTTTGCTGTTTTGGAAAATATTCGAATATGTACGAAAAGTACAAATATTCATACATAAATATGCGTTTAAAAGTGTTGTGGCAAAAATAAAAAAAAACCTGTTTTTGTTTAATGAAACTTGTTGGTATACAATTAATTGCAATGCCATTGGAATTTATAAGCACATATATTTTTAAATTTATGCAAAATGCAGTTGCTTTTAATTTTATCTTTATAATAAATTTTTATAAAAGGAAATGTGAAAGAATCTTTTTTGAGGGAATTTTTACACATAAAAAGGTATTTCAACTAACGATTTAGTCAGAAAAAAAAAACAAGTAGGTGGTCAATTAATATCTTAATTGAACACACAATAATTCTTTTTTCACACAAAATTGACAGAACTAAAATCAAGACACCACAACATTTCATCAATTTGTGCAGATTGATTTGTTTTTCTGAGTAAGCGAGGAAGGAAATTAATCCATATTTTTTTATATATATTTCTATTAAACTTTTAATTAATATATGATTTTTCTTAATCGGAAAAAAATCTAAATTTTACATAATTCTGGGATTTTTAACCATGTTAGAGAAATGTTCAATCACATATGTTTATTCGTAAACTCTCAAGCAAGAACTGAGAATTACAAAAGCAAACGCACAAATTTTCTAAAAAACTAATACAAACTTCACAACAAACAATTTCTATTCGATATCAAATAATTTATTTTTATTATTCGGAAATTATTTGATGTAAAGTTTGTATTAGTTTTTTAAGGCAATTGTCCTTTTGCTTTAGTAATTCTCAGTTTTTACTTAGAAGTTAGTGCATAAAAGTACATATTAGATTAAAAATTTTTATTTTTATATTATTATTATTACGAATAAACGTAACTATTATTTGAACTTATATTGATTTACATACATATGAAAAGTAATATTATCAGGCTCAAGTTCAGTTTTATTGAATTAATGAAAATTCAAAATTACTAAGAGTTTTTTTGTGTTGGAAAATATTATTATTTATATCCAATCAGTTTTTAGCAGAACGTATCAGTACTGATTTCAAGGCCGCTACACCTCTCATCAGCGTTCAATTGTCCATCTTTACAATTTTCGTAAAGCGGATACTAATTGAGAAGAACATCAACTATTTAACCAGTTTTCAACAGAAATAGAATATGAGAATTAATTTTTAATTCAATTTTTATTCTACAATGAAACAGTGCTGGTTAGTACGAAATTCCCTCATTACTGTTTGGAACTAATAATCAACACAAACTCATAGTCCGTTATCATCAAAGTATTCTACTTTGTATTTTAACGTTTTTGTTGTTTTTACTCTATATTAGGGAAATTCACATATTACTGTGACCCCTGTTATTAGGGTATTTATAGCTCGTGCCCAAGCGGAAATTATATTTTTATATTATTATTATTACGAATAAACGTAACTATTATTTGAACTTATATTGATTTACATACATATGAAAAGTAATATTATCAGGCTCAAGTTCAGTTTTATTGAATTAATGAAAATTCAAAATTACTAAGAAAACGCAGCAGTTGTAATATTTAGTTTTAAAAAGTTGAGAGCGAAATCTCATAAATCAAATCTAAGTAAGTAATTTATTTTCTTGTGAATTGTTCTAACGTACTTACGTAGTGTTTTTTGTGTGTTTTACTTAAAAAAATAAAATTATTAAGCAATGAAAAAAAAATTTAATAACGATTTAAGTTTCCTTTTTGTATTTTGCTTTTTCAGGTCTTTCTTTGTTCCGCTTTTCTTGGTCATACTTGCTATGCCGTTTTACTCCAAAAAATAAGAAAGAAGTTTTCAAAAGAATGTTTAAAATTTTTCATTAGCTGTCAAATAACTTTAAAAAGTGTTACATTGCAAAAACTCTTTTTTAACTTAAGCCGCCTGTCCCATTTAAGGTTTTGTCTCTTTTGTTAACAATTCTCATAGAAGCAGTCGATTATGAATTTAGTAAATTTAGCAAGCAACGGATGGTCGAAAAAGATTGACAGATCCTGAATTAGTTTACCGTCACAATTCACACGTAAAAGGAAAAATGAGTAACGCAAAGGCTAGCCACGGGGCTTAAATATCAGAAAAAATTTTTTTTTTGTTGGAAAACTTTTAAAAGATTTATTTTACTTTTAGGAATTCTTCATTATTTTAAAATAATAATTAATTTACAATTTTAGACCATATAACTGTTGGTATGATTTTCTACGCTAAAGTATTTACTAAAAAGTTGAGAATTCTTTTATTATTTTATTTTTCTTCTTATTTATTACATTTTACAGTTAAAGAACATGATTTTTCAATTTCATGTTGGCAACTTGCTGTTGTTGTTATTGGTGTCAGGAGTATAATTTTCAGTGCTAAACAAATCCTATAATATTCATAATATTTATCAGAGATAGAGGATTTTTTTATTATCCTTAACCCTACAGCTCTATAATATTAAAAACATTCTTACCAGATCATCTATCCTATACAGAGAATAAAAAAAAATGGAAAACAAAGAAGACCACAAAGACATCTAAATAACGTTGTCTAAAATGATTTTGATTTGTAATTTTTTCAATATAATTTTTGTATTAAAATTTTTGCCAAGCACGAGTGTTGCTGAAAGAATAACATTTTAAAATTTTCTGTTATTTTCCTAATGCTGCTTTTACGTTCTTGATAATTTGAAATGAATTTGTATAAATTATTACTGTATTTTAATTTTCAATGAGAACGTATTTTATCTAATATTTTTTTTTAAATACTATATTAATTTTTTAAGTTTGGAATATAAAATTTAAAACTAAGTAAAAATAACTTAATAATTCTTGTTTTATCTTAAAGCTCATTATGGACACATAATCTGTTCCGAAGTGAGTCGACTAAACAAAACTAATAAAGGGTTTGTTTTAATAAATTGTTCAAATTCTGACGTACATCGCCATGACAATTAGAAGCTGAGATATTTTTCCTAAGATTTCCTTTGGTTTGCTAATTACTATAAAACTTGGAAATACTTAAAAATTCTCTAAGTCGTCTTTTATAGGGATAATCTTCTAAATAAAGAAAAGAAAATATGTAACGTAATAAATCATGCTCGTTTTTTTGATTATTTAATGAATTGTTAAATATTTCATTAAATTATTAAATGATATTTTATTACTAATATTCCTTAAAGACGAATATCAGTTAAGAATACTATCATTGCAACACATAATTGAATTAACACAATACGAGTATTTCATATAATTAAAATATTACATTTCTACCAAATTCAAAATAGATAAGTTTGTTGTGTCTTAATCTTCACTTATATCACAATTAGATTTGTGGTCAGTCATGCATTCAACCAAAAATTTTATAATTATATAAAATAAGTATAAAATACAAATGTAAACGTATGTATGTATGTATGTACGTGTATGTTAAGCATTCGTTTTTACTTACTCATAAAATATATTTTTAAAATTATAAATAAAATTTATCAGACAAACAGCTTTGGCACTCATACATACGTGCGTTTAATGAAAGATACAATTTATTTTAATAAATCAACGTACAGACATCGTACGTGAAAGACATTTAAAAATGACACCCAATCGAAATCCGTTTGACAAATATTGAGCGGGACGTGTAAATATTTGTAACATTCTGATACTAATCTAAAATAAAATATGTATAAATGCATGTCTAAGCTAGCAAGTTCATGCACATAAACATAAATGCGCATAAAGTACATACTGAAATACTCTTCCATAGTTATTTATACGGACATATTTATGTGCGTGTATGTGCCAGGAGACAGCCATAGCCATGTAACAATTTTTCATATTTACTTATTCATATGGAAATATAAATCCGACATGTACAAGACAAAAATATAAAACATGATTCTATAAATTGTATGTTGGTATGCATGTACATTTGTGTATGTATATGTAAGTGGTATGCTATATGGAAAACTATTTGTAAAAACGGATATAAAATATCTTCAAGATAAATGTTATACGAGTAAAAGCGTGCATATACCCACAACATCTAAAAATCATTTTTATTTAAGGAAGTAATTGTTCAGACGACTATAAATTCGATTGTACATTGAGAGCATGTATGAAACATTATACACAGTAAAATTACTTAATGTATCTCTTCAGTCACAAACTAACACTTGCAAGGAACACCCATCTACACATAAAACGAAACTATTCACATATCCTTTAAGTACTTGTGCAAATGGTTATGTGTAAATGTGTCCATGTGTCATTGTGTGTGGAAAAAAAATCTATTGCACCATGTTTTTAGAAGAAGAGCTTGTATTAAATAAAAGTCCAAGTGACAAAAATTCAGTAATATTTAGTAAATAAAATTTATGATTTCTTTTTTATATTTCAATCTACTCAATGTTTTGTCTACTCCCACACATACTCGTATCATACAAATGAATAATGGTGGTCGGAATAAATGTTAACAAGCTGAAAAATGGTACATGTTCCGTTTACACTTTAAATCGACAAAGAAAGTTATCATTTGCAGAGATTTGTGAAGCGTCAGAGATGTAAAGCTTTTTTAATCAAATTTACTCGTAGTCTTAAATGATGCTTCGAATAGGTTCATTTATGGCCTGACATACGCATTGCTATAGTCTCTAATAATCGATTTAAATAAATTTAAGAAAATTTTTTTTACTTTTTGTTTCGTTAAAAAATTTTTGTAGAAATTATTTAGTGAAATTAATTTTAACAAATATTTGTCTAAAAATACCTTGAAATTGATTATAAAGTGATGTATGCTAATTTTCATTTAAAAGTTGCTACCATTATTTTTATCTCAATTGATCCTTTATATATATTTATATTGTTTAAGACTTAATACTTTCAGCAAGACATAAGTAACATATTGCGCTAAGGGTATACGATATGTTAGCTCCAGCAGAATTAAGCAAAATTTATTAAATATTATACGAAAATTTTTACAGATCAACGAAATCTATATTTTATTAAAAATATAAGAAATTTATGAAATCTTTCACTAAAATTCTCTACAGGAAAGTGAAAGATGAAATTTTAATCCCCCTAAAAATAAATCCCAAAGGTCAACTTGATAAACGTCAATAAATGTTTTTTCTGATTTGCAATACGATAATTAAGTCTTTTTCGATAAAAAATATATAAAAAATAAACTTACCACTTAATTTTTCTTATTTACGATGTGAAGAATTTATTTACGCTGTATATTCATTATAAAAAAAATTTAATTTTCATATATTATTTTCACTCTTTTATTAAAAACTTTTTAAAATACTTTTTTACAAAGACAGGCCTTTCTCACTTACATATCTAAGTGATTTGTGCTTAGGTTCGCTATTGCTAAAAGCACTAATTAACATGATCATAACTGAAAATTTCAGCGAAATAGCATTACTTTACCATTAAAATTAACGTTACCGACTTAAGAACAAAATTATCAAAACAACATATAGAAACAAATAATTAAAACATAAAAAAACCAAATCGAAAAAACCAACCTTTAAGATGCACATTTATTTTCAAATCACGAAACTAACACACACTTTACACATTAAATGCCACGAGATAACCTGAAAATAAAAGAAAAAAGTAAAATAAATTAATTAAATTTTGGCAAAAATAATAAAAATTGCAACTAGAAAATACAAATAAACTAGAGACCAACTTCTTCTTAGCCCGCAAGTCCCCTACTTCAAAATTGCCTTATTTCACAACTCAAACCTTCTAAACTAACTTCTACTTCTAACAGTTTAAATAAAACTATTTTAAATTTCTATTTAAAAAATCTATTTAGCACCATTGACATAAGCGAATTGCAAGCATTATTTTTACTTACAACTTTATTTTTGGCCTTGACTACAAATTTCGCATACTAAAGTTATATTGTGGTCACCAAATAATGCAACAATCCTTGGACCTTAACATATTTTGGGCGAACATGTTGAAACAAACACACAAACATTCGCTTTCTTGCATTCTTGCATACATGTAAAACTGACAAATGACTAACAAATAAATAAAAATGAACAGTGGAAGAAAAAAAAAAAATACACAAAATAAAATAAAAGTTCTCTGTTTTACTTTGTATGAATGCAAAAAAAAAAGCTTTTAAAATTTTTCTAGAACTACAACATGAAAAAAGCAATGTATTCAAGTGTCATGCTGCTGACATTGTGCAAAATAAAACAAACATTAATACAATTTGCATCAGAAAACATTAGCTTAAACTAACTACAAAAAAAAAAAAAAATACTCACAACATCTAACTGTGACAATTGTTCGCTAGCGTTTGTTTGTTTGGATTTGAATTTGAATTTGAAAATCTCTGATACAACCAACCAAAAGAACCCAAAGAGCATCAGAAGTAACGAACAGCTTCATTAGAAGTAAATTTTTGTAGACAAAATTGTTAACAAACTTAAACTAAGAAAGACATGAACAGCAACAACAGAAACAACAGAGAAATACGCGTATGTATGTATAAGGAAAAGTTGAGCAACAATGGTTACTTTATTTTGTTAGATTTATTTTATTTATAATATTATTTCTGCTTCATTTTCTGCAGCAAATACGAGAAGAAAACACAAAACTTTATTTTTTATTTTGCATAGTTGGACTTTTACTGGCATATTGTTTTTTTTTAGTTTGCAACTCAATAAAAAAGAATGCTGATATTCATATTCTATTTTTCGTTTTTATTTTATTTTTTTTTTGTTAAAACAAAAGGCAATAAAACTCACACCGAGTTGTTTGGCAAAATTTTTATATAAAAAATGAATGAAAAAAAAAATTTGTGAAGTCATACATAAATGTTGCTGTTTATTGCAATTTTTCCAAAGCAGTCATTGCGTGTATAAAATTAATTCAACATAGAAATACACAAAGGAAAGTTTTAATGAGTTTCAAACGAATAATTTAAGCGCTACTCTGTCTAAGAATTTTTCGAGCGGACACTAGATTTGACGTTGAGCTTGAAGCTTATGTTAAGTTGAGCTGCTCAATTTGGGGGTTTTAAGTTTAAAAAATGAGTATACTATTAGCTGTAATAATGGTGTGACTATAATTCAAGTAAACAATTCAATTTCTATTCGCAAAAACATTTAGTTAGCCAAAATTGCTTCTGAGACTCGATTGATTGCAGTGTGTAGCAATACAAACAAAACAAAAAAAAATAACTTTATTTGTACGTATGTATATTTGTAGAGTCTGTTGGAAATATATTATTTGAATTCGCATAACATGAAGATCTGTCTTGTTTTTCATTTTTGAATTATTCATCATTTAAATAGAATGTTTGATTTTTTAAATTTCAACTAAAGTTTTTTTAAATATTTTTCTACATAAAGAAAAACTAAAGAGAATACAAATACACAAACAATTCAGTACGAGCTTGTTTTAAATAATTTTCTCCGAGTATTGTTGCATTTAACACTGGTGGCGTATACGCATTTAATTTAAGTTTAACATTAATCATTCGCATTTTACTTGTTTTCAACACTCTTGATTCATAATTTTAATAACTAATTTTTTGCTTTCAACAAAAAGTTTTTTGTTTCAACATCAAACCACCTAAAAATTTAACTAAAGCAAATATGCACATTAACGCAACATTACTTTAATTGTAAATTATGAAATTTATAACAGTGTTGGAAGTTAAGCATGTCCTGAAGCTATTGAAGCACTTTCGTGTTTTAATTCACTTAACAGATCTGCTTGTCTTTTATTTCGCATTTGTTCTTGTATAAGACAGAAGGCAGCAGTAGCAAGTGGCTATACACAGTTGTTCCTGTGTTCATTTTGTGTTTAATGTCTTCATACATTTGTATTTTACATGACATATTACTTGTGCAAATAACCAAACAAACATATTAATAAATATTTTTGCATGTGTACTTTATTTAACAATTTTCTTTTAAAAATCCCAAAAAAAGTTAAAATTCTAAAATCATCAACATGATAGTTAGACGAGTACAGGTGATGTTAGACCTTAAATTCAAAGCGCAAGAGTCTGGACTGCAGCAGTAACACATACGGATTTTCACGAATATCTTGGAAACGGGAACTCACATGAAATTAGCTTAAAATATATTCGTATATTTTTTTAAAGTTAAAGGAAATAGTTTAAAGTAGTTTTTTTAGAGAGCCGGTAGAAGGTCACATGTAAATAAGAATAAAAATTAAAGATTTAGTATCTATTTAATTCGAATCCGTATTTTTTTTATAATAAAAATAAATATTTTATCCTTTGCACATAGCAGCCGAGCACATGCACTAATATTTATCTCTTGATATGAAATGCAAAATTAAAAGCGTTGATTTTATTCGACCTCAATACATTCTATTTAAAGAACTATGATTATTTTTTAAGAATAAAAACTATTTAGTTTAAAACCAAAAACCACATGCTTGTGAACACATTAAATGGAAAATATTGATAAGTTAACACTGTTGCATCGTTGATTTTGTCTTAATTGCGTATGTTTGAGCGATTGTGATGTATGGCTAAATATACGTTTTTTGTGTGTGGGTTTTAATTGGTTTAGTATCCAACTTTAAGCTTTAGATGTCAGTTTTTGGATGTGATACTTTGTTCAGAGTTACTGAGTACATGAAAAGCAAATTCTTCTGGGTGTTATTTTCAATACGAGTTCACATATTCACACACACACATGCATACACACTCTCATTTTTGACGAAAAGAGTAGAGAGCATATGAAAAAAAACAATAAAATGGAATTTGGTAAGGTAGCTTAATCCTTTCAAGTATCACATGGTAGGTGTTAATTTATCACTGTCGCTACTGCTACACTCAATGATTCAGACACATTTACATACTCGTACGTTCGTACGTACGTACGTAGTCTTTGCACAATGAAAATGACAATGATGTAAAATAATGTTGAAACTGATGACATGCAAGATGGTGATGGCGGCAATGTTTTCTTAACAGTATATTGCTTTAACGAAAAATATGCATTTTCATCATCGCCACCATTATCATTATCAACAACAACAGCACAACCATTACGCAACTTGAATGTCTTTTACAGTAAATGAAGGCAGCCGGAAAATCACTTTAGCCTTTTGCATAAATGCATTAGCCACACACTTGCTTAAACACCCACACATACATTCAAACACACTCACATTCATATATACAACACTTGGAAAAATATTGCTGAAGTGTAAAAAGTCAAATAATGCCAAGAAGTAAAAAAAGTGTTCATACACATGGAAAAACTTGTTAACAAAAAAAGAAACTAAAGAGCCAATGGTTGGGTGTCTTACGGATGTTGTAAATGTGTATCAACTGATTTATAGAAAAAGGACATTCGCGTTATTGCATGTTAACTTGAGTTATACAGCCATATGTTTGATGTATTATAAATACACAAAAAAAGGAACGTTTGCATATACGGAAACAGGAAACTGTTGCAAGTTGATATGCAACCAGCCAGCCAGCACAAACTTTGTTCGGCTAGTTGCTATTGTTGTTGTTGGTTTTGTTTTGTTTTATTTCTTTTTATTCATTAGTAAATACTGCAAACCGCTTAAAACTTTCGTCCAATGTAACGAAAATTTTACTTCCGTAAATTTTTAGCGGAAAGGCAAATGGGAAACAAGCAGGATGGGAGTTGGAAATTGTGCACTCATCTAAAGATTAACATCCTTTAAACAAAACAACATTGATATTGAGAATGTCCAGAAAAAATATACTCGCTCAATAGAACTCTTCGTACAACATGCATCGCAAGAATAACAATGACATCAATAACCACTGCTTTCACGTGTATGGAATTTTTAAATGAGTTTATTAATACATACTTACGGATATGAGGAAATTCAATGTAGTAAAGCTGTTATTTTAAAGCTCAAATACACTAACAAACAAACTCCACTCAAAAGAAAGAAAGAGATAAACTAGAACATACACTAAAAATACTGCACGCGTACACTAAAAATAATGTACACGTACACTAAAAATACTGTACACGTACACTAAAAATACTGTAAACGTACATGTAAAAATACTGTACTCGTACACTAAAAATAATGTACACGTACAAAAAATACTGTACACGTACACTAAAAATACAGTACTGCGATTCAATCTGATAAATAATAGATCAACATCAATTAAATAATAAATAATTCTCGTATTCCATCCTTGCTAAATATTTGATATCTTGAAACTATATTACTACTTCTATGTCGATTGAGGATGTTCAAAACTATCAAAAGATTGATGCAGCAAGTTGATATTTATTACAAGAATGCTTTTTTGACAGCTCTAAAAATTTGAATTTTACTACCAAAAAATTTTCGTATTGAAAAGTTTATAGTTTTCTTTTTAATCAAAATCATAAATAATTTAATTTCCGATTTTCGTATAAAATAATTTTTTTTAAATCTACAAATACGTGACATTCTTGTTGTATTTGTATTGGTGGGTTATTTGCCAGTGTATGAGTGCAATAATACTTTAACAGCGTATTTTTCTACTTTAACACTTTGCTGATGAGTTAACATTTTCTATAAGAAAAGATATTTGACTTAAATAAACTATCAAATCACGATTAACGTAGTTTAATGATAGCAAAATAACAATTTTTAAAAAAAATAAATCATACCTGTGCAAAGAATGCATATAAAGAATTATTTTTTGTTTCTTTGGGAGTTTTGTTGTAGTATTTCAAATTTTACAATAAAACATATTCTTTACAGTAAATTTAGACCAGACAAAATTTCGTGCTACAAACAGAATGTTACAGATGCGTAGCCAAATGAATAGAGGGGAAGAAACTCTTCAGAAGATGTGTAAATCGGCATACTGTTACATTTTAGGGGATCACTTGTACTTTTGATTATTTGAGAAAAAACAACAACAAGATAAAATATTTCAAGTTCTTTTAGAGGCCACACTCTGCTGAGAAGGAGAAATACGTAAAACAACAAAAAATCTACCGCTAAAGCTAAAATTTTGTTTAGTGCCGAAAATAAAATCAAAAGATTTAGATATAAGATTTGAATACTTAATGTTTGACCAATTTATAATTGAAGATTCACACAAAATAAAAGAAAGAAAAAAAAAACAACGTAAATCGAGATTTATCTGTTACGTGTAAAAAAGAAAATACTTTTCACTCTTTCGTTGCGGTTGTTTTTGTGTCTGTTTGTATATACAAAACATCTTTGATGTTCAATGCTCATCATGAATACAAATTGTAAAATTATTTAACTTTTACTCGCAATACTATGCTCCTAATACAAAATACGTTTGTATTTAAAGGGAAATGAACAAATATCAAAATATAGATACAAAGTGTTTTCGATTGCTGCACTCTGGCAAAAAAGAAATAATTTGTTTACTTCGTAACAAAGGATCTTCTGATGTGTGTGGCTTGCCTTTTTAGAAAATTAAAATTTTGTTGATTTTTGTAGAGGCTTGACTACGAGTTTTTATGGTTTGTTTTAAGGCTGTAGCATTGCTTTTTTTCCGTATTTTTTTTTATTTGGCAGATATAAAGGTTAAGGCCGCTACGTTCACCGCATTTCACAAAAATTTCAAATTAATGGCAGGCGTATTTACGTTAGTTACGGGTTTTATGCCGATTTAGGATTCTTCAACAGAAGAATTTAGCTTAAGTTTATAAGTTTGTAATATTTAAGTAATTTCTTAATTTCAAGAACCAATTGATATCATATTTGAATACAACTAATGTGAATTTATTTTTAAATATTTTATTTGTGGTCCAGTAAATATAGAATTTTTTAATTTTTATAGAAGGTTTTTCAATAGATAAATTGACCGAATGAAAAACTTATTTTGTTTTAAACTCGATGCCAAGATTATTACATATTATTTTTTATCGCTTTGTTTAATGTAAATTTGAGTGAATAAAAGCAGAATATGCAAAATGTTATACCGGAAATATAGACTGAACTGACTGAATAAGAGGCTTAAAAGTTGAAAGTTCGTTTTCTTCATTGCCATTCTTTTTTTTCCAAAATCAGCATCGTTGTTTAAGAAAATTTTTTCACTCAGATCCAAAGATGCCTGTAAGCTCTTGACTTAAAAAGAAATTTGAATCAGTTCAGTGACAAGAGGAAATTTTTGAATATTAAGAATTCAAAGAGATCTGTTGAACTTTTTCGAATATACATACGGCAGATCATCTGTATGCAACCAAATATTGCAATTAAGGGGAATATGTGTCTGCGTACGTGTATTTGCCTTTTACTACTATTTGTTATGTTAGTCATTTATATCGGGATAACCTCGCATTACATAGTCGTACATACATACATACGTTGATGTGTTGCTGTCAGTATTTGTATGCGTCGCTGTTTGTTTGTATATTCATGCAGTTTTAAGTCAATAACAATCATGTACCAAAATGTCCAATTAAAAAGCTCTAACGGGCACTAAAAACATAACGGTGACATTTTGTAAATGCATAAATACTCACACACACAGACTCGACAAATTTCATAGACAGATATTCATTCATTGACGTACATTTCACCATTTCCACACTTGCTGCAATGTTCATTTGCATGTAAATTTTAGGGTATTCAATTAATTGGCCATCGACTAATTAATCGGATAAAACATATAATCGGCTGCTAATTATATTTTAGTTTTGGATTAATCACTGAATCACTGAATCACATGAATATTAAATTTTTCATAAAATCTTCATGATCTTTAATAATAAATATATCGTTATACTAATATAGAAAAGCCCCAACTCCTAAAGTCCTACTTATCATATTTCGATAACGCGATTTGATAAAAAAATTATTAGGGCCTTTTTGTATTAAGTAATGTACATGTTAATTATTTATTATTTAATTTGGAAAGTTAAACTTTTAAACAAAACTACAATTTAATATTTGTGACACGCATACTTTTTTTCAAGACTAGATTTAACACGTGACTTCATTCACGCTACATGTTAATGAAAAAACAAAAATTACTAAAAGCAAAACGTACCAAAACTATCTGCTTTTCTTTATATTACACCCAAGAAAGTTTACTATATAAAACTATGAAAGTACGCTGTAAGTCAATATAAAAAACCCAATAAAAATAAAACCTACCAAAAGTACAAATTATACGCCTTTTTACCACTTAAAAAGTACCTTATAAAATTTCATTAAAATCCATTAAAAAAAGTACCAAAAATAAAAAAGTACTTTTAAACCTTTTCCAGACTTCCACAAATAATTCAAGACCAAAATTAGCCAAATCGGTCCAGCCGTTCTCGAGTTTTAGCGATACTAATGAACAGCATGTCATTTATATATGTATGTATGTATATATAGATTTCGAATGCTAGCTTTTATATAAATTAAGTATTATTTAAATGAAATTTGGCAGTGCAAATATCTAAATACATATGTACGAGTATGTATGTAAAAAAATTTAATTGAGATAAAAAACACGAAATGAACTCACTATGTAAAAATTTTTAATACTAGAATTAAATACCACACTTGCAAAAACAAGAATTCCATTTTCTCTTTCAATTTTTGTCTTTTTATTATTTGCATACTGATGAAAACATAAGCAACAAAAAAATAATAAAATTAACAACCGCAAGCAAGCAGAATCTCCGACGTAGAATTCACTGCATTGATGTCTTAAACAAAATTGTAAAATTTTCCTTTCAAATTAATAAAACACTTTTAATGCAAGAGTGACACAATCGAAAATGCGCCAACCACTTTGAATCTGTTGAATTTTAAAGTTTAAAATTTAAATAAAATTCCATTGTTTTATTGTTGCTTAATAAGAACTAAACATACACGAACACATTTAACAAATGACCGATATGGCGTGACAATAAACAACGGATTTTGCTGTGCCGACTTCTCTGCTTTGAATTTGAGAGAATATTTTTCTATGTCAGCCTTTGTCATAAAGAGAACATGTAGGAAATATCAATGTATTGGTGTTTTTACACTTCTAGAAATTAATTGTTACATTTATTTTTTCACTGTAGCCTAACATCATATTAAAAGTTTGTATGCATACACATTGGATTGGTTCAGCGTGTTTATAATTAAAAAAATTTTCCATTAAAAAATATATATACAAAAAAGCTTCTTCCCACTCAACATTCCATATCCTGAAAAATTTAAATATTCACAGTGTACTATGACTAACAAATAAAGAGACTAAAATAAAATAAATATTTTCTTGCCCACTTTTGCATGTGTTTTGCTGTTGCAAATTCTAAAATAAAGCGACAAAGAACCTCATTCATTGACTGCTATCATACAAATGAGTATGTTTCGTATTTTAGTTTGTCTCTTCTGATTGGTTCGTGTTGTGTATGTGAAAATGACGATTGGTGCTCGACCCCTAGGGGCTAGTTTGACGATCAATGTTCTATATTGAAATCAAAAATTACTGGTAATTTTTCTTTCACATATTGATGAAGTAAATTATTCTCCACATTTTTTTTAATATTTCTTAGAAAATTCAACACTTTTTAAATTATTTATTTAATAATTAAACGAAACAAAATACACCTACTTATGAAAACGTGCGTGTTATTGAAAATTTCCAAATGAATTGATTAAAGAAAGAGATGTGTAAAACAGTTGGAATAAATATATACATCATGTGATTTTTATTATCTCTGAGGGATTTTACTCAGGTGGGTTACTCTGTAATTCGATTCGAAAAGAAAACTGTTCGAATATGTATCCTATTTGCATTGCAATTCGAACGCTTTTACTTTCGATTCGAAATACAGAGTAACCCCCCAGGGGTTTTCTGTATTCCACGCGCAATTGAAATGTGCGGAGTTGTCACAGCAATGGTGCTTTGTCAACCGTAGATAGACAACCATACTTTTGAATTTTTACTTTGATATTATCAATAGAGCTTTAACGGAAATTTTAAATTGTTTTCGTACTCGAATGGTAATTAAGGTAAAAAATAGCAGTTAATTGGTTACTCGGTAGAAATCAGACTAGTTTTAATCGAGTGTTAATCAATTTACTGATTGAATACCCTGGCTAGACAATAATCTCGTTATAATATAAACCCTTTAACATGATTTTTATTCGGTTTTTATCTTTAGTAACATTTTCCATACATACACACACACAGAGGGTTACTTATTTTGTAAGGACATAGATAAAGAAGGGGCGGGTGGTAGTCTATTTTTTTATATGCGTTGAACTTGTGTTTTCCAATTTATTGTTTTTGTTTTGCCAACATATTGTGTCTAAGGACAGGTATGCATCCAAACACTGTGTACCACATCAATGTCAAATACTGAGGTTCGTTAGTATATTTGCTTATGGGTTCAGCGGCACACACACACACATCACTTTATATGGATTTCAGCATACATTTAGCTCGTATCGGGATATTGATTGCACAAAAAAAAAAAAATAAAGAAATACACAAAAATGGAATACAATAAAGGAGTTACATGAGATTTTCTGTTGGCAGAGAAAAATCAAATCAATTTATTTGTTTCAATTAAAAAATTGAATTGTTCATTTTACAATTTGCCCAAAAAAAAAAAAAAAAAATTGAAAATCGTGAAAATCATTCGCTTTTCAATGTTAATAGTTCAGAACTCTGTTTACGTTTCAACCAAAGGTTTCAATGGACTGCGACATTCACATACTGCTGCATAAAATCCCAATTTCATGTGTAATATCGAATCAATGTAATACCGTTGAAATCTATTCGAACTGACTTTACGTTCGCCCATGGCATAAAACTCACTTTCATAGCCTTCAAATTTGTATGTGACATTTACTGGATAATCTTTAGGTAGCAGATCACTTACACATATTTCAAAATAAGCTTTAGCCACAGCCAAAGGATTTGGACATTTGGGTGTTGGTTTAGAAAAATCAACTTCAACAAAACGTCTTTTACCAAATGGAGGGATATTTTCGGTTTTATTCAAACCTATAACTACAAATTTCGTAGCTGGACTTAGATCCCATTTAAGTATAAATTCATTTATTTGCCGAACCAAAATATGAAATTCAAAATCTTCTATTGAAGCCCAGGGCTCTAATTTAATTTCATCATAGTCCATACTGAAAGTTGACGAGCTGTCACCTCCAGAGGATGTGGAAGTGTTGCTCGAAGTATTCCTTCTTCTTGTTTTGTCTTTTGTGAGTTGGGCAAACTTTTGTCTGTGATCATTTCGCCAGCCATTTGGATTTTTATATAAAAATTTTTTCTTAACATCCGCATTAATTAAGTTCGCCGCTTCTTTTGTTATTTCTCCTAAATATCCAGCCAAAGCGTCGGTATCAATGCCAGGTGCTTGAGGTTTCTGATTGCGGGCACTATGTTCGACAAGATCTAAAGGATCCAAAGCAGAATACATTTTTAGGAAGTTTTATATTAAATATTAAACAAAAATTTTATCAAGTTGACATTTTTCTGATATTCCAATCTGAGTAGAAAAACAACTGCTGCTGCTTACCAACATATAATGCGTTTGCAGTTAAAGAAAATCTTAGAAAACTAGCAATAATTCCCTTTTTTAATTTTTGTGCGGATAAACAAAATACGAAAACGAAAATAAAATGTAACAATCAGTACACAAATCCATTTTTTCTTATGTTGCTTTAGCGCTTGAAAGTCCCTTATGTATAGTTTTAACACATTCTCACAATTTTAATTAATATTTCAAAATTACTTTTTTATAAAAATTTACAACATGTACAAACATCATTGATGATTCTCAGCAATTTATATTTGCAAGAAAGGTATTTTATTGTTTTTACTAAAAGTTGAAATAGAGTTTCTAATTTAAAGTTTTCTTGTCAGTTTGTTTTTTTTTGTTTGTTTGCTTGCGCAATAAGAAACCCCTTGGATTTTGAGGTAAATTAATTTATAAGAAAGCTTTACTGGTTTAGTTCTCGAAATAATTTGGAGTTCGTACACGCTCCATTAAACACCTAAAAAGGTGAACGTACATACGTACATATGTATGTACATACCTTCTTGTGAGTGTGATTGTGTGCATTCAAATGTTTAATTTTTTATTCAGTTTAATTCATTTGTATATTGAAACCATTTGAAACATATGGCGTTCAACTCGCCCTTAACTTTTACAAAAGAGAAATAAAACCAATGAATCCATTACACATTCACACACACAGACACACAAAAAGTAAACAACCTTACAAGCTTTCGTTTGTAAGTATTTATATTCCATCCAACCAACGCATACATTTAAACAGATATTCATTTATTGTGTAATAACAATTACATATTTTACTTTTTTTGTCGATATTGTCGTTATTTAAAAAAAAAACTATAATATTATTTACAGAGAACAGTATAATTGTTTGCATGTCCTTTTCTTACATCGATAAAAACACATACGCATTTTATATTTTATAAAATATTTTTTATTAACGAAATGTATTTTTTGCAAGAGCATTTATAGATACATATTACACTTGTTCGGCAATTGAAAATCGCAATTCTCTATGCATTGACCTTTTGCGAAAAAAAAACCGATTAAAAGGATACAAAGGTGAAAACAGAGATGATAAAATAAGTTTTGAATTTGTACTTTTATTGCATATGCCACGCCCATACTCACTAAATACGGGGAGTGGTAAAAGGGATATCACACCAACCCAAATGCAACACATCTATTCTGGAACCGCGCAGCAATAAAATAAATGTACTCATAACTAATATTAGTACTGTATTTCTTATAAATGCCAATGGAAAATTTCTTACTGTAAACGTAAATTATCCCACTTAATATTTAATAAATAAAATCCAGTAATTTTGATTCAATCATACCAGAAACGTTGAGCTTTAAAATGAAAAACTTACAACAGAAAATATAATATTTTAGATTTTGGCGCTTAATATCGGTTTGGAAAACTATTCATTTATATTTATTGAATATTTTTATTACACCTCAAGCAGCTACCGCCAGCAATAAAATTTATTGAATGTATATCTAGGTAGTTCATACATACATTGCTGCAGTTACAAACATTTTCATATTAACAAAATACATGAACAATATTAGGAAGCAAAATATACATTTTTCCATCATACTGGCAAAGGAACGAACAGCAGACTTATTTCAGCAAGTTGTTGCCACTTTTTCTTGTTGTTGGTAGAATGGTTGGTTGTTGGTTGTTGGTTGCCGATTTTGCTGCTTCTTTCTAAATGTGGTTCTGTAATGGGCTTATGTACATATATTTAAAGTCATTGCTGTGTCTTTCTTTTTTCGTGTAGCATTTTTACTTCAACTCCTGTTTTCGGTGGGTTTTTACTTTAGCCGTTGTTTTTGTGTTAAAATTTAATTATTACTTGTTGTGCCGCCCCTAATACAAGCAAACATATACATTCGCACACACCTACTTATAAAACTTATGAAAACATGTTAAGCATACCTGAAAACTTCATGTTTTTAAAAGAAAAGAGAAAAAACACAGCACACAAACAGCCAAAATAAAAAAAAAAAGAATTAGTTTTTCTGTAACTAAATGAAAACAGGAGGCTGAGTATGTTTATTATGTGCTCTTTAGTAATTGTAACTTCCTGTTTTAATAGGAACCAACTTAAACGTATGCAAAATAAACGACGACGACAACTGTGTTTCTAACGTATACGAGAAACAGTGAGTAATAAACCCATAAACATTTTATTTTCGAAATATTGCGAACTGTGTAACAAAATTCTTTAAAAATATTTCTTGTTAAGTTCTTGAATATGTTTCCATTTAAATTTGAATTAAAGGCATGCATGTATGCTGATTTTTTAAAAAGTAAAGATTTTTCCCTGTTCTTTGAAATATTAACAATGTTTAATTCTTTTTGATTACAACTTTACAAAGTTTACGATTCTACAGAGCTACCACGACTAGCAGCTGTGCACATATTACGAAACGCTGTTCAGAGATTTTATATCCCCCCTTGGTAACGCTTTTTACTAATTTTTCAGTGCAAAATTTCTAATCCGTAACAAGTCTTTACATAATATGTGCACAGCCCTCTAGATCTCAAGGTGTTTACTATTTTCAAATCATTGACATTTTTTGGATTTAATCCAACAAATAGGTATTTTTCAATTATAAAAAAAATTGATTAATCATACCTCCTGCTCCATGCACGAGTCTTATTTTTGCACAGGATTAAATACTATTTAGATGCATAATAATTATGCTTAAATCTTTCCAATCATACATAATAAATTTTACATTTATAGTTTAGCTCCGTTCGCTTGCTGGGATGTCTGCAAAAAGAGTTGGTCTACAAAAACGAAAATATGTTGAGCAAAATGTGGTTATTAAGAGGACGGTAGGTAACAAACGAACTTCATCACATAATTTTGTTAAATTTATTTGCCATCATTGTTGTTGTTACTACTAATGTTTCGTACTCGTATTTTAGTGTTAAGTACACGCAGAGAAAAGACATGATTGCAAAATGTTCATGTCAACTAAGTATATCTGCCACAACCAAATAATTATTCATTGAAGCAAATATGGTTGCATTAACATTATTCAATTATTAAAATATTTGTTGCGACGGTAAAATAATCATTCTGAGTTTTGTCCCATAAAAATTGAATGCATCAAAAAAAGTATTTTTGGTGCTACAAGATACTCTTGTATCTTTGCAAATGAGAATTATAAAAGTTTATTTAAAATTTAAAATTCATTGTTTGTGTTCTGAAAAGAAACAAAATAGCTGTCAATCGTATGTAACTTCAGAAGTTCATAGAATTTAATTTTATTCGATAAATATTTTCAAATAAAAATATTTATCAAAAATATAATTTGATTTAATTTAATATGTATTTGTGTGTGCATTTTTCTTTTATCTAAGCAAAATGTCAAATTGTTTACATAAACCAGGAAAAAAACATTTTCATAGTTACTATAATGCGCTCAAATTTCTCAGCATTTGCAAAGCATACTATGTTCATACAATGGTATTGTCAGAGAGAGATTTATGAAGAACATATTATGTTCCTTAGAAGAAAGCTGTAAAATATAGTAGACTCAATCATTTATCTGAACATGAAATGATAGTTTGCGATTATGATTCCATCAACCATGTTTTTTCTTTGCGTGTAAAAAAAAAACAAAATTAAAAGGCAAAATATTTTATTAAATTTTTTCTTAATTCCTTTACTTTTTGTTACTTTGAACGTATCCAAATAAGTGATTGCTTGAGTGCGTGTGCGTGTATGTGTGTACAGATGTACCTATATACAAATATGGAAAAAACAATAAATATAAGTTTCATCAAGATTTTCTAATACCACATACAAGGGACGTTTCTTAAAGTATCCTCTTACAGGGACTATTAAAATATTGTTGAGAGCAAAAACATAAATTATATTAAAAAAAAAAAACAAATAATAAAACAGAAAAAGGGGGCAGACTTTAATAATTTTATCATTTAAAATGTATTGTTTTTGTGATGTAGATAATGAAAATGGTAAATAACTTTTAGCACGATTTATGCTTTATAATTAATGATAGCGAACAATAATATTTGCTAGCTGAATTAAATATTTAACATTGGCAAGTTTTTTTTTTGTTGTTGTTATTTTTGATTTCCTAATGTATTTATGTATGTATGGATATGTAAATGCTCATTAGTCTTTTCTATTGTTTATTCAAAATCTTGTATTTTAAGGTGGCGCACGAGCAGTGAAGATTGTGAAAACAAAAACGTGCCGTT
The DNA here is from genome assembly GCA_947311025.1 of Lypha dubia. Classification (NCBI taxonomy): domain Eukaryota; kingdom Metazoa; phylum Arthropoda; class Insecta; order Diptera; family Tachinidae; genus Lypha; species Lypha dubia. The sequence goes on along the minus strand of OX371262.1, from coordinate 723,841 downwards.
TAATAAAGCGCGGCAGTGAAGTTTGATATTTTGAATTTATTTTTACAAGGAACAATTTACAAAACCTCATTTATTTTGTTTAATTGACGCCACACAAAAACTCAAAAAATTAATTAATATATAAGAAATTACAAGAACTCCGTGTGCAAACAATTAGTTTTATGTTGGCAATTCTGGTGATAGAAAAAGGTTCCAGTTTAGTTGAAAAGAAAATATATCGTGACTGCCGTTTTGTCATGTTGTTTTTCAATATATGTATCTAATAACTCACATGTCTTCAGCTTCCAATATATATTTTTATATTCTACTAAACGTTGTTATGTATTTTTTGTTGAAAAGATTCTTTTAAAATTATTGGCAACTGATTGTTAAAGGATTATTTTGATCGCATTAAAAATACACAACAAATTGTAGAGGGGGCGACATAAATTTTGTGTCTACTGCAGATGGGTGCATACATACAAACGTTGTTATCGCAACATAGTCACAACTCCAAAAATTTTAAATTTGACAAAATGCATTTCAACTCTTTGAAACTTTGGGTTATGAAATTTTTTATCATAAATAAAAAAATTTATTAAGAAATTCTTTTCATAGTTTTTGAGTTATGACTACGTTGAAATAAAGGCGCGATCTCAACATTTTTATGTAATGCATATGTGTATATACACACATACTCAACATATGCAACAAACCTTAAAATAATTTATAGTGTTACACCACTTGTGAGTGAGTGGAAGGCTTCCTAATATTCTGGTAATAAACAAACTGAAAAATTGTTTATAAAGAAAATCTGCTGGAATAAATTTTTACAAAAAACTAAAAACATGTCAGGAACAAATCGTTTTGTTGGAAAATAATACAACACATCGTAGGAAACTATAATCAGACTGGTATTTTTATAAAAGTATGGAGCCACAGTATTTTGGTAGAATTTCAAAATTCCATCTCATAAAATTATTAACAACAGAAAAAACTTCTCCATTCTTACGTGACATTGATGGTTTGGGTCTCCTTTTTATTTAACTAAATACTAATAATGATTTTGTATGATTGTGCTTATTTGTTATTGTACGTTGAAAGTTAATAAAAAAAAATTGCAACCACAATTTAATAACAGAAAAGAAAACCAGCATTATTTTGTATTCAACGAGCATATAGAAAGATATAAACGACAATACCGCCACGAACATAAAACTTGACCTGATTTGTTAAGCATTCAATGATTTTTAGAAAATGAAAATAAAAGCAGACATTAAAAACTAAATTCTCTTTTTTTTTATAACAAAACATCAACAATACTTTTAATTGATTTTGCTTCAATTAAAATACTCACACACTCATACAAATGCATACATCCTCCAAACTGAAGTTCAATTGGAAGCGAACGAAGAGTGATAAAAACTAATTAGTGTTTGCTGGAGTGTGTGTGAGAGTTTTTATATTGAGGCAGTGTTGTCAATGTATTTTAGCTTCAGTGTGTTTTCGTTTATAAAACTTGTTTCAAAGCAAACTTTACTTTAGAACGGTTTCGCAAACAAGCCATTTTTCGCAGAAAGAGCGAAGTTATAGTCGCTTTATCAGCCAAGGTTTAATATATTATATTTTACACATCGAATTTTTAGCGCCGATATTTCCTAAGAGGCAGGCAGATGTTTTTAACTTTGAATACAATTTTAATTGCTTAAAACTTTAAAAGTTTACTACTACTGCAAGATTATCCGTGAAAAATACATGCTTTAGGTACTATTACGTATTCAGAAATATCAAAACTTTATATTATTCTTTCGAGATAGATCACTTTCTACGTATGTACCAACAATATATTTTATGTCACAAACATGAACTTGTTACAGATTTATTACATGAAAAAAAAAACTTCAAGTTTATTTTGCGTTATGTGGCAAACGTTGGCTTTAAAATCACTGATTGATGCCGGCAACTTTGGTTGGAGTATATGTTTTAAGCTTAATTCAACGTTATTTTGTGTAAAGTGAGCGGAAATGATTTATTTCACCACAAATTAAACAACTAAGCAATGTACTTGTGATAATTATATCAAGCATATAATAAAAACAAAAATGTTGTTGGTGTGCAATACATACATACGAGTACATACATATATACGTATACAACTTGTATGCATGTTAAGGAAGTCAGTGTGGATGTATGTATGCGTGTGTGGGTTTATTTATAAAAACGACAATAGCATTCGTACAATTTTACCCGCAAACTCTCATTGAAATATTTAAATAGAGGAAACACATTTTTTGTGGTTGTTTTAAAAAACACTTCACTTTTTTCTATGTACATTGGCATGTAGTATGCATGCATATGTAAGAGTGTATGTATATGTTTATAGTATCCCAGCGGCGGAATTTTGGAGGCCTTCATTTATAAGGCCCTCCGTAAGGCCTTCCTAGAGCTTCTTTTAGATTTTTGTACTCATGCTCGCTTGCCTTCCCACGATGGCATTATGGAAGGCCTACCAACTCCCTTCTAAAAATGACGTGTTTAATATGGGTATGTATACATCAATAAATAAATAAATAGTTAACCCTGAAATTCAACATAATACAATAATCACTATTTTGTAGAGTTGATATTTTGGCATTTTCATGGGTTTTTACTTCGTTTTTGCATTTCTAAAGGTAATTTAAAAATAAATTTGTGACTGAATAAGGCCTTCTATCAGGCCTGTGTATGAAGGGAATTTAGTAAGCCTTGGCTGGCTAGGACATCGTGTGTAAAAAATGTATGAGTATGGAATGGGGCAAGAGGCCACGTAAGGCCTTCCAGAAGGCCTGCTTAGTGCTTCTTTCCGCCACTGGGATGTTTAAATCTACGACCATGTATGAGTACGTTTTCAACTTGGCCAAAGAAATAGGAAATTTTATATGAAAACTGGAAAGTTAAAATAAATTATGGTTGTGAGAAAGAGAAATTTTAATAATCAAATTAACAAGCTTATTAATGCTAAACAAACAACAGCAAAAAAAATAATAATAAATATATAAAATTTAAGCACAAGAACTACATTAAAAGCAGACAATAAGAAAAAAGTACAAAAAAACTCAATTTGTGGCAAAATAAATGAGAGGAAAGCAGGTGAACTACCATATAATTAAAAAATAAATTATAATGGCAATTATAAATAGCAACCAGTAATTATGGTGCTTGAAATTTAATTTAATAAAATAAACTAATGTTTTTTATAATCTCAAAAGAATTTGTTAGTGATTAATATATTAAGAAAAGAAAAATAATTAGTGTTATTTTTTTCGTGAAGCGCCAGTACTCTGGGAATGACCCCTACTTATGCGATGCATTGTACCAAAATTTTCATAGATGATAGGGGTAGAGAAGAAGACAGATGTTGAAAGTGTATATTTATTTTTATTCGAAATGCTAGTTAAGATTTTGAGCTTAAGCTGAATACCAATCGTTTTTAAATAAATCTTGACAATTTAGTAAAATAATGATGTCTCTCACTTTCTTGAAGGTTTCAGACAATTTATTTCAGCTACAGACGAAGAACAGACGGTCACATGGACATTCGATTATTCGATTTCCTTGTGTATCAGGTCCCAGAATCGCATATGAATTATTTGAAAATTGCAATCTAAATTTATCATTTTTGCTGAAGGGTTATAACTTTATGCAAACCACCCAGCAAGCAATTTCTATTCGATATAGGTTTTTTTCTTTATTATAAACTTTATACAATGTGCCAATCTTTAGTAGAAAATGGATAAAAAAATGACAAAACAAAAGAGTAACATTCTTATCGGGAAAGTTTGTAATTACGTGATTTCATGCCATTCATTTTTTTAATAGCCTCTTATGTGGAATAAACTCCCCGCAGAGGTATTTCCTGTCACTTTCAGTGTGTTAAAGTTCAAATCAAATACTACTCCCTTTATCCTCCTTCCCGCAACCTATTTTCCTAGTTCCGGCACAATACACTGCAAACGTAGGGGTCATGCCCTGAGTACTGGTCCTGATTAAAAAAAAAACTTCCGTTTGTTTTATATTTTGATTTTACGTATAGTAAAATTTTGAAATTTAAAATCGTTTGATAACAAGTAAAAGTTTTGCTTTTTGCATTCTGGAAGCGCCGCAGGTTATGAAAATAAAACCACTTTCGACCAATATTGCGACATCATTACTCGTAAGTTTTGAAACATTCATTAAACAAAATATATTTTATTGTCATCCTTTTTGCAATTCTGCTTGTGAATTAAATATTTTTATATTTACTTTTAAATCGCAATACACAAAACCTACAAAAAAATGCGTTTTAATATTATTTATGTAATATATTTGATGGATTTATGTTTTCACGGAAATTGTGGTCAATTTATTTCTGTCATTTATTTCCGGTATAAGAGGCGGAAAAACGTGTCCTGTTTCTTTCAACATTTGTAAATTTTTATTTGTTGATCGGTTTTTAATTATACAATGTACAAGTACATATTTTTTGTCTCTGTGTTGTGTTTGTTTTTATTATATAGTTCCCTAGTTAAGGTTAACCACTGCCATAGAAACAAACAAAAAAACAAGTAAATAAATTTTAGATCTACATCTTCCTTTTCTATGGTGAATTACAGAGAAATTTATATTTGAAATATTTGCAAATAACTTTTGCTGATTATTTTCCTTACAATTACATGTACTCGGCCTATATTTAAATTTTAAGAGATAATTGGGAATTTATAAATAGACTTCCATAAATTTCTCAATATATTTCTTAAGAAGAACTCTACTTTTAATGTCTACTTTTATTTTAAATCAATAAAATTCTTAGAAAATAAAATTAAAACTATTTATTTACTATTTAGACAATTGCTGAAATTTAATCACCTAAACTATAAAAGAAAAGTGTGAAAACAAAAGTTTTTAAATTATTCTGTCTGTCGTTGTATTGATTTTTTTCAACTATGCGTGCGATTGTGTGTTTCTGTTCATTTATGCTGCTGTTGTTGTCCTTGATTTTTCCTGACTTGTTATTTTATTTGTGATGAAGTCGTATCCTTCACAAAAATATGTGTCAATGTAAAAGTGAAATTGTTTTTGTTTTTCGTGGCTTGCTGTACAACTGGGTATTGTTAAATTTGTTATATTTTGCATTTTTTTTTTAATTTAAGACCCTTTAGTAACAACAAATTATTGCTCTGATGGTTTGTTATATTTCCCTTCTATTTTTTTTGTAAATAGAAATATTCAGCTTGATTTCTACAATTGAGTTTATATTTTCAAATAGATATATTTTTTCTGCTCATATTCAATGCAAAAAGATAAAAAGTTATTTATTTTATTTTTAGAATAAATTAAATTAATAAAAAATATCCATTTTCTAAATTGTCTATAAAAATATCTCTATACAAATGATAATTGTACAAAATTTTCTCAAGGCTTTCTTTTTTTTTAACGTAATTGTTTTTTTTTATTAAACTTTTCCTTTTTTTCTTACTTTTAAGCGAGTTTTTTTTATAAAAATTGTACACGTATATATGATGGACTGAGTATCAGGCTCACTTGGCTTTTATTTACATCATTTCCTGCTTCTCTTTTGACAATTAACAAAAAATCGCAAACCCTTTTCTCGTGTGTGTTTGTGTTTGTGTGTGTGTGACATGTCGTCGTAACTCCTTTAGCTTAAGGTTTGTCTTTGTTTACTTTTTGTAGTTATGTATTTGTCTTCCGATGTTTTCTGCCGCCGATAGCAATTGCCTTAAGTTTTATGATTGCATGTAAAAAATGCCCCAGTCATTTTAGCATCTTACAACTTCCTATGTTTTAAAAAATAACATACATTACATGCAGCATATATTTTATTTTAATAACATCTGTCTTTCCATTTCAATAGAATCATATAATTATTATGAAATGGTTTTATTTTGTAAAATTTCTTCTATTATCTCTTATATTAGATAAATATTCACACACTGCTTGTATTTTAGCGAATTAAAGTGTATAAATTTTTAAATTTTATTCTATAATATAAGTTTTAATTTTCCTTTAAAATTATGTACTAATAAGATTATTTTCAATATACTTTTAGAACTTTCAAATGATTTTTTCTAAAGAAATTCTTCTGGCAAACATTTATATAAAGTAAGCATCATCAGCTCTTTGAAAAGGTTTTGCTTTAGAAATTGTTCATGTTTATATGCTGTACGATTTTATACAAAATCCTATCTATTTAAGCAAAACATTAAGTAGAAAATAATAAAAAAACAGAACTAATATTGTTCAATCAGTATTAAAAAGAAATTTTTAAAAGAACTATAAGGCCATTTCAACTCTACTCGGACAAACTGTTTTTCTTTTGTGCTTTATCGGTTAGTTTATTATAAATGGAAAAAGAAAGAAAATAAAAAATAAATAAACCCGCAAATAAACAAACACTTTTCATTTCCATTTGATTGGATTAAAAAAAATCCTTATGTGTGTTGCATCAGCAGCAAAAATATTAAAGAAATAAAAGTTAACTACTGTAATGATCACATGTTCATAAAAAAATGTATATTTCTTAAAAACAACAATAGCAACATACACACACACACACAAATGTCAGACATAGTAGATATACAAATATATATACAGCTAGCATTTTTAATCGTAAAACACTCTTCCGCGTTCGGAGAAGACGATTAAACCATCGTCCATGATGACGCATTCCGATCGCAGAAGTTAAAGACAACGGCAGAAACTGTGTCCTGATGGCGACTCTTTCAAACGAATTGTCTACGATGCACCATAATTAGTCGCCTACAGATCGTTTAAGACTCTTTAACAAAGCACCCGTCCAACATTCGTTTAAGTAACTTGCAAGTGTATCTCTTCGAAGAGTGAAACACGATTGTTAACTATTATCAGCCCTCCAATGCCCGCCAAAATGCGTAAACGACGATTTACTTATCCAACAATCGTAAAAATGGCTCGCAAAACCATATTTCTGAAGAAAAAATTATAAATCCAATCCAACAATCGTGAGGACGTTTATAAGACGAGTCGCAAAATGATCGCGCCCGTCAAACAATCATGCAAATTCCAATGTAAGCTTACATTGTCCTACACTGTTGCAAATGCATGATGTTGCCAGTAAATTTATTAACGTACAGTATGATTAATTACCACATTTTTGGTTAAACACCACAAACTATCACCTATATTCACAAATACATACGTTCATTCAAAGACTTACATACATATACATACTACATACGTAGCCGTAATAAAGTTTTGTGTAAAATCTAAAATAAAGTACACATACATAAAAACATTCCATACATTTATTTCCAGATTGTCTTAACTAAAAATTAACTTAAGTATAATTTCGACGGAAACAAATAAACATTTTACCGAATTTGTACATTCTTCGATTCAAACTACTTTTATAAACAACAAACTTAAAGCTTTCAGTAAAGATATTTTGAGTCTGTAGGAATAATTAATAGACCAGACAAAGGCTGGCACTTTGTAGCTAAAATCATCACTTTAGTATCAAATATGCATTTAAGATCTTTTTTTTTATGAGATCAACAATACTTTCCAGTCACATGATGTCGAAATAATTAAAATTTCATACACAGACAAACAAAGGAAAAATAATTTTTTTTAAATTTGTTTTTGATTTAAATGTAATTTTTTGGGTCCGGCAGTTAAAGAAACTATTTTGTTCTGATTTTGCTTTTTATTTGGTATTTCGCTGAAAATTCAAGCTTTCGAAATTATTTAAAATATAAACAAAAATAAATTAGTTAAATATTTAATATTGTACTAATTCAGTGTTGGAGGTAAAATCTTACACAAAACTCGAAATATGTCTTATTAAAAATTTCACCATAAAGAATGCGGCAAACATTCAACATATTTTTTTGTTAATCAGACAAAGAAAACAAAAGCTATTACAGTCTTGAAGTAAACGAACTAACGTTATACATACATAATCGCCCAAAACACGTGGTTTTTACATATACCCACACACATGTACAAACACATGTAACATAAACACACTTATACTGTACTTGTTGGTTATTATCTGGCATTTCTTTATTTTTATTTATTTAATTTATTTCTAAAAGTTTCATACGTCTGACTGGGTGACTTTTCTTTACATTTAACTACATTTGTGTTTGCATATATTTTTGGAAAATGGCAAGGTCTTCTTTTAATTAGTGTGCAAACATTTACACATACATAAGCACATACATATATAGATATGTAAGTGATGTAGCAACTTACATTTCTTCACATCCGTCTATTAAAAGAAACTCATAAAATACAATTAAATCAAATGAATTCCGTTTTAATTATCCACAAGGTTTTGTTCGAGTCGGCTCTCAAGTTTTTTTTTTTTTTTTTATTTATCTTAACCCTGTCATCATTCTAATGGTGCACGCCTAGATTTCTCTACAAGAAATGTTTATGTTGCTCTGTTGCCTTTCTAGTCTATGGTTGTTTCCAATTTCATTGTAGTGCAGTCTTATTTGATAGAAATTTTAGTTTGCTCAAAGGATTTCAAGTAGTTTTTACAATATTATGGAAATTGCTGGCTACATACTCGTACATATGATTGTTCGAGTATAAATGTATGTATGTGCATATAAGGAACTATCTACATATAATAAATTAGTAGTTTACTCTATGTATGTAAAACTCCTAATTTATTTCTATTTTATAAAAACTTTATCTTGTTCCGCCTGTGTAAAGAAAATTCACAAAAAATTAAACTGCAAAAAATACCCCGAATTTTGAACTAAATTAAAGCTTTTACGTTAACTAACTTCATATCAAATTGTATTTAAAAGAACATATCTTGCAAGCAAATTAAATAAAATTTAATTTATCACAAAGAGCAACAGCAACTCATCAGATCCGCCTTTTTTGCACTTGATTTTTTTTATTTGATAAAGATTTGAGGCCTCCTTTTTTCCATTAGATGAATCATGTTAATGGTTTTGTTATGAGCGTTATTATATTTTTGGCTCTTTGTTTTCTGATACCTTTTTAAACGAGTGGAGCCTTTGTCCTTTTCAATGGCATATTAAATCGCTATGCAACATGTTGCCCAAAACTTTAATGAGCAAGAGTTTCTGCAAAAATATGTTTCCTTTGTGTATTTAGGTTTCATATAATACATGTACTTGTACATCATATTGAGAATCTATTTTTTCCTTCCAACAGTATTGAAAGTGTAAGTATTACAGCAATCGGGATTATGGTCATTACAATCTAGTCCAGAAGAATTCAATTTAATTGCATTGGCAAGCATTAAAAAGATTTTATAGCTCTTCCAGAAAAAAAAATTAACACACATACATACATACATACATGCATTGAGAAATAACACATACAAACAATTTCATAAAATATTAAAATTTATAATTATTTTTAAGAGCATTTAAAATTTAGAATCCATTTAAAAAGGAATATACTAAGGATGCTTTCAAACATTCAAACAACGTTGCAATTAAATTACAAGTTTACTCTCTTATATATTCGCTCTATACTTTGCAGCAAATTCATTTCTGTAATATTTCAAGTTTTTACGAATTCTTTTTGTTCCTTAAAAATTTAATAAATTTCTTTTTTTATTCTTCTCTTCCACTATGGCCTTTTCTTTGTTCGATTGGACGGGTACGTTTGTACGTTTGTACGTATGTATCTATGTGCTTTTGTATCCATTTTCTGTCTGACTCCTGCTCTTATCTTATTGAAGATTTCGATGCTACATATCGATGGCACATTACTAATGTTTTATTTTTTATAGCGGTCAGTGTGTTATCCAGATTCTGTTTTTTATGTCTGATATTTTCTGTTTATTAGGTCTTAATGTTTTTCAATGTCTAATGAGGACTTACGCTAAGCGCCTGCGCTAGATTTTTTTACTTTTTCAGCTGGAGATATATAAGGAGACTGGAAAATATGTTATTACCAGGACATGCATGTATTGCTACCAAGTATTTTGCGTTTTAAATTCTCCATGAAAAGTTTGTTCAAAAACCAAAAATAAAATATTTATTGCAAGTGTGGGAATTGTACTACATACGAATACATGCATGATAAAAGAAACCGTTTGGAAAATTCAAATAATCCCCGCAAAATATTTGCATTCATAATTAATCATAATATATATTAAATATGGCAAGACTTGGATGTTGTATTTCATTTATTCCATATTCATATAATTATGGAAGATTTTACCCTCATATGAAAACAATATTAAAAGAAAATCAGAATCAATCTGTGGATAGAATTCAACGCAAAAATGTCTCATAATTGGTTTGTTTGTACTTGAACTTAAGAAATTTTCTTCCGGAAACGGAGTTAAACGTTTTGTAGCGCAACATTCGTACAAGTTTCCTACCACTTTACAACACTAGAAATATCTGTCTCAAAAGAGCAAAATTATCGTTTTAATATAAAATGTAATAACTACGGACTAAGCAAATAAAAACAAATGTACTGGAGATAAAGAAAATTTACGACAAAATAATTCGTAAATACCAAAAGCCGAAAACTTTGAACGCATAATGCTTTTAAACTTTTTATTATATAACTACGTTTCTCTAAATGGGCGATATAGTACATATGTACATACATAAATATGTATGTATGTAACTCACACTTCCGTTTATATTTTAGGCAGGCTTCAATATTTACGGCCGTATTCATAAAAAAATATTATTGTAGGTTTATAGAGTACAATAGCTATCGTAGACTTTTCGTTTTATTAATGATTAATAAAAAAGCTGTTGAACGATTGTAGCGACTTTATGTGAATGTATGGCAACTCTCTTTTTATGTGGTTGTCATTTAGTTCTTAGTGATGCTTTAAACCACTGTTTGCTAAACCCGATAATCAAGTAGATATCAGGTTTTCTATAAATTATTTAAAAAATTTAATGAAAAATATATGTTTGCAAAATAAGAAACTTAAAAAATGAGTTTGCGAACAATTTTAAATGAAAATCAATAAAGAAACTGTTACCATTTATCAATTTTTGTGATATACGGTAGCAAAGGTAACCGAATAATGAGTTTGTTTACCTTTAATTTACATCACTGCTATAATTCGTCAGAATTTTATTTTATTTCTTTGATTTGTGCTTCAAGTAAACGTACATATGTATTTATAATTTGTGTAATTAAAATGGATGCAACTAATAACAAACAAGAACTTTCAGAAAATGAAATGGAAAACATGGTAAATATTATTAATACATGCTACATATCTACACACTTATATACATACATATATGTATGTATGTATGTCACCATATTTTATATTTACTTGAATATAATGCAAAATGTCACTTTATTTTTGGTTTAAAGAAGGGCAAATCCAACAATAAATTTTTTGACTTTACTGATGGTTTACTAAAGGTTTAATAAAATTTTTTCGTTTATGAATACAACTTTAACAATTTTGGCTGATAAACCGCCAATAAATTTTTATGAATACGGCCGTTATTATTTACTAGATGTCCCGGCAAACGTTGTTTTGCCATACAAAATATTTCTGGTGCATATTTTGGGTGTTAAATCAAAAATAGCGAATGTATTGTAAGTGTGTGACGATGACCGCCGATGAAAAAAACACCAAACAATAATTTTGTTTTGTTTGAAATATGAACGACGACAATTCTCCTGCATGAGGCGGACATAGCGCCATCTGTCATTCAACAACAAAAATAATTATGAGGCAAACATGTTGGGTTAATAATTTAGTAAATACAGAAATTTCCCCCTCCCTCCCCTCCTCATGCCCCTAGCGGTTTTAAAAATAGATAGTAGCCGATTCTCAAACTAACTGAATATACATTAAACATTTCAATAGAATCGGTCAAGCCGTTTCGGAAATACAGAAATTGCCCCCTCCCTCCCCTCCTCATGCCCCTAGCGATTTAAAATATACCTTAGAACCTATTCGCATACCTGCCAAATATGCATAAAATAAAATTTCATTAAAATCGGTCGAGCCGTTGCGGAGGAGTTCGATAACAAACATCGTGACACGAGAATTTTATATCGTATATTAGATTATTATTTATTTCGCTTATCACTTCCTTTGCAGGTTCTTTACAAACGCCTCAATTTCGTTGCGAACGGTCCTACAGCGGTTTGGAATCATACAGTGTCAGATGAAATTATATAGCGATATTAATATTTGAAAAGGATATTGATATGTCTTATGAATTAAGGAAGTATACCCAAAATAGGTATAGAGTTAATTTAAAATATTTGATTATTTTTAAGTGAAATTCAAATATAAGATATACTAGACAAAAATTCAATTTAATGGGGAACATAAAAAATATCGACATCGTTTTATTAAGCCTGAATAAAATAGAGTAATATATGCATATGTATTTATACAACCGCATCCATTGTAGGGAACACTTTATTTATTGAAATTTTAGAAAATATATTTTTTATTTTAATTATGGTATTTTAGTTAAAGATAAATGGAAGAATCAGAATAACACGTCTCTTTTAAGTTTTGTCGAAATTTCAATATTGAAATATTTGTAAAAATATTTTATTTTTATAAGGAATAAAATTTAAGACACTTTAATTGGTGGCATTTTTTTTAATTTATTTATGCATATATATTATAAGTATATAATTAAAAAGTAAAATTAATTTACATCTATCAAATGCATATAAATTCCCAACTAGGTACTACTTTATTTTAAAATTAATTGCCACGATTAAAGTAAAAAGGCAAAACGGATTTTGCTATACATCTCTGTACGTACCAGTATGCGCTACTAGTAGTTCAACTTGCTTAATGATATTTTTTATCGAAATAAATTGCCAACAACACTAAAGTACAATACTGATATAATTTTTTTCTCACATTTCTATTTACATCAATCCACTTTTTATTAAAACTACTACTTGCTTATACCCGAGACGTTGTTCACGCTACATGTCAATAAAGGTATAAACTGTCATCAAATTTAAAGAAAAACAAAAAGTAACAAAAGCAAAAAGCTCGAATAGTACCATATTTTCCTCCTTTTATGACCCTCACCAAAAAGTTAACTATAAGTTAATGTAAACAAAGTTATTAAAAAAAAAGCAAATGTATAGAAAAAGAACCAATTTATTCTTGTTTCAACCCATAAAAAGTCGCTTTATATTAATTAATTTAACATTTATAATATAAGTACAATTTTCTAAAATATTCAAAGTTATAGACTCACCAATTGATTTGCTTTATTTACGATGTAATGAAATCGTGTAGGTGCTTGATAACACAAAATTTAACTCACACATTATATTTTCATATATTTTATTACAAATTTTCAAATACTTTTTTTTACATAGACAGGCTCTTCTCACTTACATCTGTATGTAAGTGATATGTGCCATGGTTGGCTCTTGCTATAACACACTAAACTTATTTTTTTTAAATCACTAATGCGCTACCGTTACCGACTTTTTACTGCAAAAATACGCTTTAAAGTACCGTTATATACAAAAAATTCGAACCGTATTATTTGAAAAATAATCACTACAAAAATTAAAAATAACGAACGATACGTTAAATATGATCAGTCGAAAGAACCAACCGTAATGAGGCACATTTATTTAATATCATCAACTTTCGATGATATTTCACACCACTAAAACACACTTTACACTTTCGATTACATATATATTTTTAAATTAAAATGAAGAACAATTGCCATGATATAATCTGAAAATAAAAATAAACGGAAATAAATAAATTAAAGTTTGCATAGAAAATTATAACAAAATCTAATAAAATTTTTTCCATGTTTAGAATGTTAACAATGCCTTAAGTTGATTAAAAAGCGTTTAAAATGTAAGGAATGCCAACAACTGAAAAATATCTGCGAAAGGGAAGTTAATTTACAAGAAATTGGCAATCAATGCCAAAAACTTGAAAAATTATTTGAAGAATAACTGAAAATCACAAAAGAATACCAACATTTTAAAAATACCTACTAAGTCTAATGCGGATTGAAAATTGAAAAACCAAAAAGTTGATTTAACTAGAAATATGCGCTGTGATACATAAACATTTGTTTTAAAAGCTTTATTGAATGTCTCACAAATATAAACCGATTTTTCTGTCAACTTTTATATATACGTAGACGCCCAGGCACATCTATAATAAATATTTCGTTTCGACACGTACAAATATGAAATATAATTCAAAAGTTTTTATACAAGAATAAGAATAAATGGGAAAGAGTTGATGCACATATAAGATATTATCGATCAGTGAAAGAGAACTAAAAATTTTTTAAGAATTTATAATCGTTTTAGAATATTTTAATTTGGCGATACGAAGGTAAATAATTTGGAGATTTCAGGGAATAAGGTTAAGTCTACGAGAGATCCCTGGAAACAAACCACACTCAAAAACTCTTTTAGTATGAAAGAAAATAAATAACACCCATCACACCATGATTTTTTCCATGATTTTTAAATCGCGATTTTTTTGTATGTTGTCGAACGGGGTAGAGAAGCAAAAGGGGTAAAGAAAAAATCACATTTTCAGTTCTCTGTGATTTTTTCTTATATTTTTCTTTACACACCCTACAAGAAATGGTTGACCGAAACTAATACACAGAAAATTTTTTACAGAAATTTTATTTTAACGAACATATGATTGTCATTGTTGATGTAGTTATCTATCATCGTTCAAGAAATTATGGTGCAGTTTCATTTTTGACAATTTTTGAAGTTATATATGAAAAGTTTGTATTAAGCATTTGCGTGTGTCATTTGGACCAATGGGAAATTAAAGCCAAGAATCCATACTTATTGACTACGTAAGTCTGATTTCTCAATTGTATGTGAGAATTTTTCTATGAAATTTGTTTGTCACTCATTTGGACCAATGGGAAATTAAAGCCAAGAATCCATACTTATTGACTACGTAAGTCTGATTTCTCAATTGTATGTGAGAATTTTTCTATATAATTTGTTTGTCACTCATTTGGACCAATAGGAAATTAAAGCCAAGAATCCATACTTATTGACTACGTAAGTCTGATTTCTCAATTGTATGTGAGAATTTTTCTATGAAATTTGTTTGTCACTCATTTGGACCAATGGGAAATTAAAGCCAAGAATCCATACTTATTGACTACGTAAGCCTGATTTCTCAATTGTATGTGAGAATTTTTCTATAAAATTTGTTTGTCACTCATTTGGACCAATGGGAAATTAAAGCCAAGAATCCATACTTATTGACTACGTAAGCCTGATTTCTCAATTGTATGTGAGAATTTTTCTATAAAATTTGTTTGTCACTCATTTGGACCAATGGGAAATTAAAGCCAAGAATCCATACTTATTGACTACGTAAGTCTGATTTCTCAATTGTATGTGAGAATTTTTCTATAAAATTTGTTTGTCACTCATTTGGACCAATAGGAAATTAAAGCCGAGAATCAATACTTATTGACTACGTAAGCCTGATTTCTCAATTGCATGTGAGAATTTTTCTATAAAATTTGTTTGTCACTCATTTGGACCAATAGGAAATTAAATCCAAGAATCCATACTTATTGACTACGTAAGTCTGATTTCTCAATTGTATGTGAGAATTTTTCTATGAAATTTGTTTGTCACTCATTTGGACCAATGGGAAATTAAAGCCAAGAATCCATACTTATTGACTACGTAAGTCTGATTTCTCAATTGTATGTGAGAATTTTTCTATAAAATTTGTTTGTCACTCATTTGGACCAATAGGAAATTAAAGCCGAGAATCAATACTTATTGACTACGTAAGCCTGATTTCTCAATTGTATGTGAGAATTTTTCTATAAAATTTGTTTGTCACTCATTTGGACCAATAGGAAATTAAAGCCAAGAATCCATACTTATTGACTACGTAAGTCTGATTTCTCAATTGTATGTGAGAATTTTTCTATAAAATTTGTTTGTCACTCATTTAGACCAATGGGAAATTAAAGCCAAGAATCCATACTTATTGACTACGTAAGCCTGATTTCTCAATTGTATGTGAGAATTTTTCTATAAAATTTGTTTGTCACTCATTTGGACCAATGGGAAATTAAGGCCAAGAATCCATACTTATTGACTACGTAAGCCTGATTTCTAAATTGTATGTGAGAATTTTTCTATAAAATTTGTTTGTCACTCATTTGGACCAATGGGAAATTAAAGCCAAGAATCCATACTTATTGACTACGTAAGCCTGATTTCTCAATTGTATGTGAGAATTTTTCTATAAAATTTGTTTGTCACTCATTTGGACCAATGGGAAATTAAAGCCAAGAATCCATACTTATTGACTACGCAAGCCTGATTTCTCAATTGTATGTGAGAATTTTTCTATAAAATTTGTTTGTCACTCTTTTGGACCAATGGGAAATTAAAGCCAAAAATCCATACTTATTGACTACGTAAGCCTGATTTCTCAATTGTATGTGAGAATTTTTCCTCAAAATTTGTTTGTCACTCATTTGGACCAATGGGCAATTAAAGCCAAGAATCCATACTTATTGAATACGTAAGCCTGATTTCTCAATTGTATGTGAGAATTTTTCTATAAAATTTGTTTGTCACTCATTTGGACCAATGGGAAATTAAGGCCAAGAATCCATACTTATTGACTACGTAAGCCTGATTTCTAAATTGTATGTGAGAATTTTTCTATAAAATTTGTTTGTCACTCATTTGGACCAATGGGAAATTAAAGCCAAGAATCCATACTTATTGACTACGTAAGCCTGATTTCTCAATTGTATGTGAGAATTTTTCTATAAAATTTGTTTGTCACTCATTTGGACCAATGGGAAATTAAAGCCAAGAATCCATACTTATTGACTACGCAAGCCTGATTTCTCAATTGTATGTGAGAATTTTTCTATAAAATTTGTTTGTCACTCTTTTGGACCAATGGGAAATTAAAGCCAAAAATCCATACTTATTGACTACGTAAGCCTGATTTCTCAATTGTATGTGAGAATTTTTCCTCAAAATTTGTTTGTCACTCATTTGGACCAATGGGCAATTAAAGCCAAGAATCCATACTTATTGAATACGTAAGCCTGATTTCTCAATTGTATGTGAGAATTTTTCTATAAAATTTGTTTGTCACTCATTTGGGCCAATGGGAAATTAAAGCCAAGAATCCATACTTATTGACTACGTAAGCCTGATTTCTCAATTGTATGTGAGAATTTTTCTATAAAATTTGTTTGTCACTCAT
This sequence comes from Lypha dubia, assembly GCA_947311025.1. Lineage (NCBI taxonomy): Eukaryota > Metazoa > Arthropoda > Insecta > Diptera > Tachinidae > Lypha > Lypha dubia. The sequence continues at coordinate 706,605 of OX371262.1, read as the reverse complement.
TTGGACCAATGGGAAATTAAAGCCAAGAATCCATACTTATTGACTACGTAAGCCTGATTTCTCAATTGTATGTGAGAATTTTTCTATAAAATTTGTTTGTCACTCAATTGGACCAATGGGAAATTAAAGCCAAGAATCCATACTTATTGACTACGTAAGCCTGATATCTCAATTGTATGTGAGAATTTTTCTATAAAATTTGTTTGTCACTCATTTGGACCAATGGGAAATTAAAGCCAAGAATCCGTACTTATTGACTACGTAAGCCTGATTTCTCAATTGTATGTGAGAATTTTTCTATAAAATTTATTTGTCACTCATTTGGACCAATGGGAAATTAAAGCCAAGAATCCATACTTATTGACTACGTAAGTCTGATTTCTTAATTGTATTTGAGAATTTTTCTATAAAATTTGTTTGTCACTCATTTGGACCAATGGGAAATTAAAGCCAAGAATCCACACTTATTGACTACGTAAGCCTGATTTCTCAATTGCATGTGAGAATTTTTCTATAAAATTTGTTTGTCACTCATTTGGACCAATGGGAAATTAAAGCCAAGAATCCACACTTATTGACTACGTAAGCCTGATTTCTCAATTGCATGTGAGAATTTTTCTATAAAATTTGTTTGTCACTCATTTGGACCAATGGGAAATTAAAGCCAAGAATCCATACTTATTGACTACGTAAGCCTGATTTCTCAATTGTATGTGAGAATTTTTCTATAAAATTTGTTTGTCACTCATTTGGACCAATGGGAAACTAAAGCCAAGAATCCGTACTTATTGACTACGTAAGCCTGATTTCTCAATTGTATGTGAGAATTTTTCTATAAAATTTGTTTGTCACTCATTTGGACCAATAGGAAATTAAAGCCAAGAATCCATACTTATTGAATACGTAAGCCTGATTTCTCAATTGTATGTGAGAATTTTTCTATAAAATTTGTTTGTCACTCAATTGGACCAATGGGAAATTAAAGCCAAGAATCCATACTTATTGAATACGTAAGCCTGATTTCTCAATTGTATGTGAGAATTTTTCTATAAAATTTGTTTGTCACTCATTTGGACCAATGGGAAATTAAAGCCAAGAATCCATACTTATTGACTACGTAAGTATGATTTCTTAATTGTATTTGAGAATTTTTCTATAAAGATTGTTTGTCACTCATTTGGACCAATGGGAAATTAAAGCCAAGAATCCATACTTATTGACTACGTAAGCCTGATTTCTCAATTGTATGTGAGAATTTTTCTATAAAATTTGTTTGTCACTCATTTGGACCAATGGGAAATTAAAGCCAAGAATCCATACTTATTGACTACGTAAGTATGATTTCTTAATTGTATTTGAGAATTTTTCTATAAAATTTGTTTGTCACTCATTTGGACCAATGGGAAATTAAAGCCAAGAATCCATACTTATTGACTACGTAAGTATGATTTCTTAATTGTATTTGAGAATTTTTCTATAAAATTTGTTTCTCACTCAATTGGACCAATGGGAAATTAAAGCCAAGAATCCATACTTATTGACTACGTAAGCCTGATTTCTCAATTGTATGTGAGAATTTTTCTATAAAATTTGTTTGTCACTCAATTGGACCAATGGGAAATTAAAGCCAAGAATCCATACTTATTGACTACGTAAGCCTGATATCTCAATTGTATGTGAGAATTTTTCTATAAAATTTGTTTGTCACTCATTTGGACCAATGGGAAATTAAAGCCAAGAATCCATATTTATTGACTACGTAAGCCTGATTTCTCAATTGTATGTGAGAATTTTTCTATAAAATTTGTTTGTCACTCATTTGGACCAATGGGAAATTAAAGCCAAGAATCCATACTTATTGACTATGTAAGTCTAATTTCTCAATTGTATGTGAGAATTCTTCTATAAAATTTGTTTGTCACTCATTTGGACCAATGGGAAATTAAAGCCAAGAATCCATACTTATTGACTACGTAAGCGTGATTTCTCAATTGTATGTGAGAATTTTTCTATAAAATTTGTTTGTCACTCATTTGGACCAATGGGAAATTAAAGCCAAGAATCCATACTTATTGACTACGTAAGCCTGATTTCTCAATTGCATGTGAGAATTTTTCTATAAAATTTTTTTGTCACTCATTTGGTTCAATGGGAAATTAAAGCCAAGAATCCATACTTATTGACTACGTAAGCCTGATTTCTCAATTGTATGTGAGAATTTTTCTATGAAATTTGTTTGTCACTCATTTGGACCATTGGGAAATTAAGGCCAATAATCCATACTTATTGACTACGTAAGCCTGATTTCTAAATTGTATGTGAGAATTTTTCTATGAAATTTGTTTGTCACTCATTTGGACCAATGGGAAATTAAGGCCCAGAATCCATACTTATTGACTACGTAAGCCTGATTTCTCAATTGTATGTGAGAATTTTTCTATAAAATTTGTTTGTCACTCATTTGGACCAATGGGAAATTAAAGCCAAGAATCCATACTTATTGACTACGTAAGCCTGATTTCTCAATTGTATGTGAGAATTTTTCTATAAAATTTGTTTGTCACTCAATTGGACCAATGGGAAATTAAAGCCAAGAATCCATACTTATTGACTACGTAAGCCTGATATCTCAATTGTATGTGAGAATTTTTCTATAAAATTTGTTTGTCACTCATTTGGACCAATGGGAAATTAAAGCCAAGAATCCATACTTATTGACTACGTAAGCCTGATTTCTCAATTGTATGTGAGAATTTTTCTATAAAATTTATTTGTCACTCATTTGGACCAATGGGAAATTAAAGCCAAGAATCCATACTTATTGACTACGTAAGTCTGATTTCTTAATTGTATTTGAGAATTTTTCTATAAAATTTATTTGTCACTCATTTGGACCAATGGGAAATTAAAGCCAAGAATCCACACTTATTGACTACGTAAGCCTGATTTCTCAATTGCATGTGAGAATTTTTCTATAAAATTTGTTTGTCACTCATTTGGACCAATGGGAAATTAAAGCCAAGAATCCATACTTATTGACTACGTAAGCCTGATTTCTCAATTGTATGTGAGAATTTTTCTATAAAATTTGTTTGTCACTCATTTGGACCAATGGGAAACTAAAGCCAAGAATCCGTACTTATTGACTACGTAAGCCTGATTTCTCAATTGTATGTGAGAATTTTTCTATAAAATTTGTTTGTCCCTCATTTGGACCAATGGGCAATTAAAGCCAAGAATCCATACTTATTGAATACGTAAGCCTGATTTCTCAATTGTATGTGAGAATTTTTCTATAGAATTTGTTTGTCACTCATTTGGACCAATGGGCAATTAAAGCCAAGAATCCATACTTATTGAATACGTAAGTCTGATTTCTTAATTGTATTTGAGAATTTTTCTATAAAATTTGTTTGTCACTCATTTGGACCAATGGGAAATAAAAGCCAAGAATCCATACTTATTGACTACGTAAGTCTGATTTCTCAATTGTATGTGAGAATTTTTCTATAAAATTTGTTTGTCACTCATTTGGACCAATGGGCAATTAAAGCCAAGAATCCATACTTATTGAATACGTAAGCCTGATTTCTCAATTGTATGTGAGAATTTTTCTATAAAATTTGTTTGTCACTCATTTGGACCAATGGGAAATTAAAGCCAAGAATCCATACTTATTGACTACGTAAGCCTGATTTCTCAATTGCATGTGAGAATTTTTCTATAAAATTTTTTTGTCACTCATTTGGTTCAATGGGAAATTAAAGCCAAGAATCCATACTTATTGACTACGTAAGCCTGATTTCTCAATTGTATGTGAGAATTTTTCTATGAAATTTGTTTGTCACTCATTTGGACCAATGGGAAATTAAGGCCAAGAATCCATACTTATTGACTACGTAAGCCTGATTTCTCAATTGTATGTGAGAAGTTTTCTATAAAATTTGTTTGTCACTCATTTGGACCAATGGGAAATTAAAGCCAAGAATCCATACTCATTGACTACGTAAGCCTGATTTCTAAATTGTATGTGAGAATTTTTCTATAAAATTTGTTTGTCACTCATTTGGACCAATGGGAAATTAAAGCCAAGAATCCATACTTATTGACTACGTAAGCCTGATTTCTCAATTGTATGTGAGAATTTTTCTATAAAATTTGTTTGTCACTCATTTGGACCAATGGGAAATTAAAGCCAAGAATCCATACTTATTGACTACGTAAGCCTGATTTCTCAATTGTATGTGAGAATTTTTCTATAAAATTTGTTTGTCACTCATTTGGACCAATGGGAAATTTCGGCCAAGAATCCATACTTATTGACTACGTAAGCCTGATTTCTCAATTGTATGTGAGAATTTTTCTATAAAATTTGTTTGTCACTCATTTGGACCAATGGGAAATTAAAGCCAAGAATCCATACTCATTGACTACGTAAGCCTGATTTCTCAATTGTATGTGAGAATTTTTCTATAAAATTTGTTTGTCACTCATTTGGACCAATGGGAAATTAAAGCCAAGAATCCATACTTATTGACTACGTAAGTCTGATTTCTTAATTGTATTTGAGAATTTTTCTATAAAATTTGTTTGTCACTCATTTGGACCAATGGGAAATTAAAGCCAAGAATCCATACTTATTGAATACGTAAGCCTGATTTCTCAATTGTATGTGAGAATTTTTCTATAAAATTTGTTTGTCACTCATTTGGACCAATGGGAAATTAAAGCCAAGAATCCATACTTATTGAATACGTAAGCCTGATTTCTCAATTGTATGTGAGAATTTTTCTATAAAATTTGTTTGTCACTCAATTGGACCAATGGGAAATTAAAGCTAAGAATCCATACTTATTGAATACGTAAGCCTGATTTTTCAATTGTATGTGAGAATTTTTCTATAAAATTTGTTTGTCACTCATTTGGACCAATGGGAAATTAAAGCCAAGAATCCATACTTATTGACTAAGTAAGTATGATTTCTTAATTGTATTTGAGAATTTTTCTATAAAGATTGTTTGTCACTCATTTGGACCAATGGGAAATTAAAGCCAAGAATCCATACTTATTGACTACGTAAGCCTGATTTCTCAATTGTATGTGAGAATTTTTCTATAAAATTTGTTTGTCACTCATTTGGACCAATGGGAAATTAAAGCCAAGAATCCATACTTATTGACTACGTAAGCCTGATTTCTCAATTGTATGTGAGAATTTTTCTATAAAATTTGTTTGTCACTCATTTGGACCAATGGGAAATTAAAGCCAAGAATCCATACTTATTGACTACGTAAGCCTGATTTCTCAATTGTATGTGAGAATTTTTCTATAAAATTTGTTTGTCACTCATTTGGACCAATGGGAAATTTCGGCCAAGAATCCATACTTATTGACTACGTAAGCCTGATTTCTCAATTGTATGTGAGAATTTTTCTATAAAATTTGTTTGTCACTCATTTGGACCAATGGGAAATTAAAGCCAAGAATCCATACTCATTGACTACGTAAGCCTGATTTCTCAATTGTATGTGAGAATTTTTCTATAAAATTTGTTTGTCACTCATTTGGACCAATGGGAAATTAAAGCCAAGAATCCATACTTATTGACTACGTAAGTCTGATTTCTTAATTGTATTTGAGAATTTTTCTATAAAATTTGTTTGTCACTCATTTGGATCAATGGGAAATTAAAGCCAAGAATCCATACTTATTGAATACGTAAGCCTGATTTCTCAATTGTATGTGAGAATTTTTCTATAAAATTTGTTTGTCACTCATTTGGACCAATGGGAAATTAAAGCCAAGAATCCATACTTATTGAATACGTAAGCCTGATTTCTCAATTGTATGTGAGAATTTTTCTATAAAATTTGTTTGTCACTCAATTGGACCAATGGGAAATTAAAGCTAAGAATCCATACTTATTGAATACGTAAGCCTGATTTTTCAATTGTATGTGAGAATTTTTCTATAAAATTTGTTTGTCACTCATTTGGACCAATGGGAAATTAAAGCCAAGAATCCATACTTATTGACTAAGTAAGTATGATTTCTTAATTGTATTTGAGAATTTTTCTATAAAGATTGTTTGTCACTCATTTGGACCAATGGGAAATTAAAGCCAAGAATCCATACTTATTGACTACGTAAGCCTGATTTCTCAATTGTATGTGAGAATTTTTCTATAAAATTTGTTTGTCACTCATTTGGACCAATGGGAAATTAAAGCCAAGAATCCATACTTATTGACTACGTAAGTATGATTTCTTAATTGTATTTGAGAATTTTTCTATAAAATTTGTTTGTCACTCATTTGGACCAATGGGAAATTAAAGCCAAGAATCCATACTTATTGACTACGTAAGTATGATTTCTTAATTGTATTTGAGAATTTTTCTATAAAATTTGTTTGTCACTCAATTGGACCAATGGGAAATTAAAGCCAAGAATCCATACTTATTGACTACGTAAGCCTGATTTCTCAATTGTATGTGAGAATTTTTCTATAAAATTTGTTTGTCACTCAATTGGACCAATGGGAAATTAAAGCCAAGAATCCATACTTATTGACTACGTAAGCCTGATATCTCAATTGTATGTGAGAATTTTTCTATAAAATTTGTTTGTCACTCATTTGGACCAATGGGAAATTAAAGCCAAGAATCCATACTTATTGACTACGTAAGCCTGATTTCTCAATTGTATGTGAGAATTTTTCTATAAAATTTGTTTGTCACTCATTTGGACCAATGGGAAATTAAAGCCAAGAATCCATACTTATTGACTATGTAAGTCTAATTTCTCAATTGTATGTGAGAATTCTTCTATAAAATTTGTTTGTCACTCATTTGGACCAATGGGAAATTAAAGCCAAGAATCCATACTTATTGACTACGTAAGCGTGATTTCTCAATTGTATGTGAGAATTTTTCTATAAAATTTGTTTGTCACTCATTTGGACCAATGGGAAATTAAAGCCAAGAATCCATACTTATTGACTACGTAAGCCTGATTTCTCAATTGCATGTGAGAATTTTTCTATAAAATTTTTTTGTCACTCATTTGGTTCAATGGGAAATTAAAGCCAAGAATCCATACTTATTGACTACGTAAGCCTGATTTCTCAATTGTATGTGAGAACTTTTCTATGAAATTTGTTTGTCACTCATTTGGACCATTGGGAAATTAAGGCCAATAATCCATACTTATTGACTACGTAAGCCTGATTTCTAAATTGTATGTGAGAATTTTTCTATGAAATTTGTTTGTCACTCATTTGGACCAATGGGAAATTAAGGCCAAGAATCCATACTTATTGACTACGTAAGCGTGATTTCTCAATTGTATGTGAGAATTTTTCTATAAAATTTGTTTGTCACTCATTTGGACCAATGGGAAATTAAAGCCAAGAATCCATACTTATTGACTACGTAAGCCTGATTTCTCAATTGTATGTGAGAATTTTTCTATAAAATTTGTTTGTCACTCATTTGGACCAATGGGAAATTAAAGCCAAGAATCCATACTTATTGACTACGTAAGCCTGATTTCTCAATTGTATGTGAGAATTTTTCTATAAAATTTGTTTGTCACTCTTTTGGACCAATGGGAAATTAAAGCCAAGAATCCATACTTATTGACTACGTAAGCCTGATTTCTCAATTGTATGTGAGAATTTTTCTATAAAATTTGTTTGTCACTCATTTGGACCAATGGGAAATTAAAGCAAAGAATCCATACTTATTGACTACGTAAGCCTGATTTCTCAATTGTATGTGAGAATTTTTCTATAAAATTTGTTTGTCACTCATTTGGACCAATGGGAAATTAAAGCCAAGAATCCATACTTATTGACTACGTAAGCCTGATTTCTCAATTGTATGTGAGAATTTTTCTATAAAATTTGTTTGTCACTCATTTGGACCAATGGGAAATTAAAGCCAAGAATCCATACTTATTGACTACGTAAGCCTGATTTCTCCATTGTATGTGAGAATTTTTCTATAAAATTTGTTTGTCACTCATTTGGACCAATGGGAAATGAAAGCCAAGAATCCATACTTATTGACTACGTAAGCCTGATTTCTCAATTGCATGTGAGAATTTTTCTATAAAATTTGTTTGTCACTCATTTGGACCAATGGGAAATTAAAGCCAAGAATCCATACTTATTGACCACGTAAGCCTGATTTCTCAATTGCATGTGAGAATTTTTCTATAAAATTTGTTTGTCACTCATTTGGTTCAATGGGAAATTAAAGCCAAGAATCCATACTTATTGACTACGTAAGCCTGATTTCTCAATTGTATGTGAGAATTTTTCTATAAAATTTGTTTGTCACTCATTTGGACCAATGGGAAATTAAAGCCAAGAATCCATACTTATTGACTACGTAAGCCTGATTTCTCAATTGCATGTGAGAATTTTTCTATAAAATTTGTTTGTCACTCATTTGGACCAATGGGAAATTAAAGCCAAGAATCCATACTTATTGACTACGTAAGCCTGATTTCTCAATTGTATGTGAGAATTTTTCTATAAAATTTGTTTGTCACTCATTTGGACCAATGGGAAATTAAAGCCAAGAATCCGTACTTATTGACTACGTAAGCCTGATTTCTCAATTGTATGTGAAAATTTTTCTATAAAATTTGTTTGTCACTCATTTGGACCAATGGGCAATTAAAGCCAAGAATCCATACTTATTGAATACGTAAGCCTGATTTCTCAATTGTATGTGAGAATTTTTCTATAAAATTTGTTTGTCACTCATTTGGACCAATGGGCAATTAAAGCCAAGAATCCATACTTATTGAATACGTAAGCCTGATTTCTCAATTGTATGTGAGAATTTTTCTATAAAATTTGTTTGTCACTCATTTGGACCAATGGGAAATTAAAGCCAAGAATCCATACTTATTGAATACGTAAGTCTGATTTCTTAATTGTATTTGAGAATTTTTCTATAAAATTTGTTTGTCACTCATTTGGACCAATGGGAAATAAAAGCCAAGAATCCATACTTATTGACTACGTAAGTCTGATTTCTCAATTGTATGTGAGGATTTTTCTATAAAATTTGTTTGTCACTCATTTGGACCAATGGGCAATTAAAGCCAAGAATCCATACTTATTGAATACGTAAGCCTGATTTCTCAATTGTATGTGAGAATTTTTCTATAAAATTTGTTTGTCACTCATTTGGACCAATGGGAAATTAAAGCCAAGAATCCGTACTTATTGACTACGTAAGCCTGATTTCTCAATTGTATGTGAAAATTTTTCTATAAAATTTGTTTGTCACTCATTTGGACCAATGGGCAATTAAAGCCAAGAATCCATACTTATTGAATACGTAAGCCTGATTTCTCAATTGTATGTGAGAATTTTTCTATAAAATTTGTTTGTCACTCATTTGGACCAATGGGAAATAAAAGCCAAGAATCCATACTTATTGACTACGTAAGTCTGATTTCTCAATTGTATGTGAGGATTTTTCTATAAAATTTGTTTGTCACTCATTTGGACCAATGGGAAATTAAAGCCAAGAATCCATACTTATTGACTACGTAAGCCTGATTTCTCAATTGTATGTGAAAATTTTTCTATAAAATTTGTTTGTCACTCATTTGGACCAATGGGAAATTAAAGCCAAGAATCCGTACTTATTGACTACGTAAGCCTGATTTCTCAATTGTATGTGAAAATTTTTCTATAAAATTTGTTTGTCACTCATTTGGACCAATGGGCAATTAAAGCCAAGAATCCATACTTATTGAATACGTAAGCCTGATTTCTCAATTGTATGTGAGAATTTTTCTATAAAATTTGTTTGTCACTCATTTGGACCAATGGGCAATTAAAGCCAAGAATCCATACTTATTGAATACGTAAGCCTGATTTCTCAATTGTATGTGAGAATTTTTCTATAAAATTTGTTTGTCACTCATTTGGACCAATGGGCAATTAAAGCCAAGAATCCATACTTATTGAATACGTAAGCCTGATTTCTCAATTGTATGTGAGAATTTTTCTATAAAATTTGTTTGTCACTCATTTGGACCAATGGGAAATAAAAGCCAAGAATCCATACTTATTGACTACGTAAGTCTGATTTCTCAATTCTATGTGAGGATTTTTCTATAAAATTTGTTTGTCACTCATTTGGACCAATGGGCAATTAAAGCCAAGAATCCATACTTATTGAATACGTAAGCCTGATTTCTCAATTGTATGTGAGAATTTTTCTATAAAATTTGTTTGTCACTCATTTGGACCAATGGGAAATTAAAGCCAAGAATCCATACTTATTGAATACGTAAGTCTGATTTCTTAATTGTATTTGAGAATTTTTCTATAAAATTTGTTTGTCACTCATTTGGACCAATGGGAAATAAAAGCCAAGAATCCATACTTATTGACCACGTAAGCCTGATTTCTCAATTGCATGTGAGAATTTTTCTATAAAATTTGTTTGTCACTCATTTGGTTCAATGGGAAATTAAAGCCAAGAATCCATACTTATTGACTACGTAAGCCTGATTTCTCAATTGTATGTGAGAATTTTTCTATAAAATTTGTTTGTCACTCATTTGGACCAATGGGAAATTAAAGCCAAGAATCCATACTTATTGACTACGTAAGCCTGATTTCTCAATTGCATGTGAGAATTTTTCTATAAAATTTGTTTGTCACTCATTTGGACCAATGGGAAATTAAAGCCAAGAATCCATACTTATTGACTACGTAAGCCTGATTTCTCAATTGTATGTGAGAATTTTTCTATAAAATTTGTTTGTCACTCATTTGGACCAATGGGAAATTAAAGCCAAGAATCCGTACTTATTGACTACGTAAGCCTGATTTCTCAATTGTATGTGAAAATTTTTCTATAAAATTTGTTTGTCACTCATTTGGACCAATGGGCAATTAAAGCCAAGAATCCATACTTATTGAATACGTAAGCCTGATTTCTCAATTGTATGTGAGAATTTTTCTATAAAATTTGTTTGTCACTCATTTGGACCAATGGGCAATTAAAGCCAAGAATCCATACTTATTGAATACGTAAGCCTGATTTCTCAATTGTATGTGAGAATTTTTCTATAAAATTTGTTTGTCACTCATTTGGACCAATGGGAAATTAAAGCCAAGAATCCATACTTATTGAATACGTAAGTCTGATTTCTTAATTGTATTTGAGAATTTTTCTATAAAATTTGTTTGTCACTCATTTGGACCAATGGGAAATAAAAGCCAAGAATCCATACTTATTGACTACGTAAGTCTGATTTCTCAATTGTATGTGAGGATTTTTCTATAAAATTTGTTTGTCACTCATTTGGACCAATGGGCAATTAAAGCCAAGAATCCATACTTATTGAATACGTAAGCCTGATTTCTCAATTGTATGTGAGAATTTTTCTATAAAATTTGTTTGTCACTCATTTGGACCAATAAGAAATTAAAGCCAAGAATCCGTACTTATTGACTACGTAAGCCTGATTTCTCAATTGTATGTGAAAATTTTTCTATAAAATTTGTTTGTCACTCATTTGGACCAATGGGCAATTAAAGCCAAGAATCCATACTTATTGAATACGTAAGCCTGATTTCTCAATTGTATGTGAGAATTTTTCTATAAAATTTGTTTGTCACTCATTTGGACCAATGGGAAATAAAAGCCAAGAATCCATACTTATTGACTACGTAAGTCTGATTTCTCAATTGTATGTGAGGATTTTTCTATAAAATTTGTTTGTCACTCATTTGGACCAATGGGAAATTAAAGCCAAGAATCCATACTTATTGACTACGTAAGCCTGATTTCTCAATTGTATGTGAGAATTTTTCTATAAAATTTGTTTGTCACTCATTTGGACCAATGGGAAATAAAAGCCAAGAATCCATACTTATTGACTACGTAAGCCTGATTTCTCAATTGTATGTGAGAATTTTTCTATAAAATTTGTTTGTCACTCATTTGGACCAATGGGAAATAAAAGCCAAGAATCCATACTTATTGACTACGTAAGCCTGATTTCTCAATTGTATGTGAGAATTTTTCTATAAAATTTGTTTGTCACTCATTTGGACCAATGGGAAATAAAAGCCAAGAATCCATACTTATTGACTACGTAAGCCTGATTTCTCAATTGTATGTGAGAATTTTTCTATAAAATTTGTTTGTCACTCATTTGGACCAATGGGAAATAAAAGCCAAGAATCCATACTTATTGACTACGTAAGCCTGATTTCTCAATTGTATGTGAGAATTTTTCTATAAAATTTGTTTGTCACTCATTTGGACCAATGGGAAATTAAAGCCAAGAATCCATACTTATTGACTACGTAAGTATGATTTCTTAATTGTATTTGAGAATTTTTCTATAAAATTTGTTTGTCACTCATTTGGACCAATGGGAAATTAAAGCCAAGAATCCATACTTATTGACTACGTAAGTATGATTTCTTAATTGTATTTGAGAATTTTTCTATAAAATTTGTTTGTCACTCAATTGGACCAATGGGAAATTAAAGCCAAGAATCCATACTTATTGACTACGTAAGCCTGATATCTCAATTGTATGTGAGAATTTTTCTATAAAATTTGTTTGTCACTCATTTGGACCAATGGGAAATTAAAGCCAAGAATCCATACTTATTGACTACGTAAGCCTGATTTCTCAATTGCATGTGAGAATTTTTCTATAAAATTTGTTTGTCACTCATTTGGACCAATGGGAAATTAAAGCCAAGAATCCATACTTATTGACTACGTAAGTATGATTTCTTAATTGTATTTGAGAATTTTTCTATAAAATTTGTTTGTCACTCATTTGGACCAATGGGAAATTAAAGCCAAGAATCCATACTTATTGACTACGTAAGTATGATTTCTTAATTGTATTTGAGAATTTTTCTATAAAATTTGTTTGTCACTCAATTGGACCAATGGGAAATTAAAGCCAAGAATCCATACTTATTGACTACGTAAGCCTGATATCTCAATTGTATGTGAGAATTTTTCTATAAAATTTGTTTGTCACTCATTTGGACCAATGGGAAATTAAAGCCAAGAATCCATACTTATTGACTACGTAAGCCTGATTTCTCAATTGCATGTGAGAATTTTTCTATAAAATTTTTTTGTCACTCATTTGGTTCAATGGGAAATTAAAGCCAAGAATCCATACTTATTGACTACGTCAGCCTGATTTCTCAATTGTATGTGAGAATTTTTCTATGAAATTTGTTTGTCACTCATTTGGACCATTGGGAAATTAAGGCCAATAATCCATACTTATTGACTACGTAAGCCTGATTTCTAAATTGTATGTGAGAATTTTTCTATGAAATTTGTTTGTCACTCATTTGGACCAATGGGAAATTAAGGCCAAGAATCCATACTTATTGAATACGTAAGCCTGATTTCTCAATTGTATGTGAGAATTTTTCTATAAAATTTGTTTGTCACTCATTTGGACCAATGGGAAATTAAAGCCAAGAATCCATACTTATTGACTACGTAAGCCTGATTTCTCAATTGCATGTGAGAATTTTTCTATAAAATTTTTTTGTCACTCATTTGGTTCAATGGGAAATTAAAGCCAAGAATCCATACTTATTGACTACGTAAGCCTGATTTCTCAATTGTATGTGATAATTTTTCTATAAAATTTGTTTGTCACTCATTTGGACCAATGGGAAATTAAAGCCAAGAATCCATACTTATTGACTACGTAAGCCTGATTTCTCAATTGTATGTGAGAATTTTTCTATAAAATTTGTTTGTCACTCTTTTGGACCAATGGGAAATTAAAGCCAAGAATCCATACTTATTGACTACGTAAGCCTGATTTCTCAATTGTATGTGAGAATTTTTCTATAAAATTTGTTTGTGACTCATTTGGACCAATGGGAAATTAAAGCCAAGAATCCATACTTATTGACTACGTAAGCCTGATTTCTCAATTGTATGTGAGAATTTTTCTATAAAATTTGTTTGTCACTCATTTGGACCAATGGGAAATTAAAGCCAAGAATCCATACTTATTGACTACGTAAGCCTTATTTCTCAATTGTATGTGAGAATTTTTCTATAAAATTTGTTTGTCACTCATTTGGACCAATGGGAAATTAAAGCCAAGAATCCATACTTATTGACTACGTAAGCCTGATTTCTCCATTGTATGTGAGAATTTTTCTATAAAATTTGTTTGTCACTCATTTGGACCAATGGGAAATGAAAGCCAAGAATCCATACTTATTGACTACGTAAGCCTGATTTCTCAATTGTATGTGAGAATTTTTCTATAAAATTTGTTTGTCACTCATTTGGACCAATGGGAAATTAAAGCCAAGAATCCATACTTATTGACTACGTAAGCCTGATTTCTCAATTGTATGTGAGAATTTTTCTATAAAATTTGTTTGTCACTCATTTGGACCAATGGGAAATTAAAGCCAAGAATCCGTACTTATTGACTACGTAAGCCTGATTTCTCAATTGTATGTGAAAATTTTTCTATAAAATTTGTTTGTCACTCATTTGGACCAATGGGCAATTAAAGCCAAGAATCCATACTTATTGAATACGTAAGCCTGATTTCTCAATTGTATGTGAGAATTTTTCTATAAAATTTGTTTGTCACTCATTTGGACCAATGGGAAATTAAAGCCAAGAATCCATACTTATTGAATACGTAAGTCTGATTTCTTAATTGTATTTGAGAATTTTTCTATAAAATTTGTTTGTCACTCATTTGGACCAATGGGAAATAAAAGCCAAGAATCCATACTTATTGACTACGTAAGTCTGATTTCTCAATTGTATGTGAGAATTTTTCTATAAAATTTGTTTGTCACTCATTTGGACCAATGGGCAATTAAAGCCAAGAATCCATACTTATTGAATACGTAAGCCTGATTTCTCAATTGTATGTGAGAATTTTTCTATAAAATTTGTTTGTCACTCATTTGGACCAATGGGAAATTAAAGCCAAGAATCCATACTTATTGACTACGTAAGCCTGATTTCTCAATTGTATGTGAGGATTTTTCTATAAAATTTGTTTGTCACTCATTTGGACCAATGGGAAATTAAAGCCAAGAATCCATACTTATTGACTACGTAAGCCTGATTTCTCAATTGTAAGTGAGAATTTTTCTATAAAATTTGTTTGTCACTCATGTGGACCAATGGGAAATTAAAGCCAAGAATCCATACTTATTGGCTACGTAAGCCTGATTTCTCAATTGTATGTGAGAATTTTTCTATAAAATTTGTTTGTCACTCATTTGGACCAATGGGAAATTAAAGCCAAGAATCCATACTTATTGACTACGTAAGCCTGATTTCTCAATTGTATGTGAGAATTTTTCTATAAAATTTGTTTGTCACTCATTTGGACCAATGGGAAATTAAAGCCAAGAATCCATATTTATTGACTACGTAAGCCTGATTTCTCAATTGTATGTGAGAATTTTTCTATAAAATTTGTTTGTCACTCATTTGGACCAATGGGAAATTAAAGCCAAGAATCCATACTTATTGACTACGTAAGCCTGATTTCTCAATTGTATGTGAGGATTTTTCTATAAAATTTGTTTGTCACTCATTTGGACCAATGGGAAATTAAAGCCAAGAATCCATACTTATTGACTACGTAAGCCTGATTTCTCAATTGTAAGTGAGAATTTTTCTATAAAATTTGTTTGTCACTCAAGTGGACCAATGGGAAATTAAAGCCAAGAATCCATACTTATTGGCTACGTAAGCCTGATTTCTCAATTGTATGTGAGAATTTTTCTATAAAATTTGTTTGTCACTCATTTGGACCAATGGGAAATTAAAGCCAAGAATCCATACTTATTGACTACGTAAGCCTGATTTCTCAATTGTATGTGAGAATTTTTCTATAAAATTTGTTTGTCACTCATTTGGACCAATGGGAAATTAAAGCCAAGAATCCATACTTATTGACTACGTAAGCGTGATTTCTCAATTGTATGTGAGAATTTTTCTATAAAATTTGTTTGTCACTCATTTGGACCAATGGGAAATGAAAGCCAAGAATCCATACTTATTGACTACGTAAGCCTGATTTCTCAATTGTATGTGAGAATTTTTCTATAAAATTTGTTTGTCACTCATTTGGACCAATGGGAAATGAAAGCCAAGAATCCATACTTATTGACTACGTAAGCCTGATTTCTCAATTGTATGTGAGAATTTTTCTATAAAATTTGTTTGTCACTCATTTGGACCAATGGGAAATGAAAGCCAAGAATCCATACTTATTGACTACGTAAGCCTGATTTCTCAATTGTATGTGAGAATTTTTCTATAAAATTTGTTTGTCACTCATTTGGACCAACGGGAAATTAAAGCCAAGAATCCATACTTATTGACTACGTAAGCCTGATTTCTCAATTGTATGTGAGAAATTTTCTATAAAATTTGTTTGTCACTCATTTGGACCAATGGGAAATGAAAGCCAAGAATCCATACTTATTGACTACGTAAGCCTGATTTCTCAATTGTATGTGAGAATTTTTCTATAAAATTTGTTTGTCACTCATTTGGACCAATGGGAAATGAAAGCCAAGAATCCATACTTATTGACTACGTAAGCCTGATTTCTCAATTGTATGTGAGAGTTTTTCTATAAAATTTGTTTGTCACTCATTTGGACCAACGGGAAATTAAAGCCAAGAATCCATACTTATTAACTACGTAAGCCTGATTTCTCAATTGTATGTGAGAATTTTTCTATAAAATTTGTTTGTCACTCATTTGGACCAATGGGAAATTAAAGCCAAGAATCCATACTTATTGACTACGTAAGCCTGATTTCTCAATTGTATGTGAGAATTTTTCTATAAAATTTGCTTGTCACTCATTTGGACCAATGGGAAATGAAAGCCAAGAATCCATACTTATTGACTACGTAAGCCTGATTTCTCAATTGTATGTGAGAATTTTTCTATAAAATTTGTTTGTCACTCAATTGGACCAATGGGAAATTAAAGCTAAGAATCCATACTTATTGAATACGTAAGCCTGATTTTTCAATTGTATGTGAGAATTTTTCTATAAAATTTGTTTGTCACTCATTTGGACCAATGGGAAATTAAAGCCAAGAATCCATACTTATTGACTACGTAAGTATGATTTCTTAATTGTATTTGAGAATTTTTCTATAAAGATTGTTTGTCACTCATTTGGACCAATGGGAAATTAAAGCCAAGAATCCATACTTATTGACTACGTAAGCCTGATTTCTCAATTGTATGTGAGAATTTTTCTATAAAATTTGTTTGTCACTCATTTGGACCAATGGGAAATTAAAGCCAAGAATCCATACTTATTGACTACGTAAGTATGATTTCTTAATTGTATTTGAGAATTTTTCTATAAAATTTGTTTGTCACTCATTTGGACCAATGGGAAATTAAAGCCAAGAATCCATACTTATTGACTACGTAAGTATGATTTCTTAATTGTATTTGAGAATTTTTCTATAAAATTTGTTTGTCACTCAATTGGACCAATGGGAAATTAAAGCCAAGAATCCATACTTATTGACTACGTAAGCCTGATTTCTCAATTGTATGTGAGAATTTTTCTATAAAATTTGTTTGTCACTCAATTGGACCAATGGGAAATTAAAGCCAAGAATCCATACTTATTGACTACGTAAGCCTGATATCTCAATTGTATGTGAGAATTTTTCTATAAAATTTGTTTGTCACTCATTTGGACCAATGGGAAATTAAAGCCAAGAATCCATACTTATTGACTACGTAAGCCTGATTTCTCAATTGTATGTGAGAATTTTTCTATAAAATTTGTTTGTCACTCATTTGGACCAATGGGAAATTAAAGCCAAGAATCCATACTTATTGACTATGTAAGTCTAATTTCTCAATTGTATGTGAGAATTCTTCTATAAAATTTGTTTGTCACTCATTTGGACCAATGGGAAATTAAAGCCAAGAATCCATACTTATTGACTACGTAAGCGTGATTTCTCAATTGTATGTGAGAATTTTTCTATAAAATTTGTTTGTCACTCATTTGGACCAATGGGAAATTAAAGCCAAGAATCCATACTTATTGACTACGTAAGCCTGATTTCTCAATTGCATGTGAGAATTTTTCTATAAAATTTTTTTGTCACTCATTTGGTTCAATGGGAAATTAAAGCCAAGCATCCATACTTATTGACTACGTAAGCCTGATTTCTCAATTGTATGTGAGAATTTTTCTATGAAATTTGTTTGTCACTCATTTGGACCATTGGGAAATTAAGGCCAATAATCCATACTTATTGACTACGTAAGCCTGATTTCTAAATTGTATGTGAGAATTTTTCTATGAAATTTGTTTGTCACTCATTTGGACCAATGGGAAATTAAGGCCAAGAATCCATACTTATTGAATACGTAAGCCTGATTTCTCAATTGTATGTGAGAATTTTTCTATAAAATTTGTTTGTCACTCTTTTGGACCAATGGGAAATTAAAGCCAAGAATCCATACTTATTGACTACGTAAGCCTGATTTCTCAATTGTATGTGAGAATTTTTCTATAAAATTTGTTTGTCACTCATTTGGACCAATGGGAAATTAAAGCCAAGAATCCATACTTATTGACTACGTAAGCCTGATTTCTCAATTGTATGTGAGAATTTTTCTATAAAATTTGTTTGTCACTCATTTGGACCAATGGGAAATTAAAGCCAAGAATCCATACTTATTGACTACGTAAGCCTTATTTCTCAATTGTATGTAAGAATTTTTCTATAAAATTTGTTTGTCACTCATTTGGACCAATGGGAAATTAAAGCCAAGAATCCATACTTATTGACTACGTAAGCCTGATTTCTCAATTGTATGTGAGAATTTTTCTATAAAATTTGTTTGTCACTCATTTGGACCAATGGGAAATGAAAGCCAAGAATCCATACTTATTGACTACGTAAGCCTGATTTCTCAATTGTATGTGAGAATTTTTCTATAAAATTTGTTTGTCACTCATTTGGACCAATGGGAAATTAAAGCCAAGAATCCATACTTATTGACTACGTAAGCCTGATTTCTCAATTGTATGTGAGAATTTTTCTATAAAATTTGTTTGTCACTCATTTGGACCAATGGGAAATGAAAGCCAAGAATCCATACTTATTGACTACGTAAGCCTGATTTCTCAATTGTATGTGAGAATTTTTCTATAAAATTTGTTTGTCACTCATTTGGACCAATGGGAAATTAAAGCCAAGAATCCATACTTATTGACTACGTAAGCCTGATTTCTCAATTGTATGTGAGAATTTTTCTATAAAATTTGTTTGTCACTCATTTGGACCAATGGGAAATTAAAGCCAAGAATCCGTACTTATTGACTACGTAAGCCTGATTTCTCAATTGTATGTGAAAATTTTTCTATAAAATTTGTTTGTCACTCATTTGGACCAATGGGCAATTAAAGCCAAGAATCCATACTTATTGAATACGTAAGCCTGATTTCTCAATTGTATGTGAGAATTTTTCTATAAAATTTGTTTGTCACTCATTTGGACCAATGGGAAATTAAAGCCAAGAATCCATACTTATTGAATACGTAAGTCTGATTTCTTAATTGTATTTGAGAATTTTTCTATAAAATTTGTTTGTCACTCATTTGGACCAATGGGAAATAAAAGCCAAGAATCCATACTTATTGACTACGTAAGTCTGATTTCTCAATTGTATGTGAGAATTTTTCTATAAAATTTGTTTGTCACTCATTTGGACCAATGGGCAATTAAAGCCAAGAATCCATACTTATTGAATACGTAAGCCTGATTTCTCAATTGTATGTGAGAATTTTTCTATAAAATTTGTTTGTCACTCATTTGGACCAATGGGAAATTAAAGCCAAGAATCCATACTTATTGACTACGTAAGCCTGATTTCTCAATTGTATGTGAGGATTTTTCTATAAAATTTGTTTGTCACTCATTTGGACCAATGGGAAATTAAAGCCAAGAATCCATACTTATTGACTACGTAAGCCTGATTTCTCAATTGTAAGTGAGAATTTTTCTATAAAATTTGTTTGTCACTCATGTGGACCAATGGGAAATTAAAGCCAAGAATCCATACTTATTGGCTACGTAAGCCTGATTTCTCAATTGTATGTGAGAATTTTTCTATAAAATTTGTTTGTCACTCATTTGGACCAATGGGAAATTAAAGCCAAGAATCCATACTTATTGACTACGTAAGCCTGATTTCTCAATTGTATGTGAGAATTTTTCTATAAAATTTGTTTGTCACTCATTTGGACCAATGGGAAATTAAAGCCAAGAATCCATATTTATTGACTACGTAAGCCTGATTTCTCAATTGTATGTGAGAATTTTTCTATAAAATTTGTTTGTCACTCATTTGGACCAATGGGAAATTAAAGCCAAGAATCCATACTTATTGACTACGTAAGCCTGATTTCTCAATTGTATGTGAGGATTTTTCTATAAAATTTGTTTGTCACTCATTTGGACCAATGGGAAATTAAAGCCAAGAATCCATACTTATTGACTACGTAAGCCTGATTTCTCAATTGTAAGTGAGAATTTTTCTATAAAATTTGTTTGTCACTCATGTGGACCAATGGGAAATTAAAGCCAAGAATCCATACTTATTGGCTACGTAAGCCTGATTTCTCAATTGTATGTGAGAATTTTTCTATAAAATTTGTTTGTCACTCATTTGGACCAATGGGAAATTAAAGCCAAGAATCCATACTTATTGACTACGTAAGCCTGATTTCTCAATTGTATGTGAGAATTTTTCTATAAAATTTGTTTGTCACTCATTTGGACCAATGGGAAATTAAAGCCAAGAATCCATACTTATTGACTACGTAAGCGTGATTTCTCAATTGTATGTGAGAATTTTTCTATAAAATTTGTTTGTCACTCATTTGGACCAATGGGAAATGAAAGCCAAGAATCCATACTTATTGACTACGTAAGCCTGATTTCTCAATTGTATGTGAGAATTTTTCTATAAAATTTGTTTGTCACTCATTTGGACCAATGGGAAATGAAAGCCAAGAATCCATACTTATTGACTACGTAAGCCTGATTTCTCAATTGTATGTGAGAATTTTTCTATAAAATTTGTTTGTCACTCATTTGGACCAATGGGAAATGAAAGCCAAGAATCCATACTTATTGACTACGTAAGCCTGATTTCTCAATTGTATGTGAGAATTTTTCTATAAAATTTGTTTGTCACTCATTTGGACCAACGGGAAATTAAAGCCAAGAATCCATACTTATTAACTACGTAAGCCTGATTTCTCAATTGTATGGGAGAATTTTTCTATAAAATTTGTTTGTCACTCATTTGGACCAATGGGAAATTAAAGCCAAGAATCCATACTTATTGACTACGTAAGCCTGATTTCTCAATTGTATGTGAGAATTTTTCTATAAAATTTGCTTGTCACTCATTTGGACCAATGGGAAATGAAAGCCAAGAATCCATACTTATTGACTACGTAAGCCTGATTTCTCAATTGTATGTGAGAATTTTTCTATAAAATTTGCTTGTCACTCATTTGGACCAATGGGAAATGAAAGCCAAGAATCCATACTTATTGACTACGTAAGCCTGATTTCTCAATTGTATGTGAGAATTTTTCTATAAAATTTGTTTGTCACTCATTTGGACCAATGGGAAATTAAAGCCAAGAATCCATACTTATTGACTACGTAAGCCTGATTTCTCAATTGTATGTGAGAATTTTTCTATAAAATTTGTTTGTCACTCATTTGGACCAATGGGAAATTAAAGCCAAGAATCCATACTTATTGACTACGTAAGCGCGATTTCTCAATTGTATGTGAGAATTTTTCTATAAAATTTGTTTGTCACTCATTTGGACCAATGGGAAATTAAAGCCAAGAATCCATACTTATTGACTACGTAAGCCTGATTTCTCAATTGTATGTGAGAATTTTTCTATAAAATTTGTTTGTCACTCATTTGGACCAATGGGAAATTAAAGCCAAGAATCCATACTAATTGACTACGTAAGCCTGATTTCTCAATTGTATGTGAGAATTTTTCTATAAAATTTGTTTGTCACTCTTTTGGACCAATGGGAAATTAAAGCCAAGAATCCATACTTATTAACTACGTAAGCCTGATTTCTCAATTGTATGTGAGAATTTTTCTATAAAATTTGTTTGTCACTCATTTGGACCAATGGGAAATTAAAGCCAAGAATCCATACTTATTGACTACGTAAGCCTGATTTCTCAATTGTATGTGAGAATTTTTCTATAAAATTTGTTTGTCACTCATTTGGACCAATGGGAAATTAAAGCCAAGAATCCATACTTATTGACTACGTAAGCCTGATTTCTCAATTGTATGTGAGAATTTTTCTATAAAATTTATTTGTCACTCATTTGGACCAATGGGAAATTAAAGCCAAGAATCCATACTTATTGACTACGTAAGCCTGATTTCTCAATTGTATGTGAGAATTTTTCTATAAAATTTGTTTGTCACTCATTTGGACCAATGGGAAATGAAAGCCAAGAATCCATACTTATTGACTACGTAAGCCTGATTTCTCAATTGTATGTGAGAATTTTTCTATAAAATTTGTTTGTCACTCATTTGGACCAATGGGAAATTAAAGCCAAGAATCCATACTTATTGACTACGTAAGCCTGATTTCTCAATTGTATGTGAGAATTTTTCTATAAAATTTGTTTGTCACTCATTTGGACCAATGGGAAATGAAGGCCAAGAATCCATACTTATTGACTACGTAAGCCTGATTTCTCAATTGTATGTGAGAATTTTTCTATAAAATTTGTTTGTCACTCATTTGGACCAATGGGAAATTAAAGCCAAGAATCCATACTTATTGACTACGTAAGCCTGATTTCTCAATTGTATGTGAGAATTTTTCTATAAAATTTGTTTGTCACTCATTTGGACCAATGGGAAATTAAAGCCAAGAATCCATACTTATTGACTACGTAAGCCTGATTTCTTAATTGTATGTGAGAATTTTTCTATAAAATTTGTTTGTCACTCATTTGGACCAATGGGAAATTAAAGCCAAGAATCCATACTTATTGACTACGTAAGCCTAATTTCTCAATTGTATGTGAGAATTTTTCTATAAAATTTGTTTGTCACTCTTTTGGACCAATGGGAAATTAAAGCCAACAATCCATACTTATTGACTACGTAAGCCTGATTTCTCAATTGTATGTGAGAATTTTTCTATAAAATTTGTTTGTCACTCATTTGGACCAATGGGAAATTAAAGCCAAGAATCCATACTTATTGACTACGTAAGCCTGATTTCTCAATTGTATGTGAGAATTTTTCTATAAAATTTGTTTGTCACTCATTTGGACCAATGGGAAATTAAAGCCAAGAATCCATACTTATTGACTACGTAAGCCTGATTTCTCAATTGTATGTGAGAATTTTTCTATAAAATTTGTTTGTCACTCATTTGGACCAATGGGAAATGAAAGCCAAGAATCCATACTTATTGACTACGTAAGCCTGATTTCTCAATTGTATGTGAGAATTTTTCTATAAAATTTGTTTGTCACTCATTTGGACCAATGGGAAATTAAAGCCAAGAATCCATACTTATTGACTACGTAAGCCTGATTTCTCAATTGTATGTGAGAATTTTTCTATAAAATTTGTTTGTCACTCATTTGGACCAATGGGAAATTAAAGCCAAGAATCCATACTTATTGACTACGTAAGCCTGATTTCTCAATTGTATGTGAGAATTTTTCTATAAAATTTGTTTGTCACTCATTTGGACCAATGGGAAATTAAACCCAAGAATCCATACTTATTGACTACGTAAGCCTGATTTCTCAATTGTATGTGAGAATTTTTCTATAAAATTTGTTTGTCACTCATTTGGACCAATGGGAAATTAAAGCCAAGAATCCATACTTATTGACTACGTAAGCCTGATTTCTCAATTGTATGTGAAAATTTTTCTATAAAATTTGTTTGTCACTCATTTGGACCAATGGGCAATTAAAGCCAAGAATCCATACTTATTGAATACGTAAGCCTGATTTCTCAATTGTATGTGAGAATTTTTCTATAAAATTTGTTTGTCACTCATTTGGACCAATGGGAAATTAAAGCCAAGAATCCATACTTATTGAATACGTAAGTCTGATTTCTTAATTGTATTTGAGAATTTTTCTATAAAATTTGTTTGTCACTCATTTGGACCAATGGGAAATAAAAGCCAAGAATCCATACTTATTGACTACGTAAGTCTGATTTCTCAATTGTATGTGAGAATTTTTCTATAAAATTTGTTTGTCACTCATTTGGACCAATGGGCAATTAAAGCCAAGAATCCATACTTATTGAATACGTAAGCCTGATTTCTCAATTGTATGTGAGAATTTTTCTATAAAATTTGTTTGTCACTCATTTGGACCAATGGGAAATTAAAGCCAAGAATCCATACTTATTGACTACGTAAGCCTGATTTCTCAATTGTATGTGAGGATTTTTCTATAAAATTTGTTTGTCACTCATTTGGACCAATGGGAAATTAAAGCCAAGAATCCATACTTATTGACTACGTAAGCCTGATTTCTCAATTGTAAGTGAGAATTTTTCTATAAAATTTGTTTGTCACTCATGTGGACCAATGGGAAATTAAAGCCAAGAATCCATACTTATTGGCTACGTAAGCCTGATTTCTCAATTGTATGTGAGAATTTTTCTATAAAATTTGTTTGTCACTCATTTGGACCAATGGGAAATTAAAGCCAAGAATCCATACTTATTGACTACGTAAGCCTGATTTCTCAATTGTATGTGAGAATTTTTCTATAAAATTTGTTTGTCACTCATTTGGACCAATGGGAAATTAAAGCCAAGAATCCATATTTATTGACTACGTAAGCCTGATTTCTCAATTGTATGTGAGAATTTTTCTATAAAATTTGTTTGTCACTCATTTGGACCAATGGGAAATTAAAGCCAAGAATCCATACTTATTGACTACGTAAGCCTGATTTCTCAATTGTATGTGAGGATTTTTCTATAAAATTTGTTTGTCACTCATTTGGACCAATGGGAAATTAAAGCCAAGAATCCATACTTATTGACTACGTAAGCCTGATTTCTCAATTGTAAGTGAGAATTTTTCTATAAAATTTGTTTGTCACTCATGTGGACCAATGGGAAATTAAAGCCAAGAATCCATACTTATTGGCTACGTAAGCCTGATTTCTCAATTGTATGTGAGAATTTTTCTATAAAATTTGTTTGTCACTCATTTGGACCAATGGGAAATTAAAGCCAAGAATCCATACTTATTGACTACGTAAGCCTGATTTCTCAATTGTATGTGAGAATTTTTCTATAAAATTTGTTTGTCACTCATTTGGACCAATGGGAAATTAAAGCCAAGAATCCATACTTATTGACTACGTAAGCGTGATTTCTCAATTGTATGTGAGAATTTTTCTATAAAATTTGTTTGTCACTCATTTGGACCAATGGGAAATGAAAGCCAAGAATCCATACTTATTGAATACGTAAGCCTGATTTCTCAATTGTATGTGAGAATTTTTCTATAAAATTTGTTTGTCACTCATTTGGACCAATGGGAAATTAAAGCCAAGAATCCATACTTATTGACTACGTAAGCCTGATTTCTCAATTGTATGTGAGGATTTTTCTATAAAATTTGTTTGTCACTCATTTGGACCAATGGGAAATTAAAGCCAAGAATCCATACTTATTGACTACGTAAGCCTGATTTCTCAATTGTAAGTGAGAATTTTTCTATAAAATTTGTTTGTCACTCATGTGGACCAATGGGAAATTAAAGCCAAGAATCCATACTTATTGGCTACGTAAGCCTGATTTCTCAATTGTATGTGAGAATTTTTCTATAAAATTTGTTTGTCACTCATTTGGACCAATGGGAAATTAAAGCCAAGAATCCATACTTATTGACTACGTAAGCCTGATTTCTCAATTGTATGTGAGAATTTTTCTATAAAATTTGTTTGTCACTCATTTGGACCAATGGGAAATTAAAGCCAAGAATCCATATTTATTGACTACGTAAGCCTGATTTCTCAATTGTATGTGAGAATTTTTCTATAAAATTTGTTTGTCACTCATTTGGACCAATGGGAAATTAAAGCCAAGAATCCATACTTATTGACTACGTAAGCCTGATTTCTCAATTGTATGTGAGGATTTTTCTATAAAATTTGTTTGTCACTCATTTGGACCAATGGGAAATTAAAGCCAAGAATCCATACTTATTGACTACGTAAGCCTGATTTCTCAATTGTAAGTGAGAATTTTTCTATAAAATTTGTTTGTCACTCATGTGGACCAATGGGAAATTAAAGCCAAGAATCCATACTTATTGGCTACGTAAGCCTGATTTCTCAATTGTATGTGAGAATTTTTCTATAAAATTTGTTTGTCACTCATTTGGACCAATGGGAAATTAAAGCCAAGAATCCATACTTATTGACTACGTAAGCCTGATTTCTCAATTGTATGTGAGAATTTTTCTATAAAATTTGTTTGTCACTCATTTGGACCAATGGGAAATTAAAGCCAAGAATCCATACTTATTGACTACGTAAGCGTGATTTCTCAATTGTATGTGAGAATTTTTCTATAAAATTTGTTTGTCACTCATTTGGACCAATGGGAAATGAAAGCCAAGAATCCATACTTATTGACTACGTAAGCCTGATTTCTCAATTGTATGTGAGAATTTTTCTATAAAATTTGTTTGTCACTCATTTGGACCAATGGGAAATGAAAGCCAAGAATCCATACTTATTGACTACGTAAGCCTGATTTCTCAATTGTATGTGAGAATTTTTCTATAAAATTTGTTTGTCACTCATTTGGACCAATGGGAAATGAAAGCCAAGAATCCATACTTATTGACTACGTAAGCCTGATTTCTCAATTGTATGTGAGAATTTTTCTATAAAATTTGTTTGTCACTCATTTGGACCAACGGGAAATTAAAGCCAAGAATCCATACTTATTAACTACGTAAGCCTGATTTCTCAATTGTATGGGAGAATTTTTCTATAAAATTTGTTTGTCACTCATTTGGACCAATGGGAAATTAAAGCCAAGAATCCATACTTATTGACTACGTAAGCCTGATTTCTCAATTGTATGTGAGAATTTTTCTATAAAATTTGCTTGTCACTCATTTGGACCAATGGGAAATGAAAGCCAAGAATCCATACTTATTGACTACGTAAGCCTGATTTCTCAATTGTATGTGAGAATTTTTCTATAAAATTTGTTTGTCACTCATTTGGACCAATGGGAAATTAAAGCCAAGAATCCATACTTATTGACTACGTAAGCCTGATTTCTCAATTGTATGTGAGAATTTTTCTATAAAATTTGTTTGTCACTCATTTGGACCAATGGGAAATTAAAGCCAAGAATCCATACTTATTGACTACGTAAGCGCGATTTCTCAATTGTATGTGAGAATTTTTCTATAAAATTTGTTTGTCACTCATTTGGACCAATGGGAAATTAAAGCCAAGAATCCATACTTATTGACTACGTAAGCCTGATTTCTCAATTGTATGTGAGAATTTTTCTATAAAATTTGTTTGTCACTCATTTGGACCAATGGGAAATTAAAGCCAAGAATCCATACTAATTGACTACGTAAGCCTGATTTCTCAATTGTATGTGAGAATTTTTCTATAAAATTTGTTTGTCACTCTTTTGGACCAATGGGAAATTAAAGCCAAGAATCCATACTTATTAACTACGTAAGCCTGATTTCTCAATTGTATGTGAGAATTTTTCTATAAAATTTGTTTGTCACTCATTTGGACCAATGGGAAATTAAAGCCAAGAATCCATACTTATTGACTACGTAAGCCTGATTTCTCAATTGTATGTGAGAATTTTTCTATAAAATTTGTTTGTCACTCATTTGGACCAATGGGAAATTAAAGCCAAGAATCCATACTTATTGACTACGTAAGCCTGATTTCTCAATTGTATGTGAGAATTTTTCTATAAAATTTATTTGTCACTCATTTGGACCAATGGGAAATTAAAGCCAAGAATCCATACTTATTGACTACGTAAGCCTGATTTCTCAATTGTATGTGAGAATTTTTCTATAAAATTTGTTTGTCACTCATTTGGACCAATGGGAAATGAAAGCCAAGAATCCATACTTATTGACTACGTAAGCCTGATTTCTCAATTGTATGTGAGAATTTTTCTATAAAATTTGTTTGTCACTCATTTGGACCAATGGGAAATTAAAGCCAAGAATCCATACTTATTGACTACGTAAGCCTGATTTCTCAATTGTATGTGAGAATTTTTCTATAAAATTTGTTTGTCACTCATTTGGACCAATGGGAAATGAAGGCCAAGAATCCATACTTATTGACTACGTAAGCCTGATTTCTCAATTGTATGTGAGAATTTTTCTATAAAATTTGTTTGTCACTCATTTGGACCAATGGGAAATTAAAGCCAAGAATCCATACTTATTGACTACGTAAGCCTGATTTCTCAATTGTATGTGAGAATTTTTCTATAAAATTTGTTTGTCACTCATTTGGACCAATGGGAAATTAAAGCCAAGAATCCATACTTATTGACTACGTAAGCCTGATTTCTTAATTGTATGTGAGAATTTTTCTATAAAATTTGTTTGTCACTCATTTGGACCAATGGGAAATTAAAGCCAAGAATCCATACTTATTGACTACGTAAGCCTAATTTCTCAATTGTATGTGAGAATTTTTCTATAAAATTTGTTTGTCACTCTTTTGGACCAATGGGAAATTAAAGCCAACAATCCATACTTATTGACTACGTAAGCCTGATTTCTCAATTGTATGTGAGAATTTTTCTATAAAATTTGTTTGTCACTCATTTGGACCAATGGGAAATTAAAGCCAAGAATCCATACTTATTGACTACGTAAGCCTGATTTCTCAATTGTATGTGAGAATTTTTCTATAAAATTTGTTTGTCACTCATTTGGACCAATGGGAAATTAAAGCCAAGAATCCATACTTATTGACTACGTAAGCCTGATTTCTCAATTGTATGTGAGAATTTTTCTATAAAATTTGTTTGTCACTCATTTGGACCAATGGGAAATGAAAGCCAAGAATCCATACTTATTGACTACGTAAGCCTGATTTCTCAATTGTATGTGAGAATTTTTCTATAAAATTTGTTTGTCACTCATTTGGACCAATGGGAAATTAAAGCCAAGAATCCATACTTATTGACTACGTAAGCCTGATTTCTCAATTGTATGTGAGAATTTTTCTATAAAATTTGTTTGTCACTCATTTGGACCAATGGGAAATTAAAGCCAAGAATCCATACTTATTGACTACGTAAGCCTGATTTCTCAATTGTATGTGAGAATTTTTCTATAAAATTTGTTTGTCACTCATTTGGACCAATGGGAAATTAAACCCAAGAATCCATACTTATTGACTACGTAAGCCTGATTTCTCAATTGTATGTGAGAATTTTTCTATAAAATTTGTTTGTCACTCATTTGGACCAATGGGAAATTAAAGCCAAGAATCCATACTTATTGACTACGTAAGCCTGATTTCTCAATTGTATGTGAAAATTTTTCTATAAAATTTGTTTGTCACTCATTTGGACCAATGGGCAATTAAAGCCAAGAATCCATACTTATTGAATACGTAAGCCTGATTTCTCAATTGTATGTGAGAATTTTTCTATAAAATTTGTTTGTCACTCATTTGGACCAATGGGAAATTAAAGCCAAGAATCCATACTTATTGAATACGTAAGTCTGATTTCTTAATTGTATTTGAGAATTTTTCTATAAAATTTGTTTGTCACTCATTTGGACCAATGGGAAATAAAAGCCAAGAATCCATACTTATTGACTACGTAAGTCTGATTTCTCAATTGTATGTGAGAATTTTTCTATAAAATTTGTTTGTCACTCATTTGGACCAATGGGCAATTAAAGCCAAGAATCCATACTTATTGACTACGTAAGCCTGATTTCTCAATTGTATGTGAGAATTTTTCTATAAAATTTGTTTGTCACTCATTTGGACCAATGGGAAATTAAAGCCAAGAATCCATACTTATTGACTACGTAAGCCTGATTTCTCAATTGTATGTGAGAATTTTTCTATAAAATTTGTTTGTCACTCATTTGGACCAATGGGAAATTAAAGCCAAGAATCCATATTTATTGACTACGTAAGCCTGATTTCTCAATTGTATGTGAGGATTTTTCTATAAAATTTGTTTGTCACTCATTTGGACCAATGGGAAATTAAAGCCAAGAATCCATACTTATTGACTACGTAAGCCTGATTTCTCAATTGTAAGTGAGAATTTTTCTATAAAATTTGTTTGTCACTCATGTGGACCAATGGGAAATTAAAGCCAAGAATCCATACTTATTGGCTACGTAAGCCTGATTTCTCAATTGTATGTGAGAATTTTTCTAT